>CM067857.1:21795519-31795519 GCA_034642435.1 Megalocaria dilatata
TTATGAAATAGTGCTGTTTCCACTAAATTTTTCTTGAGTATGTCCGATCAATATTCTATATTTTCTTTGGATTTTTTTATCTCTTTTTGATACTGTGCAATGAGTCTTATTTCTTTATGTCTCTTAACATTGAAAGAATGTCCTTAAGGGATTCATTATTGGGTTGTTCGGAAAGTAATTTCGTTTTTGTTTTTTCGGAAAATGAAAGACAATTTTCATATAATGAATAAATATTTTATTGAACTATTTATTGGCCATTCTGTTGCAACACCTTTTGTCATCTTTCAGGTAGTAGCATGATTCCACTCTCTACATATTTTTGGTCTTTGCTGGCAAAAACCTGATCCATGTGATTTTTGACCTCTTCATTTGAAGTAACAAATAATAATCCGAAGACACAAGATCTGGAGAATATGATAGGTGTGGCAGTATATCCCAATCAAGCTGTAAAAGCTTTTGGCAAGTGACAAATTTGGTATTAGGTCTCGATTCATCTTGGTGGAACACTGCACCTTTTCTGTTGATTAATTCCGGCCTTTTCTGTTGAAGTGCATCATTCAGTTTGTCCAGTAGACTTCCGAATTAATTGTTGTGTTATCCGATAAGAGCTAAAAAAAAACGATTCCTTCAAAATCCCACCAAACAGACAGCATCCATTTTTCATGAATATAGGCTTTCAAAATGCATTAAGCAGGTTCATCTCTTTTGCTCCATGATCTCTTGCGTTTGACATTGTTATGTATAATAGGCCACCTCTTTGTGGGAGGTGGTTGCATGGAAAATATTACTAGATTGACTTAATTACGAATGGGGTACGAACCCATTTTTCATCACATCTGCGGAATGGCCGCCCTACTCGCCGGATCTCAACCCAAAATGCGACAGAGTGTGGTAGATTTTGGAGCTCAGGGCGTGTGCTAAACACCACAAAAGTTTGGAGTCGCTGAAGCATTCCCTGCGCCAGAAATGGGACCGATTAACGCCCGAAGAGCTGCGGCCCATTGTCGAATATTTCAAAAAGCGTCTTAAGCTATTTATCGCCGCCAAGGAAGCCACTTCGAAACCGTTTAATATATTATTACTAAATGTTTATGGTATTATTATTCGTTGTTTTGTTTAATTTCTTTTGTTTAATATAGTTAAATGAAAGAAAGTTTGTCTGAGGTTTTTCTTGTCGCCCTGTATATTTTCTTTATATTTTATTGTCATTTTTTGATACGTGCGATGTTTGTTAATTCTATATGTAAACTTAAGGGCAGCATTCTAATACATTTTATTTAATTTAAATTCAAAATTTTCGATAAATTCTCTAAACTGTAAGTTCATATAGAGGAGTGACAGAAATCTCAGCTTGATATTGAAAATACTGAAAAAACCTCCTACCAAGTAATAAATTAATACTTATTATTATATTTGGTATATCATAATTATAAATTGTTTTTCACACAGGCGCGCAGTATATCTTAAATATAACTGATTATTGAACATGCCTTATTCAACCTGTATGTTCTATAGACTAACATATATTCTGTCAAGAAAGTACCGGGAATTATCGATTTAAATCTGGCGGGGCAATGAGGCAGGTAAAAATTTTTTTTCCTAGGTTGGTACCACTGTCCTTAATTACTATGCCAAGCTTGAGCAGGATCTGTTAACTAGTGTGTTTGCAACAGCTGATTAAGTCAGTCGATGTCAGAGTGCGTGCCGATTTTCACTATGGGTGATTACGTTGAGCAAAGAATTTGTTTAAAGTTTGTGTTGCAAATGAATTTTCGTGTGCCGATGCATTGAAAATATTGCAAAAGGCCTTTGGTGATAACGCTCTATCGAAAACTCGTGCATATCAGTGGTACAGAGCCTTCAAGGACGGTCGTGAAGTGGTCGCCCATCGACGGCTTCGATCGAAGATAACGTCGATAAAATTAAGGAAAGGGTGCTGGAAAACCGTCGTACCAGCTTGAGAGAGATAGCACATGATCTTAAGATATCCCACGAGTCCGCACGTACGATTTTGATTGATATTTTGGGCATGAGAAAGGTGGCCGCACGACTCGTACCGAAAGACCTGAATTTTCTTCAAAAACGTCATCGCGAACAGGTTACTTCAGACATGCTGGATCGCTGTAATTCCGATTCAACATTCATGGAACGCTTTATAACTGGTGATGAGACCTGGGTCTACGAGTACGATATGCAAACAAGCCAGCAATCATCGGAATGGGTGGCAAAAAATGAGCCGAAACCGAAAAAACCACGCCAAAGCCGCTCGAAAATGAAGGTGATGCTCATTGTTTTCTTCGATATCCGTGGCGTGGTGCACTACGAATTCGTTCCAGAGGGTCAGACGGTAAACAAGGAGTATTACCTAGGCGTTATGAAACGTTTGCGTGAGCGTATCCGTAAGAAGCGGCCAAATTTGTGGGCGAACAACTCATGGATTTTGCATGACGATAACGCGCCTTCTCATCGAGCTACGATTGTGACTGACTTTCTCGCCAAAAACTCAACAAACGTGCTTCAGCAACCACCGTATTCGCCGGATTTGGCTCCCTGCGACTTTTTCCTCTTCCCAAAACTAAAATTGCCCCTTCGTGGCACCCGTTTTGAGTCGATTGAAGCCATAAAACAAAATTCGGCGCGAGAGCTAAAGTCCATCCCGGAAAGCGCCTATAAAAAATGTTTCGATAATTGGAAGTGCCGTTGGCATAGATGTATTGGAGCAAATGGAGCCTATTTTGAAGGCGACCCAATAAATTTTGACGATTAAATGTAAAAATGTTGTTTTAATTGAAAATTCCCGGTACTTTCTTGACAGAGTAGTACAATGTGAATGATTGTTTGGTGTTGAACCTCAAACGATCATGTGTGTAGTAGCATCCTCCGAGTATATATGGGATTCAAGGTATGTGATATATTTTTTATTGAATTTTTTCATTAAACCTTTTTATGTTCTTTTTATCTCTTTTAGATGATGTGCGATGTTTCCTAATTTCATATGTCTACTAACAGTGTTTCGAAAACATTGAAATTGAAATGAAATAAATTTTTAAAATTTAGGGAAAAATTGTAGGGAGGTGTGACAAATACACTGTGCTGTATATTTAAGATATTTGAAGTCAACTTTCACTTAGCACCAATGCATATTGATTCGAATATGATGAATTTTCTCCCACATTCACAATACGTTATCAGAGGCAATCGAATATTTTAATCTCCCTCTAATTCGTCTACGTCTTCTACCTGAGATTCGATATCCAGACTGGGTATCAAGTGATATTCTCTCGGTAATGGCCTTTTAATGAATTAATGATTGCATTGCATCAATGCAAGTCCAGCGAACCATTGAACGAAGATATATTTTCACCTTTTAGGAATTAATTATCATGTTCCTGCGTTAAATGGACTTGTAATTCCTAGGGAAGCGTCTAGGGGTTAAGCGTTCCTTCATAAATTCATCAGTTGATTTATCGTCATAGAGAAACTATATACAGTAATTTGTGTTTTTCACTTTGTTAATCGTTCTCACATAGCGGATCCGTGTGATTACGCATTCCTTTGAAAACCTAATTGATTGAACTGGGCTGAATTCAGTAATTAGGGATAACAGTATGGATATAATGAGAATGAATATGACTGATGATGAATAATGACCGGTTAACTTAACGCGTACGAATTATGCCCGATCTTTCCCAAGAAGTGAGATTTCATTCCGGTTTCGCGTCATTATTGGAATAACTTGAATGGAACCGTCTAAGAGACACTAAGAAAGTTCTGGACCTTTTTTGAAGCCTTCCTGCAATGTTTACAAAATTTATAAGTATTATTTGACAAAATTTTAACATATTGAAAATCCGACAATGATAAGAATCTCTACGAAATTATTCATATTGAAATTAATACTTCGTCTAAGAGAGGGATCGATAACCTTTTGAGTGGGAAAAGCCAAAAACTATCGTGTGTTTTTTTTAGAGTGATAGAACGTTCGAAAGGGATAACTGTGATTTGACAGAAGGTAGGAGCCATCATATTGTTTTCAATTTCTGTTCAGTAAGTTTTGACAAATTATTATGAAAAGACTCACGCCGAAACATCGTTTACAAATTGCTGAAATTTATTTTCAAAATCATTGTTCTATTCGCCAAACTTATAGAGCACTTCGTGAAATTTATGGATTACATAATCGTCCATTAGAGCAGCTTATTCATCGAACTATCGATAGATTTCGGACAACATTTTCTCTACTCAATGCAACAACAACAACCAAGAACTGTACGCACATAAGAAAATATCGCTGTTGTAAGTCATAGTGTTGATGATGATCCAGATTTGTCTATTTGTCGACGTTCACATAAAGTTGGACTCTGTGCATCCACCACATGGAAAATTTTGCGTAAAGTTCTTAATCTACACCCATATAAGGTCCAACTGGTTCAAGAACTAAAGCCACTTGACCATAATAAGCGTCGTTTATTTGCTGATTCGGCCCTAGAACAGCTTGCACTTGATCCACCTTATTATCGTAAAATTGTGTTTAGTGATGAAGCTCATTTCTGGTTAAAAATTGCCGTATATGGAGTGAAAACAATCCTCAAGAAGTTCTGCAGGTTCCAAAAACAAAACATAGGCTGGGTTGCCATTTCTTTGCAGGTTTAGATTCAGCTCAATTAATTTAGCTGTGATATCCATCAGAAAGTAAATTTTTTGCAACCATTTGTCATTCTCTAATTCAGGTTGATTAATGCCTATTTCTTTGAGGAATGTATTTATTTCATTCAAGCACAAAGCAATACGTTTCAACACCTAAACTTTGGAAAACCATCGCACTTTATTGTGAAGGAGGAATACCGAGTCTCCATTTGGTTTAAGAATTCTTTATACTGACGATAGTAGAGTAATAACAAGATAATGACAAGATACTGTTAACAATCTTGATCAAATTCGTGACCTCAACTAAGGAGTTTTCGCATCGAATTATGATTAGCAATGAAAAGTGTGTCCATTATGGCATTCCAAAACCACAGGCAACGTATGGATGACTCATTATCAACTGTCAAGCTGAATATTCAAAGCCAAAAGATCATACTGTGTATTGGATACAACCAGCCGGCTGTGGTGTATTATTAGCTGCTACAATCGAACGAGTTAATCACAGGGGAGGTCCACAGATGACAAATGATGGGTTTGAGCCGGGAATTACGAGGAAAACGGTCGCAATACGCCAACAGACACGACAAATTATTGACAATGCATGACAAAGCACAGTTACATGTTCCGTCGTCCGTTAAAACGTTAGAAGTGCTCAGTTGGGAAATCTTTCCCCACCTGTGGTATATCCCAGACATTACTCCTTCCGATTACCATCTCTTCTAATCCATGTAACATGGCCTGGCTGACCAGTACTTCTACAGTTACGATGAAGTCAGAGAGTAGAATTAATTAAGATAAGACCTATGTATACAACAATTCAATAATTCTTCAACAGGTTCTAGGTCCAGGGTTTTATAATACCAACTTTTAAAGAAAAAACCTGTTAAAGAATTATTGAATTGTCAGGAAATAGATCGATGCATGGATAGCGGATGAAGATCCGGACTTTTTCGCGATGGGATCCGTCAATTGGCAGAAAGATTGGAAAAAGATGTGTTTCGAGCCGTCAGAGAGTCTCTCATTCGGCCAATTAACCAAAAGGTTAAAAGTTGTAGACATCCCTTAAAGTCACTCGTTGGCCCTTTCTTCGTGCTTCAACCCAACGGTCACGCAATATTCTCTACTCTCACAACAATAAGTTCTGATCCCACACACATTCTCTAGAAGAAAGTTCTAATCTCATTTCTCTTTGTCTCTCAAGTTGAAATCCCACATCTCTCTACTCTTGAATTTTTTTATATTCGCATTTCTTTAACCTTCCAAGGAACTCTCTCTCTTAATAACACAGTAACGCAAAAAAACTTGGAAGTTAATGTATTACCTACATTATTTATTTATAATTAGATAGTGATTTGTGAAAAGTAAACCCATCAGTGAAACCAAGAAAAAGTGAACTCAGTGCAAGTGAACAATGGTGAAAAAGCTCAAGAAAGATTTAGTCCTCGAACAAGATAGTGCTTTCATCGCATTTAGAGTTAGAACTACACCGAAACAACTCCCTCAATTTGGATAAACAATCAAAACTTGTAATTTTTAATATATGTATTCAGGCTGAAAATAAACCATTAAAGCTAATTATACATTCCTCTTTCAACCCCATTTCAAGTTGCTTAACCAAGGATTTGCATACTAATTGGTTAACGTTTAATCAATTACCAGGAAGAATTCAAAAGGGTATCTCTTCATACCAAGCAATTATTTACAGGCATTTCATTCCTATTGAATTTTCCACGTAAATTTCTAACAGTTTGGGTAGAAGATTCACGACATTAGAAATAAGTTTTTGATATTTTTGAGTTCTGTTCAAGTGTAAATCGACCCATTGCCTTAATGTCAAATGTTAAACTAACTTTTTGTCAAAACACGATTGACAGAAGAGTTTCCAGAGTCCAAATAACATCTTCTTCAAAAGGCAAACTCTAGATGGCCCACTATTTACATATTTCGTGTTCAATTAACCGATTCCCGGTACATTTTAAACACTAGTAATTTGGGTTTAAAACAAATCAAAACTTAAACTTATTTAATTAGGCGATTTATTAATTCACTTGTCCGTGTTTATGAGAGTACAGACAGAAATTTAACCTCAAATTCAAAACCAAATCTTAGTGCAAATACTCATATCAACAATACATCCATCTACTCACCGAATGGAAGTCGACTTCAACTATCCAGTACTTGTGTACAAGACTGAAACAGATAATGACAAATAGCAGTCATGTTGATACCGATTAGCCAAAGGTTATAATAATAATGACTCCAAATTATGATGTTTTCGTAATTATTGAAAATGGCAATATAAATTTCCTGTCAACCGTCTTCAAGACGAGGTAATTTCGCCGGCAAAAAACCACTTACTTGTCTGTTGGGATAAGTGTACCAGCAAAACTTACCATCTTCAGACAAGCAACGATAAACCATAAAAAAGTGATTAATGGATAATCGCCTCTCCACTGAATCTGTGGCACCTTCAGAGTAACTGGAGTACGAAAAGTGAGGTCTGGTCTCACTTTATGGAATAATACGCATCTTCTCTGATATTTAATAAAACCTGTTTGCAGCCGATAACATTAAATCATTGATGGAAATTAAAGTTTTTAACGACACACGGTTTATATGTAAAAACTCCGCTAACTGCGCGAACAGCTGGTTAATCGCTAGGGACAATGTGTTCTGAAATAAGCACTTAATTTATTTTAGTGCTTATTATGATCGTTTCAGTGGACAGAGTTTTCGTTATGAATATCGAAGTTTTTATAAAGATGTATTCTCTTGTTTAATATTTTTATTTGAATTTACTTGAATAGTAAAGAATTATTTGGAAAAACCATTTCGCTAAATAGTCTGAAAAAATTTTTATAAAATAAGAAGACAGAGGACTCGAGTTTCTCAGTTTTCACTCTAAGAAGTAGAAATAAGTTCGTGCGGTTTTGATAAAACGGCTTGTCCTATGAGGCGGTGCCTCACCAAATAAATTTTAGAAATTACACGTATTAATCGAATATTTTATTGATCCATTTCATCCTCAATTGCACATCATACGGTACGCCACTGAGTCTCTGTTTCATAATATCCGTGCTCAACCTCACGATTCTTGTATATTCATCTCACTTCCTCTTTAAAAACCAAATGGTTCGAGGAATGCCTTACGCGCTTCCTTGTCTACCACGTTATATACATCGACGCGAATAGAAATCACGAGTATTCCTACGCCTTTGAAGGCGGCTTCTAAAGATAGATTTGAGGCATGCCTCGTCGAAGGGCGAACTGCAATTATTTTGCACTATTCGGAATAATAGAGGGCACGATGAATCTAATGAATCTTTAAAACGCGGGAATTTCAAAGAATTGGTTATTCTTGTTAGTAAGTTTGACACTAATTCAAAAACCAGTAAATTAAATTTTTCTGGCACATCTAAAACCATACAGAATGAATTAATCGATTCAGTTGCTTTTGTTGCGAATAAAAAAATTGAGGAAGAAATTTCAACATCTTTGTTTTTTCTTGGTAATTTGATAAAACAACTGACATAAGCTGCCATTTACAATTATCTGACATTTTTTCGTTATGTAATAAATGACCAACTTATTGAGTGATTCATGTGATTTTATGATGAAAGTTCTGGGCGTTCTACTGAAGATTTGTTTCCATTTTTATCTGCCAAATTCGGAAAATTTGACTTGCATTCAAAATTAGTGGCTTAAATATACGATAGGGTTAGTGTAATGTCGGAAGAAGTAAACAGATTACAGACATAAATAAAATCTCTAGTACCGCAAGCAATGTTTACTCATTGCTATGCACACGTATTCAATTTGGTTTTAAGTAATACGTGCAAATAAAATCCAACAGGTTAAAGTTTTTTTCTCAACCCTTTCAGTATTTTCATCATATTTTTCCAAATCTACAAAGCGTACCCAAATGTTAGAGCAAATTAGAGGAAATCGTATACCTACAAATGTAGTAACTCGTTGGAATTTTTCTTTTAATAATAGAGATGAATTACTCGAAACCTTTCATTATATTATGAATATAAATAGTCGCCATTTTAATCGAAAATCAATTAGAGAAGCAGAAGGTTTCAAATTTTTTAGAGGAAGCTCAGGATATAATTTTTTTAGAAACATTTGTATTAATTTTGAATCAAACCGTTTACTGTTTTTTTCTATTTGACAAAATTGAAACATAGGCCAGAAATACTCCCAAATAGGGAGTTGAAATTAATTCTCTAAATAATGTTATCGCCAAATCTTTCTTTCAATAAATCAATTATTACGGTAGCACCACCTTGCTGGAACCCAAAACACTTCTGGGTTGATACCATTCAAATTTTAAAACAAATAATCATTGATCATCGTTCTGTAACGATTACCATTCACTGTAACATTAGCTCCAGCATCGTTTTTACAGAAATATGGACCGATGATGCCTCCATCGTGTAAAGAACACCATACAGTGCAGAACTTCTTGAGGATTGTTTTCACTCCATACACGGCAATTTTGCTTGTTTATGTGGCCGTTCAACCAGAAATGAGCTTCATCACTAAATACAATTTTACGATAAAAAAGTGGATCAACTTCAAGCGGTTCTAGGGCCTAATCAGCAAACAAACGACGCTTATTATGTTCAAGTGGCTTTAGTTCTTAACCTTGTATGGATGTAGACCAAGATCTTTACGCAAAACATTTCATGTGGTGGATGCACAGAGTCCAACTTGTTGTGAATGTCGACGAATAGACAAATCTGGATCATCGTTATGACTTACAGCAGCGATATTTTCTTCTGTACGTACAGTTCTTTGTCTTATTGTTGTTGTTGCATCGAGTAGAGAAAATGATGTCCGAAATCTATCGATAGTTCGACGAATAAGCTGCTCTGATGGACGATATTGTAAACCATAAATTTCACGAAGTGCTCTATAAGTTTGGCGAATAAAACACTGATTTTGAAAATAAAACAACAATTTGTAAACGTTGTTGCTGCGTGAGTCTTTCCATGATAATTTGTCCATGCTTACTCAACAGAAATATCAAAACAACATGGCTTCTACCTTCTGTCAAATCACAGTTATCACTATTTAAAGTTCTATCACTCTGAAAAACACCCGATATTATTATGTTAGTATCCAAATTTTTTGTTATTGTTTTCTGTTCTGGAAGAAGGGGATATTCTTTTCACTATCTAGAAGTAATGTGGGACTCTGCATTCTCGTGACTGTTTTATGTTTCTGACATTTAGCCTGTTGACTAGTGAACTCTTGACTTGTAGGGTTTTCTCACACATTTTCTTTGTTTTTTTCTGTTTTAATTGATCATACTATCTCCTTCTCCCGGTTGGGAAGTTTTGTTTTATTATTTGGTTTTGATTTTTTTGATTTTTTACTACATCTCTATTTGAAATTGATCTTTTGACCTCCTATAGTATGTTTTTATTCTCGCCGCATCTTCTATAGGATCTTAATCTACAAGTTTTCGGAGTTCAACATTGTGATGCTGGTTCGCTTTTTCAAATGCTTTCTCAGCTTTTTGGATCATGAAATCGGTGATCGATTACCATTTTAGGTCTTTATGTATTTGCTTGTTTCTTACGAACCATGGCACGTTCATTGCAGATGAACGTGCCATGTGACTTTTGGCTGCAAAACCACATGCTACCGATCCATAAGTGAGCTGTGGTTTTGCGATTGTCTTAATCATAGACAGCTTCGTATTTCTGTTCATGTGACTCTTTTTGCCTGGATAAAGTCTGCTCATTGCCGAGTTAGTTATATCTATCACGTATTTGATGTGGCTTTTTCATGTTAGTTTTTTATGTAGAATTACCTCTAGATATTTCGAATTTTTTCATTTTATCTCTGTCCCATCTATTTCTAAATTAGACGATATTTTTAGTTGTCTCTTCTGCAAAAGGATAGCTTGTGTCTTGGATCCATTTATTTGGATTTTTCACTTTATAAACCAATCATTCATCTCTTGAATAGTCTCTTGTAGTCTGACATTTGCTTTTCTATATCTCATGGCTATACCTATGTCGTCTGCGTAGAGAGTTAACAACGTCCTCGAGTTTTTTGGTATATCGTGTAGGTAGATATTGTTGAGTAAAGGACCTAGGACTGATCCTTGGGGTCCACCTGCTTCTAAGTATCTCAGTGTGGAAAATTTGTCGTATAGTTTCACGTAGAATTTTTTGTCTCTCAAATAATTCCTGATCATCCTGCATATTTTTGGAGAGAATCCCGCGATTTTAATTTTGTGGGCCAGTCCCTTATGCCAGACTCTATCAAAGGCTCTTTCTATGTCCACTAGAAACAACTCCTGTGGCTTCTTTGTTTTAGATACTTGTGATATGCTCTGTTAGTCTCATCTGTTGAATGTTTACTTCTGAATCCGAATTGTCCAATCGGAATTATTTTCGGTGTCTCAGTTCCTTCTTTCAATGTTCTTGCTATTAGTTTTTCAACTACTTTTCCTAAGATTGGTAATAAGCTTATGCGTCTGTAATTTTGTGAAAGTTCTCTGTCATCTCCTGGTTTATTGAATAATATTATTATATTTCTGCAGTTCTCCATCTCTTCGGATTCTGAATATGAATCAGTCGGCAAGTTTATATATTACATATTCCTACCCCTGAACTAAGACGTTTAAAGCTTCTTGGGAACACCAATAATAACCTACAGTGTGAAGAATGCATTCCGTAACATGCACACTTCCAACAAATTTTCAATTGGAAAGATGGTGGCAAGTTCGAAACCACCGAATGCGCAGCTCTCTGATAACTTCCCATAAATCTATAAGATGCATCTGATATATTTATTCATTCACTAATAAGGTAGCGAACCAATCTCAACACCGAGCAACGTATTTTTAAAATAAACATACATACGTTCGTTCATCTCCGCTCCGTAAAGATACCGTGGCCTACTATGAAGTCCACGTTTAAATTCTCATAAATAACCCGCTAACAATCTACTAGTGACAGCTTGTTAAGTCCTAACCACAGGTTAGGTTATAATTAATGGCTTACGTCACATTGTAATTGTTGACTCGTCGCTATTAAATCCACTTCGCTACGTGTACGGCTATTTGTTAACGATATTGGGGTATTTCAGGTGTTTATGTTGGTATCCCTCTTTACATGGCGATAGACTTGTTGCATGGGCGTTTTCTAAATTAGGTGCTGTCAGACAGACGGTATTTTTTCGAAAATTCGAAATCTAGGATTCATTGTAACGATTTTCAATTAACAAACACTGCATATTTCACACGGTGGTTTATAGAATACAGGCGAGATTATCATTATTTGCGGAGCTTGAGACAAGAATATTTCCTCAAAGGCAGACATCGCTGTTTTAACGCTTGTATCTTCTGATAATGGTATAGATAAAATCTCAAAATCAACTTGTTGTTATTCTCTTGTGGGCTATTATGAAAATTCCTTCCTCGTTCTCCGCCATTTCGGTTCCTACAAATTCTTCTCTGTATTCCTTTACCCTCCTTGACAGTATATTACGAGGGCAGCTTAATCATTCAGTTATTTTATGAATAAGCCGCCTACTAACTTTGAGTGCAACGGACCTCTGTCAAATTTAGAGCGAGCTTCATCATTAGCCATTAAAAGCAGATAACAATGTCGAAAAGGAAATCTGAATTTCAAGCATTATTCTTTGCGTGAAAGAACCGATACCTAAAACAATAAACTTTTGACACTTTTGAGTTTATAAAATCAATTTCAATTACCAAGAAGTAGTTTACTAAATTCCCTTTTGATCGCACCAGCATGAATCATGCATGATCTTATCGGTTTGCCCCTACAAATCCATCTATTTGGGAACTGGTGATCCAGAAAATCTCTCACAGAACGAGAATAATGAGTGGGTGCTCCATCGTGCTGAAACCACATTTCGTCTCCTATTTGCGTAGGTAACACTGCTAATAACCAAGGAAGAATGTTCTGAAGGAAATTCTAATATGCTGCATCGTCGAAAATAGCAAAATACTGTCCTCTCAACTTCCTGCATTTTTCCCTGAATAAATTGTTACGGTAGCAGCATGAGGTGTAGCATTCAAATTATGAAACAAATAATCATTTATCATCGATCTGTAACGAGCACCATTCACTGTAACATTAGCTCCATCATCGTTTTTAAATAAATATGGACCGATGATGCCTTCAGCGTGTAAAGCACACCATACAGTGCATTTTTCAGGATGCAATGGAAATTGAAGAACTTCTTGAGGATGGTTTTCACTCCATATACGGCAATTTTGGTTGTTTACGTAGCCACTCAACCAGAAATGAGCTTCATCACTAAACACAATTTTACGATAAAAAAGTGGATCAACTTCAAGCTGTTCTAGGGCTCAATCAGCAAACAAACGACGCTTAATATGGTCAAGTAGCTTTAGTTCTTGAACCAGTTGGATCTTGTATGGGTGTAGACCAAAATCCTTACGCAAAATTTTCCATGTGGTGTATGCACAGAGTCCAACTTGTTGTGAACGTCGACGAATAGACAAATCTGGATCATCATTAACACTATGACTTACAGCAACGATATTTTTTTCTGTACGTACAGTTCTTTGTCTTGTTGTTGTTGCATCGAGTAGAGAAAATGTTGTCCGAAATCTATCGATTGTTCGACGAAAAAGCTGCTCTGATGGACGATTATGTGAACCATAAATTTCACGAAGTGCTCTATAAGTTTGGCGAATAGAATACTGATTTTGATAATAAATTTCAACAATTTGTAAACGTTGTTGCTGCGTGAGTCTTTCCATGATTATTTTTCCAATGCTTACTCAACAGAAATATCACAACATGGCTTCTACCTTCTGTCAAATCACAGTTATCACTATTTAAAGTTCTATCACTTCTAACACCCGATATTTGTACCGTTGGAAGAATCTCTCCAATTTTTGCGTCATGATAGAGATATTGAAGAATATATGAAAATATCCATTTGAAAAATCATCTATTTGGACCATCCTGTATATTAGAAAATAATTTCTTGAGATGCAGAAATGAAAGTATTATACAAGGAGTCTTCTTTCGAACGAAATCTCTAAGATATCTGGTTCAGGATTATGGAAGCGCAACGCGATTATTGGACCCTTTATTAATAATGGATAGGGTAGTCTGTTACTTTGTGACAGTACATTTCAAAATGGAATGAAATAAGAAATTACTTAGTTTTGTAATAACTGAATATAGAGTGATTCAAGTTCGTAATATTTAATACTTTCAGTTTGAAAATGTTGAAAACTAAGTAATTTTCTATTTCATTTTCTGCATTAATGGTAATCGGATATTTATTTTGAAAGTTAACGTGCCTACAAAGGGATGAATGTAGTGAATTTAATTAGACCGCGAATTTTTCCTTTGTTCAATTTAATAATTTCAAACAATCAGCCCTAGGGGGACTTTTATGGTGTTATAGCAATCTATTATTATGCTTTTGTGCACAGCAAACGGAATTTTGCCAGCGTAGTATGGTAACTTATGTTCATGAATTATGATTATAAAGACAATAAATTTATAAATTTTCTCTTCTTCAAAATAACAAAGGTTTATATAAAGTTGTTAGGAAAGTAATTCCGTTTTTCCCAGAAGAAGATTTAATTGAATTTTTTCGAACTCAACTTCACACTTAAGCCGCATAATCATATGTTTTGGAAGCTGATATAGCAAAGCTTGTGTGAAGAAGTTATTTCACCTGATAACAACAATTAATTCGGAAGTCTTTTGTCATCATCTGGACAAACTGAATGATGCATTTCAACAGAAAAGGGAAGAATTACTCAACAGAAAATTTGTAGTGTACCACCAAGATAATGGGAGATCTACTGTCAACAACTGGACCATTTAAAGCTAGCGATTGATCAGAAACGGCCAGAGTTGACATTGCAAAACTTTCTGAGTGATAAGAAATTGGCATCAAGAGAAGAATTTGATAATCGATTACTAGACGTTTTCGCCAATAACGACCAAGACTTTTATGAGAGAGACATAATGAAGCTTTCTTTAAAATGCCAAGAAATTGAGGAACAAAACGGTGCATATTTGTCCGAAATCAGCCAATCTGAAACATGTTAAATAAAGTCTTGAACCTATTATCTTACTTGAAATTTTTTCAAGTAACAATAATTCCTTTCAGGATTATCTGCATGTGTTACTAAAATAAAACTGCCATTACATTTGAGAAGGTTTATTTTCCTCATATTCATGTTTTCAGATAGATCCATTTAAGTACATTCTTTTCAATATAATCTCTTCTATTTTCAACTACATACGTACAATCTTACTCAACTTCAACAACAAATATACAAAAGACACCGCAAACGATTAAGCTACAACAAATTGAGAAGAATTATTCACAAATTCACAGGATGATAATAATTTCAACATTCTGAGCGTAAAATGGAAAAGTATAATCAAAATGCTACTTCCAAAGTAATTGGGACTTGCGACTCCATTGTATATTACGCCAGGCAAATACAACAAACTGAATATTTACATAAATAAATACAAAATTCGAAAAAAATAAATAATATATACACTGGTACTATTTTCTAGTTGTGTTTGTATATCGAGATTGGCACTAGAAAGTTTTTTGGCACATCGTTGGCACTACCTCTTGAATGTACATATTGCCACTTGTTTGGGTTTATATTTGTACAATTTATTTACAATATACATGTTTTGCTCGAGTTTTTGTATCTCAAGTATCACTTTCAACATCGCTGCTACATTCTTCGTCCATATCCATATCGATGTATTCACCATATTGGTCTTCTTCGCCCGTTTCTTGTTTCCACTTGTTCACGTGATGTGCATTCTGTTGAGAATTTTGCGAATTCTGTTGACCTTTACCCCCCTGACTCGTTTTAGCTTCTTCTTCCTGCTGCATCCTTTTGTGCTTTGTCCTCCGATTTTGAAACCAAACTTTCACCTGTAACAAAGGGATTTGATCGTTAGTAAATTATTATAAATTGAATGATGCGATTTTATTATCTTATTTAGCAACTTTATTATTAATGACTGAAAGTGAAAATAAGTGAATGTATCATATGATCACTACAGAAGATTAAGATAAAAAAAATCGAATTTTATTACATATAGTCCGTCTAGAAAGTATCCGGAAGTTATTATTTTTCATAATTTTAATATACTTCTTTTTTGTAACATTCTGAGACGAAAGTAATGTATAAAATAGGTTATGCTATGTCGGCTATGGCCAAAGTTGCATGGCAACACTATTTATCAAATATTGTAGATTATCAACAGGTATACAATTTATGAAATGATGTCGCAATTAGAAAAAAAACAGGTAGAACATTTGTATAGAAAAGGTTTTCTAAACGTTAAAAAATTTGTGCAATTGACTGAACTGGGAAAAGTGCTGTCCGTATATGAGACAATAAAGAGGATAAAAAATTGTATGGATATGAGGCATAGACCAGTTTCAGGAAGACGGCGTAAGATTTAAAAAAAACAATTTAAACGCTTTATTGGCCTTAGAACGACACAATACGCGCCTGGAGTTTCGCAAATTGGCTAAAAGATTTGAAAATCAACGAAATATAAAAGTATTTCTAGAAACCGTCCGTATGTCACTGAAAACACGAGGCTATATATCAAGGAAACCAAAAAAAATCCCTATAATGAACTGTACAAAAGGAACGAAGAAAAGAATTTTGTCATCGTTTTCAAGAAGATAATTTCAATAATGCCTTTATATCTGATGAAAGTTGTTTCCAACTTGGTGGAAATCACTTAAAAATCCTATCAAAACAACCTGGTACCTTTCAAATTTTCAAATTTCCCACCAAAATGATGGTTGGGGATCAATATCTCAGCGTGGTGCTAAGCATTTTCGATTTTCTCCTTGAAACGGAGCATGCTTTATATCCAGAGGGGTGGTGTTTTCAGCAGGATAATGCAAGATGCCATACTCAAGCTTGGATGCAAGAACACCAAATGAGAACCATTTCATGGCCAGCAGCTTCGCCAAATCTTAGTCCCATTGAAAACATATGGGGAGTGATAAAAATTGAAGTTTAACGAGCAGCACTCCGAAATAAATTTGATTTAATTCAGTCAGTTTTACAGTCCTAGACAACCATCGCCGAAAATTATGGAGGTGATCTAGTTTCGGGTGTACCTCGACGTTTAGTCAAGTGTTTACAGTTAAATGGAGTTTGTATAAGTAAATAAGATGAAAAGTTTATTATAATTTTCTGATTCAAGAATTAAAAATATATACTAAATAATTACAAATATCTGAGATCAACTGAATTCTGAAAACTCAATGCAAATGGGTGAAAATATTCTCTTCTCATCCCCTCAAAATTCGTGTAAAATAGAATTGTAACATCAGTACAATGTTGAATAAGTCATGATGACAAAGCAAATACTTGTTAAATTGAACACGAAACAATAGTAAAAAATTGGAAGAATACAAGAAATCCAATAAAAAACATTAAAATAGTGAACAATGCATTTGCTAGTGACAGTTGAAAGTGTTGGGGATGGAAAACCATTAATAATAGAGCAATTTGAATTCTAACCGAGGTCATGTAGAATCCAAAGCATCGAACAACTGGGGGTTTATTAAATCTAATACCATTTTGCGAGAAGGCAGATGCGTACAAGACGGTTGACATAAAAACCTCTCCCCGCAAAATGGCGTATGTTACCCCACTGAATACGATAACGCATTTAATGCCGGCCAATGAAATCCTACAATTCGCATGCCCTTTTCACACTTAACAATAGCACCCCAATTTGCCCCGGTGCGTATGTACCCCTGTTATTATGACAAAATGGTATTATATAGGGTGTGAAATTGATAGTATATTTTATACATCAGTTAACTCGGTCATGATTCGGGCGTTAGGTCCCCTTTTTATTAGATCAGGGGGGAGATGAAACGACAATTAGCCAAATAAATTTCGCCGGACAGATCTGCCATCGGTCGATGATGTATCGTTTTTGGATGAATGAATCACTCCTGATTCTACCAGTATCTGAACGTTTTGAAGTCGAACCTAAGGAGTCACTTCATCAATAAACAAGAATTATTCAATCATTCATCTTTATATTACATAAAGAGCCTACAGCGATTAGTTTTTGAATACGAGTAAATTTCGTGTAAATTCATGTTTCTCACGTTAAAAACAGCCTAGTTCGAGTAATATAACTGTAACATAATCAGGGTGACGCTATGATATTAATGATGTTAAGTAATTTGATATGAATCAGATAGAAATGATTTCTCCAATAGAGCAAAATTCTTCGAAAGAAGTCGAGGTAACCTTAAAATTTCGAGTAAAACATAAAGAAACTTGAATAGGTTTATTGCGATACTCCGTTCGTGTAAATTCATTTGTTTCATCAAATTGGAATAAGTGAAACGATCCGAGTAAAACTGAGTTTGGTTTGATAATTCGAGTAAAAGATAACGTGAACAATTAGAGTTTGAAGTAATTTGGTTCTATGTATATTTATTACTACTAATAATTCAGTTTCAAGATATGAGTAAAATAAAGATGAGCTGAAAAGTTAAAACAAAGTTTTAGAAATCATATTCTACTACCAAAAAGTCGTACAAAATACAGAGATTTTCCCCGAAAGTAATGAAGTTCGAAAAACTTGGTAGGGATCAGGTGCTTCACGTCATTGATTGTCCCAGGTTTTTAGCCAGGTCAATTTAATTTCAGTTTTGATATTAAAAACGTATCGCAAGATTCACATAAAAGACGAAATATACTGCTAATGCTTGATGAATTCTTTACCGCAATCATACTTTGCAAAGTAATAAAGAAATATATGCAAGAAAAGTTATTCATATTATGGTCCAAGTAATAGAACAACAAATTTTCAATATAAGGTAAATAACTAATGAACTATTGAAATAACTAAACTGACCGGGCATTATGAACAACGAGCTCTGGGTGGTCAGCATGTCATTTGTTAACGCACCTCGCACCCTACCGCTTAACTACCATGTAGCAATATTTATAATGTCCAGAATTTGTGATGAATAATGAAGTTTAAATGAGTATTAATCACTTTGTCTAATTCAGCTGGTCATTATTCATACGGACCGGGCATTATGAATAATGCCCATAAAGTTTATCTTAAACGTAGAGACGTCGAATGGAAAATAGTCATCAATAAACTTTCTGTGAAATATGCTGCATTTTTCTAACAAATTTTCCAGATCTGAACAAAATGGAAATGATGCATTGCAACTGCAACGAAAAATATCAATTGAAACACAGTGTTTCTGAATCCAGTTGATAAAATTGGCAACTTTACAAACAGACGACCATAAAATCGCCCGTCTCTTAGTACGGATCCGGCATTTACTTTAAATGGAGCCTAAACTCGGAACAAATGGCAATAGTCCCGGATCCCGGAAGTAACCGATACGTTAGTCGTCCGCCATAATAAACGAAACCGGACGCGGATGAAAAATGCGAAAAAAACACAAATAAAAAGCTTATTGTCGACTCCATCATCGGTAATTTTTGTGTTCGCTCCGAATAAAAGAACGATTCTATGGGGCGAACGTAGTTTGTCAAGTGGTTAATGGTTTGTGAATTCGGTGGATGTCGATGCGATGTGTATCCTTTTATCTGGATACCCCGGTCGGCTTGTCGAACTTTATGTTAGATTGATTGAACTGGCTGCGATTGTGCTCGATACAAAATGGCCGCCGCGGAGTTTGGAACCGGGAACGATGTGTTTTTCGTACGTCAGAGGCAGGGCAGGGGTGAGTTTTTTAAACGACTTTTTGGTATTCAATAATGTCGGAAGTTAATCAGTGTGTTGAAATTGAATTCGGAATATATAATTTATTTAAAGTCTAACTGACTGGCAAGATGTTCCAGCTATGAAAGTATGAGTAACTGGTCGGTTAAAAAGCCCGTTTGAATCACGGGGAGTCTGAGAATCATCAGTGATTTAGTTTGTTCACAGTGCTCCATTTTGTCAGTTCACCTCAAGTCTGATTTTCAAAATATAAAATATCGAACAAATTTTAAATTGCAAACAGAAACGCTGAAAATGTTACATAAGACTTCATCAAAAACATTTGCGTATAAGTGCAAAAACAGCACGTCAATTTTGCTCAAAATTTTAAGCAGAAGATTGAAAAATATGGGGACATAACTCAATGGGAATAAAAAATTTAATCCATCTGGATTTATACAGAAAAACAAGCAAATTTGACTTCCCAGTAGGTTATTTCTTGATGAATATAAAACTGGTAGAATTGAAATTGTAAGCGAAACTAGATAATACGCTTTTTGCTAGCCCAGTTATTGCAATTGATTTTGTAGACTCCCGAATCTTTTGAATTAATTCGTTTTGCGTTGAATAGATTATAACCCTTATCAGGAAAACCGGAGAAGATCTATTTTAAGCTCAATAAATCGAAATAATTTTAGATTTTAGCACATGAATGTTCAAAATAATTGAAATTAGATATTTATGATAGGGATTTTCTGTAGGGTAGTTAAGGGCATTTATATATTCTTTACCTTCCGTGAAATTATTCTGTTCGCCAAACCTACAGGAAATTTATTTTTTCAGCCTATATGAATTATTTTAGAGATTTTTGTGGATCCAAGGTATTTCTGGATAAAATTACTCAAGAAGCTCTATTTGGGTTTTTTTTCGTAATTTTATTGAATTGGTAAGTTTTTAGTCTTGTTATTATGTTCAATCCTATATGTAAGAGCTGTTTCAAAATTAAGAATAATGAGGAAATACGTATATTGAAAGGTCTTTCAATCTAAGATTTCTCGAATTCTAATTTATTTTATTTCATTTCCAGGTTATACCATAATAATTAAAGTGTGCAGTTTCCTGATCAGCTTTAATTCCTTTTGATCGATTGGAAGTAATAAAAACATTAGTGGATAAAAGAAACTTATTACGAGGGATGGGCCATTTAAAATTTGCATTTTTGATCGGCTATAAATAAAAAACTAATGAATATTTTTACAAAGTTATGAGTTAATTAGAAAAGTTGAACCTTGACATTTACGAATAAAAGACACGACTGGTTACAAATGACCGCCACGACTGGTTACAATACCCAATCCGATCAACCTAATTTTTCAGTACATCGTCGATTCTTTGGGACTCAATCTCATGAATGGCAACGTCGATTTCATTTTTCAATTGTTTCAATAGTTTCTGGATGTTTAACATAACACTTATCCCTAACAGATCCCCATAAAAAATAGTTCCCTGAGGTGAAAATAAGCTAAAGATGATTTTTCTGGGAAGATGCTCATCTTTGGCCATGCGATCATAAACCCATTGAGCGAAGTGAAACGCATGGGTCACGAGGTTTTCTTTTCTTGCACTAGTTGAAGATTGTAAACCTTCATACCGAGGACTTTATGCAAAATACTCCTCAGAGAAGTGCGAGAAATCTTGAGTACGATGATATTGATGGATGATCAGTCAACATTCTAGGATACAGCAGCAAAGTTTTCAGGTGTGTTCACTGTACGAGAACGTGTTTCATCAAATGACGATCCTCTTTTCACGAACAAATTGATCCACAAATTCCCATGAAGGCATTTCTATTGAATTTTCCACGTAAATATCTAATAGTTTGGATAGAACATTCACCACTCTGGTAATATGTTTTCAATATGCCCCAGTCTTGTTCAAGCGTAAATCGCCCATTTCGTTAAAGTCAAATATTTAACTAACTTTCTGTCGAAACACAAATGACAAAGTTGTTGCCAGACTCGACATAACCATTACTCCAAAATGCAAACTCCAGATGGCCCTCCCCTCATTTTAAATTCAAATCCTATCATTCTTAGTGAAAGACTCTTCATATAATGAAGTTCTTCAGAATTCTGCTATTAATTCTACTCTATGTTGCTCATTTTCTTGAATGATAACGAATGCTTTTCTTTGTTCTTCTATTTTCACTTGAACATTCAAGACATCTACCCACTCCAGTCGAACCGAAAACAGCCCAAAAGCGCCTTCGAGGTGTGTCAACACCGAACATATAAATCCAGTCGTCAGCCCGTCCGCATGAATAATCACGCGAGCGCTGCATAGCTAAGGCCGAGGCACCAATTCGTTCGCGATTTTTGCGCCATAAAAGCGAAATTAATAATTTAATTACACGTTACAGAATCGGAACACACCGGGTAACCATTACTCCGTTCAGTTTGCGGGGCAGATAAGTCAACAGAGAGCCAGTCGACACCACTCCTCGATACCGGAGCTTAGCCCGGATCGTCCCACCTCTGATTAATCATGCCATTAATAATGCAAATCAAAATCTATTTATCAAAACGATTGAAATGAGAGATCTACGGGTTAATTCATAGCCACCCGTCAGTTTAGCCGAGATTATTCGTTGATATTTTTAACTGTTATCGAGTTTCTGATCAGTAATCAAGTTTATGTGGCTGATTGCGCCCATGGGGGATCACAAATAATGGCCTGGAACAGTGGCGGGTCCAGAGGAAAGGAGAAGATTTGATTAGCTGTACCAATATTTCCCGACTTAACCTTCGTTGATTTTATAGCCAATAATGAGATGATTGTGCTCATAAAAGGTCTACCAATAAAGACTCCTGAAGATCAATATAAACCCTATAACTAAATAGTCTGTTGCCGTCTTCCCGTCACCCTTCTCCACACCTCTCTAACGTCATCAGCTTCTATATCACGTTCCACGATTTCCTTGGTCCACCGCATTTTCTCCTACCAACAGGAGTTCACTGAAAAATCTGTTTCGGCAACTTATCCCCCTGCATTCGAAGCACATGTCCAAGCCATTTTAGACATCTGTTTTCTCTCCGTTGTAGTACTGTCTCCTCTTCCTTCATAATGTGTCTTGTTTCATTATTAGTTCTTCTTTCCATTCTTGATATATCAGTGATTTCAGCAGTCAAGTCTTTGTTCAGTGTTTGGTATAGCACTTGATTAAAAAAAATGAAATTATAATGGGAAAGTCAAAAGACATCAGATCCAGGAAAACAGCTGAGATAAAATCTTTGGTATCAAACACAGATCAAACCAACAGAAAAATAGCAACCATTACTAAAGTTTCGAGAGCAACAGTAGGCCGAATAAAAAAAAATTGGTAAAAACTCAGATATGACTTCACGACTCAAAAGAAATTGTGGTCGAAAAAAAATTACAACACCAAGAGATGAGCGAAATATACGTGATATTGTTATGGCAAGCAGAAAACAGCCTCACAGGATACTCACAAGAAGAATGATGCAAGAATTAGCGGTGAACATTTCACCATTGACATCTTGAAAACGAATGAAGGATTTGAGGTCTCAGCATGCCTACCTGCTAAAAACCTCTTCTCACCCCAGCCATGATGAAAAAAAGACTCCAATGGGCCAAATATCAAAAGTACTGGACAGTTGATGATTGGAAACAGGTGATTCACAAATATAACGATACACTAATGGGATTACTAAATATTCCAGGTCTGCTTTTCGGATGAATCAACCGTGCAAATTCTCAATGGACAGATCGGAATTTCTGTGCAGAAGACAAGGGGAAAAATTTAAGGATGAGCGCATCATTAGAACGGTCAAGTATCCTCTAAGAATCATGGTGTGGTCTATGATCAGCAGTCAGGGAACAGGTCACCTGTACATCGTTGAAGGAATAATAAGACAGGAACAGGATATGAATGTCCTTGAAAGAAAAATGCTTCCCCAGGCCCACAAGTGGTTCCCCGATGGGCGCCACATATTCATGCAAGACTCGGCGCCATTCCACAAGGCCAAGAATGTTACTAAATTTCCTTCTGACACCCGAGTAAAGGTTTAATTTTTTTCTGGTTTTCAATAAAAAACTGACAAATATATATAAAAACAGGTATAATTTTTCTACGATAACCAGAATTTCTTATTATTCACTGTGGCTCTAATAATTTGATTACCCACTGTATACTAAGTTTGTAGGAGCATATTTTGATGTTCTTAAAAACTTAGACAGACAATTTCTTTCAAATAAATAGAGCAATTTCTTTTATTTCAAATATTTCATGTTTTATAATTTTTTTTTTTTTTTAACAATAAAATTTGTGAAAATCAGAATAACCTTATTTCAAATTATTTAATATGGATTTTCACCCAGTAAGGACTGATACAATTCAATATTTCATGTTTTATTCGATCTCAAAAACGCCCCTATCAAGAGAAGCTTCACTGAAGAATTCGATTTTCCAATTTAACATTTTCCCGAACTATATCTCAGTACGCCACTGGTTCTGATGCTTTCTTCTCCGTGCTTCCCTGTGGTAATGGTCTTGCGAGGCGGGGTGGCTAACCGATGTGGGTAGGTGGAGTAACCACCGTTCCTGATAAGATATAATTTAGCATCCTCGGGTATACACCAAGTGCTTCACCTTAGAAAAGAGCCAGCGGATGTGTACGACTAACCAACGTACCTAGCCGGTCATTTTTCTAGACCCAAGGAAGGGCTTCCTGTAGCTAACGATATTGAATTGTCTATCGCAGAAAAATTGAAAATTAAATTTAACAGTTTCTCCCGGATGATATCAGACTGTTGTTGGCAGACATGTGTCAGCGACCATGAAAAATCATTTTTCAATTTGTTCACGGTCCAGAAGAAAGGGGGTCATGAATAATTGCTTTCGATTAGGCATTAACAGCATGCTGGAATTGTTATGGCTTGGAACTATGAGGCAATATTGCGTTTAGTACCGACCGACAGCTGGCATAATACAGTACGAACGTTCTATCTCACATTGCAAACTTTATGAATCAGAACTGTCCCTCAATGTTTTATTCTCTGTGAATTCCAGCTTGAATATGAGTTATTCGGGTGTAATTGTTCGTTAAGTATTATTCTAATTTTGTTGTACTTAGTTATCTCTAGGGACTCTAACAGGCTTAAGGCATAACTTTTACTTTCTATGTGTGAAATTTAAAAATTATGGTTGAAAGTATGTCCTGTTTGATACTGGACTCTATTGACAAATGATGTATAAGGGAAGATATGTCTCTTAACCCACAAAAGGTAGTTATAGTACCATTCACCAATAAACGGAAGTTGTCGACTATTCGTGGTGAAACAATACAATTCTCTTATGAGGCAAAATACCTGGGAATAGTCCTGGACAAAACTCTCAGTTTGTAATGCACACCTAGACAAAGTGTGTCATAAAGCCAGAATGGGATTCTGGACCTGCAGGTGAATCTGTGGTGAAACCTAGGGTTTACAGCCCAGGCAGATGTATTGGCTATACACTATGGTAATCAGACCACAGATAATGCAAGGCGCTGTAACGTGATGGAAGATGGAAGACTATATCAACTGACGATCGACAGGCCAGAGGCAATAGTGATGTGGGGCTCAGGACTGCTGAGCGAGCTTTTAACGAACAGCACCCTATCGATGCCCTCGGATCTAATATTAAAAGTCACGAGCCAAGAACGGCACTCCAATGTAATCGTCCCCAGCCAGGACGAATGGACCCAGCATGCTGAGGTTCTATTGAGGACCATCCTTGGCTTGTTCACAGACGGCTAGCGAACGACGAACAGAACAAGAGCGGGAATCTATGGGAGCATATCGAGAATCAACATCTGATTGAGTCTCGGTCAACCATATTTTAGGCAGAACTATTTGCCATTGAGACCACGGCAGATCTGCTGATAAATCGACAAATTCACCAAGGAAAAATCCAAATATTTACTGATAGTCAATCAGTACTATAAGCTATGGAATCCAACTGTTGTACATCGAAAACAGTCTGGAGTTGCGGCACAGCTTAAAACAGGCTGGGTAGGTATAACAGAATCACTCTTGTTTGGATACCGAGCCACTCAAACTATTTGGATAACGAAGAGGCGGATCGGCTGGCGTTTCCTGGAGCTGCGCTGCCTAGGGTAGGACCGGAACCATTCCTGGGAATACCACATGACGTGGCTAAGCGGACGATAACAGGCATAATTAACTCAAGACTAGAGTCTTTCTGGCGAAGCCATTCTGGCCTGAAATATTCGAAGGTGTTCCTTGGAACAGCTTCGAACAAAAAGATGGCAGACCTAGCGCTAGGTCTGGATAGGACCAAACTAAGAACACTTGTCGGAATTATGACAGCGCATTTGCACCAAATCAGGCTGGCTGTGGACGATGAATGCAGGCTGAGGACGATGAATGCAAGCTGTGTCTTGAGGACACTGAAACATTGTCTCAGGGTAATAATAATAATGTCCTGTTTCTTACAAATGATTCGAATATGTGGAATTACTTTTGTTATTGAGGAAACTCTTCAAGTGTTCACAAATTCTATGTCGAAAAGTTCTTTCAGTCTGTCCTATGTAAACTTTTGGGCAATCACCGCAAGTTAACTTAGAAAATCCCAATTGATGATCTTTATGTGTTATGTCTTTATTATGTTTAATGAAAATACTCAGGTTTGAATAAGTTTTGAATGAAGTTCTTAAATCATATTTATCATATAATCATATGATTTAAGAACATCATTCAAAACTTATTCAAACCTGGGTAAATTCCTTGAAATTAATAAAGACAAAACTAGAATAAAACTCAAAAAGAATACAGAAATAATAAAATTCTCATTTCCAAATACGTTCAATTCCACTAGTATTTCAGGATAATTGTCAATCTTAAGATAACTCTAACATTTAAATCTGAATACAGTTACAAGATTAAAAAACATACTAAGTCGAAACAGTTTTGGAAATAAAAATTCAAATACAAGATTCAATACTTGTCTAGAAACATTTAATTTTTCAATTTATGACATGGTATAGTATTCATGTATACTACTGAATTGTCAAATAAAATTTTAGTGGGATACCCACTTCCAATATTCGAATATCAATAAAATTAATGAACCGTCTCCACGTCAGATCTGATCTCAGTTATAGATGTCCTGAGAAAACCATTATTAAAATAACGATTTTTCCAAATTGAATTAGTGATCTGATTATTCAAAGTAAATGAACAATAGATTATTAGCAGTATAAAATGCGATTTTAATTTTGACAAACGTCAATCACGATTCCAATTAAATTCTAATAGTTTCGAAATAACAATTAATGTTATCTCCTTTAATAAACTCACTAAATTCTATTAATAAAATCATATTCCGACATGTTCGATCGTAAACCCACTCCCACGGGCAGAAATTAAACTGGAACGAAACAAAGGTTCGATAATAAACGTTAAATTTTAATGTCAACAGCGGTGCTTAACGGAACGCTATTTGTGCCTCGATTTTACTGGTATTTTTGAGGAATTGATTTAACGCTCCTAGTTTACACCTCCTTGGATTAGCACGACCTATTCGCTTATTTTTAGAAACTCATTGAGAATATTGCTGGTTTCGATTTTTGCACCTTAATCGATGTACTGTAACGAGCGCATTCCGAAATCTTAAACAGAAATATTAAAACTGTCATAGGCCGAGGCAGCAAACACTGTGGAGTACCACAAGGATCTAATTTTCTCGTACATCAGCTCCAAAGGGAGGATGTTTTGTTTGCAGGCTGACTGTGATAGAGTTCTTCTAAGGAAAACTCTAGAGTTCTTCAAAGGCAGATTGCATTTTCAACATAATCCATAGATTTCTTATAAAACATAGATTTCTTATAACCCAAGACAAGTGATCAAACAGTCACTTAACCAACATCGAAAGGCAGTTTGCTGAGATTTCTAGGGTAATGGAAGTGATTTCTTCGAAAATCATGTTGATGCGACTGTAACCGGATGGATCATGTTAAATAATTCTTTTTTTTGCCTCAAAATAGATGTTTGAAGACAACATAAGGGATGTTTTTCACGAAATATTGATTCTGCGAGAACATGATGGATCTGGTGAAGCTATGTAAGAACAGTCGAGGCTGGAATTTTGCAGATATTGTGTTCCATTATTAACCTCAATTTTTGTACTTTAAATTGAAATGAAAATGTTTTTTTTTTCAAACATGCTGCGTTTTTCTGTCAATTCAAAATTGAACCTCTTGTTGTAACACCCTTCAAGTCAAAAATATACGAGAACTTAGAATTCTTTACACGTGTTTGTTAATGGAGTAATGTTTCAAGAGTAATTATTTTTTCGAATTCTCAATGATTTAAAGTTAAACTTTTTTCATAAAATATTGAAAGTGTAATATATAGACCGCGTAGAAAGTATAAGGAAAAAACAAAGCTCAATTTTAATTATTTGGTATATATTTTTAATTCTTGAATTAGAAAATTATAACAAAATATTCATCTTATTACTCATACAATTTCCATTTAACTGCAAACACTTGACTAAACGTCGAAATACCCCCAAAAGTAGATCACCTCTATAATTTAAATGGTAGTCCAGGACTGTAAAACTGACTGAATTAAATCATCTTCATTTCGTGGCGATGCTCATTGAACTTCAATCTTCATTAGTCCCCATAAGTTTTCAATAGAATTAAGATCTGGTGAAGCTGCTGACCATGAAATGGATGTCACTTGGTGTTCTTGCCACCAAGCTTGAGTATAGGCCGAAGTATGACATCTTGCATTATCCTGCTGAACCCCTCTGGATATAAAACATGCGCCGTTTTAAGGAGAAAATCAATAAGAATGCCGCAATACTTCTCTCTATTAATGGTACCATCAACTATAAAGAGAGGCGAAGCAACACGCTGAGATATTGTTTCCCAAACCATTATTTTGGTGGTAAATTTGGAAATTACGATACCAGGTTGTTTTGATAGAATTTTTAAGTGATATCCACCAAATTGGAAAAAACTTTCATCATTAATAAAATTATCTACTTGAAAAAGTTGGCGAAATTCTATCCTTCGTTCATTTTGTACAGGTGTCATTATAGGGGTTTTTTGGTAGCCTTGTCTCTTCAGTGACATATGGACGGTTGCTGGACATACTTTTATATTTCGTTGATTTCCAAATCTATTAGCCAATTTGCGAAGCCCCAGGCTCCGTTGTGTCGTCCTAAGGCCAATAAAGCGTTTAAATTGTTTCCTTTAATCTTATGCGGTCTTCCTGAAACTGGTATATGCCTCATATCCATGCCAGTTTTTATCCTCTTTATTGTGTCATATACAGCACTTTTTCCCAGTTCAGTCAATTGCACTAATTTTTCAACGTTTCGAAGACCTTTACTATAAAAATATTCTACCTCTTTTCTTTTTTCGAGTTGCAATATTATTTCATAAATTGTATATCTGTTGACAATCAACAATAGTTAACAAATAGTGTTGACATGCAACTTTGGTCATAGCCGATAATCTGCACATTCTATTTTATACATTCCTTTTGTCTTAGAATATTACAGAAAAGAAGTATATAAAATTATGAAAAAAAATAAATTCCGGATACTTTCTAGACGGACTATATTAATCAACGACAAGAATGTGAGAATAATTTGAATATTCATTAATGTTCCAAATGAATAAGTAATATGTGTTATAAGTCTTGTCAGCCCCCAAAAGACTTATACACCAATCTAAGTAAAGCTCGTGAGGCATTTGTCCCGAGCGTGTATATTTCGAAACGAAATTCCTTTCACATATCTTTCAACACAATAGCAAATTTCGCGAAAATTTCATGCCTATTCTTTAATTACGCAATGCTTTCACATTATTGCCGTTTTAGCAGGTCTGTACGTTTCCTTAATACTTCATTAACCACTCAAGACCAAAGTAGTTAGCCGTCCGTTTAAATTTTCCTAGCGGACGTTTATAGCCATAAAATTAGTCAATTCAGGTGGGCAAAAGGGACTTCGTGCCGTTTAACACCACGCCGTGTTTATCAAAGGTGTAATAAATCCAATATGTACAGAAAATTCCCAAGAAGTTTCCATTTCGCATTTTGCTCGCCTACTGTCACGCAAAGAACCGCGTTAGTCACGTCCGTTTGAATTACCCGCTAGCTGATTCAACGAAGAATCGATATGAACGTAAAAATTGTTCTTAAGTAATCAAGTGGCTAAGAGAAGCGTCTGAATACATTGGAATTCTAAATCATAGTCAGTCAGATAATAAACACTTCTTCCATATCGATTTGTAAACCAAAAATGACCTCTGTGGTAAAGATTTCTTGGTTAATTCGTAAGTTAATGAAATATATTTCGAGTCTGGTTTTCACAAGGCCCTGGCGGGACAGTGGTCAACAACTGTCCATTATGTTGGCTGGACAATACTGTCACTTTCCTGACGTGTTCTTAGTGCTAGTCTACATAGAAGACAGCACTGGACAGTCCTTCTGACCTATTTCGTCTTCAAGGGTCTAGCATAGCCAGCGAAATGGATAATCAACGAGTTTTTTTAATTCGTGTGAATATTTGTTGTTATTGTTATTTATGGCAAGCGGGCGTCTGTCCACCCTACCACTGCGTCCGCACGGACTATTGTGGTTCACCCCTAATTTATATCTCCCCGACGAAATCCAGTTTTTGGATAAAACTGATAATCTTGTTCGGGGGTAATTTTTTCAGTTCGTAGTGGGCTATAAAAGCCTGGCCAAAGACCTCGAATCTGATGCGACTCACCTCTGGGCACTCTGAGACGATGTGCATGGCTGTTTCGATGTCCTCAAGACACAGCCTGTATTCATCGTCTTCAGCCAGACCGATTTTGTGCAAATACGCTTTCAGTCTGCAGTGACCTGTCATAATTCCGACAAGTGTTCTTAGTTTGGCCCTATACAGACCTAGCGCTAGGTTCGCCATCTTTTTGTTTGAAGCTGTTCCAAGGAACAACTTCGAATGTTTCAAGACAGAATGGTTACGCCAGAAAGACTCTAGCATTGAGTTCGTTCTGCCTGTTATCGCCTCGTTAGCCACGTCAGGTGGTATTCCCAGGAATGGTTCCGGTCCTACCAGAGGCAGCGCTGCTCCAGCAAACGCCAGCCGATCTACCTCCTCGTTACCCAAATATATTGAGTGGCTCGGTATCCAAACCAATGAATGTGAATATTTGACTGCTCACTGAACATTTTATGAAGAATCTTAGAAGTCATTTTCAAATGTCTAAATCAAGTTCTGAAAAATCGGACACTGTTTAAACGTATACAGCCCCTATCCACTGAACGATCACTGTCTTGTTGCTTTTGCATGGAGTAAGTATCAGCCCACTAGATATCCTGGTATGAGTGGAAAAAGTTCAATGGACAGTGGAATCAAAATGTTTTGAACTAGCTGACGGACAGTTACTGGCCACCACAAACTGGCACAACTGTGTTTTCACGGACTCAGTAGCTGTTGGGCAATAACTGTCCTTCACTGTGCGCCAGCTACTGAACCTGTGAAAACAATGCTTAGTTTGAAGTGACTGTCGAACAGTAACTGTCCTTCAGCTACTGGTTCTATGAAAATCAAGCTTTAGACTTGTGTCTAATCTTTTATTAGAGGATATACTATTCTCAATACAAAATAAATAAACAGAAAAATTTGCACTGAATTTTCTTAAATAATAAGAGACTAGTCTAAAATATCGAGAGTTTTTAACTAGTCCCACGTTTGAATTGCGAATGATTCTGATTACTGAACTGAAAGCAGTGCAGAGCCTCGTTTCGATCGAAGCATCCCCCGATGCCATTGAGAGAGAACAGTAGTTTATTCGTCATCGCATCGCCCTGAGGTTTCGATTCTTCCATTGCTCCACTGGACATTCGTGCTCCTCTAGATTAACATTGCATTTTCTGTTTCCGACTGTCTTTTCCATACCTGTATTATCCTGGGAAAACATGATTCGTTTCGAAAGAATGTTTCCCAAAATTAAAGTTATCTTTCTAAATGATGCTTGATGTTTTTTTAACCTTTTTTGACAGATCTCCTGGTTGGTCCTACATATATGCTACTGCACTTAAGACAACTTAATTTATAAACTCCTAAATGATTGAGCTGGTCGTTTTTGTCTTAAGCATCAAATTTTATGTGAGGTTTTGAAAGCTATCGGGTGTTTTTTCTAGAGTGATAGAACTTTGAATTGAAATAAAACACATTTAAATTAAGATTGAAGCCAAATTTTTTCTTTATTTGAATGATAATTTTATGACATTTATGTTTTAAAGATAATTTATGACATATATCCACCACGACTAGATCTGAGGAACTGCATTCGACCAAACCAATTTTGGACCACTTTTTCGAGTAATTCAGGACATATTTAATCAATAACAGGATTTATGTTGGCTTCCAAAGCGTCTATTGTTTCTGGTTTATCAGCATAAACCAACGACTTGACATAACCCCAAAGATAATAATCCAGTGGAGTTATGTCGCATGATCTTGGAGGCCAATTAATTGTACTTTTTCTAGAAATAATGTTATCGCTAAATCTTTCTTTCAATAAATCAATTGTTACGGTAGCAGCATGAGGTGTAGCACCATCTTGTAGGAACCAAAGAACTTCTGGGTCGATATCATTAAAATTTTGAAACAAATAATCCTTGATCATCGATCTGTAACGAGCAATATTCACTCCAACATTAGCTCCAGCATCGTTTTTAAAGAAATATGGACCGATGATGAAAGAAGTAATTTAGTTAAAAACGTTACACAGTAAACGAAGGTTTTATGATATGATGCATAACTGTTTTTTCATATTTCAACTCTCGGATCACGTTTTGAAATATATTACCGTTAAATCCAGAACTCCTATAGATGCAGTATCATTAATGAAAACCTAATAACAGCGCATATGAGAATAACAAAAATAAAAAAAAACACAATAGCCAAAAAGGAGACACTAATCCCTTTCAAAACATATCTTACCCTCAGCGAATTAAAACACCTAAAAGTTTATTCAGCCGACTACAAAAACATCCTTACCCACAGGTCCGAAAACCGCTAGTTATACCCGGATAATACCAAAACCAAACACAATCGATCCGAGAGATCTCGTTAAGGGAGAAAAGTGGTCCATATCCTTTTTGCGGACTGAAAAACGGCGCCCCGATATAAACGACACGAAATTATTATTTTTCATTATTTGCAGCCCCCGTTTAAATGTTTGTACTACTAATTGGAAACGTGTGTGACAGAATTTTCTACGCGTCATTCGATGAAATGTAAACAGAAAGGGCGGATATCGGAGTAGCGTTTCGCACTTTTGGAGCGATTCTCACGTGTAACGTCGATTAGGAGGGGGTGTTTTTGGAGGGAATTGGAGTTGAAATCGGTCTCAAATATGGGGGCTGTAACAGAGATTGGATGCGGATTCTGGTGAAATGTATGAAAGATGGGATGAATCAAAACAACGGTTTTATATTTTCACGTAGTCGGCAATTGTCTAAACACAACAATCTACCATCGGAAGAGGGCCTTTGGCTTGAAGAGTGGGTGAAGTCAAAATATGGGTGATAGTTCAACGAATAAACTTGAAATTTTCATACGACGATACTTTATTAGCAAAACTATCCAATGCACTGTATTAACCCTCTTCATATCCTATATTCAGATTCATTGTGTCCCCTTCTGACTGATATATTTGCAAATGACACTTTTTTTCACACCTCTTTGGTATATACCACTGCTACAAATAAATTATGACCTCAAGTAAAACAATGTAACACAGTGATGAAACTTTTTTTGATATGTACACATTATAGTAAATGCTTAAACTGTCTGCCACTTGAACTAACTAGAACAAACATTATCAAAAAATAATTCCATTTGGTTTAAACTTTAATCCTCTGTGAAAGTATAAAGTTGTTCGGAAAGTAATTTCGTTTTTTCCCGACAGTGCATTTAATTGTATTTTTTCGAACTCAACTTCACACTTAAGCCGCATGATCACTACATGTATTGAGAGCTGATATAGGAGGATTTGTGTATGAAATATTTCAATTAATTCTACGCAGGTTGGTGCCCTTTTAAATATGGAGAGCAATAAGTAGCATTTTCTTCATATTTTACTTTTTACTACAGAACGATAAAAGTGCTGTTCAAGCCAGAAAGAAATTAACTGATGTGTATGGAGAAGATATGTCGACATTACGCCAATGCCAGAACTGGTTTGCAAAATTTCGATCCGGTTGAAGCCGAAAAACCGGTTGAAGCTCAAAAAGACACGATAAAGGCATTAGTTGAGACAAATCGGTGAATAACAACACGTGAGATCGGTGAGAGGTAAAAATTTATCGAATTCAACTGTTTATGACCACTTGAAAATCCTGGGTTTAACCTCGAAGCTCGATATATGGGTTCCTCATGTTCTCATGGAGAGAAATTTGTGTCGTTGTGTTGACGTCTGTGATTCGCTTCTCAAACGTCACGAAAATGATCCATTTTTGAAGCGCTTCATTACTGCGGACTAAAAATGGGTTGTATTTAAAAATTTCAAACGCAAGAGATGATGGAGCAAAAAAGATGAACAGGCTCGAAGCATTTCAAAAGCCAATATCCATCAAAAAAACCTGAAGCTATCTCTTTGGTGGAATTTTAAAAAAATCGTTTTTTTTTGAGCTTGTACCGGATTGTACGACGATTAATTCGGAAGTCTACTGTCATCAGCTGAACAAACTACATGATACACTTCAACAGAAAAGGCCAGAATTAATCAACAGAAAGGTGTAGTTTTTCACCAAGAGAATCCGAAACCTCATACAAGTTTGGTCACTCGCCAAAAGCTTTTACAGCTTGAATGGGATACACTGCCACACACACACCATATTCTCCAGATCAGGCGCCTTCGGATTATTATTTGTTCTTGTCAATGCAAATATTTTTAGACGCTAAAATCTTTACATCAAATGAAAGGTCAAAAGTCACCCGGATCAGATTTTTGCCGGCAAAGACCAACAAATTTTATGACTGTGGAATCATGCTACTACCAGAAATCTTGAGATTTTCTAAGAAGTAACTTAGTTAGATATCCAATAATATTGAATATTCTAAGTAAAATAGTTTTATGATGAAATTCTTAAGATTATTGAATCAAATCAGTCCTTACTTGGTGAAAATCCATATTAAGTAATATTCAAATGAGGTTATTCTGATTTTCACAAATTTTAAAAATTTGTGAAAATCAGAATAACGTTATTTAAATATTATTCTTAAGATTATGTTGAACATTTTTGAAAGATATCTGTTTTCATAAGAGGGATGAGCAGAAACAAAATTTTGTCTACTCAAAATATTTAATTTATAGGATATTTGTTAACAATTTATATTTATTTGATTTTGTTATATCATTTGGATGTCTTATAATGAATGTTTATTTTATATGTCGTTAGATATAAGCAGTACTCATATGACATTAATTTAATTCCTGAAATTATTATATTAAATATAATTTTTTAAATTGAATATGTAGAAGGCTAACAGAATATATCTGTAAAAATTTAAATAACTCAAAGATTGGACAAAGTTATATTATTGAAGCTCTTCATCATCAGATCATCAGAGAAGTAATAATTGAATTTTGAAAATGTTTTCATTAAATCAAATTCACTTCTGTATACGACTAGCAATAATCTTGTATTTATAATAAGTTATGGGGTTATAAGGGGTGGACCATTAAAACTTTTTTGATCGACCAATTTCGTTTAATATGTCAAATATTCAACTAATTTTCTGTCAAAAACACGAATGACCGAACTTGCCATACTCGAAATAACCGCTACATCAAAATGCAAACCCTTTAGTATATAATTTCAAATCGGTATCTAACACGTAATGCTTTTCACCCTTTCTTCAATTCTAAAGACATTAAATAGTAAAGTGTTAAATTTTCAAATTCACATTTTTCCATACCTCATACAAAGATCCATTATTCAGAAATAATGAACTCAAATAAGCCACAATAATGAACTGTATTAAATTCTCAGCGTTGCAATTTGAATACAATAGCTGAGTTCATAAAAATGCATAATATGTCATATTGCCGGATTGTTTACATCGAATCAGACAAGCTATAAACTTACTCATCGCTTCTTTTAGCGAAAAGTTGTCAAGAAAAAATATCGATGATTTGCCAAAACACATTACTTCGAGAGTACGGCAAATTAACGCTTTTATATTATTCTGTAATTAGATAATTATATTAAATCGAGAAATGAAGTTTGTTTCTCAAATCCTTCACTGAATAATCAATTTTTGAAAATTAATATACTTTCCTAATAGAAAACCACTAACTTGACAACATATGACTATTATATACTGAAAAGGATACATAAGATTCAAGAAATTAAGAATATTTGAGTTCAAATAAAATTTCAGGTAAAAACTTGCATAATATTATTTTTAATCAGTGAAATTCATTATTTGAATAAAAGTATAATCAGAGTTAACACCTCAAAGAAGGATTTCGTGAAGTTATCAAGAACATACAGATAGATTCAAATGTGCGAATTGGTCATGAAAAATTTAAAAGCATATGAAGCTGCAAACATAGCCATTTGTTCGATTGTATCGGTCTCTAATTGTCAGAAATACATCTTGATGATTAAAGTAAAACAACTTAAATTATCGGAAATTAAGTTGTTTTACTTTAATCATAGCCATTTGGTTGATATCGTTCTTATTTATTTATTAGTCAAATGGGATATCAACTGGCATAAGCCCAAAATGACATCCACGGCAAAATACAAAAACTTTTACAGTATGTGCAACATTAGATCAACCCCCAATCTACACATCCCACCAATTTAAGAAAATCAAACTTATAATACGTAAGAAACTTTAAAAAAATATAAAATCTTAATTTAACAGCTTAATTTTTCTCTCGAATGATCCAATTGACAGAAAAAATATATCATTGTCCTTATACTTAAAATTATATACTTTCTGGTTCTGTTGACCGGAGAATGCTTTTTCAAATTTGTTATATGAAACGTAACCTCAAAAACAGAATAACCCCTTAACGGTCTATATGGAACATGAATGCTCACGTAGGACAGCAAAGCTGGAGAGTCAACATAACCATTCAACAATTTAAACAAAAACATAATATCGTTATGTTCCCGACAGTTTTCCAATGAGGAAAACCAGTGAGGTGAACCGATTATTTTTTCTAAGGCTAGTCATATTCGCCATGAAATTACAACTACCTCTAACCTTATAATCTAAATATCTCAGAAATTTATTCTCCAATCCGTGCTCTAGACCTCATATTGTGGCGACCAAACACCGATGCATAAGTGTAAATGAAGGCAAAATATAGCGCTTTCAAGGCGTTAGTGGAATAGACATCTCTACAAGATCTCATCACAAATTCTGGCATCTGGCTACTTTTGGTCTCCACATAATCGATGTGTGAATCAAGCAACATTTTTGTATCAATTATTACACCCAGATCATAAATTTACAAAATTTAAAACATCCCTTTATGTCATTAATATAAATTAAAAATAAAAGAGGCCCAAGAAGAAACCCCTGAGGCACCCCCGAGGTCACATAGAAAGATGATGAAAAATATCCGTAAACAACAACAATTTGAGATCTGTTATTGAGATATGAAGATATCCAACGTAGCAAGTCTCCATGCACACCTATCTCAGACAATTTTTCATCAAGATGTTATGATCAACCTTATCGAAGGACTAAAAAATTTTTCCATTATTAATGGCATGCCTTTCTCTACACAATGAAATAAACATTCATTGATTTCTCTTAAAATATACTCGTTTGTTTTCAATATAAAAATAAAACCTTTTATTGGAGAAGCCTTTAGCATATAGCTGTTATATCATGCTTATTATTAATTCTTAAAAATTAATGATTGGGTAAGGTTTCCGGGAAAATTTCTTATTTCTCACTTCAGTTTATAAACTAGCCGTTCATAGTAGAAAAACTATAAATGCATAATTTATTATTATTCAAGAGACTAAAATCTTTACATAATTCTGAGAATGAGACCACACAGGGTATTCATTCTAACCCGTACGGAATATTATCCCTTCAGCTCACCGGAGGATCATGTTACAACACAGATTAAGAGGCAAGCAGAATACCGAAGACATGTGCGGCATTGTACATTGATGAAAACAAAAACGAAGCATCGGATACAACCGTAAGAATTGCTACTCTGGCATATGAAACGGCATTTATTATTCAAAAACTCTACTCGAGTTAACGTTGTCAAATCACAGGATGATGAATCAATCAAGGAAACATAGAAAATCGCGATTGTATACCAGCCGGACTCGTTCGGAGAATCTTTAAGCATTCCTCATAACCGCTGATACTATCAGCAGCTAATGATTATTAATGGCGAGTAAACGGAATGCCAACGTTCTGACTGGATGATAATTCATCTCTGTGTCGCAAGGCTCATTCCACATGATTTCCATCACTAGACAACTGTTCATTATGAAAAGTTAACCATTTCAAGTAAAATAAGTATCAATGAGCTGTCCCTATTGTTCTTCAGAATACTCTTCATTGAAAGAAGTTTCTTAACAGCGCCTTATGATTGCTAATGATTTCAGTATTTAATTTTCCAAATAATATTAAAGAATGATAGAATCTTCTTAGCGTATATAATAGTAGGCATTGTCTAATCAGTTCATGAATCTTCATATTTGAACAGAATTCAGTTGGATTTTCGACAGATGGCAAGTACTTGAAACTTTTTTTCTGTAGATAACTTCAGCAACTACAATATTTTAATTTGTTTCTTCAACCTACCTGAGTTTCTGTGAGTGATAGTGATTGCGCCAACTGCTTCCTTTCCGCACCTACCACGTAGTGATTCTTCTCGAACGCGTGCTCAAGTTTCAGCAGTTGTGATGGACTGAACGCCGTTCGTATTCTTTTAGGTTTCCTAAAGGGTTGTAGTAGGAATCCTGGTATATCTGGCCCTGAAATCGAAGAGATTACTTGTTATGAAAAAGTGTTAACTACATAAAAAGTGCTAATTCATCAAGATCATCAATTTACCATTCCACAGTTTCAAAAAGCTGCAGAAACATAAATCTGGAATCTCAATTCCAGGTAGCAGATACCCCAGCAGGTTTTTAGTATAACCACCAATATCATTTTCAAGATACTTTGTAAACATTCATCTTCAATCTTCCATAGTATATACAATTGGAGCTGTTCCTTTTATTTACTGATTATCTTGTAAGTTCCTTCGATTGAGATATATCTACATCAAGGCCATGTTAATGGTATTTCATAATTTGCATGACTGAATTAATATTTATGATCTCCATTTTTGCAGAAAATGGAAGGTTTTTTCCGTCAACCATAAAAGATGTCCATAATCAGCCAGTTTATCACTGTTCGCTGCCAAATGTTTATTAGAATTGAACTAGAGAACAGACATGATGCTCTGGAAAAATACCAGATCAACACTAGGTGAACATGTTTAAGATTTTCTCCACTAAACCACAACCAATTACTGACCAGTAACAGTTTAAGGAAACGAAAGCTACATTATATAGTCCGTCTAGAATGTATCCGGAAAAAAAAAGCTCAATTGTAACTATTTAGTATATTTTTTTACTTCTTGAATTAGAAAATTGAAACAACCTCCTTTTAATTGTAACGTTAAATGTCAAGGTACCCCTGAAACTAGATCACCTCCATAATTTTCGGTGATAGTAGACTAGGACTGTAAAACTGACTAAATTAAATTATCTTTATCTCGTGGCGCTGCTCCTTCAACTTCAATCTTCATTAGTCCCCATATGTTTTCAATGGGACTAAGATCTGGTGAAGCTGTTGGCCATGAAATAGTTGTCACTTGGTGTTTCTGCCTCCAAGCATGAGTATAGGCCGAAGTATGGCATCTTGCATTATCCTGAGTACCCTTCTGGATATAAATCATGCGCGGTTTCAAGGAGAAAATCGTTTAGAATGCCGTAATACTTTTAACTATTAATGGTACTATCAACTATACAGAGAGGCGTAGCACCACGCTGAGATATAACTTCCCAAACCATTATTTTGGTGGGAAATTTGGAATTTTGAACGGTAATAGATTGTTTTGATAGAATTTTCAAGTGATTTCCACCAAGTTGGAAACAACTTTAATCAGATATAAAGACATTATTAAAATTATCTTCTTGAAAACGTTGACAAAATTCTATCCTTCGTTCCTTTTGTAAAGGTGTCAATATAGGGATTTTTTTGATTTCCTTGATAAGTAGCCTTGTCTTTTCAGTGACATACGGACGGTTTCTGGACATACTTTTATATTTCGTTGATTTCCAACTCTCCTAGCCAATTCGTGAAACTCCAGGTGCGGATTGTGTTGTCCTAAGGACAATAAAACATTTTAATTGTTTCCTTTAATCTTACGCGGTCTTCCTGAAACTGGGCTATGCCTCAAATCCACGCCATTTTTCATCCTCTTTATTGTCTCATATACAGTACTTCTTTTCAGTTCAGTCAATTGAGATAATTTTTTAACGTTTCGAAAACCTTTTCCATAAAAATATTCTAACTGTTTTCTTTTTTCTAGTTGCGACATTATTTCATAAAGTGTATACCTATTGAAAAGCAACAATATTTAACAAATAGTGCTGCCATGCAAGTTTTGCCATAGCCGTCTATCTGCTCAACCTATATTTTACATAACTGTGGTCTTAGAATGTTACAAAAAAGAAGTATATTAAATTCAATGAAAAATAATAAATTCTAGATACTTTCTAGGCGGATTATACTATAATTCAGTTTGCTTTAGAATCACGCAATTGCATACCAAATAACAAGAATTAACATAACAAAGAAGAAGATCTTCGATTAGTGAGTTCTAAAATTGCAGATAAAAAGTCAATGTGAAATTGCTGGATTCTTATCAAATCTACTACATGAATCATTCTAAAATAACTAAACGTTAACAACAAGGAGCTGAGATCGAACTCTTCAAGGTAATGCAAAAATATTGCTCCCCTTGCAAATAGTAAGAGAGAAGGAGGAATCAAAAGATTCAGCACAGAGAAACCAAAGATCATGTAACCAAGGACCAGGTTGAAGAAATGGATAGCTGGGATGAGTACTTTAAAAGTGAGTAAGGTAAATTTATAGATGATCCCTCTGAACTCATCCATCGAATAAAAAGCTGTCTTCTTTGAGGACTGTCAATCTCATTCTTCAATTTCTATTTCATCTGCTTCTTGAAATTTTCCCATATAGAATTATTACGTGAATTCCTCAGCACTTAAGCGAATTAATCAGAGTATTAAGTTTTTCTCAAAGTTGCAACATGCTCATGAAATGTTCATGGTATTTTGATATGGATGCAACCTCAGCTGAAGACCTTAGGAAATGTGTTCAAGAAGATCTCATATCGCTTATAGAGCATCCAACATCTTGAAAAAAGTCGAAACAAAACACTGCATTAATAATTAAAGGGTTTTTTTCAGAATCCATTAAAGCCTACAATGGATACCTATGTTCAGCCGTCTGCAAACAAGAGTCGGCAAGATCGCAGATGAAGATAGACTTGCATGACTTCTCGAACTTTCAGAGCTAGAGCATGACATGGTCGATTTAGCTAGAAGACTATCCAACCACAAAATTAAAAAAATTCGATGATTTCATTATATCGTATTGGACAATGTGGTAATTAGGATGCCGCCCAACGAGTTCTGCATGTTTAATCGCCATACGAGTGGCGATCGTAATTAACTCCTAATAATTAATTCAAAAATCCATTGTGGTTCGACTATTATGAATAACAAATTTCCTATCAACATAATTGACAGTTAATTTGGGGACATATACGGATTATTATCTCTATGATCACGTCTGGTGATTAATTGGATTCCGTTTGATGCGTCCATTAGGTTGGGCCGTTTTAAATTCGATAGGCCGTGCAGTAACTTATTTGCATGAGCCAAAAAATTAACCAGTTGCAAGTGGCAACGACCAGGACAAGCTGCAGTATTATTCAGCTCTTGTCCTCTAAGGGGTGGGTCATTCAAAATTTGCGTTTTTGATCGGTTATAAATGAAGAAACGAATGAATATTTTTTCAGAAATATAAGTTCATTAAAAAGGCTGAACCTTGATATCTACAAATACGAAACAAATCATTCAAATGATCACCAGGACTGGCCATACAGTATCCTATCTGATCTATCCAATTTTTTAGTACACTGTCGATTGTTTGGGGCTCAATCTCATGAATGGCAACTTGGATTTCATGTTTCAAAGGTCAATGGTTTCTGGATGATTAGTGTAACACTTATCCTCAACGTTTTCAAGAAGATAATTATTAATAATTTCTTTATATCTGATGAAAGTTGTCTCCAACTTGGTGGAAATCACTTAAACTCCTATCAAAACAACCTGTTACCGTCCTAATTTCCAAATTACCCACCAAAATAATGGTTTGTGGAACAATATCTCAGCGTGATGCTACTCCTCTCTGTACAGTTGATGGTACCATTAATAGTGAAAAGTATTGTGGCATTCTAAACGATTTTCTCCTTAAAACGGCGCATGCTTTATATCCAGAGGGGTGGCGTTTGCAGCAGGTTAATGCAAGATGCCATACTTGGACCTATACTCAAACTTGGATGCAAGAACACCAAGTGACAACCATTTCATGGCCAACAGCTTCACCAGATCTTATTCCTATTGAAAACATATGGAGACTAATGTAGATTGAAGTTTAACGAGAAGCGCCACGAAATAAAGATGATTTCATTCAGGCAGTTTTACAGTCCTGGACTGCAATCACCGAAAATTATAGAGGTGATTTAGTTTTGGGTGTACCTCGATGTTAAGTAAATAAGATGAATATTTAGTTATAATATTCTAATTCAAGAATTGAAAATATATACTGAATAATTACAATTGAGCTTTGTTTTTTCCGGATATTTTCTAGACGGACTATAATTAACTGTTAATGTAGTAGTCGATAATTGTGAATATAATCCTTATAATCTACATAGAGGTTGTAACGATATACCAGTGGTTCCTGGTCCTAAACATTAAACCTTTCGTTAAACAGTTTATATTTTCAAGTATGAAATGAATAAAAGTAAATAACTCAAAAAAAAAACGTTCAATTTTGAAAAATACCGGTCCCACTTTGAAAAAATTAAAAATAAATCAATTAAACTATAAATAAACACCACAAAAAATAAATAAATTCAGTAAGTATTCCGCAAAGTTGTAAACAACCGTAATTAATTGACGCGTTGCTGTCATCAATTAAAATTTAATTTAGTCGGTTGAGAATGTCTTAACAATGTTATAATTACATTTTTTGAATATTCATAGGTACTTTGTCCAGACTCAATTGGAAACATGACATAAGCTCACCTAATCATTCAATTTATAATCTCGCCTAGAATCTATTAAATTAACCGCGAATGGCAGTAATTAAAAATGAATTATATGGTATATAACCCCAGCGTACCCTGACACAATAATTTTATTGGGTATGATTGTCTCTTGATAACAGGAAATTCATAACTATTCATTAACTTTTACCATACAAGGTGTAGCTGGGCGAACTTTTATCTGCATAATAACAAGTTTATATTCACTTTTCGACTATTTAGTGGTTTGAGAGGCGTGTGTCGATAATTTTCTTCACGCACTTCGTGCATTAGACATATGGGAAAAGTTGCAGGAAAATCATTCCTATATCAAGGCCTACTTTTGCACGCTTGATCGCATATTTGCATGCTTTCTGCCATGTGTTGACTTTACAACATAGATTAAGCGAATGGGATTTTCAAAAATTTGTCAATACTCCATTTTTTTTACCGTTCTACCATTAATTCTTGAGTGAAAGTACAGCAATGAAGTTGATACTATACTTGATATTCAAAAGATAAAGTCCGATTGAGTTTTTTTTAATAAAGCAATAGACAAGGTTTTCTCGGCACCCAGCAAGTTTTGCAATGCGAGAAAAAGATGGTAATCGCTTGGTGCCAGATCCAGACCATATGTGGATCCATTAAAACTTCCTAACCAAGCTCCTGGAGTTTCTGGGGAGTCACTACAGACTTGTGTGGACTGGCGTTGTCTTGATGGAATACAATACTTCTTCTGTAGGTCAATTCGCTAGCTTCAAACATTCTAATTGTTGACAGTAGAGATATGAATATAGTGTTTGTTCATATGACAGCAACTCATAATAAATGATTCCATTCGTTCAAAAAATAGGTCGATTTCATTCCGTTTGGTTAAGGCTTCGCAGATGGAAATTCGATCCATCATGTTTTTTGGTGTTAATTGGTGTATGGCACAACATCAAATCAAACAAAGAACGCACAGGTTTTACAACAAGGCGAGAAGCAGAAAAGAAATTCAAAAACAAAAATGTATCTAGATTCCATATGCACAAAACCATCTGAAAATATAGGTAACATTATGAAGGTACATAATTTGAAAATATGACAAAATACATAATTTGTTCCGTTCAAAAGTGAAATTCCAACTAAGAAAAAATCAAAGTTAGTATACAGTATACCATGCAACGATTGTAGAAGGTTTATTAGGCACGACATCACAACAATTAAACAACAGATTAAATGGGCACAAATACATGAAAAACTCTAGCACAGCACTAAACAAACATATATTAACAGATAATCACAACCCAGATTTCAAAAACACCAATATTCTTGCATTCGAAACTAATAATGACAAAAGAAGCATGAAGGAGATGATTTATATAAAGAAAAATAAAAACGCCATGAATGATAGAACCGATATATGGAACCTGAGCCAGATTTATCACACCATCCTATAAAGGAGAATGCTAAAATTAGATACAAAACCTTTTCAAGAAATTTTCCATCATCACTTAATGTATTCGCGATCATCCTATAACTGATGATATGATTTCTTCTGGATTACATACGGAGCTATCGACAGAAATATTAAAACAGCTGATATTTCCCGTCAAACTGCGTCATTCGTGTATAACAACCTACCAACACATTGACGCTACTGCATGGAGGCGAAAAATAAATCATTGTTTTACGGTTTGATTTCGAGATAATACTAACTTTCTGCTTAGATATGTCAGCTCTCAATTTTATTTTATATGCTTTTATTATTGTGATATCTTTTTACAGACTTTTCGAATGAGTTCTGTTTCGTTTGTGGAATCCAATATCCTAAAAAAACCAACATTATTATAATAATATATATTTATATATCCGTATGGCAACACTGGTATTTGTGGACTCTATCAAGTATTAACCTCTATTTATGTTATTTTATTCATAATATATAATTATTTGGTTTCCTTAACATTCTTTATACAGATAGTCCTTGTGCTATAAAAGAGGCCGTTAAATTTTCTTTCAATCTTTTAGATCAAGGGTAAACCACAGAAATATTTATCTATAGTTAATCTACTACATTCAAATTTTTCAGTATCCATTTACCAGAAGTTTTCTAAATTGTTGAAGGGTGAGTAAATATTTGTTGTTGATTGATGTCCTATTTATTGAATATGAATTATTTGAATACTGACGAGGCAAAGTCTCTCTTAAAACTTGTTTTTCAGTAATATTTTTACATATCTTGAGTTTTTATATAAAGTAACTTAGTTAGATATCCAATAATATTGAATATTCTAAGTAAGATAGTTTTATGATGAAATTCTTAAGATTATGTTAGACATTTTTGAAAGATATTTGTTTTTATAAGATTGATCAGCAGAAACAAAATTTTGTCTATTCAAAATATTTAATTTATATATTTTGGTTAACAATTTTTATTTATTGGATTTTGTTATATCATTTGGATGTCTTATAATGAATGTTTATTTTATATGTCGTTTGATATAAGTGGTACTTATATGACATTATTTCAATTTAATTCCTGAAGTTATAATTATTAAATATAATTTTTTGAAATTAAATATGTAGAAGGCTAATATTAAAATATTTAAATAATATTGTAACTATATACGTATTCAAAATATTCAGTCTTGGGGACGCCGTTCAACATAATTTTTCATTTTTCTTTCATTCTCAGCAGAGCCTATTTATGGAACAAAATTTCGAAGTGGTGAGATACTCAACCTATATATTAATTTCCACAGATATGCTCAAAGTTATGTCCCTAAATGTACACTTCATCTACTAATTTTGAAAGCGTTGCTGAAGGAAACAAAGGTTAGACATCGATTACCCGTTGCCATTAATGCAACCGTCTATTATAATCTTTGGAATAGCGGTATTTAGTATCAGTACATAATTCTTCATATTCCGCAATCTCACAAATAATTACTAACCAGAAAACATTAGTGGCTCATACAGACATGAAAATGATCACTTATCATATTTCCATCTGAAATATACAGAACGTTTTCAATTTCATCGTTTATAGGTTAATAATCGGCTTTGCTTGTACCCGAGGATTAAGACTTGAGAATAATTAGCTAACCGTTCACTTATCGTCAATGACAGCTGGTAGTAAATTCGAGGACACTCCTAAAATGCATACCCATAATTGGTTCTCATTACCTTGATTGATACTCGATCATTACATTATGAACAATCACGACAATTTGCAAGAAAAGAGTTTGAAAGTAATTTTAAGTATAACATGGAACAAAGACAACAAGTATCTGCATATATTCTCACTTATTTATGATAATTAGCAATTTATCAATTATCATTAGTATCAGATCAAATTATATTGGAAATTCTTTCGAAATAGTGACAAACAATAGATCTATTTAAATAGATAGAAGAGAAATCAGCCAATAGTAATTAACCTTGTGAGTATCAACTTTAAGAAAGATATATTGAACTTAACTGAAAAAAAAACTCAATTTTTCAGTACATTGTCAATTGCTTGGGGCTCAAACTCATGAATGGCATCTTCGATTTAGTGTTTCAAGGCATCAATTGTTTCTGGATGGTTAGCGTAACACTCATCCTTAACGGATAGCCACAAAAAATAGTCCAACAGAGTCAGGTTCATCGTTAAAGATGATCTTTCTGGGAAAATGCTCATCCTCAGCCTGCGATCATCAGCCGATCGGATGGTAACGAGGTTTCACTTCTGAAGGGTCTTTCAATGGGAACACCCCATTTTTAAATTGATATTACTCACGTATGGCAGCCATTGTTCGTTTGTGACATTGATAGTTGTATTTGACAATGTCTACCATTTAATCATGGAAAGGTACACACTCCAACAGTTATTGTTCTAGGATCTGGAGAGGATTTTCAACAAATATGAGAGAAGCGATGAGAAGAGAAGAAGAATAACATTAATTGACTCTGGAAAACCGCAGTGGAGTCGAATTCAAGAGAAGAGATATGGCAGTCATTCCAACTCCAAAGCACACGGTAATACATCTATCCAATCTTCGTTAGCGGGAATTAAGACCCATTAAAAGGGTATAATATTTCACATTGTCCGATATAGCCGTAGAATTGAAACGTAAAGAACGAAAGCGTGATCACGGTTCAAACTTAATCCCACGATTATTTATCGAAGAAATGGCTTTCCTCGATCCCTCCGCATCGGATGAAATAAAATGAGGCGTATGATGGACGATGTCCGTAATGGGACCCACAGAGTACGCGGCCATAGAGCCACGTTGTAAGTTTGAAAACAATGAGCATATTTCAGCGGGTGTTGGTTCGAGTGTTGGCGATTTCACAAGTCAATTAGACCTTTGCGTGATAAGACGCCATTAGGAGCGACAGGCGATAGGGAATGGTTGGGACCCCATCGGCGTTGCCGCTTTTTCGAGGTTTAATTCGAACACTAAGGCAATATACGAGGCCAGGTGCTCTGCAGCTCGTGCTTGAAATTCGAGTCTTGTTTGGGTATTGAGGATATCGCACTTAGAGTGGTAATTTCATGGTGAAAATCGTCAGTTCTACAAAGTATTTTCTGATTAGGCTTTTTTCAAAACAGGACACCCATTGATGGCAGCCTGAGTTGGAAAGACACATCATCTACTGACGTTCTATTAAGCGTGCATCACTTTCGGACTTTCTTGGGAGCAAAAATGAGTAGAGAACGAAGAGACAATACTGAGTTGTGCTTTGAACATAAATAAGCTTTTTCCGAGACGCTTTCATTGATGAGTGTTTACCTCTTGGCAAATTCAACATTTTAATGATATTAGTGAAGACGCTAGTGAAGACCAAATTAGTGTAGAACCCACAAAAACCATTAAAATTTGGCACAATAATGATAATATTTTATTAATCCTTTATCATATCATTTCAGTAGTGCAATAATACTGTTATAGGTAAGAAATACAGATCTTATGCCTTTGGTCGAGATTAACCTGAGAGCTCAAGTAGTGGTGGAAGCTATCTTCGGATGAAATAGAAACAAGCAAAATACAACACGCGGGCATATAACCTCCTCTCTTCATTTTGAGTGAGGTTAATCTTAACCCCACCAAAGTGTTTCAATATTAACATTCTCCAGTTGAAATCAAAGGCATTAATAAGCACGTGGAGTTATTTGTACCCATTGCTGTAAACCATCGAAAATAACGTCACTCTTCAACAGCTTAGATAGGTTGCGTTCTAATTCTATAAATTTCAAAGATAGCATACCTCACTTGTACAAAGTCATCCATGAATCTTATCCCTAGCATATTTATGCCGGCTCTTGAATTAAAACATACACATATATAAGCCTGCACCTTCTACCTTCGTGGTGTAAAGAGAACCAAACACAACATGCGCATATAAAACATCGAAAAAAGCGGATAATTTCTCTACGATCAACATCCCAAACCAGGATGAAGAAATCTAGTGACCATCTAAGGAATAATGTAATTTCTAAGGTGCTAGATTTACATGAAAAAGCACATTACTCCTGGTTGAGATATCAATAATTCCACCTTAATTCATTCTAACTGCCCATTTACAAGTTTTTAGCGACGCAATTAAGACAAGTGATATAAATTAATTCGAAGCAAATCTGTCAATTATTTCGCTTTTTATCCTACCTTTATTAGATAAATGAGGTTAAATTAATTGTTGGCCGTTACAATTATGACACTAAGTACAAGAATCTGTAGAGTTTGCGGCGATCCTTGATAGCTTCCAGCGGAGTTGCTTGCATAGATCTTGAATGTAGGTATTGGCCATCAGTGTTAATTTTTCCTAGACGAAAAGAATAAATAATGAATAAATTCCGCAGAATAATACTTATTCAACGTGATTTCACTTGAAAACAGATATTGAATGATATTAGATTTTCCCTGAGATGAAATCAAATAAAATAGAGTAAATCCACGCATTTTGTTTAAAAAAAACAGATTTCTTGCCATGATTGGCAATTTTTGTACACAAATAAAACATAACTTTCTCATAAAGAACTACATTCGATAATTTCTGGTTTTTATTAATGAAAACAAATGTGAATTCACAACGTTGTCACACCATTCAAAGAATTTTGAAAGTCTTCTCTTTGTGCCTATCCTTTTTGAATGTTAACTAACGTGATGGCTACACGGACCTTAACAGCTGCTGTCCTAACTAGCCCTGTGGTTGTTGAGTTAAACCAAATTCGCAAATTCTTCAACCATGATATTCTTCGTCATTCGATGCTTCTTTCCTTTGAATTTAAGTTGTACAAGTCGATACCTCTCCGGAGTTCTTATAACATGACCAAAATATTCAAGACTCCATATTTTCACCTGGCATTCCTTCTCCTTGTTGAATCTCCCAAGAACTTATTCATTAGTGATTTGGTCTAACCATGAGATCTTCAGAATATGAAGGTACAACCACATTACAAACACCTCTAATCTTTGATGAAACTAAACAGTTACTTCTGAAAGGGTTTTTTATTTTGAAAGATGCAGTTCGGGCTTTCTCGATTCGATACTTCTCTTCAATTGGATGGTCCCATTCCTCATTGATGTTAGATCCCAAATGAGTATAACTGGTGAGTCTGTATAAACCTATTGTGGACCGTCAATAGTTGTTTATTTTTTTACAGAATTATGAATAATTTTTTCACGTTTGGATGTAATCCATATTTGTTAATTACTTCACCGTTCATAACAATGCCGTCACCACTATCCTCAAGGGCATGCATAAAGATGTGTTCAGAGTAGTTATAGAATAACACTGGGGATAACACGCAGCCCTGTGGAACTCCTCTCCTTATCAAAATTCTCTCAGGCTCTTCGTTTTCTATTTCAACCGGAGAGTATTGACTCCAATAGAGATTGGCAAAGATTCTTGAATCTTGCCTTTCCAACCCATCCGATTTCAATAGCTCCAGCATTGGATTGTGCTGAACTTGATCGAACGCCTTCAGGTAGTCAACAAAATATGCAGAGCCATCCTAATTAACGTCTCTAGTACGTTGAATTGAAACTTGTATACTAACAGTGCTTCTGGGCCCCTAAGGCATTTCAAGAGCAGAATTGAGTGAGCTTTATTTGATTTTCGCAAGTTTTATATATTCTTTGGTGGATAGTTTTGGGGAAAAGTAAATGGCTCACAAGACTGATGGTATGGAATCCTTCCCAAAATTTTGCAGTTCATTTCTTTGGAAGAGTTTCGAAAATAGCTTTGAGCCAGACATCTCGTGTTACTCCAGAAGTATATTTGAAAATAGTCGTGAGCCATTTTATATCTTCTTCTTAGAGTAGTTTCAAAAAGTCCCATCTGATGTTATCGGGACCTAGAAATTTAAGGTTCTTCAAGGTTTGTTTGACCTCTTCAACAGTTATCGAAAGAAAATTTTCTACACTGTAAGTAGATGGGTTAAAAGATCGACTTGGATTATCGAATAGTTCTGTTATGTATTCCATCGAAAACTTCATTTTACTGAACGATCTAGGATGATGTTAACATTTTTATTTTGTATTTTTTCGCTAGTATTTGCCTAGGAGTCTAAATAAATGATAATCTGATAGCACAAGTTATACGGATATAAAATCTTTTACCAAGAGTCAATAATGGAGATAAACGCCTTTGTTTCCCGTGTTATAACTGAATCATAGAAACAAATCTTAATTCGGTTATCAAGAAATTCAAAAATCGGCAATAACTTGTTCCTAACCTTATATTTAAGGCGTACGGGATGTTTTCAAAGGTCAGCTTTAAATGAAAACTATGTGATTCAATGAAAATCGGAACCCATCTGAAATATTTCAATTAACTAATGACATAGGTATATTTGTTTCATCCGAATATTCGCCTTTATGCATTTATACATGCGTTTAATAAATACACTGTTCGAACATTCGTGATACTTGCAAAATCTCTCTCACTTGCATCAATCGACCCATACGATTCAATGCAGCCTTTGTATGCAAAGTAGCCATATGTAAACGCGAAATAACTACAAATAGTTACAAATTGTACCTTCTCCAACCCGTTACGTCTTCATTTTCTTCGAACATTCCATATGGAGTTTCCATACTGAACAGAAATAAATATTTTAAGACAAATATAAAATAATTTTCAAGGACGTGGAATACATTAATTGTTATTCTGGTGAGAAAGGTTCAGAAATTATAGAATGGAAAGAACTGTCAAAAACATTCCTAATCATTTGATTTCTATAGATTAAAGTCCATTTTTGAGCACTTGTTCAAGGGAACAACGAGTTATTTTGGGCCGAAAATAGCCCAAAACAACTAGATTGGACTCACTGATGAAGAATCCATGCCTTTCATCTTTTTTCATGCATTGAGACATGCATCTATTTTCCAAACAATTCGTATCCTATTATCACATTAGATAGCTATTCTTATTCTGACGTAGGTTATTGCGAGGAACGTCATAATCATGAACATAATTCACGCCACAAATATATAAAAATATCCGTTACAATAACACAAAAGAGTCCATCCATCCGATATTCGGTGTCCATAAAATGAACCGCCATTGTAGAGGGCGCTTTAAATAAAAAACCCTCGCATTTGATCTCTTTTTAGGCGTTTCATTCACGGTCTGACGATTCGATAACAAGGGACTCTTTGGAAGGGCGTGAAAGTAGATTAGGGCCATTGTGCACTTCGCATTATTAAATTAAACAATTCAGAAGTCAATCATATACGGTAGGCCGTGTATAAAAGGGGGTTCAGCACACGATGTTCTCATGTCGAAATTGGACGAATGAGAAATCCTGTTGATCCCTTATCCTGACTCTTTATGATTGACTGACTGTCTATAAAAAAATCTGTGTCAAAAATCAACACGAATGTGTTATAATAAATTTTTGTATGCGCTGTACAGTAATCTAAACTTCTTGAAATTTATGCATAATTATGCAAAGTTATATCCGGAAAATTCATTTTAGCAGCACATTGTGGTTGTATAGTGAATTTGAACTTATGGTGTAAACCATTAAGATTAACAAAATACACTGGAATATCTTAATGGTTTGCAACAAAAAGTCAAATTCACAATGGAACCACAATGTGATAATAAAATGAATTTTCTGGACATAGCTTCAATGAAGAATAATGATGAAATTTCCTTTGATATATTCAAATTCCCACAACTACAGATACAACCATACCTAACTTTTTAAACCATCCGAACACTCATGATGATACATAGAGTATCACAATGATACATAGAATATTCCAATTACCTTAAATAATATTACGTTGAAAGGGGAACTGAATACATTCAAACAAATAGCCTCAAACAATCAATTTGATACAAAAACCATAAATTCTGTCATAAACAAAATGAAAAACAACTCATTCTGAAACAAATATACCCCAATAGCAAATAATGACAAAAAATTTGTGAAACTAACAACTTTTGGACCAATCTCGCATTCTCCTTTAATGCTTAAGACAAAATAACCCGATGAATAATTCTGGAGTTAAATAAATTAAAATGTCAACAGTGCAGTAGCCTACATATAGGACAAACCGGGAAATCTTACCAAAAAAGGTTCAAAGAACATCAATCTTCATTTAGGAACCAGAAAGTTAACTTTAATTTTGCAAAACATTTTTCGAAACCAATCATATCTTCCCAGAATTAGACAATATTGAAATAATACACCTGGAAGCGAACAACACACTCAAAAATTGTCTTTACATTGAATATGTTTGCAGTACATTGAAAGGGAGCAATTAAACAGGAGTAACAAATAATAACTTTTAAATTTCTGTCTGTCCAGTTTTATTCATTCTGAGTAAACAAAAACCGAATTTAAGCCTGCGTTCAAGTAACTCTACGAAAATTTACATTTTCGTACATTGAGATGACGTCCACGTAAACGAAGTCACGGACTTTGGCTAATTCGAAATAAAAACGTGGAAGTTAGAACAGAATATATTGAAACCTCGATCATCAACTTGAACAATTTATACAAGTTTGAAAACATCGTTGGTTCGATTATCATTCATCAGTTTGAATTGGAACCAAGTCGGAAACGAAAGTGATTCATGGTTCATACTGTAATTAAATGAATAAAACGAATGTATATAACCTTTTTACACAGTTCTTCCTGGTAACCATCGAGTCGACGACGTTCCCTGAATATGAAATCAAAGAATCTCCAACATAAACAAAATTTTCTCCTGTTTGATTTTCAATACGTACGAGTTATTTCTACATTCAAACTTGTACTCTTCTAAATGTCTAAATTTATTGCCGTTATTTAAGGCCACCTGTGTCGCTTTTGGTAATTAAAATGTGCAATTATTCCGATAAAACAGATAAATAGCTCGATATGGCGCGATTTGTATTCGAAGAAACGACGCATTTGGTATTAAAACAATCGCTAATTTTACAATGCAAAAAATATAAGCATATGAGTATGTTAACGTCCTTACATTGCAAGAATTTAAATGATTATTAAATGAACATTAGAATTCATAAAGACGCCGAGTGAATTTTCAATGAGTGGAAACAACTACCTCTCTGTATAAACGATTGTTTAAATAACGAATAATCTTTCTGGAATTCTGTAGCCGGTTAGAAGTTGATGGCCGTTGTTTCTGGTATAATACTACTCTGTCAAGAAAGTACCGGGAATTTTCAATTAAAACAACATTTTTACATTTAATCGTCAAAATTTATTGGGTCGCCTTCAAAATAGGCTCCATTTGCTCCAATACATCTATGCCAACGGCACTTCCAATTATCGAAACATTTTTTATAGGCGCTTTCCGGGATGGACTTTAGCTCTCGCGCCGAATTTTGTTTAAGGCTTCAATCGACTCAAAACGGGTGCCACGAAGGGGTAATTTTAGTTTTGGGAAAAGGAAAAAGTCGCAGGGAGCCAAATCCGGCGAATACTGTGGTTGCTGAAGCACGTTTGTTGAGTTTTTGGCGAGAAAGTCAGTCACGATCGTAGCTCGGTGAGAAGGCGCGTTATCGTCATGCAAAATCCATGAGTTGTTCGCCCACAAATTTGGCCGCTTCTTACGGATACGCTCACGCAAACGTTTCATAACGCCTAGGTAATACTCCTTGTTTATCGTCTGACCCTCTGGAACGAATTCGTAGTGCACCACGCCACGGATATCGAAGAAAACAATGAGCATCACCTTCACTTTCGAGCGGCTTTGGCGTGGTTTTTTCGGTTTCGGCTCATTTTTTGCCACCCATTCCGATGATTGCTGGCTTGTTTGCATATCGTACTCGTAGACCCAGGTCTCATCACCAGTTATAATGCGTTCCATGAATGTAGAATCGGAATTACAGCGATCCAGCATGTCTGAAGCAACCTGTTCGCGATGACGTTTTTGAAGAAAATTCAGGTCGTACGTGCGGACTCGTGGGATATCCTAAGATCATGTGCTATCTCTCTCAAGCTGGTACGAGGGTTTTCCAGCACCCTTTCATTAATTTTATCGACGTTATCTTCGATCGAAGCCGTCGATGGGCGACCACTTCACGACCGTCCTTGAAGGCTCTGTACCACTGATATGCACGAGTTTTCGATAGAGCATTATCACCAAAGGCCTTTTGCAACATTTTCAATGCATCGGCACACGAAAATTCATTTGCAACACAAAACTTTAAACAAATTCTTTGCTCAACGTAATAACCCATAGTAAAAATCGGCACGCACTCTGACATCGACTGACTTAATCAGCTGTTACAAACACACTAGTTGACAGATCTCGCTCAAGCTTGGCATAGTAATTAAGGACAGTGGTACCAACATAGGAAAAAAAATTTTTACCTGCCTCATTGCCCCGCCAGATTTAAATCGATAATTCCCGGTACTTTCTTGACAGAATGTATTATCAAAATATTGGATCTTTCAACAAGAGGATTCATTTTGAATTTGGCGCCATTCTTGAAGTGTCAAAATAAAACTGACAGATATATTGCATTGAGTAAGTGTAAATTGTGAGGTTATGCTTTATTTATTAGTAATACTATGATGTTATAGTTGTAACACATGATTAATCTTAGTTCGAATCGCTCTGGACCAAATCTGTACATACAGACATACAGATTTGATTCGGTGCAAACAAAACTGTTAGTCTGCTACTACTGTAACTTGTTGAAACAAAAATATTATGTGTTACGATTAAAATCGACCTTCAAAACCAAGAAGCAAACTGACGATATCAGTTCAAGCCACTCAGTTTGATTTGTTGATGTTCTTTTATCTTTATGTTCCCCTATATTACAGTTGTTGGTTATTGTAAGTCATATATCTCATTGTGAAATCCCAGGGGGCTCTTAAGAAACTCGTAAAAACCGAGAGATTTATATCGCGTTCTGTTGAAATTCGGTTGATAATTACCACGAACTTTGTTAATGACTCTATAATTCGTGGAGAATTTTATAACAACCGCCTATGAATTAATTTTCAAAACGATTCGTTTTTTGTCGGTTGGAATTCGAGTTCTAACTAGCAATTACATTCAATTATTTCCATCAGGGGACATTAGGAGAGGTGTTCTTAAAAACTACTTAAGACTCCTCTAATTGTTAAATAAGTACAGTTTCTATTGAAACGCGTTCTGCAGGTGGAGGTATTGTTTTAAGAGATTTCATTCAGATAATTGGCGAAAGATATCATTTCACACTCATTCTGGATACTCACTACTGTTTGCAATTAGACGATGTCTTATCTGGGTTAAATTATGGTTATTATTCTACCGGTGAGGATGATACGTTTTCACTTGACGGAAATATGCATAATCATTACGATTTCATAGGTACACGAAGTCGAATAATTACACAGAATTCGTTGACGAAACGGTTTTTTCAATTGTTCTTGCGAAATAGATCCAACTGTAACAATTAAATGAAAATTCAATCGGCATAAACACGATTTAGCGCATAATCCCACCTAAAAAATCAAAAGGTGATAAGGTGACAAGATCTCGGTGGCCAGTTCACATCGCCGAAACGGAAAATTACGCGTCCTGGAAGTTTTTCTTGCAATAAAGCCAAAACGGGTCGTGTGGCTTGTTACACCATCCTGCTGGAACCAATTCCATATCATTCATTTCAAGCCATAAAAGATTGGTAACCATTTGGCCATAGCGATGAGAATTGACGGTTTGAGTGACACCTTCTTCATTTTGAAAGGAGTACGGGCCAATCACTTTACCAGACCAAATTGCACACCATACATTAACTTTTTGTGGATGTAAGTTTCTCCTAGCAGCTACATTAGGATGTTTACTGCCCCAGATGCGACGATGTTGTTTGTTTAAATAGCCACCGAGTGAAAAACGTGCTTCGTAGCTGAAGAAAATTCGATGCGAAAAATCGTCATCCAAACGTTGTTGTTCAAGCACCCAATCGGCGTAGGTTCTACGCATTCTATGGTCAGCTGGCATCAGTTCTTGTGAACCTTATAAGGATGGAGATACAAATCCAGATGCAAAATACCTTCATGTCGTACGCGCCGATGAATTGATAAATTTGGATATTCCTCAACATTTTCACTTACAGTAGAAATATTTTCAGTCGAGAGTGCATTTCGATGATGTATGGGCCTTAAGACATCAGTAACAGATGCAGCTTCTTCGAATGTTTCCCCTGTGTTACCAATTGTACGCTCAAACGGACGATTATGTCGACCATATTCTTTCCGTAAGGCACGAAACGTACTTACTACAAAGTAATTGGTTTTGTAGTAAGTTTTAACAGTTTTCACATGTTGAGCAGTAGATAAAAGATCCATATTGTTAAATGGTTAACCTTCAACTAAACATATGAGGCTTCGGATCACAGTTCTGTTGGACATGTGTCATTGAAACAGAGCTGTTAAATCCGGACCATCAAATGGGTAAGACTCTATAATGGTAAAACTATTCCGTTCCAAATTAGCAGCGTTTTCAACAAGTTCTTGATCTGTTACAGAAATGACTGACACAGCCGTATTCAAAACGATCAAAATGATTTATATATAGTAGAATTCGACAATTCATCATGGCGAAATACACGCTTCATTAAAGTTTACAATGAAAGCGTCACAGAAAATGTAAATTTTTTTTGTCCTAACGAACTTGCCTTGTATATTTTGAAAATAAATTTGTGCCTAAATCAGCAAGAGATTCACTGAAGAATTAAAACCGCTTGGCTACATAATCATAGTTAACCAACTTGTCGGACTCCAATGCAACTTGAAATTGATTCTTATATCAAAAAATATGTTTTCAGATGGACTTCGTCTCTGATCGAAAAACTACCCCAGAATCATAATAAATCTTAACACCCAGGTTTATGGCATAAAAGCATCATTCAAACGCAGATGAAGATGCAGTGAGCTAATTTTGTGGAAAAAATTGTATGAAACTGATTTGCAAGAAATGTATGAACTTATTGGAATGAAATTCAGTGAGTCTCTAATTTAAATAATGGACTTCTTACTTGATCTCCAAGAACTTCTAATTTAACACTTCTATAACATTTCTATATCTTTTGGAGGAAATATTTGAAGTTGTTTCTTCAAATCCTAATTCCAAAATTAGGACATTGCTATTCAAAACAATTGTCATGAGTTATAATTTAAAATAAAGAAAACATTCGCTGTTTTCCCAAATATTTTGTTTTTCTTCTGTTCAAAATACATATCGTTCACATCAGGTGAAACAGGGAAGTTTCAAAAGATTCATTCATTAGGCGAAAACTTTGAGTAACCCTATACTAATAATTCAAGCACTTATCCTTGAACACCGACACAGAGCATCCAAAATGCTCTTTTTGGAGGTTGCAAGCCTTTTTTCGCCAGTGGCTGCAAAGAAGTACGAGTAAAGTCCGATTTAATAAATAAACGCATTCACATTTCCGTTCGATTTTCCGTGTTTTTGCTACGAATGACAGACAATGTGACATTTCTTAATTTTGGCCGATTTTGGAAGACCACAGACAACTATAAGACACGCCCTCTCGCCGCAAATGTTATACCGGTTCATTTGACCTACCGGCCCATTTAACTACCAGAAAAGAGTAATTAATCGATTAAATTGATCTAACTTAATCGTTTATCGAAAACAACTTGCTAATTTGCCGATACAACACCCATTCCATAATTTTTTCACCTTGGCGGCAAATAACCACTCCTGAAGTAGACTGAACAACACATTCTAAGATCACTGATGATTCCTGGACAGATAAACTCGAACGGTGAGCAAATTGATATACAAAATTACCCATTTGGCGGCAGACCGTAGGTGTAATAACAGTAACATCCCGTGTGAGTACAAGGAAAGTACGGAGCAGCACATTTGCATGTCGCCCGCGGCACCGTTCGAGAGGGCAATTAATGCCCTTTTTAACTATGTAGCGATTACACTTCCAAGTATTAATTTCAGGAATATAACGTCTAATAACCGTGCACGGCTCCTAGACGTAATTAGCTCCAACGCTAATGTGTAAATAATTACCGCGGTTCAAGGTATTTCACGATCAGTATCTACCAAAAAGGCCTATAATCAGTTGTTCTTAATACCTCCTCGAATTATCATAATTCGGGCGTTGTTCACTCCTTTTACTGAGCGCCTAATTCGCCCATTTACATCATAGATGGCTCTGTTGCATGCGCGAGCCTCAATTCCGACGTAATTATTGCCGGGTAATTTGTTTCATACCTTTTTGGCAGCCTTCTGCGGCTTATCGAATCGACTTGCTGTTTTCGGCGATTTGTCTAGGAATAAATTAAGGCCGTTTACACATCTCACTTAAGAGACGCGATTTCTCCTGGTGGGCCACACCTAGCGTAAGTGCCTCGTTGAGGAATGCCTACGGCGTTAGACGTGCTTTATAACGTACTTTATCGATATTTATAACCTGGTAATTGGCTGTGGTGTTCAGGTTTATCCTTGTTTAGAATGATTTGAGAGAAATCTTCAACACGTTGCCAAACAAAATGTAGCTTGGTTTGGTTTAGGACCTTTGTTATTAAAATTGGAGAAAAGCGAGAATTGTTTCCTTGTTTGAAAGTCCAACTCATGACCATAGATTTCTAAAATCCATCTCAAATTATTTAGTGGTGTTTATCAAACCACAAAAATGGAAATTAAAAATATACAATTGCAAGAATTCTCCGGAACTCTATTTTACACAACATATCGTTTGTGACGTCACATTGAAGTAGCTAGGTCTGTCATACACAAGAAGAGTTACCATAGCGTTAATACTTATTATTATTCGCTATTTTCAGTATGACCTGAGAAAGAACATTTACAAATAGTGTTTAGTGTTTACTATGAAGGCACCAAAAAAATTACGTGGAAAAGCCTAGAATGAGCAAAATTTAGTTGAGAATCAAAAAATTCTGAATAATTCAACTATTTTCTGTCGTAAAGATTATTTTGTATATATAGGATAGTATTTGCATATTACAAAATAATAGCTGGAATTAATTCTCCAGCACCTCTACAGATTTTAATCTAAATAAATATCATGAAAATAGAATTAAATTTTAAAAACATGTTCTAGATACACTGTATCACTTTATAGACATATATATTATCACCACATGTGGTGGAAATTAACTAGTAAAAATCAAAAAAAATATATAAAATAATGACCAAATTATTTAGACTCACCTTATACCTATAAGTTTCGATTGGATGTTACAAAATCACAAAAAAAGGCCTTTTTGAATTATATGTTGAACATTTTTTGGTGATGGTACTTGTGATATTAACATCCAATCGAAACATATATGTATAAGATGATGTCTAAATAATTTGGATATTATTTTATATTTTTTTTGATTCTTTATTAGTTAATTTCCACCACATGTGATGATAATATATATGTCTATAAAATGATACAGTATATTTAGGACATGTTTTTGAAATTTAATTCTAAATTTTTTCATAAAATTTGTAGAGGTCTGGAGAATTAATTAATTAATGATTTTGACTTACTGGCCTTCTATAGCAATCTGATATCTTTGAGGTTAGAATTCAATGTTGCCGTTGTTTTTTTCAGTAAAACTTATATAAGGAAAAATAATTCTAACTAATAATACTAATAGCCAAGTTGCTGCTTTTTTCACAAAATTACTCTCCATGTTCAGGTAGATACACAAAGGCGTAATGGGGAATGTAAAAAAATAATAGTATTACTGGGTACAAAATATTTAAATAGTTGAAAATACTGCTGTTGGCAACAAAACATCAAGAAGGCAGAGGAACGACAATGACAGACGTATTGTTTACGCCAGATACGTTCAGCCATTCTAGATTAGTTTCAAACTAAAAACCGATCTAACTAATAGAAGCATTTTCATTTCCGTACAATTTTGCGTTTGTTTGCTACGAAATAAATAACATGTGACATAATTTTATGTCAAATTATTGCATATCGTTTTTGAAACACCCCATTCTATGCAAATTTCAATAAATAAAACAATAGCTGATTATGTTTTGAAGAGCACTTCTTTCAAATATTCACCTTGCCACTCATGTTGAATTTCCAGACTAGACAAAACACAATGATGATTTTTATCGTCATTCCGAGATAACCGATTCGAAATCTATAGTGAATAAATAATGATAATTTGAATCGTTAAGAACTTATTAGGAATCCAATGAAACCATACACCTCTTATTTAAAACTAAATCAAGGTTTTCTAAATTTTCCACTATCTTAAATGGATCAGACCATAGAGAAAATTTACACAACGATCATCACATAAATTGTGTTAATTCATATTTAGAGACAGTCTGAAGAAATGTTACAAGTAAAAATTGATATTGAAATATTTCACATCTGTCTTGTGAATGTAATAATTGAATTAGTTGACCATTTCAAAGAACATTTTTTATTCAGTTCATATATCTAGATCTTATAATGACATTCAAACTTATTATGAAATTACTCAAATATCCAATAAAAAGTATAAAGCCGCTAATTTTACTAAAGGAACTTTCAAGAATAACTAGGTTGGATATAACATTTCACAATTTTTGAATGACCACACTACTGAAACTAGTCAAGGAAAACATCTTTGTTAACCTGTCTCACTCAAAATTTTACTTTTAAATTTATATTGAGTGAAATAAAAATAAAATGAATGGCACAAACGTGTTGAACAAAAAAGATGTTAATAATTACGAAAAATATCTTTTATATTGAAATGATATATTTCATTGTATTTCTATAAAATTATTTAAACAAAATTCACCTCGCTCTTCATGAAACGAAATGAAAATGAAATAAATAGAACTTTCACCTAATGCATATTAATTAAATTCCTATATTATAATGCCCTATTGTTCCAGTGAGAATATTCGATGTCTAGTGATAAATATTGATTTTTGAAATTTTACTTTCGATCGAACGCATTGTTGTCGTCTTTGAAATTCGCTGAATCGACCAATGTGCTCTGTTTCAATAAAAATTTTGAATAACTCATAATTATTCAACCAATTTTGGTCGTCAAATTGTTTGACAACAATTATTAACTAATTATCTACAATTATTACTGAAATTCCGGAAATAATTAACGAATCTCAATTATTTCGTTAACTATTAGAAAGTTGGGCTCGTGCGAAGTCAATATTTACAGTGTGTCTCATTCAAAAGGAATCAATTCCATATCTCAATCAGGTATCTATATTTATAACACATACCGTGACTAAATGACATTTTGTCACATAAAAATTTGCCGATTGAACCCTTAAAATTTTAAATTTGATTGCTTTTCGAGTCTTTAATAATAGGTGTTACAATACCATCAATATTCATTGAAAATATTAACTGTGATATAATCAAAAATTGATAATGAAAACATTATACGCATTAAATTAACGATTCTCGACTGGAAGAGGGGGAAATCAATTTTAATGTAGCAGATGTTCAAAAAGCATGTCATGAAGAACTAAGGAGTCTAATCGCCAATGGTTTTTTCATTTATTCATATCAGTTTATTGAAATATATTGACTTTTTTTTATTTAGAACTTTGAAAAGACAATTATGACAATGATCACAGAAGTTTTGAGAATACTAAGTACATTTTAACTGTACTTCTGAATAACGAAAAGAAGATCAGAAAATTCCAGAAAATTTTCTGCCTGATCGAGTGACTTATGAATATTAATATATTTTCGGAATGAGTAAGATTCAAATCTAACTTGTGATTTTAATTTATGTATTTCAAGTGAAGGAGTCAATTTGGCTTGAAAATATCTAAATACCATACGTTAAGTCACTGACTTAATTGCTTATATTTAAATAAGGATATGATTTTTGTAATTCAATAAAATACTCATGTTTAAACTTCCGTGAAGAACTTCTTTCAATCGGTTCTGTAATTTCATATGTTACCCTTTACATATAAATTTTACCTTTTCATCATAAAAAAGAAAGTAGTTTAAACAGTTTAGCATATTTCATTTCAATGAAAATGAATATGATTCTTAGTTGTATTGACATAATACAATAAAATGAAGAGCCAAACAGAAACTCGAAATTGTTTGACGATTTCAACTTGACAAATTACCAAATCTGACATAGGACCAGACGTATAATTCAAAACGCCATTTTCTTATAGGAAATTAGAGAAATTTATGATCACCAAGCTCATCATGGGCAGTAATAAAATTTATGAATGCGAAAGCTGACACCTTTTCACGTTGTCACCAAAGACAACAAGTTATAGGTAACAGGAAAAATTAAATATTCGTTATGGTGGACAAGTATTTTTTGCGATATCCGATTTTTTAGCTTACCTCCAGGAAACCGATGAGGAAATATCCTACCATGTCTAGAAAGAAGCCACGGGTAAAGGGGATAACTGTCTCTTGGTTGAGTATGTGGATTTAAAGGTGACGGTTGGTTGAAACTATGCTGACCAGAACTTAGAGCCGCCGCTAAGGCTGCACCTTGGAAATGCGCCGCCAACGCAAAAGGATGCTGACCAGGATGATTGTGCATAAGCTCCGGCTGCATAAATCCACCTTTAGGCATCATGTTACCTTCGTAGGTCGGACTCGGCCTGACCAGCGTATGAGCCGGTATTCCAGGTACCATGATGGGAGGTTTAGGGGAACCGATTGGAGATCTTTGGGGCGAACCATTCAGTCTGTTATCCGTATCACTAGAAGGACTCAAAGGTGCGGAACTTTCCGAAAAGTGAACTGGCGAAGAGTGCGGACTAGAGGGCTGATTGGCGCCTCCAACTATAGAGTCAATTGAAAAACCAATTTTAGGCTTGGAAGGCACTGCCACTATGGGTGTTGGTGCCAGCGGCATCATGTTTGATTTCACCAAACTGTCTCGGAAGTAGTCTAGTTGGGCCAACATCGGAAGATCGCTACGAATTCGTGATTCTCGACGTGATCATAATTCGGACACAATCCGTCGGTAAACGCCACTCAACACAATTCACTTCACACGAAGTCCAAACGACGATATCTATCAAAAAGTGTCCTTGCTCAACTACTGTCAAACACCAATGAGCATCAATTAACTAACAACGTTGAAAAAATGTCAGAACGCGGCGTTTTTTAGCATTCCTTAACCATGCTACCGTAAGCAAATCTCTTTAGCTAATAAACTGGTCAGCCTATCTTCTTACTTGAACTAACTGGAGGGGACTCTTAAATTCGAGAGGGGAGAACGTGCACCCCTCGCTTCACTATTGGCCGGCGCGCATGAGTCTGCTCCTGGAGATGCTCGCGCCTATTGGCCCGCGTGTCCGGTTTAAAAGGTAATAGGGATCGGTCACCGCCCAGATTCAGCGCCTCCCACGGTTCTGATTTCAGAACGGGTTTATAGAAATAAATGTTCAATTATCACACTTACGACTCACCCTTTAGTTTGTTTTAAAACAAACAGGTTGTTAGTTCTTTTTCTGAAACGAGATGATCAGTTGACATTTCGTCGTTTTTCAGGACGCGTTGGAACGCCTTGTTTTGCGCGCGCATTCGTAGAGGTGGAGTTTGGATTATAGCACAAATTAATGCTGATACCATTTCAGTGCGGTGTTAATAAACCCGGTTCAGCTGAACATCTTATGAGGAGGCAATTCGAAGATTTTAAATGGGTCCAGTGCTTGGAATGATGCCTTCAGTAATGAGGGAAAAGGAAAGAAAGAAATTAATGAAAACCAACAGTGCAAAATGCAATTCACTTTTTGTCTAATGAATCTGGCGTTATATATTATTAATAATGTTTTGGAACATTTCTTTTTTTATATAGGTATTATTTAACAAGAATGAAAACAAAAGAAGCATTTTTTGTTAAATATTAACTTGTCGACTCGTAAAATCTTGCGATTTATATGGTTCGACTATAATTATGTAGGTATTTATCTCAAGTATTTCTTGAAATTTCCGCTTCTTCAAATGGTCATGGATCGCAAAACTATAGACATATATAGGGTGCCCAAGTTATCTCTGGCTAAATTTCTACAGGCAATTTGCAACACAAAAGTTCCTATAGAATATGGTCCAATTACCTTTCGTTGTAATGTAATTCAAGATTCTACTATTTTGCAAAGTTTCACAATGTTTTCACTAAAATCATAGCATAACTTGAAAATTATCATTTTAAGCAAAATTCAGTGTACATCATTGAAGAGATCAAAAAACCCTCCATAGACTAAATTGAGAATCAAGCATAAGTATAAAAAGGGTATATGCTGAACAACGTATGCAAATATTCATAAACATAAAGAAAATATGTTAAAACAATACCTTTTTCTTAGTTCTTTCAAAACGCAATACAGAATCGAGTTCATTAGTCTTGTGTTATATAATATATATACTTCACTAGCACAATTTATTCATTAAGTTGGAGATTTTTGGTGTAGTTAAAGATATTTTCTTTATTTTACTTCCCTTATCTGATATTTTCAGGAAATTGCACTGGACGAATTTCAATGAACATTTTGCATTTCAAATATTAATTAAAATTTTTTTTCTGAAAACCTCTACAAATTTAATATAAAAATCTCTCAAAAATTTTTTAAAACTAAATTAATTATTTATATACATTTATTTTTCTATTTATATTTTAATGAATTAATAAAGCACATATGTGTTGAAAATTCTACATGTCTTTAAAAATAATTCAGTGTTTCTAATAAATTCAATTTGATTTTATTTTAAAATATTTTCAAGAAATTTTTTAAATTCATTATGTAGAGGTTTTCAGAAAAAATTTCTAATTATTATCTGAAACATTTGTGTATAGAAATCCTTCAACTTAATATTCAATTTATGCGCCTTTATAAAACTTCAAAGTCAAGTATATAAAATTCTTGTATTCTTCGTTTTATATACAAATGTTGACCATGACGGCAAAATACTGATGGCTCCTATGAGCCAATTCAACATCTATATGTTGAGTCTTGAAATTTAGAAACATCTGACTAGAGTGTTCAAATAAGTAATCAGAAATATCATTCATTGTTCCTCCAAATATCTCTCAACTTTGAAAAGGTAATTACAACAACGAAATTTGGAGAATACAAAATATTAGACATGATTATTCCAATTTTTAATATCTTCTAACTGCTATTTAATAACAAATAGAAGATCAGAAAATTCCACAAAATTTTTATGTATTTTAATGTTTTTACCAAATAAGTAAACTTCAAATCCACCTTCTAATTTTTAATTTATGTATTTTCAACAAAGAGGTATCAACTGAGTGCCCATACATTAAGTCACTTACCTTTTATAGACCTATTGGTATTAGTTGTTATAGTTATGTAGTATATACCTACATTATTTTCAAGTATTCTTTTTACTTAATTTTCAGATATCTCTATCTCAAGATTCAATAAAATAGTAAAGGATCATTACAAAATTTTAATTATCATACAGATTTATTCTGTTAACCTCCTAAAAAATTAAATGTGAAGTAGAACGGCTAAGTTTCCGTTGTGAGAATTCTAAATTGCTTTTTGAAGATATTTTGCATATTTTAGGAATTTTTTTGAAGGAACTTATTTTGAGCTAATTGATTTGTAGAAGTTATTGAAGTAATGTTCTGCATTTTTGAAAGGAATTTGGTTTTCATGAAACAAGGTATGAAACAAAATTTTTTACCCTTCAAGTATTTATTTATTAATTTTAATTGACTATTTATATTACTTTGATTTCTTTTATTCCCTTTGATATTGTGTAATTAGTGTTATGTTCTATGTGTCTAATAAATTGACACAGTGTGTTCCCAGACATTTATTTGATTTAATTCTAAAAATTTTTGAATGAAAATTTTTTTTACATTAAAATTTGTAGGAGGTTAACAGAATAAATCTGTATGATATTTAAAATTTTGTAATAACAATTCTATCAAGAAAAATCTCTATTCATAATTTTATTGTATATAAAATAGTGAAGGTTAAACTTAACGAAGAAATTGGTTCTGTAGTTTCAGATGTTATCTCTTACATAATATATAAACTTTACTTCTTCACCATAAAAGAGAAAGTAGTTTAAATCATTAAACATATTTTATTTTAATGAAAATGGACATAACTTTTAGTTGTATTGAAATAATACAATAAAATGAAGCTAGTCAGAAACTCAAAAGGAATATTAAACAAATTCGATGGTTTCATCTTAATAATGTCCAATCCAATGAGGAAAAAATTAGAGGAGAAGCACATAGACATAGAATCTTACATAAAATCCAGAACGCCATTTCTCTATGGGAAAAATATGTATATTGAACAACATATGCAAATATTCGTAAACTAAAGTAGGCAAGTAGAACAATAATTTTCTTGAATTTTTTAAAAATCAAAACTAAATCAAAATAGTATTAATCAACACTTATTATTTGAAATATTCTTATATCAAAAACTTCAAAACATAAAATACAAGCAAAACTACTTGATTATTTATATGCGTTCTGAAGAAACCACAGCGTCCTGAGAAAATATGAAAAAAAAATTTCATGGTCTTTCTTGGTTCTTTCAAAAGACAATATAGTATTTAGTTCATAAAACTTGTGTTACATATAAATATATACTTCACTAGTATGATTTATTCATTAACGCTAATTTCTTTGTTTTACTTCCCTGATCTGGGTGAATTTTTGAGGAAATAGCGCTGGGTGTACAGAATATTGAATATTTAATATGAAGAACGTTGCAAATAAAACTTTGAAGACAAGTATAAAACTCTTCTGTCCTTCGTTATTTGCCAAGTTTTGCCAAAAATAACATAGATGTTGAGTTTTAAGGTTCTAAAGCATCTGAGTAAGTTGATCTGAAAAAATAAAAGAAGAACAATTTCAGTTTATATTTGAATGCAGACAAAATTTTAGTTGATTTCACCACACAAACTCCCTATTGGATATTTTATTAATATATGATTTAATAACACACCTACTTTTATAATACATAAGGAACATGGATTTAAGGTGTTCCTTATCATAGGGATCCTAAAAAGGAAAATTGCTGTAAGATACTCATGAATCAAATTTGAGATTGAAGTAATAACTCCAGTACAAAAAAATGTTTTCATGATTCTAGATTCATTGGAGATATTTAAATAATAGAAAGGTGAAATAATGAAAACTCACTAAGAAAATTAATTAATGATTCTTGTTCATTCACATGAAACTCATTTGGTACTATTGATTTATTATGTGAAGCATAAAGAAATTACCGGCAAGAATATTTTTTGACGTGTTATGGTTAACACGCAAAATAACTTCATCAGCATTTCTACTATTAACTAATTTAATTTTTCATTACAAATAGAGGGCAATTAAAATTTAAAATTAAAACGACTATATTCCACTAACAAAAGAATTGAAATGCTACCCATTTTTGTGAATCCATTACACATCTTCAGACAAATAAAAAATGGGGATGAAATAATAGTTCAAAACTGAAGTCACATATTCGTTTCAACCATAAAATCTGAAATAGTTTAATATTCAAAATTGAAATGCTTTTTTTTCTAAAAAAAAACCTTTGTTTCATAGAAATACGATGTTTTTCCGAAACAACAGATAATCTCAAATATTAATGAGCATTATTTCAAAAAATGATTATTTTATTTTTATATTTATTAAATAAATGAAGAAGATATATATGCTGATGGAATAAAAATAATTACTATGTTCATTACCAATTTTTTATCGAAAAGATAACATTACGAAAATTTAATTGAATCCATCCTTCGTTGATGGAAATTCATTTTAATTAAATAGAATAATAAATATTACTTCCATATAACAGAATAATAGCTAGAATGAACTCACCAGTAACTTTACAGATTTTAACCTGAATAAATCTCATGAAAACATTGAGAATTAAATTTTAAAACATGTCCTAAATACACTATCGATTTATAGACATATATTATCATCACATATGGTGGAAGTTAACTAATAAAGAACCAAAAGAAATATAATATAATGATAAAATTATTTAGAAATCATCTTATACATATATATGTTTTGATTGGATGTTAAAGAATCACAAGTTCCATCACCAAAAAATGTTCCACATATAATTCAAAGAAGGCCTTTTTTATTTTTCTTTTTTAAAGAATATATAGCACATTCTTCAAAGAAAGAACCTGATACATTCGGATACATTTCTATGGAGAATATGTTCTTTGAAAAAGGGAAATTAGAAAGGCCTTTTTTGAATTATATGTTGCACATTTTTTGATGATGGAACTTGTGATTCTTTAATATCCACTCGAAACATATCGGGTGTTATCATGGAAAGACTCACGCCGCAACAATGTTTACAAATTGTTGAAATGTATTTTCAAAATCAGTGTTCTATTCGCCAAACTTATAGAGCACTTCGTGAAATTTATGGTTTACATAATCGTCCATCACAGCAGCTTATTCGTCGAACTATCGATAGATTTCGGACAACATTTTTTCTACTCGATGCAACAACAACAAGACAAATAACTGTACGTACAGAAGAAAATATCGCTGCTGTAAGTCATAGTTTTAATGATGAGCCAGATTTGTCTATTCGTCGACATTCACAACCAGTTGGACTCTGTGCATCCACCACGTGAAAAGGTCTTGGTCTAAACCTATACAAGATTCAACTGGTTCAAGAACTAAAGCCACTTGACCATAATAAGCGTCGTTTGTTTGCTGATTGGACCCTAGAACAGCTTGAAATTGATCCACTTTTTCATCGTAAAATTGTCTTTAGTGATGAAGCTCATTTCTGGTTGAATTACTATGTGAACAAGCGAAATTGCCATATATGGAGTGAAAACAATCCTCAAGAAGTTCTGCAGATTCTATTGCATCCTGAAAAATGCACTATATGGTGTGCTTTACACGCTGGGGGCATCATCGGTTCATATTTTTTCAAAAACAAGGCTGGAGCTAACGATACAGTGAATGGTGCTCGTTACAGATCGATGATCAATGATTATTTGTTTCAAAATTTGAATGGTATCGACCCATAAGTGTTTTGGTTCCAACAAGATGGTGCTACGCCTCATGTTGCTGCCGTAACAATTGATTTATTGAAAGAAACATTTGGCGATTACATTATTTCGAGACATGGTCCGATTAATTGGCCCTCAAGATCATGCGACATAACTCTACTGGATTATTTTCTTCGGGATTATGTCAAGTCATTGGTTTATGCTGATAAACCAGAAACAATAGACGCTTTGGAAGTCAACATAACTCCTGTTATTTATGAAATAAGACCTGAATTAATCGAAAAAGTGGTCCAAAATTGGTCTGGTCGAATGCGATTCCTCGGAGCTAGTCGTGGTGGACATATACCGGAAATTATTTTTAAAACATAAATGTCATGAAACTATCTTTCAATTAAAAAATAAATTTGGCTTCAATCTTAATTTAAATGTGTTTTATTCCAATTTAAAAATCTATCACTCTAAAAAAACACCCGATATATATGTATAAGGTGATTTTTTAAATAATTTCATTATTATTTTACATTTTCTTTTGATTATTTATAAGTTAATTTTCACTACATGTGATGATAAAATACATGTCTATAAAGTGATACATTTATGACATGTTTTAAAATTTAATTCTAAATGTTTTCATGAGATTTATTTACATTAAAATCTGTAGAGGTTCTGGTGAATTAATTGCAGCTATTATTTTGTAATATGCAGATACTTCTTCGTAGTAATTTTAAATTTGTATAGATTACTTCCACAATTTATTATTAACAATTGTCGTTAATAATGGTGGAAACAATCTATATAATTATAACATTTCGAGTTTTGTTATGTAACTAAACTTCAAACTCATTAAAAACTCGCCTTTTCAATAACAAAATGACAGTAAGCACTCTTTTTACTCGAAATGTACATTTCAATAAATTTTTATATATATATATATATATATATAATAGATATTTATATTATATAGATCTTAAAACCAATTACTCAAACTCTGTAGTAGCTGAACTGAGATGATCTGGGAAGAAAGTAATATGAATTTTAATTGAGCAGGAAATGATTAACTTTCGTATAAAATTTACAGCGCTTTTTCTTGTGTATAAAAAGTGTAAAATGCATGTAAAAGCTATTTGATTTTAAATTGGTTAAAGGAGTTATATATACTCCATATTTAGACTGGGCCAAAAAAACGATTATTTTTTTTTCTAATGATACTGTGAAAATATTATTCAAGATGATAAAAAAAATTATCGTGAAAGTTTGCGCCCTTAATAATAGTATTAAGGGGTGTATCGTTACGACTCTTGGTTTTTAACAATAATCGCATTTTTTCACTCAAACCTCGTCAATTATTAATCTGAAAAATTTGAGCGATGCGTATTCTCAAAGGAAATTAAATTCCCTACAAAAAAGCTTTCTTTGTAAATTAATGTAAAACAAGCCGTTTGCTTGGTATCGTGCCTTAAACATTGATTAGTTTTTTCAATTTTGCATTTTTGTAACTACCAGAAACATCAATATTTTTATGGTACAAAATATGTATTTTAAAGAAAATTTAATACTCTACAAAAAAAGTTTCTTAACATTTTTCATTAATTTCAGTCCTTCCAAAGTTATTCGACGTTGAAGTTAAATTCAAAAGTAATTTATCATTTTTTTCGCATTACACAAGATTTTTTCCACTTTATTGAAAAATTTATCACTTAAATATAGAAAGTAACTTTTTTCTGTTGAACCACAAAACTTTTTTATATAAAATCATAATTTATTAATGTATTATTATGCTTTTTAACGATTAGCTATATACATAAAATCATTTTTAATGTATTTAACTAAATCAAATAATACAAAAAATTTTGATTTCTTAATCATAAGTTATTCATTTGTGTAGAGACAGCGTTTTATTTACAGAAAAAAATTGAATAATAATTCAAAACAAATAGAAGTAATAAAAGAGATAAAAAATCATTTTATTTTCACTTATAATTTATAAATATTTGATTGATTCGGTCTTTACTTGGTGGAAACTCATTTCAATTGAAAAATGTATATGGGACCGTAATTTATTTCCACAAAGATGATTGTACTACTACAACAATTGTTTTACACGATGTGGCTTCTTCAGGTATTACCTTGTACTGTCTGTATATAATTTATATTTCACAAAAACAAGCTCATATTGCTTTAATTATTATCAAGTCATGGAGATTAATTGAAAAAATAACTACTCAATGAAATTACTTTTATTACAATTTGGAAACTTTTTTCGATGTTCACTAAGGGCTAGCAACAAATATTGAAGTTGTTCTTCGTTTTTAGTGAGACACTTATTTGAATATCAAAACAAATTAAAATATGGGGCCAATTGATTATATCTTCATCAATAAAATCACACGGCAAATCAAATTCTTTGAATATGGTGAGCGATTCGACAGAAATGAAGTCACTGATATCTTTTTCTGAATCTGAATCGCTTGCTACTCCATATTTTCTGGTATTGGTATTCGAAGATTTTTTATTTATCAGGTTTTCATTTTCTTCTTCACTTTTTTGTATTATTAGAGTTAGTTAAATACATTAAAAATGATTTTATGTATATAACTAATCATTGAAAAGCAAAATAATACATTAATAAATTATGATTTTATAGAGAAAAGTTTATTGGTCCAACAGAAAAAAGTTACTTTCAATATTTAAGTGATAAATTTTTCAATCAAGTGGAAAAAATCATGTGTAACGCGAAAAAAACGATAAATTACTTTTGAATTTAACTTCGACGTCGAATAACTTTGGAAGGAGTGAAATTAATGAAAAATGTTAGGAAACTTTTTTTGTAGAGTATTAAATTTTCTTTAAAATACATATTTCTTACCATAAAAATATTGATATTTCTGGTAGTTACAAAAATGCAAAATCGAAATGCAAAATTGAAAAAATTAATCAATGTTAAAGGCACGATAACAAGCAAACGGCTTGTTTTACATTAATTTACAAAGTGAGCTTTTTTGTAGGGAATTTAATTTCCTTCGAAAATATGCATCGATCAAATTTTTCAGATTAATAATTTACGAGGTTTGAGTGAAAAGATGCGATTACTGTTAAAAAACCAAGAGTCGTAACGATACACTCCTTAATACAATTACTAAGGGCTCAAACTTTCACGATAATTTTTTTTTCATGAATGATATTTTCAGAGTATCATTAAAAAAAAATAGCCGTTTTTTTGGTCCCAGTCTACAGTCTATATACCCATAAAATGATTAATTGAAGCACTTTTAACTTCAAAACGCAAAAAGATATCTCGAAAGGGAGGTCCAGTCTAGACCTAAACTAGTATCTAATAAAATGTGGTTAGAATTTGTATGTAGAGATTATAAGCCATATTTCCACACAATGCGACAACTTTTCTGAAAATTAAGTGTCTACTGGTCCCAAGATGCCACCGCCATAAATAACAGCCAGTTAAATTAGTACCTCAACATTTCAAGGTAAGATTTGTGACAGAATAACAAGAACATAATGAATGCGACTCCTGTTGTTACCCCCTGTGCGTAGGGAGGCAAATTAATGTGAAAAAACAACCCTGCGCCTCAGTATGTCTCCATCTGGTATTATTGTCCACTCAATTTGGAAAGCACGTAGGTTTCTTTAATAGGTGTTCTCTAAACACAATAACATTTGATGGTTGACTGTTCTATTTCCTCGTCTTTGTGGAACAATCTTAATATTAGGTAGATAGAACATAAAATTAGAAATATATTCAATCACAGACGTGGTGTCAGGAGCTCCAGCGCAATATTCGGGCTTCCTGAATATTTTTTTACATACAGAAATAGAAATGTGCACTCAGTTCAATCCCTCTACAGATATCAAGCCAATTTTGTTAGTTCAACAAAGAAACCACACATATTTTTGTTCCAAACTCAATATGGTGAATAAAAAATCAAAATCTTAAATAAGGGTAATATATTTATTTGGAAAACATCTATTATAGTTAGTATATTTTTCCATTTAATTTAATCTGAACCTTATTTGTATTTACATATTTCTAGCAAAAGAGTTATTACTTATGGAAAATTAAAAAATCCATTGATATTTCTGCTATAAAAAGTTTGATTTTGAAAAGCTCGTAGCTGTCACCTTTGAAGCCGTCATCTTTTGACATTTGACAAGTAAAAACTACACCATTACTAAAAATTGAACGATACACACTTCAACAACCCATTAAAATTGTTAAAATTTACTGCAAGAACGATGAAAATTTTACAGTTGCAGTTGGTAAAGGTTAACCACTTTTGGGTCTTTTGTGGCATTCCACAAAAGACATTACTTCGTATTCTGCATAAAGTCTTAGGTCTTAAGGCTTTCAAAGTTCAGTTAACAAAAGAAATGCATTAAAATGATCCGGATTTTCAGCGAAAAATTATCCTCAGTGATGAGGTCCATTGTCACCTAGGAGGCAATGTTAGTCGCATTTTAGGCTCGGAAAATCCAAGAATGATTGTTGAAAAACTTCCCTATCCTCTGTTTAATTGTATCAGTCTTCACTTGATGAAAATCCATATTAAATAATATCAAATATGGTTATTCTGATTTCTTCCATCCTCAACGCGTCACTGTTTGGTGTGGTTTTTGGGCTGGCAGTGTGATTGGACCTTACTTATTCGAAAATGAGGCTGGTGCAACTGTTACGGTGAATGGATTGTGCTACCGAGCTATGATTAATGATTTTTTATTTACGATGTTTATTTTTAACAAAGACGGTGCGTGTTATTTCTTGAAGATGTGATCACAATTAGCCACCGAGATTTTGTGATTTAACACCTTTAGCCTTTTTTCTTTGCTGTCACATGAAAGATTTAGTCTATGCAAATGCTCCACAATCGATTCAAGAGCATAAAGGTAGAATTCCTGAAGTTATCGAGGACACACAGACGCAAATGTGCGAATTGGTCATAGAAAATTTCATGAAAAGTATATGGTGCTGTAAATGTAGCCGTGGCGGCCATTTGGTTGATATATTTTTCCATTGTTAATGGTATACCTCTTTACAATGAAATAAACATCCATTACTTAAAATTCAAATATCAAAACAGATTTATTCTGTTAGCCTTCTACAAATTCAAATATCAAAAATTTCTAGTGAAAAACTTTTAGAATTAAATTTATGTTTTATAAGCACCGCTTCAATTAACTAGACATATAAAATCAACATTCATTAGGTATATAATATCGAATGGAATAAAAAACCCAACGAGATATAAGTTATTAATCAATATTACTGAATAAATACTTGGAGACAAAATTTTCTTTCTAATCTTATATTTATGAAAAACATCTTTTTCAAAAATGCAAAACATAATCTTAAGAACTTCTCTAAAACGAACTCATTTCAAATATTTAATGTATTTAAATAAGTTACTCTAAAGAATCTCTCAAAACATGTAGTAAATCCTCAAAAAACAATTTGAAATTAAATAAGATCGTCTTCAGGCCTATTTCACATTTAAAAAATAAAATCAATTAATAAAAATATCTTATCAGACAGACCTAGTGGTATCCTTGTTGAACAAAAACTAAAATTAGAGACTTCAAAAATCCTGCGTATTCTATTTTAGTCTAAAAAATCACACAAATCTTATAAGGGATTTTATGGCCTTAGTTAAAACCAAATGTGTTTTTTTTAGAGTGATAGAACTTTCGATAGGGATAACTGTGATTTGACAGAAGGTAGAAGCCAAATTATCATGGAAAGACTCACGTAGCAACAACGTTTAAAAATTGTTGAAATTTATTTTCAAAATCAATGTTTATTCGCCAAACTTATAGAGCACTTCGTGAAATTTATGGTTTACATAAGTGTTCATCAGAGCAGCTTATTTGTCGAACTATCGATAGATTTCGGACAACATTTTCTCTACTCGATGCAACAATAACAAGGCAAAGAACTGTACGTACGAAAGGAAATATCGCTGCTGTAAGTCATAGTGTTAATGATGATCCAGATTTATCTATTCGTCGACGTTCACAACAAGTTGGACTCTGTGCATCCACCATATGGAAAATTTTGCGTAAAGATCTTGTTTTACACCCATGCAAGATTCAACTGGTTCAAGAACTAAAGCCACTTGACCATAATACGCGTTGTTTGTGATTAGGCTTTAGAACAGCATGAAATTGATCCAATTTTTTATCGTAAAATTGTGTTTAGTGATGAAGCTCATTTCTGGTTGAACGGCTATGTAAACAAGCACGCTAGAGGCATCATCGGTTCATATATCTTTAAAAACGATGCTGGAGCCAATGTTACAGTGAATGATGCTCGTTACAGATCGATGATCAATGATTATTTGTTTCAAAATTTGAATGGTATCCATCCAGAAGTGTTTTGGTTCCAAGAAGATTGTGCTACACCTCATGCTGCTACCGTAACAATTGATTTATTGAAAGAAAAATTTGGCGACAACATAATTTCTAGAAATAGTCCGATTAATTGGACTCCAAGATCATGCGACATAACTCCACTGAATTGTTTTCTTTGGGGTTATGTCAAGTCATTGGAGTATGCTGATAAACTAGAAACAATAGACTCTTTGAAAGCCAACATAACTCGTGTTCTTAATGAAATAAGGCCTGAATTACTCGAGAAAGTGGTCCAAAATTGGTCTGGTCGAATGCGGTTCCTCAGAGCTAGTCGTGGTGAACATATACCGGAAATTATTTTTAAAACATAAATGTCATGGAATTAACTTTTAAATAAAAAAAAAATTTGGCTTCAATGTTAATCTAAATGTGTTTTATTTCAATTTAAAGTTTAAAAAATATCATCTACATATGTATACCAATAAAGGAAGTATTTTCTTATCGGATTTAGGTGTATTTTTGATTCTAAATAATCCACGAAAATTTAATTTTTATTCACCCCACCACCCAAAAGATATCAGTATATAATAGTTTTATTCATAGACCATTGCATGTCCCTCTGAATTCAGATAACTATTTAAAAGAACTAAATATTATTAAACTGATAGCTTCAAACAACGGTTACAACCCCTTTCTTATAGACAAAATGGTATCCAATAAACAAAAGAACATGGCATTAAATCTCGTGCACCCAATCATAAAAAAAGATAATAAACAGAAATACTTTTCGTTGTCTTCGTTGTCTTATGCCTAATGGATTATCTGAAAATATTGCTAAATATTTCAAAAATAATTTCAATTACAACGCAGCTTTTAAAACCATTAATAACCTTGTTACTTACATAAAAAAAAATAAGGATCGAACAAATAAAGAAAATAAATCTGGAGTCTACAAAGACTTGCAACGATTGCCCTTTAGTATATATTTGCCAGATAGATAGATCATTCAAGAAAAGAATCCAAGAATGCCAAAGGAGTTACATATGGAATTCCGTACAGTCGATATATGCTAATCATCTTAAGGAATTCAGGCATAATTTCAACAATAACTATGAAATTATCCACGTCCAAAGCCAAAGTTATAGATTAACACTTTTAGAATTTCTTGAAATCAACAGGTACAATGCCCGTAAAATCCTTTTGAATGAACAAACATATGTTGATAAATTTTCATTACTGAATATCGTTCCCTCATGGCATTTTTTAGTGGCAAACTCCAATAAACACCTTAAGTTTTTATGACTCGTTCTTCCATTGTTTTGTCACGTACTTAACACTGTATTTAAACTGGGTTACATTGGACATCATCAGCCGGAAGAATGAAGATACCTGAAGAAGCCACATCGTGGTAAAACAGTTGTTGTATTATAAACATTTTTGTGGAAATTAAAATACTGTCTCTTATATATTTTTAATTAAAATGAGTTTCGACCAAGTATAGACGGAATCATTCAAACATTTATTCTTAAATATTTTATTTAATTTGTACCGATAATCCAGCAGACAGGAAAACAAGGTAAAAAACGTTGTAAAATACGGGAGAACTGTAGAAAATCAATTTCGTTTATGAAAGCCTTATCCGACTTTTCCGTTCTATTAAATCAAAAAATCTATTAATAGTGCGTGCATGTTATCGCTTCACATGCAAATTGCGGGTTCGAAATGAAAAATGCAACAAATTCACGTCTTTGGCATGACTAAAGGTGTTGTGGCAGACCACTTAAAAACGTAAGCGAACAGGCTTACTCACTGCCCCCATTATATGCCCATATTTCAACCACAAAATAATCGGAGAATTAGTCGAGGATAGATCAATAAATAAAAGTTTATTGGGTACCAACGATATAATTAATTCGTGGCTGGGCCCGAAAATGTCTGGCTATTATGGATCGAATTAGTTTCTGGAGGTAAAATTTCAAATTGCCCCACTGAATTTATGTTAAACGGGAAAATTTAGAAAGCGTATAAGTATCGGCTGTTATAACATAATGATAGGGTTGTTAATGACCCCTGTGAAATGGGCCTTAACTGTTCCCTCGCGTGGTGACTGACATTAAGGTTAGTCTGAATGGGTTTTGGTTTTTTTGATTTTTGGTAGCTGCTGATGCCTGCAAGGCGTGTTCTGTCGCAAGAGGATGAAGCCGATTTGAATCCATTGAAGAATTGATCGAATATTTGATTCTTAGTATCTCTAAAATATTTGTTTTTCAAATGTTTGATTGTATCGGTCTCTACTTGACGGAAATACATCTTGATGATTAAAATAAAACAACTTAATTTCCGCTAATTTATTTAATTTCACAACAATTGTTTCGTCATGACAACATGACTTCGTCAGGTTAGTATTGTACTAACCACATATTTGATATTGAGTTCTTTAAATATTCAAAACCAGACCAGACGGACCTCAATAAATCCCCCTTACTTAACATTTGCTGAAACATTGTGTAATAATAAAAAAACAAATTACTGTAAATTCCCACTACCTTCTTTTCTGTATATTTTGAATATTTAAAGAATTCAATATCAAATCAGTAGTTATTACCATTCTCACCTGACGAAGTCATGTTGTCATAACGAAACAATTGTTGTGAAATTAAAAGAATTAGCGGAAATTGAGTTGTTTTAAGTTGCAGAAAGATAATAATGAATTATAATTCATTTAACTGACAAAGAAATTGCAACACCCACAAGGAGCTGTTTAAATTTTAAATTGTTTTTGGTAAAACATAGATAGTATAGCAAGGAGTAAATGATTAAAATTTGGAGAAAGAAATCGTGAAGGCCTTTTCATGCAAACATTTTTTGATACCTAAATATGTATTCGTTTTTTGCAAATTTTTTAAATTTTATAACAAACCAGCTAGATCCAAAGTCGATGTTTAGTTGTTATTAAAATGCCTGGAGCACGTGTACGCGGAATTTATCGCCAGCTAAGTGAATTTGAAAGAGGTCGAATTATTGGTCTACGGGAGGCGGGATTGTAATTTCGAAAAATCGCTAACCCTACGATCAGAAATCCAACTACTGTTATGAGATGTTGTCAAGCGTGGTTTGATAAGGCCCAAAATCGAAGAAGAGTAGGCACCGGACGTCGAAGGGGCACAAATGGAGTTCAAGATTGACGTCTAAGACTTATGGCTATTAGAGACCGATTTGCGACAACTCGATCTTTGGCTGATGAGTGGTTAGGAGAACAAGGGGTGTAACGTGAATTCTACCATGTTATCGTATTGGCATACGAGCATAGCTCTCTCACCAAGTGACTACTCAGAAGTTCCAACACCAAGTGACTATTCACCAGTCCCCAAGAGGTAGAAAGTGTGATAAGGATTACGCCATATCATCACGCGAAACGAGAACCCCTCCGAAGAGATGAACCCACCAGCTTCCAGTTAGGGCCCCGACTCGAAAGCCAGAACCGTCTGAATGGTAGCAGCGAAGCACTATTCAACCTCTACTGGCTCTGCAGGTCAGTACCTGAGTTGGTTTGTGACGCAACTCACCCGCCGGAAGGAATTCTTATCCATCCATCCGAACGCAGTCCCATGAACTAAGATAATCTCAAGATTGATGACTTCTATTGATCCTGGTACGAGCACCATTTAACGGCCTGTACGTCCTGACTCACCGAACCCATGTGAAGTCATTTGATTGATCCTGGTGTCAAGCACTAACGACAAAGCCATTTCGTCGAGATCCACAAACCCTAAAAAGTTACGCATTGATCCGGGGCCAGGGCAAGCCGGTCAAACCGTCAAGTCCCGTTGAACCCCGAGTCATTTCATGAGAATATCCCGAACATGGGAGTCTGCGAACAGATAAATGAAATACCTCCCTAGTCCAGCACGCGGACTTTCAACCACTGCCCCCTCGAGTCCAACACCAATGGGGTGACCAGGTGGTACAAGTAACACCTGAGGGCAAACCACCCCCCGAGGTAACGCAGTATGCTACATAACGCACTCGGCCACTACACAGAATCCGGTGATTTATACTGGGATAGGGTAAAGTACGCCAGTTTTAAGGGAGAAGCCCTGTGCTGCAACAGACTTCCTGTCAATGAGTTAATCAACCGGCTCAGCCCTCCATTTCACCAGAACGGCAAAACTAGGGCCCCATTCGGAGATCTTCCACCATACAGTTCCAGTGTCTGGCGCGAAATGGCATTACGTTAAACACCAAGACTTGACTCTCCATTTCGGCGGGACGAAACTAGGGTCCTAGTCAAGGCAAGCACCCCCATCACGACAAGATCTAATGCCCGGGGGGCGGTCCATCCTGTAACTGTCCGAAAGGTTTACCGCCGGATAAGGTCTTTTGGACTGCAGCATTATCGACCCCATCTTGTGACGGTTGAGCATCGCCGGCAACGATTACACTGGTGCAGAGAACGTCAACATTGGAATGTGGAATGGCATCAGGTCGTCTTTTCTGATGAATCTCGATTCCCTTGGGTGCACATGATGGCCGAAGAAGGGTTAGACGACGTCGGGGAGAAAGACGTGAACCTCAGTTTGATATTGAGCGTCATGTACACCGGACAGTAGGCATTATCGTATGGGGTGCTGACCGGCGACGAGACGAAGGAGTTGACGGCATCTTTGGAGTCGTACGCGTTTTTTTTTCATCCGTGAGGAGTTGAACTTTTTGGAGCTTGTATGGCTTGAGGTTGGGATCCTTTTTGGATATTTGACGAACGGATTCTCGGTTTATACCGGTCTCACGGGCTATTTTCCTCATGGGGACCCTCGTATTTCGATTGACTCGCTTCTTGATAATGTTGCGATTGCTAGGCGTATTGACAGTGCGTTTTCTCACACTTCCTGAACGACGACCATCATAGCCAAGCTCTTTGAAACGGCAAATTGCATCGGACATGATTTGTTGAGGCACATTGAGCAAACTAACAATTTCGCATTGACATTTACCTTAACGAAACAGCTCCAAAATTGCACTTCGTTTGTTTGACATTCTAACACTCTGAAAAATAAAGTAATATCGAACTGAAAATTCACATATTAGTACAAGAAAGTGTACAGAATCTAACAGAATAGAAATAATTTGGCGGCTCTAAAAAATTTTTGCTCCAAAACACAGTAAAACTTGTCCGAAGTTTTTCACCCTCTATAATCCAGTGTACAAGTTTGAGTTGTTTCACTCAAAATTAATTATTGGGATGGAGTTTTGATCTGCAGTTATGAAAACACTATCTTGCTCGTAGAGGAGTAGATCGCTGGGCTATTTCACTGAGTTCACTTGGATTCACTGCACAAATATACTAAACTTAATTACAAGTATAAAGATTATAGATAATACATTCACTTTCACGCTTTTATTGCGTTATTGTATTATTAGGAGAGGGTGAATGACAAGGAGGCTTGAGATTGAAATTGTGAAGTAATAAACGAATACGAATAGAGATTTTACTTTGAATGCGTGTAAACACTTTAGTGGAGAGAGAGAGATAAGTTTCTGTACTAGAGATGTGTGTTGAGTTTACTTACTTGTTCGAAGAACAAGACTCAGGGCTTCAGGACTGACTCAGAGTTTTATTAGTAAGACAGGTTAAAATTCTACTGCGACTTATGTTGGGGCGACATTTTTCTAATTTCTTCTGGATGACTACTGTTCCATTAAAATTTCTACGAAAAATGGAGGATTTTTGGGAGGTTTAGATTAGAGGACCGATGCCTGATTTCCAGTTTGGGATTTTTCTCGTTAACCAAGCCATGTTGCATCGATCGGAAGAGATGGTAATCGGAAGGAGCAATGTCTGGGCAGTACAGCGGATGGGCGTAGGACTTTCCATTTGAGTGTTTCTAACTACGTTTTAATGCGCGATGCAACATGTGTCATGCTAGAAAATAACTTGGTTGTGTCTGTCAACGTATTGCGAACAATTTTCTTGCAATGTTCAGCTCAAACGCGTCAATTGTCGTCGATAGACCTTCCCAGTGTTCCTTACGTTCGATTCAATCAGCTCATAATACAACTCACCCTGCTGGTGCCACCAAATACGCCGTATGATCTTCTCGCCATGAATATTCGGCTTGATTGTTAATAATAAGGTATCCATACGTTGCCCGACGTTTTGGATTATCGTAATGGACCCACTTCTCATCGCCAGTCACAATTCGATGCAAAAACTCCTTTCTTTCTTACCGTTGAAGCAGTTGTTCACACGTGAATAAACGGCGATCATCGTCTCTTAGTTCGTAAGGCACCCAGTTCCTTACTTTTCTGATCATACCCTTTACTTTTGAAGGGTAGCAAATGGCTGGTTGAGTGACTCCAAGTGTTTTGCGAGTTCCTCATGCGTATGTGATGGATCTAAATCGAGCCTTATCACTAATTCTTCATCCTTAAATTTTAGTTGCGCTACGGGTCGTTCTTCGTCTTCCAAATCAATATTGCCAGTTTTGAATCAGGTAAACCACTTCTGACACATTCATTCAGGTAAAGCATGGTCATCATAAACATCCACTAAAATAGAATGACTTCCGAAAGAAATTAAGTAAAACTCCTCGCAAAAACACATTATTCGGTATAAAAAGTGATCATTTTCAAAGCACACAGAAAATATGTTGTTTACAATACACCGAAATGACAGATACTGAAAAAACAGCTAATAATGTTACTTCAACATGAAGGTGTTGCCAGAGTAAATCATGCAGTAATAAACTTGTAGCGACATCTGTTTTCACGACCTCACGAACTTTTTCACACTCCTAATATGTCTGTTAAGAGAAAGAAACTTTCAGATTCGTCAAATTAGTGTCGCAATCTGCGAAATATATAAATAATACACAATCTGCAGAAATGCATAAATAAGGCTCCGTTTTTGGACATTTTCTTTATCTTAAGTATGCAATCGACATGATTTTCCACATACAGTGCCATGGATCATTTGATTAATGATGCAAAGATTTATGACAACCCATTTACTGATCCTCATACTCTTCAAGAAGGCCTCGACGCGGTCCTCGGTTGGTGTAGTTATTGTTTCATCCTCTTGAATGTTGAGAAGTTTGTCATTTTGAACGTTGGTAAGAGCAATCCCTGCAAAGACTATACCATTGGTGATTGTCCTCTAAGAAAAGTATCCTCAAAGGTTGACCTGGGCGTAACTGCTACTTCAGACCTTATCTGGTCCACATGTTGATGTATTTGATGCGAAATACATTTAGTAATTATCTTTCATGACTGATAAAACTATTTGAGACCTTTCTGCGTCCAAATCTTGAGTAAGCGGAAACGGTGTGGTGTTCTATCAGAATCTGTTGGAGAATGTTCAGTGATGCGCCACAAGAATGACTTACCATATGAATAGACCAACGTATCCCGAAATATTGCGAATGGCTAATTTCATTACTTTCCTTCAGCACAGACTCGGGATGACTGTTGCAACACAGAGTGCTCACCCATAAAACTGACGTGGTTCTAACCGATTGCAGTTCCTCTGTCCATCAGAACGAATACTTGAGTTCGTGGATTCTGGCATTGAATAAAACTCCCCTTGGCGACCTATAGCCTTGTAGGCTCCTTTTGGATACAAGACTACCACGGGATGGGTGGATGCCCGCAGGAATATTCGTACTCCTAGCCACCCAAAAAGATGTTGGACTCATGAAGGCAGTGGTTGAAATTCTGCATGCTAGGCTAGAACGGTATTCTCCTGTTAAGTTGTAGTTATAGTTCTTGAGCCTGGATTGCACCCGGAGGTTCAGGATCTCGACCATGCTTTCGCCAGACTTGAAACTAGATCGACTGGGCAGTCCATGGTGGGTTTGGACCTGGAGCGGTAACTGAACGGTGGAATAAGAAGCCCCCTCGGCGTGTGAGTTGCGTGCCAAAGAATTCGCATACTGACACAGCATAGCCAGTAGAGGTAGCATAGGGCTTCGAAGCTAGACATACTGAAAGTATAAGGGAGACTTCTTCATTTTACGTGTTGATTAGGGGTATCCCATTCCCTCGCGAATGGGGACAGTGACCATAGACCCAGCGGGTAGGAAGGTCACTTAAAACTTCAACTGCATGGCATAGACTTCGAGGAGATGTAATTCTGTCGTTTCGTATCCTGTGATTTGGTTACGCATTCCATTTTAATCTAATTTGTTTGTCATAAACTCGTTCACGTGGTCATACAATCTTACTGAAAAGGAAGAGATTCAAGAGCAAGCAAAGACGACGCAGTTTATCGAATCGGATATTTGACATATGGAACAGCTTGAACTGTGAGGTTCCTCTGTGAATGTTTTCAAGGGCAAATTTTATGAAATGTTTCTGCAGAATGTTGCAGTTTTATTGAGGGCCTGAAAGGAGTTTGTCCTCAGCCTTCACTTTTGTTATATAATAATAATATTCAGATTGACTCGCTAGATAGTGTACCAGGAGTTTCTCTGTGAACTTCGTCTGCGTACTAGACTCATCAATTTCAGGGAGTGTTGTGAAAACCAAAACGGGTACTTTTTTTATTCAACTTTCTAACGAATATTTCATAGAACGTCTAATGTAATTACTCATCGCATCCGCAACTGGAACCATAAATAACGATTAATTACACTTTGAGGAGATTCATGCTTCCATTTGGGTCAGCCCAAAATAAGCGGGTGCACGTTAAGTCGCCGTGGTTACATTTGGTACTGTTAAAACTTCGTTTAGCGCTAATTAGAGGAGAGAGCCACGGTTTTCATACGTCTGACAGGTAGTAATTCGACCCACAGCTCGCTTCCTACATGCACTGACGGCATTAACCGTGAATGTTCTGTCCGGGTCGGGCATTGTTTAATTGTTAACTTTGCAATTTATACGGCTCACCTGTACACGCGATCGTTTCGCGTTGATTGAGGTGGGTTCCGCCTTTTTCTCATCGGTTCTAATGTCCGTACAAATCGTTGCCTGGATAGATATGACCCCAGGCCGATGTGATCTTCTTGGCATCGGTTCCAATTTCCGTACAGAGAAATTATCCTTTTTTAAACAAGCTAGGAATTAAATTACCAAAAAAGTTTAAAGGTTTTTTTTCTAAGTTGACGTGTCTCGACTTCTTCGTCATTGACACGAGATACAATATTGATTATAATTATCAGAAACTAAGTGTTCAACAGCTAGGTAGGAACTGTGACAGTATTCGCAACTAGGCTGATTCTCTGAAGTCATTAGGTAGCTATGGGTCAACCTGGTTTGACCAATTCGGAGTCTTCTAACTACTGTTTTATCTGGTCTACTCAAATTCATTTGTGGTGGATTATATATATATATTGGGTTAAATCATATGCAGTTCAGTATTGGCTCCATCCCATTGGGCCTACCAGTCTTGAAAAGCTTTCTTCTTTATGATCATTTTGAGATCTATATATAGTTGTACATGGGTCACAGGGAGGTCGGAGGTTCGTGCTTGATCTGCAGCTTCATTTCCTGTTATACCTATATGAGAAGGTATCCGGACTATAGTGGTGGAAATATTGTCGTTGGCTTTGAGGATATGACATATTTCCTGGATTTGTTGGACAGGTGGGTTCTTCGAGTAAATGTTGGCTATGGATTGGATTTAAGATGAAGAGTCAGTAAGTATTGCTATTTTGTGGCCTGGAGTAATCGAGCTGCAAATAGATTTGTAGATTGCAAACAGTTCTCCGGTATGATTGGTGAAAGTTTGTAGGGTTCTGGAGTATTTGTCTCACTGATGAACGAGCAAGCTACACCGTGATCATTTTTAGATGCATCAGTATAAATTTTCAAGGAATTTAGAGGAATGAATGTTTCAGAAAGGCGGCAGGTATTGCCTGTTCGATATTTCTGTGCAACAAGGAATTCAGCGTTGGTTGATGTCTTGAAGACGACGCGTGTTTTGTGAACGTTATTGGGGCAAGTTGTGGAATTGAAAGCAAGGTCATAGGCTGTATAGTAAAAAGGCTGCCGTGTACTTTTGACCAGATGTACTGGGTGCTTCGAGAAAGCAGTCACTTTGCGTAGGTGAGAAGAATTTATTGACGACGGAGCTTGAGCGGAATTTCTTGAGCTTCAACATAGACTTATGGATGGGCTGGATCGGAATGCTCAAAGGGAGAAGGGTAGGCAGTGTTGGGTAGAATACAGCATACTACTATACTCGAGTTCTGAACGAATGAGAGATCTATAGATTGTCAACAAGATATCTTCATCACAGCCCGAATGATGATGAGACAGTATTTGGAGAATATTTATGGTGTTTATACAGTCAACTTTGATTTTCTTAATATAGGGAGTCCACGTCACCCTCTGGTCAAAGATCATTCCTAAATATTGGAGTTGATCAACAAGTTCTGTGAGTGTTTAAAAGTTTACATATTTTTATAACTGCAGTTTCGCCGAATAACTCCATATTTGGAACAATGAAAACTTGACAGGAGGTAGGGGGTATTTATGAAGGTTCATTTACAAAGAATGATAACAAAATTCAAGTGGCACAGTGGAGAGAAGTGCTTAAGAGATGTTACTTAAATAAACTGATCGTCAAAATGATGAAAAGGGGGATTTTTCACTTTATATAAGGCCTTTTCGATATCTTGAATATCAGGCAGAGTAACTCTGTTATACTTCGCTACAAATTGAAAAAAAAATTCTTAAAAACTTTTTGAAATTAGATTGAATAAATGCCATAGAAAACACTGTTTATTTTTTAGTAGACATTTATCATTTAAACTCTTCACACGGTATCAAAACGAGATAAAAGAATCCAAAGAAAATAGGGAATATTGATCGAACTTACTTAACAAACATGCAGTGGAAACAGCACTGTTTCATAACGGTATTATGAAAAACAGATTCCACCCTAAAAATGCCCAACACAAACTTAAGAAACTTTTCGAAACAACCTCTCTTTAAAAAGTCCCTTCCAAAAACTCTTCAAAAATATGCAGCACATCTACAGATTAGCGATTTGAGATTCTCACCGATAATCTTCCGTACCATTTCATGCCAGCGAAATAAATACAATCAATGAAAAATATCTATCATACTTACACGACCAGGTGGCATTTCAAACTAAGAAAGAACTCAAATGGTTTCCATTCGCATTCAATGGTCGTTCACAGAAATTTACTCTGTACAAACTCTGCGTATGTTCTGTGGACGAGCATGGTATGCGAATGGTAACCATTAAGAAACTATTTGAGTTCTATCTCGTTTCTGGATGGTTAGCGTTGTACTCATCCTTAACAGATCATTTATAAATTTTTCATATCCTCCTCGTGCTGCACCATTCACTAATGATTTCCCAGGCCAACTCCTCCCAGGAAATATGAATAGTGGTCAACTAGAACAATAAACACCATTCTGAATCCTAACATCGTTACTAAACTCAATCTCCAACGCTGTATTGTTATGTCATCTCGTCCTGCTTACTTAATTAGTAGAATCTGTACCTCCCATAGCGCCACTGACAGTTGACAATCGCTCATGCTTCCGTGGGATATGTTTTGTATTTAGAGGCCAATATCGGGCCATTACCAATCGCTTTGTCATGTTGCCAGTTTTGTCTGGTCGTATATAATTCGTCATCAGTCAGTTTTGGATTCTGATCAAGATTGTGTTGGTAAAAGTGAGTTGGTCGAATTGGATCGTGAGAAACAGAAGACGCAAGGAGTATTTTTAAGGTCGGCTACTAGTTCGTCAGTTATCTGTTTAAATTTTTCACGGTGTTACAGAGAAAATGGAAATTTCTATAATATACCGGTTGTAGAAGTATTAAACCAGAATGTTTTAGTGAAAATTACATCTGTGTTGTTTGAATTTTTTCAATCTATATACTTGTTTGAAATATAATAAATTATATAATAATAATAAATTATAAATAATAAATTTATTCAGATTCTAACATAAATAAATTCTGACAGTGCTTATACAATATGAAACATATATTCATATATAAAATGAAAGATTTAATAATTATCCTCTCCAGGGCGAAACATCAACTAAGCAAAGATGCTTGTTTTCTGTTGTCTGCACCTTTCGAGGATTTTGAGCACTTGAAGCAGAAACAAAAAAAATATATAAATAAACAAAACAAATTGAATTCAAGACGAGAGAGGGAGGTGTGGACGACTGACAAATAAAACTAAAAATATCAAATTACACATATACACTGTAGCGAAAACAGGAAAGTCACGAGGGTGAAATTCACAAGTCGAAGGTGTGTCGGCTCTCAAACAAAAATTTTTTGAGCTCAGTTTTGAATCTTCTGATATTCCCAATTTTCCTAATCCCTAGTGGAATTCTGCCATAGTATTTTGGTCCTATGTAAAATAACAGACGCTGTGAGCAACCCTTTTTAAAAAAAGGGATCTCAAGTACTTCATTTTGTACTGCCCTAGTCACATATCTACATTCTCTCTGAATGGAATGACGATCCCGGAAGTGAACGTATAAGAGAGATTGATAAACAAATATGGTTCTGACACTCATAATGCCCGATTCACGATATAATTCCTCCGTAGGGGTTAGTCGTTCTTTTCTGAGCATTATTTTTATTAAAGTGTTTTGTGATGTTTGTAAACATTTCTGAGCTTTCTCAGTAAGACCCCCCCACACAATCACACAGTATCGCAAAACTGATTCCACCAGAGAATTATAGACCAAAAATAAGTTTTTCCTATTTAATATATCCCTTAAGAGATAAAAGGTATGCATGAGCCGTCTTAACTTCTTCGACAAAACCGTGGCCTGCATTTCCCACCTCAAATATTTGTCCACAATAATACCCAAATACTTGATTTCATCAACCCTAACAATCGATGGACACGTGCACCCCCGCGGAACACATTCCTCATCATGAACAAAGAGAAGGTCATCGTCCGGCTGTCCATCAACAGTAACAGAAAAAGTTACAAATTTACTTTTTTTGAAATTTAAGGACATTGAATTGAGATTCAGCCATTCATAAATGTCAGCTAGACAAATCTCAGCTGTTCGATATAAAGCATCCCACGAATCACCCACCAAAACAATTGCTGTATCGTCGGCATAAGATATGATGTTGTCGGAAATGTTTTTCAGCTGAAAAATGTCATTTAAGTAGACGAGAAACAGCAACGGCCCCAGGACTGTACCCTGGGGTACCCCCGATAAAACCGTTGTCGAATCGCTGACAGCTCCCCCGACCCTTACTCTCTGGGTTCTATCATTTAGGTAATTCTTCAATAGCTCATAAGCGATTCCCCTTACTCCTGCATTTCTAAGCTTAGCCAGCAGTCGCGCATGTGAAATAGTGTCGAACGCTCTAGCTAAGTCCAGGAACACCGTCAAACACTTTTTCGATTCGTCTAAGTTAATCACAACCCTCCTCACGAGATCTAAAATAGCATCCTCCGTACTGACACCCTTTTTAAAACCAAATTGTCTCTCTGAAATAAATTGATGCTGTTCAAAAAAACCGAGAAGTCTTTTTTTACACTTGAAATACTTTTAATGTATTTCATGCGCGTGACGGTTTCTAGATATTGAGTCTATGATCGTATCTTCTTTTCAACATTTTTCTGTGAAATGTCTTTTTACAACACATCACATTTACTTGATAAACGTGAAAAGTAGATTGTAAATTTCAATAAATGTTCCAAAAAAAAAATTCTTTATTGGTTAGCTGCCGCTCACATAGTGTTTCTAAGACATTTTATTCAATTCCATTTTAAAAAAATTTTGAGAGATTTTTTGGATTAAATTTGTAAAGGTTTCCGAGAATTAATCCATCTTTTATCTGTAATATCAAAAAAAAACTCTTCTAAGTAAATTTTCAATTTATATAATTATTTATGATTTTAGTCAAGGAAAATGTGCTCTTTCTTTGCAGATCCCTTTAAATAACAAACTGTTTCCCTGTTTCAGTCTCACAGTCAAACTATGATTAAGTTATTTAATTTTAAGAACAGATATTTCTATATCCCTTCCTTGATCTCATTTCCACTGTGTTTTATCTATTGTCATCTCCAATGTATCTGGCTATTAATGAGGTCTAGCTAGATGGTGCTGCTCTATCGATTCGAAATTATATGCTAATCCCATGAATTAAATAAAGCCGAGAGAACTACCTAACTAATGTTGTTTAATATGGGGGTACGCTTAGAATGGACACTGAATACCTTGTAACCTGCTAAATGCTCACAGTCAGATCGGCGGATAATAACCAAGAGAACCATATCTGATATTTTGAGGCAATAATTACACGTTTTCAATTTGTAATGAACTACTCCAGATGGAATTATGCTTCGAGGGAATTTTTTAAGGATTTATAAGAATCTTTCATGGTATAATCTATCAAATGATCAAAAGTGCACGGAAGTACAATCAAGTTATATATCAAGTGTTAAGCATTTTGAATACTAAATTTGTCAGTTCATTTATTACACTCATTTGAGAAAATGCTTAGGGTAATATTCAATAATGAACACTCCGAACAAATGGTTTATCTGAGAATTCCGAAGAAAATAATAAGTTCATCATCTAGGACCAACTTTGAAATTCTGTTGATTTTTTCTTTTCAAATTTCTTCTTCTATATACCAATCATTCATGGAAAGATGTTTTTTTCGCCACCTTCTGCAAGCTTATAGAAATATTGAAAGAAAAATTTGGCTTCACAATAAGTACGATATTTAACATTAAGGTTTTCCACATTATTATTGAGCGTTTCACGATGTCCATCGTTTGAGAATCACTGAAACTTTCGCTTCTCATTTGGAAAAACACTATTATTAATTACTTGGTAACAAACTGCTAGTCGCTAATATTTTATGATATTATATGACGAAATCTTTGTCAAATCAGGCGATTCTTTCCTAAAACAAAATTTATTGACTTTCTCTTCTATAGTGAAAAATACAACCATAATTTGGTGTTTACCGTATGACCAAGTCTTTGTCAAATCAGCTAATTCTTTATTAAAATAAAAGACATTGACAGCGGTGGGATTCGAACCCACGCCCTTTCGGACTGGTGCCTAAAACCAGCGCCTTAGACCGCTCGGCCACGCTGCCTTGTTGTATGGCAAATTCAACATAATGTCAAAGATTAGTTCTTTCTCTTCTATAGTGAAAAATACAACCATAATTTGGTTTCTACCGTATGACCAAGTTTTTGTCAAATCAGCTTATTCTTTATTGAACTAAAAGACATTGACTGCGGTGGGATTCGAAGCCAGTGGTGCCTAAAACCAGCGCCTTAGACCGCTCGGCCACGCTGCCTTGTTGTATGACCAATTTAACATTATGTGAAAGATTCGTTCTCTCTCTTCTATAGTGAAAAATACAACCATAATTTGGTTTTTACCGTATGACCAAGTTTTTGTCAAATCAGCTAATTCTTTATTAATATAAAAGACATTGACAGCGGTGGGATTCGAACCCACGCCCTTTCGGACTGGTGCCTAAAACCAGCGCCTTAGACCGCTCGGCCACGCTGCCTTGTTGTATGGCAAATTCAACATAATGTCAAAGATTAGTTCTTTCTCTTCTATAGTGAAAAATACAACCATAATTTGGTGTTTACCGTATGACCAAGTTTTTGTCAAATCAGCTTATTCTTTATTCAAATAAAAGACATTGACAGCGGTGGGATTCGAACCCACGCCCTTTCGGACTGGTGCCTAAAACCAGCGCCTTAGACCGCTCGGCCACGCTGCCTTGTTGTATGGCAAATTCAACATAATGTCAAAGATTAGTTCTTTCTCTTCTATAGTGAAAAATACAACCATAATTTGGTTTCTACCGTATGACCAAGTTTTTGTCAAATCAGCTTATTCTTTATTGAACTAAAAGACATTGACTGCGGTGGGATTCGAAGCCAGTGGTGCCTAAAACCAGCGCCTTAGACCGCTCGGCCACGCTGCCTTGTTGTATGACCAATTTAACATTATGTGAAAGATTCGTTCTCTCTCTTCTATAGTGAAAAATACAACCATAATTTGGTTTTTACCGTATGACCAAGTTTTTGCCAAATCAGCTAATTCTTTATTAATATAAAAGACATTGACAGCGGTGGGATTCGAACCCACGCCCTTTCGGACTGGTGCCTAAAACCAGCGCCTTAGACCGCTCGGCCACGCTGCCTTGGTGTATGGCAAATTCAACATAATGTCAAAGATTCGTTCTTTCTCTTCTATAGTGAAAAATACAACCATAATTTGATTTCTACCGTATGACCAAGTTTTTGTCAAATCAGCTTATTCTTTATTAAAATAAAAGACATTGACAGCAGTGGGATTCGAACCCACGCCCTTTCGGACTGGTCCCTAAAACCAGCGCCTTAGACCGCTCGGCCACGCTGCCTTGTTGTATGGCAAATTCAACATAATCTCAAAGATTCGTTCTTTCTCTTCTATAGTGAAAAATACAACCATAATTTGTTTTCTACCGTATGACCAAGTTTTTGTCAAATCAGCTTATTCTTTATTAAAATGAAAGACATTGACAGCGGTGGGATTCGAACCCACGCCCTTTCGGACTGGTGCCTAAAACCAGCGCCTTAGACCGCTCGGCCACGCTGCCTTGTTGTATGGCAAATTCAACATAATGTCAAAGATTAGTTCTTTCTCTTCTATAGTGAAAAATACAACCATAATTTAGTTTCTACCGTATGACCAAGTTTTTGTCAAATCAGCTTATTCTTTATTCAAATAAAAGACATTGACAGCGGTGGGATTCGAACCCACGCCCTTTCGGACTGGTGCCTAAAACCAGCGCCTTAGACCGCTCTGCCACGCTGCTATGTTGTATGGCAAATTCAACATAATGTCAAAGATTCGTTCTTTCTCTTCTATAGTGAAAAATACAACCATAATTTGGTTTCTACCGTATGACCAAGTTTTTGTCAAATCAGCTTATTCTTTATTGAAATAAAAGACATTCACAGCGGTGGGATTCGAACCCACGCCCTTTCGGACTGGTGCCTAAAACCAGCGCCTTAGACCGCTCGGCCACGCTGCCTTGTTGTATGGCAAATTCAACATAATGTCAAAGATTCGTTCTTTCTCTTCTATAGTGAAAAATACAACCATAATTTGGTTTCTACCGTATGACCAAGTTTTTGTCAAATCAGCTTATTCTTTATTCAAATAAAAGACATTGACAGCGGTGGGATTCGAACCCACGCCCTTTCGGACTGGTGCCTAAAACCAGCGCCTTAGACCGCTCGGCCACGCTGCCTTGTTGTATGGCAAATTCAACATAATGTCAAAGATTAGTTCTTTCTCTTCTATAGTGAAAAATACAACCATAATTTGGTTTCTACCGTATGACCAAGTTTTTGTCAAATCAGCTTATTCTTTATTAAAATAAAAGACATTGACAGCGGTGGGATTCGAACCCACGCCCTTTCGGACTGGTGCCTAAAACCAGCGCCTTAGACCGCTCGGCCACGCTGCCTTGTTGAATATTCAACATAATGTCAAAGATTCGTTCTCTCTCTTCTATAGTGAAAAATACAACCATAATTTGGTTTTTACCGTATGAACAAGTTTTTGTCAAATCAGCTTATTCTTTATTAAAATAAATGACATTGAAAGCGGTGGGATTCGAACCCACGCCCTTTCGGACTGGTGCCTAAAACCAGCGCCTTAGACCGCTCAGCCACGCTGCCTTGTTGTATGGCAAATTCAAGATAATGTCAAAGATTCGTTCTCTCTCTTTTATACTGAAAAATACAACCATAATTTGATTTATACTGCATGACCTTGTCTTTGTCAAACTAATTCTTTCATGAAATAAAAAATACTGACAGCGGTGGGATTCGAACCCACGCCCTTTCGGACTGGTGCCTAAAACCAGCGCCTTAGACCGCTCGGCCACGCTGCCTTATTGCAGTATGTTTTTACAATGTCAAATATCAATTCTCTTTCTTCTTTATTGAAAAATAGAATCTTCATTTTTTGATATTTACTGGATGACAAAATCTTTGTCAAAGCGGAAAATTATTTCCTAAACTAATGATGATAACATATGAATGATGGAAATTTTTCCAGGAATTCAACATGACGATTTTTCAGAATCATTCAAAATATTTTCGAAAAAGCTGGTAGTATATATATGGGCCTCTACCTGATAATATCATACGTGTCTATCACATTCCTTGAAGACGGGAAAATTCTGGCTATTTTGAGCATTTGGAGAAAACCTCTTGGGTTACACAGTATTTTATTTTTTCTTCAGTGGTGTAAGGAACCAAGAAATTATTTATTTAAGTAATGAGAATTTTTACTTTTCAAATAATTTCATGCATTCACTAATTCCAACTTTGTTATGGAGAACAAAAACATGGATTGCTTAATGATTCATGTTTCTTTTTGGGTAGTTCGTCTGAGTCTTGGATGTTAGAATAAAGGTTTTCCTTCCAATAGAGGACAGATATTCATTCATATCATCAGTTTTTCGTATAAGAGTTCAATTTATCCCTCGAAAACCACATAGAATATTTTTCTGCACCTTAAAACATGCTTCTCGATGAAATCATTCAAAGCAGAATAGAATGTATTCACACACGCAGACCCAATCAATTTTATTGTTATTAGTCTAGATAAAATGTTTTTCATCAACGGAGTCCTAGAGATACGATCAAATTTTCCTGCACCTCTAAGAAGGGTACACCTATGCGCCACGAAAGACGCCATATTCTTTGCCCGATACGTCGTCCATCGATGTCAGTATATTCAAACATCACGAATCGAACCTTAGCACTAATGATAGGAATTAGCCAGCCGGTCGATCCACTGCTAATACGTAGTTTAGTTACAAATTCTGCCTCCAGGGAGATAATTTACCAAATTACCCCCCATAACACTTCAAAATAAACAAGAAAATAAGCAACAACCGCTTCACTTCATGATCGTGTACTGTTTATTTAAATAAGTGCGCCTTCGCTGTTTCTCGTCATTTTTTCACCGTTTCCCCGATACCATACAGTTATCCCTCGTTCTTATAGAGTAGCCTATCTTATTAGCGCCTCATTCGATCTTTGTTTTGTGGGAACGACCAGCTTTAATGATGCATCTCGGTAATAATCGACGAGAGTAAGAGCTAATTCCCTTTTATAGCCTTAGTTGAATTGTCCAACTGAAAACTTTCGATGCAGGATTGTAATCTTTATTAATACAGAGTGTACAATTGACCTGCATAAGATCAACTGATTGGTGTGATGATAATGAGTTAAGCTTCCATCAGTCCATTATCGTGTGGTTATCATCTTTTTGTTCGCGTTGCCACAGCGTTTCTGAGATGATGGGGCTACAGCAAGGCGGTCTAATTCTAGAGAACAGGAACGAAATTGTGCAAGACATTTTGTGCATTAGATATCAGAGTTAACCAGATAAAAAACAGAATTGGTTATATCAAGATAAGATAAGAATCTATCACGGTAATCACGTCCTATCTACCTACTAGAAATAAGACATTTAGATTAAGATTAACACTCAATAAAGTTTTCTGTCTCGTTTGGCTGCATAAGGAAATGATTTCTTTGTTTAGTCCGTTGAAGCCAGTAGACAGATGACAATCTATTTATCGCAATGACATTTTTAGGTGAATAGCCAAACCTGAAGTTCGAAGTTGTTTCAACTGTGAGATTATATCAGGAATAATTATTGATTTTGAATCACTTCTAGATAAACAAATGGGGTCAACGAAATCTGGTGCAATACAATGCCTCAAAGACCCAAACAAGTACTTTTTCTCTAAAAATTCAGTTCGTGTCGTCTGACTTGATGATGGAAAACCAAGTGGTTCAGCTAAGGGATTCCATGCATCTGTTTGGCGTGACTGTTAACTGTTCGATCTGTTCCGGGAAATATGTGACTGACATTGTGAAATCTGCTGCAAATAAGTTGAGACATTTGTTCAAGGCTAGGAAGTATTATATTTCGCAGGTTCTTCTACTTTATAAAACCCAGATCAGACCAGGACTCGAATACTGCTCTCATGTTTGAAGATCGTTTGTTCAAACTTTTGGACTCCATCCAGAAAACAGCAGTACGACTGATTGACTGCCCAACTATAACAGCCAGTTCGCAGTCGCTGGAACGTGAATTCTACCATCATAGTTGTATTGGCATGTGAGCGTAGCTCTTTCACCAAGTGACTACTCAGCAGTCTCCACAGTCTGCCCAGAGGCAGAAAGTGAGATAAGGATTACGCCATATCATGAACCCACTAGCTTCCAGTTTGGGCTTCAGTTCGAAAACCTACAACCTGCTAGCAGCGAAGCACTATCCAACCTCTACTGGCTATGCATTGTCAGTACCCGAGTTGTTTCGGACGCAACTCACACGTCGGTAGGGCTTCTTACCCATCTACCCGAACGCAGTCCCATGAACTAAGATAGTCCCAAGATTGATGCCTCAGTTTATCCTGGTACTACGGACAGATAAATGAAATACTTCCCTAGTCCAGTATGCGGACTTTCAACCATTACCCCCTCGAATCCAACACCAATCGGGTAGCCAGGTGGTACAAGTATCACCTGTGGGCATCCACCTTCCCGAGGTAACGCAGTATGCTACATAACGCACTCGGCCATTGGTCGCTGGAACATAGAAGGAGAGTTTCCGACTTGGGCCTGTTCTAAAGATATTATCACGGTCGATGCTCAACTTAACGGAAGGAAATGATACCAACTATCACCAGATTTACACGCGGCACATTCTTACGCAGTTAAATTAACAACTATGAGAACTTCTATTTATCAGAAGACCTTTTTCCTTTGAACTAGCCAGTTTTGGATCACGCTTCCAGCTGATGTGTATTCTTCAACAGTTCAAGACGAGAGTAAATAGGAGACAACTTTCCGTTCGAGGCACCAGCTAGGTGACATAGGTTTCCCTTTCTTCGGACCGTCAAACATTAAAAAAAAACTCCTCTACGTAGGAAGAATCATCGCCTGATTTGCCAATAAGCAGATGCCCCTAAGAACTTTCACTTTTTGTTAACAGGAGTAATGGTTCGTGAATACTGATGAGATTTATGAAATAGACGATTCTGATATTGTGAAAAAACTACCACACCACAACTTAATGCTGTTTGGAGGATTCGAGCGCCGAAATGAACAAATTTAATTACCATAGATTTTATTTCTTATAATGTGTCTTGATATTCTGTAAGTAAAGTCTTCAGTCGCCACGTTATGAATTATTTCTGTGTGGTCCTAGGTGGAACTACATTATACTTAGGTACAAGACTTCGTTGTAACTTGAGTCAGTTTAAAACAGTCTCTTCTGAATAAAAGCAATTTTCACCTGTTAAAAATATTCTTTCAAGGAGTCAAGAGACTATTTTGTATGATGGTGTTAACCATAATCCAATTTTTTGAAAATTTTGGACATAAGAAATAAAATTTGGAAAATGTTTCGAAGTAATATACAACTCTGCGCTACTACTCGAGATGTGAATATAAATTTCATACTACTTCGAAGGGTTTTTTTGAAATATTACTAATAATAGTCGAATTAATTCTCCGAAATCTCTACTAATTTAATCCAAAATATCCCTCAAAAAATTTTTCAAATCAAATTGAATAAAATGTTTGTTTCACTTTATAGACATAGAATTATCAACACATATGAGCGGCAGTTAACAAATAAAGAATCAAAAGAAGACCGTGATCATCCAGAAACCATCATCCAAGACAAGCCTGTTTCGACTGAATATTCAGAAATAACAAATTCCATCACCAAAATATGGCCCACAGAATTTCAAGTCTTTTTTATTTCCCTTTTTAAGAAAAATTGATTTCACTTTCTCCAGAAAAACAATCTGAAATTCTCATCCATATTCTCCTCAGTTGGGAGATATTTGGATGCTAAAGAAAATCAATCAGTAAGAAAAATATCTACATAGCTTCGTTCAGTAAATATCCTGTTTGAAAGCGATCTTAAATAAACGTCCTCAACTAATTGGGAACTAATGTATAAAACAAGTGTATTCCACAGAAAAATATTTAAAGGAAAATTTGATATTCAGAAAAAACAAATTCCATCACCAAAAAGTTTAAAAGGGTCCTTTTTATTTCCATTTTGAAAAAATAGAAAGCACATTCTCCAGAAAAAGAATCATATGTGCTGATAATTCTGTATGTCTACAAAGTAAAGCAATGTTTTGAAGATATTTTACTCAATAATAAGATGCGGTTTTTTTACTTGACAGAAGAATAATTACAAACCTTTATATAACAAACAGATTTAATCTGTTAGTCTTCTACAATTTTAATTTAAAAAAAAAATTTTAAAAAAAACTTTTAGAATTAAATTAATGTCTTAAATAAGCACTGCTTATATTCAATAGACGTATAAAAATCAAAATTCACTATACAATATCAAATGGAATAAAAAAAACCCAAAAAATAAATTATTAATTAAAATTAAAAATAAGTAATATCGAATGTTTCGTTCCAAACATACGCACCTGAACTCGTCAGAAAGGCACGTGGTACGTATGTTTTGCCCTTGACAAACATTTGAAAACATGTTCAGTTTCTGGTCTTATATTTATGAAAACTAAATCTTTTTCAAAAATACACAACATAATTTTAAGAACTTCTCCAAAACTAATTTATTTGAAATATTTAATATGTTTAAATATTTAAATAACTTACTTCAAAAACTCTCAAAATCATATAGCACACCCTCAAAAACAATTGAAAATTCAGATAAGGTCAGTTCAACTTTACATTTATAATATAAATTCAATTAAAAATGAATAAACTTCTAATCTTACCAAACAATTTCTGTAAACTCTCTGAACGCAAATAAACTATTATAGGTAGGTACATCTAATATCCAAGGTAATCTATGTTTTATGCTAAACACAGAAATCACACAAAGTTTGTAAGGCATTTTATGGCCTTCATTAAACCACTGGAAACTGTATAATAAATTTCATTATTCAGAAACCTAACATAATTATATATTATATATAGAATAAAATAATAAGATGCGGTTTTTTACTTGATAGAAGAATAATTACAAACTTTGAATATCAAAACAGATTTAACCTGTTAGTCTTCTACAATTTCAATTTCAAAAAAAAATTTTTTTTTAACTTTTAGAATTAAATTAATGTCTTAAATAAGCACTGCTTATATTTAATAGACGTATAAAAATCAAATTTCACTATACAATATCAAATGGAATAAAAAAACCCAAAAAATAAATTATTGATTAAAATTAAAAATAAGTAATATCGAATGTTTCGTTCCAAACATACGCACCTGAACTCGTCAGAAAGGCCGTGGTACGTATGTTTTGCCCTTGACAAACATTTGAAGACATGTTCAGTTTCTGGTCTTATATTTTTGAAAACTAAATCTTTTTCAAAAATACACAACATAATTTTAAGAACTTCTCCAAAACTAATTTATTTTTAATATTTAATATGTTTAAATATTCAAATAAGTTCCTTCAAAAACTCTCAAAATCATAGTAGCACATCCTCAATTAAAGATTAAATCTGTTTTGATATTCAAAAAAATTTTTTACTCAATTTAATTTTAAAAAATTCTTGAGAAATTTTTTGGATTAAATTTATAGAGGTTTCGGAGAATTAATACAGCTATTTCAAATAATATTTCAACAAAACACTTCAAAATTATTTTTTTTTATGTTTATATTTGTTTGTTCTAATTATAATTTGTCCCAAATGCGCGTGGCAGTGTGCAGATATTGAGTTCATGATCGTATCTTATTTTCAACATTTTTCTATGCAGTAGATTAGTTTTTTAAATAATTGCTCAATTAATTTACTACGTTTATTTCAGTTCGCCTTCAAACAGGATATTTGGTGAATGAAGCTATGTAGATATATCTTATTGATTGTTTTTATTTAGCATCCAAATAACTTCCAACTTAGAATATGTGTACGAATTTCAGTTTCCTTTTCTGGAGAACTTGCTTTCTATTTTTTTAAAGGAGAAATATAAAAGACCTTTCTGAATTTGTTATTTCTGAATATCCAATCGAAACAAGCTTGTCTTGGATGATCCCGGTCATCATGTCTTCTTCTGATTCTTTATTGGTTAACTAACGCCCATATATGTTGATAATTCTATATATCTATAAAGTGAAACAGTGTTTCTATGACAGTTCATTCAATTTAATTTTAAAAAATGTTTAGAGATGTTTAAAGATTTTTTTGATTAAATATTTAGAGGTTTCAAAGAATTAATCCATCTGTAATAATTCAAAAACCCATCGAAGTAATTTCCAATTTATGTTTATGTTTGTTTCGTTATAATTATAATTTGTATTTTTACACATGCGCAATTTTTCTGTGCAACAGCTTAGTTTTATGAATTAGTGCTCAAATAGTAGACCACGTTCATTTGAGTTCGCTCTCAAACAGAATATTCGGTGAATAAAGGTATATAGATATATGTTATTGATTGTTTTAATTAAGAATCCAAATAACTTTAACTGAGGAGAATATGGGTGAGAATTTTAATTTTTTTCTGGAGAATGTGCTATCTATTTTTTTTAAAAGGGAAATAAATAAGACTTTTTTTAATTCTATGAGGAGTATTTTTGAGTTATGTAATTTGTTATTTCTGAATGTCCAATCGAAGCGAACTTGTCTTGGATGATCACGATCATTACTTTATGTCTTATTCTGATTCTTTATTGATTAACTCACGCTTATATGTGTTGATAATTCTGTGGGTCTATAAAATGACAGTTTATTCAATTTAATTTTTAAAAATATTAAAGATAATTTTTGGATTAATTTTGTACAGGTTTCAGAGAATTAGTCCAGCTAATGTCTGTAAAAATAATATTAATAACAATAATGATGTTCATTCAGAAACAATATTACATTTTACATTTTACGGTAAGTATGAAAAAAAAATAACTATGAAAAAATCATAGTAAAATTATTAACTCTATATACGTAATAATAATATGACAAAACATAATAATATAATCATTAATTTTTATTATAATTAATTGAACAGTGGATCCCACAGAAATTCCAGTTTAGAAACTATCATTTGTACGTGGTTCATTTGTTCATACAAAGTCTTACATCCCACCTTACAAATTTAAGAAAATTTACTGTGATCGAAAACATTGTTCATCCGATACAAAGAAAACAATCCTAACTGATAAGCCCAAAAAAATTCACTTTTTTCCATTTTTTTTCTCTTCCTTTCAGTAGTGCTGTTTCGATTGACGAAGTCGTGAAAAAATTATACAGTTTAGAATCCAGTGTTTCACATTCTTCTTGAATAAAACAATACTATTCTATGTTTTACTTCAGGCGGCAGTATACCGTAAATAATAAATATGTTTATTCAAAATAAGAAGAAAACAAAGGATATTTACATCAATATAAATCTAAAATTACTACATATCTAGAGCCCGTAGAATAGGAAACAACAAAATCAAAATAAACGCAAGAAATTAAGCTTCATACAGTTAAGATACAGATATGTATTTGAGATGCTCCATATTAAACCAAAGTCAAACTCTCTAAGCCTCTTCTCAGAAACTATAAGGTTGTTCGGAAGGGAAGTTCGTTTTTTCTCGACAGCGGATTGAATTGTATTTTTTCGAACCGAACTTCACACTTAAGTCGCATAATCATTATATGTTTTGAGAGATGATATAGCAAGGCTTTTGGGTGAGAAAAAATTTAATTAATTCTACTCAGTAATTTTTGGTTGGTGCCATTCTAAATATGGAAGGCAATAAGCAGCATTTTGGTCATATTTTACTTTTTTACTATAAAATGAGGTGAAAAAGTGAAAATGCCAAAAAGAAATTAATCAATGTCTATGGAAATGATATGTTGACAGTACACCAGTGCCAGAACTGGTTTGCAAAATTTCGATCCGGCAATTTTGATGTCGAAGATGTCAGTTGAAGCTGATAAAGGCATTTGTTGATGCAAATCGCCGAATATCAACACGTGAGATCGGTGAGATGTTAAATTTATCGAATTCAACTGTTTATGACCACTTGAAAGGCCTGGGTTCAACCTCAAAGCTCGATATGTGGATTCCCCATGTTCTCATGGAGAGAAATTTGTGTGGTCGCGTTGACGTCTGACATTCGCTTCTCAAACGTCACGAATGAATTGAAGCGCATCATTACTAGGGACGAAAAATGGGTTGTTTATAACAATGCCAATTGCAAGAAATCATGGAGCAAAACTGATGAACCGGCGCAAAGCATTTCCAAAACCATTATCCATCCAAAAAAAGATGATGCTGTCTGTTTGGTGGGATTTTAAAGGAGTCGTTTTTTTGAGCCTTTACCGGATAACACAACAATAAATTCGGAAGTCTAGGTGGACCAACTGAATGATGCACTTCAACAGAAAAGGCCAGAATTAATCAATTAATTCATCAAGCTAATGCGTGACCTCATACAAGTGTGGTCACTCGCCAAAAGCTTTTAGAGCTTGAATGGGATACACTGCCATACCCATCATATTCTTCAGATCTGGCGCCTTCGAATTATCATTCATTCCGGTCATTGCAAAATTTTTTGCACGGTAAAACCTGTACTTCAAATGAAGAGGTTAAAAATCACCTGGATCAGTTTTTTGCTAGCATAGACCAAACATTTTATGAGCGTGAAATCATGCTACTACCAGGTAGATGGCAAAAGGTGTTGGACTAGAATGGCCAATATTTAATTTAATAAAATATTTATTTTTTTTACAAAAATTGTCTCATTGTTTCGTTTCAAGAGACGCACCTTGTATGTTGATTTTTCATTATTAGTTTTGGGTCTTCGCAATTTTATTTTTGAATAATTAATGCATGTTTACCCTATTCTTCTGAAACCAGTAGATTTAGAAGCCTCCTTTGACTACTTGATTATATCGCTGTAGAAAACGTTTGACACGTTTAACGTATCAAAAGGTTATCATTATTTACATGCGGTTAGCTATAATTTATCCTATATAGGACCCAAAAAAATAGACACATTTTAGAGAATGTTCAACGTTAATGATAAGGTGGGTCCGAAACGATTCATTTCGTTAACTAAGCAGGTAAATATTTTTAAAATCTTCGTGCTCCCAGGAATTAAATGTCCATTATAGCTTATAGCGCTATAACGAATTATAGCAATTTTCTCCCAATTATACATAAATACTTCTTTATATACCAGTTCAAGGATGTTTTATTCAGGCTCACATTCAAATCGAGCTAATGACGGTCATAAGAAGATGATGATATGAAAGTGGCGTACACTGTTCGTTTTAGAATTGAAGTCTTATCAATTATTGCGGCCACTGCAGGAATCCCAATGTAAGAATCTACGCTGGATGCATGGTTAATTCCATGTCATTAGGGTGATTTTAAAAACAAATCGATTGGTTAAATTGATGCCATGATTGGAGTGAATCAATTCATAATTCTCTGATTTGCATGCAATTATAGATTAGCAGCATCGATTCTTGAAGTATCAACTTCGCAAACGCGATTTCAATCGTTGGCTTATTGAACAAAGTACGAAGAGGTACTCATTACTGAAGTTGTTAAGGTGAATGCACATTCTTTCAACCTTCATTTCGAGCAATTATCACCCTTTATGATAGCAGGTTTAATTGTATTGGAGGACTGTTTAAAGTAACTTTCGAAATTATTACAGATCTTGACCATTTAGCACATTTGTAAAACAAAACAATTTAATCTTCGTGTCATCTTAGCCTTTATTTGATAGAAATCCGTTGTACACATTAATTAAGCGAATCACATATACAAAGTCCACTTTTAAAAGGGCTTAACTTAAAGGGGAGATCATACAAGTTATTTGCAACAAAAAATGTCTTATAACACATGGTCGAAATGTTGATGAATATTCTTCAATTTTACATTTCTTGATTTCATGAAATATTTCAAGCTTTTCCATAAAATCAATTATACTTCAGTTATCTCATCAAATTTGACCACATGTCTGAAAACGGCATTAAATTTGCTATAATACAAGATAAGAAGTTCTGTGTGCCAAAATATTTTTATTGCGGGCGTGGTAACGAGATGAATATCACGATTCTGAAGTGAACAAAATCAGTCATATTTCTGCAATGAATATGTTTTCCTTTCAACAAAAAATACCTCATTTAGTGTACTTTCGAATGACATATCAACTTTAGTGGTAGCTGCTCGTCCTCTGCCATAATATTCTGCCTAAGAAGACAACGAGAAGTTGAAATATTCCAAACCTATGAATAATAAACCGATTTAGATATTCGGGGTATTTATTGAACGAACAAACTGAGTTATTAAATTCACCCTTATTGGATATACTCAACTAGAGACCCGGTGGTTTTACCAAAAGTAATAAAAATATTTTATTGTACCCTTATTTGAATACAGAAGATATTTATATACTGTATATTACCAAATTTCAGACTAGTTGTTTGTAAGCATCTGAATAAGTTAACTATGCAAACGAAACTCTGCATGTGAACGACTCAAGATAATAAATAGAAATCAACATATATGTGTTTCATTTAACTAAAACAATACAATTTGATTACGAAGGACTCTTTTCTGTTTGTCTGTCTAATTTTAAGCTATATATCTAAACCATTAAATTAAGTTATAAGTCTGAAATAGAATTATAAATTGGACTTTTTCTGACGTTAGTCTTTGGTAATTGATCATAATTAAAACAATTTTCAGAATTAACTGTATCTAATCACCAAAAAAGTGAGATGCTTACACATTTTTCTGACTGCAGTTTCGAAGGATTACATCATCTTCAGATAATTGCGGATTAAACGAAAGATACACAATATCAGATCCGGCTTGAATCAAACTCGAAGGAACCTTTACGTCGAAATTTACAGTTCTTTCGGACTGGTGCCTAAAACCAGCGATTTAGACCGCTCGTCCAGGCTGCCTTGATTACTTGGCATGTTCCAAAAATTGTCAAGCTACTTTTTTTCTACTATGTCAGAAGTACGTACTACTTTTCTTATTCATTTAACCACGAGTTTTAGTAGGTTCAGTTTAATCCTATAATATAATTTCATAGCCACCGACTCAGACCACTTGGTCACGATGCCTTGTTGGGACATTTTCGTAATAAAATTATCAAGTCATCATTTCTTTTCTACAGTGTGAAGAATACACAGTTTTTTATTTGTTAACAAACTTTTAATGAAACGTTTGAATTTATTAAAATAAACTAACCACCGACTTAGATATCTTGACCGGAGTACCTTGACGAAACGTTATATTTTTTTTTGCTCTGTAAAAACACCACTATGTCATGTTAACATTTAACGACTAACGTTTGGTCCAACAAATGAATTTCATATCTGGTAAAAATAAATGACACCGGTGGGATTCGAACCCACGCCGTTTCGGACTGGTGCCTACTACTTTTCTTATTTATTTAACCACAGTTTTAGTAGGTTCATTTTAATCCTATAATAAAATTTCATATCCAGCGACTCAGACCACGTGGTCACGTTTCCTTGTCGGAACTTCCAAATTTTTATTTGATAACAAACTTTTAGCGAATTTCATATGTAGTAAAAACGGATGACAGCGGTGGGATTCGAACCCACGCCCTTTCGGACTGGTGCCTAAAACCAGCGCCTTAGACCGCTCGGCCACGCTGCCTTGTTGTATGGCAAATTCAACATAATCTCAAAGATTCGTGTGACCAAGTTTTTGTCAAATCAGCTTATTCTTTATTAAAATAAAAGACATTGACAGCGGTGGGATTCGAACCCACGCCCTTTCGGACTGGTGCCTAAAACCAGCGCCTTAGACCGCTCGGCCACGCTGCCTTGAATCCTTGGCATGTTCCAAAAAGTGTCAAGCTACTTTTTATCTACTATGTCAAAAGTACTAATATTCTCATTTATTTAACCATGAGTTTTAGTAGGTTCAGTTTAATCCTATAATAAAATTTCATATCCAGCGACTCAGACCACTTGGTCACGTTGCCATGTCGGAACATTTTCTTAAAAATATTACCAATTCATCATTTCTTTTCTGCAACTTCCAATTTTTTTATTTGAGAACAAACTTTTAGCGAATTTCATATGTAGTAAAAACGAATGACAGCGGTGGGATTCGAACCCACGCCCTTTCGGACTGGTGCCTAAAACCATCGCCTCAGACCGCTCGGCCACGCTGCCTTGATTTCATGCCATGTTCCAAAAAGTGTCAAGCTACTTTTTATCTACTATGTCAAAAGTACTAATATTCTCATTTATTTAACCACGAGTTTTAGTAGGTTCAGTTTAATCCTATAATAAAATTTCATATGCAGCGACTCAGACCACTTGGTCACGTTGCCATGTCGGAACATTTTCTTAAAAAAATTACCAATTCATCATTTCTTTTCTGCAACTTCCAATTTTTTTATTTGATAACAAACTTTTAGCGAATTTCATATGTAGTAAAAACGAATGACAGCGGTGGGATTCGAACCCACGCCCTTTCGGACTGGTGCCTAAAACCAGCGCCTTAGACCGCTCGGCCACGCTGCCTTGATTCCTTGGCATGTTCCAAAAAGTGTCAAGCTACTTTTTATCTACTATGTCAAAAGTACTAATATTCTCATTTATTTAACCACGAGTTTTAGTAGGTTCAGTTTAATCCTATAATAAAATTTCATATCCAGCGACTCAGACCACTTGGTCACGTTGCCATGTCGGAACATTTTCTTAAAAAAATTACCAATTCATCATTTCTTTTCTGCAACTTCCAATTTTTTTATTTGATAACAAACTTTTAGCGAATTTCATATGTAGTAAAAACGAATGACAGCGGTGGGATTCGAACCCACGCCCTTTCGGACTGGTGCCTAAAACCAGCGCCTTAGACCGCTCGGCCACGCTGCCTTGATTCCTTGGCATGTTCCAAAAAGTGTCAAGCTACTTTTTATCTACTATGTCAAAAGTACTAATATTCTCATTTATTTAACCACGAGTTTTAGTAGGTTCAGTTTAATCCTATAATAAAATTTCATATCCAGCGACTCAGACCACTTGGTCACGTTGCCATGTCGGAACATTTTCTTAAAAAAATTACCAATTCATCATTTCTTTTCTGCAACTTCCAATTTTTTTATTTGATAACAAACTTTTAGCGAATTTCATATGTAGTAAAAACGAATGACAGCGGTGGGATTCGAACCCACGCCCTTTCGGACTGGTGCCTAAAACCAGCGCCTTAGACCGCTCGGCCACGCTGCCTTGATTCCTTGGCATGTTCCAAAAAGTGTCAAGCTACTTTTTATCTACTATGTCAAAAGTACTAATATTCTCATTTATTTAACCACGAGTTTTAGTAGGTTCAGTTTAATCCTATAATAAAATTTCATATCCAGCGACTCAGACCACTTGGTCACGTTGCCATGTCGGAACATTTTCTTAAAAAAATTACCAATTCATCATTTCTTTTCTGCAACTTCCAATTTTTTTATTTGATAACAAACTTTTAGCGAATTTCATATGTAGTAAAAACGAATGACAGCGGTGGGATTCGAACCCACGCCCTTTCGGACTGGTGCCTAAAACCAGCGCCTTAGACCGCTCGGCCACGCTGCCTTGATTCCACGCCATGTTCCAAAAAGTGTCAAGCTACTTTTTATCTACTATGTCAAAAGTACTAATATTCTCATTTATTTAACCACGAGTTTTAGTAGGTTCAGTTTAATCCTATAATAAAATTTCATATCCAGCGACTCAGACCACTTGGTCACGTTGCCATGTCGGAACATTTTCTTAAAAAAATTACCAATTCATCATTTCTTTTCTGCAACTTCCAATTTTTTTATTTGATAACAAACTTTTAGCGAATTTCATATGTAGTAAAAACGAATGACAGCGGTGGGATTCGAACCCACGCCCTTTCGGACTGGTGCCTAAAACCAGCGCCTTAGACCGCTCGGCCACGCTGCCTTGATTCCACGCCATGTTCCAAAAAGTGTCAAGCTACTTTTTATCTACTATGTCAAAAGAACTAATATTCTCATTTATTTAACCACGAGTTTTAGTAGGTTCAGTTTAATCCTATAATAAAATTTCATATCCAGCGACTCAGACCACTTGGTCACGTTGCCATGTCGGAACATTTTCTTAAAAAAATTACCAATTCATCATTTCTTTTCTGCAACTTCCAATTTTTTTATTTGATAACAAACTTTTAGCGAATTTCATATGTAGTAAAAACGAATGACAGCGGTGGGATTCGAACCCACGCCCTTTCGGACTGGTGCCTAAAACCAGCGCCTTAGACCGCTCGGCCACGCTGCCTTGATTCCTTGGCATGTTCCAAAAAGTGCCAAGCTACTTTTTATCTACTATGTCAAAAGTACTAATATTTTCATTTATTTAACCACGAGTTTTAGTAGGTTCAGTTTAATCCTATAATAAAATTTCATATCCAGCGACTCAGACCACTTGGTCACGTTGCCATGTCGGAACATTTTCTTAAAAAAATTACCAATTCATCATTTCTTTTCTGCAACTTCCAATTTTTTTATTTGATAACAAACTTTTAGCGAATTTCATATGTAGTAAAAACGAATGACAGCGGTGGGATTCGAACCCACGCCCTTTCGGACTGGTGCCTAAAACCAGCGCCTTAGACCGCTCGGCCACGCTGCCTTGATTCCTTGGCATGTTCCAAAAAGTGTCAAGCTACTTTTTATCTACTATGTCAAAAGTACTAATATTCTCATTTATTTAACCACGCGTTTTAGTAGGTTCAGTTTAATCCTATAATAAAATTTCATATCCAGCGACTCAGACCACTTGGTCACGTTGCCATGTCGGAACATTTTCTTAAAAAAATTACCAATTCATCATTTCTTTTCTGCAACTTCCAATTTTTTTATTTGATAACAAACTTTTAGCGAATTTCATATGTAGTAAAAACGAATGACAGCGGTGGGATTCGAACCCACGCCCTTTCGGACTGGTGCCTAAAACCAGCGCCTTAGACCGCTCGGCCACGCTGCCTTGATTCCATGCCATGTTCCAAAAAGTGTCAAGCTACTTTTTATCTACAATGTTAAAAATACTAATATTCTCATTTATTTAACCACGAGTTTTAGCAGGTTCAGTTTAATCCTATAATAAAATTTCATATGCAGCGACTCAGACCACTTGGTCAAGTTGCCATGTCGGAACATTTTCTTAAAAAAATTACCAATTTATCATTTCTTTTCTGCAACTTCCAATTTTTTTATTTGATGACAAACTTTTAGCGAATTTCATATGTAGTAAAAACGAATGACAGCGGTGGGATTCGAACCCACGCCCTTTCGGACTGGTGCCTAAAACCAGCGCCTTAGACCGCTCGGCCACGCTGCCTTGATTCCACGCCATGTTCCAAAAAGTGTCAAGCTACTTTTTATCTACTATGTCAAAAGAACTAATATTCTCATTTATTTAACCACGAGTTTTAGTAGGTTCAGTTTAATCCTATAATAAAATTTCATATCCAGCGACTCAGACCACTTGGTCACGTTGCCATGTCGGAACATTTTCTTAAAAAAATTACCAATTCATCATTTCTTTTCTGCAACTTCCAATTTTTTTATTTGATAACAAACTTTTAGCGAATTTCATATGTAGTAAAAACGAATGACAGCGGTGGGATTCGAACCCACGCCCTTTCGGACTGGTGCCTAAAACCAGCGCCTTAGACCGCTCGGCCACGCTGCCTTGATTCCTTGGCATGTTCCAAAAAGTGCCAAGCTACTTTTTATCTACTATGTCAAAAGTACTAATATTCTCATTTATTTAACCACGAGTTTTAGTAGGTTCAGTTTAATCCTATAATAAAATTTCATATCCAGCGACTCAGACCACTTGGTCACGTTGCCATGTCGGAACATTTTCTTAAAAAAATTACCAATTCATCATTTCTTTTCTGCAACTTCCAATTTTTTTATTTGATAACAAACTTTTAGCGAATTTCATATGTAGTAAAAACGAATGACAGCGGTGGGATTCGAACCCACGCCCTTTCGGACTGGTGCCTAAAACCAGCGCCTTAGACCGCTCGGCCACGCTGCCTTGATTCCTTGGCATGTTCCAAAAAGTGTCAAGCTACTTTTTATCTACTATGTCAAAAGTACTAATATTCTCATTTATTTAACCACGAGTTTTAGTAGGTTCAGTTTAATCCTATAATAAAATTTCATATCCAGCGACTCAGACCACTTGGTCACGTTGCCATGTCGGAACATTTTCTTAAAAAAATTACCAATTCATCATTTCTTTTCTGCAACTTCCAATTTTTTTATTTGATAACAAACTTTTAGCGAATTTCATATGTAGTAAAAACGAATGACAGCGGTGGGATTCGAACCCACGCCCTTTCGGACTGGTGCCTAAAACCAGCGCCTTAGACCGCTCGGCCACGCTGCCTTGATTCCTTGGCATGTTCCAAAAAGTGTCAAGCTACTTTTTATCTACTATGTCAAAAGTACTAATATTCTCATTTATTTAACCACGAGTTTTAGTAGGTTCAGTTTAATCCTATAATAAAATTTCATATCCAGCGACTCAGACCACTTGGTCACGTTGCCATGTCGGAACATTTTCTTAAAAAAATTACCAATTCATCATTTCTTTTCTGCAACTTCCAATTTTTTTATTTGATAACAAACTTTTAGCGAATTTCATATGTAGTAAAAACGAATGACAGCGGTGGGATTCGAACCCACGCCCTTTCGGACTGGTGCCTAAAACCAGCGCCTTAGACCGCTCGGCCACGCTGCCTTGATTCCACGCCATGTTCCAAAAAGTGTCAAGCTACTTTTTATCTACTATGTCAAAAGTACTAATATTCTCATTTATTTAACCACGAGTTTTAGTAGGTTCAGTTTAATCCTATAATAAAATTTCATATCCAGCGACTCAGACCACTTGGTCACGTTGCCATGTCGGAACATTTTCTTAAAAAAATTACCAATTCATCATTTCTTTTCTGCAACTTCCAATTTTTTTATTTGATAACAAACTTTTAGCGAATTTCATATGTAGTAAAAACGAATGACAGCGGTGGGATTCGAACCCACGCCCTTTCGGACTGGTGCCTAAAACCAGCGCCTTAGACCGCTCGGCCACGCTGCCTTGATTCCACGCCATGTTCCAAAAAGTGTCAAGCTACTTTTTATCTACTATGTCGAAAGAACTAATATTCTCATTTATTTAACCACGAGTTTTAGTAGGTTCAGTTTAATCCTATAATAAAATTTCATATCCAGCGACTCAGACCACTTGGTCACGTTGCCATGTCGGAACATTTTCTTAAAAAAATTACCAATTCATCATTTCTTTTCTGCAACTTCCAATTTTTTTATTTGATAACAAACTTTTAGCGAATTTCATATGTAGTAAAAACGAATGACAGCGGTGGGATTCGAACCCACGCCCTTTCGGACTGGTGCCTAAAACCAGCGCCTTAGACCGCTCGGCCACGCTGCCTTGATTCCTTGGCATGTTCCAAAAAGTGCCAAGCTACTTTTTATCTACTATGTCAAAAGTACTAATATTCTCATTTATTTAACCACGAGTTTTAGTAGGTTCAGTTTAATCCTATAATAAAATTTCATATCCAGCGACTCAGACCACTTGGTCACGTTGCCATGTCGGAACATTTTCTTAAAAAAATTACCAATTCATCATTTCTTTTCTGCAACTTCCAATTTTTTTATTTGATAACAAACTTTTAGCGAATTTCATATGTAGTAAAAACGAATGACAGCGGTGGGATTCGAACCCACGCCCTTTCGGACTGGTGCCTAAAACCAGCGCCTTAGACCGCTCGGCCACGCTGCCTTGATTCCTTGGCATGTTCCAAAAAGTGCCAAGCTACTTTTTATCTACTATGTCAAAAGTACTAATATTCTCATTTATTTAACCACGAGTTTTAGTAGGTTCAGTTTAATCCTATAATAAAATTTCATATCCAGCGACTCAGACCACTTGGTCACGTTGCCATGTCGGAACATTTTCTTAAAAAATTTACCAATTCATCATTTCTTTTCTGCAACTTCCAATTTTTTTATTTGATAACAAACTTTTAGCGAATTTCATATGTAGTAAAAAAGAGTGACAGCGGTGGGATTCGAACCCACGCCCTTTCGGACTGGTGCCTAAAACCAGCGCCTTAGACCGCTCGGCCACGCTGCCTTGATTCCACGGCATGTTCCAAAAAGTGTCAAGCTACATTTTTTCTACTATGTCAAGTTCTACTTTTCTTTTTTATTTAATGACGTGCTTTAGTGAGTTCAATTTGATCCTTAAATAAAATTTCATTTGGAGCGACTCAGACCACTTGGTCACGTTGCCATGTCGGAACATTTTCTTAAAAAAATTACCAATTCATCATTTCTTTTCTGCAACTTCCAATTTTTTTATTTGATAACAAACTTTTAGCGAATTTCATATGTAGTAAAAACGAATGACAGCGGTAGGATTCGAACCCACGCCCTTTCGGACTGGTGCCTAAAACCAGCGCCTTAGACCGCTCGGCCACGCTGCCTTGATTCCTTGGCATGTTCCAAAAAGTGTCAAGCTACTTTTTATCTACTATGTCAAAAGTACTAATATTCTCATTTATTTAACCACGAGTTTTAGTAGGTTCAGTTTAATCCTATAATAAAATTTCATATCCAGCGACTCAGACCACTTGGTCACGTTGCCATGTCGGAACATTTTCTTAAAAAAATTACCAATTCATCATTTCTTTTCTGCAACTTCCAATTTTTTTATTTGATAACAAACTTTTAGCGAATTTCATATGTAGTAAAAACGAATGACAGCGGTGGGATTCGAACCCACGCCCTTTCGGACTGGTGCCTAAAACCAGCGCCTTAGACCGCTCGGCCACGCTGCCTTGATTCCACGCCATGTTCCAAAAAGTGTCAAGCTACTTTTTATCTACTATGTCAAAAGTACTAATATTCTCATTTATTTAACCACGAGTTTTAGTAGGTTCAGTTTAAACCTATAATAAAATTTCATATCCAGCGACTCAGACCACTTGGTCACGTTGCCATGTCGGAACATTTTCTTAAAAAAATTACCAATTCATCATTTCTTTTCTGCAACTTCCAATTTTTTTATTTGATAACAAACTTTTAGCGAATTTCATATGTAGTAAAAACGAATGACAGCGGTGGGATTCGAACCCACGCCCTTTCGGACTGGTGCCTAAAACCAGCGCCTTAGACCGCTCGGCCACGCTGCCTTGATTCCACGCCATGTTCCAAAAAGTGTCAAGCTACTTTTTATCTACTATGTCAAAAGAACTAATATTCTCATTTATTTAACCACGAGTTTTAGTAGGTTCAGTTTAATCCTATAATAAAATTTCATATCCAGCGACTCAGACCACTTGGTCACGTTGCCATGTCGGAACATTTTCTTAAAAAAATTACCAATTCATCATTTCTTTTCTGCAACTTCCAATTTTTTTATTTGATAACAAACTTTTAGCGAATTTCATATGTAGTAAAAACGAATGACAGCGGTGGGATTCGAACCCACGCCCTTTCGGACTGGTGCCTAAAACCAGCGCCTTAGACCGCTCGGCCACGCTGCCTTGATTCCTTGGCATGTTCCAAAAAGTGTCAAGCTACTTTTTATCTACTATGTCAAAAGTACTAATATTCTCATTTATTTAACCACGAGTTTTAGTAGGTTCAGTTTAATCCTATAATAAAATTTCATATGCAGCGACTCAGACCACTTGGTCACGTTGCCTTGTCGGAACATTTTCTTAAAAAAATTACCAATTCATCATTTCTTTTCTGTAACTTCCAATTTTTTATTTGATAACAAACTTTCAGCGAATTTCATATGTAGTAAAAGAGAGTGACAGCGGTGGGATTCGAACCCACGCCCTTTCGGACTGGTGCCTAAAACCAGCGCCTTAGACCGCTCGGCCACGCTGCCTTGATTCCACGTCATGTTCCAAAAAGTGTCAAGCTACATTTTTTCTACTATGTCAAGTTCTACTTTTCTTTTTTATTTAATGACGTGCTTTAGTGAGTTCAATTTGATCCTTAAATAAAATTTCATTTGGAGCGACTCAGACCACTTGGCCACGTTGCCTTGTGGGAACATTTTCCAAATAAAATTATCAAGTCATCATTTCTTTTCTGCTGTGTGAAGAATACCTAGTTTTTATTTGATAACAAACTTTAAATGAAACCTTCGAGTTTATTATAAAAAAATAAATACCAACGACATAGATATCTTGGCCGCAACATCTCGATGAAACGTTATATTGTTTTTTAGCTCTGCGAAAAACACCACTATGCACTGTTAACATTTAGCGACTAATGTTTGGTCAAACAAGCGAATTTCATATGTAGTAAAAACGAACCTTTTTTAGTTAATTTCCACCACATGTGATGGATAATATATATGTCTATAAAGTGATATGGTGTATCTAGGACATGTTTTTAAAATTTTTTTCATGACTTTTATTTAGATTAAAATCTTTAGAGGTTCTGGAGAATTAATTCCAGCTTTTAGCTGTAATCTCTCAAAGAGTAATTCTGTTATACCTCGCTATAAATTTTAATTTTATAAAACACTTCGAAAACTTTTTAGAATTAAATAAAATAAAAACACTGTTTCGTTTTTTGTTAGCATATAGAAAAATAAGAATTATAAAATGCTTGTATTATTGATTAAAACTAAAAGAAATTCCATGTGAGATTTATTTAAACGGAAGGTCATGATAAATTTCTTCCAAAAATCAAGGAAATTGAAAAAAGTGTGAGTTTGTTGCTACTTGTGTAGTTCTCATAAATAAACCTGATATATTCTGAAATTTAAAATTGTGGTTCATAGATATAAGTTAAAGATGGATATTACTTTTTTTCGGAAATATCCTCGTCACACTTCTTTCTGCTAAACTACCACCTCGTGGACATAAGCTACTTAAATAATTTACCTCTTCCTTCCTCTTGTTCGATCCAAATTGAAATTACTAATTTCTGTTCCAGTTTAAGTCTCCGACCGTCAGTCAGACTATATTTATTATAGCACAATAAATTGCAATTTTTAATCTGCAGTTGCGATTCTTGAAGAAGTCCGCAGCTTCAACAACGCCAAGTAGAGAAAGCTTGATTTATCACTACATCTCATTAATTACATCGGAATATATTGCCGTGAATAGCTCGTGGTATAATTGATCATTAAAATATAATTCAGGAGGTTTAACACGTACCGCAAGAAGAGCACCTACAGGGAGTCGTCAAAAGGAAAAATAATGACTTATAGCTGAAATGAATTGGTGAAATAAGCAAATTGTTCTGTATAATTCTCCCCTAGGGATCTTTGCGCATATCAATGGAACCATGGAAAGGATTTCATACAGTACCAAGCCAAACCTAAGTAATTACTGTGGACTGTAAGTTCTTTCCAGGTCCCTTGAATAACACGCGATAAATTTAAAAAAATCAATGTGTTTTGGTTCCCTCGGTAATTTGAAGTCGTACCTGTGGTATCTTGCTAATCAGCACTCTTTAATTTGAAGTAAGAGCACCCAAACACTTTATAATCTTGCACTGACTTGCCCTAATTGAGTTTGTGCAGTCTTCCTTTAAATTACGTTGAACTAACACCGGTTTTCCGAATCTTCGAAAAATGAGTGGAAGAAAGAATAAGTGTCTTTCAATTGATGAGAAAATGCGTGATATTGAAGCAGTGAAAATGGAACATTGAAAAAAGGTGTTACGAAACAGTTTGATATTTTACTTTCTACATTGCCCATGATTTTAAAGGATAAGAAACGACTCGCCAGTAGTGTCTCAAATATAGGAAGAAAAAGGCTTCGTCAGGCTGAATTGCCTCGTCTGGAGGAGTCCTTGCTTCAGTGGATTCGTCAGTGAATGTTCCCATTGGCGGTTTCATTTTGAAGGAAGAGGCCAAGTTTTTCGCTTAGGCTCTCGGAATTGAAGAATTTGCAGCAAGTGCGGGCAGGTTCTCGAATTTTAAAAACGGGCACGCCATCACGTTTAAAAAATTCTGCGGAGACAGCGGCAGCGTGGACCGCTCCCGTTGTACCGAATGGATCTCCCCCCTGTCTCTGTACCTTGCCGTGATGGGGGAGCTTGTCATAACGAGTGTCCTAGTTTCATTTATGAAATGGAGGATATGGTTATGATGCCTAAAGCAGATGACTCGCAATCCAAACTTCCTTACTTTGTTTCTTTCTTGCATACCATTCCATCACGTTGTCCCACTTCCATCCTTTTCCTACCACAAGGCTTGGAATCGTACAGGAGAGTTGTGGCTTTGACCAGTGACAGAGTCACGCGACTCTGCGATCGATTAGAGTTTTGTTATCCTTTCATTGGCGAAGGCGATACCCTGCTGAATCTCAGCGTGGGTTTTCCAACCTTTGTCCTCTTATCCGCTGAAGGATCTTAAATGGTTGCAGAAGGAAAAAGGGAGACTACGATGTTTCGAACAAGTTGGTTGGCCTTGGGAGATTTACTCTGCTCGCCCGCAAATTTGGCTCCATTTTTAGATCCTGAAACTCCTACTGCGGGGTCCTGATTGGTCCGTTGGGGGACAAAGGGAGACTACGACGTTTTGAACAAGTTGGTCTTGGGAAATTCGCTCTGCTCGCCCCTAACTTGGGCCCCATTCGTGGATCCTTAAGCTTATCTTATCCGCTGCGGCGTCGAAAGTGGTTCGTTGGAGGAAAAAGGGAGACTACGACGTTTCTACCGGGAATAGGGGCCCAGAAGACTCGCTCTGCTCGCCCCCAACTCTGGCCCCATTTTTTGATCCTAAAGTTCATCCTCTACGATGCTTCGAAGCCTCGCTTTTAACAGTCGAACAGCAACAGCGGTCCTCTGTGCGGGGGGTCCATGCTGGGAAGCTGTTATTTGTGTTGATTTGTTGCTTCAATCTTTCATAACCACAGAGACACTCTGCTCAAATGACTGAGTGTTGGGATCGACACGGCGATCCTTTTTCTTGGAACGAGGGAGGTGACTTGTGGGGGTTCCTCACCTAGTTGTGCTGGCGCAAAGTTCTCTATAAATCTTCCTTCGAAATTCCTATCTTTCTCTTTCAGCTTATCGGGGGTCTGCTGGAGTGTCAAAATCCCGGCAGAAACCCGGGACAACAGTGATGACAATAGTACTTTAATGTACTTGTCAACTTGTACAATTCTGAGTATGTACGGAATGGATTGATAAACTTTATCAATTTTTGAACGGTTATGAACCAAGGAACATATTCAACCTAGACAAGACCGGCCTTTTTTATGAATGTCTGCCAAAACCTTCGAAACCACGCTGCTTCGAAGAAATAAAATCTCTGCCAACAACTTATCGTTCAAACAAAAAATCTTGGATGACGACAGAGTTGTTCAGTGAACGGCTGACCTCGGTTAATAGTGATATGAAAAAGTAAAAGCGCAAAATGTTATTATCACCATTATTACCATTAGATCACATCAAATTGATTATTTTTCCTCTCAACACGACATGAAGATTACAGCCATTAGACCAAGGCATTATTCATAATTTTAAAACTCTTTACTGCAGAGAAATTGTTTTGGGTAGCATTGAAAAGGGTGAGAAATAAACATTGAAGTTTTGACCGTTATGAATTAAATTGATAAGTCCTGGAGAAATGACAACTTTACTACCATTCATAACTGCTTTAGAAAGTGTGTATTTGTTAAGCGAGGAGTAAACATAGAACAGCCATCACAGTCGCCCAAAGTTATAAATTCTCTTCCATTACACTCCCAATGGAGCCTTCTACCTAACTGTGAAGAGTTAACGTTTGAGGATTATGTTCAGGTTGATGAAGATATAGATGTCCACGCTATTCTAACCGATGCTGAACTTTCAGCCTATCAAGATGAGGATGAGGAATAAACTGATGAAAGAGATACCACCACCTCTGAACACTCTACGCTCCTATGCCCTCTGGTCGAAACAAATGACGATTTCTTCTCGGCCCTCAACAATGTGCTGAAAATGGGGAAAAAGGAGATCACGATAACCTCTCAAATTATCAACCAATATCTGTATTGCCAGTTCGTTCAAAGATTTTTAAAACAGTTCAAAGAATTGCCTTGTAGAATTCTTGTAAAAGCATAGGATTTTTATGGAGTGTCAGCATGGGTTCGGGCAGAAAAAATCGACCATAACAGCGATGATTGATGTCCTGGACAATATCATAGATTCCTTTAATGATACAGAAGATCTCGACTAACATGTTTGGACTTGACTAAAGCACTTGATAGCGTATGTTACGAGATACTTCTGGAAGAAACTAAAACATTATGGCTTAAGATGAAAAACATATGAGATTTTCGAATCCTACCTGAAGCGAAGATTTCAGAAAGTTAAATAGGATAACACAATATCATCTGCAGAAGCAATCAGGGTCGGGGTTTCTCAGGGCTCCATACTAGGACCTATCCTATTCACTTTATTTATTGATGATTTGTTTGGAAACAATACATCGGATGCTGTGTGTGGTTTTGCAGATAACACTGGGGTGATGATTAGATCCCAAAGACGATATCAACTGGATAAAAAATCGAGAAAAGACATGTTTCATGCAGAGAAGTGGTTTTCTTCAAATGTATTTCTACTCAACGTGGGGAAAATATAGAAAATAATATTCTTTAACCAAAAGGGCACTTCTTTTTCCATGAAATACCTGGGAGTAGAGTTTCAATCCTCTCTGAGCTGGAAAGTTCAGATCAACAACTTATGCAAGAATCTATCCACTCACGTATTTGTTATAGGGAGCATGAGACATATAGCTGATGCAGATACTGTTAAACTTGCATACTATTCTGGTTTCCACAATACATCGACTTATGGAATAATTCTGTGGGGAAAGAGTAGCGATGCAGGAAGAGTCCTTTTACAACAAAAGAAAGCTAGAAGAGCGATGTTTGGCTTGAAATTGACTGATTCCTGTAGGGAAATATTCAAAATAGAAAAAATACTCTTCTGTCTCAAATATGCCTACAATCATAAGGAAATATTCAAGACCAGTAAAGATTTTCATACCCACAATACACGTCGAAAATATGATTATGTCCTACCTTGTGTTCGAATAAATAAAGGGCAGCAAGGGCCAAATTTTATATGCTTGAAGCTCTATAACAAGCTACCCCAAAAATTTAAAAAAATTAATGCGATTCAGTTTGAGAGGGAAGTGAAAAGACTGCTACTTGAGAGGACGAGTTTGATTTAACTTTTAACCTGTAGTTTGTTCTTTGTTGATATCGTCTTTTACAAATCAATGTTAATTTATTCGTTGGATAATTTTTTGTTGCTATTTAATGTAATTGTGTATATAATTTGATATGAACATTATGTTATGTTTATATTTTTTCACATGTCATGTAATAATTGATGATGAAACTATATACATGTTATTTAAATTGTACATGTATAAAATAAAGAAAAGTTAGTGGAGGTGGTCCTTTTGAATGACATTGTTTTTTATCCGTAAATGTCAAGGTTCAGCCTTTCTAATCAATTCATGGCTCTGAAAAAATATTCGTTAGTTTTTTATTCACAGCCAAAAATGTAAATTTTAAATGGCCCACCCCTATAGCTTGTGTTTTATCGATACTGTACTAGGTAGTAGCTTATCAACAGGGGAGCAATAATTATGGAGCATATTTGAAATATTATCAATTACTCCTTCAGATTTATTTTGTTGTATTTGATAGAAAATTCAAGACAGTAACTCTCAATAATTCTTGAAGGTTCAGAAGGACCTGGGGCAAATTCCTCCACATTATTCATAAATTTGAATACTCCCATCATTGAAAATATTGTTCCGTACATTTTTAAAGCTTAGATAAAATCTCGAGATCATTTTTTTTAAACGAACCTTCATGTTCTCTTCTTACTCGGCAGGATTTCATATTTCGTTTTTATCCCTGCTATCGCACCTGTTAACTGCTGCTGAATTACCTACTGAAAAACTCCATCTAGTTATCTGATTGATTAGAACAGGTTCCATTAGTTTCGCTCCTTACGAACCCGATACGAACCTAAATCCACTGCGTAAGAAATATGGATAATAAATGAATTTCATCACATCAATGGACAGCCTGCAGCTACAATAACATTATAGAATGATTTGTGTGGTTATTATTTCGCTCTTTCCTACGAGAATACCAGATAACCGATAATTTTTCATAAATTATGTATAATTATCTGAATTTTTGCATAAGCAGAACACATTAAACCAAATTATCCGTTAAATATTACATATAATAGCATGTAAATTACCGTACTGTTATAAAAAGCGACAACTGATTGACAAAGGCAATAATTTTGATAATTTGAATACGAAATGGGGCAATTAATTTGGTCGGGAAAACGAGGTTATTTCTTGGGGATCAGCCAGTCGTCTGTAAGCCGCTCCTGAATAACATTTCGTCGAAATTAGGCGATTTTTCAATAATATATATTATTTTTTTTAATGTTGTGAACGCGACGGGAAACTACAATAATTTGCGGATCTAGCATATTATCACCTCAGCTATCGGCAGCTGGAAGAAAGAATCCTCTTTACCATCCACAAATTGTTTGATCTCGTTAAGGTGTGCGCACACCTTAGGATAAAAAAAAGGATAAAACTTTTAGCTTTCTATAATGCATAAGCAAAATCTTTGATGACAGGCTAGGTTTCTGAAAATCATCTCAAATTATTTACTGGTGTTTATCGAACCCACAAAATAAGGTTATTTCTAATTCTCATACGGATTTCCTCAAGAAACAGCCATTGAAGAATGTAGAATTCAAATAGTTCTCCGAAATGCTTTTTTTTCAACATGGCGTTGATGACATCACATTGAAGTCAAAGAAAGATTTCACGATACCTCAAGGTGGCCAAATTCCTCAAAGCACCTGAAGCAAAATAGCAGCGTTTTATAAGCAGGAGCACAGAGCTTCTTAATAAAGGGTATAAAACTCAATGTATTGCCAAATAAACTGCTAAGATCGCAAATCTGTTCCACAGAAGCAAGGAAGTGGTCTCCATTAAGTAATTGCAAACTAAGGGCAGGAATCTCCTCGTGAAAAACATTAGAAAATATTTTTCTAAATTGAGAGTTAAGCCATTCCTTGAATACCAATCCCATATTAATTACAAATTGAACTGAAGCAACCCCAAATCCCCTATAACACATATTCTCAAGAACAACTTCAATTCGTCAACGTACGCCAAGACCATGCACCCCTTGCAAAGTAACAGATCGTTTATGAACGTAACGAACAGTAAGGGGCCATGATTGGATCCCTGCGGAACTTCAGATGCTAGTTTATATTCAAGCGACTTGAAACCATTATAAAATACATAATTGATTCTCCTATTCAAGTGGAAATCAATCAATTCCAAGTAGGCAGGGCAAAAACCAAAAAGGTTGTTTTCTCAACAGTACTTCACGAATCACATAATCAAATACTCTTGAAAAATCAAAATAAATTATATCGACCTGACCACCAGGGACATAATAAACTGTAATAGAGTAGCCAAATTTCTGATCGTCAATCTACCCCACATAAAGCCAGTTGGGACTGAACATAGTGAAATATGAAACATATTTTTTTAAACAGATTAAAACAACTGAAATTAATAAAATAATAAAAAGAGGATTTTTACTTGATAGAAAGATTATAACAAAATTTAAATATCAAAACAGATTTATTCTGTTGGCCTCCTAAAAATCTTAATTTCAAAAAAATTTATTCGAAAACTTTTAAAATTAAAAAGTTATTAGCACTGCTTCACTTTAGTAGACATATAAAGTCAACACTCATTATATTATATCAAATGGAATGAAAAAAAAACCAACGAAATATAAATTATCAATTAAAATTACTAAAAAAATACTTGAAGGAGACAAAACTTTGTTTCTAATCTTATATTTATGAAAACCAAATTTTTCTTCAAAGGCACAAATGAGTGAGGAAAACCAAAATATAATTATATATTATATACAATACAATAATAAGAAGAGGTTTTTTACTTGATATAAGGATTATTACAAAATTTAAAAATCAAAACAGATTTATTTTCTTAGCCTCCTACAAATTTTATTCCAAAACTTTTAGAATTAAATTAATGTCTTATAAGCAATGCTTCAATTTAGTTGACATATAAAATCATTACTAATTATATAATATAAAATAGAATAAAAAAGAACCAACGAAATATAAATTATCAATTAGAATTACTAAATAAATAGATGAAGGAGACAAAATTTTGTCTCTAATCTTATTATTAATATATTTATGAAAACCAAATTTTTCTTCAAAAATGCAAAACAATATCTTAAGAACTTCTCCAAAACTATTGTATTTCAAATATTGAATATTATTAAATAAGTAACTTCAAAAAAATCTCCCAAAACATGTATAACATCCTCAAAAAACAATGTGAAATTAAATAAGATTGTCGTCAGTCCTAATTCACATTTAAAAAATGAAAACAATCAACAAAAAATATCTTACCAGACAGACTTTGTGGTATCCTTGTTGAACAAATACTAAAATTAGAGAACCTCTCCTACGTATTTTATGTTCGTCACAAAAATCGCACAAAGCTTTTAAGGTATTTTATGGCCCTTAGTTAAAATCAAACGTCATTCATATAATGAGTGGGGAAAACCATAATATAATTATATATTATATATACAATGGAATAATAAAAGGAGGTTTTTCACTTGATAGAAGGATTATTACAAAATTTAAATATCGAACAGGATTTATTTTGCTAGCCTCCTACAAATTTTATTCAAAAACTTTTAAAATTAAATTAATGTCTTATAAGCACTGCTTCAATTTCCTTGACATATAAAACCAATACTTATTATATAATATCATATAGAATGAAAAAAAACCAACGAAATATAATTTATCGATTAAAATTACTAGATAAATACTTGAAGGAGACAAGATTTTGTTTCTAATCTTATATTTATGAAAACCAAATTCTTCCTCAAAAATGCAAAACATAATCTCGAGAACTTCTCCAAACCTAATTTATTTCAAATATTTAATATATTTAAATAAGTAACTTCGAAAAATCTCCCAAAACATGAATAACATCCTTAAAAAACAATTTGAAATTAAATGAGATCGTCGTCAGTACTAATTCACATTTGAAAAATAGAATCAATTAATAAAAAATATTTTTTAGATCAATGGTAAACCACAGAATTATTTATTTGAGTTAACATTACACTCCTTTAAATTTTCAGTATTCATTTACCGGAAGCTTTCTGAATTGTTAAAAGGTGAGAAAATATTATTTGTTGATTAATGTTATATTTTATTGAATGTGAATATGATTGAGTACTGACGAAGCAGTCTCTCTTAAAACTTGTTTTTAGTAATGTTTTTACATATCTTAAGATTTTCTAAACAGTAACTTAGTTAGATATCCAATAATATTGAATATTCTAAGTAAGATAATTTAATGATAAAATTCCTAAAATTATGTTAAACTTTTTTGAAAGATATCTGTTTTCATAAGAGAGATAAGCAGAAACAAAATTTTGTCTACTCAAAATATTTAATTTATAGGATTTTTATTAACAATTTATATTTATTGGATTTTGTTATATCATTTGGATGTCTTATAAGGAATGTTTATTTTATATGTCGTTTGATATAAGTGGTACTTATATGATATTAATTTAATTTAATTCCTGAAGTTATTAGGAGTACAAATAAGTTTCCGCCGTTTTATTGTAGATGGCGCGGCAGGGAGTTTCGGTTAGCTTTCGCAGATGATAACCGGCTTAAAAAATAGTTTGGACATTCAAGAACAACATAACCTATTAATATCATTGATTTTATATTGGTAAAATATAATTTTTATAAGTTGAAAATGTCAAAATTTGAGCCAAGTAAGCGTCATTTGCGGGAATATTAGTTTACTTCTTTAATTTAAAGAAATCTGCTGCTGAGGCGCATAAATTGCTCGTAGAAGCATATGGTGAGGGTGCTTTGAGTGAGAGAACGTGTCGAGAGTGGTTTCAAAAGTTTAAAAACGGTGATTTCGACGTAGAAGACAAAGATCGCAGTGGAAGGCCAAAAATTTACGAGGATGCAGAATTGGAGGAATTATTGGAGGAAGATTCATCTCAAAAACAAAAAGAACTTGCTCTAACATTAGAAGTCACTCAGCAAGCAGTCTCACATCATTTAAAATCATTCTTCTATAATAAATATTTAATTTGTGTTAAAAAACGGCGGAAACTTATTTGTACTCCTGATATAATTATTAAATATAATTTTTTGAAATTAAATATGTAGAAGGCTAACAGAATATATCTGTAAATATTTAAATATTTGAATAATTTTATATCCCTTCTATCAAGTACGAACCTCCATTTATTTTATTTAATATAAAATATCTTATCAGATCTCGTGGTATCCTACTGGTGTTTATAGGACCCACAAAATAAGGTTGTTTTTAATTCTCATAAGGATTTTTTCAAGAAACAACAATTGAAAAATGTAAAATTCTAATAATTCTCCGGAATACTTTTTTTATAACATGGCCTTAGTGCCGTCACATTGAAGTGAAATAAAGAACCTGAAGACAAATAGCAGTGTTTTGCAAGCAGGAGCATAGACCTCCTTAATATGTATTATAAAACTCAATGTATTGTCGAATGAAATGCTAAGATCGCAAATCTGATCAACAGAACCAAGAAAGTGGTCTCCATTAAGTCATTGTGAACTTAGGGCAGCAATCTCCTCGTGAAAAATATCTGGAAACATTTTTCTAAATTGAGCGTTAGGTCATTCCTCGAATACCAATCCCAGGTTATTCTCAAGAACAACTACAAGTCATCAAGGTACGTCAAGACCAGGCTCGTAACCGGAAGGTCTCTGGTTCGAATCCTGTTCAGGTGGGAAAGAAATTTTCTAGTTGGAAGAGTATCGGCCACCATTTCACTTTTGGGTCGAAAGTTAACAGTGCTGTGATCTAAATTGGCGCAAGATCGCAGTAACAAAGCCTACCCAGAACACAACTCAACTCGCACAAGCTGAAAAAGCTTCTGAGGGATCTTCCAGAAGATCTAGGTGTATCAGGATAATAAAAATAATAATAAATAAGATTTCTCTTTCTCATTCTTTAAAAGCTTACAAAATTCAACTAGTGGAAGAACAACCCGTGAAACCATGGCTTTACTGCGAGAACGATTCGGCGAACGGATCATCTCAAGCTTTGGACCAACGAATTGGCCGGCTAAATCGTGTGAGATCACACCTCTTGACTTTTTCCTTTGGGACTATAAATAGTCCAAAGTCTATATGGATAAGCCGGCGAGAATTGAGGCATTGGAGTCCAATGTTACTCGTGTTATTGAGTTTTTTTACCACTAGAAATACTCAAACGTGTAATTGAAAATTGGAACTTCAGAATGGACGTTGTTAATCGTAGTAGCGGACAACATTTGAAAGAAATTATCTTTAAAAAATAATTGTAAAGTATGGTTCTTTTGTGTAATAATGAAGATTATAAAATAAAATTGTTTTTGTTCATTTTTTTATTGAGAAAAATACACCTCTAAATGAATCACCCGATATTAATGAATGTATTTTTACTTGCAATTGGATCACCTGGATGCAATGCCATATAATATCTTCATGCAGCTTTCGTATTTTTTTTTGTTTTTCAAATGAATTGAAAATATTTCAAAATTTTCCGTTTCTGTGTATTGCATGTTTCAGAAATAATTTTATTTAATTATTATGAAAACCGATTAATGTCAGGTGGTTTTTAGAATTTGAGACTCTGTAGTTCTCAAAATTAGAAAGATAGAGCAACAAATGCTATTTATCGGGTGTTTTTTTTTAGAGTGATAGAACTTTCGATATAGATAACTGTTATTTGACAGAAGGTAGAAGCCATGTTGTTTTGACATTTCTGTTCATTAAGCATTGACAAATTATCATGGAAATACTCACGCCGCAGCAACGTTTACAAATTGTTGAAATTTATTTTCAGAATCAGTATTCTATTCGCCAATCTTAAAGAACACTTCGTGAAATTTATGGTTTACCTAATCGTCCATCAGAGCAGCTTATTCGTCGAACTATCGATAGATTTCGGACAACATTTTCTCTACTCGATGCAACAATAACAACAACAAGACAAAGAACTGTACGTACAGAAGAAAATATCGCTGCTGTAAGTCATAGTGTTAATGATGATTCATATTTGTCTATTCGTCGACGTTCACAACAAGTTGGAAAATTTTGCGTAAAGATTTGGTCTACGCCCACACAAGATTCAACTGGTTCAAGAACTAAAGCCATTTGACCATAATAAGCGTCGTTTGTTTGCTGATTGGGCCCTAGAACAGCTTCAAATTGATCCATTTTTTTATCGTAAAATTGTGTTTAGTGATGAAGCTCATTTCTGGTTGAACGGCTATGTGAACAAGCAAAATTGCCGTATACGGAGTGAAACCAATCCTCAAGAAGTTCTGCAGGTTCCATTGAATCCTGAAAAATGCACTGTATGGTGTGCTTTACACGCTGGAGGTATCATCAGTCCATATTTCTTTAAAAACGATGCTGGAGCTAATGTTATAGTGAATGGTGCTCGTTACAGGTCGATGATCAATGATTTGTTTCAAAATTTGAATGGTATCGACCCAGAAGTGTTTTGGTTCGAACAAGATGGTGCTACACCTCATGCTGCTACCGTAACAATTGATTTATTGAAAGAAGGATTTGGCGATAATATTATTTCGAGAAATGGTACAATTAATTGGCCTCCAAGATCATGGGACATAACTCCACTTGATTATTTTCTTTGGGGTTTTGTCAAGTCATTGGTTTATGCTGATGAACCAGAAACAATAGACGCTTTGGAAGCCAACATAACTCGTGTTATTGATGAAATAAGGCCTGAATTACTCGAAAAAGTTATCCAAAAATGGTCTCGTAGAATGTGGTTCCTCAGAGCTAGTCATGGTGGACATATGCCGGAAATTATTTTCAAAACATAAATTTCATAAAATTATCTTTCAAATAAAAAATATTTGGCTTTAATCTGAATTTAAATGTGTTTTATTTCAATTTAAAGTTCTATCGCTCTAAAAAAACACCCGATATTTGTAATCAGGGGGGAAATTGTTAGGCAAAAATAAGAAAATATACAGGATGATCCGTTTGAATAAATGAAGTTGAACTCATCTCATCAACTCATCAACTTTTGTGAATAACATTTGTGTATCTCCATTTGTAACAAAGTTAAAGGGGGGGTCAAATTATAGTGAGAAACCCGGTACACATCTCGTATTTAACTTTCGGTGCCCCAAATATTGAACTCGACAAACATATTCACCAGCTTTATTATCGCGATTCATATCAGTTTCATATAACCATTCAAAATAACAATTTCTTCAAAGTACTCACGTAGGTACTCGTTATATCTCATGGCTCGAAAATAATTCAATGGAATTATGTGAATTGTTATTTGTTACTATCGTTTCGTGTACATCCCATAACAAGTTCTAGGTGAACAAGTACAATTGATTAAATAAATTGATAATAAAGATGAAACATTATAATTTATCCTCGGATTTCTCCGCAATTTGCAAGTATCTATTATGTGGTGTTTTCTAACGACCACCGGCACAAACCGATTAAGAAGTGTTGAGAACCGTAATGTCAACCTATATCCTGTGATATCGAAGAGACCAATCAATTTTTCGCGAAATAATCAAGTTTAAGGTTTCAGATTATACATTATGGAACGTGATTGATTGTTATAATTTTGAAACATGAAAACGAGATGTATTCTTGGAGAATTTCATGACTGAAAATAAGCTATTCGCTTGAAAATTAACTCAGGGAAGTTCAGTTCAGTATGATCCTTGCAACAGACTATAATTTCAAAGGATATGCTCATTTGATCTTTCCAATATCACTTGTTAATAAAACAGTGTCGAAAAATACCAGTAATCGCCCAATGAAACACAAAATATGTAGAGGGTTTTCCAATAAGAGGATTCAGGGGGGGTCATGGGGGTCATGACCCCCCATGGGCTGGGTCTAGGTTGACTTGTGATAATTTTTCTATTGATTAAATTTCTAAATCTAATGCAATATACTACTCTGTCAAGAAAGTACCGGGAATTTTCAATTAAAACAACATTTTTACATTTAATCGTCAAAATTTATTGGGTCGCCTTCAAAATAGGCTCCATTTGCTCCAATACATCTATGCCAACGGCACTTCCAATTATCGAAACATTTTTTATAGGCGCTTTCCGGGATGGACTTTAGCTCTCGCGCCGAATTTTGTTTTATGGCTTCAATCGACTCAAAATGGGTGCCACGAAGGGGCAATTTTAGTTTTGGGAAGAGGAAAAAGTCGCAGAGAGCCAAATCCGGCAAATACGGTGGTTGCTGAAGCACGTTTGTTGAGTTTTTGGCGAGAAAGTCAGTCACAATCGTAGCTCGGTGAGAAGGCGCGTTATCGTCATGCAAAATCCATGAGTTGTTCGCCCACAAATTTGGCCGCTTCTTACGGATACGCTCACGCAAACGTTTCATAACGCCTAGGTAATACTCCTTGTTTACCGTCTGACCCTCTGGAACGAATTCGTAGTGCACCACGCCACGGATATCGAAGAAAACAATGAGCATCACCTTCATTTTCGAGCGGCTTTGGCGTGGTTTTTTCGGTTTCGGCTCATTTTTTGCCACCCATTCCGATGATTGCTGGCTTGTTTGCATATCGTACTCGTAGACCCAGGTCTCATCACCAGTTATAATGCGTTCCATGAATGTAGAATCGGAATTACAGCGATCCAGCATGTCTGAAGCAACCTGTTCGCGATGACATTTTTGAAGAAAATTCAGGTCTTTCGGTACGAGTCGTGCGGCCACCTTTCTCATGCCCAAAATATCAATCGAAATCGTACGTGCGGACTCGTGGGATATCTTAAGATCATGTGCTATCTCTCTCAAGCTGGTACGACGGTTTTCCAGCACCCTTTCCTTAATTTTATCGACGTTATCTTCGATCGAAGCCGTCGATGGGCGACCACTTCACGACCGTCCTTGAAGGCTCTACCATTGATATGCACGAGTTTTCGATAGAGCATTATCACCAAAGGCCTTTTGCAACATTTTCAATGCATCGGCACACGAAAATTCATTTGCAACACAAAACTTTAAACAAATTCTTTGCTCAACGTAATCACCCATAGTAAAAATCGGCACGCACTCTGACATCGACTGACTTAATCAGCTGTTGCAAACACACTAGTTGACAGATCCCGCTCAAGCTTGGCATAGTAATTAAGGACAGTGGTACCAACCTAGGAAAAAAAATTTTTACCTGCCTCATTGCCCCGCCAGATTTAAATCGATAATTCCCGGTACTTTCTTGACAGAATGTGAATCATCAAAACTGTGCAAAATGAGTTGATTGATGTTTGCAAGGAAATCATTCAGGAAATGAAATTACAGAAAACGAAGGAAGCTAAATACTTTTCAATTTCATTCGATGAAACAATAGATATATCACATATCTCACAGCTGAGCCCATCATTTAGATATCTTCACAATGGTATCATAAAAGAAGATTTTGTGACTTCCTGTCATACAAACGATACTTTTAGATATGATGAAGTGGTTAACAATACAGACTTTATAGAGCCTCGGTTGATAGGTGTAGCACTGCCAAAAATCGTTGAAAACCTCTGTCTCAAATTTAATATAGCTGACAGCTGCTCGGTTATGGCCTCAGATTAAAGGAGTGCTGTACAGGAGTTGTCAAAAAAAGCTGTATATGCCAAACGTTGCCCGTGTACCAATCACGTTCTTAATAATACGTTAGCTACGTCATCCAAAGTTATTTCTTGCCGCAACACCTCGGGTATGATGAAAAAAATTGTCATTTGCCAATGCATTCGTTATGAGACATCAAATTTTTAAAAAAGAACAATGCAAAGTATCTGTGAGACACGCTGGGTCGAGAGGCATGATGGGCATCTACAATTTCAAGGAGACAACTTAGTGAAAATTTGTAGCGCTCTGGAAAAGATTTCTACTTGGCAAGACTAAAAAATTGCCAATGACGCACTTTGCTTACTGCAATCGTTGCGCAGTTCGGAGTTCATCATATCATCTATATGCTTGAATGATGTTTTAGGCACCTAAATATTTTGTTTTTTATTCCTTGATACTAATGTGCATGAACGTAGGAACTGAATAATTTATTTGAACTTTTGAGCATTTCAGCAAAGGCAGTTCAAATTACCGTTTATATCACAAAAAGAGCCAAACTGTAGTTTAAATATAACTTAATATTTTTCAGGTACAACAGTAGTCTTAAGCATAATATTACAAACGAGGTCAATTGATTTAAAAAGGGCTACGGACGCCATAAATGATACAATGGCTCTCCTACGAAATGAAAGTGAAAAGGCTGACACAATTTTCTGACAGCTTTTTGAAGAGGCAAAAGAAGTAGCTGAGCAACTAGATACAGAAATTAAATGCCCCAGAATAGTATCACGACAAACACACAGAGCCAATTACCATCTTCCTCAATCTGCTAAAGTGTAGCCACAGCAGGGAGGTCGTTTTCCACTCTTAGAAGGCTCAAAGGCGTAAAGATCTTGGTCTACACCCATATAAGATCCAATTGGTTCAAGAACTAAAGCCACTTGACCATAATAAGCGTCGTTTGTTTGCTGATTGGGCCCTAGAACAGCTTGAAGTTAATCCACTTTTTTATCGTAAAGTTGTGATTAGTGATAAAGCTCATTTCTGGTTGAACGGCTATATAAACAAGCAAAATTGCCGTATATGGAGTGAAAACAATCCTCAAGAAGTTCTGCAGGTTCCATTGCATCCTGAATAATGCACTGTTAGTGTGCTTTACACGCTAGAGGCATCATCGGTCCATATTTCTTTAAAAACGCTGCTGGAGCTAATGTTTCAGTGAATGGTGCTCGTTACAGATCGATGATCAATGATTATTTGTTTCAAAATTTGAATGGTATCGACCCAGAAGTGTTTTGGTTCCAACAAGATGGTGCTACACCTCATGCTGCTACCGTAACAATTGATTTATTGAAAGAAAGATTTGGCGACAACATTATTTCGAGACATGGTCCAATTAATTGGCCTCCAAGATCATGCGACATAACTCCACTGGATTATTTTCTTTGGGGTTATGTCAAGTCATTGATTTATGCTGATAAACCAGAAACAATAGACGCTTTGGAAGCCAACATAACTCGTGTTATTGATGAAATAAGGCCTCAATTACTCGAAAAAGTGGTCCAAAATAGGTCTGCTCGAATGCGGTTCCTCAGAGCTAATCTTAATTTAAATGTGTGTTATTTTAATTTAAAGTTCTTAAAAAAACACCCGATAGTAAACGGTCAGAGATTCCTAACTGTCCGAAACGTCCTGAAACAACCATCACTAAAATTATATTTTTGTAGTGTTCTGCAAGTAGTTTGGCTTTTTCTTGATCTGATTGATATTCTCTGTCATTCATGACCATCGTTGGTAATGAGGAATATTGTTTATATTTAACTAATCTATTTATCTCACTATAGAATTTTTTACCTTGAGAGTCATTTATAATATTGCAGGAATTAATCGAGTTATTCCCTTTATATGGTTGAATCATTCCATGTATATTTTTGTTATATTGATTCAAATATTTTTTGAGTTTTATGCCTTTTTCGAAATGAATAAGCATAAAGATAACAACATCCTTTCAAACAACTAGACTAACTTTTATTACACCCCCTTTTTTAAATATTTTCAAAGGGTTAGTCTGAAACGTGATTATAAGTGGAATACTTTTCTGTTATAAACCACTAAAAATAACATATATGTACTCTTTTTTCAAAAAGTATAAATTCAAGGCAGAAACTGTATACCTTGCACTCTGACGAAGTCCTTCAAGATGTACCATTAAAATAAAGCAGTTTAATTATGGAATTAATTATAAATAATTTATTTCTACCATACATCGGCCCAATCAATGGAATTTTTAAAATCATTGTTTTTTTCTTATTTCCCCATGAATAAACTCTATTATTCCTATGTATGATGTGAATAAAATTCATTTTGACGATGAATTTATAATGTCTAGTTTTGTACGACTAATTCATAATATTCATACATACATTTGGACAAAACGATAGGAGCTTGTCAGAAAAATGTGAGTAGGATTAAATTCACGTGATTTCAAGATACCCAGAAATTTGAAGAATAATTTTAAAGAGGTTAAGCAAATAACACCTGAAATTAAAAGCCATGTGTTTCTCAATAACTTTTTCTAAAAACTCCTTCTGAAAAAGTTCATCTTGTGTCCATTGCGTGGTAGCACGTTGTCAACATAAAACCCCTTTTAATCCCTACTAATTCTAAACAATCAGTTTACGTAGCTGTCCTTGAAATATAGCTTCATAGAAAACAACAAAGGAGATGCAAATCAGCAGATATGTTCTGAACGACAGAATAAATCTCTGGACTAATACTTTTAACGGTTTAACACGATTCTTCCTTAGATGTAATAGATGGGATTACAGAAATTTTTGACTACTGCTGTAGAGCTAAACGGCGTATATCCTTTGGTGTAATTTCATTTCTTCCGACAAAGGTGAGATTAAGTACTAATCTGTTCACTTGATCCGTTAACAAGTTAAACCACAAATTTTGGGAAGTTACTTACCGCAAAATAACTTTTATGATCTTGTAGAAAGGGATTTAGTCAGCTGTTATTGAATGAACTAAGTAGTTTATAAATCATCTTCAACGAACTTCATGTGAAAGATTGTAATTTTAGCCAGACCTTGGGTTGGTTCGAAAATTGGCTAAATTTGGCGGGGATTATAAGACCTTCACGTGGACTTTTATTATAAATGGAACACATCTTTCTTTTTCTACTATTTTTTATTGGTACAGACATGTTTCGTCCATAGTATCTTTAATGAAATAAAAATTTAATTAAATCAGTCCTTACTTGACAGAAATTCATTTTAATTAAAAAAAATTATATAGATTATTTCCACAATGTATTATTAACGATTTCAAAATGAAATTTGACATGAATGTAGCTCTTAGAACGGTTAATAATTTAGGAGTTCATATAAAAATATATTCATATAAAAAATAACAAAGATAAAATAAATAAAGACAATACATTTGAAGTCCATAAGTTGACTTGTATAGATTACCCTATGATATATATTGGTGAAACAGGAAGATCTTTTGAGAAAAGAATTCACGAACAACAGTGAAGTTACAAGTCAGACATCTTGCATTTAACATATGCCAGTCATTTGAAAGAATTTGGACATAATTTCAATAATAACTATGAAATTATCCATAATGAAAATAAAAGTACCAGGCTCACGCTTTTGGAAGCGGTAGAAATTATGTCGCAAGATCTTCATTGTTTAATATTTTTACTTATAATAGTATTTTCGATAATTGGGGGAAATATATTTTATGGTTATTTGTATTCCCTTTTTGCAATTTTTCTCTTATCTTTATTTCCGAAAATGACACATGAATAATCAAATTAACAAATTATACACAAATATAAATTGAAAATTACTTCGAAGGTTTTCTTCAAATATTTCAGATAATAACTGAATGAATTCTCCGAAATCTCTATAAATTCAATCTAAAAATTCTCCTAAAAACTTTTTGAAATTAAATTAAATGTCTTAGTTTCACTCTATACCTATACCTATATATAATTATCGTTTAAAGTGAAGCAATGTTTCTAAAACATTTTTTATTTTATTTAATTATATTAGTTTCTTAAGTGTTTTTTTGAATTAAATTTGTAGAGGTTTCGGAGAATTGATCCAGTTCTTTTCTGAAATATTTCAATGTTATTATATTCAAATATGTATTTATACTATGAACTTTCACAGCTCGTCCCGTTAAAATGAAGCTCCTACTCTTAATCTTGTATTAATTCAATAACTAAGGATCTATGTCTGTTTTAGATTCTGATTTTCCTTGTGTTGTAATATTCTCTTATTATTTTGCATATTGCTTTTTTGCTCCATGATCTCTTGCGTTTGACATTGTTTTTGATTTCAGCTTTTTCAATGATTTCAAAGGTGTCTTTTTAATGATATAATAAAAAGAGGTTTTTTTTATGGACAAAATTTTAAATATCATACAGATTTAATCTGTTAATCTTCTACAAATTGAAATTTCAAATAAAATTTTATTTAAAAACTTTTAGAATTAAATTAAATAAATAGATATTTATTATAGATATTTATTTTCTAAGATATAGTAGCTAGCGATGGATAATACTTTGAACTTTGAATGTATTGAGTTGTTCGGAAAGTAATTCCGTTTTTTTTTGGGAAAATGAAAGACATTTTTCGTAAAATGAACAAATATTTTATCAAATTATATATTGGCCATTCTGGTCCAACACCTTTTTGCTGGCAAAAAACTGATCCAGATGATTTTTGACCTCTTCATTTGAAGTAAAGGTTTTACCGTCCAAAAAATTTTGCAATGACCGGAACAAATAATAATTCGAAGGCGCCAGATCTGGAGAATATGGTGGGTGTGGCTGTGCATCCCATTCAAGCTGTAAAAGCTTTTGGCGAGTGATCAAACTTTTATAAGATCTCGCATATTCTTGGTGGAACACTACACCTTTTGTGTTGATGAATTCTCCCTTTCTCTGTTGAAGTGCATCATTCAGTTTGTCCAGCTGATGAGAGTAGACTTCTCAATGAAATATTGTGTTATCAGGTTCATCTTTTGCTCCATGATCTCTTGGGTTTGACATTATTATATACAACCTGATTATCATCCCCAGTAATGATGCGCTTCAAAAATGGTTCACTTCCGTGACGTTTAAGAAGCGAATCACAGACGTCAACGCGACGACATAAATTTCTCTCCGTGAGAACATGAAGCACCCATATACCGAGCTTCCAGGTTAAACCCAGGCCTTTCAAGTGGTCATAAACAGTTGAATTCGATAAATTTAACTTCGCACCCGACTCACGTGTTGTTGTTCGTCGATTTGCATCAACTAATGCCTTTATTAGCTTCAACCGCCCTTCCAGAACGTGATGCACCTTCAATATCAAAATTTCCAGATCGAAATTTTGCGAACCAGTTCTGCTACTGTCAACAAATCTCCATACACAGCCTTTCTGGCTTGAACAGCATTTTTATCTTTTCTATAGTAAAGAAGTAAAATATGACGAAAATTCTGCTTGTTGATCCCCATATTTAAAAAGACACCATTCAAATACTGCTGCGTAGAATTAATTGAACTTTTTCACATACAAGCCTTGCTATATCAGCTCTCGCCTTTAAAAACACCCTGTAGTGGCACACCACATATAGTATGAACAGAAAGCGAACCCGCCTGAAAATTTAAAACAGAAATAAAGTGGAGTCGAGTTATTATCCAGACCTGATCATTATGGCTAATTAATATCCCGGCGTTTTAGTCAGCCTCATAAAACTGGTCCCTTTTTCTCGAGGATCGATGAATATACATTTAAATATAAATTGTTGTTATTAGAAGCACCTATGTGTGTTTTTGAGCCGATCCTCGGGTGGGGATAATTAATACGGCTAAATTGTTATGTTGTTTGACCGGGGGCTCTCATTTATGATACTTTAAAACGCGCCTAATTATACTTCCACATAATTATTTAAATATCCACTACACGTTACAAAATATTTCAGATGAATTTAACATCGTTGTATTATGTCCATCTACTATAGGCGGTGGTAATTAGGGACTGCGCTCACTTGAAGTCCACGAAAGCATGCTAATGAAAAAATCACATAATTTCTTCGGACTCGTTTCGAAACCGCTAATTGAAGGATCGAAAGACGCAACGCGCTTTATTGCTGTACTGGAGCGTTTTCGACTACATCGACGGATATTAATTTGTCGCATTTGAGCTCTGTTAACACTCGGATGAATTTTTGTATACGTAATATCCGCTTATAACGGCTCCGTTTTTAGCGAACTTTCGTTTATAACGAACCAATTTTTTGGGAGCGAAATAAAGTATCATTAAAGATGTGTTAGTTTTTCCGCAAATAATGAACCCGTTTGTTACGAACCTCCGGCTGAAACGACCTTTTTTTGATATACGCATTCGAAAAATATTTCGGTTATAACCAACATTTAACATAGTAAGCAGGGGATTCCCCGATTCGTATAAGCGATACTACAAACATGAGTGAAGTAATTTCAAAAAAAACTCGTAAGGCTCTTACTTTGAGAAGTAAACACAATATAATCAAAAAAACTGCAACAAGGTGTGAAGCAAAGCGAAGTTTGCAAAAGGGATTGAGTAAATCAACGGAGAAAACGTACGCCTTAAAAACATGTATAGCAAATGATTTGGCACCCCTACATATACAATATAGTATGAATTCAAATTATTCTTCGACAGTTTAATTTCAGGTTGGAACAATTTTGGAAAATAAAGAAAAAATATTGGAAACGTTCGAAAAGATCCAAAATTATTAAAAAGCCAATGAATTCTGAAGTTGATGAGGGACTTTTGAAATGGTTCTCTCAGCAGAGAAAAAATGTAATCATTAGCGGGGCTATTTTGCAGTCGAAAGCTGAAGACTTAGAAAGGAAATTGTTGAAAGTAGAAGAACCTAATGTTAGTAGAAGCTGGATGGAAAGATTCAAAAGAAGACATAACATATCCAGCGGAAACATTGTTGGAGAGTCTAATACAGTCGATATGGACTGTGTGAAAAACTGGCTGCAAAATAAGTGGCAAATAATCAGAAGAAACTTCAATGATGAGGACATCTTCAATGGAGATGAAACCGGATTATTCCATAAGCTCACACCTGATAGGACATTAAGATTCAAAGGAGAGAAATGTGAAGGTGGATAGCTCTACAAATAAAGAATAACTGAGAAAGTTACTATTAATAAGAAAATCTAAAAATCCTAGATCTTTCAAGAATGTTGTACAATTGCCAGTAAATTACAGAACCAATAAAAAAGCATGGATGACTTCAGAGATATTTGAGAATGAGTTGCGAAAATAGGATGAGGAATTACGCCATGAAAAGTAAAGAATCATATTGTTAGTAGACAACTGCCCATCTCATCAAAATGTTAAAAACTTGGACTGGATCAAGTTAGTGTTCATGCCAAATTCCAGTTTCAAACTACAGCCAATGAATCAGGGTGTTATCCATAGTTTAAAAGGCCATTATCGTCTTCTTCTCTCAAATATGATACAATTTATTGACAGTGGCAAAGACAACTTTTCTGTTAACCTTTTGATGCAATAAACTACCTCCATGTAGCATGGCAAAATGTATCTAAACAAATAATTTCTCATTGTTTTCAACATGGTGGTTTCGTAAACGCTAAGGATAATTTGGATTCAGACGATGACTTGCCATTAGTAGAATGGCTGAAGAAAACCCAACAAGACGATAATAATGATAGCAATATTCAAGACGGCGATTTCGAACAATTTGTTCATATTAATGACCAACTTGTGACTATGAATACTTGGATGATGATGCCACTGTCGCTTCTGTGTCTTCTGATGAGGAAGATAATGATGGAAATTCTATGAGTACTGAATGTTTATCAATTCCAACCACACCAGAAGCACTTCGAAATATCGACATCGTAGCGAACCGTTTTTGACGGACCCTTGAAGTTCGTTATAAGCGGACATTACTGTACTTTCATAATAGTATCAGGACATCGTTCAACGGGCGATAAAAATCGACTTTTAATTAAGTAGAGTAAAAGAACGGTAGCGAGATTTTATCTCGACAACGTTTAATTCCTGTTAAGTAGGTATCAAGTTGATTTACTATATTTTATAGTAGGAGGCGCAAGGCTGGCTTTAGAATAAAAGAAGTGGACTGTATTTTTTAAGAGGTAAGAACCAAGGAATCAAAAAAAGTTTAGAAAATTCGTGGTAGATCCTCCTGAATTAACCGTAGGGTTTTCCTTCAAAGTTCTCGGTGGCCAAGAAGATACAATGTGATCCAGAATATGCGAGAGCAGGGTTGACGAACTGAAATATTAAAAACTACCTCTTGTCCACCTGGTTCTTATTAGAGAAGCTGGTAAGGTATTTCACTGTTGCAGTGGGTGCAGTATATCAACATAAACAAAAATAATCTTGCAAACTTGTTTTTTTGTAACATTTATTGGAATTTACGATCTACTTTCTACAAGCATTAGGTAAATGTGATGTGTTGAATAAAGACATGTAGAAGTTAGCAAACATTATTGATGCTTCTTTACAGTACTTCAATTTAAGTCAGTTCAACAAGTCCTCTCAAAATCTTCTTATGTTGAGCGGATTGGATACGGTATGTCCATATTGGTTTTATAATGGCTTTATACATAATTATCTTATTTTGGAGAGATAGTTTCGATTTTCTGCCCATTTGCCAATACATTTGCCTAATTTTGATGTTTATTTGTGTCTTTTTACAGTGAATGTGTTGTTTCTAAGAGAGACGTTCGTCCAAGTGAATACCCAGGTATTTTGCTTCTATTTTAACTGGAATTTGTTTATCATGTATTTTAACTGGCGGACATATACTACTCTGTCAAGAAAGTACCGGGAATTTTCAATTAAAACAACGTTTTTACATTTAATCGTCAAAATTTATTGGGTCGCCTTCAAAATAGGCTCCATTTGCTCCAATACATCTATGCCAACGGCACTTCCAATTATCGAAACATTTTTTATAGGCGCTTTCCGGGATGGACTTTAGCTCTCGCGCCGAATTTTGTTTTATGGCTTCAATCGACTCAAAACGGGTGCCACGAAGGGACAATTTTAGTTTTGGGAAGAGGAAAAAGTCGCAGGGAGCCAAATCCGGCGAATACGGTGGTTGCTGAAGCACGTTTGTTGAGTTTTTGGCGAGAAAGTCAGTCACAATCGTAGCTCGGTGACAAGGCGCGTTATCGTCATGCAAAATCCATGAGTTGTTCGCCCACAAATTTGGCCGCTTCTTACGGATACGCTCACGCAAACGTTTCATAACGCCTAGGTAATACTCCTTGTTTACCGTCTGACCCTCTGGAACGAATTCGTAGTGCACCACGCCACGGATATCGAAGAAAACAATGAGCATCACCTTCATTTTCGAGCGGCTTTGGCGTGGTTTTTTCGGTTTCGGCTCATTTTTTGCCACCCATTCCGATGATTGCTGGCTTGTTTGCATATCGTACTCGTAAACCCAGGTCTCATCACCAGTTATAATGCGTTCCATGAATGTAGAATCGGAATTACAGCGATCCAGCATGTCTGAAGCAACCTGTTCGCGATGACGTTTTTGAAGAAAATTCAGGTCTTACGGTACGAGTCGTGCGGCCACCTTTCTCATGCCCAAAATATCAATCAAAATCGTACGTGCGGACTCGTGGGATATCTTAAGATCATGTGCTATCTCTCTCAAGCTGGTACGACGGTTTTCCAGCACCCTTTCCTTAATTTTATCGACGTTATCTTCGATCGAAGCCGTCGATGGGCGTCCGGAACGAGACCACTTCACGACCGTCCTTGAAGGCTCTGTACCACTGATATGCACGAGTTTTCGATAGAGCATTATCACCAAAGGCCTTTTGCAACATTTTCAATGCATCGGCACACGAAAATTCATTTGCAACACAAAACTTTAAACAAATTCTTTGCTCAACGTAATCACCCATAGTAAAAATCGGCACGCACTCTGACATCGACTGACTTAATCAGCTGTTGCAAACACACTAGTTGACATATCCCGCTCAAGCTTGGCATAGTAATTAAGGACAGTGGTACCAACCTATGAAAAAAAAGTTTTACCTGCCTCATTGCCCCGCCAGATTTAAATCGATAATTCCCGGTACTTTCTTGACAGAATGTATATCTTTTATTGGCGAATGTAATTTGTACGGATTTTGTTTCTTTGATGGTAAGGTGCCATTTTCGGTACCATTGTCCTAGCTCATTCAGACGTTCCTGAAGGTTTTTGGAAGCTGTTGCTGTAATTTCATGGTATGTCAATGTCGTCTCTCGACGTAATGGCTAGCCCATTGGTGCTTGACGTCAGGATCAATCAAAAGACTTCACATGGGTTCGTGGGTCATGACGTACAGGCCGTGTTGACAGTGCTCCTACCAGGATCAATTGAGTCATCAATCTTGGGATTATCTTAGTTCATGGGACTGCATCCGGGTGCTTGTATAAGAAGCCCTTCCGGCGAGTGAGTTGCGTCCCAAAAAACACGGGTAATGACCTGTAGAGCCAGTAGAGGTTAGTTAGTGCTTCGCTGCTACCAGTCAGACGGTTGTAGGCTTTCGAGCTGAAGCCCAAACTGGATGCTGGTGGGTTCATCTCTTCGGAGGGGTTCTCGCTTTGCGCGATGATATGGCGTAATCCTTATCACACATTCTGCCTCTGGGGGTAGACCGTGGAGACTGCTGAGTAGTCACTTGGTGAAAGATGCTCACATGCCAATTCTAAAACCTGGTAGAATTCACATGTCGCTATGTCGTCTTCAAAAGTGGCCAGTGTAGTCTTCTGCTTTTCTCGAATAACGGATGTATAAATCAGATTATGCAGTGGACCTAATATACTTCCTTGTGGAACCCCTGCTTTAACTTCAATCGAGGAAGATATGGCATCGCCATATTTTATAGCAAAGCATCGATAAGATAGTAAGGTTGTGGAAGAAGTTTCTTCAATTTGAAGAGTAATCCACGATGCTAAACTTTATCAAAAGCTTGAGAGGAGTCCAAAAATACAGCAGTGCAGTATTTTTTTTTCGAGGGTTGAAATGGTGTTTATTACCCGGTGTATTTGATGTGATGATTTTCTCTAAATCCCAGTTGATGATTTGGTAGAAATTTATATAGATCGATATCCCCCTTCAATCTTTTTAACAGAAGCTTCTCAAACAATTTTCCTAAAATTGGTTTATAGGATCTCACATCGTGTTCAGGTTTATTTTTTTTTATTATTTCCGCATATTTCCAGATGATGAGAAAATAATAAATACTCATCATATGGTTGTATATCGTATTGAGTAATATATTGGGTGACAAACTTCTCTAGGTTTGAAAGAATTATGAAAAAAATGAGATTTTTTAAGGATGGTTAAAAAGGTGAAGCAATAATATTCTGCGGCTTGACTTCGATGGTTTTAATGGTATGTGACTGCCATTCTAGTTAACATCTGATAAGGTTGAGAGACAACATTTCATAAAAAAGGGTTCAACTCGTTCGTCGGTTGACATATACGATGCTGCTCTTCACTTTTATATTTCTTGGGAATCAACTTTGAATAATGAGACCGAACAGGGTTGTACTCTGGAAAATCAGCAGAAAACATCTGAAGGTTGAGGACTGCATCAAGAAACACTACGATATACAAGGTCCTACAATAGTAGGCTCAAAAATTTCATTCGTAAACAGGTTTCTTGTATTTCTATTTCTGCATCTCAAGAAATTATTTTCCAATATACAGGATGTTCCCAAAAAAATATATTCAACAAACAGGGTGATTTTTTTAAATGGATTGCCCTGTATACTTTCATATATTTTCAATCACCTTCACCATCACTATTAAAACGTAAAATCTTGGAAATATTTTTTTAACGGTACAGATCTTATTCAGAGAATGCTGGAAAAAGCTGAGCGCACAGCACTCTGCTAAAAGATCTAAGACGGTAACACTAATGTGATACGAATTCTTGGTTACTGAAAGATTCATAAAGTCATCATAACAAAAAAATTAATCTGCCATACACAAGATGTCATTGATTGCCAAATATGATGAACTTGAAATTGATTTCTCGATTTTTCTCAAATGTAGGGCCCTTTTTATTTTTTTACTATAATGCAGAGAATTGAATGCTTCACATTTTTTCAGAAGCAACCATGGGGTTATTTCTACTCCTGTGTCTGTCAAATAGAAATATGCCATAGCAACAGACAATTTGATTCGAATATGAACAGATAACTAGGAATTCAAAAAAATGATCGAAACCCCGGAACCTGCTGTAAAAATTACTACATTCAACTTCGGACAGCCCGTATATTGGAGATGCCCATGATCGAGTGATTCTGTAGCGAATATAACCTGAATAATTTTACAGCAGGTTCCGGGGTTTCGATCATTTTTTTGAATTCCCAGTTATCTGTTCATATTCGAATCAAATTGTCTGTTGCTATGGCATATTTCTATTTGACAGACACAGGAGTAGAAATAACCCCATGGTTGCTTCTGAAAAAATGTGAAGCATTCAATTCTCTGCATTATAGTGAAAAAATAAATAGGGCCTTACATTTGCAAAAACTGAGACATTTTTTCCTAAGAGGAAACACGAATTAATTCACTATCCTTAACTTTTAATACGCAGTTTATTCATCATTATATATATTCGACAATATACTTAATTTTATTAACGAATTATAAGTGTGTGAATTTATGTGGAAAAAGTCTGAGTATTTTTCCGTTTATTGTATTCCAACTAACAATTTGAGTATCAGAAGTTGAGACATGAAGGTGTTGCTCAATGAATTAACGTTCTTGAATGAGGTAATTTTTTTTTAATTTTGAATATTAATGTAACGCTATAGTCCCTGACCTCAAATCTTGCAATTTTTTTTTTCGATTATTAAATCCAACTGATTCAAAAACAGAAAAAATCTAATCTTTGCAGCCAACCACCTCATTCTCTCGGGCCAATCCGGATCTGTCCAATTGTCATTTTTGTGTTATTGATGACCGCGAGCTGGTCTGAATAGAGATCATATCGGAAGCCTTTTGTTTCGACAATCAATTATCTCTAAACTTGACTGCGGTATTTTAATTCAATTAGGGTATATTATGTGCCGCATTCTCTTCCAAAAGGTACTCTTAACGTTTAGTTATCCCAGATTGCATCATTTCGGTTATAAGCTACTGTCAACTCCTTCATGTCACCGTCCAAAACCTGTTCCGACCTTGTTAGGGATGCAAATGTTACTCGGACATCAATGATGGAAGGTCGAAATCAATATTTGGTGTTGATTGTAGAGGAATAATAACTAATAATACAGATGTTAAAATTTTAAATTCAATTTCAGTTTTTTTATGATTCACACATCTATCAAAATCAGGATTAATGCTAAACTTCATAAATTTTACGTCAGGGGTTTTCAACGTACACGATTTGCTAGTGTCAACATATGTCAGACATAAACAGTGGGTTTCACAAAACTTTAGTCATCGGATCAAGCCTTTGATCGCGGAGTCTTTCTACAATTTATCTAGTTTTATGTTCCCAAAGGGCTGATCACAGATTTTGTCGATGTGTCAAACTATAACAGATTTATCCTACGTCTATGGTAACCTCTGTTGATCATCGATCAAGTTCCACAAAACATTTTGTGCTCTGATCTAACCATAGAATTATCATCCTGTGTCTGTGTCCTGTGCCCTGTGTCTGTGGATCTAACCTAGAATCGCTGATAAATCACAAATCAAGTTGATTTGCCGATTTTGGTGAATTAAGATCTTCGTTAAATAGTTGAAGTGAAGTATATTGTTTTTTTAAAATGATATTGTAAAATGCTTTTGGAAATCAGTTCATCGTCATCATCAAAAGAATATAAGTGAAATTCGAAGACTCCAAATAATTAGAGACAGGAGTAATCCTTTTGAAAAATATGAACTTAATTTCAAAAAACGTTTTCGTTTCAACAAAAATATAGTGATAGAAATATCACATAAAATTGGACCAGAAATTGAACCACGCATTAAAAGGAATAAATCGACCGATGCGAGATTACAATATGTAGTTTGTCTACGATTTTATGCGACTGGTTGGTGGTTTCCAAATAACAATAGCAGATCGTATCAACATTGCCCGTTTAAAATCTAGATATATCTCTGTGCCACGTACCTGGTTAGAAATCTTAGAAGTACCTCAAGGGTATCATAAAATAAGTTAAATTTCTTTCCGCCTTTCATTTTGCAAACACACAAGTAATACTAATAACGTAGTACGTATGATATGACAAGCATATAAACAATAACAATCCGTGTCTAAATTCTAACCCTATATTAACAGCGCTTTCACAGAAATATATATTTTTATTTTCCTCCTTTCTATTTCTATGTTGTAGCGGTCAAATTTTAGAAAGTGCGGCCTTATTAAATTGTTTTCTCGGATCAACTGATCCACATCAACTACCTGAACTTGTTTTGTGAAACATAAATTCGTTTATCCGTTTGTCAAATTTGACGAGAGTATCTGTGATCCAGTGATCACCGAATCTTTATGAAACCCAGCTTAACTGGATCAATTCTCCGAAAGCTCTACAATTTGATCTAAAAAGTCTCTTAAAAACTTTTTAAAATTAAATTGAAATGAATGTCTTAGAAACACTGTTTCTTTTTATAGACATACGAATTATCAACACATATGTGCGGCAGTTAATCAATAGAGAATCAATAGAAGATATATAATATTGACCACGATCATCAAGCAAACATCTTCCAAGACAACCTGTTTCGATTGGGTATTCATAAATAACAAATTCCTTTTCCAAAAAATAGATAGATCTTGCTCTACCGAGCAAACTACTTATACATAATTCAAGTCAGAATTACTTTTAATTAATGCAAAATGAGTTTGCGCATAACCTGTGATGTGAGCATAATAAAAAAATCTATTTACTTTTTATAGAAATCCAATAATATTTCCTTGAAGTTTCAATTTGTAATTCAACAAAATTACAAAATATAAGGAATGCAGCTCCACCTAGTATCTATGGGAGTAGGCAGTCACCATTATATATAGATCTATATGCCATACCTCCACATTAAACTAACAAATAGTATTCTTTTACATGAAATCTTTAAAACACATACTAAGCCTTGCTAGATGTCACAGAACCCAGACTAGGTATCTGTAAATTAGTGGTGACCTCTCTTGGGACTTTCCATAGATAATAAAACAAAATTCCGACCCAACCTTACATTTTCTCTTGCACTTTTGCTTGTCATTTAATAATTAAATTGAAATTTGCACGTACAATTACGCAATATGTACGCTCTGGACTGAATATGTTGCACAACTTTCGCATTTTCAGTTATTTCTTGAATTATGAAACAAGTAATACTGAATACTAAAACAAGTCATGTGAGGTTAAATACAGGTACGGGATATTTATTTTCTGCTTCATTTTACTCTTCACAACTATCCGACCAACACCTATTCTCAGTTTGTCATCTATCCTTCTTCGATATTTGTTTCTATTTTGATTCTACTGTTGACACAACAGACAACGTTTTCACTATCTGGAAACAAATAGAAGTTGAAGTAGTGTTTTGATAAAAGAAATTTTGCGTTTTATCAGAAAGTTATCAGTTTCTGGATACAATGCATTCGCGTGTGTTATACAATTCTTTCATCACAGGTGTATTAAAAAATAATTTACAAAGCTCGAATTTCATTAGTTTACGGAACTTCAGCGTATCTAAAGGAAAAGCAATGCGTTACGTTCAATTCAGATACAAGACAGGTGGAGTCCAACATCTTGGAGCACAAATTGCTCCAGAGGGGGATATTTTCGATCTTAGTGCCATTGATTCTACCGTTCCGAATACTCTGGTGAAATTCTTAAAAGAAGGATCTGAAATGCAACAAAAGGCGAAAAGGTAATGATAAATCTACATTTAAAAATACTAAATAATATTGGTGTTGGTTTATTCAGACAAATATTAATATTAAGTATTTGCTTGATTTCAAGACAGGTATAAAATTGGATACGTAACATATGCGTTCTTAAGATATAAGAAACACCATTTTATATGGAAACTTAAAGTTTCTGAGGCTATCCTACACTTTTTATATTTAATTTGTAATAATCATTATTTTTATTGAGTTATCTTGCGTTTTTAGAATGAACACCATTTCATTCTTTATTCGTGAGTTTTTTTATTTTATTAGCTAATTTGCATTCAACTTTCACAGAATTTCGTTCAATTATTAGGTGTCGTTTTTTTTTATTTTCATTTTGCTAATCACCAAGTCCGAAACAAACAGTGGCGTTCTTCACTTGTGAAGAACAAAGAACCCCTTTGGTTTAGGTATAGATAAGCTATTGAATGTATTACATATTCTTGCAGAAAAATTATTCAAGAATATGGAATCTAGACAACAAAATTTCCATCAGGTTCGAAACGCACAGAAAATTTTTTTTCAAAAACTTTCACATTTTAAAATTTCAAAGTCATGTTTAAGGGCACCTTTCATTTTGAAATCACAGAAAATATTAGCGTGGGTTAAGGTAGCATAGCGACTAGCGATAGGGTGCCGTGTCTTTATGAAATAACTTGATAAATTAATTCCATTTTTACAATGTTTCATCTTCAGAAAAATAATATATGGTGAACATATTTCAATATGAGGGACTCAAAACCATAATATTTGTAGGAAATTATTAACTGTTAGATGCTTGGTGAAGAAAACTGATAATAATTTGATACAAGTAAATAATATCTGACAGAATGTAAATTGTTGTCGTTCGCTGTCATTTGGTGAAAACATATCAATGAGAAATTCCCTACGAAAATTCTAATTGAAATTTGAGACTTTTCCTACACAGTATGGTAGAAACTTGAAAGTTAGATTTGGATAATTGCCAAAATTATACTTTCAAGATATTAAGGCACTTCTCCAGTAAAAAGTCGAACAGAAAAGATAGAGGACAGCCTTGCTAGAAGGAAGGTTTTAGCAAGAAAAATTCAAATCGTTAGTATTCGTCCAGTTTTCTTTAAAGAAAAAGTCCATTTAAAAATCCTATCATAATATACATTATTTCAAGAAAGTACCGGGAATTGATCATTTACAAAGCTCGCTTAAGAGGATTTATCGAAATTCTTTGTATCGCAAAGTTGGCAAAACTGTCCTCTATATTCACGCGGAGTTAGAGACATTTTGTTTACATTTGACAATTCATATCGAGTGTTGCAATTTTTTGGCATTTTTTCTGTCTAGAAATGTCACACAAAGTTTACAGTGAATCTGTAAGAAAAACATTTTTTACGGCGTTGTATTACTAAATTGCCGCAGAGGTAGAAAAAGTATGAACAGCAATGGAGATTATTTCGTATCATTTTCAAATAACAGAAGTGTAATTTTTACAAATATAATTTCGGTTTCATACTTATAACCTTAAATACTGGGTCATCTAGAGTTTGTATTTTGAAGTAATGGTTATTTCTAGTATGGCAACACTTCTGACATTCGTGTTTTGACAGAAAGTTAGTTTAATATTTGACATTAACGAAATAGGTCGATTTACGCTCGAACAAAACTGGGAAGTAGTGACAACTCATTTCCAAAGTGGTGAATCTTCTATCCAAACTTGGAAAATTCAATAGAAGTGAAATGCCCTCATGACAATTTGTGAAGCGAGTTCGTGAAACTGGATCGTTATTTGATAAAACAGCCCGTTAACATTCTTATCCTGTGAGCACATCTGAAAACATTGCTGCTGTAGTTCAGAATAACTAACTTAACTTACTTTTGAAAAAATATTCATTAGTTTTTATTTATAACCAATCAAAAATGCAAATTTTAAATTATCCACCCCTTAGTAATTACCAACGCGATACATCATTGAGACAGTTGGTAAAAATAATGAAAATATTTAGGAATTTTGAAGCATTGAACCAATTTTTAAGATTGAAAGATCGCATGCTGAACTTGATTATATTTGAGATTGCGTGACAAAAAAAGTACACGATATCGATCCGTGTAATATATAGTATGAAGGCTTCGGAGGAATTGAATAAGTGAATAATGAATTTATAATGATAGGTTCACCATTCTTAATCATCGTTCCACTAGGTTTCAGAAAAGTTCTGAAGTTAACTTCATTTTATTGTGAAAATATGTATTTGCAGAGTACTAATGGCATTTTTTTAATGGATGATACTCAATTTGATATTCAAACGAAGAGGGTTGATAACTTGGATATTAAAAATAAAAGATTCATAAACGTCGACCCGCAAACGCTTCGTTTCCGAGATACAGGGTGTTAAAATTTGTCCCGCCATTCCCCGTTCACTTCTTCGGCTAAAAGCCTATGGTAGATTTGAGCTGCAACATATGCAGCGCTTCAATGTTTTAATTTCGTGTGAGTTTTGCTTTTTTATCGTGTCGCGTGTGCTCATGTGCGTTTATTGCCGATTTGAACAAGACATTTTGAACTTTTCAAAAACGAGTGTTGATGAAGATAAGATTTATAATCTTTTGAATGTTGAAAATATTCTCGAGTATTCTTTAGTGAAAAAGTTGAAGGAAAAAGGTATAGTTTTTACTATACCTATAAGTTTCCAGCTTAAGACGGGAAAATCTTAAAAAAGACAATTTAATCAGGAAATATATTCGCGAAATAAGTGGGATTGTGGGTGCAGCTAAAAGAAAACGTTATATTGTTGTGCCTGTATACTTTTTAATGGCTGACTTAGTTTATTTGAGTAAAAAAATTAAAAAACATGAGAATTCGAAGACTTATATGCACAATCAAATGGAATTTCCGTCAGTAGGAAAAGTCAATATTGCAGAGCAACTTGATTCATCGTATTGACTTAATATTCCGAAATACAATTAAAGTTATACTGTATTGTGGCGCTTTCGAATTGACTCTTCGTGGCTGGAATTTTTCGTGGGCTTGTTAATTTTTCTGCAGAACTTGAAAGTGTCAGCTGAATATCGGAAGAAAAATACATTATTCAAAGGAACTTCAAAATGATTTACTTGATTGCACGCTTGAGATTTGTCAAGTGCGAATATTTTCTGAAATAAAAACAGCTCCGTTTTTATCAATTATGGCTGATGAAACAACAGATGTTTCGGTAAAATATCAATTGGTCTTTCGGTGATACAGAATTCAGAGCCAATGGAAAGTTTTTGAGTCTATTTGGTTTCTAAAAAACTTATGAATACAATTAAATGAAAATATCCGAAAAATCCTTGACCCTGTTGTGAAAAATTGCCCTGAAAAACTTTACTATACATCTTAATTATTCTCAAATATTATATATAATATAATATATATCCTAGCTTTGTTATCTTTGAAAATGATGGTAATATATTCATTTCCTTTTCCAGAATCGTCGCAAATGGAAGATCAGTTGTTAATTTGGAAGATGTAGTTTTGTTACCACCAATTACAAATCCTGATAAAGTAGCTTGTGTTGGTTTGAATTACAAAGGACATTGTGATGAACAGAATAAGCCGTATCCCAAGGAGCCTATGATATTTAGTAAATTTTCATCGGTTATCACTGGACCTTATGACAATATAGAATTGCCAAAAATATCACAGGTAGGTTCCTAACTAGCTCTAAACAAGTGAAGCACACATGTAGCTTTTTTGTTGTTTTGTTCACCAATAATTTGATTGTAATAAGATGTATTCATATTTCCATATACATATTTCAATATATTTAAATGGCGCCAGTAGCCTGTGACTTTTCATTTACAATAAAACATTTTTTATTATAATTTTACACTAATAATTTCAGAAAGTAGACTGGGAAGTTGAACTGGCAGTCATCATTGGTAAAAAAGCAAAGAATCTGAGACCCGACCAAGCACAAGACGTTATATTCGGTTACGCAGTAGCACAGGATGTAAGTGCCAGAGATTGGCAAAAAAGAAACAACGGACAATTTTTACTGGGCAAATCGATGGATACATTTTGTCCCCTTGGACCAGCTGTGGTAACCAAGGATAAAGTGGATGTCAACAATTTAGCAATAAAATGTTGGGTCAATGGAGTGTTGAAGCAGAGTGGAAATACGAATGAATTAGTTTTTAAAACCGATTTTCTGGTGTCACATTTGTCACAGTAAGTATTTGTGTTTTTAATTTGTGAAATCTATTCGATTTGAATATTTATCATGGGTTGGCAAATTGTTAATGCTATTTAATTATGAATTATATGATTAATGCTAAATTTTGTAATCTAAATGGCCACACCGTGTTCCTGAAAAAAGTTTTAATTCGTTTTCAAGGACATTGAAATAAATAAGGGATTTAACCATTCAACGATACGAAATGAAAGATGCTGATGATCTTTCGTTCAGATTAACTCCGGATGTATTAGAATACTGTAAATACGGCGTACTGCGGGACCCTCAGCGGTCTGTCCTGTAACTGTAATCTTTTTAAATGATAAATTCCCAGTACTTACTTGACTAATTGTATTTTCCCAAATTATCTACCTTGATTTTAATGAGAAAATTTATTATTTCCAGGTTTGTAACATTATACCCAGGTGATGTGATACTAACAGGTACTCCAGGTGGAGTTGGAATGTACAGAAATCCACCAGAATACTTGAACAAAGGAGATGTTGTTGAAAGCGAAATAGAAGGTATTGGAAGACTGAAGAATAAATGCGTATAAAATTTTTTACTATTTTTTGTACTATTGTATATAATATATTGAATAAAAAATCTGAACACTTCACTGAAGTGTATTACTATTAGTTGTCATTTAATTTCTATACAAAGATGGATGATAAGTAGTGTTTGTCAAGCTTCGAGAGGACTGAATATTTTTCTTGGAGGACATGTTTTGACGTACATTTTACACTTGAACAAGCAAGGAGATTCAGCTCTCAAAATTAGATAGGAAATATTGGATGGAGTATTCGTTACTTTATTATAGTTGAGTTTTTAAAGGAGTGAAAAAACCTTTTTCAAATATATAAAACCATTTAATACAACTTATAATACATCAGTGAGAATATAGTAACACTAGAAAACTAGGATCACTGTGTACCTTTCAATAAAAATAATAATAAACAATGTTAATTTTTTCTTCTGGCATGTCAAATTTCATTCCTACAAAATATATATGAGCATTCTGAGGATAATTTAGACATGTGTAGAATTTTGCAAAATCATGTCAAACAGTCTAACCATACATACTTACATTTGTATCTCGGATGATTCCACATTTTTCTTACATGGTGTCATGAATCATTGATATCGGACTGATGTTAACCATTTAATGCAACAGAAACATGAACAGTGTCCTGAAAAACTACTCGATGCTTCAGCTGCGATCATATCATTATTTTTTGAGCAAATTTTGAAGAGCGCAGTTTTCTTGTGGTTTGTAAAAGTGAATCATAAAAAAACATTAATTTTTTGTAACAAAACTAGTCAAAATACAGTTCAGAGGCTTTGACGACCTCTGTTGAATATTAATTGTTGAAAAACTCCTGGTTGAGATTATTAACAGATCTTGAAGAATATTTTATTGAATCATAATAAGACTTATGCAGTAATCCTACTTTTCTAGATAGATTCTAATATTTTGCTGTTCGTTAACCTCTTTTGATCAAGATAGAAATCATAATTGAAAACAATTATTTAACATAAGGCGATTGCACACTCGGAAAAAATTCTAATAGTTATTGATTACCAAATGACATATCTCATAATTTTCCTATTATAGAAAATAAAACTTAAATCCTATAGATAGAACGTAAGATCTCCCAGTTACAAGTATGATAATTTTTTATCTACCTTCTTATAATCATTCTTATATGTAGTTAGGCTCTTTTTTTTCATATTTCAATAAAACAAATATTTAAAAGCAGATTTTATCAATTCATCAACTTAATCTTTTAATTTGGGTTCAAAATTTATTCAATCTATAAGGTATTTCTTTCAAAAGTACTTATAGCGGACATAAGCACAAAACTGAATTTGACATATCATTATGATGCGAACATTTTCTACTCATATTTCACACCTAAAAAAATATACAAAGCTAAATTAAAAATTTTACCATAAATTTAAAAGCACAGTTGAAATGACCAGGCTTTTATTTCTCTTCTATTATTTCTCAAATATGTGCTTCAATTGAATCCCCTGAGGCATATTAAAAAACTAATTAAACTCACATATTTTCCTCAATCCCAAATATCTTCAACTTGTTGAAAATCCATGAAGGAGTAGGTACACAACATTGAAAAACCTGATAAGAGAAGAAAATTTACTAAACATTATTCTATAATACATGTCTCTTCAACTCATTTTTCTGGGGGAAAATATGGTCTTGGTTTTGTAGAAGCTAAGGAAAACTCATCCCTGGTATGGTAAGGCTGGTAAATATCATCAATATAATATTTTGGTCTACGCCAGTAGCTTCCAACCATTTTATCTAACAAAGTACACTGTGTTGCATTGCAGAAAACATGTTGCCTCAAACGTCTTCTCCTTGGTGGACTTTTTCTCCATAAGCGTTTATGTCTTCCACATCTAGTTCTGATCCAACCTCCCCAATGCAAACGATAAAATTTTCGCAGAACAACCTTTACGGATTTCCTCTTTCCTTTTCTAAAAGAATATTTAGTTACTGTTCTTACAGGGGTTAAATTAACTGCGAGAGCTTTTATAGTAGGATTTGAAGTAAGAATTGGTTGATAAGAGGTTATATTTCCCAATATACTAGTTGAAAAATTATGAGTGGTTTGTTTCACGGGAACTTGTACATTTTTCACATGATTCGATATATTCGCTGAAACTGCTCGTAATATACGACTTGAGTTAATAAATAATCTATTTAACATTTTATATTTCAAATGATACGAAATTAAACCAGAGTCAGTAAAATAATGATTAAGGTTATGTCATTCGTGATTATCTGACAGAAACCACAAATTTCAAGCCATAAGAACATAGGTAAAGGAAGGAGATAGTAGAATTGAACACTTTTTTTAGTTAGTTTACCAGATTGGCCAACTTATAAAATTTCACACTAAAATCTAACCTTTAAAAGCTCAACTTATTTTCCGGAACAAATGAAATTTTAGAGAAAATAAATTCCTGACATCAACTAAAAATTTTCCTAATCAAATAATATTTTCCTCAATCTCCATATATTAGGGAGAGAAAACGTCAAAATCCTTCTTGATCTGCCAAAACAGACGTAACCACCAGCCAAAATCCAATCATTACGTTCGTGAAGTTATGACTTCTGTAACATTACATTATTCCCCAAAAACAAGGTGATTTTATTCATAGTTCCGGATCTCATACTCCCATTTCATAGCTAAAATGTTTAAAATTATTTCAAGAAAACTAAGTCCCAAGAAAATTTCTACCCTGGTAAGTATTTCGGGAAATATTGAATTAACATGATTGAAGGTGTTATGTCATCTTAAAAAATTTTATTCAAAATGCTTAAAAAATTTTATTTATTTGAAACTGATGGCGTTTAATGAAAAAAATTGATATTCTATTTTTTCTGTAGCTAGATTTTCCGCACAAAATTTTTCTTCTAAGAAATTTAACCTAAGTTTTATCGTTTGAATCTTTTAACATCATACTTTTTCAGAAATTCAAATATGCTACCAAAAGCCGAATTTATGGCAGATGTTACAGCAACAGTAATCGTGACCTATGTCCTCCTCCCAAAAAAAAGCAAAAACCAGCTACCGGAACTCTTTACACCTTAGGGGCTGTCGCATTAATAGGTGGGGCTACCTTAACATTTGCAAAATATAACGATGAATTTAGAGATGCCATAGTATGTAATGCCCCATTTATGGATGATGTGTTAAAAGTAATTTATTTAGAAGAAGAACTAAGTGAAGCCCTAGGAAAAGCCTATAGAAGTATGAAACAAAGTGTAGTCAACATGTTTGCTAGCAAAAAAGAAAAGGTTGCAATAGAAATAGCCGAGAAACAGAAATTTCAGGGTTTGTCATTTTTTTAAATCAAATTCTGAATAAATATAAAATGGTAGTTTTTAGCTCCTCCAACTGTATTACCTCGTTTAGAAGAGGGCAAAGTTCCAGATGACAACTTCCAGGAATTGAGGATTGAGGAAAAAACTAATACTGGTGAAACTAAAGTAGAAGTTGGTGAGTGTAAAAGATTATATGACTTTCATTCAAGCAGTTCTGGTAGTGCCATCTCTGTTAAAATCTAATGAGAACTTATTTATAATATTAATTTTTAAAACACATTTGGTATTTTATAATTGATATTGAACAAAACATAAAAAGCCTACAAAGTATTAATTCACTTGATGTGTAATGTAGAAATTTGATTGAGGACAGAAATTGATACAACTTGATTTGGTTTGGTTGATTATTTTTTAGGTACTAGTTGTTGATTTTATTTGTCCTTTAAGTATTTATCCGGGTCTGCAGGTTGTCAAATTTCATAAACATTATTCAATCATTACCAATGCTATTTGTTTTTTTCAGGTGGCGTAGTCAAACCAAAGCTAGAAGATTTACCTGAAACTGACACTAGAAATTTGCTTCAATTGGAGCAAGATCTAACCGAGGCATGTGCTGATGCCGTGAATTCATACAACAAAGCTTTGTACAGCCTGAAGAAATTTAATCAAGAAGTTGAATGTCTAGTAGAAGAATCCATTGATAAAATTACCGTTGATACTTGGTCTTCTATCAAGAAAAAGTCGCGAGCAAAAGACAAGTCATTTAAAGAAGCACAAGAAAAAGCAGATGCAGCCATGGTTATGGCAAACAAAATGGAGAAGTTAGTTCAGGAACCGGAATTTGAGGCTAGGGATGTCAGTAGAGAAATTCTTCTAACAAATGTAAAACAGATTAAACAGAACATTGAAGATTCCAAGAGGGAATTATACAAGGAAACAAAAATGGGGAGTGTGGCTTATAAATATTGGGAGCAAGTACAGAAAGCTAGGCAACATTTCAGTGAAGAACTGGAGTCTTTGTTTCCTACAGTCGATTTGCACAGTAGGGAGCTCAAGATACATGGCGAAGACTTGGATTTGTTTTTGATGCATGCGTACTCCCATGTGCTGTACTACCAGAAAGAGTTGGCTAAGGCCGAAACTCTGGCCCAAGATAGGTTACAGAGAGCAGTGGAATCGGCTCAGAAAGGTGGTGGGGAAGCTCTGACTGCTGCTCAGATTTGTGAGGCTTTAGAGCAAGAAAAGAGGAAAATTACATTATGCTATCAAAAACAGGTGAGTTAGCTGGATTAATTCTCTGAAACCTCTACAGATTTAATGGAAATAAATCTCTTGAAAACATTTAGAATTAAATTTTATAACATGTCTTAGATAACACTGTATCACTTTATAGACATATCCATCTATTATCTGTAATAATTATGAAATATGTAAACATTCTTATGTTACTTGCAATTTGTTATGAAGAAAATATAATAAATCTTCACCTAACATTCGAGGTGGAAGAAGAAAACAGCCTTATAGAAAATTCTCTGACAAAAACGGGTTGTTTTTTCCTACAAAGTGGTGGTTATCGTAAGGTTTTCATTTATATTTTGAGTAAATATAAATGTTATAATGATTCAAATATGTTTCTGCCGTTTCTATTCTTTTTCTCAAAATTTTAAGATCAATGAACTTTATACTAGAATTTTTTTCTCTCGAAAGTGAATTTAATGTTTGGATGAATTCTAGTATAAATTTCCTGGATCTTAAAATTTTGAGAAATGATTTCAGTATTTTTCGTAAATCCACAAATACAGATATCACACATGGAACCATCCTATTAACTAGAAAATGGCAGCATATCACAGTATGATCCATAGATTGGTTAATATACCTATGAATCGCGATTACTTCTTTATAGAATTGAATATTATTAGGTAATATAATAGACAAAATTTTAAACAAAAAACAAAAGAAAATTGTATTAATTTAGTTTACCCTGTTATAGCTATGTGTAAAAGGTACATTTCCATTCCTTACCTGAATAGAATATCAGATAATATTGCCCCTTTTTTAGTTTTTAGCTATATAAGAAGAGAAGATGTAATTTTCAGAGTTAGTTCAAAATATAAATTTGAAGAAGTCGTTAATTAATAAATTGTGGAAGTCGTTATTATTTTATTTTATACTGTATTGTTTAAATATTAATATCATCTAAATGAAATTCAAAAGGCAAAACATATATTTCTTTTTTATAGTGTTTGAAACTGAGGAAAGAATCGGAGTGCTACCTGAGGGAACAATTGAAGCGTCAATCACAAGCCTTCGCAGACCACCTAGAGGAAGCCCTTCTACAGAAGGAAAAGGAAATCGATCGAAACTTGGCTAGAAAATTCGATGAAAAATTAGAAGAAGAAAAGTGTAGGTTCAAGATGCAACTTGCTGCAATGATTGGACGACTCAGAGGGTTAGATCGTACTATGAAAAGTAAGTTATGAATTATTGAATCACTTTAATTTTTAATGTTGTTGAAAATCTGATTGCTTCTGAAGAAATCCCAGTATATAATTTTTTTGTCTAAATCGTTACCACAAAATGCATTGGAGTTAATTTTTTCCTTCATTGTGAAGCTTCAGATGGAAAATCAGGTACATTTGATTTTTTCTTGCATGTGAAATTAATTTAAAAAAAAAACTTGCGGCTTACAAAAGTATTACTTAGAGCCTATTTTTGATTCAATACGTATATTAAACTAACCTTTTCAATTGAGGAATAAATTAGATGTTAACCAATCTCATTTGAAAAACATTTGAAATATATCATACATACAAGACTTGTCCAAGTTTCTAGCAGTTCAATAGGTAACTGGTAATTTGTTTCATTCCAATTATTTTCACTTAATCTCAGTATTTCACGACACATGTTCCAATATTATCTAGGGTAATTCGCACTTTTTTTGTTGGTTAAAATGTATTACATCTTGCACAAGTGCGGTTTACCAATCTTCCAGTATATAGACAGAGCAGTCCATAAACAGAAGCGTTTTTAGTTTTCATTTGAATAAATTAAGAAGGTGGTGTGAATAATTTGTCTTCAGGATTTTGATTATGGTTTTGTGGAAACCATGTTTCATACATAACGTTTTTTGTTACTTCTGTTGAAAGTGACCCGATTTTCTTATAACTAAACAGCATTTCCAATAAGTGGTCTTTCTGACAATATTTTAAATAAGTTTTCATTTGATAATAATTTATATTCATTAATTTAAAAAGTTGTTGACCCTTGTTGGGATCAGAAAGGTAAGGGCTGCCAAAATTCGTAACAAGTTTGGGAACAGCCTTCAAGTATAGAACTTGAAATACCCATTCATCACTTCCCATCTGAACTATCAGAAGGATCAATGAAACTTCAACAAATCATTCGCATTATGTCAAATTGGGCAGAACTTATTAGTGATACTCTTCGTGTGGCGCCCTCTATTGCGGAAATTTTTAAAAACATATCTTATTGACTATTAATTTTTTTTTTAAATCGTCCATACTGTTCATGTGAAGGAAACCAAATTGGATAAATGCATGATTTTTTGGATAATTGTTCAGAAATTATAAATTGTACTCAAAAAAATTCAATCCTTCCTGAAATTTACATAGCAAATATATTTAATATAACATTTTCCTAACTAGATATATGGAAAATATGTATTGAATCAAGATAATGCATGTTAGAAATTAGAAAACTCGAATTTCAATTCCTGAGTAACTTTTCTTCATATATTTCAGTTAGAGAAATAGCTGACGAGGAAGCGAAAAAATCCCAAGTATTATGGGCTGCATGCCAAGCTCTTTTGAGAGCTCTCAGATCGACTTGTCCTGGATTACCTTGGCAAACCCAACTCAGACCACTGACACCGGAATTAACAGCCGTGGAGAAATCTGCAGGTATAAATAAACATTTTGAATTGATTATATATAATATGGGTTGTCTCAAAAATAATGCAAAATGGAAGGCCAGAGCTACAATACTCCTAAGCTACCCAAATCACGATGTAGCGTAGTTTCCATGTTATCATTTTGTTAAGTGATTTTTGAGAATTTTAAACCGGCTTTAAATTTCTTTTTTAATCTGTAGAAGATTTTTTCGGGGTTTGTTTTTTGAAGCTTATTCTTTACGATTAGTATTTTCACACATAAAATAATCAGATCCCTAAAATAAGTGGAAGACACAAAAATTTTTATCTTAAAAGGAGAATTTACGTTTGAGATAAGCTTGAATTTTCAACAATAAATTGAATTGCTAAAAACGCAATTCCTAAGTTCCTGGGTAAACTTTAAAAACTGCGCTAGACTCTAAGCTTTTGTAATGATATAAAAAAGTTATACTTTATATGCTATTATCTGCCAAAATCAATCTTCAAAGATACTGAAATGGAAAATTCCTAAGAAATTGATTTAAACAATGAATTATTTCGTTTCTTATAATTCTTAAAGATGAATATAATAAAAAGTGTGTAAACTAACAAAAAATACCTTAAATGTTGTTGTCACAAAAAATCGTGTTGCCCTATCTCTATAATTTTTGAAGTTTGAGCCAAAAATGGTCTTAAACAACTAGTAAGTGCTTTTGGCCATTTTCAATGAATTTCTATGGATAATCGATTGAAACAGTGAAAAAATGTATAAATACATGTTTATGACCTGTAATAATAATTATCATTCACGTAAAATTATTTACTTTATGCATTTTTGTTACATCCTCAGTATACCATGAACAATTTGATTATGTTTCAATTTTCAGCCGAGCAGGATGAACTAGTCAAGGCCGTATTACAAGCAGTTCCATCTGAAGCTAGAGAACGAGGCATCTTTCCAGAAGACGCATTGAGAGAACGTTTTCTTAAAGTAGAGAAGGTTTGTCGAATGGTCGCATTGGTGCCTGCCGAAGGTGCCGCTCTTCCTGTCTATATTCTCTCATACATTCAGTCACTTCTTTTATTAAAAGCACCTAGTCCTATACCTCAAGCTGAATTGAACAATGAAGAGACAGATTTTTCAGAGTTGTCCACCAACGATATCTTGCAGAGAGCTAGGTAAGAATCAAATTATCTATGATTCTTTTATTTTGAAAGTGAAATAGAAAACTTAATACTCTCCGTTACATATATCAAAACAGTATTCAGGTTTTGCGTGATTTTTCTGGGGGACAGCATGCTATCGTTTTCAATAAATGTCTTTAATTTTCGAATTTCGAGTCGAAAATGGCCTTAAAAGACTAGGTTGGACTCACTGATGAAGAATTTGAGGTCAACAGTAATTCTGTCCGGCCGTAAACATGCTAACTTTCGATCGGAAAGAGCTAGAGACGGGTAATATGAGCAAGTACTCAAAAGCTCCCAAGCTATCATAATTAAGACTAACTTTTATACCTACATTTCTGTTTTCTATCAAATCAATCCAATAGTTTTTAAATAAAATCAAAATTTCAAATGTTTATTATATTTCACTATTTTTTTTATAACATTATTGAAATTTACAATCTACTTTTATAAAGTATTGGGTAAATATTATGAATGTGTAGACTATGAGAAGATATTAATCATATTAATAATTCATTAGTTCAATTTTAGATCAAGTCGTTTGGCCAGATCTGTTGCAATCTTCGAAAGTGAAATAAATTTTGTCAGTTGTCAATGAAACACAAAGCATCTTAATTTTAATATTTTTAATGTTCTGTTTCACAGATATTGGTTGGATAGAGGCAACTTTTTGCAAACATTGAAATATATGAACCTTCTAAAAGGTGCTTCACGTAGTGTAGCAAGACAGTGGATGAACGAGACTAGAATTCTTCTTGAAACACAACAGGCTGCCAACACTTTGATGGCTCACGCTGCATCCAGTGGTCTGATGTATTTATAGATTCAGTGTATAAATTTTACATTAAATAATTGGCAATTGAAATTTTTTTGTGAGTTCTAAAATCATATTTTCTTTTAATTGTCCATTTATAGATTTATACTATTGATATTTTACATTTTACTATGAATTTTTTGGTTTCTATCGAACTGTATTTCTTTAGAAATTTTTTTCTAAATGGTAAAAGGCAGAATTTTTCAAGACTGTTACTGATAAAAATATGAAATCATGTAATTCTGAACAAATTAAATAAATCATCCAGTTAAATATTTTTGTCATTATAGTTTAATTGGGCATCTAGATAATGCGAGTTCCAGTGCATTTAAATATTGAATTAAAATATTGGATGGAGTAGTCCATTACTTTGTGGTAATTCATTTTTGGATGGAATGAAATAAGAAATTATTTAGTTTTCTATCACTTTTTATTAACTGAATAAGACAAACTGTATCTCAACTATTATATATATTTGTTGAAGGCTTTGGGGTTCAGCCTTTGCAAAACTTCAAGAAGTGAGGAGTGCCAAAGATTAATCTGCTAATTTAATAGTTTTATTTCTAAAACGTGCTTGTGTTTAAATATTTCTATGGATTCCAGGCTGGTTTTTTTCTTTTCGCTTCCAGATGTGATATTTCAAGATTGTCCAATTCTGGGGAAATATTATTAATTTCAAAAAAAGGTTTTTGCAAAATTAGAGTTATCTTTCCAGTTCCTAAATGAAGATTGATGTTGTTTGAACCTTTTTTGGAAAGATTTTCCGGTTTGTCCTGTATATACTCTTCTGCACTGTTGACAACTAAATTTATAAACTCCAAAATTATTCAGCCGGTTGTTTTTTTTTTTTTTGGATTAAAGAGGTTGAAAATTTTATGTTAGTTTTTGAACATATTTGAGCAATTTTTTGCGAGATTTTCTTTTTGGTTAATGAGAAAATTTATTGGATGTTTGTGGCTATTTGTTTGATTGGTAACATAATAATATTAAATTAGGTTATTCTGATTTCCACAAATTTTTATTGTTATTTAATACAACAATTGTTTCGCTATTTCTTTTTTTTTAAGTTAAAAAGGGAACTGAATACAATCAAATAAATAGCCACAATCAATTCGAAACAAAAACCATAAATTCTCTCATAAACAAAGAAGAAAAATAAATATACCCCACTTTCAAAACGGAAAATAATGACAAAAAATTTGCAAAACTAACATATTTTGGACCAATCTCGCAAAAAGTAGCTCGAATATTTTCAAAAACTAACATAAAACATTTTGATATTTGATTACTTCTATTATTTAGCAACTGCGTTGATTTTTGAATGACTATATCTATTTTTGATTAAACAAAGCCTAAATGTTACTCCAGCTTTTCATGATCTATCTGCATAAACCTCATAAAAATTCGTCGAGAAATATCGGAGATTAGCCGTAACAAACAGACAGATAAAAATATTGAAAATGTTTGTTTTGTGTTTTTTAGCGTTACAAATTTATACTATGTACAGATATTCCAATTCCACTTTTTTTGTATACTTCCGAGTAAAAAATGAAGGTCTTTCCGTAATTCGCATTTATTTTAGAAATCTTCTATTTTTTCGGTTGTAACATAGTTTATCATCTGTATGCGATGATTTCATCATGATCTCATGAATAAAAAACCTTCTGTTGCTTCGATAAGTGTTGGATAAAAAGAAGATTTTATCCTGTAAAGTAGGCAAATTATAACACTCTGTTTCTATATTCTCTTTGACCATAGATATGTGATTTGACATTTTACGCCTTGTTGATCTTGTTTATTATTTGTGTTGTTTTGTTTGACTGCTTTAGTTTTATTGTAGATTATACGATTTTCTCTTATGATGGAAAAATTAGGAAGAGTTTGAGCATAACAAACATTCCTTGTCTGTTGAATTATCACTTCTAATAATTATAAATTTTCAAATATGAATGATAACAATAGAGACTGGGATGATTATAATCGCCAAGTGGCTTTTCAAGGCCGTCAAATTTTGGAAAGAACGGGAGAAAGCATTCAAAGATCCAGTCAAATAGCTATTGAAACCGAAAATATAGGCACAGAAGTGATATCAGAACTCAATGACCAAAGAGAGGCTTTACTCAGAACGAAAAGTAGACTTGAAAATGCAGACGAACAGTTGGATAGTGCCAAAGCAATTTTAAGGAGAATGGGCAGAAATGTTGTTTATAATAGACTAATATTGATATTAATCATCATTCTGGAGATTGGTATACTTATTGGCATTTCTTATATAAAGTTTTTGAAGTAGTAATCATCTTCAATATTATCCTTAATATCCTGTGGAATTTGAGAATTAATAATTTATATATTGATTTTCATCATAAGACAAATTTTATTGTGAAGATACTTTTTATATATTGAATTTTTTCAGCATTTACCATTTGTTACTATATTTTGTTGTAGTTAAACTTGATCGATACTTTCTATAATTCAATTGTGCATTACTTGTTAAATTAATTCTGGAGTATTTTAACCAAATAAATAGCAATATTTGTACTTTAATTTACACTTTTAATGATAACATCATTAATTATCCTTTTAAACTTGGTGTTTGAACTAGAAGGAAAAATAAGTACACTTGATTTCTGTATGGAATTCTTCTTACATTTCTGCAACTTCAAATTTTAATATTAATGTTATAAATGTTTGATATAGATATTGTCAGGATTTCCTCATGTAAGTAAAAAATGTTTTAAGGATCCTTAAATAAGAGCAATAACACATCTGAAACCGTTGCAAGAAATCAAATGAATTTTCATTTTCATTTGGTTTTTTGATTTGTATCAATGCAAAATGTTCTAAAAGCCTGGATAAGAATCGTTTTGGCAATTTTGCTCCATTCAATACCACCCAAAGGGCATCATTTAAGATATAAACACATTTACTATTTTTTATTTATATATTATTAATTAATGCCCCAATAGGTTATTTTTGAGCTTGCTTTCAGCATGTTGCTTTGCTCTAAATATGAAAATCCTTATTATGCAGCTGTCCAGAACGAACCAACGTGGAGGTGTAGAGCATTCTGTTTTGTTAAATGGAAAAAACAGTATCGGTTTGATTGAAAAATAATACAAATGTTTCTAAAAAAATATATTCTGAGCATCCTTTAGATTTAAACCTACTGCTTCTCTATTGCTATAACCACTTTTTGACCCTACTGTGTCGGAATTTGTATTAGTTGCTGCGAATAAAATGCACGGCCAACAAGATAATTTATTTAAAGTTATACTGCCAGTAAGTCAGACGTACTTATCATATCATGTATTTTGAAACCCCCGCCCATAGTCACAAGACATTGACTTAGATCTGGAACAGGTGGCTTTTCTTCTTTAATTATGTATAATTTATCCCCATGGGAATGACTCAAAAATGTTGCTGGTTAATTAAAAAATCTACAAAATCTCAAGTACTGGCTAAATCCATTTCGCGTTCTAGAGTAATTAAGTCGATTAACAAAATGAAAAGTCTTTTCGAGAAAAGATCACACGAAGACAAAATTACACAAGACAGTCGAGACACAGCAAACGTTACCACTGAATCACAACAAAATTAAACTAACCGGGAAGCGCGTGAGGCATGCCTCGAACCGTTTACTCCTTAAAGAGAAAGTGAGATGAATATGCAAGAATCGTGAGACTGAACATGGATATTATGGAACAGAGACTCAGTGCCGTACCGTATGATGTGAAGTTGAGGATGAAATGGATTAATTAAATATTCTATTAATACGTGTAATTTCTAGATTTTATTTGGTGAGGCACTACTTCACCTGTCTCATAGGACAAGCCGCCACTGCTTGCTACCCCAACATCTAAAGTACAGGATCTTTCAACAGGCTTCAAGGTTTTCAAATTCACAAATAGAAAATTTAGTTTGTCATTTTCACACTTGAATGTAGATCGATGAAATGATGTACTGGAATTGATAATCGCGTCATCGATTGCTCTTCGTCTAACATATTAGTGTAAGATGGCATTTCAATAGGGCTCTCGGATGAAACCAGCTTCTGTCCACAAACTGCTAAAAGAAAATTTGAGCTCCAAACCCCCAATTAGTTGGTGACGGGAAAGCAGAAGAAGAACTGTACTTTAAATCATTAAAAACAATAATGTAGTTCCGAAAAGCCATCCTCAACTGTCAGTAAATTTCTATGAATTATGTGTTTGTTTACGTGTATCAGATATGAAAATATGAAGTGGTCTTGGTAATTCCGAAATTTAAAATGCTCACTCTTTCACCGGTGAAGGTTCTTTTCTGGGAGGTGCCTAGTTTTCATTTTATAGAATTCATATAAATTTATACAAAATGAGTTCTCAACAAGAAAGTTTGTTGAAAAAATACATTACAATACTTTTTATTGTTAGCTCTTATTGGTGAGAACACTTTATTTTTGAATATGCGGAAATAAAAGTATTTTATTGCAGGATAGTATCTATTTTCACTGTATTTGTTAATAAGGGATTACTTAGTGGAATTGAATTAGATGCTCCTATGTTTATAGCTTGTTATCAGACCTTCGTAACTGCCTTAATATGTTATATAAAACAGCTTCTGAACAAAAGATGGCCAGCAAAAATCTCTTTTCCAGAAACGGACGTGTGGGATATACATACAATTTCCTCTGTAAGTTGCATTGCCTTTTTTATACTCGATTAATAGATTCAAATTGAAATAACTTTGACTAATCAAAGAAAATTATTGGTGTATTTCATAGCTTAGGGTTTCTTCTCAGGATGTATTATGCAGTTAAAAATATTTGCTATTTCATTCAAGACTTAATATTTACAGATGGAGAAATTCCAGAAATGCAGCATCTTTTATGAAAAATTTGATGAGCTTACCATAATTGGAAAAAAAATGGTGCTAGTTCTTGAGTAAATTTTACACACTTGCATAACTTTTTACAACTGTAAAAGGGGAAAATTGATAACTGATATTATATCACGAAAATATTCTATGAAATTTAAATTTCCGAATATTCTAGATCGAATAACAGACGACTTGTGTTAGTTACTAAATTATTTCAATTTTAGGTTCTGCCAGTCTCATTTATGTTCACCATGATGATAGCCACAAATAATTTATGCCTTCAACATGTATCTTTAGCATTTTATTATGTTGGAAGATCACTAACGACAATGTTCAATGTGGTCTTCACCTTTTTAATATTAAAAGAAAAAACATCACCCAGGTGTTTAGTTTGTTGTGCATTTATTATATTTGGATTTTATTTGGGCGTAGACCAAGAAAAAATAGGAGGTTTGTAAATTATCATTCTTAGAAGTCATTTTTAGTTTCCTTGATTATAAATGTGATATACAATATAAATGGAATACATTTATTTGTCTTTAATATAGTTACTTTTTAGTTTGAATGATTCAGGTTCACACAAACTTCAATAAAAGTTCTGTCTAGATTCTTTATAACATGAAGTGTATAATTCTCAGGGAATTTTTTATTTTTAGGTAGTCTGTCAGTGAGTGGAACTATTTTTGGAGTATTAGCCTCTCTATCTTTGTCACTGTTTTCCATATTGACCAAAAAAGTGTTACCAAAGCTCAATAGTGATGTTTGGGTTTTATCATATTATAACAACATATATGCTACAATTCTCTTTCTACCGTTAATAATATTTAATGGGGAAGTGAGCACCATTCTCAATTTTGAAGGCCTTTGGGACATCAGTTTCTGGTTTCCAATGACAATTGGAGGCATATGCGGATTTTCTGTAGGATTTCTAACTTCATTGCAAATAAAGGTGAGTAACTATTTTTATCAGAATTATTTGATTATTCACCCAAAAATGTTGATTAAAACCTCAGAATTCAGTTCATTATTGTTCACTGAAACAATTAAAAAAATAATTTGACTAATCATCTCGACCTATAGTTGTCAAATTTGTATTTCCTTTACTAAATATTTTTGTGTATGTTTCAGTATACATCAGCTTTAACCCATAATATTTCTGGAACTGCAAAAGCTTGTGCACAGACCGTATTAGCTACCTATTGGTACAAAGAAACTAAAACATTTTTGTGGTGGACTTCGAATATAATAATCTTATTCGCAAGTGCAGCATATGCTCGAATAAAACAACTTGATATGGAAGCAAAACAAACATTGCCATCGTATCAGAAAGTCTGAATTACTGTTACCTTTTTATTTCATACCTTTATTGTGATATTGATAAATTCCTAAAATTGTGGATATAAAATGAATTTTTATTTATTAGGACACAGACAATGTATATAAGTAAATTAAGTATACAAGCATCTTATTTTTCTTAATGTAAATCTCTTGAATATACTTTGTAAATAAAGACAACAAACAACAATGCTATTGAAAATGTTTTCAAATTTCCCACAGTTTATTTACAACCTATTTTCGCCAAACAAATGAACTATGATTTTATTTTGTTTGACATGTTTTCACATTTTCAATTGACAGTTATCACATTGTCAATTGACAGTTATCACATGGGTTTTGCTTTTTAGATATTGTAACTGTTCATTATTGTTCCGTTTTTTTCTTTTTCTAGCACAGCAAATGTAAGAAAGTATATATAACAATATGAAAATCAAAGGAATGAACAATAATGTCAGATATGACTTTACACTGTAACTATTGTACTGTCGTTGATATTCAACTAATATTGTCACATTCTTATAATCTTTTCCATCAGATGAAAGGGCGGAACATACATATGTACCTCCGTCCCATACATGTGTGTTGAAAATATGCAATTTGCTCACATACAAGTTTTCCCAGTTGTAGGTGCTATTATTGGTGTTATTGATAAGGCAAAGACAGTTGAAACTTTCCCCGATGTCTATTTCATATGCCGAAAAATCTAAGTCGCAGATACTTGTCCAACAAACTTTGAACCACAGAATTTTTGGAGGCGTTCTGCTCGATATGCTACAATTGATGGTTAGATGATCATTGATGTGTATTTTTCTTTTATTTGGTATCACAGATATCACTTTAGGTGGGGGCCACTCAAAGGTCACTGCATCTGTAAAAATTCAAGGAATATTTAGTATATCTGGACTGAGTAATTGTAGAAAAGCTCATGACATTTTAATCAGTATATGGATTTTAATAACAGCTCTAAAACATTGACTTGACATCAGAGCAAAGAAAATTTGGGAAGTTGGGAGCTTTTGCCCCTTTGTTCATAAAACCTATGATCCTCACTACATTTTGCATAAGCCTTCTTTCGTTATTTTAAGTTTAAATGCTAAATTTAAATCCGATCGGATCGGTGATTTCGAAAATATTTGAAAAATGATCCATGAGAATGGATCAAGAACCATTGAGCCGATTCTATCAATTGTTGAAAATAACGGATACATTTAGATTTCAAATGTATCCTAAATATTTCAAGTCTCCAGGTCTTTTCGTTTGGAAATTAAAATGTTCACCTCCAGTCATCCGCTCGGACGGCTGATCCTCACGAAATTTGGCATAAATTTTGATGTCAGATTGGAACTAAACCATGTTGTATTTCATTTTGTACTCACTTATTTCAAGCAAAAATATTTTTCTGATGAAATTTCCAGATATACATCTATATTTGCCAACATCCTCCAAACTAGCATTTTCAACTCGGAGTATCTTGTTTCCATTGAACTCGGGAAGTGACTGCCAAGTGACACCCTGTTCAGTGTAGAATTCCTCTTCATCACTGTCACAATTCATACCTTTATAATTCATTCCACATGACTGAAAAAAATTGGTACCATTGAAACAATTTGTAATTTTAGCTAAAAATCCTAATAACTAGTATCATTTATCAACATCGTACTGAGTGAGACGCATTGCAGAAATGCTCGTTCAGGCATGAATGTCGTAGAGACTATACATTGTGTAAAAAATGCTGTTACAAGCATCATTTATTAACACTGTAGTGAATTCTCATTAATTATTCATTAAAATGTGATATACATTACAGAAATGTTGTGATCTTATGATTAGAAGCGTTATCTCTTTCGAAAGGAATTAGATAGGGAAAATGGACTATTAAACAAGCGTGCAAAAGCTCCTGACTTCAGGTTAGTGCTTTTCTCTAATTTTTGACAGTAGTTACTTGACATTAATACAGTAATATTTTCAACAAAATGTAGAACTCTTCAAAATGAACCATTGTTAAGTTCAATTCGAAATCTTCCAATTTCATAAAATTTTGAATCCGGTCCTGTTACTCAGGACTTTAAACCTTAACGATTCAGCGTTTGAATTGACACATGCTATTATCCTAGCCCACAAGCCCGCTGGCGTCGCCAGAACTAACAGGACCGGACTTGTTTGAAATAGAATTCTACTAAATGGGCTTCTAGCCCCTATTTTGAAGAGTTCTACCTTCTGTTGAAAAAATTTCAACTTTGAAAACACTCTTAATATAATTATGTATATTACCTTAAACTGCCATGCGACATCATTTCGTGCTTTGTTACAATTCAAAGAAATGGATGATCCAGATTTTATTCTGCATCTCTTCATTTTTGGCGAAAGTGTTAGGATGTTGGAAGATTCTGAAATAATAGTGCTAAATCAATTTAAGTCAAACTTCTCAAAATTTCGTCTTATTTAATTTGAAAATGCGGAAAAACAATTAACGATAGCGGCCAAAATTCTTTTAAAAACAATCATTAAAAAATATCTATCACATACCTTGCAACCCACCCATATATACGTATATGGGTGGGTTGCGAGGTATGTGATATACGTTTTTTATTGATTGTTTTTATTTAACTCTCAGAAAAGTGGGCTAAAGATTATCGATGGGATTCTCAAATGGTGCTCTGAAGATGTGCTGTATATTTTTGAAGACTTTTTCAAAGATCCTTTTAAATAGAGGCTCTTTGCATGGATTTCTAAGTCTATATTGGTCATTTTTGGACTAGAATTTGTTATTCATAATGTAGTTATGAAACAGATGTATCGGTTAATCTTTACTAGTTAATATTTCATGTTTTCTTCAGATTCTTTTTTTTCTCTTTTTGATGCTGTGCGATATTTGTTAATTTTATCTAGAAAGAAACAGTGCTTCTTCGATATTTTATTTTAATTTCAAGAAATTTTCTAAAATTAAAATTTATACAGAGATTTGACAGAATTGCTCTACTTGATATTCAAGATATTGGAACAAACCCTCTACCAAATAATTAACCTCCCCTTTGATTATTTTACAATTTAGCAATAAATATGCACTAATTATTTTTCCATATTTTCAAAAGGATCCCGCTAACTTCATGTACGTTAGATTCGGTCATTGCAAGACTCAATCGCAACTAAATTGTGGCGGTTCCAGCTAGCTGATCCCTGTAAACCGCGCATCCATTCAGAATGTGTATTGTGCTTGATTTTTTTTTTTGAATCACACATAATTCTTGTCAGCCAGTATAATCATAGTTTAAACACAAAGCCGGGTCATTTTATAAGGTTGTTCGGAAAGTAATTTCGTTTTTTCCCGACAGAGGATTTAGTTGTATTTTTTCGAACCCAACTTCACACTTAAGCCCCAAAATCTTTATATGTTTTGAGAACTAATATCGCAAGGCTTGTGTGTGAAAAAGATCAATTAATTCTACGCAGTAGTTTTTGGTTGGTGCCCTTTTAAAGATGGAGAGTAGTAATTTCGTCATATTTCACTTTTTTACTATAGGAAAGGCAAAAATGCTGTTCGAGCCAGAAAGAAATTAACCGATGTCTATGGAGAAGATGTGTTGACAACACGCCAGTGCCAGAACTGGTTTGCAAAATTTCGATCCGCAATTTCGATGTCGAAGATGCAACACGTTCTGGAGACCGGTTGAAGCGGATACAGACATTAGCTGATGCAAAATCGGCGATCGGTGAGAGGTTGAATTTATCGAATTCAATTGTTTATAACCAGTTGAAATGCCTGGGTTTAACCTCAAAGCTCGATATATGGATTCCCCATGTTCTCACGGAGAGAAATTTGTGTCATCGCGCTGACGCCTGTGATTCGCTTTTCAAACGTCACGAAAATGATCCATTTTTGAAGCGCATGATTACATTTCGTAAGCCAATATCCATCAAAAAAGGTGATGCTGTCTGTTTGGTGAGATTTCAAAGGAATCTTTTTTTTTGAGCCTTTGCCGCATAACACAACATGTAATTCGGAAGTCTACTGTCATCAGCGGGAAAAACTGAATGATACACTTCAACAGAGAAGGCCAGAATTAATCAACAGGAAAGGTGTAGGTTTCCACCAAGATAATGCAAGTCCTCATACAAGTTTGGCCATTCTCCAAAAGATTTTACAGCTTGAATGGGATACACTGCCACACCCACCATATTCTCCAGATCTGGCGCCTTCAAATTATTATTTGTTCCGGTCATTGCAAAATTTTTTGGGCGGTAAAACCTTTACTTCAAATGAAGAGGTCAAAAATCATCTGGATCAGTTTTTTGCCAGCAAAGACCAATAATTTTATGAGCGTGGAATCAAGCTACTACTAGAAAGATGACAAAAGGTGTTGGGCCAGAATGGCCAATATATAATTTAATAGAATATATATTCATTATACGAAACTTGTCTTTCATTTTCCCAAAAACAAACGAAATTACTTTCCGAACAATCCAACATTCAGGAGTCGTCCTAGATCAACATCTTAGATGAAAAGAACAATACTTACCAGTTTCTGGAGAAATCGAGTCTCCGAACATTAATTGGATAAGGAAAAGAACACTTGTTATTTTCGAAACTCTACACATCTCACTTCAGTTCTGGTCCGACACAAATCACTGATACTATCGAATCACAACCTCGAACAACATTTTATTCACGAGCATGAATTGTATCGGGTCAATTTATTTTGAATTAAAAGTCTGCTGCACATCAGCCAATCCAAACATTTAGAGAAAACGTCACAACAGCGAATATTTTGGGTGGCATCCGCGAGGTCTTACCAAATGTTTATGTATTTAGGCGTTTAACGCGATTATAATTAGATAAAACAATTGTTCATTCTGAAGACGATTTGAAAAATTCGAGAGGGTTCGTACCATTTCAGTTAAATAGTTATAGATTGAAGTTTCCGTTATTATGTCTAGTTCTGCAACTACATTTCAATTTCATGTCCAATTTTAATTGAAGAATTCACCTTAATGGTTTCAGACAACTATCAGCTTTCTTGTTTGATAAACTGCTCCACAAAACTTAAGGAAGTTCACAAATTTTGAGATTGTTTTTAAAATTTGCCGATTTTTGGTCATCTAGTGTTCATTTACGATGAAATAATGTTCACTTTTTATATGAGTGCTTTATTTACCTAAAAAATTATCTATTAAAAACAAAGTTTCATACCTTGTATATTCGGTAAGATTTAATTTTTGTTACAAAACTCGAAAAAACCTAAATAAAAAGATGTACGACTTCCTTGAGCATCAATTACAGCCTTACAAGGCCTCTGCGTACTGCCGATCAGGTTGCTGAAGTGGCCTTGATCGATTTCTCTCCTAATCTGTGGTAAAAACCGCCAGTATAAATTGACTTTACGAAGTTTTCAACGAACTGCTCAAATGAAATCGAACAACAGAAGTATGCAGAAGCCGCTGTTGCACAGTGCCACTGTTACTCTAGGTAACAGTGAACCGATCTGATACATCTTGGATATCTACTTCTAGACCAGGGCTTGGCAACCTAAGGCTCTTTGGATGTGAATCTGCGGCTCTTTAGTTCCATACGCAAATATGATTTATTTTATCACAAAAAAAAACATGTTAAAATCGTTCTGAAGCGATTAACGAGGATTAGGCACCGTTTCTATCTCTCAGCCACTTGTTCTCGCTTTTTACCACACCCTCCCCCTTGACACGCGTGGTCCTGATGTGGTGAAGCAACAAGGTTTAGAATTCATGAAAGGGCTGTAATGATACAGGGATTAATTCATTAGACAAAAGCAAATTAAACGCGAGGTTCAAATCCCCAGAATTAATTTGTTTATTCTAATCTCCAGACCACTTAATGTTAAACTTAGGAATTCGCTTTCGAGACACGTACGTACGGCGGCTCCAAGAAAGGAAATTCTTTTACTCTGGCCTATATATTATAATAACAAGCTGCACATTAAAAAGTTCACAAGAGCTAATTGTACGAAACGTAAACATATTCCTTCAGATGAGTTTAGGAACGGAAATTTCCAGAGAAAAACGCTGACGTCGAAATTAACACGTGTGGCTCGACAAAGAGCTGAAATATTGAGAAGTGCTAAGTTGCAATTTTGAGCGGGTGAACGGATTAAAAATTTGGAAGGAGAAAACCGACGCGTGGAGGTATTAAGAGGGGCAAATGGGAGTCTGTTAGAGAGTCTTTTTTTTAGCATTATTATAATTATATTGAGTGATATTAGTAATTTTTTTTGAAGTTTAAGAATTGAGTCAGAAGAATTAAAGAAATTGAATATAGTGGACTTTTGTATTTGGGGTTATTTGAAAAGTTTAGTGTATGCAACGTCAGTGAATAACATCGAAGAGTTGCAACATCGGATTGAACTATCCTGTCAAACGATTCGAACATAACCAGGTCAGTACGTAATTCCTTCATGAGACGATGTTTTCCTGCATTGAAATGGACGGTGGTCATATGGAATGTCTTCTTATTTCTTCGTATTTGGTTGCACTAAGAGTTAATATTTTGAAAACCGAAAATCACTCGTATCTCCAAAACGGCCCATCTGCGGACCCAAATTTATATGAAACTTTTTACGTATTTTGAGGTTTAGAATTAGCTCCCAAAATGTTGAAACGTTGTTTTTTAACACCCGGTAAATGAATAAATAAATATTTTTTCTCATGGATAGACTAGTTTTTTTATCAAAAAACTTCATTTATGGATGTACTATTTATTGCTGGCAAGAAAAAATTTTGTGGCTCTTTAAAAACTTTGATAATTTTGTAAATTGTAATTTTTGGCTCATACGACTCAAACGGTTGTCGACCCCTGTTCTAGACGTTTCGAACACGTTTCCCGTTTTTCGAAAGCTATTGGTCAACCTCGAAATCACGTTTCACTAAGAAAGAAGTCTGCAACTTCTCTGAAGACGTCCGAGGGGGGGGAGGAGTTATACCAATAGCCTTATTGGCTTCTTTTGCATTTGGTTTACATCCAGGCATTATTAGGAACCTAAATTCTTAAATATGGAATCCGAATTTACTTGCAACATCAAATGCATTGAATAAAAAAATTCTGATTGAACTGAAAAATTATTTAAATCTAAAGCGAAAAACACTCAGATAAGAAAAAACATTCAGTTTGTCGTATTTCAAAATTTGGCGAACAACATCAGACTTCGATTGAAATAGATTAAGAATTTGAGAACTCACTTAACTTTCGCGGAGCAGTTTAAATTGAAATTTAGGAAATTTGTGTTCGAATTCAAACTTGGCATTGGGAGTACAAATTAATTCGGTCCGTTTTTTAGCTAAAAAAATTAATTTATTTCAAAAGATAAGGAATTAACAAAATAATCAAAACATTGTATATCACTGCTCGCTATTTTTCCTCACTTCTCAGTTAATTTCCGATTCCCGTCTCGGAAAAACTTCTTGTCTTTTCAGGCAATGCAACTTTGAAGCCAATTTTCAAGTTTTTTTAAAGAAGCGAAGCAGTGACCTACCAAACCGTGTGCATACAGCCAGTAGTCAGAAGAATATCTGGAGAATACGGCGGTAAGATATCCCATCTGATCGTTTCTAAATATTTTTTGACAATTTTTGCGAAGTGAAATTGTCATGCAAAAGAATAACTTTATCATGTCTGTCCTTATATTTCTAACCGTTATGGGGCATACAAATTACCCTAGGCCAGTGGCGGATTATCCGTAAGGCAAACTAGGCACGTGCCTAGGGGCGCGTAGTTACAAGGGGCGCGCGAGCTCAGAATTTTTAATTAAGATGGCCATTTATGGCCGGTACAGGGGCGCCGACAAAGTTATTGCCTAGGGCGCTCTGGACCTTTAATCCGCCACTGCCCTAGGCCCCAAATATAATACTATAGGTGCTTCAAGGTAACAAAAATTATTTGGGTTGGTGTTTGAAGTATGGCAAAAACTAAGTCTCAGTTGATCAATCTCACCCCGTTTTACGGTACTTCAAACATTATAATTTAGATACCAAATCAATATAGTCGTCTAAATTATAACTTCGGACGTCACTTCTCCTGTAGAGCTAGATTTGTAAATCGATAAAACCGTGCGCGACAAGAACGGAAACGTGCACTTTTAGTCACAAACACTAACAAAATATCACAAAATCAATGTAGCCGGGCAGTTCAAGCAGCTCATGGCCGACGTATTTACCGGACAAATTCGGTGTACGTCGATAAACCCGGAATGAATAGTGCTAATTGTTGTCAACTAACACCTACAGATACTACGTACAATAATCTAATCTTCTCAATATTTGTTCGACCGTTACTCGCTCTAGCAAATGTGGGACGATATTCCAATGAAGATTTTGGATTTATTTTCAAGCGAATTTATTACGTGTGATAAACACAATAAAAGCAGAACTACCGTATATTGTCATTTCGTGTATCGAGCTTGTTATCAGATTAATAAAAGGGGGGATCGGTTGATATTTTATCGATTTCAGAACATTATTGAATATTTACGACATCTACGAGTATTTTACATCTTTATATCGGGTGTTTTTTTAGAGTGATAAACTTTTGATAGGGATAACTGTGATTTGACAGAAGGTAGAAGCCATGTTGTTTTGACATTTCCGTTCAGTAAGCATTGACAAATTATCGTAGAAAGACTCACGCCGCAAACAGTTTTCAAAATCAGTGTTCTATTCGCCAAACTTATAGAGCACTTCGTGAAATTTATGGTTTACATAATCGTCCATCAGTCCAACTATCGATAGATTTCGGACAACATTTTCTCTACTCGATGCAACAACAACAAGACAAAGAACTGTACGTACAGATGAAAATATCGCTGCTGTAATTCATAGTGTTAATGATGATTTGTCTATTCGTCTACGTTCACAACAAGTTGGACTCTGTGCATCCACCACATGGAAAATGTTGCGTAAAGATCTTGGTCTACACCCATACAAGATCCAACTGGTTCAAGAACTAAAGCCACTTGACCATAATAAGCGTCGTTTGTTTGCTGATTGGGCCCTAGAACAGCTTGAAGTTGATCCATTTTTTTATTGTAAAATTGTGTTTAGTGATGAAGCTCATTTCTGGTTGAACGGCTATGTAAACCAGAGAAAAGAAGTTCTGCGGTTCCATTGCATCCTGAAAAACGCACTGTATGGTGTGCTTTACACGCTGGAGGCATCATCGGTCCATATTTTTTTAAAAACGATGCTGGAGCTAATGTTACAGTGAATGGTGCTCGTTACAGATCGATGATCAATGATTATTTGTTTCAAAATTTGAATGGTATCGACCCAGAAGTGTTTTGGTTTTGGTGTAGCAAAATGGTGCTACACCTCATGCTGCTACCGTAACAATTGATTTATTGAAAGAAAGATTTGGCGATAACATTATTTCGAGAAATGGTCCAATTAATTGGCCTCCAAGATCATGCGACATAACTCCACTGGATTATTTTCTTTGGGATTATGTCAAGTCATTAGTTTATGCCATAGACGTATTAATATTGGGATAATAAGTCTATGGTTTATGCTGATAAACCAGAAACAATAGACGCTTTGGAAGCCAACATAACTCGTGTTATTGATTAAATAAGGCCTGAATTACTCTAAAAAGTGGTTCAAAATTGGTCTGGTCGATTGCGGTTCCTGTTCGTGGTGGACATATGCCGGAAATTATTTTTAAAACAAATGTCATAAAATTATCTTTCAAATAAAAAAAATTGGCTTCAATCTTAATTTAAATGTGTTTTATTTCAATTTAAAGTTCTATCACTCTAAAAAAAACACCCGATACAAACTACAAAAATTAATAAAACTCGAATAATTATCCACCGTTGTATCGAATGTTTGTCAAAAACAATTTTCCTACATAAATTCCATATCCAGCTTTCATATCCACAATTCCGTCCAATGAATAAAGTTAATTCAAAATGGAATGAAAATATTTATAAATAGTGACTCGAGTTTCGTAGTGTTCACCACATTTTCAAACTGAATAAACAAATTGTATCTCAATGATAACGATTGTACAGGTGTGGAAAGTCACGTTTCAATGTAAGGATATGCATTAGATAGAGAACTCTGGCGGTCTAGTGAAACATTGGAATAATCGAAAGATATGCGCGTTAAGATAATGAATAATCCGGTGTATAACTCGAAAAGAATGCTTTTCTCTTTCACACAGATGTAGCCCTTGTGGAGAGTTTGGCACCTCATTTCTTTTCGGATGATGTACAAATTTAGTCGGCACCATAGATTAACAATAATATAGTCTTGTTGAGCTATGGTCCGCATATAGAACTCAGAAGTGCAAGTAAGTCCGTAACAGTTGAAAATCAAATAGACTCATCGTAAATAGAAATGTTATTTGGTGGTAACTCAATTGAAGAAACAATACATTTATTTAGTGTTGCATTTAAAGATCCGCCAATTCCTTCAAGTTCTTATTATATTAAAAAGTTAAAATGTTGCACCTGGAATTGGAAGGAAAAAAATAGGCATTCAGGAATCCATCAAAATATTTAAACACAAAAAGTTACATTCCGACAATGAAACTATTAAATGAGCGGGCGGACCTTGGCACACTATTCCACTATTCGAAGTTTTGCCGAAGCCTTCAACGAATATATATATATATATAATAGTTGAGATACAAAAAAGATATCTTTAATAGTGTTATTCCGTTTAAAAATGTAGCAAACACTATGAAATTAAAGGCACTGTATATTCAGTTGATAAAATATGATAGAAATCAAAGTATTTTTTTATTTTATTCCAACTATTATCTTTATATATATATATTTCTTGTGTGCGTGTGTATGTCACTCAACTCCTCCTAGACGGCTGGACCGATTGTAATGAAATTTTTTGTGTGAGTTCAGGGGGATTCGAGGATGGTTTAGATTCACAATTTGGTCCACTGGAAAATGTTTATTTAACTAATTTTTCATTTATAAGTAGTTGTTAATTTGGAAATGTTTTACTTTCGATCCGATAGACTGCGCTGTCATCGCAGCATTATTCTATATTAATTTCAGTTAGTCCCGATAGTTAGTGCTGCGATCAAATTGGGAAAAATATCTGAAATTTTGTTGTTATTATTGTGTTTGTTCAAGTCGTGTGCCAATTAAAATATTAACTACGAATAGAAATTGATGTTTGAAGAGTTTTTGGAAATGTTTTACTTTCGATCGGATAGACTGCGCTGTCATCGCAGCATTATTCTATATTAATTTCAGTTAGTCCCGATAGTTAGTGCTGCGATCAAATTGAGAAAAATATCTGAAATTTTGTTGTTATTATTGTGTTTGTTCAAGTCGTGTGCTAATTAAAATATTAATTACAATTATATGTTGCGTGTTCCAGAGTTGGAAAACCATCGAATTTGTTTGTATATACGCCTCAAGGATTAACTAAAAATATTGTACATTCAATAGCATTAAGATAAATTAAGTTTTTGTAAATTAATAAAGAAATGCTATAAAATAGTTTCAGTATAAGATTTTTTACCTTTACTTAAAAAAAGTTAACACATCTTCTACATTTCACTTCACTCATACAGTATATGCATACTTACACACAGTATATACTCACATGCTACCGATCGGTCGAATTTGGATAAGTGTACATGTAATGACGTTAGATATTAATCTAACTCTTGAATAATAATTTTCATCAAAACAGTCCAGATTGTTACAGCTTATTAAAAAATGTTTGAAATTTTCGAATTAACGACGTGTGTACAGGACAACGTCTGTCGGGTCTGCTAGTAACTTCTAAATGTGAACTGCCTTAGGAAAACATATAAGATATTGAATTTAATTATTTAAACTCCAAACAAATCTCAATGGAAAAACTGAAACTAAAAATATACTTCATTGAATGTTGTCCCTAAAATTTTCACCACACTTTATAATTCCCCTCACCTGGTAACCCTGCCTCGTTTATGATGCGATTTTTTTTTTTTTTTTTATACAGGTCGAATCCTCCTTATGGACGAATCCACCCCACTGATAAGGAGTGGAAACAGTGCTGGGTTCACTACATCTCAGTTTCCTGGGCTCTCCCAAACTAGCCCAGTGAGCTAGGTTGCAAAAGCTCAGCAAAAAGAGGGAGTCTACCAGCTAAAAGTCCTGTTTCGAGCTATACGAGTCATAGACTCCTTTAACTCTATCGGGATATGAGAGTGGCAATGATGATGGCTTGGACGTCTACCTCCTCTAGAGCGATTATCCAGAGTAGGTTTTCAGACTGTTGGGGCTGTGAAAGGTGTGTCAACCTTCCATCGATTGGTTGTTTGTCGGGCTTTCCTTGGAAGTATTTGCACTAGGTGCTGATTTGGGAGATACACTGGTTTAGTGAATGTCATTGGGGTTGAGTTGGAGTACAAGCTTGGGACGCCTGTATCTGGACGATGAGTTATCATAGTCGACGGCTTGTCTGACGAGTGGATTGGTATGGCTCGCTGCTTTAGCGAGTGTTTTCAGGGCGGTTTCATGGAGAAATTCTTTTAACGGTGGTAAGTTCGCCTCGCGGTGGAGTTGGGAATTGCGAACACACCAGGGTACGTTGAATATGGTCCTGAGTATTTTATTTTGGAAAATTTGTAACTGTTGGAGCTTCGACGCAGAGGGTCCGTGGATCCAGCATGCGGAAGCGTAAGTTACTGTGGGTCGGATTATTGTTTTATAGAGGGTCAGTTTATTGGGGATGGACATTTTGCTGCGACGGCAAAGCAGCGGAGATAGTTTTGATAGCACCATTTTTCCCTTTCGGACGACGTGGTCCAGGTGCTGATTGAATGAGAGTCGTTTGTCAAGAATGACACCTAAGTATTTGACTTGCGACTCCCAGGGGATATTTTCGCCGAACATTTCGACGTGTCCTGACGGTGGTGCTGTTCTGCGTGCCATGAGCATAGCGGAACTTTTTTCGGGGTTGACTTTGATAAGCCATTCACAGCACCATTCTTCCAGTTTGTCAACGACTTCCTGGAGATATTTGGTAGCTAGCTCTGGCTTTTTGGATCGAACAAGTATTGCTGTGTCGTCTGCGAAGACGGCCAGCGAAGAGCGGTCAGTTTTGGGAATATCCGCTGTGTAAAGAGCGTATAGAAGTGGGGAGAGAACACTGCCCTGGGGCACCCCGGCTTCGAGATCTCTAGGTTGTGAGATCGCGTTGGAAATTTTCGCTTGGAAGGAGCGATTTTGTAGATAAGAATGGATGAGTTGACATAGCTGATTTGGTACTTTCGCTTCGTGGAGTTTGAAGAAGGGGCCGTCGTGCCAAACTGTGTCGAACGCTTTCGAGATATCGAGAAATACTGCACCGGTTACTTGTTTCCATTCGAAACTAGTTTGGGCATGTTCTACGACTCTGAGTAGCTGTAAGGTGGTGGAATGTCGAGGTCGAAACCCGAATTGTTCATCGGGAAGAATATTGTTACTGATGGCGAAGTCAGATAAGCGGGAATGGATGAGTCTTTCGACAATTTTCCCTATAGACGACAGTAGACTAATGGGTCGATGATTTTGGGGGAATTTTAGATCTTTACCTGGTTTCGGAATGAAGATCACGGTCGCTTGCTTCCATCTGGCAGGGAAATGGCGTAGTTTAAATACTGCATTACAGATGTCTGTCAGGGCGGATACTGCGTTTTCCGGTAAATTCTGCAGCATCTTGTTAGAGACACAATCAGGTCCTGGGGCCTTCCTCAACTTGAAGCTTGAAATTATCTGGTAGATTTCCGACGATGTAATCGTCTCGGTGGAATCTACATCTGCTGGTTCGGATTCGATAATTTCGCTCACAGCTTCTTCGACTATTTCCATATGGTCCAAATCGGCGTCACTTATGTTGTATCTACATTGGAGTTGTAGGTTGTCGGCAAATTCTTCGGCTTTTTCATCTTCCGTATACACTATTTGACCAGCAGAACCGTGTATGGGTGGGATTGGCTTTCGTTCGGATCTCAGGACTTTTGACATCTTCTACAATGAGTTGTCCACAGTGTGGAGATCCTGAAGTTTTAGCTGCCATTGTTCTTCCCTGAACGTTTGCAATGCTTTTCGTACTTCCCATTGGAGTTTGTTTGCAATAGTTTTGTCTGACTGGAGACCATACCGGTGGAACTTTCTTCTCGCTCGGTTTTTCTCCCTGATTAGATTCACGATATCTTGTGGTATCGTGCGTCTTCTGAACGGTTTGTTCTGGTTCAGTTTCTTAGTTGCGTCCGCAACTGAGTCCCTGAGTTTCTCCTCGAATCTTGCGACTGCTCGTTCGAGTTCGTCTTCGTTGTTGATGTCAACAGTCCTTTGGAATTTTTTCTCAACAATGCTTGAGAATTTGTTCCAGTTTATGTGGTCCTGTCGCTTTGCTTCTATATTCAAAGCGTTGTCTCCTACTTGCATAAGTACAGGTTGATGGTCTGAACTTAGTGCGTTGATTGTCGTTAATCGAACATCTCGATTGATGTTCTTCATGATGGCGATGTCCAGAGTATCGGGACAGCCGGTCGAGTAGTTGTGGTAGGTTGGCTCGACCGGAGCCATAACTACTACGTCTGGATTTTGATGGGTGAAAGCCTCCAGTATACGGCCGTTTTGGTTCCTCCTTCTACTGTTCCATTCAGTGCTTTTTGCATTGAAATCGCCGGCCGCGATTGTGGGAACAGAGTCGGTGAAAATTGCTTGAAGATTCGTTTCAAGCGGTGATCTGTTGCTAGGTTTATTGTAGCATGAGAAGATCCTAAGGGGTCCGTTCGTCGTGGAAACAATTATTCCGCTAGCTTCAAGCTGTTGGAGAGTCGGTGTTGGGATGGCGTGGTGACTGATTGTATCTCTGATATAGATAGCTGTTCCTCCGCCAGGACCGTTGATGCGGTCAGATCTGTACATAATATAGCCCTGGATGCGTGTGTCCGGGGTGGAAGGATTGAGTTTGGTCTCACTAACCAGGATGACATCAAGATCCTCGTTGTAAGTGAATTGTTCCAGTTCGTTCCTGCCTGCCCGTAGTCCGTTTGCATTCTAGAAGGCGATCTGTAAGTTAACGGTTTTTGTTAGTGCTGCACTAGACATTACTTACCGGTTGAGTGGCTTATGCATAGATGTCAGCGAAGATTTTCAGCATCTTCGCTATCTCACTTGCTGTCGAACAGTTCTGCATCCCCTGAGTCACTTTTTTCATAATGTCCTCCTTGGTTTTGTTGGTCGGGTCCGGTTTGTCCTTCTTGGCCTTCTTTTGCGACTTTTTGGCGGTGGATTTACCGGCTTTTTTCCCGAAAGCCTTCTTGGGGGTGGGTTCTGGCTTCTTCGGGGCTGGGCTTGACTTCTTTTCCAATTGGTCTTCGGTTTCAGGAACTTCGGGCATCCCCTATAGTTTGCCGTATGTGCCCCCTCACAGTTGGCACATTTTCCTGGTGTGGTTTTTGGCTTCTTACACTCGTTGGTCCGGTGATTTTCGCCGCACTTGACGCATCGTGGGGTAACGTGGCAGTTGCTCTGTCCGTGACGGAAGCCTTGGCATCTGTGGCACTGGGGGACTTCCGTGGGTTTATTGGCAGGTACCATAATCACCTCTAGGCCGCATACCTTGGTGATCTGGAACGCCTTGTCTGACTGGTTCTTGGGCACCAGTATTAAAGCCAGAGGTAGTTGCCTCCCTCTTCTGGTCATCCTTGACACCTGTCGTACAGTGATTCCCTGTCTCTTCAAGTCCTGCTCGATTTCGGCCGGCTCGTAGAATGTGGGAATTCCCCTGATGACCACCCTTTCAGGTGTGTCTTCTGGGAGGTTGTGGTGGAAGAAGTCCACCTCCATCTGCTCCAGCAGCTTGACTACTGCGCGGTACTTCTCAGCAGAATCGACGTTGATCTGTATCCTACAGTTCTTTGTCAGGTTGGATTTTGCCTGAAAATTTCTCACCTGCTGTACTTGTTTCCATTATTCAGTCCCCACAAGTACGATTCTGTGTATAGGGTTTTCGGAACCTTCGGTCCAGCTGCTGAAGTGGAAGGTTCGTTAATGTCCATGGGTACGTCCGATGCGCGGTAGACTTCTGGATTTTCGGTTGGGTGTTACCCCAGTTGGAACTTGGCAGTAAGGTGTGTAGTAGTTTAAGATGTCCGAGTTGCTGCTCTACTTGAAACCGAATGGAATTGGTGTATTGAGCGATAAATAGGGCGGTTGCGCCATCTGTGAGCATTATCAAGTGGTTGCGGTCGGGCAGAGTAGATTTCTGGGGAACGTCTGACGCGCCCGTATGTGTTTGAGGACATTGCTTCGATATTTTGATCTAAAGATTTATTTGGTTCAGTGTTACTCATAGATTAACAATAATATATAATAATATATATAGTCTTGTTGATCTATGGTGTTACTTCAATAGGTTATTAGTTAATCCATATTTTAATTGCAAAGTATAGCCCGTCTAGAAAGTATCCGGAATTTATTATTTTTCATAATTTTAATGTACTTATAATAATAAATTCTTTTTGTAACATTCTAAGACAAAAGTAATGCATAAAATAGGTTGTGCAGATAGTCCGCTATGGCCAAAGTTGCATGGCAACACTATTTGTCAAATATTGTTGATTGTAAACAGATATACAATTTATGAAATAATGTCTCAACTAGGAAAAAGAAAACAGGTTTTTGTATAGAAAACGTTTTCGATAAAAAATTAGTTCAACACAATCCGCGCCTGAGGTTTCGCTAACAGATTTGGAAATCAACGAAATACAAAAGCATGTCCAGAAACCCTCCATATGTCACTGAAAAGACAAGGCTACATATCAAGGAAACCAAAAAAAAAATCCGTTTAATAACACCTTTACAAAAGGAACGAAAGATAGAATTTTGTCAACGTTTCAAGAAGATAATTTTAATAATGTCTTTATATTTGATGAAAGTTGTTTCCAACTTAGTGGAAATCACTCAAAAATCCTATCAAAACAATCTGTTACCATTCAAATTTCCCACCAAAATAATGGTTTGGAGAGCAATATCTCAGCGAGGTGCTACACATTTCTGTATAATTGATGGTACCATTAATAGTGAAAAGTATTGTTGCATTCTAAACGATTTTCTCCTCCTTGAAATGGCGCATGCTTTATATCCAAAGGTGTGGCATTTTCAGCAGGATGATGAAAGATGTCATATTTTTCTTCATACTCTTTCTTGCCAATATGCAAATCGAAGGGAGAATAGAGAGCCCTTTAAGCCTGAATCTTTCATGTTCCTGAGATATTCTGTTTCTTCAGGAAAATAGTTCTAAAATTGAATAAATTGATGTTCATTTGACTTTTGAATGACACGACACAAAGTTATGTGTTTATATTATATATATTCATCCTCAAGAATTAATTCACATATTTCAAATTTTCAGGGAAATGGACTATTGGATAAGCCCACAAAAGCTTCTGATTTCACGTCAGTGCTTTTCACTATTTCTTATTGTTATAATTGATTAAACACTAAAATAAATATTAACATTTTTATTTATCCATGCTGTATAAAATAAAATATTTACAAATAAGATGTTAAAATTTCTCAAGTATCAAGTCTTCCTTATTTTCCTTTTCATCTAGAGAACTGTCTTCTATCATTTCCATTTTTAGCCCTTTTTGGTTGACTATATACAAATTTCTTATCTTCGAAAGAATTCATTTTTTTGTAAGAACCATAACCTCCACCTCCTCGTCTTTTCTCTGGCCTATAGCTCTTGTTTGCAGATACATCTGTGAAGAAGTAATAATAATGAAAAATTCAATAAAATGTATGACATTTATGTATACATTATACATATCTACAAAATTTTGGAAAAAATACAAGGAAAATAAAATAATAACACTTACTTAAATCTACAGCTGGTGGTGTGGTGAATCCAAAAGATTTTCCAACCTGTATAAGGTCCAGTGTGCTTACATCAAAGATGGTTTTGAGTTGATGTGAATCATAAGCTCTTACATATGACTTGAATGCTTCTTTAGCTGACATATGCAGGAAATAATTTTTGCTGATCAGTTGTTCCAACTGAAAAAAATTATTAATTATTATATCATACATTACAAATGTTTAATATTGTATTTTCAAAGGTGCAATTTTTATTTGGAAGACGGAGAACGACCAGGAGCGCCACCAAAGTTTATGGATGAAAAATTAGAGACAAGGCTCAATGGCACAAACGCAAGAGAAACTCGCAAACACACTTGGAGTCACTAAAATAGCCATTTACAATCCTTTAAAAGCAATGGGAATAATCCGAAAGGTAGGAAATTGAATATGAACTGAAGCCAATGAGACCTCAAACTCAGTTTTTTCAAAAAGGGAGTTTTTGCATCGAATATGTGACTGCCGATGAAAAGTCTATGATTTTCGAAGATCACAGACACCAATTAGAGATGTCCTTTTGCCATAAATGTCTTATCAGTTCATTTGACCTACTCCCTTATTGAACTATCTAAAAAAATGTTATAAATTGACTAACCTAGTATTTACCATTAAATTTACGTTACTATAGGAATGATATTTTTCACAATTATATAAAATTATCATGCTTTCTTCGTGAAGATAAAACACCAGTAAAATTAACATGATTGACTAAAATGAAACCTTCAGAAGATTGAAGAAGTGGACTCACCTGCAGCTGAATGTTGGCAACTTTGCTCCATACAAATTCATATTCATTGAGTGGTACTTTAGCTTGTTTCAAATACCAAAGGAAACCTAGCTCCTCAGGTCTCAATATCAAGAGCCCATGACCAGTGCTTCCTTCACCTCTTGCTGTTCGTCCAACACGATGGATGTATTCCTTGGGATCATCTGGAGGATCATATTGAACAATCCAATCAACAGCCGGGATATCGAGACCTCTAGCAGCAACATCCGTACATAAGAGGATACCAGTCTCAGCGTTGCAAAATTCGAAGAATGTAGCAGATCTCTTGGTTTGTTTTTGCCTGCCCTGTGATTAAAAAGTGAAATGAAGAACGTGCGATAGGAACAAATAAAATGATCGAATCAGAGTAGGACAAATATAAAGTTTTACACTTTACTTACATGAATACACATCACTGGCATATCTATATAATTGAATAGTTCATGATGGAACTTTACGGCCATGCAAGAGCTGAAGAACACCATGACCTTCTTCTTTCTGTTCCTCTTCAAAAACGTGAAAAGTACCTGTAATCTTTTTTCTGAAGGGCATACTACATATCCTTGTTCTAACCCGGTTACAGTAGCTGTTTCTTTATTGTCATCTACTCCAACATAAATAGGTTCTTTTTTGAGAGCCAAGCTTGTCAGAGCCTCAGTTTTCTTCGTTTGTGTGGCACTGAACAGCATTGTTTGACGACGTTCTAAAAATTAAAAGCAATATTTCTGTATAACAAGAAATCAACCAAAATCAATTGAAAAAGAAACTGTCAAAACCGGTCATAGCTAATGAAAAATAATGTTAAATGAAATTAGATAAAAACATTTTCTTTCTCATTTCGTACTGAATATTATGAATTTCATGACAGAATTTTAATGATGTACTTAGATATCTTTTTTGATTTGGAAAACATTTGTTATAAAAAATTTAAAACTGGACAATCCTGAGTTACAAGAGATACATTTAATTATAGATGAAAACACTTACTTGGGATAAGCTTAATGATCTGATTCATGTCTTCTTCAAAACCAATGTCTAATATCCTGTCCGCTTCATCAATAACCAAACACTGCAAATTTCTGTACAGGAAGTCTGGAGTATTTTGCATGTGGTCCAACAATCTACCAGGTGTTGCAACAAGAATATTTATACCTTTCGAAAGCTTTTCAGCCTCCATGGTCCTATTTGCTCCACCCATAACCAAACCATATGTCATGGAATGGTACTTCAAGAGCTCTTTTAAAACACCGAAAGTCTGCATGGACAATTCTCTAGTTGGAGAAATGATAATTACTGCGGTACCTACAAAAATAAGAGAAAATAAATTATCAAGCAATGAATGGGTTATAAATAAACAGTTTGATGAAGGCTATATGTGCATGCCAATTGAGAAGTTTAATAATAGGGGGACCAGAAATGAAGTCCCGGGACAGACATACAGTCGTAGCCGCTTATGCCATGCCACTTTTGGTTTTCGGTAGCACTAACCTTCGAAGTATACATGTTAATTTTTCATGACATTCCGTTCAGTCGTTGATGAGATGTTGAAGGTTAAGTGACTCTACATTTGTGTTTGTTAGAATGATAAATAGAACAAGTTTCGTGTTTAAATTGAACACTGGTTTTTAAATGAGAAAATTTACTGTTCAAGTTCAGTAATGGCTTGAAAAGTGTTACCAAGAAATGTGCCCATTGAAAACAACCATTTGCCGATGGTATGCGGATTTTAATCTCGATCGAAAAATCACTGAAGACTTAGAGCACTCAGGTTGTCGAATTGAGGTGGCTACACCTGAAAAATCCTGATAATTGTTATTTCAGATCGTGAGGTGAAGTTAAAATTTTCTTGAGTTATGGAAACACTGATGTAAATATCATTGACATTATACAGTTTGACATTTTTACTCAGAACATGGTGTTATAAAGTGATATTTTTGCTGTTTTAGATACTTGAAACATTCGTATTGGTTAAAAGAATTAAATCGTGAACATTTTTGGGTGTGAATCAACTTTCTTTGATTTTTGGTGATAGATATCTTGAGACATAGTGTTTTGCTAATTTTCCAAATTCAATCGTGGTTGCACTTTGCTACAAGAAGAATTTTGTCCAAAATACGCTATTGTGCCACAAAACATTGAAGATGTGCATGATCTAATATTGCAAGATCATCATATAACATACCATGAGACTGACGCATGCTTGAACATTAGTCCCCATTCAATATTGAGCAAACATTTGGCTGTCAAAAAGACATATTTGCGTTGGATACCATAAATTTGACAATTACTCAAAGAAAATCTGGAGCAAAGAAATGTTAAAAAAATTCAATCATGATGCTTCAAAAAAGGTCTATAAGATCATGATAGGTGAGGAATCATGGATCTATACATATGAACCCAAAACTAATCAACATTTGCTTGTACGGCTCTTTTAACACGGGCCAAAATCAAAGCATAAAGTACTTAAAAGTTAACGGTCGCTTGCTTTTTCAGAATAAGTGGACAGGTCGCCACAGCTCCGTAGCGTAGAATAATTAATTTTCATTGGAATCTCTTTACAATAACGTTATAAATATATTCTTATGGTTTGTTCCATCATTATTTACTTACCGTGCCTTGGCGATAACTTCATTTTGTAGATCATTTCTACTGAAGGAATGAGAAAGGCTAAAGTTTTTCCTGATCCTGTTTTAGCCGCTCCAACCAAATCTCGGCCTTCTAACAGTGGGGGTATACTTTTAGCTTGAATCTCTGTCATTTTTGAAAATCCCATATCAACAATTGCCTTCTTGGTTTCATCACATATTTCAAGTGATTCAAAGGCTGTTTCGTATGTTATTGGAACTGAAACAAATAATCGTTACTTTAATTTATCCAACAGAAAATAATCCAATAAACTTACTGTTGGTGTTTATTTCCTTCTCAGCATTCAATGATGAATCTGCTTTTTCTGCTTCAACTACTGTATTTTCTGTTGCATCAGGGGCTTTCTTTTTTTCTGAAAATTATATAAGTACCATTTGCTTTTCGAGATTATGAAACAATTTTCAACTGTTCATGAACTTACACTATTAAATATTATATACTAAAAATATCAATTTACTACGGTATTCTGATTTAATATTGTGCCAATAAAGATTGTTGTATAAATAACTTACTTTTCTTGGGTAATTCATCATTATTTACATTTGTAGTTTCAGTACTTTCAGAACTATTATTCATCTTCTTTTTTTCTGAAAAAAAAATTTATATTAAGAAATGGGACTTTGCCAAACTATTGGCAATACTTACTTTTTTTGGGCGTCTCATCTGATTTTTTTGTATGATTTTTCTGCACGCCATTCTGTTTCACCTTTTTTGCTATTCCATTGGATTTTCTTTCCTCTAAAACGACATTTTTTATTATTTACTAGAATAATACACGAGAATTCAACTAACAAACCTTTAGTGCATTCCAAATCTTCAATAATCTTCAATTTGTGTTTTTTAGATTTTTTTACTTCTAATTCTGCCATGATTCCAAACAGAACTATTCTATTATTTCTTAATCATAAATGATAAAACAGATTATCAACATACACGTGCAACAGCTAGTTACTTTGATTTGATTTTTTGAAAGATCTTAGCAAAATTGAGGTTAATTCAAATTCACAGACTCTCCATCTTCAATCTTTTTCTTTTAGACAAGGCTATCTATTACTCTGTGGTATGGCCATAGACTAATTATCCTAATACGTCTATGGACATGGACTCTTGCAGTAAGTTGATATTAGCGGCCTCTTTACTAGGATAGTACGATTAACTTACGAGCCATCTATTGGGAATCTTCGTTACTACACCAGTATCATACTTTTTGCGCGAAGTCTGCACTAACTACCCTACTATCATTTTGACATACCAAAATTCAACAAACAATGGCTCTCGAACAGACGAAGGAGCTATTGATTTGAAGTCGAACGACGTTGCTTGTGTTTTTGAAAATGTGATAAGTTTGTGAAATTGCCGAAAAATGTGGATAGCTACGAAAACGAAAAAATACGGCGTTGGTAAGTCAATTCAGTTGTTATGTCATAGGAAATATAGCAAAAACAAATTGTGTTTGACGTTTTGAGTATAGTATTTTCCACCGATTTCCACTGATTTTTCACGTATTTAAAATACTTTACACTAGTTTTGTTATTATAGAATGTTGTTATTAAGTTCTATATGTCGTAATTTCGAAATTTCATTGAATGTTTGCCTGTTTATTTCATGATCCTCAATTAAGGTTATTTCATGCAAATTGATGATATGAAGGTAACACGGCAGATTCTGATTAATGATTTTGTTTTTATTTGCGGAGTGAATTATCCGAGTTCATAAGGCGTGATATGTACCATTTATCGTTGCATAAAACAGCATTCTCGATGCGGCAGATCCGGGCAATTTAAAACATCTTGGGACTGACGGGATATTATGATTTGATAGGCCCTACAGACTTGACTTCCGGTCTCAAGAGCTGCACAGCATCATAAATACTCTTTTTAAATATTATTTCCTCTGTGATCATGATTTGAATTTTTAATTAGTACGGATAAACACTACATGAATTTCCGAAGGAATTTCTCAACAAAAACTTTTTATCCTGTAATTATTTTGTTTTCCTGTTCATTATCCAATTGGGATTTTTTAATTGCAATAAATTTGAAAATGTATCGTTTACATGTTCCAATCAAAGAAACATAATACTATGTTGATATGATACCCTACGTTTCCTGGTTTTTTGTTTGTTGTGATACCTGTTATTTTAGCTTTTAGCTGGATAATAGAACAGATAGTTCCAAACATTCTTAAGACATTGTAGAGCAGATTAAAGCAGACAATGAATGAAAACATAAAACTTTAAAAATTGAATGGATGATTTACTAGCTAGCTCATTATTTCAGAAGATAAACATTACAAGTGGAAGATAAAAGTGTCATCCTGTCGGGGTTCTTTAATATTTCACTATCGAAATAATTATAATTAACTCCATCTTCGTTTACATCCCCTAATTTTTTTACCACTTCCTCTTCATTTTTGAAACTGTCAATGTTCTGGTATGAGAAAACTGATAGTTATTCCGAGTTTTATCTAAACTGGTGATAAGGTTGTGAGAAATATATATTCTTAAATTCCAACCCTTCATTTTTAACCCTTTCTTATACCGAGTGTACTAATGCATTTCATTCCAATAGTTGATGACTTTTGTATGGTCAGCTTGCATATAGAGTTTTCATTAAAGTTTTCCGAGCTTGTTCTTGATTAGGTTGAACCAGGTAATGAAGAATCGGAGGTTAAAAGTAATTATTTCCGATCGATCCGTCCGTAAACTTTCAGGGTAGGTTTATGCCCTATATATTTCGGGTTATATCCTTAATGGGTCCAATAGTTTCGCAGTTATTGTCATTTGAAAATTTTTTCTTATTTGCCAATAGTTCCGAAACTACTGATCTGATCTAAATCAAATTTGGTATTTAGGTGTATAATAACGACCAGATTGGACTCGCTGATGAAAAATCCTAGGTCAAAAGCAATTATGTCCGGCAGGTTCGTCAGTAAACACTTTCGAACGGAAACAGCTAGGGACTTCAGAGAAGTTTTAGGCCCTCAAGATTTTGGTTAAGTTCATTAATGGGAAAAATCTTGAAATTTTTTCTCAGAGAGAGGGTGAATTCTCCATTTTTCATCCACGTCATGATAGTGTTACATAAATTTTGCACTTTTTCCATTGTGTCTGTCACATTCTTGTTGTGTGTTACGAGCGCTATGTCATCAGCGTATTGGAGGATATTACTTTTCAGGTCATCTGTTACTTTGTAGATATCGTGTACGTAAATATTGTACAGAAGTGGTGACAATGGAGAGCCTTGTGGTACACCTTTTTGAGGAGAAAACGATGCCGAGAAATGCTTGTTGATTTTAACCCTCATGCTTTTGCCTCTTAGGAAGTTTCTTATAATATTTTGTAGGTAAACTGGAGTGTCCAATTGCTTGAGCTTGTGCAGAAGACCATCGTGCCATACATCAAATGCTTTCTTGAGGTTCATGAATATGGCTGCAGATTTGTGACCTCTTTTCATTGTGGTTTGTACGTTTGATATTAGAGCTTCTAATGGGTGGATGGTTGAATGATTTTTCTTGAATTCAAACTGTGAGAGAGGGATGTTTTGTCCAATTGAACTTTCGAGGCAAATTTTCACGATTTTTTTAAATGTTTTTTCTGAAATTGCTATAAGGATGATGGGCCGATAGCTAGACGCTTGGTTATATAGTTTGTGCCGTGTTTGTGGATAATACGAGTAGTTCCCTTTTTCGACTCTGTTGGGAAGTATCAGGCATTGGTTGTAAATCCTCCTTATTTCATCATGACCTTCGGAACTTAATTGATGTATTACTTTCCTTGTTACTTTGTAACCAGGTGATGTGTTCTTTCCATGTAAAGCTTCTTCATATTCTAAATCAGTTACCTCTGGGTCGGGGTCTATATTATTTGAATTTGCCACTTTTCTGTAGTTTTCTAGTTGAGTTTTACAGTTTTGGTCAAAAAAGTGTAGTTCTTTGCGATGAGTGTTGGTAATATTCTTTAAATGCTAAGGCTATTTCTTCATTTATATTATATGTTTTTCCGTTTTTCATAATTTGACTCATCTACTTTTTTGTTATATATTATTTCGTGCCAATAGTGTCTGCCCTTCATTTCATTTATCAGCTTGAAGAATACACATGAAGTGAATGAAACATGGAAAGAATTCAAAATAATCCTCAAGCTGTTGAACAAGCTACTCCAGAGACTAAAGAAAGAAAGAGAATTCACAATATTCCAGAAAGTATAAAGTCGCTCTTAGCACAAAAAAGAAAAACTAAAATGAAATGGCAACGGACACAAACTCCAGGAGATAAAATTATTTTGAATAGGATAACGAATGAACTAATATTCAGAATAAAAGCAACAAGGAAAAAATCATTCAATGAATATGTCACTAATCTTAATAGATATGATAATTCAGTGTGGGAACCTATAAAAAAAAACTTGAAAAGACCAAAGAAACATATAACACCGTTGCGCTACAACAGGATGAACGATGAAATGGGCAAGGACCGACCGAGAAAAGGCACAAATATTTGCTGAACATTTGGCTCAAGTATTCACTCCAAATGATGACGATCTTGAAAGAGGGCTGCTGGAAATTCCTGCAAGTACCACACCTATACCGAAAATCACTGTGAGGCAAGTTCAAAATGAAATAAAATACTTGAATATCAGAAAAGCTGTAGAAAATGATAAAATTACACAGAAAATGATCCAGGCATTGCCAAAGAAAGGACTGATGGTAATTACTTACATATTCAATGCCATCCTAAAACTGAACTACTGGCCAGAACATCATCACATCCTATCGTCCAACTAGCTTGCTCCCAAATCTATCAAAAATCTTAGAAAGATGGTGCTTCAAAGAATAAACTCCGACACAAATACAGAGGAGTGGATGCCAGATCTTCAGTTTGGATTCCGGTCAAACCACTCCACAATACAGCAAATTCATAGAATTAACCATAAAATATATAAAGCCCTTGAACACAGGTAATACTGTACATCAGCATTCTTGGACGTGAGTCAGGCTTTTGATGAAAGTCTGGCATCCTGGTTTGCTCTATAAAATCAAAACATATCTGCCTGGTTATTATGAATTACTGAAGTCCTAGCTTAGTGAAAGACGATTCAGAGTGAGAGTTGGTAGTGAGAAATCGAATTACTTCTCAATACAATCAGGAGTTCCCCAGGGAAGTGTTATTGGACCAATGCTGTTCGTGCTGTACGCCGCTGACCGGCCTGCAAGTCCTCATACCATAATGGGAACTTTCTCAGATGATACAGGAATCCTAGCTGTTAACGAAGATCTATAAAATGCCACCAATAAATTACAGAAATTTTTGAATGAAATCCAAAAATGCCTCCACAAATGGAAAATCCAAATGAAATGAGTGCAAATCTGTGCAAGTGAATTTCACCTTACGAAGAGGCCAGTCCGCCTTATATATGAATAATGTACCAGAGGTCTCAAGTACAAAATACTTGGGCATACATTTAGATAGCAGACATATATGGAAGGAACACATAATTAACAAAAAAAAGCAAATAGACTTAAAAACACGAGAACTAAATTGGCTTATAGGTAGGAAATCTAAATTCGCACTGGAAAACAAGGTACTAATCTATAAAACAGTGTTGAAGCCGTATATGGTATCGAGCTCTGGAGATGTACAAGCAAATCAAATATATCAATAATTCACAGAATTTTTTTTTTTTATTTAATAATAATAATGTTTATTTCCCAAAACTACATAAATGAAAGAGTTCTCACAATTAATATAATAATAATAATAACAACAATAATGTGATTTACTTCAAAATAAATTTAGAAAAATTTTATACTAAATTATAACAATCTAAATTAATACAATAAAAAATATATTTGCACAAATACTTAAATAAAGCAATATGATCCAAAAAAAAAAATATATAATAATGATAATAACAAACAAGATCCACCTGCTGAACCATCTTCCATACGCTTTTTTAGGCGTTTGAAAGTAAACAACAAAGATCTTAGTTTCCTGGTCACTTTGACAATGTGAAGGTCCCATCTCAGGTGAGGGTCGATCTCGACTCCAAGGTAAGTTTTCGATGATACACATTCAATAAAATCACCAGAATTGCTATTCCTCAGTACCAGATGGTCAATTTTGGGTAGGCTTGATATTTTATTAGAGAAAACCATGCATTTCGTCTTCTCCATATTGAGCATCAGGTCCATCTCATCCAGCCAATCTTTTATTCTTTCCATGTTGTACTTCGCCCTATTCACAACTTCTTCCCAAGTAGAGCCGGTAAAGAGAACTACTGTATCATCCGCGAAAGATGACACATCGGCATCCACCTTCAAAGACAGCAATCCATCGATATACATCAAAAACAGCACTGGCCCTAGTACCGTTCCCTGAGGTACGCCGGTTAAGACTGTTTGTAATTCACTGATGTCTTCGTTAACCTGCACGCATTGTGTTCAATTTTCAAGGTATGATCGAAACAAATCACCTGCGATTCCTCTTATACCAAAGTCCACCATAACGTCTAACAATTTTTGATGATTGACAGTGTCAAATGCCTTGGCTAAGTCCAGAAAGACCCCTAATGTGAATTTGCCCTCATCAAGTGCCCGATAAATATCATTCGTCTAATCAAAAATACTTCGAATGATAGCAAATTCTCCATAGTAGGTCACTAATCAAACCCTACACGAAGATTCCTTATGTAAAGGATGTCATTAAAGAGAAGAGCGAAAAACATTATGCTAAACTGGAAAGCTATACCAACCATCTACTTCATCTATTAGTACTGCCGCAATATAGAAGACTAAGAAGAAAATGACCACCTGACTTAAGATATAGTTGAAGGGGCTTTTTCACTGGGAAAGGTCTTATAATGTCATGTGAGAGCCTCAAGCTCTATAGTTAGCAAATTAACTTGTAGAATGTCTGTATTCTGATTGCTATTAAATGAATTATTTAAAAAAAAAAGAATTTTATTTATTACGTTTGATAAATCCTCACAAAATAGAACAAGGTTCTCATGCTGCAAAATAAAATATTTTTGAAGGGATCGATTACTTTTGCCAGGTATAAGGACCTACCACCATTGTTATTACTTATTAATAGGTTCATTGAATCTCGCCACATTATTTTTCATATGCTGAATACTAATGATTGAAGAAATTCCAAGTCGCACTTTGTAACAGCGTCGTTGCTTTTATATTTTCGCAAGTCCAGCGTTTCCTTCAATATAATATTAACGAGCCGTAACGCATACCTGGCATTTTTAGATTTACTGCTTTCAATTTCCTAGGAATGTGCATTTGGAATTTTTCGTTGATTTACGATTCCAATGAAATCTTCCAGCATTTCATATCGCGAAAGAATTCGAATAAAAGTAAAATCGATTATAAAATTACATTTTATGTGTCACCGATTGGCGGTCGTCAGTTACATGGTGTCCTAAGGCAGAAGGCGCCTGAAGAAAATATGTATTAGAAGTAATGCAATCAATACATCAAAGAGACCATCTTAATGCGAGGAGGATCGGCCGATGATATTTTGGTTTATTATTTACTATTTTATCACATAAAAAATTTTATTTAATATTTTAAGACACTGGATAGTATCGGGTGTTTTTTTAGAGTGATAGAACTTTCGATAGGGATAACTGTGATTTGACAGAAGGTAGAAGCCATGTTGTTTTGACATTTCTGTTCAGTAAGCATTGACAAATTATCGTAGAAAGACTCCCGCCGCAACAAAGTTTACAAATTGTTGAAATTTATTTTCAAAATCAGTGTTCTATTCGCCAAATTTATAGAGCACTTCGTGAAATTTATGGTTTACATAATCGTCAATCAGAGCAGCGCATTCGTCGAACTATTGATAGATTTCGGACAAGATTTTCTCTACTCGATGCAACAACAACAACAAGACAAAGAACTGTACGTATAAAAGAAAATATCGCTGCTGTAAGTCATAGCGTTAATGATGATCCAGTCTATTCGTCGACGTTCTATTTGTCTATTCGTCGACGTTCACAACAAGTTTGACTCTGATATCCACCACATGGAAAATTTTGCGTGGAGATCTTGGTCTACACCCATACAATATCCAATTGGTTCAAGAACTAAAGCCACTTGACCATAATAAGCGTCGTTTGTTTGCTGATTGGGCCCTAGAACAGCTTGAAGTTGATCCACTATTTTATCGTAAAATTGTGTTTAGTGATTAAGCTCATTTCTTGTTGAACGGCTATGTAAACAAGCAAAATTGCCGTATATGGAGTGAAACCAATTCTCAAGAAGTTCTGCAGGTTCCATTGCATCCTGAAAAATGCACAAACATTATTTCGATAAATGATCCAATTAATTGGCCTCCAAGATCATGCGACATAACTCCCTTGGATTATTTTCTTTGGGGTTATGTCAAGTCATTAGTTTATGCTGCTAAACCAGAAACAATAGACGCTTTGGAAGCCAACATAACTCGTGTTATTGATGAAATAAGGCCTGAATTACTCGAAAAAGTGGTCCAAAATTGGTCTGGTCGAATGTGGTTCCTCGGAGCTAGTCGTCGTGGACATATGCCGGAAATTATTTTTAAAACATAAATATCATAAAATTATCTTTCAAATAAAAAAAAATTGGCATCAATCTTAATTTAAATGTGTTTTCTTTCAATTTAAAGTTCTATCACTATAAAAAACACCCGATACATAGGACAAGAGAAGACAATTATTAGGTATTAATTCGGTCCGTTGTTTTGCTCAAAATATGCATTTATTTCAAGAGATAACGAATTAACAAATTAATTAAAATATTGTCCATGACTGTTTACTCTTTTTCCTCACCTCTCAGGCAATTTCTGAATCCCGTCTGAGAAAAACTTTTTATCTTTTGGGGCGATTCAATTTTTAAGCCAATTTTCGATTTCTTTGAAAGAAGTGAAGCGGTGATCTGCCAAATCATGTTGCATCCGTCGAAACTAGCTAGTTGTCAGAAGGAGCAATGTCCGGAGAATACGGTGGGTGGGGTAAGATGTCCAATTCGATCTTTTCTAAATATTTTTTAACAACTCTTGCGACGTGAAGTCTAGCGATGCCATGCAAAAGAACAACATTATCATGCCTGTCCTTATATTCGGGCCGTTTTATTCGTAATGCTCGTACTTGCAGTCTGTACCGATCACCCGTAACGAAATCACCAGGTTTTACCTGCTCGTAATACACAACTCCTTGTTCCATCAGATATACATTCTGTCAAGAAAGTACCGGGAATTATCGATTTAAATCTGGCGGGGCAATGAGGCAGGTAAAATTTTTTATCCTAGGTTGGTACCACTGTCCTTAATTACTATACCAAGCTTGAGCGGGATCTGTCAACTAGTGTGTTTGCAACAGCTGATTAAGTCAGTCGATGTCAGAGTGCGTGCCGATTTTTACTATGGGTGATTACGTTGAGCAAAGAATTTGTTTAAAGTTTTGTGTTGCAAATGAATTTTCGTGTGCCGATGCTTTGAAAATGTTGCAAAAGGCCTTTGGTGATAATGCTCTATCGAAAACTCGTGCATATCAGTGGTACAGAGCCATCAAGAACGGTCGTGAAGTGGTCGCCCATCGACGGCTTCGATCGAAGATAACGTCGATAAAATTAAGGAAAGGGTGCTGGAAAACCGTCTTACCAGCTTGAGAGAGATAGCACATGATCTTAAGATATCCCACAAGTCCGCACGTACGATTTTGATTGATATTTTGGGCATGAGAAAGGTGGCCACACGACTCATACCGAAAGACCTGAATTTTCTTCAAAAACGTCATCGCGAACAGGTTGCTTCAGACATGCTGGATCGCTGTAATTCCGATTCTACATTCATGGAACGCATTATAACTGGTGATGAGACCTGGGTCTACGAGTACGATATGCAAACAAGCCAGCAATCATCGGAATGGGTGGCAAAAAATGAGCCGAAACCAAAAAAACCACGCCAAAGCCGCTCGAAAATGAAGGTGATGCTCATTGTTTTCTTCGATATCCGTGGCGTGGTGCACTACGAATTCGTTCCAGAGGGTCAGACGGTAAACAAGGAGTATTACCTAGGCGTTATGAAACTCATGGATTTTGCATGACGATAACGCGCCTTCTCACCGAGCTACGATTGTGACTGACTTTAACGCCAAAAACTCAACAAACGTGCTTCAGCAACCACCGTATTCGCCGGATTTGGCTCCCTGCGACTTTTTCCTCTTCCTAAAACTAAAATTGCCCCTTCGTGGCACCCGTTTTGAGTCGATTGAAGCCATAAAACAAAATTCGGCGCGAGAGCTAAAGTCCATCCCGGAAAGCGCCTATAAAAAATGTTTCGATAATTGGAAGTGCCGTTGGCATAGATGTATTGGAGCAAATGGAGCCTATTTTGAAGGCGACCCAATAAATTTTGACGATTAAATGTAAAAATAATGTTTTAATTGAAAATTCCCGGTACTTTCTTGACAGAGTAGTACAGAATAACTTTCTAACCGTGAATGTTCGGCTTTATTGTTGATGTTGAGGTCAAAGGCAACGATTGGTCAAGCGAAGTGTAGTGTTTTGTTGTCGTAGAAGATCCACTTTTCGTCACCAGTCACTACCCGGTGTAAAAAACCCCAGTTACTCACAAGAAAATAATCGCTTTTCTAGATCTCTTGATTTAAATTCATAAGGAACCTAATTGCCTTGCTTTTGAATTGGGCCCATAAATTGCAAACGTACAGACTCTGCCCAACGTAATTGCATGGTGGTATAGTCCGTTTAGAAAGTATCCGGAAAAAACAAAGCTCAATTGTAGTTATTTAGTATATATTTTTAACTCTCGAATTAGAAAATTATAACAGAATAATCATCTTATTTACTTATACAACCTCAATTTAACTGTAAACACTTGACTAAACGGCGAGGTACACCCGAAACTAGATCACCTCCATAATTGGTGATGGTAGTTCAGGACTGTAAACCTGACTGAATTATAATAAATCATCTTTATTTCGTGGCACTGCTCGTACACCTTCAATCTTCATTAGTCTCCATATGTTTTCAATGGGACTAAGATCTGATGAAGCTGCTGGCCATGAAATGGTTGTCAGTTGGTGTTCTTGCATCCAAGCTTGAGTATAGGCCGAAGTATGTCATCTTGCATTATTCTACTGAAAACGCCACCCCTCTTGATATAAAGCATGCACTGTTTCAAAGAGAAAATCATTTAGAATGTCACAGTACTTTTCATTATTAATGGTACCATCATCTATACAGAGAAGCGTAGCACCACGCTGAGATATTGTTCCCCTAACCATTATTTTTGGTGGGAAATTTGAACGGTAACAGGTTATTTTGATAAGATTTTTGAGTGATTTTCGCCAAGTTCGAAAGAACTTTAATCAGATATAAAGACATTATTAAAATTTCGGAAGGGTTTCTGGACATACTTTTATATTTCGTTGATTTCCAAATCTGTTAATCAATTTGCGAAACCCCTGGCTAGGATTGTGTCGTCCTAAGGCCAATAAAGCGTTTAAATTGTTTCCTTTAATCTTACGCAATCTTCCTGAAACTGGTCTATGCCTCATATCCATGCCATTTTTTATCCTCTTTATTGTCTCATATACAGCACTTTTTCCCAGTTCAGTCAATTGCACTAATTTTTCATCTTTTCGAAAAACCTCTTCTATACAAATATTCTACCTGCTTTCTTCTTTCTAGTTGCGACATTATTTCATAAATTGTATACCTGTGGACAATCAACAATATTTGACAAATAGTGTTGCCATGCAATTTTTGCCATAGCCGACTATCTGCACAACCTATTTTATGCATCACTTTTGTCTTAGAATGTTACAAAAAATAAGTATATTAAAATTATGAAAAATAATAAATTCCGGATACTATCTAGACGAACTATAGATTGGTAGTTGAATGATAAATACTACAGACCGCAGTTAGAAACGCTTTAACAGCTCCGAGATCCTTTTGCCCTAACTTTGGCATCAAACTAAGCAGGATATTCTCAATAACTTGATGGAAAGAACGCAGATAAGATGTCAGGCAGTTATTGATGCACGTGAAGGTCATACTTTGTACTGAGGGTGAATACAAGTAAAACAATATATGAATTTTTGAAAATTTCAAAATTTCGTTTATTCGTAAAATTTCATACTTTTTCAAATCTGTCAGTTTTAAAGTTGACATCTTTTAACATGTAAAAACTACGCCATTACTAACGATGCAGGCTTCAACAACGCATTGAAATTGTTTAAATTCACTACAGAAATGGTGAAAATTTTGCAGTCACAGTTCGCAAAATTGAAGGACTTTCGTCGTGAAGCACCTTCTCGGCCGGCAAGTAAAACTGGTGGAAAAATCTATTCTATTGGGACTGTGATGTGAAGATCGAAACCGTGTGCGTCGCTCAAGAACAACTGATAATATTGCTGCTGTAGCTTGTAGTGTTAACGACTGTTACGGTGAATGGATTGCGCTATTTCTCGAAGAGGTGATTAAAATTGGCCACCGAGATCTTGTGATTTAACACCTTAAGACTTTATTTTGGGCCCAGTGAAAGGTAAGGTATATGCCAATGCTCCAGAATCGATTCCAAATCTTAAAAAGATGGAATTCGTTAAGTTATCGAGGACATACAGTCACAAATGTGCGACTTTGGTCATGGAAATTTTCATGAAAAGGAACCGGCGACCATTTGACTGGTATTGTTTCCCATTGTTAATTCATCTTTTAACAATGAAATGAACACTCATTGATTTCTCTTGAAATATACTCATTTTTTTTCAATATCAAAATCTTCTGAAGAGAAAACGCAAACTAATTTATTATCCTTAACTTTTGACGAGCTGTTTTTTGAGTCGTCGGTTGTTTGATAGGCTCTTATTCGCAATGTTGATTATTCATACAAATTCGCAACAAATAAATAATGCAGATTTGAACAAAAGTATTTTATCAGTTTCTGTTGAATGAGTTCGAATAGTTCCTGCCGGTTTTCATGCCTTATCTTTCTGAACCATTTTGTTTGTTTGGAGTATTTTTTCGTTCATTGAATTTCTATGATGTCCGAAACTGTTTCAATGATAATGGATTTCCTGATAACATGTTTCACGCTTCCTTTTATCGTTATCAGATCGTCTTGCATGATTCATAGGAGATAGATCAAAATTTGCGATATTTTCATTGGTTTCTGTATCAACTTTTTGTTGATTACGGCGTTTTCTGGATAATTATATCTGATAGGCAGCAGTTTCTATTGTTTATCATCGTGAATTCCATTTTTTCGAGGGGTATATTGTTGTCTATAATTTTTGCTCAAATTTCGCTAAATGCATACATTTGGACTGAAGAAGGAAGAAATTATAGTGCACCATCTCTAACGCGAAATGTAGAAGTACTTTTAATTGAAGAATATATAAGAGGCAGTATTTTAATTTCCACAAAAATGTTTATAATACAACAATTGTTTCACCACGATGTGGCTTCTTCAGGTATCTACATTCTACTGGCTAATGGTGTCCAGTGTAACCGAGTTTAAATACAGTGTTTTAAGAATGTGACAAAATAATAGAAGAACAAGTCATAAAAACTCAAGGTTTTTATTGGAGTTTGCTTCTGAAAAAAGCCATTAGGGAAAGATATTCAGTAATGGAGATTCAAAAGGATTTTAGGGGCATCGTACAAAATGGTATCCAATAAACAAAAGAACATGGCATTAAATCTCGTGTACCTAATTATAAAAGAGGACAATACACAGAAATACTTTTCGTTATCTTATGTTAATGGATTATCTGAAAATATTGCTAAATATTTCAGAAATAGTTTCAATTACAACGCAGCTTTTAAAACCATTTATAACCTTAGTACTTACATAAACAACAATAAGGATCGAACAAATAAAGAGAATAAATCTGGAGTCTATAAGTTGATTTGCAACGATTACCCTTTAGTATGCATTGGCCAGACAGGTAGATCATTCAAGAAAAGAATCCAAGAACACCATAGGAGTTACCTATCGGATTCCGTACATTCGACATATGCTAATCGTCTTAAGGAATTTAGGCCAAATTTCAACAATAACTATGAAATTATCCACGTCGAAAGCAAAAGTTCTAGATTAACACTTTTAGAATTTCTTGAAATCAACAGGTACCATGCCCGTAAACCCTTTTGAATGAACAAACAGATGTTGACAAATCTCCATTACTAATATCTTTCTCTAATGGCATTTTTTAGCGGCAAACTCCAATAAACACCTTAAGTTTTTATGACTTGTTCTCCCATTTTTTTCACATACTTAAAACACTGTATTTAAGCTCTGGACACCATCAGCCGATAGAATGTAGATATCTGAAGAAGCCGCATCGTGGTGAAACAATTGTTATATTATAAATATAAACATTTTTGTGGAAATTAAAATACCGCCTCTTCTATATTTATTCGATTGATCCGGTCTTTACTTGGTGGAACTCATTTTAATTAAAAGAAAAAAATTATTCAATTTATTTTGGTGGAAATAAATTACTGTCTCATATACATTTTTTTAATCTTATATATTTTTTAATTAAAATGACTTTCCACCAATTAAAGGCCGAATCAATCAAACAGAAGTATTTTTGAATAATTTTTTTCATATCAATGCAACTGGTTCTGGAAATCTGCATTTTTAAATCTTTTTCTCAACAAATGTAGATATAATCGAATTTGAATCTAGTACTTAGATATAAAATGATGACATTTTGAATATTTTAGTACAATTCCATGAGGATTAAAAAAATATCATAAGAAGCATAAAAAACTATGTAATTTTAAAATACTTTCCATATCTTTGAAACTAAGAAATTAGCTATTTACATAAGAGAATAATTAAAAGAAGGTTTAGAAATTAAAAATAAAATGAAAATAACAAATATTTCAATATAAATAATATTAGTACTTTTACTAGATAATTATAGGAATACACTATATTTTAGCAGATATCAATATCAATAAGATATTTAATTGAATCAGTCCTTACTTGATGAAAATCCATATTAAATAATGTCATTCTGATTTTCACAAATTTTATTCTTATTTAATACAACAATTGTTTCGCTATCACAGTACCTGATGATGCTTCTGTTACAGCGAAACAATTGCTGTATTAAATAACAATAAAATTTGTGAAAGCCAGAATGATCTTACTTAATATCAATAAGAAATCTTCATTCAAATATAAGAACCATAAGAATCTTCCTTTTTAATTTTTCTGTGAGATTTTTCTAATATTATAGCACAATTATTATTTCCTGTTTAATCTCATTTGCAATTCAGATCATACGAAGAATTAAAATATAAATTATGAAGCGAATTAAGATTTCACTGTTTTGTTCTTAAATTTCTGTGAAAGCAATATTTGAATGACCCATAAAACTAATATTCTAACATACTTAATTTTCACATTAACATTCAATGAATTCTTAAGGTTAATGTTAGTTAATTATCGATTATTATCATTGAATTTACAGGTGGGTTGCTCAAGAAAGAACAATAATTGCCAACAAAACGATGATTCAGATATACATTGTCTTTGGTCGTAACCTTTTTTAGATAATATCGATTAATTCATGATCGAACTTTGAATAGTGGATTTTCTTTTGTTTTTCTTAAGTGCAACTCGTGAAAACTATGTGATTCAGTCATACTTTACTTGATCGAAACTAGGATTAAGCGATACGAGGGGCGTTCAATGTATTTTCTAATTATCTCATTTATTAATGACACTATCTGAGGGTATACATATAAAATTTCACTCATTTACGATTGTTAGTTTTCTAGATATCCTCAGTGAAGGACGACCAGAATGACTGACGCTAAAATGATGAAGAAAATCGAGCATCGCGCCGTTATAATGTTCCTCACTAAGCAAAAATCTCAAAAAATCATTCATGAAGTTGCTCTTTACCAAGACTGTGTTAAAAGTGGTCAGGTGAATTCAAAAGAGACAGAGAAAGCATTGAAGACGACCCTCGCTGGGGTGGGCCCGCAGGCGGCACCACAGAAGAAAACGTGAAAAAAGTAGAAAAGCTGGTACTTGAAGATGCCAGAATAAGGCCATAAGGCCTGCGTGGCGAAGGCTAGTGTTGGGCGGAAATGTGTCTTCCTGGAAAGCGATTTTCCAACGATGAAGAACTGAAGGTAGCAATTAATACCTATTTTGAGGAGAAACCGGAAGAATATTTTTTACAAGGTTTAGAGAAGATTATTTCTCGATCTAACGAATTTATTGACGTTCTGGGGGACTACATTGAAAAATAGAATTTTTCCAGAATTTTCTGAGTTTTCTTTCATGCCTATACCGAGAATACATTGAGCGCGCCTTGTATATTAAATAATATAATTTCCACACGTTTTTTAAGTATAAAAAACGTTCATACAGTAGTTTGCTTAGATATAAATTTCATGTTTTGAATAAAATATTATTTAAATATTTGCCTAGACTCTCTTCATTAATGAAGAGGCACAATTGAAATAAGTTCGTGCGATTTTAATATAAAAAAACAGCCGCAATACGCCGACAGACACGACAAAGTTATTTTGCAACATGACACATGTAACGTCGCTGGTTGAAACATACTTAGAAACGTTCAAATGCGAAGTCCTACTCCACCCGCTTTACAGCCCAGACATTGCTCCTTCCGATTACCCTCTCTTTCAATCGATGCAAGATGGCCACCACTTTTCCAATTACGATGAATTCAAAAAAATGGATCGGTGCTTGGATAGCGGCCGTTTTTCGCGATAGAATCCTTTAATTGCCAGAAAGATGGAAAATATTTTGAATTTGAATGTAAAGAGTCATTTAATGGGAACGCCCCATTTTTAAATGGATATTACTCACGCATAGCAGCCATTTTTTATTTGCGACATTGACAGTTGTATTTGTCAATGTCTACCATTTAATCATGGAAAGGTACACACTCCAACAACGTTCACAAATAATCCAAATTTATTATGAAAAATCGGGATCTGTTACTCTAACTTTACGTGCTTTAACTTCAATTTTTGATCGTTATAATCCTCCAGATAAAAGGACAAATGAACTTTTAGTGAAGAAGTTTGAAACTGATATTACACTTCATAATGTTAAAGTGCCCAGAAATGCAAGAAGTGAAGAGGACATTGCTGCCGTACATGAAAGTGTTCAAAATTTATCGATTTCTCGACGTTCACAAGCACTAGGCATCTCCCAGACGTCTTTGTGGCGAATTTTTTACGAAAAAACCTTGGTTTACAGCCGTACAAAATTGTTTTAACACAACAGATCATTTAAAAATGACTTTATCGAAAAGAAAATTCGGTGATTCGATTATTTCAAGAAATGCGATTTAACTCCATTGGACTTCTTTCTTTGGGGTTACATTCAGTCATTGGTTTACAGCAATCATCCAGCAAATTTAGACGATTCACAGATCAATATTGAACGAGTAATTGCTAACATACGACCTGATTTGTGTGAAAGAGTCATGGAAAATTGGGTTCAACGACTTCATTCTTGCCAGCGTTTTCGTGATGGACATTTCAATGATGTTTTGTTTCAGAACTAATTGTATCCATTATACTTTATAATGAAATAAAAATTTCAATCATTTTCAAATAAATAATGTGTTTTATCTACAAAATAAAATGGGACGCTGTTAATGAAAGACTCTTTATAACCAATAATATGTTAAAACAAATTGTAGAAATTACTATGTTTTACCACCAATAAAAATATATATTACACATTTTCTTGTGACTCGAGTTTCGGGAAATGAACTATCCCATCATCAGACAATAATATGTTTATTTTTTATTGAAAAAAATTAATGAAAACTACGATTGAAATGAAAACTTGAAGTAATATATTATCTCTAATTTCTTGTGCAAAGTTCATTTTACTACTATAATACTGCTTCCTAGTGGTTTATCAATTTTAGTCTGATATCTAGCATCCTCGTATGATCACGTTTCAAATGTTTCTTTTTGACTTGTATCTATTTGAATAAAATGCAACTCTGAACTGTTGAACCTTGATGAATAATAACGTCTACCTTGAAATTCATCTGTATCCTATTGATGTATTCGGTGTCGCTGCTTAATGCTGGTTCCATGGTACTACAGTTCCTACAATATTGAATTACAATTATTATTAACATTAATGTGAGAATTTTAAGATATACAGGCTCCTGTAATAGTGCGTTCTTCTTCCATAGCTGTCGAACCAGACACCTTAGAAACTTCCTTCGAAAACAGGTTTCTTGTATTTCTATTTCTGCATCTCAAGAAATTATTTTCCAATATACAGGGTGTTCCCAAAAAAATAAATTCAACAAACGGGTGATTTTTCAAATGGATTGTCCTGTATCTTTTCATGTATTTTCAATGACCTTCACCATATCTATTCAAACGCAAAATCTTAGAAATATTTTTCTAACGGTACAGATCTTATTCAGCGCTCCGCTTGCAAAAACAAGATGTAACACGAATATGGAATTCTTGGTTGCTGAAAGATTCATAGAGTCATCATAACAAAAAGATTAATCTGCCATATACAGGATGTCCGTTATTGATTGCCAAATATGATGAATTTGAAATTGATATTTCTCGATTTTTTCAAATGTAACGCCCTATTAATTTTTTTACTATAATGCAGAGAATTGAATGCTTCACATATTTTCAGAAGAAACCTTGGGGTTATTTCCACTCCTGCGTCTGGCAAAAAGAAATATGCCGTATTTAACCGATATTGATTTCGGATATATCATTGTTTATAGGCATTTCAAACATTGTATTTTAAATAGTTTTAGAGCACAGAGTAGCGATTTGGATAAGTCAGGATGAATTTTAATAAAAATGGGATGATTGATATGATTTTCATGTTAGGGCAGTGCTACAGAAACTGTTTATAAGAAAGTAGAAATATGCTGCAAAAGAATCGAGTTTTCGGAGGTACAAAAAACAAGAAAGGACAAAATGAGGTATTACTGACCTTAATAGAAGATCCACATACAAGCCAGAGGAAGGTTGGTGAAGCCTGTTATATTAGTGAGCGTTCAGTTAAAAGAATCCTGAAAAAATATTAGTTTCACGCCTACCACATTCAGATGCACCAAGTGCTTTTGGATGATGGTTTTGAAAACCGTCTGAATTTCTGCAACTGGGTTCACAAATTGAACATAGTTCATCGTTTTTTAATTCAGTTTTATTCAGTGATGAAACGACTTTCCACAATTCTGGTTTTGTCAATAGGCATAATTTCCATTACTATTCAATAGAAAATCCGAGAATAATAAGAGAAGTTGACCATCAACACAAGTGGTCATTAAATGTTTGGGGAGGAGTTATCCACAATCATGTGACAGGTCTTCATTCTTTCGAAAGACATTTCAACGGTGTTGCTTATTTGGATTTCCTTCAAAACATTCTGCCTGGATTATTAGCAGTGCTAAATAACAAACGGAATGTGGTTGCAGCATGATTGAGCACCCGCTCATTATTCTCGTCCTGTGAGAGAATTTTTGGATAACCAGTTTCCCAATAGATGGATTGGTAGGGACGGACTGACAAGATGGCCTGCTAGATCACCAGATCTAAACAAATTAGCATTTTTTTCCGTGGGGATACATAAAGGAATCTTATACGATGATACTCCAACTACAACAGTATTTTGTTTATAATTTACACATTTAAACCGATGTTCAATCTGTGCCCTATCGGTTTATTATTTCCAAATAACCCCATCTTTCTGAAATTTTCACAGTTTGCATTTTGGATTTCAGTAATAGGCTGAAAAATTTCATGCGTTAAACGTAAGCCGTATTTCACATGAAATGGAGTTCTTTATTCGTTAGATTGACAAATTGTTTGCACTGGGATAAAAGTAAATGATGAATAAATGTACCAAATGAATCCGGGTTAAAATCCTACTATCTGATGAACAAATATTGTGAGATTTATCAAAATTTACCGAGTGATAAGTTGATAATATCCCATATTTCGCAGACCTGCACTTGAAATCCATTTGCAGCATTTAAAATACGAATGTATTTCTCATTTGCGGACTTGGAAAATTTTAGTATGTTGCTTAATATCTATCTATATGGATAATTTAATTACTTGATGTAATTCCGTTGCTTATTATTTCATATTGAAAACCATATTGCAGTCAACGGAATATACAAGTTTTTGATTATTATCTAGAAAAATAATATCTGCGGTAAAATATTTCAAATGGGGTTGCATGTTTGATGTATGGATATCATTTGGATAGGTAATTTTAATTAAGCTAATGAATGTATAAATTAGGAGCGATTTATACTAATCCACTATATAGTAATTTCATAATGAGTTAGCATGTCATCCTTTTTTATATAATTAAGGGAATTTTCACGAGAAAGATGTTAAATAATGGTATTAATGCACTTAAAATTACTGTATTTATTTTAAATCAGTAAGTTTTGCAGTGCATAAGGTGGAAAATAATATAAATCAACGAAAATATACTCGTTTGATTGATTGGGTCTTTACTAACTCATTTGAAGGAAAAAATTAATGAGAGACAGTATTTTAATTTCCACAAAAATGTTTATAATACAAAAATTGTTTCACCACAATATGGCTTCTTCAGGTATCTACATTCTACTGGCTGATCCGGTTTAACCGAGTTTAAATACAGTGTTAAGTACGTGACAAAATAATGGAAGAACAATTCATAAAAACTCAAGGTGTTTATTGGAGTTTGCCTCTTAAGAATGCCATTAGAGAAAGATATTCAATAATGGAGATTTGGTAACATCTGTTTGTTCATTCAAAAGGATTTTACGGGCATTGTACCTGTTGATTTCAAGAAATTCCAAAAGTGTTAATCTAGAACTTTTGCTTTCGACGTGGATAATTTCATAGTTATTGTTGAAATAATGCCTGAATTCCTTAAGATGATTAGCATATGTCGAATGTAAGGAAGCCGATATGTAACTTCTTTGGTATTCTTGGATTCTTTGTCTTGAATAATCTACCTGTCTGGCCAATAAATACTAAAGGGCAATCGTTGCAAGTCAACTTGTAGACTTCAGATTTATTTTCTTTATTTGTTCGATCCTTATTATTTTATATGTAAGTACTAAGGTTATTAATTGTTTTAAAAGCTTCGTTGTAAACCATTAATATCCTTAGTACTTACGTAAGAAACAATAAGGATCGAACAAATAAAGACAATAAATCTAGAGGCTACAAGTTGACTTGCAACGATCGCCCTTTAGTATTTATTGGCCAGACAGGTAGATTATTCAAGACAAAGAATCCAAGAACACCAAAGAACTTACATATCGGATTCCGTACATTTGACATGTGCTAATCATATTAAGGAATTCAGGCATAATTTCAACAATAACTCTGAAATTATCCACGTTGAGAGCAAAAGTTCTAGACTAACACTTTTGGAATTTCTTGAAATCAACAGGTACAATGCCCGTAATATTCATTTGAATGAACAAACAGATGTTGAAATGTCTCCATTACTGAATATCTTTCCTTAATGGAATTTTTTAGCAGCAAACTCCAATAAACACCTTGAGTTTTTGTAACTTATTTTTCCATTATTTTGTCACGTAATTAACACCGTATTTAAACTGGACACCATCAGCCAGTAGAATGTAGATACCTGAAGAAGCCACATCGTGGTGAAACAATTGTTGTATTATAACCATTTTTGTGGAAATTAAAATACTGCCTCTTATATATATGTTTTTAATGAAAATATACTCGTTCAGGATTGTAATCTGTTCTTCGACAAAATCAAAATTGTAAATGTGAAATCACTACAAGAAAAGTTCGAGTCCGTAGATTTTTCAGATCTAGAAATTTATATTAGGAATACAAATAAGTTCCTGCGGTTCTGAGAACAGCTGTCGCTACTAGTTGATTACTCCATTGTTTCATCTGGTAACACCTTCATTCAGAAGTGTCATTGTTAGGCTTTCTTTTTAGTATCTGTCATTTCGCTGAAGTGTAAAACGAACTTATTAATACTCCCACTAGTTTCGTTTGTCCAAAGTGAACCACGATGATTATAAAAGGAGAATAGTTCACTTTTATAACTGTAATTAAAAATTACGTTCTACGTTCACAAAATTGCTACAGAAATATCACATGGACACACCCAATTTCAAAGAAAGAAAATTATGCTAAATAATTCCCTAATAACGAAATTAAAGCAGAAACTCCCATCGTTTCTGCAAGTTTTATATCTAAATTATATCATGGTCGATGCACAAACTTGCCTCACGCAGACCTTCACATTTGTTAACCTGTTTACCGTGTTTTTGTACTATATCTACATAATTATTTTAAATTCGTGAAATGGTTAGTTAGTAAATTGGGCAGGAAACAATATATACAAATAACATTTTTCTAATAATTGAATCTGTCGAAATTATTTTTTTGCGCGCTTATTGTAGGAAACAGCGTGCTATCGTTTTGTCTAAATGTCTGTAAATTTCGCATTGTGAGCGGAAAATACTATAAACGACATTTATTGGACGCACTGATGAATCGGAGGTCAAAAGTAATGCCATCCGATCGGCCACCCGTAAACAGTTCATTTGAGATCATTTTCGACTCAAAATTAGAAAATTACAGACATTTGAGCAAAACTGCTCACTAGAAGTATGCAAAAAGAATTTCGACAATCCTTTTAAGCAGGCTTTTTGAATGATCACGTCCCTGTACTTTCTAGACTTATTGTAGCTCCATCCAGTATTTCAACTTTTTTTTCTTTCCAGCCATATATAATTGGAAGGGCGAAACGCGCCTTGGTCTATCCCTGGAAATAGGAGAAACGGTCCAGATCCTCGAGGAATATTCTGGCTGGTACAGAGGGTTTTCCACCAAAAACCGATCAGTTAAGGGTATATTTCCCCAGTCGTACATCCACTTGAAGCCCTGCAAAGTCGACAATGAAGGTCTTTTCGAAAGCGTTGTACCGATTGAGGATCCTGTTATCAGAGAGGTTACTCTGGTGTTACGGGAATGGGGAGATATATGGAAAAAATTATTCGTGGTGAGTAAAAATTTGTTGGCAATATTGTACAAGAAGACAAGTTCAAATAGTCTCTTTTATTTAAATTTGAACACAAATTATTATAGTAGTTCAATATTCAATCACTTTGGACATTTCTTTGAGAAAAGAATATTTTATTAGCAATAATTTTAGTCAAAAGCTAGTCAATATCTTTAAAAATTGGATCAAATATGAAAGGCTCTTATCGTCTATTGCTTTGAAATTTTCGACGTTAGCTACTGAAATAATAGTTTGAAGCAGATGTTATAACTTTAGAAGAACAAATGTATTTTAATTTTCATTTAAAATTTTCAATGTAGTTTCAATTCTGGGTCTGAACTATATCAATTTCAGAACAAAGAAAACTACAAGTTCGAAACTGTAGGAAAAGTGATGAGAGATCTGTTGGAATGGCGAAGGCAGCTAGTATCGGGTACCTTGACTCACGATCAAACAAACGAGCTCAAGTTAAAGATAATAGGAAAAATCGACTGGGGCAACCGGTAAGTTTGAAATGCATGCTTTTTCAACCTGTTGAATTGAGAAATTTTAAATCCATGTAATAAATACCATTTTGGTGGATGCGCTGGTTATCCTTCATAGAAAAACTAGTTTTATTGTATTTCGCTCTTCTCCATATTTGGAGTGATGAGTTATTTATTTTAAAACTGGACAGATGTTAAGTGTACGATGGCATACAGTAATATAATTATTACTATTTTACAAAATTCATTCTTTGTAGTGCGAAATACAATCAGTAGAAGCAGAAATGACAAATATCATATGAAAAGTTGAATAGTAAGCAAATCAAATTACTTCGTTTTATTATTTGAAGTGTGTGAATCAATTAAAGCAGTAAGTTTACTCAATATGCATTTCTTGGTCCATTTTGGCATATTCTGATAAACATGTGAGCGTTTGGATTATGATTCGAAAAATTTGCAGTAAAAAAAATTCATATAAAGATGAAACCACCAAAAAAATAACAGAATGTGATATTACAATATCTGTGAAAATAACATATTTAATAGTATAATACCTAATTTTTTATGAAAAGCTATTTATTTATTCATTCCCATAAAACTGTTGAAGATTTCAAATATTTTATCTCCACTTTGTTATTTTTAAGTTATAAATTGTTTTTCCATCAGTTGGGGAAAAACTGATTGCATTGTATTTAGGGAGCTGATTTGGAGGCTCAAATAAAATTGAGAAGCAACTGAAGAATCCTCAAGCATGTATCTTTGGGTTTTCCCTCGACAACTCTATGTTTTTATTGACCAGAAAGATATGAATTGATGCAGAATATTCTAGAAGCAGGTTTGAAAATCTGGGGACACTAAAAACTGTTTCTTGTGCCACCTGATCCATTAAATTCTTACTATTGAAGTTCTTATTCACTGTTGTACAGGTCTGTAAATTACGTAATCCAAAAGATAAACAAAAATATTCTTATAAAAGCTCAAATTAGAAAAATCGGAAGGAAACTCAATCACAAGAGTTTAGGAAGCTTGATAATCTCTGCTGGTCAAATATATATAATATTTTTCAAATGAAACAAAATATGTCATCTATCTGCGAATTTTATTGAAATTCCAGAAATGGTACAGATTCCATATGCAGTCAACTAAAAATTAAATTACATATAACTAATTGCCGTAAAATACCATACAATGAAAGTTTCTTATTATTTCACATCCTCAAGTTTGAAGACTTTAGGTAGGTATCAAATTCAGCTTTTGCTTACAAGAAGACAGTATATGAAAGTCTTCAATGAATGGAGAGGACTGCCAAAAATGATTTTTACTGAAATTTCTGAAAAGTACAACATGAACTTCAGTGTATCATAGTAAAACCTAGTTTTTACATAATATGACAACTTGTCAGCACTAAAAATATCCTACTTGCTAACTTCTGACCTTCACTGAAGTATGACTATCCTTTGCATACTATGTATTGAAATTTTCTCGGCCAACTCTCGAAACAAACAAAACTTGAAAATCAAAGTATTTTTATTATTTAAAGTAGTCTCCTCTTAATTGAATAAATTTATTACAAAGACCCTGTAACAGCTATAGACAAAAAAAACCAAATTTTTATCTTGCTCTGCAAACCAGGTCTTTAAAACTTCTATCAACTTTTTGTTGAAGAAAAATTCATCACCTTCTAAACTTTTTTCAGTTGGGTAAACAGATGATAGTCAGACGAAGCTAGATGAGGTAAATAAGGGGGGTGTTCAAGTAGTTCAAATCCTAAATCATGAATCGATTTGTGTGCAGGGGTATTGTCCTGCAAAAACAAAACATCTTTGGATAACTTTCAGTGTCTTCTCTCCGTAATTATTTATCTTAGAATTGTCAGGACCTACGAATACTATTTCCCTGTTATTGTTCTATTTTTATCTGGATAATTAATCATTATTATTCCACGGCAATTCCAAGAAACTGAAACAAGAAATTTTTCAGCAAATTTTTGAACATGAAACTTCTTAGGCCTTGTAGAAAAAGAGTGTGTCTATTCCATCGATTGCTGCTTTGTTTCTGGGTCATTGAAATTCTATATTTCGCAGAAAATTTTAAATTGCTTTTAAGTCAATGTACTTGATGGTTCCATACTCCATTTTTTTTATTTTCGCGATTTCGATCGACATAATTTCTTTTAAAATTTTATTCAGTAGCTCTGGTTCGACTTCGACGTGGAACTTTACTCTGACACGTCTAGTAAGTTATTGTTTGTTATATTAGTAGTACAAATAAGTTTACGCCGTACGGAACCCAATTTCCTTGTTTATTAATCATTCCTAATGATTTTAAACGATGTGAGACTGCTTTCTGAGTGACTTCTAATGTTAGAGCAAGTTCTTTTTGTGTTTGAGATGAGTCTTCCTCCAATTCTGCATCCTCATAAATTTTTGGCCTTCCACTGCGATCTTTGTCTTCTACGTCGAAATCACCGTTTTTAAACTTTTGAAACCACTCTCGACACGTTCTCTTACTCAAAGCACCCTCACCATATGCTTCTACGAGCAATTGATGCGCCTCAGCAGCAGATTTCTTTAAATTAAAGAAGTAAACTAATATTTCCCGCAAATGACGCTTACTTGGCGCAAATTTTGACATTTTCAACTTATAAAAATTATATTTTACCAATATAAAATCAATGATATTAATAGGTTATGTTGTTCTTGAATGTCCAAACTATTTTTTAAGCCGGTTATCATCTGCGAAAGTTAACCGAAACTCCGCGCCGCGCCATCTACAATAAAACGGCGGAAACTTATTTGTACTCCTAATAGTATTTTCTTTAACCATTCTAGGCTTAGTTGATATTTTTCTGAGGAGTGGAGGTATTTCTATAATTTTCCTTGGCAATTATATTTATATATAATAATAATCAGACAAGTAAGATATATTTGATGGACTATTATTTACCTACTCCCAAAAAGATTGAATTTCAGTTTGTATAGCCATAAATTTTAATTTTATATTTAAGCTGATTCGACAAGAAGGTAATTAATACAATATCTAATATTTCTTTGAGTTTTATTACATAAAAATATTTCTTAATCATAAAAAATATCTAATATATGTATAAGGCACAGTATACTACCTTTCACCTAAACCTATTTGAAAGTCTTATTAAGTGATGATACATTTATGTCTCTTCTTTAAAATCTATACAAAAATATTTTGAAATATTCTTCGATCACATTCAAAAGGGATTAAAAAATGTCCCCAAAATTTCAAAGGGAGTTTGTCACAGTCCTTATTTTCAAAATCTCCTAGTTACAAAGTATTAGGATGGCAGTGAGGTTACTTCATAGAAGAAAATATCTACCATATTGTAGTAGTTGTACCCTCTGAACCCGAATCGCCTAAAAGAATATGACAATTAATGATGTATACAAGAAAATATAACAGAAAGCTCACTTAAAAACTTAACATCACATCAATCATTGAATCCTCCATTATAATTTTATGTTCATTCTATTTCTAAACTTAAGAAAATATAATAAAAACACAAATGAAAAATTAACTAAAATTTATTATCTAATGAGATAGATACAGCATTCGTATGGAGCAGTCTAAATAAATCTGTATGAAGACCTATACAACTGAGCAAAAGCGGAAAAACTAAGATCAATAATTGAAAAAATATAACCTATTAAAATAATCACAAATACATCATTTAAACTAGGAATTCTGGAGATTTGTAGAGATCCTAGTTAACATGGCATTAAATCAAACTTATCATCTAAGGCATTCACATTTCTTGGAATAATAATTGAAATTCAGGAATTGATTTATGTCATTAGTTTGGAAACTAAATCTTATGTTTCAGTCTCTTTACCGTATTGCTCGATTTCTGGGTAAATAGGGCTCATCTCTAGAGTGCTGGGGGCTGAGGGGAGGTTGCTATGGCTGCCAAAGTTTAATCTTCTGACCAATTCTTCTAGGATTTCTCCGAATACCATCAAATTCATATTTTGCCCGAGGAAGTGCAACAAAAGGAAATCTCCCACCTGAAAAAAAAATATTGAATAAGTTTCAAGAATGTTTCTTTGTGGTTTTGGTCTTTGAGTGTTTTCGCTGAAATTAACTTACCTGCGTTTTTCTGATGATTGTATCGACAGCGTTGTGAGCTCCAAATCTGAATCTTCTTCTCAGGATGGTTTCTCTGGTGTTTGGAAGCAGAACAACAGCAGCCGAGTAACAAATTGCTAAGCCGGACAGAATGGCCACAATGATGAACCAGAACCACAGGAAAATGTAGATCTTTTCATTTAAAATGTTCAAGGCTAACACACAAAGCGCGTCATGTTTCTGGATGGAACCTGAAGGACCAAATTTAGTGAAGGTACACTTGGTCACTCGGGGGAAGATTGAAACCATGGGATCCGTACGATTTTCCTGGTCCATATTCGAAAAACTGATGACATCAGTTCCGTATGTCATGAAAGCTCCTCCCAGAAATTTGTCAGTCATAAGGATGTTGATAATCTGATGAATAGAAAAAATTTCATCAGATCTTTGTGGTATATAAAGAAACATTTTTCCATTAGTTTTTAATTGTTGAAATAACTTACCACATTCGCGAAGTTCAAGATTTCACAAAAGAAATATCCAAAGGCATAGTTATTATGTAAATGCATGGTTTCAATGAGATATTGCACAAGTCTGTTTTGACGAGCTTCTCTTTCATCCTTGTTTCCTACAAAGGAACCTCGGAGACCTTCAGTTATCAGTCTAACCTTTCCTTCTTCCCAGTTTTTCCAAATCCAATGAGGGACGTAAAACATTACACCCTGAAAAAAATTGAATAAGTGAACTTTTCAAGATTTCAATTTATGTTTATCTGAGACGTGGATGGTAATTTTCCATATTTTACCTGGAAGAAGAGGACAAAGGGAACCCATTGGTAATAACTGTGATAGGTCTTGTCTTGATTTTCGTTACCCAATCCAGGATGGGCAACTTCTGATCCTACTATTTTCCCTTGCTCATGTGGCAAAGTGAAAGTGTAGGTGATCCAACAGAATGTATTGATCACATGGGGGTGATTTACCCTGTCATGTATGCATTGGATTGGATACCCTGAAAAAGTAGACTAATTAGCTTCTGATCAGTCTATTTGAGTTTTTATCTATTTTAAATTGAAGGATTTTGAAATCAGAAGTTTGGAATTAATGTTTATCAACATAATTCAACTTGTTGAATTTTGACAGTCAGAGTTCATTTATCTTCATGATCCATGAAGACCTTATTGTATTCATAGTTTTTATAAGGTATCAACCTTTGAGAGAAATAGTTTTGAACTTGCTACTAGGAAAGGTTATTGCTTCATTCTGTTTACGAATGCTAATCACATTATCTTCAACTTTGGAATCGAATACAATTCTGAATATTAAGCCTGTTTTGTAACGATTTTTATTTCTGGATTCAAATCCAGAAATAAGACTCTTAATACTGAACTGACTTACCTATTAAATTATTGGCAGTTACGATTATACAGCACACAAATAAAATCGCAGAGGTTAACCTATAATGAGCTCTAAAAACCATATTATCGATCATGGCCTTATCCACTAGATAGCGGATCTTGATAAGGCCGGCAACAGCCGACACCATGCCAAAGACGGTCATCTTGAGTTATTTCTGAAAAAGAAGAACAGAAACTAATGTACATTTGAACAATAACTTGTTTCTACTATTCACAATGACTGTTATCAAGAATTTGCGTTGATATTCTCCTGCTTATCTGTGTTTTGTAGACAAACAAACAAGAACGTCCGCCACATTACAGTTCTTGCTTGGAAGTTCTGAATATTTAATCGATTTCTTGCACTTGCATTGAATCAGGAGAGAATTGAGTGGAACTCTGAATCTTAAACTCGGTAGGATCAAGGCAAAATCTTCTGATGAAGTGAATTATAATAAGGAACCAAAATAAAATCTTCAAATGTTTCACATGTTAATATGGTGACAATGATCTCAAATCACAATAATCAAGACCGCAAAAATTCAATTGAAAACTACAGAATGAGTAGTATCTTATATGTTAGCTCACATCCTGTGCTCAAGTATGACACGTACTTCCTCTTTAAATCTTCAACCGATGTCGCTGTTTATTCTATATCCAGACACGTGTTTTCTGTTTGTTTGTTCCGTCATTCTTCAGTTCAAGAAACTATTTTAAAACGGGATTTTCTTTGTTGGTGAATTATTCTCAACATTCATCGACAGAAAACCATTTTGTATGTTTGGATGGTTGAGTCAAATCTAATAACAGATTATTCTTTTGTGTGAGATTCATAAACCATTCACTTATAGCATATGGTGTCGGTTCCAAGAAAACCTACACGTTATAAATTTTATAACCGCAAAATTACATAATACAAACGCGAAATATCCATAAATTCAAATGAATACTGTCATTTCTTCTACGTTTCAAATCACCGATCTGAAGCTGAGATAATTCAATTTTCTTGCTAATTCATTAGAGTAAATTAATGAATGATTCACTCTGGGTGAAGTCTTTGAATCTCCAGAAGTTTTCGCATGGATAGTTTCCTGTGTTTTTTTCCAGCCATGTTGAAGTTCCATATAAATAAGTTATATATGACTTAGTTCGCTAGGCAATAAAAGCGATTACATTTTATTTCGCTTGTATTCTCCGCAATTTATGTCCCATATCTTCTTGGCACAATTGTGAAAGCATGTTTCACTTTTCAAATATTTATTCTGGGTAAATAAATTCAAATCGCTTCACAGAAACGCGTATGAAATGGTGTTTTCATTTGAATATAATACGGTTGAATAATAATCATCAGCTAGATACGTTTAAAAGATAAGAGTTTCAGAAACAAAAGAATGCTTATTGGAATGAACAATAAGCAAAACCTATCTTGTTAAGATATCGGTCTTTCACTTATCCTAGTTTTTGGTTCTTCGAGTTTGACTTTGAGAAGTTTTTTTTTCATTAGTTTTCACTTTTATATATTTATTTTCAATTTCTCATAATTTCTGAGTTACCGAGAAACTTGTTGCTTTTTCTTTGAGTACGAAGTTTCTTTTTTCCGCCTGAATCGAAGAATATACATTTTGATCTTCTGGAACGTTTGATGCTAACTGTAATACAGTGTCCCAGCTCATCTTTTATTGAATATAATGTGACAAATTGTTAACGACCTCGCGAAAACAATTATTAATTATAAAATCCGACATGCAGTTTGCATACATCAAATGCCACTTGCAAATGTTACTTGTACGTCCAAGGCTTCTTACATGAGTATCACAGCCAAAAATTCTTCGAATAATTGTGACTGTCCTTCCAAGAGAATTTCTTCATAACGTTTTAATACCTCTAGGTTAGAACAGCCGCTAATAGAAATTACCGTTAGTTAGTAAGTTCATCTGCATCGATAATACTTGCAGTGTGGAACAAATTATTGCTGTACGGTGAAAGATTTGTAGTTGCCTTAAGTGCACATTTGAAAGTTACGCAAACTCACGTCAATCGTAGCTACAAGTCACAAGAAACCAGGTCAGATCAAGGTAGCGGGCGTTTTGTATTTGCTAGAAGTATTTTATTGACCATGTTGGAAATGGAATGGTACATGTGTGTACTTCGAATAACTGTATCCATTGTGATTTCTGACTAATATTTCTAGTAGTTATTTCTGTAAGAACGAGGTTGAAACAAAGAGTTTTTTAGTTTCCACCAAAAGGCAAGTTGTTTTTAATTGCCCTCTAACATTTAGATTAAAAACTTCAAATTGTTTTAACAAACGGGAATTAGTTTTTTAGTGAAAATTGAAGAGAATTTTATTGTACTTGAGTGAAATTTTCAAGACCATATCCGCTGTTATTCATTACCAATACTTTTCGTAGGAACACCGTTTGAACATAATTGATGAGTTCCTAAATTCCTAGAATACAACTTCGTGATGTCTCTATTAGAGTCGATTAAAATCCACTCTTGTATTGTAGGACGTATCTAACTGCACGGCAATTGCAACAAATAGCTATTAGTTATGCAAGTAGTCATTAACAATTTGATACAATTGGTACTCTTTTCTTCTCGCTGTTAGCTTTTTCCCTCAAATTCCGGTTTTCGCCCGAAGCTTATTCCAAGAAGTTACTACCTGTATTATCCACTCTCAAATGCCAGGTATATTTTATGGGACAGAAATGCCTAACCATCCATCTCTTAAAACTGTCCCAATGTCTAACAGTTATATTCGATCTACCCTTCAACGTCTATTTTTACAGACTGTTTATGGGTTGTTTTCGTTCGGACAAAAACGATTACCAATTATGGTATTGTATAGTTAAACGATGAAACTGAGCGGTAACGTAATGAAACAAATCATTAATCATGTTGTATTATGTAAACTCCTAGCTTTATCTGTTGAAGGTAACGTAAGTAATTTGCCGAGACGGTCCAAGAGCTGATAAGAATTTGTTAAACGTCTTTATTTCAAATCTTCCTTTTACTCAAATAATTACGCTATATATACTTCACGTCATTAACCAGCCTTTTCTTCTTCTTAAATATCTGATAAATTCTGGACATCTGTTAATTTACAATAGACAGTTTTTAACTCTATATATACATTTCAGTCGTTCCGCGATGTTAATTTTCTTATCTTTCATCTAGCTAACTTTAAACAATGGTCCGAGAATTGCTGCTTAGAACAAAAACGAGTTTGATGCGATGCTATAAAAGGTCTACGGCATACATGATTAGAATATGTATTCATATGGCATTATATAACGAAAGATTAATTTTAACCGGTTAATTTATGGAAGGTAGTCTTTTTACGCCATTTTGTCTATATTTCTGGTTTTCGAACCAAGGACTTCTGAGCTGATAACATTTTGAAAGTTGGTCTCGTTCAAAATTCATGAAATCCTGTATTGAATGTTCTTCGAAATTCATTATTTATCATGGATCACATTGAAACAGTAAATGACAATATTTCACCAGGTAAGACGATAGAAATTTAAAGATTCTAAATTTTTACAACGTTGCGATCGTCGATTTACATTGATCAATGTTTGTTTTTACATACAGTATCGAGAAGTTTATATATGCCACATGTTGATGTGTCATTGTTCTCTAAAGGAGTCCAACTCATAATAGGTGCTAAGTGAAGCAAATTATCTAATAATAGAACATAATTCGAGGTTAGTGCATTGGTTAAATATTTATTGTATATTGGTTTAGATCGAATCTACGGGTGGACTAACATACTGCTGGAGATTTGAATGACCGTCTTCCTTTGTGTTTACCTTTTAGCTCTAGCAACAGTAATCCAAGTTAGCGTCTCTAGGTAAATCCAAACCGTGCTCGCCTACGCCTAAGTTAAGGCCACTTAATCACATAAACTAACTTAATTCACTAAAAGTCTTAAAAGGCACTGTGTTTTTCATAACATTTTGTTCGTACCGTCCCTACATCAGGCTGCTTCGCTGCATTACTGGCAAACTAGCTTTCTTCGTTCTCTCCTCGGTACGTAAGAGAAGGGAGAGCTTTATCTTTGTCCGACCTGGAGGTCGGGATTGGTCGTCCTTGTCTAAAAGCACTTTAACTCGGCCCGTTGAAAGAATGCATATCTCTGGGTCCGGTCTTTTAGGCCTTTATTGTTCGATGCGTCCTGACATATTTCGATAAATATTGGAGTTGTTGCTGGACGACCGACTGATAATCTTCGAGGATTCACGATTTTGTTCATTGGTTTTTCAGATAGTGGATTTTCAGGGGGAAACAAGACATATGCGGCTTTTATGTTGCTTGGAGGGCACTATTGTTGAGCGGTGATGAAATCAAAGTAACCAGTTGGAAAACCTGCATCTGGGTGGCGGTGTTGTGAAGACCTCCTGGATTGGCATTGAAGATTTGTAATATGTTCTTCGTCCACACTCAATTGTACGACTAAACCAACAAAGTATCCTCCATATTGAAAAAATCAGTTGTCTTTAGATTCACATCATTTTATCCATTTGTTTTTGCGACAAATCTAGTGTGATAATCGAAGTACCATCAGCAGTTGAAATTCTAAGGAATTTAAAATTTTTTTAATCTGATTTTACGTCCTATATTTCATTAATAGTAATAGTGGATATATGAAAGTACACCAAAATCTTCATGTAATATTTTGGACTATTAAAAATCACTCATTTTACAGAAATTAGATTGATTTGACCGATGCTTAGTGTAATTGTTGATAATTAACATTATCAATGAAATAGATCTTTCTAATTCTTATATATCCGGTGTTTTTTTTTTGGACTTTCGATAGGGATAACTGTGATTTGACAGAAGGTAGAAGCCATCTGGTTCTGACATTTCTGTTCAGTAAGCATTGACAAATTATCATGGAAACTCACGCCGCAACAACGTTTACAAATTGTTGGAATTTATTTTCAAAATCAGTGTTCTATTCGCCAAACTTATAGAGCACTTGGTGAAATTTATGGTCTATATAATCGTCCATCAGAGCAGCTTATTCGTCGAACTATCGATAGATTTCGGACAACATTTTCTCTACTCTATGCAACAACAACAACAAGACAAAGAACTGTACGAACAGAAGAAAACGTGGTTGAACGGCTATGTGAACAAGTAAAATTGCCGTATATGGAGTGAAAACAATCTTCAAGAAGTTTTGCAGGTTCCATTGCATCCTGAAAAATGCACTATATGGTGTGCTTTATACGCTGGAGGCATCATCGGTCCATATTTCTTCAAAAACTATGCTGGAGCTAATGTTACAGTGAATGGTGCTCGTTACAGATCGATGATCAATGATTATTTGTTTCAAAATTTGAATGGTATCGACCCAGAAGTGTTTTGGTTCCAACAAGATGGTGCTACACCTCATGCTGCTACCGTTACAATTGATTTATTGAAAGAAAAATTTGGGGATAACATTATTTCGAGAAATGCTCCAATTAATTGGCCTCCAATGGATTATTTTCTTTGGGGTTACGTCAAGTCATTGGTTTCTGGTGATAAACCAGAAACAATAGATGCTCTGGAAGCCAACATTACTCGTGTTATTGATGAAATAAGGCCTGAATTACTCGAAAAAGTGGTCCAAAATTGGTCTGGTCGAATGCGGTTCCTCAGAGCTACTCGTGGTGGACATATGCCATAATTTGGCTTCAATCTTAATTTACATGTGTTTTATTTCAATTTAATGTTCTTCCACTATAAAAAAAAATAAAAAAACACCCGATACATGGATGTTGATACCTTTTTTTTAGCACTTTGGCAGGTATAGTACGGAAGTGGTAAACATTGGGAAGAATTAGTCTTAATGTAATTTCATTAGTTCAGCTCTCGACGAGATAAACTTTTTTTCTAGAATAGTCTTTTATGAAATTAATTCGTTTTACGTGCAGTTTATTCTTCAAGACACCAAATGAGCATAGACCTCTTTCTCAAGCCGCTCTTGAGGGTTTTGCAGAAAATTTGCATCTGGAATCGAAAGAAGACCCAGCCCAGGAAACTGAAAAACTGGGAAACTTTACAGTCTGAAGATTTTGAGGACAGTGGAAGATAATATCTTCTTCAAAGTATGACAGCAGATATGAACATTGTCTTCCTAAAGCAAACAAAATAAGACATGAAGGATACTCAGAGTAGAGTTGCCTGGGCCATCTAGATAGAACCAAAGAACATGTACGAGAACAACAAGGAGATTTTCAGAGAGAAAGGTCATCGATGGAAAACAGTTTCTAAATGCAATCGAAAGCTCCGCAATGAATTATACTACATATTTTTCCAGAATTATCTTCTTGCAAATAAATTTGCCCAGATATTCATGACGGATTCTATCATCGATAAAATAATTTTACTCACCAACCCAATAGTTAGTATAGTCTTAAATAGAACTCCTGAAATATCCACTTCTAGTCCTATTGAGATCAGAACTCTGCTTGGATAACTGGTTTTGTCTGCTTATTTGGAAAGTAATCATTAGTCATCTAAATATGACAAAATGAAGGGTGTTTCAATAAGAGCGCAAGATTTAAATTGCGCGCCATGTTTGACAGTCATAATGTCACATGATTATGACGTGACAGATCGAAAGTTGACAAAAAAAAATTCGTCAAAAGGGTATGCAAATGCCAGCAAAACGCGGCCATTTACAATATATTTTCTTTCATACCTAATTCCCAAATGTATATTTTCTAAATCAATAAATATTTCAATACTTCGCTACAGAAAACCATGTTTCTCGAAAGTAAATAACTCCAAAGGTTTCTTAATTCATTTGCCTTAGTTGTAATTCACTGAACTTTACTATTATTATTGTAAATAAAATTGCACTCATTTTACAATTGGACAACACATTGATCATATTTTGGTCATTCGCTGTTTAGATATTATTTATTATTATATTTTTCAACCATCCGCTTATAAAAGTCAAGCAGTGTTTTTAAAACGTGTCGTCCCTATTTCTTGAGTTCATATAATAGTCTACATAACATCAAGTGAGCAAGTTTTGTGAATGACAGAAAGCTCCTAGTCAAAACCGTTGAATACGAATATGAAATTTCAAATGTTTTCATGTTAAAGTTCACCCACAAACCATCGACGACTGTTAAAAATGTGTAACTGTTTACATTTCAAACAAATATTGCTACACATCGCCTAGAATGATAGCTCTCGAACCTCTTCGACCAACTATTCCAGGAGATATTTCTTATACAAATTCCATATTATTACTCTAGGTAATAAAATTGCCATATATCTAGCCTATAGGAAACCTAAATGACTCCTTAATGAATCATCTCCGCTCTTTCATTGTGTCCCTAGAACAGCTTGAAATTGATCTACTTTTTTATCGTAAAATTGTGTTTAGTGATGAAGCTCATTTCTGGTTGAACGGCTATGTAAAGCAAAATTGCCTTATATGGAGTGAAAGCAATCCACGAAAAGTTTTGCAGGTTCCATTGCATCCTGAAAAATGCACTGTATGGTGTGCTTTACACGCTGGAGGCATCATCGGTCCATATTTCTTTAAAAACTATGCTGGAGCTAATGTTACAGTAGATGGTGCTCGTTACAGATCGATGATCAATGATTATTTGTTTCAAAAGTTGAATAGTATCGACCCAGAAGTGTTTTGGTTCCAACAAGATGGTGCTACACCTCATGCTGCTACAGTAACAATTGATTTATTGAAAGAAATATTTGGCGATAACATTATTTCGAAAAATGGACCAATTAATTGGCCTCCAAGGTCATGTGACATAACTCCGCTGGATTATTTTCTTTGGGGTTCTGTCAAGTCATTGGTGATGTGGTGATAAACCAGAAACAATAGTTGCTTTGGAACCAAAATAACTCGTGTTATTGATGAAATAAGACCTGAATTACTCGAAAAAGTGGTCCAAAATTGGTCTGGTCGAATGAGGTTCCTCAGAGCTAGTCGTGGTGAACATATGCCGGAAATTATTTTTAAAACATAAATGTCATAAAATTATCTTTCAAATAAAAAAAATTGGCTTCAATCTTAATTCAAATGTGTTTTATTTCAATTTAAAGTTCTATCACTCTAAAAAAAACACCCTATGTTTATTAGCATTGACTCAGGTTCCGTTCATATTAGTTGATTTCATCAGAGTAAAAGATATTTAGTTTGGATCATTGAATTGATAGTTTTCAGAAAAGAAATATCCAGATATTTGATTGTTTCCGTCTTTACTTGACGGAAATTCGTCTTGAATTTATCTACATCTATTCTTCGTAAAATTTTCTGTTTGGGCATTTTTTTGGACTGTTTTGTTGGGTTATTTTCCAATTCGGAGAGAGGTTACCATTTGTTTAATTTACTTCGGAACAATTTCTCTGAATAACTTCAAATTGTTGATCGGTGTCCAGGTAAATCCAGATCGTATAGCCAAAGTTTTCTGACCATTTATTACATTTTGCTATTTTTGAGGGGAAATTTTTCGCTTATTTGTGAGTTGAGAGATTCATGTTAAAAACATTCTGTATATCCAATTATAACTGAATCAAGCAAAATATTTCGTTGATTTGTATCCGATTTTATGTTCTTTCTATTTAATTTTTCCATATAAATATCTAGACCTCTTGCACGAAGTTTAAATTTGAAGAATTTTCACTCATTTGTCAAACATAATAAAATAGTAGGTACACGGTAACGATACACCTCTTAATTAACTACAGTATGTATTTCAAAAGATACCATAAATTGTTTAACCAAGAAATATTATTATGGTAATTGTTCATCCCCTAAGCTGATTTAGTATTTTAACTTTCATTAAGCAGTAGTTGGAATGAACAAGGCTATGCCTTGTAAACGTCTTAACTGGCTCAGACCATTCTATAAATCAAATTAAACAGGGGCGTTTCATCTCTGGAGCCCAGGGGTATGGGAATCACCTTTTTTTCTTTGAGTAACAAGAATTCTCCTAGTGCATCCAAGAATCGTAGACATGTTGATGTGTCTTAAAGATGACTTAATAATTAAAAGAGAAGATATGTAGAATTCATTACGAAAGAAAATAAGCGTTGAAAATTTGTTGACGTTCCTTCACAATTGGAAGAAACGATTAAAACAAATTCAATTAATTTCATCTGGTTGCATAAATTGTATTGTTGAGTGTTTAGTTTTGAAAATGAGTTTAAACTCGAAATATCTATGTCAACAACATAAATTTATAGTGTTTTTCTTCGCCTTAATAAAGTTAGATTTGTCATAATTTTGCCAGATAGTCATAATTTGCTCATCACTGTAAGCACTATAGAAAAAAATTATCAAAGGAATGATACACTGTAAAAGAGGCTTGGTACTTGCTTGGTAGTTTTTGAACTCAATCATGTTCGTCACTTTTTCAAACTGTGAATTACAAATTGTTTCTGAGGGTTTCATAATGTGTTTGAGGGATATTAATTTTTTTGAGAACTTTCAAAAGCAGGGAATTCCAGAGGTCCATCCGTTCATTTAGTAAGTTTATGGCTTGGTGATTACTGGACTTAAAGATCTGTATTGATTCCAAGATATCCAATTTTTTTGTCTGTCGATTCCAGATATAGGAATTGGATAATCTTGAAACCCTACATCTGGAACAGAAGCAAATCACTGGGCATCTTGGAATTCAGCAACATCCAACGTTTTTTCCCAACCTATCAAAACAAATATTCAATCCAACTGGAACTTGGTCAAGTATATTTATTAAATTGTAAATATCTTTAAATACCAGTGGTTGTACTTTGTTCAGTTGTCATGGCGTCTCAATTTTAGTAATAGTTTGGGTTGATTCATTATGATCCCATATAAGCTTGATTCTGAATTTGAGATGAGATTAATTTCACAAATTGAAACAAATTTGGTACAGCAATAACCTTGCCATAAACCTAAATAAACAGACGCAACTTTGGGATTTCCCAATTCTGGAAGTTCTCAAGAGAACAAATATCCCCGAAACATAATATGAAACCCTTAAACACAATTTGTAATTCATAGTCTGAAAATGGCTAATCATTACCTTGGACCAACCATAAACCTCATACATTCTGTCAAGAAAGTACCGGGAATTATCGATTTAAATCTGGCGGGGCAATGAGGCAGGTAAAAAATTTTTTTCCTAGGTTGGTACCACTGTCCTTAATTACTATGCCAAGCTTGAGCGGGATCTGTCTACTAGTGTGTTTGCAACAGCTGATTAAGTCAGTCGATGTCAGAGTGCGTGCCGATTTTTACTATGGGTGATTACGTTGAGCAAAGAATTTGTTTAAAGTTTTGTGTTGCAAATGAATTTTCGTGTGCCGATGCATTGAAAATGTTGTAAAAGGCCTTTGGTGATAATGCTCTATCGAAAACTCGTGCATATCAGTGGTACAGAGCCTTCAAGGACGGTCGTGAAGTGGTCGAAGACTTGCCTCGTTCCGGACGCCCATCGACGGCTTCGATCGAAGATAACGTCGATAAAATTAAGGAAAGGGTGCTGGAAAACCGTCGTACCAGCTTGAGAGAGATAGCACATGATATTAAGATATCCCACGAGTCCGCACGTACGATTTTGATTGATATTTTGGGCATGAGAAAGGTGGCCGCACGACTCGTACCGAAAGACCTGAATTTTCTTCAAAAACGTCATCGCGAACAGGTTGCTTCAGACATGCTGGATCGCTGTAATTCCGATTCTACATTCATGGAACGCATTATAACTGGTGATGAGACCTGGGTCTACGAGTACGATATGCAAACAAGCCAGCAATCATCGGAATGGGTGGCAAAAAATGAGCCGAAACCGAAAAAACCACGCCAAAGCCGCTCGAAAATGAAGGTGATGCTCATTGTTTTCTTCGATATCCGTGGCGTGGTGCACTACGAATTCGTTCCAGAGGGTCAGACGGTAAACAAGGAGTATTACCTAGGCGTTATGAAACGTTTGCGTGAGCGTATCCGTAAGAAGCGGCCAAATTTGTTGGCGAACAACTCATGGATTTTGCATGACGATAACGCGCCTTCTCACCGAGCTACGATTGTGACTGACTTTCTCGCCAAAAACTCAACAAACGTGCTTCAGCAACCACCGTATTCGCCGGATTTGGCTCCCTGCGACTTTTTCCTCTTCCCAAAACTAAAATTGCCCCTTCGTGGCACCCGTTTTGAGTCGATTGAAGCCATAAAACAAAATTCGGCGCGAGAGCTAAAGTCCATCCCGGAAAGCGCCTATAAAAAATGTTTCGATAATTGGAAGTGCCGTTGGCATAGATGTATTGGAGCAAATGGAGCCTATTTTGAAGGCGACCCAATAAATTTTGACGATTAAATGTAAAAATGTTGTTTTAATTGAAAATTCCCGGTACTTTCTTGACAGAGTAGTATATTTGGTATAACTACCAAAATTGTTCTTCTAGAGAATATTGCATGGTTTTTTATGAATGAATGACCTTGAATATCAGAAAGTCATTGAGAAATGATACGGCCTGTTTATTTATCGTCGACGAAATAAATAAAACACTGTAGGTACTAGGATATTCAATAGTTTTAATATCCAAAAAAGATAACTATACGTAAAGATAAGCGAATGAATCGGAGACAAAGGACAAGCTTCAGAATGAACCTGTTAAGTGGTTCAACAGATATCATATGTAGGTGACATTGCTATTGGAATAGTAACTTTTCGTATTTATCAATGAAAGTTATCGGTCAGTGTTTTTCTATTCGTATTTAAATCTTTTAGGGATTTTTATGCTAATGAGAAAACTTTCTAGTTGAAATTCATCAAACTTCCCAAGTAAATGACCATTCCATATTGCCTTTTAATTATTTCGCAAATATACCTCGGGTTTAATTTCCCTACTTATAAATATAATAGAAGGCAATAAACTCTATAGAAGTAGATCCTTTACAATTCTGTTTTCAATAATGAAGGCCACCTCTTATCTGCTTCTTGTTACGTGCTTGTAATTGATAAGAAAATAAGCATAAGAAAGACGAGTAGACACAACCGATTAATATATCTTCTAACGGAAGATTATATTTCAAATGACTAAACAGGAAAATGTCCATCAAATATGATACTTGCAGATTATTTTCTCTTAGTATATAGAAAGCTAGCATATATTTGAAAAAATTTTCTCGAACAATGTCATAAAAGTTTCGTTAGGTCTCTTCAAATATTGGAATTTCTGGAAGAAATTAATTCCGTTTGTATATTTAAAAATAATGAAGTACAAATAAAGTGAGGGTTTATCTGCAAAAAGTCAATTTTTTTTTGATAATATCAAGCGTATAAATAATTTCGTGCGACTTTTTTCGAAAATTGAAGTTTTATTGTGAAAAATTGGTTATACATTCAGAGTTCAAACATCTACTAAAACACGATGCCTTTCGGTAGCCTGAAAAAGTAACAGTGTTGGCAAAATAATTGTGGATTAATAAATTGGTGGAAGTATTCTTTATTATTTTATTTAATTATCATGCCAAAGTTTTGCCGTATATTAGGGTAGGAAAATATGTGAGAAAAGAATCGCAAGGTTATAATGCACTTACTAGTAAGAAAGCTTAGATTCTTCGAGAGTAAATTGCGGTCTATGAACCTGGTTACGCCTTACAGTTCTGTAATAAGAAGGAAACATATGGTCTACTCTTTGCCTTCATTCAGCCAGCTTTCAACGGTAGCTCATGTTGCATTTCTCACAAACAACACTGGTACCATATTACGAATAATGGGCACGCGATCTGCCGATTAGTCTATCTCGCCCATTTACGGAATTCTTGAAGGTACTAGTATCTGACACAATGAAAGAGCGGAGATGATTCATTAAGGAGTCATTTAGGTTTCCTATAGGCTAGATATATGGCAATTTTATTACCTAGAGTAATAATATGGAATTTGTATAAGAAATATCTCCTGGAACAATTGGTCGAAGAGGTTCGAGAGCTATCATTCTAGGCGATGTATAGCAATATTTGTTTGAAATGTAAACAGTTACACATTTTTAACAGTTGTCGATGGTTTGTGGGTGAACTTTAACATGAAAACATTTGAAATTTCAAATTCATGTTTTCAACGGTTTTGACTAGGAGCTTTCTGTCATTCACAAAACTTGCTCACTTGATTTTATGTTGACCATTATATGAACTCAAGAAATTGGGACGACACGTTTTAAAAACACTGCTTGACTTCTATAAGCGGATAGTTGAAAAATATAATAATAGATATTATCTAAACAGCGAATGACCAAAATACGATCAATCTGTTGTTCAATTGTAAAATGGGTGCGGTTTTAACTACAATAATAATAGTAAAGTTCAGTGAATTACGACTAAGGCAAATGAATTACGAAACCTTTGGAGTTATTTACTTTCGAGAAACATGGTTTTCTGTAGCAAAGTATTGATATATTTATTGATTTAGAAAATATACATTTGGGAATTATGTATGAAACAAAATATCTTGTAACCGGCCGCGTTTTGCTGGCATTTGCGTACCCTTTTGACGAATTTTTTTTTGTCAACTTTCGATCTGTCACGTCTTAATCTTGTGACATTATGACTGTCAAACATGGCGCGCAATTCGAATCTTGCGCTCTTATTGAAACATTCTTTATTTTGTCATATTTAGATGACTAATGATTACTTTCCAAATAAGCAGACAAAACCAGTTATCCAAGCAGAGTTCTGATCTCATTAGGATTAGAAATGGATATTTCAGGAGTTTTACTTAAGACTATACTAACTATTGGGTTGGTGAGTAAAATTATTTTATCGATGATAGAATCCGTCATGAATATCTGGGGAAATTTATTTGCAAGAAGGTTATTCTGGAAAAATATGTAGTATAATTCATTGCGGAGCTTTCGATTGCATTTAGAAACTGTTTTCCATCGATGACCATTTTCTCTGAAAATCTCCTTGTTGTTCTCGTACAGGTTCTTTGCTTTATCTATATGGCCCAGGCAACTCTACTCTGATCCTCTGAATATCCTTCATGTCTTATTTTGTTTGCTTTAGGAAGACAATGTTCATATCTGCTGCCATACTTTGAAGTAGATATTTACTTCCACTGTCCTCAAAATCTTCAGACTGTAAAGTTTCCCAGTTTTTCAGTTTCCTGGGCTGGGTCTTCTTTCGATTCCAGATGCAAGTTTTCTGCAAAACCCTCAAGAGCGGCTTGAGAAAGAGGTCTAGGCTCATTTGGTGTCTTGAAGAATAAACTGCACGTAAAACGAATTAATTTCATAAAAGACTATTCTAGAAAAAAAGTTTATCTCGTCGAGAGCTGAACTAATGAAATTACATTAAGACTAATTCTTCCTTATGTTTACGACTTCCGTACTATACCTGCCAAAGTGCTAAAAAAAGGTATCAACATCCATGTATCGGGTGTTTTTTTATTTTTTTTATAGTGACAGAACTTTAAATTGAAATAAAACACATGTAAATTAAGATTGGAGCCAAATTATGGCATATGTCCACCACGACCAGCTCTGAGGAACTGCATTCGACCAGACCAATTTTGGACCACTTTTTCGAGTAATTCAGGCCTTATTTCATCATTGTTTCTGGTTTATCAGCATAAACCAATGAATTGACATAACCCCAAAGAAAATGATTAAGTGGAGTTATGTCGCATGATCTTGGAGGCCAATTAATTGGAGCATTTCTCGAAATAATGTTATCGCCAAATCTTTCTTTCAATAAATCAATTGTAACGGTAGCAGCATGAAGTGTAGCACCATCTTGTTGGAACCAACACTTCTGGGTCGATACCATTCAAATTTTGAAACAAATAATCATTGATAATCGATCTGTAACGAGCACCATTCACTGTAACATTAGCTCCAGCATAGTTTTTAAAGAAATATGGACCGATGATGCCTCCAGCGTGTAAAGCACACCATACAGTGCATTTTTCAGGATGCAATGGAACCTGCAGAGCTTTTTGTGGATTTTTTTCACTCCATATAAGGCAATTTTGCTTTACATAACCGTTCAACCAGAAATGAGCTTCATCACTAAACACAATTTTACGATAAAAAAGTGGATCAATTTCAAACTGTTCTAGGGCCCAATCAGCAAGTGGCTTCAGTTTTTAAACCAGTTGGATTTTGTGTGGGTGTAGACCAAGATCTTTACGCAAAATTATCCATGTGGTGGATGCACAGAGTCCAACTTTTATCTCCGTCATGAGCTGAACTAATGAGATTACGTTAAAACTAACTCTTCCTGAAGTTCACGAATTCCGTACTATACCTGCCAAAGTGCAACACTCAAAAGTTATCAACACCCATGTACTAAGAATAATAAGAGACAACTTAAAAACTAGTGCACGGTGGTGAACAATAATGACACGCTGTCATTTAATTTACGAAGCTCAGCGTTCTAGGGTTGAACAAGAACAACGTTATTCACGTGTGTATTTGAATAATTTTTATCTGAAATGAAAAGTTCATCCCGACCAAATATGTCTATACGTACAAGAGGCATCACGGTTAATTGCTTCACCAAAGGGATAATTAAATTTTATTGCGACCGTATAAGGATTCCACTTCGTCTGTCCAGATTAAGTATTCTAGTTACAGAATGAAGAAATCTACAGTGTTTTGTTGCATAGACGACGTAAAATCCTATCATAGAGGGACTTGTTGTGGTGGATTATTTCTGAAAGATTTTCAAATTCAAATCAGTTGCAGCCAATATATAGGGTGTTCCAACGAAAATTTGAACCCCCCCCCAGAACTCACAAACGAAGAATTTTCGAAGATTAAAAAAAAAACAGGTCAACCACCCAAACTCGAGAGCCTAAGAGTTTTGAAGAATCCAAAAAAAATTTCCAAGTTCTGTATTAGGGAGAAAAATTCCTATGATGACATTGTTCCTAAAAAACCACCTGAGGATGGCATTATTTCTCCCTAATACAGAACTTGAAAATTATTTCAAGATTCTTCAAAACTCTTAGGTTCTTGAGTTTGGGTGAATAGTGAACCGATTTTGAAAATTTTAACTGGGTTGTGCACAGAACATGAATATCTTTGAAACTAATCAACACTCGATATTTCTTCCCTATAAAAAAATGGAGGGGCAAATTTTCGATGGGACACCTTGTAATAAATGTAGGTTGCGGTTAACAAACATGATGGCAATTTAGTTTAGAAGATTACTCGGTTTATGTTTCACAGTTTATTCAGAATCTGGTCTCTTCAAAGGAATAAAAATAGTATCTAGTGACAACACAGGGTGATTTAACAAAAAAATAATTATTACAATTGAGTATTGAAATTCATATGGAATCTCTATGATTTTACAAGGAAACTACCTAGTTCATAAGAACATTTTTAAACCTGTTGACTAGCAATTGGTTAAAGCTGAATTTCTAACAGCGAACGAGGAACTCTTTTTACAACCCGTTTGGTAAATATGTGCAAAAAATAAATTATTATCAGTCTTCTTGAGTTGCTTGTGTTTAGGTTATCTATAACAGTGTCAAAAAGACGCTGTAAATGGAATCATCAGGTTTTAGCAGCTCGTAGAACCCTTGGTCCCACCAGATACACAGCATAACTTTCGAACCAGCTTTTGTGTTAATGTTGAGGTCGATGGGAACGATTAGCCGTGCAAAATTTAGATATTTTTCTTGGGGTTATCGTGAAAGCTCCACTTTTCGTTACCAGTCACTACCTGGTGTAAAGAACTCTTTCTTGTTTGCCTTTGAAGCAGCCGCTTACAAGAAAACAATCGCCTTTCCAGTTCTCTTGGTTTCAATTCATAAGGAACCCAATTGCCTTGCTTTTGAATCAGGCCATAGATTTAAAATGTACAGACACTGCTTGTTGGGTCAATCCCAATGTAAGTGCAAACTCGTCTTGCATTAGATACAAATCGTCATCGAGTAATGTCTGTAATTTAGTTTTAAACCATTTGTGCCATGCTGAATTCAAAAAGAAGCTTGACGTTTGGGTGCCACACCAATTAACACCAAAAATTCTAGTGGTTCGAACTTCCGTCTCGACCCATTTCTTAAACGGATGGTGACTTGGGATGAGAAATATTACATACGAAAATATTGTGTGATCGTGGTTAGAGTGTAGTGAAGCAGCTCAAACGGTGGCCAAACCAGGACTTACTACCAGGAAGGTTCTACTTTGCATTTGATGAGACTTGAAAGAAATCATTTATTATGAGTTGCTTTCATATAGCCAAATGCTAAATTCGTATCTCTACTGTCAATAACTGGACCGTTTGAAGCTAACGATTAGCCAGAAACGGCCAGAATTGACCATCAGAAGAGGTGTTATGTTTCATCAGCACAACGCCAGGCCACATACGTCCGTAGTGACTCGCTAGAAAGTCCGGGAGCTTGGTTAGGAAGTTTTAATGCATCCACCATATAGTCCGGACCTGGCACCAAGCGATTACCATCTTTTTCTCGCTTTGCAAAACTTCCTGATTGATAAGAAATTGGCATCAAGAGATTTTGAATGTCTATTATTAGAGTTTTGCGCCAGTAAGGACCAAGACTTCTATGTGAGCGGCATTATGATGCTACCTTTAAAATGGCAACAAGTTATAGAACATTATGTGTATATTTAACCCAAAGCGGACAGTCCATAACATGTTGAATAAAGTTTTGGAAGTTCACGTAAAAATATAATATTTTTTTCCTCCAACCTATAAATGATAATAATAATTAAGAATACTTAGTGTAAAATTTAATTAAATGGAATAAATGATAAACTTTTTCTGACTTGTTGTAATTTGTCTATATTTGGTAGGACTCTTCACGTATCGTCCTCAATATTTAGCAATACCGACAAATTCCACGACCGTTATTTTCTGGCAAACCTCATAAAAATGACAAATCAGATACACGAATATCACGTCTCGCTCAGAGTTTGCATTCCAAACCAAACAATGAAGAAGTCACTTTCGTAGGCAGTACAAGACATCTCACCAACGGGTGACTAAAATACGAGGTGCAGGATACCCACGTGGAAGAGAGATAGAGGCCGAGCGACTGGATCGTGTGAAAGGAATTCAAGCAGGCTTACACAACTAAAACCCACGACCGCAAAGCTCAAGAAATATCGGATCATAACCTATAACTTTTAATCGAAGGTGTTAGATATCATTTGTGACATGTTATTATCCAATACTTAAATTACCTGCCGGTTGGACGATTTTGCGTCATTGTAATTTATCTCATTTATGAACTGTTAAAAATAAGAATTATTTTATTCGAATGGTCCTCCGCACTGGATTTAAGTGTTGCTTAATGAGAAGAACCAAACGTTTTATAACTTGTCGATACATGACTTGAACTGAAATGGTAAATTGTTAATTGTTAAAAGTTATGTCAACAAATTGACATTAGTACTATACAAATATCGGGTGTTTTTTTTAGAGTGAACTTTCGGTAGGGATAACTGGGATTTGACAGAAGGTAGAAGCCATGTTGATTTGACATTTCTGTTCAGTAAACAAATTATCATAGAAATACTCACGCCGCAACAACGTTTAGAAATTGTTGAAATTTATTTTCAAAATCAGTGTTCTATTTGCCAAACTTATAGAGCACTTCATGAAATTTATGGTTCACATAATCGTCCATCAGAGCAGCTTATTCGTCGAACAACAACAAGACAAAGAACTGTACGTACAGAGGAAATTATCGCTGCTGTAATTCATAGTGTTAATGATGATCCAGATTTGTCTATTCGTCGACGTTCACCACATCCACCACATTTTGCGTAAAGATCTATACCCATACAAGATCCAACTGGTTCAAAAACTAAAGCCAGTTGACCACAATAAGCGTCGTTTGTTTGCTGATTGGGCCCTAAAACAGCTTGAAGCTGATCCACTTTTTTATCGCAAAATTGATGAAGCTCATTTCTGGTTGAACGGCTATGTAAACAAGCAAAATTGCCGTATATGGAGTGAAAACAATCCTCAAGAAGTTCTGCAGGTTCCATTGCATCCTGAAGAATGCATGATATGGTGTGCTTTACACGCTGGAGGCACCATCGGTCCATATTTCTTTAAAAACGATGCTGGAGATAATGTTACAGTGAATGGTGCTCGTTAAATATCGATGATCAATGATGATTTGTTTCAAAATTTGAATGGTATCGACCCAGAAGTGTTTTGTTCTAACAAGATGGTGCTAAACCTCATGCTACTACCGAAACAATTGATTTATTGAAAGAAAGATTTGGCGATAACTCTATTTCGAGAATTGGCCTCAAAGGGCATGCGGCATAACTCCACTGGATTATTTTCTTGGGGTTATGTCAAGTCATTGGTTTATGCTGATAAACCGGAAACAATAGACGCTTTGGAAGCCAACATAACTCGTGTTATTGATGAAATAATGCTTGAATTACTCGAAAAAGTGGTCCAACATTGGTCTGGTCGAATGCGGTTCCTCAGAGCTAGTCGTGGTGGACATATGCCGGAAATTATTTTCAAAACATAAATGTCATAAACTTATCTTTCAAATAAAAAAATGGCTTTTATCTTAAATTAAATGTGTTTTATTTCAATTTAAAGTTCTCTTAAAAAAACACCCGATACCTATATCAAAAGTGAAAAACAAACGATTGGGATTTCAACTGTCTCTCGCGATATTTCCGCAGGTTGCATTCATTAAAATCATGTTTTATCGACACATTTGAGTTGTTTATTAGCTCCTGCAATTTGTTTTGTATTATTCCAGTCTTTGACGGTTTCATTAGCTAACCACACCTTCTACATTGTTAAGAAGTACCGGGAATCGATCTATAAAACAAAAAATATGTATTATTCATCCAAGTACTCGTTTATTATATCGCCTTTAAAGAATGCCTCTTTCGGAATAATACACTTAAGTCAATGAAGAATCAAATCATACTTTTCGGAAATCGACTTCAATACTCGCGTACTTAAAAAGGTTTCTCGAAATGATAATTTCAGTTTTGGAAAAAGAAAAGTCAGGTGGTGCCATATCAGGGTAACAGGATGGTTGTTCGATAAGATTTGTTGCGTTTTTGGCTGATAATCTTGTGAGATGGTACGTTATCGTGTTCAAAAATCCACGATTTTTTCACACACATCTGATCTTTCGCACTTATACCCCTCGTGTTTTTGATCAAATCAATTAATCTTGAGTGTTATGTAATGAGGAGTGTGCCTTTGAAAATTCGCAGTTTTGATCGGCTATAAATTGAAAGTCTTATGAATATTTTTTCAAAGTTATGAATTTATTAGAAAGGTTAAAACTTGACATTTAGAAATGAAAAACAAGATCATTCAATAACATAAATAGAGGTTAATTCTTGATAGAAGGTATATAAAATTATTTAAATATTTTAATATTAGCCTTCTACATATTTCATTTCAAAAAATTATTATTATTATTATTGAAATTTTTGAAATTAAATATGTAGAAGGCTAATATTAAAATAATTAAATAACAAGATCATTCAAATGACCGCCACGACTGACTACTGTATTCCATCCGATCAACCTAATTTTTCAATACATTGTCGATTGTTTGGGGCTCAATATTATGATTTCTCTGATTTGAATCAGTTGTAGTTAATTAATAACTTGTTAAAATATTATTTAAATAAATTGAATTTTCATTAAATATGGACCGATCCAATTGAATTCAACTTAGGGGAAAATCAGAACACTTATCTCTGAAAACGTCACTTCATCCAGATTTAATCCCAGATATTCCAAGTGCTCCATACGTTGTATATATCCGTAAATTAACCGATGCTTCTCATATTGATTCTGTGCCTCTTTAACCGTACCAATTAGAATATTTATCTCTGAGAACGTGGGATGCGTAAGGCCTAATGTTGGAATGATAATTGTTGGTTTCATTTCGTCAATTAACCTCATAAAACATGAAGTGGTATAGATTATACATACATATATGATGCCGAAGGATTTATCACTTTACGCGTTATGTGGCTTCCAGTTGGTTTTGATCGAGAATCCTTGAGTTGTTCTGGTTAAAACAGATCCAGTTCAAATTATGATATTCTTTAAGAGTATCACTCGTGATTCACGTAATCCTAAAAAACAATAATTAGTACGAAATCGGTGTATTCATGGCCTTAATTATACAGGAAGTAGGACGTAGAAAAGAAAACATCCTACTCAAATCAAATGCATACATTTGGACAGTATACTGTCGTTAACTTTCGAATGGAAAGAGCTAAAGTCGTGAAACTTCCAAGGAAGGTCTCAATATGTCGCCTAAGTTCGTTAAGAAATATAATTACAACGCGCATATTTGTGCGAGATTTCGTGAAAATCTTATGGTTAGAAGTTCCAAAAAAAATACATATATTTATCTCATATGCAGCTTCTTTGAGAAGTAATTGACAATTTTAATATTTTCATAGGAAATGGACTATTGCAAAAGCTCCTGACTTCATGTCAGTGCCTTTCTATACATTTTTTTTCACCAAATTATCATTCTTACAGTGGACATGATTGAATTTGACCATGAATTTTTCATCAGTATGTTGAATGTACGAGTATATTAATTTTTTGAGTTTGTTTTCGACTGAAAATCTTCTTAAATTTGTGTTTTTATAGGATTTCTAGGAATTATATTTATAAAACTTGTTGCCTTTTTCTGAGAAAGGAAGAATTTTTATTTATGACGTTATACAAATAGAGACCCTCCTGACAAAATACCTACAGTATAATACAGGTAGGTACTTCTAAGCTTCCAAATAAAGCTGCACAGCACGTACCACCTTAGATTTTTAACACGCTTTTATCAGCTCCACCTGTATGTATGTTTGTATATATTTATGTAACGGAACTTTTGATTGTGAATTTCACCTACTTTAAAACGTCAGATTGAAAGGAAACTTTGCACACTTATCAAAGACCGGGTAAATTAATTATTTAGCATCCAAATAACCTCCAACTGAGAAAATATGACTAATACTTTTATATTCCTTTTCTGGAGAATGTGCTATTTATTTTTGAAAAGGGGAAATAAAAAATAATTTAATTCTATGTGGAGCATTTGTTGGTAATGGTCAGTTATTTCTGAATATCCAATCTACAAACTTGTCTTGGATGATAGTTCTGGATGATTACGGTCAGTACTTATGTTTTCTATCGATTCTTTATTGGTTAACTGCCGCTTATATATGTGTTAATAATTCTATAATTCTATAAAGTGAAACAGTGTTTCCAAGACATTTCATTCCATTTATTTCCAAAAAGTTTTCAAGATATTTTTTATATTAAATTTATAGTTAGTGATGTGAATCTCCAACGGTCAGGCCTGGTTCTTTGGGGATATATTAAAGATAAAGTTAACAGCTCAAATGCTGAAAGGCAAAATAAGAGTTATTTTTCACGAACTAGAACTACAAGACGAATGACGAGAAAAATTACAATTACTACAATAAATTCAATATATTCCTAATCTTATAAATAGATAGCTCATTAAACTTTTCATATCTGCACGCGCAGTTTTCCTCTTTTAGAATTTAGTGTTTGAAGACTATATAGAATAAAATTAATGGAGTATGCAGTTGGCTCTAGGTGAAACACTGTAAGAATTTTATCTAAAAAATAATTCACACAATTGTTATGCTTCACAGTTTATTCAGAATCTTGACACGTGTTTTGGTCTTTCGACCATCTTCAAAGGAGTACAAAAAGGAGGGGTGTTCCCAAAAAGTATTTGGGAATTTGTTAAATTCTCCTCTTTCTCAATGGCTTTTTTGATTGAAAGAATCTCCAAATAGTCAATCAATTTACCCTTATCAACATTATGTAGTAAAGTGACATCTTTCTCATTAAAAAAATGATTATTTTCTTTACAATGTTTCGCAAAACCGGTTGATTTCTGGTTTTTCAAATTAGACATCCTATGTTCTTTGATTCTAAGTTGTAAACATCGGTCTGTCTGTTCTATATATGTAGCATTACAATCATCACATTTAATTCAATAAATCCCCGATTTGGAAAAGTTGTGGTTGCTATCTTTATTGTTCACCAACATCTTAGCTAAATTATTTCTATTTAATGCTAAAGAATTAATTCCCAATTCATGAAGACTATAAAAGGTTTCAGCATTAGGATCTCTAATAGTCTTCATAAAATGGGAATTAATTCTTTAGCAGTAAATGGAAATAATTAGCTAAGATGTTGGTGAACAATAAAGAAAGGAAACCCGAGGTTTACAACATAGAATCAAAGAACATAGGATTTCTATTTTGAAAAACCAGAAATCAACCGGTTTTGCAGAACATTGTATAGAAAATAATCATTTTTTCAATGAGAAAAATAATAGAATATTAATAAGGGTAAATTGATGGACTATTTGGAGATTCTTTCAATCAAAAAAGCCATTGAGAAAAATTTTCCATGCGCCATAAAAATACACAGATGTCCTATGTGTAATGAAAGAACCTTTCCAATTTTAAGTTTAATTCCTTTATGTACTCCTTTGAAGATGGTCGAAAAACCCAAACTCTTTGGGACAATGCTCTGTGTTTTGGGATGAACAGAAGGGTGTTATCTATTATGAGCTGCTAAAACCTGGCGAAATCACTTTATATCGAGATATATGCTTTTACCACTGTTTGGACATTGGTTTATTTTTATTCAAAAAAATTCGCACAGTTTTTGTTTCACAATTTATTCAGAATCCTGACACGTGTTTCGGTCTTCCGACCAACTTCGAAGGAGTACAGAAACGAACTAAACTTAAAATTGAAAAGGTTCTTTTATTACATTTAAAACATCTGTGTATTTTTATAGCGCATGGAAATAACAGCATACAATATAGGGATGTTGCCAAAGAGTATTTGAGATTTTGTTAAATTCTCCTTTTTCTCAATGGTTTTTTTGACTGAAAGAATCTCCAACTAGTCCATCAATTTACCCTTATTAACATTATATAGTAAAGTGACATCTTTCTCATTAAAAAAATTATTATTTTCTATACAGTGTTTTGCAGAACTGGTAGATATCTGGTTTTCAAAATAGACATTCCATGTTCTTTGATTCTATGTTGTAAACATCGGCCTGTCTGTCCTATATATGTAGCATTACAATCATCACATTCAATTCGATAAATCCCCGATTCCGAAAAGTTGTGGTTCCTTTCTTTATTGTTCGCCAACATCGTGTAAGGATTCTGAATAATTTGTGAAACATAAAAACTTGTGAATTTTTTTAAATAAAATTGTTATAATGTTTCACCTAGAGCCAACCGCATACTCCATGCATTTAATTTTTACTTTTTTGTTTGATCTCTTATAAAAGGGCCTTTTTTAGTTTTTTGAACTATTAGTAATTTTTACATTTTTAGTCTTTAAATCAACTTAAGCCTGATTGAAAACTTCTTTGAATGTGGTAGTCGTTACTCAAGTTCCCTCTCCGGAACCTAACCTTGATACATTTTATTAATTGGTTCTGATGGTCCTGGTCAGAATATCGGAAACAAAATTGAATGATTATATTGTCATCGGTCCTTAATGAATGCTACATATAATAGCTGGATTATTTCTCCGAAGGAATTGCAGCATGTACCGATCACTTGTAATTGAATCACAAGGTTTTAGCAGCTCGTAATACACAATGCTCCCTTGGTCCCAACAGATACACAGCATAACTTTCGAACCATGAATATTCGGCTTTGGTGCTGATGTTGTGGTCGATGGCAATGATTGGCCTGACAAAGCGTAGTATTTTTTTCTTGGAGTTGCATTAGGAGGTCCACTTTTTGTCAACAAGTGTATAAAAAATTAAAAAAAAAATTGCCTTTAAAGCAGATGCTTATACGAAAATAATCGCCTTTCCAGATCTCTTGATTTCAATTCATAAGGAACCCAATAGCCTTGCTTTTGAATCAGGCCCATAGATTCCAAACGAACAGGCACTGCTTGTTGGGTCACCCCCAACTTGAGTGCAAACTCGTCTTGTGTTAGATTCGTGTTCTTCATGCCTATAATTCATCGCCTTGAAATTTTTTTGGCTGTCCCGAGCGAGATAATACCTTCAACGCTGAAATCACCACTTCTGAAGTGCCGAAAGCATTCTCTACATGACTTGTCAGGTGTAGCATTGTCTTCGTAAACTTCCACAAGCATACGATGAGGTTCAGCTGCAATTTTTTCCAATTAAAACAAAAAATTTAAACTTCCCGGAAATGCTGCTTAGTTATCAAAAAAACTGACGTATTAACTACCTAACAAAAACGTCTTGTATGTCTGATCTGTCTAATATCAGCTGTTACTATTTAAAATTTTAATGTTTTCAGTGCCATCTTACGAATTGATTTGTACTCCAATATATCTCTAAGGTGGTGCTTGATTTAAACAGATCTCTGATAAAATAAGATTTACTCATGAGATTTATGGAAATATATTTCCAGCCATATTTCATGAATTTATATTCTTGACTAAACAATTCAAAAAATATGAATTAATAGCATAAGTTCATTATAGTCAAATATCATTATGGATTAGATTATACATTCATTCTTCGACGCTTTTCTACAAATTATGAGTCACTATATAAAGAACGGGATTCACAGTCTGTTCAAGAACTCGACTATCACCGTATACCTGGAATCCTTCCATCCTGTTAAGAACTGCATGACTCTTCAATAAAAACGAATTGTTGACGTTTTGATACCCATGAAATGCGATTTTTTTTTCGTGAAACCGTGTCAAGACGGCTGCTCCATCATCAAAGCATGGCAAGTCGGTAGAATTAGAATTTATTTACATTTTACAGTCTCTAACTGAATGGAAGAAGAGAGGTTTATGTATTTTGTGGTCAATAGAATGGCAGTTAAGATGTTACGCTTACCAAAGTAAAATTTCCGCCTTGAAGTTGACATTTATGGCATTTAAAATATATCTGTTTCCGTTATATTGGATGTTTGGAACTCGTTTCGTGATTTTGCATGTGACTTCAGGCACGTAAAGGTTCTTCTTTTAGTACCTACACTCAGGGTAATCTTTTACTACGTTCTTATTTATTTTTGGGAAACTGAAATACTGTTGCCAACTGACTTGAATTCATGGATTTTGTTGTAATTGATTTGTTCTCATTTTCTATCCAAGTTTTCTGAATCATTAGCATGTCCAAAAAAATCTTATTGTCTTAAGTGAAACATAGAGTCCGTCTAGAAAGTATCCGGAATTTATTATTTTTCATAATTTTAATATACTTCTTTTCTGTAACATTCTAAGACTGCGATGTATAAAATAGGTTGTGCAGATAGTCGGCTATGGCCAAAGCTGCATGGCAACACTATTTGTCAAATATTGTTGATTGTCAACAAATTTATGAAATAATGTCGCCACTAGAAAAAAGAAAACAGGTAGAATATTTGTATAGAAAAGGTTTTCTAAACTTTTAAAAATTAGTGCAATTGACTGAACTGGGAAAAAGTGTATTTTATAAACTGTATATGAGACAATAAAGAGGATAAAAAAATTACATGGATATGGAAAGACCGCCTAAGATTGAAGAAAACAATTCAAACGCTTTATTGGCCCTAGGACGACACAGTCTGTGCCTGGGATTTCGCAAATTGGCTAACAGATTTGCAAATCAACGAGATATAAAAGTATGTCCAGAAACCGTCCGTATGTTACCGAAAAGACAAGGCCAAAATCCCTATAAGGATACCTTTACAAAAGGAATGAAGGATAGAATTTTGTCAAAGTTTTCAACAAGATAATTTTAATAATGTCTTTATATCTGATGAAAGTTGTTTACATCTTGGTGGAAATCACATAAAAATCCTATCAAAACAACCTGTTACCATTCTTGATAAACGATATTGATTTTCCGCATATCACTTGGTGAAACGTTTCTAAATTAATGAAGTAAATGAAAAAAACTTTCTGAATTTGTTAAATTCATTTTCAATTCTGCCTAATTCATTATTGAAATCGAAAATTCCCAAAAATCAATAAATCAGATCACAAGAAATGTTAATTCCCTTGAATTTGACATATTTAGAAAATCCACGTACACAGATTCATTAATACATAACAACAGTTTCCACCCTCATAAAATAAAAATGTCTCCTTTTCACACCTTTGTACATGTGACTATCAACCCCTCTCTCAATAGAAAACTTTAACAAAGAAATTAAAATAAAATAGAAAAAAGCTTTTTACTTGATAGAAGAAATATAACAAAATTTGAAAATCAGAACAGATTTAATCTGTTAGTCTTCTACAATTTTAATTTCAAAAAAATTGTAGAAGACAAACAGATCAAATCTGTTTTGATATTCAAAAGAAATTAAAGTTTTGAAGTCATTAGCGTCGAACAATGGTTACACTACGAACGTAATCGATAAATTAATTTTTAAAAACAACCATAAAAAGGCTCTAGCTTCTCTTTACCCTATTCTTGCGGACAAAGAAAAAGAAAATTCCATAGCATAAATTTCATACCACAAATTAGTAACAAAATTTGCAATAGACTAAAAACGATATTAATATTATTTGTACAAATAAGAAAAACTTAGGTTCACTCTTAGTCAATAGCAAAGACTGTCGTGAAACGTGTGAAAAAAGCGGTATATACAAATTATATTGTAATGAATGCCCTGCATTTTACATAGGTCAGACAGGACGATCTATAAACATAAGGGTAGAAGAACATAAAAAAAGTATATTACATAATAAAATAACATCTGGTTTTTCGGAACATTGTATAAATAACAACCATTTCATAGATTTCAGTAGAACTGAGATTTTATACGTAGGTAATAAAAGCAGAAGAATGGACCTTTTAGAAAGTTTGGAAATTTGTTTCGCACATGGTAAGAAGCCACCAATCACAAATGAACAACTTAAATTTAATTTATCATCATTGCTCTTATCTGTAAAAGATTAGGACCGAACTAACACCATATTTTTACACTCTTCAAAATTTTACCTGTGATCCACCCTACCATTATAAATAGGATTTTAAGTTTTGTTCTCTTCAGTTTTGAAAATGGGCTAAAACCCGAAATATATATGTCAACAGACATCAAATAAGCAATGAAACTTGAGCCAAACTTTCTAAATTGTCCATTCTTCTGCTTTTATTACCTACGTGTAAAATCTCAGTTCTACTGAAATCTATGAAATGGTTGTCATTTATACAATGTTCCGAAAAACCATATGTTCTTTTATTATATAATATTCTTATGTTCTTCTACCTTATGTTTATAAATCGTCCTGTCTGACCTATGTAAAATGCAAGGCATTCATTACAATATAATTTATATATACCGCTCTTTTCACACGTTTTACGACAGTCTTTGCTATTGACTAAGAGTGAACCTAAGTTTTTCTTATTTCTCCAAATAATATTAATATTATTGTTTTAGTCTATGCAAATTTTTTTACTAATTTGTGGTGTGAAATTTATGCTATGGAATTTTTCTTTTTCTTGGTCCTGAAGAATAGGGTAAAGAGAAGCTAGAGCTTTTTTATGCTATTTTTTAAAAATTAATTTATGGATTACGTTCGTATTGTAACCATTGTTCGACGCTTATGACTCATGACGCTATTCATTTAATAATATTTAATTCTTTCAAAAAGTTATCTGAATTCAAAGGGACATTCAATAATTTATGAATAAAACTATTATATGCGGACATCTTTTGGTTGGTGAGGTGATTTGAAGTTTTTATGTATTGTAATGTCTGTATGGGTGGTTTTGTGAAAAATACTAATATCATGTTAATTATCTAGTCTTGTCATTGTGAGGTTAAGAAAATTAATACTTTGATTCTTTTCTTCTTCAATTGTGAATTTGAATTTTGGGTGGAGTTTATTAATTAAATTCGTGAAGATATGTAGTTGTCGGTCGGTGCCTTTGAAACAACAAAAAATGTCATGTACATATCTATACCAATAAAGGAAATATTTGCTTATCGGATTTAGGTGTATTTTTGATTCTAGATCATCCATAAATATTTCAGCAAAAATTGAACTGAGAGGATTTCCCATTATTAAACCATTGTTAGAAATATAGACGGTTCCTTTAAATTGAAAGTAGTTTTGTTCAAGACATATTACTATGCAATTGAGAATATTTTTTATTTTGATGGGATTGGTATTATTTTTAATTAATAGTTTTTCTACAATTTGTATTGTTTCAATTGGTGGTATACTAGGAAATAAATTTTGTACATCAAAAGAAATTAATCTGCAATTTTTGGGCAATTAGGCGGATTGAATATTGCCTATAAGTTGCCTATAAGTTAGATGCTATTTTTAATAGCGTATTCAGCTGAAAAGTTTGTTTCGGTTTGAATAATAGAAATTGAAACTCTAGAGAATTTTATGCTCGGTGATGTGACGAATGAAACTACTGGTCTAATTGGATTATTATTATTATTCATCACATTACCAAGCATAAAATTATCTAGAGTTTTAATTTCTATTATTCAAACCGAAACAAATCACCCCACCAACCAAAAGATGTCCGCATATAATAGTTTTATTCATAGATTATTGAATGTCCTTTTGAATTCAGATAACTTTTTGAAAGAATTAAATATTATTAAACAAATAGCGTCAAACAACGGTTACAACTTCTTTCTTATAGACAAAATGGTATCCAATAAACAAAAGAAAATGGCATTAAATCTCGTGTACCCAATCATAAAAGAGGACAATACACAGAAATATTTTTCGTAACCTTATGTCAATGGATTATCTGAAAATATTGCTAAATATTTCAAAAATTGTTTCAATTATAACGCGGCTTTTAAGACCATTAATAACCGTAATACCTACATAAAGAACAATAAAGATCGAACAAATAAAGAAAATAAATCCGGAGTCTACAAGTTGATTTGCAAAGATTGCCCTTAAGTATACATTGGCCAGACTGGTAGATCATTCAAGAAACGTGTCCAAGAACACCAAAGGGGTTATATATCCGATTCTGTACATTCGACATATGCTAATCATCTTAAGGAATTCAGGCATAATTTCAATAATAATTATGACATTATCCACGTTGAAAGCAAAAGTTCTAGATTAAAACTTTTAGAATTTGTTGAAATCGACAGGTATAATGCCCGTAAAATCCTTTCGAACGTACAAACAGATGTTGACAAACCTCAATTAGTGAATATCTTTCCTTAATGGCATTTTTAGCGGCAAACTCCAATAAACACCTTGAGTTTTTATGTCTTGTGCTTCCATTATTTGGTCACGTACCTAACAATGTATTTAAACCCCGTTACACTGAATACCATCAGATAGTACAATGTAATACCTGAAGAAGCCACATCGTGGGGTAACAATTGTTGTAGTACTACAAACATTTTTGTGGAAATAAAATACTGCCTCATATATATTTTTTTGATTAAAATGAGTTTCCACCAAGTAAAGACCGAATCAATCAAATATAAATCAAGGAATGGTCAAACAGACCTTAACGCATCAAAGCCCCGAGCTCCTCCTGTCCAGTAGCGGACTTGAAATGGGTCTTTCTCTAAAGGGTATCATTAGATATTTCATTAAATCACCTCGAATCAAATACAACACAGGTAGAGACTGTCACCGCCCTTCCGTATTACGCCACTGCCAGGTAATTCCGAGCGAGGTGACTAATCCGTGTTGTTTCTTCGGCTCTCGACCTGCCCCTTGTCAACTTGGCGAAGACGAAGAACGTGAATCTGACCGCGGCGGACGTACCATAACCTGTTTCGTGTCGGCAGGGTGCTAAGGGGGCGGATGCTGAATGGTTAGCGGGGGATTTTTGTGATTTTGAACGTTTCAGTGGTATTTTGGTTCATGATAGCCGTTCAAGTCCAAGAATGAATATTTTATAACATGATGCAACAACACTACCTCGAATTTGTCTTAATATTGAAGTTGAAGAATATTTCATACATTAACTAGATCAATTTTCCGAAACTTCTAAAAATTTATGATAGATTGGGCCGTTGCTTGGTAGAAATCAGTTGTAATTGTCATTATGAAATAAAACACTTGTTTACATTTTCTACTTTATTTTAAATAAAGTAGAAAATGTAAACAAGTGTTTTATTTTATAATGACAATTCTAAAAATTTAATCGAAAAAAAAATCATCATCATCAGCATGAGCCTGGAGCAAAGGCATCTCCAAATTTCTTCCACTGTTCCATAATTGAGCGATTTGTATCCATAATATTCCTTTCTTTTTCTTAATAGAACCCTGCCATTTTATTGCTGGACGACCACGACTTCTTCTACCATCTCTTGGATACCATTCATGCACCAACTTGATCCATTTTTCAGTTGACATCCTTGCTACCTGGCCAGCCCAAGTTAACTTTATCTTGAACAGTTCTTTGACTACATCTTTTATTTGTTTTAATTTTAAAGGGCTTTCCTACATTTTCAAGTTTGATTTTTGCTGAGTAATTGTGATAATCTTATTCTAGGTTATAAATGTATGGATAACTCAGTTCGTTCATTCAATAAATTCATCGAATTTCTCAATCGTCTGAATTTTCTCACAAGTTCAGTTTCAGAACCTTTATTTTTTCATACAAAATCCTAAAACTCCTACAAAGAGTCTCGGTGCTCCTTTATTCTAGTTTTTTAAAATTATTCCTAATGAGTACTGAACTACAGTATTCGTTTCAACTTCTTGTTTCTTTGTACTATGTGGAGTTCTAGAACTTGTAATAATTTTTTTTATTTGAAAAGGTCGTTTTGGTCGATTTCTATGATTGAGTTTGTGTACAATTAATTTCATTCCTGTTATCTCAGGTTTAGAAACAAGATACATATATATTATCATCTCATGTGGTGGTAATTAACTGATAAAGAATCAAAGGAAATATGAAATATTGACCAAATTATTTAAAATTATCACCTATTACAAATTTGTTTTGATTGGATATGAAGGAATAACAAGCTCAATCGCCAGAAAATGTTCCAAATAACTTCTAACTGAAGAGACTTTGCTAAAATTTTTCAGGATCTTTTTCTGCAGAATGAGCTATCTATTTTTTGAAAAGGAAAATGAAAAAGGCCTTTTTGAATTTTGTGGGCTGTGGACTATTTTTTGACGATTGAACTTGTTATTCCCTAATATCCAGTCGAAACAAATTTGTATTAGGTGATGAATTAAAATAATTTGGCCAATTCTGTATATTTTCTTTTATTCTTTATTAGTTAATTACCACCACATGTGATGATATAATAGTCCGTCTAGAAAGTATTTGGCAAAAAACAAAGCTCAATTGTAATTATTTAGTATATACTTTTAATTCTTGAATTAGAAAATTATAAGAAAATATTCATCTTATTTACTTATATAACCTCCATTTAACTGGACTAAACGTCGAGGTACACCCGAAACTAGATCACCTCCATAATTTTCAGTGATTATAGTCTAGGACTGTAAAACTGACTGAATTAAATTATATTTATTTCGTGGCGCTGCTTGTTCAACTTCAATCTTCATTAGTTCCCATATGTTTTCAATGGGACTAAGATCTGGTGAAGCTGCTGGCCATGAAATGGTTGTCACTTGGTGTTCTTGCATCCAAGCTTGAGCATAGGCCGATGTATGCCATTTTTCATTATCCTGCTGAAAACGCCACCCCTCTGGATATAAAGCATGCGCCATTTCAAGGAGAAAAAACGTTTAGACTGCCACAATACTTTTCACTGTTAATGGTAAAATCAACTGTACAGAGAGGCGTAGCACTACGCTGAGATATTGCTCCCTAAACCATTATTTTGGTGGGAAATTGGGAAATTTGAAAGGTAACAGGTTGTTTTGATAGGATTTTTAAGTGATTTTCACCAAGTTGGAAACAACTTTCATCAGATATAGACATTATTAAAATAATGTCTTGACAACGTTGACAAAATTCTGTCCTTCCCTTTTGGTTTTCTTGATATGTAGCCTTGTCTTTTCTGTGACATACGAACGGTTTCTGGACATACTTTTATATTTCGTTGATTTCCAATTCTGTTAGCAAATTTACGAAACCCCAGGCGCAGATTGTGTCGTCCTAGGGCCAATAAAGCGTTTAAATTGTTTCCTTTAATCTTACGCGGTCTTTCTGAAACTGATCCATGCCATTTTTTATCCTCTTTATTATCTCATATACAGCATTCTTCCCAGTTCAGTCAATTGCACTAATTTTTTAACGTTTCGAAAACCTTTTCTATACAAATATTCTACCTGTTTCCTTTTTTCTAGTTGCGACATTATTTCATAATTTTTTACACCTGTTGATAATTAACAATATTTGACAAATAGTGTTGCCATGCAACTTTGGCCATAGCCGACTATCTGCACAACCTAATTTATACATTTTATTTTGTCTTAGAATGTTACAAAAAAGAAGTATATTTAAATTATGAAAAATAATAAATTCCGGATACTTTCTAGACGAACTATAGTTATATAGTGTTATCTAGGGCATGTTTAAAATTTAATTCTAAATGTTTTAAGAGAATCTGTAGAGGTTCCGGAAAATTAATCCAGCTGTTATCTGTAATATTCGTGAATGTATACAATGCAACTATTAAAGTAATGTTTTTCAATGCAGATTTAAAAAAAATAACAAATATCCACTACAATCATTGGACTGATGACTAAATAACGTTTAATTCAACTGATATCAAATGTGGTATTATTTGTTCGGGCAAGGTCTCAACTCAAATCTAGATGAAGTACGTGTATACCCGCGTTGAGTAGGCACGAAATAACTCATCAAAAGTCCGCTCGCGTTGTTAAAAACATCAGGCATCAATCGGAGAGATTAATTTGGTAATTTGTACTAAGTCGAACACCTAAGGCGCTTTCGTACAAACTATTATTTGCTTTATTAATGAGACAAAGGAACCTGGCAGACGGAATACCGTTCCCACGATGCGCGCTGTTGCTTTTCCATCGCCTTCATCGCTCAGCCATCGTCAGTGGTCACGGCAAACGATTATGGACCGATTATGCTACAATAACTCCAGGAGAGCCGACCATAGGCACGTTCAAATTTGAATATGAGATTGTCCGTAATTGTTTTAAAATTTATTGTGAATGTGTGTACACAAGCCGGATCCCCCTCATTCTCTCTCGCCTCCCGTTCGATTTTCCCGCATGTGAGTACGGAGTTTCCATTTGGCCTTTACCTGGGTTTCAGGTAACCGGTCTTAGACGCTTCGAATGCTGAAGTTATCGGTCACAGCGTTGCCAGTCTCGGCGTGAAGATCATAGGAGTCTTACAGGGTTTGTCCGGAAATAAGTGTATCGTATTATTGAAGAAAATTAATCGGATATGAACAACAATTTCTTCGAACTGTTATCCTGCTTTAACGCTACATTTTTGCAGCGTATTTATATGCGTCATAAGCTTTCTGAAATTCTTCGATTAAGATGCTCTTCAGGAAATTCGTGGAAGTAACTAGCACATTGCCCCTGACTCGAGATGCTCACCTCTGAGGTCTCTTTTCAGCCAAGAAAGCAAGGACGTATTAGCCGGATGTTGTTGTGGTGGAGTTTCCACGAAACGCTGATCTCTTTTCGCAGGACTCTGCGATTCAGTGTTTGGAAATTAAACCTTGACTGTCTGGTTAGAAGGGTATGAACTTATGACGCACTGTCACCTCTGCATAAGAAACAACGAGCTTCCACTAAGTCTGGAAGAACTCATGCCTCTAGCATTCTTGGCGTGACGACTGTAATATGTGCCATTTGGCACGTCGCCTTTTTGGCATCGTTCACTTATCTCTTAAATGACATCCACGGCAAAATACAAAAACTTTTACAATATGTGCAACATCAGATCAATCCCCAAATCTACACATCCCATCAATTTAAGAAAATAAAACTTATAATACGTAGGAATTTTAACAAAATAGAAAATCTTAATTTTTCTCTTGAATGAACCAATTGACAGTAAAAATATATCATTGTCCTTATCCTTAGAATTATATACTTTCATGGTTCTGTGGACCGGAGAGTGCTTTTTCAAATTTGTTCTATGAAACGTAACCTCTAAAACAGCATAACCTCTTAACGGTCTAGATGGAACATGAATGCTCGCGTAGGACAGTAAAGCTGGTGAGTCAACATAACCATTCAACACTTTATACACAAACATAACATCGCTATGTTCTCTACAGTATTCCAATGAGATAAACACATCATTTTTCCTAAGGCTAGTCATACACGCCATGAAATGTAACTAGGTGCTTATAGGTAGACCTTATATTGTAGCGACCAAACAACCTATATATAAGATAACCTAGTGTAAATGGAGGCAAAATATTGGGCCTTCAAGGTCTTAGTGTAAGTGAAATCTCTACAAAATCTCATCACAAATCCCAGCATCTGGCTTTTTTTGGTCACCACATAATTGATGTGTGAATCAAACAACATTTTTGTATCAAATATTACACCCAGATACCTCACCTCATGCTGACGCTGTAAACGACTATCATCCAAATAGTAATCAAAATGATTGATCTTTAGTTTACAACTGAATGTTATGCAGTTACGCTTATTCAAGTGGAGAAATAGTTTATTTTCGATGCAGAAGTTATTGAATGCATTTAAGTCTTGTTGGAAGTTAAAGAAGTCCAAAGCGTTAGCTATACGGGAAAAGATCTTCACATCGTCCGCAAATATCAAAAATATACAAAATTTAAAACATCCACTTACATCATTAATATAAATTATAAATAAAATAGACCCAAGGAGAGACCCCTGAGGCACCCCCGAGGTCACACAGAAAGATGATGAAAAATATCCCTTAACGGCAACAGTTTGAGATTTATTATTGAGATATGAAGATAACCAATTTAGCAAGTCTCCATGCATACCTGTCTCAGACAATTTTTTCATCAAGATGTTATGATCAACCTTATCGAAGGTCTTCGAAAAATCGGTGTACACAGAATCAACCTGCATTTGACTGTCAATTTCTTCAAAAATATACTCTGAATAATGGACACAGTACATCTTTTAGGAACAAATCCATGTTGTTCAGGAATAACGGGACATCTTACTGAATTCATGATCCCATCACGAACGAAAAACTCGAAGATTCTGCTTAAATTACTTGATTCGCTTATGGGCCTATAATTTTCAATATTAAGTTTATCGCCAATTTTCGGAATTGGAACTACGTGAGCAGTTTTCCATTTTCTGGGAAATTCACACTGCATGAACGATCGGTTGAACAGAATAGTAAGGGAAATGTATAACGATTCAGCGTATCGCTTGATAAATAAGGATGGAAAATCCGTCCGGACTTATTCTCATCCGGCCCAGAAAGAATCACAAGAACCCGATCTTCAGTTACTCTGATCCCATGTATGGAATCCTAATTGCTGACACATAAGGAAATATTGGAAAACTTCTATTTATATGGTTGAAAAACACTACTAAAGTAATTTGGAAAAAAGGTTGGGTACATTCGAACCTTCAGTCTTCGGATGATATTTTTTTAGGCGGGGAGGAGTAAAGATATTTCCAGTAAAATCATCTGCTAAGACGTTATTAGGTAAAACAACATTTAGTAAAAGACCTGTGTCTTTTCCTCTGTCGGGAAAAAACGAATTACTATCCGGACAACCTCCTATAATTTATGAATGACAACTTTAACCTGGATTTATTTCATTCTATTGAAGTTGCTTTTAAGTCAACACCCTTCGAATAATCATGTACCAAAGTGTTCAATAGGATTCAGATGAGGTGATTCTGGAGGCTAAGATTTACAGTTTATGTGATGTCGATCCATCGTTTCTTTGCCACCATTCGATTTGGCAATATCTTGTTGAAACGTAGCGATTTGAATGGTTTGAAGGTAAGAACAAATAAGATATGATAAGATATATTATCCTGATACTCCTAGATCTTCTGTGAAGATCCCTCAGAACCTAGTTCAGCTTGTGCGAGTTAGGAGTTCAGTTGTGTTCTGGTTAGGCTTTGTTACTGCGACCTAGCGCCGCTTTAGGTCACAGCACTGTTAATTTTTGACCCGACGGTGAAATGGTGTTCGAAACCCGTCCAACTAGGAAATTTCACCTGAACAGCATTCGACCATGTTCTTCAAACTACTGATTTGCGATGGCTCAGGTGATGCTATATCTATCTCTAATAGCCATAAGTCTCAATGGACGATTTTGACGCTGTTTGGGTTTTCTAGTCCTTACTCTGTGTTCTCGGCCTTCTCGTTTTCAAACTCTTTCAGACTGCAGATAGTCCCCCTTGTCGCGGTGGAGGTGTTTGTCATGACTAGGGTCCTAGTTTCACCCAGGTGAAATGAAGGACTAAACCTTGATCCCTAAAGCTTAGCACGGGTGGTTGTTGCTGCATAGGGCTTCCACTCTAGAAAACTAACGTTGCTCTACCCAATTGCAGATTTATTCGTCCAATGGCCGAGTGCATTATGTAATTTACTGCGTCAGCCTGGGAGCGTGGATGCCCTCAGGAGTATTCGTACTTTTGGCTACACAATTGGCGTTGGATTCGAGGGCCAGTGGTTGAAAGCCTGCATGCTAGACTAGAAGGGTATTTCAGTCATCTGGTCGCTCGCAATTCTCGATTCAGGATGGCTCGAGAAGCACTTTAGTGATTTAGTGGGTCTTGACAATACGACTGGTCGAAGGTGCTCGAACCAGGGTCGATTGCGAGACTTCTCTGGGGTTTATTGGTCCTGACGATACGGTTGGTGCTCGAACCAGGATGGATTCAAAGACTTCAAGGGTTCCTGGGTCTTGCCGATACTGTTGGTGGCTCGAACCAGAATGGATTCAAAGCTTCACAAAGGTTTCTGGGTCTTGACGATACGATCGGATGTTACTGCTCGAACCAGAATCAATTGACGCGTCTATTATTGACGATTGATGTGCCTTGAATTTGCGGCTGGGTGGTGGAAAACAAGCCCCTCCGGCCTGTGAGTAGCGTTCCAAGCAACTCGGGTACTTACCTACAGAGCCAGTAGCGGTTGGATAATGCTTCACTGCTACCAGTCACGGTGTAGGATTTCGAACTGAAGCCGAAACTGGAAGCAGGGTGGTTTCTTCTTTAATGGAGGTGTTCTCGCTTTGGGCGATTGTGTTATCCTTATCACATAATCTCTTTCGGGAATTGTGGAGACTACTTAGTGGTCAACTAGTGAAGAGCCAAGCTGACGCCAGTAGCTATAATTATATAGTATAGTGCTTAACTGGAAACTTCGCTTTATCGATAAATCAGCTTTACACAACTGCAATTCGATCCCTCTCATAGTTGCTGAGCTGGGAAACCTGTAAAATCTTATCCAATCTACTCTTCTACTCAATAAATTCAGAAAAGGCTTGGCGACAAGTTTAACACAGATTGCAAATCAAATGTGACCGTACACACTCTTCAACTGAATGATCTTTTATCATAGCAACTTGCCACCTTTAAAACTGAGCGGATGAAATGAAAACTCAATTCGTGATAAGATAATTCGATACGTAAAGAATTATAATCGGATAAACATGGCGCTGTTCACCTTTTTTGTCGTTCAGTTTATGAAATTTTGTCAGACTTCCGGAATGTAAGAAATCGGAAAATACCCCTAATAGGGGGTATTTTCCGGTATACATAATATAATGTATACAGGTATTCGCGGAAACTTTCAGCTGCGTTCTTGCACCTACCTTCTTCGTGGTTTCGATACTCCATGGCAACGCTGTCCGTCTGGGCCCTCCTCCGACGTCTCTACCACGTTGTGGCGGCCGGTTTCTCTTGGCCGGTCCTGAAAAGGAATTCTCCGGCTACCATGTCACGCAGTATCTGCCGTTGAGCCGGTAGCCGCACGGTTTTAATTACATCTTTTAGAACTCAATTTGGAAATAGCCTTAGAGTATAATAACCTCATTTGCGACTGTTCATTTGTCAGGATTTCGGGCCTCTTCGCCAAGATGCCTATTTCCCTTCGAACTTGATTGCTGTGATAGACGTCATTTTTATTTTTATATGGAGCTTTGGAATGACTTTCAAGACGACTTCGATCTCTTTTTCCAACTAGTGTCAAGGTCTGGGTATTAGTTTTGACATGGCTTTTTCTAAGTCCTTGATCCAGGTATTTTTAGTCTTTGCGTTTTCCTAGAGGAATCTACTACTTTAGAAGTTTTTGCTATGATGAGATTTAATTTCAATTAATTTTGATAATTTCATTTGAGTGAAAAATTCTTTCTGTATGACACTAAGCAAATATTTTGTTTGAAGGTTTGTATTTGTTTGTATTTCACGTAAAAGGCTACAACGAAATTGAAAATGATGCAGAATATCCATATTTTATATTTACCAAAATAAATTAGCATTGGAGTCGATACTTGACAGGGTTTGCTGAAATTTTCCAATAGAAATGATACAATTTAAAATGGTTATAATGGCAACACTCTATAGTATTTTTGACATTTCCCATGTCATTTGTGTTCAGTAGGATATGCCATTTAATCATGAAGGGATACATGCTTCAACAACGTTTAGAAATTGTTGAATTATTTAATCAAAATTGGTGCCCATTTATGAAAACTGTGAGAAATTCAAGAAGAATTCATGGACGAAATTATCCAGTTAATCCATTCACTATTCGTCGTATTGTAGACAAATTTGAAAGTGAATTTTCTTTACACGGTAGAAGAGCACCAGTACGACAAAGAAATGCAAGTACACAAGGGAATATTGACTTGGTTGCAGCAAGTATAAGGGAAAACGACGGTTCCACGTCGTTCTGAACAATTGAATTTTTCCCGAACAACAAATTGGAGAACTTTAAGAAAATATTTGGGTTTGCATCCCTACAAAATTCAACTGGTTCAAGAATTCAATTCTTCTTAAATTTATCACACTGATTTTGATGAAATAATTCAACAATTTTTGAACGTTGTTGAAACGTATATCTTTCCATGACTAGATGGCATAACCGAACACAAATGACATGGAAATTCCAAAAATAATATACTAGTGGTACACTCGTCAGAAAAGATTGTATTGTAGAGTCGGTGTGGGTTATTATTCAGTAACTCACTAAATTGTGCACAAAACTGAGTCCGACGGTCAGGATCATCCTCATGCAACTGTTGTACCAGCCTTATCTTGTAAGGGTGAAATTTATGAGCTTTCACAATTCGATGAACGGAAGATTAGATGCTCGTACTTAAGTTCTTATAGATTGCCGATTATCCATCTGTAAATATCTTAATACTGATATTTCAGTGGCTTAATTTCGGACTCGACGCCCAACTTCGTGCTTCTTATTCTGAATGGAACCAGTGGTTTCCAATTTATTCATCAAATGCTTAACATATTGGTAACGTATTATTCATTACTTTCTGGATGATTGTTATTAAAATACCATGCAGTTAATTTAGAATTTTCGTCATTACGAAAGTATAATTTGAGAATTTCTATTCTTTTTTCCATATAATAGACCATTTTCGCCCACGTAAGTAAGTCTCAGACTCAATTATGATGCAGAACCGAAAGACTGAAACATATTTGAGAAAGAATCTTCAAAAAAATTAGTATAAATTGTAATGAATTTCATGCGTTTCACACATTTTTTCATCGTAAACGATAAGAAAATCAAATAAAAATTTATTTTTTTTTTTTTAAATTAAAATTGTAGAAGACTAACAGATTTAATCTGTTTTGATATTCAAATTTTGTTATATTTCTTCTATCAAGTAAAAAGCCTTTTTCTATTTTATTTTATATATAATATATAATTATATTTAGGCTTCAATAAATCTCATTATGGAATGTCAATGATTCTAAATATAACCTTAAAAATAGCTTACACTGTTCTGTGATTTTGTTAGAACATAGACGAACTTGAATTTTAAAGTTAGTCTGTTTGTGATATAGTGATAGTTATTTGATTTTGATATTTGGAATATTATTTAGGACCGAAGAAGAGATTACCTAGAATTATATTTGTTTTTTGAAGATAAGTGCATGTTTTGAGAGATTTCTGAATTAACTTATTCGAATATTTAAATATATTATTATAAATATTTCAAATAAATTATATTCTTTGAGAAGTCCTTAAGTTGTGTTCATGTTTTTAAAAGGTAATTGGTGTTCTTAAAGGTTTTTAAAAGGTAATTGGTGTTCTTAAAATTTTGTCTCCTTTAAATATTTATTTATTAATTTTAATGACTTTCTTATATCTGTTGGTTTATTTATTCCATTTGAGATTATATATTGAGTTTTGATTATATACGTCTATTAAACATAAGCGGTGCTTATTTTAGACATTAATTTAATTCTAAAAGTTTTTTGAGGCACCCTGTATAGTTATTTTTCCACTACTGACATAGTAAGTAGTCTGTAACGGACATTGATTTGTTTGAAGTAAGTACTACTTACTGAGATAGATTAAGATACTAATAACAACGGGAAGTAAGTGAAAACTTAGATGCCTTGGAAGGGAGCATTGTAGTTTCCGATATTGAGATTGAATTCATTTTTAGGTACCAATAGTTGAAAGACTTATATGCTGTTTGGTAACGTTTCTTAGACTTCTCCAGTAAAAGGAATTCACATGCAGCATTTGCTGCTTCTTGAATTTCATCTTCTTCGATTTTAGAGAAGGAAAAATAGTTTTGACACACATTTTGACAGATGGAAACCAAGTAACCCAAGGCTAACTGATATTTTATTGAAAGTAAATAAATTACAAACTAAATCAGTCAAAAGATAAGTAATTAAAAATCAACTTTGGCAGTGGAAAAAATATAATACACAATTCAGGAGGCAAATTTCTTGACCAGCCTTGGACTTCATTGTTTGCCCTCAATATTGCTCGAGCGCAAACTACGTCCTCGTCTGGTGTCACTTGCCTCCCTTATAGTGTGAATAACTAATACACTATAATGGAGGCAAGTGACACTTACCAGACGAGGACGCAGTTTGCGCTCAAGCAATTGCGAGGGCAAGCAATGAAGTCGGAGGCTGGTCAAGAATATTGCCTCCTGAGTTGTACATTATATTTTTTCCACTAAAAAAGTTGATTTCTAGTTACTTTTCTTTATTAATTTAGTTTTTTATTTGTTTACTTTCAATAAAACGTCGGTTTGCCTTGGGTTACTTGACAAACAAAGTGTTGAATTGTTTCAGTCGTTCCTATTTGATAGTTGATCATAATTAAAACAAATTGTAGAAATTACTATGTTTTACTACCAAAAAAAAATATATATTACACATTTTCTTGTGACTCGAGTTTCGGGAAATGAACTATCCCATCATCAGACAACTGAAGACCTAACAGTGGTACAGTGGTATTTAAACAAAAGTGATAAATATTTTGAATATTTCAACAGATTCTCGTTAACACCTTATAGTGGTGCAGAGGTTTACAATCGGAACGTGATAAAAAACCGGGTTAAAAAAGAGGGGCCTTCTAACAGATATCGGAATGTCGGCAATCGACAAAGAAGGTTGTTAAACAACCACTCATTCTTTAGAAAACAGTAATTCCTTTCGACAAAAGAAAATCTTAAGAACAAATTTTACATGTAGATCCAAAAGAAAAGAAACATGATCATTGAAATTTTCAAATTCGTTCACAATAAAAATAATGTAAAAAATAATGAATTACTGTATGGAGATGAGTAAATCCAAATATTTGAGATATACAACAAAATAATGTAAAAATAATGAATGACTGTACGGAGCTATGTAACCCCAAAAATTATTTGAGATATTTAAATGGGTACCATCTGTTTAACAACCTTCTTTGTCGATTGCCGACTTTCCGATATCTGTTAAAAGGCCCCTCTTTTTTAATCCGGTTTTTTATCACGTTCCGATTGTAAACCTCTGTACTACTATTAGGTGTTACCAAGAATCTGTTGAAATATTCAAAATATTTATCACTTTTGTTTAAATAACACTGTACCACTGTTAGGTCTTCAGTTGTCTGATGATGGAATAGTTCATTTCCCGAAACTCGAGTCACAAGAAAATGTGTAATATAAATTTTTTTGGTAGTAAGACATAGTAATTTCTACAATTTGTTTTAATTAAACAAAGTGTTTGTCAAAACTACATTTCCTTCTCTACAATTCTCTGAAACAGTGGTGCCAAAAAATGAATTCAACCTCATATCGGAAAAAACAATGCTGACATATTTCCCTAGGGAAGTAAGTTTACACTTACTTCCCGTTGTCAACAATAACCCAATCTATCTCAAGTAAGTAGTGCTTACTTTAATCAACAACTTACTATGTCAGTAGTGGAAAAAAGTATTTTTCAAGACCTAGTTATATCCGAAAAAACATCTTTTATGCCATGTCAGTAGGCTTCGTTGGGATTCACTAAGGTTCAGATTTGAAATCAACAGGGCTGAAATTACGAACTGAATCGTCCCAACAACAAACAAACCAAAAAAAGTCTGAAAATCGGTTAAAACTACAAAAAAATTAATCAAATTCAAAGATCATGACTATCAAATGTGAAATTCGTATCTTTAAAACTGTAACATATACGCAACAGAAGCTTACAGATACATACGGAATGTTTTTTTACATATTTGATATTTTGCTTTCTTCCGTACGGATTTCCTACGTTCTGAAAATATAATTTTCTCGATTCATGGAAATATTAACTAATCTATGGATCATACAATTGAATGCTGATAATTTTTGATTTAAAGGATGATTTGATTTATTGTGTATAATAGAATCAAATCATCCTTTAAATAATAAAAAAAAATATCAGCATTCATTTGTATGATCCATAGATTAGTTAATGTTCCCATGAATCGAGAAAATTATATTTCAGAACTTAACATAATTAAACAAATAGCTATTAATAATGACTATGATCCTAAGCTGACAGACAAATCGTTGATGAATAAAAATAATAAAATAGCTTTGAATATGGTGTTTGAGACATTTAACTGGGTCGTGTACAGAACATAAATAACTTTCAAACTAACCAACACTTGAGATATCTTCCCGATTCAAAAAATGTTGGGGGTTTATGCCACCTTCATGGGGGTGGTTTTTTCGGAATAAACTGATGATGGAAATTCGCCCCCCTCAAATAGAAGTTGATCTGTTTTTTTGAATCTTCGAAAATTCTTCGTTTCTTAGTTTCGGGGAGATCAAATTTTCGTTAGGAAACCCCTGTATAGGACAAACCGGGAGATATTTCCAAAAAAGGTTCAAAGAACATCAATCTCCATTTAGGATCCATGTGGATAACTATAATTTTGCCAATCAATCTTCCCAGAATTACAGAATCTTGAAATATTGCACCTGGAAACGAAAGGAAAAAAATTGGACATCCTGGAATCCATCGAAATTCATTCCATTTAATAATCAACTATCACAATGTTTGAATTGTTAATATTCCCATGAATCGAGAAAATTATATTTCAGAACTTAACATAATTAAACAAATAGCTATTAATAATGACTATGATCCTAAGTTGATAGACAAATTGTTGATGAATAAAAATAATAAATTAGCTTTAAATATGGTGTATCCTAATATAAAAGAAAATTTTGAATACATTTCCTTAAAATACACTAAAGGTATTTTTGAGAAAATTGCTACATACCTTAAAAATAAATATAATTTAAGAACTTCATTTAAAACCAATTCAAACTTGAGCAAATTTATTGAAAATAATAACTGTACACATAAAGATGATAAATCGGGGGTTTATAAGTTAACCTGCGGTGATTGCCTTAAGTTTACATAGGACAGACTGGAAGAACTTTCCGACATAGAATTTGTGAACATTTGAAGAGTTTCCTCAATAATAAAAGTAATTCTACATATTCCAACCATATTTGTTAGAAACAGGACATACTTTCAACCATAATTTTGAAATTCTACATATAGAAAGTAAAAGTTATGCCTTAAATCTGTTAGAATCCCTAGAGATAAATAAACATAATAAAATTGGAATATTACTTAACGAACAAATAGATTTAAATAACTCGCCTCTTTAAACCTTATTTAAATATTATTTAATATGGATTTTCACCAAGTAAGGACTGATTCAATTCAAGATTCTTTCAATCAAAAAAGCCATAGAGAAAAAGAAGAATTTAACCAATTTCCCAAATACTCTTTGAGAACACCCCTATATTGGATGCTGTTATTTCCATGCGCCATAAAAATACACAGATCTCCTAAGTGTAATAAAAGAACCTTTTCAATTTTGAGTTTAGTTCCTTTTTGTACTCCTTTGAAGATGGTCGAAAGACAGAAAAACGTGTCAGGATTCAGAATAAATCGTGAAACATAAAAACTGTGTGAATTTTTTTTAAATAAAACGTGTGAGAGTTGTAAAAGAAAGTTCCATTAGATTTTGCTTAGACGCTCCAAAACAAACTGATGGCGGCGAGACCATGAGTACATTTGGACCAAAAATCAGATTTGAAATTTGAATAGGTATCATCCTAAACGACGAGACACTTGAATCTGCGATAAGTGTTCGGGTTTTGCTAGAATCTGCAATCGTACACCTGCGCCTATTTCCACCAAATCTACTCGTCTCTACGTGCTTCCTAGGATATATGACCACCATACACTTATTTCCAATTCATCTTATCACGTTTTCGTTCACGTTTCTGGTACGTACGATCACGCCGCTGTTTGTGGCCTCGAACGCATGCATAACTGTGCGTTCGAACGACGCCATCGGCGGACAATCGTGCGACTTCGTGCTCGATACGGGTCACATGCCGTGACGCTTGCCACGCAATCTGCGATGCGATATCCGTTCCCGTTTCTCGATTCCGTCCGCACCGACAGTGTAGCACGGTCCGAAGAACGACGTACGCGGTTCGTCGTGTCGAAAGATGGACAAGTTCGCCGATGACATGTCACTCAACAAACTCTTCGTCAGGGAGGTGGAGAAGAGGAGGTGTCTGTACGACTACACCTGTCACGATTACGCGAACAAGGACCTTCAGGAGAGGAGCTGGCAGGAGATAGCCGACGTAGTCTGCAGCACAGGTGAGTGAACGTCACTGTTTTTGGTTTTGGAGAAGAATTTTTGGGTGGATTTCGTCTGACAACTTCGAGGAATTTGTTCTGATATTCGATTGGTTGACTGCGAGTGTGTGTCGTGCCAAAACCTGCAACTTCATTGTATCGGCGTTGGTCTTTGACCCGTCTTGCGTGATGTTAGTTTCCTTTGAGTTTTTATTCTCGATATTATTTATGCTTCCATAAAGACAGAAAATAATTAACACAGTTGAGTGTTAAGGTCCCATTGGAGATCCAAAGTTCACATACCATGGGTACCAAAGAAACTACAGGATTATCCATTTTGTGCCTCCGAAAGTAAAACGTAACACTCTTTCATTTAGAATACTCATCAAATTTTTATTTCAATATGATGCTTGGACCTTGCCATCATTCAATCATGTCCTCCGCGTGATCTCTTACAGAGCTCGATCCTCGTGAGGTAATTTTCGATGATTCGCCGGCACATTTCGGGCAATATCTCACCAATAACTTGACAGATATTGGTTTTCAGATCGTTAATAGTGTGAGGATTATCGGCATCAACACAGTCCTTTGCATAATCCCACAAAAAAATACGAAGGCGATCAAAAGATCTTGGTGGCCAATTCACATCGCCGAAACGAGAAATTAGGCGTCCTGAGAATTTTTCTTACTAAAACCAAAACGAGTCGTGTTGTGTGATTTGTTGCACCGTCTTGAAAAAACCACATCACTTCCAGTTCCATATAATTAATTTCAGGCCAAAAAATTCGGTATTTATTTGGGCATAGGGATGAGAATTGGTTTGAGTGATACCTTCTTCATTTTCAAAGAAGTACGAACCAATCACTCCACCAGACCAAATTGCACACCATACAGTGACTTTTTGTGGATGTAATGGTCTCTCAGAAGTTACATGAGGATTTTCACTGCTCCAGATGTGACAACTTTGCTTTTAAGTACGACATTCTTCGAAGGACCCCGCAAAAAGTGTTAACGTCAGGCAAACTTGGAGGCCATTCAATAAAAACTACTTCTAATCCAATTCTCCTAAAAATGATGATCAGATAGAAAGTATTCTTCCAACAAGATGGTGATCCGCCACACTATGCAGCCCCAGTATGTGATATTCCTAATCATCATTTTCCCGAGAATTGGATTGGAAGGAGAGAATCTATTGAATGGCCACCAAGTAATCCTAATTTGACAACTGGAAACTTTTTTTGTGGTGTCATTAGAAGATCTTCGTCAAAAAATTATTCTAGTATATAATGTGCCTAACACCTAGGATTTTACAAAATGTAAGAGAATATGTTGAACAAAGTCACTATTACTGCTAAGAAATGTATGGTAAACAATTTGAATATCTTAGTAATTGAAAATTTGCCTTGACCCCTATGTCTAGTTATGGATTTGGTGGGGGTTGCCACACCGCTTGAAGGGACGATAGTATCTTGTTTTTTTTTAGAGTGATAGAACTTTCGATAGGGATAACTGTGATTTGACAGAAGATAGAAGTCATGTTGTTTTGACATTTCTGTTCAGTAAGACAAATTAAGTGGAAAGACTCGCACCGCAACAACGTTTACAAGTTGTTGAAATTTATTTTCAAAATAAGTCTTCTATTCGCCAAAATTATAGAGCACTTCGTGAAATTCATGGTTTACATAATCGTCCATCAGAACAGCTTATTTGTTGAACTATCGATAGATTTCGGACAACATTTTCTCTCTACTCGATGCAACAACAACAAGAAAAAGAACTGTACGTATAGAAGAAAATATCGCTGCTGTAAGTCATAGTGTTAATGATGATCCAGATTTGTCCATTCCACAACGTTCACAACAAATTGGACTCTGTGCATCCACCACATGGAAAATTTTGCGTAAAGATCTCGGTATACACCCATACAAGATCCAACTGGTTCAAGAACTAAAGCCACTTGACCATAATAAGCGCCGTTTGTTTGCTGATTGGGCCCTAGAACAGCTTGAAGTTGATCCAATTTTTTATCGTAAAATTGTGTTTAGTGATGAAGCTCATTTCTGCTTGAATTGCTATGTAAACAAGCAAAATTGCCGTATATGGAGTGAAAACAATCCTCAAGAAGTTCTACAGGTATGGTGTGCTTTACACGCTGGAGGCATCATCGGTCCATATTTCTTTAAAAACGATGCTGGAACTAATGTTACAGTGAATGGTGCTCGTTACAGATCGATGATCAATAATTATTTGTTTCAAAATTTGAATGGTATCGACCCGGAAGTGTTTTCAAAGTGTCAACAAAATGGTGCTACACCTCATGCTGGTACCTTAACAATTGATTTATTGAAAGAAATATTTGGCGATAACATTATTTCGAGAAATGATCCAATTAATTGGCCTCCAATATCATGCCACATAACTTCACTGGATTATTTTCTTTGGGGTTATGTCAAGTCATTGGTTTTTGCTGATAAACCAGAAACAATAGACGCTTTGGAAGCCAATACAATAAATAAATCAGCTTCAAACTTCTAATTCCAAAATCCTCCTATTTCAGGAACTGTTGGCATAGACCAACGGTTTCCAGCCTTTTTCCTCTACCGTACCCATTTTTATTTATTATCCTTCATTTAGACTACATTGCGTTATATAATCAATATATTCTGATTGAAACTCTTTGTTTATTTTTGAATATATAAATATTAATATGTAAATGTGTACCAAGGTGGCCATTACCGTTTATTTTTGGCGTACCAACAGCTTGGATAGACTAACTACTTCAAATACCCCAGCAAAAAAAATCCAAAGGTGTTAAGATAGCAGCTTCTTGGACCAATTAGCAATTCCATTTATGAGATTTCCCACCAAATTTCTGCCAATAATTTCAAAATGACCTTGGCATAATGTATTATTGAACCATTCTGTTGGTATAACTTGTTTTGAAAATTAACTTCAGGTCATTTTCGCCCCAAAAAATCTGTTAATATTGTTCGATATACATTCACTGCAATCACCCCCATTTGAATTCTCAAAATAATGCCCTAACTTTACCAAACAGTATATTTTTATTCGCGAGGACTTTTACTTAATCTATTGTGGATTATTTCCAAACAAAAAACACAGTTTTATTCGTTAACGAAAAAATCATCACAAGAATTCATCAGAAATGAGATTCACCTAAAAATGATCAATTTCCAGCTATTGCAAAGCTCAATCAGCACATACAAGATGGTTAAGTTTCTTCAGTTCTTGAGTCAATATAATTCAAAAGAGATGCAGACTCAAATAATTTCTCAAAATATGTCAAGTTATCACCCTTTAAAGACCAGGTTCTTGGAAATGTCTTCTCAAATACTGGTACTTAGTGTCAATCTTGGTTCCTTGCAATTCGTCATCTTATTGGTGTTGAACAATGACATTTGTTTAGAATTTTTCAACTATTCAACGAATAGCAAAAACGAGGAGACGATTATGTGGATCATAATCTTCACGGCAATCCTGTTGAGTTTGTAAAGTTTTGAATGATAACTGAACGTTGTTTATAACCGAGAATAACTTGGGAACAATCGAGGCTGATTCTATTCACTTTTGAACATATCTTTCGCATTTAGATTCGAAACCTACTAGTTCTTTTCGTTTTGCGTAAAGATCTTGGTCTACACCCATACAAGATACAACTGGTTCAAGAACTACAGCCACTTGACCATAATAAGCGTCGTTTGTTTGCTGATTGGGCCACGAACAGCTTGAAGTTGATCCACCTTTTTATCGTAAAATTGTGTTTAGTGTTGAAGCTCATTTCTGGTTGAACGGCTATGTAAACAAGCAAAATTGCCATATATGGAGTGAAAACAATCCTCAAGAAGTTCTGCAGGTTCCGTTGCATCCTGAAAAAAGCACTGTATCGTGTGATTTACACGCTGGAGGCATCATCGGTCCTTATTTCTTTAAAAAAGGTGCTGGAGCTAATGTTACAGTGAATGGTGCTCGTTACAGATCGATGATCAATGATTATTTGTTTCAAAATTTTAATGGTATCGACCCAGAAGTGTTTTAGTTCCAACAAGATAGTGCTACACCTTATGCTGCTACGGTAACAATTGATTTATTGAAACAAAGAGTTGGAAATAACATTATTTCGAGAAATGGTCCAATTAATTGGCCTCCAAGATCATGCGACCTAACTCCGCTGGATTAGTTTCTTTGGGTGATATGGTGATAAACCAGAAACAATAGACGCTTTGGAAGGCAGCATAGCTCGTGTTATTGATGAAATAAGGCCTGAATTACTCTAAAAAGTGGTCCAAAATTGATCTGGTCGAATGCAGTTCCTCAGAGCTAGTCGTGGTGGATATATGCCGCAAATTATTTCTAAAACATAAAAGTCATAAAATTATCTTTCAAATAAAAAAAAAATTGGCTTCAATCTTAATTTAAATGTGTTTTATTTCAATTTAAAGTTCTATCACTCTAAAAAAAAGACACCCGATACTTCTGCACCTGGTATGTGTGAAATAACGACACAAAGACTCATGCATACCATAATTTCGTGAAGATAAATTACGAGGATAAAAGAAATCATTATCTAGTTTCGGCGAAAGAAATGAAAGGTACGAGTGTTTAAATTTGTGTCCAATATATTCTTTTTCGACGCATTCTTGCCAATGTGAAACGATGCATATCGAAGGGAGAAAGAAGGATGGAGCCTTTTAACCGTGTATTTTTCATTTTCCGCTTCTTCAGGATAACAGTTCAAAAATTGGAAAAAATCACTTTTATTTGACTTTCGGATGACATCATCATCACATGTAGCTTCTTCAGTAAATTAATTTTCATGGAAAATGGACGAAGCGCGCAAAAGCTTTTCACCAATTGTATTCCTTTCATCTCAGCATAACTTCTAATGGTTTTCCACTTATTCTTGTCTGCTATCTTCCACCAAAATTTTCTTCTCCGTTAAGTATTTTAAAGAAGTGATGAGGAATAATTTGTTCAATTTTCAGTACACGAATGCAAGTCGAGGTGGAAGAACCTGAGAGCTGGATTGACGCGATATCTCAGTAGGCCTTTAACGTTATCTGGTGCTAGATACGTGAAGAAGTACTATCTATTCGACGATTTGCAGTTCATATTGCCTTTCATCCGCGCACGGAATCGTTCAGCTGTGAATAATGACAGTGGCGACTTGGATCAATCCGATGGTAATCCACATTATGGAGAAAACGACGAAGAAACGTCTCAAGAGCTAGATATCGACATCAAACCACATATTCTGATGGAAGATTTAGAAAGCAATTCCGACGATTATTCCATACACTTTCTAGAGCAGAATTACAGACAGAAGAAAAGAAAACCTGCTCACAGTCCCCAAGGTATTGATGATGAACCACCAAAGGCGAAGACATTTAAGCGATCTAAGCCCAACGAAGAATTTCTTGATGTTGTGAAGAATTGTTTTTCGGAGGCTTCCAGAGTTACGAATCCTGACTTGGATTTTTTCAGAAGTATTCTGCCTGACATTGCAGATTTTTCACCTGCGAAAAAAAGATTGTTCAAACAGAAAGTTTTGCAGATAATTGATGAGATAGTCTCTTGTTAAATTAAGGCCATGTTAATGTTAAGAAGTTTATAGTTGTTGGAAGTAAAAAAAAGTATATTTTTTATTGATATTAGAAATTTTTATATGTATTGAATCCTTAGTCGTCACTTCTAGTCAAGACCCCTTTAATCTCGAAAATTATCGACAAACTTCTCAAAATATCGTATATTCAGTTCAGCGTTCATTTAAAGCACATCTCTGATACTCCAACTGAATGATTTGATAACGGAGGTCAAAACAAAGTAAAAATATAATATTTCATTTTGAGTCCATATTAAATTTTTTCGTGTATTCAAAATTTTTACGTCAATCATTTTGCGAATAATGTGAAATAAACTAATAAAAACATACATGTATCAAACTTGAAGCATTTTATTCACATACGAATAAAAATCTAAACGTATCAGTGCAGCTAAAAATAATAACATTTGATAGAACAAACAATCCTAGGATGAGCAATACGCCTAACCTTTGTCATATGAAAAATAGTTGAAAGTTTACACAAAGGTTATCAAGTCAATTATCATTAATATGAGAACCACGGTAATAAAGTAGGATTTGGTGTACAGGATGTTCTTAAATTGATGCGAAAAAAGAGGTGGTGATTTGGCAGAAAGGATTGTTAATTTTTTGTTCTTAACCTCTTTCGTTCCAAGTTATTGCCCTTTGAAATTGGAGGAAAAATTTTGTTTATTTTGAAAATCTCCTATATGAAATGATTAAGAAGAATGAAATTTAGGAGCTAGCACTCACTTTTTGATACTTCTGTCAATCCTGAAATTTTATCACAAAGAATAAAACAACCCCTACAATTTTTTTCATCAGAACTTTTAAATGCTTCAACAATTTTCGAATTGACAAATTGACTCAAGAAAATACATTCAATAAGCAATGTTGACTTTTTCTCCTAAAATTGAAATTTTCCCTATAGATGATGCTAGCTAGTCTGCCTCTGCAGGTAGTTAAGTCTGCTTCTGCAGCGCCATGATCTTCTTCAGCCGACGAAAATTAACCCAATAATCGATGTTCCATACACCTACACATATTTTTCTATAACCTTAAACATGTCGAGTTTTGTCCCTACCAACTACGATTTGCGATCTGTTATCATTTGAAGAAAACTGCTGCCTAATACTTGTTGAAGCTTAAGGTGAACCATAATCTTGGCGAACCACAGTATTTCGAGTGGTTGAAAAAATTTAGAAGTGGTAATTTTTTCGTGAGAAAAGAAGAACCTGGGAATCCACCGAAAAAGTTCGCTGACAATGAATTGCAAGTCTTATTGGATGAAGATGATACTCAAACACAACAGGAACTCTCAGATCAATTGAATGTGACGCAGAAAGCCGTCTTCATTCGTTTCCTCATGAAATGAATGAAAGGTAGTAAGGAAATCGAATAAACACTTGTGGAATGTTGCTCGATAGACACAAAAGAAAGTAATTTCTCTATCGAATCGTGACAGGTGATGAAGAATGGATATATTTTGAGAATCCTAAGCGTTATGAATCATGGATAAATCCAGGCGAACCGTCGATATCCACTGCAAGAACAAATCACTTGGGAAAGGAGAAAATGTTCTGTGTTTTTTGGATCTGAAGGGTGTAATCTATTAGTAGCTGCTAAAACCTGGTGACACCGTTAACACTGCAAATATTATGTGAGAATTGACCGGAATATGGGAAAAGCAGCACATAGTCATCTTGATCCATGATAATGCCCCATCTCACACATCAAAACGGGTAAGGAACGATCGAGGCGTTTAGTTGGAAAATACTAGCGTATATGATTTATTATCCTAACTTGGCTCCGTCCTATTATCATCTATTTGCATCACTGGGACACACTCTCGCTGAACAAAGCTTCAATTCGTATGAAAATGGCTCGATAACAAAATAAGAACTTTTTTTGGCGTAGCATTCATAAACTGCCGAAGAGGTGAGAATGGCAAATTATACAAACGCCGAAATGGCAACGTAAGTGACCGCGCCATTGGATTTTCTATTTCCCTATTTTGTCAGTAGATACTTCAAATGATTAGCCAAGTTCTGCAATTCTTAACTCGTATTTGCTTACTGTTGAGGTTAACTCTTCACGGGAATCTATTAGAAATTTTTATAATAATCATATATAGGCTGGGGAAAATTCTTTCTAAATTGTCGATTCTAGATTTCCTCTAAATGAGTGACTTGGTGTCATTGAAGATTATTCAATAGGAACATATTTTCTTCTAATAAGATTAAATGGACATGCTATATACCATCTCGTAGAAGAGTTGTCAATACTTCCTGAAGCATTCAAGCAAGAACTAATGATTCATGCATGATGGTGTTCCAGCCCATTTCAGTATTGAGGATCGTTCATCCAAATGTACGGGGAGGCCCTCAAAAACCAACAATAGCAGTTTATATACCTACAGTAAATCAAGAATTATAGTTGTTACAAGTGTTCAAGTGTTTTACTTCAATTCCTTATTATCTTCGTTGGTTTATCTTATTACATAAACAAAGCTAGTTCATCATCGAGATAACTACATGCAAGTGTTCTTAAAGTTGAATTATTCGGTACACTACGTCAAATACAGTCCACTAAACCTTTGGTAATTCATCATTGGGATTAATAAACTTGCAATTGTCTGTTATTTCAAAATACTGAAAAAATAGGCAAAATTCTACGGTAAACTAATCGTGGTACGATACAGATATATTATAATCGTATTGTAATCCCAAAATTATAAACAAATTGTTATAAAAGAATAAAGCAATAAATCAACATTGTTAAGATCTTTCATGCAAAATTATTGACCGATTTTAATATTGCACACTCGTATCATATAACACAGTGACCTATGTCCTGTAGATACCGAAGGGGTCATTGTAATACACTGTATCATCAATTTCGTAGTTGCATTGTGTTCAAATTTTTACACAATCTCCTAAGTCATAATGAAGAATGCTAGTATCTGTCTTCATTATTTTATCATTACTCAGATTATTTTATAGAGTATACTATGTATAGAGTGGCCGATATGTTGTATTAAATATTGTTGAATAATTTAAACGTAACTGATTTTCGCAGACTCGGGCTACTAATTAATAATAAAATTTGACAGTGTAATTTCCTATTCTATTCTTTGTTAATTTATTTGACTATGCGTATTTTTGGCCGGATGGGTTTACTCTAAGATATGAAATTTGAACATTTCTTTTAAAAATTCGTTATTGAATTTACACAAAATATCTATCATGAAATAACTACCATTTTTGCCTTAATGTTGGAATTTAAGAAGAAAAATATGGTAAAAATTAAAACGAGAATCAGGGGTGGCCATTTAAGATTTGCATGATGGTTGTTATTTATACAGTGTTCATAAAAACCAGTTATTATTTTATTATGCAATATACTTTTTTGTGTTCTTCTACCCTTTTATAGATCGTCCTGCATTTTACATAGGTCAGACAGGACGATCTATAAACATGAGGGTAGATGAACACAAAAAAGTATATTGCGTAATAAAATAACATTGTATAAATATCAATCATTTCATAGATTTCAATAGAACTGAGATCTTACACGAAGGTAATAAAAGCAGAATTATGGACCTTTTAGAAAGTTTGGAAATTTCTTTACCACACAGAAGGCAGTTACCAATAACAAATGACCAATTGGAATTCACTTCATCACCATTGTTGTTATCTGTAAAAGATTAAAACCGACCCAACATCTTATTTCGACCTTTCTCAAAATTCTACCTGTTTCACTGTCACCTTATTATTTTTTATTTAGTTCAATTTTGAATACATATCGTCCACAGGAAACCCTTAGTGAAGGGTGTTTCAATAAGAGCGCAAGATTTGAATTGCGCGCCAGGTTTGACAGTCCTAATGTCACATGATGACGTGACAGTTCGATAGTTGTCAGATGGGAGTTAGTGAACATGGATCATTACAGGGTACAATCAGAAAGCAATGCATCCACAACAGGTCACTCTATGGTGTGCATTATGGTCTGGAGGAATAATTGGACCATTTTTCTTCGAAAACGAAGAAGGTAATGCAGTAACGGTGAATCGCGAACGTTATCGTGCTATGATACCATGCTTTCTCGTGCCTCATTTGGAAGCTATTGACCTTGACGACATGTGGTTTCTGCAGGACGGTGCCACATGTCATATCGTGAAACATTGATGATCTTCCACGAGTTTGCTCCTGGTCGTGTCATCTCTCGACCAGAATTGGCCTCCACGCTCTTGCAATTTAACGCCTTCAGATTTCTGGCTGTGAGGTTATCTGAAGTTACAGGTTTATGCCAATAAGCCTGCAACAATCGAAGCACTGAAAGCCGAAATTGGACGCTGTATCAATGAAACACCATCACATGTATTCAATAACGTTATTGAAAATTTCGTCAAAAGGGTAAACATATGTCAGCAAAGCCGTTGCGGCCATTTACAAGATATTTTGTTTCATATATAATTCCCAAATTTATATTTTCTAAATCAATAAATATTTCAATACTTTGCTATAGAAAACCATTTTTTATTGAACACTGAAATCTTGTGCTCTTATTGAAACACCCTTTAAACGTGTAATACCGATAAGTTTTGGATGAATTCAAAATTGAACCAACGAATATAGGACAAATGGTATTCTTGAGAAATGAAGGCATCTCCAAGATTGCCCGAACAAATTAGTTGCCGCCAATATCTTCATTCTACCGCAGATCCTCTGCGAAGGACCAAGACGCTAATCATCGACTACAGCAGTCGTCCGTTATTTCACCTTCAGCAATATTTCATTATGAAAATTAAGAGTGTGATTCCAAAGGAGTAACCATCGAAATATGAGTCGCTCCTTTATCGGCAGCAATGAATGTTACAGACTGCCCCAGGCACGTTGGACATTACAAACCGAATTTCTGCGCGCCACTGTAGACCGGCAAAGACGGATACGTACCCAACGCAGGTATTGGCGGAGTTTACAGGCGGATATCGCTTTTAGTAAGAGAAGAGGTACCCGGTACCCGCTTAGGTAGGTACCAACCGGCCGGCTACTTGGCTTACAGTGAGCGATTCGCATAGTCAACGGCCAATAACCTCCTTAGCAAGGTTAAAAGCGGACGACTTGCTGGTGCATGTCAACTGCATATATTACCATCAGCGAGAAGCGAACACACCGTCGAGAGGTGGACCCCTGCCTCTTTGCACGGGGGTTGTTCATAAATATTCGAACTGCGCCTTAAAAAATATATATAGTCCGTCTAGAAAGTATCCGGAATTTATTATTTTTCATAATTTTAGTATAATTTCTTTTTTGTAACATTCTAAGACAAAAGTAATGTATAAAATAGGTTGTGCCGATAGTCGCCGTCTATGGCCAAAGTTGAATGGCAATACTATTTGTCAAATATTGTTGATTGTCAACAGGTATACAATAAATAAAGTCTCAACTAGAAAAAAAAACAGGTAGAATATTTGTATAGAAAAAGTTTTCGAAACGTTAAAAAAATAGTGCAATTGACTGAACTGGGAAAAAGTGCTGTATATGAGACAATACAGAGGATAAAAAATGGCATGGATATGAGGCATAGACCAGTTTCAGGAAGACCGCGTAAGATTAAAGGAAACAATTTAAACGCTTTATTGGCCTTAGGACGACACAATCTCAGCCTGGGGTTTCGCAAATTGGCTAACAGATTTGGAAATCGACGAAATATAAAAGTATGTCCAGAAACCGTCCGTATGTCACTGAAAAGACAAGGCTACATACATATCAAGGAAACCAAAAAAATCCCTATAATGACAGCTTTACAAAAGGAACAAACGATAGATATAATTTTGACCACGTTTTCAAGAAGATAATTTTAATAATGTCTTTAAATCTGATGAAAGTTGTTTCCCACATGGTGGAAATCACTTAAAAATCCTATCAAAACAACCTGTTATCGTTCAAATTTTCCACCAAAACAATGGTTTGGGGAGCAATATCTCAGCGTGGTGCTACGCCTCTCTGCATTTATAGTGAAACAAGTATTTTGGCATTCTAAACGATTTTCTCCTGGAAACGGCGCATGCTTTATATCTAGAGGGGTGGCGTTTTGAGCAGGATAATGCAAGATGCTATACTGCGGCCTATACTCAAGCTTGGATGCAAGAACACCAATTGACAATCATTTCATGGCCAGCAGCTTCACCAGATCTTAGTCTCATTGAAACATATGGAGACTAATGAAGATTAAAGTTGAACGAGCAGCGCCACGAAATAAACATGCTTTACAGTCCTAGAAAATTATGGAGGTGATCTAGTTTCGGATGTACTTCGACGTTTAGTCAAGTGTTTACAGTTAAATGGAGATATTATAAGTAAAAAAGATGAATAGGTTCTTCTTATAATAGGCCTTGAGCCTGTTCTTTCCCGATATCTTCTCTCTATGATCAGTTTTGTAGGCGAATTTGTGATGTTGATCTTATGAAGGGGCGTTCTGGTGTCCTTTCGCCTATTGGTTTCAAATATCTGGCTATTCGGGCTAATCTATCATCTAGCATGCTGGTTCCACACCTGTCTTCTTTGTCTTCCCCACCGCACAACATCCTGAACATCACAAGGACCCTAATTTGATTGCAGGGTATTCGTTCTGGCAATGTTTTTCCAGGTATTGATCTTCATTTCTGTGTTTCTTAAAAGTCGTTTTGTTTCTGCTACGTCGGCTCTGGTCTCCATAGAGTAAACCGTAAAAATAATGAATGACTGTACGGAGTTATGTTAACCCAAAAATTATTTGAGATACTTAAATGGGTACCATCTGTTTAACAACCTTCTTGTCGATTGCCGACATTCCGATATCTGTTAGAAGGCCCCTCTTTTTTAACTCGGTTTTTTATCACGTTCCGATTGTAAACCTCTGTACCACTATCAGGTGTTGCCGAGAATCTGTTGAAATATTCCAAATATTTATCACTTTTGTTTAAATATAATATCTCTGTACCACTGTTAGGTCTTCAGTTGTCTGATGATGGGATAGTTCATTTCCCGATACTCGAGTCACAAGAAAATGTGTATTATATATTTTTTGGTAGTAAAACATAGTAATTTCTACAATTTGTTTTAATCCATAGAGTAAGTCTATACTGGTCTCACACATGCCTTATATATGCGTACTTTTCCGTTATGTCTCAGATCTCCATTCCTCCAGATGGCATCGCGTAGACTTCCCGATATATACGCTGCTTTATTGGTCTGCTTTCGGACACTTTGTTTTTAGGTTTCCGAAGCTAAGTTCAGTTTTTTGTTTTGATTGGAAAAAATTGCAGCTGAAGTTCATCGTATGCTTGTGGAAGTTTACGGTAACAATGCTCCAACAACAAATATGTAATATATGTTTTGGACCCTTAAAAGTCGAGATTTCAGCGTTAACGTAAGACCTCTCTGGGGATAGCCAAAAAAATTCGAGGACGATGAATTATAGACATTACTCGATTAAGATCCGCATCTAACGTAAGACAAATTTACACTTACGTTGGAGATGAACCAAAGTGGATCTTCTATGACAATCCCCAAAAAAAAAAATACTATGCTTTACCCGGTCATTCGTTGCCATCGAACTCAAGAACAACACCAATCCATGTTCGGCAAAAAAACTTCGAAAGTTATACTGCGTATCTGATGAGAGCAAGGGAGCGTTGTGTACGAGCTGTTAAAACCTGGTGATTCCATTACGAGTGACCAGTACAGACTGCAACTACTTCGTTTGAACCGTGCATTACAAGAAAAACCGCCGAAATAAAAGGACAGACATGATAAAGTTATTCTTATGCATGACTACAATCGGCATCACGTCGCAAAATGTGTTTCGACGGATGCAATACGGTTTGGCAGGTCATCGCTTCACGTCTTTCTAAGAAATGGGAACTTGGCTTTAAAATTGGATCGGCCCAAGAAACAAGAGATTTTTCCTAGATGGGATTCGGAAATTGCATGAGAAAAGTAATAAGCAGTGATTGAACAATATTTTGATTAATTTTTCAATAAGTTATCTTTTGAAATAAATAATAAAATCGAACGAATTAATTTGTACTCCCAAAACTTACCAACCATTCAGATTAAACAGAAGTATAGGGCAAAGAAGTCACACCAAAAGTTTTAAACATAGTTCCGGGACACCATGAAACTATAAAAAATACTTGAACTTTCAAAAATAATAAAAGCTTGGATGAATAGTGAAACAAGACCCATAATTAATAACTAGATTAATCAAAATTAAAACAAGTCCTGAACAAGCACACCAAAACCTAATAATCCATATGTTGATACCGAATATTTACTCAATTAGAGAGAACTAATCCCAATAAGGACATTTTAAAGAAATAGTATACTTACCTGATTACATAAAACTAAACCCGAACATTCTATTTAAAACATATACCTACCTGATTAAAGAAAATAATATTTCAAACAGCAAATGTGACAGGAAGTGAGAAATGGAGTAAGATGGTTTTTTCTTCCAGAATGAAAAGTCTGCTGTCAATAAGATGAACTACTTTTTTCTTGTGGTAATTTTTTGATTTGTTTGCATTTATTATTTTTGATTTATCTTCATGAAACTATTTTTAGAATAATAATTTTTTATTATAACACAGGTTATAATACTCCATTTTGAACCTCACTAATATAAATCGTTTATTTACCAAAAAAACCTTTACTATTATTATTGATCAACATAAATGTGAATTATGTCAAATAAAACCGAAGAAGTGAAACAAAAGATTGTAAGGATATAATCATTGCAATCGAAGTTACTTCTTGGAAAGACCTCGTATTATCGGAAAATTCTTGTTCACCTAACACCGTCACCCGAAGAGAACTCTGGCCCTGAACTTTAAATAGGTTTTGTCCAGCTGCTAAATGAGTGTAGACGACACTCTTGGCATGTGCCACACTATCGGAATTCAAGGGTTTTTGCTTTATTAGCAGCGCGCGAAACAAAGATTATGCAAAAAGAATAAGGCGATAACAGATTCTTCATCACTTACTTGTTCCATCGTTTTGTCTTTTTTGTTAGTAGATTTTACCTACCTGCCTTTCTAACCTAGTGTTAAATTGGAATATTTGCGATTGTGAGTCATATCTTCTTCTGAAGGATGTTCCAAGAATCAGATTAATTCCTTTGAAATGAGTTTCAATGAAAATCTGTAATCTCATCAACATGTTATAACAGGTTGAGATGAAACGCTACAATCGTTAATTAGATCTGAACTTGATGGCCTTTTATTCACCGAAATGTGATTTAATCAACTTCTTACGTCCTTTATGTAAATTAAAATGTAAAATTTTTTCGTTGAATTAAACTCAAAAACTCGGATTTTGTATAAAGGTGTATTATTTACCTCAAGAAATATAGTGATTTCTTTTCCTGGTCGATTATTTGGAAATAATTCACTAGAAGTATAGAACTAATTCCTGAAACAACCGCTAATATGTTACTCTGTAAATGGACGACAAATCATATGGCTGAAACAACATATCCTTGAACATAATATGAATCCACATATTATTTAAGCAAGATATAATATTGATGACTTATTTATTTTATGAAAATCCATAACTCCCTGAAATAATTGAAAAATTTATAGGAGACAGTATTTCATTTCTACAAAAATGGTTGTAATACAACAATTGTTTCACCACGATGCCGCTTCTTTGGTGTTCTTGGATTTTTTCTTGAATGATCTACCAGTCTGGCCAATGTATACTAAAGGGCAATCATTGCAAGTCCATATTTATTTTCGTTATTTCTTCGATCCTTATTGTTTTTTTTATGTAGGTACTAAGGTTATTAATGGTTATAAAAGCTGCGTTGTAATTTAAACTATTTTTGAAATATTTAGCACTATTTTCAGATCTGTTGATAATCTAAAAATGTTACATGCAGCATTAAATTGACTATTTAAAGTCTTTTTAAATTTTCGAATTATTTCATAGTAAAAATGATCTACATATAATAGATGCCTATACGGATGTGAATCCAAAATATTTAATATGCTTAAATAACATCTGTTAACTAATTTTCTTACCCTGCTGACTGTTTATAACACTTACAATTTTGTTTCCTACTCTTTTGTACCTGTGCCTTGAACCTGTTGAAATACTCTGTACCTTTTATTAATTTTTTAGTACTGAAATATGTGCAAAAACTAGATGGAAATATAAGAATGCTGGGTATTGATTTTCAAAAAAAAATATTTGGTGTAAGCTAAAAAAAATTGACAATCATAATTATTTCTTGAACTGATATTACATCTCGAATTAATTTTCAGTTAATGGTACATCTTTTTTTATAATTCAATGGCAGACAAGATCGTAGCCTACTTATAACTTTTCATATGTCGCTTTTGATTCTACTGCTGGTGTCATCTTTTAATCTCCACCTTCAATCGTCAAAGAATTAACGTTTTATATGTTTTAATATCGATTTCATTATTCTTACTCTTATTACATATTCACAGTAATGCTAAAAATATTTTCTTTTATTCTAGAAAACTCGGATTGGATTTGGTTCCACGACAGGGAGCTGAAATGGTTAATTCTGATTCCGTGTCAGTGGTGGAACTATATCATGTCCATGTTTCAAGTGCCGAAAATACTACTACGGTATGTCAACATTTTTGTGTATTACATAATATATATACCAATAATTATTAATACTTAAATGCAAATTTTTTCGTCGCTCTTTAATGTTTGATATACATTAGGAAATATTATTTTTTCAAGTTTTTTATTCTGTAATTATATATTTTTATTCAGTAAAGTTCAAAACAATAAATATGGTGGAGGAGCATAAAGAAACAAACCATCCATGTACAGATGTTCAATATCTAGGGATATAATAATAATAATATTTCACTTAATTTAAAGGAATCTCCGTGCATACAAATGACGTCCAAATTAAATTACAAAAAGGCCAAGCCAGTATTACAAACATTGCACTGCTTTGTAAAACTCATTTAGAGAATAAGCTTCAATTCTTCTGAAACTGATCCTCAATCTTTTTTACAGTATATCTCTCAGATTTGTCACTACCTTTAAACTATTTGTGTGCATTGAAAAAATTTATACACATGTAAGGTGTAGTATGATACGGAAATTTTACTATTGAAGGCGCTATCCGTCAGTTTGGAGACCCTAAAACCACTTCTGCAGCGCCATCATCTCCCTCTACAATTTGCAGAATTGGTTTTCTCTTATCGTTTGAAGAAAACGGTTTCAGAATCGCATCGAATGCTTGGCAAAGCTTACAATGAACATGCTCTTGGTAAAACAGTGTTTCGAGAGGTTCCAAATATTTAAAAGTGGTAATTTTGACGTGAGAAACGAAGAGCGTGGGAAACAACCGGAAAAATTCGCAAACAATGAATTGTAGGTATTATTGGATGAAGATGATACACTCAAAAACAACTCGAGAATCAATTGGATGTGACGCAGAATGTCGTCTCCATTCGTTTGAAATCTATTGTGCAATACTGCTCGACAGGCACAAGAGAAAGTAATTTCTCCATCGCATCATGACAAATGATGAAAAAAAGATGTATTTTGAGAATCCTAAGAGTCGTAAATCATGAGTGAATCCAGGCGAACCATTGACATCTACTGCAAGAGCATTAGGAAAGAAGACAATGTTCTGTATTTGTTGAGATCAAAAGGGTATAATTTATTAATCCTGATCACAAAAAACGTATGAAATTTTTAAATCTTTGGTATTAAAACATAGTCATTTCTAAAAATTTGTATTTGAAAATTTTAATGATTATACACAAAATATGATCATAATTTAATCATTTTACGCTACGATTTCCTGACTAAATGAATAATTGCTTTCAAACCTAATAGAGATAGAGAAAGTTCTTTATTGAATGTACAGACAATGAGCCATTGACTTTACCTCCTTCAGTTCACATAAATTTAGATGAGCATTCTATTACACCGAAAAAAAAGAAATAACACTTATATAAAATTAAAGCTATGTTTGAATTCTGGGTATTTTCCAACATCTGGATTGTTGTTACTCCTGGGAATATTCTCTTTGTGTTTGGATAGGAGTCTTTGTGGAAGAGTGGGTTCAACTCAATATTATTTCAATTTATGTTGAAGTTATTGGTTTCATGAAAGTTTTTTTTATTTTCAGGCAAGAGGAACTCTCAAGAAAAAGGAGATTAAAAAAGTCTTGACACACCATTTGTATTTTTGCATGCGTGACTTTGGACATCACATTGGTGAAGATACTGAAATATATTTTTCTCTGTATGATGCCGCTAAATGCAAATATATCACCGAGAGATTCCTGGTTAGAATATCGAAAGAGGGCTTCTCCAATTATGTAGAAAAACTACATAGTAACTGCACATTCTTTACGGTATACCAGTTTTATTTGACTAATATTTAGAATATTAACACTTGCACCATTATTTTCGTTGTGTGTTGTGGTACTTTTTTTTGAACAGTTTATATCAAAGCAGATTATTCGTTCGATAGTTTTATCCATTGAAGAATGGAGCACTGTGACCAAATCACATGACAGAGATTACTATCAAACTCTGCGCAAGCGTAGAGGATAGCTGTGCCCACTTAGAGACAAAAGTGCGTTTCGCACCACACCCACGGCAGCCATGGAGGTTCTACTAAATCTACCACCCCTGCACCTACTCGTGCAGAGGGAGGCGGAACGGACCACATACAAACTATATCAACTGGCGATTGACAGGCCAGAGGCAATAGTGATGGGAGGCTCAGGACTGCTGGACGAGCTTTTAACGAACAGTATCCTATCGATGCCCTCGGATCTAATGTCAAAAATCACGAGCCAGGAACGGAATTTCAATGTAATCGTCCCCAGCCGGGACGAATGGACCTTGGCTTGTTCACAGACGGCTCGCGAACGACGAACGGAACGGGAGCAGGAGTCTATGGGAGTAAACCGAGAATTAACATCTCATTGAGTCTCGGTCAAAACGCAACCATATTCCAGGCAGAAATATTTGCCATTGAGACCGCGGCGGAACTGCTGATAAAACGGCAAATCCACCACGGTAAAATCAAAATATTTACTGACAGTCAGTCAGTACTAAAAGCTCTGGAATCCAGCTGTTTTACATCCAAAACAGTCTGGAGTTGCCGCACGGCTTTAAACAGGCTCGGTATGTATAACGGAGTCACTCTGGTTTGGATACCGAGCCACTCAAACTATTTGGGTAACGAGGAGGCGGATCGACTGGCATTTGCTGGAGCTGCGCTGCCTCTGGTAGGACCGGAACCATTCCTGGGAATACCACATGACGTGGCTAACGAGGCGATAACAGGCAGAATGAACTCAAGGCTAGAGTCTTTATGGCGGAGCCATTCTGGCCTGAAACACTCGAAGTTGTTCCTTGGAACAGCTTCGAATAAAAAGATGGCGAACCTAGCGCTAGGTCTGGATAGGGCCAAACTAAGAACACTTGTCGGAATTATGACAGGTCACTGCAGACTGAAAGCGCATTTGCACAAAATCGGTCTGGCTGAAGACAATGAATGCAGGCTGTGTCTTGAGGACACTGAAACAGCCATGCACATCGTCTCAGAGTGCCCAGCGGTGAGTCGCATCAGATTCGAGGTCTTTGGCCAGGCTTTTATAGCCCACAGCGAACTGAAAAAATTACCCCTGAACAAGATTATCGGTTTTATCCAAAAACTGGATCTCGTCGGAGAGATATAAATTAGGGGTGAACCACAATAGTCCGTGCGGACACAGTGGTAGGGTGGACAGACGCCCGCTCATCTTAAATAATAATAATAATAAATAGAGACAAAAAGAATTTCCACAATATCTTTAAGGGGGCTTTTTTAATGACCAATTCCCAGTACTTTCTCCTCAAAATATTGTAAGGTATCCGAGGATGCACTCATATTGGTCAAAACTTAGACATATTTAAAAATTAATCTCAGAGAATTTTCCAAAACTATAATGTTTTGATATTAAATACACTTTAATATTGAACATTTTTTGAGGTAGCTTGTTTAACTGAGTTCTGCGTTTGGTGTCATACTAAAAAAGTCTCACTTAAGACTGTTCAGGTTGAATAATGGAACTATAGAAGTTATATTATAAGAATTTTGTTTGACGGTATATTTTTACTTATGTTAATATGTTTGCAGGACCTAGGTAACTCGGATTTAAATAGTGATATTTTTATAATTGCTCACATAATAAGGATAGGAAAAATGATTTACTCCGATACCTCAAAAAAGACTGAAAAATATGCTCCGCTTCAGCAGCAAGTATACAAAAGACCATATGGTGTAGGTGTGCAGCCACTAGGTAAATTTTTGGCCAGTAAGGATAAAGATTCCGACGAAAAGGAATTCAATATGAAGGTAAACATATTTGTTAGATATTCTTATCAAATTTCCTTAATTTTCTTTCCCTAGGTTTTCCAAGGAGAAGAAAAGGACTTCCATCAATTACACGAATTTATAATAAAACAAATGGGAAAATTCAACGCTCTCACCTGCCCTCCAAATTATGGAATAATGATATCACTCAAGATTCTTCATGGTGAACTGAAACAGATCAAGGAAGACAATCAGTTATTATTTAAGAACGTCAGTTTGACGAAGAAGCTAGGTTTTCCAGATGTTATCATGCCTGGAGATGTTAGGAACGATTTATATATTTCTTTGGAACGTGGAGAATTCGAAAGAGGTGGGAAGTCTACCGGCAAGAATATAGAAGTTACCATTGTGGTTCTTGATAGTGAAAAGAATCGAATTCAGGTAAATAGTTGATTGAAAATGTAGATTTACATCAGTGGATTCATTTCGATTTGAAGATTCAATATGTCATTCTTTGTTAAAAAATACTCTCATTTAAAATCACACCTATCAACTGGAATGTTTAATAAATGATAGCAATTATTAATAATAGAATATAGGCCTACAAAATTTTTTTTTTCTTGTTGCTGTGTATTTCATAATTGACTTTCTTTACATACATCTACTCATCTAGTAATGTTTTTTCAATCAATGCTTATTCAAGTATGGGTGTTCTGAAATTATTATGTATGGGTATGTCTTTAACCTTGGGACTCCTAATTATCTATTTTTCTAGCCATAAAACACCCTAAATTTCTTTACAGGCAGAGCTGAAATAAAAAGGTTATAAAACCATAATTAAATAATTTTAAAGGTACATATATATTTAATGTGGAGGTACATTGTTGTTGACTTCTTCAGTTTTTTGCTTGTCCACCATTAAGTTAGGTAGTTTTTAGGGTGATTTTAAAGCCCCTTAATAAATTAATAAAGCCGCCACTCTCTCTTTGAAAGTTGAACTTGCAGATAAAAACTAATGCCATATTTGTATAATATAAATTAAAAATGACAGCTTTGGTATTTTATTAATCTATAGATTTACCGTATATTTCATTAAAATGTCATATCTTTGAGAGTTGCACTTGCAGCTGAAAACTAATGTATATTGGAATACAGGGCATCAATAATATCGGCTCCAAATACTCCGATATTAAATCATTTGTTGGCCTACATAATATAAATACCTATTTGTTTTAGAAAATGCTGCTATTTATTGAATACTCAAAAAGACTCTAGATATTTTTTTTAGTTCATCATAAACTATTATTACAGGATTGTTTATGGGGAGCATCTGGAATGGAAGGAGCTGCCATTTACAATTCCATGATCATATATCACCACAACTCACCAGCGTGGGCAGAATTGTCAAGATTAACGTTACCAATAGATAAATTCGCCGGAGCCCATGTGAGATTTGAATTCAGACATTGCTCAAGTAAGCCGCTTTAAATTTTCGTTCACACTAAATATAACAAAATTCTTTTCAGCCAGAGAAAAAAATGATAAAAAACTCTTTGGTTTCTCATTCATCCGACTAATGGACAAAGATGGCGCAGCTATTCAAGACGGTTCTCATGAATTATACATATATAAATGCGAGGACCCGCAAAAACTAGAGAATTGTGGCTACTTGTCCCTTCCAGCTTTCGGTAAAGACTATGAAGGGAATCACGAAGCTAGTGGACAATTTTCTAGGAGCCACAAAGAAGCAGTATTCATCAAAACTCTTTTGTGCTCTACAAAACTGACCCAGAATGGTGGGATAGTTTGTGTTCCCTTTATTCTCGAAATTTATTTCGTATTAATTTGTTTTTAGTTGATCTCTTGGCCCTTTTGAGGTGGAAGTCACATCCGGAAAAGATACAAGATTCTTTACAAAGGGTATTAAAACTGGGTGATGAAGAATTGGTTAAATTTTTGCAAGATGTCTTGGACGCTCTGTTTGCTCTCTTTTCAACTGAAGATGGAAATTCAACTACATACAGTGGATTAGTTTTTCATGTGTTGGTTTCAATTTTCATCTTGTTGGATGAATCTAAATTTCAACATTTCAAACCAGTTTTAGATGCTTATATTAGGAACCACTTTTCTGCAGCGTTGGTTTACAAGTAGGTTCCAAGTTTTTGCTGTAAGGTCCAGTTATATTTTTGAATTTTCAGGGGGTTGCTTACGAGTGTTCAACACTGCGCCGATTGGATTTTATCTTTTGAGAAGCAGGAACCCATCCAAAAGTGTTACAAAAGTTTGGAATATATCTTCAAACTTATCATACAAAGCAGATTACTCTTTTCAAGAGCAACTTGCGGACAGTTTGAAGATAGTTTCAAAAGAGATTTGTATGCTGTATTCAACTCGCTGAATAAAATGCTTATTATGACAGAGCCGAATATCACCAATACACAGGTTAGTCGTTTTCAATTTGTTTTTAATTCTAGTATCTGATTTTGCGTTTGGTGTCACAAGTGTCTGTGAGTCAAAGATTTCTTATTAAAACGGTCCCTACTAGAAAGTTCAAAGGATTTGAATATTGCGTCAAAGTTTTACTCATTCGAAAGGAGTGAAATGGGTTAACCCTTGAGTAGGCTTGAAAGATTTAATTTTTTCTAAAATCTCCTGGAATTAATTTGCCGCCAGAAAACAAAATGATTGGAAAAAGTACCGGCTATTAACTGTATTCTTATAGTTTTAGTGATAAAAGAAACTTATTAGATAAATTAGTTTTTATCTGATGTGTAATTTTTTCCAGGTTGCCTTACTTCTATCGATCAGTTCAGTTTATGAACAACTGGTGGAAGTTTTACCAATTTTAGAAGTTTCAAAAATAGCTGCTACTATGTTGGATACAATTCCTAAAGAGTTACCTTTACTGCTAGTCCAAGCTAAATTAGTTTGTATAAAAAATTTAGTGTCAAGCAAGCTTTTCCAAGATGATGGTATGTTTTTTCAAATATGAACAGAAATAGAATTAAAAAATTTTTTTTTAGAATCCAGAAGCCTATTATTAGGCTGTGCTTGTAAACACCTTAGGTTCCATATCATACATAGAGATGAGTTAACGCTTTGTACTGAAGTGTTGGCAGAAATACTAGGTTATCTCTTCAAGCAGCGTAAGATTTGTGATGAACAAGGAAAAATAAATAACTGCATACACCATGACGTTGACACTTTGTGTATCAGCATTTTAGAAGTCTTGCTTCAAACAGTTCTGATGTTGCTGGATAAAGATACAAAGATAATTGTGAGTTGTTGACTAAACACTGGCTGCAGATATTAATTTGACTTTTTAGGGTTGCTTAGTCGCTTGTATGCTTGGCATATTGCAGCTGTTGGATGAGTATCATTATAAACGGTTGTGGGAAGTTCTGATGGGTCCTAGTCATGATCGGAAACTGTTGAAAGACTTTCTGCTGAGAGTGTTTTTGGTATTCCGTAATTTGGTTGTGCAAGAAGTCTATTCGAAAGATTGGTTAGTGATCAAAATGGTTATGAACAATATCATTTTGAAATCTCTTCAGGAGTTAGCCCAGCCTTTAGCTTTCAAGTTCCTCGATACGCACACAGGTTACATTGATAAAGAAGTAAGTCATTACATTAAAAGAAAAATTACTTCTAGAACCGTTTGTTGATATAATGTTTTGATTTACTCTATTTGATCTATTTCTGAATCTGAAAGGTTATATAATATAATAATAAAAAAAATTACTTCTAGAACCGTTTGTTGATATAACAAATGTTTTGATTTACTCTATTTGATCTATTTCTGAATCTGAAAGGTTATATAATCTGAAAGGTTATATAAGAAGTGCACTGTATGAAATTGAGTAAGGAAAAAAAGAAATAGGAGAATGAAATCTTCATTTCATTACTTCTACTGAAATTAAATATAAGTGAATAGAAAGGAGGAAGATTCGCTAAAAATATAGTTCAACATAACAAGTAGTGTCTTTTAGAAGAATTAGTTACAACCTTTATATTGGAATCTTCGTATTTGTATTAAAAAAAATACATTCTGTCAAGAAAGTACCGGGAATTATCGATTTAAATCTGGCGGGGCAATGAGGCAGGTAAATTTTTTTTTTCCTAGGTTGGTACCACTGTCCTTAATTACTATGCCAAGCTTGAGCGGGATCTGTCAACTAGTGTGTTTGCAACAGCTGATTAAGTCAGTCGATGTCAGAGTGCGTGCCGATTTTTACTATGGGTGATTACGTTGAGCAAAGAATTTGTTTAAAGTTTTGTGTTGCAAATGAATTTTCGTGTGCCGATGCATTGAAAATGTTGCAAAAGGCCTTTGGTGATAATGCTCTATCGAAAACTCGTGCATATCAGTGGTACAGAGCCTTCAAGGACGGTCGCCCATCGACGGCTTCGATCGAAGATAACGTCGATAAAATTAAGGAAAGGGTGCTGGAAAACCGTCGTACCAGCTTGAGAGAGATAGCACATGATCTTAAGATATCTCACGAGTCCGCACGTACGATTTTGATTGATATTTTGGGTATGAAAAAGGTGGCCGCACGACTCGTACCGAAAGACCTGAATTTTCTTAAAAAACGTCATCGCGAACAGGTTGCTTCAGACATGCTGGATCGCTGTAATTCCGATTCTACATTCATGGAACGCATTATAACTGGTGATGAGACCTGGGTCTACGAGTACGATATGCAAACAAGCCAGCAATCATCGGAATGGGTGGCAAAAAATGAGCCGAAACCGAAAAAACCACGCCAAAGCCGCTCGAAAATGAAGGTGATGCTCATTGTTTTCTTCGATATTCGTGGCGTGGTGCACTACGAATTCGTTCCAGAGGGTTAGACGGTAAACAAGGAGTATTACCTAGGCGTTATGAAACGTTTGCGTGAGCGTATCCGTAAGAAGCGGCCAAATTTGTGGGCGAACAACTCATGGATTTTGCATGACGATAACGCGCCTTCTCACCGAGCTACGATTGTGACTGACTTTCTCGCCAAAAACTCAACAAACGTGCTTCAGCAACCACCGTATTCGCCGGATTTGGCTCCCTGCGACTTTTTCCTCTTCCCAAAACTAAAATTGCCCCTCCGTGGCACCCGTTTTGAGTCGATTGAAGCCATAAAACAAAATTCGGCGCGAGAGCTAAAGTCCATCCCGGAAAGCGCCTATAAAAAATGTTTGGATAATTGGAAGTGCCGTTGGCATAGATGTATTGGAGCAAATGGAGCCTATTTTGAAGACGACCCAATAAATTTTGACGATTAAATGTAAAAATGTTGTTTTAATTGAAAATTCCCGGTACTTTCTTGACAGAGTAGTATATTCGAAAGCAATCACTCGATTTTTATCAGCCGAATGAATAAATTAATTCCTAATAAAAATTATTTTTGATAATGAAATGCTGAAATAATCATGAAATATACAGTTATGAAAATTATTTGAAAGAAGTAGACTGTATGACATTGAAAATATTAGAGGACCAGAAAGTAATGTCGCTTTGTTAAATTAATTTCAAAGAATAAATTATTAACAAGTTTTTATTTTGAATCAATAATGTGATCATCTTCGTTTTCAACAACCTTTTGCCATCTACTGTGCAAATTTTTGATCCCGAACCAATAAAAATCAATTGATTTTTGAGTAAAATATCTAAAGATGACATTTTGGACATAAAAATTTTCAAATTTTTTGCCACTAAGAAAATGTTGTAGCCATTGCAATAAATGGAAATCCGAGGGTGCGATATCAGGTGAGTATGGTGGGTGAGGCAGTACCTCCCACCCCAATTCATTAATTTTTTCCAAGGTTTGTCTTGCAAAGTGCAGTCTTGCATTGTCGTGTAGCAGAATATAACGCCTTTTCTGAGGACAATCGCCGGACACTTTTTGATTAGAGATTGGTTCACTTGATTCAATTGTTTATAATAAAGATCTGTATTAACAGTTTGTCCAGGTTTCAGTACTTCAAAATGTAAAATTCCATTTATCATATAGGACATATTTTTCGTCCCCAGTGATCAAGAGATCAAAAAACAGTTCTGTATGGTGCTGTTGAAGCAATATGTTGAATGTGATGGATCGGTTGGGTTTGTTCTCTTCGAGCAGATTATGGGAGACCCAAACACCTGCTCTGCTTATTTTTCCAATCTGCTGCAAATGTTCTTGGATGCTCGACCATGGCTGGTTAAGGGTGTTTGAAATTTCCTTGATTGAGAGCTTCCAAATGACAATCAAATATCAACATGCGCAGAAACGACATTAGTTTCCGGTCCAACTATTAATTTGTCCTTCAAAGGCCAATCCATCTTTAACTCGCTATTTATACCACCTTCCATAATGATCTAGTGCTGCATCTCAAAAAAATTTTAGAGAAACAAAATCAAAATCATGGGACAACCATGTCAACTGAAGAAAAGATTAAACTTCTTAAGATATTCTTCATTTGAAGCAGTTTTTCAAGTCAACTCGCTTCCGACTACATATTCGTATTTAGGAGATTAAATAAATTAAACAGGAACCATATAATTAGCTATATAATCAATTTGGTAACGTTTAATGGAATTGCTGTTTTCTATTTTATTTATTTCCAGCTTTGGACAAATTACTTCAATTTGGCAGTTCATTATTTAACACAGGAATCTCTTCAGTTGGAACAGTTTTCTGATGTGAAGAGGGAAAAAATTATAGAAAAATACGGGGATATGAGAGTATTGATGGGATTCCAAATTTTATCTATGTGGTCGCAATTAGGTGAGTGTTCGGTTCACGTACTCCAATTTAACAGTTAGGAGTGCTGAGTATCAGATTATTCTTGCAATTTTTCATCTAATACCATTTTTATATCGTGTGAAACTAATGTTGGAATCTTTGATATTGATAATTTTTTTAGATGTTTTTTAACGAAAATCAAAAGATACAAGCTATAATCAACATTTTTATGTGTATTATCTGAAGAAAAGTAGAATTATGACTGCCAAATAAAGATAGATTTGAATCATTGCGGTATAATAAAAAACAAAGATAACAAAAATAAGGTTTCATTTTGAATGTTTGTAATAGAATGCTTATCATTTCGTTCAATTTTTGTTAAATTTATAAAATTCTGAAATTTTATACTTAGTTTAAATATCCACCTGATAAAGTCATGCTATAACAAAACAATTGTTGTGAAAAATGAAGTTAAAATTGCTTATATTTTATAAATTTCAAGAATTTCCATCAAGCAAAAATCAAAACAATCGGAGATTTAGTTCAGTTGCTTGTGTTTTTGAAATTCTGATCTAAAAATATTTTCAATTATTAAACGATTAGAGATGGAGTTTTCATAGTCTAAATCAATTTGTAAGCAGGATAAATTTTTTTCATTTTGAACTTTTTGGACTGTATGGTTAAACAGTTCGCAACAATTCTTCAAAAAGCACATATTGTGCCGATTATCTGAATGAATCACTGGTTGTGAATTAAAATTATCGAATTTTATTTTTAGGGGAGTGCAAACTTACTTTTATCCCTTCCATGGTAGGACCATTCTTGGAAGTTACTTTGGTACCGGAAATTGAACTTCGTAAGGCTACACTTCACATATTTTTCGATATGATGGAATGTGAACAAAGAGCGAGAGGCAACTTCAGACAGGTAGAAACTGAATTAATAGATAAATTGGATACACTTATATCAGAAAATAAAGGAGATGATGAATACAGAAGGCTGTTCAACACTATGTAAGTTTTTGTTACTATTTCTTTAATTATTCTAAGTTATATTTGATTTAACTTTGATTCAAAATATAAAAATTGTTTCATGCGTTTCAAGGGAACATTTAAGTAATGTGTAAGTATAAAATGAATATCTCTTAATGAATTGTGAATTTTTCATGTTTCTGTATTGTATATGGATCTCTCATTAGTTCTTGCTGTGCATATCTCAGTATGGCGCAATAAAATTTTAAGGAAGGACCATGAGTGAGATTGAAGTCAAATAACCATAATTCAAAGAATCTTCTATGTGTTTGTGGGATCAGTTTGATATAGTATGTTATGAGTAGTTCAAAGTAAACGATTTTATGATTTTGTGTTTGAGACGAGCATTGATAGAAAAATGGTGAAAAGAACTGACGTGAAGTCAGCCACTTTTGAGCGCTTGTTCAATAGTCCATTTCGCTTGAAAATTTCAAATCTGTGAACTACTCCTTCAAAAAGCTACTTAATATAATGAATAAAAATACAGAATTCTGAGTTCTGTCATGCAAAAGTTAAATAAACGTGCCTTTTCGCAATTTTGGAACTCTTCTCTTGATGAAACGGAAAATCTCATGAAAATCCACCATTAAAAGGTTTCATTCTTCTTTTTGCGATCTACATAGCTACATATTGCCAAAAAAGGGTGGAAAAAGAATATTTCACAATTACTTTTCACTTGGAAATCTTTATCCGATCAGTGAATCCATCCTATTCATTTGAATCAATTTCAGTTAAAAATCGAAAATTACAGATATTTGGCCTAACAATAGTACCCTTTCCTCTTGAGAATGACTGCTATATGGACATGACGAAGTTACTTGGCACCATGATCATGTTGGGAAATCCCATATGAAAACATTTTAAAAACTCTCTTATTGGACCTAAACATTTCCTATTTTGATCGTCATATGCTCTGATTGATGGTACATGGCTTGAACAACACATCCATTTTTATAATTCCCAAAAAACAGCCAGAACTTACTTCGGGTTCTAATATTTTACATTTTTCTCTAAAGAAGTTTTCTTTCAGGCTTCTGGGTAGAGTACAAAGTGAAGATCCTACTTGGAAAGAGAGTGGGGCGGCATTTATAACATCAGTCAGCCGCCTATTAGAGAGACTTTTAGATTATCGAAGTGTCATACAAGGAGACGAAAATAGAGATAAAAGAATGTCATGTACATTCAATCTTCTTGTAAGTTAAAATGAATTCCGACTGAATTTTTCTATTACCAATTCCTAAATATGCATTTTTAGAATTTCTACAAGAATGAATTTGATCGAAAGGAAATGTATCTCAGGTACATATACAAGTTGCATGATTTGCATTTTTCTGCTGAGAATTATACGGAGGCAGGTTTTACTATGAAACTTCATGCAGATCAACTCAGTTGGACCAATCACACACCAGTAACCGATGTACATAATGCCAATTTAACTGAAAGCCAGTTGAAGGAAAAATTGTACTTGCAAATGATTCATTATTTCGACAAAGGAAAGGTACACATTATGATGAAAAAATCTTTATAAATTGTGTACCAACATCAGCTAATTAATTCATTTTTCAGTGTTGGGAAGAAGGCATTCCTTTACTAAAAGAGTTGGCAGCTGTTTACGAAGAACAATCTTTTGATTACAAAGCCCTGAGTGATATTTTGAAATATCGTGCCAAATTTTATGATAATATTTTGACTCAACTCCGTCCAGAACCTGAATATTTCAGAGTTGGTTACTACGGTCTAAGTTTTCCACTTTTTGTCAGGGTAAGTTACATTCAGAATTTCATCACGTTGAAACATTTTTTCAGTCATGTCTTCCATTTTTCAGAACAAGCAATTCATTTATAGAGGTTTAGAATACGAGAGGATAGGTGCCTTTACTCAAAGATTGCAAACGGAATTTCCTGCCGCCCAGATTTTAATGAAGAATACACCACCAGATGACTCCATTATCAATTCTGATGGACAATGTATCCTTTCTGTGTTAATTAGAAAAATTAATTTAAACATACGATGTCACTGGTAGTTAACCTACGTATTTTGTTTGTTCCAGTATTTAAAATAACAAACAAAAGCAAATCAATTAATTGCAATAGGTTGTTATAGACTGAATCAAAGAATTATACAATTTATTTTTTTTTTATTTTTAACTTCAACTTCTTTCATATTAATAATAGTATGAATAATAGAATGCAAGTAATCAAAATTCAGATAAAATTATTGACTTTTCTAAATAGTTATCGGTTCCCAAGCTCTTTTACTTTCCTTAATAACTTAATAGATATTCAGATTTGTAATGTAAAACCTATTCCAGAGCCCAATCCCATTATTTTAGCAAATGGAGTTTCAGAGAAAGTTTCTAGGTATTATCTTTACAATAACGTCAAAAGATTCCAATGTGACAGACCAGTACACAAAGGAATGATCGATAAAGATAATGAAATTAAGGTAAGTCTGATAAATCTGCTATGTCACAGAATATAAATCTTGTAGGATTAAAAACAGGCTTTTTATATTCTGGACATTTTTTATCACATAGGTTTTTCCTTAAATTGAACACTCATAATTCAAACTGTTCTTTTCAGAGCTTATGGATCGAAAGGATGACTATAGAGATTGAACATCCTTTACCAGGTATCCTTCGATGGTTTGAAGTTATAAATAGGCATACTGAAGAAATACCACCGGTCAAATTCGCCTGCGAAACTATGCAAAATGTAGAGAAAGAATTGAGGCAACTCATAATTCTGTACTCCAAAGAACCAAAAAGGAACCTGAATCCTTTCACCATGCGTTTGCAAGGAATCATTGACGCTAATGTCCAAGGAGGCATCAGCAAATATCAGCTAGCGTTTTTCACTCAAGAATTTCAGAAGTTATACCCTGAGCACATGACCTATGTTTTTACTCTGAAGAATTTAATTTTAGATGCAACGCAGGTGATTGAAGAAGGATTGGACCTTCATGGAAAATTGGCATCGGCTGGAGTTCAGCCTTTACATCAAAGACTTTTGGAGAGATTCGCTCAGTTGAGAGAAAGTTTGGGAACCATTTGCAGGCCTAAACGACAAAAATCCGATAGTATTGTTAAGTGAGTTTAAATAATATACTCCTTTTATTGTACTACACCAAAAAAAACTTGATGAAACTTACTATGGTAACATTGTTATATAGTAATAACAAGGACCACTTCTAGATGTTACAAATCATATTTTGTTTTTTCCAATACAGAAATAAAGTTGATACTATGAGACTATGATAACCCATTATTGAATACAATGAACTCGAGTGTGACAATTTAGAGTAATCAAAATTTTGTGAAACTTACTATTAATTGAGTGAATATAAACCACATTATTCATAATATCACGAATATAGCTATAACGTTCAAATCGCATATTGTTACATTTTTCAGTACTCCACTGCCACCTGTACCTTTTGAGAAAAAATATTCTGAGAATGGGTCACAGGGAGCAGCATATGGCTACTTGGGAGACTACAGTGAACCAGATGCTATTTATACAAAACCAATGGTATGTTAAATAATGATTTTGTAATATATTTTTAACCGATGATAATATAATTTTATTGAATGATCTATCTTAAAGGAGAATGAAAAGGTTATGCCTAGCAGAGAAGCTCTGGGTCTTTCCTTACCAAGTGCCATTGGTGCACCACCCATTCCACAACGAGAGAATAGACCAAAATCCCAAGGTTTTAGTAATTTATTTTGTGAGGTACATACACCTACAAGAGGACCGTTTGAGTATAACAGTTCTAGTTTACCATCTTTTAAAAGCAGGTGAGTGGACTTACCATTCTCACAAAATGAAAGAATTAAACCGTATGAGTACTTTGTTTCTATGAAACCTACAATGAAAATATGATTGAATTGCATTTCTGCTGTTTTATTTCTTTTTTATTTTTAATATACAGATATGGAAAAGACAGTCGGAAACATAAGAAATTCAGTGTTAATCAAGAATGCAGTCGAGCAGTGGAAGACTCAAAACCTCAGCACGATGCGATGACGAATAAATGATTGTTTTCTATCAATGTCAGTGCGCAGTGTTGATGCTTCGATCGAAAGGCTGTGCAGTCTGCTTTCACTCCCCACTACCATCGAGAGAGATCAGTCGTTTGTTCGTCATCGCATCGCGCTGAGTTTTTGATTCTTCCACTGCTCCACTGCATTCTTGATAAACACTGAATTCCCTATATTTCTATCTGTCTTTTCCATACCTGTGTATGTATATCCTGACATTTTACACTTCCTCTGTAATTCCAGAATTATTGAGCCATCAAATATCTAAATTTTCAGTTGGATATCTTAAATATGAAACAAATTAATTCTGCTAACCTCACTACAAATTTTAAAAAGTTACATACATGAGAATCTTTCAATAGGTATATTTGAAGGCAGGTTGAGTTACTGGAGGAAGTTAAGTTAACGTTACTGTCTTGTACTGCCATCTTTTGAATCACATAGTAAACAACAAAGAGTGGTTTGCATAAATTAAATTATTTCATATTTCTTGATAAAATGGAAGAAGTCTAGCATATTTATATTAGTATTGCTTACAATGATAATTATAACGATAATTTTATTTGATTGATAATTTCAATTCTCTTCAAGGGAATCTGATTTATGTGATATTCCTCTTCCACCCAAACCTACACATTCAAGAGAAAGATCTCTGACAAAACCACCATCTCCTAGACTGTTGAGACATTGTTCCATGACCCCAACTGATGGTATTTCACCTTTAAGAAATTCATGGTCGGATTCGGGAACTGAAGAAGCGCCACCTTTACCCCCACGGTCTCATAGTAAGTTAATTCAGCGGTTTGTTATTTTTATTAATACAAGGACAGTGTCCGAAGTGACCGACCTGATAATTGTAGTTTGAAAAGAATTAATATAATGGAAAATACCAAACTTATAAGCTTAAGTTTGAACTTTAACATTTCACTCCGAAATACAATACAAAATTCCATAGAATCAACAACGAAATTAAAAAATTTTACTTTACCAAATAGTTCCTACCTAGTATGCCTGGATGTAGATAATATACTGAGAAATTTAGCTTCAGAAATTCTTGAAAAGTCATATGTAAATAATAATAATAATAATAATAATATTTATATTAAAAATAACACTCGGTTTATATTTCACAGTTTATTCAGAAATCTGACACGTGTTTCGGTATTTCAACCATCTTCAGAGGAGTACAAAAAGTAACTAAACTTAAAATCACAGAGGTTCATTTTTATTACAATTACAACATCTGTTGCTTTTTATGGCACATTTTTACAACAGAATCCAATACAGGCGTACTAGGAAAGAGTATTTGGGAATTGGTCAAATTTTCTTTATTCTCTAAAGATTTTTTGATTGAAAGAATCTCCAAATAGTCCATCACTTTACCCTTATTAACATTGTATAATAAACTAACATCCTTTTCGTTGAAAAAGTGATTATTCTCTATACAATGTTCTGCAAAACCGGTTGATTTATGGTTATTTAGAATTGATACCCTATGTTCTTTCACTCGATGTTGTAAACCCCGACCTGTTTGACCAATATATATAGCATCACAATCATCACATTTTAGTTGGTAAATTCCCGTATTAGTCATATTAGGGTTCCTTTCTTTATTATTCCCTAAGAGTTTGGCTAGATTATTTTTATTGACTGTTAACGAACTAATTCCCATTTTCCGGAAACCATTACAAATTTTGTAACTAATACCTTTTATATACGGTATAGAGTACCACATTAAATCTCGGTTATAATCCTTTGAATTTATATAAAAATTTTTTAAAATATATTTAAATGCTTTCTTTTTAATCATTTTGTCAATAAGGTCCGTTCTATAGCCATTATTCAAAGCTATGGTTTTAATTATATTAACTTCTTTTTTGTAATTAGTTTCATTCAACGGGATATTCAAGAGTCTATGTATGAAGCTATGGAATGATGACATTTTAATCTGCCATGACTGATTGGATTTGGAATGTATGGTGGTGTCTGTCGTAGTCGGTTTTCTGAAAATATCGAATTCAAATTTGTTATCTAAATGAGAGATTTTGAGATCTAAAAAGCTAATCGACGAGTTTTGTTCAATTTCTATGGTAAATTCGATATTTTCATTCAAGTCATTGAGAAAATTCAAGAATTGTTTCAGCTGTCTGTCGGTTCCGGTCCAAATGCAAAAGACATCATCTACATATCTAGCCCAAAAATGGATATACTTAATTAGTTTATTTGTTTTATTCGTGAATAATAAATTTTCTAAATATGCCATGAATATTTCAGCCAAAAGTGGACTTATAGGGCTACCCATTGGTAGGCCATTAAATTGATTAAAAAATTTGTTATTGAATTTAAAATAATTTTGGTCTAAACACATTTCTAGAATTTTGTATAGATTATCTTTGTTTGTTGGTGTTAGATGGCTGTTATTTATCATAGATTTCAAGAGTGGCTTGAGCTCGTTTGTTGGTATCGAAGTAAATAGGCTTTTTACGTCAAAAGAGATGAATTTACATTTGTTCGGTACGGTAGTCTGTTCTAATTTTTTAATGAGTTCAAGGGAATTTTTGACACTATACGGAGAAGTGCAATTTACTACAGATGGTAGATTTTTTGCCAAATCTTTACATAAAATATATGCTGGTGCGTTTATATATGAAACCACTGGTCTCATTGGAATATCTTCCTTGTGTAATTTAGGCATTCCATATAGAACAGGAGCAGTAGGGTTCATAACACATAAAGTTTTTAGATTTCTGTCACTAAAAATATTCTTATATTCAATAGTTAGTTTCCTCACCGACTTCTGGAACGAGTTTGTTGGATCTGATTTTATTTCTCTGAAATCTTCAGATTTTAATAAATTTTCCATTTTAATTTTATACTCAGTGTTCGTCATGATAGTTAATGTATTTCCTTTATCTGCTTTTTTTATAATTAGATCATTCAACTGAATTTTACGTTTGAGTTGCTTTATAATTTTTCTTTCGGAGTTGTTAAATTTGGAAATGTTTTTAGTATTAAAATTTTTTGCTATTGAATATTTTTCTGATAATGGTTTTTTGGACATATCTAATATGGTTTCAGTTTTTGAAGCTAACATTTCTACATCTTTAAAATTAAAATTATCCGGACAATATTTTAGTCCTTTTTCCAGTACATTTAATTCTGTTTTATCAAATTTAACATCTGTAAGGTTTTTGACTCTATCATAAAATGTAAATTCGCAAGTTAAATTTTGTTTTTGAGTAGTACAATTAGAGCTTACTTCTTTCATTCTTCTGAGTTTGTTCAATTTTTTTAATTGATTAATATATTGTTGGTGGACTTCTAGCTGAACTTCTTCCCTGGTTGCTCTGTCAATGGCTTGGAATTCATCGTATATTAATTTGTGGGCTAATTCATCATGAATCAATTTCAAGTGAAGTTGTAAGAAGTTTCGTCGCTGATACCATTTGTGAACTTCCTCATTCAGCCAATTGCTATAGGCTATTTTTACTGTCCTTTTAGCTTCAGCTGAGTAATGATCACATGTGATTTTCATATACTTCGGATGGATATCTTCTTTGATGCACTGTTTGTTGAACCATAAATGGTTAGAACACTTTTTAATTTTCAGGATAGTCTTTTTGTACATAACCGCGAGTTTTGCCGTACTAGCACTATTAATAAGAAGAATTGAGTTTGCGGTTGGTTCTAGGTGAAACATTATAATATTTATATTAAAAATAACAAATTATTTATTAGTTATTTTTAATATAAATATTATAATATATATATTATATAATATAATTATAATAATTTTTAATATAAATATTATAATGTTTCACCTAGAACCAACCGCAAACTCAATTCTTCTTATTAATAATAATAATATTTATTCACCATAAAACCATTTACAAAAAATTGAAACAGAGCAGTATGCATATTCATATATATGTGAACAAATAGACTATACCACAGAAGCTCCGGCTAGCCATCGCTTGTACGTGGTGTCACATCCAGAAAAAATTGCCCCCGATGATGAATATCCCGTGATACACAGTGATTTCATCGCCCTTTTAGAACAATGTCTGCTTAAAAACTATTTCCAACTTAACAATAAAATATACGAACAATTAAACAGCTTAGCTATGGGCTCACCACTGAGTCCACTGGTTGCAGATATATTTATGTCCGAAATAGAAAATAAAATCTTCAATTCAAAATTACCCGTGATAATTCATTTCTGGTACAGATATGTAGACGTTATACTCACGTGTATTTCCGGAACGTCCAGACAATTGAGTCAATTTTTGAATTTCTTAAATTCATCCAAAAATTATATTCAAATTAAAAAAAGAATCGAACAAATAACCACGAAGCTGAATTCCACACTGTAAAATCAATAGCCGCAAACAACAGTTTCAACCCCGATATAATAGATAATTTAATTCGGCTGACACAAATTAATAGCTATAAACCAAATTTATCCCATCATAAAAACTAAAGAAAACAAAAAATTCATTTCTCTATCTTATTTCAGTAGCATAAGTCTGGCCAATAGTTTTTCAAAATCAGATCCGTGTTATTTAACGCAAAGGACCCAACTCCAAAAATGCACAAATCTGGAGTTTATGAGTTATCCTGTTCGACGTGCAGTAATAAATATACAGGACAGACGGGACGTTTTTTCAAGACGAAGTTCAACGAACATAAAATGAATTTCATGAAAAAATAACAAACTTTTACTTTTGCCATTCATTGTTTAGAAAATGGCCATCCTTTTCCGACAATAGATAATCTTAAAATTTTACATTTATATGAAATTTTTCTAACCTTACTTGTTAGGTCGGTTATTTCTGAGACCAACCTCGTAAATATTTTATTATTGGGAAAATCATTTGCATGTTTTTTCCTACAATTCCATTTTGTAAGTTTTAGCTGAAGATCTTGTTTTCAGCTCCTGACAAACGCGTAAATAGTTTCTCCAGTGACACCCCACCCTATGTACCCAAGAGAGGAGCCAAAAAATCTACACCTTCAATGTGTAGTATAGATTATATGACATTGGACGAAAGTTCTCAGGAGCCAGTATCAAATTCGTCCTCGAATTGTTTGTTGACAGCTCAAAATGATGATTCTCACGACTTGAGAGATTCTGGGATAAGTATATCCGAACATGCTCATTTGAATAATTTCAATAATAGCAGTTACGAAGACTTCGATTTAAGGGCACACCAACAAGAGATGAATATCATTCAAAGCCCACCGAAAGACTGCACAAAAAGCAATCCCCCACCTATTCCTCCTAAATGTAGCTACGTAGGTAGTTCTAGTAATAGTTCCGGTCTTGTCGATACCGAAATAAAGAAAGACAATTTCGGGAATATTGTTAGTCCAGAAAATTATTCTATTCCAAAAATGCAACCAGACACTAAAGCATCTAACATTGAAAATTCATGAAGAGATGAGACTGGTTAGATTTGAGAGGGTAAATGAAATAGTTTATTATTTATTACTCCTTTTTTATTCCGATTTATATTGAATCTTCTGATACTATATACAGCATAATTTTTTTAATATTGAATTTTTATATCATCCGAATTTATTAATATTAATTTTTGTAATATGGACTTGATAGCACAATTTTACTTTAAGTGTTGTAAATATTAATTTATCAAGAATGAGTATTACAAAATGTCAGGTTTTGTATATTCCAATTGTTTTAAAAAAGAAATTTAGATTTTTGCAATTAATTTTGAAACAGATTTCGAATTCCTGCAGAAAATTATATATGAAAAATTAATTCAGCAAAACACATCCATTTCCATCCATAATATCGCTTGACACATTAAGTGAAACATTTTGATCCCTGTGTATTGTCATTATCTTGTTAGGACTTTAGAATGATAAAAGACAAAACTTATAAGGTTTTAAGAATTAAAAATTGATGATCAGTTTTTGAAGTCAAATGAACGTGAAATTGATTTTATGAATACAATTCCTTTTCCTCCTTTAAGATTCATTAAAATGCATAATTTTTGCTTACTCTTAGCACTAGAGGAAGTTACATTATGTATTATCCCATTTTCCTATATCAGTATTTTGAGAACTTGGGAACTTTTACCAAAATTGGCAACTTATGTGAATTTGCTTTATTCAGATAATGAAGAGAAAAGATATAAATAAATTTAATCGTGTTCTTCAATAAGTGGTTTAAATGAATTTCTCTCAGGTTTCTATTTTGAAAATCGAGTTTGTCGTGCATTTGACTTTTAAAATTAATATCAAAGTCAAGTTCAGAGTTAACAACATTTTAATTCTTCGAAACGTCACAATTTCTATTTGAAACACTTTCCGCCATTTTCTTAACAAAGTATTGGCAGTTCAAGATTAAAATGACTTATCTTGTAGAAGCAAGGTAACTTAATTTTTATTAACCCTAATACTCAATCTGCAGGAGTTACCCTAATAATAAAAAAAAATTATTATGTGTCCATTCATTAAGAATGTGCAACTTCAACCTCGTAAAATTAAGTAAGAAATACCAAAATATAGATAGTACAGTAAATAAGTCGCGGGACAGATTCCCAAACAATAAACAATTAATCAGCACTAAAAAATTAATGTCAATGATGCGGCATTGAATATCTAAATTTGCATTTCGGTAGTGTATGGAATGATTCAGAGAAAATGAAAAAATAGTTCAATTTTGTGAATGGCTATCGGATAATTTGGCAAATTTAAATAAAAGTTGGAATTTAGAAAAAAAAAAGATGGAATTCTTTAATTCATTCGCACTTAGATAAATTGAAATTCGATATTTTTATAACTGGTTCAGATTACTTGACTAGTCATTAATCTAACAAACTGACTCAAAAATGCAAAGTGATAAATAAATGACCATTGAATAAGAGCAACTATCATACATTGCATCATGTATATTACTGCAGCTTAACAATTGCTATTGTTACTATTTTTATTTCAATTACTGCTTTAATCCATTTAACGATCACTATAAGGTCCTAAAATTTAAGGCATCTTCTGAACTGCTGAGTTAGGATAAATATAGCTTAGGTCATATCTAACCTAAAACTCAAGATCTTTGAAGCATCAGGATTAATGCAGTTCTAATTTATTCCATTTTTTAAATCTTTCCATATCAAAGGAACTGTATATCTATTAATTAAGGGGTACGTAGGTACTGAAGATTAAAAATAACTGTTACACTTTTCTTTTCATCTACTTTGAATTAGTGATATTTTTATCTAAAATGAAAAAATCAGAAGTTTTCTGATGGTGGATGTGTATACCACATGATTGAATGTAATATTAAAAAAAAGCAGCAATATGTCATAAAAAATTCTTAAAATGTTATATGTTCAAGTAGAGAAAAAATCTAAATATATTTTCTGAAATTTTATTCAGTACTCATGTGACCCCTTAAATTATTTATCTATAACAAGTCATTGGAGTTCTTTATTGAACACAATGGAATTCTTTTACTTGATTTTCGCGCATTTTGATGCCGCTTTGCCAAACAGAAATAATGGAAAAAAGTTTTGCTTTCTATTCTGAATCACACTAACTATATGCATGTCAGTTATTTTCTTCATTGAATCATGAATGTGATGGGTTATAATGGACTTATTTTACCTTTTCAAATTGAGCAACAATAATTATGAATGATCATTATCACTTTAGATAGAATAGATTTGATGTTTGAATAGCTACTCCAATGAGCCAAAAAAGTATGAATGATAGAAGGAATTACACTTTTTCTGCTACAGAATTATTACTGTACCTTCTATGCATAGATGAATGTATAGAGATTAAAATTAAATTATCATTTTTTTCTCAGATATTTCAAATTTTTCGAGTAGTGCCAAAACCAAATTGGTGTGGTATGTATCTCAGGGCAACATAACAGCAAAACACTAAAAAATAGTCTATCATCTTCACTTTTTCTTTAAAAGGAATTTAAGACTCAACGAATACTGTCATGAGTGCCAAACCTTCGTTTATCTGTTGAATTTTTCTATTTCATCTGAAATGACCTTTCAAAGTATCCTCTCAGTAAGTAAACAAAGCTTCGGTGTATGGCCCAATTACTTTTTCGCCTATTATTACTATCTTCCAAAATACTCTTTCTAGCTCATTCATACATTTTGGCCAGCAATGTACATATGTATTTTTGGCATTTTAGATGAAACTTATATATTCAGAACTATTTTTTCTACAAAGGCTACTATATTACGGCCAAAAGAATTAGATATTTTCTTGCTGCTACAGAAATTTCAGTTGTCCATCTGCACATCGAAGTTTGTATATATTGGTGCTATTTTTTTCCACATGGAAAATATTTTTAATATCAATTATCATACTTGTAATTGTGTTGATTTAGCCATTATACTAGTCATAAAGATATTATATTCTATTTTGTATTACAAGTACCTACCTATTGTATTTTCTTATGAATTATTGATGATAGTGTATTTTAATTAGATGTAGTTAATAAATTTATCTGAGGTGATGCATTTTTCTACATCCTCGGAATCCAGTATTTGTGTCCAGATTTAATGTTAATATATTTCAGGACGTGACTCTAGAGGTCGAAATATGTAAAAAACTACATACTACTCTGTCAAGAAAGTACCGGGAATTTTCAATTAAAACAACATTTTTACATTTAATCGTCAAAATTTATTGGGTCGCCTTCAAAATAGGCTCCATTTGCTCCAATACATCTATGCCAACGGCACTTCCAATTATCGAAACATTTTTTATAGGCGCTTTCCGGGATGGACTTTAGCTCTCGCGCCGAATTTTGTTTTATGGCTTCAATCGACTCAAAACGGGTGCCACGAAGGGCAATTTTAGTTTTGAGAAGAGGAAAAAGTCGCAGGGAGCCAAATCCGGCGAATACGGTGGTTGCTGAAGCACGTTTGTTGAGTTTTTGGCGAGAAAGTCAGTCACAATCGTAGCTCGGTGAGAAGGCGCGTTATCGTCCCATAGTAAAAATCGGCACGCACTCTGACATCGACTGACAGAATCAGCTGTTGCAAACACACTAGTTGACAGATCCCGCTCAAGCTTGACATAGTAATTAAGGACAGTGGTACCAACCTAGGAAAAAAATTTTTACCTGCCTCATTGCCCCGCCAGATTTAAATCGATAATTCCCGGTACTTTCTTGACAGAATGTATAATCAAAAATGCAAAGGTGTTAGACCACATTCATCATGACCTTCAAATGTATTTTTGCAATCATTGTGTAAAAATTTGGTAGATATGAATAAAATTCAGTATGCGGGGGTTTCTCAATAAGCTTAATTATTTTGTAATAACAAAAACACTAATTTTTACCATCGACGAAGATAATTGAGTGGGACTATAATAAAAATATTCCAAATTCCTGAGCTGACGATCTGAGGGAATTTTTTATAAAAAATAGTATTCTCAGAGAGATGCACTTAGTTGAAAACCTTACGAAGCTGATTGTTTATACTACACTGTCTTCAAAAAATTAAGGGTTTGATGGAGCAGTGCATTCTGGGTGAGAACACTGGATCTCGCCCATTCTGCAACTATGTGTATATAAATTTTACTGGTTAGACATTTATTATCATTTTCTGTGAAACCAAATGAACCTATACCGAGGGTATTTTCTCAAAGATGTACAGATATGTTTGAGCTTTCATTCACGAAAGAAATAGTTGAAAAATGGTTTGAATTCTGCCTCATCACTTGGTACTGATCACTGATTGGTATTCAAACACGTTAAAGTTATGTGAAAGTAGTTTATCTTGTCTCTGAATTTTTATATGCAGAGAGCCTATGCAATCGCATATTTTGCCGAGCGGTTAGCTTATTTCCTCCATAACTCCGATTTTCAAGAAAAGGATAAATTTTTCCCGATAAATATAACTTACTTAAGTCGTGAAAACAAATTTCTTGCAATGTACCAAAGATTGGTCATCAGCATACAATGCTGATAAACCCATAGATGTAGAGTTTTCAAAAGAGTTTAACAGAGTTCCACATATCACTGCTCTATAAATTGGAACAACTTAGGACTAGACATGCTGCTGATGTAGATATCTTCGTTTTTCAAGACCAGAAGTTATAATCTGAGAGTTGATGATTCTTCTCCAGTTCCTGACCAGTGAAAGCTGTCATTTCATACAGTTTAGCTCTTGGACCACTTTTTTTTTATCTTTACACTTCTGACGAACTCACACTACAGTCAGTGCCAGTTAGCTTCTTTCACTGATTATTGAAAAATGTCCAGTTCTGCACATTGGAATATTCTCAAGATAGACTATTTCTTGAACAAAGTTCCAATTGCAAGATCCCAATATGATCTAGAGGTAAACATTACCCATGACATAAAATGGTCGGACAATGTATCACCAATCAATTTGGATGATCCAAAAAACCCCTAAAATGAATTTCATTTGTATCTGTCAAATTTTGATGAAAATTATTACAGAAATACAGGTTTCTGGGTGGTCATGATGAAGGTACTGTAATTCCCCAGGGACACATTTTAGAACATAGGTTGCTATGTTTTTTCCATATTTCGACCTCTAGAATCACGTTCTGAAATATATTAACGTTAAATATAGACATTTGCTATTTCTAAGTATATTGCAGAAAGATGCAGGTATTCGAAATTTTTTCATTTTTACAGACACAATGAATTAAAATATAAAACAAACTCTTTATTTCTCTTTGAACTGGTCTAAAAACAAATTAAAAACTTTCACTGAAGTATCTGTACTACAAGATGCAACTTGTAATATATTTTTATCTGTGTCTTCGTTTCCGGCTTCACCAACAACTGGTCGAAAGTGAATCCTCCTCACTGTTAAATGATGACCCAAGCTGGAAAAAATTATAAGTCAATAGAATGGAGTAAAAATTACAATTAGTTGCAATATATTACATACCTTTCATTTAGTTCCAAAACGGATTGCCACAAGCTTTCCACTGTCCATTTATATAAGAATATAACTCCTGTGTCTAAACCAACCGCAAACAAGTATTTATCAGATACCAAACATGGTGCTGCTGAGACAGCTGTTATCGAGTCATTCGGTAATGATAAATGGGTTGAAGCTTTTTCGTATTGCCCAATAACATTTTCAGCGCTTTTATTTACATTCTTTGTCCATACTACCAATTTTCCTGCAAAAATAACCCTGGTAAATAACAAGGAACTTAATAAGCTGCCATTTCTTGTACTTGATAAATCTAACTATATATAGTTTTGAAGTTAGCTATCAACAAATTTTGGGTTTACGGTGCATCCTAGTTTAAATGTTGATTTAAATTGATACTACAGTGCATCCTAGATTGAATGTCAATCTGTAGACATAAATTATTAATGCTAATACAAAGGAGAGTTACTAAAAATAACAAAATCTGTTTGTTTATGATAGATGGATAATATTGAATATCTCCATAGTTTTCAGTTAGAATCAAATTTTCTCAATAAAGAAAATTTGAATATTAAAACAAATTGATATATGTTTATCTTCTACAATTTTAATTTAAAAATTTTTTTTCAAAAAACTTTTAGAATTAAATTAATGTCTAAAACAAGCACCGCTTACATTTAATAGACGTATATAATCTAAACTCAATATACAATGTCAAATGGAATAAATAAACCAAAAGATATACGAAAGTCATTAAAATTAATAAATAAATATTTAAAGGAGACAAAATTTGTTTCTGGTCTTGCCTTCAGAACATATATCAATTTGTTTTAATATTCAAATTTTGTTATATTTCTTCCATCAAGTAAAAGGCCTTTCTATTTTATTTTATATATAATATATAATTATATTTTGGCTTCAATAAATCTCATTATGGAATGTCAATGAATTTAAGTAAACCTTAAAAATAGCTCACACTGTTCTTTGATTCTGTTAGAGCATAGATCAATCTTGAATTATAAAGATGATCTATGTCTCGAAACATTATTCATTTACTCGTGGTGAGTTGTTTGATGTAGGTTAGTTTTTTGATTTTGATATTTTGAATATATTTCAGGATTGAAGACGGAATTGCTTAGAACTATATTTGTTTTTTGAAGATATAGTGCATGCTTTGAGAGATTTCTGAATTTACTTATTCGAATATTTAAATATATTAAATATTTCAAATAAATTATATTCTTTGAGAGGTCCTTTAAGTGTGTTCATGTTTTTAAGATGCAAATGGCGTTCTGAAGGCAAGACCAGAAACAAATTTTGTCTCCTTTAAATATTTATTTATTAATTTTAATGACTTTCGTATATCTTTTGGTTTATTTATTCCATTTGACATTGTATATTGAGTTTAGATTATATACGTCTATTAAATGTAAGCGGTGCTTGTTTTAGACATTAATTTAATTCTAAAAGTTTTTTGAATAAAAATTTTTAAATTAAAATTGTAGAAGATAAACATATATCAATTTGTTTTAATATTCAAATTTTGTTATCAAGTAAAAGGCCTTTCTATTTTATTCTCAATAAAGATTGTGAAATGTAAAAGGTATTTCACTCCTGATCAAACTTTATATTTTTTGACAAACCTCGCATATAAATGCAAAAAATCTAAAATAACTATCTGAAGTTACAGTAACCGATTGAGATATTGGGAAATATTGTAACTAACCATCTCTAGATCCAGTAGCAAAAAATTTAGAATCATGAGTCCAACTACAGCACCAAATTATTCTGGTGTGCACACCATTTCCTTTATTTGTGGTACCAGCTAGAATAAATTCTCCTTTGTTATTTTTTTCAAATACTGACCACCGTCTGTCTCTTGAAACAGTGAGAACTTTTTGCGAATCTGGAGAAAATGAAATTTGTGTAACTGTGAGATTATGGGATACTAGTTTCTGGATATTTTTCCAACTTGAAGTGTCCCTGTAATAAGAAATGTGTTTTCATTATTTTTGTTCAGAGTGAGACTTGGTTAGTATGCTTACCATAACAAAACAGCTGCACTTTCCTGGGTAGTTGATTTACAAGCAGAAGCTAAGTACTTGCCATCAGATGAGGAAGCCAAACAATAAACTTCATATCCATGACCATACAATTTACAAATTTCTGGCCACAGGGTATTCTGGACAAGATTTTCCTCTGTTGGAGGTTCTAAAATGGAGAATAAATATATATTGCTTACAATGAAAATAATAATGAGTGTTTAATTTTATTTTAAACAAATTTAGGTGGTTATTAAGCATTACGAACATGCAAAATTAAAATTCTCAATCAATTCCTGAACATTTCACATTTTCCTCATTTATCCTGTAGACAAAAGAAAATGCATTTTATAATTAAAGAACACAAAATATTTCACTGAATGCAGGTGCTAAATTATTACATTCTGAAGAAAGTATACAGAAAAGTGAAATTTGTAACAATAATAATGTTGAATTTTTTTCAAAATTATTACACCTGTAGTTCTTGCAATTATTCAGTGATCGAATAAAGAGAGTGCCATTTATTTATTTATTCAAACGGAGTTGCCATTTTAGAAGTGGCAAGTTTCTTAACCTCTGTCCTAAACATTTGCAAAGAGAGTGTTTTCAATATATAACGCATTTATAAGTAGGAAACCAATGTATAAACTTTTTTTTCCTACTGTTTTTATTTTATTTAATCTTATAGGAATTATGAATTTATGAAGGAATTACCTCAATTTCATCTACTTGTATTTACATTCTGTCAAGAAAGTACCGGGAATTATCCATTTAAATCTGGCGGGGCAATGAGGCAGATAAAATTTTTTTTTCCTAGGTTGGTACCACTGTCCTTAATTACTATGCCAAGCTTGAGCGGGATCTGTCAACTAGTGTGTTTGCAACAGCTGATTAAGTCAGTCGATGTCAGAGTGCGTGCCGATTTTTACTATGCAAATGAATTTTCGTGTGCCGATGCATTGAAAATGTTGGAAAAGGCCTTTGGTGATAATCCTCTATCGAAAACTCGTGCATATCAGTGGTACAGAGCCTTCAAGGACGGTCGTGAAGTGGTCGCCCATCGACGGCTTCGATCGAAGATAACGTCGATAAAATTAAGGAAAGGGTGCTGGAAAACCGTCGTACCAGCTTGAGAGAGATAGCACATGATCTTAAGATATCCCACGAGTCCGCACGTACGATTTTGATTGATATTTTGTGCATGAGAAAGGTGGCCGCACGACTCGTACCGAAAGCCTGAATTTTCGTCAAAAACGTCATCGCGAACAGGTTGCTTCAGACATGTTGGATCGCTGTAATTCCGATTCTACATTCATGGAAGGCATTATAACTGGTGATGAGACCTGGGTCTACGAGTACGATATGCAAACAAGCCAGCAATCATCGGAATGGGTGGCAAAAAATGAGCCGAAACCGAAAAAACCACGCCAAAGCCGCTCGAAAATGAAGGCGTTATGAAACGTTTGCGTGAGCGTATTCGTAAGAAGCGGCCAAATTTGTGGGCGAACAACTCATGGATTTTGCATGACGATAACGCGCCTTCTCACCGAGCTACGATTGTGACTGACTTTCTCCCCAAAAACTCAACAAACGTGCTTCAGCAACCACCGTATTCGCCGTATTTGGCTCCCTGCGACTTTTTCCTCTTCTCAAAACTAAAATTGCCCCTTCGTGGCACCCGTTTTGAGTCGATTGAAGCCATAAAACAAAATTCGGCGCGAGAGCTAAAGTCCATCCCGGAAAGCGCCTATAAAAAATGTTTCGATAATTGGAAGTGCCGTTGGCATAGATGTATTGGAGCAAATGGAGCCTATTTCGAAGGCGACCCAATAAATTTAGACGATTACTTTCTTGACAGAGTAGTATATTATATATAAACATAATTGAATTAATTAAATGAAGGGGGACAGCCTTATATACTGAACTTAAAGCAAAGATTAAAAAATGCTGTACCTAATGTACAACCTAATGTACATTAAGGACACTTTGCGAAGGCCATCTCAACTATAAAATCGTTGGCAACAGAAAATGTGTTTAATTATCTCTTTTTAAATTAATCGCCTATGAAAATGCAGCAAAGAGTGAGTGATAACTCTTGGACTACTTATAATTCCTTACTTCAAATAGATAGACAATAAACTTGAAAAGAGATAATTATAAACATTTCGTCTAGCCAACGTTTTATAGTCGAGTTTGCCTTCGCAAAACATATGAAGTATATTTGGCAATGGGGAGCAGTAAAAGTCATAATATGATGATTATTTAAGAAAATAGTTCACATTTCTCCAATTTTATTTTGATAAGAATTGAAGTAATTATTTTCTGTTTCAAATCGAGTTTTTGTGTTCTTATTCCAAGATAATTTAGAACTTGTTTTGAATAGAAAATTTTACAAACTTTCAGCTTTTCTTACCTACCAACTTTTCAGTTAAAAAGATATTTCATGAATCAAGTTTTTTTCTGAATAGACGAAAGATTTGTGGAACATTTGAGAATTAATATATATTTGAATTTTTTGCAGTCCAGGACCCCTTAAATTATCACCTAAACTTATTCTGACCAATTGAAAAACATCTTGTTTTGCATACCATATAGCTCTGTAGCACAGAAATGCGACTCCTCTGGATACATATCCTTATCATTTCTGACAAGTGATTGTTCATTGTTATGCTCAGTATAAACTGCCTTATTAGACAACCCTAGTGAAGGAACGGCAGCCCCTTTAGCTCCTCCAGTAATATGACCTAGAAATAAATGAATATTAGAAAAATTCCAATATTATCTTTTTATCTTTACATACTTTTTATTTCCTCATCGTCGGTCTCTATTTTACAAATTCTCTTGTAATTTTCTATAAAATTTTGGGGCGCAGAGAATGTTCTTAATACTTTTTCCTCTGACGCTGATGCATATTTGAACTTCGAAAAGACTGCAATTGCATTCATATCGTATCCATGAACTTGCGGTCTGGCTATTTCATGCCAAGTGATCTGAAAGATTCATTACAATTTTAAGAATTTTTTTTTGATACAATACAATAATTAATATTGCATTTTAGAGGAAATGTAATAATAATAACAGTTCTTCGTGGCCTTTTGAGACTCTGTCAATAAAGAACTGTTATTATTAATATTACTGTGTATTTCTTCTGAAATGAAAATTTGACTACTGTTACTTAATTCACGTGAAAGTACTCACTGGTTCTTTTTCAGTGGGCCAAGGTGCGTGAATTCTACATGTTTGGTCCAAAGATGAAGAAAATAGGTAAGATCCTTTGGGATCCCATGATAGGTCAGTAACTTCTCCAAAGTGGCCTCCTACAGTTACTAAAGGATTCCAATCAATGCCATCATTCTTCCAAACATGAAAAGCTCCATGATATCCATAACCTAAAAAAGTAGCCAAATATTGAATTAAAGATTTACTCCATCGGAAGTATCATTTTGAAGAATTTCATGCTAAATTTAATAAAAATTACGAATGTATTCCACAACATGACTGAGGAAGGTCTATTACCATTAGCCCCTGACCCGTTATCGAATGTTAAAATAAATAATCATTTACCAAATGCACAAGTTGGCAGTTTCTGATGCCGTGTTGCACTACAATGTTGAACGGGGTAAAAACATCCTTCATATCAGTAGTGCATCCAAATTTTATTACCAAATCAGAACCATAAAGTTCAGAATATTTTCAATTGATTGCTTCAGAAAACTTGGTAGACAATGTCTAAATATCTATACAATAAACAGTGCATAATCATCCGTTTATTATCATAAGTATCAAAAAATAACTGGGAATCCATCAATGATACATGGAATATGTATTTCCCTAATTTCTGTATCCCATATAATGCTTTCAATGAAAACATTTTTCCAAAACTCCCAAAATTCATTCACAAGGATAGCTTTGTAAAATGCACTGCCTGCTTTGGCATCCATTATAATGAATGCTCTTGTTCTTAAGAATAATTTATAAGCACTTATCTAATGAAATCTTAACAACCTATTACATTTCTGAGATGAATATTCATAATTTTTAAGATTTTATTTACCGATCATAGTATCACCATCGGGACCAAACATGCCTCCAAAAAATCCTAGACCATTTCCACCAACTTCTCCAACTCTTATGTTATCCAACCATAAATTATTCTCTTCATCAAACTCCCATATGACCATTGTTCTATCCCAAGATGCTGATAATAAGGTTTTTTCTATTGGGTTCCAAGCCACTGAATATACCCATCCCTCATGGCCAATTAAAACTGACTCTACATTGATTTCATAATCCCATTTCATAGTTCTTATTACCGTTTTATTTTTACTAATTACATTTTTTTCATGCTTGACAAATCTCCAAATCCTAACGTAGTTGTCTTGCCCTGAGGATGCCAGGAGTAAATCGTCCCCTGAAATAATTGTTAGTTAATATAGAGCTTGATGCCTCAACATTTTTATGAACTTACCGTCTTTCATCAAATCTAAACTGCAAACCCAATCTTCATGGCCTACTAATTTTGCAGAAGATACAAATTTCAACTCTTCTTCATTTTCCGCATATAATCTGATGGAGCAATCGTCCAATGTAAGGGCTAGTAAAAGCTGGTTATCAATTGAGTTTAAAGTAAATAATCTTAAAGAAATGCAAAGATTATAATCAAGTTTTATTGTCTGAATAATAGTAAAATTATCAGAAGGAGTTTTACGGAGCCATATTCTAACTGTACTGTCCATAGAAGCACTAACAACTAGAGCATTTGTTTTATTCTCTCCCTTATAGATACCATCGACTAATGTAACAGTACTACTATGCCCTTTCAAAATCTCATTATTGACACTTTCTCCATCTAAAGTCCAAACAATAACATCTCCATCGGTACTTCCGGACACAATTTCATTCTCATCTGGAATATCTGAACCTTTAAGCCATCTAACGGAATTAACTTGTCCTTTATGTTTGGCTAACGTCTGTGTTACTTTACCTCCTGAACCAATCTGAAATATAATAATAACTTGTTTATACCACTAACATAAATAACTTGTTTCTACCACTAAATATTCACTAACCTCAAGGTTATATATGCAAACACTATTACAGGAAGCATAACAAATTAAATTGTTGTTCCCCCAATGAAGAGCATTAGTACAATGGTTACAATTGGTTGCAGTATAAACACATTCGAATTTGTTTGTTTCCATCTTGAAAATTGTTGATTTGTAAAATTATTCGGAGAACTTTTTTTTTACAATTTGAAAATATACGGTTTAAAATTAAAACATGTATATTTGAGTGTTAGTCGTTTATCGTGGTAAACACAAGTAACATTATAGGTTATAAAATATTTTTGACGTTTCATAGAGTCGGTAATATTATCCTGCTGAATTATTAACTCGTTTCTTCTTTGTCATATATTTGATGGGATAAGTGATATATTTCTGGGATACGTAAGTGTCTTATGGGGCTCTATTATCATCCTTCTCCATATTCTTTCATATTAATCAGTCTTAAAAAACTTATATTATGAAAATCGGCGATATTGATATAAAGAGGAATGAATGGTTGGAAAGATCGAAAAGTCGGCATAAGCCAGAACCACTTATTATCCTAAGACGTCTATGGTCAGAACCAATAAAAGGTAAAACTGCGGATTATTTCCTATCAAACGAAATACTATTCATGGAATGTTACACCTCTCTCAAAATTCAGTAAAAGCGATGTCTCCTGGTGTTTCAGAAAAGTTCAAAATTGTTTTAGAAGTTTTCGAAGCTTTGAGTGATGATTTATAATGTTTAAAAATATGCTACAAATTGATAGATATTTGAGTGATATTATTTCAAAGTTTGTATTAGAAATTTTTCTGTCCTGTATTAAAAATCATAGGATTTTAATAACTAAGCGATTGACTGAAGTATAATATCATAAAAGAAATTCATTCTCACCATGCAAATCTATTACGTCGACAAATGAGAATCATAAACGTAGACATTAATTAACCTTTAGCTTTAAAAAGTTACCTCTTCTCAAGAAACTAATAAATCGACTTTATTACTAATAATTATTAGAGATTTTTATTATCTGTTTTTATTAATTGCGGTGCTTGATATGTAACTGATTTGCAGGTACTCTTGTGTGATCCTCCGGTTATCTATTTCTTTGTTAGTTTTTATTGTAACGTTCATTAACGCGGCTAGGTGATGGGGTACTGTATGTATTTTATACTGTCCTAGTCAGTTTGTGGTACATATTTGCCATATGCACGTGCCCGCTTACTTTGAGAGATTGTATTCCTGAATTGTTTCAGCCGTTACTATTTGATAGTGGATCATAATTAAAACAAATTGTAGAAATTACTATGTTTTACTACCAAAAAATATATATTACACATTTTCTTGTGACTCGAGTTTCGGGAAATGAACTATCCCATCATCAGACAACTGAAGACCTAATAGTGGTACAGAGGTATTTAAACCAAAGTGATAAATATTTTGAATATTTCAATAGATTCTAGGTAACACCTAATAGTGGTACAGAGGTTTACAATCGAAACGTGATAAAAAACCGGGTTAAAAACGGGGGGCCTTCTAACAGATATCGGAATGTCGGCAATCGACAAAGAATGTTGTTATACAGATGGTACCCATTTAAATATCTCAAATAATTTTTGGGGTTACATAGCTCCGTAGTCATTCATTATTTTTACATTATTTTGTTTTATATCTCAAATATTTTGATTTACAAAGCTGCATACAGTCATTCATTATTTTTCACATTATTTTTATTGTGAACGAATTTGAAATTTTCAATAATCAAGTTTTTTTTCTTTTGAATCTACATGTAAAATTTTCTTAAGATTTTCTTTTGTCGAAAGGAGTTACTGTTTTCTAAAGAATGAGTGGCAAAAGTTGAATTTTTGTTTACTTTTCGTTAAATTCATTTTATGTTCGTTGAAAAAGGTTTTAAACAGATGTTACTTTTTAAATATCTCAAATATTTTCGATTTATATAGCTCCGTACAGTCATTCATTATTTTTACATTATTGTTATTGTGAACTAATTTGAAAATTTCAACAGATTCTAGATAATCGAGTTTCTTCCATTTTGATTCTATATGTAAAATTTTAAGATTATCTATTGTGGGAAAGGAATGACCGTTTTCTAGACAATGAGTGGCAAAAGTAGAATTTTGTTTATTTTTCCTGAAACTCATTTTATGTTCGTTGAACCTCGTCTTGAAGGAACGTCCTGTCTGTCCTATTGTATTCCTTGTGAACCAGTTGCGTTCTTTAGGGTAAATCGCTGAGTAGTCCTGGATGAGGACGATATATCGTATAGAGACAGTAAATAGCTCCGGATATCCAACGCTATTGTGTGAATATGTGAGTGATTGCTAGATAATTGTTTCGAGGTATTGTGATACGCCCAGGGATTAGTTTGCGTGACCCTTCAGGTAGTGTTCGGTTTGTTCTTCAATAATATCTGAGCCTTCCTGGGCCTTGGTCACCCCGAGGAGGTCAGATACAGTCTATTTGATAGTATCGGTCGACTCGAATTATGTTAGATCCCCTCTTCAAGGAGATCTCCTGGGCATACCACAGTTACCCTTACCTTACTGTCCATTTAAACTTACCCCTTGTAACGGTTAGGTTCTGCACTGGTTACCAGAAGTGCAGTTGTAGGTGCGATTGCTGGATGTATCCTGTCCCTTCTAACCTCTTCCGCAGCATAAGAATCATATCCGACTTAAGCGAGTTACCGACCTAGCGATATGTAGTAATAAGTCATTTAGACCTGGGGCGCTATTAGGTTCATTGTGGAGCGTTGTGAACCACTGCGTAGAGTAGATTCAACCACAGGCTCATAAATGTTTGTTTCCATTCATTGAGGGTTTTTGCTTTTTAACATTACCAATAGAAATATATTATTCTGGCATTACTGTGTTTTGAATATTTGAACCTCCCGTCACTATTTCCTTGCTCTCGTTAGGTGTTATTTTGGTTGTCTACACAACGTAACGTCCTATTCTTCCGCCACTAGACGATCACGATAAAAATGTTAGCGTTCTTTAGAGTACTCCATGTAATCCTAGATGTCTTAGAGTACTCCGTATAATCCCAGATATCGTAGAGTACTACATAAAATCCCGGATCTTTAAGAGTACTCCGTAAAAGTCCTGATCTTGTAGAGTACTCCGTACAACACGGGTTAGCTAGTACATTCACTGTTTCAAATATCCTCAAAAACATGTAAAAATCATTATTATTTATATTGAAGATATCCATACATTTATTAATAGAAATTAAGACCCACATATGGAATCTTCTTCTTCTTTACCCACCGATGATACGATGGATTTATGTACACAGATTGTTCATTCATTCATTTTCTCTTTATTGTCCCAGCAACTAGGCTATGCAGACAGTCTCTACGTAATATTCTTCGTTTCATTTTTCTCATTCATACCAACCATTCACACAACATACACAAACACATCCATGGGCGCAGCTGGATTCGAACCCGCAATCCCTGATACCACACAGATTGTTACATAAGGGATTCATGCCTATTTCTGCCACTGTCATTGATTGAAATGATAGTTTATGGTCGTTCGTAGACTTTCGAGCTATAAGCATAACCCCTTATAGAATGGCGGCTTTTGTTAGATATAAAACTACGGTTTCAGAGTGATTAGTATTCTTGTTAGAAGTAGAACGCCATTTTTCATTCTTCTGCAAACTGACTGACTGAGGTGTTCTGACGAGGTACGCAGATATTGTACTGTATTAAATTAACTGATGTACTCACGTTCGAGTTGATTGTATCATGTATTCTTTATCATTAATAAGGAGTAAGAGCTAACGTAATGGAAAGTTCTAGGAATGGAGATGGTGTAACATACATCTGTTTAACAATTCTATACTCAAACAAACTCGAAAAGGTTTTGTTGATCACACAAAATCTTTTCGAGTTTAAGTATAGAATTGTTATGCAGATGTATGTTACACTATCTCGATTTCTAGAACTTTCTAGTACCATAGCTCATAGTCCTTATCAATGATTTTTGGTACAGATCAGCGTAATTAATTTATTTGAATATGTATTCTTTGTTTATTGTCGAATTTTACTGTATTTGTGCTTCAGTTGGGGTTAACGTGAATTGGCCTTTTGACATATTTCATATATGAAAGCGTCTTGACATTTATTTCATTTATTTGAGGTTGTTAACAATAGAACTTTGAGAATTTAGAGTATTCAGAGGGAATGAAATGTGAATCCACAATTAAATAATCGACTCTACAACCAAGTGTCTCGGGTTATGTCGCAATAACACATTACTGAACAACGATATCATGAATCAAATCAAAATCACTTTATTCTCAAATGAATGTATGTATAAACAGGTACATGAAGAACATGTCAAAAATAAAGAAAAACAAAATACGATTTACGCCAAATACTCTTGAATATTATAAGGTTCAGTTTCAATGAGAAAGTTGCATATCTCTCTTTTAAAATTTTTGAAATTCTCAACTTGTTGAAGTTTTCTTGGTAAACAATTATACAATTTTAGGCACATATTTACCATTTTTCTAAGTAGATGTTAAAGAATGTTTGGGAAAATGGGAAGGAATCATTTTCCTAGTCGAATTAGTATTCTTGAATTGTTCGAAATAGGCACTTTGCTTCCGAAAGAACAGGAGGCACCCCCTCACGTATAACCCCGTCAATGTGAATATTCCATTCCTCCGAAAAACACCGCGGTAGTACAGTAAAAGTTTCAGATACATCAAAGGCATTTTCCCATATCATTAGACCATATTGTAGGAGAGACTGAAAGTTCGCATAATAGACTACTCTGAGAATGGAAGAGTCTACACTCTTTGACTACTCCTATTGTATAAACAACTGAGTTCAGTCTTTTCCTTATGTTCAATACCTGAAGCTCCAGTTGATGTGGCTATCAAGAATAATACCCAGAAAGTTGGTAGAAGGCTGCAACATAATTCTGCCACCATCCAGGGACACAGCATCTGCAAACGTCGACCTTTAATGATGTGTCGAAAATAAGACACACTCCGTCTTCTCCGAATTACAATTATTTGGTTATTCTCACACCATTTCAAAACATTTTCATATTCAGCCCTGATATCATTCACTGCGTCATCTAATTGTTTTCTGGACACTATGATGTTTGCATCATCCACATACATTAAAAGCCGACTGTTCAGAATACCATCAGGAAGGTCATTTATGTACAACAGAAATACTAAGGAACCAAGAATACTTCCCTGGGGAACCCCCATCTCTATTTTCTGTCCAGCTGAGAAGCAGTCTTCACCTCTCAGCTCAATCTTCACCTTCTGACCCTGTCCCACAGATAGCTCCGGATCAGTTCTAGCTGTTTGTCTCTGATCCCATAGTGAAGTAGCTTCTTCAGAAGCAAGTAATTGGCAGTCAAATGCCTTATTTTATATTATTATAAAGAGTAAGTAGTTAAACCAGCATCACAACCAATGTGCCTCAGCATATCACAAGATATTCCTGGCCAACGGTATTATGCGCCCAGATTATAATAAACTAATTAGATAGTAAGTGTAAAAAAGGGGGATTCTCGACTACTTGACTTGAACTATCTCGAAGACCTTTGCTACATGTATTATTGATTGTTTCTATTCAACTTCCAAATAACTTCCGACTGAGAGAAAATGGTTAAGAGTACCAAATTCTTTTTTCCTTCTTCTGGAAAATATGCAATATGTTTTTTGGAAAGGAAATGAAAAAGACCTTTTTGAATCCTATGTGGAATGGAATTTGTTATTTATGAATATCCAATCGAAATAGGCTGACTCGGATGATGTTCTTGAGAAGAATAACTAACATTTAGGATGAAAATCAACCACCTGAGCAAGCAGGATTTAGACCTGGCTACTCAACTATAGACCACTTATTCACGGTAATCCAGATCATTGAAAAATACGAAGAATACAACAAAAAATTGTACCTAGTATTTGTAGATTACAACAAGGGCTTTGATATGACGCATCATACTTATCTTATGAATGCTCTAATTCATCAAGGTATACTAGAACCATACATTCATATCCTACAACAATTGCTCAGCAAAAGTCAAACTTGAATATGTAGGAAAACCCTTGAAAATCGGAAAAGGTTTACGTCAAGGAGACTCCATTTCCCCAAAGCTATTTACAGCATTGTTAGAGCAAATATTTAAAACCATTGATTGGGGAAATGAATAAGACACCAAAATCAATGGGAAGTATTTATCTAATCTAAGATTCGCGGACGATATTTTCCTCTTTTCAGAAAGTCAAGAAGAACTTCAACAAATGCTGAGTGAGTAGAGAAGCTGGACTAACGATAAATGAAACCAAAATTAAAGTAATCACAAACATTGACTATGTTCAGGAATACTGTTATCTTGGCCAGGTCGTTTCTTTTACAAATCGTCAGAACAAAGAGATTAAGAGAAGAATAGAAAACGATCGGAGTCAGTACTGGTCACTTGCGTTTATCCTGAATGGTGACTTTCTCATGAATATCAAGAGGGAAGTGATGAATATGTGTGTACTGCGCTGAAACTTGGTCCCTGGATAAAAAACAAACACAAAAGTTAAGAGTATGTCTAAGAAGAATGGAAAGAAGTTTATTAGGAATCAAATTAAAAGACCGAATAAGAAATGTAAATATCAGGAGAAAAACACAAATAAAAGATGCAGGCAAAGAACTGTTCAAAAAAAAGTGGACTTGGGTTAGCCATGTAGCAAGGATGTCAACTGAAAAATGGACCAAATTGGTGCAGGAATGGTATCCAAGAGACGGTAGAAGCCGTGGTCGTCCAGCAACAAGATGGGAGGATTCTATTAAGAAAAATAGAGGAATATAATGGACACAAATCGCTTAAAATGGGGAGCAGTGGCAGAATTTTGGAGAGGCCCTTGCTCCGGATTGCGATTGTACGGGCTCATGATGATGATGATTCTTAGTGTAACAGTCAGATATTGGTAACTTGTCATTATATAGAGTGATCTCAGAAATATACAGGTATGGAAAAGGCAGTCGGAAACATAGGAAATTCAGTGTTAATCAAGAATGCAGTGGAGCAGTGGAAGAATCAAAAACTCATCGCGAAGCGATGACGAACAAACAACTGTTCTCTCTCAATGGTAGTGGGGGGCGAAACCAGACTGCACAGCCTTTCGATCGAGGCACTGCGCACTGACATTGAAAGATAACAATCATTTATTGTCCATCGCATCCCGCTGAAGTTTTTATTCTTCCACTTCTCCACTGCATTCTTGATTAACATTGAAATTCCTATATTTCCGATTGTCTTTTCCATACCTGCTATATGTAATCGTTGAACTGTTAGAGTTTTACTTCATTTCCTCATCGTCGTTGTTGTTTATCTCATTATTAGATGAACAAAGCTAATTAATCATCGAGATAACTACAAAAAGTTGAAAGTTAAACACCGTCACAGTACATCAGATTCAGTCCATAACAACCCATTATTATTAATTATTGCGATTAATGAATTTGCTGTTGTTGTTTCAGAATATGGGAAAAATAAACAAAATACAGCGGGAAACTAACTGCTGTACGATACACCCATAATGTCACTGAGCATACAATTTTATGATGATTTTGTATCGTAGTACCACTAATGCAAAATTTGTCCCCTGTTTACATCAACGAAGTAACTTGAGAGCAGGGAAAGTGAACGACTTTGATCGAATTTTCGATACATGTATTATTATATCGCAGGAATTTCATCAAACAGTTATGGAATGTTTGCTTCCACTTCCTCTAGCGAGGATCCACATGCTTCAGCGTAATATAACAGCTTGTTATGAGACGTCAGTTCAAGGTTTACTTCCTTACTGTCGATTCAACTGAGTTGACGGACAGCCAATTTTCAACGTTTATGGAATAACAAAGTTTGATAACAATTATGAAGAGTATTTTCATCATACTTTTCCAATTCTACCGAGTGCCCAAGTTATCTTTGGCCAAATTTCACAAAGTGATTCTACAGGCAATTCGCAACAAAAAAGTTTCTATCGAGTATGGTTATATTTTATTGTAACGTTTTTCAAGATTCCACTATTTTGTAACATTTCTTATTTTTTCACTTAAAACGTAGCAATGCTTAAAAACTATAATTCTAATTCAAATTCAACGTACACTATTGAAAGGACGGAAAATTCCTCTTAGACTAGGATGGCTTCATGAAGATTTTTATGAAATACTTACGTATTATACGGTGGTTAAGGATAAATTAATTATGAAATTTTCAAATAATAGCTGGAATTAATTCTTCAGAACCTCTAGAGATTTTAATCTAAATAAATCTCATGAAAACATTTAGAATTATAAATGGAGGTTAATACTTCATAGAAGGTATATAAAATTATTTAAATATTTTAATATTAGCCTTCTACATATTTAATTTCAAAAAATTATATTTAATAATTATAACTTCAGGAATTAAATTAAAATAATGTCATATAAGTACTACTTATATCAAACGACATATATATAAGATATAAGTGGTACTTATTTGACATTATTTTAATTTAATTCCTGAAGTTATAATTACTAAATATAAATTTTTGAAATTAAATATGTAGGCTAATATTAAAATATTTAAATAATTTAGAATTATATTTTTAAAACATGTTCTAGATACACTGTATCATTCTATAGACATACATATTAACTTCACATGTGGTGGAAACTAACTAATAAAAAATCAAAAGAAATATAAAATAATGACCAAATTATTCAGACATCACCTTGTACATATATGTTTCGATTGGATGTTAAAGAATCACAAGCTCCATTACCAAAAAAAAAAACATTATTTTATATTTATTTTGATTCTTTATTAATTTCCACCACATGTGATTATAATATATATGTCTATAAAGTGATACAGTGTACCTAGGACATGTTTTTAAAATTTAATTCTAAATGTTTTCATGAGATTTATTTAGATTAAAATCTGTAGAGTTTTCGGAGAAATAATTCCAGCTATTATCTGTAATATGCAAATATTTCTTCATAGTAATTTTCAATACATATAAAATTTTCTTCAATCATAATCTTTCGGCAAAGTTTATTTTGAATTTCGCCCCCATGGAAATTATGTGCAAAAAATGTCTTATTCATAAAGCTTTTCAACGACGTATAATACCTTGAAGAAAAACATTATTTTTATTGAGAAATTAACGAAATAAATGAGACGAAACCATGAAAAAATGTTTTACTTCTAATTAAAAGATAGATTTATTTAATGAATATACTCATAGTAGTAAAATATTCGCGAATTTATGTTTATTCTGTATGTATCTAGTATTGATATTAGATTTAAGTTTTATTTTAAGAAATAGACATTTGGTGAGTACCTATTTAAAATATATACTAACTGACAAAGAAACTGCAACACCCAGAAGGAGCTGTTTGAATTTTAATTTTTTTTTGGTAAAACATGGATAGTATAGCAAGGAGTAAAATATTAAAATTTGGAGAAAAAAACCGTGAAGGTCTTTTTATGCAAACATTTTTTGTTACTTAAATATGTAGTCGTTTTTTGCAAATATTTTTAATTTTACATCAAGCCAGCTGTTCGAGGAGATCTGAAGTCGATGTTTAGTTGTTGTTAAAATGTGTACGCGGAAATCATCACCAGCTAAGTGAATTTGAAAGAGGTCGAATTATTGGTCTACGGGAGACGGGGTTGTCATTTCGAGAAATCCCTAACCGTACGAACAGAAATCCAACTACTGTTATGAGATGTTGTCAAGCGTGGTTTGATAAGGCCCAAAATCGAAGAAGAGTAGGCACCGGACGTCGAAGGGGCACAAATGAAGTTCAAGATCGACGTCTAAGACTTATGGCTATTAGAGACCGATTTGCGATAATTCGATCTTTGGCTCAGGAGTGGTTAGGAGAACAAGGCCATTCTGTAACTGTCCAAACGGTTTACCGCCGGATAAGGTCTTTTGGACTGCAGCATTATCGACCCCATCTTGTCTTACCTCTGACGGTTGAGCATCGCCGGCAACGATTACAGTGGTGCAGAGAACGCCATCATTGGAATGTGGAATGGCATCAGGTCTGCTTTTCTGATAAATCTAGATTCTCCTTGGGTGCACATGATGGATGAAGAGGGGTTAAACAACGTCGGGGAGAAAAACGTGAACCTATGTTTGATATTGAGCGTCATGTACACCTGACAGTAGGCGTTATGGTATGAGGTGCTATTGCAAGTAGGTCACCTTTAGTCTTTATTCGAGGTAACATGACAGCGCTGTGTTACCTTCAAGAAATAGTGGAGCCATATGTTCTCCCTTACCTTAACTGGCTCGAGAATCCAATATTTCAGCAAGATAATGCTCGACCTCATGCTGCCAGAGTTAGTTTAAACTTTTTTGAAGCGACCCATGTGAATCTTTTGCCATGGCCGTCCAGATCCTCCGATCTTTCGCCCATAGAGCAGGTTTGGGACTTCATGGGTAGAAGACTTGGAAATTTACCCCAGCCCCCACGGACTTTGGCGGCTCTGAGACATGAACTACAGGTAGCTTAGGATAGTATCCCTCAAGAAGAAATAGACCATCTTATTGCATCAATGCCAAGACGTGTATAGCGAGTGTATAGATAATCGCGGTGGACAAACAGATTATTAACAAATTTATTAAAAAAAAATGTAAACCCTTCGTTTTTTTCCTTCAAATTTCAATAATTAACTCCTTGCTATACTATCTATGTTTTACCAAAAAAATTTAAAATTCAAATTTAAATTTCAGTTTTTTAGTCATATATATATATATAATATATATATATATATATATATATATATATATATATACATATTCTACTTTTTTGTATTCTTGAATCGCCGCCACTGATCGGGACCATAAAAATCATTCACAATTTCCGCCACCTGACATTTATTTTCGTTATTATCAAAAGGAAAAACTGTAAAATGTACCGCATTTTCTCTTTGTTGTTTTCCATTTTTAACACCCTATAACTCACAAGTGAATGGACCAAATAAGAAACAGCCAAAGAATTTTTTTAGTCTTAAATGTCAACTTGACAACGAGCCTAAATCTGAAATTGTTTGATCGATACTTTACAAAATATCGATTACTACGGCCGTCTACGGAAAAAAATGGATGTATTTTCCCCCAACCTATTACGTCTAAACTTTTGAATTCTTCTGATAGTGACACAGAAATTTCCGAAAATTTTATTTGATCATCTGACTTTTCCTCGTTGAATAATAAATGTTTTCGTGAAAGTTGCTGCATTCTACAATACAGAATCGAACTACTACTCATTATATGTGCAAAAAGTGATTGCGTCAACAGTTGCCATTATTTCCATCATTGGTAAAGTCCCAAAGTTCGGTCGTCAACCTCGAACTTTGGGCTATCAAGTTTCCGAATAGAGTTCACCTCTTTCAATTGGATGGAGATATCGATACGAATTGGGGAAAATACTGACCCGAAATTCTAGTTGGTGTGGTATCTTCTTTGAGATTTCCTTGTCGATTCGATCGAAGGATGTGGGTCAGAAGAATCGCTGTACTTTAACAATTTGTGTGAAGCTCTGGGGTTCGAGAAATTCCTTAACGGTTTATTATTTTCGTTAATATTAAATATTTGTAGTATTTCAAGCATTCACTGGATTAATTTTCCGAAACCTTTTTACAAATTCAATCTGAGAAATCTCTAAAAAAAACTTTTTTTAAATGTCTTAAGAATACTGTTACTTTTTACAGACATACAGGTATGGAAAAGATAGTCAGAAACATAGGAAATTCAATGTTATCTAGAGTCTAGTGGAGCACGTGAATTCTACCAGTTAGTGTATTGGCATGTGAGCCTATCTCTTTCACCAAGTGACTATTAGCGGTCTCCACAATCCGCCCCTAGAAGCAGAAAGTGTGATAAGGGTTACGTCTTTTCATCACGCATGGCTAGAACCACCCCGAAAAGCTGAACCCACCTGCTTCCAGTTTGGGCTTCAGTTCGAAAACCTACAACCCTATGACTGGTAGCAGCGAAGCACTATCCAGCCTCTACTGGCTCTGCATGGTCAGTACCCGAGTTTTTGGGACGCAACTCACCGAAGGTGTTTCTTATTAATTCATTCGAACGCACTCCCATGAACCAAATAAGGCGCTGTTTAGGCTGGGTTATTGAATGCAAGCCAAACCATTCATCTATATTTGTAGGTGGAGATTTTAACATAAATTTACTAAGAAATACTGCAGCTTCAAACCAACTGCTGGAGGTACTCGCAGACTTTAAACTGCAGACCAGATTTGTGGCACTATCCAGAATATCCTCGGCATCTGCAACAATCATAAATAATATATTTTCAAATGTAGACACATCGATTACACTAACCTTTCAGCCACATCTGTCAGACCACTTGGACCAAGTACTCAGCTGTCCCACAGCGAGTTGCTTACCTGAAAATAAAGAGATATTCAAGAAAGGAATCACCAATCAATCCAATATAGATGAACTCAAAACAAAACTGAATGCAGAAACATGGAATCTTGGCAAGTCTGCGAAGGAGGCTTTCGATGAATTCTGACAAATACTGATACTGGATTTTGACCAAACCTGCCCAGAAAAAAACTGTTCGTAAAGTTAATATGAACAAGGTGAAAGTAAGACATAAGGACAAAAATATTCTTGAAATGAAAAATGAATTAGAAGCCCAGGAAACTATAATGAAGGTTAGGAAAGATGATTTATCCAGAACAGCATATAACATTCACAGAAATAAATATGCCGAGAAATTAACAGAGCTGAAAAGAAATTATAATCTACATAAGATAAGAAATGCAGAAAACAAAAATAATATTATAGGGAAATTGATAAATAGAGAAAACAAAAATCAAATTGTTTAAGGACGAGACAAATCTTAGACCAAATCAATTGAACAAATATTTTACCAACATTAGAGCTAGTATTTCAGAAAGATGTAAAGTACAAGAAAATCCAATCAATCTGTTGCGTAAAACTAAGACTAAAACTTTTCAGTCTATCTACCTTCTTGAATGCACCATAACAGATCTCAGGAAAGCTCTAGGTCCCTATTCGGTCAATTTGCACCACACGAGTCCAGTGACTGGCGCAAATGGTATTACTTTAGGCATCAAGACTAACCCTCCATTTCACCGAGATGAAACTAGGGCTCTAGTCAAGACAAGCGCCCCCAGCGCGTCAAGCTATAATTCCATGGGGGGCGGAGTCTAGTGGAGCATGTGAATTCTTACCAGAATAGTTATTGGCTATTTGAGGAAGGCCTCTTTTCCAAGTAACTACCAAGCAGTCTCCACAGTCCACCCTTAGAGGTAGAAAGTGTGATAAGGATTACGCCATATCACCGCGCGTGGCGAGAACCCCTCCGAAGAGATGAACCCACCAGCTTCCAGTTTGGGCCCCAACTAGAAAGCCAGAACCGTCTGACTGGTAGCAGCGAAGCACTATCCAACCCCTACTGGCTCAGCAGGTCAGTACCCGAGTTGGTTTGAGACGCAACTCACCCGCCGGAGGGAATTCTTATCCATCCACCCGAACGCAGTCCCATGAACTAAGATAAACTCAAGATTGACGACTACAATTGATCCTGGTACGAGCACCGTCTAGCAGACTATACGTCCTGACCCACCGAACCCATGTGAAGTCATTTGATTGATCCTGGCGTCAAGCACTAATGGCGGAGCCATTTCGTCGAGATCCACAAACCCTAAATAGTTACGCACAGATCCAGGGGCCAGGACAGGCCGGTCGAACCGTCAAGTCCCGTTAAACCCCGAGTCGTTTCATGAGAATATCCCGAAAATGGGGGTCTGCGAACAGATAAATGAAATACCCCCCTAGTCCAGCATGCGGACTTTCAACCACTGCCCCCTCGAGTCCAACACCAATGGGGTGGCCAGGTGGTACAAGTAACACCTGTGGGCAAGACCACCCCCCCGAGGTAACGCAGTATGCTACATAACGCACTCGGCCACTACACAGAATCCGGAGATTCATACTGCGATAGGGTTGAGTACGCTAGTTTTAAGGGAGAAGCCCTGTGCTGCGACAGACTCCCTTGTCGCTGAGTTAATCAACCGGCTCAGCCCTCCATTTCACCTGAGTAAAACTAGGGCCCCATTCGGAGATATTCCACCATACAGGTCCAATGACTGGCGCGAAATGGCATTACGTTAGACACCAAGACTTAACCCTCCAATTCGCCGGGACGAATCTAGGGTCCTAGTCAAGAGAGCGCCCCCATCACGTCAAGATCTAATGCCTGGGGGGCGAGTCTAGTGGAGCAGTGGAAGAATCAAAACCTCAGCTCAATGCCATGACGAATAAGCGACTGTTCTCTCTCAATGGCTTTGATCGAAACATACCGCCCGCTGCCATTGAGAGAGAACAGTAGTCTAAAACGCCTAATAATTTTTTTTAACTCTCGCCTGAACCAAACAAAACGGCTCATATACTCTACACCGGTATATTTATAAGTATTTACATAAATAGCAACGCGTCTTAACTCTCACATACAATCGGTGGTGCGATAACCGAATTTCAAGAATTTTACTCTCTGAAACTTTGTCTTTAATATCGTGTCTTTTTAGTCTTCTTCGTTTAAATTTCGTTTTCCATTTTTCACGTAAATTTTACTCCGTCTTATGTCTCACATATCTGTAGACCGATCTATTTTCAATCAAGGGTAGACAACAGCTCCTCTAACGCCTAATTGATAAACAACATACTAAGCGTAATTCAGGGACCAATAGGAATCTTCTCTCAGGTATTTAAAATTACCAGAAATACTTGAAGATTAATTGCTCGAGTCTATAGGGATACATTTACATTCTTTCTGAAAAGCGTCTTCCAAACTGTCAACCTAAAAGGAGTGTGACAAAATGAATCGGAATCAGACATTCCACATCTGACAGGAGATGTGAAACTAAACGATACTTGAATATGTAGTTAGACTTCCAGATCTATAGCTACTTGGCCCTTATTCAAACCTTCCATTTTTGCTTTATAAAAGTTTTACAGACCATATGTGGAGCCTAGGTTTTATCCTGATCACGAAGTTTAACACCAAAATATCTGAGTTAAGCTCTTCTAATATGTAACAAAGCAATTAGACTATTTACACAACTTTTTCTATTTGAACAGGGTCTTGTAGTCATTTGTCTATCTAAAAACACAACTCTTTCCAAAACACAAATATCAAGCTCAACTTTGATACCTTTATCAACTCAATGAAATTGCAAGGATTTAATTCTATTTGTTAGGTTGTTCCTAACATTAAGACCTTTTGTTGGAACGACCACCATTATTAAAAAGTGTTGCTTTGTGATTGTTAATTTTGCACCGCCTGCGTTGAATCAGATTTCTTGTGCAGTAATATCAGTAAATATCAATAATATTTTCCTACGATAAAAGTACGAGTATATCTGGTTTTCAAAGGTATCGGGTGTTTTTTTTTTAGAGTGTTAGAACTTTAAATTGAAATAAATTTATTTAAATTAAGATTGAAGCCAAATTTTTCATTATTTGAAAGATAAATTTATGACAATTATGTTTTGAAAATAATTTCCCGCATATGTCCACCACGACTAGTTCTGAGGAACTAAATTCGACCAGACCAATTTTGGACCACTTTTTCAAGTAATTCAGGCCTTATTTCATCAATAACACGAGTTATGATGACTTCCAAAGCGTCTATTGTTTCTGGTTTATCAGCATAAACCAATGACTTGACATAACCCCAAAGAAAATAATCCAGTGGAGTTATGTCGCATGATCTTGGAGGCCAATTAATTGGACCATTTCTGAAGTAATGTTATCGCCAAATCTTTCTTTCAATAAAACAATTGTTACGGTAGCAGCATGAGGTATAGCACCATCTTGTTGGAACCAAAACACTTCTGGGTCGATACCATTCAAATTTTGAAACAAATAATCATTGATCATCGATCTGTAACGAACACCATTCACTGTAACATTAGCTCCAGTATTGTTTTCAAAGAAATATGGACCGATGATGCCTCCAGCGTGTAAAGCACACTATACAGTGCATTTTTCAGGATGCAATAGAACCTGCAGTACTTCTTGAGGATTGTTTTCACACCATATACGGCAAATTTGCTTGTTTAACCAGAAATGAGTTTCATCATCAAACACAATTTACGATAAAAAAGTGGATCAACTTCAAGGTGTTCAGCAAACAAACGACGCTTATTATGGTCAAGTGGCTTTAGTTCTTGAAACAGTTGGATCTTGTATGAGTGTAGACCAAGATCTTTACGCAAAATTTTCCATGTGGTGGATGCACAGAGTCCAACTTGTTGTGAACGTCGACGAATAGACAAATCTGGATCATCATTAACACTTCGACTTACAGCAGCGATAATTTCTTCTGTACGTACAGTTCTTTGTCTTGTTGTTGTTGTTACATCGAGTAGAGAAAATATTGTCCGAAATCTATCGATAGTTCGACGAATAAGCTGCTCTGATGGACGATTATGTAAACCATAAATTTCACGAAGTGCTCTATAAGTTTGGCGAATAGAACACTGATTTTGAAAATAAATTTCAACAATTTGTAAAAGTTGTTTTGGCGTGAGTCTTTCCATGATAATTTGTCAATACTTACTGAACAGAAATTTTTGTCAAATCATAGTTATCCCTATCGAAAGTTCTATCACTCTGAAAAAAACACCCGATACTTAGCTTAGATAATTATTGATGGATAATATTTACTATCTTCTGCATTTTGAAAAATCGTTGAAAACTCCATCACCATCAAATTCTTCATAGCATTTGTCAAAATAGATGAACAAATCGAATTATATCTCGCATTAACATGCATGACATCTCTGATTAATGTTTTCGGTTGAAATAATATTCGAATATTTTTGATCAACGGAAGCGCTCTGGGGTTTCATTAAAAATATATATGTGATGAAATTTACGGCCCTCGGATTCATATTCCTTTTTTATTTCATGAAATATTGGAAATGAAAAATGTCCAAAACATGCCGATTTTGATCGGAATATTAGGGAACAGTGAATTTCGCGAGATATGTTTTCTAATCAGAATCTACGTTGATAGTTTACTCATATTTCAGTTTTCAGAATATGAATTAAAATACGTAAAATAATGCAGGTACTTTAGTTTTGAAAAATTTGGTTCCTGAATAATTATCACTAAAAGTTATAAAAAATTTGACTCATCTTTCTTATTGAAATGAAGCGGAGTAAAACTCTTTGTAAGGGAGGAATGTACGATGTTCAAAAATAAAGGGTCTTCCAATGGGAACGCCCCATTTTTAAATTGACTTTACTCACGCATGGCAGTCTCTGTTTGTTTGTGACATTGACAGTTGTATTTGTCAATATCTACCATTTAATTATGGAAAGGTACACACTCCAACCACATTTACAAATAATCCAAATTTATTATGAAAATTCATGATCTGTTACTCCAACTTTACGTGTTTTAAGTCCAATTTTTGGTCGTTATAATCGTCCGGATTAAAGAACAGTTGAACGTTTAGTGAAGAAGTTTGATACAAATTTTACACTTCATAATGTTACAGTGCCAGTGAGACAAAGAAATGCAAGAAGTGAAGAGAATATTGCTGCCGTACGTGAATGTGTTCGTGAAGACCAAAATTGATCGATTTCTCGACGTTCACAAGAACTAGGCATCTCTCAGACGTCTTTGTGGCGAATTTTTCGAAAAGATCTTGGTTTAAATCCATACAAAATTGTTTTAACCCAACAAATCATTCAAAGCGTAGTGTATTCAGTAATTGGGGCTTAGAAAAAACCGGAAATGATGCAGATTTTCATAAGAAAATCATTCTCAGCGATGGGGCTCATTTCTGGTTAAACGTTCATGATTTTAAGCCGAATTGCCGTATCTGGAGTGGTGATAAACCTAAAGAATATCAAGAACTACCATTACATTCTGACAAACTTACTGTTTGGTGCGGATTTTATGTTGGAGGAGTCATTGGACTTTGTTTTTTCTTCAACGAAGCTCATGAGGCGGTAACTTTCAATGAAAATCGTTATCGTTCAATGTTGACTGATTTTTGATGGCCTGAATTGGTTCGCCTTGATTTGCAGAACATGTGGTTTCAAAAGGAGGGTGCCACTTGTTATACTGCCAATGACACAATGACTATTGAAAACAAATTCGATATAACTCCATTGAACTTATTTCCTTGGGGTTACATTATATCATTGGTTTACAACAATCATCCAGCAAATTTAGTCGATTAACAGATCAATATTGAACGAGTAATTGCTAACATACGACCTGATTTGTGTGAGAGAGTCATAGAAAATTGGGTTCAACGACTTCATTCCTGTCAGCGTTTCTGTGGTGGACATTTAAATGATGTTTTATTTCATATCTAATAGTACTCATTGTACACTATAATGAAATAAAAATTTCAATAATTTTCAAATAAATGATGTGTTTTATTTACAAAACAAAATTCGGCGCTGCTAATGTAAGACCTTTTGCATAAAAATATGTACTCCTCAAAACAAAGTTTGCTTGTTTCAGCATTTCAGCTTGAAAACATTATTCCTCTGGTAATTTGATGATATACATATATTAACTGACAAAGAAACTGCAACACCCAGAAGGAGCTGTTTTAATTAAATTTTTTTTTCTGGTAAAACATAGATAGTATAGCAAGAAGTAAATGATTAAAATTCGGAGAAAAAAATCGTGAAGGTCTTTTAATGTAAACATTTTTTATAACTTAAATATGTATAAAATGCCTAGAGCACGTGTACGCGGAATTTATCGCCAGCTGAGTGAATTTGAAAGAGGTCGAGTTATTGGTCTACGGGAGCCGGGGTTCTCATTTTGAGAAATCGCTAACCGTACGAACAGAAATCCAACTACTATTATGGGATGTTGTTAAGCGTGGTTTGATAATGCCTAAAATCGAAGAAGACTAGGCACTGGACGTCGAAGGGGCACAAATGCAGTTCAAGATCGACGTCTAAGACTTATGGCTATTAGAGACCGATTTGCGACAACTTGATCTTTGGCTAATGAGTGGTAAGGAGAACAAGGCCATCCTGTAACGTGAATTCTACCAGGTTTTCGTATTGGCATGACGAGCATAGCTCTTTCACCAAGTGACTACTCAGCAGTCTCCATAGTCCATCCCTAGGGGTAGGATTACACCATATCATTGCGCGAAGCGAGAACCCCTCCGAAGAGATGAAGCTACTAGCTTCCAGTTTGGGCCCTGACTCTAAAGCCAGAACCGTCTGACTGGTAGCAGCGAAGCACTATCCAACCTCTACTGGCTCTGCAGGCCAGTACCCGAGTTGGTTTGTGATGCAACTCACCCACCGGAAGGAATTCTTATCCAAGCATCCGAACGCAATCCCACGAACTAAGATAATCTCAAGATTGATGACTTCTATTGATCCTGGTACGAGCACCGTCTAACGGCCTGTACGTCCTGACCCACCGAACCCATGTGAAGTAATTTGATTGATCCTGGCTTCAAGTACTAACGGCTAAGCCATTTCGTCGAGATCCACAAACCCTAAATAGTTAGAGGAAAGTAACCAAATATGGAATAGGTTCTTAATATGGAATACCTACATTTCTCTCAAGTGCAAAGTCACACACGCAATAAAAGTGATCTTCCGTCTCATTCTGCTCCCGTTCACGCATACAAGCCGTGGCAAGTCAGTCGAGGGAGTGCTGTCATCGATGAGAGAGTGTTTTGTTTTGTCGCTCCCACATAACTTTCTAAGGTATGTAAAAAATAATTATTTTTCGTCCAGAAAGTTCACATAGTATTGTTTTTATAGTTTTTAGAGACAGTTTAGATGTTCTTTTGTATGTTTTAGCGGTATTAGATGGTATTACTTTCTTAAATATAAAAATTTAAATGTCAGTTTGAAACCGTTGGAAAATCCAAATATGGACAGATCGCGGTATCTAATTATGAACTATTCCATAATTGGATACCATATCCATCAGCTGATTTGATGACATTGTTAATTTTTTTTTTGTTTTATCAGAATGGCCGGCGTGAACTCAAAGCGAAAAGCATGGAATACGGAGCTTATGGCGGAAGCCATAAAATTAGTAAAGGAGAAAAAAATGGGTTATTTAAGAGCTGCAAAACATTTTAATGTGCCAAGATCTACCTTGTTTAGATTATGCCAGAAAAGTGAATTTTCTCCAGAAGAAGCCGCAGCTACTACACTCGGAAGGAAAACTGTCTTAGGGACAACCCTTGAAAATCTTTTAGTAGACTACATTTTGTCGATGGAGAGCAAATTTCATGGCTTGACGAGAAACGATGTTCGAAGAATGGCGTACATGTTAGCTAGACGTAATCAGTTGAAAAATCCATTTGGTGAGACTGGTATGGCTGGCAAAAAATGGCTTAAATTATTTCTAAAACGCCATAAGGATAAGCTATCAGTGAGAAGACCAACTGGCACGTCTTTTGCTAGAGCTTTTGGATTCAGCAAGGAAAAAGTAGACTCATTTTTTGATCTCCTCGAAGGCGTCTATGCTCAAGGAAACTATGGTCCAAGTCGTATATACAACGTAGATGAATCTGGGCTTACTGTAGTACAAAGCAAGATACCCCAAGTGATTGGGCATAGAGGAAAACGGCAGATAGCTTCACTTACCTCAGCGGAAAGGGGTTCATTAATGACGATTGTTGTTGCCATGAACGCCACTGGTCATTTTGTGCCTCCCTTTATTATATTCCCACGCAAGAATATGAGTGATCAGCTGATGAGAGGCTGTCCCCCAGGCTCTGTTGGCGTTGCACATCCATCCGGATGGATTCAAATGAACATATTCACTGAATGGTTCAAACATTTCATCAAACATACAAACCCTACTCCGGAATCGAAAGTATTACTTATCTTAGATGGTCATTTTTCTCACACTCGAAACATCGACGTGATAGAGCTTGCTAGGCAAAACAACGTAGAAATTGTCTCCTTACCTCCTCACACAACTCACAAGCTCCAGCCACTAGACAAAACGTTTATGGGACCACTAAAAACGTATTACAGTGAGGAAATACGCATGTGGATTAGAGATAATAATCGACCACTAAGCCCTTATGATGTTGTTGAGTTATTTGGCAGAGCGTATTTAAAAGTGCAAACTGGTGAGATTTCAACAAATGGATTTCGAGTAACTGGCTTATGGCCATTGAATAAAAATATATTCACCGAGGTCGACTATCTTGCTGCGCAGCAAGATGCAGTTAAAGATGGTAATACGGTCAACGTTCCATCAGGTCACCAACCTGAAGGACCATCGATGGCCAATTTAAGAACATCTGATAACTGTATGCCTTTAACGGAAGCATTCACACCCAGACAAGACATGAATATTGAACCTGTACCCTCAACTTCCGGACTTTCTCGCAGTGATTTAGGATTAGTGTCTCCATATGACATCAGTCCAGTACCAAAGAAGAAAATGAAATCTTCTAATAGAGGAAGAAAGGCATCTGTTGCAGCCGTCATTACGTCGTCACCGTACAAGAATGACCTTATAGACAAAAGCAAAAAAAAGATGAAAAAGAAAATAAATTGGCAAAAAACAAGAATAAAAAACAGAATGAGAAGAAATCAAAACATATAAAATCTAAAGGGAAGTCTAAGCCTGAGTCAGATGCAGATGATGAGGAGGTGATGCTTGATACAGACAGTGAACCCGATGCTCTGATAGGTTATACAGCTCCAGACTCTGAAGATTCGGAGTGTATTTTCTGTGGCATGCTGTTTTCTAATGATACCCATGGGGAAACATGGGTCAAGTGCCTCATGTGTGGGCTCTGGGCACATTATGATTGCGCTGGACCAGAATTTGATACCTGGATTTGTGATTTTTGTAAATAATTTTGTTAATTTCTACATTATACCAAAGTTAAAAATTTTCAATGAATCTCATATATGTAAGTTAAGGTTAATTTTTCATAGTATTTACAGTATTCCATATTTGGGGTACCTATTCCATATATAGGTACCTTTCTCGTTATTTAATTTTTTATAATTTATCATACCTTAAAGTAATGGATATAAGCTAAAATTGTTTTAAACTTAAGTGCAAATATATAATTATTAATAATTATCACAAAAAGTTTTTTATTTATAACACTTGTGCAAATTATGCCTAAAAATCAAAATGGTATTCCATATTTGGTTACTCTCCTCTACGCATTGATCCGGGGCCAGAACAAGCCGATCGAAACATCAAGTCCCGTTAAACCCCGAGTCATTTCATGAGAATATCCCGAACATGGGGGTTTGCGAACAGATAAATGAAATACCTCCCTAGTCCAGCATGCAGACTTTCAACCACTGCCCCCTCGAGTCCAATACCAATGGGGTGGCAGGTGGTACAAGTAATACCTGAGGGCAATCCCCCCCCAAGGTAACGCACTCGGCCATTACACAGAATCCTGAGATTTATACTGCGATAGGGTAGAGTACGCCAGTTTTAAGGGAGAAGCCCTGTGCTGCGACTCCCTGTCACTAAGTTAATCAACCGGCTCATCTCTCCATTTCACCAGAACGCCAAAACTAGGGCCCCATTCGGAGATCTTTCCACCATACAGGTCCAGTGACTGGCGCGAATGGCATTATGTTAGGCACCAAGACTTAACTAACCATTTCACCGGGATGAAACTAGGGTCCTATTAATGACAAGCGCCCCCATCTCGTCAAGATCTAATGCTGGGCGGGTGGGCCATTCTGTAACTGTCCGAATGGTTTACCGCCAGATAAGGTCTTTTAGACTGCAGCATTATCGACCTCATCTTGTGTTACCTCTGACGGTTGAGCATCTCCGGCAAGGATTACAGTGGTGCAGAGAACGTCAACATTGGAATGCGAAATGACATCAGGTCGTCTTTTCTGAAGAATCTCGATTCTCATTGGGTGCACATGATGGTCGAAGAAGAGTTAGACGACATCAGGGAGAAAGACGTTTGATATTGAGTGTCATGTACACCGGACAGTAGGCGTTATGGTATGAGCTGCTATTGCACATGTAAGTAGGTCACCTTCAGTTTTTATTCGAGGTAACGTGACAGCGCTGCGTTACCTTCAAGAAATAATGGTCAATGTTCTCCCTTACCTTAAACGGCTCGAGAGTCCAATATTTTAGCAAGATAATGCTCGACCTCATATTGCCAGAGTTGGTTAAACTTTTTTGAAGCGACCCATGTGAATCTTTTGCCATGGCCGCCCAGATACCCCCAGATCACCCATAGAGAATGTTTGGGACATCATGGGTAGAAGGCTTGGAAATTTACCCGACGGACTTTGGCGGCTCTGGGACATGAACTACAGGTAGCTTGGGATAGTATCCCTCAAGAAGAAATAGACCATCTTATTGCATCAATGCCAAGACGTTTTGGGGAGTGTATAGATAATCGCGGTGCACGAACACATTATTAACAAATTTATTAAAAAAATTGTAAACCCTTCGTTTTTTTCCTTCAAATTTCAATCATTTACCCTTTGCTATACTATCTATGTTTTACGAAAAAAAAATTTGAAATTTAAACAGCTCCTTCTGGGTGTTGCAGTTTCTTTGTCAGTTAGTATATATTCCTAACAGCAATACTCTAAACATTCCTCTCGCTTCTGAAAAAAAAAACAATGATACGTTCGTGGTATCAAACCCTCCGATTTCTTAAACACGGAACAGAGACTTCGAAATACAATACCCAAACATCTCGGATTAATTTTTCACGATAGGGGAGAAAAACAATTGTTGCGACGCGGCACGTCTTCGAAGTTCGACATCCTAGACGCTTCCAGTTGTCAGAACATCTCCAGCAGCAGCAAGACCAGATTGCTAACTTACATCCTGAACAAAAGCCTCACACTCCAAAGCTCAAAATGGACACCTTCCTCTGAACATCTTTTAACGGTCCAGCGTTGCCAATCTTCAAGAAATTTCGGTAGTACAGGGAAATGATCATTTTATTTAGTCGCTAAGTTGACATCACTGTCCTGGATACTCACGCGGAGTTTGAGTATCATCTGTCCTTTCATTTAAAACTGAGTCTCAGATTGTTCTGAACACCTATAACAAATGATTTATTTTTCAAAATTAATACTCTGTCTACAAGCAATCCATTATTTTTTCGGTAGATGGCTGTATTGATTGATATTTCGTAAAGTACCGATAAAACCAATTGAGGTATGTAGAAATTTTCGCAGGAATACATTCTGTATATTTTAAAGAAATGTATAATATTAAAATTTTTTTTTATTCGCATATAGCATATTTAAAGCTATTTTTATTCATCAACAAATTATCTATTAATGAAGGATCGTAGTCATTAGTAATAGCTATTTGTTTAATGACGTTACACATATAATATTCTCGATTCATGAGTATATTAACTAATCTGTGGATCATACAATTAAATGCTGATCATTTTTGGTTTATAGGATGATTTGATTTATTGTGTATAATAGCATCAGTATATGTTGGTTTATGAAATATTGGAAATTCATGTGAATTATTGCTTCTGGTAACTATTAAATCAAGAGAATTAATAGAGTTATTATGTTCAGTTTTCATGGTGATCAATATTGGGATGTAGTTCGTTGATAAACAAAAAGAATTTTTTTAATAGTCTGTCTGTATCTATGGAAATATTTTCTGTTGCTTAGGTACAGACAAACTATTAACAAAATTTTTTATTATTATTTTATATATCGGGTGTTTTTTTAGAGTGATAGAACTTTCGATAGGGATAAATGTTATTTGACAGACGGTAGAAGCCATGATGTTTTGACATTTCTGTTCAGTAAGCATCAACAAATTATCACGTTTATAAATTGTGGAAATTTATCTCAAAATCAATGTTCTATTCGCCAAATTTATAGAGCACTTCGTGAAATTTATGGTTTACATAATCGTCCACCAGAGCAGCTTATTCGTCGAACCTGCGATATATTTCGAACAACATTTTCTCTACTCGATGCAACAACAACAACAAGACAAAGAACTGTACGTACAGAAGAAAATATCGCTGCATAGTGTTAATGATGCTCCACATTTGTCTATTCGTCGACGTTCACAACAAGTTGGCAAAATTTTGCGTAAAGATCTTGGTCCACACCCATACAAGATCCAACTGGTTCAAGAACTAAAGTCAATTGACCATAATAAGCGTCGTTTGTTTGCTGATTGGGCCCTAGAACAGCTTGAAGTTGATCCACTTTTTTATCGTAAAATTGTGTTTAGTGATGAAACTCATTTCTGGTTGAACGGCTGTGTAAACAAGCAAAATTGCCGTATATGGAGAGAAAACAATCCTAAGAAGTTCTGCAGGTTCAATTGCATCCTGAAAAATGCACTTACACGCTGGAGGCATTATCGGTCTATATATCTACATCTGATGCTGCTACCGTAACAATTGATTTATTGAAAGAAAAATTTGGCGATAACATTATTTCGAGAAACGGTCCAATTAATTGGCCTCCAAGATTATGCGACAAAACTCCACTGGATTCTTTTCTTTGGGGTTATGTCAAGTCATTGGTTTATGCTGATAAACTAGAAACAATAGACGCTTTGGAAGCCAACATAACTGGTGTTATTGATTAAATGAGGACTGAATTACTCGAAAAAGTGGTCCAAAATTGGTCTGGTCGAATGCAGTTCCTCAGAGCTAGTTGTGGTGGACATATGCCGGAAATAATTTCTAAAACATAAATATCATAAAATTATCTTTCGAATAAAAAAAATTTGGCTTCAATCTTAATTTAAATGTGTTTTATTTCAATTTAAAGTTCTATCACTCTAAAAAAAACACCCGATATAACATGACTTGCCAGTTGGAGCATAACCAACGTAAACTTTCAAAAGCATACGATGAGCTTTTCTAATTTAAACCAAAACTTAAAACTTCCTGAAATGATGTTAAGATAACAAATGATGGTGAAAGTCGAAACAATTCAAACTGGATGTTATCAGCAGATGTCCAATTTGTCTAAAACTTGCTGGCACCATTAAAAATTTTAATGCTTTTAGACCTATCTTTTGAAAAGGAACCGAATTAATTTCTACTACAAATAATTTTCTGAGAAATTGTTTCAAATAAAAAATTTTAAAAGTGTGACAGAATCATTCTGCTTGATATTTAAGATCCAAACGTGCGTTACAGGCTAAATTAATGGTGAATGAGGTGCAACTACTCTGATGTGAATGGATATGTAGTTCCTATGAACATAAATCTCTGATCTGAATAGCTTGAAAATGTGTGCATCCCAGCCCTGATCAAACCGTACCAACACTAGTGTGTTAAACGTTTGTTTTTCGCTGTTTTCTTCCCTCAATTATTCTTTTTCGATATTAATTTTATTTAAAAAAAATTCACACAGTTTTTATGTTTCACAGTTTATTCAGAATCCTGACACATGTTTCGGACTTTCGACCATCTTCAAAGGAGTACAAAAAGTAACTAAACTTAAAATACAAAAAGGTTCTTTTATTACATATCTGTGTATTTTTATGGGGCAAGGAAATAACAGCATGCAATATATGGGTGTTCCCAAAGAGTATTTCGGAAATTGTTAAATTTTCCTTTTTCCCAATGACTTTTTTGATTGAGAAAATCTCCAAATAGTCCATCAATTTACCCTTATTAATATTATATAATAAAGTGACATCTTCCTCATTAAAAAAATTATTATTTTTTATACAATGTTCTGCAAAACCGGTTGATTTCTAGTTTTTCAAAATAGACAACCTATGTTCAGAAATCAATCGGTTTTGCAGAACATTGTATAGAAAATAATCAGTTTTTTAATGAAAAAGATGTCACTTTACTATAAACTGTAAATAAGGGTAAATTGATAGACTATTTGTAGATTCTTTCAATCAAAAAAGCCATTGAGAAAAAGGAGAATTTAACAAATTCCCTCTGTACTTGTTTGAATATGGTCCAAAGACCGAAACACGCGTCAGGATTCTGAGTAAACTGTGAAACATAAAAACGGTGTGAATTTTTCCAAATAAAATTGTTTTAATGTTTCACCTAGAGCCAACCGCATACTACATTCATTTAATTTTTCGATATCGGTTAGGATTTGGAAGGAAAAGGTTGAGATGTTTTCAATTCGTATACAAATCTCATAAAATTGCAGCGAGTACTGAACGAAAAACTCGATATTCCAGTCTAAAATTAGCCAATCCTGCGCGATATATAAATCTACCGAAATTTCAGGGAATCTGCCGAAAAATCTCGAGCACTCCTGCCGATATACGTACGAAGCGGGTTGGCAGCATTGGGAAGAGCCTCCGCCACCTATCGCTGGCACATCCTCATCGAGAGCGGAGCCGTGAGAGTAGGTCGTCTGTGCCCGGCTTGCCTGCTATGTCCGGGAAGCTGCGACGGGGTGTGAGCTGAGAGCTGTGAGCACAAACAGCAAGGGTAGGGCACAGGGGCCTTAAATGCGCCGCCGCAGCCTCCTCACGAGCCCCAGCGCACGCACTCTAAGTCGGGCTGTTGTAGCGTGCACACCGTCGCAGGGTAAACGCGCGCGTGATCGTGCCTCTTCAGGTGCTCTGGAGCCGTATAGGAACGTTGTTTTTGACTATGGCCGTGCACCATGCGCTTTTCACGTGAACAATGTGGTGGTTTTTATGTGGACTGGTCGTTCTCGTCGCCCCCAGGCACCACGATGTCCATGGAGGGGGAGTGCTGGCGTCCAAAGTCAATTCGAAAAGAGGTAAACAAATTGCTCTTACCCATCACATAGAATTACTATCTCAAAAAACGAATTCCTCAAAGTACCACCGTCGAAAAGAGTACAATTACAAATTATTTATTTCTACTTATTCCTGTTAAAATCAGTTTGTCAGAATTTATTTCAGACTTCAACATGTTGGTTACAAATTGGCGAATGCACCAGGCAAAATTTGAAGCAGCCCCAGGTGAAAATCGAATAAAATAATAATTTTTTCAAATTTATTAAATTAGATTTTCACATATTTGAATAAACACATACTTTGTTTTCACTTCCCTGGGAAGATATGTTTATCTGTAATATATTCACGTCTTAACAGTAAATTTGGGCACGACTTCGTTATCAGTATTTGTATATTTGCTTTGATAAAAATATTTGTAGTTCTTCTTCATACTGCTGGTTTTTCTATTTGGATGAAACTATTAACAGATGTGATTATCACTTATTATGATTCTGCCATAAAAGATGTACTAATTTTGCAAAAATGTAATATGTTCGGAATTGTGATGTAACGTAAAAATAATTATTGTAAGGAATGAATTATCCGTTCGATTGAAGAAATGGTTGTTGTTAAAATCTAGTTTGTTCTTCAGAAAATTTAGTCATATCTTGTGTGCGACGGTCGGATTTAGAACGAAGAAAATATTATATTTTGGGATATCACATCTTGAATATTCAAATTTGAATGGAAAATGCAGAAATTTTTCAATTAGATTCGTTTAGTTCAGGTTGAATTGCATTCTGAACTGAAAATTAACTGGGAGATAATTTTGTTTTAGCGATTCAGTGGTGTTTCATGGATTTCACGGAAATATTTTCGAGGTAATATTCACGAATTGGTTTTTCTAATATATTTCTACTTAATATCCACAGGAAAGAAAAGAGTGTGGATATTTTAAGATGATTTAAGATTTTAGTGCAGGCTACTTTTTGATATTATAAGAGTCGCGCTAAAATACAAATAATATATGGAGAACATCATTGTAACATTAATTATATTTTGAGCAATATTTCGAAGATCTCTCAATGGTTGAAAATTCTTTGATAGTTATTCACCTGAAAAAAAAGTAAAAAGTGAAATAAGAAGGATATTTCTATAATTAATGTATATTCAGCCGACTTGGTCTCATGAATTCTACGACGATAATGACCATTTGCATCAGTTGCAAATTGGCGAATGCACTGCTAATAAATATGAAGTTTATTGAATTTTTAGAAGTAAAAGAGACTTTTATTACATATAAAATAGCTTAAAAATGTTTATTTTTTATACTTTATGCAAAAAAGTGCATTTTGATTTATTGGTAGTGATTTTGGTCGACTAAAAATTGAGTCGAAATAATGAAAACTGATTGTCACAAATTGAATTCAATTTCTGATATTGCAATACCACTGTTAACTTTCTCGTTATTGAATATTTTGAGCTCATAATGAGGCTGTATAATTATATAGAATTCTTATTCGTAGCGTGGTAACCATGTAGAAAACTTGAAATAATATGATATGGAAGATTGTCAAAAATAAAATGTCTGTACTATGACATGTATGTAGCATGACAGTTCGTCATTTATCGAAAGTTCCTTGGATAAATGATATGCTGTTAAGTAACCTCCAGTAGAATTTCCTATAGTTGCAAATTGGCGAATGCGCACGATGTAATATGAAATTAAAAATCGGTTAATATAATTGGATGAGCTGAAAGAAGAATTGAATATAGTTTAGTTTCAGAAATATTGTAGTTTTTATCTTTTATTCCCTGTTGTACAAGGAAATTATTAATTAAGGTGAAGTAGATTTCGATATGTTCATAAGCGATATACATGATTTTTCTATTTTATGGAAATTCAGCATAAATGAGAAAGAAATAATTTCAAACAATCCGAACCAGTTGGATTTATTGAGCGATAAAGTTCAGTGAAAATTAGATACAAGTTTTTCTTTTTCCATTGATACGTTAAAATTGAATTTGAGAATGAGTTGAAATGTTGAAAACTAAATACTATGAAATTAACTCGTTTTCTGATAATACAGAAGTGGTATTTATTTTTATGTTATTAGATATTTTTGAGACTATAATGAGGGGTCATCATCCTATTAAACTCTTATTCATTAGGTGATTATTATAAAGAAATTTTGACTTAATAAAATCCAGCAATAATGTTCCTGTATTATAGTACAAGATAGTAGTAGATTCATAATTCTTGAGCTTCAACTTCGCTTTTTGGTGAAAATGCCATAGATATTCTATATTATAATTCCCAGTTTCGATAAAACCCATTTTGAATTTTGCAAGTTTTAAAATGAGACACTAGAGAAATACAATCACTTCTTTGTGGCATTAAATTGAAATAAGTTTTAGAAATGACTATGTTTTACTACCAAATTGGGACCTTTGCTTGTGTTAATTGAGGGTTTAAATTTTTGTTACTGCAGTTTCGGAATATTACGAAAGATACGAAGTATTTATACAGAATTATTACAAGAATACAAGTGTTTCGTTTATTATTTTCAAATTATTTTTATTTTGATGTGATTTAAGAACTTAAGCAGATTTCAAATAATTAAGCTTTCTGATTTCTGATTCTACATGTAAAAATTTCAGATAATCTATTGTGGGATTGTAGGGTAGAAGTTAGATCTATTTTGAATCGTCTGTCCTATGTATTTGTAAGTTTAACACTCACGAATGATGAGTGTTTGGGGTTACGTTGTGTGTATTCAATTTTGAAGGTCTGCTGGTCATCTTTTTACCTATATTATCGAAATATATGAGGGTATGACTTTTTTGGTTCTTAAAACTTTATAATGGGGCATGTTCGGTAAAAACATAACAATTTCTAAAAACGTTTTTATCCATTATCAATTACCACTTAGTAATGGCTGAAACAGTTCATTATTCGAATGAAATCCAATAGAATATTCCATTCTGATCAGACCAAAGACACAAATGAGAAACTCCTATCAAACATATAATATGTATAACGGATCTATTGTAATGCATGTATGTATTGTAGTGCAGATTATCGGTTTACGTCCCTATTGTACAGGAAAAGCATAATGTATCTATGCCTGTCGCTTATGACGTTGATTTACGTTTTCCTGATAACAGACGTTAAATGGGCATTTCTGAACAAGAAATGGCTTAACGATGTTTATTTACCATTGAAACCCGTGACCAATCTATAGAAAGGTTATTTATTTTTCCTCTGTTGGGAGTGTTAATTCAAAAAGGAATTAAATTCAGCACCTTGTTTAACGATAAAAAATTACACGAATAAAGATTGAATATTCATTCGCATATCAATTGAGTAAATTGCCTGATTAAGTGTGAGCTATTGACACTACCGGCTATTATTGTTTATTTGCGTTATCATCAAGGCAGAGGGGAAGCTTTTAATGTCACTTTATTAATAGATTCGAAAAGGTTATTGTTGAACAAGCTAATAATATCTTATAGAAAGTTGTTTTGGTTAAAATATATTGGTGAAAATTGAGTTGGAGAACTGGAATAATAATGATTTCAAATCCAGAATTATATACTTATATAACTTCTACAATATATATTATTAAACTATATACAAAAACTATCAAAATGACATCCTTATATATAATAAATATAAAATATATTTCAATGTCTCGGAAAAAACATTTTTACATACCGACATGAAACGTATTAATACAAATGTACTTACAAAAACTACATAAGTATGTGTATTAACATATAAATACAAGAAAATCCACTATTCTAAAATTATCTAAAATTCTCAAAATAAAGGATTAAATAAAAATGATTGAACGAGAACTCAAACATTTGATAGCTACTTCAGACTCTAGACCTCTCCAGAAATGTATTGAATTAAGATTCAAATATATCAAAAGATCAAAACTTAACTCACCAAATAAGATAAAATCTGCAATGAATAAACTCGAAGTAAGTTTTAAAGTATCCAAAATAAAACAGGAATGATCAAGATGTTGTTACCATTAACCTATAACCATTTGTACTCGGAAAACAGAAAAACATAACAAAAATTATTCACCCCAAATAATGTCTCATGATAAGAGAAATAACTAGAATTTCAAAAATAATAAATAATTAAGGAATATATTGTGGATATTTAGACTATACGAATTTATTTCATAATTTAAAAATCAATTTGAATGTGTGTCAATACTTGATAGAAGTAATTTTGAATGACTTTAAATTCAGAATTATATATCCTAACTATTGAAACTATATAAAAAAACTATCAAAATGATAATCAATATATATTGATTATATATAAGAATAATCAATATATTGATTATATATAAGGATATCCTTTTGAACTCAGAAAGGAATCAACCCAAACTAAAATAGTTTCATTAAAAATATAATTAATATAAAATAATTTTCAATCTCTAGAAAAAAGGGTTTTTTTTCTCAATTACATAAAGCGTAATAGTACGGACATAAACAAAATTAGTGTTATTCATTATTTCATATAGTGTCAATAATTTGAAATAGAGTCAAGAATTCACAAAATAATTTTATTTTCATCATTAGATGGGTTAGTTTGGAAAGAAAAAATTATCATTTGTTTGGAGTACGCATGTTTCATGACATTGCAAGTCATCTCTCTACTATATGTAGGGTGTTTTTTTAGAGTGATAGAACTTTCGATAGGGATAACTGTGATTTGACAGAAGGTATAAGCCATGTTGTTTAGACATTTCTGTTCAGTAAGCATTGACAAATAATCATGGAAAGACTCACGCCGCAACAAATTTTACAAATTGTTAAAATTTATTTTCAAAATTAGTGTTGTATTCGCCAAAGTTATAGAGCACTTCGTGAAATTTATAGTTTACATAATCGTCCATCAAAGCAGCTTATTCGTCGAACTATCGATAGATTTCGGACAACATTTTCTTTACTGGATGCAACAACAACAACAAGACAAAGAACTGTACCTACAGAAAAAAACATCGCTGCTGTAATTCATAGTGTTGATGATGATTCAGATTTATCTATTCGTCGACGTTCACAACAAGTTGGACTCTGTGCATCCACTACAGGGAAAATTTTACATAAAGATCTTGGTCTACACCCATACAAGAACCAACTGAAAATAAAATTGACTGATATCGACCCAGAAGTGTTTTCGTTCCAACAAGATGGTGCTACACCTCATGCTGCTACCGTAGCAATTGATTAATTGAAAGAAAAATTTGGCGATAACATTATTTTGAGAAATGGTCCAATTAATTGGCCTCTAAGATCATGCGACATAACTCCACTGGATTATTGTCTTTGGGGTTATGTCAAGTCATTGGTTTATGCTGATAAACCAGAAACAATAGACGCTTTGGAAGCCAACATGTGTTATTTATGAAATAAGGCCTGAATTACTCGAAAAATTGGCCTAAAATTGGTCTGGTCGAATGCGGTTCCTCAGAGCTAGTCGTGGTGGACATATGCCGGAAATTATTTCCAAAACATAAATGTCATAAAATTATCTTTCAAATAAAAAAAAATTGGGTTCAATCTTAATTTAAATGTGTTTTATTTCAATTTAAAATTTTATCACTCTAAAAAAAACACCCGATATGAGTTGGTTTATTTTCGATTTTGTATTTTGGTGAGTCAAAAATTGTTTTTATGCTTTGTTTGAATTTGAATTCACACATATCTGAAGTGTCAAAATATGTTAAAAAAATTATATGTCATATGAAGTTCTTGTTCAACTATTTTTTGAGAATTAAATATAATTTTGGAATAGTAGTTTTTGATGTTTGGGTACTTACGTATATAAGTTGTGTTAATACGTTTTACGTTGAAAGTGAAAAAGGGTTCGTTACTAGACATCCAAAAATATTTTATGATAATGTTATAAGAATAAAAAATGCAGAATTAAATTCTTGAAGCTTAAAAATTATTTTCTATATAATCATAACATTTTGTTGGAAAAATGGCAAAATGGTTCAAAAATACCTCTTCTAACTGATGTATTCGAAAAACATCAATATTACCATTAAGAATGGGGTACTGCACCCAGTCGTAGTGATCATTTGAATGATATTGTTTGTCATTAGTAAATGTCAAGGTTCAACTTTCATAATAAACCCACAACTTCGAAAAAATATTCGTTTATATTTCATTTAAAGCCGATTGCGAATGCAAAATTCAAATGGCTCACTCCTTATATAGCGATATATTAGTTTCTCAAGGATATTGATTTAATTTATAAAAAAATTGAAGGGGATTGAAGAAAATCCTTTGAGAATACTTGTACAAAATCCCTACTCACCCCTCTATTTCTATCTCGCCTTCTTTCTCTCTGTCTCCCTTTGTCTGCCTCTCTCTCTTTCTAATTGTAGTGATCTCAACCCTCGCTTGAGAATTCAAGGTAATCCTAAATTACAAAACGATACACAGAAGGGTGCCTTTTCTATAATGCTACGCCACTGAAAATATTACTGCCGAAAATGCGCATCCAACAGTGCCCTTGTGTATTTGTGAACCGCAGAATTCGAAATGAGATGGGTTTCAGAATATGTTCCCCAGTTCTCAGGTTACCGAATTATTCATGTTTGATGAAGTTTTGATTTAAAGATCGTAAATATATCCGAAGTACGTACGTTTTTCGATTGTTTGTTCCCGTCTACGCCAGTGGGAAGGTGAACTGCGCTCGTCGTCTTTGGAAGTTTTATGTTTGGCGTTTTAACGTGTAATATGATGAATTGTTCTCGAATAGTAACCTTCCAAACTCGTAACATTGTTACAGTCCTATTCCAGTTCGTAGTCGATAAACATAGTGGACGGAATTGAAAATGGGAAAACAGAAAATACCTTTCGAAAACATGAATCATTATTTTCGTTGCTGAATCATCAATTACAACTACGAGTAGAATACATGTAAGGAATTGCTGCATAGAAAATGGATCTTTTAACTTTGTAACGTACCACGGTTAGTTTACCGCCGTATTTTGCCTATTAATTCGGTATTTTGAAGTAACAGGCAAATGTAAATTAATTGATCTCGATGATTAATTTCGAAAGGTTTAGTGGACTGTATTTTGACGTAGTTGACGAATAGTTTTACTTCAAGGGCACTTGTATGTAGTTATCTCGATGATGAACTAGCTTTGTTTATCTAATAAGACAAATCAACGAAAATGATAAGGAATTAAAATAAAACACTCGTATTACACTATGATAACAGCGAACTATAATTCTTGTTTTACTGTATATTGACCAAGTTTAAGGAATTATTATTACACTAACAACAAAAGTAATGAATTTGCCAATACTTTGGCAATCGACTGGATTACTATGTTACCAATAATAACCGCGATAGCTTGGACCCAAATGTAACAAGCTACGTACAACAAATTTGACTATCCGAATGATAATGCTTAATGTAGTTACGGCTACATGCGACAACTTTGACTATTACTCGAATAATAATGCATGATGTAGCAAAGGCTACCTGTGCCTACTTTGACTATTACGAATAATGATGCGTGATGTAGCAAGGGCTACATGGGAACACATTGATTGTTAGGAATAATAATGATTTTCAGTCTTTTCAAAGATTGAACGTCAGAGGTGCTCGATGCACCCTTCCTAACACAAAAAGAGGGAAATTAACGAAATTGATTGGAAGGTCCATTTGGAGGTAGACTGAATGAACGAAATAAACCTTCTTATTGGTTACAGAAAAATCATGAGAATAATGCAAGTAAAGAAGGATAGAGTCAGTTTGTAATTCCGAATGCTGCGTCATGTGAAATTAACAGGCATAAATATATCCAAATCTCTAATTGACTTTCCATGTTTTCTAAGGCCATATATAATAATTTGGAAACCCATAATCTGAGGTGTCGAGTAAAACTAAACAGTTTGAAACAATCTCAAAACTGCTAGATCGCATATCTACGTAAAAGACATAAGTATCGAATGACAAACTAATTTCGAACGACAGGGCTGTCTCTAATGAGACGGAACAAATTTTGAATCCAGAATGATTTCTGGATAAATATTGAAAATCATCCAATGAAATATCGATAGTTGTTTTTTAGTGATAGAAATTTAAATTGAAATAAAACACAATTAAATTAAGATTGAAGCCAATTTTTTTTTATTTGAAAGATAATTTTATGACATTTATGTTTTGAAAATAATTTCCACCACGACTAGCTCTGAGGAACCGCATTCGACCAGACCAATTTTGGGACCACTTTTTCGAGTAATTCAGGCCTTATTTAATCAATAACACGAGTTATGTTGGCTTCCAAAGCGTCTATTGTTTATCAGCATAAACCAGTGATTTGACATAACCCCAAAGAAAATAATCCAGTGGAGTTATGTCGCATGTTCTTGGAGAGCGATTAATTGGACCATTTCTCAGAATAATGTTATCGCCAAATCTTCCTTTCAATAAATCAATTGCTACGGTAGCAGTATGAGGTGTAGCACCATCTTGTTGGAACCAAAACACTTCTTGGTCGATATTATTCAAGTTTCGAAACAAATAATCAGTGATCATCGATATGTAAGGAGCACCATTCACTGTAACATTAGCTCCAGCATCGTTTTTAAGGAAATATGGACCGATGATGTCTCCAGCGTGCAAAGCACACCATACAGTGTATTTTTCAGAATGCAATGGAACCTGCAGAACTTCTTGAGGATTGTTTTCACTCCATATACGGCAATTTCGCTTGTTTAAATAGCCGTTCAACCAGAAATGAGCTTCATCACTGAACACAATTTTACGATAAAAAAGTGGATCAATTTCAAGCTGTTCTAGGACCCAATCAGCAAACAAACGACGCTTGTTATGGTCAAGTGGCTTTAGTTCTTGAACCAGTTGGATCTTTAATTTTTACGCAAAATTTTCCATGTGGTGGATGCACAGAGTCCAACTTGTTGTGAACGTCGACGAATAGACAAATCTGGATCATCATTAACACTATGACTTACAGCAGCGATATTTTTTTCTGTACAGTTCTTTGTCTTGTTGTTGTTGCATCGAGTAGAGGAAATGTTGTCCGAAATCTATGGATAGTTCGACGAATAAGCTGCTCTTATAGACGATTATGTAAACCATAAATTTCACGAAGTGATAAGTTTGGCGAATAGAACACTGATTCTACCTGGCTTCTACCTTCTATGCCAAATCACAGTTATCGATATCGAAAGTTCTATCACTTAAAAAAACACCCGATAGATGCTATTTATACTGATTTCAAGGAATCATTTGATAAGATCATAGCTAGCAGTGATGGATATGTACGGAAACTTAATGAGATGGATAAAGCCACATTTTCAGAAAAGAAGAAGTCGAGAGTCTTTTCGAATGAATCGGGTATTCCTCAGGGGTCTCATTTGGGACCCCTACTTTCTATTATTTATGTCAATAATATACCATACTGCTATGGTAACAGAAAGCTCTGTTACTATAGCTCATGCTCGTCATTAATCATATTTGATACAGATTATTAGACAATTTAATTCTGTTGAAAGAAAATGCTGTCCCGATTCGAAGAACTTTCTGTTATCATAGCTCGTACTCCTTATTAATCACTTTGAAATAACCTCTACAAAGAATATTTAGATCTTTGGATATAATTATGTTATAAATCAATGGGAAGGCCCCATTTTTAAATTGACATTACTCACGCATGGCAGCCACTGTTTATTTGTGACACTGACAGTTATATTTGTCAATGTCTACCATTTAATCATAGAAAGGTACACAGTCCAACAACGTTTACAATAATCCAAATTTATTATGAAAAATAGCGATCTGTTACTCTAACTTTATGTTCTTCAACTTCAACTCCAAAAATTCGTTTCCAAATAGCGTCCCTTAATGAAACATGTGGGTTTTCAAATAAACAGCTTTGCAGTTGATTGAAAATGAAATCATATATGTCTGAAAGTATAGATATAGGACGATAGTTTTGTACAATATTCTTGCTGGCTCCCTATGACTTTCCATCTAAGAGGGAAAACACGTGAATGCAGCGATATATAAAAAGATTTGTAAGTGGCTTTGCTAAGATTTTGCTTCAGTTTACCAGCAATAATAACAGAAAAACATCAGGACCGCGACCCTCATTTAGGTCTAAAGAGTTTGTAGTTCTTTCTATAGCCATCTCAGTTAGAGAAATCTCAGACAAATCAACACTTTTATGAATGCTCCTTACATCATTTAAGTCCTCGTCAGTGTTTATTATTACTGCAAACACCAGGGTTTTCGATATCTTAGTCAAACTATACTTAACACAAATGACAGCTATTTATAGTTGGGCCGTTCTGAATATGGCTGCAATAACGCTTCAAGAACATTTCACCTTTATTGGTAAACACTGATTTTAGAAATATCTGGATAAGAGACCATCATGGAAAGAATGGCTGTGTTTTTCTTGAATATTCGAGTGAGTTATTGTTTACGAATTCATTTCGTCGAATCAGATGGAAATTTCTGCAGCCTTCATTGCCTTTTTATTATCCATCAAATGTTCATAGGCTTCATTCCATACTAATAAATGGAAATTGAATCATATAATCTACCATTGTGATTTTTTCTTTTTACTATATGAATATTTATCTCGAAGTCTCCCTCGCATTGCTTCTTCATCATTTATGGTGATTCCAGAACGAGTAAAAACCCCTGCCGAGTTTCTCGTGGACTTCTGAAGAGTTCGAATACCACTTCCGAGATTTCTCTAACTATTTTCGACTCGGGAAAATGTGTTTCGCGTCATTATCGTTCCTTCACGACTTCATCCGTTTTTTTCCTGAAAATTCAATGTCGAAAACAGCGAGGCACTTGTAAACTTCTGATTGATAATCTAGTTTCGGAGTTCGAACGGCAATGGTAAATCGATAGAGGGCTGTTACTCGTAAATATCTAATTCGATTTTTATCGCTGGAAGCGTCGCAACACATCATTCTCTTAGCCACTATATTATCAATTATTCTCTTCAGAATCTCAACTTTGTTACCTAAAGCGGGCAATAGACGATACATTATGTGATACTGGAAATAACTTTCAAAGTTGGTTCTTTCCTTTTCGTGCCTGGAAAGAGAATGATCATTTTAGCCAATTTCCATATGAGGAATCTGAGATTAGGACAATGATGAGCAATTTAAACTACTTTGAAGATGCAGTTTTTGATAGACTGCCGAATTGAAGAACGTGTTCGATTTGTATGAAATAGAAGTAGGTATTTTTGATTTTTACTGTGCAGGTACATTAAAACGACGTTTTCAGGGTCCAGCAATCTAAGCCTCTTAAAAATCGGTCCCGCAATATTCTCTCTCACTTTCTCTCGTTCTCTCTCTCTCTCTCAAGGGAGTTCTAATCACACATTCTCCCTCTACTCTTGAATAAGAGTATTCACTTCAGATTCCCAAGGAACACCCTCTCGTGATAACACCATAACGCAATAAAAGACCTGGAAGTGAGGTACATTACGTTTTTGTAACTACATAGGTTGTTAGGAAAGTAATTTCGTTTTTTTCTTGGAAAATGAAAGACAATTTTCGCATAATGAATATAAATATTTCATTCAATTATATATTGGCCATTCCGTTCCAACATCTTTTGCCATTTTTCTGGTAGAAGCATGATTTCACGCTCACAAAATGTTTGGCCTTTGCTAGCAAATAAGTGATCGAGGTGATTTTTGACCTCTTCGTTTGAAGTGAAGGTTTTATCGTCCAAAAATTATTGCAATGATCGGAACAAATAATAATCCGAAGGCGTCAGATCTGGAGAATATGGGGAGTGTGGCAGTGTATTCCATTCAAGCTATAAAAGCTTTTGGCGAGTGACCAAACTTGTATGAGGTCTCGCATTATCTTGGTGGAACACTATACCTCTTCTGTTGATTAATTCTGGCCTTTTCTGTTGAAGTGCATCATTCAGTTTGTCCAGCTATGATAATAGACTTCCGAATTCATTGTAGTGTTATTCTCTTCAGAAAGTGGGGAACCTACATATCGAAGCTACCAGGCCTTTCAAGTGGTCATAAACAGTTGAATTCGATGAATTTAACCTCTCACCTCTCTTACGTGTTCTTATTTGCCGATTTGCATCAATTTATGCCTTTATCATGTCTTTATCAGCTTCTACCGGCCTTCCGGAACGTGGTCCATCTTCGACATCAAAATTGCCAGAGCGAAATTTTGCAAACCACTTCTGACACTGGCGTAGTGTCAACATATCGTCTCTATACATATCGGTTAATTTCCTTTTGAACAGCATTTTTACCTTTTCTATAGCAAAAAAGTAAAATATGACGAAAATGCTGCTTAGTGTTCTCCAAATTCAAAAGGACACCAACCAAAAACTTCTGCGTAGAATTAATTCGACGTTTTCACATACAAGCCTTGCTATATCAGCTTTCAAAACATATAATGGCTTAAGTGTGAAGTTGGGATCGAAAAAATACAATTAAATCCCCTGTCGGAAAAAAACGAAATTACTTTCCGAAAAAAATTAAAGCATTTGTGTAAAGTGAACTCAGTGAACAACGGTGAAAAAGCTCATCGATCTACTCATCTACGAGTAATATAGGGTTTTTATTAGAGTTCAATACTGCACCGAAACAATTCCCTCAATTTAGGTAAGCAGCAAAAATTGTACACTGTAATGAATGTATTGAGGCTGTAAATAAACCATTAAAGTCTAATACATCTCTCTTAATCCCCATTGAAGTATACTTATCCCAGAATTTGCATACTAATTGATTGATGTTAATCAATTAGTACATACATACCACAAGCAATTCTGTCAGAAAGATTGTGGAAAAATTCGAAAATGAAAACAGTTATTCCGAAGTTATGGGTCAATACAATCAATGTAGTCCTGTATGTTAGGAAATTTACAGATTTCATAAGATCGAAGGGAGAAAGAAGGAAGGCGTTTTAACCATGTATCTTTCATTTTCATGAGTTTTTCCATTTATTCAAAAAGATAGTTTTAGAACTGCAAAAATGACGTTTATTTAACTTTCGGATGATAGAATAGAGTTTTGCGTTTTCATTCGTCATATGTAGCTTCTTTAAGATTTGAAAATTTTCACCAATTTTGTAAATCAACGGCTATTTGGATCATTTCAATTATGAGGTGCTGGATCTAAGAACTTTTCGTTACCTGTCTTCAATTTGATTATTACTGTAATTGCTCTATCCTCGAAAAAAGTGGCGGTGAAGTTCCACATGTAAATAACAACATACAACATAATGCACAATTAGTATCTATTATATATTTGTCATAACTAACTTTTTCAATGGTATAATGATCCTGCAATTTATTTATTGAGATGTTTGTCTGGAGGTCTTATAATGCTTTATTCATTCAATTATAAATGTTATTTAACCTTTAGCACTAGGATCGTGATTACGATTGGAGAATTTTTGCGGCAGAACATCTCGAGTTTGTTTCTTGATATAGTCTTTCTTGATGTAGTCTTTCATTAACAGCGCCCCATTTTGTTTTGTAAATAAAACTTGAAAATAATTGAAATTTTTTATTTCATTATAAAGTATGATGGATACCATTAGTTATGAATCGAAACATCATTTGAATGTCCACCACGGAAATTGGCAGGAATAAAGTCGTTGAACCCAATTTTCCATGACTCTCTCACACAAATCGTCGTATATTACAGGGTTTTATATTAATAATTGCTCGTTCAATATTGATCTGTAAATCGATAATTTGCTAGATGATTGCTGTAAACCAATGACTTAATGTAACCCCAAAGAAAGAAGTCCAATGGACTTAAATCGCAGGAACGAGGCGGATAATTTATCGGTCCATTTCTTTCGAATTTTTCTAAGCACAATTCACTGAATACACGACGCTTTAAATGATCTGGTGGTTCGAGTTCTTAGGTTGAAACAATTTCGTATGAATGTAAACCAAGGTCTTTGCGTAAAATTCGCCACAAAGACGTCTAGTAGATGCCTAGTTCTTGTGAACGTCCAGGAATCGATAAATTTTGGCCTTCACCAACACTTTCACGTACGGCAGCAATATTCTCTTCACTTCTTGCATTTCTTTGTCTCGCTGGCCCTGTAACATCATGAAGTGTAAAATTTGTTCACTGAACGTTCAACTGTTCTTTTATCTGGACGAATGGAGTTAAAGCACATAAGGTTAGAGTAACAGACCGCGATATTTCATAATAAATTTGGATGATTTTTGAACGTTGTTGTAGTGTGTACCTTTCCATGATTGAATGGTAGACATTGACAAATACAACTGTCAATGTCACAAATAAACAATGGCTGCCATGCGTTAATAATGTCAGTTTGAAAATGGGCGTTCTCATTGAAAGACCCTTTACAAGGAAACTAGTTTCAAACAAAATTTCTAAGATGTCTGATTTGGCAGTTACGGAAACGCAACATAACATTGCATGACCCTGTAGATACAGTTTTTATTTTGAGTTACAGGTTTTTTAATCTGTTGATTACAATGTGAATGAAGGTAGTAACTTTTAAAATTTTGAATATTTGAATTGGACTTATCTAAATGCTAGGGTATCTGAGGTTGTATGACAAAAATAACTCAAGGAGAGTTCTTCTTCATAAAAAATATACAAATACGTTTCTAGAACTTTTGTCAATTTAGTACGTGCATGGGATAAAATCGAATATTTTCGGGATTTTTAAATGTGTTTTTGAACGTAACACAATATGAGATTGCTACTTCTGAATGGAAAATTTTACCTCTGGTGTCTGAATGTTTGTTTTTGTAATGCAGTACTTGGGAGTTTTTGATGTACTGCGTTTTCCATCAACTCCCACATTTCCATTCGTTTTTCCAACTTTTACCCTCGAAAAATATTATATAAAAGAATATTCCATAGGAATATACGTTTTGAAAGCGGAGAATGGAAAGATTTGGTCGTAAATGCTCTACCAGCCTCCTGATATACATTCGAATCGGTTGCTTTCACAATGAACCGTTTTCACCGCACTTAATATTCATTATTTCGCGGAATCCATTCCCGTGTAATCCAACATCATATTACGGTTTATAAAATTCGGTCGTATAATGAAACAATACGCTCGAATTTAAGCTCTTTCATGTCGTTCAGTGCAACCCGGTTGTTTCAGAGGGTGAAAGCACGGATTTCAATTCGAAATCGAGTTGAATCCTGTCAGGTTTGAAAGTGAAACAATAATCTGGTTTCAAATTCTTTTTGACACTCCTTATATTCAACAACAGAACAGACTCTGCAACCTGTTTCGAATTAATTCATTTAAGATAAATTTAAAAAAAAAGAGCTTCCTCGAAAAAAACTTACTCAAAAAAAGTTCCTTCAAATAAATTCCTAAAACATGCAGAACATTTCCAAAAAGCAATTGGGAATCATTACAATGGAAACTCATTAGCCCCACTTCACATTTAAAAAATAAAAATAATTAACAAAATATATCTTACCACTCAATACCGAATATAGCTATCTGAACAAACATAAGAATGAAGTGAACGCCTCAGAAACTACACAAAATTTGCAAGGTATTTTATGGACTCTTAAAACCAAATGCTAATATGTTATAAGTGTAAACAATAATATAAAATTATTATAATATATATACAATAAAATGATAAAAAAGATTTTTTACGTGATAGAAGGATTATTTAAAATTTTTTCAAATATTATACAGATTTATTCTGTTAATCTCATACAAATTTTAATTTCAAAAATTTTTTTATTCAAAAACTTTTAGAATTAAATTGAATAAATGTCTAAGAACACACCGTGTCAATCTAGTAGACATATAGAATTAAAAACTTATAACACAGTACCAAAAGGTATAAAAGAATTCAAATAAATAAAAATTATCAATTGAATTCACTAAATAAATATCCGGTGTTTTTCTTAGAGTGATAGAACTTTAAATTGAAATAAAACACAATCAAATTAAGATTGAATCCAAATTTTTTTTATTTGAAAGATAATTTTATGAAATTTGAGTTTTAAAGATAATTTCCGGCATATGTCCACCACGACTAGCTCTGAGGAACCGCATTCGACCAGTCCAATTTTGGACCACTTTTTCGAGTAATTCAGGCCTTATTTCATCAATAACACGAGTAATGTTCGCTTTCGAAGCGTCTACTGTTTCTGGTTTATCACCATAAATCAATGACTTGACATAAACCCAAAGAAAATAATCGAGTGGAGTTATGTCGCATGATCTTGGAGGTCAATTAATTGGACAATTTTTCGAAATAATGTTTCGCCAAATCTTTCTTTCAATAAATCAATTGTTACGGTAGCAGCAGGAGGTGTAGCACCATCCTGTTGGAACCAAAACACTTCTGTGTCGATACCATTCAAATTTTGAAAAAAATAATCATTGATCATCGATCTGTAACGAGCACCATTAGCTGAAGCATCGTTTTTAAAGAAATATGGACCGATGATGTCCCCATCGTGTGAAGCACACCATACACTGCATTTTTCAGGATGTAATGGAACCTGCAGAACTTTTTGAGTATTGTTTTCACTCCACATATGGCAATTTTGCTTGTTTACATAGCCGTTCAACCAGAAATGAGCTTCATCACCAAACACAATTTTACGATAAAAAAGTGGATCAACTTCAAGTTGTTCTAGAGCCCAATCAGCAAACAAACGACACTCATTGTCATCAAGTGGCTTTAGTTCTTGAACCAGTTGGATCTTGTGTGGGTGTAGACCAAGATCTTTACGCAAAATTTTCCATGTGGTGGATGCACAGAGTCCAACTTATTGTGAACGCCAACGAATAGACAAATCTGGATCATCATTAACACTATGACTTACAGCAGCGATATTTTCTTCTGTACGTACAGTTCTTTGTCTTGTTGTTGCATCGAGTAGAGAAAATATTGTCCGAAATCTATCGATAGTTAGACGAATAAGCTGCTCTGATGGACGATTATGTAAACCATACATTTCACGAAGTGCTCTATAAGTTTGGCGAATAGAACACTGATTTTGAAAATAAATGTCAATAATTTGTAAACGTTGTTGCAGCGTGAGTTTTTTCACGGTAATTTTTCAATGTTTACTGAACAGAAATGTCAAAACTTCTACCTTCTGTCAAATCACAGTTATCCCTATCGAAATTCCTATCACACTTAAAAAACCAAAAACAAAATTTTGTTTCGTTCCTTGTTTTATTAAAAACAAATTCCTTTCCAAAAATGCAAAACATGACCTCAATAACTTTTTCGAAAACAACTTGCTCTAATAGTTTTTTCAAAAAAGTTCCTAAAACATGCAGAACATCTTCAAAAAACAATTTGGAATTATTACAACAGAAACTCATCATACATCATATTTAAAAAATAAAAATAATTAACATAATATACCTTATCACACAATACTGAATTTTTGAAACTAAATTTTGTAGGAGGTTAACAGAATAAATCTGTATAATATTTAAAAAATCTTAAATAATCCTTCTATCAAGTGAAAAACCTTTTATTATTTTATTGAATATATAATAATACATTTTGGTTTACACTTATAACATATTATCATTTGGTTTTAAGTAGTCCATAAAATACCTTGCAAACTTTGTGTATATTCTGTGGCGAACATAGAATACGTAGGATTTTCAAAAGTTCATTTCATTTTATTGTTTGTTCAGATACCCATATTCGATATTGTGTGGTGAGATATATTTTGTTAAATATTTTTTTTTTGAATGTGAAATAAGGTTGATGAGTTTCCGTTGCAATAATTCCAAACTGCTTCTTGAAGATGTTCTACATGTCTTAGGAATTTTTTTGAAGGAACTTATTTTGAGCAAGTTCTTGAGGTTAAGTTTTGCATTTTTGGAAAAGAATTTGGTTTTAATAAAAAAACAAAAAGTCTTATAAAGTGAACAGGGACTGTATGTATAATACTTAGTGAAAGAAGCAATTCTCTGAATACATATAAATTGTTGAAAAGTGTTCACACGTGTGATTTAATTGATCATTTCGAGAGAAATAACTACAAGCGAATAGATTCCAACTACCATGTTTTTTGAGGCAGTCAGACGTAATTTTCTATAACTCTCCTAATGGAAAAATTGTTTTCATCGGAATTCTAATGAGTTAAGTACTAATTAGTGAAAGAATGGGGATCTATCGTTATATCTAACTTGTTATATTCTGTATAATCCTTAAGTTTATTTTTGGGAAAACTAAGTTTATATCCTGACTACGTACAGCTAGTAGGTATTTTGATTTTTGAGAATTCCCTTATCGCATGATTCAATCGTTCAAATTTATCATCATGAGATAAATGAATAAATCTCGCCGAATTTCCGAGATGCAAAATCTGGGATCGGAAAGCCTATTTTTTCCATCGGGATTCATGCATGCCGATTTAACTGGAAACAGAGAGCGATGGAGCTTTTTTTCCTTTCAGCATTACAGCGGCTGGTTGTGATCTCATGGATTTGGTTTGATATATTTCCATATGCGTTCAACCTCCTGAACTCCTCGAGGGGCCATAAATGACACGAGAAGTAGCTAAAAAAGCGTGTCTGTGTCGTTTGGCTGAATGCATTCGTTCAACTTCTGATCCTGGCAAAAATTTATTCGGTTCCCATAGACGCTTCGTCGACGAATCTCCTCGAAGGGGAATTCAGATTTAGACAATGAGCTCCAGGTGAATTTTATGATTATACATTTCAATTCGATGGAAGTCGGTCACTTACAAATTTTGTATAGTGAATGCGACATATTTTAAGTTCGAGTTGCTATAGGAACTTGTATAGTTGAGAAGTATATATCCTAAAGAATAAAAGACAATATGACTCTGGAACTACAGAAATTCTGTGTTTCTACATAACCATGCTACCAAAAATGAGCTTCATCACTGAATAAAATTTTTCGATAGACTTGTTCAAGAGCAAAATCATATAATAAGCTACGTTTATGGTGATCAAATGGCTTCAGTTTTGAACCAGTTGAATTTTGTGTGGATCTAACTACAGCCAAATCTTGTCTTGATATTCTTCAAGTTGTTGTTTGACAAAGATCTAATTGTTGAGAGCGATGAGGAACCGATAAATGTCTATTTTCCTCTTTACTTGCTGCAACCAAGTCAATATTCCCTTGTCCTGCTGATACCTTTGTATCGTATAAAGAAAATTTCCTTTCAAATTTGTCTACAATACGACGTCCATGAATTCTTCTAAAATTTCTCACAGTTTCCACAAATGAGCACTGATTTTGATAAAATCATTTAATAATTTCTAAACATTGTTGAAGCGTGTATCTTTCCATGATTAAATGGCATAACCTACTGAACACAAATAACCTGGGAGGTCAAAAATAATATCCAGTATTCCTATCATAACTCTTTTAAATTGAGTTTAAAAACTATTAGAAAACCTGTTATTACCTATGGAATCAAAAGAAGATGTTTATTGTTTTTTGAATATGTTTGAATATTATACAGATTTATTCTGTGAACCTCCTACAAATTTTAATTCAAAAAAAATTCATTCAATATCTTTTAGAATTTAATTAAAAAAATGTCTGAGGACACACCGTGTCAATGTAGAAGACATATATAATTAAACACTTATCACACAGTACAAAAGGAAATAAAATAATTCAAAGGTATATGAATTATCAATTAAATTCACTAAATAAATATTTGAAGGGTGCAAAATTTTGTTTCGTTCCTTGTTTCATTGAAACCAAATTCCTTTCCAAAAATGCAAAACAGAACTTCTTCGAAAACAACTGGTTCAGAATAAATTTCTTCAAAAAAATTCATAAAACATGCAGAATATCTTCAAAAAGCAATTTGGAATTATCACAACGCCACAACCCCACTTCACATTCGAAAAATAAAAATAATGAACAAAATAAATCTTACCAGACAATACTGAGTATAGCTATCTGAGCAAACACTAGCATGAAGTGAACTTTTATAAATCCTACGTATACTATGTTCACCACAGAAAATACACAAAGTTTGCAAGGTATTTTACGGATCAATTAAATCCACTAAATAAATACTTGAAAGGTACAAGATTTTGTTTCGTTCCTTGTTTCATTAAAAACAAATTTCTTTCTAAAAATGCAAAACATAATATCAAGAACTTCTTCGAAAACAACTTGCTCGAAATAAATTCCTTCAAAAAAATTCCCAAAAATTTTGTTGAAATTTAGTTCAACAGAATAAATCTGTATAATATTTAAAAATTTATTGATAATCCTTCTATCAAGTGAAAAACCTCATTTATTATTAATGTATTATATTTTACTTCAAACTTTTTCTGCCATAATTGGATTGTAGAAAGGTTACGACAGAAACAATTTCAACGAAAAAACAAAAAAAAATGAATTGAATCTAGTTCACATTGTTATGAAAGCTTTGATCAAAAATATATTTCTATTCCTTATGTGGATATAATATCAAATAATATTATCGAGTATTTCAAGGCGGAATTCGACTGCAATGTAGCATTTAGAATGATTATTAATTGAGAAATTCATCCAAGAGTCACCAAAGATAGAATGAATGAAGACAATAAATCTGGAGTATATGAGTTGACTTTTGTGATTGCTCTATGCTATAGATTCGTCAAACGGGTAGATCCCTCAAGAAGAAAATTCATGAATTCAGAGAAGTTCCACGCCAAACATCGTATATTCTACAAACAGTAGTCATTTGTTGTTTATACGAATGATAATAATAATTTTAAGACTGTCTTTATATCAAATGAAAGGCGTTTCCAGCTTGGTGGAAATCACTGAAAAATCCTATCAAAACAACCTGTTACCGTTCAAACTTTCAAATTTCCCACCAAAATAATGGTTTGGGGACCATTGTGGTGCTACACCTCTCTGTATAGTTGATGGTTGATGGCATTAATAGCGAAAAGTATTGTGGCATTATAAACGATTTTATCCTTGAAATGGCACATGCTTTATATCCAGAGGGGTGGCGTTTTCAGCAGGATAATGCAAAATGCCATACTTCGGCCTACACTCAAGCTTGGATGCAAGAACACCAAGTGACAATGATTTCATGGCCAGCAGCTTCACCAGATCTTAGTCCCATTGAAAACATATGGGGACTAATGAAGATTGAAGTTGAACGAGGAGAGCCACGAAATAAAGATGATTTAATTCAGTCAGTTTTACAGTCCTGGACTACAATTACCGAAAATTATGGAGGTGATTTAGTTTCAGGTGTACCTCGACGTTTAGTTAAGTATTTACAATGAAATGGAGGTTGTATAAAGTAAAAAAGACGAATATTTTGTTATAATTTTCTAATTCAAGAATTAAAAATATATACTAAATAATAACTGAGTATTGTTTTTGTCGGATTCTCTCTAATATTACGTAGTATATTGAAAATTGGATAACGAAATTTTATTCCATTAGCAGAATTTTTCTATTTGACCTGATAAAATACTTCATGGAATTACCTCTTTAATGGCTCGGTTCTAAACGTCAGTGACAAAAACTTTTACGCCTGTCATGGGAATCTAGCACATAAATTTCTTCCATGACTATTTTTCAGGCAGTAAGTGCAGTAATCCTGGTCTGTTAGCGATATAAAAACCTCATAAATCCGCAACCGAACTGAAAATATATGGGAAATATTTTGAAAATCTTTCCGTCTCCAAAGCGGTCCTACAAGGAGCAGTAAAAAGAGTGTTACAAATTTATATTGTCGGGTAGAGACCCAATACTCTCTTATGACCCGAGGCGTCTAGTGTAGATATAAGGCACATCTTTCCGCGGACGTGTCGAATGGTAGATGTTTATACCTGCTCTTTCTGCAAATATTGCTCAACACATATCGATAAAAAGATTTACAGTATCGCAGCGGCGTGAAAGGAACAGTCATTTTCGTTCCGCACAATGGGCACTTCCATAAAATTGTCTAGATTTCAGGAGGTCGAACGCCGACAAATGTGTGTCGTTTCTTCAAATCCCGTTTGATGGATGAGGTTATATTTGCAACATCCGTTGTTCAAAAGTACGCGGCTTCTTTTATTAAGTTTGGAAGCGATAAGAAAATGCACAATAAACTAGTAAAAGTGTTATACAGCCGAATAAAATTCTTCGTACGATGATTTTATATCTAAATTCACAACTTTGCTTACCGAAACTGAGGTAATAAAGTTAAATTTTCCGGTTTCGTATAAAATGCTATTTTCGTTTCATGAATAAGGCACCTATGTTGTTGAAAAAATTGATAACTTTGATATCCTGGAATAATTTTACCGTACGTACAGCTAGAATACTTCATTATTGATTAATTGAGAGTTTCGCGAAACTTTTCTGGGACATTAAAAATTAGATTCACATTTTTGGGTATATTATTCTTCTATTACGCATTCTTAAGAAACCGTTCATATATGAAATTTTGGTTTTTACTTGTCAGAAATAATTTACATTGATGCATTTACAAGAACTCGCATTTTATAAGATGGAATACTTGCTGTTTGAGGTAATGTTCAAAAAGTGAACTAGAACTCTCATTGTTATACTACTCAGATGTACTTATGAACATAGTACTGTAAGTTTTCTGAGAAACAATCAAATAAATTCGAAGGTACTTTTTGTAATTTTCTTTGATATCAACTTTTTCAAGGCCTCCTAATCAAGGAAAATCATTTTATAATCAAAACCAAAAATATCAATTTGTTCGTATATAGAAGAGATATTAGCGACAGTATTGCTACGACTGCTTACGTATAATAAACAGATAGAAATTTTTGAATAGGATTTAAAGAATATGAGTAAACGAAAAGTTCGCGATTACTGAGTGGACTACATCTGATAATCATTATGACAGAAGATCCAAAGAATATTCCATAAATATTACGAAATTGAAGCAGCTTTGTACATGTTCTAAAAAATTTGAAGTCAGCTAATTCATATCACCCAGGATCCTTACGAAATGATTTTGTCTTGGTCTTCTTATTGAACTGTAAGCGCGAGATTCTGCACAAGCATAAGCGTTATTATTCATCTTCTAAATGCTGAATACCAGATCGATCCAATCTGCAATTTCAAAAAATATTGACAAAAATATGGAAATATTAGATGTTTAAAGAGAAATAAAGATTATGCTACAATAAGATTATAATACGATAATTCATTAAAACAACAAATAATAACAGTTTTTACATATGTGGAAAATACAGATATTTGCGTAGGAGCGCCTCTGAAGACTTCGTAAATATACTATAAATATTTTTAATCGACTCATGTCTTATGTTTTGGGTATCAGATGACCAATTATATTCTGAATTCCTTTCAAGGCGAGTGAATTTAGAGTACTGATTCATTTATAACTCAGAAAAAAAGATCAATAGTATTTTCAAGTAATCTAAACTTCAATATTATTAATTCATGCTGGCATATAAAACGACTTCCCCTCTAATTATCCCTATAACACTCTTTCTCAATTTTTACATTAAATAAAAGCGCCACTTAGGGCTTTTGTTCATGAAATGCTTCCAATAAAGCCTCAATTTCAGCAGCTTGAACTCAACCGAAAAGCATCTATATTGTTACTGATGCTTTGAATTATCGATGCTTTGATAATCTAGACACCTCACACAAAAGAAACAATAAATCCTTCCTTTTTTCTCCTCTTTCCTTTTATAACCTAAGAATGTTGATTTATGGAACTCTTTGTCTTCGAAACAGTAATAAACCTAAAAGTTAGTGTTGTTATCAAAACTTTCATCACCAAAATAAGCACTGAAGGGTTGTTGCTGGAAACTTGAACACTTCTGATTGTGAATCTCACCAACTAATATCGAGTCAAACTTTTTCCAGTTGATATAATATTCAGTGAGCATTTAAATGATTTTCCTTGTTCGTATTATGAAATTTTTGATTCTGTTAGAAATCGACATCTTTCCAGAAACGACAAATGATGCATAAAGTATTTTCCATTTCTTCAAATAATATTGCGCTAACAACTCATTCTGAAAAAAAATATACCTCACTTCCAAAACGAAATCAATTACATTTGTAAAACTAATATATTTTGGACCAATTTCAGAAAAGATAGCTCGAATAATTTCAACAACTAACTTCAAAATAGGTGTCACACCTTTATATAACATTTTCAATCCATTTTCAATGCTTAAAATAAAAACAAGCAGTTAAATAATGCAGGCTTTCAATCACTGCCCTCACTAGCTCAGGAGTACAAGTACTTCTATGGGTACCACCCTCCTGTGGTAACCTTGTTTCCAAAAGGAGCCTTTGAAAGCTAACGATCGCCAAGAAACAACGAATACGTCATTGTATCCCTCCCCTTAAAGCTAGCACAGATCTATTACTGATGTATTCGCCCTTATAAACAGAATAATTGCAATCGGGTAGAACAATCGCGATATAAAGTGTTTACTTCCGCATTTACGTAGATACACGTGAAGGGTCGAATTAGGATGTATTTTATCGATGATTTTTTCAACTTCGTTATTTTTTAAGTTTCATGTTGGCAATTTTGTTGAAATGTTTCTTTCTGAAGAGTTCTTCCTTTTTAGAAAGAAAACTTACCGTTGAAAACATCCTGTATTTCATTGCTGATTACGAATTTAGCGTTGCCATTCCAAATGACCACGAGTCGCTACTGACCGACGAAGAGAAATCGATTCATGAACCGCCATCGACAAAACGACAGAATTCCCGCAAAATCGCAGAGATATTGTCGCTGCATCCAGGCCGGAAATTACAACATTGTTTTTCAAAATAGCTCAATAATTGCGCGCCCATTTTGCGTTTCAATTCATAATTGGACGGGCGGTTAAAATTCCCAAATTGCACTTAGGAATGAGCTTCGGGGTGCAGCTAGGGCCTCGGCCCCGGAACGTAATGAATATTTCGATAGCGCTCTTATGCAGCTTTATCCCCCAAGGGCTGCGAACCGAAAAACCATCAGATGAGGCATGGATTTGCAGACATCCAGGAAGTTGGACGTATGAAAGGAGCTTTTGGCGAACTCGCAACGCGGATATTGAGAGAAGTTGATCCGAAAATTTGCATGTTCCGGTCCATGTAAGGTTTTATGAAACCCAGTCAAATTTGAAGTATTGAACTACCGTTGGTTTTTGTACTCAGAAGTTTACATTTTTGTGTGGATAAAAGGTTCACTTTTTTGTCATTTCGAAGGTTTACGGAGAGAAAAAAGTATTTATGGTGTGTCCAGTATAAAAAAACTGATGACAAGAATATAAATTAAAATAATAATAATATATAATAATAAACTATATTTCCTCTTCAAAAGAATGGTTGAAGAAGAGGAAACTTAGAGTGGTTGGATGAATTTGATAGTCTGGTACTGGGCTATGAGGAAATTTATGCAGCTGGTGAGTTCAATCAGGATGATTGTGGAAAGAGATCTTCAGGTATTAATGGATGATTATAATCTTTATGCATCTTTCACAGAATCTTCTAGGATGTCAAATAAGACAACATCGCTAATAGATGTTATCTATTCGAATAATAAAAGAGAACATGTTGCTTATTACATTGAACCACATATCTTAGACCAGATTCCAGAGTCCTGATAGAGGAAGGGAAACTGAAACAAACACCAGAAAATGAATCAGAAGACTAAAGAATAATGACATCAGAAATTTCTGAACTGCTTTGGAGAAACAATCATGGAACTTTGGATATTCGAGTGTGCCTGGCTGAGAAATTTTTGATGAATTCTGGACAACAGTTTTGAGTATACTTATTTGCAAGAAGTTCCAACTTTTAGAGGGGGGAGGTCAAGAACTACAATTAGAACAAACAGAAAAGTTAAGGAACTTATGAATCATTTCGAGTCACTATCAGTTATACAGTATATTAGAAACTGATGATAAGAACAGAGCAGTATGGAAGATAATAAAATATGACTCTTTGAGAAGTGAAAAATCATGTACACCAGAAATGGATCCTATAACTTTTTAAGAATATTCACTGCAGATTAGAATTTCAATCGAGCAGAACTGTCCACAAGTTGTAGGGGCGTTTATGGTATATCATCAGAAGCAGTGAACATCACTAAAAATGCAAATGAACAAGCCAAAGATCACTGCTGTGTGCAAGGGAGGGAAAAGGAATATACCTGAAAACTATAGATAAATATCAATCCTTCCAAGTATTTCCAAGCTAATTGAAATAGCCATAAAACATCCATGTCAGATTTTCTACAAAAGTTTAATATTGTATGTGAGAAGTAGCATGGATTCAAGAAGACTAAGTGACTAACACAGAATTTCCGCATATAGTGATGGGAGTGGCGAATGCATTCGACTGGAAAATGTTTGAGTAAATAGCATGCTATCTGAATAAGACCTTCTACTTACTAAAAATGTATGAAGTATGGAGTCCCTCAGGGATCAATACTGGGACCCTCATTATCTCTGCTATATATGAACGATTTAGCATCAAATGTGAGGTTAAATGAAGCAATTCTCTTTGTTGAAGACATCAATTCAATCAATAATTCTTTGGATTCTTTTATCTTCTTTTGATACTGTGTAATGAGTGTTAATTATATATTGCTACTTGAAACAGAACAGTGTTTTCTAAGGTATATATTTAATTAAATTTTAAAAAGTTTTTGAAATATCATAAGAGTAAAATTTCGAGCGAGGTATTACAGAATTACTATGATACTTAAGATATTGAAAAGACTTATCAGGTAAAAAAACCCCCGTTTCATTCAAATGTTTAGAATAACCACAGTTAACATTTGCCAGAAAGAGTCATAGAGCTTATAGAACATCCTGATTTTATTACAACTGTATTCAATATAACATAAATAGAGGTTAATACTTGATAGAAGGTATATAAAATTATTTAAATATTTTATTATTAGCCTTCTACATATTTAATTTCAAAAAATTATATTTAATCATTATAACTTCAGGAATTAAATTAAATTGATGTCATACAAGTACCAATTATATCAAACGACATATAAAATAAACATTCATTATAAGACATCCAAATGATATAACAAAATCCAATAAATAAAAATTGTTAACCAAAATCCTATAAATTAAATATTTTGAGTAGACAAAATTTTGTTTCTGCTGATCAATCTCATGAAAACAAATATCTTTCAAATTTTATATACCTTCTATCAAGTATTAACCTCTATTTATGTTATTTTATTCATAATATATAATTATTTGGTTTCCTTAACATTCTTTATACAGATAGTCCTTGTGCTATAACAGAGGACGTTAAATTGTCTTTCAATCTTTTAGATCAAGGGTAAACCACAGAATTATTTATTTGTTGTTTACATTACACTCCATTAAAATTTTTCCTTATTCATTTACCAGAAGTTTTCTAAATTGTTGAAGGGTGAGTAAATATTTGTTGTTGATTGATGTTATATTTTATTGAATATGAATGATTTGAGTACTGACGAAGCAAAGTCTCTCTTAAAACTTGTTTTTCAGTAATGTTTTTACATATCTTGAGATTTTAAAGAAAGTAACTTAGTTAGATATTCAATAATATTCAATATTCTAAGTAAGATAGTTTTATGATGAAATTCTTAAGATTATGTTAAACATTTCTGAAACATATTTGTTTTCATAAGATTGATCAGCAGAAACAAAATTTTGTCTACTCAAAATATTTAATTTATAGGATTTTGGTTAACAACTTTTATTTATTGGATTTTGTTATATCATTTGGATGTCTTATAAAAAATGTTTATTTTATATGTCGTTTGATATAAGTGGTACTTATACGACATTACTTTAATTTAATTCCTGAAGTTATAATTATTGAATATAATTTTTTGAAATTAAATATGTAGAAGGCTAATATTAAAATATTTAAATAGTATTTGATATATACTTTAGACTCACTTCATTTGAGAATTGCAGTCGAATAGATAACCTCTCCCTTTCCGTTACCTTAAAGTTTCAACTTCTTATTTTACCTCAAGCATTTCCATCCCTTAGTCCAGCCCTGTCTGTCAGAATGGAAAATATATTACACCAGGCCCATCGAAAGTCAAATTCGTACAACGGTCACGTTATAACATGATGTGAAATAATGTAAAACGTAAAAACATTTAACCGATTCTTCATCGTTTTTTGGGAGGTCGCTCTGGAACGACACAATCAAATGTGAATGCGGCCAACGTATGACTGTAATTTCGTTTCGAGCTGCGAATGTTCAATAAATATCTGATATGAACGGACAGTTCGATATATGTCGATTTGCTTGTTACGAGACTACGGACTTGTCCCAGATGAATTCCATGCACGCCTGTTCAGGTCCTCATGCAAAGTTGATAAGGAAATATTTGGTGTTTCTCATAAGAAAGCAATTTTGCAACAATTTCTTTCATTTTCCACTGTAGAAAAAATGTAAGATGAGAGAACTATTAGTTAGACTGCATGATGTCAGAACAAAAGATTCCTGCTTGTGTAATAATATATTCATTGACTTATGTAAGGTATTTGACACTGCATGCCATATTCGTTTGCTCAAAAATTTGAAAAAATACGGATTTTGGGAACCCATATACGAATTTTTTTTTAAAATTTGAATATCAAAACAAATTAAAATATGTTTGTCTTTTACAATTTTAATTTCAAGAAAATTTTATTCAAAAAACTTTTAGAATTAAATTAATGTCTAAAATAAGCACCGCTTACGTTTAATAGACGTATATAATCAAAACTCAATATATAATGTCAAATGGAATAAATAAACCAACAGATATACGAAAGTCATTAAAATTAATAAATAAATATTTAAAGGAGACAAAATTTTGTTTCTGATCTTATCTTTAAGAACACCAATTGCCTTTTAAAAACATGAACACACCTTAAGGACTTCTCAAAAAATATAATTTATTTGAAATATTTAATATATTTAAATATTCGAATAAGTTAATTCAGAAATCTATCAAAACATGCACTATATCTTCAAAAAACAAATATAATTCTAAGTAATCCCATCTTCGGTCCTAAATAATATTCCAAATATCAAAATCAAAAAACTAACCTATATCAACAACGCACACGTGCAAAGAAATGAATGTTTCGAAACCAGATCAACTTTATAATTCAAGATCTATGTTCTAACAAAATCAAAGAACAGTGTAAGTTATTTCTAAGGCTTATTTAAATTCATTGACATTCCATAATGAGATTTATTGAAGCCAAAATATAATTATATATTATATATAAAATAAAATAGAAAGGCTTTTTACTTGATAGAAGAAATATAACAAAATTTGAATATCAAAACAAATTAAAATAAGTTTGTCTTCTACAATTTTAATTTCAAAAAAATTTTATTATATTATTTTATATTTCTTCTATCTATATTAATATCAAAACAAATTAAAATATGTTTGTCTTCTACAATTTTAATTTCAAAAAAATTTTATTATATTATTTTATATTTCTTCTATCACGTAAAAAGCCTTTCTATTTTATTTCATATACGAATTGCTCAAGAGTTAGGTCGGTCAGGTTCGTTTATAGTCGATTGAGCTTTACATCTTTTTTTTGGAGTATTCACTGTAACTATCAGAAGGGTAGATTTGAAAATATATAACATTTATTTGTCAGATTTCTTTCCTTCAGGAATAATATCGTCTATAGTAATCATTTGCCTCAGATAGTCAGATGAAGCAACTGAAGGCTGCTTAGTGTAAGTCAACGACCATCTGAAGCCCTACAAATCCCTCATATCACTGGTGAATAGCAACAAACTAGTTCTAGTTTGGGTACCAGCTCACCAGAGCATTAGGAATTGGTCTCATTCGATTAATGAAGCCAACATAGTTTCCCCCATCTTATCATCAATCTTTCTATCATTCTCTCGCTTTATTTTCTACTAGAGCAAATTTAATTCGCCAAACCAAAATTGCCGTTGATCAATAAAAGAAGCTTTTTGGCATCAAGTCCTTTCCCTCGTCCACTCTCAACACAATTTTCGTCCAACCCGCATACGGAGAGCTCCACTTTGAAATATAGCCCTTTCAAACTCCTATAGGATCTGTAAATGCCAACCATCCATACCTTAAATTGGACATCGCCAGTTTCCGATTTCCTCGACAGAAGGGGGGGACAAAATAAATGTCCTGGACATGATTATTCGAACCTGGTCGAGTGTGGAATGGTCTCATTACGTCGAAGTGTTGTTTTCGATACCGTTTGCTGCAATTCCGATGTCTTTCGACGCAAAACAAAATTGCTTTTATTGCTGCATTAGTTTCGGACAGAGATTCTATAGCGTGAGAGAATCAGTGAAGCTTATGAGTGATATAGCGTGGGGAATGCCAGGATTAAGATTCAATTTAGTTTTCGCTAATTGATATATAGCGTGTTCTAACTTGGAAAGTTGTTGCTGATTGCTGGTTCTCGATTCAGTAATAATCGCTGTGTGATTGTTATTCATGGCGATTGGTTTGCACTTGTTTTGTTCTGTAGCGTTCCAATTCTTAGCATGTGTTATCGATTGTTTAAATTCACAAGATTTTAGAGATGATTATTTTCTACCACTGAAAAATCTTTATGTCTTAAGATCTCGTGTTGTTCTTAAATATCATTTTATGGTAGTTATGTTCTCTATGTAAAATCGTCACATTGTAAATGTTGGTATTATGATTTGATTCGTTCAGATGATATTCTAGCGCAGATTTAGGTTGATTTCTCTGATGTTCTTTGAACCGTTATCATAACATTGCGTGTAGTCATGTCAATGTAAAAAGATGGATAGTCAGAACAATCTATTCTGTGAATTCCACTTAATTGATCTTGCGGATCTTTGTTTTATTATTTATTGATGTGTCCTCCAATCTGAGATGTCATTTATTTGCCAATGTATAATTGTATTTTTTCACAATTTGATCTATATTATGGTGTAGTTTTTCATAATAGGGTATAGTTAAGAAATGTTTTTCAACTGAAATATGTGGGTAGACTTTCTTCATTAGCATTTTTTTTATGGATGTTAGTATTTCGTTAATGAATTCTTCTGTATACTGATTGTTTTTCTCATTTGATAAATTATGTTAATTCCTTTCTTGTAGTTTTCAGGAGAAAGAGGGATGTTTAACAATCTGTGTATTAAGAAATTAAAGGCTATTATTTTAACTAAGGGTGCGTGATAAGAGCTGGAAGGTATAATACTTATTATTAGTTATATTATGCCCTCCAGCTCTTATCATGAAGCCTGAGTTTGACTAGCGTCAAACAACGGTTACAACCCCTTTCTTATAGACAAAATGGTTTCCAATAAACAAAAGAAAATGTTATTAAATCTAGTCTACCCAATCATAAAAGAGGACAATACACAGAAATATTTTTCGTTATCTTATGTCAATGGATTGTCTGAAAATATTGCTAAATATTTCAAAAATTGTTTCAATTATAACGCGGCTTTTAAGACCATTAATAACCTTAGTACCTACATAAAAAACAATAAAGATCGAACAAATAAAGAGAATAAATCCGGAGTCTACAAGTTGACTTGCAAAGATTGCCCTTTAGTATACATTGGCCAGACTGGTAGATCATTCAAGAAACGTGTCCAAGAACACCAAAGGGGTTATATATCCGATTCTGTACAGTCGACAATAATTATGGAATTATCCACGTTGAAAGCAAAAGTTCTAGATTAACACTTCTAGAATTTCTTGAAATCAACAGGTATAATGCCTGTAAAATCCTTTTGAACGAGCAAACAGATGTTGATATGTCTCCATTACTGAATATCTTTCCTTAATGGTATTTTTAGCGGCAAACTCCAATGAACACCTAGAGTTTTTATGACTTGTGGTTCCATTATTTGGTCACGTTCCTAACAATGTATTTAAACTCGATTACACTGAATACAATCAGACAGTACAATGTAATACCCGAAGAAGCCACATCGTGGTGAAACAATTGTTGTAGTAGTACAAACATTTTTGTGGAAATAAAATACTGTCTCATATATATTTTTTAATTAAAATGAGTTTCCACCAAGTGAAAACCGAATCAATCAAATATAAAATTTGGTGTTTGAAAATAAGATAATAACGCGCATATTGTAGAATTTCTTGAGAATCTTATCAGAAGATCCCGGAAAAAATTATTAGCAGAGCAAAGTTGAACAACTATAGCTAATGCAATATTAGAAAAACAGTTTGGTTGTGAAGTGGTCAAGGAGAGGGGTTTATTCAAACTGATGGAACTTCATTAAAAATCTACAACGTTCTATCTACAAGCAATTATTTTCAATGGTTGGCATTAAATTTACTCCTTCATTCGATTATTCAACACCCGAGTGGCGAATCAAAAATTTATATCCACATCGGGAAAAAAGCTTCTATTATTAATCTTTTCCTGCGTTACAGCACAATTTTCATCCGGGATAAATTAGAGCTTTCCGAAGAACATAAAACACTATATATAACCTGGAACAAATAGCAGTGACCATTTCATTATTCTACGAAATCGGGCCATAACATATTAAATTTCTACGTGGCTTCTCTATTCACTGTTCCCATTGTTGAATCTAGATTAACGCTTTGTTCCATAAATCACACGGCAATTGTGTTGCTGAAAGCAAATAGAAAGGCTCAAAGGTGTTCAGATTAGAAATTTCATTCTGTGTATGTCCGGTTAGAGCTTCCGGAACAAATGAACAATTTCGATTTCTCTATGGAATGGGTCACATTTACCTATTTGAGACTTTAAACTTTTTGCGTGTCATTATCATTTCGTTCTGATGTTTACACTTTGCGAATTTTGACCTGAATATGGGTCCAAACGATTTTATTTCAGATATTTTTTGTTTACACAACAATCGTTTATATTTTGACCTAATTTGAATATGAAAACAGATTTAATTTGTTAGTCTTCTACAATTTTAATTTCAAAAACTTTTTTCAAGAAACTTTAAGAATTAAATTAATGTCTAATAAGCACTACTTATATTTAATAGACGTATGAAATCGAAACTCATGATACAATATCAAATGGAATTAAGAAAAAACCCAACGAACATAAATTCTCAATTAAAATTAATAAATAAATGTTTTTTGTTTCGTTCCAAGCAAGCGTACTGAACTCTTCTAACAAGCGGAAACGTAGCTTTGCTTGTTACAAAATGTTTAGTTGCGTTTCCGCTTGTCTGATGAGTTCAGTACGCATGCTTGGAACGAAATAAAAAACATTTATTTATTAATTTTAATTGACAATTTAGGTTCGTTGAGTTTTTTCTTAATTCCATTTTATATTGTATAATGAGTTTCGATTTTATACGTCTATTAAATATAAGCAGTGCTTATTAGACATTAATTTAATTCTTAAAGTTTCTTGAATACATTTTTTGAAATTAAAATTGTAGAAGACTAACAGATTAAATCCATTTTGTATTCTGTCAAGTAAAAAACCGCTTTCTTATTAATTTATTTTATGTATAATATATAATTATATCAGGTTTTTAAATAAAGAAATTTATGATGCAGTGTTGAATGTTTTAACTAAGACTATTAAAGTGCCTTATAAACTTTGTGTGATTTTGTTGTGATCATAGAACATAGAGTACCTTGGATATTAGATATACCTAGTTTTAATATTCAACAAACACATATTCCTAGAGATCGTTTTGAGTAAGTATATTTATTGTTAATTAATTTTATCTTTTAAATGTGAAGTTGAAATGATCTTATCTGAATTATAATTATTTTTTGAGGATTTGCTACATATTTTGAGAGTTTTAGAAGTAATTTATTTAATTATATTGAATATTTCAAATAAATTAGTTTTTGAGGAATTCTTGAAATTATGTTGTATATTTTTGAGAAAGATTTAGTTTTCAGGAATATAAGATTACAAAACTAAACATTTCGTTACAAGCAAAGCTGCGTTTCCGCTTGTCTGAAGAGTTCAGTAAGCATGCTTGGAATGAAACAAAAAACATTTATTTATTAATTTTAATTGACAATTTATATTCGTAAGGTTTTTCTCAATTTCATTTGATATTGTATAATGAGTTTCGATTTTATACGTCTATTAAATATAAGCAGTGCTTATTAGACATTAGTTTAATTCTTAAAGTTTCTCGAATAAATTTTTGAAATTAAAATTGTAGAAGACTAACAGATTAAATCTGTTTTGATATTCAAATTTTGTAATATTCCTTCTATCAAGTAAAAAACGGCTTTTTTATTATATTTTGACTTCATTAGGTGGGTATGGTAACTAACTACTTTAAAAAAAATCGGTCTCCTTGAATGCAAGTCTGAGCAAAAAAAAGGTCCCTTTAAGCTACAGGACGCTCTTTCAAAACTAGAGACAATGAAATGAATTTCACGAAAAATAAGCAAACTTCCACATTTGTAACTCATTTCCTAGAAAATGGTCATTCATTTCCTGCTATAGAGGATTTAAAAACCTCCGTAGAATCAAAAGGTGGAAAGCTTAACTATTTGAAGTCTATCGACATACTCGCATTAATACAAAGTGAAAATAATCTGTATAAATCTGAAATATATATACATAGCCTAAGGTGACTTAAGGACGCAGTAACAAGTTTTTAGAAAAATTATAGAGATGTTATTTTTAATGGTTAACAGTTATAAAGTACTAAAATTAATATTTGTACCATTTTGTTGAAAACTATAAATTAAAAAAAAACTGTTCAACTTCGGGCAAAGTCCTTCAAGATGGACGAAACGTACGTTTGTACCATTAAAATAAAGTAGATGTACAAATATACACACATCGTCAAAGTTCTTGGTTCTCCCTATCAACTCTTAATTTGTTGAATGTAATATGACAATTTTTTGGGTGTGGAATCTTCACTATCTTATCACTTAAATGAAAACAATAAACCCGCAAAAATGTTTCTGGTTCGGAATAATATAGGTGTATTCGAAGTAAATCGGTTTTACCAGCGAATAACGAGAGTTGTATTCCATGGAAAATGCCGGGACATCCAATTTCTCAGTTTGACCGGGCAAGAATAGTAGCCTTACATCAAGAAGCGTTGTCGAACCACCAGATTGCGCAACGTTTGAATATTCCACGAACTTCAATAAGGCGCATAGTGGCCCTTTTTCTGGAAACCGGCAGCGTTGCCCGGAGACCGGTGCCTGGTCAACCCAGAGTAACATCTGCAAGGAAAGACCATCATATACCAGAGATTGAAGTGGCCAGCAAACTCACTAGACATGAATCCAATTGAACACGTATGGGATTAATTAGGGAAAGCAATATTCAATCGCCAAAACCCACCTTCAACTTTTCAGGAATTGAGTTTAGCCCTTCAGGAAGACTGGAACGATATGCCTGAAAATTTCATTAATTACTTGATTCGTGGGATGCCTAGGCGTATTGGGTAGTTGATTGAAGAAAAGGTGGTAATATGGACTATTGAATTTGGATTCAGTTGTGGAATAACTATAATTAATCAAAAATAAATAATCGATAAATTAAGATTTTTTCTCATTTTTCCTCTATTGTCTCATCCTGCATAAATCAAAGAGTAACAAACAAAGATTTTTTATCAAATATATTGCAGTTGAAATAGAGGAAGATATTCATCTCATTTCCAGAATATATATTGTTTATTTCTTGAGAAACCTAGGTGGGCCAAGACTTTTGACGATGTGTGTATGTTTCATTAATAAATCAATTATAAATAATTTCTAAAAAGCTAAATCAATCCAAGACGATAGTATAACACTTGCATACCATTTCTTGTATCTGTTATCTGCTGGCTTGAAATACTCTGTACCTTTTCTTGTTTTCATTTGTTTCCAGATTTGATAATGCCTTGAATTTATTGTTTGATTGTATCGGTCTCTACTTGTCGGAAATACATCTCGATGATTAATGTAAAACAATTTAATTTCCGCTAATTTATTTAATTTCACAACAATTGTTTCGTCATGACAACATGACTTCATCAGGTGAGTATGGTACTAACTACATATTTGAGATTGAGTTCTTTAAATATTCAAAAGGGACAGAAAAGAAGGTAGTGGGAATTTACAGTAATTTGTTTTTTTATTATTACACAAACTTCCAGAAAAGGTTTAGTAAGGGGGATTTATTGAGGTCCATCTGGTCGTTTAGGAGAATCTGATTTTATTGTATCTGTTAATTTCGAAGGCTTCTAGGTAGTTCAACCTGAGGTTCTTTTTTTCTAGGTGTAAGATTTTGAAGTTATTGTCAAAATTATGTCCTGTCTCCAAAAGATGGTCAGCATATGTTGAATTTCCGTTTTTTCCAGGGTATGCTTTCTCGTGTTCACGTATTCTAGTGCAGAAAGTTCTACCTGTCTGACCCACATATACAGTTGGGCAAGTACCGCAGTTTTTATGGATAAAATCTTTATTATTTTTTATTAAATTTTCTAACGTGTTTCTTGTTTTGAATGAAATGTTACAGTTACTCTTTTTCTTGAAATATCTTGCTATTTTTTCGGACTTTTTGTTTATGTACGTTCAAGAAATATATTTTGTATCGATAGCTATTGTTGGATATACATGCGATATTGACTGTTTAAATTGCATTCGTTCCATTAATTTCTTCATAATGAACGGATTGAAACCATTGTTAAATACAATCTGTTTTATTATATTCAGTTCTCTATCAGAATTCTCTTGTGTCAGGTATGTTGATTAATCTAAATATCATGCTATTATGAGCTGCTAGTTTTGTGAGAATGTGGGTGATTAGAATTTGAGTGGATCGTATTATCTGTATGAGTGGGTTTCCGGAAAATTGAAATTTCATGTTTATTGTTGATATTTGAAATTGCTTGCGATGTTTTTAGAATTTATAGACACATTATCTCCCACAATAAAATTAACCAATGAAATAGAACAAAATAACAGTATCAATTTTCTTGATTTAAAAATTTCAAAAATCAACAATCAACATGACTTTTCAATTTTCCGGAAACCCACTCATACAGATAATACGATCCACTCAAATTCTAATCACCCACATTTTCCAAAACTAGCAGCTTATAATAGCATGATATTTAGATTAATCAACATACCTGACAAGAGAATTCTGATAGAGAACTGAATATAATAAAACAGATTGCATTTAACAATGGTTTCAATCCGTTCATTATAAATAAATTAATAAAACGAATGCAATTTAAACAGTCAATATCGCTTGTATAATCCAACAATAGCTATCGATACAAAATATATTTCTTTAACGTACATAAACAAAAAGTCCGAAAAAATAGCAAGATATTTGAAGAAAAAGAGTAACTGTAACATTTCATTCAAAACAAGAAAATTTCCTAACGTAAATTTAATAAAAAATAATAAAGATTTGATCCATGAAACAAATTTTGGAGTCTTTAGGTTAAACTGCGGTACTTGCTCATCTGTATATGTGGGTCAGACAGGTAGAACTTTCTGCACTAGGATACGTGAACACGAGAAAGCATATCTTGGAAAAAACGGAAATTCAACATACGTTGACCTTCTTTTGGAGACAGGACATGATTTTGACAATAACTTCAAAATCTTACACTAGAAAAAAAGAACCTCAGGTTGAACTACCTAGAAGCCCTCGAAATTAATAGATACAATAAAAAACAAATTCTCCTAATCGACCAGATGGACCTCAATAAATCCCGCTTACTTAACCTTATCTGAAACTTTGTGTAATAATAAAAAAACAAATTACTGTAAATTCCCACTACCTTCTTTTCTGTACATTTTGAATATTTAAAGAACTCAATCTCAAATATGTAGTTGGTACCATACTCACCTGACGAAGTCATGTTGTCATGACGAAACAATTGTTGTGAAATTACATAAATTATCGAAAACTGAGTTGTTTTACTTTAATCATCCTTGAATTTATACTCACACATTCTCTTTATTAAGATCAACTATGTAAGAATAACGGTCGGAATAGTTCAATATGTAAATAAATGTGGAATGAAGAAAATGACGATTGAACCACAATCATAAATCAATATCGGATAAATTCTAGTTTGACGTATCAAATGACGTACCTAAATTCGGATATCTTTTTCTGTGCACAAGGAGAGGGTCACAGTAAAGATCGACTTATCGAGGCATAAAGCCATATCAGATTGCGATTCGATGAAACAAAATGGAGAAAGCAGTTGCGAATTACCTCGATGGGATCCACTCCTCCAGCCATTCTTTCATGGAACCCGATTTCATTGAAAGGAAAAAAAGGTCACCTTTTATAACATTGATTTATCTCGGCGCCATGTTCTGTCAGCCGGATTCTTGAGGGTTGAAAACGAAATCTAATTATTGTAAAAGTAGACGAGGCAAGGTTCTTAAGACTAATAGAGCCCGTTCCTGGACCGCGATAAATTTCATTCAAATCACCTCAACGGGTTTCAACACATTTTTTCTACATTTACGAAATTGGTTTCTGAAGTGTTATGTTGATTGTTATTTACCGAGGGCGAAAATTACTTTCTCATATAATTTCGCGTCTACAAAATAGTCGAAAATGTTCTTCTGTTGTAGCTCTTCGCGAGGATTCGTAACAAAGCATTAGTAAATGAAATTTTGCAGCAAAAGGAAGGAGATTTCTCGAACACTGCAATTTATACCACCAATCGGATTATACTTCCATTGTGTTACAGCATTACCAGATGAAAATTAAACCTTAGTTTCACTTTGATATTCATTTTGGGATTCTTCAGGTTCAGTCAGATTATGAAAATACGAAGTAATTAGGAGGAGACATGTTGCATGAAAAATTCCATTATGAGGTAGCTCGCTATTAATTTCTTTTCATAGCCTCCTATTGAATTGCTTTTCAGCCTGGCGAAGGCAAATATACAGATGGTTTTGCATCGGTCATTTTTGTGAAAACTCGCATTAGTATATTCATTAGAAATTCCCTTTGACTGTATAAATATTTTCTCCTCCTTCAGAATTCATCAGTATGAAATAGGTGTAAGGGGATGAAAATTACTTTTCTGCCCGAATTTAACGGAAACTTTTCTCGAAAAATTTATTTACTACTGTGCATCATTAATCGCTATTAATTACAAAAACCCTCAAAATTTAGAAAATTATAAAATAGTGCATCTCTAGAAATCTAAAAGAACTTTATAATATAATATCGTATTCATAACTAAGCACAACACGTATTCATAATTTTCTTCACAATTTTTTTGCGCGTTTGTTTAACAGTATCATTTAAAATCTGTGAACTAATTCTTGAAGAAGCTACTATAATGAACAAAAACACAGAATTCTGTGTTCTGTTATCCATGTCAAATGAATGTAATTTTAGACATCTTTTCCTGAAGAAACGGAAAGCCTCATAAAAACTGAAAATACATGGTTGAAAAGCTTCTCTCTTCGCTTTGCATCGTTACATGAAGGGTGATAAAAGAATTTAATGTACAAAACTTCATATACTTTTTATACAATACTTTCTGCCGAGATCACATAGAAAAAAATTCGTTATTCATTATTTTATATCTGAATATCAGATTTAAACTTCTGATCTGTACTTTCGATAATTTTGAAAAAAAATTCAAATGAGATTCACTCAAGAACCATCGATCGATTTTGTCCTCTTCTGAACTTATGTGTTTGTATTCAAAACCTACTTTGAAATATCAGAGCACGCTGTTCCTAGGAATAAACGCAAAAAGAGCCTGAATGCGTCGGTTTATGTAAGTTTTTTTAGATACAAAAATTTTTTATCATAAAAAATTTCATGCCAACGATGAGATGTTGTTCTTGAAGACTTTTTTCCACGATTAGTGAAGTGCTCGAAAAAATTTTTACGCTTTTGAATATGGTTAAGATCTCTAAGAACAGATCTGTGAAGCATCTCAGGCTTGTTCTATTGAATTCAGATCCAGCGATTGAGGGGAACCAGTCTAAAATCGAGACATTATCTAAAATGTTTCGCCATTGATGGTCTCAACATGTTCTGGATCTTTAACTTATCCTAGTCGTAATTTCCTCGGTTAAGGGCTTGTCATGTTTATTAACTAGATTAACTTCCCTATTCTGTAGATGGTATGTCTTGATATACGTACATTAGGAAACCTTAGCAACGAATTATTTAGTTGAAATGCGTACGCAACTTTGTTTCTTCGTACTTCTACTTAGAAGTACGTCAGACACAGTCATTCCGCGATTACGATTTGGAGTAAAAAATTTTTTTTTGAATATAACTGTTAGGCAGATCTTTACCGTATAAATCTAATTAAGAGTATAAGCTATTTTAATACATATTTCCATATGTCGGGTCATTTCAACAAACATCCTTATAAACATTTCGAGCAAAAAGTAGCCCGATTTGGTCAAATTGATTTCTCGAAACTTCTCTGTAATATTCAACATTAAGAAATCTGCAGCGTACCTATATTCGCCTCCCATAGCATAATATATAGATTTACGTTGAAATGCTCAAGTCAGACACAGTCATTCCGTGATTACGATTTGGAGAAAAAAAAATTTTTTTTGAATATAACTCTTAGGCAGATCTGTTCACTTGAACAGATCGATATATTCGAGGGCTGTCATCCTTGATCATCCAAAATGTTCCTTCTTTACGCTATCAATTTCACGATATCGATTTCAGAAACAAGAAATAATTCTTCAAAGCAGGAGCAACATCAACTTGACGCATTCTTACCTTAAGCATTCCTGACGTTTGTAAATAGAATACTCTTTTGTGTCAATTGACTTGAAAACAAGAGATGAGCGCTCGCATATGAATCTTCAAGTGAGTTTGTAACATTAATCTGAATATTAAAATTTATTGAGATATTAAAATATGACGAATTTATGAGTCTACAGTAATAATCCATTTGAAGTAGAATTTTGCAGAAAACACCTATAATTACAGATTCTTAATCCAATTTTGCAACTTCTGTCAAAGCCAAAAGACCCCATGACGGATTCGTCATTGTTATTCAGATAATCTATTTACAAGATGCTTATATTGTATGTACAATTTTTGAATCTAAGATATGTGTTTGCTGATACTGATTTTATCAGGTCTATAAAACTATCCTTGAAATAGTAAATAAATAGTTCATAGTCTCTGAACCAGAGCAGTCCGTTCGACTTAAATACTACTAAATATTTGATTGATTCGGTCTCTACTTGGTAGAAACTCATTTTAATTAAAAAAATGTATTTGAGGCAGTAATTTATTTCCACAAAAATGTTTAATTTATTTCCACAAAAGTGGAAATAAATTAAAAAAAATTGAAATTAATTAAAATTAAAATTATACTACTACAAAGTAGTAGTACAAACATTTTTGTGGAAATAAATTACTGTCTCATATACTTCTTTTTAATTAAATACTACTATGTAAGAAAACTGAAATCGATCACGAGAGTGTTTCACTTCTCGCTTCAGCAGGCAAGACTCAACAGAAATAACTTTAATTCTTCGGAAAAACTTCTAATTACTGATTTTATCGTCATCTCATACGTAGATGTATGCAAATATGTAACTCAAATCTAGAGGATATTTCTGGAGATATCGGAAAGTAATTTAATTCAGATTTTCATGCTGTGATGGTAACGAAATTTTGGCAGTTTGTAATTAAAGTAATATTATTTTATTGAATTAAATCAGTCCTTACTTGGTGAAAATCTATATAAAATAATATTTAAATAAGGTTATTCTGATTTTTACAAACTTTTATTGTTATGTTTACAACAATCGTTTCGCTATCACAGTAGCATCAGTTATTCAAAATGTAATCTTGCCTGATGATGCTACTGTGTTAGCTAAACGATTGTTGTAAACATAACAATAAAAGTTTGTGAAAATCAGAATAACCTTATTTAAATATTATTTAATATTATTTTAATTTCATAATATTTTTTACCTTGTTTCAGTACGTTTTAAAATTTTATCAAAATTCTATTCAAAAACAAAGAATATTGTTTGTTTTCTTCTACTGAAAGATTAATTCAAAATCAGAAAAGGTTCGTTATTGATGAGTTTCGATCGAATGCACATATAGTTACTATTGACATATGAACATATTACGTGACAAAATAATAACGATTTATTTAATGTGTTTCGTTTTATGGGAAAAATAAGGTAATGCATTGAAATTATTGACATAGACGTTGCGTGATACCTGATATAATTTATTTTCCGTTCAGAAAGCTACTATTACTGTAATTTCTTGATCAAACAGGGAAATAAAAGTAACAAATCGATGACAATTTCATAGCATTTCTGACTTAATAGGTATATTGAGTTGACCTCGAAAAAATTGGAATTCAGCAAAAAAGTTTCCTGATGCTATTTAGAAATAACGAGAGGTAGAAGGAAAAATGCTGAATACGTGTTATTGAAGTTGTTGTAATGTATTATTCGATGCTCACTACCAAATCAGAAAAGCTCTTCTTGTGGAAAAACTCATTTAAATTAGGTATTTACTGCAGGGTGGCGTATAAACTTCAAATAAGTTTCTGAAGAACTTTATATTCTTGAAGACTTGGTAAACTAAGTCTTAATCATATGAAGATATTTCATATCTTTAAATTCTTCATGTAAATGAGACTACCTTTTACATATACAGGGTAGTTTAAACAGTGAGGCCTTATTGTCATCAAAAGAGTAACGGCATCATAAATAATTGAAAATTATATCCGTTTTTTATTCATTATGTTTTTGAAATTCCACACATAAAGGTCCCTATCGATAGATAAAAACTAGGACAATGTGGCGTACAGCGATGGTGTCAGAAACGTCGGTTTCTATATTGAAACATTTTATACCCTAGTGAAACTTGATTTTTTTTATTCGGCTCTCAGCTCGCGAATAAGTGGGTATATCCGGTAAGAGACAATGAAGCTAGAAAATCTGAAAGTAATTTTACGCCCTGTGATTTTACGGAGTACGTTTTCGACTTTACGATTCCTCGTGAAAGTCGAGAGGCCGTATGGATTTTACATGTTTTATTCTTAACAACACGCAATATTATTTAGGGTGTTTTACTGCCTTTTTTATGGGCCATCGGAAATCAAGTTAGGCCTATTTCCGAAACGCATTGGTCTCAATCTGATATAAAAAAGAGATTTCATTCGCAGTTTATCTGGGCTTTCGATACATTGTGAAAGATTTAGTAGCGTACAAAATTCCTTTCAAAATGGAATCAAATATACTCACAACTAACTGAAATATTTAGTGTGAAAATGTTGGATATCAAAATATAGACGATTGTTAACATATTCTACAAGGTTAAAAAGTTAATTCTCATTTTAATTTTATGATGAAAAATGTTTGAATATATTTGGGGTTCATAGAATTTGCGATATTCAATGGTAAAAAAAGCACATCTGACATGTGGTGGCCACGATCAGCAAAGCTCCGCTGAAGGCGTTGTTGGAAGTGGGCCGCCAATCTCTTCAGCATTGTTATGTCGATTGAATGAAATCGACCCACTTCTGAAACAGAGTGAGGATGAGAAATGGAACACATACGACGTATGCCAAAACTATCGTGACAAAGCGCAGTGAAGCAGCTCAAACGGCGGCCAAACCAGGACTAAAAGCCACGATGGTTCTACTGTGCATTTGGTGGAACGGAAAAGGAATTAGTCATTATGAGTTGCTTCTATATGGCCAAAGACTAAGTCAACTGGATCGTTTGAAGCTAGCTATTGACCAGAAATGGCTGAAATCATCAACTAACAGAAGAGGTGTCGTATTTCAATCATGGCAACGCCAGGACATACGTCTGTGGTGACTGGCCAGAAACTCCGGAAACTTGGTTGGGAAGTTTTAATGCATCCACCATAAGTCCGGACCTGGAACCAAGTAATTACCATCTTTTTTCGCATTGCAAAACGGTGCATATTTGACCCAAGTCGAACAATCCGAAACATGTTGAATAAAGTCTTAAAGTTCGCGCAGGAATAAAGGAATTTTCGATAACTTCTATCGCTTTTCCTTATTCTACTAGAAATATTGAAAAGGTTTAATGACCATTCTAATACCCTCAGAAAACCAGTGTTTCTAAGCAGAAACTACGTCTTCCAAATTTTGCCCGGTCGATTACGAGCCCATTCCTTTCGATCTGCAAGTTCAGCGATTCAATCTCCCACCATAGATAAGTTAATTTCTCCAAATGCAGGAAATCAAACCACTGAAATAACTTTCACCAAGTCAGATAGATGGGAATAGGTTAAGATAGGGTGAGCTGCAGGTGAATCAGTCGAAAAGGCATTTCCGGATATGAGTTCGCCAACATATTTCACTGAAACACTTCGGAGAACGTTCAATTTAACCGTCACTATCTAACGGGGAAGTGTGATAGGGACGTGAGCTGTAATTATTATTCCGCATTCGGGAATATATTCCGTTCGCAATGGAAGGGAAACAGCATGATCAACTTTAACGCCGCGATATCGGTGACAAAATGAAGCGTGAAGAGATTAGGCGATGCTCAGGCACACGTTCTTGAGTTCATCTAGATTTGAATCGAAATAAAAACGCTTCTGTTCATCAATGCAACTAGTATAATTATTACTATTATTGTTTATAGTGAGCGGATGTCTGTCCAGCTTACCACTGCGTCAACATGGGCTATTGTGGTTCACCCCTTATTCATATTTCTCCGACAAGATCCAGTTTTTGGATAAAACCTTGTTCTGGGGTAATTTTTTCAGTTCTCAGTGGGTTATAATAGCCTGACCGAAAACCTCGAATCTGATGCGACTCACCGCTGGGCACTCTTAGACGATGTGCATGGCTGTTTCAGTGTCCTCAAGGCACAGCCTGCATACATCGTCTTCAGTCACAGCGATTTTGTGCAAATGCGCCTTCAGCCTGCTGTGACCTGTCATAATTCCGACAAGTATTCTGAGTTAGGCCTTGTCCTGACCTATCGCAAGGTCTGTCATCTTTTGGTTCGAAACCGTTCGAAGGAACACCTTCAAATCTTTCAGGCCAGGATGGCTCAGCCAGAAAGACTCTAGTCTTGAGTTCATTGTGCCCGCTATCGTCCGTTCAGCCAGGTCCTGTGGTATTTCCAGAAATGGTTTCGGGCCTACCAGAGGAAGCATGGCTCCAGCAAACACCAGCCGAACCGCCTCTTCGTTACCCAAATAGTTTGAGTAGCTCGGTATTCAAACAAGAGTTATTCTGTTATGTATACCGAGCCTGTTTAGAGTGTGCCCACTGTGAAAAGTCTTGCACCTCTAACAACGCTGTAAGTAGAAAGAAAAGTTTGAAACATAGTTATATGTGACCGATAGTAATGTGAAAAATCAAGAATTTAAAATTGTTGACTTGTTGAAAAATTAAAAGTGATAAAAAGGGATTTTTTACTTCATAGAAAACTTTTTCAATATCTTAAATATCATATACGCACATCGTCAAAAGTCTTGGCCCCCCTAGGTGCTCAATTGGATTCATGTCTGGTGAGTTTGCTGGCTAGTTGTTCTTTTGAAGAATGTTTTGAACCCTTCGTGTGCGGTGTGACGGGGCGTTATCATTCTGATAAATGAAACTATCCCCAAATTCATTGCGCAGAAGAACAGTGATTGGTTTAATGATGTTTTCTACCTAGATGGCACCAGTCATTGTTCGTTCAACGATAATGAGAGGGATACAGCGACCAAACATTATACCCCCCCAGGACACTATTGATCCGCCTTGAAAAGGCACAACTTTTCCGGCGAAATTGAGTCGCTCTAGCCTGCCTGGACCTCTCCAAACCCTTTATCGTCAACTATTACTGAATCGTGCCTCGTCCGAAAAAAGGACGTTGCGCCATTGTGATTAAAGTCAGTCTTGGTAGTGTTCTGCCCATTGCCGACAGGTAGCTCTATGTCCAAGTGATATCCGAGGTACTCTTAAAAGTCTTCTTGCCCTTAAATTTGAGGAATGCAACTGTCTCTTTATGGTTCTGGTTGAGACAACCCGTCTATAGGTCCTCAAAAAATGACATCGAAGGGCTGTTACAGATACCGTTCGAATCCTTCGTGTAAAATTTGCGATATGATGGTCTTCCTTTGCAGATGTTACTCTGGGTCGACCAGGTACCGGTCTCCGGGCAACGCTGCCATTTACAGGAAAAGGGCCGCTATGCGCCTTACTGAAGTCCATGGAATATTCAAACGTTGCGCAATCTGGTGGTTCGACAACGCTTCTTGATGTAAGGCTTCTATTCTTGCCCGGTCAAACTGAGAAATTGGATGTCCCGGCATTTTCCACGGAATATTCTCAATATTACAATTCTCGTTATTCGCTGAAAACTGATTAACTTCGAATTCGAATAAGTGATATGATAATGAAGATTCCATACACAAAAAATTGTTATGTTACATTCAACAAGCTCAGAGTTCATAGGGGGGCCAAGACTTTTGACGACGTGTGTAGCTTTAATGAAGGTGTATTTTGCATTAGTTCAATTTCACTTGTCGTATGGTAACATTGATTGGGATGCAGCTCATAACGTGGTAATCTGTGGAAACTTCTGTCGATGATAGCAGATCTCATCTCTTATTGGCGATGGATTCGGGGATACAACGCTCAACATGCAGACGTGAATTATCCTGATGAAAGAGATCCTTTTGCACCATCTCTTCGTGTCGTGGTGATTTTGAAGAGCAACCATGATTCATTGCCAGTGATTCTTCATGACCCGTTTCTTATCAGCAACAATTCGGAAAAATCGGACGCGATCGGCTTTATTGTTGGCCTTTCCCATACCGTTTCGAGTTTTTTGAGACGACGTACGATCGTTGAGTCGTCGAAATCTCTTCAAGTTGAGTTGTCAGGTATCCGTCTCCTTTTACGGATATTTGTGAGGTCTAAGGTGGATTTCTTGATCGATGCATGGATAGCGGCTGAAGAGTTAGCCATTTTTTGCGATGGAAACAGTAAATTTCCAGAACGCTGGGAAAATGTAAGGGCTATCGAGAAAAATACTTTGAACTTTGTACGTAAAACTAATGCTTCACAATACAGCTTTAAATTTCGACAATAAATCGCTCGAACTTATTTATACTACTACTAAAAAACGAAACACCGATAATCTTGAAAAACATGTCGATTGAAATGGAGGATAAGTATTAATCAGCCCAATATATTTAATATAAGGAAAACTCCTGCCTAAGCAAATGCAAATTCACCTCATTTACAATCGACAAAAGCAGATTTATGTAAAATTTCGCAACAACGACAAAAGACACCGAATCACGGATTTCTAAGCTCTCAGAGATCCCCCTGACACACGTTACGTTAATTTGACAATCTGACGAGTCAGCAGACAGCAGAATCCTGTGAAGGCGTAGGCCTACGTCGATATCAGGAAGGCTACGTCGGCATATCCGTTGACAGATGCTCCGGCAAACTAAGGTAATAATGTCTTTCATTTGTCTTCATTTGCTTAAGTCCCGCAAACACGAGCCGACCACTTTGTTAGCTGGGATATTAGAAAAGTGACTTTGTACTCGACGCAAGACATGAAGGCATCCATTTCATCTGAAATCTGGCCGGAAAGAGCCTTCCCATTTTTTATGATGCTCGATGATGAAAGTAAGCTTACTAATGAACATTAATGAGGCTGTGAGTGAAAACATTAAGATACCGACTTGACGTAACAGTTCATTGAATTTCACTGAATTCAAATACTTAGAGTTTTTGGAGGGAGTCATACCAGCATGTTTCCTTTTTAAAAATGCCAAAAACTGATTTTTTTTTTGGCATTTGTTTAGACCTTACAGTGTTTATGTTCCAACAAGCAAATGGTGAAAATATCTCAAGTAACAAACAAGTCAAATATCAATAGCTTTTAGTGCGGATAGTTTTGTATTGATATGTTCGAACTAGAAGGTAACTAAGAAAATTTGTTTTGTGATGAAAACACAACAACCAAGAATTCACTTCAAAAATAGTTTCAACTTTGGGAGCATCGTGTCGTGAAGTATTTTCATCAAGTATTGGACGGAATAGTCATTAACATTGTGATAAATAATATTTAAATAAGGTTATTCTGATTTTCTCAAATTTTTATTATTATGTTCACAACAATCGTTTCGCTATCACAATAGCATCATCAGGCAAGATTATATTTTGAATAACTAAGCTTGTTTCCGAAATCCGTTGCTATTTATATTACAGTAAGTACAATAAATTTTTATTGAGCACTAAAGCCCAAAAAAGGGTCTCTGCAAATTCCAGCTTATCTGAATATATTTAACAGAGGTGAGTTATTTAAATCTATTTGTTCGTTAAGTATTATTCCAATTTTATTATGTTTATTTATATCTAGAGATTCTAACATATTTAAGGCATAACTTTTACTTTCTATATGTAGAATTTTGAAATTATGGTTGAAAGTATGTCCTGTTTCTAACAAATGGTTGGAATATGTAGAACTACTTTTATTATTGAGGAAACTCTTCAAATGTTCAAAAATTCTATGTCGGAAAGTTCTTCTAGTCTGTCCTCTGTAAACTTTAGGGCAATCACCGCAGGTTAACTCATAAACCCCCGATTCATCATCTTTATGTGTACAGTCTTTATTATTTTCAATAAATTTACTCAAGTTTGAATTGGTTTTAACTGAAGTTCTTAAATTATATTTATTTTTGAGGTATGAAGCAATTTTCTCAGAAATACCTTTAATGTACTTTAAGGACATGTATTTAAAATTTTCTTTTATATTAGGATACACCATATTTAAAGCTATTTTATGATTTTTATTCATCAACAATTTGTCTATCAACTTAGGATCATAGTCATTATTAATAGCTATTTGTTTAATTATGTTAAGTTCTGAAATATAATTTTCTCGATTCATGGGAATATTAACAAATTAATATTAACAATTCAAACATTGTGATAGTTGATTCTTAAATGGAATGAATTTCGATGGATTCCAGGATGTCTAGTTTTTTTTCCTTTCGTTTCCATGTGCAATATTTCAAGATTGTCCAGTTCTGGGAAGATTTGATTGGCAAAATTATAGTTATCTAAATGGATGCTAAATGGAGATTGATGTTATTTGAACCTTTTTTGGAAATATCTCCCGGTTTGTCCTATACAGGGTGTCCCAACGAAAATTCGATCCCCCAGAACTCAGAAACGAAGAATTTTCGGAGATTTGAAAAAACAGGTCAACTTCTATTTGAGGGGGACGAATTTCCATCATCAGTTTGTTCCGAAAAAACCACCCCCATGAAGGTGGCATCAACACCCAAAATTTTTTGAATCGGGAAGATATGTCAAGTGTTGGTTAGTTTGAAAGTTATTTATGTTCTGTACTCGAACCAGTTAAATGTCTCAAAATCGGTTCATTATTCACGATACAATGTAATATTGAACTGACCGTCAAAAGGTGATGTTGAACCGCCAAAACTCAAGAACTTAAGAGTTTTAAAGAATCCAAAAATAATTTTCAAGTTCTGTGTTCCGAAAAAACTACTTGAGGATGGCAAAAACCGCCAACATTTTTCGAATAGAGAGGAGATATTGGTTGTGGTTCAGTTGAGAAGTTTTTTCTGTTCTCTAAACATCGCAGTTGAAATTTTCAAATTTGTTTATTTAATGGCAGAACAATTTGAGTTTTTGAATGATTTTACTCTGAAAACATTCGATTTTCTTATCGTTAGATAATGTCTGAAACGTATGAAATTCATTACAATGTATACTATTTTTTTGAAGATTCTTTCTCAACTGTGTTTCAGTCATTCGTTTCTGCATCATTATTGGGTTTGAGACTTACTTACGTGGGCAAAAATGGTCTATTCTATCGGAATGACGAAAATTCTAGCTTAACTGCAAGGATTTTAATAACAATCATCCAGAAAGATATTTGAGTCATCAGTTTTTTAAGTAAAACACATCTGCTATCTCTTTCCTATTAACAAGAAATTGGGGGTTGTTCAACCGTTTGGGTGGTTCAACTGTCTGTTCCGCTTCACATTTTGACGATAAATTCAATATTAAATGGCTTGTGCACAGAACATAACTTTCAAACTAACTAAATCTCGACATATCTTCCCTATTCAAAAAATGTTGAGAGTTGATGCCACCTTCATGGGGGTGTTTTTTTGGAACAAATTCGTCCCCCTCAAACCAGAAGTTGACCTGTTTTTCAAAATCTTCGAAAATTCTTCGTTTCTTAGTTCTGGTGGTGGTCAAATTGTCGTTGGGACAGCCTGTATATTATTGTGAGTCGCTCACATGACGCGTTTCTTTTAAATAGTAACTTCTTCAAATGTTAATAAAAACTGGTCTAAAATTTGTTAACGTATTGTATTAAATGGTTTCTGTTTTGATATAAAGGTACAATAAAGTTTTTTATTACTGCTTGGTAAAATCACCTGATATAGCTCTCATACCTAATCAGTTTAGCTGTGGCATATGATGGAGCTAGAGTGTGGTGAAACAACTGTGGCAGTGGTGAATCAATTATGGTGAAAAAATGTTTGTAGTAGTGTTTGTAGAAACTGAATTTTATATAATATTCATTTAAAACTAGCGACCCGCCCTGGTTTCGCGCGGCCATCGATGCGCCATTTATAGGCACACGGCACACCCCATGCCGCCAACGGCAGCCAACCGGGACGCCAGCCGCTTTGCCTACGCTTTTTAACAACGTACAACATGTAGTTAATTGGATAGGGAGTAATACTGTATTGTAAAAAGTAGGTTGACAAATAACATATATTTTTTTTTGTAATGTGTAAAAGATAAAAATGGTTACTGTGGATTATCCTCTAGAGATAAATATATACTATCGCAGACTCGACCTTTTTAAGATATACAATTGCATAGTACATCCATTTGATCTATCTTGTAAGGTTCAGCTAGCGTTTGCGATTCAAGTGCACAAAAAGATGTTTGTTACGACATCACATTACAAATCTTTGAATTTTTCGGCTTTTTTGTACTATATTATGTATGTATTATTTATAAACCTCTTTTCTTGAATCACTCTATCTATTACTGAAAACTGCATTAAAATCCGTTGAATAGTTTAAAAGATTTAAGCGAATAGACAGCGTTTGCGATATAAGCGCAAAAAAAATGTTTCTTATGACATAACTTTACAAATCTTTGAATTTTTCGGCTTTTCTGTATTAGAATATGTATTAATCATATATTTAAATCTTCCTCTTGACTCACTCTATCTATAGCTGAAAACTGCATTAAAATCCAATGAATAGGTCGAAGCGAACAAACAGCGGAAGTGGCATTTTATACCATGTAAAGATTAGACCGGCGCGTCCGCCATTTTGCAACATGCGTATTTTCAGTTCATAGCTAACGTCAGAAATATTGGAAAAGGAAGGATATCGTATTCGTTCAATAATACTGACTTTTATCCTATTCATATATTTTTTTGATATATCAATATCACAGTCTCTCAGACACTTCAGTATTATATAAACCTTTTCTCTTGAATCACTCTATTACTGAAAATTGTATTAAAATCCGTTGAACAGTTTGAAAGATCTAAGCGAACAGACAGCGAAAGCGACTTCATTTCATACTATGTAAAGATAGTTTCTATCAAGTGAGCACATAATTCATAAACAAAATAGAAACCGTTCCTTATAACATGGATATGAATTGTAATATACAAAGCACTATTCAGCTTTGTTCGAAATTCAAACTGTTAATTTTCAAGTACTTATAATAATTCCAGATTTTAATCTATAATAACGAATCCAACCCAACTTTAGACGAAACATTCTGTGCTATAAGGATATAATTGATTTATGACTATTTCCAACTTATTCCCTTATCCTGGAGCACTTAAACATTTTAAAAGTTTTGAAGCGGAGAATTCATTTCCTAAAATTGATAGTTCTGCACGTCTTCAATTATTCATTCGTCTAATGCTCCGTTTTCCCGCTGCTGTTCATGCTTTCTTTCTGAAGATCACAGAATTTGATCGATTGGCGGCTATGAACCAAAATAGGCACATTTTTCCTCATCGATCGAACGAGGTTCCAACCAAGTGCTCGTTTTACCTATATAATTCAATTTTCTGCTACCCCAAGAAAATAGAATTACTTCGCCCAGAATTTGAACTTTTAAAGAGCTACGACGGTTTTTCATTCGAAAGCTTTTATCAATTGAAGTAGGGAGGAAGGATGAAGAAAAATACCCGTTTCTTGAAAGGTAAATATTATTTCAAATTTAGGTCATTATTTATTTCCCTTCAGTTTCAAGAAAGTGGGAATATTCCCTTTAAGAACAAATTGATAAGAAGAATTTCGCCTAATTAATTTTTCATTTCCCGTTTAGATATTATCAAATATGCAGGAAGAAGGCAGAAAATTGAGGAATTGAATTTTCCATTGAATTTCTGCATGTCCCCAGGGAGACTATTTAATAGTGAAAGTCGAATAAGAACAAAGCTGGAAGAATCTCTTCTACTTTCAAGTGCGTCCGAAAAAAAAGCTGCGTTAGATTCACAGATGAACATTGAAATATTACTCATCAATCCTTTTGACATATTGCATAATCTGAATAATATAATTTAAAATTTCCATATTTGATTTCCGCATTATTGAACATATTTTTATCAATATGTTGAAAAACCACAGTATAATATTACGAGATGTATCTGTTTTTGGAAATATATGAACTTTTCCTGAAATATAATAAAGTATTAAAACTGAGTTTCTACTACTTGTAAAAAATAGGTATCGGGTGTTTTTTTAGAGTGATAGAACTTTAAATCGAAATAAAACAACACATTTGAGTTAAGATTGAAGCCAATTTTTTTTTATTGAAAGATAATTTTATGACATTTATGTTTTAAAAATAATTTCCGGCATATGTCCACCACGACTAGCTCTAGCTAGCATTCGACCAGGCCAATTTTGGACTACTTTTTCGAGTAATTCAAGCCTTATTTCATCAATAACACGAGTTATGTTGGCTTCCAAAGCGTCTATTGTTTCTGGTTTATCAGAATAAACCAATGACTTGAAATAACCCCAAAGAAAATAGTCCAGTGGAGTTATGTCGCATGATCTTGGAGGCCAATTAATTGGACCATTTCTCGAAATAATGTTATCGCCAAATCTTTCTTTCAATAAATCAATTGTTACGGTAGCAGCAAGAGGTGTAGCACCATCTTGTTGGAACCAAAACACTTCTGGGTCGATACCATTCAAAATTTGAAACAAATAATCATTGATCATCGATCTGTAACGAGCACCATGCACTGTAACATTAGCTGCAGCATAGTTTTTAAAGAAATATGGACCGATGATGCCTCTAGCGTGTAAAGCACACCATACAGTGCATTTTTAAGGATGCAATGGAACCTGCAGAACTTCTTGAGGATTGTGTTGACTCCATATGGCAATTTTGATTGTTTACATAGCCGTTCAACCAGAAATGAGCTTCATCACTAAACAAAATTTCACGATAAAAAAGTGGATCAACTTCAAGCTGTTCTCGGCCTAATCAGCAAACAAATGACGCTAATTGTGGTCAAGTGGCTTTAGTTCTTGAACCACTTGGATCTTGTATGGGTGTAGACCAAGATGTTCACGCAAAATTTTCCATGTCGTGGATGCACAGAGTCCAACTTGTTGTGAACGTCGACGAATAGACAAATCTGGATAATCATTAACACTATGACTTACATCAGCGATATTTTCTTCTGTACGTACAGTTCTTTGTCTTGTTGTTGTTGTTGCATCGAGTAGAGAAAATGTTGTCTGAAATCTGGCGATAATTCGACGAATAAGCTGCTCTGATGGACGATTATGTAAACCATAAATTTCACGAAGTGCTCCATAAGTTTGGCGAATAGAACACTGATTTTGAAAATGAATTTCAACAATTTGTAAACGTTGTTGCGGCGTGAGTCTTCTCATGATAATTTGTCAATGCTTACTGAACAGAAATATCAAAACAACATGGCTTTTACCTTCTGTTAAATCGCAGTTATCCCTATCGAAAGTTCTATCACTGTAAAAAAAACACCCGATACAATATTTATAGATAAAACTTTACGCGTATGGATCACTTCAACTCAGAGGTATTGAAGTACTGTAGTAGTCAATTTTTGGTATACATACACTTTCTATCATCAACCATTATTTGACATGGGGTTGCAAGATGTTTTGAAATGGGAGTTGTTACCAAAGGAAGTTCAAAAAAGGCAACAGTTTTCTAAAAGAACATATCCTCGAAGGGCTGTCTTGAGATTCATTTCCATTGTTCCATTTCTCGTCCTGAGTGTCCAGAAGGTATCCAATAAGCGGATGTCGAGCGTAGCTGTGTTCGCTTCCGACTAAAGCATAGTTGGGGTGCAGCCGGGGTAGAAAACTGGACAGGAACTCTCAGGACAGATCGCACAGAGAATTGAGACAGAGTACATTCAGGCGAGAGTTAGAGAACACATTCAGAAGAGATAGAGTATAAAGACTGAAAAGTTCAGGAACTCAGTAACGGTTCTTGCATTAAATATTGTAAGTGTTGTATTACTAAAACGCTCGAGTGTAATTTCAAACTTGTGAATGAAATGTATGCAGAATGTCCCAGAAGTCGACTTCAAGCCGAAATCAAGTAACAGGCTGAGTCATAGTAAACAACAGAGAGATATTTCAAAAAATCTAAGTCGTGTACTTTTCAAGTTATATTGCATTTTTTATTATTCGAAAAAATGCACACCCTGTGGTGATTTTTGAACTCCTGTTGCTACAATTTTTTATTTTCTTTAAATTTCATTTTTCCTATGTTATCCCAAATAGTGCTTTTGTAACCTGTAATCTTCAATTCTAAGCCAATTGCTCCAGCTTGGAAAATAATGTCACTTATTGCCGAACCAAATATTCAAAATTAATATTTCGCACAACTTTAACTGACTGTACTGAGAAAAAAAAGTACTACATCAGCTTGGCAAATTTCTTTGAAAGTTAGCGCATTTATTGAGGATTCTAAAATGGTATAACACTAACTCCATTATTCCTTAGATAAAAAACGGTCCTTCTTAAAGAAAAACAGTTTGGAACAATTTATTCGAACCTTCTAAAAATGATTCTAGTGCATCCAATACTTTAAAAATCTGCTTTGAATGAGATGGGGTGAGTCCTTCCATAAAATATGAGTGAGACAGATAGTGACGCCACTATTTGCTACGCCCTTTGGTCTACTACGTATCTTTCCGTATTTGATCGTGTTATTTGTGTACTTACGACTTTTGGCTTCGTTTAGTAGATTTGTTTGCTTGTGATTTGGATAATTTTGATCTCTTTACGATGAACTTTGATTTTTATCTGTGATTGTGTATTGCCATCATGTCTGTGCATACCACACGAGAATGAGCCAACATGCACACTTCATTTATGGGGAATGCAGATGTAACGCTAGTGCAGCTTAGAGAATGTATCGCGAGAAATACCCGAATGCTGATCGTTATTCAGATCATCGAGTTTTCACGAATATTTACCGTTTACTCTTCACAGCGTGCCGACTTCCAAACAAAGTGCATGGTAAAGGAAGAATTTCCTCACTTACGAATATATTGTGCTTCAAACAGTTGAGGAAAATCCAAGTACTTCGATACGTGAAATTCAGCGAAGCACAGGGGTGCCCAAAAGAGCAGCTCACCGACTATTGAAAAAACATAAGCTCCACCCATATTATGTACAGCGAGTACAAGCTCTGTTATCTCGGGATTATGAACCTCGAGTTGCGTTTTGCTAAACCATGCTACAAAAAACCGGGAATACCCACAATTCTTAGGAAAAATTGTGTGTTCGGATGAATCAACATTTCAAAAAGATGGTAACATGAACCTCCACAATTTGCACGAGTGGCACGTAGAAAATCCAAATTTAATGGGACAAGATAGTTCTCAATACCGTTTTAAAGTGAACATGTGAACTGGAATTTTGAACGGAAGAGTCAGGACCTTTTGAGTTGCCAGAGGTTTTCAGTGCTGAAATTTATTCAGATTTTTTATGAAATCAGTTGCCAGATTTACGTGAAGACGTATTTTCAGAGAAATATGATTTCACTATGCCCTCTCAGAGAATATCTAAATGAAGAATATCCGGACAGATGAATAGGGCGATCTGGTTCAATCTCGTGGCCAGCCCGTTCACCTGATTTGAATTCATTAGTTTTTTTTTACTGGGGAGCAATGAAGGAAAAAATTTATTCAAAACCAATTGAAAATGTTATTGAGGTTCGGGAGAGAATTAGGGAAGCAATGCAATTCGTCAATAACAAAAGATTCGTCCGTCTGATATCCTGATCTTTTTTTAAAATATGTCGTGCAAGTATTGCGGCTGAAGGAGGGCAGTTTGAATATCTTTTGTGAATTTATTAAATCTTGTCATAAAACGAAACTGAATTTCTTCGAGAAAAACCTTTTTTTGTCCAATCTAAAAAAAATGTGGTTAGTGTTATAGCATTTTAGAATCCTTATTAAATGTGCTAACTTTAGAAATTACTTGACAAACTGCTGCAGTACAATTTTTTTCAGTACAGTCAATTGAAGTTGGGCAAAATTTTAATTTTGAATACAGGTTACAGAAGCACTATTCGGGATAATATGAGAGAAATAAAATTTGCAAAAAGTAAGAAACTGTTGCAACAGGAGTCCAAAGATCATCACGTGGTGTGCATTTTATTGGATAGAAGAAAGTGCAATAAAATTTGAAAAATACAAGACTTGGATTTTTTTTATATTTTTCTGACGACTATTATGACTTAACCTGTTACCTGCTTCCGGCTTGATTTCTGGATTTCTGGAACAACTTGTGTATAAGAGTATGCGTTTATTTTACACTAAAGAAGAGATAAATCGATTTATCAGTTAATACTCATAGACATTATCAGAAAAAGCCTACAGCAATATCCATCTCGTTTTTAAGCTGTCGAAATGAATCTCTTCCACATTCATGATAATGTTATTTTGCTCATTTCATCAAGTTATTCATTTTAAAACACAATCCGTATCACTTGTATTCAAAGAGTCGTCTGGCGGCAAAAAATCCCCCAAACCCAGGATGCGAAATTCGTACCGTACGAAGAACCGTAGGAAAAATGAAGGCAGCCATGAAATGTCGGATCCGAATTCAATCCGACTCGTCAGATTGCGAATTTCACATCATGTGGAGCCAACTGGGTCACCCACAAGGTGAATTAGGAAAATCCAGTCGAGTGGAAATCCCTCCAGCCATCATTTTATTTAAATAATCCATTTATTACGGCGGAAAGTCTACCTCCGTTATATTTTCAATTAGACGAGGCATGTCTGAAAGGGATGAACGGATGAGGTTTTTCGAAAATTTCATCAGGAATCAACTTTGCCTCCGGAATCTGTGAGAAAAAGTTGAAGTTACTGAAATACGTTTGAGTTAGATTAACGGATGACCACCCATATTTTGATAATAAAATTGCCTTTAAAGCGAAAAATATGAATAAAATGAACAAATATCCTGAAATCCTTTCACAAAGCTTCATTTTTGCGAGCAACCATAAGAATTCCATCATTTCGATGTTTATATTTTTAGAATATTGAGCCATAATTGCACACAAACCATCAAATTCAAATCTGTGTAGACATCAGCAGAAGTTCCCTTAAGTTAGAAACGTAAGGGAAATATCTTCTAAATAAAATTATATTTAATATTATAACTTCAGGAATTAAATTAATGTCATATAAGCACCGCTTATATCAAACGACATATAGAATGAACATTCATCATAAGACATCCAAATCCAATAAATATAAATTGTTAACAAAAACCCTATAAATTAAAAATTATGAGTAGGCAAAATTTTGTTTCTGCTCATCCCTCTTACAATTGAATATGATTGAGTACTAACGAGCAAAGTCTCTCTTAAAACTTGTTTTTTAGTAATGTTTTTACATATCTTGAGATTTTCTAAAAAATAACTTAGTTAGATATCCAATAATATTGAATATTCTAAGTTGGATAGTTTTATGATGAAATTCTTAAGATTATGTTTAAACATTTTTGAAAGATATCTGTTTTCATAAGAGTTTTCATGAGCAGAAACAAAATCTTGTCTACTCAAAATATTTAATTTATAGGATTTTTGTTAACAATTTATATTTATTGAATTTTGTTATCTCTTTTGGATGTATTTTAATGAATGTTTATTTTATATGTCATGATATAAGTGGTACTTATACGACATTATTTTAATTTATTTTCAGAAGTTATAATCATTAAATATAATCTTTTGGAATTAAATATGTAGAAGGCTAATTTTTTAAAATTTTTTTAAAAATTTTTAAAATATTTAAATAATTGTATGAGATTAAATATGTAGAAGGCTAACAGAATACATCTGCAAATATTAAAATATTTAAATAAATTCAGAATTATTTCTGAAAACCTTTACAATACATATTAAAAATAATATATCAAAATATACAGGTGTCCCAGAAGTCGACGTCAAGGCGGAATCAGTTAACAGGTTAAGTAATAATAGTCATCAGAAAAATATAAAAGAGAATCCATATCCTGTGTTTTCACGTTATATTGCACTTACTTTTATTCAATAAAATGCACACTCTCTGATAATTTTTTGGAGTCCTGTTGCTACCATTTTTTACTTTTTTAAATTTTATTTTTCCTATGTTATCCCGAATAGTGCTTTTGTAACCTGTAATCTTCAATTCTTAGCCAATTGCTCCAGCTTTGAAAATAATGTCACTTTTTGCCGAACCAAGTATTCGAAATTAAAATTTCGCTCAACTTCAATTGACTACTGAAAAAAAATTAACTAAGTACATAAGTTTGGCAAGTTACTTCAAAAGATAGCACATTTAATGAGGATTCTAAAATGCTATAACACTAACTACAATCTCTTTCAGATTGGACAAAAAAAGGTTTTTCTTAAAGAAATTCAGTTTCGTTTTATGACAAGATTTAATAAATTTACAAAAGATGTTGAAACTGTCCTCCTTCAGCCGCAATACAGTCACAACATCTTCTTAAAAAAGATCGGGATATCAGACATACGAATCTTCCGTTATTGACGAATTGCATTGCTTCCCTAATTCTCTCCCGAAATTGATTCATCTGGTGAATTTCCGAAACGGTGATACAACGTCTCTTTCCCTTTCCGAACCTAAAAAGTTTTGCACTAGATGTGACCTAAGAGTACAATTTATTGTGCGAGCAAAATTCAATTTCTTCCAGAAATATTGGACGTACCTTTTGCAGGAGAATAGGGCTGCGATCCGCTGCATTAATTGACCTGAGATTATAAAATGCGATGAGATGAACTTTTATGCATGAAATTTTCGCGAGCACATTTACATTCATTATACACTGTTAGAACAGTGCAGATGAGTCTTTGTTTTTTAATCCGTTTAGTTCACGATGTTCCGTGCGGAGTCAGGGATTATATAAAATTCAATATTGAAAAGATTTCTCAGAACTTCGGTTCAATCAAACTTATCGCGTCCTCGAAACTATAATTTGAATTGTTTGAAAATTCGCCGGGAAGTTTTGGGGAAGTAGATGAATAAATGTAAATTTTCCAGGGCTTGTCTGCCGATTATTGAGAAATTTCTGCAGCATTGGCGAAACTGATAAGAAACTCTTTTACTTTTGGGGCAAGGTGCCCTCATTTTGACAGGAAACCTTCCTTTTTCGGTGGAACTTTTCGAAAAATCTCAACATTCGTTTCGTGTTAATACTGTTTTAAATGAAATTCAATATTGAAGTTATCGGAAACTCTAGATTAAATGAACACCAATTGAGATGAAAGAATAAAAATATCCATGTCACCTAGTTAGCTGAAAGTCAAATTTTTGAGAATGCCATACAAACAGAGGAGGAATGATGTCCAGAATAAAAATCTGAGGATCATGGGTCCCGAAATACTTCACTAAACAGCGGAGATCAGTAAAAGAATTCTTATAAATTCTGCAGTTATCAAACTCCTCTTTATTCTGAGAAATACAGAAATATTCATCAGTTTGAAGATAGTCATATTTTTCTGGATATGACTGTTAGGTCTCACCTAGAGAAGGTCCGGCTACATTAGAACATAATTCATTATTTTCTTACTGCTAGTGCGATGTTGAGATTTTCAACCTCGCACTTTTTGTGCTGACTTGAAGTTTTATTTATATTTATTATTTTTCATAATTTCAATATACTTCTTTTTGTAACATTCTTAGACAGAAGTAATGTATGAAATAAATTGTGCAGATAGTCGGCTATGGCCAAAATTGCATGGCAACAATTTTTGTGAAATATTGTTGATTGTCAACAGGTATACAAGTTATGAAATGATGTCGCAATTGGGAAAATGAAAAAAGGTATAATATTTGTATAGAAAAGGTTTTTGAAACGTTAAAAAATAGTGCAATTGACTGAACTGGGAAAAATTGCTGAATATGAGACAACAGAGGTTTAAAATGGCATGGATATGAGGCATAGACCAGTTTCAGGAAGACCGAGTAAGTACAAAGGAAACAATTAAAACACTTTATTGACCTTAAGACGACACAATCCGCGCCTGGGGTTTCGCAAATTGGCTAAAAGATTTGTAAACCAACAAAATATAAAAATATGTCCAGAAACCGTCCGTATGTCATTCAAAAGACAAGTCTACATATCAAGGAGACCAAAAAAACTTCAGAAAACATTTTCTCTACTCGATGCAACAACAACAAGACAAAGAACTGTATGTACAGAAGAAAATATCACTGATGTAAGTCATAGTGTTAATGATGATACAGATTTGTCTATTCGTCGACGTTCACAACAAGTAGGAGTCTGTGCATGGATGCACAGACCACGTGGAAAATTTTGCGTAAAGATCTTGATCTACACCCATACAAGATCCAACTGGTTCAAGAACTAAAGCCACTTGACCATAATAGGTATCGTTTGTTTGCTGATTGGGCCTTAGAACAGCTTGAAGTTGATCCACTTTTTTATCGTAAAATTGTGTTTAGTGATGAAGCTCATTTCTGGTTGAACGGCAATATAAACAAGCAAAATTGCCGTATATGGAGTGAAAAGAATTCTCAAGAAGTTCTGCAGGTTCCATTGCATCCTGAAAAATGCATGTATGATGTTCTTTAGATGCTGGAGCTATCATCGGTCCATATTTGTTCAAAAACGATACTGGAGCTAATGTTACAGTGAATGGTGCTCGTTAAAGATCGATGATTAATGATTATTTGTTTCAAAATTTGAATGGTATCGACCCAGAAGTGTTTTGGTTCCAACAAGGTGGTGCTACACCTCATGCTGCTACCGTAACAATTAATTTATTGAAAGAAAGATTTGGCGATAACATTATTTCGAGAAATGGTTCAATTAATTGCCCTTCAAGATCATGCGACATAACTCCACTGGATTATTTTCTTGTGGTTATGTCAAGTCATTGGTTTATGCTGATAAACCAGAAACAATAGACGCTTTGGAAGCCAACATAAATCGTGTTATTGATGAAATAAGGCCTGAATTACTCGAAAAACTGTTCTGGTCAAATGCGGTTCCTCAGAGCTAGTCGTGGTGGATATATGCCAGAAATTGTTTTCAAAACATAAATGTCATGAAATTATCTTTCAAATAAAAAAAAATTGGCTTCAATCTTAATTTAAATGTGTTTTATTTCAATTTAAAGTTCTATCACTCTAAAAAAGAACACCCGATATTAAGTACCTATTATTATTATTATTATTGAACGACACAGCATTTGGGAATTATACTCTACTTCATTCTATCCTTCATCTACTAGCATTCATCTCATTTATTTTTCTATAATCAATAAAAAGTCCATTTCAATCATTCAGTCAACCCACAAATAGATTCTACAATCAAATATTTTTGTAGAAGGAATGCATTGGGACACCTCTTACCTTCCATTTTTAATGCGATTAACTAATTGGCCCTTATTTCTTGGGTATAAATATTGGAACAATAAGCAAAATACGCAGGTAAACTTATCGTGGTACGATACCTATGCTGATAATTGATTTTATTGTGAAACAGTTTTTTGGTGATATATGTTATAAAAGTATGAAGATATCATGAACGAAGCATATAAAGATAACCAAAATGCTGGCTGAACAATATAACGGCACTTACGTGATGAAATTAGCACTATTTATCTCATAATGGAAAAGGGTGTATTCTAGAAGGGAACTATATTCAGCATTGAAAGTTGATGTGTTGAAGAAAATGAAGGACACTCATCAACACAACCAGCTTGAGAAATTTCAATCTAAAATCATCTCTTCGTTCCTAAAATGATCCCCCACATACTCAATTAACTTTTTCTGTCGCATACATTAGACCCAACGTTTTGCACCTCACGAAGTAAAGTACACAGCCTCCTACGATACTCCAATAATAATACCACGGGTTATAATTAGAGCGGTACGAAATAAACCCTTTTTCGATTAATTACAACTTTCCGTAATCCATAAAATGCGTGCGGCAGCAAAACTTGGGGCTTTGCGGTTCTCCAACTAACCCAGAATAGCATTTTTCAGTCGGCCGCGCGGGTTGAATTGATTCGGCTTAGCGGATGAGTTCGCCAACTCTGGAGTTTTTTGAGTTCTCTCCCTGATGCGGCGGCCATCGGGGAGATCCTTTGTTTTTGAGCGAGGGTTCGCGGTATTTCTTCATGAAATACAGGCTATCGACAAGCAATTTAGACATCGACAAATGTATTTTTCTATTATCTGATATTGAGTAGATGAAATTTAAGGTGACCATAAAGATTTTATCTGTTATCCTTTCTGGACCTGGTGATACACCATAGTGTCTGAGAGTCTGTGATATTAAAATATCAAAAAAAATATATGAATATAATGACATTCAATATCATTGAACGAATACGATATCCTTCCTCTTACAATTTTTTAAACATTATCTATGAACTCAAAATACGCGCGTTGCAAATTGGCGGACGCGCCGGTTTCATATTCTTTACATAGTGTAAAATGACGCTTCCGCTGTCTGTTCGCTTGGATCTATTCATTGGATTTTAATGTAGTTCTCAGATATAGATAGAGTGACTCAAGAGGAAGATTTTAATGTATAATAAATACATATTCTAATAAAGAAAAGCTGAAAAATTCAAAGATTTGTGTGTGATGTCGTAAGAAACATATTTTTTGCGCTTATATCGCAAACGATGTCTGTTCGCTTAGACCTTTGAACTATTCTACGGATTTAACTGCGGTTTTCAATAATCGATAGAGTGATTCAAGAAGAGAGGTTCATAATACATACATATTATAGTACAGAAAAGCCGAAAAATTCATGAAATAAAATTAAGTCGCTTCCGCTTTCTGTTCGCTTAGATCTATTAAACTATTCGAACGATGTTAATACAGTTTCCATCAATAGAAATGGTAATGCAAGAGAAAGGCTTATATGTATATATTATATACATATTATAGTACAGAAAATCCGAAAAATTCAAAGATTTGTAAAGTGATGTCGTAACAAACATATTCTTGTGCGCTTATATCACAAACTCTGCCTAAACCTTACGAGATAGATCAAAAATCGATAAAAAAGTTCGCGATGGTATATATTTATCTCCAAAGGATAACCCACAGTAACCATTTTTATCATTTACATATTACCAAAAAAGATGTGTTATTTACCAAGGTATTTTATACACTACAGTATTATTCCTTTTCCAATTGAATATATTACATATCTTGTACATTTCATGTAGGTAAAAACTGCGCTTAAGAGCATTTCACTGAAATGGATATCTTAGAAGATATCATCACTCCAGTTCTTTCAGGGCGAGTTGTGTCTTTTCAATTAAATCACCATTGCACTTTTACTGTATAATTATGGACGTGTCATCACAGTAATAAAATTACAATTTATGATGTTTAGATCGTTTATATAAATAAGTAATGGTGCCCAATACGGACCCCTGAGGCACCCCATGACATACATCTTTTTCTAAAGAAGTAACACCATTGCAGTAAACTCTCCGAATTCTATGGCTCACTTAAAATCTATTGATTTGAATACATTGTTGCCCCTAAATCCATTGGCGTGCAGTTTCTTCAGTAACACTGCATGTGAAATTGGATCTATCGGAAAGTGGTAACGTCTTCTATGGGATACTCCGGGAAGCTGTAGCAGAGAAAAGCGGAAGTACGAGGCACGTCGCCACAAATGTTATATCTTTATTTTTCTATTTAGAACTAGTGAACCTGTGAACATTGTTAAATCAGACTCGTTTCTGGAATTTCAAACATTTAGAAAGCTCCATATCTTTTCACAGAATATTTTCTCTGTTAATTTTGTAAACAGAAAACGAACCGAAAAGACTGCAAACGTTAAAGCCCTTTCCCTACTTTTATTGAAGAAGCCAATTTTCTGCCGAATCGTCGAGTTCGCGGAGTTTCAGTATGAATAATTTCCAACAAAATATCCTCCAGTATCTGTAGAACGCTCCCTTCCTCCGCCTAATCGTTGACCCCAAATTCGAGAGAGTAGACACACCAAATTCACCGGAGGACGAAAGTAAACTTATTTCTGTGCCTTTCCCGACGAATTCCCGCTCAAAGTGGCCGAAATTCCGGGCTAGGACGGGCGCTGATGGACCTGCGGAGGCAGGGAGCCGACAGCCGCCTTTGATGCCGCCAGACGGGCCCAGGAACTCCAGAAATTATTTTCATCATAAACAATTAGATTGGAGCGACGTAATCGGTTTTCCTACGCAGAGCTCCCCCAATTTTGCGGGTAGGTTTATTTCCAAAATTAAAACTTCATCCGGTCTACGATGAGGTTTTAAGTTTGTTTGTTCGACCGTGAGCGTTGATGAGAGTTCGTGAGGTTGCATGTGGCTGCTGGTTTTGGGATGTTAAACGTTTCTAATTTGATATCTCTTGTCTTATTTTCCGTTGGGCCCTTCCAGATACCCAACTTAATAGGCCAATTTTTTACTTTCATAATATCAAGAATCGACCTTTCTTCTGGGCAATGCACTCTTCAGGAAAGTCAAATAAACTCATTTGACCAAATGAATTATTATTTAAAGCGATAGTTCCTATTTTAATAAAATTTCCTTCCTAATTATATTATTATATATGTTGGTTCAGAACGTTCTACGCCGTTTTCCGACATCCAACCTCAACCTCCACTCTCCTCTATTCGTCGAAGCATCTTCAGGTTTTTCACTATCTTTCATTTCCTTGTTAATTCCTTACTTCTAGCTAATCCAGTGGTGTCCACAGCAATGTCTGCTTAGGTATTCAATTATCTGGAATTCGCTGAACATGCCTATTACATATCAACTGCTTTGTTCTTATGTTGTCTACAGTGGTGTGTTTTAGATCCATAATTTCTTTTATTCTATATCCTTTCAATCCTTGATCTTCCTGCTGACCTCCTTCAAAAATCCGGAAAAGTTGGGATTCCTTCCTTTATTGTTCACTAAAATCTTAGCTGAATTATTTCTATTTACCGCTAAAGATTTAATTCCCATTTCATGAAGACCATAAGAGATCCTAAAACTGCTATAAAAGGTTTCAGCAGTAGGATCTCTAATGGTCTTCATAATATGGGAATTAATTCTTTGCACTAAATAGAAATAATGCAGCTAAGATTTTGGTGAACTATAAAGAAAGGAAACCCAACTTTTCCGAATCGGAGATTTATCAAATTAATTGTGATGATTGTAACGCTACATATATAGGACAGACAGGTCGATGTTCACAGCATAGAATCAAAGAACATAGGATGTCTATTTTAAAAAACGAGAAATCAACTGGTTTTGAAGAATATTGTATAGAAAATAATCATCTTTTCAATGAGAAATATGTCACTTTACTATATAATATTAATGAGGGTAAATTGATGGACTTTTTGGAGATCAGAAAGCCGTTGGAAAAAAGAGAATTTAACAAAATACTATTCAGCAATACCCCTATATTGGATGCTGTTATTTCCATGCGCCTAAAAATATACAGATGTCCTAAGTGTAATATAAAAACCTTTTTCAATTTTAAGTTAAGTTTCTTTTTGTACCTCTTCGAAGATAAAATAAATGGAGGTTCATACTTTATAGAAGGTATATAAAACTATTTATACTATAATTCAAATATTTACAGATATGAATAAAACAGTTATCAGGAATCGGACTATATATTTTATTCTCTTCTACAGCTTTTTTCGGCCAACGTTTCAAGACAACACTGTCTCTTTCTCAAGGCTACAATTATTAAAAGATGATGAACACACGTTCTAATAGATCTCTACTTAACCTTACCTTCAAAAACTACTTTTACAGAGACATCAAAATAAGTTTACAAAACATCAAGGTGGTGAACAAAACAGTCAAAGACATATTAAAATAGCTATAGCAAATTGAATAAATTAGTTAAAATTGGATAATAATCCTTAATGTATAGATAAAATTAAATGTGTGACAGGCAAAATTACAGTCTAAAATCTAAATCAGGACAAAGTGACAATTAATCTGTCAATGTTACCCACACCGGAAACAAAGTACCAACTGTAGTAACAAAACTGGTTAAAATGGACATTCACATAGTATGTAAAATAGAAAGTCAAAACTAGAAGAAAATGGGTTTGAAGTTAAACCCAGTAAGCAATCATAAAAACCACTTAAACTCTTAACATCTTCTCTGAAATTGACACTTAATGAGCTTCTAATGTGTATCATCTCACTAATGTTTCTCTTATACAGGTGTTTTTCTCTGTCTAAAATAGATGTGTCTGAAAAGTTGAAAGAATGGAGTTGGGTGTGCGCATGTGCCGTGAGTGCAGTCTTATTCTGGTTGTTAATGTTCTTTATATCATATTTGTGTTGTTTAATCCTTTCTTTGAGGTGTTGTCTGGTTTGACCAATGTACGATTTATTACAATCATTGCAAGGAATTTTATAAACTAATTCCGACTGCCACTGGTTTTTATGATTGCTTACTGGGTTTAACTTGAAACCCATTTTCTTCTAGTTTTGACTTTCTATTTTACATACTATGTGAATGTCCATTTTAACCAGTTTTGTTACTACAGTTGGTACTTTGTTTCCGGTGTGGGTGACATTGACAGATCAATTGTCACTTTGTCCTGATTTAGATTTTAGACTGTAATTGTGCCTGTCACACATTTAATTTTATCTATACATTAAGGATTATTATCCAATTTTAACTAATTTATTCAATTTGCTATAGCTATTTTAATATGTCTTTGACTGTTTTGTTCACCACCTTGATGTTTTGTAAACTTATTTTGATGTCTCTGTAAAAGTAGTTTTTGAAGGTAAGGTTAAGTAGAGATCTATTAGAACGTGTGTTCATCATCTTTTAATAATTGTAGCCTTGAGAAAGAGACAGTGTTGTCTTGAAACGTTGACCGAAAAAAGCTGTAGAAGAGAATAAAATATATAGTCCGATTCCTGATAACTGTTTTATTCAACTCATGAAAATGGATGATAACCTTGATCAGAAATTTACAGATATATTCTGTTAGCCTTCGACATATTTAATTTAAAAAAAATACATTTAATGTTATAACTTCAGGAATTAAATTAATGTCATATAAGACATCCAAATGAGATAACAAAATCCATTAAATATAAATTGTTAACAAAAATCCTATAAATTAAATATTTTGGGTAGACAAAATTTTGTTTCTGCTCTCCCTCTTATGAAAACAGATATCTTTCAAAAATGTTTAACATAATCTTTCATCATAAAACTATCTTACTTAGAATATTCAACATTATTGGATATCTAAGTTACTTTTTAGAAAATCTCAAGATATGTAAAAACATTACTAAAAAACAACTTTTAAGAGAGACTTGGCTCGTCAGTACTCAATCATATTCAATAAAATATAATATCAATCAACAAAAAATATTTACTTAACTTTAACAATCCAGAAAGCAAATGAGTACTGAACATTTAAAGGGAGTCCAATGTTAACTCAAATAAATAGTTCTGTGGTCCACCATTGATCCTGAAGATTGAAAGACAATTTAACGGCCTCTGTTATAGCACAAGGAACATCTGTATAAAGAATGTTAAGGAAACCAAATAAAATAAATAGAGGTTTATTTTATTTTATTCATAATATATAATTATTTGGTATCCTTAACATTCTTTATACAGATGTTCCTTGTGCTATAACAGAGGCCGTTAAACTGCCTTTCAATCTTTAAGATCAGTGATAAACCATAGAACTATTTATTTGAGTCAACATTGGACTCCATTTAAATGTTCAGTATTCATTTGCTTTCTGGATTGCTAAAGGTAAGTAAATATTTTTTGTTGATTGATATTATATTTTATTGAATATGATTGAGTACTGACGAGCAAAGTCTCTCTTAAAACTTGTTTTTTAGTAATGTTTTCACATATCTTGAGATTTTCTAAAAAGTAACTTAGATATCCAATAATATTGAATATTATGAGTAAGATTTATGATGAAATTCTTAAGATTATGGTTAAACATTTTTGAAAAATATCTGTTTCCATAAGAGGGATGAGCAGAAACAAAATTTTGTCTACCGAAAATATTTAATTTATAGGATTTTTGTTAACAATTTATATATATTGGATTCCTGAAGTTATAACATTAAATATATAATATTTTTTGAAATTGAATATGTAAAGGCTAACAGAATATATCTGTAAATAATAAAATATTTAAATCCTTCGAAGATGGTCGAAAGACCGGAACACGTGTCAGGATTCTGAATAAATTGTGAAACATAAAAACTATGTGAATTATTTTAAATAAACCTTATTTAATATGGATTTTCATCAAGTCAAGACTGATTAAATTAAACATTTTAAACTACTAGGTCATGTTGTCTTTTCGAATGAAAGCATGGACATAGAGAAATCTGAATAAATAATTCAATGAATATCAAAACCACGGTATAAAATTGACATAACCGATAATTATTTCATAAAGTTACATTAATTTTTGCCTAACGATCGTGACTACAAATCATAGAAACGATCCTAACGTCGGAACCACACTAAATATTCAAAAACAGTGAGAATAAAAAGTCTCAACTGAATAAATAACGCATAACAATTTAGCCATTATAGTAACCCCATTTTCGAAATAATGCTGTGTTCTGAATGAAATTATAGTAGCGAATGCCCCGCAATCTCATTTCTTCGGAATGATTTAAAATAATTACATCTGAATCCGGGAAAATAACTTGGTCCCCAGTCGGCAGCATCGCAGCCACAAAGTGCAAGAAATTTTTATGATCTTCGCCCGTGGCACTAACTTTTCGGTCAAAAGTTAAGTATCAGCTTTTCGGCGTGATTCATGTTCATTATGAGAGCGGCGACATTAAGTTGGAGTCCTGTTTGAAAGAAGGAGGGAGTAATGATTAAAACATCAAGTTTTTCATGCGGGACTAAATTACATCGTTCACGGTCCGGCAAGTTCATCACCAGACGGAGATAAAATCGTGCGGAATGTTAGGGTGCCTTCGCATCCCGTGGAGGAAATTGCGTGCGATCGGTCGTGCAAAATTCCTTTTTAATCGATATTATCAGAAGTGGGTCCTTTCCTAAATGAAACTTCTCCATAATATGTGGTTAGTTACAGGTTTATTTTTAATTCCAATTATTTCATTATTAGTTTATAATTGGATCACTCGTGGCATGAGTCTAGTGAGCTTATGAATCTAATCTAATCGTGGGCAAGACTTAAGAAGAAGTGGTAGAATCTGCAGAACAAGATTTGTTAAAAATAAAAACATGGTTTAATTAAAGTACGTCTAGAAAGTGTGCGGAAAAAAGTTCAATTGTAATTATTTGGTATATATTTTTAATATAAGAAAAACAAATGTTAACTTCCCCTATTTTATTGATTTACAAGACAATTGTTCTGTCATACCATGAATTCATCAAGTGAGTATTAAAACTGGTGTAAACCAGGTGTGGCGTTTTCATCAGGATAATCCAAGATGCCATACTTCGGCCTATACTCAAGCTTGGATGCAAGAACACCAAATGACAACCATATCATGGCCAGCAGCTTCAACAGATCTTAGTACCATTGAAAACATATGGGAACTAATGAAGATTGAAGTTGAACGAGCAACGCCACCATTAAAGATGATTTAATTCAGTCAGTTACAGTCCTGGACTACCATCACCGAAAATTATGGAGGTGATCTAGTTTCGGGTGTACCCCGACGTTTAGTCATGTGTTAACAGTTAAATGGAGGTTTTATAAGTAAATAAGATGAATATTTTGATATAATTTTCTGATTCAAGAATTAAAACTATATTTTTTGATTGTCTCGGTCTTTACTTAACGGAAATTCATCTTCGATATAAGAAAAACAAATGTTAACTTCCGCTATTTTATTGACTTACACGACAATTCTTCCGTCATACCATGCCTTCATCAGGTGAGTGTTAAAACTGAGGTATACAATGCAAAACATGACCTTCAGTACTCAGCTCTGGTACAAAAAAAAGAGAGGTGGAAAGAGATGGTTTACAATTGTTGAAAAATATTAAGTAGGGGGGATCTGTTTAAATCTATTTGATCATTCGATGAAATTTGTCTTTTATCATATCTATTGATCTCTAAAGTTTCTAACAGATTTTGTTTCTGACTTTTGTTTTCGATATGTAATATTTCATAGTTCATATTAAAATTATGACCAGTCTCTGACAAATGGTTGGCATAAGTTGAATTTGGTTTATTATTAATATAACATTTTTCATGTTCTCGCATTCTTGTTTGAAATGAACGGCCTGTATGTCCCACAAAAACACATGGGCAATCACTATATGTTAACCTGTAAACTCCTGATTTTTTGTTTTTAAGAATGACGTCTTTATTATTTTTTATTAAGCTGCAAAAAGAATTAATGGTTTTAAAAGAGATGTTATAATTTTCTTTTTTCTTTAAATATCTAGCAATCTTTTCAGATTTTTTGCCTATGTAAGTTGATGAAATAAATTTTGTTTCGTTTGAATTTTGAAATTTTGAATATTCAAGTGATTAAAATTCGTTAATTATAGATAGTTTACTTGACAAAATAAATTACAAGAAAGCAATATCACTTGTATATTCTAATGTGCGTAATTATGACTAGGCGGGCATCCCGATCCGGGTATCACTAACATATTAAAGGGCGAAATTTAATCACTTTCATCTTTAATCTTTGTTATTTTATTTAATCACTTGTATTTAGTTGTATCCTTGAAATCAACGTCCATACGTACGTGAAAAAGTAATACTTCATTAAATTCGATACAGCCCAATCTTGCAATCAGGTCACCGACCAATCTATTCAATTCCATTCCAGGAAACCACGCGAAATAAACGACTTCCTGGATTTGCGTCCACTGATTTATTTTCGGGAAATCAGGGAGTGTTTTTACATTTTATATTGAAACGCCAACCGCCTGATGGAATTCCCACCCTGAAGGGGTTCCGTGATAAGTTCGTCGAGATTAGGATAGAAAAACTGGGGCTTTTTACGACAAACACACAATTAAAAGACAGGAGGACTGGAAAAACAACGAAATTGTTCCCCGTTCCATTCGAGAACGGTTTCGTTGTCCGTTACGTCGAATGGAAGAAATTGTCTATGAGAAATGAGTTGGAATGTTTGGAGACCTTCGTGGGTTATGAATTTTTCGTGATAATCACTGTCTGCCAATGGTTGATTTTTTTGTGTTAGGAGTAAGCAATTTTTCATCGTTTATAATTTTTCTGGTTGAACAACAACGTGACAAAGTGTCACTGATTTTGTGTCATAAGTGAAGGTTTTATTTGAGCTTCATCTGATCAGCACGATGAAAAAATATGCAAATTAAAATAATAAATTATGACACTAATTCGAAATATTCTGACTATACCGACATAACTAGAGTTGTTGCTTTTGCGCGCTTATTGTTTGCAACAATTTAGGTCCGAAATATCTCGGTTAAGTTCGTTAATGGGCAGATATAATGGTTTCGCAGTTATTCATTCATTTCAACTTTTTTCTAACGTTTCCGATAGTTCCGAAACTACTGATCCGATTTTGCTATTTAAGTGTATAACAAAGGCACAAAAACTCAAGGCAAATTTCTGCGTGAACGAGTAGAGGAAAAAATGCCGAAAGTTCCGAATCAGAAAACCTAGAGTCTTGAAATTTTTAGGGTAGGTTAAGAGTCCAAATAGTTATGTTTGAAATGGACAAAAAGTGCGCAATAGTTCTCGAGTTATTCTTACTTCACATATTCATCTAGAAGGACTTCATCAAAGTACAAGTACAACGTTTTAGTTCGGAATTTTTAGTTTTCAAAAATATACAGAGCATACAGATACTATTTTTACTATTTCATAATAGAAACGTTTTTCACTCATATGTCAGGCTTATTCCTTAAAATATTGAAAAAGAGTGATGTAATTAAAATCGAACTGGTCGTTTAAAAAGATGTTGATAAATTTAGTTCAAGTTTCCTATTTTGAACATTCAGATATCAAAGGTATCTGCAAAAGTAACAATGTTGTTTACATTAACAATGTAAATAAAAACAACTTGGCATAAGTTTCACTGTTTATTTCATGTCTTTTGACATATGTGTTCCGGGTTTTTAGCCCATTTTCAAAACTGAAGAGAGCAGAACTTAATATCCTATTTATAATAGTAGGGCAGATAACATTTTGAAAAGTGTGAAAATAAGGTGTTTGTGCGGTCTTAACCTTTAACAGATAAGAGCAATGGTGATAAATTAAATTCATTTGTGATTGGTAGCTTCTTTCCATGTGGTAAACAAATTTACAAACTTTCTAAAAGGTCCATTCTTATGCTTTTATTCCAAACTTGTAAAATATCAGTTCTACTGAAATCTATTGTTATTTATACAATGTTCCGAAAAGGTAGATGTTATTTTGTTATGTAATATACTTTTTTTGTGTTTTTCTACCCTCATGTTTGTTTATAGGTCGTCCTGTCTGACCTATGTAAAATGCAGGGAAGGCATTCATTTCAATATAATTTGTAGGTACTGCTTTTTTCACACGTTTCACGACAGTCTTTGATATTGAACCTAAGTTGTTTGTACAAATATTACTGATATTATTTTGTTTTAGTCGATTGCAGATTTTGTTACGTATTTGTGGTATGAACTTTATGCTATGGAATTTTTCTTTTTCTTTGTCCTGAAGGATAGGGTAAAGAGAAGCTAAAGCTTTTTTATGCTATTTCCTAAAAATTAATTTTTCTATTACCTTCGTATTGTTATCATTCTTCGACGCTAATGACTTCAAAGCTTTAATTTCTTTGTTAAAGTTTTCTACTGAGAGGGGTCTTAATAGAAACTTATGTATAAAGGCGTGAAAAGGAGACGTTTTCATTTTATAAGGGTAGGAACTGTTATTTTGTATTAATCAATCTGTGTACTTGGATTTTATAAACTTGTTACATTCAAGGGTGTTAAAATTTCTTGTGAATATCTGAATATCTCAAAAATCTATTGATTTTTGGGAATTTTCGATTTCAATGAGCTACCAATCACAAACGAACAACTTGAATTCAATTAATCACCATTGCTTTTATCTGTAAAAGATTAAGACCGAGCCTTATTTTTACACTCTCCAAAATTATACCTGTTATCTACCCTACTATTATAAATAGGATTTTAAGCCCTAACAAACTCAATCTGTTAGAGTGCTACAATTTTAATTTCAAAAAATTTCATTAAAGAACTTTTAGAATTAAATTAATATCTTATAAGCACTGCTTATATTTAATAGACGTATTAAATCAAAACTTATTATACATTATCCCCTGGAATAAAAAAACCCAACAAATATAAATTGTCAATTAAAATTAATAAATAAATAACTGTTCGAATGCTTCGTTCCAAGCATGCGCATTGATCTCTTCAGACAAGCGGAAACGCAGCTTTGCTTGTGACAAAATGTTTTGTTTTCTGATGTCATATTTATGAAAACTGAATATTCTTCAAAAATATACAATATAATTTTAAGAACTTCCCCAAAACTAATTTATTTGAAATATTTGAATAAGTTACTTCAAAAACTCTCAAAACATGTAGCACATTCAGAAAAAATATCTAATTATTTTTTGAGGATGTGATACATGTTTTGAGAGTTTTTGCCGTAACTTATGTAAATATTTAAATAAATTAAATATTTCAAAAAAATTAGTTTTGAAGGAGTTTGTAATAATCCTTCTATCAAGTAAAAAACCGCTTCTTACGATTTTACCTCAAGTTCTGTTCTCTTAAGTTTTGAAAATGGGCTAAAAACCTGAAACATATATTATTGTCAACAGACATGAAATAAATTAACTTTGTTAATTTAAAATTGTTTCTCCAAGTGATATGCTAGAAATTAATACCAATGTTGTTTCACTACAGCGAAATGACAGCTACTGTAAAGAGGGCCTAAGGATGACACTTCAAAATGAAGGTGTTGCCTGATGAAACAATGGAATAATAAACTATAAGCGATATTTGTTATCAAAACCGCACGAACTTATTTCTACTCGTTATCCTAATTTGTTTGAAAATAACATTCAATAAACTTCATTTGCTACGAATTTCTGTTTCCATCTTTTTGTGATTTCGAAAAATACCCAGAGTTCTTCGGAACGACCCTGCGTCTGACATAACCTCGCCCCACTTGAGGTAAGGACCGTTCACCCACTCAATAAATCGATCACGAACGAAAAAACCCACCCCAAGAAATTCCGGGCGAAAACTTTTTGCCGATCGTGGATGATTAGTATTCAAGAACTGTCTGAAAAAGATTCACAACTCACCGAAATCTTGCGGAACTATTAACATATCAGGTAAGTAAAAGAGCAAACGCGGAAAGAAATCACCGGCTACGTCCCAACTCTACATAAACTTAATTTGGAAACTTGTTCCAGTTTTTATTACATTGAGGAAAATTAACTGGTTGCCCGCTACCTCGCAGCCCTTAAACTATCTGAGGACGAGATTTTCCGACCTGGGGATATTTCTACGTGACACAATAATTTATTTTGCTGTCGGTTGCAGATTTTGCCGTCAAGTTTTGCAAAGTTTCTTATCGTCGCCCGGAATATAAGAATAGTTCGAGTGGATAGATGGTGACGATTTTCGGGAAACGGAAAAGACGTAAACGTTCCACGGATATGAAATTTGAATGGAATTGTCCTGACGTTGGTATATTTTTCCCGTATCTGCGGAATTTAGTCCGCGTCAGTTTTATCAAATTACTCCAATATTTAGATGTCGAGCAAGCATTTCGTCTCTACTTGTTTTTGCACTCGTGCAAAAGAACAAGCTGCGCCAATGTCAAATGACAATTTCGAAGTGAATGTTTTAGATTCAAGAAACAATGATTTGAAACCAAAATCGCTAACCCACCACAGCGAAGGCTATAATAAAAATATGAAAGAAATGAAACTAAAACACTCTACTTGCGCTAGCAATTTAGTCCGTCCGCACATGAAACATCCTACTTCGTAAAATGCTTCATAGTGCGGCAATGAAAAGATTATTAAAACTTGTCTCTCCTGAATGAATCCCAAATTGTCAATGTGATGGTGAAAGTGCAAACTCTCCCTATCTCTTTATTTCAACTTTACAATTAAAATAGTGACTCCTATTTATAATATAATATAGTTTTATATCGGGTGTTTTCTTAGAGTGATAAAACTTTAAATATAAATAAAACACATTTAAATTATGATTGAAGCCAATTTTTTTTTATTTGAAAGATAATTTCATGACATTTATGTTTGGAAAATAATTTTCGGGATATGTCCATCACGACTAGCTCTGAAGAACCGCATTCGACCAGACCAATTTTGGATTACTTTTTCGAGTAATTCAGGCCTTATTTCATCAATAACACGAGTTATGTTGGCTACCAGAGCGTCTATTGTTTCTGGTTTATCAGCATAAACCAAACAATTGACATAACCCCAAAGAAAATAATCCAGTGGAGTTATGTCGCAAATATATATAATAATGTCAAAATAATGTTATCGCCAAATCTTTCTTTAAATAAGTCAATTGTTACGGTAGAAGCATGAGGTGTAGCACCATCTTGTTGGAACCAAAACACTTATAGTCCGGTCAAATTAGACCAAAAATAAGAGTAGAAGTTACATAAATTCCCACCAAGCTGAAAATCAGTGAGATTGTTTAAAATATCATTTAAAACAAAATTTGAAAGTTCCCCATCTTTCCCCTGTAAGCAAAAAAATGAGTTTTTCGCGATTTTCAGCAAAACGGTAAGTTTAATCATCAAAATACCTCAGACAAAAACTGTAGATCATAAAATTATTTACGAAAAATTTGTCAATACTTCTTTTTCTACGAGCCACCGTTTTTGAGATATAACGATTCAAAAAGTTGTAATCGTCATAATATGCATGAGTACTTGTTTGCTATAATGATTGCACGAGAAATACCAAAGCTACAAGACAGCATCGTCAAACTTCAGCAACATCTTCATCAATTGATATTTTATTTGATGAAAATATGACCAAAAAGTAAAAAGACCAAAAGGAAAAAACAAGTACAATCAGCTTGTCTTCCTCCAACCTCAGTTGCTGCTCATCAACATCTTTTTAGGTTATATTACCAAGTTCAAATGTGGCTTGGTTATCAGCTAGATCCTACAGACTGGGGTTGTAAGTTGGTCAATAATTCATTAGAACCAGTGCACACTTTACTACTTCCACCTGCGGCGGAAAAACTGCTGAACTCGGTTTTTTGCAACTGCAAAATGCAGTGCTAAATGTGGTTGCAAAAAAGTCATACTGTTCTGTTCTCCGGCATGTACACATTGTCAAGGCCGGTTGTGCTCTAATATTGAATCACCAACAGTAGAGGATCCGTTTGATTCCAACGAGGCAACATGCGATACATCCCTATTAACGCAGTTTACATGCACTCAGGATGAAGATGAGGAAGAACAAGACGAACAAGAAGATCAAGAAGAAGAACAAGAAGAAGATTTTGAAAGTTACGACTAGGACGATTAAATTCCACTACTTTTTTTTAATTTAAATTGCTTTTATCTTTTTAATCTCTGCTAATATCCATTATTTTTCAATAGTTTCAAATTAAAGAGAATCAAAACTGACCCGTGGAATAGGCTAACCACGTTAAAAAACGCGCTACTACCTCATAGGTGGCGAGGAAACGTGTGCATATTATGACGATTACAACTTTTTGAATCATTATATCTCAAAAACGGTGCCTCGTAGAAAAAAAGTATAAAAAATTTTTTTGTAGATAATTTTATGATCTACAATTTTTGTCTGAAGTATTTTAATGATAGAACTTACCGCTTTGCTAAAAATCGCGAAAAACTCATTTTTTCGACCTTTGAATAAAATTTTTTCCTTACAGGGGAAAGATGGGGAACTTCAAAATTTTGTTTTTAATGATATTTTAAACAATTTTACCGATTTTCAGCTTGGTGGGAATTTATGTAACTTCGAATGTCTGAATTGACCGGACTATTATGCGTCGATATCATTCAAATTTTGAAACAAATAATCATTAATCATCGATCTGTAACGAGTACCATTTAGTAACATTAGTTCCAGCATCGTTTTTAAAGAAATATGGACCGATGATGCCTCGAGCGTGTAAAGCACACCATACAGTGAGAGCATTTTTCAGGATGCAATGGAACCTGCAGAAATTCTTGAGTATTGTTTTCACTTCATATATGGCAATTTTGCTTATTTACATAGCCGTTCAACCAGAAACGAGCTTCATCACTAAACACATTCTTACGATAAAAAAGTGGATCAACTTCTAGGGTCCAATCAGCAAACAAATGACGCTTATTATGGTCAAATGGCTTTAGTTCTTGGACCTTTTGGATCTTGTTTGGGTGTAGACCAAGATCTTTACGCAAAATTTTCCATGTGGTGGATGCACAGAGTCAAACTTGTTGTGAACGTCGAAGAAAATAAAAATCTGGATCATCATTATCACTTTGACTTACAGCAGCCATATTTTCTTCTGTATGTACAGTTCTTTGTCTTGTTGTTGTTGTTGCATCGAGTAGAGAAAATGTTGTCCGAAATCTATTGATCTGATGGACGATTATGTAAAACATAAATTTCATGAAGGGCTCTATAAGTTTGGCGAATAGAATACTTATTTCGAAAATAAATTTCAACAATTTGTAAACGTTGTTGCGGCATGTGTATTTCCATGATAATTTGTCATTGCTTACTGAACAGAAATGTCAAAACAATACCTTCTGTCAAATCACTATCGAAAGTTCTATCATTCTAAAAAAAACACCCGATATTTATAGCTGTTATATTTCTTTATTCGTCGGCTACTATTCATTGAATCAACTGAATTAATCACTGACTCAATAGGCAATATGGTTTCCGAATGAAGATAAGCTCAACATTTTGCAACAACATATATTCAGTAGCATTTTCCATCTTCCGAAATTAGGTATGTCGACATATTTCCCTAACAGCCCTTTCCACCCCGTCTTCTCCTTTGAAAATCGAAACATATTTTCTGTAAACACATCTCTTTCCGGTGTAACGAACTATAAGGAAACAAAATTGATTGACATCTTCGTCCTGCTTTCGCGTTTCTCCTCGTTAGCTGATGCAGCGACGTTATTTCTATCAATGTCATTATGAATCGATGGAAACAGGGCGTAGTCTGCAAATGTTAACACAACCTATTTGCATTTCCAAGTATCCACTTCGATCCCCTCGCCACCCCTGCTCGTTTGCTGCTGACAATGTGTCAAATGCGACAAGCTTGTCCAAGCCACAGATTCAGAAGATAAATATTGTCGGACGTATGCAATCTCTGCATACCATAGCTTGCGGTATCCGTCTGAGAAGGGCATCGAAAAACATTGGTCGATATATTTAAACTTTAATGTTGAGACGTTCCTTCCAACAATATCTATATTCATAATCATTTAAATCTACAGAAAATTTTAGTAGAACAGAACTTTTCCACCATCCTCATCAGACTGAAATTTAAACTAAAGGACAATTTGAGTGCGAGTCAATACTTGATAGAGGTAATTTTAAATTACTCTAAATTCAGAATTATATCTTCTAATTTCCACAATATAAATTGAATTTATATACAAAAATGATCAAAATGATATCCTTATATATAATCAATATAAAATATCTTCCAATGTCTCGAAGAAAACCTCTTTACATCTCGACATGAAACGTATTTATACAAATGTATCAACAAAAACTATATAAGTCTGTATATTAACAACATACAAAATGAGCGCGGACAATGGGAATCGATGAAAATGAATATGAATACAACATAAGAAGATGAAGGAAAAGTTACAGAAATAATATCACAGAAGAAGAAGAAGAATATTAAATACTGAGCTGAATTGCAAGAACAAAATCTCTGCAAATACAACCCTTGCAGTTCCCGTCATCCAGTATAGTTTTGGCATCATCAAGTGGATGCAGGCAGAGCTGAAGAAAATAGACAGACAAACACGTTAAATGTTGAACATGTACGGTGCACTCCACCTTAGGGGTGACTTAGACAGGCTTTATCTACCAAAAAAGGAGGGGGGAAGAGAATGCACAGTTTGGAGACCAGCCACGCTATCGCCATCAAAGGACTAAACACCTACTTGAAGCTGAAAAAGAATGGCAAATACATTATCATGGTCCGACGCCAACTGAAGAACAGATATCAAGATGACAACTCAGAAGACGAGATCGAAAAAGCCTGCACGAACATACCTGACTCAAAGAAAGTAAAAATTAATAAAGAAGAAATGAAACAAAAGAAGAGAAAGGAACGAAATGAAAAATGGAAAGAAAAAAGCATGCATGAAGAGATCCTGAAATAGACTGAAAAAGAAACTATTAACAATAATGAAACATGGAAGTGGCTCAGCCATGGAAACCTGAAAGCAGAGACAGAAGCGTTAATTACTGCATTCCAAGAACAGGCCATAGCAACAAACTATATGAAGGCTAGGATTATGAAAACTGACGTCGACCCCAAATGTAGACTGTGTCGAGCATATCTTGAAACCATCCACCATATTGTGTCTGGGTGCCCTATCCTGGCCAAGAAAGCAAACCTTGATCGCCATAACACAGCACTGGAACATTTGTAAACAATTTGGCATAGAAGTTCATGAGAAGTGGTATGAGCATAGTCCAGACCTTGTCATCGACACCCCCGACATGACGTCGATATGGGACATGCAAGTTGAAACCGACCATACTATACTAGTAAAAAACCGGACATCATACTCAAAAACAAAAATCTGAAGACTTGTATCATAATAGACGTGGCTGTCCCTTCTGACTATAACATCATACAGAAGGAGGTAGAAAAGCATTTGAAGTATAAAGATCCAGAAATTGAGACCCAACGTCTATGGAATATGAAGACTCTAGTGATTCCAGTAGTCATCGGAGCAACAGGCCTCATATCGCACACCACCTGCGAAGCAATTAAACAACTTCCTGGAAACCACAACCTGTTGACTCCAGAAAGCCGTTGTGTTGAGTATTGTCCATATAGTACGGAAAGTACCTATGGTCATATCAGCATAACGACATTCAAGAGGAAAATAACTCAGGTATACGGTGTACACCCGTTACTTCCCAAAAAGCAAGACCATAGAAATAAATGTAAACTATGTGGAAAAAATAATAATAACAAATACAAGAATCCACTATCCCAAAATTATCAAAAATTCTCAAAATAAAGGATCACATAAAAATAATTGAACGAGAACTCCAACATTTTATAGCTATTTTGGTCTCTAGACCTCTTCAGAAATGTATTGAACTCAGATTCAAATATATCATCAGATCAAAATTTCACTCACCAACCAAGATAAAATCTGGAAAGAATAAACTCCAAGTTTATCCAGGAATGATCAACGTGTTGTTACCATTAACATAGAACCATTTGTACTCGGAAGACATAAAAACATAACAAAAATTATTCACCCGCAATAATGTTACAAGATAAGAAAAATAACCAGAACTTCAAAAATAATAAATAATTAGGGAATATATTGTAAGATATTTAGACTCTATATGAATTCAATTCATAATTTAAAAAACAATTTGAATGTGAGTCAATACTTGATAGAAGTTATTTTAAATGGCTTTGGATTATAATGTTGAATTTTGATCTTGTGATATATTTGCATGTGAATTAAATACATTTGTATGTTTATATACATACTTATGTAGTTTTTGTTAATACATTTGTATTAATACGTTTCATGTCGGAATGTAAAAAGGTTTTTCCGAGACATTGAAAAATATTTTATATTGATTATATATAAGGATATCATTTTGATAGTTTTTGTATATAGTAGATTCAATATATATTGTAGAATTGAGAATATATAATTCTGACTTTAAAGTCATTGAAAAAATTCAAACATCTCGACAATGCTGTGTAGATATCAAAAAATCTGACATTTTCAACAGCGTAACAACAAAAGTTTTGTATGGAACTAAAAATTGATTCAAACTGGGTGAAATGATCAAAAGAGGTTTTTTTAGAGTGATAGAAATTTCGATAGGGATGTTTTTTGACATTTCTGTTCAGTAAGCATCGACAAATTATCATGGAAAGACTCAGGCGCAACAACGTTTCCAAATTGTTGAAATTTATTTTCAAAATCAGTGTTCTATTCGCCAAACTCTCAGAGCACTTCGTGAAATTTATGGTTTACATAGTCGTCCATCAGAGCAGCTTATTCGTAGAACTATCGATAGATTTCGGACAACATTTTCTCTACTCGATGTAATAACAACAACAAGACAAAGAACTGTACGTACAGAAGAAAATATCGCTGCTGTAAGTCATAGTGTTAATGATGATCCAGATTTGTTTATTTGTCGACAGTCACAACAAGTTGGTCTCTGTGCATCCACCACATGGAAAATTTTGCGTAAAGATCTTGGTCTACACCCATACAAGATCTAACTGGTTCAAGAACTAAAGCCACTTGACCGTAATAAGCGTCGTTTGTTTACTGATTGGGTCCTAGAACAGCTTGAAATTGATCCACTTTTTTATCGTAAAATTGTGTTTAGTTATGAAGCTCATTTCTGGTTGAACGGCTATGTAAACAAGCAAAATTGCCGTATATGGAGTGAAAACAATCCTCAATAAGTTCTGCAGGTTCCATTGCATCCTGAAAAATGCACTGTGTGGTGTGCTTTATACACTGGAGGCATCATCGGTCCATATTTCTTTAAAAACGATGCTGGAGCTAATGTTACAGTGAATGGTGCTCGTTAGAGATCGTTGATCAATGATAATTTGTTTCAAAATTTGAATGGTATCGACCCAGAAGTGTTTTGGTACCAACAAGATGGTGCTACAGCTTATGCTGCTACCGTAACAATTTGTTTATTGAAAGAAAGATTTGTCGATAACATTATTTCGAGAAATGGTCCAATTAATTGGCCTCCAAGATCATGCAACATAACTTCACTGGATTATTTTCTTTGGGGTTATGTTAAGTCATTGGTTTATGCTGATAAACCAGAAACAAAAGACGCTTTGAAAGCCAATTACTCGAAAAAGTGGTCCCAATTTGCCCTGGTCGAATAAGGTTCCTCAGAGCTAGTCGTGGTGGACATATGCCGGAAATTATATTTAAAATATAAATGTCATAAAATTATCTTTCAATTTAAAGTTCTATCACTTTAAAAAAATACCCGATATGTACTTTTTTTTCGTCAGTAAAATACTGTAAGATTCCTTATAAGTTAGATTGTTAGGTAGTTGCATTTATAAAATCCAACATTTTACTCTTTTTTTTATATTTCGTGAGGAATTTAATTCCATTTGCATCATATTTTGTGATAAGACATGTTGAAATGAATTTTATTCCGATAGCCATCGTTATTTCATATATTTTATTTCATTCTTATTTATTTATTATCATGATACTCCTAGATTTTCTGTGAAGAAAAGCTTTTTCAGCTTCTGCAAGTTAGGAGTTCAGTTGTGTTCTGCGTAGGCTTTGTCACTTCGATCTTGTGCCATCTTGTTAGGTCACAGCACTGTTAATTTTCGACCCAGCAGTGAAACGGTAGTCGACACTCGTCCAACCATGAAAATTTCTTTCACACCTGAAAAGGATTCGCGGCCCGCGACCTTCCGGTTACGAACCCTAAGCTCTACGACTTAGCTGTCGGCCTACATATACTTTTATAATCGTCTCTATAATACAGTGCGATTCAATATAAGTTTGATTGTATCTAGATCAAACTTAGTTTACGATTTAATTACATACGGATCGTAACTCCTTTGAATAATTCATCCTGATGAAATGTCAGTCACATAATCTGTCAGCGATAAAATAAATGCCATCATCCAGAGTACGACATCTGTCGAAATTCTTGAAGCGATAATAAAAGTCCATCAGGAACTTTCGTCATCCTAATCTTCGTGAAAACCCACTTTAGCAGTTAAATCCAGAATTTATGAACTATATATATATCTCAGTTCGAGGAAGTCTAGAGGAACCCATTTGGGAAGGACGACCAAGATCGCGGAAATTAATTAAAGCGAATGTCTGTGTGTAACGCCAGGTCCTTTCTTCGGATATCGGCTGTCAATCAGGACAAAAGAAGGATGAAATAGCTGGCCCCTCCCCGCGCCACGCTAATGAAACGGGCCGGGCACAATTTCCCTTTAATTACCGAGAAAGTTTACCAAATTTCTCGTTATTTAACGAAATCCTATATTTCCTCCGGAACTGGGAATATCCATGCTTAAAAGCTTCCTGTCACGCTAATTAGCGAGGTATCTTCCTTCAGGATTCCGGACTATGACAGGGGGCGTTTCTCACTTCCGATGATGTCTCTGTCGTACTTTTTACCCCCGTTGATGACGAATTCGAGGAAGTTTTGATCTAGCTTCCTTAATTTTTGTTGGGCGATGAATTTGTCTGAAAGGTTTTTCGATTTCCTTCCTTTCACTGGGAACCTATCTGCTTACGTTTTCAGAAAAAAGATAAAAATTTTTAATTTTTTTCTATTGATGGTAGGATGAAATTTTATCTTAAAGAGTCTTTCATTAAGAGCCCCCCATTTTATTTCGTGAATAAAACACATAATTCATTTGAAAATTATTGAAATTTTTATTTCATTATAAAGAACAATGGATGTCATTAGTTATGAAACAAAACATTATTGAAATGTCTACCACGGAAACGCTGGCAGGAATGAAGTCGTTGAACCCAATTTTCCATGACTCTCTCACATCAATCAGGTCGTACGTTAGCAATTACTCGTTCAGTATTCATTTGTGAATCGTTGTTGGATGATTGCTGTAAACCAATGACTTAATATAACCCAAAAGAAAGGAAGTCCAATGGAGTTAAATCGCAGGAACGAGGCGGAAAATTTATCGGTCCATTTTTTCTAAGCACAAATTACTGAATACACGACACTTTAAATGATCTGTTGGTTTGTGTTCTTGGGTGAAAACAATTTTGTATGGATGTAAACTAAGGTTTTTTCGTAAAATTCGCTACAAAGACGTCTGGGAGATGCCTAGTTCTTGTGAACGTCTAAGAATCGATAAATTTTGGTCTTCACGAACCCTTTCACGTACGGCAGAAATATTCTCTTCACTTCATGCATTTCTTCGTCTCACTGACACTGTTACATCATGAAGTGTAAAAATTTGTTTCAATCTTCTTCATTAAACGTTCAACTGTTCTTTTATCCGGATTATAACGACCAAAAATTGGAATTAAAGCACGTAAAGATAGAGCAACAGATTGCGATTTTTTATAATGAAATTGGATTATTTGCGAACGTTGTTGGAGTGTGTACCTTTACACGATTAAAAGGTAGACATTGACAAATACAACTGTCAATGTCACAAATAAACAGTGGCTCCCATGCGTGAATAATGTCAATTTAAAAATGGGGCGTTCCCATTGAAAGACTCTTTAGATTCGAAACATTTCTTTATTATTCAAATTCAAAATGTCAAATAACACATCGGCTGATAAGTTTTCGATTCTCTGAAGAAAACACAACTTTTTCAATCAAATTTAAGTAATAGATCCATGTTTCGACCATTGTCAGATATCGACACAAAAAATTCTGTTTATTCCGCTTAAACAACTCCAAACAGAACTCGGCATTGCAGTTTTTGATGCACTATTTAGCAAACACGGAATTCATTTTTGATCCAGCTTTCTAATAGAAAAATGTTCTGTCAAAAAAAAGCTCGCAGGTTCTTTTGACAATTTTACAGCATTATCTATCACCAGGCTACACAGCTATCTCGAGGGTTGATTGATATCAGTCAAAGTAAAAAACTCGTTTTTGGTTGATTACGATGTGAACATGGGAGTGACACATGGTTTATTTCTTGGACCACTTATAATTGTACTTTTTATTGATGATCTTCTCGTTACTTTGCGAAATATACTCATTAATATACATGGTGTCCCAACGAAAATTTGACCCCTCAGAAACGAAGAATTTTCGAAGATTTTAAAAAATAGACGTTTAGAGGGGGACGAATATCCATCATGAGTTTGTTCCGAAAAAACCACCCCCATGATGGTGGCATCAAACCTCAATATTTTTTGAATAGGGAAGAGATGTCGAGTGTTGATAAGTTCGAAAGTTATTTATGCTCTGTACACAACCCAGTTAAAATTTTCGAAATCGGTTATTCACGAAATAATGTAATATTGAACTTACCGTCAAAAAGTGATGTTGAACAGACAGATGAACCGCCCAAACTCAAGAACCTATGAGTTTTGAAGAATCCAAAAATAACTTTCAAGTTCTGTATTAGGGAGAAAGAATTCCTATGACGACATTGTTCCGAAAAAACTACCTGAGGATGGCAACAACCCCCAACATTATTTGAATAGGGTGGATATGTGGGATGTTCCTAATGAATTGTTGGTTTTATAAAAAATGTTTATTTCTATTGTGAGTTTTTTTTAGAGTGATAGAACTTTAAACTAAAATAAAACACATTTAAATTAAGATTGAAGCCAAATTTCTGTTTTATTTGAAAGATAATTCCATGAAATTTATGTTTTAGAAATAATTTCCGGCATATGTCTACCACGACTAGCTCTGAGGAACCGCATTCTACCAGACCAATTTTGGACCACTTTTTCGAGTAATTCATGCCTTATTTCATCAATAACATGAGTTATGTTGGCTTCCAAAGCGTATATTATTTCTGGTTTATCAGCACAAACCAATGACTTGACATAACCCCAAAGAAAAAAATCCAGTGGAGTTATGCCGCATGATCTTGGAGGATAATTAATTGGACCATTTCTCGAAATAACGTTATCGCCGAATCTTTCTTTCAATAAATCAAATGTTACGGTAGCAGCATAAGGTGTAGCACCATCTTGTTGGAACCAAAACACTTCTGGGTTGGTACCATTCCAATTTTGAAACAAATAATCATTGATCATCGATCTGTAACGAGCACCATTCACTGGAAAAGTAGCTCCAGCATCGTTTTTAAAGAAATATGGACCGATGATGCCTCCAGCGTGTAAAGCACACCATACAGTGAGAGCATTTTTCAGGATGCAATGGAACCTGCAGAACTTCTTGAGGCTTGTTTTCACTCCATATACGGCAATTTTGCTTGTTTACATAGCCGTTCAACCAGAAATGAGCTTCATCACTAAACACAATTTTACGATAAAAAATTGGATCAACTTCAAGCTGTTCTAGGCCCAATCAGCAAACAAAGGACGCTTTTTATGGTCAAGTGGCTTTAGTTTTTGAACCAGTTGGATCTTGTATGGGAGTAGACCAAGATCTTTACGTAAAATTTTCCATGTGGTGGATGCACAACTTGTTGTGAACGTCGACGAATTGACAAATCTGGATCATCATTAACACTATGACTTATAGCAGCGATATTTTCTTCTGTACGTACAGTTGTTTGTCTTGTTGTTGTTATAGCATTGAGTAGAGAAAATGTTGTCCGAAATCTATCGATAGTTCTACAAATAAGCTGCTCTGATGGACGACTATGTAAACCATAAATTTCACGAAGTGCTCTGAGAGTTTGGCGAATAGAACACTTATTTTGAAAATAAATTTCAACAATTTGTAAACTTTGTTGCGACGTGAGTCTTTCCATGATAATTTGTCAATGCTTACTGAACAGAAATGCCAAAACAACATGGCTTCTTCCTTCTGTCAAATCCAGTTATCCCAATCGAAAGTTCTATAACTCTAAAAAAAACACCCGATATGTATGTTATTAAGGACTTTTTTATTTCTCTCATGGCAATGAGAGAATTATATGTTTTTCCTCGGTTTTTCGCATGGTATATATATATATATATATATATATATATATGCTGTTAATAATAATAATAATATATATAATGCTGTTAAATATATATATATATATATATTGTTATGGAATTATATTTAATGAAATTTTATGAATGAATGAATACTTATTATGAATTTTGTGAATGAATACTAATTAGATCACCCTTGTATATAAGTGATGTTTTCTATGTTCCGGCTAGCTCTTAATATTATAATTTTGAATAATTGAAATTAAAATATTATTAAATCTGATTCAATATTTGAGGGAGGATTCAATTTGAATTTTCTAAAAAGATTGAATTTTTAAATTATATTTTATGGAAGTAATTTGAAATATTATAATCAGTGAACAATAAGCTAGATCTAATTCTATGTTAACCTAACCTCATCTAAATAACCTAACGTAATTCTAATGTAAACAATGATTGCTATTTCTAATCTTCTTGTGGAAATATTAACAGGATTGAATTTGAATACCTTTGGTAAGTTTGTTCATCAATTTAGGATTGTTCTTTTTTTATTGTCTCTTCTTTCAGGAATAACGCTGGTTTCGTTGGAAACAACACTTCTAGAATGTTCTGAAATTCACAGGCTACTTTGTTGATTTTCTTCGATATATTCAATTCGTTTGAAACTTGATTTCTATGTGATATTTTTCCATTCACATTCAGGTAATGTATTTTCTGGATTCAATTTCCATTCACAATAACCAAATAATCTTCTTTTTTCAGATGATGATACTTTTTTGGCACTTTTTAAATTATGGACCGACAAGGATTCTGCTCTGCTTATAATTGGAGACTGGAGATTTTTTCTGTGTCTGGCCTATTTATAGTTTTCAAGAAAAGTTGAATATCAAAGCTTACTAGCTTCTGTCAAAATTATATAAAAATGATGCTTTTGATGATTTTACAAAATTTACAATATTTCCTGGTTTGAAATTACTTTTGAAAATTAGCTTATTTTTTTAACTACATTTTGATGTATGTTTCATGTTAAACAGAACAGTGAAAGTCTTGCTTTTCCTTCGTAAAGTATTTCAAGTGTCAAAATTTAACAAATTTTAACTTCTAATGCTTATAACTTATAAAATACTTAATATTACTTATGAAATTGATTAAATTTCTTTAGCTTAGATGCTATTACAATTCTATTGATGCCTAAACATCTTGAAGGATCTCTGTTACATTAATCATTTGAAAATATCTGACGTAGATGTTATCTTTCATTGAATTAAGTGAATTTTGATCAAATGTGTCCTATTTACATAATTCTGGTAAGTTATATTTAATTAAGCTTGTTCTTTGTCAACAATTTCACTAAAGTTTATATGTGATTCATGATAATACCAAATCTTTTCAACAAATTCTTCATCAATTTCAAATTTGATATCTAAATTCAAATTACTTCTTTTTATTGCAACTTTGGCTGGTTTTATATTGAATAATTGTGAATTGAAATCTCCCTGTGCATTCTATTTATAAACTGTCAACAAGAGTATAGTTTTTTTATTACCGTTCAAAGAATTTTCAATCGACTAGTCATTATGTATCCTGAATATGCTTTTTCTTCATAACTTTTAGCTTGTGAGTATTTAAATGAATTGAATTATTAATATTTCTGTCAGAATGGATATTATTTAATGAATTTTGCTATGGTTATACTCTAACGAGTCAACTTATATACAAAGGTGAGTCTTTTCCTTAATATATTTATGTAATTATTTATTTTGACTATGAATACCATGACAAATTCCCCAAAATCAAAATGTTTATTCTGATGATAAAGGAATTAGAATAAATATTTTGAATTTTAAATAAATGTGAATCTTTGTGAACATTATAGGATAATTTTTAATTTTGATTTTTGAAATGTAATAATGAATTGTCAAATGTTATTATGTATTTTGAATTGAAATAGTAATAAAATTTTAATCTATAAATTTTGAAATTTATTCTCTTTCTTAATGATTTGAAATCTTGATGTGAGTTTATTAATTGGCGTATCCACCAATTTTTAAAATCTGTTACTGTTTTGAAAAATTTACCTCTTGATAATTAATTTATAGAATTCATACTTTAATCATTGTTTGTTTCTGAATTGAATTTGTACAAATCTTTTATATTAAAAATTCCTCTGATTCTGTTGGTTTCGATTTCCTTCAACCTATAACTGTTAATGCCGTCTTCATTGTCTATGATATATGGTCCTTCAAATGGAGGTAATAATTTTGCACATATATTCTTATATTTATCTGTTATTCTATGTGATCTTACCAACACCAAATCATCCTTTTTGAAAGTCAAATTTTTCCTTTCTTTTTTTCTTTCCATTTTCTTAACATACTTTTCCCCTTTCCTTTTTATTCTTTCCTTCACTTCCTGTATAATTTTTTCATATTTTCCTTTATCCATGTTTTCCCAATGCCTATCTGGTTGTTCCTGCTTCATTAAAAATTTAGGGATTTCTTCTGTTATTGTGTTTGGGGTATTATTCAATATATCTTCTACCTTATTTAATTCTACATCCCAATTTTGGTGTTCTCCATCTACCACCATTCTCAAAACCTTTAATACCTCTTGAATAAAACGTTCTGATGGATTAGCCTGGGGATGTCTGATGCTAGTATGTCTTAGGAAAATATTGTTTTGTTGACAATATTGTTGAAAACGATTATTCCGAAAATATGTAGCATTATCCAATATGCAACTCTTTGGTTGTCCAATTTTTTCAATGTATTCATTGAGTTTTCTTTTGACTGTATTTACCTTTGTATTTTTACAAGGGTATAATTTAATGTATTTCGTAAAAATGTCGACTATTACAAATATAAATTTATTTCCTTTTTCTGTTATTATTAACTCTCCTACAAAATCAATAGCAATGATTTCCAATTTTTCCATTGCCAGTATATTTCTTGGTTGATTATAATTCTGATAATTCTTTGTTTTATTAAGTTGGCATATTCTACAATTTCTAGTTATATTTTTACTTATATTGTTGTCTTTCTTTGTTATATAATTTTCTCTAAAAATCATCCATAATTTTCTACTACCTGGATGTCCATTTTCCTCATGTAATTCTTTTAAAATTTCAATTGCCAATTTTTTACTTATTATATATAGTTATTTATCACCTGCCGTTTTCACATATACTTCATCTATTTTATTACATTTCTTCAGCAATTCTGGTGAGATGTTTATTTGATCTTCGATAATTTTTGATTTTGAGAATATTCCTTCTTTTTCTTTTAAAACATTGATTCCTATTTGTAATTTTCTATCTTCTTTTCGGACTTTATTTTCATCCCTTGTAAGTGTATCCGCCACTACATTAAGTTTACCTCTGATGTATTTTATTTCAAAATCATATTCTTGTAACAATAGCATTCCTCGGTGTATGCGGTTATTTAATAGTTTATTATTCATTATATTTAATAAGGATAAGTGATCAGTCTCAATATAAAATTTCGATCCCAATAGATAAAATCTTAATTTTTTTACACAAAATATTATACTTGCAAACTCTAATTCTGTTACACTATATTTTTTTTCATAATTTTTTGTTACTCTAGATACAAAACATATTGGTACTTCTACGTCATTTTGTTCTTGTAATAGAACTCCTGCAAATTTATTTAATGAAGCATCTGTTCGTAAAATGAATTGTTTATCATATTGAGGATGATACACTCGCAAGTTTTTTGTAAATTCTTCTTTTATTTTCTTAAATGCTTGTTCTTGCAATTCTTTCCAGTCCCATTTGTTTCCTTTTCTCAATAATTTTATTAGAGGAATCTCCTTTTCACTTAAGTCTGGAATTAATTTTTTGAAATAATTTACTAATCCTAAGAAACCTCTCAATGTTTTTAAATTTTCCGGTCTTTTATATTCTTGTATTATTTTCACTCTGTCCTCATCCATTGTTACTCCATCTCTATCTAATCTATATCCTAAAAATTTAATATTCTTTTGAAAAAATTGGCATTTTTCTGTATTTATTTTTAATCCTGCTCCATCTAATTCATCCAGTAATATTTCAACATGCTTCATATGAGTTGTTTCATCTTTAGAGAAAATTAAAATATCATCGATATAATGCAGTATGAAGTCTTCATATTTGTTTAAAATAGTGTGGAGTGCTCTTACTAACGCTGAACATGAGCTTTGTAATCCAAATGGTACTACTTTAAATCGATATACTACTCCATCTATTGTAAAAGCCGTATAGTCTCTACTCTTTCTTTCCAAAGGAATTAACCAAAAACTGTGTTTCAAATCAATTTTGGAAAATACATTTGACTCTGTTATTCTGCCAAATATTGCTTCTGTACTCATCGGTGATTCATATTGAGGTATTGTGTATTTATTTATATTCCGAGCGTCTAAACATAGTCTTAATTCCCCATTCTTTTTCTTAACAACAACTATTGGGTTTATAAATCTTGAATTACTTTTTTCAATTATTCCATTTTCTAACATTTTATTGATTTCTAATGACACCTCTTTTTTGTATTTATATGGAATTGGGTATGTCTTTGATCTGAAATTCTCTATTCCTCTCACTTCTATCTTATGTACATAATTTGTAGCAGTTCTATTTTCTTTCGTAATAAGACTTTCATATTTCATGAGTAATTCTTCTATTTCATTTTTCCATCTCAAATCACATAGAATATCTTCCATCTTCTTTAAATTCTGAACATTCATTACTTTTTTATCCATATTATCTTTTTCTAGTAATTTACTTTCCATTTTATTTATTTTATCCTTTTCAAATGCTATAATTTCTTCTTCTATTTGTACATTTCCTTTCTTATAGTCTATTATCATATTATTTCTATCCAATTCATCTGTCCCCAATATTGCGTCATATTCCATATTCTCCAAAATAAAGAATTGAATTTTGTATAGAGTTTCTTTAAAAATGATTTCTCCTATTATTCCTTTTTTTACTTCTCCCAATTTCTTATTACTTGCACCTATTAAACTTGTTTTTGGTATTTTATAACAATATTGTTCACAATTTAGTTCTTGAATTAATTTATTATTTATTAATGATATCTCGGATCCTGTATCGACTAAAATTTTTATAGGTTTTGATTGAAATTTTGCATTTATGTATATTAATCCTTTAACATCTTCATATTCTATATTTTCGTCTAAATCTATTAATTTCCTTGGATGTTGATATATGTTATAAAATTCAATAGATGCTTTTATTGAAAATTTTCACTGTCTACACTGTCTACTGTTCTACATTGTTCACATGCAATATTTTCTTCAGATTTGCTTATTCGCCTTATTGCATTCATTCGACGAGTTTCCTGATTTTGGTTTCTTTCTTCCTGGTTTCGACTTCTTCTCTGTTGACCTACCCTATTTCCATTGAAATTTTCTTGTGATCTATTTATATTTTCATTTCTAAAAATATTTCTGTTACTGGTATTTTCTCTATTTTCTTATCTGGTATTATTAAAATTATTTCTCTTCTGTTGGTTTCTTTGATTATTTTTGTAATTAAAATTTCTAGTTCCTGACCGTTGTTGCCCATTCCTTTGTGTATTGTTTCCATTTTGATTATTGTTATTTCCATTATTTTGTTGATTGTTTTGGTAATTATTATTTCTATTATTTTGATAATGTGCAGTGATATTTCTATTTTGATTTGTATAATTTCTCCTCAATCGAGATTCTTGACTTATTAAAAATTGACATAGTTTATCCATATCTTTGAAATCATATAGCAACAAAACATCTTCTAAGTCTTTGTCAAAATGCTGAATAATTAAACTCACAATATATTCTTCCGAAAAATCTGCGTCTAAATATTGTGCCACACTATAGATTTGCATTGCATATCTATGGTATGATGTTCCTCTGTTAATGTTAAATTTTCCTCCGAATAATTCATTTTTAATCACTTTTTGTTGTGCTGATCCCCAGAAATAATTTAAAAATTTCAATTTAAATTCTTCAAAGTTGTTTAATTCCGTTTCTTTATTATTGAACCATAATAATGCTTCATCAGATAATAAATTTCTAATGAACTCTTTAAATTGTATGAATGATAAGAACATTGATTCTTTGTTCTGCAAATATTTCAGGAACGGTACAGGATGTTGTTTTTTTATCTTTCCATTAAAATTTAATTTACTCTCCCCTAAATTAATAATTCCCTGAGAAGTCATACTCTCTTTGTTAATGATCATTTCTAATTTTTCATTCTGTTTGTTTATTCTTTCTTGTTGCATTTCCATTATTTCTTTCTGTATTTCTACATTTCTATTGTTTTCATTTTTATTCATCTCTAATCGTTCATGGAAATCTTGTCTTATATTTTTCTCTGTAACTTCCAATTCATGATGATATATTCTAGTTGCTATTTCTATTTTTTTATCTAATTTTTCCTCTGTTGTATTTATTCTTTGTGTTAGTGCATCATTAATGATAATAATATCTTCTTCTATTTTCTTTTCAAATCTGTTTTCCATTCGTTCTAATTTTTCTCTTGTATCTTTCAATTCCTTTGAACTTTCTTCTATCATATTTTCTAATCTTTCTGAATTCTCTTCTATCTTATTTTCCAATCTTCCTGAATTTTCTTCTATTTTATTTTCCAATCTTTCTGAATTGTCTTTCATTTCTTGTCTCATATTTTCTAATCTTTCTGAATTTTCTTCCATCTTATTTTCCAATCGTTTTGAATTTTCTTTCATCTCTTGTTTCATAGCTAATATTATTTCTATTAATTTTGAGTCTCTTTCTTCCTGATCCTTGTTCGTTCCTTGTGTGTTTTCATCATCTCCTTTTTCACCAATCAAGGTTTTACTTCTTGTTTCCATTTTGTAATTAATGGATATCACTTCAATTTCAGTTAAGAATTTATGCTGAAAATTCAAATTTTCCAGCCACGCGTTGGGCGCCAATTTGTTATGGTATTATATTAATGAAATTTTAGAATTTAATACTTATTATGAATTTTGTGAATGAATACTAATTAGATCACCCTTGTATATAAGTTATGTACTCTATGTTCCGGCTAGCTCTTAAGATTATAATTTTGAATAATTGAAATTAAAATATTATTAAATCTGATTTGATTAATATTTGAGGGAGGATTCAATTTGAATTTTCTAAAAAGATTGAATTTTTAAATTATATTTTATGGAAGTAATTTGAAATATTATAATCAGTGAACAATAAGCTAGATCTAATTCTATGTTAACCTAACCTCATCTAAATAACCTAACGTAATTCTAATGTAAACAATGATTGCTATTTCTAATCTTCTTGTGGAAATATTAACAGGATTGAATTTGAATACCTTTGGTAAGTTTGTTCATCAATTTAGGATTGTTCTTTTTTTATTGTCTCTTCTTTCAGGAATAACGCTGGTTTCGTTGGAAACAACACTTCTAGAATGTTCTGAAATTCACAGGCTACTTTGTTGATTTTCTTCGATATATTCAATTCGTTTGAAACTTGATTTCTATGTGATATTTTTCCATTCACATTCAGGTAATGTATTTTCTGGATTCAATTTCCATTCACAATAACCAAATAATCTTCTTTTTTCAGATGATGATACTTTTTTGGCACTTTTTAAATTATGGACCGACAAGGATTCTGCTCTGCTTATAATTGGAGACTGGAGATTTTTTCTGTGTCTGGCCTATTTATAGTTTTCAAGAAAAGTTGAATATCAAAGCTTACTAGCTTCTGTCAAAATTATATAAAAATGATGCTTTTGATGATTTTACAAAATTTACAATATTTCCTGGTTTGAAATTACTTTTGAAAATTAGCTTATTTTTTTAACTACATTTTGATGTATGTTTCATGTTAAACAGAACAGTGAAAGTCTTGCTTTTCCTTCGTAAAGTATTTCAAGTGTCAAAATTTAACAAATTTTAACTTCTAATGCTTATAACTTATAAAATACTTAATATTACTTATGAAATTGATTAAATTTCTTTAGCTTAGATGCTATTACAATTCTATTGATGCCTAAACATCTTGAAGGATCTCTGTTACATTAATCATTTGAAAATATCTGACGTAGATGTTATCTTTCATTGAATTAAGTGAATTTTGATCAAATGTGTCCTATTTACATAATTCTGGTAAGTTATATTTAATTAAGCTTGTTCTTTGTCAACAATTTCACTAAAGTTTATATGTGATTCATGATAATACCAAATCTTTTCAACAAATTCTTCATCAATTTCAAATTTGATATCTAAATTCAAATTACTTCTTTTTATTGCAACTTTGGCTGGTTTTATATTGAATAATTGTGAATTGAAATCTCCCTGTGCATTCTATTTATAAACTGTCAACAAGAGTATAGTTTTTTTATTACCGTTCAAAGAATTTTCAATCGACTAGTCATTATGTATCCTGAATATGCTTTTTCTTCATAACTTTTAGCTTGTGAGTATTTAAATGAATTGAATTATTAATATTTCTGTCAGAATGGATATTATTTAATGAATTTTGCTATGGTTATACTCTAACGAGTCAACTTATATACAAAGGTGAGTCTTTTCCTTAATATATTTATGTAATTATTTATTTTAACTGTAAATACCATGACAATATATATATATATATATATATATATATATATATATATATATTTAACAGCATTTTGATATTGCTTTTTGGATATCATATTGCCTTTTGATGAAGACGAATAATCGTTATTATAGGCTATTTGTTTGAATAACTTAATTTAATTCTTGATTAGATTCTTTTGGGTATGAAGGAATTGAAGAGTTAATGGGAATTGTTATATCTGTATGAGATCATAGAGATATAACAATTCTATTTCTGCGATTTTATCGACATATTCGAGGACGGACCTGCCTGTGCGAGGTGCATCAAAAATGCCTGAACGGATTCGATGAAACCAAAATTGCACGTAATTAGGTGTTAGCTGTATCATGACCATACTCAGCAATTTCACAATTTCAGCCGCCTATCTTGCGTTTTCGCACCGAATTTTCTCTTTGTTGACCTCTATTTTTAGAACCCTATAATCCTCAACTGAATGGACCAAAGAAAAACAGGAGAACTTTTTTTCTATAAAATATCATCTTGAGAACGAGTATAAATCTAAAATTGTTTGATCGATACTTCACGAGATATCACTTCAGCCATCTACTGAAAAACTAATGGATTTCCCTTTCCCCATACCTTTAATTTCCTAAGTGAGTCTAATATAGTGAGTGGGATTGTAGTTTACAAAACTGTTGAATGATTTATTTGTCTTCTGTCCTTGAGCTCTTGAGAGGGCATGGTCACAGTCGATAGGTTATTAGCATGCTGTTTCTATTTTCTGCGATGGACGGCTTCATGCATCGTTTTTCCCATCAGGATCTTCATTTGGTCTGTCCATCTTATTGGAAATCTTCTTCTTAGTCTTCAGCCTTCATTTCCTTTGACAACCATAAATTTCCTTGTTTTTCTTTCTATGGGACTGAATCAGTTTTTTAATTACCAGAAGTAACTTAATGAATCACCCTGCAAATAACATTCCATTATTTGTCCCCTCTGAAAAAGAAATATTCTACTTCTCATTTTGATTAGATTTCGCTACATCTGCATATTTAACAGCGCTTTTCTGGAAACTAATCTTGTTTACTCGTTTGTTATATAAGGTATACACGTTTCCGGTCCAAATTACGCCTAATTCTTGGAACCAAGTCACAGACAGAGTTAGTTGTTTTATGAGACCGAATCCATTTAGAAAGTTCAGTAGTGACGTTCTGCAAATGTTTACGCAGTAAAGTGAGGCAAACGAAGCGGATATATGCAGAAAATCCAATCCGTGTAGAAAATGGTAACATCGTTACCCCGGTCCCTAGTTTGTCCTTTAAGAAGTATTTGACTTTGAACGTCGTCGTCGATGAGACGATGCATCGAAGAGGAATCGAATTCGACGAAGGGCTTATAGGAGCCGGATTTTACGGATCCAAAGAATAGGGTCATCCCGCTTTGTACCCGGATAAGTGGGTCAGAGCGAAGCGAAGGTACGCGGACTTTTTTGCTATTATGAGGGATGTGTGTGCAGGAGCCGAGTCCATTGTGACGTCTTTGAAGGAGGACCTAACACGAGTTGGCGAATTTAAACGGGAGATGTTTAGAACTTTGAGTTCAAGCACTTCGTTTCGCGTGTTTGGAGACAGTTTATAATATTTAACTAAGTCGGTATTTACTTGATGCAAATTTATTCGAAAAAGATTCTTCTTTTAATTAAATAATACACATATATGTAGGAATTCAATTTCTAGAGCATAGAAATTGAGTTTCTGCTTCGTAAATACTATATAGATAAAGCTTTACGTGCATGGGTTACTTTAACCCAAATGCATGGAATACTGGAGTAGTCAACTTGTTGGGATAAAGGCTCTCCTGTGGCGACTAGATCGAAATCACTTCCTGTCCTTTGCAATTATTCGTATGAGATTTCAAGATTTTTCGAAATGTGACGTGTTAGTTGCCATAAAGAGCAGAGATGCGTTGCTATGAGAACTAAAAATTGCAAAAGTTTTCTGGAAAAACATATCCTCGATGGGATGTCTTGAAATTCATTCCAATTGTTCTATTTCTCGCCCTGATTGGTAGAGTATCTAACAGTTGTCCAATAAGCGGAAATTAAGCGTGGATACGTACGCCTCCGATTTGAGTATACTACTCTGTCAAGAAAGTACCGGGAATTTTTAATTAAAACAACATTTTTACATTTAATCGTCAAAATTTATTGGGTCGCCTTCAAAATAGGCTCCATTTGCTCCAATACATCTATGCCAACGGCACTTCCAATTATCGAAACATCGCAGGGAGCCAAATCCGGCGAATACGGTGGTTGCTGAAGCACGTTTGTTGAGTTTTTGGCGAGAAAGTCAGTCACAATCGTAGCTCGGTGAGAAGGCGCGTTATCATCATGCAAAATCCATGAGTTGTTCGCCCACAAATTTGGCCTCTTCTTACGAATACGCGCACGCAAACGTTTCATAACGCCTAGGTAATACTCCTTGTTTACCGTCTGACCCTCTGGAACGAATTCGAAGTGCACCACGCCACGGATATCGAAGAAAACAATGAGCATCACCTTCATTTTCGAGCGGCTTTGGCGTGGTTTTTTCGGTTTCGGCTCATTTTTTGCCACCCATTCCGATGATTGCTGGCTTGTTTGCATATCGTACTCGTAGACCCAGGTCTCATCACCAGTTATAATGCGTTCCATGAATGTAGAATCGAAATTATAGCGATCCAGCATGTCTGAAGCAACCTGTTCGCGATGACATTTTTGAAGAAAATTCAGGTCTTTCGGTACGAGTCGTGCGGCCACCTTTCTCATGCCCAAAATATCAATCAAAATCGTACGTGCGGACTCGTGGGATATCTTAAGATCATGTGCTATCTCTCTCAAGCTGGTAAGACGGTTTTCCAGCATCCTTTCCTTAATTTTATCGACGTTATCTTCGATCGAAGCCGTCGATGGGCGTCCGGAACGAGGCAAGTCTTCGACCACTTCACGACCGTCCTTGAAGGCTCTGTACCACTGATATGCACGAGTTTTCGATAGAGCATTATCACCAAAGGCCTTTTGCAACATTTTCAATCCATCGGCACACGAAAATTCATTTGCAACACAAAACTTTAAACAAATTCTTTGCTCAACGTAATCACCCATAGTAAAAATCGGCACGCACTCTGACATCGACTGACTTAATCAGCTGTTGCAAACACACTAGTTGACAGATCCCGCTCAAGCTTGGCATAGTAATTAAGGACAGTGGTACCAACCTAGGAAAAAAAATTTTTACCTGCCTCATCGCCCCGCCAGATTTAAATCGATAATTCCCGGTACTTTCTTGACAGAATGTAAGTCCTGGTTGGAGATCGTAGAGGAACTCTTAGGGCAGATCGCGCGGAGAACTAATAGAGAATGCATTTAGACGAGAGTTAGAGAACGCACTTAGACGAAGAGACTAAAGACGAAAAAGTTCAGAAACTCAATAACAGTTTTTGCTTTGTTGGTGCTATATTTCTAAGATATTCGTGTGACATTATAGCAAATCGGTTTCACAATTTTGAGTCTTTCACATTATTTGAGGAATTGTATTCAGCAATATGATATACTTCTTTCTCTAAAAATTTTCTAAAATATTTTTTACATGTACATGGGTTCATAACTCTGCTTGGTAACTCAAACTTCATTTTCGAATATTTATAATATCCATGGATTGAGAGCACTCACTTAGATCCTCACCATCGAACTCAAAAGTCCAACCCTGATTCTTCAAGTATTGTCTACTACGAAAAAGTTTGATATAACCGAGACAAACAAGAAGAATACGGAACCATCTTCCGCTGAATTGGATGGAATATCGCTTCCATTCGGAACTTTATAATGATCGTTATAAGTACATCGGTTTGGTAGAAACGAAGGGAAATTGAAATAGGCTTCATTTGGGACAAATTATTCGAGGAAAATCAAGGATTTCGCGGCAGAATTTCACTTTCCTACTTTAGGTCTACATTCTTTTGTTATACTTCTGTTAGAACGGAATGGTCTTAGTTGATGGCTTACTCTCCAAGTTTTAGCTGTGAGGTGATTAGGTTGAGCTTGTTAAGTGTTGTGCTTGAACCTGTATTTCAACAGGTGATTATGGCATACTTTTTTTAAGTACTATGAAACTATGATTCAACCCGAGTTTCTATAGTTTCAGAAATTTAGTGAAAGTGGGACATTATCTTTCGCTGATAGGAGAGGTTTTGGTGAAATTTCATGTTAGTTTAGTAGAATACAGTCTAATAGTAATGTTTACAAGGGGCGTACAATATTCATCAAGTATGTGATAGATCTAAAATATTTGCAGCCAAAATAATAAATAACATATAGAGTTTTTTCACATATTTGTGACAGTTTTTTCAATGTTGTCTCCATCAAGTATGTAAATATTCGTAGAATTTGATTGAGAGTGAGTTTACATCGATCAATTTAATCAAGTTTTTATCAACTTAATTTCTCATCTATCTGTAGGAATTTAGTAAGTTTTAAATCAGTTTTCAAGGAGAGAAAGACTTTGAAACAACAAAAAAACAATGGAGATATATCTTCAATTATTATTTATTCACCGGCGCATTCGCCATTTTGCATTTATTATTTTTCTTCGTTATCTTTTATTCTCAAACTCAACTATGAAAATTCTTTCTGCTCTTAATGAACCACTATAATTTAAAACAACACCAGTCTTAGTTATATGTCAGTTTTCAATGTTTTCTTTGTTTCAGGTATGTGCACACAGAACTAAATATTAGACGGTTTACCGAGTAAGTTTCCATATTTGAATGTAACTAATTAATTTGTTAAATTAAAGAAAAAAAAAAGCATTTAATATTTCTCTTCATCGTATAATAGATATATAAATTATACACATTATTTCATTTGAATAAACAGGGAAATATTATCCGATATCCTATTCACGTAAGGATTGGAACTTTTTAGATGAAATCTTTTTTCAAATTGAATATAGTGTGCCCTGTTATAAAATACTTAACTGAATAATACACTTCGGTTCTTTATGTGAATGAAATATCGGATGATATTGCCATGTATTCTCAAATAAAATTCCAGTCGAATGAAATTCGCGATAAAACAAATGAAGACAATATATCTGGAGTTCATGGGTTGAATTGCAAATTTAATTAATCGATTGAAAATTTATAAATGAGAATAATTCTCCGAATTCTTTACGAAGTTAATCAAAACGAGTTTTCATGAAGTAAGGATGTTTTCAATAAAATTACCCTTATTATGTCCACTGAAAGGAAACAGTGTTTCTAAGATACTTTATTTAATTCAATGATAAAAACTTTTAAGGAATTTTTCGATTTAAAATTTGTGAAATTTTCAGGGATTTATTCTGATTAAGCTTTAAAATATTGAAAAAAACCTTCCAAGCAATATTCAATTCATATTTATTTATAATAATTATTATTTTTCTTTTCTTGGTAGTTTTCTGATATTAAATCTGTTATGATATTTTCTCTGACAGAGGTTTATTGATCAGATGGCTTATGATATATTTTCTATTGATTGTTTTTATTTAAAATCCAAATAAATTCCGACTGAAGAGAATGAGTTGGAATTTCAAACGCTTCTCTGACGAATTTGCTGTACCTTTTTGAAGGAAATAAAAAAGACTTTTTGAATATATATGCAGCATTTTTGAAACAAAATTTGATGTTACATTCGAAACAGCTAATTTTTTTTTGATTCACTGAAACGAAGTAGTATTTTCAAGATATTTTTTACAATAAAGTTTGTAGAGACTTCATAAAATCATTCTGATTAATATTTCAAATATTGAAAAAATACTATTCCAAGTAACATTCAATTTATGTTTGTAATTTATATTTAATACATAGTTGAGGTTGAGTTGAGGTGTCATACTTATTGAAGTGGTAAATTGTTAACTTCTTTGCATATAATTTATAAATCATGAAATTATTAATGTATTCATCAGTTTATCACTTTGATAATACTCCAATTCAAGCGTGCTTTCATTGTTATTTCCTTTAGACTGAAATTCAAAAAAAGTCATGTGACAAAAGGGAGACTTGAATGCTGGCTTCATGTTTTTCCCCGAGATACGATTTTTTTGCTCTAGTCAAGGGAAGCTCCGGGCGGAAGATGAATAAAATGGGAAAGCCCAGTAAAATCCGCTCTGCAGAACAATATAGAGACAACCCTTTCTAAAAATAGAATATCATCAATCACTCCGGGCGTAGGTTTCGATTTCTGTTTGGTAACGGAATTTCCATTTCACTTTCTTGATATATTGTTATATTCCTTCAATAATAGTTTATTTATGGGCGAGTCCTACATGAGGATTTATGTATTTTTTATTCATCTTGTGTATCCGGAAGGGCTGTTCCCGATACCGGCCGGTGTATTAGATTATTTATTACTGTTTATTCATTTATACGCCCTGAAATTTTCGTATGGAAGACCTAAAGGTTCAAACTTGTGATCGAGATATTTATTATATATGAAAAATATGGGATATATTTTTGTTGTTGTTATTTTTAATCCCATTCGTTAAAATGTATGACTGTGTGTGCGATTTTGAGGACCTAAATAATATAATATCAGATGTATATGAGAATAAAACAGATTATTTCCTCTTCTTACAGAGGTTTGCGAAAGAAAATGTTTGGAGAAAATTATCTATCGAAATCTATTATTATTATTTTGTTCTCAGCCTATTATGGCTTGATTGTTTAAATAGTGTATTCTAAGCGTCGGTAAAATAAATTCAATAAAAAATATATTATTCTGAAACTAATATAATTGTAGTAATTGTTGAATGATGAAACCTTGTGTGAAAGTTATTTGGTGTTTAATGTATTAACAAATTTCACCGAATAAGATTAACTAATACAATCATTCCTCATTATCACATTCTATCATTTGAATATTCATTATTGTACAAGGACTGTTGTCTGTTGTCCCTATATATTAACTTTCTAGCCTCGAGGCAACAGTGTATGAATAATTACAAGTTTTATTGAAATTTCACAACTGGATTATAAAGATTATAATGATTTTCTAGAGTTCATGAGTCCTACTTAATAAAGGTTAAAATTATATATAATTAGAAAATTAGGATAACATTAAAAGAATGACATTTATTCCAAAAGATCATTTAAGGTCTCTTTCCCTGCTTCATATCTACACCTTACGACATTATGTCATATAGTTTAAGAATGTTTGACAATCCTGCAATGTTGTTATTCACAAACAGGAATTATCAATTGTTCTTTTGGGAAATGAAATATTGCCTACTTTTATATAATCAATCTCACTAAAAATATGAATATGCATGCTGCTAGGGAAGCTCCAAAACCTACTCCATATTATGCTATCTACTGCAAGTTAAAAACTGTACACAAAATTTGATCTGAAATTAATTAGTGACTCAAAAAACTCGCCAAACGGGAAAGCTTTATTTAATCTTTTAGCTACTCTGGAGCTTATAATTAAATTTCAATTATGAAATAGAGAGCGGATAAAGTCCGTACGAAACATTCATACAACATGGTAGAGTAGCCTTCAACTACTTCCGCGACTGTTGAGTTTATGGTGCTCATGGCAGCAGGAATTAAATATAATTTTAGGGCTCGTGGAGTGCCCCCTTCTTCGTCTGTAATTCAGTGCACCGTTTTGCATTTCCTTTAGGAAGTACACAAGTAAGTTCACCTTGAGGAGAGAGTTGGGAGATGGGTTGAAATGAAGAAAGCTTTTAAGCTTTCACATAAATTCCTTGTGTACGATTCCGTGTTTGGAATTAGAACGGCGAATGCAGCTCGGGTTCAGAATGCTCAGCAGGAAGAACAACATATATATTACTTCTATATATGGGGTACTTTATTCACTCCAATGCTCAAATAAAAAAAAATACATTTTCTTCCGAGCCAGCTTGGTCTGTCATTGGAGCGTCAAAAAACGCGGAAATGTTTTCAGTGGCTTTACAGACCGCAATGTGGATAAAAACGATTTGTTCCATAAATAGTAGGACAGGTATATAGGAATTTTAATTTTAATTTTGAAAAAAATCACACAGTTTTTATGTCTCACAGTTTATTTAGAATCCTGACCCGTATTTTGGTCTTTCGATCATCTTCAAAGGAGTACAAAAAGTAACTAAATTAAAAATTGAAAAAATGTCTTTTTGTGACACTTAGAACGTCTGTGCATGTTTATGACGCATGGAAATAACAGCATCCAATATAGGGGTGTTACCAAAAAATACTAACGAATTTGTTGAATTCTCCTTTTTCTCAATGGCTTTTTTGATTGATAGAATCTCCAAATGGTCCATTAATTTGCCATTTTTAACTTTGTATAGTAAAGTAACATATTTCTCTTTCAAAAATAATTCTTTTCTGGAAAACCGGTTGATTTCCGGTTTTTCAAAATAGATATCCCTTGTTCCTTAATTCTATATTGTAAACATCGACCTGTCTGTCCTGTATATGTAGCATTACAATCCTCACATTTAATTTTATAAATCTCAGACTCGAAAAATTTGGGGTTCCTTTCGTTATTGAAAATATCAAATTCACATTAGAAATAGAAGAAAACTCTTCAATGAACTTCTTAGATCTTAATATAAGTCATAGTAACAATAAGCTCAAATTCGACATTTTTAGGAAATCTACCACTATTGATACCATAATCCATTCAAACTCCAATCAGTCATGGCAAATTAAAATGACAACATTCCATAGTTTCATTCGTAGAGAGCATCGCGTTGAACGAAGTCAATTTCCGAAAAAAGTCAATATAATTAAAACTATAGCTGTGAAAAATGGCTATAGAATTGAAATCATTGATAAAATTTGGCTCGTGGCACCAACAAGGTGACTCTTGAAAATCAGTTACCATTGATATTATTGAGAGGTTGCTGCATTCCTGAGAGACGATACCAGGAGTACCAAATATTGTATATTAGTATTATCCTGATACTCCTAGATATTTAAAGATCCCTCAGAAGATTTTTCAGCTTGTACGAGTTAGGAGTTCAGTTGTGTTCTGGGTAGGCTTTGTTACTGCGATCTTGCGCTACTTTAGGTCACAGCATTGTAGAAAATTTCTCTTCCACTTGAATAGGATTCGAACCCGGACCTTCTGGTCGCGCGTCCAATACTCTACCACTGTGCTATCCGCACTGGAAGAAGGAGCCCAGCAGCCATGATACCATGAACGGTTCTTGAAACTAATACATCTGCGTGAAAAGTTTGTACATGCTTTTACTGACTTCCCACGAATTTCACTTCTTTATTTTCGAATACTTGCCATGATAGTAAGTAAATTGGAAAATACTCAATTCAAATTTTGAACCTTTTCACAAATTGTCGCTATCTACCACCATTAAGAAATCTGCTTCTGAAAAATTCAAATTCCTTTCGCTTTGCTTTATTTTTCCGCGATTTATTGGATCAGAACGTGTGACTCTCGAGACAATACAGGTCATTAATCATTTTTTGCCTCCAACCACTAGCACGGTTCTGCATATAGGTACCTGCCTCGAGTTCGAAACGATTTATATTCTGGATGCAAAATAGATTTTAAAATTCACCGAAGCATGAGCACTAACCATTATTCATCTATCGGTAACGCATGTAGAATTTTCATTTATGGCAATTGGAGTTTCTCGTACTGCCATTGAATATTCGAATTCACTTCGAAGTCACTACTAACTGTTGACCTCTTCGCAACCCATTTTAATAAATAACAGATGTCAACGTATGTTTCACATGTGCAAAACATTTATAAATACGGAGAATTTCAAAAAGGGAAGAATTAATATTTCTATATTCAGAAAGAATTGATCAACATTGATTGCAAAAGATTACATTCCATGCGTTATTAGGTAAATTTCATGGAACCTTACAAATATTGATTTAAAACGAATGCAATGATTAATGCGTCACACTGAGTCATGAAATTTATTTAAATGATTTAAGATTTACTGAATGATTAAAAATATATATTGGGTATTTTTTTAGAGTGATAGAAATTTAAATTGAAATAAATCACATTTAAATTAAGATTCGATCTGTAACGAGCACCATTCACTGTATTATTAGCTCCAGCATCATTTTTAAAGAAATATGGACGAAGATGCCTCCAGCGTATAAAGCACACCACACAGTGCATTTTTCAGGATGCAATGGAACCTGCAGAACTTATTGAGGATTGTTTTCACTCCATATACGGCAATTTTGCTTGTTTACATAGCTAACTAAACACAATTTTACGATAAAAAAGTGGATCAATTTCAAGCTGTTCTAGGACCCAATCAGTAAACAAACGACGCTTATTACGATCAAGTGGCTTTAGTTCTTGAACCGGTTAGATCTTGTATGGGTGTAGACCAAGATATTAACGCAGAATTTTCCATGTGGTGGATGCACAGAGACCAACTTGTTGTGAATGTCGACAAATAGACAAATCTGGATCATCATTAACACTATGACTTACAGCAGCGATATTTTCTTCTGTACGTACAGTTCTTTGTCTTGTTGTTGTTATTGCATCGAGTAGAGAAAATGTTGTCCGAAATCTATCGATAGTTCTACGAATATGCTGGACGATTATGTAAACCATAAATTCCACGAAGTGCTGTATAAGTTTGGCGAATAGAACACTGATTCTGAAAATGAGTTTCAACAATTTGTAAACGTTGTTGCGGCGTGAGTCTTTGTCAGTGCTTACTGAACAGAAATGTCAAAACAGCATGGGTTCTACCTTCTGTCAAATCACAGTTATCTCTATCGAAATTTCTATCACTCTAAAGAAACATCCCATATTAGGTGGATCGGAAAGTTATGTCGCTTTTTTGAATTAAATTCAAACGAATTAATTATTAACAAGTTTTTATTTTCAATCAATATTATAATCACCTTCATTATAGACAACCTTTTGCCATCTAGTGTGAAAATTTTCGATGCTAGACCGATAAAACTCAATTTATTTTTCAGCAAAATATCTCGAGATGGCCTTTTGGACATCATCCAAATTTATTCCCACTGAGAACTTGTTGTAGCGATCGGAATAAATAAAAATCCGAGGGTGGGATATCGGGCGAGTATGGTGGGTAAGGCAATACCTCCCACCTCAATTCATAAGTCTTTTCCAAGGTGCGTCTTGCACATTGCTGTCTTTCATCCCGTATACTCTACCAAACACACATAATCATCATTTTGGAATGATCAAAAATACCGGATCTGAATCTAGAGAACCATACTTGGCATTTATCAACGTCTAATGCACTATAATAAACATCGCAAATGTTTTTGGTCGCAACTGTTGCGTTACTACCCTTGCGAAACTCAAAAACAATGCTCTTCTTGTATTTGGCTGGCCATTTCACGACAAATTACAGAAAAAAGTCTAATAGTTAATTATTTAGAAGTGAACAAGTCACAATAACCTTAATATATATAATATATTTGACACGACTTGGAAGAACAAATGAGAATGAAATATCGACATGGGCAGAAACGGCAGTACTTTACAGTCCCCTTGTCATTTATATGTATTATTCTCTTAAGTCTATACAGGGTACATAATAACTATTGATACATGGGCTAAGAATAGATTATTTGTATCAAAATATGACGATTAGACCAAATATTGCTCTGGAAAAAATACATTCCGGCTTCTCCTTAAAATAAGTAATAATAATAATAATAATAGTGCCTTTATTCATACATTTACAATATATAAACATAGGACGAAGTTTAGCTTAAAGCTACTCCACTCAACCCTGAAAAAAAAAACAAAAAGGAAAAAAAAAACCAAAAGGATAGAAACAAAAATAAGCGAAAAAAAAATAAAATTAACCAATCAATTACATTGTGAGTAAACAAAACATATTTCATATTCATAAAATTATCCTAATTTATAATTGGCTCGTCAAAAATTTTGACTTCAAAATTTTTCTCAGTGAGCCCAAAGAAACGCCTTCACACGAAACTAAAAATTCATTATGTAACTTCACCGCATTGAAGGTGAAGGAGCGCTGAAACATTATTAATTGCTACCTTCAGTTCTTCATCGTCGGAAAATCGCTTTCCACGAAGATATTTTTCCACATTTGGGAATTGGTAATAGTCACTGGGAGCCAAGTCTGGACTGTATGGATGATGAGTAATTTCTTCGAAGCAATTTTTGGATTCTTCGAAACTCTTATGTTCTTCAGTACGGGCGGTTCAACATCACCCTTTGACGATAAGTTCAATGTTAAATTATTTCGTGACTAATGAACCGATTTTGAAAATTTTAACTGGGTTGTGTACAAAACATAAATAACTTTGAAACTAACCAACATCCCTTCCCTATTCAGAAAATGTTGGGGGTTGATGCCACTTTCAGGGGGGTGAATTTTCGGAACAAACTCGTTGTCGAAATTCGTGCCTCTCGAAACTGAAGTTTGTCTGTTTTTTTAAAATCTTCGAAAATTCTTCGTTTCTGAGTTCTGGGGGGCTGAAATGTTTGTTCGAAAACCCTCTATTTTTTTGCACATGTTGTCTTTTCTGTATTTCCGAAAATGATTGGTTATTTTTACCTCCCCTTTTTTTTATAGCTATATAAAAGGGAAGGTGTAATTTTTAGAGTTAATTCAAAATGTAAACCTGAAGAACCCACAATTGTTGTGAAGTGAGAGATTTTGGAAATATTTTTTTATTTAATTGAAATTGCGGTTAAGATGTTATATTTTTCGCAATGTGAATAGAACGATCATACAATGTGCGAAAAATTTCTACTCTAATGCAGAAAACACGAGAAGTATAAAATTGAACGGTGAAAGCAGCAGTGAATATCACATGCTACATTTAAACTATTTTATTGTCCGTAAAATGCACCTAGTAAGCGATATTCAATACCTAGTTCGCATCGAAAACCCAGTTAAGTCGACTCGATACAACTTAAAAATTTTACGATTATACTTTTACATGAATATCAATCGCCTGCTGGAAAATTAACGCAGTTGTTTGATCGTAAACCCGAATGGATACTTCTTCCCTTGAAACTGTTGAGTATAAGCTTGTGACCGTTATCCGCTCTAGTTTTATCAGTTATGAGACATTGGAATGAGTATTTTACGTGTTCGGATATAAGTACTCGTATTATGGAATATCGATCATCATATGGACCTTGACAGTATTAAACACTCTCGAGGGGAATATGAGTTACCGCCTATGAAATTCTTGGGAGCTTTATGACGTGGAATGACCAGGATATTGGTCCTTTTACATTTCAATTTCATCCGGGAGAAGAAATTCATTGGTTATTTTCCGCTACATTTTACACAACTTTATTGAATAACACTTTATGCTCTTTCGTTAGGTTTGGTGATATATATTTATCGATCTTTTTATCAAGGGATACAACTTTGATTCCTCCATTCATTATCGTGAATTGAAATTTTGTTAAGAAAATCTGCTCATACATTTATGACTCAAATAATAATAAAAATAAACAATAACTTTATTCTCAGAATCATTCTTCACAAGGAAATGAGAAATCGTCAAAAAAAAGAAAAAGAGGTACATTCTGGAAATTCCAAGACAATGATAAAAAAATTCTAAAATAGAATATGGTTCAATATCTATAATTAAATCGGTAATTTGTTGTTTAAATTTTTTCTGATATGTAATATCTCTAATAGAATTTCGTAATATATCATAAATTTCGATACACGTATACTTGGTGTTTTTTTTGTCAATGTAAGACCATGTTTAGGAAAATGGTAAGGAACTGTCCGTCTTGTTTTATTCATATTACACAGATCTTCCACGTAATGTAGATTTTTTTTCCAAAATAGAGCACATTCTATGATGTGTCTACCAATAAATATTGGAATTTTATTTTGTCGGAATCTTCCTCTCCATGATTCTCTATAATTAAGCCCATACATTAACCTCACAGCAGATTTTTGAAGAATGAATAATCCTTTCGGCTCTAAAGGTGCCACCCCAAAGAACAACACATATCTCATCAAGGAATCGAAATTTGCGAAGTAAACTGATCTTAAGAGCTCCCTATCTACTAGGCGAAATAATACTCTCATCACATATAGAACTCTATTTAGGTTTTTACTCAGCTCACATATATGTTGGTGCCAGTTTAAAAAGCAGTCTAGATATATTCCCAAAAACTTGGTTGATTTTGTTATGCCTTGTGGCATAACTGTTGTTGTGCCCTGTGGCGCCCACTATGTCAAATTGATTCTCCCTTACAACATTAAAAAAATCACCCAACTCCGGAATTGAAAGAACCTACATTCAAATGACCCATTTTAATCACTAATATAATAGAAAATCTATGAAGTAGATAACGAAAATAAACAAATGCAATTTCGATAGCAAAGAGAAATATTGTGATGCAGAAATAATAGTAAGAAATATATGTATGTTTTGAAAAACGCACTATCATTCAGATTAACTCAGTAAATTCATAAAACAATAATATGATCATCAGTAATTAAAAAATGATATTAAGAAAATGTAATTATTCGCAACACAGTAATATTCAGAATTAATTAAAAAAATGTATATGAGACAGTTATTTATTTTCACAAGAATGTTTGTACTACTACAACAATTGTTTCACCACGATGTGGCTTCTTCAGGTATTACATTGTACTGTCTGATGGTATTCAGTGTAACCGAGTTTAAATACATTTTTAGGTACGTGACCAAATAATGGAAGCACAAGTCATAAAAACTCTAGGTGTTTATTGGAGTTTGCCGCTAAAAATGCCATTAAGGAAAAATATTCAGTAATGGAGAATGATCGACATCTTTTTGTTCGTTCAAAAGGATTTTACGGGCATTATACCTCTTGATTTCAAGAAATTCTAAAAGTGTTAATCTAGAACTTTTGCTTTCAACGTGGATAATTTCATAATTATTGTTGAAATTATGCCTGAATTGCTTAAGATGATTAGCATATGTCGAATGTACAGAATTGGATATATAACCCCTTTGGTGTTCTTGGACACGTTTCTTGAATGATCTACCAGTCTGGCCAATGTATACTAAAGGGCAATCTTTGCAAGTCAATTCGTAGACTCCGGATTTATTTTCTTTATTTGTACGATCTTTATTATTTTTTATGTAGGTACTAAGGTTATTAATTGTCTTAAAAGCCGCGTTATAATTGAAACAACTTTTGAAATATTTAGCAATATTTTCAGATAATCCATTGACATAAGATAACGAAAAATATTTCTGTGTTTTGTCCTCTTTTATGATTGGGTACACGAGATTTAATGCCATTTGCTTTTGTTTATTGGATACCACTTTGTCTATAAGAAAGGGATTGTAACCGTTGTTTGACGCTATTTGTTTAATAATATTTAATTCTTTCAAAAAATTTTCTGAATTCAAAGGGACATTCAATAATCTATGAATAAAACTATTATATGCTGACATCTTTTGGTTGGTGGGGTGGTTTGAAGTTTTATGTATTGTGATGTCTGTATGTATTGGTTTGTGAAAAATACTAAAATCATGTAAATTATTTAATCTTGTTATAGTGAGGTCAAGAAAATTAATACTTTGATTCTTTTCTTCTTCGATTGTGAATTTGATTTTTGGGTGGAGTTTATTAATGAAATTCGTGAAGATATGTAGTTGTCGGTCGGTGCCTTTGAAACAACAAAAAATGTCATCTACATATCTGTACCAATAAAGAAAATATTTGCTTATAGGATTCAGGTGTATTTTTGATTCCAGATCGTCCATGAATATTTCAGTTAAAATTGAACTGAGTGGATATCCCATTATTAAACCATTGTCAGAAATATAGACGGTTCCGTTAAATTGAAAGTAGTTTTGTTCAAGACATATTTCCAGGCAATTAAGTATATCATTCAATTTGATGGGATTGGTATTATTTTTAATTAATAGTTTTTTTACAATTTGTACTGTTTCAATTGGAGGTATACTAGGGAATAAATTTTGTACATCAAAAGAAATTAATTTACAATTTTTGGGTAATTGGATGGATTTAATATTATCTATAAGTTGGGTGCTATTTTTAATAGCGTATTTAGCTAAAAAGTTTGTTTCGGTTTGAATAATAGAAATTAAAACTCTAGATAATTTTATGCTTGGTGATGTGACGAATGAAACTACAGGTCTAATTGAATTGTTTTCTTTATGAAGTTTTATTAATGAATATAAATTTGGGATTTGTGGGTTCATTAAAGTGAGCAAATGTTTTTTTGGGAAGTTATTGAAAAGGCTAACAGATTGGTCTATTATATTTTTTATTTGTTTTTGGAAATGTTCTTTAGTAACGGTTTTATATTTATCTGGGGTTAAAAAGCAATAGTTTTGTTGAAATATTCATGTTTTGGAATAGCAACGATACTGTTTCCTTTATCGGCTCGAGTGAATATTAAATTATTGGTGTTTCTTTTTTCGATGATTGATTTAACTAAATTCTGTTTTATTGACGAAGAGTGAATTTCAGTTTTATTTCGGTCTTTAATTATGTCAGCAATATATTTATTGTAATTTGAATTTGATTGATTTTTGAGTGATTGAATAGATTTAATGGCGAGTTCTGAATTTATCGCTAAATAGTCTAGGGATTTTTGTGGATTATTATTTTCTAGGTTGAATTTAAATCTCTACTTGGATTCTCTACTGTTGAATTTTACATCAGATAAGTTGACAAATCTAGGGTAAAATTGATGTTCAGAGAAAAGATGTTTTTCACTTTTATCAAATTTCGGAATATTCTTTTTATTTTCATGAGTTGAATTTTTTAGTTTTTTAGTTTGAGTTAAGAATTTGGAGTGAATAATTTTGCCTACACGTTCTCTAGTATTTCTGTCAATAATATCCAACTGAATAGAATGAAGTCTACTAGTTAATTCTGTGTGAATTACCTTTAATATACATTGGTGAAATCTCTTTGGTAGTATTGTACTTTCATGTCATTCTTCAACCATGTCTTCATTCCATGTATTCGTCCATAAGTGGCTGCGGGGCTCTTGTTCTTCGTCTTGAAGCTGATGGATTTCGGGAACACGTTCAAATGTATGAATTTGGTAAAAAACCAAATATTTTGGGTATTCTTTTTACTTCTCAACAGAAGACCAAAAGACAAAAAAGCTGGTTTCAGCTTTTAATAAATATTTGATAGATTCGGTCATAAAGACCGAATCTATCAAATATTTATTCAGAATTTCTCAGTTAAATGAGAAAACAAGAAATATGTAACAATCAACAAAGATGTACATTCTGTCAAGAAAGTACCGGGAATTATCGATTTAAATCTGGCGGGGCAATGAGGCAGGTAAAAGTTTTTTTTCCTAGGTTGGTACCACTGTCCTTAATTACTATGCCAAGCTTGAGCGGGATCTGTCATCTAGTGTGTTTGCAACACCTGATTAAGTCAGTCGATGTCAGAGTGCGTGCAGATTTTTACTATGGGTGATTACGTTGAGCAAAGAATTTGTTTAAAGTTTTGTGTTGCAAATGAATTTTCGTGTGCCGATGCATTGAAAATGTTGCAAAAGGCCTTTGGTGATAATGCTTTATCGAAAACTCGTGCATATCAGTGGTACAGAGCCTTCAAGGACGGTCGTGAAGTGGTCGCCCATCGACGGCTTCGATCGAAGATAACGTCGATAAAATTAAGGAAAGGGTGCTGGAAAACCATCGTACCAGCTTGAGAGAGATAGCACATGATCTTAAGATATCCCACGAGTCCGCACGTACGATTTTGATTGATATTTTGGGCATGAGAAAGGTGATCGCACGACTCGTACCGAAAGACCTGAATTTTCTTCAAAAACGTCATCGCGAACAGGTTGCTTCAGACATGCTGGATCGCTGTAATTCCGATTCTACATTCATGGAACGCATTATAACTGGTGATGAGACCTGGGTCTACGAGTACGATATGCAAACAAGCCAGCAATCATCGGAATGGGTGGCAAAAAATGAGCCGAAACCGAAAAAACCACGCCAAAGCCGCTCGAAAATGAAGGTGATGCTCATTGTTTTCTTCGATATCCGTGGCGTGGTGCACTACGAATTCGTTCCAGAGGGTCAGACGGTAAACAAGGAGTATTACCTAGGCGTTATGAAACGTTTGCGTGAGCGTATCCGTAAGAAGTGGCCAAATTTGTGGGCGAACAACTCATGGATTTTGCATGACGATAACGCGCCTTCTCACCGGGCTACGATTGTGACTGACTTTCTCGCCAAAAACTCAACAAACGTGCTTCAGCAACCACCGTATTCGCTGGATTTGGCTCCCTGACGATTAAATGTAAAAATGTTGTTTTAATTGAAAATTCCCGGTACTTTCTTGACAGGGTAGTATATTTAGAACAAATATCAGAGATACGAATGACAAAAACAAATAAATTCAGAAGAAAAAAAAGTATTTCGCAACGTAGTGGAGCCAGTAATGTGTTTACTCAGAGGAGTTTCAATTTCTGTTCGTTAATTTTTCCGTTCATTTTCTTTTCATGGACTAACTAAAATGATTTCATGTTTACTTGACCCACATCGAGATTCGGGAATACTTTAATGGTAAATTTCTGTACCCCGAAGGAAAGTTTCTCGTGTCAAAGGAAAACTTGCTCGACACCTTCAGCGGAAATCTTCTCAGCTCAATTAAAGCAAGCGAAAGGAACAAATCCTCAATCATCTACTAGCAAAATCTGGGAGCTTCCGCCTCACCAGCTATACGAACTTGTCCCAACTTTTCATTCAAATTGAATCTTTTTCTGAAGACAATCACCGAAATTAATTGCATCAAATCTCGCAGTATCAAACTCGAAATTGGCAAGGAATCTCGAAAACAGGAAAGTGAGGAAAAGTGAATAATTCATCATTCGCGATTTTTCCCCGAGCCAGAGCTGTTCTTTTACTTTTACTCCTTTCTTTCACGGGCAATTATCGTACTTCTCCTCACGGTAGACTGACTACAAAGAGCAAGAACTGAAATTAAAAAGTCGCCTTGATGAAATTCTAGGAAAAAATTAATTAGACGCATTGAATTAGAGTCGACGGGCGGTGTGAATTTTTGCCAATTTTACATGACATAGAGGCGTGAGTAGGATTTATCCGGACTTAACCATGGTGTCTATGATGTAATTATGTCCGTAAAGCTGGAGAGGTGTTTGGATGTAACACATTAGTTCATAAGTTCCTTAAATGAAGAGAACAGATTTTTATGAAATCTAACTGTAACGTGAGGTTTCTTGTTTATTAATAATTTATGATAAGCACTGGTTAACAACTAACTTTATTTGATATTAACTTTCTACATTTTACTTACACGTGTGTCTGAATTACAACTGTTGTAGGGAGGTTATGTTGGTGCATCTCTGTCCTAAATTCATAGAATATAATCTTCTTCACGAGCTATACAATAATTCTAGAGTATCTCTAACATTTTTTGAGAAACAATTCATGTTTGGCCTCAAAATAGGTGTTTACATTCTGTCAAGAAAGTACCGGGAATTATCGATTTAAATCTGGCGGGGCAATGAGGCAGGTAAAAGTTTTTTTTCCTAGGTTGGTACCACTGTCCTTAATTACTATGCCAAGCTTGAGCGGGATCTGTCAACTAGTGTGTTTGCAACAGCTGATTAAGTCAGTCGATGTCAGAGTGCGTGCCGATTTTTACTATGGGTGATTACGTTGAGCAAAGAATTTGTTTAAAGTTTTGTGTTGCAAATGAATTTTCGTGTGCCGATGCATTGAAAATGTTGCAAAAGGCCTTTGGTGATAATGCTTTATCGAAAACTCGTGCATATCAGTGGTACAGAGCCTTCAAGGACGGTCGTGAAGTGGTCGCCCATCGACGGCTTCGATCGAAGATAACGTCGATAAAATTAAGGAAAGGGTGCTGGAAAACCATCGTACCAGCTTGAGAGAGATAGCACATGATCTTAAGATATCCCACGAGTCCGCACGTACGATTTTGATTGATATTTTGGGCATGAGAAAGGTGATCGCACGACTCGTACCGAAAGACCTGAATTTTCTTCAAAAACGTCATCGCGAACAGGTTGCTTCAGACATGCTGGATCGCTGTAATTCCGATTCTACATTCATGGAACGCATTATAACTGGTGATGAGACCTGGGTCTACGAGTACGATATGCAAACAAGCCAGCAATCATCGGAATGGGTGGCAAAAAATGAGCCGAAACCGAAAAAACCACGCCAAAGCCGCTCGAAAATGAAGGTGATGCTCATTGTTTTCTTCGATATCCGTGGCGTGGTGCACTACGAATTCGTTCCAGAGGGTCAGACGGTAAACAAGGAGTATTACCTAGGCGTTATGAAACGTTTGCGTGTGCGTATCCGTAAGAAGCGGCCAAAATTGTGGACGAACAACTCATGGATTTTGCATGACGATAACGCGCCTTCCCACCGAGCTACGATTGTGACTGACCGTATTCGCCGGATTTGGCTCCCTGCAACTTTTTCCTCTTCCCAAAACTAAAATTGCCCCTTCGTGGCACCCGTTTTGAGTCGATTGAAGCCATAAAACAAAATTCGGCGCGAGAGCTAAAGTCCATCCCGGAAAGCGCCTATAAAAAATGTTTCGATAATTGGAAGTGCCGTTGGCATAGATGTATTGGAGCAAATGGAGCCTATTTTGAAGGCGACCCAATAAATTATGACGATTAAATGTAAAAATGTTGTGTTAATTGAAAATTCCCGGTACTTTCTTGACAGAGTAGTATTTTGACGATCCTTTCTTTATTCGAGGCAAATCTCTTTCCGGCAAGTATTTGAATTAGGTCTGCGAACAGATTAGAGTCACTGAGGGTAAAATATAGAGAATACCGTAGGTACGGAGCAATTCCACTTGTAATTCGTACAATTTGTGCATTGTCTCAGTGAAACATCACTTTTGTCTCCATATATGGGACTGTTTTCTCGTTCGATCGATCCATTCGATTCAAATTGCGATCACTATTGACTGTTCTGCCCTTTTTAAGATAGTCGGAAAACAAAATACCGTATGAATCCCAAAATATTGACGCCATGACCTTATCAGCAATCTTTTGCGCTTTTGGCCGCTTTAGGCGACTGATAATCTAATAGATTGAGAGGGATCCATGTTTCATCCATTGTGATATATCGACTCAAAAATCTTGTTTATTCCACTTAAACAGCTCGAAATAGCGTTAGAGATAATTGATTCGTTGCTTGTTAGTTCACTATTAGCAACCGCTGCACCCACGTCAAAACTAGCCTTTTCACAGAATAATTTTCATGCAAAATAAAGCCTTTGATATTTTCAGAGTGTCAATTTCTACCGCATTTTAATTTCATGGTTTGCCAAAATTATTTTATGGACTTCATATTTTCCGGTGTACCAACTCGTAGCCACCTATTTTGAGAAACCAGAGCGTGGTACATTCTGATTATCATTTAACAAAATTAACTGAAACTTCCAAGTGCAAAAAAGGTCATGAACAATCTCATACTACAAGTGGGGTGCGTTTTATTACACAGAATATAATGCAGTGAAAAAACAAGGAATAACATACAAACTGATAAATCTTACCCCCGTTTGTTTCGGACTTAAGACTCAAAAGTTATACTAGTTTTCATTCAATGGGTTGAGATTGTTAACTGCGGGCGAGATTGATCAAAGTTAAATAAATGTAATAACAGTTTATAAAATGTTATTATTATTTTCTCAAAATAGATATTTATGTTTTGGTACAAATACAAAAAATAACCGTTATATAAAACGAAAAATATGTTTTAAAACACTAAAAACAAAGAAATGGTATGTTCTGAAATATGAATAAAAGTTGGGGATTGTTACATTTCGTAAACATCTATCTTTTTCAATAAAATATTGCGGATCCTTTCTCACAAATAACAGACATTCCAAAACATATAGTCCCGGAAGAGTGAGCATGGAATTATTTCTAAAAAGACCTCTGCATGATTCTTTATATTTCAATCCTATTATTACCCTCAAGGCAATGCAGAATGCAGAATGAATAATATATTTAAATCACTGCTTCCACCCCATATGACAAGCCTGTACCTCAGAAGTGAAACAAAATTTGCATGATAAACTGTTTTTAAAAGTTCCATGTTCACTCTACGTGACAATAACCTGATCATGTACCAAACTTTAGTGAGTCTTTTGCTGACCGGACTCACATGATCATTCCATTTCAGGTGACAACCAAACGAAACTCCACCAAATTCTGTCGAAGACAAAAACCTGACCTGGGTGTTATCCAGAGTTATTGACTGAATCGTTCTAAAAATCATAGACTCAGTCTTACAGACATTGAGAAGTAACTCATTTTCAATGCACAAATGCTGAACTGAATCGAAGGCTAATCTAGTTAGTTCCATACTCGAATTAAGATTCCTGCTACGCAGCTAAGCTCTCGCACTGTCAACAAACAACAAGATTCATTGATATACTACTCTGTCAAGAAAGTACCGGGAATTCTCAATTAAAACAACATTTTTACATTTAATCGTCAAAATTTATTGGGTCGCCTTCAAAATAGGCTCCATTTGCTCCAATACATCTAAGCCAACGGCACTTCCAATTATCGAAACATTTTTTATAGGCGCTTTCCGGGATGGCTCTCGCGCCGAATTTTGTTTTATGGCTTCAATCGACTCAAAACGGGTGCCACGAAGGGGCAATTTTAGTTTTGGGAAGAGGAAAAAGTCGCAGGGAGCCAAATCCGGTGAATACGGTGGTTGCTGAAGCACGTTTGTTGAGTTTTTGGCGAGAAAGTCAGTCACAATCGTAGCTCGGTGTGAAGGCGCGTTATCGTCATGCAAAATCCATGAGTTGTTCGCCCACAAATTTGGCCGCTTCTTACGGATACGCTCACGCAAACGTTTCATAACGCCTAGATAATACTCCTTGTTTACCGTCTGGCCCTCTGGAACGAATTCGTAGTGCACCACGCCACGGATATCGAAGAAAACAATGAGCATCACCTTCATTTTCGAGCGGCTTTGGCGTGGTTTTTTCGATTTCGGCTCATTTTTTGCCACCCATTCCGATGATTGCTGGCTTGTTTGCATATCGTACTCGTAGACCCAGGTCTCATCACCAGTTATAATGCGTTCCATGAATGTAGAATCGGAATTACAGCGATCCAGCATGTCTGAAGCAACCTGTTCGCGATGACGTTTTTGAAGAAAATTCAGGTCTTTCGGTACGAGTCGTGCGGCCACCTTTCTCATGCCCAAAATATCAATCAAAATCGTACGTGCGGACTCGTGGGATATCTTAAGATCATGTGCTATCTCTCTAGCTGCTACCACAGTTTTCCAGCACCCTTTCCTTAATTTAATCGACGTTATCTTCGATCGAAGCCGTCGATGGGCGACCACTTCACGACCGTCCTTGAAGGCTCTGTACCACTGATATGCACGAGTTTTCGATAGAGCATTATCACCAAAGGCCTTTTGCAACATTTTCAATGCATCGGCACACGAAAATTCATTTGCAATGAAATAAAAAGGGTCCCATATTATTTCCTTGGGGAACTCCTACATGGACATATTTATCCTCTGACATAAAAACTAGTCCTTCACTTTCAGTGGAAATCCTCTGAACTCGATCAGATAAGTAGCTCCTGAGCAACTCCAGTTGACAATCACGATTACCACATATTCAATCATTCACCCCCAGTTATCAATCTCACTCCAAATGACGGTAATTGAAATGAATTGATAATTACAGTTTAAATCATAATCAGCATGAATTTCCGTCAAGTGAAGACCGATATAATCAAACCACCTAGAAGAATAATCCCATCCCCCCAATCGACATAATTCATACGAAGCTGGAACAATTCTCATCTAACTTGCTTAAACTGTCTCTTCCCCATGTCATGCGGAACAATAAAGCTGCATCGCACGTTGCGTCAAATACTTTATTACGCATTTTGATATGGAACCACTAGCGTTGTCAGAGAGTCACGCACCAAAGTGAGAAAGTTTCATAACAACATGGTCTCGAGATATATCTCGAAGTTGGAGATGGTGACGCTGGGGAATTAGCAGTTGATGGCGCCCGTAATGAGTTTCCTTGAAGTCCTCCTTGACCTTCCCCAGAGTATAGGGGTGAAAAATACGGTCTCCCTAAGAATATTGACGTCTGACTGCTAAAGGCAATCTGCATCGTCTGCTGGGAATTCTTCGTGCTGAATTCGAATGCAAATTTTGGCGTGCCTAACGTAATAAATATTTTTATTTTTGCGGGCTGGATACCAGGGAACAGCGTATTATAGTTTCGCCCAAATGTCCGTTAGTTTAGAATTTTGAGCCGAAAATGGTCTAAAGCGGCTAGATTGGGCTCACTGATGAAGAATCTGAGGTCGAAAGTAATTCTGTCCGACCGGTAAAATTTTTCCCAATATTTTCTAAACTACAGACTTGATCGATATGAAATTCAGCATTTAGAACAATAATAACAACGCGGATGTCCGTACAAAATATTATGTGAAGATCGTGGGGATACATTCTGTCAAGAAAGTACCGGGAATTATCGATTTAAATCTGGCGGGGCAATGAGGCAGGTGAAAGTTTTTTTTCCTAGCTTGGTACCACTGTCCTTAATTACTATGCCAAGCTTGAGCGGGATCTGTCAACTAGTGTGTTTGCAACAGCTGATTAAGTCAGTCGATGTCAGAGTGCGTGCCGATTTTTATTATGGGTGATTACGTTGAGCAAAGAATTTGTTTAAAGTTTTGTGTTGCAAATGAATTTTCGTGTGCCGATGCATTGAAAATGTTGCAGAAGGCCTTTGGTGATAATGCTCTATCGAAAACTCGTGCATATCAGTGGTACAGAGCCTTCAAGGACGGTCGTGAAGTGGTCGCCCATCGACGGCTTCGATCGAAGATAACGTCGATAAAATTAAGGAAAGGGTGCTGGAAAACCATCGTACCAGCTTGAGAGAGATAGCACATGATCTTAAGATATCCCACGAGTCCGCACGTACGATTTTGATTGATATTTTGGGCATGAGAAAGGTGATCGCACGACTCGTACCGAAAGACCTGAATTTTCTTCAAAAACGTCATCGCGAACAGGTTGCTTCAGACATGCTGGATCGCTGTAATTCCGATTCTACATTCATGGAACGCATTATAACTGGTGATGAGACCTGGGTCTACGAGTACGATATGCAAACAAGCCAGCAATCATCGGAATGGGTGGCAAAAAATGAGCCGAAATCGAAAAAACCACGCCAAAGCCGCTCGAAAATGAAGGTGATGCTCATTGTTTTCTTCGATATCCGTGGCGTGGTGCACTACGAATTCGTTCCAGAGGGCCAGACGGTAAACAAGGAGTATTATCTAGGCGTTATGAAACGTTTGCGTGAGCGTATCCGTAAGAAGCGGCCAAATTTGTGGGCGAACAACTCATGGATTTTGCATGACGATAACGCGCCTTCACACCGAGCTACGATTGTGACTGACTTTCTCGCCAAAAACTCAACAAACGTGCTTCAGCAACCACCGTATTCGCCGGATTTGGCTCCCTGCGACTTTTTCCTCTTCCCAAAACTAAAATTGCCCCTTCGTGGCACCCGTTTTGAGTCGATTGAAGCCATAAAACAAAATTCGGCGCGAGAGCTGAAGTCCATCCCGGAAAGCGCCTATAAAAAATGTTTCGATAATTGGAAGTGCCGTTGGCTTAGATGTATTGGAGAAAATGGAGCCTATTTTGAAGGCGACCCAATAAATTTTGACGATTAAATGTAAAAATGTTGTTTTAATTGAAAATTCCCGGTACTTTCTTGACAGAGTAGTATATCGGGTGTTTAGAGTGATAGAACTTTAAATTGAAATAAAACACATTTAAATTAAGATTGAAGCCAAATATTTTTTTAATTGAAAGAAAATTTCATGACATTTATCTTTTAAAAATTATTTCCGGAATATGTCCACCACGACTATCTCCGAGGAACCGCATTCGACCAGACCAATTTTGGACCACTTTTTCGAGTAATTCAGGCCTTATTTCATCAATTACGTGAGTTATGTTGGCTTCCAAAGCGTCTATTGTTTCTGGTTTATCAGCAGAATAACCCCAAAGAAAATAATCCAGTGGAGTTATGCCGCATGATCTTGGAGGCCAATTAATTGTACCATTTCCTCGAAATAATGTTATCGCCAAATCTTTTTTTGATAAATCAATAGTTACGGTAGCAGCATGAGGTGTAGCACCATCTTGTTGGAACCAAAACACTTTTGAGTCGATACCATTCAAATTTTGAAACAAATAATCATTGATCATCGATCTGTAACGAGCAACATCAGCTTCAGCGTCGTTTTTAAAGAAATATGGACCGATAATGCCTCCAGCGTGTAAAGCACACCATACAGTGCATTTTTCAGGATGCAATGGAACCTGCAGAACTTCTCGAGGATTGTTTCCACTTCATATACGGCAATTTTGCTTGTTTACATAGCTGTTCAACCAGAAATGAGCTTCATAACTAAACACATTTTTACGATAAAAAAGTGTATAAACTGCAAGCTGTTCTAGGCCCCAATCAGCAAACAAACGACGCTTATTATGGTCAAGTGGCTTAAGTTCTTGAACCAGTTGGATCTTGTATGGGTGTAAAGCAAGATCTTTAGGCAAAATTTTCTATGTGGTGGATGCACAGAGTCGAACTTGTTGTGAACGTCGACGAATAGACAAATCTGGATCATCATTAACACCATAACTTACAGCAGCGATATTTTCTTCTGTATGTACAGTTCTTTGTCTTGTTGTTGTTGTAGCATCGAGTAGGGAAAATGAAATCTATCGATAGTTCGACGAATAAGCTGCTCTGATGGACGATTATGTAAACCATAATTTTCACGAAGTGCTCTATAAGTTTGGCGAATAGAGCAATGAATTTGAAAATAAATTTCAACAATTTGTAAACGTTGTTGCCTCGTGAGTCTTTCCATGATAATTTGTCAATGCTAACTGAACATAAATGTCAAAACAACATAGCTTCTACCTTCTGTCAAATCACAATTATCCCTATCGAAACTTCTATCAGTCTGAAAAATACCCGATAGTATAACGTTTTGAAAAGGAGCTGAATACAATCGAACAAATAGCTAAATCCGATATAGAATCTTAACTATTAGTATAACAAATATTAACAATACAATTATACAATTCTATCTACTCTCAATTGCTCGTTTGTACCACCCAAGAAAAATGTCAACATCGGAGCAAACTAACAAGGGAATACCGTCTCCAACCCTTTACAGTTGATTCCATAGGGATACAGTATCCCAAAGCTGGAACTAGGAGTTTGAAGTGTCTTCCCATTTGGCGAAACTGAGCTGCCATTCCTATTTGCGGTGAAACATAGAAAGGGGTTATTTAGGACGGCAAAGGATTGTTAGAAATTGAAACGGATACCTACTATGTGAAATGATGAAGTTTTCTCTGGCCTTTCTCATTCTATCGTTTATCTGCCCCCTAACAAAATGCCTTGTTTGAAACTTAAGTCCTAGGAACCTAACTAAAGAAAGAATGTGAATATGGATGCATCATGAAACGTCTATATAAAAACCTGTTCAAATCGTTTAATCAATAATTAATCATATTTTGAAATCTGAATTACTGGCGCACTACATATTGTGAAAAGTATATGTTTTTTCTGTCCTTACTCGACAAAAACTCATCTTGTATCAAAATGTAATGAAGTAAGAAATTACTCAGATTTCACTCATATACACACATCGTCAAAAGTCTTGGTCCCCTCTGGTTTCTCAAGAAATAAACAATCTATATTCGGGAAATGAGATGAATATTTTCTTCTTTTTCAACTGCAATATATTTGATAGAAAATCTTTGTTTGTTACTCTTTGCTTTATACAGGATGAGACAAAATAGGAAAAATGAGAAAAAATCTAAATTTATCGATTATTCATTTTTATTTAATTATAGTTATTCCACAACTGCATCCAAATTCAATAGTACGTATTACCACCTCTTCTTTCAATCAACTGCCCAATACGCCTAGGCATACCACGAATCAAGTCATTAAATAAATTTTCAGGCATTCTTCCTGAAGGGCTAAACTCAATTCCTGAAAAGTTAAAGGTGGGTTTTGGCGATTGGATATTGCTCCCCCTAAGTAATCCCATACGTGCTCAATTGGATTCATGTCTGGTGAGTTTGTTGGCCAGTTCATTCTCTTGAAGAATGTTTTGAACCCTTCGTGTGCGGTGTGGTGGGGCGTTATCATCCTGATAAATGTAATTAATCCCAAATTCGGTGCACAGAGGAACAGTGATTGGTTCAATGATGTTTTCTACGTAGATGCTCATTGTCATTGTTCGTTCAACGATAATAAGAGGGGTACGGGGACCGAACGTTATACCCCCCCCCCAGTACAGTATTGATCCAGGGCACAAATTCCTGAGCGAAATTCAGTCCTTCTAGTCTGCCTGGACCTCTCCAAACCCTTTCTCGTCGACTATCACTTTGTAAACTGAATCATGACTCGTCCAAAAATGATACGTTGCGCCATTGTGGTAAAAGCCAGTCTTGGTGGTATCCAGGTGATACGAGGTACTCTTAAAGGTCTTCTTACCCTTAAATTTGAGGAATGCAACTGTCTCCTTATGCTACTGGTTGAGACAAACCTTATAAAGTTCCTCAAAATATGACTCTGAAGAACTGTTACAGATATTGTTCGATTCCTTCGAGTAAAATTTGCGATATAATGGTCTTCCCTTACAGATGCTACTCTGGGTCGACCAGGCACCGGTCTCCGGGCAACGCTGCCGGTTTCCAGGAAAAAGGCCACTATGCGCCTTACTGGAGTTCGTAGAATATTCAAACGTTGCGCAATCTGGTGGTTCGACAAAGCTTTTTGATGTAGGGCTACTATTCTTGCACGGTCAAACTGAGAATTTCTCAATCCGGCACATCCAATTGGATGTCCCGGCATTTTCCACGGAATTGGTTTTGATGAAACTGCTCTGAGATTTTTCAAGTCTTACCTTTTTGATAGGTATCAGTGCGTTAAATTGCGTGATACATATTCCACACACATTTGCCACAAGGATCTGTTCTTGGCCCTCTGCTTTTCCTTATATATGTGGCTGACATGCATAAAGTGGTCAGATTCGCATCCACCCATTTTTATTGTGATGAAACTCAGGTTCGCCTCTCTTTTCATCCCTCCTCTGTTTCTCAGGCTGTCGAGCGGTTGAATGAGGATTTAAACTTAATTATGCGTTATTCCCAAATGAATAATTTGAAGAAAAATGTTAAAAAATGTTTTTATATATGCTTTTTTTCCCAGGACATTTCAGGGTCTGGTTGAGATCAAGATGGGCGGTGAAAGAATTCCGTCCTCCACCTGCTGTAGAAACCTGGGAATCTTTTTCGATTGCCAGTTGAGATTCAGCGAGCATATCTCGTTGCTGTTGAGGAATTTTGTATCGGCAGAGATATTGTTTGGATTTTCAGTCACGCAAGTATCTCTGTGAGACTCTCGTTTTGTCCAAACTGTCCAAACTATGGATTAGCGGTATTTTACCCTTGCCTTGATTCCGTGCAGAGGTGTAGACTACAGAAAATGCAGAATTCATGCTGCCGGTTTGTTTTCGGTTTGAGGAAATATGACAGTGGAATAAGGGACGGAATTAACAGCTTGGGATGGGTTAGGGTTGAGAATGTTTTCCGGCTCCACCTGACGACTATGGTTCATCAAATTTTACGTTCTTGTCTTCCACCGTATTTGAGGGAAAAGCTAATTTTTAGACGTGATGTTCACTACGTGGACGTTAGGCATGGCCATAGGCTCATGTTGCCAAGATTTGGTTCAGCCATGTTTCAGTGCTCCTTCACCTTCAAGACGATGAAGTTACATAATGAATTTTTAGTTTCGTGTGAAGGCGTTTCTTTGGGCTCACTGAGTAAAAATTCTTGACGAGCCAATTATAAATTAGGATAATTTTATGAATATGTTTTGTTTACTCACAATGTAATTGATTGGTTAATTTTATTTTTTTCGCTTATTTTTGTTTCTATCCTTTTGGTTTTTTTTTTCCTTTTTGTTTTTTTTTCAGGGTCGAGTGGAGTAGCTTTAAGCTAGACTTCGCTCTATGTTTATATATTGTAAATGTATGAATAAAGGCACTATTATTATTATTAATATTCTCAATATTACAACTCTCGTTATTCGATGAAAACTGAAAACTTCGCATCCACCTGTATTCTCCCGAACAAGAAATATTTTTTGCTGGTTTTTTGTTTTCATTTATCTGGTAAGATAGTGAAGATTCCACTCACAAAAAATTTTCATGTTAAATTCAACAGGTTGAGAGCTGATAAGGGGACCCAAGACCTTTGACGATGTATGTATGTTGAGGCCTTCGACTTGAGCAAAACTTCGAGAAGTGAGTTGTGCTAAAGGTCTGTCTGTCCATTTAATAGTTTCATTTCTAAAACGTGCTAGCGCCTAAAGATTTCTTTGGATTCCAGAATGTATAGTTTTTTGTCTTCCAGGTATGATAGTTCAAGATTTTCCAATACTGGGAAGATATGACAGGTTTCGAAAAAATGTTTCGCGAAATTAGAGTCATCTTTCCAGTTGCTAATGATGATATATATTCTTTGAACCTTTTTTTGAAAAATCTCCTGGTTTGTCCTATTCACATATACGCTACCGCACTGATGATAACTTTCTTTATAAACTCCAGGATTATTCAGCAGGTTGGTTTCGTCTTAAGTATTAAAAAAGGGGTTGGAATTTCATGATTCATACTGACGTCTTTATGCAAAATTCTTCTCATAGAAGGGCGAGAAATGTTCAGTTATTGAGCACGATGACGAGTTGATGTTGATGAATATTCAGCCACATTCTGCAGCAATATTTTCAGGTGTGCTGACTGGACGAGGACGTGAACGGGTTGTTTTATTAAATAACGATCCAATTTCACGATCTCGCTTCACTAATTGAAAGATTTGCTTTGTATGTAGAGATATCTTTTGGAATTCTTCGGTGTAATTAATTAACGTCAATCAATTTGTATGCAAATTCTGGGACAGAAGATATATATAAGACTTTAATTGTTTTATTTACAGCCTAAATAAAGAGTCTTTCATTAACAGCGCCCCATGTTGTTTTGTAAATAAAACAAACACATTATTTATTGGAAAATTATTGAAATTTTTATTTCATTATCAAGAACAATAGATACCATTAGTTTTGAAACAAAACATCTTCTAAATGTTCACCACGAGAAACGCTGGCACGAATGAAGTCGTTGAACCCAATTTTTCATGACTCTCTCACACAAATCAGATCGTATGTTAGCAATTACTCGTTCAATATTGACCTGTAAATCGTCTAAATTTGCAGGATGTTTGCTCTAAACCAATGACTTAATGTAACCCAAAAGAAAGCAGTCCAATGCAGTTGAATCGCAGGAACGAAAGGGATATTTTCTTGAGTTAATCGAATCACTGAATTTTGTTTTCAATAAAGTCATTGTGTCATTGGCGATATGACGAGTGGCACCGTCCTGTAGAAACCACATGTTCTGCAAATTACAACGAATCAATTCAGGCCATGAAAAATGAGTCAACATTGAACGATAACGATTTACTTTGACAGTTACCGCCTCATGAGCTTCGTTGAAGAAAAATTGAGGTCGAATGACTCCTCCAGCATAAAATCAGCACCAAACAGTGAGTTTGTCATAATATAATGGCAATTCTGGATATTCTTCAGGTTTATCACCACTCCAGATACGGCAATTCTGCTTGTTAACATAATCTAACTAGAAATGAGCCTCATCGCTGAGAATGATTTTCTTATGAAAATCTGCATCATTTCCGATTTCTCTATGCACCGATTACTGAATACACGACGCTTTAAATGATCTATTGGTTTGATTTCTGGGTTAAAACAATTTTGTATGTATGTAAACCAAGGTCTATTCGTAAAATTCGCTACAAAGACGTCTGAGAGGTGCCTAGTTCTTGTGAACGTCGAGAAATCGATAAATTTTGGTCTTCGCGTACACTTTCACGTACGGCAGCGATATTCTCGCTGGCACTGTAACATTATGAAGTGTAAAATTTGTTTCAATCTTCTTCACTAAACGTTCAACTGTTTTTTTATCCGGGCGATTATAACGTCCAAAAATTGGATTTAGGGCACGTAAAGTTGGAGTAACGGATCGCGATTTTTCATAATACATTTGGATTATTTGTAAACTTTGTTGGAGTGTGTACCTTTCATGATCAAATGGTAGACATTGGCAAATACAACTGTCAATGTCACAAATAAACAATGGATGCCATGCGTAAGTAATGTCAATTTGAAAATGGGGCGTTCCCATCGAAAGACCCTTCACATTCATACATTCTGTCAAGAAAGTACCAGGAATTATCGATTTAAATCTGGCGGGGCAATGAGGCAGGTAAAATTTTTTTTCCTAGGTTGGTACCACTGTCCTTAATTACTATGCCAAGCTTGAGCGGGATCTGTCAACTAGTGTGTTTGCAACAGCTGATTAAGTCAGTCGATGTCAGAGTGCGTGCCGATTTTTACTATGGGTGATTACGTTGAGCAAAGAATTTGTTTAAAGTTTTGTGTTGCAAATGAATTTTCGTGTGCCGATGCATTGAAAATGTTGCAAAAGGCCTTTGGTGACAATGCTCTATCGAAAACTCGTGCATATCAGTGGTACAGAGCCTTCAAGGACGGTCGTGAAGTGGTCGCCCATCGACGGCTTCGATCGAAGATAACGTCTATAAAATTAAGGAAAGAGTGCTGGAAAATCGTCGTACCAGCTTGAGAGAGATAGCACATGATCTTAAGATATCCCACGATTCCGCACGTACGATTTTGATTGATATTTTGGGAATGAGAAAGGTGGCCGCATGACTCGTAACGAAAGACCTGAATTTTTTTCAAAAACGTCAACGCGAACAGGTTGCTTCAGACATGCTGGATCGCTGTAATTCCGATTCTACATTCATGGAACGCATTATAACTGGTGATGAGACCTGGGTCTACGAGTACGATATGCAAACAAGCCAGCAATCATCGGAATGGGTGGCAAAAAATGAGCCGAAACCGAAAAAACCACGCCAAAGCCGCTCGAAAATGAAGGTGATGCTCATTGTTTTCTTCGATATCCGTGGCGTGGTGCACTACGAATTCGTTCCAGAGGGTCAGACGGTAAACAAGGAGTATTACCTAGGCGTTATGAAACGTTTGCGTGAGCTTATCCGTAAGAAGCGGCCAAATTTGTGGGCGAACAACTCATGGATTTTGCATGACGATAACGCGCCTTCTCACCGAGCTACGATTGTGACTGACTTTCTCGCCAAACACTCAACAAACGTGCTTCAGCAACCACCGTATTCGCCGGATTTGTCTCCCTGCGACTTTTTCCTCTTCCCAAAACTAAAATTGCCCCTTCGTGGCACCCGTTTTGAGTCGATTGAACCCATAAAACAAAATTCGGCGCGAGAGCTAAAGTCCATCCCGGAAAGCGCCTATAAAAAATGTTTCGATAATTGGAAGTGCCGTTGGCATAGATGTATTGGAGCAAATGGAGCCTATTTTGAAGGCGACCCAATAAATTTTGACGATTAAATGTAAAAATGTTGTTTTAATTGAAAATTCCCGGTACTTTCTTGACAGAGTAGTATATTACAAGTGTACAAGTTTCAGTTGTTCACAGAAAAAGGGAAGTTGTTTCGATGCAGTTTTAGCTTGTTCTACGATGAATACACTATCTTACTCGTAGAGGAGTAGATCGATGAACCTTTTCACCGTTGTTTCCTTCACACATGTACTACCTAATTTACAAGTAAATAATGTACATAATACTTTCACCTCCAGGCCTTTTATTGCCTTATGGTGTTATCACGTGAGGGTATACCTTGGGAAGTTAAAGTGAATGCGAATTGATAGTTGAAAGAAGGAGGAAAAGTATGATTAGAACCTACTCGTTCACAGAGAGAGAGAGAGAGAGAGAGAATGTGCGTGTGATATCTACTTAACTTAATTTTTCGAAGAGTACAACTCAACGGGATGGTTTTTGTAAGAATTTTATTCCATAACTGGTTTCCACATGGTATAGGAAAACCCGGGATTACTTTCACAAAAAGGTTGAAAAAAATTTAAACAACGTTCCCCACTTCTCAAAGTTCTACACAAAACCGAATCTTTCTATAGATACGCCAAACCTCTGAAATATAACTCGTTATAACCTTGTTTGAAAACGTAGGAAAACTACGAAACTCGGGTTACTGTATCCCCAATTTTGAAAAAGTAATAGGAAACGAAGTAATTTCTTATTTATTCGGATTATGAAATGAACTAACACTAACTATTGATTATTTCTGTAATAAAACCATCACTTCCACAACGGCGTGGACGTCTCTATACGTGGAATAACGAAACACGTCGTAACAAGTTAGGCGAACGGTATACTTTCCACGTTTACGTGTCCTAATTGGTATGCACTATAACTGTTATTGAATAGAAAGTTCTAGGCGTAGCGCGAAGTTGGCACGAAATTCGGCAAACTCCATGTTTAAATTTCGAATTAGGTAAAGCGTCTGGGAAGGAGGCGTTGGAGTCATCATCCTGCCATTCAGAAGCAGACCACCTGATCACTTTTGGCGAATATCGACGAATTTTCGAGACCTTCCAGCAATAAAAGTTTATGATGTTAAACTAATTTCCACTAAATAATTGTAAATTTATCCACGATTTTTGTTACCGACATATTAAATCGTTCTGTGAATAGAGAGTACTATTACTATAACATCAGTAGTTGAATATACTCGCGCATTATAAATGAATATAACTAGGTGAAACGAAAAGTGAACCTGAATTATATTAAAAAAGAGTGTTTCCGCCCGGGATCAAACCGAGGACCTTCCGCGTGTTAGGCGGATGTGATAACCACTACACCACGGAAACCTGTATTAGGAGTAGTTTATCATAATCGTTTTAAAATATTTCATATTTTAATACATTTTGAAAACTATAAAACCAATCAACTAATGTATTTGCGCAGTATAAATTGAATATAACTAGTTGAAACGAAATGTGAACCTTAATTATTTTAAAAAAGAGTGTTTCCGGCCGAGATCGAACCAGGGACCTTTCGTTTGTTAGGCGGATGTGATAACCACTACACCACGGAAATCTGTATTAGGACTAGTTTATCATAATTTCACACCCTCCCATAAAATTTCTAATCTCTTTTTTAATCCGAAAGACGAAGATTGAATAATTCTGGAGTCTATAAATAGGAATAAGGACAAACGGGCCGACCTTTCCATAAAAGGTACAAAGAGCATCAATCTGCTTTTAGGAACCGGAAAAATAATTCCAATTCTGCGAACCATTTCTTCAATACAGATTACACGTTACCAGAATTGAACAACTTTGTTATCTTGCACGTGCAGACGAAAAGGAAAAAACTTGACATCCTGGAATCCATAGAAATTGAAAAATATAAGAGGCACGTACGTGGAAAACCCCTCTCTTCGAAGCTCTGCCGAAGCCTACAATCAGCATATATAATAGTTGAGATCTAATTTGTTCATTCAGTTTGAAAATCTAGTAAACATTACGAAACTCGAGTCACGCTATATCAGTAATAATAAAAAGTGATAGAAAACAAAGTAATAATTTCTTATTTCATTCCATTAAAATGAACTATCACAAAGTAACGGACTGCTCCATTCAATATCATAATCACTTTGAACTATTTTATTACATTTCAGAAACTATAAAACAAATAAATTAATGTACTTGAGCAGTATAAATTGAATATAACTAGGTGAAACAAAAAGTGAATATTAATAATTAAAAAAAGTGTTTCCGCCCGGGATCGAACCGGGGACCTTCCGCGTGTTAGGCGGATGTGATAACCACTACACCACGGAAACCTGTGTTTATAGTAGTTTATCATAATCACTCTGAATTGTTTTATATACTTTCACATTTCGAAAACTATAAAACATAAACTAATGCCTTGCACAGTATAAATTGAATATACCTAGGTGAAACGAAAAGTTAACATTAATAATTTAAAAAAAGAATGTTTCCGCCCGGGATCGAACCGGGGACCTTCCGCGTGTTAGGCGGATGTGATAACCACTACACCACGGAAACCTGTGCTAGAAGTAGTTTATCATAATCACTTTGAGATATTTCATATTTTATTACAGTTCGAAAACTATAAAACAAAGAAACTAATGTAATTGCGAAGTATAAATTGCATGTAACAGGGTGAAACGAAAAGTGAACCTAAATAATTTTAGAAAAGGGTATTTCCGCCCGGGATCGAACCGGGGACCTTCCGCATGTTAGGCGAATGTGATAACTAACCACTTCATCACGGAAATCTGTATTAGGAGTAGTTTATCGTAATCAATTTGAAATATTTTATATTTTATTATATTTCGAAAACTATAAAACAAATAAACTAATGTACTTGCGTAGTATAAATTGAATATAACTAGGTGAAACGAAAAGTTAACATTAATAATTTAAAAAAAGAATGTTTCCGCCCGGGATCGAACCGGGGACCTTCCGCGTGTTAGGCGGATGTGATAACCACTACACCACGGAAACCCGTGATCAGTTTAGGTTAACATAAATGTTCTAAAATTTTTTATATTTTATCACTTTTCAACTGGTTCATGAACAATTTCTACCGAACATCCATATTTACAACGGAAAAAGAGACAAATCAAATATAATATAATTTTGTTAAAATATCTTCGATTCATCATAATGATGCAGTGAGTTTTGAGTATGTGGTATAGATAATTACTTGTAGTCTCTAATCAAACTTTTTTTACAATGAGTATTTGTTAAACCAGAATCAATAATTCTATTTATACAAAAATCGAATATACGATATAATTTCCAATTCCCTTCAATAAAAACGAATTCATTGAGAGATGTGAAATTTGAATCGCATATTTTCCTCGAAGGGCCACAAAAATGGGATAAACCAACGGAAACAGATAAACATAGCAATTTTCTTGCTCGAGTAGGGGTTGAGTTGTATTTTGATGGTCAGCATTGCATTGTTAGAAGATACTTTTAGGCCATAAACATAACATTCAGCGGACATTCAGAATGACCATCCGTATAAAAATGGTCTCCAGGGCTCCAATTAACGGATGTTGACTTGACAACATTATTGTTTCAATCGATACAACGATGTTAAGTACATGGTCCCTATTTATTCTTAAGGCAGGGGGTTATGATTTTGTTTTCCGGCTCTTACTGTTAAATGTATAGGTGGACAGATAGCTTTGTTTAATAAAGTAAAATGAAAAAAAGTTTGTCCGAGGTTTTTCTTGTCACCCTGTAATGCAACCTTGAGAGTTCCTCAGGGATCCGTACTGGGATACTTGTTATTTTTCCTAGTTATTAATAAGCTACTGCTATTCTAGTTGAAGTTATCATTATCATACCTCATTTGATATTATAGCGTAGAGCCTTGAGGAGCTTGCAAAGATGTGTAAAAATATTATAATTTCCTTTTAAAATTAAAACAAATTCTAGAAATTACTATGTTTTACTACCAATAAAAATATATTTTACACATTTATAGTATCATGGTAATTTCTACAATTTGTTTTAATTATGATCCACTACCAAATAGTAACGGCTGAAACAATTCAGTATATAATTTTCTTTAATTATTCATGTCATGAAAATGCTTTAATATTACAAGATTATAAAACAGACTGCTTACTTTGGTCTGAGGGTTGCTGGTGGGGGACATCTGTTTGTTGATGATTCTTAAACATCAAAATCGAGCTTAACATTTCTTGACATAATAGTAGATAATGGATTGAAAAGATTCGGTCCTTACATCATGGAAATTCATTGAATAAAATAGTGAAGAATATTTCCCAAATGTAATAATTAACGAAAATTGTTTTACCAACACTGGCTTCTTCATGTTTACTTTTGGAATAAATAAATAGTTCCATTGAACTGAAAATCGTTTTGGCATTTTAAAATACCAAAAGCGTATCGGGTTTTGGCGCTGCAATTGAAACTGAGTCAAAGAGGAGACTAGGAGGGGATCGTGGAGCCCGCCATTTTGTGGTGTTAGCCACGATGGAGTAGTAGCCGGGAAAGCATCGTGCATTTTGCGTATTTTCGCAACGGTGATTCCATAGTGGCTTCTCAACGTTTGTATCGTGCGGAATATCGTACACGCCATGCACCAAGTGACGACAGCATTAGAAAATGGATCAGGATGTTCGAGAATACAGGTGCGACGGTAAAAATTCAACACTCTGGCCACCTTCGTTCAGTCCACGACGAAGAAACGATTCGAGGAGTGGAGGCATCAGTTCGTCAAAATCCGTCTTTATCCATCTGAAAGTGAAACCAATCATCAAACATCAAAAATCGTCCTCACGTATGATTGTAAAAAAAAGATTGGCATTTATAGTCCTATGCAATTCAGTTGGTTCAAAAATTGAAGGATCCGTTGAATTTTGCCAACGAAATGTTACGGTGGTTCAACAATTTTGATAATATCTCATTTTGAGCATCACTATAAATTTAGTTTCTTTAAATATTTTATTTTTCTTTCAGGTACGTTGTTGCTTCAAATCATGATGAATACCCACATAAAATTGAAGTAAGTTATGTTGTACTTATGTAGTGATTACTCTGTTACCTCAACTAAATTTAACTTCACATTTCTGTGCCAGAAACTGCTAATTTAATTATTGTAATGAAACAATAGCGCTGTGAGGACAAAATCTAGAAAAGCACTGACGTGAAGTCAGAAAGAAGTCTTGTTGCTTCTTCAACAGTCCGTTTACCCTGAAAATTCCAAATCTCTGATTAGCCTCTTGAAGAAAGATGATAAATAATAGGGAAAAAATTTAAATGCAAATAACTCAATCGAGATATTCAGGTCCCAAAACTATCCCGAAAGTTTCAAGTCTACATCTCTTTCCGTTCAAAAGCTATAGTGTTTGAGATAGCGCCCAACCTTGATCCGCTCCCAAAATTTTTTAGAATTAATTTCTAATCATACTTTCCCACGAAATTTCGCACGAATAATCACATTATTCTTCTAAATACAGAGACGATATAATTATTCGTTTCGAATATATTGGGAGAAATATCAAAATTTTAAACGCGGATAACTGCGGAACTATTCAACCGATTTTTCCATTAACGAATTTGGCCGAAATATTTAGACCCCAAACCCTTCCTGACAATAGCAAGGCTCTAGTTCTTTCCGTTAGAAAGTTAGCGTGTTTACGGACGGCTGGCAGAACAGAATTAGTTTGGACCTCGAATCTTCATCAGTGAGTCCAACCTAGTGGATTAACTAATATTTAAATAAGGTTATTCTGATTTTCACAAACTTTTATTGTTATGTTTAAAACAATCGTTTCGCTATCACAGTAGCATCATCAGGAAAGATTACATTTTGAATAACTAAGCTTGTTTCCGAAATCCATTGCTATTTATATTACAGTAAGTACAATACATTTTTATTGAGCACTAAAAACCCAAAAAGGGTCTCTGCAAATTCTAGCTTATCTGAATATATTTAACAGAGGTGAGTTATTTAAATCTATTTGTTCGTTAAGTAATATTCCAATTTTATTATATTTATTTATCTCTAGGGATTCTATATAGATAGACAAATTGTTGATGAATAAAAATAATAAAATAGCTTTAAATATGGTGTTTTCTAATATAAAAGAAAATTTCAAATACATTTCCTTAAAATACACTAAAGGTATTTCTGAGAAAATTGCTACATACTTCAAAAATGAATATAATTTAAGAACTTCATTTTAAACCAATTCAAACTTGAGTAAATTTATTAAAAATAATAAAGACTGTACACATAAAGATGATAAATCGGGGGTTTATAAGTTAACCTGCGGTGATTGCCCTAAAGTTTACATAGGACAGACTGGAACAACTTTCCGACATAGAATTTGTGAACATTTGAAGAGATTCCTCAATAATAAAAGTAATTCTACATATTCCAACCATTTGTTGAAACAGGACATACTTTCAACCATAACTTTGAAATTCTACATATAGAAAGTAAAAGTTATGCCTTAAATCTGTTAGAATCCCTAGAGATAAATAAACATAATAAAATTGTAATATTACTTAAGGAACAAATAGATTTAAATAACTCACCTCTGTTAAATATATTCAGATAAGCTGAAATTTGCAGAGACCGTTTTTGGGTTTTTAGTGCTCAATAAAAATTTATTGTACTTACTGTAATATAAATAGCAACGGATTTCGGAAACAAGCTTAGTTATTAAAAATGTATTCTTGCCTGATGATGCTACAGTGATAGGGAAACGATTGTTGTAAACATAACAATAAAAGTTTGTGAAAATCAGAATAACCTTATTTAAATATTATTTAATATGGATTTTCACCAAGTAAGGACTGACTCAATTCAATATCTAGTGGATTACGACCATTTTTGGCTGAAAATTCGAAAATCGCAGACATTTGGACGATAGCACGCTGTTTTCTGGATCAAGTACGCCAAAAACCCAATTACTAGCTGATTCTCTTTCGCGCGCAACAGAGTCTGTATTATCTCATCCAGATATCTGTTTTACTCGAATTCTATGCCAAAAATGTATATATATATATATATCTTAAATCAGAATTCTCCGCTCCTGTGCACCTAATTTATTGGGAACAGGTGCGTATGATCGAGTGGTACGGTGAATTTCAAAGGAAGTCGAGATATAGTTAAGATTTGCCACGAAGATCAACATTTTCAACTGACTGGTTCTAGCTCTCACGAATCAATTCGTAAAATTTTCAACGATTGCGCGTTGCCGCTCGACTAGTGACCAGTCACAAGGCTATTATTGTGAACGAATTTTTGGAAAAAATTCAACAAGTTTTATGGAACAACTACCTTATTCCTCAAATATGTTTCTGTCTGACTTTTTTCTCTTTGCAAAACTCCAATTATTACATCTAGGCACCAGTTTTCTATAGAAGACATAGAAGTGTTGAAGTCAATGCAAGAAAAGGCAATTAAATGATGTTTTGATTTTTAGATTATGCGAAAGTGTAAGTAGATGATTTCGAAAGGAACCTACATTGAAGGCGATATAAAAAACTTAGATGAATAATGCATATTTTATGTTTCATTGACCGATATCAGGTATGTAGTAAATGAACCTTCTCGATTATAATGTGAAATATACAAACGATATCTCAAATGATTAAGCTATTTGAGAGCAGCCAGGAAAACTTTCTATAAACACTGATTTTACCCAAAAAATCGACGAGTTTCATAATATTCGTTACTGTCAACACACTTCTGCAGACGTAATGACTTTATCGTTTTTTTACCGGAGCAGAATTTTCCGATTTGTTTAACGAGACCCTCTTATTATAAAGTTCACGAGTTTACGGATTTTTCACTTGAATGAAAATGAACTCTATTTTTCCACGGGCAGAACTTGGAAAAACAAACAACGCTGCTTGCCAGCGAGGAAAGAATTCAAACTTTCCGAAATACGGCTTAAGCAAACAAGACCCTCCAAAGTTTGAGTTAATAATAATTTCAAGTTAGATCTAGTCGTGTAATGTTATATAGATTTCCTTACTGAAGATGTACGAAGCTGTCCAAATATATTATTATTATCGTACAATGGGTTTGGGAAAAATATGCAGAGAGAGTAGACTACTCTACTAAAAACACTGTTGTCACAGCTCACTCTCTTTATCAATTATTTTTGGAAAATATCCGCTGTTGCAATTAATTTGGATGTAAATGATTATTATTGGCATAATGGTATAAAAGCGTATGAGTTGAGCTGGACGAAAATTTTCCACGTTAGTAATGCTAGAAATAATCGGAACTACGGTTCATTGCTTGAATTAGGTTGGTGGGGTATGCTGATATGTATATGTTACACAGATGCAAGTTGCACTATTTCTATTCGAATAACTTTCTATTACCATAGCTGGAGAGTGGAGGTTGCAGTACAGGGTCCTCAGCCATAAAACTAGCTCAAGTATAGTTTATGTATCTAATGAGCAAGTACGTTAGAATTAGATGTGAGCTAGCTTTAAGGAGAGGGAGATTATGACGTTGTTTGACGTTTGTTATATTCCTCGAGTTCACAGTTCCTAGCATCGTAATGTACTCTTTTTGGCGACCGTACCTATTACACCAATTGATTATTTTTTGTCTCAGGTGTAATTGATCCATGTTTAATTCATGGTTACGAAATCATGCAAACAATTTTGTGGATTGAGGTGTTTCGGTGAACATTATTCATTTTATTTATTTATCCATACCACTGCGTCTACGCGGTCTATTGTGGTTCACCTCTAATTAATATTTTCCCGATGAAATCCAGTTTTTGGATAAAACCCATAATCTTCTTCGGGGTATTTTTACAGCTCGCAGTGGGCTATAGTAGACTTACCAAAGACCTCGAATCTGATGCGACTCAGCGCTGGGCACTCTGAGATAATGTGCATGGCTGTTTGAGTATCCTCAAGACACAGCCTGCATTCATCGTCTTCAGCCATCCGATTTTGTACAAATGCTTTCAACCTGATGTGACCTGTCCTAATCTCGACAAGTATTCTGAGTTTGATTTTGTCTAGACCTAGCTCTAGGTCCCTCTTCTTTTGGTTCGAAGCTGCTCCAAGAAACGCCTTCGAATGTTTCAGGCCTGTATGGCTCAGCCAGAAAGACTCTAGTCTAGAATTCATTGGGACTGTTATTGTCTGCTTAGCCAAATCATGTAGTATTCCCAGGAATGGTTTGGGGCCTACTAGAGGCAGGGTGGCTCCAGCAAACGCCAGCCGTTACCCAAATAATTTGAGTGACTCGGTATCCAAACAAGAGTGATTCTGTAATACATTCCGAGCCTGTTTTGAGCCATGCGGAAAGTCCAGACTGTTTTCGATGTACAACGGCTAGATTCTAGAAATTTTAGTGCTGATCGACTATCGTTAAATATTTTGATTTTGCAGCTCCCGTTTCGTTCGTCGTTCGAGAGCCGTCTGTGAACAAGCCAAGGTCTATCCTCAATAGAACCTTAGCATACTGGGTCTATTGGTCCCGGCTAGGGACGATTAAATGCCGTACTTGGCTCGTGACTTTTGACATTTGATCTGAGGACATCGATAGGGTACTGTTCGTTAGAAGCTCATCCAGCACTCCTGAGTATCCCATCACTATTTTCTCTGGCCTGTCGATTGCCAGTTGATGTAGTATAGTCCGTACCGTCTCCCTCTGCACGAACAGGTGCAGGGATGGTAGATTTAGTAGGATCCCCATGGCTGTGGTGCAAAACGTACCTGTAATTGCTAGGCAAGCTTGCCTCTGTAGTCGTGTGAGCTTATCACCCCAACGGTGAATACAGTTCAACAATCCTGTGAAGTGTTGCGCTTATGGTCGACCAATCATAGCACACATCGTTTGGGTTGCATTAAAATTTGCGGAAAATGTGATGTAACTGCAGAGTTAAGATGCCAACAGCTTTCCTCGAAATTCTATTGTCTGCTTTCTACTGGGTTCTTCTTCTTCTTTACGTATCGTGTCCCCTCAGAACATAGGCGATCAGTTGTATGATTTTTCACAGCGGACCCAAACAGTGACGTGGTGCTCACTGCATATCACTGGCGAAGGTTTTTCAGCTAAAATGTCTTTCGGCGACCAGAACCTTCTATTTTCCTCTGAAGAGAAGTTAATATTTAGGGTTTCTCATCCCGTGAGCAAAGTACTCCAGTTTTCTTCCCTTTATGGTGTTAAGAACATCTTGTTTTTTGTTTACACCTTGCAGAAGTGCTTCATTTCTCACCCTGTCACCCTACAATATCTTCAGCATTCTCCGATAAGCCCATATTTCGAATGCCTTAATCTCTTTGCACATCGTTTGAGTAAGGGTCCACGGTTCCATCCTATAGAACAACATGCTGAAGACATGGAAACGAAACAAACGCACTCTCATAGGAATTCTTAGGGATTTGTTGGTCAAAACTTTTTGCATATTTTTAAATGATGTTCTTGCCTGCTCGATTCTGTTTTTGGTTTGCTGGGTCAAGTCCCATTTTTCATTCACCTAACCCCTTAAACCAAATAGCACGACTTGCTTAAAATTTGACAATGGTATATTGAAAGATAGTTATTGACAGTAGCACTGTTACCTTTAAAGCCATTAGTCACTGATTCATCAAATTGATCACGTTTTTTGATATGAAATTCAGTTTATTCAGTTCAACTCAGTTAGTGGAACCAGCAATAGAACCCAGCACCGATATGTTTCAAAATATTGCAGAATTCCTCCAATAACAATATTATAAAATTAATTGATTAATGAAACAAATTCCATGAAATATTTTTTACGCAACAATTGTTTCGCTATCACAGTAGCATCATCAGGCAAGAGGCAAGATTTTTTACGCTTTTCAAATAGTCAATTCCCTTCAGATATCGAACGCAATTATCTTTATGCGGTTGTCATAATCATTAACCAACAATATAATTGATTGTTAGCCTTTCCATCATCAATTCAATTTGCATAGTTGAATAGAAGAATAATACATCTTGCAATCAATCTTTCCCAAACTGTTACATAGGTGGCCAGACCGTTTCCAAATTCATCAATAATGCAACATTGGACCGAACCGTATGTAGATGTGTTTGTATGTGGTTAGCTATTGTGAATCACATTTTGCCCTGGATTGGATATCAATAATGAATTGTTGTAGTGGTCTGTTTCTGACGGACGTGGAGTTTGGCCTTTGGTCTACCACACTCATGGATTCTGGAGACAGGACTGTAACGAAAAATATGGAAATCGGTGAACATGTCTTGAAATCTGTCTTTATTCAGAAAAAAACAATTATATAGATTTGTTAGCTGGTTTATTCACCCTTGTATATAGGCGATTATATCTTTGGAGAATTCTGGGAAGACCTGGATTGAAAGCCTACAGTTAGATGGACCTTAGATGGATCTATCAATGGTCTGAATCTACAAAATATGACAGGGTTTCATTTATACATTTCTTTTATGGCAAAAGAAACATATTGAATTTTTTCAACATATTTCTAAAGATGAATTTTCTGCTTAACACCTTTGATGAGACAGAGGATGTATTGATATTGCGCTTGGACCTTAAAAGGACTTTTAATTTCGTCAAAAATCGGAAGCTTTTTTTAAAAACTGGACTAAACCAGTGTAAAGATCTCTGTACTTCAATTTATGACATCGTATTTGAACAATAAACAGCAAATAACAATAAAATATGGTATACTGCAGGATTCCATTCTTAGCCAAATATTTTTCATAATATTCCCAAACCTAACGTATGATGTGGAAGGTGAACCACAATTGTATGTTAATGGTTCAGAATTCTTGAACAAATCCAATAATACGGAAAATTTGTGATGAAAGAAAAATAGTAAAAGATCAATTTATAGGCTGGTCCGTTCAAAATGGCTTGTCAGCGAATTCAGGAAAATTACACAAACTTTCGACAACACTGAATTAGAGTAATCAATAATATCAAATGATAATTTTGGGCTTAACATTTGACAGCAACCTCACATGGCCTGAATACTTAAAAACCAAATTGTACTTCCTCATAATCATTGAAAAGAACTGCTCTTGAAATTGTGCACGATTTCTGTGGCTGACATCTTCAATGACCCAGTCATGAGCCATCATTATGTATAGCTAAGATGTTCCCAGAGCAAAAAAATTCAGAGTGGAGATTTGGCTATTATTTAGCTTTTGAAACAACTTTTACCTGTGTTCTGATGAAGAGTACCAAGTAGCTTTCTGAGTTGGATCATAGAGTTATTATTTCCAAAATATGAACACATGACGAAGTCTTCAAGTTCCTCCATCACAAGCTCGGCGGTAGCGTTTAAAGACTTTACATTGGGAGCGTTCAGTTCAGCGGGTAAATTGAATTTCCCTTACATTATTGCTAATAAGCAAGATAGCCAATAACTTGATGGAATTTTCTTCTGGGAACCACGTCTCTGTTAGCTCATCTGCAATTTCAGTGTATATAACAGATATATCAGCTGCAAACATAACTTGAAGGGATCTGTTCATAGTTATAGGCGATTATAATTAAGGGAATCGGGCTCTGAGTGAGTTGCTCGAGTATGTGCATAGATAAACAATATTACGGAAGGAAATTCCCGGGAAAGCTGATGCTTTCGTTAGGAACAGTAGGAGTACTGTTCAGCTTCGCATCGGGAAAACAGTCTAAAGTAAATAAGACGTTCCGGAAAGATAATGAGCAGAATGTGCCAAATATTCTTGGAATAACTAACTGGGAAATCTCGTGCTAGTGCTCTTCGGAAAACTAGAATGAACTTCGCAGAGATAAATTTATATAATAATAATTGAAGAGAAAGGAGCGAATTCTATGTGGAGCCTTGAATGCAGATCCAATAACAAAGCACGTATTTTGTTCCCGTCTTTCACGATATGCATTATGAATGAAATATGATAATTCAGGAAGTTGAGTTGCAATGTTTTTTAACATAAAGTCATAACAATTTCGGCTGCATATTTTCCAGTAGAAACGACCGTTCCTTTTTTTAAAACAATGAAGCATACATATTGTTACAAGTATGAAATAGAGGCACTGAATTGTCTTCTTCCGTCTATGGTCAAAAGAAATCAAACAGCGCAAGTGCAATGAAATGACAAGTGAAGTATGCGACAACATAACTACTTTCTCTTAGGAACTTTGACAATTCCACACCTTCCTTTCTTTCACTAGATTAGGTTATCTTAAGTTGAAACAATAGAACCTAGACATCTTTCTTAACCTTATGTAACCTAACCTAGGTAGGGTTAGGACAATACCACCTAGACATCTCTCTAGGTGCTATTGTCTAAACTTAACCTAACCAAAGCTGACCTAGTGAAGGAAAGGAAGGTTAGTGGAGGTTAGCTTAGGTTGAGACATTATCACCTATACATCTCTCTAGGTCGTATTATCTCAACCTGAACTAAGTGAAGGAAATGAGGTTAGGAAAGGTTAGCTTAAGTTGAGACATTACTACCCAGCCATCCCTCTTCGTGGTATTGTCTAAACCTAATAAGCTAACCGAAGCTTCTTTTATTGCACCCGTTTCTGGAAAAGATGGCCCACACTTATTGAGATCGAAAAATTGAATACTAGTTAACCTAATTATCAACAGTTCATTAGCATCTCTTCAAACGCAGTAGCCTCAAAAAATTCTTACTGAATTATTGAATGAAAATGATCCTGGAATGTAATCGAAATGGTAGTACAGAAAGACAATTGTCAGCATCGTCAAATGTTTAGAAATCCTAATGTTTTCGGAAAAGGTGATAATATTTAAGCTCGTTACTGACCGTTAATTCGAACTGAAATGCATACACATATTTTTTCGTGAATTTATTTGTAATGCTTTGGCAACATGGCAACGTCATACGTTTCACGTCAAACTTAAATCTTTCTGATTAAATGTGAAAAATGAAGGAATGTTTGACTTTTACAAAATATAGCAATTATTATTATTGTAACTGTTGTTCGACGCTAATGAATTCAGAACAATAGTTACATTACGAGGGTAATAGATGAATTAATTTTTAAGAAACAACATAAAAAAGCTCTAGATTTTTTTTCCCTTCCCTTTAGGACAAAGAAAAAAAAATTCCATAGCATGAACTTCATACCACAAATTAGCAACAAAGTTTGCAAAAGACTGATACTTAATTATATCAACACTATTTGTACAAATAAGAAAAACTTAGGTAATGGCAAAAACTGTAGTGAAACTTTTGAAAAAAGCAGCATATACAAATTATATTGTAATTAATTTCCTGCATTCTGCATAGGCCAGACAGGACGATCTATAAACATAAGGGTAGAAGAACACAAGAAAAGTATTATGCATAATAAAATAACAACTGGTTTTTCTGAACATTGTATATAAAACAATCATTTCATAGATTTCGGTACAACTAAGATCTTACACGAAGGTAATAAAAGCAGAAGAAACCTTTTAAAAATTGGGAAATTTCTTCAGCACACAGAAGGCAATTAACAATAACCGACTCAACAATATATTTTAACCTTCCTCAAAATTATACCTGTTTCACTATTATAAATATGATTTTAAATTCTGTTCTCTTTAGTTTTCAAAATGGGTTAAAACCCGAAACTTACATGAAATAAACAGCCAAGTGTTTTTATTCACCTTATTAATTAAAAAAATTTTTCACCAAGTGATATGCGAGAAATCAATATAATTCAATAATGGAAACAGTTAAGTGAATTCGAGGCAAATCTATGCTAGAAAATGAATTATTGTTACACCATTCTGAAACTTTCATTGAACGCTCTTCAACATTATAATTAAACCGCAAAACAGGGGAGAAACCCCATCCAGCATGGGTGCAGCTTATTCCAGATTATTTCTCCTTGTTCTTGGCCACGAAGCCAAAAGTATCTTTCGACAAAGAAACGGATAAAATAAATATTTGTATGATGCGCTCTGGTTTCGATTGATATTGTTGTTCTCTGGGGCTCCGACTCGGCTGTTTCGTTGTTTATTTTTTCTTATATTGTTCCGAGTTATTTGATTCAATACCCTTTTCTGACTGCGATGGTTTTGCAGGAGAACTAGATTTCCAATGGAAAAATCGACTGATATCTGAATAGCAAAGGGTCTTCCAACTAGAGCCTGAATTTTAAATCAAGAAACACACAGTGTTTTTATGGAGGCCAGAGGTATTTTTATTTCACACCAAAGTGGTGGAAACTCTGAGATTAATAGTCTAGTCAACAAGTGCCTTTTGGGTCAACTTTTTTCAGCAGTCTCCGAAAATTATGATCAAAATGTCATTTGATTTGGAATGGCATCTAGATGATTTGCAAAAGTTATTAACATTATTAAGTTAGTTTTTTGTAAATGTCTCAAAAACTAATAAAGATTTTTGAAATTAAAAAAAAAGATTCAAAAAGAGGAGGAAATTTCTTAAAAAAAGTGTTGACTCCCGGAATTGTAGTCCCAATATTAGTAATTTTCCCAGAGGGATGAAAATACGGCCGAAAACGGGTACTATGGCTTTCGTAAGCCACGCCTACTTTGGACACTATTAATAAAAATTATTTTAACAGATTAAATATAAAATTTAATAAATGAAAAAATTCAGGGGCATACTGGAAAGAATTTTTAAATTAGTTATGCAATAGTTAATTAATAATTTTTTTCTGCTAGGACATGAACATTGCAAGTGTGATAATTGTTAAACTATTAACTTGAGATTTTTTTCCTCTCTTGGAGCAATTTTTGGAAGACTTCAGAATAGATCCCCGTTGGAAAAATTTAAAAATGTTTATTTTTCAGTTTTTTATTAACAATTTTCGTTGTTGCAAAATTAAAAATAATTGAAAATTTTTTTTTCAGGATATTATTAATGGTCCGTTTTTATGTTGTAGGAAGCTATATAGAAATATTTTTTTAAATTTTTATGTCTTATTGTTTAAAAAATTGTTATATACCTCATATTGAATGTACATTCTGTCAAGAAAGTACCGGGAATTATCGATTTAAATCTGGCGGGGCAATGAGGCAGGTAAAAATTTGCTTTCCTAGGTTGGTACCACTGTCCTTAATTACTATGCCAAGCTTGAGCGGGATCTGTCAACTAGTGTGTTTGCAACAGCTGATTAAGTCAGTCGATGTCAGAGTGCGTGCCGATTTTTACTATGGGTGATTACGTTGAGCAAAGAATTTATTTAAAGTTTTGTGTTGCAAATAAATTTTCGTGTGCCTATGCATTGAAAATGTTGCAAAAGACCTTTGGTGATAATGCTCTATCGAAAACTCGTGCAAATCAGTGGTACAGAGCCTTCAAGGACGGTCGTGAAGTGGACGCCCATCGACGGCTTCGATCGAAGATAACGTCGATAAAATTAAGGAAAGGGTGCTGGAAAACCGTCGTACCAGCTTGAGAGAGATAGCACATGATCTTAAGATATCTCACGAGTCCACACGTACGATTTTGATTGATATTTTGGGCATGAGAAAGGTGGCCGCACGACTCGTACCGAAAGACCTGAATTTTCTTCAAAAACGTCATCGCGAACAGGCTGCTTCAGACATGCTGGATCGCTGTAATTCCGATTCAACACTCATGGAACGCATTATAACTGGTGATGAGACCTGGGTCTACGAGTACGATATGCAAACAAGCCAGCAATCATCGGAATGGGTGGCAAAAAATGAGCCGAAACCGAAAAAACCACGCCAAAGCCGCTCGAAAATGAAGGTGATGCTCATTGTTTTCTTCGATATCCGTGGCGTAGTGCACTACGAATTCGTTCCAGAGGGTCAGACGGTAAACAAGGAGTATTACCTAGGTGTTATGAAACGTTTGCGTGAGCGTATCCGTAAGAAGCGGCCAAATTTGTGGGCGAACAACTCATGGATTTTGCATGACGATAACGCGCCTTCTCACCGAGCTACGATTATGACTGGCGACCCAATAAATTTTGACGATTAAATGTAAAAATGTTGTTTTAATTGAAAATTCCCGGTACTTTCTTGACAGAGTAGTATACCTTTAACATTGTTTAATTAGGGCCTGCATGTGAAAAAACACATTTGGGCTGTTTTATGTCATATGAATTTGAAAAGTGTTTTCTTATTTTATCTGAAAAATATGTAGCACATTTTCCAGTATTTTTAAATACATAATATTGATGATAACTTAATTTTATAAAAACTCAATGTATATTGCAGAATAAAACACTTTCTGTTATTGAATTTTCGCAATGTATTCACTAAGAATATGATACGCAATGTATTCTGACAATTATTAATAGTCCGGTCAATTTAGACATTCGAAGGTACATAAATTTCCAACAAGCTGAGAATGAGTAAAATTGTTCAAAACATAATTATAAACAATACCTGAAAGTTCCCCATCATTCCCGTGTTAGGAAAAAATTTTATTCAAGGTCAAAGGTAAATTATCTATAAAAAAAGTATCAATAGTTTTTTTCCTACGAGCCACCGTTTCTGAGATATACCGATTCAAAAAGTTATGAAAGTTATCGTCATAATATGTACACGTTTCCACGCCACCTATGAGGTAGTGTACTTAGCGCGTGTTTTTTAATGTGGTTGCCCTATTAGGCCTACTGCACGATTCAGTTGTGATCCTATTTAATGTGAAACTATTGCAAACTATTGGAAATTTTCAAAGATTGGAAAAGATAAAAGCGGTGTAAATTAATAAAAAAGTGATGAAGTTCATTCGCTTGATTCGTAATTTTTAAATTCTTGTTCTTCTTCTTGATCTTCTTCTTGTTCTTGTTCTTCTTCTCCTGCTTCTTCTTCATCTTCACTTTGGAGGCAAGTAAATTGCGTCAATATCGATGACACTTCGTCGGAATCAAACGAATCCTCCATCGTTTGTGGTTGAACATTAGAGCACGACCGGCCTTGACAATTTGTGCATGCTAGAGAACAAAACAGTCCAACTTTTTTGCAACTACATTTAGCACTGCATCCCTTTTTGCAGTTGCAAAAAATTGTGTTCAGCAGTTTTTTCGGCGCAGATGGGAGTAAAGTTTGAACTGGCTCTAATAAATTGTTGACCAACTTCCAACCCCATTCTGTAGGGTCTAGCTGATAACCAAGACACACTTGAACTTGGTAATAAACCCGAAAAAGATGTTGATGAGCAGCAACTGAGGTTGGAGGAAGACAAGCTAATTGAACATGTTTTTTATTTTTAGTATTTTTAACAAAACATGCATACCGATGATTATGATGGAAGCGGATGCCGTTGGTGATAACTTCTTGTTGAGTTGAATTACTTTTTTCTCTTATAGTTATAAATTATGTATATTCTATATTTTAAATATAAGTTAAAATGACCGATAGAAAAATATTTCAACATATAAAATATATATATATATATATATATATATATATATATATATATATATATATATATATTTATAATATATAATACATAACAACTCTAGAGATGTGTATACGTGGCGTAGTTATGCATATTATGACGATAACTTTTATAACTTTGAATCGGTATATCTCAGAAACGGTGGCTCGTAGAAAAAAACTATTACTACATTTTTATAGATAACTTTGTAATCTACAATTTTCATCTGAGGTACTTTGATGATAAATCTCACCGTTTTGCTGAAAATTGCGAAAAACTAATTTTTTTTACCTTTGACCTTGAATAAATTTTTTCCCTACAGGGGAATGATGAGGAATTTTCAGGTATTGTTTATAATTATGTTTTGAACAATTTTATTCATTTTCAGCTTGTTGGGAATTTATGTACCTTCACTCTCATTTCTTGGTCTGAATTGACCGGACATAATGATTGAAACACGTCATGCATCAATCACTCATTTCTTAGTGAATATATTATTGAAATTTAATAAAATATAGTGTGTTATTCTCCAATATGGAGTACTCTGTGTAGATTCGTAGCTTTTGGATAGAATATTGAATCAAACAAAACAGGATGTGTCCAAATTTGGTACCGATATGTGTATTAAATATTTTGTCCCCAATATGACTTAAGACACTTGGTAGTTTCCGTAAAATGATTCAAGCGAAACATATTAAAACAATTCACGAAACAAGTGGAAAAAATTTGAGAATACCCGTTCTACATTTTTAGGAAATCAAAGACAATACCGAAATTTTACCGCGATAAATTCATTTTACACACGATCCAAATAATGGACGTCTGGCACTTCCATTTATGGGCGGATATGTTGATCAAAGTGGGGCTAAAGTCGCAAACAACTGGGCAGCAGGTGTACCAAATTGAGGTAATATTTACATTTCGCGAAGACGTGTACTCGTCGTAAATTTCAATGTTGCGGAAATCCCATGCCCGCGTCCATCGTTTTCGCATTTTCCAGGAAGAGGATTTCGTTATTGGAATACTAAATCGTTATAAATAAGGTCGAGTCGAGTCCTTTTCATACAAAGCAACCGTTTTCGTATTTCATACATCAACAAATCTGCCGGACAAATATCTTATAGTGGACATAACAGAATAGAGCGACGTGAGTGCTTGAGAATACTGTTTCTACACTATTCGAACCATTCATGTAAAATCAAATGTATAGTCCATCTAAAAAGTATCCGGAATTTATTATTTTTCATAATTTTAATATACATTCTGTCAAGAAAGTACCGGGAATTATCGATTTAAATCTGGCGGGGCAATGAGGCAGGTAAAATTTTTTTTTCCTAGGTTGGTACCACTGTCCTTAATTACTATGCCAAGCTTGAGCGGGATCTGTCAACTAGTGTGTTTGCAACAGCTGATTAAGTCAGTCGATGTCAGAGTGCGTGCCGATTTTTACTATGGGTGATTACGTTGAGCAAAGAATTTGTTTAAAGTTTTGTGTTGCAAATGAATTTTCGTGTGCCGATGCATTGAAAATGTTGCAAAAGGCCTTTGGTGATAATGCTCTATCGAAAACTCGTGCATATCAGTGGTACAGAGCCTTCAAGGACGGTCGTGAAGTGGTCGCCCATCGACGGCTTCGATCGAAGATAACGTCGATAAAATTAAGGAAAGGGTGCTGAAAAACCGTCGTACCAGCTTGAGAGAGATAGCACATGATCTTAAGATATCCCACGAGTCCGCACGTACGATTTTGATTGATATTTTGGGCATGAGAAAGGTGGCCGCACGACTCGTACCGAAAGACCTGAATTTTCTTCAAAAACGTCATCGCGAACAGGTTGCTTCAGACATGCTGCATCGCTGATTTTCCGATTCTACATTCATAGAACGCATTATAACTGGTGATGAGACCTGGGTCTACGAGTACGATATGCAAACAAGCCAGCAATCATCGGAATGGGTGGCAAAAAATGAGCCGAAACCAAAAAAACCACGCCAAAGCCGCTCGAAAATGAAGGTGATGCTCATTGTTTTCTTCGATATCCGTGGCGTGGTGCACTACGAATTCGTTCCAGAGGGTCAGACGGTAAACAAGGAGTATTACCTAGGCGTTATGAAACGTTTGCGTGAGCGTATCCGTAAGAAGCGGCCAAATTTGTGGGCGAACAACTCATGGATTTTGCATGACGATAACGCGCCTTCTCACCGAGCTACGATTGTGACTGACTTTCTCGCCAAAAACTCAACAAACGTGCTTCAGCAACCACCGTATTCGCCGGATTTGGCTCCATGCGACTTTTTCTTCTTCCCAAAACTAAAATTGCCCCTTCGTAGCACCCGTTTTGAGTCGATTGAAACAAAATTCGGCGCGAGAGCTAAAGTCCATCCCGGAAAGCGCCTATAAAAAATGTTTCGATAATTGGAAGTGCCGTTGGCATAGATGTATTGGAGCAAATGGAGCCTATTTTGAAGGCGACCCAATAAATTTTGACGATTAAATGTAAAAATGTTGTTTTAATTGAAAATTTCCGGTACTTTCTTGACAGAGTAGTACTTCTTCTTTGTAACATTCGTAGACAAAAGTAATGTATGAGATAGATTGTGCAGATATTCGGCTATCGCCAAAGTTGCATGGCAACACTATTTGTGAAATATTGTTGATTGTCAATAGGTATACAATTTATGAAATAATGTCACAATTAGAAAAGGGAAAAAAGGTATAATATCTGTAAAGAAAATGATTTCGAAACGTTAAAAAATAGTGCAATTGACCGAACTGACAAAAAATGCTGAATATGAGATAATAAAGAGGAAAAAAGTGGTATGGATATGAAGCATAGGCCAGTTTCCACGAACTCGCTTTCTGAATTGATCCACAAATTTCCGAGGGCATTCAATTTGTATTGAATTTTCTACATAAATTTCTAAAAGTTTGAATGGAAGATTAATCACTTATGACACGAATGATTCTGAGGAATTTATACCGCTTTAAAATTTTTCTTCCTGGGCGATTTAGCTACACACACTTATTTTCGTGGGTGATTTCGCTATAAATTATCTTGGTCCAATATTTTTCAGTATATAGTACTGTTCTCTGAGAATCTCATGTTGTGGTTTCAATCAAAGAAGAACCTTCATTATAATTTATAAAATTTATCGTACAGTGTACCTTATTGAAAAAACGGCGCATGCAAAATCCGTAACAAAGGAGTCATTTCTTTTATTCATACTCTGTCTTCATTTGAAAAGTAATTTTCCGATAATGAGATGAAATTCTCAGAGAAAAATAGGCACCCAAGATTGCCCTTAGAAGCCAACTGTTTTTCTTTGTATTTGTTTCTACAAACCATCATTTGTTTGCCTTAATATTGAAGAAATATCGAATTTCAGATTTCAAAAATGAAAATATTTATTCAGGCAGACAGCTCCCAATCTCAGTTCTTGCTGAACAATCAAACTTGCCCGCGGCAATCTCGAATTAAAGCGTCCCGGAATACAGAATTGAAGTCTGAATTAATGCCCAAGATAAAGGATTTTATTTAAATTCGTTCCGAAATCAGCTGAGTCGGCGTCGCGCTCAGTTGTGTTTACGATTTTAGTTTTAATTGGATATCCTGCCCGGTAAGAGGTAATTAAAACTTTAAAGGAGCCGCCTGTTCCTGGGCAAGGATTGGGAAAAATTGAAATATGCCACATTTGCGTCTAATCCGGAAGGAAATATTGTTTTATGATTTATTCCGGAATGCTGTCAGATTTAAATGTAAAGAGGAAATGGATGAATTAGAATGATCATAAGATGTATCGGGTGTTTTTTTTTAGAGTGATAAAACTTCAAATTGAAATAAAACACATTCAAATTAAGATTGAAGCCAAATTTTTTTTTTTTTAATTGAAAGATAATTTTATGACATTTATGTTTTAAAAATAATTTCCGACATATGTCCACCACGACTAGCTCTGAGGAACCGCATTCGTCCAGACCAATTTTGGACCACTTTTTCGAGTAATTTGGGCCTTATTTCATCAATAACCCGAGTTATGTTGGCTTCCAAAGCGTCTATTGTTTCTGATTTATCAGCATAAACCAATGACTTGACATAACCCCAAAGAAAATAATCGAGAGGAGTTAGGTCGCATGATCTTGGAGGCCAATTAATTGGACCATTTCTCGAAATAATGTTATCGCCAAATCTTTCTTTCAATAAATTAATTGTTACGGTACCAGCATGAGGTGTAACACCATCTTGTTGGAACCAAACACTTCTGGGTCGATGCCAGTCAAATTTTGAAACAAATAATCATTGATCATCGATCTGTTACGAGCACCATTCACTGTAACATTAACTCCAGCATCGTTTTTACAGAAACATGGACCGATGATGCCTCCAACGTGTAAAGCATACCATACAGTGCATTTTTCAGGATGCAATGGAACCTCTAGAACTGCTTGAGGATTGTTTTCACTCCATATATGGCAATTTTGCTTGTTTACATATCCGTTCAACCAGAAATGAGCTTCATCACTAAACACAATTTTAAGATAAAAAATTGGATCAAGTTCAAACTGTTCTAGGGCCTAATCAGCAAAAAAAAACGCTTATTATGGTCAAGTGGCTTTAGTTCTTGAACCAGTTGGATCTTGTATGGGTGTAGACCAAGATCTTTACGCAAAATTTTCCATGTGGTGAATGCACAGAGTCCAACTTGTTGTGAACTTCGATGAATAGACAAATCTGGATCATCATTAACACTATGACTTACAGCAGCGATATTTTCTTCTGTACCTACAGTTCTTAGTCTTGTTGTTGTTGTTGCATCGAGTAGAGGAAATGTTGTCCGAAATCTATCAATAGTTCGACGAATAAGCTGTTCTGATGGACGATTATGGGAATACTAATTTTTTATAATATCGATGTAATTAAGTAAAGGCACAACATCAGTTGAATTTTATCATTATCAATGGAATTGAATAAGAAATTACTCTGTTTTCTATCACTTTTTATTAACTGAGTATAGAGTACATGTGCTTCATAGACTTGAGTAAGGCATTCGACAGAATACAACTGACGGATGTTGTGGACGAACTGAAGCACAGAGGAATACACCCAAACATTGTAGAAACGATCAAACAACTAAACACAGGCAACACTACCACAGTCAAGACAAGAGCAACCACAACCGATAAAGTAAAGATCAACCTAGGGATGAGACAGTGAGATAGTCTTAGCCCACTGTTATTTAATCTGATAATGGACAGGATAATACATAGCGTACGAAAAGTGAACCAAGGATACAGAATGGGGAACGAACTGTTGAAGATCTTGTGTTATGCAGATGACGCAACATTATTTGCGGATAGCGAAGACGGGCTGCAATGGTTGATGCAGGCATTTCACAGGAAGCTCTGAAACTCAACATGGTAATATCGATCCCCAGAACTAAGAGCGTGGTAGTTGCCAGGGAACCTCGCCGATGTAAGCTGCAGATAAATAACATCATCGAACAAGTATTCTCCTTTAACTATCTAGGCGTAACGATATCGCCATATGGGAGCTTAAAAGATAGTGTAAGACATCAGATGAATAAGGCAGCCAGAATAGCGGGAGCCCTAAGGAATATCATCTGGAAGAACAACTGCATGACAACAACCAGTAAAGTGAGAATTTACAAAGCGTGCGTCAGACCCGTGATGACATACACGGCGGAAACAAGAGCAGACACAGCTTAAACTAAAAGAACGGCACGGACAAACGAGATGCGAGTTTTGAGGGCAATAACGGGGAACACATTGAGAGACCAGATAAGGAGCGACGAGATCAGAAGGGAATGCCAGACGGAGGACGTAGTTAGATGGACCCGCGCGAGGAGAAGGTTCTGGAATGAACATGTCTCACGTATGACAGGCGACAGAATAGCAAAAATCGCTAGAAACGGAAGACCAGCATCCAAACGACCCGTAGGAAGACCGCCAAAGAGGTGGAAGGACAGCTGGACCTCAACATCTCAAGAACGAGAGGAGGAAAATGGGTGAAACAAGCTAGCAAGCTTTCGTAAAGAAGAAGAAGAAGAGTATAGAGTAAAATAATAAAAACATATGATAGAAGGATTATTAACAAAATTTGAATATCAAAACAGATTTATTCTGTTAGATCAGGATAAGAAGTCGAGTGCAGATTTCAATAAACTGAGAAAAGTTCTTTGTTCGAGAGATCTGAATTTGGAATTGAGGACTCCACTGGCAAGACGCTACGTATTCACGACTCTGCTGTACCCTGAATGCAGCAATCATCAAGCGGCTTGAATCGTTCGAGGTGTATAGGAGAATCCTTAAGATATCTTGGAAGAAGCATGTGACAAACACCGAAGTCATTAGGAGCATGAACAAGCACATGGAAATCCTAGATACCATTCAATTCAGGAAACTGCAGTACCTCGGGCTCTCGATATAATCTCGTATAACATGCTTCAGTTGATCATCCAGGGAAAAATTCAAGGCAGAAGAAGTGTGGCATGACGCAGAGTATCATGGCTTTGTAACCTTAGGGAATGGTTTTCAAGTACATCGAATGAACTATTCCGAAGAGTCGCGTCCATAGCTATGATTATTGCCAACCTCCGACGCGAAGATGGCACGTGAAGAAGGAGATTTTGGTTTAGTAAGGTGCACTGCATGGTTTACCGCGGTTTTCTTCTCGATGACTTGGGTGATGCAATCCAGATAGTCCACTAAAGATCTTCCTACTGTAAAACCAGCTGGTTCTTTAGCTTCATAGTCCTTATATTGAATTTAATTTCAATTCACCCAGTGAAACCCTTCAAGTATTATGAGAAAGATTTTAAATTTACATGGAGATTGTTGAAAAGAAGAATGCAGATGCTTATGTGACTTGTGACATATCTGTACTGACCTTAAAATAAAATTCAATGTTTTAATTTCAACGTTCTGAATATTCGAGTCTCTCATTCGGAATTGACATTCAATTCATAACAAAATATCGCCTTATTGCCCTCCCACTCTGACGAAATGAATCGAAACGAATTGAGAGCAAACCGTCCGAAAATCGCGTAATATTTCAGGAACATCCCTCGCTCCCCAAGCACGAAATATCCCCCGATATCGTTCGAAAGAAGCGATGCGTCGATCGAAAATTTAATTTCCCCCTCAAAGGCGGCCAGGTTCCCCCAATTTATCAAAACATCCATTAAGACGGCGAAATATCCCGACCTGCCGATTAAAAACTTGTGAAGGAGATGGAAACCCACAGATACCCCCAGGAAATAATTGCTCGCTATAAGTAAACAGACTGAGAACGCCCGGACCTTCGATCGATTCCTGAAATTGTGGTCGGGTTTCCTTTCGAGCCTGCAGCATCGGGAGACGCGGAAAATATGGGAATTGAGGGAGGATTGTCCTGGCCCTTATTTGCTCTCGTTTTCGATATTTGTAGCTACCTCCAGTCTACACGGTCTGGGTTGGATCTTGAAAAAGTTATAAGACCAGGTTTCGACATGGGAATCGTTGAGAAGGAAAATGGAAGAGGTAGATTTTCACCAGCAGTTTAAAGCAAGAATAAAACGTCCATCTAGAATTAAATATTAAGTATATTGAATAATAGATGGAACAAAGGTAGGCAGATATATCTAATTCGTCGGTAACTAGAACGACAGATTGGCCCTTTGAAGTTAAGGGTTTTCCAATAAGAGGATTCATTTTGACATTAAAAAAAGAATATATTTTAGAAGAAATCACTGAATGTTTATTTTATTGTGAAGAGGAAGGTATGCCATTAACAATGGAAAAGATGTCAGTGAAATAGGCGTCATGGTTAAGGTGTTGCATCACCATATCGTTTACATGAAATTTTCCATGACTAATCCGCACGTTTCCTACTGTATATCCTCGATAACTTCACGAATTCCATCATTTAGATCTTCAATTCATTGTGATAGACCTTTTTTTCACGTTGTACCGAAGAAAGGAGTCTAAAGGACATAAATCATAAGATCTAGGTGCCCAATTATGATGACCTCTTTGAGAAATAACACGGCCAGGAAACTTTTCTTGCAAAATTGCTATTGTTCCATTGCTTGTGTAGCACGTGAACTTCAGAAGCCTTAAGACCTATGTCTTCATGTAAAATACGGTGTCATGTCGTTTGTGGAATGCCTAACTCCAGAGATCGATGAGGAATCGACAAACCAGGTTTTTGTCGATACAAAATTACCAAATTAAATTGAATTCAGAACCAACTGAAATTAACAAAGAAACCCCCACATATTCACAGTTACATAATTAAGTTAGAGGCGATTCTGGTCTCGAGTGAACTGGTTGAGTCGAGTTTTAAAGGAATTCACCGAATTTGCACCAACAAAACCATGTGGCAACCCATTCCATCCGCCGAAAACTCTGTTGGAAAGAAATGTTTGACGAAATGTGGTCTTGAAATTCTCTGCCCTATATGGAGTGAAAACAATCCTCAAGAATTTCTAAAGGTTCCATTGCATCCTGAAAAATGCACTGTATGGTATGCTTTACACGCTGGACGCATCATCGGTCCATGTTTCTTTAAAAACGATGCTGGAGCTAATGTTACAGTTAATGGTGCTCGTTACAGATCGATGATCAATGATTATTTGTTTCAAAATTTGAATGGTATCAACCCAGAAGTGTTTTGGTTCCGACAAGATGGTGCTATACCTCATGCTGCTACCGTAACAATTGATTTATTGAAAGAAAGATTTGACGATAACATTATTTCGAGAAATGGTCCAATTAACTGGCCTTCAAGATCATGCGACATAACTCTACTGGATTATTTTCTTTGGGGTTATGTCAAGTCATTGGTTTATGCTCATAAACCAGAAACAATAGACGCTTTGGAAGCCAACATAACTCGAGTTATTGATGAAATAAGGTCTCAATTACTCAAAAAAATTGGTCTGGTCGAATGTGGTTCCTCAGAGTTAGTCGTGGGGGACATATGCCGTAAATTATTTTTGAAACATAAATGTCATAAAATTATCTTTCAAATAAAATAAAAATTTGGCGTCAATCTTAATTTGAATGTGTATTATTTCAATTTGAAGTTCTGTCACTTTTAAAAAAACACCTGATAGATGCAACTATGTAATAAAATGAACTGATTGGAATCGACGAAAAATAAAACAGAGGATGATTTCTAGATTAAGAGATGTGTCCTGTGTTCCATGAACTGCTGACCTCAAAATGTGTGACTCTTTATGGGGCCACTTCGAGAAGAAGGTTTATCACCATTTGTTCATGTTCTTGCGAAGTTTCAATTTGAGATTTTTACTGTGGAAGTCAATTTTAAGCAACAGTATATAATTAGTTGAAAGTTTATAAAACTTAATGGAGATCTCATTCTTTAGTCGATAAAAGCGGGTGAGACATTTATAATTTGCATAAATTTATGAGTTTATTAGAAACTTACTCTATCACATCAATTCAATTTTTCAGTAAATTGTCGATTGTTTGGGGCTCAACCTCATGTGTGGCAACTTTGAGTTCTGTTTCAAGGCATCAATCGTTTATGGGTGGTTAGCATAACACTTATCCTTAACGGATCCTCACAAAAAATAGTCCAACGGAGCTCATCGCTAAAGATGATTTTTCTGGAAAAATGCTGATCTTCGGCCATGGCTTATCGAGCGAAATGGTAACGTATCTGTTGGTCACGAGTTTCCACCTCTTGCACTACTTGAGTTTTATGAGTCATTATACCGAGGTCTTTATATGCAAAATTCTCCTCAGAGAAGTGCGAGAAATATTCAATTCTTGAGCACGATAACGAATTGATAGATGTTCAGTTTTCACGTACAAACTGATGCACAAATTGGCGTGCGGGTGTTTCATTTCAATTGAATTTTTCACGTAAATTTCACAAAGTTTGAATAGAAGATTTACGACTTTGAAATTTTTGGAAGTTCTTAATATTTCCCAGTTTTGCTTAAGCGTAAACGGACCCATTTCGTTAATGTCGAATATTAAACTAACCAGTACTTAAAAACGCAAACTCTAGATGGTCCATCCTTTAAATGCCATAAAAATGAAACTTAATCACTCGGTACAGGTATAAGAAAAAACCGGTTTCACGAATAAAATCATCTTGTTATTGATGACATCGAACCGTCACATCAGACATGAAATATTCCGCCATATTTCCCTATTCCGGACCTGGAAATCCGCTTCGTCACTGCCACTTCGGCAAATTCTTCTACCAGAAATTCTGCAAGGTGTTCTCAACGAATTTTAATGTAACGAGATGATGGATTACATCTACTCAAATTCTAATCAATTGCATTTCGCGTCAGACTCTGACAAAAATGATGCGGATAATTGCTTGTGGAGAAAATGATCAGACCGCCCATATTTTACAGATTTTCGATTAATCAAAATTCAGCGTTCCGCGCTGCTTGAAACTATCTGGATTTATTACGATTTGAATGTACAGGTTGAGTCCATCAGTGTCACCTGACGCCCCATTTTCCAACCCAAAATCAGATGAAGGTTTGCTTCATCACTGAAGAGTATGTTATCAAAATTGTTGAACCGCCGTAACATATCGGTGGCAAAATTCAATCGATTAGCATAGTCTGTATCCTTTTATAGGCTTTAAAATGAAAATCATTCTTCAAAATCAAATGCAAGGACGATTTTTTGATGTTTAATGATTGGCCTCGCTTTCGGATGGATAAAGACGGATTTTGACGAACTGACGCCTCCACTTCTCGAAATGTTTCGAGAAGTGGCCAGAATTTTTGCCATCGCAAAATTTGCGACCATTCGGATTCATTTCCTAATGCTCACTTGGTGCATGGCGTGTACGATATTCCGCACGATACAAACGCTGAGAAGCCACTATTGAATAATCGTTGCGATAATACGCTCGTACGCAAAAGGCACGATGCCTTCCGGGTACTCTTCCGTCGTAACTAGAACTCCACAAAATGGAGGACATTGCGATCTCCTTTTCACTTATTCCCATTGCTCAGTTTCAAATGCAGCGCCAAAACAACTACCCGATACGCTTTTTGGACACGCTGTGTATATAAAATATTTTCCAATGTCTCGGAAAATCTTTTTTTATTCCTCGACATGAAACGTATTAATACAAATGCATTAAAAACACTATATAAGTTTGTATATTAACATACAAACATTAGAAAATCTACTATTCCAAAATTCTCAAAATAAAGGATCAAATAAAATAATTGAAGGAGAACTCCAACATTTTTTAGTTCAATCTATTTCAGTATCTAGACTTCATCAGACATGTATTAAATTTAGATTCAAATATATCACAAAATCAAAATTTAATTTACCAAACAAATTAAACTTGGAACGAATAAACTTAAAGTAAATTTTAAAGTACCCAAAGTACAAGAGAAATGAGAAACGTGTTTTAAACCATTAACTATTTGTACTTGGAACACACAAAAACACAAATAATGTCCCATGATGAGAGAAATAACCAGAATTTCAAAAATTATAAATAATTAAGGAATATATTGTGTATATTGAACTGTTTCCGCCGTTACTATTTTATGGGTGATAATAATTAAAACTTTGTTTATAAAGGAACTATTTTCAGTTCAATAACAAAATATTTGAACAAATAATCGGCCTAGCCGAATGAATTACATAGAAAAGAGATTTTTTCACCTCAGAATTACCTATAATACTACACTTTTGGAACCGATTTGTAGATGATATATTTGCCTGCATACATCTAGACAACTTGGACAATTTCTTAATTTGATAAATAACATTCACCCAAAAATAAAATTTAAGTTAGAGAGAGAATTGAATAACCATAAAACATTTTTAAACCTATCAATATCACTAATATACAATAATATTTTGTTGTATATCTCAAATATTTGGATTTACATAGCTCCATACATTCATTCATTATTTTTTTCACATTATTTTTATTGTCAACGAATTTGAAGATTTCAATAATCAAGTTTTTTTTTTTTGAATCTACATGTAAAATTTTCTTAAGATTTTCTTTTGTCGAAAGGAATAACTGTTTTCTAAAGAATGAGTGGCAAAAGTTGAATATTTGTTTACTTTTCATTAAATTCACAAATCGGGAGTTTATGAGTTATCTTGTTCTACGTGCAGTAATAAATATATAGGACAAACAGGACGTTCCTTCAAGACCAGGTTCAACGAACATAAAATGGGTTTCATGAAAAATAAACAAAATTCTACTTTTGCCACTCATTGTCTAGAAAACGGCCATTCCTTTCCCACAATAGATAATCTTGAAATTTTACATGTAGAATCAAAAGGGAAGAAACTCGATTATCTAGAATCTGTCAAAATTTTCAAATTAGTTCACAATAACAATAACGTAAAAATAATGAATGACTGTACGGAGCTATGTAAATCGAAAATATTCGAGATATTTGAAAAGTGACATCTGTTTAAAACCTTCTTCAAGGAACACAAAATGAATTTAATGAAAAGTAAACAAAAATTCAACTTTTGCCACTCATTCGTTAGAAAACAGTAATTCCTTTCGATAAAATAAAATCTTAAGAAAATTTTATGTTGATTCAAAAGAAAAGAAACTTGATTATTCAAATTTTCAAATTCGTTGACAATAAAAATAATGTAAAAAAAAATAATGAATGAATGTATGGAGCTATGTAAATCCAAATATTTGAGATATACAACAAAATAATGTGAAAATAATGAACGACTGTACGGAGCTATGTAACTCCAAATATTATTTGAGATATTTAAATGGGTACCATCTGTTTAACAACCTTCTTTGTCGATTGCCGACATTCCGATAAATGTTAGAAGGTCCCTTCTTTTTTTAACCCGGTTTTTTATCACGTTCCGCTTATAAACCTCTGTACCACTATTAGGTGTTACCTAGAATCTTTTGAAATATTCAAAATATTTATCAATTTTGTTTAAATACCTCTGTACCACTGTTAGGTCTTCAGTTGTCTGATGATGGAAGAGTTCATTTCCCGAAACTCGAGTCACAAGAAAATGTTTAATATATATTTTTATTGCTAGTAAAACATAGTAATTTCTACAATTTGTTTTAATTATGATCAACTACCAAATAGTAACGGCTGAAACAATTCAGTATATTGTGGTTTTTTATACTCTACATGAATTCAATTCATAATTTAAAAACTTTGTCATTTGTGATTCAAGAGCACTTTTGACTTTTGCCTCTGCGTCTTGGCAAATTGGGATTAATAACCATAATTTTGCGTTATTGCTGTTACCCATTTCGTTTTACTTAGCTTTCGTTTTTCAGAACTCTTCAGTTTGGTGAAGAAGCCAAAGAGCTATTATATTTGTTTTTGTTATAACCATCTTGGTGTTTATGAAGGGAATGAATGAATAAATCAATTAACCATGTGTGAGTAAAACAGTAATTTCAAGTAAACGGCAAAAAAATTCAACAATCTATTTGAATGGACTGTTTAAATAATCAATCCTGGTCATGTTTTGACATGATGTTGAACGATGGAAATTCTACGAGCTCCAGGAGGCTGTGAATTTTTAATTGGACGAATATCTTGGTTGACGAGAAAGATTTATATCTCATGAATATTCCAGAGCACCTAGTTGGGAAAATACCATCCTAGACACCAGAATTTCGCTCAAGAACATCGATTCGAAGCCGCAGAGTCAGACCAAATTGCGAAGTAACGGCGGAATGCATAACTAAGGCAAGTTTTTACACATTTCGCGGATAACTCCTCCTACAAACGAATGCCAGACATTCCCCGAAGAGTTCAGGAATACTTAATGGGAATCAGTAGCTGCAACGGTATGCCGAATTAGTGGAAAAGTTTCCGCTGATTCGGTAACTGGAAGCCGAACGAACCTGACTTCTTACCTGGAAAATTCGAGGCAGGCTTTGATGATCGACAGACCCTTAAATCTCGTTTTAGCAGTCCCTTTATCCGCTCGGTTGCTGCTAATTAACGACATTTTGATACTCAATATCTGGCTGGTAGGGAAGTTTTCGATGTGGAAAAGTTTTATGCGGAATACGAGCAATTAGCGTCGCCATCAAATGGGATTTCGGAGTGTGGAAATCAAAAATTCGAACGATGCAAAGGTCGGGTCGGAGGAACTTTGATATCTAATAAGAGGTTTATTAATAAGACGACGTGTTTTACGAATTGAATGAAAGACTAAAACATATAAAAAGACTACAACCAAATGTCTGTTCAAACAACCTCTCCTGTAGGTGGAATTAATACTGGTCTACTGTGTACAATGTTATTGTATAGGCAGCATGTCTACTTTTATTTTTTATTTATTTGCAACAAAAAATGTCATATAACACATGGTCGAAATGTTGATGGTTATTCTTCAATTTAACAGTTCTTGATTTCACGAAATATTTCAAGTTTCTCCATAAAATCAACTATACTTCAGTTATCCTTGCAGCATCATCAAATTTGACTACATATCTGGAAACGGCTTTAAATTTGCTACAAGATGAGAAGTTTTGTGCGCCAAAAAATCCTTATTGCGGATGTGGTAAGGAGATGATTATCACGATTCAGAAGCGAACAAAATCAGACATATTTCTGCAATGGTTTTTTCGATGAAAAATTGTTGATTGTGGACATGTTTTCTCTTCAGCAAAAAATACCTCATTTAGTGTGCTTTCCAATGACATATCAACTTTTGTGCTAGCTGCTTGTCCTCTGCCGTAATATCTTGGCTAAGAAATTAACAACGAAAAATTGAAATATTCCGAACCTAAATTTGCTCTATCTTGAATAGTCCAGGAGGAGTCGCACATGAGTACCGATAACTATTTCACCTCATTTTTTTATGCGATTCTCTTCAAATTACCCTACTAATGATATAAATGCATGTTGGCATGGGGCAACCCCTTGCCATATTGTTTAAACAATTGCAAGAAATTGTTATTTTTCAACCGGAAAAATTTTTTTGTATTCTTTGTTGAAATAAAATTAAAAAAAGTCCTATGGCTTATTACGATAAAGTAATGTTTCTTCGAGATATGAATTTTTAAAGGTTGAAGAAATCTTAAATTCTAAAAAATATAAATTATGTTTTTTTATTCTTTATACAATAGTTAACAATATCCTCAATTACGAATTCAAGAAATTTAATTGTTTATAACTCTTTTTTAATCGTTAATTCCGCACGCTCTAAAGTTTACTCGTTTACCTTTAAGTATCGCCGTCTCTCTCTGACTCATACCCTGCGTTGGCCTCTCGGTATCCTGAATCATTATTTATCATTTATCTTTTAAACTATCAATTTAATCAGAATTTTTTAAGAGAGCAATGTTATCAATATGCTAAGTATTTATTATTGGTCACGCTTGAAAGGAAGTGGTTGTTCCGGAATATTGATGGAAATTAATAATACACGATTTCTTTCGTGTCACACAGCAGCTGTTTCTCTGACGTACCCAGTTTGTGAAATCTTACCTGCTTTACAGGTATTTACGGGGTGTAATACGACTAGTAAGATTGGCACAAAAAAAAGCTTTAGAATTAATAAAAATAAAATAAAATCGTGATGCTCTAGTCCCTCTTGGCAATGGCTTAGAATTAAGTACCAATCAGTTAAAAGATCTAGAAACTGTATATCTAAATATTTTGGGTGAAAAAGGTAATACCGCGGATGAAGCCAGACAAATAATTTTTACACGTAGGTTTGGCAGTAATATTAATTTATCGAAAATTCCTTTTACCTCAGATTCCTTGCATTTGCATGCAATTAGGGTTTCAGCTCAAACATACGCTTGGAAACAAGATTTAAATCCCCAATTTAAAATATTACATTTTACTCAGTTCGGTTACAAAACAGAAAATGACACTTTGCTACCTTTATTTATAAACATTTTTCAACTTTCTGACATAAAAGTGAACATTTGAAGAGTTTCCTCAATAATAAAAGTAATTCTACATATTCCAACCATTTGTTAGGAACAGGACATACTTTCAACCATAATTTTGAAATTCTACATATAGAAAGTGAAAGTTATGCCTTAAATCTGTTAGAATCCCTAGAGATAAATAAACATAATAAAATTGGAATATTACTTAACGAACAAATAGATTTAAATAACTCACATCTGTTAAATATATTCAGATAAGCTGGAATTTGCAGAGACCCTTTTTTGGGTTTCAGTGCTCAATAAAAATTTATTGTACCTACTAATATAAATAGCAACGGATTTAGAAGACGAAGAACATCCTTAGAACAGCGGAGATGAAAACTCTCAGAACCATCGCAGGAAAAACATTAAGAGACAGAGTTAGAAACAGCGATATAAGATCTCTCTGTAAAGTTGAAGATATAGTGAGATGGGGAAGGAAGAGGAGAAGATATTGGCGAGACCACGTAGAAAGAATGGACCACAATAGCCTAGCATACATCGCTAAGGACGAAAAACCAGCAAGCAGAAGGCCATTAGGAAGACCACCCAAACGATGGAAGGATAGCTGGAGTTCAATCTCCCAGGAAGCCGCTTCCTAAGGGGGAGACCTTCACAGTGAACAGACCTTAAGGTCTAGAAGAAGAAGAAGAAGGATTTCGGAAACAAGCTTAGTTATTCAAAATGTAAACTTGCCTGTTGAAAATTTGTGAAAATCAGAATAACCTTATTTAAATATTATTTAATATGGATTTTCGCCAAATAAGGACTGATTTAGTTCAATATTAAATGAGCAGAGAGGGCCTTTGGTACACTCCACTTCTCGAAGTTTTGTACAAGGCGAATATGTTTGAGATACAATCAAATTTATTCAGTTTGGAAATGTAGTAAACACTACTAAACTCCAGTCACTGTATATTTAGTTAATAAAAAGTAATAGAAAATTAACTAATTTCTTATTTCATTCATTTATCAGGATTGTGAAAAAAAAAGAAAAAACTATATTTGATTGTTGAAAAATTGAAATGTTCCACTGCGGTTTTGATATTTGCTTGCTCTGGACATTTTCCATTATACTGCGTCGGTACTCTCTGATTTGGATGCAGAGTACTCACTTCTTCTAACCAGGATCCGCCACTATTAAGGAGTGTCACAGTTCAATCTCTATTGATGCCTTTTGCCTCGGATCCCCTCCATTGAACTTTTCTAATATAAAACGTACTCCAATTAAGGGAATATCCCATCGGATTCAATTTCGTTCTGGGAGGGGAGGTTGATTCTCTACAATAGAAACGGAAAATACGGATATTTCGTTTCCTGTTTCTCCTATCCTAACGTGACTGGGGTTCTCAAAATATCAGCAAAAACGAATTACCTTCGCTTTCCCCGCCTTTAGAAGACCTGAAAAATCATCGAAGGCATTACTGTCCTAAAAACCTAATTTGGTGCAGCGTCACCGGAAGATTTATACCGTGAAATGATGCATAGAATCACCTAACACAGAATTATTCACGAATCTTGTTTATGGTTAGATTATCTGGCCCTTTCGGTGTATTTTTCAGCCCGAATTCCAGCTTTGAAGTAAATAATCACAATTATGAATTTTATGTGACTCGTGGAATCTTTTCAATATAAAAAGCACCGCAAATACGGGAAACTTAGAGCCTTATGTGCGCTTGTTTAAGTCGTCAACGATCCTCATTCAATTTTGCATTAGACTTGTTGTAGTTATTTTACATCTAAGTACTGAATTTCTAGTCGGCTAAGACCATTTTGGGCGCAAAATTAGAAAATAACAAACATTTGAAGGAAAAGATATCAATCTGTTTCCTGGAACAAGTGCGTAAAAATTGAATATACATATACAGGGTGTTTCACGAATGATTGTACAGGTTTTCAGGGCAGATGCAGGACATTTTGGTGAGGATGAATCAGTGCTCGAAATATGTCCTAACTATATTAGTTTAAGAGTTACAGGATGTTTTATGTATTTTATCAAAAACTTTCAATCGGCATACCTCTTGAATGCCTGCATGGATCTTCAGGAAAACTTGACGGAATGAGTATAGGCCAATGCCAAATATTTGCCCCTAATGACTTATCGATAGCATAGGCCCAGACTGAGAAAATTACATTATTTATCCCACATCTTTTAAAACACCCTGTACATCCAATTTTAAAGAAGCGGAATTCTCTTCAGAATCTACAATAAATACTCTTTCAAAAAAACCTATTAGAATCAATGGCACACTTCGCATCATCATTTTATGAACCACTGAATATTAGGAATTTTCAATTTGTAGTAATCTCCGAATCATGCGTCTATTCATATTGAATCGATTGAAATTCTTAGTAACATGACTTAGGTATTGTGCTGCATCTTATTCCATCCAATACATGAATGTAGGGGTAACATCAAAAATTTTTTGCAAAACTAAATTTAACCATTGAACATTTAATTGGACTATTATAAAATGGACTTAATAATAAAAATATAAAATGTATCTTATAAACATGTGTGGAACCGAAAAAAATTGACAATATATAAGAGAAAAAATTATAACTTGTTTGCAGCTCGAATACGATTAATCAGATCTTCTTCAGAGTAAACTTCATTATTTAAGTGCCTCCAGAAAAAATAATCCAAGCATGTAAGATCTGGGATCTTGCAGGCCAGTCATGAGGTCCCCCTTTACCAAACAAAAGATCTGGATAAACTTCATTCAAATGCGCTACAATTTCACGAGTAAAATGTACAGGAGCTCCATCATGTTGGAAGTACATTCTTCTTGGAATATTGCTTCCATCGTTCAAGAGCCCTGGCATATGCTGGATTGAAAATTGTAGATATGTCACTCCATTCAGCCTGTGTGGAAGAATATATGGTCCAATTAGGCGATTATTGTAAATTCCACACCAAATATTGACTGAAAAACGATGTTGTGAATTGCGTTTCCTAATCACTTTCGGATTTACTCTGGACCAAATATGTTCATTGCGAACATTCAAAATGCCATCTTTTGAGAAGGTCGCTTCATCAGTAAAAAGCGTTCTGAAGATAGCTTGCTGGTTTCACAAAATCCATCTGCAAAAGCGCATCCTAGGTAGTTCATCGCTTGGCTCCAAGGTTTGGATTGTAAATGAAAGAAATGCAGAACTCGCCAGACCTGATAATGTGGCAAACCTAAGTCTGAACCAAGACGCCGAGTATTGGTTGAGGGATTTTCTTGGACAGCTTCTATTATCTGTTCATGGTTTACCATCGAACTTGCTCTTTCTCGTTTACTTACTGACGGAAAATGTCCAGTTTCACGAAGTGAGCGATTAACATCTTCGAATGTTTGGTGGTTAGGAATTCGACGAACCGGATATAGCCTTCGATATTACCTAGCCAATACACGACCATTGCACTTACAAAATCCATAAACTAACAACATATCTGTATACTCATTATTCGTAAATGACTGCATTTCCATAATTCTCTTAATGGAAATTTTTAACTAAATTCGTATCTCAAATATCAACAACTGGACTGTTTGAATCTAGCGATTGACCATTGACCAGAAAGAGACAGAGTTGACAACAGAAGAAATGTTGTACTCTATGAGGACAACTCCAGGCCACACATGTCTGTATTGACTCGCCAGCTTGATTGGGAAGGACCAATACTTCTATGAGAGGGGCATTATGAAGATACCTTTTAAGTGGCAACAGATTTTAGAACGAAACGATGCATATTCGATCCAAATCGGACAATCCGAAACTTGTTAAATAAAGTCCTGAAGTTCACTCAAAAATAATGGATTTTTTCCCAACCTAAAATTGGCAGCTTCTGTTGCAACATAATTCGCCTTCTCGTTTATTTTAATACATTGGTGGGCATGTGCCCATGCCAGAACTTGTTTGTTGATATTTACAACTGTCAAATGTTTCAGGGCTTCATGAGGTCTTGATTTACCATCAACAGCTTTCAGAAGTCTCCAAATAGTGTGGATGTCTGTATACCTATAAGATTCTTTTTGTATTACTCAGATTAGGCAGTCCTGACGTAGCGATATATCTTGGAAATTGTGGAAATTCAATATATTTCATTATCAGTTTGGAAAGCAAACGCTGACACGCTCAGCAATATTGCAACCCCAAAGTTGCGAACCAACAAACATTAATGAACAGGCTGCGTCCGAAACATCCCCAATGAAATAACAGCCACCTCATCGAAAAAGTGATGAAATTTGACCTCTATGCGGCAAAGATAACGTGATTACCATTCTATCCACGAACAACGTATTCAGTTTACTTTCTATAATGTTATTGTAAGCAGAAAGTTGGACAACACAAATTTTTTTTCCGTTCAGCTCGTTTTCATTGTGAATGGTTCGTCTATAAGACAGTTCTATATCTGGACGAAATATAAACATTCTTTTTATCGATTATAAGGGTCTTCTTGAGATCAATTGCTGAAAATGTAATGAAAATTGCTGCAGCTTTGGTTCAGCAAATACAGTGAAAAAAATGATTGTACGGGGTGGGCTATTTTTGATCGTCCGTTAATGAAAATTTAATTAATTTTTTTAAACATTTATGAGTAAATTAAATAAGTTGAACCTTGCTCTTCTCGCCATCAATATTCGACTTGACAGTTGATGATGAGGCATCCATATGTTTTGGATTTATCGTAATGGACGCACATTTCATCCCCAGTCACAATTCGTTGCAAAAATTCCTTTTTTGCCATTGGAGCAGTTGTTCACTCGTGAAAAAACCACTTTCGACGTCTTTTGGCTTCAGTTAACACAACACCCAATTTCCTACTTCTCGGATCATTCCCATTAATTTTAAAGGATTGTTGAGTGACTCAATGTATTTTTCTGAGTGCCTTCTCTATTTGTGATTGATCTTCATTGAGCCTTACTTTGAATTCTTCATCCTTGAACTTTGGAAGCGCTCCGGGTCGTTCTTTGACTTCCAAATCAAAATTGCCACTTTTAAATCAGGCAAACCACTTTTGACGCCTTCATTCAGCTAAAGCATGGTTACCATAATAAATACGATGAATTTCGGCAGACTTTTTCTTCATACTGAGATAATGAAGTAACACTCCCCACAAAAACATATTATTGATAACGTATACATTTTCAGAGCAAACAGAAACTTTGTTGTATACACTTTAGTGAAATGACAAACTGAAAGGACAGCCTAATGATGACACTTCGAAATGAAGGTGTTGCCGTATCAAACAATGGAATAATAAACAAGTAGCGACATCTGTTATCAAAATCACAGGAACTTATTACCTATTCTGATCGATTTGAATTATCTACTATGCACAGATGTTATAATATCACGATTAAGGAACCTTCCAATAGCGAACCCCAGATATCCTTCAGATTATTGTGAACTTTTTGTTTCATTCTACAATTTCCGTTACTTTCTTGGCCGATATGTCATTTTGTATTGATCGTTCTTCTTGGGAGATGGAAAAATTATGCATCGCATTTTCGAACCATTTCCGGTCAGATCCGCGAAATCTTCAGTCCCGACATTGTTCATCCTACCTGTCATCTCGATCACATCCTCCGCGCATAAACTAAAAATGAACCGCCTGCGGAAATTTCAAGCATCCCTTTTATAAGCAACCTCAAGTGTTATAAGCCTGAAGTGTCTTACGGAAACCCCATTTCATCAAGTGAGCGGCCTCGAACCCAGGACGAAGGACAAAGTGAAGCGGCCAACTCCGATCAATAGCCTCTCTCCTCTACGTGATGCTCATCTGTCCTGTCTGAATACGGTTCACTTCATTTGTGCGGTCCGTTGCCAATATCGGCTTGTTGGCTTGACAAATTATCAAAACCTAGGTCCCGGTGATGATTACGGAAGATTTGATGCGCATACATTACGCGGAAGCCGTTCTTATGGGATTCGGAGTCCATTTACTCGATGTTGGCGAAGAAGTTATGAATAGGACAATCTTCTCGGAGGATAGTTCATTCTGCGGACTTATCTGGTTGAAATGTCACGAAGATGAATATCTGGCAGGGGTAGAGATTACGCGTTGAGAAATCGTGTAAAATAGAGTTTCTGGAGAATAGAGAATTGTTTGGAATAAAAAGAGAAAAGTTGCGAATCTTATGGGAATACCTTCAATCAAGGAAGTAACGGGAATTGTTGAATTTCAGGTTTAATCATTCTGTCGTCCCCAACATTATCCGAAGTTTTTTTTCATTCACCATTTTTATGGCTTTAAGTTCCACATAGTGACAATTGAAGTATGAAAACAGAAAGAAGTCAAACGGTGCCAAAACTGTCAAATATGGTGCTTCAATCTGTTTTTGGCCTTAAATCCTTGATAGCTTTCTTTGATGGCTTTTTATTGTCCACTATATCATCCATGTGTTAATAATCACAATTCTGGTCATTTTGCGCGCTCGTTCTAGCCAAGAGCATGCACGCTATCGTTTTGCCCAAATGTCTGTAATTTAATAATTTTGAACCGAAAATGACCTCAAGTGACTAGGTTGAACTCACTAATGAAGACTCCGAGGTCAGTCAAAAGAAATAGTGTCTACCCGGTCCAATTGTGAACATTCCTTTAACATAGAACGACATAGAGACTTGAAACTTTTAGGGTGGGTTTGGTGCCTACATCTCCCGGTTAAGTTCGTTAGCAGGTAAAATCTATTCAGTGGTTTCGCAATTATTCATTTTGATTTTTTCCCATATTCTCAATAATTCCGAAATTACTTATCCGATTGAGATGACATTTGTTAGGCGGACGAAAACGATAAGAAGATTTACCCCAAATTTCGAGAGGATGAGTCATTCGTCTGGACAACTGCAGGTGAAAAAATTTGTGAATGATAAGTAGAACACAAAATATTCAAGCCATTAATGATGATTACAAATAAATACATCACGAATATAAGATTATCTTCTACTTCTACCTTTTAAATTTCCTAGTTGCCAGAAAATATAAAATTTGTATGCTAATTTTTTATTTTCAACCATAAAACGTGTGAATAGTCGATATCTATTCTGAAGATATACTTTTAAAAATTTACCTGGACAGACTATACTTTTACATTTATGTGGCTTTGAGTAAGGAAAGATTTGCTTTGGGATAAATTTGCTACAGGAAGACCCTTTCAATAATTTCACATCTTGAAATTGATAAAATATTCGATTCAGTAGAGGGTACCATATTTGTGGGACTTGTATGCTTGGGTAGCTGTAGGCATGTAGGTTTTCTTGTATGAAGACAGCTTCCTTGAACTTGCGCTTCTTCCAATGTTGTTCCCGGTGAACAATCTTCGATTGGCTCCATTGGATGTTATGATGGTCGAACTAGGTATGTTCTGCTGTTCATAATTTGGTTGCTTTTCCTTTGATGGTTTGGTTTTTGGTTCCTTAACTCTAACTTCAAGGGGCCGTTTTGTTTCTCCTGCATAGTATGATACACATTCACAAGGCATCGAAAAGATACAATTCTTGTTCGTAACTGGTTACTTTCAGTTTGGTTTTTGTGAGTCAACTCCTAAGAGTATTTTTTCGATACGAATGCTGTCTGGATATTGTAGTCCCGAGCTTTTCTGTGGATATTCTCTGACAAACCTTTCACGTGAGGAGAAAAGGTATGCAGAGCCAGGTTTATTCATACGTTGGTTGTATTTCTGTATGGTGGCCTCAATTAGTTTAAGACTATAGCCATTTGCCAAGAGATCCTTCTTGATATTTTTCACTTCCTCTTCTAGGTCATCCTATAATTTAGGTACAGCCAGTAGGGGTAATTTGCAATCTTTTTGGATAGGAAGTATTCTTGAATTCCTCTGGTGAAATTTTTATGTTTATAACTCTCAAAGTAATAATGATGTTTTCGCAAAAATAGCAAACTCTGTAACAATAAAGACCTGAAGAAGAGGTAAAATATTACTAGCCTTAAAGTAGTTCCAACAAGATGAATTTAAAATAAATTTCAAATTGAACATAGTCCTGATTGCTAATTTTGGTGTTACAAAATTATGTTCTACTGATGAACTGGAATCGCAAAATGCAATGCCGTAAGATAGAAGTGACTGAAAATTTGCAAAATAGATGGTTTTCATTGTGGTCATATCAACTTAATATATAATAGTACAGTGTGTAAACTACCGAATTTAACCTTCATATCAGGGAGTTACAGTGTTGTTTCCGATTCAGGTGTTTGTCTACTGTGATTCTCAAAATTATTGTGCTTAAACTTGTTGGTATTCACTGTTTCCCAAAGTTGATTTACGCAGCTAAACTTACATTCGTCCTGATGCTGGAAAAAACATGATGTTTGATTTATCAGACTTGAGAGTTAGTGAATTGCAGATGCACCATTCATTGACGTTCGATAAAGCAGTTGTAAAGCCAATAGTCACAGATTCTGGATCTTGAAAAGACACTATTATATTGGTATCATCAGCAAAGGTGTAAAAGCTGGTTTTCAAAGCTGGTGATACCGTTTCTTGAAATGTATTAGGCTCACCTTTCAAAGCCTCTGTGAGATCGTCATCATAGACAATGAATATATCATTTGAAGAAGTTACTATGTCAACGAAACGCGCCATGTGAAAAATTTACCATAATAAATAGAGATCAACATATATTTGTGGTTCATTTAACTAAAGTGTAAAATGGATTTTTATCAAGTAAATGCCAACACGATACGACGTTTGTGAAGGTATGCAATGTATATTGCAAGTATATTATGTATTGCAACGATTTATCCAGACAAAAAAAGATTCTAGTAGAAGATCTCATAAGTTATTATCTGATTATTCAAAATACTATATTATTTCGAGCTTAGATAACCTCACATGATATAAGAATAAATAAAACAATTATGTGATACAATCATTAAATATATAGTCCGTCTAGAAAGTATCCGGAATTTATTATTTTCCATAATTAATATACTTTTTTTGTAATATTCTAAGACAAAAGTAATGTATAAAATGGGTTGTGCAGATAGTCGGCTATGGCCAATATTGCATGGCAACACTATTTGTCAAATATTGTTGATTATCAACAGGTATACAATTCATGGAATAATGTCGCAACTAGAAAAAAGAAAACAGGCATAGACCAGTTTTAGGAAGACCGCGTAAGATTTGGAAATCAACGAAATATAAAAGTATGTCCAGAAACCCTTCGTATGTCACTGAAAAGACAAGGCTACATATCAAGGAAACCAAAAAAAAAATCCCTATAATGGCACCCTTACAAAAGGAACGAAGGATAGAATTTTGGCAACGATTTCAAGGAGATAATTTTAATAATATCTTTATATTTGATGAAAGTTGTTTCCAACTTGGTGGAAATCTCTTAAAATTCCTATCAAAACAACCTGTTACCGCTCAAATTTCCCACCAAATAATGGTTTGGGAAGCAATACCTCAGCGTGGTGCTACGCCTCTCTGTATGGTGTTACCATTAATAGTGAAAAGTATTGTGGCATTCTTAATGATTTTCTCCTTGAAACGGCGCATGCTTTTAATCCAAAGGGGTGGCGTTTCGGGCAGGATAATGCAAGATCCATACTTCGGCCTACATTCAAGCTTGGATGCAAGAACACCAGTGACAACCATTTCATGGCCAGCAGTTTCACCAGATCTTAGTTCCATTGAAAACATATATGGACTAATGAAGATTGAAGTTGAATCAGCGGCGCCACGAAATAAAGATGATTTAATTCAGTCAGTCACCGAAAATTACCTCGACTTTTAGTCAAGTGTTTACAGTTAAATGTAGGCTGTATGAATAAATAAGATAATTTTTTTATAACTTTCTAGTTCAAGAATTAAAAAATATATACTAAACAATTACAATTGAGCTTTTTTTTCCGCATACTTTCAAGAGATATTTATTATTATTCATTCAGAGCACGATCAAATATCGAATACGTGTTCCACTTAAAAATAAATTCCTGACAACTTCACGAATTTCATTCACGAAAATACCCTTTTATGGAAGCTAAGACGACGCTGTTCCGAAAGGTACTTCCGTATTTGCCTCGGATCATGCCGACCCAACATTTATAAATCAATCCAAAGCGAGGAATTATTGTATCATAAATAAAATAGAGCCGAATTTACGCCGAGAAATGAAAGGTTACGTCCACTTCATCGAACCCGAGGTATAGCTGGAACTCGAGAACCAATATGGACGTAGAGCCTGCTCCTCTCTGATAAATGATCCACCGGAGAGAAATAGCTGGTGATTTTTCCCACGAGGTGGCTATGCAATATACATTCTATTCGTTTTCCTTTATTACTTCCCTCCGTCTAACTGTCGGGTGTTGCAATCATGGCTGCGCCCGACTGAGAGATAGTGTATAAATCCCGAAAATATTTAACGTCACAATATCCTTTCAGCGAAAACACTGGAATCGAACCCGCAAATGTGCTATAAATTATAGACGAGGCTCTGGGATGTGAAGTTCCTCCTTCTGCCGCTCCATTATTCACTTTGTACTTTCTTTATTTCTCCAGAAAGCCATTGGAGGAAGGAGCAGATCGGAGAAAGCACCAATGTTTCTTCTGATTTCAGCAGCTGTTCAGAGTGAAGTGAGTCAGTTTTACAGGAGGTGAAACTCAATGAAACGAATCCTTTCCAAAAGATGCGTACATTGAAAAGTTTCCAGTTATTGGACTGCATCAGTTGGAAGTTAAATCTACTTGCGTAGTAAAACGAATATGGACCTGGAATTTGCTCGGTGCATTGACCTGATCAAGTGCCATCTCTGAGTACCAAACTTTTCATTGAATAAAGTTAAAAAGTTCGTTGAAGAATAGCAGGGAGGAAGCTTTTTAAAACAGACATGATTGAAAAAGAAAAACAAATCTAATCTTGTTCGTAGATTTCGAACCAATTTTATATGGTTAGGCAGTTAACAATAACTTCCGTATGTCGGACAGTTCTGAACTGATGATCAGAACCCCATCTTTCGACATTTGACAAGCAAAAACTACGCCATTACTGCAAATGGAACGGTACACGCATAACTCCTTGAAATTGTTTAAATTTACAACAAAAATCATGAAAATTTTGCAGTCACAGTTCGCAAAACTAAAGCACTTTTGAGTCGTTGTGAAGCATCTTCATCAAATAATGATTGTTGAAAATCCTATCCATCCTGAACGTGTCACTATTTTGTGCATTTTTGGCTGGCGGTGTGATTGGGCCCTACTTATTCGTATAATTGTTACAATGAATGGATTGCGCTACCTGTAACGTGAAGGTTTCTGTTTATAAATCATCTATAATAAGCACTGGTTAACAACTAACTTTATTCAATATTAACTTTCTACATTTTATTTACACGTGTATCTATATTAAAACTGTTGTAGGGAGTTTAAGTTGTTGCTTCCCTGTCATAGATTCATAGAATATAAAATAGATAAAGAATAGGTGCGTTCCACTAATATCCTAACATCTCCCTTCACATCAAATATCTATTCAATCATTTATACATATATCGGGTGTTTTTTTAGAGCGATAGAAGTTTAAATTGAAATAAAACACATTTAAATTAAGATTGAAGCCAATTTTTTTTTATTTGAAAGATAATTTTATGACATTTATGTTTTAAAAATAATTTCGGCATATGTACACCACGACTAGCTCTGAGGAACTGCATTCGACCAGACCAGTTTTTGACCACTTTTTCGAGTATTTAGGCCTTATTTTATCAATAACACGAGTTATGTTGGCTTCTAAAGCGTCTATTATTTCTGCTTTATCAGCATAAACTAATGACTTGACATAACCCCAAATAAAATAATTCGGTGGAGTTATGTCGCATGATCTTGGAGGTCAATTAATTGGACCATTTCTCGAAATGGTAACGTCAAATCTTTCTATCAATAACTCAATTGTTACGGTAGCAGAATGAGGTTTAGAGCATCATCTTGTTGGGACCAAAACACTTCTGGGTCGATACCATTTAAATTTTGAAACAAATAATCATTGATCATCGATCTGTAACGAGCACCGATAACTGTAACATTAGCTCCAGCATCGTTTTTAAAAAAATATGGACCGATGATGCCTCCAGCGTGTAAAGCACACCATACAAGTGCATTTTTCAGGATGCAATAGAACCTGCAGAACTTCTTGAGGATTGTTATCACTCCATATATGGCAATTTTGCTTGTTTGCATAACCGTTCAACCAGAAATGAGCTTCATCACTAAACACAATTTTACGATAAAAAAGTGGATCAACTTAAAGCTAGCTGTTCTAGGGCCCAATCAGCAAACAAACGACGCTTATTATGGTCAAGTGGATGTAGTTCTTGAACCAGTGGGTTCTTGTATGGGTGTAGACCAAGATCTTTACGCAAAATTTCCCATGTGGTAGATGCATAGAGTCCAACTTCTTGTGAACGTCGACTTCTTGTGAACGAAGACAAATCTAGATCAGCATTAACACTAGGACTTATAGCAGCGATATTTTCTACCATACGTAGTGTCTTGCTGTTGTTGCATCAAGTAGAGAAAATGTTGTCCGAAATCTATCGATAGTTCGACGAATAAGCTGCTTTGATGGACGATTATGCAAACCATAAATTTCACGAAGTGCTCTTATATGTTTAGCGAATAGAACACTGATTTTGAAAATAAATTTCAACAATTTGTAAACGTTGTTGCGGCGTGAGTCTTTCCATGATAATTTGTCAATAGTTACTGAACATAAATCTCAAAACAAGATGGCTTCTACCTTCTGTCAAATCACAGTTATCCCTATCGAAAGTTCTATCACTCTAAAAAAAAACACCGGATACATTAAAGATCCGGTTTTCTGGGAGGCCTGACCGTCCTTCCTGATGTGGTTTTTCTTTGACTTAGTTCCAACTTAGAACTGGTGTCCAAGCCCACATCTTCTGGTTTAACATTTTCATTTATACTTTCATTAATATTCCAGTTTCTATTATTTTGTGTGTTCTCTACATAATACTTTAAATTTTCTTGTAATTTAACTGGAGAATGGTGTTCTTACTTTCCAGAAGTTATATCGCATGGTACAATTTTTATAAATTTTCTATTTCTGTAAAGTTTTCCACCATTATCCAGTTCAATTCTATAGACTCTATATCTTAAATTTTCTATTACCCCATCAGGGGTCCGACTTGATTTTGGTTTGATCTGTACATATACTTTTGTGTTTAGAGGAATTTTTGGCAATTTTTAACGCATTTATTATAGTATTTTTTTTGTACGAGACGAGTTTTTTCTAATTATTTCTTCACAACTTTAGCTATCCTAGATTGATAATATTTTTTGTTACGTACTTTATCAACTCTTTGAATAAATTGAAGTTTTCACAATCGTTTAAACCTAATATTAATTGAGTATTATTGTTCACCATGTAAAACTTTATGTCAAATACATAATCACGTTTTTGACACCTCAATTTACATGTTCCTTTCACATCCAAAAGATCACCTGTATAAGAAGCTAATTTTTGATTAGTTTCCTCAATTAACGACGCATTCAAATTCAATTTTTGGAGCATTCGATATGGTGAAATATTAACCATGGCTCCTGTATCTACTTTGAAATGAACTATTCTATCATTTAATTTCATTTCTATAACCCATTCATTTCTTATTGAATTGATTCTTTCCACATTTCCAATAAAAATTGAATTCGAATTGTCTCTACCTGAAACTTGTTTCACTTCGTTGACTTCTTGTTCGCCATTATTGACTCTTCTGGACTTCTTTTGATTACAGAAACTGGAGAAATGATTTTCCTTCTTGCAGTTGAAGCACTTTACCATACGCTGTACAATTGTTGATCCCATGATTTCCCCCACATCAATTGCATGACTTAATGTAATTTCTTCTGTGTACTGCAACGACTTCTACAGGGTAATTTTGACCTTGAATTGCTTCACTTCTTGGTTTGGATGATTCTAATATCTGACATATGTGGACAGCTTTGTCGTCTTCATCTTCCTGTAGTAATGTCTCCCTTGTGTTGTGGAGTTCACTCACCACAGATAAGGACAGTTTTCGTTAAGCTTTCTTGAAGGCTTCCCTACTTACATTTCATCGATGCTTCTTTCAAACTTGTTAGAAAATTTTTCAGTGATTGACCACTTTGTTGCCGATTTGAAAAAAATTTGTACCTTTCATAAGTAACATTTTCCTTCGGTAGAAAATGTTGTTCAAATTTTTCGATTAGTTTCGATAGTTTGTTCTTCTCATCTTTTTCGAATGTGAACGTCGTATATATTCGAAAACATTCTTCTCTAATATAGTGTAACAATTGTGCACATTGTGTGAACTCACTTCAAAGGTTGACTTCACTAAATATTTTGCGAAGCGGTATCTCAATAATTTCCAGTTTTCAGCCACGTTTCCTTCCAACTTCATTTGAGACATTCCAGGACTATCAACCATTATTTTGATTTCTTTAATTACCAGTGCTTAAACTGTTCGCAGCGCCATGTAACCTGAAGGTTCTTGTTCATAATTTATGATAAGCACTGGTTAACAACTAACTTTATTTAATATAAACTTTTTACATTTTACTTACACGTGTATCTATATTACAACTGTTGAAGGGAGGTTATGTTGTTGCTTCACTGTCATAGATTCATAGGATATAAATTAGATAAAGAACAGGTGAGTTTCACTAATATCCTAACACTACCGAGCTATGATTAATTATTATCATTATTGGAACACCCTATATTAAACAAATCTTAGCCTACTACAGAAGCAATTACAATTTGAACTCGAATATTTTTTCGTTTCATATTCTTTTCTTTCAATTGGAAACGTAAATTAAGTGTCTGGACCTATCAAAAATATATTTTGATCTTGCTGAAAATACTTTTTCGTTGGAATGTCGACACAAACTATAGCTCCGATATCTTTGGTTTCGAAGACAGTCTACAGAATTTAGAACAAACTGATTGATAGCTTCATATGCAATGTGTCGATATCGAGGTGGTGGAGAATCGGTGCAGAATTGGTTCGGAATTCCACCTACAAGAGTACAAAGCATATAAAGCCGAGGAGAACTCCTTCATTGAACAACGTCAAAGAAGCTGCATAATAATGGACAAATAAAAAAAAATGGCAATTACATACACCGTTAAAGAAACTTGGGAAAGTTACTGCACAAAAAAAAATTGAGACATCGTCATTTCAAAGAAGAATTTATAATACACGATATTCTGGTTAGAACGGAATTCACATCTTTGCTATACAACGGGATGTCATTTTCGTTCGAACTGGAAAATCTTGTGTTATCCAGCGTTTGGACCATAACCGACATAGCAGCATCCCAAAAATGCAGAAATCATCTTTTATACGTCATCATGAGAGTTACCTGATAGTTTAGTTAGCAAATTCTGAAGTATTCATTCTTTATCATATCTATTGTTATCTTCACTTGTGAGATAAATTTCTGTTCAATACTTAAGTGTTATAATTTATTGTTACTTATATAAAATCCTTTTAGCAAACTTATATGTATCTTTCGATTTATATGTGAATTATTTATAAACTCATTGAGAATATATGGAGTAATAAAATGAAAGGTTTACAAAGTTTTGATGTTTTTCTTATTAACCAATGTTGCGAAAAAATTAAGGGGGTGATTCCTTGTCAAAAAATAGGATGGGCCTTTCATATGAACTTAATTTTTTTGAGGCTCCCTGCTTAGTTACAGCCCGCTTAAGATGGCGCCCGAAAAAAGGTTTTTAATTTCTTTCCTACCAAAAACCAAACTAAAAAACTGACAAGAATAAAATTAACCAGACATTTTATGCGTTTTTGTTGGTGTTCTATGATTTCAAGGGGTAGAAAAAGCCACCACTAAACCTTCCTTCGCAAGAAACTTTCTTCTATATTCCTATTTTACAATAGAAAAATTTATTTTGAATAGCCTGATTCATTCACAGAACATAAGATCTCCTGAAATTCCTTGCTATAATTCGAGGTTTTTGTGGAAAAAGAATAATTTATTTAAAAATCCTATCAAAACAACCTGTTAACGTTTAAATTTCCTACCAAAATAATGGCCAGGGGAGCAATATCTCAGCGTGGTGCTACGCCTCTCTCTATAGTTGATGGTACCATTAATAGTGAAAAGTATTGAGGCATTCTAAACGATTTTTTAAACGGATCATGCTATACATCCAGAGGGTTGGCGTTTTCAGCAGGATAATGCAAGATGCCATATTTCGGCCTATACTTAAGCTTGGATGCAAGAACACCAAGTGACAACCATTTCACGGCCAGCAACTTCACCAGATCTTAGTCCCATTTAAAGCATATGGGGACTAATGAAGATTGAAGTTGACCGAGCAGCGCCACGAAATAAGGATGATTTAATGCAGTCTGTTTTACAGTACTGGATTACCATCGCCGAAAATTATGGGGGTGATCTAATTTGGGATGTAGCTCTACGATTAGTGTTTACAGTTAAATGGAGGTTATATCGGGTCTCACACATATCGGGTGTTTTTTTTTAAAGTGATAGATCTTTCGGTAGGGATAACTATGATTTGACAGAAGGTAGGAGCCATGTTTTTTGACATTTCTGTTCAGTAAACATTGACAAATTATCATGGAAAGACTCACGCCGCAACAACGTTCACAAATTGTTGAAATTTATTTTCGAAATCAGTGTTCCTTCGCCAAACTTATAGAGCCCTTGGTTAAATTTATGGTTTACGTAATCGTCCATAAGACCAGCTTATTCGACAAACTATCGATAGATTTCAGACAAAATTTTCTCTACTGGATGCAACAATAAAAACAAGACAAAGAACTGTACGTAAAGAAAAAAATATGGCTGCTGTAAGTTATAGTGTTAACGATGATGGAGATTTGTATATTCGACGACGTTCACAACAAGTTGGACCCGGTGCATCCACCACATGGAAAATTTTGCGAGAAGATCTTGGTCTACACCCATACAAGATCTAACTGGTTCAAGAACTAAAGCCATTTGAACATAATAAGCGTCGTTTGTTTGTTGATTAGACCCTAGAATAGCTTGAAGTTGATCCACTTTTTTATCGTAAATTTTTTTTTCAGTGATGAAGCTCATTTCTAGTTGAACGGCTATGTAAGAAAGCAAAATTGCCATATATGGAGTGAAAACAATCCTCAAGAAGTTCTGCAGGTTCCATTGCATCCTGAAAAATGCACTGTATGGTGTGCTTTACACGCTGGAGGCATCATCGGTCCACATCTTTTTTAAAACGATGCTGGAGCTAATGGTACAGTGAGTGGTGCTCGTTACAGATCGATGATCAATGATTATTTGTTTCAAAATTTGAATGGTATTGAGAAGAAGTGTTTAGGTTCCAACAAGATGTTGCTACACCTCATGCTGCTACCGTAGCAATTAATTTATTGAAAGAAATATTTGGCGATAACATTATTTCGAGGAATGGTCCAATTAATTGGCCTCCAAGATTATGCGTCATAACTCCACTAGATTATTTTCTTTGAGGTTATGTCAAGGCATTGGTTTATGCTGGTAAACCAGAAACAATAGACAACATAACTCGTGTTATTGATGAATTAAGGCCTGAATTACTCGGAAAAGTGGTCCAAAATTGGTCTGGTCGAATGCGGTTCCTCAAAGCTAGTCGTGTTGGACATATGCCGGAAATTATTATTGAAACATAAATGTCATAAAATTATGATATAAGATGAATATTTTGTTATAATTTTCTAATTCAAGAATTAGAAATATATACTGAATAATTACAATTGAGCTTTGTTTTTTCCGGATACTTTCTAGACGGGCTATATTACACTATCCCATAGCCGTGTCTCTAGGTGTAACCCCGGAAAAGAAATTCAAAATTAAACTCTCATTGGAAAGGCCAACTTTTGCCGTTCATGTCGTACACAAAGCAACGTAGGGGTGTAATTTCCATCAACGAATTATGCGAATGGCTTCCTCCTTCATTCCTACGCATTTTCCCCCTCCAAACTCAGCCGATGACTTGGCAATCTCAGAAGGAAACCAATTATTTCTTCCATTTTATCCTATCAGAATTGACGCCCAAATTAATGATTCCAGTTTTTGTTCGGGTCCATTAGGAGCGTCATGGATTAAGACCCATTTGGATGATGCGATTTATATAATAGACGGTTTTGGGCTTGAAAAAATTTCGGCTCCCGATAATATATCAGTCTCGGTTCAAGGGCTTTCAACAGTTTGGAGGCCGTTGTGGTACAGGCCGAGGGAAAGTCGCGAAAGTTTTTAGGCCTTAGTTCACAGTTCGTTGCGGTGCCACGACGCGGTCGAAATTCGATCCCTATGTCTCCTGCGAAATGGATCTCTATCATTAGTTCGGTTTAGGCCTGCTTTCGTTCACTCCTAAAACTAACGCTCATATTGGCGGCTATAGAGTTCAAGCAGGGTAGAAAGTCAGGTTGGTTTCCATAATTTTATTTGGGTCTGTTACTTCACTGCAAGAATCATATTGTTCTAGAGAAACAGAAATTCAAATATTAATGTGTATGACATTGGCTTTATTTCTCTGATTAAATATTGATATAATGTTCGAATGATGAATGGAAAAGACAGGGTTATCTATTTTGTGCTTCCGAAAACGTAAATTCATTCAGAATATCGATAAAATTTTTATTTCAATATAATGTTTGGACCTTGCCATTGTGTGTAGAATACATCATGTAAATATGCTCAGCGTGATCTTTTACAGGACTCGATTCTTGTGAGACAATTTTCGATGATTCATTGCCACATTTCGGGCAATATCTCACCAATAACTTAACGGATGTTTGTTTTCAGATCGTCAGTAGTACAAGGATACAACTCAGTTTAGTACGTATTAGCATATTCGCCAATATTATGCACTTATATCATCATAGTAGTCCCGGGTTTCCACTCAGACTTGTTTAGCTCCGGTGGACCCCCAGATAGCTCTAAGAAATGTCATGGTTAGTACAAGAAAAAAGAAAGAAAAAGATAGAGTAAGAGGGTTCATGCTCTGGCTTTGGGCCCCAGCAGAAACCGAGATGTAGCAGAAAGAATTTATCATTATGATTATGGTATCTTCTTGAGCCACTTCGGAATGTATGTGCTTTCTGCAACATATGAAATTGGTGTAGAGAATTAACCTTGATATGAATATAGCCTACATACTCAGAATTGTACAAGTTAATTTGTGAGCAGATCTTTCGAATAACGTTAAAATACCATTGTCATCACCGTTGTCCCGGCTTTCTGCTCAAACTTTGACTCTCCATTAGACCCCTGATAAGCTGAAAGAGGAAGATAGGAATTTTGAAGGAAGTTTTACAGAAAACTTTGCGCCAGCATAACTAGGTGAGGGACCCCCACAAGTCACCTCCCTCGTCCCAAGAAAAAAGATCGCCGTGCCGATCCCAACACTCAGTCAATTGAGCAGAGTGTCTCTATGGTTGTGAAAGATTGAAGCAACGAATCAACACAAATAACACCTTCCCAGCATGGACCCTCCGCACACAGGGCCGCTGTTGCTATTTGCTGCTAAAAGCGAGGCTCCCAAGCATCGAAGAGGTGGGCTTTAGGATCAAAAATAGCGCCAGAGTTGGGGGAGAGCAGAGCGTATCTCCCAGGACCCTCAAACCTCGTCGAAACAACCTCCCCGCAGCGGATAAGATAAGCTTAAGGTTCCACGAATGGGGCCGAAGTTAGGGGCGAGCAGAGCGAATTTCCCAAGACCATCCAACTTGTTCAAAACGTCGTAGTCTCCCTTTGTCCTCCAACGGACCCCACAGCGGAAGCTTTAGGATCTAAAAATGGAGCCAAATTTGGGGGCAAGCAGTGCGAATCTCCCAATTTCAGCAACTTGTTCGAAACGTTGTAGTCTCCTTTTTTCTTTCAGCATCCATTTAAGATCCTTTAGCGGATAAGAGGACGAAGGTTGGAAAACCCACGCTGAGATTCAGCAGGGTATCGCCTTCGCCAATGAAAGGATTACAAAATTCTAATCGATCGCAGGGTCGCAGATTCTGGTCGTCAATCAGAGCCAGCTTCCCCGTACGATTCCAAGCCTTGCGGTAGGAAAAAGATGGAGTGGACAACATGATGGAATGGTATTATGCAAGAAAGAAAGAAAGTAAGGAAGTTTGGATTGCGAGTCATCTGCTTTAGACATCATAGCCATATCCTTCATTTCATAAATGAAACTAGGACACTCTTTATGACAAGCTCCCCCACCACGACAAGGTACAGAGACAGGGGGGAACGTAAGCGCTACATTCGAATAAGACATGCGATGATATCTCGTCCGCACACATAGACAGAAGGATGAGGTTGATGAGTGGAGTTTGTGAAGGTTTGCCCTCTGAAGGGGCCGTGCCCTGTGATGAAGCACGTTAAGGAGTAAGAGGGCTTAAAATAGGGATTTTCACTCGCAAAATTGACGTTGGTAAGCCAGAGATGGGTGTTTATGCCAGAGGGGCAGACGGCCCAGCTCTCCTGCCACGAGTTCTGGAGAGATTTCCACAACTCATTCGAGGACTTGGTGCACATACTTTTGAAGTTTGTGTCAGAGACATCCATGGAATCGAATGTTCTGTCACGGAATTTTTATGCAAGTCCGCGTCTGAAGTTATATTTGGCAGAGTTGTATTCTGCCATTAGGTTAAGAAGGATATTACCTGTAAGAACCTCGAGAACCGACGTGGCTACGGTTCTACAGGCTGGCGACATAAGGAGGAGGATTGACCTGTGACAAGTGGAGAGGTGTCGAAGAAAGTGAGAATTGTTAGCGCGGTGGATCCATACCGAGGAACAGTATAGAACCACGGGAAGGAAGACGGACTTGTAGTAGACACGCATTGCGTTTCTACCGTCGTCGCCTTTTGCCCTAGAAAGGCGCCTGAACTTCATGTTCAGGCTTGATATCTTCGACCGGATGTAGGTTATGTGTGGAAAGGAAGATAGTCCCGCATCCAGGACAAGGTAAGTAGACTGTGTGGTCTACCGTAGTGGACCTTGGGAGAGACGAATGGTTGGTGGTCTTTTTGGGTCCAATTTTCCTTTGAGGAGAACTGCGTGGGTCTTTTGGTATGAAACCTGGAGCTTGTTTTCGAGCAGCCAGTCCTCCATGACGGAGAGTTGATTGGTAAGGGCTTCTTCGAGACCCTTGCGGCTTTTGGAGAGGACGACGAGGGCGAGGACTAATATATTTATCTTGGGCATAAAATCAAACTGGAAAAGGTAAATCAAAATTCAGAAATCAAACGTAGGTAGTAAGTAAGCTGAGCTACATCTTTAAAGGCAGAAAAGTGGCTATTCATCTCAAGACAGCTGTGACAGATATGACAGCTGTAAATTACCAGTGATGACATACGGTCTGGAAACAATGGCTAAAGAGTCATGTTGGGCATAACATAAGAGACAGGGTACGCAATGAGCGAATAAGGGAACAAACCAAAATAACCGATGTTATTGAGTAAACGGTCAGACTGAAGTGGCGGTCGATCGGCCATATTATAAGACTAGATTTGAATAGGTCCCCTAGGGACCTATTCCTCCCCCTAGGGGAGACAAAAAGAAGTCTTGGAAGACCAAAGAAGAGATGGAGCGACGATGCCAGAGAAATAGCAGGCAGACAGTCGAAGAGAGTGACAGGGGTTCGAGAATGATGGCAGAATTGGAGGAGACCCATTTCCAACGAGGGGGTACATGTCTTCTGATAGTGTGTATAATTTGGAAATTCATCATGACAAGATGTGAGTTGGAATAAATTCTGATTATTATTCAGAATTTTTATAGAAGCAAGCGGCTTTTTGATATATCCGAAACGAATAGATGTCTGAAGCTTATGCAGTAAGATCACATAACATAAACTGCAAATCGATTAATACCGAGGCGGCTCTTCAACTATTTTCATAAAGGTTATTATAAAATATTTTTCTTGTATGTTCTCCATGCCAATGTCTTTCAGTCGAATGGGCCTGTTTTATGTATACTGGATCAGCGTAAAATATATCTCGTCGATATGCAATCGACAACTATATTAAACAACGCCTGTAGCGGCAAAATACGTCTCCTGCAAAAATTCTTTTTCTACGAAACTCGTGAATAAATCGCCATATTTCATTGTCGCTTCAAAACTAGGTGCAACATTACCATGACAAGGTGAAATATATTATCAATAAATTCTTATATCGCTTAGTCCGCAATTTATGGATGGAATTTGGCATGTTTATGTAAATGCAGCTACAAAATGAGACTTTTTGTAGTAGAAGATACATTTCCGTTTTCATCCATATCATTATACTTATTTTTGCGTTTATGCATTCGCTCGGCGTCTTTATCGACATATACAGAATGTGCACGGCATTGTGTCATATGATGTTTCATTTTCTGTAGCTTATTCCCGTTCAGTAGATATTCTTGTAATATACTGGGAAATAAGATTTGGGACTCATTTAAAAAATATTGGGCCTGCAATTTCTCTGTGATCTCACTGGCTTATTTACACGCCTCCAACGAAAGAACTTTCTATTTGCATTGACTTCACAAATTTAATCTCAAGGAACATTTTCGTTCACCCTCTCGTGATAATACACTACCGCAATAGAAGGCCTGGAAGGGAATGAAGTATTTGTAATTAATTATGTAGTACATGTATAATATATATATATATATATATATATATATATATATATATATATATATATATATATATATATATATACTGTCATGGATTTTGTGAATTACTCCTTGTAAACGAGTTATAAATAATCATTATTATTAAGAAACTTAGATAATAAAAATCAATAAAATTCAAGGAAAAGATTCAACTGTGTTGACTCGTTAGAGTGTAATCAAATCAAAATTAATTACGTTGGATCAATTTAGGCAGAAATATTAATAATTCAACTCATAAACATACTCACAAGTCAAACATTTTGAAGAAAAAGTATATTTAGAATACATAACAACTAGCCTAATGCAAATTCTTCAAAACGATAGTCAAAAATAAAAAAAACCTTTTGAAAATCTTAAATTGAATTTACCGCGAGCATTCAATTCATAAATATGAAACGTTTAAGACAGCCAAAGTTGTAAGAAATACAAGTAATTGGAATTTGAATATCTAATTTGAACTTCTGAAGAAAACGTAGAAAAAAAATTTTCTTATTTTCACAATTCCTCTATAAACTGTATTACAATTATTATTATAACAATTAACAAGCTTAATTAAATCTAACTCACAAGAATAATGTATATAGGACAAATTTGGTCAAAATTAAATTAATTAGAGGAAACATAGTATCTACGTCAGAAAATCTGAAACTATGAATGTAAGAGATATTCTTGAAGATGCTTATGCATTGATAAAGTTGTAATAGTATATGAGTTAAAGTAATGTAATCAAATTCATAGGTTATTTTAAGTTATTCATATATTAGAAGCATTAGAAGTTAAATTATGTAAAATTTTGACACTCAAATACTTTACGGATGAAAAGCAAGACTTGCACTATTCTGTTTAACATGAAACTAATATGAAAATATTGATAAAAATTCAGGTTAATTATCTAGAATACTTTCAAGCTAAGAAATAATGAAAATTTTGTAAAATCATCGAAAGAATCATTTTTCAATTATTTTAACAAATGCTAGTAAGCTTTGGAATTCAATATTTCGAGAATACTAGAAAAGGCAAGGGAGCCGAAATTTCAAAACAGTATGAAAATGCCCCACAGCACACACACGTCGCTCTGAATAAATTAATCTTCAAAAATCCAGTTCCAAAACCTAAAAAGAGATTAACATTGTTATTGTGAATGGAAATGTGATCAAGAAATACGTTACCTAAGTGTTTTGAATGGAAATATTCATCATAAAAAGCAAGTATCAAATAATCAAAAATCAGAACATTAGAAGAAAATCAATGAAGTTGGTTGTGAACTTGGAACTTTCGAAAAGTATCATTGGTCATTAAACGAAAGCAGTTTTCCTGAAAGAGATCAAAGACAATTAAAAAGGAACATTGAAACTGAAGAAAAACTCACTAAAGGTAGAACTAATTAAATCTTGTAATATTTCAAGTCAAATTTCGGAAATTATATTTTTGTTTACATTAAAATTATGAAATAGAATTAGTTAGTGTAGGACCATAGAATAGGATTAGTTTTATTAGTTCACAGATTATAATTTATATATCTCCGCAATGAAAATAGATTTTTTGAACATTCAATTATTATACTTCAATTCAAATAGAACGCTCCCTATAAAAAGTGAGTCAAAATTAATAGAATTTCAAATTTCAATAACAAAAACTTATGATAAAGAGTTAGCCGGAAACATGAACAATCCACTATATATACAGGGATGATCTAACAAGTATTCATGATCAAACTGAATAAAAAGTAAATTAATTCTTATAAGTAATAATAAATAATATCAAAAATTACATTTAATAATCGATCGTTAATTGGTGGAAAGTAATTTTAAAGGGTGAATCAGATTACATAATTTGAATATATGGGGATTTAAATTAAATTATTCAATATATCGTTTAGTTTGCATTTCATTCAAAATTCTAGCCCAGCTTAATAAAAACCATATAACAATAAGAAAGTTTTTTCGTTATGGAAATTGAGTATTCGAATTGTTCCAGTGGCTTATAATGCAGTATGTACACTGCCAGATCCCAATCATTCTATACAAAGGCCATGGAGATTGAAAAAAGTCAAACTGAAACCGTTGTGTGAATGGCTTTATGATGCAAATATTGAGTTTTTACCGATCGGTCATGAATGATTGATTATTGCAATCTGGTTCTAATTCGAATTTTCATCAAAATTATTGTGGAAACGATTTTGGGAATACTGCGTTCTCGATATGTAATTAAAGGGAAAATCTTCATATTCGTTAACAATTTTATGAAATATTGCTTGACATAACGCCCGTAAAATGATGACCTTTCAGTTAACTGCAATTATTACCTTCCTTGTGGAAATCAAATATTTTGCAAGCTTCTATCGATTATTTTTAGTAGAAAACAATCCCGTATGGTTGAATAAAATATTACCATTTATGATTTGAAGTATTCCATTCAGGTACTTATGATGTTGAAGACGCACCTCGCGCAAGCAGGCCCGTCGTTGAAAAAATCACAGAAACAATCGAAGTTGACTGTCATGTTAGTGAACATGGCATCGCCCAGGAGCTGAAGATCTACAATTAAACAGTTTTAAACCATTTGAGCAAAGTTGGATTCAAAGAGAAGCTCGATGTTTGGGTGCCACACCAATTAACACCAAAAAACATGATGGATGGAATTTCCATCTGCGAAGCCTTTTTGGCCAAACAGAATGAAATCGACCTATTTCTTGAAAGAATGGTGACTGGGTATAAGAAATTGATCATATACAACAATATTGTGCGAAAACGATCGCGCGTTTAAGTATTGGGTGTTTTTTTAGAGTGATAGAACTTTCGATAGGGATAACTGTGAGTTGACAGAAGGTAGAAGCCATGTTGTTTCGACATTTCTGTTCAGTAATCATTGACAAATTATCATGGAAAGACTCACGCTACAACAACGTTTACAAATTGTTGGAATTTATTTTCAAAATCAGTGTTCTATTCACCAGACTTAAAGAGCACTTCGTGAAATGTATGGTATACATAATAGTCCATCAGAGCAGCTTATTCATCGAAATATCCAGAGATTTCGGACAACATTTTCTCTACTTGATGCAACAATAACAAGACAAAGAACTGTACATAGAGAAGAAAATATCGCTACTGTAAGTCATGGTATTAATAACGATCCAGATATGTTTATTCGTTGACGTTCAAAAGTTGAACTCTGTGCATCCACCACATGGAAAATTTTGTGTAAAGATCTTGGTCTACACCTATACAAGATCCAACTAGTTCAAGAACTGAAGCCACTTGACCTTAATAAGCGTCGTTTGTTTGGTGATTGGACCCTAGAACAGCTTGAAGTTGATCCACTTTTTTTATCGTAAAATTGTGTTCAGTGATGAAGCTCATTTCTGGTTGAACGACTATGTAAACAAGCAAAATTGCCGTATATAGAGTGAAAACAATTCTCAAGAATTTCTGCCGGTTCCATTGCAGCCTGAAAAATGCACTGCATGGTGTGGTTTACACGCTGGAGGCATCATCATGTTGGAGCTAATGTTACAGTGAATGGCGCTCGTTGCAGATAGATGACGATCAATGATTATTTGTTTCAAAATTTGAATGTTATCGACCCAGAAGTGTTTTGGTTCCTACAAAATGGTGTCATACCTCATGCTGCTACCAAAACAATTGATTTATTGAAAGAAAGATTTGGCGATAATATTATTTCCAGAAATGGTCCAATTAATTGGCCTCCAAGATCATGCGACATAATTTCGCTGGATTATTTTCTTTGGGGTTATATCAAGTCATTGGTTTATGATGATAAACCAGAAAAACTCTCTGAGTGATAATAAATGGGTATAAAGTGAAAATTGTGAGTTTCCCGCTAATGAGGTCTGCAACTTCTTCGAGAGAGGCATTATGAAACTACCTTTAAAATGTCAACAAACAATAGAACAAAACGGTGCCTATTTGACCCAAATCAGACAATCCTTAAATAAAGACATGAAGTAAAAAATAATGGATTTTTTTCGCAACCTATTATCTAGCTTCTTCAAAGAGTGAGTCACAGATTTTCAGGGACTATTGAAAAAACGCTCAAGAACTTTCGATTTCCGTCAGTGTTTTTCACCATTTTAATATATCGCCAGTGATATTTCGAAAAATTGTTAGACGAATTTTTGTGTGAGTTGAAGCCTCTAAATTTACGCATATTTCACGAAATGTCGCAAGACAATCGTATGTGCTGCAAACCGCAAATCTCAGAAATTGCGTCGGAATTGTGGCTCCACATTTCCCTGCGAAATCATCTTACGCAGGAACTTCTCGCGTAAAAACTTGCAGGGGCGATGAGTTATTATTGTATATATTCAGCGCGAAGGGGGGTGAAGCTGAATTAGCTAATGTTCCAGCCGACATACCGACACAGAGTCCGTAAAAAATATAATTTGGAAGATGGGGGAGGAATCTTTCCGTTCATAAAACTGCTGCCACTATCGCTTTTATTGCCAACTCACCCCCGCGAACTCTTGCGTCTACCTTATTTTTATATTCTCAAGTTGCGCCATTCTCGCATTTTACTGTTCGCTGTCCGTCAAAATATGACATCGTTGCTGTGATTATGAAGAAGGACAATAGATGTTTATAGGCAAGGAAATGTCCTAGATTTGTTTGATTTCCGATGGCTGTTGTTGAGAGTTCTACTACTCGTCAACAGGAAGGGAGAACAGGCCCCTTCTGCCTAGACTTTATTTTTTTCGAGTTCATTCGACTCTATCTGTATTGCTGCTGTTTCTAAATTAGTATTATCATACAGGGCTATCCATTTTATGCTTCCGATAGTTAACGTGAATGAACACTCTTTCATTTGGAATATCGGTCACATTCTTATTTCAATATAATGCCTGGACCTTGTCATTATGTATGGAATATAACATCATTTAAATGTCCTTCGCATGATCTCTTACAGGACCCAATCCTTATGAGGAAATTTTTGATGACTCGCCGTCACATTTCGGGCAATATCTCACCAATAACTTAACGGATGTTGGCTTTCAGATAGTCAATAGTCCGAGGACATGTTAGCATGTGAACATAGCTCTCAACCGACATTGATTTACCATTATCATCAAGTTTTGACACTTCAGCAGACCCCCGAAGCAGAAAAAGAAAGAAAAGGATATCCGGAAAGGAATAATAGAAAACCTGCTTCAGTACAACCAAGAAGAAACTAGCAGGGATCCCCATCCTCCAAAAGGGATCGCCGTGTCGATCTCAGCTGTATAAGCAAAGTATCCCTATTTGGTAGTTATAAAATATCGAAGCATACGAACAACACAAATAACAGCTTCCCAGCAGGGATCTCCCTCCAAAAAAGGACCGCTGTTGCTGTTCGACCGTTAAAAGCGAGGTCCAGAAGCATCGTAGAGGAGTGGCTTAAGGATTCACAAATGGGGCCGAAGTTGAGGGCGAGCAGAAGGCGAGTCTTTTCAGATAGAGAGCGTCCTAAGTCTTCCTTTATGCTCTAGCCAGTGTCTACCGTTCCTAGGCCAAGAATAGGAGGGCAACAGAGTACGCTACCACAAAGAGTCGAAAGTTCTTTTATTCCTCCTGAAGCGCAGATCATTCAAGATCTGAAACAGGGGTGGCATAGAGTTGGGGGCGAACAAAGAGCGAATCCACCTAGGTCGAAACGTCGTAAGTCTTCCTTTTTCCTCCAGCCGACCGTTTCGAACCCCGCTGCGGATAAGTGACGAAGGTTGGAAAGCCTGTGCCGAGATTCAGCAGCTTTTCGTCTTCGCTCGTGAGGTGAGAGATTTGCTCCTAGTCTGCATAATTAGACAGGAGAAACGGACGGGTCCCAATTGCGACTCTCTGCCCATATGTACGTTCCAAGTATGGACAACTCTAATTGGTCGCAGGATAGTATGACTCCGCCCTCCATTCAGAGCCACAACTACCCCGTACGATTCCAAGTTTTGATTAAGGATAGGTTATGGTTGTGGGACAATATGATGAAATGGTATGCAATAAAGAAATAGAAAGAAAGGAATAATAGGAATAGGAAGTCTCTGCTTTAGGCATCATAGTTTAATCCTCAATTCCACCGAGATGAAACTAGGATCTTAGTCATTACAAGTACCCTCACCATGTCAGATTACAGAGACAATTGGGAGGCGAGTCTGAGGATAATCGGCATAAACACGATCTTTCGCATAACCGCACAAAAAATCCGAAGGCGATAAATCACAAGATTTTGATGGCCAATTCACATCGTCGAAACGAGAAATTACGCGTCCTGGGAATTTTTCTGGCAATGAAGCCAGAACGGGTCGTGTTGTGTGGCTTGTTGCACCTCTTTGCTGAAACCATATCTTTTTCAATTCCATCTCATTAATTAATACCCATAAAAATTGACGGTTGACTGACACCTTCTTCATTTTCAAAGAAATGCGGGACAATCACTCTACCAGACCAAATTGCACACCATACAGTGACTTTTCGTGGATGAAATGGTCTCTCAACAGTTACATAAGGATTTTCACTGCTCCAAATGCGATAATTTTGCTTCTTTACATAGACACCGAATGAAAAATGTGCTCCATGTGGTCAGCTGACTTTAATTCTTGTGTCAACTGAACCTTGTTAGGATGGCTATGTAAATCCAGGTGCAAAATAAGCTACAGCGTGCTGTAGGAGAGTCACAAATATTGTGCGCGCCGATGAATTGATGAATTTCGATCTTCTTCAACACTCTCACTCACAGTAGAGATATTTTTGGTCGAGCGTGTATTGCGTTGATGCATGGGCCTTAAGACATCAGTTACAGATCCAGCCTCTTCGAATTGTTTCACTGTGTTACCAATTTTATGCTCAGATGGACGATTATGTCGACCATGATCTGCCCGTAATACAAGATACGTACTTACTGCATAATCCTTGTTTTTGTAGTAACTTTTCACAATTTTCATACGTTTAGCAATAGGTAAACGATCCATATTGTTAAATAGCTAACCTTCATCTCAACACATGAAGCTTTGGATCACAGTTCTGTTCGACATATGTCATTGAAACAGGGCTGTGAAATCCGGCCCACGAAATGGATAACCCGTTATATTTCTACTGTTGTGGGCGAGGAATTTGGTTTCTTGATTGATTGTGAATTCTAGTTTTACATTGTTGTTTGAATTTTTAATCTTTTCAACTTGATTCATACTTTATCACATTTTTAAGGTAACAGTCTCTGAATTATAAAGAGTATAAATAACTTTGTGAGTTTTTTTGTCAAAAATTGAAGCTTTAAGCTTTAAGTTATTTAAGTATTGTCTGTCGCTAGCCTCCACTTTTCTCCATCTTTCTGGCAATTTACGGATCGATCTAATTTTTAACTTATCGCCATTAATATTCGGCTTAAAGGATGATGATGATGATGATGATACTCATACGTGGCCCCACGTTTTGGATTATCGTAATGGATCCACTTTTTATCTCCAGTTACTATAAGATGCAAAAACCCCATTTTTTGCTGTTAGAGCTGTTGTTCACTCGTGAAAAAAGGCGTTCGAAGTCTCTCAGCTTCAGTTCATACGGCGCCCAATTTCCTACCCTTTGGATCATTTCCATTGCTTTAAAACGATAGGAAAAGGCTGTTCGAATGATTCTTAGCGTTTTTAGGACTCCCTCTTGAGTTTGTGATAGATCTTCATGGGGCCTTGTGCTTAATTCTCTTCCAAGTCAAAATTTCCACTTTTCAATCAGACAAATCACTTCTGACGTATTCGTTCAGTTAGAGCATGGTCGCCATAAACATCTACTGAAATACAATGACTTTCTATTCATGATGAAGTAAGACTCCACTTAAAACACATTATTTGGTATAAAAGCTGACATCTTTGGAGCACATAGATATTGTGTTGTTTACACTTCAGCTAAATGACAGATACTGAAGAGGAAGCCTGATGATGAGACTTCGAAATGAAGCTGTTGCCGGATAAACTTTTTACAGTGTAATTAAATGTAGCATGGTTTATTTAAAGTGCACATGGCTAGTTAAGGTTTAATTTTGATGTAAGATTAAACAAGGTAAGGGCAATTTTGTGGAGAGCCCTATGTAGAAATTAACTACCTCGGTATTCTTCCAACGAACACTTCGGACAAATTGCATGACGAATCATGCAACGCACCATCAATTATCTCAAAATCCGACATTTCCTCACACCGACTACATTAAATTGTCAAGGAGGTCAGATTTTGACATGATAAGCCTACGCGTCAACCATTCAGTCCATCGATTTTATAAATCAATCATTTCCGTACACCTCACATTTACAAAGCTCCAAACCCGTTCGTACATTTCCAATTACAAGGAATGAAGATATTAGTGACACATAAAGCAGTGCTTACACCTATCTGCCGTTTGATCAGCCCCCATCATGGAATGACAGCTGACACATATGACGTTTTAATCCGCGCACTCGCTGCGTTAGAATCCACAGAAAAGGGTTTCCAGTCGGAAAAATAGGGCACGAGATTATCGTGGCAAATTAATCTGATGTCTGGGGATACAGTGTGTTTTCGAAGGCTACGTTTTTTTAGCAGAATGAACTACTCGCTGGAAAGAAGATCTTCACGAAAATCATACAGGAAACTATTAAATAATAATCATAATAATAAAATTTATTTCTAAAATCATTATCACACAGGTCAATCAGAAAAACACATTCATTCATATTCTAAGACAAAAGTCTTCAAATTCTGCAAAAAAGTATGGTTCACAATTCAATATAAACAGAAAAACAGCCTTACGAAATCAGTTGTAATCTGGAAAATCCCGAATATCTTTCGGTAGGAGATTATACAATTTAATATTCATATAAAATGTGCTTTTTTCAGTATAGGAATATTTATGGATCAGGAAAAAGTATTCTTGAACTCTTCTAATTAAAAAAATGTATATATGACAGTAATTTATTTCCACAAAAATTTTTGTGGAAATAAATTACTGTCATATATACATTTTTTTAATTAAAATGAGTTTCCACTAAGTGAAGACCGAATCTATCAAATATTGAACTCTTCTAGTGATATTTTTATTTTTATAACTCTCAAAGTAATAATGATATTTTCGCAAAAATAGCAAAACTCTGTAAAAATAAAGATCTGAAAGAGTTTATATATTGTTAGCCTTAAAGTAGCTCCTACAAGATGAATTTAAAATAAATTTCAAATTGAACATAGTCCTGATTGCTAATTTTTGTGTTACAAAAATATGTTCTACTGATGAACTGGAACCCAAAAATATAATGCCGTAAGATAGAAGTGACTGAAAATTTGCAAAATAGATGGTTTTCATTGTGGTTATATCAACTTAATATCGAATAGCCTTCAGTGTGTAAACTACCGAATTTAACCTTTATATCAGGGAGCTACAGTGTTGTTCCCAGTTTAGGTGTTTGTCTACTGTGATTCCCAAAAGTCTTGTACTTGAGCTTGTTGGTATTCACTGGTTCCCAAAGTTAATGCTCGCTGGAAAACTAATATTCTTCCTGATGCTGGAAGAAACATGTTTGTTTTATCAGAATTAAGAGTTAGTGAATTGCAGATGCACCATTCACTGAGGTTCGATAAAGCATTTGTTGAGCTAACAGTCACAGATTCTAGATCTTGGGAAGACACTATTATATTAGTATCATCAGCAAAAGTGTATGAACTCGTTTCAAATGCTGGTGATACCGTTTCTTGAAATGTATCAGGCTCACCTTTCAAAGCCCCTGGCAGATCGTCATCATAGACAGGGAACAAAATAGGCCCTAAATTAGTGCCTTGTGGTACGCCAGAAGTTATAGTAGATTACATTTTGAATAACTTAATATTCAAAATGTAATCTTGCCTGATGATGCTACTGTGATAGCGAAACGATTGTTGTAAACATAACAATAAAAATTTTGTGAAAATCAGAATAACCTTATTTAAATATTATTCAATATGGATTTTCACCAAGTAAGGACTGATTCAATTCAATAATTCAACCTTTTCTGATATTTTTAGACCTCCTATATGAACGATGGTGACATCACAATACCACTTCGTTCTAGAATAATTTGCACTTAATTTGAAGTTATATATAGTCCATCTAGAAAGTATCTGGAACATATTATTTTTCATAATTTTATTATAATATACTTCTTTTTTGTAACATTCTAAGACAAAAGTAATGTATGAATTAGGTATAAGAAAAAAGAAAACAGGTAGAATATTTGTATAGAAAAGGTTTTCGAAAGGTTAAAAATTATCGAAATTGACTGAACTGGGTAGAACTGATGTATATAAGACAATAAAGAGGATAAAAAATGGCATCGATATGTGGCATAGATCAAGTTTAAGAAAGTTTAAGGAAGACCGCGTAAGGTTATAGGAAAAAATTTGAACCCTTCATTGGCCTCAGGACGACACAATACGTGCCTGGGGTTTCGCAAATTAGTTAACAGATTTGGAAATCAATGAAATATAAAAGCATGCCCAGACATGGTTCGTATGTCACTGAAAAGACAAGGCTTCATATCAAGGAAACCAGAAAAATCCCTATAATGACACCTTCACAAAGGATATAATTTTGTCGACGTTTTCAAGAAGATAATTTCAATAATTTCCAAGTTGTTTCCAACTTGGGGGAAATCACTTAAAAATCCTATCCAAACAACCTGTTACCGTTCAAATTTCCAAATTTACCACCATATATATACCATAGCCAGAGGGTGGCGTTTTAAGCAGGATGATACCAAGATGCCATACTTCAGCCTATACTCAGACTTGGATACACGAACACCAAGTGACAACCATTTCATGGCCAGCAGCTTCACCAGATCTTGGTTCCATTGAAAATATATAGGGACTAATGAAGATTGAAGCTGAGCGATCACCGCCACGAAATGAAAACGATTTAATTCAGTCAGTTCTACAATCCTGGACCACCATCACCGAAAATTATGGGGGTGATCTAGTTTCAGATGTACCTTGACATTTAGTCAAGTATTTACAGTTAAATGGAGATTGTGGAGCAAATGAGTTGAATATTTTATTATAGTTTTGGAATTCAAGTATTCAAAATGAATACTAAATAATTACAATTGAGCTTTGTTTTCTCCGGATACTCTCTAGACGGACTATATTACCAACTGTTCAACTATTGGATGGAGTAGTCCATTAATTTGTAATATTTCATCACGAAATGGAATTAAATAAGAAATTACTCCGTTTTCTGGTACAGATATGTGGACGACATATTGACTTGCTTCTGTTGAACACATTCAGAATTAGAAAACACACAGGAATATCTTAATGGTCCGCTCCATAAGGTCAAATTTACGCTGCTTATAAAATAAACTTTGGATAAAAATAATAATGAAATCTACTTCGATATATTCAGAAAACCTCCAATGAAAGATACAAACATACCCAACTTCTCAAAACATCTGAACACTCATTAACTTTATCACAGATCAATGATACACAAAATCACTTTAATAATATTAAGTTAAAAAGGGAACTGAATGCAATCCAAGAAATAGCTCCAAACAATTAAATTGAAACAAAAACTGAAATTTCTCTCATAAATAGGAAAGAAAACAAATCTGTCAGAAACAGTTATACCCCACTTCCAAAAGAGAAAACAATGGCAAAAAATATATAAAAATAGCTCGAATAATTTTTAAAACATGAAATTAGCCTCCACATTTTTACATAAAATTTACAACTTTTTCTTAATGCTAGAGACAAAAACCACTAGCTGCATAATTCGGTAATTTATAAAATAAGTAGTCAACACCGCTCTATATATTGGAAAAACCAGGAGGTTTTTCCAAACCGGATTCAAAGAACACCAATCTTGATTTAGGAACCGGAAAGATAACTCTAATTTTGCGAAACCATTTTCCGAAACCCAGAATTGGACAATCTTTAAATATTACACCTGAAAGAGGTGTTTTTTAGTAATGTTTTCACATATCTTGAGATTTTATAAAAAGTAACTTAGTTAGATATCCAATAATATTGAATATTCTAAGTAAGATAGTTTTATGATGAAATTCTTAAGATTATGTTGAACAATTTTGAAAGACATCTGTTTTCATAGGATTGATGCGCAGAAACAAAATTTTGTCTACTCAAAATATTCAATTTATATTAGGAATACAAATAAGTTTCCGCCGTTTTTTAACACAAATTAAATATGAATCATTCCTAATCATTTTAAACGATGTGAGACTATTTGCTGAGCGACTTCTAATGTTAGAGCAAGTTTTTTTTGTGTTTGAGATTAATCTTCCTCCAATAATTCCTCCAATTCTGCATCCTCGTAAATTTTTGCCCTTCCACTGCGATCTTTGTCTTCTACGTCGAAATCACCGTTTTTAAACTTTTGAAACCACTCTCGACACGTTCTCTCACTCAAAGCACCCTCACCATATGCTTCTACGAGCAATTGATGCGCCTCAGCAGCAGATTTTTTTAAATTAAAGAAGTAAACTAATATTTCCCGCAAATGACGCTTACCTGGCTCAAATTTTGACATTTTCAACTTATAAAAATTATATTTTACCGATATAAAATCAATGATATTAATAGGATATGTTGTTCTTGAATGTCCAAACTATTTTTTGAGCCGGTTATCATCTGCGAAAGCTAACCGAAACTCCGTGCCGCGCCATCTACAATAAAATGGCGGAAACTTATTTGTACTCCTAATAGGATTTTTGTTAACAATTTTCATTTATTGGATAAACATATAGAAGGCTAATATAATATTTAAATAACCAAGAAAGATTATTTTGATGAATAAGCCTTATCACATATGGTTTCAGAGAATTCAGTATCACCTGGTTACAAATGGGCGCCACTTTTAAACAAAATGTCAAGATGATATACTGAACTCAGAATGTGAGAGTTTCATGAATTGGGGAAGGACATAAAGCCACTTAAATGATTTACTGAATTATTACAAAGTGTATGGTGATCAATAGGAAAAAAGGATTATTTTATGCATTTTTAGAGTAGATTCACTATCGAGGGCTGATGATTTAAAATCGGACGATCTACTAAAAATATACAGCAGGTAAAAAATAGTGAGAAAGTCCCAGACATCTGCTGACATAAATTTGCACCATAATTAAGAACTAAATCAATTATCCAATAGCTGTTACCTCGTGTAGTACTTGATGTTAAATTGTCAGATGATAGAATGTCAAATACAACCTTTTACTGCGTGAATTACCAATACAATAAGCTGATGGTCTACTTATCAACGATGTGTTCGGGTTCTTCCTTTTCACTCATGGGAATCCAAAGCTGTATCTTGAAATTCTAAACCTCCTTCTGTTCAACGAACGTCTTCAAATAAATACCAATTTCCAATTACTTCAATGGAAATGTTAAGAAAGTAATAATAATAATAATAATAATACTAATAATAATAGTGCCTTTATTCATACATTTTCAATATATAAACATAGGGCGAAGTCTAGCTTAAAGCTACTCCACTCAACCCTGAAAAAAAAAACAAAAAGGGAAAAAAAAAACAAAAGGATAGAAACAAAAATAAGCGAAAAAAAAAATTAACGAATCAGTTCCATTGTGAGTAAACAAAACATATTTCATATTCATAAAATTTTCCTAATTTATAATTGGCTCGTCAAGAATTTTGACTTCAAAATTTTTCTCAGTGAGCCCAAAGAAACGCCTTCACACGAAACTAAAAATTCATTATGTAACTTCACCGCATTGAAGGTGAAGGAGCGCTGAAACATGGATGAACCAAATCTTGGCAGCATGAGCCTTTAACCATGCCTAACGTCCACGCAATGAACATCACGTCTAAAAATTAGCTTTTCCCTCAAATACGGTGGAAGACAAAAACGTAAAATTCGATGAACCATAATCGTCAGGTAGAGCCGGAAAACATTCTCAACCCTAAGCCATCCCAAGCTGTTAATTCCGTCCCTTATTCCACTGTCATATTTCCTCAAACCGAAAACAAACCGGCTGCATTTTCTGTAGTCTGCGCCTCTGCACGAAATCAAGGCAAGAGTAAAAAACCGTTAATCCATAGTTTAGTTTGGACAAAACGAGAGTCTCACAGAGATACTTGCGTGACTGAAAATCCAAACAATATCTCTGCCGATACAAAAGGCGCAATGCAATGCAATGGCAACGCAAGGAAAGAATTCCTCAACAGCAACGAGACATGCTCCCTGAATCTCAACTGGCAATCGAAAAAGATTCCCAGGTTTCTACAGCAGGTGGAGGACGGAATTCTTTCACCGCCCATCTTGATCTTAACCACACCCTGAAATGTCCTGGGAAAAAAGCATATATAAAAACATTTTTTAACTTTTATCTTCAAATTATTCATTTGGGAATAACGCATAATTAAGTCTAAATCCTCATTCAACCGCTCGACAGCCTGAGAAACAGAGGAGGGATGAAAAGAGAGGCGAAGCTGAGTGTCATCACAATAAAAATGGGTGGATGCGAATCTGACCACTTTATGCATGTCAGCCACATATTTAACGAAAAGCAGAGGGCCAAGAACAGATCCTTGTGGCACCTGAAGTTATAGGGCAATAATCTGAATATGTATCACGCAATTTAACGCACTGATGCCTATCAAAAAGGTAAGACTTGAAAAATCTCAGAGCAGTTTCATCAAAACCAATATAAGTTAATTTAGCACAAAGCAGCTCATGGTCCAGGGTATCGAATGCCTTTGCGAAATCCAATAAGGTGAGAATTGAGGCATGTCCCCCATCCAAAGATCGCAAAATATCATCAGTGATGTTCAGCAGAAGAGTGGTAGCACTGTAATCCCCCCTGAAACCCGACTGTCGCGCAGTGAGAATTCCATTGTCGGTGACGTATTTATAAACCTGAAGAAACAATATCCTCTCCAGAACCTTTGACAGAGCTGGTAGCACATTTATCGGACGAAAATCAGATAAGCTCTCAGGACTAGGGATCTTAGGTATAGGATTCACAATAGAGTACTTCCAATCATACGGATAATAACCAGACTCAATGCAAACATTAACAATGTGCGTCATGAAGGGCAGAGTAACACCGAGGGATAATTCAAGCATTCTAGCAGATATACAATCAATCCGCAGAGCGTTCGAACGAAGATCCAAGACAACTGATTTTATCTCGTCTATAGTCGCAAACCCGATCGAAAATTTTTTATTTGCATCAAATCTGTTCGAGCTATAATAACTGGTTCTCTCCGGGCAAGAATTGGAAGGACTAAAAACCGACCGAAAATAGTCATTGAATTCATGAGGATTAGAAAAGCGTTCAGGCACAGAATTCTGTGAACAAGGATGCAATGTCCTGAAGGATTTCCAAAAAAATCCGGAACCCCGAGATCTGGCCTGGGACATGAAACCGCGTCTCTCCCTTCGCACAGCAGAAGTAACAACATTTCGCAGATGAGTATAATAACTGTAATCAGCTAAGTTCTTCGTAGGCTTATATTTAGATAGAGCAGCATTTCTCAACTTCATCATGCTTTTTATTGTATCCACGGGAAAAATAATTTAGTAACTCTCGATTCAACGTAAGGGGCATGCTTGTCAAATATATCAGTCAGGCATTGACAAAAAATTGAGATCTTTAAATCAATATCACTAACATAAAGGATTCTATCAAATGACGCACTATAAAGGTCCGATAAAAAGTCCTGAAGGGCAAACCGACGAAAATCACGATAACGAATAATCTTCGGGGTATTTATTTTTCTCTTTAAATTCATCCTGCAAAAGACACCCCTGTGATCAGATATTGAATGATCAATAATACCAGAATCAATCACCAGTTCGGGTCTGCCAGAGCAAATCACATCCAGTAAAGTCTGAGATGTCGAAGTTATGCGTGTTGGCTCATTAATTAGCTGTTTCAGACCATAAGATTCCACGCAGTCAGAAAAGTTGTTCTCAACTAATTGATTCTCGTTAATGTCCCCCGCAAGAATTATATGTGAATAACTGGCGGATACCATAGACAAAAAATCATCCAAATAGCGGACGAAACTTGAAGCATTACACGCGGATGTTCTGTAAATACAACCTAACAGAATAGTATCCCTACCAAGCCTTAGCTCAATCCAAATATGTTCCACGCCAACGGGCGGGTCAAAGTCAACGAATATTCTACTTGATGATAGTGAATCCCTCGTATAAAAATCAACTCCTCCCCCAACACGTCCGACACGATCACCTCGAAAAATCCTAAAACCTGAAATAGAAATACTTTCATCCGAAATATATTGGTTCAGCCACGTTTCAGTTAAAAAAATAATGTCAACACTTTCAGCAGATACAAGATTAAAAAATTCATCAAATTTAGAAAATAAAGAGCAGACACTAAAATGGGCAGTTTTTAAATACTTATTAGATCTACTCTGCATAAGCAATTCTAGACTTCAATTTATCTATATGAGACAAAAAGTAACCACATTTATAGCTGTTAGCGCTGTGGCCTACATCGTAAGCTGCTTTGAACTTTAAATTGTTAAACTTGCAGTTTACACAGCATAGATCACTGGATTCACAATTTTTTATATCATGAAGACCAGAGCATTTGGGACATACTTCACAATCACTCTTACATTCACGGCGGAAATGGCCGAACTTCCAGCATTTAAAACACCTTATCAAACTAAAATGTTCCCTGATGGGGCACCTAGACCAACCCAGATAAAGAAATCCCTCCTTGACAATGTCTCTGAATAGAAAAGAAGCCACCTCAAGTACAACATTGAAGCTATTTTTGTATTCAATTTTGGTAATGAACTTTATATCATCAACGGAGCAGTTCAAATTGTTGGTATGGATTATATTTTCTAGAAAATTAGGCTGGCTTACCGTGTGTGAATCAACGCCGTAAACCATAATTCGAGGCCTCAACTTCTTTGGGACAGTAACATTGTATGCACCCTTCATTTCCTCATTAATAAGCGATCTCATTTTTTCTAGAGAATTATTGTCGCTACAAGATATCATATCATATCATATCCTTAATTCTCCTAGTTCCCAAAAACAGTGCGTGAGCGGAAGACGGATTGACTCTAGATTTAATTTCATTTTCGATCCCAGTATTGTTTACATTTTTATCATTTGTCTTCACTAATAGCACATGGGAATCCCGATCCTTTTTAACAGCTGATGCATACGTCGGTCGCTCTGACTCATCCATACCCGTGTGTTACTGATTTATAGGTGACCTTGAAGCATTTTCACGATGGATATCTTTCGAAGTTTTCAAAATATTATTTGTGAATTTTAGTTCAGATACATACTTTTCCAAAAGAACTTTCTCACGAGTCAAACATTCAGCTTCTTTCTTCAGAACTATGCACTCATTAGAACATGAATCACTGATATTTTCCGTCGACTCGGTACAACGTCGACAGAGGAAATTATTTTTGTCCACAAAAATGACCCTGCCAATAGCATCCAAGCACTTATTATGAACAACAATGTCACAGCCTTCCCCCTTACACTTTATATCACTCGAATCAGCAAATTTTGAACAAAATCGACATTTCCTCTCATTAGTATCCGATGCTGAACCGCCCGCCACGACGGTTCAACATGTGTATGTATATAATAGAAGTTGGCCTTCCGAAAAATATCGACTTTAATCGGCTAATATAAATCCAAAAACCAGAATCTAAGACAGCAATGATTTCTCCAGTCCGAACATCCGAATACAATATTCTTCGAGAGAGCAATCCAACTTTCAACTCGTTCAGTTCCACTAAGTTATCAATCAATCCGATTCAACTAAGATGTTCAAAAATAGACGTCGACATCGTCGATAAGAAGAACACAATTTCGCAGTAACTACACACAAGCCAGGGCTCCTGGAGTTGAAACGCTGAATTATATAGACAAGTGGTACTTACAATTGATACTTAATGAAGTGTACCATAGATGGATTTGTACGTCAAGATTTCAAAATGCACTGATACCTATCTTACTATGCTTCTCCTCTGTTTGACTCCCACTTCCTGTTCCATACCAAAAATAATAATTAAATTCCGTACCCACTGTTCAACTGAAGACGTTTTGAACGAGCCTTCCCCAAAATCATAACAACACGACCGAGCCCCTTGTAATAAATTGGTCCCATACGCGTCGTATATCAAGGAAATGGAACAAGTGAAAGAAGTTATTAATCTACATCATTGTCACACCCACTTCATAACGCCACCGCCCTACTGCAAAAGTTCATACGCAGAAACATCATTTGTATAAATAATGACACCCAACAAAGGAACCAGCTTGGTCTACATTTGCCAGCAGCGGAATGGATATTCATAACAACCCCCTTTTACCCATTTTCCGTTTGTTACAACTTGAAACAAGCGTGGGCTTCACAAAAAAGGACCACGTACGTAATAACTTGCCTGTTTGTGTGACTAATTCAGGTTTTGACAAAAGGACTACACAAATAAAATGTAGTAGGCGAGGTGTTCATGTCCGAACGGCCGTCAGGTTTGGCGGTCAACAAGACGAAAATATTTGGGAGTTCGCATTTGGCCTTTTGGACAGTTGTTAATCAGATTTGGAGCGGGAGATGTAAATGAGGAAACTTTATTTTAACGATGATGAGAATCATCTGTATGGGTTTCGAAATGTTCAATTAATTTTTATTATCATGGAAAACCCTTTTTCATGGTGGAGAATAGAATAATTTTGAAGAGAACAGATTTGAATTTTAATTGGTAATTCGTGAATGCAGCTCGGGTATCAGAACCTCTAGAAATTTAACACGAATTATTATTGTATCTTCTCTGATATATGGAAAGTTTTCATTTTGCACTTGAATCAAATTTTTAGGATTGTTGTACATACCATGTGGACTGCTTATGTTTGCTTATGGTACACAAGATATGGTCATCCTGACACTGAATAGCTTAACTGAAAAAACTTACAAAAAACTTTTTGTTCTGGGTGTATGATTCTGTCAAGAAAGTACCGGGAATTATCGATTTAAATCTGGCGGGGCAATGAGGCACGTAAAAATTTTTTTTCCTAGGTTGGTCCCACTGTCCTTAATTACTATGCCAAGTTTGAGCGGGATCTGTCAACTAGTGTGTTTGCAACAGCTGATTAAGTCAGTCGATGTCAGAGTACTATGGGTGATTACGTTGAGCAAAGAATTTGTTTAAAGTTTCGTGTTGCAAATGAATTTTCGTGTGCCGATGCATTGAAAATGTTGCAAAAGGCCTTTGGTGATAATGCTCTATCGAAAACTCGTGCATATCAGTGGTACAGAGCCTTCAAGGACGGTCGTGAAGTGGTCGACCATTGACGGCTTTGATCGAATATAACGTCGATAAAATTAAGGAAAGGGTGCTGGAAAACCGTCGTACCAGCTTGAGAGAGATAGCACATGATCTTAAGATATCCCACGAGTCCGCATGTACGATTTCGATTGATATTTTGGGCATGAGAAAGGTGGCACGACTCGTACCGAAAGACCTGAATTTTCTTCAAAAACGTCATCGCGAACAGGTTGCTTCAGACATGCTGGATCGCTGTAATTCCGATTCTACATTCATGGAACGCATTATAACTGGTGATGAGACCTGGGTCTACGAGTACGATATGCAAACAAGCCAGCAATCTTCGGAATGGGTGGCAAAAAATGAGCCGAAACCGAAAAAACCACGCCAAAGCCGCTCGAAAATGAAGGTGATGCTCATTGTTTTCTTCGATATCCGTGTCGTGGTGCACTACGAATTCGTTCCAGAGGGTCAGACGGTAAACAAGGAGTATTACCTAGGCGTTATGAAACGTTTGCATGAGCGTATCCGTAAGAAGCGGCCAAATTTGTGGGCGAACAACTCATGGATTTTGCATGACGATAACGCGCCTTCTCACCGAGCTACGATTGTGACTGACTTTCTCGCCAAAAACTCAACAAACGTGCTTCAGCAACCACCGTATTCGCCGGATTTGGCTCCCTGCGACTTTTTCCTCTTCCCAAAACTAAAATTGCCCCTTCGTGGCACCCGTTTTGAGTCGATTGAAGCCATAAAACAAAATTCGGCGCGAGAGCTAAAGTCCATCCCGGAAAGCGCCTATAAAAAATGTTTCGATAATTGGAAGTGCCGTTGGCATAGATGTATTGGAGCTAATGGAGCCTATTTTGAAGGCTACCCAATAAATTTTGACGATTAAATGTAAAAATGTTGTTTTAATTGAAAATTCCCGGTACTTTCTTGACAGAGTAGTATGTTCCGTTTGTGCGATAATGTGCTATTTCCATCGATCTGATGTTGAGTATTCCTCTGTTCCTCTTTTCAATGTCCTCCTTCCTTTCATCAACTGAACTCTATTTGAAACGATTTTGTCATTCGGTATATTCTTCTTTCTGAAACGTATTTTATTTAATGACGTTTTGATGCCGAACGTGATTTTTTCATTCAATTCGTTAATGTCCATGTTTCTGAGTTCATGTGTCAAGCCTGCTGTTTACTTCTTTCCCATATTGATCTTCATATTCTGCTAGCTCCTGGTTTAGAGGAGAACGATGTGGTTTTATTAATTTATTCCGTTCTAGCTTCGTGTTGACTTTTATGTGTGCTCTGACCAGTCGATGATCGCTGCCTGTGTGGAATCTGTTAATAACCAAGACATCTTTAAATATCGTCCTATTGTTGTCTATTATGAAATCTATTTCGTTCCTCACTGTTTTATTTGGGCTTATCCAGGTCCATTTCCTTTGTGGCGGTTTCTTATAGAGAGTGTTCAGACAATAGAGATAAAAACAGACAAGTGAAAGAAAAAATTCGGAGGAAGTTGAGAACAAACAAAACTGAAACAATCCTGGATGCCATAGAGAGAATTCAAACATAAAAATTTTGAGACCCAAATTTTCCAGGGGAAGACAAAGGTTGACAAAATTGAAGATTATGCATAATATAGAAGTCACAAATGCAGAGGAAATAACAAATATTACCAAGGACTTTTACACAGAGCTGTACACATCCAATGAACCACAATCCGAATCAAGAACTAGGCAACTCTAACCAACGTGGGATCTGAGAAGATTCCTGAAATATCAACTGAAGGAACTAGAGCAGCTACTAAGAAAATGAAAAATGGAAAGTGTCCTGGTGAAGATTGCGTTACAGAACAAATGTTAAAGTAGGGGGTGACCTTTTGGAAAAAGCCTTCCAGAAGCTTTTAAATAGGAGTTTATTCGAAGGCTAAATACTCAATAAATGGCACAACTGCAAGGCAGTTATTCTCTTCGAAAAAGCTGATTTAAGTAACATCGAGAATTATCACCCTATAAGTCTGTTATCTGCGATATATAAACTTTTCACGAAAGTTCTTACTAACCGCCTAAACAACAAATTTGATTTACATCAGCTAGAAGAACAGGCTTTCGGGCAGGCTACAGTACCGTTCATCACCTGCAAACCCTTTGTACAATAAATAAAAAAAAAGAATACAATATACCGGGTGTTTTTATTTAGAGTGATAGAACTTTCGATAGAGATAACTGTGATTTGACAGAAGGTAGAAGCCATGTTGTTTTGACATTTCTGTTCGGAACGCATTGACAAATTATTATGTAAAAACTCACGCCGCAACAACGTTTACAAATTGTTGAAATTTACTTTCAAAATCAGTGTTCTATACGCCAAACTTATAGAGCACTTCGTGAAATTTGTGGTTTACATAATCGTCCATCAGAGCAGCTTATTCGTCGAACTATCGATATATTTCGAACAACATTTTCTCTACTCGATGCAACAATAACAACAAGACAAAGAACTGTACGTAAACAAAAAGATATCGCTGCTGTAAGTCATAGTGTTAATGATGACCCAGATTTGTCTATTCGTCGACGTTCACAACAAATTGGACTCTGTGCATCCACCACATGGAAAATTTTGCTGGAGATCTTGGTCTACACCCATACAAGATCCAACTGGTTCAAGAACTAAAGCCACTCGTTTGTTTACTGATTGGGCTCTAGAACAGCTTGAAGTTGATCCACTTTTTTATCGTAAAAATGTGTTTAGTGATGAAGCTCATTTCTGGTTGAACGGCTATGTAAACAAGCAAAATTGCCGTATATGGAGTGAAAACAATCCTCAAGAAGTTCTGCAGGTTTCAGTACATCCTGAAAATGCACTGTATGGTGTGCTTTATACGCTGGAGGCATCATCGGTCCATATGTCTTCAAAATCGATGCTGGAGCTAATGTTACAGTGAATGGTGCTCGTTACAGAACGATGATCAATTATTATTTGTTTCAAAATTTGAATGGTATCGACCCAGAAATATTTTGATTCCAACAAGATGGTGCTACACTTCATGCTGCTACCGTAACAATTGATTTATTGAAAGAAAGATTTGGCTAAAACATTATTTCGAGAAATGGTCAAATTAATTGGCTTCCAAGATCGTGCGACAAACCAGAAACATTAGACACTTTGGAAGCCAACAGAACCCGTGTTATTGATGAAATAAGGCCTGATGAATCACTCGGAAAAATGGTCCAAAATTGGTCTGGTCGAATGCGATTACTCAGAGCTAGTCGGGGCGGACATATGCCGGAAATTATTTTTGAAACATAAATGTCATAAAATTCTCTCTCAAATAAAAAAAATTTGGCTTCAATCTTAATTTAAATGTGTTTTATTTCAATTCAAAGTTCTATCACTCTAAAAAAACACCCGATAGATACCTGAAGAAGCTATATCGTGGTGATACAATTATTGTGTCATAAATATTTTTGTGTAAATTTTAATACTGTCTCTTATATATTTTTTAATCAATGAATTGTTATTTAATCTAAATTATTCGAGTGCTTTTTGTAGTACACGATATCTTCGGGTTAAAAGATCAAACAAATACATATAATTCAAAATGAGACTAATTTTGGAAAGGGTACGAAACAACTACTACACCGTAGGGATTTTCATCTGAGAGTTATTAAATATTTGAAAATTTCAGTAACTTTCATTTTGGAACCTAATATTTCATGTTATAATGATGTTATCTTCAATTCTCTATATTTCTCTACAAGCTGTTGAAAGTTGCCGAAATTTGATCAAATTTTCATGGCAAAAATATAGAACTCACCCAGAATGATTGTAAATTTCCCGGAATTTGCGGTAGATTTCCACAGTACTTTAAATATTCAGAGTGCCCGTATTATTTGACGTTCTCCCTGAGGTTTAGGCATAATTTCAGACGGGTTGTTGTTGTATTCCCTTATTTGAGCAATAATTCCAGAAAGTTTTACCTTCGCCATTCTATTGTGTGTTGATACTTAATTCTACATCAGGATGGAAATTTTGCGTCGTAGAAATAAGAGGGGAGTTCGTGAATATTTGTTCAAAACCAGATGAACTTTAGGTTGAAATTTGCAAATAACTGTTAGAAGCCAGAGGCTTTGTAAAACTTGATCCGATTCATTACTGTGGTTTCGAAAGGGAATACTGAATATTGAGGGGAAAAAATAAATTAATTATTATGATCCAAGTAAATATGTTTTCATATTTAATTGAATCAGTTTTTACTCGATGAATATCCATATCAAATAATATCAAATAAGGTTATCCTGATTTTCATAAATTTGTGATCTTATTTAAAATTATTTAAATATTGTGTATTGCAAGTTTTAGAATATCTATATTTCCGGAGATTTCCAATTGCAACTGGATTTACAATTTTCCAAATGAATGATTTAATCATCAGTAATATAATTTTGCTCTAATTTGTTAGGATATTCATACATGTAGAACAATTTACTTTAGTTTTTGGTACTGTAGTTTGGTTCAATAACCCACTGAGAATTTTGAAGAACTTTTAGAGACATATGGTGATGATGTTAATGTTCTAGTAGGTATCTGGTCGAAATGTCGGAAAGGTCAGGCACAATTGGAAAATATCTCAGACGATGATTGAAAAATGTTACATTGATAATGGTGTAATTTTCAATACTGATAAAACCAATGTTCTTATATTTACAACTGCCTGTTCAAGTTCATATTACCAGAAAGTTTAACCTTCAACAATAATGAAGTTCAAGTTAACCCTTATACAAGATTATTAGGAATATACATTGAAAGTAATCTTGCTTGGGGAGTGCATTATGAATCAGTGAGAAAAAGACTAAATTCAATCATCTACAATAAAAGTTATCAGGAATAAAGTTGACATAGAGACCTTGAGGACTTTGCATATTTATAATCATGTATGTCCTATGGAATTATTTTCTGAGGGTAGCACTCTAGCTGAGCGTGTGTTCATCACTCAAAAATTGGCTTCGAGAATAATGTTTCACATGAAATATAGGAAATCATAGAGAGGTATATTTAGGAGATATATAATTCTTACTCTGCCTGGTCTACATGTGTATCAAATCTAGTTATTTTTTCAGACTGCTAATTTCAGCAATATAAGAACAATAATGCTGTCAGAAAAAAGATTGAGTGTTTTTCACCTGTTCATAAACTATCGATTACCAAATGTTTATGTTATTATTATTCGTTGTTGTTTTGTTTAATAAAGTTAAATGAAAAAAAGTTTGTCCGAGGTTTTTCTTCTAACCCTGTTAAACTGTATAATTTATTGCCAAGAAAAATGATAGAGAATATGGCAAACTATTTAAAAAAGTATTGTTCAAAATTATATTTCAATGTGAACCATATTCTGAGTTTGTTGACTTTCTGTCATGTAAAGTTTAGGTTATTTTTTAAGATTATTTAATTCTGGTTAATTTTTTCTGGAGTTTTTGTCTTGTTTTCATTTATTTACAATTCTGGAAAATAAATTCCTATTATTATAATTAATATATATATATATATATATATATATATATATATATATATATATATATATAATAATAATAGTAAAAATAAATATCTTTATTTCAACTCGAAATCCAAAGCAAAAGTTCAGTTAAGGATGCCCTAACACTTAATTATTTTTACCTGCATAAACATTTAACTGACTTTCTCCTATTTAATCTTCAACGAATGTTTCACTGGTATATCTTTCAACTGATTCAAATCTTTGTTCATTCTCCCTGCCACAGTCACACATCAAAAAATCATAATAAAGTTGGAAATGTTCTGCATACACATGTACCCGATAGAGTAAAATTAATGTGGTGAATTGACTAGTGCATGCCAAAAACGAAGTAGCCCAAGAACTGAGCCCTGCGGGGCTCATTTAGTCAGCATCTAGCAAGGGATACTTTATCAAACAAACTAACACTCTAAGAGCATCCTGTAAGTTATACCATAAGATCTTAAAATATTTAGAATAATATCATGTTTCATTATATATAAAGCCTAGTGTAAATCAAGCGGAAACAAGACCTTGTACTTGAAATAATGAATTTTTCCAAAAATACCATCACTTACGTTTAGAAGGGCGCTAGTGTAGCTATATTCCGCTATAACCTGACTGAACCTAGACAGAATCACATTTTATTCAAAATGCTCAGTGAGTTATTTCACTATAATTTATTCCAACAGTTTAGACAAACCCGACCAGAAACTTAAATCAGAGAGTTCCTTAGGATTATTGGACTTCGAAATAGTCACTTACTCAGAGGTTACACTTCTAAAGAAATTCACATAAAACCGCTGAAAAAGTTCATGAAATATCTCCGAGTTATAAAACTGCCATGAAAAACTCCGTAAACAAATATTTTATTTGTATAATAAACCATGATTTGCAGTAACAAAGATAGTTTCATGACGTTACCACTATAAAGGTATATTGATTTGTCGTAATTTCAATCGAAAGGAATAACTGTTTGTGTTAGAAGGACATAGAAAACTGTATTGCCGTACTCTACTAACGGTTTCCATGATATGATTCCACTTCTCATTTTCTTTGAATACTTTTTGGTAACTGCGACCATTCACGAAAAAAATGAGAAAAAATTTAAGGTATATGTTGAAATCATTTAGGAAATTTTAGAATATAAATTATTTAATTATTCAAATAAAACATCAAGGTTAATTTTCTAAAAAACCATATTATCATATACATAATTTCAATCGCCTTCTAATAGATCTTTGTTCGGATGTAATAACATTGTTATTTATTAATTCAGCACATGCATTCTGAATGCGATCACAAAGTTCTCCCATTGTTTCGAGTAGCCGTATAGACCTGATTATTATTATTATTATTATCCTGATACTCCTAGATCTTCTGTAAAAATCCCTCAGAAGCTTTTATTTGAGCTTGTGCGAGTTAGGAGTTCAGTGCTATTCTGGGTAGACTTTGTTACTGCGATCTTACGCCACTTTAGGTCATAGTACTGTTAATGTTTGGCTCAACAGTGAAATGGTAGCAGACACCCGTCCAACTAAAAAATTTCTTTTCCACCTGAACCGAATTCGAACCTGGACCTCCCGGTCACGAGCCCCATGCTCTCCCGCTGAGCTATCTACACTAATCTTCTCAATAATAGCAATTAAAAATTTGTGAATGAGTTAGATCAAGGAATCTGCAGATAACAATTAAATCGAAACAAAGCGCTCATTCTTAAGTCTAATTGAACCTCGTGCCAGATGCACTTCCAACAAAACTTGAAAAGAAATTCACTTTCTAAGCGATATGACAAGAAATAATGTCCTAATAATTGACCGTTATAAACAACCAGACAAACATTCACACTAAATTCAACTCGAAATTGTCTTAATCACAGTGCCATCCAAACTCTTGAAAGTATCTTATTCCCCAACTTAGATCTAAATAACTTGCAATTAGCAAGAATTATTGCGAAAAAATTGAAATTTGAACACCATGTAGCTGTGTTATAAAGCTTTTGCATACCTATGTTTACAGAACATTTTGTCCACCTGTATGTTTATCCGATATAAATTTTCACACGTCAAAGTATCACTAATCATTTGCGAATTAGGAGATTCTGAATATCTACAACAAAAATCATTAAAATTTAATATATTTGGGTGTTCCTATCTTTTTTGATTTTTTAATTTTTCTTTATAATATATAATTTTAAGCCCGTCAAGAACTATTTCTTCCTGTAACCAGTAAATATCCCGAATCTTCAAATGATTTCGAAATTTCCCCACAAAATACAAATTTATTCACACTGTCAAAGTTTTCCGTTACACTAGTGATTTTCTTGACGTTTCATGGCTCTCTTATAGTCGGAAAACGATAACATTAATCGAAACCGGAAAGAGGGTGCGAAGGTCTGCACGTAAACCCGTAAGTACCTACATATAGATATGAGAGTTATGAAAAAAAAATTATGTCCTACCCTAGCAGCTGCTACGACTATAAACCTTATCGTTAAAGGATCTAATAAAATCTTCATTTCATGAATAATGAGGATACTATCGTAATGTTGAAATGTCTCAACAACGATAAAATTTTGCCAATTTTGCAAGAATGCTTCCAATGGACAATAAGTATGTAAATATAACTGAATATTCAAATTTTCCCGAGTTTTTGGTTTCTTTATATTTGATGTTTCACTATTTTTACCTATCTCTTGCATCATTCATGAATTTGAAGATATTAAATTATATTGCCAATAAGTATTTGAAAGATAATTTTATGACATTTATGTTTTGAAAATAATTTCCGGCATATGTCCACCACAACTAGCTCTGAGGAACCGCATTCGACCAGACCAATTTTGGACCGTTTTTTCGAGTAATTCAGGCCTTATTTCATCAATAGCACTAGTTATGTCGACTTCCAAATTGTCTATTGTTTCTGGTTTATCAGTATAAACCAATGACTTGACATAACCCAAAGAAGTCCAGTGGAGCTATGTCGCATGATCTTGGAGGCCAATTAATTGGACCATTTTTCGAAATAATGTTATCCCCAATAATTCTTTCAACAAATCAATTATTACGGTAGCAGCATGAGGTGTAGCACCATCTTGTTGGAACTAAAACAAATCTGGGTCGATACCATTCAAATTTTGAAACAAATAATCATTGATAATCGATCTGTAACGAGCAACATTCACTGTAACAATAGCTCCAGCATCGTTTTTGAAGAAATATGGACCGATGATGCCTCCAGCGTGTAAAGCACACTATACAGTGGATCTTTCAGGATGCAATGGAACCTACAGAACTTATTGAGGATTGTTTTCACTCCATATACGGCAATTCTGTTTGTTTACATAGCCGTCCAACCAGAAATGAGCTTCATCACTAAACACAATTTTACGATAAGAAAGTGGATCAGCTTCAAGCTATTCTAGGGCCAAATCAGCAAACAAACGACGCTTATAATGGTCAAGTGGCTTTAGTTCTTAAACCAGTTGGATCTTGTATGGGTGTAGGCCAAGATCTTCATACAAAATTTTCCATGTGGTTCTCCTATGACTCACAGAAGCGATATTTTCTTCTGCACGTATAGTTTTTTGTCTTGTTGCTGTTGTATCCAGTAGAGGAAATGTCCGAAATCTATCAATAGTTCGTCGAATAATCTGCTCTCATGGACAATTATGTAAACCATAAATTTCACGAAGTGCTCTATAAGTTTGTCGAATAGAACACTAATTTTGTTGCGGGGTGAATCTTTCCATGATGATTTGTCAATGCTCACTGAATAGAAATGTCAAAACAACATGGCGTCTACCTTCTGTCAAATCACAGTTATCCTTATCGAAAGTTCTATCACTCTAAAAAAAAAACACCCCATAAAATAGGAGTGGTGAAAGTCCTAAATTGAAATCTGAATTCTGAAAAAACTTTCACCTGATGTTTTAAAAATATACATATGAGATGAATATGAAATGAATACTTATCCAGAAAAATGTTATTGTCCATTTTATGACATTGTTTACTTATATGTATACGTGAATTTATCAACTGATGAATAAAACGCCACTTGATGAAACGTATTGCATATTAATAAGGTAGATAAAAACACTCAGTTTAAGTTTCACAAAAATTCAGTTTATGCTGTTGACATATATGTTTCGGGTTTCAACCTATTTTTCGGACAACAGATTGATGATATTTGCTTATTTTCAAAGGAACGTATTATTAATAGATATCAGCAATATGGATAAATGAAATTCCAATGTATCATTTGTTATCGCCAGATGTTTTTTATGAGCCGAAGAGATCTCTAGATATTCGAGTAGGTCCAACTTTTTGCTTTTGTTACCTGAGTGTAAATTTTCGGTTTTACCTGAGTCTATAAAGTGGTATTCTTTTATGCAATGCGCAGAAAAACCAGTAGTTGTTTTATTTTGCAGTTTAGATTTTTTGTGTTCGTCTACTCTGATATTCGACCTATGTAAAAAGAAGGGCACTCACTACAATGCAATCCGTATGTGCCAATGTTTCTTCAATATTCAGACAATCTTTGTTTTTAACTAAAATTGACCCTAGATTTCTCTTATTTGTACATATGGTGCTGATGTTTTTTTTCTCTTACAATAGTTTCGGAATAAACAACATCAACACCATATGTACAACTAAAAAAATGTAGGTCAAATTTGGTTAAAAACAAAGATTGTCTGAATATTGAAGAAAAAGTGGCATATACAAGTTGCATTATAGTGAGTGCCCTACGTTTTACATAGGTCAAACTGTTCGTTCAATCAACATTAACGTAGTCGAACATGAAAAATCTATATTCCGAAATTAAACAACTATTGGTTGAAATAAAACCTTAGGAAACATGTGAAAAATTCATATTTTTCTATCTTTCCAAATATGAAAATTTCTTGTTATGTAAACAAGTCAGAACATTTTGTGTTTACATTAACGAGTTTGAACTGTATTTCGAAAATTTCAGGACTCTTAAGAATATCCAATTTTCAAGAATGATCAGGAATAGGAAACACATTCAGAGATGGCAAATAACACTATATCTACAACTAATTCTAACATAAAATGTCAATTATAACACGTGCATGTAAATTCTCAATTGTAATAAAAAAAGAATGTGAATAATGAAAGCGACAATAAACTTACTTTGTAATACTATTACCATATTAGTCCATGAAAATATCTGTTGAGTCAGACCAATATAAAATAATAACTTTTTACAGACTGCACTTCCATGACATCGGAAGAAAGAGCCCCTGCAATAAAATAGAATTGCACTTGGATCGAATACTCTTTTGTTGAACCGAATTGTTCCTGAATTACCCCTACAGTTTATATCCATAAAGCGTATTTTCAACAAATCTCTTCAAAAGTATGATCTATTGAAGGAAACTTCCGAAACTAACCGGATACAATGACAACATAACTCTTCGATGAAAACCAATAAAATAACATAAATCTTCCCTTTCTACCTTTATGTCATCCAATTCCATTATGAGCAGAACTGGATAGCTTCACAGAAGTTTCCACTGAACTTCCATATCTCGATTCTGAGATAGAAATCTTTATAACGGAGAAAGTTATCGAGGGATGTATAATTTAGAAACGTTATCAAAAACATGAATACATTTAATCTACTAATGTATTAAGATTTTGGGAAGATTACAGAAATTGAGATTTGGTCTGAAGTCGTCGAATTTAATACCGTCAATTTCTATGGAAGATTCATTTTCCATCAGCGACGAAACTTATATAATGTTTGGCTTCAGGGGGGAGAGTCTGAGTAGGCTTTGTTCTGATGAAGGAAAGAAGATATTGATCTATTGCGACTGAGTCAATTACCTCAATGATTATTTGTTGAAGGTTTCATCTTATCCTAGATGAACGTCCTCGTTTTATTTTAAGACGAAGTTATTAACAACCTATTACTTATTATAAAATAATAGGAAGAGGCTTTTTACTTGATAGACAGAATATAACAAAATTTGAATATCAAAACAGATTCCATTCGTCAGTCTTCTACAATTTTAATTTGAAAAGAATTTCATGCAAAAAACTTAATTAAATTAAAGTCTTATAAGTACAGGTTATATTTAATAGACGTATAAAATCAAAACTCAATATACAATATCAAATGGATTTGATTTTATTACTTAATATGGAAACGCGAAATCTGTGTGAGATAAATACAATTTATATCAGCCTTTAATCGATACAGTTTCTTATATTAAAACACAATTTTACGATAAAAGAGTGGATCAACTTAAAGCTGTTCAAGGGACCAATCAGCAAACAAACGACGTTTATTATGGTCAAGTGGCTCTAGTTCTTGAACTGGTTGGGTCTTGTATGGGTGTAGACCAAGATCTTTACACAAAATGTTTCATGTGGTGGATGCACAGAGTCCAACTTGTTGTGAACGTCGACGAATGGACAAATCTGGATCATTATTAAGACTACGACTTACAGCAACGATATTTTCTTTTGTACGTACAGTCTTGTTGTTATTGTTGCATCCAATAGAGAAAATGTTGTCCGAAATCTATCGATAGTTCGACGAATAAGCTGCTCTGGTGGACAATTATGTAGACCATAAATTTCACGAAGTACTCTATAAGTTTGGCGAAGAGAACACTGATTTTGAAAATGAATTTCAACAATTTGTAAACGTTGTTGCGGTGTGCGTCTTTCCATGATAATTTGTCAATGCTTACTGAACAGAAATGTCAAAACAACATGGCTTCTTCCTTCTGTCAAATCACAGTTATTCCTATCGAAAGTTCTACCACTGTAAAAAAACACCCGATAGTTTCATAAAATTCCAATTGTTTGATATCGTCTTCTGAAAAAATGTCTTAGTTTGTTTGAACATCCGTAACCATTCCTTTTCAAATATTCCGGACACTTCTATCGGTTATACTTGTTCAGCAATTTGTTTACTCGAACAAGGTGCACTGGTTTCAACAGCAGCCCAAAAGTCTACTTCTTTTTTCAGACGATTTTCACTAATGGCTTTTGATGGTTTATCAATCTTACAATGCCTGCATGTTCGTAAACATCCGCATTTCTCAAATATTTCAATTATTTCAGAAATAGCCGAGCTTGAAGAAAACGGCTTATCTTCAAAGGCAACAATAAATGAATTTATTGTCTCTGGAATTGATTGACCAACAAAGTACCATTTTATGATCTGAATTTTTTCTTCTACACTGAACATTTCGATTTACGTTATTCTCAACCGATATGGTCTCATGTTTGAAGTGCCTTTCGATGGAAGCATCCCCACTCACCACTGCCATTGGGAAAGAACAGTCGTTTATTTGTCCTCGAATGACTGAGATTTTGATTCTTCCACTGCTCCACTTGATCCTGGTTGTCGTCATGATAAACATTGAATTTCGTATCTTTCCAACTGTCTTTTCCATACCAGTACTCTTTGTAGCAGAAATAATCGAACAGACAATTCGCTGTTTCATTTAGAGCATATCCAGTGCACCATTAAATATTTCCTTCCAGCGTTCATAGATCATTGAATTCTTATATATCCCAGGCTGCGATTTTGGAATTTTTCCCTTCATGCAAATTCCGCTTCGCGCTACCGTGAAAGTATCTGATTCTAAAATTCAAATTGATTGCGATGTGAATAGAAAATGAACCCATTCCATAATCCTCATAAAATATTAATGGAACTTTGTTGTTACAGGTAAGACGCAGCATAATGTTCGATTGGAAATGGAAATCCTGCAGGGTAAGGCGAAACCCATTTTGCTCACTCACTGCTGAATAAATTCTCGCCATGTGATTCATTTTTAGAGGGAGAAAATGTGTAGGAAGGCTAATGAGGAATGTTGAACTTCCTCCTCAGCTGAATCAGCAGAATTAATGAGGTTTTAATAAATTTTTGGTTCATTATTTCTTTTGATGAATCGACCTGCGAAAAGAACTCGTATATACTTAAGAAACTCTTGGAAAGCTCCGAGGTATACATGACGACAAAATTAAGATGTAATACCACATTTCAGCTTAATTGTAGAGCTGAAAGTAATGAAGTTTGGTTCAAATGAATTGTTATGTTAAATGACAAAAGGAGGAAGAAAAGTTTTTTCTAGACATTGAAATATATTTAATATTATTTAAATAAGGTTATTCTGATTTTCACAAATTTTTTATTGTTATGTTCACAACAATTGTTTCGCTATCACAGTAGCATTATCAGGCAAGATCACATTTTGAATAACACAACACAATTGTTGTGAACATAACAATAAAAAATTTGTGAGAATCAGAATAACCTTATTTAAATATTATTTAATATGGATTTTTCCCAAGTAAGGACTGATACAATTCAATATATTTAATATTAATTATATTTTGTGATGATATTTTGATATTTCAGTCTATAATTCTCAATATATATACTGTAAAAATTTCAAGATATAATTCTGAATTAAAAGTTATTTCACTTCTATCTAGTATCGACTCACATTTCAGTTTACCAAGTAAATTATCAATTAATTTCATATAAATTCAAAGATCTACAATACGTTTCTCAATTATGTATTATTTTTGAAATTGAGGTAATTTTTTTTCTCATCAGGAGTAAGTCAGAAAATTTTGAAATAGTAGATTTTCCCGTTTTTGTATATTCACATACATACATATATATGTAAATCCATTTTTGTCAATACGTTTCATGTTGTAATGCGAAAAAGGTTTTTTCCTACACATTGTAAAATTTTTTATATGGATTAAATATTGTGATATAATTTAGATATCTTAAATTTTGATTTTCAATATATATTGCAGACACTTCAAGATATAATTCTGAATGTATAGTTATTTTAATTGTTTCTATCATTCAGTTTGTCCAACTGATGACAGTAGACTTACGAATTAAATTTTGTGTTATCCGGTGAAAGCTCAAAAAAAAACGAATCCTTTGAAATCCCACCGAACAGACCGCATTACTTTTTTTTGATGAATATTGGTTTTCGAAATGCTTTGAGGCGCTTCATCTTTTTTGCTCCATGATTTCTTGCGTTTGACATTGTTATATTTAACCTAGATTTCGTGTCCATTTATGATGCGCTTCAAAGCTGCATTATTTTCGTGATGTTTGAGGAGCGAACCACAGAGGTCAACACGACGATACAAATTTTTTTTCGTGAGAACATCGGGAACCCATATATCGAGCTTCAAGGTTGAACCGAGGCTTTTCAAGTCATCATAAACAGTTGACTCCGATAAATTTAACCTCTCACCGACCTCACGAGTTTTTATTCACTGATTTACATCAACTCATGCCTTTATCGTGTCCTTATCGGCTTCAAACGGCATGGTGCATCTTCGACATCAGAATTGCTGCATCGAAATTTTGCAAACCAGTTCTTACATTGACGTGATATCCACACATCTTCTCCATGCACATCGGTTCATTCCTTTCTGGCTTGAACAGCATTTTTACCTTTTCTATAGTAAAAAAGTAAAATATGACATAAATGCCGCTTATTGCTCTCCGTATTTAAAACAGCACCAACCATAAACTACTGCGTAGAATTAATTGAACTTTTGGACACACAAGCTTTGCTTTATCAGCTCTCAAAACATATAATGATTATGCGGCTTTAGTGTGAACTTGGGTTCGAAGAAATACAATTAAAGCCTCTGTCGGGAAAAAACGCAATTACTTTCCGAACAACCTCCTATTATTCATCCAATGTATTTCATCACTTTCAAAATAGACTTTTTGCGTAATGATATGAATGGTACTATTATTATTATCCATGATATCTAAAATACACTTGAGATGAACGGACAAAATGGAGCATTGTCACGGGTTTTCCAATATGGATGATACAATTCGGAAATAATGGCCATACTGTATGTTTTTTTGACATTTACCATGTCAATTTGGTCAGTAAGTTATGCCGTTTAATCATGGAAAGGTACAGGCTTCAACAACGTTTAGAAATTTTTCAATTATTTTATCAAAATCAGTGCTCATTTGTGAGAACTGTGAAAAATTTAAGAAGAATTCATGGAGTACGAAAAAGAAATGCACAGAATTATTTCAAATTCAACAATGAATTCTTTGAACAAATCATTGGTTGCTTACCAATAAGTTCACTTTTAGCTGAATTATTTATATCTTACTTTCAAAAACTATTATTCGCTAACACTACAAATGATGAGTTGGTAAAACTCGTTCATTTTTTGGTTAGATATGTAGATGACATATTTTGCATTACAATAGTTTCATTTATAGACTTTTGAGCATCCCGTTGAATGAGCTCAATTTCCGAAAAAAAGTCAATATAATTAAAACTATAGCGGTGAACCATGACTATAGAACTGAAATCATTGACAAAATGATTAATGAGTAAACTTACCACATAATTAAAAAATATATATATCAATATAAAGGATTGATGAAAAGAAAATATGGTTTTCAATGGCTGTTATAAAATTTTTCGGGACTAGAATCTCTAATGGTCTTCTAAAATGTGAATTAATTCTTTAGCAGTAAATAGAAATAATTTAGCTAAGATGTTGGTGAAAAATAAAGAGAGGAACTCTAACTTTGCCGAATCGGGGATTTATCGAAATAAATATGATAATTGTAGTGCTACATATATAGGACAGGCAGGCCGATATGTTTACAACATAGAATCAGAGAACATAGGATGTTTATTTTAAGAAACCAGAAATCAACCGGGTTTGCAGAACATTATATAGAAAATAATCATTCCTTTAATGAGAAAGATATCACTTTACTATATAATAAGTGTAAATTGATGGACAATTTGGAGATTGTTTGAATTAAAAAAGCCATTCAGAAAAAGGAGAATTTAGCAAAATCCCAAATACTCTTAGGCAACACAGATATGATAAAATGACCTTTTCAATTCCAAGTTTAGTCTATTTCTATACTACTTTGAAGATGGTCGAAAGATCGAAACACGTGCCAGGATTTTGAATAAATTGTGAAACATAAAAACTGTGTGAATTTTGTTTTTGGAATAAAATTATATCATTCCTATTCCAGAATTTGTTATATATACCTATTTAATGATAGGTGATGCTCAAACTCGTGAGTACAGATGATAGCTGTGCCAATTTAGCGGCAATCTTTTCTTGCGGGGCTCTTTAGATGATCAATGGCCGTTATTTGGTCTGAATAATGTATTATTGATCTTGATAAAGCCTTGTGATACCCTACGGTGCCTCAACGCTAAATTTTATTCATCTTGACAGAATTGACCTTATACCTGGATGTTTCAGGATGAAACTAGGCATCATTCATGAAGAAAAGTTCCACCGAACAGAGAAATACTTCCACTCTCTAAATTTCACGTGTCCTCATCTATATCTGTCACATCTATGATTCGAAACGGTAAAACATGAAGTATACAGGGTAGTCTGGCCTATTCCCTCGGGAGTTTTTCACTACGCAGGTTGGTTCTACGTTTTACATCTACCCTTTGCGAATGAAAAATGTGAAGATCGTGACGGAAACGTTGTAATATGCAGCGGACGCGGCTGAACAACAACTGCTGCAAAACGTAGTCCCAGGAGGGTGTTGGGGGGATGAAAAGGAGGCGGAAAAGCTGTCGAATAACAACATAGGGATATTTTTGACACGAGGAGGTGGGAAATCTCGGTCGTTTCGAGCGTACATATCCGTCGTGGTGTTCTTCAACATGGAAGGATTGACAGCAAAATAGGGCTGTTACACAACATTCATCTTTCATGTAAACGATCTTATTACTTCTCTCCAATGTCCAGTTTTAGCGTTTGCCGATGACTTGAAGGTATACTTGAGAATACGTAGTACTGAAGGTTTGTTGCTGCTCCAGTCAAGCTTGGAGTATATTCATAGTTTGTGTTTATGCAACACTCATTGTTAAGTCCCAATACTCCTTCTACTCTATGAAATTTCATGCGCAGATCACTTGCGCATGTACGTTGTATAATATTTAAGTATTAAAGTAAAATGCACAATCTGTTTGCCGTCTTCCAAAAGAACTAAGTTGCTCTATGAAAGAAGTGTAACCACTGAAACCATAGACTAAGTTCCATGTTATTTTGATATACCAAAGCTCCACGAATCTATTCATTCTATTCCAAAACACTCAATATACAAGTCTCCTCGAAACAGTCAGACCCACACCACCACAAAGAAGAAATTCAGTCAGCCTGACTCCGAGTACATACATTATCATAGCTTTATCTCTAATCCCTGACACCAGGTTTTCATATAATACTCTTTTCCATGGGGTGGATGCATAGAGTCCAACTTGTTGTGAACATCGACGAATAGACAAATCTGGATCATCATAGACACTATGACTTACAATAGCGATATTTTCTTCTGTACGTACAGTTCTTTGTCTTGTTGTTGTTGCTGCATCGAGTAGAGAAAATGTTGCACGAAATCTATCGATAGTTCGACGAATAAGCTGCTGTGATGGACGATTATGTAAACCTTTTAAGGAGCTTGTCATCAGTGTTAGAGTTTTATATGATTTCCTTTTTATGACTGTCATTTGCTAGTCATCAGTAAGTTGGAGTTTTATATGATTTCCTATTCATGACTGTCGTTTGCTATCACTGGAGCGCATTCACAGAAAGTTCTTCAGGTGTGTTGTTTAATCGAGCTGACATATATCCCGAGCGTGGTGCTCATTTCTCTGATATCATGAATGAGATACGATTATCATCGTTGCTCGCTAGGCACGAGAATCAATGTGTAAGGTGGCGGCGTTTCTTTCCGAGTTGCACACCTGAACTCATCAGATGGTCAACAGGGTTTATCTCTGCCTGTGGCGCCAGTGACCATCTTGCTCCTCGGAACACCGGAATTTGCAGCAGAGCAGAGTAGTTCTCAGTTTACATACTGTATTTGACATTGACTCATAAAACTACAACGGATTTACTGGATTTCCTCTCAGAAAATAAGAAAAATTATATTTGCCACTTCAAAAAACGAATCTGGATTATACATTTGGGTCATTTGGTTTTCGATTCCAAATTTGAGAAATTTAATTGAGATCAAAGCGGAGGAAAAGAGGTTTTCTGCATATCAAACACTCCAATATATCTTTTGGAAAGTGTATTTATCAAACACCTCTGTCAAATACAATATTAAATATAAGAAATATGGAATGAAGAATAAAATAGAAATAGAAGATCACTAGTGGACTCTGAAATTTTAAACAGAAATTAAAATCTAACTAAAGGACGAAGGGAACTTTTCGTCTTACTGTGTAGTCAATGGTCTTCTAAGTGATTCTTCGTAGCTGTATTATTCTTTAGTTCTATTATAACTCTGAGTTTTGTTAGCAAGAAGAACCATATTCTCTTTCAACCAGATAACTCATGTCCTTATTTTGAGCTCATAAAATCCATCTTCAATGTTAGATGAGATCTGATACATCATCCGCCATATTCTAGGAGAGTAAAAACTATTGACCCAGCAATTAACAGGAATTCTTCAATAATAGCAATTTTTATTGAGGAGGTGGATTTTTTTAACAACCGAGTTCACTATATAGCAGTAATTTGACCTGAGTTTCTCTTGTGAAACGAACTAACAGTAATAATCAAAGAAATTAACATCTAACCCATATATCGATTAACTCAAGAAACGAAATGGCAACAATTATCTCAATCATCGAAGTTATCTTTGAGCGAATGTATGGGTTTATCACCAAGAAAATTCTTTATATGATTCCAGCTTTATTTGAGTCTATCTCATAAGAGGAACTCACAAAAATAAGCATTAGGATTGATTGAGACACATAGGTATAAACGGTTGAAAAACTAACATAAGAAGCCCAAGAAACAAAGAAATAAGAATGTTTCACCTATGGTCAAAATTTCAAAGCAATCAGTGAAGAATTGAATTATTCAACATTTACATTCAAAGCAAGGAAGATGGAACAAACGACAGAAATATTGAAAGCTAAGTTAAATTTATGTGAAATAACCCTGACAAAAAATATAAGAGTAACGTAACACTATTCAACCCATTCCTTTACTATTAATCTCGACAAAAATTTCTTCAAAACAAGGTCACGAGTGCGGGAAGAAACGAAACGGGGGCAAAAAGGTTTTCTAACATTATCATTGCCATGGGAAACATTTTTTCCGCATTCTTTTCGTCCGGTCTTCCGTATATATGTGGAGTCCGACCGAGAGAATCCGACTGCGTTGAAACTTTTCTACGATGAAAACGTAAAAAACTGAAAATGCCGCCTGCCTTTCAGATTGCGGAAATGTCCCGTTTGTTTTTCGATGCAAGAACAACGTTTTTCATTTTCAATTCCGGGTGGAGACGTATATGGAATTTGGCCATTTTATTTCGGGTAGTCCCCTTAAGGGCGATTTTCTGGAAGAGTAATAAAGGTTATGAAGTTCTATGTCACTTCGAGGGAGTACTGTGCCATTTAAGGTAGGTACCTTATGTTTGAAATTTTCAATGGATCGTATTTCGTTCCAGAGGACAGTTTCGTAGTCGAGAAATGACAAGTCTGTATAAATCAAAAATAGGGATGAATGCCTGACCAATAATTTTGAACTAACGTCTACAAAGAGAGCTTTGGAGACAATAGATAGAAATCTGTTAGCTCAAATAATATGGTATTGGTCGACTGGATGAAATTTTACCTTAGTCCAAGAGTCAAATAACAAAAATTAATAGGTTCCACTCACAAGAGTTAGAAAATTATCTTGGAGTATCCCAGGGTTGTGTCTTGGGGCCCTTGTTTCTGCAATTCATATAAACGATATTAATAATCTACATGGTTATCAAGCAATCATCTTATTTGCAAACGACACATTCATATATACCTACAATAAAACCTTGCGAGTGGTTGTTGGGAGAATGAAAAATGCATTGAAAAATATCAAGTTATACCATGGATCCAATAGACTGGCACTAAATATTGACAAAATTAAAATAATTTTTGATTGTCTCGGTCTTTTCTTGACGAAAATTCATCTCCAATATAAGAAAAAGAAATGGCAACTTTCGCTATTTTATTGATTTACACGATAATTGTTTCGTCATACCATGATTTCATCAGGTGGGTATTAAAACTGAGGTATTCAATGCAAAACATGACCTTAAATACACAGCTCTGGTACAAGAAATAGAGGGGTGGAAAGAGATGGTTTGATATCGGTGAAAAATATTAAGTAGGGGGGATCTGTTTAAATCTATTTGATCATTCAATAAAATTTGTCATTTATTATATCCATTGATCTCTAAAGTTTCTAACATATTCAGTTTCTGTTTTTTGTTTTGGATATGTAATATTTCATAGTTCATATTAAAATTTTGATCAGTCTCTAACAAATGGTTGGCATAAGTTTAATTTGGTTTATTATTAATATAACATTTTTCATGTTCTCGTATCCTTGTTTGGAATGAACGCCCTGTATGTCCCACATATACACATGGGCAATCACTACATGCTAACCTGTAAACTCCTGATTTTTTGTTTTTAGGAATGACGTCTTTGTTATTTTTTATTAAGTTGCCTAAAGAATTAATGCTTTTAAAAAAGATGTTATAATTTTCTTTTTTCTTTTCAGATTTTTGGCCTATGTAAGTTAATGAAATAAATTTTGTTTCGTTTAAATTTTGAAATTTTGGATATACAAGTGATATTGCTTTCTTGTAATTCATTTTATCAAGTAAATTATCTATAATTAACGAATTGAAATCATCATTGAAAGCTATTTGTTTAATCGTTTTATATTTTTTGTCAAAATTTTCTTTTGTCATTGGTATGCTAACCAATCCATAAAGCATACTATTATAGGCTGATAATTTTTGTGGAAATGGATGGTTTGAAGTAGAATGAATCGTACCATCTGTATGTGTAGGTTTCATGTATATGGAAAACTCGTGTCTATTATTAATTTTTGTGATTTTTAAATCTAAGAAATTGATGCTATTATTTACTTCTTCTTCATGTGTGAATTCAATTGTTGGATATAATTTATTGATAGATTCCAAAAATTAACAAAGTTGTCTATTTGTGCCATTTAATAAACAAATTATGTCATCTACATAGCGGTACCAATAAACGAAATGCTTAAAATATGTGTGTTTTTGGATATTGGTTTCTACGTGATCCAATTAGACGCCTTGAACGTTTGCCTAGATCCAAATTACTTTATGTTCAACGGCACGTTTTATCTAGAAAGTCTAATAATGAGTATTTTACTAACTTACATAGGCCAAAAATCTGAAAATATTGCTAGATATTTAATGAAAAAAGAAAATTAATTCTTTCAAAACAATTAATTCTTTAGGCAGCTTAATGAAAAATAGTTAGATGTCATTCCTAAAAACAAAAAATCAGGAGTTTGCAAGTTAACATGTAGTGATTGCCCATGTGTATATGTGGGACAGACAGGCCGTTCATTCTAAACAAGGATACGAGAACATGGAAAATGTTATATTAATAATTAACCAAATTCAACTTATGCCCACTATTTGTTAGAGACTGGTTATAATTTTAATATGAACTATGAAATATTACATATCGAAAACAAAAGTCAGAACTATTCTGTTAGAAACTTAAGAGATCAATAGATATAATAAAAGACAAATTTTATTGAATGATCAAATAGATTTAAACAGATCCCCCCTACTTAATATTTTTCATTGATTGCAAACCATCTCTTTCCTCCACCCCTCTATTTTTTCTACCAGAGCTGTGTATTTAAGGTCATGTTTTGCATTGTATACCTCAGTTTTAATACTCACCTGATGAAGTTATGGTATGACGAAACAATTGTCTTGTAAATCAATAAAATACCGGAAGTTGCCATTTGTTTTTCTGATAATTACAATAAAGTATAAACGCAATTACATTGAAAAGAAAACAATTAAAACAAATGAATGTGACGTATAAACTGCGATTAAAATTAAGTATCTAGAGTTTATTTTAGATAACACAACTTCGTTGAATGATCATATCGGCCGCGTGGTGAATAACATTGCGAAAAATTTGTACTCTTTTGTAGATTGTCACCTCCATTATCAATGTTTGCTAGAATATCCTGCTATAACTGCATCTTAAAACCTCATTACAATCTTTGCGGTACCCTCTTGTATCTGATTAATCAGAACAAATTAGTGGAGTGTGGATAATACTGCGCCGCAACAGAAAAACACCTATATAGGAAATGCTGTACAGATTAAGGTGGTAAAGTTTCCTCGAAGACTTTTCAGCCTAACTAAGATATTTATATTTAAAAGAGTAAATTAATTTCAAGATACTTCGATAACACTTCAATCACACATGATAGGTTACAACATTTCTACACAAATTTCTACATTCTAATGACTAATTTACGAAACAGTATGAACTGAATTGTTTTTCAAGGGTCTGGATAGTTCCAATAAACTCCCAAGTAATGTAAAGGATACTAACTCTCTCCCACTATTCAAGAAGGATTTGAAAGTCTTCATAATGACGAATAAAGTCACAAATCGATAAATTAAATGACTCTAACCTATATTTAAAATACTACTCTGTCAAGAAAGTACCGGGAATTTTGAATTAAAACAACATTTTTACATTTAATCGTCAAAATTTATTGGGTCGCCTTCAAAATAGGCTCCATTTGCTCCAATACATCTATGCCAACGGCACTTCCAATTATCGAAACATTTTTTATAGGCGCTTTCCGGGATGGACTTTAGCTCTCGCGCCGAATTTTGTTTTATGGCTTCAATCGACTCAAAACGGGTGCCACGAAGGGGCAATTTTAGTTTTGGGAAGAGGAAAAAGTCGCAGGGAGCCAATTCCGGCGTAAACGGTGGTTGCTGAAGCACGTTTGTTAAGTTTTTTGCGAGAAAGTCAGTCACAATCGTAGCTCGGTGAGAAGGCGCGTTATCGTCATGCAAAATCCATGAGTTGTTCGCCCACTAATTTGGCCGCTTCTTATGGATACGCTCACGCCAACGTTTCATAACGCCTAGGTAATACTCCTTGTTTACCGTCTGACCCTCTGGAACGAATTCGTAGTGCACCACGCCACGGATATCGAAGAAAACAATGAGCATCACCTTCATTTTCGAGCGGCTTTGGCATGGTTTTTTCGGTTTCGGCTCATTTTTTGCCACCCATTCCGATGATTGCTGGCTTGTTTTATATCGTACTCGTAGACCCAGGTCTCATCACCAGTTATAATGCGTTCCATGAATGTAGAATCGGAACTACAGCGATCCAGCATGTCTGAAGCAACCTGTTCGCGATGACGTTTTTGAAGAAAATTCAGGTATTTCGGTACGAGTCGTGCGGCCACCTTTCTCATGCCCAAAATGTCAATCAAAATCGTACGTGCGGACTCGTGGGATATCTTAAGATCATGTGCTATCTCTCTCAAGCTGGTACGACGGTTTTCCAGCACCCTTTCCTTAATTTTATCGACGTTATCTTCGAAGCCGTCGATGGGCGACCACTTCAGGACCGTCCTTGAAGGCTCTGTGCCACTGATATGCACGAGTTTTCGATAGAGCATTATCACCAAAGGCCTTTTGCAACATTTTCAATGCATCGGCACACGAAAATTCATTTGCAACACAAAACTTTAAACAAATTCTTTGCTCAACGTAATCACCCATAGTAAAAATCGGCACGCACTCTGACATCGACTGACTTAATCAGCTGTTGCAAACACACTAGTTGACAGATCCCGCTCAAGCTTGGCATATTAATTAAGGACAGTGGTACCAACCTAGGAAAAAATTTTTTACCTGCCTCATTGCCCCGCCAGATTTAAATCGATAAATCCCGGTACTTTCTTGACAGAATGGATAATGGTAAATATATATTTTGGCTAGAATTAGAATTCCAATCTATATACTTCATAAAATATTTATGATATTGTCGTTCTATTATTCTGATATTTCGTTGGAGTGGACGTATTATACAGGATATCCCAACAAAAATTTGAGCCTCCCAGAACTCATTATTATTATTTATTATTATTATTTATGATGAGCGGGCGTCTGTCCACCCTACCACTGCATCCGCACGGACTATTGTGGTTCACCCCTAATTTATATCCCCCCGACGAGATCCAGTTTTTGGATAAAACCGATAATCTTGATCAGGGGTAATTTTTTCAGTTCGCTGTGGGCTATAAGGGCCTGGCCAAAGATCTCGAATCTGATGCGACTCACCGCTGGGCACTCTGAGACGATGTGCATGGCTGTTTCAGTGTCCTCAAGACATAGCCTGCATTCATTGTCTTCAGCCAGACCGATTTTGTGCAAATGCGCTTTCAGTCTGCAGTGACCTGTCATAATTCCGACAAGTGTTCTTAGTTTGGCCCTATCCAGACCTAGCGCTAGGTTCGCCATCTTTTTGTTCGAAGCTGTTCCAAGGAACAACTTCGAGTGTTTCAGGCCAGAATGGCTCCGCCAGAAAGACTCTAGCCTTGAGATCATTCTGCCTGTTATCGCCTCGTTAGCCACGTTATGCGGTATTCCCAGGAATGGTTCCGGTCCTACCAGAGGCAGCGCAGCTCCAGCAAATGCCAGCCGATCCGCCTCCTCGTTACCCAAATAGTTTGATTGGCTCGGTATCCAAACCAGAGTGACTCCGTTATACAAACCGAGCCTGTTTAAAGCCGTGCGGCAACTCCAGACTGTTTTGGATGTAAAACAGCTGGATTCCAGAGCTTTCAGTACTGACTGACTGTCAGTAAATATTTTGATTTTACCGTGGTGGATTTGCCGTTTTATCAGCAGTTCCGCCGCGGTCTCAATGGCAAATATTTCTGCATGGAATATGGTTGCGTTTTGACCGAGACTCAATGAGATGTTAATTCTCGGTTTACTCCCATAGATTCCCGCTCCTGTTGCGTTCGTCGTTCGCGAGCCGTCTGTGAACAAGCCAAGGTCGGTTCTCAATAGAACCTCAGCATGCTGGGTCCATTCGCCCCGGCTGGGGACGATTACAATGAAATTCCGTTCCTGGCTCGTGATTTTTGACATTAGATCCGAGGGCATCGATAGGATACTGTTCGTTAAAAGCTCGTCCAGCAGTCCTGAGCCTCCCATCACAATTGCCTCTGGCCTGTCAATCGCCAGTTGATATAGTTTGTATGTGGTCCGTTCCGCCTCTCTCTGCACGAGTAGGTGCAGGGGTGGTAGATTTAGTAGGACCTCCATGGCTGCCGTGGGTGTGGTGCGAAACGCACCCCAGAACTCATAAACGAAGAATTTTCCAAGATTAAAAAAAAATAGGTCAACTTCTGCTTTGAGGGGGACGAATTTCCATTATGAGTTTGTTCCGAAAAAATCATCCCCATAAAGGTGGGTATGTAATATTGAACTTACCCTCAAGAGGTGATGTTAAACTAACAGTAAACCGCCCAAACTCAAGAGCCTAAGTGTTTTGAAGAATCCAAAAATAATTTTCAAGTTCTGTATTAGGGAGAAAGAATTCCTATGACGATATTGTTCCGAAAAAACCACCTGAGGGTGATAACAATCCTCCAATTTTTTTTTATAGGAAAGAGATAGGCGGGTGTGTTTTAGTTAAAAAGTTTTTTTTGCTCTCTAAATAACCTAGTTGAAATTTTCAAATTCGGTGATTTTTTTCAAGCAATTGCAGTTAATCTAGAATTTTCGTCATTCCGATAGTGTAATTTGAGAATGTCTATTCCTTCTTCCATAGAATTTACAATTTTCGCCCATGAAAGTAAGTCTCAAACCCAATTATGGTGCAAAAACGAAAGACTGAAAGACATTTGAGATAGAATATTCAAAAAAGTAGTATGCATTGTGATGAATTTCATGCGTTTCATCATTAACAATAAGATAATCGAAAGTTTTTACAGTAAAAACTTTCAAAAACTCAACTTTTTCTGCCATTAAATACACAGATTTGAAAATTTTAACTGCGATGCTGAGAGAACAGAAAAAACGAAACCATATCCAACCTTTATTAAAAAAGTTTTCGGGGTTGTGGCCATCCTCAGGTGGTTTTTTCGAAACAATGTTGTCATAGGAATTCTTTCTCCTTGATACAGAATTTGAAAATTATTTTTGGATTCTTCAAAACTCTTAGGTTCTTGACGGTAAGTTTAATATAACATTATTTCGTGAATAATGAACCGATTTTGAAAATTTTTACTGGGTTGTGTACAGAATTAACTTTCAAACTAACCAACACTCGACATCTCTTCCCTATTAAAAAAATGTTGGGGGTTGATGCTACCTTTATGGGGGTTTTTTCGGAACAAGCTCGTGATGGAAATTTGTCCCCCTCAAAACAGAAATTGACAAGTTTTTTTTTAAATCTTCGAATCTCAGCTGAATTGTTTTTGTGTTCTCTCTGTTTATATATCACTAAATATTATTTCACTTATTTTTCTGTTCATTCACTTTTTCACTTCATATTAAACGATGTCCCCTTATGAGAAGAGAAATACTTTTGATAAATTGTTATGAGCTAAACGACACGTAACTGCGGTTAAATAGGCAGGGTGGATGATAATGCGAAGTTAGGGCTTATTTCGGGGTAAGATCAAAATCAGCGTGTTATAAAATAAAACCTCTGGTGGTTCATTATATAATGTCTCCCCTCATAGCGAAAGTGTAAACAAAGGTCATGCTACTCATTTTATCGCGAAAGATTGCGAAGGCGATAAAATGAAATTTATTTCCCCAGCGGTTATCGTCTCATTGAAATTCATTTGCGTAACAGAATTCCCGCTGGTTCTTCTTCAAATTCAGTTCTCGACTTTTGTGCTCGAAAACTCCAAAATTTTTAACTTTATAAGATGAACCAAGGATTGAATTTTTCGCAAAAATATTACACCTGAAAAGGATAAATATTTAAATATCTAAACAGATTTATTCCGTTTTGTCAAAATTTCAATTTGAAAAAATGTTAATCAAAAACTTTTAGAATTAAATTGATGCCTTATAAGAACTGCTTAAATTTAGTAGACATCAAAACTCATTATATATCAAATGGAATAAAAAAATCCCAACAAAATGTGAATGGAGTATGCTGTTGGCACTAGGTGAAACATTATAACAATTTAATTTAAACTAACTAAACTAATTCAAACAGTTTATTTTTGTCTTAGGTTGAAAAATTATGATAAGTTGGTAAAACTCGTTCACGTTTGCATTAGATATGTAGATGACGTATTTTGCATTTGGACTGGAACTGACAGGCTGCTATCGCAATTTTCGAATCATCTGAGTAGCATAAATGAAAATATCAAATTCACAATAGAAATGGAAAATAATTCTTCACTGAACTTTTTGGATCTTAATATAAGTCATAGTAATAATATGTTCGAATTCGACATTTTTAGAAAACCTACCACTACTGATACCATAATCCATTCAAAATCCAATCAGTCATGGCAAATTAAAATATCAACATTCCATAGTTTCATTCATAGACTTTTGAGCATCCCATTGAACGAAGTCAATTTCCGAGAAGAAGTGAATATAATTAAAAGTATAGTGGTGAACAATGGCTATAGAACTGAAATCACTGACAAAATGATTAATAAGAAAACTAACCACAATATTTGAAAAAAATTACATCAATATAAATGATCCTTATTACGAAAAGAAAATATGGTTTTGAATGGCTTATAGAAAAGGTTTCAGCAGAAGGATTTCTAATGGTCTTCATAAAATGGGAATTAATTCTCTAGCAGTAAATAGAAAGATTTGGTTAAGACTTTGGTGAACAATAAAGAAAGGAACCCTAACTTTTCCGAATCGGGGATTTATTAAATTAATAGTAGTACAAATAAGTTTCCGCCGTTTTATTGTAGATGGCGCGGCACGGAGTTTCGGTTAGCTTTCGCAGATGATAACCGACTTAAAAAATAGTTTGGACATTCAAGAACAACATAACCTATTAATATCATTGATTTTATATTGGTAAAATATAATTTTTATAAGTAGAAAATGTCAAAATTTGAGCCAAGTAAGCGTCATTTGCGGGAAATATTAGTTTACTTCTTTAATTTAAAGAAATCTGCTGCTGAGGCGCATCAATTGCTTGTAGAAGTATATGGTGAGGGTGCTTTGAGTGAGAGAACGTGTCGAGAGTGGTTTCAAAAGTTTAAAAACGGTGATTTCGACGTAGAAGACAGAGATCGCAGTGGAAGGCCAAAAATTTACGAGGATGCAGAATTGGAGGAATTATTGGAGGAAGATTCATCTCAAACACAAAAAGAACTTGCTCTAACATTAGAAGTCACTCAGCAAGCAGTCTCACATCGTTCTTCTATAATAAATATTTAATCTGTGTTAAAAAACGGCGGAAACTTATTTGTACTCCTAATAATTGTGAGGATTGTAATGCTACATATATATCGGGTGTTTTTTTTAGAGTGATAGAACTTAAAATTGAAATAAATCACATTTAAATTAAGGTCGAAGCCAATTTTTATTTCATTTGAAAGATAATGTTATGACATTTATGTTTTGAAAATAATTTTTGGCATATGTCCACCACGACTACCTCTGAGGAACCGAATTCCTCCAGACCAATTTTGGACCACTTTGTCGAGTAATTCAGGCCTTATTTCATCAATAACACGAGTTATGTTGGCTTCCAAAGCGTCTATTGCTTCTGGTTTATCAGCATGAACCAATGACTTGACATAACCCCAAAGAAAATAATCGAGTGGAGTTATGTCGCATGTTCTTGGGGGCCAATTAATTGGACCATTTCACGAAATAATGTTATCGCCAAATCTTTCCTTCAATGAATCAATTGTTATGGTAGCAGCATGAGTGTAGAACCATCTTGTTGGAACCAAAACACTTCTGGGTCGATACCATTCAAAATTTGAAACAAATTATCATTGATCATCGATCTGTAATGAGCACCATTCACTGTAACATTAGCTCCAGCATCGTTTTTAAAGAAATAAGGACCGATGAGGCCTCCACCGTGTAAAGCTCACCCCACAGTGCATTTTTCAATGGAACCTGCAGAACTTCTCGAGGATTGTTTTCACCCCATATACGCTAATTTTGCTTGTTTACATAACCGTTCAACTAGAAATGAGGTTCATCACTGAACATAATTTCACGATAAAAAAGTGAATCAACTTCAAGCTGTTCTAGGGCTCAATTAGCAAACAAACGACGCTTATTATCGTCAAGCGGCTCCAGTTCTTGAACTAGTTGGATCTTGTATGGGTGTAGACCAAGATCTTTACGCAAAATTTTCCATGTGGTGGATACACAGAGTCTAAATTGTTGTGAACGTTGACGAATAGGCAAATCTGGATCATCATTAACACTATGACTTACAGCAGCGATATTTTCTTCTGTACGTACAGTTCTTTGTCTTTTTGTTTTTGTTGCATCGAGTAGAGATAATGTTGTCCGAAATCTATCGATAGTTCAAAGAATAAGCTGCTCTGACGGACGATTATGTAAACCATAAATTTCACGATGTGCTCTATAACTTTGGCAAATAGAACACTGATTCTGAAAATGAATTCTAACAATTTGTAAACGTTTTTGCGGCGTGAGTCTTTCCATGATAATTTGTCAATGTTTACTGAACAGAAATGTCAAAATAACATGGATTCTACCTTCTGTCAAATCACAGTTATCCCTTTCGAAACTTCTATCACTCTAAAAAAACACCCGATAGGACAGACAGGTCGTTGTTTACAGCATAGAATCACAAAATATAGGCTGTCTATTTTGAAAAACCAGAAATCAACCAGTTTTGCAGAAAATTGTATAGAAAACCATAATTTTTTCAATGAGAAAGATGCCACTTTAATATTAAATGCTAATAAGGGTAAATTCATGGACTATTTGGAGATTCTTTCAATCAAAGAAGCCGTTGAAAAAAAGTCGAATTTAACAAATTTTCAAGTACTATTCGGCAACATCCCTATAATGGATGCTGTTATTTCCATACACCATAAAAATGCACAGATCTCCGAAGTGTAGCAAATAGAACCTTTTCTATTTTTTCATTTTCCAGTTATTTCCATGCGCTTTAAAAATACACAGATGTCCGAAGTGTAATAAATGGAGCATTTTTCAATTTTGAGCTCACATTCTTTTTGTTCTCCTTTGAAGATGGTCGAAAGACCGAAACACGTTTCAGGATTCTGAATAAATTGTGAAACATTAAAACTGTGTGAATTATTTCAAATAAAATTATGAATTGTTATTTGAAATAACTATATAAATACTTGAAGGAGAAAATTTTGTTTCTGATCCTACATTTATGAAAACCAAACCGCTTTTAGACTCCATATGTTCATCACGTATCGAACTGCTAAGTCTTCAGTAAAAAACCCCTTTCCAAACAATAAGTAGGATGCTAAGAAGATCACGTGAGAACTTACACATTTCCCCGCAATATTTGACATCTAATAAGCTTATGTTTAATATGTGTTGCGTGCTATTATTCATGTCCCAGGAGGTTAGGTGAGGTGAGGCACTAATTATGCAGCCCTGGAGGTTGATTTGATAACGGGAGGATTGGAGGGGTATGTCAGGAGTCGTGATGATCGGGAGTGACAGCGTATTGAGATATACCGCTCAGAATATCGAACCCCGGGGAATTTGTCAAGTTTAGATAGCGCATAAGACTGCACGATGGTAACAATGGCCATTGATTATGCGGTAAGTCGGACGTGAATATTGGTTATCTGTGAAGGAGTTCTGTATTGTATTATAGTCTGAGTGAATTATTCCGTATAATGCTCAATAATTGTATACTGAATAGTTTTCTTATACTCAATACAGCTACGACCACTTTCAATAATCTTGCATCTTTGAATTTCAAAATTAACAAACATTAATAACAGATGTCGTTATTTGTTTATTATTCCAGTATTCGCAATTTTCCTAGAACTTATGTCAGGTTTCCCGTACACAAGATTTAGTACTGCTTCTTCTATTGCTGGAATTCTAATTCCGCTCTGGCGACCACAATCATTCTTATTTATTTTAAATGTACCACTTTCTCTTAGTCGTTGGTGAATCCGTGTAAATAAAGTGTGAGAAGGAGTCCCACGTTCAGGAAACATTTCTGCATCTCTTCTGGATGCTTTCAGAGAATTACTACCAGAAAGACCGTAAACAAATAGTGAGTATGTGATAAAAACCTCAAAATGATGGGCCAGATCAAAAAATAATTGTAACTGAATCAAAGTTAATCAAAACTTGTCAGTTGTTATAACAAAATAACATCCGTTTACTCAATAAATTCTATTTTTGATTGTCTCTGTCTTTACTTGACGGAAATTCATCTTCAATATAAGAAATAAAAAATAGCGGAAGTTAACATTGGTTTTTCTTATATTGAAAATAAATTCTAGTTCAGAAATACTTCCAACCTCTACGACTCACACGCTTTCATGTTGTTAAATAATTTTTTTCTGAAAAACCTTGAATTTTAGCAAGAAATTACAATGGACCTTATTTGTTAAAAATAGATCAAGATATCCAGAATCAATTTTCTCATCGTAAAATAGGAATATGGAAAAAAGTTTCTTGCGAAAGAAGGTTTAGGGGTGGACTTTTCTACCCCTTGTAATCATAGAGGAACACCACCAACAATTTGAATATCAAAACAGATTTAATCTGTCAGTCTTTTACACTTTTAAATAAAAAAAAATTATTCAAAAAACTTTTAGAACTAAATTAATGTCCCACAAGCACCGCTTATATTTAATAGACGTGTATAATAAAAACTCAATATACAATATGAAATGAAATAAACAAACCAACAAATATAAATTGTCAATTAAAATTAATAAATAAATATATGGAGGAGACAAAATTTTGTTTCTGAACCTACCATTATGAACACCAATTCCTTTTCAAAAATATAAAACACACTTTGAGGAGTTCTCAAAAAATATAATTTATTTGAAATATCCAATATATTTCAATATTCGAATAAGTTAATTCAAAAATTTCTGAAAACATGCACTATATCTTCAAAAAAGAATTAGACTTCCGATAATCTCTTCATCGACCCTAAATCATATTTGAAAAAGACTGACAGATTAAACCTGTTTGAATATTAAAATTTTTTTATATCCCTTCTATCAAGTAAAAAGCCTTTTTCTATTTTATTTTACCATCAAAAATCTTTTTGAATGCCTTCTCATCCGCATAAAATGTCTGCTCAATTTTATTCTTATGAATAAAATAAAATAAATGGAGGTTTATACTTGATAGAAGGTATATGAAATTATTTAAATATTTTAATTTTTACAGATATATTCTGTTAGCCTTCTACATATTTAATTTCAAAAAATCATATTTAATATTATTACTTCAGAAATTAAATTAATGTCACATAAGCACCGCTTATATCAAACGACATATAAAATAAACATTCATTATAAGACATCCAAATGAGATAACAAAATCCAATAATTGTAAATTGTTAACTAAAATCCTATAAATTAAATATGTTGAGTAGACAAAATTTTGTTTCTGCTCAAACCTCTTATGAAAACAGAGATCTTTCAAAAATGTTTAACATAACTTTAAGAATTTCATCATAATTCTAACTTACTTAGAATATTCAATATTATTGGATATCTAACTGAGTTACTTTCTAGAAAATCTCTATGATATGATATCTAAAAATATTACTAAAAAACAAATTTCAAGAGAGACTTTGCTCGTCAGTACTCAATATTCAATTAAATATAATATCAATCAACAAAAAATATTTACTGACCTTTAACAATCCAAAATGCGTCTTGGAAAATGAATACTGAACAATTAAATGGAGTCCAATGTTGACTCGAATAAATAGTTCTGTAGTTTACCATTGATCTTAAAGATCTCAAAAATTTATTTGAGTCAACATTGGACCACATTTAAATGTTAAGTATTCATTTGCCAAGTGAATATTTTTTGTTGATTGATATTATATTTTATATATGATTGAGTACTGACGAGCAAAGTCTCTCTTAAAACTTGTTTTTTAGTGATATTCTTACATATATTGAGATTTTCTAAAAAGTAACTTAGTAAGATATCCAATAATATTGAATATTTTAAGTAAGATAGTTTTATGATGAAATTCTTAAGATTATGTTAAACATTTTTGAATGAATCTGTTTTCATAAGAGGAATGAGCAGAAACAAAATTTTGTATACTCAAAATATTTAATTTATAGAATTTTTGCTAACAATTTATATTTATTGGATTTTGTTATCTCATTTGGATGTCTTATAATGAATGTTTATTTTATATGTCGTTTGATATAAGCGGTGCTTATATGATATTAATTCTATTTTATTCTTGTCAGTTTTTTGGTTTTTAAGAAAAAATCAAAAAATGTTTTTCGGGTGCCATCTTTATGGGGACCAAGCGAGAGGGGGTTATAATAATAAAATTTATATGGAAGACCCACCCCATTTTTTTGACAAGGAATCACCCCCTCAATATTTTCGCAACTATTCATATACACCCTGTATATATGATTAGGCAAATTGCATTCAATAACGGCTACATTTGTTGGCATTGTTAAAAAAGACTTGACTGAAAGATGCATTTCCATTCCTTACGTGAATAAAATATTAGATATCATTGCCAAGTATTTTAAAATGAAATTTGACTTAAATGAAGCTTTTAGGAAGATTAATAATTCAGGAATTCTTATAAAATATAACAAAGATAAAACGAATGAAGAAAATAAATCTGGAGTCTCTAAGTTGACTTGTAGTGATTGCCCTATATATTGGTCAAACAGGAAGATCTTTCAAAAAAAGAATTCACGAAAACCAGCGAAGTCTTAAGTCAAACATTTCACATTCAACATATGCCAGTCATCTGAAAGAATTTGGAAATAATTTCAACAATAACTATGAAATTATCCATCATGAAAATAAAAGTACCAGACTAACGTCTTTGGAAGCAGTAAAAATTAGTAGCTATAAGAACCTCAAAATTTTTCTTAACGACCAAAAAGATGTTGCAAAGTCCCCATTGTTGAATATTTTTACTTATTGAGGTAGTTTAGATGATGGATCCCAATATATTTGATGGTTATTTGTATTTCCTCTTGACAATGTTTTTCTTATCTTTATTTCTGAAAATTGTTAGTTAGTTGTACCGACTCTTTTTCAAGTTTTTAGCTTTATAAGATATGTTGTGTAATGTTTAAAGTTAGTCCAAGATGTAAACTTGACCAAACCACAGTCTTGGCGAAACAATTTTCGTTAATAATAAATTATGGAAATAATCTTTTTCATATAATATTTTTCGCGTCCAAACTGATACTTCTTTTGCACTCTGCCGAAATATCCTTCCTCCAACTCAAGTAGCAGATGACAAAATTCCCAGCCAAACTTGATTAATCCGCCGGTATCTCGAGTCGGGCAATATCGTCCCGGAACCGTTTCGCGGACTGGTTCCGATCTGCGATGAAATACATTTTCCAGAAATCGTAATCTAGATCAAATCCGAATTGATGAATGACTGGCCAGGACGAGCCCGTGACGAGCAATTAACTCGTCAATTTGTTTCAATTTTAAGGTTCCTAATTGAATAGACCGGCCGCAGATTGAAAACCCGGAGGAATCCGGGGACGGCATATAAAAACGCACGTCGTCAGAGCCGGCGACGTGATTGGTTTCGGGCAATGATCTAATTTGCTAACCGAATTCCGGGACGAGTCGTGACTTTTATTGCGAACTGCCGAATGTTTTGTATTCCATAATAATTACTATCGCGAATTAGCGACAAGTTTCGAGGGAATTGATCGGATTAGGTCGGAGCTCGAAAAACATGGGGATGGTTTGCGACCAATCTAAGCTTTTACATTAAACATACATTTCTCCTGCTGGCGCCAGCTGGATTATGTTAACAGGGTCTGTCCAATGAAGTTATCATCATTGTTTTGGTATCAATGGGTCGAGTTTTACTTGATGGAAACTCAGATTGAGCGACATATCAAATAATAAATTAATTGAATCGGTCCTTACTTCACGGAAATTCATTTGAATTGAATGAAATAATGAAAATGATTTCAAGAATTTATTACTTCAACGACAATTGTTTCGCCACCACTATGACTTCTTCATGTTTACATTTTGAACTAACTCTTATAATGACTCCTTCACTTCTTATATATTGGGTTGTTCGGAAAGTAATATCATTTCTTTGTTGGAAAAATTAAAGACAATTTTCATATAACGAATAAATATTTCATTGAAATAAGTATTGACCATTCTTGTCCATTTGGCATCTTTCTGGTAGTAGCATCATTCCACCCCATAAAATTTTGGGTCTTTGCTGGCAAAAAGCTGATCCAAGTGATTCTTGACTTTGGAGTAAAGGTATAACCATCCCAAAATTGTTGCAATGACCGGAACAAATGATAATCCGAAGGCGCCAGATCTGGAGAATATGGTGGGAGTGGCAGTGTATCCCATTCAAGCCGCAAAAGCTTTCGGCGAGTGACCAAACTTGTATGAGGTCTCGCATTACCTTGGTGGAACACTACATCTTTTCTGTTGATTGATTCTGGCCTTTTCTGTTGAAGCGCATCATTTAGTTTGTCCAGCTGATGATAGTACACTTCCGAATTAATTATTGTGTTATCCGACAAAAGCTCCAAAAAAACGATTCCTTTAAAATCCCACCAACAGACAGCGTCATCTTCTTTTGATGAATATTGGCTTTCGATATGCTTTGAGCCGGTTCATTTTTTTACTCCATGATCTCTCGCATTTTTCGTCCCCAGTAATGATGCGCTTCAAAAATGGCTCACTTTTGTGATGTTTGGGAAGCGAAACGCAGACGTCAACGCGATGGCACAACTTTCTCTCCTTAGAACATGGGTAATCCATATATCGAGATTCGAAAATGAACCAAGGCCTTTCAAGTGGCCATAAACAGTTGAATGTATTAAATTTAACCTCTCACCGTTCTCACGTGCTGTTATTCGCTGATTTGCATCAAGTGATGCCTTTATTAGTTTCAGTCAGCCTTCCGGAACGTGCTGCATCTTCGACATCACAAATTCCGCATCGAAATTTTGCAAACCATACCTAAATAACTGTCATTCTACTTTGAGTCTCATTTGTTTCAATACCTGTCAATACATATATGAGAACCTATGTAAGTTTTCACACAGTATCAGTTCAACTGTAGAACATGATTGAGCCACAGTGTGGCGAAACATTCGTCGTTCAACAATAAAAAGTTTGTAATAATTGCATTTCATTTATTACTAGAGGAAAATAAATTCCCATCAAGTAAACACCGAATCCATCAAATACTTCATAGTTATTTTTGAAATTGTCTATTCGTCGACGTTCACAACAAGTTGATCTCTGTGCATCCACCACATGAAAAACATTGCGTAAAGATCTGGGTCTACACCCATACAAGATCCAACTGTTTCAAGAACTAAAGCCCCTTGACCGTAATAAGCGTTGTTTGTTTGCTGATTGCGCCCTAGAATAGCTTGGAGTTGATCCACTTTTTATCGTTAAATTGTATTTAGTGATGAAGCTCATTTCTGGTTGAATGGCTATGTAAACGAGCAAAATTCCCGTATATGGAGTGAAAACAATCCTCAAGAAGTTCTGCAGGTTTCATTGCATCCTGAAAAATGCATTGTATGGTGTGCTTTACACGCTGGAGGCATCATCGGTCTATATTTCTTTAAAAACGATATTGGAGCTAATATTACAGTGAATTTTGTTCCTACAGATCGATGATCAATGATTATTTGTTTCAAAATTTGAATGGTATCGACCCAGAAGTGTTTTGGTTCCAACAAGATGGTGCTACACCTCATGCTGCTACCGTAACAATTGATTTATTGAAATAAAGATTTGACGATAACATTATTTCGAGAAATGATCCAATTAATTGGCCTCCAAGATCATGCGACATAACTGCACTGGATTATTTTCTGTGGGGTTATGTCCAGTCAATGGTTTATGCTGATAAAACAAAAGACGCTTTGGAAGCCAAAATAACTCGTGTTATTGATGAAATAAGGCCTGAATTACTCGAAAAAGTGGCCCAAAATTGGTCTGGTCGGATGCGGTTCCTCAGAGCTAGTCGTGGTGAACATATGCCGGAAATTATTTTCAAAACATGAATGTCATAAAAATATCTTTGAAAGGAAAATTGGGCTTCAATATTAATTTAAATGTGTTATTTTTTTGTCAATTTAATTCACAAATTTGGATTCAATATTAATTTAAATGTGTTTTATTTCAATTCTATCACTTTAAAAACAACACCTGATACAAATCGAGACAGTGCAACATAAATATGTATAATAATTCTAAACTAAAACAAACCTGATTAAGTTTTATTGATCGCTGGAACATAAGTAGAAGACATGTCCACTTTTCGAAACTTGTTGGTTTCTCGTCAGTGCCCTGTAATACCCACCGACTACAAATTTGCCACGCACCTATATTCGCTCTGCACAGGAATACCAAAGTATTTATCATACACGCAAGTGCGCGCAAATCTACATACACGACATACCCTAGCGAGGCAATTCAAGCAAATAACTGTATTCCCTTTTTTTCTAACGTTACAAACGAAGCAATTTTTCCTCATACTCAAGTCATATCCTGTTACGCCGTGATACTCATAATAAGCATATTTATATTTCAACAAGTTAATTCGGATGATCTGAATGAGACAATGCAAATACAAGTGTATAACAATTTTAAACTCAAACAAGTCTGAGTAGGTTTTGTTGATTGCTAGGACTAGCATCCAGTGCACGCAAATATACATACAACTCTATATGACGCTGTATATAATAAATACTTTGGTGTTTCTCTGCAGAGCGGTTATAAGTGCGCGGCAGATTTGTAGTCGTTAGATATTAAAGGGCACTGGCGTGAAACCAATAAGAAACGTGCACATGTCTGCTACTTATGTCTCAAAAAAACCTTATCGGGCTTGTTTGAGTTTAATTTTCATATAGCTGTATGTTGCATTGCCTAGATTTATAGAACTTTTTTTTACCATAGCTCATACTCGTTACGTAGGTGGTTCAAATATAATCGAGACGAATACTTCAACACGTTTATTTATTATCGAAAAATTTACACAAAATCACATTTTTTCTAGGTAATTCCCCCCCACTATTTACACATTTTGTCCACCTTTCCAGAAGTTTTTTGATGCTGGTATCGAAAAATTCCTTGGGCAACTCGGACAGCCATGTGCGCACGAGCCCCCCTACCTCGTCGTCGGTGTTGAACTTTTGACCTCTGAGGGCCTCTTTGAGTGGTCCAAACATTTGGTTGTCGCAGGGCGATAAATGCGGATTTGTAGAGGGGGTGTTCCAGTACCTTCCACCCCAATTCTGATATTGCATCGAGCGTGAGACGCGCGGTATGAGCGAGCGTCTTCTCCCTACCAAAAATGAATGATAATACGTTGCACAATGGCAGTCGGCACTTCACGTTCACTCTTAGCACACGCGTGAAACACGTGCTCTGACGAAAAAAATGCCATACTGTTCGTAAGAGACCCAGCACATACTCAAGCCACGAAACATACATGCGCGCCATCTACAGAGTTTGTCTCGATCAGATTTGAACCACCCTCGTAATGATATTTGGTACAGATTAGCGGAATTAGTTTATTTGAACCTTTCTAAAAGAACATTGTTTCCAACTGTCGACGTTTTAAATTGTTAGTATCATTACTTTGAACAAGATGTTCACTGCCTCGATGAATCTACTCTAGATTCGCATTTTTAACACACCGGCAACATTCATAACTTACCTGAATACACCTGCAATAATCTCATACCAGCCCAATCAACGTGCACAATTTGCAAGCTCAAAATCAAACAGTAAGCCGTTTCAGCTGTGCCATAGCAATAGATGCGGCAAAACTTAGTTAACATCAATTTGTACCTCCATAAGGCTCTCATCTCCCTTCGCTTCTGCAGCTCCATAATAGCCGGAACCTCAAAGCAATTTATTTTAATGTAATGCAAATGTTAGCCCTGTTAGATATACGGTCAGCGGAATCGCGGAAGCCTGCAGCACATTCTTCTTCATATTTTGGAATCCTGAAAGCCGACCATCAGCGAAACAAAATTCACTTCGATTGGAGTGTGTGTCGAATTTCGCGCTCTGCGAACTAACGACCGTACAATACCTGTTTTTTCATGCGGAGCAAAATGGCCAACAAATTGCCGCAAACTAGCGGTTGGTGAACGCTCCGATAAATATATGAATAAAGGGCAGTGATCATACGTTTTGTTAGGAATTTTGCATAATGAACGTGGTAAATGAGACATCTCGGTGATGTTTCATTTCGAACGTGTTTTATCATTATTTTGCGAATTTACAACGAATTGGAATTACCGGGGTACGTGTGCGAGTCGGTTCATTCGATGCGAAATTAGGCTATTTTTCGCATAGAACTTCATTCATACTGGTTTAAAATTGCAACAGAAAAACTCTCATTTTTGAGATAAAAAATTAATACCTCCAAAAAGAATTCATTTATTATTTTCCTGTACAACTATTTGAATTTTGCCTATTCTTTGTAGTATTTAATTGAGCCAAGTAGCTTGGATTGAAACGTATAAGTTTTGTCTACAAACAGCTTGGCTTGATATCGAGTAGAAGGTAGAAGCCATGTTGTTTTGATATTTCTTTTCAGTAAGCATTGACAAATTATCATGGAAAGACTCACGCCGCAACAACGTTTACAAATTGTTGAAATTTATTCTCAAAATCAGTGTTATATTCGCCAAACTTATAGAGCACTTCGTGAAATTTATGGTTTACATAATCGTCCATCAGAGCAGCTTATTCGTCAAACTATCGATAGATTTCGGACAACATTTTCTCTACTCGATGCAGCAACAACAACAAGACAAAGAACTGTACGTAGAGAAGAAAATATCGCTGCTGTAAATCATAGTGTTAATAATTATCCAGATTTGTCGACGTTCACAACAAGTTGGACTCTGTGCATCCACCACATGAAAAATTTTGCATAAAGATCTTGGTGTACATCCATACAAGAACCAACTGTTTCAAAAACTAGAGCCACTTGACCATAATAAACGTCGTTTATTTGCTGATTGGGCCCTACAACAGCTCAAAGTTGATTCACTTTTTTATAGTAAAACTGTGTTTAGTGATGAAGCTCATTTCTGGTTGAACGGCTATGTAAACAAACAAAATTGCCGTATATGGAGTGGAAACAATCCTCAAGAAGTTCTGCAGGTTCCATTGCATCCTGAAAAAATCCACCGTATCGTGTGCCTTACACAATGGAGGCATCATCGGTCCATATTTCTTTGAAAACAATGCTGAAGCTAATGTTACAGTGAATGGTGCTCGTTACAGATCGACGATCAATGATTATTTGTTTCAAAATTTGAATAGTAACGATTCAGAAGTGTTTTGGTTGCAATAAGATGGTGCTACAACTCATGCTGCTACCGTAACAATTGATTTATTCAAAGAAAGATCTGGCGATAACATTATTTCGAGAAATGGTCCAATTAATTGTCCTCCAAGATCATGCAACATAACTCCACTGGATTATTCTCTTTGGGGTTATGTCAAGTCATTGGTTAATGCTGATAAACCAGAAACAAAAGACGCGCTAGAAGCCAACATAACTCGTGTTATTGATGAAATAAGGCCTGAATTACTCGAAAAAGTGGTCCAAAATTGGTCTAGTCGAATGCGGTTCCTCAGAGATCGTCGTGGTGGACATATGCCAGAAATTATTTTTAAAACATAAATGTCATAAAATTATCTTTTAAATAAAAAAAAAATTCGCTTCAATCTTAATTTAAATGTGTTTTATTTCATTCAAAGTTATAATAAAGTTCACAATAAAGCACTTTTCAGCTGAATACACTATTGCTTTGGCTGAAACACGGTAGGTCTTCCTGATCTTCAGTTCGCACTTTCCTGAAGTTCTGGAAGTATGGAAGGGGGTTTCACAGAACGTTAGTCATCGGATGAAGCTTGTTGTTGATCACAAAGTCTTTCCACAATTTCTCTAGTTGTATGGTCCCAAAGTGCAGATTTAGTCACTGTGTCAAACTATGACAGATCAATCTCTGTTGATCATCAGTCAAGTTCAAAGTGCATTCCATGAAATATATTGTGCTCTGATCTTACCTAGAATAGCTGCTAAATCACAGATCAAGTTGATTTGTCGATTTTGGTGAATCAAGACCTTCGTATTTTTCGTTAGATAGTTGATGTGAAATGTATCGTTTACTTTTTTCCAGTGATAATTGTGAAATGCTTTTCGAAATCAGTTCATCCTCATCATCAGAAGAAGATTCAAGTGAAATTCAAAGACTGAATTATTAGAGACAGAATCGATCATTTTGCAAAATATGATGTTGATTTCAAATTACGTTTTAGTTTCAAAAGAAATGACGTTAAGGAACTATTACATAAAAATGGACCAGAAATTGAACCACGCAGTAAAAGAAATGAATTGATCTATAAGTATTAGTTAGCACGCACACCTAGACGAAGTGTGTCATAAAGCCAGAATGGGATTCTGGACCTGAAGGCGAATCTGCGGTAAAACCTGGAGTTTAAAGCACAGGCAGATGTATTGGCTATGCATTGTGGTAATCAGACCACATATAACGTATGGCGCTGTAGCGTGGTAGAAGAAGGGAAGAAGGGCCAGCAAACGGGCCATAATCTTAGCCGACTACAGAGACAGGCTTGTCTTGCAATTACAGGTGTGTTTCGCACAGCGCCATCACAGAAATATATACATTCTAATTTTTCTTCTTTCTGTTTCTGGTGTAGCGGTGAAATTTTAGAAAGTGCGTCGTTTTCCAGATTGTTTTCTCGGATCAACTGATCCACTTGAGCGACTTCCTGAACTGTTTATTAAATTTAACAAGAATATCTGTTGATCACCGAATCTTTATGAAACCCAGCAAGGGCGTACCCAAGCTGAAATGGGGGGGACCATGGTCGGGAACATTTTATCACGGAATTTTTTTTTTTCGAAGGTGAATGAAACCAAAATTTTTAGGAAAATATGTATAATTATAAAAGTGCTTTATCAACTAAGTTATTAAAATTATTTGCTTGAAAAAAATGTATTCTAGTTACATGCCTCATACTATTATCATTTTTTTGTGGATTCGTAGAAAACTTGTTCAAAACTCTCGTTTTAATCCAGTCCTGATTTTCCTTAAAAAATTTACGATGGACGCTCATCGAACTCAGCCCAGTCAATCTGTCCTCTCCCATTGTACTTCTCAGCCAGGTCTTCACCCTTCGAAGGCTACTGAAAGATCGTTAAACAGTAGCCGTAGTGGATGGGAAGGCACTTAAAATGATGAGTACGTGCCTTGTTGAAGAGGAAAAAATATAAGCCTCCTCCAAAAGTGCAGCCACTTCAATATCCTTCAATTTGTCCCCTGCTAAATCTGTCTTTTTCCACAGATTATACCACAAATCTAATTCTGCAGAGATATCACCCATATCAAAAAATGTTATGAAAGATTTTGCGTTTTTTCTTCGAAATATTTAGAACTACTTTTAAGCATGTATGAAGGATGAAGATGGGATAAGGCAAAAGAAGGTGTATTCTCGTGTGGGAATCTAACATTCAATGATAAGTTTAAAGAGTAAAGATAAGGGATAATCAACGATCGTCTCCAGTATTCAATCGCTGTCTCAGATGGCGGATTACTTCTGTGTATTTCCTTATTAACAATTCGTGGAACTGTTAACTCAACGCCGATTTTCTCTGCGATATCATGTGACTTTTTAAGTACTTCCTACTAAACATGTTCAATTTCTTGTCGATTCTTCTTGATGACATCAAAATCAAGATCAAGATCACCACCAATGTGTTTCCTCACAATAATCAAATCCATATTTTTACCTTGTAGAACTTCATGACTTAACCTATAATAAAAATTGGTTTAGTTACTGCACAGTGCAATTGATAGGCAAATTTTCTTGTAGCATAGTTTCCCTCGATCGAGAGATGTTCTTGCGCATTGACGATTTCATGAAAACTTTCTGATGCTCTTACATTTCTCAGACCATCTGGTCTCACAGAGCCCTGATGAAATAGGAGCCGAAGTCCTGCGGGTTGGCGACTCACTAAAGAAGGATATTGTATCCTTAACAATTTCAATCAAGTTTAACAGTTGCAATCAACTTTCATATTTCCGGTAGTTTGCTAGCATTTTCGACCACAAGATTTATTTTGTGGCTTGAGCAATGAAAGAATGAAGATTTATTGTACTTTTTCCTGAAAATGGCCTGTACACCACTTCCTTTTGCAGCCATCGTAGAACATCTGTCAAATCCAAATCGAACATCTGCTGAAAGATTTTGATCAACTGAAAAAGTCTGAATTGTGCTAGCGATTGTAGAGGCATCTTGAGATTTCAGCTCCACAAAGCCTACAAATTCCTCTCTGATTTTTTGTTGATTTTCATCATAAAATCGCAATCCAATAGAAAGGTGTTCTTTTCCAGCGATATCAGCTGTTTCATCGGCCATAACAACGTAAGCCTTTGCTTGTTTACAGTCATCAATAATTCTCTCTTTGACAACCACATAATCCTATAATTTCATTCTGAATTTTTGGTGAAGTGTAGACTGCATTTTTTCGACATCTATCCAAGTGATGCTTTAGCTTCAGATCACCACAGTCAATTCTCAAATTCAAAAGGTCGAAGAAAACACCTTCTTCTCCTTCCTTTTCTCTAAGTGGCAAATCATGAGTTCCACAAAATATGATACAAGAAATAATTGATGACAATACTTGTTTGTTTTCTTCAATTATCTTTTGGTGACCACTTTGCAACTGTACATCAACTGGAACATTTTCAAGGAATGCTTTTGCAGCAGCTGTTGAAGCTTTGTGGTAGTGACTGCCGACGTGTTTTCTACAATCTTCATGTATATCTTTGAACTTCGTGTATGACCTTACCATGAATGACCCCAAAACTCCTTTAACTGTAGCAATACTAGGAGGAAAAAGAACACAGTGCATACATAAAAACGACTCGAGTAGACCAACTAAGGAGAATATTGATCTTACCAGCGGCTGTTAAATTTTCTTTTCAAATGGATGGCGCTGGCATCAGAACCAAAATCGTAATTTGATGGTGGGACCCAGGGATTTGTAAGCAAATTCTTCTTTTTTTCTGATGGCAATTTGAGAGCATGAACAACATAACGGCCAATGTCATTTTTATGGTAGCCATCGTATTCTTCAATCATTTTAGATGTCCCGGGAACAGCTACGTGAAGGGGTGAAGAATTACTAGGCACAGAATCCGATTATTTGGTCAGTTTAGTTATATCTTCCCCACCATCACTGCTTCCATTTCCACTATTGTCATCTTGATCCCTTTTCCGTTTGATAGACTGCCTGAAAATGTATTCCAGCAACCAAATTTAATAACAATTAACTTTTTTGCTTCCAGAAGGGTACGCTGGGTACGCCCATGAAACCCAGCATGGAACTATCATAACTTTTGCTATGCTCTACTATTTCTCGTTAACAAAAAACAGGGGACAAAAATAGACTCTTGTTTTCTTTCTATCTGCAGTGATAACATCAATTTGAAAAAATATTCAACCCCCGGCGGGACATGAATTATTTCCATATCGGAAAGAAGAATGGCCATGTGAATATAGAATAAACCCTGATTAGTTCAGGGAAAAACGAAAATATTTTCCTTTCTCCAACAAGCCTTTCATAGTTGAATATGAGCAGTGAATACGAATCCTCCGATCTACTTGGCTGTTTCACTTTAGGCATTAGTGCCCGAATTCTTTCTCGGGAAACGATCTCCGGATACGGCATCCTTTCAACGCCCCCATTCTTGGCAGCGGGAGACTGAGGAAATAAGGTAGCACTTAGATAATAATGAGAACCAAACTCGGGTTCATCATTTCATGTCGGCAGAACAATAACCGAAAATGACATCCGTACACAAGTTTACAATGGGAAGACCTTTGCCTTTGCAGCGTTTTCGATTTTGGGAGCAACGAATCTACACGGAGTTCCATTATGGCGAAATCCTAGCTGGAACCAATAAGGGATGGAAGGGCCTAACGCTTTGGATCTCTATTCGACAACAATGGACAGAATTTACACATCTACGGCATGAAACAAATAAAACCGGAATAATGGTCGCTGGAACGAGAAAAGGGATCTATTGTCCCAGGTTCAGGAATTGGTAGAGATGAATAAATGCATATTGCGGTGCATAATGAATCTTTTATCCTGGGTTTACTAAATTTTTTCATCATAATCTTTTAGTTGGTTTCATTAAAATATTAATTGAGTATTTATCCCCCCGTTCCGAAATAGAAAAACTATTTCATTATGAAGCACTTCCATCAAAACAATGTTTTGTGATGAATATTTCATAATATTGGGAGAACAAATTAACTCGGTACGCCCCTTTGCTTTTATTTCAAACAATTATGAATTAACAAATTAATCAAAATATTCTCCAACTCTCAGGCAATTTACGAATAGCATATCGGAAATTTTTTTTGTCTTCTTGCCTAATCGTGTTGCACCCATCGAAACATCCAGTAGTCAAAGGAATAATGTCCGAAGAATACGGCAGGTGCAATAAGATATTCCATTTGACTGTTTCTGAATATTTTTTGACAACTTTTGGGACGTGTGCATTATCATGCAAAACAATAACTACATCATGTATGTCCTTATATTGTGACCGTTTTGCAATCTGTACCGATAAACAGAATGAAATCACCAGGTTTTAGCAGCTCGTAGTACACAACAACCCCATGGTCCCACCAGATACGCAGTATCACTTTAGAACCATGAATGTTCAGCTTTAATGTTGATTTTGAGTTCGATGACAATGATTGACCAGGTGTAGTATTTTTTTCTTGGAGGTTATCGTAGAAAATCCACTTTTTGTCATCAATCATTACTGGATGTAAAAAATAATTTATTTTTCATCTTTGAAGCATTTACTTACAAGCAAATAATCACCTTTTCTGATCTCTTGATTTCAATTCATATGGAAGCCAAATGCCTTGCTTTTGAATTAAGCCCATATATTTCAAACGTACAGACACAGCTTGTTGGATCACCCCCAACATAAGTACAAACTCTTCTTGCATTAGATTAGGATCTTTATCGTGTAATGTCTGTAATTTATCGTCTTCGAATATGTTTGCTTTTTCCCAGTAAGATCTATTTTCAACGCTGAAATCATCACTTTCAAAGCACCGAAACCATTCTGTACCTGACTTGTCAGATGAAGCATTGTCACCGTAAACTTCTACAAGCATTCGATGACCTTCAGCTGCACTGTTTTTGAATAGAAAAGAATTAAAACTTTTCGCGAATGCTGTTTATTTATCAAAAATTAACAGCGTAAGAAAACGTTTTGTATGAAACTCAAAACAATTTAATCTGAATGTTATCGGAAAATGTCTAATCTGCCGGTAAATAGCTGTTACGATTTGAAAATTCAATATCTTCAGAGTTCATTGATATATAATAACAGTTCCAACCCTCATAAAATAAACATATCTCCCTTTCACACCTTTATACATAAGTTACCATGAACTCCTCTCTCAATAGAAAATTTTAACAAAGAAATTAAAGTTTTGAAGTTATTAGCGTGGAATAATGGTAACAATACGTACGTAATAGATAAATTGATTTTTAAGAAACAGCATGAAAAAGCTCTAGCTTCTCTTCGCCCTACCCTTCAGGACAAAGAAAAAGAAAAATTCAATACTTCATACCACAAATTAGTAACAAAATTTGCAATAAACTAAAACAAAATAATATCAACACTATATGTACAAATAAGAAAAACTTAGGCTCACTCTTAGTCAATAGCAAGGACTATCGTGAAAAGTGTGAAAAAAGCGGTATATACAAATTATATTGTAATGAATGCCCTGCATTTTACATAGGTCATACAGGATGATCTATAAACATAAAGGTAGAAGAACACAAAAAAAGTATTGCACAATAAAATGACATCTTGTTTTTCGGAATATTGTATAACCATTTCATAGATTTTAGTAGAACTGAGATCTTAGACGCACGTAATAAAAGCAGAAGAATGAAACTTTTAGAAAGTTTAGAAATTTGTGTAGTATATGGAAGGGAGCTACCAACCACAAATGAACAACTTAAATTTAATTTATGACCATTGCTCTTAGCCGTATAAGATTAACGGCCAGTTTCATAAACAACATCAAAAGGCTTCTTTATGATAAAGTCCCTTTATGAAAAAGGATCCTTTAAATGGGAGCATCAGTTTCATAAACGCACATCGACCGTCCTTTACTTAAAGCTTCCTTTAATGCGCCAGTCATATGTTTCCGACTGTTGGCTATCCTGAGAACTAGTGATTTTACGAAGGTAGTTGGTGATATTCTGTAAAAATTGTGAGTTATGCGTTGGAACTTGTAAAAAGAAAAAGAGAAGAAGCATAAATCGATCTTTGCATAAACATGGTTATTTGCAGAAGACAGTATATTGAAATTTATATCATTATTACCTTCGAATTGTTATATTTTATTACGTGGGTTATATGAATGTATATGGAAGAAAAAAGAAAAAAAGTATTACTTTAAAACCTGAGGAGGAACTATGCCTCTTGGAATTGATTGAAAAAGAGAATTTTAATATTATAGGATAAAGTCTGGCAGATAATAGGAACTGCTTTCAATGCAACAGTTCTCCATTGGAGAAATGGGGACCAGCTCAAGTCCAAATATGACAATATAAAAATTAAACTAGAAGGTGGTAGCTGCTCAACGCAGTCATATTGACTGGTGGTGGGGCTCCATTGAAATTGAGGCAGCCAATTTCCAAACAGTTGAGCCCAACTGTTAGGAACCCACTTACCGAAACGAAAGAGATGTATTATAAAAAAACAGCTCTAGTAGAAGCTCAGATAGTGGCTATCAAGGAAGAGAATAGAAAAAAAGAAGAGGAGCATTCAAAGCTTAAAATATTAGATTTGCAAATTATGGAGATGAAGAGCAAATTAAATAATAATAATTAAATCTTTTTTATTTTGAATGCACTTTCTGGAAAAAGCGGTATTAGAATTCTATCAGCATTGCTGCAGACTATGAAGTCCCCTCAAATTTGAATTAAAAACCGAAATTTCAATAACACATAATATTTTTATTTCTTTATTCTCACTCGAAACTTTTTCAGATGTTACCTAAAGTAAAACAATGAATCAGAAATACAAACATAGAAGCCTATCTAAATACATACCTTATAAAATCTTATAAAAATTATATGAAATCTTGTCATGTTGAAGATACAAATTGAATATGAAGAATAGTTCCACAAGTGACAAGCAAATTTATTTTCAATTATCACACAAATATAAATTTTAAATTAGCAAAATGTTTATTAATAATAGACTCTCGCTTGACGAGCTGCATTAACATTAGTTGAATTTGTTTGAAAGTTCTTTTTCTCCTGCAATCATTCATTTGGAAATATTTCGTTCATATCTACATATTGTGCAAAACAGCGGTAGCAACAATAATTGCCCTTATGGTCGTTTACTTAACACTCATTCCTTTAGAAAGTATAGGAAAATAAGGCTTCCAAACTCCATACTTTCTCTCCACCACATTTCTAGTTCGTATAATAGACTGCTTATGTAAATTTTCAGCTGCAGTTATAGCTTCCGGTAACTTTGTCATAAGATAAGTCTGCAAACTATAACCACTACCACCAAGTAACAAATACCGTCCTAATTTACCACTCTCAAATTGTCTCTTCAAGACACTTTTATTAAAGATGGTTTGATCATATATTTCCAGTTCCATAGAATCTCAATGTCAAAAGTAGTTGGTTCATCGGTTCAATACTGGTATACATAAAATTATATCAACAAAATAATAAATGGAAATTTGTTTACCTGTTAAATGGGAAGTACAATTGAAGCAATTTTTTGAAGCAAAAATTAAACAGTTGGTTTTGTCAGGCAAAAATGATAGAAGAAATCTAGGTCATCTAACGTGGAAAAATGTTTCTCCTGTAAATAACTAAAATCAGCATTCAACATTTGGTGCAACATATTTCGTAGTACGCTAAAATTAAATAAAATGGGATGTGACAGAACAAGGTTATGTCCACTGTTTTCGTGTTTATCGAGCACCTGCGCAGTGTCGAGCTTCTCGTTAAAGGATCCTTTTCCAGCCGTAAAGGGCCGATTTTCTCACTTTAAGATAAAGGACGCTTTTAACCTCAAAATTTGTTTATGAAACACGTTTTATCATTAAAGGAGACTTTTTTGGAAAAAAGGAGGCTTTAATTTCGTTTATGAAACCGGCCGTAAGACTGAATCAACATCTCATTTGTACACTAAAATAATAAGAAGCGGTTTTTTACTTGAAAGAAGGATTATTACAAAATTTGAATATCAAAACAGATTCAATTTGTTAGTCATCTACAATTTTAATTTCAAAGAATGTTATTCAAAAAAACTTTTAGAATTGAATTAATGTCTTATAAGCACTGCTTATATTTCATAGACGTATAAAATCGAAACTCATTTCACAATATCAAATGGAAGAGACTAACAGATTAAATCTGTTTTGATATTCAAATTTTATTTGTAAACTCTTCACTATTCTACCTGTTATCTACTCTACTATTATAATAATAATAATAATAATATAGCCTTTTATTCAGATCTCTTACAATGGTTTTTAAACTTATGTAAAACTGTATCAACTTATTTAACTTATCTTACTAACATATAGCCTTGTTTAGCTAACATTATCTATATAATCTTATTTAGTATCTAACTTTAAAGACTTAAACTTAATATATGGTAATAAAATTAAACTAATATTTGGTCCTTGGTTATTTTGCCAAGATCTGTTTGCCAGTCGGCAAAGGCCTCCTCCACATGCTATGTAAACTACTGATTTTCGGTGGTTGTTGTCTTTGTAAGTTGGAGGGTTGTGGTCGCTTTCCCCCTCGAGGACCAGTCGGCTTGGGGGAGTTCGTTGTTTTTTTTGTTTCTTTCTTGTTTGTTCCTTTGGTTGGTTTTGGTTTCCGTTTGCCGTTCTGTAGTTGCTATTCGTTTTTATCAGTGTTAGGCATGTTTGAAAGGGAGCTGGATCTATGTCTCATTAAATCAAAAGCATTTGTCCTGTTGGTCTTCATTTTGTTTACGGTTTGTTGCTTTTTTGGTTGATTGTTTTCTGAAGAGGGTGAAGCGGATAATCCCCTTTTTCTTTTTTCTTGGCTGTTGTTGTTCTCTTTAACGATTAATTTATCATAATTCAAATACGCTATATTACCCTTTTGTCTCTCTTCAGCTAACTTGGCTTGCAGATCTTTTCATTTTTCTAACAACTCCTTCGAGTAATCCTCCGAAATGTATATTGTTTTTAGGTTCTTTTTGTTTTTGATAATTTCGGTCTTTTTCCAGTTGTTTGTGAACGAGCACAGTACCGGCCTCGGTTTATTGCTATCTCTCTTTCTAATTCCTAAACGATGATATCACGTTCTTCCATTATAATATTTAAATCTAGATTGAAGGTTACTTTGAGCTTTTGTATTAGTTCGTAAGAGGATTTTTCGTTTTCTTCTAAGCCGAATACTATGATGTTGTTGGCTTTCTCAATCCTCTTAAGGTATTCTATTTCTTTTTCCAGTTGTTCTACTTTATTTTTCAGGTTCTTATTTTCTTCCATAATAGGGAATAATTTATCATCAATTTTTTCCATAATACTATTTGTTATAGAATCCTTCAATTCTGCATTCTGAGTTTGCATCTCTATTTTCATTTTTTCGAATAATATTTGGAATTGACCTTCCATCTTATAATTTTCCCGTGTGTAACGGAACGCAGTAGTGGAATATGGCAGAAATATTTTTTCTCAATTGGCAACATTGTTTAATCTGTCGGATTTATTGACGTTTATGACAAGTGTCACTGAGTGAACGTTGTGTTGTTTTCGTGTATTCTAACCTCCGATCCAATATTTGATATTGTGGTTGTAGATCGACGATGGGGTAATCGTGCTTCCCCGTATGTTTATAATCACTTCCAGGGGGTCCCAGCACCGTATCGATGAATACCAGCAGGCAGAAATCACGTTTGCTATTTTATTTCACTTAATTTCACTCGGAGTTAATCACTACGGTGTTGACAGTTCGGAACATATTCATTAATCTCCTTACTATTATCCTCTACTATTATAACTAAGATTTTAAGTTCTGTTCTCTTCAGTTTTGAAAATGGGCTAAGAACCCGAAATATATATGTCAACAGACATGAGATGAACAGTGAAACTTAAGCCAAGTGGCTCTTATTTACTTTATTGATTCAAAAATATTTCACCAAGTGCTATGCGAGAAATCGATATCCTAAAATTTATTGGTTAATTTCGCTATAGCAGAAATAGAAGTCTTTTGATTATGACGAAAAATAGTAGGTACTTCACGAGATATGTTCGTGAATTTTTGCCTTTTTTATAGAGAATTTCCACTATTCCGGTACGTTTTGCGAGCGTATATCCATCCATTTCTTATAAATTCACAATTTTTCTTGGCAAATGTGACATTCCTGTTACTTCAAAAACGGAGCGAAATTAGAAACAAAACCTCTTGCTGGAAGATATTTACTTCTTCGATGCCGCCGTCAATTATTCAAAAGCACTAGTTGAGTCCTCAAATAATGCATACTGCAGCGAATGCGACATCTCTATTCAAGCCTCGATTTAGTCTCATGAATTTTGCATCCTGCAGAATCCACTGCCTACTTTATCAGACTGCGGCAAGTTACAACAATAACCCTAATCAAAGCGTCCTGGACTACTTTCTCACAACGAGACATCTGCTCCCCGCCCGGGAATCCTTGTGCGGGGAAAGATATAAATCAGTCCTTATTTGATTATTTGGAAGTTCTTGAACTCATTCATCTTCGGCTCTGAATATAGCTTTCATTGTATTCTCTGGAGTTTTCGAGGCAGGTGATGCAGATCCCGATTCTTATCTATTTGCTGTAGCTTGCACTTCAAGGTAGCCTCCGAATTTGTGTCCATCGAATGGAATTGATACTGAGATTTCAATGATAGATGTTTTGTTTTAGATGCGGATATACCAATATTATGTATTCTATTCTAGGACATATGGAATAGGATTTTAATCGAAATATAGGTACTAGTTTCAGATTTTCTGGATTGCTGAGAAATTTTCAGGTTAAATGGTCTTGGCTACTAGAGAAAAGATAGTCGTTTGATTCTTATTTCAGTTATTAAGCCCTCTGTTGCATACCATAACTCTGCTATTAAGCCAGGATAATTATCTCTTTGATTTAAGTGGAAGTTAGAATGGGAGCTGTCAGCTTCATCGCCACTATAGCAAGCTGTTGGGTATACACGTACACAGAAAATAATCTTTATTGTCTACCACAAGGTGAATAAACTAGACTTTAGGGTTTTTGAATATTTTCAACCATTTCTCATGCCATTGTTTCAAAGGATCATGTAACATATCATACGTGAACCATTTTCAGACAGATCTCCCTCCTTCGTTTTATATTTAAGCCACTGCATTGTTGAGAACTCAATTTAAAAACTCCAGAATTATTCAGTCGGTTGTTTCTGTTCACTTAATTGAAAACTCTATCATAAACAAAATAGAAAAACAGCTCATTCTGAAATAAATGTATCCCACTTCCAAGACCAAAAATAATGACAATCTCGCAAAAAATAGCTCAAATATCTTCAAAAACTAACATAAAACCATCTTTTTTACACATTCACATAAAATTTCAATATATTTATATATATATATATATTGTCATGGAATTTACACTTAAATTGAATAATTACATAAAAATATTAGGGAAAAGACTCACCTTTGTATATAAGTTGTCTCGTTAGAGTATAACAAGACCAAAATTAATTAAATAATAATCATTATAATACAAATATTAATAATTCAATTCATTAAAATACTCACAAGCTGAAATTATGAAGAAAAAGCATATTCAGGATACATAACGGCTACTCAAATTAAAATTCTTTGAACGATAATCAAAAAACAGTAATCTTGTTGACAGTTTATAAAAAGAATTTTCAGGGAGATTTCAATTTACAATTATTCAATATAAAACCAGCCAAAGTTGCAATAAATAGAAGTAATTTGAATTTAGATATCCAATTTGAAATTGATGAAGAATTTGTTGAAAAGATTTGTTATTATAATGAATCACATATAAACTTTAGTGAAATTGTTGACAAAGAACAAGCTAAATTAAATATAACTTACCAGCAGTATGTAAATAGGACACATTTGATCAAAAATCAATTAATTCAATGAAAGATAGCATCTACGTAAGATATTTTCAAATGATTAATGTAAGAGATATCCTTGAAAATGTTTAGGCATCAATAGTATTGTAATAGCATCTAAGCTAAAGAAATTTAATCAATTTCATAAGTAATATTAAGTATTTTATAAGTTATAAGCATTAGAAGTTAAACTTTGTTAAATTTTGACACTTGAAATACTTTACGAACGAAAAGCAAGACTTTCACTGTTCTGTTTAACATGAAACATACATCAAAATGTAGTTTAAAAAATAAGCTAATTTTCAAAAGTAATTTCAAACCAGGAAATATTGTGAATTTTGTAAAATCATCAAAAGCATCATTTTTATATAATTTTGACAGAAGCTAGTAAGCTTTGAAATTCAACTTTTCTTGAAAACTATAAATAGGGCAGACACAGAAAAAGTCGGCAGTCTCCAATTATATGCAGAGTAGAATCCTTGTCGGTCCATAATAAAAAAAAATGCCAAAAAAGTGCCATTATCTAAACAAAGAAGATTATTTGATTATTGTGAATGGAAAATTGAATCCAGAAAATACATTACCTGAATGTGAATGGAAAAATATCACATAGAAATCAAGTTTCAAACGAATTGGATATATCGAAGAAAATTAACAAAGTAGCCTGTGAATTTCAGAACGTTCTAGAAGTGTTGTTTCCAACGAAACCAGTTTTATTCCTGAAACGAAGAAGTGACAGTAAAAAGGAACAATCATAAATTGAAGAACAAACTTACCAAAGGTATTCAAATTCAATCCTGTTAATATTTCCAGAAAGAAATTTAGAAATAGCAAACACTGTTTACATTAGAATTACGTTAGGATATTTAGATAGGGTTAGGTTAACGTAGAATTAGATTTAGGTTATTGATCACTGATTATAATATTTCAAATTACTTTCATATAATATAATTTAAAAAATTCAATCTTTTAGAAAATTCAAATTGAACCCTCCCTCAAATATTTAATCACATTTAATTATATTTAAATTTCAATTATTCAAAATTATAATCTTAAGAGCTAGCCGGAAACATAGAATACATCACTTACATACAAGGGTGATCTAATTAGTATTCATACTAAAATTTCATTAATATAATACCATAACAATATATATATATATATATATATATATATATATATATATATATATATATATATATATATATATATAAATAAATATACATATTTATAGAGAAAACCTGGAGGACTTCCCAAAAAAGGTTCAAAGAATATTAATCTTCATTTAGAAACCAGAAAGGTTACTCTAATTTCGCGAAGCATTTGTTGAAATATAACACTTGGAAGTGAAAGAACAAAACTAGACATCCTGGAATCTATAGAAACATTAAAGCACATACAATGCTTGAAAAGAGACCATATCTGTGGCGGGACACTCTTGGTTCTGGCAGCCCACATAACTTTTTCCTGATTCGTAAATTTTGTTCAAAAAATCAGATACCCCATCGGTTCTGTGAATTTCTTCTGTTTCACAAAATGAAATCTGTATTGAAAAGACATCTGTAGATGACATTAAAGCGAATTCTCAATTGAACTTGAATCACATTTCAAATGAAGTTGTAGAGAAGTACTCACTTACACTAAAATATAACTTGGGTGCCACTTTATTTAAGCTAAGAGTAATAATTTTAAAGATTTATAATTTGAAGAAGGAAATATAGCCCCTTAAATTATTTATTGAATTTCTACAAACTGTATAATCATTAGAAGGGGAAGAGGGAATTATTGTGTGCTTTTTGGAGTTCACTATCGCAGGCTAGGCTATAATGTGAATGATATTTCATTATTTCAAATCAGACGATCTACTGAGAATAAACTGTGACCAAATAATAAAAAATATATCCCAGATATCCGTTCACATAAATTTGAGTAATAATTAAGAACTAAATCAATTATCCAAGTGCTGTTATATATCACCGAGACTTCAATATAATGGTCTAAAGTCGAAAATACACTAATCTTGTGCCGTCCTTGCTATTAAATGTCAAATGATTTCACTACCTAAATTATGCCAATCCAATGAGCTGCTAATCTACTTATAGACGATGTGTTCGGATCCATTGTCTTCCAATTTCTGAATTAAGTCAAGTATTAGTTGTTAAATATATTTACTGGTTTAAAGTAAAAAATATACTGACTTTCTATGGAAATATTACGAATTGTGTTTTCAAACTAGATCATATGGTAGAACTTGTATGATACAAAATTGTGACTTTAAATAAAGAAGATGGCCACCTGGTTAATGCGAAAAACCTGAATTTATTGTCCCAATATGACACCAAAAACTTAAATCTAAAGCACCAATAATTTCTTCACGTATAAACAACTATCGGAATAATAAAAAATTATTTGATACTTTATTCTTCGACACAGAGACCGGCAATACAGCTTTTAACAAGTGATTAATCCATCAATAGGGTTCAACTATGATGTTCAGAATGGACGTCGATATCGTCGATAAAAAGATACATAATTACGCAGTAACACCACACAAACCAGCGTTCCTGTTGTTGAATTGCGGAACTATATAGACTAGGGATACTTATAATTGATGAACTGTGCCATAGATAGATCTGTACGTCAATCTTCAAAATGCCTGGATATTAACAGCAAAATTAAAGTGTGTAGGCAATCCTTTTGTAAAGATTTGCTTGGTATGTAGAGATACCTTTTAAAATTCTCCGGAACTAATTGATTAAACGGTAACCAATTAGTATGCAAATTCATTGATCATCGATCTGCAACGAGCACCATTCACTGTAACATTATCTACAGCATCGTTTTTAAAGAAGTATGGACCGATTATGCCTCTAGCGTATAAAGCACACCATAGTGCATTTTTCAGGATGCAATGGAACCTGCAGAACTTCTTGAGGATTGCCTTCACTCCATTCACGGCAATTTTGCTGGTTTACATAATCGTTCAACCAGAAATGAGCTTCATCACTAAATACAATTTTACTATAAAAAAGTGAATCAACTTCAAGCTGTTCTAGGGCCTAATCAGCAAACAAACGACGCTTATTATGGTCAAGTGGCTTTAGTTATTGAACCAGTTGGATCTTGTATGGTAGTCCAAGATCTTTACGTAAAAGTTTCCATGTGGTGGATGCACAGTGTCCAACTTGTTGTGAACGTCGACGAATAGACACTGGATCATCATTAACACTATGACTTACAGCAGCGAAATTTTTTTCTGTACGTTCAGTTCTTTGTCTTGTTGTTGTTGTTGCATCGAGTAGAGAAAATGTTTTCCGAAATCTATCGATAGTTCGACGATGATTGACGATTATGTTAACCATAAACTTTACGAAGTGCTCTAAAAGTTTGGCTAATAGAACACTGATTTTGAAAATAAATTTCAACAATTTGTAATCGTTGCTGCGGCGTGAGTGTTTCCATTATAATTTGTCAATGCTTACTGAACAGGAATGTCAAAACAACATGACTTCTACCTTCTGACAAATTACAATTATCCCTATCGAAAGCGCCCCCCAGGCATTAGATCTTGACGTGATGGGGGCGCTTGTCATGACTTGGACCCTAGTTTTGTCCTGCCGAAATGGAGGGTTAAGTCTTGTTGTCTAACGTAATGCTATTTCGCGCCAGACACTGAACCTGTATGGTGGAAGATCTCCGAATGGGGCCCTAGTTTTGCCGCTCAGGTGAAATGGAGGGCTGAGCCGGTTGATTAACTCAGTGACAAGGGAGTCTGTCGCAGCACAGGGCTTCTCCCTTAAAACTGGCGTACTCTACCCTATCCCAGTATGAATCTCCGGATTCTGTGTAATGGCCGAGTGCGTTATCTAGCATACTGCGTTACCTCGGAGGGGTGGTTTGCCCACAGGCGTTACTTGTACCACCTGGCCAGCCCATTGGTGTTGGACTCGAGGGGGCAGTGGTTGAAAGTCCGCATGCTGGACTAGGGGGGTATTTCATTGATCTGTTCGCAGACCCCCATGTTCGGGATATTCTCATGAAACGACTCGGGGTTTAGCAGAACTTGACGATTCGACCGGCCTGTCCTGGCCGCTGGATCAATGCGTAACGATTAAGGGGTTTGTGGATCGTCGAGATCCACAAACCCTAATGGCTCCGCCATTAGTGCTTGATGCCAGGATCAATCAAATGACCTCACATGGGTTCGGTGAGTCAGGTCGTACAGGCTGCTAGACGGTGCTCGTACCAGGATCAATTGTATTCGTCAATCTTGAGTTTATCTTAGTTCATGGGACTGCGTTCGGGTGGATGGATAAGAATTCCCTCCGGCGGGTGAGTTGCGTCTCAAACAACTCGGGTACTGACCTGCTGAGCCAGTAGGGGTTGGATAGTGCTTCGCTGCTACCAGTCAGACGGTTCTGGCTTGCGACTCGGGGCCCAAACTGGAAGCTGGTGGGTTCATCTCTTCGGAGGGGTTCTCGCCACACGCGATGATATGGCGTAATCCTTATCACACTTTCTACCTCTAGGGTTAGACTGTGGAGACTGCTGTGTAGTCACTTGGAAAAGAGGTATCCTCAAATAGCCAATAACTATTCTGGTAGAATTCACGTGTATCCCTATAGAAAGTTCTATCACTCTAAAAAAAACACCCGATAGATAATACATTCACTTCCAGGCCTGTGATGCGTTATGGGTAACTCAGAGAGGGAGTTCCTTGGAAGGTTAAAGTGAAATGCGAATATAAAATAATTCAAGAGTTGAGATAAATGTGTTTCATAAGTTGAGAGAACTTAAAGAATGTGCGTGCCCGTTTGGTCGAGGGAATGGTTTCAACTGAACTTTCTTAACTCAATGTTTATACAGGTTGAGTATTGACCGTCTGACCGAGGGAATGTGTTCAACTTTATCTTTCTGCTAACTCGTTTATACACGGGAAATACCGCGTGATCGTCTGGTCGAGGGAATAGATTCAACTGTACCTTTCTGATAACTGTGCGAATGAGAGAGTGGATTAGGGCTCAAAAAGTTAGCTCAGGTAGATTTCGATACGACAATCGACTGTTGTCGTCTTGAAACGGCTAAAATGGTTCTAATGGGTTTCTAGGAATAATCTAAGGGACAAATACTTCTGTTTCCTAACTGGTGTTTAGGCCCGTTTAGGTTTCTAGGAATTAAATGAGACATATTTGAAAGGCCTAAATTGTTGAACTCGGGGTACGTAATCGTTATGTACCTACAGAGTGAATTAAAAATTCTTTGTTCAAATTAAATTTGAACACCTTTATAACTTTGAATTCTAGGAGAAAGTTAATAAAAGGAAAAATGAAATTGCATCATAACTTCAAGTCAGACAATACATAAGAGAAAATTATTCCTAAGAATTTGCATGCCCCGAACTTCTGCCTCCATTTGAACCAAAGGTAACGAGAACAACGTTTGCGGGTCCTTATTGTGTACACAACATTCATAAGAGAAAAGTAATATTCAAAAGTACGAGGTAATCCACCAACTACATTCCCAAACTTCAAGTAATCCGATGGCAAGTTCCTTTGTTTTTATTTAAAGCACCGCAACGGTATTCATCAGAAAATACCCGGAGTCCAAGTTCTACGGTCTTCTTCGTGCCTAACTCCTCCATTCACCCGCCGACCTGGATTTGTTTCGCGAATGTTATTTCCGGAATTAAACGGAAACACCTGCGAGTGACACCGCCACAAGAAGAGCGAATGAATCAATGCGATTTGGGCAAAAACGTGGGCGACCCTACGGGCTTATAAACGGGACCAACATAGTAATAAATAATCAGAAGCAAATTTATTCCGTGGTCCCCGGTTTCCGTTATTGCAGCCTTCCTGCACATTCGTTCCGCCGAAATCAATGCAAATGTATTGCAAATCTGACAGTTTGTTAGATTTGTAAAAGGAACGCTTTAAAGTGTCGAAAACCCGGAAGAAACGGAAGCGGGGGACTGCGAATTCAGCCGTTGAGCGCGATTAAGTTTCCGTAAATAGGGTTTCTCGCGGAATTAGATCCGGCATATCTGAATTGCGTTTAACGGAAGTGGGTGCTGTGGAACAGTTTCAGCTTCTCATTTTGATATTACGGAACTGAGTTTATATGAGGATACACTTTCAGGGCGTATAAGACCTCAGAATATTTTTTATTCGTTTCTGATTTTATTGGACGGTATGTGCTTGACTTGATCTTGTAGGGCGAATGAGAATTCTGCGGATGGCGGATTGTGTAATCTGACCTGCTTGACAGCATTCCATCAGTTCAATTGGCTTTAGAGCTGAAAAAGGTGATCATCATTAGTATTATGAACGTCCCTAAATTCAAACTCCACCTGAAGATTCAATATTATGCCGTTATTATTGACTAAACTGAATAATCCTACTATTTCCAGTAAAGGTAAAAAAGAATTGCAATTATTTAGGGTAAGAAAGAGTGTTGAAGAAGTTTCATCAAGGGGGATACTTGGCCCAGGGCAATCGAGGGTCGTACCTCCTCTTTCTTCCTGAAATTAATTCCAAAGAGCAGATCCTTCTTAGAAGGGATCCAAATTGAACTTTGGAAACTAGCAACGATTCTCTTCAATTGCGCCCGTCGGGTGCAAACTATTCACAGGATTAAGTTTGGCAAACTTTAATGAGCTTTCATTTATGTCACGGGAAATTAATCATTTCCACGGGGTGAGGAAATTTTGGGCAAAACAATTCGGTAATTGGTTAGCGTGGAAAAATATTCTCCGAGTATTTTTGGAAATGGTGTGGGATTTTCTGTGAACTCCAAGGAAATTATGAATCAGCTTGCTTCAACAGTATTATGAGAATAACACAATTGAGATTAACTAGGCGAAACCTATAAGGTTCTTGCCGACATATACTCTCACTAAGAGTGTTTTGTTGACAGAATACGAAATATATACGAGATGACAATCTTGAACTAGAAACTGTTTAAACTAGAATATTGGATGCAGCATTGTCGAAAATAAAACAAAACCTGAGTAAATTGCAATCAATCGTCTAGTAAATGGAAGGATTTTGTATTTACGTCTAAAAATATATTGTACCTATAAGAAAATCCAGCATGTGAACTATGTCATATTTAATATTTTCAGACTACAAACACTCAAGTTTCCGCTTTTCATCTTCTTCTATAGAAATCTGGCAAAAAACTTATTGCTGGCTTTAAATTTAGATGAAAATACGTTGAGGTAAAGTTAGTTTGGAGAGTCAGGATATAGTTTAGATCATCCATCTGCAGTGATGGAGTCCAAAGCTGTTATATCAGGTGTTTTTCTAGAGTGATAGAACTTTAAATTGAAATAAAACACATTTACTTCCAGCACACCACGACTAGCTCTGAGAAACCGCATTCGATCAGACCACTTTTGGTCCATTTATTCGAGTAATTAAGGCCTTATTTCATCAATAACACTAGTTATGTTGGCTTCCAAAGCGTCTATTGTTTATCAGCATAAACCAATGACTTGACATAACCCCAAAGAAAATAATCCAGTGGAGTTATGTCGCAAGATCTTGGAGGCCAATTAATTGAACCATTTCTCGAAATAATGTTATCGCCAAATCTTCCTTTCAATAAATCAATTGTTACGGTAGCAGCATGAGATGTAGCACCATCTCATGCCAACCAAAACACTTCTGGGTCTATACCATTAAAATTTTGAAACACATATTCATTGATCATCGATATGTAACGAGCAACATTCACTGTAACATTAGTTCCAGCATCGTTTTTGAAGAAATATGGACCGATTATGCCTCTAGCGTGTACAGAAAACCATACAGTGCATTTTTTAGGATGCAAGGGAACCTACAGAACTTCTTGGGGATTGTTTTCACTCTATATACGGCAATTTTGCTTGTTTACATAGCCGTTCAACCAGAAATGAGCTTCATCACTAAACACAATTTTACGATAAGAAAGTGGATCAGCTTCAAGCTGTTCTAGGGCCCAATCGGCAAACAAACGATGCTTATTATGGTCAAGTGGCTTTAGTTCTTGAACCCCTTGGATCCTGTATGGGTGTAGACAAAGATCTTTACGCAAAATTTTCCATGTGGTGGATGCACAGAGTCCAAGTTGTTGTGAACTTCTACGAATGGACAAATCTGGATCATCATTAACACCATGACTTACAGCTGCGATATTTCCTTCTGTACATACAGTTCTTTGTTTTGTTGTTTTTGTTGCATCGAGTAGGGAACATGTTCGAAATCTATCGATAGTTCGACGAATCAGCTGCTCTGATGGACGATTATGTAAAGCATAAATTTCACGAAGTGCTCTATAAGTTTGGCGAATTGAACACTTTTGTTGTGGGGTTGTAAAAAGGGTTTTTTCCGTGACCTTGAAGAATATTTAATTATTTTTATTGATTAGATAAGAGGATATCAATTTGATAATTTTTGTATATAGTTTCAATATATATTGTAGAAGTAAGAATATATAATACTGAATTTGAAGTCATTTAAGTTTCACTTCTATCAAGTATTGACTCACATCCAAATTAATTTTTAAATTATGAAATAAATTCAACTAAAATATATTCCTCAATTATTTATTATTTTTTAAATTCTGGTTATTTTTCTCATCATGGGACATTATTTGGGGTGAATAAATTTTGTTGTGTTTTTCTGTGTTCCGAATACAAATAGTTGAAGGTTATACGTAACAATACATTGATCATTTCTGTTTTATTTTGCATACTTTAAAGCTTACTTCGAGTTTATTCGTTCCAGGTTTTATCTTATTTGGTGAGTTAAATTTTGATCTTGTGATATATTTGAATCTGAATTCAATACATTTCTGAAGAGTCTAGAGAGCTATGAAATGTTGGAATTCTTGTTCAATGATTTTGTATTTGATCCTTCATTTTAAGAATTTTAGATAATTTTTGAATATTGGATTTTCTTGTTTCTGAATGTTAATATACATACTTTTATAGTTTTTGTTAATACATTTGTATTAATTCGTTTCATGTCGGGATGTAAAAAGGTTTCTTCCGAGACATTGAAAAATATTTTATATTGATAATATATAAGGATATTAATTTGATAGTTTTTGTATTTAGTTTAAATATATATTGTAGAAATTAGAATATATAATTCTGAATTTAAAATCATTCCAATTTCTGAATTGAGTTAATTATCAGATAGCAGTTAAATATATGTACGGGTTCAAAGAAAAAATATACTGATCTTCCATGGAAATGTTACGAATTATGATTTCAAACTGGATCAGATTTCAACTTACATTATACGAAGTTGTGACTGAAGTAAATGAAGCTGATCTCCTGGTTAATCCGAAAAATATCGACTATACCATTTTCAAACCGTTCAATTCCAGCAAGATATCAATCAATCCGATTCAGCTGAGATGTTTGAATTGAACGTCGATAAAACATAAACACGCAGCAGTTCCACTCAAACCAGCGTTCTTGGCTTTAATTACGGAACTATATAGACTAGAGGAACTTATAACTTGATAAACTGTATCATAGACTGATCTGTACGTCAATATTTCAAAATGTCCGGATTCTAACGACGAAATTGTGTGACACCTTGTCAAAATGTATTGACATTTGAATATGATGTCACATCCACTGTATATTCCTGACTTTGCGCCGCTAAGAAGTTGACATTAATTAGATTTTTATTACTAAAGGCCAGAAATTCTATGAGCTTGGAATTAGTGATTATTTCAAATGAAAGAATCTCCTTTGTTTGTATGAAAAGTGGGTATTTACTTCGTTGCTATCCCAATCATAAATATGAATAATAAGTTGTAATAAGAAACCGATGAACAACTTCTAAGTGAGTTGATTAGCAACTAATGAATATTTTCTTATTCTATTCAGTCATCAATGGAAAAACTGCTCACTACTGAAAATTTCTTCCAGCGGATAATCCAATGAAACAGCATTCTATGTCCAGAGCTTCCGGGAAATAATCGGATGGTCAACTACAAAGTGAACACATAATTTATATGAGGATTCCCGACGAAAAGAATAAAACGAGAGCGGGATCCGACCTTTCTCCAACAAAGCGGATGAGAAGGTCGATGGGAAGATTTGTAACGGGCAGCAAATTTTTAAACCCGGTCATTGTGATGGCCGGAAAAGGAAGATCGCCTGTGCATAGAGGGAGTAATAAGCGTAGTATTGTCTGGCGCATTGCTGCCGTAGCAGGGGGCTTAGTCAGAAAAACGGATATATAAAGATAACTTTAATATCTCTGTCAGCGAAGCCTGTGCGTCCTCGAGATGCTTCTGCATTGTAGAAAATCTCGTTAGTTCTGGATTTATTTCATCACCTGAAAACTGTACTCCAGGATCCTTATAGTTGAAAGAGAAGGAATAATTCACTGGATAAATTGATTTAATTTTTTTTAGAATTGTCTGGAAAAGTTTAGGTGAAGCCTTTTCCAGTTATTGTACAGAATAGTTCATTTCTGAATAATGGCTGTATGTGGAATATTATATTAATAAGAAAGAATATATGGAAGTTCCAATTATATTTCAAATCATAATTATTGCTTAAGTGGAAGCTAAAATACATTTATGTATAATGTTCCTACACCTTCAAGTCATAATTACTTTACTATCTCATCTGGTATACTGATGGATCTTCAAGGTAGCAAGTAGCAGACTCAGATATATATGGTACAATGTAGAGGATATCACTGCATCTGAAACGCTCCTCACCGAAATTTTGACCATAGAAAGATGTGCCCAAATCTGTCTATCCAGATAGTACAAGGCCCATCTTGAGCTACAAAAAATCCTTCATATCACTTGCGGGAAGCAACACATGGTTCTAGTTTAGAGACAGCTTACTGACACATTGCAAAGCCGCCTTGATCATTGCAAACACTTCCTTCACCCACCATACCAGTACCCACGTAATGGATATCATCCACATTGATTAGAGCTGCAATCGAAGAAGGAGAATGCCCACATAGCCTTATGCTGTCAAAGAGCAAGCTGAGCATGCTTACTGGGCTTCTCACTGGCCATTATATCATGAAATACCATCTACAAAAAATTGATGAAAATGTCTGACATTTGTAGGTTATGTGAACTGGCAAAACATGGCCAATGCCATATGTATTCATTAACCAGGCTTACTCTATAGAATAGTTTCTCAGGAAAATCATCGACTTTGCGAGGGAGATAACTTTACTAGGAAAAACTCAATAGTATGAAAACGAACAAAAGATTTTATTGGTTGCAGTACAGAATAGCTATCACTGAGCCAAACATGTACAACTGATCTACTTAACTTTCGAGAAATATAAGGGTAATTTCATATTCTCTTATCAACTATTTTGTTCATTTAAATGTTAAGGGCAGAGTGTTCTGATTATTATGAGTTCGGATACCCACGTGTTGCTGATAAGTTCCATTCAACATTCAAAGTGTTTTCGCACTCGAAATTTCAGAATCAATGCCGAATTCAAGGCAGATTTCTTGTTCGATAGTTTTATCCATTGCAAGTCCTTAAATATATACTAACTGATAAAGAAACTGCAACACTCAGAAGGAGCTGTTTAAATTTTAATTGTTTTTTGGTGAAACATAGATAGTTAAGCAAGGAGTAAATGATTGAAATTTGAAGAAAAAAACGAAGGGATTACGATTTTTTTCAATAAAATTGTTAATAATGTGTTTGTCCACCGCGATTATCTGTACATCCCCCAAGACGTCTTGGCATTGATGCAATAAGATGGTCCATTTCTTCTTGAGGGATGCTATCCCAAGCTACCTCTAGTTCATGTCTCAGAGCCGCCAAAGTCCGTGGGGGCTGGGGTAAATTTTCAAGCCTTCTATCCATGATGTCCCGAACATGCTCTATGGGCGATCTGGGGGAATCTGGGCGGCCATGGCAAAAGATTCACATGGGTCGCTTCAAAAAAGTTTAAACTAACTCTGGCAACATGAGGTCGAACATTATCTTGCTGAAAAATTGGATTCTTGAGCCGATTAAGGTAAGGGAGAACATATGGCTCCACTATTTCTTGAAGGTAACGCAGCGCTGTCATGTTACCTCGAATAAGGACTTAAGGTGACCTACTTGCATGTGCAATAGCACCCCATACCATAACGCCCACAGTCCGGTGTACATGACGCTCAATATCAAACTGAGGTTCGTCTTTCTCCCCGACTTCGTTTAACCCTTCTTCGACCATCATGTACACCCAAGAAGAATCGAGATTCATCAGAAAAGACGACCTGATGCCGTTCTACATTTTCAATGTTGACATTCTCTGCACCAATGTAATCGTTGCCGGCGATGCTCAACCGTCAGAGGTAACACAAAATGGGATCAATAATCCTGCATCCCAAAAGACCATATTTGGCGGTAAACCGTTCGGACAGTTACAGGATGGCCTTGTTCTCCTAACCACTCATCTGCCAAAGATCGAGTTGTCGCAAAACAGTCTCTAATAGCCTTAAGTCTTAGACGTCGATCTTGAACTTCATTTGTGCCCCTTCGACGTCCTGTGCCTACTCTTCTTCGATTTTAGGCATTATTAAACCACACTTGACAACATCTCATAACAGAAGTTGGATGTCTGTTCGTACGGTTAGCGATTTCTCGAAATGACAACCCCGCCTCCCGTAGACCAATAATTCGACCTCTTTCTAATTCACCTAGCTGGCGATAAATGCCGCGAACACGTGTGTTCTAGGCATTCTAACAACAACTAAACATGTACTCTGGATCTCCTGGAACAGCTGGTTTGTTGTAAAATTTAAAAAATTTGCAAAATACGACTACATATTTAAGTAACAACAAATATTTACATGAAAAGATCATCCCGATTTTTTTCTCCAAATTTTAATCATTCACTCCTTGCTATATATCTATGGTTTATATATGAAATTATCTCCATCTACGACCAATTTCATTGAAATTTCCGATGCGAACAATTTTGTAGAATTTTCCTCCGTTTCCGCAATTCTCATGAAATGCGTCCATCCTAATAATATCATACAAATTCCATAGACGAGGGTATGAAAGAGGAATGCATATAATTATCAATAACACGCAGTCGAAGGGTTATTCAGCAAAGCCTAAATGGATTTTAAATTAGATTTTGAGCTTGTACAGAACGGGGGCAGAACTTCATTATTATACATCCAGTAGATTAAGATAAAGGCCGAGTTGTGAACGGAAGGAAGATGGCTTTTTGGCACGATAAATATATCCTTAACTTAACTTACATAATTTCCATCTTTCCCTTTTGGCCCACGAAAAAGTTCTGATCCAAATTGAATTTCGCAGGGTGGACTGGCAGCTGAGTGATAATTTTCACGTTTTGGGATAGAATAGGAGATGTGACAAAAGTATTTTCAACAAGATATCAGGGAGGTTTTTTAATTGAATGGAGTAGAAAGTTTTAGCTTGGAAAAATAATTGCTTCACTAGCAGATTTGCTGATTTAATCTCCTTCTTGCCAAATATTGACAAACACTGGGGAATAAAAATGAATTGATATATCGGGTGTATTTTTTAGAGTGATAGAATTTACATTGAAATAAAACACATTTAAATTAAGATTAAAGCCAAACTTTTTTTTCTATTTGAAAGAGAATTTTTTAACATTTATGTTTTAAAAATAATATCCGGCCTATGTCCATGACAACTAACTCTAAGGAATCGCATTCGACCAGATCAATTTCGGAGCACTTTTTCGAGTAATTCAGGCCTTATTTCATCAATGATACGTGTTATGTTGGCTTCCAAAGCGTCTATTGTTTCTGCTTCATCAGCATAAACCAATGGCTTGACATACATAACCCCAAAGAAAATAATCCAGTGGAGTTAGGTCGCATGATCCAGATTTGTTTATTCGTCGACGTTCACAACAAGTTGGACTCTGTGCATCCACCACATGGAAAATTTTGCGTGAAGATCTTGGTCTACACCCATACAAGATCCAACTGGTTCAAGAACTAAAGCCACTTGACCATAATAAGCGTCATTTGTTTGCTGATTGGGCACTAGAAAAGCTTGAAGTTGAGCCACTCTGTTTCGTAAAATTGTGCTTAGTGATGAAGATTATTTCTAGTTTAACGGCTATGTAAACAAGCAAAATTGTCATATATAGAGTGAAAACAATACTCAAGAAGTTCTGCAGGTTCCATTGCCTGAAAAATGCACTGTATGGTGTTCTTCCCACGCTGGAGGTTTCATCGGTCCATATTTCTTTAAAAACGATGCTGGAGCTAATGTTACAGTGAATGATGCTCGTTACAGATCGATGATCAATGATTATTTGTTTCAAAATTTGAATGGTATCGATCCAGAAGTGTTTTGGTTCCAACAAGATGGTGCTACATCTCATGCTGCTACCGTAACGATTGATTTATTGATAGAAAGATTTGGCGATAACATTATTTCGAGTTATTTCGAGAAATGGTCCAATTAATTGGCCTCCAAGATCATGCGACATAACTGCACTGCATTATATTCTTTGGGGTTATGTCAAGTTATTGGTTTATGCTGATAAACCAGAAACAATAGACGCGTTGGAAGCTAACATAACTCGTGTTATTGATGAAGTAAGGCCTGAATTACTCAAAAAAGTGGTTCAAAATTGGTCTGGTCGAATGCGATTCCTCAGAGCTAGTCTTGGTGGACATATGCCGGAAATTATTTTTAAAACATAAATGTTATAAAATTATCTTTTAAATAAAAAAGAATTTTGCTGCAATCTTAATTCCTATGTGTTTTATTTCAATTTAAAGTTCCATCACTCAAAAAACACACCTGATATATAATTTTCGATACATGCCTGTATATTTTTGAGTGTTTTTGATATTTAACAATTCTCAACAATTTTGGTCAATTTGATTATCTAGGTGTTCCACATAATTATGCTGTTTTGATATTCAAATTTTTAAACAGTTAACGTTATTGGTTATCTATGTCTTAATTTCTATCAATTTTCTTTGTGTGGCATACAGCAGCATGCCTTGTCTACTAGATACTGCAGATCTTCCTGTATAGCAGAAGCGACGCAGAAAAAAAAGTTGATAATAATCAATCAAGAAATCAACTACGAAAACGAGATAAGCTTCAGGGTCACGTTCTAATACTGAGATGTTAGTCCTCCCAATTGAGCTCCCTCATTCTTCCCTATCTACGTCAGAGAAGGTGGGAGGATAGGGCGGAAAACTTCCCCTCAATTTTCCACATCCCTCATTAAACATCATTGTATCGGCAGACTGGATATAATTAATGGAATTAGATAATGAAATTCCCGAGCGAAAGTAACAACGTAGCAACTGACTATCGAACTTTTTTGACTCTTCGTGCCAATTCCAGAACACTCCCAAGAAATCCAGTGGGAGTGCCAAATCAAATTATTTACTAATTAGAACGGGAGGGGTGACGTGACACTTTTATGCTCCACTCCATTCTCAGAAGTTGAACAAGGGCTGTTGTTGAGTTCGGAAGTTAAAAAGGTCACCTTTTCAATTTATCAAGATGCACAAATTCGACTTCTCCCTATAATTGGGTTAATTACATGTACTGGTGTTTTTTATTTCGCAGGATTTCGCCCAGGGATATGCGTAAGAAATTCATCTTCAGTGTTTTTGATTTTGATTTGTGCAGTTCATAAAATATTTCAGTCTATGGCTTTGAATAGCTTCAGATAACAACCAGAAACCATACTCTTCACTAGTTTTATCCAGTTGTTACAGTTTTATATAATATTTATAACAGCCTCAGTTTTTCTCCTAGCACAGAAAAGCACAAATGAAACGTTTCTTACATTGATCTTCACTTACTAACCTAGTCCATGGCTTTACAACCCGGGTCTTGGCTGACTGTACTATTCGCCTCTATTTTTGCCGATCTTCCATCAGTGCTATCCCCATAGCCCTTAGATCTGCTTTGATGTTGTCACGCCATCTCATTTTAGGGCGTCCGGTTGGTATTTCTTCCTAGGCCAATTTAACCATCCGTGTGTTAGGTTGTCTTTGCACATAGCCTGCCCATTGCAGTCTCCTTAACTTAATCTCCCACAATATCTCGGTCTTTGCATAATTTCGATAATTCCTGATTGGTTCTCACCCTATACTGCTGTGTTATTGGGTTACGAAGCGGTACAAAAATCTTGCGTAGAATTTTTCACTCAAAAACTCTCTTTAAGAGACCATAAATGGATATTTTCCATTTTTTCAACTAACATATCATGTGTAAATTGCTTTCTAATTTTATTACTATGAGATTAACTGTTTTTTGGTCAGATGTTGAGGCATACCCAAAATACGATCTCACAAGAGACGTCGTTTAAATTTTAATATCTTTGCTATTGGATCAAACAAATTTCACTAATGGCTAGTTCTAATGACGTATAAGTTTAAAGTCGTCCTGAAAGACCACTCTCAAGACTACAACCTTCCTGCACCTTTTGACAGTGTAACCTCCAATGTAATGACCTCCAATAAGTACAGTAACCTTTCGGGAAAAGGGGAGAACACAGCATTTAACATAACATAACATAAATTTTATTCTCATAATCGATGCAATTATAGAAATGAAAAGAGGAAACCGTCAAAAAATATCACAACTTCAACAAGATCTGAAAAATATTCCATAAATTCCCTTATCGAATATGGTTCAATATCTACAACAATCTTAGTTATTTCGATTTTGAATTTTCTTAAATAACATTGATGAACTCCTTAGGTAGTACATTGAACAATTTTATACACATATATTTTGTGTTTCTTTCAGTAAGTGTCAAGGAATGCCTCGGAAAGTGGTATGGAACTATACATCTGCAGAATGAATAATCTATTAAAAATCACAGCTTCAAGCCCACAGGATGAGCCCGTACCTCAGGAGTGAAACAAAATTTGCATGATAAACTGTTTCTAAAAGTTCCACTCTCCATGAAAATACCCTGATCATGTACAAAACTTTATCGAGTTTTTTGCTGACCTGACTAACATGATCATTCCATTTCAGGTGACAATAAAACGAAACTCCAAGAAATTCTGTCGAAGACAAAAATCTAACCTGGGTATTATCCAGAATTATTGACGGAGTATACATATTTTTAGACTGAATCATTCATAAAATCACATACTCAGTCTTACTGACATTGAGAAGTAACTCATTTTGAGTGCACCAATGCTGTACTGAATCGAAGGATAATCTAGTTTGTTCAATACTCGAATTGAGATTCCTGCTACGCAGCAAAGCACTCGCATCGTCAACAAACAACAAGAGGTCGATTTCATTGCTAAATGTCAGAAATCAAAAGGGTCCCTGTTTACTTCCTTGGGGAACTCCTACCTTGACATATGTATCCTCTGACATAAAAAATAGCCCCTCACTATCAATATAAACCCTCTGAACTCGATCAGACAAGTAGCTCCTGAGCAACTCCAGTTGATAATCGCGGATATCACATAAAGAGAGTTTCTTCAAAAGGGATTCATGATCACTATCGAATGCCTTAGATAAATCTAGAAAAAACCCAACAGGTACTTCATTACTCTCCAAAGCATCAACAATATCACATAATAATTCATACATCGCAGTAGTAGTAATTCTGTTTTTTAGATAGCCATGTCGTTTTTCAGAGAAAATTTTGAACGTTTACATGAATAAACAAAGCATACCGACCAAAAGTTTCCCTAAAACCAGTTCAGGGCCAAATTCGAATCACTCTAAAGAACAACGACATCATTTATATCATTGATGATTCTAAAGGGTTTAAAGTCATTAGCAAACAATAACCTAAAGCAGGTCAGATTCCCAGGCACGTCCATAATAAAAATAAAAAACATAAGTGGTCCCAATATACTACCTTGGGGTACACCAGTGGTAGCGTTATACTGGTAGGGCAAAACATTACCAATTTTTACTGTCTGAACTCGTGAGCCTAAGTATAAAGTCAAAAACAATAATACTCCACTTGAAATTTCAAGGTATCACAGTTTCTTCATCATTATACCATGACCAACTCTGTCATATACACCTGATCAATCGGTATATATGAAATCAAGCTGATGCTTAGATTAAATTGAGAAACTAGAGGTTAAAAACTGTGAAGCTTTGAAATGTGATATGTGTAAGTATAAACTTAGAATATAGGGGTAATCAGAACATTGCTCCAGCCAGTTGTTCTCATCGGCTTAGGTTTCTTGTACTAAACAGCACACCGTCATCAGAGACTTGTAGATAGTTAATAACATCCCCTTATTTAAAATGCTGGTCGAGAGAGCCTGATTACATATTCAGAATATGTCGCAAATGCATCGGCAATAGACTGATCGTCAATAAGGTCCTCATTGTTCGGAGTCATTTTGCCGGAAGCATTTCCACAGAAATTGGTGAAAGAATCGAATATTCTACTTCCTAATTATTACTCGAAAACTTGTTATCGAATTTTTAAGAAACTTGGTAAAACATTCATATATCATCCCAAATCCATCCTCTTAATTTTTTTGCAAGACAAACCTTTGTGTACAGCGTTTTTGTCGAACAATCTTGATAACCATTTCATTAACTTGGAAATTACTTCCTAAATAACCAAACTTCACCTGATTCATTCCATAAATCCGCACACAAACTTATGTAAAGATTTAATCCCAAAAGTGCCTACGAAGTTCGGAGCGATCTTCAAGTGACCAATAGGCCGACGTTAAACAAAGGGATCTTCGCTAAATGTGTTTGCATTATTCCGAGGCCATTAGGCTATCCCCAATGGGTTTCCAGGCAGTTTCGTTAGGTCAGATATTTTATTGTCGAGTGCAGTTTCTACGGCGATTAAGCTTAATTTCTTTGGCTATTGTCTGCGTTTTACTTCTTATCATTTCTTCCGCCAAGAAACAACTGCCTGTGGGGTCTGCATTGGATTTTCATTTTTTATTATCTGGCTCCCTCGACATCAATGACTTTGTATCTTTCTGTCCTAATTTGATTCCTTTCATCCAAGTTGAAGGCATTATAAAACGCAATTTCTCCTTCACTATTAGGATCTTCGATTGTCATGGTTCTTATTTAATGGAGATTGGTTTTGAAATTTATAAAATAAAAATGGTAAAAAGCATTGAAGTTAAGTGGAAAGCTTTTGTGCGCTTCTTTATCAGTCCATTTCCTCGCAAATGTCAAATCCGTGAATTACTTCTTAGTAAATAACAAGTTGAGAAACATTACCAAAATAAGATACCCTAACAACTGGTTGCATAACCCTCCAAACCAACTCTTGAACGAAAAACATGAATAGATCCAATATTGCCAGAACAACAAGAACTGAGCAAAAAATTTGCCAAGAAGACTAATATGGAATCATTGATACATCATTATGATATAGAGAGCACACCAAACTACCAGCGTTACCAATTGTTGAATACCTGTTATCTTTAGAGTGAAATTTTTTCCTATACAATAAACCTTTATTAACATAAATTACGAATTTAACTGGCATGAAGACTTTTTAGTCGTTGAAATACTCCATCCTTTTCCTTTTGATCTGCATCGTTATAATTTGGCAATAGAAAGTGTAAACAGATTATATTGCAGATATTTCATATACTTCATACCCTTTTTTGCAGAACCCAGATAGAAAAAGGAATACAGAAAATTATCTTATTTTTCTTCACGAAATTACTCTTGAGCTTCGTATCGTTTTTTCACATCTGAGTATTGGGTGTTTCTTTTAGAGTGATAGAACTTTAAATTGAAATAAAACACATTCAAATTAAGATTGAAGCCAATTTTTTTTTATTAGAAAGATAATTTTATGACATTTATGTTTTAAAAATAATTTCCAGCATATGTCCACTATGACTAGCTCTGACAAACCACATTGGACCAGATCAATTTTGGACTACTTTTTCGACTAATTCAGACCTTATTTCATCAATAACACGAGTTATGTTGGCTTCCAAAGCGTCTATTATTTCTGGTTTATTAGCATAAACCGATGACTTGACATAACCCCAAAGAAAATAATCCGGTGGAGTTATGTCGCATGATCTTGGACGCCAATTAATTGGACCATTTCTCGAAATAATATTTTCGTCAAATCTTTCTTTCAATAAATCATTTGTTAGGGTAGCAGCATGAGGTGTAGTAGCATCTTGTTAGAACCAAAACACTTCTAGGTCGATACCATTCAAATTTTGAAACAAATAATCATTGACCATCGATCTGTAACGAGCACCATTCACTCTAACATTAGTTTCAGCATCGTTTTTCAAGAAACATAGACCGATGATGCCTCCAGCATGTAAAGCACAACATACAGTGCATTATTCAGGAAGTAATGGAACCTACAAAACTTCTTGAGTATTGTTTTCACTCCATATACGGCAATTTTGCTTGTTTACATAGCCGTTCAACCAGAAATGAGCTTCATCACTAAACATAATTTTATGATAAAAAAGTGGATGAACTTCAAGCTGTTCTAGGGCTCAATCAGCAAACAAACGACGCTTATTTTGGTCAAGTGACTTTAGTTCTTGAACCAGTTGGATCTTGTTTGGGTGTAGACCAAGATCTTCACGCAAAATTCTTCATGTGGTGGATGCACAGAGTCACTCCAACTTGTTCTGAACGTCGAATAGATAAATCTAGATCATGATTAACATTATGACTTACAGCAGCGATATTTTCTTCTGTACGTACAGTTCTTCAGCTTCTTGTTGTTGTTCCATCGAGTACAGAAAATGTTCTTCGAAATCTATCGATAGTTCGACGAATAAGCTGCTCTGCTGGACGATTATGTGAACCATAAATTTCACGAAGTGCTCTATAAGTTTGGCGAATAGTACACTGATTTTTAGAATGAATTCCAACAATTTGTGAACGTTGTTGCAGCGTGTGTCTTTCCATAATAATTTGTCAATGTTTACTGAACAAAAATGTCAAAACAACATGGCTTCTACCTTGTGTCAAATCACAGTTATCCCTATCGAAAGTTCTATCACTCTAAAAAAACACATGATACTAAATTTGAACTCGAACGTATCTGTTCTTTTCAAAATACTTGAAAAATTTTAATTTCTCATGAAAATAACTCAGAAACCACTCACTAGATTCTGTTAATTCTCAAACGTAACTGATATATTTAGACTGCAAATCTACCTTGAAAATTTCAAGTCTATATATTTAGTGGTGATTTGTTGTCAAAAATCAGGGTGGATTGCTTCTACCACACATTTCGATATTGGAGAATGTCAGCATTTCAATCATAAATATTCAAATCGATGGATAGGGTGAGGTGGACCTCTGTTCTGGGCTGCCCGATCACCAGATTCAAATCCTCTGGATTTTACTTATTTAAAACATTGGTTTACCAGACTTCTGTCCAAGATATGGAAAACTCAAGGAACCGCATTGTTCTTTCATGTAGGGTGATTCAGAATACTTTCGGAATGTTTGAGTGGGTAACCCATTCTATGCGCCGACGCATATGTAACGGCTGAAGCTGGTCACTTTGAACATGATCACAAATGGCAAGAAAGAAATATTCATCGATAACTTCTTGCTATTTGTTATGTATTTCGTTTGGCCTGTCGGCTTGTACCTTCTACCTATTCAATATGATATTTAATTTGTGAAAAGTTTAAAATTGTTCGTTTTGTTACATTTATTCAATATTTGTACAATTTTTCAATAAAATCCGTATTATCTGTTGGTAAATTATTTTTTTCTCAAAAACTGTGAATTTTAGCGTGAAACGACAAGAGATCTTATTTGTTAAGATGGATCAAGCTGTTCAAAACAAATTTTATTGTGAAATATGAATAGGAAAAAAGGTTTCTTGCGAAACATGGTTTAGGGGTGACTTTTTCTACCCCCTGCAATCATAAAGGAACACCACCAAATATTTTTTAAAATGCCTTCTCGCTCGCATAAAATGTCTTGTGAGTTTTTCGGTTTTTAAGAAAAACATTAAAAGCTGTTTTCCGGGCGCCATTTTTAGGGTGTTGTTACTTACCAGGGAGGGAGCTAAAAAAATCAAGTTTATATGAAAGACAAACCCTTTTTTTTGATAAGGAATCGCCCTCTAATTTTTTTCGTACGTTTCATTGACCGATTCTCTTTTAACTGTAGTTCGTCTTTTCTTAATGGATATTTCAATTCTTTGATTGTCTCCAGAAGACTACGTCAAAAATATCTGACCCTCTAAATTTTTTCGCAAATATTCATATACACCCATAATCGTATATGTTATGTTTCATTGACCGATTCTAATTTATTGACACTGTAATTAGTCTTTTCTTAATGGATATTTCAATTCTTTGATTGTCGCCAGAAGACTACGTCAGTAATATCTGTTGATAAATTTTTTTTTCTGAAAAACTGTGGATTTTAGCGTGAAATGACAAGAGACCTCATTCGATAAGAATAAATCAAGCTGTCGAAAGCAAATTTTGTTATTGTAGAATATGAATGGGAAAAAATATTTCTTGCGAAACAAGGTTTAGGGGTGGCTTTTTCTACCCTTCCAATCATAGAGGAACACCACCAACAATTTTTTTCAGTGCCTCCTCGCTCGCATAAAATGTCTGGTTAATTTCATTCTTGTCAGTTTTTTGGTTTAATAGAAAAATATTAAAATCTGTTTTTCGGGCGCCATTTTTAGGGTTCTGTTACTTACCAGAGGGTAGCTCAAAAAAATCAAGTTTATATGAAAGACCAACCTTTTTTTTTGAAAAGGAATCACCCCCTAATCTTCTTCGCAAATTCTCATATACACCCCTGATCGTTTATGTTACGTTTCATTGACCGATTCTCCTTTATTGACACTGTAGTTCGTCTTTTCTTAATGGATATTTCAATTCTTTGATTGTCTCCAGAAGACACGTCAGTAATATCTGACCCTCTACATTTTTTCGCAAATATTCATATTCACCCGTAATCGTATATGTTATGTTTCATTGACCGATTCTAATTTATTGACACTGTAGTTAGTCTTTTCTTAATGGATATTTCAATTCTTTGATTGTCGCCAGAAGACTACGTCAGTAATATCCGTTGATGAATTTTTTTTTTCTGAAAAACTATGAATTTTAGCGTGAAATGAGCAGAGACCTCATTCGATAAGAATAAATCAAGCTATCTAAAGCAAATTTTGTTATTGTAGAATATGAATGAGAAGAATGTTTCTTGCGAAACAAGGTTTAGGGGTGGCTTTTTCTACCACTTAAAATCATAGAGGAGCATCATCAACAAAATTTTCGAGCGCCTTCTCGCCCGCATAAAATGTCTGGTTAATTATATATATATTAGTTTTTTGGTTTTCAAGAAAAACATAAAAAACTAAAAAATTAAGTTTATATGAAAGACCAAGCCTATTTTTGACAAGAAATGGCCCTCTGAATTTTTTCGCAAATATTCATATGCACCCGTAATCGTATATGTTATATTTCGTTGATCGATCCTCCTTTATTGACACGTTAGTTCGTCTTTTATTAATGGATATTTCAATTCTTCGATTGTCGCCAGAAGACTCCGTCAGTAATATCTGTTAATAAATTATTTTTTTTCTGAAAAACTTATGAAATGACAAGAGACATTATTTAATGAGAATAAATCAATCTATCTAAAGCAAATCCTGTTATTATGGAATATGAATAGGAAAATATATTTCTTGCGAAACAAGATTTAGGGGTGGCTTTTTCTACCCCTTGCAATCATAGAGGAACAAGGAGGATCGTTGATCGATCCTCCTTTATTGACACGTTAGTTCGTCTTTTATTAATGGATATTTCAATTCTTCGATTGTCGCCAGAAGACAACATCAGTAATATCCATCATAACTTCTTCGAGGTCGATTCAGACGACGCCGTAGCACCGATCAAAGAAGAGACGATGCAGCTGTCGCAGCCCTGACCTACAATCAGCCCTCATCTCCCGATACAATCCGGAAACAAAGCAAAACTGCCGGAGACCACAACACTAATACAGACACTCTTTATTGGGACATTCGTTCTCATTATCGGGGATTTCGGAGGAGCGAGCCGAGCAGTGTGTGCCTAACGAACCTGTCACCTGCAAGATATAGAAGTTACCGGCATGCTTTAATCGGGTACCCCGTAATGAAGACGCTCTCAAAGATACACTCGTCGCTCTTTCCTTCCTTTGTGCACCGGAGGCGCGTCTACATCGCTTCCGTATTAAGGGAAATTACAATAATGAAATTCTCCCACGGAATGCGGAACATTTAGACGATTTGGTCTTCTGGCTGGGGTAAAAAAAGCCGCGTCGCATTGATTTTCGGGTTGAAGGGCGGGTCGGAAGTGCGAGGAAGATTAGGACGGTTGATTCACGATGAGGGAAATCTTGCTGTTTTCTATTCCTCTGAATTGCCTGCGTGTAACCAAAGAAATGAATTATATACAGTGTCCTACCAAATATTATCAATGGTCCTTTAAAGTGATAATTGATACAAACAACGAAAAACCCGATGCATGGGTTTAGAGAAGGAACCAAATCAACAATCCTTTCCGATCTATCCCTCCAGCGACGGTCAACTTTACTTCGAAATTTCATATATGTAGGAATTCAAAGCTTTAAAATTCAGCTCTTGTACATCGAAAACAATCTGGAGCTGCCGCACGGCTCTAAACAGGCTCGGTATGCATAACAGAATCACTCTTGTTTGGATACCGAGCCACTCAAACTATTTGGGTAACGAAGAGGCAAATCGGCTGGCGTTTGCTGGAGCCACGGAACCATTTCTGGAAATACCACATGACTTGGCTGAGCGGACGATAACAGGCAGAATGAACATACTAGAGTATTTCTGACTGAGCCATCCTGACCTGAAACATTCGAGAACCAAAAGATGACAGACCTAGCGCTTGGCTTAGACATGCCCAAACTCAGAATAATTTCAGGAATCAAGACAGGTCACGACCTGCAAAGGTTTCTATATCTCTTCAATTCCATAGCAAAATCCTTGAATATGGTTATATCTGCCACGAAAACAGAATGTTCTACTACATCTAAAAATCCTCTCAGGTGAAAACTCGTCGTCGATGACCAAATTATGCAGCGGGAGATGACGTTGAAACACCTGGAAATGGAGCTTTGCGGATTCGTCAGATTCCACGTCTGCGGTAAGACAACAAATAAGTAAGGCAATGAGAAACAGCTGGATGCTTGAACGACACCATATGGAATAACAAAGATTTACGAACTGAGACAAAGGCAAGAATCCGACCAGACACAACAAAAACTAAGGGGTTATTGGAAACATGTGAAATGGGTAACTTTAATGCAGGGATATTGAAGTACTGGTTGGTAATTTTTTGGGATACAGGCTCTCCTGTGGCAACTAGATCGAAGGCACGCCCTGCCATTAACCATTTTTCGACATGGGGTTGCCAGATGTTTCGAAATGGGACATGTTACCTTAAAAAGTTTAGTTGTCATAAAGAGAAAAAATTTACTGCTATAAAAACCAAAAAAGACAACAGTTTCCTGGAAGAACATACCTTCGATGGGGTGTCTTGAGATTCATCAGATCACTCAGATTGTGTACCTGAGAGTTGTCAAATAAGCGTGGCTGCGTACGCCTACGACTCAAGTCTAGGTGGAAGTCCAGCCGTGATTGGAGATTGAAGAGGAACTCTTAGATCACATCGCGCAGAGAACGGAGATAGAGTACATTCAGACGGGGGTTAGAGATAACTTAAGCGAGATAGAGTATAAAGACGAGAATGTTCAGAAATTCAGTAACTGTTCTTGCATTGAGTGTTGTTAGTGTAGAATTTTTAAGACGTTTGAGTGTAATTTCAATCTTATAAATGAACTGTATATAGTATGGTATGCGTTTATTTTACATTAAAGAAGATATGGCCGATTTATCAATTACTACCACTAGACATTGATAGAAAGAAGCCTATATATATGTTATGGAATCTATCATTAAAACAAACAATTATACAAAAATATCAAGGAAACATCTTAACGATATATGTAAGTCGACGCGTTGTGAAATAATCAGATCAAAGTCAAAATTCTGAAGAAAGTTCGGACTGAACATTAACAAGTCGATTAAAAATTATTCAAAAAATTTGAGAAAAGTTTAAAATCTTTTCGGAAATTCAAATAAAACTTTTTTTAACATTTCATATTCCATTTTGTAAGTTTACTTCTGGTCCTTCAGTTTTTTCTAAGTAATCCTTATAGGTTTTGCTCACATTAAGGTATCTTGAAGGATCTTCTATCAATATTTTCAAATAATTATTTTCATGAATAATTCCTTCAATTTTTCTGATTTTATCGCCGTTTATTATTCAGAAGAACGTTCAAAACAGAAACTTCAAAATAAAGATATTGAGATAAAACTCTCCGGGATCAGGTGAATCTTTCTTATGTGTTACGATCAAAGTTTTTTATGAAAAATTCTACGAAAAATATCGGGCGAAAGGACGGCACTATTTCGTATCGCCCTCCTATATAAAAAGATTTCCATCAAAGATATATTACCATCCCCTAAGAAGGGATTGTCATTAAATTTTTTGCTATACGTAATTCGTGCGAGAAGAATAGGGAGATATTTCGATCGTTTCAGACGCAGCCCCGCTGATTTACATTCTGTTCCCATAAATGATTGAAAAATCTATTCTCTTGTTGGAATTCTCTCTGTGCCTTCTAGTCGATATAAAATGATGAAGGGTAGGATTTAATTTAATGTCGTGGAAAAAATTTTCACGCGCTAGATTTATTCGAATAAATTCGTTTCGTATGGGTGTCTCTTCCGCCATTTTTCGTTTGCCGAAATACTGAAGTCTTCAGGATGACTTGGAGTGTCCGTGAAGTATCCTACCTGAGTTCATATCTCCGCGTTGGTGCTAAGTCTTGGAAGTTGTTCACATTTAATTGAACCAGACACTCTCAGCTGTGCCTTCATATTTTCAACCAGTCCTTGAACGCAGATTTTGGAATGGCCTTCAACTCGCGCGTTGTATTACTCTTAATCGTCTCAATGTCGTTGAGTCGCTTTCTTTCAAGCACCATTTTCAATTTTTGAAACATCCCAAAGTTACATAAAACTATGTCTGAAGTGAACAAAGGTTGACGGGGACGTATGACCTTGTTTTACGCCAAGAATTACAACAATGAGCTCGCCCATCAATGAATTCAAACAAGATACGTAGGTTCTAAACCTAATCTGAAAGTTTCAAGTCTCTAGCTCTTTCCGCTCGAAAGTTTCGATGTTTTTTCTCGAAGGCTATCGAACTTACGAACTGATTGATTGAATTGTTTGCATTAACTGTAACGTAATGATTTGTTTTATACGAAATAATCATAATTATAAAGTTTTTCATATTGCAAGAGTATCAGTGGTTAAAGCTTAATTAAAAACTGATGACAGAAATATATTGTATTTACCACTTCGATAAAAAAGCTCTGGTGTGTGAATTATCCAAGATTAACACTAGCCTCCTGCCTTCTTTCGACTATTTGAACCTCATGAAGTTATCTACGGGAATAATTCGAAATGAATGAGTAACTGACTTCTATATGTTCATTCTTTAAAACAGCATGAATAAGTCTATAATATGTATTCAATCTGCAGACTCAATGTAGCCCTTGTATGCAATTCATTCTCCAATAATAGCAGAGAATCTTTAATAGAGGAATCCATTCATTCTTGTCGGAGTAAAACGAGGGAGAAAGAAAAAAAGGAAAATCGATAGCATCATGTAGATGTGATTGGATAATTTTTCTTCTAGTAAAAGATGCTCTATATTTGATACAAGATAAATTGTTATCAATGCAGGCGGATTCATTATTCTATTTTCCTAGTGTAATGGGTTTCTTTGGCAAATTAAATTTTCTAACATAAAGCACACAATTTACCTGAATAGAAAATGGAATGGGTAACTTCATTTTTCGGTTATACCGAGCAGTAGACAAAAAAATTAATAGTTTAGTGGAATACTTTGAATTGAATGAAGTGAATAGAAGTTTCAGTAATTAGTTCTTAAACGGATATTACTTCATATTTACTTCAAATTCAGAATTATATTTTGACTTCTACAATATATATTGAAAAATATATACAAAACTATTAAAATGATGTACATCATATATAGCTTCTTCGAAAAGTTATTGAGAGATTTGAAATTTTCAGGGGAAATGTACTATTTAACGAACGCGAAAAGCTACTGACTTCACGTCAGTGCTTTTCTAGAATTTTTTCTTTACAAGTAAGTGAAATTTAAGAATATGAAATTTTCAATTCAATTTTCTGACATCTAATGGTAATGAATAATGTTCTTCTATAATAAAATTCTCTCAAAATCACTTTCAGCATGTCAGTTTGGACGCTTGTGGAAGAAGACGAAAGAAAAATTCATGAATAATAGACATTCGTGAGAGATTTACCTGGCCCGAGGTAATATCTTACGTTTTGTGAAGCTCTGTGAAAAGCTTGGCGAATATTAATTAGTCAAGTATGTATTACGACTTGGCGAGAGCTGTTCTGGCAGATATAAAATATGGGATTTGAAGGAAAGAGCTTAAATGGAATATATTAAAGTAAACTGCCAGCTCTTACAAGACTATTACTGGAAAAATAGCGCGAAATGATCCTCTTTGAAAGATATATTGACAAAAACAGGAAATTAATCAGTTTTATAGGGTGTTGTTTTCCGAGATTGATGAATATATAGGGCGATTCATCAAGAGAGCATTTTTTGATAATTCATGAAATAAATTGAATGTATTTAGAAGACTGAAGTATTCATTAGGTTTAATGAATATATTCATCAGTATTTCTCTAAAAAATTAGATTTCGGTGTTATGATTATTAGCTCTTATAGGTGATAGGTCATTAAAACAAAAGTTTTCAACCTCCTTGTATCAACAGTATATTTACTTCTGCTGTCATTTTTATTAATTTGGGACTTTTTCGATCAATAGCAAATTTGGTGGAATGGTAGATCTTATTTTATTATCTCATGTTATTTTCAAAAGCGTTATGAAATGCTATATTTCAGCTAGCTTGGAACAGCAAGAAGAAAAACGAATTGGGCTAAGAGTAATTAATGAATTTGTAAAGTGAGAATTTCCAGTGTGACACATGTACAAATCATTTCGACCAAGTCCATATCTGAAATGGATCAAGAAAACGAGTGCAACGGAATTTCTTCATATCTAGATGAGAAAATTTTCTCCTAAACTGCCATTAATCATCGTCCCCTTCCTTAAGGCTCATGGCAGGAGCCTTCTCTTCTGTAACAGGGTCATTCACCCAAAACATTTCCACAGAGAATAAAATCGATAAGAAGTTGCGTATATAAATGGAATTGACACATTTCTTGGATATAAGCTGAAACATGCTCCTCACTGAATATTTCTGTATATTGATTTATTATAATGAAATTTTGATTTTGTTATATATCGGGTGTTTTTTTTAGAATGCTAGAACTTTCGATGATTAACTGTGATTTGACAGAAGGTAGAAGCCATGCTGTTTTGACATTTCTGTTCAGTAAGCATTGACAAATTATCACGGAAAGAACCTCGCCGCAACTACGTTTACAAATTGTTGAAATTTATTTTCAAAATCAGTATTCTATTCGCCAAACTTATAGAGCACATCGTGAAATTTCGCCCATCAGAGCAGCTTATTCGTCGAACTATTGATAGATTTCGGACAACATTTTCTCTACTCGATGCACCAACGACAACACGACAAAGAACTGTACGTACAGAAGAAAATATCGCTGTATAAGTCATAGTGTTAATGATGATCCAGATTTGTCTATTCGCCGACGTTCACAACAAGTTGGACTCTGTGTATCCACCACATGAAAAATTTTGCGTGAAGATCTTGGTCTAAACCCTTACAAGATCAAACTGGTTCAAGAACTAAACCCACTTGACCATAATAAGCGTCTTTTGTTTGCTGATTGGGCCCTAGACAGCTTGAAGTTGATCCACTTTTTTATCGTAAATTTGTGTTTAGTGATTAAGCTCATTTATGGTTGAACGGCTATGTAAACAAGCGAAATTGCCGTATATGGAGTGAAAAAAATCCTCAAGAAGTTCTGCAGGTTCCATTGCATCTTGAAAATGCACTGTATGGTGTGCTTTACACGCTGGAGGCATCATCGGTCCATATTTCCTTAAAAACGATGCTGGAGCTAATGGTACAGTGAATGGTGCTCGTTACAGATCGATGATCAATGATTAATTGTTTCAAAATTTGAATGATATCGACCCAGAAGTGTTTTGGCTCCAACAAGATGGTGCTACACCTAATGCTGCTACCGTAACCATTGATTTATTGAAAGGAAGATTTGGCGATAACATTATTTCGAGAAATGGTTCGATCAATTTGCCTCCAAGATCATGCGACATAACTTCAGTGGATTATTTTCTTTGAGGTTATGTCGAGTAATTGGTTTATGCTGATAAACTAGAAACAATAGACGCTTTGGAAGCCAACATAACTCGTGTTTTTGATGAAATAAGGTCTGAATTACTCGAAAAAGTGGTCCAAAATTGGTCTGGTTGAATGCGGGTCCTCAGAGCTAGTCGTGATGGACATATGCCGTAAATTATTTTCAAAACATAAATGTTATAAAATTATCCTTCAAATAAAAAAAATTTGCTTCAATCTAAATTTAAATGTGTTTCAGTGCAGTTTGAAGTTCTATCTCGATCTTTGCGTATTTTTTTAGTTTTTTTTTTCATTGTTTTCAGCATACTTAACATTATTTTTTTACGAACTTTCAATTCATGGTAATAAAATCTACAGAAAAAATAATTATTACTCTATAACTATAATAATTTTCTGTATTCTTTTCAATCTATAATTTGAATAGTGTAGTATTCAAAATAACATATAAGTCGAAGATAAAGGGCGCCCTGTTCCTATTTCATATATTCTTATATATTTAACGTGTTGCGAAATGGCGAATGCGCTGGTTGCCATAAATCTTGTGTGTGAAGAATAATTAAGAACAGACATATTCTTTCATTTTGTGTAATATTCTTTCTTTCCTTTTTTTAACTCTTGTTGTTATATATCTTTGAAATGGTTCTTCAAAAACTGTGTATTAATATATTGAAATTAGAGTAGATATCTACAATATTGCTGATTATAATTTTATCCAGAAACCAACTGCACAAAGTGAAAAATGAATTCATAATGTTATAAATAGTTACTTACCTATCTGTAGAAGTAAATTTTTCGAGTGTTATTTGTTTTGTTCCAGTTTTTTTCACAATTGTCCAATCTTGGTAATCTGTGTTGTGTTGTTCATTTATTTTGGCTTCAACAAATAAGTCTTTGAATAATATATTTTTCACTTTCATGAGATCTCCACTTTCATGAGATTTTCACTTTCTTCAGGAAAACTGTTTCAGAAAAATAGACTGCTGAAAAAGCGTGCAAAAGCTTTCGATTTTACGACAGTATTTTTTACCATATTTTTCACAAGTTATTATAATGGAAACATTCACATATTCAGTCTTCGAATATTAGAGGATATAAGCCAAGAATGATCAGGGGGTTATTTAATTTACTCTCTCGATCAGAGAGGCTTTCCAACAAACAATACGACAACTATTCCTTCAACTATGCGCCAATGAATTAATTAACTGCGTTAGGCCATTAGCTCATAATTAAGTACTATGTCGTTGCGTAGCGACCACAAGACACTGGTTATTGGATGTAGACGGGAATGTGACCTCCTATTTTGGGAGACATAAGGGGATGAATACTTCGTTCTAGGTATTGGAACATTAAAGGTGAAGTCTATTCAATTTCAAATTGCGTTTGAATAACGAGAGTTCATCAAATATTGAATTTTTAATGTTTTAATTTCGCCCAATTATATTGGTCTGGAAGAGAACGAAAGAATGAAATAATGTGGAGAAATGCCCCCTGATCTCTGTTTAAAATTACGAATGATTTGAAAACAGACTCGGTATTTCAGGGACGTCATGAAATATTCTTCGTTCCAAAAAGAAATCCTCACTTACTCTTTAAGGAACAAGATATATAACAGAAAATATTCAGGATTGTACTCAGTGGAGACTCGTTTTGAACGATAAAAAATATTTGGATTCATCTGAATATTAAAATTGTTATGTTAAGAAGCAGCTTTCTCAGATTATTTATTCTGATAAACCGTATTTGCTTCACGAAATACTCACGCTATATCAAAAAATTCCAGAAGGATCCTAATGTGAATGGCGTGAATTGTTCACTAATCGTAAAGTAGATAATGTTTTATTTCTTTCTTTTTTTTCTTCTTTCCTCTTTTTTTTTTTTAAGTAAAGTAAAGTGTATTCTGTGGTGAAACGAGACAAGAAAAATAATACAAAAAAAAAAAAAAAAAAAAGCATATAAAATAATTCACATGGTAGTTTACACAGCAAATTCAAATATTATCATTATCAAATAGAAATTGAAAGCAGGAGAAGCCACCTAAGCTAGGCTTGAGTTGTGGAGCTATCTCCCGCCAACAATTTTCAATAACGGAAGAAAAAAAAAAAAAAAAAAATTGAGGGACCACAGAGAGCTCCATACATTGCACGCAGCTTTAGAGTTCAGAATTATGCATACTTCAAGGAGACGGGAAAAAACAGGCAACTATTATTATTTTTATTTTTTTTATTTTTTTTTTTTTTAGTTTTCGACTATATTTAGCAATAATTCCCGGTGAGAAATCACGAACTGTTTTATTTCTTCCCTCCGCTTCCTCTTAAAAGTTAAACGCTTTATATCAGAAGGAAGCAGATTATATAGTTTGGGACCGTGGTAGGTGATGAATTTTTGGGTATGAGTCAGCCTACAGTGAGGAAGATTGAGCGGTTGACGAGCCATTCCGCGAGTATTATACGCTTGCGAGGCATAGTCATGCGGACCATCTGAAGTCCATAAGATGCATTGGTATATGTATAATGTTCTCAAAGCGAGAACTTCTGATTTTTCATATATCTCATTTGTGGAAAAACGTTTATTTTTTTTCAGTATGATTTTCAACAAGGTATTTTGTATTATTTCCAGGTTGTACAGAGCAGTCTTAAATGTACCACCCCATACAACCAAACAGTAGCGTAGAACAGACTCGGCCAATGCATTATAAACCATCAACAAGTTTTTGGTGTTCAATATATTTCTAAGCTGATAAAATTTGTATATGAGTTTTCTCAATCTTCCAACCGTATAGCTGATGTGTTCGCTCCAGCGCAAGTGTTGATCGACCATCACACCGAGATATCTTATCGAGTTAGTTTTACGGATTGCTAGACATTGGCAATTAAGAAAGTTTTGACAGTCGTGCCTATGAAGCAGTAATTTATCTTTGAAAGGCTGGTCTTTGGCCGTAGATGAGAAGGTAATAAATTTAGTTTTTTCAATGTTGACGCTCAGCAGGCTGCTATTGAGCCAGCTATACAACCTCTGCATTCCAATCTCAGTGTTTTCATAAGTTTCAGACCAAGTATTCCCAGTAAAAATGACCGCTGTATCATCCGCATATGAGACCAATCTACCATGAAAGTTTGTTATCGAGAACACATTGTTAATGTACAGTAGAAATAGAACCGGCCCCAGCACTGTCCCTTGTGGTACGCCCATGTTTATTGGCAATGGATCACTGAATGTGTTTTTTATTTTAACAACCTGCACTCTGTCTGTTAGATAATCTTTTAACAAGTCTAATACAGTCCCTCTGATACCAAGCAGTTCCAAACGTTGAAATAAAATTTCATGATTTACGGTATCAAATGCCTTTGCTAGATCTAGGAATACTGTTATGCATTTGTTATGTTTTTGAAAAGAGTCAAATATAGTGTTCGTTAACTCAAATACCGCATCTTCGGTTGATAGTTTTTCTCTGAACCCGAATTGTGAGTTTGAGAAGATATTATTACTATCACAATAATTCAATATTCTATTTTTGATGCACTTTTCGAATATCTTGGCAAAATTATTTATAATAGTTATGGGTCTGTAATTTGTGGATTGTTTTTTGTCACCTTGTTTAAATATAGGGATTGTTACGGAGTTCTTAAATTCTCTTGGAATTGTACCCTTTGTTAGTGACAGATTTAAAATGTGACATAAGGGTTCTACAAGGAATTCGTGATATTTTTTTATGAAGTGAACGGTAATTTTGTCCGGGCCGGAGGATGTGTTATTTTTCAGTGAAGATATGATAGAAATTGCTTCATTTTTTGTTATGGGGCTAAGGAATAATGAGTTTTTCGTCCTAATGATAGTTTCCGGGATCGGGATTGGTGGTTTTTCAATTTTATCTGCCATTTTAGATCCAATACTGGAAAAGAAGCAATTAAAATGATCCGCGATCGCCCTATCGGAGTTCAGAATTTCACTATTTTCACTTACTATATCATAGTTATACGGTTTTTTTTTAATATTTTTATTTGTTATCTCGTTTATGTTCTTCCACATTTTTTTTACATTTTTGTGGGATTCTTTAAGTTGTTCTTGATAATAATCCTGTTTGCATATTCGTAATAGATTACATAGGAAATTTCGGTATTTTTTATATGCGCTTTTGTTTTCTTCCGTACTATGCTTGATGAATTTTTGTTTTAGGAGATCTCTATACCTGATGGAATTAAGTAAGGCTTGTGTCATCCAGGGTTTCAGTTTTTTGTCAGTTTTTTGTTTTTTAATTTTTTTAGTCTTTGTACATGCCGCAATGTGCTCCCTTATAATATTGGAAAATGTACCAAAACCACTATCCGGATCCTTGCATTGATAAACCGCGAGCCAATTTTCTTCCTTGAGTTTTTTACCCAGATTATGTTTATTTAGATAAGTGTAGGACGAATCTTCTGAAATTATATTATTTACCTTAACGTCCATATTGATGGATAACATTAGGGTATAGTGGTCAGTGATATCAGTCTTGAAGCTGTAAGAATTGAAATTAATTTCCTTTCGAAGTTTGTCACTCGCGAATCTGATAAATATGTGGTCAATTAGACTTGAGGAGTATTCTGTTGATCTCGTGGGCTTATTTATACACGAAAAATAACCAAAGGTGGCCATGAGATGGACATACGTGTTCGATTTTGGATCAGATGTATTCAGAATATTTATATTAATGTCTCCCATGAATATTTTCACATCTGAAGGTGAAGAGATTGAGAGAAACTTTTCGATGTCAGTTAAATATGTATCAATGTTTGTGGATGGTGGTCTATAAGAGGCGATTATGGAAAATGTTAACATGTTCACTTCAAAAGTGATATTTAATAAATTTGTTTCTGACAGTTGATGTAGAGAGACACTATAATCAATCTGCCCTCTAACAAACACAATCAGACCATCGTTCTGATTGAAGCGGGACTCATTATAGATTATGTCAAAATCTGGAATAGAAAAGTTATTTATGTCTTCAAGAACCCATGTCTCAGACAGGACGACTATTTGGATGTTATTCAACTGAAAAGTTTCTAAGTAAAGGAGAAATTCATCAAAATTTCTTCGTAGGCTTCTAATATTGAAATGTAGTACATTCATAAATTGCTCAGCAGAAAATTCACCCACATTATCTCTTATATTCTCACATACTATTGTTTCCCTCTCCTCGTATGCTTCCAACTCATCGAAAAACTCCAACATAACCGAACCAAAAACAATAAGTTTGTGTGGAATGATTCCGTATTGTAAATTAATATGATTCTATGATGTCCCAGCCTATCGAAAATTCTGAACAAAGACAGTACAATAGTTACAAAAATTACTAATTTTTTGTTTACAAACATATAAGTAGGGATTGTAGAATAGAGTTCACAAAATATATAAATTTAATTTTCAGCGTACCCTAGTTGCTAATGCAGTTGCTTTATCTATTTGAAGATCGCAGTCTGGTTTTTCCATTAGAAGCTAGTTCCCCTGTTTTTTTCTTGACTATACCAGAGTTCGCCGCAATAGTTGACTTCTCGGTAGCTTTATTTCTTTGGTGGGACGACGATTCCTGTGTAACTGAGTATGGGCTGATTGTATCATCAACAGCTACTGAATGAATCATCAACAGCTACTGAATATTGCTATTATATTTATTTCTTTCCTAGGAACTCTAACGAGTGCAATATGTTTTCAACTATAAAAACTGATATTTTCATCCCGTGATCACGATCAGTAAATAACTTAATTCATATCGATTAAGCGCAAGAAAATTCTGCACTACCAAAGTAGGAGCAGAAGAAATTGTAAATCGTTAGAAATTATCTTAAATAACGAACAGATGATTAATTCTGCTAACCTCACTACAAATTTCAATTCTATAAAAAAATTTTCTCGAGAACTTTTTTAAATTAATGTTTAAGGAAACACAGTTACAATTTATAGATAAATAGAATCAACATTCATTACACAGCACCAGAAGGAATAAAAGGATCCAAAGGAAATATACAGGGTGTATATGAATAGTTGCGAAAAAAATTAGGGAGTGATTCCTTGTCAAAAAATAGGGTCAGCCTTAATTTTTTTGACCCCCACTGCTCAGCTCGAAAAATTTTTTTTGTTACTGAATCAAAGTTAATCAAAACTAGTCAGTTGTAATAACAAAATTACATTCGATTACTAGATAAATTCTAGTTAGGAAATAATTTTAGCCTTTACGACTCACGCTATCATGTTGATTAATTATTTATTTTATCTGAAACTTTGGATTTTAGCAAGAAATTACATGATACCTTATTTGTAAAAACTAGATCAAGCTATCCAAAATAAATTTTTTCATTGTAAAATAGGAATATAGAAAAAGTTTCCTGCGAAAGAAGGTTTAGAGGTGGCGTTTTCTGCCCCTTGCAATCGTAGAGGAACACCACCAAACATTTTTTTGAGTGCCTCCTCGCCCGCATAAAATGTCCACATAATTTTATTCTTGTGAGATTTTTGGTTTTCAAGAAAAAATATTAACACTGTTTTTCAGGCTATTCATATACAACCCGTAGAACATTAATTGAAAATATTTTAATAATTAATACATTAATTCGAGAAATTATTTCGAGAAATGGTCCAATTAATTGACCCCCAAGATCAGGTGACATAACTCCACTGGATTATTTTCTTTGAGGTTATGTCGAGTCATTGGTTTATGTTGATAAAACAGAAACAATAGACACTTTGGAAGCCAACATAACTCGTGTTATTGATGAAATAAGGCCTGAATTACTCGAAAAAGTGGTCCAAAATTAGTCTGGTCGAATGCGGTTCCTCAAACCAGTCGTGGTGGACATATGCCGAAAATTATTTTCAAAACATAAATGTCATAAAATCATCTTTCAAATAAAAAAAAGTCTGGCTTCCATCTTAACTTAAATGTGTTTTTTCAATTGAAAGTTCTATCACTCTGTTTATTTGGCATTAATTAGTACTATCAATTAACAACCTCCAAACTGAAGGGATTGATACTCAATGATACTTCCTGAACTCGCACAAAACCATTCATTCCTTTTTTGTGCCTGCGGTCCTTGATGTAGAAAGGATAATCTGTTATTAACTTCATCATCCATCCTCAAGAGATTCATAAATACATTTCCTACGTGTTTCCCACCGTATAGCGTATTCTCGCAACACGAACAAACTGTTATTCGATTATATACACGAAAGTATATAGAAAGCTGTCGCCAGAGGCTGTTCTAGGAAAGCACACACGAAATATGGAGTAATTCATAAAGTAAATGATGGGGAAAATTCTCATCTCAGTTTCTTATCCCGGTGTATTCAATCTGCTGGAGATACCGCGAAAGATATGGGGTGTAATTTGGAAATATTTTACTTACCACCTTTCTCATACCAGAGGGGTTTAAATTCATTAAACGAAAAGACTCTGATTGAAATAATTGTAACTATGATACTTCCTCTGTATTTTTATCAGTAAATACTTTTTCTTTGTTCAACAATTTCACATTTTGAATATAAAAAGGTGAAAATCACAACAAAATTACAATTGATTTTTTTTCTTCCGGATACATTCTAGACGGACTATATTATATTGTTGCAATGAATTGAGAAATTACTTTGTTTTCTATCACTTTTATTTACTGATTTTGCAGTGACTCGATTTTCGTAGTGTTACTACAGTTTTCAACTGAATAAACAAATTATGTCCCAACTATTATATATATGTATTTCATGATGGCTTCAGCAAAACTTAAAAAATGGGATTTTCCACAGGTCCTCTGCTCATTTAACAGTTTCATTGTCGGTACGTGCTTATGAATTTGGATTTCTATGACTTCCAGGATGTCTAGTTTTTTCCTTTCGCTTCCACGTGCAATATTTCGAGATTGTCCAATTGTGGGAAGATATGATCAATTACGAAAAAATGTTTTGCAAAATTGGAATTATCTTTCTGGTTTCTGAATGCAGATTGATGTTTTTTGTACCTTTTGTATAGAAAGATCTTCCGGTTTATCCTATATATACGCTCCTGCACTGTTGACAACTGAATTTATAGACTCCAGAATTATTCAGCCGGTTGTTCTGGTCTTTTGCATTAAAAAAGAGGTAGAAAATATTATATGAGGGTGTGAAAGCTATTATTATGTTAATTGTTGACAAAATTGGAGAAAAAAGAATCCCCTATACAACTAAAAATACAACTTAAACTTAAAGCAACCCTCAAAGATTTCCGAATTACTTTATCAGACTATGATGCATTCAAACTTATTAATATGAATCCTACATCTCCCAAACTATATCGACTCATTAAAATAAAAAAAATTTAAATAAAGAATATTCACCATTACGCCCTGTTGTATGATACATTAATGGCTCCCTTGCGAAACTAACCTCCAAATTAAACAAAACTTTCAAAGAACTAACACACTTCAACTCGCCCTATTCAATAAAAAATTCAATTAAGTTCACAAAAAAACTGTAAAATTTTACCCCTCTACTTAACAGTATTCTAGTATCGTTTGATATAGTTAATGTATATATATATATATATATACATGACATATAATATATATCTATAAGAAAAAGGTTTTAGGATATTCGATCTTAAAGGATTAGTAAAACACTTTTATATCATCCAAGCTTTCGGTAAACTTTATTACCTTTGTCAAGGATCTGTAATTAAAAGAAATTAACATTAATACAACGAAATACTTGAGTTATCAGACTAACATACATATTATTGGTTCCTTGTGTTGTTGAAGTAATACAGACAGATAAAATGTTCTGATAAGTTTAGTCTCAGTCTCACTAAGATAATTGTTTATAACTTTCCTACACCTTAAAACACTGATAAATTTCTCCATATAGATTAAACTTCCTTCCACAAATTCATTCACTTCTGTTCAAAAATTTACGTTTTAATTCAGATGACATTGACATAGATGTTATACTCATCGAAAATGCCATTGAAGTGTCAGGTTCACAGAATTGGAATTCTTATTCTTCTCCGATCGCATCATGTGACGTTGAGTCAGGAAGTGGTGGATGCGATTTTTTCGTTAGCTCGATCAAATAAAAATAGATTGTATTTAAATTATTTGTATCTAATGTTAAATTAATAGCATTGTCAGTTCTTGCTTCTGGTAGATTCTCTCACAACTTAAGTTGTGCTCTGTCTTTACATGCTAAAAACAATGATCATGTAATGAATTACTCGGGCACGAAGCTGTTGTTTAAAGAATCCCACTACAATAAGAGACTTTTCATGGAATTGTTTTCTATAGCAATAACTGACAATGCTATTAATTTAAAACAAGATACAAATAATTTAAATGCAATCTATTCTTATTCGATCGAGCTAACGAAAAAATCGCATCCACCACTTCGTGGCTCAACGTCACATGATGCGATCGGAGAAGAATAAGAATTACAATTCTGTGGAGCTGACACTTCAATGGCATTTTCGATGAGTATGACATCCATGTCAATTTCATCTGAATTAAGACGTATTTCTCATTTCGTTCATTTTATTTAGTATATAATTGAAATTTAGTTCAGTCAAATACCAACTCCATCTAATGGTTTTCCAGTTTACTCTTACTTACACACTCCCGATACTGTCGATAGTTTTATCGATAAAAGTAATGATGAAACTAACTTTATGGTATATCCATATTGTGATAAAATTACATTGAACTTGATATTGACTTCTGTACCACCATTTGAACCAATTCATAACACATACACTCTCTCTATACTTGCGCAAATTTTTCCAGGAACGATGTTTCGTGGTATTTGATGAAATTCACCTCCTGTCAGAGGTATAACATTATTGTTATCAACAGCATTAAAATGAATCATGCAATCGGCAGACTCACCACTTCAATTTTCATGGCGGATTTCCTAGAACCGAGCACGCAGAATAAAAGTAATTCCATACTGTTTACAGAATACTTTATTCCAGTTATCGAACATGCTAACTGCATTAAAAATTCGAATTTAAATATTTATTCTGTCAATAAAGCGGTTTAAAAATACGTTGCGCTTTAATTTGGTGCACAAACGATGCACTCGAATGCAGCATCAGATTCGAATTTCGTGTACACGAACTGGTAGATATAGCCGACTAGAAATGTGTGGACTTGTTGAAAATTGAAAATCAATGAATTTCAATCTGAAGCGTAGGAAATCATTGATTTGAACCCTCTTGAATTAATGAATGGAGTTACGCAATATTTAGTGTGGGAAAACTATGGGGTACTCATATTTTACCATCATTTGATGAGTTCCATCTAAACCTAATTTGTCAGGAATCGGGTACTCGGATCTGATAAATGTAATAAAATGATTTCAGAAGCAAACAGCTCAATGTTTAAGAGACTTCTGGTATTGACTCTCTAGTTTATAAGAAAAACAAATGTTAACTTCCGCTATTTTATTGATTTACACGACAATTGTTTCGTCATACCATGACTTCATCTGGTGAGTATTTAAACTGAGGTATACAATGCAAAACATAACCTTAAATACACAGCTCTGGTACAAAAAATAGAGGGGTGGAAAGAGATGGATTACAATTCATGAAAAATATTAAGTAGGGGGGATCTATATAAATCTATTTAATCATTCAATGAAATTTGTCTTTTATATCTATTGATCTCTAAAGTTGCTAACATATTTAGTTTCTGTTTTTTGTTTTCGACATGTAATATTTCATAGTTCATATTAAAGTTATGACCAGTGTCTAACAAATGGTTGGCATAAGTTGAATTTGATTTATTATTAATAAAATTTTTTTCATGTTCTCGTATCCTTGTTTGGAATGAACTGCAATTTTTGTGAAAATCGATGGTTTTAAGTATAATGAATCGTACCATCTGTATGTGTAGGTTTTGTGTATATGGAAAAGTCGTGTCTATTATTAATTTTGATGATTTTCAAATCTAAGAAATTGATGCTATTATTAACTTGATCTTCCTGTATGAATTCAATTAAAAATCACCAAAATTAACAATAGACACGACTTTTTCATATACAGAAGACCTACACATGCAGATGGTATGATTCATTATACTTCAAACCATCCATTTTCACAAAAATTTTCAGCTTATAATAGTATGCTTTATATATTGGTTAACATACCGATAACGAAACAAAAATTTTGACAAAGAGTATAAAATCATTGAACAGATAGCTTTCAATAATGATTTTAATCCGTTAATTGTAGATAATTTACTTGATAAAATATATTACAAGAAAGCAATATCACTTGTATATCCAAAATTTCAAAATTCAAATGAAACTAAATTTATTTCATTAACTTACATAGGCCAAAAATCGGAAAAGATTGCTAGATACTTAAATAAAAAAGAAAATTATAACATCTCTTTTAAAACCATTAATTCTTTAGGCAGTTTAATAAAAACTAATAAAGACGTCATTCCTAAAAACAAAAAATCAGGAGTTAACAAGTTAACATGTAGTGATTGCCCATGTGTATATGTGGGACAGACAGGCCGTTCATTCCAAACAAGGATACGAGAACATGAAAAATGTTATTTTAATAATAAACCAAATTCATTTTATGCCAACCATTTATGAGAGACTGGTCATAACTTTAATATGAACTATGAAATATTACATATCGAAAACAAAAGTCAGAAACTAAATCTGTTAGAAACTTTAGAGATCAATAGATTTAATAAAAGACAAATTTTATTGAATGATCAAATAGATTTAAACAAATCCCCCCTACTTAATATTTTTCATTAATTGTAAACAACCTCTTTCCACCCCTCTATTTTTTGTACCTGAGCTGTGTATTTAAGGCAATGTTTTGCATTGTATACCTCAGTTTAAATACTCACCAGATGAAGTCATGGTATGACGAAACAATTGTCGTGTAAATCAATAAAATAGCGGAAGTTAACATTTGTTTTTCTTATATTGTAGATGAGTTTCCGTCAAGTAAAGACCGAGACAATTAAAAATTTGACTCTCTAGTATTAGGTATATTTGTATTTTTTTAACAGTCACAGATTATTAGGAGTAGAAATAATTCCATTTCGAGTGGTTTTGATAACAAATGTCTCTACTAGTTTATTAGTGTTTTTTTTTGACACTTAAAAAATGTACCTAACCTCTTGTTGGAAAATGCCGGTGTAAGAGATACTGATAACTCAAAATCCTTAGTTTACCTCTATACTTCCCCCCTTCTGCACAAATTAAGATTTTATTCATGGCCGACATATTCCCCGTCCGTAAGCTCCAATCCAGACTATCTCATTATTACTCAGGAGGAACAGGGTCGCAGGAAAGCGAAAACGATCAGCAGTAGAGGTCAAGGGTTCAGCGCAGAAAACCGCAAAGTGCAGGCGATTGTCCTGAAATATTCATCGTGTGTAGGCATATTTCGTTCGGCGGGGGCCGATATAATACGGAAACCTGGCTTAATTATGCAGAGCACCTTCTGTTGGGATTTTAAAAGGGGACATACGAAAAGAGGAAATTAACTCGTCGAGTAACTGGCTGAACGTCGTCGGACTGCATACATATTGCATACTTATCCCGGAGTATTCAATTATGGACTCACTGATCAATATGCAAATTATATTATCTATGCCATGATATCGAGATGGAGTCATAGGATCTGAAAATTTCATTCTACATTAAACTCCCAAAATAAATGTAAAATTATCCAATAACGATATGTTTCTGAAATGAAATGAGCTCAAAATACACTTACCTTGAAGTCTTGTAAATTTCTGTCCAAAAATTCGCAACATAACTTCGAAAATTTCTTCCAAAATAACTCTCTTTGAGAGGTTGCTTGAAAAAACTCTCCAAAAACATGCAGTACATCTTCAAAAAGGCTATTTGGAATTCTAGATAATTGTCAGTCCCACTTCATATTCAAGAAATAAAAATAACTAATAAAAAAAGCACATCACCTGACAAATCTCATGTTCCTCCGCGAACTAACCTAGAAAAAACAATAATTTTCTGAATGGCAAAAACAGTTAGCAGACTTAATCTTTGTGATACCCTGAATATAAATCCTATAAAACATGTTATAGTATTATGTATCCAAGGCCATTTTAGACAACGCTCTAGGAAAGTTTCGAAAATTTAGTAAGTTGGAAATAACTTTCATCAGATATACAGACATTATTAAAATTATCTTCTTGAAAACGTTCACAAAATTATATATTTCGTTCCTTTGTAAAGGTGTTATTATAGGGATTTTTTGGTTTCCTTGATATGTAGCCTTGTTGTTTAAGTGACATACGCACGGTTTTTGGGCATACTTTTATATTTCCTTGATTTTCAAATCTGTTAGCCAATTCGCGAAACCCAAGGCGCGGATTGTGTCGTCCTAAAGCGAATGAAACGTTTAAATTGTTTTCTTTTAATCTTACATGGTCTTCCTGAATTGGTCTATTCCTCACACCCATGCCATTTTTTATCCTCTTTATTGTCTCATATACACCACTTTTTCCCAGTTCAGGCAATTGCATTAATTTTTTAACGTTTCGAAAACCTATTCTATACAAATATTCTACCTGTTTTCTTTTTTCTAGTTGCGACATTATTCCATAAATTGTATACCTGTTGACAATTAACAATATTTGACAAATAGTGTTGCCATACAACTTTGGCCATAGCCGACTATCTGCACAACCTATTTTATAACTTAAATTTTGTCGTGATATGCATAGTTGCTGCGTCTAACCCATAATTAATTTTCCATTATCTGAGTCTATTCGTTTTTTTTTTTCGGCGTTTTTTGAAGGGAAAAAGTCTTACAGTTTATTTCAATTGTCTGCAATTTCCGATTTTTTTCTACAAGGACATGTATATCATAATTTTAGTCCTACTCTCCAAATTTCGGATCGATAGGATTCGTACTATCGAAAAATTGGGTCAAAGGGGGATAAACTTGACTGAAATATTCAGTCTCCAGACTTACGAGTACCATGTTTCGAGTCTCTAGCTCTTTCTGCTCAAAGTTGAGTGTTTAGCGACGGACCAGCTGGACAGAATTACCTTTGATTTCAGATTCTTCATCAGAAAATCCAACTTGCTATTAGTTAACACTTTCGGCCCTTTATTCGAAAATAACAGAGATTTGAGTAAAGCGATAGCATGCTGTTCCCCAGAGCAAGCGAGCAAAAATACTCGCTATATAATTCACAGTTTATTCAAAAACTTGACACGTGTTTCGATTGTTATATACTTTTACTACAATTCTCTAAGAGATATTAGTAATACAAATTCTTTGAGAAAAATTATTCTGATTCAAATATGACTGCTGTTATGCTTTTCAAAACTTCATAAACTGCTGAATAATATATTAGATTCTGGGTTTCTTCTTCAGGTAATTGATTCCTAAACTTCGACTTAAATATTCAAGCAATAAACTATAATAACGAAAAGAAAGATTTCAATTTGAATCAGTGACAAAGGTAACATATTCCGAGGAATCTAAACCAAGAAACAAATTATTAGAAAAACACTTTCTTCTTCTTCTATCCTACGTCCTAATGGTCGGTTCAACTTTAGTTTTTCTGAGAGATAGACCGTCAACTATCTTTCCATCGTTTTTGTGGTCTTCCTAGAGAATGTTTGCCTGGTGGTTAAGCATGTTTTACTGCATGTACTATTATGTTGTCTTCTATTCTCTCTACAAGCTCATTTCTATATCTTCTTCTTTTTGATAAGCTAGAATATTTTTATTGTTTTTTCTCTTTCTCTCTCGTGAGCTTTTCTTTTCTCTCAGTTCATTAGTTCTTTCTTTGCTTATTTAATATATTGGTCTTGAAGTATCCTTCTTGAAAATTTATGATGCATGAAAAAATTTTTATTCATTTTATTGGAATTCATACCAGAAAATACCATTTTTTGCTCACTTATTATTCATCCCTTTCTATCACCACTGTTTTTGGGCATTCAAAGCACCTTTATTTTCCAATCTATGAGGCATTAAATAAATTATTAAATCGTAAATGGAGAACTAAACTTATATCTACCTAGACCATGTATTTTCATAAGAAGAAAATTGCTCCTGGTCAATTATGTAAAATATATAAAAAAAACTTTTGGTCAGTAGGCTTTGCTCAGTCATGCATAAATTCAAAATTTTCTCTGAGAAACAACATGGCTATCTAAAAAACAGAAGTGCTACTACAGCTATATATGAATTAGTATATGATATCGTTGATGCTTTAGAGAGTGATGAAGACCCTGTTGGGCTTTTTCTAGATTTATCTAAGGCATTCGATAGCGTGAATCATGAATGCCTTTTGAAGAAACTCTCTTTATGTGGTATTCGCGATTGTCAACTGGAGTTGCTCAGAAGCGACTTGTTTGATCGAATTCAGAGGGTTTGTATTGATAGTGGGGAGTTCCCCAAGGAAGTAATCTGGGATCCTTTTTATTTCTGATACATATATATATATATATATATATATATATATATATATATATATCAATGAACTCGACCTTTTGTTGTTTGTTGACGATGCGAGTGCTTTGCTGCGTAGCAGAATTTTAATTCGAGCATTGAACAAACTAGATTAGCTTTCGATTCAGTACAGCTTTGATGCACTCAAAATGGATTACTTCTCAATGTCGGTAAGACTGAATGTATGATTTTCAGAACGATTCAGTCTAAAAATATGTTTCCTCAGTCAATAACTCTGTATAACACCCTGATCAGATTTTAGTCTTCCACAAAATTTCTTGGAGTTTTGTTTGATTGTCACCTGAAATGGAAATATCATTGGAGTCAGGTCAGCAAAAAACTCAATATAATTTTGAACATGATCAAGGTATTGTCACGGAGGGTGGATATGGAACTTTTAAAAACAGTTTATCATGCAAATTTTGTTTCACTTCTGAGGTACGAGCTTGACATATGGGGTGGAAGCAGTAATTTAAATAAATTATTCATTCTGCAGAAATACGCCTTGAGGGCAATAATGGGATTGAAATATAAAGAATCATGCAGAGGTCATTTTAGAAATAATTCCATGCTCACACATCCGGGACTTTATGTTTTAGAATGTCTGCTACTTGTGAGAAATCATCCCCAATATTTTAATAATCTGTTGAATAAAAACAACACAAGACGTACTGTTCCATAGCACTTTCCGAGGCATTCCTTGACACTTACTGAAAGAAACACAAAATATATGTGTATAAAATTGTACAATGTACAACCTAAGGAGTTCATCAATGTATTTGATTTAAGAAAATTCAAAATCGAAGTAACCAATATTATTGTATTAGATATAGAACCATATTCGATTCGAGAATTTATGGAATATTCTTTCAGATCTTGTTGAAGTTGTGATATTTTTTGACGATTTCCTCTTTTCATTTATATGATTGCATCGATTATGAGAATAATATTTATATTATGTCATGTTATATATCACAACTACAACAGTAATAATACAGAAAGAAGCTCTTGAGGAAGCAACCTCTCTTCCATGTTCGAAACAACGTTATACCACATTTGCTGTGGCTATCCGCAGATTAATTCCTTGGGCATAACTGAGTTCTGTTTCCAGTTAACAAAACAATACCCTATTGATTGTTGTACCTGGTCGAGCATTTCCATTTGTAGGGGAACAATCTAATGAAGTTACACCATGAAAGGAACAACATATCGCCACGAATATGAATAAAGGGAGGATAATTGCCTGTACGTCGGTAATGAGGATACAAGACTTGAAGGAAAACTTTGGAAACATTTTTCGTTTTAAAGGAAATCCGTGAAAAATTTCAATAAATTTCATATTCATTTGAATTAGGTAACAAACCTAATTAAATAGTTTTTACTTCAGAATAAATTGACAAAAAATCTGAGTCTCAATCAAGTTTACAATACCGTCCTTGTCAAGTGAGTATAAGAAGCAGTTGAAATGCAGAAGATGCCCTCTGCTCTGATTAGGGCACTCTTTGAGAGTGTCTCATCATTCTGTAGATCCCTATTTGCCATTCTGCCGCTCGATAACGTAAACGTTACGACTAGGGCTGTGAGAATCAAGGGCTGCCAATTCTGCTCTTCTGGATGGGATACGTCTCCTGACTTATCCAGGGCGTCTGAATGAGGATGAGGGATCTTTTTATTCTCAGGAATATATAGCCTTCTGTATTGTCTACAGTGTGATGTCTAGATTTCTATATTTATAAATCACACGTGGTTATGAATATTTGCAAGTTATCCCACTGGGTCTCAATAGATAAGACATTTAGAGTTTTATCATTTCGATAAGTCAAATGTTTTTTATAGTTTTTTCAATCTTAATTTAGTACATATCTGAGGGGACAAAGTATGTAGAAAAATGTCTAAGAAAACACAGTTTCAATTCAGTAGACATAATATAAGAATAAACACTCATTAAATAGCATCAAAAGAAATTGAATCCAAAGAAAATATGAAATATAAATTAAATCATTAAATGAATATATGAAGGATATTAAGATTGTTTGATGACGGTATTATAAAAACCAAATTTCTCTCCAAAAATGCACGAAATAGCCTCGAAAATAACTCTCTTTAAAAAGTAACTTCAAAAAACCTCTCCAAAAAAAACATGCAATACATCTTCAAAAAAGTCAATTGGAATCTCAGCTGATAATCCTCAGTCCCATAAAAATAATCTATAAAAAATACATCTCATCTGATGAAACTTCATGCCCCCCCACGATCTAACATAGAAAAAGTAATAATTTTTTGAATGTCAAAACTATACGTATTCCATGTTCGTCCATAAAAATTACATATACGATCCTCACAATGAATTTGATAAATCCCCGATTCGGAAAAGTTAGGGTTCCTTTCTTAATGATTTTAAGATTTTGTTGAACAATAAAGAAAGGAACCCTAACTTTTCCTAATAGGGGATTTATCATTGTGAGGATTGTAATGCTACATATATAGGACAGACAGGCTGATGTTTACAGCATAGAATCAAAGAACATAGGATGTCAATTTTGAAAAACCAGAAATCTACCGATTCTGCAGAACATTGTATAGAAAACAATCATTTTTTCAATGAGAAAGATGTCACTTTACTATATGATGTTAATAAGGGAAAATTGATGGAATATTTGGAGATTCTTTCAATCAAAGAAGCCGTTGAGAAAAAGTTGAATTCAACAAATTCCCAAATACTATTCGGCAACACTCCGATATTGGATGCTGTTATTTCCATGAGCCATAAAAACACAAGGATGTCCGAAGTGCAATAAATAGAACCTTTTTCAATTTTTGAAGCTTCAATTTATTTCCATGAGCTATAAAAATACACAGATGTTCGAAGTGTAATAATAAAGTGGAACTTTTTTCAATTGTTGCTAGTTATTTCCATGTCCGAAGTGTATTTAATAGAACATTTTTCAATTTTAAGTTTAGTTTCTTTTTGTACTCCTATGAAGATGGTCGAAAGACCGAAACACGTGTCAGGATTCTGAATAACGTGTGAAACATAAGAACTGTGTGAATTATTTTAAATAAAATTATCATTACAGTTGATTTGATAAATACCCGATACGGAAAATTTGGGGTTCGTTTTTAAATTGTCGACCACCATCTTGGCTAAATTATTTCTATTTACTGCTAGAGAAATGATTATTTATCAAAATTTTTTTTTCAAAAAATTTTTAAAATTGAGTTAAATGAATATCTAGAGAAACACAGTTTCAATTCAGTAGACAGATAGAATTAACACTCATTATTTATGCATTTTTGGAGAGGAATTTGATTTTTATAATACCGTTATAAAACAAAGTTTGCATCCTTCAAGTATTCATTTAATTAAATTAATATTCTATATTTTCTTAGGATTCCTTTGTCCTTTTTGATGTAGTGTAATGAATGTTAATTCCATGTTGCTATTTATTTATTTTAATTTTAGAAAATTTTCGTAAAATTAAAATGATTGGTGAGGATTGCAGAATTAATCTGTGTGATATTTAAGATAATAAAGAAATACTGTTATCATGCAAGTTGAACGTGTATTGCAGAATTCAATATTGTATTATACGAAGGATGAAATCTACTTCTAAATTCATTGGTTAACCGAATGGTTTATTACCCAGGAGATTGACACAAGTCAGACCTTATGTTGAACTCGTGTTTCCACTATATCAAATTTTATGTTTAGTGCTAACGAAGCTGTAGATATCCACTGTCTAGTTACTATTATTTCATTACTTTGGGCAGAAGCCATTTACGATTTGGGTCGCTCTTGTAACCGCACATTCGGTGAATATTATGCAGGGGAATGACTCCGTTAGTACTATTTCCCGTGGCATGAATCCCTGCTGAATGAGAATTAGCAGGTTTGAATTTGGCAATGAATCTTCTGCGTGGCATACCGCAGAAAATGTTATTGTTTTGAAACAGATTTTCGTCCAAAATAATCTCTGTAGCCATCAGAATTTGTTCTGTTTAATTTAACTACTTTCAAAACATTTCGGGGGACACGCTTACAGGTGACATTAATTAAAATACGGGTTGATACTTCATAATTATATCTGGAAACTTCTACCATATATACTGAAAATTAAATACTGAAAGTCTCAAAAAAAATTATTACAATATATGTAATCAATATGAAATAATTCGCTATGTCTAGGAAAAAAGTTTGTTTACTCTACGACTAAAAACGTATTAATACTAATGTAGGTGATAAATTAAAATTAAATAGATAATATAGAGGTCATACTGGAATCGGAATAATTTCGACTACAGTTCATTTGAATTGAAGAATATAAAAGAGACAGTATTTCAATTTTCACAAAAATGTTTATAATACAACAATTGTTTTACAACGATGTGGCTTTTTCAGGTATCTACATTCTACTGGCTGATGTAACCGAGTTTAAATACAGTGTTAATTACGTGACAAAATAATGGAAGAAACAGTCATAAAAAAACTCAAGGTGTTTATTGGAGTTTGCCGCTAAAAAATGCCATTAGGGAAAGATATTTAGTAATGGAGACTTGTCAACATCTGTCTTTTCGTTCAAAAAGATTTTACGGGCATTATACCTGTTGATTTCAAGAAATTCTAAAAGTGTCAATCTAGAACTTTGCTTTCGACCTGGATAATTTCATACTTATTGTTGAAATTATGCCTGCATTCCTTAAGATGATTTGCATATGCCGAATGTACGGAAACTGATATGTAACTCCTTTGGTGTTCTTGGATTCTTTTCTTGAATGATATGCCTGTCTGGCCAATGTAAACTAAACGGCAATCGTTGCTAGTCAACTTGTAGACTCCAGATTTATTTTCTTTATTTGTTCGATCCTTATGGTTTTTTATGTAAGTACTAAAGTTATTAATGGTTTTAAAAGCTGCTTTGTAATTGAAACTATTTTTGAAATATTTAGCAATGTTTTCTGATAATCCGTTAACATAAGATAACGAAAAGTATTTCTGTGTATTGTCCTCTTTTAGCTCTGAGGAACCGCATTCGACCTTTTTTTCGAGTAATTCAGGCCTTATTTCATCAATAACACGAGTAATGTTGGCTTCCAAACCGTCCATTGTTTCTGGTGTATCAGCATAAACCGATGACTTGACATAACCCCAAAGAAAATAATCCAGTGGAGTTATGTCGTATGACCTTGGGGGCCAATTAATTGGACTATATCTCGAAATAATGTTATCGCCAAATTTTTTTTTCAATAAATCAATTGTTGCGGTAGCAGCATGTGGTGAAGCACCATCTTGTTGGAACCGAAACACTTCTGGGTCGATAACATTCAAATTTTGAAACAAACAGTCATTGATCATCGATCTGTAAAAAGCACTATTCACTGTAACATTAGCTCCAGCATCGTTTTCAAAGAAATATGGACCGATGATGCCTCCAGCGTGTAAAGCACACCACACAGTGCATTTTTCAAGATGCAATGCAACCTGCAGAGCTTCTTGAGGATTCTTTTCATCCCATATACGACAATTTTGCTTGTTTACATAGCCGTTCAAACAGAAATGAGCTCATCACTAAACACAATTTTACGATAAAAAGGTGGATCAACTTCAGGGTGTTCTAGGGCCCAATCAGCAAACAAACAAGACTTATATGGTCAAATGGCTTTAGTTCTTGAACCAGTTTGATCTTGTATGGGTGTAGACCAAGATCTTTACGCATAATTTCCATGTGGTGGATGCACAGAGTCCAACTTGTTGTGAACGTCGACGAATAGACAAATGTGGATCATCATTAACACTATGACTTACAGCAGCGATATTTTATTCTGTACGTACAGTTCTTTGTCTTGTTGTTGTTGTTGTTGAATCGAGTAGAGAAAATGTTGTCCGAAATCTATCAATAGTTCGACGAATAAGCTGCTCAGATGGACGATTATGTTAACCATAAATTTCACGAAGTGCTCTATAAGTTAAGTTTGTAGAATAGAACACTGATTTTGAAAATAAATTTCAACAATTTGTAAACGTTGTTGCGGCGTGAGTCTTTCCGTGGTAATTTGTCAATGCTTACTGAACAGAAATGTCAAAACAACATGGCTTCTACCTTCTGTCAAATCACAGTTATAAAAAAACAACCCATATAAAGTAAACCCCCGACACATTTACATTTGTTAAGATGAAAACGATAGAATGGAAACTATTCTATAAACAAGAATTAGATCATTCTGAATAGAACTCCACTTCATCATCGATAAATGCAGCTTCTGTATACCTCTTTGATGCGGGTTTCTACAGTTAATTCTCTCAGACGATTCTACAGTACCTTCGTTCAATAACGGAGTATAATACTGCCGTCTGCTAACCTCTTTGCCCTCGGAAGCAATTAATCCAAGCGACTTCTGCGTACATCCGGGAAAACTTTGCGTCTAAATCAAACAAGTAACTTGGCTTTGTCTTGAAGTTTGTTCAGGTGACTGGTTTTATATGTGGATATTTTGAATTTCATTTCAGAAACAATAAATTTGGGTCTTTTTCAATGTTGCGTATTTGAGGTCAATCTTTTTATAAATACGATGATGAATTTTCAAAGTTTTGACAGTTATTGGTGGACTGGCTATATATTGTCTTTTTGTTTTAGGTAAGAAGGCAAATTCATTATGGTGGCACTACGTCAAAAGTTCCGTGAAGTTACGCAAAAAATTTGCACATATATTTACTCCATCAGACTCAACTTCAACGTTTCTCTATCTAATGGATCATCGAGTAATATAAGTTCAAGTAAGTAGGCAAAAAATTGGAATTATTTGCTCAAAGAAAGTTTAAAGTAATGGACAACGACAAACATTCAGTTTGTCAGAATGTAAATCTGGAGAATCTATGATGTATCAAAAAAATTCTGATTTGAAAATAAAGGAAATTTTGAATCTAAAGATTCAATATATTGTTCAGATTGATTTTCTATCAAGTGGATCTAGACTTGGTCCGACATTTCCTTCTTGTCACTATGCAGATTCATTCGGAGTGGAGTTCCACAAGGAACGGTACTGGGTGTGCTATTTTGTCTGATGTATATGAACGAAATGTTTGATATTAGAATTCAAGATGAAATGATCGGTTTGACACGATTCTATTTTTCACGGACACATCATCAGACACAGTTGAAGCAGGGGCAAAAATGATTCAGTGATATCTCACCATTCTTTCACATTAAAAAGCTAATAGATAATACAGAGGATATAAAGTTTATGTACTATACCAGTAATGTATTGAAAAATCCCCCTTTATATGCTTAAGACCATGAAAACGGAAGCTAAACAATAGTAAAAAGGAAATATTCAAGCATTATATAGTCCGCCTACAAAGTATCCGGAAAAACAAAACTCAATTAATGTTTTAGTAAATATTTTTGATTCTTGAATTAGAAAATTATAATAAAATAATCATTTTATTTGCTTATACAAACTCCATTTAACTGTAAATACTTGACTAAACGTCGAGGTACAGCCGAAACTAGATCACCTCCATAATTTTCGGTGATGGTAGTCCAGGGTTGTAAAACTGACTGAATTAAATCATCTTTATTTCATGGCGCTGCTCGTTCAACTACAATCTTCATTAGTCCCCATATGTCAATGGGACTAAGATATGGTGCAGCTGCTGGCCATGAACTGGTTGTCAGTTGGCTTGCATCCAAGCTTTAGTATAGGCTGAAGTATGATATGTTTCATTATCCTGCTGAAAACGCCACTCCTTTGGATATAAAGCATGCGCTGTTTCAAGAAGAAAATCGTTTAGAATGCCACAATATTTTTCACTATTAATGGTACCATCAACTGTACAGAGAGGACTAGCACCACGCTGAGAAATTGCTCCCCAAACCATTATTTTGATGGGAAATTTGGAAATTTGAACGGTAACAGATTGTTTTATTACTGGTCTATGCCTCATATCTATGCCATTCTTTATCCCCTTTATTGTCTCATATACAGCACTTTTTCCTAGTGCAGTCAATTGCACTAATTTTTTAACGATTCGAAAACCTTTTCTATAAAAATATTCTACCTGCTTTCTTTTTTCTAGTTGCGATATTATTTCATAGATTGTATACCTGTTGACAATCAACAATATTTAACAAATATTGTTTCCATTCCACTTTGGTCATAGCCGACTATCTGCACAACCTACTTCATACATTACTTTTGTCTTAAAATATTACAGAAAAGAAATATATTGAAATAATAGAAAATAATAAATTCCGGATACTTTCTAGACGGACTGTAGATAATATTTATTTAAGGTGAAGTGATCAGGCAAGCGTGGTTGTGAAAAACCAATGCAGAAAAAATTGAGACGAACATGTGATGAGAAACAATAAAAACAGTACAATGCACTGGTGGTGTCAATTCAAGCTATGGAATTCGAGTATGGGACAGAATAATCGACGGCTTATATAATGGAAAGATTCAGAAGACCTATAACTTATACCTCCACAGATCTGTATAAAGCTGTGTTCACCGCTATACAACTCTATGCAAGGGTTTATACACCAGAATAAAAATAAGGCATCTGACTCTATCAAGAATCGAGTATTGAGAAATAATTGGGCAAGTGTATCAAAATTAAATAAAAGGACGAAGGATTTTCATATATCGTTCCACTTCTAATGAATAAGCGTCCAGAGAATCTGTAAAATAATAGGATATCATCTAATTTAAATAGGAAGATAAGAAATTAGATAAGGCATCAACATTGAAACTTTGCTTCATTTTCGTAAAGCTCATATCTATATCAATAGCATTGGCACAATACTGAGTCTGTTTGATTCATTTTACAATTTTCATACAGGTATTTTGAAGTTAAATGATTCGTTTCAATTAAAAATCCATCAGGTTCAAGAACACTCTACAACACGTGTCTGAATATACATTCTGTCAAGAAAGTACCGGGAATTATCGATTTAAATCTGGCGGGGCAATAAGGCAGGTAAATTTTTTTTTTCCTAGGTTGGTACCACTGTCCTTAATTACTATGCCAAGCTTCAGCGGGATCTGTCAACTAGTGTGTTTGCAACAGCTGATTAAGTCAGTCGATGTCAGAGTGCGTGCGAATTTTTACTATGAGTGATTACGTTGAGCAAAGAATTTGTTTAAAGTTTTGTGTTGCAAATGAATTTTCGTGTGCCGATGCATTGAAAATGTTGCAAAAGGCCTTTGGTGATAATGCTCTATCGAAAACTCGTGCATATCAGTGGTACAGAGCCTTCAAGGACGGTCGTGAAGTGGTCGCCCATCGACGGCTTCGATCGAAGATAACGTCGATAAAATTAAGGAAAGGGTGCTGGAAAACCGTCGTACCAGCTTGAGAGAGATAGCACATGATCTTAAGATATCCCACGAGTCCGCACGTACGATTTTGATTGATATTTTGGGCATGAGAAAGGTGGCCGCACGGCTCGTACCGAAAGACCTGAATTTTCTTCAAAAACGTCATCGCGAACAGGTTGCTTCAGACATGCTGGATCGCTGTAATTCCGATTCTACATTCATGGAACGCATTATAACTGGTGATGAGACTTGGGTCTACGAGTACGATATGCAAACAAGCTAGCAATCATCGGAATGGGTGGCAAAAAATGAGCCGAAACCGAAAAAAACACGCCAAAGCCGCTCGAAAATGAAGGTGATGCTCATTGTTTTCTTCGATATCCGTGGCGTGGTGCACTACGAATTCGTTCCAGAGGGTCAGACGGTAAACAACGAGTATTACCTAGGCGTTATGAAACGTTTGCGTGAGCGTATCCGTAAGAAGCGGCCAAATTTGTGGGCGAACAACTCATGGATTTTGCATGACGATAACGCGCCTTCTCACCGAGCTACGATTGTGACTGACTTACGTGCTTCAGCAACCACCGTATTCGCCGGATTTGACTCCCTGCGACTTTTTTCTCTTCCCAAAACTAAAATTGCCCCTTCGTGGCACCCGTTTTGAGTCGATTGAAGCCATAAAACAAAATTCGGCGCGAGAGCTGAAGTCCATCCCGGAAAGCGCCTATAAAAAATGTTTCGATAATTGGAAGTGCCATTGGCATAGATGTATTGGAGCAAATGGAGCCTATTTTGAAGGCGACCCAATAAATTTTGACGATTAAATGTAAAAATGTTGTTTTAATTGAAAATTCCCGGTACTTTCTTGACAGAGTAGTATATGCATTATTTTATAAAATCACTCTACGCATAGGTTTTCCTAAAACATCAAACGGTAAGGACGTTCAGTATCACTAAGATTCCAAGGAAATCATTAGTGAGGGCAAACATCCTATTCCTCTGCTGACAAAAGTCATCATGGTGACCACAGAAGCCCACTTCCGGTTCAATTTACGATTTCGTTATTAGAAAGGGGAGAAATTCCTCGTGATGCGCATAGCCCCAGGGTCCCATCTTTTCATGAAAGGACAGAGCACGTCGTGTAGAAAATACATGAAAACCCACAGATGGCTTTTTCAGGTGATGGTCCACGGATTTTGAGAATTATATAGCCGTACATAATTTCAGTATATCTTATGGTAGTTTCGTGGAAGGATTGGGAAATATTGTGAATTGAAAAATTCCCTTTTTATCTCCACGTGGCTTTGCAAACTTGAGATATATATTATAATGCTATTTTAGTCGCTATGTATTCCACAGTAATGTCTGCTTATCATATTGTGGTTAATGCTCTGAATTATTATTAAGTAATTCAAAGAAAACGAATCAAGATAATACCTGCAACGCACTATTCTGGCAGTTCCGAATTGATTTATTATAAGTGAATTTTTTATACTCGATTTCCAATAGTCGATGTAAACTAGTTATCCGAGCAAAGAATTATTGCGTTTCCGATACATTCATTTTTGGCCGAGTTGTTTGATGTTCCCTTCAGTGATATCGAAAGAAAACAACCGTACAAGATGAGCTGAGATGCTGCATTTTCGATGTCGAAAAGCGAGACAGTCTAGTGGAAAATAATTCATTGAATTTTGTTATTCCAAAGCTTCAGGTTCTTAAACTAGCAGATGATACTTTTGCTCCAAGCGTGAACTTAAAACAATTAAATTCTTCGCATTTCTCTATTGCTGCCGGTGATAAAAATTCTTGAGATTCAACATAAATTGGGCGTTTATTTTGAACAAATAACGGATTTCCCTAGATAATATTTGTAGACCTGTCCTATATATTTACTATATGTATCGGGTGTTTTTCTAGAGTGATAGAACACTCAATAGGGATAGGTGAATTCTACCAGAATAGTTATTGACTATTTGAGGAAGGCCTCTTTTCCAAGTGACTACCAAGCAGTCTCCACAGTCCACCCAGAGGTAGAAAGTGTGATAAGGATTACGCCATATCATCGCGCGTGGCGAGAACCCCTCCGAAGAGATGAACCCACCAGCTTCCAGTTTGGGCCCCGACTCGAAAGCCAGAACCGTCTGACTGGTAGCAGCGAAGCACTATCCAACCTCTACTGGCTCAGCAGGTCAGTACCCGAGTTGGTTTGAGACGCAACTCACCCGGAGGGAATTCTTATCCATCTACCCGAACGCAGTCCCATAAACTAAGATAAACTCAAGATTGACGACTACAATTGATCCTGGTACGAGCACCGTCTAGCGGACTATACGTCCTGACCCACCGAACCCATGTGAAGTCATTTGATTGATCCTGGCGTCAAGCACTAATGGCGGAGCCATTTCGTCGAGATCCACAAACCCTAAATAGTTACGCACAGATCCAGGGGCCAGGACAGGCCGGTCGAACCGTCAAGTCCCGTTAAACCCCGAGTCGTTTCATGAGAATATCCCGAAAATGGGGGTCTGCGAACAGATAAATGAAATACCCAGCATGCGGACTTTCAACCACTGCCCCCTCGAGTCCAACACCAAGTGGGGTGGCCAGGTGGTACAAGTAACACCTGAGGGCAAGTCCACCCCCCCGAGGTAACGCAGTATGCTACATAACGCACTCGGCCATTACACAGAATCCGGAGATTTATACTGCGATAGGGTAGAGTACGCCAGTTTTAAGGGAGAAGCCCTGTGCTGCGACAGACTCCCTTGTCACTGAGTTAATCAACCGGCTCAGCCCTCCATTTCACCTGAGTAAAACTAGGGCCCCATTCGGAGATCTTCCACCATACAGGTCCAGTGACTGGCGCGAAATGGCATTACGTTAGACACCAACACTTAACCCTCCAATTCGCCTGGACGAATTTAGGGTCCTAGTCAAGAGAGCGCCCCCATCACGTCAAGATCTAATGCCTGGGGGGCGACTCAATAGGGATAACTGTGATTTGACAGAAGGAAGAATGCATGTTGTTTTGACATTTCTGTTCAGTAAGCATTGAGAAATTATCATGTAAAGACTGACGCCGCAACAACGTTTATAAATTGTTGAAATTTATTTTCAAAATAAGTGTTTTATTCGCCAAACTTATAGAGCACTTCGTGAAATTTATGGTTTACATAATCGTTCATCAGAGCAGCTTATTCGTCAAATTATCGTCCACCACATGAAAAATTCGTGTGTTTAGTGATGAAGCTCATTTCTGGTTGAGCGGCTATGTAAATGAGCAAAATTGCCGCATAAGGAGTGAAAACAATCCTCAAGAAGTTCTGCAGGTTCCATTGCATCCTGAAGAATGCACTGCATGGTGTGCTTCACACGCTGGAGGCATCATCGGTCCATATTTCTTTAAAAACGATGCTGGAGCTAACGTTACAGTGAATGGTGCTCGTAACAGATCGATGATCAATGATTATTTGTTTCAAAATTTGAATGGTATCGATCCAGAAGTGTTTTGGTTCCAACAAGATGGTGCCTCACCTCATGCTACTACCGTAACAATTGATTTAGTGAAAGAAAGATTTGGCGATAACATTATTTCGAGAAATGGTCCAATTAATTGGCCTCCAAGATCATGCGACACAACTCCACTGGATTATTTTCTTTGGGGTTATGTCAAGTCATTGGTTTATGCTGATGAACCAGAAACAATAAACGCTTTTGAAGCCAACATAACTCGTGTTATTGATGAAATAAAGTCTGAAGTACTCGAAAAAATGGTCCAAAACTGGTCTGGTCGAATGCTGTTCCTCACAGCTAGTCGTGGTGGACATATGCCGGAAATTATTTTAAAACATGAATGTCATAAAATTATCTTTCAAATAAAAAAACATGGATTCAATCTTAATTTAAATGTGTTTCGTTCTACTCAAAGTTCTATCTCTCAAAAAAAATCACCCGATATATGTCTTAAAAGATCACAAGCTATATTGTTGTTATAATTACTGTGAGTAAATATTTCTGATGGTTGATTATTTGAAACGTTATATAACAGTAAGAATTTTCTACATATTTATAGCCTGAAATTTTGATATAATGAAGTTTCAAGCTAATACCAATAGGAATATATAATCTTTTCCATTCCTATACTATTTCATGGTTGGCATGCAGAAAACTGTCAGAAAGGTGGTTATGTTGATGATATTCTGTCATACTAAATGGAGACGTCGAAGGAATAACCAGAGGTTTCACATAAATTATGATTATTTAACTATTTTTGTTGTATCCATTATTTTGAGAATTTTTTATGATTTTGGGATAGTAGATTCTTTTGAACAAGTTCATGTACAAACATATATATGTTGTGTTGATATATTGATGAAACAACGTTTAGTTTCACGCCTTAAAGTGGAAAAAAAAATTCTAGACTTCGCGTGTCTTTTACTTGCCTTTACTTGATAGAGATAGAAATCCATTGTACACTTTAGTTAAATGAGACACATATATGTAGATTTCTATATACCTATTATCCTTCACAGGACGCATTTCGTTACCATAGTCAACTTCTTCAGATGCTTACAAACAACTTGTCTGAATTTTTGTAACATGCAGTATATAAATATGTTCTGTTCAGAGATAGGGGTACAATAAAATATTTTTATTACTTTTGGTAAATTCATGGGCCCCCTAGTTGAATTGATCCAATAAAGGTGATTTGATAACTCAGTTTGTTCGTTCAACAAATTCCCCGAATTTCTAAATCGGTTTATTTCCATACTCCCTACCAGTTTCAGTTCTAGATCTTTATTTTCTTCATATAAAATCCTGAAAGTTTGTCTAAATCATGTTTCTTTTTTGCTAGATATTCCAGATATGTGGAATCCAACTTATTATTGAAGAAAGAGCGTCTATGTTCTATTATACTAGTGTCGAAACGTCTTTCGATTTGTCCATTATACATTTTTGAACAGGTACCACTTGATAATTGATAAACGCCTAAAGAATGGGATTTGTTCCTTTTAAGTTTTGGGTGTTTTAAAAAAATTCCGAAAAATTGTCAGTTCTATGAGGTTATTTCATTTTATGATATGTTTATACCTATACTATTGAGGAATTTTTTTATTCGTGACGATAGTTGTCGATAGAAAGAGAGGGAATTATATGTTTTTTCCTCGGTTTTTAGCATAGGGTATTTTCATTGATAATGTCAACCACAATTATTAATGACGAACAACCGTTTCTATTTGCTATTTGTTCGGCTGAATTAAATTCTTGTTTAAAATTACTTGTAGTTAAAGGAATTCTTAATAATCTATGTATCATTGTCTTATATAATTTATGTTGCATTGGATGGAATGATATTTTGAGAATTGTTGAATCCATATGAGAAAATCTATGAAATTTTTTTGTTTTTTATTGACTCCAGTTATTGTAATATAAATAATTTAGTGAGTTTTCAATTTAGTCTTTTTATATTTTTATGTACACACATCGTTAAAAGTCTTGCCCCCCCCCTAGGTTTCTCAAGAAATAAACAATCTATGTTTTGGAAATGAGATGAATATTTTCTTCTATGTCAACTGCAAAATCTTTGTTTGTTACTCTTTGCTCTATGCAGGATGAGACAAAATAGGAAAAATGAAAAAAATCTAAATTTATCGATTATTCATTTTTGATTGATTATAGTTATTGCACAACTGAATCCAAATTCAATAGTCCGTATTAGCACCTCTTCTTTCAATCAACTGCCCAATATGCCTAGGCATCCCACGAATCAAGTCATCAATGAAATTTTCAGGCATATCGTTTCATTCTTCCTTAAGGGCTAAACTCAATTCCTGAAAAGTTGAAGGTGGGTTTGGCGATTGGATATTGCTTTTCCTAAGTAATCCCATACGTGCTATTGGATTCATGTCTGGTGAGTTTGCTGGCCAGTTCATTCTCTGGATATTGTTCTCTTGAAGAATGTTTTGAACCTTTCGTGTGCGGTGTGGTGGGGCGTTATCATCCTGATAAATTAAATTATCTCCAAATTCGTTGCGCAGAGGAACAATGATTGGCTCAATGATGTTTTCTACGTAGATGACACATATCATTGTTCATTCAACAATAATAAGACACCTTTCCGGGCGAAATTGAGTCGTTCTAGACTGCCTTCACCTCTCCAAGCCCTTTCTCTTCGACTTTCACTTTGTAAACCGAATCGTAATTCGTCCGAAAAAAGTACGTTGCGCCATTGTGGTAAAAGCAGGTCTTGGTGGTGTTCTGCCCATTACCGATGGGTAGCTCTATGTCCAGGTGATACCCGAGGTACTTTTAAAGGTCTACTTACCTTAAATTTGAGACTACCCGTCTATAGGTCCTCAAAAAATTACTTCTAAGGGCTGTTACAGAAACCTTTCAATTCCTTCGAGTAAAATTTGCGATATAAGGGTCTTCCTTGCAGATGTTACTCTGGTTCGACCAGGCACCGGTCTCCGGGCAACGCTGCCGATTTCCAGGAAAAGGGCCACTATGCGCCTTAGTGAATTCCGTGGAATATTCAAACGTTGCGCAATCTGGTGGTTTGATGTAGGGCTACTATTCTTGTCCGGTCAAACTGAGAAATTGGATGTCCTGGCATTTTCCACGAAATGTTCTCAATATTACTACTCTCGTTATTCGCTGAAAACTGAGTAACTTCGAATAAACCTGTATTCTCCCAAACAAGAAACATTTTTTGCTGGTTTATTGTTTTCATTGAAGTGATAAGATAGTGAAGATTCCACACACAAAAAATTGTCATGTTACATTCAACAAGTTGAGAGTTGGTAGGGGGGGGGGGGGCAAGACTTTTGACGATGTGTGTATATTGTGATATATTGATATTTTAGTATATAATTTTCAATAATATTTTAGAATTTTCAAGATATAATTCTGAATTTAAAGATAATAACGAAAAGCCCTATCGATTACATTTAACCTATATTTGAATCTTTAAGCGAACAATCATATGAATTTCGAAACAATAAACTGATGTTAAGGATTAGCTGCCCTTTTTAAACAGCGTTCTAATGCAGGCACTAATCCGAATAGGAACATAAAATCGGCGAGAAACACGCAATCAGCCATTTAGAGAGGAAATAAAAAGAAATTAATGATTTTTTTACTCGATAACACTCATCCTGAGTATTAAAAAAACAAAAGAATTAATTATCATGCAGATCGCAAAAAAAGAATGGAAGAAACACTTACGGTTTCCTCCGCAATATGATATCCTTCGGATAATGACTGGATGCCCCGTTAGGACAGTAATTTGGGCCGATATATCATCGTTAGAAAAAATTAACACGCCCTTGTTACCTACCATAACAAGGCCATTTTGTTCACTTCTCCGCATTTTTTCGCACATTTTCTAATTAGTCTGGCGCATAGTTAATCTTTAACTAAAGCGGTCACGTGCGACCGAGGCAATTTTTATTTAATTAAAAACTTCTAATGAATCTTCGTGGAAACATGAACAGTTGTCCGGATGAGCTCCTGTGGAATTGAAAAATATTAAATTGGAAAATACATGAGGCAGTTTAAAGTTGGAACCAGCTCAAGTTTGTGTTGAAGACAAATCCGTTTGAACGGTAATTTTGAGATATTTCTCTTAAGTGAGAATTCTTGGATGGCGCAGCCAAAAAGTGTTATTTCAATGCGAACAGTTTAATTTCATCTTTTAAATAGAATTAATGGGGGAAAAATTCAAATATTCAAGAGCGTAGACAATATTCGATTAAACACCGAGTCACGAGACGTAGTTCGCGAAACATCATGAGAGCGCAGTTTCGAGTGGTGTTTCGCGAAATACGTTGAGTGAAGAGGTTCGTATAATCAAGTTTATTGATGAAATAAACTTTATTATTATCAATACGCCGTAACTATGGTAAATTCAAGGATTTTATTCGTTCTTTGAAACATGAGTTATATATATACATGAGTCAAATATATCGGGTGTTTTATTCAGAGTGATAGAATTTTAAATTGAAATAAAACACATTTAAATTAAGATTGAAGTCAAATTTTCTTTTAAGTTGAAAGATAATTTTTAAACATTTATGTTTTGAAAATAATTCTAGTATTGAACAAACTAGGTTGGCCTTCGCTTCAGTACAGCATTTATGCACTCAATATGAGTTACTTCTCAATGTCAGTAAAACTGAGTGTGTGATTCAGTCTAAAAATATGTATCCTCAGTCTCTGGATAACATAAAGATTAGATTTTTGTCGTCGACAGAATTTCTTGGAGTTTCGTTTGATTGTCACCTGAAATGGAATGACCGTGTGAGTAAGGTCAGCAAAATACCCAATAAAGTTTCGAACATGATCAGGGTATTGTCACGGAGAGTGGACATGGAACTGTTAAAAACATTATGCAAATTTCGTTTCACTTCTGAGGTACATGTTATATGGGGTGGAAGCAGTGATATAAATAGATTATTCATTCTGCAGAAATACGCCTTGAGGGCAATAATAGGATCGAAATATAAAGAATCGTGCAGAGGTCATTTTAGGAATAATTGCATGCTCACACTTCCGGGATGATATGTCTGGAACGTCTGCTATTTGTGAGAAAACATCCGCAATATTTTAATGATCTGTTGAATAAAATAACACAAGATTGTTCCATACCACCTTCTGATGCATTCCTTGACACTTACTGGAAGAAACACAAAATATATATGTATAAGGATTATTTAGTGTACTACCTGAGGAGTTCTTGAGTATATCTTATATAAGAAAATTCAAAATCGAAATAACTAAGATTATTGTAGATATAGAACCATATTCGATTAGAGATTTATGGGATATTTTTTCAGATCTTGATGAAGTTGTGATATTTGTTGGCGGTTTCCTCTTTTCATTTGTATGGTTGCACTTATTATGAGAATGAAGTTTGTGTTGTGTTATTCGATACAATTATTTTTCTTGATTTAACAGGTACGAGGATAAATAATTCAAATCAATTTTCAATATTTCACAGATCAACATATATAGATACTATTATACACACAAAATCTAATCATCCTGAAAACCAAAAATTATCAGAATTTAATCCTATGATTCACACATTATTTAATATCCTCTTGAATCGAGAAAATTATATTACCGAACTGAACATGATCAAAGAAATAGCTATTAATAATTATAGATAAATTGTTGATGGATGAAAATAATTAAAAAGCTCTCAATATGGTATGTCCTAATACAAAAGAAAATAATAAATGCATTTCCTTAAAATATACTGAAGGTATTTCTGAGAAAATTGCTACATACCTTCTTTAGATGCTTCACCATTGTCTTTCTATCTTTTACATCAATAGGCTTATTCTACAGGTCCACAGGTATTTATTCAAAGCGCTAATACAACCCCAGGATTTCTCATTATTTCAGCCTATTGAAATTTCCTCTTCCGCCACATTTCTTCACGATTTGATGCGGTGGGGCGACTCCGTTGACGAAATCAGGAATTGGATTCTCCACTCTTCTAATAGGGTGGCTCTGGAGATTACTTTCGGCACGTGATGAAACCGCGTTTGTCGAATCGGCCATCTCTCCGGCTAACCTGATCTGGCGGAGAGGAAATATTGTTTCATTCGAGGGATGAACAGGACATAAGGTTTCCCCGTACTCGGGGGAGACCGGAATTAGGATGAAAGAAAAGTTCATATAGTATTCTCGGAAGATCTATAACTCCGCAATACTTCAGAGACGATGGGAGAGTATTTTTGCCTCTCTAAGATGCTCCCGGTTCGGAGAAGTTGGGAAACTCCTCTTTTTTCCGGAGATAACAAGGTGGGTTCTTGGATGTGACAGGAGGAAAAATAAGTCATCCGGTCAAAGTACGGGGGAGCTTACGAACTCCTTCAGTTAGTCCGACGAGTTTGAATGTACTTGCTCTAAAAAACTCAATTTTTCCACATAACTACATCGAACAACTACATATTATGTGAACTTCTTCATAGCTTTCGTTTCTTCAACACTAATTCCCGTTAAGAAAGTTTTCCTCAAATCCTTGGCAGGATTCCGTAAGATATCCTTGATATTGTAGAGCCGAAGCTAATTCTTGGAAGTAACCAAAGAATATATAGCATGAAAATATAAGCTAATATCTAAAGGATGGGCCATCTAGCGTTTACATTTCGGTTAATAAAATAGGTCGATTTACGCTTGAACAAGACTGGGACATGTTAATAACTTATTTCCAAACTCAAAAATTCACGAAAATTTAAAAGAAAGGAAATGACCTCACGGCCATTTTACATATCAATTTGTGAAGCGTTTGTGGACCGTTATTTGATGAAATAACTGGTTCACGTTCTCATCTGGTAAGCACACCTGAAAACATTGCTGCTCTTCTCCAGAAAGTGGCTGAACCTCCATCAACATCAACTCGTCATTGTGCTCAAGCACTGAACATTTCTCGCATTTTTTTCATTAACACCTTACAAAGTTCAACTATTGCAAGCAGTGACCGAGAAATATAACAATGGGGATGAGTCTCAAGACACCCCATCGAGGATGTGTCATTCCAGCAAACTGTTACCTTCTTTGGTTCTCATAGAAATGAATCTCTACTCTTTATGACAACAAATTTTTTTTTAGTGGCATGACCCATTTCGAAACTTCTTGAAACCTCATCGAAAGTTCTTTCGATCTAGTCGTCATAGGAGAGTCCATATCCTACAAATTAACCACCCCATTCAAAGGCGTACCCAGGATCAAATCTAGGGGGGCAAACCAATTTGAAACCAAAATTTGTTACAATTGTTTGCTTGAAAAGAATCAATGTATTCTAATTACATGCCTTATACTATTTTCATTTTTCTTGGATTTGTAAAACACTTGTTCAAAACTCTCGTTTCAATCTAGTCTTGATTTTCCTTAAAAAATTTACGATGGACGCTCATCAAACTCAACCCAGTCAATCTGACCTCTCCCATTGTACTTCTCATCCAGGTCTTTACCCTTCGAAGGATACTGAAAGATCGTTCAACAGTAGCCGTAGTGGATGGGAAAGCACTTAAAATGAGGAGTGCTTATATTGTTGCAGGGAAAAAAATATTAGCCTCCTCCAAAAGTGCAACCACTTCAATATCCTTCAATTTATCCCCTGCTAAATCTTTCTTTTTCCACAGATTATACCACAAATATAATTCTACAGAGATATCACCTAACTCGAAAAATTCCATGAAAGATTTTTCGTTTTTTTCCAAATCTTTTGAAGTACTTTTTAGCATGTATGAAGGATGAAGATGGGATAAGGCAAAAGCCGGTGTATTTTCGTGTGGGAATATAACATTCAATGATAAGGTTAAAGAGTCAAGATAAGGGATAATCAACGATCGTCTCCAGTATACAATCGCAGTCTCAGATGGCGGATTACTTCTATGTATTTGCTTTTTATCAATTCGTGGAACTATTAACTCAACGCCGATTTTCTCCGCGATATCATGTGATTTTTTAAGTACTTCCTCAGAAACATGTTCAATTTCTTGTCGACCCTTCTTGAAGACATCAAGACCATTGTGTTTCCTCACCATAATCAAATCCATATTTTTACCTTATAAAACGCTTACAACGGGTTCCAAAATCGCAGAGTACTTTGCAATCAGGACTAAACCTATAATGAAAATTGGTTTAGTTACTGCACATTGCAATTTATAGGAAAATTTTCTTGTAGCATAATTTCATTCGATCGGGAGATCTTCTAGCGCATGAAAGCTGTTTGAAATTTTTCTAATGCTCTTGTATTTCTCAGACATTTCTGGTCTCACAGAGCCTTGATAAATTAGGAGCCGAGGTCCTGGGGGTTGGCGACTCACGGAAGAAGGATATTGTATCCTCAACAGTTGCAATCAAGCTTCTGATTCCCGATAGTGTGCTAGCATCATTGACCAAAAGATTTAGTTTGTGGCTTGAGCAATGAAAAAATAAAGGTTTATTGTACTTTTTCCTCAAAATGGCATTTATCTCCTTCTTTTGCATCCATCGTAGAACATCCGTCAAATCCAAATCTGAAACAATTCTCTGCTGAAAGATTTTGATCAACTAAAAAACTCTGAATTATGCTAGCGATATAGAGGCATCTTGAGATTTGAGCTCCACAAAGCCTACAAATTCCTCTCTGATTTTTTGTTGATTTTCATTATAAAACCGCAATCCGATAGAAAGCGGTTCTTTTCCAGCGATATCAGCTGTTTCATCCGCCATTACAACGTGAGCTTTTGCTTGTTTTCCTGAAAACTTTTTCCTGAAAATCGCCTTCTTTTGCAGCCATCGTAGAACATCCGTCAAATCCAAATCCAACATCTGCTGAAAGATTTTGATCAACTGAAAAACTCTGAATTGTGCTAGCGATTGTAGGGGCATCTTGAGATTTCGGCTCAACAAAGCCTACAAATTCCTTTCTGATTTTTTGTTGATTCTCATCATAAAACCGCAATCCGATAGAAAACTGTTCTTTCAAGTGATATCTACCGTTTCATTACCATTACAACGTAAGCTTTATATATTTTTTATTATTAAAATAGTAATTTCAAGAATTGTAATATATTCCAGCAACAAAATTTAATAACGATTAATTTTTTTGCTTCCAGGGGGGCAGCTGCACCCTCCTCTTGCTGGGTACGCCTATAATTCCATTGAATCCTTCTGTATTAATTTTACTATCAATCAATTCGTATAGGTGTTCAGAATATTATGAATTTCAATTAGTACAAATCTCCTCGAGTCAGCGCATTCGCCATTTTGTACCGCTATATCTCAAACGTTAATTCCTTTCATTGCAAAATTTTAAGAGTGAGACCACGTTATATATTCTCACGCCTGTTGTTTAAGCCAACGTTTCATCAAACTTGGGTAGGTACTCCAACTTATATCCAATAAAGTGTTTATGACGGTATTGTTCTCCAGAGATAGATTATTCACTATAAAGTTCCAGTCTTCCCATAAGCGAAATAAACTCAAAACTCTAATTACCTGTCCCGGCTCTAAGATAAGCATGGTTATCTTATTATGATAGATTCATCTGAGGTATTCACATTATATCAGATAATAAACTTCGGTCATTATCGGCCTAGCGTTTATCATTTTATAGCATATTGCGACTATCATGCTACAATTAAGTAACTATCCAGTTATTGATTTACCACGAATAAATGGTAGATGTCAAAACGGGCCATTTTCAATTTCAAACCTTCATTTTTTGAATTAATAAATCATTGGAAACATCCGTAACATTTCGGACTTTAGACTGCAGGAGGAAATATTTTGTTTCTTTCATTTCTTGGAGCCAGTAAACAGATTAATTTTTCTACTTCTTGGTAAAGTGTAAGTAATTTATAGCAATTGTCTGAGCCTGAGGGTTGAATACCGTATGTAATTTTGTTCAGTCGGCCGATCAGAATTAGAGACATTTGAGCTAAACGATAGCACGCTGTTTCCTGAAACTAGCGCTAAAAAATCACGAATGGAATAAGAAAAATGTCAAAATGGAATATATCCTGGGACCGAAGCAATTATTATGAATTGAATCTGCTGACAAAAGATTGTTAAAAAAAATAAGGATCGAACAAATAAAGAAAATAAATCCGGAGTCTACAAGTTGACTCGCAAAGATTGCCCTTCAGTATATATTGGCCAGACTGGTAGATCATTGGAGAAACGTGTCCAAGGACACCAAAGGATTTATACACGTATATCCGATTCTGTACATTCGACATATGCTAATCATCTCAAGGAATTCAGGCATAATTTCAACAATAATTGTGAAATTATCCACGTTGAAAGCACGTTCTAGATTAACACTTTTAGAATTTCTTGAAATCAACAGGTACAATGCCCGTAAAATCCTTTTGAACGAGCAGACAGATGTTGATAAGTCTCCAATTCTGAATATCTTTCCTCAATCGCATATTTAGCGGTAAACTCCAATAAACACCTTGAGTTACTATGACTTGTGCTTTCATTATTTGATCACGTACCTAACAATGTATTTAAATTCGGTTACGCTGATAGTACAATGTAATACCACATCGCGGTGAAACAATAATTGCAGTAGTACAAACATTTTTGTGGAAGTTATATACTGTCTCATATACAGTCTGTCAAGAAAGTACCGCGAATTATCGATTTAAATCTGGCGAGGCAATGAGGCAGGTGAAAAATTTTTTCCTAGGTTGGTACCACTGTCCTTAATTACTATGCCAAGCTTGAGCGGGATCTGTCAACTAGTGTGTTTGCAACAGCTGATTAAGTCAGTCGATGTCAGAGTCCGTGCCGATTTTTACTATGGGTGATTACGTTGAGCAAAGAATTTGTTTAAAGTTTTGTGTTGCAAATGAATTTTCGTGTGCCGATGCATTGAAAATGTTGCAAAAGGCCTTTGGTGATAATGCTCTATCGAAAACTCGTGCATATCAGTGGTACAGAGCCTTCAAGGACGGTCGTGAAGTGGTCGAAGACTTGCGAAGACAACGTAGATAAAATTAAGGAAAGGGTGCTGGAAAACCGTCGTACCAGCTTCAGAGAGATAGCACATGATCTTAAGATATCCCACGAGTCCGCACGTACGTTTTTGATTGATATTTTGGGCATGAGAAAGGTGGCCGCACGACTCGTACCGAAAGACCTGAATTTTCTTCAAAAACGTCATCGCGAACAGGTTGCTTCAGACATGCTGGATCGCTGTAATTCCGATTCTACATTCATGGAACGCATTATAACTGGTGATGAGACCTGGGTCTACGAGTACGATATGCAAACAAGCCAGCAATCATCGGAATGGGTGGCAAAAAATGAGCCGAAACCGAAAAAACCACGCCAAAGCCGCTCGAAAATGAAGGTGATGCTCATTGTTTTCTTCGATATCCGTAGCGTGAGCGTATCCGTAAGAAGCGGCCAAATTTGTGGGCGAACAACTCATGGATTCTGCATGACGATAACGCGCCTTCTCACCGAGCTACGATTGTGACTGACTTTCTCGCCAAAAACTCAACAAACGTGCTTTAGCAACCACCGTATGCGCCGGATTTGGCTCCCTGCGACTTTTTCCTCTTCCCAAAACTAAAATTGCCCCTTCGTGGCACCCGTTTTGAGTATGTTTCGATAATTGGAAGTGCCGTTGGCATAGATGTATTGGAGCAAATGGAGCCTATTTTGAAGGCGACCCAATAAATTTTGACGATTAAATGTAAAAATGTTGTTTTAATTGAAAATTCCTGGTACTTTCTTGACAGAGTAGTATATTTTTTAATTAAAATAAGTTTCCACCAAGTAAAGACCGAATCAATCAAATATTTATCGTATATTTTTCTTGGGATTCAAAAATATTGAAAGAATTGCTTGGTTTATAAAGATATATGTATTTGAATAATTGATTATATGTTAATCAACTAATAGACAGATTCTACGATAAACATAATTCATATAAATAAACTATAATTGGTTTATTTACAGCTTAAAGACATACTCATGCATTAATGTGTAACATTTTGAGTTGTTTTACCCCAAATTGAAGGAATTATTGCGGTGTAGTTTTGAACAGTAATAGCGGTGAAAACACTGTCTTTCTCGTAGAGGATTAGAACGATGGGTTTTTTCACCGTTTTTCACTTTGACTGGATTCACTTTTGGGTTCACTTCACACATATACTATCCAATTACAAGTAAATAATGCAGATAATACCTTCATTCCCGGCCTTTTATTGCGATATTAAGTTATCACGAGAGGATGCTCCTTGAGAAGTTATAAGTGAATGCGAATTGAATACGTCGTTTTTGAGTGCGTAACTGCCTTGATCGCAGCGTAAGTAGGGACTGTTTATATGTGTCGTGGGTGGATGGCGAATGCAAACTGCGTTGGACGTCATTTGTGAGGCAGGTAGAAAAATTCTACCTCAAATCTCGAAACGGCGTTCATCTGAGTGAGTTTCTCGGTCTGGTGTTACGAAATATGAGGTGTTAATATATTAGATTCTTAGCTAGTATGTAGTACTAACTACTTGCTCAGTTCAATCTCGAAGAAATCAAACACCTATATTTTACATTTTTCTGTTAATGTTCATTTAGTGTTATCGAACATCTAAAAAAATAGATAGCGGAAGGTATGGTAACTACTGAAATTTGTATATTGGTAGCACAAATTTCGTGAAATACAAACTTTTTTATTGAACGATTATCGTATTGGTAGGAGCCTGCAAAAGTAGATGAAATCATTCGATTTGCCCTCATTATTGTAACATATAAGTATTTTATTTAAGTAATTGAATACATAGATCAAATAAATAAACAAGGTAAGTTGCAGAGGCTGTTAATTCATAGAAAAAACAACCTGTGCGCAACTATATAAATTAACAATACTTTTGTAAACACTGATCCGCAGATGTATCAGTCAACCAAAATTTACTCAACAAAAAATTTCCTAGGAAACAGTTCAAAAAAAGAAAATCAACTCTACTCCAATTTGGTATTAATGTCTCATTAGGGTAATTTTTGTCACAATCGGGATAATTAAAGTCCATTCCAGGAAACACAAGTCACAAATGGGGATTTTTCACAATCAGGTAAGATTCATATATTCTTTATCGTCCATTAATAAGCGTTTTTATCCATACACGTGTTTTTTCCAGTAACCATAATTTAACTTTTTGTCTAAACTTTTTGTAATTTATAATTTTTTTCAGGTCATGCGGAACTTCAGAATATATTTTTGGTGCCAAATAACACCAAGATCGTTGACCAATATTTTTTTTGCATTTAGATGTCTGGTAAGTGTTGCTTCTGTTCCGGGTAACATATGAGTGTTGCAAACAATTTACGCCAATATTTCGTTTGAATACGCTGATAATTAGTCTCAATGCATACGACTGCCTTATATCTAGAACATTCGATAGTTTGTAAAGATTTTCACTGGGATATGTAAGGTTCTTTCCATGTATTATTCGTAATATCCATTTTTGCACAATATTCAGCTTCTCCACATGACAGTCATATAGCCCACCCCAGCCTGTAATGGCGTAATTGATTTGTGACTGGACCAAGGCGTTGAATATTACCATTAGATATTTAGTACTTTTCAGATATCTTTTCATTAATTTGAATCTGTATATCAATCCTCTAAGTTTCTTTACCACGTACTCAATATGTTCGTTCCATCTCATGTGGGCATCGATTACTATACCAAGATATTTTATATTTTCTGCTCTGGGTATTTTATTTTTTTCATCTATTTCAATATAATCCATGTTCGGCAAGCTTGCGTGGTACGAGGCAAAGGGGACATACTTTGTCTTTGAAATATTCAAAGTCAGTTTATTATATCTGAACCAGTCAATTACATACTTTAAATCCTCTTGCACTTCTGATTTCAGTGATTCCCAAGATGTTGAATGGTATTGCACTACAGTGTCGTCTGCAAAGCTGATTATGTTTCCATTGCAATTGCTCTTTAATAGGCTATTGATGTACAACAAAAAAAGCAATGGGCCGAGGACGGTCCCCTGGGGTACACCGTAGGTAACCACTCGTCGCGAACTCCGCCTTCCCTCTATTTCAACCATCTGTTGCCTGTTTGATAAATAGCTTTCAAAAAATTTATAGGCAATGCCACGGAATCCATACCTTTCTAACTTGTTCAATAATTTCTGATGGCAGACGGTATCAAAGGCTTTTGCCAAGTCTACGAAGATGCACAAGGAGGGAACTTGTTCATCCAAATATTCATAAATTTTCCCCGTAAGCTGTCTTATAGCATCCTCAGTACATCGACCGCGCCTAAAACCATATTGTTTATCATCTATTATATTATTTTTCTCCAAGAAATCTATTACACGCTTTTTAAAAATTTTTTCGACTATTTTGGCAACATTTGAAATCAATGAGATGGGTCTGTAATTACCAATATCTAATTTATTCCCATTCTTGTATAATGGTTTTATTGTACCCAATTTAAAAAAGTCTGGAAACTCACCAGCCAGAAAGCAGCAGTTCACAAGGTGACTAAGAGGATGTGAAATCTCCTTTTTTATTTCCTTGAGAGTCTCTACTCTCAGATTATCTATCCCAGGAGATTTTCCAGATTTTAACCCTGCTATAGTGTTTTCTACCTCCATCCGGTCAGTAGGTAGTATATAAAAGGATTTATTGTTATAGATATCTATTTCCTCAAAATTTCCTACTGTTTCTATATCACTCGCATACTGTTCGCCTAAATTACTGTAGTACTCATTGAAGATCTCAGCAATTTCAAGTTTATCTTTTTCAACACCGTTTTCCGTGCTAACAGCCGTTATTTCTGTTTTAGGCGACACGCTACTCGTTGTATCTTTAACATAATCCCAAACGGCTTTACATTCGGATTTGTTTTTGTCTATGAACTTTTGTAATTATTGAATATAATTCACTTTTATATTCAACCAGAGTTCTTGGTTGAATTTCAAAACTTTAATCTGAAACTTTTTTGGTATATGGAAGTATGGTGTTTATTCCATTTAAAGCTGAATCAACTTACTTGCGTCATAAATCAGAATAGATGTTGAAAATAAACGAAAAGCAACAGAAATCGAACATGATGAAATGAGCATTGATTAGTCCCTGATTTCCATCTCTAATTGTAATACCAAAATGAATGTTCACTTGTTTGTGCGGTATTCATTAAAACAAAGTTTGAGCTCCGAGTTGTTGCATGTTCTTCCCTAATATCCAAGAAATTCTCCCCGACTCCTTAACGAGATGCTGTCTCGAACAAGAAACTGAACTATGCACCGTCAGATTTGCGTGGGTCAATCAGGAGTATCTCATTCCGCACCAGGTGGTCTAATTAACCCCCCGCAGGCTGATTGTTATGGAAACCGAATGATGAGTCTAACGACGAGCCGAGATTGCTCGGTGGGAGAATTGTGAGTAACGATGGTCAAACTTGAAGAGATTATTTATTTCCAACGACGCAAAATTCATTTTGCCGCGTGAATGAAGGTTGATTGTTCTTGAACCTGGTGATTTTATTAACTGAAGTTATACGAATTTCCCTACTAACGAAGTCTGAAGAGAGAACAAAGACTAACGGAAAGGGGGCGGTTTAATTTCTTCTATTATTATTGAAACGGGCATCGAGATGTGAAAATACACACATCGTCAAAAGTCGTGGCCCTCCTATCAACTCTCAACTAGTTGTAATATGACAATTTTTTGTGTGTGGAATCTTCACTATCTTATCACTTGAATAAAAACAATAAACCAGCAAAACTTGTTTCTTGTTCGGAAGAATACAGGTGTATTCGAAGTTAAGCAGTTTTCAGCGAATAACGAGAATTGTAATATTGAGAATATTTCTTAGATTGACCTAGCAAGAATTCCACGGACTTCAGTAAGGCGCTTAGTGGCCTCTTTTCTTGGAAACCGGCAACGTTGCCCAGAGACCGGTCCCTGGTCGACCCAGAGTAACATCTGCAAAGGAAGACTATTAAATCGCAAATTTTACTCGATAAAATGGAACGGTATCTGTAGCAACCCTTCGAAGCAATTTTTTGAGGACCTATAGACGGGTAGTCTCAACCAGTACCATAAGGGGACGGCTGTATTCCTCAAATTTGAGGACAAGGAGACCTTTAAAAGTACCTCGGTTATCACCTGGATATAGAGCTACTCGTCGACAATAGGCAGAACACCAAGACCGGCTTTTACCACAATGGCGTAACATACTTTTTTCGGACGAGTCACGATTCGGTTTACAAAGTGATAGTCGACAAGAAAGGAATTGGAGAGGTTCAGGCAGACTAGAGCGACTCCATTTCGCCCGGAAAGTTGTCCCTTTCAAAACAGATCAATAATGTGCTGGGGGCGGTATAAGTACGGTCGAAGTACCCCTCTTATTATCGCTGAACGAACAATGACTTGTGACATCTACGTATAAAGCATCATTGAACCAATCATTGTTTCTCTGCACAACGAATTTGGGGATAATTTCATTTATCAGGATGATAACGCCCGCACAGGAAGTGTTCAAACATTCTTCAAGAGAACAATATTCAGAGAATTAACTGGCCAGCAAAATCACCAGACATGAATTCAATTGAGCACGTATGGGATTACTTAGGGAGAGTAATATCCAATCGCCTAAACCCACCTTCAACTTTTCAGGAATTGAGTTAAGCCCTTCAGGAAGAATGTAACGATATACCTGAAATTTTCATTAATGACTTGATTCGTGGGATGCCTAGGCGTATTGGGCAGTTGATTGGAAGAAGAGGTGGTAATACGGACTACTGAATTTGGATTCAGTTGTGGAATAACTATAATTAGTCAAAAATCAATAATCGATAAATTTAGAATTCTTCTCATTTTTCCTATTTTGCCTCATCCTGCATAAAAAAACAGTAACTGACAAAGATTTTCTATCAAATATGCATTAAAAATAGAGGAAAAAATTTATCTCATTTCCAGAACATAGATTGTTTATTTCTTGAGAAACCTAGGGTGGCCAAGACATTTGACGATGTGTGTATATAGGAACAGCAGTTCGAAAAACACAGATTATTCTGAACACTGGAGTTTGGAAATTGTAGAAAAAATTATAAAGGTGAGACTGGTTGAATTTTTAGAGGGAAACAATCTACTTTCCGGAAGACAGTTTGGTTTCAGACCGAAAAGATCAACTGAAGATGCTATCGTTTGTCTGACGAATGATATTAATCGGGCACTTGATGAAGGTAAATTCACATTAGGGGTCTTTTTGGACTTAGCCAAGGCATTTGACACTGTCAATCATCAAAAATTGTTAGACGTTATGGTGGACTTTGGTATAAGAGGAATCGCAGGTGATTTGTTTCGATCATACCTTGAAAATAGAACACAATGCGTGCAGGTTAACGAAGACATCAGTGAATTACAAACAGTCTTAACCGGCGTACCTCAGGGAACGGTACTAGGGCCAGTGCTGTTTTTGATGTATATCGATGGATTGCTGTCTTTGAAGGTGGATGCCGATGTGTCATCTTTCGCGGATGATACAGTAGTTCTCTTTACCGGCTCTACTTGGGAAGAAGTTGTGAATAGGGCGGAGTACAACATGGAAAGAATAAAAGATTGGTTGGATGAGATGGACCTGATGCTCAATATGGAGAAGACGAAATGCATGGTTTTCTCTAATAAAATATCAATCCTACCTAGAATTGACCATCTGGTACTGTGGAATAACAATTCTGGTGATTTTATTGAATGTGAATCATCGAAAACTTACCTTGGAGTCGAGATCGACCCTCACCTGAGATGGGGCCTTCACATTGTCAAAGTGACCAAGAAACTAAGATCTTGGTTGTTTACTTTCAAACGCCTAAAAAAGCTTATGGAAGATGGTTTTCTCAAAATTCTTTATCACGCACTTGTTGAAACACATTTACAATACGGAATATCAGGTTAGGGCGGAACGCACAAATTCCTTCCTGAAAATTATTATATTTATAACAAAGAACGAACTTATCCCACACAAAAACTTTTCGATGAGGTAACAATGTTCAACATGGAAAAACTTTATTATTATAGGGTTCTTTGCCTACAGTACAGAAACAGGAGAGAACAGTCGTTTATAAAACATAATCACAACACAAGGCATAGGAGAGATTGTGAGTATGTCACAGAAAGGGCAGCTAAAGCGGTGGGTCAGAGATCGTTTTATTATACAGCTCCAAGAATCTACTCTCAAGTTCCACCTAATATTAGAAATATGAACAGCTTTCATTCATACAAAAAAAAGTTGAAAATCTGGTTGAAGAATTTGCTTCTAGATGAAATTGACAGGGTGGCCGAGGTTTCTACTTGAAGACGCATTGGAGTAGGTAAAGTTGCTTGTTTTCAGCACGTGGATCTTGTTTGTTATTATTATTATTATTTATTTTTTTTTGGATCATATTGCTTTACTTAAGTATTTGTGCAAATATATTTTTTATTGTATTAATTTAGATTGTTATAATTCATTATAAAAATTTTTTAAATTTATTTTGAAGTAAATCACATTATTGTTGTTATTATTATTATATTAATTGTGAGAACATTATTATTATTATATCATTATTACTTATGCCTAATTATTGATACTGCATTTATAAAGAATGAATAAAGATCAATTTTAAAGTTGACGTGTCCTAGTGTTTCTATAATTTTCAACCATAAGGACATAAATAATTTAAAATAAATAGAGGTTCATACTTGATAGAAGGTATATCAAATTTTTTAAATATTTTAATGTTTACAGATATATTCTGTTAGCCTTCTACATATTTAATTTCAAAAAATCATATTTAATATTATAACTTCAGGAATCAAATTAATGTCATATATGCACTACTCATATCAAACGACAAATAAAATAAACATTCATTATAAGACATCCAAATGAGATAACAAAATCCAATAATTATAAATTGTTAACAAAAATCCTATAAATTGAATATTTTGAGTAGACAAAATTTTGTTTCTGCTCATCCCTCTTATAAAAACAGATATCTTTCAAAAATGTTTAACATAATCTTAAGAATTTCATCATAAAACCATCTTACTTAGAATATTCAACATTATTGGATATCTAACTAAGAAAAAGATAGGTAAAAACATTACTAAAAAACAAGTTATAAAATATAACAGCAATCAACAAAAAGCATTTACTCACCTTCAACAATTCAGAAAGCGTCTTGGTTAATGAATATGTTACTCATAATATATAATTATTTGGTTTCTTTAACATTCTTTATACAGATGGTTCTTTCAATCTTCAAGATCATTGGTAAACCACAGAACTATTTATTTCGAGTTAACATTAGACTCCATTTAAATGTTTAGTATTCATTTACCAAGACGCTTTCTGAATTGTAAAAGGTGAGTAAATGTTTTTTGTTGATTGATGTTATATTTTATTGAATAATAAATATTATTGAGTACTGACGAAGTAAAGTCTCTCTCTTAAAACTTGTTTTTTAGTAATATTTTTACATATCTTGAGATTTTCTAAAAAGTGCCTCAGTTAGATACACAATAATGTTGAATATTCTAAGTAAGATAGTTTTATGATGAAATTCTTAAGATTATGTTGAACATTTTTGAAAGATATCTGTTTTCATAAGAGGGATGAGCAGAATTTGTCTACTCAAAATATTTAATTTGTAGGATTTATGTTAACAATTTATATTTATTGGATTTTTTTTATCTCATTTGGATGTCTTATAATAAATTTTTGTTTTATATGTCGTTTGATATGAGATTTGCTTATATGACATTAATTTAATTCCTGAAGTTATAATTATTATATTAAATATAATTTTTTGAAATTAAATATGTAGAAGGCTAACAGAATATATCTGTAAATATTAAAATATTCAAATAATATAAATAATTTTATTCCATAAGAGGTTTCCACACTGTATAATTTTTTGTTTTTTCACACGATTTAAATTAAATTTGTCCTCGAAAATTCATAACAGCGCCTTCTTTCAAAACTTCAAGAATATTCGTTAGAAAAACCTAAAAAGCATCCTCATCTTCACCGTTCCTATTTCAGCGCGAAAATAGTCCCCAATAAAACTTCCCAAGGTACCTCCATATTCCCGCGTTATGAATATCGTAAACCGGAATTCGTTTGGTTATTTTCGATTCCGAGAAGGTCCCGATTATAGGGCGAACATGCTCTGAGGGGGTTCTCGTCATTTTATTACATCCGAGGACCTCCTTCCTCTCAATATCTATTGACACTTTTCGCTCGGGTACGGCTTAATGACGTTTTTAGTCGTTTGGCGAAGCATCCTGTAAGTCGTTTCGTTTGGCTAAAGATGCGGCTTGGATCCGCGAAAGGCTTTTGAAGTGCAAATGAAATATACAAGCTACATCTCAATTTCCTTCGAAGGATTAATGGCATTTCCTGATTAGTTCTCCATATTTTCGTAATTTCTTCGTTTTCCCTTTACTTCTTCCGCAGAATTTCATTATATTATTTTTGTGTGAAAATTTTCTGGAAATAAACCTCACTGAATGAATTTCTTAAGGGTTGTGTTTGCCGATGTAATAATATTAATAAAATACATTGAATAGGTATTTACATCAAGGGAGATATTTCGTATACAATCTTAAAATCCGGGAATGTGATAGAATAACTTTGGCTCAGGTTGGACATTCGAGGATGAAAATGTGCGATTGGGGTTGTCTACAGTCCTACCGACTTAAGCCATATTGATTTTTTTGGTGAGTTTGGAGACTGTTTTGGCTGAATTGATCAGGAAATTTAATGAAGTTTTCTGTATGGGTGATTTCAACATAAACTAAAATGGAAAGAGGCTTTTTACTTTATACAAGAAATATAACAAAATATTAATATCAAAACAGATTTAATCTGTCAGTCTTCTAAAATTTTAATTTCAAAAAAAAATTTTATTCAAAAAACTTTAAGAATGAAATTAATGTCTACATAAGCACCGCTTATATTTAATAGACGTATATAATCAAAACTCAATATACAATGTCAAATGGAACATATAAACCAACAAATATAAATAGTCATTTAAAATAAATGAATAAATATTTGAAGGAGACAAAATTTTGTGTCTGATCTTACCATTATGAACACCAATTCCTTTTCAAAAACATAAAACACAAATTGAGGACTTCTCAAAAAATATAATTTACTTGAAATATTGAATATATTTAAATATTCAAAAATGTTAATTCAGAAAGCTCTCAAAACATGCACTATATCTTAAAAAAACAATTCCAATAATCTCTTCATCGGCCCCAAATTATATTTAAAATATCAAAATCAACTAACAATCACTATATCTTACCTCAAAGAGGTAACCGGATAATTGATTTAAACAGACTAACTTTAAAAATCAAGATAGTCTATGTTCGTCACAAAATCACAGAAAACTGTAAGGTATTATAAGGTTTTCTTTAAACCGTTGACATTCCATAATGAGATTTATTCAAGCCTAAATATAAAATATATTATGTATGAAATAAAATAGAAAAGGGATTTTTACTTGATGGAAGAAATAAAACCAAATTTGAATATCAAAACAGATTTAATCTCCCAGCTTACTACAATTTTTTATTCACAAAATTTTTAGAATTAAATTAATGTCTACATAAACACCGCTCATATTTAATAGACGTATATGATCAAAACTCAATATATTCAGTCATTATGGTAAGATCAGAAACAAATTTTTGTCTCCTTCAAATATTTATTTAAATGACTATTTATATTTGTTGGTTTATTTATTCCATTTGACATTGTATATTGAGTTTTGATTATATACGTCTGTTAAATATGAGCGGTGCTTATGTAGACATTAATTTAATTCAAAAAGTTTTTTGAATAAAAATTTCTTTGAAAGTAAAATTGTAGAAGACTGACAGATTAAATCTGTTTTGATATTAAAATTTTGTTATATTTCTTCTATCAAGTAAAAAGCCTTTCTCTATTTTATTTTATACATAATATATAATTATATTTAGGCTTGAATAAATCTCATTATGGCATGTCAAGGGTTTAAAGAAAACCCTATAATACTTTACAGTTTTCTGTGATTTTGTGACGAACATAGACTATCTTGTTTTTAAAAGTTAGTCTGTTTAAAGCAACTATCTAGTTACCACTTTGAGGCAAGATATAGTGATTGTTAGTTGGTTTTGATATTTTAAATATTATTTAGGGCCGATGAAGAGATTATCGCAATTTTAATTGTTTTTTGAAGATATAGTGCATGTTTTGAGAGATTTTTGAATTAACTTATTTAAATATTTTAATATATTGAATATTTCAAATAAGTTATATTTTTTGAGAAGTCCTTAAGTTGTGTTTTATGTTTTTGAAAAGAAATGTGTTCATGTTGGTAAGATCAGAAACAAAATTTTGTCTCCTTCAAATATTCATTAATTAATTTTAAATGACTATTTATATTTGTTGGTTTATTTATTCCATTTGACATTGTATATTGAGTTTTGATTATACACCTGTATTAGATATGAGCGGTGGTTATGTAGACATTAATTTAATTCTAAATGTTTTTTGAATAAAAAATTTTTTTTTAAATTAAAATTGTATAAGACTGACATATTAAATCTGTTTTGATATTAAAATTTCAACATAAGCCTTCAGAGTGTGGATCGGTCTGATGCTAGGTTAGTGACGAGATTTATAGACTGTCTAGGGTTTCATCAATTGGTTGATCAACCAACTAGAATCACATAGGGCTCTTCAACTTGGATTGACTATTTTTTAACCAATAACAAAGACATTGTTTCAAGGGTGTAGGTCATTCATGAAGGCCTTCGTGATCACAAGTTACTTCTAGGACACATAATTAAACACCCGAATGCAAAAGAGATTCTTTTCAAAACGGTTAGAGACTTTAAATTGTTCAATTATCAAAGTTTCAGTAATGAACCCAAAGCCATACCATGGTATTCCATTTACTGCATGGATAATATTGATTAAAAGGTTGAGTTTCTGACCGGGAGTATAAATATTTTATTGTATCGTCATGGTCCTTTTGTCACACATCGTGTAAAAAAGAACTGGGCTCCATGGCTCAACGATACTATCAGGGCTATGCGGGGGGACAGAGATAGGGCACTTAGTAATTTTAAAAAGCATCCAAGCTATGCAAAATGGAATTATTATAAAACACTTAGAAACCTGGTAACAGTTACAATCAAACGGCAGAAGAAATCTTTTTTCAAACTGGTATATTGTGATAAGAGCGCTAGGTAACTGTGGTCTGCTTTGAGACTGCTCAGTTTGGACAGTGGAGAATCGTAACTCCACTAGTATTGGGGACATAAGACCTATCAGCATTCTTCTAACTTTTTCGAAGATATTTGAAAAAATGCTTGATAAGCAAATCCAAATATACCTTGATGTGAATAAGATCATTCTCAGTAAGCAATCTGGATTTAGGAGAGGACATAGCTGCAATACTGCTATTCTCGGTATCACGGATGATATCATAAATGCGACGGATGGGGGTTTGGTTACTGTTCTGATACTAGTGGACTACTCGAAGCCAGTTGATACATTAAATCATAAAATGTGGCTTTCAATTTTGGAATTCATTGGATTTCCTATGGAGGCGGTGGGGTTCCTGGGGAGCTACCTTTGTAGTAGGGCACAGGCGGTTTGGTTGAGAGGTGTAATGTCATCATTCCTCGAAATAACAAAAGGTGTTGCGCAGGGATCTGTTTTAGGGCCGAAAATATTCATAACTTATATCCTACGATTGTTAAATATTTTTACTTCATCATGTAGTCATGGTTTTGCCGATGATATACAATTTTACATGTCTTTTCAACCGGATGAAAGCAGTAAGGCAATAGCAGCTTTAAATTTTGATTTGCACCAAGTTCTTGACTACTCAAGGAGGCACTGTTTGAGTCTTAACAGCTCTAAGACTGTGGGAATGGTTTTCGGTAGTAGGGCGCGGAGAGAGCAGTTTCATACTGATTATATATCTCAGATATGCCTGGCTGGTTCTACAATGAGGTTTGAGTCCGAAGTCAAAAATCTTGGCCTGACTATCACTCAGGATCTACGCTTCTCAACGCATACAAGTCGTTGTTTACAAAGGGCACACATGAGTTTGAGGGTTATCTATCAAAATCGCCATGTTCTGCCGGTACCTCACAGAATTATGCTTTGTGACTCGCTGGTGCTTTCCTATTTTAATTTTTGTGACAGCGTTTATGGTCCTTGTCTAACTGTCCTAGATGGTGGCAGGATCCAGGGGGTCCAAAACTTTAATTTATGCAGTAAGAAAATTTGAACCTATCAGTCATAAGTTCACCACCATATCCCTATAATAAAATAACTTTTAGAACCGATGTCCATAATTTGAATTCACGAAATATGTAGCTCACCATTAAAAAGACGATTTAAGATTTCAATCGATAATGTCCAGTGCACCTTCATGTCCACAAAATAAAAACAATCAATAAAAAATTAATCATACTTGACGAACTCGTGGTCTTTTCAAAACTAAGATTGAACTCAAATGATTTCTTAAACAATTACCATTCGCATTCTAAAAGGTTGTTCGGAACGAAACTTTTTTTTTCCCAACAGAGGATTTAATTGTATTTTTTCGAACCCAACTTCACACTTAAGCCGCAGAATCATTTTATGCTTGTAGAGGTGATATTGCAAGGCTCGTGTGTGACAAAGTACAACTTATTCTAAGAAGTAGTTTTGGTTGGTGCTCTTATATTATAATTATTATTATTATTAAATATGGAGATCAATAAGCACCATGTGGTCATGAAGGTGGACTTCAGATTATCGGTTAGAATTTCAAGTCGCTTTTCTGAAAACGAACCAAATGTTTGTTGAGTTAGTTCAGTAGATATTCTATATTTTCTTTGGGCTCTTTTATTCCGTTTGATGCTGTGTGATGAGTGTTAAGTCTATATGTCTACAAGATTGAAACAGTGTATCCTAAGGCATTAATTTAATTAAATTGTAAAAAGTTTTTTGAGTAAAAGTTTTATGAGATTAAAATAGTGGTAATATGTGGGTCTAATTATATTTATCATACAAGTAACGAATTCTACAGAATCAATAAGCATAATGAAATACTTGTTCATGATTTTATTCGCAAACGTAAATATTTTTCAGATTCTTCAAGTAATGTATTTTCACCATTTTATAACAAAAAATATAATTGAATGTTTTCAGTCTAAAAACTACCTTTAAATTTTGTTATGGAAAGTATTCCCAGTTAATTTTGCGATATAAAGAGTGCACTAGACGCTCGTGCATTCAGGTGTTTACATTTTTGTGTTCGTACGTAATTTTAAAACAATTGCATACACTCAAGCTGGACACATACGCAATTAGCAATTAATATGCATGCAATTTTCGCTAGTTAATTAGACACATACGCTATTATATTCGAAATTAGGACGCACACGCAATTGACCTTTCACCCTAGTGAGTTCGATGGCAAATTACACAAATTTTAGTTTTAATTTATTCACCTTTTTTGAATGAATGTTTAGTTTGAGGTTTTGAATTTTAAGGAAAAGTGCTCAGACAGTATTTCAGAAACACAGTTTCTGTTCTGAAATATATGGAAAATCCAACTTATACATAAAGGCTTTTTATCAATCGTCTAGGAGTTGATTTATGTCAAATGCCTTACACTTCTTTTTGACTCTTACTTGTACCAATTAGAGCATCAAAGATTTACTTGAGACAAGTATATTTAATGGTATTTAAAACAATACCGAAAGTCTTTACTCTAAAATACAATCGGCGATGTGATTAACTGAATTTAGGAAATTTCATTTAAGTTCCGTCTTGAGCCACTTATGTTTTTGTACTCTTGTGTCCCTGATTTGAAACCGCACTTCTTAGCTCCTATGATATATATTTGGACAACCAATAGACTTGGAGTAATTCTGGGTCAATAGGCATCTACTCTCATGTATTTGGAATGATTCGAAAAGTTTTAGTAGATTTATTGCTCAGGTTAATTAGCACCCCAAATACATAACACTTGCTTCCCAATAGTTTCTTGCAAACTGTCAAACCAAAAAGAAGTGTGATAAAATGAAATGGGACCAGACTTTCTACATCTGATAGAAAGATGTAAAACTAAGCTAAACTTGAATATGTGGTAGACCTTCCAGATCTATAAGATTGTTCGGCCAGCAAGTAATTCCGTTTTTTCCCGACAGAGGATTTATTTGATAAATTTGTGCGTCTGTGATTCGCTTCTCAAACGTCATGAAAATGATCAATTTTTGAGTTCAAATGGGTCTTATATTACAAAGTAAAACGCAGGAGATCATGGAGAAAAAAGTTGAACCTGATCAAAGAATTCCGAAAGCCAATATCTATCAAAAAAAGCTGATACTGTCTTTATGGTGGAATTTAAAAGCAATCGTTTTTTTGAGCTTTTATCGGATATCACAACAATAAATTTCGAAGTCTACTGTCATCAGCTGGACAAACTGAAAGATGCACTTCAACAGAAAAGGCCATAATTAAACCACAGAAAAGGTGTTCCACCAAGATAATGCGAGACCTCGTACAAGTTTGGTCACTCGCCAAAAGCCTTTGCAGCTTGAATGGGATACACTGCCACACCCATCGTATTCTCCAGATCTGGTGCCTTCGGATTATTATTTATTCCAGCCATTGTAACATTTTTTGGACGGTAAAACCTTTACTTAAGATGAATAGTTCAAAAATTATCGGGCTCAGTTTTTTGCCAGCAAAGACCAAAAATTTTATGAGCCTGGGATCATGGTAATACCAGAAAGATAGCAAAAGGTGTTGGACCAGAATGGCCAGTATATAATTTAATAAAATATTTATTCATTATACGAAAATTGTTCTTCATTTTCCCAAAAAAACGAAATCACTTTGCAAACAACCATATCCACCTGCCTCTTATTTAAGACTTCCTTGTTTGAAGAATTCCACTGCAGGAGCCGATATTTCTTCAAGTAAGAAAAACAATATATTCTATTTTTTGGTAAGCTTATGGTATATTTTGTATTTCGAATTTAAATTATGTTGACAAAATTTGCACTTGAAATGTGAAACCAATATAAAAAATAGTAAATAAGCGATCAATTACATTTAAAAACATCACAGTCTAAAATCGATCGTCTTCAATTGCCTCGTCATTCTCGAAAACCAGCGGAATATAACATGAGGATTACATCCGCCTGTTCTTTTTCGAACAACGTGGGAATGCTGCGTCGTATCGGATTCCTCCGGCATAAGTTTCTTCGCTCGGTGACATCCTCTCCGAAATCTGCTATTCCATTTTCCGGGCAGAAAACGAAAACAAGGGACGAAGGTCTGCGAAGTGGATGTCATTCAATATTTCGATAACATAGGTATGGTCTGAGGCGGCGGTCTATTTTTAGCATCCTCTGCCTTTGTTGTTCGCTGAAATCCCGCCTCTTGCGGCAAGTTTGAAGCTCGAAGATTACTAGGAATTTTTTTATTCAAGGGAATACGGTTTTTCACTCAAACTATACAAATGCGGAAGTTTGGATATTTCAGTGTTCACACATTCAGATGTTTATGGCCCAGTTCCATTGTAACGACTTCTTAGTATCGCGCAGAAATTACTAAACTACTTTTTGTCCATTTAGTCTCCAGAAGTTCAACTCTATTGCTCTAGTATAAAATTATTTCAGTTGCAAAAAATACTTTGACACTATATTGAGTATGAACTCAATACAAAAATAATATATCTCTTGTAATTTAGAGTACATATGGACAAGTGACTAATATTTAGAAACCCTTGAAGTGATATTCAAAGGAAATTGTTTTAAGTCAAATTTTGATCAATCCAATTCCTGCTACTAATCAAATCCATTCATAGTTTTTCAGAAATAGTTTCGGATATTATAATTTTGCTGCAATTATTTTAATGTTGTCAATTATATAGCCTCTGCACAAGTCCGGAAATATACATAGTATTGGGAATTACCGCCCCATATCTTTGAAGTCTAACCTATCGGAAATTTCTGAACAGGTTTCTATGAGAGTTCCTAAGTTATTGACTTCTTGCTCTACGAATACTCGGATAGATCTAAGCCTTGTTTGTTTCTCTTTCTTGGTCTATCAGTTGATAACATTGAAGCACTATGGCATTTCTGGAGTCGGACTGAATTCGTTCAGGACTTTTTTGACTGAAGGAATACAACGTGTTCAGGCAGAAGATGCGGTGAATTCATTCTTCCAGTTCTTTCAGGGGTACCCCAGGTTACGATAATTGCGCCCTTACTGTATATCGTCCACATGAACTCAGTGTTTACACTCCCGATCAGATTGCTGATGACACCACGATTTTCCTTAAGTCCGAAACCTGGACATAGTTAAGATTCTCAACGGAACGTGATTAAGAAGTGATTGTGGAGTATTTTCAATAAAAAAATTTGATCATAAGCTACACAAAGACTTTATTCGTGTTATTAGAAATGGATGAACATACTTGTTTAAAGCCAACAAATTCCGTGAAGTACAGGCATCTCAAAGGTTTCTACAGTCTACTGGTGCAGGTACAGCTTAATCTGGTATATGGTTGGCTTTCCTGACTTAGTGTTGGTGAATCCTACTTATGCCAGTTGAAAATTGTTCTGAAATTGATACAGAAAAATATATATCGTAAATATTACAGATATCCGACCGATGACCTCTTCACGTTGATTGGAGTTACAGATGTAAAACAGTTGGTTTTTCATTTAGCCGTTCATCAGAGAAAAAATTTTAGGTTCGCAGATTTCAACACATGGTACCAGGGATAAGAGGTTAATTGTGAATGCCTGTGATGTATCAAATGCGTTGTCATAGAATGATCTAGCTGCAACAGTATAAAACGAATATTTTTACGAAATGTATCAAGTTATTCAGATTGTAAAAAATCAAACGATGCCACTGTTGTAGCGATACAATTGTTATATTTATTGGATTGTTTGTAAAGTGATTCCTTTTTGTTTTGCGGAAAAGGAAGATAATTGCCGTATGATGAATAAATATTTTACTGAATTATATATTGGCCATTCTGGTCCAACAGCTTTTGCCATCTGGTAGTAGCATAATTCCACGCTCATGGATTTTTTGGTCTTTGCTGGCAAAAAACTGATCCAGGTAATTTTTGACCACTTCATTTGAAGTAAAGGTTTTACCGCCGAAAAAATTATGCAATGACGGGAACAAATAATAATCCGAAGGTGCCAGATCTGCGAAATATGGTGGGAGTGGCAGTGCATTCCATTCAAGCTGCAAAAGGTTTTGGCGAGTTACCAAATTTGTATGATGTCTCGCATTATCTAGGTGGAACACCTTTTCTGTTGATTAATTCTGGCCTTTTCTGTTGAAGTGCATGATTCAGTTTGTCTACCTGATGACAGTAAACTTCCGAATCAGTTGTTGTGTTATCCGCTGAAAGCTCAAAAAAAAAACGATTCCTTTAAAATCCCACCTAGCAGGCAGCATCACCTTTTCTGATGGATATTGGCTTTCGAATTGCTTCAAACCGGTTAAATAATTAAGATATTGTGTCAATTGAGAAAAAAGATGGTAGTTTGATGAAGCTAGATAAGGTGAATATGGGGAATATTCGAGTAATTTACACTATACATCACGAATTGTTTGCATGGCCACATGCGATTTGTGTGCAAGATCATTATCTTGCAGCAATCAAATACCTTTTGATAACTTTGAGCGTCTCATCTCCATAATAATTTCTTATCGTAACAGCGAATAGTAATTTTCTGTTATTATTGCATCATTATTCTCTTGATAATCAATGGTTATCCCAAAAACTGAAGCAATAACTTTTTCAGTAGATTTCCGAACACGAAACTTCTTCGACGTAGGAGAAATAATCAATTAATTTCTGCTCTGTTTCTCGGGAGCAGAAATTCACAATTTTTTATGTATAGTAACAACACGCTTTAGAAAGTCTCCCTCTTTTCCAAACAGCATATATCGAACCCTCGCACGCTTTCAGTCAACATAAAAACTTCTGTTTTGAAGTAATTTTTCCCAAGTCCAAAACGACGTGAACTAAAAGGCGATGATACGAGTTAAAAAATGAAAAAAAATCAGTGAGACACTATTTTTTATTTGAAAGGCTACATTATACCTTTATGTATGCAAGATAACATCATGCAAATGACCACTACGACTCTTCCGTACGTACCGTATTCTGTCAATCCATTTTTACATTATTCTCTTAAATTTGACTGCATTTCATCAATTTTATTTGCATTTTGTTGAATTTTCAGTATAAACATATGACCTAACATATCCCCAAAAAAAATCATGAGGTCTTAAATCACACGAACTGGGAGGATAATTAACTAGATTACATTACTTGAGATAATTTTATCACCAAATTTGGATTTAGACAGATAGATTGTAGAGGTATCTGTGCCGTAGGTAGCTTCATCTTGTTGAAACCACCTATCGCCCAGATTATTCTCAACAACAATTGTTCCAAATGACCAAGATGGTGCGGTAATAAGATACTCTTAATCCGGCACAAGGAAGATTGTCTGGTATTATGATAATCCAAACAAAAAGGCACTCCAGCAAGATTGTTCAGTTCGAAGATCTCCGGTTCAAGATCTCCTGTACTAAGCTCTCCGACACTAGGACGCCTTCTGATTAAACGTCTTATAAGAAACACTAAAAGTTCAATATTCCACGATTTTCATGGATTAGGTACGTTAATTCGATAAAAATATCATAATGTATGTCTTCTTGAAACCTCACAATACGAAAGAAAGAAATTTGGGAAATTCTACGCTTCATGAAAACAATACAACTCTACAGCGCATGCGATAACAGCGTCGACTTTCATTGCGGAAACTCCAAACTTTTTAATGGTCTTAGTTTTATAACATTATTGGAGTATTTTTCAGCTATTATGATTCAAGTCAACAGTGGAGTGTTTTTCAACGTTACAAAATGTTAAAAATAATATACAGCCTTTTCATTATAACCGTTTTAAATTGTATCATTCCTATTGGAAAACCCGTTATACGATAAACGATTTCATATTATCTATTTGATGTCTCAGATACTCATTTTGACCCAAGCAGGAGTTGTAATAAAATAACGTTATAATTTTTTATTTTCGAAAACAGACACCTTTTCTGAATTTTGCATTTAAGAATTTCACAGTACTAAGGACTCTGATCGCCGTTTAAATCAATACAACACCGTATATAATCTCAAATTTCCAGGAAAATCAATGTTGACTAGAATATAATCCGTACTGAGCATCGTTAATTCACATCAATACAAAGCATGCAATTCTGGAGACGTGTAGTGAATATATCTACCTACTGTTGCGATATGAATGAATTCTATTAATTCAAGTGTTTTCATTGAGGCATCAATGATGCCATGCTTCAATATCTCAAAGGAAATAATGGAGTCGTGAATAGATATAACCTCCATTCACTGTGGAAATGTTATTGGAAACATCAAACGCTGATAACTCATTTATGGGTAATTAATTGACTCAATGATGCATGGTCACTTCCCTTAGAGGTCAGATAGGAATAGTTGGATGTGTATACTCAAGACTGCGAAGAACCTGTTATCTCAAACATCAAACTGAATTGATGTACTTTTTAGAGTTGTCTGCTGAAACTGAATTCGTAATTTCAATTTAGTATTTTGTCGAAAATTGTTTTATTGTGAAAAATTACTTCAAAGTACTATCCGTCGCTAGTAACTATTTTTTCCCATCTTTCTGATAAATGACGGATCTCATCGCGAAAAAAGACGGGCTCTTTGGCCGATGTTTCGTTGCTAGATGAAACAAATAAACTAGTAGCGACATCTGATATCAAAACCCCATAAACTTATTTATACTCCTATTGAAAATGATTCACTTGACTGCATACTAAAAATTTGTTGAAGAGAATATTTTCTGACAAAAAAAACAGTTCTGTTTTTATCGATTATGGCTAGTAATCAACAGATGTTTCAGCAAAGTCTCAATTGGTTGCAGTCTTTCGGTATATACAAAATTCAGAGCCAGTGGAATTTTTCTGGAGTTATTTGGTTACTGAAGCATTTGATGCGAAATTAATTAATGAAAATAACGGAAAAGTTCTTGATCCTATGGTGAAAAATTGTACTGAAAGACTTAAATCTGAAAATTAAGACAGAGCAGCTCTGTGAGTGGACTTGTTCAAGCAAAGACAAAAGAAGAATACTCTTTCGGACATTTTCAAATTGCTATGCATACCAATTAAATTTTATCATGTCCAATGCTACATCAGTCAATCCGCAAGAGAGATTTTTTTTTGAAAATCTGTATGTCATTCCAGCATTTGCCGATCGAACTAAGATTTGGTATTCAGGTGCATATACGAGGAACATTCAATGTACTACTCTGTCAAGAAAGTACCGGGAATTTTCAATTAAAACAACATTTTTACATTTTATCGTCAAAATTTATTGGGTCGCCTTCAAAATAGGCTCCATTTGCTCCAATACATCTATGCCAACGGCTCTCGCGCCGATTTTTGTTTTATGGCTTCAATCGACTAAAAACGGGTGCCACGAAGGGGCAATTTTAGTTTTGGGAAGAGGAAAAAGTCGCAGGGAGCCAAATCCGGCGAATACGGTGGTTGCTGAAGCACTTTTGTTGAGTTTTTGGCGAGAAAGTCAGTCACAATCGTAGCTCGGTGAGAAGGCGCGTTATCGTCATGCAAAATCCATGAGTTGTTCGCCCACAAATTTTGCCGCTTCTTACGGATACGCTCACGCAAACGTTTCATAACGCCTAGGTAATACTCCTTGTTTACCGTCTGACCCTCTGGAACGAATTCGTAGTGCACCACGCCACGGACATCGAGGAAAACAATGAGCATCACCTTCATTTTCGAGCGGCTTTGGCGTGGTTTTTTCGGTTTCGGCTCATTTTTTGCCACCCATTCCGATGATTGCTGGCTTGTTTGCATATCGTACTCGTAGACCCAGGTCTCATCACCAGTTATAATGCGTTCCATGAATGTAGAATCGGAATTACAGCGATCCAGCATGTCTGAAGCAACCTGTTCGCGATGACGTTTTTGAAGGAAATTCAGGTCTTTCGGTACGAGTCGTGCGGCCACCTTTCTCATGCCCAAAATATCAATCAAAATCGTACGTGCGGACTCGTGGGATATCTTAAGATCATGTGCTATCTCTCTCAAGCTGGTACGACGGTTTTCCAGCACCTTTTCCTTAATTTTATCGACGTTATCTTCGATCGAAGCCGTCGATGGGCGACCACTTCACAACCGTCCTTGAAGGCTCTGTACCACTGATATGCACGAGTTTTCGACAGAGCATTATCACCAAAGGCCTTTTGCAAGATTTTCAATGCATCGGTACACGAAAATTCATTTGCAACACAAAACTTTAAACAAATTCTTTGCTCAACGTAATCACCCATAGTAAAAATTCGCACGCACTCTGACATCGACTGACTTAATCAGCTGTTGCAAACACACTAGTTGACAGATCCCGCTCAAGCTTGGTATAGTAATTAAGGACAGTGGTACCAACCCAGAAAAAAAATTTGTTACCTGCCTCATTGCCCCGCCAGATTTAAATCGATAATTCCCGGTACTTTCTAGACAGAATGTATTCTTGGTATCGGGAAGATTTGCTTATAATGTGAGTAATCTAACTATCTGATTCACTAATGACACTATCTGAAGGTATAAATATAAAATTTAACTAATTTACGATCATTAGTTTTCTACGTATCCACAGTGAAAGACGACCAGAATGACTGACGCCACAGAGATGAAGAAAATCGAGCCGTTATGAAGTTTTTCACTAAGCAGGGAAAAAGTAAAAAGAGGACCTATAAATTTAATTATTATCATTTTTTGTTGTCTTATGGCGTCAACTGCTGTGGTCATTAGTCATACACCTATGGGCCCAGCGGGACCCGAACCCGCAATGCCTGGAAGCATAGCGCGCATCTCTGCAAACTATGCCAAGTTTCAGCAATCCCCAGTTATTTAATTTTTCCCGTTTTGATTAAAACTCTTTCAGGTGTAATTTCATCTACCGTGATTTGAGAAATCTTAGTCTCATACATATTATCGACAAACTGTAGCTGCCAATTATACTCGTACTAGAAACATTACATGTTGTCTGGAATATGAATAAATCTCGAGTGCCGTTCGAGCCATTCACTGGGCCACTCTTGAAGATAATTTATTTCAGGAAAAAGGGAGCGGATAAAATTAAAAACGATTCGAAACTGCGCTAAACCCGTAATATTTCACATCATGAATTGGATTACTTGGCAAAACTCAATATAGTTCCGACACGATAACGGAATTATTAGTTACAGCTTGTTGGATACTGGAGCAGACAACGTGCCATAATTTAAATCTTGTTCATCTCCCGTTTACCAGACAGGAACTAATTCCGTGCGCGATTCAAAAAGGGGTTCGGGTGGTTTTTTTTTTTTTGAGGATCATCGTCGATACTTCAACTAGTAACGGTTGTTTTCAACGTGCTTATTAAGTTAGTACGGAGTGATTATCTTCTTTCGTAATGTGTGTGTATGGATCAAATTTTATAATCAGAACATTACTTAGGAAATCTTCAGGAAATATAGAGGTTGGAAGTTTACGATTTCTGTGTGAAATATTTCGACCAGCTTTCAGTTCCACTATCTAAATAAATACAGGTTTGGAAAAGTACGTTTTAGAGAAAAGATATTCAATGCATAAGAAAGAGAACTCTGACCGTCCAATCGAACATAATGAATAATCCAGTGTAGAACTCGAAAATAATGCGCTTCTTCTCGCTCCCTTGTGAGAAGTGGGTTGTTGGCCACTTCATTTCATTTCGGATTATACAAATCCAGTTGGCGTATAGAACACAGAAGTGCTGGTGTGTGAGTCCATAACGGTTGAAAATCAAATAGACTTTTCGTAAATAGAAATGTTCACTTTGGAAGAAAAAATTCAAGTTATGAAATGGTACTTTGACTAAATTGAGAAAACAATACATTTATTCATTGTTCTGTGCATTCCCAGTAAAACTCAATGTTTGGACTGAGTTCCTGGAGAATTACGTGATAGGACCGTTCTTTATCGATGGTAACCTTAACGCTGCAAAATATCTGGAGCAGTTACAGAACTAAGTTATTTCGACAATTCAACAATTTCAATGATATCTGGTTTCAACAGGATAGTTTTCAAGTCACAACGCATGAGCAGTCATACAATATCCCAGAACCACATTTTCGGATGGTGTCATTTTTACAAATGGCACGATCAAATAGCCACAAAGATTACCTGATTTATCTCCCAATGATTTTTTTATTTGAGAATATTTGAAAAACACGATTTATGGACAAATCTTGTTGAATTAAGTTTAAAAATAATCCAACTTTGTGCCAAAATAGCCTAATCTGCTCAGAGAGAGAGTGTTTCTTTCAGGTACATGGCCGGGGGGCAGTGCCCCCCCAGAGCTGTGCGGGTACCCCTCTGGGGGGAAATTGAGAGTGTTAGGTTCAGTTACGACGTTCTACTTCACGAACAAAAAATTCACATATCCAAAATGCTGAAAGAGGTAGTAATTTAGGGTCTAGTCTAGAAGAATACCAACGAATTCAACTATTATAAAAAACCATTACAAATGCCGATTCGTGTCAAAAATAATATTCAAGTCGACGTACGATTTCCTGCAATTTCTCGTCTTTACGAGTTTTTCGCGTTGATGGAGTTTGTCGGCATGATTGAGCTTGTCGGCGTACTATGATAAAAGCCCCAACTGATGTTGTTTTTTAAATAGGGACGGCTCCTTTGATAGTTCAGCTTCCAATTTATTCTTCTTATTCTTGGTTATTCTTGGAACCAATCTCCTCTCGTTACGTTGTATTACTTGTGTTGATGTGTTGTGTTTAGTGTTAGATATATTGAATGATCCAATTCTAAAAATCCCAGAATAGAGAGAAGTTAGATGGTTATCCCACTATAAAATAGTGAATGCTGTTTTCAGAATTCTGAAGTACATTTTGATGGCTTACGAATACATTCATAAGGAAGGTGCAGATTTTGCATCGCTTGCAGGAGGCATTTTGCTTGAAATCAGGAATGATAGTTTGATCGTCACTGCTTTGTGATGAACGAGGTGCTAAGTGCACTCTCGAATCTCAGTAATCCTTTGCAAAGAATCCATTAATTACAACAACAAATAAGCACTTTTAGAAGAATAAGATTCTTGTAAATAAAAATGATTTGTTTCCCAAAATTGACTATTATTCATTATTTTCCTCAATAAATTCCTTTATAATGAAATTTATGAAAAATTTCGACAAGTGAATATTTTTCCAAAACGTTCGGATAATTTGCATTGGATATCCCAACATTGAAACGTGATTTTCCAAACCCGTCATCTGAACAGTAAATTTAAATTCATAATGAATATCAAAGTCCTCAAAATACAATCCAAAATGGCATACTCTAACACCGAAATAGGAACGCCACGAATCCTGCATAAACCTAACGCGATTTCCCAAAAGTGCATCGGCCATTTCATAAAAAAGCCGACCCAAATTGCCGTGTTCCTGTTCTACGTTTCGAATCGAATGACGTTCATTTTCAATTTTCCACCAGACGCTCCCTCAAAACCCCACACGTACACAGGGATCGATATCGGCATTCAGTTCACTCCCGATTAAAATCTGATTGTTATGCCGTTCCATTCTTCATTTTCCGTTACCCTGGTTCCAGAAAATACCAATTAAACGTTTTTATCGATCCTGTGTTCATTGACACGTAAACAGGTAAAGTGAAAATGTTCCGCTATCTGATAATTGTGACACAATTGTGAGTTTCCCAAGATTAATAGCAGCATTTTCAATATTCAGTGTAGATTAAAAAGATATACATGCATGCTCAATATCTAGGGATATTATAAATAATAGAAAATGAACAGTTTGAATTTGAATACATCTTTTATTTACAGGGTAAGGCACGCAATTTGTCCCAAACTTCACTCCGTTGTCACTTTTCACAGACATGGGATATGACGCTAGACTTTTGACAGTTTGTCATTTAATTATCTTTCTAAAGCACGTCCATTTGTGCGAAGTATATAGAAAGCTGGGAAGAAGTCGATGAACAAATAATAAAACTGGAGAAAAGCAACAACGACAGACACATTGTGTTATTAAAGGTGTATTCTCCCAGTGAAGACGCTGATATATTAGCAAAAGACTATTTCTGCAGCAAGCTATCTGACACCATATCAAACATTAAAGATAGGAAAGAAATATTCATACTAGGAGACCTGAATGGGCGAATGGGACGAGAACATAATAATCCTGTGGTAGGACAATATGGCGAAAATACTTTAAATGTTAATGGACAGTCTGAGAAGTTTCTATCAGAATTCATCCTTGAAAATAATGAATGGACATTTTACATACTGGATACAACCGACAAAAGGATTACGCTCTATAATTGACCATATCATTCGAAAACAGAACTCGGCAGTCAAGACCATAAAGGTGAGGGTATACCGTAGTGCAGAATGTGAAACCGATCGCCGCATAGTGGTGTCTAAAGTAGAAGTGAAGTATATACGAACAAACACTGTGTTGAAATCGAAAGAAACAGAAGAATTGAATACAGATAATCGCAAATACAACTTGCGAAGTAGGCAACAAGAATCAGTGATTTTCATATATGAGATACGCTGGATATTTCAGCAGAACTCCAGCAGCTCACAGAGAGCCACACACCGTCCAATGCCTTACTGAAATACAGCTTCAAGCTTTATGAACTCAAAGTACAAGTTTCCTCTTTCTTCAAGTTTGGATCTTTTTCTATTTCTTTTGATTTAGTTGGCCCATGACGATGTAAAATATTTTTAGGGAATTCAGTTTATGGTTTTTCATTAATGAAATTGAATGAACCAGAAGATTATTTCTCTGAACGTAAAGACACCTCCGCCCTTGCTGAATTCAACACCTTTCACATCCAATACCTCAAAAGTGATTCGCCAGCAGTTCTACAAAGAAGAGTTTTCTGCGAAATGGATTGGAAAAGCCTATGCCACAGATGTGTTACAAATCAAAGGAGGTAGCAGTAGTCATTGACGAGGGAAACTTCAGTTATCGATTGCCAGCAGAATCATGCACTGGAGAACTCTATGCCATATTCAAGACTCTTGCACTGCCATGAGCAGGAAAACTAAGTCATCGTCTTCATGAATTCATTGAGTGCTCTACGGCGTCTTAAACAGATTCCACTTTTTAATACCCTCCTCTGTAGCATCAACCCTGGATTAGAAATACCTACGAAAATGAGCAAAAGTGTAGTTATTACTTGTTTTTTTTTATTATAACAGGTACTTAAACTGCTGACACTTTGCCAGAGAGATAAAGCGAGATTTGGCAAGTTATAGACAGAAACAACTCAAAATAATAAATCTTAACTTATGCATCCAAGATCCATAATACTACCACGTAAATTTTTGATTCGACTCAAGTTCACCTACCAATATCTTCTGAAGAAAGAAACCCCCAGAACATGTATATCTTCAAATGAAGAACTGACACATATTCATAGTGACTATTCACTGGACTACACGGATATCTAAAGAAGGCCGTTAATTCGAATAACATAGTCAATTCAAGAACTTATATGTTTCAAACCAAGCTTCTTGGCTTGGTGAATCACTGAGGATGGTACCAAGATAATGGTTATTTATACAGACATATATTACCTCAAACGACGCAGAAACGAATTATCATTTCAATTCATCTCCATGGAATGATCAAAGATACAGAAAATTACGATCAAAAATCATATCAATAGCTTCCTCCAGATTTTAAACTGAGAGCTAGACTATAATCTTAAATAGCTTCAGCTAAGTCGATCGTATCTAGGAACTATTAGATTCACATGCTTTACGGCCATCTACACACAAAGGAGTGTTATCCCTTCCTTTTCTTTATTTCTCATCCATAATAGAGCCTTGTTGTTACCAAGCGAAAACTGCTCACAACGAGAGCTCGTCAACTACCCTTTTCACGTCTAATTAACTATTTACCCTTCGTTATAACAGTCACTTTTCCGAGTATCAAAGCCAGTGCCTCGACCAAGAGCCCATAATGTCTAATTCTACCTTAATCTCCACCTTTAACGCCAATCAAACTATAGCGAGGCCATAAAACGTTCTGCTCTCCATTTTATGCGACCCGTTTCATTCGATCTGCTTAACAATATCATAAAATTTGTAGAGATACCGTCGGGATTAGGATACTCACGGAAAGAACGCAAACTCGGAGATCGAAAACAATCCGGTGTAAAAGAAAAAAAGGAAAAGATCCGGTGATTTGAATGCTGACATCGTAGGTCTGAATGGATAGGAACTTGACACAGTGAACGCGAAAGCTCGCTTTATTGCTCAATAAACATGTAGAATGGGATTGTTCCGATTGGGTTACTTTAAGCCAAGTTGTCGCCCTTATATTACCATTGTACACGAAATATCCTGTTGCTGTACGTAATCCAAATAATAATTTACACATTTAACTTCGAAGACATTTTCTGTGAATTCTTTGCGATTAATTTTATACTTGTAAATGATTCATATGAGTATCACTTGTGTTCTCGTATATGCAGCGTTTCGAAGTGGCTTCCTTTGGCGGAGATACATATAGATGCATAGTCTCAGAGGTTTCTTGAAATTTTCGGCAATTGGCCACAGCTCTTCGGGCGTTAATCGATCTCATTCCCGGCGCAAGGATTGCTTCAGCGACCCCATAGTTTTGTGGTGTTTAGCAGACGCCCTGATCTCCAAAATCGACCACATGCTGTAGTCCATTGGGTTGAGATTCAGCGAGTCCTGTTGAAAGGTCCAATAGGTGTCACCGAAGTACTGCTCGGCCCACGGAAGTACAACGGCGTCGAGAATGTCGCAGAGGTAGACTTCTTGAGTGGATCTAAATCCACTAAAACCAAGGGTGTTTTACCGCTGGCGCAAATTCCGCCTCAGACCATGACGAGTTGCGGATTTTGACGATGTTCAACGATGGCCGGCGTAGTCAATTTTGAAATTTAATCGCCAAAAGAAAGAAGAAGAGCAATTCCTTGGTTAAAATTAATCGTTTGATAAATTTCCACTTGCGATAAAAAATTCAAATAAGGTGAACTTCGCATCAACATTTCCAGTTAAAAAGTACTCCATTATGATCTCATAGATTATACAGGGTATTCTCAGGGTTGAATTTTTTTACCAGAGGCTAGAACTATGAAAATAAACCGTTGTATCAAAAATTGCTGAAATTTTTTTCATTACTTTTTTATACATCTTCCAGAAACAGTTACGAACTCAATGGTTCGAAAGGACATGAAAACGTATATTAACGGTCTGAAAGTATTCCTACCCCACTTCTTTTCTGAAAGAAATACCGGTCATCGGCAATGTTGTTTTTCGAAAGTGGCCGAGAGGCGTCGAAAATGGCTTCCAAAGTGCGTCGTTTAGGTCTGTATGAATTGCGCTGTAGACTTCTATGAAAAGGATGATGGGGTAATTCAGTGTCTATATTCTCTCCATTCTCTCCTCGTATATTTTTGTTTCACGAGATTGATTTTCTGGGAATCATGAACTTTCGTCTATTAATCTCACTCGTTTCTTTGGTGAATGCGAGTAATAAAGAGTAACTTTAGTCATATTATTATCGTGTATAAATCTGAATTGATAGCAGTAGTGAAATTCGTCAATCAAGATCTGAAAGGAACCATCTTGCTGGTATCGGGTGTTTTTTTTAGAGTGATAGAACTTTAAATTGAAATAAAACACATTTAAATTGAGACTGAAGCCTTTTTTTATTTGAAAGATACTTTTATATCATTTATTTTTTGAACATAATTTTTGACATATGTCCACCATGACTAGCTCTGAGGAACCGCATTCGACCAGACCAATTTTGGACCACTTTTTCGAGTAATTCAGGCCTTATTTCATCAATAACACGAGTTACGTTCGCTTCAAAAGCGTCTATAATTTTTGGTTTACCAACATAAACCAATGACTGGATATAACCCCAAAGAAAATAACCAGTGGAGTTATGTCGCATGATCTTGAAGGCCAATTAATTGGACCATTTCTCGAAATAATGTTATCGCCAAATTTTTCTTTCAATAAATCAATTATTACGGTAGCAGCATGAAGTGTAGCTCCATTTTGTTGGAACCAAAACATTTCTGGGTCGATACCATTCAAAGTTTGAAACAAATAATCATTGATCATCGATCTGTAACGAGCACCATTCACTGTAACATTAGCTCCAGCATCGTTTTTAAAGAAATATGGACCGATGATGCCTCCAGCTTATAAAGAACACCATACAGTGAGTGCATTTTTCAGGATGCAATGAAACCTGTAGAACTTCTTGAGGATTGTTTTCACTCCATATAGGACAATTTTGCTTGTTTCCATAGCCGTTCAATCAGAAATGAGCTTCATCACGAAGCGCAATTTTACGATAAAAAAGTGGATCAACTTCAACCTGTTCTAGGGCCCAATTAGCAAACAAACGACGCTTTTTATGGTCAAGTGACTGATGGTCGATTATGTAAACCATAAATTTCACGAAGTGCTCTATAAGTTTGGCAAATAGAATACTGATTTTGAAAATAAAGTTCAACAGGAATACCTTGTGTGAAATATTAAAGGCAAAAACTAGACCAGTATTCGTTATAGTCATTGTTTAATTAATTTTTGATCGGCCATAAATAAAAAACTAATGAACATTATCAAAGTTTCAAGTTAATTAGAAAGTGTGAACCTTGATATTTTAGAATGAAAAAAAAAACATTCAAACGACCACGAAGCCTGGCCATACAGTACCCGATCCGATCAAATCAATTTTTCAGTTCATTGTCGTTTGTGTGAGGCTCAATCTCATGAATGACAACTTCGATGTAGTATTTCAAGGCATCATCGTAAATTCTACCGGTTAGGTTTCTGGCATGTGAGTGTGGCTATTTATCAGGTAACTACTCAACAGTTTCCATAATCTGCCCAGGAAGCAGATAGTGTGATGAGGAATCTTCTTATCAATGCGCATCAGCGAGAACCACTCCGAAGAGTTGAACCCACCAAGCTTCCAATTTTGGCTTCAGTCTGAAAATGTACACTGTGACTGGTAGCAGCGAAGCATTATCCAACCTCTTCTGGTTTTGCAGTATCAGTACCCTAGTTGTTTTGTCACACAACCCACTCGTCTAAGGGGTTTTTTATCCACATACCTGAACGCAGTCCCATGGACCAAGATAGTCTCAAGAATTGATGCCTCAATTGATCCTAGTAGGAAGACCATCCATCCGGCCTGTACGTCAAGACCCACGAACCCTTGGGAAGTCTTTCAATTGACCCTGGCTTCAAGCACGAACGGTCTTAACCGTATTGTCGAAATCCATAAACCTCAGAAACGTCCCGCAATCGATCCTGGTTCAGGACGAGTCCAGTCGAACCGTCAAGTCCCGCTAAACTCAGAAGCATTCCTCAAGATATCTCGGACATGAGTTTCTGCGAACAGGTAGATGGAATATTCTTCTAGTCCAGCATACGGAGTTTCAACCATTGCCACCTCGATTCCAACACCAATTCGGTGGCCAGATCTCGAAGTCCTCCACCCTCCCGAGGCAACACAGTATGCTACATCACGCACTGTATAGAAAAATCCGGAGATTTATTGCAATAGGGTAGAGTACGTTAGTTTTAAGGGTGAAGCCCTGTGGTGCAATATACACCCTTGTCACTGAGTTGAACAACGCGGCTCAGCCCTCCATTTTACCTTAACGGTGATACTAGGGCCCCATTCGTTCGAAATTCCATCACACGGGTCTAGTGACTGGCGCGGGTGACATTGCTTTAGGCATCAAGACTTAATCTTTCATTCCTCCGGGATGAAACTAGGATTTTAGTCAAGAGAAACGCCCACAGCGCGTCAAGCTACAATGTCATGAGGGGCGTGTTTTAAGGCATCAAGTTCTACCATTTAGTGTATTGGCATGGAAGCGTAGCTCTTTCACCAAGTGAATAGTTAGCAGTCCTCCCAGTTTGCCCCAAGAGGCAGAAAGTGTGATAAGGGTTACGCCTTTCCATCGCGCATGGCGAGAACCCCCCCGAAGAGATGAAACCACCAGTTTCCAGTTTGTGTCCCATGAAGCAAGATAATTTCAAGATTGATGCCTCAATTGATCCTGGTACGAGCACCGTCAATTCGATCTGTACATCAAGACCCACGAAGTCTTCTAATTGATTCTGGCTTCAAGCACCAACGGCCTAGTGATATTGTCGAGATCCACAAACCCCTGAAACATTTCGCAATCGATCCTGGTTCAGGACGAGGCCGGGTCGAACCCGGTCAAGTTCCGCTATACCCTGAAGCATTTCTCGAGATATCCTGAACATTAGTGTTTGCGAACAGATAGAAGGAATACCCTCCTAGTCCAGCATGCGGACTTTCAACCACTGCCCCCTCGAGTCCAACACCAATTGGGTGACCAGGTCATACAAATGCGTCCGAGGTCGTACAAATCCTCCCGAGGTAACGCAGTATGCTACATAACGCACTCGTCCATTGGACAGAAAAATCCGGAGATATACTACAATAGGGTAGAGTACGCTAGTTTCAAGTGAGAGACCCTGTGCTGCGACGGACTTCCTGTCACTGAGTTAATCAACCGGCTCAGCCCTCCATTCCACCATAACGGTAAAGCTAGGACCCCATTCGGGAGATCTACCACACAGGTTCAGTGACTGGCGCGAATGACATTACGTCAGGCACCAAGACTTAACCCTCCATTTCACCGGGATGAAACTAGGGTCCTAGTCTTGACAAGCGCTCCCAGTACGCCAAGCTCTAATGCCATGGCGGGCGGGTTTCAAGGCATCAATCGTTTGTGGATAGTTGGCGTGACAATTTTATGCAACAAATCCCCACAAAAATGACCGTCACCACCAAAAATGATTTTTCTGGGAAATGCTCTTCTTCGGCCATGCGATTATTAGCCAATTGAGCGAAAAATAGCGATTCAGTTGTCACAAACAAATCGATCCACAAATTACCATGAGGATATTTTATTCCTATTGAATGTTTCACGTGAATTCCTAACAGTTTGGATAGAAGATTCACCAATTTCGAAGTAAGTTTTAAAATTTCCCAGTTTTGGTCAAGCGTGAGTAGATTCATACCGTTAATGTCAAATATTAAATAAACTTTCATTCAAAACACAAATGACATAAGTATGGCCAAACTCGAAATAACCATTACTTCAGAATAAAAACCCTAGATGACCCACCCTTTATTTTAAATTAAACATTTCAATACAAGAAAAATTATTGAAATGGTATAAAACGAAATAACATAGATAGCCATCATAAATTAAAGTTCACAACGTCAAAAACTAATTCGTGACCAGCTTCCGGGATAAGATCGCAGCTTTTCAAACTTGAAGAGCACTTACAGTTACAAAGCACAGGCGACTTTAACGCAGCTTTTCGGTCAGAGAGGCCATGCAGATGGAATATGAAATATCGGGAGTGTCAATAGGAAACCCATCTAGCATATTGTTGGGGCATAATTCTCCAGAATACTTCCATTTGCATCCAGAATGGCCCCATTCAACTCCCAGATTTCCCCTGTGCTCCAACTATATTATTCCTATTCGGATGCGAATCACGGTTGCAAAATCACATATAACTTCGACATATGCACGACGACAGGAAGAAAAGTAGGAGTTTATCGAATGGGCAGCTTTCCAGAATATACATCTCGCGAGGCGAGAAGAAAAAACTGAGGCATTTGCATATTCCTACGGTCCGACTGTTTCCCGTCAGGAAATTCAGAATATTGAATTTTTTTCAAGAATTCAATGGATATTGTCACTCAAATAATTTTTGTTTTTTTGCTTTCGACTGTTTTTTTAAATTCCATTCCATTCCTTTAGACTTCAGTGTCCTTGTAATATTGAATAGATCTTATTGCAACGATACTTTTCACCATTAATATTACCATCAACTATTTTTAAGTGATTTTCACCAATTTGGAAACAACTTTCATCAGATATAAAAACATTATTAAAATTATCTTTTTGAAAACTTTGGCAAAATTATATCATTTGTTTCCTATGTGAAGGTGTCATTATAGGGATTTTTTTTTAGTTTCCTTGATATGTAGCCTTGTTTTTTCACTGACATACTTTTATATTTCGTTTCCTTTCAAATCTGTTAGCCAATTTGCGAACCCAAGGTGCGAATTATGTCGTCCTAAGGCCAATAAAGCGTTTAAATTGTTTCCTTCAATCTTATGCGGTCTTCCTAAAACTGGAATATGTCTCATATCCATGCCATTTTTATCCTCTTTTTTTATCTCATATACAGCACTTGAGTTCAGTCAACTGCACTAATTTTTTAACGTTTCGAAAACCTTTTTGATACAAATATTCTACCTATTTTTTTCTAGTTGCGACAATATTTCATAAATTGTATACCTGTTGACAATCAACAATATTTGACAAATAGTATTCCCATGCAAGCCATAGCCGACTATCTGCACAAAATATTCTATACATTACCTTTGTCTTAGAATATTAAAAAAAAGAAATATATTAAAATTTTGAAAAATAATAAATTTCGGGTACTTTCTAGACGGACTATAAAAGGCAAACAAATTCAAACGAGCATTTATAACATAAGTCAAGACAAAGACAATGAAGATCCAGCCTGCAGAACTATTAATTGATTAAAGAAAGATATTAAATTAATGAGTTGGTTTTAATGCTTGTAGATATTAAAAGTGAAAGATCTCTCGAATGAGGTTAGTCTATGAGAAGGAGACGATATAAGGCCAAGACTCCTGTTGATGATACAGCAGAACGATATATAACTTTCCTCTGGAGATATGAAGAGACTTAGTTTGAAAGCGATCAAATATGATTGTAGACCAATTGAACCTGTCTATCATTCCTTGAGTTTATACATTTCCTGTCGAACTTCCTTATACCATAAATACATCGCAAACAAGAATGCTGATTTTCTGGACGTTTCCTACAGTCTCTTGGTGTAAACCGCTGGAGAAGCTGTTGAAGTTAAAAATAACTGATGAATTGCAGAGAGTATATGGGATCCTAATTCACCCTTGATCCACTTGGTCTTGAGCAAAACTATATAGCTGAGTATCGTCAGCATAAATGTGAGCACGAAAGTATCTCATAAATTTACTAATATAATGAATATTAATTACGAAGGGCGAAGGACTCAATACTGAATCCTGTGGGACACCAAAAAAATAGAAGCAGAAGAAAACTTCATGAATAGGATCTCGTTAGTCTGGGTTCTTGATCACACATGGATTGAAGGAAATGGGGAGGAGGTCAGAAAAGAGCACTATTCACTTCCTATGTGCGAAAGAAATCGAATCCTTTTGATGTTACCGATTCTACTCGAAACGCTCCAGAACATCCTCAAATTGCATTCGCAAACAATGCTTGTTGTGTGAAAGCTTTCTCAGTAGTTGGCATCATGTTTGCTAACGTTTACAAATGGGGCGTTCGATACAATCCTGTCTTCAGATCAACATAACAGAACATTACAGGTGGACTACGTCTAATATGTATTCCCCCGACAGTAAACAATAACCATCTTGGTTGTTTGGGCACTGCCCCGATATTGATTGTCATGAGTGATAGATTATATTTTTCGGAAAACTTTGTGTAGTTAGCATGTTTATAGGAATTTTATTAACTTGTTTTTATCTTTCGAGCGATACCAGTACACAGACCAGTTAATTTTTTCCAGAAAATTCTTAAAAAGATTACGTCATATAACTTATTAAGTAAGTAGATATCTCCTGGTTTTTCTGACTAATTTAATAAAATTTTCTCGAAGAATTTCGGAGAATGAGCAGATTTTGTTAATGATTCAAAATATTTTACATACTCTGAAACTGTGAAATTCAGTCACAGTTTTTATCTTATGCTTTTGTTTGATGAAATGCTTACTCATTGAAATGAGGCAATTAATTACAGGGACGCTTCATATATCATTACTCTCTATAAACATTTAAATTCTGAAGTTGAAGTGGTGAATCTATAGATGCGAAACATATATTTGTTCGTGTATCAGTTTCACATGCTAATGAATGAAAAAGTTCCAATTTTGAATCTACTATCATTAGGATCGATTCATATTTTTCCAATATATTATCCTAAAATAAAATGCCAAGTCTGCAAATAAATTTTCATTTCTTCAACCTTTGATGAAACATCTTCATTACTTCAAAAATATATGTTTCATATTCTTGATAAATTTAACTTCAATAATAATAATAATACTAATTTAACTGAACAATAGGAAGAATATTTATAAACAATATCACCTTGTTCTGATGTTAGCTCATCTTGGTTCATATTATTTCAATGTTCATCATTCACTAATAAAACTCGAAAGTCAAACATACATTCTGTCAAGAAAGTACCGGGAATTATCGATTTAAATCTGGCGGGGCAATGAGGCAGGAAAAAAATTTTTTTCCTAGGTTGGTACCACTGTCCTTAATTACTATGCCAAGCTTGAGTGGGATCTGTCAACTAGTGTGTTTGAAACAGCTGATTAAGTCAGTCGATGTCAGAGTGCGTGCCGATTTTTACTATGGGTGATTACGTTGAGCAAAGAATTTGTTTAAAGTTTTGTGTTGATAATGCTCTATCGAAAACTCGTGCATATCAGTGGTACAGAGCCTTCAAGGACCACGCCAAAGCCGCTCGAAAATGAAGGTGATGCTCATTGTTTTCTTCGATATCCGTGGCGTGGTGCACTACGAATTCGTTCCAGGGGGTCAGACGGTAAACAAGGAGTATTACCTAGGCGTTATGAAACGTTTGCGTGAGCGTATCCGTAAGAAGCGGCCAAATTTGTAGGCGAACAACTCATGGATTTTGCATGACGATAACGCGCCTTCTCACCGAGCTACGACTTTTTCCTCTTCCCAAAACTTAAATTGCCCCTTCGTGGCACCCGTTTTGAGTCGATTGAAGCCATAAAACAAAATTCGGTGCGAGAGCTAAAGTCCATCCCGGAAAGCGCCTATAAAAAATGTTTCGATAATTGGAAGTGCCGTTGGCATAGATGTATTGGAGCAAATGGAGCCTATTTTGAAGGCGACCCAATAAATTTTGACGATTAAATGTAAAAATGTTGTTTTAATTGAAAATTCCCGGTACTTTCTTGACAGAGTAGTATGTAAAAGAGCCAAATTCAAGCTCTTGTTAATAAATAAATAGGCCCCTCGATATGTGTACAGGTAGAGTTAATAATGAACTACACCAGTTGTTTATGAGTAATATATTATATTCTAGATAACATTATAGTTGCAATTATGTTCAGTAATTATATCTACCGGTCAGGATATTAATTAGCCTGAACAACTGATAATTGATGATTGATACAGTTTAATGGATCTGTATAATATTCATTATACAAGGTGTTTTGAATGTTGAGTTTTTTATAATAATAGGTTTCACTGGAATAGACTTCATATGAAAAATAATCTATATTGAAGTTAAAAAATGCAGATCTTATTGAAGTTGTGATATTTTTTGACGGTTTCCTCTTTTCATTTGTATGATTGCATTGATTATGAGAATAACTTTTATGTTATTTTATGTTATGTTTTACCATTTAATACCCATATAAAGTGTGCTTTTTTCAGTGTAGGAATATTTATGGATCGAGAAAAAGTATTATTGAACTCTTCTGGTTAAATTGTTATTTTTATAACTCTCCAAGTAATAATGATGGTTTCGCAAAAATAGCAAAACTCTGCAGCAATAATACAAGATGATCAAATTTCAAATTGAACATAGTCCTGATTGCTAATTCTTGTGTCACAAAAATATGTTCCACTGGTGAGATGGAACCCCAAAATATATTGTCGTAAGATAGAAGTGTATGGAAAATTTGCAAAATAGATGGTTTTCATTGTTGTTATATCAACTTGATATCGAATAGCCTTCAGTGTGTAAACTACCGAATTTATCCTTGATATCAGGGAGTTACAGTGTTGTTCCTAGTTCAGGTGTTTGTCTACTATGATTCGCAAAAGTCTTGTACTTAAGCTTGTAGTTATCCGCTGGTTTCCAAAGTTGATGCATGCAGGAAAACTAATATTCGTCCTCATGCTGGAAAAAACATGATGTTTGTCTCATCAGAATCAAGAATTTGAGAATTGCATATGCACCATGTTCGATAAAGCAGTTTTTAAGCTAATAGTTATTAATTCTAGATCTTGGGAAGACACAATTATATTAGTATCATCAGCAAGAATGTAAGAGCTCGTTTCCAAAGCAAGTGATACCGTTTCGTGAAATGTATTAGGGGAGATCGCCATCATAGACAATGAATAAAATGGATCCTAAATTAGTGCCTTGTGGTACGCCAGAAGTTATAGTAATTTCAGTTGAGGAATATTTTTGTGATAGACACAATCAAACGCTTTGGAAAGATCCACATATAACCCTGGTGGTATTTTATCTTGCTTAAGGCAAAAATATATTTTTGTGTGAACTTGAATATTGCTGTTTCGCTGCTTTTACCCCTGTTGTGGCCATGTTGTAGATAGAATTTTGAATTTCCGAAAGAATTTTACAAAACGGTCAACAAGAATTTTCTCAAAGATTTTTGCAAAAGACATTATTACTATCGTATACCAAGACAACCATTTGGTATGCAGAAAATAATCTTGTTGAGCACAGGAATGATTTCACGAAGAAAGTGAACAACTTTTTATATATCTAATTCTAGTTATTCCACGGAACTGCAATTTTCTGTTAGATATTCCTTAATCTTCGGAACCATTTGTAGTGTTTCAATTCGACATGAAAATAAATTCCCATATCCATAAAACCTTCATTTAGATAAGAAGAATTGAGTTTGCGGTTGGTTCTAGGTGAAACATTATAATATTTATATTAAAAATAACACTCGGTTTATATTTCACAGTTTATTCAGAAATCTGACACGTGTTTCGGTATTTCAACCATCTTCGGAGGAGTACAAAAAGTAACTAAACTTAAAATCACAGAGGTTCATTTTTATTACAATTACAACATCTGTTGCTTTTTATGGCACATTTTTACAACAGAATCCAATACAGGCGTACTAGGAAAGAGTATTTGGGAATTGGTCAAATTTTCTTTATTCTCTAAAGATTTTTTGATTGAAAGAATCTCCAAATAGTCCATCACTTTACCCTTATTAACATTGTATAATAAACTAACATCCTTTTCGTTGAAAAAGTGATTATTCTCTATACAATGTTCTGCAAAACCGGTTGATTTATGGTTTTTTAGAATTGATACCCTATGTTCTTTCACTCGAAGTTGTAAACCCCGACCTGTTTGACCAATATATATAGCATCACAATCATCACATTTTAGTTGGTAAATTCCCGTATTAGTCATATTAGGGTTCCTTTCTTTATTATTCCCTAAGAGTTTGGCTAGATTATTTTTATTGACTGTTATCGAACTAATTCCCATTTTCCGGAAACCATTACAAATTTTGTAACTAATACCTTTTATATACGGTATAGAGTACCACATTAAATCTCGGTTATAATCCTTTGAATTTATATAAAAATTTTTTAAAATATATTTAAATGCTTTCTTTTTAATCATTTTGTCAATAAGGTCCGTTCTATAGCCATTATTCAAAGCTATGGTTTTAATTATATTAACTTCTTTTTTGTAATTAGTTTCATTCAACGGGATATTCAAGAGTCTATGTATGAAGCTATGGAATGATGACATTTTAATCTGCCATGACTGATTGGATTTGGAATGTATGGTGGTGTCTGTCGTAGTCGGTTTTCTGAAAATATCGAATTCAAATTTGTTATCTAAATGAGAGATTTTGAGATCTAAAAAGCTAATCGACGAGTTTTGTTCAATTTCTATGGTAAATTCGATATTTTCATTCAAGTCATTGAGAAAATTCAAGAATTGTTTCAGCTGTCTGTCGGTTCCGGTCCAAATGCAAAAGACATCATCTACATATCTAGCCCAAAAATGGATATACTTAATTAGTCTATTTGTTTTATTCGTGAATAATAAATTTTCTAAATATGCCATGAATATTTCAGCCAAAAGTGGACTTATAGGGCTACCCATTGGTAGGCCATTAAATTGATTAAAAAATTTGTTATTGAATTTAAAATAATTTTGGTCTAAACACATTTCTAGAATTTTGTATAGATTATCTTTGTTTGTTGGTGTTAGATGGCTGTTATTTATCATAGATTTCAAGAGTGGCTTGAGCTCGTTTGTTGGTATCGAAGTAAATAGGCTTTTTACGTCAAAAGAGATGAATTTACATTTGTTCGGTACGGTAGTCTGTTCTAATTTTTTAATGAGTTCAAGGGAATTTTTGACACTATACGGAGAAGTGCAATTTACTACAGATGGTAGATTTTTTGCCAAATCTTTACATAAAATATATGCTGGTGCGTTTATATATGAAACCACTGGTCTCATTGGAATATCTTCCTTGTGTAATTTAGGCATTCCATATAGAACAGGAGCAGTAGGGTTCATAACACATAAAGTTTTTAGATTTCTGTCACTAAAAATATTCTTATATTCAATAGTTAGTTTCCTCACCGACTTCTGGAACGAGTTTGTTGGATCTGATTTTATTTCTCTGAAATCTTCAGATTTTAATAAATTTTCCATTTTAATTTTATACTCAGTGTTCGTCATGATAGTTAATGTATTTCCTTTATCTGCTTTTTTTATAATTAGATCATTCAACTGAATTTTACGTTTGAGTTGCTTTATAATTTTTCTTTCGGAGTTGTTAAATTTGGAAATGTTTTTAGTATTAAAATTTTTTGCTATTGAATATTTTTCTGATAATGGTTTTTTGGACATATCTAATATGGTTTCAGTTTTTGAAGCTAACATTTCTACATCTTTAAAATTAAAATTATCCGGACAATATTTCAGTCCTTTTTCCAGTACATTTAATTCTGTTTTATCAAATTTAACATCTGTAAGGTTTTTGACTCTATCATAAAATGTAAATTCGCAAGTTAAATTTTGTTTTTGAGTAGTACAATTAGAGCTTACTTCTTTCATTCTTCTGAGTTTGTTCAATTTTTTTAATTGATTAATATATTGTTGGTGGACTTCTAGCTGAACTTCTTCCCTGGTTGCTCTGTCAATGGCTTGGAATTCATCATATATTAATTTGTGGGCTAATTCATCATGAATCAATTTCAAGTGAAGTTGTAAGAAGTTTCGTCGCTGATACCATTTGTGAACTTCCTCATTCAGCCAATTGCTATAGGCTATTTTTACTGTCCTTTTAGCTTCAGCTGAGTAATGATCACATGTGATTTTCATATACTTCGGATGGATATCTTCTTTGATGCACTGTTTGTTGAACCATAAATGGTTAGAACACTTTTTAATTTTCAGGATAGTCTTTTTGTACATAACCGCGAGTTTTGCCGTACTAGCACTATTAATAAGAAGAATTGAGTTTGCGGTTGGTTCTAGGTGAAACATTATAATATTTATATTAAAAATAACACTCGGTTTATATTTCACAGTTTATTCAGAAATCTGACACGTGTTTCGGTATTTCAACCATCTTCGGAGGAGTACAAAAAGTAACTAAACTTAAAATCACAGAGGTTCATTTTTATTACAATTACAACATCTGTTGCTTTTTATGGCACATTTTTACAACAGAATCCAATACAGGCGTACTAGGAAAGAGTATTTGGGAATTGGTCAAATTTTCTTTATTCTCTAAAGATTTTTTGATTGAAAGAATCTCCAAATAGTCCATCACTTTACCCTTATTAACATTGTATAATAAACTAACATCCTTTTCGTTGAAAAAGTGATTATTCTCTATACAATGTTCTGCAAAACCGGTTGATTTATGGTTTTTTAGAATTGATACCCTATGTTCTTTCACTCGAAGTTGTAAACCCCGACCTGTTTGACCAATATATATAGCATCACAATCATCACATTTTAGTTGGTAAATTCCCGTATTAGTCATATTAGGGTTCCTTTCTTTATTATTCCCTAAGAGTTTGGCTAGATTATTTTTATTGACTGTTATCGAACTAATTCCCATTTTCCGGAAACCATTACAAATTTTGTAACTAATACCTTTTATATACGGTATAGAGTACCACATTAAATCTCGGTTATAATCCTTTGAATTTATATAAAAATTTTTTAAAATATATTTAAATGCTTTCTTTTTAATCATTTTGTCAATAAGGTCCGTTCTATAGCCATTATTCAAAGCTATGGTTTTAATTATATTAACTTCTTTTTTGTAATTAGTTTCATTCAACGGGATATTCAAGAGTCTATGTATGAAGCTATGGAATGATGACATTTTAATCTGCCATGACTGATTGGATTTGGAATGTATGGTGGTGTCTGTCGTAGTCGGTTTTCTGAAAATATCGAATTCAAATTTGTTATCTAAATGAGAGATTTTGAGATCTAAAAAGCTAATCGACGAGTTTTGTTCAATTTCTATGGTAAATTCGATATTTTCATTCAAGTCATTGAGAAAATTCAAGAATTGTTTCAGCTGTCTGTCGGTTCCGGTCCAAATGCAAAAGACATCATCTACATATCTAGCCCAAAAATGGATATACTTAATTAGTCTATTTGTTTTATTCGTGAATAATAAATTTTCTAAATATGCCATGAATATTTCAGCCAAAAGTGGACTTATAGGGCTACCCATTGGTAGGCCATTAAATTGATTAAAAAATTTGTTATTGAATTTAAAATAATTTTGGTCTAAACACATTTCTAGAATTTTGTATAGATTATCTTTGTTTGTTGGTGTTAGATGGCTGTTATTTATCATAGATTTCAAGAGTGGCTTGAGCTCGTTTGTTGGTATCGAAGTAAATAGGCTTTTTACGTCAAAAGAGATGAATTTACATTTGTTCGGTACGGTAGTCTGTTCTAATTTTTTAATGAGTTCAAGGGAATTTTTGACACTATACGGAGAAGTGCAATTTACTACAGATGGTAGATTTTTTGCCAAATCTTTACATAAAATATATGCTGGTGCGTTTATATATGAAACCACTGGTCTCATTGGAATATCTTCCTTGTGTAATTTAGGCATTCCATATAGAACAGGAGCAGTAGGGTTCATAACACATAAAGTTTTTAGATTTCTGTCACTAAAAATATTCTTATATTCAATAGTTAGTTTCCTCACCGACTTCTGGAACGAGTTTGTTGGATCTGATTTTATTTCTCTGAAATCTTCAGATTTTAATAAATTTTCCATTTTAATTTTATACTCAGTGTTCGTCATGATAGTTAATGTATTTCCTTTATCTGCTTTTTTTATAATTAGATCATTCAACTGAATTTTACGTTTGAGTTGCTTTATAATTTTTCTTTCGGAGTTGTTAAATTTGGAAATGTTTTTAGTATTAAAATTTTTTGCTATTGAATATTTTTCTGATAATGGTTTTTTGGACATATCTAATATGGTTTCAGTTTTTGAAGCTAACATTTCTACATCTTTAAAATTAAAATTATCCGGACAATATTTCAGTCCTTTTTCCAGTACATTTAATTCTGTTTTATCAAATTTAACATCTGTAAGGTTTTTGACTCTATCATAAAATGTAAATTCGCAAGTTAAATTTTGTTTTTGAGTAGTACAATTAGAGCTTACTTCTTTCATTCTTCTGAGTTTGTTCAATTTTTTTAATTGATTAATATATTGTTGGTGGACTTCTAGCTGAACTTCTTCCCTGGTTGCTCTGTCAATGGCTTGGAATTCATCATATATTAATTTGTGGGCTAATTCATCATGAATCAATTTCAAGTGAAGTTGTAAGAAGTTTCGTCGCTGATACCATTTGTGAACTTCCTCATTCAGCCAATTGCTATAGGCTATTTTTACTGTCCTTTTAGCTTCAGCTGAGTAATGATCACATGTGATTTTCATATACTTCGGATGGATATCTTCTTTGATGCACTGTTTGTTGAACCATAAATGGTTAGAACACTTTTTAATTTTCAGGATAGTCTTTTTGTACATAACCGCGAGTTTTGCCGTACTAGCACTATTAATAAGAAGAATTGAGTTTGCGGTTGGTTCTAGGTGAAACATTATAATATTTATATTAAAAATAACACTCGGTTTATATTTCACAGTTTATTCAGAAATCTGACACGTGTTTCGGTATTTCAACCATCTTCGGAGGAGTACAAAAAGTAACTAAACTTAAAATCACAGAGGTTCATTTTTATTACAATTACAACATCTGTTGCTTTTTATGGCACATTTTTACAACAGAATCCAATACAGGCGTACTAGGAAAGAGTATTTGGGAATTGGTCAAATTTTCTTTATTCTCTAAAGATTTTTTGATTGAAAGAATCTCCAAATAGTCCATCACTTTACCCTTATTAACATTGTATAATAAACTAACATCCTTTTCGTTGAAAAAGTGATTATTCTCTATACAATGTTCTGCAAAACCGGTTGATTTATGGTTTTTTAGAATTGATACCCTATGTTCTTTCACTCGAAGTTGTAAACCCCGACCTGTTTGACCAATATATATAGCATCACAATCATCACATTTTAGTTGGTAAATTCCCGTATTAGTCATATTAGGGTTCCTTTCTTTATTATTCCCTAAGAGTTTGGCTAGATTATTTTTATTGACTGTTATCGAACTAATTCCCATTTTCCGGAAACCATTACAAATTTTGTAACTAATACCTTTTATATACGGTATAGAGTACCACATTAAATCTCGGTTATAATCCTTTGAATTTATATAAAAATTTTTTAAAATATATTTAAATGCTTTCTTTTTAATCATTTTGTCAATAAGGTCCGTTCTATAGCCATTATTCAAAGCTATGGTTTTAATTATATTAACTTCTTTTTTGTAATTAGTTTCATTCAACGGGATATTCAAGAGTCTATGTATGAAGCTATGGAATGATGACATTTTAATCTGCCATGACTGATTGGATTTGGAATGTATGGTGGTGTCTGTCGTAGTCGGTTTTCTGAAAATATCGAATTCAAATTTGTTATCTAAATGAGAGATTTTGAGATCTAAAAAGCTAATCGACGAGTTTTGTTCAATTTCTATGGTAAATTCGATATTTTCATTCAAGTCATTGAGAAAATTCAAGAATTGTTTCAGCTGTCTGTCGGTTCCGGTCCAAATGCAAAAGACATCATCTACATATCTAGCCCAAAAATGGATATACTTAATTAGTCTATTTGTTTTATTCGTGAATAATAAATTTTCTAAATATGCCATGAATATTTCAGCCAAAAGTGGACTTATAGGGCTACCCATTGGTAGGCCATTAAATTGATTAAAAAATTTGTTATTGAATTTAAAATAATTTTGGTCTAAACACATTTCTAGAATTTTGTATAGATTATCTTTGTTTGTTGGTGTTAGATGGCTGTTATTTATCATAGATTTCAAGAGTGGCTTGAGCTCGTTTGTTGGTATCGAAGTAAATAGGCTTTTTACGTCAAAAGAGATGAATTTACATTTGTTCGGTACGGTAGTCTGTTCTAATTTTTTAATGAGTTCAAGGGAATTTTTGACACTATACGGAGAAGTGCAATTTACTACAGATGGTAGATTTTTTTTTTTTTTTGCCAAATCTTTACATAAAATATATGCTGGTGCGTTTATATATGAAACCACTGGTCTCATTGGAATATCTTCCTTGTGTAATTTTTTGAAATTGATTCATGATGAATTAGCCCACAAATTAATATATGATGAATTCCAAGCCATTGACAGAGCAACCAGGGAAGAAGTTCAGCTAGAAGTCCACCAACAATATATTAATCAATTAAAAAAATTGAACAAACTCAGAAGAATGAAAGAAGTAAGCTCTAATTGTACTACTCAAAAACAAAATTTAACTTGCGAATTTACATTTTATGATAGAGTCAAAAACCTTACAGATGTTAAATTTGATAAAACAGAATTAAATGTACTGGAAAAAGGACTGAAATATTGTCCGGATAATTTTAATTTTAAAGATGTAGAAATGTTAGCTTCAAAAACTGAAACCATATTAGATATGTCCAAAAAACCATTATCAGAAAAATATTCAATAGCAAAAAATTTTAATACTAAAAACATTTCCAAATTTAACAACTCCGAAAGAAAAATTATAAAGCAACTCAAACGTAAAATTCAGTTGAATGATCTAATTATAAAAAAAGCAGATAAAGGAAATACATTAACTATCATGACGAACACTGAGTATAAAATTAAAATGGAAAATTTATTAAAATCTGAAGATTTCAGAGAAATAAAATCAGATCCAACAAACTCGTTCCAGAAGTCGGTGAGGAAACTAACTATTGAATATAAGAATATTTTTAGTGACAGAAATCTAAAAACTTTATGTGTTATGAACCCTACTGCTCCTGTTCTATATGGAATGCCTAAATTACACAAGGAAGATATTCCAATGAGACCAGTGGTTTCATATATAAACGCACCAGCATATATTTTATGTAAAGATTTGGCAAAAAATCTACCATCTGTAGTAAATTGCACTTCTCCGTATAGTGTCAAAAATTCCCTTGAACTCATTAAAAAATTAGAACAGACTACCGTACCGAACAAATGTAAATTCATCTCTTTTGACGTAAAAAGCCTATTTACTTCGATACCAACAAACGAGCTCAAGCCACTCTTGAAATCTATGATAAATAACAGCCATCTAACACCAACAAACAAAGATAATCTATACAAAATTCTAGAAATGTGTTTAGACCAAAATTATTTTAAATTCAATAACAAATTTTTTAATCAATTTAATGGCCTACCAATGGGTAGCCCTATAAGTCCACTTTTGGCTGAAATATTCATGGCATATTTAGAAAATTTATTATTCACGAATAAAACAAATAGACTAATTAAGTATATCCATTTTTGGGCTAGATATGTAGATGATGTCTTTTGCATTTGGACCGGAACCGACAGACAGCTGAAACAATTCTTGAATTTTCTCAATGACTTGAATGAAAATATCGAATTTACCATAGAAATTGAACAAAACTCGTCGATTAGCTTTTTAGATCTCAAAATCTCTCATTTAGATAACAAATTTGAATTCGATATTTTCAGAAAACCGACTACGACAGACACCACCATACATTCCAAATCCAATCAGTCATGGCAGATTAAAATGTCATCATTCCATAGCTTCATACATAGACTCTTGAATATCCCGTTGAATGAAACTAATTACAAAAAAGAAGTTAATATAATTAAAACCATAGCTTTGAATAATGGCTATAGAACGGACCTTATTGACAAAATGATTAAAAAGAAAGCATTTAAATATATTTTAAAAAATTTTTATATAAATTCAAAGGATTATAACCGAGATTTAATGTGGTACTCTATACCGTATATAAAAGGTATTAGTTACAAAATTTGTAATGGTTTCCGGAAAATGGGAATTAGTTCGATAACAGTCAATAAAAATAATCTAGCCAAACTCTTAGGGAATAATAAAGAAAGGAACCCTAATATGACTAATACGGGAATTTACCAACTAAAATGTGATGATTGTGATGCTATATATATTGGTCAAACAGGTCGGGGTTTACAACTTCGAGTGAAAGAACATAGGGTATCAATTCTAAAAAACCATAAATCAACCGGTTTTGCAGAACATTGTATAGAGAATAATCACTTTTTCAACGAAAAGGATGTTAGTTTATTATACAATGTTAATAAGGGTAAAGTGATGGACTATTTGGAGATTCTTTCAATCAAAAAATCTTTAGAGAATAAAGAAAATTTGACCAATTCCCAAATACTCTTTCCTAGTACGCCTGTATTGGATTCTGTTGTAAAAATGTGCCATAAAAAGCAACAGATGTTGTAATTGTAATAAAAATGAACCTCTGTGATTTTAAGTTTAGTTACTTTTTGTACTCCTCCGAAGATGGTTGAAATACCGAAACACGTGTCAGATTTCTGAATAAACTGTGAAATATAAACCGAGTGTTATTTTTAATATAAATATTATAATGTTTCACCTAGAACCAACCGCAAACTCAATTCTTCTTATTAATAGTGCTAGTACGGCAAAACTCGCGGTTATGTACTAAAAGACTATCCTGAAAATTAAAAAGTGTTCTAACCATTTATGGTTCAACAAACAGTGCATCAAAGAAGATATCCATCCGAAGTATATGAAAATCACATGTGATCATTACTCAGCTGAAGCTAAAAGGACAGTAAAAATAGCCTATAGCAATTGGCTGAATGAGGAAGTTCACAAATGGTATCAGCGACGAAACTTCTTACAACTTCACTTGAAATTGATTCATGATGAATTAGCCCACAAATTAATATATGATGAATTCCAAGCCATTGACAGAGCAACCAGGGAAGAAGTTCAGCTAGAAGTCCACCAACAATATATTAATCAATTAAAAAAATTGAACAAACTCAGAAGAATGAAAGAAGTAAGCTCTAATTGTACTACTCAAAAACAAAATTTAACTTGCGAATTTACATTTTATGATAGAGTCAAAAACCTTACAGATGTTAAATTTGATAAAACAGAATTAAATGTACTGGAAAAAGGACTGAAATATTGTCCGGATAATTTTAATTTTAAAGATGTAGAAATGTTAGCTTCAAAAACTGAAACCATATTAGATATGTCCAAAAAACCATTATCAGAAAAATATTCAATAGCAAAAAATTTTAATACTAAAAACATTTCCAAATTTAACAACTCCGAAAGAAAAATTATAAAGCAACTCAAACGTAAAATTCAGTTGAATGATCTAATTATAAAAAAAGCAGATAAAGGAAATACATTAACTATCATGACGAACACTGAGTATAAAATTAAAATGGAAAATTTATTAAAATCTGAAGATTTCAGAGAAATAAAATCAGATCCAACAAACTCGTTCCAGAAGTCGGTGAGGAAACTAACTATTGAATATAAGAATATTTTTAGTGACAGAAATCTAAAAACTTTATGTGTTATGAACCCTACTGCTCCTGTTCTATATGGAATGCCTAAATTACACAAGGAAGATATTCCAATGAGACCAGTGGTTTCATATATAAACGCACCAGCATATATTTTATGTAAAGATTTGGCAAAAAATCTACCATCTGTAGTAAATTGCACTTCTCCGTATAGTGTCAAAAATTCCCTTGAACTCATTAAAAAATTAGAACAGACTACCGTACCGAACAAATGTAAATTCATCTCTTTTGACGTAAAAAGCCTATTTACTTCGATACCAACAAACGAGCTCAAGCCACTCTTGAAATCTATGATAAATAACAGCCATCTAACACCAACAAACAAAGATAATCTATACAAAATTCTAGAAATGTGTTTAGACCAAAATTATTTTAAATTCAATAACAAATTTTTTAATCAATTTAATGGCCTACCAATGGGTAGCCCTATAAGTCCACTTTTGGCTGAAATATTCATGGCATATTTAGAAAATTTATTATTCACGAATAAAACAAATAGACTAATTAAGTATATCCATTTTTGGGCTAGATATGTAGATGATGTCTTTTGCATTTGGACCGGAACCGACAGACAGCTGAAACAATTCTTGAATTTTCTCAATGACTTGAATGAAAATATCGAATTTACCATAGAAATTGAACAAAACTCGTCGATTAGCTTTTTAGATCTCAAAATCTCTCATTTAGATAACAAATTTGAATTCGATATTTTCAGAAAACCGACTACGACAGACACCACCATACATTCCAAATCCAATCAGTCATGGCAGATTAAAATGTCATCATTCCATAGCTTCATACATAGACTCTTGAATATCCCGTTGAATGAAACTAATTACAAAAAAGAAGTTAATATAATTAAAACCATAGCTTTGAATAATGGCTATAGAACGGACCTTATTGACAAAATGATTAAAAAGAAAGCATTTAAATATATTTTAAAAAATTTTTATATAAATTCAAAGGATTATAACCGAGATTTAATGTGGTACTCTATACCGTATATAAAAGGTATTAGTTACAAAATTTGTAATGGTTTCCGGAAAATGGGAATTAGTTCGATAACAGTCAATAAAAATAATCTAGCCAAACTCTTAGGGAATAATAAAGAAAGGAACCCTAATATGACTAATACGGGAATTTACCAACTAAAATGTGATGATTGTGATGCTATATATATTGGTCAAACAGGTCGGGGTTTACAACTTCGAGTGAAAGAACATAGGGTATCAATTCTAAAAAACCATAAATCAACCGGTTTTGCAGAACATTGTATAGAGAATAATCACTTTTTCAACGAAAAGGATGTTAGTTTATTATACAATGTTAATAAGGGTAAAGTGATGGACTATTTGGAGATTCTTTCAATCAAAAAATCTTTAGAGAATAAAGAAAATTTGACCAATTCCCAAATACTCTTTCCTAGTACGCCTGTATTGGATTCTGTTGTAAAAATGTGCCATAAAAAGCAACAGATGTTGTAATTGTAATAAAAATGAACCTCTGTGATTTTAAGTTTAGTTACTTTTTGTACTCCTCCGAAGATGGTTGAAATACCGAAACACGTGTCAGATTTCTGAATAAACTGTGAAATATAAACCGAGTGTTATTTTTAATATAAATATTATAATGTTTCACCTAGAACCAACCGCAAACTCAATTCTTCTTATTAATAGTGCTAGTACGGCAAAACTCGCGGTTATGTACAAAAAGACTATCCTGAAAATTAAAAAGTGTTCTAACCATTTATGGTTCAACAAACAGTGCATCAAAGAAGATATCCATCCGAAGTATATGAAAATCACATGTGATCATTACTCAGCTGAAGCTAAAAGGACAGTAAAAATAGCCTATAGCAATTGGCTGAATGAGGAAGTTCACAAATGGTATCAGCGACGAAACTTCTTACAACTTCACTTGAAATTGATTCATGATGAATTAGCCCACAAATTAATATATGATGAATTCCAAGCCATTGACAGAGCAACCAGGGAAGAAGTTCAGCTAGAAGTCCACCAACAATATATTAATCAATTAAAAAAATTGAACAAACTCAGAAGAATGAAAGAAGTAAGCTCTAATTGTACTACTCAAAAACAAAATTTAACTTGCGAATTTACATTTTATGATAGAGTCAAAAACCTTACAGATGTTAAATTTGATAAAACAGAATTAAATGTACTGGAAAAAGGACTGAAATATTGTCCGGATAATTTTAATTTTAAAGATGTAGAAATGTTAGCTTCAAAAACTGAAACCATATTAGATATGTCCAAAAAACCATTATCAGAAAAATATTCAATAGCAAAAAATTTTAATACTAAAAACATTTCCAAATTTAACAACTCCGAAAGAAAAATTATAAAGCAACTCAAACGTAAAATTCAGTTGAATGATCTAATTATAAAAAAAGCAGATAAAGGAAATACATTAACTATCATGACGAACACTGAGTATAAAATTAAAATGGAAAATTTATTAAAATCTGAAGATTTCAGAGAAATAAAATCAGATCCAACAAACTCGTTCCAGAAGTCGGTGAGGAAACTAACTATTGAATATAAGAATATTTTTAGTGACAGAAATCTAAAAACTTTATGTGTTATGAACCCTACTGCTCCTGTTCTATATGGAATGCCTAAATTACACAAGGAAGATATTCCAATGAGACCAGTGGTTTCATATATAAACGCACCAGCATATATTTTATGTAAAGATTTGGCAAAAAATCTACCATCTGTAGTAAATTGCACTTCTCCGTATAGTGTCAAAAATTCCCTTGAACTCATTAAAAAATTAGAACAGACTACCGTACCGAACAAATGTAAATTCATCTCTTTTGACGTAAAAAGCCTATTTACTTCGATACCAACAAACGAGCTCAAGCCACTCTTGAAATCTATGATAAATAACAGCCATCTAACACCAACAAACAAAGATAATCTATACAAAATTCTAGAAATGTGTTTAGACCAAAATTATTTTAAATTCAATAACAAATTTTTTAATCAATTTAATGGCCTACCAATGGGTAGCCCTATAAGTCCACTTTTGGCTGAAATATTCATGGCATATTTAGAAAATTTATTATTCACGAATAAAACAAATAGACTAATTAAGTATATCCATTTTTGGGCTAGATATGTAGATGATGTCTTTTGCATTTGGACCGGAACCGACAGACAGCTGAAACAATTCTTGAATTTTCTCAATGACTTGAATGAAAATATCGAATTTACCATAGAAATTGAACAAAACTCGTCGATTAGCTTTTTAGATCTCAAAATCTCTCATTTAGATAACAAATTTGAATTCGATATTTTCAGAAAACCGACTACGACAGACACCACCATACATTCCAAATCCAATCAGTCATGGCAGATTAAAATGTCATCATTCCATAGCTTCATACATAGACTCTTGAATATCCCGTTGAATGAAACTAATTACAAAAAAGAAGTTAATATAATTAAAACCATAGCTTTGAATAATGGCTATAGAACGGACCTTATTGACAAAATGATTAAAAAGAAAGCATTTAAATATATTTTAAAAAATTTTTATATAAATTCAAAGGATTATAACCGAGATTTAATGTGGTACTCTATACCGTATATAAAAGGTATTAGTTACAAAATTTGTAATGGTTTCCGGAAAATGGGAATTAGTTCGATAACAGTCAATAAAAATAATCTAGCCAAACTCTTAGGGAATAATAAAGAAAGGAACCCTAATATGACTAATACGGGAATTTACCAACTAAAATGTGATGATTGTGATGCTATATATATTGGTCAAACAGGTCGGGGTTTACAACTTCGAGTGAAAGAACATAGGGTATCAATTCTAAAAAACCATAAATCAACCGGTTTTGCAGAACATTGTATAGAGAATAATCACTTTTTCAACGAAAAGGATGTTAGTTTATTATACAATGTTAATAAGGGTAAAGTGATGGACTATTTGGAGATTCTTTCAATCAAAAAATCTTTAGAGAATAAAGAAAATTTGACCAATTCCCAAATACTCTTTCCTAGTACGCCTGTATTGGATTCTGTTGTAAAAATGTGCCATAAAAAGCAACAGATGTTGTAATTGTAATAAAAATGAACCTCTGTGATTTTAAGTTTAGTTACTTTTTGTACTCCTCCGAAGATGGTTGAAATACCGAAACACGTGTCAGATTTCTGAATAAACTGTGAAATATAAACCGAGTGTTATTTTTAATATAAATACTTCATTTAGATGTTCAGCAGAGCCTGTTCCTGAAACTTGAAGATTAAGTGGTAAGTTGGTGGTGCACTACATTATCACGCCATCGTTCAGTATCAACAGCGCCATCTGAATTAATCTGACAGAAAAGCCTTGAACAATGTTGAAACTGTTCCCTCTGCTCGCACCTTAAGTTGATAAGGAATGCAGAATGTGTGGCCATCGATAAATTATCAAAATCCAGCTGGCTTAGTGACTTTCCAGGGATTTATTGGAGGTTATCAAAAGCCAGCATACCTTTTTACTTAATAAAATAGATCGGGCAGGTTGTTCATACTCTACACCATATAAACAGACGACTCCAGGCTTTCTCCAACTTGGGATCTATTCTGATGTAAATTGTCAATTTAACTTTGAGGTAAGCTTCAAATAATCGAAAAACGTTTGAGGTTACTTTTACGGGGCAGAACGTATAACAGTGAAGGGCAAGGAGCACGTTAGGCCTGAATTTGAAAAGTTTGAGTGTTTTATCACTTTCATGAAAGAAGTTTGGACGAGCGAATTTTTGGATCTTCTTTATAGACTTTCCATTTTGGATAACTGCACAATTCATGAATAATTTGATAATCAAATTAGACGTGTATCGTTTTAAGTATGAAACTTTATTCGAAAATGTCCATTATTCAACCCTAATGTGATTACTACCAACATTGATGAATTTTCTTGATCTATTTCTGAATTAACTGAAAATGAACTGAAATTGTTTTACTGACAAAAACCTTCAGATGTTTACATAATAAATTAAAATGAGGGTCGATACTTGAGAGTATTTAAATAACTTGAAAATCAGAATTATATCTTGAAACGTCTACAATATATATAAGGAATTATAAATTAAGATATCAAAATAATATCACAATAAAATAATAAGATGTGATTTTTTACTTGATAGAAGGATAATTACAAACTTTGAATATCAAAACAGATTGAAATTGTTAGTCTTCTTCAATTTTAATTTAAAAATTTTTTTTTTAAAAACCTTTAGAATTAAACTAATGTCTAATAATAAGCACTGCTTATATTTTGGCTTTGACTTTTGGCTTCGTTTATTAGATTTGATTGCTTGTGAATTGTATCATTTTGATCTCTTTACGACGATCTTGGATTTTACCTGGACTAACCTGTGATTGTGATGTCTATCTTTACCACACAGCAATATGCACATGCACATGCATTTATGGGGAATGCAGATGTAGCGCTAGTGCAGCTTCCAAAATGTATCCCGAGAGACACCCCAATGCTGATAGTTATCCAGATCATCGAGTTTTTACGAATGTGCACCGGATACTCTTAACAGCGGGCTGATTTCCAAACAAAGTGCATGGTGAAGGAAGAATTTCCTTACCTTACGACGATATTGTGATTCAAGCAGAGCCGAGTACTTGGCTACGTGAAATTCAGCGAAGAACAGGAGTACCCAAAAGTACAGCTCACCGTCTTGACCCACAATTCTTAGAAAAAATTTTGTGGTCGGATGAATCAACATTCAAAAAAGATGAACCATTTACACCTAGAAAATCCGAATTGAATAAGATAAAATAGATCCCAATATCGTTTTAAAGTGAACATATGGACTGGAATTTTGAACGGAAGAGTCATAGAACGTTTTGAGTTGCCAGAGGTTGCAAATGCTGAAATTTATGTGTATTTTTTAAGAAATCAGTTACCGAATTTATTTGAAGCCGTGCCACCTATTATTTGTAGAGAAATATGGTTTCAGCAAGATGGCTGCTCAACTCACTATGCTCTTTCAGTTAGAAAATATCTAAATGAACAATATTCGGGCAGATGGATAGGGAAATCTGGTACAAACTAGTGGCCAGCCCGTTTACCTGATTTGAATCCCTGAGATTATTCTTTACTGGGGATCTGTGAAGAAAAAAATTTATTCACAACAAATTGAAAATGTAGCTGAGCTTCGGGAGAGAATTAGAGAAGCAATGCAATTCTTCATTAACGGAAGATTCACCCGTCTCATATCCCGATCATTTTTGAGAAGATATCGTGCATGTATTGCGGGTGAACGAGGGCAGTTTGAACATGTTTTGTGAACTTATTGAATCTTGTCATGAAACGAAACTGAATTTCTTTAAGAGAAACCATTTTTTGTCCAATCTAAAAAAGGATGTAGTTAGTGTTATAGCATTTTAGAGTCCTCATTGAATGTGGTAACTTTTGAAGTAACTTTCCAAACTAATGTAGTACAATTTTTATCAGTATAGTCAATTGAAGTGGGGAAGTTTTAATTTTGAATACTTGGTTCGGCAAAAACATTATTTTCCAAGCTGGACCAATTGGCTGAAGATTACAGGTTACAGAAGCACTATTCGAAATAACATAGGAAAAATAAAATTTGGAAAAAGTAAAAAATTGTAGCAACAGGAGTTCAAAAATCATCACAGAGTGTGCATTTTATTGAATAAATTAAAGTTCAATATAATTTGAAAAATACAGGACTTGGATTTTCTTTAATATTTTTCTGATGACTATTATGACTTAACCTGATTCCGGCTTGACGTCAACTTCTGGGACATCTTTATGATGATATTATTCTGAGAATTTGATGTATAATTTTTCAGTATATATTGCAGAAGTTTCCAAATATAATTCTGAATGAAGCACATCAAGGCCAACCTACAATATGATAACCCAAATATGAACGAGTGATCGTGATAAGGTTCCTTACATTGAGTGAATACTTTTCTGAGTTTTCAACACAGTAGTATTTTCTTGATTCCTTCAATTAATCCTTATTCCAAAATCCCATTTATTCACAAAATATTAAGGTTCATAGTTGGAATATATTTTCTATGCAAAACAATTAAATTAGTAATATCTTGCCAGAATATAATTCATTGTGCATCTATGAGGATATACATATTTGGATTAATGTCAGATTTCACAAGTATTGCTTCACCAATGGAACCATTTCGCGTAATGAAAATGTCGAGGCAATTCATTAGAGCAGCCAAAACATTAGTAAAACTATAAACCTGTCCATTAAATTTTACCCGAGAGCCGGATTTCAGTATCGTAATAAAGTGGTTTCGCAAATAATAACCTCGGGATTTCCCTGAAATTATGGCTGGGAATAAAGCGATGCAGACAATTCTGTTTCTCCAAGAAAGCATTTATATGAAAATGACATCTCGCTGTTATCCTGCTGCTGCATATTAGCCGAATTAAGCGTCGACTTTATATTTGTTTGCCTTGGTGGTATCATATTCTGCATATCAATAAAACCCTTCTGAGTTTTGTCTAGCGGAAGAACATTTCGTATATATTAAACCGTGCTCAGAGTGACAAACAATCAATTTTTTCTTGATGCCGGTGTGTCGACTGTTTAGAAGCGCTATAACTTTCCAAAGCATAACTTAAGAAATGATGAAAAGTTATAAGCTTTTTTGCGCTCGTTCTTAGGACGACTTAGGAATCTAAAACTATTCATTTCAAGATGTTCACGTTTTTTTTTTTTTAGATGTAGTTATTTAAATATTTTAATATTAGCCTTCTACATATTTAATTTCAAAAAATTATATTTAATAATTATAAATTCAGGAATAAAATGAAATTAATGTCATATAAGTAGCACTTATATCGAACAACATATAAAAAAATGAACATTCATTATAAGACATCCAAATGATATAAAAAAATCCAATAAATAAAAGTTTTTAACCAAAATTCTACAAATTAAATATTTTGAGTAGACAAAATTTTGTTTCTGCTCACCAATCTTATGAAAACAGATATCTTCCAAAAATGTTTAACAAAATCTTAAGAATTTCATCATGAAACTATCTTAGAATATTCAATATTATTGGATATCTAATTAGGTTACTTTTTATGAAATCTCAAGATATATAAAAACATTACTAAAAAACAAGTTTTAAGAGAGACTTTGTTTTGTCAGTACTCATTTATATTCATATTCAATAAAATATAACATGAAGCAACAAAAATATTTTTTCACCTTTTAACAAATCAGAAAGCTTCTGGTTAATGAATACTGAAAATTTAAATGGAGTGCAATGTTAACTCAAATGAATAATTCTGTGGTTTACCATTGATCTAAAAGATTGAAAGGCAATTTAACGGCCTCTGTTATAGCACAAGGACCATCTTTATAAAGATTGTTAAGGAAACTAAATAATTATATATTATGAATAAAATAATATTTTAATATTAGCCTTCTACATATTTTATTTCAAAAAATTATATATATATATATATTGAGTACTGACTAAGCAAAGTCTCTCTTAAAACTTGTTTTTTAGTAATGTTTTTCCGTATCTTGAGATTTTGCAAAAAGTAACTTAGTTAGATATCCGATAATATTGAATATTCTAAGTAAGATAGTTTTATGATGAAATTCTTAAGATTATGTTAAACATTTTTGAAAGATATCTGTTTTTATAAGATTGATGAGCAGAAACAAAATTTTGTCTATTCAAAATATTTAATGTATAGGATTTTTGTTAATAATTTATATTTATTGGATTTTGTTATAATGAATGTTTATTTTTTTATATGTTGTTTAATATAAGTGGTACTTATATGACATTAATTCAATTTTATTCCTGAAGTTATAATTATTATATACATTCTGTCAAGAAAGTACCGGGAATTATCGATTTAAATCTGGCGGGGCAATGAGACAGGTAAACTTTTTTTCCCTAGGTTGGTACCACTGTCCTTAATTACTATGCCAAGCTTGAGCGGGATCAGTCAACTAGTGTGTTTGCAACAGCTGATTAAGTCAGTCGATATCAAAGTGCGTGCCGATTTTTACTATGGGTGATTACGTTGAGCAAAGAATTTGTTTAAAATTTTGTGTTGCAAATGAATTTTCGTGCGCAGATGCATTGAAAATGTTGCAAAAGGCCTTTGGTGATAATGCTCTATCGAAAACTCGTGCATATCAGTGGTACAGAGCCTTCAAGGACGGTCGTGAAGTGGTCGCCCATCGACGGCTGCGATCGAAGATAACGTCGATAAAATTAAGGAAAGGGTGCTGGAAAACCGTCGTACCAGCTTGAGAGAGATAGCACATGATCTTAAGATATCCCACGAGTCCGCACGTACGATTTTGATTGATATTTTGGGCATGAGAAAGGTGGCCGCACGACTCGTACCGAAAGACCTTGCTTCAGACATGCTGGATCGCTGTAATTCCGATTCTACATTCATGAAACGCATTATAACTGGGGATGAGACCTGGGTCTACGAGTACGATATGCAAACAAGCCAGCAATCATCGGAATGGGTGGCAAAAAATGAGCCGAAACCGAAAAAACCACGCCAAAGCCGCTCGAAAATGAAGGTGATGCTCATTGTTTTCTTCGATACCCGTGGCGTGGTGCACTACGAATTCGTTCCAGAGGGTCAGACGGTAAACAAGGAGTATTACCTAGGCGTTATGAAACGTTTGCGTGAGCGTATCCGTAAGAAGCGGCCAAATTTGTGGGCGAACAACTCATGGATTTTGCATGACGATAACGCGCCTTCTCACCGAGCTACGATTGTGACTGATTTTCTCGCCAAAAACTCAACAAACGTGCTTCAGCAACCACCGTATTTGCCGGATTTGGCTCCCTGCGACTTTTTCCTCTTCCCAAAACTAAAATTGCCCCTTCGTGGCACCCGTTTTGAGTCGACTGAAGCCATAAAATAAAATTCGGCGCGAGAGCTAAAGTTCATCCCGGAAAGCGCCTATAAAAAATGTTTCGATAATTGGAAGTGCCGTTGGCATAGATGTATTGGAGCAAATGGAGCCTATTTTGAAGGCGACCCAATAAATTTTGACGATTAAATGTAAAAATGTTGTTTTAATTGAAAATTCCCGGTAATTTCTTGACAGAGTAGTATAATTTTTTGAAATTGAATATGTAGAAGGCTAATATTAAAATATTCAAAAAAATTTATATAGCTTCTATCAATTATAAACCTCTATTTATTCCATTAGATGTGATTCATTAGGATTATCTGATTCTTTGAAGGCATGATTAGTCTCGAAAAATGGCAACAAAGTTTTTCATATGAATGGTATTATTATTATTCAAATGACATCTGTTCACCAATTACTATCAAAATATTTCATAACACTTGTCTTGTAATCCTTCTATGTACCCAGTACCCTCTAATTTGTATTAAGATTTCCTTCCACTGATCCTAAGGTATGGTACTTCGAAACTGCAGTCACAATAATGTGTAAGAATTTGTTTCTATTAGTTAAACATAATAATTTCTATAGACCTGTTTTAATTATGATCAGCTGTCTAATATCTTAAGAATTCATTATAAGAAGAAGCTTTTTTTTTTCAATTCACGAACTATACTCTGTAATATTCCTTTTTATACAAAGTAAGGGCTTAATATTCGACGAACAGCTCGAATTCAAAATCGTGACGGAAATCTATTCTTCGTTCCCTTTCATTCGAATTTATGAATAATTGTAGACACATCAGTAATTACCCCGTATCGGAGAAATTATTACGTTTCTGCTTTGGAACGATGCGAGTAAATTACCCGTTCGAACCTATTCGTCAGAAGTTATCATGTCGATCAGATACGTACGTGTTTTATTCGTCTGGATGGCGTATTTTGAAGGGGAATGTTCGTGGATATCGACGAGTAGACCATGAGATGAACCGGTTAAGAGGAACTCTCTTTGAACTGCAAAAAGAGTGCGCTTTTCAGTTGAAATGCAGTGATATATTCCATGACAAGCGTGGAAGAAGACATATTTGTCATAATAGAATTGTAGTCATAAAATTTGCAGGTGATGATGTTGGTCCATAAGTAGGGAGAGTAAAATATACTTGATGTGTGCGCAAGCTTCCCGCCTTTCTGCATTAGCTATTCCTGGCTTGCAGCGTGGCCATCAGCTGCAGCTTTTTGTCCATGTCATGTTTTTGTGAGGCACGGTTTTTGTCGTCTATTGTCTTTTTATGTTTACTATTTGTCTTATATTACCACCCTGCCCAATCCACAACATGTAACCACGCCCCACTCTCTGCATAAGATGATTCCCTCAATATCTCAATGCCTACTGTGATAATCTACACTTGTCGATGAAGTAATGATCAAATTGCGTAATTTTTAATATTCTCGGTGAATAAATTGTAGAAATATTATCTTTTGTATTTTGGTATCTTCATTATTTATGTTTTTTCCATTTTAAAGAACGAATGTAAATTGTTCGATTCCCAGTGTCAGTTATAGAAACTATGGCTCCACGAAAATTCTGATCAATGGAATTATAACTATATTATATATACATCATTATATCTATGATGCCAATGGACAAATGGGAGTCATACTTCATAACACTCCTAGACGATAGATGAAACTTCGAATTGAATAATAACAGTAGATAACAATTACTGCATCTCCAGAAAGATTGAGCGTTAAAGAGGTGAAAGAAGCGTATAAAGACTATAGAGATAGAAAAACTGCTGGGCCAGGAGAAATACCGGGAGAATTGATAAAATATGGAATAGGAAACTTATTAAGACTTATTGTTTCAGATGTGAAAAACAGCGCAGAGATCCCGAAAGATTGGAAAACCATATACTAGTCTGCAATCTTCAGAAGAAAAATCATGAAGACTCCAATTATAGAGGACTGGCAGTTACGAGCACATTGAGCCCAGTGTTGGGAAAGATATCGAAGAGGAGATAGAAAAAGAACACCAAGAGACTAAGAAATAGAAATGGAGAAACAAGGGGGATTCAGAGCAGGAACATCGACCGTAGACCACCTTTTTACACTGACCCAAATAAAAAAAAACAGCCAAGAAACAGACAATATATTCATTATTTGTAGACCTCCAAAATGCTTACGACCCTTGTCAAAATCATGGAACGCGCTGGGAGAAACAAACATCAACGCAACCTTGATTGGAGCCATAAGGAATTTATATAAAAACTGCACCGCCAGGGTGAAGATCCAAGATAATCTGAGCTTCTACACATCACAAAAGGACTTTGGCATAGATGCTGCCTCTCTCCGGTATAATTCAAAGTATACCTCCAGAAGGCCCTGCAAATATGGATGACAAAATGTGTAGCAATGGGTTCCTATTGAGCGATGAGAAACATTATACTCCTCCTTTTTTGCTGATGACCAAATAGTACTAACGCAAGACCATCAAGACTTAGAGTACATGACAAAAAAGCCCATTGAAGAATATGACAACTGACCATCACAAAAACCTAGTGCATGACCATAGGAGGAACTATAGCGCATGTAGTACTAGTAGGAGGATGGACGAATGATAAAGGACTGTGAGTAATACAAGTACGTAGAGCTGAAAATAAAAAAGAATGGACTGATGGATGGAGGAATAAAAGAACGGGTCTTTGGGCCAGGAAGGGGATATCAATGGTTTACTGTGGGATCAAGGAATATCTTAGGATATCAAAAAAAGAATATATAACACCATTGTGAAAAATGTGATAACTTATGGTAGCGAGGTTTAGTGTTTGAAGAAAAGAACGAAGAGTTTATTCCTGGCAACTGAGATAAATATTTGGAGGAAGATCAAGGATTGGAACAATAAGGAATGGGAGAATAAGAGAAATTATGGATTTAAAACACACCGTTCAGGACGACATAAGAACAAAGCAGTTGATATGGTATGGAAATGTTGAGCAAATGCCAAATAATAGAATACCCAAAAAGACATCAATGGGAAGGAATAGAAGAGGTAGACCAAGTCTTAGCTGGAGGGAATGCATTGACAAGGAGCTGGAGAGAGAAATACCCGAAGATGCGTGGACGAATAGGGAAACGGCGTAGAACGTTCTGAACCGGAATACATAATAATAATAACTATAGCAAAGTATTTGAAATGAAATTTATCAACAATCCCGTTTCACTGATACTTATTTAAAATATATGTTTTAATTACCCTTCGATGGCGTCATTATCATTATTTGAAGAAATAATTATTACCGTCCCTCAATTTCAACGAACACGTTTTAATTTTCCCCCTCGACACTTTCAATAATGTCTCTAGGTATCATTATCGAGTCCCAGGAACAAAGTCCGTTCGATGTTTTTCCAGAGCCCGCAGTCAGTCCTTTTTGGAGTCGGTCACCAATTTGACTGACACATGGGAGGTCCCGACCTCAGATTAATGTGTTTGGCGATGGTATGCCGAATTTACTACTGTTACGCCGAAGTTTTGCGCCGCTCGGGCGTTTCCGACTTTTTATTTCGGCTTTTTATCATCCAGAGGCGATCCAGAAATTTATTTCCAGCCCTCGGTATGGACACGTTTATGCCTCATCGCTCGGATAACTCCTGACGAATGTTCCTGGATAGGTTTATTTTGTATATATGAGCAAGAGGGAGGTTGTAAAATCATTCTCTAATATTTACACGTGTACAGTGAAGCCTCCACTGTGACGGCATTATACAGGGTTATTCACGGCAAACACATGTTGTGTCTACATGCTTCGTAGTGATAACTCTCTTCAACTCTGTACAGATGAAATTGAAACTCCTCGAATAAAACTGATTTTGTGTTTCAAGTCTGAATAACACTAAAGGGTTTTTCAATAAGAGGTTCTATTTTGATATTGAAAAAAACGAGTATATTTCAGGAGAAATTAATAGATGTTTATATCATTGCAAAGAGGAAAGTATGCCATTTATAATGGAAAACGATATCAGTCAAACAGCCCCCACGGCTACCGTTGCAGCATTATATTCTTTTCATGAAATTTTTCATGACCAATATGCACATTTGCGTCTGTATGTCCACGAATTCCATCTTTAAGGTCTTCGTAAGTCTTCTGGAAAATTTCTTGGTTTGTTTAAACCTTATAAGTTACCATTCCCTTTCAAACACTTCTATGGCTCATATCAATTTGTTCAGCAATTTGTTTACTCGAACAAGCTGCAATGGTTTCAACAGCAGCATACTCATGTACTTCTTTTTTCAGACGGTTCCTCGAATTTTTTAATTATTTTAGAAATAGCCGGACATGAAGGAATCGGCCTATATTCAAAGGCAACAATAAATGAATTTAATATCTCTTGAATTGATTGGCCACCAAAGTACCATTTTATGATCTGAATTCTTTCTTCTACACTGAAAATTTCGAATTACTTCATTTTCAACCGACTAACTCATCCTACGTTTGTAGTGCGAATGATTTTGATTGCTGAAAGCAGTGCAAAGCTTCGTTAGGATTGAAACATTTCCCCACTGCCATTGAGGTAGACCAGTAGTTTATTCGTCATCGCATCGCGCAGAAGTTTAGACTCTTCCACTGCTCCATTGGACATTTGTGGTCCTCTAGATTAATATTGAATTTCATATGTTTCCGACTGTCTTTTCCATACCTGTATATTGGAGAACAGAACATCATATTTGATTGAATATTCTGAAAAATGCAATGAAAATGATTTCTTCCGTTTCCAAAAAGAACCTTATTGACTATGAGTCTCTTCTGCGTTGAAAGACCAGAAAATATCGACTTCAGCGTATGAGGATGAGGGAAAACCGTTTTCACGGCATTTTGCGAACGTTTTCGATAATAAAACGGAATAAGCTGATAATTTATAAATGCAACTTCCATGTTCGATATAGAATTACCAATCCAATGTAATCGCCGAAAACTGGCAGTTTTGCGCTAGTCGAAAGACAGAATTTTCGGACTGAAACAAATATTAGCCATTCAGTGAGATTCCCGGAATGAAATATTTATTAAATGAAGGGGTACGATTTTAATGGGTTAAATTTAGATTGAAGGTTTCGGCTGAAATATTACCGATTAGTCAATGAGTAAAAGGTACAATTAATTATTGACACTTCCCATTTAACATTTAAAGCATGATGAAACTTTGTGAATCCGGTTTTTAAGGTGGAAAGAGAAAGTAAAAATTGTCAGCTGTTACTTCCTTTCTATCACAGGAATATGTTCTCTTAATATGCAAGAGGATTTTGGTGGAGAATTCGCTATTCGTTTGCATTTGTTCGTCTAACCAATTGGTAAATATACGGCGCTTTAAGGGTTCAACAGCAGTTCTTGCGTTAATTGAATTTCGTATGTATGCAACGATAGATCTTTCGTCAAAACTCAATAAAAAGCTCAGTTCCAAGCTCTATATCGCATTGTCCCCTTGAAGCTGAATGTCCTACTCGATTACGAACTGGCGAGAAATGCAATTTAGTTCGAACACCCATATTCGATATAGGATTCAATTACCCTGTCAACACTCAATTTCACATTATTTAATTTGTTATTGATTGAAAATATCAAAATAAAATCAACATTCATCTATCTAAACTATTGACGTATTCTTCATCTCATGAAGAGCTACATTTATTCATACCAACGAAAGAATTCCAATGTTTATCCAAAGAATACAGGGTGTCCCAACGAAAATTTGACCCCTCCAGAACTCAGAAACGAAAAAGTTTCGAAGATTTCAAAACAACAAGTCCACTTCTGTTTTAACGAATTTCCGTCATGAGTTTGTTCCGAAAAAAACCATGATGCCAGTGAAGGTGGCATCAATCCCAAACATTTTTGAATAGGGAAGAGATGTCGAATGTTGGTTAGTTTGAAAGCTATTTCTGTCCTGCGTACAACTCAGTTAAAATTTTTAAAATTGGTTCATTATTTACTAAATAATGTAATATTGTACTTACCGTCAAAAGATGATTACATTATTTCGTCAAAGGTGAACCGATTTTGAAAATTTCAACTGGGTTGTACACAGAACATAAATAGCTTTCAAACTAATCAACACTCGACATCTCTTCCCTATTCAAAAAATGTTGGGGGTTGATGCCATCTTCATGGTGGTGGTTTTTTCGGAACAAATCCATGATGGAAATGCGTCCCCAAAACAGAAGTTGAGCGTTTTTGAGTTCTGGGGGTGTCAAATTTTCGTCGCGACATCCTGTCTATCAGACTGCTTGATCATTATCTAAGCATTCACCGAATTTAAGCAATACATTAAGCTGTACTTAGATTTTGTACAGATAAAGGCTATGTTATACAAAACAAACACTTAATTACCTGCCAAACTAAATTATTTCAGAATTAGTAATCAATTGAAAAAACAGTTGGTGAAACAGCAATAGATTTGCAGACTCCAGTAGGACACGAATGAGTGATTCAATTTGAAAAATATTGGGAACATTGTTATTCCATTTATTTTGCATAGACTTTATATTCAATTATGGTACATGACAGGTTGATGAAAAATTAATCAAAATAGATAATATCAATTTAAAAAAATATAAACGATTCCGTAGTTTCATAATAAACTATCACAAATGGTGAAAAGCATCAGAATATTTTGCGCACTTGTTCATATCATCCAAGATCCTCAGGGAATTTTGTATTAACTTTTTTGCCGTTATTTTGCATTAGCTCTTTTGCTGTTATTTTGCATCAGCTCTTTTGCCGTTATTTTGCATCTAGATGCTAAATTAAAATTTGATTGTAAGGGTGATGATACGGTTCCGGTAGTGCTCAACGCTGGTTTTCTCGATTTTTTTATCTTCTATTAGTTGAACGATCCCCACGAAATTTTGTACGAATATGCACTTTATTATTTCATTTCTACACATCAAATGTCGAATCGATATATATATATATATATATATATATATATATATATATATATATATATATATATATATATATATATATATATATATATATATATATATATATATATATATATATATATATATATATATATATATATATGTTTCGGAAATCTTCGAAAAAATAAGAAAAAACTCCAAATTTGAATCAATCTCGATCCTGTTCATTAATCAACAATTTATTTGAGATTTTCCCAAATCCACCCTGAAAGTTTCAACCTTACCTCTTTATGTTCGAAATAGAAGTGCAGAATTACTTTTGACCTCGGATCGATGGGTTCAATCTGAACGTTTCAACATATTTCCCATTTAAAAATAGTAAATTATAGATATTTGGACCATTCCAAGAAAGCAACTGGTCCAGGCGGAATTCCTGCTTTTTTATTTAAAAAGTATTCACCAGAGCTTACTCCTGTTCTTCCAATAGCCATAATATCGAATTTTGTCGAAAGTAATGTAAACAGTTCATCAATCTCGAAATGATTCGATACTTGGAGGGCACAGGTCTCATTAGTGACGTACAATATGTTCTTCGCAAACGCAGGTGCCCTCCTTAACTTTGTGACTCATGTTTTGGGCAAAGGCTATTGAGCGCTATGGAGAATCTAGGTCAGTTCTCTGGACATATCCAAGACGTTCGATCGTGTGTGGCATAGAGCTCTTCTTAATATGCTTTCTTCGTATGGTTTTTCCCAGAAGTCTCTGCGATTGTATAAAGAGTTTTTCCACCAACAAGAATATTTATGTGATCGTGGATGGTATCGGTTCTTGTGGTTTCAACGTGAACACTGGAGTACCTCAAGGTTCAGTTTTTTGGACCATCTTCTTCCTGATCCACATAGACGATCTTAAAGTACGACCAAAAACCATATTGTGAGCCTTGAGGACCTTTCAGTCTCACCTCCAAAGATGTCAGCAAATTGATTTCCTGAACGAAGATTTCAAAAAGATGACCGAAATCTGCTACAATTCAAAGCTTCGGAGACCCAAACAATAACTTGACTTGATGATGGAGAAGTAGATACTTCATCCACATGATTCCATGCACCTTCATGATTAAACGGCCAACTTTTCGGTCTCTTGGGGGAACACGTGATTGACATTATGTGCGTATAAGCTGAGATATTATACCAGAACTCGAATACTGTTCTTATGATTGGAACTCAGCATCTAAGCATTCGTCACAACTTTATAAGGCAACGACTGAGTGACTGCTCAACTATAATAGCCTAAAATAGATTTTATCACGGTCGATGATCCACGTAACTGAAGTCAATGATGCCAAGACGAGAATAAACAGGACAGACACAATTTGCCCTTTGGGGCACCAAGTAGTTGACATAGGTTCACATTTCCTGGGGCGGTCAAACATAAAAATAATAATACTTGGAAAAACCTAGAGTGATATTTAATTTATCAATTTAGTTTAATTTCATTTTCGTTCTTTCTGAATGAGTTTTTCAGTTTTCTTGACTTATGACAATGTACTCAGACCATTTCTAGCTTGTATTAAATGAAATTAACAAAATGGCTATAGAAGTCCTCAGTCATTCCACGCAGCAGGAAGTCCACAATCCAGTATTTTGGATATTTTCACCATTCATGGTAATTTTCAGAACTAAATTGAAGTGAACCATATTTGCCATCAGTCACTAGTACAATATAGTTGAAAATCAGTTTCTAGCTCAATCAATTACATTTTCGTTCTGCGTTCTGCGTTCTCTAAGTCTCGTCTAAATATACTCTGTCTCTTAGTTCTTCGTGCGGTCTCTAATTTTCGTTTAAATGTTACTCAGTTCTTTTCGCAATCTGCCCTTATAATTCCTCTTTGATTTCAAAGCATGACTGCACCCTCTTCTATACTTAAGTCGAAGGCGTACGCAGTCACGCTTGACTTCCGCTTATTGGAGACAACCCTTAGATATTCTACCAATCAAGGCGAAACATAGAACAATAGGAATGGATCTCAAGACACCCCATCGAGTTCCAGGAAACTGCTGCTTTCTTTGGTTCTCATGGTAATAAATCTGTACTCTTTATGAAAACTGAACTTTCTATGGTAACATGTGCGATTTCGAAATATCTTGAAAGCTGAAAATGTATAAGCACAGGACGACTTTTGATCTATTCGCCACAGGAGAGCCTGTATTTCAACGATTGACCACTCTAATACTTCAATACCCCTGGGTTGAAGCAACCCATACTAGTAACGTTTAATCTACATAGTGTATTTACAATGTATCAGGTATTTTTTTAGAATGATAGAAATTTCGATAGGGATAACTGTGATTTGACAGAAGGTAGAAGCCGTGTTGTTTTTCTGTTCAGTAAGCATTAACAAATTATCATGGAAAGAATCACGCGGAATCAACGTTTACAAATTGATGAAATTTATTTTCAAAATGAGTGTTCTATTCGCCAAACTTGAAGAGCACTTCGTGAAATTTATGGTTTACATAATCCCTCAGAGCAGCTTATTTGTCGAACTATCGATAGATTTTGGACAACATTTTCTCTACTCGATGCAACAACAACAACAAGACAAAAAACTGTACGTAGAGAAGAAAATATCGCTGCTGTAAGTCATAGTGTTCATGATGATCCAGATTTGTCAATTCGTCGACGTTTACAACAAGTTGGACTCTGTTTAACTTGGAAAATTTTGCGTAAAGATCTTGGTCTACATCTATACAAGATCCAACTGGTTCAAGAACTAAAGCCAGTTGACCAGAATAAGCGTCGTTTGTTTGCTGATTGTGCACTAGAACAGCTTGAAGTTGATCCATTTTTTTATCGTAAAATTGTGTTTAGTGATGAAGCTCATTTCTGGTTGAATGGCTATGTAAACAAGCAAAATTGCCATATATGGAGTGAAAACAATACTCAAGAAATTCTGCAAGTTCCATTGCATCCTGAAAATTGCACTGTATGGTGTGCTCTATACGCTGGAGGCATCATCGGTCCATATTTTTTTAAAAACGTTGCTGGAGCTAATGTTACAGCGAATGGTGCTCGTTACAGATCGATGATCAATAACTATTTGTTTCAAAATTTGAATGGTATCGACCCAGAAGTGTTTTGGTTCCAACAAGATGGTGCATCACCTCATGGTGCTACCGTAACAATTGATTTATTGAAAGAAAGATTTGGCGATAACATTATTTCGAGAAATGTTCCAATTAATTGGCGTTGAAGATCATGCGACATAACTCCACTTATTTTCTTTGGGGTTATGTCAAGTCATTGGTTTATGCTGATAAACCAGAAACAATAGACGCTCTGGAAGTCAACATATCTCGTGTAATTGATGAAATAAGGCCTGAATTACTCGAAAAAGTGGTCCAAAATCTGTCTTGCCGAATGCGGTTCCTCAGAGCTAGTCCTGGTGGACATATTCCGGAAATTACTTTGGACACATAAATGTCATAAAATTATCTTTCAAATAAAAAAAAGTTTGGCTTCAATCTTATTTCAATTTGAACTTCTATCACTCTAAAAAAAACACCAGATACAAACTCAATTTTCATGTTCTAAATTAATTTATATAGTCCATTTTACTCTCCATTTAACGGTAAGTTGGTCTAACCATTACAGTTTTACTTCATGAATGATAAGAAATTTCCATAAAAAGTGCAACTGCGTAATCATATTATTAGTGAGTCAGTATTAAATGAAGTCCTATTTTGAACCTTTTTTTAATTAGTTCATTCATTTATACGAGCTGCATATTCTGCTTGAAGAGACTCACCTTTGACTTTTCCAAAGATTTTGTCATTTGAAAATTGTTGAATCTCCGATTTGAGAACTTGCAGCAGACAAATAACAAAGCAACACAAGTAAGAGCCAAAAGGGCGAGAAAAATAAAACAAATTCTGGAGATGAACCTCTGCGTATTTAAAGCGACAATAATTCACACAAACAGAGAGAAGACATAATATATTAAGCCACACAATTCGCGAGCTCATTTTAGGCTAGAGGTATTCGTATAATGGAAATACAGAAAGCCATTATTCTCCCCGTAATTTGACAGATATAAAACAATTATGGATGATATAAACGACAGCCGCGAAATCAATAAAGGCCAAGCCCAAATACCCACACCGCAGAAACTTCAATCGGTGCACGTTTAAATCCTCATTTAGACGAACTGAGATCGGTTATGCACCGACTACACTAGGTGGGATAATTTGTCAGCACTATAATATACTTGCCTAAATTATAGGGGAAGATCCGACTTATCGAATTTGCCCGTATTGCATTGGGATTTGCAAGGCGCGGTGTCTACAGATCGCGTTGGATACGTGCTTTGATCTGAGACAAAGCGAAATAATTGAAATTCATCCCATTGGAACTGATAAGGAGGGCGTTGATGAGATGTCTGGTGATTACTCAATTTGTTCTTGGGAGATAAATTCCGCTAACTCCTTGGATTATGTGCAACTACGACGGGATGGGTGTACTTCTGGAAACCGCAGGTATAGGTCTCAATTCAACTCTAATCCTTCCAGGTCATATTGAACCTTGATGAACGTTATTATCGCTATTCTCTGGAGTTTCTTGGAAACTCTCGGGAAGATCTGAGAATTTACACTAAACTGTGTTATGCGGAATCGAATTCTGAGAGTTTTCCGTGAACAGGAAACTAGGAACTGGAAGACTGAGAACCAGAAGAGAGAGATGGTTAGGTTGGTTTTAGTATAATAGACAAGTTTCAAAACTAAACAGGACCTCAAATAAATTAACAAAAAATAAATAAATCCAAAATAATACAGAGGTTTGAAATATGCAGAGATATTTTCGAAACAATAAATAGTAAGGTATTTTTTATCAGTTGATTCGATGCAGATACACTGGAGCTATATGTCTGCAATTTCCAAGAGCTTTTTTCACTGATTTTCTTTCTTTCAAAGAATCGTTTGTTAAAATATCTGGATCAGGTGTCGAATGTAATATCCTGCTGGTGTGATCAGATGTGGAATGTAATCAGGCTCGTATGGACCATGTAGAGAATTGTCACCATAAGTACGTATATTGCTAATTTAAAAGTTTGAATTGTTTACCCAAATGTTCTTGTTCTTGTGTAATTTCAACTCTAATTTCAGTGAAAACATTATCTTTATCGTGGAATAATTCTTCTTTGAGCTTTTTCACTGTTGTTCACTGGGTTCACTTTTCACAAATTACTATCTAATAACAAATAATGTATATAATACACTCACTTCCAGGCCTAAAGTGCGTTATGGGTTATTAAGAGAATGTGTTTCTTGGAAGGTTGAAGTGAATAAGCGAATGTATAGTCCTTCTAGAAAGTATCCGGAATTCATTATTTTTCATAATTCGTTTTTGTAACATTCAAGGACAAAAGTAATGTATAAAATAGGTTGTGCAGATAGTCGGCCATGGCCAAAGTTGCATGGCAACACTATTTGTTAAATATTGTTGATTGTTAAAAGATATACAATTTACGAAATAATGTCGCAACGAAAAAAAAGAAAACAGGTAGAATATTGGTGAAGGAAAGAAATGGTTTCGAATTGTTAAAAAATTAGTGCAATTGCCAGAACTGGAAAAAAGTGCTGTGTACAATAAAGGGTATAAAAAATGACATGGATATGAGGCAAAGGCCAGTTTCAGGAATACCGCGTAAGATTAAAGAAAACAAAGCTTTAATGGCATTAGGACGACACAATCCGCGCCTGGGATTTTGCAAATTGGCTAACAGATCTGGAAACAATGAAATATAAAAGTATGTAAAAAACCGTCCGTATGTCACTGAAAAGACAAGGATACATATCAAGGAAACCAAAATAATCCCTATAATGACACCTTTACAATAGGAACGAAGGATATAATTTTGTCTACGTTTTCAAGAAGATGCATTTAATAATGTCTTCATATCTAATAAAAGTTGTTTTCAACTTGGTGGAAATCACTCAAAAATCCTATCAGAATAACCTGTTACAGGTCAAATTTCCAAATTTTCCACCAAAATAATGGTTTGGGGAGCAATATTTCAGCGTGGTGCTGTATAGTTGATGGTACCATCAATAGTAAGAAGTAATGTGGCATTCTAAACGATTTGCTCTTTGAAACTGCGCATGCTTTATAACCAGAAGGGTGGCGTTTTCAGCAGGATAATGCAAGGTTCCATACTTCGACCTGAACTCAAGCTTGGATTCGAGAACACCAAGTGATAACCATTTCATGGCCAACAGTCTCTTCAGATCTAAGTCCCATTGATAACATATCGGAACTAATGAACTTTGAAGTTGAACAAGCAGCGTCACGAAATAAAGATGATTTAATTCAGTCAGTTTTTTTTTTGGAATACTATCACCGAAAATTATGGAGGTGATCTAGTTTCGGGTATACCTCCACGTTTATTCGAGTGTTTACAGTTAAATGGAGGTTGTATAAATAAATCAGATGAATATTTTGTTATAATTTTCCAATTCAAGAATTAAAAATATATACTAAATAATTACAATCGAGCTTTGTTTTTTCCGGATAATTTTTAGACGGACTATAAAATAATTCAAGAAAAGAGAGAGATGAGTATTATAACTTAAGAGAAGGTAAAACTAGCGAGCGGTTTATGTATTGCTTTTTGGACAAGCGACAAAATGCGACATTTTTGGGAATGTTTCTTCAAGGGTGCTTTGTGGCTAACTCAAATGAGAGAACTGTTGGATTTGAACTTGAGAGACAAAGGGAAATGTGATTAGAACTTACTTTTAGAGAATCTGTTTGGGATCAGAATTCAATGTTCGATGAGTAGAGAATATTGCGTGATCGTTTGGCCGAAGCACGAAGAGAGGGCCAACGAGAGACTTTAAGAGATGTCTTCAAACTGAACCTTTTGGCTGATTCGCAGAATGAAAGACTCTCTTAGAGCTCGAAATGTTGTCAGGTAAATTCCGATACGACATTCGACTGTTGTCGTCTTGAAACTGCGTCGGTTCTTATGGGTTTCTAAGAAAACTGTGAGGAACAAATATTTTCGGTCCTCAACAATCCCAAAGATTTTTAGGAAAAATTGAGAAATATTTGAAAGGCCTAAATCCCTGACTCAGGATCATAATTGTTATGTACCTACATAGTAAATTAAAAATTCCTCGTTCGATGTACATTCGAATACAGAGAACTCGAGAAGTAAAAATAGCTTGACGTAACGCAATGAGTAATGAAATTTCAACAAATAATGATTCTAGCTTATACAATTTGACCGACGGAACGTTTTGACGTTGCAATTTCAATATAATATTTTTATTGTTACCATTATACACCGCGTTGCGAAAAACTAATCTCGCATTACGGCAAAACATGAGTGAAAATTGCAGAAACAACGAGGAGCCGCGTTTGCATTTCCGGGAAAACCCGCAAGGTTGTAGCTTTTTCGTGAAAGACGTATAGATCACGTTTACTCCAGATGAACAATTTCCTATTCCATAAAGTAAATTTACTCCAGCTTCCTCTTTTCCATCCATTTTTGTTTCATGCCCTCCATATTATTTCGTGCCTGCAGCTAACTGCGTTTATAACTCAGTCCTTTGGACAGATTTCCGAGGAAATATGTAGGGTTAATGCACGTGAGGGTTGTTTCTTAAGTTTTTCGGGGGGTAGAATACTGAAAAATGAAGAATAATATGGTTGTTTTCAGTGGGTTTCAGTACTGGTGCCTTTGTACGGATAAGTTAATTGTGAAATATTCAAGGAGTATGACGTGGTCTCATTTACTTTTTGAAAGTTACAGATAAATTCTTTGACTTACTTTCAGCTGATTTTTTATATAACTGAAGGAAATTCTTAGGAAAAAATTTAATGAGTTTTATTTTTTGGAAGTCCGATGGAGATTAGATAGTGAGGATATATTATTACTTATTATCGAAATGAATCATGCATCTATTGAAATCTTGTCGACTGTGGCTTTTGAAAGCAGTATCTGGACTATTGGATTATAATTTTGAAGCTAAATTAGGTCGATAGAGCTGATTTTTTTCTGTGTAAAAAGTGAAAAATTGAAGTAATTTCAATTCTAATACAAACTCCCTGACCATATGTCACGTATTTTCCCATCAATATATTTCAACCTTTCAGTTTCATTTCCACATAATATCTTTACGTGTGAAGACTGGATTTATGACGTATGATATTAGTTATGAATATTCTCCTCATACATACTGCTTTTATAAGTTAGCTTTTTTTCACGAGATATTGCTCATAAAACTTCATCATTTCTCTTATCATCTGAAAGGTTTTCCAATAGCGATGATACAAGTTAAAAAGAAAACATAAGCTTTGCAGTGAGACAAAGTTTTTTTATTTGAAAGTTTACATTCTACTATAATATTTAAATTCAGAATTATATATTCTAACTTATACAATATATATTGAAACTATTATATATACAAAAACTATCAAAATGATGTCCTTATATATAAATATATATATATATATATATATATATATATATATATATATATATATATTTATGGTCACTATAAATTTCTTTAAATGTCTCGGAAAAAACCCTTTTTATATCCCGAAATGAAACATATTAATAATTTATTATGCATTACGCACAGGAAAGTCGTGGTCATTTGAATCAGTTTTTTTCCATACATAATAGTATAATAATCAATTCGAATATTAGTCAATACTTAATAAGAATAAAATTTGAATTTGAATTCAGAATTATATATTCTAACTTCTACAATATATATTGAAACGATATACAAAAACTATCAAAATGATATCCTTATATATGGTCAATATAAAATTTTGTGAAGATATTAATATAATTATATAATTATAATTATATAATTTTTTCACAAATAAGCACTGATTTTAATGAAATAATTTAACAATTCCTAAACGTTTTTGAAGCGTGTATGTTTTCATGATTGATAACCTACTGAAGATGATCTGGAAAATGTCAAAAATAATATGCTGTGTTTCTACTTTCAATCATTCAATTGACCTCATTAGTATTAATGAAATTTACATGTACGTGATGTGTCCTTATACTTATCTCATTCATTGTTTTCAGGTGAGTCAAATTACGCTGTGTCTCAAACATCAGGGTGTAAGTATTCATAAATGATGAAATAATTAATATTTGAGAATGAAAAAGCTTCTAAACTATTCGAAAATGAATATATAGAATATTTAATATGGAAGTGCTTGGATATTAGTAATGGATTGTAATTAAATAATCCATTTCTAGATTAATATTTAAGACTTATTTTCGTCGATACCTAACAACTGGAATAGCTCATGGATAACATAGTTATACCAAAAATTCTTTGGATAAGCTTGAATACGGAAATTTTTTATAATGGAATGAAAGTTTTTGTTTAAGTTTCAATCTAAATAAAAAATTTGTTATACTGAAATGTATTTTGCTATCGAATTAAACTGCCAACATTCTCGATTGATCACACTGAAAATACTTTTACCATGGCAATACGTTTGGGTAATTTTTTCAAGAAAAATGGTTAAATATCTATGTTACTCTAGTCATTCACGTGTGGAAGATTTAAGCAAAATATAAGAGTTATAAATTAGGAAGAAAATTTTTTTTTGGAAATAGCTGCATATTACATCCAATCGTCAAAATTATTATTTGTACAAATATTTAGCGTAATAAAATCCTGCTATTGAAACGTTTTGAGTGTTCGTACATATAAAATCATTAGTTATATTGATAGGAGGAGTTTTTCAATATTTTAATAATTTATACATTCTGAGAAAATTATAATAAAAAATGTAACTTTTATTTGATTTTCCAGTGAAAGAATTAAATTCTTACTTTCTCTTTATTTTAAATAAATGAAACCTATTCATTTGAATATAAGAAATACGACATAAAAAATACCTAATGAAAATAGTATTACTGAGTTTTCTGTACTTGAGATTCCATATGATGTATAAGGATTATTGGTAACACTGACACGAATTTCAAATATCATTCATATCATCTTTCAAATACCGTACATATCTTTTCCTGTTTTTTCAATATTGTAACATATGATATTCTTACAAAATTACATTAAATAGTACCACTGCAGCCTTAATTATTTCAGCGATATAATATATAGTGTCTATTCATTCGAACATCGAATTCACCTTCATTTAATGTTTGACTCAATGGCTTATAAAAATAATATTTCTGAGGAAACAATCTTTTTCCAGAAGATCAAAATTCATTTGACGTGCAAAGCTCTCCTTAATTGATATCTTTAGTTAGTGATTATATTATTGACGATGATCTGACTTTTATTAGGATTTTTCACGTATTCCATAAAATCAAAAATGAAAGATGATCTCTCAGATCCTCTGATTACGAAGCAGGTAACTTAACCAACCACATATAGAGTTCATACGAAGGTGTTTCAAGATCCCTATGATCTTTGAACTTTTTTAGACGAAAAAATTTTTTTCATAGAAATTCTGATGAATCAAATAGGAATTTTTCTTGTTGCGTCTTTATAATCTGTATTTGTGTTGATTTTTTGCAAGAAATTTAATATCTGATGAGAAAATACGCAGAGCTCATGCAGCAAATTCTTTTCCGAAAATGCACAACATGACCTCAAGACAAAAAAAGGCTATTTGGAAATATAATCATTAAAAATTAAAATTAAAATTTGTGATGAAGTTAGCAGAATATATCTGTATGATATCTGAGATATTCAAGCAAATTATCAAGATTGAAAACTGTAGAATGGACGGAGATAATTGGATTTGATCATAAATTGTCCATCCGTAGGTACCCTGTAATTATTCAACAAAAACTTCGGCTCGAAATACAGTAATGCTGTTAAAATAAGAGAGGCAATGAAACAAGCTCGTATGAATAAATTATTATAGTATTCTATGATATCTTCTTGGATATTTATATCTTAAAATGTTTCACAGAGTGAGCTTGCTTTCAACCAATTCAAAAGTATTAAATATGTTGTATATCCATTATATCTTCAACTTACTCTTTGAGAGACAGCACTGAGTAATAATTTTTTCATTGAAAATTTCCATATCTTCAACCTCAGAACAAAAGAATATTCACAACATTCAGTACAGTTATAACCTTCAAACCCACAATTCGATATCCCATCTCTTTGGATTGTTTTTCTCTGGGGAAGAAATCGAGCAGGAAAGTTTCAATCGTAAAACAGAAACTGCAACTGGTCGTATAAGTCGAGGATATCTAGCAGTTTTCGTCTGTGTAGCACTTTTCTGGGCATGTAGGCAGTACATCTCCTAAAGTGGACTGTCAACTTCCGACTCACTCTCCCTTTAATAGACAAACTGCTTCTACTTTCACCATCTTGAAATAGGGTCCTTTTTTACTTGCAAAGGGGAAGATTTACCATCTGTACTAGAAGATATGGAAAATATATTTTGTCTTCTGCTAATGAATTTGACTTCTGACGTATTTCGGAATCATGCTATGAATTATTATTGCCAAATTATTAGTTGATGAATTAATATTGCATTAATATGATAATATAGTTATTCACGAGAGTATATTATTTCATTTTTCTTCAACCCAACTGAAATTACTTTTATTTGATATAAAAAACTTGATCTCAATTATTTCAACGAAAGGATGCGTGTCTCTTATAGGAAATTTTCTAGAATAAAATAACAGCTAGTTGATTCAGAACCCTAAAATTTATTCGAAATTTCAATTATTTTTATGGATAACCAGAAAATAATATTGTATGAAAAATACATATGTTGACTTCTATTTATTATTGTGATTCACCCACATAGTAACTTCTTCAACTGATACGAATTATTTTATTTTTATTAATTTCTTTAATATTTATTATATTAATAAATATTTATTATTTTATCAATTTTTATTGTTTATGGAATAAACCCTAAACTGAAAACCGAAAAAATATACAATTCCCTCACCTACTATGGTAAATCATCTCAACAAATGAAGGAATTCCTCAATAACATTGACATAAACTTATCTTTCAGTATTAATATTTTTTTAGGAATAATTTGAACAAACTAAAATCTCACAATGCTCACAAATGAACATTGATTTTGATAAAATAATTTGAAGATTTCTAAACATTGTTGAAGCGTGTATCTTTCCATGATTAAATGGCATAAGCAACTAAACACAAATTACATGTAATATGTCAAAAATAATATACAGTGTTGCCATTATAACCATTTTAAATAGGATAATTCCTATGGCACTTATTCTTTTCTATTACATCATGTGCGGGTTTTACAGAACAATTCCTCAAGTTATAAATTGGAATTACTTAATTGAAACTATTTTTAGTCACAAAATTTAAAACTTACGGTTTCTAGAAAAAATAATTGGAGTTATTAATTTATGAAATCTCAGTATTTCAATGAACTTTCAGTGGTAGTTAATTAATATCATGTATCGATGAAATTAATTCACGAAATATTCTTCTCTAACGGATAAACACTCATCAATTTGTATAGAAGCAGATGCTGCTTAATACCAAATTTCTAATTCCGTAGTAATTCCTTCTTGAAAGTTGAATAATTCATTATTGCTTCGAGATTGATTAATTGATTAAATTTATTATTCCCTCATGAGTTAGGGAATTGGAATTTCACCTGCTCTGATGGGGGAGCTAAATCGTTCAAATACGTTGAGAATTACCCAAGTTCAGAGGAGTGAAGTGGCTCACTTGCTTCTTGAATAAAACTTTTATTACTTCACCCCAATACGGTTTGTTTCGCCCTTTCCCAACAGGATTTTAGAAGTTTAGCTGTTATAAATTCCATCCAATCCGAAAAGAGTATACAGCAGCTAATTTAATTATAATATTATATAATATGAAAAAATGGTGAAGAGCATTGACGTCCAATCTTTTGCTTTTGCGCGCTTGTTCATACCGTCTGAGAAAATTTGCCTTAACCTTCTTGTCGCTATTTCACATTTAACTGCTCAAATAAAACCCAATCGTATGACTGTTTTTATGGTTTCTGTAGCAGTTCACGTTGCTCTGCTCACAAAATGATTTTTTTGGTCCTCTAATCATACAGGCTGTCCCAGAAGTCTACGTCACAGGTAAAAGGTTAAGTCATAATAATCATTAGACAAACATAAATGAAAATCCAAGTCCTGTATTCTTCAAATTAAATTGCACTTTCTTTTATTCAATAAAATGCACACCCTCTGATGATTTTTGAACTCCTGTTGCTACAATTTTTCACTTTTTCCAAATTTTATGATTCCTATGTTATTCCGAATAGTGCTTCCATAACCTGTAATCTTCAATTCTAAGCCAATTTCTCCAGCATGGAAAATAATGTCACTTTTTACCGAACCAAGTATTCAAAATTAAAATTTCGCCCAACTTCAATTGACTGTACTGAAAAAAATTGTACTACGTCAGTTTGATAGGTCACTTCAAAATTTAGCACATTTGATAAGAATTCTAAAATGCTATAACACTAACTACATTCTTCTTTAGATTGGACAAAAATAGGTTCTTCTTAAATAAATTCAGTTCCGTTTTCTGACAAGATTCAATAAATTCACAAAAGATGTTCAAACCACCTTCTTTCAGCCACAATACATGAACGACATCATCTTAAAAAGATCAGGATATCAGACGTGCGAATCTTCTGTTACTGACCAATTTCATTGCTCCCCTAATTCTCTCCCGAAGCTCGGCTATTTTCAATTTGTTTTGAATAAATTTTTATCTTCACTGCACCCCAGTTAAAAAAATCTTAGGGATGCAAATCAGGTGAACGGGCTGGCCAGATTGTACCAGATACCCCTATCCATCTGCCTGGATATTATTCCTTTAGATATTCTCTAGCTGAGAGGGCACCGTGCGCTGAGCAGCCATCTTGGTGAAACCATATATCTCTGAAAGTGGCAAGTCTTCAAGTAAATTTGGCAACTGATTTCGTGAAAAATCTGAATAAATTTCAGCATTTAAAATCTCTGTCATCTCAAGAGGTCCTATGACTCTTCCGTTCAAAATTCAAAAGTCCATATGTTCACTTTAATACGATATTGAGATCTATCTTGTCTGATTTAATTCGGTAATCGTGTAAATTGTGTAGGTTCACGTAACCATCTTTTTCAAATGTTGATTCAACCGACCACAAAATGTTTTCAAAGAATTGTGGGTATTCCCGGTTCGTTTGTAGCATGGTTTGGCAAGACGCAACTCGAGGTTCATGATCTCGAGGTAACAGAGCTTGTACTTGCTGTACATCATATGAGTGGAGCTTATGTTTTTTCAATAGTCAGTGAGCTGTACTTTTGGGTACTCCAGTTCTTCGCTGAATTTCACGTAGCCAATTACTCGGATCTTCCACAACTTCTTGAAGGACTATATCGTCGTAAGGTTAGGAAATTCTTCTTTCACCCTGCACTTCTGTGAAGAGTGCACATTCGTAAAAACTCGATCATCTGGATAACGATCAGCATTAAGGTATCTCCAGCCACACATTCTCGAAGCTACACTAGCGTTACATCTGCATTTCCTATAAATGAGCATGTTGGCAAATTCCTGTGTGGTATACACAGACATGATGGCAATACACAATTACAGGTTAGTCCAGGTAAAATCAGAGTTCGTCTTAAAAAGGTCAAAAATATCCAAATCACAAGCATACAAATCTAATAAACGAAGCCAAAAGTACAGAAATAACATGATCAAATACGAAAAGATGCGCAGTAGACCAAAGAACGTAGCGTACTGATCTGTATTGTGTTTACGTGTGCCAATAACAAACAGTGGCGTCACTATCTGTCTCACTCACATTTAATAGGACTCACCCCATCTCATTCAAACCAGATTCTCAAAGTATTGGATGCACTAGAATCATTTGTATAAAGTTCGAAGAAATTGTTTTGACCGATCTAAGATATAATGTAATAAGTGTTATACCATGTTAGAATTCGTAATAAATGCGTTAACTATAAAGTAATTTGCCAAACTGATGTAGTACGGTTTTTTTTTTCAGTACAGTCAGTTGAAGTTGTGCGAGATTTTAATTTTGAATACTTGGTTCGGCAAAATGTGACATTATTTTCCAAGCTAGAGCAATTGGCTTAGAATTGAAGATTACAGATTACAAAAGCACTATTTGGGATAACATAGGAAAAATAAAATTTCAAGAAAGAAGAAAATTGTAGCAACAGGAGTTCAAAAATCATTACAGGATGTACATTTTCTCCAATAATCAAAAATGCAATATAATTTGAAAAATACACGACTTAGATTTTTTTAAATATTTTTCTGATGACTACTACTTAGCCTGTTACCGCATTCTGGCTTAACCTCGACTTCTGGGAAGTCCTGTAGATATTATACTTTCTTGGTTTTCCCCCACATATTATCACAGCATATTTTTGCTTACATGTCGAAGTATACCAGAAGGAACTAAGTGGGCACTAGGTTATTAATACCGTTACGTGATAAATAAAATCGAGCTTTGTCCGAGGATCGTTTCTAGTGCCTAACAATCTCTCATACAGTCTTTGCACGTAATCTATTTCATCCTACTAATCTAACGAACGAGCTCCATCCTCGTGATACATGTCCTATCGATCCCGAACGCTCTAGAACACTTGAGGAGTGTTCAGAAATTGTATCTTGCGATTGGGAATTATTCATCTCGGGATCATATGGAAACGAAAAGGGAACTCATTTAGGGATGGAGGTAGAAAGGTGTAAGTGCGTAAAATCGATCTGCTTTGAAGCGAACTTAACTGGTAGATCTGATGGAGTTCACTCAAAGACTACTCCGGAGAGATATAAAGTATGGATTTTAAGTATCTTGGATGTATTTTCAAATATTTATTTTGATAACCCGACATGTAAAAGAGTAAAATATAGTACTTAAGTCATCATGAAATATTTAAGAAGTCAAATGTCATTTAAATTCTTTCGAATATCAATAAAATGTTCGTCAAAAGTTTAGGATATTGATGTTTTTCGAAGATGTATATTTTCCAAATCATCTTAATATTTATTTTCGATTACATAGACTTATAAAGATCACGAAAACGTCTCCTACTTCATCGTGAAGGAAGTTTTCATCAGGTTTAATCATTTCTTGTCCATGTGTTACATCATATTTTAATGATTTTCTGTATTTCGTCTTCAATAAGATCAAATGAATTTACGCAAATAAAAATCAAATTTTCATTATGCCAAGACAAGTTTTATCCGAGAACTATGCCAGCGGAGCCTTGGGATGGTTCAGGATGATTGAACACAAGTGCAAGTGCCCAATTTCAATGCAAGTGTTATACAATGTTTACTAGTTCGGTACTTTGCCACTGGAACGCAGAGGCCCAGAATTGGTAGACTATGTATTACAATGCCAGTAAAATATTGTTTTTAGCTCTTACAGGCAGCCTCTCTGCACTTGCAGAATGACATCTTCGAGATGCCATGGCGATACATACTCTTTATTGACGCGTCTAGATATGGACGTTCTTGTGACAGTCGACGAGTACAGGTGGGACACGTCCACTAATATGAAGGAACAAAGAATTCCATCAGTTTCGAGGAGGCACAAAGATGGTTTGTGATGGAGTTTATTTCTATCGCAGAAATGACTTCCCAGAACCACAACGTCTCAGACATATGTTGATGAAATTATCAACGAAGGAGTCTCACAATTCCTTAGAGTTATCGGTGAAAATTTCGTAATGAATGTCTGCCAAACGGATCCCACAAGATGCTGCTAAGAAAACTAAGGTAATCCACATCTAGCATTATCTCCGAGATTTCCTGGTCTAAACCCAAGAGAACAAGCTGTGGACCAATCGCAAAGAATTCGTGACGCCCACAGACCACAGTCGGAAACTATTCAAAGCTCCAAGATCTTTTGCCACAAACTTTGCACTTGGTGGCGGTACTTTGTATTGAGGGTGAATACATTTACATTTCCCTTACAGAAAATATACGGAAACCTGAAATTTAAGTTCTGATTCATATAAAGAAGTCTTCAGTAGTATATTTTCACTAAAGACAGCTAAAGAATACAATCTTTATATTGACATATATCACTATTTTTTCGAATATTCAAGTTTTTTTGTTGCTTTGGTTCAGTAGAAAATATCCTTTGAGAAGGGTAGGCTTATTTGAAGAGTCTATGACTTCCACCTCATATTCAATAGAGTTTAAAACTCAAAATTGCCATGAAAATTATTTTTAGCATTATAAAGATAGTTTTGGAGTTATAATTTTTTTTTGTTGAATCTCAGACACTATTAAATTTCGGGCTATTTGAATTGCGAAAACTAATTAATATTTTCTATGGTGAAGGATTTTCCAACAAGAGGTTTCATTTTGAATAGCCTGCTATCTGGGCAGCTGTCACCTTTGAAGCTGCAACCATAGCCTTGAAGGCCATTGTTAATGGCATACCTTCCTCTTTTCAATGAAATAAACATGCATTGATTTCTCTTAAAATATATTATTTTTTTAAATCAAAATGAAACAAACCTCTCATTAGAAAACCCTTTATTGGAAAGAAAGGAAATAAAGGGTGAATTTACGACAATTTTAGTACCCGAGGTTATTCAGTTTCTACAAATATTCAAAATAATCCTTATTCCATGAACCTAGTCAGCTCTTGATCCTTTCAGAGCAAAAGGATTTTAAAACTACATCAGAACTCTAACTACCAGTAAACCGGATAACTTAATTGGATCCGAATGTCACAAATGGTGCAGAGGAGGTGACTATTTAATTTCACGGGATTGGCACTTCCAACTTTCCAGCTTATATAGCGGAATAGTCTGTTCGTTCACTTTAATGATTTAGTGTAAAACGTGGAGGGGCAAGCAACCTGTATGCACTGGCAGCTTTGTGCGCCACCAAGTGCATGCAACTGCGCCAAACTTCACTTTATTTTGTTAGAGTTTCGGCTTAATATAGGTATTTGCAGTTGGCGAAAGAGATCGGTTGATATTAACCCTCGGATAAAGTTTGGGTTGATCCTGTTCAGGAAGCTGAGTTTGATTATATGATTATCGGGACTTTCAAAGTGGCGCAAAGGTTGTTGGGTGTTAATATTGTTCTTGTCGAGGGATAACGAATAGAGTGCTGTATTTGGGTTTCTGTTTGAACATCAGTCGTTTGTCTCATTAGAAACTTTCTTTCTTTGGAGGCATATCCTTATAATGAGCTTGTAATTTATCTGCCAAATTAAGCCTGACTGAAGCCGTCAGGTGACATTTAACGTTTCATTTGGTTTTATCAAAATCGCCATCCCCGTTTACTGATACAATATTAAAAAAAAAGAAAACCTAAAGACACGATGCACAGCACTTCCCAAGTTGTTTTATTGTATGAAAAACAGAATATGACAAGCCGAATCCTATAGAGAATTTTCAAGATTTACAAGAAAACGAGTAATAATGTGGGTATAACAAATCATCCACTAGAAGCACTGGAAAACTGTCGGGAACATAGCGATGTTATGTTTTTGTATGAATTGTTGAATGATTATGCTGACTCTTCAGTATTCCTGTCCTATCTGAGCATTCATGACCGTTAAGAGGTTACGTTTCATAGAACAAATTTGAAGAAGCACTCTCCGATCAACAGAACCGTGAAAGTATCGAAAGTTGAGTATAAGGACAATGATATATTTTTTCTGTCAATTGCTTAAAATTAAGCTATTAAATTAAGAATTTATATTTTGTTAAGTTTCTTACGTACCTGGAAAAATATGAGATCATATCACATAATCAGTTTGGCTTTCGTGAGGGGAAGTCTGCGACGGATGCTGTATCGTACCTGTCTGATATGGTGTATAGGATCTTGGATGCTGATGAGGCGGCAGTGTGTGTGTTCTTGGACCTCTCAAAGGCATTTGACACGGTAAATCATAATGAGATGCTGAATGTCTTGGAAAATATTGGAGTGCGTGGAATACCCCTTCAACTATTTAGTACGTATTTAAAAAATAGGTCACAGAGGGTGCAGGTTGGTGAAGTGTTGAGTGATGTGTTGGAAATACAGTGTGGGGTGCCTCAAGGCACGTTACTGGGACCTGTTTTATTCACGTTGTATATAAATGACATACTAGGTATTAATTGTATGGGAAAGATAATCTGTTTCGCAGATGATATAGCCATTCTCTATAAGGACTTGAAATGGAGTACTTTAAAGGTGCTAGTCGAGAAAGACATGAAAAATGTTTTGAATGCTATTAAATGCAGATACTTGACAGTAAATGAGGAAAAAACTAAATACTTACCTTTTTCACTTTGCGCAAGAGGGCTACCACGTTTTGATGATCTATTGATATGTGACGGAGAAACAACATTCAGAATTGGCCAAGTGAGTTCCATTAGGTACTTAGGTATACATATCGACCGACATCTCCGGTGGGATGTTCACTGCCGTAATGTAATAAATACACTGCGACGATTTCTCCATCGATTTCGCTCTCTTAACCAAATATTGGGATTCAAGCAGATGAAAATATTATACCATGCACTCGTAGAATCCCGGCTTCAATATGGTATTCTGGCCTGGGGTGGCCTGTATGATACACATCTAAAAGGATTACAGGTTCTACAGAATTACTTCTTGAGAATCATGCTACGTAGGGAGAGATTGTATCCAACAGATAATCTTTTTTTGGAAGCAAAAGTTCTTGATATGAGAGGGATGTACTTCTACACCCTACTTATGCAAAACTTTAAAAATCGAAATTCGATGGAGTACCTCAATCACGGATATAATACTCGTAGAACAGAAAAGCCGAAAGTACAGACCCATAGAACTAAGAAGACTGTAGAACAACGTACATATACTTACATCATGCCACGTATTTTCAACTTGCTGGAGGGTGAACTGAGAACTAAATTTTATTCACTAAACTCCTGCAAATTATTCAGCAAGTATATTAAAAACTATTTGGGACAAATTGGTGGAGCTAAAGTAGCAGACATGATCAATCAGAGATAGCGATGTCCAACGTATAAAGTCGTACCTTGCTCATAAAACTGCTTCAATGCCATGGTCACAAAACAGATGCATATATTGATAGAAGAGATTTATCCTCCGTGCAACCTTCGGTTTTTGGAGGAAATCTATGTTTATTCAGCAACAGTCTTTTTTTTGTGTTGTATTGGCTTATTATTTTGTTCAGTTTTCCAGTATGTACATTACTTTTTTGTCAAAAGCTATCAATGTAAACTTAATTGTGAATAAACCATATTATTATATTATATTATATCTGTTGGGTTATTTATTTCATTTGACATTGTATATTGAGTTTTGATTATATACGTCTATTAAATGTGAGCGGTGCTTGCTTTAGACATTAATTTAATTCTAAAAGTTTTTTGAATAAAAAATTCTTTTGAAATTAAAATTGTAGAAGATAAACATATTTCAATTTGTTTTGATATTCAAATTTTATATTCTTCTGGTTCAAATAGATTAATTCGGCGGATCTGTACCAAATATCATTGATAGGGATTGTGACCTTATGGCACTAGAAATTTCTACAAATCGAAACAGTGTAACAAACATCTTTATAACAATTTCATATTCAAACAAACTCGATAAGGTTTTGTTGATCACAGGGTCGAATTGCAGACATGCGTACGTTTCATAATTGGTTGGTCTTCATCAGTACAATGTATGCCAATGACTACAAGTCTGTCAAGTATCGGGTGCTTTTTTAGAGTGATAAAACTTTCGATAGGAATAATTTGACAGAAGGTAGAAGCCATGTTGTTTTGACATTTCTGTTCAGTAAGCATTGACAAATTATCATGGAAAAACTCACACCGCAACAACGTTTTCAAATTGACGAAATTTATTTTTAAAATCAGTATTCTATTCGCCAAACTTATTTATCATTTCGTGAAATTTATGCTTTACATGATCGTCCATCACAGCTGCTTATTCGTCGAACTATCGATAGATTTCGGACAACATTTTCACTACTCGTTGCAACAACAACGAGACAAAGAACTGTAACTACAGAAGAAAATATCGCTGCTGTAGGTCATAGTGTTAATGATGATCCAGATTGGTCTACTCGTCAACATTCACAACAGGTTTGACTTTGTGCATCCACCACATGGAAAATTTTGTATAAAGATGGTTCAAGAAATTAAGCCACTCGACCATAATAAGCGTCGTTTGTTTGCTGATTAGGCCCTAGAACAGCTTTAAGTTGATCCACTTCTTTATCGTAAAATTGTGATTAGTGATGATTCTGGCTGAACTGCTATGTAAACAAGCACAATGGCCGTATATGGGGTGAAAACAATCCTCAAGGAGTTCTGCAGGTTCCATTGCATCCTCAAAAATGCACTGTATGGTATGCTTTACACGCTGGAGGCATCATCGGTCCATATTTCTTTAAAAACTATGCTGGAGCTAATGTAACACTAAATGGTGCTCGTTACAGATCGATGATCAATGATTATTTGGTTCAAAATTTGAAGGGTATGGACCCAGAAGTGTTTTGGTCCCAACAAGATCGTGCTACACCTCCTGCTGGTACCGTAACAATTGATTTATTGAAAGACAGATTTGGCGATAATATTATTTGAAATGGTCCAATTAATTGGCCTCCAAGATCATGCGACATAACTCCGCAGTTTTTTTCTTTTGGGTTATGTCAAGTCATTGGTTTATGCTGATAAACCAGAAACATAATTCGTGTTATTAATGAATAAAGGCCTGAATTACTCGAAAAGGTGGTTCAAAATTGATCTGGTCGAATGCGGTTCCTCAGAGCTAGTCGTGGTGGACATGTGCACGAAATTATTTTTAAAACATAAATTTCATAAAATTATCTTTCAAATAAAAAAGAAATTTGGCTTCAATCTTGATTTAAATGTATTTTATTTCAATTTAAAGTTTTATCACTCTAAAAAAATCCGAATATATACACAGAGACACTAAGATATTCATTTTACATCATATATCTGCGTTACAAACGCAGAAAACCATTTCCTGATGTTCAAATCAAAACATAATATGTCGTAATGCTCATAATTAGCATATTCATAATCAAATAAATTAATTCGGCAGACGTATACCAAATATCAACAAAACCTTATCGAGTTTGTTTGAGTATGGAATAGTTATATAGATTTTTTATAGATGTTATACTGTCTCGATTTGTAGAACTTTCTATTACTATAGCTCACAATCCTCATTAATGATATTTGGTGCAGATCCGCCGAATTAATTTATTTGAATATAAATATGCTTGTTATGAGCATTACGGCATATTATGGTCTGATTTGAGCATTCTTCTGTAACATACTGTGTATCTGTAACATATTATGTATCTATTGATAGCCTCAGAATGAAATTCAGGGCTTCAGTTTTAAATATGAATAAAAACAATATTCTAATTTCCGCTAATATTTTATTAACACTACGATCGTTACGTCATACCATGACTTCTTCAGGTGAGTATTACAAGATACTGAGTATACCATGAACAAGAAATTCATTTTATAGTACACAATTCTTGTTATATCCATGTACTATAAAATGAATTTCTTGTTCATGATCGTAGTGTTAATAAAATATTAGCGGAAATAAGAATATTGTTTTTATTCATATTTTCAAGATGAATTTCCGTCAAGTAAAGACCGAAATAATCATAGATTCAATTTTGAAGTTATTACCAGCCACGACACGTGGATTTTTCTAATAAATCCTCACTAATGGTAAGTGGTCTTTGATCAGAAAAAATGTTTTGATTTTGTCATTGTGATCAATTATTGATGTTAGAACCGTTTGTAGATCGCAAATTAAATAACAGGAAAACACAGCGTTTGGTTGCTGGATTAAAAGAAAACTATAAGATATATTTGATTTAAAATTAGCTGTAAATTTTGACAATTCCCCATATTTCCCATATTTCCCATATTTGTGACAGAAATTAAGTATTTAGGTGTTATTCTCGATTTGCAACTGAGTTGTTTTTTTACTGTTGATCTATGCAAAAAAAATGGGTGAAAAGATTGTTTTTTTCTAGGATATAATATAATATTTCATAACGGATAAAAATGTTAGTTTATAAGACCATTTTTATGCTTCATTTTAATTATTGTTGTTCTCTGTTGATATTATCTACTGAAGAAGAAGTGTACAGATTGCAATTGCAGCAAAACAAGGTAATGAGGATTACCTTGCGCTGAACTAAGTGTGCACTCCTGTTGATGATATTATGCGGTGAATTGGCTAAATATTGAATGATGTATAAAGAAGGCCAATATAATGATAATTTATAAGATCGAATATGATAACATAAATTGAGGTTAATACTTGATAAAAGGTATATAAAATTATTTAAATATTTTAATATTAGCCTTCTACATATTCAATTTCAAGAAATTATTTTAATAATTATAACTTCAGGAATTAATTATTTGAAATTAATAATGTAGAAGGCTAATATTAAAATATTTATATAATTTTATATACCTTCTATCAAGTATTAACCTCTATTTATGTAATTTTATTCATAATATATAATTATTTGGTTTCCTTAACATTCTTTATACAGATAGTCCTTGTGCTATAACAGAGGCCGTTAAATTGTCTTTCAATTTTTTAGATCAAGGGTAAACCACAGAATTATTTATTTGTAGTTCAACAGAAGTTTTCTAAATTGTTGGGGTGTGAGTAAATATTTGTTGTTGATGGATGTAATATTTTATTGAATATGAATTATTTGAATACTGACGAAGCATATTATCTCTTAAAACTTGTTTTTCAGTAATGTTTTTTCATATTTTGAGATTTTATAGAAAGTAGCTTAGTTGGATACCCAATAATATTGAATATTCTAAGTAAGATAGTTTTATGATGATATTCTTAAGATTATGTTGAAAATGTTTGAAAGATATTTGTTTTCATGAAATTGATCAGCAGAAACAAAATTTTATCTATTCAAAAAATATAATTTATAGGATTTTGGTTACCAATATTTATTTATTGGATTTTGATATATCATTTAGATGTCTTATAATGAATGTTTATTTTATATGTCGTTTAATATAAGTGGTACTTATTTTTATTTAATTCCTGAAGTTAAAATTATTAAATATAATTTTTTGAAATTAAATTTGTAGAAGGCTAATATTCAAATATTTAAATAATATCAAGGACAGCTTGAAAGTGATTCACTTTTTATCGTAAAATTGTGTTTAGTGATAAAGCTCATTTCTGATTGAACGGCTATGTAAACAAGCAGAATTGCCATATATGGAGCGAAAACAATCCTCAAGAAGTTCTGCAGATTCCATTGCATCCTGAAAAATGCACTGTATGATGTACTATACACGCTGGATGGTAACATCGGTCCATATTTCTTTAAAAAACGGTTTCTGGTCTTACCTAGGTAAGACCAGAAACAAAATTTTGTCTCCTTTAAATATTAATTTTTTAATTTTAATTACTTTGGTATATCTGTTGGGTTATTTATTCCATTTGACATTATATATTGAGTTTTGATTATATACGTCTATTAAATGTAAGCGGTGCTTGTGTAGACATAAATTTATTTCTAAAAGTTTTTTGAATGAAAATTTTTTTTTTAATTTAAATTGTAGAAGATAAACATATTTCAATTTGTTTTAATATTCAAATTTTGTTATATTGCTTCTATCAAGTAAAAGGCCTTTCTATTTTATTTAAGAAAAAAATTGGCTTCAATCTTAATTTAAATGTGTTTTATTTCAATTTAAAGTTCTATCACTCTATAAATAACACCCGATATATTTTCAATTATATTGTGAAAGTAATATAGAATTCTCGGTACAAAGAGATATTCTGATAACCAATATCATTATCATCATCAGAAGACGATTTAATTTTCTTTCATTTAAAGATACGATATTTTGAACCACAGACATTTCGAATTATTTATGGTATAGTGGTACAGACATTGATCAACTAGAAATTCTTTCGAGTCATTCAAACCCGCCTAGTCTGGTAGTTTCTCCACATATTTTCTATTCACATAAACATGCATGCTGTGAAACTAAATCAAGCTTGAAAAGACATGGATTTATGCATCAACGCAATTTTTACCGACCGAACATCGTAAAAATCCTCCATATTCACACAAACTCGAAGCGACACGTGCAAAACAGCAGGCGAGAGCCAGTTAGTTCACGGCCCTCTCCACTAACCGTACAGCGAAAAATTGCCTCCTCTCTCCATCATCCCTCCCGATGCTATTTTCGCACAGAACCGCCCCGAGCAGTGATTTATCATATTCAAATACCGAATAAAAATGGCTTATTTTAACCTTTCAACAGTATCCATTCTTCACGCGAGGCTGGGTCCATGGCCCACTCTCTGGCGTAGGTGCTAACGTTTCCTCGTTGCGTAGCGGAAATGGGCGCCATCAAAAGACTCACCGCTACACTTTACTACCTACCGGAGCACTTTCTACGACACGCAGAAATGTCAGGCGAGGGCCCGGAGGATGTAAACATTACGGGGTTGTGAGAAGTTATTTGTATTCGTATATTCGGGATTTTTTGGGGTTACGTTGGCAAACGGTGGGATCAGAGATAAAATATTGAGGAGAAATAAGGTGAGGAGGTGAAGCTGGCCCTTCAACTACCTTCAAGGGGACAAGAAAAACCTTGGACAAACTTTTTTCATTTAACTTCATTAAACAAAACACAAACAACATAAATATTTGGTAATAATATATTTAAGCGGTTTCGAAGTGGCTTCCTTTGACGGCGATACATAGCTTATTGAAATTTTCATCAATGAGCCGCAGCTCTTCGGGCGTTAATCGATCCCATTCCCGTCGCAGGGATCGCTTCAGCGACTTCAAATTTTTGTGGTGTTTAGCACACGCCCTGAGCTCCAAAATCGACCACACGCTGTAGCCCATTGGATTGAGATCCGGCGAGTAGGGCGGCCATTCTGCAGATGTGATGAAACCCAGAAAAGGGGTCTTACACCATTCTTGCGTCTTTTTCGCTTTGTGGGCCGGAGCGGAATCCTGTTGACAGGTCCAATGCGTGTCGACGAAGTGCTGCTGGGCCCACAGACACACTTCTTGATTGATTATGACCCCTTGATCCACGAAAACCAAGGGCATGCAGTAAAATTTGTCCGAAGTTTTTCTTGTCACCCTGTATAGTTTTACAACAGTTGGATGCTCGGTAGCTTGAGTTTACTTTGAACTCGTTTCATTATAGTAAAGGATTTCCTAAAATTGAATCGATTATGGAACATTGGCATAGACCTTATATTTCACGTAGCTCCCAAGAAAACATTCTTAAGGTGTTCAATCTCAAGATCTCGTTGGCCAATTGTGATCACCTCCTCACCAGGACAATTTTCTCGCAAAACTTCGATTGTTCCGTTGCTAACGTTGCACGTTGCGCAGTCTTATTGAAAATAAATTTCGTCCACATCAATATCTTCCAATCCCGGACATAAAAATTCAGTAATCATAGCTCGGTAGTGCAATCCATTGGTAATAAGTAGAATCCAATCACAACTCTATCCCAAAAAGCGCACCAAACAGTGACACGTTGAGGATGAAGAGGCCTTTAACAATCATTTTTGGATTTTCCGAGCACCAAATGCAAGAATTCTGGCTATTAACGTACCCTCCGAAGTGAAAATTGCTGAAGATGAAATAAATAGAGGTTAATACTTGATAGAAGGTATTTAAAATTATTTAAATATTTTAATATTAGTCTTCTGCATATTTAATTTGAAAAAATTATATTTAATAATTATAACTTCAGGAATTAAATTAATGTCATATAAGTACCACTTATATCAAACGACATAGAAAAAAAACATTCATTATAAGACATCCAAATGATATAACAAAATCCAATAAATGAAAATTGCTAACCAAATTCCCATAAATTAAATATTTTGAGTAGGCAAAATTTTGTTTCTGCTGATCAATCTTATGAAAACAAATATCTTTCAAAAATGTTTAACATAATCTTAAGAATTTCATCATAAAACTATCTTACTTAGAATATTCAATATTATTGGATACCTAACTAAGTTACTTTCTATAAAATCTCAAGATGTGTAAAAACATTACTGAAAAACAAGTTTTAAGAGAGACCTTGCTTCGTCAGTACTCAAATAATTCATATTCGATAAAATATAATATCAATCAGCAACAAATATTTAGTCAACCTCCAACAATTTAGAAAACTTCTGGTAAATGAATACTGAAAAATTCAAATGGAGTGTAATGTTAACTATAAATGAATAATTCCCTGGTTTACCCTTGATCTAAAAGATTGAAAGACAATTTAATGGCCTCTGTTATAGCACAAGGACTATCTGTATAAAGGAAGTTAGGGAAACCAAATAATTATATTAGGAGTACAAATAAGTTTCCGCCGTTTTATTGTAGATGGCGCGGCACGGAGTTTCGGTTAGCTTTCGCAGATGATAACCGGCTTAAAAAATAGTTTGGACATTCCAGAACAACAAAACCTATTAATATCATTTATTTTATATTGGTAAAATATAATTTTTATAAGTTGAAAATGTCAAAATTTGAGTCAAGTAAGCGTCATTTGCGGGAAATATTAGTTTACTTCTTTAATTTAAAGAAATCTGCTGCTGAAGCGCATCAATTGCTCGTAGAAGCAAGCATATGGTGAGGGTGCTTTGAGTGAGAGAACGTGTCGAGAGTGGTTTCAAAAGTTTAAAAACGGTGATTTCGACGTAGAAGACAAAGATCGCAGTGGAAGGCCAAAAATTTACAAGGATGCAGAATTGGAGGAATTATTGGAGGAAGATTCATCTCAAACACAAAAAGAACTTGCTCTAACATTAGAAGTCACTCAGCAAGCAGTCTCACATCGTTTAAAATCATTAGGAATGATTCATAAACAAGGAAATTGGCTTCCGTACGAATTAAAGCCGAGAGATATTGAACGCCGATTATGCTTAAGTGAAATGCTGCTAGCTAGACATAAAAAAAGGGTTTTTTACATCGTATCGTAACTGGTGATGAGAAGTGGATACATTATGACAATCCGAAAAGAAGAAAATCATGGGGATAATTCTGGCCACGCGTCAACATGAACAGCAAAACCGAATATTCACGGAAAAAAACTTATGCTGTGTATTTGGTGGGATCAGCCAGGTGTAGTGTATTATGAGTTGCTTAATCCGAGCGAAACAATTACTGGAGCCCTCTATCGAACACAATTGATGAGATTGAGCCGAGCTCTGAAGGAAAACCGCCCCCAATACTATTCTAGACATGAAAAAATTATTCTTCTGCATGACAATGCTCGTCCACATGTTGCGGCTCCCGTGAAAAAGTACTTGGAAACACTTGATTGGGAAGTGTTACCCCACCCGCCGTATTCACCAGACATTGCACCGTCCGATTATCACCTGTTCCGGTCCATGGCACATGCTCTGACGGCGCAGCGGTTCACATCTTAGGAGGATACAGAAATTGGGTTCATTCGTGGATAGCCTCAAAAGACAAGGAGTTCTTCAGACGTTATTTGTACTCCTAATATATTATGAATAAAATAGAGATAGGACGTTGGTGGTGATCGACCTGCTTGAGTTCTTGTGCTAACTGAACATTAAAAGCCTGAAGACCTAGGTCTTTATGCAAAAGACGGTGTAAAGTCCTTTATGGAATGCTTAATTCCAAAGATCGACGAGGAATAGAAAAACCTGGGGTCAGTCAATACTGCGGGCTACACCAACAATATTCTGAGTTGTTCTTGAGTGACGCACGCGGTTTCGATTCTTCACATCACTATTGCTGACCCAGAAGGTGCTTCACGAAGACCCGAAAGTGTTTTAGTTTTGTGAAGTACGACTACAAAATTTCTTCCATTTCTGTAGTGAATTTCAACAATTTCATTACCGTTATTAAAGCATGTATCGTCTTATTTTTAGTAAAGGTGTAGTTTTTACTTATCCAAAGTCAAAAGATGACAGCTTCTTAGATAGCGGGATACTCAAAATGAGACCTCTCATTGGAAAAGCCTTTATTTGAGGAATGCATTCTGTAAATTGAGGATTTTTTTCTACAGGAGGATTTCGCTCCACGGGATAGATTCTAACCCTGACGCGATTTCCACAAATAAGCCGAACTTTTCATCGACGGAAAATCGAACCGAAAATTTTCCTACACAAAACCTATCGAGGTCAAACAAACCCGTCCTCGTCCATGCACATCAGTTTTCACAATTAGACTACCCGAAACGAATGGAACGCAGCTGGAAAAACCCGATTACGTCCGCGCTGCGGGTTTTACTTCTTTCACGTCACGGTCCCAGGCCGGCAGACTTCAATGCAATTGGCAATGTCATTAGCAGAGGGAAAATGCCTGCTACGATCCCTACGTCTGCTGGACGGACAATCTTTCCCGCTTCTCTGGCGGCCGAAGGCACGTTTCGCGTTGTGAAAATTCAGAATTTGATTTGGCGCAGAGCGGAAACGCTTCACCGGCCAAACTAATGCGTTCTCTCTTAATGCCATTGTCTCGAGCTGATTAATTCCTGCACGGAATTTATATCAGTCGGTAGAAATTGGAAGAATGTGTCTTTGCGGGTCCCCGCTTCTTTTTCCACTTTTGTTGTCCGATCACCGTGGTCAGAATGGCGTACGAGATGGTTCTTTTCAGCCGTTCCATGCTTCGATTCCTTGCGTCATGATGAATAAACAAGTAGGCGAGTTCTCTGAAGACCAGGAAGCCGAATTGAAGTTTAGTTTTCGAAATTTTTATCTTGTTTATTCGGCCTGTACATAAATAAGCTTGTTTATAACGTATTATTCAATTAAAGTGTAAAAAATTCATGAATCGACGAAACAAATGTTGAAAATTAAATAATAGTGAAAATCAAGATTTTTTTGCTCCAAGATTCACTAAATGAGTAGGACCAATGCTTCATATTTTATTATCTATTATGATATGAATATCAGTGTATCACCTCGATAAAATTATTTATTTCCAAATAAGGTCATTGCTGCTAATATTTGCTCCACTAATAGAATAATTTTATACAATGAAGCTACTGGAAATACTGTTTTCATAATAAAAACAATGAATGATTTGATTTCGCTATCTGGAAAATGCAAATAACCCACATCAACATTGATTCAGCTGTTAAAATTTTGATTTACATAACATAACACAGATATTATTTGGAATAGTCCAACAGTGAAACTTTCTAAATTGGCCGAATTAAATTAAGGGCAGCGAATAAAACAGACGTACATACCACATTATATCGATGAGGAATCTAAAAGCAAAGTCTGCTAAACGTCACATTTTTCAGAAATGAGATCAGCAGACTACGTATATTGTCCCCTATAGAAGAATTTTTTTAATATAACGCTAAACACATACCATCCTCAATATCTGGGTTGAAAATCTCCAATGACATAAGAACTCCCATTTATTTCGATTACTTGGCTGTTTTAATTTGTCCAAAATCTCAACTATTAAGGTAAAATGTCTGAATTTCTGTGTATTGTCCTCTTTCATGATTGGGTCTTCGAGATTTAATACCATGTTCTTTTGTTTATTCGGTACCATTTTATCTATAAGAAAGGGATTGTAACCGTTGTTTGAAGCTATCTGTTTGATAATGTTTAATTCTTTGAAAAAGTTATCTGAATTCAGAGGAATATTCAATAGTCTATGAATGAAACTATTATATGCTGACATCTTTTGGTTGGTGAGGTGATTTGAAGACACAATACACAAAACTTCAAATCAACACACCAACCAAAATATGTCAGCATATAATAGTTTTACTCATAGACTATTGAATGTCCCTCTGAATTCAGATAACTTTTCCAAAGAATTAAACATTATCAAACAGATAGCTTCAAACAAAGGTTATAACCTCTTTCTTATAGACAGAAGGGTATCCAATAAACAAAAGAAATCTCGTGTACCTCATAAAGGAGGACAATACAAAAAAACACAAGTCGTTATCTTAGGTTAATGGATTATCTGAAAATATTGATAAACATTTCAAAAATAGTTTCTATTACAACGCAGCCTTTAAAACCATCAATAATCTGGAGTTGACTTGTAACGATTCCCCTTTAGTAAATATTGGCCAGACATGTAGATCATTCAAGAAAAGAATCCAAAAACACCAAAGAAGTTACATATCGGATTCCGTACATTCGACATATGTCAATCATCTTAAGGAATTCAGGCATAATTTCAACAATAAGTATGAAATTATCCACGTCGAAATCAATAGTTCTAGATTAACACTTTTAGAATTTCTTGAAATCAACACCTATTATACATTGCCCGTAAAATCCTTTTGAATGAACAAATAGATGATGTTGACAAATCCCCCTTACTGAATATCTTTCCCTTATGACATTTTTTTAGCGGCAAACTCCTTCTGTATTTGTTCTACTGAATAATATGTGTTAGTAAGGTAAGATATTTTTTAGATGCGCAGTTGGACTGAAGAGATATTGACGTGGTAATTATAAATGACCTTTTTGAAGATGTGCTGCGTGTTTTCAGGACCTTTTTGAAGGAACACTTTTTAAAGAGAATTATTTTCGAAGGAATTCTTGAGATTATGTCATCAAAATACATTGATAGGAAACAGACGTTTGTATTCTTCAAGTATTTATGTAATATTTCTAATTAATATTCTATATTTTCTTTGGATTCTTTTATTCCTTTTGGTGCAATGTAATGATGATAATTTTATACGTCTATTAAATTGAAACTTTGTTTCGTAAGACATTTATTTCATTCGATTTTAAAAAGTTTTTTGGAAATTTTTTTATAAAATTATAATTTGTAGTCGGGTTAGCAGAATTGATCTTTTTGATAACTAAGATATAAGAAATTATTTTGTTATTCTTTTTTAATTATAGAGGATGTCTCAGGATTTTCTAATTTCATATCGGGAATATATATGTTTCAAAATATAACCAGTACGTATAATATTTTTGAAAATTATTGAGGTACCTAAAATCAAAAAAACAGAATGAAAAATCAAATTTGCATTATTTTTATTTGTCATCCAAATAAGTTCCAACTGAGGAGAATATGTCTAAGAATTTCAGACTTCCTTTCTAGAGAATGTGCTACCTATTTTAAAAGAGGGAAAATAATGAGACCTCTTCAAATTCCATGTAGAGAATTTTTTGGTGACGGAATTTATTATTTCTGAATGTCTTATCCAAACAAGCTTATCTTGAATGGTAGTTCTCTGTGACAACGTTCAGTATTTTATGTTTTCTTTTGATTCTTTATTGGTTAACTGTCGCTCATATGTTTTTGTAAGTGAAACATTGTTTCTAAGGTATTTGATTCAATTTAATTCTAAAAATTGTTTAGGCGATTTTTCAGATTAAAGTTGGAGATGTTTCTGAGAATTAATCTGTAATGTCCAATAACCATTATTTGAAATAAATATTTCACAAAGTGGAGTAATAATGATAACAATGATTGCGTAATAATAATAGAGAACAATATGAGATCAAATATGTACCCCCTTCTGACGCTCATAAGAGATGTTGAAGGTAATATAATACTTTATATTGAGCAACCTACTTTACCCTGATATTTTACACAACCTGCATATTAGTCTACGTGAGTATGGTGAAGATGGTTTGTAATTCCATAATAGAACGAAGACTTAAAAAACATTGTACGATATTTTGAATTTCAATTCGTAAAAATAGGAGTCGTATTTGAAAAATATCATTATTACTAATTCAATGTGAATAATTTTCTTGAAGATTACAGATTATTCTGTAAATTGAAATTTAAATTAAATTTTTACTGCTATCAAGTATCGATCAACACATTATTTTTATTTGAAATATTAAATGAAGAGCAATTCAAATGAAAGAATCTGAATTATACTTTTGAACGAATACAACTTATTGCAAAACATTCTCAATAACTTTGCATTCAGAATTATATGTTCTAACTTCTACAATATATTAATATGAATTATAAATAAAAACTATCAAAATGATATATCAAAATATAATGAATATAAAATATTTTTCAATGAATCTGAATTCAGTTCATTTCTGATGAAGTTCTGGTTCAATTATTTTATTTGATCCTTCATTTTAAGAATTTTTGATGATTTTTGAATATATATATATATATATATATATATATATATATATATATATATATACATATATATATATATATATATACATATATATATATATATATATATATATATATATTTGTTTTAAAAAATTTGAATATCAAAGCAGATTTAATCTCTTAGTCTTCTACAATTTTAATTTAAAAAAATTTTAGTGAGGAAACTTTAAGAATTGAATTAATGTCTTTATAAGCACTGCTCATATTTAATAGACGTATAAAATCGAAATTCATCATACAATATAAAATGGAATTAAGAAAAACCAACGAATATAAATTGTCAATTAAAACTAATGAATAAATAAACATATGAGCAGTGCTTATAAAGACATTAATTTAATTCTTAAAGTTTCTTAACTAAATTTTTTTGAATTAAAATTGTAGAGGACTAACAGATTAAATCTGTATTGATATTCAAATTTTGTAATAATCCTTCTATCAAATAGGAAACCGTTCCTTATTATTTTATTTTATATATTTTTGTTAATACATTTGTATTAATACGTTCATTGTCGTTAAGTAAAAGAAGTTTTTTCCGAAACATTAGAATATATTTTATATCGATTATATATAAGGATATCATTTCGATAGTTTTTGTAGCTAATTTTCACTATATATTATATTTTATAAGTTGGAAGATATAATTCTGAATTTCAAGTTATTTTAATTACTTCTATCTTGTATTGACTCACATTTTGCATTTCCAATAATTATTGAAACTGAATTGAAATGAAACCCTTGAAGATTTTATAGAATACCAAATATATTGACAACAACAAGCAATAATCAAAACCAATTAGGAAAGAAGATATTTAGAGTTATGTGAACCGAAAAAAGCCACAGTGTTGGTAAAAGAATTGTTTTTAATCAAGAAATTGTTTTTATTATATTATTTAATTGAAATGAATTCACATCATGTAAGGGCCGATTCAGCAAATATTTACATTAAGTTGAGAACGAATCGATAAAATATTTTTACAAAAGAGGTGTCACTTTGCTCAAGTATTTTCCCCAGGAATTATGAGGAGTATATTCGCTGAATCTAAGTTACTGGAACCCTTCGCCGCCTTCTAGATGCCTGTAAGATGTTTCCTTGAAGAAGAGACCTGCGGTTTATCCCTAAAATGGCCTGGGGTCCCGAAAATTCAATCGAAGGCCTGCAGCGGTCTACTATCGATTATGATCAGCTTAAATTTACCCTCAGCGTGATAGGATTCTCGCGTCAGAAACTCAGTGAAAAAACAGGGGGGTGACGGTAATTGGATAGCTTCATCTACGGAAGAGCAGTTTTCAGAGTTTCGACCGTTTGGTTCGAATATAACACATTGAGGCCGACATTGAAGTCCGTTGTTTAATGTAATTAAGGGGCACTACGGCGGACTTGATTGGGGTTCTGTACGATTGATTTTATGACATTATTCCTATTGCCTCATCATAGGTTATGCAACAGAGACAAACGGAAAATTGACGCACTGTCGGTGTTCCCTGGACATGAATATCAATGAATTCATTCTATCGGTGGATATGGAATAATAATGAATAATTTTCGAAGCGCAGTCTTCACTAGTGAGGAGGAATATATTGAATTTCGATTTTTCGAACGAACACCTAGACTACCTTATATAATCAAATCTAATTATAATTGAAAGATTCGGGACGATGGAGAATTTGAATAGGGGAAAAACAACTTCTAATTCCTACTATACTCAGTTTCAAAAAATTCCTTCTTCATACCATGACTTCATAAGAACTTCTACTATCACGAGAGGGTGAACGAAATGTTACTTGAGATTGAAATTGTGAAGTAACGAATGAGTGCGAATAGAGTTCTTTTCTTAGATGCGTGTAAACTCTTTAGTGTAGCAAGAGAGATAAGTTTATGTGCTAGAGATGGGACTTTCCTGAATGTTGACTTACTCGACTCGACTTATTCGAAAAACAGAGTCTGCAGGCTTCAAGTATGACTCGAGAGTTATATCAGTGAGACGGTTAAAAATTTTAGTATGAGTAATGTCAAAGCGACATTTGTCTTATTGAGATTGCTATGAAACATTTTTGAGAGGTTTAGATTATAGAGGCGGTTCGTGGCGATGTCATTGGGTACATAGTCGACAAACCTTGTTCAGATTCAAATAAATCGAACAAATAAAGTAAGAAGGAACAGTTTTTTACTTGATAGAAGGATTATTACAAAATTTGAATATCAAAACAGATTTAATCTGTTGTCTTCTGTGAACATGGAACATAGAGCACCTTGGATAAAAAGGTACCTACTTTGTTGAGGATCATGCCTTTCTGAGATGGCGCTTGGTAAGTCTATACATTGTTTAATTGATTTTATTATATTTTTTATATGTAAAGTTGAACTGATCTTATCGTAACTTTAATTATTTCTTGAGGATGTGCTACATGTTTTGAGATTTTTTGAAGTAATTTATTTAAATATATTGAATATTTCAAATAAATTAGTTTTTGAGAAGTTCTTGAAATTATGTTTTATATTTTTGAGAAAGAGTTAGTTTTCATTAATGTGGGATCAGAAAACAATACATTTTGTAACAAACAGGGCTTCGTAAGTTTGTCTGAAGAGTTCATTACGCATGCCTGGAACGAAACAAAAAATGTTTGCTTATTTATATTTTAATTTCAGTTGACAGTTGATATTCGTTGATTTTTCTTAATTCCATTTGATATTGTATGATGAATTTTGACTTTATACGTCTATTAAATATGAGCAGTGCTTATAAAGACATTAATTTAATTCTTAAAGTTTCTTCAAAGAATTTTTTGAAATTGAAATTGTAGAAGACAACAGATGAAATCTGTTTTGATATTCAAATCAAACAAATTTCATTAATTACATGCGAAGGTTACTAGATATTGGAAGAGATTAAAATTATAATGTTGTGTGTAATAAAAGGTGATTTTATTTAGTCCTGAAGTAATCTTTTCCGGAAACTATGGTGCTATAAAATTTGGCCAGATGAAAAATTTCGATGTGATCATTTAAGATGATTTGTATTTCAAAATTCTAAACATGGGGACACTTAGATAAAGTTAAGGCACTCTCATATGAGTTAAAAAATATGTTATTGTTCAACAAAGTTGATAACCACAGAAAATAATAAACTAATAGATGGTTTAATATTTCCCAGAATAATATGTTATTCTAATTTAATGGTAGTTTTGAAAATATATTTTGACTTATAAATTTGAAATTTATAAGATTACGAGACAAATCATGAAATCACACAATACTTGATTTCAATTGAATGGATCAGTGGATATAAAACTATTATGTTCTAAAACGAAAATAATAGTCAACAGTAGTTTGAATTTGACAATTTGAATTTCGGTTTTATATATTTCCGTTTAGGAGAAAATAGATAAAGACATTTGTTCAGGCCTGAATCTCGTGGACGCAAATTTGTAGAGCATAAGATCGTTATGCTGACTCCAAAATCGCGCCTTTGTCTTTTGTTGGAGCCTTGAAGTAGAACATTCGTTGGTGCAGTTCAACGCACATTTCCTTTCCTTATCAGAGAGCTAAACGAGATGCAGCAGCATTATGGAAATCTTCTTTGTGCGTGTTATTCCTCTGTTTGACTATTTGTATTAGATGCTATTCAGACTTGCGGATTTTCGGAACGATTCTTATTAATTGCTTATAAGAAAGGATATTTCTTTTGGATATTATCAAAATTCATCATCATGAAATGATAATATTGACAGATAATAATGTAGGAATTATATTTCTTGTGTGGAGAATTTTATTTCTAATTGAATATAGACCAAAGAGTAGAACCGTTTTTGCATGCACTCCTGTAACCTTAAATGAACGTTTGAATGACTACAAATTTGGATGTTCCATGGATGTTGGAATATCGTTTGGTTTTACTTTTGATTCTCAGATGGTTTCAACTCATTTTGTTACGCTGCATTTGAGTCGGTAGTTTAAATAGATTTCTTAAGCTAGATAGGAACTTATTGAACCGAGCATGAATTTTCAAGTGTTTTCGATTATTTATAAAATTACACTTAGTCTTTTGCTTGTTCAATTACACGTTAAAGGAGGCGTTTTCCAGTGTAAAGTGTGTCGGAAATCATGTACTTCGAACACAGAAAGACACAGTCGAGTGTTGCGATATAAACGCTACCGAGGGTAAAGTTCTGCAAGTTCAGTAATTATACTATGGTTTCCATGTTTCGAGTGTTTTTTTCAGAGTGATAAAACTTTCGATAGGGATAACTGATAAGCCATATTGTTCTGACATTTCTGTTCAGTAAGCATTGATAAATTATCATGGAAAGACTCACGCCGCAACAACGTTTACAAATTGTTGAAATTTATTTTCAAAATTGGTGTTCTACTCACCAAACTCATAGAGCACTTCGTGAAATTTATGATTTACATAATCGTCCATCAGAGCAAATTATTCGTCGAACTATCTATAGATTTCGGACAACATTTTCTCTACTCGATGCAACAATAACAACAAGAATTGTACGTACAGAAGAAAATATCGCTGCTGTAAGTCATAGTGTTAATGATGATCGAGATTTGTCTATTCGTCGACGTTAACAACAAATTCGACTCTGTGCATCCACCACATGAAAAATTTTGCGTGAAGATCTTGGTCTACACCCATACAAGATCCAACTGGTTCATGAACTGAAGCCACTTGACCACAATAAGCGTCGTTTGTTTGGTGATTGGGCCCTAGAACAGCTTGAAGTTGATCCACTTTTTTATCGTAAAATTGTGTTTAGTGATGAAGCTCATTTCTGGTTGAACGGCTATGTAAACAAGCAAAATTACCGTATATGGAGTGAAAACAATCCTCAAGAAGTTCTGCAGGTTCCACTGCATCCTGAAAAATGCACTGTAGCTAATGTTACAGTGAATGGTGCTCATTACAGATCGATGATCAATGATTATCTGTTTCAAAATTTGTATGGTATCGACCCAGAAGTGTTTTGGTTTCAACAAGATCGTGCTTTACCTCATGCTGCTACCGTAACAATTGATTTATTGAAAGAAAGATTTGGTGATAACATTATTTCGAGAAATGATCCCATTAATTGGCCTCCAGGATCATGCGACATAACTCCACTGGATTATTTTATTTGGGGTTATGTCAAGTCACCATGCTGATGAACCAGAAATAATAGACGCTTTAGAAGCCAACATAACTCGTGTTATTGATGAAATAAGGCCTGAATCACTCGAAAAAATGGTCGAAAATTGGACTGGTCGAATGCGGTTCCTCAGAACTAGTCGTAGTGGACCTATGCCAGAAATTATCTTCAAAACATAAATGTCATAAAATTATCTTTCAAATAAAATGTGTTTTATTTCAATTTATAGTTCTATCACTCTAAAAAAACACCTGATACAAAGTGTATCAAAGTGTGATATGTTTTCTTATCAACTTCTTTGTGATTTATTATTTTCTTCTGAAAAGGTCTACCGGTTCAATGATTTCAAATTATATGACAATCATTGAACTGTTTCGGTCATTACTTTTTGGTAGTTACTTATAATCAAAACAAGTTTTGAGAAAAAAAACATAACATCAAGGACTTCTTTGGTTTCGTTTCGCATTTTTGGAAAGGAATTTAGTTTTCATAAAGCAAGGAACGAAACAAAATTTTGTACTCTTCAAGTATTTATTTAATAATTTTTAGTTGACAATTTATCTTGAATTTCTTTCATTACCGTTGGTACTGTTTAATAAGTATTAATTCTATTTGTCTACTAAATTGACACAGTATGTTCGGAACACATTTATTTAATTCAATTCTGAAAGTGTCTGAATAAAATTTCTTTTTATTATTTTATATTAAAAAATGGATTTTTCGTCTGATAGTAAATTGCGAGGACATGAGTTTTAGTATTTAGTTTCACTTTCTCGATATGCAAAATGGATTGATGCAACAATGTAAACTTCCGAAGGCTGACACAAGGTGAGCACAATCAACAAAAACTTTCCTGAAATGAAACTAAAGGAAAAAACATCTTTTCCTCCGTTTCTCGGTAACTCGGCGAGGCGTAACAGGAAGAGAAAGTTTTCGCAGAATTTGGGGGCAGATGTTGGAGGCAATAAATATGAGTCAGTTTTTACTCCAATGAATTTCATCTATTCGTCACGGACGATTTAAATCGGGAGAGATATTGCTGCATAGCTCGGAAGCGACGATTTTTTCCGAACAAGCAGGTTTTGTTGGAGGAATTTCATATATAGGGGTAAATTTTCAATCAGTGAGCATGCCGGAAATTTTGCGAATAATCTTCAACGCGTTTTCGACGGTCTTCCTCGCGAAATTTCCAATGAATGTATGGAGGATGTGAGCATGTTACCCCTATAAGTATATATAGGGAGCTTATGGTTGCAGATATCATTTAATACGTCAGAGTAAAATCTTATTGAAAGAGACATTATACTATGTAGGATTTTTCAGAATATAAATCCTTTTAACAGAAGCTAAGACACATCAAAATGAAACACCAAAAATATTCGAGGGGACAAAGAAATAAGCCCTTAAAGTCTAATTTGGACGATGCACATTGGAACGAAGGCCACCTGTCCATAATTCAATCACTTAATCGACATTATGATTTTAATAAACACTAAATAATATCCTGCGTAATAATCTCCAATTCATTGTGGACAGAGTACTATAAATAGAGATTAGCTACATTAAAACAAATTGTAGAAATTACTATGTTTTACTACCAATAAAAAAAAATAGAAAATGTGTAATATTTATTTTTATTGGTAGTTAAACATAGTAATTTCTACAATTTGTTTTAATTATGATCAACTACCAAATAGCAACGGCTGAAACAATTGAGTATCTGAAGATTAGCTACATTTTTATCCATAAATAAATTCAAGCACATTTCAAGAAGAAAGTTCCTTTCTTTATGATATAATTGCTAAGGACTACAACCTACTGAATGTACTACTCACATGTGGTTTGATAATGCCCCTTATCATAATCAACAGATATTAGGTTTTATTTATAGTCCTTCTAGAAAGTATCCGGAATTTATTATTTTTCATAATTTTAATATACTTCTTCTTCGTAACATTCTAAGACAAAAGTAATATATAAAATAGGTTGTGCAGATAGTCGGCTATGGCCAAAATTGCATGGCAATACTATTTGTCAAATATTGTTGGTTGTCAACTGGTATACAATTTATGAAATAATGTCACTAAACTAGAAAAAAAAACACATGAAATATTTGTATAGAAAAGATTTTCGAAACTTTAAAAAATTAGGGCAATTGACTTAACTGGAAAAAGTTGCTTTATATGAGACAATAAAGGGGATAAAAAATGGCATGGATGTGGGAAGACCGCGTAAGATGGGAGAAAACAATTTAAACGCTTTATTGGCTTAAGGACAACATAATCCGCACCTGGGGTTTCGCAAATTGGCTAACAGATTTGGAAATCCACGAAATAAAAAAGTATGTCCAGATACCCTTCTTATGTCAATGACAAGTCAAGGCTACATTTCAAAGAAACAAAAAAAAATCCCTATAATAACACCTTTACAAAAGGAACAAAGGATAGAATTTTGTCTACGTTTTCAAGAAGATTTCAATAATGTCTTTATATCTGATGAAAGTTGTTTCCAACTTGGTAGAAATCACTTAAAAATCCTATCAAAACAACCTGTTACCTTTCAAATATCCAAATTTTCCACCAGAATAATGGTTTAGGGAGCAATATTTCAGCGTGGTGCTACGCCTCTCTGTATAGTTAACGGTACCATTAATAGTGAAATGTATTGTGGAATTCTAAACGATTTTCTCCTTGAAACGGCACTTGTTTTATATCCAAAGGGATGGAGTTTTCAGTAGGATAATGCAAAATACCATACTTCGGACATTACTCAAGCTTGGATGCAAGAACACCAAGTGACAACGATTTCGAAGCCAGCAGCTTTACCAGATCTTAGTCCCATTGAAAACATATGGAGACTAATGAAGATTGAAGTTGAACGAGAAGCGCCACGAAATAAAAATGATTTAATTCAGTCAGTTTCACAGTCCTGGAATACCATCACCCAAAATTATGGAGGTGACCTAGTTTTGGGTGTCCTTCGACATTTTGTTTTTCCTAGATACTTTCAAGACGGACTATATAATCGAGTCATTAGAAAAATATTCTCCCTTTTGAACATTTCTATCCCCACTGCAGTACTCCGGTATAATTTATAGATTTCCTAATGACTTACACGCACTTGACATGATTCGCGACAGCTGATACATCAAAATAATTTTCCTAAATATGGTCGAAATGTTCTTTTAATATAGTGGCTGCATTCCATATCGTTTATTCAACTAAACATTTGTAGGAGTCTAGTTTCTTATATGCTTAATTTTAATACATCCAGTGTTCTTTCGAATGTTGTTTCGATACTTTCCTCTGTGTTTGATAAAATTTTCGCTATCGCGGATGATCAGTTTTTGGTACATTTTCAGTTGAAGAAGTTTATTTCATTTAGATTTGCAGGTCTATCGAAATATGAAAGCAATAATATTTTATATTTAATGAACGGTTTGCGATTCTCTGATTTGTGTATGTCGGAGAATATATATTTCCATATGTGGCAAGTAGGTTTCATGTAGGTGTGTTTCGATACATCGATTTTGTATCATTTTAAGAGTGTCTCTCATTCGATATCGTCTCAACTTGAGCAATATATTTATCACGGTCGTGATAAACTTTTATATTTAACTTTATGAAAGACCATTTTTTGGACAATTCCACTACATTGGTAATAAGCCTTTCACTGGTTTTGCCGATCTGAATTGTTTTTCCATTATCTCGAATGAATAAATACCCAATTAAGTTGAAGAATAAAATGAACGAGTATAGGTACAATAATCTTTGAATTGTACATAATTTTGTTTTAAGTTTAGGATCCAAAGTGATGTCTTAGCACCGAGAAAAGCTTTCAATCTTTAAAAATTAGTTTTTGGTACTTTTGACATTTCAGTATTAAATTCGATGCTTTGTTAAAGAATACAATAGAGCAAGATTCAATGGAGAGAAGCTGAACAACTCTACCCTCGTATTAGTCGATACAAATCAACCCGAGCACCCGTTCTTGAGTTGCCATAATAAACCGCCACTTGTACAGTTGAGGAGATATAAATAACCGCCCCAACAACCCCATTAAGTAGCGTACAACACCGCTCAGCCTTAAGACATCAGTTTCTCCCTGCTGAGCCCGGGAGGTAATAGCTCCATAAACATTTTCTGCGTATTGTCCAATAGGCAACGACGGGAAGGCGTTGACAAATTCGCCATCTTCTGTCATGTTATGGCTGAAATATTGCCCGCTGAGCCCGTTGACATTAATCTGAGGCCCGTTTTACATAAATATTTAACGCGGGCCGAATTTAACGACGCCGCTTGGCGGAGATTCGATGAAATGGAAGATTGCGCTCCTGCTGTTGATGGTTCATTCCGCAAAACGGAGGAATGTTATGTTGAATTCGTGAGGCTAGTTAGAATTCGCGAGATGACAACTAATTGTTACGTTTTTATTAACCCGGTTTATTGTCTATCTCTACGTTTGATCCATACGAATTCTGCAAAATACACACGTGTGGGAATACATGATTACTTGGAAATTAACATGAATTCAGTGTCAAATCGTAATTGATATTCATTTAGGAAATCTTTTTTCTTTCAGGTTGTAACATAGTTTAATAACTACGATGATTCGTTCCTGATTGCTCGAATTGAAAAAAGGTTCTCATTGTTTTGTTGAGAGTTCATTAAAAAATGAAAAATAAATACATAATTATAATTATATAATATCTAGTCCTCAATTATTTTATTATTATTATTGATAATACTGATTTTTGTGAGTGTTTCGAAATTTATTTCTCTAATATGTCAAGAATGGTTTTAGAACTTCAATTTAGAATAATAATCACATTTCCCTTAATATATTCGGAAAACACACAACGACAAATACAACTATATCCAACTTTTCAAACTAGCTCATAAACTACCTGCTTACAATGATACATAGAGTATTTTAAATTCCTTTTAAATAATATTAAGTTGAAAAGGGAACTGAACACAATCAAAAAAATAGCCACAAACAATCAATTAAAAATAAAAACAATTATCTCGTGAACAAAAATAAGCAAAATTCATTCTAAAACAAATATATAACAATCTTGAAATACTGCATCTGGAAGCGAAAAGAAAAAACTAGACATGCTAAAATCCATCGAAATATTCAAACACAAACGGCACATTTCAATAATAAAACCAAATTCAATCCGTATTACCGCCTCTTTTTTCAATCAACTGCCCAATATGCCAAGGCATCCCACGAACTAAGTCATAAATGAAATTTTCAGGCATATCGTTTCAGAAGGGCAAACTTCAATTCCTGAAAAGTTCAAGGTGGATTTTGGCGATTGGATATTGCTATCTCTAAGTAATTCCATACGTGCTCAATTGGATTAACGTCTGATGAATATGCTGGCCAGTTCATTCTCTGGATATTGTTCTCTTGACTGTTATCTTCATGATAAATGAAATTATCCCCAAATTCGTTGCGAACAGGAACAATAATTGATTCAGTGATGTTTTTTTCGTAGATGGCATTGTTCGTTGAACGATAACAAGAGAGGTACGGCGACCGAACATTATAACCCCCCAACACATTATTGATCCGCCTTAAAGGGCACAACTTCCCGGGCGAAATTGAGTCGCTCTAGTCTGCCTGGACCTCTCTTAATTCTTTCTCGTCGACTATCACTTTGTAAACTGAATCGCGACTCGTCCAAAAAAATTACGTTGCGCCATTGTGGTAAAAGCCAGTCTTGGTGGTGTTCTGCCCTCTGCCGACGGGCAGCTCTACGTCCAGGTGATAGCCGAGGTACTCTTAAAGGTCTTCTTGCCCTTAAATTTGAGTAATGCAACCTTCTCCTTATGTAACTGGTTGACACTACCCGTCTAAAGGTCCTGAAAAAAAAATACTTCGAAGGGCTGTTACAGCGACCGTTCGATTTCTTAGAGTAAAATTTACGATATAATGGTCTTCCTTTTCAGATGTTACTCTGGGCGACCAGGCACCGGTCTCCGGGCAACGCTACCTGTTTCAAGGAAAAGGGCCACTATGCGTCTTACTGAAGTCCGTGGAATATTCAAATGTTGCGCAATCTGGTGGTTTGACAAAGCTTCTTGATGTAGGTCTACTATTCTTGCCCGATCAAACTGAGAAATTGGATGTCCCGGCATTTTCCACGGAATATTCTCAATACTACACTTCTGATTAACTTCGAATACACCTGAATTCTCCAGAAAAAGAAAATATTTTTTTTGGTTTATTGTTTCCATTTAAGTGATAAGATAGAGAAGATTCCACGCACAAAAAAATGTCATGTAACATTCAGCAAGTTGAGAGTTGATAGGGGGGGCAAGACTTTGACGATGTGTATAATAAATGAGATAAAATATGTTTTATTCAGTTTAATAAACTAATAACACAATGAAACTAGAGTCACTGTATATTTTTTGTATCTGTTCAAAGAGGTGGTAATCGTTGGTTGGTATTTGGATCAGGTAGTATGTTCCGAGAATGTCACAAGAGTAACTAGTCTTAAATCGATCATTTCCAAATTTCTGTTTTAAGAGTTGTGGTAATCAGAGTAAAATTCTTGTGTATATGTGCACCTTGTGATATCTTGAAGATATTTTATAATGGGAGATTTGGGATGACAATTACGTTGCAAGCATACGATATGTGGTTTTGTCGTCTGCGGATACACCAAGGGATTTCTTGTACTTCTATTGCAATTGGCTGTATAGAAATGCGCCTCCTCAATTGGATACAGTTTTCAATAATCTCAAATTAGTTCTCTATGACCTAAAACAAACTATACTAGCACATTCTACGTTCAATTATTATTTATTATTATTATTATCCTGATACTCCTAGATCTTCTGTGAAGATCCCTCAGAAGCTTTTTCAGCTTGTACGAGTTAGGAGTTCAGTTGTGTTCTGTGTAGGCTTTGTTACTGCGATCTTGCGCCACTTTAGGTCACAGCACTGTTAATTTTTGACCCAACAGTGAAATGGTGGCAGATACCCGTCCAACTAGAAAATTTCTTTTCTACCTGAATAGGATTCGAACCCTGGACCTCCCGGTCACGAGTCCGATGCTCTCCCGCTGAGCTATCCACACTATAACACACTATAATTGATATGGCAGATGACAAGCAGCTAGCAGAAATTTGAATATGTCATTTAAAAGCACCCTAAATAAGGTATCGGGTGTTATTTTTTAGAGTGATAGAACTTTCGATAGGGATTACTGTGATTTGACAGAAGGTAGAAGCCAAGTTGTTTTGACATTTCTGTTCAGTAAGCATTGACAAATTATCATGGAAAGAATCACGCCGCAACAACGTTTACAAATTGTTGAAATTTATTTTAAAAATCAGTGTTCTATTCGCCAAACTTATAGAGCACTTCGTGAAATTTATAGTTTACATAATCGTCCGTCAGAGCAGCTTATTCGCCGAACTATCGATAGATTTCGGACGACATTTTCTCTACACGATGCAACAACAACAAGACTGTACGTACAACTGTACGTACAGAAGAAAATATCGCTGCTGTAAGTCCTAGTGTTAATGATGATCTTTGTCTATTCGTCGACGTTCACAACAAGTTGGACTCTGTGCATCCACCACATGGAAAATTTTGCGTATAAATCTTGGTTTACACCCATTAAAGATCCAACTGGTTCAAGAACTAAAGCCACTTGACCATAATAAGCCTCGTTTGTTTGCTGATTGGGCCCTAGAACAGCTTGAAGTTGATGCACTTTTTTATCGTAAAATTGTGTTTAGTGATGAAGCTCATTTTTAGTTGAACGGCTATGTAAACAAGCAAAATTGCCGTATATGGAGTAGAAACAACCCTCAAGAAGTTCTGCAGGTTTATTCGCATCCTGAAAAATGCACTGTATGGTGTGCTTTACACGCTGGAGGCATCATCGGTTCAAATTTCTTTAAAAACAATGCTGGAGCTAATATTACAGTGAATGGTGCTCGTTACAGATCGATGATTATTTGTTTCAAAATTTGAATGGTATCGATTCAGAAGTGTGTTGGTTCCAACGAGATGGTGCTACACCTCATGCTGCTACCGTTACAATTGATGTATTGAAAGAAAGATTTGGCGATAACAATATTTCGAGAAATGGTCCAATTAATAGGCCTCCAATATCATGTGACATAACTCCACTGGATTATTTTCTTTGGGGTTATGTCAGGTCATTGGTTTATGCTGATAAACCAGAAACAATAGACGCTATGGAAGCCAACAAAACTCGTGTTATTAATTAAATAAGGCTTGAAATACTCAAAAAAGTGGTCCAAAATTGGTCTGATCGAATGCAGTTCCTCAGAGCTAGTCGAGGTGGACATATGCCGGAAATTATTTTTGAAACATAAAAATAATCTTTCAAATAAGGGAAAATTTGGCTTCATCTTAATTTAAATGTGTTTTATTTCAATTTAAAGTTCTATCACTCTGGAATACGGAACTTCTTATCTCAAATAAAATAAATAGAGGTTTATACTTGATAGAAGGTATAGAGAATTATTTAAATATTTTAATATTTGCCTTCTACATATTTAATTTCAAAAAATTATATTGAATGATTATAACTTCTGAAAATAAATTAAAATAATGTCATATAGGTACCACTTATATCAAATGACATATAAAATAAACATTCATTATAAGACATCCAAATGGTATAACAAAATCCAATAAATAAAAATTGCTAACCAAAATCCTATAAATAAAATAATTGGAATAGACAAAATTTTGTTTCTGCTGATCAATCTTATGAAAACAAATATCTTTCAAAAATGTCTAATATTAAGAATTTCATCATAAAACTATCTTACTTAGAATATTCAATATTATTGGATATCTAACTAAGTTACTTTATATAAAAATCACAAGATATGTGAAAACATTACTTAAAAACAAGTTTTAAGAAAGACTTTGCTTCGTCAGTATTCAAATAATTCATATTCAATAATTATAACTTCAGGAATTGAATTGAATTAATGTCATATAAATACCACTTAAATCAAACGACATATATATGACATTAGTTTAATTTAATTCATGAAGTTATAATTATTGAATATAATTTTTTGTATTTAAATATGTAGAAGGTTAATACTAAAATATTTAAACAATCTTATATACCTTCTATCAAGTATAAACCTCTGTTAATTTTATATTATTCATAATATATAATTAAATGGTTTCCTTAACATTCTTTATACAGATAGTCCTTGTGCTATAACAGAGGCCGTTAAATTGCCTTTCAATCTTTTAGATCAATGGTAAACCACAGAATTATTTATTAACATTAACATTAAACTCCATTTAAATTTTCAGTATTCATTTACCAGAAGCTTTCTGAATTGTTAAAAGATGAAAAAATATTTTTGTTTATTGATGTTATATTTTATTGAATATGAATATAACTGAGTACTAACGAAGCAAAGTCTTTCTTAAAACTTATTTTTCAGTAATGTTTTCACATATCTTGAGATCTTATAAAAAGTAACGTGGTTAGATATCCAATAATATTGAATATTTTAAGTAAGATAGTTTTATGATGAAATTCTTATGATTATGTTAAACGTTTTTGAAAAATATCTGTTTTCATAATATTGATGAGCAGAAAAAAAAATTTGTCAACTCAAAATATTTAATTTATAGGATTTTGGTTAACAATTTTTATTTATTGGATTTTTTTATCATTTGGATGTCTTATAGTGAATGTTTATCTTATATGTCGTCTGATATAAGTGGTACTTATAAGACATAAATTTAATTTAATATAACTTCAGGAAGTTATAATTATTAAATATAATTTTTTGAAATTAAAAATGTAGAAGGCTAATATTAAAATATTTATAATAAATAACTTCTTATCTTGTAGCAAATATAGTGCCGTTTCTAGATATGTGGTCAAATTTGATAAGGCTCCAAAGATAACTGAAGTATAATTAATTTTATGAAAAAGCTTGAAATATTTCTTGTTTGATTTCCCCTTGAAGTTTGGTTCTCTCAAAAGTAGACAGCCTGTATAATTATTTTTATATTTTAATATTAGCCTTCTACATTTTCAATTCCAAAAAATTATATTCAATAATTATAACTTTAGGAATTAAATCTGATTAAATATATAGAAGGCTAATATTAAAATATTTAAATAATTTTATATACCTTCTATCAAGAATTAACCTCTATTTATGTTAGCCTGTATATAGGAAAATAAAGAGTCCCTCTTCCCAAAATTTTGTAATGCAGATGTTTATAAGATAATATTTTTGCCTTGCATTTCATTTTCTTCGAAATTACCAGAGCCGGTTCTGTTTCAGTAACAAATCGTTCTGAGGCCGAAAGATTTTTCCCTCTTCTTTTGCGACCGCATTTCTTGAACGATTTCCAGGTGCTGCACCCCAGACAATATTTCAATATTCACCGCGAATCCGCCGCCGTCTTTCATAAAGAATTCGAATTTTCATAGCCTACTTTATTATCGAAACTGGTCCGAATCGCGTGGCGTTCGAATAATAAACACGTTTCGACCTTTTTCGGTCCTATCCTTTCGTATGGAAATCGGTCGAATGTAAAGAGATGAGTTTTTTATTTTTTCCACGTTATCGGAAATTCGGTTTGGGTTCATTGTGGCGATTTTCTGGCGGTTTCGAACTTGCTGGGTTTTATTGACGTGTCTAATTCGGAATTAATTGTCCGTGTTTAGTTTGTACATTTGGGGCGGTGTTTTTTCATTTGGAACACGATCGGTTGGACGAATTCAACTTTTTCTATTTTCGTCCAACTGCACCAGGCTTAATGAACGGGAGATTCCTTCATAAATGATGCTTTCGTGGCGCTTAATCAGTGAAATGTTCAGTAGTATGATCTTGTTAGTAAAAGATTCGAAAAAATATGTTTTGTGAACTGACCAGCGCTGAGCGTTATCGAAACCATAGCAACAGTCCTACGATCCTGTTTAAATTTAGCATTCATATGTAAATTAACGACAAGAGGGGCTTACACCCAATTCCGTGAAGATTGTCGGACATACCAGGAGTAGAAATACACACATCCTCAAAAATCTTGGCCCCTAAATCAACTCTCCACTTGTTGAATGTGACATGACAACTTTTTGTGTGTGGAATCTTCACTATCACTCAAATGAAAACAATAAACCAGCAAAAAAATGTTTCTTTTTGGGGAGAATACAGGTGTATTCGAAGTTGATCAGTTTTCAGCGAATAACGAGAGTTATAATATTGAGAATATTTCGTGGAAAATGCCGGGACATCCAATTTCTCAGGTTTACTGGGCAAGAATAGTAGCCCTACATCAAGAGGCTTTATCGAACCACCAGATTGCGCAACCTTTGAATATTCCACGGGCTTCAGTAAGGCACATAGTGGCCTTTTTATTGGAAACCGTTGCCTAGTCGACTCAGAGTAACATCTGCAAAGGAAGACCATTATATCGCAAATTTTACTCGAATGAATCGAACGGTATCTGTAACTGCTTTTCGACGTCTTTTTTGAGAACCTATAGGCGGGTAGTACCTTAAGGAGACGGTTGCATTCCTCGAATTTAAGGGCAAGAAGACCTTTAAGAGTACCTGGGCTATTACCTGGACATAGAGCTACCGGTCGGCAATAGGCAGAATACCAGCAATACTGGCTTTTACCACAAAGGCGTAACGTACTTTTTTCGGACGAGTCACGAATCGGTTTACAAAGTTATAGTCGACAAGAAAGGGTTTGGACTTCATATAACCAATCATTGTTCATCTGCGCAACGAATTTGGGGATAATTTCATTTATCAGGATGATAACGCCCCACCACACTGCACACGAAGGGTCCAAAATATTCTTCAAGAGAACAATATCCATAGAATGAACTGGCCAGCAAACTCACCAGACATGAATCCATTTGAGCACGTATGGAATTACTTAGGGAGAACAATATCCAATCGCCAAAACCCACCTTCAACTTTTCAGGAATTGAGTTTAACCCTTCAGGAAGAATGTAACGATATGCCTGAAAATTTCATCAATGACTAGGCGTATTGAGCAGTTGATTGAAAGAAAGGGTGGTAAAACGGACTCTTGAATTTGGTTGCAGTTGTGGAATAACTATAATTAATTAATAAGAAAAAAATAATCGATAAATTTAGATTTTTCCTCATTTTTCCTATATTGTCTCATCCTGCATAAAGCAAGGAGTAACAAAGATTTCCTATCGAATATATTGCAGTTGAAATAGAGGAAAATATTCATCTCATTTTCAGAACATAGATTGTTTATTTCTTGAGAAACCTAGGGAGGCAAAGTTTTTTGAAGATGTGTGTAATTTCCGCAGTTCCAATAACAGATGCCGCTTCTAGTTTATTATTCTATTGTTTCATCTGGTAGTAACATGTACTGGCTGACCAGCACTTCACCAATTAAGTTGAAGTCAAAAATGGTTCAATGTATGAATAGCGGAGAAAGATCCGCCCTTTTTTCGAAATAGGATCTGTCAATTGCCAGAAAGATGGGAAAAAATATCGGGTATTTTTTTTACAGTGATTGAACTTTCGATAGGGATAACTGTGATTTGACAGAAGGTAGAAGTCATGTTGTTATGACATTTCTGTTCAGTAAGCAGTACGACATTTCTGTTCATTATCATGGAAAGACACACGCCGCAACATCGTTCACAAATTGTTGAAATTTATTTTCAAAATCAGTGTTCTATTCGCCAAACTTATAGAGCACTTCGTGAAATCTATGGTTTACATAATCGTCCATCGGAGCAGCTCATTCGTCGAACTACCAATAGATTTCAGACAACATTTTATCTACTCGATGCAACAACAACAACAAGATAAACAACTGTACGTACAGAAGAAACTATCGCTGCTGTAAGTCTTAGTGTTAATGATGATCCAGTTTTGTCTATTCGTCAACGTTCATAACAAGTTGGACTCTGTGCATCAACCACATGGAAAATTTTGCCTTAAGATCTTGATCTACACCCATACAAGATCCAAGAACTAGAGCCACTTGACCATAATAAGCGTCGTTTGTTTGCTGATTGGGCCGTAGAACAGCTTGGAGTTGATCCACTTTTTTATCGTGAAATTGTGGTGAAGGTCATGTCTGGTTGAACGGCTATGTAAACAAGCAAAATGGCTGTATATGGAGTGAAAACAATCCTCAAGAATTTCTGCAGGTTCCATTGTATCCTGAAAAATGCACTGTATGGTGTGCTTTACACGCTGGAGGCATCATCGGTCCATATTTCTTTAAAAACTGTGCTGGAGCTAATGTTTCAGTGAATGGTGCTCGTTACAGATCGATAATCAATGATTATTTGTTTCTAAATTTGAAAGGTATCGATCCAGAAGTGTTTTGGTTCTAACAAGGGGGTGCTTTACCCCATGCTGCTAACGTAACAATTGATTTATTAAAAGAAAGATTTGGGGATAACATATTTTCGAGAAATGGTCCAAGTAATTGGCCTCCAAGATCATGCGACATAACTCCACTGGATTATTTTCTTTGGGGTTATGTCAAGTCATTGGTTTATGCTAATAAACCAGAAACAATAGACGCTTTGAAAGCCAACATTACTCGTGGCCTGAATTACTCGAAAAAGTGGTCAAAATTTGAATGCAGTTCCTCAGAACTTGTCGTGGTAGGCATATGCCGGAAATTATTTTCAAAACGTAAATGTCATACAATTAAATTTCAAATACAAAAAAAAAGGCTGATATTTCAATTTAAAGTTCTATCACTCTAAAAAAACACCGGATAGTAGCTAGCGACGAACAATACTTTGAGCTTCGAATGTATAACCAATTTTTCACAATAAAGCTTCAACCGAAACCTCCTGTGCGTTTCGCCATTTTTGGTGATTTTATATGCTGATTTTCTGTCAGCATTTCCAATTGCCCTTGTTCCCTGCGTATAGTCTAGAACTCTAGAGTACCAAATAGTTTCAGCACCACGTCAAATTGAAAAAGTCTCTTCTTTATGGCATGCTCGCTCTCATTGAACTCCAGCCTCGAACGAAAATTTCCACCGGGACTCCGATGACGTATTTCGACGAGAACACTGCTGCCGGTCCCACTGCATCCTAATGACGTCATCGGTGGAAACCTCGCACATCTCCTTGGCAACGGCATAAACGTGAATGCCTCCTTGTAAATACAAGCCAGCCCAGAGTGTTATTAATTATACCAGAGCTCTCCTGAACTCCCTGAAAATACGAGCCAGGAATAATATTTGCTTCTGCTTGTCAAAATCCCCGCCAGTATAGATTTGTCCGTCTATATCGGATCCCTGTGCAAACTGTTCTGTAATTTCGCATCTGGAACTTATTATTGGGGATGGAGGGTTGATATTGTTGGTTTTTCGGCTGGATGTATCGATGTTTTTTCGACCAATCTATCTTGATTGATATGGAGAGTTGATGAGTTGTTAGGATTAAGGGGGATTTAATTGAAGATCTCTCGAAAAAAATATGATTGGATTGTCAGTAGAATGGAAATCGGTGAATATGGTTGATGTATTTGTTTTTGCGAATGGGAGAGAATTTCGTTAAAATCTGCCGTCATAACTGAAGGATCTTTGAATAGGATATTTCAATCTGACTCGTGGTCTTTATTGAATAACTCGAAATATTCGCGTGATGACTGAAGGTCCACCCTTCCGGAAAATGAGGAATGAACTGCAGTTCTGCTTATTTACAATCTCAGTCGAGGTACTTAGCTCTCATGTATCGGGAGTTTTTTTTAGAGGGATAGAACTTTAAATTGAAATAAAACACATTTAAATTAAGATTTAAGCCAAACTTCTTTTTTATTTGAAGGAGAAATTTATGGCAATAATGTTTTAAAAATAATTTTTGGCATATGTCCACCACGACAAGCTCTAAAGAACCGCATTCGACCAGACCAATTTTGGACTACTTTTTCGAGTAATTCAGGCCTTATTTCATCAATGACACGAGTTATGTTGGCTTCCAAAGCGTCTATTGTTTCTGGTTTATCAGCATAAACCAATCACTTGACACAACCTCAAAGAAAATAAACCAGTGTAGCACCATCTTGTTGAAACCAAAACACTTTCTGGGTCGATACCATTCAAATTTTGAAATAAGTAATCATTGATCATCGATCTGTAACGAGCACCATTCACTGTAACATTAGCTCCAGCATTGTTTTTGAAGAAATATGGACCGATGATGCCTCCAGCGTGTAAAGCACACCATACAGTGCATTTTTCAGGATACAATGGAACCTGCAGAACTTCTTTTGTTTTCACTCCGTATACGGCAATTTTGCTTTTTTGCATAGCAGAAATGATTTTACGATAAAAAAGTGGATCAACGACGCTTATTATGGTCAAGTGGCTCTAGTTCTTGAACCAGTTGGATCTTGTATGGGTGTACAACAAGATCTTTACGCAAATTTTCCATGTGGTGTATGCACAGAGTCCAATTTGTTGTGAACGTCGACGAATAGAGAAATCTGGATCATCATTAACACTATGACTTACAGCAGCGATATTTTCTTCTGTACGTACAGTTCTTTGTCCTGTTGTTGTTGCTGCATCGAGTAGAGAAAATGTTGTCCCAAATCTATCGATAGTTCGACGAATAAGCTGCTCTGATGGACGATTATGTAAATCATAAATTTCACGAAGTGCTCTATAAGTTTGGCGAATAGAACACCGATTTTGAAAATAAATTTCAACAATTTGTAAACATTGTTGCGACGTGAGTCTTTCTATGATTATTTGTCAATGCTTACTGAACAGAAATGTCAAAACAACATCGCTTCTACCTTCTGTCAAATCACAGTTATCCCTCTCGAACATTCTATCACTCTAAAAAAACACGATATTTTACATGAAATTATTTCGAGAGCCCCTTTGGCACCCTTCGAGTGTGTCTAGATTTGTGTAGCATCTGAAATAACTTTTACAGAGCTGTCATGGATACTCTAAAGTATTCTGAATTATCCCAAACGCTTGAAGATTCACTTCTCGTGTTAATAAGTCTCCGGTAATCAACAATTCCTTCGGAAAAACTTCTTCCAAATTCTGAACCCCGAATTAGGTAAGACAAAAAACATTGATAGGAAGATATGAAACTAAACAATACTTGAACATGTGGGAGATCTTACAAATTTGTTCCCTCTTAAAACTTTTGTTTAAGGATTCCATATACGAAAAGTTTCGAATATTGGATGGAGTAGTTCATTTGTGATTTTTAAATGGCATGAAATAAGAAATTACTTTGTTTTCTATCACTTTTTCATTACAATTTTAAACTGAATAGATACAATTTGTATCTTAACTATTATACAGGGTGACAAGGAAAACCTCGGACATACTTGTTTTCATTTACCTTCACTAAACAAAAGAAATTGAACAGAACAACAACGAATAATAACGTGGACATTTGGTAATAATATATTTAAGCGGTTTCGAAGTGGCTTCCTTTGGCAGCGATACATAGCTTCAAACGCTTCTTGAAATTTTCGACAATGGACCGCAGCGTTAATTGGTCCTATTCCCGGCACAGGGATTGCTTCAGCTATTCCAAACTTTTATGGTGTTTAGCACATGCCCTGGACTCCAAAATCGACCACACGCTGTAGTTCATGGGGTTGAGATGCGGCGAGTAGGGCGGCCATTCTGCGATGTTATGAAATCCTCAAAATGGGTCTCACACCATTCTTGCGTCATTTCCGCTTTATGAGCCGGACCGGAGTCCTGTTGAAAGATGCAATGCGTGGCTGCTGGACCCACGGAAGTACTACTGCCTCGAGAATGTCGCAGCGGTAGACTTTTTGATTGATTTTGACCCCTTGATCCACCAAAACCAAGAGTGTTTTGCAGCTGGTGCAAATTGCGCTCCACACCATGACGTATTGCGGAGTTTGACGATCCTCTCTGATAGCCGACGTACCAGGAGCCTCTGCGGACCAGACTCTGTCGTTTTGGTGGTTGTGGGATTGTTATACGGTAAAAACCTTCTCGTCTGTGAAGAGAATGCGCTTCCATTGCTGACCGTCGGCAAGAAGAAGGAGTTGACAGCACCTTTGAGGTCGTACGCGCTTGTTTTCATCGGTGTTGAACTTTTTGGAGCTTGTACGGTTGAGTTCCTTTTTGGACATTTGACGAACAGATTCACGGTTGATACCGGTCTCATGCTCTATTTCCCTCATGGAGACCCTTGGATATCGATTTACTCGCATATTTCGTGGATTTCCAAATCTGTTAGCCAAATTTGTGAAACCCCAGGCGGGGTTGTCCTTAGGCCAATAAAGCGTTTAAATTAATCCTCTTTATTGTCTTGTATACACCACTTTATCCCAGTTCAGTCAAATGCACTAATTTTTCAACGTTTCGAATACATTTCGAAAATAAAATACTCTAATATCAAGAATATTTACTGATAGTCAGTCAGTACTAAAAGCTCTGGAATCCAGCTGTTTTATATCCAAAACAGTCTGGAGTTGCCGCACGGCTTTAAACAGGCTTGGTATGTATAACGGAGTCACTCTGGTTGGGATACCGAGCCACTCAAACTATTTGGGTAACGAGAAGGCAAATCGGCAGGCATTTGCTGGAGCTGCGCTGCCTCTGGTAGGACCGGAACCATTCCTGGGAATACCACATGACGTGGCTAACGAGGTGATAACAGGCAGAATGAACTCAAGGCTAGAGTCTTTCTGCTGGAATGGAAACATTCGAAGTTGTTCCTTGGAACAGCTTCGAACAAAAAGATGGCGAGCCTAGCGCTAGGTCTGGATAGGGCCAAACTAAGAACACTTGTCGGAATTATGACAGGTCACTGCAGACCGAAAGCGCATTTGCACAAAATCGGTCTGGTTGAAGACAATGAATGCAGGCTGTGTCTTGAGGACACTGAAGCAGCCATGCACATCGTCTCAGAGTGCCCAGCGGTGAGTCGCATCAGATTCGAGGTCTTTGGCCAGGCTTTTATAGCCCACAGCGAACTGAAAAAATTACCCCTGAACAAGATTATCGGTTTTATCCAAAAACTGGATCTCGTCGGGGAGATATAAATTAGGGGTGAACCACAATAGTCCGCGCGGACGCAGTGGTAGGGTGAACAGACGCCCGCTCGCCATAAATAATAATAAATGATAATAATAATGATAATCGAATCATAAGTCACTATACTTACTGAATATTCCAACTCTAATATTCTCATAGGATATTAACCAAATTCCCTTCATTGCAATATCCAATCGTACGGACGTTCAACGTAAGGATATCTCGTCAGTCCTCAAACAATGCTGACTTCTATTCTCAGCAAACGATCCCATAAAAATCGCTCGTTCGCGGAAAAGTGTCAGATATTTCCATCCCGAGACGGGGTAAATCCGAGATCCATTTCATTCCATTTTCAGGAACCAGCATCAAAGCTCTCTATTCCAATAATAGTTCGCACGTACGATACAAAGGGAAACCATTCTGGATGCAACACTTTGTGGTACAATGAGCGTCGACTGAGTTGGCCCGAGAGAGACGAGAAACTATGACGTCATCACGTAAAACGGTGTCAGTCGGTATGTATGAAGAATTCCATTTGCAAAGGCGTCGTGTGGCCCGGAGGACGTTGCACACGCGGCGAAATCGGGTCGCTATTTCTCTGGAGAGAAAGATATATTGCTCCAGTGTTTCTGTTACTTGAGCGCACTAAATGACGTCACGGGTTCGATGCCACGCTACGTGAATTCCTGCAGCGAAAGCCTGGAACTTAAGTTCCAAATGAAAGCGTTCCTGGAATAAGAGGATCATCATCAGGATAATGCATAATTATCCGCCATATTTTTAAGTTTATTATATGGAAAGATGCATAAAAAATCAACAAGAACATATCTATTTACTTATTCTGGAGCTTATTCATCATTTATTTCAATTAGTGCCCCCTATTTGCTGGGGAGACAATCGATTCCAAGCACAAAGTAATTCATGTACAAACGGATAATCCAGACCTCAACCCTTGTCACCACGTCTATTCTCTCATCGTAACTTTTAGTCACCTGCTAGTTTGTGTACCAACAGACACACCCTGTCTTTGTTGGACACCTATCGGAGATATTTTCGGTGTTCAGTCCTTTCTTTTGAAATTTCTGCAATGCAACCAAGATTCATCACCAGTAATAAGATTCTTTAGGAATTCGGACAAGATAGGCTTTGTTGTGAGAGAATTCATGAGGGATCCAGCTAGTTTTCTGAATTTTTAGAGACAAGAGGAAGAAAGCCACGAATGCTAACTGAAAACTTCCATGCCAAGCACTCAGCATTTGTGGCTTTCGTCCCCTTCCATGCCTGCTTATAGCACGTAGTTTTCGAAATCCGATATTGATATCGGTACCTTACCCTAATATTCCTAGATCTTCTATAAAGATCCTTCAGTAGCTGTATCTAAAGCGAGTTGAGGGATCACATGTTCTGTTACTGTGGGTTTACGCTACTTTTGGAAGAGCCACGTCTTCGCCCATCGACCTCTTTTTTCCAAAGTGGAACCGGCTCATCCGCCATTTTGCATCCACTTATTTTCTATTCCTCAAACGATTAGTTTTGAATTTGAACCTCTGCTTAACGGTAAAAAGAATTAAATAATTTAAATATGAAAATATCCACTTAGTGTAATATTCTTGAACTTCAATCCATGCTTGATGTTATACTTCGAATCGTTGAAAATCTTGAAACAGGGGGAACAAAACGCAAAGAGACTTGTAAAAAGCATTGGCGTGAAGTCGAAAAGTTTTTGCTCGCCTATTCAACAATTCCCTTCTCGGTAACTTTCAAATCAAGAAATGTAAGAGTTATTAAATTCAGTTTCCATGGTTGATTTCATTTTCATATAAGCAAATGTATATGGTGATAATAGATAGAAATACAATGATTTTAGTTTCATCATGGAAATTTTTATCAGAACATACTTTTAAAATGTTATTGTCCAAATATAGATATAATAATATAAGTTTTTTTTGCAGGTATGTTCATATGCTTCCAAAATTATCCTGATACGTAAATTTATTATTTTTGTTATACAGTAGAATAATTTAATTTGAGGAGAGTTTCAGGTGAATAATTCTAGCACACAAATAGCCTAGATTGAACAATCTCGCCAAATTCACAACCATCTGAGTGTCTTCTTAGTGATTACAATGATAATGAAAATTAACACCTAGACCATTTTTGGAGGCTTTCAAATCTAAAGTTTGGAATCTTTAACCAAATAAATTTTACCATCAAGAAATTATGATTTCTTACTATCAGAAGTTTTTTCAGAGTGATAGAACTTTCGATAGGGATAACTGTGATTTGACAGAAGGTACAACCCATGTTATTTTGACATTTCTGTTCAGTAAGCATTGACAAATTATCATGGAAAGGCTCACGCCGCAACAATCTTTACAAATTGTTGAAATTTATTTTCAAAATCAGTGTTCTATTCGCCAAACTTACAGAGCACTTCATGGTGAAATTTATGGTTTACATAATCGTCCATCAGAGCAGATTATTCGTCGAACTATAGATAGATTTCGGACAACATTTTCTCTACTCGATGCAACAACAACAACAAGACAAAGAACTGTACCTACAGAAGAAAATGTCGCTGCTGTAAGTCATAGCGTTAATGATGATCCCGATTTGTCTATTCGTCGACGTTCACAACGAGTTGGACTCGGTGCATCCACCAGATGGAACATTTTGAGTAAGATCTTGGTTTACATCCATTAAAGATCCAACTGGTTCAAGAACTAAAGCCACTTGACCATAATGAGCCTCGTTTGTTTGCTTATTGGGCCCTAGAACAGCTTGAAGTTGATCCACTTTCTTATCGTAAAATTGTGTTTAGTGATGAAGCTCCTTTTTAGTTGAATGGCTATGTAAACAAGCAAAATTGCCGTATGTGGAGTAGAAACAACCCTCAAGAAGTTCTCCAGGTTTCATTGCATCCTGAAAAATGCACTGTATGGTGTGGTTTACACGCTGGAGGCATCATGGGTTCATATTTCTTTAAAAACAATGCTGGAGCTATAATGGTGCTCGTTATAGATCGATGATGATTTATTTCAAAATTTGAATGGTATCGATTCAGAAGTGTTTCGGTTCCAACAAGATGGTGCTACACCTCATGGTGCTACCGTTACAATTGATTTATTGAAAGAAAGATTTGGCGATAGCAATATTTCGAGAAATGGTCCAATTAATAGGCCTCCAATATCATGGATCCACTGGATTATTTTCTTTGGGGTTATGTCAAGTCATTGGTTTATGCTGATAAACCAGAAACAATAGACGCTTTGGAAGCCAACATAACTCGTGTTATTGATGAAATAAGGCTTGAATCACTCGAAAAAGTGGTTTAAAATTTATCTCGTCGAATGCGGTTCCTCAGAGCTAGTCATGGTGGACATATGCCGGAAATTATTTTCAAAAAATAAATGTCATAAAATTATCTTTCAAATAAAAAAAATTTGGCTTCAATAATAGTTTAAATATGTTTTATTTCAATTCAAAGTTCTATCACTCTAAAAAAAACACCCGATATATAATAAAAGTGAAATGATCCTTATATTTGTGGAACACTAAATGAAAATATTACAAATTGTTATATGACATATGAAAACAGGGTTTCAAAAACTTTTGGGCTGATTATTGATTGACAAAATCTATTCTGAATAAGAGTACTTATTAAAAAATTATGGTAAAGTCTATGGTAAATTTCGCAGACTGTTCGGAATCTTATTGAATAATTGTACACATGTATGTAAGAATTGGATTTTTTGTATGAGGCAAAATTCTACTTGCATATAGTCTAAATTAAAACTGATGGTGTGTATCCTTTAACTATAGATAAAATTTTGAATGAGGTCTGAGAACTATAAATGTGGAAGCCCCAAAAACATTTGAATATCGGTTTTTTTAAATCTGACTGTTAAATGTTGAATGCCTGGCTACAATGCATTACACTATTACACTTCTTTTGGGTTTACACTTTCAAACTAAAAGTGATTTTAACATAAAATACAAAAATAACACTGGACTAAGTTCGCACGAATTTATTAAAATAAAACAAAACATTCAGTTTACATGCATGTTTCGGGTTTTATCCCATTCTCAAAACTGACAAGAAAACACACAATACTACATAATTATAATCAAATGACAGCTGTTAAAATTGGAGATAAGCGGAACTCCAGCTGATCGTTCACAATCGGTAATTGGCGTTTATGTGCTGAGGATATTTCTAAAAATTCTAAAAAGTCTAATCGTTTACTCTTTTCCCCCTCGTGTAAAATTTTTGTTTTACCGAAATCTATAAAGTGATTGCAATTGATACAATGAGCAGAAAATCCAGTAGTCGCTTTGTTCTGTAATATCGACTTTCTATGTTCATCAACCCTAACCTTTAGAGAACGACCAGTCTGGCCTATGTAGAATGCAGGACATTCATCACAGTACAGTTTATAAACCCCACTCTTTTCCGAATCAGTTAATCGGTCCTTGCCGTTTAGAAACATTGATCTTAAGTTCTTCTTATTTGTGCATATTACTTCAATTTTATTCTGTCTTAATCTACTACAAATTTTATCGCTTAATTTTGGGATGTAGTTAATGTAGACAAATTTTTTCTGATCTTTAGGTTGAGGTGGATAGATACGTGTTAACAGTTTAGAATATTGCTTTTTGAAAATCAACCTATCTATCATGTCAGGAGAGTAGCCGTTGTTATTGGATAGTAATTTTTACATTTCAATTTCTTTTTTGAAATTATTTTCTGACAGTGGAATTGAAATTGATCGTTGTACAAGAGAGTGGAACGCTGACATTTTAATTCTATATGGGTGGGAACTGCTGTTATGAATAAGAACGTCCGAAAAAGTGGGTTTTCTGAATATATCGAATTCAAGATGGTCATTTACCCTCTTTATCTGAATATCCAAAAAGTTGAGTGAATGGTTTACATTCTCTACTTCCAAAGTGAACTGAACGGATTCGTAAAATGAATTAATTGGTTTCAAAAACGACTCTAGTTCTAAATTTGAGCCAGTCCAAACACAAAATACGTCATCTACATAGCGTTTCCAATATAGTACATATACAGTCAGATTAATGTTTACTGGCGAGAATATTTTCTTCTCCAAATGTGTCATGAAAATTTCACTGAAAAGGGTGGAGGATGGGGAACCCATTGGCAGACCTTCTAGTTGTTGATAAAATTTACCATTAAACTTAAAATAACTCTGTCCGAGACATATTTCTAGCAGTTTCAATGTTTCCTCTATTATATCCGTAGGGAGTGAAAGATTGTCGTGAAGTTGTTCGTTGACCAGATGTTTTATTTCTTTAGTTGGTATGGATGGAAATAAATTAACTACATCGAAAGAAATTAATCTGGCATTTGGGGGAATTCTGAAGGTTTTCAATTCTTCTGTTAACTGGATGGTATTTTTGATGGAATAAATCGGATTATGTTGAATCATACTTGGTAAAATGGAATTAAGATGTTTACAGAGTTTTGATGCTGGTGCATGAGTATATGAAACAATAGGCCTCATGGGGCAATTCTCCTTGTGTATTTTAGGGAGTGCGTATAAAGAAGGTATTCTGGGGTTCATAATGGTAACAGGAAAACACGCTTGAGGTATCAAGTTAGGGCAGTTCTTGATAGTTTTCTTTACTGCAGTTTGGAATTTTGACGTAGGGTCTGCCTTCAATTCTGAGAAATTTTCAGAGTTCAGTAAACTTTCAGTTTTTGTCAGGTAATCATTTTTGTTTAAAATTGTGTTTTATTTTAATAAATTCGTGCGAACTTAGTCCAGTGTTATTTTTGTATTTTATGTTAAAAAAAATTTGGCTTTAATAATAGTTTAAATATGTTTTATTTCAATTCAAAGTTCTATCACTCTAAAAAAAACACCCGATATATAATAAAAGTGAAATGATCCCCATATTTGTGGAACACTAAATGAAAATATTACAAATTGTTATATGACATATGAAAACAGGGTTTCAAAAACTTTTGGGCTGATTATTGATTGACAAAATCTATTCTGAATAAGAGTACTTATTAAAAAATTATGAGTTCAGTCTATGGTAAATTTCGCAGACTGTTCGGAATCTTATTGAATAATTGTACACATGTATGTAAGAATTGGATTTTTTGTATGAGGGAAAATTCTACTTGCATATAGTCTAAATTAAAACTGATGGTGTGTATCCTTTAACTATAGATAAAATTTTGAATGAGGTTTGAGAACTATAAATGTGGAAGCCCCAAAAACATTTGAATATCGGTTTTTTTAAATCTGACTGTTAAATGTTGAATGCCTGGCTACAATGCATTCTATTACACTTCTTTTGGGTTTACACTTTCAAACTAAAAGTGATTTTATTTATTCATGACGTAAAGGACGAAAAGTGATTTTCTAGAGAAAGTATTTAGACGGTTAAGTGAAAACGAGAGTTAAATTCTGGAAGTTCACTAATCTAATAATATTATAGTCTGGAATTTTGGACCATTCTCAAGAACCCAGACAAATTCATACTTGTGATCTGATTGATTCCAACGTAACATAGCCACGCCACTGATTCACAACAACACCTCGATGGTGCGCAGCATATTCTATTCACCTCCTGACCCAAAACCAACAGATTCGTTCTCGAGTGGATTCTCGTTTCGCACGTCGATTCGTTTTTATATTCCGGCATTTTTCATAATCACGTGTGAAAATGAGGACACGGATTAATGCAGTTCGGGCTTGAACTAACGAGCAGTCAGAATGGCCTTAATTGGACGTAGTTTCAGAGAGAAAAGGTCAGTATTTCGTGATTCTACGAAACCTGTGGCTGAATGAGAATTAATGATATAATTCCGGAAAGCTTTTTGAATCGCTTTGAATGCCGGTTTGCTGACATATCCAATTTGATCTTCTAAAACGGCGAACGGGCAGGAATGTTTTTATGGATTTGGATCCATCATTTTAGGGAGAAGTTGCCCGTTATTCTGTTTCAGAAGCAAAAGTAGCCACTATTTATTTGCTAAAACTCTTGATTGGCGGATAAATGAGTTCTTGCTGTTTTGATTATAGATGTCGCTACTAGTTTATTATTCCAGAGTTTAATCTGGCAATACATTCATTTTGAAGTGTCATCATAAGGCTCTTTTCAGTATCTATCATTTCGCTGAAATTTAAACAACATAGTTTGGGTGTGCTTTGAGAATGTCAAGTTTTGTACCGAATATTGCATTTGCGGGGATTTTTGCTTCATTACTTCAGTAGGGAGAAAAAGTCCTCGTATATTAGTGGATGTTTATGGTGACCAAAAATGTGTCAAAAATTTGCCCGATCTAATGGTGGAAATTTTTATTTGGAAGACTAAGAATCACCCGCAGCGCCACCAAAGTTTAAGGATGAAGAATTAGAAGCAAGGATAGATGAAGACCCATCACAAACGTAGGAGGAACTTGTAAAAATACCTGGTGTCGCTCAATCAATCATTTGTCATTATTCAAATGCAATGGAAAAGTAGTAAATTGGATGCCGTATGAACTGAAGCCAAGAGACGTCTAACGCTGTTTTTACGTGTGACCAACTGCTCCAAGAGCAAAAAGGAAGGAGTTTTCAAATCGAATTGTGACTAGCGATGAAAAGTGGGTACACTACGATAATCTGAACCGTTGGGCAACGTACGAATGCCTCGTCATCTTCTATCAAGTTGAATATTCATGGCGAAAAAATCATGCTGTGTATTTGGTGGCACCAGCTGGGTATGGTGTATTATGAGCTGCTACACGTGAATTCTACCAGGTTTTCTAATTGGCATGTGAGCATGGCTCTTCACTAAGTGACTACTCAGCAGTCTCTACAGTCCACTTCAGAGGTTGAAAGTGTGATAGGGATTACGCCATATCATCGCGCGAAGAGGGAACCCCTCCGAAGAGATGAACCCACCAGCTTCCAGTTTGGAAGCTGGCTCGAAAGCCAGAACCGTCGACTGGTAGCAGCAAAGCACTATCTAACCTCTACTGGCTCTGCAGGTACCCGAGGTGGCTTGTGACGCAACTCACCCGCCGGAAGGAATTCTTATCCAAGCACCCGAACGCAGTCCCATGAATTAGGATAATCTCAAGATTGATGGATTCTATTGATCCTGGTACGAGCATCGTCAACATGGCTTGTACGTCATGACTCACCGAACCCATGTGAAGTCTTTGGATTGATCCTGGCGTCAAGCACTAAGGTCTTAGCCATTTCGTCGAGATCCACAAACCCTAAAAAGTTACGTATTCATCCGGGGCATGGACAAGGCCGGTCGAACCGTCAAGTTCCGTTAAACCCTGAGTCATTTAATGAGAATATCCCGAACATGGGGGTTTGCGAAAGAGATAAATGAAATACCTCCCTAGTCCAGCATGCGGACTTTCAACCACTGTCTCTTCGAGTCCAACACCAATGGAGTGGCTAGGTCGTACAATGGTACAAGTAACACCTGAGGGCAAACCAAACTTCTCGAGTTTCTGTCGAGTCACGACAGACTCGTGTGGCCCTACGTTGTCCTGATGGGACACAACATCTCTGGTCAATTGTAACCATCAAACGGCCCAGTTGTTGACAGTAGATATATGAATTCAGATATAGAAGCAACTCATAAAAATAATTCCTTTCCAGGCCCACCAAATGCATAGTGGCCATTAGTCTTAGTTTGTCCATCATCAGAGCTGTTTCATCTCGACTTGACCACTATCGTTTTCGCAAAATAGTCGTATGTGATCCATTTATCATCCCTATTTATGAAATAGGTCGATTTCATTCCATTTGGCCAAGCCTTCGCAGATAAAAACTCGATCCATCATATTCCTTGGTGTTAATTGGTTTGGCTCCCAATATAGAGCTTCTTTTCGAACTCAGCTTTGCGCAAATAGTTTGAAACTCTATTATGGTCGATCTTTAGCTCCTGGACGATCCAACGACTTTTAACGTGTCGGTCAGTTTTGATTATTTTTGGGGTACCATGTACACCATTCACAAGTTTAGCCGCCTCGCTTGAGTTTTCGCTCTCATCAAAGAAAAAGTGTAAAATGTACCGAATTTTCTCTTTGTTGATTTCCATTTTAAACATACTGTAATTAACAAGTGAATTTTAAACATACTGTAATTAACAAATGAATGGAGCAAATGAAAAACAGCGAAAGAATTTTTTTGGTGTGAAATTTCATGTTGACAACGAGCATAAATTACTCAATCGAAGTACCATCGATATACAGAATAAATAATGGATTTCTTTTTCCTCAAACTGATGTAAAGCTGCAAATTATCTGACATCAACTTGCCGCGACCCTCCATCGCTGCACTACAATATCCGGTATTAATTTAAACATAGCTTTTTGGTTCGTCGTCTTCCACCACAATAGCTTAATTAACTTTTATGAAGTTAGTCTTGGAAGCCGATTAGTTCTCGGTTCTACCCGAAATCTATTCATATTTTAATGGACATCTGCCTAGGTGATCATAAGACACGCAGACGGATCTGTGACAGACAATATTGCGGTTGGCACCAGAAATGAAAATGGAAGTGGAGGGAATCGCGATTCCGGGATTGGTTTACCGCCTCATCTGGAAAATTCCCCGGAAAGAACGTCAACGTACGACGTAATGTGGGAAGATTGACATAACCTCGGAATCGTCTACGGTATCATTGATATCTGTTATGTTCGTCTTCACCTGGGCGTGCAGGGATTAGCGGCACATGACGGATTAAAATGGATTAAATTTTAATTGAAATCGAAATGGGTGGATTCCAACCGGATTTGATTTTCCGGAAAATAGTTGAAGTTCATATCGAATATTTTCGTTACTACGTCCATTGATTATAAATAAAAGGTCTTTTATGACAAAAAGGTGCGCTTCACAAAGAGCTTTCGGTTAAAATGATTTCTCTTTGACGTATGATGTAAATTTCACATTTGCTATGTGAGCGTTTTATGCTTTTTGGGATAAATTAACTGAAGCATTTTTTGAGGACTTAACTAATTGAAAATTTTATGAATCTCACTTGATGAAGGCTCAATTATCGGACCAATTCTATTTTTATTTTATATCTCCTAATTCCTAAATTTGCACATCAGCTGGAAGCGTGTTACTCAACAGTTGGAAGAAGAACTTCTGATTCAGAAGTTTTTGTAGTTGTTTATTCAAGTACATAGGGATGTCCAAGTTACACGTTCCTTGTGCCACGTGCAAATCTGGCGGCAGCTGGCATCACTCCAATTGCGTGTAGCATCGACCTTTATAATATCTATACAGCAAGGACAACTTGGCAACTCTCTTTCTTTTTTCAAACGACCGCAAACTGGCTGTTATAATTCGGAGATCATTCAGTCGTACCCTTTTCTGGATGGAATCCAAACTATATCAGGTTAGCTTATTTAGAAGACACTTATGTCAGACAAGATCGAAAGCCCTAGAGCAACTCAACTAGATCATTCTTCATAGCGCTTAGTAGTGTTTGTCCACACTTGCGTCACATAGCTAAGGAGGTCACCTATTGATCAGTGTTTACGAAAACCATATTGTCTGTCTCTGAAGAGACCTTTGCTCTTCAAGTATTTAACCATTTCGAGATTGATATCTGTGTCCATGACTTTCGAAAAATGGATATTATCACTATTGGGTGGTACTTTGATGAAAAACACTTCCTGTCCTCCTTTGATGTAGGCTACACTCGCACACTCTTCCATAAATCAGTAAAAATTCCTTCCCTCTATAGTGACAATCTTACAGACAACAATATCAAGTTCTGGTGAACACTTTTTAAGGCAGAAATCCCGTCTGGTCCAGCTGCTCTACTGGACTTGAGTCTATCAAGCAATCGACGAATGATCCGTGTCCTGAAGTATATATCCCTCATTCTACATGAAAAACGTCGGAATTGTTAGAGGTTCCCGATAAAGTGCGAATCTACGAGCAAAGAGATCGGCTGTAGCTTTTGGTATAGTTGCAAGTGAACCTTTCTCCTCTATCTATTTTTCCAACTTTTGCAGTCTTGAACTATAATTTGGATGTTTCATAAAAGATTTCCAGCAACATTGTTTGCAGTTGAAGACTAAAACTTTATTGGTATAGTTTTCGGAACAACAAATGACAGACCTAGAAGTTTTGCCAATAAAGGACTTAATAAAATCGAGGATGAAATCGTTAGGTTCTCTGAGAAGGTGAAGAACCTTAGTTTGTGGATAGATTAGGACCTTAGATTTACCGACCATGTCTCGTTCTGCCTCCACGAAGCTTATGAGATGTTGAGACTAATTCAATGTAAGGATTTCAAGATTTAAAGATTAAAATAATGCTCTGCAAAATACCACACTTGTACTTTGGAGATGCACCCCACCATACATACTTGAACAAAAATGACTAGCAACTAATACAAAATGTTCAGAATTGCTTTCTCGGTTTCATGTAAATTCAATATCACTTCCTCTTGTCTGTATAATAAAGTACCTTTTAGATATGATCTCTACAACTTGAATATCCCTTTTAACAATACGTTAAATACTATGCGTTTAAAACTGTTATATCAGACGTTCTTTTCTTTAAATTATAGCACAATGTATTAATATAACTTACCAATGGACAGGAGGGCTTCTGCCAATTTGCCATGCTTTAAAATTTTGCTCTTCAGTTCTTGAAATTCCAAAAATTCATACTTATATTTCCCCTTAAAAGAAACTATGATCACCACGAACATCAGTAACTGCTTGGCATCTTCTCTACATGCTTTCTTCTAATTTATTGAGAACATCCTGCTGAATTTATTACCAAAGTCGTCTGAGTTATCGAAGCGTGTCTAGCTGTGATCTGTGACCATCATGAATTCTTTGGAATTCAAGCGTGTTCGATTGGATTCAGATCATGGGATCTTGGAGGTGAAGCTAAATAAAAAGTATCCTAGTTCTCTCTAGCGGTAGTCACCTAGTAGGATATGTGTAGCAAAGTATTATCGTCCAGATAAACTATCGCCAATAGATAAGTGAAATTGTGGGACTACTCTGTTGATAACTTCATCAACATATGTTTGAAACTTGGAAGTACAAACAGGTCAGTTTTGTCTTCAAAACAACTCCACTCCCAACCATAATTGTGCCTCCTCGAAAAAAATGGACTTCTTGTACAGAGCAGCGGTTCCTTCGTATAAGCGGAACTGAGCACTCGTCGACTATCAGAAAAATGTCCACTCTTCAGTAAAGAGTACGTACCTCTTTTCATCTTGCCAGTGTACTTGTTCTATTCCCCACTCTAATCTTTGACGCTTGTTTTCACGAGTGAGTGGAACTCACTCGTCTCGATGTTAGATAAACTTCATGAAGACCTGCTTATTTAAACTACTGAGAGGCTGTTTTCTGGCCGAAAGAGTTGAAACGGGTTTTCTACAGGCATTTTACCACGTGATCTACCACTTCTGGGTCTTTGACAAACAGTTCCATTTAAGTTTGACTAGCCTGAAGCATCCAATGGGCGCTGTGTACATAATCCTCGGATAAAACTTGTTTTGGCATGATATTCCCTAAAAAATGCAATTTTTAGATAACACGCTCTGTTTCAATATAATCCATAATGTTCATCTCTTATTCTTTCAATCATCGAAAAAAGCACATAGATTTTTGATTGACTCAGTTCCACATTCTTATTCCTTTTGGATGCTATTTACTCTTTTATATAGATCAAAGATATTGGTTCCCTCTTATGAAATGAAAAGTTAAATTTCAACCAGCATTAGCATCGAAGTGACATCGAACGTACGTACGTTCTCCTTTACGTGACCGAGATTGCTTTTTTCGATACAAACGCCATGTTAACAATACGGCTTTCGTTCGAGCATCTCGACGCTGAAATTGGTGGATGGATCGTCCTCGTTGCTCTGACAAGGCGGCTGCAGATCCCTGTCGGATTATGCAGAGAGGGGCAGCCGGCTGACGCTGTCAAACTTTGTGAAAACATAACGCAATATACTCTGCAGACTGTAGTGTGTACAATGTTTTTCGCGACGGGCTGTTCTGATGAAATAAGTTTGTAGCTGGGATGAATTCTGTCTCGTTTCTGAAGAGTATATTCTTGGGTGACATCGGGACCTTCAACTAATATCGACGCATCAACCATTGAAATAAGAAAAGTATGATGAAGGCTTCAACATATTCTGCTTTCCCGAAAGAAGTTTGAATAACATAGAAAGAAGAGGATTTTTTTACATTAAATTTTCGTACGATTTTTGTTTTTTTCTGAAGAAAAACTTAGGTAGTTGAAATATTTGGTTATCTAATGTGACGGCCCTTTCATTTCGAAGTAGTGGTTATGTCGAGTCTGGAAGCCCAGAATGTGACTGAATATTCATCAACATCAACTCGTCATTGTACTCAAGGCCATTTTTCGCACTTCTCTGCGGAGAATTTCGCACAAAGATCATTTGATTCACAGCTAAGTGCTATAAATGTGTCTCATAAAATACTGGTTTCACCTCAGAAGGAGCCAATTCATTTTGTTGATTTTTTGTTGGGTTGAGAAGTTATTCATTATTATAGGAATTAATTGACCCGACTATAAATCATTATGTGTTTCCGACAATTTCAAATATTTGAGAGTAGATCCTTGTTAACACTCATTGTCCAATAATATAGTAAAGGAGGCGTTCTTTATCTAAAAATAGGGATGACAGTGACATAAATCTGTATAACAATTCAAAACTCAAATAAGCCTGTATATGTTCTTTTGATCAGTAGTACATAAGCAGCATACATGCACATGTTTCGAAGCTTCAGTTATCAGTGCACTGTAAAGTCCAACGAATACATGTCAGCCACGCACCTATACTTGCCTGCATAGGAACACTTGTATTTTATCGAATTCTAGCGGTCTCTAAGGGAAGCAAATGTACACACACGACATACCGAGCAAGCTGATTCAAGCAATTAACTCTATTCTCATAGCTCAAACTCCTTATTTATTATATTTGTAAAAGATCATCAGCACAATTTATTACTTTGAATTAAAATGCTAATATTGGGCATCACGGCGTAATTGGATACGAATTGAGCATGAGAAAGGATTTCAGCGTTTGTGACATTAGAAAAAAACCGAAATACAGTTCATTGCTTGAATTGGCTCGCTGAGGTTTATCGTATTTGTATATTTGTATACATTATGTCGCCCATTGATATTTCTATGGCACAAAAGTAATTGAATGTCTCAATGGTCTTTGGTGGAATCGAAATATATCCTACAAAATCAAAAAACACTAGGCCGAACGCTGGCTAAATCGGTACTGTGCTATGGCTCAGAGCTGTGGACACTTACTGCAGACTCTAAGAGATAAAATCAGACAGTGGAGATGTACTTCCGCAAAAAAAGTGCTGGTGTATCAAGAATGGAAAGAGGAACTAATAGCAAAATAAGACACATTATGAAGGTAGAGGAGACCTTATTACAACTGATAGGAAACAGAAGTCCGAAATTGAAACGTTTAAAAACACCAACTTGTTCCTTTTTTTTAAAGAAGAAAATACGAACCTCCCTTTGAAATTTGTAACGATATGAAGAAAGAAGGTAGCGCTGCAACATACTTCAAATTAAACGCAAATGTATTTAATTTACACTTGTAACAATGGAAATATCCCTAAATATACTATATCCATGTAATGAATTGCCAACATTACAATTCCACAAAAACTCGTTTGCCGTTGCGGTTGGATGAGTGAAATGCGAAAATAATAAATTCAGAACGATACCACGTAACTTGGTCCAATCGGATTTTAATGACACCAAAAAATGGCCACGTAATTTCGGATTCGTTGTCGGCGGTTCGCAGAGATGAAAGGCGTCACTCATTACGCGTATTGATGCGGCAAATCGGCCATCCACGCGTCATATATATACGCTTATTTTTAACATTGCTTTCGGGATCGAAATACCACAATAACATACCGGGGATAGAGGGATTCATCCAGCCGTCCATCTCTATGGTCTCGGCAGGTTTTGTGTTTTCTAATTGAGTTATTAGTGCGGGACTTTCAATGGGATATAAAGGAAAACAAGCGAATAACTGATGAATCCTCCATTTTTGCGTGGGTAGCTGATTCCATTTTATATCTTTTGAAACTTTTCAAAACAAGAACACCATATGACGATAAGTACATTAACTGTGGGTTTCACAAAACTTTAGTCGTCGGATCACGCCTGTTGATCACGGAGTACTTCTGCATTTATTCTAACTCTGTGTTTTGACATTTCCGTTCAGTAAGCTTTGATAAATTATCATGGAAAGATTCACGCCGCAACAACGTTTACAAATTGAAATTTATTTTCAAAATCAGTGTTCTATTTGCCAAACTCATAGAGCACTTCGTGAAATTTATGGTTTACATAATCCTCCATCAGAGCAGATTATTCGTCGAACTATCCATAGATTTGGGACAACATTTTCTCTACTCGATGCAACAACAACTACAAGATAAAGAACTATACGTGCAGAAGAAAATATCGCTGCTGTAAGTCACAGTGTTAATGATGATCCAGATTTGTCTATTCGTCGAAGTTCACAAAAAGTTGGGCTCTCTGCATCCACCACATGGAAAATGTTGCGTAAAGATCTTGTTCTACACTTATTCAAGATCCAACTGGTTCAAGAACTAAAGCCACTTGACCATAATAAGCGTCTTTGTTTGCTGATTGGGCCCTAGAACAGCTTGAAATTGATCCCCTTTTTTATCGTAAAATTGTGTTTAGTGATGAAGCTCATTTTTGGTTGAATGGCTATGTAAACAAGCAAAATTGCCGTATATCGAGTGAAAATAATCCTCAAGAAGTTCTGTTTGTTCCATTGCATTCTGAAAAATACACTGTATGGTGTGCTTTACACGCTGGAGGCATCATCGGTCCATATTTCTTTAAAAACAATGGGGGAGCTAATGTAACGGAGAATGGTGCTCGTTACAGATCCATGATCAATGATTATTTGTTTCAAAATTTGAATGGTATCGACCCAGTAGTGTTTTAGTTCCAACAAGATGGTGCCACACGTCATGCTGTTACCGCAATAATTGATTCATTGAAAGAAAGATTTGGCGATAACATTATTTCGAGAAATGGTCCAATTAATTGGCCTGCAAGATCATGCAACATAACTCGACTAGATTATTTTCTTTGGGGTTATGTCAAGTCATTGGTTTATGCTGATAAACCAGAAACAATAGACGCTTTGGAAGCCAACATAACTCGTTTTATTGATGAAATAAGGCCTGAATTACTCGAAAAAGTGGTCCAAAATTGGTCTGGTCGAATGCGGTTCCTCAGAGATAGTCGTGGTGGACATATGCCGGAAATTATTTTTGAAACATAAATGTCATAAAATTATCTTCCAAATAAATAAAAAATTCGGCTTTAATCTTAATTTAAACGTGTTTGATTGCAATTTAAAGTTCTGTCACTCTGAAAAAAACACCCGATAGTTGAAGTGGAGTGTATTTTTTCAAGTGATATAATTGTAACATGTTTTTCGGAATCAATACTTCATCATCATCACCAGAAGAAGGTTCAAGTGAAATTTGACCACCCTAAATTATTAGAAACACCAGCGATCGTTTTGCAGAATATGAGTATTCTGCAAAAGGGTAGCTTGTGTTTCTAATAATTTGGGGTGTTCAAATTTCACTTGAACCTTTTTCTCGTCTTCTGATCTTGATTTAAAAATAAGTTTTCATTTCAACAAAAATGTGATGGAATTATTACGTAAAGTTGGACCGGAAATTGAACCACGCAGTAAAGGGAATAAATCGATCCATGAGAGATTAAAACTATTAGTTTTTCGACGTTTTTATGCAATTGGTGATTTCCAAACGACGATAAAAAATTATATGAACATTGCAAATCATCGGTATGCAGAATTGTTAAAAGGCATCAGTTTGAATTGCCCGTTTGAAACCTCATTATATCTGTATGTTATATAAATAAGTTAAATTTCTTTTCGCTTTCTATTTTGCACATACACAAATAATACTAATAATGTAGTTCGTTGTAGTACGGTATGACAAGCATATAAACAATAACAGCGTTAATGAAGAAGTATAGTCCGTCTAGAAAGTAATGGGAAAAAAATGCTCAATTGTAATTATTTAGTATATATTTTTGATTCTTGAATTAGTATATTATAACAAAATATGTATCTTATTTACTTATACAACCTCCATTTAACTGTAAACACTTGACTTAACGTCGAGTTAAGTTTGCCGGGACGAAACTAGGGTTCTAGTCATTAAAAGAGTCAAGCATCTCGTCAAGATCTAATGTCTGGGGGGCGCGTCGAGGTACACCCGAAACTAGATCACCTCCATAATTTTCGGTGATGATAGTCCAAGACAGTAAAACTGATTGAATTAAATCATCTTTATTTCGTGGCGCTGCTCATTCAACTTCAATCTTCCTTAGTCCCCACGTGTTTTCAATGGGACTAAGATCTGGTGAAGCTGCTGGCCATGAAATGGTTCTCACTTGGTGTTCTTGCATCCAAGCTCGAATTAAGGCCGAAGTATGGCATCTTGCATTATCCTGCTGGAAACGCCACCACTCTGGATATAAATCATACGCCGTTTAAGTCCGGATGATTTTGATGCATTTTAAGGACCCACTCAGCGAAGAGACGACGTGGCTAGTGATCGACCGGCTTGTAAGACCTAGGTCTTTATGAAAAATACGGTGTAGTGTCGTTTGTGGCATGTCTAATTCCAAAGATCGACGAGGAATCTACAAAGCTGAGTTTTCGTCAACAATACGTACTACAGCAACAATATTTTCAGTTGTTTTTGAGCGACGTAGACGGTTTAGATTATTCGCATCACTAGCTTATCCTAACAGCTCAAATTTTTCCACCAGTTTCACAATTGCTGCTGGAGAAGTTGCTTCACGACCACCCAAAAATGCTTTAGTTTTACAATCTCTGACTGCAGAGTTTTCACCATTTTTGTGGTGAATTCTAACATTTCATTGCGTTGTTGAAGCGTGTGAAGTTCCGTTTTTAGTAATGGCGTAGTTTTCACTTGTCAAATATCGAAAGATGACAACTTCAAAGGTGACAGCTGCCCAGAAAGTGGGCTACTCAAAATGAAACTTCTCATTGGAAAACTTTTATAAAACAGTTTACACTGCCATAAAATGAAGATAAACAAATTATTCCTTTCGGGAGTGACTCTGCCCCTAGGAAATCCATAAATATCGCGTATACAATAGACCCAATGGGTTTCCTATGAAGAATTCATATTATCGATTATGCATAGTAACTCATGCGTCATTTCAAAACAACAACCTTCCCCGCCTAGACCCAGTGAGCGATCTCTCCCTCGAGAGAGCCCAATAATGACGTGGCGTAAACTCCGAATTAACTAATCCCAAATTAGTTTCGTTTATTCCCAGAGTAAGACGAGGCGAGTATCTGCAGCGTTACGAACGTAATTTCTGTTATTGTTATGGATTGATCTGTGGACTCGGAGCCGAACTTCAAATTCGACGATGTAAAACTTTATTCCGGTTTAGTCCCTCAACGAGAACGATTTGATTTATCCTAAAACCCCATCGGTTCGGGGTAACAGGAAATGGGTTCGCAAATCGAATTCGACAAGTTATTACACCTCGAGTTATTAGCGAACTAGTCGACATTTCCAGTTTTGCGTCAGCGTTTTGGCTTGGGAAAGTTTATAGGGCGTTTGTGGTTTGGATGTAGCTAGCAGATGTGTGTAGGATTATCGTCTTTACCTGTACGGTTCGGACGTTTACCGACGCACAGGTTCTGTTGAGTCGTAAATAATATTCATGTAATCCATTCAATATAGACGTCGATATCGAATAACTTAACAGAATACAGGTCATAGCTTTTGTGGACCTTGAACAAAGTGCACTAGTGCCCTTTGGTCTCATGCGTTCTGGTATTATCGTCTTGAAACCTAAAGTTCTGGATGGTGTGGAATCGCATATGATTGGACAACTTTCTGGTTATATCGCAGGGCTGTCATTTTGCCTCTAATGATGATCTGCTACCATTTTATAACGCCCAATATATGGTGAACATGAGGCTTTCTGGTACTGAAGTGTTTCAGCCGTTATTATTTGGTAGTTGATCATAATCAAAACTAGTTGTGGAAATTTCAATGTAGACAATGTGTTTCCAAATATACCGAGAACTGATAGCATTAATTCAGTTTCAGAAATTCTCTGAGAATCACCAGTATATCCCGTGATACACATTGATTTCATTGCCCTTTTAGAACAATGCCTGCTTTAAAACTATTTTCAATGTAACAATAAAATATACGAACAATTATACGGCCTAGCTATAGGTTCCCCACCAAGTCCACTCCTTGAAGATATATTTATGTCCGAAATAGAAAATAAAATCTTAAATTCAAAATTACCTGTCAATATTCATTTCTGGTACAGATACGTAGACGATACACTCACGTGAATTTCCGGAACATCCAGAGAATTCAAATAAGAAAAAGGATCAAACAATAGAATTACATTTTTAGACCTCTCGATGTCACACTCGAATAGTAAAATAGAATTTAACGTGTTCAGAAAACCTACATCCATTGATATATGTATTCCTATTGACTCCAATCACCAGTATTCACAAAAAATGTCAGAGTATCAATCGAGCTTTCGCATTACCCTTATCAAAAAATAACCGTGAAGCTGAAGTCAAAACGATTAAATCAATAGCCGCGAACAACGGTTTCAACACCAGTATAATAGATAAATTAATTCGACTGAAACAATCTAAATTAGCTATAAACCAAATTTATTCCATTATAAAAAATGAAGGAAACAAAAAATTCATTTCTTTATCGTACTTCGGTAGCATAACTCAAAAGTGGCCAATAGTTTTTCAAAATTAGACGTTAATATTGCTTTCAAAGCACAAAATAAATTATCATCGGTACTATCTAATGCAGAGGACCCAACTTCAAATATACATAAATCGGAAGTTTATGAGTTATCTTGTTCAACGTGCAGTAATAAATATATAGGACAGGCGGGACGTTTCTTCAAGACGAGGTTCAACGAAAATAAAATGAATTTAATGAAAAATAAACAAACTTCTACTTTTTCCACTCACTGTTTAGAAAACGGCCAGCCTTTTTACGACAATAAATAATCTTAAAATTTTACAGGTATATTCAAAAGGAAAGAAACTTGATTATTCAGAATCTGTTTAAAATTCCAAATTAGTTCACAATAAAAATAATGAATGACTGTACGGTTCTATGTAAATCCAAAATTTTTGGGATATTTAAATAAGTAACATCTGTTTACCAATCTTCTTTGACGTACAGACATTCAAATAGTTAGGCGTCCCCCCATTTTAAACCTTTTTTAACCTGTTTCTGTTACGTGTTCTATCTCTGTATATGCATGAATACCCTGTTCTGCTTGTTGAGTCTTCAGTTGTCTGAAGATGGGATAGTTAGTTCCCGAAATTCGAGTCACAATTAAATGTGTGAAATATCAATTTATTGTTAGTAAAACATAGTAATTTTTACAACTTGTTTTAATGGAGCTTTCTGTCAAATTGGGTTTTCACAACGTCACTTCCTCAACCTTGACTGATCATTATACATCCCTAGACAGAAGCAAGACTTTTCACTTAAGATTACCGTTCCCAGTCCTACTATATTATCTCCTTACACCTTTCAATCTTTTTCAGGACCGATGCTAATAACATGGAAATTTTCTCATTCTTTCTCATAATTGTTATCAGTATGAATCGATCCAAAATAACCCCCTCCAATGGAACTTTACCCCTTCTTATATTTGCTCGGAAACGTTTCAAACGTTCCCTTCATCTACTTCCCTGCCATTGTTATATCGACAGACTTTCTAACTCCATGTGGAAAAACAGCAATTACTTTCTCGTCATTTGATATCACATTATCGAACGAAGATGAGACGCCATTGTTAAATCGTTCAAAACGTTTCGATTCACTGGAAAGAGCGAAGCACAGATAAATATTTGATTTACGAGCAGTCGCCCTAATAATATTGAAAGTTGGAAATAAAGTGGTTGGAAATTTGAGAATGCTGCTCCTTTAGTTGGATGTTTCGCCTCTATATCGTTCTTTTTTGTAGTCATATATTGGGAGTACAAATTAATTCGATCCGTTTTGTTAACTCAGGAAATGCTAAATAATGAAATTTGTGACCTCAGTGTATATAATTAATTTAGTTGGATATAGGTCAAGTAAAGTATTCGTTGGAGGTAAATATGTTGTTTTTGCCTACGTTTCGACTTAAACTTTGTCAAATATTTTAGTATGTACAGATATATTCTGTTAGCCTTCTACATATTTGATTTCAAAAAATTATATTTAATATTATAACTTCAGGAATTAAATTAATGTTATATAAGTACCACTTATATCAAACGACATATAAAATAAACATTCATTATAAGACATCCAAGTGATATACATTCTGTCAAGAAAGTACCGGGAATTATCGATTTAAATCTGGCGGGGCAATGAGGCAGGTAAATTTTTTTTTCCTAGGTTGGTACCACTGTCCTTAATTACTGTGCCAAGCTTGAGCGGGATCTGTCAACTAGTGTGTTTGCAACAGCTGATTAAGTCAGTCGATGTCAGAGTGCGTGCCGATTTTTACTATGGGTGATTACGTTGAGCAAAGAATTTGTTTAAAGTTTTGTGTTGCAAATGAATTTTCGTGTGCCGATGCATTGAAAATGTTGCAAAAGGCCTTTGGTGATAATGCTTCATCGAAAACTCGTGCATATCAGTGGTACAGAGCCTTCAAGGACGGTCGTGAAGTGGTCGCCCATCGACGGCTTCGATCGAAGATAACGTCGATAAAATTAAGGAAAGGGTGCTGGAAAACCGTCGTACCAGCTTGAGAGAGATAGCACATGATCTTAAGATATCCCACGAGTCCGCACGTACGATTTTGATTGATATTTTGGGCATGAGAAAGGAGGCCGCACGACTCGTACCGAAAGACCTGAATTTTCTTCAAAAACGTCATCGCGAACAGGTTGCTTCAGACATGCTGGATCGCTGTAATTCCGATTCTACATTCATGGAACGCATTATAACTGGTGATGAGACCTGGGTCTACGAGTACGATATTCAAACAAGCCAGCAATCATCGGAATGGGTGGCAAAAAATGAGCCGAAACCGAAAAAACCACGCCAAAGCCGCTCGAAAATGAAGGTGATGCTCATTGTTTTCTTCGATATCCGTGGCGTGGTGCACTACGAATTCGTTCCAGAGGGTCAGACGGTAAACAAGGAGTATTACCTAGGCGTTATGAAACGTTTGCGTGAGCGTATCCGTAAGAAGCGGCCAAATTTGTGGGCGAACAACTCATGGATTTTGCATGACGATAACGCGCCTTCTCACCGAGCTACGATTGTGACTGACTTTCTCGCCAAAAACTCAACAAACGTGCTTCAGCAACCACCGTATTCGCCGGATTTGGCTCCCTGCGACTTTTTCCTCTTCCCCAAAACTAAAATTGCCCCTTCGTGGCACCCGTTTTGAATCGATTGAAGCCATAAAACAAAATTCGGCGCGAGAGCTAAAGTCCATCCCGGAAAGCGCCTATAAAAAATGTTTCGATAATTGGAAGTGCCGTTGGCATAGATGTATTGGAGCAAATGGAGCCTATTTTGAAGGCGACCCAATAAATTTTGACGATTAAATGGAAAAATGTTGTTTTAATTGAAAATTCCCGGTACTTTCTTGACAGAGTAGTATATTATGAATAAAATAAAATAAATAGAGATTTATACTTGATAGAAGGTACAAAATTATTTGAATATTTTAACATTTGCAGATATATTCTGTTAGCCTTTTACGTATTCAAATATGTATCAAGTATAAACCTCTATTTATTTTGTTTCGACTTGAATTAGCCCATCCTGGGGGCATTAGAAACTAGGATTTCAGTGTTACACGACAACAACAATAAATTTGTATAGAAACATAACATAATACAAAAATTAAAAACAAATATCACCCACATCCAAGTTATTACTCCAGTGTTTTGATTCATAAAATGTAAATGCTCTTCAAAGGCACTATGTCCAAAAATTTTTCTGGAATTGAATTAGTATAAAATTACTCGAATTTCTTTCAGATGTTAGGAAATCTATCAGTTCTTGCGACTACCAAACACAATTGACATGCAAATAATAACTAGCATATTCTCTGTTGCAGTGAAGGAATAAGTGCACTCGAAAAACAACACACAGTCATATATACGGAACCTACACCGGGCGTTGAACGCTTTTTAAATTGCCTTGATAGATTACATTGAATTTTTCGATATCTTGTTTTTTGTTCATATTGTTAGGATGTTTTTTGATTTCAATCATTTCATTTAGTTATCTTTTCTTATAATTGTTCTGTTAGGGACATTATTAAAATCGAAATCATGTTGTTTGTCCTCAAAATGCTCAACTAATGCTGTCTTATTTTTTACATTGATAATGTTAGCCGGTCTTATGCTCAGAAATTCTCGTCTTTAAATATCTTCGGGTTTGACCTTTGTATGTCATTACATTTATTACTTGGTATTTTGTATATAACATTACTTTCGATGTCTTGTGGTGGAGGGGAAGGAAAGAATAAAAGTTTGTTCACAAGTTTATGGGGGTAGTTGTTTTTCACTAAATACCTCTTGATATCCTTGTCGAACAAATACTAAAATTGATAACTTCAAAAATCCTACGTATTCTATGTTCATCACAAAAATCACACGAAGCTTGTTACTTGTTTACTGTATGACCTTAATAAAACCCAAATGACATTTATATAATAAGCCAGGAAAACCAAAATATATTTATATATTATATATAAAAAAAATAATAAAAATAGGTTTTCAACTTGATAGAAGAATTATTAAAAATTTAAAATATCATAACAGATTTATTCTGTTAGCACCCTAAAAATTTAAATTACAAAAAGTTTTATAAAAAAATTGTTAGAATTAAATTAATGTCTTATAATCACTGCTTGAATTTTGTAGACATCTAAAATCAACACTCATTATATAATATAAAATGGAATAAAAACACCCAACGAAATATGAATTATAAATTAAAATTGCTAAATAAATACTTGAAGGAGAAAAAATGGGGTTTTAATCTTATATTCAAAAAAATCGAATCTTTTCCAAAAATGCAAAACAATTTTTTTAAATTAAAATTTGTAGGAGGCAAACAGGATAAATCTGTTTTGACAGTTAAATTTTGTAATAATCCTTCTATCAAATAAAAAACATAATTTTAATATATCATTATTTATACCATATATATATATATATATATGCACAAAAAATCCCTATATATTCAAGCGGAAAAAAAGTTCTGTGGTGCTGGAACTCCGTGGAAGTTCTAGCGGAAGGCTATTTATCAACCTGGATGGTGAAGAAGAAGAAGTTGGCTCGAGTTGGATCTACACATGGACTTGTAAAATATTTAGCCGGCTCGGTATGATAGTTGAGTATTTGTGCCCGGAAGTTGAAGTTGGTTTTCATGACGTGGAAATTCTACGAAACTTCCCTTTCTCCGATTCTGCATTCAAGGGTGAGGTGGGAATAGTATACAAAGTTTCTGGGGCGGGGTGCAAGTGGATGTTTTCTGGGAACTGGGTATTATGCGTTTGGAAGTGCTGCATCCTCTGAGAAACTGGATCAGGTTTATATTGCACTCCGAAGCCACTGAGAATATTAGTATTTTATTTCCTCGAATGGTAAACCTTCTGAATCGAGCTTCTGAAATTTTAACATTTCACTTTTTGAAATGAATTTAAATATGGAATAAAAAATCTAGCATCTTCCAACAATAAATTGTTTATATAGGTAGAGATAAAAATTTCATGTGGTGTGTTAAAGAATTTTTTCGCTGTCTGACAATGATTTCCAAAGTTTCTTAACAATTATTGTCCTAAATGTGAAAAATAAACGCTTGAATTAAAATTATATAAAGGGTGAGACTTAAATTTTCACACTAATGTTAACCATTGATCCCTTTCATTGAAGAAAACAATATTTTCATTTGCTCTTTTTCCGTATTCGGCTTAGATAAAAAGTTATAAGCGCTTGAAGATTTCACAATAAGTTAATACACTTATTTATACGTTCGGAATGGATAACTTTCACTGTATTCTATATTGTACAAAAATTGCTTGAAATTCAGTGAAAATTATATGAGAAAACTTACTTCTTTCGATTTGGTGCTTTTGGCGGTATTTTTGAAGCGTATTTTCCACTATTTTTCGTTCTTAAGAAACTGAATTCTCACTTGATTTTTTGAATGTCCTATTGTTTGCACTCTGAGAATGCACAAAATTTCGTTATCATCGTTCTTTCTCATATAAAAAATTCCATAAATGTCCTAATTCTCATCGAATTTATGAATACGTTACCCGTCCATTAAATTCACCTATGAAGAAGAGAAGAACCGAAGTATCAATTTCCTAGACTTAAATATCAGAATATTAAATAATTTACATGAATTTGGCATATTTCATAAACACACAGATATCACCATACATAAAACTTCTAATCATCCTTTCAATAAAAAAATGTCAGCCTATAATAGCTTTATCCATAGATAAATCTATCCCCACAATTTCCCAAAGAACTCATTATAATCAAAAAAGTAACATTTAACAATGGTTTCAACACAACCCTTATAGTAAAATCAATATGATATAAATAAAACAATAAAGAGAGAAACATAGCTTTAACTCACGTTTATACTAGCACAAAATATCCCATTCCAAAAAAATTGATACAAATTTCATGCACAAATGGAATAAAAATCAATTTGAGTCAATACTTGATAGAAGTAAAATTTAAATGACTTTGAATTCAGAATTATATATTCCAACTTCTACAATAAATATACGAAAACTATCAAATTGATATCCTTATATATAATCATAAAATATTTTTCAGTGTCTCGAAAAAAACCTTTTTACATCACGACAGGAAACGTATTAGTACAAATATATTAACAAAAACTATATAAGTATATATATTAACATACAAATACAAGAAAATCCGCTATTCCAAAATTATTTAAAATTCTCAAAATGAAGGATCAAATAAAAATAATTGAACAAGAATTTCAACATTTGATTGCTATTTCAGTCTCTAGACCTCTTCAAAAATGTATTGAATTCAGTTTCAAATATATCACAAGATCAAAATCTAACTCATATATATATATATATATATATATATATATATATATATATATATATATATATATATACTTGATAGAAGAAAAATCTAAATGACTTTAAATTCAGAATTATATATTCTAACTTCTACAATATATATTGAAACTATATACAAGAACTATCAAATTGATATCCTTAAATATAATCAATATAGAAATTTTTCAATGTCTCGGAAAAATCCTTTTTACATCCTGACGTGAAACGTATTGATACAAATGTATTAACAAAAACTATATAAATTGGTATATCAACATATAAATTCAAGAGAATCCACTTTTCTAAAATTATCTGAAATTTTCAAAATAAAGGATCAAATAAAAATAATTCAAGGAGAATTCCAACATATGAAAGCTATTTCGGTATGTACACCTCTTGTAAATGTATTGAAGTCAGATTCAAATATTATCACAAGATTAAAATTAAACTAACCAAATAAGATGAAATCTGGAACGAATAAACTCGAAGCAAGCTTTCAAGTATCCAAAAAAAAACAGAAATGATCAGCGTGTTGTTACGTGAAACCTATAACTATTTGTACTCGGAACACAGAAAAACATAACAAAACTTATTCACCCCAAATAATGTCCCATGATGAGAAAATAACCCGAGTTTCAAAAATAATGAATAGAAGTTAGAATATATAATTCTGCAATTAAAGTCACAAATAAAATATTCGAAGACATTGCCAATTATTTTAAGAAAAATTTTAATTACACTGCAGCTTTCAGAAACATAGATAAAACATTCGAAATGATTGACATAGTTCAAAATAATTGAGATAAATCAAACAAAGATAATGAATCAGTAGTCTATAAGTTTACTTGTGAGGATTGCCCAATGGTTTATATGGATTAGTCCGACAGATCGTTCAAGAAGAGAATCTACGAACATCAAAAGAGCTACACTTCAAATTCCACACATTCCACATACGCCATCCATTTAATATCTGAACATAATTTCAATAACGAATGTGAAATTATCTATATTGAGAATGAAGGGTCTTGATTAACATTCTTAGAATCACTTGAAATAAAGCGATATAATTCCCAGAAGGTTCTCCACAACGAACAAGCGGATACCAATAGGTCACCTGTATTGAATGTCTTTATGTAGTTTGGAAAAACCAAAGACAACCCCAGTTCTCCACCAAATAAGTGTCATCCTTCTTTCAATCCCAATTGCTGTAATACCTGTCAATGCATATATAAGAACCTATGTAAGTTTTCACACACTATCAGTTCAAATGTAGAACAGGATTAAGCTACATTGTGACGAAACAATTGTCGTTCCACAATAAGAAGCATGTGGCAATTGAATTTTATTCATTATCACCTACAGATTTGCCATATATTTTTTATCTGAATGTGAAAACACAGTTACAAAGCAACTTGTCCTCCGATGCCATACAGCGAAAACTTTCCGATTCTGCGACCGGTTCCATTGAAGAAAATGTTTTGTCATTCAGGAAACGTAGTAACTGCTAGACCGGAGCAAGTCACGGCATTAGTCCGGTCCAACGGCGATCATTGCAATCATTGGCCAATTAACAATGGTCTAATTGAGGAACTCCTCTCCTGGAAATTCATTGTCGATTTGCACACCTCGATGAGCTAATTCGTTATGATTTACTGGGGTTCGAACGTAGAAATTTCAACTGCGAGATCTAAAAACCCAATAATGGACAAATTGATGACTATAATGATGATAGTCGTCGAGATATTTCGAGAGTTCGGGAAATTTGCGGTTTTCTCTGACATAGTCTCGAATGATAGGATGAATTCGTGAAGAAAACAGAATAAGAAGGGCACATATAAAGGGTGGACACTTCCTTCATTCATGTTTTGACAGAAAGTTAGTTTAATATTTGACGTTAACGAAACGGGTCAATTTTACCATTTAGTGAATTGGCATGTGAGCGTATTTCTTTCACCAAGTGACAAGTTAGCGGTCTCCACAGTCTGCTCTAAGAGGCAGAAAGTGTGATCATCGCGCATGGCGAGATCCACTCCGAAGAGCTGAACCCACCAGCTTCCAATTTGGGCTTCAGCTCAAACCTACAACCGTATATCTGGTAGCAGCGGAGCACTATCCAACCTCTACTGGCTCTGCATGGTCAGTACCCAAGTTGTTTGGGACGCAACTCACACGCCGAAGGGGCTTCTTATCAATCCATCTGATCGCAGTCACATGAACCAAAATAGTCTCAAGATTGATGCCTCAATTGATCCTGGTACGAGCACCGTCAATTGGGCCTGTACGTCAAGCCCTTGTGAAGTCTTTCAATTGACCCTGGCTTCAAACATCTACGGTCTAGCGGTATCGTCGAGATCCACAAATCCCAGAAACGCCTCGCAATAAATCCTGGTTCAGGACGAGGCCGGTCGAACCGCCAAGTGCCGCTAAACCCTAAAGCATTTCTCGAGATATCCTGACCATGAGTGTCTGCAAACAGATAGAAGGAATATCCTCCTAGTCCAGGGAACTGGAAGATCTCTTGTTTGCAGGAGATTATACACCACCAAGCTTTACCGATGGACTCTCTCTTCAGAATGGACATTGGGTGCAAGCTAATCAATGATGCCTCTGGGTGTTGCTCCGCAGTTGGAGCTTAAGTGTCGATCACTTATACGCTGCTCTACTGGAAGCCGAAGAGATAAGAGGACTGAGCCACATGTTGAGGGTTACGTCCCCTGTGTGAAATACAGGAATCGAGGAGTATGGTACCATACTCACCTGACAAAGTCATGTGGTCAGGACGAAACAATTGTTGTGAAATTAAATAAATTAGCGCAAATTAAGTTGTTTTACTTTAACCACTTAACATAAAATTGGAACATAACAACTGAAATTATCAAAATTGAATTTGAAATAGAAATAATAATGGAAAAAGCCTCAATATATCTCGTTAATTGTTCTCATCTAAAATTCTTCTGAAGTTCTCAGATTTGGCGATTCTCACGAACCGAAACGCACAACAGAAGTAAAACCTTTGAATCCTTAATGTACATTTCCTATTCGTCGGATATTTTCGCACTTTCCTCCCAAAATTATTCTACTTATAAATAAGACAATGTGAATAATTTATAAGTCCAGAGCTATAAATTCAAAAAGCTCAGTTAAAATAGGTCCTAACTTCGGCTTCAGCGTATTTCTTTGACTCAACGACGTCTGCTAACTTTCGCGGAATATTTTATGGCTTGTTAATATTTTATTTGAGAAAGACGAATATTTCCCATATTACAAGCATCACAATTTCGGTAATGGCGTCCATAAAGTATTCAGAATTTATGCTCAACATTTGGAGATATTAAGGGAAACGAGAAAGTGGTAAAAAGGCGGAAACTTTTTGACTTGTTAGCTGTGCTACTCATTCATCACCGTTTAACGCTTTATCAGAAACTTCAAAGTTTCTGCGAACTTCTCAGATATATATAATTCGGCATCGTTTATTTATTCCCCCATCACATCGGCCGATTCAGAAAGCGCTATCTGGGGAGCTAAGGGTTTCCCAATTATGAGAACAATATTTCAGACTGCAAATCAAAAACGCAACACAGAACGACAGAGGATTTTTTCTTGACGTTTCAATTACAACTCGAAGAACTTTGAATTTTGTTGGTCTTTACTTGAAAGAAATCCATTATATACTTAATTGCATTATACATATATCGGGCGTTTTTTAGAGTGATAGAACTTTCGATAGGGATAGCTGTGATTTGACAGAAGGTAGAAACCATGTTGTTTTGACATTTCAATTCAGTAAGCATTGATATATTATTATGGAAAGACTCAGGCCGCAATAACCTTCACAAATTGTTGAAATTTATTTTCAAAATCAGTGTTCTATTCACCAAACTTATAGAGCACTTCGTGAAATTTATGGTTTACATAATCGTCCATCAGAGCAGCTTGTTCATGTAAACAAGCAAAATTGCCGTATATGGAGTGAAAACAATCCTCAAGAAATTCTGCATGTTCCATTGCATCCTGAAAATGTACTGTATGGTGTGCTGAAGGCATCATCGGTCCATATTTCTTAAAAAACGATACTGCAGCTGATGCTACAGTGAATGGTGCTCTTTACAGATCGACGATCAATGATTATTTGTTTCAAAATTTAAATGATAGCGACCCAGAAGTGTTTAGGTTCCAACAAGATGGTGCTACAACTCATGCCTCTAAGATCATGCGACATAACTCCACTGGATTATTTCCTTTGGGGTTATGTCAAGTCATTGGTTTATGCTGATAAACCAGAAACAATAGACTCTTTGAAAGCCAACATAAATCGTGTTATTGATGAAATAAGATCTGAATTATTAGAAAAAGTGGTCCAAAATGGGTTTGGTCGAATGCGGATTCTCAGAGCTAGTCGTGGTGGACATATGCCGGAAATTAGTTTTAAAACATAAATATCATAAAATTATCTTTCAAATAAAAAACAAATTGGCTTAAATCTTAATTTAATTGTGTTTTATTTCAATGTGAAGTTCTATCACTTTAAAAAAACACCCGATACTATACAGTATGCAAGCGCAAGTTACCTGCGCATGAGATTACATAGAGTAGTAGCAAAATTTCCATATATGGAGTGAAAACAATCCTCAAGAAGTTCTGCAGGTTCCATTGCATCCTGAAAAGTGCACTGTATGGTGTGCTTTACACGCTGGAGGCATCATCGGTCCATATTTCTTTAAAAACGATGCTGACATTATTATCTTCTCTCTGCAAAATTTCCCTCATTAAGTGTCGAGAACAAACAGATTGAGATTATCGTTCACAACGATGTTAGGAATTTATTTCCTTCCATACGTAATTAAGAAATCAAAAGTAGAGTTCAAAATTCATTACCCCAAAACCAATCAGTCACCTCTGAAATTATACGAAAAACAATGATTATACTTGACATATGCCCTAAACAATGTTATTTTAAATTCAACCATAAAATTTTGCCTAAAGATCTTGGTCTACACCCATACAAGATCCAACTGATTCAAGAACTAAAGCCACTTGACCATAATAAGCGTCGTTTGTTGGCTGATTGGGCTCTAGAACAGCTCGCAGTTTATCCACTTTTTTATTATAAAATTGTGTTTTGTCATGAAGCTCATTTCTAGTTTAACGGCTATGTAAACAAGCAAAATTTCTATATTGTTTCAAAATTTGTATAGTATCGACCCAGAAGTGTATTGGTTCCAACAAGATGGTGCTACGCCTCATGCTGCTACCAGAAGAATTGATTGATTGAAAAAAAGATTTGGCGAGAAAACTATTTCGAGAAATGGTCCAATTACTTGGCTTCCAAGATCATGCGACATAACTCCACTGGGTTATTTTCTTTGGGGTTATGTCAAGTCATTGGTTTATGCTGATAAAACAAAAACAATAGATGCTTCGGAAGCAACATAACTCATGTTATTGATGAAATAAGGCCTGCATTACTCGAAAAAGTGGTCCAAAATTGGTCTGGTCAAATGCGTTTCCTCAGAGCTAGTCGTGGTGGACATATGTCGGAAATTATTATTAAAACATAAATGTCATAAAATTATCTTTCAAATAAAAAAAATTGGCTTAATTCGAATGTATTTATTTCAATTTAAAGTTCTATCACTCCAAAAAAAACACCCGATACTTTCTTCAGACAAAAACTACTGAAATACAATTCATTCATAAACTTAAAATCAAGAGAATTTCTCAAAAAAAAAACCTATGCAGGAAATTAATTTCAAAACATAAATTTCATAAAATTATCGATCAAATAAAAAAAAATTTGGCTTCAATCTTAATTTAAATGTGTTTTATTTCAATTAAAAGTTCGATCACTCTAAAAAAATCAACCGATACCACGTCGTCAAGGGTACATTCACATATCAATACGCCGTAACTATGGGAAATTCACGGATTGTATTGGTTCTTTAAAACATGAGTTATATAATCATTTTAAATACACAGTCCAACGCATTTTGTTCATTGGTTGCAGAAGTTGACTTATTTTTGAAATGCGTTTTGAGGAACACTCAAAAGCGATAACGCATTTCATACTCTACTTTAGTGATCTTTAGTTCAATTGAAGACGTTGATGGCCATACAGGATGAGGAAAATCTATCAACACTTCTTGATCGCTTTTGTTTGCTTTGTATCACTTATACTCACGTATTTTTGAAGAAAGTGATTTACCTTAAGCCTTTCGTAACATTTTTAGCTCTTCATGGCACGAAATCCTATTTATGAGACAAAATTTCAGGCAAATTGTTCATTCGACGTTTTTATCTTTCATAAAAATCCCAAAACACACTTATATTTAACTGACGAAATGAAAACCTCCTAAAAAAATAAATAACAACTGAAACTCAAACTAAGAGTGAGTATAAAATTGTGCCAAATAGGCAACAAAAAAAATTCCGACAATTCCTCTAAACAGGCTTCCTAAATGAACAATTTCATGTACTTTTTTGAAGTAGTGCAATATGGAACTGCGAAAACTGATCCATTATTTGTTTTCCTGATATTATAGATTTTCGTTTATGAAATTCATCTCAGCTCGTAGAGTTTTATTACAGCTATCGAACTCGGATCATCTACGCCTTGAGGTCTATCTACCCTGAACGAAATTATATGAAAAGATATCAAATCATTACGATTACGACCAGATAACCATGAATTGTGGTCCCAGACGCAGTCGTCTTCGAGTTGATTGCAAAAGCCTTGCGGCCTTACATTTAATTTCATTCCTCATAAAGCGGAAAATAAAGTATCGTTCACCTAATTATCCGACTCTATGATACTCCGAGTACGGCCTGTTTTCCATCGAACACTTGCTGCGAGGCAGAAGACACCAAGCCGCTCTCATCGAATTGAGGCAAATTTGCCCCATAAATCTCATCCTAATGTTAATAACATTTTAACGGCAGTTCTCGCCGGGTAAACTTGGGGGATTATGCGCCTAAATGCCCCCACGTGTAGTGCGTTAATTCTCCCCAACTCTGGCTCACAGGCGTCTAATAACAAAATGCCACAATTATTTTAATAAGGGGGGTTAATCGTCACGCCTATGCCAACTATCTTGTAAGACAGTCGAGAGTTAGAACGTTTATGATACGATCTGGAGTTCCTTATTATTGAAGATGCATTTGGCTCAATTACTTCTGAGAAATGTTTCAATAAAACGAATGATTTTATAGTAATCTCTCCAGTTCAGTTGACAAAAGTGTTATTCTGCTATGAATTGAAAAATATTTAATTATCACATAAATCCCCATTTTAATGTGAAATCATAGAAAGATCATTTATCGAACTATCCTGGCAGTAGAAATAAGTTCGTGATAGAGCTACAAATCTCGTTGGATTAAGGTTAACGTTTGTGCCAAAATATCCACTACATATCCCTCATCTTCTCAGATACAATATATGAGATTATCTCTTTATAATAGATTTAGCTATTGTTTGGCAAAACAGAGTGGTCTATTTGGACCCATAATTTAAATTTATCCGCCTTCGACTTGCGTTAGGTTTTTTCAAGCATCAGTATTCACTTTCCCTAAGACTTGTTTTATTTTTTTAGAATTTATTTTGTTTTCAAATCAGTTATGGCAAAAAGATAACCAAAGTACCATGTTAAATTATCTATGTCATTCAATGTCGCAAATGAATTTCTCACATACAATATGCAATGAAATAGGAATGTGGTATGGTATTGTATTTGATTTTCAAGCGTTATGGACTACACTTCAGTACTTCTGAGTTCTAAGCAGGACAACTGAATTTGAGGATACGCGGAACTCCCCACTTCTAACACCTGTGTGAGAGAGAGGAAAACTCTTTTCGACTTATACACTGGATATAAATTGAAAATTACTATGAAGAAGTATTTGCATATTACAGAATAATAGCTGGAATTCATTCTCCAGAACCTCTACAGATCTTAATCTAAATAAATCTCATGAAAAATTTAGAAATAAATTTTAAAACATGTCATAAATACATTGTGTTACTTTATAGACAAATATTATCATCACATGTGATGGAAATTAACTAATAAAGAATCAAAAGAAATATAAAATAATCACCAAATTATTTAGACTCACCTTATACATACAATATGTTTCGATTGGATGTTGAAGAATCACAAATTCCATCACCAAAAAAAGTTCAACATATAATTCAAAAAGGGCCTTTTTTATTTTCTTTTTTGAAAGAATATATGGCACATTCTCCAGAGAAAGAACCTGATAAATTCGGATCCAAAATCTCTTCAGTAAGGAGTTATTTGAATAAACAAATTAATAATTCAAAAATATATAAAAATACCTTTTTTATCACTAGACGTTTCTGCAACAACTTACCAATTTTGGGATAAGCATGGCCTATACGAAAATTAGGTTATATCACAGAAATATACAATGAAAGAAGATACGACTTAGCGTCTGCATTAGATTTCATAGTGCAAAACATTCTTATCTTTTCTCTGCAGAATTTCTATCATTGAGTATCGAGAAGATCAGAGATCAGATTATCCTTCACAACGATGTTGGGAATTCATTTCCTTTCATACCTTATTTAGAAATTAAAAATATAGTTCAAAATTCATTACAGCAAAACCTCTGAAATTATACGAAAAATAATAATTCTACTTGAAATATGCCTTAAACAAAGTTATTTTAAATTCAACCATAAAATTTATCAACAATTAGACGGCCTTCCTATGAGTTCTCCCTTATCACCACTTTTGAGCGAAATTTTCATGACCCATCTTGTAAATAATATCTTTTCTTCTCAAGATACTTTGATAAATAAAGTTCTTTATTGGATGATATATAATTAATGCCCTGCATTTTACATAGGTCAGACAGGACGACCTATAAACATAAGGGTAGAAGAACATAATTTTGCAAAGTTCATTACATAATAAAATAACATCTGGTTTTTCGGAACATTGTATAAATAACAACCATTTCATAGATTTCAGTAGAACTGAGTTTTTACACGTAGGTTATAAAAGCAGTAGAATGGACATTTTAAAAAGTTTGGAAATTTGTTTACAACATGGTAAGAAGCTATCAATTACAAATGAACAACTTCAATTTAATTTATCACCATTTCTCTTATCTGTAAAAGATTAGAACACAACTAGCACCATATTTTTACACTGTTCAAAATTTACCTGTGATCTACCCTACCATTATAAATAGGATTTTAAGTTTTGTTCTCTTCAGTTTTGAAAATAGGCTAAAAACCGAAACATATATGTCAACAGACATCAAATAAACAGTGAAACTGAAGCCAAGTTATTTTTATTTACTTTATTATATTTGGATTATTCCAAAGTTCGACTGGACGTCGGAGTTCTCCGTCTTCTGCATTGAATATCGTATTTCCAAACAGTGATTTTCCGAATCTGTATAACGGGTAACCAAGATTACGTGTGTACATCAGATTAACCCTTGGATTCATTCGAATTTTTTCTCGTTGATAATCGAATTCGCTTTCACAGTTAGAAAAATGTTCTGTGAGAAACTTAATACGTGCAGTGCTGTAAGCGAATTTCATCTGAATTCATTACATTTCACAATACGGGCTAAACAAAAACATGCTCTTATTATGTACCTTACATAGTGAGTATTAACATCGGTTGGTGGAAACCTGCACGGTTCTAAATATTCATGAGACTCTCAATATTATTTCAACGTACAGTAAATGAAAACAAACGTTTCAAAAGACCCGACGTGAAACACAGCCTCAGATTGTTTTCTACTTCATGAGCATTGCAGGCATTTGTTTATTTTGAGAAATTATTATTCTGTAGCTGAACGCTCTTACCCTCAACAATATGGACGTGTTTTCATTACAATCTCTGGGGCAGTAGTTGTAAGCATAGAGCAACATATTTGATCATGTTCAATATTACGGGAACCTTCAAGAGCTTTCCAATTAAAATCAGTACAAGTACATAACAGTGAAATTTGGAACAGAGCGATGCTGGTTTCATAGAAATATGGACTCTTCATAGAGTCTACTGGAATTTTGAATAACTATTCATCTGAAGAATTGGCTACTGGCGCATCTCTACCATAATCTCAATATGTTTCTTCTCGACACTTAATGAGAGAAATTCTGCAGAGAAAAGATAAGAATGTTCTTTGCTCTATAAAATACTTGTATTTTTTTAAATTTCGATTGTGGGTGTGGTTAGAAACAGCTTCTGATAACTGGTTTTCATAGGGTGCCCTTAGAAGGTCAAATCTTCCTCAGAAGACCTTTCAAGAGAAGCTCCTTGGAAAATTCATTTCCTAAATGAAGTATAAAATAACTAAATTGGAATGTACTAAAGAATTATCCCGTATAAAGGTATTTGATGGAATACAAAAAGAGAATAGCTCAACTTGAAGCGTTGAAGAATTTAATCGAATCAGTCCTTATTTGATGGAAATTCATTGGATTTAATTGAAGCATTCTGACGGTTTAATTCCACAATCTGAGTTTTATAATTCTGTGAACTGAAATGTCAGTTTCTTGCGTGAATATATTAAAAAATCCTTTTGTTTTCATGTGGGGGTTGAAACGATAAGTTCTACTCCTGTTACCTCAAATGAAAATGATTTTAATTTTAAATAAATCAACATCGTAGGATCATATTTAATCGAAAGGCGTTAGATAATTAGGCGTAAATATTCTAATTGCTTAGATAACTCACATAGATGTTGATTTCTATGTAATTTCAAGGGTTGCTCATATGACCCTATTCGTTACATATTAACTTCTTCAAATGTTTATAAACAACTGTTGAAAAATTTGGTCATAAAATATTCAATTGGTTCCATTGGAGAAAGTTCCATTAGATTTTGTATACATAGAATTTTACTCACTATTGAGGAAAACCCGCTTCATTCTAATACTAAAGCACCTTTCGTTTATCCCAGATAAGTTTTGGTCAGGTATAACATTATATTTGGTGAGTACCTGTGTTTTTTTTGTGTTGGGTTTAGAGTTTTTCAAGAATTTTCCTCAAGAATTATCGATTTTGAATTTTATTGTCTTTATTATTGGGTAACTCCTTTGATTCGAAGTCAGAGAGTTTTATATTAATTTTATATATTGTTTTTCACTTTGATGATAGCTGTAATAGTTTCAATGATATTATTTTCTACAAAGGCTACACATAACAATAATTTGAGCATTTATTATTTTGAATTTCGTAGCATTGACCTAATTTTGTTGTTTTTCTGTTCTATTGAATGTTTTATTATTTTTCATGGATATCTCTTCTGTATCGAACATTTCCTTTATTGGGCACATTTCTTCTAATCGTTTCTAGATGTCTTGAGTTTTTTTGTTAGAATGTTAGTGAATACTTTCTGATGGTAGAAGTCCTTAAAATAATCCGATCACTGACGCAAGACAAGATTTTACAGATAACGTCAGAAGACCATATCACCCTGCTAAAAAAGAGTCCAGGGAAAAAATTGATACTCATAAAATAATTAAGACTTCTTCTTCTTGAAATTGGAAAGTTCAATCGACTGCTAAAAATTATTCTACAGAAATGTGGACCACCCTGTGTAGGAAGGGAATAAGATATAGCTTTTTCACTGCATGTTTCAGAATTTCGCCTTCAGACTGAAACACCGAGGTACTTTTTTCTAGTTTAAGTTTCACTTATTAGAGAGGTAATTCTCTGTTTAAATGAATTTTTTTCTCATTTTTTTTGTACCTTCACCTCTAATATCCGATTCACATTTATATTCCGTTTTCAACTCAAAAGCTTGAATCAATGATAATATAGGAAGTGTGGATATTTTGTCCACAATTTAGTGACAGAGTCTTGAAATTTCACGGCAGTGAATATGACTCTAAAGCACCATATCTCTGTTCCCTGTATATTTAAAATTTTTACCTTTAAGAACTTCCTTCGTACAAAGTTCAATTAAGAGTGACTCTTAACATTAAAACAATGATATTAGTTTCCACTATAATAAAATCCCACATTAAAAGTTATATGTTCGGCATTCATTGCTATTTATTCTAATTAATTGAAAAGGTATCAGATCTGAACAATAATTATAACACACATCAATCCCTGATTCAATCGGTCTTTACTCATTAATTATTAATTGAAATACATCATCCGCATTTAAATATTTAATGCTAATTCAATTCCAACAATACGATGCATTACACATTCCTCCATAAATCTCGATGTGATTAAATGATATGATTGAATCATCATTTGAATGATATGATTATGTTTCAAATTTCGAAAAATACCATAAAAGCATTTATAGGTTCTTATTTGAGGAAATCCCGAGCAGTCTTGTGCTTTATGATAAAAGCATACTGGATGTTTCAACGGAATTCAAATGTACCTCATTACATCCATACAAACTGCATCCAACAAAGAATACTCGAACAACTTTTATTAAAGTGGGAACCTAATTAAATCAAGCTCTTTGCATTCTCTGATCATCTTAGTATAGAAGTTGTGCTGCTTCTTCAAAAATCATATTGCTATTTAGAGTTTTTCCTTTAAGGCTAAAAACAAAAACAACTTGCTTCAAAGATACTCAGGTTTCACAAAATTAAATTGTCTTGAATGCAAGTACTTATACAAGGTGTCCAAGTTATCTCTAGTCAAATTTCACAAGGTGATTCTACGGGCAGTTCTCAACACAGAAGTGCCTATAGGTGCTCCAATTATCTTTCGTTGTAAAGCTATCCAAGATTCTACTATTTAGTAACGTTTCACAATTTTTTCACAAAAAATGTACCATAACTTGAAAACTATCCTTTCAATCAGAATTTCCTCAGATGATGAATATCTCATTGTTTGTACTATTATAGTAACACTTATTTTGTCCAATAAAAATGAAGATTTAAATGAATGTGTTATACGTCGATGAAATGCTTTATGCAGTTTTCGCACTTAGCTTGCATGAGGGTTTATGGGGCAGAATTTAGAGTAATTTTTGAGGTTTGAGGTTTAAGAAAATTTTATAGTCATGTTGTCATCATCCATCCTATAATGAGTAAGTATTTCATAAAAATCTCCATAAAACCTTCCTAAGGATAAGTCTCTGCTCTTTCCAATGGCTTACACCGAATTTTGATTGAGATGATATCTTCAAGAGATGCCATGTTTATAGTGAAAATATTGTGAAACGTTACAAGATAGTAAGATTGCAACTTGGGTACCATGTATTGATCACAGAGAAAGAACTTGCATGAAAAAGTTCACAGAACAATTGACTTCGTTCAAGCTCCGGAAAGATAATAAGAAATTTCGATAAACAATTTTCCAATCCATTTATTTTTCCTATAATCATTCAGTCACGAAATTCTTTATCTGGATCTGGAAAGCAGAAAACTAGACATCTTGGATTCGATAGAAATTTACAAACGTTAAAATGACCTGGCTCTACAAAATTGATCAATCGAATAAGTAGATCAATGGACTACACTAGTTTTTGTAAAGATTTGAAAATTATTGTTTAGGATCTCCGAAGAAAACACTGGATGTTTAACATAACTGTGTGTCAACCAAAACGGAATCTCAAATGTATCGGATTTTCTATTGTCGAATACTTTTCGGTAAATAAAAACATGTGATTGAATGTGAAAATAAAGGTTAATACAGCATCTACTTTTCCAGACAAAACTAACTGTTCTTTCCCATTAAAAAACCCCGGAAACTGATAAAACTCTAACAGGTCGAAGAAACTCCGAAGATCACTGGGATAAGAAAAATTACGGACAACGACCTCCCTCAAAAACAGAAAAGCCTCCAATCAAACATCCAACAGTTAATTGGGATGCCCATATTTTATGCAGATTCAACCTGGAGTCAACATGGTCCGGGTAGCTCACCTCTGGATCAATATTTCCCATTTAGCAGATAAGGGGTGTTAAATCGTCCCCGGGAACTTTTTGAAAAGTCCCGATATCCCGAAAAACTTCTGGGAATCCTATTCGATTAAAAAGTTTCGCACTTCCTGCTGATTTAATGACGATCGGGCAGAGATGCTAATTCAGTTTGAGGCCACCTCCGGCAGAGCGGAAATGGAAAATTGAGTTTCCCGAAATAACAATAGGTGATAAATTGGAGATCGCGAAACGCGAGACTGAAAGATCTGAATTTGCGTTAATTGGGGGATAAAGAGGATTCGATTGCATGACGAAGGTGGAATAGAATATGGTTAGAAGAACCAGAGGTTCTTTGTGGATACAAATATTTCTATAAATTATAAATTTTCAATTATATGTTGTTGAATTGAGGATGGAAAACAAAAAACTTTGAAAATCTTCTATATAGTAGATATAAAATGAATTGATCTGAATGAAATAATAGAAAAGGGTTTTCTACTTGATAGAAGGCTTTTAGTATAACTTTAACATCACACAGAATAATTCTGCTAACCTCACTATAAATTTAAATTTCATAAAAAAATTTTCTCAAAAACTTTTCAAACTTGAATCAAAAACATTTCTTAGAAAACAGAGTTTTAATTTAGAAGACATTAAGAATTAACACTCATCACACAGCATTAAAAGGAAAAAAAATCCAAAGAAACTGTGAAATATTAATTAAGTTATTAAACAAATATTTGAAGGATACAAACATTATTTCATAACGGTATTAAGAAAACCAAATTCCTTCTCCAAAAATTTACCTCAAAACTTTCTTCGAAAGTAATCCTCTTCTTAAAGTTACTTCGAAAAACCTGCCAAAAACATGTAGAGGATCTTCAGAGGGCCATTTGAAATTCCAGCCGAAAGTCTCCAGTTCCACTTCGTATACAAAAAATGAAAATAATCAATAAAAGATACATCTCACCTGAAGAACCTCATGTTTGACGAACCAATATAGAAACAGTAACACTTTCATATTTTCAACAAACGATATATTCCCTTTATTACTCTGATCAAATGTGTATTGATACGAACCAAATATATGACATTCTAATCATGTATTTTTTCCAGGTGAGTCTGAAGAAAAAGCCGGTGAAGTAAACGAGAATATCTTCAGTTGAGTGAGTAAAATAAAGGATTGAAATGACAAATCAAATTTCTTCTCTACGAACAAATAATTTTTTTTCCATTTTTTTCAATGGATCCACATGTATCAAATTCTAAATATATATTCAGTTTATAACTTACCCACATATCGGGTGTTTTTTCAGAGTGATAGAACTTTAAATTGAAATAAAACACATTCAAATTAAGATTGAAGCCAATTTTTTTTTCATTTGAAAGATAATTTTATGACATTTATGTCATAAAAATAATTTCCGGCGAATGTCCACCACGACTAGCTCTGAGGAACCGCATTCGACCAGACAAATTTTGGACCACTTTTTCGAGTAATTCAGGCCTTATTTCATCAATGACATGAGTTATGTTGGCTTCCAAAGCGTCTATTGTTTCTGGCTTATTATCATAAACCAATGACTTGACATAACTCCAAAGAAAGTAATCCAGTGGAGTTATGTCACATGATCATGGAGGCCAATTCTCGTAATAATGTTATCGCCAAATCTTTCTTTCAATAATAATAATATGGTTACGGTAGCAGCATATGGTGTAGCACCATCTTGTTGGAACCAGAACACTTCTGGGTCGACACCATTCAAATTTTGAAACAAATAATCATTGATCATCGATCTGTAACGAGCACCATTAACTGTAACATTAGCTCAAGCATCGTTTTTAAAGAAATATGGACCGATGATGCCTCCAGCGTGTAAAGCACACCATACAGTGCATTTTCAGGATGCAATGGAACCTGCAGAAGTTCTTGAGGATTGTTTTCACTCCATATATGGAAATTTTACTTGTTTACATAGTCGTTCAACCAGAAATGAGCTCCATCACTAAACACAATTTTACGATAAAAAGTAAACTTCAAGCTGTTCTAGGGCCCAATCAGCAAACAAACGACGCTTATTATGGTCAAGTGGCTTCAGTTCTTGAACTAGTTGGATCTTGTATGGGTGTAGACCAAGATCTATACGCAAAATTTTCCATGTGGTGGATGCACAGAGTCCAACTTGTTGTGAACGTCGACTAATATACAAATCTGGATCATCATTACCACTATGACTTACAGCAACGATATTTTCTTCTGTACGTACAGTTCTTTATCTTGTTGTTGTTTTTGTATCGAGTAGAGAAAAAGTTGACCGAAATATATCGATAGTTCGACGAATAATCTGCTCTGATGGACGATAGTGTAAACCATAAATTTCACGAACTGCATTATAAGTTTGACGAATAGACCACTCAGTTCGAAAATAAATTTCAACAACTTGTAAACGTTGTTGCGGCGTGAGTCTTTCTATAATAATTTGTCAATGCTTACTGAACAGAAATGTCAAACAACATGGCTTCTATATTCTGCCACATCACAGTTCTCCCTATCGAAAGTTCTATCACTCTAAAAAAACACCCGATATATCAGAATATCATAACTATAAATAATATTGAATCAATGGATTTTATTTATGAAAATAATACGAGTATGTTCTGAATTATAACCAGTTTAAAAATATAAATATCTCCATATGTATGAAGTAACAACAATACTTATTTATTTATACATAGGAAAAACTAATGTTCTACGTGTCATATAAGTTTTCAGGAAAATAAATTGAGATGAGAGTCAATACTAGATAGCAGTTATAAAAATAACTTTAAATTCAGAATTATATCTTTGATTTCTCAAAATATTCTGAAAATTATATACAAACACCATCAAAATGGTATACAATATATATATTCAGTAGAAAATATGTTTCAATATCTCGGAAAATACTTTTGCACTTTATGACATGAAACATACAAATACAAATGTATTAACAAAATTGTGTTGGTAAGTATTTAAACAAACATATACAGTAAAACACACTATTTCAATATTATCATAACTTCTCAAAATAGGGGATGAATTGAAAATAGTTCAACCAGAACTCCAACATTTGATAAATTAATCGATTTCAGTCTATATGACCATCAGAAATGTACTGAATTCAGATTCAAATATATCATCAAATACGATAAAACTGGAAACGAATCAACCCATTCATTTTGATAGATTATCTATATAATTTTTAATATATATTGTAGAAGTTCGAAGATATACTTCTGAATCCAATTTTTTTATAATTTTTCATTACAATGATAGTAACTGTTATATTATTTATTGCTAATAGATTCCTAGGGCTGAAAGTAGTGAAAAGCTGTATGAAATTATTAATATAAATTTAACCCCATGCCTCAGAAAAACTTTTTCTGCTAGGGATAGTTATTATATTGTCATATATATATATCATTATTGAAATTCTAAATATAACGAAACGAGCATTATTAAGGACTAGGAGACTTTAATTTGAAGTATTGGTTTTTGCAGGCTTGGAGGGATAAAATGTACTCAAATTTTATATTTACTTCATCCTTAAATTCCTATGAAAATATATAACTTAACAGAATATTTGTCAGGGTTTTTCAGGCATTATATTGATTCAGCATTAATAATTTGATGTAAATTTACAGGATATTCTGTCTTTTTAATTAATAAAGGGACTTCCAATTGGAAGCCCCATTTTTAAATTGACATTACTCACGCATGGCAGCCATTGTTTATTTGTAACAATGACAGTTGTATTTGCCAATGTCTTCCATTTAATCATGGAAAGATACACACTCCAGCAACGTTTACAAATAATCCAAATTTATTATGAGAAATCGGGATTTGTTACTCTAACTTTACGTGCTTTAACTCCAATTTTTGGTGGTTATAATCGTCTGTATAAAAGAACAGTTGAACGTTTAGTGGAGAAGTTTGAAACAAATTTTATACTTCATGAAGTTACAGTGCCAGTGAGACAAATGAATGCGAGAAGTGAAATTTATCGATTTCTCGACGTTCACAATAACTAAACATCTCCCAGACGTCTTTGTGGCGAATTTTACGAAACGACTTCGGTCTACATCCATACAAAATTATTTTAACCCAAGAATTCGAACCAACAGATCATTCAATTAGACTTTAATGAAAATAAAATTCGGTCATTTCAAGAAATGGACCGATAAATTATCCACCTCGTTCATGCGATTTAACTCCATAGGACTTCTTTCTTTGGGGTTACATTAAATCATTGGTTTACAGCAATTTTCCAGCAAATTGAGATGATATAAAGATCAATATTCAACGAGTAATTGCTAACATTTGCCCTGATTTGTGTGAGAGAGTAATGGAAAATTGGATTCAACGACCAGCGTTTGCATGGTGGACATTTGAATGATTTTTTTGTTTCATAACTAATGAACCATTGAACTTTATAATGAAATAAAAATTTCAATAATTTTCAAATAAATAATTTACAAAACAAAATGGGGTGCTGTTAATAAAAGACCCTTCATATGATGTCACAGAGTTTGTGAGGATGTAGACAAGATCCTGGGTAATATTTCCTGAATGAAACGTTAGAACTCTTATAATGAGGAAATATCGAAAATCGTTTAAAGGAAATTGCACAGCTGTTTTCTATATGAAATTACGAATTTGCTCATTCCTTTATATTCCCGGAAATTTCAAAGAGGAGTAAGATGAATTCGGCTTGAAATTCATTCCAGTATCTGTTTGTATCACTTACATGTGTCTTTCTTCGGTGATTTATCTTGACCTTTTACTGATCAGAAAGAATATCTAGAGACCCATTAGAAGGAAAGTTGTATCTGTTGTATCTTCCCTCAACCGACGTATGAACGCGGCTTCCTAGAATAAATGAATATTAAGCAAACTTCCGCGATACAAAGCAAGGGGGTAAGTTTACCTTAATTGTCTTTTATTAACAATTAGACCAAACAAATTAGGTTAATTTTCCCTTGTACACCTATAGCATAAACTTGGCTGCGTTGAACTTTGTGAACTATTTCGTTAGGTTCAGCGGCGCTGCCTATTTTCTTCTATTAAATCTATAAGGATATGGTTGAATCTTTGCCAGATTCAGTTACTTAGATTGAAATTTCCATTTCAAGGCATATTCACTAATGAAGTATTTAGGAATGTGATTGGTCCATTTGCATTTCAAATAGGCTTCAAATGTGAATGATTTTGAATTGTCATATCCGTTTCACAAATTATTTGATACGAATCAAATGAATTAAAATGGAGGATACTTCATTCGGATATAAATGTTAGTTAACCTGTTATAATTGAAATTCAATTTCCACAAACTTTTTATTGTTGAATGACAATTTTTTCGCCACACTGTGGCTTAATAATATTTTACAGTTGAACTGATACTGTATGAGAACTTACATAGGTTCCTATATATGTATTGACATGTATTACAGCAAATGGACTAAAAGTAGAATGACAGTTATTTGGGTATTCCGAATTAGGTTGAGAGATAACGTCGATGGCAATAAAAGTTATTGGTGTTGTCATTGGTTTTTCCATGAAGATAATCAATAGAGCTGACCTATTCCCGTTCGTTCGTTTAGAAGAATCTTCTGAGAATTATATCGGTTTATTTCAAGTGATTCTAAGAATGCTAATCTGAACCCTTCACTCTCTATATGAAATTTTGCATATCGAGAGTAAAGGGTTCAGATAAGCATTCTTAGAATCACTTGAAATAAACTGATATAATTCTCAGAAGATTCATATACATATGTGGAATGTGTTGAATTTGAAGTATAGCTCTTTTGATGTTCGTGGATTCTTTTCTTGAACGATCTGCTGGTCTGACCAATATAAAACATTAGGCAATTCTTACTAGTCAACTTAGGGACTCCTGATTTATTATCTTTGGTTGATCTATCTTCATTATTTTCAATATATTAAACAATGTTATTAATGATTTCGAAATCTGCTGTGTAATTTAAATTTTTCTTACGATAATTGGCAATGTTTTCGGATATTCTATTTATATATCAAATGTGTATGAATTTTTTCGGAATGGGGGCTTTTGTCGTAGGATGAACATAAGTTATTGCTATATTTTTCTGTTCATTGTTCACCATTTTATATATAACTATATATATATATATATATATATATATGTGTGTGTTGGGTTGACACCATTGTTCAATACTATTTGATTGATTATATTGAGTTCTCTGAAAAAATTTTGGGGGTACTTTTAATAATCAATGGATAAAGCTATTAGAGGCTGATTAGAAGTTTTATGTATTGTGATACCTGTATGTGTAAGTTTATGAATTATGCTTGAACTTCTAATCATACCTTCAATCAAAAAATGTCAGCCTTTAATAGCTTTATCGATAGATTATTGAAAGTACCGGTGAACCTCTAAAATTTTCCCAAAGAAGCCTAACGTTTCTGGAATTCTGATTATTTAATTGAATTATATAATGAGAAGTATTTCCACAATTCATAAATTCACAAGAATTGTGTCGCCAACACTTTCGCTTCTTCAGATTTACATCTACAAATTACAATTTTATATCCTAAACATCGGGTGTTTTTTTTGGAGGGATAAAACTTTGAATTGAAATAAAATTTTTTTTTTATTTGAAAGATAATTCTATGACGTTTATGTTTTGAAAATAATTTCCGGCATAAATCCACCTCTGAGGAACCGCATTCGACCAGACCAATTTTGGACCACTTTTCGAGTAATTCAGGCCTTATTTCATCAATAACACGAGTTGTTTCTGGTTTATCAGCGTAAACCAATTACTTGACATAACCCTAAAGAAAATAATCCAGTGGAGTTATATCGCATGATCTTGGAGGCCAATTAATTGGACCATTTCTCGAAATAATGTTATCGCCAAATCTTTCTTTCAATTGTTATGCTAGCAGCATGAGTTTTAGCACCATCTTGTTGAAACCAAAACACTTCTGCGTCGATACCATTTAAATTTTGAAACAAATAATCATTGATTATCGATCTGTAACGAGCACCAGTCACTGTAACATTAGCAACAGCATCGTTTTTAAAGAATCATGGACCGATGATGCCTCCAGCTTGTAAAGCACACTATACAGTGCATTTTTCAGGATGCAATGGAACCTGCAGAACTTCTTGAGGATTGTTTTCACTCCATATAAAGCAATTTTTCTTGTTTACATAGCCGTTCAACCAGAAATGAGTTTCATCATTAAACACAATTTAGGATGAAAAAGTCGATCAACTTCAAGCTGTTCTAGGGCCCAATCAGCAAACAAACAACGCTTATTATGGTCAAGCTTTAGTTATTGAACCAGTTGGATCTTGGTGTAGACCGAGATCTTCACGCAAAATTTTCCATGTGGTGGATGCACATAGTCCAATTTGTTTTGAAGGTTAATAGACAAATCTGGATCATCATTACCTCTATGACCTACAGCAAAGATATTTTCTTCTGTACTTTGTCTTGTTTTTGTTGTTGCATCGAGTAGAGAAAATTTTGTCCGAAATCTATTGATAGTTCGACGACTAAGCTGCTCTGATGGACGATTATGTAAACCATAAACTTCAAGAAGTGCTCTATGAGTTTGGCGAATAGAGCACTGATTTTGGAAATAAATTTCAACAATTTGTAAACGTTGTTGCAGCGTAAGTCTTCTTATGATAATTTGTCAATGCTTACTGCACAGAAATGTCAAAACCACATAGCTTCTACCTTCTGTCAAATCACAGTTATCCTTATCGAAAATTTTATTACTCTAAAAAAAACACCCGATACATATGGTTCAGTAAGGACTTGACAGTAGTGAATTTTCGAAAATGCAGCTAAAAAAAATTGAAAAATTGAAAATTGAAAATGTTTACTCATCTATATTTTTGAAAAATGCCTATTGTTTTTTTCAAGTTCGTGCCTTAACCATAGCTATACGAGATATAAAGTTCTAACTTTTAGAGTTAGTTCAAAATATAACACGGAAAAGCAACCGTGTCGGCGGAACAGTTGTTGTAAATTAATAGACTGGGCAAATATTCTTCATGATGTTACTCCATTAAAATAAATTTACATCAAGCAAGAACCGATTTAGTTGAATTCTAATTCAACTTAGTAAGGGAAACCACCTGTTCAGTTTCACTAACCAGAAATCTGATAAGCGTATACTTATAACAGAAAGTCGATTAAATGAAGTAGCAAGTTCCAATAAGACGCACAAGCGTGTTGTAGAGATATCGAGGATTCTTTTTCAATTTTGTGACGATAATATGATTAAGAAAACATTTGGAATCGATAATTCTTTCCTCCAGTATGATTTCTGGCATAAACCACACAATGCACATACATCTACTCAGATACAACGAAATTTTCTCTTGGATATTGTATTTTTGCAATTATCTACGTCCAAAACAAAGTATCTTTCTACGCTAACTGCATACAAACGATCTTCCTGAAAAGTAGAAAAATAAAAGTTCTTCATAGCACTAAATGGTCTTATGAACTGTCAAATGATCTGCTTAAAATAAGGAAAAGTATGCATAAAGTAACGTTAAGTATTATTGATGTACCCTAAGAAAAATTGTAAAACCAAAGACAGAACCTTGTGATACCCCTGTAACATCATGAACTACTTCAGACGAAACAAAATTCACTACTGCTGGCTATGAAAAAGATTATATCTATGTTAATGTGGTGCACGTGATAATTATTATTCAATATTCTGTGAATAAAAATTATGATATTTATTATTATGATATGGTCAGTAGTCTATAATGAATCAACATTCAGCCAAATTCAGCAGCATGTTGCCAAAATTCACATTAAAGATTGTTACTGACAGAATCTGCGAAATAAAAAATCGATATCTCTTCAACATTTCAGTCTTACCTCCAATTTTATCGAAGACAGTAAATACGATAGATACTCAAGTTCTTCCACTTTGAACTTGTTGCTTTTGCCGCAGAGCAACCGTGAAATCTCTTCTTCATCACCGGCTTTAAAATCGACCTCTCGACTTTTATTACCCAATCTTCAACACTCTCCTCCTATCGAGACAACGGTGGAGTACAACTTCTGACTGGAAACCACCTACCCGGAGGTTGCTCAATGGCGAATTCTTCATGTGCAAAAAACATCAGAAATTTTCATTAAGTTGATTACTCCGACTCGTATCAAGTTCTCGAAATATAAACTTTGACCCGTTCTCTTTCATCCGTCCACATGGTGAGATTTTCAACTATTTCAATTACGGTAGGGAAAGTTCTGGAGTTAATTTAATTACTTAGCGGTGAAAAGATTTTGAGATTTGTGGTCTGCAAAGCTATTCGTTTCAGCCAATATATTATAGGGCCTACAGGACTATTTCAGTACCTAATTATTTTCATCGATCAGCAAATCCACAGTGCTCCTAAATTGGAAAGATCCAGAGAGTTTCGACATGGGTCATTTTCATGAAATTGATTAACTACCCGAAGTTGTTTTGTGAAAGCCAAATTCATTGATCCGTTTGTCAAATTTGGCAAGATTATCTGTAGATTCAATAATCACCGAATCTTTATGAAACCCAGCCTAAATTTTACGACGTTCTAATATGACCTGCTTTAGCAGCTCCGGGCTGTGAGTCCACTTGTCTTACAATGTAAGTTTCGTTTATGTGTCAGGCTCACCTAAACCTCTATTGTTCAGATTAAAGGTTAAATTAATTTAATCTATTTAATATTCACGTGTTGCAATAATTAGATACCTACACGTAAATTGTCTAATATCGTATATGCATATGTCTAGAGAGTATCCGGAATTTATTATTTTTCATAATTTTAATATACTCCCTTTTTGTAACATTCTAAGACAAAAGTAATGTAAAAAATAGGTTGTGCAGATAGTCGGCTATAGGCAAAGTTTCATGGCAACACTATTGGTCAAATATTGTTGATTGTCAACAGGTATACAATTTATGAAATAATATCGCAACTCGAAAAAATAGAAAAAAAAAAGGTAGAATAGTTGTCTAGAAAAGATTTTCGAAACGTTGAAAAATTAGTGCAATTGATTGAACTGGAAGAAAGTCCAGGAAGAACACGTAAGATCAAAGGAAACAATTTAAACGCTTTATTGGCCTCAGGACGACACAATCCACATCTGGGGTTTCGCAAATTGGCTAACAGATTTGGAAATCAACGAAATATAAAAGTATGTCCAGAAACCAAAAAGACAAGGCAAGACATATCAAGGATACCAAAAAAATCCCTATAATGACACCTTTACAAAAGGAACGAAAGATAATGATTTAGGGACCAATATCTGATGGTACCATAAATAGTGAAAAGTATTCTGGCATTTTAATCGATTTTCTCCTTGAAAGCGCGCATGCTTTATATCCAGAGGGGTAGCGTTTTCAGCAGGATAATGCAAGATGCCATACTTCGGCATATACTCAAGCTTGGATGCAAGAACACCAAGTGACAACATTTTCATGACTAGCAGCTTCACCAGATCTTAGTCCCATTGAAAAAATATAGGGACTATTAAAGATTGAAGTTGAACGAGCAGCGCCACGAAAAGATGATTTATTTCAGTCAGTTTTACAGTCCTGGATTACCATCACCGAAAATTATGGAGGTGATTGAGTTTCGGGTGTACCACGACGTTTAGTCAAGTGTTTACAAATGTTAAATGGAGGTTGTATAAGTAAATAAGATGAATATTTTGTTATAATTTTCTAATTCAAGACTTAAAAATATATACTAAGTAATTGAGCTTTTCTAATAAGTGTTCACATTTCATTCAATAAAGGAACCTGAAATATGGGATTCTGGTTCATAATTTTGAGAGAAATAACTTCAAGCGGTCAGATTCTAATTACAACGTAACTACGCATTACGTCATTTCAGAGCTTGTTTAGAGGCTATGGGCAAGTCTTCCAAAATATCTGTTCGTTTTTTTTAGCAGACTCGAGATATAATACATTCTGTCAAGAAAGTACCGGGAATTATCGATTTAAATCTGGCGGGGCAATGAGGCAGGTAAAAATTTTTTTTCCTAGGTTGGTACCACTGTCCTTAATTACTATGCCAAGCTTGAGCAGGATCTGTCAACTAGTGTGTTTGCAACAGCTGATTAAGTCAGTCGATGTCAGAGTGCGTGCCGATTTTTACTATGGGTGATTACATTGAGCAAAGAATTTGTTTAAAGTTTTGTGTTGCAAATGAATTTTCGTGTGCCGATGCATTGAAAATGTTGCAAAAGGCCTTTGGTGATAATGCTCTATCGGAAACTCGTGCATATCAGTGGTACAGAGCCTTCAAGGACGGTCGTGAAGTGGTCGCCCATCGACGGCTTTGATCGAAGATAACGTCGATAAAATTAAGGAAAGGGTGCTGGAAAACCGTCGTTCCAGCTTGAGAGAAATAGCACATGATCTTAAGATATCCCAAGAGTCCGCACTACGAATTCGTTCCAGAGGGTCAGACGGTAAACAAGGAGTATTACCTAGGCGTTATGAAACATTTGCGTGAGCGTATCCGTAAGAAGCGGCCAAATTTGTGGGCGAACAACTCATGGATTTTGCATGACGATAACGCGCCTTCGCACCGAGCTGCGATTGTGACTGACTTTCTCGCCAAAAACTCAACAAACGTGCTTCAGCAACCACCGTATTCGCCGGATTTGGCTCCCTGCGACTTTTTCCTCTTCTCAAAACTAAAATTGCCCCTTCGTGGCACCCGTTTTGGGTCGATTGAAGCCATAAAACAAAATTCGGCGCGAGAGCTAAAGTCCATCCCGGAAAGCGCCCATAAAAAATGTTTCGATAATTGGAAGTGCCGTTGGCATAGATGTATTGGAGCAAATGGAGCCTATTTTGAGAGCGACCCAATAAATTTTGACGATTAAATGTAAAAATGTTGTTTTAATTGAAAATTCCCGGTACTTTCTTAACAGAGTAGTATGTCATCAAAATATGTCGCTGAAAAATTGCAGGGAATTTATCTCGGATTTTCTGAGAAAATACTAAATATCCAGAGATATTTGAAATAATCTAACATGGTTTATGTATTTAATGAACGAAACAATTTCTAAATACGAAGGAATTGTCACAAAGTGTTCACATTTCATTTAATTAAGTACCCTGGAAAATAGGATTCTAATTCATAATTTTAAGGGAGATAACTACAAGTGGTTTGATCCTGATAACCACGATTACGCCATTCCAGACCTTGTTTAGAGACTTTGTGCAAGTCTTCCAAAATATCGGTCAGTTTTTCAACAGACTCAAGATATAGTATATCCCTGTCAACAAAATGTGTCGCTAAAAAACGTCAGGGAATTTACCTCGGATTTTTCTGAGAAAATACTAAATGATCATCGAGAGATATTTGCGTCGTTCCCTTATTCGATGGCTTTATTGTGAAAGGGCCTAGACATTGAATAATGGAGACGATAAATAATCGCATAAAGAGCCGATAAAACCAATATACTGTTGAGCTTGATAGATAACCCATTCGAATTTGTCGGGTGGCTTTGGACGTGGAGATAAGTTATGCTCCAAGCACATGCTACAGATAGCTAGCCCTCATCTGATATGCAAACACGCCACTGCCTCTGCATATCCCTGCTTTACATGCAACACATACATAAAGATGTAACACGGTTGTCGGACTAGTTACTCTTAGAGAGTTCGGAACAATTTTTTCCGTTAATGAAAAATTGAAATTCGAGTCACGATTCGATTCGCCAAGTAGAAGAAGCGAAGATCTACGACGTGTTTCAGTATTTATTCATACATACAGAGTTTGAATAACTAGAAGGTGGAAGTATAAGTATCGATAGAAAAACCGTTAATTTTTCGAGAATACCCCTTATTTGAAAATTCATCGTTTAGGGCAGGAGTCCGAATTTGAAAATGCAGAAATAATCAAGTGCAATTATAATACTAGAAGTACAAATTGATTTCGAATAATAAAAAGGGAAGAAGGCTTTTTCAATATATTGACATGAATTAATACGGCTGATCTGTACCAAAAATCATTAATAAGGAGTATGAGCTATGGTAATAGAAAGTTCTAGAAATCACTTAAAAATCCTATTAAAACAACCTGTTTTCGGTCAAATTTCCCACCAAAATAATGGTTTGGGGAGCAATATCTCAGCGTGTGTGCTACGCCTCTCTGTAGAGTTGATGGTACCACTAACAGTGAAAAGTATTGTAGCATTCTAGACGATTTTCTTGAAAAGGCGCATACTCTATATCCAGAGGGGTGGCGTTTTGGGCAGGATAATGCAAGATTTCGGCCTATACTCAACCTTGAATACAAGAACACCAAGTGACAATCATTTCACGGCCAGCAGCTTCACCAGATCTTAGTCGCATTGAAAACATATGAGGACTAATGAAAATGAGTTGAGCCTCGAAATAAAGATGATTTAATTCAGTCAGTTTAACAATCTTGGACTACCATCACCAAAAATTATGGAGGTGATCTACTTCCGGGTGTATCTCGAAGTTTAGTCAGGTGTTTATAGTTGAATGAAGGTTGTATAAGCAAATAAGAAGAATAATGTGTTATAATTTTCTAATTCAAGAATTAAAAATGAATACTAAATAATTACTTGAGCTTTGTTTTTTCGGATACTTCCTAGACGGACATGTATATGTTTAAGTGATAATTTCATCACGATTCACCTAAAATAACCGCAAACTCCATTCCTTTCATGTTTTAACCAACAATCCAGTGTGCAGAAATGTTCTTCGTTTATGGAAAAAACCTCTTGACATTTTCCATCTGAGAAAATCATTATTTTCCGAGGTTATCGAAGAGGAATAATTCGCTGCTAGTAGATCTCAAGTTCAATTGGAAAATTCCTGGCGTTAACTATCAAACAAATTCCGCCTTTGTAAAACACATCGTTAAATTCATACTTCTCCTGGTTCGATACCTAATAACAATTTCGAGCCAGTCTAATTTGGTGAAAATCGTTTCGAAATATGAACTTCAGGAAGGAGAAACGTGTAAAAGTAATTAGTACTTGAAACAATTAGACTGCTCTAAGAGTTAAAATGTATTATATTGCTCGAAATTAAAGACGACTAATTACACTAACAACCTTCCAGTTTATAACTTGGTAATTAAGTCTAGGAAATTTATAAGAGTACCAAGATTGATTGGGAGTGAGAGTGAAGGGAGAAAACTCAACAAGTTCCTTACTTTTCTTCTGAAATCATTAAATGGGATGAATTAGGTTTTAGTCGAAAATTAGGCAGATTCTGTTTTCAGTTAAATTGAATAATATATTGATTTCTCGTAAATCACTTGATGAAACATTTTAGATTTTAATGAGGTACACAAATACAAACATTACTAAGGTACACAAATACAAATACACTCGGCCTCAGTTTCACAAAAATTTAATTTTTGTTGTTGACATATACGTTTCGGGTTTCAACCCGAATCTAAGAAGAATAAACTTAACATTACAATTTATAGTTGTAAGTAACGAGGTTTTTTCATTTAAGATTGTTAACTGTAATTTGCTTTTCATAGAAACTAGTCATTAATAGATGTAAGCAGAAGAGATCTCCAGATATTCGAGTAGATCCAACTTGTTGCTTTTGTTACATGAATATAAAATTTCGGTTTCTCTTGTGCAATGGGCAGAAAAACCAGTTACTTTTTTTTGGAGTATATATTTTTTATGTTCGTTTAATCTAATGTTGATTGAACGACCAGTTAGAACTATGTGAAAGGCACGGCATTCAATACAATGTAATTTGTATATGCCGCTTTTTTCAGCAATTTCAATACAATCTTTGTTTTTAACCAAAATTCACCCTAGACTTTTTCTATTTCATTATTGACAAATAAGAAGAATCAAGACATTAGAGTAGACGAATATAAAACATTAATGCCCCATAATAAAACAACAACTGGTTTTTCTGCCCATTGCATAAGAGAAAACCACTTCTTAGGCTTCTATAAAACTAAAATTCTACATTCAGGTAACAAAAGCAAAAGGTTGGACTCGAATATCTGGAGGTCTCTTCGGCTCATAAACAACATTTGCCGATGACAAACGATCAGTTGGAATTTCATATATCCACATTATTGACATTTGTTAATAACTAGTTACTTTGAAAAATAAGCAAATCAACTGTTAAGAACATTAAATAAATAATAAGCATTGTTTGTTTGCTGATTGGGTCCTAGAACAGCTTGAAGTTGATCCACTTTATTATCGTAAAATTGTGTTTAGTGATGAAGCTTATTTCTGGTTGAACAGCTCTGTAAACAAGCAAAATTGCTGCATATGTAGTGAAAACAATCCTCAAGAAGTTCTGCAGGTTCCATTGCATTCTGAAAAATTCCCTGTATGGTGTGCTTTACTCGCTGGAGGCATCATCGGTCCATATTTCTTCAAAAACGATGCTGGAACTAATGTTACAGTGAATGGTGCTCGTTACAGAGCGATGATCAATGATTAGTTGTTTCAAAATTTGAATGGTGTCGACAGAGAAGTGTTTTGGTTCCAACAAGATGGGGTTCCACCTCATGCTGCTACCGTTACAATTGATTTATGGAAAGAAAGATTTGGCGAAAGCATTATTACGAGAAATGGTCCAATTAATTTACCTCCATGATAATGCGACATAACTCCACTGGATTATTTTCTTTGAGGTTATGTCAAGTCATGCTGATAAACCAGAAATAATAGACGCTTAGGAAGCCAACATAACTCGTGTTATTGATTAAATAAGGCCTGAATTACTCGAAAAAGTGGTCGATCTTGTCGAATGAGGTGACTCAGATCTATTGGCGGTGGACATATACCGGAAATTATTTTCAAATTTCAAATTTGGCTTCAATCTTTATATAAATGTGTTTTATTCCAATTTAAACTTCTATCACTGCAAAAAAACACCCGATATGTAGTGCGTAATTTACTGAATCGATTTTATGAACCTTTAGAATACATGAAGTACACAGATGATCTCCAGGGGGATTTCCTTAAACGTACCCTTACAGAAATATATCCATAATCTTCCTTCGTTACACATCATCCCTCACATGACACTTTTACCTCGTCCCAGCAAATATAATCTTATTTGTCTTGCTTCGGGATAGGAGCCTGTCGATACGGAGGAATCGTTCTCTCGGATTTATTGATCTCGCTTCGGATAAGGTCGGGCTTAAGTTTCAATTCAGCCTCGAATTATTTTGTGTCGTCTGCGACGCGCCCCCACCTTGTTCAATCTGGAGGATCCTTCCCGAGTTATTGGAAACCATATAAGGGCTTTAACTGACATTTCAATATAACCGCTGAAAAGAAACGGGGAAATGGAAGTTGCCGATTCAATCACTGTACCTGATCGGAGCAATTACTCGAGTAACTAAAGTCGAGCTTGACGTCGGTTTCCGTTATAAACGAATTGCACAACACTTCAAAGGAAAAATATCAGAAATATGGGTTTTCATAGAGAACTTAAATGTTGTATACAGTGTTGAAGAAAGGTAAATATCTTCACACTCCATATAATAATTCCTTGTAACATTTGAATTTCGTAGTCGCCAGTTTTATTGTTGGTTTGCCTTTGTATATTTTCCAATATACTATGTTGATGTTAGTTCGATTAATCATCACTAGCTCAATATATTGATCAATTTACGCAATTGATAAACTTTTTCTGGATAGTTCCATGAGCAGGTAGGTCAAATGAGCCGGTATAATATTGACGACACGGGGGCGTGGTTGTTTAAAATCTCGGGCAAAATTGAAAAATGTCACATTTATTTCATTCGTATCGAATGAACTTGAAATTGTACGGAACTGAAAATGTTTTTATTAATTAGCTCGTTCTTACGACATTCGACTCGAATCTACATTTTTTCTACAGGTCCTGCCGGAGTCACAAAAAAAAAGTGTGTGTGTCCGCTCCGACGCACGACTGGAGTTTACTCCTCAAGAACGATTATAAAATAAATAAATAGATAAGGGAATACGGGTATAAATGAATGCATTTTTGATGATACTTAGATTATGCACGGTAGATTTTTTTTGTACACATCACTAACACTTTCGTGCTGTTGTACGTTTTGACGTTTTTTTGTTGATACCGGTGCAGTCTCAATAACTACTTCGTGGTGTGTAATGACAGGTCCATCGTCAGGACTTGAAGGTACCACCTGTGCTGTAGTTACCGATGTCAAGTAGTTGGGAGGTCCTGCATCTTGCCTCGGTAAAATTTCAGTAACGTCTGAGTTTGACTCTGCGTTGATGTTTTGATTCGCTCGGAGTTTTTTTCTCAACCTGCATTCCCGTTGACGCTCCGCTGCGGACTTTTTGGCTGGTCTGTCCTCTTTCTGTTTTTTAGGCCCAGATTTTTCTTTCATCCGAAGTCTGTATTCTTGTTGTCGAATTGCTTGAGTTTTTTTATGACCGGTTGTTGTTGATGGACAGGTTTCAGGACTGTGAATAAACAAATTCAAGCACATTTAATAAGAAAAAAAATAAATAGCTATTTTAATAGCATGTAATTAAATATAAAAGCACAACATAAAAAGTATAGATATACACTGATAAAAAGATTCATTAACTATTTAATAATTTAAATTATTTGAAAGCAATTGTTTAATTTTAATAAATATTTTTCTACATTTAATTAACATTTATTTAGAAGGAAAATATATTTATTAACATTTAATAAGTATTTATTAATAATTAACAAATACTTATTAACAGTTAATAAATATTTTTTAACAACTAATAAATATTACGTTGATTTGTATTTGATTTGTACTTCATAAATTATTTTTAATAAACATGGATTAACTTTTAATAAACCGTTTTTTAGTAGCTAACAAATATTTATTCATACATTTGATAAATTGCATTTCATAAATAATTTATTAACTGTTAATAAATACTTATTAAATTCTTTGACGTTAAAAAATCATTTATTAATAAAGTTTATTAAATATAAACAATTCCTTCTATCAGTGAATGGACAACTTATATATTAATTGTAAAAGTGAATTATATAGACTTACTTAATTACCGCATCCACGTGTTCCGCAACTCCCGGATCATTCTCACTAGAATACGTAACTTCCATATTTTACTGTATTCAACTGACACAAATTTATATTTATATCGATTATAAATAAATTATAAAATTTAAAACAATATCTCCGCAAGTTCAAAGTGTTTGTAGGTTAATATCGAATAAATAAATGTTTAGAAATGTATTGATATAGTTATGCAGGCGCTACACTGTACATGTATAATGTGTATGCTATTATACACACACAGATATATACTAAACATATACAAGTACATGGAGCCGAGCATACCGTGTGGTGGGGAATGGTCAGACTATAGCGCATAACGCATTTCGTGTGACATGCTATACTCTTTAGTACGATTTTGGTCCCCATAATTTTCATACCCCGGGCCTATATATGTAAATCGATTCTTAAGGAGTAAACTCCAAAAAACATTTTTGAATTTCCTTTTCTATGGTCGACTGCAATTACGCTTACTCCTTCAATAATTGGTATAAAGTTATTCATTTTGAGGGATTACAAGTTTGGTTTTATATCGATGGTGGTTGGTGTGGTCTTCAGTTTTTGGTTTGTCATGTCAGTTAATCCCTTGGTTTTAAAATGTTTTTCTTATAGAGCATTTACTATTGTGAATGGTTAGGTATTTGGTTAGCACACACAGGTTTAACCTAGGTGCAATACAAACTTTTACATACAGGTATGGAAAAGACAGTCGGAAACATAGGAAATTCAGTGTTAATCAAGAATGCATTGGAGCAGTAGAAGAATAAAAAACTCAGCGCGATGCGATGACGAACAAACGACTGTTCACTCAATGGTAGTAGAGAGTGAGAGCAGACTGCACAGCCTTTCGATCGAAGCACTGCCATTGAGAGAGAACAATCATTTATTCATCATCGCATCGCGCTGAGGTTTTGATTCTCCCACTGCTCCACTGCATTCTTGATTAACACTGAATTTCCTATGTTTCCAACTGTCTTTCCTCACCTGTATATCATGTAAACATTTTTCTATTGTATATGAGATTTAGTTTTTACTGAAAATATGTGAATTGATTTGTCATCTTGCTACAGTATGTGAACTAAAATTTAAATAAATTTGAATTTGAATTGAAAAACAATAAATAAATATAGATATCATCTAGTGAATTTGAATGGTGAAACATCTATATGTTTGGTACGAAGATAACTCCTGTTTATTTGGAAAATTTGCTGTGAGTACTTCATTATAATTTATTTATTATTATTAATTTTCGAAATATCACAGAGTATGGCTGTAATGGCTCCGAAAACGCTACAGATTTTATCTAAAAATCAATTGAAAACTTTTTACCGTTCAACCGTTCAAAGGTGGTCAAGTGAATTCAAAAAAGGAAGAGAAAGCATTGAAGATCACTGAAAAAAATGTGAAAAAAGTGGAAGAGCTGGTACTTGAAGATGCCATTATAAAAATCAAGATATTGGCGGAGATGACAAATCTATACGTGGTTACCATACATGCTATTCTGCATGACCTCTTAAGGTCAGTGCAAGATGGGTACCGAGAATGCTAATTGCACCTCAGAAGCAAGTACGAGTCGAATGCTGTTAGGAGTTTTTACTGCTCTGTGGAGAAGACCCATTCACTATTTTTAACTGGCTAGTAATGGGGATGAGACGTGAATTCATCACTATAACCCTGATAGTAAACAAGAGTCCATGTGGATTGAAAAGAGAACAGACCCCAAACAAGTTTAAAGTCACCCCATCCGATGGAAAAATAATGGTTACGGTCTTTTGGGATTCTAAGGGTATTTTATTGATAGAATACACCAAAAAGGGTGACCGCATCACAGGAGCAGCATACGCTGGAAGCAATTAAAGGGAAAAGGCTAGGAAAACTCACAGCGGGGATGTTGCTGCTTTACGACAACGCGTCAGTTTACAAGGCCCACGTGGCTAAGACTGCTTTGCAGGAATGTGGCTTCAATGAAATAACTCATCCTCCAGACGGTCCAGACTTGGCCCCCAATGACTATTTCCTATTCCCAAATGTGAAAAAATATCTTCGTTGAAAGCGATTTTTCTACGATGGACAACTGAAGGTAGCAATTTTGACCTATTTTGAGGATAAGCCGGAAGCATATTTATACAAGGTTCACAGGAGCTTATTTATCGATCTAACAAATGTATTGAAGCCCTAGGGGTCTACATTGAAAATATAATTTTCTGAGTTTCCTATACCGAGAATACACTGAACGCCTCTCGTATCAACAAATATGAACAAGCAAAATTACCAAAATATAGACGCGTTAAGAGGAAAGCCACCTGCTCAAAGCATGGAGAACTGCTGGAAACCTATCTTAAAGAAAAAGAAACGACCCTGTAGGTGTAACATAACATAACATAACATAACATAATATAACATAACAAAACATAAACTTTATGCTCATAATCAATGCAATCATACAAATGAAAAGAGGAAGCCGTCAAATAATATCACAACTTCAATAAGATCTGAAAGAATATTCCATAAATTCCCTAATCGAATATGGTTCTATATCTACAATTATCTTAGTTATTTCGATTTTGAATTCTTTTATACTGGATACATCGATGAGCTCCTTAGGAAGTACGTTGTACAATCCTATACACATATATTTTATGTTTCTTTCAGTAAGTGTCAAGGAATGCCTCGGAATGTGGTATGGAACTATACGTCTTGTATTGTTTTTATTCAACAGATCATTAAAATATTGGGGATGTTTTGTCAAAAATAGTAGACATTCCAAAACATATAGTCACGAAAGTGTGAGCATGGAATTATTTCTAAAATGACCTCTCCATGATTCTTTATATTTCAATCCTATTATTGTCCTCAAAGCGTATTTCTGCAGAATGAATAATCTATTTATATCACTGCTTCCACCCCATATAACAAGCCCGTACCTCGGAAGTGAAACAAAATTTGCATAATAAACTGTTTCTAAAAGTTCCATGTACACTCTCCGTGACAATACCATGATCATGTACAAAACTTTACAGTTTTTTACTGAACTGACTCACATGATCATTCCATTTCAAGTGACAATCAAACGAAACTCCAAGAAATCTTACTGATATTGACATTATTTTGAGCGCATCAATGCTATACTGAAGCGAAGGCTTATTTAGTTTGTTCAATACTCTAATTAAGATTCCTGCTACCCAGCAAAGCACTCGCATCGTAAACGAACAATAAGAGGTCGAGCTCATTGATGTATATAAAAAATAAAAAACGGTCCCAGATTACTTCCTTGGGGAACTCCTACGTTACCATATTTATCCTCTGACATAAAACTAGTCCCTCACTGTCAATACAAACCATCTGAACTCGATCAGACAAGTAGCTCCTGAGCAACTCCAGTTGACAATCGCGAATACCACATAAAGAGAGTTTCTTCAAAAGGCATTCATGATTCACGCTATCTAATGCCTTAAATAAATCTAGAAAAAGCCCAACGGACACTTCATCACCCTCTAAAGCATCAACAATATCACGTACTAATTCATACATCGCTGTAGTTTTTCAGATAGCCATGTTGTTTCTCAGAGAAAATTTTGAACTTATACATGAATGAGCAAAGCCTACCGACCAAAAGTTTCTCGAATAATTTTGCAAAAGAACTGAGTAAACTAATTGAATGGAAATTATTGACATTTCCTTTCTCATGCGGGGGTTTGATTAAAGCTATAATGGCCGAAGAGATGGAAAAATCTGAATGTACGCCATGCAGGTTATAAATATTTTCGGAGAAAAGCTTCTATACAACTTTCTACGAGCTGATTGGCAAAACTGAAATATATTTTCATACTCAGAAAATTCTAAAGAATGACATCAAATTGCTGTCATGAATGAAATAAAATCCAATAAATCTTTCAGACTCTCTGCTGTATAGATCATTGAAGTGCGCTATGGGGGTTAACGGATTAAACGATAGCGTTGTGAATGAAGAATGGAGAATAGCGTAAAATTGATTTTTTTTGTTTAGTGGGGAAGCCGATTTGGCAAACAAAACCGTGAACGCATTATTCAGTCAGTCGAAAGTAAGCGACATCATGAGAGACGCAATTCTTCATACAAAGAGCGAAAATATGGGCCTGTCGGACATATTTCACGGCAAACCAACCTGAAAACACATTTTTGGGTCGCAAAAAAGAACGTTTCAGCGATTTCTGCCAACTTTCCCTATTAGGCAGAACTTTTCTAATCTCACTGAGGGAATTATGGATGTTTCAGATTTGGAATGGCCCGTATATCTAGCCTCAATCCAAATTTGGGGATTACATTAATCCGAGTTATATGGAACGATATATAACCGCCAAATTTGAAGTTTATTGCATTGTGGAAGGAATGTTTTGGGTCTAAGAATATCTCAGTTGGATTCTATTCCACTAAGTGCCTCTTCACATTGTGTGCAGGATTTATTTAAATTAATTCCTAGAGCAAAAATTTTAAATTCTGAAGTAAACTACAATTCGTTTATCCACAGTGTATACCTACATTATATATTCGGAGCAATGTAGCAATGGATCGTACCTTGAGTACTGGGAAATTTTCCCATGTATCTGGTGTTTCACGCACAACAATCATGAGAATCCTGAAACAACATAAATTCCATCCTTATAAGATAAGGTTGGTTCAGGAACTGAATGAGGATGATTCCGCTCGCCGACGCCAGTTCTGTGAAGTGGTCAGTGAAATAATTAACGGTAATCAAAACTACATGTTCGATATCTGTTTTTCGGACGAGTGTTCATCTTACCTTAACAGCATTGTAAACCGGCATAACTGTCGGTATTGGTGAGATGAAAATCCAAGATTATTTCGTGAGGTGCATACTCAGCGCCCCCAAAAGTTAAATGTTTGGGCATTGATGGAAATGTCATAATCGGCTCTTTTTTATACCCGGTAATCTCACTGGCCAAATGTATTTAGATCTATTGGAGAACGCTATTTATCCAGCCCTCGTGCAAGTATTGGAGAATGCAGAAGGCCTTCAAACGATCATTTTCCAACAAGATGGCGCACCCCCTCACACATTCAACCGGTGTGTCAGTTCTTAGATGAAAATTTTCCTCACGCCTGGATTGGAAGAACGGGACATATTGAGTGGCCACCCAGATCACCTAATCTGGCTCCACGGGGCTTTTTGCTACGGGGTCACCTGAAATCCTAGATGTATGCTACCTAGCCTGAGTCACTGGATGATTTGCGAACTCTGATCATTAATGAATGCCGTCAAATTACACCAGAAATCTTCAGTAACGTACGTGAACGTTTCCAACAAAACTTAAATTACTGCATGGAAGTGAACGGTGCCCATTTTCAGCATTTAATAAACTTATCACGACTATAAGAACTCTTCCACTATCTTACCTGTCACTTCGTTATCTATGGAAATTTTGAAGCAAAAGTTCAGGATCAGATAGTAATCGATAAGATCTTCAAATTGAGGTATCGCAACATCCCTTATCCCTATTAAATATGAAGGGATTGTACTCACCCCCGTTAGGGGGTTGCAGTTACGGGGATAAAAAGAGCGGAAAAGTTGTTCCCCCTCGAATCAGAAATTGACGGGTCTGAGCGATTTTCCACATTTTCATCTTAATGCCGGAAAATCGAGGTGTTCAGTTTTCGTCGGTTGAAAAGAATTTAATCAACATTAAAAAACAGATGGAAGTGACGGAGATTTTTCATTTCACATTGCTAACAGTAAGTTAACACTTTAAATTGATTTTACCAGATTTAATCAAACATACCCCAAAATCATCTATACATAATACCGTTAAACTTATTGACGAACTTAAATCCCCCAAAATTCTACTTGGCGCAAAACTTATTTCCTGCGATTTTGTCAATTTATTCCCCTTCATACCAAGCATAGAAATGAAAAACATAATAAAAAACCTTTCACATGAAAATCTATCACTCACCATTCAAATTATACGTGAAGCAATGGTTTTACTTAATAGTAGCTCGGATCCACGAAATCTCCGCTTTCCACTCATTTGTACAGGTTGTTTTCCATCCCACTCTCAATTGATAATTTTAAAAAAGAAATTAAATTTAGCGTCAACTAGAGATTATAACGAAAATATGATAGATAAATTAGTTTTCAAAAAACAGCATAAAAATCAATAGAATCGATATTTCCGCTTCTTCAAGAAAGAAAAATTTTACAGTATCAACTACATTCCAAAAATTAGAACTCAAATTTGCAATAGACTAAAAAGAAACAACATCAACACCATATGGACAAGAGAAATAATAATCAAGGATCAAGGATCAATTTGGTTAAAAACAAAGATTTGAATAATTGAATTTGAATAATATTCAAATTTTGTTATATTTCTTCTATCAAGTAAAAGGCCTTTCTATTTTATTTTAAAAACAAAGATTATCTGAAAATTGGAGTGAGTTCCCGGCTTTTTACATAGGTCAAACTAGTCGTTCAATCAACATTAGAGTAGATGAACATAAAAAATCTATACTCCACAATAAAACAATACTGGTTTCTCTGCTCATTGCATAAAAGAAAACCATTTCATAGACTTCAGTAAAACCGGAATTCTACATTCCGGCAACAAAAGCAAAAAGTTCGAATATCTGGAGATCTCTTCGACTCATAAAAAACATTTGGCGATAACGAAGGATCAGTTGGAATGTAATCTATTTCCATCACTAACATCTGTTAGTAACTAGTCCCTTTGAAAAATAAGCAAATATGGTCAAAAGGTAAAACTTCCATCTGTTATCCGAAATATATAAATTGTAATGTTAAGTAAATTCTTCTTAGTTTTGAAATTGAGTTGAAACCCGAAACATGTATATGTCAACAAAATGAATCAAACTTTTGTGAAACTTAAGCCAAGTGTATGTCTACCTTATAAACATATTTCAATGTTTCATCTGACAGCACCTTTATTCTGATACTGAATTGTTTCAGCCGTTACTATTTGGTAGTTGATCATAATTAAAACAATTGGTAGTACTACTATGGGTAGTAAAACATAGTAATTTCTACAATTTATTTTAATTAACCTTCATTCTGTGTCATCATTAGGCTCTCTTTCAGAATCTGTTATTTCGCTAAAGTAGACACAACATGGTTTCTGTGTACTCTAAAAATGACAACTCTTATACCGACTAATGTGTTTCCAGTAGCAAATTTATCATATTATTTTATTGCATTGAATTGATGGAATAACAGTAACATTCTTTTACCTTTGGGAGTTTCGGTTTTCACTTAACGGAAATTCATCATGAAAATTTTGCTATTCACACAACAATTGTTTCATCAGTGGATTCATTTGTCAGAGAGCTTCAGGTGATTTAAACTCAACACTGAAAACGTAAGTGGCTGTCCTTGTCAGAATTTTTTTTTTTTGAATCAAGAATCGAGAATCTTTACCGACAAGGTTACCTTGATCCCTCATAAGTAAAGCTCCATTCAAATAATAATTATTTCCAGAACTTGCTAGACTGAAATACAAACAATGGTCCCACACATCTTGAGCGAAATGGAAATGTAGAAAATCAAGCTTTAACGTTACGAAACATTCAGATTTAATAACACTCTTCGTTATCCTGAGTGTTGTACAATTGAATTAATTCAACGGACTGCATTCCGTTTTAATTATAAAGAACTGCGCTGTTTAGTTATTGCGGGAATTCATACGAGTTCGTTATTAAATTTTGTATTTTCAGAACCGTGTATTTCCCGAATGGAGGTGGGGGTTTCGGAAGAACATGGAATTAGATTTGAGGTAGAGTCCAATTATCGATCGGACACAGTTCGAGTGATTTTGAAGATAACCTTAAGTAATTAATTTCTTATAGTTCAGATAAAATGTCCTTAGACTACCAGTAGACGCTGGTGACATTTTTTTTACGCTGGAAAAAATAACCTCATATTTATTTTGTTATTATTGATTCACATATTTCTTTATTTCATTCAAATTAATAGGTACAAGAACCTTAAAATTATTCTCAACGACCAAACAGATGTCACAAAATCCTCATTGTTGAATATTTTTACCTGTATTACCTGTATTTCCAATAATTGACCCCAGTTTATTTTATGGCTATTTATATCCCCTTTTTCGGATATTTTTCTTTTTTTATCAGTTTTTCTGTGAATTGATGGTAATTTGTATTACTCTTTGCATCCTTTTTTCTTAGTTTTATTTCCGAAAATTGTTAGTTTGTTGTACCGCCTCTTTTTTCAAGCTTTTAGCTATACAGGCTGTTTCACGAATTATTGTACAGGCTTTCAGGGCAGATGCAGGACATTTTGGTGAGTCTGAATCAGTGCTCGAAATATGTCCTTACTGTATTGGTCTAAGAGTTATAGGATGTTTTATGTATTTTATCAAAAACTTTCAATCGGCATACCTCTTGAATGCCTGCATGGATCTCCATGAAAACTTGAGGGAATGAGTATAGGCCAATGCCAAATATTTGCCCATAATGACATAATGACAATGCCACACTTTGCATCATCATTTTATGAACCATTGAATATTAGGAATTTTTAATTTATAATAAACACGGACCTGTGAATCTCCGAATAATGCGTTTGTCTATTCATATTGAATCGATTGAAATTCTCAATAACATGACTTAGGTATTGTGCTGCATCTTATTCCATCCAATAAATGAATGTAGGGGCAACATCAAATATTTTTTGCAAAACTAATTTAACCGAAAACTCGAATTAACATTGAACATTTAATTGGACTATTATAAAATTATCTCTTCAGGGTTTACCATCGAACTTGCTCTTTCTCGTTTACTTACTGACGGAAAGTGTCCAGTTTCACGAAGTAAGCGATTAACATGTTCGAATGTTTGGTGTTTAGGAATTTGACGATCCGGATATAGCCTTCGATATTCCCTAGTAGCTTCACGACCATTGCACTTACAAAATCCATAAACTAACAACATATCAGTATACTCAGTATTCGTAAATGACGGCATTTCGATATCTCTCTTAATGAAAATTTTACGAAAACACAACAATCTACTACTTGCGTATTTTTCTATTTCAATAACTACTCGACAATAGTTTGAAATGTCAAAATTCTTAGCATGGGCCACTTAGATTTTGAAATGGGTTGAATTGAGAGTAAACGAATTTCTTCGGTGATCTTTCACATAGCATTGAAAGTAAATGATATCTTAAGCTTCAGATCGATTCAAGCAGCATGTGAGAAGATAAATAGTGGACCAAAAAGAAAAGCTAATGAAAACTGCAGAACATTCAATACAAGAGCTAGCAGGTGTCAAAAAGAAATAGGGACATTTTCGAGAATAAATCACATACGAAAATTGATGGGGGAGGGGGTATAAATGAATTTATTTGCGAACGTGTAAATTAGATGTCGAAAAGTATTTCGTTTTGTATGCGTGTGTCTGATTTCAGTCAGTTATTATTTTTTTTAAATATCTAAAATTTTTCAGGTTAGAAATGCTGCCTCAAGTCATGATACTGAGAAGTCAAGTCATGATACTGAGCAAATCCATTCAAAATGAATTAACGCATTATTCGGAGAAACACAGGTCCGCGTTTACTATGAATCGAAAACTCCACATGTTCAATAGCTCACAAATTATTGATGCGAAGTGTGGCATTATTTCAAATGAGCTTGTTTGAAAGAGCATTTATTGTAGATTCTGAGGAGAACTTGACTTTTCGAAAATTTGATGTACAGGGTGTTTTACAAGATGTGGGATAAAGAATACAGGTTTCTCAGTCCGGACCTGCACTATCGACAAGTGATTAGGCACAGTTATTAGGCATTGGCCTATACTCATTCCCTCAAATTTTCATGAAGATCCATGCAGGCGTTCAAGAGTTATGCCGATTGAAAGTTTTTGATAAAATACATGAACATCCTGTATTTCTTAAATTAATATGGTTAGGACATATTTCGAGCACTGATTCAGACTCGCCAAAAGGTCCTGCATCAGCCCTGAAAGCCTGTACAATAATTCGTGCAACACCCTGTATAAGAAGTGAATATGTAATTTGAAGTGTTAGTTCAAAATGTAAACTTGACGGAGTCACAGTGTTGGCCAAACAGTTGTCGTTAAGTTTATAAATTGTGGAAATAAATTATATTATTTTATTTGATTCGATTCAATTAAAATGTATTCGTCAATGTAAACGAAAATAAGCAAATACGATATTGTGTATTTTTCTCTGAATAAATACCAGCATTTTTCGATTCATTTTTCAGTATATTTTTCTTATTGTTTTTATTGAATTAGAAGCCTTTGTTACCGTAAAAAAAATTCTGCCACGCCTTCTTGATATTTAATTGCATCGTTACAAAACATCACCAATCTGCAAAAAATGTTTAGAAAGATATAATCTCCAGGCGAACACTTTCCTCGAATAGACTAAATTTCATTCAAGTTTCCGGTAGATTGCGCCGGATCTAAACATTTCGTCATAGACGGGCTAAATGATGTGTGAAGTAAGCTTCCCGAAAGTGTTATTATACAGGCCATTCGAAAGCAGTTAATATCCGAAACCCGTCAGTCTACCCCAGATGATTCTTTTTGAGCTGAACGCGAGGTCAGACAAATCGTTCGTTTGTGCCGAAATTAACACTCTTTTAACTTGCAACGTAAACAGGATGAGGGTGCTGAAACGTAGTTGCGAATTCTGGATGAATGGAGAGGTTTTGAGTGGTATGAGTTTTTCCGAATGGTTCCCATGAAAGGAAAATATATAGATGATGTTGCGATGGAGAAATGTATCCAGTTTAGGTGGTGTTCCAAGATGAGTAATTGAACATATGACCTTTCATTGAATGTGTTTTTCCTGTATGAATTGTTGAAATTTATCCCATTCCTAAGAAATATTGATTGAGAATATTGACTCTGCTGAAGATGCTCGATTTTTATCGATAAATACACATAAACTACCATTATTTTACAGAAAGAATATATTCATGATTAAAACTCGTCAATTTTATTTAAAAAATTCACACAGTTTTTATGTTTCATACTTTATTTAGAATGACACGTGTTTCTGTCTTTCCACCATCTTCAAATGAGTACAAAAAGTAACTGAATTTAGAATTGAAAAAGGTTCTTTATACCACTTAGAATATCTGTGAATAATTAAAACAAATTGTAGAAATTACTATGTTTTACTACCAAAAAAGATATACTACATATTTTCTTGTGACTTCAATTTCGGAAAATGAATTATCCCATCATCAGACAACTGAAGACCTAATAGAGGTATTCATATTTATACCTCTGTACCACTGTTAGGTCTTCAGTTGTCTGATGATGGGATAGTTCATTTCCCGAAACTCGAGTCACAAGAAAATGTGTAATATATCTTTTTTGGTAGTAAAACATAGTAATTTCTACAATTTGTTATAATTATGATCAACTACCAAATAGTAACGGCTTAAACAATTCAGTATATGTGTACATTTTTATGGCGCATGGAAATAACAGCATCTAATATAGGGGTACTCCCAAAAAAAATTTGGAAATTCGTTAGATTCTCCTTTTTCACGATGGCTTTGCTGATGGAAAGAATCTCTAAATAGTCCATCAATTTACCCTTCTTAACATTATATAGTAAAGTGACATATTCCTCATTGAAAAAATTACTATTTTTCATACAATGTTCTGCCAAAGCGGTTGCTTTATGGTTTTTCAAACTAGACATCCTACGTTCTTTAATTTTATGTTGTAACATCTGCCTGTCTGTCCTATGCACACATCGTCAAAAGTCTTGGCCCCCCGATCAACTCTCAACTTGTTGAATGTAACATGACAATTTTTTGTGTGTGGAATCTTCACTATATCATCACTGAAATGAAAACAAAATACCAGCAAAAACTGTTTCTTGTTCGGGAGAATAGAGGTGTATTCGAAGTTAACCAGTTTTCAGGTAATAACGAGAGTTGAATTATTCCGTGGAAAATGCCGGGACATCCAATTTCTCAGTTTGACTGGGCAAGAATAGTAGGCCTACATCAAGAAGCTTTATCGAACCACCAGATTGCGCAAGGTTTGAATATTCCACGGACTTCAGTAAGGCGCATTGTGGCCCTTTTCCTGGAAACCGGCAGCGTTGCTCGGAGACCGGTGCCTGGTCTACCCAGAGTAACATCTGCAAGGGAAGCCCATTATATCGCAAATTTTACTCGAAGGAATCAAACGGTATCTGTAACAGCACTGTCATTTTTTGAGAACCTATAGACGGCTAGTCTCAACCAGTACCATAAGAAGACGGTTGCATTCCTCAAATTTAAGGGCAAGAGGACCTATAAGAGTACCTCGGCTATCACTTGCACATAGAGCTACCGGTCGGCAGTGGGCCGAACACCACCAAAACTAGCTTTTAACACAATGGCGCAACGAATCGGTTTACAAAGTGATAGCCGACGAGAAAGAGTTTGGAGAGGTCCAAGCAGACTAGAGCGTTTCAATTTCACCCGGGAAGTTGTGCCCTTTCAAGGCGGATCAATAATGTGCTGGGGGGTATAATGTTCGGTCGCCGTACCTCTCTTATTGTCGCTGAACGAACAATGACTGGTTCCATCTGCGTAGAAAAGATCATTGAACCAATGAACTGGCCAGCAAACTTACCAGACAGGAATCCAATTGAGCACGTATGGGATTACTTAGGGAGAAAAATATTCAGTCGCCAAAAACCACCTTCGACTTTTCAGGAATTCAGTTTAGCCCTTCAGGAAGAATGCCTGAAAATTTCATTAATGACTTGATTCGTGGGATGCCTAGGAGTATTGAGTAGTTGATTGAAAGAAGAGGTGGTAATACAGACTATTGCATTCGGATTCAGTTGTGGAATAACTATCATTAATCAAAAATAAATAATCGATAATTTTGATTTTTTCTCATTTTTTTATCCTGAATAAAGCAAAGAGTAACCAACAAAGATTTCTATCATTTATATTGCAGTTGAAATAGAGGAAAATATCCTCATTTCCAGAACTTAGGTTGTTTATTTCTTGAGAAACCTAGGGGGGCCAAGACTTTTGACGATGTGTGTATGTAGCATTACAATCATCACATTTAATTTGATAAACCCCCGATTCGGAAAAGTTTGAGTTCCTCTCTTCCTGGTCCACCAATAGCTTGGCTCAATTATTTCTATATACTGGTAAATAATTAATTCCCATTTTATGAAGACCAATAGAGATCCTGCAGCTGAAACCTTTTATATAAGGCATTGAAAACCATTTTTTCTTCTAGTTTCTTCATGATTTCAAATGGCTTATATAAAAAGTTTCAGCAAATGGCGTTTGAAAAGTCTCTCTATCCTCAACGTGTCAATGTTTGGTGCGATTTTTCGGCTGGTGGTGCGATTGGACCTTACTTAGTCGAAAATGATGATTATATTGATGTGATTGGTGTTTATTTTCAACAAAACAGTGCTACGTGCCACACAATGAACGAAATAATCACAGCTGGCCACCGAGATCTTGTGATTTAACACCTTTATACTTTTTTCTTTGGGTGAAAGATAAGGTCTATGCCAATGCTTCACAATCGATTGAAGACCTTCAAGATGTAATTCGTGAAGTTATCGAGGATTCAGCCACAAATGTGTGAATTAGTCATGGGAATTTTCATGAAAAGGATATAATGCTGCAATCGGAGCTGTAGCGGCTATTTGGCTGATATCGTTTTTCATTGTTAATAGCATACCTTCTTCCTTCCTCAGATGAAGGAGTTTCATATTTGTTGGTTTCATATTTCGAGTGTGGGTTTTGTTAGATTTATTCTTTAATCCTATCATTGCACACTATTGCACGAACTTCGGGGAATCTTTCGTATTAGATATCGAAAAACATCGTCCATTTTCTGATTTTAAATCCAATCTAGACCTCGACGGGTATTTCAACCGTCGTAATATTTTGTTGCCTCTTCTAACTGGAATCAGATTAATATCGTCTCGAATTATATTGGAAAGCATCGATTTCCGTTCTAGTTTTTCAATTAAGTCCCTAGCCAAACAATCATACTGTTTACCCATATTTTTCGAGCGAGTGAATCCTTCTTTCTCCTTTCCCCCCAAACGATCCAGAAAGATGATGAGAATTCCTTCCCCTGCCTCGGTTCCTACATGTCGATAGATTTAATTAATGGTAGGTCCCAGGACTCTTCTATTTTTATTTAAAGCCTTTATTGTATTGTTGAAAATATCGCAAGATTCATATCTGGCTATGAATAACTGAGAGCGTTATTACATTCTCGACGCCATGGGAAATTCTATGAACATTCTTTTCTGTCTTTGAACTTCGATGATCAGGTTCATTGAAGAAATATTTTCATTAAGTCGATTTTTTCAGATTGCAATTTTTGCACTCATGAAAATAGTTTATATTGGATTTTCTAGAAGGGCCTAGTCATGAGTGTTGATTGTTGATTTAAAATAACTGACTAAAACAAATACTCTCTATAAATTAACTTAAAATAGTTTGGCTAAAAAGAAAACCACTATTTTTTGCTAGACGGCTGGAGTGATTGATATCTCGTGAAGTATCGATTAATCAATTCCAGATTTATGCTCGTTGTCAATGTGACATTTAACACTAAAAATATTATTTTGCTGGTTTTTGTTGGGTCCATCCAGTTGTGAGTTTTAGGGTGTTAAAAATGGAACTCAAAAAAGAAAATATTTGCAGTTTTACAGTTTATGGTCTCGATACTGTAACAGCTGAAATTTAATTTTCATCGATTCCGTTCAGGTATTTCTTATGTTGAAGATGCAAAAGCAGGCCTGTTGTCGAAAATGTCGATAAAACCACAAAAATAATCGAAGTTAACCGGCATACGTCGTATAGCATCGCAGAGAAGCTGAAGATCGACCATAAAACAGTTTTAAACCATTTTTCCACAGCTGGATTTGAAAAAAGTTCGATATTTAGGTCTCACACCAATTAGCGCCAAAAAACATGATCGAATTTCCATCTGCGAAACCATTTCTTAAACGAATGGTGACTGGGTATGAGAAATGCGTCACATACGCTAATATTGTGTGAAAACGATCATGGTCAAAGCACGTTGAAGCAGTTAAAATGGGGGCCAAATCGGCATTTTGTGAGACAGGAAAGGAATAATAATAATGCTTCGATATGGCCAAACACAAAATTAGTATCTCTACTGTCAACAACTGAAAAGTTTGAAACTAGCGCTGGACCAAAAACGGCCAGAATTGACCAACAGAAGAGGTATTGTGTTCCATCAGAACCACTCCCGGACGGACACGTCTGCATTAACTCGCAGAAAATTCGGGAACTTGGTTGGGAAGTTTTAATACATCCACGATATAGTCTGGACCTGGCACCAAGCGATAACCGTTTTTTTCTACCATTAAAAAACTTCCTAAGTGATAAAAGAAGATTGTGAAAATCGATTACTACATTTTTTCGCCAATAAGGACCAAGACATCAAATTATACAACAAAACGATGTATATTTGACCCAAATCGGACTATCCGAATCATGTTAAATAAAGTCTTGAAGTTCACCCAAAAATAACGGTTTTTTCCCCCAACCTATTATTTACATTCAATAATTTTATGTCTGTATGAAATTTCATGATATTTTGGAATTTAAACAATAGAGTCGGAAACAATATAATCCTAGGAGTAAAACACCGCTTTTAACAAGGAATATCTTAACAAAAACGGAAAATCTTTGCGCTCGTCACACTATCAGACTAAACAACACATATTTAAACATAAGCTACAGCAAAAATTACACTCGCAAAGACAAACCTCAACAATAGATTTCTGTCTGTCGAATAGAGCCCTATATTCAACACAGATACTAGATGTATGAAGTTTCCCATAAGTTTACATAGACTCTGATAATTTCAAGGTTCTTTTTAGCCCACCAAAACTCTATGGTCTAATAAAAACTCAAAAAGAAGATGCACCAAATCGCCCAATTGTTTCTTTTATTTTTAGCCCTACCCGTAAAATAGAAAAAGAATTAAATGAAATTTAGGACTTACTTATTAAAGGACTTATTTAATTCCGAAATACACAATGAAAAATTTCGAAGAATTAACAACGAAATTAAAGAATTTCACTTTACCAAATAATTCCTACCTAGTATGCCTGGGTGTACACAATATGTTTCCAAATATACCGAGAAAAAAAGCATTCATTAACCTTCAGAAATTCTTGAAAAATCACATGTGAATCCCGTGATATACAGTGATTTCATCGCCCTTTTAGAACAATACCTGTTTAAAACTATTTTCCATTGAACAATAAAATATACGAACAATCAAACGGCCTAGCTATGAGCTCACCACACTCCTTCCAGACATATCATGTCTGAAATGGAAAGTGAAATCTTTAATTCAAAATTAGCCGTGAATATTCATTTCTGGTACAGATACGTAGACGATATACTCACGTGCATTTCCGGAACATCCAAATAACTGGGTCAACTTTTGAATTTCTTAAATAATATTCACCTAAAAATTAAATTCAAATTACAAAAACAATCAAACAATAGAATTACATTTTTGGACCTCTCGATATCACACTCGAATAGTAAAATAGAATTTAACGTAATCAGAAAACCCACATTCACTGATATATGTATTCTCATTGACTCCAATCACCCAAATTCACAAAAATGTCAGCGTATCAATCGATGATCGTAGAGCTTTCGCATTACCCTTGTCAAAAAATTACCACGAAGCTGAAGTCCAAACTAATAAATCAATATCCGCGAACAACGGTTTCAACCCCATTATAATAGATAATTTAATTAATATTTGATAGATTCGGTCTTTACTTGGTGGAAACTCATTTTAATCAAAAAAATTTTTGTGGAAATAAATTACTGTCTCATATAAATTTTTTTGATAATTTAATACTACAGAAACAACCTAAAATAGCTATAAACCAAAATTATCCCAGCATAAAAACTAAAGAAAACAAAAATACATTTCTTTATCGTACTTCGGTAGCATAAGTCAAAAAGTGGCCAATAGTTTTTCAAAATTAGATGTTAATATTGCTTTCAAAACACAGAACCAATTATCACCTGTATTATTCAATGCAAAGGACCCAGCTCCAAAGATTTCATGAAAAATAAAAAAACTTCTACTTTTGCTACTTATTGTAGCGGCCATCCTTTTCTGACAATAGATAATCTCGAAATTTTACATGTAGAATCAAAAGGATAGGAACTTGATTATTAAAAGCTGTTGAAATTTTCAAATTAGTTCACAATAAAAATAATGTAAAAATAATGAATAACTGTACGGATCTATGTAGATCCAAATTATTTGATATATTTAAATAAGTACCATCTGTTTACCAATCTTCTTTGGCGTGCCGAGATTCTAATAGTTGTTAGGCGTCCTCTCTTTTTTTACCTGTTTTTATTACCTCTTCTACCTCTGTATATTCAGAAATGCCCTGTCCTGCTTGTTAAATCTTCAGTTGTCTGAAGATGGGAAAGTTAATTTCCGAAACTCGAGTCACAATTAAAAGTGTAAAATATAATTTAATTGGTAGTAAAACGTAGTGATTTCTACAACTTGTTTCAAAATGTATATTTAGGAAGATTCTCCTAACATTCAAAATAAGTTGTTTTTGTTTGTTTGAGAGAAAATTTATAGTTCAAATTGAGTTTTCAACAGTGCAGTAGCGTATATATAGGACAAACCCGGACATGAAAAAGATTCTAAAAACATCAATCGTTTCTTAAATAAGATCCGAAAAGATAACTCTTATTTTGCGAAACCTTTTTTTTAAATCGATTGTACCTTTCAGTATTGGACAATCTTGAAATATTTGAGACACAATTTGCTTTATTCAGTTTGAAAATGTTGTACACACTATGAAAATCGAGATGCTGAATATTCAGTGATAAAAAGTGAGTAAGTAATTTCCTATTTGATTCAATGAACTATCGCAAAATAACGGACTACTTCATCTAATATTTGATGGAATATTAACTTTGGAGCCTTGTTTCAGTTCGTCCTTTGCTCTTGTTTCTTGATTTTTTCGCAGATATCAAAGAAGAAGAAACTGAACTCCGCAAATTGCATTCATTTAAAAATTTCATGTTTCAACGAACGGAATAATTCAATATCCTGAAAGACCAATTCAGAATTACGTTCAGCATCTTTAATGAAAACTAAATGGAATGCAAAATCAGAAACCTTTGGCCCGTTTTCCACTTCAAGATACGGTGGGAAATGCCTTTGTTTCTTCCGACATTCGTGACATTTGTTTGCCGTAAACAAATTAAGATTTTAATTGGCTGCGCTCCTTCATCAATATTGTTCCAAATTTAAGTTTTAATTGAATTTTTCAAAACGTCGGGTAATTCGACGGAAGTCGTGGGATGTTGCAGTAAAAGTTATTGATGGCTTCATTATTTATTTAGTTTGTGGAGAAACTTTGTAACGTTAGTTATTAAAGGACGATTAGGTATTTCAGTTTTGAATATTACTTTTATGTTTCTGACTCATTGTTTTCTCAGGAGATAAGGATTTTTCGAATCGTAAAGTGGAAAAGTTTTTGAAAGTATTAAGCTTGATATTTTCGTATTTTACATTCTGGAGTATCTGAGTATATGTCTGTTGAATCGGGTGTTTTCTTAGAGTGATAGAACTTTCGATAGGGATAACTGTGATTTGACAGAAGGTAGAAGCCATGTTGTTTTGACATTTCTGTTCAGTAAGCATTGACAAATTATCATGAAAATACTCACGCCGCAACGTTTACAAATTGTTGAATTTTATTTTCAAAATCAGTGTTCTATTCGCCAAATTTATGGAGCACTTCGTGAAATTTATGGTTTACATAATCGTCCATCAGAGCAGCTTATTCGTCAAACTATCGATAGATTTCGGACAATATTTTCTCTACTCGATGCAACAGCAAAAACAAGACAAAGAACTGTACTAACAGAAAAAATATCGCTGCTGTAAGTCATAGTGTTAATGATGATTCAGATTCTTTTCGTCTACGTTCACAACAAGTTGGACTCTGTGGACGGCTATGTAAACAAGCAAAATTGCCGTATATGGGGTGAAAACAATCCTCCATTGCATCCTGAAAAGTGTATAGTTGGAGCTGCTCAAGTCACAGTAAAACATTAACTGCCTGTACTTTGACCAAGCGGTCACGGCATTAACTCTCTGCTTTTCGAACAAGTAAATCAACATTCACTGAATTCACAGTTAACGCATCAAACTGCTTCCATTCTCTTAAGTGACATCTTTGGCACACTCATTTTCCTTACTCCAATATTAAAGAGTTTAAATATATTATAAAAATCCTCTATTCGCATTGATTTGTAACTCCACAAAGGAATGGATTATCTCTAATATTCACATTTGAAAAGGAGTTTAGTAAATTTGTGTAGTGAAGTCAAGTGCATATTGCCAGATGGTGAATATTTCCAGATGGCGGGAAAATAGGAATTACTCATCATTCCGTTGCATATCGTATCGGATAATATTACAGCTTTCTGTGGCAGTTTTTTCAAAATATTTCCTGTTATCAGATCAAAACCTGGTGAGTTTTTATTTTTCAGTTTTATTAATCTCGTGAAAACTTCTTTTGGTTTGATAGAATTACTCTGTTGGATAATTCAGATGTTTTTCTATATATTTCGATTTTTTTAATTGGTCTCGTTTTCCGTACCATTTTTTCATACTATTTTTTCTCACAATGAAGGAATAGATGTTTTTATAGCTGAACTAAACTGAAACGTATTCATTTAGTATACGTTTACGGAAAACTAAGGTTACTTTCCGAAAACAGAAAGAGGTGTATTTCTTACAGACGTGAAGTAAAACTAGCCGATTCACGAAAGGAATGGTCCTCTATATTCCCAGAAAATACATTAGTATTCCACGTCGTTCTCCACTATAATGCATTCAGTTTTTGATGGCACACTTACGGGTACCTTTGGAAACATCTCTATTTGCGCTGATCCTCGAGGCCATTAGCGGAGCTGAACATTTCCGAATATTGAAAGGATCTTGCCGGGGGTCATGCCCAGGCATAATTCGTCTGGCTTATAATATAAACCGCAATTACGTTGCGCTAAGAATTAATGGATGGTTTTTAGGGTCTCGCACCCGGATTATCAACTATCTTTTCTGAATTTGAACGGGAAATGAAAGCGCTCAAGAGAATTTGCGAGATCCTATCCGATCGGGGTACGTGTGACTCGAATATGAGAGAAGACATGAACAGGATTCACATATTATGTATTTTAACACGTTTCTTGCATGGCTGGTCTAGAATATAGACAATAACATTAGCTGGTGTTGAAACTTTCCAGTTCATTTTATCTGCCTTTTGTTTCCTTATATCTGCATTATTATATCTTATTTTATCTACATAATTTAATTGTGTCTTATATAGAGAAGAAAAGTTGAAGTATTGATAAATATTTTTCTTATAGAAAGGCAGCAATTATAAACCTACCGAAACAGAGGTCATTTTATGCTCTTTGGTCTCAAAACTGTCAATCTTTGTACAACTTTCTGTTAAAAAGAGTAGTATAACTAGAGTAGAGTGTCTGATTGTATCCTGTACAGGAATATTAACAAAACTCCACATCAACTCCAATCACGTATTATTCCATTTCATCAAACCAACATTTCTGAGCAGAATATATAGGAAGAGAGATTAAACGTGATCGTATGGTGTAAAGAATTGCTAGGTATGTAGAGATACCTTTTTGAATTCTTCCTCGTAATTGATTAAACGTTAACCAATTAGTATGCAAATTCTTTGTTGAGCATACTTCAAATGGGGTTGAGAGAGGGATGTATATAAGAATTTGATGGTTTATTTACAGCCTGAATATATATATATATATATATATATATATATATATATATATATATATATATATATATATATATGTATATATATATATATATATATATATTTTGTCATGGAATTTGCAGTTAAAATAAATAATTACATAAATATATTAGGGAAAAGACTTACCTTTGTATATAAGTTGACTCGTTATAGTGTAACAAGACCAAAACTAATTAAATAATAACCATTCTACTACAAATATTAATAATTCAACTCATTAAAATGCTCACAAGCTAAAAATTATGAAGAAAAAGCATATTCAGGATACATAACGACTAGTCGATTGAAAATTCTTTGAACGGTAATAAAAAAACAGTAATCTTGTTGACAGTTTATGAATAGAATTCACAGGGAGATTTCAATTTACAATTATTCAATATAAAACCAGCCAAAGTTGCAATAAATAGAAGTAATTTGAATTTAGATATCCAATTTGAAATTGATGAAGAATTTGTTGAAAAGATTTGTTACTATCATGAATCAAATATAAACTTCAGTGAAATTATTGACAGAGAACAAGCTAAATTAGATATAACTTACCAGAATTATATAAATAGGACAAATTTGATCGAAATTCACTTAATTCAATGAAAGATAACATCAACGTCAGATATTCTGAAATTATTAATGTGAGAGATATCTTTCAAGATGTTTAGGCATCAATAGTATTGTAATAGCATCTAAACTAAAGAAATTCAATCAATTTCATAAATAATTTTAAATCATTTATAAGTTGTAAGCATTAGAAGTGAAATTCTGTTAAATTTTGACACTTGAAATACTGTATGGATGGAAAGCAAGACTTTCACTGTTTTGTTCAACATGAAACATACATCAAAATGTAGTTTGAAAAATAGGCTAATTTTCAACAGTAATTTCAAACCAAGAAATATTGTAAATTTTGTAGAATCATCATTTTTCCATAATTTTGACAGAAGCTAGTAAGCTTTGAAATTCAATTTTTCTTGAAAACTATAAATAGAGCAGACACAGAAAAAGTCGGCAGTCTCCAATTATATGCAGAGTAGAATCCTTGTCGGTCCATAATTAAAAAAAGTTCCGAAAAGTATCATCATCTAAAAAAGGAAGGTTATTTGGAAATTGAATCCAGAAAATACATTACCTGAATGTGAATGGAAAAATCCCACATAGAAATCAAGTTTGAAACGAATTGGATAAACTGAATACAAGTAAGAAGAAAATCAACAAAGTTGCCTGTTAATTTCAGAATATTCTAGAAGTGTGGTTTCCAACGGAACCAGTGTTATTCCTGAAACTAAGAAGGAACAATTAAAAAGAACAATCATAAATTGATGAACAAACTTACCAAAGGTAGTAAAAATTCAATCTTGTTAATTTTTCCAGAAAGAAGTTTAGAAATAACAATCTTTGTTTACATTAGAATTACTTTAGGATATTAAGATAGGGTTAGGTTAACATAGAATTAGAATTTAGGTTATTAATCACTGATTATAATATTTCAAATTACTTTCATATAATATAATTTAAAAATTCAACCTCTTAAAAGTTCAAATTGAACCCTCCCTCAAAGATCAAATCAAATTTGATACTATTTAAATTTCAATTATTCAAAAATACAATCTTAAGAGCTAGCCGGAAACATAGAATACAGCAACTAGATATAGGGGTGATCTAATTGGTATTCATTTAAAAATTATATTAATTAATTCCATAATATATATATATATATATATATATATATATATATATATATATATATATATATATATTATATGATTGATATAGTTTGATTGTGTACCTAAATTGAGGGAGTTATTTTGGTGTAGTTTTAACTCTAAATAAGGTGAAAACACTATCTTGTTCGTGGAATTGTTCTTTTTTGAGCTTTTTCACCGTTGCTCATTTTCGCCGAATTCACTTTTATTGGTTGGGTTCACTTTTTACAAAGTACCATCTGATTATCAATGAATAATATCGATTACATAACTCATATTTTAAACAACCAATAAAAGCCGTGAATTTCCCATAGTTACAGGGTATTGATGAGTGACTATACCCTTGACGATGTGGTATAATCGTTTTGGTGTTTCGCCTTCTGCCATATTGTTTCGATAGTAACGTTCTTGGACGTTCGCCAAATAAAACAAAAGTCGAGCTCAAAGAAATGTCATTGAATTTTTCAATATAGTTCTAGTGTTGAAATAGCTCAAGAAATTGAAAATTTGACACCAGAAAATACCACAAAAACACATAATTAGGTTTGGAAACAGTTTACGGTGTTTTGTGAACATCCGAATTAAAAACTTTGTGCTGATATTTTGAATGAAGACCTAGCAGATATATTATAAGTTTGGTTGAAGCACGAAGAGAGGGCCAAGGAGCTACTTCAAGGGATGTCTTCAACTGAACCTTTTTGAGTGACCGGCAGAATGAGAGACTGTCGTAGGGCTCGAAATGTGGTCAGGTGAATTCCGATACGACATTCGACTGTTGTCATCGGTTCTAATGGGTTTCTAAGAAAAGTATGAAGGACAAAAATATTCTCGTCTGATCCCCAGAAACCAGCCGGATGAGAATAGTCGATGGGTCTTCTCTACGAAGTGCTAAACACTCCTTACAGCACACCACTCACACTTCCTTCTGAAGTACGGTGCGCATTCTCGGTACCCATTTTGCACTGACCTTTGAGAGGTTAAGATGACCATGAAGGATAGCATGTGTGCTACGCACGGATCAATTTGTCATCTCGATTAACATCGAGATTTTCATTCTGGCATCTTCAAATACTAGCTTTTCCACTTTTTTCACATTTTCTTCAGTGGTGCCGCTGACGAACCAGCCCCAGCGAGGATTCGATGCTTTCTCTGCCTCTTTTGAATTCACTTGGCCACTTTTAAACGGTGGATAACGACACAGTCTTGGAAAACAGCAATCATTTCTCCATGAATGATTTTTGACTTTTTCTCCGCTTAGTGAGGAACTTTATAACGGCGCGATGCTCGATTTGGTTCATCATTGTGGCATCAGTCATTCTGGTCATATTTCACTGAGGGTACCTAGAAAACTGAGTGAAATTTTATATTTACACCCTCAGATAGTGTCATTAGTAAATCAAATAATTAGATTACTCACATTAACTTATCACACCGATACCTAGAATACATTAATTACCTTTCGTACAGTGTTGCCATTAAAACCATTTCAAATTGTATCATTCCTTAATAAAGTAAATAAAAACAACTTGGCTTAAGTTTCACTATTTATTTGATGTCTGTTGACATACATATATATATTTCGAGTTCTTAGCCCATTTTCAAAACTGAAGAGAACAAAACTTAAAATCCTACTTATAAGGGTAAGGTAGATCACAGGTACAATTTTGAACAGTGTAAAAATATAGTGTTGGTTGAGTCCTAATCTTTTGCAGATAAGAGCAATGGTGATAAATTAAATTGAAGTTGTTCATTTGTAATTGTTAGCTGCTTACCATGTGCTAAAGAAATTTCCAAACTTTCTAAAAGGTCCATTCTTCTGCTTTTATCACCTACGTGTGAAATCTCAGTTCTACTGAAATCTATGAAATGGTTGTTGTTTATACAATGTACAAATAACTACAAATAACTTTGTTTAAGGCATATTTCAAGTAGAATTATTGTTTCTCGTAAAATTGGTATTGGTTTTGCTGTAGTGAATTTTGAACTATATTTTTAATTTCTAAATTAGGTATGGAAGGAAATGAATTCACAACATCGAATGAAAGAAGTTTAGTGTAAGGGGGAATTTTTAAAGCTTTTAGTTCTTCTGTGAGTATTTTTGATATAATATTTTGGGCTATGTTGTATCAATGGGCCTCATAGGATAATCTGTCTAATGTATTTTAGAAAGGGTCTAAAGTAATGGAACTACTGGATTCATAATTTTTAATGTATAATTTGTATCTGAAGGCAAAAAAACATTCTATACGATAAATTTCGTACCACAAATAAGTAATAAAATTTGCGATAGACTAAAACAGAATAATATTAATATTATTTGTATAAATGAGAAAAACTTAGGATCGCTCTTAGTCAATAGCAAAGACTGTCGTGACACGTGTGAAAAAAGCGGTATATACAAATTATATTGTACTGAATGCCATGCATTTTACATAGGTATCTATAAACATAAGGGTAGAAGAACATGAAAAGAGTATGTAACATAAGAAAATAACATCTGGTTTTTCGGAACATTGTATAAATAACAACCATTTCATAGATTTCAGTAGAACTGAGTTTTTACACATAGGTAATAAAAGCAGAAGAATGGACCTTTTAGAAAGTTTGGAAATTTCTTTAGCACATGGTAAGAAGCTACCAATTACAAATGAACAACTTCAATTTAATTTATCACCAATTCTCTTATCTGTTAAAGGTTAGGACCAAACTATTACCAAATTTTTACACTATTCAAAATTGTAAATGTGATCTACCCTACCATTATAAATAGGATTTTAAGTTTTGTTCTCTTCAGTTTTGAAAATGAGCTAAAAACCCGAAACATATATGTTAACAGACATCAAATAAACAATGAAACTTAAGCCAAGTTGTTTTTATTTACTTGATTAATTTAAAAATGTTTCTCCAAGTTATATGCGAGAAATCAATATCATGTATCATTCCTATTGGAAATATCGTTATTTCGAAAGTGAAATTTGATTACAACTTGGGTGAAATTCTCAGGTTCAAGAATGAACGTTTCAACAGAGTTATCAGCATGAAAATCTTTTTCCTCGAAAAATCCCGTACCAAAACCTCGGCGCAAATCGAAATCAATCCCCGCTATCTCTGATAATATACCATTTTGGGCTGTTGTTGGCAACAATTATAATATGCCCGGTTGCGCGGCCCCAAATTTCGATGTTCTCACCTACGGCCCGTTCCGAAAACACGCATCCAAAACCTCCGGGAATCAACCGGGATACACCGGCTGCCCCTGAAGCCGCAACGCCATCACGCTATAGCGATCCCCGGGGCGGGGGGCCGACTCCCCAACATTGGCGGATCGAGCCTGACTGATTGCTTTCCCCGATTTGATCCACAACATATCTGATGGATAAATAGAAACCTTTTACCGAAAATTCCTCGATGTATGGAGTCGAAGAATATTCCGTCGGCCAAGTCGTTTCTATGGGAGAGCACCTGCCCGTATTTTCAATCTAGATATCAAAAACTCATTTCTGCCGCTGTCGAGGGTATTTCGCCCGCGCGACATGTGCGAGCATGTTGCGATTTTTTCCGGTGTAATTGCTAGTTTTTGAGTGACGTGCCGGGCGGGATTCGGAAAAATTATGTTTTCATGTTGCGATCGTTGATAGGTTGGATGGAAACAGGTTTGATATGTCGTTGAGTGAAACGGCGAAGTGTGCTGATTGACGGAAACATGGAAATGATCGCATAAAGTAAGCGTAACGTAGATCTGTGTTCTCGTCAAAAGTCTAATTCAATTTGGATTCGATTCTGTGTTCCATATAGTAACGAGAACACAATATGTAGTTGGTTTCACGCGAGGATCATAAAATATGTACTTGTGTCTTCGGTGTTGTTTTTAGAGTGATAGAAATTTCGATAGGGATAACTGTTATTTGACAGAAGGTAGAAGCCATGTTGTTTTGACATTTCGGTTCAGTAAGCATTGACAAAGTATCATAGAAAGATTCACGCCGCAACGTTTACAAATTGTTGAATTTTATTTTCAAAATCAGTGTTCTATTCGCCAAATTTATGGAGCACTTCGTGAAATTTATGGTTTACATAATCATCTACCAGAGCAGCTTATTCGTAGAACTATCGATAGATTTCGGACAACATTTTATCTACTCGATGCAACAGCAAAAACAAGACAAAGAACTGTACGTACAGCAGAAAATATCGCTGCTGTAAGTCATAGTGTTAATGATGATACAGATACAGTGTCTATTCGTCAACGTTCACAACAAGTTGGACTCTGTACATGCACTTCATGGAAAATTTTGCGTAAAGATCTTGGTCTTCACCCATACAAGATCCAACTGGTTCAAGAACTGAAGCCACTTGACCGTTTGTTTGCTGATTGGGCCCTAGAACAGCTTGAAGTTGATCCACTTTTAATGTAAACAAGAAACATTGCCGTATATGGAGTGAAAACAATCCCCAAGAATCTCTGCAGGTTTCATTGCATCCTGGAAAATGCACTGTATGGTGTTCTGGAGACATCATCGGTCCATATTTCTTTAGAAACGATGCTGAAGCTAATGTTACAGTGAATGGTGCTCGTTACAGATCGATGATCAATGATTATTTGTTTCAAAATTTGAATGGTATCGACCCAGAAGTGTTTTGGTTCCAACAAGATGGTGCTACACCTCATGCTGCTACCGTAACAATTGATTTATTGAAAGAAATATTTGGCGATAACATTATTTCGAGGAATGGTCCAATTAATTGCCTCCAAGATCATGCGACATAACTCCACTGGATTATTTTCTTTGGGTTTATGTCAAGTCATCGGTTTATGCTGATAACCCAAAAACAATATACTCTTTGGAAGACGACATGACTCCTGTTATTGATGAAATAAGGCCTAAATTACTCGAAAAAGTAGTCCAAAATTGCTCTGGTCGAATGCGGTTCCTCAGCGCTAGTCGTGGTGGACATATGCCGGAAATTATTCTTAAAACATAAATGTCATAAAATTATCTTTAAAAAAAAATGGCTTCAATCTCCATTTAAATGTGTTTTATTTCAATTTTAAGTTCTATCACATCCGATAGTTATTTCGAGTATGGCAACACTTCGGTCATTTGTGTATTGACAGAAAGTTTGCTTGATAAAGGCTGTTTCAATAAGAACGCAAGATTTCAGTGTTCAATAAAACATGGTTTTCTGTAGCAAAGTATTGAAATATTTATTTATAAAATATACATTTGCGAATTATGTATGGAACAAAGTACCCTTTTGACGAAATTTTCAATAATGTTATTGAACACATGTGGTATTTCATTAATACAGCGTCTAATTTCCCCTATTGGCATAAACCTGTGATTCCAGATAACCTCACAGCCAAAAGTCTAAAGGTGTTAAATCGCAAGAGCGTGGAAGCCAATTCTGATCACCAAATCGGGAAATGATACGACCAGGAACAAACTCGTGCAATATCGTCAATGTTTCACGTTGTTGAGGCAGTTGGATTTTTTATTCATGCAGCAGTAAACTTTTAGTGAGAATTCGCTGAAAAGTGGCTGTTGAAATGTCCAATTCTTGTGCCCGATGGCGAATTGACGTCTCCTGCCTTTCTGTCACACTTTCGCCAACTGCCGTGATGTTTTGTTCTGAACGACCTCTACAAGCTCGCATCGTATGTTTCACATCACTAACACAAACAATCTAGTACTTTCGAATTTTTTTATTATTCTTTTCACAGTAGATGAATAAGGCACATCATTTCGACCGAACATTGGACGCACTTTACGAATAGTGGCAATTAAACTTTCACCATTTTGATAATAATATTTGACAATCATGGCGCGTTTTCCTACCGTGTAATTGTCCATGTTTACTAACTCTCATCTGTCAACTTTCGATCTGTCACATCATAATCATATGACATAACTGTCAAACTTGGCGCGCAGTTCAAATCTTGCGATCTTATTGGAACACTCTTTATAAGGCGTTAACGAAAAGGGTCGATTTACTATTGAACAAAAATATTAAAAACTTATTCCTAAAGTGTTAGAAATTAACGTGGAGAATTCAATAGAAATTAAGTTCCCTCACGGCAATTTGTGGATTAATTTGTTCGTGAAAATTAACAAAGCAATCCATTCATGTTCTCGTGCAGTGAGCACATCTGAAAATTTTGCAGGTGTAGCCCAGAATGTGGCAGAACATACATCAACTCTCGCACTTCTCTGAGGAGAATTTTGCACAGAGATCTCGATATGAAGGCTCACAAAATACGAGCCAGTTTGACCTATGTAAAAAGTAGGACACTCAATACAAAGCAATTTGTATTTGCCACTTTTTTCCAATTTTCAGACAATTTTTGTTTCTAACCAAAATTGATTTTCAAGAACTGTTGACATGACTTAATATCTGAAACCCAGAATTGTCAAATTCTGAGGTAGTAAGACCTAGCGTCAGCTATGCCAAAAATTGGACCAAAAACTGGGGAAATGACAAACTTGGAAAGGCTGAACAAGCTTCAAAGTTTTGCTTATCTAGGCATCACAGAAGCTGCGTATGCAAGTTCCACAGTAGCTATGATGCTATTCCGATGCACATCTGTATGAAAAAAGGTCTAATAAGTGTCCTCAGAATGGGTTATAAGGGTCTGGAATGGAATATATGTGTATCATCACCAAGAGATGAAAGTTTTAAGTTCCGCAGAGATTCTATGCTAGTTGAGTATTACCTTAATGGTAACAATGAAGTGATCACAGGTGACCGCCAAAGAAGCATGGAAAGATTAGCTAAACGTCGGAAAAAGCATCCCATCTGGTATACTTATCGGACCCTAAGAGAGCAAGAAGCAGGTATAGCCATATATGTTAAGGGAAGCACTGCCTTTGAAAACGCCTGTAACAACGCTCCCAAATTGAATCCTAGATATAGACAGATGTTTCCAAGTCAGTCTGTCCATACAGTACAAGGAATCAAGAATTTGCATTGCCTTAGATTGTCAAATGACACTGAAGCAAAGGATGGACGTTGAATGTAAGTTAAGGACCATTTGGAACTGTAGAAAACCTCTTAAATAAATGGATAATTAGATGTAAGACAAATTTATCATTATCCAAGTAGATGAAATATTATATTCTCGATAATCTTGATGTGCTTAGCTTATTTTTGAAACATTTAGGTCAATGGTAACGAAGTACATGTTAAACATAAATAACTCAATGCAAAACATGTTTCAACTCTAACAATCACTACATAATATCATGATATATCCCACCATGCCAATGATTTGAATCTGCATAAATAAAAGAATAACAGAAATCTACGTATATTTCGAGTGTCCAATTTCCATTCGACTCAAAACAAATTCGTCTGTTCCCATAAACGGAAAGAAACGAACGGTAAGTACCTACACAGTAGGCGGAAGAGGTTAGAAGAATTCAAATTCGTCCAATTAGAGCCGAAACGCGGGCAAAGGACAACAGGAAATAAAAAACAAATTTTAATCATTCCGGTCCGCCATCTCCAAAAGTTGGTGCTTCACATAACTCGAATTTCATTATACTTTCAAATTCAAAGTATCGAATTATGAAACTTGCGCAAATGAAAGCCCAGTGTTCGTAAATAACTTGGCGATTGAAGAATGGCAGAAACGGAATATTGCCGTTGCTTTGTACTTCCTCCATTTCTTTCCCGTTTTGGATTTGTTCGAGTGGCGTGAGTGGGTAATTGAATTAAGGGTGGAGATGCTCGAGTTGTAGATGTGATTGATATTGTGATTTCCGCATCTGGCTGTAGATAAATTGCAGCCACAAATCTGTAGCGGTTACGCATGAACTCAGGAATAACAGTAGCCGCTTTATGTTTATTTATATATTTATTGCTCCCAGGAATACACGTGAATTCTACCAGGTTTTCGTATTGGCATGATGAGCATAGCTCTTTCACTAAGTGACTACTCAGCAGCCTCCACAGTCCACCCCAAAAGGTAGAAAGTGTGATAAGGATTACGCCATATCATTGCGCGAAGCGAGAACCCCTCCGAAGAGATGAACCAACCAGCTTCCAGTTTGGGTCCCGACTCGAAAGCTAGAACCGTCTGACTGGTAGCAGCGAAGCACTATTCAACCTCTACTGGCTCTGCAGGTCAGTATCCAAGTTGGTTTGTGACGCAAATCACCCGCCGGGATGAAGTCTTATCCAAGCATCCGAACGCAGTCTCATGAACAAGTTTACAAGGTTTAATTGTTTACCCGAATTGAGGGAATTCTTTCGATGTAGTATCGAACTCTTATTGCGGTGAAAACACTATTTTATTCGTGGACTATTTCTTCTTTGAGCTTTTTCACCGTTGTTTGCTTCACCGAATTAACTTTTATTGGTTTCACTTTCAGGTTTATCTCTAATCTAATTACAAATAAATAATGTATGTAATGAGAGAGAGAGAGAGAGATGTGATTAGAACTTACTTCTAGAGAATGTTCGTGGGAATTTTTTCATCTGTGAACCTTTTGGCTTTTTGGCCAAGTGACCGAATGAGAGAGAGGGTTCGGGCTCGAAAGGGTAGCCCAGGTAGATTCCGATACGATATTCGACTGTTGCCGTATTTATAACGGCTTCGGTTCTAATGGGTTTCTAGGAAAGATGTGAAGGACAAATATTTTCGTTTCTTAACTGAAGTTTAGGCCCGTTTATATTTCAAGACATATTTAAAAGACCTGAATTGTCGACCTCTGGGGACGTACTTGTTATATCTACCCTCATAGTAAATTATATTTCTTGATCGATGTAAAATCTGAACACATTTTTCAGCTCCTTGCGAATTTTGGCTAAGTTATAGGTTCGAAAAATTACTTATTTTTTTTGTTCAGTCGATGATCTATCTTTAAAATACTGCAGAATTATTTCATTTCAAATACACACATCGTCAAAAGTCTCGCCCCCTCCCCCTATCAACTTTAAACTTGTTGAATGTAACATGAAAATTTTTTGTGTGTGGAATCTTCACTATCTTATCACTTAAATGAAAAAAAAAAAAAACAGCAGAAAATGTTTCTTGTTCGGGAGAATATAGCTATTCGAAGTTAACCAGTTTTCAGCGAATAACAAGAGTTGAAATATTGAGAATATTTTGTGGAAAATGCCGAGACATCAAATTTCTCAGTTGACCAGGCAAGAATAGTAGCCCTACAATAAGAAGCTTTGTTGAATCACCAGATTGCGCAACGTTTGAATATTCCACGGCCTTCAGTATGGCGCATAGTGGTCCTTTTCCTGGAAACTGGCAGCGTTGCCCGGAGACCGATGCCTGGTCGACCCAGATTAACATCTGCAAGGAAAGATCATTATATCGCAAATTTTACTCGAAGGAATCGGACGGTATCTGCAACAGCCCTTCGAAGTCATTTTTTGAGGACATATAGACGGGTAGTCTCAACCAGTACCATAAGGAGACAGTTGCAAATTTAAGGGCAAGAGGACCTTTAAGAGTACCTCGACTATAACTTGGACATAGAGCTACCTGTCGGCAATGGGCAGAACACCGCCAAGACTGGCTTTTACCACAACGTACTTTTTTCGGACGAGTCACGCTTCGGTTTAAAAAGTGATAGTCGACGAGAAAGGGTTTGGAGAGGTCCAGGTAGACTAGAGCGAATCAATTTCGCCCTCTCTAAGCGGATCAATAATGTGCTGGGGGGTATAATGTTCAGTCGCCGTACCACTCTTATTGTCGTTGAACGAACAATGACTGGTGCCATCTACGTAGAAAACATTATTGGACCAATCATTGTACAACGAATTTGGGGATAATTTCATTTATCAGGGTAATAACGCCCTACCACACCGCACACGAAAGGTTCAAAACATTCTTCAAGAGAACAATATCCAGAGAATGAACTGGCCAGCAAACTTACCCGACATGAATCCAATTGAGCACGTATGGGAGTACTTAGGGAGGGCAATTCAATCGCCAAAACCCACCTTCAACTTTTCAGGAATTGAGTTTAGCCCTTCAAGAAGAATGGAACGATATGCCTAAAAATTTCATTAATGACTTGATCCATAGGATGCCTAGGCGTATTGGGCAGTTGATTGAAAGAAGAGGTGGTAATACAGACTATTGAATTTGGATTCAGTTCTGGAATAACTATAATTAATCAAAAATAAATGATCGATAAATTTAGATTTTTTCTTATTTTTCCTATTTTGTCTCATCTTGCATAAAGCGAAGAATAACAAACAAAGATTTTCTATCAAATATATTGCAGTTGAAATAGAGGAAAATATTCATCTCATTTCCAGAACATAGATTGTTTATTTCTTGAGAAACCTAGAGAGGCCAGGACTTTTGACGATGTGTGTATTTCATCTTGACTGGCTTCAACTCAAGATTTAGAATAGCATTAATACATCAGGTCATGATATATCACTATTTCTTTTCAAAATCCGGTAAATCATGAAACAATACACTTCATCAATGTTGGATTTCACCGAAAACGACTGTCCATAGAGTGGGAAAATACGGGGTCAGAATGAAGGTGCACGATGTCGGGCTGTCAACTTAACAGAGGGTGAAACAAGAAAACCTATTTAAATTTCGGATGAACGCGCTGCAACTGTTGGCCAACATGCGATAAATTAGCAGATTACAAAATGTTACATTAATTCATCCACTAGAATTTGTGTCCGAATTTATGAAGAATGCCAGTGTACATTCCCCATTTCTACCATCTGGTTTAATCACGTTCATATTGCGAAAGCAACAGTCATTAATTCCAAAAAAGCGGGGTCGTTCGCTGGCCAAAATACATATATTTGAATAACGATTTGGGTTTTCGCTGTTCCGTTCCATTGTAACAGTTGTGCACCTGGGCCGTTTTCGGATAGTTCTGTTATTTATGGCCCTGACAATGTTCGAATAATTCTGGATTGATTTCGCGTGCCGTCCTCCATTTTTTTATCGACAGACATTCGCTTAGATTGGCTCCGAGCTGTCATGTTGTGTTTGCGTTGTTTGGTAGTCTGTGCACTGATTTGTGCTGAATTTTAATTAGAGCGTGAACTGGGAGAGGGACGCAATTTTAACTCTATGTTTCATCATCAGGATATCACAATTGTGTCTTTTTTCTTTATCTGCATCGATCAGTTTGTCATCTTAGACACTGGTGGACTGAATTACTTGCAAATTATGGTTCGTCTAGAATTTCTAGGTATTTAGAAATTGTCTCGTTCACTAAATATAGTCTATCTAGACTTTTTTAGAGTAATAGAACTTCAAATTGATATAAAACACATTTAAATTAAGATTGAAGACAAATTTCTTTTTTATTCGAAAGATAATTTTATGACATTTATGTTTTAAAAATATTTTCCGGCATATGACCACCACGACCAGCTCTGAGGGACCGCATTCGACCAGACCAATTTTGGACCATTTTTTCGAGTAATTCAGGCCTTATTTCATCAATAACGCGAGTTATGTTGGCTTCCAAAGCGTCTATTGTTTCTAATTTATCAGCATAAACCAGTGACTTGACATAAGCCCAAAGAAAATAATCCAGTGGGGCTATGCCGCATGATCTTAGAGACCATTTCTCGAAATAATGTTATAGCCAAAACTTTTCTTCAATAAATCAATTGTTACGGTAGCAGCATGAGGTGCAGCACCAACTTGTTGGAACCAAAACACTTCTGGGTCGATACCATTCAAATTTTGAAACATAAACATTGATCATCGATCTGTAACGAATGTCATTCACTGTAACATTAGTTACAGCAACGTTTTTAGAGAAATATCAACCGATGATGCCTCCAGCGTGTAAAGCACACCATACAGTGCATTTTTCAGGATGCAATGGAACCTGCAGAACTTCTTGAGGATTATTTTCACTCCATATAAGGCGATTTTACTTGTTTACATAGCCGTCCAACCAGAAATGAGCTTCACCACTGAACACAATTTTAGTGGTGAAGTGGATCAACTTCAAGCTGTTCAAGGGCCCAATCAGCAATCAAACGACGCTTATTATGGTCAAATGGCTTTAGTTCTTGAACCAGTTGGATCTTGTATTGGTGTAGACCAAGATCTTTACGCAAAATTTTTCATGTGGTGGATGCACAGAGTCCAACTTGTTGTGGACGTCGACAAATAGACAAATCTGGATCATCATTAACATTATGACTTTCAGCAGCGAAATTTTCTTCTGTACGTACAGTTCTTTGTCTTGTTGTTGTTGTTGCGTTGAGTAGAGTGAATGTTGTCCGAAATCTACCGTTGAATAAGCTGCTCTGATGGACGATTATCTAAACCATAAATTTCGCGAAGTGCACTGTAAGTATGGCGAATAAAACATTGATTTTGAAAACAAATTTCAACAATTTGTGAACGATGTTGCGGCGTGAGTCTTTCCATGATAAATTGTCAATGCTTACTGAACAGACATGTGAAAACAACATGGCTTCTACCTCCTGTCGAATCACAGTTATCCCTATCGAAAATTCAATCACTCTAAAAAAAACACCCGATATCTGGAAAAAACAAAGCTCAATTATAATTATTCAGTATATACTTTTAGTCCTTGAATTGGAAAAGTATAACAAAATATTTATCTTATTAACTTATACAACCTCCATTTAGCTGTAAACACTTGACTTAACGTCGAGATATACCCGAAACTAGATCACCTCCATAATTTTCGGTGATGTTTTCATCAGGGACTAAGATCTGGGGAAGCTGCTGGCCATAAAATGGTTGTCACTTGGTGTTCGTGCATCCAAACCTGAGTATAGACCGAAATATGGCATCTTTATGATCCTGTTGAAAACTTGTGAAAGATTTATCCCTAAAAAACGCTGTGACAGAAGCCATACTCGTTTGATAAAAAAATTCATTATCTTTTTGCGGTGTCAAGTATTTGTTAAAATTAGTTTTCCCGTAAACCTTGTAGCGGCTGTATAATGATATATTAAGAAAACAGGTTATCCCTCATCATAATAATGGTCAATACTGGTTATTCCCAAACGCACTTTCACTGAAAATGGAGACAATATTTAAATACCTCGAGGTACTATGAACTTTATTGTTTCAATGTTGTGATAAAAGCGTATCAAACGAAAATGTGTCAGGGACCTGAATATACAATATACTCGAATCAACAAAAATAGCCTTACGAACAGCGAAACTGAAACAATACTTCATTATGGTCCTCTTCGAATGAAAACAAGCATCGCCTATTACAACTTCCCAACAGTCAATTCGCCAAAATTTTCCTCCATTTAAACCGTTGCGGAATTACTGGGTATTCACATTTCAAACCGACAACAAAAGCCACTGAAATAATGCATTGTGCCGGAACAAAATACGAATTAACTGTCTCTTCTCATTTCGTACCTGCAGCGCGTTGTAATTGTCCCCAAACTTTCGGGATTATGCAAAGTATAATGGCAGGAATCTGAAAGTTCGTTCCAAGTTTTTCACATGTTGCTTTGTATGAAGTTTGTCGAAGTTCCTCGTTTCTAACAGAAACTATCGAAAGGGTGTATATGAAAAGTTGCGAAAAAATTTAGGCGGTGATTCCTTGTCAAAAAATAGGGTATAAACTTTATTTTTTTAAGCCCCCCCTGCTTAGTTACAGCCCCCTCACGATGGCGCCCGAAAACAGTTTTTAAATTTTTTAATGAACTAGTCAGTTGGCATAACAAAATGACATCCGCTTACTAGATAAATTCTAGTTCGAAAATAATTCCAGCCCCTACGTCTCACGCTATCATGTTGATAAATTTTTTTTTCCTCAAAAACCTTGAATTTTAGCAAGAAATTACAGGGAACCTTACTCGTTGAGAATAGATCAAGATATCCAAAATAATTTTTTATTGTAAAATAAGAATATGGAAAAAAGTTTCTTATGAAAGAAGGTTTAGGGGTGGCTTTTTCTACCCCACCTAAAAATTTTTTGAGTACCTTCTTGTCCGCATAAAATGTCTGCTTAATTTTATTCTTGTCAGTTCTTTGTTTTCCAAGAAAAAAATCAAAAACTTTTCTTCAGGCGCCATTTTTAGGAGGCTATAACTAAGCATGGGGGCTCAAAACAATAAAGTTTATATGAAAGACCCACCCTATTTTTGGACCAGTAATCACCCTCTAAATTTTTTCACAACTATTCATATACACCCTGTATATTGATTAGATGTTTGAAAGATCTAAAACGTCTAGGAGATCAAGGATCAAACATTTTTTAGTGTTTGGTTAGTACTTTTGTTATGGAAAAAGCTGTTTTTGGCTGAATATTGAAAGTATATTCAGAAAACTTTTGGGAGCACCTAATTGGTTTGTAAAGGTCTACTGCTCTCTCATTTATATCAATGGTTTCTTGTCATATCAATTTATTCCTACCTTTTTCGGAATTATTCTGTTGATCCAAAATGTCTAGAAGTGAAAAATGGTGGAAAGCAACTGTTTTTGCGAGTGAAACTAAGTTGTTTACATTTCAGCGAAATGATAAATAGTGAAATGAGATCCTAATGATGACACTTCAAAATGAAGGTGTAGGCAGGTAAAACAATGGAATAATAAACTAGTAGCGACATCTCTCATCGAAACCTCTTAATTTAATTTTTACTCCCAATAAGTTTGAACAGTCATTTGCCAGTCTCATTTACAAAACAAATTTCTGTGAAAATTATCCAATTTTCAGGCATTATTATTGTTTCGACAAATTTTCTAACTAACGAGTTCGATATGATCGCCATGAAATTATATTATTTCAGAAAGTCTCTGCAATATTTCTTTAACTCATAATTTCATGTTTAATCTTACTAGTAAAGAGTCTTTCATTAACGGCGCCTCATTTTGTTCTGTAAATAAATCACATTATTTTCTTGATTGTTTCGGTCTCTACTTGACGGAAATTCATCGTAAATGATTTGAAGTAAAACACTTTATTTCCGCTTATTTTTATTTTTCAACGACAATTGTTTCGTCAATTACATATTGACTTCGTCAGGTGAGTATGGTTACTAACTACTTTACAAAATCTTTCTCCTTAAATACAAGTTTCCCTAAAAATACGTGATAAAATGAAGTTTACAAGGAATTTATTAAAGAAGGTTCAACAACGGAGAACGGTTCACATCTGTTTGGTCGTTCAACAAAATATTCAGTTTATGATGCCGGTTTATTTCCATTGCTTCTAAAAGGTCCAATCTATTGCATTTGTTCTCGAAATGGAGAACTTCAAAGTTATGGTCAAAATCATGTCCGGATTCTTGTAGATGCCTAGCATAAGTGGAGTTTGATTTATTCTTAACGAATGAATTCTGGTGTTCCTGGATCCTACTCTCAAAAGATCTACCCGTTTGGCCAATGTATACATATGGACATGTACCACAATTTAACCTATATACTCCTGATCTCTTGTTCTTATTAACGATATCTTTATTATTTTTTATTAATTTACCTGAAGAATTTATTGTTTTATATGAGATATTGACATTTCGTTTTTTCTTTAAATATCTAGCTATTTGTGCAGATTTTTGTCCTATGTATGGTAAGCAAATAAACTTTTCATTTTTTCTGATATGTGGATAAACTAATGACATAGATTGTTTCAGTTTAATTTTATTCAATAGTTGATCAATAATTGATGGGTTATACCCATTATTTACTGTTATTTGTTTTATTATATTCAATTCTATTTCAAAATTCTCTTGTGACATAGGTACATTAACTAGTCTATGCACCATACTATTGTATACTGCTAATTTATGGGATAAAGGATGATTTGAAGAAGAATGTATTGTGCCGTCTGTGTGTGTTGGTTTGCGGTAAATCGAAAAATGATGTCTATTGTTAATTTTAATTATTTTCAAGTCTAAAAAATTTATGCTGTCATTTTGTTCTTCTTCGTGAGTAAATTTTATCGTAGGGTATACCTGGTTGATAAATTCTAAGAATAACGAAAGTTGTCTAGACGTACCGACGAACAAGCAAATAATGTCATCTACAAAACGGTACCAATAAATAAATTGCTTAAAAAGCGGGTGCTCTTGTACTTTGTCTTCTAGGAAATCCATAAATATTTCAGCTAATATAGGACTTAGTGGATTTCCCATCGTGAGACTTTCGTTATCCTCATAAAATATTCCATTAAACAAAAAATAGTTTTGTGCAATACATATGTTGAGGATATCCATTATTTCTTGTTTAATTACCGGGTTTGTATGATTTTCAATAGTAGCCTTTCTACTTATTTTATTGTTAGTTTTACAGGTACGCTAGGAAACAGGTTTTTTACGTCAAAAGACATTAGTTTAGTATTGTCTGGGATATGAATATTCTTTATTTTATTTATTATATCATATGAATTTTTTATCGATAATTTTGCCTGAAAATTGGTTTCTTTTTGAATAATTTTAATTAATTCTTTAGACAATTTATATGACGGAGCTGTAACAAAGGAAACTACTGGTCTTATTGGTTTGTTCTCTTTATGTAACTTGATGAGTGAATATAGAATTGGTGGTTGAGGGTTCATTTGCAATAATTTAAAATTTGGAGTTTTTTCAAATAGTGCTGTTGAATGTTTTATTACAGTTTTCACTTGGTTTTGGTATTTTGTAGTAGGATCTTTCTTAATAGTTATGTATTTATTAGGATATAAAAATGAGGTTGTTTTGTTTATATAATCATTTCTATTTATTTCATTTATTTATTTCATTTTATCACGTATTTTTAGGGAAACTTGTATTTAAGGAGAAAGATTTTGTAAAGTAGTTAGTAACCATACTCACCTGACGAAGTCAGTATGTGATTGACGAAACAATTGTCGTTGAAAAATAAAAATAAGCGCAAATAGAGTGTTCTACTTCAAATCAATCACATTATTTATTTGAAAATTATTGAAATTTTCATTTCATTATAAAGTACAGTGGATACCATTAGTTATGAAATGAAACATCATTTAAATAAAATAGGAAAAGACTTTTTACTTGATAGAAGGGATATAACAAAATTTGAATATTTAAACAGATTTAATCTGTCAGTCTTCTACAATTTTAATTTAAAAAAAAAATTTTTTGTATTAAAAAAACTTTAAGAATTGAATTTATGTCTTATAAGCACGGCTTATATAATTATATAATATTATAATAGACGTATAAATTCAAACTCAATATACAATATTAAATGGAATAAATAAACCAACAAATATAAATTGTTAATTAATATTAATAAATAAAAATTTGAAGGAGACAAAATTTTCTTCCTGATCTTACCATTATGGACACCAATTTCTTCTCAAACATTCAAACATAACTTAAGGACTTCTCAAAAAATATAATTTATTTGAAATATTCAATATATTAAAAAAAGTTAATCAAAAAATCTCTCAAAACATGCATTATATCTTCAAAAAACAATTAGAATTCCGATAATCTCTTCATCGGCCCTAAATCATATTTAAAAAATCAACCAACAATAATTATTTATTTAAATTGTTGGTTTATTTATTCCATTTGATATTATTTTATATTGAGTTTTAATTTCATACGTCTATTAAATATAACCGAAAATATTTTGTTTTTATTCACTAGTGGATACTTGTTTTGATTTCCAAATCTATATCCTAAACTCGAAACAATAAATAGACTTCACTCGGCTACAGACTTTATTAGTTCTTTTGTATTTGTTAATGAAATTCATTATTTTATACTAAATGTAATAATACTACTTTGCCAAAGAATAAAATTGAGATCAGTCGCTTTGGATGTAATAGCACATCTTATGCCACTCGGTATATTTCTCAAAACAATGCAGTGTTACTTCTTGAGTCATAAAATCATCACTTAGGTTAATAACGGTTAATTTCACCGGCTATATTTTAAATCGTCATTACTGTCAAATGAAATCAACTTATAAAGTGTCGTATAGAATGACCATCATAAAGTTTACTTCATTATACCTGTATTAATTTATGTTGGAAATAAAGAGCCAGTACTTCACGATAAATGTATGAAACCATTATTAATGCATAAAGCTTAGAATATCCTCCACAATATTATATATGAATTTTACCCTCAGCCACCTGACCTGGAACATAATAAAAGTACATTAAAGACCTGCGAGATGGCGTAATTTTTCACGGATGAAAAATTTCTAGCTGAAATAGTAAATAATATTGCACATTAACGACAAACATAACGACACACATGTACAGAAAAAGCGGACATTTCTGAGAATACCCTGTTTGAAATTAGAATATTATATTCAGCGAAATTTTCTGAATGTCACCTAAATCTCATGGGCAAATGACGGTTAGTAAATGAAGAATTCTGCTGTCTATTATTTATTACAATATTTACTTACTTATTGAACTTTTCAACAATCTGGAGATCATTCTCTAGAATTATTAGAGTTGCCTTGCTCTGCACGTCAAGTAACCACTTTTTTTTGAGGATGTGCTTCATGTTCTTAGAGATTTTTGAAGTAACTTATTTAAATATTTCAAATTAATTAGTTTTGGAGAAGTTCTCAAAATTATGTTTTGCGTTTTTGAAAAAGATTCAGTTTTCATAAATATAAGATCGGAAACAAAATTTTGTCTCTTTCAAATATTTCTTTATTAAGTTTAATTGACAATTTATATTTGTTGGTTTTTTTTAATTCCATTTAATACTATATAATGAGTTTTGATTTTTATCTCTACTAAATTTAAGCAATAATTATAAGAAATTAATTTAATTCTAAAAGTTTTCGAATTAAACTTTTTTAAATTATAAGAAATTTTTAATATTTAAATTGTGTCAAATATCAGACTAGCTTTCTGTCAAAACAAGAAGGACAGAAATGTGGCCAGACTCGAAATAACCACTACTTTAAAATGCAAATTCTGGATGGCCCATCCTTCAAATGAAATATTTTTTTGATATTTTGCTAAAATATTTTATGGACGAAATGACGCTTTTTCATGTAATTTTGCAAAAAATTTATTAGTTTCATTTATTTCCATCAAAAAAAATTCCTGGTCTGAAGTACAAATAATTTCTCCCTTAATCTTACCCATTAAGCAATCTTAATTCTTCATTACGAAATTCATTTCCTCGTGCGACTTCCTCCGCTGTTTGCATTGAATAAAGCCCGGATCAAGATATAACCTCGCCAATATTAGGAAACCTCATTTGCTCCATCAGATTTTAATAGACCAACGTACAATATTTACCTGTGATATCCCTAAACGGTCCATTTTGCTAATTTTACGCTGTTTGTTCCCCCTGTCTCCCGTTTCGATCCAGAATATCGTCACTATCTCAGTGATTTCGGTGCACGTAATTCGAATCCTTGGGAGTAAGGGGCCGACCCAAGGGAAATTTCAGGAATCAGGTGAAAGCCGTAATTTACCCCGTTCTGTATTTTGTAGATATGTTCGTCGAACGAATGTGTTCGTAGGGATTGCGGGAATTGGTTTGTTCTTTGATTAGTGGAATCGTATAAGAGAAGGGAGCTGGCTGGCTCCTCAGATTGAAGCGTATTGCCACAAAATAACTGTGACCAATATTTCGTGATCACAGAGATGTGGATTTCAATTGTCTTGAGCAGGTGTAACCTGCGGTTCATTTGTTTTATAAAAAAAAATAAAAATTGTTCTTATTCTTACGTTTCAATCCATAATACATCAAGAAGCGCTTTGTGTTCAAACATTTCCAGCTGAAATAATTGAGGTCATGAATTTGGTAATCAAGACTGTTAACAGCATTTTGTCAAAAGCACTCTGCATCGTCAGTGTAAAGAATTCTTGAACGAAGTTGAGACTCCACGATAATGTGCGATGGCTTTCCAAAGATAAGGTTTTGAAACGATCTACTTTGTTCTTGAATGTAACAAATACATTCTTCAATGAAAAAGACATTAATCATCCTGAATTAAAAAACGACAAATGTTTGCAAAAATTTCACTTTGTGATGGATATCACAGCGAAATTGAATGAGCTGAATTCAAAACTGCAATGAAAGGAAAACCCACCCAGTTTTGGTAGCAGAATTGGTTTGTTTCGAAGAGAAATTCATTCTTTTTGCAGTAGATATTCAGAGCGGTAAATTATTTTCAATTTCTAAAGCCATATTGCGATAAAACCAGTGTAACTGTTGAAACGAATTACTTCGGCACAGTTATAAAAAAAATTAAATATGAATTTGCTGACAGATTTGAGCAATTCGAAACCAACAAAACCACTCTAGCATTCATAGTAAATCCTCCCAACACAAATAGTAAGGATATCCACATTGAGCCATTTGGAATTGATACTGGATCTATAGAACTGAAATTGATCGATTTAAAAAGTAGAGCTTTATGGAGTGGCAAATTTGTAGATTTGAAAAGCAAGTTGAAAAAATTGTAGGTCCAGAAATGTACGTATGCAACGCAACAAAAGTGGACAGCTTCAAAAAAAAAGCCGGAGGCACTTATATTCGACGCATGGAATAATAGTCTTTCAGATTGCTAAAGTGAGGTGTGGAAGTTGGCATTTGGAATGCTGACTATCTTTGAAAAATTTAGAGTTTTGTTTGACTTAATCTTTAACTTAAGTCAACTAGTCATGAGCCAAATTTATTCAAACTTTCTAAAATCATGCCAACGCTCTCATTGAATTTGTTTGCTCAAATATATGTTATTGTTTTTTTATTTTTTAATTAAAATGAGTTTTCACCAAGTAAAGACAGAATCAATCAAATACAAGTTACATTGTTAAGTAAAGTTTGAATTTTCTACTTGAATAATCATGCACAGTCATCGCTTCCATTGAATTTGTTTGCTCAATTGTTTGCCATTGAAGCACAAGTAAGAGTTGTAAGTAAATGTTTAATTGTTTTAATTTTTCACTCAAATAATAAGTATTTATCTAATAATGGCATGCATGTATTATCTAATTTCTTATGAAAAAAAAAAACTTCAATGAATATATAATGAATGAATAATAAATAGATATTTCTTCTTATGAATAAATAACTTAGTTTTATTATCAAAAAAACTTCATTTATACAAGAGCTATTTATTATTGGCAAGAAAAAGTGTTGTGGCTCTTTAAAAACTTTGAAATTTTGTAAACTGTATTGTTTGGCTCTTCCAACTCAAAAGTTCGCCGATCCCTGGTCTAGGGCAAGTAAATATTGACTATTACAAAACTCTACTATTTAAAAGACACACAATAAAACTCATATGAAATAACTCAGTGTTTTGCAAAAATAATTGTTCACTGAAAAAATTAATTTCCTTTGAGGGAATGTAGTTTTTACAGTTTTGCCAGAGAAAATGATTTTGTGAATGGCTAGCAGGAAGTCTTGATTTTAACCCTCTCGATTTTTATGTTTAGGGACATATGAAGGCCTTAGTTTATGCTTAGGAAATTAATTCGCGAGACAAATTCTGGAGAAGAATACAAATGCACCTATTTTTGAAAGGGGACAATAATGTTTTCTTTGACGTTCGGAAGTTTTTTATTACATAATACATGGATGTTTCAGAAGGCCACGTAGAACATTTACTCTAAGTTTGTTCTCTTTATGTCAAATTGTTTTTAATTCTTCGTCATTGTTGAAACAGAAGCATTACGTTACAAGCTTTTTATTGTCTGTTATTTGAAATCCCCTTCTATGAAAATGAATATTTCAATTGCGTTATTCTCACATACTGGTGAAATTATCGTATTCAAACAGGACTACCTATGATTCATATATTATATACATTTCTAATCAAAAACACTTTCAAGTTTCGTCAAAAAAAAGTACCACTTAATTTCATCATCACGAATGACTCACGTATGACAAAAAGTGAAATAATACATAAAGTATCCAAAGTTTTGCATCTGTTCCAATTTTGAACAATTGATGAATAAATAGTGAAATTATTAGCAGAAGAAAAAAAAATTTAAATCTGTATATTTCTCCACAGCAATATTTCATCAAGGTATGTTTGGTCTAATTTACATATTTGGTCCAAATAACCTGTCGTTAAACTTTGTGGCAATAGTTATGATCCAACCTGTATATAGGTGGTAATTGAAATTCATCAATTTTCCTTCAATTAGTTTTGATGCATCTCCTTATCCCTACTAATCCCTACTAATATTATAAATGTAAGTTTGTTTGTTACGCTTTCACGCAAAAACTACTGAACCGATCATCATCAATTGCTCGTAGAAGCATATGGTGAGGGTGCTTTGAGTGAGAGAACGTGTCGAGAGTGATATTTCAAAAGTTTAAAAACGGTGATTTCGACGTAGAAGACAAAGATCGCAGTGGAAGACCAAAAATTTACGAGGATGCAGAATTGGAGGAATTATTGGAGGAAGATTCATCTCAAACACAAAAAGAACTTGCTCTAACATCAGAAGTCACTCAACAAGCAGTCTCACATCGTTTAAAATCATTAGGAATGATTCAAATTATTCTTCTGCATGACAATGCTCGTCCACATGTTGCGGCTCCCGTGAAAAAGTACTTGGAAACACTTGATTGGGAAGTGTTATCCCACCCGCCGTATTCACCAGACATTGCACCGATGTCCGATTATCAGCTGTTCCGGTCCATGGCACATGCTCTGACGGCGCAGCGGTTCACATCTTATAAGGATACCAAAAATTGAGTTGATTCGTGGATAGCCTCAAAAGACAAGCAGTTCTTCAGACGTGGAATTCGAATGCTGCCTGAGAGATGGGAAAATGTGGTTGCAAGTGATGGGCAATATTTTAAATAAATTTCTATTACCGTTCTTCTATAATGAATATTTAATTTGTGTTAAAAAACGGCGGAAACTTATTTGTACTCCTAATACTTTTTTATGTTCTTCTATTTTTATATTTATAAATCGTCCTGTCTGATCTATGTAAAATGCATTACAATATAATTTGTATATACCGCTTTTTTCACACGTTTCGCGACAATCTTTGCTACTGACTAATAGTGAAGTTTTTCTCATTTGTACAAATAATATTAATATTATTCTGTTTTAGTCTATTTCAAATTTTATTATTTATCGTATAGAAGAATAGGGTAAAGGTGAAGCTAGAGCTTTTTTATGCTGTTTTTTAAAAATTAATTTATCCATTACGTTCGTATTGTAACCATTGTTCGGCACTGAAGACTTCAAAAATTTAATTTCCTTTATTTTTTCATAAAGCTCTAGCTTCTCTTCACCCTATTCTCCAGGACAAAGAAGATACGATAAATTTCATATCACAAATAAGTAATACAATTTGCAATAAATAAAACAGAATAATATCAATATTATTTGTACAAATAAGAAAAACTTAGGTTCACTCTTAGTCAATTGCAAAGACTGTCATGAAACGTGTGAAAAAAAGCGGTATATACAAATTATATTGTAATGAATGCCCTGCATTTTACATAAGTCAGACAGGAAGATCTATGAACATAAGGGTAGAAGAACATAAAAATATATATTACATAATAAAATAACATCTGGTTTTTCGGAACATTGTAATAACAATCATTTCATAGATTTCAGTAGAACTGAAATTTCACACGTAGGTGATAAAAGCAGAAGTATGTACCTTTTAGAAAGTTTGGAAATTTGTTTAGGACATGGTAAGAAGCTACCAATTACAAATGAACAACTTCAATTTAATTTATCACCATTGATCTTATCTGTAAAAGATTAGGACCCAACTAACAACATATTTTCACACTGTTCAAAATTGTACCTGTAATCTACCCTACTATTATAAATAGGATTTTAAGTTTTGTTCTCTATGGGCTAAAAACCCGAAACATATATGTAAACAGACATCAAATAAACAGTGAAGCTTAAGCCAAGTTTTCATTTACTTTATTAATTTTAAAAGGTTTCACCAAGTGCCAGAAATCAATATCAAGTAGCAATTTCAATTATTGTACACTGATTTTAGGCTGATTCCACTAGTGTATATATCAGAAATATTTGACATCCATTATTGTGTGTATTTTTTTCTCAATCTAACTTCGGAAGTTGAAAACATGTAGTGGCAAATCTATTATATGTATTTCATCTTTAATATCAATTATTGAAAAGTAAACACCGAGCAAATCAATCAAAGTTTTTAATGTCACTTTTATTTGTTTCCATTGAATATATTCCTAGCTACCGTCTGCCTGTTAAAATTTGACAAGAAGCTTAACTCTCTGCAACTAGATAGACTTATTCGGGCTAATGTACCCAATTAAATAAAGGTATCTCCAACACGCCAAGGACCATTATAATTAAGAGAGTACTTAACAACTTGATGTTATCATTCATCTTCCAAACAAAACTTCGATCACCTCCTCCTCCACGAAGGTAAGTTAAGCATTCATCATATTACAATCGTTCTGCAGTTTCCGCAGAACGTAATCAAGTTTCTCCGACAGATTTTAACAGCTCTAAGTGAGAATCCCGGAGCGGTAATGCTGGGGAAACCGGAGTTTGCTGCCGAAGTTTGCACCTAGTTTGGAGTTGGCCCTACAGCCAGATCTACATGTAATCACTACCAAAGTCTCATCAGTTCCTCCGAGGGTCCTGCTTAGTAACATCAAAAGATACCGTGTGGTTGGGTTTAGAATTCCTACGCTTTACCGTTTTTCCTTCGACAGGCAAAGCGTTTGGATTCTGAATCCTGCTGCAGGGTGACTGCATGAAGGGAAAGGATTAGATTATGGCGTTAGAACCTGCATATTTAAATTCGTCTCAATTTTATCTGATTATGTGTTCGAACTATCTATATTACTTTGATAAACTACTGAAAATGGAGTTATAAAAAACCCGCTCGAAATTGGCACAATTGACCTCTATAGTGACGCGTTGTTACTTAGTATTAACACCTCAGGTTTTATACCTTGGTATCCCGCGCTAGAAGATTACAAATTTTGGCAAATCTTTCCATAAAGTATACTATATCTAAGGAAGAAATCGAACATCTCCTATCTGTGAATGAGTTGATTGTAGAGGTCTCACCTCTTATTGATCCCATCTTGGATTTCGATTACCCTATTTTTTATCATTTACACAGCTCAACCTAAGAACCATGTGCAAATACCAAGGACCACTCAGTATAAATTAATTTCCGGTAAACCAACTCGGAATTAATTGACATAAGTAAAACTTAACAGAACAGCAGCAGAAATAACACAACAACACAATAACTCGTTTCTGAATTCATTAATGCACGAAACGATTGTGGTCTAATAGTTGAGTTGTTACAAGAACTTCATGCTCAGATGTTGGCGAACCTTTACGTGTATTGACGTAATCAGCCCACGTTTCCATCTGCCAAGTGAAGCAACCGTCAGCATTGTGGCTGCGGTCTGCTGAAGAGAGATGGAGGGAGAGTTAATGGTACCCCATCATTTAACGGCGTATTCAGGAGTAAGAGGGCTAAACCGTCCGCCAAATCCCACACCAACAACTTGATTACATCGAACAATCTACGATGCGTCCAGAGTGTGTTTAATATCCTAAGTTGTCTAAAGATCTAACTGAGCCAAATACAGGGTGGCAGTTGGCGCACAGGAGATTCGCTGTATTTCGTAGATGCTGAGAATTTAACACGGGGAGTTATCATTTCCTTCAAAATATGAAACTTCTATTTGGGTCCATTAAAAAGTAGAAATGAGCTGAAATTCCTAAAATACAAACGAACTAATATTCGAACATCTCGCTAACATTCGCTAAGTAGACAATAGAGGGCATTCCAACAAAAGGTTTCATTTTAAATTTGAAGAGAAACGGAGTACTTTGTACAGACATTTTTATTTAAATCCAAAGTTCACATTCTGAAATTAATAATGGAATACATCAACCAAATGTCCACCTTGGCTATTCTTGCAAAAAGTCATTATTCTTATGAAAATCTTTCCTAATAGTTTTCAGCATTTCTGTTGGTGCTGAAATATTATATAATAGATCATTCATTTGACATAACCTCGAAGAAAAAATCTATTAGGAATAAGTTGCGCTAGTTTTACCAATTAGGGTCTTAATTCCAAATATTTGAGCATCCAGGATATTCTTCAAGCAATATTTCACGAATATTATATACGTTGCATCATCCCGTTGAAAATGAATGTTGTACACATACTTGACGTCAGTTTTTGATTTTAAAAAGTCAGTTCGCTTGCACAATCCATTTATTCAAATTGTCGCACCAACATAACATTCGAAGAAATTGGGTTAATCCTGTTCGCTTATTCGGAAAACGCAACAAACTGAAATTCTTCTTATTGTTCTCAAGAAAGCGACCAATAATATATGAAACTTTCCTCCACTAGAGCTTAAGATTTTTCAAAAAGCGAATTCAGTGATACTATGTTTGTACTTCTACTGTGTCCTCTAATAAGGTATTTAAATCATTATCAATTTTGGATCATTCTAATTTCGTATTTAATCTGATAACCTACATTCTGTCAAGAAAGTACCGGGAATTATCGATTTAAATCCGGCGGGGCAATGAGGCAGGTAAAAAATTTTTTTCCTAGGTTGGTACCACTGTCCTTAATTACTATGCCAAGCTTGAGCGGGATCTGTCAACTAGTGTGTTTGCAACAGATGATTAAGTCAGTCGATGTCAGAGTGCGTGCCGATTTTTACTATGGGTGATTACGTTGGGCAAAGAATTTGTTTAAAGTTTTGTGTTGCAAATGAATTTTCGTGTGCCGATGCATTGAAAATGTTGCAAAAGGCCTTTGGTGTTAATGCTCTATCGGAAACTCGTGCATATCAGTGGTACAGAGCCTTCAAGGACGGTCGTGATGTGGTCGCCCATCGACGGCTTCGATCGAAGATAACGTCGATAAAATTAAGGAAAGGGTGCTGGAAAACCGTCGTACCAGCTTGAGAGAGATAGCACATGATCTTAAGATATCCCACGAGTCCGCACGTACGATTTTGATTGATATTTTGGGCATGAGAAAGGTGGCCGCACGACTCGTACCGAAAGACCTGAATTTTCTTCAAAAACGTCATCGCGAACAGGTTGCTTCAGACATGCTGGATTGCTGTAATTCCTATTCTACATTCATGGAACGCATTATAACTAGTGATGAGACCTGGGTCTACGAGTACGATATGCAAACAAGCCAGCAATCATCGGAATGGGTGGCAAAAAATGAGCCGAAACCGAAAAAACCACGCCAAAGCCGCTCGAAAATGAAGGTGATGCTCATTGTTTTCTTCGATATCCGTGGCGTGATGCACTACGAATTCATTCCAGAGAGTCAGACGGTAAACAAGGAGTATTACCTAGGCGTTGTGAAACGTTTGCGTGAGCGTATCCGTAAGAAGCGGCCAAATTTGTGGGCGAACAACTCATGAATTTTGCATGACGATAACGCGCCTTCTCACCGAGCTACGATTGTGACTGACTTTCTCGCCAAAAACTCAACAAACGTGCTTCAGCAACCACCGTATTCGCCGAATTTGGCTCCCTGTGACTTTTTCCTCTTCCTAAAACTAAAATTGCCCCTTCGTGGCACCCGTTTTGAGTCGATTGAAGCCATAAAACAAAATTCGGCGTAAGAGCTAAAGTCCATCCCGGAAAGCGCCTATAAAAAATGTTTCGATAATTGGAAGTGCCGTTGGCATAGATGTATTGGAGCAAATGGAGCCCATTTTGAAGGCGACCCAATAAATTTTGACGATTAAATGTAAAAATGTTGTTTTAATTGAAAATTCCCGGTACTTTCTTGACAGAGTAGTATTAAGATCTTGAAGATAGACATTCTTCCACTTGTGTCATAAATTAAAAATATTATTTAGGCAACTAGTATCTACACTTCATGTTTTTTCACGAATGAAAAGCTACAGATGATAAAGGAATACTAGAGTGTCAAAACAACCGTTAATCGCTTCAACAACTTTCAGTGTTGGGTCTCTAGATTTTGCAGCGAATCCTGGCGGCAAATATTCCCAACTTCTAAGTTTATTGAGAAATAATGTTGACCTCAACACTCTTGCAAGGTTACTGATCATAACACGCATTCGCCATTTAGTTACTCATTCTTTGGCTTTCCACTACAAAATCCCCAAAAACAAGAATTTATTGATCCTTACTTTACTATACTACATTCAGTTATAAATCATTTTGCATACAACGTCCCCAAAGTAACTGATAGTAACAGCGCTTTCGCCATTTAGTTGCCATTTATTTGGCAATATAAATGGTTTCTAATCGCAATGCACATTCGCCATTTAGCTACTCTTTTGTCGCATTCGCCATTTGGTTCATCATTGTTTAACGGTGAATACACCTAAACTATTAATTGCTATTTCTTTGACAACAACGCCTGAAAAGATAAATATTACTGATTTAACCCACTCTTTCCCCATTTGGTTTCCTTTTTATTCTTCAATATTATACATTGTCCAAAAAGTACGGAAAACATATCAATGAATGATAAATAATAGGGCACTTCCGAAATAATACTCTTACGCTAATAAAATATCTGAAATATCTGGTTCCAATTCATTTTCACTTCTTTTAGTTGAAAATTTGGTAGGTGCTTTTTAAAAGAAATTTTAATTTATTGGAGCCTAGTTAATTCCTATAATAAAGCTTCAAGTATTTCCTAGAATTAGTAATACTTGAGAGTAGATTTCTGTTGGCTCCTAAATTACGCTAAGTCTATTGTTTGTCCAAGAAGTTAAAGCAGGTGTTGTCCAACCAAAGTGGAAGTAGGGATATAAATAGCAGACTTTTGCTATTGCAGAAGGGATAGAAACAGATCAGTACATAGACGTGAAATATACAAGACAGAACTAATAGGGGAAATACAAAAAGAAAAGCCGTTGAAGGCAAAGTTTTCAAGGTTCTAGAAGTTTTAGGAATTATTAATCACACCACATATTGTATTTGAGTGTGAAGACAATTTGCTCCTATTGTGAATAAACTGTAAATATGCCTGTTCATAAAACATCAGGTGATTTGATTACACAAGATTAAGAATAACTTAAGACTTATAATGAGTGTTGGCGTTTTACAATCAATAAACTCCTTGACGTTTCAAAAAAGCCTGCATAAATATATACCATTAATACTTTCTTTCATTAAAGAAAATGTGAATTTATAGAACTGACTATGAAAATACTATACTCCCGATAATTGGTTACATTATATGAATGGAAATTATACTTTTTCTGTCCATTTTGTCATTACTTTTTCGCACTTGTGCGTTGCTCAAGTGCCTCACCACCTTGAAGGATGCGTAATGTGAGAAATTTACATACGATTCTGAATTTTCTTGATGTAAATCTTCGAATGAATTTAAATCAAAAATATGATGATAATCAAGGAAGTTCATGATACGAAATTTCGTTTCACATTGAAGTCCGTATAATTTGATATTTTCGCTTTACTAAACTGAATTTTCCTCCCGAATCAGCCCCATTGGCGTTAATACCGTAAAAGCGGAAGACAAATTCGAGTATTTAGAGCTAAGGATTCATTTCATGACTACTTTAAGGAAATACGGGGCGTAAATTTCAATTCAGCAGTAAACGATCGTTACTAGAGCGGACAAATTACATCTAATGGCAGCCATGCTTCCATTAAATTATTTTGCTTCATGAAAAATTGAGTGAAAAACAAATGTTGGTCGGTTCTTCATGGAAATATATGGTTAATTGAGAGTTATACTAGTTAGTTTTATTGTTGTTAATTTAAACTCACATAATAAGTACTCTGTAGCATTATGGATTATAAAATGATATTAATAATCTCTTATAAATAGAGTTCCTTTCAGATACATATAGAGAATTCACCTACTATTCAATATTACAAACCATAAAATCCCTGTAGAACTAATAGACAAATAAAATAAAATAAATGGAGGTTTATACAAGATAGAAGGTTATAAAATTATTTTAATATTTACAGATAGTTAGCCTTCTACATATGTAATTTAAAAAATTATATTAAATATTATAACTTCATGAATTAAATTAATTTCATATAAGTACCACTCATATAAAACGACATATAAAATAAACATTCATTTTAAGACGTCCAAATGATATAACAAAATCCAATGATAGAAGAAAAAACAAATATTAACTTCCGCTATTTTATTGATTTACACGACAATTGTTTCGTCATACCATGACTTCATCAGGTGAGTATTTAAACTTCATTTGTTTTTTCTTATATTGAAGATGAATTTTCCTCAAGTCAAGACCGAGACGATCAAAAAAAATCCAATAAATATAAATTGTTAACCAAAATCTTATAAATTAAATATGTTGTGTAGACAAAATTTTGTTTCTGCTCATCCCTCTTATGAAAACAAATATCTTTCGAAAATGTTTAACATAAACTTAAGAATTTCATCATAAAGCCATCTTACTTAGAATATTCAATATTATTAGATATCTAACTAAGTTACTTTTTAGAAAATCTCAAGATATGTAAAAACATTACTAAAAAACAAGTTTTAAGAGAGACTTTGCTTCGTCAGTACTCAATCGTATTCAATAAAATATAACATCAACCAACAAAAGTATTTACTTACCTTTAATTCAGAAAGCTTCTTGGTAAATGAATACTGAACATTTAAATGGAGTCTAACTTAGTTAGATATCCAATAATATTGAATATTTTAAGTAAGATAGTTTTATGATGAAATTCTTAAGATTATTTTAAACATTTTTGAAAGATATTTGTTAACAATTTATATTCTTAAGATTTTGTTATATCATTTCCATGCCTTATAATGAATGTTTATTTTATATGTGGTTTTATATAAGTGGTACTTATATGACATTAATTTAATTCCTCAAGTTATAATATTAAATATAATTTTTTGAAATTAAGTATATAGAAGGCTAACAGAATATATCTGCCAGTATTAAATTATTTAAATAATAGACAAATACGTAATTCGAACATGAGTTGTAGCAGATCTGAAATATAATTTTGGTCATCTGTTTTATAGTTTTTTTTTTTTTGAAAATACTATGATAGAATGAGGAAACATATTCATTATTTTTGCGTGAAATTCAAGACTTCAAGACAACAGGTTTCGGATTATTCAATTTGGGTCAAATATGCACTATTTTGTTCTATAATATGTTGATATTTTAAAGGTAGCTTCATAATGGCGCTCTTATAGAAGTGTTGGTCCTTATTGGCGAAGAACTCGAGTTATCGATTTCCAAATTTCACAATGCGTGAAAAAGATCGTAATCGATTGGTGCCAGGTCAGGACTATCCAAAATTGCACGTTTTTATAATTATATAAATGTGTAACTTTTTAAATTGCTTCGTTTCCATAAAGAGCTCTATATCTTTTGAGAATACATCAAAAAAAAAGTTTCTCCAATTTCTTTTTCTTTATGTTTGGCTGCCCGAGAAAAGAGAAGCCTATGTCACCTAGTTAGTGTTCCAAATGGAAAGCCGTATCCTGTTTATTCTTGTCTTGAATTGTTGAAGATTATACACTGAAGGAAACACATCAGATGAAAGCCATAGCTGGTAAGGTGCAAGGAGGATTTCTGATAAACAAAAGTTCTCGAAATTCTTAATTGAACTAGGAAGGGATGTGCAAGTTGCGCAGACCTAGTGCCGCATTCAAATCTGGCGGCAGGTTGGCATCATTTCCTTCAATTGCGTGGAGCAGCAACCGTGATATTATTTATAGAACAAGCACAAGTCGGCAACACACCTTCTATATTGAACTCGGAGTGGGCGTTGCAATACCCATGAAACTGGCGTGGTTCTATCTTTTTTTAGGCAATTGAGAATAGCTCTTCGCTGACGTTGATGTAGCATTGTTATTATTGCTGTCCCTGATTTCTACTCAAGTTTTGACACTCCAGCAGACCCCCAAAAGATGAAAAAGAAAGAAAAGGATATCTGGAATGGAATAAAGAGAACCTACGTTAGTACAACCGTGGAGGAACCAACAAGGATCCCACCCCTCCAAAAGGGATCGCCATGCCGAACCCAGCACTTCAAGAGCTGAAACGGGAGTGGCACAGAGTTGGGGGTGAGCAAAGAGAGAATCCACCCAGGTCGAGACGTCGTAAGTATCCCTTTTTCCTCCAGCGGTCCATTTCAGACCCCGCTGCGGATAAGTGACGAAGGATGGAAAGCCCGTGCCGAGATTCGGCAGGGTTTCGTCTTCGCCCGTGAGATTAGTGTTTTGTTCCTAGTTCACATGAGACAAGAGAAAACGACGGCTTTAAACCGCGATTCCAGGCTTTGTTGAAGGTTAGTAATGATTGTGGGACAACATGATAGTTCCATAGTATCCAAGAAAGAGAAAAAAATAGGAATAGGAAGTCTCTGCTTTAGGCATTATGAATTTATCCTCCATTTCACTGTCATGAAACTAGGATTTCAATCATAACAAACACCCCCACCACGTCAAGGTACAAGAGACAATTTGGGGGGCAGATCATAGAAGCAGTGGTTGAAAGCCTGCTTGATAGGCTAGAAGGGTACTTTTCCATTGAGGGTCGTAGTTCTTGAGCCTGGGTAGTGCAGAGCTGCGCTCAAAAGTTTAGAGGTCTCGACCGGATCGACTGGGGAGTCCACGGTGGGTCCAGACCTGGAGCGCTGGCTGGAAGGTGGAAATAAGAAGTCCCTTCGGTCTGCGAGTTGCATCCAAACAACTCGGACAGTGCGTAGCCCGTAGAAGTAGATAGCTAGTGCTTCGAAGCTACCAATTTATACTGAAAACAAAAGGGGGACTTCTTCATTTTGGGTGCTGAAAGGAAGATGAGTTAAATCTCAACTGCGGAACTATGTCCCAACTACTCCAAAAATGGGAGCAGCATTCGAGTCTTGGTCTGATCTTGGCATTATACAGTAGGATAACTTGATCTGCAGAGAAATATGAGCGCGGACAGCTCAGTGGTAGAACATTGGGCTCGTGACCGGAAGGTCCGGGTTCGAATCCTATTCAGGTGGAGAAGAAATTTTCTAGTTGGACGGGTGTCGGCCACCATTTCACTGTTGGGTTAAAAATTGACAGTGCTGTGACTTAAAGTGGTGCAAGACCCCAATAAAAGAGCCTACCCAGAACAGAATTGAACTCCTAACTCGCATAAGCTGAAAAAAGCCTGCAGACTCCGCAATATCAGTCGCATATTCCTCCCAGCAGGCCGAAGAATTGACAGTCATTGCAAGAAGATTCATAGAATCCCTTAACTTAAGCACCTGGTTATCCATCATCAAGCCAGAAGTGACGAACGCTATTTTCCGAGGAAAAGTTGTTGTTTGAGTCATCGAGACATTGAATTGCACTAGATTCCGTTAACTCCATTCATTCATCTTCTTGAGATCTTCGTTCAGGGCATCGATGTGTTGATACCTATGGAGATGATACTCAACTGTGCTCAGAGGTTTGTCACTGGTGATAGAGGATATCAGCGTGCTATCATCCGCGAAGCTCACAATGTGGTTCTCGGTTGTACTAAGAAGATTATTTTTGTGGATGAGGAAGAGGGGGGCGACAAAAATGAGCCTTGGGGCCCTCCAGCATTCACGCTGAAACTATGGAAATCGACATGTTCAGAGCAATTGACCTATATTCTCCGTAGCTCTCACTAGTCGCTGATGAGACCTTTTATCTCCAGGTATCTAACCATTTCGAGATTTATAGCTGCTTCCATGACTATCGACAAAAAGGATTGATGACTGAAATTGCACCACTCGGTTTTGAGGTTCAGTCCCAAAAAATACAACGTGCGATTGGTGAATAGCTTGAAAAACTTGGCCTAATTCACAAGTATTTGAAATGGAATCGTACAACTTGATTATTACAAAACAAAAATATTTCATTCTTCTTTGAAAAAAAAAACCAGTTATCGTCAGATTATAAAATAACAGATTTGCGGCTCATGCAAATTTATGGTAATTATTTATTTGGCAATCCACACAACTAAATAGATAGATTTCTTTTCAAATAATAATACTTACAAGGATTTATTTCAAACATGTATAAACCCAATTACAGGAAATATATAAGTTAAAAATGAACCAAACGTAATATATAAATATTATATTATTCACTCAAATCAGGAACGGTGAACATCAAGAAATAGTTGAAAGAAAAAGTACAGATATACACAATGACAAGAAAAAATAACTCCAAGCCTTCCCCCTGATCCTGAAAATTAATGAAAATTTACTTACATTGAGAAATGTACGTGGAAACTGTATTCTTTTGTTCTACAGCAAACGTTTAAATTGTTAATACTGAAGGGTTTTCGACATATGTGAAATTGGTTCTAAACAACCCCAATTATTTTTCCATCAACTATTATTTTTTTTACATTCTGAAAGCAATTCTTCCCTATCTAATCTAGTTGGTATAACTGAAATCTTCCTTAAGCTCCAGTTCCAACGACAGTAAATAAAAGTCCAATGGAAAGGTTACAATGCTTATTTTCCGACCTCAATATCTCCCGAACACATTTTATTGAATGTTGGGGATTTTACAGAATCATGTTCGAACCTGTTCGGTAACGGAATTCAATTTAATAGCGGATATAAATTAGACGCTATAACAGAACGATCAATGAAAAGATTTTCGAGTACTTATTGGTTCTCAATTGATTCCAGTGATGGTCTGAGTGAGTCGGCAGTTTTTTCACCTTCACGTTGAAAGAAAACGGAGGAAAAGGATGTTTTTAAATGTAGATAACATATATTGTTCATGACGGAATGAATAGTACGGGATCAATCTGAATTCCTTCTTCATAGAATTTGGTCGATTTAGTATTCTCCACTTTGTGAAAAGTCACTTGAACGATATATATAATAATATATTTTAACGAATTAAAGAAAAGGAATATTCTGAAAACTTTTTGAAATTGCTCTCTTTCAAAATATTACTTTTAAAATTCATATCTATAATATAATATTTCAATTTGTAAGTGAAATTTTTTGGTGAAGAACACCGCTTTGGGGTGAAACATATGTTAATGCTTTTATTTATATCGCCTATGATTTAATTTCTTGAATTTTCTTACCAAAGGTTTTCCAATAAGAGCTTTGATTTTGATATTGAAAGAAAACAAGTATATTTCGAGAGAAGGTGCTTTACGACGACTCAAAAGTGCTTTAGTTTTGCGAACCGTGACTGGAAAATTTTCACCATTATTGTAGTGAATTTTAACAATTTTTTTGCGTTGTTTAAGCGTGTATCGTTATATTTTGTTGTAATGGTGTAGTTTGTATTGAAGATTAAACTTCTTATTGGAAAACCCTTTATTGACGTGACAACGTCTTATAAATTGGTTTGCCGGGTGACACTTCAAGAAACTGCGTTACGCTCCGCTCACGTTATGCGCTCACAATGAGAGCGAGTGAGAGGCACGCGTCCCTTCCACTCGGGCATGGTTAGCCCGCCTAAGAGCGAGAGAGACAGACATAAAAAGTGAAAGGCACGCGTCCCTTCCACTCGAGCACAGTTAGCCCGCCTAAGAGCAAGAGAGACAGAGCGAGAGAGAGAGAGAGTGAGAGAGATAGGCATACACACCGGTTCATGTCTTGCGCTTCTATTTCGCTTAGGCGCCTGCATACAAGTTTACACGTTGCCAGTTAATTGTAAAACGATTGTGTAGTGATAATGTGAAGGTAGTTTCGTCCATCGCAACAATTCAAACAGCAAAGGTAAATAATTTCAGACTGATAATATAACATGATGAAATAAATGACTAAGACATAAGTGAATAGGTTATGTTGTAGTAATCACAATGTTGTGGTAGTTTTCAATCAAAAAAGTAGTAGAAATCGTTTCTCAACCAATAATAATTTGTTTAACTTGAAAAAATGAGCGCGACTTGCTATGTAAAAAATTGAAATAACAATGTTTAACCTCCAACCTGTCAAATCGAAACTTTCAAACATTCAAACCGAGACGACTAATCACTGCGCAAGGTCGTAAGCGCGCGATTTACAAATTCAAAGATCAAATGTGAATTAGTTTTCTCCTTTTAGAAAATACACTTTGAATTAAAATCGATTGATATTAACAATTAATGTGATTTAAATAAATGTTCTAACTTTTAAATTTAGTTTTTATATTTATAACAATGTAAAACAAGTTAAATTTATTAATAACTTATAACAACTGATTGATAAATAAAATTTTGTTAATATGAAATTCAGTGCGAGATTCTTTGTATAAATTAATGTTTTAAATATAATTCTTTGTATAAATAAATGTTTTAAATTGTTACTATTATTTCATCCTTCTTCCTACTATACGAATGAATATTCACATTAAAATTATTTTACCACTCAAAGTCGTTGTCACGTAAAACTTTCGCCCGTATACCGACTTTACAGGCAACAAATTTTTTTTGCATAACAATAATGGATATTTTGTGTGTCCTTGTTCCAGGAAACAGCATGCTGAAAATGATCTAATAAGACTAGAAGAAAAATTCGAGCTCAAAACTAACTTTTTCCGGCCATTAGTTCGTAAACACGCTTCCTTTGGAACGGAAGGAACTTGACTCTTGAAACTTTCATGGGCAAAATCGATTCAATTTTTTTGCAGTTGTTAACGATTGAACATTTTTCATATTTTTTTCAGTATTTTCGAAAGTACAAATTGTACTTATTCTACTCAAGACTATCTTTGAGCTCTAAAGGACAATAACTTGATCAATAATCGGTTTCTGAAATACCGATGAAGCCTTGATGAATTTGAATATAGGTTGGAGTGGTCCGTAATTTTTTGTCCATCTTCAAATGGAATGAAATGAGAAATTATTATTATCAACAGAATATGCAGTGATTCGAGTCGCGCAGCTTTACTATATTGTCTTGTTGAACAAAACAAATTATATCTCAAATATCGGGTGTTTTTTTAGAGTGATAGAACTTTAAATTGAAATAAAACACATTTAAATTGAGATTGAAGCCAATTTTTTTCTATTTGAAAGATAATTTTATGATATTTATGTTTTGAAAATAATTTCTGGCATATGTCCACCACGACTAGCTCTGAGGAACCGCATTCGACCAGACCTGTTTTGGACCACTTTTTCGAGTAATTCAGGCCTTATTTCATCAATAACACGAGTTATGTTGGCTTCCAAAGCGTCTATTATTTCTGGTTTATCAGCATAAACCAATGACTTGACATAACCCCTAAGAAAATAATCCAGTGGAGTTATATTGCATGATCTTGGAGGCCAATTAATTGGACCATTTTTCGAAATTATGTTATCGCCAAATCTTTTTTTGAATAAATCAATTGTTACGGTATCAGCATGAAGTGTAGCACCATCTTGTTGGAACCAAAACACTTCTGGGTCGATACCATTCAAATTTTGAAACAATTAATCATTGATCATCGATCTGTAACGAGCATCATTCACTGTAACATTAGCTCTAGCATAGTTTTAAAAGAAATATGAACCGATTATGGAACCTGCAGAACTTCTTGAGGATTGTTCTCACTCCATATACGGCAATTTTGCTTGTTTACATTGCCATTCCACCAGAAATGAGCTTCATCACTAAACACAATTTCACGATAAAAAAGTAGATCAACTTCAAGCTGTTCTAGGGCCCAATATGCAAACAAGCGACGCTTATTATGGTCAAGTGGCTTTAGTTCTTGAACCAGTTGGATCCTGTATGGGTGTAGACAAGGATCTTTTCGCAAAATTTTCCATGTGGTAGATGCACAGAGTCCAACTTATTGCGAACGTCGACGAATAGACAAATCTGGATCATCATTAATACTATGACTTACAGCAGCGATATTTTATTCTGTACGTACAGTTCTTTGTCTTGTTGTTGTTGTTGCATCGAGTAGAGAAAATTTTGTCCGAAATCTATCGATAGTTCGACGAATAAGCTGCTCTGATAGACGATTATGTAAACCATAAATTTCACAAAGTGCTCTATAAGTTGGATGAATAGAACACTGATTTTAAAAATAAATTTCAACAATTTGTACACATTGTTACGGCGTGAGTCTTTCCATGATAATTTGTCAACGCTTACTGAACAGAAATATCAAAACAACATGGCTTCAACCTCTTGTCAAATCACAGTTATCCGTATCGAAAAATCTATCACTCGATACTTAGTGAATGAGCATTTCCGCTTTCAGAATAAAATTTAAATGTCATCAACTTCATTCTTCAGCTCCCACTTGCGGTGTTAATAAATATGAAGAACGCTTAAGTCAAATGAGCGTCAATTCTCATTGTAGTTATTGGTTTCTGAGACGACATCAAGATTCAGAAATGTATTAAGAAAATGCGCGCACTCTAAAAAAACTCTTTCATAAATTGTTATCCGAAGACAGAGGCAAAGATAATTGAGTTAAGGAGCTATTCATTCACTAGTGAAAGCTTTACTCATAGCCAGAAAATTCCATTCCAATTCTCCAAAACTCTCTCGTTCAATTTTCTGGAATAGAATAATGGCCATCAAGGGCAATAGCTTCATTTGGGAAACCATCTGCGATGCTATAACCTACACGTGACCAGATTATAACCATACCCAAAGAGTTCCGGAAAAAGAAGAGAAAGTGAATGAAACATACAGTTGGTTTCGAAATTTCAGCACGTTTCAGAATGGGCCCCATTCACGCATAGAAGACGACACACAGCAGTAGAGATCCATTTAAGCAGAATGAGAAAATAAATGAAGGCACTTAGACGTGCAAAGCGATGCTGTGAAGGATAATTCGAATATGGAAGACGACTGGATATGGTTTGGAAACATTTTCATTCTGATGGTGTTCAGTTCTTTAGACTGAATGTATTCAAGACTTTTCGGAATATAACTCAAAGAGAGGACTACTTTTATAGCGAATCGAGAAAACAATTTCACGAATTCGCACTGTGTTCTCTGCTCACTCGTACGAATTTACTGAAAATTTATCTAGGTTTACTCTATCAATCGTCTAGGGGTTGATTGATTCGCATACCTAGCATTTCGTCCTTTACTCAATAAAACACGTAACGTATTACGTACAAGTATAATAATTACAGTTATACTACTCTGTCAAGAAAGTACCGGGAATTTTCAATTAAAACAACATTTCTACATTTAATCGTCAAAATTTATTGGGTCGCCTTCAAAATAGGCTCCATTTGGTCCAATACATCTATGCCAACGGCACTTCCAATTATCGAAACATTTTTTATAGGCGCTTTCCGGGATGGACTTTAGCTCTCGCGCCGAATTTTGTTTTATGGCTTCAATCGACTCAAAACGGGTGCCACGAAGGGGCAATTTTAGTTTTGGGAAGAGGAAAAAGTCGCAGGGAGCCAAATCCGGCGAATACGGTGGTTGCTGAAGCACGTTTGTTGAGTTTTTGGCGAGAAAGTCAGTCACAATCGTAGCTCGGTGAGAAGGCGCGTTATCGTCATGCAAAATCCAAGAGTTGTTCGCCCACAAATTTGACCGCTTCTTACGGATACGCTCACGAAAACGTTTCATAACGCCTAGGTAATACTCCTTCTTTACCGTCTGACCCTCTGGAACGAATTCGTAGTGCACCACGCCACGGATATCGAAGAAAACAATGAGCATCACCTTCATTTTCGAGCGGCTTTGGCGTGGTTTTTTCGGTTTCGGCTCATTTTTTGCCACCCATTCCGATGATTGCTGGCTTGTTTGCATATCGTACTCGTAGACCCAGGTCTCATCACCAGTTATAATGCGTTCTATGAATCTAGAATCGGAATTACAGCGATCCAGCATGTCTGAAGCAACCTGTTCGCGATGACGTTTTTGAAGAAAATTCAGGTCTTTCGGTACGAGTCGTGCGGCCACCTTTCTCATGCCCAAAATATCAATCAAAATCGTACGTGCGGACTCGTGGGATATCTTAAGATCATGTGCTATCTTTCTCAAGCTGGTACGACGGTTTTCCAGCACCCTTTCCTTAATTTTATCGACGTTATCTTCGATCGCTTCACGACCGTCCTTGAAGGCTCTGTACCACTGATATGCACGAGTTTTCGATAGAGCATTATCACCAAAGGCCTTTTGCAACATTTTCAATGTACCGGCACACGAAAATTCATTTGCAACACAAAACTTTAAACAAATTCTTTGCTCAACGTAATCACCCATAGTAAAAATCGGCACGCACTCTGACATCGACTGACTTAATCAGCTGTTGCAAACACACTAGTTGACAGATCCCGCTCAAGCTTGGCATAGTAATTAATGACAGTTGTACCAACCTAGGAAAAAAAATTTTTACCTGCCTCATTGCCCCGCCAGATTTAAATCGATAATTCCCGGTACTTTCTTGACAGAATGTATACACAATCAGCCAAACGTCTTCACTTCAAATTAGCGGTGTAACTACTGCACTTACTAATTTGTACTTCGTCTCGAATGTTTGTGCACCGTCTTTCGTCTTCGTCTTTAACGTCTTTAAAATACAACTCTCGGACTGTCCCCGCTGGGATCTATCTTGGTACTCCCCGTTTTCTCGTCTCGTACTGCTGGTACTCGAAGAACTACCCTTCCCCCAGGGTTTGAAAACTCCACTCCTTTGCGATTATTACGTGAACTTAACGCCCCTTCTCTCAAAACTTAGAACTACCCTAGTTACCACGGATTGGTCGGTTCCAATCTTTATTTCAGTGATGGCGAGTACTCATTTTTCATCCGGGCTTAGACAATAAACACCTGTGTGAGATTTAAATGATAGTTGAACACGGTTTCTCCCTAAGAGGGTACCACCTATGCGTCTTTTGGAATTTATACAAACTACATAAGATTTACGAGTAACTAAAATGACAGCAAACTCATATCAGTCCACTCTCTGACGCCTGTAGGATCTTTCGCACAGGTCGTAAGCTATTTGGACTAGTAATCTTGCAATCCCAATCGAGAAATATTATATCATAAATTTAGTGCACTTCGATTTTCAATTACATACCATCGAAGGGCGATTCCTACATTTATATTCAAGTAATTTTGTTTCATATTCATTTATTTGTTATCAGTAAAACTTCAGTCAAGAAAGGGAAGTTGGTTAATATAAAGTCTTTCAATGGGAACGCCCCATTTTTAAATTGACATTACTTACGCACGGCAGCCATTATGTATTTGTGACATTGACCATTTAATCATGGAAAGGTACACATACCAACAACGTTTACAAATGATCCAAATTTATTATGAAATGTAACTCTCACTTTACGTGCTTTAAATCCAATTTTTGTCAGTTGAACGTTTAGTGAAGGAGTTTTGAAACAAATTTTATACTTCATGATTTTACAGTGCTTGTGAGACAAATAAATGCAAGAAGTGAGTAGAATATTGGTGCCGTACGTGAAAGTGTTCGTGAAGACCAACATTTATCGATTTCTCGATGTTCACAAGAACTAGGCATCTCCCAGACTTCTTTGTAGCGAATCTTACGAAAAGACTTTGGTTTGCATCCATACAAAATCTTTTTAAACCAAAAACTCAAACCAGCAGATCATTTGGAGTGTTTTCGTGGTGGACATTTAAATGATGTTTTATTTCATAACTTATGGTATCCCTTGTACCTTATAATGAACTAAAAATTTCCACAATTTTCAAACAAATAATGTGTTCTATTATATTTATAATACAAAATGGGGCACTGTTAATGAAAGACCCTTTACATCATACAATCCTTCGAATGAACATAAATTCATTCCTAAAATCGTTATAAAAGTTTGGGGAAAAATAAATCCACTATTTTTCCGGTAGATGGCTGCATAAGATATTTCCTGAAGTATCGATCAAACAATTTCAGATTTATGCTCGTTGCCATAATGACATTTCACCGTCAAAAAACTCTTGTACTGTTTTTTGTTTCGTCCATTCAGTTGTGAATTACAGTAAAACATGAAAGTCAACAAAGATAAACTTCGGTCCATTTTTCTTTGATAAAGGCGAAAATGCTAGCCAGGCGAAGAAGATGGTGATAGATTTCTCCCCAACCTTTTATTGTATATCCCACAGCATTGATCATTTGAGATTAAATTTTACTGGATGTACAGTGTGACAAGAAAAACTTCGGACAACTTTCAATATTAAATGAATAAAAATTTGTCCGTGGTGTTTCTTATCAATCTGTACATTCAACAGTAACTTGAGTCCGTTGAAAAAATCGCGTCTGTATAGCACAGTTATCAATAATGAACTCGTTTATCATATTGTGAAATTGCACGTTGCTGGCGAATCAAACTGGTTTATTGAATTTAATTTCTAATTTCAGAAACCGACTATACTCTCGACGACTCATTCTGGATCGATGAAACTCCAGCCGGTGAGTACATTTTATTAATTTGTAATGAACTGCTCGTTTTTAATTATATAAAGTTACAACGATTACAGAAACGTCTTCTGATTCATCGTGAAGCACGTTTAATCACTGTTGGTCCATGCGCATCAAAAATGTACATTTTAGCGATTTTCTCTTCATTCTGTATTTCGTTTTCGATAGTTCCATGCAGAAAGAAATCGAGTTGTGAAATCAGAAAATCATTTCATAAGTTTCAATGAAATTGAAAAGTAGTATTCACTTTTATTTAAAAAAAAAATCACAAAATTTTTATGTTTCACAGTTTATTTAGGATCTTGACACGTGTTTCGGTCTTTCTACCATCTTCAAATGAGTACAAAAAATAACTAAACACAAAATTGAAAAAAGGTTCTTTTATTAAACTTGTGACAGCTGTGTAATTTTATGGCGGATGGAAATAACAGCATCCAATATTTAAATATTTTAATATTTACAGATATATTCTCTTAGCCTTCTACATATTTAATTTCAAAAAATTATATTTAATATTATAACTTCAGGAATTAAATTAATGTCATATAAGCACTGCTAATATCAAACGACATATAAAATAAACATTCATTATAAGACATCCAAATAATATAACAAAATCAAATAAATATAAAAAAACAATTTGAATGTGAGTCAATACTTGATGGAAGTAAAATTTAAATGACTTTAAATTCAGAATTATATATTCAAACTTCTACATTATATATTAAAACTATATACAAAAACTATCAAATTGATATCCTTATATATAATTAATATAAAATATTTTTCAATGTCTCGGAAAAAACCTTTTTACATCCCGACTTGAAATATATTAATACAAATGTATTAACAAAAACTATATAAGTATGTATATTAACATACAAATACAAGAAAATCCACTATTCCAAAATTATCTAAAATTATGAAAATAAAGGATCAAATATCGAGTTCTCGTTCAATTATTTTTATTTGATCCTTTATTTTGATAATTTTAGATAATTCCAAAATTATCTAAAATTATGAAAATAAAGGATCAAATATCGAGTTCTCGTTCAATTATTTTTATTTGATCCTTTATTTTGATAATTTTAGATAATTTTGGAATAGTGGATTTTCTTCTGTTTGTATGTTAATATACATTAATACTTATATAGTTTCTGTTAATACATTTGTATTAGTACATTTCAAGTCGGGATGTGAAAAGGTTTTTTCCGAGACATTGAAAAATATTTTATATTGATTATATATAAGGATATCAATTTGATAGTTTTTGTATATAGTTTCAATATATAATGTAGAAGTTAGAATATATAATTCGGTCTAAAGTCATTCAAATAAATATAAATTGTTAACCAAAATCCTATAAAATAAATATTTTGGGTAGACAAAATTTTGTTTCTGCTCATTCCTCATTCAAAAATGTTAAACATAATCTCAAGAATTTCATCATAAAACTATCTCACGTAGAATATTCAATATTATTGGATATCTAACTAAGTAACTTTTTAGAGAATCTAAATATATGCAAAAACATTACTAAAAAAACAAGTTTTAAGAGAGACTTTGCTTCGTCAGTACTCAATCATATTATTCAATAAAATATGACATGAATCAACAAAAAATATTTACGCACCACAATTCAGAAAGCGTCTTTATACGGATGATCCTTGTGCTATAACACAGGCCGTTAAATTGCCTTTCTATCTTTAAAATCAATGGTAAACCATAGAACTATTTATTTCGAGTCAACATTAGACTCCATTTAAATGTTCAATATCCATTTACCATTTCTGAATTGTTAAAGGTTTGTAAATATCTTTTGTTGATTGATGTTATATTTTATTGAATAATATTATTGAGTACTGACGAAGCAAAGTCTCTCTAAAAACTTGTTTTTTAGTAATGTTTTTGCATATACTTAGATTCTCTAAAAAGTAACTTTGTTAGATATCCAATAATACTGAATATTGTAAGATAGTTTTATGATGAAATTCTTAAGATATGTTAAACCTTTTTGAAAGATATCTGTTTTCATAAGAGGGATGAGCAGAAACAAAATTTTTTCTACTGAAAATATTTAATTTATAGGATTTTTGTTAAAAATTTATATTCATTGGATTTTTTTATCTCATTTGAATGTCTTATAATGAATGTTTATTTTATATGTCGTTTGATATTAGCTTATATGACATTAATTTAATTCCTGTTTAAGTTATAATATTAAGTATAATTTTTTGGAATTAAATATGTAAAAGGCTGACAGAATATATCTGTAAATATTAAAATACTTAAGTAATTTGGGAATTTGTTGAATTTTTTTTTTGCTCAACGGCTTTTTAGATTGAAAAAATCTCCATTTAGTCCATCAATTCCATGTTTTTAACATTGTATGGTAAAATGACATCTTTCTCATTAAAAAAACGATTATTTTCTAAACAATGTTCTGCAAAGCTGATTGATTTCTGGTTTTTCGAAATAGACATCCTACTTTCTTTGATTCTATGTTGGAAAGATCGGCCTGTCTGACCTCTATATGTAGCATTACAATCATCGCATTCAATTTGATAAATCTCTGATTCAGAAAGAATGGAGTTTCTTTCTTTATTGTTCACCAACATTATTCACAACATAGAATTAAAGACCATAGGATAGCTATTTTGAAAACCAGAAATCAACCAGCTTTGCAGAACATTGTGTAGAAAATAATCATTTCTTTAAAGAAAAAGATGTCACATTGTTATATAATATTAAAAAGGGTAAATCTATGGAGTATTTGGAGATTATTTCAATCAAAAAAGCCATTCAGAAAAAGGAGAATTTAACAAATTCCCAAATACTCTTTGAGAACACCCCTACATTGGATGTTGTTATTTCCGTGCGCCTTAAAAAAACCGATGTCCCAAGTGTAAAAAATACCCTTTTTCCAATTTCAAGTTTAGTTACTTTTTCTACTCCTTTGAAGATCGTCGAAAGACCGAAACACGTGTCAGTATTCTGAAAATAAACTGTGAAACATGAAAACTGAGTGATTTTTTTTTTTTAATTGTTATAATGTTTCATCTAGAGCCAACCGCATATTCTATTCATTTAAGTATTAACTTTACTATTATTAAGTTTTGAAAAGAGCCAAAATTTGAAGAAATCAAAGTAATTTTAACCATTTCGTTGCGTTGTTGAAGCATGAATGGTTACATTTTTCAGTAATGGTGTAGTTTTTACTCGTCGAATGTCAAAATATTACAGCTTCAAAAGTGACAGTTGCCCAGATAGCGGACTTTTCAAAATCAAGCCTCTCATTGAAAAACCCTTTATAATCTGAATCTTAATTCACTGAGTTCATCTCTCGAAACAGTTTTGTTGCCTGACAATATCTAGCGCCAATCTTCCTCAAGCCTACGCGATTCCCTAAACTGCAGAGATATGTCTTAAACGGGTCACTTTCACCCCTCGTTGCAAAACCGTTCGGCAGATGGCATTCATCTCCCATAGGATCTCCCGAAAGATGGTTGTTTAGCCGAGAATAATACAATGCTTTTCTTGGACGAATTCCGCCCAGAAGCAGATGACAGCTTGACTAATGGAAGGGAGCGTCCAAACAATAGGACGGCGATTTAAAAAACTTACACGACTCCGTTGAGACCCCTGCCTCCATGTTTTCCAAGATTATCCCCTATTCGGTCCGAAGATGATGTAAAAATATCCACGCCTGAATGGCGTGCGAACTAATAGTACGTCATATTTGACATATCGAATGATTCATCTTTCGGCAAGGTTTTATTTTTGACGCTTATGGGTCGCTTGCCAGGTGATTTCAGCGTGAAGGGTAAAAAATATGTTCAGTTGCATGATGGCATCTAGATCTGACTTCCTTAATTAAAATTCATCTATATACTCCAGCAAAATCTAAATGATGGATGAAGTAGATAACGGACTACTTCATCCTTTATGATTTATTTCTAATTCACTAGGAAAATTGTGAATTAAAAGTTAAATATAATAATTTGTTCTTGAGATAACCTACGGTGTTAGGTCTGGCAATCTAGCTGGCCACTCAATAGTACCCCTTCGTCCAATCCATTTATTGGGGAAGACTTTTTCATTCGGTAGGCTTGGATCCATTGCATAAGGAAATAAGGAACAACTTCGTCTCTAATCAAACTCGAATATTATTCAGCTGTTATAGTTCCATCTTTAAATATAGGACCATTAATATGGTAACCTGTAAAACCTGCCCAAAGATTCACCTTTTGAAGATACTGCGTACGTGTCTCACGCATCCAATGAGGATTCACCGACCAATATCTACAATTGGATCGGTTCACTTCCCCATTTGATGTAAATGTGGATTTATCAGAGAAAATGATTGTACATACAACTATTTCATTTCTGTTCAGTTTATTCATCATTATTTCACAGGAATGCATTTTATGATCTGGATCGTCTTCTGTTAACTTCTGCACAAAAGGCATTTTATATGGATGAAGTTTTTCTTTGTTGAGACACCTTATAACAGTTGTATGACAGACACTATTTTCACGGGCAATTTGACGCGTACTTATTGTTGGATGCTCTGTAACACTTACCAAGATTTCCAGTTTCACAGTATCTTTAACGAATTGCGGTTTTTTTTAATGGTTTCACATATCCAAGTTTTCTGAATCGCCAATGAATTTAAGACACAGTACCTTGTGAAATATTAGGCAACTAAGAATACCTCTGATTAAATAAGTTCGCCACTTCAAATTGACTGATTACCCTGATTCCTGTGTTGAGGTTATTTGAAAAATACCATTTTTTAACGTGTGATAAATTATTGATTTCATTATTTAACCCGGTATTATACTTAAAAGACCATGCATTTGTTGAGATCAGGTTGTTAAAGATTTTAAAATATAAAATATACAGGCTGTTCCATTTAAAATAAAGCGGACTGGGCTTGAATTTGAAAGTTGTCATGCCCCAGTGATTTATATAATTTTCTTACATCAGGACACAAGGAATTCTATTCCATAAGTGGTTTCCATACGGTATATTTTAAACAGGGAAGAACTTTTCACGTACTAACGGTTCGAAATAAATTTCTTTATGGTTTGAAGGAACAACTTAGGTTAAGATACTGAATTGTTTCAGCCGTTACTATTTGGTAGTTGATCATATAAAAACAAATTGTAGAAATTACTATGTTTTACTACCAATAAAAAGATATATTACACATTTTCTTGTGACTCGAGTTTCGGGAAATGAATAATCCCATCATCAGACAACTGAAGACCTAACAGTGGTACAGAGGTATTTAAACAAAAGTAATAAATATTTTGAATATTTCAATAGATTCTAGGTAACACCTAATAGTGGTACAGAGGTTTACAAGCGGAACGTGATAAAAACCGGGTTAAAAAAGAGCGGCCTTCTAACAGATATCGTAATGGTATCGTAATGGTAATTCTTGGTCGGCAATCGACCAAGAAAGTTATTAAACAGATGGTACTCATTTAAATATCTCAAATAATTTTTAGGGTTACATAGCTCCGTACAGTCATTCATTATTTTTACATTATTTTGTTGTATACATCAAATATTTGGATTTACACAGCTCCGTAGATTCATTCATTATTTTTATTGTGAACGAATTTGAAATTTTCAATAATCAAGTTTCTTTTCTTTTGAATCTACACGTAAAATTTTCTTAAGATTTTCTTTTGTCGAAAGGAATAACTGTTTTCTAAAGAATGAGTGGCAAAAGTTGAATTTTTGTTTACTTTTCATTCTATCCATTTTATGTTCGTTGAAAAAGGTTTTAAACAGATGTTACTTCTTAGATATCTCAAATATTTTCGATTTACATAGCTCCGTACAGTCATAGATTATTTTTACATCATTGTTATTGTGAACTAATTTGAAAATTTCAACAGATTCTAGATAATCGAGTTTCTTGCCTTTTGATGCTAGATGTAAAATTTTGAGAATATCTATTGTGGGAAAAGAATGACGGTTTTTTATACAATGAGTGGCAAAAGTAGAATTTTGTTTATTTTTCATGAAACTCATTTTATGTTTGTTGCACCTCGTCTTGAAGGAACGTCCTGTTTGTCCTATGTATTTATTACTGCACGTAGAACAAGATAACTCATAAACTCCTGATTTGTGTATGTTTGGAGTAGGGTCCGTTGCGTTAAATAATACCGATGCTAATTTGTTTTGCGTTTTGAAGGCAATATTGACATCTGGTTTTAATAAACTATTGGCCACTTTTTGACTTATACTACCAAAGTACGATAGAGAAATGATTTTTTTATTTTCTTCAGTTTTTATGATGGGATAAATTTTGCTCATAGCTGTTTTAGATGGTTTTTGTCGAATTAGATTATCTATTATATTGGGTTGAAACCGTTGTTCGCGGCTATTGATTTTATAGTTTGAACTTCAGCTTTGCAGTCATTTTTTGATAAGGGTAATGCGAAGGCTCTATGGATCATCGATCGATACGCTTATATTTTTTGTGAATATGGGTCATTGGAGTCAATAGGAATACATACTCGAGTCACAAGAAAATGTGTAATATATCTTTTTACTGGTGGTAAAACATAGTAATTTCTACAATTCGTTTTAATAACTTAGGTTAAGTCAACAGGCCGAGTGGATATTTTGACATAATGCATATTTTCTTCCATGAGTCATTAACACCGTTGTCTGACATTGTGTAAATGATAACAAAATAAGCGTTTTTATATCCGTAAAATATAGGATTATTCTCACATCAAAATCAAGTTGCTATGTTATAATAATTCATAGTCGAGTTAATTCGATACTTGTACGATTGTTCTGTCTGAAAAAGATTGCATGAAGCATTGAGCACAAGATTATATTTCCCCTTCCTGAAAATTTATAAATCCGGTACAGGCAATCTGAATGCCTCGACAATGAAAACTAGGAGGCCACTTCCCGAATGGAAAATACAATAGGAACCCTTCCTACATCCACTCGGAAAAGATTAATCATCCGAATGGAAGCATCATTGCCATAGGCCTTCGAACCATTTCGCGTCCGTCCAAAATTTATGACACAATATAATAAATTTACGAGTATAACCACTCGATCCTGTAGGTACCGAATTCATCCCTCAGGCGAAATTAAAATTCTTCATTTTACGTCAATGGGACAAACCGAAGAATTCTCGACATCTGCAAGATATACGGACGGGAAAGGACCGTTCCAGAAATCCAATCCTTTATGTGGATATCGTAAAATTTATTCGCAGGTTGTTATCCTCACTTAAGTTGAAATGGGTAATTTGGCCCGTTTCTGAGCGATAAATTTGAGTTTCATTGAGTTAATCAGGACATTAAACGGGACATCTTCGTGCTTAGCAGATATGTAATAGTGATTAGTTGAAATCAATGACGGGTTGAAATCGATATGACGAAGGTCAACTTTTAACCCCGTATCATTGGAAAAGGAAAGAATTAAGCCCACATCCGGAATTTAACGTTGTTGTATGTAGGACTTCAATATCTGGAGCTAAAAAACTGAGTAAAGGGAGGTAGATAATTTATAGATAAAACTAGATGGAATTAACTTCCTGTCAATAGTCATTATTCAACATGTGGTCCCAAGATGTTTCGAAATGAGATATGTTACCATAGAAAGTTTAGTCGCCATAAAGAGTAGAGATTTATTGCTATGAAAATCCACAGTTTCCTGGGAGAACGTATCCTCGAAGGGGTGTCTTGAGATTCATCTCCATTGTTCTATTTCTCGCCCTGATTTGAATAGTATCCAAGTGTTGTGCAATAGGAGGAATTTGAGCGTAGCTGCTTACGCCACCAACTTAAGTATAGGTGAGGATGCAGTCGGGGTTAGAGACCGAAGAGGAACTCTAAGGGCAGATCGTGCAGAGAATTGAGACAGATTACATTCAGACCAGAGTTAGAGAACACATTAGATGAGATAGAGTATAAAGGCGGAAAAGTTCAGAAACTCACCAACTGTTCTTGCATGAAGTGTGGTTAATTTCTAGAACGTTCGAGTGTAATTCCAATCTTGTGAATAAATTGTGTATAGTACAATTTGCGTTTATTTCATACTTAAGAAGAGATGGGACGATTCATCAATGTATACTCCCAGACATTGATATAAAAAACCTTTGTTTATTTCATGACCCAATTTTAAATGTCAAAAACTTTTTATCAACCTACCACCTAGAAAACTCCTTTGAGGATATAAGGTATGATGACCCCCTACAACCAGTATTTTGAACACTCTGTAAATATATTATACTTCACCTCATATTAGATTCAGAATCAGGCAGCTGGGATCACAGTGGCCCTGGCTAGCTGGTATCAGAAAATTGTTTTACTTAAATTTGGTACGAGTGCGCCATGACATCTGAAAACTAGTATAGAACGTGATTTTGGAGATTTATTCTCAATATAAAAAAAAATATAGCCATGCTCCACTTGAAATGAATATTTTGATTGATTCCACTGAAAAAATTGCTTGTGTTAAGTTCTTAATGCTTTGCAATGCTCTTCATGTTGACTAGCTCCATTCCGACTCTATCAACTGCACTTATTGATCCAAATGGTCTTCCAGCTCAATTTGAGAATGGGTGACTAAGCATGTTCTTCAGGTTGGACTAGCGAAAGTTCGAATAAATGCAAGGAAGCATAATCAGCGGGTTCTCGTATAGCAAGAGTGCTCCATCTCTTACCATTAAGAGATCGTTAACAGCAGCGTAGATAGTAGAAACATCCTTAATGAGCCTTCCATAATGAGAAATTAGTCCGATGATTACATCCGAAGTGGTTTTAGAAGTTGGTATATCGACAATAGCGCGAACTTTATCGGCATCTGTGCGTGAACCACCAGTTGAATTAACAATTTACAAATTAATAAAGGGACATGACTCAAAGAGAATCTAGCAGGTTGATATTTGTCAAATTTAATGGTGAGGCCCGCATCAGCAAATGCTAGCCGATCCGCCTCCTCGTTACCCAAATAGTTTGAGTGGCTCGGTATCCAAACCAGAGTGACTCCGTTATACATACCGAGCCTGTTTAAAGACGGCGGCAACTCCAGACTGTTTTGGATGTAAAACAGCTGCATTCCAGAGCTTTTAGTGCTGACTGACTATCAGTAAATATTTTGATTTTACCGTGGTGGATTTGCCGTTTTATCAGCAGTTTCGCCGCGGTCTCAATGGCAAATATTTCTGCCTGGAATATGGTTGCGTTTTGACCGAGACTCAATGAGATGTTAATTCTTGGTTTACTCCCATAGACTCCCGCTCCTGTTCCGTTCGTCGTTCGCGAGCTGTCTGTGAACAAGCCAAGGTCGGTTCTCAATAGAACCTCAGCATGCTGGGTCCACTCGTCCCGGCTGGGAACGATTACATTGAAATTCTGTTCCTGGCTCGTGATTTTTGACATTAGATCCGAGGGCATCGATAGGATACTGTTCGTGAAAAGCTCGTCCAGCAGTCTTGAGCCTCCCATCACTATTGCCTCTGGCTTGTCAATCGCCAGTTGATATAGTTTGTATGTGGTCCGTTCCGCCTCCCTCTGCACGAGTAGGTGCAGGGGTGGTAGATTAAGTAGGACCTCCAAGGCTGCCGTGGGTGTGGTGCAAAACGCACCTGTAATTGCAAGGCAAGTCTGTCTCTGTAGTCGGGTGAGCTTTTGTACGCCAACCGTTTGTTGGCCTTTCTTCCACCACGCTACAGTGCCATACACTATCTAATGGTGGTCTAATTACCATAGTGTATAGCCAGTACATCTGCCTGGGCTTTAGGCCTCAGGTTTTACCACAGATTCGCCTGCAAGCCCAGAAACTCATTCTGGCTTTATGACACACTTTATCCAGGTGTGCATTCCAGGTGAGGGTCTTGTCCAGGACTATTCCCAGGTATTTTGCCTCAAATGAGAATTGTATTATTTTACCACGGATAGTCGGCGGTTCTAAACCATTCAACTTCCGTTTTTTAGTGAATGGTACTATAACTACCTTTTGCGGGTTGAGAGACATGTCTTCTCTTATACACCATTTGTCAATAGTGTTCAGTATCTCTTGAAGGACGGCTGATATCGTCACCTCCGATTTACCTTTCACTATGATTGCCAGGTCATCAGCGAATGCTTGAACGTCGACTCCCCACAGCGAAAGGATCGCTAGCAGGTCATCAACGAGAAGGGTCCACAGTAAGGGCTCCCTGCGGACAGCCCTTCGCAGCCTTGAACTCGAAGACCTCATCCTAGTATGAGGTCGTTATTATTCTGCCGCATAGCATTCCCTGCATCCATCTACAGATTAGTGGGTCGATTCCTCTCGCAGCGATAACCTCAGCGAGAGAAGCCGTCAGCGTATTGTAAAAAGCACCTTCAATGTCCAGAAACGCTGTTAGTGCTATCTCTCGTTTATCGAGAGATCGATTGGTTTAATTTTCCGACCAGATTATGCAGTGCAAGTTCTGCCGACTTGCCAGCAATATGGTGTTCAATGAGATAAGTATGACCCAATCTTATGGTAGAAAGCGACTTAAATAGTGAAAAGAATTTATCAAGAAGGCTAGACCTCTCGGTTGAATAGAATTAATGACGCCTATAAGCATTAACTCTCATTTCAGATAATCTATAAAAGTCCATTCTCAAACTGAATGATGGATGGGACAACTAAACTCCTTAATTTGAAACTGCCTCCTTTAACCTTCAAAGGTATGACAAAGGTAGAGGAACATCATCATCAGTATTTACGCGACAAATATGTTAATGAATAATTCTTCAGGAGTCAAATTTATTGCATTATCATGAACTCCTGAGGAAGCAATTACTGATGAAATTGCACCAGAGTAAAATAAAATCCCAATTCCTCAGGAATACGATAAGATGCGTTCGAGTTGCAGAGATAGCATAAATATATAGAGAATTCTTTAGTTTATTCCTCTAGACAAAACAAACAACTGCAGAGCAGCACTTCGAGCCCACTCACCCTCTTCATTAGAGAGTACGTTAAGAAAATTGGTAAGAATTCCCAGAATCTTCTCGCATTATACGCCAGAGAGCCATCCAAGTAAGCCAAAATGAAGCGGCGTCTATTCAGATGACATCCCGGCCGAAATCATTTGCTGTTTGTCGCCGCCAAAGGGTATTATTTACGCCCCCCATTATTTTATACCATTTTCATGTTAATTGGAGACCCCGGTAGTTTATTGTCTTGATCTGCTAACTCAATTTAAATTGTATGAAAGCGGGTAGGGCCGCCAAATTTGGTCCCGTTGTTGGCCAATGGCGCTCCCGAGGCGCCTTAATTCCAGCTCCTGGCTGTGTTAGTTATAAAGCAATTACTTGCTAATGCATTTTTGAGCCGGGTCAAGATATTAATTCCAGCAGTCCCAGCGTGCTATCGGACGTCTTGGTCGGGCTGCAACTGCCAAGGTTGAAGTTGTTTTTGTCGTGCGAGTTTGTATGTGAAATGTAATTTTCTCCTCAGATTACGTCTTGTAGAAAATTGATTTTGGGGACGTAACACGAATCTGAAGTATGAGAGGGGCTTAACTCGAACCGGGGATGGGGACGATTTTTCATGAATTAATTGGAAAAGAGTGGGCCTTCTACAGTTTGCATATTGAAGGAGAGGTTATTTGGAGTTTAGCAACACTTCGTGTTTTGACAAAGAGTAGTTTAATATTTGACATTAATGAAATGGATCGATATACGCTTGATTGAATTTTTATGGGCCGCTTCTTTGTCCTGGAGTTATAAAATTCTTCGAAAGAAAACTGAATAAATTCAATTCAGCACTGAGCGCAGATTTTATTTATCAAACATCGTACGAAATTCGCAATCTTTTCGATCGTAAATCGCGTAAAAATGAAACAAGACTGTCTAGATTTATCAAAATGCATTGTGCAGATGCGGAAGATCGTAAAACGCGAAACTCATATTTCATAATGAAAATGGACTCTTCAGCAGTTACGTCGGCCGATCGCGAAACCTTGATAAAACATACTTGAATTCCTGCAGCTTGGGGAATATGACCGTGCATCAAAATGAGCAAAAACCACATAGTTCCTTTCTTACATCGAATATGTGATTTATGTCGAACCCGACTTATAAATGTTCGATCAGGAAGACCGAGGTGAACCAGAAATTTTATTGCACCGCAAATATAATTTCCACAACGCGAATCGCCGAGTTTGCCATGTATTATTCCCTTTGCCCCACAAAGAGTACAGACGTAAGCCCCAGAAAAATTGAAAATTCTCATTCCCGATCCCTTATTCCGTTTCTCCCAGCAACTTCGCTCGGGAACGGGATGTCTGAAACTGATTAGATGGAAACTTGGGCGTTATGCAAACAACAAAGAAGTCCTCTCTTCTGTTTATTACATAAGGTGAACTTTGGCCCGACAACTTCATTATTGCCAAAGCGGCGGCAATCCACCGTTCAAAGGATGCTTCAGAAAAATTTTCGCCATTATAGATTCGTCTGGGACGACGAAAGAGGTCGTCTTTCTGGGCCTAATTAAAACACCGAGTACAAAAAGAGGAAATGTCAAACACCTTGTCGACTGAGATTGGAGATTGTTACGAAGCTCCTACTGTCTGCTTGGGAAGTTCAAATGTCGATCAAGGATGGAAAATTATACGATTGGATGAATGTCATTCATTTTTTGCAGCATTTTATGAGAAAAGTTTTTTACCTCCTTTCATTTCAATTTGAAATATTAGTTCAGCAATTTGGAGAACTGGGATGATGCTGCAGGAGGAAGAAAACATTGTAAAATATTGGCAGTAGAAATTGATTCCGTCCATTTTTCATCTCAAGAAATGAATTTATTTCAAAACATAATGAATTAACGAACTAATCTGCTCCCGGCCCTGATCAAATAACACCTTATGTCATGAAAAATTGTGCCCGAATTCTTGCTGTGCCACTCTCTATAATATTTAACAAATCATTTGCCACATCAGCTTTGTTCACCGCATCAGTCACACCAATTTTCAAAAAAGGGTCCAAAACATCTGCTTCCAATTACAGACCAATAAGCCTGGAATCGGTCGCTGCCAAAGTATTTGAAAGAATAATGACGTCAAAGATCCTCAAATTCTCAAACAATAAGAAAAATCAACATGCCTTTTTTCCTGGCAGATCTGTCATCACAAATCTTCTTAAATGTAGGGATGAAGGCGATGGATGCTGGTGTACTGATTGATGTAATTTACATTGACTTTGCAGGAGATTTTGATAAGGTTCCACATAGACCTCTGCTTGTGAAACTCGATCACCTTGGAATTCGTGCAGGTTTTTTCTCTTGGATTGAAGCTTTCTTGTCTATACGTCAGTTTTATGTCAGAATTGGTGGATCTTTTTCCGCTTCAAGACCTGTTGTGAACGGTGTTCCCCAAGGGTCGGTACCAGGACCACTTATTCCTTTTATACTCATTCGACTTACCTGAATTACAGATATCCTGCGTTTCCATATGTGTATGCCAACGATACAAAAAACTATGCTTTCCCTAGAAGTGACGATAATTTCCTTCTACAATACTTGCTCATGATTCAGCAGTGGTGTAATGACTGGCTAATACCTCTCAGTCCAGAAAAATGTGTTTACTCATGGGGAAGAGAAATCCTAGACACCGGTACATTTTGAATGGTGTCACACTTTCGCAATGTTCTAATCATACTGATTTAGGTATCACTTTTACGAAAAATTCCAGTTGGTCGGATCATCGGTTCAAAGGCATCCAGAATTTGCGTTCTCCTTAAGAAAGTGTTAGAAATATGCAACATGAGTACATGTCGCGCTCTGTCTGAGATACGAGATTGTTTGATATGTTTGATAACAGGATTTCCTTGGAAAACGCCCAGAAGCGGGCTACAAGAATGGCTTTTGGTATCGATCGCTCTTGTTATGATGATTGGTTTCGTATGATGGATCTGCCCCGTTTTAATGAACGTCGTTTACGTGGTCATAATCACATATAGAGCGTTGAGGGGTCTGTTTGGTGTTGAACTTACACACCTGTATCAACTTAATTCTGATCGGCGTCAGCGTGATCACCAATTCAAGCTATATCGTGATCATTTTAATCTTGTAGCTAGAGAAAATTTTCTTTTCTAATTGCGTTTTTCACGACTAGAATCAACTCTCATCTGTTGTGGTGAATAGTGGATGTGTCAATTCTTTCAAGAATAATTTGGACCGCTTAAATTCAATTAGTTCAAGTTCATGAAATATTGTATTTGTTTTATATGTTTCTTGAGTCACATAGATTTATATCTTGGCTCTCATCATTAATAAATAATAATAATAATAGAAATATTGTTCAGCACTGCTTACTTTTGCCCACCTCTCAGGAAATTCCCGAATCCCGTCTCGGAAAAACTTCTTGTCTTTTGGAGCGATCCAATTTTGACGCTAATTTTCGATTTTTTCGAGAATAAATTGCCAAATCATGCGTCATCCGTCGAAGTAGCCAGCAGTCAGAAGAAACAATGTTCAGAGAATACGATGGTTGTCGTAAGATATGCCATATGATCGTTTCTGAATGTTTTTAACAACTTTTGCGACTAAGACTGAGCACTGTCGTGCGAAAAATTGCTTTTCTTTATTGCTTTTGAAGCAGCTGCTCACAAGAAAATAAACGACTTTCCAGATCTCTTGGTTTCAATTTGTAGAGAAACCAATTGCCATGCATTTGAATCAGGCTCATAGATTTCAATATTAAGCGAATATATCAAAATAATACCCTGAAATAACGTACCCACATCATTCAATTAGAATCTTGGGTAGTTTCAACAAATTTCCAACTTTAATAAGCTAAATTTTGTTTCAATGTATGCATTTTTAATCTCAAATGATTTAATTCATTGTAATTTCTGTTAGGTTTCATTTGGAGACGACCCTATCTACGTTAGAGCATTATTTTCCTACCAGTGTTGTGACACTTAAATCTTTCCATGTTGATATTTTTAACCATTGACTTTTTTGAGCTGTATCATTCGAACTTTGAAATTTTTATTCCATCTTAATACTATGCTTATCCGTTCTCAGAACCATGTGAGCAAACATGGAAAGACTTCAAAGCTCTTGATAAATTCAATGCCAGTTGATAAGTGATTTTCAACAACACAGCATTGAGAATGTTTGATTCTACCCTATCTACATATTTATTCTCTATAACCAATGAGAATTTTCATCCAACTCATTAAATCCAACAATAGTATTTGCAATCAATTTATTTAATTTCCCTCTTTTTGTTAGAAGTGATGCATTGAGACATATCTGACATTTAGTTTTCGAATACTCTCCGTGAAGGATTCTCTGTTTGCCTAATATAACCCATGGGGCACTCATTAAGAGTTCGCTCATCGACTCCAGATTTATTGCCTTCATTAATTCTGTTTTCTTCGTTTTCAGTGAAAATTCCTGGACATTAAATGCCAAGGCATATCCTCCTAAAAATTTTACCAGCTTCAAGTATACCTTGCTGATGCTTAATACTCTAATTTTTGTGAACACATTTTCGGTGGACATTCTTTCTTTCCAATTTCATTGCGCAGCTCTGATTTGACTTTCTGACTTGAACTTTGCACTGAAACTTCAAATAAGTTATTGTTCGCTCCTATGGTAACTTACTATATTTTTGGATCCTTGGAACTGATCTAAACTAACTAGATATGGTTTTATCCTCCCATAATTCGCATTTTGATTTATTTCTAAACACATCTTCTATCGCATATAATTTCTTTGAGCTTATATCAAAATTTAATCACCATGCATATCAGTTCAAAGGAACGTTCAACCAGTCTATCAGTAAAAACTCAAAAACTTGCACAGGAACAATATCTACCTCTGAACATGAAAAATTCATTTTGTAATTTCCGTAGCATTTATAGCATCGTCATATTTGGGTACGTGATATTTAACCGTTATGAAACTCCTTAGCTAAAAGGTATTGCACATATTCAGGAATAGCCACTTATATGAATCGAGCGCAAGAGGCACATACATATTGGATGTTCCAGGTTATTAAGGATCAAAGGAAATTACGAGTTGGTGGAAGAGCTAGCTAGACTCGCAAGAAGTCGAATATCAATATGTCCAAAATAACTCGAAGCTATTTGCGTAACTTAGATACGCTGTTCGGTGAATTGTATGAATCGAAAAAGGGGAATATGATTTGATATTTGCTCTTTTGAATTATAACTACTCCTTTTCTTGAGTACATTTGGAAAGAAGAAGTTAGAATATACTGCAGTTTCGGAAGATATCCGATTGAATATGACAAATCCATAAAACATGCTCAAAATCAAGGGACATTATAAGTACGCCGAAGACATATCGTCAAACAGAATGGAGCATATTTTATACTACAACACTTGTTTTCTCTGAGTAGTGCTTATGATGATGAGTGTTCTTAGTCGAATGGATTTTTTTAACATACATTCTGTCAAGAAAGTACCGGGAATTATCGATTTAAATCTGGCGGGGCAATGAGGCAGGTAAAAAATTTTTTTCCTAGGTTGGTACCACTGTCCTTAATTACTATGCCAAGCTTGAGCGGGATCTGTCAACTAGTGTGTTTGCAACAGCTGATTAGGTCAGTTGATGTCAGAGTGCGTGCCGATTTTTACTATGGGTGATTACGTTGAGCAAAGAATTTGTTTAAAGTTTTGTGTTGCAAATGAATTTTCGTGTGCCGATGCATTGAAAATGTTGCAAAAGGCCTTTGGTGATAATGCTCTATCGAAAACTCGTGCATATCAGTGGTACAGAGCCTTCAAGGACGGTCGTGAAGTGGTGAAGATAACGTCGATAAAATTAAGGAAAGGGTGCTGGAAAACCGTCGTACCAGCTTGAGAGAGATAGCACATGATCTTAAGATATCCCACGAGTCTGCACGTACGATTTTGATTGATATTTTGGGCACGAGAAAGGTGGCCGCACGACTCGTACCGAAAGACCTGAATTTTCTTCAAAAACGTCATCGCGAACAGGTTGCTTCAGACATGCTGGATCGCTGTAATTCCGATTCTACATTCATGGAACGCATTATAACTGGTGATGAGACATGGGTCTACGAGTACGATATGCAAGCAATCATCGGAATGGGTGGCAAAAAATGAGCCGAAACCGAAAAAACCACGCCAAAACCGCTCGAAAATGAAGGTGATGCTCATTGTTTTCTTCGATATCCGTAGCGTGGTGCACTACGAATTCGTTCCAGAGGGTCAGACGGTAAACAAGGAGTATTACATAGGCGTTATGAAACATTTGCGTGAGCGTATCCCTAAGAAGCGGCCAAATTTGTGGGCGAAAAACTCATGGATTTTGCATGACGATAACGCGCCTTCTCACCGAGCTACGATTGTGACTGACTTTCTCGCCAAAAACTCAACAAACGTGCTTCAGCAACCATCGTATTCGCCGGATTTGGCTCCCTGCGACTTTTTCCTCTTCCCAAAACTAAAATTGCCCCTTCGTGGCACCCGTTTTGAGTCAATTGAAGCCATAAAACAAAATTCGGCGCGAGAGCTAAAGTCCATCCCGGAAAGCGCCTATAAAAAATGTTTCGATAATTGGAAGTGCCGTTGGCATAGATGTATTGGAGCAAATGGAGCCTATTTTGAAGGCGACCCAATAAATTTTGACGATTAAATGTAAAAATGTTTTAATTGAAAATTCCCGGTACTTTCTTGACAGAGTAGTATATCAAATATTCTCTGCATATTTACGTTCAGTTATTTACGTAAACAATGCATTTTCGTGATTCGATGCTCTTGACGATTTGATTACTCTGAGTTAGTTCGACCTTCCACTGTGAATGAACATACAATAGTATGCCATTAGATACAATTGAAGTGACTAGAGTTTAGCCGGTGCTTGGTAGAGCCAACATCAGATTAGTCAGGCTTGGTTGGCTCGAACCATTTAGTGCCATCAAATGTTACAGGCAGACTGATTCTTACACCGAAGGGCAGGTCAATGCAGACATCGATGCACGTCTGCTCGGGACAATCTTTTGTTGTCAATATTGTGCTGAGAGAACTCTTTTGTTGTGCTACTGAAGCTCGTACTAGTCTTTTGTTAGTGAGAAGTAGTAGCGTCAGAGAACCTAGCATAAAGGAAGCCTTCTAAAGATAATCTAAGAGCATTTCTCCCAGGACACCTCATTACATCGGACAACTAGACATTATTTTGCCCTTCGTTATGCTAATTGGACAATGAATCAATAGAAAAACGTCTTGTTTGCAGAATAAAGGGTCTGCATAGTCATCAGCGTGTGTTCGATGACATAATTAGAGATTTGTTTCATGTGCCATAGTCAAGACCGTGAGGTAACATGAAGAATTGAAAGTAGAATGAAGAGGCACTAGTTAAGAGGCTCAAGCTCACACTGAACTTGTGGACTTCAAAAGAGAGAACTTGACTCCTCAGAGATATGCACAAAAAATTCTTTGAGATCACGTCCAAGATTTTCATGGTCATACGCGTTGCTAGGTCTTCAGAATAGCCACTGATTTTGTCGATCAGGCCAGACGCATCTAACACAAATAGAACAATCGCAAAATACGTGTTCGATCAAGAATACCAGCTTCAACAATAAGGAACCTAGAAGCAGCTGTGGAAGAGGAAAGTCGTAATATCCCCTAATTGGTTATTCAAAACATAATAAATTCACTGGGTGTCCAAGACGATAATACACATTATTCGTTATTGGAATTAAATCCACAGTTTACAAATTTAGGTCGCTTTATATCAGTCGCCTAGGTTTGATTGATTGTTAGACAACTTATACTTCCTCTTAACCCACGCTCGATTCAATTAAAACACGTGATGTACTTCATACAGATGTATTTACAGGTATTTATACAAACGGCGAAACATCTTAACTCTCTTATATAAATCGATGTTACGATTACTGAACTTCCACAACTTCGCTCCTGCAAACTTCCATCTTTCTAAACATCTAAGGCCCCATATTGTACGTTGAATTAGGGTTTCCTTCCACGAAGTAGGCGTTAATGTTGTACCGTGGCTACCTTGTTCACTTAACATAAGTCTCATCGAATACACATGGGAAATTTGGGAAGAAGACTGTCCAACACATAGTTTTTTTCCGGTTACACGTTGATGAAATTTCTTGCAGATATAACCGTTTCGTCGTTCATATAAGTCAATAACATGACAAAAATCGATTTGAAGAAATTATTCCTTCTGTGTTCTTCTAATTTCAACAAAAATTCAAACATACACTAGAAGCATGCAAGAGACCGAAGCGGATGTAAATAAGATAGCGATTACATGACATCTTCGAGAAAGATTCGAATACAGAATTTCTCGAATTCTTGCGAAGTATCCGTTCACAATAGGCGTAACTATCGATCGCTGATATAAATACCCATTCATCCTCACACAAAATCATTCATAACCCACTACCAGGTCTCCCCCAACACCCGAATTCTCATTAAATCTCAATCAGTGGCTGCGTTCCGAATCCTCTACCCCTAGAAACATCATGAGATATACGCCTTTCATTCAATTTGCAGTGAAATATGTTTCTATCAGGCTCATCGCGGAGACACGATTGGGCGCATTGTCTGGTAATCTATCACGGGCCTTTATTCTGGGAAATAGTTTTTCTTTCATTACTGAAAATCCCTTTTTTCCTTGAGCCCGCTTTGTGCGGGATGTTATTGTGGCTAAAATGAAAATTTTCATCTTTGTGCTCGAAATGACCTGGATTTTGAGGCTAATTGAAGGGTGTTATCACTTTGTTAGATTGGAAAATTCTGTAGCTCATTCGTGTTCTTCTGCTATTGTGTGCGGAATAATGAAGTGTGATGTGTTCAATGGAACGTTATCAGTCAAAGCTTTGAGTAATAGTGGAGAGTGTCGAGGGATACTGTACTAAAATCTATGAAATGTGCAGATGTTACACTTTTTTGCACCTTTTTTCTATGCCTATGTTCTCGACCAAAGGTTTGTAGAGCATAGTGGAAATGTAGCAATGTCAAAAATGTACCGGTTAATGGAACATCTGTTTTCTCTCTTTTCATTTTAATCGGTCCTTATTTGATGGAAATTCATTTAGATTAAATAAAATAATAAAGAATATTTCCACAATGTATTAATTGATATTGATTGCTCGCATATTACTTGGTGAAACATTTTTAAATTAATAAAAACAACTTTGCTGTTTCACTGTTTATTTGACGATCTATAAACATAAGGGAAGAAGAACATAAAAAAATTAACATAATAAAATAACATCTGGTTTTTCGGAACATTGTATAAATAACAATCATTTCATAGATTTCAATAGAACCGAATTTTTACACTTAGGTAATAAAAACAGAAGAATGGACGAAAGTTCGGAAATTTGTTTAGCACAGGGTAAGAAGCTACCAGTTACAAATGAACAACTTCAATTCAATTTATCACCATTGCTCTTATCTGTGAAATATTAGGACCCAACTAACACCATATGTTTACACTGTTCAAAATTGTACCTGTGATCTACCCTACCATTCAAAATAGGATTTTAAGTTTTGTTCCATTCAGTTTTGAAAATGAGCTAAAAATCCGAAACATTTATGTCAACAGATATCAAATAAACAGCAAAACTTATGCCAAGTTGTTTTTATTATATGTAGTATTAATTGAAGTTGAATTGAGAACATTCTTACACTACAAAAATGGCTCTTTAATACTAATTTTTGTGATATCTACCGAAGAAGTAGACATAACATTCAAATTGTGGGTCGAAACCTAAAACTATGGGCAAATAAGGGTCTAGTTATAAGTTTCAATGAATACAGCATAATTTATATACATTCTGTCAAGAAAGTACCGGGAATTATCGATTTAAATTTGGCTGGGCAATGAGGCAGGTAAAATTTTTTTTTCCTAGGTTGGTACCACTGTCCTTAATTACTATGCCAAGCTTGAGCGGGATCTGTCAACTAGTGTGTTTGCAACAGCTGATTAAGTCAGTCGATGTCAGAGTGATTTTTACTATGGGTGATTACGTTGAGCAAAGAATTTGTTTGAAGTTTTGTGTTGCAAATGAATTTTCGTGTGCCGATGCATTGAAAATGTTGCAAAAGGCCTTTGGTGATAATGCTCTATCGAAAACTCGTGCATATCAGTGGTACAGAGCCTTCAAGGACGGTCGTGAAGTGGTCGCCCATCGACGGCTTCGATCGAAGATAACGTCGATAAAATTAAGGAAAGGGTGCTGGAAAACCGTCGTACCAGCTTGAGAGAGATAGCACATGATCTTAAGATATCCCACGAGTCCGCACGTACGATTTTGATTGATATTTTGGGCATGAGAAAGGTGGCCGCACGACTCGTACCGAAAGACCTGAATTTTCTTCAAAAACGTCATCGCGAACAGGTTGCTTCAGACATGCTGGATCGCTGTAATTCCGATTCTACATTCATGGAACGCATTATAACTGGTGATGAGACCTGGGTCTACGAGTACGATATGCAAACAAGCCAGCAATCATCGGAATGGGTGGCAAAAAATGAGCCGAAACCGAAAAAACCACGCCAAAGCCGCTCGAAAATGAAGGTGATGCTCATTGTTTTCTTCGATATCCGTGGCGTGGTGCACTACGAATTCATTCCAGAGGGTCAGACGGTAAACAAGGAGTATTACCTAGGCGTTATGAAACGTTTGCGTGAGCGTATCCGTAAGAAGCGGCCAAATTTGTGGGCGAACAACTCATGAATTTTGCATGACGATAACGCGCCTTCTCACCGAGCTACGATTGTAACTGACTTTCTCGCCAAAAACTCAACAAACGTGCTTCAGCAACCACCGTATTCGCCGGATTTGGCTCCCTGCGACTTTTTCCTCTTCCCAAAACTAAAATTGCCCCTTCGTGGCACCCGTTTTGAGTCGATTGAAGCCATAAAACAAAATTCGGCGCGAGAGCTAAAGTCCATCTCGGAAAGCGCCTATAAAAAAATGTTTCGATAATTGGAAGTGCCGTTGGCATAGATGTATTGGAGCAAATGGAGCCTATTTTGAAGGCGACCCAATAAATTTTGACGATTAAATGTAAAAATGTTGTTTTAATTGAAAATTCCCGGTACTTTCTTGACAGAGTAGTATATCATCAATATTAATATACCTGGAAAAATATTTCTGCATTCAGCAAATTAATTTCGTATATATTTTATTGTTATGTTTACAACAATCCTTTCGCTATCACAGAAGCATCATCAGGCAAGATTACATTTTGAATAACTAAGCTTGTTTCCGAAATCCGTTGCTATTTATTTTACAGTAAGTAAAATAAATTTTTATTGAGCCCTAAAACTCAAAAAAGGATCTCTGCAAATTCCACCTCATCTGAATGTATTTAAAAGAGGTGAGTTATTTAAATCTATTTGTTCGTTAAGTAGTATTCCAATTTAATTATGTTTATTTATCTCTAGGGATTCTAACAAATTTAAGGCATAACTTCTACTTTCTATATGTAGAATTTCAAAATTATGGTTGAAAGTATGTCCTATTTCTAACAAATGGTTGGAATATGCAGAATTACTTTTATTATTGAAACAAACTCTTCAAATGTTCACAAATTCTATGTCGGAAAGTTCTTCCAGTCTGTCTTATGTAAATTTTAGGGCAATCACTGCAGGTTAACTTATAAACCCCTGATTAATCATCTTCATGTGTGCAGTCTTTATAATTTTTAATAAATTTACTCAAGTTTGAATTGCTTTTAAATGAAGTTCTCAAATTATATTTATTTATGAGGTATGTAGCAATTTTCTCAGAAATACCTCAAGTGTATTTTAAGGTAATGAATTTAAAATTCTATTTATATTAGGATACAGCATATTTAAAGCTATTTTATTATTTTTACAGGTACAGACAGACTTTTAAAAAAATTCTTTTTATTCATCAATGAAATACATCCTTCAATAAAATTCACTATTGAAACCGAACATAATAATTCTATCAATTTTCTTGATTTAACTGTTACTCGAATAAATAATTCAGATGATTTTTCAATATTTCACAAAGCAACCTATACGGATTCTATTATACACAATAAATCAAATCATCCTTTAAATAAAAAATTATCAGCATTCAATTTTATGATCCATAGATTAGTTAATATTCTTATGAATCGGGAAAATTATATTTCAGAACTTAGCATAATTTAACAAATAGCTATTAATAATGACTATGATCCTAAGTTGATAGACAAATGGTTGATGAATAAAAATAATAAAATAGCTTTAGAAATGGTGTATTCTAATATAAAAAAAAATTTACATTTCCTTGAAATACACTAAAGGTATTTCTGAGAAAATTGCTACATACCTCAAAAATAAATATAATTTGAGAACTTCATTCAAAACCAATTCAACAACAAACTTGAGTCAATTTATTGAAAATAATAAAGACTGTACACATAAAGATGATAAATCGGGGGTTAATAAGTTAACCTGCGGTGATTGCCCTAAAGTTTACATAGGACCGACTAGAAGAACTTTCCGGCATATAATTTGTGAACATTTGAAGAGTTTCCTCAATAATAAAAGTAATTCTACATATTCCAACCCTTTGTTAGGAACAGGACATACTTTCAACCATAATTTTGAAATTCTACATGTAGAAAATAAAAGTTATGCCTTAAATCTGTTAGAATCCCTAGAGATAAATAAACATAATAAAATTGGAATATTACTTAACGAACAAATAGATTTAAATAACTCACCTCTGTTAAATATATTCAGATAAGCTGGAATTTACAGAGATCTTTTTTTGGGTTTTAGTGCTCAATAAAAACTTATTGTACTTACTGTAATATTAATAGCAACGGATTTCGGAAATAAGCTTAGTTATTCAAAATGTAATCTTGCCTGATGATGCTACTGTGATAGCGAAACAATTGTTTGTAAACATAATAATAAAAATTTGTGAAAATCAGAATAACCTTATTTGATTATTATATAAATTAATTTCGATTTAAGGGAAGACAAACTTCAGAGACCAGCAAAACTTACACTTCCCATTAAGAACAAAATATGCCCCGTCTGGTTTCGACCGTTTACTGTATCACCAAAGCTGAAATTCCCAGCTTCTCAGTGAACTAAGATCCTTCTACTATTATGAACCTAAAACATGCGTTATTAGAAACAATGCAGTTCACATAATTTATCACCCAGACACGAAAACTCCAGGCATAAAGGTCCCTAAACAAGTCGTTACGGGATTCTCGTGGTGCATCATATGAGGACATTTTAGCAACATTGTTCTACTCGACTTGTAATCCAGTACTGCATGTAGAATTTACTGTTCAGCGAACTTCATATATTTGAGCCAGCGTAGGAAGCCCCTTTGCTTCATTTTATGTGCAGAACCGGGGACGCGAAATCAAAATTCCGCGAATCAACTTTGTTTACGAAACTTCCTCAATGCAACGGGGTTTCCATGCGGAAATTTCATGTAACATCAAGCACTTTCAAATTAACACGAACCAACTCATTTGATGTTATAATGAGATATACGAATCACTTGGTTCCTTAAATATTGGAATGAAGCAAAATACGCCGTCAGATTTTAGAAATGTATTCAAAAAGTATCGGGTGTTTTTTTACAGTGATAGATTTTTCGATAGGAATAACTGTGATTTGACAGAAGGTAGAAGCCATGGTTTTTTGACATTTCTGTTCAGTGAGCATTGACAAATTATCAAGAAAAGACACGCGCCGGAACAACGTTTACAAATTGTTGAAATTTATTTTCAAAATCAGTGTTCCATTCGCCAAACTTATAGAGCATTTAGTGAAATTTATAGTTCACATAATCATCCATCAGAGCAGCTTATTCGTCGAACTATCGATATATTTCGGACAACATTTTTTCTACTCGATGCAACAACAACAACAAGACGAAGAACTGTACGTACAGAAGAAAATATCGCTGCTGTAAGTCATAGTGTTAATGATGATCCAGATCTGTCTATTCGTCGACGTTCATACCAAGTTGGACTCTGTGCATCCACTACGTGGAAAATTTTGCGTGATCTTGGTCTATAAACATACGAGATCCAAGTGTTTCAAGAACTGAAGCCACTTGACCATAATAAGTGTCGTTTGTTTGCTGATTGGGCCCTAGAAAAGTTTGAAGTTTATCCACTTTTTTATCGTAAAATTGTGTATAGTGATGAAGCTCATTTCTGGTTGAAGGGCCATGTAAACAAGCAAAATTGCCGTATATGGAGTGAAAACAATCCTCAAGAAGTTCTGCAGGTACCATTGCATCCTTAAGAATGTACAGTTGGAGCTGCTCAGGTCACAGTAAACATTAACCGCCTGTACTGTACTCTATGGTGTGTTTTACACGCTAGAGGTATCATCGGTCCATATTTCTTTAAAAACAATACTGGAGCTAACGTTACGGTGAATGGTGCTCGCTACCGACCTATGATCAATGATTATTTGTTTCAAAATTTGAATGGTATCGACCCAGAAATGTTTTGATTCTAACAAGATGGTGCTACACCTCCTGCTGCTACCGTAACAATTGAGAAATGGTCCAATTGGACCATTTATTAATTGGACCATTAATTAATTGACCATTTAATTAATTGGCCTCCAAGATCATGCGCCATAACTTACTGGATTAGTTTAACTCACTGGATTAGTTTCTTTGGGTTTATGTCGAGTCATAGGTCTATGCTGATAAACCAGAAACAAAAGACGCTTTGGAAGCCAACATAACTTGTGTTATTAATTAAATAGGGCCTGAATTACTCGAAAAAGTGGTCCAAAATAGGTCTGGTCGAATGCGGTTCCTCAAAGCTAGTCGTGGTGGACGTATGCCGGAAATTATTTTTAAAACATAAATGTCATAAAATTATCTTTCAAAAAAAAAATTGGCTTCAATCTCAATTTAAATGTGTCTTATCTCAATTTAAAGTTCTATCACTCTAAAAAAAAACACCCGATATATTTATTAGACTTACTTCAACGACTTCATCGTTTTTAGCAGTGAAAATACAATATAAGGAATTTTAAGTTGTAAAAGGTCTTTCAATGGAACCGCCGTATTTTTGAATTGACATTACTCACGTATGGCAGCAATTGTTTATTTGTGACATTGACAGTTGTATTTGTTAATATCTAACATTTAATAATGGAAAGGAACACACTCCAACAACATCTACAAATAATCCAAATTTATCATGAAAAATCGCGATTTGCTTCTCTAACTTTACGTGCTCCAACTCCAATTTTTGATCGTTATAATCGTTCGGATGAAAAAAAAACACTTCAACGGTTAGTGAAGAAGTTTGAAACAAATTTTACACTTCATGATGTTACCGTGCCAGTAAGACAAAAAAATTCAATAAGTGAAGAGAATGTTGCGGCCGTACGTGAAAGTGTTCATGAAGACCAAAATTTATCGATTTCTCGACGTTCACAAGAACTGGACATCTCCCAGATATCTTTGAGGCGAATTTCACGAAAAGAACTTGGTTTACATCCGTACAAAATTGTTTTAACCCAAGAACTCAAAACAGTAGATCATTTAAAGTCCCGTGTATTCAGTAATTGGTGCCTAGAAAATATCGGATATGATACAGATTTTCATAAGGCTAATTTATACTCAAACGGTTATGTTAACAAGCAGAATTATATATGGAGTGGTTATAAACCTGAAGAATATCAAGAACTGCCATAACATTCTGACAAACTTACTTTTTGGTGCGGATTTTATGCTGGCGGAGTCATTGGACCTCATGAGGCGGTAACTGTCACTGGAAATTGTTAGCGTTGAATGTTGACTGATTTTTTATGGCCTGAATTGGTTCGTCTTGATTTGCAATACATATCGTTTCAATTGTGTCACTTGTCATACTACCAATGACATAATGACTTTATTGAAAACAAAATTCGGTTATTATTTTAAGAAATGGACCGATAAATTATCCGCCTCGTTCCTGCGATTCAACTCCATTGGACTTCTTTCTTTGGGATTACATTAAGTCATTGGTTTACAACAATCATCCAGCAAATTTGGATGATTTACAGATCAATATTGAATGAGTAATTGCTAACATATTACCTGATTTGTGTGAGAGAGTCATGGAAAATTGGGTTCAACCACTTCATTCCTGCGTGCGTTTTCATGGTGGACATTTAAATGATGTTTTGTTCCAGAACTAATGGAATCAATTGTACTTTATAATGAAATAAAAATTTCAATAATTTTCAAATAAATAATGTATTTTATTCACAAAACGAAATGGGGCACTGTTATGAAAGGCCGTTTAGAAGCATGGATGCTTCAGCTTTATTTAATTGAACGTTTCAATAAAAACTTATTTTTCTGAGGAGACGGTTGATAAAAACTATTCCGAAATGAATAATTTCAATCGAGAATTGAATTGAACAAATCACTTTTATCGAATGTATGATAATTATGGTGCAAACTGGAAGAACTTTTGATACTAGATTAAAGGAACATCCAAACTCTTCCCTCAAAAATAATTCGGATTTGACGTGCGCGAAACATCTTATAAAAGAGGAACATGATTTTAGCATTTTAAGATATTGGATCAAGAAAATAAGAATATGAAGCTGAACAGGAAACCATTGATGGTATTTGATATAGATCAGTCGAACTGGAACGAGAACGCGTTCTATACATATGTAACTTCTCCCATACTTTCAAATTTAGTGATTAATTTCGCTATAGCAAAGCAATAATGCGTTTGATGATGATCAAAAGCAGAACAAACTTTGTTAAATTTTCATCGTGAATTTTGACTACTTCAATACGTTGTGCGAGCGTATGTTTCATTTCGACACTTTGAAAATTTTGCTGAATTCAAAATGGAATCTCTTGTTGAAATTCATGATATTTATATAACACAGAGATTTGTTTTGTTCGATATGAACCAGTTCAGTCCAATGCTTTCAAGAAAATACCGGTGAAAAGGAGAGAGCAAAGCTAATTGTGGCGCGAATTTATTCTTCGATTCCTGAATAACTAGTCAGGATAACGAGGAAGATTCCCAATATTGTTGGTTGTAAAAGGAAATAACTATTCATGATGCAGAACGTCTGGAGCCTCCAATTTGACTTCTTTACTGAAAAAATAATGAGCTATGTTCCCGAAGGAATACGCTGTCGATTTAATGAGGGATGTCCTGTTTGTCATGGGATGCTCTTGATGATCGGGCTAACTAACTATAATTATTTCCAGACCTGTTACTTTTTTCATCATTCGCAATGAATCAATGGAGGAATGTTGTGACTATTTTTTAGCTACATCAAAGAAACTTGTCGAATACAGAATGTTTGCAGGTGTGATTCATTTTAAAGTGAAATTGAAATTCATTCAAATGCACCGTTTATGATATTCTGCTTTTGGGCTTTAGGTGGTCTTCTGCGAGACATTTTCAACCTAAAGGGTTTTCTAATAAGAGGTTTTATAATATTTAAATAAGGTTATTCTGATTTTCACAAATTTTTATTGTTATGTTCATAACAATTGTTTCGCTATCACAGTAGCATCATCAGGCAAGATCACATTTTGAATAACTAAGCTTGTTTCCGAAATCCGTTGCTATTTATATTACAGTAAGTACAATAAATTTTTATTGAGCACTAAAACCCAAAAAAGGGTCTCTGCAAATTCCAGCTTATCTGAATATATTTAACAGAGGTGAGTTATTTAAATCTATTTGTTCGTTAAGTAATATTCCAATTTTATTATGTTTATTTATCTCCAGGGATTCTAACAGATTTAAGGCATAACTTTTGCTTTCTATATGTAGAATTTCAAAGTTATGGTTGAAAGTATGTCCTGTTTCTAACAAATGGTGGGAATATGTAGCATTACTTTTATTATTGAGGAAACTCTTCAAATGTTCACAAACTCTATGACGGAAAGTTCTTCCAGTCTGTCCTATGTAAACTTTAGGGGAATCATCGCAGGTTAACTTATAAACCCCCGATTTATCATCTTTATGTTTACAATCTTTATTATTTTTAATAAATTTACTCATGTTTGAATTCGTTTTAAATGAAGTCCTCAAATTATATTTATTTTTGAGGTATGTAGCAATTTTCTCAGAAATACCTTTAGTGTATTTTAAGGAAATGTATTTAAAATTTTCTTCTATATTAGGAAACACAATATTTAAAGCTATTTTATTATTTTTATTCATCAACAATTTGTCTATCAACTTAGAATAGTTATTTGTTTAACAAATAGCTATTAATGATGACTATGATCCTAAGTTGATAGACAAATTGTTGATGAATAAAAATAATAAAATAGCTTTAAATATGGTGTTTCCTAATATAAAAGAAACAGCTTGAAGTTGATACACTTTTCTATCGTGAAATTGTGTTTAGTGATGAACCTCAAGCAAAATTGCCGTATATGGAGTGAAAACAATCCTCAAGAAGTTCTACAGGTTCCATTGCATCCTGAAAAATGCACTGTATGGTGTGCTTCACACGCTAAAGGCATCATAGGTCCATATTTCTTTAAAAACGATGCTGGAGATAATGTAACAGTGAATGGTGCTCGTTACGGATCGATGATCAATGATTATTTGTTTCAAAATTTGGATGGTATCGAAGTGTTTTGGTTCCAACAAGATGGTGCTACACCTCATGCTGCTACCGTAACTATTGATTTATTGAATGAAAGATTTGCCGATGACATTATATCGAGAAATGGTCCAATTAGTTGGCCTCCAAGATCATACGACATAACTCCACTGGATTATTTTCTTTGGGTTTATGTCAAGTCATTGGTTTATGCTGATAAACCAGAAAAAATGACGTTTTGGAAGCAAACCTAACTCGTGTTATTGATGAAATAAGGCCTGAATTACTCGAAAAAGGGGTCCACAATTGATCTGGTCGAATGCGGTTCCTCAGAGCTAGTCGTGGTGGACATATGCCGGAAATTTTTCTCAAAACATAAATGTCATAAAATTATCTTTCAAATAAAAAAGTGGCTTCAATCTTAATTCAAATGTTTTATTTCAATTAAAAGTTCTATCACTTTAAATAAAAGACCCGATACTTCTACTTTGAATCATGTACGATGAATTTTCGTCAAGTAAAGACCGAAACAATCAAGAAAAAAAACTGAAAATAATTCAGTTATCACTAAATTTCATTATCAACAACAGACAAAACTTCAATTTCATATTGGAACAGAACATAATATACTCAAGGTTAACGTGACTATAGCCAATAAATTGCTTTTATGAATGATAGTCATTGATAAAAGTTTCTAAACACTTCTGTTAACGACATATCTGAAGTTTTATCTTGTACTTCGTGAAATTGATGGAAGCAATATTCACGCAATATACGACTCCATCAATCCTTGGCGATCATTAATCTTCAACTAATATTCCATTTAGAAACTTGAGTTCACTCCATCCCATCACCCAATGTCCGTCATAACTTCTCCAAGATGATTCCATTAATAGGAGTCTGCTAATCCAAATATTCAGAGAGTGCACTAACACAAAATAACTGGAAAACAAATACGTTTTTTCTCTAATTTCCAACGAATGGAACTATTCAAGAACAAGCTCAGTATTAATTAGTGACAAGATTAGTTCAAAACTACCTCGACTAGTATTTGTTCAAAACAATCGCTCTCTTGCTTGTTGCCGAAGCATGGTTTCAAGGTATAATTTGTTGATTCTTACATCTTATACAATATAACGAATACGGGACCAATGATCGAATTTCCCCCTCTAATGGATACTAAAATATTAGACATGTACAATCTTCGAAATTATGGTCGAATGAATGAAAAAACCATAATTCTACTTGTGCTTTTCTACATAAATAATAGTTATTTTCCCTTTGTGAAGAATTGCTTGGTATATGGAGATACCTTTTTGAATTCTTCCTTGCAATTATTTGATTAAGCGTCAACCAATTAGTATGCAAATTCTTGGTTAAAAATACTTCAAATGGGGTTGAAATAGGGATGTATATTAGACGTTAATGGTTCATGTAAAGCCTAAATATATATATTACAAGTTTACAAGTATGATTTGCTTACTTAAATTCAGGAAGGTGTGCCTGTGTAGTATCGAACTCTAATAGCGGCGAAAGCACTATCTAGTTCGTGAATAAGCAGTTCTTCTTTGAGCTTTTTCACCGAATTCACTTTTATTGGTTTCATTGTTGGGTTCACTTTTCACAAATTATTATCTGATCACAAATAAATAATGTAGATAATACATTCACTTCCAGGCCTTCAGTGCGTTATGGGTTATTGAGAGAGAGTTGCTTGGAAGGTTAAAGTGAAATGCGAATATAAAATAATTCAAGAGAAGAGAGAGATGTGTGATTATAAATTGAATGAGACAAAGAGAAAAATGTGTTCAGAGCTTAATTGTTTGTACACGGTGAGTATTGCGTGACTGTCTGGTCAAGGGAATGTTTTCATCTGAACCTTTTTGCTAACTATCGAACGTTGGTCAGGTAAATTCCGAGACGCGATTCGACTGTTGTCATCTTGAAACAGCTAAAACGGTTCTAATGGATTTCTACGAAAAATGTGAGGGAAAAATATTTTTGTTTCTTAACTGGTGTTTAGGTCCGCTTAGGTTTCTAGGAAAAAATGAGACATATTTGAAAGGCCTAAATTGTTGAACTCTGCTGACGTAATTATTATGCAGCTGCAAAGTAAATTAAAGATTCCTTGTTCGATGTGATTTCGAACACCTTCATATACATAAGCGACAGAATTGAAATCGACATACAATTCAAATAATCGAATTCTTCAAGGAATGCCGGCAAAAACTAACCATTCTGAAACCGATTCTAAACGTTTCAGAAAATATATTCTGACATTTTGTACAGTTTACGAGCTAAGCTATAATGCTCTATCCAATATCGCAATTTCAATCAAAGCGTAGCGAAATTGGTTCCTTTCATAATGCTCGTAATACCTCACTTCCCCAGTTTTACTTTCTTAGTAATATCTCGCTTTTTTGCAGGCTCGCAGCCATATTTTCCGATATGTTATCGCTTTATCGATAAACCGAATCATAAATCGCCTTCTTCCAATTTAATTTTCAACCTTTTTTCATATGCCCCGACAGCATCTATTCATCGAACCTATCTGTGGAGATTTATTCATGGACCTACATAATCGAAAAGGATAATGTATCGGGTCACCGATGATCATGCATAGTTTATGGGTTCATCACGCTGTATCAGCAGCTCTGCACACCAGCCACCCCGCTTTAACGTCCAACATAATCCTTGTAATCTTTACTCTTTTGTAAATAAACACTCAGGATGTCCATAATCCATGCAAAATATAGAACGTGTTTAGGAGGACCGAATTTCAACGACGTTTACAATAACGAAAATCCGACACACATTTCCGAACAAAACCGGTCATAAAAGTTGCTCAGTTCTCTACAGCATTAAGAGTTAATTTCACTGATTACTAACTTTTCGAACTCACTTTAGTTCAAACAATATGTTAAATGATATATTTGAAATTTACACTTATTTGAATTAAATTATTTATATTACTTTCCGAGCTTTCTTGTGTCTTTGACACTCTTTGTTTTCAGTTCATCACAGACAAATGCTATAATTAGGGTTTTAGAGGTATTTTTTCTGTTTGGTTGCCTAGCTTTCTCCAAGATAGAAAAATATTAGTTATTGCCAATAAATACTATTCCAAGGAATACAATTTGGAATCAGAAGTTCTTAAGGACTCCGTGTTTTTGTTGTTTATAAGTGACATGCCCACTTATATAACTTGTGTAATGATGATATTGAGGAGCTTTGAAATTCTTGAAGGAACATAAATTCAAAGGGAAAATTGAGAAATTATAATTGCTCAAATGTTTATATTCAGTTAGAGATTTCCTTTGTGAATCCTCAGATGCTGAGAATGATAACTGATTTCTAGCTATTCTTACCTACCTTATTCTATGTACGTTGTAGCGTATATTATGGGATTCTTTTCATTTTTATTGGTTTCACTTTTGAGTTCACTTTTCACACTTAATATCTAATTACAACTAAATAATGTGGATAATACATTCACTTCCAGACTTTTACTGCGTTATGGATTACTAAAAGAGAGAGTTCCTCGGAAGGTTAAAGTGAAATGCGAATATAAAATATTTCAAGCGTAGAGATAAATGTGTTCCATAAGTTAAGAGAACTTACTTCTAGAGAATGTGCGTGGGATCAGAACCTAACATCCTATAGAGAATATTGCGTGACCGTTTCGTCGAGGGACTGGCTTCAACTGAACTTTCTCAACTAACATTTTATACAGGGTGAGTATCACGTGACCGTCTGGCCGAGGAAATATGTTCAACTGTACCTTTCTGATAACTCGTTTATTCAGGAAAGTACTGCGTGACCGTCTGGTCGAGGAAATAGATTCAACTGTGCCTTTCAGCTAACTGATTTATTCCGAATGGGTATAGTGTGACCGTCTGGTTGAGAGGTTTTCATCTATGCCTTTATGACTGACTGGCCGAATGAGAGAGTGGATTTGAGCTGGAAAAGATAGCCCAGGTAGATTTCGATACGACATTCGACTGTTGTTGTCTTGAAACGGTTCTAATGGGTTTCTAGGAAAAATCTAAGAGACAAATATTTTCGTTTTCCAACTCGCGTTTAGGTTTCTAGGAATTAAATGAGACATATTTGAAAGACCCAAATTGTTGAACTCTGGTGATCATAATTATTATGTACCTGGTATCGATTATGGGACGAACAAGTTGAGCTTAAATTTCATGTATAATTTTCGCCCATCAAGTCATTTTATCTATAACCATATTTCGTCTTTTCATTTGAAAGCTCCCAAAAAACTATCGCTATGTATTACTCAATGAACCCTCAACTAGAAAGAACTGAAATTCGAGAACAAATGGTGCAAACCCAGATGCAAAATACGCCATAGCGTGCAGAAAGAGAGGTCCAAATGTGCGCGCAGATGAATTGATAAATTTAGATCTTCTTCAACATTTTCACTTACACTAGAAATATTTTCGGTCGAGCGTACATTTTGATGATGCATGGACCTTAAGACATCAGTACAGATCCAGCTTCTTCGTATTTTTTCACTGTGTTACCAATTGTACACGAAACGTACTTACGCAGAATTATTGTATTTGTAGTAAGTTTTCACAATGTTTACACGTTCAGCAGTGGATAAACGATCCATATTGTTGAATGGCTAACATTTAACTAAACATATGAGGCTTCGGATCACAGTTCTGTTTGACAAATGTCATTGAAACGGGGCTGTGAAATCCGGATCACGAAATGGATAACCCGTTATTATTATTTCGCTACTCAGTAGCTTTTTTAGATATTCACTTCACGTGCTGGATTAGATAAGCGTTATTTCAAGTACAACAAACTTACCGATATCCTTAAGCTTTTCCACATCTGTCTGTGACATATTCAAACGATATATACAATACCCCTAAGCCTGAAAGTATAAAAGGAATGGTAACCCCATTGGATCTACATTCCATATTTACTTTTATTTAATCTGAAGAGGAGTGAATGAGTTTCATGTGTAATTTCAAATCCATTCGGAATGAAACGAAACCTTGCCGGTAATCTTGGAATATCATCAATCACAATAGAAACTCATTTCCTTTACGCACCCAATTCGAACCTAAATAAACTTTGCAGTCTTTCCCCATTCAGCAGATCCAGGCACGCATAAGTCTACTCTAATGGATCCGGTATGAAGGATAAGGACAATTTGAATTTATTCCATCCTAGGGGATACTATGCGAGCCGTAAATAAAGATATATCAGTAGCTTTTAGGTGAATAGATTCTCCATCCGTTACACAAACCAGAGCGCTTGTTGACAATTTCTAGGTCTGAGGGATTGAGACAATTCCGTTTGTGGACATTATTTGGATCTATCAAGAAAATAGGAGAGGATGAAGAAATTTCAGTGAACTAAAATCTTAGATATAGACTTTTTATTAATTGTCTAGCCTAACACTTCTTGCTTTCATCAATTAAAACACCTGATGTAATTTATACAAGCATATTCAGAGGTATTTACACAAATAGCATTATTGTAAAGGGTGTTTCAATAAGAGCGCAATATTTGAATTGCGCGCCATGTTTGACAGTCATAATTTCGTGACAGATCGAAAGTTGACAGATAGGAGTTAGTAAACATGGAGCATTACACGGTAGAAAAAAGCGTCCTCATTCTCAAAACTTGTTATCAAAATGGTGAAAGTTTGATTGCCACTGTTCGTAAAGTGCGTCCAATGGTCGGTCGAAATAATGTGCCTAATTCATCTATTGTGAAAAGAATAATCAAAATATTCGAAAGTACTGGTTCGGTTAGTGATGTGAAACGTACGATACGAGCTCGTAGAGGTCGTTCAGAACAAAACATTACGGCAGATCGCGAGAGTGTGACAGAAATGCCAGATACGTCAATTCGCCATCGGGCTCAAGAATTGGATATTTCAACAGGCACTCATCAGCGAATTCTCACTAAATATTTACAGCTGCATGCCTACAAAATCCAACTGATTCAACAACTTCTGCCAGTAGACCATAAGCAGCGATCTTGCACGAGTCGTGTCATTTTGGAGACCGTACCTTTTCAGCTTATAGAGCAGTCTGTCGTGAGAAACGCAGTCGAATGTCTTCGATAGGTCAACGAACGGGGCCATGCAATGTTTTCCCTGCTCAAAACAATCAATTGTAAAATCAATCAAATTGATAATGGCTTCTACAGTGTTTCTACCTTTCCTGTATCTATATTGACTGTTTGAAAAAAGGTCGTTTCCCTCAAAGTTATCTTTTACTTGTTTAGCTATTATTTTTTCAATAATCTCAGAAAATATTGGCACAAGTGAAATGGTTCTGTAATTATTTCCTTCTTTACGATCTCCTTTTTTATGAATTGGGATTACTTCAGATATTTTCAAGCAATTTTTGTAAACATTCTGTTGTCAAACATCTATTAATTAGTTTAGTAAGTGGTAGAATGATAGTATTTATATTCAATTTAATTATTTGCACTGAAAGATCATAGTAGTCAGTACACTTGGTATTACTTAGACTTTTTATTATTTCTCGTACCTCAATAAATCCTACGTCACGCAATTTGAACTGTAGACTGAGTGGAATCTGTTTTTTGAATGATAAATTGAAAGGTATACTCGATACAGGCAGCTCTATTAGGAATTTCTCCGATATCGTGAAGAAATGTTCAATTCATCAGGAGCAATATCTAGAGGAGGTGAAACTTTGTTTTTCTGTAAATGCTCATTTACTAACCGCCCAGCAATCTTACATTTATTGTTGGACGCTTTGATTTTTTCATCATAGTATGAAATTTTAGACATATTTATTGCTTTTCTATATTTTCGTGTTGAATCATTTTTTGAACTAAGAAGATTGTTTGTTTTACATTTTGTGTATAATTCCCGTACAAAAATGAGCGATTTCTCGATGTTTCTGAGAGAACCATCCTCTATCTTTTTGTGTATATTTAGTTCTTTTTGTTTGTTTAGGAAAATTATTTCATGAAATCTCTCAAAACATTCATGGCAATCTGAATCAACATCTATAAAAACCCAACTAACCTTCTCAAGTTCAGCATGCATAGTATTGAATCCTCTTCTGGCCTATTCTGGTGACCAGAATTTGCCTCCACACTCTGGCGATTTAACGCCTTTAGACGTCTGGCTGTGAAGTTATCTGAAGTCAAATGTTTATGCCATGAAACCATCGAAGCATTGAAAGCCGAAATTAGTATCAATGAAATAACACCACATGTATTCAATAATCTTATTGAAAATTTCGTCAGGAGGTTACGCATATACCAGCAAAGCCAGTGGCGGCCATGCAAAGATATTTTGTTTCATACCTAATTCCCAAATGTATATTTCCTAAATCAATAAATATTTCAATACTTAGCTACAGAAAACCATGTTTTACTGAACACTGAAATGTTACGTTCCTATTGTTATGTTAAATGTTACGTTCCTATTGAATAATGTTCATTATAATAACAATGAACATTTGTGAAAATCAAAAGAACCTTTTTCAATATGGATTCTAATCAAGTGAAGACTGATTCACTTAATCATCAGAAAAAATTACAGAAAACTGAGTTGAATATCGCAGTATACCTCTTCCAACCATCACATTCATCATGGAGCGGATACGACCTGTACAACATTCGCGTAAAAATGTATTGGACGACAGATAGCTTCATCTTCCTATCTGCAAGATTTACTCCTGCTGTAATCTTTGTTCAATGACAAATACGCCGCGACTTGACGTGATTCAAGCCTGAAAAAAGACATCCCACATGCATATCGGCAAAGCCGAAACACGCATAAATCGGATTCCGTCATAATAGCTTTGCATAGCGATCCAATTTCCACAGCTATCGCTGATCTGCACGCCCGACTGGCAGCTTCCAAAATAGAAAACTGTGCAATTGTGCATTGGTCCGTTGTGCTGTTACGTCACAGCAAACGCTGCGACCCAGAATGGGGTGGAGGAAGTTAACTGGGCGTGAATGAATGCAGGACCATTTTATCTGGTAGATATATGATAGATGTAGTTTTTGGGAAATAAAATCTTATTCTGTCGGATATTTTCTATAATACCACCTTTCCGAGAATGAAAAAATTTAATGACAAACTGTAACATGGCTGAAAACCCAATAAATCATATGATTTCTGAATTATACAGAGTGAATATTTGAATGTACCTTAATTTCAACCACACATTCCTCTCTTCAAACAAAACACTTCTCCAGATTCGGCCTGGAAAAGAAGATGATAGATTGGGGAAAAAATACTTCATTTTTGCGATAATTTCAAGACTCTATATAACATGTTTCGCATTGTCCTATTTGAGTCGAATATGCATCGTTTTGTTCTACAATTTGTTGCCATTTTAAAGGTAGCTTCATAATGCCTCTCTCATAGAAGTCTTGGTTCTTATTGACGAGAAGCTCTGGTAATGGATTTTCGCAATCTTCTCTTGATGCAAATTTCTTATCTATCAGAAAGTTTTGTAATCCGAGAAAAACATGATAACTTGGTGCCAGGTCCGACCATATCGTGCAGGTGTTAAAAGCTCCAGGAGTTTCTGCCGAGTCACTACAGACGTGTGCGGCCTGATGTTGTCCTGATCGAACAGAGCACCTCTTCTCTTGGTCAATTCTAGCCGCTTCTGATCAGTAGCTAGTTCAAACGGTCCAATTGTTGAGTGGAGATACGAATTTAGTCTTTGTTCATATTTATTTCAAATTACAAATGTTCCACTTCCACAAAATGCACAGTTGAGCCTTCCTGGCCGTTAATCCTGGTTTGGCCAACGTTTGAGCTGCTTCACTGCGCTCTGACCATGATCGTTTTTGCTCAATATTGTCGTATGTGACCCACTTCTCTATTTCCATTTCTGTAGTCCTTATCCGTTGAAGTAATGGATCGATTTTATTCCATTTGGCCAAGCGCATCGAGCTCCTTTTTGAATCTAACTTTGCGCAAATGATTTAAAACAAAGGTAAATAAAGGAAAAAACGTAAATAAATATTGTCCTTAAAACTACTTTACAACCTTTGTGTATTTCCTATGGATGAAGATGGAATACATGGAATGCGAATTGTTACTATTTAAAAATCATTAGAATTCTTTTTTAGTTTGTGAAAGGTCACAAGGTCCATCAAGCTTGATGTATTTCTTATTGATTGTCTTTACTTTGTGGACACCAGTGGGACTAATGATTATTAATTTGAATGTGAGTCAATACTTGATAGAAGTAAAATTTAACTGACTTTAAATTCAGAATTATATCGGGTGTTTTCTTTTAGAGTAATAGAACTTTAAATTGAAATAAAACACATTCAAATTAAGATTGATCGATTTCATCGATAACACGAGTTATGTTGGCTGCCAAAGCGTCTATTGTTTCTGATTTATCAGCATAAACCAAAGATTTGACATAACCCTATATGAAAATAATCTAGTGAAGTTATGTCGCATGATCTTGGAGGCCAATTAATTAGGCCATTTCTCTAAAAAAAGGTTATCGCCAAAAAATGAGGTGTAGCACCATCTTGTTAGAACCAAAACACTTCTGGGTGTTTCATTCAAATTGGGAAGCAAATAATCATTGATCATAGATCTGTAACGAGCACCATTCACTGTAACATTAGATCCAGCATCGTTTTTAAAGTAATATGGACCAATGATGCCTCAAGCGTGTAAAACATGGTGTGTTTTACACGCTGGATTTTTTTTTACACAGTGCATTTTTTAGGTTGCAATGGAACCTGCAGAAATTCTTGAGCATTGTTTTCACTCCATATACGGCTATTTTGCTTGTTTAAATAGCCGTTCATCCAGTAATGAACTTTATCACTAAACACAACTTTCGATAAAAAAGTAGAACAACTTCAAGCTGTTTTAGGGCCCAATCAGCAAATAACTAGTTAGATCCTGTATGGGTGTAGACCAAGATCTTTACGCAAAATTTTCCATGTGGTGGATGCACAGAAACCAACTTGTCGTGAACGTCGACGAATAGACAAATCACTATGACTTACAGCAGCGATATTTTCTTCTGTATGTACAGTTCTTTGTCTTGTTGTTGTTGCATCGAGTAGTGAAAATGTTGGCCGAATTCTATCAATAGTTTGACGAATAAACTGCTCTGATGGGCGATTATGTAAACCATAAATTTCACGAAGTGGTCTATAAGTTAGGCGAATAGAACACTGATTTTGAAAATAAATTGCAACAATTTGTAAACGTTGTTGCGGCATGAGTCTTTCCATGATAATTTGTCAATGCTTACTGAACAGAAATGTCAAAACAACATGGCTTCTACCTTCTGTCAAATCACATTTATCCCTATCGAAAGCTCTATCACTCTTAAATTATTTTTGAAATTCTGGTTATTTTTCTCATTGTGGGACATTATTTGGGGTGAATAATTACTTTTATATTTTTCTGTGTTCCGAGTTGCCAATAGTTATGGGTTAAATGTAACAACACGTTGATCATTTCTGTTTTATTTGGAATACTTTAAAGCTCACTTCGAGTTTATTCGTTCCAGGTTTTATCTTAATTGGTGAGTTAAATTTTCATCTTGTGATATCCGAAATAGCTATCAAATGTTGGAATTCTTGTTCACTTATTTTTTTTCGATTCATTTATTTTGAGAATTTTAGATAATTTTGGAATAGTGTAGTAGTTAGAATATATAATTCTGATTTTAATGAGCTTTTTTTAAACAGAGTTATTTTCTAAGAAATTCTTCAGGTTATGTTGTGAATTCTTGGGAGGAAATTTGGTTTTCATAACACCGTTATTAAACAAACATTCGTTGCCTTCAAGTGTTTTATTCGATAATTTCAATCAATATTCTGTATTTTACTTTGGATTCTTTTATTCCTGAAAAAACCCTTTTTAACATTTTTAGATATTAAACTTCCTCTGTACCTAAAGCTGCCTTAAAACTCTGATACTTTTGTTGAATTTTCAACTAACTGAAGATGAAACTCCAGCAGTAACAAAAATTAGAACCCCCAATTTAATCATGTAAATTTCTGAATTTTCGTCAGTAGAGCATAGTATTTTCCTACAATTTGTTTCAAATAACAACATACTCATCTCCTAAACGTGTTCGTTCACGTTAACTCATTCAAACCCATTAATATTCGCAGAAAATCGCAGAAGTTAAGAACGCCGCGAGTACTGAACACATGACGCTGTGCTTTCGCTTCCTGAATATCCAGGAGGAACACAATTTCCGTTGAACGGAAGGAAATGGAAACGTGGCCAGTTACAGCAGCTTTCTCCGCATGGCACATTGTTGTATCCATCGGCGATTTCATTAGCGACTGCATCGACGCCATCTGAGGTTCCCAAAGGTCCTGTTTGCTTTGTTCTCGGTCCACATACGAGCTCTCTAACGACCGACAACTTGTCTGCTCATCGTTATTTTTTGTTTTGTGCCACGTTTAACTGGGGAAGTTATATTTTTCTCTGGATAGTTACTATGCTGTTAGGGGTAGGAAACTTCTGGGAGATGTCTGAATTTCCCCATCAAATTCTGGATTGAAAGCAGTTTCGCTTTGTTCGTTTTTTATATCTTCTGATTTCAATTTCTCTTCCAGAATTGTAGGTCGTGACCTCGCTTGTCGAATACTTAAATACTTCTCTTGATCTGCGGAATACACTCTGGACCTTGAATATCTTCGAGGACTGATTATAGATCAATAACGCACCTTGAACGGTGTAATATAAATTAGCCCAGATACTTCCCAAATTAAACAGCGAAACAATCAAATAACAGATAGGTTACTTATTTTAAATCCTGTCGTTGTACATCGAAATTTTTTTAATTCAAATATCTAATTTGTTTTAGAAAAATATATTGAAACAGAATTAATTTGAAATATGTGACGAATACTAGCCTATTTCCATGTTCTACGATATAATTTTAATTCTAAAGGAAATTAGTGTAAATCTATGCAATGCATTAAAAAATCGAAATTTTACAGACTTAAAATAGTTTGTACCTTGAGTGAATATAAATTTCACTCAATTTATGTTCTTTTTATTTTTATTTGTTTGAGGGATTTTCGCTTATTCTGGATTTTCCAAGTCAACTGTCATTTCTAGAGCTTCTCAAATACTATCCATCCAACTATGTCAAATTACTTTGCTGACCTTCTTGTTTCATATTCGATTTAATTGTTGTATTTTCCATTATATGGTCCGTCTAGAAAGTATCCGGAATTTATTATTTTTCTTAATTTTAGTACACTTCTTTTTTGTAACATTCTAAGACAGAAGTAATGTATAAAATAGGTTGTGCATATAGTCGACTATGGCCCAAGTTGCACGGCAACATCATTTGTCAAATATTGCTAATTGTAAACAGTTATATCGGGTCATTTTTTAGGCTGATAGAACCTTCGATAGGGATAACTGTAATTTGACAGAAGGTAGAAGCCACGTTGTTTGGACATTTCTGTTCAGTAAGCATTGACGAATAATCATGGAAAGATTCATGCCGCAACAACGTTTACAAATTGTTGAAATTTATTTTCAAAATCAGTGTTCTATTCGCCAAACTTATAGATCACTTCGTGAAATTTATGGTTTACATAATAGTCCATCAGAGCAGCTTATTCGTCAAACTATCGATAGAATTTTCTCTACTCGATGCAACAACAACAACAAGACAAAGAACTGTACATACAGAAGAAAATATCGCTACTGTAAGTAGTGTTAATGATGATCCAGATTTGTCTATTCGTTGACGTTCACATCAAGTTAGACTCTGCGCATCCACCACATGGAAAAATTTGCGTAAAGATCTTGGTCTACATCCAACTGGTTTAAGAACTAAAGCCACTTGACCATAACAAGCGTCGACCCTAGAACAGCTTGAAGTTGATCCACCATTAACCATTTATTGAAAATGATTGTCCATCAATTATAGACCGAATTCAACAAATAACTTTTCTGTACGTTGATATTTCAGAACCTCAATTATTTTATTCCTTTCTATAACTATCGGGTGTTTTTTTAGAGAGATAGAACTTTAATTGAAAAAGAAAACACATTCAAATTAAGATTGGACGGATTTTTTTTTATTTGAAAGATAATTTTATGATATTTATGTCTTAAAAATAATTTCTGGCATATGTCCACCAAGACTAGCTCTGAGGAACCGCATTCGACCAGACCAATTTTGGACCACTTTTTCGAGTAATTCAGGCCTTATTTCATCAATAACACGAGTTCTGTTGGCTTCGAAAGTGTCTATTATTTCTAGTTTATCAGCATAAACCAATGACTCGACATAACTCCAACGAGAATAACCCAGTGGAGTTATGTCGCATGATCTTGAAGGCCAATTAATTGGACCATTTCGCGAAATAATGTTATCACCAATGACTCGACATAACCCCAACGAGAATAACCTAGTGGAGTTATGTCATATGATCTTGAAGGCCAATTAATTGGACCATTTCTCGAAATAATGTTATCACCAAATCTTTCTTTCAATAAATCAATTGTTACGGTAGCAGCATGAGGTGTAGCACCATCTTGTTGGAACCAAAACACTTCTGGGTCGATACCATTCAAATTTTGAAACAAATAATCATTTATCATCGATCTGTTACGAGCACCATTCACTGTAACATTAGCTCTAGCATCGTTTTTAAAGAATTATGGACAGATGATGCCTTCAGCGTATAAAGCACACCATACAGTGCATTTTTCATGATGCAATAGAACTTGCAGAACTTTTTGAGGATTGTTGTCACTCCTTTTACGGCAACTTTGCTTATTCACATAGCCGTTCAACCAGAAATGAGCTTCATCACTAAACACAATTTTACGATAAAAAATTGAATCAACTTCAAGCTGTTCTAGGACCCAACCAACAAACAAACTATGCTTATTATGGTCAAGTGGCATTAGTTCTTGAACCAGTTGGATCTTGTAGGAGTGTAGACCAAGATCTTTACCCAAAATTTTCTAGGTGGTGGATGTACAGAGTGCAACTTATTGTGAACGTCGACGAATAGACAAATCTGGATCATATGACTTACAGCAGCGATATTTTCTTCTGAACGTACAGTTCTTTGTCTTGTTGTTGTTGTCCGAAATCTATCGATTGTTCGACGAATAAGCTGCTCTGATGGAGGATTATGTAAGGCATAAATTTCACAAAGCGCTCTATAAGTTTGGAGAATAGAACATTGATTTTGAAAATAAATTTCAACAATTTGTGAACGTTGTTGCGGCGTGAGTCTTTCCATGATAATTTGTCAATGCTTACTGAACAGAAATGTCAAAACAGCATTTCTACCTTCTGAAATCATAGTTATCCATATCGAAAGTTATATCTCTCTAAAAAAAACACCCGATATGATTCAACACTCAGTCCAATAAATTCTTTCAATAAATTAATCTTCTTCCCTAATTGATTCACTTCCGAAGATCGAATTTACCTCCAATTCTCTATAACGAAACATTTGATTACATTAGTTGATTGAATTAGTTTTGCGGCGTAATTGATTAAGAGAACTATTTTGTGAAAATTTGTAGTATTTATAGTTGATTGATTAATTGACCTACCAGTCAACTTGAACTTGAAGAAACTGACATTGAAATATCTTGATCTTTCACGACTAAATTACGACAGCAAAATCGCATACCAACCGAATTGCAGGTGTGCGAATATAAAACAACATGAATGTTGTAAAACACCAATAAAACAAAATTACCCATTTCGACGAAACACATTCGTTTCTGCAGATAATGTCAGATAACTGCTCAGCCAGCCAACAAACCAGATAAATGGGAGTAATTCAATGTCATGGGATCAGGTAATGACTGCAAACTAGTATTGCTTGGAACTTCCATTCCAAAGACTCATTACTTTTCCTCGGTCAGTTTAGTTTACCAGTTGTACCACGCATATACACTGTCAAACCCTGATCCTGGCGTTTTCTCCAGAAAGACAAATATGTAGCAGATTAGGGAGCGTTGTTTGGTTCTTCCACGATAAGTTTGTTAAGGATGGGATATAAGCTTATGAAGGCTGTAAAAGCTTTTCGTTGTTTATTGATACTGAAAGCCTAGCGTTACTTGTTGTTTTGTTTAGCTTTTCATTTTACTCATTTCTATGGGCCGAGAAACAGTGTATGTTTTTGAAACAATTAGTAAGCGAAGTGAATTGAGAGAATAAGCGTCGTTTGTTTGCTGATTGGGCCCTAGAACAGCTTGAAGTTGATCCACTTTTTTACCATAAAATTTTGTTTCGTGATAAAGCTAATTTCTAGTTGAACGGCTATGTAAACAAGCAAAATTGCCGTATCTGGAGTGATAACAATCCTCAAAAAAATCGTCAGGTTCCATTGCATCCTGAAACATGCACTGTATGGTGTGCTTTACACGCTGGAGGCATCATCGGTCCATATTTCCTTAAAAACGATGCTGAAGCTAATGTTACAGAACTTGAATATTACAAAATTTGAATGGTATCTACCCAAAAGTGTTTTGGTTCCAACAAGATGATGCTAAACCTCATGCAACTACCGTAACAATCGATTCATTGAAAGAAAGATTTGGCGATAACATTATTTCGAGAAATGGTCCAAATAATTGTCCTCCAAAATCATGCGAAATAACTTCACTGGATTATTTTCTTTTGGGTTATATCAAGTCATTGGTTTGTGCTGATAAATCAGAAACAATAGACGCTTTGGAAGCCAACAAAACTCGTGTTATTGATGAAATAAGACCTGATTTACTTGAAAAAGTGGTCCAAAATTGGTCCGGTCGAATGCTGTTCCTCAGAGCTAGTCGTTCATCATATCTTTCAAATAAAAATAAAATTTGGCTTCAGTCTTAATTTAAATGTGTTTTGATTCAATTTAAAGTTCTATCACCTAAAAAAACACCCCATATGTAAAGGGTATTTCATTAACAGCGCCCCATTTTGTTTTGGGAATAAAACACATCAGTCATTTGAAAATTATTCAAATTTTTATTGCATTAAGAAGTACAATTGATACCGTTAGTTATGAAACAAAACATCATTTAATTGTCGTCAACGAAAATGCTCGTAGGAATGAAGTCGTTGAATCCAATATTCTGACACAAATCAGGTCGTATGTTAGCAATTGCTGGATGATTACTGTATACCAATGACTTAATGTAACCACAAAGAAAGAAGTCCAATGGAGTTAAATCACAGAAACGTGGCGGATAATTTATCGGTCCATTTCTTGGAATAATCGAATCACCGAATTTTGTTTTCGATAGAGTCATTGTGTCATTGGCAGTATGATAAGTGGTACCGTCCTGTCGAAACCATATGTTCTGCAAATCAATTCAGGTCATTAAAAATCAGTCAACATTGAACGATAACGATTTACACCGACAGTCATCACCTCGTTGAAAAAAAATAAGATCCAGTGACTCCTCCAGACTAAAATCTGCACCAAACAGTAAGTTTGTCAGAATGTAATGGTAGTTCTTGATATTCTTGAGGTTTATCACCACTTCAGATACGGCAATTCTGCTTATTAACAAAACAATTTAACCAGAAATGCCTCATCGCTGAGAATGATTTTCTTATGAAAATCTGCATCATTTCAAATTTTTTCTAAGCACCAATTACTGAATACGACACTTTAAATGATCTGTTGGTTTCAGTTCTTGGGTTCCAACAATTTTGTATGGATGCAAACCAAGGTCTTTTCGTAGAATTCGTCACAAAGACGTCTGGACGAAGTCTAGTTCTTGTGAACGTCGAGAAATTGATAAATTTTGGTCTTCACGAACACTTTCACTTACGGCAGCAATATTTTCTTCACTTCTAGCATTTCTTCGTCTCACTAGCATTGTAACCTCATGAAGTGTAAAATTTGTTTCAAACTTCTTGACTGAACGTTCAACTGTTGAAGCTAAATTATTTCTGTTTACTGCTAAAGAATTAATTCCGATTTAATGAAGACCATTAGAGATCCTACTGCTGAACCTTTTATTTAAGCCATTGAAAACTATATTTTCTTTTCTTCATAAGAATCATTATTTATATTGATATAAATATTTTCTTTAATATTTTAGTAAGTTTTCTCATTAAATCATTTTATCAATGATTTCAGTTCTATAGCCATTGTTCACCGCTATAATTTTAATTATATTGGCTTCTTTTCGAAAATTGACTTTGTTCAGCGGGATGTTCAAAAGTCTATGAATGAAACTATTGAATATTGACATTTCAATTTGCCATCACTGATTGGATTTTGAATGGACTATGGTTTCAATAGTGGAAGGGTGTTTAAAAATGTCGAATTTAAACTTATTATTACTACGACTTATATTAATATCTAAGAAGTTGATTGAAAAATTTTTTTGTACTATCTGAATAGTATACGTAAATGAAAATATTAAATTGACAATAGAAATAGAAAAAAATTCTTTAATCAACTTTTTAGATCTTAATATAAGTCAAAGTAATAATAAGATCGAATTCCTACATTTTTAGAAAACCTTCCATTACTGATACCATAATCCATTCAAAATACAATCAGTCATGGCAAATTGAAATTTCAACAAACATTCCATATTTTCATTCATAGACTTTTGAGCATCCTGTTGAACGAAGTAATATAATTGAAACTATAGCAGTGAATGGCTAATGGCATTGACAAAAATGATTAATAAGAAAAATTCTCACAATATTTGAAAAAGAAATTATATCAATATAAATGATTCTTATGAAGAAAAGAAAATATGGTTTTCAATGGCTTATATAAAAGATTTCAGCAGTAGGATCTCTAATGGTCTTCATAAAATGGCAACTAATTCTTTAGCAATAAATATAAATAATTTAGCTAAAATGTTGGTGAACAATACTGAAAGGAACCCCGATTTTTCCGAATCGGGGATTTGTTAAATTAATTGTGATGATTGTAATGCTACATATATAGGACAGACAGTCCGATGTTTACAACATGGAATCCAAGAACATAGGATGTCTATTTTGAAAAACCAGAATTCAACCGGTTTTGCAGAGCATTGTATAAAAAATAATATTTTTTTAATGAGAAAGATGTCACTTTACTATATAATGTTAATGAGGGTAAATTGATGGACCATTTCGAAATTCTTTCAATCAAAAGAGCCATTGAGAAAAAGGAGAATTTAACAAAGGCCCAATTACTTTTTCGCAACTCCCCTATATTGGATGCTGTTGTTTCCATACGGCATAAAAATACACAGATGTCCTAAGTGTAATAAAAGAACCTTTTCAGTTTTAAGTTTTGTTCCTTTTTGTAATCTTTTGAAGATGGTCGAAAGACCAAAACACGTATCAGGATCCTGAATAAATTGTGAAACATAAAAACTCTGTTTATTTTTTGAATAAAATTGTTATAATGTTTCACCTAGAACCAACCGCATACTCCATTCATTTAATTATATTTAATAATAATAATAATAATAATAATAATAAAGTTTATTTGGCTAAATAAACTGAATACATCGCTGAGGTATATAATGAAATTATAACCTGTACGCAATAATACATACATATATCTTATAATTGTTTTTATTTCAGGGGAAGTGGAGAGGCTTCTCCGAGAATACACCCAGAACCAAGATCTGGTCCGAAACATCGGATCCCACTACTACCAGATCATCTACCCGGTTCAACTACGCCAGCACAAGAAGATGGGAATATCGACAAGGGAGATAGGGTCGTCTAAGGTACGCACAAAGCGGAGTTCGGTATGTCACTGCACATCTTCTCACCTCATAATCACCAGGCTCTTTGAGTGCATGCAGAACGAAGTAAACTTTTTAAAAAAAATCGAACAATTAGAGGAGAATTCAGTACTTTACTCGTCGCGAGATGAATAATTCATTTTGGCTTGATAGGATAAAACAGAACGAAGAGAACACCTGGTGTAGACTCTTTCTTATTATGGTTCATTATTTCCCTGTCCAAACAAGGGACTTAGAAACATCAAGTGATGACTCTTTCTTTATAAGCAATGATGTCTCTCTCTTATATTTCGTGAGGTTCTTAAAATTAGTATTCATTGTAACAGGCTCATACAGTAAATGACATTAACTCAGACAACTCAAATTTGAACCAATTTGTTTTAATCTTACTTCATTGTCCGATGCTTGGTAGAAATTATTGATAATTGATTCATTAAAGGAACACGTGTTTCTATTTCTACTGTATTATACTGTATTATATTATTATTATTATAGCTGGAATAAGGTACGTTAACCTATATTGAAGAATTCCGTAAGAGTACAAGGTATATTGAATTGAACTCAGAATCATATTTCAGATTAATCCCTTAAAGAAATTGATGAATTCAATTTCAGACTCCTGTTTTCAACATATGATTTAGTAAAATATTTAAAAGAAAAGTAATATTTTTCTTAAGGTTCCTTATCTTTATCAAATCTTCTTTTGTGATACCTTATAATTTAAATTAATGCATATTCCTTATATTAGTTTTAATGAATCTGTTAAAATTGTTGTTGTTTTTCAAGGCTACTTCAATATTTCCTCACGAGAGTACTGTTTTCAATTGCATTCTGATATTTCCTAAATAAGTTAGACTAAGGTATCTATTTTTTGATAAACCATAACCCAATGGATGAATTCGTCTTCAAGCACTGTTCGTTCCACGTTTTTCACGTTGTTTTATTATTATCAATTGATACTATGCATCTCTGATAAAACAAATAATCAAAACACTATGAAATAAAGAATTCCCTAAAAGGAATTTAAATATCAAAACAGATTTATTCTCGTGCAAATTTCAATTTGAAAATAATTAAATTTTTATTCAAGAATTTTATAATTAAATCAACATCTTATAAGAGTTGCTTCAATTTTTTAGTAGACATATAAAACCAGCACTCATTATATAATATCGAATTGGAATATAATATCCAAACAGATATAAATTATCAATGAAAATTACTAAATGAATACTTGCAGAAGACAAAATTTTGTTTCTAATCTTATATTTATGAAAACCAAGTCTTTTTCAAAAAAGCAAAACATAATCTTGAGAACCCCAAAACCACATCCTCAAAAAACAATTTGAAATTAAATAAGATAGTCATTAGTACTACTTCACATTCATAAAATAAAATTAATTAACAACAAATATCTTACCAGAAAGACCTCGTGGTACTGAACAAAGACTACAATTATAGAACTTTAAAAATCCTACGTATTCTATGTTCTTCACAAAAATCACACAAAACTTGTAAGGTATTTTATGGCCTTAGTTGATACCAAATGACATTTATATAATGAGTGAGGAAAACTAAAATATAATTAGATATAAACAATTAAATAATAAAAAGAGGAGTTTTCCTTGATATAAGGATTATTACAAAATTTAAATATCAAAACAGAATTATTCTGTTTGCCTCCTACAAATTTTAATTTCGAAAAATTTTTATTCAAAAACTTTTAGAATTGAATTAATGTCTTATAAGCACTGCTTCAATTCAGTAGACATAAAAAAAGGAATTTATCCATTATTTTTTATGGATGGATACCATACATATCTGGCAGAAAAAATGATAAACCAATGTGAAATAAAGAATACCTTCTGAGAAATTAAACCATTCGGTTACGATTAATCACAAAATAGGTACGTTAGTCCAACTCATTTAGGAAATTTCAGTATACAATTAGAAATATTACTTTCCAAAGGCAATAATAAAAATGCCTTCAAAAACAACATCCATGTTATCCGATAATAAAGATAATAAAACGAAAGTGGATAAATTTCAATTATCAGATGCATAACTCAATTGCTCAAATTATTCGAAAATCTCGTAAAATGGGTGCAAATTACGGAATCCCTTTATCTAAACACAAAAAGAACTTTTGATTAAAAAACGGATGTTATCAAAAATCAACTTTTGAAAAAAAATCATTCTTTTCCAAATAACTTCGATATTATGCACGTTGAAAACAGAGTCCTAAAATTGAATTTATGGAAGAACACGAAATAAATAAGCACAAAGTTGAAAATATCCACATGATTCTGAGTGAAATATCTTTCAAACCACTAAAATTATACAGGGTGTATATGAATAGTTGCGAAAAAATTTAGGGGGTGATTCCTTGACAAAAAACAGGGTAGGTCTTTCATATAAACTTTATTTATTTGAGTCTCCCTGCTTAGTTACAGCCCCCTAAAGATGGCATTTTAATTTTTTTCTTGAAAAACAAAAAACTGACAAGATAAAATCAAGCAAACATTTTATGCGAGGGAGAAGGCACTCAAAAAAAACTTTTGGTGGTGTTCCTCTATTATTGCAAGGGGTAGAACAAGCCACCCCTAAACCTTCTTTCGCAAGAAACTTTTTTCATATTCCTATTTTACAATAAAAAAATTAATTTTGGATAGCTTGAGCTATTCTTGACAAATAAGGTGTCCTGTAATTTTTGATAAAATTTAAGGTTTTTGAGAAAAAAAATAATTTATCAACATGACAACGTGACTCATAGAGGCTGGAATTATTTCTAGTAAGCGGATGTCATTTTGTTATGACAACTGACTAGTTTCGATATACTTTGATTCAGTTACAATTATTTTTTGATCTGGCTTATCATTAAAAAAATCAAAAATTATTTTTCGGGCGCCATCTTTAGGGGGCTTTGAGAGGGGCTCAAATAAATAAAGTTTATATGAAAAACTCGCCCTATTTTTTGACAAGGAATCACCATCTGAATTTTTTCGCAACAATTCATATTATTCACGTCACGTTATACTCTGACAAAGTTGTTCAAGGTAGAAGAAACATGTGTTAGTTTCATTAAAATCGAATAGAAATAGAATTACGTATTTCATTAACAAATAATTCTCGAATTTACACTTCAACAGAATGAAGGATTGAAATTATGGAACATTCCGTACTATCTAAAATCATTTCAAGAAAACTTTGTTGGTTAGTAGAAGGATATACAGAGTAGTTTGATCATAATAGAAGGGGGTGACAATATTGAACGAACCAGTGAAGAATTGCTGTCCGTGTACTTTTACTCTAGAAATATTATTGAAATTTTCATTCATTTTTTATCAGATGATAATAGAATTCCTATGAAATCTATATAATTTATGAAACTTGTCGAGAATTACCTAAGTTTATATTAGCTATTAATGAGCAGTATGAGCTATGGTAATAAAAAGTTCCTTTTCTTCCTAAATGGGCTAATAAAAAGTTTGACAACATTGTTTCGTCCTGCTTGGAATAATTCTTAAGCCAACTAATTCTGTTACTCATAAAGTCAATTTTCCAAATTTGAAAGCACATCAGGCACGTTCTTCAGTGAAAAAGACATCTAAATCATACATTTCATATTTTCTGTCAAAATTTACAGAAAAGAAACGTCAACATACATAGCTATATACGAGTATATATCAGTATGTCGACTGGGGGTGAAAAAAATTTAACGTTTGAATAATTATAATTTTTTATGAATTCTATATAATTAAAAGAATTTTTTGAGTCATCCTTGTTGAAGGATAATTAATTCAACAAATTAATAGTCTGGGAATTATGAAAACCTTCAAAAAATGGTTAATGTTGAAAGTATTGTAATATCGCGTTATTGCAGTAGTGTATATTTGAATAGAAAATGTGCTTATTAATCAATAAAAATAGTTTACTCGTGAAATAGGCAGGAATTTATCATATATAAATACTTCAATTCAACATTGTAAAGACTTCCCAAATTAGAGATTTTTGATTCTTTTTCAATAATTGTCGAAAAATTAATACGAGGAGTAAAAAATATTCAATCAAATTTCTGAAAAAATACACATCAATATTTACATTCGCAGAGTAAAATTTTCCTGTGAAAACTGGTGTATAGTAAGAACCAAGGTCTCTTGATTGGTGATATGTTTTAATTTTCAGCCATCAAAAGTGATTTGAATTTCATAATTCCCCACAAAATGTACCAATATCCTTTAATTGTTTCCCCAAAACATTCGGCATTGAAGGAGAAATAATATCCATACTGCACTAAAATAATTTTCCAAAAAGTTGTTTCTCGTGCCATGATTTATTATTCTTCACAAAATTACCAAAACTTCAACTCAGATTTTAATTCTGGCATTCTCATACTTTTGTAAAATTGATAATTTTTATTAAATCCATGATCTGCTTTTTCATTTTAAAGTTAATGAAAGAGACAACAAACTTGCCCCTGAAATAGATAATTCGTTCTGAGTTCACAATGAGAGCCCTTTGCTGTTGAATCCATTACCTCATTCCATTGTCATCATTTTTTCGGTCAGCTACGAATTTCAAATGAGTATAACCCTGGAAGTGTAATTAATCTTTAAATGAGTTTCAAAGTATAACTTTTTTGAGTCTGGAAAAACGAGAGTATTGTTTAACTAGCCCAAGTCAGATTTATAAGTTATGAGATTCTCATTTCATTATCGAGTGTGGAATTATTTCGGTCATGATCTGTTTAAAGATGAGTATTTATAATTATTATCACAACAAATCAATATACCCATTTTTATCTGAAAGGGCTCGTATGAAAGTTTATAAGTTGACCGACAGTCAATCAGTACCAAAAGCTTGTGTCGCGACGATTATTTTTGTTGAGTGTATTAGATTTATTTATCGTTACATTTGACGATTATGAAACTAAATTTCGAGTACATAATCGAGTACAAGCTTCATCAACAATATCTCTAGTTCAAGAGTTTCAGAGATTGTCATTAAATAAGCTTGAAACGAAGGCAAATCAGTCATTCATTTCATTACTAGAGATAAAGGCATTACATTGTGTACGTTCAACGTCCAATGCCTTCGTAAACATTCAGTTGATTTAATCGACTCTGTTACAGAAAAAACGAACATTTTGTTATTATCAGAGACATGGTTGGACAATCAAGAAGAATGTGATATACCGAATTTTAATTGTATAGCTCACTTTAAAGGTGATTTTGTTCGTTCAGGTGCAGTTGCGATTAATCACCACACAAATGATACAACCAATCTTGTAACACCAAAGATGTCAGTCATTATGAACAATATTCAGGACTTGTACGTAGGACCTACGTACCAAATGAAAAATTAGTAGATAATTGAATATTAAAACAAATTGAAATATGTTTATCTTCCACAATTTCAATTTAAAAAAAAAAATTTTATTCAAAAAACTTTTAGAATTAAATTTTTGTCTACAACAAGCTCCGCTTGCATTTAATAGACGTATATAATCAAAACTCAATATATAATGTCAAATGGAATAAATGACCCAACAGATATACGAAAGTAATTAAAATTAATAAATAAATATTTGAAGGAGACAAAATTTTGTTTCTGGTCTTACCTTCAAGAACACCAACTGCCTTTTAAAAACATGAACACACTTAAAGAACTTCTCAAAGAATATAATTTATTTGAAATATTTAATATATTTAAATATTCGAATAAGTTATTTTAAAAATCTCTAAAAAATGTGTACTATATCTTCAGAAAACAAATATAATTCTAGACAATCCCGTCTTCAGTCCTCATTTAATATTCCAAATATCAAAATCAAAAAACTAACCTATATTTCTCCACGTGTTAAAAGACTAAAGCTTCGAAATACAGATCAACTATATAATTCAAGATTGATCTATGTTCTAACAAAATCAAAGAACAGTGTGAGTTATTTTAAGGTTTATTTAAATTCATTGACATTCCATAATGAGATTTATTGAAGCCAAAATATAATTATATATTATATATAAAATAAAATAGAAAGGCCTTTTACTTGATAGAAGAAATATAACGAAATTGAATATTAAAACATTTTGAAATTAAAATTGTAGAAGATAAACATATTTCAGTTTGTTTCAATATTCAATTTTGTTATATTTCTTCTATCAAGTAAAAGGCCTTTCTATTTTTTTTTATATAATATATAATTATATTTTGGCTTCAATAAATCTCATTATGGAATGTCAATGAATTTAAATAAACCTTAAAATAACTCACACTGTTCTTTGATTTTGTTAGAACATAGATCAATCTTGAATTATATAGTTGATCTGTATTTCGAAGCTTTAGTCTTTTAACACGTGGAGAGATATAGGTTAGTTTTTTGATTTTGATATTTGAAATATTAAATGAGGACTGAAGACGGGATTGTCTAGAATTATATTTGTTTTTTGAAGATATAGTACACATTTTTTAGAGATTTTTAAAATAACTTATTCGAATATTTAAATATATTAAATATTTCAAATAAATTATATTCTTTGAGAAGTTCTTTAAGTGTGTTCATGTTTTTAAAAGGCAGTTGGTGTTCTTAAAGGTAAGACCAGAAACAAAATTTTGTCTCCTTCAAATATTTATTTATTAATTTTAATTACTTTCGTATATCTGTTGGGTCATTTATTCCATTTGACATTATATATTGAGTTTTGATTATATACGTCTATTAAATGTAAGCGGTGCTTGTTGTAGACAAAAATTTAATTCTAAAAGTTTTTTGAATAAAAATTATTTTTTGAAATTAAAATTGTAGAAGATAAACATATTTCAATTTGTTTTAATATTCAATTTTATTATATTTCTTCTATCAAGTAAAAGGCCTTTCTATTTTAAATTAGTAGATATTCAGGAGTTCATTCATCGAGCATTGCTAGAGTATTCTAAAGATGTATATCAAAAGCTTAGCAGATACAACAGAAATTTAGATAAACGTCCACTCATTTTGGCAGGTGATTTTAACATCAACTTCAGTAATGAAAAATCAAAACCATTGCTACAGTTTCTAGAGAAAGAATTTTATTTAAGAATAAACAATAATCCAGCAGAATCAACAACAAAATATTATATAATACTACCATCGATGCAGTTTCTTCAAGACATTCAAATAAAATAGAATCCCAAACATATGTTTCCTACTTCAGTTACCACAAGCCAATTATTACTCAAATTGAGCCTACTAATTAAGTTTATATTATACTAGCTTTTTACCCGCGGCTTCGCCCGCAGTGGAGTCATTAAATAAGTATGAAAGATAAAGGGTAAGGGTATAATAATAGTAAAACTTCATTACTGAAGTAGCTAAATTTGACGATTTTTTGACAAACAATTGTTTTATCTTTCGTAAAAAAATTTTTTTTTTTTTTATAAAAATTACCCTATGTTACTTCTAATACCTTCAAGAGTATATGTACAAAGTTTCATGATGATCGGTTCAGTAGTTTTTGCGTGAAAGCGTAACAAACAAACTTACATTCGCATTTATAATATTATATATTATATATATATATATATATATAGTAGGGAAGTAGGGACTAGCTTTTTACCCGCGGCTTCGCCCGCAGTGGAGTCATTAAATAAGTATGAAAGATAAAGGGTAAGGGTATAATAATAGTAAAACTTCATTACTGAAGTAGCTAAATTTGACGATTTTTTGACAAACAATTGTTTTATCTTTCGTAAAAAAAATTTTTTTTTTAAAATATAAAGTACCCTATGTTACTTCTAATACCTTCAAGAGTATATGTACAAAGTTTCATGATGATCGGTTCAGTAGTTTTTGCGTGAAAGCGTAACAAACAAACTTACATTCGCATTTATAATATTAGTAGGGATAGTAGGGATATAGTAGGGATTAGTAGGGATTTGTTAATAATCAAAAAAATATTATTATAACTTTAGAAATATAAAATTTTATTACAATTCCTTCACTAATTAATGGTTCCATCCGGGTGTCCCTTGACACCTCTCTATTTTTTTGTGGCATTCTAAACGATTTTCTCCTTGCTTCATATGCAGTGTGGTGGCGTTTTCAGCAGGATAATGCAAGATGTCTGTTCCGTCTCATTAGAGACGGCCCTGTCGTTCGAAATTAGTTTGTCATTCGATACAACGCTTATGTCTTTTAAGTTGATACTTCGATCTAGCAGTTTCGAGAATTGCCGTTGGAACTGTTAACACTTCAGATTATTGGTTTTATAATTATTATATATGGCCTTAGAGAACATGGAAAGTCATTTAGAGATTTTGATATATTTATGCCTGTTAATTTCACATGATGCAGCATTCGGAATTACAAACTGACTCTATCCTTCTTTACTTGCATTAATTTCATAATTTTTCTGTGACCAATAAAAAGGTCTATTTCGTTCATTCAGTCCACCTTCAAATGGACCTTCCAATCAATTTCGTTAATTTCCCTCTTTTTGTGTTAGAAGGGATGCATCGAGCACCTCTAACGTTCAGTCTTTGAAAATACTGTGAAATTATTATTATTCGTAATAGTCAAAGTGGTCGGTCACATGTAGCCTTTGCTACATCATGCATTATTATTCGAGTAATAGTCAAAGTTACCGCATGTAGCCGATAGCTACATTATGCATTATTCTCGTAATAATCAAGTTGTTCGTTTGTAATTGTACAAGCTTAACGCGATTGCTGTAAGCGCAGCAATCCACCTTACATTTGTTGTGAGTGTAATAATCATACCTTTGACTTGGTTTATATACAGTAAACCAAGAATTATAGTTCGCTGTTATCGTAGGGTAGTACGAGTGTTTTACTTCAACTCCTTAACATTTTCGTTGGTTTATCTTATTGGATAAACGGAGCTAGTTCATCATAGAGATAACTACATACAAGTGACCTTGAAATAAAACTCTTCACCAACTACATAAAAAATACAGTCCACTGAAACCATCGTGATTAATCATCGAGATTAATTAATTTGCAATTGTCTATTATTTCAAAATACTGAAATAATAGGCAAATACTGCGGTAAACTAACCGTGGTACGAAACAATGTCATACTTCGGCCTATACTCAAGCTTGGATGCAAGAACACCAAGTGACAACCATTTCATAGCCAGCAGCTTCACAAGATTTTAGTCCCATTGGAAACATATGGGGACTAATGAAAATTGAAGTTGAATGAGCAGCGCCACGAAACAAATACAGTCCTAGACTACCATCAACGAATATAATGGAGGTGATCTAGTTTCGGGTGTACCTCGACGTTTAGTCAAGTGTTTACAGTTAAATGGAGGTTGTATAAGTAAATAAGATGAATATTTTGTTATAATTCTCTAATTCAAGAATTAAAAATATATACTAAATAATTACAATTGAGCTTTGTTTTTTCCGGATACTTTTTAGACGGACTATACATCGAAAACTGTCTGGAGATGCCGCACGGCTTCAAACAGGCTCGGTGTGTATAACAGGATCACTCTTGTTTGTATAGGAAGCCACTCAAACTATTTGGGTAACGAAGAGGCAGATCGGCTGGAGTTTCTGGGGCCACGCTGCCTCTGGTAAGACCGGAACCATTCCTGGGAATACCACATGGCGTGTCCAAACGGACGATAACAGTCAGAATGAATCATCATCAGTTTAAATAATCACCTGATGAAGTCATGGTATGACGAAAAAATTGTCGTGTGAATCAATAAAATAGCGGAAGTTAACATTTGTTTTTCTTATATTGAAGATGAATTTCCGTCAAGTAAAGACCGAGACAGTCAGAATGAACTCAAGACTAGAGTCTTTCTGGCTGAGCCATCCTGGCCTGAAACATTCGAAGGTATTCCTTGAAGCAGCTTCGAACCAAAAGAAAACACCTTAAGATTTTACTTGCAGGCACTAAAAATGTGTGCCCCAGGTTGTTTTTCGCTAATTTGCGTACTGAACTGCCAAAAATACGCACACCTCAGGTGGTGATATTCGTTAGAATGTGAGCGTTTTTCTGCAAATAGTTGATCGGTCACAACCGATTGAACACTGTACCCCGTGTTACACTATTCACCACCTTCCCCTATATACTCTTGCACTAATTCCAAAGTATTTCTAAGAATTTTCTTATGCACACATTCCTTATGGTTGGGAATTTAGAAAAAATTCTAATCCTGTCCTTATAAAGTGCCGTACGGTAGAAATATGAGCAATAACTCCTCGATTCTCTGGAATGGTAAAAAGCCAGTAATAAAAAAAGTTTAATCCATTATAAACCACGACCGAATCCAATCGCACCCCTGAGAATTTCGGACATAATTCAAACTTCACGGCCGATCGAGATCGAAAAATATCAGAATAATTTTTCATCAATAACTCTTCACGAGGCGTCCCTGTTAACCACTCAGTATCGGAGTTTGGGGCCTCCATAAATCATAACATTTTCGCAACGGCAAGCCTGGTTGGCACTGTGTGGACGCACTAGGAAAAGAGAGAGAGAGAGAAGAGTGATAATTTGCAGTCGTGAAGATGAAAGGATGCCTATACATTAGGCAAGGGAAGTGGATGATGCCCCATGTACCCGTTCACTTATTTTGAATAGGAGACAGGGGAGTGTCATAGCTGCTGAGGACTGAAGGTTTTACGTCGGCGAACCAACTCCCAATGGCGTAGTTTGGGGAACGAGGAGAAGCTCCTGTCTATTCATTGTCGAAAAATTAATTGTTACAAACGGATCCCATTGGTTACTGTAATTATGCGTAATATTGATAATACCTTTGTGCTTTTTTTCTGAGTATTGAAGCTTATTGAGAAAAATTGGTTATACAGTAGAATCCGTTCATTGTGACGCCGGCTATATTGACCAACCGCTTAATATTAGTGATGCAACGGAACTGGCATAACGGAAGCAGAAACGGAAACAGATGTTAAAAGTAAATCTTAACGGAAGCGTTAACACTATGAAAAAAAAGCACAATTGTACATTTAAAACTTTTTTTATTAAATTTGTATTTTAGTAGTCAAAATCAAACAGCGGCAAGTTATATTTAATAAAGAGTAACTTGGCCGCTTTTCCACCTTTCAGCCTATTTCGATGTTCTTCATATATTAAACCAGCTCCGCTAAATAATTGCTCACTGGCTACACTGCTGGGGGGAGCTGATAAGTATTGGCGAACTATCGGCAAAATATGGGGGTATTTGTGCACATTTCCATACTTATTTCTTTCTTGTACTCCCGAAGGTGTGACTGTATCTTTAAAAGTAAATTGTCACCATCGTCAGCTGTAGAAGAGTCCTCCTCCTGGTCTTCATTTACACTTAACATCGATTCCAATATTTGCAATGATGCTGATGATTTGGAAGTAGAAGGCTTTCTTCAATGTCTTCAATTGCAATTTGAGTTCGGCTTCTTTTGGGGCAAGGTTCGCAGTCATCATCTTGGATGGAATTGGATTGTCTGGTTCTAATAGTGTTAATCGTCATATTAAGTAATTTAGATTCAACCTGCTCTGCAATGACGCTGGTGAAAAAATGCGATTTGTATCGCGGATCCAAATACGTTGCAATAGTGTATTTGTCGTCTTCGACCAAGTTTCCAAATCTTACACTTGAATTCACTTCATCGCGTAATTTTGTTATAAAATTTATGAATTGTTCTGAAGTATTAGGTTTCGTCTCTTCTTGTTGTAATGTGGTCTTAAGAACTTGAATTAATGGCATGACTGATGAAATACTGATTTGAGAACTACTTAGATTTCTTGTTATTTCTTCAAAGGGCTGCATTAATTGCACAAATCTTCCGTTCAGAGTTCTGTTATAAAGTTTGCGGAACCAGAAGCAGAAACGGAAGTGAAAAAACATGCGGAACTTCTGCAGTTGCGGAAGCGGAAGCAGAGTTCTGTTGCAACACTACTTAATATGACGTAGTTAGGGTATGAAGTGTGGTTTCCATATAACAGTGTTCAGATATGATGACTTCGCTTATATTGACATATCGTTTATTATGACTCAATCTGAAGAAATGATGGCCAGTTACAGTGACCGCTCGATCGTTTACCCATCGACCGTTGCCTCTAATTCTTCATCCTTAAACTTTGATTTAGCTCCGGGTCGTCCTTCGTCCTCCAAATCAAAATTGCCACTTTTAAATCGGGCAAATCACTTCTGAGAGTTCAGATAGAGGATGGTCACCATGAACGTCCACTAAAATACCCCGCAAAAATTCATTCAAGTTGACATTTTCAGAGCTCACAAAAACTGTGTTATTTACATCATCAATAAAGATAGTGAGCTACAGTAGTTAGTGCAAAGCGGGTTCTGAGGCAAAGTGTGGACACAACCTCACTTTTGGTGTAGGTGGTCTAGAGCTTCCATTGAAGAGATCTGTGGTTAGCGCCATCTAGAGCGAGGAGGTTGCGTATATGAAAGAACGCGCTTTTAGGCGAACGACATCTTTAGTTGGCTTGATACGCCATCTAAAGTTGATCGCGTGGAAAAGTACACTGTAACATACATCTGTGTAACAATTCCATACTCAAATTTGATTGTTGATCACAGAGGCAAATTGAAGACATTCAGTACAGATCAACCGAATTAATTCATTTGAATATGTTACTTCAGCGAAATAACAGAATACTGGAAAATGCTGGAAAGAAAGCCTAATGATGATACTTCAAAATGAATATGCTTGCAGATGAAACAATGGAATAATAAACTCTAGTCCATCTAGAAAGTATCCGGAATTCATTATTTTTCATCATTTTAATATACTCAACATAAATAGAGGTTTATTCTTGATAGAAAGTATAGAAAATTATTTAAATATTTTAATATTAGCCTTCTACATATTTAATTTCAAAAAATTATATTTAATGATTATAACTTCTGAAAATAAATCAAAATAATGTCATATAAGTACCACTTATATCAACTGACATATAAAATAAACATTCATTATAAGACATCCAAATGGTATAACAAAATCCAATAAATACGAATTGTTAACCAAGAACCTATGAATTAAATATTTTGAATAGACAAAATTTTGTTTCTGCTGATCAATCTTATGAAAACAAATATCTTTCAAAAATGTCTAACTTTATCTCAAGAATTTCATCATAAAACTATCTTACTTAGAATATTCAATATTATTGGATATCTAACTAAGTTACTTTATATAAAAACTCAAGATATGTAAAAACATTACTGAAAAACAAGTTTTAAGAGAGACTTTGATTCGTCAGTATTCAAATAATTCATATTGAATAAATATAACATCAATCAACAACAAATATTTACTCACCCTTCAACCATTTAGAAAAACTTCTGGTAAACTGAAAAATCTCTAAATGTAGTGTAACGGTTAACTATATGTAAATATTTCTGTGGTCGTTAATATTTCTGAGGACGCTAAATTGACTTTCAATCTTTCAGATCAAGGGCAAACCACAGAAATATTTACATATAGTTAACCGTTACACTACATTTAAAGATTTTTCTGTTTACCAGAAGTTTTTCTGAATGGTTGAAGGGTGAGTAAATATTTGTTGTTGATTGATGTTATATTTATTGAATATGAATTATTTGAATACTGACGAAGCAAAGTCTTTTTTCTTTTTTCAGTAATGTTTTTAAATATCTTGAATTTCTATATAAAGTAACTTAGATATCCAATAATATTGAATATTCTAAGTAAGATAGTTTTATGATGAAATTCTTAAGATTATGTTAGACATTTTTGAAAGGTATTTGTTTTCATAAGATTGATCAGCAGAAAAAAAATTTTGTCTATTCAAAATATTTAATTTATAGGATTTTGGTTAACAATTTTTATTTATTGGATTTTGTTATACCATTTGGATGTCTTATAATGAATGTTTGTTTTATATGTCATTTGATATAAGTGGTACTTATATGACATTATTTTAATTTATTTTCAGAAGTTATAATTATTGAATATAATTTTTTTAAATTAAATATGTAGAAGGACAATATCAAAATATTTAAATAATTTTATATACCTTCTATCAAGAATTAACCTCTATTTATGTTATTTAATTACAATTGAGCTTTGTTTTTTCCGGATATTTTCTAGATGGACTATAGTAGCTACATAGGTTATCAAAAACGAACTAACTTATTTTAACTCCTAACAGTGCACACTCTGAGAATTTTAAATAAGTGCAGAAAGACTTCTGTCATCAATATAAAAGAGGTACAATGACAACATTCGTTTAGGGCATCTGAAATTTCAGACCACAATAGGATTATTTCAATTTATTTACAAGTTATTATCACAGTGTGACTTCTTCTACAAGATCACAAAGAACATAAATGGAAAGTTTCTATCATTGATCTATAAGGGACCATGTATGGGTATATGTCACTCTTTTTAACATGCACATAATGTAGGAAGCGCTTTCGAACTTTTCCAATTTATTTACTGGGGGAATAACAGTTTGTTGCCCAGATGTTGGAGGCATACTGATACGGTCTCTTTCACAAGAGAAGTATAAAGCTTCGGGATCGTTTGAATTTTAATATTTTCATCTAATACTTATAACAAATACAAGTAGATGAGATTTAAGGGGTGTTTCATTGAAAATTTGCCTTTTTGATCGGCTATAAATAAAAAACTAATGAATATATTTTCAAAATTTTAATTCCTGCATAAAATCTTCATGAAACTTCACCTTGAGAACCGAGTAATGGAAGGATTAGTATAATATTCATCTCGGATCGAAGCAACCTACGCCACTGTCAACTAAAGGGAAGGATTGGTCGGTCGGCTTAAATCATCGAAACATGAGATTCATATCATGCTCTGTGGTTTGATCGAGTTATTAACGACTAATTGAATTCGTTGCGTACACATAATAAATCTTGCACGGCTTATGATATTCGCTAGATTAATGACCTGCCCGCTTTACGAGTGACTGACGGCTCATGTCTTTGTTTCAGTTCGCAGTCGTGGGTTGTTTAACTTTGCCGGAGTTTTGTTTACTATGCAAGAACGAATCTTATAACACAGGGTAGTAATGATGTTTTTGATGATTCCAGAGTGAATATTCAGATTTTGAAGGCACAAGCAATGTTAAACAGTCGGTGGAAAATATCTTGCTAAAGGGTCTTTCAATGGAAACGCCCCATTTTTAAATTGACATTGCTCACGCATGGCAGCCACTGTTTATTTGTGACATTGACAGTTGTATCTCTCAATGTCTACCATTTAATAATGGAAAGGTACACACTCCAACAACCATAACAAATAATCCAAAATCATTATGAAAATTCGCGATCTGTTACTCTAACTTTACGTGCCTTAACTCCAATTTTTGGTCGTTATAATCATCAGTTGAACGTTAAGTAAAGAAGTTTGAAACAAATTTTACACTTCATGATGTAACAGTTCCAGTGAGACACAGAAATGCAAGAAGTAAAGAGAATATTGCTGCTGTACGTGAAAGTATGACAAAAAGAATTCGACAATCTCACGAGGATTTGTGAATTGCCCTCTAAAGTCATGTGATTTGGCACCTTTGAATTAATTTATTTGGAACTATGTGAAAGCACAAGTCTATGCCAACAAGCCGTTAATTGAAAGGGAATATTCGTCAAGTAATTGCGAAATTCAGCCGAAATTATTTTATAAAATGACCGAATACAATCGTAATCAGATGCGTTAGTACCAACAGAGCTGTGATGGATTCTTTATTTATTTATTTATTTAAAGGAATACAAGACAGGACGAACCCAAAATTATGTATTCACTAATAATCCAATCACAATGTTACTTAAAAACCAATAACAGCGAAAACAGTAAATTCATTTGAACCATGAATTAAAAAAAAATACAAATATGAAACAAAATTCAGTAATTTCCCAGAAATCGTTTCAAAGTGCAAGAGAAGGCCAATAAAGAATCAGAAAAAACGTCAACGGCAGCGAGATTAGATAGTGTATTATAAGTTTTGCAGCATCTCATCAATGGTGAATTCAGGTGATAATTGGAAGAACTTTGATCTATATGGAACAAAAACTTATTTCTTGTGCAATATTTAGGTACATTGAGACTGAGCATATTCACAATTTCAGTGGAATCGAGAGAATTAATAATCTTGTAAATAAACTTTGCGTCCCTCAACATTCTCTGGTCAGCCAAAGTAGTTAACCCTAACTCCCTCATAACTCGATCCCGATCATCAGTATTATGTTTATAACATTTTTGTTGACTATTGATTGTTTTTTGTCGACTATTGAATCAGTAAGCCACGTCTCTGCAAGGCACACAATATCACAACTGCAAGCCAAAGAACTATTGTAAATGTTGGACAATTTTGATCTCAATCCCCGTACATTCTGATACAGAAAAGACAGTATCATCATAAAACACTGCAATTAAACTTTTAAGTGGAGCAAGAAGTAAATTAATTTAGTCTTTCCAAGTCAGATTCAGTGAATATTCTAAAGACTTTGGCTTTATCATCTTTCCTTGCATAAATAGTGCCCTCTCTGACCCATATATATTTGTAGTTATTTTTTCGTGCATACTCCTTCGCCTTATTCAATAAAATTTTATTGTATCTTGTGAGATGTTCGTTTATGAACAGCTGATCAGAGATGTTATCAATCTTGAGTCCGGGAGACGACGTTCTATTTGATTTGCGCTTCATTCTGGCAGCGGACAAGAATACATCTCTAGCGACTTTTCGATTGAACTTGACGATGATTGGCCTAGGCTTACCAATGATGCTAGTGTTTGATCTGAACAAGGCATCGACATCACCTGAAGATATGGGAAACTCAATATTTTCGGAGATCTGCAAAATAACCGGTAATTTCTCATTCGACTTCTCTGGCACACCCAGAATTTCCAAGTTATTTGACTTCAACTGTTGTTCCATCGATTCAACTCTATTAGTTAAATTAATTACCTCCTTCTTCAGACTAATATTTTCCTGTGTTAATCTTTCGATTATATCCAATTTATCATTGACCTTATTGATAATCATCTGAAAAGATGATATTTGATCACTGCAAAAGGAGACGGAATGAATAATTTCCCGCTGTTTCTTATTCAAATTTGATATATCATCTTGGGTTTTCTGAACAATTTTCAAGGTGAGCGCCGATGTAGGTGGATCCATATCCTCCTTCACACCAGGAGAAACCACAACGGACGATCGACCTTTGTTTTCGACAAATCTGCATTCAGGACACTGCCATGACGCACCAGGAAGCTGGAGATCCACCACAGACTGCTTACTCATGCCAACACATTTTCCATGGTAAAATAATGAGCAAGAACCTGCACATTTCAACCCTGGAGTCTTGCTTGTCAAGCCTGCGGTGCAAACGTTACATATCACCATGATGCTCCCGTACAGTCCACCTCACTAAACACCAGGGCGCTCCAGATGTGAACTGCGTGCCGTCTCTCAAGGCGGAAATTTCTCACGGGAATCTGGATCAAAATGTTGACAGAAATCAGCCGATAAACTTCTCAAATACAAAAACAGAGTCGCGAAAAATATTTCCCGACACTTTTGGAATGGTTTGATATAAAACTCACTTTTAAAAAGTAACAAAATACTATAATAAAACAACAATTCGTAGAGAGCGATGTAAATACACCTTATCTCCACAACATGCGTTAAATATTGAACGATATATTATTCTGAACATTGTTCAAGCTTCACAGTAAAGCAAGAAGTCGCACCCTTGTTGTTCTATTCAAGATTGAAATGCTATCATCCTTAATGAAAGACCCTTCACATCACAGAAATCTGGACCTGAACACACAGCACAGAATACATATTTAAATTTTTGGCACGCCAATCTGCGAATTGAATGCCACTTACTGAATTGTCATTTCATTTGCATACGCTGAGCATCTGCTCTCATGATGTTTGTCTTTATAATAGTTACATTCCCGATTATTATTAAACGCTCATGTCTAGTGTTGTTTAATGATTCCGCAATATAAGCACAACCAATCCCGAACAGACCATGTTTTGGAATTGTGTGTTGTTCATTAGTTTTAACGAAGTGTATGTTCAAATTGTTTATACATATGAAGTGATTCATCCAGTTATATGATTACTGGATGACCTTATCTAGTTAACGGAAACGACGATTGAAATTTCGAATCCTGAAGTGATTTCATGTTATTCTCTCAATGATAATCGAAATTTACAGTTTAATTAGAACAGACTGCCGTAAACGAACAGCTGAAAATAGAAGCCTTTATATGACGTAAGGAATTTTGGTTTAATCCCCTCAATGCAGCTGATCGAAAAAGGTAATGCGAAAAATGCTAAAAGTAAATTTATCTTACAAAATAAAATCTCATAACTCAATTTAAAAAAAAAATGAATGGAAAAACGGAATTTACTCCTATTCAATGCCTGGAAGATCCCAACAACAACTTTTTCTCGGAAAAATCAGTACGTGACTTCTGACTTGATGAAGGAAAACCAGGTGCTTCAGTCAAGTGATTCTATGCATCTTCTTGACGTGGTTGTGAACTCTCCGATCTCTTGGGTGGAACATGTGACTGATAATGTGAAATCTGCTGTGAAAATGCTAGGATATTTGTTTAAGGCTCGGAAATATTTCTCTGAAGGTCAGGTTCTTCTACTGTATAAAGCCCAGATCAGACCACAACTCGAATACTGCTCGGAACTTTTGGATTCCATCCAGAAAAAAGCTGTATGACTAATTGACTGCTGAACTAAAGCAGCCAGTTTACAATCGTTGGAACACGTGAATTCTACCAGGTTTTCGTATTGGCATAATGAGCATAGCTCTTTCACCAAGTGACTAATCAGCAGTCTTCACAGTCCACCCCTAGAAGTAGAAAGTGTAATAAGGATTACGCCATATCATCGCGCGAAGCGAGAACCCCTCCGAAGAGATGAACCCACCAGCTTCCAGTTTGGGTCCTGACTCGAAAGCCAGAACCATCTGACTGGTAGCAGCGAAGCACTATTCAACCTTTACTGGCTCTGCAGGTCTGTACCCGAGTTAGTTTGTGACGCAACTCACCCGCCGGAAGAAATTCTTATCCAAGCATCCGAACGCAGTCCCATTAACTAAGATAATCAGATTAATGACTGCTATTGATCATGGTAGGAGCACCGTCTAACGGCCTGTACGTCCTGATCCACCGAACCCATGTGAAGTCATTTGATCGATCCTGGCGTCAAGCACTAACGGCTAAGCTATTTCGTCGAGATCCATAAACCCTAAAAAGTTACGTATTTATCCGGGTTCAGGACAAGGCCGGTCGACATGTCAAGCCCCGCTAAACCCTCAGTAATTTCATGAGAATATCCCGAACATGGGGATCTGCGAACAGATAAATGAAATACCTGCCTAGGCCAGTATGCGTACTTTCAACCACTGCCCCCTTTAGTTCAACACCAATGGAGTGTCCAGGTGGTACAAGTAACACCTGCGGGAAATCCATCCCCCCGAGGTAACGCAGTATGCTACATAACGCACTTAGCCATTGAACAGAAAAATCCAGAGATTTACTGCAATAGGGCAGAGTACGCTAGTTTTATGGGAGAAGTCCTGTACTTCGACAGACTCTCTGTCACTGAGTTAATCAACCAAATCAACCCTCCATTTCACCAGAACGGCAAAACTAGGGCCCCATTCGGTGATCTTCCACCACACGGGTCCAGTGACTGGCGCGAATGGCATTACGTTAGGCACCAAGACTTAATCCTTCATTTCGCCGGGACGTAACTAGGGTCCTTGTCATGACAAGCACCCCCATCCCGTCAAGATATAATGCCTGGAGGGCGAATTGTTGGAACAAAGGAAGAGAGTTGCTGACTTGTTGTTCTGTAGATATCATCACGGTCGCTTTTCCACGCAAATGAAGGAAATGATACCAGCTGCCGCCAGAATCGCACGCGATACTAGGTCTGCGCAACATTTACATCCCTGTGCAATTGAATTAACAACTCCTTGAACTTCTGTTTATTAGAGGTCCTTCTTCCACCGAACTAGCCAGTTGTAGAACACGCTTCCGGCGGATGTGTTTCCTTCAGTGTATGACCTTCAGTAGGTCAAGGCGAGAGTAAACAGGACACAACATTCCGCATCATCTAAGTGACATAGGTTTCCCTCTCCTCGAGCGGTCAAACATAAAAAAAATACTTTATTTTTTCTTTAGATAAAATATAGAAATAATTAATTCAATAGAATTTTAATAAAGTAAATAAAAATACTTGACTTAAGTTTTACTGTTCATTTCATGTGTGTTGTTTCGGGTTTTAACCCATTTTTCTGCATTATTTTCATTAAAATTTTACCTCTTGAATGTTTTCGAAATCACAAATCCAATCGATTTAGATATACAATAACGCGAAAGCTCATACATAATTTCATGGAGATAAATCACAAGAACTTCTCGAATTAATTTCTTATATGATGTTTCCTTCATTGCATTTTTTCTATGACAAACAGTCCGTTAGTGTTAAAAACTGTCGTTTATTCGACTTTCTGATAAAAGAACATAGTTTTTTGTAGTTTTGTTCATAATACAGTCCGTCTAGAAAGTATCCGGAAAAACCAAAGCTCAGTTGTTATTATTTATAAAATAGAAAATAGAAAAAGGCTTTTTACTTGATAGAAGAAATATAACAAAATTTGAATATCAAAACAGATTTAATCTGTTAGTCTTCTTCAATTTTAATTTCAAAAAAATTTTCATTCAAAAAACTTAAATTAATTAAATTAATGTCTACAATAACCACCGCTTATATTTAATAGACGTATATATTCAAAACTCAATAAACAATGTCAAATGGAATAAATAAACCAACCAATATAAAAAGGCAATTAAAATTAATAAATAAATATTTGAAGGAGACAAAATTTTGTTTCTGATCTTACCATAGTGAAACCAATTCCTTTTCAAAAACATAAAACACAACTTAAGGATTTCTCAAAAAATATAAATTATTTGAAATATTTGATATATTTAAATATTCAAATAAGTTAATTCAAAAATCCCTCAAAACATGTAATAGGTATATCTTCAAAAAACAATTAGAATACGAATAATCTCTTCATCGGCCCCAGATAACATTTGAATATCAAAATCAACTAACCATCACTTTATCATACCTTAGAACTTAACACGTGATTTGTTCGAAAGAGCCTAACTTTAAAAAACCAGGTAGTCAGTTCGTCACAAAATCACAGAAAGCTGTAAGGCATTCTATGGACTTCTTCACACCATTGACATTCCATAATGAGAATTATTCAAGCCTAAATATAATCATATATTATGTATAAAATAAAATAGAAAAAGGCTTTTTATTTGATAGAAGAAATAAAACAAAATTTGAATATCAAAACAGATTTAATCTGTTATTCTTCTACAATTTTAATTTCAAAAAAATTTTTATTCAAAAAAATATTAAATATAAGCGGTGCTTATTCTAGACATTAATTTAATTCTAAAAGTTTTTTGAATAAAAATTTTTTTGAAATTAAAATTGTAGAAGACTAACAAATTAAAGTAAAGAGGAAAAAATCGCAGGGAGCCAAATCCGGCGAATACGGTGGTTGCTGAAGCACGTTTGTTGAGTTTTTGGCGAGAAAGTCAGTCACAATCATAGCTCGGTGAGAAGGCGCGTTATCGTCATGCAAAATCCATGAGTTGTTCGCCCACAAATTTGGCCGCTTCTTACGGATACGCTCACGCAAACGTTTCATAACGCCTAGGTAATACTCCTTGTTTACCGTCTGACCCTCTGGAACGAATTCGTAGTGCACCACACCACGGATATCGAAGAAAACAATGAGCATCACCTTCATTTTCGAGCGGCTTTGGCGTGGTTTTTTCGGTTTCGGCTCATTTTTTGCCACCCATTCCGATGATTGCTGGCTTGTTTGCATATCGTACTCGTAGACCCAGGTCTCATCACTAGTTATAATGCGTTCCATGAATGTAGAATCGGAATTACAGCGATCCAGCATGTCTGAAGCAACCTGTTCGCGATGACGTTTTTGAAGAAAATTCAGGTCTTTCGGTACGAGTCGTGCGGCCACCTTTCTCATGCCCAAAATATCAATCAAAATCGTACGTGCGGACTCGTGGGATATCTTAAGATCATGTGCTATCTCTCTCAAGCTGGTACGACGGTTTTCCAGCACCCTTTCCTTAATTTTATCGACGTTATCTTCGATCGAAGCCGTCGATGGCCGACCACTTCACGACCGTCCTTGAAGGCTCTGTACCACTGATATGCACGAGTTTTCGATAGAGCATTATCACCAAAGGCCTTTTGCAACATCTTCAATGCATCGGCACACGAAAATTCATTTGCAACACAAAACTTTAAACAAATTCTTTGCTCAACGTAATCACCCATAGTAAAAATCGGCACGCACTCTGACATCGACTGACTTAATCAGCTGTTGCAAACACACTAGTTGACAGATCCTGCTCAAGCTTGGCATAGTAATTAAGGACAGTGGTACCAACCTAGGAAAAAAAAATTTTACCTGCCTCATTGCCCCGCCAGATTTAAATCGATAATTCCCGGTACTTTCTTCACAGAACGTATACGTCTATTAAATATAAGCGGTGCTTATTATAGACATTAATTTAATTCTAAAAGTTTTTTGAATAAAAATTATTTTGAAATTAAAATTGTAGAAGACTAACAGATTAAATCTGTTTTGATATTCAAATTTCATTTTTATTTATTATTCAGTATATATTTTTGAATCTTAAATTAAAAAATTATATAAGTATTCATCTTATTCACCTATTCAACCTGCATTCAACAGTAAACACTTGACTGAACGTCAAGGAAAACAGACTGTCGAACGAGCATGCAAAATCTTTTGACTTCAGGTCAGAGGTTGTCACCATTTTTGTATGAAGAATTGAAAAAAATTTCGCAAAATTCATGAATATGTCAAAGTAGTAAACAACAAACTGAGCATTTTCATCGACTCCAAGCACTCAAGTCACACCAGTGACCCTATAATGTTCATAGTGTGCTCAACATTTCAGCTAATCGAAGGAATTTCCTTTTCGCATTTTTCACGTAGGAAACTATCAAGTTGGCGGTATAAGAGCCATCCTTCTCCATTCAAAACGCCATCTCAGTAACGTCCGAGACCCTTCTCACATTACTCTTATGCTGGAACTGCAGAACAATAGGAGTGAAGGCCCCGTGACGAAATAATTCCCTACCAAGGACACTCGGGCCATTAAATGTGGTCCTCTTCACTTAGAATACGATAATTTCTGTGCTCTCCTCCTAACCAAACTGGAATCGAGCCAACCGATGTGAGTCCTGCGGCTTGAACCGACGCTGAAGATTGCATAATTGAAGACAAAGTTCAGGTTATCAACTAGGGCATAAACCTGCAGTTAAAGATCCTCTAATTACTTGATTTATGCCGCTGAAATTTTCTTCGTGTTTTTATCATAATATCTTAGTTTAACTGGTGTGAATTACAGCTAATAAAATTTACGTGATGGTAACTGCAAAGTGAGCTGAAAGGACCAGCGATTCGGGATCATGAACTTCAACTATTACAGCGTTTGGATGAATCTACTTTGTATTACTAATGGGTCGAAGGTTAGCAGTAAGTCTTGGCAAAAGAGAATGAAGACTAAAAAACGACCGCTTCAAATCTCTAAACTTATTATACCAACATTATCGAAATAATGTGCTTCCACTTCTGAAAATTGCGGTGATTGAACAAAACAACAACGAATAATAATGAGATAAACATGTGGTAATAATATATTGAAGCGGTTTCGAAGTGGCTTCCTTTGGCGGTGATACATAGCTTCAGGCGCTTCTCCAAATTTTCGGTAATGAGCCGCAGCTCTTCGGGCGTTAATCGGTCCCATTCCTGGCGCAGGGATTGCTTCAGCGACTCCAAAATTTTGTGGGGTTTAGCACATGCCCTGATCTCCAAAATCGGCTACACGCTGTAGTCCATTGAGTTGAGATCTGGCGGGTAGTAGTAGTAGTAGTAGTACATTCTGCAGATGTGATGAAACCCAGAGAATGGATCTTACACAGTGCGTCATTTTTGCTTTATGAGCCGAAGCTGAGTCCTGTTGAAAGGTCCAGTGCATGTGGACGAAGTGCTACTGGGCCCACGGAAGTACTACGATCTCAAGAATGTCGCAGTGGTAGACTTCTTGATTGATTTTGACCCCTTGATCCGCGAAAACCAAGGTTATTTGGCCGTTGGCGCAAATTCCGCCCCAGACCATAACAGATTGCGGATTTTGACGCAGTTGAACTTTTTGGAGCTTGTATGGCTTGAGGTCGAGCTTCTTTTTGGACATTTGACGAATGGATTCACGGTTGATACCGGTTTCACCGGTCTCATGGAGACCCTTGGATTTCGATTGACTCTCTTCTTTACGATGTTGCGATTGGAAGGCGTATTGGCAGTGCGATTTCTCCCATTTCCTGGACGACGAAATTTTGTTCCAGAACACAGTGAAATTTGTCGGAAGATTTTCTTGTCACCCTGTAGATATTCCACTGAATTTCTGACTCTATTCACTTCAGAAGTTTTCCAGGAAGTTGGAGGAATATTTCCTATGAAAGATTAGGAGTGTTAATAAGTTCATGGGGGTTGTTTCGAAAATTGAAGCTTTCTTGTGAAAAATTGGTCATACATTCAAAGTTCAAAGTATTGTCCGTCGCTAGCCCATACTTTTTCTGGCAAATGACGAGAAAAGGCTGGCTCTTTGGCCACTATCCACGCATCAATCCATTTCTTGACTTCATCGTAATTGGAGAGGTGCTGGTGAGCCAGGCCATGTTGCATCGGTCTAAAGAGATGTTAATCGGAAGGGCAATATCTGGACTGTACAGTAGGTTAACAATACTTTCCATTTGAGCGTTTTCATGTACGTTTCATCAGGCCACGCAACATGTGTCATGCTACAAAATCATTTTGTCGTGTCTATCATAGTATGGCGGACATTTTTCTTGAAATTCACGACTCAAACGCATCAATTGTCGTCGGTAGAACTTCCCTGTGAGCCTTCCGGCAAATGGTTGTTTGAGTGACTCCAATTTTTGCGAGTTTGTCATTGATGTCTCATTTGTAATAGATCTTCTTTGAGCCTTGCCTCTAATTCTGCATTCTTAAACTTTAGTGGTGCCCGGGTAGTTCTTTATCTTCCAAATCAAAATTGTCACTTTGAAATCGGACAAAATACTTGTGACACGTTCGTTCAGCATCAACATTGAAAAACACGATGGCTTTCGTCAGCTTTTTTCTTCATATTGAAGTAATGTTGTGAAACAAATTATTCGATACAAGATCTGAAATTTGCAGAGCACACAGAAACTATGTTGTTTACAGCTTAATGACAGATACTGAAATAAACTCCAATAATGACACTTCAAAATGAAGGTTTTCCCAGATGAAACATTGGAACAATAAACTAGTAAAGACATCTGTTACCTAAACTGCACGAACTCATTTCTAATATAAATATTAATAAATAAAAAAATAAATAAATTTCTACCCCTATAATCATAATAAGTGATCATTGTTCCAATGTAAGATAACACTTTATAATTTCTTTTTAATTTTAGTTATTCCGATTTATATTTGTGATTGTAGATGAGGTTGAATATTTCCGAAAATTGTTAAAATTTTATAAAGCTTAAAATGTGTAAATTCTAAGTAATAGACCGTTAAGGAGACGAGTCAGTTTTGATCCTTATTCTTATTTATAATCTCAAAATAAGTAAAAACATTACTAAAAAACAAGTTTTAAGAGAGATTTTGCTTCGACAGTACTCAATAATATTATTCAATAAAATATAACATCAATCAACAAAAAATATTTACTCACCTTTAACAATTCAGGAAGCGTCTTGGTGAATAAATACTAAACATTTTATTGAGTCTAATGTTGACTCGAAATAAATAGTTCTGTGGTTTACCATTGATCTTAAAGATTGAAAGGCAATTTAACGGCCTCTGTTATAGCACAAGGACCATCTGTATAAAGAATGTTAAGGAAACCAAATAATTATATATTATGAATAAAATAAATATGATTGAGTACTGACGAAGCAAAGTCTCTCTTAAAACTTGTTCTTTAGTAATGTTTTTACATATCTTGAGATTTTCTGAAGGGTAACTTAGTTAAATATCCAATAATATTGAATATTCTAAGTAAGATAGTTTTATGATGAAATTCTTGAGATTAGGTTAAAAATCTTTGAAAGATATCTGTTTTCATAAAAGAGATGAGCAGAAACAAAATATTTAATTTATAGGATTTTTGATAACAATTTACATTCATTGGATTTTGTTATCTCATTTGGATGTCTTATAATGAATATTTATTTTATATGTCGTTTGATATGAGCAGTGCTTATATGACATTAATTTAATTCCTGAAGTTATAATATTATATATATTTTTTTTTTAATTTAAATATGTAGAAGGTTAACAATAATATATCTGTAAATATTAAAATACTTAAATAATTATATATACCCTCTATCAAGTATAAACCTTCATTCATTTCATTTTAATCTGCATTAGTTCTTTAGAAAATTTTGATGAAGGTGCATTAGCAAACGAAACAACCGGTCTAATATCTATCTTATGTAATCTGATCAAAGAATACATTTTTGGAGACTGGGGGTTCATTGAAATTAATTCATTTCTGAGGTGATCCAAAACAGGCAGGATTTAATTTGTTTTTGGAATATTATCGTTGAGTCATGTTTGATTACTCAAAAATTATTTAATTCTAGGAAAGTGACTGATTTTTCAATAAAATCACTTTCCGGTAAAGCAATAATGGTGTTATCATTATAAATTGTAAATAACAATGAAAAAGTCGTGAAAAACAGAATAAACTTATTAGTTTTATTCAATATCATCAAGTGAAGACTGATTCAATTAAACTAGTCGTTTTAGACCATTTGGACGAAATGATTTACCGCTGTTCTCCAGAACAAGCACGAAAAAACATATTTACTACGTTCTTCTTAAAAATCGATTGAAATTGTCAACAACTTAATCTAAATATGCAAGCTTCAGAAATCAAACGATTGAAATTAATTTTAATGTAGAAACGCGCTCAATTCGCCTACGTTGAGCAAACACTTTCATAAAATTTTCCAGAGAGTCCATACACCGGCAATTCATCTGATAGAGCTAAAATAACGAATTTACCTGAACTAATTGGAATCAACATGGAAATTAATTCCTACATGTAGGTAGTGTACTTTTCGAGTGTATGTCATACTAATCTGCTGAAATTTCGTTTACTCACGGACGTACTCAGGCTTGTGCTTCAGGTTCGGGAGCGTAGAATTCCAAACGTTTCACGGAATACCCTGAATTAATGGCTTTTCGGGCTTACAAACCATAAACAAATCCGGGCGAACTGATTGAGACATTCTCATAAAATGACCCAATCTTTCTTATTCGGATTCAGCGCGGCGTCATAAATTTGGAGCCATATTCAAAAATTGAGACTAATGTAGTGTTTGAATAAGAATACTCGTCTCTGGACGTAGCAATTCGAATTTAAATTTGGGATACAACCGAGGCTGCAATTGTTTTCCTTAAACAATATCTATAAAGCATTGGATGGGTGAAATTTGGCAATTAGGAAATTCTAGCTATATAGAGAAAACTCTGAATAAAGATAGATGTGCTCTAGTATATCAACACAGTACAAGAAACTATAATTTGCATTGCCTCAGATAATCAGACGGCACTGAAGCAACTTATGGCCGTTAAGTATAAGTCGAGGACCATCTGGAGCTGTAAAAATCCTTCAAATATCTGACCAAATGTGACAAATTAGTCCTAGTTTGGGTACTTACCAGGCATTGAAGGAAAAAACAATGCAGACGTCCTTACAAAAATAGGAGCAAAATGCCCCTTCATCAGACTGGCACACCCGAATTAGGTATAATTTACACACATTAGCCCTGAAGTCTAAAGAGAGAGAAAAATTCTCACTGAATTAACACCCCAAGCAAATGAGGCGCTCATCGCGTCCACTAAGGAGATTGTCCAGTTAGCCCTACCGCTCTCAAATGTTGCTTACTGGGCTTTTCATTTGCCACTGGATCGTGAGATACCACCTACATTCAATCGGTAAAGAAAACTCTGATGTCTGTAGGTTATGTGAATTAGCAATAAAAACCACCGATACACCTATATAGGAGCTAAGTTCCAGGAAAATAATATATTTTGCGGAGAGGACCTTCCAACCAAAAACTCAATAGTATGGTCACGCATAAAATACCTCATTCCAATGTGGGCTGTCACTGCGTCAAACAACCACAACTAATCTAATATAATGGAGGTTACTGCTCGATAGATGCATTCTTGAATTTCATCAACCCAGAAACTTCTTTCTTCTTTGAACGAAGGACTCTCTTGGAGGAATAGTTTATCATGTGTTCAGGTCTAACCTAGAGGACAGAGTACAATATGGGTAAATTGACTACTTGAGGAGTAGCTCTCATGAAGTTATGACTGTTTTAACACAGAGAAATTGAAACTTATGCCAAATAATCATCATTTAGGATGATACATGATGTCGTTCTTTTCAACGGTATCATTCAGAAAGGTGTCAAGATGAAAACAGAGTGAAGCCTAAAAATGACAGAAGACTGGTTGGAGTTTACACTAAATTTTGATAAAACAAAATTCATGACACTCACCTGTTATTATAACAATATCAATCTGTTCTCTAGCCTTTCATCTAACAATTATGTTGATTGAGAATCAGAGCTCGGAAGAAATATAAAACTAAACACTTTACGAGGCTGTGAATTGACAGGGGATTAGGATATAAGGAGGATAATTAGAAAGGATTTCATCTCTATCATCTTTAGAACAAGATTCTGAACGAAAACTTCAACCTATCATTGTAGTTGGAGAAAATTCCGCGAAACTCAAACCGTGTACAAAAAAGATCTTTTATAAATTTATTTTCGATGTTGTGGTATACATTCTGTCAAGAAAGTACCGGGAATTATCGATTTAAATCTGGCGGGGCAATGAGGCAGGTAAAAATTTTTTTCCTAGGTTGGTACCACTGTCCTTAATTACTATGCCAAGCTTGAGCGGGATCAGTCAACTAGTGTGTTTGCAACAGCTGATTAAGTCAGTCGATGTCAGAGTGCGTGCCGATTTTTACTATGGGTGATTACGTTGAGCAAAGAATTTGTTTAAAGTTTTGTGTTGCAAATGAATTTTCGTGTGCCGATGCATTGAAAATGTTGCAAAAGGCCTTTGGTGATAATGCTCTATCGAAAACTCGTGCATATCAGTGGTACAGAGCCTTCAAGGACGGTCGTGAAGTGGTCGCCCATCGACGGCTTCGATCGAAGATAACGTCGATAAAATTAAGGAAAGGGTACTGGAAAACCGTCGTACCAGCTTGAGAGAGATAGCACATGCTCTTAAGATATCCCACGAGTCCGCACGTACGATTTTGATTGATATTTTGGGCATGAGAAAGGTGGCCGCACGACTCGTACCGAAAGACCTGAATTTTCTTCAAAAACGTCATCGCGAACAGGTTGCTTCAGACATGCTGGATCGCTGTAATTCCGATTCTACATTCATGGAACGCATTATAACTGGTGATGAGACCTGGGTCTACGAGTACGATATGCAAACAAGCCAGCAATCATCTGAATGGGTGGCAAAAAATGAGCCGAAACCGAAAAAACCACGCCAAAGCCGCTCGAAAATGAAGGTGATGCTCATTGTTTTCTTCGATATCTATGGCGTGGTGCACTACGAATTCGTTCCAGAGGGTCAGACGGTAAACAAGGAGTATTACCTAGGCGTTATGAAACGTTTTCGTCAGCGTATCCGTAAGAAGCGGCCAAATTTGTGGGCGAACAACTCATGGATTTTGCATGACGATAACGCGCCTTCTCACCGAGCTACGATTGTGACAAACGTGCTTCAGCAACCACCGTATTCGCCGGATTTGGCTCCCTGCGACTTTTTCCTCTTCCCAAAACTAAAATTGCCCCTTCGTGGCACCCGTTTTGAGTCGATTGAAGCCATAAAACAAAATTCGGCGCGAGAGCTAAAGTCCATCCCGGAAAGCGCCTATAAAAAATGTTTCGATAATTGGAAGTGCCGTTGGCATAGATGTATTGGAGCAAATGGAGCCTATTTTGAAGGCGACCCAATAAATTTTGACGATTAAATGTAAAAATGTTGTTTTAATTGAAAATTCCCGGTACTTTCTTGACAGAGTAGTAATGACATGATATCTATGACGCAGGTTGAGATCGTTGGATCATATCATAGATGTAAAGCGATTGCTTGTACTCAAGAATCTTGAAACCAAGAAACGCAAGGTGCAATTTATACCATGAAGACACAACCTGTATATAAATATATAAACACCATTTAAACAAGCCTCAAAAAAAAGACTTCACTGCTGTATTTTCAGACCCATCTCAAGCTTTTAACAAAGTTTGTCATAGTGGATTACTCATCAAATTGGAAAAACTTCTTCCATAACCGTGCTTTCTGATTCTGAAATCCTCCCTATCCGATCGATAATTTGCTGTAAAATATGACGATGCTCTTCCTCAATTGAACTTAAAGCAGGAGTTCCATAGGGAAGTATATTGGGTCCACTGATTTATCTGATTTATACATCCGACATTCCAGAAAAGATGAATGCAGCAAACAATTGTTTAATTAAATAACAATAAGAATTTGTGAAAATCTGGATACCTTATTTAATATGGATTTTCATCAAGTGAAGACTGATTCAATTAAACATTTAAGAATCCAAGATCAAAAGTAATTATCTCCTAACTTCACGTCAGCGATTTTCACCTTTTTTTCTATCGATTTTCTACCTCTAGTCGACCTCATTGTTTCCCATAATCTACTCCACTGACTCGTCCTTCAATCTACTCCTAAGAGCGTAATGGGGAGTTTCACATGTGAGATTCTGAGGTAACGTTCAGATATTGCGAATCTTCGAGCTGAAATTACCTGAGTGTGTATATTTAATTTGCATTAGAGAGAATGCAAGAAGATCGCAGTCGATGAAGATTTCGCTTACGGATACGCTCGTGTCGAATTTGCATGAGGAATTCTAGCTGTATCACTCCAAGTATTTACTCACAAAGGTGTACGCCCGAGGCGCAGGTTGAAACATGTTTTTGAATTGGAGTAGGCGGTTTGATGAAAGCAGTTTTGGAGACACTCCAAAGGTTGGGAAAGTAAGGGAGAGTGGTTTCTTTGGTTCCATTCATATACCTCATCATTGATGAAGGATTTGGGCATGCAGACTATCCGATGCGATATTAAAATCTGAAATTTCACCTGGATAACATGAGTGCCACTCTTTTAGGGGGAAACATGATCATAACATGAAAAAATCTTATTTAAGAGGACATCTAGCTTTCCAACTCTCTTGGTGTTATGTTCTTTCTTTTTATCCATCTTTCAATTGAATTTTATATATGATACTCTTCATATTTTATCCTGATGCACCTAGATATTCTATGGAGATCCTTCAGAAACTGTAGTTTGTGCAAGAAGAGATCAGTTTAGAATATTATCCACATAGCGGGACACAAAAGGAAATTTACATCATTCATGCAGTCTATTTTTGATTCCATCAAAGTTACCTAATATGTGGATATTGGTGAAAATTTCAATATAATCATATTATATGCAAACAGTAAATTTTTCAACAAGTTTTTTCTTAAAAAATTAATATCATTAATACTTTCACATATTGCAGAATTTCTTGAATCTTATAGAAAAACCAGCAATTATGTTTGTTGGGTTCGATTTGATAACTAACACTACTGAAATGACTCATGTGTGTCTACAGGAAGAATCTCTTGAGGTCTGAAGAGACTGGAGTGAACTCAGCTTCAAAAAATCTAGTAAATATACAATAAGGTTGTTCGGAAAGTAATTTCGCTTTTTCCCGACAAAGGATTTGATTGTATTTCTTCGAACCCAATTTCACACTTAAGTCGGTTAATTATTATAAGTTTTGAGAACTGATATAGCAAGGCATGGGTGTGAAACAATTCAATTAATTCTACGCAATAGTTTCTGATTGGTGCCCTTTTAAATATGGAGAGCAATAAGCAGCATTTTGGTCATACTTTACTTTTTTTACTAAAGAAAAGATTCTGTTCAAGCCATAAAGAAATTCACCGATGTGTATGGATAAGATGTGTTGATAGTACGCCAGTGTCAGAACTGGTCTGCAAAATTTCGATCCGGCAATTTTGATGTCGAAGATACACCACGTCCGGAACGCCGGTGGAAGTTGATAAAGACATGATGAAGGCATTAGTTGATACAAATCGACGAATAACAACACACGAAATCGGTGAGAGGTTAAATTTATTGAATTCAACTGTTTATGACCACTTGAAAAGCCTGGGTTAAACCTCAAAGCTCTATATATGGATTCCCATGTCACGAAAATGATCCATTTTTGAAGCGCATCATTACTGGGGACGAAAAATGAATTGTATATAACAATGTCATACGCAAGAGATCATGGAGCAAAAAAGATAGACCAGCTCAAAGTAATTCGAAAGCCAATATCCTTCGAAAAAAGGTGATGGTGTCTCTTTGGTAGGATTTTCAAGAAATCATTTTTTTTGAGCTTTTACCGGATAACACAACACTTAAGCTGGACAAACTGAATGATGCTCTTCAACAGAAAAGGTCAGAATTAATCAACAGAAAAGATAATGCGAGACCTCATACAAGTTTGGTCACTCTCCAAAAGCTTTTACAGCTTGAATGGGATGCACTGCCATACCCACCATATTCTCCAGATCTGGCGCCTTCGGATTGTTATTTGGTCCGGTTATTGCAACATTTTTTGGTCGGTAAAACCTTTACTTCAAATAACGAGGTCAAAAATCACCTGGATTAATTTTTTACCAGCAAAGACCAAAAATTTTATGAGCGTGGAATCATGCTACTACTCCAGAAAGACGGCAAAAGGTGTTGGACCAGAAAGGCCAATATATAATCTAATAAAATAATCATTCATTATACTAAAATTGTCTTTCATTTTCCTAGAAAAAAACGAAATTACCCAATATTTCTTCCCATCTTGTAGATGCCGATAAAATAATGAACACTATATATCTTCTATGCAGTCATCAAATAATTCATGTGAGAACAAGACCGCTTATTATACCAAACATGAAAAAGTGATTTCTTAGCTTTCACTTTCTCCTTCACTAACGTGCAAAAACCAAATAAGGTATTGAACCCTTTGATTTCGAATGCTGTTAGTACTGATGAGGTATCCTTCAGGATGTTGAAACTTTGTAGTCCTGTCATTGACATCTTTTTGGTGTACGGTTTCAACTTCTGCATTGAAAGGAAGTAGTTTCCCAGCTTCTTCTGCTTTTTCACGATCTCCAAATTTTTTGAGAAGATTCTTAATTTTTAAATGTAGCAATATTTTATCGTGCATAGCTTAATACCAACGACTCAATATAACTTCAGAATGAATTGTAATGAATCTATAGTTTCACTATTCCTTACTTATTCCAGTAATAGTGGCAGTTCAAAATTCAATGCGAGTTAAGAATTTCTATAGTATGAAATTATATATAATTATTTGAATGAAGCTAAAAAATTATAACGAAACAAAAGGAGTATTCAAATATTTTCTTGGTGAACATATTATGGCATTGAAGAATATTTTAAAATGGAAAAAATGAAGGGAAGAAACAGATCAGAAAAATTATTTGAAATCTACATTTAGTAAATGGAATTGTTCCTTCAGTCGTTGAAAATTTTATTACAGAGATCCAAGTTCCTCTTTTGTTTCTTGATTAACTTAAAAAACTCATAAAATTATCCCTTCGCAGTTTCACAACTGAAACTTGAAGGTTAGCTTGTGGATATTAATGCCCAACACGGTTTTCCTTTGTTGAATCGCATCGGATTATTAACCACACCCCACATAAATCACTCTCGGTACATCGCAGTGACGTGAATGGTTAAAAAATTTGAACAGATTCCGTTTTTTAATCAAAATATATTGAAAATTTACTATGGAGAAGATTTTTTTGATATTACAGATAATAGCTGGATAAATAATATCCTAACATATTTATTAATTTGTTCATTTATTAATTTATCAATCAACTAATTCATTTATTTATTCATTCATTCATTCATTCATTCAAGTCATCCATTCATTTATGTATATATTGATTTATCTCGTTTGTTTATTTATTTATTCATTTTTGTCCGTGATTTTTATTTTTTTATTTGTTTATTCATACGTAGATTTTATTCCTGATATTTGTGAATACATATTCCTGTTTTTGAATTTGTGAATCTACAGTCTTGAGACCTCCACAAAGTAACCGGCTAAAGACAAAGAAGTCGATGCCGTTATGAATTCAAAAAAATTACTGGATTAATTCTCCGGAATCTCTACAGATTCCAATCTGAATAAATCTCTTGAAAACATTTAGAATTAAATTTTAAACATGCCCTAGATAACACTGTATCACTTTATAAACATATATATTATCATCACATGTGATTGATATCAACTAATAAAGAATCAAAAGAAATATAAGATAATGACCAAATTATTCAAACATCACCTGATGCAAATTTGTTTCTATTCGGTATAAAAGAATTACAGGTTCACTTACCTAAAAAAGTGAAAAATATATACATACCTTCTTCCATCAGACACTCAAATTCAGTAGGAATTAAATGCCCTCACTATAATTTGTGGAGCCATTTGTGAAGGAGATTCTTGAAACTGGATCGCTTTTTGACGAAACAGCCTGTTCTCCTTCTCATTCAGTGAGGAGCACATCTGAAAACATTGCTACTCTAGCCAATAATGTGGTTGAACATTCACAAACATCATCACATCATCATGCTCAGGAACTGAACATTTCTGAGGAGAATTTTGCATAAAGACCTCGGTATTAAGGCTTATAAAGTTCAAGTAGTTTAAGAAGTGAAGCTTCATTGTTTTTCTTTCGTAAATGTCGAGTTTGATCCATTCTAATAAACTCCTAACTTCGAGAAAATTTTCAAAACTTTTTTATTTATAGCCTACATAAAATGCAATTTTTAAATGGCCCACCCTTATTCTTTATTATTGAAATCGTTGTTATCTTGTGACCTATTAATTATAATTTATAATAAATTGTTATTTCGTACAAAAAATAGTAAAAACTCATCTATCTACTATTATTTGGAAAAATATTGTACCAAATATCTGTGTATTCACAATAGAAGTGAGTTGGTCCTATTAATCTTTTCTGATAAGTGTCTTATGCCATTATGTAATAGGAGTTTATGATTCGGTGCATCGGAATGGAAGTGGAAACACGAAACTAAAAGTGAGTACAATAGACGTATTCAAAGGCTCTGGTGGTGACAATGGACGCACCAGAAGCCATTGTTTCAGGATTCCGTTGTTTCTACGGCAAAATCTTACTTCGCTGTCTCTGATATTCGATTTCGGACTTATCTTGACGCTAGGAAGTTTACTTTCCATCAATTTTTATCTGTTTGATGTCGTTCTCGCATCAGCGATGATCGAATAGATCGAAATTAGAAAATAACAATGCCATTCTGAGTAATCTTAGGTTCATCATACTTCACAGTTGATAGAAACAATTTTATCGAAATTAGAAAATTCTCTAATATGTCATTGTGAAAGCTGTCAGGTTTATACCCAGTTTTGCTCCTGTCTTTTCTAGCTTTGAATTCTAATATGATATGGACTTGCGTCACGACGTTTTCTCATTTTCATTGAAAAACACACAAGAAGTCTCAGAGACATAAAATTATCTGCATATTATTCTAAACAGTGAACACGAAACAATTCGATATGTCTTCAATATATATTAATATCAGAGGTCCAAGACGAGATCCTTGTGGAACTCCAAACAAGAGTCATATCCAACTAATAATTTCAAACGGCCTTTCGTCGGACAAATATTAATTGAGTCATAATATATTCTGAATCTTATAAATATATCAAGAAAGTTCTATGTAACTTTAGAGCAATTCTCATTGTTTCCCTCTTCTGATAATAACTATAGACACAATTTTCCCGTATTGATTGTTTGTTGATGAAAGGCACATCCTCAATTTTCCCTAACATAAGGGAGGCCGGCAATAACTTCGAAATTAATAAACTTCGATCGAATTTCATTATGGTCTTCACCAGAGAAAGACGCCTTAACGAATCCAGGCACATTTTCGAATTCGAAACTTAATTGAAACGTATTTTTAAATAAGCGTATTCCTGGTTTTGGCGTAACTGGGTTAATGAAAACGTGTTTTCGCTTGTTTTAAGGACAACTGAACACTAATGAAGTGTAGCGGGACCTGTATTAATTGAGTTACGAGTATGTTCACAGAAAGCCAACCAATTATTTCATATTATTCACTATCAACCGTAGAATGTGGGTAAACTTTTTTATGTTTTAGTTGCGCAGATTTTCCTCGTACATTTGTTTGATAAAGACCTGAACAACTGAATTCCTGTCAAATTGTTCTATTTTCCCTAAATAGATATTTCACCTCAGATAATATTCGAGTTCGTAGCATTTTATATCTAGCGATGAATTTAGACGTTTTCCCATTAGAATGAAAATTTTAATCCAAATAAGTATTCAATAATTTGATGATGCTTTCATTTGATCTGATCAAAAAAAGTATTTAATTGAAGGCAAATTCCATGAATTGTTTTCAGAAAATAGTTGCTATGGATATATTTCGATATGACATTTATCGTACCTGATATTTTATAAGAATCAGGATTTGGTTTCAATTTAAATGAATAAAAAAAGTTCTGAGAAACCTGAGATGTCTTTTTACTTTTAAACAATAATGTGGCTAGGCACACTGAAAAGTTTTTGAATAGATATTTCGATATTTAGGAGTCTTTTTCAAATGAAATATATCGAATGCTGACATTGTAGTCTAGTATGTTTACTTCATTTCCTCAAATGCACCCACAGAACAATAAGTACTTAAAACACTAATCTTTCTGAAAGAACAGTTTCATGAAAGAAAACCTTCAGTTCAGTGTTCGCGAATTTCGAGTATTTTGGATCATAATTATGGTTTTTACAAGCATAATTAAATGGAGTAAATTATCAACTACAAGTTAATGAGGAGTTTCATCAGAATAGGAGATAAATTATCATATTGAAACTACTTATATAATCGGCAGCTGTCACTTACCTGTACAATTAATGAAAGTTTCAGTCATGAATTCCTGATTTTCTTGTTTTTAAATATAAAAACTGAACAGCCTATAACATTCTCATAATAACTCGATTTTTCATTAAATTGAAGGATTTCATAAAAATGAGGAAATTGACAGAATATTTAACTAACTTTCTAGTCAAGATAACTTTTCGTCACTGAAAAAATTTGGGCTAACAAATTTTAACCATACAAATTCAAATATAACACATTTTTGGACAAAGTTTGACAATAAATATCCGGAGCTTTTCAATGCACCTTGAAAAATTAAACATGTAAAAACTTCCTTTAATATATATGGAAAAAATTCATTAATTCAATTTATACTTGATAAAAGTTGATAATCAATTTAAAATTCGAAAAGAAAATTTTCTGCACTAACATATAATATATACAATTATTAAATTTTTAAATACCTATACCAAGTTAGATGCTTCACATTTAGATATCATTTATTTTATATAACATGTATTTACTTAATACTATCTGAATAAATAAACAATACTTCAATTTTGTTGGTTTTGAGTACACTGAATTTGAGTTTTTAACATTACATTATTTAATCACTCAATATTTATGTGAGTTTAATTTCAATTATTATTACAAAATAAATTTTTTTAATATATTTTAAGAAAGATGCAAATTATGTACAGAAACCTATGATGATTATTATGAATTTGTGAATATCAGATTATCCATAATTATTATTTTTGTCAATGAAAAGTAGTAGCTCTAGAAAATTATTATTATCATAATACAATAATACTGTATTTATATATTCATCCAGAACATTATAATGAAATTATTAACAGTATACGATGGAATATATCATCTCATTTACAGAGACACATATGAATCATTATTTTCTATTGTTTTCATTTATTGGCATACTTATATATTATTTATTATAGTTCATTCTCTATTCTTAATATTGAGCAGCACAAGTTTTCTATACAATTAACTCCCAAAGAGAAATATTAATAAGTTGTGAACTTTCTAGGAATTGTTTTTCGTACGTCATCTAAAAGATAAAACAAATTTCTTCAAACAAATAACAAATAGAAAGGTTATCACTCTGTGAAGGAAGATTACAAATTGAATCAGGATATTCTTAATTAAATTATGCATTCAGGAAAAAGTATTCTAATTATTATGTTCTTCTAATTCAGTATGGCGATTTCTGATATGCAATTCAATTAAATAAAAATATATTTAGACATACTGTGACTTAATCCGGTAAGTACTGCTACTACTTATATAATGTAAAATGAGGTTCTAACTATCATTATGCTGTGTAAGAAAAGATATTTACGCTTTTTTCTTTTTACACGGAGTTATGAATTTCAAACATCTTTTTGCAGTTTATAGTTAGTATCATTACTGACCTTTTATTTTCAAATACGGAAGTTCAACAAAAATTGAATTGAATGGGTCGTTACTTGATGGAAACACGCAGGCAAAACAATTATCGTTTATAATAAATTGTGGAAATAATCTATATTACTTTATTTAACGAAAGTTTAATGTTTTCATATATGCATATATTTTTAAACTACTTTTTGAACAGAAAACAAGAAAAATATGCTGACTACATAATATGTGAAATATTCCTCTCGCGTTATTTCGAAAACATAACTATTATTTCAATATTGTTTTGATTTCCTTGGTCTTGAAGGAGCTATTTTGTTTCTGATTTGAACCCTCGAAATGAAGGAATTCGACCTTCCATCATATGAATGTTGCATATTTCCTAATTAAATGTTTTCATCGTAAAATTAAAAATAAATGAAAGAGAGTCTGAAATGATATTTGGGTTTATAAAGAAAGAAACATGTAAATAAAATAATAAAGAAATAATATATAATTGTTGTCCACATGAAGAATAATTATTGATCTTATATTCTTTCGCCTGAACATTTCACATTAATATTCATACAAATCACTTGCTAACATACAGATGCACATGCATGACATCCAATATTTTGAGTCGAACTAAAAATTAATGGTAATTATTTATTCTTCCAGAGGGGTCAAGGAGAAGGAGGTTTTGCACCAGGACGTACCAGGCCAGCGAAAGTGAGTAATAAATTAGTTTTAAACTGATAATTAATTAAGAAGAATATTGATTATTATTTGAGCTGCCAGCCTATGAAAAAATTATCGATTTTCTCTTCCTGGAACATCATTGAATATTCTAGTCTAACCAAGTGATAGAGTTCAACTGTCTCTACCGCTTCTGAGTAGAAAGGAAAAAATTTTCATAAATTTCAGAATATTTTTCATAATCATCATTCAGTTTGCAACAGGATCAAAAAAGTTCCGAGAATCGGTCAACGAAACACCATCCAAATTTATTGTATCGCCTTCAACATGTCTTCATCGATCTTTACGGTATTGAATTTTGACTTTTTGACACTAATCGAACTGCAATGCATGCTTAAACACTCGTTTATGGTACACCGTGAGTTATTTCTCTTTAAGATTTTCCTGTGGAGGAGCATAGTACAAGAAATACTATAAGGTTAGTCTTACTCATTTCAGTTTGCTATATGTTGAATATACTATGTATATATTTTAATTGATTGTTCTTATTTTAAATCCAAATTTATTCCGTCTGACGAGAAATGGACTAATATTTCAAATGCTTTTCTGGAGAATATGCTGAATATTTTTGGAATATAACTGAAAAAAGCTTCTTTAAATCTATATGGAACATTTTCTGGAAAGGAACTTGTTTTTCATGAATTTCTATTCGAAACAGCTTGGTTGATGTCTGTTTATCGCTATCAATATTCTATATTTTCTAACGACTCTCTATCGATTGACTGCACATATGTTTTGATACTTTCGTATGTCTATAAAAGAAAACATTGTTCCTAAGACATTTTATTCGAAAACATTTTTCAGGAAATTTTCACATCAAAATTTTAAGAAATTTCAGAGAATTGTTTTAATTAATGTTAGAAAAAAAACGTTATTGAAAAGTGTACTTTCCGTGATTAAATGGTGGAACAACTGTTAATGTAACAAATAAACAATGGCTGCCATGCGTCATTAGTGTCAATTTAAAAATGGGGCGTTCCATTGAATGATTGCGTGAAACCTTTACTGAATCCAGTCTTCAAAAATTTAATCAAAATGTAATAGAAACATTGTTCATTTTTGAGTAGACAGAGAATTTTGACACACCCAAAAAATGTTTAGGAATATTATAGAATATGGAGCTTGCAAGCTTAAACCGATAAAGCTCTTTTGAATGAACTCCATAGATAACAATTTCTATTACAAAAATCGCTTCATATAAATAAATTTTTTTAGTACACTCTCCAGAACAGCGATTGAAACTCCCATCCATGATTATCAGTCGGACTCTTCAAAAGTTAATAATAATAACAATATTTATTTAATGGTTATAAAATGTTCAATTGGTTTGAATACGAAATGAAACATCATAATTCTTTCAGTTCTGAAAACGATGGGAATGGAATATTTCTATCAAAAATATTATCTGCTTTCTCAGACTGAAAATAATTTTGTATGCATATATATTCGATATTCGGGTTTCTCAGAGATATGAAACCGTAGATACATATTACGTCATTTCTTCTCCGATGGAAATCAAATTTACATGTCAATACCGTTATGTATAAATTTAGATTGGTTGTAGACCGAAGGGCTAGCTGGCTGTATTTTGATTACCCTATCTCATGTTCAGGGATGCGCACAATAAGCAGCCTACTACGATATGGAAATAGTGGTTCTGCGTTTTTCCCATCGAAATCGACACCTGAATCCTAAAATTTGACGATAATCCCGAGGGATTCTTGATAATGAAATTAATGTGTTACAAAAACTCTTGGAAGGGTATGATACCAATTTGTAATCGATAATATATAGGTTACTCACAGCTAAATTCGCATAGGTAACAGATATATATATATATATATATATATATATATATATATATATATATATATATATCTGTGCTTTCGTTATAATATTCAAACTACACTAAGAAACTCAACGTAGTAAAATTTAATATTATATATATTTGAACCAGTATTTCACATCAGAGTCTGAAGAAAATTATTATAGGATTTTTAATTCGAATGATCATAGAAAATATTCTCAATATTCATTTAGTTATGTAGCTGAGGCCATCCGTTTTCATCTGTGTTAAATTCTGTAGTTCAATTTTTTGTGGTTTAGGGTTTCCACTGTAATGCATGGGAAAAGGTGAATTTCAGAAAAATATTCAGTTTCTTGTTTCGAATGTGGATATCCCTTGTGTTCACTATGATGAACTATGTTTAAATTATATATAAAGCACTAATGTGATATGGAACATCTGAAAGTTTTCCGAAAAAAATATATGGTTCCAAAATTATGTCTGCTCCGTTGCGAATTAAGAGTTTTTAAGATAGCTGTAATCGAATAATCACATCAAAAATTGAATAAAGACATTCCGATGAAAGTTCAATCGAATTCTGAATCCAAAAATTCTTTTCCATCTTGACTTCAGGTCTATATCTGTACGAACTGGTCCTTTATAAAAATTCATTTATTTCAAACACGCTGTTGTAGGTTGAATAACATTTACACTATATACTGTCAGATATTTTTTTAATTCAATTGCGTTTTGCATTTCAAATATTTTTTTATAAAGGATTCTTCAAATCGTTAATATGTCGGAGAGTAAACCGGTAAAATCACACATTAACAAAGGGAAGAATTCAACTCATATTTCATAATCAAAATGATATACGGTTCGATCTAATTGCCTTGAAAGCAATAACTGGGCTCATTGTACAGTAATGGATGATATGCCATAAAAATTCGAACATCGGTTTGAACTTTAAATTCAGCTGTATGGTTTTTATCTCGAATAATTCCATATCTCTTGTACTAATGTTATTATAAAATAAAATAGAAAGGCCTTTTACTTGATAGAAGAAATATAACAAAATTTGAATATTAAAACAAATTAATATATGTTTATCTTCTACAATTTTAATTTAAAAAATTTTTATTCAAAAAACTTTTAGAATTAAATTTATGTCTAAAACAAGCACCGCTTATATTTAATAGACGTTTATAATCTAAACTCAATATACAATGTCAAATGGAATAAATAAACCAAAAGATATACGAAAGTCCCTAAAATTAATAAATAAATATTTAAAGGAGACAAAACTTGTTTCTGGTCTTGCCTTCAAAACGCCATTTGCATCTTAAAAACATGAACACACTTAAAGGACCTCTCAAAGAATATAATTTATTTGAAATATTTAATATATTTAAATATTCGAATGAGTTAAAAATTTTGTCTCCTTTAAATATTTATTTATTAATTTTAGGGACTTTCGTATATCTTTTGGTTTGTTTATTCCATTTGACATTGTATATTGAGTTTAGATTATATACGTCTATTAAATATAAGCGGTGCTTGTTTTAGACATAAATTTAATTCTAAAAGTTTTTTGAATAAAAATTTTTTAAATTAAAATTGTAGAAGATAAACATATATTAATTTGTTTTAATATTCAAAAATTTTTTTAATATTCAAAAAAAAAATAATGTTATTAGTGAGAGGAAGTAAAAAATTTGATGTTTCAATTGATATTTCCACGATTTCAAAACTTTTTTGAAGTATCATGTGTCTGGAGTTTTAGCTCGTTCACAAATTGTAGTTGCATCAATTTCATTTCTAAATGGTTGTCTGCAAATCAAACATGTTCCCAACCAAAAATTTTAAAATTTGACAGAGTTAAAGACGAGTACTGATAATAGTGAATATTTTATTGAACAGTTAATTAAAACTATGGCAGATGAACTGAAAAACCTGTGGAGTTATTCGCTCTAAAACATGTGAAAACCTTTTCCCATTTTAGATGTTCATATATATGGATACCGAGATATTTGATATATTCATTTTATTTTTTATGATCCAACCTGATAAATGCTATTTGTTGATTTTAATAATGAACTGAATGAGGCAGTTAATGGAAATCATAATCATTAACATTCTATCTATGATAAGAACATATTCAATTCTTAATAGATCAAAATACGTCGTAGAAATAACATAAATTGATGAATTGGTTCTGAAGAATATAAGAGTCGTTACTTCGTACCTAATTGTCAGATTTCGCTATGTGTTATGTATTTTATGAATTATCAAGGAATCAAAAATTCAAATAACTGCAACTTCGAGCTCAGTAAGTTGATATTCTTTCCATGTGCTAAACAAATTTCCAAACTTTCTAAAAGTTCCATTCTTCTGTTTTTATTACCTACGTGTAATAACGAAGGAAATAAAAGCAGAAGAATGGACCTTTCAGAAAGTTTGGAAATTTGTTTAGCAAATGGAAAGAATCTATCCATCACAAATGAACAACTTCAATTTAATTTGCTCTCATCTGTGAAAGATTAGTACCAAACCAACACCATATTTTTACATTCTTTAAAATTGCATCTGTTATCAACCCTACTCATAAATAGGATTTTAAGTTTTGTTCTCTTCGGTTTTGAAAATGGGCTAAAAACCTGAAACTTATATGTCAACAGACATAAAATAAACAGTGTAACTTAAGCCAAGTTGTTTTTATTTACTTTATTAATTTAAAAATTTTCCACCAAGTGATATAGGAGAAATCAATATCATTGAATAAATGTACAATTTAAGGAGTTATTCTGTATACATTTCTCATAAGTTAGCTAACACAGAATTAGAACCCTGTAAACGATTCAAAACGACTCTACCATCAAATGGGGAAATTGGTTCAATTTCTCCTGATGTAAATTATAAGGCTCATTGTTTGGACTGAATCTTGAGTGTTGTCGAAGTCATTCTAATTCTTCAAACGCTTCCCGTATCATCATTTCTCCCGTGTCTGATACTCTACTGTTTTCGAGAAGTTGGCGTCGTAAAGCCCGCCATTAGTTTACAATATTCATCACAAGGCGTGTAAAAAGATACATTACATGAAATATAAATGATTCTGGTTCGAAATGAGAAGAAAACCCCACATAAAATTGAAAGATTGCCCTTAGAATGTCCGCTTGGTTTCATTCTAATAGAGATTAATGGGGATTTTCGTAGTGGATCTCAATATGCTTCTTGGGTACTTAGGAAGATTGGCTCTGAGAAAGGGTTGATTCGCAGTCGTGTTTTGTGGTGGAGATTGCTGGCAATAGCGAAATTTATTTCGACCATAAGTTTGCCTGCCACTATTAGATTATTCAAGAAGTTATGGATGTATTATTCTTTCCATGGCAACTCATTGCTCATTCTTCATTCATTCAGTCAATTTAGGAACCAACTGTAGTTACATACTATCGTGAAATGTTAAACTATCATGAAATATTAAACAAATATTTGAACCATCATAAACACTGTTGCAAAATGGTGGATGCATTATTTCGTTGGGCCCTCAATAGAACTTATGATTCCTGCCAATACTGATTCATTTCTATCTATCACAAACGCAAGAAGAACTCGCAAAAACACTCGTAGTCACTCAACCAGCCATTTGCAATCGCTTAAAAACAAGGGGAATGGTCTCAAAAGTAGGAAATAAGGTGCCATATGAACTGAAGCCGAAAGACGTCCCTGTTTTTTCACTTTTAGACCTTAGATTTTCTTCTTCATCTTTATTGCTTATGAGTTCACATTGACATTCACATTCGGAATGATAAATTGTTTGATTCTCCCCTTGTCTACTAGCATTGTTCTCATAGTTTTTCTATTACCCATGAATAAGTTTATTCCATTCATCCGGTCCACCCAGGAAAAGTCTTTCCAATCAATTACCGGAAAGTAATGTCGCTTTTTAAAATTCAATTCAAACGAATAAATTATTAACAAATTTTAATTTTTAATCAATAATCACCTTCGTTATCAACAACCTTTTACCATCTGTGTGCAAATTTTCTATGCCGAGCCGATAGAAATCAATTGGTTTTTTAAGAAAATATATCCAGATTTTGGACATAATTAAAATTTTTTGCCACTAATAAAATGTTGTAGTGATCGGACCAAATGGAAATCCGAGGGTGCGATATCGGGCGAGTATGGTGAGTGCGACAGTACCTCCCACCCCAATTTATTAATTTTTTCCAAAGTTTGTCTTGGATAGTGCGGTCTTGCATGTTGCAGAATAACGCCTATTCTGTTGACAATTGCCGGAAACATTCCGATTAAAGATTGATTCACTCGATCCAATTGTTTACAGTAAAGATCTGCATTAACAGTTTGTCCAGGTTTCAACACCTCAAAATAAACAACTCCGCGTATACACCATCAAATACACAGAAGTCCCTTTTTCCGATATAAACCAGGTCTTGCAGTACTTCGTGGTAATTCATTTGAAGGGAGCAACTGCCTTCTGCGTTTTGGATTATGATATAGGACCCTTTTTTCGTATCCAGTGATCAAGCGATCAAAAAACGGTTCTGTATTGTGCCGTTGAAGCAATACGTTGGATGTGTTGGATGGGTTAGCTTTTTTCTCCTCGGACAGATTATGAGGGACCCAAACACCTGCTCTGCTGATTTTTCCGATCTGCTGAAAATGTTCTTGGACGGTCGACCAAGGTTGATTTAGGGTATTTCAGAATTGCGCGATTGTCTGACATGGATTTGCTTCCACTTCTGCTCTTAGCATGTCGTTGTCTAATGTTGTTGTTTTTTTTCTTGATCGTTAGGAGTCAGAGAGATCAAAATGATCGGATCTGAACATAGAGAACCCTCTTTGGTATTTACGAACGTCTAATGCAGTTGGATAAATATCGCAAATGTTTTTGTCGCAACTGTTGCATTACTACCCTTGCTACAATGCTTATTCTTCTGGTATTTGGCTGTCCATTCTCCCCAAATTGCAGAAAAATGTAATATTCAATTATTTAGAAGTGAACAACTCACAATAACCTCAAAATATTCATCCTCAATAATCAACACGTATTATTAACAATGCTGATAAATCACGAGTCTCAACAGTTCAAATTAACCTATAAAGTCTCACGGTATTAAACCCTCTTTAACAATAATACTAGCTCTTCATTTGACTCGTACAATGGGTTGAACTGATTTTCAATCCAGTTTTCTTCCTGTGCGTTCACTAAACATTTATTATGCGCTGCTCATTTACATCTACGATTCCCAGAAACTAAAACAAGCATATTTCACAGTTTATGGAATCCAAATCCCACCTCCAGTCTGAATGAAAATGCCGTCATTCAAATGCAGCCACATCAGCTTCATACTCCCTATTCAGGAATAAAACCCCATCCATCTATTATTTATCCCAGTGGAAACATCCGTACTGTGCTTCGTATTACATACGTTCATATATAGACGGTATGAAATATATGCAGAACAGAATGAATGGCCTTATTTTTCATAAGGTAGGCATAAGCGAAGAATGGAAGTCGACGCTAAATAGCATCCTTATCGCCGTAATATGGATATATCCCTCTGCAACTCACTCAATACGGCTGGAGTGAAAGAGGAATATTCTGAAGGAAACTGGGCAACATCCATCGGTCTATCTAGAACGATCTAAAGGCTGAAGATGTCCTGAGTATCATCAAGGGTATAGCAGCCAGTCTTTTTTTACAGCAGCAAGTCTTTTCTTTGATATATTGAATATTGAGGAGAACAGATCTTATAAATCAACTCACTTTCTGGAAGATTTCAGGACGTTACTCATCATCATCAATATTTTACCATTAGTAGTTTAAAAAATGAAGTAAGTGCAGTTTTGATAATACAGCTTGTCCAAAAAGCGTAATGGGCATTTGATTTGGCGCTGCATTTGAAACTGAGTGACGGAAGATAGTGCAAAGGAGTTTGTGGTGTCTGCCATTTCGTCACGATTTTTAGTCACGATGGAGCAGTACCCGGGAACGCATCGCGCTGTCTACGTACGAGTGTATTATCGCAACGGTGATTCAATAGTGACTTCGCAACGTTTCTATCGTGCGGAATATATGCGCCATGCACCAAGTGACGACAGCATTAGAAAATAGATCCGGATGTTCGAGAATATAGGTGCGATAGTAAAACACTCAGGCCACCCTCGTTCAGTCCGCGACGAAGAAACGATTTGAGGAGTGGAGGCGTCAGTTCGTCAAAATCCGTCTTTATTCATCCGGAAGCGAGGCCAATCGTTAAACATCCAAAAATCGTCCTTGCATTTGATTTTAAAGAAAGATCTGCATTAAAAAGTGTATAAAATTCAATTGGTTGAAGAATTAAAGGATACAGTCTATGCTAATCGATTGAATTTTGCCAACGAAATGTTACGGAGGTTCAACAATTTTGATAACATACTCTTTAGTGATGAAGCAAATTTTCATCTGAATAGTCATGTCAATAAACAGAATTGCCGGTACTGAACAGGGAAAAATCCGGGACGAAAGCAAGAACAACCTCTACACAGCCCAAAGGTCGTTGTTTCGGCCGATATATCTGCTAGAGGCATAATCGATCCTTATTTTCATGAAGATCGATGAAACCGACCACTCAATGTGAATTATGATATGCTGCGAAACTTTTTGGGGCCAGAGTTACTGGAAATTTCAAAATTTCAACTCAAGAAAGTGGTTTAAACAAGATTGGGCCACTTTACATACATCAAATCAAGCAAAGTGAGCTGTTAACGAATTATTTCCTCATAAGGTCATTTCGCGTAAGGGTAACATCAACAGGCCTCCCCGAGGCCCCGACCTTAGACCACTTAACTATTTTGCATAGGGATACCCTGAAAGTAAGGTCTTTGTGAATAATCCGACGAACCTGATGCAATTGAAGCAAAAAATCAGGTCAAAAATGGCAGCAATACGAGAGCTATATATCAGCGTGTGATCGCCAATCTTCGTTTCCGATTAGAAGAGTGCCTGTAGCGTAACGATCACCATTTAGATAATATCATCTTTTCCAAATAATTTTCCGCTTCATATTGTAATAATTTACAATAAACTTTTTTTAATTTCAAGTAGTTTTTCTTTCATCGAAGTGACAAATACCCGATACTCTTTTTGGACACCTTGTATATGTCGCTGCTGCCTTATTATTCCATTGTTTCATTTGAAAACACCTTCATTCCGAAGTGTCATCATTAGGCTTTCCCTTCAGTAACTGTCATTTCGCTGACGTGTAAACAATATAGTTTCTGGATGCTCTGAAAATGTCAACTTTTGTGGAGAATAATGTGTTTTGCGGGGAATTTTACTTCATTACTGCAATATGAGGAAAAAGGACTGCCAAGAGTCATCGTATTTTAGTGGATATCTATGATGGCCATGCTTTAGCTGAACGACTGTGTTAGAAGTGGTTTTGCCCGATTTAAAGGTGGAAATTTTGATTTGAAAGACGTACCACCTGGAGCACCACCAAAGTTTAAAGATGAAGAATTGGAGGCAAGGCTTAATGAAGATCCATCACAAAGTCAAGAGTAACCTGCAGAAACACTTGGAGCTACTAAACCAGCCATTTACCGTCGTTTAAAAGCAATGGGAATGATCCAAAAGGTAGGAAATTGGATGCTGTATGAACTGAAGCCAAGAGACGTCGGACGCTGTTTTTTCACGTGTGAACAACTTCTCCAGCGGAAAAAAAGAAAGGATTTTTACATTGAATTATGACTGGCGATGGAAAGTGAGTCTATTACGATAATATAAAAAGTAGGACAACGTATGGTTACCTCATCATCAACTGTTGTCACATACAGTTTCAGAGTTTCAGTATCACCGGCTAGATAGTTGTAAATGGGCGCCATCTTCTTTAAGCAGGATGTCATGGTGATATAATGAACTCAGTGATTTATTAAAATATCATAAAATGTATGGTCATGAAATCGAAAATGCAGAATTGTTGAAAGGGTATTAGTTGAAATTGCCGTTTGAAACCGAATTTCGCTATACACATACACAAGTAATACTAATAACGTAATTCGTAGTGAAGGATTATGATAAGCATATAAACAATAAAAATCTGTTTCTATGTTCTAAACCTACATTAACAGCGCTACCACAGAAGTATCGGGTGTTTTTTTTTTAGAGTGATAGAACTTTGGATAGGGATAACTGTGATTTGACAGAAGGTAGAAGCCATGTTGTGTTGACGTTTCTGTTTCGTAACCATTACAAAATTATCATGGAGAGACTCATGCCGCAACAACGTTTACGAATTGTTGGAATTAATTTTCAAAATCAGTGTTCTACTCTCCAAACTTATAGAGCACTTCGTGAAATTTATGGTTTACATAATCGTCGATCAGAGCAGCTTATTCGTCGAACTATGTATATATTTCGGACAAAATTTTCTCTACCCGATGCGACAACAACAACAAGACAAAGAACTGTACGTACAGAAGAAAATATCGCTGATATAAGTCATAGTGTTAATGATGATCCAGATTTGTCTACTCGTCGACGTTCACAACAAGTTGGACTCTGTGCATGCACCAAATGGAAAATTTTGCTTAAAAATCTTGGTCTGCACCCATACAAGATCTAACTGGTTGAAGAATTGAAGCCACTTGACCATAATGAGCGTCGTTTGTTTGCTGATTGGGCCCTAAAACAGATTGAAGTTGATCCACTTTTTTATCGTGAAATTGTGTTTAGTGGTGAAGCTCATTTCTGGTTGAACGGCTATGTAAATATGCCAAATTGCCGTATTGGAGTGAAAACAATCCTGAAGAAGTTCTGCAGGTTCCATTGCATCTTGAAAAATGCACTGTATGGTGTGGTTTACACGATGGAAGCATCATCGTTCCATATTTCTGTAAAAACGATGCTAGAGCTAATGTTACAGTGAATGATGCTCGTTACAGGACAATGATCAATGATTATTTGTTTCAAAATTTGAAAGGTATCGACCCAGAAGTGTTTTGGTTCCAACAAGATGGTGCTACACTTCATGGTGCTACACTTCATGCTGCTACCGTAACAATTGATTCATTGAAAGAAAGATTCGGCAATAATATAATTTCGAGAAATGGTCCAATTAATTGGCCTCCAAGATCATGCGACATAACTCCATTGGATCCTTTTATTTGGGGTTATGTCAAGTCATTGGTTTATGCTGATAAACCAGAAACAATAGACGATTTGGAAGCCAACATAACTCGGGTTATTGATGAAATAAGGCCTGAATTACTCTAAAAAGTGGTCCAACATTGGTCTGGTCGAATGCGGTTCCTCAGAGCTAGTCGTGGTGGACATATGCCGAAAATTATTTTTGAAACATAAATGTCATAGAAATATCTTTCAAGTGAAAAAAAATTGGCTTCAATCTTAATTCAAATGTGTTTTATTTCAGTTTAAAGTTTTATCACTCTAAAAAAACACACGATATATTCATTCTCATTCGTCTTCAATTTTTATAGTAGAGCGGTCAAATTTTAGAAAATGCAACTTTGTCAGATTGTTTTTTCGGATCGACTGATCTACGTGATCAACTTCCTGAATTTGTTTCGTGAAACCCAAAATTATTTGTCAAATTCGACAATAGTATCATCTGTTTGTCCAGTGATCACAAAATCTGTATGAAACCCAGCATAAGAATAATGAGGACTTCTAGGAAGTTTCAATCATTTATAACTTGTTCCTGTCTAACTTCTCTTTTCACGACATTCTGCAGATTTTCAATTGAATTAAGATTTGGGAAACAATCTGGCCAGATAATGCTCTCACACGATGAGTCTATATGGAATTTTTACAATTCTGCTAGCAGACGATGATTAAAATTCTGGATAAATATAAACTCTTCTCCAAAGTCGATTTATAGAATGTAGCACCATATCTACATTTTTTTAAGTAAAACTTTGCTACAGGGTTATTCAGAAAGTTCTCTGTGTAGTATGATTGTCTTAGACGCAGATAATTAAGATCTCTTTGTTATTTGGAATCCGTCTTTAAATTGAAGACTTATCTTTAGTAACCCCATCAGCTATTCATAAGATAGATGTAAGTCTGATCTTAGTTTGGTTCAAGAATAGGACATTTTTCCGTTCGTTTATTGTCCAGTTATATTCGTTTCCAAATAGGTGTTAATTACAGTAATTATATTCAGATGATTTCAGATGAGTTCTACCCTCTGTTAGAAAAAATAATGTATGAAGCATCCTGTATAGTTCCAAATCCTCTCAAAGCAAACAATCTGCAGTAGAAACGAACAGATAGTGTTTCGAAGATTACTTGGAATTTGTTATCGATCCTCGTTTCATATGTAGGTACATTAATTCATATCTGAAAAATAAGTAAAAAAACCGCGTCGTATAAACAAACTTCTGAATGGCAGCATAGAAAGGACCCTAGTTCTGTTGCTATCCAGGGTCCACTTCAATGTGCACAATTTACATGTGGAAATATTCCAGGGATAGCGACGCCAACTCGATGCCGTCGTCTGCAATCGCATTTATTTGCTTATATTAGGCTACACATGCATCTAAATATGAAATTCGATGCAGATGGAACTGTCCCAAAAAAATTATCGCCTTTCCGGATGCCCGCTGAATATCAATTTTCCCAATTGGATTCGTTTCGGGGGTAGAATTTCATATCGTTTATTATGTTGAGGGTGGTTATCGATTCAACACCGGTAGATATTTTGGGAAAAGAATCATATTAAAAATGCACAAAAATTTCCATGATATCCTTAAATTGGTCTGTTAATTCGAAACACTGTTCATTTTGTTGATAAATCTAGAATTTAATTTCACTACTACACTTATAATTGTGAATCTGAAGAGTATCAGCAAAGAGTAAAGTTAAGTGTGGTCAGTCTAGAATTTGCATTTTGAAGTAGTGGTTATTTGGAGTCTAATAAACACTTCTGTCATTCTTGTTTCAACAGAAAGTTAGTTCAATATCGGACACTAACGATCTACGCATGAACAAAACTGGGAAATTTTAAAAACTTATTTCCAAAGTGGTTAACCTTCTATCCAAACTATCAGAAATTTACGTGGAAAATTTAATATAAATGAGCTGCCCTCACGGCAATTTGTGGATCAATTTGTCCGTGAAAACTGGATCGTGATTTGATAAAACAACCCGTTCGCGTTCTGGTCCAGCGAGCACACCTAAAAACATTGCTACTGTACGTCTGAACGTGGCTGAACGTCGATCAACATCAACTCGTCATCTCGCTCAAGAACATTTTTTGCACTTCTCTGAGGAGAATTTTGCTGAAAGACATCGGTATGAAAGCTTGCAAAATTCAACTATTACAAGAAGTGAAGCTTCATGACCGTCCGATGCGTTTCCACTTCGCTGAATGGACTAATGATCGCATGGCCGAAGATGAGCATTTTCCCAGAAAAATTATATTTAGGGATGAAGCTCATTTTCACCTCGAAGGACTATTTTGTGTGAGCATTCATTAAGGATAAGTTTTACGCTAACCATCCAGAGACGATTGATACCTCAGATTTGTCAACTATTGGCTTAAGCGTATGAATAACACAAATCAATACTTTCTTATTTATATCTATATCGAACGTCGATGGCGTATACAGGATGCATTTAAGTGCATAATAAAGTAAAATATGAATTTCTAAACTTTTAAACCCGCGATATCTCACGAATGGTGATTCATAATAAAAAATGAAAATATGAATAAAAACAATATTCTCATTTCCGCTAATATTTTATTGACACTACGATCGTTACGTCATACCATGACTTCTTCAGGTGAGTATTACAAGATACTGAGTGTACCGTGAACAAGAACTTCATTTTATAGTACATGGATATAACAAAAATAGAAGAGGGGGTGAAGAGAGTTTTACAATACTTTTGGGAAACTGAAAAATGGTTCAAAAAAGATTCAACAAAGGGGAGTTACTTAATTCAGTTTGGTCATTCAATAATATTTTTCTTTTGTGATATCTATTAATTTCTAAAGTTTCTAATAAGTTTAATCTAAAACTTTTGTTTTCTAAGTGTAAAATTTCAAAGTTACTATTAAAACTATGTCCTGTGTCTAGAAGGTGCTCTGCGTAGGTTGAATTTCTCTTTTTGTTACAATAGCATTTTTCATGTTCCCTGAGTCTCGTCTGGAACGATCTTCCTGTCTGACCAACATATACGAAATGGCAAGTACCGCAAGTTAACTTATAAACACCTGATTTCTTGTTCTTAGATGATTTATCTTTATTATTTTTTATTAATTTTTCTAGGGAGTTATTCGTTTTATAAGAAATTCTAAAATTATGATTCTTCATTAAATATCTAGCTACCTAGATATTTAATGAAGAATCATAATTTTAGAATTTCTTATAAAACGAATAACTCCCTAGAAAAATTAATAAAAAATAATAAAGATAAATCATCTAAGAACAAGAAATCAGGTGTTTATAAGTTAACTTGCGGTACTTGCCATTTCGTATATGTTGGTCAGACAGGAAGATCGTTCCAGACGAGACTCAGGGAACATGAAAAATGCTATTGTAACAAAAAGAGAAATTCAACCTACGCAGAGCACCTTCTAGACACAGGACATAGTTTTAATAGTAACTTTGAAATTTTACACTTAGAAAACAAAAGTTTTAGATTAAACTTATTAGAAACTTTAGAAATTAATAGATATCACAAAAGAAAAATATTATTGAATGACCAAACTGAATTAAGTAACTCCCCTTTGTTGAATCTTTTTTGAACCATTTTTCAGTTTCCCAAAAGTATTGTAAAACTCTCTTCACCCCCTCTTCTATTTTTGTTATATCCATGTACTATAAAATGAAGTTCTTGTTCACGGTACACTCAGTATCTTGTAATACTCACCTGAAGAAGTCATGGTATGACGTAACGATCGTAGTGTCAATAAAATATTAGCGGAAATGAGAATATTGTTTTTATTCATATTTTCAAGATGAATTTCCGTCAAGTAAAGACCGAAACAATCATAGATATAATAAAAAATATTCAAATAATTGTATTATCAACATTTTTCCCTGACCTAAATTTTTTACTTTTGACCTAGGATAAATTTTTTTTTGGAAGTAGAAACGAAGGGGATTTTTGACATTCGTCTTGGTTTACTTAAGGCTTAAGCTTTATGTGAAATTTGGCTAAGTATTTTTTGTTCATTTTGACTGAACCATCAGTATAGCAGTATTATGCTTCAATAATCGTATTCTTTCCACCCTTTTCTTAGTTCAATATTGAACACAAATAAAGCGAGTATTTCAGCATAAATCTCCTTGAAATTCAGTTGTTATACTCTAAAATTATTCGAGAAAATTCGTAGGTTTTCTCAAAAATTATAAAATGCCAACTTTTTGTTCATTGGAGTCTAGACGAACCTTAATTTCGATGTGCTTTCGACGTCATCTTCTCCTTATTGCTCAGCTAAGTCGACATTCAAAGGAACAATATTACCAGATGTGAAAGTTGGCTACTGCATAATTGAAATTTTGAGGTACACAAATGCTGTTTGCACAACGAATCGTTGTCGGAAACGTCATTAATGAATGCCGGCGTTTGACGTTCACTGAGGCATGCATTATTCAGTCAGTTTGCAGAAATACAGAAGAAAATAAATTCGTAAACCGCGCTCTGATGCAGAATGCGTTGCAGCGACTGGACAGGCACATCGTCGAAAATTACGTGGAAAACAAACATCGTTATTAATGAAAGGAGCAGTGCGATTTCATGTTGAATATAGAAGGGTATTTCTGAATGTTAAAGAATAATATAAAAATATACACAAGATCCTCGTTCTCGTTTTTTCTTTCCAAGTATCTGTTTTATGAATATATTCAGGAGCTGGAAGCGAACTAAATACTGCAATAATCGCCCTAAGCCTCCTAGAATCTGAACTCACTTGCTTTCCCACAGTACCAGATAAAATCAATAGGCTCGATCTAGTTCCCGGCCAAATCTCTAATCAGGAACTATAGGGGTAAATAACCGAAACGAATCTCGATTTGAGAAATGATTTTATGGTATTTGTTTCAGCATCGCATCTATCTTGAGGTCCATCAAATCGGCTTCTTCATTAATCTCGAGCTTTCTGTTGTAATTAATCCGGAACATTGGGCAGTATCGGTTTTCGCTAAGCATGCAATTTGACAGTTATAAATCGCAGAATGTGAGAGATTTGGGCTTATCGTTTTCTCAGATGTTGAGGGGTTTTTCATTCAATAAAAAAACTATATCCTAGTTTCCAGTATGGTGCGTGCGGTCATAAAGACAATAAGCAATGTTGCTTTCTATTAATATATACAAAATATCACAACTTATGATTGATAACAATAAATAGAGGTTTATACTTGATAGAAGGCATATAAAATTATTTAAATATTTTAATATTAGCCTTCTACATATTTAATTTCAAAAAATTATATTCAATAATTACAACTTCAGGAGTTAAATTTAATTAATGTCATATAAGTACCACTCATATCAAACGAAATATATAATAAACATTCATTATAAGACATCCAAATGATATACCAAAATCCAATAAATAAAAATTTTTAACCGAAATCCTATAAATTGAATATTTTGAATAGACAAAATTTTATTTCTGCTCATCAATCTTATGAAAACAGATATCTTTCAAAAATGTTTAACATAATCTTAAGAATTTTATCATAAAACTTTCTTACTTAGAATATTCAATATTATTGGATATCTAAGTTACTTTTTATAAAATCGCAAGATATGTAAAAACATTACTAAAAAACAAGTTTCAAAAGATACTTTGCTTCGTCAGTACTCAATTATATTCATATTCAATAAAATATAACATCAATCAGCAGAAATATTTTCTCACCTTTTAACAATTCAGAAAACTTCTGGTAAATGAATACTGAAAATTTAATTAGTGTGTAATGTTAACTTAAATAAATAATTTTGTGTAACTTAGTTAGATATCCAATAATATTGAATATTCTAAGTAAGATAGTTTTATGATGAAATTCTTAAGATTATGTTAAACATTTTTGAAAGATATCTGTTTTCATAAGAATGATTAGCAGAAACAAAATTTTGTCTACTCAAAATATTTGATTTATAGGATTTTGGTCAACAATTTTTATTTATCGGTGAAAAAAATACTTTAGATTAAAAGAAGTTCTCGGAGCTATTAATTCAACTGCAAATTATAGTGCATGTTCCGTAGCCTTAGTGCCGCGTGCGATTCTGCCGACAGCTGGCATCATTTCCTCATTAACATGGAGCAGCGACAATGATGATATCTATTGGAAAAGCACAAGTCTGCAACTCTCTTTCTATGTTCCAGCGACTGTAAACAGACTGTTATAGTTGGGTAGTCAAACAGCCCTTTGAAATCGAAGAAGGTGTACTTCAAGGAGACTCCATTTTTCCAAAGCATTGTTAGAGCAAGTATTCGGTATCATTGATTGGGGATAATAACAAGGCATCAAAATCAATGGATAGTATCTAATCTTAGATTAGCGAACGATATGGTCCTCTTTTCAGAAAGCCAAGAAGAACTTCAACAAATGCTGATTGACTAACGATAAATGAAACCAAAACTAAAGTGATGACAAACAGTGAAGAAAAAGAAATAGAAATAAATCATAAAACCATTGACTATATCCAGGAATATTGTTATCTTGGCCAGGTCGTTTCTTTTATAAATCGTAAAAAACAAATAGATTGAGATAAGAATAGGAAACGCTTGGAGTCAGTACTGGTTACTTGCGTTTATCCTGAAGGGTGAATTTCCCATGAATATCAAGAAGGAAGTGATGAATATGTGCGTACTGCTTGATCTATCATATGACGCTGAAACTTGGTCACTGACTGAAAAACAAACACAAAAGTTAAAAGTATGTCAAAGAAAAATGGAAAGAAGTTTATTAGGAATCAAATTAAAAGACCAAATAAGAAATGTAGATATCAGAAGAAAAACACAAATGAAAGATTTAGGGAAAGAACTGTTCTACAAAAAATGGACTTGGGCTGGCCATGTAGCAAAGATGGCAACTGAAAAATGGACCAAGTTGGTGCAGGAATGGTATCCAAGAGATGGTAGAAAAGTCGTGGTCGTCCAGCAACAAGATGGTAGAATTCTATTAAAAAAAATAAAGGAATATTATGGACACAAATCGCTCAAAATAGGGGGAGTGAAAGAAATTTGGAGAGGCCCTTGCTCCGGATGGGAATTGTACGGGCTAATGATGATCAGTAAAACAGTTATAATGCTCTTTTCTGAATGGAATTCAAAAGTTCTAACAAACATTCGGCTATTGAGCTCCAAACATGAAAGCAGTATTCCAGTTCTTGTCTGATCTGGTCTTTAAACATTAGAAGAACCTTATCTTCAGCTAAATATTTTCTAGCCTATCCCAGCATATTTGCAGCAGACTTTGCAATGTCAGTCACATATTCTCACAGGCCAAAGAGGTGACAGTCACGCTAAGAAGATGCATGGAATTCCTTGGCTGAAGCACTTGGTTTTCATCATGAAGTCAGAAATCACGAACTGCATTTTTCAAGAAAAAGTTGATGTTTGAGTTTTCGAGGCATTGATTTCTACCAGATTCCGTTGACCCCATTTATTCATTTTTTTGAGATCTTCGTCCAGGGAATGAATTTGCTGGCATCTATGAAGGTTCTCAGAGGTTTGTCACTGAAGAAAGAACACATCAACCTGCTAATATCCGCGAAGCTACAATGTCGTACTAAGAAGATCGTTCAGATGGATCAGGAAGACGGTGGGCGACAAAACTGAGTCTTGGGTCACTCCACCTTTTGCTTTTAAACCATAGGAACCGAGAACATCCACAACAATATGAATGTTCCTGTTGATAAGGATACTCTTCATCCAATCGCAGAGACTCCTGAGGAAATCATACGCGGATAACTTATTCAGAAGACCTCTGCCAATTACTATCGAAAGCCTTATATATTTCTGAATAAACTCTTTGAATTGAATTGATAATATGTCCAGAGCAACTGACCTAGATTCTCCACACTTGCGTCATATAGCAAGTCATCTGTTGATTGGTGTTTGCGAAAACTATATTGTCTGTAACTGAAAAGACCTTTGTTCTCCAGGTATCTAACCATTTATAGACTGAAACAGCTTCCATGTCTTTCGATGAAATGGATATTATCACTATTGGGCGGTAGTTTCATGGACTGTGAAATTTCAACCTATATCATATAGTATTAAAACGAAAATTGGTCTCCGTCCCTAGAATTCGAGAGTCACCACTTTTCATCGTATACTCTACTTAGCATTGTATTTATCAGTGTACAGAAAATATTATTCTTTTTGATCTAGGATACTACAAGGTAAATTTTAAACACTTTGTTATATTCCGGAATTTTTCAGGAGTTATTCAGAATATTCGTTTGGGTTTTATCTTTTATTAGAACCATACTTATTTGTCTTGAAAGGATTTGGACACGTTACCGTATCGAAACAACCATTATTTTTAAAAATATAGCAGTCAGATAAACCAAGTTGTTTTGCCCTCGTCTATCAATGCAGAAAAAACAATCTCATTCCTTTTTCATGGGCACTAAAAATCTGAAATGCCGTAAATCACAGCCCTAAAAGCTGTAGGGTCGGAACATCTTAGCTCCTAACAAACTACCAGTCGCTATTTCCAAATAACGAATTCTCGGTAAGTTTGACCCCGTTCTTCAGAACGTCTACTTTAAAACGGAAGTGTCTGTTAATTCTAGAAAATGCTATACAAACTGTATAGTGAGGGGCGTGTGTAAGCTCTATAACTTTTCGGAAAGAAAAAAAGCAATGAGTAGGAATGCAGAGGTATTTCGGGCTCGGTTCACCATTAGAATGACAGAGTGCCTCTGGCACTCTTAGTATAAATGTTTTCACTTATTATCGCTGCCTCCTCCCCTATTCAAGCCAAATCCGCCCTTTATAGGCTGGGAAAAACAGGTGATGCTCAGGTCGGAGAGGAAGATTCATCTTGCGAAATGAAATGGAAACAAATACTTGAAGGAACAGCTTGACGATATTTCACAAGCAACGAGGCGCGCATACACGTCATGGTTGGGAAGGAAATGGGATGATGAATTCGGCAACATCTGTCATGGGGTTGGATAAGGATAAAATAAAAATAAGTCGGTCAAGAGCGAGACTATAGGGTTGATTAGGTTTCTTCTTACTTCTGGAACATTATCAGTACAAAAATTTTTGATAGTATTTCAATAACAATAATTAGTTTATTCAGTGGTGGCTTGTGAATGGAAAAGTGGGTGTTCTGCATCCAAATAAGATGGATCGACTCAATATAATACCGGGTTATCCATTTTGTGCTTCCGAAAGTAAACGAAAATAAAGCACTCTTTCAGTTAGAATATTGATCAAATCTTTATTTCGATATAATGTTTGGACTTTGCCATTATCTGTGGAATACAACTTGATATAAATGTGTTCCACGTGATCTCTTACAGGACTCGATCCTTGGGAGGTAATTTTCGATGACTCGCTGGCACATTTCGGGCAATATCTCATCAATAATTTGACGGGTGTTGGTTTCCAGATCGTCAATGATCTGAGGAATACTCAGAGTCGTACAAGTCAGCATATGAGCATATGAGCAGAGCTCTTCACCGACTTTAAAGAACCATTGTCATCATTGCTATCTCAGGTTTCTGCTCAAGTTTTGACACTCCAGCAGCCCCCTGATAAGTTGAAAGAAAAATAGAGGACTTTTGAAGGAAGATAATAGAGAACTTGTGCCAGCACTAGTCACTCCCTTCCAAAGAGATCGCCGTGTCGACCCCTGCACTCAGCCGCATGTGCAGAGTGTCAATAACAATAACAAATAACAGCTTCAAAGCTTGGATCCCCCACCCCGCAGGACCACTGTTGCTGTTCGACTGCTAAAAGCAATGCTCCGAAGCATCGTAGAGAATTGGCTCAAGGATCAAAAATGGGACCGAAGTTGGGAGCGGGCAGAGCGAGTCTTCCAAGATCCCACCCTGGTCGAAACGTCGTAGTCTCCCTTTTTCCTCTAGCGGATCATTTCCTACCCCGCAGCGGATAAGTAGCTTAAGAATTCACGAATGGAGCCGAAGTTGGGGGCGAGCAGAGCGAATCTTTCCACCCTGGTCGAAACGTCGTAGTCTCCCTTTTTCCTCCAGCGGACCAATCAGGACCCCGCAGCGGGAGCTTAAGGATCTAAAGATGGGGTCAAAGTTGGGCGCGAGCCGAGCGAGTCTTCCGAGATCTCACCCCGGTCGAAACGTCGTAGTCTCCCTTTTTCCTTTAGCGGACCATTTCAGATCTCTGAGCGGATAAGTGACGAAGGTTGGAAAGCCCATGCTGAGATTCAGCAGGGTTTCGTCTTCACCCGTGTATGAATTGAAAAACTCTAATCGATCACAGGGTTGCGTAACTCCGTCGTCAGCCAGAGGCAGAACTATCCCATACTATTCCAAGCCATGCTGAAGGATATGGACTGTTGTGGGACAACATGATGGAATGGTATGCAAGAAAGAAACAAAGTAAGGAAGTTGGATCGAGTCTCTGCTTTAGGCATCATAACCATATCCTCCATTCCATAATGAAACTAGGATTTCAGTCATGACAAGCACCCCCACAACGACAAGGTACAGAGACAATTGGGAGTGAAGCTGAGGATTACTCAGAATTGTACAAGTTAAAATATGAGCAGAGCTCTCTAATAACATTAATGTACCATTGTCATCTCTCCCACACCAAAGAGGATCGCCGTAGCGATCCCACCACTCAATCATTTGAGCAGAGTGTCTATGGATTATGAAAGACTGAAACAACGAAACAACACAAATAACAGCTTGTCAGCATGGACCCCCCGCTACACAGGATCGCTGTTGCTGTTCGCCGCCAAAAGCGAGGCTCCGAAGCATCATAGGATTTGGCCTTAGGATCAAAAGGGCGCTAGAGCTTGGGGGAGAGCAGAGCGTATCTTAAAGGACCCTCAAACCTTGTCGAAACGTCGTAGTCTCCCTTTTTCTCCAGCGGACCACTTCCGAACCCGCAGCGGAAAAAGATAAGCTTAAGGATCCACGAATGGGGCCGGAGTTAGGAAAGAGCGCAGCGAATATCCCAAGGTCCCACACTTGTTCAAAACGTCGTAGTCTCCCTTTGTCCTCCAACGGACCAATCAGGACCCCGCAGCAAGAGCTTCAGGAACTAAAAATGGAGCCAAATTTGGGGGCGAGCAGAGCGAATCTCCCAAACCCCCCAGCTTGTTCGAAACGTCGTAGTCTCCCTTTTTCATTCAGCAACCATTTAAGATCCTTCAGCGGGCTAAGAGGACGAAGGTTGGAAACCCACGCTAAGGACTAGCGGGGATCGCCTTCGCCAATGAAAGGAAAACAGAACTCTAATCGATCGCAGGGTCGCAGATTCTGGTCGTCAATCAGAGCCAGCTTCCCCGTACGATTCCAAGTCCTGCGGTAGGAAAAGGTAAGATTGGAACAACATGATGGAAAGGTATTATGCAAGAAAGAAACAAAGAAAGGAAATTAGGATTGCGAGTCTCTGCTTTAGGCATCATAACCATATCCTCCATCTCATAAATGAAACTAGGACACTCGTTATGACAAGCTCCCCCACCACGACAAGGTACAGAGACAGGGGGGAGAGCTGAGGATTATCGGCATAAACACGTGCCTTCACACAGCCCCACAAAAAATCCTAAAGGCGATAAATCAAAAGATCTTGGGGGACAATTCAGATCGCTGAAACGAAAAAATACGCGTTCTGGGAATTTTTCTTGCAATAAATCCAAAAGGGGTCTTGTTGTGTAGCTTATTGCACCATCTTGCTGGAGCCACATCCCTCCCAATTCCATATCATTAATTTCAAGCCAAAAACAATCGGTAATCATTTGGTTATAGCGATGATAATTGACGGTTCGAGTGACACCTTCTTCATTTTCAAAGAAGTAAGGGGCAGTGATTGATCAGACCAAATTGCACACCATACAGTGACTTTCTGTGGATGTAATGGTCTGTCAGCGGTTACATGAGGATTTTCACTGTCCCAGATGCGATAATTTTGCTTGTTTACGTAGCCACCAAGTGAAAAATGTGCTTTGTCGCTGAAGAAAATTCGATGTGAGAAATCGTCATCTAAACGTTGTTATTCAAGCACCCAATCGCCATATGTTCTACGCATTCTATGGTCAGCTGACTTTAGTTCTTGTGTCAACTGAACCTTATTAGGATGGAGATGCAAAATACGCCATAGCGTGTCGTAAGAGAGGCCCAAATGTTGTGCGCGCAGATGAATTGATAAATTTGGATCTTCTTCAACATTTTCACTTACAGTAAAAAAATTTTGGGTCGAGCGTGCATTTCGATGATGCATGGACATTAAAACATGAGTACCAGATCCAGCCTATTCGAATTTTGTCACTGTGTTACCAATTGTACGCTTAGATGGACGATTATGTCAACGTACTTACAACAGAATCATTGGTTTTGTAGTAAGTTTTCACAATTTCCACACGGTCAGCAGTAGATAAACGATTCATATTGTTAAATAGCTAACCTTTCACTAAACATATGAGGCTTCGGATCACAGTTCTACTCGACATATATCATTAAGACGGGGCTGTGAAATCCGAACCACGAAATGGATAACTCGTTAGAAGGAGTGTTCAGAGTAAGCAGATATTCAGCTGCAGCAGACCATATCAAACAAGATTTTCCTATAGGAGGTTTTAGTCGCAATCTGGGTAGCTGTCACTTAAGAAACCATCATCTTCTGACATTTGACAAGTAAAAACTACGTTATTACTAAAAATGGAACGATACACGCATTGAAAATGTTATAAGAAAAATTATGAAAATTTCGCAGTCACAGTTCGCAAAACTAAAGCACTTTTGGGTTATCGTGAAGCATCTTCTAGGTTGGCAATAATGAAACTGGTGTAAAAATTTGAGCTGACAGGTTAGTGATGTGAAGAATCGAAACCGCGTGCGTAGCTCAAGAAATGAATAATAAAAGCCTCTCCATCCTCAACATGTCACTGTTTGGTGCGATTGTTGCGGTGTGATTGAACCTTACTTATTCGAAAATGAGGCTGGTACAACCTTTACGGTGAATGGATTACGCTACCGAGCTAAAAATATTAATTTTCAATGCCGGAATGGCAAAATATTGATGCGGACGAGGTTTGTATTCAACAAGACGGCGCTTCGTGCCACTCAAGCAACGAAACAATCGCAATTTTGCAATGAAAGATTCCTGGCCATGTTATTTCTCGAAAAAGTCATCAAAATTGAAATCTTGTGATTTAACACATTCAGACTTTTTTTTGAGGCCACGTGAAAGATGAGGTCTATGCCAATACTCCACAATCGAATCGATTGAAGACCTTAAAGATCAAATTCGTAAAGTTATCGAGGACATACAATCGCAAATGTGCGAATTGTTCAAGACCGTAGTGCCTTTTGGTTAATATCGTTTTCCATCATTAATAGCATACCTTCCTCTTTACAATGAGATAAACACCAATTGATTTTTACCTCAATATACTCGTTTTTTTTTAATATCAAAATGAAACCTCTCATTGGAAAACCTTTTATAATAAAAACAGAAATTTTTTGTCTTGTTTTTTTTTGTTAATCTTTGTGATTGAAAAGGAGTCTGATAAATATTTGTTGTTCATAAATGTTTTCTAGAATTGTTAACGAATCAATGGCAGGAATTATATCTGTGCGGGAAACGATAGCTCAGATTAGGAAGAGATAAATGGAATGTATTTTAATATGTAACAGCGATTGCATGGTACCAGAAAACTCACCTTTGATCCAGGGTAGATCTATCATCTGAAGATGATGTACGCATTCAATGCGAAGACATCTAAATTATTGTTTCGAAAATTTAAGAAAATTGGAATAACCTAAAATTTCAGACATATGAAGAAAATATATGGATTTTTCGCAAATCACTTGATGGAACATTTTGGATATTAATAAGGTAAACAAATACACTTGGTTTGAATATCAAAACAGATTCAATCTGTTAGTCTCCTACAATTTTTATTTCAAAAATTTTATTCAAAATCTTTCAGAATTAAATTTGTCTTATAAGCAAAACTTATATTTAATAGAATTTAGACATTTAATTGAATTGAAATTGTAGGAGACTAACAAATTAAATCTGTTTGGATATTCAAATTTTGTAATATTCCTTCTCTCAAGTGAAAATCCTCTTCTTATTATTTTATTAAATACACCTTGCTTAAGTTTCACAAAAAAAAATTATTTATGTTGTTGACATATATGTTTTGGGTTTAACCCATTATCAAAACTTTGGAGCGGAAGTGTCCCTAGAACAAGCACGCAAAAATAGATTATCTCGACGTTTTCTAGAGGAAGTTGTCCTATTGTTTATGTATACAGGGTGAGAAGAAAAACTTCGGTCAAATTTTACTGTGTTATGGAACAAAAGTATTTAAGTGTATCCAAATAATTTTTATTCTATTAGGTTCTCTACAATTTCTTGTACTAATATGTGAATTTTCAGTTTGATATTACTTTATTTTTCAACGTTTTGTCCAGACACATTGAGCAAACGAACAATTTCGCATTGACGCTTACCCTGAAAAATAGCTCCAAAATTGCACTACCTTTGTTTGACATTCTATTTTTCAGGGTAAGCGTCAATGCGAAATTGTTCGTTTGCTCAATGTGTCTGGACAAAACGTGTCCGATGGAATTTGCCTTTTCAAGGAGGTTGGCCATGATGGTCGTTGACCAGAAAGTGGTAGAGAATGCACTGTCAATACGCCTAGCAATCGCAACATCGTCAAGAACCGAGTCTATCGAAATCCGAGGGTCTCCATGAGGAAAATAGCCCGTGAGACCGGTATCAACCCTGCATCCGTTCGTCATATGTCCAAAAAGAACCTCAACCTCAAGTCATACAAGCTCCAAAAATTTAAACTCCTCACGGATCAAAACAAGTGCCTACGACCCGGAAGGTGCCGCCAACTCCTTCGTCTCGCATTCTCTTTACAAACGAGAAACTTTTCACAGAAGAAGAATATTATAACCGCCAAAACGAGTCTGGTCCGCAGAGGCTCCATACGTCGGCCATATTTGAACATCAAAACATCTTTGGTTTTCGTGGACCAAGGGGTCAAAATCAATCAAGAAGTCTAGCGCTGCGACATTCTCGAGGCCGTAGTACTTCCGTGGGCCCAGCAGCACTTCACCAACCAGCATTGGACCTTTTAAGAGGACTTTGCTCCGGATCACAAAGCGAAAATGACGCAAGAATGGTGTAAGACCCATATTCCGGGTATCATAACATCTGCAGAATGGCCGACCTACTCGCCGGATCTCAATCCAATAGACTACAGCGTGTGGTCGATTTTGGAGCTTAGGGCGTGTGCTAAACACCACAAAAGTTTGGAGTCGCTGAGACAATCCCTGCACCGGGAATGGGACCGATTAACTCCCGAAAAGCTGCGGCCCATTGCCGACAATTTCAAGAAGCGTCTGAAACTATGTATCGCCCCCAAAGAAAGCCACTTCCAAACCGCTTACACATATCATTACCAAATGTTTATGACATTATTTTTCGTTGCTGTTTTGTTTAATTTCTTTTGTTCAATAAAGTTTTCCAAGGTTTTTCTTGTCGCCCTGTATATTTAAACTGAAGGAGCGGTTACATAAAATATGGTATATTTCTTTCAAAATATCCCAGCGCTGTAGAACTCAGAGATATCAAAGAAAATAAAAAGAATAATTCTTTCGGTTGATTATCTATGAACGACATTACTCATCATAATTGTGAAACCGGGAAATGGAGGAGACCACGTTCAATTAATTCTTTTATTACGAGGACAAAGCGACGTTACGCGTATATAAAATAATCTTAATTCGAAGAAACCCCTCGAAATCTGCATAAAAATGACATTTAGCGTGAAGTTTTTCCCGAGAAAACTGTTTTGGTAACGTGATGCTGAATAAGATAAAAACGAATGTAATTAGACGAATTAAGTTATCATCAGGTTCCATTGTCTGAAGGTTCGGACCATTGACTTTTCTTTGAATCAGGCTCGAACTCCTTCCGTAACATTCCATAAATGAGTGCGAAATTAAGAAAGGGACTTCCCAAAGTGTTTTATTTCTGGACGGTATTCTTTTCTCCGAGCGAATCGAGGAAAATGTGAATAAAAGAAAGTTCTATCGAATGATTTTCAACTTCATGAATGAACAGGAAAATTAGAATGGACGTAATTTATTTACCGGGAAATTGCCTCTCACCTTGATATGCATTGCCTGACCTACTTTTCACGATGTTTTTCAGGTTTCTGTTCGATCTAAATACTTTCTTATATTTGCTATAGATGGATATACTTCAGGAATAACTGGCTTGAATTTTTTACATGCTCTTTCCACAGCGCCCACAATTTCGTTATAATGTTTTTCGAATTTCTAACTGCAAATGATCTTAAAAAATATTGAATATATAGTCCGTACAGAAAGTATCCGGAAAGAACAAAACGTAATTGTAGTTATTTAGTATATATTTTTTATTCTTGAATTAGAAAATAATAACTCAATATTCATCTTATTCACTTTAACAACCTCCATTTAACTGAAAACACTTGAATAAACGTCGAGGTACACCCGAAACTAGGTCACCCCCATAATTTTCGGTGATTGTAGTCCAGGATTGTAAAACTGACTGAATTAAATCATCTTTATTTCGTGGCACTGCTCGTTCAACTTCAATCTTCATTAGTCCCAATATGTTTTCAATGGGACTAAGATCTGGTGAAGCTGCTGGCCATGGTTGTCACTTGGTGTTCTTGCATCCAAGTATAGGTCGAATTATGGTATCTTGCATTAACCTGCTGAAAATTCCACCCCTCTGGATATGAAGCATGCGCCGTTTTAAGGAGAAAATCGTTTAGAATGCCAGAATACTTTTCACTATTAATGGAACCATCAACTATACAGAGAGGCGTAGCATCACGCTGAGATATCGCTCCCCAAACCATTATTTTGGTGGGGGGTTTGTAAATTTGAACGGTAGCAGGTTGTTTTGATAGGATTTTTAAGTGATTGCCACCAAGTTGGAAACAAATTTCCTCAGATATAGAGACATTATTTAAATTATCTTCTTGAAAACGTTGACAAAATTCTATGCTTCGTTCCTTTTGTTAAGGTGTCATTATAAGGTTTTTTTTGGTTTCCTTGATATGTAGGCTTATCATTTCTGGACATACTTTTATATTTCGCTGATTTCCAAACCTGTTAGCCAATTTTCGAAACCCTAGGCGCGGATTGTGTCGTCCTAAGGCCAATAAAGCGTTTAAATTGTTTCCTTTAATCTTACGCGATCTTCCTGAAACTGGTCTATGCCTCATATCCATGAAATTCTTTATTGTCTCATATACAGCACTTTTTCCTAGTTCAGTCATTTGCACTAATTTTTGAACGCTTTGAAAATCTTTTCTTTTAAAATATTACACCTTTTTTTTTAATTGCCACATTATTTCATAAATTGTATTCCTGTTGACAATCAACAATATTCGACAAATAGGGCTGCCATGCAACTTTTGCCATAGCCGACTATCTGCACAACCTATTTTATGTATTACTTTTGTCTTAGAATGTTACAAAAAAGTAGTATATTGAAATTATGAAAAATAATAATTTCCGGATATATTCTAGGCGGACTATAGATATATTTAATATTCGTTATCAAATTTAATAATGTCCGCCCGGTTTACTCTGAGGTTAATTGTTCTCTTATTCAAATGCAATATTTCCGAATTTCGAAATGTGGCTGATGATTCAATTCAGTTCTCGTCAGAATTCCAAGGAAAAATTTTTTTATATTTTTGCGACTAGTGCAAAAATTCAGAAACATTGCACTGTTTCCGTGAAATGACGTCCAACCATAGATATTAAATGAATGTCAAACGAGTGCTGTTAAGAATAAACTCTGATGAATTATTTATATTTATTTCTCGCAAACCGCTTGATGAATTAGATTGAATTGAATTGATAGATAAAATCCCAACTGATCGTTTCTTATCGTCAAATGTTTCTTATGGGCGAAGATATTCGAGTAGGTTCAACTTTTTGCTTTGGTTATCTGAATGAAGAAATTCGGTTTTACCGAAATCTATGAAGTAGTTCCATTTTAAGCAATGTGCAGAAAATGTTGTTTTTTTTATTCTGGAGTATAGATTTGTTATTTTCGTCTACTCTTATGTGGATTCAACAACCAGTTTGAACTATGTAAAAGGCAGGGCATTCACTACAATGCAATTTGAATATGCAGCTTTATTCCTCAAAAGGAGAATGTATGGAAGCTACTATTATTCATTGAGGTGTCTGTGAAGTTTGGTTTTCGGAATATGTACAATTCGAGGAGATTATTCTTTCTTATAATTTTAATATCTAGGAAATTTTGTGAATTATAGGGGCTTTCGGTTTCCATGGTAGATTGAATTGTGTTAAAAAGTGAATCCAGAAAGTTAAAAAAATGTTAGTTCCCTTTTAGAGCGTAACCAGATATCGGGTGTTTATTTTAAAGTGATAGAACTTCAAATTGAAATAAAACACATTTAAATTAAGATTAAAGCCAATTTTCTTTATTTGAAAGATAATTTTATGACATTTATATTTTGAAAATAATTTCCGGCATATGTCCACCACGACTAGCTCTGAGGAACTGCATTCGACCAGACCAATTTTGGACCACTTTTTCGAGTAATTCAGGACTTATTTCATTAATAACACGAGTTATGTTGGCTTCCAAAGCGTCTATTGTTTCTGGTTTATCAGCATAAACCAATGACTTGACATAACCCCAAAGAAAATAATCCAGTGGAGTTATGTCGCATGATCTTGGAGGCCAATTAATTGGAACATTTCTCGAAATGATGTTATCGCCAAATTTTTCTTTCAATAGATCAATTGTTACGGTAGCAGCATGAGGTGTAGCACCATCTTGTTGAAACCAAAATACTTCTAGTTCGATACCATTCAAATTTTGAAAGAAATAATCATTGATCATCGATCTGTAACGAGCACCATTCACTGCAACATTAGCTTCAGCATCGTTTTTGAAGAAATATGGACCGATGATGCCTACAGCGTGTAAAGCACACCATACAGTGAGTCCAGAAATGAGCTTCAAGCTGTTCTAGGACCCAATCAGCATACAAACGATGCTTATTATGGTCAAGTGGCTTCAGTTCTTGAACCAGTTGGATCTTGTATGAATGTACACCAAGAACTTTACGCAAAATTTTCCATGTGGTGGATGCACAGATTCCAATTTGTTGTGAATGTCGACGAATAGACAAATCTGGATCATCATTAACACAATGACTTACAGCAGCAATATTTTCTTTTGTATGTACAGTTCTTTATCTTGTTATTGTTGTTGCATCGAGTAGAGAAAATGTCCGAAATCTATAGATAGTTCGACGAATAAGCTGCTGTGGTGGACGATTATGTAAACCATAAATTTCACGAAGTGCTCTATAAGTATGGCGAATAGAACACTTATTTTGAAAATAAATTCCAACAATTTGTAAACGATGTTACGGTGTGAGTCTTTCCATGATAATTTGTCAATGCTTACTGAACAGAAATGTCAAAACAACATGGCTTCTACCTTCTGTCAAATCACAGTTATTCCTTTCGAAAGTTCTATCACTCTAAAAAAACACCATCGACATAACCCTTCCAATAAAGAACATTATGAAGCAAATTCTTTCTTTTGAAAAAAGTTTGTTTTCGAGATAAGTCATAAAAATGTCACTTAACAGTGGTGATAAACGTAATCCATAGGAAGATCATCTAGTTGTTGATGATTTTGTTGTTAAATTTGGAATAACTTTGTTTCAGGCATATTTCGAGTTAACCAATGTTTCATGTGTAATTTGAGTGGTGAGTGATGTATAATTATGTAAAAGGTCTTTAATTGTGTTTTCCATTTCTATATTTGTTATGGAGTGGAATAAGCTAACAACATTGAGGTAAAAAATAAATTTTACAGTATCAACTATATTCCAAAAATTAGTACCCAAATTTGCCAATAGACTCAAAAAAACGACATGAACTACATATGTACAAATAATAATATTGGTTAAAAATAAAGATTATCTTAAAATTGGAGAAAAAATCGGCATATACAAATTGCATTGTAGTGAGTGCCCCCTTTTACATAGGTCAAACTTGTCCTTCAGTCAACATAAGAGTAGAGGAACATGAAAAATCTTTACTCCAAAATAAAACAACAACTAGTTTTTCTGCCCATTTCATAAAAGAAAACTACTTCAAAGGCTTCGTTAAAACCGAAATTCTACATTCAGGTAACAAAAGCACAATGTTGGACCTTCTTGAATATCTGGAGATCTTTTCGGTCCATAAAAAACATTTGGCGATAACAAACGATCAGTTGGAATTTCATCTATTCCCATTAATGACATCTGTTAATAACGGGTTCCTTTGAAAAATAAGCAAATATCGTAAGCAGGTATTACTTACACCCTCAAATAAAAAACCCCGGTACTTCCATCTGTTGTCCGAAATATATAAATTGTAACGTTAAGTGAATTCTCCTTAGTTTTGAGAATGGATTGAAGCCCGAAACTTATGTATCAACAACATAAATTAAGTTTTTGTGGAACTTGATTTTGCTAACTGTGCCTGCAATTTTTTCACCATTTTTGTTGCGAATTTCAACAATTTCCATGCATTGCTGAAGCGTGTATCTTTCCATTTTTGGTAATGGCCTGGTTTTTACATGTCAAATGTCAAAAGATGACAGCTGCCCAGATAGCGGGCTATTCAAAACCTTTCATTGAAAAACCCTTTATAATGTGAATATACTATAAGGCTGTGTATCTAACGGTATATCGTTCATTTCACGAACTAAACGATGTTGTAGGGTGGAGAACGTTTTGAAGATAAAATAGATTTCCATCCGGCTATTTGAGATTTGTGTTAAAATTCTGTGGTTTTATCTATTTTTGCATGTTCAAACTTTTCATTACTTTTTCTTATCTTCTTGTAACTTTAGTTTTCTTCACAACATCTTTCCTTTTTACCAGATGATCAAAACGATATAGTAATGGTTTAGAGAACATGCTCAAGCATGGCATCAGTAAACCACAAAGGTCCTCCTCTTCGACCTCCAGACTTCGCGTTCTCTGAAATCGGAACAATTATGAATACCCACCCGCCATTTCGAATATTGAATTAAGTTCGCGTGATTGACTCATTTCACGCCTACCGCATTATACCTACCCAACCTCGTTCAACTATCGCCATTAATCACTTAAATCCGGGATTGGAAGTGTTTCCATGATAAATGGAATTTTTAGCGCCACCTGTTGGGAGTAATTACAGACGTCGCCTGCGTGTAAGGTGGATGCCAATTTCGCAAATGAAGGGAAGCACGCAATTCAATATCGCCCCCTCGTGGGGTGATTATTCGGACTAGCGTGAACAGGCCCAGATTGTCAATGAGACCGTGCGCAGAATAAACAAACAACCAATCAACTGAAACGGATTTTTATTGAGACGTTCTGGGGAAATTGGTTTCATTAAAAATGTGAGTGGGAAAGACGGGACTTGGTAAATCTCAGGAGAAGACCGGCAGTTTATTTGAATCTGTATCCAGAGGGCATTGCTGTACTACTATGATTAAATACCTAGATAGCTTTCAAATTCTTGAAGATCGGGCTCAAACTGGAGCTATACATTTTGTTGAATTTGTGTATGAATGCCTGGACAAAGGCTCGCAAGTCGCGGGTTTATTTTTTGACTTGTCTTCAGCATTTGATAGTCTCGCGCATCAGTTTATGTTGGACAAGTTGTTTAATTTAGGATTCAGGGGTGAGTTTTTGGATTGGATTTGATGTTATCTAGAGGGTAGGGTCGCGACAGTTAAAATTCACAATACCTTTTCAAGTGAGCATAAACCAAAGTTAGGAGTACCACAGGGCTCTGTTCTGGGTCCACTCTTGTTATTTATTAACAACCTTCCAATCAATTTAAGGAAAAAATATTCTTCAAAGCATTAAATTTCAACAACTTATCAGCCAAAATCATCCGAATACCCTTGTTTGATGATGGTTCTTCTAGAGCGGTTACTGCAGAGACCTTAGTGGAGCTGCAAAGAATATGTGAACTGTTGATGCAGAGTTTCATGGACTAGTGTCATCTAAATAAACTCTTAATGAATGTCAATAAAATGGGGTGCATTCACTTCTCACTATCTAGAGATGATCAAAATGCATTGATCTTTCGGCATTTGGATTTCATCATTCCAGCCAAGCACTTCACTAAGTTTCTGGGTATCCACATCCATTGATATCTGAGGGAGGTGGAGTTTACATATAGACACCGTTTGTAAAAAGGTAAATAGCTCTTACTACGCAATAAGTAAAGTTGAAGCTACGATTCCTTTGAAATCTCTTGTTGACGTCTACTATAGATCTAAAAGGGCGATGAAATCACTGTGTATCGCGGGATTCACATGTAATTTTTCAAGAATTCCTGAAGTTAAATGAATGTTATCATTTCGATATATTTGGAAATATATTGCCTACATCCAGGTATACTAGGTAGGAATCATTCAAATTAAATCAAACAAAAAAGTCATATCTTTATCGTACTTCAGTAGCATTAGTCAAAAAATGGCTAAAAGTTTCTCAGAATTAGATGTTAATATTGCTTTCAAAACGCAAAGGACCCAACTCCAAACATACACAAATCGGGAATTTATAAGTTATCTTGTTCGACATGCAGTAATAAATATATAGGACAGACGGGCCTTTCCTTCAAGACGAGATTCGAAGAACATAAAATGAATTTCATGAAAAATAAACATACTTCTACTTTTGCCACTCATTGTTTAGAAAACGGCCATTCTTTTCCGGCAATGGATAATTTTAAAAGTTTACATGTAGAATCAAAAGGAAAGAAACTTGATTATTTGGAATCTGTTGAAATTTTCAAATAAGATCACAATAAAAATAATGAAGGACTGTACGGCTCTATGTAAATCCAAAATATTTGAGATATTTGAATAACTAACATCTGTTTACCAATTTTCTATGGCGTGCTGACTTTCTAATAGTTTTTAGGCGTCCTCTCTTTTTAAACCTGTTTTTATCACTTCTTCTACCACTGTATATGCATAAACACCCTGTCCTGCTTGTTAAGTCTCCAGTTGTCTGAAGATGCAATAGTTAATTCCCGAAAGCTGAGTCACAAGTGAATGTGTTAAATATCAATTTATTGGAAGTAAAACAGTATTTTCTACAAATGATATGATCAACTACTAAATAGTAACGGCAGAAACAGTTCAGCATGAATAACTATGCGAAAAATATCTTCTTTCTCGTACAATATATCTTTTCTTAAATCCTCGACATCAGAATAAACATTCAAAGAGTTGAACATGAAACAATTTAACGTTGTCGTAAACCATGTTCATTAAATCTGAAGCATCACTTGAAAGGAAGCTCTAGGCTCGGATATTTCATTCAAACGATGAAGGTATATAACACAAAATGGGTTTATATGTAATAAATTCTCGCTGTCTTATGCGAAAAACAGGAAAATACTGAATTTATTTCCATGAAACTCCCATTGTCTAATCAAATGATGAGGGTATATCCATCACAATATCTCCATCGTGTAGGACTGGAAGATATCGCGTCATTTGGAAACTTCCTTTTCGAATACAAACTTTCTCGTATCCCACTTCGAGTGGTACATTTCTCCTCAATTCTTATGCATTACGCGCCAAATATGTTTAACAGCCTTCCTTATCTATTATTCGCATGAAAGGGATGTTCTCAACAACTTCCCATTGTTGTCTGATTCCCAAATTCATCGTCAAGTGCTTGCTCGAAAGAGAATGATGTAATCAGGAGCGGCTTGATTCGAAATAACATTATATTAAACGTGGGGACACAAAAACTCTTCCCTTTCCTGCGAACCACTCAAGTGTCACTTCAGAAAATTTCTTCCCTTATCTGGATGATTGTACTTGAAGATGGAAATCTGTTCAGGTTTTAAAAAAAGGTCGCACACTTTGTTGAAAGACAGCTGAAAATCTGATCCATATTTGAGGTGTCGGCAGGTGTCGCATGAATGCCTCACAATATTCAGTTCCTCATTAATTCTATAGTTTTCTTGATAACTTTGTTACCGTCTTTCCATTTTTCACATGGTTTATGGAAAAAAAACTCTTCTGTACATAAAAGTGTACTCGAACTTGAAAACCAGAGGTAAACAATTTTTAAAATTTGAATATCAACACAGATTTAATATGTTGGTCTTCTACAATTTCAATTTCGAAAAACTTTTTATTCAAAAAACTTTCAGAATTAAATTAATGTCTACAACAAGCTCCGGTTATATTAAATAGACGAATATATTCAAAACTCAAAATACAATGTCAAATGGAATGAATGAACCAACAAATATAAAAAAGGCAATTAAAATTAATAAATGAATATTTGAAGGAGACAAAATTTTGTTTCTGATCTTATCATACTAAACACCAATTCTTTTTCTAAAACATAAAGCACAACTTAAGGACTTTTTAAAAAAATATAATTCATTTGAAATATTTAATATATTTAAATATTCAAATGAGTTAATTCAAAAATCTCTCAAAACATGCACTATATCTTAAAACATGCACTATATATTTTGAGAAGTCCTTAAGTTGTGCTTTATGTTTTTGAAAAAGAATTGGTGTTCATTATGATAAGATCAGAAACAAAATTTTGTCCCCTTCAAATATTTATTCATTAATTTGAATTGCCTTTTTTATATTTGTTGGTTTATTTATTCCATTTGACATTATATATTGAGTTTTGATTATATACATTCTTTCAAGAAAGTACCGGAAATTATAGATTTAAATCTGGCGGGGCAATGAGGCAGGTAATTTTTTTTTCCTAGGTTGGTACCACTGTCCTTAATTACTATGCCCAGCTTGAGCGGGATCTGTCAACTAGTGTGTTTGCAACAGCTGATTAAGTCAGTCGATGTCAAAGTGCGTGCCGATTTTTACTATGAGTGATTACGTTGAGCAAAGAATTTGTTTGAAGTTTTGTGTTGCAAATGAATTTTCGTGTGCCGATGCATTGAAAATGTTGCAAAAGGCCTTTGGTGATAAGGCTCTATCGAAAACTCGTGCATATCAGTGGTACAGAACCTTCAAGGCCCATCGCCCATCGACGGCTTCGATCGAAGATAACGTCGATAAAATTAAGGAAAGGGTGCTGGAAAACCGTCGTACCAGCTTGAGAGAGATAGCACATGATCTTAAGATATCCCACGAGTCCGCACGTACGATTTTGATTGATATTTTGGGCATGAGAAAGGTGGCCGCACGACTCGTACCGAAAGACCTGAATTTTCTTCAAAAACGTCATCGCGAACAGGTTGCTTCAGACATGCTGGATCGCTGTAATTCCGATTCTACATTCATGGAACGCATTATAACTGGTGATGAGACCTGGGTCTACGAGTACGATATGCAAACAAGCCAGCAATCATCGGAATGGGTGGCAAAAAATGAGCCGAAACCGAAAAAACCACGCCAAAGCCGCTCGAAAATGAAGGTGATGCTCATTGTTTTCTTCGATATCCGTGGCGTGATGCACTACGAATTCGTTCCAGAGGGTCAGACGGTAAACAAGGAGTATTACTTAGGCGTTATGAAACGTTTGCGTGAGCGTATCCGTAAGAAGCGGCCAAATTTGTGGGCGAACAACTCATGGATTTTGCATGACGATAACGCGCCTTCTCACCGAGCTACGATTGTGACTGACTTTCTCGTCAAAAACTCAACAAACGTGCTTCAGCAACCACCGTATTCGCCGGATTTGGCTCCCTGCGACTTTTTCCTCTTCCCAAAACTAAAATTGCCCCTTCGTGGCACCCGTTTTGAGTCGATTGAAGCCATAAAACAAAATTCGGCGCGAGAGCTGAAGTCCATCCCGGAAAACGCCTATAAAAAATGTTTCGATAATTGTAAGTGCCGTTGGCATAGATGTATTGGAGCAAATGGAGCCTATTTTGAAGGCGACCCAATAAATTTTGACGATTAAATGTAAAAATGTTGTTTTAATTGAAAATTCCTGGTACTTTCTTGACAGAGTAGTAACTCGTGTTATTGATGAAATAAGGCCTGAATTACTCGAAAAAGTGGTTCAAAATTGGTGTGGTCGAATGCGGTTCCTCAGAGCTTGTCGTGATGGACATATGCCGGAAATTATTTTTAAAACCTAAATGTCATAAAATTATCCTTCAACCAAAAAAGTCACTCTAAAAAAATCGCCCGATATTAGAATATCATTTTGATAATTTTCAATGTATATTGTAGAAGTTGGAGTATATTATTCTGTATTCAAATTTATTTGATTATTATTATTATATGAAATCAGTCTTGATGGAAACTCATTTTAACGATACATTGAAAAAAATATTTTTAAATTTCCCTATGTTTATTTCAATCTAACAATTAATTCACTACAGGCTAGCTTTTCATATTTTGCATAATGACGAATTAAATTTGTTTTATGATATAGTCTTTCACAGTTGAAACAAGGATCTAAAGAAGATCCTGCATACTACAAGTATCAATAAATTTGACAAGGCTCCCAAAAAATATGCAAAATGGTTAATTGTTTGAATATGTTTGCTTGTTGAGTAACATTTTACGCGTTAATCTCTAGAGACGGTTACAATTTCAAAGTGTTAATTTTGTTTTCAATATGCAAAATTTCTAGTGACTGATTCAAATGAGTCGAAGTATTTTTATTACTGAGATATCATCTGAGATATTCTGCTATTCTGGTTTGTAATTTTCTATTTGTCCTATGTAACACAATTATTACAGCACTACCTATTATAACGAATGTTTTTGCGTATACAAGCACAGAATTTTGGGATTAAGCATTTTCAAATGTAGAAGAATCAGATTGTTTAAAATTTGTGTTGCTCATATACAAACTTCATTAGTTCAATGGCGCAATATCAAAACGATAAAAGTAATTTGCCCAATATGCAGTTAATTTGATTAAAGGGTGAAGTATTTAATACATGCAGCTCACCGAAAAAGTCTCAAACTGAACAACCAAGTGAGACCTTATGCCACCTGGAAAAATCCAACAGATAAATTCGGACCGGAGTTACGATCGATCCTAGGGTCTGGCAGCGCCGTACGAAGTTGCAAAAATAGCCGATGGGTTGTTTGTGTAAATCCAGGAACCCTCCGGGACCCAACTATGTACTCCTGCGGAGAAATGTAACCCACCTGTTTCGGGAAACGGGGACCGATGGCCCACTCGCAACGTCTACGGAATAATGCCGGAATCGCGAGTCTACAGATCGAGATCCGGGTCGGTTTAATTCTTCAGGGAATAGGGAATTACCTGATCCTTCCAGGACACGCGATAAATATTTAAGTGGAGGAATGCGAATAGGCAGGGACGGCCTAGAACCTGTAGTGAAGACTAGAGCAGAGATTAAAATCGTCATATTCAGTGTCATCCATTCTGTGGTCCAGATTTGACATCCACGTTCCAACTACATACGTCAAACTGCACTGTCACCTGCAACTCTATGTTCAGTTTGAAGCTTGTTATGTTAATGTATGGATCGTCTAACAACCGCTCAATGTTCACATTTTGAATACGTTGTACAAGTTTATACTTTTCGAGTAGAGCTTGTAAAAGTTTCCTCTTATTATCGCCAGACGCCATCGCTTTCTTGAAGATCGTCTCCGTAGGAGGTATCCTGATACAATAATATTTTTCTTTTGATAATTTTGCAGTATTATTCCATCGGATTCAGCAACACTTTTCTTGGAATCACTACCATCAATTTTCCCCATATTGAATGCACAGTCTTCAAGAACTAATGCTAGTTATAGATGTCATTCTCTGCATCTAACATGCACTTACGTTTCACACAGAACTTCCTCAATTACTTTTATATAGACACAATAAGAGCATTGAGCTCAACACTCCTATGCCAAAGGACGAGGAAAGAGAGTATAATATTGACTTCGGAATAGTTTCAAATGAAAATAATGATGACAACTATTTGGAAGAAATGAGAGAGTTAAAACTCAAGTGATACATATTTCTTATCAAGAGAACTAATTCCATACATAAGTTCTTGTATAATGATTTCGAAAATGTATAACACACGATAAAATTATAATTAAGAAGAAATAGAAGTTTTCTGCCATTTTTTCAATGGCTGAAGCAGTTTCTTCCATTTAAGCTGCTAAGTTCCCCTTTTCCAGCCGTTGGTTTTGATTGTGGTGAATTATAAGTCTCGATGTTAATTCTGTAGATTCGTTCAGGCTTAAATCTATCGGGTGTTTCCTTTAGAGTGATAGAACTTTCGATAGGGATAACTGTGATTTGACAGAAGGTAGAAGCCATGTTGATTTAACATTTCTGTTCAGTAAGCATTGACCAATTATCATGAAAATACTCACGCCGCAACAACGTTTACAAATTGTTGAAATTTATTTTAAAAATCAGTGCTCTATTCGCCAAACTTATAGAGCACTTCGTGAAATTTATGGTTTACATAATCGTCCATCAGAGCAGCTTATTCGTCGAATTATCGATATATTTCGGACAACATTTTCTCTACTCGATGCAACAACAACAAGTTAAAGAACTGTACGTACAGAAAAAAATATCGCTGCTGTAAGTCATAGTGTTAATGATGATACAGATTTGTCTATTTGTCGACATTCACAACAAGTTGAACTCTGTGCATCCACCACAAGGAAAATTGTGAAGAGCTTGGTCTACACCCATACAATATCCAACAGCTTCAAGAACTAAAGCCACTTGACTATAATAAGCGTCGTTTGTTTGCTGATTAGGCCCTAGAACAGCTTGAAGTGCATCCACTTTTTTATCGTAAAATTGTGTTTAGTGATGAAGCTTATTTCTGGTTGAACAGCTATGTAAACAAGCAAAATTGTCATATAAGGAGTGAAAACAATCCTCAATCCGACTGGTTCAAGAACTTGACCATAATAAGCGTCATTTGTTTGCTAATTGGGCCCTAGAACAGCTTGAAGTTTATCCCCTTTTTTATCGTAAAATTGTGTTTAGTGATGAAGCTCAAAATTGCCGTATATGAAGTGAAAACAATCCTCAAGAAGTTCTGCAGGTTCCATTGCATTCTGAAAAATTCACTGTATGGTGTGCTTTACACGCTGTAGGCATCATCGGTCCATATTTCTTTAAAAACGATGCTGGAGCTAATGTTACAGTGAATAGTGCTCGTTGCAGATCGATGATCAATGATTATCTGTTTCAAAATTTGAATGGTATCGACCCAGAAGTGTTTTGGTTCCAAAAAGATGGTGCTACACCTCATGCTGCTACTGTAACAATTGATTTACCGAAAGAAAGATTTGGCGATAAGATTATTTCGAGAAATGGTTCAATTAATTGGCCTCCAAGATCATGCGACATAACTCCACTGGATTATTTTATTTAGGGTTATGTCAAGTCATTGGTTTATGCTGACTAACCAGAAACAATAGACGCTTTGTAAGCCAACATAACTCGTGTTTTTGATGAAATAAGGTCAGAGTTACTCGAGAAAGTGGTCCACAATTGGTCTGGTCGAATGCGGTCCCTCACAGCTAGTCGTGGTGGACATATGCCGGAAATTATTTTTAAAACATAAATGTCATAAAATTATCTTTCAAATAAAAAAAAATTTGGCTTCGATCTTAATTTAAATGTATTTTATTTCCATTTAAAGTTATATCACTCTAAAGAAATCTAAAAGACTCCCGATATTTTCACTTGGAATTGGATTACCAGGATGTAATGCCATTATAATCTTCTCGTTACAACTTTCTTGCTTTTATTGTTCTTCAAATAAGGAGGAATTAGTTCTGTCACTCTAAAAAAACACCCGATACATTCAAGCTGTGGTGGAAATTCTCAACGGAGATATAATTTTTGAATATAACTAAATCTGATTCTAAAAACAATAAGAATCAGATTCAATTATACTCGTCAGTAATATCAAATCTAAACTATGACCATTTATCAAATTTTTATAGTCAAATGTTCCCATCTTGAAAGCAGTCTCAGAAATGAACTTATATAAGTAATTATGTGCAAACTTTTGCGTAAGCATAGAGAAAGTCCAAACTCTGTGATTTGAACTTGCTCAATGATCACGCAGAAGTTTGGATATAAACTATTCATTGAGGTTCATTTCTTAGACTGCTTTCAATATGGTAACATGTGAGTATAAAAATTTGATATAATGGTCATAGTTTGGATTGAATATCACTGTCGAGTTAAAATAAAAAACGAAATATGGACATATGTAATATTGTTTTCGGTTTATGCTTGTTATGTTGAGTTACTTCGCGGATTTTTTATTTTGATTATTATATCAGTTGATAAAATTTGAAATTTGTAATTTATGGAACAGTGCTTCCGAGGTAATAAGGTATCGAAAGATTCAAAAATATCGTAAGAAATAAATATTTCAAAATAATTTCATAGTAGTTTGCATTAAACGTAATTTACATCTTAATTTTTTTATAATTTTCAAGAGTTAAAAAGTATTGTATTGAGTTGTTCGGAAAGTTACTTGCTTTTTTTGGGAAAATGAAAGACAATTTTTGTATGATGAATGAATATTTTATCGAATTATAAAATGGCCATTTTAGTGCAACATCTTTTGCCATCTTTCTGGTAGTAGTGTAATTCCGCTAATAAAATTTTTGGCCTTTGCTGGCAAAAAACTGATCCAGATGATTATTGACTCATTCATTTGAAGTAAAGGTTTTATCGTCCAAAAAATTTTGCAATGACCAGAACAAATATTAATCCGAAGGCCCCAGATATGAAGAATATGGTAGGTATTCCGTCCAAGCTGTAGAAGCTTATGGCACATGACCAAATTTGTATAAGGTCTCACATTATCTTGTTGTAACACTACACCTTTTCTGTTGATTGATTCTGGCCTTTTCTGTTGAAGTGCATCATTCAGTTTGTCCAGCTGATGATGAGTGTAGACTTCCGAATTAATTGTTGATGCCTCTTAAATCCCAGCAAACAGACAGCAATACCTTTTGGTATTGCTGGTATTGATGGATATTAGCTTTCAAAATTTTTTGAACCGGTTCATCTTTTTTTCTTCATGATCTTTTGCATTTGACATTGTTATATACAACCCATTTTTCGTCCCCACTAATGATGCGCTTCAAAAATGGATCATTTTCGTGACGTTTGAGAAGCGAATCTCAGACTTCAACGCGCTGACAAAAATTTCTCTCTGTGGGTACATGGAGAACCCTTATATTGAGCTTCGAGGTTAAATTCAGGCCTTTCAAGTGATCATACACAGTTGAATTCGATAGATTCAACCTCTCACCGATGTCACGTGCTGTTATTCGCCGATTTGCAGCAACTAATCCGTTTATCGTGTCTTCATCAGCTTCAACCAGCCTTACGGAACGTGGTGCATCGTCGACATCAAAATTGCTGGATCGAAATTTTGCAAACCGGTTCACCAGCGTACTGTCAACATATCTTCTCCTAAAACTTCGATTAATTTCTTTCTGGCTTGCGCAGCATTGCATTTTATTTATCATAAAATATGCTTATTGCTCTCCATATTTGAAAAGGCGCCAACCAAAAACTACTGTGTAGAATTAATTTAACCTTTTTATGCACAAGCATTGCTACATCAGCTCTCCAAATATATAATGATTATGCGGGTTCGAAAAGATACAATTAAATCCTGTATCAAGAAAAACGAAATTATCTTCCGAACAACCTCATATATAACTCGTATATTGAGTATGTTTTTAACATCAATGGAATGACTATTCACCCATAAATGAAACAATACTCACTATACACACTTGAAACAACTATTTCAGCATAGTGCTGATCAAACGGACAGTACAACCGAATTTAGTGTGTTCTCGAAACAACCCTACACATCATTAGAGCATCAGCAACCTATCCGTGTAATGTAAATCATTTTCCGGTTGGAAAATCCAAGCTTCCAGCCCAACACTTCTCTATTCGTCCTAATCAGGATGGCCGACATTAAGCGTGTCGCAGTGGTCGCCGAGGAGATTAGTGCGTGACGAAATTTATAACATCAGCAGCGGGATGGCGTCAACAAAATCCACTTTTGATGTCGCGACGTATCCAACAACCCAGACTTAAACGAAACCGCGAGGGTTTTAACTGCCTCCTAATTCCACATGTGTTCGCATCAAATGTGTTCGTTAGGGAACGCTGATCCTGGAAAGTAGGAGGATATGTGTCCAAATAATTGTAGAATCGTCCGCTTGTAGATACTGAAAGGCTGCGCTCTAAACTTTTTCGTATTTTAAGTGAGATTCGAATATTTCATTTTGTACAATAGATATATTAAAATTTTGTATGAAGAAGTATTTTGAATATAACTGATAATAGCTGGAATGCATTCTCCGGAACCTCAAAGATTTAAATCTACATGAATCCATTTCGAATTGAATTTCGAAACATGCCCTAGATAACACTGTATCACTTTATGAACATATATATTATCATCACATGTGGTGGAAATTAACTAATAAAGAATAATAGTTGTAAGAAATCAATTGAATTTTTTCAAAATGATTCTACAAAATGGAATATACGGAGGATAAATAAGATATTGAGTGCTACTTCATCTTTTCGAATGGATAACGTGTATATTTTCTTACTATTGACTAGCTATTTCTCTCCTGATGACGAATATATAAGCATGTGTTGCTCTATCTCTCTTATTTTGAGAATTACAGAGCCTCAAATTTGAAGAACCACCTAGCAAGCTCATTGTCAAGTGGTAGGCTGTGATAAATCAAAAAACGACATTGGTAACAATTAGGTACACGTTGATGTTTAATAGAATTATTTCTGAAACATGCATTACACAGAAACGGAAAATTTTCACCTGATTTGAAGAACAATAAAAGCAAAAAAGCTGCAAGGAGGATTATATGGCATTACATCCAGGTGATCCAATTCCAAGTGAAAATATCGAGTGATTTTTTTAGAGTGATACAACTTTCAATAGGTATAACTGTGATTTGACAGAAGTAAGAAGCCATGTTGTTTTGACATTTCTGTTCATTAAGCATTGACAAATTATCATGGAAAAACTCACGCCGCAACAACGTTTACAAATTGTTGAAATTTATTTTCAAAATCAATGTTCTATTCGCCAAACTTATAGAGCACTTCATGAAATTTATGGTTTACATAATCGTCTATCAGAGCAGCTTATTCGTCGAACTCTCGATAGATTTCGGGCAACATTTTCTCTACTCGATGCAAGAACAAAAAGGACTGTACGTACAGATGAAAATATCGCTGCTGTAAGTCATACAATTAATGATGATCCAGATTTGTCTGTTCTCCGACGTTCACAACAAGTTCGACTCTGTGCACCCAAAACAGAATTTTGCGTATAGATATTGGTCTACATCCATACAAGATCCAACTGGTTAAAGAACTAAAGCCACTTGACCATAATAAGCGTCGGTTGAAATTGCCGTATATGGACTGAAAAAAATCCTCAAGAAGTTCTGCAGGTTCCATTGCATCCTGAAAAATGCACTGTATGGTGTGCTTTACACACTTTTTCAAAGATAATTCTATGATTTTTATGTTTTGAAAATAATTTCCGGCATATGTCCACCACGACTAGCTCTCAGGAACCGCATTCCACCAGACCAATTTTAGACAACTTTTTCGAGTAATTCAGGCCTTATTTCATCATTAACACGAGTTATGTTGGCTTACAAAGCGTGTATTGATTCTGGTTTATCAGCATAAACCAATGATTTGACATAATGTTATCGCCAACTCTTTCTTTCAATAAATCAATTGTTATGGTAGCAGCATGAGGTGTAGCACCATCTTGTTGGAACCAAAACACTTCTGGGTCGATACCATTCCAATTTTGAAACAAATAATCATTGATCATTGGACTGTAACAAGCCCCATTCACTTTAACATTAGCTCCAGCATTGTTTTTAAAGAAATATGGACCGATGATGCCTCCAGCGTGTAAAGCACACCATACAGTGCATTTTTCAGGATGCAATGGAAGCTGCAAAACTTATTGAGGATTGTTTTCACTTCATATACGGCAATTTTGAGCTTCATCACTGAACACAATTTTACGATAAAAAAGTGGATAAACTTCAAGCTTTTCTAGCCAACAAATGACGCTTATTATGGTCAAGTTCTTTAACCAGTTGGATCTTGTACCAAGATCTTAACGCAAAATTTTTCATGTGGTGGATGCACAGAGTCCAACTTGTTGTGAACGTCGACGAATAGACAAATCTGGATCATCATTAACACTATGACTTACAGCATTAATATTTTCTTCTATTCGTACAGTTCTTTGTCTTGTTGTTGCATCGAGTAGAGAAAATGTTGTCGGAAATCTATCGATAGTTCGACGAATAAGCTGCTCTGATAGACGATTATGTAAACCATAAATTTCACGAAGTGGCAAGTTTGGCGAATAGAACACTGATTTTGAAAATAAATTTCAACAATTTGTAAACGCTGTTGCGTGTAAGTCTTTTCATGATAATTTGTCAATGCATACTGAATAGAAATGTCAAAACGACATGGCTTCTACCTTCTGTCAAATCACAGTTATTCCTATCGAAAGTTCTATCACTCTAAAAAAAACATCCGATGCTTACAACCGTGTAAGAGATTCTAAAAGTTTCAAGAGAAATAGACGCCTTACGCTGTGAGAATCAAGAGCTCGACATATTGCCTTATTTTGAAAGTAATGTTACCATAATAAATTGTTGATAAATGCTGAAACTTGAATTTTATTGAATTTTAAATCAGAAATTATGCAGAACTGCATAAAAGTTGTTTTAAAAAATCCAGAAAATGGATTAAAGGAAGCATCACCTGAACCTGAGCAATAAGCTGTTCGAAGATTCATAGAGTGTTAAAAAAGTTACTGCCAGCACAACTCCTCACATAAGACCAATCGTCCTTTTCCACGGAAGTCGTATTCAACAGAAAAAATCGAAGATAACGCAAAGTATTTCAAATTAGAAAATCTGGAAAGTCTATTTACGTTTGGTGTGGCATAGTTTAAAATAAAATTGTGGGGCCTCTTCATTAGTCCAAAATAAACGCAGACTCTACTATATGCAGTTTATTTACAAGCAAGATTAAAATTACCCTTGAGCATCTTAGAAATACAACACTAACAACACTTAAGCAAAAACAGTTACTGAGGGTCTGAACTTTTCCATCTTCAAGCCCTTTCTTATCTAACTCGTCCAAATGCACTCTATCTCTCAATTTTCGGTTCGATCTCTAACTCTCGTCCAAATGTACACTATCCTAGTCCTTTTCGCGAACTTTAACTTTAGTCCGAATGTTCGCTTTCATGATCTACACTTGGAGTTCTTTTTCGACCTCAAACCCCAGCTGCACCCCACCTATACTTGAGCCGTAGGCGTACACAGCAATGCTTGACTTCAGCTCATTGGACAGATACTCCGCCGATCAAGGCGAGAAATAGAATAATGTGGATGGATCTCTAGACACCCCATCATATGACAATTAAACTTGCTATTGTAACATGTCCCATTTCGAAACATATTTACACCGCATGTCGAATAATGGCTAAAGCACAGAAAGTGCTTTCGATCTAGTCACCACAAGAAAGCCTGTATCCCAACAATTGATCACTCAGACACTTCAAAACCTGAATTAGAGTAACACAGACATGAAAAGTGTCATTTATAAGTTGTCTACATATAATTTATGAAGTAAAAACTCAGTTTCTAGAATTGTCTCTAGAAATTGAATTCATACATAATTATCAGTTCATTTTCCTATCCAATTGAGATTTTTCCCAACAACATGGAAATATCTCAATTTATTTAGTGGCTAAGAAAATGTAGTAATGATCGATTTTCTGGTAACTGCATTATTTTCGTGAATTCAACAGTCATCCCTGAAAAAGTCTGAAGTTTTATTTCTAAATTCATATAAACCGCAAAGACTGAAATTATCTTGGTACTCGATAGTTTGTGATTCTCGAAATGACTCTTCAATAAGTTATTTGGTTCAAAATACCGCACCTACCTCAAATGTACAATAGCGTATCCATGAAAACTCTGAAAAAAAAATAGTTGAAATCGCAGGTTTCCAACATTATTCCAATGAAATCGCAGTGAGGCGCTCGTTCCGTCCCAATGCCAACATCTTTCCAATTCCGTGGCGGAACTCGATTTCGGTCACAAACGGAGGTGCAAATTATCCGAAGATAGACTACCATTCCAATCATGGACAGCTGAGGTTTCGTTAAATATTCAAATATTCTCTTGCACGATTTCTCGTCTCCAATTCTCCGGTCGAGCAGAAAATGTCAATATCGGCACGACTGAAATATTCATTTGGAAGCTTTTCACTACTTCCTGATGAATCATTTTCTGGGGTTCGGTGTCACTCATGCCTGGAATTTTCCTGCTTGAAAAAAACTAATTTTATCCCTTCCATTGTGAAATTCTCAGTGCAAACGCATCGAAGGTGAGTTTGTACACGAGGTGTTTTTTTGAGATTTTTATTTTCCTAACATAAATATTGATTTAAACTTAATTAAATCAAAATGACTTAAAAGACCTGAGTTTTCATTTTAGTAGTGTATTGTTCCGTACATAAGGGAGTTTCTGAAAACTTCCTTCTTCGTCCTGATCGTCTAATTGAGGAAAAAAATTGTTGTAATACTTTGTAGTTTCATTAATTGATAAAATCAAGATCAGTACCCTTCAAATATACTAAAATAAATTGATATATAAACAAATGTAAATACAGCGATCAATTGAATAAACACACAGATCATTAGGAATGTCTTGTTGCGACATAACCCTATGTCGCAACAAGACATAGTCATTAATTGATAAAATCAAGATCAGTACCCTTCAAATATACTAAAATAAATTGATATATAAACAAATGTAAATACAGCGATCAATTGAATAAACACACAGATCATTAGGAATGTCTTGTTGCGACATAGGGTTATTCTGTCGATTATGGATCCACATTTAATTCACTCTAAACATTCTAAATTCTGAAACAAAGTTCTACTGATAACCACTTCTATATTCCAATTGAATGAAGATGAAGAAGCTTTCATGTGGGATATATGTTAATTCATTCAGATTATGAAAAACTGGTCGTCTCAAAATGGAGCATAAATACAGAAGAATTCAACAATGAATGTTTTTGTATCAAGTATTGTTTAATACTTGATACAAACAACATACACATTAACATACACTCGTACTCTTATGAATTATCAACAATTGCATCCTCTTTCTATCACAGAATACCATTATTCAGCCAGTGTTCTGTTTCTTAGAATAATCAGGGGTTATGTTTACCTCACACCAAGTGACTATAGACTATTCCTTTCGGCATTGACAGTGAAAGAATTAGCAAACGAATTCCTTGTGTGGTTTGTTCTGCTCAGTTCTCTATTAATGCAATAAACTGCTCAACAATTGAAGTGAATAATTTGCGTACATATAACAATATGGCAAAGGAAATTGAAAAAACCATTTTGTATATCTATATATATATATATATATACATCGTCCATCTATGTTAGGAAATGAGATTAATATTTTCCTCTTTTTCAACTGCAATATATTTAATAATTTAAAATAAGGTTATTCTGATGCTATTAGGAGTATCTTTCGAAATAACGTTGGATTTTCAATGGGACCTGTTTGTTTCAACCTTATTTTGTCAATTACATTAAATTTAAGAAATGGTATTCAGAAAGTATAACTACTGACAAATTATGGAACGTTTGCAAATCCCCCAGAAAAACGAAGTGAAATATCGAGCATTTATCTTTCAGGTTCAGTGGTTCAAAACGTTGACTGAAAACGTTTTCAACGATTAATGAGCATTGTTCAAAGTTATTCAATAAAATATAGAATAAATGCACAACGATACGTGAAAGCATGTTTTCCAAGTTGAAAATTTCGCGAATACGTCGTCTCATACGAAAAACTTCATTAAACAAGTCAAATACTTGGACCATTCATTTCGCGGAACAATGGAAACCTAAAAATTATTCCCCTATTCGTCATATTACATGAATAGAACGTGTCCGAGAAAATGCATTATATAATATTAATAGCCAAATGGGCCGGAATTCTTTCCTATATATCTTCTTCTATTATCCATGCTGTAGTGAAATAACGGAATAATTCATTTTCTATTACCGAGCTTCATTAGCTATTTTTGTCGTATAAATGAAATATTGTGAGGTCAAACTGAAAAAAGCTATGAAAATAAAAACCCTGAATGGAATTGTAACTTAGTGAAGATAAGAATGATATGATGTGCATTTTAACATTTGATGATAGTTGTGTTTTATGGCATATAAATAATTCTTAATGATGCTCCTTTATTCTTAGAGCAATCATGATATTTATCAAAGTAATGGACATTCAAATCGTTCAATTTTTCTTCGTTATTTACTTGACAAAAAATGAACTTAACAGATATATTAAATATGTGATATTATTTCTGTTAGCCTTCTACATATTTAATTGAAAAAAATTATATTTGATATTATAACTTCAGGAATGAAATTAATGTCATATGAGCACTGCTCATATCAAATGACATATAAAATGAACATTCATTATAAGACATCCAAATGAGATAACAAAATCCAATAAATATAATTTTTTAACAAAAATACTATAAATTAAATATTTTGAGTAGACAAAATTTTGTTTCTGCTCATCCCTCTTATGAAAACAGATCTTTCAAAAATATTTAACATAATCTTAAGAATTTCATCATAAGACTTTCTTACTTAGAATATTCAATATTATTGGATATCTAACTGAGTTACTTTTAAGAAAATCTGAAGATATGTAAAAACATTACTAAAAAAGTTTTAAGAGAGACTTTTACTATAACAGAGACCATTAAATTGCCTTGCAATCTTTAATATTAATAGTAAACCACAAAACCATTTATTTAGGGTCAACATTAGACTAAATTTGAATGTTCAGTATTCATTTGCCAAAGACGCATTCTGAATTGTTGAAGGTAAGTAAATATTTTTTGTTGATTGATGTTATATTTTATTGAATACGATTGAATACTGACGAAGCAGTCTCTCTTAAAACTTGTTATTTGGTAATGTTTTTACATATCTTCAGATTTTCTAAAAATTAACTCAGTTAGATATCCAATAATATTGAATATTCTAAGTAACATAGTTTTATGATGAAATTCTTAAGATTGTGTTAAAGATTTCTAAAAGATATCTGTTTTCATAAGAGGGATGAGCAGAAACAAAATTTTGTCTACTCAAAATATTCAATTTAAAGGATTTTTGTTAACAATTTATATTTATGGATTTTGTTATCTCATTTGGATGTCTTATAATGAATGTTTATTTTATATGTCGTTTGATATGAGCAGTGCTTATATGACATTAATTTAATTCCTGAAGTTATAATATTAAATATAATTCTTTGAATTAAATATGTAGAGGGCTAACAGAATATATTTCTTAATATTAAAATATTCAAATAATTTCATATACCTTCCATCAAGTATAAACCTCCATTTATTTTATTTTAAAATGTGATATTATACAAAATCAAGATATGTTTATTGAAAGATAAAAATTGTTTGGCTTCATGGTAGCTTTGAATTTTGGCGAGTCGGTTTTTACTTTATGGTGGTCAAATTTTTGGGATATAGGCTCCCCCATGGCGACTAAATTAAAAGTACTTCCGGTTATTAAGCTATTATTAGCCATTTAACTTCAAGATGTTCTGAAATGGGACGTGTTACCTCAATTAGTTTACCGCTCATAAAAGAGTAGAGATTTATTGTTCAACCAAACAACGTCAACAGTTTCCTGGAAGAACGTATCTTCGATGGGGTGTCTTGAGATTCATCACATTGTTCTATTTCTCGCCCTGATTGATATAGTATCTAACAGTGGAAGTCGAGCGTGGCTGCGTAAGCCATAGGTTTAACTATAGGTGAAATGCAGACTGAGTTGGAGATCGAAGCTACCACTCTAAGAGCAGTTCACGGAGAAGGCAGTTCGCGAATAGAGAGTTGATAGAGCGAAAGGTCAGACGAGAAATAGAGAACGAGATAAAGACGAATTAATTCAGAAACTCAGTAACTGCAATTGCCTTAATTGTTGTTTAGACGTTCGAGTGTAATTTTCATCTTGCAAATTAAGTAAAGTAAAGTCTGTTTTTATTTTACATTATGGAACAGATAGGCTGATTCATCGATCAATACCCCAAGATATCGTTATAAAATAGCCTACATTTGTATACATGTAATATACGTATCTAAAATTTCAGCCTCACTTACAACCCTCAGGGTCAGAGATAACTATTGAAATATTTTCGCTAGGAAAGGATAAATCTTTGTTTACTCCATTCTCAAATACTGAATATCTAAAAAATCACGAATTCCTCACATTTTCTTATACAGACATGTGGAGGTCTAATGGTTATTTCTCCCAGACCTGCCAACATGGGCAAGTTCACGACCTGCATCTTCACAGGTCGCACTGAATGCCAACAATGCCCGTCCACTCCCTGAATTCAAATCAAAGTCGAAGTCGATCGGGGATTTTTAATGGATCCTCGAGTTTAACGAGTCGACCTGAACTCAGATCATTAATTCCAAGTACAGAGAGGACTTGACGCGAGCCCGAAATAATGAAAACCCGAGATTTATCGTGCGGAAAACAGAAAACATTTATATTTTCCCAAATTATACGGGTACTTTTCTCAGTCGGCTAAAAATGGAATCTGAATCATTTTTCATTACATGGATCTATCGCTTCCTCGTTGCTAAGAGATGTTTTCCCGGAGATTACTCGATTCAAGACCGGTCCTACAGACTTGTTGTCTCGGAAAATGAAGAATTATGCTCGCCTGGTTCTTCTCATCGAGTGCGATTTTTCACGTCTTTTTCCGGGGTGATTGCACTAGGAGCTCATTTCGCATCTTATTGGGGAGCTTTTGACAGGAAATCCCCTCGCTGGTTTGATTAAATCTGCCACGTTCCTACAATAGGCCTGATAAGAATGATCAAATTATTTTCAGTGTGACTTTGAAATAAGATAACCACTCAATTATTGAAATCAAGTGTGTTACAATGGAAAGGATCGATGTCAAACGTTAATTAAAAGTCAGTGAAGTACAAAAATTGAGATTTCGTCAAAGAAACATGTTGTGCTGCTTCACAAAAGTTGAGAAATCTATTTCAAAGTATTTCTGTTCCAACTCGCTACAAATTTCAATTTCATAAGATTTCTTGAAATCTCTTTAAAATTCAGATTAAATAAATGCCTTATTAGAAAACACTGTTTCGTTTTTAGTAGACATATAGAATTAACACTCATTACAAAGCATCAGCAGGAGATGAAAGAATCCAAAGTAGATTCAGAATAATAATAATAATTATTATTATTTTATTCGTCCTTTAAGACATAACAATTGATGATAGGGTCATAGAAAAACCATTCATTAATCTTAGAATATATCACAATAATACTCATCAACATAAAAATACTTTTTCAATAATGATGAATTAACTGCTTTCTTAAACCTACTTATTTTAAGTGACTGTATGCTTCGGGGAATATGATTGAACGGTTTTACACTTTGATATAGTGGAAACATTTCAAACTTGGAGGTTTTTTGCACAGGAGAATAAAATTTATACCCATTTCTTGTATTGTGGGAATGATATCTTGAAAGTTTGACAATACTGTTCTCATTCTCCTTCACAAATAAAAAACATTTCATAATGAATATAGAGGCTTATATAAGAATATTATTTTCCAATAAAAAAAGGTGGACTGATATCCAATATCTGGCGGAGTATTTTTTTTAATCATGAAAACTCTGCCGACGTCTATGGAATCACTCCATAATAGGACATTGTATGATAAATTACCTTCAAAGAAATCGTAGCTTTAACTCTACTTATTGCGTAGTAGAAGCTATTTAGCTTTTTACAAACAGCGTCTATATGTGAATTCCACCTCAGATGTCTATCGATATGGATACCAAGAAACTTAATGAAGTGCTTGGCTGAAATGATGAAATCCAAATGTCGAATAACCAATGCATTTGGATCATCTCTTGATAGTGAGAAGTGAATGCACTCCATGTTATTGACATTCATTAAGAGTCTATTTAAATAGTACCACTCTATGAAACACTGAATCAACAGTTCACACATTCTTTGCAGCTCCTCTAAGGTCTCTGCAGTAACCGCTATAGAGAAATTATCAGCAAACAAGAGTATTCAGATCATTTTGGCTGATAAGTTATTGAAATTTAATAGTTTGAAGGACAATTTCCTCAAATTGATTGGAAGGTCGTTAATAAATACCAGAAACAAGAGTGGATCCAGAGCAGAGCCCTGTGGTACTCTTTACTTTAGGTTATGCTCACTTGAAAAGGTATCGTAACTTTTGACTGTCGCGATTCTACCCTCTAGATAACATCAAATCCAATCCAAAAACACGCCCTTAAATTCTAAATTATACTTGTCCAATATAAACTGATACGTGAGACTATCACATGGACTAGACAAGACAAAAAAATAACCCGCGACTTGTCCAGGCATTCATACACAAACTCAACAAAATGAATAGCTCCACTTTGAGTTGAACCTGATCTGAAACCATGTTGTGCAGTATCAAGAATCTGAAACCTATCCAGGTATTTCATCATTCTGCCAAATACTATTCGTTCAAATACTTTGGTAAACACTGACGACAAAAATAGGTCATACGTTTCATGTCGGTATATAAAAAGGTTTTTTCCGAGAGAATGGAATATATTTTATATTGATAAGGATATCATTTTCATAGTATTTGTATATAGTTCCAATATATATTGTAGAAGTCAGAAGATATATTTCTGAATTTAACCAAAAAAAATTTGGGAATTTATTGAATTCTTCTTTTTCTCAAAGGCTTTTTGTTTGAAAGAAACTACAAATAGTCCATCAATTTATCCTTTTCAAGATTATATAGTGAAGTGACATCTTTCTCATTAAAAAAATTGATTATTTCCCATACAATGCTCTGCTTAACTGGTTAATTTCTGGTTTTTCTAAATGAACATCCTATGTTCTTTGATTCTATGTTGTAAACATCGGCCTGTCTGTCCTATATATTCGGTGTTTGTTTTAGAGTGATAGAACTTTAAATTGAAATAAAACACATTCAAATTAAGATTGAAGCCAATTTATTTTTATTTATATTTTAAAAATAATTTTATGACATTTATGTTTTGAAAATAATTTCCGGCATATGTCCACCACGACTTGCTCTAAAGAACCACATTTCACCAGACCAATTTTGGACCACTTTTTCGAGTAATTCAGGCCTTATTTCAACAATAACACGAGTTATGTTGGCTTCCAAAGCGTCTATTGTTTCTGGTTTATCAGCATAAGCCAATGACTTGACATAACCCCAAAGAAAATAATCCACTGGGGTTATGTCGCATGATCTTGGAGGCCAATTAATTGGACCATTTCTCGAAATAATAATATCGCCAAATCTTTCTTTCAATAAATCAATTGTTACGGTAGCAGCATGAGGTGTAGCACCATCTTGTTGGAATCAAAACACTTCTGGGTCGATACCATTCAAATTTTGAAACAAGTAATCATTGATCATCGATCTGTAACGAGCACCATTCACTGTAACATTAACTCCAGCATCGTTTTTAAAGAAATATGGACTGATAATGCCTGCAGCGTGTAAAGCCACCATAGAGTACATTTTTCAGGATGCAGTGGAACCCGCAGAACTTCTTGAGGATTGTTTCACTCCATATATAGCAATTTTGCTTGTTCACATAGCCGTTTAACCAGAAATGAGCTTCATCACTAAACACAATTTTACGATGAACAGTGGATCAACTTCAAGCTGTTCTAGGGCCCAATCAGCAAACAAAGGACGCTTATTATGGTTCTTGAACCAGTTGGATCTTGTATGGGTGTGACCAAAATCTTTACGCAAAATTTTCCATATGGTGGATGCACAGAGTCCAACTTGTTGTGAACGTCTACGAATAGACAAATCTAGATCATCATTAACACTATGACTCACAGCAGCGATATTTTCTTCTGTACGTACAGTTCTTTGTCTTGTTGTTGTTGTTTCAACGAGTAGAGGAAATCTTGTTCGTAATCTATCGATAGTTCGACGAATAAGCTGCTCTGATGAACGATTACGTAAACCATAAATTTCACGAAGTGCTCTATGAGTTTGGCGAATAGAACACTGAGTTTGAAAATCAATTTCAACAATTTGTAAACACTGTTGCGGCGTGAGTTTTTCCATGATAATTTGTCAATGCTTACTGAACAGAAATGTCAAAACAATATGGCTTCCATTTTCTGTCAAATCACAGTTATCCCTATCGAAAGTTCTCTCACTCTACAATCATCACATTGAATTTGATAAATACCGGATTCGAAAAAATTTGGGTATCTTCTTTATTTTTTCTTATTTTAGTTTTTTGTGCTTCAATTTCCCAGATCATTAGCACTACGGAACACTAACAATTCATGTATATATTATACAATAAACAGTTTAGTACTTAATTAGATTAGATTTATAAGATTGGCCCTTCTTTATTTTTCACTAATATATCAGCTAAATTATTTCAATTTACTGCTAAAGAATTAATTCCCATTTTATGGCTATTAAAGATCCGACTGCTGAAAAGTGTGTTGTATAGCCATTGAAAACAATATTTTTCTCCTTCTTAAGAATCATTTATAATGATATAATTTTTTTCATTAATTTTTTTATATAAATGATCCTTATGAAAAAAATAAAATATGATTTTCAATGACTTATATGAAAAATTTCAGTAGTAGGATCTCTAATTGTCTTCATAAAATGTTATTTAATTCTCTAGCAGTAAATAGAAATAATTTAGCTCAGATGTTGGTAAACAATAAAGAAAGGAATCCCAACTCTTCCAAATCGGGGATTTATCAAATCAAATGTGATGATTGCAATGCTACATAATAATAAATTGTAGGAGTATTTTTTAATATTTTAGTTGATCTCAAAAAATGAACCTTCTAGTTATTCTTTATAAAACTCAGCCTCCTTAAAACCAGGGAATCGAAAGAGTCTATCCGTAAACTTATCCGTATGAATTTTGCAGTTTATACTATCCGAAGTTCTCAACTTCAGAATATTATACCATACTTATTACGAACTTTTCGGTGTGCAAAGACTCAGAACTGCATTTCATTTGCATTTTCAACGTTAAACTAAATTTTCTTTCCGAGAACACACGAAAAGTTCTGAATTATTTCTAGACTATGTGAAATGAATGAATACGATATTTCAAGGATGTTTTTTGAATTATGCACAGATTATTCGTTCTCACACGAGATTTAAGAACGTCCTTTCGAATATATGAAACTACATGTTTGTATAATTGAGCCAATAATAAAATAGAACACTGAATTTGAAAATAAATTTCAACAATTTGTAAACGTTATTGCAGCGTGAGTCTTTCCATGATAATTTTTCAATGCTTACTGAACAGAAATAAAAAAACAACATGACCTCTACCTTCTGTCAAATCACAGTTATCCCTATCGAAAGTTCTATCACTCTAAAAAAACACCCGATATGTTGATGCAAAATGGCGAATGCTCTGGATCGAGACTCTAATTTTGAAGTATTTCCAGAACTGAAGTTACAAAATAGGTTACTATCTCTTTTTGTTAATGAAACATAGTTATTCCTAAAAATTTGTTTTGATAATAAACAGAGTTTGCTGGTATAGAATGGCGAATGTACAGGTTTAAGACATCAATTTAGAAATATTTCCACTGAATGCTCATGAAATACATATCCATTTCACAGAAATAACCAAAAATAAATATCATTCATGAGTCTAGTTCTGAATGACTGATGAAGAATTGGGTTCATAACTTGGGAATAATTTGTTTCAGTTAGGTAGATAGTACAGAGATTACATAGAGGTTGCTTCAAGCTTACAAAATGAGTTATGGGATTCAATAAAGGTTGAAAATTTTCAGGCAGCTTTTTGACGAAACTATAACTCAATAATCGTGTATCATAATATGATATAATAATCAAAGTAATGAAAATAATATGAAACCATTTTAATAGCAACTATTTGGTAGTTGGTAATACAGTAATTAAAACTAGTATTCAGAAATTATACTTTACTATCAAATAATGAGGTGTTTATATATATTATTTATCGCTGCGGTTTCGAAGAATCACTCCATCTTTATACAACTTGGAATAATGATTCAGAACTCAAGTTACAGAAATAAGTTAGCACATTTTTTGGTAAGACAGTAATTCTTGAAAACTTGTTTTAATGAAGAATAGAGTATGTTGGTGCAAAATGGTGAATGCGCAGGTTCGAGACATTTCTTTTTCAATATTTAGTTCAAATCCATCTCACAGAAATAACCTAAAATAAACATCATTCACAAGTCTAGTTCAGGGTACGACTAGTCATTAAATATATATATACCCGAATATCAGATACTATTTTGTCAAGTAGTGCGGTATATATGGTAATCTCTTTGCTCGCAAGTTATATTTCCCGACTCAATAGAATTCAATTCGAGTCTGTAGATAATTCAGATCCAAATATTAATTCCTCCTAACTCAATAACCTCTTCTCAAATATTGAAACTGTCGCAATATAACTGGCCACAACGGATCCAAAAATTTCTCATTTAGAAATGTAAAATTTACCGACGCGAAAAAGGTATGCAAAGCACGCGAGAGTTTCGCACGCAAACCGCTTGGCAGCAGCACCGTTCTCGCGCTTCCAGCATCGCTCGTTCCCCTGGCAACCACTTGGTCTTAATTGAAAACCAACCTGATGACGAATCAATAACAAGAACCATCGCGCCACGCCCATATGATGGCATGCTTTCAGCACTGATCATGGGACTAGGTTAGAATTTCAGAAGTATATACAATGTGAGCGTAAATTATACCTCTCTCCTGCTTACATTTGGAGTAAAAGGTAATCTAAAATGAGGTATTGAAAACTAACTTTGAAAATTAATCAAATTTAATGTTCCACTGGAGCTCGACATGGCGTGGAGAATTTTGAAATGAAATAGAAGATGAAAAAGTATATATTAAATTGGCTCTCTTCAAAAGTTTGTTTTAGAGTATTCTGGTGGTTGTTTTTTCACAAACTCAAAAATATAATATAATGGCGTTAAATAATAGGAATTTATATTTTATGATATTATTCACTCATTAAATGATCATTTCATAAGTTAATTGTATGACACACTATGTGGCATATGATATAGTCCTGCTGAAACTGCATATATGTAACATATGCCTTTCAATTGAGCGATGTAAGTAATAGGTGGGTCACTAAGTCCAGGTGTCACTAATGCCATGCTACTTCTGTTTTCGGCAACATCAGCCTTCAAAAGTTACCCGTAAAACATTAATGACTTTCGGTTCAGTCATTGCCGAGATATTAGAATGTTAAGTAACGTTATATTTGTTTTAACGATAAATAAAAACGTGTGTTAGTGAACCACTGTTTTTTAATGGGAAAAAATATTATTCAAGCTCAGCAAAGGCTGAACAGGTGTTATTCACCAAAAATACCAGAAAATTTTCCCATCAAGAATAGCCATTCGCTGATGGTTTGCGGGATTTAAACAAGGTCGCAAAAACAACGGAGACTCAGAGCAACTCTCTTCCGAAGAATCTATCGAACAACATAGCTAGTAAATTACATTACTGTGTCGGTTGGATGACAAAATCATGCAGAACCCCCCTTATATGACAAGAAAAAACCACTGTTTTCCCAAGATAATGTACCGATCATCGAGTCGATAAGAACTATGGTGAAATTGAACGATTTAAGATTTGAATTGGTGTCACACACTCCATATTTACAAGATCTGATCCCATATAACTTTTCTAGCTATTGACAAGTCTCAAAAAGATGCTCCAAGAAAAGCTATGATGAGGTTATAGCTGCAGCTGAGGCCAATTCTGAGGCCCAAGACAAATCGTTGTATAAAAATGGTATCGAACTATTTTGATGAATAAAGTCGAAAGCGTTGACCTGAAAGCAACTATCATGTAACCCCTAGCATGCCAATCCTCTAAGCTGGTCAGTTTTAATAACGCTAGAGGAAGAGGAAAATGAGATACTAGGGCATTATCTTGGAATAGACTCAAGAAGCTTGGAGTCGAATCTTAGAGAGATACACTTAACTGGCTTCACATCGTCCTTACGTATGTTGTGTACAGTCCGGATACAACCTCTAAAAGATCGCTGAATGAGGTAGATAGCTTTATTGGATCTACTGCAAGATTTCGTTCAAGATCAGAACCGACAATCACACTCAGTTTACTATAACTCCGGGCCACAGCAAGGAGTTTCCCAACCAGAGTATACGGAAGTCAAGGATTGATCCTGCTAATGTGCAACCTACTACGCTCGTCGATATTTAGAGCCAATTTTCATTCCTCAACCAACCAAGCAACACCATTCAGAACCGCTTGCAGCTGATTTCAGCTAGGTGATGGAACACAATACAATTTAGCATCGTCAGTGAACAGAAGACACTTTAAACGAATTAAGTGAGACCAATCCGATGTGTACAGCAGAGAAACAATTATACCAAGAACTTAACTCTAAGGTACTCTTTTAACGTGCGTAACAAATACACCACCAACTCTGACTATCCTGGCACTGAGGAATAATTCGAAGGAAAATGAATTTCAGATATATTTGAAAGATTCTTTCATTTGCCTCCAAGACCAAACAATCTCCATAATCAGCCTTTGCAGACGCGATTAGAGATGTCAAGTGATTTGAGTAATTTCGAAGGTTCGATGGTTTTACTGATTAGTCCTGGGTGTAACCACTAAGAACTGTTTCAGGATTATTGTGAATCGATTCCAGCCTAACCTGAAGAGTTCGGTCACTCCAAAATAATACAATACTGGCCTTATTTATATAATATTCACTCTCAAAGCCTACACAGTAAACTAGCAACTACTAATCTTTCAGAAATAAAATGAGTAATTTAGATATTAAAGGGCATCATTATTGGAGAAGATTTCAACTGAGTGTATTCAAATCATCCAATTGGCCTGAATGCAAGAAAAGAATCGCCATATCCGATTCGAAATTCTACTTCGCAACATTCTGCCTTTAAAGGAAAAACTACAACGTGTGACAAAATACATACACAAAACATCTCTTCGAAGGGATGCAAGATTCACAACATAACGAATTATATTCGAGAGAGTCAGACGTATTCAGAGGGGACTAGTTATCAAGCATTCGAAGGAAAATCCAACATTGTAGTCGCTGTTCGTTTCGCGACTAAAGAAAAGAGCACCGTGGCCTTTTGACTGAACTGTTTGCCTCGTTAAAATTCTAACTCGCCTGATCGTTCTTCCTTGGATGGGGAATGTTGCTGTGTCACGAACTCGAAAAAGATTGAAACCAATAACAGAAATCTGAAATTGGAGAGTTTTCCGCCACGGCGTTATCGAATCACTTGCAGGGAGATCGGAAAAGATAGAAACGAAAATACTTGACTGAGGAGAAAGTCTCAATGAGAGAGAGGCAGTTTATTATTTTGTGACTATCTTAGGTTTAATTCGAGACGATTTTGAGATTAAACCACAAGAAGAATTATTGAATTCAAGAGATGTACGAATTCAGAATCTGACGTATAAATCAAGAAAGATCTATTCTGACATATACGTCAGATACGATCTTCCTCTCTTCCAAAAATTGTGAAGTTGATTTAATATTTTTTAACGTGAGGGATTAGACTATGAAGGTGATTGATTAAACGTTATGAGGAATAATCTAACAAAATAAGTGGATGAAGTACGAATAAGAAGCAGGCATTCTTAACTATCAAATAATTGGAGTATTTATATATTTGTCACTGCAGTTTTGAATTTATACTTCATCTTCAGATATAGTGAAGTAATACCTCAGAACTAAAGGCAAAAAAATAGCTGACCATATTTAAGTAGGTTGATGCAGAATGGCGAATGCGCTGGATCGAGACATTCACCTTGAAGTATTTCCAGAACTAAAGTCACAAAATAGGTTACTATCTCTTTTTGTTAATGAAACATAGTTATTCCTAAAAATTTGTTTTGATAATAAACAGAGTTTGTTGGTGTAGAATAGCGAAAATACAGGTTTAAGACATTTATTTAGAAATATTTCAAATGGATGCTTATGAAATACAAATCCATCTCACAGAAATAACCTAAAATAAATATCATTGATGAATCTGGTTCTGAATGACTGATGGAGAATTGGGTTCATAAATTGGGGATAATTCATTTCAGTTAGGTATATAGTACAGAGATTACAGAGAGGTTGCTTCAAGCATACAAAATCAGTTATGAGATTCAATCAAGGTTTAAAATTTTCAGGCAGCGTTGTGAGAAAATTATAACTCAATAATTGAGTATAATATGATATAATAATCAAAATAACGAAAATAATATGAAACCATTTTAGCAGCAACTATTTGGTAGTTGATAATACAGTAATTAAAACTAGTGTTCAGAAATTATACTTTACTATCAAATAATGAAGTATTTATATATATTATTTGTCACTGCGGTTTCGAAGAATCACTTCATCTTCACAATTTGGAGTAATAATCCAGAACGTAAATTACAAAAATAGGTTACCACATTTTTTGGTAGTAAGACAGTAATTCTTGAAAACTTGTTTTATTGAAGAATAGAGTATGCTGTACGAAATGATGACTGCGCTGGTTCGAGACATTTTTTTCTTAATATCTAGTACAAAATCCAAATCCCACAGAAATAACCTAAAATAAACATCATTTACAAGTCTGCTTCCAGAAATTGTGAAGTTGAATCTTTTAGCGTGAGGGATTAGACTATGAAGGTGATTAACCGTTGTGAGGAATAATCTAACTAAATAAGTGGATGAAGTACGAATAAGAAGCAGGCATTCTTAACTATCAAATAATTGGAGTATTTATATATTTGACACTGCAGTTTTGAATTTATACTTCATCTTCAGATATAGTTAAGTAATACCCCAGAACTAAAGGCAAAAAAATAGCTGACCATATTTAAGTATGTTGATGCAGAATGGCGAATGCGCTGGATCGAGACATTAATCTTGAAGTATTTCCAGAACTAAAGTCACAAAATAGGTTACTATCTCTTTTTGTTAATGAAACATAGTTATTCCTAAAAATAAACAGAGTTTGTTGGTGTAGAATAGCGAATGTACAGGTTTAAGACATTTATTTAGAAATATTTCAAATGGATGCTTATGAAATACAAATCCATCTCACAGAAATAACCTAAAATAAATATCATTGATGAATCTGGTTCTGAATGACTGATGGAGAATTGGGTTCATAAATTGGGGATAATTTATTTCAGTTAGGTATATAGTACAGAGATTACAGAGAGGTTGCTTCAAGCATACAAAATCAGTTATGAGATTCAATCAAGGTTTAAAATTTTCAGGCAGCGTTGTGAGAAAATTATAACTCAATAATTGAGTATAACATGATATAATAATCAAAATAACGAAAATAATATGAAACCATTTTAGCAGCAACTATTTGGTAGTTGATAATACAGTAATTAAAACTAGTGTTCAGAAATTATACTTTACTATCAAATAATGAGGTATTTATATATATTATTTGTCACTGCGGTTTCGAAGAATCACTTCATCTTCACAATTTGGAGTAATAATCCAGAACGTTAATTACAAAAATAGTTTACCACATTTTTTGGTAGTAAGACAGTAATTCTTCAAAACTTGTTTTATTGAAGAATAGAGTATGCTGTACGAAATGATGAATGCGCTGGTTCGAGACATTTTTTTTTAAATATTTAGTACAAATCCATCCCACAGAAATAACCTAAAATAAACATCATTTACAAGTCTGCTTCCAGAAATTGTGAAGTTGAATCTTTTAGCGTGAGGGATTAGACTATGAAGGTGATTAACCGTTGTGAGGAATAATCTAACTAAATAGGTGGATGAAGTACGAATAAGAAGCAGGCATTAAGAATAAAATACAAACTAGTAAATGTAAATACATATATATTTATAAGAACACTATATCTATATACACATTTCATCTGTGGCTAAGACTGCTAACGCTATAGGTAACGTTACTAGTATGTAAAAAACGTATGTATAGGAATTCGGCTAATATATTGTACTATTCCGTACTTTAGGGCTTCTATTGAACATATACTACGGTGATAAGACCTTCCATTACGTATGTGTCTCTAATATGGTGGATTATTAATAGGAAAAGGAAAACTTGCAGAGGTTGTACAAGGATCAAAGGCTCACTTGTGTAGCTATCTAAGAAATGCAAATGCAACTTCCAGAGCAGCAGTAGAGGTTTTGTTGGATCTCACTCCGCTGCACTTATGTATGAAAGAAAAAGCTGTAATGAGTGCCCTTAGAATAGAACATCTAGAGCCCAGGAGGGGACACTGAAAGATTAGCTCCAGTTTCGAAAAACCATCTTATCTGATACACTGATGGCTCTCTTAAGGAGCAGGGGGCAAGCATAGGCATATATGGTCCGACGTATAGGAAATAACTGCTTTTGGTCAAGCCCATAATAAGGTTTAGAAACGGAATTCTAACTATGGCAAGATATGCTCAAGTCTGTCCAAGAGAACCCAGATTACACTGAACCAACTAAGGTTGAGTCAAGGACCATCTGGAGCTGTGATGAGTTCCTTATATTTCTAGTGAAAAGCTATAAACTAGTTCCAGTTTGGGTGCCAGCTTGCCAGGGTATGATGAAAAATAAGAAAGCAGACACTATCGCAAAAAGAAGAAGCAAACACTTCCTTCACCAGACCGTGCTCATTATCACCCATTGTGATTAGAGCTGAAGTCCATGAATAAAAAAATAGAGAAGAATTTTCACTGGATTACTATCATACCCAATCGACAAGCTAACACCATCTAAGAAAACTGAACAATTAGCCCTTTCCTTGCTACAAAACTTAGGCTACTTACTGTGCTTTTCACTGGCTACACAACTAATCTAATCCAATTAAGTGACTATTATATGTTTATTGTTCAAAAAGACCTGCGCACATTATTCAGTTGCGGAATAAACAAGTGGCCAGGCACTAGTTTCCATTACTTCTTTTCTTGCAGATTTATTGCATTACCTTCAGAATAGGCTCTCCAGAAATAAAACACTTAATTCAACGGTTAATCTAACCATCAGAACTTCTTTTCAGTGTATTTTCAGAATCCACCACCGAATCTCTTTTATTAATTCTGTCGACTGAAAACTGTTGCCTCGAAGCGGTAGTTGGAGTTTTGAAAGGAGAAATAAATAGGCCGTAGCCATATCAGAGAAATGCGGTGGTTGTCCAATAAGGGTTGGTTTTTTGTTCGGAAATACATTCACGATGAGGTAACGCACTTCATGCAAACAGTCGTTCTAAATAGTACGAATTGATTGCTTATCCTAATCAAACTGGGAATTGAGGGATTTTTAATGGAAGTGAAGCCATAATTTGGAACGCTGTCTTTTCCTTGGAATATTTATATTCTTTACAGTATCTCTGGTATAATGTCCAGGAGTGTTGCAACTCGCTGTGTTATCTGAAAATTGATTCTTTACCCGTCCTCCTCTACTGAAATCTTCTATTCCCGATTCATCGAAGCTAAAACTTCAACGGATCGTAGGCGACTTGATTCGACAATACCTCGCGATGCAAATCCAGGTGAAAAAAATCCCAGAGAATCCCTTGTCGAAATTGCATGTCTAACGGAGTGTCCACACGTGAACGTTTGATATTTTATCTCCGCAGATTCTGCATTCCCTTCGGAGACGTCGTAAAGAATTCCTTTCATTATGCATGGATGGGTATTTTGTGCCTCCGGGTCAGCGAGAGGATGGCCCCCTTTCCCTCTCAGATTTCGTCCTCAAACAAGTCCTTTGGAATTATTGAAACTGCCATTCAGGACCGGACGAATGACGAAAATGAAATTAGTTTATCCGTTCAGAATCGGCGAATTGATTCGGGTAGATCAAAGCGACAAGCATACAAGATGGCGAGCAGGATGCTGTCATATCGACCGATGACTTTGAAGAATGCTACGAAATGGATGATCTGAAAAGATTGCACCTTGAAACTCCCTCAGGTTCGTTTTGAAAAGGTCAAAAAATTGATTGACTGCGTAACAATGAAACATACATTATTTTGAAATCACTTATTGCTTGTAAAATAATATTTTTGTGAAATGATGTAAGTATTAATAGATAATTATTAGTATCGATGTCACTCTCTGGCTTAAGTAATTGCGTTTGCATGTCTCAATTAGTATTCTACAGTTTTTACAAAATCTCCCATTCGGATAATCAACTTCAATAACTAATCCAGTCTTCTGCAAAGTCTAGATTTGTGAAAGGTCCAGAATGGACACATTTCTATCTTGGTGCGTATATCGATACACTTGGTGCTGCTGACTCTTTTTGCCGGTCATAATTTATTTTTCTTTGGGTAAATTTGCACTGTACTTATACAGTGCAGGAAGAGCTATCATCTTTTGGTGTCGCTTTTTTACTTCTGCAGTCATTTTTACACTTCACCTGATTCTGTGTCCTCTTTAAGCTTCAGAACCTTCCTTAATATTTCCTAACTTAGGCCACACCATCTCTTCCAACAACTGATCACCTGACCTTCTCGTGAATGCGAGAATGCAACATCCTGCTTTGATAATCTGGCAATACGCACTGGCTGTCGGGGCTTGGTTCCAGCTGTGATCAAAACATCTATCACTGATCACTACACAGTTGTGTTACTGATGAATCTACCATCTGGTAGGAAGTACCAATAACTTTGAAGATATTGCATCGAACAGATTGGATTATGAAAAGCTAGATAGCCCATGCTCTCAAGCATGGTCTGTAAACTGGTAAAGGGTATAAACAACACTGCTACCATCCTCGTAAACACCTAACGGCACTCAATTGAAACTTAGACACAGATACATGACCTCATTCCAGAATAAAAAATTATCACATACATTACTTCTGGATTACTGACTGTGATCAAGAAAAGGAAACAACCTTGGAAGATTACTTCTAAAGCAACCCTTCAATTCTTATCTCAAGAATATATTCAAGGCATACAAAAATCTAATTGTCGCACACATCAGAAGGGTTCAAAGGGATTACTATGTGAACCAATTAGGAGATGCATAGAGTGATTCTAGGTAGCTATGAAATATGATTATTTCAATCGCATTAAGAAACGTTAGTAAAAGCAAGGGATGTCCATATATTGAGGAAATTTTGAGGACCGAGGGTTGCACTAGAGAAGTTTCTTTACGTGGTCCGTCTAAAAGTTTAAAAGAATATTTTTACAGTAAGTTGAAAAAACTCAGAGGGGTGTAAAACTTGGTCCAAGAGGGCAGCATATTTGCGTTCATATTCGTCTAGTCGAATCATATCAGAACATTTTGAAATTCCAGTCACGACAGAAAGCGACCTATCGTCCATAGTATAAGGTATGCGCGGAAATCCTGCACCAGGAATGGATGATATTTCTGTTAAACTTCTCAAGAAGGTCATTTTGAGAATATGAATATGAAGACTGCAAAAGTCCTCTGTACAAGGGAAGGGTGGAAGATGTGCCTTATAACTTTCGTTAAATATAAATGCTACGCATCTTTTTGAAGGGGTGGATAGAGGAAAAGATTTCTCTGTTTTTGGAAAACAATGTTTTGCTTTCAGTTTGGCTTCATTTCATCAAACATCTGATATCCATAGAATCAGGAAAACAGAAAAAATGCCATTTTAACATTCTTGGACATAGCAAAAACGTTCGATTCGATAGAGAAAAACACACTACTCAGTGAACTTAGAGAAGTCGGGGTTGGTAATATGGCATTGAAGTTATTCACTAGCTGCCTTACGGATAGAAGACAGGTGGTTGTACTAAGGTGTTATGAAAGTACATGCAGACCAATTAATAATGGTGTTATTCAGGGTTCCACACTCGTCTTTGAGAATTGATCCAGTTTTTGTCTGAAATATTCGAAAAAACCGTTTCCAGTAATTTTCAATTTATAGTTGTTGATAATAATTATTTTGTATTTTCACACACACTCGTGGCAGTTTTCAAATAATAAGTCTATGATCTACTTCATTTTTATTCTTTCTGTGTAAGAACCAAGTCTTATAGATGGTTCTCAGTTAGCTGAGTACGTTTATTTAATAAAATAATAAGGAACGGTTTTCTACTTGATAGAAGGATTATTACAAAATTTGAATATCGAAACAGATTCAATCTGTTTGTCTTCTACAATTTTAATTTCAAAAAATTTTACTTAAGAAACTTTAAGAATTAAATTAATATCTTAATGAGCACTGCTCATATTGAATAGACGTATAAGATCGAAATTCATCATACAATATCAATGAATATAGAAAACCGACGAATATAAACTCTCAATTAAAATTAAAAAATTAAAAAACTTTTTTAATTTTTTTTTTAAATTTTAATTGAAAATTTATATTTGTTGGTTTTTCTTAATTCCATTTGATAGTGTATGATGAATTTCGATTTTATACGTCTATTAAATATAAGCAGTGCTTATTAAGACATTAATTTAATTCTTAAAGTTTCTTAAGTAAATTTTTTGAAATTAAAATTGTAGAAGACTAGCAGATTAAATCTGTTTTGATATTCAAACGTTTATTTAAGTCCGTTTTTATTGATTATCTCTATTGAGCATTCAGATAACTTCCGACTGATGAGAATATGGGTGGGAATGTCAAATGCTGTTTCTGGAGAATGTACTACACAAATTTCAAAAAGGAAAATAAGAAAAATGTTTTCAAATCCTACGTGGTGCATTTTTTGCTGATGGAATTTGTTATTGCTGAATATCCAATCGATTTTTGTTGGGTGATCATGGTCAGTATTTTATATTTTCTTTACTGGTTAACTGTAGCAACTGTTGATAATTCTAGATGTCTATGAAGTGAAATAGTGCTTTTATTCATTGTAATTTCCAAGAGATTTTCTGATCAATCTTGTAAATTTTTCGGCGAATTGATCCAGTTATTCTACTAAATATCTAAATATGTTTTAATTATGATCAACGACCAAATAGTAACGGCTGAAACAGTTCAATATCAAAATGAGCTCTTTAACATGAAATACTTTCTGGGAGACGTGAAGACTTTCAATACAATTACATGATTGATCATCTACATCTTCAACCAGCCATCACAAACTAAAAATATAACTCAATATCCCCTTATATTCCCAGAAAAAAATACATAGACCTCAAATGATGCTTTCATCCATATTAAATTTACACAACAAACTGGCATCGCCAAGCACTTTGAACTGAGCTAACCAAAGTCAACACTCCAGTAATATTTTCGTTACTGACTCTGATGAAAAAAACTTCAACCAGAGAGACCACCAATGCACTTGATAATCCTTTGATGTTGAATTCATTCCGGATCTGAAAGTCCGACGTTATTTAATTCACACCGTGCAGGATCCAATTAGTTAATTACCCATGTTTTGTAGGTACAATCCATGTTATAGCTGTCTCTCTTCCTTCAACAGCTGCCCATCGTTTAAATAGAGGAGTTATTTTTTCTTTCATTGGAGAATTAGGAAGATGTGCCTGTCCCTTGATTATGTGCTTTCTAGTAATGAATTCGTCCTGAAAGGGAATGATTAATTTCTTTAAACAAGTTTTTGAAAATTATTAGGTTTGACTACCAAATTGAGAAATTCACATTTCTTTTTCTTTGAGCAGTCATTGCAAAACAAATAAAATATCCTTATGATAGTAGTAAAACTTTCCAGAACTTCTTTTAGTTATACTGAACTTCCAAACACTACCTGCTGAATTTGGACATCTTAGGCATTTAAGACCCTCATCGATAATCATCAGCCCATTTTCATGTCAGCAAAATAAAAACAATCAAAAAGAAATATCTATCAAACTTACACGACACGTGTTATTTCGAACTACTGCAACACATGTCTCTTAGTGATTAAACCAGACTACCATTCGCATTTTAAAGGATTTTCAATAGAAACACCCCATTTTAAAATTGACATTACTCACAGATGGCAGCCATTGTTAATTTGTCAATGTCTACCATTTAATCATGAAAAAATACAAACTTCAACAACGTTTACGAATAATCCGAATTCATTGTGAAAAATCGCGACCTGTTACTCTAACTTTAGGTGCTTTAACTCCAATTTTTGGTAGTTTTAATAGTACGGATAAAAGAAAAGTTGAACGTTTAGTGAAAAAGTTTGAAACAAATCTTCCACTTCATAATATTATAGTGCCAGTGAGATAAAGAAATGCAAGAAGTTAAGAGATTATTGATGCGGTGAGTAAAAGTGTTCGTGAATACCAAAATGTATCGATTTCTCGACGTTCACAAGAACTACACATCTCCCAAACGTCATTGTGGTGAATTTTACGAAAAGACCTTGGTTAACATCCATACGAAATTGTTTTGACCCATGAACTCAAACAAACAGATCATTTGAAGCGTCGTGTATTCAGTAATTGGTGCTTGGGAAAAACCGGAAATGATGCGGATTTTCATAAGAAAATCATTCTCAGCGATTTAACTCCATTGGACTTCTTTCTCTGGGGTTACATTAAGTCATTGGTTTACAGCAATCATCCAGCAAGTTTGGACGATTTATAGATCAATATTGAACGAGTATCTGCTAATATACGACCTGATTTGTGTTAGAGAGTTGGGTTCATCGACGATGTTTTGTTTCATAACTAATGGTATCCATTGTACCTTATAATGGAATGAAAATTTCAATAATTTTCAGATAAATAAAGTGCTTTATTTACGAAAAAATGGGAGGTGTTAATGGAAGACCCTTCATGCTCGTCCATATAATATACACAGAGGTTGAATAAAGTATTTTTTTCAGTTATATACAAAAATACTGTATTCATGAATAACAAATTGTAATTATTATTTAAAGATTAAAATAAGGAAATGTGGATTTTTCAATTGATATATTGTTTTTTCAGTATCAGTGTTCTATTTGCAAAACTTATAGAGCACTTCGTGAAATTTATGGTTTACATAATCGTCCATCAGAACAGCTTATTCGTCGAACTATCGATAGATTTCGTACAACATTTTCTCTACTCGATGCAACAACAAAAACAAGACAAAGAACTATACGTGCAGGAGAAAATATCGCTGCTGTAAGTCATAGTGTTAATGAAGATCTGGATCTGTCTATTCGACAACAAGTTGGACTCTGTGCATCCACCACATGGAAAATTTTGCGTAAAGATCTTGGTTTACACCCATACAAGATTCAACTGGATCAAGAACTAAAGTGACTAGACCATAATAAGCGTCGTTTGTTTGCTGATTAGGTCCTAGAACAGTGGATTCACATTTTTATCGTAAAATTGTGTTTAGTGATAAAGCTCATTTCTGGTTGAGCGGCTATGCAAAATTGCAAAATTGCCGTATATGGAGTGAAAACACTCCTCAAGAAGTTCGCAGCTTTCATTGCATCCTGAAAAATGCACTGTATGGTGTGCTTTACACGCTGGAGGCATCATCGGTCCATATTTCTTTAAAAACGATGCTGGAGCTCATGTTACAGTGAATGGTGCTCGTTACAGATCGATGATCAATGATTATTTATTTCAAAATTGGAATGGTCTCGACCCAGAAGTGTTTTAATTCAAACAAGATGGTACTACACCTCATGCTGCTGCGGTAACAATTGATTTATTGAAAGAAAGATTTCGTGGTAACATTATTTCTAGAAATGGTCCAATTATTTCGCCTCCAAGATAATGCGACATAACTCAACTGGATTATTTTCTTTGGGGTTATGTCAAGTCATTGGTTTATGCTGATAAACCAAAAACAATAGACGCTTTGGAAGTCAACATAACTCGTGTTATTGATGAAATAAGGCCTGAATTACTCGAAAAAGTAGTTCAAAATTGGTCTGGTGGAATGCGGTACCTGAGAGCTAGTCTTGTTGGACATATGCCGGAAATTATTTTCAAAACATAAATGTATTAATATTATTTGAAAAAATGTATATGAGACAGTAATTTATTTCCACAAAAATGTTTGTACTACTACAACAATTGTTTCACCACGATGTAGCTTCTTCAGGTATTACATTATACTGTCTGTGTAATACCTGAAGAAGCCACATCGTGGTGAAACAATTGTTGTAGTAGTACAAACATTTTTGTGGAAATAAATTACTGTCTCATATACATTTTTTCAATTAAAATGAGTTTCCACCAAGTAAAGACCGAATCTATCAAATATTTATTAATATTATCTTTCAAATAAAAAAAAATTTGGCTTCAATCTTAATTTGAATGTTAAAATAAATTAATCCGGCTGATCTGTACAAAAAATCATTAATAAGGTGTATGAGTCTAGAACTTTCTATTACCATAGCTCATACACCTTATTAATGATCAATTTAAATGTGTTTAATTTCAATTTAAAGATCTATCACTCTAAAAAAACACCTGATACAAAAAGAAATAGGTGTTCTTATAATAAAAATTGTAGAAGACTATAAGATGAGTGTATTCCTCCATATATTCCGGATCTCAAACACCATGTATTAACGTAACTAATTGTGAAGTAAGAATATAAAAATATTCATTTTCATTACCACGTTTACAAATTGTGATTCAGTGAGGAACCCGAACTTTTTCTCAGTACCTTTATTGACACACTTTGAAGCACCTTATAACCTGAGATATTTCATAAATGGACAAACGGTAGATAAAAGTGATATTCCCGTTAACTGTATTTTCCTCACGCTTTTTAAATTCGTTTGACTTGTGGTTTCAGTTTGAAAATCTGTAGAATATCCATTCTAAAAAGGGTTTTTTTCAAGAAATCAATACCGATTAGTCGACGAATAGACAAATCTAGATCATCATTAACACTATGAGTTACAGCAGCGATATTTTCTTCTGTACGTACAGTTCTTTGTCTTGTTATTTTTGTTGCATCGAGTAGGGAAAATGTTGTCCGAAATCTATCGATAGTTCGACGAATAAGCTGCTGTGATGGACGATTACGTAAACCATAAATTTCACGAAGTGCTCTATAAGTTTGGCGAATAGAACACTGATTTTGAAATCAAATTTCAACAATTTGTAAACGTTGTTGCGGCGTGAGTCTTTCCATGATAATTTGTCAATGCTTACTGAACAGAAATGTCAAAACAATATTTCTACCTTTTGTCAAATCATAGTTATCCACTCTTCAAAAAAAAACACCCGATACAACCGTCAATGTTATAAATGAACAATTGTTGCCGTGCGTGAGTAATGTCAATTTAAAAATGGGACGTTTCCATTAAAAGACCCTTTACCAAGAACTCAAAACCTGATGGTGAACATCTTATTACAACAATGACCTAAATCTAAATCCCTATATTCCCTCGATATTCCCAACACCAAAAAAACCCGAGTTGATATGCCATTCGAAGACATGACACAAATCTTGGGTATCATGTGGAGTGACAGACCTGGAGAATTGAGCCCGGACAAGAAATCCGATCAGACCTGGACCGGTTGAGGAAAGTCAGATAAGCCAAAAGCCAATTAACAGATCTCACGGTGCGACCCGGTCTCCATTAAAAATTCGACGTGAAGAAACCGCAGTAACGCTGATAAATTGGTTCAGTTTCATTCCGTCGGGTCTTTTCCTTATTGAGGGATTAAGTTGAAGGCTTAATCCTTTCATTAGAGGAGTACAATGCCAGGTTTGAAATCTTGAAAACGTGGCAGTCTGGAGCTGAAAGGGAGAAAAGTGCGAATGTTCAAATGCAGAAGGTCGCGGGATTCTTTCGACATTGTAGAATTAGGTATTGTACTGATATTATCGTTCGGTTCACTAGAATATCGGAATTAGGATTGATTACGGAGAAAAATGTTGGAAAGCACTGATGTGGGGTCGGAAGCTTTTGCTGGTTTTTTCAATAGTCCATTTCCCCTGAAAATTTCGAAGAGAATATCTTATTGAAGAAGCTACATACAGGTGGTCCAAAGAAAACTTAACACCTCAATTTTCCGACTTTAAAATGGAAATGTGGAAAACCGCTGAGACTCGTCAATTTCTGATTCGAGGGGGAACAAGTTTTCCGCTTTTTTCATCCCCGTAAATTCAACCCCCTAACGGGGATGACCACAACCTCTTGATTTTGAATAGGGATGAGGGGTGTTACGAAAACTTATTTTGAAGATCGTATCGAGTACTATCTGACCCTAAAATTTTGCTTCAAAATATCAATGGATAATGAAATAATACCGATTATAGTGAAAGAGGCAATGTGGAATTTATCTCGAGAATATTATTCGTATCCAACACATTTCAAAGGTATTTAGTAGTTATGATGTTAATTTTTTGTTCAAAAAAAGTATTAGTTCCTTGTCCAAAAAAGTAGACGGACCATGTTTTTGATTTACCTTAGTCAGTTCTCATTCGTATTCAATAAAATATAATATCAATGAACAAAAAGTATTTACTTACCCTTCAATTCAGAAAGCTTCTTGGTAAATGAATACTGAACATTTAAATGGAGTCTACTATGGCTCGAAATAAATCATTCTGTGGTTAACCATTGATCGCAAAGATTGAAAGGCAATTTAACGGCCTCTGTTATAGCACAAGGACCACCTGTAAAAAGAATGTTAAGGAAACCAAATAATTATATATTGTGAATAAAATAAATTGAGGTTTATACTTGATAGAAGGCCGTTAAATTACCTTTCAATCTTTAAGTTCAATGATAAACCACAGAATTATTTATTTCGAGCCATATTAGACTCCATTTAAATGTTCAGTATTAATTTACCAAGAAGCTTTCTGAATTGAAGGGTAAGTAAATAATTTTTGTTAATTGATGTAATATTTAAAATAAAATAGAAAAAGGCTTTTTACTTGATAGAAGAAATACAGCAAAATTTGAATATCAAAACAAATTAAATATGTTAGTCTTCTACAATTTTAAATTCAAAAAAATGATTATTCAAAAAACTTTTAGAATTAAATTAATGTCTAAAATAAGCACCGCTCACGTTTAATAGACGTATATAATCAAAACTCAATATATAATATCAAATGGAATAAATAAACCAACAGATATACGAAAGTCATTAAAATTAATAAATAAATATTTAAGGGAGACAAATTTTTTTCTGATCTTACCTTTAAGAACACCAATTACCTTTCAAAAACATGAACACACCTTAAGGACTTCTCAAAGAATATAATTTATTTGAAATATTTAATATATTTAAATATTCGAATAACCTTAAAAATAACTTACACTATTCTGTGATTTTGTTAGAACATAGATCAATCTTGAATTCTAAAGTTGGTCTGTTTTCGAAGCATTCATTCTTAGCACGTGTGCGTTATGATATAGGTGTAGTTTTTTGATTTTGATATTTGGAATATTATCTAGGGCCGATGAAGGGATTACTTAGAATTATATTTGTTTTTTGAAGATATAGTGCATGTTTCGAGAGATTTCTGAATTAACTTATTCGAATATTTAAATTATTTATTTATTATATTAAATATTTCAAATGAATTATATTCTTTGAGAAGTCCTTAAGGTGTGTTCATGTTTTTAAAAGGCAATTGGTGTTCTTAAAGGTAAGATCAGAAACAAAATTTTGTCTCCTTTAAATATTCATTTATTAATTTCAATGACTTTCGTATATCTGTTGGTTTATTTATTCCATTTGACACTATATATTGAGTTTTGATTAAATACGTCTATTAAACGTAAGCGGTGCTTATTTTAGACATTAATTTAATTCTAAAACTTTTTTGAATAAAAACTGTAAAAGACTAACATATTTAATTTGTGTTGATATTCAAATGATGTTATATTTTATTGAATACGATTGAGTACTGACGAAGCAAGGTCTCCCTTAAAACTTGTTTTTCAGTAATAATTTTACATACCTTGAGATTTTCTAAAAAGTAAATTAGTTAGATTTTCAATAATATTGAATCTTATAAGTTAGATAGTTTTATGATGAAATTCTTAAGATTATGTTAAATATTTTTGAAAGATATTCGTTTTCTTAGGAGGGATGAGCAGAAACAAAATTTTGTCTACTCAAAATATTTAATTTATACGATTTTTGTTAACAATTTATATTTATTGGATTCTGTTTTATCATTTGGATGTCTTATAATGAATGTTTATTTTATATATCGTTTGATGTAAGTGGTACTTATATGACATTAATTCAATTCCTGAAGTTATAATATTAAATATAATTTTTTGAAATTAAATATGTAGAAGGCTAACAGAATATATCTGTAAATATTGAAATATTTAAATAATTTTATTTACCTTCTATCAAGAATAAACCTCCATTTATTTTATTAGTAGGTTATTTCCATCAAAAAAAATGAAGAACTGCTCTGTGTTACAAAAATCTTGTCGATCAGTGTAACAGATACAATCAAATCATTTTTATGAGAAAGCAATGAGCTCTTGCGTTTCATACACATGAAACATATCAGTTCTACAATGAGTTTTTGAAACATTAGAAGCACTGGAGCACGAACCATCTCCAAATCCTATAGGCTTGACCTAACAAAAATACATCCCGCGTTGAACGAACTGATAATTAAAAGTCTAACCAGATGTGTTATCTTTTCAGACCGGCAAGCACTTCCATCGAACCTCGCTGCTCATCAAGGCTTTCAACCACAAGTTTCGACTCGATCTCGAGCTTAACACGTAAGTAAAACAGACTTTGTATTCATTAACCCCTTCCTTTTCAGCGACACATAGTCGCCGTATAACCTCAATCTTGGCTAATCTGCTTCACTACGAGACAGGGTCTTACTGAGTGACATGAGTATCTTACTCCGTTTCATTAGGAGTGACAAAGCGGCACTGATAGGAAATCTCCTTGCTAACGTCTCCAAGAATATGCTTGAGATGAACCGGTTTCGACTTGTTGATGTACAGGCTGAGCAAAACTTGGTGTCGATATTTTGGTCAAAATTGAATAGGCACAAATGGAATTCAGTATGCAGCGGTTTTCATAACGGTTATAGTCCAATTATAATAATAACAACATGCATCAAAACGGACATTACCTTCCATCTGGAATCTAATTATGAAATTAGCATGAAAACGTCTCTGAATCTTTGGTCTTCGAATCTTTCTGTATTTTCCGAACATTCTATCCGGCGTTTTTTTAAGAGTGATAGAACTTTCAATAGGGATAACTGTGATTTGACAGAAGGTAGAAGCCATGTACTTTTGATATTTCTGTTCAGTAAGCATTGACAAATTATCATGAAAAGACTCACGCCGCAACAACGTTTACAAATTGTTGAAATTAATTTTCAAAATCAGTGTTCTATTCGCCAAACTTAGTAAAATATATGGTTTACATAATCGTCCATCAGAGCAGCATTTTCTCTACTTGATAGACTAACAACAACAAGAAAAAGAACTCTAGATACAGAACAATATATCTACAGCAGCGATTTTTTCTTCTGTACATAGTCATAGTATATATGGTGATCCAGATTTGTCTATTTGTCGACGTTCACAACAAGTTGGACTCTGTACATCCACCACATGGAAAATTTTGCGTGAAGATCTTGATCCACACCCATACAAGATCCAACTGGTTCAAGAACTAAAGCCACTTGACCATAATAAGCCTCGTTTGTTTGCTGATTGGGCCCTAGAACAGCTTGAAGTCGATCCACTTTTTCATCGTAAAATTGTGTTTAGTGATGAAGCTCATTTCAGGTTGAACGGCTATGTGAACAAGCAAAATTGCCATATACGGAGTGAAACAATCCTCAAGAAGTTCTTCCGGTTCCATTGCATCCTGAAAAATGCACTGTATGGTGTGCTTTACACGCTGAAGGCATCATCGGTCCATATTTCTTTAAAAACGATGCTGGAGCTAATGTTACAGTGAATGGTGCTCGTTACAGATCGATGATCAATGATTATTTGTTTCAAAATTTATATGGTATCGACCCAGAAGTGTTTTGGTTCCAACAAGATGGTGCTACACCTCATGCTGCTACCATAAAAATTGATTTATTGAAGGAAAGATTTGGCGATAACATTATTTCGAAAAATGGTTCAATTAATTGGCCTCCAAGATCATGCAACATAACTCTACTGGATTATTTATTTAGGGTTACGTCAAGTCATTGGTTTATGCTGATAAACCTGAAATAATAGACGCTTTGTAAGCCCACATAAATCGTGTTATTGATTAAATAAAGCCTGAATTACTCGAAAAAGTGCTCCAAAATTTTTCTAGTCGAATGTGGTTCCTCAGAGCTAGTCGTGGTGGACATATGCCGGAAATTATTTTAAAAACATAAATATTATAAAATTATCTTTCAAATAAAAAAAAATATTTGGATTCAATCTTGATTTAAATGTGTTTTATTTCAATTTAAAATACTATCACTCTAAAAGAACACTCGATACATAACCGATTTATTTGAGATTCAAATTAGGCATCGTCCCAATGCTATCAACGGAGTAGATTAAACCCCCTCCCCCCCCTACCAGAGCTGTAGCTCAAAATACACATCAATTTAAGCTGAAACGGATTCGCAATTCGCATCAACCAACCTCTCACGTCTCACGTGAATGTACCTACAAGTATAAAAATAATTTCCAATACCGGGCTGAATTCACAATACGGCAACATTTTCTGTACCCCAATTCGACTACATGCACAAATTCCACCGATCCGGAGGGGCGCGAAGAGGAGTGCGTACGTCTTTGTGGAATCACGATGTTCCACCCCACTCTCTCAAATTGAGAAATGTAATTACGGGGTAAACTTCTCTCAAAGCAGATATGAGCTCGCTCCGTATTCTACATGTGTTTATAACTCGATTTCATCGAAACTATGGTTAAAAAAAATTGGAACCTAGAGGGTAGGAAATGTTTAATTTTTTCATGCCACTGCGATGTTTTCGGCGATCTTGGAGAACCGGAAAATTGCCTACGACTCCAGTTTGAAGAAATATTGTTTTTTGTTTTATTTTCGGTTGTACTGCGCTTGAGGAGCGGGCCCTCAGGCATTAGATCTTGTCGTGACTGGGGTGCTAGCCTTGACTAGGACCCTAATATCGTCCCGGCGAAATGGAGGGTTAAGTCTTGGTGTCTAACGTAATGCCACTTCGCGCCAGTCACTGGACCTGTACGGTGGAAGATCTCCGAATGGGGCCCTAGTTTTGCCGTTCTGGTGAAATGGAGGGTTGAGCCGGTTGATTATCTCAGTGATAGGAAGTCTTTCGCAGCACAGGGTCTCCCTTAAAACTGGCGTACTCTACCCTATCGCAGTTAATCTCCGGATTTTCCGTGTAATGGCCGAGTGCGTTATGTAGCATACTGCGTAACCTCGAGGGGGGGTGGTTTGCCCACAGGTGTTAGTTGTACCACCTGGCCACCCCTTTGGTTTGGGGGCAGTGGTTGAAAGTCCGCATGCTGGACTAGGAAGGTATTTCATGTATCTGTTCGCAGACCCCCATGATCGGGATATTCTCATGAAATGACTCGGAGTTTGACGGGACTTGACGATTCGACCTGCTTGTCCTGGCCCCTGATCAATGCGTAACGATTTAGGGTTTGTGGATCTCGACGAAATGGCTTTGCCATTAGTGCTCGACGCCAGGATCAATCAAATGACTTCACATGGGTTCGGTGAGTCAGGACGTATAAGCCGTTAGACGCTGCTCGTACCAGGATCAATAGTAGTCATCAATATTGAGATTATCTTAGTTCATGGGACTGCGTTCAGATGGATGGATAAGAATTCCTTCCGGCGGGTGAGTTTCGTCTCAAACCAACTCGGGTACTGACCTGCAGAGCCAGTAGAGTTTGAATAGTGCTTCGTTGCTACCAGCCAGATGGTTCTGGCTTTCGAGTCGGGGCCCAAACTGGAAGCTGGTGGGTTCATCTCTTCGGAGGGGTTCTCGCTTCGTATTATGATATGGCGTAATCCTTATCACACTTTCTTCCTCTAGGGGTGGAGACTGCTGAGTAGACATTTGGTGAAGAGTTATGCTCGCATGCCAATACAAAAACCTGGTAGAATTAACGTGTACCGCGCCCCTCATGGCATCAGAGCTAGGCACTCTGGGGGCGCTTGTCAAGATTAGGACCCTAGTTTCATCCCGGTGAAATGGAGGTTTAAGTCGTGGTGCCTAACGTAATGCCACTTTGCGCCAGCCACTGGACCCGTGTTGTGAAATATCTTCCGAATGGGGTCCTAGTTTTGCCGTTATGGTGGAATGGAGGGCTGAGCCGGTTGATTACCTCAATGACAGGGACGTTGCAGCACAGGGCCTCTCCCTTAAAACTAGCGCACTCTACCCTATTGCAGTAAATCTCCGGATTTTTCTGTCCAATGGCCGAGTACGTTGTGTAACATACTGCGTTACCTCGGGAGGGTGGTACTTGTACCACCTGGCCACTCGATTGGTGTTGGATTTAGGGGGTAGTTGAAAGTCCGCATGATGGACTTGGGTGGTATTTCATTTATCTGTTCGTAGACCCCCATGTTCGGGATATTCTCATGAAAAGACTCAGGGTATAGAAGGACTTGACGGTTCGACTGGCCTCGTCCGGAACCTGGATCTATGGTGTAACGTTTCAGGATTTGTGGATCTCGACGAAACGGCTAGTCGGTGCTTGACGCCAGGATCAATCGAAAGACTTCACATAGGTTCGTGGGTCTTGACGGTGCTCGTACCAGGATCAATTGAGACATCAATCTTGGGATTATCTTAATTCATGACACTGCGTTCGGGTGGATGGATAAGAATTTTCCTTTCGGCGTGTGAGTTGCGTCCCAAACACACTCGTGTAGTTACAATGCACAGCCAGTAGAGGTTGGATAGTGCTTCGCTGCTACCAGTAAGACGATTGTAGGTTTTCGAACTGAAGCCCAAACTGGAAGCCGGTGGGTTCATCTCTTCGGAGGGCATCTCGTTTCGCGCGATGACATGGCGTAATACTTATCACACTTTCTGCCTATGGGGGCAGACAAATGAGTCTTACTTGATGAAGGTTCTTGAAAGAATCGGAAGATAACTTGCATGTTGATCATCTATTGTTGGTGTGTATTGAAATAATTATAATTCAGATAGGCATTCTTCTGTTTCATAGACTTAGAAAAGGCGTTCAACAGAATTCGATTGAGTGATATGTTCCATCTCCTCTATAATAGACAAATCCCGAGCAACATCATTAAAGCCCCAAAATATAATACAAAATCCTTAACCACAACTTGGTCAGAAGTACAAATTAAGATTCAATTTTCTTTAAATTCTTCAGTGCTATATAGAACACTATTCTTTTGGACCAATAAGAACCTTTTTAGGAACATGAAACGGTGGCCAATAGGATAAAATCAAATCACAGATATTGAATAACGAGTGCGTATTAAGCCCTCATTTACTCTATTACTTTGTTTTAAAGAAATCTTTTTCATCAGGCTGACTATATAGAAACTTTCATAGTGATCTCGCATCGAATTATCTCAATGAATTCCAAAGAATATTGTGAGCAAATTAAGGACGAAACTGGACAATTTCCGTCCGCGGCGAACGCAATCAGCAGTTAACTTATCAACGCATCTGCCGAACGTCCAATTGGAGTCTGAAATTGCTCTGTATAATTTGGAAATTAATAATTATGAAATGAGCGCGGCAATTCCAGGCCAAACTAATTCCGCAGCTGTATAAACATCGATTTTAGATTTATGAGACGTAATCTGCGACATTAAATAAAATCCATATTCCCCAGGCGATAATTCTGTTATTAATGGTCCACTACGAAGTACGCGTAACTCGTATACGTTAACGCACTATATTCATCGATGTTTACAGCTTGTTCCGCACAAGTGATTCCTGTGGAAGCGAATCTCCAGATAATTCCTCTGGAGAATACATCCAAGTTACGCTAAGTGGAGCTCACATTACGCACCAGGGTATCGCGAGGACCTAGCTGATCGCATAACTGTCAAATTAATTGTTGAACTTCAGTGCCGGCAAATGCCCAGTGGCTTCTCTGTGATGCTGAAATGTGCCCCCTCTCTGCCATACAAACAAACTAAATTCTAATCCAGAGATAAGTAACCCATGGTTTACCCTGTGTAAAAATGAAATTCACTAAGAAAACACCAGCTCTAGCAAAAAAATTGACTGAAGAATATCCTTTTTCTAACATTTCTGCATTAATGAGTCCAAATAAATAAACTGGGGCCTGCAACCATAAAAACTGCTAGTCTATCAAAATTTAAATAGCCTTAAGTCTCAATATCTACTGTTTGATTGTATCGGTCTCTACTTGTCGGAAATACTATACATCTTGATGATTAAAGTAAAACAACTCTTCGTAATCTTTTTTTATCCCGTTGGCCTCGAGTTGATACCTTGGCTGTTTTCCTACCGCTGGAATTACCAGAATATTGAACAGCGTTTTGTTGTATCAGACGTGAGATTCTTAGTTTGACACTAAAAGATTTTGAACGTTGTAGGGGGCTTTAGGGCTTGTCGTAGGAGATGTTTCGATAACATTATACCGATATCTCTTCTTTTCTTTTCGAAATTATGTGGTTTTTCGTTTATGCCTATCTTCTAGGGCTTTTTTTTATTCTTGCTCGTTCCAGATCTACACATGCAGTCTCTGCTAACTTTATTAGATTCCCTGCAAAAACATTCTTTTTCCGTATTTGAGGTTGCATAAATAGTAGATATTGATGATTAAAGTAAAACAACTTAATTTCCGCTATTTATTTAATTTCACAAACAATTGTTTCGTCCTGACATGACTTCGTCAGGTGAGTATGGTACTAACTTCATATTTGAGATTAAGCTCTTTAAATATTCAAAATGTACAGAAAAGGAGGTGGTAGGAATTTAGGGTAATTTGTTTTTTCATTATTACACAAAGTTTCAGAAAAGGTTAAGTAAGGGGGATTTATTGAGATCCGTCTGGTCGTTTAGGAGAAGGTGTTTTTTTATTGTATCTGATTATTTCGAGGGCTTCTAGTTAGTTCAAACTGAGGTTCTTTTTTTCTAGGTGTAAGATTTTGTAGTTATTGTCAAAATTATGTCCTGTCTCCAGAAGATGGCCAGCATATGTTGAATTTCCGTTTTTTCCAAGATATGCTTTCTGGTGTTCACGTATCTTAGTGCCGAAAGATCTACCTGTCTGACCCATATACACAGATGGGCAAGTACCGCAGTTTAACCTATAGACTCCAGACTTTTTGTTTTTATGGATCAATCTTTATTATTTTTTATTAAATTTCCTAACGTGTTTCTTGTTTTGAATGAAATGTTGCAGTTACTCTTTTTCTTTAAATATCTTGCTATGTTTTCGGACTTTTTGCTTATGTACGTTCAAGAAATATATTCTGTATCACTAGCTGTGGTTGGATAAACAAGCGATATTGAATGTTTAAATTGCATTCGTTTCAATAATTTACTTATAATGAACGGATTGAAACCATTGTCAAATGCAATCTGTTTTATTATATTCAGTTCTCTATCAAAATTCTCTTGTGTCATAGGTATGTTGATTAATCTAAATATCATGTTATTATAAGCTGCTAGTTTTGGAAAATGTGGATGATTAGAAGTTGAGTGGATCGTGTTATCTGTATGAGTGGGTTTCCGGAGAAGTCATGTTTATTGTTGATTTTTGAAATTTTTAAATCAAGAAAATGGATGCTGTTATTTTGTTATATTTCATTGGTGAATTTCATTGTGGGAGATAATGTATATATAAATTCTAAAAACATCGCAAGCTGTCTACTGCTACCGGTGAACAAAGATAAAATATCATCCACGTAACGATACCAATAAATGAAATATTTAAAGAAGGGGTTCTCTTGGATTTTGGTTTCCAGGAAGTCCATAAATACTTCGGATAATATCGGACTAAGTGGGTTTCCCATAGTGAGACCATCATTAGCTTCGTAAAATATTCCATTAAATAGAAAATAGTTTTGCTCTAAACAAACCTTTAAGATTTTGATAATCTCTTGTTTTATAACCGGATTAGTTCTATTTTTTACCAATAGCATTTCTATTTTTTGATTCTTTGAATGGTATGCAAGGGAAGAAATTTTGCACGTCGAAAGAAATGAGTTTAGCATTATTCGGAATATATATATATATATATATATATATATATATATATATATATATATATATATACATATTTTATTTTCTCTATCATGTTATATGAATTTTTGATGGAAAATTTTGGTTGAAAGTTTGTTTCTTTCTGAATAATTTCGATTAGTTCTTTCGATAATTTATATGAAGGTGCTGTGATGAAGGAAACTTCTGGTCTGATGGGTTTATTGTCTTTATGTAATTTTAAAAGGGAATATTAACCTATGAGACCAGTAGTTTCATTCATCACAGCACCTTCATATAAATTACCGAAAAAACTAATCAAAATTATTCAGAAAGAAACAAACTTTTAACCAAAATTTGCCATCAAAAATTCATATAACATGATAGAGAAAATGAAATATATATATATATATATATATATATATATATATATATATATATTCCGAATAATGCTAAACTCATTTCTTTCGACGTGCAAAATTTGATTATAAACCAAGAGATTATCGAAATCTTAAAGGATTGTTTGGACCAAAACTATTTTTTATTTGATCGAATATTTTACGAAGCTTATGATGGTCTCACTATGGAAAACCCACTTAGTCCGATATTATCCGAAATATTTATGGACTTTCTGTAAACCAAAATCCAAGAGAGCTCCTTTGAATATTTCATTTATTGGTATCGTTACGTGGATGATATTTTAACTTTGTTCACCGGTACCAGTAGACAGCTTGCGATGTTTTTAGAATTCATAAATACATTATCTCCCACAATAAAATTCACTAATGAAATAGTACAAAATAACAGCATTAATTTTCTTGATTTAAAAATTTCAAAAATCAACAATAAACATGACTTTTCAATTTTCCGGAAACCCACTCATACAGATAATACGATCCACTCAAATTCAGATCATCCACATTCTCAAAAAATAGCAGCTTATAATAGCATGATATTTAGATTAATCAACATACCTATGACACAAGAGAATTTTGATAGAGAACTGAATATAATAAAACAGATTGCATTTAAAAATGGTTTCAATCCGTTCATTATAAATAAATTATTGAAACGAATGCAATTTAAACAGTCAATATCGCTTGTATATCCAACAACAAAATATATTTCTTTAACGTACATAAACAAAAAGTCTGAAAAAACAGCAATATTTAAAGAAAAAGAGTAACTGCAACATTCATTCAAAACAAGAAATACGTTAGGAAATTTAATAAAAAATAATAAAGATTTGATCCTAAAAAACAAAAAGTCTGGAGTCTATAGGTTAAACTGCGGTACTTGCCCATCTGTATATGTCGGTCAGACAGGTAGATCTTCCGGCACTAAGATACGTGAATACCAGAAAGCATATCTTGGAAAAAAACGGAAATTCAACATATGCTGACCATCTTCTGGAGACAGGACACGATTTTGACAGTAACTACATAATCATACACCAAGAAAAAAAGAACCTCAGGTTGAACTACTTAGAAGACCTCGAAAGATACAATAAAAACCCGATTCTTCTAAACGACCAGACGGACCTCAATATATCCCTCTTACTTAACCATTTCTGAAACTTTGTGTAGTAATAAGAAAACAAATTACTGTAAATTCCCACTACCTTCTTTTCTGTACATTTTGAATATTTAAAGAACTCAATCCCAAATATGTAGGTAGCACCATACTCACCTGACGAAGTCATGTTGTCCTGACGAAACTATTGTGAAATTAAATAAATTAGCGGAAATTAATTTGTTTTACTTTAATCATCAATATCTACTTTTTATGCAACCTCAAATACGGCAAAAGAATGTTTTGCAGGGAATCTAATAAAGTTAGCAGAGACTGCATGTAGAACGAGCAAGAATAAAAAAAAGCCCTAGAAGACAGGCATAAACGAAAAACCACATAATTTCGACAAGAAAAGAAGAGATATCAATATAATGTTATCGGAACATCTCCTACGACAAACGGCCCTAAAGCCCCCTACAACGTTCAAAATCTTTTAGTGTCAACCCAAGGATCTCACGTCTGATACAACAAAACGCTGTTCAATATTCTGGTAATTCCAGCGGTAGGAAAACAGCCAAAGTATCAACCCGAGGACAACGGGGTGAAAAAAGATTACGGAGAGGGTTGAGCAACGTCAGACGGACGGCCGAGACAGTGATTGATCGTGAGTCCCTCCTCGTTATCCTCTTTAATACATGAATATCTTGCTGGCCACTTTTTCCAAGAGCTTTTTCTCTTATTGGAGTGTTTATCCCAACCGTGACGTCTTTTGTTTCCCGCTGCGTTTTTCGTTCCTTCACATCTCATGAATGAGATTCCGAGATAGTAAAATATGAAAACGATTCAGCGGAGTGTGTCAGTTCTCGGGTATTTTGCGGTTTTTGGAATGCATGATGAGCAGGGAGACATTTATCAATTTTTCATATCTTTGGATAGCTCTAAAACTACAAGTTACTCTCCTACAATGGGGCATATCTATGACAGTAATCATAGTAATCAATTCTTCAGAATTAGTCCGCTCAAATAAGACATTGAAGATAACAAAATTGCTGTCTTGACATCAAATGTTATAACTTTGAAATTTTCTTGAGCCGCTATAGTTAGGAGCTAAAAATTTCTGCGAAATCGTGTGAATTTTTCTCTTGCCGACATCTTCGAGCAACTAGACGTGCCTTGTGTATACCATTATCTTTCTTTCTAAATACCCATCTGGTTGTTATTTTCCTCTTGTTTTCAGCCTTTTCTGCATCAACCGATATCCATACACAGTTTTTCTCTATAGAGTTTTTTCCTCATCAATAGCCTTTTGCCTAATTTTGTCCTCACCCATGCACTGAGAATATGTCATATCAACTTCGTCTACAGTTGGGAGTGCATGGTTTCTAAGTAAAAAACCTTCTGGCACTTCATTTTTTTCAAAATGTCGGGGAAAACTTCTTTGCCTACGTTGACATGTGTCTTGAACTGGCTCAAATTCTACATCTTCTTATTATGTTCCTTGATGGACACAATTTGTATTATATTCTTCGTCTTCTATATGAAAATCTTGCTGTAGAATGGTATCGGATTCACTGAATAATTGAAATTTTTTTGAAAATTCAACTTTTCTTGGTATGTAGACTCTACTATAAGTATGGATCCAAATCCTGTATCCATGTGTACTGAAACACATAAAATACCTTTTATTTCCTAAGATCCAATATTTGTAGATAACCCAAATTTTTTGTTTTGACAATCGGATCAAATTCTTCAATTCCTGAAAGATCTGCCTTTTTTTTTCCTCCACATCTCATAGGACAGTCCTTATTGCACTTCTGTTCAAAAGATGAGCAGCAGTTTGTACGGCAAAACCTCAAATTTTTTTTATCGAGTTTTGATGAATACGCCATTGCACGTACCTTATTCATTAAAGGCAGATTAAATCTCTAAGCTTCCCCTTTTGGTTTTTTGGTTATGGGGTATGATCAATTGTGTATCATCATAAGTCCTATTCTTGCACCATTGTTGGAATTTGCCTCCGCTATCACAACGAACTCTTGCAGTTTTTAAATTTAAATGTGACTCAGCTTCTAGCACATATTCCTTAATATAATATTCAGCTTCGTTTTCAGTATGAAGTAGATGTACCTTGGTATTATTTTGTCTTTTCTTGGCCTCATTTTGATCTTTCCGGAAACAGGTGGATGGTTCATCTCCTTACAATATTGACATGGAGAAAATGCCTCTTCGTTCGTTCTTATACTTACCTTCCTTTTTGGAATCTTGATCATCTTGGTGTTCTTTTCTTGGTTTAGGATAATGATTTTTATAATGTCCTTCCTTTTTACAGTTATGACAAATAATTCCATTGTAGGGCAACCTTTGTTTAGCATTATTTCAGTTTCTTTGGATCTATTTCAGTACTTGCCTTTGTGATCGTTCCATCAACAATTTCCCAAGTGTCTTTACCCTCGAAGAGAGTTCCTTTTTCCACTTTCCATAACGGAAATGTGGAGGCCTCCTTCAGCATTGGCATACGTTCGAAATCTTTGTTATTCATCTTGGTTTTAATTGTTTTTCATTTCAATCCAAGCACATATTGCAATTCGGAGCCCATAACCTGTTGTTCTATTGTTGGATTTTTAGTTTAGTAAGGTGTTTTCAATGATTATTCTTCAATACTTAAATCTCGAATTTTATTTGTCTACGCATACATCTACTTTAACAAACTTCTTGTGTCAATCTTATTTGACAGACACAGTCATAGAATTGTTTTCAACTTAAGGACCATTGGCACTCTTTCTTTTCTATTTACCAACATTATAACAACAGTACTGAGCTATCCCGTGTTATACGGAGTACTCTGAAATATCCGGGATTATATGGACGCTGACATTTTTATCGTGGTCGTCTAGTGGCGGGTGAATAGGACGTTACGTTCTATAGACATCCCAAATTACACCTAACGAGAGCAAGAAAACAGTGTCGGGAGGTTCAAATATTCAAAATACAGTAACGTCAGCAAAATATATTTGTAATTGTAATCTCCAAAGGCAACAATGAATGGAAACAAACATTTATCAGCCTGTGGTTAAATCTACTCTACTTAGTGGTTCGTGAAGCTCCACAGCGAATCTTATAGCGCCCCGGGTCTAAATGACTTATTTCTACATAAGTTAGGTCGGTAACTCGCTCAAATCGGATATCATTCTTATACAGCGGAAAGGATTAGAGAGGACAGGATACAGCTAGCATGCACCTTCAACTGCACTTCCGGTAACCAGCGCAGAACCTAAGCGTTACAAGGGTTAAGTTTGAATGGACAGTAGGGTAAGGGTAACTGTAGTATGCCCAGGAGATCTCCTTGAAGGAGAGATTTAACATAATTCGAGTCGACCAGTAAAGTTATTATCAAATGGACTTCATCTGACCTCCTCGGGGTGGCCAAGGCCCAGGAAGAATCAGATATTACTGAAGAACGAACCGAACACTACCTGAAGGGTCACGCAAACTAATTCTGGGCATATCACAATACCTCGGAACAATGATCTAGCAATCACTCACACATTCTCACAGTAGCATTGGATACCCGGAGCTATTTACTATCTCTATACGATACCAGGACTACTCAGCGATTTACCCTAAAGAACGCCACTGGTTCACGAGAAATATAATCTCCCAAAGTAAGCGGGCACATGCATATTGCAAATATGTAACACAAACTGACTAGGACATTATAAAATAGTTACAGTACCCCATCAGCTAGGCGTGCTAATGAACGTTACAATAAAAGCAAATAAAGAAATAAGTAACCGGGGGATCACACAAGAGTACATGCAAATCAGTTACATATCAGGCTCGGCGAATACCATGACTGTAGAAACAAAGAACCACTATTAATGAATACAACAAACAGCAACCAGGCACCGAGAGAAAGTATACAATACAAATAGATAACTTGTGAGGGTCGTACCGCTTTAGTTATATACAAAGGCAAGGCATTTTAGTTAAAACATTCCTGTCGGTTTAAATAATACTGCAGCAAAAATACAGGAATGAAAAGCGATGAATGAAAGTACAATGAACGAGCGTGCAATCACTAATTTTACATTAACACTAAGGTGGTATTTAAAAATGTAACGCATGCAATTAATCAGAAGCATTTAAAAGAAGTTCACTTACTAAGAGTTACCAAGAGGGACTGTTATAAGTACTATTATCTCGAGTATATCGCTCAGGAGGTTTATTTTCAAGAACCTTCCTCTCGGCCACTTTAAATACAATGAGAATGCCATTAGGGAGTTCTTCTCTTTGTTAGTGTCACCCATCGCATACGTGTCAAGTAACAGTGCCACAGAATATTTGACACAAAACTAACGCAGGTAAATAGCGTAATGTAATTTAAATAACCTATAAGGGATTCTGTCAGTCGTATGATCCTTATAGAATACGGATCTCTTCAGTACGATACACCGCTATTTCTAGTATCAAACTTTTTGCTGTAATCTTCCAGCTGTTTTTTGCCTCTGCTGAAAAAATTTACGGAACGAACATGCGCTATTTTGGAAAAGAGTTCGTGACTTGAGGTAGCTGTACCTTTTAACCAGACAAAGACTCCTATGAAATATATCAATGCAAATCAATCTGAATCTGAGTTTATGTCAAAATCAACCCTTCTCAATAACGTCTTCCCCGTTAAACAACTGAGTACCCACCCCCTTGTAGCCGAACGACACGCCACGTAGCTGCGAAACGGATTTGCAAACGTAATTACAGGACCCCGAAAGCAAGTACCAGTTGCCGTCGTCGTATCAGAGGCGTGTTTATAATTGGATTTCATAGAAACCATCATATCCCAATTCGGCAGAGACCGAATTAAAAGATTCGCGATAATCTCGTTCCGGGCGACGCTCGCGTAATCGCGCGACCGTTCCGGCCGTCCGGACAAAATACGTCAATTATTTCGGCACGCACATATCTGCCGATTATATGGCCACCGAACGCGTCGCCGCCTAGTGGCTGTCCGGCGAAAAATCACGCGCGATAGCATGACGTAGATATGATTGACCAATTGGATTTCAGGGCCTCTACAGAACCGTCGAAATAAATTTTATCGCCCACTTTATGAATTATGGGTGAGGCACTTAATTATTGGAATTTCCTATTTCGATAGCTCGAATACTGCGCCTCTCCGTGTTTTTCCTTGTTTATGTATTCTTGACCAGGTCGCATGATGATAAACCAATGATGCGTTCATCTGAATATAGATTTTCGTCTAGAGGTAAAAGCCCTGCCATATTACCTGCCAAGAACTAATGCAGAATGGCCTCAATTTGAAATATCATGGTTTATAATAGGTTATTGGTTATTATCCAATTTGAGTCAAATATGAACCGTTTTGTTCTATAATTTGGTGCCATTTTGAAGGTAGCTTCATAATACCTCTTTCGTAGAAGTCTTGGTCCTCATTAGCGATCGATTTTCACAATCTTCTCTTGATACCAATTTCTTATCATTCAGGAAGTTTTGCAATGCGAGAAAAAGATGGTAGTCTCTTGATGCTAGGTTCGGACAATTTGGTGGATGCATTAAAACTCCCCAACCAAACTCCCGGAGTTTCTGGCGAGTCACTACAGATGTGTGTGTTCTGGCGGTGATGTATCGTGGAACATAGTACCTCATCTATTGGTCAATTCTGGTCGTTTCTGGTCAATCGCTAACTTTAAAAGGTCCAGTTGTGCACAGTAGAGATACGAATTTAGTGTTTGGCTATATAGAAGCAACTCATAATAAATAATTCTTCTTCGGTCCCACCAAATACACAGTAGAACCTTCCTGGCCTGTAATCCTGGTTTAGCCACCGTTTGAGCTGCTTCACCGCGCTTTGACCATGATGTCACCCATTTCTTATCCCCAGTCACCATTCGTTCGAGACCTGGGTCTATTTCATTCCGTTTGGCAAAGGCTTCGCAGATTAAATTCGATTCATCATGTTTTTTGGTGTGTAACCCAAACATCGACCATCATTTTGAATCCAGATTTGCGTAAAACTGTTTTATCGTCGATCTTCAGCTTCTGAGTAATGCTACGATTATTGACATGCCAGTCAACTTCGATTATTTCTGTAATTTTATCAAGATTTTCGACGACGGACCTACCTGTGCGAGGTGCATCTTCAACATCATTAATGACTATAAACACCATCATAATTTTAGCTACCTACCATATATTTTCGCCTTTATCAAAGACAAAAACTGTAACATTTACCTAATTTTCTCTGTGTTGACTTCACAACGAGCATAATTGTGAAATTATTTGATCGATACTTTACGAGATATCGATCACTACACGTGAATTCTACCAGGTTTTCGTATTGGCATGACGAGCATAGCTCTTTCACCAAGTGTCTACTCAGCAGTCTCCACAGTCCACCCCTAGAGGTAGAAAGTGTGATGAGGATTATGCCATATCATCGCGCGAAGCGAGAACCCCTCCAAAGAGATGAACCCACCAGCTTCCAGTTTTGGCCCCGACTCGAAAGACAGAACCATCTGACTGGTAGCAGCGAAGCACTATTCAACCTCTACTGGCTCTGCATGTCGGTACCCGAGTTGGTTTGTGACGCAACTCACCTGCCGGAAGGAATTCTTATCCAAGCACCCGAAAGCAGTCCCATGAACTAAGATAATCTCAAGATTGATAACTTCTATTGATCCTGGTACGAGCACCATCTAACGGCCTGTACGTCCTGACCCAGCGAATATCTCTTCATGACGTGAGATAACTGTGGAATTTTGAAAAATAAACCGAATGATCAATTATACAGGAAATTTATATTGAGAGTTCCAAGAGTTTATTCTAAAATATGTGCATGTACAAATAGTGCCTCGTCAATTTGACTTGTTCCTAAAACTATAGCCCTTTAATTTTGAGGTTTTCCTAAAGTTAAACTAACCTTGATGTAGAGAATTGCTCTACACTACAACTAACCTACTACAGCTACTAAAAGTTACCGTGCACGTTTAATTTTACAAAATATGTAACGCCAGAAATATAGGGGGCTCTACGTGTAAAAGAGATTTTGGGAAACCGCCCCCCCCCTCCCAAGGTAACGCACTCGGTCATTACACAGAATCCGGAGATTTATACTGCGATAGGGTAGAGTACGCCAGTTTTAAAGGAAAAAGCACTATGCTGCGACAGACTCCCTGCCACTGAGTTAATCAACCGGCTCAGCCCTCCATTTCACCAGAACAGCAAAACTAGGGCCTCATTCGGAGACCTTCCACCATACAGGTCCAGTGACTGGCGCGAAACGCATTACGTTAGGCACCAATACTTAACCCTCCATTTCGCTGGGACGAAACTAGGGTCCTAGTCCTGACAAACGCCCCCATCTCGTCAAGATCTAATGCCCGGGGGGCGTATCGATCACCTACCGAAAAAATAATGGATTTCTTCTTCCCCAAACTTTTATTACATTAGCGTTTGGCTCAGCGACATTCCCTCTACACCGCCACGAATAAGGTCTTTTGTGCGTTACCACATTACTAAATTTTTCCCAGGAAGGTTGTGTCCTTGGCAAATTGATTATTTTCCTGGGAGACTTGACACCTAAATCGGTTAACGTAAGGATCATGATATCCAGTAGATCAAATCTGGTTTGCGCTTTGCATTGACAGAGTATTTGTTCGGTGATTTCTATTACCGATTTGTTAATAACCTAAGGATATCAGAGTTTTCTTGTGTAGGTGCTATCTCACAGCCCAGTGGGCATAGTAAGTACCACCATTGAAGCTACTGTGATGTGAGCATGGTTCTTCACCGAGTGACCACTAACTAGTCTTCAGAATTCCCGAATGAGGTTGTGTGATAAGCGTATACCTTATTTGGCGCGGAACGAGAACCCTTCATCAGAGAAAATCCATCCTGCTTCCAGTTTCGGCTTCAGTTCCGAAACCCAAACAGTGACTGGTTTTTCAATTTCTCTCAATGCTTGTGGCCTATCAAGTCTATTGTGAATCTCAAGTCCTGTAGCAGAGGGTTACCCCGAAGTAAAAGGTTTTCCAAAAGCGATGATACAAGTTGAGATTAGCAGAATACATCTGTATGATATTTAAAATAATGTAATAAGCCTTCTAAACCCCATTTTATTATCAAAGAAGACTTGGTGGCCAAGATAGTTTCATTTATGTTTCGCTCGACATGATTCATTCCCGATAACGTCATAGCAACAGATGCTCATTTTTCATGGAGACGAGCGTTTCGAATGAGATGGAGCAATTTTTTATCAGGCAGGACCTCCTGACCACGATCAATCACCCATCAGGAAATTGAAATATTCCATTTGTCACGACGTTCTGAATTTGAAATGCTACCCGAAATTAATGGCCTAGGCCGAACGGCGCCCCTGAGCACCAGCAATATGACTAGTCACTCTGGCCGTCGGTATTGTCCTGCGAAGTAATAAATCCAGAGATGAAGGACCAGAGGCGGAAGTCGCGCGAAACCGAAACAAAATTCTTGTTTGCGATATTTTTATAACGGTCAGAATCAATTAGGGCGACTTGCGTCGGGGTCGTTATATCTTATATGTTGAATGAAATTCGGGTTTTTGCGGGGTCCCCCCTATTCGTTGGCAGAAATCGATAGCTGAATAAGCGAATTTTTTGCCGAAATTCCGGAATTTTGAATTGGCTGGCTGAAAAGGCGAGGTCTTGTGTCGTCGACGAGGATATATGGAGATGCTAAGTTTTTTGATATTTTTGCATCATAAGAAAAGATGGAATATGGAGAAAAATTTTTATTGTCTCAGGAAAATCATTAATTCTGAAATTACCCTCAATATTCCTCGTTTCGAATTTTACTAAAATTTGTCATAAAACCCACACGAAAAATTATTATACATATTGATGATATTTCCTTGACAAGAATTCATTGAACGTTTTAGTTACACGAAACACATATATATTATATGTATATTTCTATTTATTATCTTGAGTTGTTAACATGACGCGTTTCGTAAGCATAATCAACTTCTTCAGATGCTTACAAACCACTAGTCTGAAATTTTGTAACATGCAGTATATAAATATTTTCTGTTGAGAGATAAGGGTACAATAAAATATTTCTGTTACTTTCGGTGAAACCACCAGGTTCCCAGTTGAAAACATCCAATAGGGGTAAATGAGATAACTCAGTTTGTTCTTTTGATAAATTCATTGAATTTCTAAATCGGTTTACTTCCATACTTTCCAACATGTTCAATATTAGATCCCTATTTTCTTTATGTATAATAAAATCCTGAAACGTTCGTCAAAATCATGTTTCTCTTTTATAAGATGTTCCGCGTATGTAGAATCCAACTTATTAGTGAAGAAGGAACGTCAATGTTCCATTATTCTAGTGTCGAAACATCTTCCGATTTGGCCAATACAAATTTTCGAACAGGTACTGCTGTTCGAGAGTACGATTTTGCGTTTTCCTTTAAAGTTTCTGATGAGTTATCAGTTCTATAAGATAGCTACATTAATAATATATGATATATAAATATAATATATAAATATAAATAATAATATATAATAATAATATATAAATATAAATAATAATATATAATAATAATATATAAATATAAATAATATAATTCTAGACAATCCCGTCTTCAGTCCTCTTTTAACATTCCAAATATCAAAATCAAAAACATAACCTATATCATGATATGATTTAGATATTTGGAATGTTAAAAGAGAACTGAAGACGGGATTGTCTAGAATTATATTTGTTTTTTGAAGATATAGTGCACATTTTTTTAGAGATTTTTGAAATAATTTATTCGAATATTTAAATATATTAAATATTTCAAATAAATTATATTCTTTGAGAAGTCCTTTAAGTGTGTTTATATTTTTAAAAGGCAACTGGTGTTCTTTACGGTAAGACCAGAAACAAAATTTTGTCTCCTTTAAATATTTATTTATTAATTTCAATTACTTTCGTATATCTGTTGGGTTATTTATTATATATTGAGTTTTGATTATATACGTCTATTAAATGTAAGCGGTGCTTGTTAGACATAAATTTATTTCTAAAAGTTTTTTGAATAAAAATTTTTTTGAAATTAAAATTGTAGAAGATAAACATATTTCAATTTGTTTTAATATTCAAATTTTGTTATATTTTTTTTATCAAGTAAAAGGCCTTTCTATTTTATAATATATATTTATGGCGAAAATCCGTAAATGCAAGAAGTAAAGTCAACGAATGGATCCTGAGTTGAAGCTCCATAACGATATTGGTGAGAATTTAACATACTAGAGACCTCCAAATATTCAACAACTCTCATTGAAACTACATTTTAGAAGATTTCCGATAGATTAGAGATATGGAGCAATAATAATGAAAAATGTCAATTCTGCAAGTAGGAGAAAGTTCAGATCGGCTCTGTTGTTGTCGAAGAATTTTCATGCAACCCATGGACTCAATTTTCATTCCTCAACGAGATTTTAGAGACGACATACGTTGAGTCGTGGCACTGAAGTTTTCAGGTAGCATCGATCGAATCCTCAGGCTTTCTTTCGACCTTCCTATTGATTGTTCTTCAAGATGGTGTACCTAAAAATTCCGTTGAGATCGCGAAATGACTGTGCTGCCTACCATCTTTTCTCATAGTGGTACAGAGTAGGTCACTATGACATGAGAGTATGGCACTTCACCAGATATGTAAGTAGTCCACAATTCCCGAAGAAGATTCCGCCTTCTCGTCGCTCAGAAGGGAAGAAGAAGAAAACTCATCTGCTTTTAGTTCGTCTCAGTTATATAAATCTAGATCTTGACTGGTAGAAACTCCATCCGCTTCCAGTTGGCTTCAGTTCTAGGACATTAGGCCGTAACTGGTAGCACAGAAGGACTATCCAACCTTTATTGACTATGATGCAGGTTAGTTTCCGAGTTATGTGAAACGCAACTCGCATACCGAAATAACTAGTTTTCACCACTCAGCCGCAAATTCGAGAACCACAAGCCGCCGAGAAAAATGTCTTATTTGATCCTGATTAAGCACAAAGGGTCAGTCGTTCGTCAAGACCAACACACTGAGACGTATCTCGATAAATTCTGATTCGAGAATTACGCACGACCGTATGAGTGAAATACCCTTCTAGCCTATCATGCAAGATTTCAACCCTTGTCTCAACGAATGCAACACCCATTGAGCGGCCAGAAGTATGGTAGCCCTGTCACCATGCGTAATATTGAAGATCTTGAAGGCTAAGAGTCACTAAGTATAGTTCAACTGGATGATAGGAATTACGAATCTCAGGAATCCAACATTTCATTGTCTCTTCCCCATCGCCAGAGCAAATCTAATACTGATGTTTTCTCCCGTTGGCCAGTTTAACTGTACTTGACTGGAACCACGCCAGTTCGATGGGTGAGTGCCTTGTGCTGCAACGCCCAATCCCTCTCGTAGTAGGTACCACCTTTATAGTTGGCATGTGAACATGGCTCCTTCACCAGGTGACCACTAAGTAGACTCCACAACGCCAAAAAGCAGGTTGCGTGATAAAGAAAGGCCTCATCATCTAGCAAAGTGAAAACCCCGCAGTTGAACCCACCCTGCTTTCAGTTTGGACTTCAGTTCGAAAACCTTTACCATGACTATTAGCAGCAAAGCACTATCCAACAGCTACTGGATTTATAGGTCAGTACCCAGGTTATTTGGGACGGAAGTAACACTCCGAAGAGGCTTGATTTCCACCACCCAGCCGAAAATTCAAGAAACAAGAGTCTCAAGAATAGATGCTTCAATCGATCTTGGTTCGACCATTTACAACCAATAATACCGTCAAGACTCTCAAAAACTTTTGAACTCTTTTAACTGATCCTAGTTTGAGCACTAACGCTTTCAACCGTGTCATCAAGACCAAAAACCCCAGAAATATCTCGCAAACAATACTGTTTGGGGACGATATTGGTCGTATTGTCAAGACCCGCTTAACTCCTGAAGCGCTTCTCGAGCAATCCTAAGACGAGAATTACGCGTCCAGTCTAGCATGCAGACTTTCAACCACGAATATGAATATTTTATGATCGACATGCATTTTCTGAAATAAAAAGAAAAGTTTATTGTCATACAAAATTATCATCGACGGAAAACGTGTCAATTTGAAGGATGAATAATTATGCACCAGCCCAATAACCTATGAGTATAAAACATTGAAGTGAAGTAGACACTGATAATAATGTCTCTGTCATTTTGCCCCAAAATTTCAAGAAGATTAATACCGAACTGCTTGTGAGAAATCGTCCAATTTATTCTACGACGTTTTCACGATTATACCTTTCAATTTAGCTCCGATATTTTATCCTCACGCTGTACTGCTGCAGCAAGCCAAGAATGCCCGTGGGTCAAGTTATCAACGACGGCATCAGGTACGAAATTGAGCCCACGTTTTCAATAGACCACTTCCGATCGATAATTATTGTCGTCGAAGGTTGAATTGATATATCTGTCTACAAGTGGTTTCCCGAAACTGTAATCGCCAATAATTGCTCCACGGTCCATGAACACGCCAGATAATTAATTGCTTATGCATCGTTGCCACTTCTCATGCCTGATTCTGGTATATGATGTGTTTACTTCGTCGCAAGGACTGTTTCCACTCGGGCCTTGTTACACGGAGATTCGCACCTGAATGATCGCCTGTTTTTAATTTCTCTATGAATTATGTTGGATGATATTACTTTGATATGTTTATATTTTGAGGATAATTGCAATTCAACTCTGACCTTCTGTCTATTACATTCGTGAGCATGTTCACTTTCAAGGGGAACGACTCATGAAGTTGAAATTCTCAAGGTAATTTTGATGTCGAAATGGTACAACTTGGTGAATCTAGAAATTTTCTATTAGGAATATAAATAAGTTTTATTCAAAAATTGAAGCTTCATTGTAAAATATTGGTTATTAGTTCAAAGTATTGTCCACTAATTTCTCCCATATTTCCGGAAATTGACAGATTCTATCGCGAATAAGGGTTGGCTCTGTGGCCGCAATCCATGCATCGATCCATTTTTTGACTTCATGGTAATTGGAGAAGTAGTGGTCAGCCAGGCCATGTTGAATCAATCAGAGGAGATGGTGATCAGAAAGAGCAATGTCTGGGTACTACAGCATATAAATGAGCATAGATTATGATTTCTCATAACAAAATATTAAAAAACGCTTTGGCTTCTTCGCCGAACCGGTGAGTTCCGATAGAATGGAAGCTAAGCGGAACGAAATGCTAAAAAACAGTAATGCAAGGTCAATTTAGGATCCCAGCTTTCAAGAGGCAAAGACAATCTCAAAGTTGAGAGCACTCTTGAAACACAAAATACAAAGTTTAAGCGGCAAGGGAAAAATGTTCGGAACTGAAAAACCAGTAAAGTTTTGTGCAGGCTTGTTTCGACTTTGATTCGTCTCTCTAGTCAGGGAAAGAACCCTGAGACAATTCAAATTTCAAGTTAAACCTCATCAAATTTGGAATTGAAGATCAGAATTTCAGCGAAATGTGTAATCTGATCCAGATTTTTGGAGCAAATGCTCTGAATACACATTATCCCCTGCTTCTAGTGATTATTCTTGTTTGTCCAATGATGATAACAAAATTAAATAGCTTCTTGACTTCTTCGCCGAACTGATGAGATCCAAAAGAACGAAAATGGGCAACAAAAATAACGCAAAGTGATGGTAAAACCTTGGTTTGAGATGTTAGTTTCCAAGAGGCAAATGCAATCTCAAAGTCATAAACAACAAAACAGAAACAAGAACAATAGGTAAAGTCACAGAGAAAGTCTAAGCGGTAAAGAAGAGTGTTCTTAACTGAAAAACCAATCAAGTTTGTTTTCTGATCATCTTGACTTCAGTTCGTTTCTTCAGTCAGGAAAAAACCCTGGGACAAATTTGCAATTGAAGATCAGAATTTCGACGAAATTTGTCGTTTGATCAATATTTCTCTTCGCCATCATTCTGATGAAATCTTTTGTGTTTTTCCTTTTAGTGTATCCCAAATAACAACGGTATAAAGTATTGCCTTATCTTTGACAAAGTCAAGAATGAGTATAATTCATTCACGTAAATATTGGAAAGGATGGTCCCGGAACTGTACCCTGTGATACTCCGTATACACTCTACTTGTCTCACTTGCTGGAGTTTCATCTTCGTTGCTATCTATTGGATTAGTATTTTTAGCTTCAGACTCTATCATCTTATTTTCTAGCAAGTTCAAGAGTAATTGTGGTGAACCGTATCGAATGCTTTGGAAAGATTTAAAAATACGCATGGACACTGCTTGCTGTCATTAAATTCTGTAGTTATTCTTCGTGTTAAGGCCTATACTGTATTTTCGGTGGATTTATACTTTCAAAATACAAATTGATGATCAGAAATTATATTATACCCAGATAATATTATGAACTTTTAGCAACGAACTACTTAGTTGAGATGCGGTCGTACCTTATTTCTTCGTAATTAAACAGATCGTAATTGATCTGATGAGGATAACAATCCCTCTAACGAGGGATTGTCATCCTTGATAGACAAGAATGTATATTTCCTCTTATGCTATGACTTTCATGATATCGATTATAGATGGGTTTCAATAATAATTGGTAAACATTTTCTCCGCACCGCTGCTAAATACCAAATGATAACACACCAGTTTTACAATTTCTTCCTTTCAGGAACAGACATGCATTATAAATTAAATACATAAAACACTCCACAACTTTGTTTGGAGTTCAAACTGTCAATTTCCGAGAATTGATCATATCCCTAGATTCTGAGCACGTGTATATGTATTGATCTGTAGGAGAGAAATTCGACATGACCTCTCTGAAAACTCTTCTCTTTTCTGATTCAATTCAGATGAAAACTATTTGTGTACGAGTTCTATCGCTAAAGTGATTGTTTTTGCTTGCTAAAACTTGGAGAAGAGTATTTACTTAATTTCAGGATCAGTTTCTGAATTCGAAACCAGCTAATTAAGTTAACTTGAGACCATTATCAACTTAACATCCCCATTGATCGAACTATCGCTTTGGGCGTCTGGCTACAATAACGTGCAGTTGAGTTAACTTTATCCCAACGCTGTTGGTTGCATGCTCTTGTGTGAAAATGAATCTCAGGATTTGTAGTATAGTCTACATTCTATTTTATTCTATTTTGACCTTTTAGTCTAGATATTGGATGAAATCGGAGGATTCAATATTATCAAAATATAACGGTAAGTTTCTGTAAGCAATCATCTCAAATACCTGAAAGACTTTCGTATCAAATGAAAATTGCAGGAAATTTCAAGATTGAAACAACGCCTTTATAATTAAAAATCTATTTCATTGATTTGTGACACAGTCATTTGGCTTATGATGAGATACCCAAGTATTCAAACAAGAAGTTTTAAGAAGATAAACAAGTGAAAATTCAAACTGAAAAACTTCTAGGATATAACCAATTTTTCATAAAGTTTTAGCAGTTGAAATTAAATTCTCATTTTTCTCACGCGAAATGCAAAAAAGCGTTCAAAAAATTTGAATACATCGAGAAACTCATTTCGATTATCTTATTACTTTAGGAAACCTTTATAACAATTTCTTTCACTTTATCGAATAAAGTATTTTGGAAAAATGACAATCTTTTATAGACCAGAACATTATATTAGATTATACAATAACTGACAATAAAAAACCTCTATCTTTTGGTATAATATTCTTTCATTTATATTACTACTCTGTCAAGAAAGTACCGGGAATTTTCAGTTAAAACAACATTTTTACATTTAATCGTCAAAATTTATTGGGTCGCCTTCAAAATAGGCTCCATTTGCTCCAATACATCTATGCCAACGGCACTTCCAATTATCGAAACATTTTTTATAGGCGCTTTCCGGGATGGACTTTAGCTCTCGCGCCGAATTTTGTTTTATGGCTTCAATCGACTCAAAACGGGTGCCACGAAGGGGCAATTTTAGTTTCGGGAAGAGGAAAAAGTCGCAGGGAGCCAAATCCGGCGAATACGGTGGTTGCTGAAGCACGTTTGTTGAGTTTTTGGCGAGAAAGTCAGTCACAATCGTAGCTCGGTGAGAAGGCGCGTTATGGTCATGCAAAATCCATGAGTTGTTCGCCCACAAATTTGGCCGCTTCTTACGGATACGCTCACGCAAACGTTTCATAACGCCTAGGTAATACTCCTTGTTTACCGTCTGACCCTCTGGAACGAATTCGTAGTGCACCACGCCACGGATATCGAAGGAAACAATGAACATCACCTTCATTTTCGAGCGGCTTTGGCGTGGTTTTTTCGGTTTCGGCTTATTTTTTGCCACCCATTCCGATGATTGCTGGCTTGTTTGCATATCGTACTCGTAGACCCAGGTCTCATCACCAGTTATAATGCGTTCCATGAATGTAGAATCGGAATTACAGCCATCCAGCATGTCTGAAGCAACCTGTTCGCGATGACGTTTTTGAAGAAAATTTAGGTCTTTCGGTACGAGTCGTGCGGCCACCTTTCTCATGCCCAAAATATCAATCAAAATCTTACTTGCGGACTCGTGGGATATCTTAAGATCATGTACTATCTCTCTCAAGCTGGTACGACGGTTTTCCAGCATCCTTTCCTTAATTTTATCGACGTTATCTTCGATCGATGCCGTCGATGGGCGTCGGGAACGAGGCAAGTCTTCGACCACTTCACGACCGTCCTTGAAGGCTCTGTACCACTGATATGCACGAGTTTTCGATAGAGCATTATCACCAAAGGCCTTTTGCAACATTTTCAATGAATCGGCACACGAAAATTCATTTGCAACACAAAACTTTAAACAAATTCTTTGCTCAGCGTAATCACCCATAGTAAAAATCGGCACGCACTCTGACATCGACTGACTTAATCAGGTGTTGCAAACACACTAGTTGACATATCCCGCTCAAGCTTGGCATAGTAATTAAGGACAGTGGTACCAACCTAGGAAAAAAAATTCACCTGCCATTGCCCCGCCAGATTTAAATCGATAATTCCCGGTACTTTCTTGACAGAATGTATATCATCTATAGAAAATGACACGAAATTGCCACAAAACTACTGAATAATTTAAGATTTTGTTTTAATGCTCGATACTCAAGATAAACATTTTTTTCGATACAAAAAAAAAACGAAATAGATTATTTAAATGATCTTCTTTTTTGTAAGGGCAGAGTAGACCAATATATAAGAAAATAGTAAAATCTTCCAAAAAATTCAGTATTTGATGAAATTATTGATAAAAACTCACAGAAAAAAAATTGCAGAGATGTCTGCTGTATTTTCCAAAATGATTAAAAGTTTCCACATTCAAAGGAAGAGAGAAAAACCGACCAACTATAAACTCATCCCATTTTTTTAAGTCTCTCAAAGGAAATATTGATAGCCATTAAGAACAGAATGTCCAGCTTCCTTCAAAGGTACAATATAGTGCGTGGAAACAGCATGATTTTCAGCATACTAAGGCAAAGAATACAGCAATATGGGCTATGTCAGCGAAGATTGCAGATGCCTTCGATAAAAAAAAATTCAAGTTGGTTCCCTACAATTTCAGCAAAGCGTTTGATCCGATCGTTCATAAAGTGCTTCTGTAGAAATAACGATAGAATTGAATAAGAAGAGTTGTATTGTAGCCAATGGAGAGTTTTCGGCAGGATTGTTTTCAGAAAGTTTTTGTGGAAGGCAGATGCTCGGACTGGAAATGTGAGAGGTGCGGTGTTCCTCAGGGGAGCATTTTTGGACCCATATTATTTAGATTGCTTATTAATGACTAACCATCAATTGTTCAGTTAGATGGTACTGCGCTCTCTATTCATGATACCTCTTTTATGCTATTTGATCCGTAAGGAGACTAGATTCAGGTAAGTTCCCAGTTTACTTTATAGCAGGTTAAGTTAAGTGAAAAAACTTAGTACCTGACTTTTGAGAACAGATAAAGGCCTAAAATTTTTGGGTATTCTCCTACAACCCGCTCTAAAGTTCAGGGTACATACAAAAAATATGATCAGAAAGCTATCAATGACAACTTAACAATTAGAAGAACCATTCAAATCACAGCCAAACAAGCGGCTAGATTTGCCTACTTCGAATACTGCCATAGTGTAATAAGCTATGGATTATTGTTTCGAGTTAAATCACAGGGAGTTAGAAAATTTTCGTCAAGCAAGAAAATATTTTGCACTTTCACACTATATAAACTTACCTGCATCTTACACATCCATGACATAAAGTGCCACGAAACATTGATCACCAGAATTACAAGAAAAGAAATGCAAGCATCTTCGAGACTCCGTATTATACAGTATCAACTTCCAGCTCAGCATACAGCTATGAGGCCATAAATCAAAATACTGAATGAAAACAAACTAAATAATGAATCAAGAAAAGATACTAGGGACAAGAACCTTTTTTATGATTAATTGATTTTGGAACGACCGTTTTAAATAATTCGAAACTTCGGAACACAAAATGAGAATCGGGGGTCAGTTCAATCTAGAAGGTCAGTGAAGCCGGTCACGTTCAAATTCAGTTCAAACCAAAGGACGACCTAAGGCAACCAGCCACGGTAGACTTTACATGGTGTTTAGACGGTTTTATGTATTAAAGATGGTTCAGACGTTGAAGACGGTTCAGACGTTGAAGACTGTTCAGATGTTAAAGACGGTTTAAACTTTGAAGACGAAAACTTTTATTTGTTATAATATTTGCTATCTAATGTAGAAACCTTTTCTAGTGCGTAGTTGAATCGGGAATTGCAGCAACGCAGTTTGTGTTAGGAATTAATCACCCTACATTTCTATCATTTCTTTTGTTTCAGGCAACTCATAGCACCAAATATCATGCAGAAACACTTCCTTGCCAACGGAGCCGAACAAGTATCCAAGCAGGTGAGCAAGTTCAAAAAACAATTTCAGGTCTACTAAATAATTACCGTAGCGGGAACTTTCATCGGAAAGGATAATAATGTTCCGAATATATTACGCCGGTGCGTCCCTCGGGACATTTTCCCATAAAATTCAACTTATAAAGCGATATCCTCGTCAATATAAGCCGCCTCGTAAAAACTGAATTAATAAATTCGCGTTCGAAGGGGGCGGTCGGTTTTATAACGTCGTCACCTTAACCCCAATTTCTTATCGTTTCCTCGACACATGAGAAAAAAATTCTTGGATGATGCAAATATTTGTTCAAATTTTGCGAAGGTCTTTTAAATGGAGGATGATGAACGAGATGTTGTGCTTCAAAATGAGGACTTTGATTTGAAAAATTTTATTTCAATTTAAAATTAAAACATCGATTTCGAGTCATGAAATGAATGGAGTTTACGGTTGGCTCTGTTTAAAAAAAACACTCGGTTTATGGATTTCACAATTTATTGAGGAATCTATCATGTGTTTGATTCTTCACGATCATCTTCAGCAGGCTACAAATAGTACCTGGGTGATTCTGTTCTAACTGTGATATTTTTGATTAAAAATTTTAAGATTTTGGAATTAAACTTTTTCAATTTTTTTATGCATATTATTTATCTATTTTACTGTCAAAATAAAAAATCTGAGAGGATTTTACTACAACTTCGAAGCATCAAGAACGAGAAACAAATTTCAAATTTTACGTTCCACGGTACTGACATTTAAGTGATATATTGTAAGTTTTCTGTGAGTGGCAAGTCATATTATATGAAAATAATGTTGAAATATGTTCATAATTTTCCAATAAGCACAAAAATTTCATAAATTGATTATTAATTAATGACCTATGAGAACAAACAATACAGGACATTGAATATCACAGTTAGAACGGAATCACCCACCTAAGATTAAAATACAGGGGTTCTTGTTTATTTACAGTTCAAACAGTCGTTATTTTTTCTTTAATCTCCATGTATTCATTGATTGATAAAATTTTTAAATGATCCAACAATTTACCTTATTGTATATTATATAGTCAATTTACATCTTTTACATTGAAAAAATTAAAATTAAAATCAGAACTCTAAAAAAATTCAACTATACCCGTATATTTTAAATATCGTACAGATTTTTTCCGTTGACCTCCTACAAATTTTAAATTAAAAAAAAAATTCCATTCAAAAACTTTTAGAATTAAAAGAAATAAATGTCACACACTGTGTCAATTTAGTAGACATATAGAATTATATAGTGAATTGCTTCAGCCGTTACTATTTGGTAGTTGATCATAATTGAAACACAATAGATTGGAGTTACTATGTATTTACTACCAAGGTTTTTTATTATTTTTTTAACACCTCTGTAATCCTTGTTATTGCTTTTCACTGGAAATATTTATTCTGAATAATTTGTAACATCTCTTATACAGTTTTTGAACCAAATGGAACATTACTTCAAAACTGAATCTGTTACTAGTGCTGTAGTCCTCTGTTACGTCTGAAGATGAACGGTCATCGTTCGAAACCGCGGTAACATGTGAACCAAAAATAATAAAAAACCTTGGTAGTAAATACATAGTAACTCCAATCTATTGTGTTTCAATATAGAATTAACACTAATTAGAAAGCATCAAAGGAAATAAAAGATTCCAAAGAAAATATATATAATATTGATTGAAATTATCTACTAAAACACTTAAAGAATACAAACGTTTGTTTCATAACGTTATTATGAAATCCAAATTCCTCTTCAAAAATGTACACCATTACCTCAAGAATTCCTTCGAAGATAACTCGCTTTAAAAAGTTTAAATTTTTTTGAAGCAGCTTTTTCAAATTGATTTATTTTCGAAGAAATTCTGCGTTTTTGGACAGGTATATGGTTTTCATAATACCCGTATTGTATCCTTCAAGTTTTTCGTTTGATAATTTTTAATCGATATTGTATATTTTCTATGGATTCTTTCATTCCTCTTGATGCTGTGTAATGGATGTTAATTCCATATGTCAAATATATTGAAATTGTGTTTTCTAAAACATATTTAACTTTGAAAAAAAAATTATAAAATCAGAATTTGTAGTGAGGTTAACAGAATTTATCTGTTCGATATTTACGATATTGTTAAAGCCTTTTAGCATGTAAAAACCCCCTATTCATCATTTTGTTGATTTATATTAATCTTACATATTTTTTCAATTTAAATCAAAACTTTCACCAAATAGAGTCAAAATTTACAATTTAAATGATCGTGAAAAATAACGATGCTCTGTAAAACCCATAAATATTTTACCCTTCAGAATTGATGTATTCTATGATTTAAATTGTAAAAAAAGGCCTTCGCGTTTTATGCTAAATTACAATCTATTTATTGTTCACGAACATCTTATGTTCGTGAATTATTTCTATTTACAGCTGAAGATTTATATCAAATTTTATGAAGACCGTCGAGAATATTACTACTGATTAATTTTAAAACTTATAACAATGAAGAAAAGAACCCCAATATTTTCGAATCGCGTGATGTAACAATTAAAACACAATGATTGTATCCGACCATTTTTAGATCAGAAATTTATTCATATAATAGAATCAAATAACACGAATTATAATTTTCAAGAGCTAAAAATCTAACGATTTTTCGGAACATTTCATAGAAAATAATCATTTTTTCCAGGAAAAAGATGTGAATTTACTATATAATATTTGAGAAAGTAGTAAGTTATTTGGAATATCACGAAATTAATTGAAAATAAAGGGAACTGAACGAATTCACGAATACCCTTAGGAAATACACTTATTTTGGATACTACAATATACATAAAATATACATAAATAGGAACCTTCGAATTTGCAGTTAGGGTACTATTTGTACCCCTCTAAACATCGTCATAAAGGCCGAAGCACGTGTCAGATTTCTGAATAAGTTTTCCAGTATATAAACCGAGTGTTTTCAAATGGAAAATATCATATCAAATCGTTTTGGATATTGTCAGACCAAGCTCTTCTATGACGAATAATTTATATCGGAATATTTATTCAAACATATTATCATATTTTTTGGAGAAGATCTACACGGAGTAGGTATCGGTTGATTTTTTAGAGTGATAGAACTTTCGATAGGGATAACTGTGATTTGATGGAAGGTAGGAGCAATGTTGTTTTGAAATTTCTGTTCAGTAAGCATTGACAAATTATCGTGGAAAGACTCACGCCGCAACAACGTTTATAAATTGTTGAAATTCATTTTCGAAATCAGTATTCTATTAGCCAAACTTATAGAGCACTTCGTGAAATTTATGGTTTACATAATCGTCCATCAGAGCAGCTTATTTGTCGAACTATCGATAGATTTCGGACAACATTTTCTCTACTCGATGCAACAACAACAACAACAAGACAAAGAACTGTACGTACAGAAGAAAATATCGCTGCTGTAAGTCCTAGTGTTAAAGATGATCCAGATTTGTTTATTCGTCGACGTTCACAAGAAGTTGGACTCTGTGCAGCCACCACATAAACTTTTTGCGTAAAGATCTTGGTATACACACATACAAGATCCAACTGGTTCAAGAACTAAAGACACTTGACCATAATAAGCGTCGTTTGTTTGCTGATTGGGTCCTAGGACAATTTGAAGTTAATCCACTTCTTTATCGTAAAATTGTGTTTATTGATGAAGCTCATTTCTGGTTGAACGGCTATGTAAACAAGCAAAATTGCCGTTTATGGAGTGAAAACAATCCTCAAGAAGTTCTGCAGGTTCCATGCATCCTGAAAAATGTAATGTATAGTGTGCTTTACACGCTTGGAGGCATCATCGGTCGGGTATTTCTTGAAAAACGATGCTGGAGCTAATGTTACAGTGAATGGTGCGCGTTACAGATCGAAGATCAATGATTATTTGTTTCAAAATTTTAATGGTATCGACCCAGAGGTGTTTTGGTTCCAACAGGATGGTGCTACACCTCATGCTGTTACCGTAACAATTGATTTATTGAAAGAAAGATTTGGCGATAACATTATTTCGAGAAATAGTCCAATTAATTGGCTTCTAAGATCATGCGACATAACTCCACTGGTTTTTTTTCTTTGGGCTTATGTCAAGTCATTGGTTTATGCTGATAAACCAGAAACAGTAGACGCTTTGGAAGCCAACATAACTCGTCTAATTGATGAAATAAGGCCTGAATTACTCGAAAAAGTGGTCCAAAATTGGTCTGGTGGACATATGTCGGAAATTATTTTCAAAACATAAATGTCATAAAATTATCTTTCAAATAAAAAAAATTCATCACTATCTATCACTCTAAAAAAAACACCCGATACCTTCTTCAGACAAAAACTACTGAAATACAATTCATTCATAAAATTAAAATCAAGAGAATTTCTCAAAAAGTAACAGTTTTCTTACATTATCATTGTGTTTGATTCCAGTTTTCTAGATGGTTACTCTGCACTGAAGATCATTGTGCATTATGCTCTTAAAACTATAATACATTTTCATATTAAAAAACTTAATCACGCTTCCGAGTTGAACATTAGGTGCATGACAATATTATATAGAATACTATTTTCTTTGCTTGACGATCAGGTATCGGTATAGAAACAGTTATTTTTTCATTATAGGCAATATTTGGAGGTTAATGAACTCGAAACTCTTCACAATGCTATCTAACAGGAAATAGAATAAACTCATGATCAACACTTTCATGTTTCAAAATTATTTAAATTACTGTGTTTAATCGTATTGTAGATGAACGTCATAATTTGAACAGCAACTCGAGTAGTTATGTAAAATGCTTTCTATAATACCCACCTATTATTTATCTACTTCCCATTTGTAAACTAAATTAGGATAGATAAATGAACAAGAACGTATTCCTAATTTCACGTAAGTGACGGAGTTGGTACAAGACGCCAGAAGAATGTTTCTTTCGTTCTTGTGGACGTTTCTCGAATAGTATTCTACGAATCTATTTGTCATCGATTTCCCAACAATTAATGCGGTTTTTACCAAGATCAAGGTCGTGAACCTGTAGTTCTTTGGATAGTGATATTTGGAAACTAGAAGAGAAACATGATGTAACAGTAATCCATAATTTGTTTTCGCTCAGTGTGCAAAAATGAATGTTGGTGCCTATTTCCATATTATAACAGCTCTTTTAACTGGTGAACACAGTAAGTACAATGAATTTATTCATATTGTCAGTTAAAAATTTCAATTGTTTTGCATATTCATTTCATTATGTAACAATTTTTCGCTTTTTACACTATAGGGAAGATGATTTTCATTTCTTTGTATCAATTTCCTTAAATCATCAATTAACTGCTTTATGAAGAGCTACATGAAACTCATTAAAAGTTTCAATTTCAATTCTAAAATTTTTTTTAATGTTATCTGAAAAAAGGAAATTGTAAATTATTCAATAATTAAATATTTCGTGGAAAGGAACTGTACGAAATAAGCAATATTACAATTAATTGTCTGGAAAAATTCTTAACATTAACGGACACAAGTTAATTTATATCCACTTTTAAATGATTTCGAAAATATCAAATATATAAATATTAAAATAGATACAATCTGAACAGAAACTCAAATAGTTGTCTTACCTGTTCTTGAGCAGTAAGCTCCACTATGAGAATCTCATTATTTCATTAAAAACTGAACTAACCAGTTAAATTAGTTTGTGAACTGGAGTACTTTATTCGACGAAATGCAGATATATAGACTATATAATAAAAGTTTGAGGTCACATTCAACATATAAATGACAGAATTAATTTAGAAACAAAGATACCCTAAGAAATTTATTCAACAATCAAGTCTAACTGGAATTTCAAAAATTCAAATCCCCTTACAATAATCGAAAACGAATTTTAGGTGAAAAATACTCTTTTGTTGAATAATTGTGAACTAATGGGAAATGATTGTTGACGAATTTAAAATCATAATTGTAGAAAATATGAATAAAAACAATATTCTCATTTCCGCTAATATTTTATTGACACTACGATCGTTACGTCATACCATGACTTCTTCAGGTGAGTATTACAAGATACTGAGTGTACCGTGAACAAAAACTTCATTTTATAGTACATGGATATAACAACAATAGAAGAGGGGGTGAAGAGAGTTTTACAATACTTTTGGGAAACTGAAAAATGGTTCAAAAAAGATTCAACAAAGGGGAGTTACTTAATTCAGTTTGGTCATTCAATAATATTTTTCTTTTGTGATATCTATTAATTTCTAAAGTTTCTAATAAGTTTAATCTAAAACTTTTGTTTTCTAAGTGTAAAATTTCAAAGTTACTATTAAAACTATGTCCTGTGTCTAGAAGGTGCTCTGCGTAGGTTGAATTTCTCTTTTTGTTACAATAGCATTTTTCATGTTCCCTGAGTCTCGTCTGGAACGATCTTCCTGTCTGACCAACATATACGAAATGGCAAGTACCGCAAGTTAACTTATAAACACCTGATTTCTTGTTCTTAGATGATTTATCTTTATTATTTTTTATTAATTTTTCTAGGGAGTTATTCGTTTTATAAGAAATTCTAAAATTATGATTCTTCATTAAATATCTAGCTACCTTTTCTGTTTTTGGTCCCAAGTATGTCAACGAAATGTATTTACTTTCAATTGGATCATTATTAATGGGATATACTAATTTCAAGGCCAGCTTTAATTGTATTTTTAAGAAAAGATTCTCAATAATCGGGACGTTGAAACCGTTGTTCAACGCAATCTGTTTGATGATGTTATATTCTTTGTCAAAATTCTCACGTGACATGGGTATGTTGGCTAATCTATATAACATGCTATTGTATGCTGCTAATTTTTGTGAGTATGGGTGGTTTGATGTGAAGTGAATTGTGCTATCTGTATGGGTTGGTTTCCGGTATATTGAAAAAGCGTGTTTATTATTAATTTTTGTGATGGTTAAGTCTAAAAAATTTATACTATTGTTTTTTTCCCTTTCATAAGTGAATCGTATGGTTGGGGATAATTTGTTTATGAAATCCACAAACAAAGAAAATTGCCTCTCAGTGCCATTGAATAAACATAGAACGTCGTCGACATATCTATACCAATAAATGAAACATTTATAATAAGGGCTATTTATTATTCTAGTTTCTAAGGAATCCATAAAAATTTCGGATAGTAACGGACTCAAAGGATTTCCCATAGTGAGGCCATCGTTATCTATGTAAATCTTGCCGTTGAACGTGAAATAATTTTGTTTCAAGCAAACTGTCAAAACATCCATTATTTCTTGTTTTATTACCGAATTGGTTCTTTTTCGGAGTAGCAGGTTATCTACTAATTTTATGGTTTCCTCAACTGGTATGGACGGAAATAAATTCTTTACATCAAACGATATAAGCTTTGCATTATCTGGAACACGTACATCTTTTATGTTATTCACCAAATGGTATGTATTCTTTATAGATAATTTTGCTTCAAAATTTGTTTCCGATATTATGATTTTAATAAGTGCCTTAGACAATCTATATGATGGCGCTGTAACAAATGACACAACTGGTCTGATGGGACAACTTTCTTTATGTACCTTGATTAAAGAATACATATTTGGTGGTTGAGGATTCATTAAAGTTAAATTAAATAATGGTTTAGTACCGAAAAGTGCCGTAGCGTTTTTTATGGCTATTTTTATTTCATTTTGATATTTATCTGTTGGGTCCTTTTTGATAATTGTATACTTATCTGGGTCTAAGAATTCTGTTGTTTTATTTATATAACTTGTTCTATCGATTGCTATTACTGTATTTCCTTTATCGGCACGCGTGAATACTAAATCATTTTTTAAGATTTTAGTTTTTATAGATTTTATTGTGTGATTGTTATTATTCGGGTGATGATTACATTTTTTATTTATAATATTAGCCAATGCATACTTATCCTTATTTGAATTTTGACAATTTTTGAGTGCAAGTTCTGAGTCGATAGCTAAATATTCTAAAGATTTCTTATTGCTATTATTTAAATTGTACTTATATCCTTTTTTTAACAGTTCTATTTCGGTATGGTTGAATTTTACCTTGGAGATATTCATGAATCTAGGATAGAAAATATGTTCGGAATATTTTTTTGGAATTTGTTGGTTTAAGTTAATTTGATTCTTTTTAGTTACTAAATTTTTTAATTTCTTTTTCTGTATTTTGTATTTTTTATGTATCAATTCATCAATATCATTTCTAATATTATTATCTAAGTTATCGAACAAGACATCGTGCATTCTATAAGTCAACTCAGAGTGTATTACCTTAAGATATATGTTGTATGCGTCTCTCTTCTGATATTCATGTTTCCTGTCCATTTTCAACCAGGTCTTCATTCCTATCAATCTACCTCTATCTGCTGCTGGGGTCTTATTCCTAGTTTTCAGTTGTATGTACTTGGGGATGACTTCAAGTTCTAGGCATTTGGTAAAAAACCAAATATTCTGGGTGGTAATTCTGCATCGTAATAACAGCTTATAATACCATAAGACCAAAAAACTGGTATCAGTTTTCATCAAATCTATGATTGTTTCGGTCTTTACTTGACGGAAATTCATCTTGTAATACTCACCTGAAGAAGTCATGGTATGACGTAACGATCGTAGTGTCAATAAAATATTAGCGGAAATGAGAATATTGTTTTTATTCATATTTTCAAGATGAATTTCCGTCAAGTAAAGACCGAAACAATCATAGACATAATTGTAGAATTCAGGAATATTAGGAAAACCTTTACAAAATGATCAATATAAAAATGAAATTCAATAAAAATTTTCACCAAGTGAGACTCAACAGTTTTTGATAAGTTGTTCGAAAAATAAGTAGTTTGACATCTAATAAGATGTACTGGAGTATTTCTATTTTTTAGTGGATTATAATCAAAACAAAATTTCAAATATTACTATGTTTTACTACCGAAATATTAAGAAGTTCAAGTTTAAATATTATTGTGACTGCAGTTTTGAGAGTATTTCTTTAGAATTTTCTGAAGATCATGAAATTGGAGTCACAAAAATATGTTAACATCTCAATTCTTTGGTAGAAAATCGTGAAAGTTCACAAAACAAAATTTTCTTATGGGATATGTTTGAATACTGAGCTATATATTAATAGTCAAATTAGATAAAATATTTAGTGATTATTCTTTCAAATTTCCCTCACTGTAAAATAAATAATTCCTTCATTTTTCTTGGCTTCAATATTTGTTTGAATAATTATTATACTCTTACTCAAACAATCCTGTACGTAAAAGCAATTCGAAGTTCAAACGAACAGAATTATTTCACTGAAAACTGAATTAGTGCCAATGTGAACTTGAACAAGTTTCATGTTGTTTCATTTGAATATTCAGTAATTATTGATTACAATTCGCTTTATTATTATAATTAATATGGGAACATTCATTGAAGCCCCAAAAAATTATACAGGTGTTGTACACAACAGGATGGTAGTCAAATAAATCACTAGAAAAACAATGTATTCATACAGAAATTCCGAATAGTTCACGAGGAGAAACACATTTTTACTATTTTTGCGCGCTAGTTTCAGGGAAACAACGTGCTGTCGTTTCGCCCAAATCTTTAACGACTAGGTGGGACTCATTGATGAAGAATCCAAGCTCAAAAGTTATTTTGTCGAACGGAAAGAGCTAGAGCCTTGAAATATTCAGAAAAAGTTTCTTCATAATATGATACCCCATATATCCCAATGTAGGATTTTGTTGTCCTACACACTTGACGATGATGTTATAATCGAGAGCGTCATGTAAATGACTAAATTGTGAAAATTTTATAAAACACATTGTTTTATTCTCCAACATATAATAAATTCCTATTATCAAAACCTTTTCAGCCATTCAACCATCAGATGTCTCGGGTAATATTATTAGAAATAATTATACTGCAGAACATATCAAGTTGAATTCTACGGATATTCCTCTAACAGCCAACGAATCTGATGAAATAATATTGATCATTCATGGATGGATGGAGAGCGGCAACGTTACTTGGTATGGAGAATTAACAACGGCTCTCCTAAAACAAAATGTTAATAGAGTTATAATTCAGGTTGACTGGTCTAAAGGATCTAAAATGCAGCGCGATGCAGCAGTTCGTAACAATAAACCTACAGGTGGGTATTTTCAAAACAGAAAAAATTATTTCTACATTTCACATCATCGGAAATCCTACTTCATTTACACTGATTTAGATGTTCCGATGTGAGATATTGGATATTTTTGCCTCAACTGGAGAAAATTACATGTTGGCTTTGTTATGAATTATCGAGGGTTAATGTATTTAAAATCGTTTTAACCTTATGTTCATTGCTACTGCAGCTGAAGGCGTGCCTCTTCAAAATGTCTCTTCAGCCATTAATACACTTGCTATTTGCGAAATCCTTCTCAATTCATTAGATTTTCAGCACCATCTGCAGATGAAAAAAAAAATCTAGTTATGTACCTCCAAAAGTCCCAGTGCACAAGTTAAGCTTTCTCGATATAAAATAAAATAGAAAGGCCTTTTACTTGATAGAAGAAATATAACAAAATTTGAATATCAAAACAAATTAAAATATGTTTATCTTCTACAATTTTAATTTCAAAAAATTTTTATTCAAAAAAAAACTTTTAGAATTAAATTAATGTCTAAAACAAGCACCGCTTACCTTTAATAGACGTATATAATCAAAACTCAATATATAATGTCAAATGGAATAAATAAACCAAAAGATATACGAAAGTCATTAAAATTAATAAATAAATATTTAAAGGAGACAAAATTTGTTTCTGGTCTTACCTTCAAGAACGCCATTTGCCTTTTAAAAACATGAACACACTTAAAGGACTTCTCAAAGAATATAATTTATTTGAAATATTTAATATATTTAAATATTCGAATAAGTAAATTCAGAAATCTCTCAAGGCATGCACTATCTTCAAAAAACAAATATAATTCTAAGCAATTCCGTCTTCAGTCCCGAAATATATTCAAAATATCAAAATCAAAAAACTAACCTATATCAAACAACGTACCACGTGTAAATGTAAATAATGTTTGGAGACATAGATCATCATTATAATTCAAGATTGATCTATGTTCTAACAGAATCAAAGAACAGTGTGAATTATTTTTAAGGCTTATTTAAATTAATTGACATTCCATAATGAGATTTATTGAAGCCAAAATATAATTATATTGAAATTAGAATTGTAGAAGATTAACATATTTTAATTTGTTTTGATATTCAAACTTTCTCGATATCCAAAGAATTAAACTAAGAAAACGTTAAAAATAATTCCACAGTCATGAACAAGGAAAAATGAATTCTGTGCTCCAAACAAACTCGAATTAATGAATATGGCAAACTTTCAATAATTTTATACATATCAATGAATGAAATCAGCTGGAGGAATCTCACTTTCAAGAGGATTGCGTTACGTGCCATACCACCAACGAAACCATTATTGCAATATCGGTTTGGTTAGGGCGTTATTTTAAGGAATAGTCTTGTTAATTATCCACCAAGATCTTGTGATTTGACACATAGGACTTCTTCCAATGTGTTCACCTGAAGTCTATGGTATCATCATCTTCTATCGCTGCAGCTATTGATTCCTGTCACTCATGCATCTTTTCATATGACAGAAGGATTCAAAACTGAACCTCTCTTCGATGTCTTTGAAGTAATTGATTCTGGGCCGTCCTTTGGATTTTTTTCCATTTATTCTTCCTTAAAAAATGTTGAGAAGCAATTGATTGTGAATTATATGGCCTATGAGCTCAGTTTTTCTGTTCAGGATAGTGTCCAATAAATTCCTTTTTTTATTTCTGAGAACTAGTTATAATAAACCAGTACAAAGCAAAAAAGTGCTGAAATAGTTTGAACAATAATTGGTCTTTGGAATAAAGTGAAAGTTTTTTTGGCTGCATAGGAATGTTTCAATTTCTTTTTACTTGTAAATTCTAAAGCACTAATCAGATCAACCTCAATATGAATATATTTCCTTTCAGGAGATATTATAGGATCTTTCATAGGTAATCTCATCAAAAATAATGATATCTCTCACTCTCAAATCCATTTAATTGGTTTTTCTATGGGTGGTCAAGTGTCAAGTTTCGCAGCGAAAAAAGTTAAATCATTAACCGGTAAGAAAATTGGACGAATAACAGCCTTAGATCCTTCTGGCAGAAGTTACAATGATAATCCACCCGAAGAAAGGCTCAATTCTGAAGACGCTGAAGTTGTAGCTGTCATCCATACCGACACTGTAAAAATTGGTTTCAATAGGTCTTGTGGAACTGTCGATTTGTTCGTAAACGGCAAAGTTTATCCGCAACCAGGATGTCCTGACGAGGTAGATCTTATTGAATTGGGTAAGAAGATGATTTTCCACTTTCAAAATGAAATAATTGACACTTCTCCAACAATTCATATATAATTGACGTCTGATATACGAAGGAATTCTAGAAAAATAAATTTAAGGAAAATCCTAAGTTTGATTCGTATTTAAAAAAATAAATTAAAATGTGAGTTAATATTAGATAGAAGTAATTGAAATAACTTTAAATTCAGAAAATATATTGTACCTTCTACAATATATTATATATAAAAAATTATATATGAAAATTATCAAAATAATATCTTAATCAATATAAAATATTTTTCAATGTCTCGGAAAAAACTTTTTTACTTCACGACATGAAACGTATTAATACAATTATATCAATAAAAAAGTATAGGTGTGTATATGAACATACAAATACAGGTAAACGCACTATTTATAATTTATCTTAAATTCTCAAAATGAAGGATCAAATCAACTAATTCAACCAGAACTTAAACATTTTATAAATCGACTTATTTCAGTCTCTAGACTTCATCAGGAATGTACTGAATTCAGGTTCGAATAAATCACAAAATTAAAATTTAACTAACCAAAGAAAATAAAACTTGGAACAGATCAACTGAAAGTAAATTTTAAAGTATCTGAAGTACTAGAGAAATGAAAAATGTATTATGAACAATTAACCATTGATACTTAAAACACATAACAACAAACAGTTATTATTCCCCCCAAATAATGTCCCACGAGAAAAAAATAACCAGAATTTCAAAAATAATACATATTTAATTAATCTATTGTGGTTCTTTGACTCTATATGAATTTAATTCATAATTTAAAAAATAAATTAAAATGTGAGTCAATACTTGATAGAAGTTATTAAAGTAACTTTGAATTCAGAATAATATATTCCAACTTCTACAATATATATTGAAAATTATATGGAAAAACTGAGAATTTTATATAATTTTGAAATTGTGGATTTTTCTATATTTGTATGTTTATATAGATACCTATATAGTTTTGTTGATACATTTGTATTAATACGTTTCATGTCGTGAAGTAAAAAACTTTTTCCGACACAATGAAAAATATTTTATATCCATTGTATATCAGAATATCATTTTGATAATTTTTGTAAATAATTTTCAATATATATTGTAGACGTTAGAATACATAATTCTGAATTTGAAGTTACTTGATTATTATTGTATTAAGCCGATCTTGATGGAAACTCGTTTCAACAATTCATTGAAAAAAATTAATTCAAGTTTCTACATGTTTATTTAAATCTTACAATTAATTCACTACAGATAAGCTTTTCATATTTAGCATTATGAGGAATTAAATTTGTTCCAAAAAATAGTCATACATACTTTAAACAAGAATCTGAATAAGATCCTATGTGCTAGAAGTATCAATAAATTTCACTCTCAAAAAATATGCAAAATAGTTAATTTTTTAATATGTTTGCTTCTTGAGTAAAATTTTACTAATTGATCTCTAGAGACTGTAACAATTTCAAAGTGTAACTTTTGTTTTCAATATGCAAAATTTCTACTAACTGATTCAAATGAGTCCAAGTATTTTCATTACTGAGATATCATCTGAGAAATTCTGCTATTCTGGTTTGTAATTTTCTATTTGTCCTATGTCGACATTTTGGCTATAACAAGCTATAAAACTTCTTTATTCGATTTTTTGTCGCACGTTATTCAAAAATTATCAAAAAAATTAAGCAAAATTATTTGACTTTCAAATTTGGTAAGATGATATTGTAAATCCTATAATTTTCAATTGAGATAGATACGTTTAATGTTTATCATAGCTAATCTGTTACTTTTTCAGTGTATTGCAGTCACTTCAGAGCTTATAGATATTTAATTGAGGCTGTTAATGTGAACAAATTTATAGGAACCAAGTGTGAATCATATCAAAAGTACGAAGAAGGTTTGTGTTCAGGAAATGAAACACTCAATTTTGTTGGAAAGATTCCTCCAAATGACTATGGTGTGTACTATGTAAAAACAAGGTCAAAACCGCCATTTATATAATAAATTTTTTAAAGTAATTCTGTCTTATTGGTTTGTCCATGTACTCCTTTGCTTATCGTGACTATCTAATTACACTAAAAGTACATTTCTAACGTATACTTCTAATTAAAAGATCAAAGTGCCTACTTAATTCCATTTTGCTTTCTTTATATTGTATTTCAGAACTTTTCCCAAACTTTTAGTTGCCATATCCGTATTAATTACACAATTATTTCTATAGCAATGAACCCACCTACATTCATTTTTGAAAATAATAGCTTAAAAAAACATTTTATTAACATGAAGGTGTAATTCAAATTGTTGATTCACTTTAGTAATTATAAGTCTTATCATATAAGAGACTGAAATATTTTGTTTTCATTCCTAAACTGTTGATATTTCTATATCAGTTAAGTTTTTTCATTTCATTAGTGTTTTCCTATTTAATTCAGCTTTTTCTTGTATATATTCGTCGTCAGAATGTCAACGAGTGAAGATGTGCCATGCGATTGCGCTGCAAGTCCGAGTATTTCAATTGAAATCTCAGATAAAATTTGCAATTATTGTAATCGGAAAGTCGGAGAATTCCACAAATGTATCAAGTGTGATGATATTTTTCACCCATCTTGCCTAATCAAATCAGCTAACAGGAAAAACACAAGCTGTCTCCATCAACCAACAGAAGAAGGTCAAAATAGTGAAGAATCGTCAACTAAATTGGAGAATAAAGCACTTCGTATTGAAGTTGAGTATTTGAAGTACCTATTGGATGAAACAAGGAGTAAGAATTCAATTTTGATTGAAAATAACAATCTTTTGAGAGAAAAGATCATTGTCCTCGAAAATCAAACTAAATCAGGTAAAAACCCAACAAAAAAATCTGTAAACACTCATCAAGATAAGGTATCTGCACCTGATCCAGATGTAGCTACATCCTCGAAGAAAACATATAGTTCTGTGGTGAATAAGAACTCAAATGGTGCGCATGATCTCCGTCCCCAGGCGCAAATGTCATCCAAACAGCCGAAAAGAATTGTAAACATAAACAATTCTTATCCTGTGATTCCTGAGATAATTGTGGATGACACTGACTCAAGTAAAAACATTACTACTTCTGTAAGTGTAATTAAAGAAACTGATAATACAGAAGGTTGGATTACGATGCAAAAGAAAAACCGGCATTCTAGAAACATTAAAGTTTGTTATGGAACGAAAGAAAATAGTCCAGATAACCCAACAATTAAAGGTGCAATTCGACGACGTTGGTTGTATGTAGGTAAAATTGCTGGTAAAGAGGTCTCAGAAACGGATATACTATCTTTCTTGAATGATATTGAAGATAATGAGAATATTATAGTGAAAAAACTTAACACTCTAGGACAAAATTCAGCTTTTAGCATTGGTCTACCGAATGAAGGTGCTTTTAATAAGGTGTTTTGTGAATCTTTCTGGCCTCAGGGAGTTGTCCTGAGAGATTTTTCCTTTGACAGAAATTTTTTTCGGAAGAACAGACAAAACCAGATGACGTAATCTCCTCCATCGACGTTAGAAAATCGAAGCCTGCTAGAAGCTTTAGTCTCATCCTCCAAAATGTTAGGTCCTTGGGCACAGCACTGAACGGGCTCCAGTTGATGGCACAGGAAGAAAAAGCTGATATACTTGCAATTACAGAACATTGGAAGTGTAAGGAAGAACTTCAGGTGTATAAACTGGTTGACTATAAGCTAATTTCAAGCTTTTGCCGTATGAAAGGTAGCCATGGTGGAACGGCAATCTACAGTAGGAATGAACTCAACTGCACTGAAAGGTCAGATTACAATTTACTTTCAATACCCAATGTTATCGAGTGTTCCGCTGCTCAAATTTTTCTAGGCAATCAAAAAATTTTGATTATATGTATTTATAGACCTAATTCCCAGCCCCTAGCCGATGTGGATCTATTTCTAGAGAGACTTGGAACTATTCTGGAGCGATGTACACTGGAGAAAGCAGAGTTCATCTTGGTGGGTGATTTTAATTTGAATATCCTTTCAAGTTCCTCAGATGTTAGTGATTTCGTATCACTTCTGGAAAGTTTCAACCTGAAAGTAACAAATCTTCAACCAACACGTCCCTCCTCAGGTAGTTGTTTAGACAATGTGGTGACATCTCTTGTGGGCCAAACTATGGTGGTTGAGTACCATATTTCTGATCACTCAGCTCTCAAGTTTACTACTAGTTTCAGTTCAACTCATGACAATAAAATAAAAACCCTTAAACAAAGAATAATAAATGACGAGTCTATCCAAATTTTCCTTCAAGACTTATCTAGATTAAATTGGGATGATATTTTTACTCATCCAGGCGATCCCAATGAACTTTGGTATGTATTCCACACAAGATTTTCTGATACATTTGAACGTTGTTTTCCTAAAGTAAATATCAATATCTCATCATCAAGTAGAAAGTTTAAACTAACACCTGAATTGATTGATATCAAGAAGCAGCTTGACATCCTGCATATTGTTTCTTTTTCAAGACCTGAATTAATTGCCTCATATAATTATACTAGAAAACAATATGATCTTCTTCTGTCCAAAGCAAAAAAAGAACACTTCAGTAACCTCATACGGAACTCTGATAATAGATCAAAAGCCTCCTGGAAGATCATAAATTCCCTGACGAAGAGCAGGACTTCTTCACCTGTTTCCAGCGATCAGAACTCCCTACTGCCTGATGAATTAAACAATTTTTTCACTGATTTTCCCTCCACACTGACAGATAGCCTGAATAAAACTGCTCCAACAAGTGGAGAAAGACTTAATAATTCTTTTTTCATGTTTGAAGTTTCACATGAGGAAGTTCTGAAAACTGTAAGGTCCTTGAGGAATGAGCAATCGTGGGGTTGTGATGAGATTCCTGTGAGGGTTGTTAAATCCTCTATTGATATAATTCTGTCACCTCTCAGTTTCATTATAAATCGGTGCTTTAAGGAAGGCATTTTTCCCGACCAATTGAAAATTGCCATGGTGAAACCGCTGTACAAGAACCTACTGGGGATCCAAATAGCTACAGACCTATCAGCATACTGCCATCGTTCTCAAAAATCTTTGAAAAAATCTTGAACAACAGATTGATGAATTTTTTTCATAAATTTAATGTCATTTCAGTTCAACAACATGGCTTTGTGAAGAATAGAAGTATAGAAACTGCAGTTTATGAGGTGATTAAAGAGGTTTTGGCGACTATTGAGCAGGATGAACTACCTATGGGCTTATTTTTGGACCTGTCAAAGGCCTTCGATTGTGTGGACCATAAGATACTGTTGGAGATTCTGGAAGACTGTGGAATTAGGGACAATCAGTTGAAACTCATCGAGAGTTATTTGTCATCCAGGAGGCAAATGGTTGTCATGGAGGTGGATGGTGAGCTTTTTAGGTCAGATGAGAGAGAGATAACTATGGGCGTACCACAGGGAAGCATTCTAGGACCTGCACTCTTTATTGTGTATATAAACCGGTTGCCAAAGGCTGGAGTTTCAGCAAAGTACTCAATGGGTATGTTCGCAGATGATACCAACTATCAACTAAAGCTCCATAATATTTCTACTGCCACAGAGGAAACCAAAAATTTGCTGACATCTGTAGGAGAATGGTTTAGTAACCATAATCTTCTTTTGAACATTGACAAGACCCAATGTATATTTTTTTATAGCGAAAGATCTAAGATACAATATCCTCTGTCAATTAAAATCTCGGATAATTGTGTCGCGGTTGAAGATAGTGTTGTTTTTCTGGGGGTTATAATAGATAAACATCTTAAATGGGGACCTCATACTGAGAAACTTAAAGGAAGATTAAATTCTGTTTGTTACCTGTTATTTATGCTAAGGAAACAGGTAGACCTCGAGCTTTTAAAACTAGTCTATTTTGCTAATTTCCAGTCCATTATGTCATACGGGATAATCTTCTGGGGTAACTCTTCCAACGTGAATGCTCTGTTTGTTATTCAGAAGCGAGCACTTAGGACTATGTTGCATCTTGGATACAGAGAATCATGTAGGGGTCTCTTTAAAAGCAACAACATTCTTACAATTTGTGGGTTGTATATATATAAACTGTTAATTTTTGTCAGTAAACATAGCCATTATTTTGAGCCCTATAGAAATTTAAATAATACAAGAAGAATGTGTCCTTTTACTGTACCAACACATAAAACCACCTTAAGAGAAAAAAATGTTGAATATATGGCCATTAGTTTGTATAATGTGTTGCCCTTGAGTGTAAGAAATCTTTCCTGTCACCTTAAATTTAAGAAAGCTCTGTATGCTTTAGTTTTGAATTGTGAGCCATACAGTATTTGTGAATTTAAAGAGAGCTTTTCTAAAGGCTGAGTATTGTTTCTGTCTGACTTGTTCCATTTTTACTCTGTGTGATTCTATGGAATTAATAAATGTTATTATTATTATTATTATTATTATTCCAGTTCTTTATTACATTCCATGTATCGTCAAGGTTCCATTTTTGGAGTCATCAGAATAAACAATACAAATGATTTTGAACATATTCCACGAGAAATTCTGGATCTATGTTTATTACTCTGACGGGTTATGTGATGTATTTTTGAAAAATTAAAAGCTATTTTGAAAACGTAAACGGATTGGAGGACAGGTAAACCTTATGTTTAATCAATGTATGCAATGTGAATTCGAATACATGTGATTGTGCCTTATATATTTATTATAATTATATATAAAAGTAATAGAAAACAAAGTAATTTCTCATTTCATCCATCCGATATTATTCATAATAGACCAAACATAATATAGTTCGTTGGAATCAGGTCATTAAGGAGCTTTAAAAAATATAAAAAATGGTGTGTTCCGTTTAAAATACAGAGGACGGACTATGCTCGACTTGCGCGCATCACCCAGTTTATTCAAATTTATGTTTAGAAGGCGAACTATTGAATTCAAAGGTTGACGTGTTTTTTATAATTTTCAAACATAAAGACACAAATAATTTTATTCCACAAGTGGTTTCCACACTGTATATAAATTCTCAAGAAACATACCAGATTTTAATATTTCTAAATCCGAAACTTATTTCAAAAAAGGTTGAAATTATAAACATTTACATCAGTTGCGGTTTTTCACATCTGAAATATTTTCTTTTTATAATGAAATCACAAAAAAATAAAGCATTCCCATATCCTATAGCCTCCAATATAATCGCTCATCTTGATTTATACGATGAATTCGTTATTGCATAATTTTCAATGGCAACCATTAGAACTGACCAGTCTTTCTGACCTCATCTGAAATTCATGAGAGAGACCGGCCAGCCCGAGCAATATCGTTGGTACAACACCAAAGAGCAAATCCGACAATCTAAATGCAATCAGCCACTGCTTCAGAGCAATAAGCAAGCCGGAAACTGAATTAACACCCCTATAGAGTCCACCCCGACATTCTAACAAGTATTAAGATAGCTGATTCCCGATATTCAAATGAGTGACATTGTAATATACATGTACTGATGTTCAATGTTCATAATTAAAAATATCACAAATCTGAGAAACTTTCACAATACATATTGAATATATAGTCCGTCTAGAAAGTATCTGGAATTAAACTAATTAGATGCGGGTTTTTACTTGATAGAAGAATAATTACAAACTTTGAATATCAAAACAGATTTAATCTGTTAGTGTTCTACAATTTTAATTTCAAAAAAATTTTTTTTTAAAACTTTTAGAATTAAATCAATGTCTAATAATAAGCACTGCTTATATTTTATAAACGTATAAAAATCAAAATACAGTATACAATATCAAATGGAATAAAAAACCCCAAAAATAAATGATTAATTAAAATTAAAAATAAGTAATATCGAATGTTTCGTTCCAAACATACGCACCTGAACTCGTCAGAAAGACACGTGGTACGTATGTTTAGCCTTTGACAAACATTTGAAAACATGTTCAGTTTCTGGTCTTATATTTACGAAAACTAAATCTTTTTCAAAAATACACAACATAATTTTAAGAACTTCTCCAAAACTTATTTATTTAATTTGTTTGAATATTTGAATAAGTTACTTCAAAAACTCTCAAAAACATGTAGCACATCCTCAAAAACAATTAAAATTTCAGATAAGGTCAGTTCAACTTTACATTTATAATATAAATTCAATTAAAAATAAATAAACTTGTAATCTTACCAAATAGTTTCTGCAAAATCTGTGAATGCAATTAAACTAGGTAGGTACATCTAATATCCAAGGTAATCTATGTTCTATGTTAAACACAGAAATCACACAAAGTTTGTAAGTCATTTTATGGCCTTCATTAAACCACTGGAAACTGTATAATAAATTTCATTATTCAAAAACCTAATAAAATTATATATAAAATAAACTATTATAATAATAATAAGTAACTTATTTAAATATTCAAACATATTAAATACTTCAAATAAATTAGTTTTGGAGAAAGTTTTTAAAATTATGTTGTGTATTTTTGAAAAAGATTTAGTTTTCATAAATATAAGACCAGAAACTGAACATGTTTTCAAATGTTTGTCAAAGGCAAAACATACGTACCACGTGCCTTTCTGACGAGTTCAGGTGCGTATGTTTGGAACGAAACATTCCATTCTACTTATTTTTAATTTCAATTAATAATTTATTTTATGGGTTTTTTTTTCATTTGATATTGTATAGTGAATGTTGGTTTTTATACGTCTGTAAAATAAGCAGTGCTTATTATTAGACATTGATTTAATTCTAAAAGTTTTTTTTTTTTTTTAATGAAATTGTAGAAGAATAACAGATTAGATCTATTTTGATATTCAAAGTTTGTAATTATCCTTCTATCAAGTAGAAAAACGCATCTTATCAGTTTATTTTATATACAATATATAATTATCTTAGGTTTTTGAATAATGAAATTTATTATACAGTTTCCACTGGTTTAATGAAGGCCATAAAATGCCTTACAAACTTTGTGTGATTTCTGTGTTTAGCATAGAACATAGATTACCTTGGATATTAGATGTACCTAACTAGTTTAATTGCCCGATGCTCTTCCGCTGAGCTGTCCATACTTCTTTGGGGATTTGGGGAGCATTATCTCAGCGTGGTGCTACGCGCCTCTGTATAGATGATGGTATCATTAATAGTGAAAAGTATTGTGGCATTCTAAACGATATTCTCCTTGAAACGGCGCATGCTTTATATCCAGAGGAGTGGTATTTTCAGCAGATTAATGCAGGATGTCATACTTCGGCCTATACTCAAGCTTGAATGCAAGAACACCAAGTAACAACCATTTCATGGCCAGCACCTTCACCAGATCTTAGTCCCATTGAAAACATAATGGCACTAATGAAGATTGAAGTAGAACGAGCAGCGCCACGAAATAAAGATGATTTGATTCAGTCAGTTTTACAGTCTTGTACTATTATCACAGAAAATTATGCAGGTTATCTAGTTTCGGATAAGCCTGGACGTTTGGTCGAGTGTGTCAGTTATATGGAGGTTCTATAAGTAAATAAGATGAATATTCTGTTATAATTTTCTAATTCAAGAATCAAAAATAAATACTAAATAATTACAATTGAGCTTTGATTTTTTCCGGACTATATATTATATCATTATAACTTTATCCAGACAAAAAACTATTTTTCCTTTATTAAAACAAGTTGCAGAAATTACCATGTTTTACTTCGAATAAATTGATATGTCACACATTTAATTGTGACTCGAGTCTAGGGAATTAACTATTCCCTCTTCAGACAACTGAAGACTCAACAAGCAGAACAGAGTATTGATATACAGAGGAAGAAGAGGTAATAAGAACAGGTTAAAAAAGGTTTAAAATGAGAAGACGCTTAACAACTATTAGAACGTCGGAACGTCAAAGAAGATTGGTAAACAGATGTTACTCATTTAAATATCTCAAAAATTTTGGATTTCCATAGATTCGTAAAGTCTTTCATTATTTTTATTGTGAACTTATTTGAAAATTCTAAATAAACAAGTTTCTTCCCTTTTGATTCTACATGTAAAATTTTAAGTTTATCTGTTGTCGGAAAAGGATGGCCGTTTTCTGAACAATGGGTGGCAAAAGTAAAAGTTTGTTTATTTTTAATGAAATTCATTTTATGTTCGTTGAACCTCGTCTGGAAGGAACGTCCCATCTATCTTATATATTTATTACTGTTCGTCGAACAAGATAACTCATAAACTCCCTATTTATGTATGTTTGGAGTTGGGTTCTTTGCATTAATTATGGATGATAATTTATTTTGTGTTTTGAAAGCAAAATGAACATCTAATTTTGAAAAACTATTGCCCACTTTTTGACTTATGCTACCGAAGTACGATAAAGAAATTAATGTTTTGTTTTCTTTAGTTTTTATTATGGGATAAATTTCGTTTATAGCTATTCTAGATTGTTTCTGACCAATCAGATTATTTATTATACTGGGGTTGAAACCGTTGTTCGCGGCTATGGATTCAATAGTTTGGACTTCAACTTCGCAGTTTATTTTTTGATAAGGGTAATGCGAATGCTCCATGAATTATCGATTGATATGCTGACATTTTCTGAGAATATGGTTGATTGGAGTCAATAGGAATACATATATCAGTGGATGTGGGATTTCTGAACACGTTAAATTCTAATTTACTATTCGAGTGTGATATCGAGAGGTCTAAAAAACAGTTCAGTATTTTTCTTTGTATGACATATAAACAATATATAGCTAAGTTTTGTCCCCTAAGGGAAATAAATCTGAAGTCTACAGGTTGACTTGCAAGGATTGCCCTTTAGTATTAAATGGCCAGACAGTTAAATCATTCAAGAAAGGAATCCAAGAACACCAAAGAAGTTACATATCGGATTCCGTACAGTCGACATATGCTGATCATCTTAAGGAATTCAGGCATTATTGATAACAATAACGATGAAATTGATGATTAAAGTAAAACAACCCGATTTCCACTAAATTAGCGGAAATTAAGTTGTTATACTTTAATCATCAAGATGTATTTCCGACAAGTAGAGACCGATACAATCAAACAAACGATGAAATTATCCACGTTGAAAGCAAAAGTTCTAGATTAACACTTCTAGAATTTCTTGAAATCAGCAGGTATAACGCCCTTAAAATCCTTTTGAATGAACAAACAGATATTGACAAATTTCCATTACTGATTATCTTTATCTAATGGCATTTTTAGCGAAAAACTCCAATAAATACCTTAACTTTTTATGACTTATTTTTTCACGTACTTGACACTGTATTTGAACTCTGTTACACTAGACACCATCAGCCAGTAGAATGTAGATACTTGAAGAAGCCACATCGTAGTGAAACAATTGGTGTATTATAAACATTTTTGTGGAAATAAGAAAACTGTATCTTATATATTTTTCAATTAAAATGAGTTTCTACCAAGTAAATACCGAATCAATCAAACATTTCATATACATCTTTTATGTTTCATTGACTGATGGTGGTACATGGTAGTTTTTCGACTGTTTACTTTGGATGTGCGCTTATAATATTCCAAATTTGGAGCGTTTCGAATGAAACATAGAACAGAAGCTAATGGATAATGAGTAATGAATCACCATCAGTGATTATCAATCATGGATACTAGTACCACTCCTCTAACCAACCGCACCATTTGGATAGCTTACTCTCGTCGAATGGGCACTTCGGATAAACTTCAAGGCACTTCAGGATTAATGCATTCCGGCATAGAATCGAATATTATTGACGTTTGATAGCTCATCGAATTTTTCGCATAGCTAATGAATGAATCGCGAACTGCATCGAAAATGGAATGGAACGTACAGCCAAATTAAAACTGCCCGACGTCCGGGAACAATTGTTGTTAATCCGGGATAGCGTTATCGAATTCATATGAACCAATTGATGTCCCATCTGTTTTCGTGGATTCATTTGTAGTTCAGATCGATCGCAGTCGATCGTCAAGGTTTAATTACAAAGGTTTGTTAAACGTACAAAGGGGCCAATGTATCATGTGTTCAACATTGTTGCTGTTTGCTGTTTTCCTTTGATGTTTCGTTGACGCATCAACGAATATTCGTCCTTGTTTTAGTGATCAGCCGAATGAAGTCCTATGGTGAATGTCTAGGATTGAAGGAAATAATGTAACATGTCGTTTGGGGTCACTTACAACCCAGAATAAGGGAGCTCATTTTTTCGCCGTTCCAATTAATGCAATATTTCTCGTTAATCTTCTTTTTTCTTCTTTTGACGATTAGGTATGGTATATGCTTCACAATACCATAAAAAGAGTCATCTTCCAAGTTAATTATTTCCTCTCTCTATAGAGTGGGGTAAATTTAGCATCATTGAATAGCACATCCTTGATCTCATCTTCTGATAAAAATCTTCTGATGAAAACTACAATCCCCCTGAGTTTCTTTCAGTTTTCACTTCACCTGAAACCAATTCATCCCTTTCGGTATGGATTCCACATACCTTCATTTTTCGGTAGATTATTCAATTTAATTTTTTTTTAATTCACACAGTTTTTATGTTTCGCAATTTATTCCGAATCGTGACACGTCTTTGGGTCTTTCGACCATATTCAAAAAAGTACAAAAGGAACTAAACTTAAAATTGAAAAGGTTCTTTTATCAAACTTAGGACATCTGTTTATTTTTATGACGCATAGAAATAACAGCATCCAATATAGGAGTGTTGCCAAAGAGTATTTGGGAATTTGTTAAATTCTCCTTATTTTCTCAATGCCATAGTTTTGGTATTACGAACCACTCTGACAATTAAGATGCCATCAAAACACTCCATTCTAATGTCACCAGTTTAAAGATGACATCTGTCCAGATAAACTTAATAAACAAGGCAAACAATACAGGGTCTCCTTGGTCTTGCTCTTGAACTTCGTAAAAGAATAAGACAACATAATAGCTAGAAAATGGACACTTATCTATTTGTTATGAAGCTAACCAAATAGCGCTAGTCTTATGCCAGGTATGTAATGTAAAAACTCTTTCAGTCAAACTGCACTCAAAACACTGTGTTTTTTTTATAGTGAATTCCACTTAAAACAAGTTTTTCACGCATTGAAGCGATTCCAAGATTAGTATTTAGTTAAGATGTTTCATTAAAAGAAAAGTCGCCATCTATTGCTCTATTATGCAAAACAACATTCAGTCATATACATATTGCAAATCTGTGTGGGGTATCTCAATCGGCAGTTCAACGTCTGAGCAAGCAAACTTGGACGGGTCTTTGTGGAAGAAAACCTTTAATAACTCCTAGAGGATGGCAAATTTCGAAGAATCTGGTTCTGAAGCATAGACGGATAAATCACTGTGGGATAAATAATAAATTTTTATATCTGTGGCTACGAAAAATTAACCTCAGCCGTCATAAAAAAATGATTGAATTATACCAATTTGCATGAAACACTTTCTCTTGAAGACAGTAAGTGATCGTAAATAATTTTTTTCTGAAGGGGGGAAACTTCGATCGAAACAAGGTCCTGCACTGCTTTTAGTTCAGCAAACAGAATCATTCGCATTTCAAACCTGGGAAACGTGGACATCAGTTGAAAATAAATACAACAATCTTATTCCATTATATGCGAGGAATTTATTGGCCACGATTATTGACACAGATAATTTCCTCTGTGGAAATGAGTACTCAGGTTCTTTTCCGCCATAACTGGCTTGAAAATAAAATGAATTCTATGAAAATAAGAAATTCGAAAATAAAAACAAATTCCACACAATGCGAAATTGAAGGTCGATAAATTTAAATTAAATGTTTAAATAATCAACCTTGTTGAGCCAAGCAGTGGCCACATATATTATAAAGAGATAATCTCATATCTCTGGCCAGATTCGGCATACTTGCTATTTTGGCACAAAGTTGGATTATTTTGAGCCTTGATTCATTAATACACCAAATTTTCCGGATATCCCCAAAGAAATAAATCAATAGGAGATAAATCTGGTGATCTAGGGGGTCATTTGATCTTGCCATTTGTAGAAATGACACGGTCCGAAAAAGTCCTCCTAAGATATTTTATGGCTACTCTTGCATTGTGACTTGAACAACCATCCTGTTGAAACCAGACGTCATCGAAATTATATAAAATATAATAAATATAAAATAGTACCTGTCGAACTATCGGAAGAATTTGATTCTCTAAAAGCTTAAGATATTTGGCAGCGTTTAGGTTACCATCGATAAAAAATGGACTTATGATGTAATTCCCCAGTATTTCTTTCCAAACATTAAGTTTTTGGGGATACTGGGTACGCACAGATGATTATTCTTCCTAGACCAATATCTTACTGCTGATGGATTATGTTTTCTGTTCAAGGAAAACGATAACTCGTTAGTGAGCCAGATATTGTTAAGGAATGAACTATTTTCATTTACTTTTGCCATTATGGTTTCAAAAAATTTCATTCCTTTGATATTGTCTTCTGGAAAATTGGTTGTTTGAACCTTAAAACATCGGTAACCATTACTTTTCAAAATTATCCGAACACTTCTATTGCTCATATCGACTTGTTCAGCAATTTGTTTATTCGAACAAGATGCGCTGATTTTAACAGCAGCACACACTTTTTTTCAGACGATTTTTGGTGGTTTAGCAAACTTATAATGCCTATATGTTCGTTAACACCCACATTTCTCGAATTTTTCAATTATTTCAGAAATAGCCGAACTTGAAGGAATCTTCAAAGGCAACAATAAATGAATTAATTGTTTTTTGAATTGATTGACCACCAAAGTACCATTTGATGATCTGAATTTTTTCTGCTACACTGAACAATTCGATTTACTTTATTTTCAACCGATATGGACAAACGAATCTTATTTTTGAAGTGCGAATGTTTCGCAGACTGCAGATCCTTTCGATCGAAGCAACTACCACCAGTCACTATCATCGATAGAGGACACTCGTCTATTCGTCATCGCATCGCGCTCAGGTTTTGATTCTTCCACTGCTCCACTGGACCGACGTTCTTTATAGATTAGCATTGAATGTCCTATGTTTCCGACTGTCTTTTGCATACCTGTATATGAAATTGTACATATATTTTGGCAGTACAAATTAATTCGGTCCCTTTTCAAGATATGGCTCTGAAAACATTGAGTTTTTAGATAGTTACAGCTGATTGCCGCAGTTTTAGACAGACTGGACATCTGCGGATGACATTCAGTTTGAAATGTTTTGAGTTTCATAAAAAATGTTGAAAATGCCCGATTTTTTGATAACTGAACAGCATTTGCGGGAAAATTCCAACAAAATTCGACGACTATTAATTACAGGCATAACCCGATGAAGAGCCAAGTCTAATGCAAGACGTATTTGCGTTCACGTTTGGGTGACCCAACAAACAATGTCTGCACCTTTTAGATCTATGGGCCTGATTCGAAATCAAGGCAATTGGGTTCCTTGTGAATTAAAACCGAGAGATCTTGAAAGACGATCATTTTCTTGTGAGCAGCTGCTTTAAAGGCAAAACAGAAAGTGTTATTCGCATTGGGTAGTGACTGGTAAAGGAAAGTAGATCCGCTTGGGCGGTTGATCGTTGCCAGCGACCTCAACAACAATACCAAAGCTAAACATTCATGCTTCTAAAGTTATTTTGTGTATCTAATGGAACCAGAAGGGCTTTGTGTACTATGAGCTGCTAAAACCTAGTGGGTGATCGGAGAGGATGGGAACCATGCACTGGAGAAAAACGGCCGAAATATAAGAACAGACATGATAAAGTTATTCTTTTGCATAAGAACGCTTTGCTCACGTCCTGATATTCCTGAATCTTCTGTAAAGATCTCTCAGAAGCTTTTTCAGCTTGTGCGAGTTAGGAATTCAGTTATGTTCTGGGTAGGCTTCCTTACTGCAATCTTACGCCACTTAAGGTCACAGCATTGTTAATTTTCGACCCAAAGCTCTTACGGTTACGAGCCCAAAGCTCTTACCACTGAGCCATCGATATACACTCGTATAAACGATATATACACTCATGTTCACTATATATACACACATATACACTATACACACACTCATATACGCTATACACACACTCATATACGCTATACCGGGTGTTTCAGGAATGATTGTACAGGCTTTCAGAGCAGATGCAGGGCATTTTGATGAGTTTTAATGAGTGCTCGAAATATGTCCCAACTATATTATTTCAAGAGTTACAGGATGTTTTAAGTATTTTATCAAAAACTTTCAATCGGCATGTCTCTTGAACGCCTGTATGCATCTTCATGAAAGAGACTGACTATAGGCTAATGCTTAATATTTGGACCAAATCACTCATCGATAGCACAGGTCCGGACTGAGAAAATTACATTCTTTATCCGACATCTTGTAAAACACCCTGTACATCCAATTTTCAAAAAGCGAAATTCTCTTCAGAATCTACAATAAATACTCTTTCAAACAAGCCTATTAGGATCAACTCTTCGCATCATTTTATGAACCATTGAATATTAGGAATTTTCAATTTATAGTAAACACGATTCTCCGAATAATGCGTCCATTCATATTGAATCGATTGAAATTCTCAGTAACATGACTTAGGTATTGTGCTGCATCTTATTCCATCAAATAAATGAATGCAGGGGTAACATCAAATATTTTTTGCAAAACTGAATTTAACCGAAAACTCGAATAAACATTTAATTGGACTATTATAAAATGGACTTAATAATTAAAATATAAAATGTATCTTATAAACATGTGTGGAACTGAAAAAAATTGACAATAAATAAGAGAAAAAATTATAACTTGTTTTCGAAAATTCTAAACAATTTCTAGCTCTTGTGATCAAATGAGCTACAGCTTTCTTCAAAATTTCCAGTCGATTTCGTATTGCTTCACATGCAGTTTGAATACGATTAATCAGATGCTGCCTGTCTATAATTTCTTCAGAGTAAACTTCTTTTTTGAACTGCTCCCAGAGAAAATAATCCAAGCATGTAAGATCTGGGGATCTTGCAGGCCAGTCATTAGGTTCCCCTCTACCAAACCAATGATCTGGATAAAATTCATTCGAATACGCTACAATTTCACGAGTAAAATATGCTGGAGCTCCATCATGTTGGAAGCTCCATCATGTTATATTCCTCTCGGAATATTGCTTCCATCATTCAAGAGCCCTGGCAAATGCTCGATTAAAAATTGCAGATATGTCACTCCATTCAGCCTATCTGGAAGAATATATGGTCCAGTTAGGCGATTATTGTAAATACCACACCAAATATTGACAGAAAAACGATGTGGATTGCGTTTCATAGTCACTTTCGGATTTACTCTGGACCAAATATGTGCATTGCCAACATTCAAAATGCCATCTTTTGTGAAGGTCGCTTCATCAGTAAAAAGCGTTCTCAAGATAACTCGCTGGTTCCGCAAAACCCATCTGCAGAATCGCATCCTCAGTAGTTTATTGTCTTGCTCCAAGATCCAAGATTGTAAATGAAATGGGTGCCACTTTTCACGGTGCAGAACTTACCAGACCTGAGAATGTGGTAAACCTAAAACTTAACCAAGACGCCGAGTGCTGGTTGAGGGATTTTCTTGGACAGCTTCTATTATCTCTTCATGGTTTACTATTAAACTTGCTCTTTCTCGTTTACTTACTGACGGAAAGTGTCCAGTTTCACGAAGTGGGCGATTAACAAGTTCGAATGTTTAGAGGTTAGGAATTCGACGATCCGGATATAGCCTTCGATATTTCCCAGCAGCTTCATGACCATTGCACTCATGACCATTGCATCTATAAACTAACAACATATCAATATACTCAGTATTCGTAAATGACGGCATTTCGATAATTCTCTCGATGAAAATTTTATGAATACACAACCATCTACCACTTGCGTATTTTTCTATTTCAATAATTACCTGACAATGGTTTGAAATGCCAAAATTCTTAGCATGAGCCACTTAGATTTTGAAATGGGTTGAATTCAGAGTAAACGAATTTCTACTGTGATCTTCACATAGCATTGAAAATATCTTAAGCTTCAGATTGATTCAAGCAGCATGTAGGAAAATAAATGGTGGGCCAGAAAGAAAGGCTAATGAAAGCTGCAGAACGTTCAATACAAGAGCTAGCAAGTGTCAAAAAGAAATAGGTAAATTTTCGAGAACAAATCACATACGAAAATTGACGGGAAAAGGGGTATAAAGGAATTAATTTGCGAAAGTGTTAATAAGATGTCAAAAAGTATTCCGTTTTGTATGCATGTGTCTATGAATCGAAAATTCCAGATATTTAATAGCTCATAAAATATTGATGCGAAGTGTGCTATTATTTCAAATGAGCTTGTTTCAAAGGTTATTCATTGTAGATTCTGAGGAGAATTTCACTTCTCGAAAATTCGATGTGCAGGGTGTTTTACAAGATGTGGAATAAAGAATATAATTTTCTCAGTCCAAACCTGCGCTATCGTTATGTGATTAGGTGTAAATATTAGACATTGGCCTCTACTCATTCCTTCAAATGTTCATGAAGATCCATGCAGGCAGAGTTATACCGATTGAAAGTTTTTGATAAAATACATAAAACATCCTGTATCCCTTAAACTAATAAAGTTTAGACATATTTCGAGCACTGATTCAGACTCACCAGAATGTCCTGCATCTGCCCTGAAAGACTGTACAATCATTCGTGAAACACCCTGTATATACATATACACTAATAATGCTTAAGTGAGTGTGGACTGTAGGTCAAATTCTAATTCCAATGTAATGATCGACTTTCGATTAACGTTTGTCTTCCTCTGACGAGTTTTTAGGGAATTGGATAATCGTCTACCTCAAAAGTGAAAAGGCCCAACAACAATATTAGTGAATCTTTCCAAAGCGTCAAATCAACAAGAATTTTAATTAGACATATTTCATCAGCGAATGATGAATCGCAAGATTTTCTAGGTGATACCAAACCATCCATTCAGACGGACGAGAACTCTTCATTTCGCATCTGGATCAATGTACTAGCCTGAAAGACCTCCGAGCTTTTAACTCGAATCAGGTCGTCTCTCTCTCATTCAAATCGACATAAACACTTCATTTGCTCGTTGCTAAATCCCAATTAGCGATCTTTCGTAAAAAAATAAATATTTACGTAGCTACCTTCCACTCCGGTTGTCTTCTCCTCCGAGAATCGGACTAATAAGCGGGCCCCCAGGTACGCCGTCTGGCCCCCCGTCGACGGTCGGCGCCCCCCGATTCCGAGATCAAAAGGAATATTTCCGATAACGATGCGCCTTCAGAACCTGCGCGCCGCTACGCGATACATTTTCATTCCGCATTCCCTTTGTTCCTTTTTCCGGACGGTGGAAAATTCGCGCTGGCAGAAATAAAATTATGAAACTCGGGGTTTAAACTGACCGTGTCTCTTCTTAGGAGAGGCTGCTCGTTCAATATTCAAGAGGAGAGCGGCTGTTCCAGTTGTCCCGGGCCGAGAGATTATGATTGATGGTGTTTACGCAGTCGAACGCGCTCGTCTGCGGGGAATTCCTGCGGGACCAGCAGCTGTAGATTTTCAGTTCTGTGTTATTGCAACATGTGGAGGAAGAGCGAAATGTTGGGATTTTGGCGGAAATTTTTATTCAGTCTGATTTGGATTTCATGTCAAAGTTTTTCCTACCCTTCATTGGTTATTCAAACGCTGTTTGCAGTTTGGCCCACCGCAAGTATCACATACCATTAAGCCTCCAGAGTAGGCTGTGGCTCTATATCACTGACGAGTTCCATGAAATATATTGAAAATCTACTACGAATCTACATCGTGAATTCTACCGGTTAGGTTACTGGCATGTGAGCATGGCTCTTTCACCAGGTAACTGCTCAGCAGTCTCCACAATCTTCCCAGGAAGCAGAAAGTTCGATAAGAGCTACACCTTATCATCGCGCATTTACTACAACTACTTCGAAGAGTTAAACCCACCAAGCTTCCAGTTTCAGCTTCAGTCCGCGAACCTACAACGTGACTAGTAGAAGCGAAGCACTATCCAACCTCTACTGGCTCTGCAATATCAGCACCAGAGTTGTTTTGCGACGCAGCTCACTCGCTGAAGCTTCTTATCCACCAACCCGAACGCAGTACCATTAACCAAGATAGTCTCAAGATTAATGCCTCAATTGATCCTGTTACGAGCACCGTCAGTCTGGCCTGTACTGTCAAGACCCACGAACCCTTGTGAAGTCTTTCAATTGATCCTGGCTTCAAGCACCAACAGTCTAGCCGTATCATCGTGATCCGCAAACCACAGAAACGTCTCGCAATCGATCCTGGTTCAGGACGAGGCTGGTCGAACCGTCAAGCCTCGCTAAACCCTGAAGGATTTCTCGAGATATCCTGAACATGAGTTGCTACGAACAGATAGATGGAATACTCTTCTACTCCAGCATGCGGACTTTCAAACATTGCCCCCTTGAGTACAACACCAATTGGGTGGCCAGGTCGTAACAATACTTCTCGAGGTAACATAGTATGCTACATAACGCACCCGGCCATTGCACAGAAAAATCCGAAGATACACTCCAATAGGGTAGAGTACGTTACTTTTTGAAGCCCAGTTCTGCGACAGATACCCTTGTCATTGAGTTGAACAACGTGGCTCGGCCCTCCATTCCACCTTACGCGGAAACTAGGGCCCCATTCGGTCGAACTTCCACAACACGGATCCAATGACTGGCGCGATTTACATTGCTTCAGGAATCAGAACTCAATCCTCCATTTCACCAGGATTAAACTACGATCCTAGTCAAAACAAGCGCCCCCAACGCGTCAAGCTACAATTTCGTCAATCAAGTGACCCATTTTTTCTTCTCGCCAGTGTATTTATATTAATAATACTGAAAAGCAACACCCCTCAACGAACGGAAACAAACATATATCAGCCTGCAGCTAATTTCAAAATCCTCTCTCGCTACACTAAAGAGTTCACATTCCTTCAAAGAAAGAACTCCTTTCGCATTCACTTATACCGTCAAAAATTCAATCTCAAAGAACATTTTTTGTTCACCCTCTCGGGATATCAAAATAGAATAAAATGCCTAAAAGTAGATGTTTTATCTGTATTATACACTTATAATTAAGTAGTACATTTTTGAAGTGAATCTAATTGAACGCAGTGAAAGTGAATAACGGTGAAAAATTAAATTCCTTGACGAGCAAGATAGTGCTTACACCATAATCAGATCAAGGCAGATCGAAACTTAATCGTTCCAGTTCCCTTAATTTTAAGTGAAAGAACTCAAAACTGTACACTGTACTATACATATATTTGGGCTCTAAATAAAGGAGTTTTAGTCTAATATTTCTCTGAATTTCCATGAAGTATGCTTATCCTAGAATTGGCATACTAATTGATTGACGTTCAATCAATTACTAACGAATAATTCAACATACAAGTAATTCTATATATCAGGTAAAGACAATAGCGTATCATTAAATAAAGGTATAAGTTTTAGTTCCACCTTTTTTTAAATTTATATTTAAAATTAAATATATATAGCTTATTCGACATAGCTCAGTATGCGCACTGGATGAATCGATTTGAAATATTTTCATTGCCTTGCAAAAACAATATTTATTTTATTGGCTGATTCATATTTATTATCACATCATTTAATCAATTTGCATATGTATCGAACCGAAGCTTGAATTTTTCCACCGATCAAACTTCATCGAATAATATAGATAATTACTAAACAATGCATTCTTATATTTGCCAGATACGATAACGAGCATCGAAAATACATTTTCAATAGTGAAAGTATACAACCAGACCGATCGAATGAAAATCGCTCTGATGTCGATAACCAAAACATTTATAACTATTTCATTTCAGTATACTGAGGTACGCGATATTCAGATTCCATAATAACTGGTTGAGCCAGATCCTAACATGAAATATTTCCTGAATTTTCAGTTATCATTTCAAATGCCTCTCGAGTGTTTTTTTCAAATATTTCCAACTCGTTTCGAGTTTTAATTAAGTTGAGAATTTAATTTATTCATTTTATTTATTTATTTGGTAAAAGAGGATATCAGCCTACTATCATCTGCGAAGCCCACAATACGGTCGTACTAAGAAGATCGTTTATGTAGATTAGGAAGAGGTTGGGTGATAAAACTGAGCCTTGGGGTACCCCAGCATTCACTAACACCAACATCATCCACGACCATACGATTGCTCATGTTGGTCGGGAAACTCTTCATCCAATCGCACAGACATCTGGGAAAACCATGCGAAGATAGCTCACTCAGAAGAGCCGGATGCCTGACACTATCGAAAGCCTTGGATATGTCAAGAGCAACTAACCTAGATTATCCATGGAGTACTTGTCCACACCTGCGTCACATAGCTAAGGTTGATCAGTGTTTGCGAAAGCCATATTGTCTGTCACTGATAAGGCCTTGTCTATCCATTTATCTAACCATTTCGAGATTTATAGCTTCATTGGATACTTTCCAATATTCATTGAAGAATAAGTTTCCTGCAATTTTTATGCTGATGCATTTATTTTTCATAAAATATATAATAATGTTATGTTTTTTTTTACAGGACATCGAACATTGCTACTACCATGGTACTGTTCAAGATTATCCTGGTGGAACGGCTGCCTTTCATACTTGCAATGGCGTCAGTGGCGTGATCCATGTTGGAAATGAAACTTTCGTTCTACATCCCTTCTATGGTGGAGATCTTTCGGTCAGTAAATATATAGCTTTATGTTAACTTCGCAAGCAAAGTTCGTTATTCAAACGCTTTCAGATATTAGAGATTTTCCTTTCTGAATATGGAGACACACGTTTGATATTTATTCTTATATTTGAACGTTAATGTGTATCGATAGCTCAGTGATATCTAATTTATAAAGTAAATACATTAAAATTGGAGTAGAAAAATCGGACAAAATTTGAATTGATATTTTGCAATTTCCCTAGTTCATTTTAATTTTATCATCTTAAGATTATTGAGAAAACTTGCTTGATATGAAGCCATTGTACACTCATATATTGATTTCTGTTTGTTATCACGAATTGAATTCATGACGCGTTTCGTTACATTGTAATTTCTTCAAATAACAACTAGTCAAAAATTTGGTAACCTTCAATATTGAAACGGATTCAGATTTGAGATGTAGGTAAAATAAAGTTTCTATTACTCTCAATAGAGGTGAACTAGATATCTCGGTCTGATCAATCAATAAATTCTCAGTTTATTCCTGAACTTTTCAACAGTTTCAGGTTTTTTTTCCTCAACCAAAATCTCAAAACAATTTTGTCCAATATAAGTTTCTGAGCAATACGAATATTTCAATTTTACTCATTGCAAAGATAAATTTCTAAAATTCTTCTTGCGAATGAAAACAAATTGCAAAGAAATAAAATTGGTCATAAGTCATAAATCTCAGTCGGATTCATTTTTATAGTTTGTAGATCTCATTTGAATATATCATATAATTTTCCAATTATTTGGATCATTCGATCAAATTCTCGTTGGGAAAATTACTGAAATGCTCTCCCATTTTCAGACCTAATATTTTTCTCGAAATTAATTCACAATTTCATGATCTCTTCATGAACTTCACGAACTCGGCAAAGCAACATAAAATTCACGGGATAAAATCGTAAACCCCACTATAAATATGAAAACGAATTGCTTTATTCAGTAAGAAAAATAAACAACGGAACTTAATGAAATTACGACCATCAAAAACCGCATTATGATGGGACTAGCATCTTCTTTCCCTTGACTGATCAGAAAATTCCAACATTTCCAATCTCCCCTTCAAGTTAACGATCTTCCTTTTATATTTTTCTAGAACAGATAATCCTTCTGTCTGACCCATGACTTTGTGTTCAAAGTTAATGTTCGTATATTTCTGTAAAACTACAATGGAAGTATGAATTCAGTCGGGGCTCTTTGGAATGGAATGTCCTAGAGAATACTTGTTTTTGCAGAAGCGAAGAATTAGAAAAACCCTTGTTTCTTTTGGGGAACTTTCCCTGAAAAAATGGAATTGGAAAAATTTATTCGAAACTTTAAATATCAGGGACTTGAATTGAAAACATTTAAGAATAGTTCTTCGCTGCCTTTGAATGTAATGGGATATCACATTTTAAGCTGTCATCTTATGATATTTGACAAGTTAAAACTACACCATTACTAAAAGTGGAAAACTAACACCTCAAGAACGCATTGAAATGGTTGAAATTCAGTTATGTGAAGAGTCGAAACTGTGTGTGTTACTCAAGAACAACTGTTATAACCCGTAGTGTTGAAGAAAATCTAGGTTTGTCGATTCCTCGTCGATTTTTGGAATAAAGCATTCCACAAACTACATTACACCGTAATCTACACATCCCATTAATTTAAGAAAATCAAACTTATAATAGGTAAGAAACTTAACAAAATATAAAATCTTAATTTAACAGCTTAATTGTTCTCTTGAATAAACCAATTGACAGGAAAAATATATCATTGTCCTTATACTTAGAATTATATACTTTCATGGTTCTGTTCATCGAAGAGTGCTTTTTCAAATTTGTTCTATGAAACGTAACCGCAAAAACAGCATAACCTCTTCAGAGTCTAGATGAAACATGTAGGACAGCAAAGCTGGAGAGTGAACATAACCATTCAACAATTTATACAAAATATAACATCGCTATGTTCCCGACAGTTTTCCAATGAGACGAACACATAATTTTTCCTAAGGCTAGTCATACTCACCATGAAATTGTAACTACCTGTAACCTTATAATCTGAATAACTCAGAAATTTATTCTACACCATCTTCAATATGTGCTTATACGCCTCGTATTGTGGTGATCAAACAACCGATTCATAAGATAACCTAGTGTAAATGAAGGCAAAATATAGCGCCTTCAAAGCCTCAAGGAAGTGAAATCTCTACAAGATCTTATCACAAATTCCAGCATCTAGCTACTTTAGGTCACCACATAATCAATGTGTGAATCAAACAACATTTTTGTATCAAATATTACACCTCATGCCGATGCTGTTAACTACTATCACCCAAATAGTAGTCAAAATGATCGATCTTTAGTTTACGACTGAATGTTATGCAGTTACACTTATTCAAGTTGAGAAATAGTTTATATTCGATGCAGAAGTTATTGAATACATTTGAGTCTTGTTGGAACTTAAAGCAGTCCTAAGGACAGTTATACAGGAAAATATCCCCACATCATCCGCAAATATTAAAAATTTAAAACATCCACCTACATCATTAATGTAAATTATAAATAAAAGAGGCCCAAGGAGGGACCCATGAGACACCCCGAAGGTCACACAGAAAAATAATGAAAATATCCATTAGCGGCAATAATTTGATATCTATTATTGAGATATGAAGATAACCAACATAGCAAGTCTCCATGCACACCTATCTCAGACAATGTTTTCATCAAGATGTTATGGTCAACCTTATTGAAGGCCTTCGAAAAATTGGCGTATACAAAATCAACTTGCATCTGACTGTCTATTGCTTCAAGAATATACTCTGAATAAAGCACCAGATTGGACACGGTAGATCTCTTAGGAACAAATCCATGTTGTTCGGGAATAATAAATGATCTTACTGAATTCATGATCCCATCACGAACGAAAAACTGGAGGATTCTGCTTGAAATACTTAATTTGCTTATGGATCTATAATTTTCAATATTATGTTTTGCGCCCGTTTTCGGAATTGGAACCACGTAGGCAGTTTTCCATTTTCTGGGAAATTCACACTGCATGAACGATGTGTTGAACAGAATAGTAAGGGGAATATAAAACGATTCAGCGCACCGCCTGATAAATAAGTATGGTAATCCATCCGGACCAGCACCCTTATTCTCATCCAGCCCAGAAAGAACCTCAAGAACCCGATCTTCGGTTACTCTGATCTGAAGTATGGAACCATAATTGCTGACACACGAGGAAACATTAGGAAACTTCTGTTCATATGGTTGAAAAAGAGTACTAAAGTAATTTGGAAAAAAGTTGAGTACATTCCAGCCTTCAGCCGTCTCATTTTTATATATCATTTTATTAGGAAACGAGGTACGACAATTCTTTAGGTACTGCCAGAAACGCCTCGAATTACCCGGCAGTTCATCCTCAACTGAAGAGATGTAACAAGTCAGACCGAACATTTTTTTTTGGTTTTACGTCTTAACTTAGCGAAAATATGGTAATCGAAACTTCTAGAGTTCAACTTCCACCTTTTAAGAACCTCATTCTTCTCTTTTAATGAGGTTTATAGTGCTCCCACTAAGATAAGCCAGAAAATTAGTATGGATCTTAATTTTGGGAACATACTTGTTGACGAACTTATAAACTTGTTCATAAAATCTATCCATGCAGCTATCCACACAGTTATCGCGAAACACTTCCGCGCTGTCAACATTCCCCAATCCAGAATTTATGAGACACCAAGAAGTCGAAACATTGTGATAAGGATACTCCAATACTAGAGGGTGGTTAGATTCCGTAAGCCTTATAATCGATAATTCACTACAAAAAATCAAATCCAGTATTTTTTGGTTGCTGTTTTTCTGTAGTGCCTGTAGTTCAGAACACAGAGTACATCCTTCAATACAGTATGACATAGAATACACACCAAAAGCAAAACAAACCAGCGCTACCAATTTTCGACTACCTGTTGTTTTTAGAGTTTTTTCCCATACAATAAACCTTATTCTCATCTCTTCAAAAATTTTAATGTTTATAGGTTCCGAAATTGCTCAGCCTCTCGCGCAATGTATGAACTTATCTATTACCTTAGGTGTGTTTCCTTCATACTCAAAAAGGCTATAGTTGTTCCTATACATAAAAAAGATGATGTAAATAACATAATCAACTATAGACCCATTTCTATTTTAAGTTCCTTCTTTAAGGTGTTTGAGAGAATTGTTTTCGATAGAATGAAAAACTACCTTGACAAGTTTAACATTCTGGAACCTGCGCAGCATGGCTTCAGATCAAGTCGCTCGACTCAAACGGCAGTCATTAGTTATGTAGAGTTCGTATGTGATTGTCTCGATAACGGCACATATATCGCCGGTTTATTTTTCGACCTCTCCCTGGCATTCGATTGTCTACCATTTCAGTTTATTATTGAAAAGTGTTATAACCTGGGTTTCAGAGGTGTATTTTCAGACTGGTTACCCAGTTATCTGGAAGGTAGATCTATGACTGTCAAGGTCCAGAGCTCTTTCTCTACTGAGATAGATTTGGAAATGCCTCAGGGTTCGGTTCTGGGACCACTTCTATTTTCACTTTTCATTAATGATCTTCCCGTAAATTTACGGAAGATACTCATCGATTTTAGCACTGGTTTGGACTTTCAATCTCTGTCACCGAAATTTAAAATAGTTTTGTTTGCTGACGACACCTTCGATGAGCTTCAAATGCGTTGTGAACTTCTGGTACAAAGCTTTACGAAGTGGTGTCACGCAAATAGGCTTATGCTGAATGCTGATAAGAATGTTTGCATCCACTTTTCAATTGGGAATAATGATCGCAAACTGATCATGCGACATTTGGATATTGTCACCGCGTCCATAGATAGTGCTAGATTTCTTGGCATACACATTGATAAGAAATTGAAATGGAATACACATATTGACGTTTTGTGTAAGAAATTAAATTCCTCTTATTATGATATCAATAGAGTGAAACATACACTTCCCATGAAATCCCTCGTAAACATTTACTATAGTTTGGTGTATAGTCACGTATCGTACAATATAATGTTATGGGGGAACTCATCCTATGTTGGTAGAGTTTTTGTTTTGCAGAAGCGAACTATGCGAATGATGTTCAACATATCTCCTCGATCTTCATGTAGACCGCTATTTTTAGAACATATTGAGATGTTTGATTTATATTGAAGATAATTACAACAATTATCCAGTTTTCATGCTTACAAGACTATAAATGAGGGTATATTAAGCATTCTGATAGATAGAACATCTGGTTTTGAAATGTCTCCAATGTATCAGAGTATTGTTTCATATAATCATCTACCATAGAGTGTTGGGTCTCTTAGTACTAGAGACTTTAAAAAATCTGTTAAATCTTTGTTACTGGAGAGATGTTACTATAATATGCATGAATACCTCTTTGATTTATTGTAACCTGTCATTTTGACGTATACTATACGTGTATTTGTCTGAAAGGATCAATAAACAATTATTATTATTAGTATTTAACATTAATTATGAATGTAACTGGCTGGAAGACCTTGGTAGATAGCCATTTGATTACTATCAATTAAGTTGATTACTACTAGTAGAAAATGGACTACAAAATAAAAGTAGAAAAGTATTTTTTCTCCAAAAAACCGGATGTAACATCAAAGTATACTTTAACAAGCGTAAAGAGCTAATTAAACTAATTCAAGACTCTTCGCCGTGTCCTTCATCCAGAACAACATCTTTCCCGACTGATCCTCCTATATATCATTACTTCCCGTAATATTTACGAGAAATGGGAGGATCAAAAATGAGAAGCTTAATTAAAGCAAGTGGAAGAAGTGGCCTTTATTTTGTGCATTTAATCATGACTGCTACGTCTGGTTTTATCGACCTGCGGATCCGGAACAGCTGCTGTTTTTCCTTCAGACGGACTATTATTACCCAGGAGATATGCTCAGAAGAATTTACTGGATGGGGACATTCAGGGACATTAATGACAATTTCTCAATTGCGCTCGTTCGCCAAATAAAATTCGCAAATTTCGTTCCTTTTGGTAATTACGTCGGAAAATAAAACCGAACGAGAGTGTGATTCATTTTCTGTTCCCTGAATTCCATATTTAGAAGACTCGAACGCTTTTTTCCGGAAAAGGCTGAGCTGGTCCATTGATGTACATTAGATTTTGTTGTTTTCGATAGTAAACTTATCGATAAACTGTAAATTCTAGTGTAAAATTGTTTCGTGTCCCCAAAATATAAGGGTTGTATCGACTAGAGGTACTAGAACAACAAAAATAAAAAACAACGAAGACTTGAAATTAAATCGAGAGTCAATCCGTCTTCTGCTCACGCACTGGTTTTGGGAACTAGGAGAATTAAGGATGGAATAATGATATCTTGTAGCAACAATAATTCTCTAGAAAAAATGAGATCGCTTATTAATGAGGAAATGAAGGGTGCATACAATGTTACTGTCCCAAAGCCTCGAATTATGGTTTATGGCGTTGATTCACACACGGTAAACCAGCCTAATTTTCTAGAAAATATAATCCATACCAACGATTTGAACTGCTCCGTTGATGATATAAAGTTCATTACCAAAATTGAATACAAAAATAGCTTCAATGTTGTACTTGAGGCGGCTTCTTTTCTATTCAGAGACATTGTCAAGGAGGGATTTCTTTATCTGGGTTGGTCTAGGTGCCCCATCAGGGAACATTTTAGTTTGATAAGGTGTTTTAAATGCTGGAAGTTCGGCCATTTCCGCCGTGAATGTAAGAGTGATTGTGAAGTATGTCCCAAATGCTCAGGTCCTCGTGATATAAAAAATTGTGAATCCAGTGATCTATGCTGTGTAAACTGCAAGTTTATCAATTTAAAGTTCAAAGCAGCTTACGATGTAGGCCACAGCGCTAACAGCTATAAATGTGGTTACTTTTTGTCTCATATAGATAAATTGAAGTCTAGAATTGCTTATGCAGAGTAGATTTAATAAGTATTTAAAAATTGCCCATTTTAATGTCTGCTCCTTATTTTCTAAATTTGATGAATTTTTTAATCTTGTATCTACTGAAAGTGTTGACATTATTTTTTTAACTGAAACGTGGCTGAACCAATATATTTCGGATGAAAGTATTTCTATTTCAGGTTTTCTGATTTTTCGAGGTGATCGTGTCGGACGTGTTGGGGGAGGAGTTGGTTTTTATACAAGGGATTCACTATCATCAAGTAGAATATTCGTTGACTTTGACCCGCCCGATGGCGTGGAACATATTTGGATTGAGCTAAGGCTTGGTAGGGATACTATTCTGTTAGGTTGTATTTACAGAACATCCGCGTATAATACTTCAAGTTTCGTCCGCTATTTGGATGATTTTTTGTCCATGGTATCCGCAAGTTATTCACATATAATTCTTACGGGGGACATTAACGAGAATCAATTAGTTGAGAACAACTTTTCTGACTGCGTGGAATCTTATGGTCTGAAACAGCTAATTAATGAGCCAACACGCATAACTTCGACATCTCAGACTTTACTGGATGTGATTTGCTCTAGCAGACCCGAACTGGTGATTGATTCTGGTATTATTGATCATTCAATATCTGATCACAGGGGTGTCTTTTGCAGGATAAATTTAAAGAGAAAAATAAATACCCCGAAGATTAATCGTTATCGTGATTTTCGTCGGTTTGCCCTTCAGTACTTTTTATCGGACCTTTCTAGTGCGTCATTTGATAGAATCCTTTATGTTAGTGATATTGATTTAAAGATCTCAATTTTTTGTCAATGCCTGACTGATATATTTGACAATCATGCCCCTTACGTTGAATCGAGAGTTACTAAATTATTTTCCCCGTGGATAACTCCTACAATAAAAAGCATGATGAAGTTGAGAAATGCTGCTCTATCTTGATATAAGCTTACGAAGAACTTAGCTGATTACAGTTATTATACTCATCTGCGAAATGTTGTTACTTCTGCTGTGCGAAGGGAGAAATGCAGTTCCATGTCCCGGGCCAGATCTCGGGGTTCCGGATTTTTTTGGAAATCCTTCAGGACATTGCATCCTTGTTCACAGAATTTTGTGCCTGAGCGCTTTTCTAACCCTCATGAATTCAATGACTATTTTCGGTCGGTTTTTAGTCCTTCCAATTCTTGCCCGGAGAGAACCAGTTATTATAGCTCGAACAGATTTGATGCAAATAAAAAATTTTCGATCGGGTTTGCGACTACAGACGAGATAAAATCAGTTGTCTTGGATCTTCGTTCGAACGCTCTAGGGATTGATTGTATATCTGCTAGAATGCTCAAATTATCCCTCGGTGTTACTCTGCCCTTCATGACGCACATTGTTAATGTTTGCATTGAGTCTGGTTATTATCCGTATGATTGGAAGTACTCTATTGTGAATCCTATACCCAAGATCCCTAGTCCTGAGAGCTTATCTGATTTTCGTCCGATAAGTGTGCTACCAGCTCTGTCAAAGGTTCTGGAGAGGATATTATTTCTTCAGGTTTATAAATACGTCACCGACAATGGAATTCTCACTGCGCGGCAGTCGGGTTTCAGGGGGGTTACAGTACTACCACTCTTCTGCTGAACATCACTGATGATATTTTGCGATCTTTGGATGGGGAAGATGCCTCAATTCTCACCTTATTGGATTTCGCAAAGGCATTCGATAGCCTGGACCATGAGCTGCTTTGTGTTAAATTAACTTATATTGGTTTGGATTAAACTGCTCTGAGATTTTTCAAGTCTTACCTTTTTGATAGGTATCAGTGCGTTAAATTGCGTGATACATATTCAGATTATTGCCCTATAACTTCAGGGTTGCCACAAGGATCTGTTCTTGGCCCTCTGCTTTTCCTTATATATGTGGCTGATATGCATAAAGTGGTCAGATTCGCATCCACCCATTTTTATTGTGATGACACTCAGGTTCGCCTCTCTTTTCATCCCTCCTCTGTTTCTCAGACTGTCGAGCGGTTGAATGAGGATTTAGACTTAATTATGCGTTATTCCCAAATGAATAATTTGACGATAAATGTTAAAAAATGTTTTCATATATGCTTTTTTCCCAGGACATTTCAGGGTGTGGTTGAGATCAAGATGGGCGGTGAAAGAATTCCGTCCTCCACCTGCTGTAGAAACCTGGGAATCTTTTTCGATTGCCAGTTGAGATTCAGGGAGCATGTCTCGTTGCTGTTGAGGAATTCTTTCCTTGCATTGCGCCATTTGTATCGGCAGAGATATTGTTTGGATTTTCAGTCACGCAAGTATCTCTGTGAGACTCTCGTTTTGTCCAAACTGAACTATGGATTAACGGTATTTTACCCTTGCCTTGATTCCGTGCAGAGGTGTAGACTACAGAAAATGCAGAATTCATGCTGCCGGTTTGTTTTAGGTTTGAGGAAATATGACAGTGGAATAAAGGACGGAATTAACAGCATGGGATGGCTTAGGGTTGAGAATGTTTTCCGGCTCCACCTGACGACTATGGTTCATCAAATTTTACGTTCTTGTCTTCCACCGTATTTGAGGGAAAAGCTAATTTTTAGACGTGATGTTCATTGCGTGGACGTTAGGCATGGTCATAGGCTCATGTTGCCAAGATTTGGTTCAGCCATGTTTCAGCGCTCCTTCATCTTCAATGCGGTGAAGTTACATAATGAATTTTCAGTTTCGTGTGAAGGCGTTTCTTTGGGCTCACTGAGAAAAATTTTGAAGTCAAAATTCTTGACGAGCCAATTATAAATTAGGATAATTTTATGAATATGAAATATGTTTCGTTTACTCACAATGTAATTGATTGGTTAATTTTATTTTTTTTTCGCTTATTTTTGTTTCTATCCTTTTGGTTTTTTTTTCCTTTTTGTTTTTTTTTTCAGGGTTGAGTGAAGTAGCTTCAAGCTAGAATTCGCTTTATGTTTATATATGGTAAATGTATGAATAAAGGCACTATTATTATTATTATTATTATTTCTTCTAGCTTCGTCCTAGTACCCACTAGTCAATACAACCATTGTAAATTCCAGTGATCGCTAAATTTATGGAGTATGTAGAAAAAACACAAGGAAGAATCTTTCAATGAAACACAAAATATCTATCTATAAGTTCGTGCGGTTTGCTGTTGAAAATTGAAGCTTTATTGTGAAAAATTGGTCATACATTCAAAGTTCAAAGTATTATCTATCGCTAGTCACTACTTTTTTTCCATCTTTCTGGCAATTGACGGATCTCATCGCAAAAAATGGGCGGCTTTTTGGCCAATATCCATCCATCAATAGATTTTTTGACTTCATCGTAATTAGAGAAGTGCTGGTCAGCCAGGCAATGTTGCATCGATCGAATGAGATGGTAATCGAAAGGAACCATGTCTGATCTCTACGGCAGGTGGGGTAGGACTTCCCATTTAAGCGTTTCTAAGTACGTTTTAACAGGCGACTCAACATGTGTCATGCTGAAAAAAAACTTCATCACAAAAAATCCAAAGACGATGAATCACAAGATCTTGGTGGCTAATTCACATTGTCAAAACGAGAAATTACGCGTCGTGAGAATTTTTCTTGCAATAAAGCCAAAACGTGTTGTGTGGATTGTTGTACCATCTTGCTGGAACCACATCTTTTCCAATTCCATATCATTAATTTCCGGTCAAAAAAAATCGGTACTCGTTTGGCTATAGCGATAAGAATTGACGGTTTGAGTTTCATATTCAAAGAGGTACCAGACCAAATTGCACACCACATAGTGACTTTTTGTGGATGTAGTGGTCTCTCGGCAGTTACATGAGGATTTTCGCTGCCCCGGATGCGACAATTTTGCTTGTTTACATAGCCACTGAGTGAAAAATGTGCTTCGTCGCTGAAGAAAAATCGTCATCCAAACGTTGTTGTTCAAGCACCCAATCGGCCTATATTCTACGCATTCTATGTTCAGCTGGCTTTAGTTCTTGTGTCAACTGAACCTTATAAAGATGGAGATGCAAAATACGACATTGCGTGCCGTAAAAGAGACCCAAATGTTGTACGCCTCGATGAATTGATTGAAAATTTGGGATCTTCTTCAACACTTTCACTTACAGTAGAAATATTCTCAGTTGAGTGTGCATTTCTATGATGTATGAGCGTTAAGACATCAGTAACAGATCCAGCCTTTTCGAATTTTTTAACTGTGTCACTAATTGTACGCTCAGATGGACGATTATTCAATTCAATTCAATTCAAAACTACTTTATTCATAAAATAAGATACAATCAGGCGATATTTAACTTAAAGCTATTCTTACACAAAACCTCATCATACCGCCACCAAGAGGCTTCAAATAAAATCTTTTCATTACCAATGACAAGAAAAACAAAACAAAATAAAACAATAATTATAAGCATACGCATATGCACATGGATGTGGCCACCTAGAATATTCACCAATTTAATTAACTCATGTGAAAGATAGATCAATTAATTAATTAATTACAACCAATTTTGCAAGAAATATGGACTCTACAAATATACTATAATAAACACTGTGAATGTATCATAACCAGCAATGTATGAAGCATGCAATGACATCTTAAAATCAGCGAGGCTACGTACAAATCATTAACAGAATTGACCAAGGTGAAGCACACGTAACCGTCTTCTGAAAACCAGTATGGAGCTCCCCCTGATAACATCGTCCAATCGGTTATACAATTTTACTGACATATAAGAAAAACTCCTCTGAAATGATACCGTTCTATGCTTTTGGTATTGACAACATGTTCCTAGATCTCACCCGGACCCCGTGTACACTCGATCTATAGGAGATTTTCTCACGCAGATATTTGGGAGCATTTGTTTTGATTATGCCATGGGTCAGAGTAAGCAGATGTATCTCCCAGACCTTAGACATAGGCAACCACCTCAACGTCTTCAAATTTTGAGAAACCGAATCGAACTTTCAGAATCCGAAAACAAATCTACAGCATATGCGCTGTATCGGCCTCTTCGTAACTTTGTCTAAACATGGCCCGTAAACAACGTTACCATGCTGAAAAAACGAGAGATCAACTGACTCGCAGAACATCTTTCGTAAATGAAAGTTCAAAATTTGACGGTTTGCATAAAGTACTCTAAGCCTGGAGTAAGATCTTCTCAACAACAATGAGACATGTTCTGTGAAACGTAGACTAGGGTTCATCATCAATCCCAGGCTACGCACCAAAACAACGTGAGAGATCAGCTTACCATCTATCATGGGACCTCATAACACCCTTGTGATTCACCGAATAATGTGAAACTTGACTTTTTAGAATTCAACTCCAAGCTAACTGATACACGACCCCCAAATCTCTATTCACGAAATTATTAGCGCCTGCACAATCTTCGGGATTAAAGCTACAATATAACTGAAAATCATCCTCATAAACATGGATATAACAATATGTCACAACTTTGAATAGATCAAAGATATAAACCAAAAAGAGCAAGAGTCCAAGAACCGATCCCTGCGGCACACCTGTTGTTATCGGAAGGCTATCAAATAACTTCCCATTTCACATTACATGCTGTTTTCTTCCCACCAGGTACGAGTTCAAAAATGCCAACGGAATATCCGAAAATCCAACATGCTGCAGTTTATCCAGCAAAACATCGTGATCGACAGTGTCGAATGCCCTGGAAAGATCAAGAAGCACAAGAGCGGTTATTTGCCCATTATCCAACGCAAAATATCATCGGTGACTTTCAGAAGGGCAGTCACAGTGTTATGATTCCTCCTAAAACCAGATTGACAACTTGGCTTTATTCCATTTATATTCAGATAATCAGTTAATTGCTTGTGAATGACCTTTCCAGAATCTTCGACAAAACTGGAAGTAAACTGATTGGCCGCAAATCTGCAAGAGAGGTGGGACGTTCTACCTTAGGAATAGGCTGAACAACAGCTTCCTTCCAAGAATCGGGAAAGCCTCCGGCCTCCAAACAGAAATGTGACAACACCTGTGGTGATATATAGTCAAGACCACATGCCCTAGACTTGATGGAATGAAAAATCGACTCAACCTCTTCTATCTACAAACCATCTTCAAACCGAGCATCGCAAAAACGTGGTATTTCCTTATAGTAATCGACAGTATCCTGACAGTCATGAGGTGCATTCTTATGATTATGTCGACCATAATCTGGCCGTTATGCTCGAAACGTACCTACTACAGAATCATTGTTTTTGTAGTGCGTTTTCACAATTTTTGCATGTTCAGCAGTAGTAACCAATCCATATTGTTAAATAGCTAACCTTCATCTAAACATATGAGGCTTCGTATCATGTTCTGTTCAAAATATGTCATTGAAACAGGGCTGTGAAATCCGGACAACGAAATGGATAACCCGTTATTTCATGTCCATGAGCTGTTTCTTTCATGTAATTTTTTGAGTTGAGAGATGAGTTATTATTTGTTTATTTTTGGTTATGAACAGATTATGAATAAAATCAGAATAAAAATATTCATTTCATACAAACATAAGTAATCACTAATTTTGATTGCCCAAGATGTTGATCAATTACGTACGTCTCCACGATTATTCCCAAGGCGAGTTAATCACTCGTGAAGAATGGAATTCTTCAAGAATTCCCATTTACTTTGTAAGACAACTTATGATTCGTGGACCCTTTCTACGATAGTTCTCTTTTCTCCAATGAATATCTCTGTGTTTCGGACTGCTCTAGATTTCCAGAGTTCGAGAAGAAACACCGAGACAAAGATTCAGTCGTTCGTAAGTATCGGGAATTGAAGGCGATACATATATATCGAATGTCTCCGTTTTATGCAAGAGCGACTATCTCTCCAGCTCTCCCAATTGTCTTTTATACCGGTCTCTTTCGCGATAAAACCTTTATCGAGCTACCATTCTTTCACCACTAAACCTCTCGAGTCTTGAAGGGGGATTTTCAGATGTTCACCGATATTTGGATCTATGCAGTCACAATCAGAAGTGTAATTGTTAATAAAAGCTCATTCAGAGAATCCGGCGTTTTTGAAGGTTTTAATTGGTTTCTCTAATAAAAGGGCCAAACTTCAAGGGGAGATCGTACAAGTTAGTTGGAACAAAAAATGTCATATAACATATGGTCGAAATGTTAAGGGTTATTCTTCAATTTAACATTTCTTAATTTCACGAAATATACTAACTGACAAAAAAACTGCAACACCCAGAAGGAGCTGTTTAAATTTAAATTTTTTTGGTAAAATAGAGAGTATAGCAAGGAGTAAATGATTAAAATTTGGGGAAAAAATCGTGAAGGTCTTTTCATGTAAACATTTTTTGTTACTTAAATAGGTAGTCGTTTTTTGCAAATTTTTCAAATTTTACAACAAACCAACTGTTCGAGGAGATAGATCCAAGGTCGATGTTGTTAAAATGCCTAGAGCACGTGTACGCGGAATTTATCGCCAGCTAAGTGAATTTGGAAGAGGTCAAATTATTGGTATATGGGGAGCGGGGTTGTCATTTCGAAAAATCGCTAACCGTACGAACAGAAATCCAACTACTGTTATGAGATGTTGTCAAGCGTGGTTTGATAATGCCCAAAATCGAAGAGTAGGCACCGGACGTCGAAGGAGCTCAAATGAAGTTCAAGATCGACGTCTAAGACTTATGGCTATTAGAGACCGATTTGCGACAACTCTATCTTTGGCTGATGAGTGGTTAGGAGAACAAGGCCATCCTGTAACTGTCCTAAAGGTTTACCGCCGGATAAGGTCTTTTGGACTGCAGCATTATCGACCCCATCTTGTGTTACCTCTGACGGTTGAGCATCGCCCGCAACGATTACAGTGGTGCAGAAAACGTCAACATTGGAATGTGGTATGGCATCAGGTCGTCTTTTCTGATGGATCTCGATTCTTCTTGGGTGCACAGGATGGCCGACGAAGGGTTAAACGACGTCGGGGAGATATTGAGCGTCATGTACACCGGACAGTAGGAGTTATAGTATGAGGTGCTATTGCACATGCAAGTAGGTCATCTTTAGTCTTTATTCGAGGTAATATGATAGCGCTGCGTTACCTTCAAGAAATAGTGGAGCCATATGTTCGCCCTTACCTTAACCGGGTCGAGAATCCAATATTTCAGCTCGACCGCATGTTGCCAGAGTTAGTTTGAAGTTTTTTGAAGCGACCCATGTGAATCTTTTGCCATGGCCGCCCAGATCCCTCGATCTTTCACCCATAGAGCATGTTTGGGACATCATGGGTAGAAGGCTAGGAAATTTACCCCAGCCCCCGCGGATTTTGGCGGCTTTGAGACATGAACTACAAGTGGCTTGGGATAGTATTCCCCAAGAAGAAATAGACCATCTTATTGCATCAATGCCTAGACGTGTGGGGGAGAAAATCGCGGTGGACAAACACATTATTAACAAATTCATTAAAAAAAATTATAAACCCTTCGTTTTTTTTCTTCAAGTTTCAATCATTTACTCCTTTCTGTACTATCTATGTTTTACCAGAAAAAAATTAGAATTTGAACAGCTCATTCTGGGTGTTGCAGTTTCTCTATCAGTATTTCAAGCTTTTCCATAATATCAATTATACTTCAGTTATCCGTCTAGCCTCATCAAATTTAATCACATATCTGGAAACGGCATTAAATTTGCTGCAAAGTTCTGTGTGCCAAAAAATTCTTATTGCGGCCGTGATATAAGGATTATAAGGATAAGTGAAGAAAATCAGTCTTATTTTTCCAATGGCTTTATCGATGAGAAATGATTAATTATGGACATGTTTTCTTTTCAGCAAAAATTACCTCATAAAGTGTGCTTTCGAACGACATATCAACTTTTGTGCTAGTGAGGTATTTTTTGGTGAAAAGAAAACATGTCCATAATTAATAATTCTTCATGGATAAAACCATTGGAGAAATATGACTGATTTTCTTCATTCCAGAATAGTGATATTCATCTCCTTACCACCCCCGTTTTAAGAAATTTTTGACACACAGAACTTCTTATCTTGTAGCAAATTTAATGTGATCAAACTTCATGAGGCTGCAAGGATAACTGAAGTATAATTGATTTTATGGAAAAGCTGATAACAGCATTAGAAAATGAATCCAGATGTCCAAGAATACAGGTGTGACCGTAAAATTTCAACACTCTGGCCGCCCTCGTTCAGTCCGCGAAAAAACGATTCAAGAGGTGGAGGCGTCAGTTCGTCAAAATTCGTCTTCACCATCCGAAAGTGAGGCCAATCATTGAACATCAAAAAATCGTCCTTGCATTTGATTTCAAAGAAAGATTCACATTTAAAACACCTATAAAATTCAATTGGTTCAATAATTGACGGATACAGACTATGCTAATCGATTGAATTTTTCCAACGAAATGTTACAGGGGTTCAATAATTTTGATAACATATTCTTCAGTAATGAAGAAAACTTTCATCTGAAGGTGATGTCAATAAATAGAATTGTCGGTACTGGGCAGAGAAAAATCTGAGGCAAAAGCATGAACAACCCCTGCATATACCAAAGGTTTGGGCTGTTAAAGGTATAATCGGTCCTTATTTCAATAAAGTTCGACGAGGCCTATCACTTAATGTGAATAGTGACCGTTATTGCGATATGCTGCGAAACTTTGAGTCCAGAGTTACAGGAATTTCAAAGTTTCAACTCAAGATCGTAGTTCCAACAAGATGACCACTTGCCATACTTCAAATCAAGTAGTGGAAGCTATTAACGAATTTTTGCCTAATAAGATCAATTCATGTAGGGGTAACATCAACTAGCCTCCCAGAAGCCCCGACCTTAGTTCACTTGACTATTTTGCATGGGGATACCTTAAAAGTAAAGAAAGGTCTTCGTTCGCGCTTAGAAGAGTGCCAGCCAGCAGCGTAACAGTAACCTTTCAGATAATATCATCTTTTCCAAATAATTTTCCACTTCATATCGTAATAATTAACAATATTTTTTTTAATATCAAAACAAATTAAAATATGTTTATCTTCTACAATTTTAATTTCAAAAAATTTTTATTCAAAAAAACTTTTAGAATTAAATTAATGTCTAAAACAAGCACCGCTTACATTCAATAGACGTATATAATCAAAACTCAATATATAATGTCAAATGGAATAAATAAACCAAAAGATATACGAAAGTCATTAAAATTAATAAATAATCATTTAAAGGAGACAAAATTTGTTTCTGGTCTTACCTTCAAGAACGCCATTCGCCTTTTAAAAACATGAACACACTTAAAGGACTTCTCAAAGAATATAATTTATTTGAAATATTTAATATATTTAAATATTCGAATAAGTAAATTCAGAAATCTCTCAAAGCATTCACTATATCTTCAAAAAACAAATATAATTAGAAGCAATTCCGTCTTCAGTCCTGAAATATATTCAAAATATCAAAATCAAAAAACTAACCTATATCAAACAACGTACCACGTGTAAATGAATAATGTTTCGAGACATAGATCATCTTTATAATTCAAGATTGATCTATGTTCTAACAGAATCAAAGAACAGTGTGAGTTATTTTTAAGGCTTATTTAAATTCATTGACATTCCATAATGAGATTTATTGAAGCCAAAATATAATTATATGTCAATGAATTTAAATAAGCCTTAAAAATAACTCACACTGTTCTTTGATTCTGTTAGAACATAGATCAATCTTGAATTATAAAGATGATCTATGTCTCGAAACATTATTCATTTACACGTGGTACGTTGTTTGATATAGGTTAGTTTTTTGATTTTGATATTTTGAATATATTTCAGGACTGAAGACGGAATTGCTTCTAATTATATTTGTTTTTTGAAGATATAGTGAATGCTTTGAGAGATTTCTGAATTTACTTATTCGAATATTTAAATATATTAAATATTTCAAATAAATTATATTCTTTGAGAAGTCCTTTAAGTGTGTTCATGTTTTTAAAAGGCGAATGGCGTTCTTGAAGGTAAGACCAGAAACAAATTTTGTCTCCTTTAAATGATTATTTATTAATTTTAATGACTTTCGTATATCTTTTGGTTTATTTATTCCATTTGACATTATATATTGAGTTTTGATTATATACGTCTATTGAATGTAAGCGGTGCTTGTTTTAGACATTAATTTAATTCTAAAAGTTTTTTTGAATAAAAATTTTTTGAAATTAAAATTGTAGAAGATAAACATATTTTAATTTGTTTTGATATTCAAATTTTGTTATATTTCTTCTATCAAGTAAAAGGCCTTTCTATTTTATTCTATAATATTTTTTTTTATTTTAAGTAGTTTTTGTTTTATCAAAGTAACAAATACCCGATACTCTTTTCGAACAAATTGTGTAAACGAATTCATGCTTCATACGCCTCTCCAACCAACGCACTCCTGGTACGTTTCGTTTTTCTTCGTGAGTGATTCTATCGCGCCCCACCGGGGAAATATAAATTTCATTTAAATTTTTGCAACGCGTCTCCCTGCGAATGTACGAGATAGTTGGACATTATATAAAACATGGGACAAGAGGGAGCTTTATCTGTAACACAATTTATTCGCAACAAATCCGAAGGGCAGGTAGGCGACTCGCAAACGGGAGGCAAAATCGTACGATAAGTTCGTTGCATGTCAGGGATGACACTTTAACGCGGGGGCAGCCGTGAAAAATATATAACGTTTTGTTATGTAAAGTGCAGTGGGGCGTATATCCAGGGTGATGGAGTTATTTGGAGTGACTATATACTCCTTGGAAAATATCGCACGTCGTTTCGAATAACCCAGCGTTCAACTGGAATTTGCTGACTATTTCGCTGGCATGGAATCAGAATATTAAAAGCATCCACCGAGATGATCATTAGAGGATAATACAGGATTATCCATTTTGTGCTTCGGAAAGTGAACGTAAATAAAATACTCTTTCATTTAGAATATCGACAAAATTTGTATTTCAGTATAATACTTGAACCTTGCCATTATGTGTGGAATACATTATCATTTAAATATCCCCCGCGTGATCTCTTAAAGAACTCGATACTTGTGAGGTAATTTTCGATGACTCGCCGGCATATTACCAATAACTGGACGAATGTTGGTTTTCAGATCGTCAATAGTCTGAGGATTTGTGAATTCTACCAGATAGTGTATTGGCATTTGATCATGGCTCTTTCACCAAGTGACTTTTAAGCATAGTCCACAATTTGCCCCAAGAAGCAGAAAGTGTGATAAGGGTTACGTCTTATCATCGCGCATAGCAAGACCCACTCCGAGGAGCAGAACCCACCAGCTTCCAGTTTCGGCTTCAGTTCGAAAACCTACACCGTGTGACTGGTAGCAGCGAAGCACCATCCAACCTCAACTGGCTCTGCATGGTCTAGTTTTTGGGACACAACTCACACGCTGAAGGGGCTTCTTATCCTCCCACCGGAACGCAGTAGCATGAACCAAGATAGATTGATGCCTCAATTGATCCTGGTACAAGCACTGTCAATCCGGCCTGTACGTCAAGACCCACCAACCCTTGTGAAGTCTTTCAATTGATCCTGGCTTCAAGCACCAACGGTCTAGCCGTATCGTCGAGATCCACAAACCCCAGAAACGTTTTAAGGGAGGGGCCCTATGCTGCGAAGGACTCCCTTGTCAGTGAGTTGATCAACATAGCTCAGCCCTCCATTCCACCCCATTCGGTCGATCTTCCACCACAGAGGTCCAGTGATTCAGAATGGCATTACTTTAGGTATCAAGACTTAACCTTCCATTTCACCGGGATGAAACTAGGGTCCTAGTCAAGACAAGCGCCTTCAGTGCGTCAAGCTATAATGCCATGGAGGGCGAGTCTGACTATTTTGTTTTAAACAACACTGTTGTTGCAGAAACCATAAATCATTGTGATTCAAGCATTTTTCTGAATCCAATTATAGAGCAAGAAATGTAATTCCATTACATAATTCAACTCAAAAATAAAAAATCGACAGGATGTGACGAGATACCTATAGATCTACTGAAAAAATGTGCACCGATGTTGACGTTACCCCTAACATATAATAAATCAAATGTTCCAATACGGAAAATATCTACAAGCCCTCAAAGAAATTGGGTTAAACCGAATCACAAGAAAGGAGAAGAAGACAATTTCGATAACTAATATCTCTCCTCTACAATTTTAATAAAACATTTGAAAGAATAATTTTTTATAGAGTCATAAGTTTTTTGAGAATATACATAACTAGCACAAGCTGGAAAAGCTTTTAAGGGATTATCACAGAAGATCTAGGAGTATAAGGATAATAATAATATTATTGGAACAACAAAGTGGATTCAGAAAAGGCAAATCGATCATAGGGTTCTTAACTCCTTAATAAAATCATTGAATATAAATCATTGAATATAAAACAATATATAGCGACACTTTTCTTGAACTTGACCAAAGCGTTAGATACAGTGAATCATGACATCTAACTGCAAAAAATTGGAATATATGGTATAAGAAGTATAACGTCAAAACTATTTCATACATCATACTTAACAGATGTTAATGTACACAAACGATTTGATTAAAGTAACATCCAATGATATTGTAATGTATGCCGATGACGTATCAGTAATCTGCGTTGGTTCCATTCCAGATAAATGCAAAGCCGCAATTGAAAAAAGATTTGGAAAACCTCAAAAATTGGTTCGGGAAGAATAATCTCAGAATGAACATCAGCAAGACCAAATTGATAATATTTAGAGAAAAGAATCAACATGCCCTCAACTTAATTCATAATGCTGAGAACATAAGAGCTGAAGATACTCTACCATTCTTGGGAATCCATTTAGATCGGGATTTGAATTGACGACCACACATTGAATATATGGCAACAAGCCTTGCAAAGTACTGCTTTGCTTTAAGGATCTTAACAAGAACAATTGGGTCAGATGCTTTCTTGCAGCATATAATGCAAACGTCCACTCCATACTCAGGTATGGAATCATTTTCTGGACGAATTCTGTTGATGCTGAAAGAGTCTTTATCATACAAAAAACTAAAATATAGCGAAACATGTAGAGATACCTTTGGGAATAATAATGTATTAACACTATACTATATATATATATATATATATATATATATATGAGTGCATAATATTTGTAATCAATAATTTCACTAACTTTGAAATGTTAATGCTCATGATAATGATAATACCAGAGAAAAAACTCATCTTAGTTCAGAAAAACCAAATTATGCCTACATACAGAAGAATGTTGTTCATATTTTAGTAAAAATTACTACAAATTACCACAAACATTCAAAACAAGACCTACTATTATACAAAAGGAAACTTTGAGAAAATTTGTATATAAAAAAGGCTACTACAATGTGAAAGATCATTCTTGTGATATTTTCAGATCAAATGAAGCTCTATTATTATCTGCATAAACACTATCCTGCGCTAACCCCACAAAAAAAAAACCGAAGACGATAGATAAATCACAAGATCTTGCTGGCCAATTAATATCGTTGAAACGAGAAATTACGCGACCTGGGAAATTTTCTTGCAATAAAGTCAAAATGAGTCGTGTTGTTGCACCATCTTGCTGGAGCCACATCTCTTCCAATTCCATATCATTAATTTCAGGCGAAGAAAAATCGGTAATCCTTCAGCTATGGCGATGAGAATAGACGGTTTATGTGACACCTTCTTCATTTCCAAAGAAGTACGGGCCAATCGCTCCATCAGACTAAATTCTACACCATAGAATGCCTTTTTGTGGATGTAATGGTGTCTCAGCAGTTGCATGAGGATTTTCACTGACCCAGATGCAACAATTTTGCTTGTTTACATAACTACCGAGTGCTTCGTCGCTGAATAAAAATGGATGCAAAAAATCGTCATCCAATCCATTTCTAGAATAATATTGGGCATTTAAGAATTGATTTTCAAAAACCATATATAAAGTGAACCCGAAAGTAATGTCGCTTTTTCAAATTAAATTCAAATTAATAAATTATTAACAAGTTTTATTTTCAATCAATAATCAGAATAATATTGGGGATTTCTACACCATAAAAATCGACTCTCAAAAACCATATAAGGGGTGGTACATTTAAAATTTGCATTTTTTATTGGCTATAAATAAAAAACGGATGAATATTTTCTCAAAATCATGAGTTTACTAGAAAGGCTGAGCTTTTGCATTCACGAATGAAAAAGAATATTACTGAAATGACCCCACATGACTGGATACTGTAGAATATAGTATGTGTTTCATTAATAATCCAATTAAAAATAATTTCTACTAAGCATACCTCAAATCATTGCAATATTTCAGTTTCAACATTTTCCATATATATACTTAAGAAAACATCCAGGAAATTAGTGGAAATTCCTCAGAAAACTCGCGTTCGCTCGAATATAATACAGAAAAAATCAGATCTTCTTTTTGCCCAGGTCGGTTGGAAATATACAATTCTGCTATCCATTTTTCAAACGGACACATTAATTTAAGCACTTCCTTTGTGTACTATTCATCCACAAATTTAATAGGTTTTGTCGAATGCCCAAAAATAGAAATTTATTTTCATTAAATCCCAAAAAAGCATTCAGCTTGAATTCATTGAAATCCGCCATCCCTTCAAATTCATGAAAAATTTGCTCATAATTGAATATCCAGCGCAATATTGAACGAATTCGATTTCATAGGCAGTCAAATCAGGAAAGCCCCACGTTCGTTATTCGCCTAATTAATCAGGCATGTTTCAATAAATCGAATTCATCAGTTTTAGAAACTTTATGCCTAATTCGCTACGAATTCAAATCGAGAGAATTAGGTAGATTGTTAGGTCAAAGTTTCAATCAGGCCGATGCTAATTGTTATACGTTTCCAAAGAACTCTACGTGTTGCATTGAAAATAATTATTGACTGGTAGAATATTAACATGAAACCTGCTAGTGACGTTTTCACGAATAGACTATTTTATTTAGATTCGCATTTCATGCCCGGATAAATATATTCAAATTCAAATAAATTAATTTGGCTGATCTGTACCAAAAATCATTAATAAGGACATTGTAACATACATCTGTATAACAATTCTATACTCAAACAAACTCGACAAGGTTTTGTTGATCACAGAGTCAAATTGCCGGCATGCGCACGTTTCAAACTGATTGCTTTTCGTCAGTGCAAATTATTCTATTATAGTGACTCCAAATCTGTCAAGTATCTATACTCGCTATACACAGAGACACTAAGGTATTAATAATACACCAGCGCCATCTAGAATATGCAAAATACATACAACCATTTTCCGTCTTTATGCATCTTTTTGGTCATTCACAAATTGTTGACGGTCTTCCAAAGAATTTATTCCTGAATAAATTTTCTCTTGCGAGTGTTGACTTGTACTTTCTATAATGCGCCTTTAACTTTTCATATCTAAGCATAAGTAGCTGGTGTTTCTTGTTTATTGACCTAAGAAGTGATGGTATTATCCATTGTCTAATAGTTGTGCTTTTCCCATTCTTATTCACCATTCTTCTATTATGTCCTACATAATATTTTAATCTGTCAGCAAATACTGAAGTGGCAGAATCCATATCATCCGAACTATATACATATTTTTAAGTTTGACTGAGAAAGAGGTCATTTTGGACTCATATTTCAAGAGAATTTGATGTCTACAAATACGAAAATTCTAGTAGGCAGTAGAAGAAAAGTGATTGACCAATAATTGAAGGAACATCAAAAAAACTTTATTTTTCCTTCTCAAAAGAGTTTTACTTTGAGATACTTCAATAATTTTTCGTTATTCTATTCTTCCAAAGAAGTTCCATATTATCATTTTCTTCATTGAGATAACGAGAGTTGTAATATTGAGAATATTCCGTGGAAAATGCCGGACATCCAATTTCTCAGTTTGACCGGGCAAGAATAGTAGCCCTACATCAAGAAGCCTTATCGAACCACCAAATTGCGTAACGTTTGAATATTCCACGGACTTCAGTAAGGCGCATACTGGCCCTTTTCCTGGAAATCCGCAGCGTTGCCCGAAGACCGGTGCCTGGTCGACCCAGATCTGCAAGGGAAGACCTTCATATCCCAAATTTTACTCGAAGGAATCGAACGTTGTCTGTAACAGCCCTGCGAAGTCATTTTTTGAGGACCTATAGACGGGTGATCTCAACCAGTAACATAAAGAGATGGTTTCATTCCTCAAATTTAAGGGCAAAAAGACCTTTAAGAGTACCTCAGCTATCATCTAGACATAGAGCTACCCGTCGGCAATTGACAGAACACTACCAGGACTGGCTTTTACCACAATGGCGCAACGTACTTTTTTCGGACGAGTCACGATTTGGTTTACAAACTGATAGTCTACGGGAAAGGGTTTGGAGAGGTCCAGGCAGACTAGAGCGACCCTATTTCGCCCGGGAAGTTGTGCCCTTTCAAGGAGGTTCAATAATGTGCTAGGGGGTATAATGTACGGTCGCCGTACCCCTCTTATTATCGTTGAACGAACAATGACTGGTGCCATCTACGTAGAAAACATCATTGACTCTGCGCAACGAATTTGGGGATAATTTCATTTATCAGGATGATAACGCCCCACCACACCGTAAACGAAGGGTTCAAAACATTATTCAAGAGAACAATATCCAGAGAATGAACTGGCCAGCAACATCACCAGACATAAATCCAATTGAGCACGCATGGGATTACTTAGGGAGAGTAAAATCCAATCGCCGAAACCCACCTTCAACTTTTCAGGAATTGAGTTTAGCCCTTCAGGAAGAATGGAACGATATGCCTGAAAATTTCCTTAATGACTTGATTCGTGGGATGCCTAGGCATATTGGGCAGTAGATTGAAGGAAAAGGTGGTAATACGGACTATTGAATTTAGATGTAGTTGTGGAATAACTATAATAAATCAAAAATAAATAATCGATAAATTCAGAGTTTTTCTCGTTTTTCCTATTTTGTCTCATCCTGCATAAAGCAAAGAGTAACAAACAAATATTTTCTAGCAAATATATTGCAGTTGAAATGAAGGAAAATATTCATTTCATATCCAGAACTCAGATTGTTCATTTCTTGAGAAACCTAGGGAAGGCCAAGTCTTTTGACGATGTGTGTATGTATTTCCAAATTTTCCAGATTCTGCAAAAAGATTGGGTCGTCTCTTCTAAAAGCACATCATTAACGATTCGCCTATCGAAGATGTGCGTTTGATATTGTTGACATTTCTAGAATTCAACTCAGATATACCAGTGAAGGGTTACATTAAAGTAAGTTTGCTCAACATAGAGTAATGACGAATCTCTGTGAGGCCAAGGATGGTAACTGGAGTCTCTTTAATCTTGTTTGAACTGGTTGTTCGTTAAAGGGTAAATCTCCATAACATGGTCAGTATTGAATATTCTGATATAATTACAGAGTCCGTATTTTGCCCAGTCTATGATAGAACAGACAATCCGTATGCTTTTGAACTATAAGATAAGTTATAAGTTTCTTTCACGTAGCCTTTCTGTTTAGTTGAAATATTGCTGATCTCTGGAAAAAAGCATCCATGTCTCATCCGAATATTTGGCTGATTTCATTATCTGGAAATCTGCATATTATATCTGGCAGGTAACTCATTAGCATAGATTTCCAATATCTTCGATTATTTGAACTATTGTAATCGAATTGAAAGAAAATAAGCTTTTGATTTCGATTGTCATTCAATTTATGATGTTTCATACGAGTGGCAAGTAAGATTTCATTGCTGCAAACATCATATACAAAGGTTACAGAAGGTGGCTCTAATAAAACAGTCCAGTCCTTTAAGAATTGGGTCAGTTGTCCTTCGGAGGGAGACAACTTTTGATTGCAAATTCGTGGGTGAACGATGATGCCCCTAAAAATCTTAAAGGCAATAGGTATCAATTGATACATTATTTTTGAAGTTTTTGCAATTCTATTCTAAAAAAGGGAAATATAGCAACTTAAATGATTTATTGATTGTTAAAAAACGTGTGGTCATTAAAAGGGGAAGAAAGAATTTTTGTGTACTTAGAGTAAGTCCATTATCGAAAGCAAGGCTATAATATATAATGATATTTTATTATTTCAAATCAGACAATCTATTGAGAATATACATTGAGCAAATAATCAAAAAAGTATCCCAGATAACGCTGTAATAGTTCACCCAGACTTAAATGTACTAGTCTGAAGTTGAAAATACACCGATCGTGTGCCGTCCTTAATATTAAATGGTCAAATCATCAAACCTCAGATACAACCTTTTACTGCCGGAATTATACCAATCTAATAAGAGATGTGTTTGTATCCTTCCTCTGCACAGATGGGGGACCAAAGCTGTTTCTTGAAACTATAAACCTTCTTTTGTTGAATGAAAATCGTCAAATGAGTACCTGTTTCCAATTTCTGAATGAAGTCAATTATCAGCCAGCTGTTAAATATATGTACTGGCCCAGAATAAAAAATATACTACTGGCTCTCAATGGAAATGTTACGAAGTATGTTTTCAAACTGGATCAGATAGTAGATCCGGTGATAACTTATATGATACGAAATTGTAACCTCCAATAAAGAAACAATAGAAGATGTCCTCTGGTTAATCCGAAAAATATAGACTTATTTGCTCAATATAACTCCAAAAACGAAAAGCTATGGCACCAATAATTTCTTCAGTTATAAACAATCATCCAAAATTAATTGATACTATATTCTTCGAAAGAGGGTCCAGCAATCCAACTTTTAACTCGTTTAATTTTTCCTAGTTATCAATTAATCAGTTTCAACTGAGATATTCAAAATAGACATTGATATCTTCGATAAGAAAAACATAGTTACACAGTAACTCGACGCAAACCAGCGTTCCTAAAAAACGAAACTATATAGACAGGAAATATCCGGTGTTTTTTTAGAGTGATAGAACTTTAAATTGAAATAAAACACATTTAAATTAAGATTGAAGCCAATTTTTTTTTTTATTTGAAATATAATTTTATGACATTTATGTTTTGAAAATAATTTCCGGCATATGTCTACCAGGACTAGCTCTGAGGAACCGCATTCGACCAGACCAATTTTGGACCACTTTTTCGAGTATTTCAGGCCTTATTTCATCAATAACACGAGTTATGTTGGCTTCCGAAGCATCTATTGTTTCTGGTTTATCAGCATAAACCAATGACTTGACATAACCCGAAAGAAAATAATCCAGTGGAGTTATGTCGCATGATCTTGGAGGCCAATTAATTGGACAATTTCTCGAAATAATGTTATTGCCAAATCTTTCTTTCAATAAATTAATTGTTACGATAGCAGCATGAGGTGTAGCACCATCTTGTTGGAACCAAAACACTTCTGGGTCGATACCATTCAAATTTTGAAACAAATTATCATTGATCACCGATCCGTAATGAGCTCCATTCACTGTAACATTAGCTTCAGCATCGTTTTTGAAGAAATAAGGACCGATGATGGCTCCAGCGTGTGAAGCACACCATACAATGCATTTTTCAGGATGCAATGGAACCTGCAGAACTTCTTGAGGATTGTTTTCACTCCATATATGGAAATTTTGGTTGTTTACATAGCCGTTCAACAAGAAATGAGCTTCATCATTAAATACAATTTTACGATAAAAAAGTGAATTAACTTCAAGCTATTCTAGGGCCCAATCAGCAAAGAGATGACACTTATTATGATCAAATGACTTTAGTTCTTGAATCAGTTGGATCTTGTATGGGTGTAGACCAAGATCTTTAAGCAAAATTTCCCATGTGGTGGATGCACAGAGTCCAACTTCTTGTCAACGTCGACGAATAGACAAATCTCGATCATCATTAACACTATGACTTACAGCAACGATATTTTCTTCTTGTCTTGTTGTTGTTGTTGCATCGAGTAGAGAGAATGTTGTCCGAAATCTATCGATAGTTCGATGAATAAGCTATAAGTGCTCTATAAGTTTGGCGAATAGATCACTGACTTGGAAAATAAATTTCAACAATTTGTAAACGTTGTTGCGGCGTGAGTCTTTCCATGATAATTTGTATATGCTTACTGAACAGAAACGTCAAAACAACATTGTTTCTACCTTCTGTTAAATCACAGTTATCCCTATCGAAAATTCTACCACTCTAAAAAAATACCCAATACTTATAATTGATACATGATAAACTGAACCATAAATGAATATTTCAAAATATCCGAATTTCAATGGCTAAATTGAAATATAACAATTTTCCAAAAGTTTCAAAGAGAGATCACGCGTTACTGTATCAAATACTTTTGCTAAGCTCAAAAACAGCTAAAACTTTTTCATTAATCTTCAATTCTTCGATGGTACCTTCCTTTGAAATTCCCAGGTGCAGATGATCTTCCAACAACAACGCTTCAATCACAAAATGGAGAGTAATATTCAAAAGAGTTAACCAGAAGACAGTTATATCGATACTAACAAGTTAAGATATCATGATATAAAGGAAAGAATGAAAAGGGACATAAATGAGGCTTTAAACCCTGGAATTAAAAAAATACTGAGCAGAATATAAATGACAACTGGAGAAACTTCAAGACACAACTAATTAAACCATGAATGAAAAGGCTGGAGGCCTATTGAGATGTGAGCGTATCGACGTAGTTTAAGGGTCTCATGAATCGATCTTATCACCAACACCAGGTGCTTGGAATAATGGCCAAAGATAAAGAGACCATTGATACTGTGAAGCCTAGGAGGGTGCAGTATCTAGGTCATGTCATGCGTGGAGATATATACCAACTACTACAATTGATCATGCAGGGAAAGATACAAGGTAAACGGAGCATTGGTAGAAGGAAAATGTCATGGCTGAGGAACCTCAGAGGATGGTTTGGATGCAAATCCGATCAGTTATTCCGGAATGGTGTATCCAAGATCAGTATTGCATTAATGATTGCCAACCTTTGTCGCGGAGATGGCACGCAAAGAAGAGGAAGAAGTTTTATTTTGCTTGTTGAAAACATTCTGTTCGTGATGTAGTCTAATTGAATGGAAATAAATAAGTTTTGTACAAAATTTATTCCATGCCAAGAAGTTTGCCTGCCGCATTTGTTCAGAAACATTTCCAATAAGGAAGGATGTCTGAAACTTTAAATAGAAAACAATTAGACCGATTTCGTAACCCCACATCACAGAGTGACAGAACAAATACAGCAGTGACCGCGAAAATGACAGTCAGATAAGATTGGGGTGAAGGTTTGCAATACCATGGCGGTTTAATCCAGGCTTGTTATCGGCAGAGAATAAGAGGGAGTATGGGATGGCAGAAGGAGGTGCACGCCACCGTTCGGTTAATTGGCTGTCAAGCGTCAGAAGCGCCGGCGACATATGTAGCGACGTGTTCATTAAAACTTATTCCAATTAATTTTAATTAATCCGGATAGATAGGAGGACCGATTCTGAGGATGACCAGGAGTATATTCGTGAGATATGCATATTTTGAGCGGGCGTAAATTGTTTGTGCCGAAGCACGGACGTAATCCAATAATGAACCTGCAACGGCCATATCTGTTAGTCGGAATCCAGAGAGAAATCCAATTCTTACTCTATTCCATTGCAACAGCTTTGTGTTAATTGCATACTAATAGCTTTGTCGGTTTATTCCGGATAACCAGTCTGCGAATTATGGAAGTGGAGTTGAACAAGTAAAAATTGTGAATGTCCTCACTTCCGAGGGAATTCGTTCATGGAAGAGGAATAATGAAACTCTACGAATTGTGTTGGCCTTGGTAGAAATTCATTGTAAACTAATAAAATAATACACATACATGTTGAATTCTATTCATTATTCCTTATTTTTCTTAATGAAAGAACTATTTTTGTTAAAATAGACTAATGTTATTCTGGTAGCTATCATATTGGTATTGAAGTTCCTCAGGGCTCCACACTGAGACCTCATATAACAGGTTGGGGAAAAAATCCATTATTTTGCGTGACCTTCAAGACTTTATTCAACATGTTTCGTATTGTCCGATTTGAGTCAAATATATTCCATTTTAAAACTTGCTTCATAATGCCTCTCTCATGGAAGTCTTGGTCCTAGTCTAGTTATCGATACAATCTTCTCTTGATGCCAATTTCTTATCAGTCAGGAAGTTTTGCAATGCGAGAAAAAAATGGTAGTTGCTTGCTACCAGGTCATAACTATATGGTGGATGCATTAATGTGTTCCAACCAAGCCCCCGGAGTTTCTGGCGAGTCACTGCATTGGCCTGGCGTTGTTCTAATGGAACACAACACCTCTTCTGTTTTCTTGATCAATTCTGGTTATTTCTGATCAATCGCTAGCTTCAAAGGGTCCAGTTGTTTATACTAGATATACGAATTTAGTGTTTAGCCATATGGCAGCAACAAATAATAAATTTATCCTTTCCAGTTCCACCAAATGCACAGTAGAACCTTCCTAGCCGTTAGTCCTTGGCCACTGTTTGAGCTGCTTCACCGAGCTTTTACCACGATAATTTTCGCACATATTGTCGTATGTGACACATTTGTCATTCCCAGTCACCATTCGTTTAAGAATAATTTCATTCCGTTTGGACAAGGCTTCGCAGGTCGAAATTTGATCAATATGTTTTTTGATCAATGTGTTAATTGATGTGGCACCTGAACATCGAGCTTCTTTTTGAATCCAGCTTTGCGCAAATGTTTTATGGTCGATCTTTTGTTCCTGGACGATGCTACCTACGATTACTAATATGTCAGTCATCTTCGATTATTTCTCCTGCTCGAGGTGCATTTTTAACCTTAAAAATACCTGAACAGAATCTACGGAACCAAAATTGGTGATGCAGTAATGGGAGTATAAACACCATTCACAATATCAGTCTTCTGGCTAGCATTTCCGCCTTTATCGAAGAAAAACTGTGAAACTCATCGAATTTTCTCTTTGTTGACTTCCATTTTTAACAACTGAATGTACCAAACAAATGACAGTAGAAGAATTTTTTAGTGTGGAATGTTGCCTTGACACCAAATATAAATCTGAAATTATTTCATCGATACTTTACGAGATATCGATAACTTACCGAAAAAATAAGGGATTTCTCTTTTCCCAACCTATCATTTTTATTGTTCAATAATTATTTGCTAATATGATTGACCGGTTTTTGGTTTTTATTGGCTGATGATACAACTGTAGTTGTTTCTGCCTAACGTCGTAAATTGTTATTATTATAGCATCATTGAATATAACTCAACAACAAATGCACGTGTCCAAACATATCCATTCATTTTTTTTACAACATTCTTGAATTCGTCTTATCTCAGCCAAAATTGACTGCACAGCTTTCATCTTTTCAGCAGAAGCATCCTCACGTGATATTTGAGGCCCGCACCAAGGCCAACAAAGGATGCGCCAATTCAGGCAACATGGAATGGAGGCACAACACACACACTGGCTTCCTCCCCACCAGGGTCAGACGCGACGTCAGGGAGGCCACAAAATACATAGAAACCGCCATGGTGATAGACAAAGCCATGTTCGAGCGGCGAAACGGCAGTACAAGGATAGACGTAGTGCACGATGCCATCCAGGTCGCGAACATCGCCGACCTTTACTTCAGGACTTTAAACACCAGAGTGTCGGTCGTTTATATCGAGACGTGGCAGGGTGGCAATCAAGCTCAAATAGATCGTAACCAAGATATCGGCAGGGCCTTAACTAATTTTAATGACTATACGTCGCGAAACCTCTTCAAGGTGGACCGAGACACGACTCAGCTACTGACGGGAGAGATGTTCGTGGGCGGCGAAGCTGGAATGGCAGTTCCAGCAACCGTGTGTACAAATAAAGCCGTAGGGATTAGTGTAGATATCAATACGTATGAGCCACATTTGGTGGCAGGTACCATGGCCCATATGATAGGTCATAACATCGGTATGGGTCATGACGACGGTAGAGAAGAGTGCTCCTGTAGAAACTGGCATGGATGCATCATGGCTCAGGCCATTGTTGGTTTGGATAACGTTCAGCCCTACGAGTTCTCAGAGTGCAGCCAGAAAGACTACATCGATAAGTTGAGGACTGGGAAGGCTCTGTGTCTATTAAACAAGCCCAACGAATTAATGGTGAGTTAATTTTTTGTTTCTAGTAGTATTTTAAATTTTTCAAAGAATAGGAAAGGAAAAAGAGAAATATAAACTGCTATACTTTGGTTGTTCATATGGTCATGCAAATTTTATTGATTACAACGTTTAATCTGAATCTGTTTGGGTATCATTTGTGTTGGATTTATTAAGATGGCAAGGAAGATCTATTTTTAGCATTAAAAAAGTTGTAGCACTTGTGCTTCAACTTTTTCTCTTATATCATCCGACCCCCAACCAAATGCATCATCATTGCACGCCATTCGAGGATGTAAGATTTGGGTTTGTTGATAGAGCTGAGTTCAATTCTTTGAACTTCTGACTTTTTCGTCGCGAAAAATAAACATACTTCGAGTTTTATTTTCATATTATTACCAGCCTTCAAGATAATCTCAAAGACCACTCACCAACCTTTATTCTCTATGTATTTTATATACAAATACAAAATATTTTTCATAATATTTGATAATGAGTAAAACAGATCGCTGTATATCTTTGAAGTCATTTGATTTTACCATAATGTACCAGTATTCCTTATTTCAATTCATTTTAACATCTCCATCATAAAATTACATTTATCCTCTAAGATTCATATTATCAAAGAAATAATATCAGAAACAGTATTATCTCTTGAAAACATACAGAAATTATAAGATGATAAAATAAAACGTGTCCGTGTCATAGTCAAAATAAAATAGGAAGGCCTTTTACTTGATGGAAGAAATATAACAAAATTTGAATATTAAAACAAATTGAAATATGTTTATCTTCTACAATTTTAATTTCAAAAAAAAAATTTTATTCAAAAAACTTTTAGAATTAAATTAATGTCCAAAACAAGCACCGCTTACATTCAATAGACGTATATAATCAAAACTCAATATATAATGTCAAATGGAATAAATAAACCAACAGATATACGAAAGTCATTAAAATTAATAAATAAATATTTAAAGGGGACAAAATTTTGTTTCTGGTCTTACCTTTAAGAACATCAATTGCCTTTTAAAAACATGAACACACTTAAAGGACTTTTCAAAGAATATAATTTATTTGAAATATTTAATATATTTAAATATTCGAATAAGTTAATTCAGAAATCTCTAAAAACATGCACTATATCTTCAAAAAACAAATATAATTCTAAGCAATTCCGTCTTCAGTCCTCAATAATATTCCAAATATCAAAATCAAAAAACTAACCTATATCCTAACCCTCAACACGTGTAAAAGGACAAATGCTTCGAAACACAGATCATCTTTATAATTCAAGATTGATCTATGTTCTAACAAAATCAAAGAACAGTGTGGGTTATTTTTAAGGCTTATTTAATTTCATTGACATTCCATAATGAGATTTATTGAAGCTAAAATATAATTATATATTATATATGAAATAAAATAGAAAGGCCTTTCACTTGATAAAAGAAATATAACAAAATTTCAATATTAAAACAAATTGAAATATGTTTATCTTCTACAATTTTAATTAAAAAAAAAAAATTTTTTTTATTCAAAAAACTTTTAGAATTAAATTAATGTCTTAAACAAGCACCGCTTACATTTAATAGACGTATATAATCAAAACTCAATATATAATGTCAAATGGAATAAACCAACAGATATACGAAAGTCATTAAAATTAATAAATAAATATTTAAAGGAGACAAAATTTTGTTTCTGGTCTTACCTTTAAGAACACCAATTGCCTTTTAAAAACATGAACAAAATTTTGTCTCCTTTAAATATTTATTTATTAATTTTAATGATATCTGTTGGTTTATTTATTCCATTTGACATTATATATTGAGATTTGATTATATATGTCTATTAAATGTAAGCGGTGCTTGTTTTAGACATTAATTTAATTCTAAAAGTTTTTTGAATAAAAAATTTTTTTTAAATTAAAATTATAGAAGATAAACATATTTCAATTTGTTTTAATATTCAAATAGTCAAAATAGTTTAAGAATTATAATTGTCAATGATTTTATATTTATATTTAAAAAACTAAATGTTCTGAAGATGAAAAACTGTATGGAAAAATGATAAGATATAATGTTAAATATCGAATTGAATCAGTCCTTACTTGGTGGAATTCCATATTGAATAATATTTAAATAAGGTTATTCTGATTTTCACCAACTTTTATTGTTATGTTTACAACAATCGTTTCGCTATCACAGTAGCATCATCAGGCAAGATTACATTTCGAATATTTATTCAAAATTTTGTATACTCAAAATATTTAATTTATATGATTTTTGGTTGACAATTTATATTTATTGGATTTTGTTATCTCATTTGGATGTCTTATAAAGAATGTTTATTATATATGTCGTTTGATATGCGTAGTACTTATATGACATTAATTTAATTCCTGAAGTTATAATATTAAATATCATTTTTTGAAATTAAATATGTAGAAGGTTAACAGAATGTATATGTTAATATTACAATATTTAAAAAATTTCATATACCTTCTATCAAGTATAAACCTCCATTTTTTTATAATATAAATTATAAAGATATAATTTAATGTAATCGATACAACTTGTTTCGTTCAGAGGGCTTATACATCATTTCGTGGTGATATAAACAAGCGCACAAAATCTCCTGACTCCATGTCAGTATTTTTGTCAAATATCGATTATGAAGAAGTATAATGATTATTAAAATACTGTTGTGCTTAATTTATTGTTTCCTAGTGCATTTCAACCTAAGAAAACTGAGTATATGGTTGAGATTATGTTTTGTTCCGAATAAATTATCTGGAAAGTATCATAATATTTGCTTTGTAAAAGAGAAGAATATATCGCTGCACAAAAATTTCACTTATATTTTATATTCCAATGTTATGAGATATTCTGAGACGAGAAATTGTTTTCTTTCCAGCTCGGAACATCGATCTCACCATTCGCTCCCAAAAAAAGTCCAGACTTGTCTGGGTAGTTGTTATTGAAAGTTTAGACGATTCGAATTGTTCGAAAATATTTCTAGAAAAGGGTCATTCAAAGAGAATCCGTTAGTAAACCAATCCACGGCCTCTTGAGCTTTAGAAACAGAACAAACTACTTAATATGGAGTGGAATCTTAAATTTGTATAATGTGAAAATATTGACTGCTCGTCAAAAGTTGAAGTATTGAATTAATTTTGTTTTGCTTTTCGGAAAAACGTAATTTTCTTTCGAAATATGTATATTTAGAGTATCTCAGGTTAAAATGGCAAATATTCAAAGAAATGATGCATTCATAATCACAAAAATATAATATTTGAAAAGGTATAAAATTTCAAGACCAATTAAATCATTTTACATTAGATGAGTTGAACTTGTCAATTTTTTTTCACTGGTTGAAGCATCTCTCAAACTCATCAGCTTTGATATCATCTAGCTAATCTGTTTCTACCTCTTCTACATAATCAAAAGGCTTCCCTTTCAGAGTTTTCTTTACTCTTTAGTCCAGGGGGTCTAGGTCTGGCGAATTTAGAGGGTGGGAACATCACACGAACATAAAGAATAGATTCCATCTTCACATTCCAACTCACTTGTCTTGCTTCTTTTTGTCTGTGAGAATATTCGAGTCCTTTACTTGATTTGTTTCTAGATCATACCCATAACATCAACTGTCATCGACTGATCAAAAGTTTGTATCATTTTCATCTCTTCTTTCAAGTCCTACTTACCTTCAATCGAAAATTTTGTTGATTCTATGTGAGAAGGCGAGAAACAAATTGTCTTCGTGAATCCTTCGTCAAAAACCTCCAGCACGAGCTTCAACTGAAACCTTATCTTCCGAAATTTGTTCGATCGTGAAATGTACATGCTCTCGAGAGGTTGAAGGGCGCCCAGAAGGATAATGGCTTTCAACATTCATCCCACTACGCTTGAAACTTTTGAAAACATGTGTGCTACTTAGAGCATCCTTCTGAAAAGCTCCATTGCCACTTAGTCAAGCAAAAATAAAGTTTCGAGCTTTGTTCTTTTAAGTTTGCCACAACGACTTTGCAATCGGAATATAACCACCGTAAAAGAAACACAACAGCTCTCAAACCTACAAACTGATCCCTCCTGTACAATTATTTCGTAGAGGTCTTTACAAGCTCTAGCAGGAGAACTTTTCACTTCGTCGAATGGTAGCGTGTTCAATTTCAATTTTTTGATAGTTTTGTAGTTGAAAGGGTGGTCGTTACTTAAGTGAAGTGCTGATTAAATTTCCCTACAATTTCATGCAGCCTTCTTTCTAGTTGCCAATTTTTATAGTTTTTATCTGTAAATAAAACCTATGTTTGCATTGATAGTTAAAGGCAATTTGTTTTCCTAGGTGCGCAAAAAATGTGGCAACCGCATCGTAGAAGACGGCGAAGACTGTGATTGTGGTACGTTCGAGGAGTGCCCAAAAGTAGACCCTTGCTGTGATCCCTTTACGTGCAAACTGACTACGGAAGCAGAATGTGCTTCTGGCCCCTGCTGTGATGAATGCAGGCTGAAAGAAAAGGGCATGATATGCAGAGAATCATCTAATGAATGCGATCTTCCAGAACACTGTACCGGGGAGACTGGAGATTGTCCCAATGATATGTACAAAAAGAATGGTAGTCCTTGTGGTGATAATTCTGGGCATTGCTTCAATGGGTATTGCAACACAGTGTCTCAACAATGCGAAAAAATATGGGGCTACGGTAAGTACTATTTCCAGTGTTTTTCCTTCAATTTCAAGAAATACACAGCCATGCATAATATTGTTTGAATCTGTGTACCGAGGGGATCATGCTGAATTCATGAGAAGAATGTGGTTTTCAAATAGATTTCTTGATGTCTGATGGTACCTGAAGCAAAATTTTCTACACTCTTTGCAAAATCCAACTCACTCCATGTAATCATTTCATTTATCTCGTGTTTATTTGAAAATATTCACTTATAATACCACAAGAGCTTCAAAATTATCGGGTATTTCCCGATAGGTTCGTTGCAAACAAATGAAGGAGTCAAGTTTTTCAGGTTAAAAAATCACGAGCGCGAAGCGCGAGTGATTTTTCCTGAAAAACTTGACGACTTTATTTGTTTGCAGGGAACCTTGAGGGAAATGCCAGATAATTTTGAAGCTCGTGTGGTATTCGGGGGATTATTTTTCCGTCCCAAATGTCGGCCAATAGAATTGCACCATGAGATGAAATGAACAGTTAACAAATAAGAATTTCATAATGAATAAAACAACATTTAATTAAGATTCAGGCTAGTGCAATTAAAAATACAATTGTTGTAAACATTGGTGCATGTTTTCTTCAAGTCAGAGTTATCGGTAATGGTCCCAGAAGAGGTAGATGGCATGAGGTTTATGCTGTTGATGGCATTTTCTGCAGTAGGCTCACTCCTTCGCAGTTTCTTGACAATTAATTCGTGGTGTTCCTGGTCGAGTTGGAGATACGGCTTGATGGAGTTACTGTTGGCATGTCCAGTTATTTTGATTATCTGCTGCTCTCCCAGGCCCGATTTCGCTAGATTGGAGACGGCTGTTGCACGACTGGAGTGATTGGTGATTTTTTTGTTACCAAGGTCAAGCCCAGCTTTTTGTGCTGACTCCTTAACCCACTTTGAAATCGTGTTTTGGCCTACTGGGGAATCCTTGTACCACCTAGCGCCTGGAACTTTATTCCAGAATGGATTTTGGGTCAGGAATAATCTGTCGCTCTTGATATTGGCATCTCTCTTCTTTCTCAATTTCTGGAACAGTCTCACTGGGCACTTGTCAGGGATTTCCCGATTCTCCACCAGCCACTTGCTGTCTGATAATTTTTTATCACCACCTTGTGTGGTCTTGCTGAAAATTGGATTGTATTCAATTCTCCCAGTTGTTTCCCCGTCATTTCGCTGTTCTGCCTTGAAGTGATGTATTGACGCCATGCTGCCCTCACCACCTCTCCAAGCCAATTCCACTGATATTATCATGAATAATTTTTTCTGGAGGCCATCAGGAGTTTCCTCGTCCCAAACAGTGGTCATTGCATCCCAATCTTTTTCCTCCAACGCTGCTGCACTTGCCCTCCGTTTTTCCGGAATAGATTGTAAAGCCTTACGCTTGACATCACGAGCTCCTCGAGCGGTCTTGAATGCAGCATCCGAAAATGGCTTGATTTTGATGTCGAAATCGTTCAAATACTTTTCTTGAAGTGATTTGGCAGTCTGATTCCACACTGTTTTTATTGTACCTTCCTTATAGTCTTCTCCATCCATTTTCTTCATATTGTAAGCGTAATCTTTCATAATGTTTGCCAATTGCGCTTCACTCGTTTCAGCACTCAATGTGTATTCCCTCTCAGTACAAAAAGTAGTAAATTGGTTCCAAACTGTTTTTTTTGCCTTCTCCGTATTAATGGGAACATTTCCTTTGACTTTTTTATCGATGGTGGACAGAGAACAAACTCCAAATCGACTCATTTTCATGCAAAATCTCCAATTTTCACAATTGAATTCAACCTGTCAGTTTGACGTGTGGTTAATTTGACTGGATCATGTTTTGTTTTTAATATATAGCAACTACCAGAGAAAATAATCAAAAAATTATCAGTATAATACATTGTAGGTTGTACCACGTGACGTCGAATGGTGCAATTCTATTGGTCGATATTTGGGACGGAAAAATAATCAATAGAATCTTCTCAAAGATCTGTTTATTAGGATTTCAAATCAAACTTTGAGATGAATGTCTAGATTTTATAAGTTAAGGGTGATCATCTTGCTCTTTACGGATTTCAATTTGCAATAAAACCGAAACATTTCGGTGCAGCCAAAACGTTTGCTCTTTATGGAAAATGACAACTAGTAGTACAATCATGTTTCAAAAAATTAAAACGTTTAAATGTGCTCTACGACTTTGTAGGTAATAGTCAATCAGAATCCAAACATTTGTGCTGGTATGTCACGACAATTAACCCTTATGTTTTTTCTTAATTATGAATTGTCTTCCGGTTAGAAGTCCGGATTCACATAAGCTTGCAGAAAGCAGTCACCTTGTGTTGAATCATAAGATTTGCTGAGTAATCAACGCGAAAATTTTTGGAAATATCATTCTGGAAACGAAGGTCACTCACAAGAAAATGTACATTAATATTTTTCGACGCTAAGGATCCTGCGTTCACTCTTTGGGGTTTATAGTCGAAAATCTCGCTTCCAATTTGAAATATCTATTTGATGACTCATATCTGCGGCAACATGATCATATATAGTTTGAGAACTAAATATCTCTAATGTATTTGGCTTGTCGTCTTCGTTGTTCAGGGAGGACTAATCTTTATCTATATCCTTGCTGTAAGAACTTGTATCGGGTGTTTTTTTTTGAGTGATAGAACTTTCAATAGGGATAACTGTGATTTGACAGAAGGTAGAAGCCTGTTCAGTAAGCATTGACAAATTATCGTGAAACGACTCACGCCGCAACAACGTTTACAAATTATTGAAATTCATTTTCAAAATCAGTGTTCTATTCGCCAAACTTATAGAGCACTTCGTTAAATTTATGGTTTACATGATCGTCAGTCAGAGCCACTTGACCATAATAAGCGTAGTTTGTTTGCTGATTGGGCCCTAGAACAGCTTGAAGTTGATCCACTTTCTCATCGTAAAATTGTGTTTAGTGATGAAGCTCATTTCTGGTTGAAGGGCTATGTAAACAAGCAAAATTTCCGTATATGGAGTGAAAACAATCCTCAAGAAGTTCTGCAGGTTCCATTGCATCCTGACAAAATGCACTTTATGGTGTTCTTTACACGCTGGAGGCATCATCGGTCCATATTTCTTTAAAAACGATGCTGAAGCTAATGTAACAGTGAATGATGCTCGTTACACATCGATGATCAATGATTATTTGTTTCAAAGTTTGAATGATATCGACCCAGAAGTGTTTTGGTTCCAACAAGATAGTGCTACACCTCATGCTGCTACCGTAACAACTGATTTATTGAAAGAAAGATTTGGCGATAACATTATGTCGAGAAAAGGTCCAATTAATTGGCCTCCAAGATCATGCGACATAACTCCACTGGATTATTTTCTTTGGGGTTATGTCAAGTCATTGGTTTATGCTAATAAACCAGAAACAATAGACGATTTGGAAGCCAACATAACTCGTGTTATTGATTAAATAAGGCCTGATTTAGTCGAAAAGGTGGTCTAAAATTGGTCTGGTCGAATGCGGTTCTTCAGAGCTAGTCGTGGTGGACATATGCCAGAAATTATTGTTAAAACATAAATGTCATAAAATTATCTTTCAAATAAAAAAAATTTGGCTTCAATCTTAATTTAAATGTGTTTTTTTTTTTTAATTAAAGTTCTATCACTCTAAAAAAAAATCACCCGATATCATCACAATCTCAAGGTATGATAGGAAATTTGGATGACCTCTAAAAGCTGGAGCAGCCTCACTGAGCACGAATAATAACATGAAGAATCATTCCCTCCAAAACCCTGGTCTCGCTTGCCTCAATGAAGATTATATAAAGTAATGTGATTCCAAATAATGTCAGAGTTTTGGATAAAATATTTTCGGGTAAGATATTCATAAATAAAATAAATATAAGCACGGATCCTTGAGGAATGCCAAGATTATTCATATCAGAGAGGATATGCTATATTTTGCTTAACATTCCTCCCCGTCAGAAAATCCCTAACCAGCGCAAAAAAACACCTTGAGTTATTTAACTTTCCGCTTACAAAGATAAAATCAAGGTTATCAAGTGCTCTCGGTACATCGCAGAACAAACGAGTCACATGCCTGTCATTATCAAAAGAATCATACACCTGTTCGAGCAGACTACAAGTAGCCGATTGATTGGGACCATATTTGCAAAAACCATGCTGGTAAATTAAACTCATCTAGTAATTTAATCATTCGATTATTAGAAAATATACTGAAGATTAGTAAAAAGGAAAGATTAAATAAAATAGGAATATTCAAATAAGATTTATACGCTTAAGATTATATGGTTTAGCCCAACTCTAAATGAACATATCATTTTTTAGGTGGAAAAGCAGCAGACAACCAATGTTTCGAACAATTTAATTCGAAAGGTTCCATCAATGGTCACTGTGGAAGCGATTCAAGTGGTAGATTCATCAAGTGTGCACCTGAAAACCTAAAATGTGGTTCGTTGCAATGTCAATTGGGAGCCCGTTCACCAGTCATCAAAGGACTGGATCAACTTTTTTCGAGAACGATAATTTCGATAAAAGGTGTAGAGTATGAATGCAAGTAAGTTTCATTTTTCGATTTTTTTGTGTTATTCGTTTCTCTTCAAACTAAATAAGTGTGAAAAATTCGAGAAAATTGAACTGCGGGATATATAAAAAAATTACTGTGCTGTGATTAGATATAAATATTATCGAATAAGTACCATTGAGTAGTTGTTGTTTCTATTGTTTTTTCTGTTTTCTACATAAACAAATTATGGACGTGTTCTTGATGTCATAAGTTGAAAAAAGTTTTTGTGGACATGGTAATTTTTCAGTATTAATCATTTCATAAATATTTTCAGAAAGTTCTGATTTTTAAACTGGAAACTCTCATACCGGGTGTCATGAAAATCTAGAGGTAGATCTAATATAGATCTAACCGAATCAACCCCCATAAGTATTATAAGATTCAGCGTAATTATTTTTTGGATGCTTTTTGAGAATTGATCTGATCAGTTTACAATTATTCTTTGATTGAAAAAGATGATTAAGTTTATGAATAATACTTTCATACATAATATAATCAGATTCTTGAATTTAATGGAAGTTCGAAATTGAAATGGATAACTTATGTTGGAAACATCAGACTTAAATATTAAACTATGAACTGAAAAGCTTAATAGGCTACTTTCTGGTAAAATCAGCCTTAAATGAGATAATAATTTCATTGAAATGATCAGTTATGGCTTTTTTATAATTCTTTAGACTGATTATGATAAAGTTCTTGAAGTAACAAAATAAAGCGTAAAAACTGTTATCGAAAGTTGATTGTGGTAACCTGTCTATTATCTTGTACAATTAAAAATAGTTTGTGAAGCTAACGTTCGAAAATTATCAAAAAACATTTAAAAACTACTCTGAATTATACATGGGCCAATTTGAATGCTGGACTTATCCGGACTTTCTGAAACATCCGGTATATCGGAGTCATGACAAAACAGGGCCCACTCAGTTGAAATCTCACACGGAAAAGTTATGTATAAATTCTTTCATTCACCTTAAATACAGAATCATAGAATACAATATTATGACAGTAGTAATGTGTTGATCGCATAACATTCGATATTTCTATTTTGATATTTCTAGTACTTTCATTCCACTAATTTCAATTGGTTAATCATTTCAAACGCTTACTGACATAAAAAAATTCCACGCATAAATTTATCCCCCCAAACTTGCAGATATTTTCTTCCTCTTCTGTGAATCTCGATGTGTTAATGTGAATGGTAGAAGGGCGCCTAATAGTTATAAGAAGTAGACTTGTTTACAGAACAACGACGGGAAATGGTGAAAAATCGGATCTACCCCAACACGGTCTGGTTCGAGACGGGACACCCTGTGGAGATAACCTCATATGCCTTAACCAAACGTGCACTAGTATTTTTCCGTATATGGATCAACTCAAGTGCCCTACTAACAACAATAACCAAGAGTGTTCGGGGAGAGGGGTGAGTAAATTATTTCTTATTGCAATTCTTCAGTATTGAATGACCAAAACAGTTCTTGACGTTTTTGTATACCGCAGTGTGCCATGAAAAATTTTTGAGTTGTTAACTAACACATGTAGCTTATTCGCCCAAATTTTCCAAAAGATCCCATGATCACTTGAAATTAATGTTCTCATTATTTCACAAAATATCTGCAGATTAAAAATTGTCATCGCTCAGATGTTGAATATCATAACACTAGAAGCTCGTAAAAATTAATTTCAATAAAATTGAACATCCAAGGTACAAATGTCACAAAATGCGATTCAGTACGTGTAGATTACGAGGTGTGGCAGAAAAGTAATGAAACTGACAACACTGCAAGTGATATGGCAACTCTGCGCTGTTGTTCTTGGTAGAGCACGTGTATCAGTACTCTCCTATAGCTCTGTGCGAGTTTCAACTGCTTCCATCAACTACGTAATTTTCGTGACTGCTATTAGTGAAATTGTGTTTTGGTATCACACAAAATGGAACAGCGGAATGTTGTACCATTAAATTTTGTGTTAATTCTGGAAAATCGGCAAGTGTGACGTTTGAAAAGTCAAAACAGTTCTATGGGAACACTATTCATCCCGAGCTCAGGTTTTTCGATGCCAAAAATTATTTTTGGAAGGCAGAGAACACGTTGAAGATGAACCCAGGGAGACCTTCAACTTCGAAACAGATGAAAACAGCGAAAGTCTGAACACTCTTGTGTTCGTTTAACATTAAGAATGTTGAGGGAACAATGGAATTTGTACAGATTCATCATTCATCAAATTTTGACTGATCATTCGCACATGCCAAAGATCTATGTCAAAATGGTGCCGAAAAGCCTCACAATTGAGCAGAAGGATATTCGAAAAAACAAATGTCTTGACCTTAAGAGAATCACTAATGAACAATATTTCTTTAGTCGTATCATCATAGGTAATGAATTATGGATTCCTGAATACGATCATGAGACCAGGAGGCCAACTGAGGAGTGGCACATTGCATACTCTCCTCGTCCAAAGAAAGCTCAAATGAACAAATCGGAGATCAAATCAATGCTGATTTGTTTTTTGACAGAGTGGAGATCGTCCACAAAGAATTCGTTCCTACAGTACAAACTGTTAGCCAAGTTTTTCATAAAGATGTTTTTGAAAGGCTCAGTACAAGGTCATTCACGAGAGACCAGATCTTGAGAACGCCCCATGTCACACTGCCTTCCCCATAATAAATTTTCAACCTTAAAAGGCATTCCTGCGATTAACCAACCCACCTATTCACATGACGTTATTCCCTGAGACATTTTGATTTGTCCTAAACTGAAAAATGTTCTGGAAGAACTTTAGATTTAAGAAAATATCCAAAATAGTGCAACGGACATACTGGAGACCATAAAGGTTGAATACTTATTATTATTAGTATTTAACAATGTCTCCATCGGTGTGTAGCTTCCCAAATGAACGTTTCTTTTCTGCCACATCTGATATTCTATGTTCTGGAAAGTGAATTCTTAATACATCATCCTTTTTATCTATCATAAATCATTTTGATTGAAAATAATCTTCTTTCAGTTCTGTACCAACACGAATAGATGCTTTTGCAGCCCTGGATGGACAGGTTCGGACTGTTCTATAGAAGATGAAGTAGTGCCGTCCCCACCCCTTCCAACCAGGCCATCGTTGGAGAGGCCAAGTACGAATTTATCCAGCGTTATGAAGAAGAAAGAAACCCCCTACGGTAGGTATAAGGATGATATTTTCACGTGATATTATTTCATGTGTTCATAATTGTATCGAAGAACTGAACGTAACCAATATTGATCATTTCGAAGGGCAAAAGCCATTACATATATGAAAATAAGAGTAATTTTTCCATTGTTAAAGACAACATATCATGCAATGATATAATTGTTTAAGTGCGCAAAAAAACGTGATAATTATTGTTATTTCTCTCAAAAGTGGTGAGCCTTTATCTTCTATTACAGGCTGCTTAATTGAAACATTATATGAACAATTCGTACGTATTTAAAAAACTGTCTCGTTAACCAAATATAGGTATTAGTGCTATTTACATGTCGGTATCTAATTGTTGCAATAAGCAAAGATTAAGTACACAAAATTATTTCAATATTTATTCACTACAAAAAAAGTTTAGGTCAGCCTAATAAAATATGAACCAAACTCTAATATATAAACTGAGAGAACAGTATTCAATTCCTGGTCTCATCTGGGCTTTATACAGTAGAAGAACCTGATCTGCAGAGAAATATTTCCTAGCCTTAAACAAATAGCCCAACTTATGTGCAGCAGACTTTGCATTGTCAGTCACATGTTCCTTCCTACAGACCAAAGAGTTGATAGTCACGCCAATAAGAAACATGGAATCACTTGGCTGAAGCACTTGGTTCTATCATCAAGAAATCACGAACTGAGTTTTCCTAGAAAAAGTTGTTGTTTTGGTTTTCAATTGAATGGCACCAAATTAGACCCTATTCATTTATCTTTTTGAGATCTTCGTCCAGGAAATTGATTTGCTGGCATCTATGAAGGTGAGACTCAACGGTGTTCAAAGGCTTGTCATTGGTGAAAGAAAACATCAGCGCACAATCATCCTCGAAACTCACAGTATGGTTCTCGGTGCTACTAAAAACGTCGTTTATATGGATCATGAAGAGGGTAAGAGACAAAACTGAGCTTTGGGGCACTCCAGAGTTCACATTTAAACCACGGGAACCAATACCATCCACGACCACATGAATGTTTCTTTCTGTTGGTGAGGAAACTCTTTATCCAATCGCAGAGACTCCTAGGGTAAACCATACGAAAATGGCTTATACAGAAGAGATACCATACACGATCGAAAACCTTGGATATGTCTAGAGCAACTGACCTCTCCACATAGCTCTTGTCTACACTTGCGTCACATAGCTAAGGAAGTCAGTGTTTGCGAAAACCATATTGTCTGTCACTGATTATACCTTTGCTTTTCAGGTGTCTTACTAGTTGGAGATTAATAGTTGCCTCCATGAGTTTTGACAAAATGGATATTATCGCTATTGTGCGGTAATTTGATGGAAAATGCTCAATTTCTTTGGTATAGGCGGCACTCGTGCAGTTCTCCATCAATCAAGGAAAACTCTTTCTCTGCATGACATAGTGAATATCTTACAGAGAATAGGTGTAAGTACTGGCGAACATATTTTGAACACAATGACAGTAATTCCGTCTGGTCTACTTGCTTTCTTGAAATTAAGTCCACCAAGCACTCTAGAATGATCGCTCATCCTAGATTAAACAGTTGAAATTGTTGGAGGTTCTCAACCAAATGTTTCGGTAATCGATGTAGTAGCGAATATCCGCGCGAAGAAATCGACTTCAGCTTTTGTCAAAGCTCCCCTCTTCTATCAGAGGGGAAAAACTTGAATGAGAGAAGTTGTTGCCAAGTTTCTTTGCCATCGGCCAGAACTGGCGCGATCCAATGGTACAGTCTATGAGCTTGTTAGTGAGTCAGTGAATTGATCAGTCATACCAGATGGCTAAAATAAATTGCCTTTCTACTCCCCTAATCAATTAAAACAGCAATATTTTCTTCAATCATAGGAGTTATCCTTCAGCGGAAATGAATGGATTCAGAATGAAAATTCACCGAATAATTTCGACATAGCTCCAATTAATAGAATCATCGTTTCATCTATATCTGACCCCATATCAATATCAATAAAATTATTCCAAAATTCAACAAATAAGTCCAAAGTTAGCACAAATTTAATGTTGAATGTTTACCAACCGCATCAATCTCCTGAAATTTGAAATTTTAGCCGAATCCTACGAAACTGATATCTCGAAAGCTGGGTCAAACGCGCTTTTACCCTTCTGCCCTTGGAATGGCTTCTAACGCACGTAACATCCAGAATTCAAATGGATACCGCTTTTGCTGAATATAGAAGAAATCCGTTCCTTTCAAGTGGGTTAGGGAAATGGTCATTTAAGAGATTACAATTGAAAGTTTACAGGCCGAAGCATTAATGGGGATTCGTGAAATTACCCTGAATACGAACCAGGAGTGCCTTTTTCAGAATTGTGTACAATAGGGGAAGAAAAACGTCTCCGAATTTATGAAAATGGGATACGCCCGAATACTTCGCTGAAGGCAGTTTAAATAAGAGTTTGTGGATTCAATTTTTGCATACAAAGCATTGAAGAAAAAATCTATAATAATTCAAATCATTCGGATCTGAAACTCAAATGAATTATTCAGAAGAATCTATCATTTAATGTACACTGCTCAAAAATTGAAGTCGAATTTTCAAGATTGCTGTACATACCATATAGAGGAGCGTATGTTTGCGTGTTAAACACACACAAAATATGGTCCTCCTGACACTTAATGGCTTAATGACAAAAACATGCATATACTCATGTGGTTGAAAGAGCAAGAACTACAACCGTCGCGCAATATCGGCAAATGCACGACGAAATCCCTTTTCCACAGCATCTCCAATTGAAAGCTCAATCCGGCAAGTTACTGGTAGGATAGTTTATGGTCGAATAATCCAGAATAGGTTGCACAGTTTCAATTTGAGGGTAAGAAGATCCGCCAGGCATCTGAGATTGAGTAGAGAGAACCGGGCTGTAAGAAATGAACATGAGAACTGGAAAGCGCACAGATGGAGATCCCGCCTGTTCAAGGCTGAGTCCAGATTCTCTGTAATAGTCTGGTGGGCGGCTCAGTGTGCGTTTGGAAAAGCATTTGTTATAATGGTCGTACAGATCTTATTGTCCTCATTAACGCAACCATGACAGCGGTAAGGTATCGTGATTTGATTGTAGAATCAATTTCCCTTTGCAGCAGCCGTTGGCGATAATTTTACATTAATCGCCGATAATGCTCGCCCACACCGAGCAAGAAGAAGAAGAATGGATTGGACCGCTGTTTTTCCAGACTAAAATTGTATTCAACATGTCTGGTCTGCTATGTGACAGCAATTATACCACTTATCTGACCCTCCTCGGGAATTACAAGAGCTTGCTAAGCTTTGACGGACATTTGACAAAACATTTCTCAAGTTTTAATTGATAACCTCATTGACACAATGTAGAATTGAGTTAAAGCACTACGGAGATCTAGAGATATCCTCAAACGATATTAAACAGTGATTTTCAACAGGTGGAACCTTTTTTTAAGCCTGCAGACTCCACCAGGTTAGAACCTTCATTTTTTTTATTTCTCCATTAGCTTGTGGCTCCAAAAGCAGTCTTGCTTACGTTGTATTTCAGGCAGTTAACGGTTACTGATTAACCATATGTTAATTTAATAAATGTTTACATCAGTACATATACAAAATAGTTTTTTTATTTACTTTAATATATTATTATATGTATGCAAACTATCCACTTCAATTTTTGAGTAGTGCAGTTGACTTTACTATTCAAGTTGAATAGATGCACTAAGGACACTGAAAGGATTACTTACAGAAGGAATCATTTTTTCAACTTGATTGGATGGCTTGTTTTTAACATGTTGCATCCATTTCATCAACAAAAGTAAGTTTCATATCCTAAATATACTCGACAATGTTGAGCTCTACGTCATCAATGAATTCAAAGCGTATGCCAAGTGTCAAATGAGTAATTGAAATAACACAAGTTGACATATCAACCGGTTTTTTCATTTGTCAGCCTACTTTCAATTCAAACATGAAAATATATTTTTGAAATGTTTGTATTTTCTGAAAGAAAACGAATCGGCTCTTTTTTCATAAAAGAATTTATAACTAGCACAGCTATCATCTGCCAGAGTTTGTCATAGAGCTCATAGAACACTCTGTATTCGATAAATCCATTGGACGGGGTGATCACAGTAAAACATTAACGCCTTCTTCTTGAACAAACTCCAACGTTCGATGAGCAATATGGGGACTTGTGTTGTCTTGCTTAGACAGGACGTGAGACAGTAGAATAATTTATTGGACATCTTAACATGCTGCTATTATACTGCATTCGAGGCAGTATGATAGCAGCATGTTAAGATGCATATATATATATATATATATATATATATATATATATATATATATATATTTATATATATATATATATACCTATATATATATATATATATATATATATATATATATATATATATAAATCTATTACCTTGTTTTCGGGAATGTGGTCTGTATATCAAGAAAACTCCAATTTTCTTCAAATATCTCAATATTTCGTTGATATAATTTTCAACATCATCAGGAGATAAACTGAAAACAGCAAACAAAAAAGGGCAACATCATTTACAGAAAACAAACAAAGATTTTTTTATACAGCACTTACAAGATCAGAGCTTCACTTCCAAAACACAGAATCAAACATTACAAAATTCTTTACTCGAAAAATCAAACATCAAAAATCAGCAACTATATTACATTCAAAAGAGAAACTTCCAATATCCCAAATATTACAGGTGTTTTAAATTGCTCTCCAATAACCGATATGAAACAAAGAAACAATATGGGAAATATGTGACATCTACAGTATATGTACTAAAGTTTACTTAGAATATTACAGTAAATTGTATTGAGGCCTTCTGTATCTGATTTATAGTTTACTGCATTGTTCTCCTTTTTAATGTGTAGCATCTCGAGAAATAATCGTTTCCTGTAATCATTCTCTTGTTGCAATATACTAACGCTGTCAAAATCAAAATTGTGACCAGTTTTTTTATGATGGTCAACCAACGCACAAGAGTTTTTCCCTATTCGGCAATCACTCTTATGCTGAGTTATTCGATTTTTGAGCCACTGCTGTGATTGGCCAATGTAAGCTCCCGGGCATTCCATACATGGCACCCTATATATAGTATTACTCATGAAATCAGTCGGAGTTTTGTCCTTCAGTTTCGAGAATAACCTTGAGTTATTCATTACATTATATCTCGCGATTTTAACCTGCGGATAATCTTTAAACAAATTAACTACCCTATGAGTTAGTTCGTTCATTTGCGGTAATTTTTTTGAACTGTAGATGTCACATATTTCCCATATTGTTTCTTTGTTTCATATCGGTTATTGGAGAGCAATTTAAAACACCTGTAATATTTGGGATATTGGAAGTTTCTCTTTTGAATGTAATATAGTTGCTGATTTTTGATGTTTGATTTTTCGAGTAAAGAATTTTGTAATGTTTGATTCTGTGTTTTGGAAGTGAAGCTCTGATCTTGTAAGTGCTGTATAAAAAAATCTTTGTTTGTTTTCTGTAAATGATGTTGCCCTTTTTTGTTTGCTGTTTTCAGTTTATCTCCTGATGATGTTGAAAATTATATCAACGAAATATTGAGATATTTGAAGAAAATTGGAGTTTTCTTGATATACAGACCACATTCCCGAAAACAAGGTAATAGATTTATTATTAGTCTGGTCGATAACCTATACTACGCAACATATATGATGGGATTCTATCAGAATATCAGTAACACCTATGGCAATCGTATTACAAGGCTACTTAAGCATTGGGCCAACACCAGTAGGAAACTTGCCAACAAACAAAACCGTAGATGTTTCTTGCTACGCTGCAGAGCTTCTAATTTAGTACCTGGACACATTCAGGGTAGTACAAAGAATATGTGTCAGCTTCTTTCAAATGATAGTGATCTACAGTTTCATAGTCAGGTTAATAATTTTATAGAGAGAATACATAGAAGAGTTTTATCTTTGGAAATTAAGGTGACATGTAATAGCATCTCGAGACATCAAAAAATGATCGTAGAACTAAAGAAAAAGCTTGGTTTGGTTTTACCGGATACTTTATTGGATAAATATCAATCCTATTTGGAAAATTCTCATAACAAACTTTTTAAAAAAGTAAAATCGATTAATATGTCAAAATTTAACAAATTATTGAAACAACATGTGGAAAGTAAAAAGCTATTTTATGATAATTCAAAGTGGTTCAAGAATATTTCTGGCATTGAGATTCCTGGGCCTGTTGCTGATTTTTTGTCACTTGGACCTAAATTTGGTGTTGAGTGTACTGACACCAAGTTACTGTTGAGACATTTTATTACTGACGTTGAAAATATTGTGATTGATGTTCCAAGGGAAAATGCTGACATTGTGAGAGCTAACACCACAAATGTTATTACGAACTTTTTACACAAAATGGGTCGAAACAGGGTTAGACCATCGGATATTGAAGTTGATTTTGAGAAGACGGGAAAATTTCTCAAACTACATCCGGAGATCTATATACTAACTGCCGATAAGGGGGGCTGCACTGTTGCCATAATAAGTTAGATTATGTCAGTAAAACCGAGCAATTGTTGAATGACGAAAAAACATACGAAAGTTTGAAGAGAGACCCCACTATGACTATCCAAAGGAAACTCAATGATCTTTTGAAATGTATTTATGCAAGGAATGAGATAAGTGCCGCGGAACTGAGATTTTTGATTAAAAACAATTCCACCTTTCCCAGGTTATATTGTCTACCAAAAATACATAAAGATAATGTACCTCTACGTCCAATAGTGAGTTCGGTTAATTCTGTCACATATAATTTGGCAAAGTTTTTGGCCGATATGTTGAGGGAGTCATTCGAAGATCGCACGGACTATAATGTAAAAGATACCTTCACCTTCGTCAATGCGGTTAGTGGATTACGGCTACCAGATGGGTACATTTTATTGTCGCTAGACGTTGTCTCCCTGTTCACAAATATACCGGTCAAATCAGCTTTAAAAATTTTAGATGACCGTTGGGACCAAATAGCTGATCATACTTGCTTAACCAAACAGAATTTCATGACTCTGATAGCTTTTGTTTTCAACAATACTTATTTTTCATTTAATGATCGTTTTTACAAGCAGATATTCGGTACACCGATGGGTTCCCCGTTGAGCCCTATAATTGCAATGATTGTCCTCGATGATTTGTTGGATAATGTTATTCCGAGGATCCCTTTCAGTTTTCCTTTTATATATAAATACGTGGATGATTTGATTTGTAGTGTACCGTGTGATAAAATTGATATCGTTCAGCAGTTTTTCAATGGCTTTGACGAACACTTAAAATTTACCATAGAGGCAGAAATTGATAAAAAATTACCATTCCTAGATACTATGGTTATCAGAGATGATACCAACACACTGATATTAGACTGGTATCAGAAACCTACATCCTCAGGTCGTTTTTTGAATTTTTATTCAAATCATCCTCGTAATCAAAAGTTGAACACAGTCTTAGCTTTAAAGAATAGAGTCACTCACATTTCAGATCAGAGGTTTTTAAGTAAAAATTTGAATACACTCTTCGATATTTTTGTCAACAATGGATACCCAAGGAATATCTTAAAGAGGTTAATTTTCAGTGCGAGTTTTTATGATGGTCCCACGGATGACAACCCACCGCAGCAAAAGTTCAAAAAATTACCGCAAATGAACGAACTAACTCATAGGGTAGTTAATTTGTTTAAAGATTATCCGCAGGTTAAAATCGCGAGATATAATGTAATGAATAACTCAAGGTTATTCTCGAAACTGAAGGACAAAACTCCGACTGATTTCATGAGTAATACTATATATAGGGTGCCATGTATGGAATGCCCGGGAGCTTACATTGGCCAATCACAGCAGTGGCTCAAAAATCGAATAACTCAGCATAAGAGTGATTGCCGAATAGGGAAAAACTCTTGTGCGTTGGTTGACCATCATAAAAAAACTGGTCACAATTTTGATTTTGACAGCGTTAGTATATTGCAACAAGAGAATGATTACAGGAAACGATTATTTCTCGAGATGCTACACATTAAAAAGGAGAACAATGCAGTAAACTATAAATCAGATACAGAAGGCCTCAATACAATTTACTGTAATATTCTAAGTAAACTTTAGTACATATACTGTAGATGTCACATATTTCCCATATTGTTTCTTTGTTTCATATCGGTTATTGGAGAGCAATTTAAAACACCTGTAATATTTGGGATATTGGAAGTTTCTCTTTTGAATGTAATATAGTTGCTGATTTTTGATGTTTGATTTTTCGAGTAAAGAATTTTGTAATGTTTGATTCTGTGTTTTGGAAGTGAAGCTCTGATCTTGTAAGTGCTGTATAAAAAAATCTTTGTTTGTTTTCTGTAAATGATGTTGCCCTTTTTTGTTTGCTGTTTTCAGTTTATCTCCTGATGATGTTGAAAATTATATCAACGAAATATTGAGATATTTGAAGAAAATTGGAGTTTTCTTGATATACAGACCACATTCCCGAAAACAAGGTAATAGATTTATTATTAGTCTGGTCGATAACCTATACTACGCAATATATATATATATATATATATATATATATATCTATTACCTTGTTTTCGGGAATGTTCGGGAAAGTGTATATATATATATATACCTAAACCTCAACCGAATGATGATGATTCGTCGCTGAAGACGATATTATGCCATTCTGCGTCCCATTCTATGCGCCAGTTCAGCAGTTGATTAAAGTGGTCCTCAGTCTAAAGTATCACTAATCGGTATGAAAAAAGTACAAGAGCTCTAATGCTGCGATATAGTCAACCTTCCTCTCCAAACAGTCTGCGATTTAACACATAAATAGTAACAAAACGACTCTTAGATCTATTTGCCTGAAACGGTACGATCGGTAGTACGCCTTGGTTGACCAGTTTATTTTCTTAGTGTTATTGTCCACACACTTATTGTCCACACACGATACATGCTTCAACGTCAATGAAGCACAATTGATATTGATGATAGGCAACAACCCCTGTCAAATTCGCTGACTATGATAATTTTGAGTCTCCGAATTCAAAGTTTTTGCGCAAAGATTGTCAAAGATAAAACTGTTGCATTTTTCCATAACATGCTTTATACACAGGGTGGGGATTAATAAAAGAGCGTTTTTAGAAAGTTCAGTTCTGGCGAATGGGTAAGGTTAGAAGGCTACGTTTGCCATCGTTCGATTCTGGTTAGAAGGCTACGTTTGCCATCGTTCGATTCTGGAGAGTTCACCGTTTGTTAGTCACCATGGTTAACTGGACAAGCGAGCAACGAGCGTTTACAGCTTAACAGTATCTAAAATTGGGTTATTGTTGTTCTGCGGTTCTTACGTCAACGCTTCGATATTGGACTAACGGTAATGGGTCAAAGGTTAATCCAAAACCTCAAGGCCGCTTTCAAAGTGTAAAGATAGCAGCTTCGGTAGAATGGGTGAGACAAGCACTAATTGTGATGCCATGAAAATGGAATAAAATGTAAAGATGCGGAAAATTAGACTCCATTCGAGTTATAAAACTTGTTATAGTAGTATAACAAATTAATGAAATTTATTCAACTATTAATCTAACAGTGCGCTAAAACTCGTAAAATAAATAATTTAAAAATTCTGCAGATAATATTATGATTAAATTACAATGATTACCCATTAATGAATTCAATGATTGCACTCTGAAATTGCGTTAATTCAGAGCTGCCTCATCGCTTTGATATTTCAGTTCTAAAATGTTTTAATGAAAGCAAACCGTTTTAATTATTCTGACTCTCATTTACATAACAATTACGGTCAATTCAGTGAAGTATCCATCGAATGTGAACTAGCCCACATAAAATATGAATAACCTCCGTTTTATTTAAAGCAAATATCCAGTTTTACGGTTCGATAGTTTAAACCTATTGGGGTGCATAGAGGTAATATGAAATGATGAAAATATTTGTCATATTTCGACAGAGGTATTTGATATTTGACTCATCTATCTGATAGGTAAATAATGATTTATCAGACTATTCAGAAGGGAGAAACAAGATGCTCTGTGGAATTGTTTATACTCTTATATGAAATACCAAATTATAGAATACAGAATAATCATTGTATAAAATTCAAAAAAAGGGTTTCAGGCAGAGTAATAATGAATTTATTTCAAGATTTCACGAATTAGGAATAGTGGATTTTCAATTCCTTCTTACATACCACTTTATAGTATCAAAGGTAAATAAGAGCCTGAAAATAAGATAATAAAAGGTCCTGAGTTCAAATCATGTTCAAGTGGAAAAGAAATTTTCTAGTTGTACAGGTTTCGGACACTATTTCACTATTGGGCAGAAAATTAACGGTGCTGTGACCTAAAGTGGCGTAAGATCGTAGTAACAAAGCCTACCCAGAACACAACTGAACTCCTAACTCATACAAGCTGAAAAAGCTTCTGAGGGAACTTGACAGAAGATCTAGGAGTATCAGGATAATCCCTACTATCCCTACTTCCCTACTAATATTATAAATGCGAATGTAAGTTTGTTTGTTACGCTTTCACGCAAAAACTACTGAACCGATCATCATGAAACTTTGTACATATACTCTTGAAGGTATTAGAAGTAACATAGGGTACTTTATATTTAAAAAAAAATTTTTTTTTACGAAAGATAAAACAATTGTTTGTCAAAAAATCGTCAAATTTAGCTACTTCAGTAATGAAGTTTTACTATTATTATACCCTTACCCTTTATCTTTCATACTTATTTAATGACTCCACTGCGGGCGAAGCCGCGGGTAAAAAGCTAGTATATCATAATTTAGATCTAAGTGAAGCCTAATTTATCGTTTCCTTGTTACTACTAAGAACACTTTATGCCAAGGTATGTAAAATAAATATTTCTATATTTCCATAACACATACCAACAAAATAATGGAATCAAATGGTCCATGACCACTGAAATGATCAATATTGGTTGCACTAAATGTACGTACACAGAGCAAAAGTAACCAAAGGGTATACGAATTCAATTTCCAGGAGACAAGAACATTGATAACTTAAGCACCTTATCCCTGGTTTTCATCTTGGTAGGCGCGGTCCTCGGTGTCTTCATTTGTTTTACTTTTATGGCAGTTTGCTACAGGTAGAAAGTAAACCATCGTGGTCGTGTATTCATGGACGTAATTGTGTCGCATTGTCCTGTACATAGGCTTACGTAATTCGTACTAACCGTGACTCTCGTATGATGTTATGCCCTAAAGTACCTCAGAACTTAATTTGCTGGTAATAGACTACTTGCAACTTCTTCTTTGTCTTCAGATACTACAGACGAAGATGAGGCACTTCGCGTGTTTTCCTCTCTGCATGCACCAACACCTTTATACTTCTACCAGATAAATGCTTCAATCTGCACGCTAACTACTTCTTTTCTTTACTCAAATATATATTCTGAGTTTTTTTTCATTGGACTTCCATACAAATCCACTCATTTCTAATTCAAACGGAATAATAAAGAAACAAAAACTCCAATAAGAGTTAAGGAAAGAGAACAGTACTCTATGCCAAAATACCAAATGTGTATTGACAGGGAATGGAGGGTTTTTTGAAGTCTTCTGATAATGAAAATAGTTCCCTTTCAGTTTTTCAATTGTCTATCAGCTCTCATTACAATTAACACTAGCAGTGAAAATAGTATGGCTGTAGTTTATGACTTATAAGTTTAACTAACATTATGTAGTTGAGTTAAACTTTGGTATTGTTACCATACTTTATCCTGCAAAAATTATGTTTTTCTGAAAGGAATAAAAGAAAACCTGGATACGAATATCTTCAGCAGTGCATCATTATACTGTACAAGAAAGTGTATCAGGGGGTTATCTATTAGACGGAGTTAATGATTGAATCACAACATCTGCAGAACATGCAAGTTCCGTGAGTTTCGGACAATCTACAATTCTCGACAGCATGTTTTCTATCTTTACCTCACTGTCCCTTCCCAAGGTGGGTTTAAACGAAAGGAACAAAGTGTTAGAGCTGGAACAATAATAATCCTTCATGGACCGGCAGTGCTAACGATAATTTTGTCAGCATTTATAGCAAAAGGTCATCAATGATCAAGAATCGAAACCGCAAAACCTTGAATTCTTGGACATGACGAGTGCTTGTTCATTTCTCAATTTTAAGGGTAAAAAGTAGACTACACTACACTGTGTGGGAGAAAAAGGGATACTGCACAAGCACTAAATCTGATTAATTTCCTATAAATCGATTCTTAACTTTCACGGCAGTTAGATGTAAAAGTATAGCTCATTTTATTTGAATTCCTCAGTACTTCTTGCTCGTGGATGTCTTTTTATAATTATCCAACTCAAATTTCCCACAGACATTTAGAGTTGTGGTAGTCATCAGAGACCAATCCATAATTAACACGATATCCACGTTTAAAGCAGACCTCTGAGAATGTCAGAAAGTTCTAGGCAACTAAAGCAACATCAAGTGTATGAAGATTCTTCTCTTCATTGATTATCTGTGAACCAAGATAGAACAACTAAAAAATGCTACCAAGTATCCACCTGCACAAAGATAATTTTATGGAGTGAAGATAGAATTAGTGTCTACTTATTTGGTCTAAACCCACCTTAATATTTTCCTTTCCATAAACATTGAAGAATAGGGCAGCCTTCTCACGCAGCCAGAACCAACGAAGATAACTTACTGTTGCAAGTTGTATGTTGCCGGTTAGGTTCTGAAGTATCGTAATATGTGTACTGTACATACTAACATTTATTTCGATATTGTAAAATTGTCTCATTGGTGCTTTCCTTCTCTCTTTTCGCCTGTGTATTGCTGTTGATGCATGATGTCGTCACGGTGCCGTCGCTTCCCACAACCACAACGCTGTTCGACTGAGCGCAGAGGACTATCACGGTTCCAACACGGTATTTCTCGTTGGTACACTCATGTCGGTGGTAGGGGGTGTGTTCATTGTGTTCGCAACTATGGCCCTATGCTACAGGTCAGTCGTAGTACACAAAAACTTCTCGCTCTGTCTCAGGTTAGTGATCGAGCAGACCTCAATCAGGTAGCGATCCACGTACTCAGCATCCGCTCGTGCTTCTCCGTTTGTTCGATTTTGATGCGATGCGATCTTTTTACGACTAATGACTTGATATTATACAAACCCCAAAGCTTGCGACTCCTTAGTCAACGTCCGAGGTCCCAAGAACTTCAATAACGAAACCTATACGAGTCTGAATGCTTGAAGCAAACTTAAATGAAAAAAAAAGCGTCACCTTACATGAGTACGGTAACACCACAGATCAATCAAATGTTTCCATTCGCCTATTTCAGATTGAATTTGAACTTTTATCCCAGCTAGAAAAGCTGCTCTAACTCTTTCAGTACACCAAGATCTTTTAGTTACATCGAATAATCTATGAAGAGAAGTTCAAGATCAAATGATTTGATGGAATCTTCCAGAATTGGACACAACAATAGTTCCTTTGGAACCATAGTACCTACTGAGAAAAAAAAACAGAATCTCAGCAACAACATGTGCATTTTCTCATATACAGATAAAGGCGAATGCAGATTCTATGAACTAGAGAAATAAATTACTGAACACCTGGTAACTGAACCTGATCAATGAAAGCAAAGGTCACTTGGATAATGAAATAAAAATGAAGGTCCTTCTTAGCCATTTTGGTTGCTGGAGTTCAATAGAACTCCTGTCGACTGAACTGGATGATAAGAATGGAACAGCTGTTGTTCAGGATATACCTCAATCAACTCGATAAAGAGAAGCATAATCAATATTACTGACGATATGAAACCACGACTATACCAGTGGAATCAAAATACAATTTTACCTCTCCGAAAACCGTTGTTTCAAGAAGGAGAAGAAAGTTTTCATTAGTTTCAAGTAGATAATATTTATTTGACATCAAAACAGATATTGATGGAATCCCTAAGAAGCATATCACTAAGAAATCAAACACAACAACATCATGCTGCGCAGCAACATCATGCTGCGTCTTCTGATAGGCTTTGTTGCAGAGCTTTCTTAACTCATGAGGCTCTTAATTATTCTTGGTTCAGCAGATAAAGAGGAATGGAATTCTGTGAAGAAAAGGAGAAAACTCCTGAATACCTGGTGATAGATTGCCTGGTCAATGAATGCAAAGGGAACTTGAACCATGAAATAACAGATAGAGATATATCTTTATTTTAGCTTCTGTGGTTCATTATAACTTCTGTTGATTGAGCTCCGTAAGACTAGAGGAGCATATGTAGCTGACACCACGAATTTACCAATTGAAAATTAATCCAAATACTGAATATAAAATTTTTGTTTCGGTAACAACTTGAATTGAATGAAATTTTTCATTGAGTAAACATTTTAAGTATTTCAAACTGTATCATTGATGTAAGACTATGGTTCAAATATCGCTTCATTTTTCTCTAATTCTTTCCTAATGTTTTCATGGAGCAAAACATGAAATCGCGAAAGTTGAAGTGAAACATCTGGTTAATCTGTGGTAATATTAATGAGAGGTTTTTCGAAAGAATAATATTAATATTCATTGATTTACACCATTTTGGGTAGAGAGAGAATTTTTCGGTTCATTTCAAATGCTTTCATGAGTTGAATCTTAATTACTAAGTAAATGAACCTGAAGAAAATCACACCATACTGTCAGCTTGAATCATGGAATATTTTGAGACTATAGCTTGAATTTCCTGCATCATCAATTTATAAAATATCGCAATTTTTTTCTCTATGCTCAATGTCTTATCTGCTAGTATAAACTCAGTGTTCAATTCAATTTTGTAGATGTTAATAAATCGAAGAAAAATAAAGAAAAAGAACTAGTTAAAAGAAAAAGTATCTACAAAAAAAGTGAACTTCTTTCTTCAAATAGGTATTTTTTATGAATATTTTTAATATTTTTCTTCCGGTGAAGGCTGGGATCGAGTAAAAGTGGCACTAGTTTTGAACAATTGCTGTAACTTCAATTATTTCACGTCATTTGTTCACATTAATTGCTGCAATAAATAGAATCATAGATAATATGTCTACAATTATTTTTAAAGGATCTACCCGTTGGACCAATATATTCCATAGTTCATAAGTTTAATTGTTACTATTGATCTATAGTATATATTGGTCAAGGTCATAAATCCTTTAATAAAAGAATTCTTTAACACTATAGGAATTAGACATCAGACATCTCACACTCAACATATGCCAGTCATTTGAGAGAATTTGGACAAAATTCGACAACAAGTATAAAATTATCCATAATGAAATTAAAAATACCACACTGTTGTAAGCTTCCAACAGCTGTCAAAATCGATAGATAAAAGACCCTTAAAATTCTTCTCCATGAGCAAGCAGATCACTCATTTAATTGGAATGAATTTCCATCAAGTGGGGTTGATTCAACTGAATACAAATCCTACAATCCCACTCACGTGTTTACGTGTTTACAAAACCTGCATATAAGCGGTGACAATGTATGGTCTACAGACATCAACACTCATACAGAGAAATGCTGAAATGTTGAAAGTTTATTAGAGAGCAATGAAATAAGCAATGCTGGGGGTGAGTCTTAGAAACAAACTAAGGAACGAGGAGCTAAGACGAAGAATCTTCGACTCAGAAAGTGGCTTGTGTAAAGTCGAAATGGGCTGGATATCTGCCAAACTATGACAACAATCGCTGGACATCAAGATTGTTGAGGTGAAAGCCAAGATTAACAAGAAGAACCGATGGAGCGATGATATTTGGATGGTTGCAGGAATTCAGTGGTTGTTAACAGTCCAAGATCGAAACATGTAGCGACATATGGAAGAGGCCTACTTCCAGCAGTGGACGAAAGAAGACTGAAAATTAATTTTGCTCAACAGTTTGTCGATATAATTGACTGGATTACATAAGACTTTACTTTCAGTGCACCGCAAAACAACACACTTGAAATCTTTGGAAGGTATCTCAAGACATCCTAGGATAGTGCTCTTCAAATTTAGTGCTAACAACGCATCCTATTGGAATCCATCCGTCATCAGTGTCAAGTTTCCTAAATTATCTCAGAAGATTTCGGTCATCTAAAGCTCCTTGAATCTTCCTCAGATGAAGATGAATAACGTACACCAATCCAGCACATGACTAGAATCAAGGCGAAAGGATTTTTAGCATGTTCTTCCTATTTTCCACTAATAAAGTTTGGTCCATTATTTTGGCAATATTCATACTAAAGTCACAAAATTTGCCATGGATTTTGTTAACAGTATGGTCTATTTTCTTGAGAAATTCATATTTAGTTTCTAAACTATATAAAGCAAAGATGGTATAAATTAGTTAGGAAAATTATTCATAATACCAAATTCGCCATTTTAAATTGCACTGATTCACTCGCTTATTGTGCGTAATGTAAGTAAGGTGTTTGATATAACTTAGAGCCTTGGTACCTTCCTACTGATATTTTTCTTATATATCATAACTTTCAACATCAAATTTTATACCTCGAGGTCGAGATTATCCTGGAATATAAAAATGGTGGATCTCGGCTATAAAAGGTTTGTGAGATCAAAAGTATAAATATCCGTATTCACATTTGTTTATGAAAATTAAGCAAAGAATGTGTGATTAATAGCAGGAAATCTCACCCATTCCTTGTTTCATTTTCATTCGCACATAAAACTAAAACGAGATATACATATTTTGTTTCACCAACGTTTTATGGTTGAGTTGTCTCTGGCACAAACGTCTGGAGTATGAATCTCTTACTGTGAAGGACTTTTGTTGGCCGGCTACAGTGGTGATATCGTAAGAATATGTGATCATGTTGGTTGCAATAAAATCAGTAATTCGATTATTAAAAACAGCTTGAGGCTCAATCAGCATTTTTCCGTTGTACAATGGACCTTCCCCGTTGACTAATGGATTGACGCTAGTTTTGGGGTATTTCGTGATGAAGCTTTACATGTTTTGCCTTTCTCTTCTCTTTTTTAGAAACTGTAGCCAATGTTTGCTTTCAATCTCACAATAGAAATCGTGCATGAAGAGAAAAGTTTTACCTTCACTCCACCGTTCCAGAACTAAAGCTAATACTGAAAAATCTCCATGCTCCCTGCAATTCACAAACCACCTTAAATATACCGGGCACACCCTTTTTCATCAGAACTTTATAGAACCTTACATTTACCCTACATGAAACAGATTTTTTACATAATAATTTGCTTCATCCAACCTGAGATTTAAGTTGAGTTACTTAGATAATATTTCTTGGAGAATGTTTTTTTATAGTGCTTATGTTTCGAAGATGAAAAAGACGGTAGGTAAGTAAAATACCCCTAGAGGTCCTGAAATTAGTTCAATAATTATTATACAAAGACTTCGTCATTTGATTATTTCTCCTGGAATTCATTCGAAGGAATATTATAGCGTCTGAGGAAGATAGTGTATTTCAAAAATACGAGGTACTACTACTGAATTTCAACCTAATAGAATTAGAGAAGGCAATGAATCACGACCCTTTCCCCAAATTAGAACTTAGCAAATATTGGCTACAATACTTGTTATATTTTTAAGGCTCGTAATTATTTCACATACGCATATTCCGGTCGAAAAAACAGTAAAATAGTCAATTCATTAAAAACGCGAAATAATAAATGGAAACAAACCTTGACATCTGAAAATTACTCAATCAATATCTACTTTTGAATGTAAATTAAATCTTGAAATTGAAAAATAAATGTATATGGAAAATAATTTCTGCTGACAATATTTATTGCAGGTAAACAAAATTTCTTCACAACATTAATATAAAATAAATGCTGATTAACTTGGATATCATTAGAAGTATAATTTCTCACTAGATAAAATAAATACTACACGTGTAGAAACAAGAATAAATCATGATAACTTGCAAAACAGAAACAATAGAATAGGAATCTGCATGTTCCTGAAATAAATGATGATTGTATTCACCTTCGAAAATTTCAAAAACATTTTCATTGTGACAGTTGGTCTAGGCTAGTATTTTATTCGTAAGTTCCTTCTGTTACATGATTCGGTTGGCTCTAGGTGAAACATTATAACAATTTTATTTAAATGAATTCACACAGTTTTTATGTTTCACAATTTATTTAGAATCCTGACACGTGTTCCGGTCTTTCGACCATCTTCAAAGGAGTACAAAAGGAACTGAACTTAAAACTGAAAAAGTTTCTTTTATTACACTAGGAACATCTATGTATTTTTATGGCGCGTGGAAATAACAGCATCCAATATAAGAGTGTTGCCGCATAGTATTTGGGAATTTTTTAAATTATCCTTTTTCTCAATGGCTTTTTTGATTGAAAAAATCTGCAAATAGTCCATGAATTTACCCTTATATACTATATAATGTTAATAAGGGCAAATTGATGGACTATTTGGAGATTCTTTCAATCAAAAAAGTCATTGAGAAAAACGAGGATTTAATAAATTCCCAAATACTATTCGGCACACCCCTATATTAGATGCTGTTATTTCCATGCGCCCTAAAAACACACATATGTCAGTGTAATGAAAAAACCTTTTCCAATTTCAAGTTTAGTTCCTTTTTGTACTCCTTTAAAGATGGTCGAAAGACCGAAACACGTGTCAGGATTCTGAATAAATTATGAAAATAGTTCCTTCTGTTATATCACTTGCGAATTTTTTCTTCTGCCACATATGGTATTTTTGATAATAAATGTTTTTTTCAAATAATTAACCTCTATAAAATTATCGTGAAAATGAAAATTCATAAAATTAAGAGAAAATTGATCCACCTCTGACGATGATTTGCGTTGATCTATTGATCATCGATAATTTCAAGTGATTCAGACGAGTTATGCCTACGTAAATTCCATAAAGAAGACAAATCAACTAAATGAAAAATAGTTTTTTCCACAACATGCTAGATCTTGATTATATTCAATAAATTCATTCTTTTAGGATACACATAAAAATTTTCATCTTTGAGAAGTGGTATGATGGAAATTATAAATTTACTTTTACTTGTTAGTAATAGGATCTAGATATATCATAAAAATTTCCCGAACCTTCTAATGTTTAATGCATTTTATTCGCACAAATCAAAATGAACTTCTGCTCAAGAGTTAAGGATATTGAATTTATTTCTATTTTTTCTCTAGAAAAATCTAAACTCCATTTTAAATATATTCATGCAAAGTATTTCAGGTTTAGAATAATAATAATTCAAAGAAATTATGTATTCATAATAACGAAAATAAAATATCCTGAAAATTTATGAAATTCATACCAAGTTATTGAAAATATCCTGCTCAATTTGTTGTCAAAGTTGTGGTAAAACATCTAGGAGCTGTTGAAGATGTGGTCATCGAGGATTCTTTGTAATTGGCTCCAAGCGTACTCGATTGGATTTAAATCAGGGGATCTTGGAGGACATGCAAAATGTGTAATACCCTAGTTTTCTCTAGCAAAAATCACCTGATGGGTTCTGTGTGACAGTGCATTATCATCCATAAAAACGAAATTTTTGCCAATAGCGGCGTAAAATTGTGAGACAACTATGTTGAGAACTTCATCAATTCAACTACGTCTGAGACGTCATGGTTTTTGGAAGTAGTTATGATTCAGTTCTACCATCGAAACAAATTGCACTCCAAACCGTAATTGTGCCTCCTGGAAAAGGATGGACATCTTAAACAGAGCGGCGGTTCCTTCATACTATCAAAAACAAAGTCCATATGTGGATGAAGAGAACTTATCACCCACTCCTCTGCTCAATGTAATATTTGATTTTTGTACTCGCGAGTGAGTGGAACTCTTCTTAACAAGCGTCTCGATGATAGATTGATTCTATGGAGACGTCTCCTGATTGTCTGAAGTAGTGAAGTACCTGTGACATCTAAAAGACGTTGACTTGCCATTCTGCAAGTGCTTAAAGGCACATAGAGGTGCGAAAGAGTTAAAAATGGCCTTTCTCTAGCGTTGTAGCTCGTGGTCTACCACTTCTGGGTTTTTGACCAACAGTTCTTGTGGCAATATACCGTACCAGTAAACATTTTGGCTAACATTAAAGAAATGGTCCATTTTCACTTATATTCGACCAGCCTGATGCATTCCAAGGGCTCTGTTGGCATCGTCCTCGGAGAAAACTTGTCTTGGCATAAAAAAGTTACATTTTTAATTGCGTAGAAGCATTTGATCTTATTGAGAACGAAATACAGACTGAAGAAAAAATCATTAAAATGTGCATTTCCGAAACACATTGGCAATGAATGATTAAACTTGAAGAAAACTTGCTTCAGGAATGAACCAGAAGACGTTTCTATAATCGGTAAAACTTTATGTAATTGAAAAAAATTCATTTAGATGATATGGAATCTTCAGAAAACATCAATATTCCTACCTTTTGACGAGCAGATTATAAATTAACACAGAAAAGTAAGAGAAAATGCTGATGATTTTGAGAGTTCGATTGATTTTTAACTAACAGGTAAAGCTTCAGAACAGCGTACGACATTATGAAATCAAACAGCAAGTGATTTTTATTTCAATTCTTGTTAAGAACAAGGGTCATTTTTTAAAATATAAACTACCAATACTCATATGAGTATTCATATAAATATATAATATATATAATGATATGAACCATATATATGGTTCATATTTATGCCAATCATTCAAAAATCATAACCATTTTTATCATGTTCCATATGAATGCATAATTTCAATTTGAAAAATGGAGTAGGTGAAAATTTTGAACAGTTCTGGACAACTGCCACTTTTGCATAAATCCAAATCCTTGTGTCGCATCCATAATTAGTTAACTAAAATTTTCAGATCTCAAGGAAGCGTTAATTTGTTCTGGCTGCTTCTTTTAATTAAATTTCAAAATTAAGCCAGCGTCGTGTTCCAATCGTTACGAATCGAAATATGAACACAGGCCCAGAGCGCAACGAGTCGGATTTTGCCTTTGATTAAAGAGTTCACCTCCCCACAATCTAACCTTATTTCCCCCATATTTCGTATACTGTGGTTGAACACATCAAAGATCTACAATAGGCCTCGCGATCTCATTATTGTGGCATCATGCACGCTCTCTTGAAGAATGCGAACTCAAATTTCACACGCCATATTGAATTAAATTCTTTTTTCAGTCTAAGGTTTTTTCTACTCCGAAGGTCCCCTTTGCGCTACTCGCGCGAAATAATTTAATAGTTGCTGCGAGGTTCCGCTTTTGGTGATGTACCAGAGCGAAAAAATGGATTTTTTCTCAGTTAACCTATTATTGTGAAGAGTGAAGAGAATTTTTAATGGTTCTTCATTGGAAATTGCATGTAGATATAACGATGTATTTCAAAGGCACCCTTTTTTTAATTAAAATATCGCGTCAATTATTCAGTTTTAATCAATCAACTTTCATTTTGTCGTTCCCACATCTTTTTATTCTATTTTTATTTTTTTTAAATTCATACATTTTTTATTTCACAATTCATTCAGAATCCTGACACATGTTCTGGTCTTTTCTACCATCTTCAAAGGAGTACATTAAGGAACTGAACTCAAAATTGAAAAGGTTTTTTTATTAAACTTAAGACATCTGTGTATTTTTATGGCGCATGGACATAACAGTATCCAATATAGGGGTGTTACCGAATATTATTTGGAAATTTGTTAAATTCTCCTGTTCCTCAATGGCTTTTGTGATTGAAGGAATCTCCAAATAGTCCATCAATTTACCCTTATTAACATTATATAGTAAAGTGACATCTTTCTCTTCAAAAAACTGATTATTTTCTATACAATGTTCTGAAAACCGGTTGATTTCTGGTTTTTCAAAATAGACGTCCTACGTTTTTTGATTCTATGCTGTAAACATCGGCCTGTCTGTCATATATGCAGCACTACAATCATCTCAATTACTTTGATAAATCCCTGATTCGAAATAATTGAGGTTCTTTTCTTTAATATTCACCAAAATCTTCTATTTATTGCTAAAGAATTAATTCCCATTTTATGAAGACCATTAGAGATCCTACCTTTCATATGAATTATCTGCATTCCATAAATGAAAATATTAAATTCACAATAGAAATGGAAAAAAATTCTTCAATCAACTTCTCAAATCTTAATATAAGAATTAGAAATAATAAGTTCGAATTCGACATTTTAAGAAAACCCACCACTCCATTCAAAATTCAATCAGTCATGGCAAATTAAAATATCAACATTTCATAGTATCATTCATAAATTTTTGAGCACCTATTGAACGTAGTCAATTTCCGAAAAGAAGTCAATATAATTGAAACTGTAGCGGTGAACAATGGCTATAGAACTGAAATTATTGACAAAATAATTAATGAGAAAAATTACCGCAAAATTTAGGAAAAAAAATTATCAATATAAATGATCCGTATGAAGAAAAGAAAATACGGTTTTCAATGGCTTATAAAAAAGGTTTCAGCAGTAGGATCTCTAATGGTCTTCATAAAATGGGAATTAATTCTTTAACAGTAAATAGAAACAATTAAGCTGAGATTTTGGTGAATAATAAGGAAAGGAGCCCCAACTTTTCCGAATCGGGGATTTATCAAATTAATTGTGATGATTGTAATGCTACATATATGTTCACAACATAGAATCAAAGAACATAGGATGTATATTTTGAAAATGCAGAAATCAACCCATTTTGCAGAACATTGTATAAAAAATAATCATTTTTTTAATGAGAAAGATGCCACTTCACTATATAATGTTAATAAGGGTAAATTGATGGACTAAATAGTCCATCAATTTACCCTTTATTTGTTAACAGATTGTTGACAGAATGTACAAATGTACATTCTGTCAATCAAAAAAGCCATTGAGAAAAATGAGAATTTAACAAAATTCCAAATACTATTCGGCAATATATATTGAATGCCGTTATTTCCATGCGCCATAAAAATACACAGATTTATTAAGTGTAATGAAATAACCTTTTCAATTTTGAGTTTAGTTCCTTTTTGTGATATTTGAATATGGTCAAATGACCGAAACACGTGTCAGGATTCTCAATTAATTGTTAAATATAAAAACTGTATGAATTTTTTTTCAATAAAATTGTTATAATGTTTCGCCTAGAGCCAACCACATAATTCATGTTATCTTTTTATTCTCATAAAGTTCTTTTATTCAATATTGCTATTTCTGCTTATTCTTTTTGACTACTGCAGGAATTTTCTTCCACAAAATTCATAATGTATGAAAGAAGGATAATTTCAACAAAAGCTCCATTTATTTTCATTATATTATAGTTTAAAAAGAATGAATATTCAATGAAAATAATAAATGAACAAAAATTATCCCAAGAATATAATAATAAATATAATCTACTTAAATTGATATTACGGATGTTCAAAAATATTGCAAAAAGTTCTTTCACTACTGACACAAAAAATAGATCTTTAATATTTTCCAGAAACAATTAGGTAATTCCTTCAACAAATTCATTCAAAATATTATCTAAAAATAATTAACGTAGAATCTCATAGATTTTTATAGGGAACCATATCGTCATCATACATTGATATGAATTTGAGTTCGCATTTAAATCAAAAAGGGTCGAAAAACTTCGCTACTACTTTTTTTCAATAAAATATCTCACTCATAACCCCCCTCCCACCGTTTTCAATTACTGGGATGCTACGGTAATATCTATAAAAGTAAAACACTTTCAAGCATGTGGCATGTTCGATTCTGTTGCATGAAGTAGTTATAGTTTTTGTTACATGTTTAACATGTGTGGTGAGATGATTGTGCATCTATATACTCAGTTTAATATTATAAGTATTTTTGGATATTTCATAACCTAATTCACAAAATATGATATTATCGGTTACTCAAAATTATTGTTGTTTTGTTCGATTTCGAGGTTATGATATTCTTAACATTGATTCTAACTATACCTTCTATCAAGGTTCCAGTTTGAGTGAAAAATTAGTACTTGCAACACGAATTGAAAAAAATGTTCCTTATAATGAGTGAATTTACAATGATAATAAAGAAATAAGGAAGGTACAGTTGGTGTCAACTTCTGTTAGTGAAATTCTTTATAAATTTCAAAAATCAAAATTTTGGAGAAGGAAGCAAAATTATTCATGAACAATGTATGTATTATTGAGCTTGTTATTTGGATTATCAATTTTTCGAGGTTCTTATAAAAACCAAGAAACTAAAAATGCATGGATTCATTCTCATCTGGTCCTAATAATAATACAGATGAATTATTTACTAGCCAAATTCTGGTCATATATGTATTTATAGGAAATATATCCTGAAACAGTAATTTCTTTCTTGTTACTTTCTCTTTCCCAAAACCATCTCAAATATACTTTTATGACAGATTTAACCCAAATATAGATGCAACATCACAGGAGCTTCTAGATGTGTATATGATTAGTAACGTGTGCTCCCACAAATTTACTAACACACGCACCGTTTCACATGATCAACCACTAACCGAAGCCACTCCTCAGTATAACATAGTCTAGCACGAGTCAATAGAATCACTCCAAGCTAAACATGAGATTGCCAGTCAGTATCGCAGTCAAACCTCCACTACATTATCAAGCAGCAAATACAGACTGAATTGTTGTTCATTAACGAGTGTTGTATACCAAACTTGGCATCACCGTATATACATCGTCAAATAACACTATTGCATTTAGGCAGTCGTAATTATCGAAACTCTTCAATTTCGGATTTCAGTATCAAATCCACTCAACAAATTGATCATAAACCGTAACATCATTTCTCTATCGAAATAGATTATTCATTAATGTTCCAGATATACAAATGAGACTTAATAAGGTTGATATCACCACAACACAAACCGTTTGCCTCTTTTTCTGTCAGTTGTATACTTGCTACAACTACGAACTTTACAAACCTCCTGCATTTTCTCCTAATCTTCAGGTTCTTCAGAAGAAATTATCTTTCACAAGAGGAATCTCGAAAACATCTTGAATTATGCTCTTGGGAATTTTTCCTTCATTAGCAATCCAATTTGAGATAACACTAGGTTATTTTCTAAAAGATCCTAATCAGTACAATTTTTTGTCACCTTCGAGGTATCAAAACCAACAGAGCATCCATTGAGAAGAATAAATAGAAGCTCCTTAAATATCTGTACATACAGTCTATTTGTTGAGTGGTAAAACGACATTCTTTCTTTCACGCTCTTTTTTTGAAGTTTATCCACAATATTCGCAATGAATGTTCCTGCAAAGCTGTATTGCTGTATTTCGATTCTATTTGATGGGCATGATTTGGTTAATTTCTTAATCAGTATTTGTGGAAAAATCATGTTGATGATCTAAGCTTTATTCGTGTCTTCAAATGCAGTAGTGATACTGATCAGTTTTTCTTGAATTGAATGGAGTCAATCGAGGTAGACACCTGATGTCTGGACACGAATAAACCTTTCAAATCTTTGACTACCATATAATAATGAGCTTTGCTTTCGTGCCGTGTTTTTTTTGTAATCGCGATGGGAAGGAGGACAACTGTTAGCAAGTACGAACGTGCTTACAAAAAACCCACGACCAAAAATTACGTGCTGGCAGGCAATCATGCCCAAGATGGCTCTAATAAGATGATCAATCTGAGTGGACAAACTCTAGGGTAAGTTGCATCTTCATTTACCATCAAACAGTCGCATTCATGAGAAAATATCGAAGCTGAATAAGAAACACACTTCACAAAACTAATTTTGTCATCACATCTTTTCGAGCGAATGTTAATTTAGGATGAATGTGTGAAAAAATGGGTATATAGTGCTTTGTGCATTCTGATTATAGTTATTTGCTAAGTGTTAGTGATCTTTTGAAGATACTCACACTATTGGCATGGTGATGCTAGTAATCGACAACCTTATTCTAGCAATTTGCTAGTTGCTGCGTTTTACCAAATTCAACTATCAATTCAATAAAGCTGGCTAATACTTTCGATTTGCTGAAAATGTTGTTGGATAGTAACTTGCATTTTAGCCACCAGTTTTCTATCAACTGAAATCGATCTTCCAGTGAACATGTTAACAACTCGAACCGCAAAGGCCCATCCAAGATTCTCAGTTCCAAATCAGGACTAGTAACCAAACTCCCTGAACTGTTTGTAAATGAAGTTCGTAGTTTTGTATTATATATTTACAGATGTTTTTTCCGCTTTGAAACATTCCTGGGTTACCAAAAGCAATGGTTCAAATATTTAAAAAGCATACAAAAAGGTGCTTCAGGCTTATATGTATACGATACCTTCCTTATGTCAAGATCACAAGACATTTGTATGAGATGATCATGACTCAGGCATATTTGCTCTATCTTCTCCAAAAGACCGTGAGATTGGGCTATTGTACAAACATGTTGTTCAAACCTAGAGAAGCATTTTACCCTTTGCCTAAACATATTTATGCTTTATGTGCCTTTAGGTACTCCTTGCAGCAAATATGTGACAATTTGACGAATATATTTGAAGTAATTGGTACGTGGGTATTGGATGTTAGTTAGCAATTCATATTGCAAACCTGAAAAGAAATAATGCTGTACCTTTTAACTTTCAAAGGCGAATAGATTTCACACAGTTTATATGCTTATACAAGAAAAATAGATAGCAACATGAAAATTTCGTCATCTTTCAGATACTCCCAATGTCCGAAGGCCATTGGCATATGGCTTAATATCATCCATATAAAAATTAAATATAAGGAAACTCAAGACTGAAAGAATACAACATAAACAGATATTTGGACCTATACGAATGAATATCCAAATATTGCACCAACAACTACTGCCAAGAAGTCATTTACTCTTGCCAGCGAGTTTAAGAAAGGATGGATTTTGTTTTCATATTCTTCTTGTTGGATTTTCAATATGATGACACAGGCCGTTAGAATGTATCTCCTTTAATGAAACCCATTTCGTGTTCAATGGTGAAATCAACGTGTTAGAAACACAAATGATATATTCAGTTTATTCCTTAAGACTGATTGTTTACCTCACCAAAAGCGATACGAAATGAAGTGCATTCTTTCTAAATCAATTGTTAACATGTCCACCAGAAAATCGACTTCCCTCCTATTCGCTTTCTTTACATAATTCGAGAAACTAATGAGTAAAAATTATATCAGTTGTTTAGTACTCATTCAAGGTTATGAACCATGAAAACTAATAACGAATCAGACAGAAAAACCCATTTTTCTCGCAAATGTTCAACGTTTCAATAATACTAGCAAATTGCTCGAATCCCTGTTCAAAATGATGCGTTTTGAGTGTCTAACTTTTTTCAGCCGTGCCGATTCCCAAAGGGTTCTTTTTCGATCAGCTAATCATATGGGTCCAGGACAAGCACAACAACAATTTCAGTTAGTAGCCTAATTTTTGACTCATTCAATGAGCTGTATTCATTCAAATTCATTTGCAGGGATATAAAGATTCAACAGTTGAAGAGGATGGGTGTAGGAGCAGCAAAGAATGACGATCAAGGTGTGTATTTTCAATTTTATTAGTAAAGGTATACGGGGTGAACTATTTTGGTCTTCCACGTTTATCAATTGCATATATTGGTTGACATGGATACGAAAGTAGTAACCCAAAGAGTGTTAAGCAAGAAACGATAATAAATAAGTAAGAATACGTGACAATACAGAAATATAGTAGGAAGTAAAAAACGAAATAGGTATTGGACTATCTGGTAGTTATTTAACCGTCAGGCGACTTAAGAAAAGGATTAGTTTCACTTGATTACATCAGCAGTGTCACCATAGAAGGCTTTAAATATCTAATTATTTAAATATTTTAATATTAGCCATCTACATATTTAATTCCAAAAAAATTATATTTACTAAATATAACTTGTGAAAATAAATTAAAATAATGTCATAAAAGTACCACTTATATCAAATGACATATAAAATAAACATTCATTATAAGACATCCAAATGGTATAACAATTACATTCAAAAAATTTTCAGTTTACCAGAAGTTTTCTAAATTGTTGAAGGGTTAGTAAATATTTGTTGTTGATTGATGTTATATTTATTGAATATGAATTATTTGAATACTGACGAAGCAGTCTCTCTTAAAACTTGTTTTTCAGTATTATTTTTACATATCTTGAGTTTTTATATAAAGTAACTTAGTTAGATATCCAATAATATTGAATATTCCAAGTAAGATAGTTTTATGATGAAATTCTTAAGATTATGTTTGACATTTTTGAAAGATATTTGTTTCCATAAGATTGATCAGCAGAAACAAAATTTTGTCTATTCAAAATATTTAATTTATAGGATTTTGGTTAACAATTTTTATTTATTGGATTTTGTTATACCATTTGGATGTCTCATAACGAATGTTTATTTTATATGTCATTTGACATAAGTGGTACTTATATGACATTTTTTAAATTTATTTCCAGAAGTTATAATTATTAAATATAATTTTTTTGAAATTAAATATGTAGAAGGCTAATATTGAAATATTAATAATAATATTATACATCTTCTATTAAGAATTAACCTCTATTTATGTTATTCAAATATCTTAATGATCTTTTACAAAAATCAAGTGGAACAAATTATTGTTTCTGAGTGAAACGACTTTAATTTCACCCAGTGTTTATACAGAAACTGTATAATCGATTTAATGACAGCATAAATAAACGTTGTTTTCCTATTTTCCTTCAAGAAAAACCGAAGACAATTAGAAACGTAGTTCTTCGGTCAAAGGACTAAATAGAAACTACAGCTTATCCTCTTCAACTCATCATAACATTTACATCAGCCACATATAACGTTTATGAAAAACATGTTTACCAAGTCCCCAAACTTTTTATAAGCAGTTTAGTTCCAATCATTTTCAAATGATAAATCATTGCTAAGCAGCAGCAAAAAATGTTCTGGAACATTCTCTATTTAAGATCGTAATTTTATTTCTTGAAATAAGAACTGAAAAATTATTCGTATTGTATATTCATGAATTGCATATAATCAGTGAGTTATTCCAGGAGAAGAAGAAACCGTGTCATTCATAGACCTTCAACACAATAATCTAAAGATGCCAGAAAAGAAAGGGATACTGAAGAAGCACGACTATGGAATGATGATAGCTACAGATGGTAAAGGGAACTGGAGTGAAGACGTCCAAAACGACGAACTCATGATGCAAGCGGAAGCGAATATAGCGCAGCTCATGAGCAACTCGGGAGCCTCGGACGTCGAAAGAACTTTAAAGACCCTCAATGGATACCACGAAGATATCATCAAGGCTCTAAGGAATGCTGCATCCCACCGAGGAAGTTCCTCGTTACCTTCTGGGAGCACTACCGAATTGAGCGAGGAGAGACTCAGGCGCAGCTTAGAGCAGTGTGCTGAGAATTATGGCCAGTACAAGAGCAGATCGCGGTCTGCGAGTAGCGAGAAAATATGTGAATCCCAGGTATGTAGAGCTTCTATTTCATTATGTCTACATTGGTTTTGATAAATTCTCAATTTGAAGGCAGACAAATACTACAGAAATGAAAGTAGCAACTCCCTAAATTAACTGATGAAAGTATTAAATAAAGCTTTTGATATATACCAAGTTTCTCATGTATCTTTTTTAGTTAATTAATCACTTGCAAAGGTGTGGGTGACAACTCTTTCATCTTAATGAATACGCTTTTCGTAATTTCCAGAGTTTGTTTTCACACGTCAACTTTCTGACGGTAAAATAAGAGATCAGATACCTATAATCCTACCTTACAATCAGAGACCAGATACCTGTAGATGTAGATTTCATTCAAAATTAGTTAAAAGGCGCCAAGCACTCAATATTATCTGTGAAATGCTTCGTCACAAACTGTACCTACAATTAGAAGTATACAAAAGCTCAATACCAGCAACGTACAACGTGTTATATACTTTATACGTTACTTCTGAACCTAATCAAATCTTTACTTCGAAACTGCAATTTCAATTACCAACTATAATTTGTACAGATTCATAGATCCATTAGGAGATGAGGTACAGAACAAGCATAACTCCAATGTAAGAGGTAAAGTCAAAAGTTTCATATCTAGAAGTAGCATACGAAGCTATTATTACCCAAAAATGAGACGGACAATGAAAGAATCAAATATCGAAGCCGCTAGTCATCTCGAAGCAAATACATCTCATTCACTAAGTATTGTGATGTACCTCTACTTCATCACAAGGTTAAGCGAAAAAAAACTTGAGATGTGAATCCCTATCCATTATTTCAAAGAAAATACCATTAATACCATTGATATACCAATGCTTCTTCTGAGGTAGTCCATCTCCACTGTCTGAGTTTTTCTCTTAGAGTCTGCAGTAAGTGTCTACAGCTCTAAGCCATAGCACAGTACCGATTCAACCAGTTTTCGGCCTAGTCTTCTTTTGATTTTGTAGGATATGTTTCGATCCCACCAAAGACCATTGAGACATCCAAGTACCTTTCTGCTATTTTGAATTAAGGTTCTTACTTCCTCCTTGCCAATGTCATCCTTGTAAAGTGTGACTCCCAGGTACTGGCATTTGTCAACTTGTTGTAATGAGCAGACGAGTTCACAGTGGACTGAAAATTTACAATTAAATGAGTATAGTTTCCCATTGTGAGACGATGCGTTTGATAGATTGAAACAATCACTAGAACATAATAAACGTTTTACACCTTAAAGAAGATAGTGTTATGTTGGCTATGCTTTACACTTTTCCTTCATTTCAGGTTGTGCTAGAAGCAGAGGATGAAGAAGAGGACGAAGTCCCGCCGTGTGGACCGATCCGAATCCGCAACCTCGAAGACCTCATCCGCCAACTCGAGCACCATTCCCGTCACATGAGTCCAAGTGGTTCCGAAGACATCAGGATGTCAGAGACTGAGGCCGATCGTCACTATAGGCAAGAATCGTCATCCGCGTGTAGTGAGAGCTCTCACCAGAGTCACAGGGATTCGCGTTTTGTGTACGGACGTTATAGGCACCCTGCCGGTAGAATGCCGTACCCCTCTCATCACATGCACACCGCTGAAGAAGAGAGTATCTACGAAAGTGCGGATCACGACAGAGGAGAGCCCTGTGGGGAAACACCAGATAGCGAAAGGTGAAAATTCAGAGAACGATTTAGAGCTGAGTTGTTAATATTGCATGAAAGTTCTTCCAATGTGTAACCCCTAGTTTTTGTTTATCATTATCAGTTTTTAATTAGTGTTATATATAGAAAGACAGAGTAGACAGGGGGTTTTCAAAGGTGAGTATATTTTTATCAGGAGAAAAAAAGGATGTACTGATCCGACTCCTAGCTGTTAGCAACTCAAAGCACTCTTGACTGCAAGCAACCCCCTTATTTTAATACCTAACCCTGAATCTTATTCGTTTCGATCGCCTAGTAACAAGAAGGACTTCATGTTTTAATATCTCACATTACACCTAACTGAATAAGGAAAAGTTAGAGGAAATTCAAATAAACTGGAATAAATAAAAGCAAAGCATTTCAATCCGAAGGCTCCAAATTGTTGTGAGAAAAAAGGACCAGTGATTTCTCCAACCCCTCTTCAGACTTCGCAGCTTTGAATCACAATTTATTATGCTGGACTTCTTATGGAACAAACCCTTTATCTTGTAAATAAACCTTTCGAATAATATACAAAGCATGGAAGTTATTTTCAGGTAATTCTAAGAATATAGTTAATGAAACAAAGAAATTTAAAAACTCATTCATCTTTCAAGTCAATGATAAACGCATCCTACCTAACGTAGGATGTCCCCAGATGCCATTAAAGAGTTTATTATGATTGTACAATTTGTGAAAAGCTTGAAATAAGAATTAAATTATAAACAAAATAATTAATTTCGTTGTGGGAAAGTATAAAAGTACTTGACATCTGAAGATTCCCTAGCTTAGTTTCAGCCAGCTTGACTTGATTCTCAAGCCAAGCTTACATAATTCAGCGTTAAGAAAAGCCAAACTTCATCGAATTGGTGTTTGGTATTTTAAGCTCTTTTTCATTCAAAATCCAAGTTCTTTTCAATCAAGGTATCAATTCGATTTGGTTTGCTTATGAGGATATAAAATATTCTTGGATACTTCAGTTTATGGTTTCTCACGTAAAAAAATATATCCAAAAATATAAAAACATATGAATGTAAAGAAATATCTACCTGTTTTCTCTCCTTTGATGAAAATAATTATTCATTAGAAAAAAATGTTTTGTTGTTTTAATTTTATACAGGGGGCATATAGCAATTTTGTAACTTTTTGTTTTTCTAAATATTTGATTCTGTCTTTATTTGGTGGAAACACATTTTAATTGAAAAAATATATGAGACAGTAATTTATTTCCACAAAAATGTTTGTACTACTACAACAATTGTTTCACCACGATGTGGCTTCTTCAGTACTGGAAAACTTTTTTAAAGAATTAAATATTATTAAACAAATAGCGTGAAACAACGGTTACAATCCCTTTCTCATAGACAAAATGGTATCCGATAAACGAAAGAAAATGGCATTAAATCTCGTGTACCCAATCATTAAAGAGGACAATACACAGAAATATTTTTCGTTATCTTATGTCAATGGATTATCTGAAAATATCGCTAAATATTTCAAAAGTTGTTTCAATTATAACGCGGCTTTTAAGATAATTAATAACCTTAGTACCTACATAAAAAAAAATGAAGATCGAACAAATAAAGAAAATAAATCCGGAGTCTACAAGTTGACTTGCAAAAATTGCCCTTAAGTATACATTGGCCAGAGTGGTAGATCATTTAAGAAACGTGTCCAAGAACACCAAAGGGGTTATATATCCAATTCTGTACATTCGACATATGCTAATCAGCATGATTTCAACAATAATTATGAAATTATCCACGTTGAAAGCAAAAGTTCTAGATAAACACTTTTAGAAATTCTTGAAATCAACAGGTATAACGCCCGTAAAATGCTTTTGAACGAACAAACAGATATTGATAAGTCTCCATTACTGAATATTTTTCCTTAATGGCATTTTTAGCGGCAAACTCCAATAAACACCTAGAAGTTTTATGACTTGTGCTTCCATTATTTGGTCACGTACCTAAAAATGTATTTAAACTCGGTTACACTGAATACCATCAGACAGTACAATGTAATACGTGAAGAAGCCACATCGTGGTGAAACAATTGTTGTAGTAGTATAAACATTTTTTTGGAAATAAATTACTGTCTCATATACATTTTTTTAATATTGTTTTTCTCTGCTGATAATAAAGAAATAAATTATTATTTAATATTTTTGCTTCACAATCAGCAGAAGAACTGTCCTGCTACATATTCTAAACCACTGCCTTGAAATGCTTCTTGTTCAAACGTGTTCTCGGCCACGCTCATATTCACACACAACAGATACACACGTCTCAGTCCACATCTATCTTTGAGTGTCTTTAATAGTTCAATATAGAACAGATCCCTTAAAATTTCTATCGTTCGCAAGACCCAATGAAAAGATCGGAAATATATACGTACTGAGACATGCACAAAAAAAATCTTCTAGGCCAGTGCGAGGAATACTGGAAGACAGCGATATTTCCTGCACTCTAGTGTTATCCTGTAGTCCAGTAAGCAATATAATTAAGTATATGAAACTGACGAATTATGCTGAAAATGAGGAATAGTAATGTAGTGATTGTGATGGCGAATTTAGCATACTTCCAGTAATAAAATGACGAATTATGCTGAAAATGAGGAATAGTAATGTAGTGATTGTGATGGCGAATTTAGCATACTTCCAGTAATAAAATAATCGAAAAATTGATCAGCTTAGAGAAACTTGATATCAGTAAAATAAATGGAGGTTTATACTCGATAGAGGGTATATAAAATTATTTGAATATTTTAATATTTACAGATATATTCTGTTAGCCTTCTACATATTTAATTTCAAAAAATAATATTTAATATTATAACTTCAGGAATTAAATTAATGTATATAAGCACTTCCCATATCAAACATTCACTATAAGACATCCAAATGAGATAACAATATTCGATAAAGATTAATTAAATATTTTGAGTAGACAAAATTTTGTTTCTGCTCGTCCCTCTTATTATTATTATTATTATTATTATTATCCTGATACTCCTAGATCTTCTGTGAAGATCCCTCAGAAGCTTTTTCAGCTTGTGCGAGTTAGGAGTTCAGTTGTGTTCTGTGTAGGCTTTGTTACTGCGATCTTGCGCCACTTTAGGTCACAGCACTGTTAATTTTTGACCCAACAGTGAAATGGTGGCAGATACCCGTCCAACTAGAAAATTTCTTTTCTACCTGAATAGGATTCGAACCCTGGACCTCCCGGTCACGAGTCCGATGCTCTCCCGCTGAGCTATCCACACTCTTATGAAAACAGATATCTTTCAAAAATGTTCAACATAATCTTAAGAATTTCATCATAAAACTATCTAACTTAGAATATTCGATATTATTGGATATCTAAATGAGTTACTTTTTAGAAAATCTCAAGATATGTAAAAACATTACTAAAAAACAAGTTTCAAGGGGGACTTTGCTTCTTCAGTACTCAATCATATTCAATAAAATATAACATCAATCAACAAAAAATATATTTACTCACCTTTAACAATTCAGAAATTGAGTACTGACGAAGCAAAGTCTCTCTAAAAACTTGTTTTTTTTTAATGTTTCCACATATCTTGAGATTTTATAAAAAGTAACTTAGTAAGATATCCAATAATATTGAATATTCTAAGTAAGATAGTTTTATGATGAAATTCTTAAGATATGTTAAACATTTTTGAAAGATATCTATTTTCATAAGAGGTATGAGCAGAAACAAAATTTTGTATACTCAAAATATTTAATTTATAGGATTTTTGGTTGACAATTTATATTTATTGGATTTTGTTATCTCATTTGGATGTCTTATAAAGAATATTTATTATATATGTCGTTTGATATGCGTAGTACTTATATGATATTAATTTAATTCCTGAAGTTATAATATGAAATATAATTTTTTTAAATTAAATATTTAGAAGGCTATATCTTTAAATATTTAAATAACTTGATATCAAGCCAAGATTTTACATTTCAAGCAAAGCCTTTCACAGATACATGACAAGCACATCAGATATTTCATTGAAATTCGTTTATGAAACTAATAATCCAACAATATAGTAAAGACCATCTCGCGTTTTCTCACAATAAAATTCATTAATTTGTTAATAATTTCATTCCGAAACTTTCTACAAATTATTCATTCAAAATATATTCTGGGATTTGTAACTATAGAAAAAACTCCTTACACCTAAAAATATTTTCATAGTTCGATGTTGCGATACATCTTGTAAGAAAACACCCAATTCCAGCGGAGATGTTTTGCTTTTTTTACTTAGAATGTCAGATTAAAAATTCTTAAATTTACTCCGGATAAATGTGAATTCCTTGAAAGTGTCGATCGATAGCATGCCAAAATAAATAAGAACTCTTGAACGTACAAATTTATCCGAAATTTTTCGAATCCCGTTTTCCACTTAAATTTATATAATTAATTTTTGAAACGGTTCGTTTTGATGAGTGCTAACTCCTATTGTAATAAACTCAGAACTAAGAACACCCTGTATACACTCCATTCGGAATAACATCATAGAATAATGTTATGAATTTAATCAGGTAATGGAAATTATTGTTTTATTATTTACAATTATATTATTTTATCCTATTCTTTCGCATTATCGATCACCTTCATGAATCTGGGATATTACAAGGGTAGTGTGTTAGTTATAATGTGATCTCCGAGGATTTCCTCTTCATCTACAATAAAAAGAAAACTTTTTAACCGTTCTTCCGTTTACTTTTGTTTCCCGATTCTTGAATTCGATATTGAGTTTCCTAGTAAGATATGATATTATATGACGCAATTTCATTGGTGCAGCTTCAATCGGATCATCACATGAATTAAAATACATATTGTTTTCAAGAATAGGGAGCAAATCATGACAAAACTAACTCCGTCAATAATTCCAAAACACGAAATTTTTGTATGTGGTCAAGCGCATTTTGCCCTCTATTCATCCTTGTAGAAGGCGTCTTTATCTGAAAATCTCAATATATTCTATGGGTTGTTTAGAAAATTAAAGCTATGTCATATTTAAAATGCATTTATAAATGCTCTTCATGGTGTTTCAAGATGAAAATTACTTTTGACGTTACTTGTGAAGTCTAATGATCCATAAAATCGATTAATATTTTTTTGGGTAGTTCAATAAGCCAGTAGGTTAAATGAATCATCACGACAGAGAGCCAGTGATTGTTGTCTGTGATCTGCAAAAACCAGGCAAAATTGAGAAATGTCACTTTTTTCCTTCGTAGCACATAAACGGGCAATCGTACGGAAATGATATTGCTTTTATCAATAAGATGGATCTTTCGACTTGCAACTCGTACTCGTTATTTTACAATGATTATGGTGGTGTCTGTTTGTTATGGTTTGTGGTATATTGCAAAGTTCGTTTTATAAATTAGGCTAGTTAATTAAGAGGTCTAAAATGTTCATCGATTTGTTTTATTCTATTTCTGATTCGAAAACTTTTTTCGAATGTAGATTATTTATGAAATTTTCGAAACATATTATATCATCCACATATCTATACCAGTAAACAATTTATTTCTTCAAGGGGTGTTCAAAAATTGTATTATCTAAAGAACCCATGAAAATTTCAGCTGAGGGGAGACATTAAGGATTACCAATTATTGAAACTTTTTGATCTTCTTGTATATAATGTCATTGAATTAAAAAACATTCGGTTTGCACTAATTATCAATAATTTAAATCCACCTCAATTGGGAGATCTGGACGCTCCACATCTTCTGGTGGTTGTACAACCTCGTTAAAATCCGCATACCATCGGCAAATGGTTGTTTTTGATTAGCATTTTTACCGGTAACATTTTTCAAGTTGAGCTATCTCATATTTTACAGAGTATTCTAAAATATCTGAGATTATACGGAGTACTCTAAAGAACGCCAACCTTACTATCGTGATCATCTAGTGGCAGGAGAATAGTACGTTACGTTGTGCAAACAACCCAAATTACACCTAACGAAAGCAAGTGACGGGAGGTTCAAATATTCAGAACAGAAATGTCAGAATGATATATTTATATTAGTAATATTGAAAAGCAACAGCCCTCAATGAATGAAAACAAACATTTATCAGCCTGCGGTTAAATCTACTCTTCTCAGTGGTTCGTAAAGCCAAAGTGAACCTAATAGTGCTAATACAGCGGAAAGGGTTAAAGAGGACAAGATACAGTCAGCATGCACCTTCAACTTCACTTCTGGTAACCAGTGCAGGGGGGTACAAGGGGTAAGAATTTGGATGGACAGTTAGCTGGGTAACGTGGTATTCCCAGGAGATCACTACCTGAAGGGTCGTACGAACTAATCCTGGGATATCACAATACCTCGGAACAATGGTCTAACAATGACTCACACATACTCACAGTAGCGTTGAATATCCGGAGCTATTTACTGTCTCTATACGATACGTCGTCTTCTACCAGGGTTACTCAGTGATTTACTCCACCGGTTAACAAGGAATACAATCTCTCAAAGTAAGCAAGCGGCTGCATATAGCAAATATGTAACACAAACTGACTAGGATGTTATAAAATAGATACAGTACCCCATCATCTAGGCGTGTCAATGAGCGTTACAATAAAAGAAACAAAGAAATAGGTAACCTCACCTAAGAATGCATGGAAATCAGTTACATATCAGGCACTGCGAATACCATGAACCGTACAAATAAATAACCACTATCAATAAATACAACAGACAACAACCAGGCACCGATAGAAAGTATACAATATAAATAGATAACTTGAGAGGGTTGTGCCGCTTTGGTTATATACAAAGGCTATGCATTTTAGTAAAACATTCCAGTCGGATTAAATAACACTGAAGCAAAAATACGAGAATGAAAGGCGATGAACGAGCATGCAATCATTAATTTCACATTGAAACTGAGGTGGTATTCAAAAATGTAAAGCATGCAATTAATCAGAAGCATTTAAAAGAAGTTTAATTACTAAGAGTTACCAAGGGGGGCTGTTATAAGTACTATTATCTCGAGTATGTTTATAAGTCGCTCAGGAGGTTTTTTCCAAAAAGATTCCTCTCTGCCGCTTCAAACTACAATGGGTATGCCACAAGGACGTTGTTCTCTTTGTTATTGTCACCGAGCATACACGTCAAGTTACAGTGCCACAGAATATTTGACACAGAAATATTCGGTTAAACACCGTGATGTAGTGATGTAATTTATATAATCTATGAGAGATTCTGTCAATCGTATGATCCTTAAATAATACGGATCTCTTCAAAGTCATTGCTGAGCATGAACGGTATTTTTCCGATTAAAAACCAGTGTTTAGTTAACACACGAAACTCGTTTTTATCCATCACCAAAAACAAATATAGCGTCACCTAACCTTCAATATCTCGACAATGACTGAACCGAATGTTATGAAATTGTTACAAGTATCCTTTATAAGTTGATACTATGAAAAAAGAAGAGTAGCATTGCATTGGCCGCACCAACTTTCTGTAATTCCAAAGAATTAATGAGCCATCGGGTATTTCATTGACACTTTGGATTTAAGTTAACTGAAAATGAGGCTCAAGTTTTAGTAGTGACATTTAATTGGCGGCGTCTTATATGTGCCTTTATGCAAAATTCAAAAAGGGCCCTCGAACACATCATAAAACGACTTGTATGAATATTTCAGTAAAAAATTAACTTGAATAAACTTTTTCAAAAATCGAGAAACCTTCCACTCTGAATGCATTATTTTATAAAATGTTTCCTGTTATCCTCTCTCATTTATTTTCTTAGTTTCTCTCATCTTCTTTCAGTTTCACGTTTTTCCTTATCTCTTGTTTTGTTTGGATCTTCATGACCAATCTTCAAAAGCTGCTTCTTGCATTTTGTCCCTGTTTTTTGACAGTTTCGTATTTTATTTTCCAAGGTAATACTCAACATGGGTTTCGTCATACTTTATTGCACTCCTCTGCTGTCACAGATTTTTCATAATGTAATTTTATATTTCGAGTTTGGTATACTCAATTCCCAGTGGCGAAAATAAATTGTAATTTTTCCTGCTACTCATCAGTCCGAATTAGCAAATTCTCATTTGGTGTCAGATATCCTTCGTTCTAAATTATTCCAGGTGCAGTCTACCTCGTAAGTATAAATGATGGTGATTGCTCATTTAGAGAGGTAGTTGTTTTGGTGTCCTTCAGTATCTCTTCCAAATGCTCCACGATTGTTATTTCTTAATAGTGATGAATTCATGCAAGCGCAGCAACAGTTAGCCAGGTGGGCCAGTGAGGATGGAATGGGTCAGCCGGGTCCTAGTGGAAGTGTTGGGAGCGTACCTCGGGAATATTTTCCATCACCTAGCAGTTCTACTAGCGAAGAGCCCCCAAGTATCGCACGAGCACCCGTTCCTACACCTGGCGCGCCAACTGGCCCTCCACATCCTGAACACGCCACCATCCATCGACCTAAGAGATATCCTGAATATAAGCACTGATAGTGGCTGAAACAGGTATGTACCTCTACGATAGATAGGTATCGGTGTTTAGTAATGATATTCCTACACACTTGGTACATGCTCTGTAGCTGACAATCAATGTTTACAAAATTCTTCCCTTCCTGAGATAAAATTCAACTCGAAGTAAAAACAAGAAATATATGTTACTAGTGATGAACAGGTACTAAAGCCTGATTTTCACAGGCCAGTTACTGACCGCTTAGTGGTTAGCAACTGTCTGTTCTGCTGTTACTTTCTCCACGCGATCTCACTACTGATCTGCATAGGAGACAGAACTAGACAGCTTCTATGTTACCAGTGCTGACTTTGAGTGTTTTTGATCCCTTGCGTTTTCACGAGCTCAGCACAATAGCGAGACGAGTGAAATGGATTATCAAGGCGTTTTATTTGACTATTAGCCTCATCACTTACTAAACTTTCGATGAAAAATTTTAAAAGCCATTTTCAAAGTCACAAATGAAGATTTGAAAATTCCGACACTGTTTAAATGTAAACTGTCCGTCTTGTCGGTGGATAACGCAATAGAGTCAATGGCTTTAAGTGACCTTCCTACCCACTGGGGTTTATGGCCACTGACTCCATGGGCACGTGATTGGGATATGCACAATCAGCACGCAAACGAAGAAGTCCCCTTTTGCTACCAGTACAGCACTCTCTTCTACTGGCTTTGCAGTGTCATACTCAGAATTGTACATGTCTGCATATGAGCATAGCTCTCAACCTACGTTGATGTACCATTATCATCATTACTGTCCCGGGTTTCTACCCGAGTTTTGACACTCCAGCAGACCCCCGAAAGCTGAATAAGAAAGAAAAGGATATCTGGAAATAAATAATAGAGAACCTGCGTCAGTAAAACTCACACGCCAAAGGAGTTTCTTATTTCCACCGTCTAGTCGCCACTCCAGCTCCAGACCCGCCGTGGATTCTCTGGTCGTTTCAAACCCAGCATAAGGGGCATTGGTCGAAATCTCCAAACCCACAAGCACAGTCCCGGACGACCCTGAAGATAGGAAATACCCTTCTAGCCTAGCAACCACTATACTCACGAGTCCAACACCCTTTGGGTGGCCAGGAGTACAAGTAATCCTATGGGCATACTCCCATCTCATGGTAACTTTGTTTCCAAAAGGAGCCTTTGAAGGCTAACATACTCGATTCCATAAACCACGAACTCTAGGAATATGACACGTCACCGTATTGCTCCCCTTAAAGCTAGAACAGATCTATTTCTGACATATTCGCCTTTATGGACAGAGTACTTACAATCGGGTAGAACCAAGTCAGTTTTATGCGTGAGCGCCCTGTGATACAACACCCACGCCATAGTCAGCGGACAATGAAATCAAAATATTTTAAGTAGCTAACCGACAGTTACCGGCCGACAGTAACTGGCCTAACTTTGTTTTCACGGACCCAGTAGCAGTCGAATACTAACTTTCCTTCGCTGTTGGACAGCTATTGGCCTTGTAAAAACCAGGCTTGAGTCTGAGTGTCTAATTTTTTGTGGAATGAACCTAGTTTCTGATAAAATTATAAGGCTGTGACTTTGCTTTGCAATTGTTAGTAGTAACATTGCATTTATTGTTCATTTCCCTGCAAATCAACTTCATAATATATGCTATTTCAGAAATCTTGAATTTCATTGTAACCGACATGAGGGTCAATATGGTTATTCAGTTAAATGCCAGAGATAAGCTTTTTCTTCTGTATCAATAAATCAGTTGAACTAGTTGGTACGGAACGATACACTTATGTTAAATTTAATTATTGCATTTTTCATCGGAATTGTGAGGTCAAAGAATCTATTTTTGTGACGTTTTCTAACATTATCGTTTGGTCCCATTGAACCTGCAAAGACCTACCCCAAAACTTTTATCTTGTCGTTAGGGTCAACCCCCTAAATCGAAAACAATTCCTCGATCCCTCACCACCAAAAGTAAGGGATGCCCCACTTCAAAATGTTGAACTTTGACATTTACGATTTACTATCCAGTTTTCACGAACAAATTGATCCACAAATTTCCGTGACGGCATTTCGTTTCTATTGTATTTTCGTTAAGTCAAATATTAAACTAATTTTCTGTCAAAACACGAATGACAGACTTCAAAATGAGATGCCCACACTTTATTTCTCCTCCTAGCGTCAACTTGTCAAAGCCTATAATTTCAGTTATCCTAACAGAAACAAAATTTCTTTCCAAATTATTCAATTAAAAATAATTTTGGTTTTAAAGACAAAATTCAAAATATTAAATTACCAAAAAATTCTGAATTAATTTCATTTGATGTACAAAATTAATTTTCCAACCAAAGAAACAATAGATATTATTGAAACACTTTCGATTAAAATTACAGTGCTCCAGTAGGAAGAAATAATATTATAAATGGTCTGGAAATTAATTTACGACAAAACTTTTTTCAATTTAACGCTCCTAAATTGCTTCCAATAGGAGCTATAACCCAATTATGATAGAAAAAATGTTAACCAAAATACAAAAGGAAATAGCATTGAATCTACCCTGTTACAAAAGATTTGACTAAAAAATACATTTCTACTCCTTAAGTGAAAAGAATATCGGATAATATTTTAAAGCGACATTTGACTATCATGTAGCTTTTTTAACGATTCATATTTAAGGAATTCATATAAAAAACAACGAAGATGAAATAAATGAAAACAGTAAATCTGTAAACCTGACGGAGCCACAGTGTTGGTGAAATTGTTCTAAATCAATAAATTTTGGAAATATTCTTTATTACTTCACTTGATTAAAATAAATTTATATCAAGTAGGGACCGATTAAATTAAATTATTCTTCAGTGAAGGTATTTGCTCATTTCTTTGCAATTCTTTTCGTAAGGCCAATTTCCATACCTTTCAGGGTTTTTTGATATGACGCATGATCGTTGAGTGGTAGACATTTCATTTTTCATTCGAATTTTGAGACTTTCTTTCTTTTTTACGGGCGCTAGTGGAATCTAATTGTCCTTTAAACTGCATTTAGAGCGTGCAACCCGCTATCGACATTGTTTCTTCGCCGAAAAGTACGTTAAGATGATCAATGGTCTTCATTTCTCCCAGTAGATACTCTCTTGTAGTGTTAGATAGAGCATAATATCAGGAATATGAATATCATTATCTCTACACATTTTCGGAAGAAATAGAGCGGATTATATTTATTTAAAAGTAGACAAAACGACGATTATCCTAAAATAAAAAGTGCCAACATAAACGGCGAATAATTAGGCATAATTTTACATATAAGCGGCTTTTTGAGATCTAAGAACACCTGGTCTTCCATTCATCTAGATATCAACCAATATCTCCAATGACATTGTAGCTTGACGCGTTGGGGGCGCTTGTCTTGACTAAGATCATAGTTTCATCTCGATGAAATGAGGGATTAAGTCTTGATGCTAAAAGCATGCCTAAAGTTTATTTTCCTTATGCAAAATCTTAAAACGCACATGAAAATCATGTTTCTCTTTTATTGATGTTCCGCACACGTAGAATCCAACTTATTATTGAGGAAAGAGCGTCGATGTTTCTTTATTCTAGTGTCAAAGGACCTTCCAGCCTCTCCAATATAAGTTTTAGAGCAGGTATCCTATGACAATTGGTAAACACCTGACATGTGATTTGTTCATTTTAAATTTTAAGTTTTTTTAAATTAATACTAATGAATTAGATGTTCTGAATTTATACACATAACCATCTTAACTTTCTTTTTTCAGGGTGACGCCGTACCGACATCAACAGCGAACCCTGGGCTCTACCAAAGAACGCGTTATCAGGATAATAAAGAATTAACAGTGGCAAATGAACAATTTAGTGACTATTAAAATAACGTCTACGAATGACATACAGGTGCTGATTGATGCTCACGATTTCTAATGTTCTACATATTTGTAAATATAGTTGTATATAAAGAAGGAATAATGACACGTCAAAATGACATTCTACAAAACAATTATATTCACATAATTTTATGATGTAATTTTTCATCTCAAGTTAAATTTTTCTTCTTAGATATTTTTGAATTCGTGCTGACAAAGAAATTTTTCCTTGTTGAGCCATTTAGTGAAATTTATGCAATTTTTAACCATAACAGAATTAGTTACTTTATTTTTCGAAGGACATTTTCCTATTTTAATCCCTGTTAAATTAATTAAATTCTACATACTGAAAAGTTTCTCTTCAAATAAATTCACCCAGATAATAGTTTTCTCATCAAATTGTTCACAAGCATTTTCATCCAAGAACAAAGGTACTCTCGATTGCTGATCTATATCAACGAAAGGATATTACTTCTTGACGATATTTGAGGGTTCGAAAGAAATTATAACGCATCTCAACTAATTTGATAGTCATATGTCTTTCGAAAGAACAATATTTGTCAATATAAATACCGAGCTTTCCACTTCTACCCACTGTGATTCTCATGAAAGGAAAACTACCCAAAAACAGTAAACATGAACTGTACCAGATCAATCCATCCTTCCTGATTTTTGTGTGGAATTGCCGCTGTTTGACTATCCTTTGATATTATCTTCTGGTTGATTCTATAAGGAATTCTCCTTTTCCGGAGTTTTTGTTATTTGCCTGATTTTTTTATTTCTTATATACCATATGAATCATGCAGAGTACGTCTAATGCATATCTTAGAGTCTTGTTTTGTATTATTTTTAATTCTCCTAATTGTAACTGTTAAGAAGTAGGATTTTGGCATTGGTCTTATTCTTACTTTGAGTTCTTTGTCTAGTTTGCTCTTTCTGTTTCATTATCGTTCAACTTCATTTTTTCTGTTGGGTGTACTCTTCTTCTTTTATAGCGATATAATACTGATATATGCTTGGCTATTGTATTCATTTGATTTTATCTTCCAGTCATTGTACCAGTTTATTATCTTGTTGACGTGAATTTAAAGTTTCTTTATCGCATTTTCTTGTGTTTTGTGCGACTCTGTGTCATCTTCGTATAATGTTAACGTTGCCGTTTTTCTTTTCCACGTGTCACTTGTATAGATGTTATATACTGGTCCTAATCCAGAACGCTGTGGTACACCTGCATTTATTTCTTCTTTTACTCTAATGTAAAATTTTCTCTTCTTTAGGCCGATTATGCTTTCAATTTTGCGTATGCAATGCCGCATTTTTAGATTTTTTGGATCAATCCCTGATGCCACATTTTGTCCAAGGCTTTTAATATATCACAAGTACTGCTGCCATTTTGTATCCCCTTTATTTTTGTTTCAATATATTTTCTGTACTTCGTGCCAGTTGTGTTCCTGTTCCGTGTTATTCTTCAGGTTTATATCTCTTCCTTCTGTGATTTTCTTTAGTCTCTTTTGTTTTATCTTTTCTGTATCATTATGGAAAGGATAATAACCTTTCCATCAGTTTGGATTATTATCCTTAAGATTCCAGCCCGTATGTACTTTAATTTGTTTCTTTTTTTCTCAGGTAGTTTTTTGTTTGTTGTTTTATCCATTCCTCAGATTTTCTTGATGTTTAATTCTTTGACACCAACAACCAAACCTCTGGGTTTGCATGACATTACCCCTTATGGAGACGATGAACAAATTTTCGTGATCTCTTGTGGGATCATAAAAGCGACAGGTCATCTAAAAAAGCTTGAATCTCATAATTAGGCACAAATTATTCTCCCCAACTAGTGCGATGCTGGTATATAGCGACTGGCTGTTTTTGGATGTTTCTTTCATTAGGTAAATTGCTCTAGAATCCCTCATGATATGTTTAGATTTAAAAGCTCATGGACTGAGATCCATATCGACAAATATTATTTTTCGAATAACATATGGGAAGATATTTGTTGAAAATATGCACGAAGCATTAAGCTGCAGGAACATGTAAATAACATTGCGTCGAAAATAGTAACTGTTTCTAACTCGTCAGCGCAATCAGCACCTAGCGCCATACGAACTGAGATTAGGTGAAATTGTTTCGTAATCGACGAATATAAAGGACCCGGTGTGTGTATGACGTAATGGTACTTAAAATCGAGTTAAAAAAAATAGGAAAATGAAGCAAATGTGTTAAGTGTTACAGCCGTCACTCTGACTGACTTTTATAGTTGTTGACAATTATTACATGAACAAATTGACTTTATGTGCAAGATTGCACATGCATAATTCTAAACCTGTAGTGTGCGATGTTTGAAGAGTTCAGATTTTGCCTTAGTTGTGGGCAGCACTTGCTTAGGAGCTGGATCGAAAGAGAGATCAGATACCCTTCATATTTTACAACATTGTTTAGGCACTCCTTTAAAAACCAAAATTTGTGAATGTAGTGATCATCACTGATAGGAATTTAATTTTAAAGATTTCATTCAAGCTTCGCGTTCAAATTTTGTTTGGGTTTTATGGCACTCCTAATAATCAGGAATCAATCCCAAATTTTGACCCAGTTGAGCTCTCATAAGTGATATCTGCCTGCAAGTTGAGTCTGTAAAACACAATGATGCCATTTTATACAGTTATCATAAGTAGATACAGTATAGTGTGACAATGTATTTTACCCAGAACATACAACGTAGAAGTCAACAAATCAAATGGCAGCATCGTGATTATAATCTATTATTTCCAATATTATTAGATAAGGTAGTTAATACAAATTCTCTGGCCTAAGTTAGAAATGAATTATTTTTATTTCGGGTAATTCTATTTATACTGCTTTGTATATTGATTCAGCAATACTGGACGGCAAATCATAAACAGGGTATAAATATTAATTCTCTGTCAATGTAGATGTCGAATTTTGCTCAGGTATTCAAGGCCATGCTAGTGAAAGAACGTACCTGTCATGTACATCCTACAGATATCACTGTCATGAAAGATTGAATTGCAGATGCGATGAAATATTCGCTTATATATTAAATGATTTTATAATCTTCTATATAGAGACAGGAAATTATGGTACTATCTAAATATTCTGCAACAAGAATTTTTTTTCTTACAGTGAGTTTAATTCTTTCTGATTTATACTTCTAACTGAATCATGGTAAAATAAAAGTCCTTAAGTTATTTTGCATCATGGATAAATTTTGGCAACTATAATTGATAGGATATTGTAGAATTTTTGTAGTAATAATTTGTTCATTATAATTTATTCCAGAACTACAGAATTAATAGATAGGAATAGAAATTTCCTTGCATTTAAATTCCTTTTTTCATTGGTTTAAGACATAAAAATGTATTTATATAGCATTCATTAGAGGATTAACAATTCCCCACATTATAATAAAATGTTTATCATATTTAATTTGCTCATTTGAAAAAGAAGCAATTATTAACATCTGATTAATATGTTTAAATTTCTGATGAAATAATATGTGATCCAAAAGGTTTTTAAAAACATTTTTTCAAGCCTTTCCAATTAGTTGTGTATTTTTCCCCACGTTTAAATAGATTATAGTTCTTCTTAAAAATTATTTTTCGAAATAAAATCATGACTCATGAATAATAGTAAATTCACTCAGATTTTAAGACCTTAATGAAATAATATAAGAGACTGTATTGAACAATAAAAAATATTTTCTGTTGAAAAAATTGATAGAAAATCATATTGGCAAATAAATTGAAGAAAATATTTGTAAAAGAATATCCCTAGACCATTTGTTCGAACAGATAATGCTTAAGATTAGGTTAAAATACTTTTATATAATAGCATTCGAATATCATTTTACGATATTTAACTGTTTTTTTTTTAATTAATCATAATCAAGAAATTCTAGCAACTGAAATTAGAACAAAGTAATATCCATTTAATGTAGCTATCAAAATTTATCCAAGAAAAAAAATAATTTTGAAAGTTTTTTTAACAACGAGCATTCAATTGAAAGCTGTAAAAATAGTTTATTAACTTTCATCAAACAACAAGTGTACGAAAGTTTATTAGTTCTTTTCTAGAACTATGATATCTATGATCACCTTAGTCAACAAATTATTCTGATTCTATATAGAAGAACCTAAGTGCTCGAAGATTTCCACCACACTAGGTGAAAATTTTAATCTTTCGAAGTAAAAGGCTTGTAAGAACACGTTGAAAAATATCTACGTATAAATAGAGTTACAGTGAGCATCTCGAAGGTAATTGTTCGAAATTCGTTGTAATATTGAACTGTTATTAATATAAAACATAATTCTATGTCCATCCGCATCAAGAAATATTTGTACAGCAAAATTTTCATTATAATCTGTTTGAAACATAATATGTAGTTATTACTGAACTGAAAACAACACTGATTCATAAATCGGTTTCGTTTTCCACGAGAATTGGCTCTTACGATTAAGTGAAAAAGTTACGGCACATTGAAAAAATTTTATATTTTCATACTCATGAATCCAAATAAATTGCTTAGAAATTCACCAAAAAGAATTCTTCAATAATTTTCTTGCGAAAATTTCTCCATATCAATAATGAAAACTTCATTCAATTTGAATGTAGAAAAAAATACTCATGTCATGTTGATCATAAATTATTGTTAGATACGATCTAAATTTTTTTTACTACTACACAGTACCTACAGTCTGCAACTTAATCGAAGGGTTGAATCTGATTCTCAGAAGGACTAAGACAATTCTAAATGCTCATGTAGAAAGTTTCACAGAATTAAAAAAAAAGACATATGAATTAGTCCAAGCGTAAGTAGTGTGTATGTGTATATAATGGTGTGTGGAAAACTTATGATACCGAAAACTATAGAATAATAGTTTACCACTACCATCAACAGGAAAATATGAAAATGTGTTTTCTGATAAAATAATCCACAACATAAAAAAATAAATTGATTTATAAATGTTACAAAGAATTGAATTAAAAATAATTTATATAAGTGTTTATTCTGGTGGAAAATTTTCAAAATATGTTGATGAAGACACGCAATTCAAGTTTTCCTGCTGATTCCCAAATCTTCATAGATCTGACTTTATTTATAAAACGAAATTGAAACCATGTACCTAAATTTGTTCTAAATTTGTGTTGTTAGCTAATAAATGTCAATTAAAAATCATACGTTCAGCGAATGGCCAATGGCAACAAATTATTGTTATCCTTTGTTCGAATAGTTTTTATATTGTTACAAATGTAGTCTTCCTTGAAATTTTAATAATCAGATTAATACCAAAAGCACATACACATCAAATCAACTGTTTTTCATCATTTTCAGTTTCTTTTTGAAATACCTCTGTTATTTTCTCTAAAATTTTTCTCTTACAAATGCGAAATATCTTGTTGTTACCTAAACCATCAAAATCTCAAATAATAACATCAAGCCTGCATTGAATAAAATTATTACAGTTATTATGATATACCTAAATGGAAAATTTCAAAATAAATATTAATATTATTGCGTAAAAATGCAGAGATGAATCATCCCGAATAATAATATGATTATATAATCGAATAATATTGACCTAAGTTTTATAAATAAACTAGACCGAATTTGGTGTGTATTTCTGCTGAGAAGAATTTAATTAATCCATTGTAATATACAATTTGCCTATTTTTAAATTCAAGTAAGTCTTTACCACACTTCTAGTCGGACGAGGTTATATTACAGCACAAGAATGTTGATTTTAGGCACCCGCACATGTAATATTTAATTTCGACAAATGCTCATTGTTATTATTTTCTAAAATTTCGTACTTTTCCACCGCTGCCTCATCAGATCATACCATGAAAATCAAAAGGAAACTCTAGTTAAGCCAAGTGGAATAGTACTAAATTTAGAGAAATACGTAATACAAATTTTGGAATTATATAAAGATACGTCATTTTCTAAAGAGTCAGAAACTTGTAAATATAGTGTTATGGACGATATACACTGCCTAAAATAAATTACTTATTACCAAAGCATTTTTTATGGACGAAATCCTTCCCAATTGAAAATTCCCAAGTATTGATGTAGTAATTAAACTGAAATTGGCAGTTATTACCTCACAACGCTAGGACACACACGTCTGTAATGAGTAGCTAGAAACTCCGGGAGCTTGGTTGAGAAGTTTTAATGCATCCACCATAAAGTCCACACCTGGCACCAAGCGACTACCATCTTTTTCTCGCATTGCAAGACTTACTGAGTGATAAGAAATAAGCATCAAGAGAAGATTGTGGAAATCAATCACTAGAGTTTTTCGCTAATAAGTATACCAAGACTTCTATAAGAAGGGCGTTATGAAGCTACCCTTAAAATAGCACCAATTATAGAACTTATTTATTTGAGCCTATCAGATAATCCGAAACATGTTAAATAAAGTCTTGAAGTTCACGCAAAAATAATAGATTTTTCTTTCCCCAAACTATTATAATACACTTTATATCTCAATGCATTCTGTGAACATATATGCTTGAACATGATGTTATGATCGAAACGCAACGTGTGTCACATTCTAAGTCAATTAACTGTAAAAATTTTAATGAAATATATTGTTTTATTCTCAAATATACAATGAATCATCGTAAAATAAATAAGTCATCAATAGCATATATTATTTTAAGGAGAAAATCATGTTGAAAACTTTTGATTTTTAAATTTTGTTTGCTTATATAGAAGCAATTATTTCTTAAAGAATGATGAATAATGTTGTCTCTTAAAACAACATATTTACTTTGATTCATTCATACCCTAACCTAAACCACTAGATTACATTCATGATGTATTCAAAATAATCATTTTTAACACAGTCGAAATCAATTTCTGTTCCATTGATTCCTTCCAATTTTTCTCTCACAGTCTTGGCATAATTCTCCAAATCTGCATCTCTGTTGCTCAAGACATATCTTTGATTCTCAACAAGAAGAACTGCGTTTTTCGCCGCCACTTTATTTACTGCATCTTTCTCGAAGAATTGTAAGTACGTACTACCAAAATATATCAAGTTAAAAAACTCCTTATAGTCATTCCTATACGACATCTGTTTCATTTGCGAGAGAGACAAGAATTTAATGCTGACACCATCTATGTCTACAGATTTGTAATTTTTTGGCCGAGCTATCATTGGGTCGGAACTTATATCAATAATCTGATTAATTTCTTGGATCTTCAAGGCACCCATAAGGTAATCGTTCATAGTACTGTGCTGGTATTCGTTTCCAAACTCTATCTCATGAAATATCTGCCTGAGATTCCTCTCTATAACGTCGGTAGCTCTGAATTTATTCTGGCCGTTTGTCGATTTCAAGAACTCCTCGTCTTCACATTCTAAACCGAATGAGACAAAGGGTCCAGTCTGTATATCGCCAAGATAACCATAATGAATGAATTTTTCGCCATTTGGAATAGTGGCGCAGATCAGAGACCGATTTGGTTTCGATACTTCCGATTCTAGCCAGGTGAAAGAAATTCCATTGTTCCTAAAACTCTTATATTCTTGAGAACTGACCTGTTTGCCACCGACGTAGTGGAAACGCATATGGAGATCCCAGTCGAAGGTTCCGAACTTGGCGTCGTATCTCATACCTGCAAAAGATTCATTATAGACTGTTTTCGGATTTCGACAACTCGTGGCGGCCATCTTTGTTTTCCGAAATTTGACTCAAAAAGAGATTTGTGTTCAGTATGATTTGCAATCTTCCAAACTTTCTATCAAAATTCAAGAAGTTTTATTGCAACTCAAAAAGCATTTCATAGAAAACATGACGGATTCTACTCTCTCCGAGTGTGTTAGAAAATGTTGAAGATTTCAGGGAAGAAAATATGGTCACTTGAGGTAAACAAAGAGCACTTGAGACAGACAAAGAAATCGGTTTTTTTCAGACTGTTTGAAAGAATTAGGCTTGTCCAGGAAAATCCTGCGAAATTTTGCGATCAAATGTAGCCGTACATCCATATAAAACGGTACTGACGTAAGGGCTCTAAACTTCATGTGGAAAGTAATTGAACTTTAGAGATGTTAGAAAGCACTCCCAATGTGTGTAAATTCAGTTAATAAACTCTATAATGAAGTTGACATTCTTTTTTTATTCCAAAAATGATGAATAATTTCATCACATGATAGACCATCTGTAGGGTGACATTTGGTAGATTTTATATTCCATTATTACCTCAGAGTTTCATTTTTAGATCGAAATAAAAATATTCATGCCTTCCGCAAAAAACACTGCGTTTTTCTCTAAATTCGAATTGAAATCTCTTGTTGGAAGACCCTTTAAAAACTCACCAAGCATCCTTCTGACTCTCCTGTCCCAACTATCAAGAATGTCGAAATCATCCGAACTACACCAAAATTTGGGCAGATTTTCCAAGTAATCCCTTTCCTTAAATTTTAAATCTAAGGTGACGAAAGGCATGATTTTTCTGAGATAGTCGTAATCTGTCACTGCTGACAACAATTCTTTAGCGATTGATGCCAAAAATTTCCCAACGTACGGTCTCACAATTGTATTACCGTAAATTTCCATAAAAATTCTGGTTTTCTGTACTTCCCCCAACTCTTTTTGTGGCATAAAAGCGATAAGTAACAACAACAATTCTCTTGCTACAAGCTCCATACAACCTTCCATGATGTAAAAATTCAGTTGTACTTTTTGATGTCTGTATCTTCTAGCTATTGTCTTCAAAACGTGCCTGCAATCTGATCCTCCAACCAGAAGGAAATTGAGGACTCCTTCATTCTTTTTTATATAGGTCGATTGGAAATCTAAGGCTGGTGTTAATCCCCAAAACATCTCGTCAAATATCAGTTACTAATGCATTAATTCAGACAGTTTGACAATATAGTATTGACAAAACAATTGCATAGTGACGTTGTTTTTGTACTAATTGTATTCTTTATAATTCTGCAGACATAAGCCGAATTGGAAACATAATGATAGCTAGAAAATTTTTAAGTGAACATTATAAAAATATAATGATCCGTTTTGAAAGATTCCTATTCATACGTGGAAATATTTAGAAAGTATTAAATAATTTCATCAATTTTCTTGAGAAGTAGTTGAGATGCCAAATATTCAATAAGTTATTCTCAGAAAGTATTCAATAAAATCTTTTCTTTATAGAATTTAAGTACTGGCTATACTTCATAAACATAGTCTATCGATGCTCTTTTACTCGCAAAAAACCATTTACATACACATTTTTCTGTGATAGATATTATATTAAATTCACTCCTAACCTCAAATTTTACACCTGTTTGGGTTGTCAAGCAAAATCAACAATAAATGTTAAACTTTGGAGATGAACCATCAGTGGAATCCCAACTTATATTATCCACCTCCAGTTCCTCCTGGGGCTTACAATGTATATCAAAATTTACCACCACAGCATTATTATACCTCGCCCTATCCAACACCACTTCCAAATTTCACTCAGCCTCCTCCAAATTTTATACCTAATGCAGAAACTCCACGCTACAATTGCCCACCCCCAGTTGTAAACCCCAATAATTATAATGCTCTCTCATCAAACTTTAGCTCTAGTAGTCACAGTGCAAGTTCAAACGGTAGTATTGTTTCAAGCAGCCGAAAATGTACAGAAGATTATTACGATGTTCGTGATAAAATGAATGAAAAACATTATTCTCGTGAAACTCGACATAAAAGTTCATCCCGATCTAGAAGAGAGAGTCCATCCAGGTCAAGAACTCGAAGTCCTAAGTATAGGTCAAGGTCCCCTTCCAAAAGTTCAGGGCATCGAAGTTATAGGGATAGAAGCAGAACAAGTTCCAGATTTAGGAGCCAGTCACCACAGCGGAAAAGTCCTTCAAGAAGTAGGAATCGTTCTCCGAAAGCGATTATTAGACCAATACCAAATTCGTTGACTGATGAAAGGAAAGAGATTCTACAAAAATGGAGAAAAAATTATTGTTCTACTAAAGAAGAAGTGTCAAATAAACTAGAAGAACTAAATTTATTCAATCAAGATGAAGCCATTGAAAATGAAAAAAACATTTGGACAAGAAGTACACCAGCTGATTTATACTATGAGAGAGATGAAGCTAATCCGAAGGTATTTAAATAGAAACATTCTGAGAAATTTCACCTTTATTTTCATTCCTAAGCCTATTTTCAACATTAAAATATAAAAGTAGTTATAGCATGTGCTATAAGAGAAAAGAGGGATTTCAAACTTGAAATTTGTTTTAACTTGCATCATTCTATAATAGGCTTTAATTGAGTAGTCTCAGAAGTATATGACGTAACATGGAAAATACTAGAAATTCCAAAGAAACTTTTAATAATCTTTCACCATTAATTGTTGCCAACAGAATACTGAAATAAAATGAGGTCGGTACTTTCCATTATAGTCATAAGTAAGGTATTTTTGGAACTCTTCCTATTTTTTAAATTGAAATCTTGTTAAATAAACTTGAACAATTGCATATCAACTATAATATATCTAATTTTCAGGTGATTAGAAGTACACCAAAATTGAAGCAATTATGTGATCGTTTCAATGAAGAACTTGTATTACGTGCCACAAAAATAAATGCATTGAAGCCTCCCTATGAACCACCACCAAGAAAAAACAGAGCCAAAATATGCAAACATAAAACAGAAGTCAGTAGTGGAAGTAGCTCTGATGAAGAATTCACTGATGAAGAAGATTGTACCATGGAAGAATTACAAAGGAAGCAAACACATCCTGACTGTTTACACCCAGAAATGTGGTATAATGACCCAGGAGAAATGAATGATGGTCCGTTATGTCGATGCTCGAATAAATCCAGAAAATCTGGCATAAGACATGGTATATATCCAGGAGAATCCCTACTGAATCAATGTGACCTTGAGTCAAATAATGCGGACAAACTTTATCATTATAAAATAACAATATCGCCCCCTACAAATTTCTTGATTAAAACTCCAACGATCATACATTTCGATGAGCATGAATTCATTTTTGAAGGGTTTTCAATGCTCTCCCATTTTCCTTTAGAAAAACTACCTACATGTAAAGTTATAAGATTCAACATTGAATATACCATACTCTATATTGAAGAAAAAATCCCTGAAAATTTCACTGTTCGAGAACTCAATTTGTTTTATGATTACTTATTTAAAGAAATTCTAGAATTAGTCGATCTTGATGTTGGTTTATCTGAGCTTAAAGAAGGTTGCACTCAATTTCATTTCATGCCTAGATTTGTAAGGCAACTGCCTGATAATGGTAAAGAAATTTTAGCAATGAAAGAAGTATTAAATTACTTATTATATAGTTCTTTACCTCTGATAGAAAAACACAATTTGGAAAAAATGGTGAACATGTCACAGTATGATTGGCAGGCTTATGCAGATGAAATAAAAGGAATGGTGGTTACTTATCCTGGAAAAAAACCTTGTTCTGTTAGAGTTGATCAATTAGACAGAAATATTGACCTTCAAAAAAAGGGTGATTATATGTTCCCAGAAATCGTTCATTTTGGTATAAGGCCTCCCCAGCTGAGTTATGCTGGTAATCCCGAATATCAGAAGGCCTGGCGAGACTATGTAAAATTCAGACATCTTCTAGCTAACATGTCGAAACCTACATTCGAAGACAAAAGGAAACTGGAGGCTAAAGAAAACAGATTGCAGGAAATGAGAACTCAGGGGAAAATGAAACGAGATGTTACTGTCGCTATTAGCGCTGAAGGTTTCTATAGAACAGGCATAATGTGCGATATTATACAACACGCAATGCTCTTACCAGTTTTAGTATGTCACTTACGATTTCATAATTCCTTGAATGTACTGGAAAGTTCAATTGGTTACAAATTCAATAATCGCGCTCTATTACAACTTGCACTTACACATCCTTCATATAGAGAAAACTTTGGTACTAACCCTGATCATGCGAGAAATAGTTTAACAAACTGTGGAATTAGACAACCCGAATATGGTGATAGAAGGATCCATTACATGAACACAAGAAAAAGAGGCATAAATACTTTAATCAACATAATGTCCCGGTTTGGAAAACAACACGAAACTGAATCAAATATAACTCATAATGAGAGACTTGAATTTTTGGGCGATGCGGTAGTGGAATTTTTATCATCAATTCATTTATTCTTCACTTTTCCCGAACTGGAAGAAGGAGGTTTGGCCACTTACAGAGCAGCGATAGTTCAGAACCAGCACCTTGCAGTTCTTGCTAAAACTTTAAAACTCGATCAATTCATGCTGTATGCTCATGGTTCAGATCTTTGTCATGATCTGGAACTACGCCATGCCATGGCCAATTGTTTTGAAGCTGTTATGGGTGCGCTTTTTCTAGATGGTGGTATCGAGGTAGGCGACAAAGTGTTTTCAGATACTTTATTCAAAAATTCAGACTTATTAGAAGTGTGGACAAGCCTACCATTGCATCCCTTACAGGAACAGGAACCAGAAGGAGATAGAGAGTGGATTCCAAAATTCGAACTTCTGCAAAAATTGACTAAATTTGAAGAATCTATTGGTGTCGAGTTCAATCATATACGCTTACTTGCTAGAGCATTTACCGATAGAAGTGTGGGATACACCAATCTTACAATGGGTTCTAACCAAAGATTAGAGTTTCTTGGAGATACTGTATTGCAACTAATTGCTTCTGAATATCTCTATAAATTTTTTCCGGAACATCATGAAGGTCATTTGTCCCTTTTAAGAAGTTCTTTAGTCAATAATAGAACCCAGGCTGTTGTATGCGATGATTTAGGAATGGCTAACTATGCAGTTTATAATAATCCCAAAGCTGAATTGAAAACTAAGGACAGAGCAGATTTGCTGGAAGCCTTCATTGGGGCTCTTTATGTAGACCAAGGCTTGGAACATTGTGAAGTATTCTGTCAAGTGACACTCTTTCCCAGACTGCAAGATTTTATAATGAATCAAGACTGGAATGATCCAAAATCCAAGCTGCAACAATGCTGTCTAACCCTTAGGACAATGGATGGTTCAGAACCTGATATCCCTGTCTATAAAGTTATAGAATGCAAAGGACCAACCAATACTAGAGTGTACACCGTTGCAGTTTATTTTAGAGGAAAGAGATTAGCTCATGCTGTTGGACATAGTATCCAACAAGCCGAGATGAATGCTGCTAAGAAAGCATTGAAAATATCTGAAAATTTATTCCCCCAGCTTGATCATCAGAAGAGGGTTATAGCAAAAAGTTTAAAGAAGCAAAAAACAAAGAAACCTAAGAGTAGATCTCCAAGCGTATCAAAATCTCCAGAACAGTATTCGAGAAATAGATATCGATCGAGAAGCATCTCCTCCACTAGATCTTGTTTATCGAATTCTTCATGTGTTAAATCGAAAAATAAATATGCAGACCTAGAATCGTTTAAACGATCCAAAGCATCAACCAAACCGAAAAAAAGAAAACTAAGCGAGTCTAGTGAGAGTTCAAGCGAGGAAGAATCAATGTCTAAATGCTCGAATACATCTTCAAAGGTAGAACCACATAGCTCATCTATTGGAAAAATGAAGGAAGAGAAAAAAAAGAAGAAATCAGGAGAATCTATTTATAGTTCGGGCAGTGTAGAATCAATTTCCAGAACTTTGAAAACTTCACAAGATTCAGATGACTCAAATAAGAGTTTAGGTACTGTTGAATGTAGATCTAAAAGAAAAAGATGTAGTGAGAGTTCTACATTTTCCTCCTCAAGCAGTGATAGTGATAGCTCTACCAGTAATATAACCAATTCATCTGAAGATGACAGTAATACTTGAAATCATAATCAAAATTCTTGAAAGTAGTGAACTATAAATGCAATACAATCGGATATAACGTCTGCAAACAATTATATAGGGTGAGGCAGAATAGAAGAGCTTTTTTTAAATCAGAATAACTCCGCTGTTTTTTAAATTAGGAAAAATGTAATTATGAAAAAATACAGTTTACATATTACAATTGAACAAATTGCAAAAGTGAAATTATGTTTTGAAAATGATGTCAAGCCAATGACGACCGTTTTCTGCAAGGCACTGCTGTAGTTATTCCTCAAAGTTCCACATCTAGCATAAATCTCTGTCAATTACCATAACTTGTGCTGTGATTGCTTTTTTGAACTCTTAACCTCATCGATCATTATTATTACTATTTTCATCCACAGAAATCATTACCATACTTTCAGCGAACAGCTGGCGTTGTGCGAAATCTCTTTCATTCATTTGCTTATAAGTGTGAAAACTAAGGTCTTGGTGTAAAATCCTTTGAAGTGATTGACTACTCATTTGGAGTGCTGCGACCCATTCTCGGACAGATCACTTTTGAATTAATGCTTGTCTCACTTTATCTGTTAGTTTCCTTACACTTAGGAGCCACCTTGAGGTTTTACCGTTGTCCTAAAATTTCGTACCTATCTTTTGATTGTGCCACATTTCAGAACTGAAGCGTTAACGAAAGCGCCGCAGTATGACAATAACTGTTTCGCCTGATTTTAGATATTTCTCAACTAATCATTTTGTGACTAACAAACGGTGAATATATTATACAAATAATATATTGCTTATATATGATACATTATATATTTATATGTATCATCAGTTATTTAATAATATATAAACAAACATTACCCATATTGTACATTTCATATCATCTCAGACCAATTGATTTGATTAGAAAATAATTAACAGTAACTCCAATAAATATTACACAATTATGATCTGAATTTCGTATAGCTGCAGATTAGAAATGTTAAGTTATCAACTTTTGAATGATACATTTAATTATATAATTAATAACATCAAAGCACCAGGGGCCGATTTACTTCAGTTGATCCTTTTTTTTATATGTGTGCTTAACTACTGCTTGATTTTTTCTAATTAGCTTTAACTACCAGTTAAAATGCACGTGTGTAGCTGTGTACCGTTTATTGGAAGTGGTTGGATTAATATTATGCCTCTATGCTCTACGGTATGACTGTAAGTCGTGCTCAATTTGTGTTCGAAATTAAATTAAGTATAATTTTCTAGGGTAGTAGATTTTATATTTAAAGAAAACCTACTATTCTTAGCAATTCACAGCTGACTAGCTTAGGACAATTATCATTGCATCAGTACAGTTCTATCAGAATGTTTATGTCATGAAATGAATTGTTGAATTTTTCTGCTGATCTGTTTGTACCTGCCATGTAATCTGAAAACTCTTATTTTATTTTAATTCTTGCTTGACCATATCTAGTCAATAAGGTTTGTTATTATCAAGGATTGTTAATTGGATAGTTCTTGTTAAGGGATTAATCATGTGGTTTGATTTTTTTTAATTGCATCAATTATTTATAAACGGATATATTTATTTCTTTTTTGGTGCTATATTAGGATATTCAAGGTGTAAAACAATTCTGCAAATATTCAAAATGCATAAGAAGTTTTCTAATTTGTATATTGCAGATTTAACCTAGACATGTATCTTCATCTAAATATGACTAATGATGAATATATATATGAATTATTTTTTATTATTAATAATTTAGAAATTATGTGAATATTACGTAGAATGAAAAATATACCAACTAGTGATTATGTATGTTCATTACCAAGTTTTTTCAATAAATTAGATACATATTATTTTTTTTATCATGTAACAGATTTAAATATTTTTGTGCTGACAAAACACCACGTTGACTTAACCTGGGTAAAATTTTGAGGTAGAAACAGGTGGTTGCTATGTTATGATATGTATGAAACATTCCTTTACATAAATAATTTAACAAAAACCATCTCTAGTTAAAAACACAAACAAATTACAAAATATACGTTCAAATATAAAAGGAATTTTTTTAAAATAATATATGCTGCTTAATATACCCCCAATAATAAGCGCATCATCCCAGTAAAGTTTAATCTTGATCGAAGTATTTTTCATAAGATAAGTAAAGGATAATAAAACGGACAGTGGGAATCTAGAGAAAATCAACATGGACATCCACGATTATTATGAACTCATTAAAAGACCTGGGCATACTTACATAATGATCAATTTCCTCCTGAAGTGTAGTTTACCAGGCTACCTATACCTCACTTCATGCTCAATGGGTCGAAGATGCAGAGATCTGAGTCACGGCAATAAGTTTGATAAGTTTTGTTTAGAGCAGTGTGATCTAGCTTTAAACTGTTGGAAAAGTGGTTTGTGGAGGATCGAAATTTAGGGTAAAACAAAGGATGTCAGTTGCATTTACTGAGTAACTGAGTAATTTTATTTTCACTTAATATATATAGAGTAAATTATAAATATCCCAAAATGTAAAGTACCACAAATTTCAATGGAGTTGAAAAATTTATAAATGATATTATTATTATTACATTACACATCACCAGGATTTTCAATGTCAATTTTTGTATGGTATTAAATATGAGTACGTTCCCATCTTCCTATAAATAAGCAGAACATTTTCGAAAAATGTATTAATTATTTAGGCTACTAGAAATCAATTAAACCAAGAAATAACCTTCGTTGAGAACACTACTCAAGTACACCCAATTATAGATTAAACATATGATCTGATTTATTTTAACTAGATTTTCCAACTCCAAAAACTATGAAATTATCAAAACAAATTGAAATATGTTTATCTTCTACAATTTTAATTTCAAAAAAATTTTTATTCAAAAAACTTTTAGAAATAAATTTATGTCTAACAAGCACCGCTTACATTTAATAGACGTATATAATCAAAACTCAATATATAATGTCAAATTTTTTTGAAATTAAAATTGTAGAAGATAAACATATTTCAATTTGTTTTAATATTCAAATTTTGTTATATTTCTTCTACCAAGTAAAAGGCCTTTCTATTTTATGAAATTATCGCTATAGGCACAGGTTATTGTGTATACCAGTTCGGGGATTCACAGATGCTAAGTCACTCTGTGACTTATTAATCTTAATATGTGCTAAAGTCATAGACTTATTATCCTATTAATACGTCTATGGCTAAAATACAGCCTGGTTAAGACAACACCACCTAAACAGATGGTGTTGGTGTTGGTTGAGAGTTCGAGTCTCGCTCTTGCCCATGTACATAGATAAACAAGGCTATAATAGTACAGCCTTCAAAGTTTTGTTCCGAAGTGTGGTAACACTGAAACCGCCAACAGCTGATTTCATCTGACAAGTTTGACATTTCGATCTAGGCTAAGGCATTTCTACGCTCACAATACATGTGAGGGCAATAAGATGTTTTCAAATTGTAATAGGTGGATTCATTATGATTATTGTGAGTTATACTATTAAGTGTAGGGAAATAATTTTTTGAAAAGGATTCTTCCCTATTTTAATTCCAAAACTAATTTATCATGCACTAAATTAAAATTGAGTTGTGTTTGTTTTTGAATTGGACAAAGTTTGGATAATTGGTGAGTAGAAAATCATTTTTTATTGCCTGACATAATTTATTTTGTTCTTAGTTGAAAAGAGATTATTTTTTTCAATATCCTAGACAACAACACCATATTTTTATCATTTCAAATTTCTTGCTTATTTCAATTCAGCTATCAACAAATTATTCGATAATCTGGAAATAAAATCTTAGAAGTAAATAAATATATTAGGAACCTAATATCTATATACAATCTAGATGCAATTCTGAGAGAATTTCAGCCTGCAAGAATTTGAATTATTGTTATAGTAGGTACAAATTTCTACTTTGAAAATTTCCTTGAAAAAAGGGGAATTGGAAAGCGAAAAAAAAATATTGTTAAAATTATCATAAAGCAACATCGCCATGCTAACCATTGCAAAAAAAGATAAACTATATGGGTTCATCTTTCATCCTTTCAAATATTCGACACCAAAATTTTGTATTTGTGAATAGTTATCTGAGTAAATCACCCGATCATAATTGGAAATGAAATATTTAAAAATTATAGTTAGGTTGCTTGATAAATCTTTCAAGATAAGCAGCAATAAAAAAAGGATTATACATAGACTTAGTAGAGAAAAATATGCTGAAGCTATAAACAGTGACAAGTGAAAAATAAAAACTTATTTTAAAAAAATATCAACAGACGATATCTATATTACAATATCGAACTATCGATATATCGTCCAAAAAAGTAGTGGTAATAAATATCGATATTTCTAAAAAATAATATCGATATTTTATCAACAGTCCTAGTTCTACCTTAGTTTTGAAAAAAACACGAGGTCGTGGAGTATAATATTTATTTTTTGATTGTTTTTATTTTGCGGGCAGGAAGGTAGACTGAAAATTATATGTGACAATCTCAAATCGCCTTGTTGAAGATGTGCTTCATATTTTTGAACAGTTTTTTGAAGGAGCTTTTTGAAGGGAGGTACGAGGGGCGTCCAATGTATTTTCGGTATAGAAATGAAAGAAAAATAAAAAAAATTGTCTAGGCAATGTAATCGCCGACAACTTCAATACAATAAGCTTCTATAAACCTTGTAAAAAATATTCTTTCGGCTATTCCTCAAAATAGGTATTAATTGCTACCTTCAGTTCTTCATCGTCGGAAAATCGCTTTCCATGAAGAAATTTTTTCACATTTGTGAATAGATAGTCACTGGGGGCCAAGTCTGGACTGTACGGAGGATGAGACCGTAGCCATTATTTTTTCAGCGGATGGAGTGGCTTTAAACTTCTTTGGGGGCTGTGCACGCTTTTCAATCCACTGCATGGACTTTTGTTTACTCTCAGGGTCATAGTGATGAACCCACGTCTCGTCCCAGTAACCAGCCGGTTGAAAATAGCCGATGGGTCTTCTCCACAGAGCTCTCTTTACATCACTCGAATCGCACTTGCTTCTGAGGTACGGTGAGCATTCTCGGTACCCATCTTTCACTGACGTTTGAAAGGTTAAGATGTTCATAAAAGATAGCATGTATGGTACCCACGGATAGGTTTGTCATTTCTGCTACCATTTTGATTTTTATTCTGGCATCTTCAAGTACCAGCTTTTCCACTCTTTTGACATTTCCTTATAAGTACCTAGACTGTATATTGAATAAACTGTCACATTATTTACGTTCAGAAATGCAATAAAAATTATTAGGGTGCACTTGACTTCTGGGTTCTCATGGTTGGAGCTCGGAAAATTTCCTGGTTTATCAATTGAATAGATGGAGCGCTGCTTCTCGCTGGAATATCGATTAGGTACTTCTGGTAGACGACTTGGTGATTCGCTGTTTCTTAGTGTTGGTGTGGCTTGGTCCTCCGCTATCAAATTTTGTTTTTCTGGACGATTTCACTAAACCGTCCAATAGTTCACGAGATGAGGTCCGGAAGTACAATAGATAATGGATGGGCGCATTCTGGCATATTTTGATATGCAATCTTATTTTTTTTACTGTACGATTCCAGAGCTTTATCATTTGAGAATATCATTCATCAAGTATCCACGATTGCAGGGTACATGAATTTCTAATACGCATATAACCTGCTTATCAGGGCTAAGTTCAGGTTTTTAGGTTCGCCAATTGAAGGCGAGATCATAATCCGTCGAGTGGACGTTCGTGAAATTGTTTCATTTGTAGACTGCATGTAGAATTTATTGAACATTGCCGGGGGTGTTCGCGATAAGTTTAAAGTAGTACCTAGAAAAATATTTGGGAACGATTGAAGTACTCGAAATAGGTGAAATTGAAGATAAAATTTCGGAAATGGTCAAGGAAGAATCAGTTAAAAGTACAAGGTAATTATTGGGTAACATTTTTAAAACAACAATGCTAAGCAAGATAATGTGTCAAGAATACAGTGTCCATGTTTGTTGAACTGTTTTAGCTATTACTATTTGCAAGTTTATCATAATGAAAACAAGTTTTAAGAAATCACTGTCTTCTTCTTTCTTTCAATAGGACTACATCCTGAGTAGGCTTGGTCTGCAACCTCCTGTGATACTGAACTCCAGTGCTTTGGTGGACGGCCGAGTAATCTAAGTGTTCCAGGTTTTTGTGTTTCTGCGCACTTAGCCAATCTTTCCGTTGGCATTCTTTCCAAGTGATCTGTCCAGAACCGTCTGCGTGCATCCTGCACCTGTAGTTGTTCTTATTTCCCAGCTTCTGATTTGATCTCCGAGTGTCGCTCCTTTTATAGACCTCATTAACTCTCATTTCCATTGTTCTCGCCATTCTTTTTGTTGTTGATGTTTCTGGTCTTGTTCAGCAGCATATGTTAGAACTGGTCTCATACATGCTTTATAGATTTTCGTCTTAGCAGTGCTGGTCATAGCTTTATTGTTCCAAACAATATCTCTGAGGCATCCAGCAATCTTCGCTGCCATGTGTGCTTGTGCTCGAGCTTCTTCCACGGTCCTTGGGTATCTAGATATTATAATTGCACACAGCTAATTGAATCTCAACACCTGCTCTAAAATACGATCCCTCACCACCAGCTTGTATCGTATGGGCTCTTTAGCGATAAACATGGCGGCTTCAAAATCAAAAAATAAAGCTTTTTTTACACCGGGTAGTGACTGGTGACGAAAAGTGGATCTTCTACGACAACCCAAAAAAAATTGTTTCAATAAGAGCGCAAGATTTCAGTGTTCAATAAAACATGGTTTTCTATAGCAAAGTATTGAAATATTTATTGATTTAGAAAATATACATGTGGGAATTATGTATGAAACAAAATATCTTGTAAATGGCTTTGCTAGCATATGCGTATCCTTTTGACGGAATTTTCAATAACGTTATTGAATACATGTGGTGGTATTTCATTGGTACAGCGCCTAATTTCGGCTTTCAATGCTTCGATGGTTGGAGGCTTATTGGTATAAACCTGTGACAAAAATAACCCCACAGCCACAAGGCGTTAAATCGCAAGAGCGTGGAGGCCAATTCTGGCCAAATCGGGAAATGATACGACCAGAAGCAAACTCGTGCAAGATCGTCAATGTTTCACGAGCGGTAAATCTTTAATGAGAATTCGCTGAAGAGTGCCTGTTGAAATGTCCAATTCTTGTGCCCGATGGCGAATTGACGTCTCTGGCCTTTCTGTCACACTCTCGCGAACTGCTGTGATGTTTTGTTCTGAACGACGTCCACGAGCTCGTATCGTATGTTTCACATCACTTAACGAACCAGTACTTTCGAATTTTTTGATTATTTTTTTCTAAGTACATGAATTAGGTACATTATTTCGACCGAACATTGGACGCACTTTACGAATAGTGGCAATTGAACTTTCACCATTTTGATAATAATTTTTGACAATCAGGACGTATAATGGCTCCATGTTTACCAATTCCCATCTGTCAACTTTCAATCTATCACGTCATAATCATGTGACATTATGACTGTCAAACATGGCGCGCAATTCAAATCTCGCGCTCTTATTGAAACACACTTTATATACTACGCTTTGCCCGGCCAATCGTTGCCATCTCAACATCAACGCGAAAAGTTATGCTGTGTATCTGGTAGGACCAAGGGGGAGTAGTATACTAATAGCTGCTAAAACCTGATGATTTCATTACGGGTGATCGGAACAGACTAGGGCTGTTGATATTTTTTGAAATATCGGATTCTCGATATATAGATACTTTTAAATATATCAACATTGGAGTTAAATTATAAATTTATGATAATGTTATCGTTATGCGTATCAATATTTCCCAATAAGAGTTTTTGGAAATACTCGTTGTTTTATATGTTCAGCTGTTTGAGTACTATCATTATTGGGGACTAAAAGATTAATCGTAGAAGCAATTCGTTCAGATTTAACAACTATTTCTGATAGCACAGGAGTAAAATGTCTACTATCGATCCAAAATTTTGATTGACCTCGAAATATTTGGCTGATCTAAATACTGCTTTAATTCAGCAGGCATTGTACCATAACTTCTGCCAAAAGCTTCATTAGCATTGTACACATTTTTCAAAAGTATATCTTCATGTCTGTCCCATAATGATGAAGTTGTTTCTTTTTTTCTACGTGGAGAAGCACCTGGTGAACGATTTCCTCTTATTTCTTTTGATAGATCTGATATTGCATTAGCAGCAGCCAATGCTAACATGAAATGTAACTTTTTGAGGCGGGGGTCTAAGATAGTTGCTTTGGCCAAGAAAAAGTTTTCTTGTAAAGGCACTAATCTATCTGCAATACCTTTCAATAAATCATTTTGTACTGACACTCCAATAGCTGTTTATATTTTAGTTTGTTGTTTCTTGTTTTAATAAATTTATATATGGTATTACTAAACTAACTGTGACATATTTCTCGGCACTCAAGTCTTCTGTTACTATTTTAAATTGGACCATGGAGCGTAACTTAATCGCGCCAAATTGTTTACTGTAAAGTAGCTACCATATCAGGTACGTTATTCTTAGTTCTTGATCCTAATACCTCTGCAACAATTGAAGATAATTTCAGGAATTTTTCTATCATCTCCAAACAAGAGTTCCAACAAGTACTAACTGCTTGAATGAGCATCAATATTTGGTCTTCTTTCCTTCCACTAATTGCTCAGATCGTAATTGATCAGAAGCACTGAGTGTTTAAAATAGGTCACAATACATTTTATTTGATCAGCTAAGTTTGAAAAATTTCTATTGTTCTTTAAAACTTATGGGTAGTTGGGCGCATGCACGATGGTGCTGACTTTTTAAGTAGCTTGCTAAATTAGCTGTATTTCCGCTGCTTTTGTAATTTTTTCCGCATAAGTTGCAAGAAACACTTCTTCTAATTTCTTAAAATACGTCCACATATTTTGGCATTTCACTATTTCTATATTACTAGATTTGAAATAAATTAATCGGAATACATTCTGTCAAGAAAGTACCGGGAATTATCGATTTAAATCTGGCGGGGCAATGAGGCAGGTAAATTTTTTTTTCCTAGGTTGGTACCACTGTCCTTAATTACTATGCCAAGCTTGAGCGGGATCTGTCAACTAGTGTGTTTGCAACAGCTGATTAAGTCAGTCGATGTCAGAGTGCGTGCCGATTTTTACTATGGGTGATTACGTTGAGCAAAGAATTTGTTTAAAGTTTTGTGTTGCAAATGAATTTTCGTGTGCCGATGCATTGAAAATGTTGCAAAAGGCCTTTGGTGATAATGCTCTATCGAAAACTCGTGCATATCAGTGGTACAGAGCCTTCAAGGACGGTCGTGAAGTGATCGCCCATCGACGGCTTCGATCGAAGATAACGTCGATAAAATTAAGGAAAGGGTGCTGGAAAACCGTCGTACCAGCTTGAGAGAGATAGCACATGATCTTAAGATATCCCACGAGTCCGCACGTACGATTTTGATTGATATTTTGGGCATGAGAAAGGTGGCCGCACGACTCGTACCGAAAGACCTGAATTTTCTTCAAAAACGTCATCGCGAACAGGTTGCTGCAGACATGCTGGATCGCTGTAATTTCGATTCTACATTCATGGAACGCATTATAACTGGTGATGAGACCTGGGTCTACGAGTACGATATGCAAACAAGCCAGCAATCATCGGAATGGGTGGCAAAAAATGAGCCGAAACCGAAAAAACCACGCCAAAGCCGCTCGAAAATGAAGGTGATGCTCATTGTTTTCTTCGATATCCGTGGCGTGGTGCACTACGAATTCGTTCCAGAGGGTCAGACGGTAAACAAGGAGTATTACCTAGGCGTTATGAAACGTTTGCGTGAGCGTATCCGTAAGAAGCGGCCAAATTTGTGGGCGAACAACTCATGAATTTTGCATGACGATAACGCGCCTTCTCACCGAGCTACGATTGTGACTGACTTTCTCGCCAAAAACTCAACAAACGTGCTTCAGCAACCACCGTATTCGCCGGATTTGGCTCCCTGCGACTTTTTCCTCTTCCCAAAACTAAAATTGCCCCTCCGTGGCACCCGTTTTGAGTCGATTGAAGCCATAAAACAAAATTCGGCGCGAGAGCTAAAGTCCATTCCGGAAAGCGCCTATAAAAAATGTTTCGATAATTGGAAGTGCCGTTGGCATAGATGTATTGGAGCAAATGGAGCCTATTTTGAAGGCGACCCAATAAATTTTGACGATTAAATGTAAAAATGTTGTTTTAATTGAAAATTCCCGGTACTTTCTTGACAGAGTAGTAAATACGCGCTTCTACGTTATGATGTTATAAAATTCATTACCCCTCTTTTTAACTTGCTCGTTGTTAATCACAGACCATAGATTATACACAGACTAAGTAGAAGAAGATATGCTCAAGCTATAAACAGTGAAAAGTGAAAAATAAAAACTTATTTAAAAAAAAATATCGACAGACGATATCTATATGTCATTATCGAACTAATGATATATCGCCCGAAAAAGTATTGGTAATAAATATCGATATTTCTAAAGCATAATATCCATATTTCGATATATCGATATTTTATCAACAGTCCAAGTACAGACTGCAATTAATTCGAGAGATTTACGAGAAAAACGGCCGGAATGGACCGACATGGTGAAATTATTCTTTTGCATGACAACGCTCGGCCTCACGTTGCAAAGTTGTCAAAAATATAAAGAAACGATCAAATAGGATATCTTTCCGCGTCCACTGTATTCTCCCGACTTTGCTCCTTCTGACTACTGGCTGTTTCGACAGATTTGTATGAAATAGGCTCCAAATACCCCTGCACCAAAACATGAGTTGGCTGTGTAATCAAAACACAACCGGAAACGTGATAATTTCACGGGAGCTGTAACGTAAATACCTGTGATAGATATATCAGATAAGATTCAAAAGTGCATTGTCACACTCTTTAATCTTTGGAGATTTCAAGTTCACCAGTACGATTTTATGCATGGTCATTCAGGTGACAGAGTAAGCGGCGTATTTACTAAAAAACCAATTTAGGTACCTTTATACAATGATTGTGTCTGTTCATTTTTTCAACATTTAACCTTTGGAATTAAGCAGCGGTAGACGTGTGAAAATTTTGGTTTTTCCTTAGCAAAAGGTATTCTCAATGTTCCTCGTTATTTTTTTATTTGCCATCCTCTGATTCATTCCATAGTTAATTGTTCTAATATTATAACACTTCGGAAGTTTCATATTAAGAGGTATTGAAGTAGAATACTGTGATCAGTATTGGGAAGTCTATGTATCTACACAAAAAGGCATTCTTTTTATGTCAATTTCCTCTTAGTAAATACGAAACTTTTATAATAACTTTAAATTCAGAAACATTTCTTCTAACTCTACAATATATATTGAAAATTATATACAAGAACTGTCAAAATGATATCCTAATATTTTATATTGATTATATATTAGGATATCATTTTGGTAGTTATTGTACATAATTTTCAATATATATTGTAGAAGTTAAAGAAGATATGATTCTGAATTCAAAGTTATTTTAATTACTTCTATCTAGTATTGACTCACATTTTAATTTATTTTTAAATTATGTATCAAATTCGTCCACAATATATTCCTTAATTATGTATTATTTTTGAAATTCTGGTTATTTTTCTTATCATAGGACATTATTTGGAAGGAATTATATATGTTGTGTTTTTCTGTGTCCTAATTACAGATTAATGATTTACAATACATTTCTCTAGTACTTTAGATACTTTAGAATTTACTTGATTTTATTCTTTTTAGTAAGTTAAATTTCGATTTTGTTATATATTTGAATCTGAATTCAGTACATTGATGAAGTCAGAAATAAATCAATTTATAAAATGTTCTAGTTCGATTATTTTTATTTGATGCTCCATTTTAAGAATTTTGAATAATTTTGGAACTTGTATTAATACGTTTCATGTTGTGAAGTGAAATATTTTTTTCCAAGCATTGAAAAATATTTTATATTGATTGTATATAAGGATATCATTTTGATAGTTTTTGAATGTAATTTACAATACATATTGTAGAAGTTAAAGAAGATATAATTCTGAATTTAAAGTTATTTTACTTACTTCTATCTAGTATTGACTCACATTTTAATTTATTTTTAAATTATGGATCACATTCATATAGAATCAAAGATCCGCAATATATTCCATAATTATGTATTATTTTTGAAATTCTGGTTATTTTTCATTTCATTCAAAGGCTTGTCTATATTGGGTACGTGTTAAAACTTTAACTTCAAAAGAATGAAAATGGATAGAATAAATATTTGAGTGGTTAACTCTCATACGCGAACCATTTGGAAGAATTCAGACACAATTTCAAAAATTATGATATTATCAATTAAATAATACACATATACAGTGTGGAAACCACTTTAAAAATTATTTGTGTCCTTATGTTCGAAAATTATGAAAAAATTAGATATAGTTCGTTGAGCTCCGGTTATTGAGGTGCTTTTAAAAATATGTATTGTAGATTTAAATTGATGCTTAAAACGCGCAACATTGAATTTGAAAGTTGACGTGTCCCAGTGTTTTTATAATTTTCTAACATAAGGACACAAAGAATTTTATTCCATAAGTGGTTTCCACAGGGTATATGTGGTTTATTTAATTAAATGTACAATGAATTTCTATCAAGAACTAGGACAATTCGATCTAAGAAATTTTCTGTAATGAAAGTAAAAGTTTGTAAAATGTAACTTTCTCAGAATTACTTCAAATCAACTGATAATACCATACCAATACCATAAAAAAATTAACTAACAAACAGCTGTTAACAGATCTTCCTTATTGAAGGTTTTCAGTTAATTTGGCGACAAATATGTATAATTTTGATATTTTATCATTTTTTAAGAGAAATGACCAAAATATTTGCATCACTCTCAATGATAATTATGCATTTCATGCACAAAGTACGAAATACTCAAAACAATGATACCAAATATTGGAAATACCCAGTTTATTGTACGATATTCAACTGATAGGAACCAGTTGAATTGTTAGATGGATTTGTTTTCTTGAATGTAAAAATTTCAGTTAGAAGGAATCCGGATATATTGGAATGACTTGCAAAATTCTGATATCAATGACTCTCCTCTTTCAAACGTTTCGTAAAGTATTGGATTATCCAGCATCGTACCTGCTTTATTATTTCGACCAGTCATTGAACTTGAAGAGGCCTGAACAGGAGTTTTAAGTGAAATGTAAAGATACACACATCCAGCGATATGAAAACATATACAAAGCTAGATCTTGATCCCTTGAAGTAAATAAACGTGATTAACTCTTATCAATTCTTTTTTTTTTTGAATTGTTGTTACTAAATCAGATAATGTCAACAGTTTTCAATCCATCATATCAGTTATCTATAATGTTTATTTTGTTCATTAAATATTTAAATTTTCAGACATGCCATGTGTTCATGTTAGCTTGGGAAATGGCTTTGTGTATATTTCGAAGCCTTTCCAGAAAATGATTACATTTCTTTTGCTGAAATTGACTGCATGAAATGTCCTATAATAATAAAGAATATTTCCACAATTCATTAAATTTACTACAGTTGTTTCTCCAACACAGTGGTTTCGTCATGTTTGCATTTTGAACCAACATCTGATACAGGGTCCTGCAATAGTTCGTCCTTCTTTCGTAGCTGCCGAACCAGACATAGAAATTTCGTTCGAAAACAGGTTTCTCGTATTTCTTTTTCTGCATCTCAAGAAATTATTTTCCAATACATAGTTTTCCCAAAACCTTCACCATCTCTGTTAAAACGCAAAATCTTTGAAATATTTTTCTAACGGTACAGATCTTATTCAGAGAAACTGGAAAAAATTGAGCGCACAGCACTCCGCTAAAAGACCTAAAACGGTTGCAAAAACAAGACATAATACGAATGTGATACGAATTCTTGGTTACTGAAAGATTCAGTCATCATAACAAAAAGATTAATCTGCCATACACAGGATGTCCGATATTGATTGCCAAATATGATGAACTTGAAATTGATATTTCTCGATTTTTGCAAATGTAACGCATTTTTTACTATAATGAAGAGAATTTAGTGCTTCACATTTTTTTTAGAAGCAACCTATTTTCACTCCTGCGTCTGGCAAATAGAAATATGCCATTGCAAAATACAATTGGATTTGAAAATGAACAGATAACTGAAGAAATTCAAAAAAATGATCGAAAACATCTTCTAGCTTCTATAATATATATTGAAAATTATATACAAAAACTATAAAAATGATATCCTAAAATATAATCAATATAAAATATTATTCAATGACTTGGAAAAAACTTTTTTACTGCACGACTGAAACGTATTAATACAAATGCATTAACAAAAGTATATAGTTATGTATATAAACATATCAGGTGTTTTTTTTAGAGTGATAGAACTTTAAATTGAAATAAAACACATGTAAATTAAGATTGAAGCCAATTTTTTTTTAATTGAAAACCATTCACTATTACATTAGCTTCAGCATTGTTTTTAAAGAAATATGAAACGGTGGTGCCTCCATCGTGTAAAGCACACGATACCGTGCATTTTTCAGGATGCAACGGAACCTGCAGAACTTCTTGAGTATTGTTTTCACTCCATATACCGCAATTTTGCTTGTTGACATAGCCGTTCAACCAGAAATGAGCTTCATCACTAAACACAATTTTACGATAAAAAAGTGGATCAACTTCAAGCTGTTCTAGGGTCCAATCAGCAAACAAACGACGCTTATTATGGTCAAGTGGCTTTAGTTCTTGAACCTGTTGGATCTTGTATGGGTGTAGACCAAGATCTTTACGCATAATTTTCCATGTGGTGGATGCACAGAGTCCAACTTGTTGTGAACGTCGACGAATAGACAAATCTAGATCATCATTAACACTATGACTTACAGCAGCGATATTTTCTTCTGTACGTGCAGTTCTTTGTCATGTTGTTGTTCTTGCATCGAGTAGAGAAAATGTTGTCCGAAATCTATCGATAGTTCGACGAATAAACTGCTCTGATGGACGATTATGTAAACCATAAATTTCACGAAGTGGTCTATGAGTTTGGCGAATAGAACATTGATTTTGAAAATAAATTTCAACAATTTGTAAACGTTGTTGCGGCGTGAGTCTTTCCATGATAATTTGTCAATTCTTACTGAACAGAAGTGTCAAAACAACATTGCTCCTACCTTCTGTTAAATCACAGTCATCCCTATCGAAAGTTCTATCACTCTAAAAAAACACCCGATACAAATACAGGAAAAAATTCGATTCAAAATTACTACTAACATTGGTCTCCAAGTCTTTTTCTGTACAATCATTAAATTAAAACTTGACAGTGAGAGTTTAATCGAAGTTTTTGGTAAAATTGACAATGAGCTATCATGTAGAGATTCCTTTATTGCTGCGCAGCGTTCGCCCGACCAAACAAACTGCTACTTTTCTCTGTTTCTGTTCATTCAACATGATTTTGCTGAAAAAACAATTCAAACGATATATTTATCGCCGAGACTGAAGCTTGTGTTGGAGAATTCGTTAATTTGAATGGTATAAAGAAATGAAAGGAACGGTAAAAAATTTGTCGACGTAGAAGGTTATTATACTGAAAGATAAAAACAATTTTATTCAAAATAATTCACACAGTTTTTATGTTTCACAATATATTCAGTATCCTGACACGTGTTTCGGTCTTTCGATCATTTTCAAAGGATTACAAAAAGGAATGTTTCACCTAGTACCAACCGCATACTCCATTCATGTTATTGGTAAAAACAATGTTACGAATTAAATAAAAATAGGGTTTTTTATTTGATAGAAGGCTTATTACAATATCTTAAATATCATACAGATTTATTCTGCTAACCTCAGTACAAATTTAATTTGATAAAGGAAATTTCTCAATAACTTTAAACAAATTAAATCAAATTTCTTAGGAAACAAAGTTTTAATTTAATGGACTTATAGAATTAACACTCATTTAACATAACAAACTTTTGTATCCTTGAAGTATTTATTTGATATTTTTAATTAATAATTCATATTTTCTTTGTTTTCTTTCATTCCTGTTGGTGCTATATAATGAGTGGTAATTATAATGTCTACTAAATTGAAACTGTGTTTCCTTAGACATAATTTAATTGAATTTTTTTTCTAGTTTTTGAGAAAAAAAATTTATGAAATTAAAGTTTGTAGTGAGGTTAGCAGAATTAATCTGTATGATATTTAAGATAATGTTACAAATTTATCTCCATTCCCAATTAATGTACTTATTGATCGACCCTGGTATTAGGGTCGGTTATAAACAATATAGTATTTTGATTATATCAAATATTTCAATGGATTCTAATGATTTCTATGACTACTGTTTATTTTCATCTTATTTATCTTATCAGAACACATGCGAGCACATCTGCAGCTTTACACAAGCTCCAAAACTATTTCAGATTCACGATACAAATTTGTTTTGTTGGTCCTTTCATCAAAAATCTGTTTTTCAGAATGAAAATGGATGGAGAAGATACATTTTTAGTCCAATGTGCATCTAGACAATGCGATGGTGGAGAGCTAGAAGTTCAAATGATGGAATATATTAAAGACGCCATGAAGGTAAGCTGAAACTATAGATTTCCTAAAATATTATTTCAAAACGAGTATTTAGGCTATGGAATTGATGAGGTTCCATAAGATGCTCACTGACGTGGTCCTCGAAGTAGGAAATGAAAAATTTCACGCTCATAGAGTAGTGTTAGCTGCTGGTAGTCCATATTTCAAGGCAATGTTCACTGGAGGTCTGAAGGAATGTGATAATAAAAATGTCAGAATAGAAGGAGTTTCCCCTACGGTTATGAAAATTATAATACATTTTATTTATACAGGACAGATGAAAGTAACCGAGAATATAGTGTGTCAATTATTAATTGCTGCAGCAATGTTTCAAGTGAGTATATTATAGTTCGGTACAAAAACCTTCTAATTTACTACAACTGTTTGACATTTCTTCGTTATATTAAACACTCAACTCAAAAAAATTTAGTAAGCAATTTTGAATTCCCTTTGTGATACAAAAATAATTTAACTTAAAAGTTTCTTATCTAAAAATATTCTGGAAAGGATCTTGCGTTTTATAGGATTGCCATGAAAAGTAATCGTGGTTCATTATATTAATAAAAATAGAAGAATAACAAGGAATTAATATTCGACATTACTGGACGTTATTACGAGAAATAATTCTGGATAACAGGCGCGCAAAATTATCCAGACGTTTTTTTGTTTTTGCAGCACCCTACATACAAATCGCATGTTGCCATGCGAAAAATTCGTGATTTAGGGGTGTAGTTAATCAAACTTATCCATCATTGACCAGATCTGGCCCTGTCCGACAATCATTTCTTTCTTCACCTGAAAAAAGTTTAAAATGTCCTAAATTTTCTTCTGGTGAAGAAGTGATAGACTGTGGAGGCCGATTTTACAGAGCAAGATAAAAGTTCGTTCTAATAAATGTATCCAATTAAGAGGTGATTATATTGAATAATAAATTACTTTGTCTTTCATATATTGCTATATTAGCCTAAGAATGTTGTTTTAATACATCCTCATAGTTATCGAATGATATGTTCCCAACAATATGAATCAATTGAAGAATTTTTGATTGGCTTCTCTGGATTACTGATATATTTGATTTGCTTGTACATCCCTGGAGCTCAATACCATGCCAATTCAGATTTCTTACCTATAAGCTAATTTAGTTTTCGGCTTTTCATCTCTAATTACTTTCTTTTCATGACTATGTGTTCCTCCCATGCGTGTTTGCTATCTAAATGCATCTCCAAGTATTTTGTACTTGAGACCTCTGGTATTTGTATATTGTTCATATATACTGTAAAGTGTGTTAAGTGTACTCAGCACTTGAGCCAATAGACAGATTCATCAGATTACCGTAAATCAAAGCCATTTTCCTAAATGCCATGAATAATTGATGGATTCAATTGAAATATAAAGTTATCTGAAACACTAGTTAGTTTATGATGAAATTTCATGTGTCTGTAAATTTAATGTTTAAAAAATTTTTTAAATAATTTCCTTCAATCATTATTAGTATATCACATCAGAAATTCTAATCCTAAAAGATCATGTTATGAATGGAATAAAGAGAGCTATTTTTCTGTGATTCAAGTGGTTTTAATCTACGCTCCTATGTTTTCAGGTTACAAATGTTTTAGAAGCCTGCTGCGATTTCCTGGAAAAACAACTGGATCCTAGCAACGCAATAGGAATATGTGGTTTTGCTGAAGCCAATGGCTGTACGAGCCTCTACAGAAAAGCCACTCAATACATCGAAAGACACTTTCGTGAGGTTCGTCCAAACGATTATTTTGTGATATCTCTCTGTTTAGGACCTTTTCTTAGTAGGTATCACAGGAAGAAGAATTTTTCCAATTGAATTCTGCAGAATTGATCAGTCTGATCAGAAAAGATGGGCTGAACGTTCAAGAGGAAAAAGAAGTGTATAATGCAGTTTTGAAATGGGTGGAGTATAATCCGAGTAGACAGAATGAAATGGAAAATATACTGAGTGCTGTTAGATGCCAGTTCTTGCCACCTAAGTTCCTGAACGATCAGATGACAAACTGCGAGTTTATAAAGAAAGCTCCTGCTTGTAAGGAATATCTCGCAAAAATATTCAAGGTTAATAAGAAACTCCTAATTGTTCATCATGAATTGTTGAACTTATCTTTGAATCTTAAAATTGTCAAATTTATTTTGTTCCATTCATGGTAATTTTTTGACACTATAGTATTTCTGTACATCTGTCTAGGAGTAATAACTTTTCGAAAAATAATTTAAAACTTGTTACCTGATAGGAAAATATATTCAACTCAAATTTGAATTGATAATGGGCAAAATAAGACCTTTGGATCCAAAAATATGCTCGTTTCAAATTTAGTGTCTTAATATCTCAAAAAAAAAAATGAATAGATGTTTTGAAGACAACATTCACTCTTTACTATAATTAAGTGTTGCTTTTCTCAGAATTTATTATAAAATTATTTTGCTAAAGTTGTACATTCTCATGAAAAATCTATATATTTGCAAAATAGACTTTTTTTGCGCATCTTATAATTCATCACATTAGCATTTTTAGAATATTGTGTTCATTTCACTTCATTTTTCAAAACTGACAGTGTCAATTTCAAGGACCTCACATTACATAAATATACCAAACAAAGAGAGAGAACCCCAAGTATTCCAAGAGTGATTTATGTTGCGGGAGGTTACCTCAGGCAATCTTTGGACGTTGTTGAAGGCTTCAATGTAGATGACAAAACGTGGAAAAAAATGGATTGTTTAACTACGCCTCGATCAGGCCTTGGTGGAGCTTTTTTGAAAGTATAGTCAATTTTTCATTTTATCTTTTGAATTCAATGTTCATATATCAATTTTACTTCTAGGGGATGTTTTTCGCGGTTGGAGGTAGAAATACATCCCCCAGTCAAAGCTACGATTCTGATTGGGTGGAAAGATATAATCCAGTTAAAGATCAATGGAGAGCGTGTAGTCCTATGTCGGTACCACGAAATAGGGTTGGGGTGGCAGTGATGGATGGATTGCTTTATGCTGTAGGCGGAAGTGAAGGATCAAAATATTTAGAATCAGTGGAATGGTGAGATATGGAAATTACAAAAATAACTCTTCAACATTTCAGTCATTCTTCATGACCATTTCAGTATATTTGAGCCATAATCTCCATTATTAAAATTTTTATCACATATGTACATATACATATTTCACAAAACGTTGAATACAAACCATACAACTCTATTAAATTTAAAGTGCATAAGCATCCGGTCCCGTTCGCGTTTGACAATTCCAATTTCAGGGCTTGTTTTTCAACCATGTATCAACATGTGGCATTATTTTGTAAAAGAAATCCAACCAGTACTGGAATGTAGGATCATTAAACCATTTGATGAAACCGGCGGCATGTACTATGGTCTCCATGGGCTGATACTTTTACGCCCGAACTACAGCGCTATGGCTCGAATCGTCACTAAGAACCGCGTGATCTCCGAGTGGAGACGCGTGCCGTTTCCATGGTAACCGGCGATTTCGCTTGGGCGTTCGAGATTCAGCCCGGCATAGTGCAGACACTTAACGCAAACGTAATTATTGTGAAATATAGATAGTCGCTAGGTAAAAACGTTTTAATTTTAATTGAAGACAAAAGCACGAATATGAAATATACAAATTAATTGTTTATGTATGTACGTCATTTTTCTAGGGGGGACGGCGCCCCGCAGCCATCCCTTATCAGCCGCCCCTGTTAAAAACTTATTTCCAAAGTTTTTATATCCTGTGTTTTCTTGTAAACAATAGCCAATATATATAGGTTGCATTACAATAATATTAGGAGTACAAATAAGTTTCCGCCGTTTTTTAACACAAATTAAATATTTATTATAGAAGAACGGTGTGAGACTGTTTGCTGAGTGACTTCTAATGTTAGAGCAAGTTCTTTTAGTGTTTGAGATGAATCTTCCTCCAATTCTGCATCCTCGTAAATGTTTGGCCTTCCACTGCGATCTTTGTCTTCTACGTCGAAATCACCGTTTTTAAACTTTTGAAACCACTCTCGACACGTTCTCTCACTCAAAGCACCCTCACCATATGCTTCTACGAGCAATAGATGCGCCTCAGCAGCAGATTTCTTTAAATTAAAGAAGTAAACTAATATTTCCCGCAAATGACGCTTACTTGGCTCAAATTTTGACATTTCCAACTTATAAAAATTATATTTTACCAATATAAAATCAATGATATCAATAGGTTATGTTGTTCTTGAATGTCCAAACTATTTTTTAAGCCGGTTATCATCTGCGAAAGCTAACCGAAACTCCGTGCCGCGCCATCTACAATATAACGGCGGAAACTTATTTGTACTCCTAATAGCATTTTAAATGATAACTCCTCGATTTCGCGAAGTGAAGGCGAAAGCTGCTCTTGGTTTAAAATTATTTTGTTTCTACAAATGTACATGTATTTGAAAAGTAATAGTTTGTCTAAGATGAACTTTGTTTTAATTCATTTCAAATTTTTTAAAGGAAAACAATAAATCTATTTATTAACAAAAAAAAATACCAACAGCTATTAATATCCAGTATAGTACTCACTGAATTACATTTAAATCATACAATCTTCTAGACTAAAAGTGATGTTTTAAAGACCTCTTGATAAAACTGAATAAGATTCAAACATTGAGTTACAATTGAAAAATTTAACTTACCAAAAACATTTTTTTTCACTTCATACATTTGTACTTTGAAAATGAAATTCACAACGAAATTTAATGAGGATCATTTTATTATTTCAATTTTAGCTATGATCCTGATACAGACTTATGGACGCCTGTGAAATCGATGCATTTCAAAAGATTAGCATTAGGTGTAACTGTTGTCAATAGACTGTTGTATGCAATAGGAGGTTTTGATGGTGAAAAGAGACATAATTCAGTAGAATGTTACCATCCAGAAAATGACGAGTGGACATTTATAAATCCTATGCAAATTCCCAGGAGTGGAGCAGGTACAAACGATATGTATATGATAAGTAAATTCAGTAAATGGGGTGCATGGAGAAGCGATTCTTATTCAAACTCGTGGTTTCTGGCTGTGTGTTATAGCACTTTTAAAATATCATATTCGGTCTAGGCTCATCCAATACGTTTTAGCAATTTTTTTGCTTTTCTTAGAATAGTCGACCAATTTGGTCAGCCACTGAGTTGTTCCGTTTGACATCTCATATGGTCTCATTTAAATTTTACCATTCAATATTTTACAATTATAAAAACAAAGCAACATACTTCGCTATAAGAGAATCTGGTTCTAATTTAACTATCATTGGATTGTGAGCTTCCAAATTAATGTGTTACATCACTTTATGATGAATAATTTTTGCTTTATTTACAAATTCGCTATTGATACTTTATACCAATTTAATTAGTTTCAAAAAATATCAGAAATCTGTATATCGGGTTTGACACTTCTATATTTATATGCTTATAAATTTATTGATATTCATTTCTGATACTTTTTTACTAAAAATTTTATTTATGGAATGAAAATCAAATAACAGTTTTTTCACAGGTGTAGCAGCTATCAATCAGTACATCTTTGTTATTGGGGGGTATGACGGAACAAGACAACTCAATGAAGTTGAAAGGTATGATGTAGATAAAGGAGAGTGGGTCTTTGTGGCACCAATGAAAAGGGCGAGAAGCGCTTTAAGTGTGACTGTTTTGGACTGCAAAATTTATGCTATTGGTAAGATGATAGTCTCAGGTTTAGTAATATTACCTAAAATTTTCAGCATATCGAAAACCCTACGTCATAGCTGGTTCCATACGAAATCATTTTGTTATTTTAAATAAATGAATGTAAATTATTTATATCAGGTGTGGTATGAAACAAAATTTTTTTGTGAAAACTACATTTTGGTACATTTTCTTACGAATTGAAGCGTTGTTGGCAAGAGCGTGTCGCAAATGCAAAACGCCTCTCAAGCCATTGATGAGTTTGGAACGGTATATTTTCCCATTAAAATTTTCTGTTAATATACGAAATTCTTTTGTATCCAGCATTTAAACAGAAACAAATGTAGTTTCACTTAACCTTCAATAATTCGAAAATGTCATAACACTTATCTTTTGAACGTTAGTACCGAAAAAACTGTGTGTCGGTCCCGAGGCTTAATGACTTATCTGGTAGGTTAGCAATTCAAAAAGCTGAAACAGTGGAACAATCTAAATTTAATAGGTCATATTTGATGCAGATCCTATTGATTTGTTTAATATAGTTATAAATATAATGAATTGTTTCAGGTGGATATGATGGTATAAATTTCTCGAAAAGTGTTGAAATATATGATCCTTACAAAGACGAATGGACTGACGGAATATGTCTAACTGCTGGAAGATCGGGTCACGCAAGTGCGGTCTGCTACCAACCTCCAAGTCCAGGTTGCTATTGAAATGAAAAAAGTTGAGGTTGATTTGCACACGAAATAGAGCTTGATCAAATATACCTGGAATATTTCTGATATGGATTGATTTAGTCAAGGGAATAGTGATATCAAGGAATGGTCTCTGGATGAAGGTTTACTCTTAATACATCATTCCACTTGAGCAGTTCAGTGTAGAACAGTTCAACTATAATTGTACCTACAGTCAGAGGAGTATATTCAATGTATTTCCAAAAGTTGGATTTTTTTACAATCCCTTGACAATATCATTGAAAGAAATGAGTATTTAATTTCCCCCTTATTGATTGAACATTTTTACCAAAGAAAATCCAACTCAGAAAAATTGCATTTACAATAATATATGTGAATGCCAATATGCAGTAGATCTGTTCATGTAGTGAAATTTGCAGTTGGTATTTTGTGTTTGGCAAAACATATATCTCATTTTTATTATTTATTGTATTATTGGATTTAAACTGCAAATTTAAATTACAAATTGAACTCATATACAGGGTTATGTACAGAAAATATCCTCCAAATATTTCTCTGGAACTGTTCCATATAAAGATTTCAAATTTTCTATACAAATCTGTATAGAATCGAGATGGCTCAGAAAAATTTATTTTATTTGATCATCATATATGGTACATAAGAAGTAAACATAAAGTTCGTTCACTTATTTGTTTCATAATTTTTAAATTCTTTGCAAATTTTATGTTATTTTTTTTTAAATATCTATGCCTTTTCTATTCTATTATCAAGAATAATCATTGTTCTCAGGAAATTTATTCAATGTTAATTTCTTCAATTTTCTCAAAATATTTATTGCAAAAATGACATAAAATTTTTTTTCAAATGAATTTTCTTATATTATCTGAATAGTCTATGGTGAATATAATGTGGCATTCTCTGATATTAAAATCTTTTTGCTGTAATGGAATTTCGCAAAATAAATTTTCATTTTTCTCTATTTATAATGAAGAGTTTATGATGCCTTCAAACAAGGGGGAATGTTGATATAATATATTCAGGATTAAATTCTCATGCAGACTATACAAAACAATAATAACATGTTCCAATTGAGATTTTTGTGAATTGTATTACTCTTGAAATTCATGTGTCAATGAAATTTAGTTTTGTGATATTTTTCAGATATATTCAAAGATTTTTTTTTATTTTAACTCCTTTGAGACAAAATTATTGAATGTCTGGACGTGATAAATTTTTCACAAAAACCTTGTAATTTTGGAATAAGGTGGAGAATGAGATTTGATAGAATAAATGATATATCCCATTTAAAATACAGAAGTACGTGTCACATCGATGATATATGGAACGGTACCAGAGAAAGCTGTAGTTGAAACTTCCTGTGAATATGTATATTATGGTGTTATATATTTTTTTTATCAATTTGTAAAAGTTGATATGTGACAGATTTGGCAGAAAGAATAGCCGTTTCTTTGACGGTCAATAAAAATTGTCAGAATTTGATAATACTGTAGATCAAGGGTGATAATGTAATATAACATGCAACCCTTTGTCGGACATTGAAGCATCAATTAGACATAAATTTTATTATGTTGAAAAATTCAGAAATTCATCTTTTATTTTCGGATCCCCATTCCATTGAAATGAGGATAGGTTAAAATAATTGGCTTTTTTATTGTTGAATATTTATTTGCTTATCGTATGTTGAGCTTTATGTATGTTAGTTTTATAATAGTGTATCTATGATACGAAATTCCTATGTGAATTGAACGATTTTAATATAAAATTAATGTTCCATAAATATTAGTAATTGTTATCGACGATGATTCTTTCTAAAAAGTTTAAAGAAAGTTTCGTTTGTTATTAGATTTCTTTTTCACTTCTCAGAAAGTTGTGAGAGATTTGTATATTTTTCAGACATTCAAATTAAAATGTTTTTATTGATGCCAGTTACCTTACTTTCCAACAAATATGAAATATAAGAGCATTTTAGCCCATGAAAATTTCATGATCATTGATATTTATTAAGTGCTAAAGTAATAAATGACTTAAATATTATTTTTCGTTAAAAACAATAAGATCTATAATTTTGTTAAGTTTTCCATATACATTCCAAACATTCCATTGTGACAAATTTTATTATTATATGTTAAAGTTGTACTGAATTGTTAATTGTAATAAATGGCTGAATTCAAAGTTTAATTCATTAATTCAAATTCGTATTTGATTATGATATATTAAATGAGATTATTTTAATGTCTATATATTTATTATAAATAAAATTATAAAAAGCACCGATATGAAGTCAAAAGCTTTTGAGTGCTGGTTTAATATTCCATGTTCCCTGAAAATTTTAAATCGGTGAATTACTTCTTGAAGAAGATACATATTGAGCTATCCCGTCCTACACAGAGTACCCTTAAATTATCAGGATTTTATGGAGTACTCTAAGATATTTAGGATTATACAGAGTACTCTAAAGAACGTTAACCTTTTTATTGTGATCATCTAGTGCCGGGAGACAAGGATGTTACGCTGCCTACATAGTCAAGTTACACTTGAACGAGAAAACAGTGACGGGAGTTCAGAATACAAGGTTAAGTAAAAATACAATATTTGTTAGCTAACTCGCACCTGACTCGATGTATTTGAGCGCCGTTATACTTAGGACAAAAAAAAAGAGTCAGGGATAAAAACCTTGACCTCTCTTCAGCTCCCATACATTCTTCAACCCAGTCCATCCCTTTATTCATAAAATTAAGGTTCCAGAGATCGACTACCTTTTTAATATCCTAAAACATAGTTAGTGTGCAAGCAAAGGTAAATACAGCAATCAATTGAGTGAACACCCAGATAACATGGCAATAGGAACATGTAACAAAGATCTTCAAGGTAGTTTAACAATAACCCTTTGGTCAAGAATTCCCCACTTACACACCTACTATCTAATTAGATTATTACAATCTGGACTCATAATATCTTTCAAAAATGTCTTGTTACGGCATTCTGAAGACAGAGGTTGTGGTGTCTGTTATTTAACTACCTATTCATTATAATCTTCATACCTAATAATATAGTTGTACAGAAATGCCTTGTTGCGGCATTCTGAAGACACAGGGTTGTTGTGTCAGTATCTAATTGTGGATCCACATTTCATTCACTCTAAACATTCTGAATTCTCAAACAAAGTACCATTGTTAACCACCTCTAGATTCCAATAAATGCAGATAAAGACGCTTTCATCTGTAAACTATGTTAAATGGTCAATTCAGAGTAAAATAAACAGGTCGCCCTTAGCTGGAGCATCAATACAATAAAATCCACCCATGAATAAAGAATACATGATACAAATAACACTCACGTTGACCTCAGGTAATTCAATACAATAACTTTTCATGTTAGGGCAGCTCAGTCGACTGTGTGCTCCTTGGGGTTATGTTTACATTTACACACGCGCGTAAGTCGACCCATAGACTCTACTTCTGGCATCGATAATGACAAGTAGGCATAAAATTCCCTAGGTGGTTCTTCCCGCCTAATTTTCCTTTATAAAAATATGTGGATCTCTGCAATATGATGGATAAAAAAACGGAATTCTGTGATATCTAATTCGAAAGTCATTTTTTGCAACTTTAGAACTGTTCTCCTGAAGAACCAAAAAATCTCATGAAAATTAAAACTACAGGGTTAAAAGAAAGAGTGGAAAAAGAATATATATTGAACAAGACTTCATACACTTTTAATAATTTTTGGAATTTGTCCATTTCTTTGTAGATATATTTGCAGGTTTAGTATGTCCATTTTTGATCGCATCAGTAGATATCACAGTGGCATTATTTCATTTTAAATAACTAAACTTATTTCGGAAATACATTCATTTCATATTGTTCCAGATACATAATGCAACTAAGGTTTATGGTAATTCCAAAATTAGTCTTTTCTAGGAATTCTTGTCAACAAAAAATATTTAAAAGGGCGAATTATACTGATCTATATATCTGTGGTATGTGATTTAAACACATGACTCATATTTCATTTATCACTCTCATGTAGAGGACTATATGTGTAATAGTTCACTTTAACGAGTTCAAGCTCCTTCAACATACATTTTGAAAAACAGATTTGGTCATCTAAACCTTCAGAAACATGAAAAAAACATTAAATATGATGCATTTATTTTTAAAAATACAGAATGAATACTGATCGAAGATGTTTTTGAGCAATTCTTTATGATAAGCAAATACAATATTGTATAAAAATATTTTTTTTGGATAGTTCAAATAAAAGCAGTTTACATGAAAAGCCACCAAACAATAGAAACATTGATCTAAATCAGGAAATTAGCACCGAAATTTCAGGAAAAAAAAATTGGAAGTCATATGGATAATTAATTTCTACTTTGTTCTCAATTTGAAAATTGATCATATAAACGAACGTTTTGCAACAACCACTCATGCTAAGTTTTCCAAAATTTTATTTATGACTGGGGTTTCGTCATCCTTTTTGGACCACGATTAGGGGGCCCTTTTGGTTTTGCAAATTTGGGACGATGAAGACATTTAGTAGGATGAATTTCTTCGTATAAGTAGGCTTCAGTTAGTTCAGCACCAGAATCTATTTCAATCTGAAAATAGTGAAAGATAAGGATTCAAACTACGTCTCAAAAAAGGATTTCAGATAATTAATAGTAATATAAAACTAGAGATGAGAAGGCTTGCTGGCAACATAAAATTTGTGGATATACCTTTTTCACTATTTCCAGGCCTAAGGTACTTATAGTATCAATAAGTGGATTCTTACAACTAGAATATAACATTCTTTCTCTAATTGGGCAAGTATATCCTGGCATAGAATAAATAAATACTGAAACAAAAGAAAAACATTAGAAATTTATCATTTTAAAAGTTATCTGTAATATACATTAAGAATAGAGGTTTTTCTCATGATAGCCAACTTTCTCTATAAACCCAGAAATTAGTTTTCAAGAATGATTGCACCCTTAGTCTGAAATTTATGCCCAATTAGTATATTCTATTTTTTTATATAATTATAATATTACGGAATAAAAACCATTTTCAAATGGACATTCTACTTCCCTTGTTTGTTTATAACCTTTTCTTTGGTTTTCAGTCCAAACGTATAAATGGATGATTTAAGGCCTTTGATAGGTGAAATATAATCTAGACTGATTCGCTTCCTAATGAATTTCATGAGGATCATCCAAAATCATACCTATATTTTCCATGTAGTCTCCTTCGTGGGTATGTTTGAATTTGAATAAATGATATCGAGCACTATCTTCTGGAATCTTTGATGGTAATTTATCTATACTTATATTTCCTGCAAAACTGATATCTATTTTCTCATTCTCCATTTCTGAAATTAAAATGATTCAATGAATAGAATATATATTTCATTCTGTATTTTTGGAGTATTCAAACAAAAATACAGACCAATTTTGAACTGTAAATAGTCATATGTCCCATTCAGCATATCTTGGATGCCATTTTTAGCAGATTCGGTTATAGGAAAAGAGACACCTCCTAGCGTTTGCTGTTTGCTATCAACACTATAATCGGTGTGAATTTCAGACTTTTTTATTTCTTGCAATTCTTCTTCTCTTGAAGTCAATGGTGCAGGTGTAACTGCATTCTTCTTATGGTTAATATATCCATTCAATGTTATTTCACTCTAAAATTTGAATTTGTCAAGTTCAACATTTCCTCTACTTATTTAGTTTTTTTACCTTTATAGTACCATGTAAATCTTCTTTTATTTGTGCGGAACCAAATTCTTGCTTTAAGGTAGCCTTAGTTGATGCATAGAGCATTTTTTGTCTAATTGGAGCAGTATCTGGCGACCAACTGATGAACAACCATTCATAGTTCTTATCAATTTTTGAATCAAGTCTATATAAATAACTAGGAATGAGAATATGGCTATATATATATATATCTGATATAAATCATCAATCAGAAAATACTGAGAATTACTGAAGATTAAATATAAAAAGTTCAAAATCCAACAATTCTAAGTATTTTAAAATCATCAAATACCTATATAAAATATAACAAGGTTGGTCCTCTTCAATTAAAGGTAAAACATATTTGTCATAATCATTTTCCCAATTACTTTTCACAGAGTGATGCCCATCAAGAGTTAACTCCTCTAAAATTCACATTATTTACATATACATTTTCAAAACGTTTACTATTCACTAACCATTTTTTATTGATACTTTTATGACCCTAACATTACCGTTCCTTGACTTGGCAAAATATTTCTTCAATTCTTCATTTGCTGAAATAATAATGATAGTTTACATTTTCAATATTAACCTTTTCTCGTCATACCATGGATTCCTGTTTGATGAGACATAATAACTCGTCAGGTGCTATACTTTTCAACCCCAGACAAAGCAGAAATCTTGAAGACAGAGTACACCCATCAACAATTTCCCAACCTAGACTAATCCAGCTGTCACTTTGACAGCTGAATGATTATTATAATTACCATTGTCATTCTACCAACGGTTTACTTACAATGTCACCAATATTGAATTACAAATATTCCTAAAGATTTTATTGGAAGACGAAAAATTGATTAATTATTTCATAAAACGTAAAATTTTTCATATTTTCATATCAAGCATTATTCTCAAAATTATAAGTAGTTGAAAAAACGAGTAATAAAATTTATTTCAAAAACTGGACTAGACGACTATCACTAGGGATAAATGAAGGAGTGAATATATGACAGTTCACACTGCTCACAGATATTCTTGGAAAATTTTGGGAAAATCATGGAAGTAAAAGATTTTAATATTTTCCTACAACGGGTGGATTGTAATAGATGTTGAGTATGGGGTTGCGGACTTCCATATCAATATATCTATCCAAAATTTGTAGCGAATTATGAAGGAAATAATTTGATGAATAGTTTTATCTTTGAAAATGGAAGAAAAGTGCACAATGAATTTTGTCTGTTCTGAATTGTCATCTTCCTTGTTTCAAAAATTATACGACCAAAAGAAATTGAGCCGCTTTTGTGACATAACATTATATGTGAATAATAAGATCATAAAAGCTCATCGTATTGTCTTAGCATGTAGTTCACCTTACTTTGATTCCATACTGAAGCACCATAAAGTAATGAAAGAACAGTTAACCATTAACTGTTTAAATAGTGAAATATTCAATTCTATAGTGAATTATATGTACACTGGAGAAATAAGAGTAGAACACTCAAATGTGGAAGAACTTCTTAAGTTAGCCGATCATTTTATAATTAACAAAGTTATTGAGTACTGCATTGAGTTCTTAGGAACTAAATTGAATATAGATAATTGTCTTTTTACATATTTCTTGACAAAGAGATTCAAGCTGAAACATCTAGGAAATATAGTAGAGAATTGGATTGCTAGTCATATCGATGGAATTTGTAAAGGTGAGGAAATTATGCAGTTAACATCATCCCAACTAAAAGAATTTTTCGAAAATAAGGTAGGTAACTCGTAGGGATCTCAATTTCTTCCAAATACTGAATAGTAAATCTTTTTCAGTGTTTTATGTTATCTACTTCTAAAGCTCTTTCTGTTCTTTCACAATGGGTGTTAGTTGATGTGGAGAAAAGAGAAAAGGAATTCGACAGACTCATCAGGTGCTTTCCAACTCATGTTTTAGAACCAGTAGAAGTGTTCAAACATCTGGATACATGCATTTTATATAATAGAAGTGATGTCTGCACCTATAGATTCTTGGACTATTTGTTTCAAAATAACTGGATGTTATCTAATTTCAAGACTAGATATGATGCTTTACACCCCAGATTTGGTCAAGTAAGTAGAAAATTTGCAGGAAAGTAAATTCTTATATGTTTTAATTTTTAGACACCGCCAGAAAAATCGAATGATGTTGACTTAAAGGTTGATAAAATAAATGTAAGCGAAAAAATAGAAATGACTTCTCAAAATCAGGTTATGCCAGTTAGAGTAAAATTGAGACTGAAAAATAGAAAACAATTAATACTTAAAAAGTTAATGCTCTTTGGACTGAGGCCTAGTTTACGAATGGCAGCATTAAAAATGTTAAATTGCAAAAAGAATAAATACATCTTGAAAGAATTAGAAGAAGAGTCAGAAGGTAAGTAAATGAAATATTTTTTCCACAAATACATGGGAGAATTTTCAGAAAATACAGAGGAAAAAATGGGAATAAAATGCCCCATATGTTTTGCTTCCATAAATGACAGTTTATTACTAGAACAACATTTGGCCTTGAGCCATTCCAAAGATGTGACATATAAATGTGGTATCTGTTCTTTTGTATGTCAATACCATGGTGACTATTTGAATCATATGAAAACACATTTTAGTGGCCCTCCATTTAAATGTGATTATTGTAAGTAACTTTTTTTTTAACTTTAACTTTATAACAAAAAAATATGGTTGAATTTATTATCCTACAGTAGAATATATAGTGACAAAAAAGCAAAATAAGCAAATGAAAGAATTATATTGATTTGTAAAATGTAGTTTCAAATAAAATTTTTCTTATCGTAAGTTTTTAGTGGTTATATTTCTTCAAGGTGAAACCACAACAGATCAAATATCGAAGCTTATAGCTCACCGTTCCCAACACCTGGAGGAATCAATATTTCAGTGTACTTTCTGTTCTTTCAAATGTCGACAGAAACAGAACTTTGTGTCTCATCTTAAAGTTCACACACCTGAAAAGACCTATAAATGTGACAGCTGCACAAAAACTTTCCGTTTCAAACAGAGCTTAGACACCCATATGCTGACACATTCTAATGAAAAGACTCTAACATGTGATAGTTGTGGCTTCCATACAAAATATCTGAGCCATATGATTGCACATAAAAGAATCCATGCTGGTAAATATATATTTTTTGTTTTATTTCATTGACATTACCTTTATTTGTTTACTTTTCTTTTATTTTTAATTTTTTTTAGTTTGTACAAAATGATGGATCCAATTTATTTGGATTAATTTGATTGTCTTCATGTAAGCTTATTCTTATTTTTATTCTTATTGAAAGTTGGGCGGAATATCAAGCTTTTTTGTCTCAAAAACCAATTAGATATATTATTTTTAATCTTCTACTAAAGAACTGAGCTCTTTTTTTATGAAAAGCAAGTTATTATTATTATAAAGCAGTACCAGATAGTGTCATGTTTCTACATTAAATTTGCAACAAATATTTTTCTTTAATCAATCATTATTAATATTACTTCATCATTTACTATACAACTTTTTAATCGACAAAAATCATGGTTTTTAGGCAAAATATCTGGAGATGGTATTTTGTACATAATCCAAATTTTAAAATTTTGTAATAGCTGCTAAATGACAAACAAATATCAACATGTGCAGAAACGATATTACTTTGCTGCCATCCTATTATTATTTGAATTATAATTTTATTATTATTATTGAATGTAATGTCCAAAAATATTTTCAATTATCATTTGAAATTTCATCACCTACTAAGTTTTTTCATAATAAAATTCACCTTAAATTTGTATTTTTTAACAGAATTTGTAATTTAAAAATAGATGAAACTGTTTCACTTTGATACGGATGTAAACTTTGAATGAAAAATTGACATAGCTTAATGGTCATCTAAGAAAGAAATAGCTTGATATTTTTCTCTGAGTAGTAGATGATTATAAAATTGCATTTTTGTATTTTAGGAGATTTATATCGTTGCTCTTACCTGCATTGCAAATATTCAACATCCAAAAAAAATCAGTTAGCAAGTCATGTCAAGAGTCATAATGGTGTAAGACCTCATTCATGTGGTATTTGTGGACGTGGTTTCATGGAAAAATCACATCTAGTTCGTCACGAAAGAATTCATTTGGAAGAGAAGCCATTTAAATGTTCCAACTGTGACTATGCTAGTTCAAGAAGGGATAAATTAAAAGAGCATTTCACAAGACACCATGGGGAAAATGCTTCTGCCAAAGTTCCCTATAAAGCTCGACCTATGAGAAATAACAATTCAATTACCTCATCTAGACCTAAATCACAGGTATAACAAAAAATAAACGTAATGTATATTTTATTATCCTCTTTAACATTCAATTCATACAGGCAAATTCTGATTCTCCTGCATCAACAAATTCCAATGGAATAAATTTTTCACAATCAACGAATACAACTTCCTCAACGGGATCTCAACCATTGAATAATGAAATTCAAGACCTTATAATGCACCATCAAAGTCATCCTTCATCTTCAACGGGTAAAGAAACTCATATTCATTTACACTATTACACTAATGAACGATTTACAAAAGAATCACTTGCACGATTTTGTATTGATCTCTTGTTGAAAATCTGCCATGTTATGAATTTATTATACTAGTAAAACAATCATAAGTGCGTCCATATAGTGTCACGTCAAATATATCTCTTTTTGAATGTTTAAATTATATTAATATTCTAGACATCATTTTCTTGTATTTTCCTTAGGTAATAACCTTCCTACACTTAACTCCAACTACCATCATTTTGCTGATCCAGCCGATTTTCACCATCATAATCATACGCACAATTTGCATAATCAAATTTTGAACACTGGACATAATCAACGAGGAACTCAGCATCACAATAATAATCTAGTGAATCATCACATGCTTACAAGAGGTAATCATTCAACAGCAACTTCTACAGCGGCTGCTGTTGCTGCAGCCATGATGTTAGATCCACGATTCCATCATAACTCTTCTGTAAGTATTTTCATCTTCCCACTTGCTTATAATGTTGTTTATTATATTTTCAAAATTTAAGAACCAAAAATTGTATTTTTGTTCAAAAGTTCGTGATCTTGTATTTGTAATTTTTAAATCAGCTGGAATTTTTAAGCTAAATCATTATAAAAAGTTCAAATTGGATTGTGATTAACCCAATTCCTGTGAACGTCTTGAAATGGACAAACCTGGGTTTTCAACCACTCTTAGCGCTTATATTTTTGGCAATTAACTGAACAAGCACGAGTTGGAGTCTTCACATCCATTTCGCTGTAGCAGAGCCAGAGGACGCTACATGATGACCAAAGGCAGTACCCTCCTCATTCGTGAAATTTTCACCATTTTATAGTTAAATTGACCTATTTCAGTGCATTATACGAGCATATACCGATCCATTCTTCAAAACCTCATAATATTTAATAGTCAAATGGAAGACACTGTTAATTTTAATTTGATACTTCAAAAATGACGTGAATTTCAAAATGGAACTTGTTGATCGACGTGATACAATTCCTTTTCAATGAAATTGTATTATTAACTTATAGTATCATTTGAAAAATCATTTCCAAAAAATTTTATTCATGACACAAAATTTTGATTCATGACAAAAAAATTTAATATCCTGTATTTTTTAGGTACCATACCATCCATCTAGTACCCCAGTATCCATGGCAATGGCTGCTGTTCAATCTTCACAGCAAATTCAAGCCTCAGGGCAACATGGTGAATATCCACCTTCCTTGCAAAACTGTATGACGTTGTTCTAGAATGATATTAAAAATTAAACAAATTTTTTGTTATTTATACTGAAACTTATATTGAGTTTGTTGAATATATTCCATAGATAATTCTCATCTTTGTTAATGTTCTCAATGTGAAAATAATATGTTTAATATTTATGTTGATAAAGTATAAAAAATATTCCGAGTTTTCTTTAATATGGATATTATTGAATGTGGTACAACTTACTCAACAAACAAAAATCTGGATGTTCTGGACTCGTATCTTAGTTTATGGGTTTCAAGGAACTAAAAAGAATATTCATTTTAAATTAACATTTTCCATGATAAAAACATTTACACAGTATTTTTATATGGTCTACAAATACTTTTTCTTTCATATAGTTTGGGGAATGAATCATGATACAAACAAAATTACGGTGATTGAAGATCACTATTACAAACTTTTCGTTACTTCGGAATATAGTACATGAATATCCATGGCATTGTTAAACAAATTCATCTACCTAAACTAAATGAAATATTTCGGAAAATAACGTAAAAGCAAAGTACTTCAGTGTTCTTGCCTCAAATATGACCTTGAGTTTAATCAACACTGTATAAGCTATGGAAATAGATGTCGTTACAATGCAATAGCAGTAACTTGAACGGGTCAGACTTAGAGCAAAAATTCGTTCAAGGAATATTCTGCAAGTTTTGTGCCAATGATTTTTTTTTAAATGGATTAATTGGGTGAAGTTCTATCCCAACTCTACTCCCCCTTTTTAACCACGAAAACTTTTTTGTCTTGCTCCACTGACCATTTTCAATATTTCAATTTTTTTAAGAACTTTTTTATATCTTACGTTTTTTCGTAATCGGGACTATTCACAAGAAAAAATCATTTCGGTATGTGTTGTATTGTTTGGCAAATTTTAAAATATAAAATTATTTCATTATTTACATATTTCGAAAAAACTTAACTCTAATCCTAACTGCTTCAAATTCATCAAACTCCGCACAGATTTGATGCCAGCCATGTAAAATTCAGATATATTACGCTCTTATGAAAGTTACGTGGAGGGGTAGAACAACGAACTGAGAGCGCGCTATCATTTGTGGATGTAGTAGATAGTTTTCCCGCTAGATGGGGCTGAAAATTTCATTGTCAACCTCCCAACTATCGTACGTCTCATAGCGCTCGGAAAGTTGTGGGAATTGCCTAGATGGATCCCTCACGATCTATTTCGACAACAACAAAATTGACCGAATTTTCTCCAAAATGCTGGAAAAAAACGAGCGAACATCTTTCCCATAAAAGTTTGTCATTGGCAATAAATCGTGGTTGCTCAAAACGTCTAAGAAAGGAAGATCTTCGTATCGCTAGGTGAAACTCTAAAAAAATAGCGAAAGTCATTTTGTGGTGTGTCGGTGGACCGAAGCAGAATTATCCACATCATCATAATGGCATTTATTATTTATATTATTGGTGGAATAACGATGATAACTATCAACATTGGCACATTTCATATAAAAACGGTATATGCGTCAGTTTAACATCAACAGCAATATCCACCTGGCTCAACCCGGAGGAATCAACACGAAAAGACCGCGCAATATGTAGATGTATAAAACCGTTATTTCCCTATAGATGATGGTAGCCATCAGTTTAGGGATCGTAAGACTTTTTTTGCAGTGCCATCATTTCTCTCTAACAGCGAATGAAGATTAACAACAAACCAAATTCCATACACCGGTATATTTTTCTATAACCTTAAACATGTAAAGTTTTGTGCTTGTGAACTACAATGGTTTGAAGAAAACTGCTACAGAATCGCATCAAATGCTTGTCGAAGCTTACGGTGAACATGCTCTTGGTAAAATACGATAGGTTCAAAAAATTTAAAAGTGGTGATGTCGATGTGAGAAACCAAGAACGTGGGAAACCAACGAAAAAGTTCGCACACAACGAATTACAAGCCTTAATGGATGGATGTGCCACTCAAACTCAACAAGAACTCATTGATCAACTGAGCAAAAAGTTTTCACCATTTGTTTGAAAGCTATGGAAAAGGTTCAAAGAGTAGGAAAAGGCGTTCTGCATGAAAAGAATGAAAGGCAGAAGGAAAATTGAAAAACCACTTATGAAATGCTGCTCAACAGACAATAAAGAAAGTATATTTTCCATCGAATCGTGACTTGAGATGAAAAATGGATATATTTTGAGAATCCTAAACGTCGTAAATTATGGGTGAATACAGGCTAACCATCAATATCCACTGCAAGACCAAATCGCTTTGGAAAAAAGGGAATGCCCTGCGTTTGGAAGGATCAGACGGTGCTAAACTTAGTGAAAACGTTAACACTGATCGCTTCAAATCGAGCTTTAAGTTTATTAGCTTATTCTCAAGACTTAACTCCGTCCGATTATCGTTTATTCGCATTACTGGGACACGTTCTCGCTGAATAACGCTTCAAGACGTATGAAAATGTACAAGTATGGCTCCATAACTGGTTCGCTTCAAAAGAATAATTTTTTGAATTTTTATATTTCTCTTTTCCCATTAAAATAGAAAAGTAGGGATAATTATGCACTTATCCAATTTTTTTTGCCAAAATTCTAATATGGAGTCATTTTATTTTCCAAATATTCTTTGAATTCGTAATAACTGACATATTCTCTCTGGAGATCACATTTGAGATAACTACCGGAACACATTTACCGAGTTTATTTATATCTGCAACCTAAACTATATTTAGGGCGACGTTTGATCTTTACGTAATATGTTTTTATATTCTATTACGCTTTTGCCGGTGTCAACACAAAGAAAAAATGCAACAGGGGTGCTGGAAAGTCGACGAGAACGATGAAGGTACTGAAGAACTGAGAAGTAGTTTTGGCCTTTTGTGATGTCGATATAACAAAAAATCAAGGTATTTTATGCGTAATTAATAGTATGAATTTGAATCCACAGGTCCTACTAACACTTTTTACAAACGTGAGAAGCATCACCATTTCTCGCACGAGTTATGGACGCAGTTGTACAAATCAAAAGATACCGGAACAAAAGGTATTTTTTGTGTAAGGTGTTAATCACTGACTATCAGATTATGACCTGATTAGCTCTCATTGTGAATTAACAAACATTTAACATTGTCTTATATGTCGCTTAAAAGAGTGGTAGATGAAATAAATCATATTCGATTAGCATCATCAACAACATAATAGAACGATCCTAGATACTTGGAAGAAATATCATGTTAAACATTATTTACATTCAGCCAAAAAAGTAGCGCGAATTGATCATTTAAGATTAAATAAAATAATGAAGACTATTTCCACAATTTATTTATTCACAACAATTCTTTCGCCAACACTGTGTTCTTCAGATTAACATTTCGAACTTAGTCTAAAAATTACACCTTCACTTATAAAATAGCAACAAAAACTCGAAAAAAGGAGAGGTACCAGCAATTTTCGGAAATATATACGAGGTAAAATATGCGAAAAAGGGATACTAATAAAAATAAAATATATTGGGGACAATTATCGAAAATACCTACTGATTAAAAATATTCAATAATAAGGAAGATCTAGCGACATCTGTTTGGTCGTTGAAAAGAATTTTAAGGATCTACCTGTTTGACCAAAATACACCATAAGGCAATCGTTGGAAGTAAACTGATTAACTCCATTTATTGTCTTTATTCCTTATCTTTATTATTTTTTATATGAATTTTCCAAATTATTAACCGTTCTAAACGCTACATTTGAGTCAAATTTTATTTCTAAAACACAATATTATCTGATGTTCTATCCACGTAAATAATCGGAATGTTTTTTTTAGTGTACACGATTTGACTAAAAAATACACTATTCCTTGAAATTCATCCAGTCCATACATACCAAAATATGATATAAAAAAATTGTGGGACAATTGTAGGATCAAGGGTATGCCTTTTTCCAAATTATTAGGAGTACAAATAAGTTTCCGCCGTACGGAACCCAATTTCCTTGTTTATGAATCATTCCTAATGATTTTAAACGATGTGAGACTGCTTGCTGAGTGACTCCTAATGTTAGAGCAAGTTCTTTTTGTGTTTGAGATGAATCTTCCTCCAATAATTCCTCCAATTCTGCATCCTCGTAAATTTTTGGCCTTCCACTGCGATCTTTGTCTTCTACGTCGAAATCACAGTTTTTAAACTTTTGAAACCACTCTCGACACGTTCTCTCACTCAAAGCACCCTCACCATATGCTTCTACGAGCAATTGATGCGCCTCAGCAGCAGATTTCTTTAAATTAAAGAAGTAAACTAATATTTCCCGCAAATGACGCTTACTTGGCTCAAATTTTGACCTTTTCAACTTATAAAAATTATATTGTACCAATATAAAATCAATGATGTTAATAGGTTATGTTGTTCTTGAATGTCCAAACTATTTTTTAAGCCTGTTATCATCTGCGAAAGCTAACCGAAACTCCGTGGCGCGCCATCTACAATAAAACGGCGGAAACTTATTTGTACTCCTAATACTTTATTTTAATTGGATCGGTATGTTCTAAGATAAAGAAGAAACAAAATTTCAATCTGCAAATATATGATATGATATATTATCCTGATACTCTTCTGTGAAGATCCCTCGGAAGCTTGTACGTGTCAGGAGTTCAATTGTGTTCTTGTTAGGCTTTGCTACTGCGTCCTTACGCAACATTAGGTCACAGCACTGTTAATCTTCGACACAACAGTGAAATAGTGACCGAAACCCGTCCAACTAGAAAAGTTTAATTCCTACTTAAACGTGACTTGATCCGGAAACACCCGCCTAAGTCTTTAGAGCGCAAAAATGAATTTTCAAATATTCTGAGATAATATATTATAAATTATGAGTCCTTATAATGAAATCAAGGGTGGAGTTTATTCTCGAAAAATATCATATATCCATGTAAACCCATATTCTTTATTTTCAGCGGTTTATATAGACATTGAAGATGAAAAACATGAAGATGATGCTAACCATGAGTACTCAAGGTGGAACGAGCTACCCGACCTAATACTTGAAGAAATTTTTTCGTATTTATCCATAAGAGAAAAATATTATGCTAGTCTAGTTTGTAAGTCATGGTATCGAGCGTTCCATCTACCACGTGCCTGGTCTGAATTCGTTTTGGAAGACAACACATTAACAAGGGGAAGGTTCAATTACTACTCAGGATGGCAGGTGAAAAATTTAATGTTAATTTCATTGACTCAATCTCTTAATTGAAATTCCAAGTATCATTTATCATCCAAAAAAGAGCAGCGAGAAATCTATGTATATTTTCCTCAATAATTTCAAAGCTATCAAGAATATAGAAAATAGTATATTGTGCAACTAGTGCGGAAAGTGATACTTTACGACACTCAAAACTCGTGTGGTAATTGTGAAGTGGGCAATTAGCGTCTTTTCGACCCCAAAAGCAAGCGCAAAGATAGTACTTTCCCCGCATGAGTAATAAAATATACTATTTCCTAACAAGTGCGGAAAGTGATACTTTCCCAAACGAAAATGCCGTTGCCTGAACGACGCGAAACGAATAAAATAAATTCTTACTTTGAATGCTCCGTCATCTTCAAACTGCAATTCAGAGCCATTATTTTCCTCCAAGGAGCAGTTGACTCTAACCAACACTTTGGCTTCAGCGATTAACTTGTATAAAGCGTCTAACTGTAAATTTACGATAAATATTACTAATAATAGGTAAAAAAGAACTGTAGATACTTATGTTGGGCTGATTAATTTATGAATGACATAATACTGCATGTCGATTGCATAGTTACCTCATCATTGGTGTCTATGACGATTAGGTACAATTTATTCTTAATCATTTGCGTACGGGAAAAACCTCTGCAATACATGTAGAAAAGAAATAACAGGGATTTTTTCCGCACCGTGTGGGAAAGTGACTCTTTCTGAGTTGAAATGCGTGTGGGAAAAGGGTTAAGCGCGCACGATTGTGGAAAAAGTAATATTTCATACTATAAATATTTTTATTTTTCTCAGAAAAATAATCTGTTAAATACTTTAAAGCCGAATAGATAATAAATCTGAGTTTTACATTCTTATTGATTTTCCTTATTGCAAGTCCATATTTTTTATATATTTACTTCCTAATAATAATCTTGAATATTTGATGAAATATGAACTGTGCCATAAGACCTAGATAAAGCAAAATTTTTTAGGTGATGTTTGATAATATGGTAATTAATTATCACCAGAAAAAAACATTCACAAAAGACCATAGTAGGAGGAAAAAATAAAATCGATATCAGACGAAAACTAGAAAAAAGCTTTAAAATATCCTGTCTCTAAATCGGCCATCTTGTGTCACCATGTGCCAGATTTTCTTAGTCAAGAAAATCCATTATGAGAAGAAGTATTACTTGATTTACTTAAATATTTACTTATTAAACTCTCCATGATCTAATTCAATTTTCAGTATGTTTTAGATCATGTTCGAACCCAAATGTGTCTCTGTGCAGTGGGAAAAAATTTCAGAAATCTCATAATCGAACCAATGCTCAATTTTTTCAACCTCTACGAATTTATAAACATTGTCTCCTGGTACTTGGAAAATAGTGATAACAAAGCTGAAAACATAAAGAAAGGAATTGGAAGTAACATAAAATCATTGAAGTATACGTTTCCATGCAACGTGATGAGCAGAGATGAGACAAAAAGCTGTGGAACAGGAGGAAAGCAATTAGCTGCTTTGAAAAGGCTGATGAACAACCTCACAAGACTCAGAAGACTTGAACTCATTGATCTGATGCTGGATCCAAGAGAAGCTCAATATTTATTAGATGAAGTATGCCAGAACTGCTTTGATAAACTCCAATATTTATCTGTTGTGAATGCAACAAAAATACAGTATACACTGTTACACATAGGTGTATTTATCAATTTACAGGTAAGCTCATGTGTGCTTTCTGTTGAGTATAGAAAATGGGAAGGAACCCAAAACATTGAATCAATATCAAGTATTCTGTAACGTTGTTGATCTCTTCAAATCATATTTCAGCAATAATTTCAGAGAATGTATTTCAAGATAATACAAGTTTGAATTTTAGGTTCTTATAATAAGTCCACAAAACCTGGGCGATGAAAGTGTTGAGCTATTGGGTTATACTAATTTGAAGCACCTACATATCCTTCAAAACCGATACACCCCAAACGACTTCAATACAATACCTGTATCGCAAAAAGTTTGGAAAATTTGCAGACAAAATAACCCAGCGTTAAGAGTACATTTACGATTAGAATCAATGAAAGCAAAGCCATTGATTTGGCAACAAGGAGCTCCAGCTAGAACAGTTCTTTACAATTCACCACATATTGGGGTGAGCTTTAATTTGTTATAAATATTATTGTACTACCATAATCATTTTCTAGGTCAACATCAATCAGTTAGTATTAGCGATAGAATTTTATAAAAATACATTGACAACATATGGACACATGAACATACCCAGATTCTGGTCGGAAAAATCATTTTTTCACAGAATTGACGCTAGTTTGATGTTGTTAATGAGGGAATGTCCTTATGTTTCAACTCTGGTAAGTACTAAGAAAGCTTGTATTGAAAGTTAAGTAAGACGTCCAGTACGAACAATGTGATTTAACTAGCTAGACCTTTGGAAACATCCTCCATTGCTCCAATAATTATCAAACAAGTGGAAACAGTGTTAAAGCGATTCAATAATTTGCTGAATGTTAGCTATTTTCGTTATTTTTGATCTGCTCGGATATGAAGAATTCCAAGGGTGGCAAGCAAGAAATTTATGGTGAATAGCCCATCAGTTCGATGTTTTGAGTGCTCAAAAACTAAAAGGGATACAGGTATCTCGGTGTTGTATATTTTCCAAAAAGTTTCTGTCACCAACTTACACTGGGTACCAAATAATCATAATAAATCTGAGAATCGAACACTTCCTCTAATATTATTTACTTACAAATTGTCATTTTTGTCACTCCTTACAAGAAATATATTTTTTAAGGTTGTTACAGAAAGAATATCCACATCAACAGTGCTTCTTCTGGCATTCACGGGTAAAAACTTGAGGTACCTCCATGTCAGAGGAAAAGCTGTTATAATTCGGAATGACTGGCCAAGGAATCAAGAATGGAGCGATGAATTCTGCACCTGGTTGAAAATTAACAGTAAATCTTACAAGTTGGTTGAACAGGAAGTTTCCCAAATATTGGGATATCCGTGGCATTTTCTAACTGACAAAGAATTCATGAATCTGAAAGTAAATTTGCATATCTCCTAAATTTGAATAGATAAAGAAATATTATTAGATAACTAGAAATATACTGTATATGGAACAAAAAGTGATCAAATGAGGTACAGATAATCGTCAGTGTTTTATGGCTTTTCATAAACAGATTGTTTCTAATGATAAAATTTTTTTTTAATATGTAGAACTGGTCGAAATAGACAATTTCACCAAAAATCACCTATATAAGAAATGACCATAGGTTAAGAATGATTATCTATGAATTTTAGCTATACATCTAATCAGACTATATGTATTTCAACCCTGATTTCTATTAGATATCATAATGATAATCAATTGAATTAATTTCATTTTGTACTTGTATTACAGGTGTTTTCTGTGAAATAGTTGACTTTGACTAATACTACTTCCCGTTAAAACAATTTCTTGTCGATAAAAACTAAACTACTTATTTGATCATTTTTAACTCAGCATAAGATTATGCAGTAAAATCGTCATAATTATATTCTAACTTCTGAACATATAATTATCAAAGAAGGTTTTAATATTAAAATTATTATTATGAAATATTTTTAAACTTTTTATTTTATAAAATACATATGTACAATAAAGAAATTAGTAAAACAAAAATATCTCATTGAAAACTAACAAAAGTTTGAATTTACTTTTTGAATGTTAACATAATACATCCAACATTCCACAAGTAAACAAACTTATGAAATCTCCAAAATGTTGAAGTGGAGAGTAGTTTTAATATCATCTGTGCTCCTTTATCACAGACGGAAACCTAAATTTTGGATAAGTGTGAGATGATTTCCAGATAGACCTACATTTGATGATTTAGAGCTTACTTCAAGTTGAGGCATATTTACACAATGAATATATCTATCAAATACTCTTATTTTGGTATATTTATGAACATCTGGGAATAAATATTCCCTAAAGACTTTATATTCCTTTGTAGGATAATTCTAAGAGAGTTAGTGTAAATATCCTGGGGTCTTGCAACTGAAGGATCCCTCCAATAGATTCCATTGCTATCCAAAGTAAACAATGCAGGAGATGGTATATGATCTCTCATATAAAACCAAATACCATCTTTTAATATTGCAACAATCTAAAAAATGAAATAGATATTAAAATAGTTTACTATGAAGTAAGTTCTAGAAGTACCCAACATACCCCATGATTGGGTACGGAGCTACTTTGAGTAGTCCCTGTTCGGTGCTCTGCTCTTTATATTATTTGTGAATGACCTGCCTATCAATTTAAAATCGTATTGTTATCTGTTACATAATATACAGATAGTCATGTTGATGATACATGTAGTGTCGGCTTAAAATCTCATTGAACTCAACTTAGAATGTTATATGCTTGATCGTTCCTCCACTGAAGTGTATCGCAAGAATTCATTCATTTTAAATGTGAATAAGATTAATTTAATTTATTTTTAGACAACAACCTCTATAGATGACCTCATCTTGTCCTGGTAGACTAAAATGTTCGAATAAGGTAAAATTCTCAAGAAAACTTATCAATGAAACATTAAGCTTTTCTTCCGGAGCGTCTAAAAACCCCTTCATCAAATGAATCACTGTTAACAATTTGTTATTTATTGGCTTAGAGTAATATTAATTACGACACGGTTTTGTGCGGTGATTCGTCTGGAGCTGGATATGTTTTCATAGCAGAGAGAAGGATCATTTGACAAAATTTTAAGATTATCTTAAACTTTAGAAGGTTATTTAAATTGTTTATCGCAATGTTTAAATTGGTACTCTGTTTATAGTGATAATTATCAAATATCTCAAAATAGCCAATAAGTGCAAATAGCACTTCCTCATTATTGACAAATCTTTTAACACTAAGCCATCTAGATTGATTTAGCCGAGGTTTGGTAGAAATTGTTCATTATTAATTAAATAAAATTCATTCAGTAATGTTATTCTTTCAAAATAAAACTAGCAAGTAAATATTAAATTATGTAGTGTTATAAAACTTCAAATTTATTCTTCATTAGTTGGATAGTTCTATCATAAATATTCTTTTTAAACAAGAACATCCATCTATACATTTGTTTGGGTACTTCTGGAACAATAACACTGAAGTTAAATGTTCATAGCTATTTCTGACTTTTACTTAACCTAAAGTGAATTACTCAAGTGGAACTTACCTCAAATGATTTCAAATGTGGAAAGACATCCCTTATGCTAGACAAAGGTGGAGGAAGTAACTGGCCCAAAGCCATGATATCTACAACTTTAGTTGTATTCTCCAAGAGTGTATTATAATAATGGGTAGCATTAGATTTGCTTTTATCGCCCATACTTCGCCACTGGTGAATAAGTATTGCAGTAAGTGCTCTGAGTAACACGGAGCAGTAGCATAGAGCTGGACGATAAATTGCTACAAAATTCAAGAGCTCCCACAATAAAGGCATTGTTTTGAAAAATTTCGTAATTATCAAATCTCGTTCAACTGTAACCTACAAAATTATATTAATAGTCAGTATTGAATCTAACCCCAAAAATCATTGTTACATTTAGGCCTCAAACTAACCTAACCTAACCTACAAAATTATATTAATAGTCAGTATTGAATCTAACCGCAAAAATCATTGTTACATTATGCACAAAACATAAACCAAACTCCATCTTTATTGAAATTAATTTAAGAATTCAAACAAATGAGCTGCAACTCTATAGAATTCCAACTAATAGACAAAATTAGTAAACTATATCAAATTTAAAATTTAACCTTGAACGTTTTTTTGACCAAAATTAAGTATGGTAGTTTGACAGATGCTAATATACTTCCCTCAACAACACTACCTGTCTTCAAACATCAGTACATATGTATCGATGTTTGAACATTCCGAAAATAATTTGGAATGTTAATAGTGATTGTATCCGTGGATAGTTAAATTTTTCATTTTTAAGCAAACTAAAAATATACTTAATAAGAATAATACAAACCTTTGAAAACTCTTCTTCTGGCCAGGGTAACCCATTGTACATTACATCTGGACTAACAAACTGAACTAACAAAAGTGATACTAATGTAACACTTTCTAGAGATAGATCAAAACTTTTTACATCAGCTTCATTTGGTAATGAACAGCATGCTCTAATAGTATTTATAAGTTCAGAAATATTCGAAGCTATCACTTGTTCTGGTAATTCTTCAAGTTGTTCAAATTTTCTCTTTCCTCCACCAATAACGCCACCATTGAATACAGAAGAATGTTTGGTTAGAGGTATTGTTTTACTCTAAAAAATAAAACAAGTATAATATTGAAAAACAAAACCAGTATTCAATTTGCAACACATACAATTTTTTTATTTTGCTTCAGAAGTAACTTTTTGGAGTTTTCATTGGTATAATTATCTGTGTTGATTGCTCCAAATAAAACATTATCACATCTGAATAGGGCTCTTTCCAGTAATTCTCTTAATGCCAAAACTTTAGCCACCTTTGAAAATGAGCATAACCTTCTCAGTATTGAACAAACTTTTTTGAATCCTCGTATTTTGTGTACACCATCTAAAAAAAGAGAATGCAGAAATACACTATACTACAAGAGGAGATAGGATGGATAACTGGACTCTATTATGAAATATACACGGGTTGGATTGTCTGAAGGATAAATTTAGATCTATTCTTCAGAAAATCCAACAAAACAGTGTTAATGACACATATAGGTACCATCCCTAAAAATATTATATTTCTTGAGTAAACAAAATTTCCAGTTCATATAAGACAACAACTTGAGCAGACATAAAAAACAACAAACTGAAAATTGATATAAAAAAATTGATATTTTGAAAATCGAAAATCGCTCATATCTCCAAAACAGCTCCCATGTTTATATGAAACTTTTTACTTATTTAGAGGTCTAGAATTAGCTTCCAAAATATTGAAACGTTTTTTAACACTTGGGATATATTAACTTGTTCTACTATAAATTTTTTATATGTAGTACAACCGAAAATTTTAAAGTTAGAATTAGTGAACATGAACGTTGCTTCTTGAGCACTAAATAAGAATCCACATATTCAAACTACCTGTTAAAAGAAAACCATACGTTTACCAAACTTCGATATTTTTTATGTCCAAAATGCTGAACACAAATAGAATATCCTAGAAGTTCTAAAAATATACTGACACAAAAATTTGTGAAAACCTATTCAGTGACCAATAAGATTTGAATCATTCACCGTTGCTAAATCTGTATTAATGACTATATATGCACCCATTTAAGTCAACAGTTGTGAAACCATCCCCTCTATAATTTTATTAAGTGGCAAAACTTCTTGCTTTACTACGCTGAACTAGCTGTCTAAAATTAATCAGATTGTGCTTAAATCAAATGTTCTTACCATGACTGCTGCAGCAAGCAAAGAAATAGTTGACTGTAGATTGTGTCAAGTTTAAGATAATCGGAATATTCAATGTGAGGGGAGTATTTGTCGAAGGTATTTCTAATTTGTCAAGCAATTCCGCTATTACATGCATATGATGGATTTCACTACCAAACACAGATGTTATAGATTCTAGATTCGCGTAAATTGCCCTCGATATCATTTGTCCTTTCAACATTGGAACTTTTTCACTTTTCTCCCATCTAAAAGAAAACAATATTAATAGTAAGGGAAAATTTGACAATTCGTAAATCTACTCACTTCAATAACATCAATAAATTTTCCCACATCTGTGATAAGTCTATGGTTTCCTGGTTGGATATGAAAAATTTCTGGATGTCCTTGCACAGTATTTGGTTTAGCACCATTCCCAGGTAACTCCCTTCATCACAATATGACGACTTTGTTTTATCAACAAACTCATGCGTCAAAATTTTTATAAGAAGTGCTAGATGGTCTGGTGTTCGGGAATTGAGCATAATGAATGTAACTGAATGGATAAGAATTGATGGATCGCTTCGACCTAAAAATGTTATTCTTAGATAAATAATTGATATTATTTAAAAAAATTTGAATATCAAAACAGATTTAATCTGTCAGTCTTCTACAATTTTAATTTCAAAAAAATTTTTATTCAAAAAACTTTTAGAATTAAATTAATGTCTAAATAAGCACCGCTTATATTTAATAGACGTATATAATCAAAACTCAATATACAATGTCAAATGGAATAAATAAACCAACGAATATAAAAAAAGGTCATTTAAAATTAATAAATAAATATTTGAAGGAGACAAAATTTTGTTTCTGATCTTATCATTATGAACAACCAATTCTTTTACAAAAACATAAAACACAACTTAAGGTCTTGTCAAAAAATATAATTTATTTGAAATATTAAATATATTTAAATATTCAAATAAGTTAATACAAAAATCTCTCAATACATGCACTATATCTTCAAAAAACAATTAGAATTCCGATAATCTCTTTGTCGGCCCTAGATAATATTTGAAATATCAAAATACAATCAGTATATCTTACCTTGAAGTGTAACCGGAATTTGTTTAAACAGACTAACTTTAAAAAAAATACATAGACTATCTGGATTTTTAAAGTTAGTCTGTTTAAACAAGTTCCGGTTACACTTCAAGGTAAGATATACTGATTGTTAGTTGATTTTGATATTTTAAATATTATCTAGGGCCGACGAAGAGATTATCGGAATTCTAATTGTTTTTTGAAGGTATAGTGCATGTTTTGAGAAATTTTTGAATTTACTTATTTGAATATTTCGAATAAATTATATTTTTTGACAAGTCCTTAAGTTGTGTTTTATGTTTTTGTAAAAGAATTGGTTGTTCATAATGATAAGATCAGAAACAAAATTTTGTCTCCTTCAAATATTTATTTATTAATTTTAAATGACCTTTTTTATATTCGTTGGTTTATTTATTCCATTTGACATTGTATATTGAGTTTTGATTATATACGTCTATTAAATATAAGTGGTGCTCATTTAGACATTAATTTAATTCTAAATGTTTTTTGAATAAAAATTTTTTAAAATTAAAATTGTAGAAGACTGACAGATTAAATCTGTTTTTATATTCAAATTTTGTTATATTTCTTCTATCAAGTAAAAAACCTTTTTCTATTTTATGATATTATTTAATACAATATTTCAAAGTTTTTCATGTGACTTCACAATTAGTAATTTTTGATGCATGCAATTTTAATAAATTCATATTCTTGTTGGACAGGCAAGTATAATGTTAAAAAAATAAAATTATTAATGCACAAAAATAATCAAACCTCACCTAAAAATACTACCAGTCGAGCTGCAGTGATATATTCTATTTTATTCTTGCTCAGCAATAATTTGTTGATCTCATTCAAGTCTTGACTGAAAGAATTCACTAAGTTGATTGGATTCCTAAATCGTAGGGACATATCAATTTCTACTAAGAGAGTCGCTGAAAATTAATACATGTTTTTAAATTTATTGGAATATCTTATGTTAAATAAAAATCTCAGATAGAATATTGAACATAAAACCTAGGTATTATATTAGTTTCGATATGCAAGTACTCTTGTTTAAAGATGGAGGCACTGTAGAGGCAAGTTCATTTTATTGTAGTGTACTTTCATCACTTTGCTGACACCATGTTATAATTAAAGTCAATTCAGTTTTCAATTGGAAGCTACATAAATCGTGTGCCTGTGGCTTGATAAATAGAAATTTTGGAGAGGTTGAAAAAATGATGGAAATGTTGGAAGAAATCTATTGACCTGAATGGCTATTCCCTTTCAACAATTACCAGCGATAATTTTAAAAATATGAGGCTTTAAATTTGAAGGACATATGAGGGTCGTCACTTATGTTTTGAGATAAATAAAAATAAATATTTATAATCGAAAATGGCTTTATTGTTTTCCAAAATATTCTCCATTTAAGACACTTTTGCATGCATTTCAACCAATTTTTGAAACATTTTTTTCCATTCCGATTGAGGTTTTAATCTGTGAGAATATGATGAAATCATAGGATGCCAAATAAGGACTGTGGATGACCAATCGGTTCAATGATTTAACTGCTCAAAAACGTGCTTGTTAGAGCTGATGTAATGTGATGATTTGTTGCCTGTCTCGATCTCATAATTAAATCTCAATGATTCAACTGCTCAAAAACGTTTTTGATAGAGCTGATGTATTGTGATGATTCGTAGCCTGCCTCGATACCAAAGTATGGCAATTCAATTTTTTCAATATTTCGTAGCATCAATGACATGAGCTTTTTTTTTTTGAGATAGTCAAATTATGTGGTAACTCATACAAATATTTTTGACGGCCAAATGTTCATGCAATATTGAACGTATGCAAGTGGAACTAAGGCCCAAGTATGCTGCAATCCACAGTTCACGCATAACAACTATGTTTTGTGGCACAACAACTGAATTTAGAGTAGCTTCACGAAATTCGTCCTGTAGCGAAGTGCGACCGCAAGTGAATTCGGAAAACCAGCGAAAAACGGTGACTCGAACTGATGCTACATCTGCAAAAGTCGAAGGGAGTTGATCAGCACTTGATTTAATCCAAGTCATACAAAATCTTTGCACGAAAATGTTCACGATTTCACTCTATCATTTGAACAAAATTAATGCTTCAAGTATCAGTACACAAATATCATTTGTATCACAGTTCCCAGTATATTCACCATTAAAAATGTCAAACTTAATGATGGCACTGTCAGATTTGACATATTCACACTAACTCTGCCATATCTTAAAACTTAAGTAGCAATCCTCGAATAAGTTAGGATGAACCATTGATATCTGTATTATGCCCTATTTAATAGCTGTGAATTTTTGCAGTTAAGGTCAATCGGTTGTGTTACTTACATAAAAGTTTTCTGCACTTTTCCTTAATGTTTGCCACCGCTATTTCATTCAAGGACCACTCTTCATTAGATATACATTCAAGAAGTAGTTTGACTATTTGTATTCCTCCTGTACTACATTGTAGAATAAGAGTCATTATTAGATCCTACAATTTTAAAAGAATTAATTTAGAATTAAGATCAAACTTGTACTAAGTGCATGAAGACTGGTGTGCCTCCATTGAGGGATTCCAGGCAGAGGAATAAAGGGAATTCCCACCATCATCAGCTAATGGTAAGACATTTTATACTCAATTTCCTAGTAACATGTACTCTGTGAATCGTGTGTCTACTATTCATCGTAAAATCTTCCTTTCAATACAGTCCATGCTAGCTCTACGTACATATTACAGTAAAGCTCTAACAACGATGAAATGTCAAAAACTATTTCAAGTGATATAAGTTTAAAAAACAGACTGATTGGAGAAACTGAGATAAAATTTAGGTAGCTTATATTGGGAGGTATTTTAATCACCCTTATGAATAGTAAATAGGTAGAGGTGATTTAAATATTCCTCCAATGAAGTATCTAAATTTTTTCTTTGGACAACTCTTTTACAGCCGCCTCTATATAATATATAAATTTTAAACTCACCTCAATTGTTTCTGCAGTTCCAAAATATTTGCACCAATCCTCCAGGAATACATGAAATCTTTCAATAATACTTATATTAACTGAAATTAGATCAAATTAAAAAGTATTGAAAGAACACAGAATATTCATAATATAATTAAAAATTATAATGTCAAGAATTGATATGTGAAATTTAAAGACCGAAAATTGGAGACTTACTTATTTCCTTCAAGTCACTGCAAATTGATGACAACAAAGTGGAGGATAAATGAGACAACTGTATAATGAATGGAACGGTGCTCCTTTTCAATAGCTTCTCTGTATCACTAACTTGTTGACAAGGCTGCAAGCTCCACTTAAAAAAAATAATATAAAACTTTATATTCACATTTTATAATTTATTTCCTGACCTGTCTGATGAATAATGAATGATGGTTATAACTTAGTTTACAGATTTTATGAGATGATTTTGCCGTCATTGCTTGAATAAAAAAAGTTTTTGTTGTTTTGTTCAAAGTTTATTGAAAATGATAAAAACTAAAATTTCAATTTGATATGGTTCAGGTCGAAAAATAAAAAATTCAAGAACTTCAGTAGAGTGTATTCCATCCTCTAGCAGTGATATGCGACTTCAATCTATATTGTCCTGCAAACCTAAATTCAGAATGTCTGTCTATATCACTGTTCCCAAGAATCTTGTCCTCCTATTATGAACACAAGAAATAATGGTTTTTAAATTCTTTTTATAGGTACAAACGATCCCCTAGTTGTAAGATTTTCCTTTATTCATTCCATTCATCCAGTAGCTCACGTTCAGATCACAATTATTTGTTTCATAATTAAGCCCACATTCAGGCTTATAGTTGTTAATTGTTTAATAATAATTATTGTCATATAAACAGTATTTTTTTATCTAATGTCAGCATAACAAAACTACAGTGTCAATAATTTTAGAAAAAACAACAATTTTTGTATAATAACTGCTCGAAAACTCTTTGGGTGATTTTGATAAAACATTAGATACTTATTTGTGGCAATAACAGCTTTTTTTTAATATCATAAGTATGAATTTATTCATTCCAGTAGTGTCCCACGGGCTAATCAAATTGATATTAAAACAAATCATTGTACGCCATTGTATTTTATTGTGTGTGTATTTCTTTACTGGAATTTTTTATATCTTCAACTTTATGTGTAGCTCCCTTTCTAGTTTTTCTTTATCTTTGATTGAGCAACTGAAATACAATATTTTGTCTTTCCCATTTTTTTCCAGAACAAAGCGAAAAATTTATAATTTTTAGAGACATAAACATACAAAAAAGACGTTGTTCTAATACCAAATAGATAACCCTGTGGGACTCAACCAACTTTCATCAAAATCAGCCAAAATATAATCAAGCAATTAATGAAAAACTGTTTTTTCTTTTCTAAAAAGATTGATACCCTGTAACTGAAAAACCAAGCAAATTAGGACAAATGATTATAGGAATGAAACACCTTATTTTTCTCGAAAGACGTTTTATAATTTAACCCTGGTTAAATCTATATATTTAATATTATATCCATAAAAAAATTTAAATCATAGTTACATGAATTGAAAATATTTACTAATGTCATATCCCGGGAAACCACATACAATTCTGACATTCAATTTCTAGAAAATTTCCGAAAATAGAGATATTTTTTGAGTGTTTCATCATAACATACAATGGCCCTTGCGAAATCATCTCGAGCATTCTTGAACTTAATGAGTAAATTACTCTTGCCACAAACGAGAAACATTTACCATTCTGTCGCAAATAGTTTAACTCCAGAAGAATATATTTGTAAGTACGTCTGTTTTTTCAATAGACCTGATATCGATGGCTGGGACATAAGGCAAGGCATGAATGACTTAGGGGGTTATGATGCAGTTCCCGATCCTAAGATCATAATAGCAGCACTTATGGCGTGCAGACGAGTTAATGATTATGCACTCACTGTAAGATTTATGGAAATGGTGAAAAATAAATGCGGGAATAAAGTCAAGGAGTTTTATCCATACATATGCCAAGAAGTAGGACCTGTGATTCTAGAGCTAGGTTGCGATTTTCCAGAAGATCTAGGCTATGATAAACCAGAGTTGTGGTTACAATCTATTTATGATATTCATTCTAAGGATGACTGATTATATCTGTGTGTTTAAATAATCCAAAAAATCATTTTCATATTCATTCTGTGTTACGAAATAAGTTGTGTTTTCTTTATCAATTAAACACAAGAACAAAAAATCTGTTTTAGTCTTTTTAAAATAGTAATTTTATAAAAACAATAACTTTGTGACGGAAACATTTAATTCCTATTAAAATAAGTTTCACTGAATTGTTCATTACCTCTAATTAAAGTTCATAACATCATCTACAAGGTGCCCATTTTTTTTGTGGAATAACATTAACAGTCAATAGAACTTTTCATAACCCAGTTTTAGGGTTTCCAGATTTTTTCGTTTTTTCCCAATATCTCTTACAGTTTCAGAGACATTCAGATCAAACTTGGAGGATGAAGAACTTTTAAGGGTTTAAGTGGAATGGTGATTAGAATTGTTACGAAAATCTACTGGGTGATACTTTTTTCGAAGTTACTCCCTTTTTAACCCTGAAACTTTTTTACCATACTCCACTGAGCATTTTCCATTGTATGATTTCATTTTTCATTTCTTTTAAAAACTCTTTTGTATCGTGGATGTTTTTATATATGCAACAATTCACGAGAAAAATTCGAAAAAAAAATTTGGTATGTATTACAATTATTTAAGAAATTTTAGAATACAAAATTATTTCATTATTTACATATCCCAAGAAAACTTAGCTTTATAATCTCAACAAAAGCCTATTTTACCAGAAGAAAATATAAGGTTTTTCTGAAAATCGCATTATTAGATATTTAAGAAGTTACTTTGACAAATGACACTCAGTAGCACAGAGAATAACATTTACAAGAAAGCTTTATAACTCTAGGGATATCCATATTTATTTATATAGAGAAATTTCAAATAATGAATATTTTTATAACCACTTATAACTAGTGTTACCACAAAACAGTTAAATAATAAGTATGCAACATATAAAATATAAAAATAAAATTATTTACCTGAAACATTTCCACAGTAGCAGCTCTTATATCGTTTGCATGACTGCCAGCCAAATGACCCAATATCCCAACTACCGATTTGAGTTTGGGAGAATTACAGCTTTGCTCATAGAATTTATTTTTGCAAAAATCTTTTAAACCACACGAAAGCACCCTCGTAATCACTGTATTTGGAAAGCAACTGCCTACATGAGCAACGACCCAATCAAAATTAGGGGAGTGTTTTACAGAAGTTTCTAAAATATAACAAAAATAGATTTAACTTCCTCCGATATGAGCAATTGATGATACTTACCTAACAAAGCATTAATGCAGGCTTCTGTATCAGAAAACATCAGACTGGAAAGACATTTTGTGTTAATATCAACTAATGTTCTAGTTGCTCTACATCCCATCCAAAGTTGCAATGTTTCATTCAGTACTAAAAATACATTGAAACTGATAAATATCATAGAGAAATAACAGAGAGAAAAGATCTATGCATTTTTAAAGGGAATTATATTTTCAAATAGAAGGTAGAGTCCAGAGGAATAAATAAATTCTTCAAAAATTGACTATAAAACTAAGGAAGTTCAAGCAGCCACAGATGAAATTTATCGTAATACGTCTCAAATAACAAAAACAGAAACTGTCCCAAACTTATTCCAATATATTGAATTGTATTAGTCCTTACTTGGTGAAAATCCATATTAAATAATTTGAAATAAGGTTATTCTGATTTTCACAAATTTTTATTGTTAAACTCACAACAATTGTTTCGCTATCACAGTAGCATCATCAGGTAAGATCACATTTTGAATAACTAAGCTTGTTTCCGAAATCCGTGGCTATTTATATTACAGTAACTACAATAAATTTTTATTAGGCACTAAAACCCAAAAAAGGGTCCCTGCAAATTCCAGCTTATCTGAATATATTTAACAGAGGTGAGCTATTTAAATCTATTTGTTCGTTAAGTAATATTCCAATTTTATTATGTTTATTTATCTCTAGGGATTCTAACAGATTTAAGGCATAACTTTTGCTTTCTATATGTAGAATTTCAAAGTTATGGTTGAAATTATGTCCTGTTTCTAACAAATGGTTGGAATATGTGGAATTGCTTTTATTGTTGAGGAAACTCTTCAAATGTTCACACATCCTATGACGGAACGTTCTTCCAGTTTGACCTATGTAAATTTTAGGGCAATCACCGCAGGTTAACTTATAAACCCCAGATTTATCATCCTTATGTGTGTAGTCTTTATTATTTTTGATAAATTTACTCAAGTTTAAATTAGTTTTGAATGAAGTTCTCAAATTATATTTATTTTTGAGGTATGTAGCAATTTTCTCAGAAATACCTTTTGTGTAATTTAAGGAAATGTATTTAAAATTTTCTTTTACATTAGGAAACACCATATTTAAAGCTATTTTATTATTTTTCTTCATCAATAATTTGTCTATCAACTTTGGATCATATTCATTATTAAAAGCTATTTGTTTAATTATGTTAAGTTCTGAAATATAATTTTCTCGATTCATGGGAATATTAACTAATCTATGGATCATACAATTAAATGCTGATAATTTTTGATTTAGAGGATGATTTGATTTATTGTGTATAAAAGAATCCGTATAGGTTGGTTTGTGGAATATTGAAAAATCATGTGAACTATTTATTCGAGTAACAGTTAAATCAAAAAAATTAATAGAGTTATTAAGTTCGGTTTCCATAGTGAATTTAATTGAAGGATGTATTTCATTGATGAATAAAAAGAATTTTTTCAAAAGTCTGTCTGTACCTGTGAAGCAACAGAAAATATCGTCTACATATCTATACCAATATAAAAAATATTTCTTAAGGGGATTTTGGTGAATTTTAGTTTCAATATTGTCCATGAATATTTCTGCTAATAAAGGACTTAAGGGATTTCCCATAATCAAACCGTTTTCGGATTTATAAATTTTATTTTTAAATTGAAAATAATTTTGTCTAGTGCAAATATCTAGACATTCTAAAATATCTTCTTTGATAATTGTATTGCATCTATTGTTGATTAATAGATTATCTACTAGTTTAATTGTTTCGTTTGGTGGTATACTTGGAAATAAATTTTGTACGTCAAATGAAATGAATTTAGCATTATGAGGTAAGTGGATATTCTTTATTTTGTTTATTAGCTGTAGTGAATTTTTTATCGAGTATTTAGCTTGGAATTTAGTTTCTTTTAAAATAATCTGAATAAGTTCTTTCGAAAGTTTAAATGAAGGTGCACTAACGAACGAAACAACCGGTCTAATAGGATAATCTTCCTTGTGTAATTTAATCAAAGAATACATTTTTGGAGGTTGTGGATTCATTAAAATTAATTTATTTTTTGGGGTATTCCGAAAAAGACTGGATTCCGGGGTTATTAGGGATTTAATTTGTTTTTGGAAAATTGTCGTTGGATTGTGTTTGATTAATTGAAAATTATTTAATTCTAGGAAAGTAACTGATTTGCTAATATAGTCACTTTCTGTTAAAGCAATAATAGTGTTACCTTTATCGGCTCGGGTGAAAATTAAATTATTTTCCGTGATTTTCTGATTTATAGTTTTAATAGTTTTATATTCTTCTTTCATTCTGGAATTTCTATTGGGTAATTTATGATGGTTTGTAATCATATTGGTAATAATATGTTTGTCGATATTTGTGTTCTTGTAATTTTTAAGTGTTAGTTCTGAACCTATTGCTACATATTCTAAGTCTTTTTTGTTATTTGAATTAATATTATATTTGAATCCTTTATTCAAAAGATTCTATTATACACAATAAATCAAATCATCCTCTAAATCAAAAATTATCAGCATTTAATTGTATGATCCATAGATTAGTTAATATTCCCATGAATCGAGAAAATTATATTTCAGAACTTAACATAATTAAACAAATAGCTTTTAATAATGAATATGATCCAAAGTTGATAGACAAATTATTGATGAAGAAAAATAATAAAATAGCTTTAAATATGGTGTTTCCTAATATAAAAGAAAATTTTAAATACATTTCCTTAAATTACACTAAAGGTATTTCTGAGAAAATTGCTACATACCTCAAAAATAAATATAATTTGAGAACTTCATTCAAAACTAATTTAAACTTGAGTAAATTTATCAAAAATAATAAAGACTACACACATAAGGATGATAAATCTGGGGTTTATAAGTTAACCTGCGGTGATTGCCCTAAAATTTACATAGGTCAAACTGGAAGAACGTTCCGTCATAGGATGTGTGAACATTTGAAGAGTTTCCTCAACAATAAAAGCAATTCCACATATTCCAACCATTTGTTAGAAACAGGACATAATTTCAACCATAACTTTAAAATTCTACATATAGAAAGCAAAAGTTATGCCTTAAATCTGTTAGAATCCCTAGAGATAAATAAACATAATAAAATTGGAATATTACTTAACGAACAAATAGATTTAAATAGCTCACCTCTGTTAAATATATTCAGATAAGCTGGAATTTGCAGGGACCCTTTTTTGGGTTTTAGTGCCTAATAAAAATTTATTGTAGTTACTGTAATATAAATAGCCACGGATTTCGGAAACAAGCTTAGTTATTCAAAATGTGATCTTACCTGATGATGCTACTGTGATAGCGAAACAATTGTTGTGAGTTTAACAATAAAAATTTGTGAAAATCAGAATAACCTTATTTCAAATTATTTATTCCAATATGTTTAAGTTGAAAAATTCACACCTCTTCATTGAATAATTATTATCATTAGGTGAGCTGTCCAGTTAATTAAATGTTTGATACACCATAAAGGAGGCAAAACATTGCAGACTTTCTCTACGATTTTTATTTAATCCATACAGAAATGAAATCAAAGAATGAAAGAAACTTACCTGCTCCTGAGTTAATATGAGTTCTACTAGAAAAGTTCGATGATATTTCTCCAAGTAGCTCTAAAGACCAAGTACTTATAATTGGAGACCAAGCTTCTGGTAATTCAGAAATCAAATTCACCATAAAGGAATGTATATCAGATACAATAGTTTCATCTGTTTCACATAGAGTTGGGACTTGTCCAGTTTTAATTTCATTCTAAAAAGAATAATAAGTGTGAAGCTTCTCACAAATTATGACTACAATGAAATTTCCAAGAAATCAATTTCACCATTATTGCATGTTAAGTGCATATTCCACGAAGAGATGAACTTACTTCTATTCCTACAATGTACCTTGAAGATGCCAAGGTGAATATTTTGCTAAAATATTCAAACACAGCTCCTCGAATGGCTGGTAATGTCTTTAATAGATACAGAGCAGTTTTTGTTAATTCAATGAAATTACATTGGTCCAGTTTTTGAATATTACTCAAGAATGTATCAACATCACTTAGCACATCTTGTTGCACAGATGTTTTAACTAAAGTCTGTTGGGAATTCATAATGAATTTTTCGTAAATCGAATCTATTAATGAAGCCCAAACGTAGCAAAATAAATATTTGTCACATCGTTCATAACAACCATTTGTATACAACAAATGAGCTAGCCGTCAAAAGTTTCATAACAGTTGAAATAGGTTAAAACACAGATTACGAGAAATTATAGAAAATATGACTCATATACATATAGCATAGACTTCGCAATAGTAAAATTAACCACTCTATGGAAAAAACGACTGAACTGCCATTAGCACTCTCTCAATATTTCAGCTATATTTATGGACATATGAACTACGCATCCTTATTCATTAGGATTAAGCTATTATGCGCTCAGATTTATAATAAACTAAGTAGAAGTATGAACAAGGCATTCTAGATTGTTTGAATTACCTCCAAGATCCTTTATACATGTTCCTATTGCTAAGTTATTTGTGTATTAAGTCAATTGACTGATTTGTTTATCTTTTTTTGCACGCTATGTTTTAGGATATTAGAAGGTTTTCTACCTTTGTAACCTTAATTTTATCAATAAATGAAACTAAAATGTGTTCGGAGTTATAGAGGTTGAGGTTTTCTTCCTCACTCGTTGCTCAAGCGCCCCTCTCCCACAAATAGAGTCAGATGCATTCCCCTTATCTGTCAGGACTATAGACAAACTAAATGTAGTTTATCGATGGTCAAGACCAAATATTGTAATTTTATTTTACCTTACATCATAGTTAAACGAGAACATTCTCGTTTATCTATGCCTTACATTCTGAACTACCAGTTGTCTGTACAGCAAAGAGTACTTTCCTACCTCAACTAGACGATCATGATGAAGGAAGTTTTCTCGAAATTTTCTAAAGTACGGAACAGTACAATAGGGTATTTGAAATACGAAATGAAAGAAAATATTGAAGTAAAAATAAACAAAAATTCTATTTTTATATTCATAAGAATGCATATCATCAATTACCTCTCTATGAGCATCGCTAAAATAAAATACCATAATATAATAATAAAAATAAAATACCATAATATAATAATACCTCATATGTTACACTGAATGACTATGCTCAATATAATAATTCCAATGAAAGACTTCTTCAGAAATAAACTGTATAATATATTGATGAACATATTCAATATGAAGATATATTTGAACAATGCTGATTATTTCTTAGAGTACTATACCTAAACCTGTTATCAAATTGAAAAAAAATTTCTCACTACAATCATATTTAATTTGGAAAAAATAGATTGACTTTTTATTATTACTGATTACTTTTTGTATTATTCTAAAAAAATAAAATTTGGAAATTTCCAACATTATTAATATCCATCGATTGATATTAATTCCGGTATTGTATTTTTAATATATGTACATATATTTTTCAGAGTTTTAAAGAAGTTGATCCGACTACTCTCTTACTACAAACATCGTTTTTGATTATGATTTCTTGCTTTATAAATGGAGCTTGCCTACAAGGAAAATAAAATCTTGGATCATTTCTGTCAAAAGGAATAAGGGGTTCCGAAAACCATCCATAGCTGAAAAAAATTTAAAAAATCGTGCATCGATAGGCAAACCATAGATCGTAATCAACGAAATATCGGTAGCAAACTGCAACCATGTTGTTTATAATTATGGATGTTTGAAAAACTATTTTCTGGATAACTACGAAAGCTAAACATCGATAATATTGACAGTCACTGAAATATTTCGAAATTATCAATTATTTTTCTTGACAGAGTTGCCTAAAAATTGGATGACTTCAATCTTAGAAGAATTAGTCGTATTTTTAGGTCAACTGTTAATTTTCGACCCAACAATGAAATTGTGGCCGAAACCCGTCCAACTAGAACATTTTCTTTCCCACTTGAACAGGATTTGAAGCCGCGACATTTCGATTACGAGCCCAATACTCTTATCACTGGGCTATCGACAAACACAAAGGGTACCTTTGATTTACAGTTTCTGGATTAGGTTTCCTATCCTTTGGATTACTTTCCTTAGCTTTATTGATATTTGTGACGATAGTTGGGTCAGCTTTCGACAAATCAATTACTTCAAACTTGGAGTAAAATTTGTTCGTAATTATTTGTTCTGAAATGATTTGAATGAAATATATTTCTACAAAATAAGTATCAACTTACTATTATAATTTGGCGTATACGTATCATATACTTTGAACATTTCATCTTCTTTAGAATATCGCTCTTTCAGAAATTTTTCATATCCCACGCTTTTCATCATTTTGGTAGAAATTATAGATTTAAATTTGGTAAAACTAACGAAATAAGGTAAAATATATTACACTTGAAATTTAATAGCAAATATCTGTCGTTATGTCGAATTGAAAACTAATTATTGACATACAGTTTGCGAAATAAGTTGAGCGAGTATGAACAATATTTTTGGCCTTATTTCAATTTTCATTTTGGTATTGGATGGAGTAGTCCGTTACTTTGTGATAGTTCATTTTAATGGAATGAAATAAGGAATTACTTTGTTTTCTATCACTCTTTATTATAACTGATATACAGTGACTCCAGTTTCGTAGTGTTTACTACATTTTCAAACTGAACGAACAAATTAGATCTCAACTATTATATATGGGGATTGTAGGCTTCGGCAGAGCTTCGAAGAGAGGGGTTTTCCAAAGTTCCGTCTGTTCGTTAAGTAGTTTTATTATTGGTACGTGCTTTTTATATTTTTCAATTTCTATGGATTCCAGGATGAATCAGACAAATAGCCACAAAAAATCAGTTCGAAACCAAAACTATAAATTCCATCATAAACACAATTATAAGACTTTCATTGTAGCGACAAGACGTGGTCGCCGGATCGAAGTGAACCCTAAGTGTTTTATAACTAAATCCTCAGTGTTATCGTTGGTGAAAAACCACTATGAATCCATCTAGTGATGGGGATTATTCTGAGATGGAAATTGAAGACAATGGACAATGGAGGAAAGTGCGTCACAAGAGGAAAAGACATAAAGACCCGAACTCGCCAACACAACAACAACCAAAAAAACTCGCCTTTCCATCTGCTGGAAACATTAAAAGTTATCAAACAGAAAGGAATTCCACTGATAACATACATGTTTACTCACAGTCAAGTCAAAACATAAACAAAGGCTGTAATAAAGAAGATGAAGGATTTAAAGGATTCACAACGAACGAAATAATGAAAGCAACAACACAACTAGCAAATAGAGAAAAATCAAACATAGTCAACTACTCCCCTACAAGACAAAATAATTCCACAAATCACACAAACAAAATAACCAATTTTTCCATGAGAATGAGGGAAATTCAAAATAGTGAATATGCTAATTTATACTACATAACTGTGAACAATCAGGATATAACTGACAGGATTAAAATGTCAGATGTGTGGAACTCGAAGATCCCCAATAACAAGGATGTTATACTGAAAACTAAATTAGGATACCTACTTAAATCAAATAACCACAAAGAAGAAATACAGAAAGCACTAGAAGAGTTACAAAAACAAGCAAAAATATTATCATTCAGCGAAACTAAAACAAGAAATACACGAACCAAAAAATCGGAACCACAACAAACGTACTCCATAGTTATTTCAGCAATGGAAAAGAACATAAGTGATGAAGAACTGAGCGAATTTTTGAACAAAAGTAACCTGGAACACAGATACCTTAAACGAATCATTTCAAGAAATTATAACACACCAACAGGGTACATCAGAGTAATTACAGGTCACAGCAAAACATTCGAAGAACTTCTTAACAATGGATTATTCTATAAAAACCGACACTATGCAGTATACCCGAGCAACCCGCCAACTCCAACACCAGTGCCTTGTAATAAGTGCTTAAAATTTGACCACACAACAGATAAATGTAATAACACACCCCAATGCATGAAATGTCAAGGAATGCACAAAACTACCATGTGCAAATCAAAAGAAACACCAAAGTGTGCATCATGTGGTGCAGAGGAACACCAAGCCTGGTCACTAAAATGCCCTAAGCATCCAAAAAAACCAATAGAAGGAATTCCCAACGTGAACATTAAACTACTCAATAAAAAATCCAAAGATATTGAAGATCTACACAAAAAACAAACAAGAATTCACTCTAACATAACAGTTCATGATGACATTATCAACACCTATGTGAGAAAAATTAACAAGCCGAAGAATATAAACAGAGAAGAACTCTTACAAAAGCTGAAGAAGAGGTTTATTAACCAATACAGTATAGACACCACTGCAGTATTTTCAGGAAACAGAGTATACATACTGATGTTCGATGTAGAGGACCCAGAGGCCAGTTCACCCACAGAACCGATCAACAGCAATAGTAATAAGGAATATGTGCAATAAAATCAAAATATTATATAATAACATAAACAGCTACATCCCGAAGAGACACTTAATTAACAACTTTATAGAAACTAACATAATAGACTGTGCCATGTTCGTGGAAACCAAAATACAAGAAAATCAAGAAATAACCTACAGAAACTGGAATATACTTAAACATGATGGAGATAAAGATGTCAGAGTGAGAGGAGGAAGCTTGGTTAAATGCCACCCACGTCTTAAAATGGGTAAAGCAAACCCACCAACTGTAAATAACAGAAAAAATGAAGTTATACATTTTACGATACCATTTAGAAACGAAAAACTACACATTTTTCTGGTATATATCCACCCTCGGGCCAAAATAGAAGAAACCATATTTACAAAAGCGTCCCAGTGTAAGTACGCAATAATAATAGGTGACTTTAATGTCAACAAAGCCAAAAGAAAACAAATAACTAACTTCACACTTAACAATCGATTTAAACAAATGACAACACCACCTACTTTCCTGATGGATAATAATCCAGACAGCACTCCAGATATTATACTGCATTCGTCTAATTTAGGAAAAAACATCACCAAAGTGGAACTCCTCCCAGACTTGGGATCTGACCACCTGGCAATTCTGGTTGAACTAGATATGGAACATCAACCACAAGAAGAACCCGAAGATACTACCTTTAATTACAGCCAATGCAATATCAAGAAAGTTAACAAAGAAATAACTGAATATATAAAGCAGAATGAAGACCAAGATATCAACCAAGAATACATTAAATTATTTAACGAAGCCTTATCAAACACAATAAAAAAGAACACGCCAGTAAAAAAGCATCAATTTTTCGTCCATGAATTACCACCATACATAATCAGACTAATTAAAAACAAGCGAAAGATGTACAGAGACTACTGCAGAAACAAAGATACCAACTTCAAACGAAAACTAAATGAATACAATAAAAATCTACAAAAAATGATCCATCAATACAGAGAACATACATGGATAAAAGCCTGTAATAAAGTTAACGAATCCAAAGGGAGACTCTTTTACCAAGAGATCAAAAAACTATCTAAATATAAACAACAAAATAAAATACAAACCCTGGAAGAAAATAACAAATTGTACAACGAGGATCAAGAGAAAGCAGATCTATTTGCAAAGCACTTTGAAAAGGTCTTCAGATATGATGAGGACAATAGTTTCAATAAAAGTCAGAAAACAAAAGTAGACCAATGGTATCAAACATTTTTCAACAGGACTGGAATTATAGAGCAAAACAAAGAAAAGATCGACAAAGAAACATATTTTGAAATAGTAAATACAGCTAAAAACAGCGCGCCGGGCTCTGACTCGATACCATGGAAGATAATTAAACAACTAAATGATGAAGCACACGAACACCTGATAAAAATCTTTGAGTACTGCCTCAACCAAGAAATATTCCCAGAAGTATGGAAAGAAGGCACCATAATAACAATCCCTAAAACAAACTCAGACCACTCTAAAGCAAAAAACTATAGACCTATTACACTTTTACCAGTTTTAGGAAAAATATATGAAAAAATAATCAAGTCCAAGTTGAATAAACACGCGAAAGATATGATACCACATCATCAATTTGGTTTCCAAGAAAAGAAATCCACAGTGCACCCATTATCTATCATGATATCAAATACACAAAACGCCATAAAGAAAAAATTTAAAACTGCTGCTATCAGTTTGGACATAAACAAAGCCTTCGACAGTATATGGCATAAGGGCCTACTGTATAAATTATTCCTGATGAAAACACCAAGATTCCTAATTAAAACAATCAAAGAGTTTTTAGAAAACAGAAGACTATTAGTTAGGATTAATAAATCATCATCGAAAACATTTTCACCAGAACAGGGCACACCTCAAGGGTCACCACTATCTCCTTTACTCTACAATATTTACTGCAGTGATATAGCTACAGAACAAGACTCAGAAAAATATTTGTTACAATATGCGGATGATACACTCCTAATAGCTCACGAGAAGAACCCCAAGAAATGCATCGAGTCTTTACAAGAATTGATGGATAGAACTGAAAGCTGGTTCAGCACCTGGCGCTTAAAACCTAATCCAGACAAATCAAAATATATTATTTTCCACCACAGAATATCGGCGACTTCTCCAACTATCTCAATAAACAATCAACTCAAACGACCTGTGGATACCATAAAGTACTTAGGAGTAAATATAGACAATAAACTAAATTTCAATAAACATACCAAGGCAATGAAAAAAGCGGCAATATCTAGAGCAAAACACTTCTCCAAGCTAATAATTCGCAATAAAGGATTGTCCATCAATAATGCATCAAAAGTATACAAAACAATATGCCGACCAATATTAGAATACGCCCACCCCATTTACGCCAGCTGCAGGAATCCAGCAAAAAACAATCTGGAGGTCGCGGAAAGAACAGCGTTAAGAATTGTTACTAAAATCAGACACCCAAACAACCGGCTATTCAACCCCCCTAATGAACTTCTCTACGCAAAAACAAACATAGAACCGATAGGAATAAGGATCAAAAAACTGAACAACGGCTTTTACAAAAAACTGCAAGAAATGCAAGAAATACTACAACTCTTTCAACAGGACACACCAGTAGAAAACACGAGAATATTCCCCGAGGCGACGATTATTAAACAACTAGAAGAAGACCACAGAAAAACAAGCATAAATACATAAATAATTGAAATTAATAATAATGATAATACATATAATGTAATTTTTTTTTTTTTTGTTATTGGAAATTATTAAGCAATGTACACGAGCTGAAGGACCACAGGTCAATGGCTCATTGTCTGAGACAATAAAGTACTCTCTCTCTCTCTCTCTCCATCATAAACAAAAAACAAAAGCAACTAATTCGTAAACAAATTTACCCCATCTCCAAATCAGATCATAATAACAATAAATTCATAAAACTAACATATTTTGGACCAATTTCACAAAAAATAGCTCGAATTTTATCAAAAATTAACATAGTAACAGCTTTCACACCCTCCCATAAAATTTCTAATTTCTTTTTTAATCTGAAAGACAAAGAGAACCGACTGAATAATTCTGGAGTCTATAAATTAAGTTGTCAAGAGTGTAATAGTGTGTATATAGGACAAACGGGCCGACCTTTCCATAAAAGGTACAAAGAGCATCGATCTGCCTTTAGGAACCAGAAGAATAATTCCAATTTTGCGAACCATTTCTTCACTACAGATCACACCTTCCCAGAATTGAACAACCTTGTTATCTTGCACGTGGAAGCGAAAGGGAAAAAACTTGACATCCTGGAATCCATAGAAATTGAAAAATATAAAAAGCACGTACCAATAATAAAACTACTTAACGAACAGACGGAACTTTGGAAAACCCCTCTCTTCGAAGCTCTGCCGAAGCCTACAATCCCCATATATAATAGTTGAGATCTAATTTGTTCGTTCAGTTTGAAAATGTAGTAAACACTACGAAACTCGAGTCACTGTATATCAGTTATAATAAAAAGTGATAGAAAACAAAGTAATTCCTTATTTCATTCCATTTCATTTTGGTGTCCGTATTTTAGTCCAGGTTAGAATATAGGAAAGTACATATGCCCTAATTTGAGGGGTTTGAATTAATTTATGGCTGCTGTTTAATGCAATAGTTTCCTCATATATGTTTGAAATTGATCCAGTCATAATTTTTCAAATTATTTCTTCCAAGTATCACAGAATAGCGCCATTAGACTGTTCCAATCAGGGAGTCCATACATGATAGCCAACCTTCTAAAAATACTAAAAAAAAGCTTAATAATTTTGATTAACCATAATTCAGACCTCAATATGAATTTCATACCTCAATATACACCATTCGGTGTATCAGATAATAACGTTCAATTAGGATGCCAGAGGTTATACGTCCAAGCCCCGCTCCTGCCATAGCATTGTTTGAACATAAAGAATAGTAGGCTTTATTCAAAGGTTTACACAACGCCCATAGAAATCTTAGGGATGTCTAAAATTAAGAAGCTCCTAACTGGCTGCATAATCATAAAGATGAGTCCACAATGAGAAGATTTATATGAAAATAAATACAACCATAGATTGAATATTATGAATGATGAATGACTAAAATAAATAAATATAATATATAGTTATTACAATAAAATAGCTCTTGGCTTATATCAAAACCATTAGTAATATCAGTAACAATTTAGACTGATAAACATAAAAGTGGAAGTAAACAACAAACAAATCAATAAAATTTAAAATCCGACTTCCAACACTGATATGCATAAAACATCAGATCCTAAATAGTCCCCACAAAATATTTTTACGATTTCCTAAAAATAGTAATAAATAGTAGGTTAATTCATATAATCTTACTGGAGATGTCTAATTTAAGAAAAGCACTATTGAATAAAAATCCCAGAAATTTTGGATTCGGAAGAAGTCCAATAGATTTCAGCCCTTTAAATCCCTTAGATTATTTCGATAGTGAGGAAGATGTTTCTACAAATAACGGAACATTTCACGTATATAAAAAGGGAAATACCGGTCCAATCTTATGTTGTCTTCATGGGGGAGGTTATTCTGGACTCACTTGGGCTCTTTTTGCAGTCGAAATTTGTAAAAACATAGAATGCCAGGTTATAGCTATAGACTTGAGGGGACATGGATCATCATCAACTTCAGATGATTCCAACCTGGCCCTCTCAACAATATCGAAAGTAATACAAATTTTAATAGCTTATTTGCAGAAATGAAATTATTTCATATTATTTTAGGATGTTGTAGATGTGCTCACAAAAATTTGTGAAAATAATGATGTACCTATTATTCTTATTGGTCATAGTATGGGAGGAGCTGTAGCTGTAGATGCTGCCAATTCTATAGAATCTATTGCAGGGCTTTGTGTTATTGATGTAGTTGAAGGTACAGCATTGGAAGCTTTATCTTCTATGCAAAATATACTGAGAGGACGACCATCTAGCTTTAAAAGCTTAGAAAATGCAATACAATGGTGTTTTAAAAGTGGACAAACTAGGAATATTGAGGCAGCACGTATATCTATGCCTGGTCAAGTGGTTAAAGTTGATAATAAGGAATCTGTCGTCAGTAATGGTGAGATTACAATCTATTGATAATAATAAATTACTGTCTACATTTATTCATTTTATGCATTGCTTTTATATATGAATTAATGCCAAAATTTAAATATGGTATTTAGTGTCCGTAAAATTAAAAAATTCAGCAATTTTCAACAGTATTTTTTACTACTATGATGATGATTTTTTCAATCATTAATACTACGAGAAAAACATTGAACAATTATTATCAATTGATTCCTTTGTTGTAGATACTTCAAATGACTTGGCAATTCAGGAAGTTGATGAAGAGGAAGGAATAAAAGAAGACAATTTTGCCAAACCCCCATTACCTAAGAAAGTTGTATCCCTACCTAAAGCCAACTCAGTATCAGCCACTCCATCGAGTATTTATGTTTGGAGGATTGATTTGAAAAAAACCGAATTATTTTGGACGGGTTGGTTTCAAGGCTTATCCCAGAAATTTTTGGATGTTCATATACCTAAAATATTACTCTTAGCAAATGTTAATGGCCTAGATACTGCTCTTACTGTAGGCCAAATGCAAGGTAAATTTCAGTTTAGAGTTCTGACCAAATCTGGTCATGCAATTCATGAAGATCAACCACACCAAGTAGCGGAAATTATTGCCATTTATCTGGTAAAGCATAAATTAGCAAATCCAAAAGAAGGTATGGAAATACCATTACCGAAAATGTTTGTATGATGCAAATGAAGTTCTCTCGGAAAAAACATTTTCAATATGATGAGTGTTCAATGTGATTTCATCTGTATATAATAAAGTAAGGTATGAATACTGCATATCCTTTTTTGAATTTAATCTTTAGATGTCTAAAATAATTTCATAATAAGAAGGCACAACTCATACCTGTATAGATACATAAATCAATCAATGAGCGTTGGTGGTGTAGTAGTTTACACACTTGACTCATAAGCGGAGATTCATCTTAGGTGCAGGTTTGTATCTTGGCAGAAGAAAGAAGTTTTTTCGGTAGGATGTCCGACCACCACTTCACTGTTATGTCAAAAATTAACAGTGCTGTGCGTAATGTGTTATAAGGACACAGTAACAAAGCCTTATCAGAACACAACTGATCTCCTAAGTCAACAAGTTTTAGTGAACCTTCTAAAGTATCTTCATAGGAGATCTACGAGTATCAGTATAATATGGGCTTCTGTTTTTATGCTGGGGTGTTTGATGCCGATTTTATGAGAAGTTAATAACATAAATTCAACTGTGGTATTACTTTTTGATTGATACTATAAACAAAACATGTGTTTGTATTATATTTTATTGGTACTAACGTACATTTTGTCTATACTGAATTTATAGTTTTCAAAAAAGAAATATACACACACTACTCTAATAGTTTTGAGTAGGAAAATGAAAAATAGATGTTCCACTAATTGTATTACAAACTATTGAGATTTCATTTATTATCACGGTGAAACTAATATCTCAAACTATTTGAGAGAGCACTGTAAGAAAATTCAGTTTTTTTGTATGAAAGTTTCTTGTTACGTTTATGTCTTTTTATAAATAATAAATTCATATTTGAGTCCAACTTAAAATCTCTATTTTTGACGTGCAAAATGTCAGTATTATTTGTAGAATGATTGTTTTGTATTTGTTTTACGCCTGAAATTGAATTAATCAGAAATACATTAAATTAATAGTAATAAAAGTAATAATTACTGGTTGAATGAACAAACTGAATCTAAATACACCCTTCATTCAGTATTTTGAGTATTATTCTGAAAGTAATTCTGAAGGGGGTTCTTAAAAGTTTGTAAAACAATTAGTGGAAAATCACTTTTCTTTTTAAAATGAATAGTGGAATATTTACATATTAATTTTTTTGGTAAATCTTTAAACTTTTAATTGAATTGAATACTACAAGATGTCTGATTTTGGCTGATTAAAGTGTTCAGCTTTTTAAACTGATAACGTTTAGAATTCAGTGCTTTGATACCAACTCACCATCAGACTGATCTTTCTCAAACAAAAAAAACTTACTCTTTTGCTTGAAGCAAGGTCTTATCTATTTGAAAATAATTGGTTTATTTCATGTTTATAAATTTCCAAACACTAAACTACGTAGAGTCCTCAGTATTCAAACTAAAACTTCATTTAATTTGTGCTTTTTATCAGTCAGTCAGACTTTTGATAAGAATGAAATTAAATTTATAAATATTTTATTTTCCAAATTCAGAAAGTTACATGGTGTCTTGTTCATTTATCCATGCTAATATTTCATTCATATTTGCAATTCTCCTTGTACTCCAGGGTTCTAATAGATCTGGAGATTCAGATCTGTCTGAATTCTGTTTGTCATTAGCTGACTTTGGAGTTTTTTCATCAATAGGAGTGACCCTGAAATGAAATATTTGTTTCAGTAAGATTTTTTACGATACCTTGTACTTTACCTGTTGTGTTTGACTGCTGTTTTCGGTCTCTTCTTTTCTGTTAATGTCATGTTTCCTGATTGAGTTGAAGCTTCTTCTCCTAATTCATGTATTACACCTATTTCTGAGATTGGCGTAGACCTGCAATTTTGAGGTTAATAAAGTTTGAAATGAATTAACTTGGTAAAAAACTAACATTGGTTCATCAGGTACTATAGGCTTAACTTGTATAGTGGTTTCTTCAATACTGTTAATTTTTTCTTCTGTATAATTTAAATCAATGGATGCTTTACTATCGTCCATATGTAATGTATCAACAGAACTTGAATCTGAACTGCTCATTAGTTTTTGTTTATCCTCTTTCAATTTTGCGGATAGTCTCTTATTCGCTGATTTGGCTCTTCTGCTTCTGGATACTGGTCCAAGAATTTTGGTTCCTGAAATTTCATAAATATACAAAAATCACTTAAGTTTTGAATGAATATTTCTTCATGGCTTAATAAGATGGAGCAATCTGGCAGAGAAAAAAATTCCAATTTACGTTTCAGGGAATATTTTTAAATATAAAAATTTGACTTACTAATCGTACGTGCGGACTCGTGGGATATCTTAAGATCATGTGCTATCTCTCTCAAGCTGGTACGACGGTTTTCCAGCACCCTTTCCTTAATTTTATCGACGTTTTCTTCGATCGAAGCCCTCAATGGACGTCCGGAACCAGGCAAGTTTTCGACCACTTCACGACCGTCCTTGAAGGCTCTGTACCACTGATATGCACGAGTTTTCGATAGAGCATTATCACCAAAGGCCTTTTGCAACATTTTCAATGCATCGGCACACGAAAATTCATTTGCAACACAAAACTTTAAACAAATTCTTTGCTCAACGTAATCACCCATAGTAAAAATCGGCACGCACTCTGACATCGACTGACTTAATCAGCTGTTGCAAACACACTAGTTGACAGATCCCGCTCTAGCTTCTTCTTCTTCTGTCAAGGCTGCCCTTATTGAAAGGGCAATTTGGGCTCAACCGGAGGTCATGTACCCAGTCACTATATTACTATTTCTCCCCCTGTTCCCAAGGTTGGAAAGGATATTTGACGTACACAGGGCTAGAACAACACATACATAATGTTAGTTACATATAAACTTACATTCGATTGACTACAATTTCAACCCTGAAGCTTTTAAAAAACTAGTCAAACACTCTATAATCTTAATCGACTGGCTAAAAACGACATCGTTCACACTAATTGGGCATTCCATTCCCAATTGTGTTAATTTATAGTATAATATATCACAGTTTACCCTGTTCAGCTGACAATTAAAAAGTATATGTACAATATCTCCGTATTCTGCACATTGACAATTAGGACTGTCGTATACTTTTATTTTAAATAAATGTTCCGGAGACAGGCAATGGTTGGAACGCAATCGCATCATCGTTGATACACTGTATTTGTCGAATTCAGAGTCAAACAAAAAACATTTTCGAATTGGCGTGAACTTTTTATCCCTGTTTCTCATATGTGTGTACGTCTTCCCCTTTGAAACTCCCACATCATTCCATTTCTTTATCCACTGATTCTTTAAATTTCTCTGTAGTATATTCATCGTTTTGATCTCCCCTATATTTGTTAGTTTTGTTCTTTTCCGAAGCACCTTTTTTCGCTAGAATATCTGCCCTTTCGTTCCCTATTATGCCCGAATGACTTGGTATCCAGACACAGACGATGTTTAAACCTAATAATGCAGCTTTGTGAAGATATTTTTTAACGTTAATAGAAATTATGTTTGTATTTGATGACATTTTCCATTCCCTTAGACATGTTATGGCACTTAGTGAATCGGAAAATATTACACAGAATTTTCGTTTTTTCTTTATTAATATATTTATTGCGCAGTCCGTGTTCATCTCACATGGTGAGCACATCTGAGTTTTCAGAGTTTATAAGTGTGAATAAAATATAAATTATAATTGCGCTATTCTTAACTAATTGAAAAGTCAACATGACTACTTCAAGTGAGGATGATTATTCCGAAAAGGAAATCAATGATAATGGAGTATGGAAAAAAGTACGCCACAAAAGGAAACGAAACAAAGACCCTAAATCGCCTACACAACAACAATCCAAAAAACTCGCATTTCCATCTGCAGTAAACAAGGAATCGAAAGCAGGCGATGATGAGGATGTTCACGAAAAAAATTATCATTTAGATAAAGGGAATTCCGCTGATGCGTTATCATATTATAGACAACAAAATATAAACATGGACTTTGAAATCGCAGAAGGGTTTCGGGGATTTCCAACACAGAAAACAGGCACCCAAGAAACAAATACATCCAAACAAACAACAAATAAACCGTCAACATCCTCCATCATAACAGGAAGAGAACAACAAAATACAACCATCTCAAAACAAACAAATTCCACAACAACAAGAAATAACAGAAATTACTCTGCTAAAATGAATGAAATAAAGAACATTGAATTCAAAAACTTATTCTACATAAATACACAGGATCTGGCAATGGAAAGAACTACAATGGCATCTTTGTGGTGTTCCAAATTTCCTAACTCTAGAGACGTAATTTTGAAAACAAAATTAGGTTTCATTCTGAAATCGAACAATGAAAAACCTTTAATCCAAAAAGGATTGGAAGAGCTCAAGAAAGAAAATAAAATAATTAAATACAAGGAAACAACAAATCAGACAGCTCCCAATGAAAGGAATGCACCACAACAAACATATTCAGTTGTAATTTCATCAGTGGAAACAAATATTAAAGATGAAGATATAAGCCAATATCTTAATAACATCAATATTAAACATAGGTATTGCAAAAGAATTATCTCCAAAGCCTTCAACAATCCTACAAAATACATCAGAGTAATAACAGGTGAAATAAATGCATTTGAAGAACTACTAAACAATGGACTTTTCTATTTAAATCGACACTACTTAGTCTATCCGAGTCACCCTCCTGAACCAACCCCTGTGCCCTGTGGAAAGTGCTTCCAATTCAATCACACTACAGAAAACTGCAATGAAACACCAAAGTGTTCCAAATGTCAAGGCCCCCACAGAATGTCTCACTGTAAGTCCAATAACAAACCAAAGTGTCTTGCTTGCGGAGCCGAGGATCACATGCCCTGGTCTACCAAATGTCCTAAACACCCCAAAAAACCTATTGAGGGCATCCCAAACACGAATATTAAAACGTTAAATAAAAAAACCAGAGAAATAGAAGAGCTATCCAAGAAATATAATAGAATACATGCTCCCATCACAGTTCATGATGACATTATAAATGCATATTCCCGCAAATTAAATAAACCGAAGAACAATGATAGAAATGAAATCATAACAAAACTCAAAAAACGATTCATCAATCAATACAATGTGGACACAACAATTGTTTTCTCAGGTAACCGATTTTACATACTAATGTTTGACCTAGAAGATCCAGACGAACCTTCACCCACAGAACCAATAAACAATAATATAAATAGTCAAGTTCGCGTCGAAAATTAAGATCCTTTACAACAATATCAACAGTTACACTTCGAGAAGACACCTAATCAATCATTTCATTGAACAGAATGATATATCATGCGCATTATTTGTGGAAGCAAAAATAGACGAAACACACAACACCAATTATAGAAATTGGACAACATTCAAAAAAATAGGACACAAGATACAGAACATTAGAGGAGGAAGCATAATTCAGTGCCATCCAGCCCTGAAGGCCATTAAAGAGAACCCTCCAGCGATAAACAACCAAATGAATGAGGCAACCCATATCACAGTGCCATTTCTCAAAGACAAATTGCATGTATTTTTGGTCTATTTTCATCCAAATAGTAAAATAGAGGAAACTGTTATCACCAAAGCAGCACTTTACAAGTACTCAATAATTATTGGCGATTTCAATTCCACCACCAACAGAAAAATAGCCCAAATAAATAATTTCCTGAGAAATAGCAATTTTTGCAGAGCTGAAACAGGCCCTACATTCTTAATGCCTGAAGATCAAGACAGCACCCCCGATTTACTACTTTACACAGAAAGCATAAAGGCAAATATCCTGAAAGTGGAGTTGATCCCGGACTTGGGATCTGATCATCTTGCCATGGTAATAGAACTTGATACGAAACTTGAATCTCAAACAGAAGTAGATAGAATTACATATAACTATAAACTTTCCAACATGGATGAAATTAATAAGGCCATGACGTTGTTTATTGAAAAAAGTGGTAACACACCTCTTAACGAGCATAGTACTGAGGATTTTAATAACATACTTTCTGAAACCATAAGGAAACACACACCAGTTATGAAAAGACATGTATTCCTTCATGAGTTACCTCCTTACATTATTAAACTAATAAAATATAAAAGAAAAATGTACAGGGAGTACTGCAAAAACAAAAACCCACAATTTAAGAAAGACCTGAATAACTACAATAAAAATATACAACGCATGATACAACAGTATAGAGAAAACAAATGGATCCTAGCATGCAGTGAAATTAATGAGTCCAAGGGCAAAAAATTTTATCAAGAAGTCAACAAGCTGTCGAAGTATAAGCAATACTCCACAATACCTACCTTGATACAAAATAACCGAGAATATATCACAGATAAAGAGAAATCGCAACTATTCGCAGAATACTATAAGGAAAGATATAAATTTGAGGAAAACAACAACTACGATAGGAAACAGATGGAACATATAGATGAATGGTATAACAAATATTTCAACAACCAGAACGAAACATTAGAAGGAATGACAATAGATGAGGCAGATTACTACCAACAACTACACAAAAGTAAAAATAGCTCCCCAGGACAAGACCAAATACCATGGGTATTAGTAAAGAGACTGGATCACAGAATACACGAGCACATCATTAAAATCTTTGAAAACTGTTTCAACAAATGTATATTCCCGGAAATATGGAAATGCGGACAGGTTATAAATATCGCTAAGCCCAATTCAAATAAAGAAAGTGTGAGAAGTTATAGACCAATAACATTACTACCAGTGCTAGGAAAACTATATGAAAAAGTAATAAAAGCAATACTGTCAACTCACATAGATCAACATGTTCCCAACTTTCAATTTGGCTTTAGAAACAATAAATCAACTACTCATCCACTTACAATTCTTGTTTCAAATGTCCAAAATGCAACACTGAAAAAATTTAAGACTGCAATCTTAAGTCTGGATATCGAGAAAGCCTTTGACTGTATGTGGCACAGAGGACTATTGTATAAATTGTATAAACTCGGAGTTCCATTTAAATTGCTAAAGTTATGCAAGCACTTTTTAGAGAACAGAAAAATAGCAGTAAGAGTGGGAACATGCTGTTCGGATTGTTTCCATCCTGAGCAGGGAACACCCCAAGGATCCCCACTATCAACTCTCCTCTTCAACATATTCTGTCACGATATACTAGTTGTACCTAATAAGAATTCATATATCTTGCAGTATGCTGATGACACAATCCTAATATCACACGCAAAAACAATAAAAAAATGTGTGAAGAACCTACAAGAACTGTTAGACAACGTCCAAAATTGGTTCAAAAAATGGAGAATGAAAGTTAATGTAGACAAATCCCAATTTACCATTTTTTACCATAGAATCTCCCCTACTTCACCTACTCTGGAACTTGATGGGAAAAGTGTCCAACCTTCTCCGTCGATTAAATACTTGGGAGTACAAATTGATAATAAGCTCAATTTCAACCAGCACACGAAAAACATCAAGAAAAGAACTATATCTAGAGCCAAATACTTCTGCAAATTAGTCCACCGTAAGCAAGGAATCAACATAAATACAGCCGCAAAAATCTACAAAACCATTTGCCGCCCATTGTTAGAGTATGCATATCCAATATATACCAATTGCAAAAAACCTGCAATGAAAAACATCGACGTAGCAGAGACAACAGCACTTAGAACCATCACAAGAATGAGACACCCTAACAACGTACTCTACAATCCACCAAACAACCTACTTTACTCAAGCACCAACATTGAGCCAATAAGAACAAGGCTGCACACCCTGCGTAAAAGATTTGTGGCAAGGCTTAAGAAACAGGATGACATACTGACTTTATATCAAGATGACAACAACCACACCACCTCAAGAAAACACCCACAACATCCTTTAATAAATATATTCAGAATGTAAATTTTTTTTTTTCTTTTTTTGCTGTTGTTAAATACAAATAATGTATATAAAAAAAAAGAAAAAAAAAAAACTTGGCTGAAGGACCCAAGGTCAATGGCCATTTGCTCTGCAATAAAGAACCTTTATTATTATTATTATTCCTATACCTACTGATTTTGTTTCCGAAATTACTGACGCATCTGTGTATATGTGGTCGTATCCGATATATTTCTGATTTTTGAGATTATTGAAGTCTGCTGGGGCTGTCTTGGAATATTTTTGTATTTCCGAAATGTGACAATTTACTTTATGTGCGTGATCTATGTAATTTAGTTCAAAGAATGGCAGATGTGATGATCCATATATCCAGCGAGATTTGGTTTCCACTAAATAATAAGCTTTAATAAAGGCTGGTGTATACTTGTTGTTCCAATATCCTCTAAAAAACGCTATATTTTCTATTTCTGTCAGAACGGTATTGTTTTCAAATCTATAGCTTTTACATATAAATTTTTGTGCCAATGACTTTCTACGTGTTTCCAATGATGTTTCTCCGCATTCTGCCATCAAAATATTAATTGGTGTTGATTTCATAAAACCACCCACCGCTCTTAGAGCTTGATGTTGAACTGTATCTAATTTATTGAGAATTTTTCTGGAGCATCCACCATAAATTATGGACCCGAAATCAAGATAAGGTCTGATAAGTGACTTGTAAATTATTAGAAGTGTTTTTGGATGCGCACCCCACCAGGTTCTACATAGACTCCTCAAAATATTCACTCCCTTTAAGGCTTTTGAACACATTATTTCTATGTGTTTTGTCCATGATAGATTTTTGTCCAATGTAACACCTAAATATTTTGTTTCTTGCTTCCATTGTATCGGTTCATTATTTATTTTGAAACATGGAATTATGGGTGAGTGTTTTTTGGTGAATATCATAGCTGTACTTTCATTAGTGGATAATGTAAGATTACGTTTTTTCAACCAAATTTGTAATTGATCGAGAGTCTGTTGTATTTTTTCGCGCATTACTGATACATCGTTACCTGTTATCATCAAATATGTGTCATCCGCATATTGTCCCATATCCACTCCGTATTTTGCACAATCTGACATTCTTCGGACATATAAATTAAAGAATGATGCACTAGTTATTGAACCTTGCAATACGCCCTGGCTTGTTATCCACGGTCCTAAGATTTTTCTTTCCTTAATGTCTTTTATGAATAGTTGTCTATTCAATAACAGCATTTTTATTATTTCTATAAGTTTTGTTGGTATATTTATTTCGTATAAGTCATCTAATAATAAACCTACATCGATATTATCATAAGCCGATTTAATGTCAAGAAAAACTACTATTGTTAATTGTCCCCTAGCGAAGGAATTATAAATACGACTGACCATATATGTTAAACTATCGTATATGGATCTACCTCTCCTAAATCCGTACATTAAAGTGTCTGTATCTATGGCCATCTCTATATTTTTTTCAATGCGGTTTTTGATGAGAGTTTCGATGATTTTAATAATACACGGTGCTAATGCTATCGGTCTTATACTGTTAACGTCGTTAATATTTCCTCCCGGTTTTATAAAGGGAATTATAAGTATTTTTAAATGTTCTTGTAGTGTTTCGGGTTTATCTAACAGTAAATTTATAATATTAACCAATCTATGTTTTGCCTGATCAGGCAGATTTTTATAAATGGGATATGTTAAACCGTTCATACCTGGCGCTGTGTCTTTTTTCGCATTGATGGCTAAATTTAATTCTTCTCTACTAAATAATGGTGTTAACATATTGTTTCGCGTTGAAGGGATGTTGACTCTGTTGGTAGGAGCTAATTTTTCCATTAGCTTTATTAGGACCTCTTGAGATGGTTGTTTTATTGTTTCCGTTCTTATTGATTTATTCTTGAATTTATTTATTATTCTCCACGTTTTTTTACTATCCTTGAATGTTAGTTCTCCACAAAATTTTTGAAATGTCTCAAATTTCTTTTTTTTTATTTTTCTTTTTACCCTAGCTCTGATCTCGTTTGCTTTTCTATAATTTTCCCGTGAGGGATGCTCTGTGTATCTTCTGAATGTTTCTCTTTTATTCTTTGTCAGGTCCGTCAATTCGTCATCCCACCAAATCGTCCGGTAACGATTATTTTTTGATATTTCACACTTGGGATAGTTTCTTTGGCGCATGTTTCCATCATATGCTCGAACTCTGTTATTGACTCTATTGTATTATTTCCTAGGAAACTGTTTATGCTGTCGCTGAAATTTTGCCAATTTATGTTGTTTGTTTTGTATTGTCTTGTTGATTTGAAATGTAGATTAGAAAATTTTGTTTCAATGCCTATAGTAATTTTAATCGGAAAGTGATCGCTCATTCCTGGGTCATATATGACCTCCCAGTTGCATTTATTACTCAAATTTGACGAACATGTTGTTATATCGGGTGCGCTTTTGTTGATGCCCGGTTTTGTGAATCTAGTTGGAGTTCTATCGTTTAATAGAATCGTGTTAGTTTCTTTTAATATTTTCTCCATGATTTTCCCGTTATAATTTATTATACCAGAGCCCCACATCAGGCTTTGTGAATTAAGATCTCCGGTTAATATAAAAGCCCCGTCAATTTGGTTTAAAAAGGATGATAATTTATGATTATTAAGTTTTAGAAGTTTTAGATCGGGTGGGTTATAGATATGTATTATGGTGAGGTTTGTTATCTTAATGATCATTCCTTGAGCTCTTTCTGGTAATATGTCATTTTTAATTTCAAAATTCTGAAAATCAATTGTATTTCTTACTAAAGCTGCTAAACCTCCTTTACCGTCATCTCTGTCTTGTCTTGCCGTTTTGTAGTGTTTTAATGTTAATTTTTGAGTTGGTTTAAGAAAGGTTTCTGATAGTAGAATTATATCCGGATTAAAGTTCTCTGCAATGTTAATCATATTTTCAAAATTCGATTTCATAGATCTAATATTCCATTGTATAATTTTTATTTTGTTTTGTCATTAGATTTTTTTTATTATTTTAATTATCTAAATTGATTTCCATATCGTCTTCTTCGTCATTTTTAAACTCGTCTGTTGTCTGATGAACGATTGCTGTAGCTTGTATTATTTTATAAGCTTGATGTAGTTGAATTTTTCTATTGTTACTATTAAGTGAATTTTTAAAATAATGAGGGAGGAGATAATCTACTTGCGCTGATTTTTTTGGTTGTGAGTTGTTTGAATCGTTATCTATCATATCAAAATTTTCTTTTCTAGCATTACCTTTTAATTCTTCCCAATCGTAAGGAATATTATCATTACATTGTGAATCTATTAAACATTTTTTGTGTTCTTCATGATTATATCCCGGTACTTGTGGGGGTGGTCTTTTTCTTTGAATGGGTGTGCTGACTCTGCGTGTGTTGTTGACGATTTGTGTTTGTCTTTCTTTAACTTTCTGAGCATACGATTGATTGTTAATGATAGCTGGTGTTCGTAAAATAGTTTCATCAGTTCTGTTATTTTTTGTTAGATTTGGAAATTCTTTGTCATTCGCGTATAAATTTCTACTATTGTTTTTCAGAATAATATTGGCTTCAAAGTAAGTGTATTTATGAACTGCCATCGCCTCTTTTATTCTTTTTTGTCTATCGAATTCCGGACAAATTCTATCTACTGCAGAATGGTTTTGACTACAGTAAATACAAATTGGTTTTTTTGCTTCGCATTCTGTCTCTTCGTGCTGTGAACCACAATTTCTACACCTTTTTTACCCCTACACTGTTTTGCTGTGTGTCCATATCGCAAACAATTATAGCATTGAATTACCGGGCTTATATATTGGTCTACATAGATTATGTTGTGAAATAGTTTGATGTTATTTGATAAATTTTTTCCGCGGAATGTAATCACACATGACTTCGCGTCTACGTAAGTCGTTTTACCGTTTATTGTTTGTCGTCTCTTTAAGCGTCGTACCTTTATAATTTCAGATGTTGAATCTGCGTATTTCATAATGTCTTCCTCGGAGATGCTTAATCCGATATCTGAAATGACCCCCATACTTGTTAACAAATATGAAGGTATGAAAACATCGTAATCTACGAAATTATTTTTTTCCACAAATAAATTTGCCTCACGTGAATTAGCAAAGTTTACACCAATTCGATTTCTTCCCTTCCTAGCTATATTCTTTATATTAAAATTGAAATCATCGTTATCGAAAAACATCTTTCCCAACGATAATGGATCGAGATTTCCAATATTGCTTGATTTGCTTTGTATGAATACTGTGTAAGGTCCCTTATCGGACACCGCATATGTAAAGGATTGTTTATTCGCATTTTTTGTTGCTATTATGTTTTGGCTAAGAGATTGAATTTGTGATAGCATTTCATGATCTCCTTCTTCTGTGGCTTGTTTTTTTAAAATTTGAATTTCACTGTTCAATAATGTTAAGTCTGCAAATGAGAATTTATTCTCGTCTTTCAAGTCATTATTTGTTTTGGCTGTTTTAGGGGCAACTGATCTCATTATCCGGGGAAATATCCCCGGATCTTGTATGCTCATTTTTTATGATATTATGTCTTTTTTTTTTTTTTTTTTCCGTCAATATAAGAAAAATTCAATATAGTCAATCAAATATTAGTTTTCACTCACCACCAATGATAACACTGAGGATTTAGTTGTAAAACACTTAGGGCTACCATATAGGATAAGATTAATTGATCAACCCCCGCTCTAGCTTATTTCTTCCAAGTATCACAGAATAGCGCCATTAGACTGTTCCAATCAGGGAGTCCATACATGATAGCCAACCTTCTAAAAATACTAAAAAAAAGCTTAATAATTTTGATTGGCAATAATTCAGACCTCAATATACACCATTCGGTGTATCAGATAATAACGTTCAATCAGGATGCCAGAGGTTATACGTCCAAGCCCCGCTCCTGCCATAGCATTGTTTGAACATAAAGAATAGTAGGCTTTATTCTAAGGTTCACACATGCCCATAGAAATCTTAGGGGTGTCTAAAATTAAGAAGCTCGTGACTGGCTGCATAATCATAGAGAAGAGTCCACAATGAGAAGATTTATATGAAAATAAATACAACCATAGATTGAATATTATGAATGATAATGACTAAAATAAATAAATATAATATATAGTTATTACAATAAAATAGCTCTTGGCTTATATCAAAACCATTAGTAATATGAGTAACAATTTAGACTGATAAACATAAAAGTGGAAGTAAACAACAAACAAATCAATAAAATTTAAAATCCTACTTCGAACACTGATATGCATAAACATCAGATTCTAAATAATCCCCACAAAATATTTTTACGATTTCCTAAAAATAGTAATAAATAGTAGGTTAATTCACATAATCTTACTGGAGATGTCTAATTTAAGAAAAGCACTATTGAATAAAAATCCTAGAAATTTTGGATTCGGAAGAAGTCCAATAGATTTCAGCCCTTTAAATCCCTTAGATTATTTCGATAGTGAGGAAGATGTTTCTACAAATAACGGAACATTTCACGTATATAAAAAGGGAAATACCGGTCCAATCTTATGTTGTCTTCATGGGGGAGGTTATTCTGGACTCACTTGGGCTCTTTTTGCAGTCGAAATTTGTAAAAACATAGAATGCCAGGTTATAGCTATAGACTTGAGGGGACATGGATCATCATCAACTTCAGATGATTCCAACCTGGCCCTCTCAACAATATCGAAAGTAATACAAATTTTAATAGCTTATTTGCAGAAATGAAATTATTTCATATTATTTTAGGATGTTGTAGATGTGCTCACAAAAATTTGTGAAAATAATGATGTACCTATTATTCTTATTGGTCATAGTATGGGAGGAGCTGTAGCTGTAGATGCTGCCAATTCTATAGAATCTATTGCAGGGCTTTATGTTATTGATGTAGTTGAAGGTACAGCATTGGAAGCTTTATCTTCTATGCAAAATATACTGAGAGGACGACCATCTAGCTTTAAAAGCTTAGAAAATGCAATACAATAGTGTTTTAAAAGTGGACAAACTAGGAATATTGAGGCAGCACGTATATCTATGCCTGGTCAAGTGGTTAAAGTTGATAATAAGGAATCTGTTGTCAGTAATGGTGAGATTACAATCTATTGATAATAATAAATTACTGTCTACATTTATTCATTTTATGCATTGCTTTTATATATGAATTAATGCCAAAATTTAAATGTGGTATTTAGTGTCCGTAAAATTAAAAAATTCAGCAATTTTCAACAGTATTTTTTACCATTATGATGATGATTTTTTCAATCATTAATACTACGAGAAAAACATTGAACAATTATTATCAATTGATTCCTTTGTTGTAGATACTTCAAATGACTTGGCAATTCAGGAAGTTGATGAAGAGGAAGGAATAAAAGAAGACAATTTTGCCAAACCCCCATTACCTAAGAAAGTTGTATCCCTACCTAAAGCCAACTCAGTATCAGCCACTCTATCGAGTATTTATGTTTGGAGGATTGATTTGAAAAAAACCGAATCATTTTGGACGGGTTGGTTTCAAGGCCTATCCCAGAAATTTTTGGATGTTCATATACCTAAAATATTACTCTTAGCAAATGTTAATGGTCTAGATACTGCTCTTACTGTAGGCCAAATGCAAGGTAAATTTCAGTTTAGAGTCCTGACCAAATCTGGTCATGCAATTCATGATGATCAACCACACCAAGTAGCGGAAATTATTGCCGTTTATCTGGTAAAGCATAAATTAGCAAATCCAAAAGAAGGTATGGAAATACCATTACCGAAAATGTTTGTATGATGCAAATGAAGTTCTCTCGGAAAAAACATTTTCAATATGATGAGTGTTCAATGTGATTTCATCTGTATATAATAAAGTAAGGTATGAATACTGCATATCCTTTTTTGAATTTAATCTTTAGATGTCTAAAATAATTTCATAATAAGAAGGCACAACTCATACCTGTATAGATACATAAATCAATCAATGAGCGTTGGTGGTGTAGTAGTTTACCCTGACTCATAAGCGGAGATTCATCTTAGGTGCAGGTTTGTATCTTGGCAGAAGAAAGAAGTTTTTTCGGTAGGATGTCCGACCACCACTTCACTGTTATGTCAAAAATTAACAGTGCTGTGCGTAATGTGTTATAAGGACACAGTAACAAAGCCTTATCAGAACACAACTGATCTCCTAAGTCAACAAGTTTTAGTGAACCTTCTAAAGTATCTTCATAGGAGATCTACGAGTATCAGTATAATATGGGCTTCTGTTTTTATGCTGGGGTGTTTGATGCCGATTTTATGAGAAGTTAATAACATAAATTCAACTGTGGTATTAGTTTTTGATTGATACTATAAACAAAACATGTGTTTGTATTATATTTTATTGGTACTAACGTACATTTTGTCTATACTGAATTTATAGTTTTCAAAAAAGAAATATATACACACTACTCTAACAGTTTTGAGTAGGAAAATGAAAAATAGATGTTCCACTAATTGTATTACAAACTATTGAGATTTCATTTATTATCACGGTGAAACTAATATCTCAAACTATTTGAGAGAGCACTGTAAGAAAATTCAGTTTTTTTGTATGAAAGTTTCTTGTTACGTTTATGTCTTTTTATAAATAATAAATTCATATTTGAGTCCAACTTAAAATCTCTATTTTTGACGTGCAAAATGTCAGTATTATTTGTAGAATGATTGTTTTGTATTTGTTTTACGCCTGAAATTGAATTAATCAGAAATACATTAAATTAATAGTAATAAAAGTAATAATTACTGGTTGAATGAACAAACTGAATCTAAATACACTCTTCATTCAGTATTTTGAGTATTATTCTGAAAGTAATTCTGAAGGGGGTTCTTAAAAGTTTGTAAAACAATTAGTGGAAAATCACTTTTCTTTTTAAAATGAATAGTGGAATATTTACATATTAATTTTTTTGGTAAATCTTTAAACTTTTAATTGAATTGAATACTACAATGTCTGATTTTGGCTGATTAAAGTGTTCAGCTTTTTAAACTGATAACGTTTAGAATTCAGTGCTTTGATACCAACTCACCATCAGACTGATCTTTCTCAAACAAAAAAAACTTACTCTTTTGCTTGAAGCAAGGTCTTATCTATTTGAAAATAATTGGTTTATTTCATGTTTATAAATTTCCAAACACTAAACTACGTAGAGTCCTCAGTATTCAAACTAAAACTTCATTTAATTTGTGCTTTTTATCAGTCAGTCAGACTTTTGATAAGAATGAAAATAAATTTATAAATATTTTATTTTCCAAATTCAGAAAGTTACATGCTGTCTTGTTCATTTTCCCATGCTAATATTTTATTCATATTTGCAATTCTCCTTGTACTCCAGGGTTCTAATGGATCTGGAGATTCAGATCTGTCTGAATTCTGTTTGTCATTAGCTGACTTTGGAGTTTTTTTATCAATAGGAGTGACCCTGAAATGAAATATTTGTTTCAGTAAGATTTTTTATGATACCTTGTACTTTACCTGTTGTGTTTAACTGCCGTTTTCGGTCTCTTCTTTTTTGTTAATGTCGTGTTTCCTGATTGAGTTGGAGCCCCTTCTCCTAATTCATGTATTACACCTATTTCTGAGATTGGCGTAGACCTGCAATTTGGAGGTTAATAATGTTTTAAATGAATTAACTTGGTGAAAAACTAACATTGGTTCATCAGGTACTATAGGCTTAATTTGTATAGTGGTTTCTTCAATACTGTTAATTTTTTCTTCTGTATAATTTAAATCAATGGATGCTTTACTATCGTCCATATGTAATGTATCAACAGAACTTGAATCTGAACTGCTCATTAGTTTTTGTTTATCCTCTTTCAATTTTGCGGATAGTCTCTTATTCGCTGATTTGGCTCTTCTGCTTCTGGATACTTGTCCAAGAATTTTGTTTCCTGAAATTTCATAAATATACAAAAATCACTTAAGTTTTGAATGAATATTTCTTCATGGCTTAATAAGATGGAGCAATCTGGCAGAGAAAAAAATTCCAATTTACGTTTCAGGGAATATTTTTAAATATAAAAATTTGACTTACTAATCGTACGTGCGGACTCGTGGGATATCTTAAGATCATGTGCTATCTCTCTCAAGCTGGTACGACGGTTTTCCAGCACCCTTTCCTTAATTTTATCGACGTTATCTTCGATCGAAGCCTTCAATGGGCGTCCGGAACGAGGCAAGTCTTCGACCACTTCACGACCGTCCTTGAAGGCTCTGTACCACTGATATGCACGAGTTTTCGATAGAGCATTATCACCAAAGTCCTTTCGCAACATTTTCAATGCATAGGCACACGAAAATTCATTTGCAACACAAAACTTTAAACAATTTCTTTGCTCAACGTAATCGCCCATAGTAAAAATCGGCACGCACTCTGACATCGACTGACTTAATCAGCTGTTGCAAACACGCTAGTTGACAGATACAGATCCCGCTCAAGCTTGACATAGTAATTATGGAAAGTGGTACCAACCTAGGAAAAAAAAATTTTACCTGCCTCATTGCCCCCCCAGATTTAAATCGATAATTCCCGGTACTTTCTTGACAGAATGTAAAACATTTCTTGTGTATGCTGTCCAATTCTCAACTTCATTCCACGTATTTTAAAATGTATAATTTGCAAAGTTTAATAGTTGGACATAGTAAAACAAATTGAACTGATACTTTTCTTAAAATATGCTGCAGAAGGTGCTATATGTGAATAATTTTGATAATGTATTAACTATATTCTTATTTTAATATGTATTAAGGCGCAAATCTCATGCGCAAAGTGTTTGCGCATGTACATTCTATAGCTCCAATATTGTTGTATGAAGCATAATCTTTACACCGTGATTGCGGCTAATTTCTCTATGAAAGAAGAACAACCATAGAAACCATAGACGATATTCGTGTAAATGTTAATGTACGAAGTCGAAAACAAACAGTGATTCCCATTCGAGAAGAGATCTGAAGACAACCAGACCCCAGCACCAGCATTCCCACAACAGCCGTGTATCCAGCACAGACAGAAGAAGTTCAGTATATTATTAGTTATAACTAATAATAAATACAACATCAATTCTAAACACACCACTTATATTGAGTATATCTTAGGGAATCAAATCCTACGTTGATTCTGAAATACGAAGGCTATTTTGATATACTGCCAATATTTCTACCAGCGACAAATTTCAGGCAATTTCGATTACACAGAAATTTCATTTGCAATAAACTCATTGCAAATTTACAATGTTTGAATATGTATAAAATACTATATAATTGGGAATGATTCTGCTTGAATGTGTTTTTAATTTTCTACAGAAAACTAAAAAGAAATATTATGATAGATTATTTTTTCCATTTTAGTTTCATGAGTTTTTACCTCCAATTCCATCGCTGTCACTGGGATCTAGAATGGAATAAGTTTTCTTCATTGTTTGTTCCACTTTCTTAACAAATTCCTCCGTTCCAGCAAAAATTCCCGCTAACACTTTAACACCCACTTCTTGCTTTGCAGACACTTTTTCAATACCAGCTAAGTTAGCTGCAGCAGAAGCAAGTTGTTTAAGTACTTCTGGATCACACTGTGGATCTTCTGAATATATAACTAGTAATCTTAGGGGATCTTTCTTATTATTCATTGAAAGAGGTGTGTTGAATTTCATTTCAAAATTAATATGAACTTTTGGATTTTTGTTATCTTCATTATAGGCTCTAGCATCCTGAAGTTGGTTCAAAGTTCCTGGCATTGGTGCTCCTGTAAAGATATGTTGATGGTTAGGGTACTTTTAATGAAGATTGTGAAAATGGTTTTCCAGGTTGCTAATTACAAATTATAATTAGCAATCAATTTTTTGGTTGAAGAAATAAAACTTGATTTATGCTATATAATAGAGACAACCATTCCTTTTTTAAAATTGCTTGATGTACAACAAACGAATTTCTAAGCTCACTCTATTATTTGTTACTATGCTATAATAGTGCAATTTTTAGTTTTTTAAAGATTTTATAATATTGGTAACAAGTGTATGACTGGTTTCCACTCATCCCTTACAAAAAGTCAATCACCTACCTGTTAATTTTATTGTATTTGTGACATTCTGATTAACTGTACAAACTTTATTCTGCAACAGAGAGAAAATAACTTTACATTCCGTTTTTTATAAATTCAATACTACCTGTTGCCCATTTGAAATCAATGAATGCTTGATGTCATTTGGCATATTTGAAATGGGAGTTCCACTGGTCATATTTAAATCATTTGTAAATGCCATCACATCTAGAGCAGAGGATAAAGCTTCTCCAAATGCGCCAAGATTTGCAGCACGATTATTTTTCACCGCTTGTTTAGTACTTCAAATCAGTAAAGTATTAATTTTCTTAATGATATATCATGGTTAGAAGACTCACTTTTTCAATTTTATTGGTGTATTTATTGATTCTCGACCCCACATTAAATTTCTCATTTCTTCTCCTGTTAGGCCTTTCTTTTTCAAGGCATTTATTGTCACTTTCCCAACTCTCTACGCAAAAGAATAATATTTTAATACATCAGAGGAATTATTAATTTGATACTGAATTAGAAACAACAATAGTAGCGTACAAGTATCAATCTGAGCTTAACGTAAGGCTTCTATTACTCCTTCACTTACGTGCATTCCCAAACATAGCTCGTAGGTAGATTTGGAAGTAGAATGGAGGCTGCTCCGAGATAGAAGAAGAAGTGAACCAATGCAAATTATAATAGTTACATGCTGAATAATGATATATTTAACCGCCATCTCACTGCTAGAAACAGCAATTTGTTTTAAATCTCACAGTGAGACAACACTCTCAAATTAATTATCTCTATTATATTATTACAATTCAATTGTAGTCAATCTTATGCTCAAATTATAATAAGAGGTATATCGTGTTGATCCATGGTAGTACACCCAATGAGCAGTAATTTTACGGTGGTCTAAATATTTGATTATCTGTGGCGTATATCTTTTGTATTGAATCTTCACTTTGAACTTTGCAGCGTTTATGAAGTGTCAGAATAAAATTGACACAGATATTGCATTTAACAAATTAAAATGGTGAAAAATAAAACGATGTACATGCACACAATGCTTTGAAGCAATAGAAATTCACTATAAGATTGGTGGAAATTTGAAGAATATATGGAAGGGAGACTGTAGAAAAATGCCACCTAACCTCCCTTCATCTTTATTTCCGCTTGAAAATATCTTATCTTGCTTACGTATAGCTCAGCTATACTGATGTGCTACGTAATTGTTCCTTCAAATTTCTCCTCCAAATTAACTATTTGTAAGATTAATTCCTTTTAATTCAATTCAGTACCTTCCAATTTGCAACAGCACCTTTTCTTTGCTTGGCTCTTGTCTTACTCTTCGATTTTATTACCATAACACCACGTTGTTCTGTACCGGGTATTTCACTAGGGCCTAGGGATATACTATATTCTTGTAAATAATGATGTGCATCTGACTGAGGTATAGCCCTTTCCAAGGCTATAACTATTTTAGCCCACTAAAAATGAAAGGAGTAGTGTCAATACACTAATGCAACCTCTTTTGCATTAAAATGTTTTCTTTGGTGTATAAAGAGATATGAGAGATTGAGAAACAGAAGATGAAATAATCAAAATATACAATTTTAACAAATAGCGCTCAAATAATAGTTGAAAATAGCTATAAAATTAAGAAAAAATCACCGATCAATATAACCCTGTTGAAGTCCTTATTATTGAAGCACTATAATCTGAGAATTTCAAATAATTCTGATGAATTTCAGTTATTTTATTTAATCATCTAATTTGTTCCAAAGTAATTTTAAGGAATTTTCTTAAGAGGTGGGAGAAAGAATAGTTCAATAAGCCCAACCAAAGCTGAAAAGTAATTTCTATTGGTAATGGGCTTTCCCCCAACGTGATGGATTAGATGAAATTTTAATTTTTTTTTGTAATGTATTCAGAGTACTCAGGAAAATTATATTCTAGAGATTTTTAATTGAATTTGTCCTCACTTGAAGGAAATTCAATTTAATTAAATATAATAATAAAGATTATTTCCACGATGTATTAATTTAACTTTAATTCTAGAGAGGTGGTATTGTATTCATAACGTAATTATAATTATTGATAATAGTTTTACAATTAATAATACCCCAGTAGTAATTTTTTTGTTCAGTTATGATGGTCTCTCCCACATATTCTTTGATACTATATTAAAGTATGTTCATATAAATTTGCGATATTTTCCATTAAATTAACAGAGTAGCTACTCTAAAATATGTTAACATCGGGGAAGAAACAAGCATGGGAACTAATTGAACAAAAGCCAATAATATGCAGAGAATAATTTTACCCCTGATATTATCAAAGGTTACAAGCGTTATATACAGAAATGTTTATCGGCGAGTTTTTGATTCTCATTATTTTGCATATTTTATAGAGGACATTTTTGGTGAAATGATTTATTCTGATGTGTTCATTACATTATGTTGAAAAAAAAAACCATTCAGTGTACTAGATCCAAACACTTGTTGAGTTAATAAAATAATATTTCCACTAATAAAGTAGCAGTAGCTTCTTTGAAGAAGTTTACATATCAAAAAAAAGTAAATATTATATAAAGGTAATTGGAAAACCTCAGTAATAATTGACAAAATAATACCATTAAGGATGCATATTCGTCGATAAATTAGGGCCAATTGCGGTTCAACTTCGGACTGTGCCAAGAATTTTCTGTACTGTGCTAGATGTTTCTGCATATAGGGGTTTGAGTTCATGGGAATATACCGAGGTGACGCTGGTACTGTGTCTGGTGACTGATCTGTCATATTCCCGGTCCTCCAACGTGGAAGGTAGCAGACAGCTAGTGTTGATGAGCCGCAAACGGCCTTTCACTTTCCTCTGAGCAGATTCATTGGGTTGCCGGCAGGATTAGCTCACACTGAGGGTGAGTTTGTTGAATAATTATCGGCGAATATGCATCCTTAGTGGAATTATATATTATAAAATGATCGTATATTACACGCATCAGCTATAACTCACTTGTTTCATCCATTCTTTTTCACTCTGTTCAATTACATGTGCGTAGGTATTTCCCATCATTGCAATCAACATGTTCAATAGTAAAATAGGGACGAATACCATAAATAAAGCAAAAACTGTTTTACTTATACCAGGATATGTTGTTAAAGATAACTCTTGGTACTAGAAATAAAAAACAAGCTATTAATTATTTATGACACTTGGTTTATAGAATTATACTTTTACATAGGATTATCCCTAGCATATTTATTTTTCAAATGGACCATTTTTCTAGTACTATTTCATTCTCATATTGATTTATATTCAGCTTGAATATTCCACTGGATGAATCCACTATAGTTTGCGGGATTATGAGATACAAATAATACAAGACTTGGCTCGTTCATAAGTGTTGTAGATTGCACTGTTTTATCACGAAATTTTATTTGGCAATGTATTTAATTTCTCTTTCAGTAACTTTATTGGTCAATAAACCCAAGTGACGCTCGTTATAAATTTAAATTGAACCCTATTAATAAAAGGAGAACTACAAGTTCAACTCGCAAAATGTACTACATAGTGTAGGTGTAGGTCAGATGCATTATTTCTTACTGTTAAAAAATAAAGCAAACTGGAAAGAAGTCCGGTACAAAACAAAGATCAACAAGTTTTTTATAAACAGGCTTGATTTTATTGATTGCTTTCTTGAACAAAAGGTAAAACGTATTAAAATAAACTAAATCATGAAAATTACCGATATAAAATTAAAAAATAATAAGTTATGGCCTCTGAAAGTTTTTTCAATTTGAAATAAAAACCTGAAATTTGAATATTTGACTGGTTTTTCAATGGCTAGTAAAGTATAGCAGAAACTGGAAGGAATATGTAGAATATAAACTGAAGAAGAAATTATTTAAATATATCAAGAATTAACCTCTATTTATGTTATTGAAGAAGAAATTTTAGACGTAGTTTGTTGTGCATCGAGGTAAATTAGCATCAATGAATTCCCTGATTTTGCAACTTTTATACAGCGATTTTGGGTGTAATAATTTATTTTAATGAATTTTACTTGCTGTTAAAAATTACGCTTCTTTGAAAGCAATGTACATAATATGCATTTGAATAACTTTTTTGGTTTATTGCAATTTAAAACCAACCATTAAAAGACATCCTCTATACAATACTCACATCATAATTTCCTAAAGTAATTTGGAATAAAGCCATCCAAGTTGTAGCATATGTTTCATAGAGGGTTGATTTTACACCTGGAAATCCCTTGTACAAAAAATAAAAGGACTGTGAAAAGCCAAAAAGGACGATGCTATAAATAATTCCAAATGTTAACATATCACCAGTTATCATACTGTAGATCATTGTCACAAAAGGACCTGTTAATCGAACTGCTCTGAAAACCAAAAATGGATAATTAATACCCAACAGGAACATGGTTTGATTGAAATTACCCTGCAAAAAACATAAGCAGAAACCAAGATCCTGGTACAGCAAAACCTAGAATTGCTTCTTCTGTATTTTTGTCTCCATATATTCTTAATGGGATGCATGCCAATATCGCGATATTCGATATCAAAAATATCGTTTTTGGAGGAGAATTTGACTGGAATATGTTATTATTACAGTCAATAAGTTGGACTTACAGAATACATGTGAACAAATTTATATGCAATCACCCAGTATTTTACAGAAGGAAAGTATTCGTAATAAATATGTCGGATGTTTTTCAACATATTCTATTGCAAAAATTCACAAACTGAAATAAAATTGTATGCACTACTCCATTTGGAAAGCAAAATTGAAGACATATTTTGTTGGATATTTTTTTCCGTTGTGAAAATCGTAAGAGGTATTTGAAATGAAATGACAAAATGGAGCATTGTGAACAAACTAAATGACAGAGGATTCTCAAACTCCGCGTGAGTATAGAGGGCAGTTGTTTTAACATAACGACAAAGAGAATTTCTGCTTTTTGAATGATCAGTTGGCGATATTTACTTAACAATATATAAGTAAAATGTAGACTTAACATCAACTGATAATGGCGCTATACTTGAGCAATTATTCTGCCAAACAAATCTTATAATTACAAACAATATTCCTTCTCATAGAAGTGAACATTTTTGAATGAGCAAATGTTTCTGTAAATTACTGGTTTGATTGTGTCTGTAACTCACTTGTTGTTTCAAGAATGTCCAAAAACCTTGGTTTCTAATTTCATCACCTTGTTGTAGGATTACATAGCTCAACACACCCAAAATTGTACCAACTTCACAGACATATCTGAAAATTATCGATACAAAAATATTAAAATTTTTATTTTTATTGTGATTTGGATTTGAAAATAGGCAATAAATTTAAAATGACCTTGATATTACTTGGGGATCATCACTCCATACTAACAAAGGTTCATCTGGATCATCCGGTCTCAAATAAACAGCTAATGATAATAACACAAGATGAAGAATTAAAATGAGCAATCTTTTCAGGAATTGGTTCTAAAAATCATCTAAATGAGTTATTATTTTAGTTGGAATATGTTTCATACTCTAGCAAATGTCTTCCACTTTTCTTCCAGCAGTCTTTGAATTATTCCTCCATCCAACATATCCAAATGTTCTTCTTTAGTTCCATTCAGAATAATGAACAGTGCAGAGTTCCAGTCTAAAATTATTTACATTTATACATAGACAATATTAGTATCGCTATGGTGGTAATTATACAGGATGTTTCCAAAATAGGGATTTTTTTAACAGGAGTTACAACTTCGTATCCTGTTGGCCTTTACTTGATATAAATCCATTGTACACATTAGTAAAATGAAATACATACATATGTAGATTTCTATTTATTATTTTGAATTGTTCACTGACGCGTTTCGTTAACATAGTTAACATATTCAGGTGCTTAAAAACAACAAGATAGAACTCATCGAAATAAATCATTTCACCAAAAATTTCTTATATAATATATATTCTAGAGGACAAAGTTGAAAAACCGTTAAGTTCAATTCGAAATCTTCAAATTTCATAAAATATAAACTCCGGTCTTGTCACTGTTCATATAAAGTGGAATTTATTACTCCTCATTTTATGTGGACACACTAATAGGATCGCATTACCTCTCTATATTTATATAAATACGCGGCATCTTCGACGAATTAACGTAAAAGGTAAAAAATTAAGGTAAAACTCACTCAGTATGAACAAGTCCAAAGACCCTAATAAGGCGATATAGTGTGTGCATGTAATAGTTATACTTTATCAAAACCATTGATCAGCGATTTGACGTGTAGTAGCAAAGCGTCTCGTAAAGGAGCTTGATCTCTTAAACGTTCAGTAGTACGGTTGACTAGTTGATTTTCTTCGTACTCCTCTATCTTCTTCTGTCAATACACAACACATACTCTTTACTGTCATTATAGTAGAATGAATCCTATTTCGCGATAGCACAAACCAACAGTTAGGTAGGCCATAATTCTACCACAGTCAAAGTCCTTATCATGGTGCTAATTTTGACGTGTTAGAACTCGAGGCATTTAATTATTATGTTTAACATATGTAGACGGAGGATCAATAACTAAATATATATGTACTAGTCAGTATTTTTAAACTGGATTCTTCACAAAAAAATTAGAGATAACTGTATAATTCCACCCCGAGTCATGTTTTCGTGGTGCAGTTTTATTATTGTCTCTTTTCAGACATAAGAGTGGATGTATTTCAATATCCTTGAATACCCCCACCCCCAAAGAAAACCGAAGTAACACCTATTATTGATGAAAACTTACTTGTTGAACCATCTGGCAGTAGTGTATCTAAAGCATTCAATGTATATGCTGAACAGGTGATATTACTGTACCTCCAAAATTCCTTAGCACTTAATTCCAACATTTCTCTGAATACTTCTGCTCTACCTACAAAAAATATCTTTGAAATGAAGTAAATTTTTGATCATATTGGCAGCCTCACCTAGTTTACAAGCTAATGTAAGAGGAGTTAACCCTGCAATATTTACAATACCATTACTAGCAGGTAGCTTTGGATGGCGTAAAGCATATCCAAACATATCCTATTGGACATAAGAAAATTATAATCTACATTTGAAGAGTGAAATTTCTAAAATTAATGTAAATACTCACTAACTTATCACAAACTACCACCATGTGTAGTATCATGTTTCCAAAGTTATCCTGTAAATCAGGATTAGCACCGTTGTCTAAAAGCAAATTATATACACTTTCATTGGCACAACAAGCTGCCCATGCTAGGGGATACTCTCCAAGGTAAGCTAAACCTTCATATTCCGTATTTTTAGCTGGTTTCGGTTTCTGCTGATCCCTTGGGAGGAAGAAACTACCTGGAGTAGAAGTACAGAGTTAAAAGTGGCATGCTTTTGCTGTTGATAACAAACCTATAGCTCTTTGGTTAACATTTGCTCCAGCTTCAACCAAATCTTGAACCAACTCGTTGTTGCTATATGCTATGGCTAAATGTAGTGCACTAGCACCTAGTGAAAATAAATTGAATTTGATATAATGTTGATCTTTTTTGTATAGTACCCACCTAAATATTCTTCTCCCTCCACAACATCAACAGCCAACTTAGGAAAACATCTGATGAGAGTTCTGGCAAGTCTGGTGTGAATTTTGGTGTCGCAGATAATTAGAACATGCAATAAAGTTTCTCCAAGAGATCCTCTATACTGCATTTGCCAGCAAGCTTCGTGATCTTTCCATTTACCCAAAGGATCGTACCTGCTCAACGACGCCTCGATCGGTAAAGTCACTTGCTCGTGATCTCTAAATTTCCACCTTAAATATTCAGATCGGTTTATGATTTGCCCTTTTCCATCTTGATACATTAACTGACCGAATTGATCGCGTATTAGTTTTTCTACTTCGGCCAATCCACCGATGTTGTACGCATCAATAAGTTCGCCACCTAAAAAATTGTTAGAATTCATCGAGTGGAAACAGTCGTATTTTTTAATCTACGCCTCACCTTTTTTGTAGTTTGCTAGTTTGTATAATAAACACTGGTCTTCATTGGACGATTGACTAATTACTCTGTCTAGTGTAGATCCTACTTGTTCATTACTCTTTTTTTTCCTGCACCTGTATTTTACTTTGCAGTTACATGCTCCCATGTTAGTTTACATCTTCAGAGTTAACAACTATGAAAATTGAATCAATATCAGGTCAGGGTAATTTAGAAAATATGTCAAGGTTTGGTGCCAGGTACCAAATGACATCAAATGCGGGGAAACTTGTTGCTCCTTGAATTAACTGAATTTAATTGTTGTTTATATTTAGTTTCAATGAAAATTAATTGGCCAAGTTAAGTTTTCTACTGAATGAATTAGAAAGAGAAGAAAAGCACTGCCAGAAGCTTCAAAGCGCTCACAGGGTAATATAATTAAATGAGTTGTAATATCTAAAACTAGTTAGTGTACATCAATCAAATGACTTCAGATAACTTCTTTAAAAATTTGAAATAGAGATAAATGGAGCGAGTAGTTTTTTTCGACATAACAACATAATTTGTAACTTTTATAAAATATTTTGTAAAACTTTCACAAAATATTTTTTCAACTAATATCTCGAAAACTTCGTTCCTATTAGGGACTGTTTTAACATTACATTGGTATTATATTTGTTACATTACTTGTTTCTTCAATATATTTGCTTAAAATAATAATGTGTCAGTCCACACCATTTGTCCCCTGAAACAAGCGCCTAAAGAGGAATAGAGGATTTCTATTTTAATTTACAAAAGGTAATAGAGCCGTGTGAAAATACTTATTTCATCAATACTTGGGAAAGTGTAGACACAGGTGAAAACGCGTTGAAGCTCTTTAGGATGCGGTGTTATGAGGGAGCTTTCAAACTTCTTAATTTCAGGAGGTAAACGTTTGGTTCCGACTTGCAAACCCCTGAATTACTCATCAGATTCACAATGACGCCTGTAATCTTGTTCCACTTGAAACGTCGGTTGTCGAACGCTTGTACTCTGCTCCACTTGAAGTCGGCGAGGACGGTGAACTAAGTATTGGAAAACGGGATCCTCTATGTGATACGCCAGGAAGCTGTAGCAGAGCAGAGTGGAATTCTGGCCAAGGAGCGAGCACGCAGCGTTAACAAAATCAGTCAGATTTGCTAAGTGGGCATTTTCGGTATTTCGAAATATGCTCTTTTTCTCATTACCCTCTATAAGTTTTGTACCAATTCTAATAACGTTATTTTTGCATTGCAAATTGAAAAATTCTTCAGTTCAGACGTCAGTATCTCTTTTTCAAATTTTATTCTCAGCGTGATACGATGGCGAATAAACTAGTGTTCTCTTTCAATGGCAGAGGGCGGTATGCTTCGATCGAAGCCATTGAGAGAGAACAGTTGTTTATTAATCATCGCATCGCGTTGAGGTTTTGATTCTTCCACTGCTCCACTGGACTCTAGATTAACATCGAATTTCCTATGTTTCCGACTGTCTTTTCCATATCAGTATATCAGTGTTTAAATTCTTTTAAATATTAAGAAATCTTTAATAAATTGGTCTTCTGATCTAATCAATAAATTCCTGAAGAATTAACTAAATAAAATAAACAACTTGATAATTTTTTAACAGAAATTCAGATAGGTACATATACATTATATTTTTAGGATGCTGAAAAACAAGTGTTTAATTCAATTTTCCCGGCCTAAATTTTTCACAACATATTTAATTTACTTTGCAGCTTAACAAATCGCAAATTGAAATCCTGCCTCTGAAATGTGATAGTGAATTCTAGTTTTAAAAAATATATCGATTTTCTGTTGCCTACTAAAATACTTTTACCACTCGACTCTTTTAATTCTTATATGGACATAAATTGAAAGAATTCTCCCTATGGATAGAAATTTTTTTTAAACAGTGTCCAAATGCACTATTAAAACTTATTGTTCTGTTCGATTAATTATGAAATGAAGGGAAATGTATTTATTAATAAGAGCCTCCAATAAAATATATATTTTATTTTCTATAAAATCTCAAATTCAACATACAGGATTCTAACAAATCACACAAACTCAACTTATAATGTTTCCTAAAAAAGACTAACAGGAGCATGGAGGTGTCATGTGAGAAAATCCTCGAGTTTAACTGATTATTAAAATATCAAATATTTAACAGTATTTCATTGTGAAGGTATTAATTTTCGCATTATATTTCGTTTTCAATCCAAAAACAAATATTCATAAATAAGTACTTGAATTAAATAAATAAAACCGCAAACAAAATGAACTTAATAAATAATTTTTTAGATTAAAAAAAGCAAACAACATTTACATACACTTCACTAACAGAAAAGAATCACTCTGTATAAATAAAGCATAAATATTCTACATAATATATTTATGTAATAACTTCAAAAAATCTCAATTTAGTTGAGTATAATTGAATGAGAACATCGCACAGTTGTATGTATATTCAACTGAAAAAATTATAAATCCCATCATGTTTTTCAAATGAACTTGTTTCAAGATAAAGTACACTAAGGATGTATACCTAAAAACCTATAAAAAATAGGTTGTCAATTGTTATTAAATAAATAACCACTTTGATTTATAGAATGTATACATACTGTCTGAAATAAATAATGATACATTCTCTATAAGTATAAATAATTTAATCCAATTAATGAATTTCTGAACCATGATCAAGTGAATACTAAAGATGGCAGTGATAAAATAGAACTTTTCAAGAGCAGCAGTATACATTCATACCAAATAAATATACAAAATAATTTTTCAAAACTTGTTTTAAATAAGAAAAATATAGGAACAAAATGAGAGTACATACCAAGATGCAAATATTTTAAAATCGCATATAAATAATTGGTACGAAATAATTTATGTGAATTGAATCTCAAACATTCATTAAATATTATACATTTGGCACTATAGAAAATTTCGAGAAATAGAATGATTCAGGTTGAATAGAGAAAATATATTAGATAAGAATAAGGAAACAAAAATATGTAAATGAAAATATATAGTTTTGATAATTGCTCATAATCATATATAGTTTATAAAATTATCAACATTAATGAAGTCTACTGAAGTTAGCAGAAGGAGGAACTACAGAAGATGGGGATGTCTCAATGTGTATTCTCTCACTGCTAGGAGACTTGGATGTCGTTCTGTGAAAGGATGATGGCTTCAACAGAGAACTGTTCCTGTAAGATTAGTTGATGTAATGTATCAAAAATTATATCAACAAAGGGCGTCTTAGAAGATGTTTTATTTATAGCCTGACTTCAATAAACGATAGTTGAAAAACTCTATTCATGCTGTGAAAATCGTTTTTCCGGGTTCGTACAATGATTGCATTAAGCACAAATAAAAGATCAAATTCGTGAATGAAAATATCGCCTTAGTTTTCTGTCCTTCTGAAATTTTGTTTTTTACCATTTCAAAAAAATATTTGATTAATTCAGTGTTTAGTTACGTTGCAATATTCACATAATAAAATCGTGGATGATATGAACTGAATATTATTTTGACAACAAACTAGAGATGTTCAAAATTTTGATGAAAAAAGTTTACGCTTCGAAGCAAAGATAGACACTAAACTTTTTAACAAGCGTCAGGTGAACCTCCGAATAGACAAATCACAAAATTAATTCTAGAGTATATTGATTAAGAATTAAAAAATCATTTGAAATTTTCCTGGATTTTTTCAACCTTTCGTTGCTTTCTACACATCCCAATTTTAGGATAATTCGAGAATTGACAAAATTATTACAAGTTCTTAAGAATGTAAAACGCGGTTTTCGATTATTGTATGATTTTTTTAATTGGGATTTGTTTACGATCTTACCATGTCCTTGGAATTTTTGGAAATAAGAAGTGATACATTGATATACATCCTGATATAATGTTTTCAATAAAATCATACTGACATTGAAGATTCCAAGCAAAAATATATATGGGGTGTTTCACGAAGAAGGGGGCAAATTTTGTATCAGGTTAAAGGGTATATAGGTGAGTCTAAATAACCTTCATGTTAAGACCGTAAAAGTCTTTCCTTTGGGATATATAGGGTGGATTTGTATAATACGAGAGTTAATTTATTAATGTGATGGTGCTGAAAGAAATTTTGGTATCAAATTGTAAATTCATGTAGTCTTAGACTTATATTTGAGATTTTCAATATTTTACGTGCAGGGTAAGGTTATCTCATAAAACAAAGGGAGCAAAACGTTCCCTAGTTCCCGCCCTGATTTTTTTCATTCAAAATACATCTCAATATTTTTAGCCCTATAAGTGAATCAATCATATCATCCAAATTTTAGTTGATTTTATTGAACCATTGAATAAAGATTTGATTTTAGTGTTTTGATATATTTCGATAAATCACCTATATGCCCTCTAACCTCATACCAAGTTCGTCATTCTTATGAGAATGAAGAAACTGATTTACATCAGTTACTCAATGAAATTTTGCAGTTTAATATCCCAAATAACTGTCAACTATTTTCACTTGTGTTAAATTAAATATTGAAATTTTCTGGCAATAAACACCCCAAACTGTTCTGTAAACTTCCAGCAATAATTTTTCAATTCAGGAGGTTATATCAAGTGAAAAATAAACCATATCATTTGTAATACATACAAAGGATGAAATTGATCTTGATTATATTTTCTACATTTCTTAATAATGAACAAAAATAACTCACCTCGATTTTGTAGCAGAATTGTCTTCATCCAAAGTACTTTCAGAATCCGAATATAAACTTGAAGTATAGTTCAATTTGGAATTATAAGGTTGATATTGACCTACTAGATTGACATAATCATTTAATACAGAAGCACTTCTGTTGTATGGTCTGTATTCTTTCTTTGTTTGAGAGTTCGAAGGAATATGACTGGAAATACGATCAAATTTATCGTGGTTACGATCCAAGGATCCATAGTTGTTGGGTGCCCTTAATCCTAAGTCTTTGTACAAGTCCAAATCTCTATAACTTTTCATATAAGTTTTTGTATGGGGTTTTTTCTTTTCGTTGAATCTGGTATAAAAACTCTTTCGTATTATTCTATTGATAACGGATTCACTATCATCACCAGAATATATTTGACCATTTGGTGATAAAGGCGAATGAGCTTCTGAACAAATTGACCACGAATCACAGCTCATATCATCTGAGGGTGAGAGGTATTGAGAACTTTGTGCAGTACTAAATGAATTTCTTTTATTATCAAGTCCTCTAGTGTATTCGTAACTTGTAGAGGGCATGTGTTCCGATATTCCAGGTTCTGTTTTGCTGCCTCTAATCTTTGAGAAATCTAACCTTAAACTTTCTTTATCTGGTTTATCACTATCTTTCTTTTCCCTTTCTAACTCGGTCTCTACTGTAAGTTTTGGTGCATCTACATTATCCAGATTCAAACTTCTTCTGAATGCAGTAACAGGTAATTTTGACTGCCTCTGTTTGATCTCTTTATTACAAGTTGCAATCTTTGATTCATCAGAATTTTTGGTTTTTGAGGGCTCTTGCACTTCACTGGTCTTTTCAAATTGTTTGGGTTTAATGACTTCATGCGCTATTTCATTTGGTTGTTCTCTTATGTCTTTTGTATTTACATCAGTTTCAGAAGAATTAGAGGAGGACTTAGATTTTGAGTCAGTTTTGGTTTTAACCTTTTTTTTCTTTACCACTTTCTCATTTTTTTTATTTTCAGATTCCTCATACTTTTTGAATAGACCTAAGATTTTAGTAACAGATTTTCTTGATGCCTGCAAGGGTTTATCACGAAGTTGAATATTTGAAAGATCTTCAACAGATACTGCCCTTTTTATTAGACCCGACTCGGTGCAATGCTCTAAATTTTTAGGTAAGCTTTGTTCTCTCAATTTTCTAATAGTGTTTTCAACAGCAGAATTTTCCTTTATTTTATCTGGAGAAGAACGGAATTTTTCTAGCTTCTTTTCTATTGATTGAAGCAGTTTATTTTTGTGTCCTTTTTCCTCCTCATTTATATTTTTATTTGTTTCATTTTTATCTTCTTTGCTCTTCGATTCCTTCGATTCTTTTTTCACAAACCCTTTTTTGAATTTGCTCAACTTAGATTCCTTCTCGGGTGATATTTTAGCCTTTTCCGGTATTCGGGATACTGGTTTTGTTGAAGACTCTGCTGGATAGCTTTTGGGACGAGCAATTTTAGATATTCTTGTTTTCTTAACTGTTTCAGATACATTGGCTGACACATTAACGTATTCTGGAAGTTTAGCAGGTTTTTCTATTGTTTTATTGTCTACAAATTTAACCTCATGTTTCATTCTGCCAAATTCTGGAGCATTTGTTGAGCTTGATTCCGATTCTTTGAAGCTGCTAGTAGTACTTGGAGTATTTTCACAATTAGAATAATCAGAATCTAAATTTTTTTCTTTAGGGGGCGATCGCTTTCTGATGCCAAGTCTTTCTTTTCGTTTATCTCTTATTTCTTTCAAAACCTTTTGTGTCTCAATCTCCCTTTTTTCCTTCTCTTTAATAACAATATCCTCTTTTGGTGGATCGAAAAAATCAGGTCTTAAAAATCTAGAAATGCGTTTTGTAGAAGAGGACGGTTTTTTTATATCAGTCTTGGAAAAATTGGTAACCGTACCTTGAGAAGTTTCATAAGACTTGAAGGGTTTCGAATACCGTAAACTTGTATCATCAGTTTTTAATGAAGATGAAGGACGGCACAAGGAAGAATAGCTATCAGTAGAAAACCCTTTAGAACTTAATTCGTTATCAGCATCTCTTGCACAAGATGATAAACTTTCAGATAAGCTCGAATCTGGACTGTATACTACATTTGTGTCCGTTCTAGTTCTAAAGTAAGGTCTTGTTTCACGATGGCACATGGATCTTGTTGCTCTTAGACCGCGATTGTTAATATCATTGTCATTTGTTTGATTATCTCGGAATGGAGATTTCCTTTCACTTTTCAAATACGATTTTCTAGGTAAAAAGGATTTTGACTTTTCCGTATCAGATTCCTTGTTTCTATCTAGGTCCATTAAGAGTTTTTCATCTACATTGGAATTAATTTTTGGTACACTGTTATCATTCGAATATTTTCTTGGTAATGTAGAGGATAACCTATCCACCGATCTACGATTAAGCATGCTATTTGCATTTCTACGTGGTTCATAGGGATTGTTATCTGACGAATTTCTAGATGATAGAGTGCGATGTAATTTTCGAACTTCCGAGGGAGCAAGCTGAGCGAGCAATTGTTTCTGCATTCTTCTGGTTAGTGCAGGGGTTAGATAAGATAAAGCCATTGATTCTTCCTCGGAAAGATTCAATTTTTTGAGGTCCAAATCCGCTAAATTGAGATTTTCTTTCTTCAAATTTTTATCTGAAAAAAAAATCCAATAATGTTAACTGAAGGAAATTGGTGGCCATCAATTACACACCAAAACAACAAAAATTGCACCTAACCTACCTTACATAGTTAGTGGATTTTTGGCACAAAACATCTGCAGCTGCTTGAAAACAAAATCAAAAACGGAAATTAGTGACATGCTTGAAAAACATAACAAAACTCAATCAAGTTATGTGCAGTGAATTTTTTTCAATTAGCGGATAACCAAATAAGATACTCAAACAAATGCAAATATGATTAAATATTAAAATTTATATTATTCGCAATAAAATCACGAAAATAATAGAGGAAGTAAAAAAATTAATCTCCTATGACTTGATACTAACATATTGATCTTCAATAAGTTCTTGTTGTTTTTTCGTAAAAATAAATGCATCAATCATTGATAAAATATTAACGAAAGTGTTGCTTATCACTTATCCTATATTTATGGCAGCATTTCACTTCCACATAGAAAGGACACATCTTTTGTGGTCATCCAAAAATACATTAATTTTATAGCATCTTTATTAGCATAGAGGTAATTCTTAGATATTGGTAGAATTGATGATGAAAAGGAGAAATTTTTGATGATTATATCAAGTGGTTAAGTATTTCCATTAAAATGTTTTCAAGTTTCACCTCCTTTGTTGTGCAACATATAGCTGAGCATTCTAATGTGTAGCTGACAATAAATTGTACGTAACTGATCTCACTGAGTGGAGTGCAAAACCTTTGAACTACAGATACGAAGATTGCTAGTTTTGAGATATGGCAAGAACTCAGAAGGTGTAGTCATACAAATGCTAACTCAATCGTGGTCACATTTTGCTACAAGACGAAGCTCGTGAAGGTCATCTTAAATCAGCTGTTGTACCAGAAAACATCGATACTGTGTGTGAACTTATATTGCAATATCATTACTTCCACTCAAATACATTCAATATTCCATGAACATTTGGCAAAGAGATTTATTCGCATTGGATACCACATAATTTGACAATCCCTCAAAAAAGCTCATGTCGCTTGGTGCAAAGAAACTTTGACAAAATTCAATGGTGGTGCTTCAAAAGACATTTATGAGATAGTGACAGGAATCATGGATTTATGCATTTCAACCTGAAACTAATCAACAATCGACTGTTTGGGTCCTTCAAAATGAGCCAAATCCAACAAAAGTTGTTTGTGCACAAAGCGCTTTGAAGCAAAGGGTCGTTTGTTTTTTCGGAATAACTGAGCATGTCGCCACAGTTCCGTAGAATGGTCAAGTCTGAATGGTACACCAGCATTTCAAAAATAAATTGCAAGGTCAAGTTTTTCAATGGATGAAAAGCGTTTGATGTGTTTGAATCATATGCTTTGGAGGTACCTTAATTAGAATGGAAAAAGTGCTTCAAATGCATGCAAAAGTGTATTAATCATAATAGAGAATATTTTGAAAATCAAAAAAGCTAATTCGGAGTGTAAATATTTATTTTTATTCGTCTATCTCAAGAGTTAACTAGCAACCCTCACATTCAGCTTTACCGATGATGCTGACCCAAGGCCAGCTTACCCCATGTTATCTGTTTATCATAGTGTGTATGCATATTAGTCAGTAGTAAGTAATGTTCTGTGATATCAAAATCCCCATTTTGAACCTTTTTTGTTAATTAAAATACTTCTTTCTTTTCAAAATTAAAAATAATTGTTTATAAAACATCTGAGCAGTTCTGACAACTATATCTGTTGGAAAACAGCGAGAACTTATTGAAGATACTAATGAAAATTAACATTACAAAAAATTTTTCATGATGAAAAAATGGAGCCAGTATTCAAATGAAGGAGAAAAAATACTAGCACGCTTCAGATGGAACAATGTTTTTATCTATTTCACATGAAAATGAATGAAAAACGTAATGAACATAATAAACAGATTTGAACTTGAACTGAAAAAAATTAGTGAATACATGCAGCCTACCGAGTCTGTGTTGTAGCAGGTAGCCAGGCAGAGTTAGTCGGTGCCCTTCCGAATGGCGGGTCCACAGGGGGGCACATGCACCTTAACACGCACTCGCGCTGCAATACACACAACACTGTCACGGCCATGCTTTTATAGATGCCTTAGGCATATTCTGATGTCGTCTGCTGTATTTTAACATGGCCATTAACTGTGTTGCTTTACTTTGTATTCACATTGTTCAAGTACTTTAATGATAACATTAAATTCTAAAATTCATTCACGACTGAAATTATTTCACTATTTTCTATATTTTTAAAATAAAGAATATGGGAATTATCCTCAAGTTATTTAACAAGAAACAGTGTTAAGTTCAAGACAAAGGAGATCTACTAATAGATCAATATTGGTAATAAAATCTGAACATTATTCCGATTGTCTCATAAGATTTCAACTATTTCAATTAAAAAAGGCAGGTTCAATACTTTTTAGTTGACCTCATACAAAAGTCGTATAAGAATCCTTTTAAGTATTGAACTCAACATGTTACAATAAATAAAAAAATTTATTCTTTGTTAGAAACAACACTTCCAGAAACCTAAATAAACTGACTGATTTTAAACCATAACTTTGTTAGAGTGTAAACATGATAAGCAATTTATTATATCCAGAGTTTGTCGAACTTGAATATTAAAACTCAGTGACTGTTTTGTTTTATGTGTTTTTGTGCTTGTTCTAGGGGATAGTCTCAAGCGACTAGGATGGACTCACTGAAGAATCCAAGGTAGTTCTGTCTAGCGACTTAAGACTTTCAGAGAAGGTTTTATGTCTAAATATCTAGGTCGAGTTCGTTAATGGGCAATATCGGTGCAATTATTCCGCAGTTATTCACATTTGAAACTTTTTCTTAGTTTCCCAAGAGTTCAGAAACTACTGGTTCGAACCAAACCAAATTTGGCACTCTGTAAGTGTCTAGTTAAGCACTATGCAACATAAAACTGAACGATTCAACTTTACCATAAACAAAAAGCACGATCTAGCACTGTCTAGTTACGCACTGTGCAACATAAAACTGAAAGATTTAACTTTACCATAAACAAAAAGCACGATCAACATCCAATAGGGTAGCATCTGTAAAGTAAATCGCACGGCGTATAATCAATAAGACAGACCCTCCAGTAGTTACCATGGAAACGAATATCAGGTCTCGCAGCCGAAAACATTTTAACATTTCATCACTTAATGGATAACATTTTGATGTTTCGTCATTTAACAGAATCCTAAGTTTTTATAGGAATGAAGGCGGTTATAGAAAAAATTATAGTACACAACTCGAGTTGTAATAGAATTACGCACTTCTAATCGTACCTAATATGCTTCAAGACTCTTTTTATGCAATATACTATTTTCAATTAACACTTTTAAAACTTTTTTATTATACCTTATTCAATATACCTTGAAATAGTATGATCTTGATGAGACAACCGGTGTTTTATGAAATATCTAAATCAAAATACCATACCAATTCTATGATGCAAATCAAACACATAACCAGACTACATCAAAATATACCTTAAGGACATATGTATGGAGCTAAATTAAAAGGTTTAAACAATTGAAACTAAAAATATCGAGATAAATTTCCAAAAGTAACCAATATCCAAAACCAAAATAAAAATATTCAGTGCAAAAACTTAGTCGACCACTATGGGGACAAAAAATAGGGTGACACAAAAAATTGAATAGGTTAAAAAAAAAGGTTGAAATTTTGGTCACAACACAACTATGTGATTCAACTAGTGATTTGAGTGCTTACCTCCACGTGGATCATTTCGATCGGCCATAACTGTGTCTATGTCAGATGCTAAATCTCTACTAACGCTTCTTCGCCAGGGTGTATTATAGGGACGAGGACTTTCGTTTGATCTTTCGCGACTGATTCTTCCTAAAGTTGAATGCCTGAAAAAATCAGTCCATTGGAGAAATATGACAATACTGAAATATGTGGGAAAGATAACTCAGAGAAATACACACAGCCAACTTCGATGAAATCACCCAGTATTTTACTGAAACATTTATTCATAAAAATTCACTTGCATAAAAAAGAATGCGTGGTTACACTAATAAAAATTCTTTGTTAAAAAAGGATTTGCCGAAGTGTTGATTTTGTGATTGTAATAATTAGTGAATAAATGTGTCGATGATAGGGACTTTGGGCCCAAAAATTGTTTGGTACAAACAAAATTAAGATTTCCACAGCTATTACACAAAACAAAATGGGCGATTAGCTTGGTATTTGAAGCACAAAAGAACGGCAAAATATATTATTTATATTATATATGAAACCAGGATTGGATTTATGTCTCATGTCCGATGAATCTGTGTGCCATGCTTCAAACAGCCTTCTGTATGTAAAATAACTGGGTAATTTCCAAAAGTATGATTGTATTTAAATGGTGCAATAATATAACAGAATATACTAAGGAAATATTCCACTAAGCAAAATTATAATATTCAGTTTCAACAGTGGCTCTTCAAAAATCAAATTTGTAATGGTGAATCAAATAACTAGTGCAACTAATTTGGAATCACCTCAAAAATTAGAAGTGTAGCATTTATTTTTTCCAAATTTTTAATCAACATACTATTTACAGCACTTTTCCCATTCTTTTAGTTGATGGTCATCCAATATTATTTTGTGTATTTTTTTCACTATTTCTGGTGTAGTTAAATCTGCTACAGCCTCCTGTGATCTTTGCCTCCCACAATTTTACAATTATAAACAAAGCAATAAACCTCAGCTTTGATTTCACTGAGGTCTTTTGTATGTATCAAATAACCATTATCCATTTTTATTTAAAAATTTAATGAATGTGTATGCTTCACACAATTTTTGTAACGTTGTTACTTTCAAACTATTGTCAAACTACTACCAACTATAGGTCACAAGATATTACTGGGACCAGAGATTATCTTGCTACCATGCAGTATCAACAGGGTTAGGAAGTATGATCTGCGATCTGTGATTCACTAGTAGAATGAATTTTCTAATATGTTATTCAAATAGACAAATAAATAATTCAAAAACATTCATTCTCTGTTCTAATAGGGTGAAAACATACATGCATCTATTGGACTGAGTTAATATTTACTGGAAACTCATTTTAAATGATTTACTAAATAATATAATTTAAAATTTCCACATGTTTATTATTTCAGTATAACAATTTTGTCAAACAGTAACCTCTTCAGATAATCAATTTTGATTAATGAAATAATCACTTTGTATAGTGATGTAGGTATACATTTCAAAGACTTAAAGAAATTCTTGTACTTCAACAAATTTTACAAGGCTCTCAAAAAATATTTAGAATACAGGATAAACCTTCAACCACAATTACGCAATTTTATATATTAAACAGAAGTTACGCTTTGAATGCTTTAAAATCCCCAGAAATAAGGAGATATAATAAAATTCAAATTTTACCTAACAAGCAAACATATGTAAACATTTCAACCCTAGTGAATATTTGTTAAAACCCTTGTAAAATTTATTGATAATTGTATCAAACAGAAATTCCTTAGACCTTCGTTGAAATGTAGACACACTATATAAAATTCAGTTTGTCAAAATATAAAATCTAAATTGCTATATAATTGTTACATTTAAATAAACATGCAGAAATTTTAAAATACATTATTGAACATGCATCTATGGTATGAGGAATTAGCAGAGATTAAATAGGCTTTTAAGAGTTTTGATCCCACTACATACAGTGTGGAAACCACTTATAGAATAAAATTCTTTGTGTCCTTATGTTAGAGAATTATAAAAAACACTGAGACACGTCAACTTTCAAATTCAATGGTGCTCTTTTTAAGCATCCCCAATAAATGTATTGGACGAAGAGGTACTATTAAGTGGCCAGCTGGATCACCAGACCTTACGCTGACGAGCATCACATACCCCAAAGAAAGGATAACTACAGAAATGCGGAATATTTCAATTCAAACTTTAAACACTGTTAGGAACGAGTTTTATAGGAGACTGTGTTATTGCCAAGAGTATTTTGAACCCTCTTCTTGGTGAATCAATCTGACAAAATAGTATGAGGAGTAAACTGTGCAAACCAATTAATCTACTATATGTAATACACATGATCTGTACAGATAGATCTTTACCCATAAATCGCTACAAAATATCGTAACATATAGCATGCATTAAATTAGCACATTTTTCTTTAATAAATTATCATTTTATTCTCCCCCCACGTGGTGTATTTATATTTTCTTGTTTTACACAATAAATAGAAAATTACACACTGCTAATTCCCGAACCATACAAGGAATGAGGAAACACCAGTTGCTACTTAAGTTTTGAGACAAGACAGCACTGAGGTAAATATATCCAATCTTTGTATTATAAAATTTAACATTTGTAATGGTGAAGTACTTAGGTGTTGTCATATGAGTGCTATTAGTGTTGTTTACAGATACGTGAAACGTTAATCTTGGTCAAAGATTTTGGTGCGATGATTTTTATGACTTTTGACGTGGATTAAAGTGTGCCAATAAACTTGCTTCAACTTTTGGTGATGAAGCATCATTTGGAGGCACGGTGCTTCGCTATTTTTCGGAATGCTGTGAGTGAACTGACATTGCAAGATTGTCATGTGACATACCGTGAGATTAACGCATACTTGGTTATAAGTTCCACTCACATGCATTCAATACTGCATGGACATTTGGCCCTCTAAAAGATTTGTGTGCGTTGAATACCACATAATTTGACTATCACTTAAAAAAAAGCTTGTGTCGATTGGTGTAAAGAAATATTGACAAAATTCAATGGGGGTGCTGCAAAAGATGTCAAAAAGATCGTGACGTACGACGAATCATGGATATTAACCCAAAACTAAACAATGATTGACCGTATTGAGCCGAATCCAACAAAAATTGGTTTCGCACAAAGCACTTCGAAGCAAATGGTCACTTGTTCTTTTAGAATAATTGGATATGTCGCCTCAGTTTCTTTATAGCAACGTAGAAGGTCAATTCTGAATGGTACACCAGCATTTGTTTGCCAGAAGTGCAACAATGCAAGTTCTCACACATCAGCTCAAAGAAAAACTTTTTTGAGCAGTAAAAACATCAAAGTGATGGGTCATCCGCCGTATAGTTCTTGTTTGCTACTCAATGGTTCTTCTTACTACCGCAGATCAAAACTAAATTACGAGGTCAAAGTTTTTCGACACCTGAAGAACCACTTGATGGGTTCAAATCACATGTTTTAGATTATCTCAATCGAAATGGAGAATATTTTGAAACACATACAATAAAACCATTTCTGATTATAAATGTTTATTTTATATGTCTGTCTAAACTTAAGTAGCAACAACCCTCACATATTGAACTACAAATTCAAGGTATTAATATACAACCTCTATTGCTACACTGATCTAATGTAATAATAACCTTGTGATTATGATAGAGTTGAATATACCAAAAAACTTACTTAATTGTTTTAACCTCTCTTGTATAAATAACTCTATAGTGAGAGCTTGAAAAATATAATATTTGGAAAATTTACACAAAGAACAATAAAATTATACAGATATATTTCATTCAAACTAACCTTGAAAATGGATCCATTCTGTTAGGCATATTCCAGAAATTAGTACCATGATCGAAGTGGCTCAATAGTCTGCTACTAGGAAAACCAGGACGCCCTCCATCTTCTACATTGAGCCTTTGGGTCAGATCTCTTACCTAAATTCAAACGAAAAGTTTGAAAATGAAAGTATATCAATCAAGTAAATTGACCTACCGGCTGGTAGATCTACCCACTCATTAATATCTTATCTGAATTTTTTTTTTTATCATTTATTCATTAGCAATCAGAATACAACAATTCTATGAGCTAATTTGCTGTCTACAGAGCTTTGAGCTCTCAAATGATTTGATATGGTCTTCTCCAGTGAAAAGACCATTTTAAATTTACTTCATATCAGCTGGCCAGGTCCTTTTGAGTCTTCTCATGTCTTGAGGTTGAAGCAACGGTTGTAGTAAGTCGTTTATGTGACCATCTAACTTGGTGTGATGTTTTTGGCTCTGTTCCTTGATGACATCCTTCACATAAGGTATTTTCAAATCTTCATGCAGGGTTTGATTTGATACATACCATGGAGCATTTGTTAGCAATCTCAGTATTTTCGATTGGCATCTCTGGACTAGAGTTACATTGGACTTACTTGTACATCCCCAAAGTTCAATTCCGTATGTCCATATGGGCTTTATGACCATTTTATATATCAATAGCTTGTTTTCTAATGATAGTTTCGATTTTCTACCTATAAGCCAATTCAGTTCTTTAGTTCTAAGGTCTATTTGCTTCCTTTTTTTAATAATATGCTCCTTCCAGGTTAGTCTGCTATCTAAATGCACTCCCAAATATTTAACAGTAGGGGAATTTGGTATCTTTATATTGTTTATAAAGATGGGTGGACACTGGTCTCTTCGAAGAGTATAATTTACTTGAACTGACTTGGTTTCATTAACTTTTATCTTCTACTTATGCAGCCATTCTTTTATTTCATCAAGATGAATTTGCAATCTATTAGATGCCTCTTTGGGATCTTCATGGCTTGCAAGAATTGCAGCATCATCTGCAAAAGTTCCCATTATCGTATTCGCATTTGTGGGCATATCTGCCGTATACAGTGTATACAAAAACGGTCCCATAACACTTCCTTGGGGAACACCGGACTGAATAGGATAAAAATCAGACACTTTATCATTCACCCGTACTCTGAATCTCCTTCCAGTAGATAAGATCTCATCAGCTTGTAGCAGTATAATGGCAAACATTTCTTTATCTTATACAATAGTCCAGAATGCCAGACTTTATCAAAGGCCTGGCTTACATCCAAAAAAGCAGATGTGCAGTATTGTTTGAGTTCCAGGGCTTTGCTTATCTCATGACTTATTCTGTGTGTCTGCTGTATGGTGGAGTGATTTGTTCTGAATCCAAATTGGTGTGGAGGAATCCATTCTTGGGTGTTGGGATCCGACTTTATTCTCAATAGCAAAATTTTCTCTAAGATCTTAGATAAAGTTGGCAGCAAGCTAATTGGTCTATATGATGTTACAACGTTTGGATTCTTGCCGGGTTTCAGTATGAGGATTATTTCTGCAGTTTTTAGGTGTTCTGGCCAATAATTTTGTCTCAGGATAGCATCGAATATATATGCCATCATTGCTACTCCTTTCTTAGGCAGTTCCTTGATCATTTTTGGTGTGATCTCATCTATTCCGGCAGCTTTTCGTGTGTTCAGGTATTTTATTTCTTTTTGTAGTTCTTTTATGGTGATACTTTTAATAGGAGTCGTATTAGAAGGAATATTTAACATTTCTCTTTCAACCTCGTAATCGTGTATGTCATCATTGGGTGTGAATACTTCAGCCAGGTGTTCTGCAAATGTTTGAGCCTTTTCATTGTCAGTCCTTGCCCATTGAATAGTTGATCCTGGTATGTTGCGTAAAGGTGGTATATGAATTTTTGGTTTTTTTGAGTTTTTTATTGGTTTCCACACTGAATTATCATATCTATTTAAACTTAACACATAGTTGTTGAATGACAATTCTTTGTGTTCTTTCATCTTAAATTTTAGTTCATTTGTTAATCTGTTCAAGATGGTCTTGTCTGCAGGCGAGTGTGTCCGATGCCATCTCTTTCTAACTCTTCTCTTCTGTGCAAGAAGTCTTTTGATTTCCTCTGGAACATTATATGTTTTACACTTTTCTTCAGAAGTAGGCGTGGCTTTTTCCACAGAATATTTAAGAAGATGAACAAATGATGTCAATACTCCATCTATTTCACTTGGTCTTTTAAGACTTACATTCAGGCATATATGTTCTTCGATTAAGCTTCTGTATTCATCCCAGTCTGTTTTTCTACTATGCAATCGAGGAATTGATTTTTTATGAATTACAACGCTACTTATTGTGGCTATGATAGGGGAGTGATCTGATGATAGATCATAGCTTGGAACAATATTCATATAGGTAGAAGAAATACCATTTGTTATGAAAAAGTCTAGTAAGTCTGGTGTTTTATTAGGATCTGTTGGCCAATAAGTAGCGGTTCCAGTTGATAGTGTGGAGTAATTATTTTCCTGAATGAGGTCCGCTAGTTCTCTACCCTTAGTTGTAATGAGTCGTGAACCAAATAAGGTGTGTTATCTGAATTCAAACAAAAAGTGTATACAAAATCATGTGTATTTATCTTACCCTAGATAGTAATGTTGAAAACAAATTTTCTGCTGTTAAGATATCGAAACCATCATCATCGTCATCCTCTCCAGAACTAATTGAATCAGCATGCTCCATACTAACTTTTTTGGGTCTCGTACTCCTGAAATAATCATTTTGTTATCACAAAATGAATTACAATAAAAAAAATATATTCACCGTAATCTGTGCATATGGAAGGCATCTCTTCTAGAGTCTTCTGTGTCACTGTCTTTGCCGAAGGAACTATGTCTGTGAAGATTTGTGAAAGGTGTTTCATCTTCAGAGTCCTTATCGCTTAACCTGGAGCTGAAAAGTAACAAAAATCTCTGAACGTAACTGTCAAATTTTCATTAATTAACATTTTATATTGGGACTGAAAACTAGATGAAAAATATTTAAGGACTTTCAGTGTAATCTGTTCACTCACTTGAACCGTTTAGGTTTACCAAAGGCACTCTTCAGCCTTGTAGATGCATTGTTGGTTGATTCACTTGGTTCCAAACTGCCTGCCCTAGGCGTAACGTAACCACCTCCTTCAATGGCAATGGGAATAATATACTCCCTGGGGGACTTCTTAATAGGTTCTCCAGAGGTGATAGTTTCAGTATCAGACTCTTGTGTAGACTGTCTTGAAAGACTACTTGATCTCTGGGAGATATTCGATCTTTGTGTTTGAAAAGGTTTAGGGACGGAAGGTTTGACAGGTGGAGATTGTTGATTTCTGGATTCTCTATTCTGATCCATTCTCTCAAAGGATATCGGTATGATCCTTTCCCTTGATTTTGTCGCGCTTTCTGGCTCTAATGATGAAGCTCTGAAAATAAAAATTCAAAATATTGGTAATAAAAAATATTATTAAAACTAAACACATGTAATGGATGGTAAAAATATAGTGAACTGTTGTGCTCAGTTTGAAGAGTAATCAATAAGAAATAAAGAAATTAGTACAAAAAATGGAGTTAGAATATACAAGATAATACGCAGACCTATACTGGAATATGAGTAACCAATCATCATAAAATGTAGACAACCAAGACAACAAGTACTTTAGAACTGCAGAAACAAGAGGTTTCATTTTGAAATTCGTGCATTTTCGAAGTGTTAAAATAACACACACAGATATCGTATTTCACAATAGACATAGTGAGGTTACGAAAAAATGGATTGATATATGCCCGCACAAGACAATGAAATAATGAAAATTCGCTATAAAAATGGTGAAAATTTCACAAACACTGTGTGTTAGGTCCAGGTCTCAAAATAGAGACATCAAGTGACCGCTGAAATCGTGCAATTAAATATGATATAGATTAAAAAAAAAAAAATACTGAACCAATATTGCTTCAGATAGAGTAGAATTTCTAACCTGAGACACTTGGGTTACAAGATAAATTGAAAACAGTCTTTTTACCTGAAATTTACTGTAGGTCGTCCAGTAATTGGTACGATGACTTCGCTTCGTTGTGTGGAATATTTCGGCACAGCATCTACAGGGTGAGCCATTTCAGTCTTGAATTCCATTGTTGCTGGTTTGGATGCAGGGTAATTCAGCTGAATCTCCGCCTTCGTTGTTTTACGACGAGGTAGAGTGGCAGATTTCAAAGTGATTTCAGCAGACGATACCTTCTCGTCCTGTACTTCTCGGGAAGGCTCCTGCACCTGATGAGGTTCCACCTTATCAAACTGAAAGAGAGCAATAAATATTAATTTTTTCTGAATAATGCCTGATAATCTTTTACAGAATTTTTTTTTAAGTTTGAATAAAATTTAATAGCTCAATTTTATTTTGATTGGATGTTTTTCTTCTCTGGGAAGTTATTCTGTTAAATTCGATCTCAAAACTATATGAACAGAACATTATCAAATTAGTATAAGAATAATCATTTTGACGTGACAACGTCTTATAAATTGGTTTGCCGGGTGACACTTCAAGAAACTGCGTTACGCTCCGCTCACGTTATGCGCTCACAATGAGAGCGAGTGAGAGGCACGCGTCCCTTCCACTCGGGCATGGTTAGCCCGCCTAAGAGCGAGAGAGACAGACATAAAAAGTGAAAGGCACGCGTCCCTTCCACTCGAGCACAGTTAGCCCGCCTAAGAGCAAGAGAGACAGAGAGAGAGAGAGTGAGAGAGATAGGCATACACACCGGTTCATGTCTTGCGCTTCTATTTCGCTTAGGCGCCTGCATACAAGTTTACATGTTGCCAGTTAAGTGTAAAACGATTGTGTAGTGATAATGTGAAGGTAGTTTCGTCCATCGCAACAATTCAAACAGCAAAGGTAAATAATTTCAGACTGATAATATAACATGATGAAATAAATGACTAAGACATAAGTGAATAGGTTATGTTGTAGTAATCACAATGTTGTGGTAGTTTTCAATCAAAAAAGTAGTAGAAATCGTTTCTCAACCAATAATAATTTGTTTAACTTGAAAAAATGAGCGCGACTTGCTATGTAAAAAATTGAAATAACAATGTTTAACCTCCAACCTGTCAAATCGAAACTTTCAAACATTCAAACCGAGACGACTAATCACTGCGCAAGGTCGTAAGCGCGCGATTTACAAATTCAAAGATCAAATGTGAATTAGTTTTCTCCTTTTAGAAAATACACTTTGAATTAAAATCGATTGATATTAACAATTAATGTGATTTAAATAAATGTTCTAACTTTTAAATTTAGTTTTTATATTTATAACAATGTAAAACAAGTTAAATTTATTAATAACTTATAACAACTGATTGATAAATAAAATTTTGTTAATATGAAATTCAGTGCGAGATTCTTTGTATAAATTAATGTTTTAAATATAATTCTTTGTATAAATAAATGTTTTAAATTGTTACTATTATTTCATCCTTCTTCCTACTATACGAATGAATATTCACATTAAAATTATTTTACCACTCCTTTGAGTGTCACGTTGTCACGTAAAACTTTCGCCCGTATACCGACTTTACAGGCAACAAATTTTTTTACTAATATACACATTATACTCAATTCCCATGAAACATAGTAATTACAAGGTGTTCCACAACGAGAGGGACAAACCTGATATGGCGTTAGAGGGCATATAGATAAGTCTGAATTAGTTAATGCCCTATGTATTTCTTTTGGGATATATTATTATTATTATTATCCTGATACTTCTAGATCTTCTGCGATATAAGATGATTCATCGAAATGTGTCAAAACATTGAATTCAAATATTCAGATTCTGAATTCACTCACCTATATGTCCTGTAACTTTATAGCAAGTTCGTCTTCTGGTTTTGCAGAACTTTGTATTAATATATATATACATACACATTCACTTACCTGAGGTCTAACAAAAGGTTTAGGCGCCACTGGGGCCATAAGATTACTTGAAATTGTACCAATGTTTCCTGAGGCTGACCTTCCACTAACCCCAAATGGCACAGGAGGTTTTCTCACCATACAAGGTCTTGACTTTGATTTTCTTGCTCCTTCTTTATCTAAGGCACTGGAAATTATACTTACAGCATTTCGTACTTTCTCTTTTCGATCATCTACAATCACAGCTTTAGTATTATCTTTATTTTGCCCTTCGGGTTCTATTTCTTCTTCTCGTTTTTTCTCCACTAATGATGGAGTTTGGCTAGTCTGAGATGGAGACTCAACCGATTTCTGTTTTTCCACACTGAAGGACTTTTTAGAAGGATCAGTTTTTAATTTTGGAACAGAGGATGAGGTTAAACTGGCTTTACGTTCAAATTCTTTCTTGAAGCCATCTACACTTACACCAGGAATTATAATTTTCTTTGGTTTCTCAATAGGTGTTTTGTGCGTTTCAGTTGGACTCATCATGTTCTGGAATTTTTCTGCTGCTTCAAATATTCTGGATCGTCGCCTCTCTACTGGTTTAGTAGGAGCTTCTATGGGTTCATCGTTAGTTTCTTTGTTGACAAGTACTTCAGACTTTGATTCATTTTCAGTACTTTCCATTGGTTGAGCAGATGATATTGTTTCTTCTTTGTTATTAGTGTTCTCGTTTTTATCTGTTAATACTTTCTTTTTCACAATTTTTTTCTTTGTTGTTTTGGGTTCTGGTTTTTCTTCATCCTTTTCTTCAGATGCTGTATTTTGAGGTACATTTTCATCTAATTTCTCATTTTCTTTATTAACATTATTTACAATATTTTCTTGACTAGGAGTTTCATTAATATCTTCTAATTTAGTACTTAGGGTAGTAGTTAAATTTCTCTTCAATCGTATTGGTTCTTTAATTGCTTTCCTATTAGCTTCCTCAATAATTTCCGAACATGCAGCACCTTCCACAGATGGATCTTCTTCAATTTGATCTACTTCCATATCACGGGAAAGAGTCTGAGTTAAGGATTTGTTGAGGGGCAGAGCTTCACTCATATCTTCATCATCCATAGCAGCCACTTCATGCATCCCCCCATGAACTGTTATGTCTGCTATAGTATTTTCTTTTACTATTTTGTCCTTTCTCTTTAAACCTTTATCAACATTTGCACGATCTGTACTGACTGTAGACTCCAACTTACGCTTGGGAGATTTCTCTTCCAATAATAATTCTTTTATTCTTCTTTCAGCAGGATGTGAAAGTTCCATTAAGCTACCCACTGATTGTGATCTAGTGGGTGCTGAGGCTTCATTTTTAGCAGCATCTTCAGTCACCTGTTTGAATAAATCCAAAAATATAAAAACATAATAGTACTAATGGCATTACAAGAACTGCCAGAGTCGGACAGGCCAAAGCATCCAAAGACTCAACAGTTAGCAAGCAAGGTAATGGTCTCTATATTTTGGGACACGTATGGATGAAGCAATCGAGCAGAAAAGGCCCCACATAACCAAGAAAAAACCGCTGTTTCACAGAGATGATGCACTGATCCACAGTAGAAGAAAACGATGGTGAAATTTAACATTTTACGATTCAAATTGCTTCCACACCCTCCCTATTCACAAGATATGACTTCTTCCTATTCACAGTTCTTAAAAAGATGCTCCAAGGAAAGAGATTCCATCCAATGATGAGGTTATAGCCACATCTGAAGCCTATTTTAAGGCCAAATACAAGTCGTTCTACAAGACAGGCATATTGAAAGTTTAGAAAAACGATGGAACTATTGTATGGTTATTGAAGGCGACTATTTTGATGAATAAAGTCGAATTGTGCAAAAAATATATGTTTTCATTGGTTAACCCCGGGACTTAATGACCCATGAGTTACAGCCATAAATTAACATCGTCTGTGAAGTTCGTATCTGGTGGAACAGTTTGGTAAAGTTAATCATGATTTACTCAAACAGAAATAAACTGTCACTGTAGATCTTTATCGATTCTAGTTGATTTAAATGAATTGAAAAACCATGAAGAAAAATAGGACTTCTCTATAAACAGAAACACTAGTTCCACAACTGATGAAAACCTACTTTAAATGGTTTAACCTATGGATAGCCTCAGAAGAAGTATTTTTCTCTCAGTTGTTATTCAAATGGTTCAAGAAAGATAGACGAAAGTTGTAGCTAGTGATGGATAATAGCTTCAATGATACAATTTTGAGTACTTTTTCAAATAAAGCTCCAAAAACTTTGAAAATATATTCCAAATCTAATATATTAAAAAAACTTACATCCTCTGTTACTACCAGTTTATCACTTTCAAGTTGTGGAGGTGGTGGTGCCAAAGAAAGAAGTAAATCCAACCTAACTGGTGTTTGATTTGCAAGATCTTCAGAAATTTCTAGACAATTCTCCTCATAATTTTCATTGACCCACCAATGACTGCAAATTTTCTCAATGTCAGCTCTATGCTTTGGATTAACCGTGAGCATATCTCTTATTAAGGGTGATGCAGCTGAAATTAACAAAACGAGTAGAAACTTGCTATGATTTTATATAAAAAAAAACTCACGACTTGGCTTTGCAGGTTCAAAATAATCCCCTTGAGATATCTGCTTCACTAATCTCTTAAAATTACTACCATCAAAAGGCATGGCCCCATAAACCAATGTATAAAGCAATACTCCTAAAGACCAACAATCTACTTCTGGTCCATGGTACGGTGTTCCCTTAACTATTTCCGGAGAAGCATATAGGGGAGACCCACAAAAAGTATTAAGGAGTCTTTGGTCATCAAATACATTTGATAAGCCAAAATCTGCAATCTGAAAAGCAAATGAACAAGTTAGTCACTCAAATGGTAAAGTTGGTGATTTATATATCAAGAAGTAATTCGATTTTTTTTTAGATGGTACTGAAACCAAGATGCAGACTTAATAACATATAGAACGTGGGTCTTTCAGAGTAACAGCTCTTCTCCTTGGAATCATTGAAATATCCTTATAAGATAGAAAAAGAAGTAATTTCTCATTTAATCTATTTTTACAACATAAACAACATAAAAGAAGAATTTCTGCTTTCAAACAGCACCATTAGAAATTAAAATGTACAAGTGGCAAAAAAATACCAAACTGTTGTTTATTATTGATTTTTTTCAGATTATAACTTAATAAAATATCTTGCAAATGTTTTTGTTTCAATCTTGATATAAAGCTGCTACATTGTCCAAAAATCAAGTGATAGAAATTATTTCTTCCGGATGTAACACTTTTAATGTCACTGAATATATTTTCATGAATATTGTTATTGTTACTTGCGAATAAACGTATTATTATGTCACTAATGAATTAAGTAGTAGCCACCAATCTGATTAAATTTATATGTAATAAATATGGAGACATGTATTTCAGCCATTTTCTTTCAGCATATCATAATAAACATCAAGCAATCCTATTTTAAAACGATACTGACGTCACACTCTACGTGCATTGAAATCACATTGAGAACAATGAATAATAAATCGGTTTTTCAAAATTTGAATAAATACTTTATCATATCATAAACTGTCCTGCATTAATATCACGTGAATACGATTTTAACACGTTAAGTGCCACCATGCTTTCAGAAAAAACTGACCTAGGGGCCACAATTTTTTTATTACATATTCATTTTCCTTGATGTTCAATTGAATAAAATTTTTGTATGTAAAAACCAATTTTTTGTTTTTTGATGTACTTTTGATGCCATTTTCTTGTGGTGACACATTGGTCTCACGCGGCCCCTGGATTGTCTCAACGTTCCAACAGCCCACTGTTGACTAGATTGAAAGAATCATTTCAAAATCCAATAAATCCTTCGGAGTACGTATGTATTGATGAAACTCTTGTTCCATTTCGAGGAAGATTGCAATTTCGACAGTACATTTCAAACAAACCAACCTCATCGGGACTCTGAGATCGAACAGAAAGTATAATCCGAAGGATGTAATCGAAAAAAAATTGGGAATTGGAGAATCTATTACGAATGAATGTAAACAAGGTATTGTAGTACAAAAATGGAAAGACAAGAGAGATGTTCTATTGCTGAGTACAAAATATGGAAGTGAAATGGTTACAATAATAAAAAGGGGAAAACAAATCCAAAAGCCTAAAAACGTAGTGGAATATAACAAATATAAATCATACATTGATATTTCTGACCAATTGAAAGCTTACAAAACTTCCCTAAGGAAAAGCATGAAGTGGTACAGGAAACTAGCATTCGAACTTCTGACCGGAACCACAATGATGAATGCATACTTGGTTCATAAAGAAGTAACTAAAAAAAATTTAACGATAACACAGTTCAAAGAGTTAGTTGTAGAAGGTCTTCTCAAAATTCAAAGTAAAGAGCAATCAACCGTAAACGAGGATTACCAACATGTTATGAAAGATTTCGGACGAGCACAAAGACGACGGTGTGCAAATTGCTACCAAAAAATTGTCGCCATATCAGGTAGAATTACTGCCAGCAAAAGAACTCCTCAAACTACAAAAAAATGTTTGAAATGTGACAAACATTTTTGCATAGACTGTTTTTTTGAAGTGCATAGTGTACAGATGAAAATATGAGAGTTTATGTGTATTCTTTGTTGAACTTGTTTTTCTTTTTAAGTTTTTTACAATCTGTTTTGATGTATTTTTTTGAGTTTTTTATATTCGTTTTTCATTTTATTCTTAAATTATGAGTTTTTTCTATGGTTATTTGAGAAAAATAATGATAAAATAATGGTAAAAAATAAATTGAGAATATTCACTACCTAAAAAAATTCAACCTTCCTAAATAGTAACCCAATGCATCAAATCGCAGGCCAAACACAAAATTCGTCGTAGCAGGCCATGCTCTACGCTATACATTATTCTCCAGATGTGAACGAGAGACCACAGGAGAAATATGCGAATTATATACGAGACGTGGGTCGTGAGGCCAGAGTGGTCTCACGCGGGACACCACTCCCAAAAATGTGTGAAGCCTATGTGGTCTCGCATGGCACTTAACGTGTTAAAAGCCATCTCTCGATAATTATTAATTGAAGAAATTTTCTCCCAAACAACCTTTTCTTATATTCAACAGTATTATTTGATCTTATACCTTCGCATTGTTGTTTTCATCTAGAAGTATATTTTCAAGTTTCAAATCTCTGTGACAAATTTTATGCTTATGGCAATAGTAACATGCTGTAGCAATCTGCCTGAATATCCTTCTCGCTTCCTCTTCTGTGAGCACTTTTCTTTCGGAAAGATAATCATACAGTTCTCCGCCAGCTGCATATTCCATTACCAACACCATTTTTTCCCTATTTTCGAAAACTACAAGGAAATTCTATCAATGCTACATTCAACAAGATTTAATTGAAAATTGATTTACCTTCGTATATGTGAATGATATTGGGATGTTGAACAGATGACATAATTTGAATTTCTCTCCTTATCCTAACAAGGTCTGCCTCCGATTCAATTTTAGATTTTTTTATGGTTTTTATAGCCACTTCTTGTCCAGTCTCTTTGTTAATTCCTAATTGTACTTTTCCAAATGTGCCCTGCCCTAGCTTTTTTATAAGATCAAACCTGAAAAAAATAAAAACTGCAATAAGTTATTTTAGTACCTAAAACATAACAATTTTCTTAATGTAGTATACCATGATGATATTGATAGCTTCGTAATTAGAGCATTGGACTGTGAACCGAATGGTTCTGGGTAAAAAAGCCTAATCAGAACACAACTGAACTCCTAACTCGCACGAGCTGAATAAGGTTCTGAGGGATCTTCACAGAATATATAGGAGTATTAGGATAATATATCATATAAATTCTGAAAACTAATGCCATTTACGATGAGGTAAGCGAGAGATACTAGAGTCACAGGACCAGCATAAAACAAAGGCAATGGATAAATTAAGAATTCAATTGACCCACTGCAGTATGTTTCCTACTACTGTAATATCATGAACAACAAAATGTGACATGACCCACTAGGCGACAATTTTTTTTTTTTAATGACCCTACAGGTGCATTCTAATGCTGGTTCGAATTTTTGAAGTATGAGCCGTTAACCTTCTGGCTACCTAAGCTATTAGAATTTGTTCGTTCCTTTATGAATATATTCACAAAATTATGCATGGGTTTTCATGTCGTTACTTCACATTTAAATATTGAATTTCAATTCGATAAGATTTGTACTTTCGAAAATGTTTCAACAATAAAATCACACAGGGGCCATTGAGTCATTCAAAATGTAACCGCTGTCTTCTAAAGAGGAGACAAACCTCAAGGGATATCCCATCGTGGAACACTAAAAGTACAGGACAGGAAGACTTTGCAGAGCACCGACAAAGAAGGTCTAAATATTGTGTCATAATATTTTTTGACATAATTATTAAAATCTTACGAAGTCAAAAATACATGGTGAAAATCCATGAAAATAAGAACTACGAGAAGTATTGTGCTGGTGCATAATTATCTAATTTTTATTATGTTTAAAAAGACACAAAAATCTAACATAAACATGTTGTTTATTCTGATGCATATTCATCGTCTAGTTTAACTACTACTTCCCATCTACTTGGCAGACAGTCGCTTCCACAGAGAAAGAAACTCCTGTTCGTCGTCAATTTAATTTGCTTGTCAATTTTTCAGCGAGTGGGCTGGGGGAGATTCAGTAAGTAAATATAGCAATTGAAATAGAGGATTCCATGCATTATTGGCGACAGAAAGTACGATCAACATGTAGATGTGCATTATTATGGTAATGCGACGTCTTTTAGTGTCAATTTCTGTGTTTAGACATTAGAGGTAAGTCAGGTAGACGTTGCTGTTGACTTGACACATGCCAGTTTTATCCGGAATCCGCCAATGTTGACGCTCATGATCGTCATTGAACTGATACCCATCAGGCACATCTCATAAACTTTGAGTATTCTTTTCGGTGTTTTACCATGTGATTGACACAAACCATCTCTCTTTTGACGTGTTTGAGGAGCAACCATGATCCATCGCCAGTAACAAGATTCTTTAGGAAACTTGTTTGCTTGTTTCGGTTTTGAGTTCATAAGGGACCCATCCAGCCGATTTCCATACCTTTCCAAGTTTTTGAGACAATGCACGATCATTGAGTTTGTTGATCTTTAAGTTTTCGGCCAGCATTCGACTTATCAAGCTTCCGTTCTCTTTCACGTCTGTTAGTAGAGTTTTGTTGTCAAAATCTGGTGTTCGACCTCTTCCTGGGTTGTCCTCTAAGCTGATATCAACCTGCAAATCTTTTCTGATTGTTCCATCGCCAAAAAGATCTTTGAGATAGTGACTGTGCTGCCATTCTTTCTCGTAGTGGTAGAGCATAATATGACGAATATGAATATGATTTTCGAATGAAAGAAATAGAGAAGATTATTTTTATAAAAATAATAAAGCCGATTATCAAAAACGAAAAACAAGTCAATATAAACGATGGATAACTATTCTCCTCTCCAATAAACGCAGGAATACTCCAAGGGCCAAGACCAATTTTGTAACCTTATTTGCACATCTGACGAAAACAAATGTGATAATTGGAAACTACACAGTTGACATTGCAATGTCTACTCCATCGAAAACTACAAGAGCATTACAATATAATGGATGAACAAATTGAAGATTAAAATAATCCCAGAAAAGGGTAATCTAATAATAAACTGCTCGCCAAAAATTTATAATACTGATGTTTTCCTAAAGTGCATATTTTCTGTATCTTCTTAATATTTTTTTTAATTTACATAAACTTATAATGATCATAGAACTTTTCTCTGGTTAATCATGAAGCAAGTTTTTATCAAGTTCAATCATTTCTTATCCATGTGTATCAGTAATGCACATTTTAACGCAGTCTATATTTTGTTTTCAACAAGGTCAAACGGTTCTACGCAACTAAAAATCGTATTTTCATTATACCAAGACAAGTTTTATCCAAGGTCGATGCCAACAGAGTCCTTGGGAGGCTTCAGGATAGGTGAACACTAGTGCAATCTCCAACGATTATAGAATGGCCTGGATGATTTCAGTTTCTACTGCAGTTGCAAATTGAATTCGAAAAACACTGAAAAGACTGCTTCGCCTTGATTTTTTTTGATTTGGGTTTTTATAAGAATTTTCGTTTATTTTTTTAAAATTTTGTCATTTACTGTGGACGCACCTGTGCAACAGTGTATAAGAACTTAGAAAACTACTAGACAATGCCGAAAGAGCACTTGGGAGTTTCAGGCTGGTTGAACACAAGTGCAAGTGGCCAATTTCTACAATATTAGCCAAAGTGTGATATCACGTTTACTGTCACGGTACTTTGGTACTGGAACTGTTCGTCAAAGACACAGAAGTAGTAGAACCACGTACTACAATGCGAGTAAAAGAACATTTTTCAACTCTTTTGGTGAGAAGACAACCTCTTAGCAATTATAGAATAGGAACTCAACGTCTTCGAGATACCACAGGCACTTCAGTTTTCCATATAAGAAAAACAAATGTTAACTTCCGCTATTTTATTGATTTTCACAACAATTGTTTCGTCATATCATGACTTCATCAGGTGGGTATTTAAACTGAGGTATACAATGCAAAACATGACCTTAAATACACAGCTCTGGTACAAAAAATAGAGGGGTGGAAAGAGAGGTATACAATTAATGAAAAATATTAAGTAGGGGGGATCTATTTAAATCTATTTGATCATTCAATAAAATTTGTCTTTTATTATATCTATTGATTTCTAAAGTTTCTAACAGATTTAGTTTCTGACTTTTGTTTTCAATATGTAATATTTCATAGTTCATATTAAAATTATGGCCAGTCTCTAACAAATGGTTGGCATAAGTTGAATTCGGTTTATTATTAATGTAACATTTTTCATGTTCTCGTATCCTTGTCTGGAATGAACGGCCTGTTCATACACGTGGGCAATCACTACATGTTAACTTGTAAACTCCTGATTTTTTGTTTTTAGGAATGCCGTCTTTATTATTTTTTATTAAGCTGCCTAAAGAATTAATAGTTTTACAAGAGATGTTATATTTTCCTTTTTTCTTCAAATATCTAGCAATCTTTTCAGATTTTTGGCCTATGTAAGTTAATGAAATAAATTTGGTTTCGCTTGAATTTTGAAATTTTGGATATACAAGTGATATTGCTCTCTTGTAATTTATTTTATCAAGTAAATTGTCTACAATTAACGGATTGAAATCATTATTTAAAGCTATTTGTTTAATCGTTTTATACTCTTTGTCAAAGATTAATGTGGGCAATGGAGCCGAGATGAATGACGATACGTAGTCTTTACTGAAGAATCCAGATATGGACGTGGAGTGGATACGTCCACTCTTACGAAGGAACCACCGCCATGTTCAAGAAGTCTATCCTTTTGAAGGTATTTATGGTTTGGAGTGGAGTTTATTTCGATGGTAGAACTTCCAAGAACTATGACGTCTCAGAAATATACTTATCTTATATTTCCTTAGTCTTATCCAGATTTAGCAGAAATTGATGTTTGGATGAAATATCCAGCAATCTGTCAAGATCAGCATTAGCCTCATTATTAACTGGTTCAATTTCCGCAGCTTTGAATGAATAGATCTGCGTATCTAAACTCTACATAATTTTTATTCGATAATGAAAAATAGATGCCGAATTGAAGTAAGCACTGAGCCCTGTGGTACGCCACTTTTAATAGTATCCACTTTCTACCTATCAGACAATATCAAACACACATCCATCCTGGCGATTACACGCCAGTTTATGAAACAAGTCAACAACCTTAAAGAAGCTACAAACGTAGCAAAAAAGCCATCGAGATTGCATTTTTTTTATAGTTACGACATACTCTCATTTTCTAAATAGAATTGAAAATAATCAATCTGTTTGGAATGCTGTTGCCTTAAACAAAATGACCCTAGTCATTTAAAATTTAAACATATGTGTGGGCACATATTGAGTCTTGGAAACAATAAAATGGTCCATATAAATCGATGAATTACGCGGAAACTCTGAATCGAAACGAGAACATTTTCATGTATTGGATTTTATGTGATCATTAGAATCTGGACGGTGGCCAAAAGTAAACGCCATTTAATGAGGCATAATAACACAATGGATCTGATAAGTGTAGGTTGTTTCATGCTAGATTATGCAGTTTCAAAAATTATCTCAGTAGAATTCGATACAACAATATTAAGAACTTGTTGAAATAATGATGAAAAATAAATTATGGTTTAAAAAAAAACTAAAAAAAATACGCTTTCATAACAAATGAAATGAAGAGCAAAAATTGAATTGATGCTTGGTAGAAATTGTTTATAATTGACATTATAAATGGGACACATGTTTCATTTCTATTATATTTAAGTGATATTGACGTACATTTCGTCCTAAATTGTGGACTTCTTCTAAGATTTACAGTATGGATCATAAAATGTATAGTTTTATCAGCTGTGCATCTAATAGTTTTAAGAAGAAAAACTAGTTTAGTCGATAGATCGACAAATCGACTGATTTCGGTTAGCTTAATGAGTCGGTAGGTCAAATCAACCGGTATGACATTTACGGCGAAAGGATGTATTAAAATGTTGTCTATGATGTCAGAAAATCGGGCTCAATTGAGAAATGCCATATTTTTCTTTAGTTTGTAGTGAATAAACGAGAAATCGTATGGAAATGAAAATTATTTTATCAATTAGATCGGTCTTTCCGCATTCGACCAGTAACTGAATTTTTTGCTGGCCAGGAGATTGGAACAAAGTTATGAAATTATGTTATTCTATTGTTTTCACTCTTCAATGCATATGCAAATTTTTAATTCAATCGGACGTCTCCAAATTGGTGGAAATTACATTGAAATTCCGTTAGGTTGATAGATATAAATAATACTCGTACTTACAAGCGAGCAAGCGAGTAACAAAATTGTCATTATAAAATAAAACACTTGTTTACATTTTCTACTTTATTTTTGGTATTGACGTACGTTTCGTCTTTGCTAGAAAGACTTCATCAGAATACGAAGTAACAGTTGTTGTACAATGAATTTATAAGATTTTTTACAGAAGGTGTACATGTGTTTTTAATTGTTCGTCGGGTTGGTTTTCTCAAAGAATATTCCCTTCAGAATCGTGTTCACTCGATCCCTTGTAAATATTGAATAGAGGGGTGTAATAAAAATCTATTTGTTCATTTACTAGGTTATTGCTGTTTTTATGTTTATTTATTTCGTAAATTTCCCATAAGTTCAATTTTAGACCTCTATTTTCAACATGTAGAATTTCTATTTCTTTTGTGAAAGAATGGTTATTTTCAAGAAGGTGTTTAGCATAATGTGAATCTTTTTTATTTTTATCGAAACTTCTTTTATGTTCGGTTAGGCGTGTACCGAAATTTCTACCTGTTCTACCAATATAAATCTTTGGGCAATCTGGGCAAGTGAGTTTGTATACACCTGATAATTGAAGTTTATCCATACTGTTTTTATTGTTTTTGATGTATTTGCTAATAGGATTGCTTGTCTTGAAAGAGACTTTAATATTTTCTTTTTTGAGTAGGTTTTTTAGTTGAATACTAATGTTTCCGAGATATGTGAGGCTAACGTATTTGTGTTCAGATAGATCAGATGTTACTGGATAAATTTCTTTTATTGTGTTTTTGTGTATACGTTGGTTAATTAAATTATCTATTAGAGATGTATTATATCCATTGTTGTAAGCTATTTGTTTAATTATACATTTTTCTTTTTGGAAATTGACTTGGTTTAGTGGAATGTTCAATAAACGGTATATCATACTATGGAGAGCTGATGATATACCGTTTATTGAACATTCCACTAAACCAAGTCAATTTCCAAAAAGAAAAATGTATAATTAAACAAATAGCTTACAACAATGGATATAATACATCTCTAATAGATAATTTAATTAACCAACGTATACACAAAAACACAATAAAAGAAATTTATCCAGTAACATCTGATCTATCTGAACACAAATACGTTAGCCTCACATATCTCGGAAACATTAGTATTCAACTAAAAAACCTACTCAAAAAAGAAAATATTAAAGTCTCTTTCAAGACAAACAATCCTATTAGCAAATACATCAAAAACAATAAAAACAGTATGGATAAACTTCAATTATCAGGTGTATACAAACTCACTTGCCCAGATTGCCCAAAGATTTATATTGGTAGAACAGGTAGAAATTTCGGTACACGCCTAACCGAACATAAAAGAAGTTTCGATAAAAATAAAAAAGATTCACATTATGCTAAACACCTTCTTGAAAATAACCATTCTTTCACAAAAGAAATAGAAATTCTACATGTTGAAAATAGAGGTCTAAAATTGAACTTATGGGAAATTTACGAAATAAATAAACATAAAAACAGCAATAACCTAGTAAATGAACAAATAGATTTTTATTACACCCCTCTATTCAATATTTACAAGGGATCGAGTGAACACGATTCTGAAGGGAATATTCTTTGAGAAAACCAACCCGACGAACAATTAAAAACACATGTACACCTTCTGTAAAAAATCTTATAAATTCATTGTACAACAACTGTTACTTCGTATTCTGATGAAGTCTTTCTAGCAAAGACGAAACGTACGTCAATACCAAAAATAAAGTAGAAAATGTAAACAAGTGTTTTATTTTATAATGACAATTACAACTGATTTCTACCAAGCAACGGCCCAATCTATCATAAATTCGAGTAACAAAACTTTTCACTAACCTTTGTTTCAACTTTTTTCTATGATTGTGCTGTTTTATCCCACTGTTATTCTCCAGTCCGCTCATGATGTTATTTATACTTGGCTCTCCTACAACCATTTTGCTGCAAAGAAAACATGAATTATAAAATCGTTATGTATGATTATGAATGAATCATCAATATAGTGTCCAATATCTTTTTTCTGAAATAATTTTCTTAATTTTATTTCTGGAATAATTCCATTGAGATGAAAAGATTACTGGAGGATTATTACATTTTTCAATATCTTAAATATCAAGCAGAGTAATCTGTATTTGTGTTGCCATCTGTGTGTCAAATTGGAACCATATCAATCGACATAAGAATTTGCAAAACCAGTAATGGAGTTTTTCTTAAAGTAGTTCAGTATTTTTCTGAACAGAACTCGTTTAATAGTTAAATATTACTTTCTGCTCGAAATACAGACTTCACTATAAAACGAACGGCTATTTGGTTGGTACAAGAGCGTAAAAAGAGTGAGGTACGTAGACAAACGGAATTCGTAAAGGTTCGGCCATCTAGAGTTTAGATGGAAATGATCTGATTTTTTTTCTTCTACACTGAACATTTCAATTTACGATATGGTCTAACGAATCCCACGTTTGAAGTGCGAATGATTCTGATTGCTGAACTGAAAGCAGTGCAGAGCCTCGTTTCGATCGAAGCATCCCCCCACTGCCATGGAGAGAGAACAGTCGTTTATTCGTCATCACATCGCGCTGGGGTTTTGATTCTTCCACTGTTCCTCTAGGTAAACATTGAATTTCCTATGTTTACAAGTGTTTTTTCTCCATACCTCCATACAACTTAGATTTTCTTGAATCCTGTTATTTATAATAATGTTGGGTTTTCTTAGGATATTGGATTCCAGAAGCAAAACATAAAAGTACTTTTTATATTAAATTATCTATTTTTGCTAGTACGCAGTACCGTCTATGTGTTAGTAGGTAGTTATACACGAATGACGCCGTCTGACGTGAAATATCAGGTGTTTTCAATCTTTTCTCTAGATATCTCCGTATGTAACATAAAAAAACAAAGGTTATAGAGGATAATCGCGAAAACAATGGCTGATGATGGAAGATTTCTTGAAAAAGTGTTTGGTTTTATATCTAATTTCAGCATTTTTCTTTATAAGATGGTGTGGTGGCTTAGGTTTCTTATATCATTCTTGACTTTCTGTTTCTCGTTTTTTTGTAAAATCTGTGCGTTCTTTGTTTGATGATCTTGTTAACTAGATCTATAGATTTGTTGTTGCTAATTAAGATTCTCCTAACTCTGTTCAGCGTTTCTATTCTCGAAGATGGGCTGGTTAGGGTAATTGCACGGTCTTTATGCCTACTATGACACTTTGTTCTTGGCTGAAAAGATTAAAAGTCCAGATATCTTCCTGACCAGGTTGTTTTTGTATATTATTGTATGAGTATGATATTATTACTCCTAATTAGGGTTAAATCTAGGAAGTTGATTTTTTTTTCATTGTTTATTATGTTTTATCTTGAAAAATATTGAATGCACTTAAGATTTCATTTGTCTTATCCTGGAGTGCAGCCATGATGCAATCGTCTATATCTCTTGTAAAATAGTGATTGAACTTTTAATTTCTTTAAGCGCCTCCACCAATTCCATCACTAGTTGTGCAACAGGGCTTAAGATTGGTGAGCCCATGGCATACCCATCTATTTGTTGGTAAAAATTGTCAAAATGTCAAGGTTCAACCTTTCTAATAAACTGATAATTTTGAAAAAATATTCATTAGTTATTTTAAATGACCCATTCCTTATTAGAGAAAATTACGAACCTTTGTTTAAATTGCTGCGTTCCTACTTTCATTCACGTGTATTCCCCACGAAGTCAAGATTTTATTTCCACCCACATTTGGCGAACGAGACAGAGACATCAAGTCGGAATGAATGAAGTATTTTCGGTTAATAAGACGTAAATAGGAGCGTGGAATGCGAAAATTCTTCCTGTTACAGTCTTAGTAATCCCTGGGAAAATACGGATTGAATGTCCCGCCTTTGTTTGTAGGACGTGAAAGGTGATAACTTTATGAAATACGACCTGGTTGGATTGTTTCTTAGAATTTGGACGATTCAATTTACATACTGGATTATTTCATATCTGATCTTTTTCACAGTGATCAATGTAATTCTCACATAAAATAAACACCACATTATATGGAATTACTCAGTATTATATTCTAGATTGTTTCGGTCTCTACTTGATGGAAATTCATCGCATACGATTTAAAGTAAAACACACTTTATTTCCTTAATATTTATTGTTTACACAACAACTGTTTCGTCAATTGACATAGTTTTATCGATTTACCTAAAGAGTTTATGGTTTTCTATGAAATATTAAGATTTCGATTTTTATTCAAATATCTAGCTATCAGTTCAGATTTTCGTCCTATATAAGGAAAGCAAATATACCTTTCATTTTTTTATTCTAATTTGTGGGTAAACTAATGACATGGATTATTTTTGTTGAATTTTATTTAATAGTTCTATCTCAAAATTCTTCTATGACTAATTTATGAGATAAGAGGTGATTTGAAGAGGAATGTATTGTGCAGTCCACCATATCGGTTGAAAATAAGGTGAATCGAAATGTTCAGTATACAAGAAAAAAATCAGATCATAAAATAGTACTTTGATGGTCAATCAATTCAAGAGACAATAAATTCATTTATTGTTGCCTTTGAAGATAGGGCGATATCTTCAAGTTCGGATATTTATAAAATAATTTAAAAAATCGAGAAATGTGAATTAACTATTTTCATACACACAAAATTCCATTCATTTAATATGGTCTTCTGTAAAAATTTCTTGGTTTGTTTGAACTTTATAACATCGGTAACCATTCCTTTTCGAAATTTTCCGAACACTTCTATCGCTCATATCGACTTCTTTTTTCGGACTATCTTCACTAATGGTTTTTGGCGGTTTATCAATCTTGCAATACCTGCATGTTCGTAAACACCCACATTTCTCGATTTTTTTGATTATTTTAGAAATTTATTTATTTATAGCCGAATAGCAGAACTTGAAGGAATCTTCAAATGCAACAATAAATGAATTTATTCTCTCTTGAATTGTTTCTGGTTTATCAGCATGAACCAATGACTCAACATGATCCCGAAGAAAATAATCTACTTCAGTTATGTCGCATGATCTTGGAGGCCAATTAATTGGACCATTTCTCGAAATAATGTTATCGCCAAATCTTTCTTTCAATAAATCAATTGTGACAGTAGCAGCATGAGGTGTAGCACCATCTTGTTGAAACCAAAACACTTCTGAATCGATAATATTCAAATTTTGAAATAAACAATCATTGATCATCGATCTGTAACGAGCACCGTTCACTGTAACATTAGCTCCAACATCGTTTTTAAAGAAATATGGACCGATGATGCCTCCAGCGTGTAAAGCACACCATACAGTGCATTTTTCAGGATGCAATGGAACCTGCAGAACTTCTTCAGGATTGTTTTCACTCCATATATGGCAATTTTGCTTGTTTACATAGCCGTCCAACCAGAAATGAGCTTTATCACTAACCACAATTTTTCGATAAAAAAGTGGATCAACTTCAAGCTGTTCTAGGGCCCAATCAGCAAACAAACGACGCTTATTATGGTCAAGTGGCTTTAGTTCTTGAACCAGTTGGATCTTGTATGGGTGTAGACCAAGATCATTACGCAAAATATTCCATATGGTGGATGCACAGAGTCCAACTTGTTGTGAACGTCGACGAATACACAAATCTGGATCATCATTAACACTATGACTTACAGCAGCGATATTTACTTCTGTACATACAGTTCTTTGTCTTGTTGTTGTTGTTGTTGCATCGAGTAGAGAAAATGTTTTCCGAAACACAGAACATTTTAGATATAACATTTATAGACTAGAATATACCTGAACACCTGAAACAGCTCACTCAAAATCGATTCAGGATAGACATAAAAAATTACTTCCTTAGCCGTCTCTAATTGTTTTTCAAAATCAGTCTCCGAGGATAAAATGTAATATTATTTAGTATGCTCAGAAGTGTATTTTCAATTTTGTTTGTTATTTCATCTTCATTAGAAGGTCATGCCCAATTTGTTTAGTTTTTACAAGGTATAAGTGGTAGAACACCTCTGGGTGAACTTCCCGTTGGAATTTCTATTTCATGGAAATAAAGGCCTTAATTATTATTATTATTATAGGAGTATTTCCATCAAAAAAATTATGATTTGCTTTGTGTTACAAAAATCTTCTCATCACAGTGTGGTGAAACTATAGACGTATTAGGATAATAAGTCTATGGGTGAAACAGTTAAAAAGTTTGTGTAAATTGAATTTAATTTACTAATCGTTAAAAATGAATTTCCATCAAGTAAAGACCGAATCGATCGAATAAAGTAGGCCGTGTTCTCCCTGTCATTTTGCAAAGATGACGGAAAGAATGGAAATGGCTTCGACATTAACGAACCGGAAATAGGCAATACCCGAAAGAAAAGCAACGTCGGAAGTGTTTCTCGGCCAGAACGTCAAAGACCATGACCGCTGTCGGCAGAAGCGTAACTATACGTGGTCACGTGGCCGTTTCCCCGTTCTCCTAGACAGAAAAAGTTCACGCTGAACATCGGGCAACAGAAAAAGATACAAGATGATACGATGTGTCGATGTAAAAATAGTCGACAACTATCCCAAACTTACCATTTGATGCGAACGAAAATAGAATCGGATAACACTGTCATTAGCAGGAATGAAAGTGTTTCTCGGTAGGTGCACTACTTTCGAATGTTTTCATCCATCGTAGGCTCGTCATAAAATATTGAAAACGTTGTGAATTTCGCATAAAGGTTTATGATTTCCTCCGAAACGTACAGCTGTTCCCAAATTATAGGTATAAACGAAGAGGAGAGATTCCTTGAATAATTTTAAGAAAAAAAAGTGCCATAAGCATGGGACCACAAACGTTTCGTTGTCGAGATAAAGTGTGTTAAAGTTTCAATTTTTTTCAAGTTTTTTTCTCATGTTATCTGCATTTCACGAGATATTCAACTGAACTTTGGCATAGTTATTACAATTTACAGTTTACACCATGTGACACGACAATTTTGATTGCAAATCTAAGCGGAGATATTTTTTCTGTAACACTGTCCTCTGTTTTACTCCAGAACTTTTTTCTGGCGAGCCACTGTTAGTTTGAAATATGGGAAAAAGAATCTTTGTTGTTATACTAAACTTTATGATTTCTTGTAGTTTTGTCGTATCTGCTACCAATTTCGAGAAAAAAATGTGAACCATTCTCTCGAACTCCTCGGAAAAAACCAAATTGTCAAAAAACTCCAGTTATTAAGCTGCGGTGAATAAATTCATTATTAGTTTTATGGTTATTTTCCCGATCTGTAGCCATGATTCATAAAGATTCGATAAACTGGTATAATCATCACAAAAAATTTAACGCCTAATGCAAAATTTCATAAAGATTATATAATTAGAAGATAAAAAAAATATTTTGTGAGCAAGGCAGCGTTAAGTGCTACCGTCAGTGCTTTCAAAAGATCAATTTGACCTTAATCCCTAATGCAAACATACAAAATAACGAATCTTTAATACATGACCTTTTAATAATAATGGATTATAATCAATTAAAAAAACACGCTAAATAATCAAGAATATTCTGATAAAACCAAACAATCCAATGGGGCAAAAAAGCTCCCATGAAATCGAGAGTTTTTGTAGAGAGCAATGAACTCTATATAACGATAAATATTCATGGCAGAGTTCAAAAGTACACGCAAACTTTTTTAATAGACATGAAATGAGTCGCCCCAGATATTATTGATTTTTCTATACACTCACCTGTGTAAAATAATAACAAAAGGTTCAGACTATTTAAAGCAGAATAAATTAACATTCGAGTCGTACTTGATAGAAGTTATTCGAAAAAAAATTAATTCAGAATTATTTATGGAAACTTTTACAATATTTAATAAATTATAGAATAAAAAATTAAAATTGTACCATAATATATATAAAATATTTTTTAATGTTTAGGAAAAAACTTTTTTCACTTTCAAATTTATGAATACAACATATATATGTACTTTAAGCCCCGCTACTAGTAATTATTTAAGAATTTTTATTTTCTTCTCCTCTTCTCGACTTAAATGGATTTTTATTTTCCTATGTAATTATTTTTCACCGTATTGGGTTGTCGAATTTGTTATGAAATTTAGTTTATGCCACGATGGGTTATTATTTGTTACGAAATGTGTTTGAATAAAAATTCGGTTTCATATTTTACTGGCTTGCCCGTGTATATAGATTTACAACTATACTGGAATGAAGAGTAATTTGATTTGAAGGCAGTAAACAAATAATTAAAATCTATGTTCTATGTCCATTGACTAATTAAATAAAATAGTAAATATAAATGAAACAACCTTATTAACCCAAAAATTATCAGATTTCAACAACATGATTCACAGACTAGCTAACATTCCAATGAATCAAGAAAATTACATTTCCGAACTGAATATTATTCAAAGAATAGCCCTTAATAATGACTACAATCCAATATTGGTAGATAAATTGGTGATGAATAAAAATCTTAGAATGGCATTTAACATAGTATATCCCAAAGTAAAAGAGTAAGTATATTTTATTGAAATATACAAAAGGTAATTCTGAGAAGATTGCTACATATCTTAAAAATAAACATCATTTGAAACAAATTGAAACCTCAGTAAATGCATTAAAAACAATAATATCGGGTGTTTATTTAGAGTGATAGAACATTAAATTGAAATAAAACACATTTAAATAAAGATTGAAGCCAATTTTTTTTTTATTTGAAAGATAATTTTATGACATTTATGTATTAAAAATAATTTCCGGCATATGTCCATAACGACTAGCTCTGAGGAACCGCATTCGACCAGATCAATTTTGTACCACTTTTTCGAGTAATTCAGGCCTTATTTCATCAATAACACGAGTTATATTAGCTTCCGAAACCAAAAAAAAATAATCCAGTGGAGTTATGTCGCAATTGGACTATTTCTCGAAATAATGTTATCGCCAAATCTTTTTTTCAATAAATCAATTGTTACGGTAGCAGCATGAGGTGCAGCACCATCTTGTTGGAACCAAAATACTTCTGGGTCGATACCATTCAAATTTTGAAACAAATAATCATTGATCATCGATTTGTAACGAGCACCATTCACTGTAACATTAGCTCCAGCATCGTTTTTAAAGAAATATGCAATGGAACTTCTTGACGATTGTTTTCACTCCATATACGGCAATTTTGCTTATTTACATAACCGTCCAACCAGAAATGAGCTTCATCACTAAACACAATTTTAAGATAAAAAAGTGGATCAACTTCAAGCTGTTCTAGGGCCCAATCAGCAAACAAACGACGCTTATTATGGTCAAGTTGCTTTAGTTCTTGAATCAGTTGGATCTTGTATGGGTGTAGACCAAGATCTTTATGCAAAATATTCTATGTGGTGGATGCACAGAGTCCAACTTGTGAACGTCGACGAATAGACAAATCTGGATCATCATTAACACTATGACTTACAGCAGCGATATTTTCTTCTGTACATACAGTCCTTTATCTTGTTGTTGTTGCATCGAGTAGAGAAAATGTTTTCCGAAATCTATCGATAGCTCGACGAATAAGCTGCTCTGTTGGAAGATTTGTAAACCATAAATTTCACGAAGTGCTCTATAAGTTTGGCGAATAGAACACTGATTTTGAAAGTAAATTTCAACAATTCGTAAACGTTGTTGCGGCGTGAGTCTTTCCATGATAATTTGTCAATGCTTACTGAACAGAAATGTCAAAACAACATGGCTTCTACCTTCTGTCAAATCACAGATATTCCCTTCGAAAATTCTATCACTCTAAAAAAACACCCGATATATTATATTGAAACATGATAAATCAGGAGTTTATAAGTTAGTTTGTGCTGATTGCAAAAAAATTTACTTAAGGTAAACTGGTAGAACTTTTCAAAAAAGGAAAAACATTTAAAAATTTTCCTCAATGGAAAAATAATTCAAACCATTTATCTGAAGCGGGAAATGACTTTCGAAAGTTTGCATGTTAAAAATAAGTCTCACCGTCACTTTGTTAGAAGCACTAGAAATTAATAGACATAACAAAATCGGAATTTTACCCAATGAACAAATAGATGTGAACAGTTTCCCGCTATAAATTTTTTTTGTGTCCCCAATTCCTCGTAAACCCTAATTTTAGATTCACCATAGACCTTATTTGAATAATAATAAAAATTTATTGATCCTTTTGGACAAATGAAAGTATAGGATAAGTCACAAGAAAATACAGAATTAACTATTCACTGTGACAATAAGCTTTCTTAAATTCATTACGATTAAGAGCTTGAACACAACGTGGCAAATGGTTGTTAAGTATAATTCACTGGTACGTAGGATACATCTCAAACTTATCCAATTGTAAAATGAACGCAATCAGTTTTATCTATGTTTATCATTAAAATATTTTTATGACGTTATCTTTATAAAACACGCAGTACAAAAGTTGTCGCAGTTACTACCATGGAAGTATCACTAGCGGTGGTAAAAAGTTCTGACCGGTTTACGTTTCAATGAGCATATTTCGTAAATTAACGGAAAGATCATTAATAAACAAATAAAAATAGAAGTGGTCCAAGGACCGACCCTTGTGGCACTCCCATATTCACACCACACTCAACGAGATTTTCATTTTTGCTGACATCGATCTACCCTCTAGATAGCTGCGTATTCAATCCAAAAAGTCACATTAATATAGCTGTAATAGTATAAAACTAATGAATCTCCGAAATAAGTTCAGTTATTCTAAATGTAAAATTTGACAATGCTACTGTGATAGCGAAACAGTAATTATATTCATAAGAAATATCTGGAAGATAAAATAATATGTAAAATATCATTTTAAAAAGCTAATTCTCATCTGGACACTCGCTAACAACAATATTAAGGAATTGTGCGTAATGCTTCTGCACAAAAGACAACATCTGATATACCATTGATGAATGGGTGAAAAATAGAAAACTTTTAAGATTAAGCCACGGGACTTGTCGTGCCGATAGAATAAAACTCGTCCTTTATTGAAAAAAAGAGCATCCTGCAATTCACAAATTATACTACAAATTTTCTTAAGCGCTCTTAAAGAAGAACAAATAAGATCTTCATGAAATCTATAACAATATCTAACCTTAAAGATTTACCAAACATCAAAGTATACAATTTTCTATCCGAACGAGAGAAATGCATAACCGTAACAATTCTAAACGTGGCATAAATTAATTTCATTTCTGATCGTAACGATCAATTATATTATGTTCAATAGCATTTGATAATTTGTATTTTTATTTCATTTCTATCTTGCTTTCAGAAGTTTAATAATTAGGCAGGTGTCTATCACTTTTGATGTTGATTTTTTCATAATTTTTGTATTGTATCGCTACCAACATTGAGATTTTAATATTTCCAAAACCCAGACAGATTTGGTGGACACAAGGCAATCTGTAATATGCTTAAAGTCCCCACGTATCCTCAAAAAAATATTATTGAAACATTGATTTTCTAAACCAACTAACATTAATTGAAAAAATTGAAAAATTATTATACCAAAGAAACCATACAGAATCATATAATCATAAAGTAGAAACAATAGTGAAATACAATAAAAAAAGCGATAGGAAACTAAGTTATTTCTTATTTCATTTCATTTAAAAATTAACCATCCCATTCAAGAGTAAAATAGGTACAAAAGGAAATTCGAAATGATAAATTAATAATTACTAAAGCCGACAAAGGAAATTCTGTTGTTACTCTATACAAAGAAGAATATGACCAGAAAATAAACAATGTTTTAGAAAAGGAATCCTCATGAAATTAAAAAAAGTAACTGAAAACAATTCTCAGAGAGATTCAAAGCGACCATAAGAATTCTACACCTCAGAAATTATATAGCTTTTTCGAGTTTTGGGTGAAAGAAAATTATTTTCAATGTAGTAACTTTTATAAACATTAAGATGGACTAGACCTTAGCCAATCCTCGCTGAAATCTTTATGTCCTTCCTCGAAAGAAAATTTCTAAAATCCACAACGCAAGGCATTCGTATTTTGGTATAGAAATGTAGACAACGGTTTGCTTCTGTGAAACGAAAATTAAAAATTCTCTCATGAACAAAAAGAAAAAAGAAGTCATTCTGAAACAAATACTTCTAAAACAGAAAACAATAACAAAAAATTAGTAAACTAACATATTTTGGATCAATTTCGCAAAAAATAGCTCAAATAATTTCAACTAACATAAAAATAACTTTCACACCATCACATTAAATTTCCATCATATTTTTTGATGCTAAAGACAAAAACAACTGAAATCAACAGAGTTCACAAAAATTATCAAGATCCTGCAGTAAAACTATCAAACGAGCCGACAGATCTGTGGTATTCCCACTTTTCAAAGTTTTACACAAACGGAAGGCTTCCATAAATATATAATACAATCTTTGAAATACAAATTGTTATACACCAGTTTGAAAATATTGTAGAGACTACAAAACTCAGGTCATTGTATCCACAATAATGAAAGTGATAGAAAACAAAGCAAATTCCTATTTATTCCATACTTTTTTTGCTTTTCATGTTGTTGTTTTTGGCAATTAATGCGTTAAATAAATATTATAAAACTTATGGAGTCCTTGATCATATAAATTAACAGCTTTACAAAGGAGGTAAGTCTGCTGGGTAAATAGTAGTGTTAAGGTAATGAACAAAATATTTGATTGCTTGTAGTGCAGAATGTCACTATATAATTAAATATATATTAACAACTTAAAGAACAATTTAAGAAATAATAATTTCACTAACCACACAACACAAAAGGCAAAATAAAACAATTGTAAATTGAATTATAAATTGTCTATGCTCATTAAATGAATTATTAAATTCCCCGAGTTCAATTATAACATTATATCTGGTTATAACAAAACCTGTTATTTCTTGATATTCCAATGTGATATGTTGTTCCAAATTTTTATAGATGATCTAATAGAACTTCTATAAGAGGAACATATGTTAACACAATTCAAATTTTATTTAATTTTTAGATATAAGGATGCGTGAATTAGTTATATTTCTACCCAAAACACATTATTTTACTTGCAAGGGATGTTCGTTAACATTCTAGATCAAATACTCATTTAAATTTATTGAAGCATTTCTCAACATCCAAATTCCAAACAAAATTTCATGAATTTGAAACCTTCCATCATTCAAGAGTTAATAAAATCCAACCTACATAATACAATGAATGGTTCCAATTTATAAAGTTTTAGGAACAGGAGTTAATTAAGTTCACTTTTATTTAGTTATGTGTGGGTGTATATGATTCAATAGCTTTTTTCAGATGTTCATTGACTCTGTGTACAGTGGCCATGAATCATACCCCATTTTGTAATGTTTCTGTTTAGGTTCAGTTCAGATTTATAAAGAAAATAAATTTTTTTTTAAATAATACGTCCCTATAATACCGATGTTTTGAGATTGTTCCAATTGGAAATACCATGAAATTGGAATGCATTCAGTTTCAGAATGAGAAGGTATGATTGTGCAACAGATGAAAATATTTGATTAGGAATGTAGTTCCAAAAAAGGAAAATTTAGGTCATATTCCTACAAAGGAATCTAATAAGAAAATAATATATGGAAACATTTTTTGAAGGTTACATAAAATAGTAATTCACATATATACTTCTTTAAATAGAATCAAATTTTAACTAGAATGGGTTCCAAATTTATTTGAAATGTTATTCAAAATTTTCTTTGAAGTAGCATATCACCATATTCATTTTTATCTTCGATTGTAACTCATACATAGATGTTCAAAGTAGATGATTCTTGTGGTGATCAAAAATAATAACATAAATCGCATTAAAAAAATCAAGGGCTTATACACAGATGTCACCTAACCTAATTATAAAATACTCTGCTAAAAATATCTTCTTTTGACATATAATATGACAACAATCAATTCAATGAGCAAGTTAGCATAATCAGCAAATCAAACCTTATCATTAAAGCAATTCATATGTAATGCGCTTACCCGCTGTGGTATTTTAAATCAAACCAGAATTTTGAATCGCACCTATTCCGTCACAGTCACTGAACTTACAAAATAACTATAATTAGCGAATATTCAACTCATCTATAACAATTAGCACAGCTTTATAACATTTTTCCACAACATTTTAGTATTGTTACTTCGATTCGTCGCATTATTTTAGAAATTATTCAAAATCGCGATATATGACTGCCTACCGTAGCCGCCATATTTTCCTAGTTTAAAAATAGACCACTGAAAACTCGATGGAATGTGACCGATTCGAATTCGGGCGCGAACCGGAATGTGAGAAAACGAGGGAGACAATAAAGAATCAAAGTAGTTTTCGCTTTCGTAAAATTATTGTTATCTCATATAAGGTTATTCTCAGGTAGCTAATTAAGGTTAATGAGTTAGTCATCATAAAAAACTAATTCTATTTACTTTCTATGTACTTTTATCCCGTCTGTGATAAATTTGACAGAAGCGGATCCAGCCCAGTGGCCCTCATGATATCGAAAAGTTAAGCTTCCTCAATCGATCTTTATTTGTACATGGTGTTTTTAAAGACGATTCTTTTTTAACAGAACCTAGAACTCACTAAAATAAACCATTCCATTAAAAAATATCCTGTATAAAATATTTAAGGGGACAAAGAGATATCATCCTTTAAAGTTGAATTCGATGCAGTGAAATTTCAAGTGCGCTTCGCTTATTTCAAACTTTTTGGACGGCGCACATCTGAACGAAGGCCACATGTCCACAATTCAAATACCGAATCCAAAATTGAGCATTTAATTAAACGTATTCATTTTCATGAAATTTTTCGTGTCTTCAACAGTTCTAAAATTGCAAAAGCTAACGTTTATTTCACTTTCGGATGAGAGAACACAGAATTTTTTGTTAATTCATCATATATACTTTTTCAAAAAGTATTATACACATTTGAAGTTTACAGGGAATTGGACTGTTAAACAAGCGAGCAAAAGCTTCATGTAGTTCAAGTAGATTTGACATGAGCAGAAAGAAAAACAATTTTAACAAACTAGAGGTTGTATGGCATCGCTTAATACTGTAACTGGGGGAAATAGGTCATGATTACTTTCACATTAGAAAAATTAAAAATCCATACTCAATATCTATATATTAAAAATTAACATATAAATAAAATTAATATTAAAATATACTACTCTTAATATTCTTCTTGAAATAGTTCTCTATAGAATTTTCTCATATCTGGCATCTGTTCACAAGTACATGGACCTGAAGTTGGCTCGCAGTCCCTAAAAAATAATAACACATGAAAACAGTGATAAATATAGTTAAATACAACAGGAAGGTTCATTTGCTACAAATATAAAGTAACTTTTTATTACTTGTCTTTCATGACAAGTGTCTATGAAAATTTAAGTATGATATATTCTGTTTCATTATTCTGTTTTAAGACTCAAAATATAAGTAAAATGTTTAAAACAAAATATTTCAGCATTGAATCAATGATATATTTTGGATCTAGATGGAAGACTCTGTGTTCATTCTGTCCTCACATTTTTAAAACCTTATTAAGCATGGTTTAAATCTCTCATAGTATTGTTTCGACTTTCTCATAGTATTTATATTGCGTAGCATAACCGGAGCATATTAGGCTTTTCCTGTTTTCAAGACCCTTCCCACAAGAATTCATCAGAATTTTTTAAAATTTTCTCTTAAAATTTTTAATTTTCACCATGTTTTCTGGTTTCGAGAAGGAGATATATAATCTAATCTTACCCAACGTTACTACATATTTCTTTCATTTCTTCAAAATACTTGGGTATACTATGCAATGTTCTAGAAATCCTCTCATGTAACTTCGTTGCCATATTTCCCTTTTTCTCGGGCACTTCATATGCCGTTGCGCAAACTGATTGGCCTATATGAGCTTTGCATTCAGAATAAGCTCTCTTAGGCTTTAAAACTTCTGGGTGGGCTTCTTCATGGGCTCTGTAGTTTCTACGTGCTTGTCGTACAAGTTGATTGTAAAGCGTTTTATCCGGATTTACAGTGGAAAAGAACACCTAGAAAAAGTTAAAGTACTTGTAACACACTTTAAGATGTCATGAAGAGTCAAGTTAATTCTTCAACAAAACTTTACCTGTTTTTCTTTGTTTTGATCAGTTATTCTATTGCTGAAGACTCCGCTGTATTTTTGACATACAGCGCAGGCAGCTTCAGCATGCCCAGCTCCATATTCGCACACATGATCTAAAAGATTAATTTTTTTTATTAAAACATATTTAAATATGTTTATTTTTTTAAATACCTCCTGGTTGGCAAGGACCTACAGGAGCCGGTTGTCCTAATGCCTTCCTTAAGCTCTCTTTTAATATTTTGCGTATTTCCATACCTCGATCCGGTTGAGTCCTTATAAAAAAACATTATTTGATTATAATTACAAATAAATAATTTTTTGCATCCAGATTATTTTTACTTGTAAAAATGATAATGAAGACGATAAATAGATGATTGTAATCTGATTAAGATGGATGAAATATCTATTCTAATTTTCAGCTACATCACTGTGATGATTTTTTTACCGTTATTTATGGACAAACCTGCTTTTAAAGATACTACATGCCCTCTCAAAGATGCCAGGTAGAGAATGTCTTCTTGAATGATCTTCCAGAGGTCTAAATTAAGAATTAATTTTACTACACTAAATTTTTTTTCCAAATAGGATATTTTTTTAACCAATCATCAGGAGGTTAAACTCGAGAAAAGAACAAAAATAGTGTAGATAAAAGTTTAAAAGCATATCAAGGAAATTGATCCCAATACAGAATCTTAACTGGTGTGTGTATTTAATTGTTTTTGGAAAGATACAAAAAACTCAGATAAAATGGTAGTTGTAAAATGTAATCATTTCTTTTTCAATAATATTTAAATAAGGTTATTCTGATTTTCACAAATTTTTATTGTTATGTTTACAACAATCGTATCGCTATCACAGTAGCATCATCAGGCAAGATTATATTTTGAATAACATTATTTGATTATAATTACAAATTTGTTGTAAACATAACAATAAAAATTTGTGAAAATCAGAATAACCTTATTTAAATATTATTTAATATGGATTTTCACCATGTAAGGACGATTCAATTCAACATTTCTTTTTCTTGAACTAATGATGGATCATAAATGAAACACCTTGTTAATTAAGAATTATTGACAAAACTACTTAAATTTGAATTTCATCATTTTCCAAATAATATCCACATTTTGATTCACTCAAAAGTTGATAAAATAATAGCACCAAATTAGTCTAACGAAGCTTTTTGCCGATCAGTAGATAAGACATACAGGATTTTCGAAGAAAAAGTTTATAAAACACCTTCATAGGAGAGAACTTGTTATAAAGAATAACACAAAAATTTCCTATAACTTAGATCTGAATAAAAGCAGATCCGCCAAGATAAAAACGTTTGAGGTATTTTAAAGTGAACGTCGATCATTTTATCACAATTTCTGAAAATAATACATAAATTCATGAGAACTTCGTTGAATATTTTTGTCTTATTGTCTTTAAATGTATTTGCAACTTCTCAATAAAGTAAAGATCATTGATATTATTTTGAGAATGATATTATCAAAAACTCAGTATATTTTCATAAATAAATTGGTACAGTTTTTTGAATATTCTGTATAGAAATAATGGAATTTTAGTTGAAGCGTCAAGGTAAACTTTAGTAACTACCTACACAAACCAAATTTCGGTATTATGGTCTCTCTTGGCTTCAAAGTATCAGAATTTTTTGAGGTCATGTTTTGCGGTATAAAATTGAATTTAATTTTTATATCTATCAGATTGGTAAAAAGAAATATCAAGAGGAATTGCCAGAAAATATTGTAGTCCACTAACTGGAGTGTCACCACTCTCGAAAATATATGAGTTGGGTTAATACTGTCTTTATATCTTCTTTATATCTTCTTTATATCCTCTATACTCTTACCTGGTCAACTAGAAATTTCTAATGTAACAATTTATATATTGTATCTGTATAATTAAAAAAAGGTAACAAAAAAAGGAGATTTCATTCAGGACTATAAACACGAATATACCTTCTAGGTCCACTGTATGGGCCTCCATCTATACCTCCATCTACATCTAATTGGGGGGTAGGTTTGAGAGGTAAATCTAGTACAGGCTGACGTGATAGAAAACCATCCTCTACTTTCTTATATCTCCATGGAGGTCTTTCGTATGCTTTACAACGCATCAGGCAAGTGGGTCTACATTTTTTGTTCCTATGATATTGATAAAATAAATTCTCATTCGGTTCAATATATTTTCCATAAATTTTAACCTGTGTGCTTTATTGAGTGAAGTGTGACATACTGCCCTATGTCCTTTAGGTCGGCCTGTGCAAGATAGAATAGTTTTTGGATTCAATACTGTACTGGTATTTGGTTTCTGTTGAATACAGGAACAAATAGTCTCCTCTATAGTGGTTTTTGTGCTCACTTCCAGTTTTGGTGACAACGTACCCTGCAATTTCAAGCTTAAAAATAGCATAAAATACAAAATGCATTTATCTAATAATCTGAATATTTCCAGGTGAGTGCTTTCATCAAATGATTTGAAATTCAGTATATTCAACACATGAATAAATCAATTAAAAATCATTTCTGCCAATCCAATAAGAAATTACAAATCAGATCGACTTTAAATTTAGCATTTAGGTGTAAAATAACGACAGAAAGGCTAATGCAAAATTTCTTGAGAATCGCAGATGCCGTAAACAAGTGCACAAAACTGCTGTTTGCACGTAAAAGCTTATATTGATTTTATGTTGATGTTGAAATAAAAAAATTTAACTTATAAAAATATGCAAATAGATAAAACTTACTGGAAACGCAGGTGTAGCTTCCATCAATAAATCTACTTCAGAACCACTAGGCACTCCTCCACTAACATTAGGATAAAGGAATTCACTTAAAGGAATTTGAAAGTAAGCCAAAACGTTGCCAGATTCGCAATTTTCCCATTGGATCAGTTCAACATACAACCATTCCCTACCTATCAGAAAAGTTATATAATGTATAAATGGATATGGACACTTTAAAGCATTCTTGTATTAAAAAGTGTGATGCACAACTTACTAAGCTGTTTGTTTAGATCATCTAAGTGGTACTTCGTTGGAAGAGTTTTCGTGAAAACGAACTGCTCATGAAACAACATAGGGAAAGACGGTCGGAAGCTTGATGTTTGAACACAGGAATCCAGCATGTATATTTGAAGAGATACTTGACCATTGGAACATAGCCATACTCCAGGACAAGTAACCTGTATAATTGTTTTCTCTTTAATAAATCAACAAAAATTAGAGTCACTAGTGATTATTTTAAGTCAACTTGAGCATCTTCTATAGATACTAAATAAAAGAACATAACAATAGTTCAATAAAGTGAAGAATATTAAGTTAGTACAACTTACAGCTTGGACATCTAATTCTACTTTGACTATGAAGGCTTTCCGACCCGCCATTATGAAAAAATATTGTTCATAATTTTGCGATAATATTCAACTAAAAAATTTAAAGTATATATTACATTTTTAAATGAAAAATAGGGTATTCATTGTCAATATGACATTATAAAATGAACAGTTTCTAGTGTGGTTGGCATAGCAACATTATTGACGAGTGTTCTCAACCTTGACAGAATAATTCTTCGGTTTTATCATTATTGATATAATAGATTTTTTAGGATATTATATAATTATATAATCGCTTATAGTTCCCTTTTATAAACTTGTTATATATAGAATTGAAAGCCATCTATTAGAAAAAAGCGAAAACTTAAATATTCACTATAAAGCATTTTTTGAATGTGAATCCTTTTTCTAACAAAGGATAAAATCATTAAAATAAACCATTTTACAAAAAAATAACCTTTATAAAGTCAAACCGACTCAAATTTTAAAATACCAAGAAATTTGATGCTGCTATTGTTTTAATCTCAGCATTTTCAGTTAATTTGAACAATGTTTCTCATGTAAATGCAATAAATATTAGTTGAAACTTTTAGGGTAAATTTGAGGTATAAATATCTCGGATGAGCTTTTTAATGAGCGAAATTGGTCCAATGGTTTCGCAGTTATTTACTTGAAGCTTTTTCTCACCTTTTCCAATAGTTCCGGAACTACTGATCCGATCGAAATAAAATTTGGTACTCGGGTGTATTATTACGACACGAAGATTTGCGGCAAATTTTGTGAGGATGAGCAGTCTGAGCGGACGACTGGAAATAATAGTGTTAATTTCCAAACAAAACGACCCATAGACTTGAAATTTTCAAGGTAGGTTTGGAGTTTAAGAAATTATGACCAAAAATGGACAGAATCAGCTCAGTGGTTCCGCAGTTACTTTCATTTGAAATTCTATTTTTTTTTGGAAGATAAATTACTCATTTTAAACCTTTTTTAACCTGTTTTTATTACCTATTCTACCTCTGTATATTTATAAATACCCTGTTCTGCTTGTTGAGTTGAGTTGTCTGAAGATAGGATAGTTAATTCCCGAAATTCGAGTCACAATTAAATGTGTAAAATATCAATTTATTGGTAGTAAAACATGGTAATTTCTACAACTTGTTTTAATTATGATCAACTACCAAATAGTAACGGCTGAAACAGTATCACAATAATATACATATAGAAACCTACACTAGGAGTTTAACGCTTTTTAAATTCCTTGATAGATTAACTTAATTTTTTGACATCTTGTTTTTTGGTCATACTGTTAGGATTTTTTTTGATTTCGATCATATCATTTGGTAGCCTTTTCTTATAATTGTTCTTCTGTTTGCCTAAAATAGCGACATTATTAAAATGGAAATCATGTTGTTTGTTTTCAAAATGCTCAGCTAATGCGTCTTATTTTTTGCAAGCACACAAATAGACTCATCTTTGAAAACACTCCGTATGTCTGGTATACAAAACAGAGGTATCTTCTAAGCATTTCAACTGTGGTAAGCATAGAGGAATAGGAGTTATAGGATAATCATATCTTATTATAAATTTTAAACTCTCATTTTTTCACAGACAATATAACAAAATCTGCATTTTATAGAATGTTGAGTTTTTTGAAAAAAGTAGGATTATAAACCTGATGAAACACTAGAATCTAAAATTCAGCAGTTTATTCTCATAGTGATTTACTCCATGTACTATATCACAAATTTCAAACGTTCAGCGTGAATTTTACTATTTATTTCACATAATAATATCCCATGTTAAAAGTACCACAATTCTATAACACCCAGTGAAAAAGTAAGAAGTATTGTTTAAAATCACTTAAAAATATAATAAATAGACAAATCACAGCAGATAATGAACATTGTGCATAAAAATGCGATAAAATCATTTCAACTGATTAGGTGATACAGGGTAATATTTCATTTTTTTCCGGATTTCTGTCATATCAGAGATGAAATATTCCTCAGGATGGGTCATCTTCTCACGAGAAGATAAGAAAGTGATTACAGGTGTTTCTTTTTTGGTTGCAAGTGGTGAACCTAGAAAAAAAAAATATAACATCAGTAAGGTAAATGATATATAATACCATTTGAGAGGATAAGGATATAGACTATATAAGGGGTGAGACATTTAAAATTTGCATGTTTGATCGGCAATAAATAAAAACCTAATGATTAATTTTTGAAAGTTATGAGTTTAAATGTTTGCTAAACAATTGTTGTGAAAATAAATAAATTAGCGGAAATTTAACTTTAATCATCGTTATGAGTTTAGTAGAAAGGCTGAACCTTGACACTTATGGATGCAAAAAATATCATTCAAATGACTGCCACGACTGGCTACAGTACCTTAGCCCAACAATCCAATTTTTCAGTACATTGTCGATTGTTTGGGGCTCAATCTCATGAATGGCAACTTCGATTTCGTGTTTCAAGGCATCAATTGTTTCCGAGTTGGGTGAGAATGACTTGATATTGGTATGTGGCGATTTTAAATGCTCTATGGTGGGATAGGAGCACTGGTCCGTGAGTGATAATATGAGTGATATAGGGGTGAACAGGTATAATCAACACTTTTAATTTTCTTCAACTTAAGCAGTTCAATAGGATCTACAATGTAAATGATAGAATTTTAGATTTGGTATTGTGTAACAACTTCAGGGTGAAAGCTCTAACTAGACCTTGTGTCCCTATTGTTAATGAGGACGACCACCACCCAGTTCTACAGTTTTTGTTTGATTTAGAAAATTAAAATTATCTGAAGAAATTTGCTAAGTATTGGCACAATTTTAAAAACGCCAATTTCTAGGCAATCAATAACGATTTATCGGAGGTTGATTGGAGCTCTCTTTTGTCAGGTTCGGACGTAGAATCTGAGGTTGACGTCTTTAGTGGCATATTAAATAACGCTGTACAGAAGCATGTACCTACGACTAAAAGCGAAAAAATATATAGAGGTTATATAAATAGACTGGAAAGTATGCAGCCTAAGTTCCTGAGAATCTTGTCTTTCAAAAATAATCTCCAAATTGTTGACCATAATTAAACTGAAATTCAACATAATTTCAAAATCGTAGAAGATTGAACGATATGTGTCTGCGATTCTGCTGGTCAATTGATGAATAATATTAGGTCTTATTTTTAGTTCATAGAAAGGTTTAAATTTTCATTTTAATATTTTGTATGGTGTATATTGTCAAACTGTGAATGCCGTATTGGGTTTAACCTGTTTGCATTCTTTTTTGTCTTGAAATAAAATAAAATCACTTTTTGCACTGGTTAAACTCTGCAAGCCTTTATATGGAGGTCTTTATGCAAAATTCTCCTCAGAGAAGTGCGGGAAATGTTCAGTTCTTGAGCACGATGACGAGTTGATATTGATGAGTGTTCAGTCATATTCTGGGTTACAGCAGCAATGTTTTCAGGTGTGCTTACTGTACCAGAACGTGAATGGGGTGTTTTATCAAATAACGGTCGAGTTTCACATGTGAGGGCATTTCATTTCTATTGAATTTTCCACGTATATTTCTAACAGTTTGGATATAAGATTCACCACTTTGGAAATAAGTTTTTAATATTTCCCAGTTTTGTCCAAGCGTAAATCGACCCATTTCGTTAATGTCAAATATTAAAGTGTTGCCAGACTCAAAATAACCACTACTTCAAAATGCAAACGCTAGATGGCCCACTCTTTACATGATTGATAAAACTTACCATTTTCTGACGTTTCACATTCTCCATTGGTTTCTTCGGAACTATCAGCTTCCTCACTGTTGTTTTTAAAACCTACAACCTGCAAAGTATTTGGAATTAATACAAACACAGAATATTATAATTTACTTGATATGCACTAGATAATTTGACATGTGATGAATTATGATAAAAGCAATTACAAAAAATACTTGAAGGTATACCTGAATAGTGAGCTTCTTATAATTTTTTTGATTTCCTAAGATATTTGTATCCCCCCAAAACTTCCTCAAATCGGCAATTTTAATAGTTTCAATGATTGCAATCTCCCTTTTCAGCCTATCAAACAAATAATCATCTCCAGTAATCTCCGCCCAGTTCCTGTTTACTTCTTCTTGCAGCACAACATCTCCACACTGTTTCATTTTAATTAAATCTCTTTTGATCTGATTGAACTTTTTCTCAGACATTTTCTTCAATGTTTTGTTCATCATTTGGATGAAATTTTCGATGCGTTCATCCACATAACTTGTAGTATTTTTTGTTGCTCGAGCATTGACTGATATGGTGTAACCAAGAACACCAAACGTATCCCTCAAGTTACAATCCACATAGTAGGCTAATTGTTCTTTAGTTCTCAAAATATCGAATAAGGGTTCCTCAATTATCATCTGAAATAAGTTGATTAATAATTTGCGCAAGGAATTTTAATAAGAAATTTACCATTATTAATTCGAGAACAACACTATCTCTCAAATTGTATGGTCCACACTGATAATAATTGGTGACAATGGAATTGGAATCATTTTGGTTGAAAGACTGTACTCTACAGCACTTTTCTCCTTTAGGTAATTCCCAAACTTTGAACTATAACAAACAAGGTTCACAATTAAAACAAAGTTTACTATCAGTTAATATCGATAATACCTGTGGATATAATTTTTTCTCCAATGCTGCATAGCTTAAATCGGCAACGAATTTTTCAGTAACCTTTAAAGCTATATCTTTAGTAACATTTCCCTGTACTAACGCTTTCACATATAGTTTGTTGAAAAACTGTTGGCAGAAATTTTTCATGTCATCATACGTTATTTGTGAAATTAGAGAAAATTTCTCAGTAGAGGTGGAATATTTATCCATGAGTAGAGCAAGTCGCAAATCTCTGTAAAAAATTTACTAAATTATAAACCTAGTGTATTAACTTTAAGGGATTATTTCAGATTAGATTAGAGAACTTTTCGCCCTAAGGCTTATCTGCACTGATGCCAATGAAATGTTTTGTTATTTACCAAATTGATGAATTCCCTTAGGGTTGTTTCTCATCAGAACATGTCTCTTTTCTTTTGGATTCGCCATTTCATTCCGAAGTGTTCGAACAATGAACATTTTACAGACATATGGCTATAAACAACTTTTTTAGTGACTGTTTTAGAGGCCATCTGTACTTTCCTTCAGTACTACTTGATGAACAGATACCCATCAAATTCAGTGCTGTCTGCACTGTATTGACGACACCGATGTTAGAAATTTAATCATTCTATATTGGAACTACAGTGAACTATACTAAATGAAATTCAAAATACACAGTGTTCTATAAAAAATTCTACAGAATTAATATAGTTAACGGACACATTCATTAATTTGAATGAAACTTTGAAACAAGACTGAATTAGCATCTGACTACAGACAAAAGGTCGGTCGCCCTTGAACATATTAAAGCTGCCAATCACTATATAGATAGTAATAATCTCAAGATCTTCCACAAATGTTGGAAAGGAGTAAAATTTAATTTATTAGAGTGCATGAAAATAAACCAAGTCCATAAGGAACTTTAAACACTGAGCAATCAATTAGAAATTAATCACTCCTCAACATATTTCCCCACTCTTCTCGGTCCAAAACATGTAACCACACCCTGCTTCCTCCTTAATATCATTTTCATATCTCAATGCATCTTGTAATCCAATACACTTGAAGATCATGTTATGATTGAAACGAGTCGTGTGTAACATTCTTAGTAAATAAATTGTGGAAATGTTGATAAAACATATTGTTTTATTTTCCAGCATATCAAAACATCCTCGTATATTAAAAGTCTTCATAATTTTACACTTATTTTTTAGCAAGATTTCAACCCAACAATAAAAAAAACAATCGCTGTATTTCATTTTTATCTAGTGAGATAGAACAAGCTCCTATATAAAAACTAATCTGAGAATCGTGCGTTTCGCACCACACCCACGGCAACCATGGAGGTCCTACTAAATCTACCACCCCTGCACCTACTCGTGCAGAGGGAGACGGAACGGACCACATACAAACTATATCAACTGGCGATTGATAGGCCTGAGGCAATTGTGATGGGAGGCTCAGGACTGCTGGACGAGCTTTTAACGAACAGTATCCTATCGATGCCCTCGGATCTAATGTCAAAAATCACGAGCCAGGAACGGAATTTCAATGTAATCGTCCCCAGCCGGGACGAAAGGACCCAGCATGCTGAGGTTTTATTGAGAACCGACCTTGGCTTGTTCACAGACGGCTCGCGAACGACGAACGGAACAGGAGCGGGAGTCTATGGGAGTAAACCGAGAATTAACATCTCATTGAGTCTCGGTCAAAACGCAACCATATTCCAGGCAGAAACATTTGCCATTGAGACCGCGGCGGAACTGCTGATAAAACGGCAAATCCACCACGGTAAAATCAAAATATTCACTGACAGTCAGTCAGTACTAAAAGCTCTGGAGTCCAGCTGTTTTACATCCAAAACAGTCTGGAGTTGCCGCATGGCTTTAAACAAGCTCGGTATGTATAACGGAGTCACTCTGGTTTGGATACTGAGCCACTCAAACTATTTGGGTAACGAGGAGGCGGATCGGCTGGCATTTGCTGCAGCTGCGCTGCCTCTGGTAGGACCGGAACCATTCCTGGGAATACCGCATGACGTGACTAACGAGGCGATAACAGGCAGAATGAACTCAAGGCTAGAGTCGTTCTGGCGGAGCCATTCTGGCCTGAAACACTCGAAGTTGTTCCTTGGAACAGCTTCGAGCAAAAAGATGGCGAACCTAGCGCTAGGTCTGGATAGGGCCAAACTAAGAACACTTGTCGGAATTATGACAGGTCACTGCAGACTGAAAGCGCATTTGCACAAAATCGGTCTGGCTGAAAACAATGAATGCAGGCTGTGTCTTGAGGACACTGAAACAGCCATGCACATCGTCTCAGAGTGCCCAGCGGTGAGTCGCATCAGATTCGAGGTCTTTGGCCAGGCTTTTATAGCCCACAGCGAACTGAAGAAATTACCCCTAAACAAGATTATCGATTTTATCCAAAAACTGGATCTCGTTGGGGAGATATAAATTAGGGGTGAACCACAATAGTCCGTGCGGACGCAGTGGTAGGGTGGACAGACGCCCGCTCATCATAAATAATAATAATAATAATAATCTGAGAATCACTATAGAATTTAGACAAGATGTGATTACAAGACAGTAATATCAAGTCAGTGTAATTTTTATGAAAGTACTTATTCGTGATACCTAATTGAGTTATTGAAATATAGATTTATTTTAAAACAAAAATTGAACTAATGAATATTTCAAATTTACTTACTTATTGAGAATTGAAGGCTTAATCAGCTTATTGTAATAGCCATTGGCTAATTTATCTTTAACAGCCTCAAACATAACTGGTGTGATTTGTGATTCCATTAATTTTAAGTGCTTAGTTACGACTTCAACCACTCTCTGGAATAATTTTGAAAGAAATTAGTGAAATAATGTAATAAAAATAATAATAAATTCATTAATCCTGTAAAGCAGCACACCAACTACGAAGAGTCAGAAAAATATGATGAGAGCACTAAAACAACTACGTATATCTACAAAAAATTATCATTTTAATATTCCTCAACACTACTGAAGCCCCTTTTCAGCATTGTTTTTATTGCCCTTCAGAAACTCAATCTGTCCAGAGTTTGAATGTAGCAGGAAGGTGATAATTTAATATCTTGATTTTTCAAACTTATTACAAACAAAACGAGTTTAGGCAGTGCCTATAAACTCGCAAAAATAATACAAACTAGTATGTTTAAGAGAAAAAGAAGTGTTTGAAGAGCAGAAACAAATCAAAAACTCACTCACAGTCGTAACCATTTTTAAAAGAGTTTACAGATACTAATCGCCAGCTACATACAGATTATGTTTACTAGCGGAGAGTGCTTGATCAGGTTATTCTTTCAGAAAATTATTGAGCTTACAAATGGAAATATGAAATTGAATTTAACCATGAATATTTCATCAATAGCCATAAAGTAATTCTTGATTGTTTCGGTCTCTACTTGACGGAAATTCATCGTAAATGATTTGAAGTAAAACACTTTATTTCCGCTTATTTTTATTTTGCAACGACAATTGTTTCGTCAATTACATATTGACTTCGTCAGGTGAGTATGGTTACTGGCTCATCACAGGTTCATAAAGTAATTGTTTGAACTATTTTCGTATCTGTTATCAGAAAACATAGATATTTAGACAAAAATGGAAGATCTTCCTCATAAAAAATAATTTTGAATTATTAAACTTACTGGTAACTTCTGATTGAATCCATAAATCTTAAATACAATTCCTCGATCATTTTTACTAACTGAGCACATAAGTTCTGCCATCTGAGCTGGATAAATATCTTCTGCAATTTGTAGAATGAACAGATTCATAAACATTTCCAGTTTACATACACTGAAAAAATTCATTTCTACATATTCTTCTTTATTATCAAGTAATAAAATGTTACCTAAGAGCTGACTCTACAGCTAGAGAACTGATGAGGTAAAATTGGTAGTAAGCTGTTGGCAGTTTAAATTTCTGATCCTTTTTATACCATAATTCCACCAGTGGCGTTTCTAATATCTTTTGTGGATATTCTGGGATATTGGTTTCTTCAGGTAACAGTTCGAAATCTGTTGTTACAAATTGATTTGGTGGTGGCAAATCCATATCAGGTTCAGGTTCCACAGTTTTCCATCTCGATACCCATTCTGATGGAATTTCTGACGTAAAAAAAATAAATAATAAAAACAAAAAAAAAACAATAAATACTGTTTAAGTTTATCAGAAATTACATTCTTACCTTTGTCAGTAAATAAAGTTCCGAACCATTTTTCTTTCTTATCGTACTCAATTTTTTCTTCATGCGTTTTACTCATAACTATAATGTTCATTTTTTCTGGCACTAGACATTCCAGCACAGATTTAATTCCCTGAAAATAAATAAATGAACCTGAGGAATCAATAAAAGTGAAAAAATATATATTTTAGTTTAATTATGACACTTCTCTTACCTCAGGATCATATTCAAAATATAGTTCTGAACCAGTAATGTATTCTTCAGATTTATAGAAGTGCATAGCTTCAGATATTTCTTCTACATACTCCATTGGAGTTTCTTCAGCTGTAAATTTGAAAGAGATTTCCTCAATTGTTTGGATTTCCTTAAATAATCGTTCTTGAGGTCCAACTTTTTTCAACATATTTATATAAGAAAAAACAGCAGATATCACCTGAGAATAATATTCATCATAATTACATCAAATATATAACTGAGTTATGCAGGGTATTTTTAAAAGCGAAGGTTGTTTTAACATGATGTAAAACACATCAAAATGAACCATTTCATGGAAATATAGCCTGTATACCAGTTGAAGAATAATTAAGTTAAAAAACTAAAGAATAAAATTGATCCTCTTACAGTTATAATATATTTAGAGGGACACTTTGAAATAGAACTGTTATTTAGTGAAACTACTTTATTTTTAGAAATCAAAAACATTTTTATTTCGACTGAGATGAACTTAGATAATAAAGTTGACAAACTGGAAAAAAATACTCACATCATTTACATGTTTCAGTCCTTCCGCAGTCAAGACAAGTGAAACTGAAAACAACGAGTACATCGAATTGTGTTCGATTCCCGTTTCACCATTACCTGTATCTATAGTTAGAGCCCAGACCCTAAAAAAATAAAAACAAAATGTAATCGGATTAGTGCTTCCTTTGATTCTGGACTACTGTCGTCAACGTTTGAACTTGTGCAGTTATGCTTTTTGTTTCATGAACCAATTTTGATTTGCCATAAGCAATTCATATTATCTAAAAGATAATATCAAAAATGTATACTGCAAAGCTGAAATTATTTCTTTTGATGTACAAAATTTTTATTTCTGTGTAAACCAAACATAGAAACAATAAACCTTGTTGACAACTAATTACCATGGAATCGAAACTAACCCTGTAATAAAAAAAAGAGATACTGGATAGTTTTAACATTTGGCTGAAACAAACTTATTTCGTATTCAACGGTACGTTTTCCAAAGATGCTGAAAGCCTCTACATAGACAACCCGGAAATTGAAATCCAAAATAGCGCATACTTTGAATATTTTATTTAGTGGCATCATTATGTAGATGATATTATATCTTTAGTTAATGACGCAAATATACACTTTTGATTATTTGTAGATTTCATTAACAAATTACATCCAAAAAGTAAATTCACCCAAGAGGAAGAAATTAGCAAATTAGCCGCAATTCCAAGATGCATATCCGCCAATCGAAGCCAAAACAATCAAAGATATTAATTACCATTAATAATGAAACAACAACTCAAAAAGGCTGTGCACATGCAATTCATTTGGTTTTAAAAAAATACTCACTTTTTCTTCAAATGTGAAAGAAGGCTTCCTTTTCCTTCGTCCCCAATCAACCATGAGATATATTGATGCGGTTTAGTTCTATATTTGTCCAGTAATGACGGAAGGCACCAAGTTAAATGTAACTGATATGAAAATGGTCAAATATTATACAATAATTTAATAGCACATTTTAAATCTAATATTATATTTAGCAGTAAACAAAGATTCTGTTCAAGAGTGGTTATTCTCAACAGTGATAGGAGAATCTACCAGTATAAAGATTCTTCTGGTTCCATTCGAAAAAGCAATAGAAACATTAGGAAATTTTTATGAGTTTGTGGTAATAGAGTAAATTAGGTATTATACTTTAGTACACAATAAAGGCAAACAATAGTTTTCTAAAACTTTAATTGCTCTTACATAATAAACTGTTCAGATTTAAGGTGTCCAAAATCTAGGTATGCTATGCTTATGTCTTGAAAATTTATAGCCACAAAGGATGGCAGTGGTGTGTTGCTGTACATAATTTTAAAGCTATAGCACGTTCTCTAAAACAGGGCTTAAAACCCTCATCTATAATCTTCAGTCAACTTTTTTTAATGATAAATAACAACAATCCCATAACTTCATTTATAAAGATCTTGAAGCTTGGAAGGTAAGTATAAGACAGAATGTAGGAGGTTAACAAAATTCTATATTTACTACTAACCATAAAAAAAGCACGATCCAAACTCCAATATATCAAAGAAATAGTTTTTGATTAAATTTTTTTTTAATTAAATTATGTAGGAAAATATACCCTGAAGAACCATGAAAAATGGATACTGACCTGACAAAGATCTTTCTGAGGTTTAATGTAATATAATCTGGGAAACTGATGTGTTTCATACACTTTATTTTTAAAACTCTCAAAATTATCTGCTGGCAAATTGTTGGTAGGGACACTAGAAAAACATTCCAAAACATAATCTTGGAGTACTTCCATAGGTAAGCGTGCCTGAAATTTTAATATTTAATTTTAGTATATGAATTTATTGATTAAATAAGATATACTAAGGATAGTTTAAAAGGTAATACTTCTTTTTGTCAGGAACTGACTGATAAACTGAAACCTATTGTCTCCCTATTATATTTAAAAAAAATAATTCAGGCAAATTATGCTGCCGAAAATATTTGGAATCTTTTCATCATCAGGTCACTGTATTCTCAATAATAAAAAAGTTATAGAAAACAAAGTAATTTTCTATTCATTCTACTTTTAAAATGAGCTATCACAAAGCAACGGGCAACTTCATCCAATATTTCAACAAATTAGTTTCACTTACAATTTCTCAGTACTTCTTGCTTATAATGAACAATTACATAACATGAGGAGCTTTATTTGGTACAAGAATGGTTTTCCAGATGAACACTTCGCTTCAAATCTAATTTTAATGCAATTTTCAAAATAAACTCATCGTATGGTTATTTTTCAAAAACCTAAGGTCATATCAAATTCATAGGTCCTAATAGATATAGCAGCTATATTTAAGCACACACATCGGTTAATTAGTTCCTGGTTTGATGAAGAAAACACAACATAGTCTCTTTCAAGAGCGATACAAACATTCCAGAGCTTTTCTGACTGTTCGGTATCTTCCTTGACAAACAATTCATCTTTGGCCTCAAAATATGCCTTGGTTTTGGCTATCACCTTCTCATTAAAGACAAAATTCTTTCCGCCAAGTATTTTTTTTATGAACAGGTAAGTTACTGGGAGAGAATAGGGTGGATGTGGACATAATTTGTGCAACTTTTCCATTATAGCCGATGACACAGGTAAAAGATCACTTTTCCTTTGTACCTGAGGCCATTTCTTCTAAAATTGCTCATTCAATAGATCTTGTAGCGACATGTAATGATGGTTACTGCCCCTTTCAAGGTAGTTGAAAATGTTTTCAGCTATCTTTTGAAAATTGGTAGTTTGTAACATAAATTTTAATTTTACAATTGAGGTACCATCTGTGTCATACCGGAAACTTATATACTAATACTATCTTGTTTACCTGAATTGCAACAGTCATCCGATGAGCTGAGTAATGTCTTTGTCTAAATTTATGGACATCATTATACAATTTATCATCAGAAATATTGTCCCTCAATGTTACCAAATTACCCCATGCAAAAGAATTCACAGGACAATCAGCATCAGCCAGGCTACACAGTAGTTGTTCTTTCCTAAAACTATCTTTAGGCACTGCCATTTGGAATTCTATAAAAAAAACCTTATTGAGACTCGAGAATTAAATTTAATGGAATATTTAGAATATTTATTTCACCTGATTCAATAGCCTCCCTTTCCCTTGTCATAGCTGATTTATGCATTAGAGGTTCGATAAAAAATTGAGCAAATCTATCAAGTGCTTTATAGAGATGTTTCTCAAGGCACTCAAAATAAAAAACTGTAGTTTCACAATCTGTTGAAGCATTATCAGATCCTCCCCTTTTCTGGAAGAACATAAAAAAAATTATAATTATATGGAAAAAGGGCAATTAATAGAAAGACGTATTAAATTCAAAGTACCATACAGGTGTTGATTGTATCAAAAATATATATTAAAGGAAATATTTCAAAGTATCTCGAAATATCATGAAGAGACTTTGATATTGAATTAAATTTATCTGAAGGCATTTAACGAATATGTTAGAATGATTTTCATTAATGTTTTACCTTAATAAAAGAATCAAAATCATTTTCGGCAGGGTATTTAGAACTACCCATAAATACCATATGCTCTAAAAAATGAGCTAGACCAGGAACATCTTTAGGATCACTAAAACTACCAACTCCAACACATAAAGCAGCAGCTGCCTGTAAAAAAAATGAACAAAATAAATAAAAATGGTTAATCAAAATGTAATATAAATGTTCACCATTTTGCTCTCAATATCGGGGACTTTTTTCATTGGAATATCATCATTTTCACTTTCACTTATCTCATCCTCTGTGTCAGAGTTATCTGATTCTTCATCTGAAGTTTCATCAATATCAGAATCTTCCTCGCTATCCAACTGTTCTAATGGTGCTGAATCAGCTATCAGACAAGCTACAAGTCCATTCTCTAATCTTATAACCCTAAAATATAAAAAAGAAACAGATAACACTTTAAATAACACAATACACTAGTTTATAACTTACTTGTATTCTTTATTATCACTGCAACTCTTAACAGGAGGTGGAAGCGTTTCAAAGTGAAACTTATTGGAAATTTTCTCTGACGAGTTATATATAGGTATCGTTTCACTCATGATTCGTCGTGGCGCTTTCTTACTGTTAATTTTTTTCAATATATGCCTAATATTTCTTATAGCAATCAACATGAAATTGATAACCTCATTTCTATCAGCAATTCGTCAAATAAAAACAGAATGGTAAAAAAAATCCTGTTAAGGATATAGAAACAAAGGAAAAAATGTATTGCACAAAGTTTAGATGGGATTTTCTAACGAATGTTAAAGAATACTATTAAATAAAAATGAGAGAAAGTCCTGTTTTTTTTTTTATTGATATATCAAAAATAATTTTTTTTAGGTTATTTGGAACATAGAGTGTGCAGCAAACTTTTACTACCATTCAAAAACAAATATCAACTTCTTCCTCTCTATCCACTATAATGGATTTTATGGGTCCGCCCAAACAAGTACCCAGATTTAAATATCCACTTATTATCCTAATTCAACAATGTCGTCGGTCGCATCCTAAGTAATAAAAGTAATAAGAATAAACATATAGGTATGAAAAAGACATAGGAAATTCAATGTTAATCTAGAGGACGACGAGAGTCCAGTGGAGCAATGGAAGAATTAAAACCTCAGTGCGATGACGAATAAACGACTGATATCTCTCAATGGCAGTAGCTAGTGGAGGGATGATTCGATCGAAACGAGGCTCTGCAGAATTATTCGCAGTGCGGGTAACCGTTGCCAACCGTACGGTGATTACCCTATTTGTACGGTAAATTGAGTCAAAATACGGTATACGAATTGGCTACCGTACGCCGAAATACGGTAATTTCACAGATTATATTTTTCAAAATTTAACATTCTTTAACTAGTGTCATCTCTCAGCAAGATCTAGAACTAACAGAATGCTCGGTTAGCTTATGTGTAACGTTTGCTGATCAGTAGATTCCTGCCGAGAACCATGAATTCTAGGGGGATTCCAAAAACATAAATTTTGATTTAAATTTTCAAGTTTTGGCAAAATATAATTAAGGAAAAGATAATATAACTCAACTAAAGGATCGTGCAATGAATGATGAATTTGCTCTACTGATAGAAGACGTTCACCTAAATATTTAGAGTTAGCTAGTGATAGCCAACGTGTTTGTGAAGCCAGAATGAAGGCTAGATACAGTCCATTCGATAGTAACCTATGATAGTAACTTTTCCGGTCGACTCGAATTATGTTAGATCCCCTCTTCAAGGAGATCTCCTAAGCATGTCACAGTTCCGCACTGGTTACCGGAAGTGCAGTTGTAGGTGCATGCTGGCTGTATCATGTCCTTTCTAACCCCTTCCGCTGCATAAGAATGATATCCGATTCGAGCGAGTTACCAACCTAACGTTATGTAGAAATAAGTCATTTAGATCCGGGGAGCTATTAGGTTCGCTGTGGAGCTTCGTGAACCATTGCGTAGATTTAACCACAGGCTGATAAATGTTTGATTCCATTTATTGAGGGCTGTTGCTTTTCATTATTACTAATATATATTCTTCTGGTGTTACTGTGTTTTGAATATTTGAACCTCCCGTCACTGTTTCCTTGCTCTCGTTAGGTGTATTTTGGGTTGTTTACATAACGTAACATTAGAAAGGTTGTCGATCTCTGTAACCTTAATTTTATGTATCAAAATTGGCAATTAAACAATCAGACCAACTACTAAGTGCAAATATCTGGGAATACTGATATACAACAAACTGACTTTCAAGCATCACATAAAAACCCAGAAAAAAGCAGCCATCACACGAGCCGGACACTTTAGGTTACTTACATTCAGAAACTTAGGCATTAACACCAAAACATCCACTGCTATTTACAAAATGATCTACAGACCACTGCTGGAGTAAGGCCACATAATATTCTTAAATGCAACAAAAACTGCACCAAACTACCTAGAAAAAGCGGAACGAACTTCCCTTAGAAAAATAACGAAGTTGAGACACTCGAACAATTGTCTACACAATTCTTCTAACATCATGTTATACAAGACAACAGAAGTGGAGCCAATACTGACCAGACTCCAAGGGCTAAGCAGAAATTCATTGGAAACCAGAACAACAGGACCATCATAAAACCGCTAAAACATTATTACAATACAGAACTAAAAAGACAAAACTATCAGCACTCCACTGTTTAAACATTTAATGTCCCTACAATAACATCTGTGTAGCAACTACTACATTTTATATCTTATGAATTAAAATGTATATTACTCTTTGGTAGATTTCAATCGATAGCCATTTGATTCGAGAAAAAATAATTTGAATTTTCATATATTTATTTAAATATAATAATTCTTCTGATTGTTCAATAAAGATAATCTCTCTATATATATTATTGACTTGTATTAATTACTTTTCAGAGAAAAATTAAACTCATCTATAATTTTCAAATGATTATTATATTATCAAGAAAAACTTGATACAGTGGGCTCTCTCTTACGGAAGAAAAATATGAAATAATTTTGTTAATGAAAATATCTGATTGTGATTAGATATAGTATTTTTCGCGTGTTTTAATTTTATGGATATTGACGTGACAACGTCTTATAAATTGGTTTGCCGGGTGACACTTCAAGAAACTGCGTTACGCTCCGCTCACGTTATGCGCTCACAATGAGAGCGAGTGAGAGGCACGCGTCCCTTCCACTCGGGCATGGTTAGCCCGCCTAAGAGCGAGAGAGACAGACATAAAAAGTGAAAGGCACGCGTCCCTTCCACTCGAGCACAGTTAGCCCGCCTAAGAGCAAGAGAGACAGAGCGAGAGAGAGAGAGAGAGAGTGAGAGAGATAGGCATACACACCGGTTCATGTCTTGCGCTTCTATTTCGCTTAGGCGCCTGCATACAAGTTTACACGTTGCCAGTTAATTGTAAAACGATTGTGTAGTGATAATGTGAAGGTAGTTTCGTCCATCGCAACAATTCAAACAGCAAAGGTAAATAATTTCAGACTGATAATATAACATGATGAAATAAATGACTAAGACATAAGTGAATAGGTTATGTTGTATTAATCACAATGTTGTGGTAGTTTTCAATAAAAAAAGTAGTAGAAATCGTTTCTCAACCAATAATAATTTGTTTAACTTGAAAAAATGAGCGCGACTTGCTATATAAAAAATTGAAATAACAATGTTTAACCTCCAACCTGTCAAATCGAAACTTTCAAACATTCAAACCGAGACGACTAATCACTGCGCAAGGTCGTAAGCGCGCGATTTACAAATTCAAAGATCAAATGTGAATTAGTTTTCTCCTTTTAGAAAATACACTTTGAATTAAAATCGATTGATATTAACAATTAATGTGATTTAAATAAATGTTCTAACTTTTAAATTTAGTTTTTATATTTATAACAATGTAAAACAAGTTAAATTTATTAATAACTTATAACAACTGATTGATAAATAAAATTTTGTTAATATGAAATTCAGTGCGAGATTCTTTGTATAAATTAATGTTTTAAATATAATTCTTTGTATAAATAAATGTTTTAAATTGTTACTATTATTTCATCCTTCTTCCTACTATACGAATGAATATTCACATTAAAATTATTTTACCACTCAAAGTCGTTGTCACGTAAAACTTTCGCCCGTATACCGACTTTACAGGCAACAAATTTTTTTTTTTTTGTAAGTATTTGTTCACCCATCGTAGGAAAGAGTCATCCAAACAGAATAGTTGCTTCACGTACAAGCCATATCTCCTCGGAGCTAAAGCTTCTGTGATATCATTTATTTATTCACCTTCTGTATTTCAATTTGTGAATGTGATATTGCATTATTTTTGATGTGTAATTGACTCAGTGAATAAATTTAATTATTATTATTTTGAAAAAATGAACTTGTAATTTCTAGAAATTTTTCCAGCTTATGTTTTGAATCCCTGATAGTTCAAAGATATAATAGAAAACATGATTCCAATTTGTCACAAAATATTATTTTTTACATATTTTTGATCTCTATAATTCAATTTTACTTTTGTGCGCTCGTCCCAGAGCACACTACAATGCCTGTATATGTTTTTTTTAAATTCAGCCAAAAATGAACTCAAACGATTAAAAGGAAAGACTTTCGATTTACAGGGAAGACTTTAAGACTAAATGGGAAGATAAAGTTCGAGAATAGGTAAAATCCAATCCTGAGACTTGAAGATATAACCATTGGAAATTATATTTTTTTGCGAACTTGTTCTAGGGAACAGTGTGCTATGGTTTTGCCCAAATGTCTAAGTTTTTATTTGAGCCGAAATTAGTCTCAAACGAGTGGGTTAATAAAATTCACATGTTCTGCGTACCACTGTTCCACAATCTGAAATGTGTTATGGTCCCTCGGAGCCCAAAGTCGAAGGCAGAGATCTTCGTGTTTTGAGGTACTATATCCTGTGCTCTCTGTTCGGTCTCTCGAAAACATGTTTGGCAAGCATCTATCACAAAATTTAATATAATGTTTCTCATAGTGGAAACTTGTTTGAAAAACAAACTGGCTTCCATCAAATTCACTATTATACTGCTATTCAACCCGCCAAGTTAATGGATATATTTGACCATCTATTTACTTCAGGTGTTAATTAATCGTTTATACAGATTTCCTAACAAAGCATCACTATGTGTTAAAACCATCATTTGAAGTTGAAACGTGGTTTCACCTACTGTGATAACTTTATTAAAACTAGGATAATAAATAATAATAACTTTATTTACCCAACGGGAAGATTCCCAATTACTAAATAACATTTCTATATTTCAGCAGCACGTAAGAAAATTGTCCTTTTTAACTCTGAATTTTTCCAATTTCACACTTTTCAGTAACAAGTAAATTGTTCACAAGTTACTTCACGCACGATTCTTCAGGTCTAACTCGAATTTAATTATATTTTCCCCTTTAATCTAACACTTATGATAATTATTTATAAATTTTCCAGGCTCGCATCTTCGATAGAAGTATATTTTCGGTCAATTCTGTAGTTTTCACTAACGCCAACGAATACTGTACATACATATCCCATGCTTGATTTTTCCAATAAATTCATTTCACTCCATTTTTCATTTTCACAACTTGAATAGGATCACTATGTTCACTTGATATTTTAGAAATTTCGTTCAACTCGTCACCAAAACTCGCGAAAATCGTTTTTCACATAAGATATATTCAACCGAATACATTCGAATGTAGTACCACTTTAATCGCGCTTACTTATCACTAGGTTTCACGTCACTATTCGAAATTAAACTAGAAAGAGACCATAATTGCGATCCTTTCTTCGCTATCTCTCGTATAAAACTGTCTAAATAATTCCTTGACCAGTCCATGAATCATCCCTGACGCACCGTGTTAGGTAACTGACCAGTCCATATTCTAGCAACATATACGGGGTGCATCCGAAAGTATATCGGTAAGTTTAATTAAGATTTTTACTTCAAATCTAGAAAAACATTATTTCGAGTTGAAATTGTACGAGGGGTATTCAACAAATTTTGTTATTAGATTTATGTCATTTAACTTATTTTCTTGATACAAACTTGATATGATCACGTTTCTTTTTGCTTGAATTTAAGGAGACCGATTTTGTAAAAGTACCATACTCACCTGATGAAGTCAAAATGTACTTGACGAAAAAATTGTTGTGTAAGCGATAAATATTAGCGGAAATAAAGTATTTACTTTAAATCATATACGATGAATTTTAGTAAAGACCGAAACAATCAAGAAAATAAATTAAATGACATAAATCCAATAACAAAATTTATTGAATACCCCTCGTACAATTTCAACTCGAAATAATATATATTATTGTTAATCTATGGTTTTATAAGAGAGATAGCGAAGAACGGATCGCAATTATGTACTCTTTCTAGTTTAATTTCGAATAGTGACGTGAAACCTAGTGATAAGTGAGCGTGATTAAAGTGGTACTACATTCGAATGTATTCGGTTGGATATATCTTACGTGAAAAACGATTTTCGCGTGTTTTGGTGACGAGTTGAACGAAATTTCTAAAATATCAAGTAAACATAGTGATCCTATTCAAGGTGTTAAAAGGAAAAATGGGGTGAAATGAATTTATCGGAAAAATCAAGCGTGGGATATGTATGTACAGTATTCGTTGGCGTTAGTGAAAAGTACAGAATTGACTGAAAATATACTTCTATCGAATTTGCGAGCCTGGAAAATTTATAAATAATTGTCATAAGTGTTAGATAAAAGTGGAAAATATAATTAAATTCGACTTACACCTGAAGGATCGTGCGTGAAGTAACCTGTGAACAATTTACTTGTTACTGAAAAGTGTGAAATTGGAAAAATTCAGAGTGAAAATGGATAATTTTCATACGTGCTGCTGAAATATAAAAATGTTATTTAGTAATTGGGAATCTTTCCGTTGGCTAAATAAAGTTATTATTATTTATTATCCTAGTTTTAATAAATTTATCACAGTAGGTGAAACCACGTTTCAACTTCAAATGATGGTTTTAACACATAGTGATGCATTGTTAGAAAATCTGTATAAACGATTAATTACACCTAAAGTAAGTAGATGGTCAAATATATCCATCAGGATAAATAATAATAATAATAATATTGAAAAGCAACAACCCTCAATGAATGGAAACCAACATTAATCAGCCTGTAGTTAAATCTACTCTACGCAGTGCAGGCACGTAGCCATAGATAAAGGAATATATTCTTGTTAATCTATGGCTTGGTCGCCTATTGGAACGCACTAGTAGGTATCTTTTCGTTTGGCGGGAAAACGTTAACCACATAAATGAACACAAACAAGAAACAAACGGTGTCTCATCAATTTAATATAAAAACGAATTAATATAAAATTGATAGAATACACGATTCCGAAGTTGGTTTCAAAATTATAACAGATATTTTCAAATCCGACCATCAGTTAGATAATCCTCAAAAGAAATGGATTTCACTGCGAGGAAAAGGATAATTGTACCGGAAAATGTAGTAAATGTACAATACTCCAACGATCTGAATATGTATAATATTCCACCAATAGGAGAAACAAGTTTGGAAGAGTTTGAAACTCTTGCCATAGAAAGATTGCAATTATTAAGAATCCTTGAACAAGCATCTTCTAAAGGTAATAAAATTTATAGTGATGAGTGGAGGCAATGTATTAAAGAAGATCTAACTAAAACAGATCTGAAAAAATTTATCAGGCTAATGAATGGATTAAATGGTCAGAATGATCTAGATTTTAGTGCACGTAGAGCAGATCACTTATCTCATTTCATTTTGAGATTGGCTTATTGCCGTTCTGAAGAACTAAGGAGATGGTTCATTAATAGAGAGTTAGAATGGTTCAAGTTACGATTTATGATTCAAAACCAAAGAACAATGAATATGTTTCTGGAAAGCAATAAATTGTTTTATAGTCCAATTTCTGAAGACGATAAGAATGCAATTTTCAATGAACTAATGATGTCAACAGCGAATATGTCTGATGTTAACATCAAAACAACAAATTTTTTTAAAGTTCCATTTTCTGAGGTATGTTCCCTCATAAAAAGTAGGAGGGTATTTGTGAAAAGAGGATACGCTTTTATTCCTACCAGTGAACTTATTGTTTGTGTTCAGGCAAAATTTCGAAACAACTTAAGTGAAGCTTTGAATGTGAGTATTTTATTTTACTAATTTTTTGACTAAGGCTTAAATTCAATTTATTTTTGATGATTATCAGTTTTTTCCCTTATAATATCTCTGTTTTTCCTATTGCCACTTGAACATGCTGGTTTGTAGAGGAGCGACCAGGGGATTTAATCTAGAGAATAGTGTACATTTTCACATTACTACATCAATTCTATCGTCTCATTCGTCTCTACTTTGAAATTTTGTAAAAAATTCATGGTGAAATGAAGAATCTACCTATCAAAAAGTCATGAAATTTATTTTTGAAATGAGGATATTCTTATAACCATATGAGATACAAGAATATCAGCAGGGGTTTTTGTGATTAATAATTTTATATACTCATTCTTTTAACATTCAAGCTCATTTGAATCATTGTAGGATATTTTCATGATTGAAAACTATTGATTTGTATGAGTTGTTATACAAATGAAACCTTTATTAGAATTAAATTGGCATGTTATTGCTATTCAGAAATATTGATATATCTAATTTTGTATACTAGTTAATATTATTTAAATGTTTTCTTTTTCAGATTGCTAATCAACGTTTACCATCCTTGGATGATGATAGAATTAACAACTTCCTCCTCAATTTAAACAATTCTTATACAGGCAAGGATTATAGTTCATCCAATTCAGATAAAAAGGAAATCGATATTTCCAATTTGGATCTTTATTCAAAGAAACATTACCCATTATGCATGAGGCATGTGCATGAAACACTCAGGGCTACACATCACTTGAAACACAAATGTCGACTCCAGTATGGTTTGTTTTTAAAAGGCATAGGAGTAACATTAGAAGATGCTTTGGAATTTTGGAGGAGTGAGTTTACCAAGCTTATGGATCATAACAAATTTGAGAAAGGTTATGTTTATAACATAAAACACTCATACGGAAAAGCTGGAGGAATGGTTAATTACAGTCCTTATAGCTGCTTAAAAATCATAATGGAATCTGTTGGAGCAGGAGATCATCATGGTTGTCCATTTAAGCATTGGGATGCTAATCTGGTGAAGCAAAAATTGATGGATTATGGGGTTTCTGCAGAAGGTATGACAAATCATTTTTATTGTAATTTATCTGTAGAGCATTGGGCAATTTAATGGAAGGTATTATGTTAAAACCATTTATTGGTAGTGAATTATATACATTCTGTCAAGAAAGTACCGGGAATTATCGATTTAAATCTGGCGGGGCAATGAGGCAGGTAAAAATTTTTTTCCTAGGTTGGTACCACTGTCCTTAATTACTATGCCAAGCTTGAGCGGGATCTGTCAACTAGTGTGTTTGCAACAGCTGATTAAGTCAGTCGATGTCAGAGTGCGTGCCGATTTTTACTATGGGTGATTATTACGTTGAGCAAAGAATTTGTTTAAAATTTTGTGTTGCAAATGAATTTTCGTGTGCCGATGCATTGAAAATGTTGCAAAAGGCCTTTGATGATAATGCTCTATCGAAAACTCGTGCATATCAGTGGTACAGAGCCTTCAAGGACGGTCGTGAAGTGGTCGCCCATCGACGGCTTCGATCGAAGATAACGTCGATAAAATTAAGGAAAGGGTGCTGGAAAACCGTCGTACCAGCTTGAGAGAGATAGCACATGATCTTAAGATATCCCACGAGTCCGCACGTACGATTTTGATTGATATTTTGGGCATGAGAAAGGTGGCCGCACGACTCGTACCGAAAGACCTGAATTTTCTTCAAAAACGTCATCGCCAACAGGTTGCTTCAGACATGCTGGATCGCTGTAATTCCGATTCTACATTCATGGAACGCATTATAACTGGTGATGAGACCTGGGTCTACAGGTACGATATGCAAACAAGCCAGCAATCATCGGAATGGGTGGCAAAAAATGAGCCGAAACCGAAAAAACCACGCCAAAGCCGCTAGAAAATGAAGGTGATGCTCATTGTTTTCTTCGATATCCGTGGCGTGGTGCGCTACGAATTCGTTCCAGAGGGTCAGACGGTAAACAAGGAGTATTACCTAGGCGTTATGAAACGTTTGCGTGAGCGTATCCGTAAGAAGCGGCCAAATTTGTGGGCGAACAACTCATGGATTTTGCATGACGATAACGCGCCTTCTCACCGAGCTACGATTGTGACTGACTTTCTCGCCAAAAACTCAACAAACGTGCTTCAGCAACCACCGTATTCGCCGGATTTGGCTCCCTGCGACTTTTTCCTCTTTCCAAAACTAAAATTGCCCCTTCGTGGCATCCGTTTTGAGTCGATTGAAGCCATAAAACAAAATTCGGCGCGAGAGCTAAAGTCCATCCCGGAAAGCGCCTATAAAAAATGTTTCGATAATTGGAAGTGCCGTTGGCATAGATGTATTGGAGAAAATGGAGCCTATTTTGAAGGCGACCCATTAAATTTTGACGATTAAATGTAAAAATGTTGTTTTAATTGAAAATTCCCGGTACTTTCTTGACAGAGTAGTATGTACGAAATAATGGTAGTAATAATATATTTTTTGTATCTTTGGCCAATACATTAATCAAGTTTTAAGTTTAAGAAAGCCAGAACTACAATAAGCCTTGAATTATTTCAGTCATCTGATTGACCAGAAACTGTTCGAGTCTTAGTTTCAAATGAGTCTTAGAAACCTCAGTATTTTCAAATATTGAAATAAAATGGTGAAAAGCACTGACATGGAAGTTGGAAACTTTTAACTGCTTCTCCAACAGTCCATTTGCCTGAAAATTTCAAATTTATGAATTACCTTTTAAAGAAGCTACATTAAGTCCGAAGCTTTTTAGCTCTTGTTCAATAACCCTGAAAATTTCAAATATGTCAATTAATTCGTAAAGAAGCTACCTTTGATGAATGAAAAGACAGAATTCTGTCATCTGAAAGTCAAATAAATGTCACTTTTTTGCAATTTTAGAAATGTTCTCCTGAGAAGACAGAATCTGATGAAAATGAAAAATTATGCATGAGCTTTCATGTTGTTATTTCATAATTTGAATTAATATTGCATTAGTGTTTTCTTTATTGATCTTAGGGCTATCCAGACCTTAAGATCTGTAGTATTCACAGAAGTTTTGAAATCTTTAGACTACTCCGGAGTTTGTCTAATGACACAAATTTGTGGATTCGAATAACATAAAAAGTAATTAATCAACTGGTATGATGTTCACAAGAGAAATTTTGGTGTCGAATTTTTTGTAAATTAATTTCTTAGGGATTTTTAATATTCAACAAAAAAGCCGATGTTTACCTTGTCAAAACGTAGACCTAGTTGAGCTTTGATTCAGAATACGTAAATTTTTTGAGTCTATGAGTGAATCATGTCATACAAAATTGGGCTGATTTGATTGAACCATAAACAAAATATTTGAGTTTAATGTTATGGCACATTTAGGAAAATCACTCTAAATATCCCAAAAGAAAGACATACTGCCCACGAACGTTGTTCAGACTGACTTATATACCCTCTAACCTCATACCAAGTTTGTCCCTCTCATTGTGAAGCACCTTGTATGACAATTCCTATGTTTATTAAATATGTAAATCTAATTTAGCGCAACTTCACTCAACAACGAAAATCCAATATTTTATGATAGATTGGGCCGTTGCTTGGTAGAAATCAGTTGTAATTGTCATTATAAAATAAAACACTTGTTTACATTTTCTACTTTATTTTTGGTATTGACGTACGTTTCGTCTTTGCTAGAAAGACTTCATCAGAATACCGTATTCTGATGAAGTCTTTCTAGCAAAGACGAAACGTACGTCAATACCAAAAATAAAGTAGAAAATGTAAACAAGTGTTTTATTTTATAATGACAAAATCCAATAATGTGTTTAATTAGAGACTGTTGGTTCATTAATTTTTCAATTAAAACTGAAAGAATGCAACTAGAAAAAATAGACAAAAATGCTGTAATGAAACCTGTTATAACTCGAAATTTATAGCGTCTTTTTATACATATTTTTTTTTTCAGGTATCGAAACGATTTTGGATATGGTGAAGAAAGGTCATTTTCAGATAGCTTGTACCAAATATTATGAATACACACATTCAATGCAAGCACCAAGCTCTCTTATCAACCATCCAAATCAGTTTTTTGAAGAAAGTATACAGATGTCGGGGGAGAAAAAAAAATCATGAATTTCCTATGTACAGTATGTTAAGTTATATTGATTTATTTGAATATATTTATAGTTTTTAATTGTTACAATTTCTTTCCAATTTTCCCTGAATCGTTTGGTTATCAATGAGGACCAAAAATTTGAACTAACCACTCCAAATCTTCACAATATGATCACATATGAAGTTTTATTAAACTCAAAAATTTGCAAGCGACTAATTTCGGCAAAAGCGATGTGAGGATCGTAGAAAACAATGTTGATAAGGTTTTATTAACTCTATATAGTTTTGACTTAAACTTTCACAGGTGTTCATACTAGTATTTAAGACATTTTAATTTACGATCTTAAGCAACTGATGAATCTAAGATAAAAAATAATTGGGTCCGTAAATAACTTTCGAAAGGAAAGAGCTAGAGCCTCGAAATTTTCAGGGAAGGTTAGAGGTCTGAATGCCGCGGCTAAGTTCATTTATGAGCGAATTCGCAATTATTCAAAATTTTGGATATTTTTCCTAATATTTTCGAAACTACAGATTTGATCGATATGAAATTTGGTATTTAGAAGTGATATGAACTAGTGCGCAAAAGCTCCTGACTTCATGTCAGTGCTTTTTATATAGAGTATGCTTCTCCAATAAATGCTCATTTTTCCGAACGGTATTGTTAACACACATAATTGTAGATACTGGAGTGATTCAAATCCTAGAATTCTGGGAGAACAGCATACCCAGTATCCAGCAAAGTTGAATGTCTGGGCTGAAATTTCAGTAAATAGCGTCTTGGGTACCCTTTTCCTTCGTGAAAATTGAAAGATGAATCTTATTTTAACACGTTAAGTGCCACCATGCTTTCCGAAAAAACTGACCCAGGGGCCACAATTTTTTATTACATATTCATCTTCCTTGATGTTCAATTGAATAAAATTTTTGTATGTAAAAACCAATTTTTTGTTTTTTGATGTACTTTTGATGCCATTTTCTTGTGGTGACACATTGGTCTCACGCGGCCCCTGGATTGTCTCAACGTTCCAACAGGCCACGGGAGACCAATGTGTCACCGTACAATTCCTGTCGAAACGTGCACTTTTGCCGTCCTGTGAATAAGCGATGTCGCATAGTTTATTCAGTCTTAGTTTCTGCTGGAACTGTAAGCATATTACGCGATGTCTTATGAGAAAAATCAAGCACAAATGCTCAAATTGTGGCAGGAGTGCATTTCTGATGAAGAATTAGATGAGGTTTTCGAAACAGATGGTTCAGCTGATGAAACTCTTGTTCCATTTCGAGGAAGATTGAAATTTCGACAGTACATTTCAAACAAGAGGCATAAGTTCGGAAAAAAATTCTTCAAACTATGCCTGAAGGATTGATATACATATGACTTTCAAATATACTGTGGAAAATCCAAAGAAGCTAATTCTGCCGTATCTACCTCCGTAGTGATGAAGTTGATGAACAATCTTTTAGATTCTGGAAGAACTCTATGCACAGACAATTATTACACATCAGTAAGTCTTGCATATTCTCTTCTACAAAGAAAAACCAACCTCATCGGGACTCTGAGATCGAACAGAAAGTATAATCCGAAGGATGTAATCGAAAAAAAATTGGGAATTGGAGAATCTATTACGAATGAATGTAAACAAGGAATTGTAGTACAAAAATAGAAAGACAAGAGAGATGTTCTATTGCTGAGTACAAAATATGGAAGTGAAATGGTTACAATAATAAAAAGGGGAAAACAAATCCAAAAGCCTAAAAACGTAGTGGAATATAACAAATATAAATCATACATTGATATTTCTGACCAATTGAAAGCTTACAACACTTCCCTAAGGAAAAGCATGAAGTGGTACAGGAAACTAGCATTTGAACTTCTGACCGGAACCACAATGGTGAATGCATACTTGGTTCATAAAGAAGTAACTAAAACAAATATAACGATAACACAGTTCAAAGAGTCAGTTGTAGAAGGTCTTCTCAAAATTCAAAGTAAAGAGCAATCAATCGTAAACGACGATGACCAACATGTTATGAAAGATTTCGGACGAGCACAAAGACGACGGTGTGCGAATTGCTACCAAAAAATTGTCGCCATATCAGGTAGAATTACTGCCAGCAAAAGAACTCCTCAAACTACAAAAAAATGTTTGAAATGTGACAAACATTTTTGCATAGACTGTTTTTTTGAAGTGCATAGTGCACAGATGAAAATATGAGAGTTTATGTGTATTCTTTGTTGAACTTGTTTTTTTTTTTAAAGTTTTTTACAATCTGTTTTGATGTATTTTTTTGAGTTTTTTATATTCTTTTTTCATTTTATTCTTAAATTATGAGTTTTTTCTATGGTTATTCGAGAAAAATTATAATAAAATAATGGTAAAAAATAAATTGAGAATATTCACTACCTAAAAAAATTCAACCTTCCTAAATAGTAACCCAATGCATCAAATCGCAGGCCAAACACAAAATTCGTCGTAGCAGGCCATGCTCTACGCTATACATTATTCTCCAGATGTGAAGGAGAGACCACAGGAGAAATACGCGAATTATATACGAGTCGTAGGTCGTGAGGCAAGAGTGGTCTCACGCGGCACACCACTCCCAAAAATGTGTGAAGCCTATGTGATCTCGCATGGCACTTAACGTGTTAATTTACTCCCAAATCTTATCTAGAGATTCTAGATAATGATGATCGGATAGTAAATATATTTTTCCAACAAGATGGTGCTGAGCCACAGTACTAAGACGAATCCTTTCGATTGGCCTCCAAGATCCCCTGATTTGATACCTTGTAGACTTTTTATAGGATCATTTAAAGAGTGTCATGTTTGAACAATTCCTATTTCTCTAGAAAATCTGAACATCTTATTAATTAAAATTCATTCAGAAATTCTATCACACCAAAAACGAACGACAAACACAAATTTTCTAGCATATTTATAAACTGAATAGCAAACTATTGAAAATGATGTGCCCCCTATTGCTATTTAAGATTCTCGAGGGAGTCACTTTACCGCTTAGGGGATGATCGAATTTTCAATAAAAAAAAACTCATACGTAAATATTAAGCTGGACTGTTTTATGAGGGAAAATCTGTATGTCAAGCCTAGAGTTATTTATTTTTTTAAACATTGAATATTCTAGAAAAGTTATTAGAAAATTTTCGTTTTTCTTGAATTCAAACAATTTTTCCTTTTAAATTAATTCAGATTTGTATTCTACGCTTCTTCTTTTTTCAAAATTTTTTACATTTCATATCCAGCAACATTACCTATTTTCAATATTTCCATTAGATTTATGTTTTCTTTATGCAAATTTTCAAGAAATGATTTAACTGGAAAGAAATGAGAAATCACATTGTGTAAACACTACAAAACTCGAGTCTCTGTATATTCAGTTAATAAAAAGTGATATAAAACAAAGTAAACAAGTTCTGCTAGTCTGTTTTGGAATTCACTTGTATTGGAGTTTCGGCATTAATGAAGTTTTTCTTCACTTTGAATTTTGGTGGATACGCCAATATGTATTTTCACAATAACGTTAAATTGGCTTGAACGCGTTGATGTATTATGTTTCTTCTTTCTTTCATACTATTATTTTTGATATTATCAGTTTAGATAAAAATGATCCATATCGGAACTTTATTAAGATCCCATATCTAAACTTCCGATTGCATTCCTGGAGTGGATCTTTAAAGTAAAAAAAAAACAATATCAACTTCCGCTGAATTGCTCTTCTATGAATTTCCGTCAAGTAAAAACCGAAACAATTAAAGAACTGGAAAAAATCTTTTCCTTATTCCAAATTATTACAAGGTTACATAAGTGTCCAGTAATATGTCGGAAAATCACATGAAAATGAAAAAATACATGTTTAACAGGCTCCATCCTTCTTCCTTCAATCTGCATGATTACATATTGGCAAGAAAAAGTGGAAAAAGAATACATTATGTAAAACTTCATATACTTTTCATACTTTTTGCCGAAATCGGATTATAAAAAATTTGAAAAATTACCGTAAAAATATTTCCAGAAAATTATGTATGAGCACCTGTGTCGTTATTTCACATGTAAATGTTGAATTTGGATTTGATCGGATTTGTACTTTCGAGAATATTGAAAAAATAAAATTGAACCATTGAACCGATTTATGAACCAAACCCATATTTCAGACTGCAAATCTAATTTCAAGTCTCTAGGTCTTTTCGTTCCGCAAATTACATTTTTTACCCTGATTCGCATGAAATTTTGGCATACCATAAATCTTCGAGTCGTTATTATACACCTAAATACCAAATTTTATTCTGATCGTATAAGTAGTTTCGGAACTATAGGGAAAATAGAAGAGTTTCAAATATAAATAACTTCGGACCGGTTGAACCGATTCTGCCCAATTAGAAACATAACTGATATATTTAGGCTCCAAACCTCCTCTGAAATGTTTAAGTATCTAGCTCTTTCAGTTCGAAAGTTAAGAGTGTTTACGACCGGGACGGAATCACTTTTGATCTCGAATTCTTCATCGGCGAATCCAATCTAGTCGTCTGAGATTATTTGAGGCTCAAAATTAGTGACATTTGGGCAAAACGATACCACGCTGTTCCCTAGAATAAATGCGCAATAACAGATTTTACATAATCGATTGATTAAATATATCGGTAATCTGTGCTTAAAATTCACAACCACAGACCTATATGGAGTGAATTCATAGATCTATGGCCAAAGCATAATTTTGTCTTAATTTTTCAACATGCGCCAACTATAGAAGAATATGGAAAGTGAAGTCTTCATAAACAATAGTTCCATAGACAAACTATTGAGTTGTTGATCTGTGGATAGTTCCGAACTAAATATAATCAATGAAACATGATGGTTTTGAAGATTTTTGTAGGCAACACATAAAACGCGGTAATACATGTCTCTTAAATATTCAGAAAATTAAGAAAAAGTGATTACATTTTAAGATATATACATATTATAATTCGTTTGTTAAAATGTTGCAAATTTTCATTATTTCTCGATAAGGATGCATATTTTCTATTTATGCTTTAATGATTTTATTACACAGGGGAAATGTTCAATTCAATTTTAGATTTTTAATTATATCGAAACAGAGAATTAAAACAGCACCTTTCTCGAGGTCAGATTAATTTAAAATCCTAGTTGACAGTTTTTGAGAAAAATTAAGACTTATGCACAACTGGATTTGAAAATGTAAGTACTAACATGAATTTGCGTTTAAGAATTCCCCATCTAAATTTTGCTGCTAAAATTGATGAATTGTAATAGCCAATGATAATGATGGAATTGTTATGAATCAATTGAAGTGGGTTAGACTATAATTAAATACAGGAAAAAAAACGAAATGGAGCTAAAATAGGTTCGGCAAGGAATACATTATGGATATTATTTCTATTGGAGTAAGTTCAAACTTTTCCGAGAATGTAAGTTCAGAAGAAGCTGCTGTGTAGCGAAACAAATGTTATATTTAAATAAACATGAGAAAATTTTATATTATAGGGTTTAATAAATGGATTTTTATATAATATTACTTTTTGACAATTGATATTAACGGTGGGAAAATCATAGGTACTTTTGCGAAATTAAACCTCTGCATCATAAATATTATCTTTGATAAGATAGGAATAAATGACGGTGGAGTAATGACGTCATACGATCATACCTTTATCCTTTCTTACTGAATATTTTTCCACCCACATTCTGTTAAAGCGGGAACAATATTGAAATTAAGCTTAATCCACGAACTACGTGAATATTAACAACTCATATTACCGAGAAGCTGAGATAGATGCTATAAGTGTTGTCTAACCTTGATCAGGACTGTTGAATAGTAGAGCTCTTTCATCAATGAAGTGACGTCCGATCACGGTATTGGGTACAGCTTGAACGAGCACGTGATCTTCTACCAATAACTTGCACGTTCAAGCTACCATAGACTGCCCACCCTCACACAATAATCCAGAAATCTGACAACGTTGCACATACATATACCATTCAATTCCAAACATCATTTTAAGTCCAGTACTCGAGAGGAGCGCATATATATCCTTTATTAAGCGCTTTTGTGTATTTTGTATCGTGTTTTGATTTACGAAAGAACGCGAGTTCGTCAGTGATTTTGATGTTCGAGTTCGCAGAAAGACTCTAAGTGATCAGGGATGACTAAAATGCCTACAACACCTGAATGTGACTATGATTTAGTTTCCAACGAAGGTTTATTATCTTTGTTGAGGAATGAATCAAAAAACATAGTGATATTGGACTGTAGGAGTTCCAATGAATACGCAGAATGTCATATAAGGGATTCAGTGAATTTTTCTATACCCTCTATTATGCTGAGAAGATTGGCTGCTGGAAAAATAGAGCTTGCATCTACAATTAAGTGTAGGGATTTGAAACAGAAGATTTGCAAAACTTATAAGGAAAATTTATTCATCTTGTATAACGATGTACCTGGAGTTCAACAGCATCAAACTGATTCGGTCCTGAATGTTTTGTTACGAAGATTAACGCAAGATGGATGCCGTGTTGCTTGTTTGGAAGGTAGGTTCAATTTGTGATGGTTATATTTTGGTTATGTTACTCAGTTCATATAAGATCTTCCTTAAGGCATCCAGTTATTTTCATTTTTCAGTTATTCAGCCTACGTTCGATTCAATAAATTCGAATATTTGTTATTTTATGTTCCGAGCTACAGGTACAGGTATCTAAACAACTGATAACTGCGATGTTGTGAGTTTTTGTTGGATTTCTGTATTTATCGTATTTCCTGGTCGATTTGTTAACATAAGAAATTCATTCATTTTCGAATTACCCACCAATTAAACATTACGTAAGTCATTCAGGATTGATTCATAAGGTGAACTACTATCTATTGGATATTTATTGGTTTTGTGAATGAACTGGATGAATGACCAGTTGTTTTAGACTGATTTCATCCATAGCACTTGAATGAGGTTAGTTTTGTATTTTTCAAATGGACCAATAAAATTTAAAGTGATATGAAATTAAGGACATCTAAGTGCATTTGTAGAGATAAAATTCATTTGGGATATTCTTCGTGCCTATGATTTCATTGTGAATAATACATAATAATTCGAAAAATCAAGGTCACTATTATTTATATTTTGCAGGATCATATGATAAGAAATTTAATAATTCCTGTAACTATCCTAAAATTGATTGGAAGGAATTCTTGGCTTAAAATTATCAAAATTATTTTGAGAACATGAAGTGTTTGGGTACTGTCTTATGATTATCAGTTGAAATGATTTTATCATGATTGTTTCGCGAACATTTTTAATTGATATAGGTTTGATTAAATCCACCTGACCAAGGTGAAAATTGTTTTAATTCTTTTATATAGTAATTCGTTTTTTTGTAATATGTGATTTTTCTTGTCAGTGAGTAGTGTCACAGTTAGATTGTCAGCTTATTGATCAAAAGAAGCATTCCTAAACAAGCTAGATTGTTCGAAAAGTTCATGACATTAGATACAAATGTCTAAAATGTGAATTTATACCAGACAGTTCACGTAGGAAGGAATTCTTGCATATGGCGCAAGAGGTTGAATGACCTACACTTTTTTCAGTCTTTAATATGTTAGTTTTTTTATGACCTTCCAAATATTTTCTTACTTATGGTTCGAACAAACATACTTTCGAGTGAAGAAGAAGATACCATTTTTGGTCATTGAAAACAACAAACATACAACTTAATTCTTGCTTGTTCTGCCTACCTATTGGATTTTCACAAGAATGCCCACATATTGTCTTACCATATATGGACGAACCTTGATATTCGACTGTTTGTTTTTGTTGAATTCTCACCTTTGTCAATATCATGGCAAAAATTTATGATTCGAGTCGAAAACAACTCTTAATTATACATTTTTAGTTCTAAACATTTTTTGCGAAACAGCTACATAGATAAATTAAAATTTACACTCATTTCTTATAAATACAGTACAATCGCATGCTCTGTAATGTGAAAACAGAATTATTTATGTTGACTACTCGGTAACATGATCGTAGTAAAATCTCAATAATATGAACTTGTTGAAACTTGTTTGTTTTATTCGAAGGAACGAATAGCATTTTACGATTGATCCTGAATTATTAATTGTGTTTGCGACTGCATTAATTGTGCTCAGAATAAATTTCAAGAGGTATTTAGAAAGTTTTCGAAGTGTTGTAGGGTGGAAATGACCAAAATTTGATAGAATTTGCCACTATCAGTTTTTGAGAAACACCTCATTGAGACTGGATGGATTCTATTGTTGAACAAATTATTTCCATTCTTCAAAATTTGCAACTAATGCGGAGTTCCTGACAAATAGGGTACAAACAACATTCCTTAATGGAAATTATCCTACCTGGCAGCATTCAAGTCATAATGTCCCCCAGGGTTCCATATTGGGACCACTCTTGTTTCTTATATATTGATGATTTGCCGTAGAGTGTGGAAGCGGGCCAGACTGAACTGTTTGCTGAAGAGACAATTTTTTTTGAACATGGGATCAGACGAAAAAGGACTGCAAGAAAAAGATATGGAAATCTTTATCCTTTGGTTTGATGCAAATGGGATGAAGACCAATCCTGGAAGGACTCGAGAGCTTCTATTCGAAATAAGAACAACATCGAGGATAGAGCTCAAGTTTCTTGGTATAACACTGCAGCCAACTATGAAATTCTCAAAGCACATTGGCAATCTGATCCAAAAATTCTCAAGACCAACTTACGCAGTCAGAAGAGTTACACAGATAGCAGGTCCAGAAGCGGCGAGAACAGCGTATTTTGGTTGTTTCCACAGCATTTTAAAGTATGTTGTACTCTTTTGGGAAGGATCCAAAGACAGTGAAAGAGTTTTTATAAAAAAACAAAAAAAATTTGTGAGAACACTTACTGGCAGACACAATTGCCGAAGTATCTTTACAAATATATACTTACCTTGCCATCTATATTCATGTTTACCTGTGTACTATTCATCCATGATCATAAAGACACGTATATTGCAATGTACTCTTTCACCAAGTGACTAGTTAGCAGTCCCACAGTCTGCCCCAAGAGGCAGAAAGTGTGATAAAGGTTACGCCTTATCATCGCGAATGGCGAGAACATCTCCGAAGAGCTGACCACACTAGCTTCCAGTTTGGGCTTCAGTTCGAAAACCTACTGTTTAGGACGCAACTCAATCGCCGAAGGGGATTCTTATCCATTCATCCGAATGCAGTCCCATAAACCAAGATACTCTCAAGGTAGTATTGGCATGACGAGCATAGCTCTTTCGCCAAGTGACTATTCAGCAGTCTCCACAGTCCACCCCTAGAGGTGGAAAGCGTAATAAGGATTACACCATATCATCGCGCGAAGCGAGAACCCCTCCGAAGAGATGAACCCACCAGATTCCAGTTTGGGCCCCGACTCGAAAGCCAGAACCATCTGACTGGTAGCAGCGAAGCGCTATTCAACCTCTACTGGCTCTGCAGGTCAGTACCCGAGTTGGATTGTGACGCAACTCGCCCGCCGGAAGGAATTCTTATCCAAGCACCCGAACGCAGTCCCATGAACTAAGATAATCTCAAGATTGATGACTTCTATTGATCCTGGTACGAGCACCGTCTAACGGCCTGTACGTCTTGACTCACCGAACCCATGTGAAGTTATTTGATTGATCCTGGCGTCAAGCACTAACAGCTAAGCCATTTCGTCCAGATCCACAAACCCTAAAAAGTTACGCATTTATCCGGGGCCAGGACAAGCCGGTCGAACCGTTGAGTCCCGTTAAACCCCGAGACATTTCATGAGAATATCCCGAACATGGGAGTCTGCGAACAGATAAATGAAATACCCCTCTAGTCCAGCATGCGGACTTTCAACCACTGCCCCCTCGAGTTCAACACTAAAGGGGTGGCCAGGTGGTACAAGTAACACCTGAGGGCAATCCACCAGTAACGCAGTATGCTACATAATGCACTCGTCGATTACACAGAATCCGGAGATTTATACTGCGATAGGGTAGAGTAGGCCAGTTTTAAGGGAGAAGCTCTGTGCTGTGACAGACTCCCTTTCACTGAGATAATCAGCCCTCCATTTCACCAGAACGGCAAAACTAGGGCCCCATTCGGACATCTTCCACCATACAGGTCCAGTGACTGGCGCAAATGGCATTACGTTAGGCACCAAGATTTAACCTTCCATTTCGCCGGGACGAAACTAGAGTCCTAGTCCTGACAAGCGCCCCCATCTCGTCAAGATCTAATGCCTGGGGGCGGGATCATAAAGACAGCCAATTGAGAAACAACTTTAATCAAGACTACAATAGGTAAAATGCAAACAACTTCACCATTCAACACCATAGTGTTGAGTTAACGCCGTCCAACTACATATAAATCACACTACAATCAAAATATATAACAAAATGTCATCGTATCTTCAATAAATGACAAAATTAAAGAGTGAACTCAAAAAATGTTAATGAAGAAATTATACTAGAATATAAAGGAATATTTCTGAGATATACTTGAATAGTTTTTCTTGTGTTCATTATGATGTTTGTATAATATTATATTTTACCTGGCCACCAGCGGTTCTGACTCCCCATGTAATGTTAATAAATCCTCCAACAGCAAAACGAAAAATTAACCTTGTTTTAGGGAATAGGGTGCTATCGTTTTGATCAAATTATTTTGAATTTTGAGCCAAAAATGGTCCTACCTCCCAAGAAAACAGTTATCCTACTTTCGAAATGAAAGAGCTAGAGACCTTAAACTTCAAGAGTTGGTTTGGGGCCTAAAAACTCAGTTTGTAACTTCTGACTTGATGATGGAAAACCAGGTGCTTTAGCCAAGGGATTCCATGTATCTTTCAGGCCTGACTGCCAATTTTTCGGTCTGTTGGGGGGTACATGTGACACGTTGAGAAGTCTGCTGCAAATAAGCTGGGATATTTGTTCAAGGGTAGGAAATATTTCTCTGCAGGTCAGGTTCTTTTACTGTATAAAGCCTGGATAAGACCAGGACTCAAAAACTGCTCTCATGTTTGTAGCTCAGCACCCAAGCATTCATTACAGCTTTCGGATTCCGTCTAGAAGAAAGCAATACGACGGATTGACTGCCGAACTCTAACATACAGTTTGCAGTCTTTGGAACATAGAGTGGTACCACCATAGTAGTTACTGGCATGTGAGCATGGCTCTTTCACCAAGTGACTACTGAGTAGTTTCCACAACGCTCGAAAACAGGTTGCGTGGATATGCCTCATCATCGCGCAAAGCGAGAACCCCTCCTATGGAGTTGAACCGACCCCTCTTCCAGTTTCGGCTTCAGTTCGAAAACTACATCGTCACTGGTAACAGCGAAGCACTATGCAACCGTTACTGGCTTTGCAGGTCGCCGAAGAGGCCTGATGCCTACCATCCAGCCGCATATTCAAGAAACAAGAAAAATGTCAAAGAATAGAGGCTCCAATCGATCCTGGAAAGAGGTACCGCCAAGACCCACGAATCCTTTTGAAGTCTTTCAATTGGTCCTGGTTTGTGCACCAATTATCTTCAACCGTTTCGTCAAGACGAAAGCAAGGCTATTGTTCTATAATTTCCATAATTTGTCGCGTTTCCTTTTTTTGAGTAGAGTGATGGTCTTGCTTTTTGTAAAATCATCTGGTAAAATACCTTCTTCATAGCACTTTTCAATAATTTTAAACTTCGATTTCTTACCCATATTCTTCAACAATTCTCCTGGAACATCGTCTATGCCTGTTACTTTCTTATCACTTAAATCCTTTAGTGCTTTTCTAAACTCATCTTTTGTTAATGGTGGTCCCTTCATATCATTCGTACTTTTTTTCTGAATAGTTTTTTGTTTCCTGTCCTCTATTCGAATCCAATCCTTCATCTATGTATTTCGGCCATCTTTGGGCCGCGTCTTCAACATTAAATAAAATTTGATTTTGTTTTTTACGATGTTGCTTTTTGTCTTTGGATTGTATTGCATTTTCTTGATTTTAGCCTGTACCCCATTGTTATTTCTTACTGTCATGATTTCAATTTCCTCACTCTCTTGCTGCATTAATCTTTCCTTCGCTTTTCTGCATTTATCGATGTCTTTGTTTCGATATTTGTTCCTTTCTTTGATAAGGTTGAGAATTTCTGAAGTCATCCATGGTTTGCGAGGATTTAATACATTGTTTCCTAATATGCTGTTTCCAGCTTCTACTATTGATTTCTTCTCATGTTTCAGTTTATTTCTTTGCTAGTTCAGTCTTGAATTCAGTTTTTACAGTGCGCAATTTCAACTTCTGTAAGCACCATTCCTTTTCTATTTTTAAATTTCATCAAATTTCAAGAACTTATTTCAAGGAATAAGCTCTTGAAATTCCTTTTGTCGCTAAATTAGTGGCAAAACTGACCTCAATATTTACATGGAGTTGAGCGTCATCTATCATTCAGTTTAGTTACAGTGGTCCATTTTGTTAGGTTACCCCAACTGAGTTTTGCAATTCTTACCATGGATAAAATAATCAAATAGAAAATTCTGCATGAAAAAATGGAATTTTTGAAAACTCTCTACTCCAAATCATGATCCAATGTGAATCTAGCTCTTCTCGTTTTTTATTCGAATTCTTGGCGCCTTAAGTTGACCCACGTGCATTATTACCTTCATAACTATAAATACGTTAACGAGTTACTATGTGCCATCGCTTCTTCCTTCTGCTACTTCCTGGCCACAATTCGTTGTATCCGGTACCTTACCGATGTTATCCCTGTGTAAAATAGAGGATATCCTCTCTTTTCGACGATTATTACTCTTATTATGGAGATCCGACAACAATGGCGTACGCTTCCTCTCTTGAACATAACTTTTTTTAAGACGGCGTAGGTACATACTGAATTTTAATTTCACGTTAATTAGTTATAATTTTATACATGACCTTTCTCATATTAAAAGACTTTTTACTTGATGGAAGGTTTTTTCAATATCTTGAATATCAAACAGAATAATTCTGTTATATCTCGCTACAAATTTTAAATTTATGAAATTTCTCAAAAGCTTTTTAAAATTGAATTAAATAAATGCATAATCTCAAGAACTTCTTCAAAAACAACTTGCGAAAATAAGTTCCTTCAAAAAAATTTCTAAAACATGCAGAACATCTTCAAAAAGCAATTTAGAATTGTTACAACGGAAAATCATCAGCCCTACTTTTAAAAAATAAAAATAAATAACAAAATATATCTTACCATACAAACTAAATGCTGATATCTGAACAAACACTAGAATGAAGTGAACTTTTAAAAATCCTACGTATTCTATGTTCGCCAAAGAAAATGTGAACTAGGGCTGATGAGTTTCCGTTGTCATAATTCTAAATTGTTTTTTGAAGATGTTCTGCGTGTTTTAGGAATTTTTTTCATGGAACTTATTTTGAGCAAGTTTTTTTTTAAAGTTCTTGAGGTTATGTTTTGCATTTTGGAAAGGAATTTGGTTTTAATAAAACAAGGAACGAAACAAAATTTTGCCCTCTTCAAATATTTATTTAGTAGATTTAATTGATAATTTATATTTCTTTGAATTCTTTTATTATCTTTGGTACACCGTGATAAGTGTTTAATTCTATATGTCTACTAAAGTGACACATTGTGTTCTTAGACATTTATTTAATTTAATTCCAAAAGTTTCTAAAGAATTTTTTTAGTGAAAAAAGTTTGACAAACATCTTATACATACAGAATTAACATGAATTTGTGAATATTTTGCGACTATATCCATTTAAATTAACTTTTAATTAGAAGCAAAATAAGTTTTCACGTTTTCTGGCATCATTTCGTCAATTTCCAAATAAAAATAAAGTATTTCTTAAATGTATTGTACGTTGTTGAAAAGCTTGATAAATAAGACAGTTATTATACATAATATCTCTGGAGGTTTATGAGGCAGAATTCAGAGTAAACTTGGACCAAATATTATGGCCGACGAAAAATTTTCAGTCATTTTACCCTTAACCGCACTATAATGAGTATCTCATAAAAATTTCAGTAAACCACCCTAGTATGAGGAAAATTTTCCGCTCTTTCCAGTGGTGTATATTGACTTTTAATTAAGATGATAGGTTTCAAGCTATAATATGTTTATAGCGAAAAAATTGTGACAAAATAGTAGAATCTTGAATCACTTCACGAAAGACAATTGGACCATACCTATAGTAACATTTATGTTGCAAATTACCTGTAGAACCACTTTGTGAAATTTGGCTATAGATAACTTGGGCACCCTGTATAAAAGTCTTTAAAATACAACTCGTTATATACTAGTTTGAAAATGTAGTAAAACTGCGAAAATAGGTTTTCAGCATCCTCAATAATGAACAAGTGTTTGATAATGAAATAATTTTTTATTTATTCGATTTTTAAGCTAACGAATTTTTTAGAAAATTATTCGTAATGATTAGGCTCATTTTCATCTTCTTAGTTGCGTCAAAAAGCAAAATTGTCGGACTTGGGGATCGGAAAACTCAAAGAAAGTGTTCGAACAACCATTTGACCAACAATTAATGACAGTTTGACGCGTTTTTTGGGTCTGTAAGAATAGCCATGTGACTGATATTGTGTTACATTATTAAGCTCAGAGTTGGCTCTTTGGAGTGAAATAAAAGTATATTATATTATAAAATAATTGCGTTTTTTTCTTAATTTAAAATAAAATTTTTGCTTCCAGTCTTTCAATACGCTTTCAAGAATGATGCATTGATTAGCAACAATATAATTTTCTTCATGATTTCCAATCGGCAATTCCCGTAAAATTTCCAAAATTGTCCGGTTATGAGACGACACCGATATAATGATCACTAAAATTCTTAATAAAACCCGATATTCGATTAGAAATGTCAACCCACCCCATAAAATCCCCTTTCTATTAGGTCATTAAAGACGTAACCTTTCGACGCCATAAAACAGTACCGTAATATTACAGCTGATTTTATTGTGAAGTCACGACTAGTAACGCTATTATGTGTTAGGGGTTAGGGTCAGTGAATATGTACGCGTCTCCCTGACCCCCATCTCCTATCGATTTAGAGCGTTAAGACGGTTTCACGTGGCTTGTAAATAGTTCCCCTGATCACCGGATCACCGGTATCGATATGCCCTAATTTTTGGAAAATACATACCTCTCTGAAATTGTTAAATTTTTAAATATTAACAGCTGATTGCCGTGGTTTTATAAAGATTGGACATCTGCCGATAACATCTAAATTGAATTGTTTTGAGTTTCATATATACCGGGTATCCAAGTTATCCAAATTTCATAAGGGATTCTACAGGTAATTTCAACAAGAAAGTTCTTATTGAGTATGGTCCAATAACAGTAGAGACTCGATAATCCGGATCAATTAATGCTAGGGCTAATCCTAATTAATAAGGAATCTAGAATATCGCGTCTTACAATTCAGTAGAGATACAATTTAAAAAACTGTTAAAATAAATATAGGATTTATTCTCGAAATAGCAAAATAAATATATTATTTGAAATAATCAGATATTTTACGTTGTTTTTTAACTGTGCTTAACTATACCTTTCTCCTGTATATCTTTTAGGAGCATAATATCAGTAATTCCAATATTATTCTCTTCTGCCCATTGCAATCCCAATGTAACAACATTTGAATGAACCTCGCCATCAAATTGTGTCAGCACGTATGAAATGTCTTGATAGTCATTACTTTTTTACTGCATTTTTTTCTGTAATAAGTTTAGTGGAATCAAATCATCTGGATCATAATGAGGTAAGTTGCTTGATAAAAGTTTGTGCCAACACTTTTCTAAAGAATTCGTTGTCACTTTTTGCCATGAATTATGGAGTTAACGATCTGCATCGAAAAGATTTATGCTCTTAATGCATTTGCCGACATCATCCCCGTCTTCGAGTATCGAAAGAATATGTGCTAAAAGGCCTTTTCGGTAATTCATTTTTGTTAATTTGATAGCATTTTGATCCATGGGCTGTATCAAAGCTGTAGAGTTTGGCGGTAGAAACGTTGTAAAAATTTTTCCATCTTCACTAATCAATTCCTCCTCAGAGCAGTGACTCGGAGCATTGTCGAATCAACAATAAGGCTTTTTCAGGAAGCCGTTTGATTTTTCAAAAATAATTTATTTCACTTGCTCGCAAAAGGAATCTTGAGACCAAGTTTTAAAAATTGTCGAAGTCATCCACGCGTTTCCACTAGAGACGTATTCCACAGGTAGAGTTTTGTTCTTGAATGCCCTTGGATTCGTTGCTTTCCCAATGACAAGAGGTCGAAGTTTATGAGTACCGTCGCCGTTTGTGCAAGCTAGAAACATGCTTCCTTATTTGCTTGATTTTCTGCTGGGTGCCGTTGCTTCGATGCTATGAACTAAGAATTTATCAGGCAATAATTTCCAATAAAGGCCGGATTCGTCAGCATTATAAATTTGCCAGGGGGTGGAGATCATGAGCTTCTATTACTAGTCTTAGTTTAGCCAGAAAGGGGGCTACAGCAGTTTCATCATTTGATAATTTTTCTCCGCAGATTTTAAGATGTCTCAGCCCATGCCTTTTTTTGAAATTGAGAAGCCAGCCTCTGCTTGCAACAAACGTATCTTGTCCATAAATATTCTGGAACAGTTGTCATCATCATCATCATCAACCAGCCCTCATAGCGTCCACTGCTGGACATAGGCCTCCCTCATGACTTGCTACCTGACTCTATCCTGGCCTGCCTGGATCCAGTTGTTTGCAATCCTTTTCAGGTCATCGGTCCATCGTGTAGGTGGTCTTCCTCTACTTCGCTTATCGTTGCGTGGTCTCCATTCCAACAACCTCTTTGTCCATCTATCGCCGCTCATTCTGGCTACATGACCCGCCCAGTTCCACTTCAACGTGGTTATTCGCTCGACGATGTCCATTACGCCGGTTTTTCTCCGCAGGTCCTGGTTTGTAACGTGGTCTCTCAAACTCAATCCAGTCATTGACCTTTCCATTTTACGTTGTGCAACCTTCAGTTTTTTTGCGGATGTCTTTGTTAAGGTGAGTGTTTCCGCGCCATAGGTGGTAGTCACTCTTGAAGACGTGTTTCAACCTTCCGTAGGCTGCCCATCCAAGGCTGATCCTTCTATGCATCTCACATGTCTGATTATCTCTAGATATTCTAATCTCGTGGCCCAGGTAGGTGTATTTTTCGACCCATTTTATTTCTGTGCTATCGATGTTTAGGCCTTCGCTCATGACAAGATTTGTCATGATCTTTGTTTTGGAAAGGTTCATTTGCAGACCGACCCCGGAGCATGCCACTTCTAATTCATGGAGCATTTGTTTCGCCTCTCCTAAATCGTCAGTTGTTAGGACGACATCGTCCGCGAAACGGAGGTGGCTAAACTTCTATCCGTCTATATTTATTCCTTTTGTACCCCGATCAATTGTTTCGAAGGCATGTTCCAGGACTGTGATGAATAATTTAGGAGACATGGTGTCTCCTTGCCTCACACCTCTTCTGATTACGGTTGGTAGCTTCATGTAGTCTAACTGACATAGTAGCGTTTTTGCATATATTGTAGATAAGTTTTGAATATTTGTAATCTACTCGGCATTCTCTCAGGGCGTCCAGTATGGCTTTCATCTCTATAGTGTCAAAAGCTTTGTGGAAGTCTATGAATAGGAGAACCAGTGGCCTATTGTATTCGACGGTTTTTTCAATGAGTGTCTTTACTCTGTAGATGATCATTTGTCCCAAAGCCCGATCGGAAACCCGCTTGCTCTCTTGGCTGATAAAGCTCGAGTTTGCTTTCCAGCCTTGATGTTATTCCATTTCAAGCGAATGGAACAGTTGTCACCATCTTTTAATTTGTCTAATATCTCACTTTTTTGTTTTATAGACAGAGTAACATGTTTCCGATTTACCAGTGTGCACTATTATATACCAAAACACGCCCGACCATCAAAATAATAAGAAATCAAACGAGTTTTCGTTTAGAAATCAGGTCAAGTTAGAACCGATAACCACGTATGCAACGATCGCAAATTCGGATTATTGAGTCTTGCTATCCGGATTATAAGGTACAGAATACAATCTTGACGTCAATCCGGACTGGTAAGATATCCGGATTATCGTTCTCCGGATTATCGAGTCTCTAATGTATCTTTCGTTGTAAAATTATTCAAGATTCTACTATTTTGTAACAATTTTTTCACTGAAAACATGGAATAACTTGAAAACTATCATCTTAATCAAAATTCAGTGTACACAATTGAAAAGAACTGAAAATTCTAGGGTGGTTTCATGGATATTTTCGTGAAATACTTATTATGGGGTGGTTAAGGAAAAAATGATCATAAAATGTTCTTCACCTATCATCTTTGGTTAAAGTTCACCCTAAATTCTGCCTCGTAAACCCCCAAGGAAATAACGAGTATGTGCAAAAACTGCTTTATTTATAAAGCTTTTCAACGACGTATAATACCCTCTATTGAATCTTCATTTTTATTGGACGTGAAACTGTGGAAGTACAAACAGTGAGATATGCATCTGAGGAAAAATTATTATTAACTGCATTGTTTATTATTCATACAACTTTAAAACATCACAAAAATTTCGAAAATACCTGCCACCTTCTCTAATGCAAAGCCTACGTCGTTTTCGAATAGAATCCACAGCTATCCACAACTGCCCCCGTCGTTGCCTTAGCATATTGCAGCAGTTATGTATTCTTTCGATAAGCTGGTCACGAGTATGAATTGAGATAGTATACATTCTGTCAAGAAAGTACCGGGTATTATCGATTTAAATCTGGCGGGGCAATGAGGCAGGTAAAAAATTTTTTTCCTAAGTTGGTACCACTGTCCTTAATTACTATGCCAAGCTTGAGCGGGATCTGTCAACTAGTGTGTTTGCAACAGCTAATTAAGTCAGTCGATGTCAGAGTGCGTGCCGATTTTTACTATGGGTGATTACGTTGAGCAAAGAATTTGTTTAAAGTTTTGTGTTGCAAATGAATTTTCGTGTGCCGATGCATTGAAAATGTTGCAAAAGGCCTTTGGTGATAATGCTCTATTGAAAACTCGTGCATATCAGTGGTACAGAGCCTTCAAGGCCCATCGCCCATCGACGGCTTCGATCGAAGATAACGTCGATAAAATTAAGGAAAGGGTGCTGGAAAACCGTCGTACCAGCTTGAGAGAGATAGCACATGATCTTAAGATATCCCACGAGTCCGCACGTTCGATTTTGATTGATATTTTGGGCATGAGAAAGGTGGCCGCACGACTCGTACCGAAAGACCTGAATTTTCTTCAAAAACGTCATCGCGAACAGGTTGCTTCAGACATGCTGGATCGCTGTAATTCCGATTCTACATTCATGGAACGCATTATAACTGGTGATGAGACCTGGGTCTACGAGTACGATATGCAAACAAGCCAGCAATCATCGGAATGGGTGGCAAAAAATGAGCCGAAACCGAAAAAAGCACGCCAAAGCCGCTCGAAAATGAAGGTGATGCTCATTGTTTTCTTCGATATCCGTGGCGTGGTGCACTACGAATTCGTTCCAGAGGGTCAGACGGTAAACAAGGAGTATTACCTAGGCGTTATGAAACGTTTGCGTGAGCGTATCCGTAAGAAGCGGCCAAATTTGTGGGCGAACAACTCATGGATTTTGCATGACGATAACGCGCCTTCTCACCGAGCTACGATTGTGACTGACTTTCTCGCCAAAAACTCAACAAACGTGCTTCAGCAACCACCGTATTCGCCGGATTTGGCTCCCTGCGACTTTTTCCTCTTCCCAAAACTAAAATTGCCCCTTCGTGGCATCCGCTTTGAGTCGATTGAAGCCATAAAACAAAATTCGGCGCGAGAGCTAAAGTCCATCCCGGAAAGCGCCTATAAAAAATGTTTCGATAATTGGAAGTGCCGTTGGCATAGATGTATTGGAGCAAATGGAGCCTATTTTGAAGGCGACCCAATAAATTTTGACGATTAAATGTAAAAATGTTGTTTTAATTGAAAATTCCCGGTCCTTTCTTGACAGAGTAGTACATCATATCTTTTAAAACACCCCAAAGGAAGAAGTTTAGAGGTGTAAGGTCTGGATTTCTAGCAGGCCTTCGGAGTTTCTCCCTGTATAATTCTATAAAATTTAGTATAACTCCCACTCTGGATTTTCACTGCGTCCATTTCGTCGAATTGTAACTCGTACTCACTGGCGAACCAAGAACCTACGCGTCCACGAACGAACTATTAATTGCTTACCAACAATATAATATTTTTATTCGTACAATAAACTGTATATTCAACCTCTTTCTGCCTGTGTTCGCATTAATTCGTACAATAGTATATTTTCGTTGAGGGAATTAGCTACCATTTTCGGTTATCAATAAAGCCTAATAGGTTAATCTATTCACTTCTAACTAGAAAGGACAAAGTGATTCCTGTGGATTAATCTAACCTCATTCGTTGGCCCAGATTGATTATCTCAGTCTTTCCCAGAACTGAAAATCAATTACTTGCAGATGTTAATCCGCTTCGTGTTGAGTATCGAAAAACGATTACATACGTCATTATTTGGTTATATATACTACGAACAATTTTATTTGAACGTTTGTGGTTGGATAATAAAAGTTATTCCGAAAATGTTGACGTCATATAGGTTGATTTTACTATTTCCTCGAAATATTTACGACTAAAATCGATTTGAAATCTCCCTGCATCTTAAAACAAGTTTTTAGAAATAATTCAATTTTACTGTAATATAATTTATTATTGAATATTTCGAACATACATATCGGGTGTTTTTTTTAGAGTGATAGAACTTTCGATAGGGATAACTGTGATTTGATAGAAGGTAGATGCCATGTTGTTTTGATATTTCTGTTCAGTAAGCATTGACAATTTAGCATGGGAAGACTCACGCCGCAACAACGTTCACAAATTGTTGAAATTTGTTTTCAAAATCTGTGTTCTATTTGCCAAACTTATAGAGCACTTTGTGAAATTTATGGGTTACATAATCCTCCATCAGAGTAGCTTATTCGTCGAACTATCGATAGATTTCGGACAACATTTTCTCTACTCGATGCAACAACAACAACAACAACAATACAAAGAACTGTACGTACAGAAGAAAATGTCGCTGCTGTAAGTCATAGTGTTAATGATGATCCAGATTTGTCTATTCGTCGACGTTCACAAGTTGGACTCTGTGCATCCACCACATGGAAAATTTTGCGTAAACATCTTGGTCTACACCCATACAAGATCCAACTGGTTCAAGAACTAAAGCCACTTGACCATAATAAGCGTCGTTTGTTTGCTGATTGGGCCCTAGAACAGCTCGAAGTTCATCCACTTTTTTATCGTAAAATTGTGTTTAGTGATGAAGCTCAATTCTGGTTGAACGGCTTGTAAACAAGCAAAATTGCCGTATATGGAGTGAAAACAATCCTCAAGAAAATCTGCAGGTTCCATTGCATCCTGAAAAATACACTGTATGGTGTGCCTTACCCGCTGGAGGCATCATCGGTCCATATTTCTTTGAAAACGATGCTGGAGCTAACGTTACAGTGAATGGTGCTCGTTACAGATTGATGATCAATGATTATTTGTTTCAAAATTTAAATTGGTATCGACCCAGAAGTATTTTGGTTCCAACAAGATGGTGCTAAACCTCATGCTGCTACCGTAACAATTGATTTATTGAAAGAAAGATTTGGCGATACATTATTTCGAGAAATGGTCCAATTAATTAGCCTCCAAGGTCATGCGACATAACTCCACTGGATTATTTTCTTTGGGGTTATGTCAAGTCATTGGTTTATGCTGATCAACCAGAAACAATAGACGCTTAGGAAGCCAACATAACTCGTGTTATTGATGAAATAAGGCCTGAATTACTCGAAAAAGTGGTCCAAAATTGGTCTAATGCGGTTCCTCAGAGCTAATATGCGAGAAATTATTTTTAAAACATAAATGTCATAAAATTATCTTTCAAATAAAAAAATATTGACTTCAATCTTAATTTGAATGTGTTTTATTTCAATTTAAAGTTCTATCACTCTAAAAAAAAACACCCGATAAATAGATCCATGGTCTTTTATTATATCCAGCTTATAAACTGCTCGTCAGGAGTTGAGGATATTTTTTTTCAGAAGATGCGTATTTTCCTTATTATCTTAATTTTTTTCAAGTATATAATTTCATAATGATTCTAGAAACGTCTTCTGGTTCATCGTTAAGTTTTCATCAAGTTTAATCATTTTTTGTCCATGTGTGTTAAGAATGCAAATTTTAATAATTTTCTCTTCAGTCTCTTTTTCGTTTTCAATAAGTCTAACGTTTCTTCGCAAATCGAATTATTGAATACATTTTCCAGGATGACACATATTATTTGGGACAATATGTAAATTCTCAAATATTAAAGTTAATAACTGGATCGCGTCTCTACAAATTTAATCTAAAAAAAATCTCTTAGAATTTTTTAAAAATTAAATTGAATAAAATGTTTAACTTCATAGATTTATCAACATATTTGGAGAAACCATTCAAAGTAATTTTCAATTTAATATATATCTGTACATTTTCGTTCAGCTCCATTCTCCATTAATGGGAATATTAATTTAGGGTTGAATTGTTACTAGATAGTATCGTATTAAACCTTAATTAACATAGGATATTAATTTAGCGGATATACATCCGTGAAACTAGGATATTAATTTCATTCATTGAAACTTCGAGATATATCTATCAAACCAGTTGAATTGACACCCACACAAACCACCTTCGTTAAGTGATAGTAACACATCAAAGGAGGCCCCACAGAATGTATACAATCGTTACTGGTGCGGGGGAAGGTAGAATGACTATATCGAAGGATCTTAGTAGGCGGCCACATTGGAGAAATGTCAATTGTCAATTGATCCTTGAACTTTCCAATTAACTTAAGAATGTGTGAAATACGTACTATGCGAGATGATGAATCTTTGTGGTTTCGTCTTTAATTAGTGTTGGTAATTTTTTGTATTAGGAAGACCTGGCAAGGAATATTCTGTAGTATAATACAGAATAATTCAGCTAAGATGTTGGTGAACGATAAAGAAATGAATCCCAACTTTTCCGAATCGGGGATTTATCAAATTAAATGTAATGATTGTAATGCTACATATCGGGTGTTTTTTTTAGAGTGATAGAACTTTAAATTGAAATATAACACATTTAAATTAAGATTGAAGCCAATTTTTTTTATTTGAAATATAATTTTATGACATTTATGTTTTTAAAATAATTTCCGGCATATGTCCACCACGACTAGCTCTGAGGAACCTCATTTGACCAGACCAATTTTGGACCACTTTTTCGAGTAATTCAAGCCTTATTTTTTCAATAACACGAGTTATGTTGGCTTCCAAAGCGTCTATTGTTTCTGGTTTTTCAGTATAAACTAATGACTTGACATAACCCCAAAGAAAATAATCCAGTGGAGTTATGTCGCATGATCTTGGAGGCTAATTAATTGGAACATTTCTCGCAATAATGCTATCGCTCAATCTTTGGTTTATGCTGATAAACCAGAAACAAATTCCAACATTTTGTAAACGTTGTTGGGGCGTGAGTTTTTCCATGATTATTTGTCAATGCTTACTGAACAGACATGTCAAAACAACATGGCTTCTACCTTTTGTCAAAGCACAGGTATCCTTATCGAAAGTACTATCACTCTAAAAAAACAACCGATATATAGGACAGATGTATATGTATACAACATAGAATCAAAGAACATAGCATGACTATTTTGAATAACAAGAAATCAACCCGTTTTGCAGGACATTGTATAGAAAATAATCATTTTTTAATGAGAAAGATGTCACTTTACTATATAATGTTAAAAAGGGTAAATTGATGGACTATTTGGAGATTCTTTCAATCAAAAAAGCCATTGAGAAAAAGGAGAATTTAACAAATTCCCAAATATCTTTTGAGAACACCTCTATATTGGATGCTTTTATTTCCATGCGCCATAAAAATCAGAGAGATCCTAAGTGTAATAAAAGAACCTTCTCAATTTTAAGTTTAGCTACTTCTTATACTCCTTTGAAGACGGTCGACCGAAACACGTGTCAGGATTCTGATTGAACTGTGAATTTTTTTTTAAATAAAATTGTTATAATGTTTCACCTAGAGCCAACCGCATACTCCATTCATTTAATTTCATTTCTATTGAATTATCCACGTGAATTTTTAACAATTTCAATAGAAGATTCACCGCTTTGGAAATGAATTTTTATTATTTGCCAGTTTTGTTCCACCGTAAATCGAACCATTTCATTAATGTCAACTATTCAACTTTCTGTCAAAATACGAATGACAGAGTGTTACCAGTCTCGAAATAATGCAACTTCAAAATACAAACTCTAAATGACCCTCCCTTAATAACTCATTCCGAGATGCCACCCTAATATGACTGAACTAAGAAATTAATTGTCGATGTTAAATTAAGATTACAGTAGTGATTCTTTGAATGACTTCTGTCAATGACAAATTTCTTCTTTATTGAACGATAACAGAAGATGGTCGTTCAGAGAAATAGAACAAACAAATTAATCAAGATTTCTTCTTGCAATTCTCATTTCTTGGTTAATTGGTTGTAGTCTGAGATATAACATCCGGTGGTTCTTCGTGAGATAAGATTCAGAATGCGTTTCCTGTTCTTAAACAAAAGAGTTTATGAGTATGAAACTGTATTCACCGATCACAACGTACTAGACCCATTGTGCGTGTAAATCTCAAGGATATGGAACTATTGAAATTCAAGAGAGCTATTGTGATTGCCTTCCGAACAATATACGCGGTGAATCGGCCAGGGTTCAAAGCCCGATTTGGAAATCTAGAGGATTTTCCGAGATGAAAATTATCATATATTGGATGGAGTAATGATCTTCATGATAGTTAATTTCAAAAAGAATAAGTTGATATGATTTAGAAAACAGAGTCATTTTCTCATTTGAAATTCATCATGTACCTGCTACAGGGCGATTAAACTCGTGAGGGATGAGCCATTTAAAATTTGCATTTTTGATCGGCTATAAATAAAAAAAAATTATAATGATTAAATGACTTTAAATTCCGAATTATATATTCTTACTTATACAATATATATTGAAACTATATATAAAAACTATCAATGGAATGAAATAAGGAATTACTTTGTTTTCTATCACTTTTTATTATAACTGATATACAGTGACTCGAGTTTCGTAGTGTTTACTACATTTTCAAACTGAATGAACAAATTAGATCTCAACTATTATATATGGGAATTGTAGGTTTCGGCAGAGCTTCGAAGAGAGGGGTTTTCCAAAGTTCCGTCTGTTCGTTAAGTAGTTTTATTATTGGTACGTGCTTTTTATATTTTTCAATTTCTATGGATTCCAGGATGTCAAGTTTTTTCCCTTTCGCTTCCACGTGCAAGATAACAAGGTTGTTCAATTCTGGGAACGTGTGATCTGTAGTGAAGAAATGGTTCGCAAAATTGGAATTATTCTTCCGGTTCCTAAAAGCAGATTAGTGCTCTTTGTACCTTTTATGGAAAGGTCGGCCCGTTTGTCCTATATACACACTATTACACTCTTGACAACTTAATTTATAGACTCCAGAATTATTCAGTCGGTTCTCTTTGTCTTTCGGATTAAAAAAGAGATTAGAAATTTTATGGGAGGGTGTGAAAGCTGTTACTATGTTAATTTTTGATAAAATTTGAGCTATTTTTTGTGAAATTGGTCCAAAATATGTTAGTTTTATGAATTTATTGTTATTATGATCTGATTTGGAGATGGGGTAAATTTGTTTACGAATTAGTTGGTTTTGTTTTTTGTTTATGATGGAATTTATAGTTTTGGTTTCGAACTGATTGTTTGTGGCTATTTGTCTGATTGTATTCAATTCCCTCTTTAACGTAATATCATCTAAAGGAATTGAAAATGCTCTATGTACCATTGATCTATAAGCAGCTAGTTTATGATTGATCGGATGGTTTGAAAAAACCTTTCCATAAAAGGTACAAAGAGCACGAATCTGCTTTTAGGAACCGGAAGAATAATTCCAATTTTGCGAACCATTTCTTCACTACAGATCACACGTTCCCAGAATTGAACAACCTTGTTATCTTGCACGTGGAAGTGAAAGGGAAAAAACTTGACATCCTGGAATCCATAGAAATTGAAAAATATAAAAAGCACGTACCAATAATAAAACTACTTAACGAACAGACGGAACTTTGGAAAACCCCTCTCTTCGAAGCTCTGCCGAAACCTACAATCCCCATATATAATAGTTGAGATCTAATTTGTTCATTCAGTTTGAAAATGTAGTAAACACTACGAAACTCGAGTCACTGTATATCAGTTATAATAAAAAGTGATAGAAAACAAAGTAATTCCTTATTTCGTTCCATTAAAATGAACTATCACAAAGTAACGGACTACTCCATCCAATATTTCAAAAACTATCAAGTTTATATCCATATATATAATAATCAATATAAAATATTTTTCAATGTCTTGGAAAACATTTTTTTACATCCCGACTTGAAACGTATTAATACAAATGTATTAACAAAAACTATTTAAGTTAAACATACAAATACAAGAAAATCCAGTATTCCAAAATTATCTAAAATTCTCAAAATAAAGGATCAAATAAAAATAATCGAACGAGAATTCCAACATTTGATAGATATTTCGGTTTCTTGACTTCTTCAGAAATGTATTGAATTCAGATTCAAATAAATAACAAGATCAAAATTTAACTCACCAAATAAGATGAAACCTGGAACGAATAAACTCGAAGTAAGCTTTAAAGTATCCAAAATAAAACAGAAATTATCAACGTGTTAAAATAATAAGGAACGGTTTTTTACTTGATAGAAGGATTATTACAAAATTTGAATATCAAAACAGATTTAATCTGTTAGTCTTCTACAATTTTAATTTCAAAAAATTTACTTAAGAAACTTTAAGAATTAAATTAATGTCTTAATAAGCACTGCTTATATTTAATAGACGTATAAAATCGAAATTCATCATACAATATAAAATGGTTTTCTTAATTCCATTTGATATTGTATGATGAATTTCGATTTTATACGTCTATTAAATATGAGCAGTGCTTATTAAGACATTAATTTAATTCTTAAAGTTTCTTAAGTAAATTTTTTGAAATTAAAATTGTAGAAGACCAACAGATTAAATCTGTTTTGATATTCAAATTTTATCAACGTGTTGTTACGTATAACTATTTGTACTCGGAACACAGAAAAACGTAGCAGTACTTATTCACTCCAAATAATGTCCCATGATATTGTGGATATTTAGACTCTATATGAATTTATTTCATAATTTAAAAATCAATTTGAATGTGAGTTAATACTCGATAGAAATTAAATTTAAATGACTTTAAATTCAGAATTATATATTCTAACTTCTACAATATATATTGAAACTATAAAAAAAACTTTTGTTTCTGTATATAGTTTCATGCCTCGACCTCTTGTCTATATTTAAATAAATAAAGTAAATATATATCGTAGAAGTTAAAATATATAATTCTGAATTTAAAAACATTTAAATTTTACTTCTATCAAGTATTGACTCACATTCAAATTGACTTATGAATATTTGTTCGAAGTTATGAATTTATTAGAATTAAGGAACGAAAAACAATATCATCAATTTTTCAGTACATTGTCGATTGTTTTGGGCTGAATCTCACGAATGGAAACTCCAATGTCGTGTTTCAAGGCATCAATCGTTTCTGGAAGTTTAGCGTAAAACTTATTCTTAACGGATACCCATAAAAAATAGTACTTCAATGTGAAAATGGGCTTCATCGCTAAAGATAATTTTTCTGAGAAAATTCTCATCTTCGGCAATGCGATCATTAGCCCAAGTTTTTCTTATATGTACAAATGGTGTTGATATTATTTTGTTTCAGTCTATTTCAAATTTCGTTACAAATTTGTGGTATGACTTAAGAACTTCAATTTCTTTGTTGAAGTTTTCTTTTGAAAGGAGTTTATAGTAACCTATGTACAGAGGCGCGAAAAGGAGATATTTAGATTTTATGTCTCTTTTTCACGCCTTTATACATAGGTTACTATCAACCTCTCTCTCAAAAGAAAACTTTAACAATGAAATTAAAGTTCTGAAGTCATCAGCATTACGATACGAACGTAATAAATAAATACATTTTTAAGAAACAACATAAAACAGCTCTAGCTTCTCTTTACCCTACTCTTCAGAAGAAAGAAAAAGAAAAATTATATAGCGTGAATTTCATACCACAAATAAGTAACAATAGAATGAAACATAATAATATCAACACTATTTGTACAAATAAGAAAAACTTCGCTTCACTCTTAGTCAATTGCAAAGACTGCCGTGAAACGTGTGAAAAAAGCGACATATACAAATTATATTGTAATGCATACCCTGCATATTACAAAGGTCAGACAGAACGTTCTATGAACGTAAGGGTAGAAGAACACAAAAAGAGTATATTGTATAATAAAATAACTGATTTTTCTGAACATTGTATGAATAACAAACTATGATTTAAAAAAAAAATATTCATACAGATTTATTCTGTTAATCTACATATTTTAATTTAATTTTTTTATTCAAAAACTTAGAATTAAATTAAATAAATGTCTTTAGAAAACACTTTTTCAATTTTGTTGACAAGAATTAACCCTTATTACAAAGTACCAAAAGGAAATAAAAGAATTCAAAGAAATATGAATTATCAATCAAAATTACTGAATAAATACTTGAGGGGGACAAAATTTTCTTTCGTACCTTGTTTTATGAAAACAAAATTCCTTTCTAAATATGCAGGAGTTCTGCGTTTTTAAGAATTTTTTTGAAAGAACTTATTTTGAGCATGTTTTTTTTTTAAAGAAGTTCTTGAGGTTATGTTTTGTATTTCTGGAAAGGAGTTTGGTTTTCATAAAACAAGGTACAAAACAAAATTTTCTACCCTTATAGTATTTATTTAGTAATTTTAATTGATAATTTATATTTCTTCGAATTCATTTATTTCCTTTTGGTACTTAATACCAATAATAAGTAAGTTTTCTAAAGACATTTATTTAATTTAATTCTAAAATTTTATAACAATCCTTCTATCTAGAAAAAACCTCTTTTTATTATTTCAACTAGAATTTAATTTATCACCATTGCTCTTATCTGTTAAAGATTAAAAACCAAACATCTTATTTTTACCTTCCTCAAAATTCTACCCGTTTCGCTATTATGAATAGGATTTTAAATTCTGTTCTCTTTACTTTTGAAAATGGGTTAAAAACCCAAAACATATATGTCAACAGGCATGAAATAAACAGTGAAACTTGAGCCAATTGTTTTAATTTACTTTATCAATTTAAAAATGTTTCACCAAGCGAGAAATCAGTATAATTGATTTTCAAACTTTGAATATCAAAACAGATTTAATCTGTTAGTCTCCTAGAATTTTAATTTCAAAAATTTTTTTTTTTAAACTTTTAGAATTAAATAAATGTCTCATAAGCACTGCTTATAAGACATTAATTTAATTCTAAAAGTTCAAAAAAAACTTTTTTTTGAAATTAAAATTGTAGGAGGCTAACAGATTAAATCTGTTTCGATATTCAAAGTTTGTAATAATTCTTCTATCAAGTAAAAAACTGCTTCTTATTATTTTATTTTATTGATTTTCATTTATCTTAATTATGATTGACGAAACTTCTACCGTATCTGACGATGCACAATTAGGCCATCCTTTATATTCAGCTTATGACCATAGAAATGAAGAATAAATGAACCAATACGCGGAATATTCCTTACAGGAAGCGCATTTCCGTCACTGGAATGCACGGACGCATATTTCAAATGCAGAGAATACCGCAACGAGATAAATGATTAATGAGACGAAAGAAACGACACTCGCCTTCGCCCACGCATTCCGCGTTCTGTGCTCAATGTTATTATGTAAATATGGCCATTTCGACCTGCTTGCGTAACCAGTTCTTTCACAAGCCTTGCCGACGTTGTTGAATGGTGAGCGTTGTTTATCGGTGAAGATACACCTACGCCAGAGATACCTGGTGACACCTTCTGCGTGGCTTTCTCTGCCCATAACGGGGGTTTTCAGCCACAAGGTAGTTTCTTGACGAATTGGTATGACATTGTTCTTTGAGGATCCTCACTGCAATCATGAAAGGTTTTACTTTTAAAGGTGTAGGATTTATTGTTAAGCTCTAGTGGAATTCTTCTTGGAGGCTTCGAAATAATAGTTCTATTATTTTTGCGTGAACTTCAAGACTTTATTTAATATTAAAAAAATGTATATGAGACAGTAATTTATTTCCACAAAAATATTTTTGTGGAAATAAATTACTGTCTCATATACAATTTTTTAATTAAAATGAGTTTCCACCAAGTAAAGACCGAATCTATCAAATATTTATTTAATATGTTTCGCATTGTCCGATTTGGTCAAATATGCACTGTTTTGTTCTATAATTTGTTGCCATTTTAAGGTAAGCTTCATTATGCCTCTCTCATAGAAATCTTGGTCCTTATTGGCGAAAAACTATAGTAATCGATTTTCACAATTTTCTCTTGATGCTAATTTCTTATCACTGAGGAAGTTTGGTAATGGGAGAAAAAGATGGTAATCGCTTGGTGCCAGGTTCGGACTCTATATGATGGATGCCTTAAAACTTTCCAAGCAGGCTCCCGGATTTTCTGGCGAGTCACTACAGATGTGTGTGGCCTGGAGTTGTCCTTATGGAATACAACACGTCTTCGGTTGGTCAATTCTGGCCGGTTCTGGTCAATCGCTAGCTTCAAACGGCCCAGTTGTTAACGGTAGAGATACGAATTTAATGTTCGGCTATATGGAAGCAACTAATGAATAATTCCTTTCCAGTCCCACCAAATGCACAGTAGAATCACGTGGGATCTTGTGGCGAAAGAAATGGGAGTGAAATACAAACTTAAGAAAGATTTGGCTCTGAATGAATTTGATCGTATGATAGTCAAGACCCAGAGAGGGCTATGATTGAGTTGAAAGAAATAATGAGGATAGAGTGCCAGAAAAGATAGGATGAGAGTAAAGCTGGATGAGTTACTCGGTCAGTTCATCCTCAGAGTAGATTTTTCCGGTGAGAATGAATGGTTCTTCCCTGGTCTATGTCTGGGATACTTGATTACGGGTCATGGGAGCCTGAATGACTTTTTGTACAAAAGGAGCATCTCTGAGAGTGATTGATGTGTATGTGGGGAGATAGGGAGCTGGAGCCATGTCTTTTATGAATTTATGGAGTACTTGGAAGAGCGAATGGTGATATTAGAGGGAATTATGAGAGTAAATGAAAGTGTATATGATACAAGCTTGATGATGGGGAACTACTAAAGGTGTGAGAAAATGGTGGAAGGGCGGTCTTCTCTAAAAGAAGATATAGACTCGTTGAGGTGTCTCTTTCGGGGGGTCTGTGGCTGAGTTTTCGGTAGTGTGGAAATGGGATTGGAATTAGTGTCTCTATTCCTTTTGGGGTGCGATGATCGCATGCAGGGCGGTTACTGTAGGTTGAAAGGTTGATGTTTGGGGGTCCAGCTGTGGTGTTATCGAAGAGTTGCCATGGTTTTCTGGCGCTCCTGGATCCTACAGTACTGACGGGTGAGGCAATTCCGCATTACCAAGCAAGACCTGTGATTCCAAGGCTCTAAATTTTCAAAAGAATGCGTTCTCAAAGCATGTTCTAGCAATGATGCGATGATTGCTACCACGGGAGATCCTGGCTGCCCAATTAGGATAAGTTTCGTGGGGATACTCGTTGAAAGTCTGCATGTTGGGCTAGAGGGGTTCTGTCTCCTCGACGTGTGAGTTCCGCATATCCTTATCCCGCGCCCATGGGCGCTATGGGGGCAGGTAAGTCATATAAAGCTACTTTTACTTCCTTTCTTTCCAGTCATCTACCGAAAAAATAATGGATTTATTTTTCCCCAAGCAATTGGGTTGTACGGAACGTAATTTCGTATAATGAATAAATATTTTATCAAATAATATATTGGCCATTCTGGTCCAACAGCTTTCGCCATCTTTCTGGTAATAGCATGATTCCACACTCATACAATGTTTGGTCTTTGCTGGCAAAAAACTGATCCTGGTGATTTTTGATCTTTTCATTTGAAATAAAGGTTTGACCGTCCAAAAAATTTTGCAATAACCGGAACAAATAATGATCCGAAGGCGTCAGATCTGGAGAATATGGTGGGTGTGGCAGTGTATTCCATTCAAGCTGTAAAAACTGTTGGCGAGTGACCACATTTGAATGAGGTCTCGCCTTATCTTGATGGAACACTACACCATTTCTGTTGATTAATTCTGGCCTTTTCTGTTGAAGTGCATCATTCGTTTTGTCCAGCTGATGACAATAGACTTACGAATACATTTTTGTGTTATCCGGTAAAAGCTCAAAAAAACGATTCCTTCAAAATCCCACCAAACAGACAGCATCACCTTTTTTTGATGGATATTGGCTTTCGAAATGCTTTGAGGGGGTTCACCTTTTTTTCTCCATGATCTCTTGCGTTTGACATTGTTATTTACAACCCATTTTTCGTCCCCAGTATTTATGCGCTTCGAAAATGCATCATTTCCGTGACGTTTGAGAAGCGAATCACTGACGTCAACGCGACGACACAAATTTCTCTCCGTGAGAACATGGAGAACCCATATATGGAGCTTCGAGATTAAACCCAGGCCTTTCAAGTGGTCATAAACAGTAGAATTCGATGAATCTTACCTCTTCCGATCTCACGTGTTGTTATTCGCCGATTTGCATAAACTAATGCCTTTATAGTGGCTTTATCAGCTTCAACCGGTGGCTGCAAATCATTTCTGGCACTGGCGTACTGTCAATACATATTTTCCATACATATCGCCTAATTTCTTTCTGGCTTGAACAGCATTTTTACCTTTTCTATAGTAAAAAAGTAAAATATGACGAAAATGCTGCTTATTGCTCTCCATATTTAAAAGGACATCAACCAAAAACTACGTAGAATTAATTGAACTTTTTCACACGCAAGCCTTGCTATATCAGCTCCCAAAACATATAATGATTATGCGGCTTAATTTTAGGTTCGAGAAAATACAATTAGTTCTTCTGTCAGGAAAAAACGAAATTACTTTCCGAAAAACCTTATATTTATTTATTTCTTAAAACTCATTTTTATTATGATCAACTACCAAACATAACGGCCGAAACAGTTCAATATTATGAAAATTACATTTGCTCGTTCCGAATTAAATCTTGACTCATTTTATATCAAAGAATAGTGATTACCGAAGTTCGAATCCTGCAACTGACAGTGTGTAAATTAAGCATGAATCACAAATGAGAGTCGTCCGATTTCCACCCACGTGAACGTTTATAATTCAAACTGAAAAAGACCCGATATTACACACGAACTTGTTAAACAAGCGGTATTTTTAGCAGTAGAAATAAACTATTATTCATTAAATACACATATAAAATATGCACGATGCTTTGAGGCCGACATTCGTTAATTCTAATTAACATTTCCTCAAATTGTTTACATTGTGTTTAGAACCTCTAAAATAGCATTGTATCAACTGTGCTGGCACGTTCTGACTTCTTCGGAAATTGACTCTGTTTGAATGATGGAGTTCAGCGGGGACAATGCAAATGGGATTCAACTCTTTTAGTTCCTTCATACACGACTACATTGAAGTGTAAATAATGAAAACCTTTAGTAGTAAAGACCATTTTAAAATTAAATATTGATTACACTAGTCAACAAAAAAAATAGAATTAAAATTTGAATATCAAAACAAATTGAAATATGTTTATCTTCTACAATTTTAATTTCCAAAAGAATTTTTTTATTCAAAAACTTTTAGAATTAAATTAATGTCTAAAACAAGCACCGCTTACATTTAATAGACGTATATAATCAAAACTCAATATACAATGTCAAATGAAATAAATAACCCAACAGATATACGAAAGTAATTAAAATTAATAAATAAATATTCAAACGAGACAAAATTTTGTTTCTGGTTTTATCTTAAGAAATACTACTTGCCTTATAAAAACATGAACACACTTGAAGGACTTCCCAAAGAATATAATAATAATAGATTTAGGTAAACCTTAAAATAACTCACTTTGTTCTTTGATTTTGTTAGAACATAGATCAATCTTGAATATATAGTTGATCTGTAGTTCGAAGCTTAAGTCTTTTAACACGTGAGTGATGTAGGTTATGTTTTTGATTTTGATATTTGGATTATTGAAAAACGGCTGATGAAGGGATTATCTAGAATTATATTTGTTTTTTGAAAATATAGTGCACATTTTTTAGAGATTTTTGAAATAATTTGTTCGAATATTTAAATGTATTAAATATTTCAAATAAATTATATTCTTTGGGAAGTCCTTCAAGTGTGTTCATGTTTTTATAAGGCAAGTAGTATTTCTTAAGATAAAACCAGAAACAAAATTTTGTCTCGTTTGAATATTTATTTATTAATTTTAATTACTTTCGTATATCTGTTGGGTTATTTATTTCATTTGACATTGTATATTGAGTTTTGATTATATACGTCTATTAAATGTAAGCGGTGCTTGTTTTAGACATTAATTTAATTCTAAAAGTTTTTGAATAAAAAAATTCTTTTGGAAATTAAAATTGTAGAAGATAAACATATTTCAATTTGTTTTGATATTCAAATTTTGTTATATTTCTTCTATCAAGTAAAAAGCCTTTCTATTTTATTTTATATATAATATATAATTATATTTTGGCTTCAATAAATCTCTTTATACGGTGTCAATGGATTTAGGTAAACCTTAAAATAACTCACTTTGTTCTTTGATTTTGTTAGAACATAGATCAATCTTGAATATATAGTTGATCTGTAGTTCGAAGCTTAAGTCTTTTAACACGTGAGTGATGTAGGTTATGTTTTTGATTTTGATATTTGGATTATTGAAAAACGGCTGATGAAGGGATTATCTAGAATTATATTTGTTTTTTGAAAATATAGTGCACATTTTTTAGAGATTTTTGAAATAATTTGTTCGAATATTTAAATGTATTAAATATTTCAAATAAATTATATTCTTTGGGAAGTCCTTCAAGTGTGTTCATGTTTTTATAAGGCAAGTAGTATTTCTTAAGATAAAACCAGAAACAAAAAATTTTGTCTCGTTTGAATATTTATTTATTAATTTTAATTACTTTCGTATATCTGTTGGGTTATTTATTTCATTTGACATTGTATATTGAGTTTTGATTATATACGTCTATTAAATGTAAGCGGTGCTTGTTTTAGACATTAATTTAATTCTAAAAGTTTTTGAATAAAAAAATTCTTTTGGAAATTAAAATTGTAGAAGATAAACATATTTCAATTTGTTTTGATATTCAAATTTTGTTATATTTCTTCTATCAAGTAAAAAGCCTTTCTATTTTATTTAAAAATAGAATTGTTTGTTTCCTGTGATTTTTCGTTTGTTTCTATCTCAAATTAAACGCTTATTTTTTAAATATGGCAACAATTTTCTTCTATGCGTATATATTGAAAATTACTATGAAGAAATATTTGCACATTACAGATAATAGCTGGAATTAATTCGCCAGAACTTCTACAGATTTAAATCTAAATAAATCTCATGAAAATATTTAGAATTAAATTTTAAAAACAAGTCTTAGATACACTGTATCATTTTATAGACATATATATTATTATCACATGTGGTGGAAATTAACTAATAAAGAATCAAAAGAAATATAAAATAATGACCAAATTATTTAGACATCACCTTATACATACATGTTTCGATTGGATGTTAAAAAATCACAAGTTCCATCACCAAAAAATGTTCAACATATAATCGAAAAAGGTCTTTTTTTAAAGAATATATAGCACAATTTCCAGAGAAAGAACCTAATAAATTTAGACCCAAAGCTCTTCAGTAAGGAGTTCTTTGAATAAACAAAATAATCATTAAAAAATATATAAAAAAACTTTTTCCACCAGACATTTCTGCAACGAAAATACGAAAATTAGGTTATATCACAGAAATATATAATAAAAGAAGATACGACTTAGACTCGGCATCAGATAACCGCCTATTGCCACGTGGAAAATAAAGAAAGGCCTTTTTGAATTATATATTTCTAATTAATATATATAATATATATATATATATATATATATATATATATATATATAATATATATATATATATATATATATATATATATATAATATATATATAATAATAATATATTTCTAATTTTCGTATTGGCCTAGCTTATCCAAAAATTGGTTAATTGTTACAGAAATGTCTGGTGAAAAAAGATATTTTTATATATTTTTTAATGATTATTTTGTTTATTCAAATGAATTCATTCTGCGTTCTGGGGGGGTTGGTCAAATTTTCGTTGGGATGTCCTGTATATATAATGCACGAGCGTGAAAACTCATGTTGAATAAGTATTCCTATGAATTTTGTGTTCGTTTATAAATACGTTAGTGACTTCTGCGTTTGTACCAGAATACAGATACTATTCTTTGGCATAAAATTCTTTGGAGAATATTAACAATTAACCTGCGCTCAAATCATTGAACTAGTGGAAATTCAAGAAATTAAAACGGATTTTTAAAAAACAACAGCAGAAACATAAGGAACCCAAACAACCGAATTTCTATCGAGCCGGTTAGAAAGGTGGAATGCACGGTGCTATCACAAAAACGCATCTGGGTGACATTCCTGAGGTGCTTAATCCGTCTTCGATGTCTCGTCTTCAAACGTGGAGGTATTTCGAACGCTTCTCGAGATCGTCTGGAGACCAAGAGGTCTTCGGCGACGGAAGACGCAGATACGCCCAAGAATATCGATTCATTCGAATAAATATATTAATAAAAAGGACAATTTTTACTGGGTGTCCGGATTTAACGTTGATATATTTCGGGATATGATTCTGGACAACTAAAATTTATGATGCTAACTAGGAAAGTTGCAGGCGTCTAGTTAATCGTTTGTAATAAAAGGTCCTGATTCACTAAAATAGACAGATCAACTTGATTTAGCAGCGATTCTAGGTTAGATCAGAGCAAAAAATGTTTTGTGGAAGCCAATTTGTACTTGATCGATGATCAACAGAAGTTAATCTGTCATAGTTTGATAAAATCTGTGATCAGCACTTATAGAATTAGTAAATTGTAGACGGACTCTGATCAACAGGCTTGATCCGATAACTGAAGTTTTGTGAAACGTACTGTTAGTGTGTTCAAGGAGTTTGCTCTGTATTAACAAACTGTTGCACATCACCTCTCAGAATTTCAAATGTTTCATTTGAAATTTTAGTTTTTTCAGGTTGAGCGTCTATTTAACAAAATAGAGATTTTCATCGGGCAGGAAATCGTTCTGCGTTCCGTTTTGAACTTGTTCTCTTTCCGATTCTCTGTTTTCCGATTAATTGAATCATGTATAAGGTTTTTCGGAAAGTAATTGCGTTTTTTCCCGACAGAGGATTCAATTGTATTTTGTCGAACCCAACTTCACACTTAAGCCGCATCATTATATGTTTTGAGAGCAAGGCTTTTGGGTGAAAAAGTTCAGTTAATTCTACGCAGTAGTTTTTGATTGGTGTCCTTTTAAATATGGAGAGCAATAAGCAGCATTTTCGTCATATTTTACTTTTTTACTATAGAAAAGGTAAAAATGCTGTTCAAGCCAGAAAGAAATTAACCGATGTGTATGGATCAAAGCATTTCAAAAGCCAATATCCATAAAAAAGTGATGCTGTCTATTTGGTGGGATTTTCAAGGAATCGTTTTTTTGAGCGTTTACCGGATAACACAACAATTGAGTCTACTAGCTGGACAAACTGAATGATGCACTCGAACAGAAAAGACTAGAATTAATCAACAAAAAAGGTGTAATGTTCCACCAAGATAATACGAGACCTCAAACAAGTTTGGTCACTCGCCAAAAGCTTTAACAGCTTGAATGGGATACACTGCCACATCCACCATATTCTCCAGATCTGGCGCCTTCGGATTATTATTTGTTCCGGTCATTGAAAAAATGTTTGGACGGTAAAACCTTTACTTCAAATGAAGAAGTCAAAAATCAACTTGTTCCGTTTCATTAGTGACGGCATTATTTGGTCATCAATACTAAGGTCTTTCCATTTTAACAATTTCGATCTAGCATTTTTGAGATTTGTCGTTCGAGAATTGTTTAGTATTATTCGACACTTCAGATCATTTGTTTTCTAATAATTATATATTGCCTTAGAAAACATGGAAAAGGATTTTGATTTATTTATGCCTGTTAATTTCATATAACAGTGCATTCGGAATTATAAACTGTTTCTGTCCTTATTCTACTAGCATTGATCTCATTATTTTTCTATAATTAATAAGAATGTTAATTTCATTAATTCGGTCCTTCCAGAAACAGTCTCTCCAATCAATTAGGTTCATTTGCCTCTTTTTGTTATATGGGATGCATCGAACACCTCTAACGTTCAGTCTTTGAAAAGACTGTAAAATCATCATCGTTCGGGTTGTCAAACTTGTCGTATGTAGCTTTTGCTACATTATGCATTATCGTTCGGGTAATCAAACTTGTCGCATGTAGCCTTTGCTACATTAAGCACTATTATTCTCGTAATAACCAAATTGATCGTTTGTATATTGTACAAGATTATCGCGATTGCTGTAAACGTAGCAATCCACCTTATTTGTTCGTAGTGTAATTGTCGTTATTTTAGCTTGGTAGCATACGGTATGCAGTGATACCAAAATATAATTGTTTTTTGTTATAAGTGTTTTACTTCAATTCCTCATCGTCGTTGTGGTTTATCATTATTAGATAAAGAGAGTTGGAAACCACTGCACACAGAGTGTTCTTTGAAGTTAAATTCACCGCTCATCATCAAGGATGCAGTCCATCAAACCCATCGAAATTAATCATCGAGATTGATTAATTTGCAATAATAATAATATGTTTATTATGATCAAGCACCAAGTAGAAGCAGTTGAAATACAAATATATTCTTTCTTTTTCACCATCCACTTAAATTACTTTCAAACAAAAATAATATCCTCAAATGGAAAAAAATATAATCCCACGAAGAACATCTTGGGGCGGGAGAAATTACACCTTAAACAAAACAATACACAAGATAACATATTTCGGATCCATCAATCAGCAGAGCTTCGAGCCCGAACGCAGAAACGAAACACAAGCGCTCTTTTATCTAAGGTCTAAGGTCTTTAGTTGTTTTAAACCCCTCCGACAGACTATCGCCTACCTTTACCCGAGATATAGAGTCATCGTACAGCTGTTTCACAGCTTTTATTATGGTGGTATCTATTAGAGACTGTTCCAAGACTGTTTCCAAGAGCTTCTGAACTGGTACCGTATCATAGGCCTTGGCCAAGTCCAGGTAAAGCAGATGAACCTCTCTACCCGTTGCCACTTTTTTCTCATTGAATTGCACTAAGCTGAAAATATGATCAATGCATGATCTTCCAGCTCGAAATACCGAAGATCATTTTTCTCCAAAAACTACATTTTTCAACAACTTTAGAAAGAACGCTTAATAATGAAATCGGTCTATAATATATCCTTCTTATCGCCCTTTTTGAACAATGGTCTTATGATAGCTATCTTCAAAATTTTTTGGAAATTCGCCATTTTCTAAAATTCTATTCGTGCGGAATGTCAAAGGCAATTGTCTGTTATTTCAAAATAATGAGCAAAATACTGCGGTTAACTAACTGTGGTACGAAACACACCTGGATCAGTTTTTTGCCAGCAAATACCAAAAATTTTATGAGCGTGGAGTTATGCTACTTCCAGAAAGACGGCAAAAGGCGTCGGACCAGAATGACCAATATATAATTTGGTAAAATATTATTATACGAGAATTATCTTTCATTACCAGACCCCCCCCCAAAAAAAAAAAACTAAATTACTTTCCTGACAACTAAATAGAATGTCTTCGTTCTTCCGCTTGAATTATATGACATTTCTCGTAGTTCATCCTGAACTGAATGATTCTCGCGCTTACATTATCTCTTCCTACGCAACAACCTCTTGCCTACCCTCATAAAACATGCATGCGAGAAGCCCTTTCCTACAACTGTCGATAACGAAAATTCCCACGCATCTTCCCGACGCTTTTCCTCTCCCTAACGCCGACAACGTCGTCATTCATACTCAGGAAGTCGGTCCCATCCATCTCAGACACTTCCGGCCTTCACCTCACCTTGCCTGAGCCTCCGTCAAGTTTCTGTTTTATGTCTTGGCAGTTAGGTTGTTTTGCCGTCGGGGTATTGAACATCAATCAGCTTAAATCCCGGTTATCGTGGCTAATTGGGGCAAGGCTATGACAGATGGTCGGTAGTTTTTGGGGTTGAAGATAAGGGTGCCAAAAAAAGGAACGATTTTGGATATCTGGGGTGGATATTTTGAAAACTAAGCGTAATCCTTGCTATTTTGGAACTACGACAAATGATTGAAAGGGCACATGAATGCGATGATTGGTCGAATGCGGTCTAAAAAGTATGGATATTGAGCTAAACCTGTCATAGATTCTTGATTGTTCCGTTCTCTACTTGACGGAAATTCATCGTATATGATTTATTTCTATCTTTGAAATAATAATTAATCGTAAATAAATTGACAATATAATCGTCGAATTCACGGAAAACTTTTATTGTTGATTTTATTTAATCATTACGCGAAACATTAATCAACAATGCAACAGTGAAGTCTTGGAACTGATAATGCAATTATTATCAGTAGTCATTGCTATTACACAGCTGTTGATTACGCAATCGCCAAGCGATTACATTTGTTCGGAATCCTTTACACTTTAATGCGACGCAGTGAAATTGATAGAAACCTGTCTCAACAGGAATAAGGTGGATGTTTGAAAAAGGTGTATTATATCCTTTTCAGGTCTAAAATACGTTTTCAAATATCAAAACAGATTTATTCTGTTAGCCTCCTACAAATTTCAATTTCAAAACATTTTATTCAAAAACTTTTAGAATTAAATTAATGTCTTATAAGCGCTGCTTCAATTTATTAGACATATAAAATCAACACTCATTATATAATAATATAAATTATCAATTGAAATGACTAAACAAATACTTGAAGGAGACGAATTTTGTTTTTAATCTTATATTCATGAACACCACATCTTTTCCAAAAATGGAAAACATAATCTTAAGAACTTCTCCAGAACTAACTTATTTCAGAATATTGAAAAAGATTTGATTTTCATAAGTATAAGATTAGAAACAAAATTTTGTCTCCTTCAAGTATTTATTTAGTGATTTTAATTGATATTTATATTTTGTTGGGTTTTTCTTATTCCATTTGATATTATATAATGAGTTGATTTTGTATGTCTACTGAATTGATGAGAATTTAATTTTTAAAAAACATGTCCTAGATACACTGTATCACTTCGATAGGGATAACTGTGATTTGACAGAAGGTAGAAGCCATGTTGTTTTGACATTTATGTTCAGTAAGCATTGACAAATTATCATGGAAAGACTCACGCCGCAAGAACGTTTACAAATTGTTGAAATTTAATTTCAAAATCAGTGTTCTATTCTCCAAACTTATTGAGCACTTCGTGAAATTTATGGTTTACATGATTGTCCATTAATCGTCGAACAATCGATAGATTTCGGACAACTCGATGCAACAACAACAAGACAAAGAACTGTATGTACAGAAGAAAATATCGCTGCTGTAAGTCATAATGTTAATGATGATCCAGATTTGTATATTCTTCGACGTTCAGAACAAGTTGGACTCTGTGCATCCACCACATGGAAAATTTTGCGTAAAGATCTTGGTCTACACCTATACAAGATCCAATTGGTTCAAGAACTAAAGCCACTTGACCATATTAAGGGTCGTTTGTTTGCTGATTGGGCCCTAGAACAGCTTGAGGTTGATCCAGTTTTTTATGGTAAAATTGTGTTTAGTGATTAAGCTCATTTCTGGTTAAACGGCTAAGTATCTTTGGGGTTAGGTCAAGTTATGCTGATAAACCAGAAACAATACACGCTTTGGAAGCCAACATAACTCGTGTTATTGATGAAATAAGGCCCGAATTATCGGTCCAAAATTGGTCTGGTCGAATGCGGTTCCTAAGAGCTAAAAAATTTTGCGTAAAGATCTTGGTCTACACCCATACAAGATCCAACTAGTTCAAGAACTAAAGATATTTAACCCTAATAAACTTCGATTATTTGCTGATTGGGCCCTAGAACAGGTTGAAGTTGATCCACTCTTTTATCGTAAAATTGTGTTTAGTGATGAAGCTCATTTCTTGTTGAACGGCTATGTAAACAAGCAAAATTGCCGTATATGGAGTTAAAATAATCCTGCAGGTTCCATTGCATCTTGAAAAATACACTGAATTGTTTCAGCCGTGACTATTTGGTAGTTGATCATAATTAAAACAAATTGTAGAAATTACTATGTTTTACTACCAATAAAAATATAGTTGTCTGATGATGGGATAGTCCATTTCCCGAAACTCGAGTCACAAGAAAATGTGTAATATATCTTTTTATTGGTAGTAAAACATAGTAGTTTCTACAATTTGTTTTAATTAATAATGAAAAATACACTGTATGGTGTGCTTTACACGCTGGAGGCATCATCGGTCCATATTTCTTTAAAAACGATGCTGGAGCTAATGTTACAGTGAATGGTGCTCGTTACAGATCGATGATTAATGATTATTTGTTTCAAAATTTGAATGGTATCGACCCAGAAGTGTTTTGGTTCCAATAAAATGGTGCTACACCTCATGCTGCTACCGTAACAATTGATTTATTGAGAGAAAGATTTGGCGATAACATTATTTCGAGAAATGGTCCAATTAATTGACCTCCAAGATCATGCAACACAACTCCACTGGATTATTTTCTTAGGGGTTATGTCAAGTCATTGGTTTATGCTGATAAACCAGAAACAAATTCCAATATTTTGTAAACGTTGTTGCGGCGTGAGTCTTTCCATGATAATTTGTCAATTCTTACTGAACAGAAATGTCAAAGCAACATGGCTTCTACCTTCTGTCAAATCACAGTTATCCCTATCGAAAGTTCTATCACTCTAAAAAAAACATCCGATATATGTATATAAAGTGATACAGTATATCTAGGACATGTTTTTTAAAAATTTAATTGTGAATGTTTTCCTGATATTTATTCAGATTTGAATCTGTAGAGTTTCTAGAGAATTAATTCCAGCTATTATCTGTAATATGTAAATACTTCTTCATAGTAATTTTCAATATATAGATCTATAAAGATTCCTGAAGAATTTTTTCTCTTCTAAAAATTTAATAGAAACTGAACATGTTTTCAAATGTTTGTCAAAGGCAAAACATACGTACCACGGCCTTTCTGACGAGTTCAGGTACCTATGTTTGGAACGAAACATTCGGTATTACTTATTTTTAATTTTAATTAATAATTGAATTTTTATTCTTTTTAAGGATGTGCTACATGTTTTTGAAGTAACTTATTTCAATATTTAAACATATTGAATATTTCAAATAAATTAGTTCTTGAAATTATGTTGTGTATTTTTGAAAAAGATTTAGTTTTCATAAATATAAGACCAGAAACTGAACATGTTTTCAAATATTGAATTGTATCAGTCTTTACTTGGTGAAAACCCATTTTAAATAATTTGAAATAAGGTTATTCTGATTTTCACAAATTTTTATTGTTAAACTCACAACAATTGTTTCGCTATCACAGTAGCATCATCAGGCAAGATCACATTTTGTAATATAAATAGCCATGGATTTCGGAAACAAGCTTAGTTATTCAAATTGTGATCTTGCCTGATGATGCTACTGTGATAGCGAAACAATTGTTGTGAGTTTAACAATAAAAATTTGTGAAAATCAGAATAACCTTATTTCAAATTATTCAAAATGTTTTCAAATGTTTGTCAAAGGTAAAACATACGTGCCACGGCCTTTCTGACGAGTTCAGGTGCATATGTTTGGAACGAAACATTCGACATTACTTATTTTCAATTTTAATTAATAATTTATTTTTTTGGGTTTTTTATTCCATTTGATATTGTATAGTGAATTTTGATTTTTATACGTCTATTAAATATGAGCAGTGCTTATTATTGACATTAATGTAATTCTAAAAGTTTTTCAAAAAATGTTTTTGAAATTAAAATTGTAGAAGACTAACAGATTAAATCTGTTTTGATATTCAAAGTTTTTAATATTTTTCTTTCATTGGAAAATTGTAGCTTGAGTTGAAATCTACTTTTTATTTCATTGTACAAGCGCAGGAAATCAATTTTCTTTTGAGTTATAGCAAAACTATTCGGAGAAAAAAATCATTTCGCAAAAACTGTTGCGACAAGTTCGAAAATGTTGCGAGTTTGCGTTTTTATTGTGTGTTAAGTGTTATAATCCTCGAACCGTCGAATCACGTTCCGAGAAACACTTTCATTATTTTTTTTCCCGGAAAATTTCTCCCGTTCGTTCCTGGAAGCCTTTCAGCTCCCGCTAGACGCGAGATTTATGCCCCCGTTCCGCAAAACAACGCCCGATTTATGACGTTTCGTCCGCCTTGAAATTTCCTGAGACGTTTCGGTAAATACTTTTGCTTTTCGTTGAAGTCTTAGTTTCCGAACAAATAACCCGAAAGCGTTCCCATAAATCAGTTCTATTTAAATTACCGTTCTGTCGATTTGTAGAATGAATTCTGCAAACTTCCGTTTCTTATCTAAATATACGTTTTATCCAAATAAATATTTCGAGTAATTCGCTATGCTAATTTCGCCATCCTGTATGCGATGATGGACTGCAATTCCTTCCAGCTTGTTCGATGAATGAGGAGGTTCTGGAAATTGGCGAGACTGGCATACATCATTTTAGGTTGGTAAAGATTTTTTTTTTTAGTCAAAACAAGTTTTGAGAAATACCCCAGTACCCGTACTCTTCTGGTTTTTTTGGGTGCATAAATAAACTGCTCAAAAATTGAGGTACACTTTATAATATTCCTGAATTGAAGATACAAACAAAGAGGAGAGATTCCTTGCATAGTTTCAAGAAAAAAAAATTCCATAAACTTGGTACCGCAAACGTTTCGTTTTCGAGATGCAGGGTGTTGCACTTTGTACAAAAACAAGGCTTCTTTTTACAATTTTTCAAACTTATCAGACAAAAATTCTGGAGTAAAACAAGGGACAGTGTTCCAGAAAAATTATCACCTTGTAGATTTTCAACCAAAATTGGTTGAATGGTGTAAATTGTAATATATTTGCCAAATTTTAGTTGAATATCTTAGGAAATGCAGATACTATAAAAAAAAAATTGAAAAAAATTCCAAATTTAACACCCTGTATCTCGAAAATGAATCATTTGCGTTCCCACGTTCATGGAATTTTTTTCTTAAAGTTCTTCAAGAAATCTCCTCTCTTCATTTTTACCCTCAATTTAGAAACACTCTGTATATTATCAGCACATGTGGTGGTAATTGACTAATAAAGAATCAAAGGAAGTATCGGATGTTTATTTTTTAGAGTGATAGAACTTTTAATTGAAATAAAACACATTCAAATTAAGATTGAAGCCAAATTTTTTTTTATTTGAAAGATAATGTTATGCCATTTATGTTTTGAAAGTAATTTCCGGCATATGTCCACCACGACTAGCTCTGAGGAACCGCATTCGACCAGAACATTTTTGAATCACTTTTTTGGGTAATTCAGGCTTTATTTCATCAATAACACGAGTTATGTTGGCTTCCAAAGCGTCTATTGTTTCTGGTTTATAAGCATAAAGCAATGATTTGACATAACCCCAAAGAAAATAATCCAGTTGAGTTATGTCGCATGATCTTGGAGGCCAATTAATTTGACCATTTCTCGAAATAATGTTATCGCCAAATCTATCTTTCAATAAATCAATTGTTACCGTAGCAGCATGAGGTGTAGCACCATCTTGTTGGAACCAAAACACTTCTGGGTCGATACCATTCAAATTTTGAAACAAATCATCATCGATCTGTAACGAGCACCATTCACTGTAACATTAGCTCCAGCATTGTTTTCAAAGAAATAGGGACCGGTGATGCCTCCAGCGTGTAAAGCACACCATATACACTGCATTTTTCAGGATGCAACGGAACCTGCAGAACTTATTGAGGATTGTTTTCACTCCATATACGACAATTTTGCTTGTTTACATTGCCGTTCAACCAGAAATGAGCTTCATCACTAAACACAATTTTACGATAAAAAAGTGGATCAACTTCAAGCTGTTCTAGGGCCTAATCAGCAAACAAACAACGCTTATTATGGTCAAGTGACTTCAGTTCTTGAACCAGTTGGATCTTGTATGGGTGTAGACCAAGATCTTCACGCAAAATTTTCCATGTGGTGGATGCACGACTCCAACTTGTTGTGAACGTCGAGGAATAGAAAAATGTGGATCATCATTAACACTATGACTTACAACAGCGATATTTTCTTCTGTACGTACAGTTCTTTTTCTTGTTGTTGTTGTTGCATCGAGTAGAGAAAATGTTGTCCAAAATCTATCGATAGTTCGACTAATAAGTGCTCTATAAGTTTGGCGAATAGAACACTGATTTTGAGAATAAATTTCAACAATTTGTAAACGTTGTTGCGGCGTGAGTCTTTCCATGATAATTTGTCAATGCTTACTGAACATAAATGTCAAAACAACATGGTTTCTACCTTCTGTCAAATCAGTTATCCCCATCGAAAGTACTATCACTCTGAAAACACACCCGTTACATATAGAGTATTGACTAAATTATTTAAATTCGTCACCTAATACAAATTTGTGTCGATTGGATATAGGGTAATTACAGGTTCACTTACCAAAAATGTTCCACATAGAATTCAAAAAGGTCTTTCAAAAAATAGATAGCACATTCTCCAGAAGAGAACCTGGCAATTTTGGCCAAGTCTCTTCAGTTAGGAGTTATTTGAATAAATAACTGAATAATCCAGCTATTATCTGTGATAGTCGTCTTTTTGTTTTCGTATACAGGAGAAAGGATGGCCGTACACAAGAGGAAGGACGACTTTTTTCTCATATTTCCAGAGGTCGTTACTGTTCGTGGAATTTCAGATTCTCTGACAGCACGGTGTGACTACTAAGAAGTCATGAAAATGTATAGGCTCGTATCATCACTAACGTAAAAGTTGAATGAACTCCCTTGGTTTTCTTGTTAAGTCAGTATTTTTACCTCTCCAGACCTGGAATTCAGAAGCGAAACGGAAATCCTTCAAACACCTTTAATAATTCAAACTCATTGAGTTTGCAGAAAGAGTGAAGTGGTACTTCAACTAATCCCGAAGAGGTACCACAATACCTTTTATTACCTGTAGGTTTGGCACATTTTTATGGTGCAGATTTATTAGTTCCACTCGAGATGAATTACCTGTTTGAGTACTCCCAACACTTGAAAATTTTGTTATTGTGTGAATGGGATAATTTGACGTCTTTTTAACGTTCTTTTTTTTATATTTGAATTACAATATAAATAAAATAATGATTAGAGGTTTTTTACTTGATAGAAGGATTATTACAAAATTTGAATATCAAAACAGATTTAATCTGTTAGCCTCCTATAATTTTAATTTCAAAAAATTTTAATAAATTCTTTTAGAATTAAATTAATGTCTTATAAGCACAGCTTATATTTAATACACATATAAAAACAAAACTCATTATATAATATCAAATGGAATGAGAAACCCAATAAATATAAATTGTCAATTAAAATTAATGAATAAATTATTGAAGGGGACAAAAAATAATTTATTCAATATATATTTAAATAAGTAACTTATTTAAATATATTAAATATTTGAAATTAATTATATTTCGAGAAGTTCTTAAAATTATGTTTTGTATTTTTGAAAAGGACCCAGTTTTCATAAATATAAGATCAGACACAAAATTTTGTCTCCTTCAAATATTTATTTATTCATTTTAATTGACAATTTATATTCGTTGGGTTTCTTATTCCTGATATTATATAATGAGTTTTGATTTTATATGTCTATTGAATATAAGCTGTGCTTATAAGACATTAATTTAATTCTGAAAGTTTTTGAATGAAATTTTTTGAGATTAAAATTATAGTAGGCAGTTTTGATATTCAAATTTTGAATCGATATTTATTATTCATATCCTTATTTATTAAAAATCTCGAAAACTGTACAGCTAACAACTACAATATTTTCACTGAAGGAACATATTTATGTCAGGGAAAATATATAAATTGATAATAACTATGAAGAAATATTTGCATATTACAGAATAATAGCTGGAACTAATTCACCAGAACCTCTACAGATTTTAATCTAAATAAATGTAATGAAAACATTTGGAATTAAATTTTAAAACATGTTCTGAACACACTGTATCACTTTATAGACATATATATTATCATGACATGTGGTGGAAATTAACTAATAAAGAATCAAAAGAAATATAAAATAATGACCAAATTATTTAGGCATCACCTTAACATATATATGTTTCGATGGGATGTTAAAGAATTACAAGTTCCATCACCAAAAAAGTTCAACATATAATTCAAAAAGGGTATTTTTATTTTCCTTTTTTTAAAGAATATATAGCACATTCTCATTCTCCAACTTGAAAATTTTTTTTTTACTAAAACACATCCGCTATCTCTTTCCTATTAATAAAAAAATTGGGGGTTGTTGCCACCCTCAAGTGATTTTTTTGGAACAATGTCGTCATAGAAATTCTCTCTTCTTAATGCAGAACTTGAAAATTATTTTTGGATTCTTCAAAACTCTTAGGTTCTTGAGTTCTGAATTCTTGGGGATCAAATTTTCGTTGGGACACTTCTAACATATGAGTAATTCTTTTTAACAGCATTATAGAGTTTCCAAATTAAGATTAACCTGTGTGTTGGTTGTAAATAAAAAAGAAATGGGTATTAGCAAATGTAAGGAATATCTGTTGACTTTTATATCTTTCATACGTTCCGAAATACATATAAAAAGATTAATGATGATCGATCATGTAAGATTTGTTCAGGCTTGAATATCCACATAATTCTGCACGAAACGCCCTACCAAATATAACTTGAAACGATTAATGGATATTGTTGAAATTGAAATACAACCTTCATATTCCATGTACAGCTAAGTTCCAGGCGGATTTTAAATGGAAAAACATGTTTTATCATAAAATCTAACCCGTGAAAATGGAAGGGAACATACAAATTTTCATTGGGGAATACTTTGACGTCATCAGGGGTAATGCAGCTTTTTTCCTTCGTTATATATGAATATTTATAGAGAGTATTTATGATGTGTTAGACTAGCACGAAGAAAAAATGTATATATTCAAATTCTACTATTTGTTGGAAATATTTTCAAGTTGGTCACGGCATTGGACCGAAATATACCTGGTGTATTATGAAAGTTGACTTTACCAACATAAACAGTGGGTTTCACAAAAATTTAGTCATCGGACCAAGCCTGTTAATCAGGGAGTTCTTCTACAATTTATCCAATTCTATCGGGTGTTTTTTTAGAGTGATAGAACTTTCGATAGTGATAACTGTGACAGAAGGTAGAAGCCATGTTGTTTTGACATTTCTGTTCAGTGAGCATTGACAAATTATCATGGAAAGACTCACGCAGCAACGTTTACAAATTGTTGAAATTTATTTTCAAAATCAATGTTCTATTCGCCAAATTTATAGAGCTCTTTGTGAAATTTATGGTTTACATGATCGTCCATCAAAGCAGCTTATTCGTCGAACTATCGATAGATTTCGGACAATATTTTCTCTACTCGATGCAACAAGACAAAGAACTGTACGTACAGAAGAAAATATCGCTGATGTAAGTCATAGTGTTTTGTCCATTCGTCGACGTTTACAACAAGTGGGACTATGTGCATCCACCACATGGAAAATTTTGCGTAAAGATCTTGGTCTACAACAATACAAGATCCAACTGGTTCAAGAACTGAAGCCACTTGACCATAATAAGCGTCGTTTGTTTGCTGATGGGGCCCTGGAACAGCTTGAAGATGATCCACTTTTTTATCGTAAAATTATGTTTAGTGATGAAGCTCATTTCTGGTTGGACGGCTATGTAAACAAGCAAAATTGCCGTATATGGAGTGAAAACAATCGTCAAGAAGTTCTGCAGGTTCCATTGCATACTGAAAAATGCACTGTATGGTGTGCTTTACAGGCTGGAGGCATTATCGTTCCATATTTCTTCAAAAACGATGCTGGGGCTAATGTTACAGTGAATGGTGCTCGTTACAGATCGATGATCAATGATTATTTGTTTCAAAATTTGAATGGTTTTTACCCAGAAGTGTTTTGTTTCCAACAAGATGATGCTACACCTCATGCTGCTACCGTAACAATTGATTTATTGAAATAAAGATGGTCCAATCAATTGGCCTCCAAGATCATTCGACATAACTACACTGGATTGTTTTCTTTGGGGTTATGTCAAGTCATTGGTTTATGCTGATAAACCAGAAACAATAGACGCTTTGGAAGCCAACATAACTCGTGTTATTGATGAAATAAGGCCTGAATTACTCGAAAAAGTGGTCCAAAATTGGTCTGTTTGAATGCGGTTCCTCAGAGCTAGTCGTGGTGGACATATGCCGGAAATTATTCTTAAAACATAAATGTCATAAAATTAAAAAAAAAAAATTTGGCCTCAATCTTAATTTGAATTTGTTTTATTTCGATTTAAAGTTCTATCACTCTAAAAAAAACCGCGATATATACTCACTATCACCAACCTTCACCATAAAATCTATTTTCAAAATATCGAAATGATTTTTCTCACAGGAGCGATTATTTCAATAAACTTCAAAAAATCTTCATCATATTTGATAGTTTCCTCATCCATCATCTTTCAGCGCATACACACAAATACAAAAAGTTATGATCAAAGGGTTAATAATCTAACCCCTTGAATGGCGTGTTAACTTGACACAGAGCTAACCACGAATTTACTCCTAATCTTCCACTGCAAAACAGAACTGTCAGTTTCAGCCATAGAAAAACTTAATTCAAGATTATCTTGAGCAACGGCCCTCAGTTAGCTTTGTAATCAGCTCGTATACGAATATCCTATTTTGTGGAAGGAATATTACGTTTTTTATCTTCATTTATCGAATTCCAACAATCCTTTCGGAGTTGATACTGTGAAATATGGGAAATAATGTTTCTTGGGAAGCACGATCTTATTTCTTCAAAATAAAAGGTGCTGAAATATTCGACCTCTACAGAGGAGCTCAAAGAGAGCGATGAATCACTGTGCTGTGAAGTATAATTATGTATTACATCGTCATTTCAACATGAATAACAACCATTTGCAGCTGGCTCTCGTGAATAATCGGTGACCCCCCAACCTTATGAATTGCAGTCTCATATAGTTGATACATTTTTTCTCTGAATGCATGTTGTATTCTGTGTACTTGAAATCTGCAGATTTTCTATTTTTCAGTTTCTATTAACCATTGCCAACTTTTTTATGTTTAAATGAACTAATTATAACATTCCTACTAATGTTTTATTATTCTATGGTCTAGAAAGTATCCGGAATTTATTATTTTTCATAATTTTAATATCCTTTTTTCTAATAACATTCTAAGACAAAAGGAATGTAGAAAATAGATTCTGCAGATAGTCGACTATGGCCAAAGTTGCATGGCAACCCTATTTGTCACATATTGTTGATTGTCAGCAGGTATACATTTGATAAAAGAATGTTGCAACTAAAAAAAAGAAAACAGGTAGAATATTTTTATAGAAAAGGATTTCGAAACGTTAAAAAATTATTTCAATTGACTGAACTGGGAAAAAGTACTGTATATGAGACAATAAAGAGGATAAAAAATGGCATGGATATGAGGCATGAACCAGTTTCAGGAAACCGCGTAAGAATAAAGGACACAATTTAAACCCTTTATTGATCTTAGGACGACACAATCCGCGCCTGGGGTTTCGCAAATTGGCTAACAGACTTGGAAATCAACGAAATATAAAAGAAGGTTCTATATACGATCAAGAACTTAAAAAATGAAAAATCCCAGGGGATGTACACACTTCGAGTAGAAACCATCAAGCTGGTGGCGAATGAGTTACTTAGAGTGGAAAATTATTGTCCAACAAGACCTTTGAGACCTTGAAAACACGTTTGGATGAATATTTGTATAAATATAACATCTTATCCAGTAATCAGTTCGGGTTCAGACAGGGAACTTCAACTGTAGATAGTGTCACAATGCTGACAAATCGATTAAGTAAATATATCGATGAAAAATTACCAACCCTCTGTATATTTGTTGACTTAAGGAAAGCTTTTGATACTGTTAGTCACGAACAACTGCTGAAGTTGCTCGAGGGTATTGGCGTCAGGGGTGTGTTGTATCGGCTACAGGGCAGTTGTCTGGATGAGAGGAGCCAGGCCCTTAAGGTCAAGGATACCCTGAATAATTATCGAACAGTTGAGTATGGGGTGCCTCAGGGAACCGTCTTGGGTCCAATCCTCTTCAACATATATTTGAATGATCTGTTTTCGTTAGATGTCGGTGGGGAAATACTTGGATTTGCGGACGATACGGTGGTGGTGTATAAGGCGGAATCATGGGTCTCTCTCTAAAAGAAAAAGTTGAACGAAACTTCAAAGCTGTGACTAAATAGTTCGAGAGTAGGTTGCTGAGGATTAACCAGAACAAAACTAGCTATGTCGCTTTCACTTCATATTCAAGTAATTTGCCTGGGTTCGGTTCACTCACCAAAGATGATGAGGATGTCAGCTTCTCCATTTCGCGAAGGAATAGGGTGAAATATCTTGGTGTATATATAGATTCATATCTAAGATGGGATGTACATGTCGACTTCTTGGCAAAGAAGCTTCGTAGTGTAATATATAGGTTAAATTATATAAGACCATTCTTACGTGTGATACAGATGCGCATGCTGTACCACACATTGTTTGAGCCCCATCTCACTTACGGTATAGTTGCTTCGGGAGCAGCAAACACCTGTTATTCGAGGAGGCTGGAACAAATACAGAAATCAGAGTTGAAGATGATTTTCAAGAAGAGAAGAACTTACCCGACTGAAGCTTTATTTGGAGAAACATTGAACTTGGACGTCAGACTGCTTTACTTTCTTAAAACCGTAATAAGACAACATATGAGTGAGCACAAACTCGAAAGAATAGATCATCCTTATCAAACTCGTCACAGAATAAATTCTCACGTTCTAAAGTCACATAAAAATATCCTGCAGAGGTCTAGTTCTTACTTGGCTCCTAGGTTCTATAACTTGATACCGGTATAAATCAGAAAAACTAGTAGTATTTGTGTATTCTGGAGAAAACTTAAGGAGTGAATACTGGGCTTACCGAGACTACGGATACATCAGCACGTTGGTAAGAAGAATATGTATTATTTCTGAGAGATGTGTTTTGGTTCTGCCATGGTTAAAATCTTTTGGTTTTTTTCCACTGCGATTTTCGGAGTTGAAGATTCTGAGGACGTGTCTTTTTCGTTCATTTGCCATTTCGGAATGCGTTTTTGTTCCTCATTGTATATCATTTTATCTGTCAAATAGATGTTGCTATTGTTTATATTGATGCTCATTATGTTACTATTTGGTTTGTGTATGGTTGCATATGTGAATATTGTGTCCCACGCACAGGTTTCATCCTTCTGTGGGAGCTATATATTTGTTCGTCATTAAGTATTGAATTGTGAAACATATTTGTATTTGTGGATTTTATGAGCAAATAAATATTAGTATTATTATGTCCAGAAAACGTCCGTATGTCACTGAGACAAGGCTACATATCAAGAAAACCAGAAAAATCCCCATAATGACACGTTTACAAAAGGAACCAGGATAAAATTTTGTCAACGTTTCCAAGAAGATAATTATAATAATGCCTTTATATCTGATGAAAGTTGTTTTCAACTTGGTGGAAATCACTTAAAAATCATATCAAAACAACCTGTTACCTTTCAGATTTCCACATTTCCCACCAAAATAATGGTTTGGGGAGCAATTCTCAGCGTGGTGCTACGCCTTCCTGTATAGTTGGTGGTACCATTAACAGTTAAAAGTATTGTGGCATTCTAAACGATTTTCATCTTGAAATGACGTATGCTTTATATACAGAGGAGTGGCGTTTTCAGCAGGATAATGCAAGACGCCATACTTTGGCCTATACTCAAGCTTGGATGCAAGAACACCAAGTAACAAACATTTAATGGCCAGCAGCTTAAGTAGATCTTAGTCCCATTTTGTTAAAATTTTCTAATTCAAGAATTAAAAATATGAACCAAATAATTACAATTGAGCTTTGTTTTTTCCGGATACTTTCTAGACGGACTATAGATCTTAAAACAATCTTAGCAAGTTAGTTTTCAGATTTTTTCGCGCTTGGGAATAGCGTGCTATCGTTTCGCTCAAATGTCTGCAATTTTAAAATTTTTAACTGAACGACTAATTTGGACTCACTGATTAAGAATCCGAGATCAAAAGTAATTCTGTCCGGTCGTTCCGTCCGTAAACATGTTCGTGCAAAATATCGTATGATTGAAAGCTTCAAAACAAAATCTAACTTCTGTGAGCGAAGCAGCGTTGAGCGCTGAAGAAACTATAGCTAAAGTAACACGACCGAGTTTAAACTTAGCATTTAGATGTAAAATAACACGTAAAGGCTTACGCAAAATTTCGTGAGTATCATATAATATCATCAACGGTTGGCAAGACCACAAGTTTAATTTTCAGAAATAATAAAGAGTGGAAAATACTTATATCGTGCAATTATAGAATCACATGAAAGCCAGTCACAATTTGTTAAAAATTTTGTATAATGTAAATCAACATTCCAATCAATAAACTTTTCAGTGTACTATAGTTAAGTTCATATCTGATATAACGATTTATTTTCCTCTCTACAAAAGATACCATCGAAGCATCACCCTGGCGACGTCTGGACAAGAAGTGCATGGGAAAATTCCAGAGTTTTCCCGTCAATTAGAGATGCTGTTTGTCACTGCTACGAAGCAGTTGGCGCTGCATTAATCTAGGAACATTTCCGCTCAAGATTAGAACGCGCCAATTAAAAGAATACTTAAAATGAAATTAGTTCTTCGGTTCTTTTTGATATTCGCCGACTGGCTAATTGAACTGACCAGAAGGTCTTCCTTCTCCTGGCACGATCTATTAATATATCATCGCGGAGTTTATGGGCATTTTTCAGATGTTAATAACCGGCTGTCTGGGAAGAAATTCGTCTGGTAGGTGAGTCCAGATACGTCGTTTTGATTATTTTAGGTTATGGGTTATTAATTTTTTTATGTCCCAAGTAATGGTGATGGCTTTTTATTTCCTGGTTTAAAGGAAGGGTACCAAGTGATGAAAAATTATGTTCTCTTATATGAAGCTGAATAAGTTAATGTATTATCCGTTATACAAAGTGTGTTAGAAACTTTTCCACTTTGTTATCAGTTTGAAATAAGATCCATCATTATATATTCATCAGTTTTTATTATATTAAGGGTCATTCAACGAGACGTTTCAAAATATTCCTTCACCAATAATCAAAGTAGTAATCGCCCTTGAGCACGCACCACAGAAGACTAACCTCAAAAATGCTCTTTTTGTGAGTCGAAAAGTGCGGGTACTGGTCGAATGCCGAAAGACCAACCTAACTAATAAATGCATTTTCATTCCCGTACGATATTCCGTTTATTTACTAGGAACGAGAGAAAATGTGACATTTCTCAATTTTGTACGATTTTTGCAAATCACAAACACGCCCTCTCGCCGCAAACGTCATATCGGTTCATTTCAGCTACCGGCTCATTGAACTACCCGAAAAATTTGTCTGCTTCGATTGCTCTTACATACGTTCATTCTTCTGATGAAAATTCCCATCGCATCATAACTGTGGTTTTTTTTTCGCGGATAACACCTCTTATGTTGTTTTTGAGTTCTTAAAGCTTGAGCATTAGCGTAGACTTTATATTAACAAAGCTTCAAATCTAATGATGTTGAATCGCATTTCGGCCATCTCTGTTTCTAGAAAATACGCGCCCAGAAAATTTTTCACGCAATAGTCATTTCACGAAGGGTTCATAAACTCACAATTACTATTTGTCAAATGTATAAGTTTGATGTCTATCGACATTTTAATCACTGAAACTTTCTTTCTGTTAAATAAATACTGAATAATTTCATATTTTTTTTGCCTATTTTTCGTATATTCCCCATTTTTTCGATATATCGAAAAATTTCTAATGTATATATTGAAATCCCCAATATTCCCTTGCTCCAGCGAAGTCGTTGCATGGCTTACTAGGACAAGTGAATATTCTTACCCGCAATTGTGGTTTATTCCGTATCTTAGCAACGCCATATTGCAAGGAAAGTAGGTCCAGCAGAAAGGCGATGGAGGGTAATTTTTACGCCAAGGCAGCGTCCTGCAGTCTACTTCTCCCACTTCTACCTGGAATTCCAGTTCCCGGCGTATTTATGAAGGTAGGGACTGATGCCTAAATGGATTTTTGGCTCGTAAGTTCCCTAGGGAGCGTAATGATAGCTGGGAATTAGCGAACCTTGGCGAATATTGGATTGTGGAGTTCAAGCGATAGATTTTCAAAATTCATCGACACTATGCGCTTTTAGTATTTTTTTACTGAAAAATGCCTAGAATTTTCGAATAACTTCCGAAAAAACATTTTATTGCAATGAAATTTGCTGGATTCGTTGCAGTTGGAAAATCATTTGAATCAATTTTGAAGCTGCATAATAGGAGTCCATTAAATCAATCTCTAAATTTTCATATACATCTAGAGGGCGGACAAAATGCGATATCCCCGTAACTGTCCCCCAAACAAAATTTCTATATTAGGTGAAGTGAATAAGTAACATGTGAAGATAATCAACTTCTGTCGAAACTTTGGATACGAGGGTTGCCTTATATATTTCGGGATTGGACAACCCTAGTGTTGCAATCTGGCAACTGACAGCTTTATCGTAAAGTTTGACATTTTTTAGGTTATGCGTACTCAAAACGTTTTGACATTCGAGGCCTATTTGTGTTGTTTACAGTAACTTGAAAGATTCATCTCGGCCAAAAAATGGAATTAAATCGTGAACATTTTCGTCTGATTATTTCTTACAACTTTCGACGTGGATTAACTCAGCAACAGTGCATCGATGAAATTAATTCAATTTTTGGCGATGAAGCTCCATTAAGGACCAGTGTTTATCGATGGTATGGTGAGTTCAATCGAGGTCGTAGTTCGCTCCAAGACAAATTTCGTGAAGGTCGTTCAAAATCAGTTGTTCCGGAAACCATTGATGCTGTGCAAGAACTGATATTGAAATATCGTCATGTGACCTATCGTGAGATTGGGACAACTTTAGGCATTAGCGGGACCAGTATACATTCAATATTGCATTTGACTGTCAAAAAAAATTGTTCGCGTTGGATAACACACAATTTTTCAATCGTTCAAAAAAGGCTCGTGTCGATTGGTCGAAAGAAATGCTCAAAGAATACGATCGTGGTTCTTCGAAACACGTCTATGACATCGTGACAGGTGACGAATCGTGGATTTACGCGTATGAGCCCGAAAGTAAAAAGCAGTCGACTGTATGGCTGTATGCCCCCCCGGCATTAGATCTTGAACCGTTTCGTCATGACTAGTACCCTAGTTTCATCCCGGTGAACTGGAGGGTTAAGTCTTGGTGGTTAACGTAATGCCATTCGCGCCAGTCGCAGGACCTGTGTGGTGGAAGATCTCCGAATGGGGCCCTAGTTTTGCCGTTCTGGTGAAATGGAGGGCTGAGCCGGTTGATTAACTCAGTGACAGGGGGCCTGTCGCAGCACAGGGCATCTCCCTTAAAACTGGCGTACTCTACCCTATCGCAGTATAAATCTCCGGATTCTGCGTAATGGCCGAGTGCGTTATGTAGCATACTGCGTTACTGGTGGCTTTCTCTCAGGTGTTACTTGTACCACCTGGCCACCCCATTGGTGTTGGCTCGAGGGCGCAGTGATTGAAAGTCCGCATGCTGGACTAGGGAGGTATTTCATTTATCTATTCGCAGACCCCCATATTCGGGATATTCTCATGAAATGACTCGGGGTTTAACGGGACTTGACGGTTCGACCGGCCTTGTCCTGGCCCCGGATCAATGGGTAACTATTTAGGGTTTGGGATCTTGACGAAATGGCTTAGCCGTTAGTGCTTGACGCCAGAATCAATCAAATGACTTCACATGGGTTCGGTGGGTCAGGACGTACAGGCCGTTAGACGGTGCTCGTACCAGGATCAATAGAAGTCTTCAGTCTTGAGATTATCTTGGTTCATGGGACTGCGTTCGGGTGCTTGGATAAGAATTCCTTCCGGCGGGTGAGTTGCGTCCCAAACCAACTCGGGTAATGACCTGCAGAGCCAGTAGAGGTTGAATAGTGCTTCGCTGCTACCAGTCAGACGGTTCTGGCTTTCGAGTCGGGGCTCAAACTAGAAGCTGGTGGGTTCATCTCTTCGGAAGGGTTCTCGCTTCGCGCGATGATATGGCGTAATCCTTATCATACTTTCTACCTCTAGGGGTGGACTGTGGAGACTGCTGAGTAGTCATTTGGCGAAAGAGCTATGCTCGTTATGCCAATACGAAAACCTGCTAGAATTCACGTATGGGTGTTTCAAGATGAGCCGAATTCAACAAAAGTTGTTCGCGCACGAAGCACTTCCAAGCAAATGGTCGCCTGTTTTTTTGGGAAAAACTGGACATGTCGCAATTGTACCACTAGAACAACGTAGAAAAGTCAATTCTGAGTGGTACACGACCATTTGTTTGACGTTTGTCTTCCAAGACATGAGGAATACCAACCGCCGTAGACGTCATCACTCTTCACCACGACAATGCGAGCTCCCAGACATCGGCTCAAACAACTGCATTTTTGAGCTCTCATAACGTCGATTTGATGAGACATCCGCCGTATAGAACTCCTGACTTGGCACCGAATGACTTCTTCTTATTCTCGTACGTAAAAAGTAAACTGAGAAGTCAACACCTGAAGAAGCGGTTGATGCGTTCAGAATGCATGTTTTGGAGATACCCCAATTAGAGTGGCCAATGTGCTTTGACAATTGATTCAAAGTCATGTAGAAGTATGGATCTTCATGGGGAATATTTTAAACAACAATGAAGCGATTTTCGATGATTATTATTTGTTTTTGTCCCCTAATCCCGAAATATAAAAGGCAACTCTCGTATCAACTTCATTATACGATACAAACTGGAACTTAATGTAATTATCAGTCCGTAGAAAATAATATCGGAAACGTTTTGTACTATCACCACAAAGCATGATATAAATGCAAATATGCAGCATGATAACCACATGATATGGAAATGCTACCTTGCTTTCAATGTTGTGTTGTATATATCGATTACCTCAAAAGGGTCATGAGGGAGTATTCAGACTTGACAGAAGTTAGGGGGTAAACAATATCGAAAATGAAATAAAGGCATATATGGGAATACGCCATGTCGTAACAGGATATTTTAGGATAGTTGCCGCATAAAATAGCGATATTTCGAATGCGGTATAAAATGACTCCGACCGATAGAGCTATCTATGTAAAGGGTTTTCCACTAAGAGGTTTTATTTTGAATAGCCTGCTATCTAGGCAGCTGTCACTTTCGAAACTGTCACCTTTTGACATTTGACAAGTAAAAACTACGCCATTACTATAAATTAAGCGATATACGCTTCAATAAAGCATTGAAATATGTACGTATATGAACAAATGATAAGTTGGAGAAGCTCGTTCACTTTTGGGCTAGATATGTAGATGACGTATTTCGCATTCGGACTGGAACGACAGGCTGCTATCGCAATTTTTGAATTATCTGAATAGCATAAATGAAAATATTAAATTCACAATAGAAATTCTTCAATCAACTTCTTAGATCTTAATATAATTCCACTACTGATACCATAATACATTCAAAATCCAATCAGTCATGGCAAATTGAAATGTCAACATTCCATAATTTCATTCATAGACTTTTGAGCATTTCCTTGAACGAAGTCAATTTCCGAAAAGAAGTCAATATAGTTGAAACTATAGCGGTGAACAATGGCTATAATACTAAAATCATTGACAAAATGATTAATAGGAAAACTTACCACAATATTAAAAAAAAATTATATCAAAATATATGATCCTTATGAAGAAGAGAAAATATGGTTTTCAATGGCTTGTATAAAATATTTCACAGTAGGATCTTTAATGGTCTTCATAAAATAGGAATTAATTCTTTAACAGTAAATAGAAATAATTTATTAGGAGTACAAATAAGTTTCCGCCGTTTTTTAACACAAATTAAATATTTATTATAGAAGAACGGTAATATAGTGACTTCTAATGTTAGAGCAAGTTCTTTTTGTGTTTGAGATGAATCTTCCTCCAATAATTCCTCCAATTCTACATCCTCGTAAATTTTTGGCCTTCCACTGCGATCTTTGTCTTCTACGTCGAAATCACCGTTTTTAAACTTTTGAAACCACTCTCGACACGTTCTCTCACTCAAAGCACCCTCACCATATGCTTCTACGAGCAATTGATGCGCCTCAGCAGCAGATTTCTTTAAATTAAAGAAGTAAACTAATATTTCCCGCAAATGACGCTTACTTGGCTCAAATTTTGACATTTTCAACTTATAAAAATTATATTTTACCAATATAAAATCAATGATATTAATAGGTTATGTTGTTCTTGAATGTCCAAACTATTTTTTAAGCCGGTTATCATCTGCGAAAGCTAACCGAAACTCCGTGCCGTGCCATCTACAATAAAACGGCGGAAACTTATTTGTACTCCTAATAGCTAAGATGTTGATGAACAATAAAGAAAGGAACCCCAACTTTTCCGAATCGGGGATTTATCAAATTGAATGTGATAATTGTAATGCTACATATATATAGAACAGACACGCCGATGTTTACAACATAGAATCAAAAAACATGTCTATTTTGAAACACCAGAAATCAATCGGTTTTGCAGAACATTGTATAGTACATAATATTTTTAACGAGAAAGATGTCACTTTACTATATAATGTTAATAAGGGTAAATTGATGGACTATTTGGAGATTCTTTCAATCAAAAAAGCCATTGAGAAAATGGAAAATTCAACAAATTCCCAAATACTGTTATTTCCATGCGCCATAAAAATACACAGATGTCCTAAGTGTAATAAAAGAACCTTGTCAATTTTAAGTTTAGTTCTTTTTTGTACTTCAAATAAATTAGTTTTTGAGAAGTTCTTAAAATTATGTTTTATATTGTTGAGAAAGAGTTATTTTTCATAAATATAGGATCAGAAAACAATACATTTTGTAACAAACAGGGCTTCGTACGTTTGTCTCAAGAGTTCAGTACGCATGCCTGGAACGAAACAAAAAATGTTTGTTTATTTATTTATTAATTTTAATTGACAATTTATATTCGTTGGTTTTTCTTAATTCCATTTGATATTGTATGATGAATTTCGATTTTATACGCCTATTAAATATGAGCAGTGCTTATAAAGACATTAATTTAATTCTTAAAGTTTCTTAAGTAAATTTTTTGAAATTAAACTTGTAGAAGACTAACAGATTAAATCTGTTTTGATATTCAAATTTTTTGTACTCCTTGGAAGATGTTCGAAAGACCGAAATACGTGTCAAGATTCGGAATAAATTGTGACATATAAAAACTGTGTGAATTTTTTAAAAATAAAATCAATATAAAACCTCTGAAATTGTAATTTTAATGAAACACTATCGGATCCTGGATTTAAAACCATCATATCGTCTTCTTTGAGGTTTTGTTAAAGGTAAGGTCTAAGCCAATGCTTCAGCGATTCAAGCGCTGAATTATTATATTATATGATATTATTATTGAAATAGGACCACAATTGCGAAAACGTAATGCAACTTTCGTCTATATAAACAGTATTTGTCATTTTTCATCTCAGAGGTTGTACTTTGGTTTGACATGAAAAAATCTCTGACTTTCACAAAATCACTACCTTCTCTTTATTTGAAATTGGACCACTTGTTGAAATACTTTTTATTTGATACTGTTGCAATAATATCTCGAAAACGTTATATGTATTTTCATATAATTGACTGAAAAATCACTCGAAAAGTATAAACAGCAGTGGAAAAGTAAGCGTTTTTCAGAATTTTGTCGAAGTAACAACAAGAGGGGTAGTTTTCATGAAGAAATAGTGATCTGAGGTACAGTTGCGACAAAGAATTTTAGTTCCTTAATTAAAATTAGTTCATATGTTTTCTATTCTGGAATTTTTACGTGGGAACTTTTGTAAAATGTTTTATTTTCATAATTTCTACCTCCTAAGAAAAAAATCGCCTCTAAAATCAAACTTTCAATATACAACATGTATATCGAAATATTTGATGGAATTGTCCGTTACCTTGTGATACTTAATTTATAATGGAATGAAATAAGAAATTACGTTGTTTTCTATCACTTTTTCATTAACTGAATATACAGTGATTCGAGTTTCGTAGTGTTTATTACATTTTGAAACTGAATCAAAACAAATTTTCAAGATTGTCATATTGGACGCTCATCACATTGATCAGAAATAGCGATGGACCTTTATTTTAAAATATTTAAAAAACGAAACTAATATTGGGAATTCGTTGAATTATGCAAAGAAATATCATTCACAAGCTGTGCAAAATATTTAATGTACATGAAATTGAAGCTCATCATATTTCTGCTCGAAAAACAAGACATTTGGATATATTATCGGCTTCTGCCGATTTCTACTACAAACCAACAAATTCCTATCTAAAATGAAACATTAAACATACATAAAATTGCCATTCTAGTAGCCATATTCCAAGGGTGGTACATCTTGAATTGAAAGCACCAATTTTTCATTGTTTTCCACAATATTACTGAAGTCCATTGATGAATCAATTCCCTGTACCTCTAAATATTCTCTTGTCTGCTTCTCACCAGTATCCAATTGACTCTTATAATCTTTATTACTTTCATTCTCGTCATCAATAGTTTTTGATACCGTGGAAGAAGGCCTTGGTTTATAATTTGCTCGTGGCATCTTTATGACAAGGTGACCAGTGATAGTCGATCTTTGACACGTACTTTTATCAGTTAAAATTTCATCAGGAAACACTATTTGAAAAATTTTATCTTTTATAGATATTCTTGCATATATCGGTTGTAGATCAACATCGATTAGTTCGGTATCCAAATATTTGTAGACCTGTATAGTTAGCGAATATTCTTCCGGATTCTCATCGCTGAACGTGAATGGTATTTTTGCTTGATTGATATTCAAGGGTCTTCCATCCTTGTTGAATAATCTCACTTCCTTCTTTTTCGGTTCAGCCACGTCATTTAGCTTCCTAGCACGTCTGGATCTTTGTGCCATTTCAACCCTGGTTTCTGGTGCATGTTCACTGGAAGATTTCCAATATTGTTCGTCCTCTAATTCTACAGAGTTACTTTGACTTAATCTTACCTTTTGTTCTTCTCTAAACTTTTGATATTTAATTTGTGCTTCTTTTATGTTTTCTTCAATATTCGGCAAAATTTGCCTTGCTTTAATTTTTTCACTTCTTGAAATATCTTTGGAGTCTAATCTTTCCAATTGGGGTAATTTTGCGATGACATAATCCCTGTAACTTTTATATTCTGCACATGGATTTCCTGTTAAATTCAAACTCTTCAACAGAAGATTGTTCTGCAATGAACAGACACTTTCAAGGTCGCCGATAAAGTTCAATGTCAAATCCAATTTTTCCAACGATTCACATCTTTGTAGGTTTTCTATTTTTTCAATATTGTTGATGGCAAGGTTCAAATACTGGAGTTTCTTCAGTTTGTTTAAGTTTTCTATTTTTGATATTATGTTTGCTTGGAGGTACAAAATCTGCAGATTCTTGCACCAATTATTGAGATGTTCTATTTTTTCTATATCCTCCTGATGTAGACTGAGTTCTTCCAACGTTCCTATGAGTCCCTCGTTGTGTTCTGAACGTTTTCTAACCAATTCTTCTGTTATTCGAACCATCTCCACTTCAATTATTACGTGAAAATATTGATAGCAATGACTATTTTGATATTTAGGTGAGGCTGAAGTTGCTATGTGAACGTACAAATTGTTAAATCGATCGTTGCGTTGCAACGTATGATATGCCATTTCATTGGTTGAATTTTACGAATCGGAATACATTATGTTTGATTTTTGTTTAAGCGTATTTGAAGGGTCTGAAATGATTAAGAAAGTATTGCAATTTCATTCGAGATATATGAATATACATGGAATAAAGTGGGCTTGTATTTGGAAATTTTGTCATGATTTCACTCTAGTTATTAATATAGAGCTGGTAGATTTCACGTGACTTTTGATATCATGAGCTTTCTAGAATTAATAAGTACAAATGTTCGTTTCCATCTTCATACAAATTTCCTGGTCTAAAGGTTTTTCCTTCAGGCGATTTACTTCTGAAAGGTAAAAATGTTTTGAATCAGGTTGTCTTTGGATAATTTACTTCTAAGATCTGGTGGCTTATTATTATTTTTTTATCAAACAAAATTGAAGACTGAGGACAAATGCCTTAAGAGCCTATAGATAAAACTACAACATACTTCAGAATTCATCAGATTTGCTCTTGAAACATCAACCACTGTTCAAGCTATTCCATAGGTCAAATATCCGATTTAATAAAAAGCGTTGTCTTGGTCTTTGGTCTTGAATTTCTTGAGTTTAAATCTTTGATGATCTGTGTGATCACATAAACGTTCGTCTGAGTTTGTATCACACAAATCGCTCAGAATTGCATAACCAAATCTCAGGATACGAAAGAACATGATAACATCTCTGAGTCTACGCTATAGGAAAAAAAGTTAGCCATTTGTAATTTTTCGGAATACGTTGGTCTGTTTTTATGATCATCTGTATGACGCGCAGCTGAACATTCTACAACAGTTTTTGATGTGTTAAAACAGGACACCACATCGTTCTCGAGTACTCAAGAATCAGGTTTACAAAGATATTGAAAAGTTTAATTGAAGTTATGAAAGATATACGACTAAAGGTCTTTCGCATCAAGTACATCAACGACTTGGTCCTCTGACATGGGACAAGTATATGATCGGACCAAGTAAGCTAAGTGATATTTACGCCCAGGTCAACCCTTGATAATTTTCTTAGATGGCAATCACCTATGGTATAGGTTTGGCAGGAATTGCTCTCACCAACGTGCAAAATGACACACTTCTCAACATTCAAGGGTATAAGCCAATCACTCCACCAAGCGGGGATCGCGCCTAGGTCTTCTTGAAGGGTAAATGGGTTGGCATAAATCTTTATATCATCCCAATAAAATGATCGTTTACTCTGTATGTGGTAAGTCTTGTTTGTCTTGCATACGCAAGATGAAAAAGAGGTCCCAAAAAGGAACCCTATAGTACCCCCCTTCTAATTGAATTAGCCGAGGAATTGATCGCTCTGAAATTTCTGTTTGTCAAATTATTCTCAAACCAAGTATTTAGTTTTTCTCGTATGCCGCAATGGTCGAGCTTGTGGTGAAGTCTTCTAGATGGTACTTTGTCGAAAGTTCTTGCAAAATCAGAGTGGGAACCCTTTGAACCAGAGCAAGCGATCAATCAAAACTTTGGAAGGAACAGACAGGATGCTGATGGGTGTGTAGTTAGGGGACTCAGTTTATCATCACCCTTTTTGAAGACTTCTGTAATTGATGCCTGCCTTCATGCATTCGGTACAACTGATGTCTCAAAGAATGCCGATATAATTAACGATAGGTGAATGCTGAAGGAATTAGCATTGTTGAATTGGATTATATTCAAATCTCATTGGTGCAAGAAATTTTTATTTCTTTCATTCAACCATTCGGCATAATATTACTGGATCGATTCCATTTCAATATATTGTAATTTTCTAAAGTTTTTTGAATAAAATTTTTTTTTTTGAAATTAAAATTGTAGAAGACTAACAGATTAAATCTGTTTTAATATTCAAATTTTGTTATATTTCTTCTATCAAGTAAAAAGCCTTTTTCTATTTTAAATTTTGATGGACATTTTCTCCTTACAGATGGTTTCTCAAAATTCCGTGCCACATTTCCTGAATGGTGCAAGAGTTGCACTGAAACTGTGGATTATCCTGGAGGAGTCCCAACAGCTGCCGGTCCAGATCCCTTGCCTTTGATGGGCTTGAGATCGCTCAGGATATCTGCCACCCCAATCCATCGTCCGCACAGAAGCTGTGACAGCTTGTCTTCCACTGCAAACAGTTCTACGGATAGTTCTGATACCGATGATCGGTGTGATAGTTCACTAGGTGAGTAGGCATTAAATTATTGTTGCAGTAACTTGAGCTTTTCGAAACTCTAATCTGATTCCTTCAATTTGGTTTTTGTTTAAAATTATAAACCCTTGGAGCATCAGAAACATTCGATTGAGTCGGTCTTCACTTGATGGAAAAAACGGTTGAAGAGCTCATGGAATAATATTTGTATTTGAACTCATTTATTATGGATATAACATTGTTGTACAGTAAGTTCATCAGATATAACAGGTCTTCCAATAGGGACTTCCGAACTTCGACAGTTGATAGCGCCATATTATTTGCATAAACTAAATGAGAGGAAGCAAGAAAATCGAAAACTAGGTCGGGTTGTGTGCAAATTATCCAGGTTCATACCGGAGTCGACTTTTTCATTGATGATTTTTTCTATCTCTTTACCACAAGTTTTGTTAACTTTTTTTGTTTTTGTATACTTTTGAATGTAGTAAAATGAACCATAAAATCACTTGATAATTTGAATAATTTTGGACTATTTTGGGTATCATATTCTTCGTTGACTGTACTGCTGGTGGCAAAGTCCAAGATTGCAGCTTCTTCCTACCCAAACATTCCATCGGATTTCTGCCGGACATCCCACATACGGCAAGGTCCACTTTCGTAATTAAAGCCACCTACCTTTTAGCGCATAATTGATATTCATCGTGCTTGGTGTCGAAATAAGGCATGCCCCCTCGTGTTTACTTCGATGAATGAAAGATAATGAATGAAAAAAACCTGTTTGCCATTCAGATAAGTTTCATATCTCCATCATTGATAACCGCTTAATTAGAAGTGTTATTTATCGAATTGATGATCGTTTATGAAGTATGAATCAGCGTTATTTTTAGAACGAATGTATGATCCGAACTAGTTATGTACGAGGGAGAACAAAAAAAAAAACAAATTTTTGCTGTAAAATAATGAATACATTTTTTGGCCAAATTCTTTCAGTCAACTTGAGATGCGTTGCACAAATCTTTTTTCTCAGTATTTGAAGCATGTCAGGAACTCCTTGTTTTTACCGCCTTCACATCATCAGAACGCTTTCCTTCTAGATTTTGGATCGGAAATAGGAAAAAGTCTCATAGGGCTTCGTCTGGCGAATGCAGAGGGTGGGGAAAAACATTCTATCCCTGAGAGGCCAAATCGTAAATCCGTGACATTTATTTACTTTTATGTTGAAAAGTTTTTGAGAAAAAACTCTTATAAAATTAAAATTTGTAGTGATGTTAGCAGAATTAATCTGTTTGATATTTAAGATATCTTTAATACATTTACGAATGGCAGCGCACTCTCAGTTCGGTTTTTTTTTGGCCCCTCCTCGTACTTCCACTGCAGTTCTCTTATGTATTAACCCGTAATGATAAATAATTTTTTATTGTGATCCTCACTCTTGCTATTTTTGTATATTTGCTTTTCCGTATTATAATCGATGCGAATGCGACGTTAATCATCTCTTATCTATATTTTAATTTGTTTTGTTGATTTTGATGAACTATTATTTTATACATCAGTGAATTATCTTACTACATTCAGAAGAGATTAATTGTGGTTCTATCAGCAAGATTTTGATTTCATTATAACTGTTTCTCTTTTTCTAATTTTGAAAATTAGATTCATTCAATTAAAACAAATTTTTTATTACTTTGTTTTACTACCAACAATTTTCAGATGTTTTACAATATGTATGGTTTACATTTCTGCAACTAGTTTCGAACTTTCGTTCATCTTCAGGCAACTGACACCTAAGCATATGGTACAGGCTATTTTATGTAGTCAGGTACAACGTAGTGATAATAAAAAAATGGAAGTTACAAGAATTTTGTCTCAACCAGATGTTAGAAAAAATAAATAAAAATTTTTAAGTAATTATGAGGGTAGGATGTTATTTGAATGCATTAAAAATTTCGGAATTACATAGATCAGTTTGATCATTCATTATCTCAAGAATATTTTTCAATTTATGAACTTCAATGGACTTGAGTTTCGTTCCTTTTGATTCCACATGTAATATTTTAAGGTTGTCGATGGTTTGGAATATGTGGCCATTCTCGATGCAACGAGATTCTCGTATTTTTGGATAAATCCATTCGATGTTCCTTATACCTTGTATAAAATGAACGTCCTGTCTGCCCTATATATTTTTTATTTCAAGTTGAACAGTTAACTCATAAACTCCTGATTTCAGTAAATTTGGGGTTGGATCCTTCGCATTGAATAACAGAGACGACAATTTATTTTCTGGTTTAAAAGCATTTTGATATATTATTGACTATTTTTTCACTTATGTCACCGAAGACGAAAGAGAAATTAAATTTTTGGTTTTTTCTGTTTTAATTGAAGGGTAAATTTGCTTCATGGTTGATTGGGACATTTTGTGTTTAATTATTTTATCTGTTATCTAAAGATTGAAACATTGTTTGCGGCTATTGTTTTGATAGTATCAATTTCAACTTCACGAATGTTCTTGGACAGGGGAAAAGAAAAGACTCTATGGATCATCGATCCGTAGACTGAATTTTTTTGTGTTAATTATGATCAACTACCAAATAGTAACGGCTGAAACAGTTCAATAAATTTATTCACTTCTTAAACGTGCTCAAATATTAGCAGGGATGCAGATCTGAATAAAAAATTCCAATCAGTTTCCAATTAGTTTCCAAGTGTCCCAGGCCGACGAAGAGGTTTGAAGTTGGTTTTCCCTCAAGTTCGCAGTAATTATTGAGGCATTTATGGATTTGAGGCCGCTAAAATGTCACTAGATTGAAACGTTCCGTTCCAAATGTGTGTTTTGGAGTATTCCTCATTCGTATTGATTTCACATCTGAAAATTTGCCAACTGTATGGTATAGGGGTACTTACTGTCGGTTTAATGTAAATAAAATGCAGAAAATAGAACATAATTTCGAGGACTATGCATATTTCCGGCCAACTTTCAGCACGACTTCCGAGGAGTTGCTGAAATTGATATGAAATGGCGGAAGCAGAGAGAACATGTTATGTTCGTTATCTGGCTAACTACTGGGTGATTTCTCTTCATATTCTGTTGATGACATACAAGGCTAAAATCTGACCTCTGCTGGAATATTGTTCGAACACTTGGAGTTCAGCTCTTAGCCTCCTAGATTCCATAGTCAGGTTTGGAAAATCAGTCCAGGACTGTAAAAAATCATCTTTATTTCGTGGCACTGCTCGTTCAACTTCAATCTTCAATAGTCCCCATATGTCTTCAATGGGACTAAAATCTGGTGAAGCTGCTGGCCATGAAACTTGGTGTTCTTGCATCTAAGCTTGAGTATAGGCCGAAGTATGGCATCTGTGTGAGAGAGAATAGCATTCTTTTCACTGAATTATTAATTATCATAAGGCGCATACCTTTCGATTATGCCAATGTTCAACTGGACGTTGGAGTTCTCTGTCTTATGTATTGAATATGCTCATTGAAACGAGATTTTCCAAACCTGTAGAAACGGCCATTGGATGATAAACGACTCTACTATTACAGATATCCATTGATTCATAGAAACAGAGTTGCAGGCAAGACATTCTACGGATATTTTCACGGCAGATACTCCAGAGAAATAAAAACTCTGTTTCTACCACTATCCACGTTCGACCGAAGAACGCTCGTCAATCTCACCTATTTACTATCAATATATACAGGATTTCCCATAATTAGACCGCCAAGCTTCTAGTGGATGTTCTGGACATTATTTCAGACACTTTCGACCCAAATCCAAAAATGCTTCGTTAAGGAGCCTAGAGCCCTCTGAAGGTGACATCCAGGCAACACTTTTTGTCACATAAAATAGGAAAAGACTTTTTACTTGATAGAAGGAATATAACAAAAGTTTTATATCAAAACAGATTTAATCTGTCAGTCTTCTACAATTTTAGTTTCAAAAAAATGTTTATTCAAAAACTTTTAGAATTAAATTAATCTCTCATAAGCACGGCTTATATTTAAAAGACTTTTAAAATCAAAACTCAATATACAATATTAAATGGAATAAATAAACCAACAAATATAAATTGTCAATTAAAATTAATAAATAAATATTTGAAGGAGACAAAATTTTGTTTCTGATCTTACCATTATGAAAACCAATTCCTTTTCAAAAATACAAAACATAATTTAAAGACTTCTCAGAAAATATAATTTATTTGAAATATTCAATATATTTAAATAAGTTAATTCAAAAATCTCTCATGCAGGTTTTGAGAGATTTTAAATAAATTATGTTTTCTGAGAAGTCCTTGAATTATATGTTTTGTATTTTTGAAAAGGAATTGGTTTTCATAATGGTAAGATCAGAAACAAAGTTTTGTCTCCTTCAAATATTTATTCAGTAATTTTATTGGCAATTTTATATTGTATATTGAGTTTTGATTTTATACGTCTATTAAATATAAGCCGTGCTTATAAGACATTAATTTAATTCTAAAAGTGTTTGAATGAATTTTTTTTTTAAATTAATATTGTAGAAGACTGACAGATTAAATCTGTTTTGATGTTCAAATTTTGTTACATTCCTTCTATTAAGTAAAAAGCCTTTTCGCTTTTTTAATTTATACATAATATATAATTATATTGAGGCTTGAATAAAAATCTCATTATGGAATATCAATGGTTTAAAGAAAACCTTATAAAACCTTATAGCTTTCTGTGATTTTTGTAACGAACATAGAATGTTGATTTTAAAGTTAGTTGTTCAAACAATAATCCCAGAACAACTTTTAGGTAAGTAATATTTATTGTTTTTTTATTATGATTTAGGGCCGATGAAGAGATTATCGGAATTCTAATTGTTTTTTGAAGATAAAATGCATGTTTTGAGAGATTTTTGAATTAACTTATTTAAATATATTGAATATTTCAAATCATTTATATTTTCTGAGAAGTCCTTAAATAATGTTTTGTATTTTTGAAAAGGAATTGGTTTTCATAATGCTAAGGTCAGAAACAAAATTTTGTCTTCCTCATATATTTATTTATTTATTTTAATTGACAATTTATATTTGTTGATTTATTTATTCCATTTGATATTGTATATTGAGTTTTGGTGTTATACGTCTATTAAAAATAAGCCGTGCTTATACATTAATTTAATTCTGAAAATTTTTGAATTACATTTTTTTGAAAATTGTAGAAGACTGACAGATTAAATCTTTTTAGATATTCAAAAAAAAACTTTTTGTCGCATATCTCCAAAACGACCTCACCTGAAGTGTGAATGAAATTTTACACGTTGGCTAATGTCAAAAATATGCACCGAATGATTTGAGTGCATTTCTTTCATGTCAAAAAATGAGCGTATCATTTTGGAGGGGCGAAGGGTATTTTTAGTGGCAACTCTTTTATCTTTCTTTTTTCTACAAATTATACATCACTCTGATATTTTCTCTTTAAAAAAGGTGCTCTTGTGTGATATCGCCCAGTTGCACCGGTTTTCAGAAAAATTGATTTGGAATTTTCTACCCGTTCACTACTCAATGCGCGTTATCTGAAGAATCATAATAAAGTATGTGAAATATCAATTTCTTGTATTTGATTTCAATTATTTTATAAAAGCTTCATGTGTAAAATTTCAACACTGTTTTGGAGATATGTGACAAAAAGTGTTGGCTGGATGTCATCTTCACAGGGCGTTAGTTCTTTTACGAAGTATTTTTGCATTATGTGATTTGGGTCGAACGTGTCTAAAATAATGTCTAAACATCCACTAGAAGCTTATCGGTCTTATTATGGGACATCCTGTATAGAACATTCATGGACTGCCCCTCATCAATAATCCTTCTTTTACAGGGCATCGAATGAATCGAGTTCCTGAAATAGTTTTTAAAGAGAACTAATACCTGCAATTGTTCAAAAGAAAGGTCCACAATCTTCTCTTTTTCTTATAATGATAAAAATCTGGTATATCTATAATGAACATTGTACCCATTTAATTATACAGTACTATTTAGTTTCATTATTTTCACTTAAATAACACAAAGAGAACTCCATAATAATGGAATCGTTCCGAACTTTGGCATATGAATAAAAAAATATAAATAGACATATAAAGAAATACCCAAAATTAAAAAAATTTGAACCCTTAATGTTTTCCAGGATTAGAAGAAGATCGAGAGTTTCCCGTTGAAATACTTCCCTACCTCTTTCTTGGAAATGCAAATAATAGTGAGGATAGTCAGGCATTAGCAAGACATAGTATACAGGTGAGTTGAAATCTTATGAAATGCATATTAGTACCAAGAGTAGAAATAAGTTCGTGCGCTACCAGTTTATTTTTCCAATGTTTCATTTAAGTGTCATCATTAGGCTTGCTTTTTAAGTATCTATCATTTCGCTGAAGTGTAATAAACAATATAGTTTCTAAGCGGGAATCTTGCAATAACTTCAAATTCAGAATTATATCTGGAAATTTGTACAATATTTTAATGAAAATATCAGAATAATATCACAATATACGGTTGTTCGGAAAGTAATTTCGTTTTTTCCTGACAGAGGATTTAATTGTATTTTTTCGAACCCAACTTCACACTTACGTCGCATAATCATTATATGTTTTGAGAACTGATATAGCAAGACTTGTGTGTGAAGATTAACCGATGAGTATGAGATGTGTAGACAGTACGCCAGTGCCAGAACTGATCCAGCAATTTTGATGTAGAAGATGCGGATTGTGGATCTTGACGATACGTCTAGTCCGTTGGTGCTTGAAGCCAGGATCAATTGAGGCACCAATCTTGAGGCTATCTTAGTTCATGGGACTGCGTTCGGATGAATGGATAAAAAGCCCCTTCGGCGTATTAGTTACGTCCCAATCAACTCGGGTACTGACCATGCAGAGCCAGTAGAGGTTGGATAGTGCTTCGCTACTACCAGTCATTCCGTTGTAGGTTCTCGTACTGAAGACGAAACTGAAAGCTGGTGGGTTCAGCTCTTCGGAGAGGTTCTCGCCATGCGCGATGATGATACGTGACCCTTATCACACTTTCTGACTCTTGGGGCAGACTGTGGAGAGTGCTAACTAGTCACTTGGTGAAAGAGCTACGGTCACACTAAATGGTAGAATTGACGTGGTCTTACGCAGAGAAATTTATGACGTCGCGTTAACGTCTGTGATTCGGTTCTCAAACGGTCTCGAAAATGATCCAGTTTTGAAGCGGATCATTACTGGGGACGAAAAATGGGTTGTATATAACAATGTCAAACGCAAGAGATCATGGAGCAAAAAAGATGAACCGACTCAAAGCATTTCTAAAGCCAATATCTACCACAAAAAGGTAGATGCTGTCTGTTTAGTGGGGTTTTAACGAATCTTTTTTTTGAGCTTTTACCAGATAACACAACAATTTATTCGGAAGTCTACTGTCATCAGCTAGAGAAACTGATTTATGCACTTCAACAGAAAAGGCCAGAATTAATCAATAAAAAAGGTGGAGTGTTCCACCAAGATAATGCGAAGGTCTCGCATACAAGTTTGGTCATTCTCCAAAAGATTTTACAGCTTGAATCGGATACACTGTCACACCCACCATATTCTCCAGATCTGGCGCCTTCAGATTATTATTTGTTTCGGTCATTGCAACATTTTTTGGTTAAACCTTTATTTCAAATGAGAGGCCAAAAATCACCTGGATCTCTTTGACAGCAAAGACCAAAAATTTTATGAGCTTGGAATCATGCTACTTCCAGAAAGATTTTGAAAGGTGTTGGACCAGAATGGCCAATATATAATTTAATAAAATATTCATTCATTATACGAAAATTGCCTTTCATTTTTCAAAAAAAAAAAAAAAACGAAATAACTTTACGAATAACCCAATAAATAAACACAAGAAAAATCTACTATTGCAAAGCTATATAAAATTATCAAAATAAAGGATAGAATGAAAAATATTTGGAACAAAAGTTTAACATATAACAAATATTTGTTTGGACATAGTTTGTCTCTCCAGATATGTACTAAATTCAGATTCACATTAATTTTATTAAATTAGGTTATTCTTATTTTCAAATATTTTTATTGTTTTTCGATACTACAATTGTTTCGCTAGCACAGTAGCATCTTCAGGTAGGTGATAACGAAACAATTAAATAACAATAAAAATTCGTGAAAATCAGAATAACCTTATTCAATATTATTCAATATGGATTTTCATCAAGTGAAGATTGATTCAATTAAACATATTAAATGGATAAATTTTAACTTATCAAAAAAATAGTACTTGGAAATCAATGATGTTAAACATGCTTATTGTATCGGAGACCTTCATGTTTCCTCCGAACATAGAAAAACGTAATAGATATTATTCTTTCCAAACGATGTCTCATTAAAAAAACAAAAATTACCAGAATTTCAAAAATAAATTCATAATTTACAAAATAAATCGAAATGCGAGTTGATACTTGATAGAAATACATACTTATATAACTTAGATATAAATTAATCATATGAATTAAATTTACTAACAAATTGGAAAAAGTTGAACATATGTATTTCAGTCGAAAATAGTTGATGTATCCTGGATTGAATCAAAGCGTTCACTTCTTAATAAGATTCCAGGATCGGGGCCAAATTAATTTTTTTATTGTTTTCTTTTACTTCGTTCAATTCATTTTGAAACTTTCATCTGCACGACTTTCATTTTTTCAGTACATCCTGAATGTCACGTCTGATCTACCAAATGTGTTCGAAGATCAAGGAAGCATAAAATATATGCAGATTCCCATAACTGATCATTGGTCGCAAAATTTGGCGAGCCACTTCCCCAAGGCCATAGAATTCATTGGTAAGTAAAATTTGAACATTAAAAACCATAGAACCTTAAATTTCAATTTCAAGGTTATTAATAAAGTCATCTCCGGAAAGTGTTGAGCAAACTTGAGAATTTGAAGATTTAGGCGAAAAAATAAATTTATCTGATTAATAAAATTTAAAATGATCTAAAAACTCTTACTTTCTGAACAAAGTATAAACTGTCTAGAAGGTATCCGGAAAGATACAAAGCTTAATTGTAATTATTTAGTATATATTTCTAATTCTTGAATAGAAAATTATAACAAAATATTCATCTTATATTTACCTATATAACCTCCATTTAACTCTAAACACTTGACTTAACTTTGAGGTACACCCGAACTAGATCACCTCCATAATTTTCGGTGATATAATCCAAGACTGTACAATTGTCTGAATTAAATCATCTTTATTTGGTGGTGCTGTTCGTTCAACTTCAATCTTCATAAGTCCCCATATGTTTTCAAGGGGACTAAGATCTGGTGAAGCTGCTGGCCATTAAATGGTTGTCACTTAGTGTTCTTGCATCCAAGCTTGAGTATAGGCAGTGTGGTATTTTGCATTATCCTGCTGAAAACGCCACCCCTATGGATATAAAGCATGCGCCGGTTCAAGGAGAAAATCGTTCAGAATGCTACAATACTTTTCACTATTAATGGTACCATTAACTATACAGAGAGGCATAGCTAAGATATTGCTCCCAAACCATTATTTTGGTGGGAAATTTGAACGGTAACATTTTGTTTTGATAGGATTTTCAAGTGATTTCCACCAAGTTGGAGACAACTTTCATCAGATATAAAGACATTATTAAAATTATCTTCTTGAAAACGTTGACAAAATTCTATCCTTTGTTCCTTTTGTAAAAGTATCGTTATAGAGATGTTTTTGGTTTCCTTGATATGTAGCCTTGTCTTTTCAGTGACATACTGACGGTTTCTGGACATACTTTTATATTTTGTTAATTTCCAAATTTGTTAGCCAATTTGCGAAACCCCAAGCGCGGATTGTTTTGTCCTTAGCCCAATAAAGCGTTTAAATTAAAGAAAAAATGTTTTCCTAGACAAGTATTAATTTAATGTATATTTTCAATATATACAGGATGTCCCAGAATTAATGGATAGTCCTCAACGACTGCATACAAGACTATTGGGCGCTATGAAAAAAATTCAGAAAAATCTATCCCCGGTAGAAATAATTTTTTTCATAATAATATTTTCTACTAAACCACTTTGCGTTTCTGTGTAACACGCTCACAAATAAAACAAATACATCAGTTTGTTCATGGTAAAATATTCTCCATTAAAATACCAATAGATATGCAGAAAACCGTATAAATAACTGTTATTATTTTGAAAAACAATATCCAACTTAAAATTTCATCATAAAATTTGATGAATATTTCATTATGTGAAAGTTTTGTCGTTCAAGGCGAAAAAAAATGTGAGAAAGCCTGAGTGGCCATCTTGAAAAATACCATGCGTCTTTCATGCAGATTTCAAAATAGTACATCATGCATTGCCAACTTTGTTGGAAGAAGTGAGAAAATCTCATTGATTTCAAAAGGATATTAGCGCACTTTGCAGTTAACGTCTGTGTTTTCTGTTCTAGAATAGTTTTAGACCAGTAAATTGTTTAAATTTTGTAAAGTCATTGAAAGCATAATTTTTCACGAATTTTGACATATGCTGGTAGGCTTTGGAATTCAATTTTTCGTGAAAACTATAGAAGAAAGTGGCTCGCAAAACGTCATTTAAAAAAATTACTCCTCGATAATCCAGTTCGATAACCTAAAATGAAATAATACATCAAGAGAAGGAATTTGTATCAAGAAATACCTGAATGTATAACGGAAAAATTTAACAATTAAATTAAGCATCATTCAAGAAAATCCGATGGAAAAAAATTAACAAGGTTTAGCTATGAATTAAAAACATTTTAGAAAAATCATTTAAATTTCAAGAATCCAGTACAAATTCCTGAAACAGAAAAAGGACACTATTGAAAGGAACATTGGTAAATTGAAAGATAACTTATTAATTTCAATTCTGTAAATTTCGATTAGAAATTTATTTTATTTACTAGAATTAGATATAGAGATAAGGTTAGTGTATTGTGTGCTGCCTAGCAACTGGTTTTATTAAATTGTCAATTGGAAATCTATGTACTCTAATCTATCCTATTCATAAGCTCTACGTTCTAGTCTTAGAAGACGTCAATAGCCTTACTGGCGAAGAAATATGGGATTTCTAAAAAAAAAAGAAGATAAATTCTCGATAAAGCAAACAATACATTCAAATTCACAAAAAATGCACTCTCAAGAAGGCGGAAATGCCAGAAATGGAAATTCGGCTTTATAAATCTTTCCTTGCTCAACGAGAAAAAAATATGTCGGTTTCTGGAGAAAAGATGGAACAGAAGGCCTTGAATTTATGTGCAAGTTTAAATATCACTCAATTCAAAGCAAGCGACGGATGGCTTCAGCGCTTCAAAGAACGTGTGAGACTCTTGAAAATAATAGGGGAGAAGCTTTCAAGCCAGCCAGAACTCATTGTCCCATTTAAAGAAAGAGTGAAGGCAATTATTCAAGACTATGAATTCAGCGAACATCAGATTAACAATGAATCACATTTTTAGGCTGTTCAAATGCTTCGGGTTCTCATAAAATAAAACCTTTGGTGGCTGCTCAAACGCTTCGGGTTCACATTAAATTGAACCTTTGGTCATTGGTAAAGGGGAGAATCCGAAATGTTTCAAGAACATCAACAATCTCCTGGTATGCAAAAGCAGTAGAAATGCATGATGACATGTACAATTTTTAGAGATTGTTTTTCCCAATAGTTTGTTCCAAAGGTTATAAACTTTCTGAGAAGTCAAATTCTTCCTGAGTAAATGTTGCTTCTTTTAGACAATCAACCATCCCATCCATCAGCTGAGGAATTGAAAACCTGTTTATTACAGGAACCTCCTTCTTAGTTCTGTCATTAGTGGAGATGATCCAGTAGGATCTGCTCTCAACAAAGAGAGATGATGCAATGATGAATTAAGCTTCCGCATGAAACAAATTGAGCCCCCAGGTTATTAAAAAATGTTGGAATAAGATATTGATAAATACTGAGACTGAAAATGACCAAAATTTGCTAAATGAAGAGGATGAAGATGGAACAAGGATGAAGTTACTAATCTGGGAGAGTGCAACGAATCCGAAGAAAGTGAATGTGAAATTTCTGCTGGGCCAGTTAAAATCTCACACCCAGAAGCAGTTAAAGCTTTGAACATAGAACAATAGAGGTGACAAAACGGAATTATCTGGAATTGACTGAGATACTTACCCTGAGAAACATACATAAAAAGCGCGGTTATGGGAATTAACTGCGAAGAAGACTCAGTCTAAAATAACATTATATTTCTCCACAAGAGATTAGTCATTATAATTACCTTTTATGAAGGCTTTTCTCATTCAATAAACTCTTTGTAAGCTTTTGCGTATCATATCATATACATTCTGTCAAGAAAGTACCGGGAATTATCGATTTAAATCTGGCGGGGCAATGAGGCAGGTAAAATTTTTTTTTCCTAGGTTGGTACCACTGTCCTTAATTACTATGCCAAGCTTGAGCGGGATCTGTCAACTAGTGTGTTTGCAACAGCTGATTAAGTCAGTCGATGTCAGAGTGCGTGCCGATTTTTACTATGGGTGTGTACGTTGAGCAAAGAATTTGTTTAAAGTTTTGTGTTGCAAATGTGCCGATGCATTGAAAATGTTGCAAAAGGCCTTTGGTGATAATGCTCTATCGAAAACTCGTGCATATCAGTGGTACAGAGCCTTCAAGGACGGTCGTGAAGTGGTCGAAGACTTGCCTCGTTCCGGACGCCCATCGACGGCTTCTATCGAAGATAACGTCGATAAAATTAAGGAAAGGGTGCTGGAAAACCGTCGTACCAGCTTGAGAGAGATAGCACATGATCTTAAGATATCCCACGAGTCCGCACGTACGATTTCGATTGATATTTTGGGCATGAGAAAGGTGGCCGCACGACTCGTACCGAAAGACCTGAATTTTCTTCAAAAACGTCATCGCGAACAGGTTGCTTCAGACATGCTGGATCGCTGTAATTCCGATTCTACATTCATGGAACGCATTATAACTGGTGATGAGACCTGGGTCTACGAGTACGATATGCAAACAAGCCAGCAATCATCGGAATGGGTGGCAAAAAATGAGCCGAAACCGAAAAAACCACGCCAAAGCCGCTCGAAAATGAAGGTGATGCTCATTGTTTTCTTCGATATCCGTGGCGTGGTGCACTACGAATTCATTCCAGAGGGTCAGACGGTAAACAAGGAGTATTACCTAGGCGTTATGAAACGTTTGCGTGAGCGTATCCGTAAGAAGCGGCCAAATTTGTGGGCGAACAAGTCATGGATTCTGCATGACGATAACGCGCCTTCTCACCGAGCTACGATTGTGACTGACTTTCTCGCCAAAAACTCAACAAACGTGCTTCAGCAACCACAATATTCGCCGGATTTGGCTCCCTGCGACTTTTTCCTCTTCCCAAAACTAAAATTGCCCCTTCGTGGCACCCGTTTTGAGTCGATTGAAGCCATAAAACAAAATTCGGCGCGAGAGCTAAAGTCCATCCCGGAAAGCGCCTATAAAAAATGTTTCGATAATTGGAAGTGCCGTTGGCATAGATGTATTGGAGCAAATGGAGCCTATTTTGAAGGTGACCCAATAAATTTTGACGATTAAATGTAAAAATGTTGTTTTAATTGAAAATTCCCGGTACTTTCTTGACAGAGTAGTATTATCATGGATAATCAAGTACTGATTAAGAAAGAAAACATGTAGGAATTTTATTTTTCTTGACATTCAAAAATATGACCAGTTCCTGTAATATGAACAAACCAGAATCATTTGTGTTCATATTAATGAGTTTGCACTGTACTTCGAAATTACCACCAAAGAAAGAAGCGAACAATTACGACTTTCGGATGAGTGTATTTCACTGATTCTACGTCGAAGTAACATCCCATAGAGAATGGGTAGTTAGACCACGATATTAAATAAATCACGTATTTCCCAATAAAACCGAATTTCCTCGAATTCGCTCCGGAAACTTTTAGAAAATAATTCCGAATAGCCAAAAGGAAATCTAGTTGACATCAATTTATTTCACAGTCCCGAGAAAATTCCCCTTTGCGGGATCTCTATTGGCTCTCGCGATTGTTCCGAAATTAATATCCCCTTCGCAAACAGGGAAAGCGGGTATTATTAGTCTTGCTCAAGGAATGTCCAATGGTCGGTTGGCATGAAATACACCGCCAAGAGGTTCTGAAAATTTTTACTAAATCAAATTCCCTTTTGTTTGGTTGCCGAGATTTTCCCATTTCGCTTATTCTCGTGACACTCGTTGTAAATATTATAGATTATAGCGAAATAGTGGAAAAGGAGTTAGTAATTTCTAGCAGAAATAAAGGGTCCTCCAAGAAGAGGCTTCATTTTAAACGAATAGGAAAACTCAAGTATTCAGTGACAAGCAGAAATATTTTTATTTCAATTAAAATTTCATTCTCTGAGAATATATATATATATATTCAATTCCGAAATATGATGAGGAATATAAACTATGGTAAACAGAGTAAATACCACCATTGAAATTACTAGTATGTGAGCACGGCTCATTCATCAGGAGACCACTAAGCAGTATCTACAACGCCCGAGAGCATGTTGTTGATAAGGGAATACCTTATCATCGCGCAAAGCGAGAATCCCTTCAATGAAGTTGAAGCCATCCCGCTTCTAGTTTCGGCTTCAGTTCCAGAACCTACACCGTGACTGGTACCAGTTCAGCACTATCCAACCGCTACTGGCTCTGCAGGTCAGTACCCTAGTTGCTTGGGACGCAACTCACACGCCGAAGGGGCTTCTTATCCACCCACCCGAACGCAGTCCCATGAACCAAGGTAATCTCAATGATTGATGCTTCAATTGATCCTGGTACGAGCTCGTCTTCCGGCCCTACCAGCAAGACCCGCAAACCCTTGTGATGTTATTCAATCGATCCTGTCCCGGGCACTAACGGGCTAACCGTATCGTCAAGGTCCACAAACCCCAGGAATGCCTCTCAATCGATCCTGGTTCAGGACGAGGCCGGTCGAACTGTCAAGTTCCGCTAGACTCTGAAGCATTTATCAAGATAACCTGAACATGCGTTTCTACGAACAGATAGATGGAATACCCTTCATTGGGGTCTGCGAACAGATAAATGAAATACCTCCCTAGTCCAGCATGTGGATTTTCAACCACTGTCCCCTCGAGTTCAGCACCAACGCAGTATGCTACATAACGCACTCGGCCATCGGACAGAAAAATTCGGAGATTTACTGCAATAGGGTAGTGATATGTTAGTTGTAAGAGTGAAGCCTTATGCTGCGACAAACACTCTTGTCACTGAGTTGAACAACTCAGCTCAGCCCTCCATTTCACTAAGTCTTAGTCATGACATGCGCTCCCATCGCGTCAAGCTCTGCATGGGGGGCGAAAGTCCGGTGACATACTCAGAGCTCTTCACCAACGTTAAAGTACCATTGTCATCATTGCTGTCCCGGGATTCTGTTCAAGTTTTGACACTCCAGCAGATCCCCGATAAGCTGAAAGAGAAAGAAACGATTTTTGAAGGAAGATAATAGAGAACTTGCGCCATTACAATTCACCCCCCTTCCAAAGGGATCGTCATGTCAACCCCAACACTCAACCGCACTCAGAGTGTCTCTATTTGGTGGTTGTGAAAGCTTGGATCCCTCCCCCAAAGGACCGCTGTTGTTGTTCGGCTACTAAAAGCAAGGCTCCGAAGCATCGTAGAGAGTTGGCTTGAAGATCTAAAAATACGGCCGAAGTTGGGGGCGAACAGAGCGAGTCCCACCCCCGTCGAAACGTCGTAGTCTCCCTTTTTCCTCCAGCGGACCATTTCCTACCCCGCAGCGGATAAGTTGCTTATGGATCCACGCAAGGGAGCGAGCAGAGCGAATCTCCCAAGATCCCACCATGGTCGAAACGTCTCCTTTTTTCCTCCAGCGGATCAATCAGGATCGCGCAGCGGGAGCTTAAAGATCTAAAGATGGGGCCAAAGTTGGGGGCGAGCAGAGCGAGTCTTCCGAGATCTCACCCCGGTCGAAACGTCGTTTTTCCTCTTGCGACCATTTCAGATCCCTCAGCGGATAAGTGATTCAGAGTTTTCACCCGTGTATGGATTACAAAACTCTAATCGATCGCAGGGTCGCGTGACTCCGTCGTCAACCAGAGCCACAACTACCCCGTACGATTCCAAGCTTTGCTGAAGGATATGGACGGTTGTGGGACAACATGATGGTATGGTATGCAAGAAAGAAACAAAGTAAGGAAGTTGGATCGAGAGTCTCTGCTTAAAGCATCATAAAAATATCCTCCATTTCATAATGAAACTAGGATTTCAGTCATGACAAGCACCCCCACCACGACAAGGTACAGAGATAATTGGGGGGTGAGTCTGGTGGCAAGGGGAAGAAGCTATGATAAACAGAAAGTTTTTCGAATCGGAAAAGTGCAACTTGCATCTGTGTAACAGAGAAAAAATAAAATGTAGCCGAATAGGTTTCGTTTATCGCCTGACATAAGTAATAGACATGCATATTTCAAAGCTTTTTGGTATATCCTCAGATGTTTTACCAAACAATAGCGCCATCTAATGCACGCGAATATAGCATATCCCTTCAAGCTAATTCAAGAAAAAAAAACTTATTTCCGATTTCTTCAAGCGTTACAATTGAAGAAATCTTCTTTATGCTCAAGATATATCCTATTAAGCGGCGATGTTAATAATCAACATTTCTCCCCAAATGAATAATTATCCGTCCTAGCAACTAAATTATTTGGAGATAAACGCTAATTATTTCCATCACAGCTTAATATGATACGAGGAAGATTTCTTCGTTTCTAACGCTTGAAATAATCGCGAATACGGTCAACTTCTTGAATTAGCTTGATGGTGTATGCTACTCATATATATTCGCGTGCATGCTTTCCCTCAAGAATTAGTATGTTCCCCCTATTTTGCAGTTGTTGAAGGAATTCTTCACATTTTTTATATACCGACAAGAGCACAGTAGCGAATGTCTAGTCATTCTGCGGTCATACATAGCGAATCTCTTTAATATTTAGATTCGCTTTGATTGGCCGTTAGATGACATTGGCATCTACACGATGTCCAATGATTCGTCGATATCATCTGTAGAAGACATGTGCAAATGTTCTTCATGAAATGATTGATCTTACCTACATATGAATAAATTTTCTGAATTACCAATTCGGGTTAGATAGATATTTTTTTTCGTGGATATATCTTCATTTTTATTGAGTTCTTAACCGAAGATTGCGGCAGTGAGTAAATATATAAAAGGTCTTTCATTAAGCGCTACTTTTTTTAAATTTACATAAAACAAAGTGTGTATGAGATATCGTGAATTCTACCGGTTAGGTTACTGGCATGTGAGCATGGCTTTTTCACCAGGTGACTGCTGAGCATTCTCCACAATCTGACCAGGAAGCAGATAGTGTGATAAGGATACGCCTTATCATCGAGCATTAGCGAGAACCACTCCGAAGAGTTGAAGCCACCAAGCTTCCAGTTTCAGCTTCAGTCCGAAAACCTACACCGTGACTGGTAGCAGCGGAGCACTATCCAACCTCTACTGGCTGTGTCAGTACCCGAGTTGTTTGGTACACAACTCACACGCAGAAGGGTCTTCTTATCCACCCACCCGAACGCAGTCCCATGAACCAAGATAGCCTCAAAGTTGATGCCTTAATGATCCTGGTACGAGCACCGTCAATCCACAAACCCCAGAAACGTCTCGCAATCGATCCTGGTTCAGGACGAGGTCGGTAGAACCGTCAAGTCCCGCTAAACCCTTAAGTACCTCTGGAGATATCCTGAACATTAGTTTCTGCGAACAGATAGATGGAATACCCTTCTAGTCCAGCATGCGTACTTTCAACCACTGCCCCCTCGAGTCTAACACCAATTGGGTGGCCAGGTCGTACGAATACTTCCCGAAGGCCTCCACCCTCCCGAGGTAACGCAGTATGCCACATAACTCACTCGACACTTGGACAGAAATATCCGGAGATTTACTGCTATAGGGTAGAGAACGTTAGTTTTAAGGTTCAAGCCCTATGCTGCGATAGACACCCTTGTCACTGAGTTTCACCTTCACGGTGAAACTAGGGCCCCCATTCGGTCGAACTTTCGCCACACAGGTCCAGTTTCTAGCGCGATTGACATTGCTAGCTCCTTAAGGTAGCCACGGCTCCTCAAGGTAGCCACGGCTCCTTCCTTAGGTCCTTAGTAGGAAGGACCTTAAGGTCCTTAGGTGGCTCCTCAAGTAGCCACGGCTCCTTAAGGTAGCCACGGCTCCTCAAGTTGGCCTTGAGGTACTTAAGGTCCTTAAGGTGGCTCCTCAAGGTAGCCACGGCTCCTCAAGGTAGCCACGGCTCCTCGAGGTAGCCACGGCTCCTCAACGTAGCCACGGCTCCTTCCTTAGGTCCTTGGTAGGAAGGACCTTAAGGTCCTATGTGGCTCCTCAAGGTAGCCACGGCTCCTTAAGGTAGCCACGGCTCCTTAAGGTAGCCACGGCTCCTTAAGGTAGCCACGGCTCCTCAAGGTGGCCTTGATGTCCTTAAGGTCCTTAAGGTGGCTCCTTAAGGAAGCCACGGCTCCTCAAGGTAGCCACGGCTCCTCAAGGTAGCCACGGCTCCTCAAGGTAGCCACGGCTCCTCAAGGTAGCCACGGCTCCTCAAGGTAGCTACGGCTACTCAAGGTAGCCACGGCTCCTTCCTTAGGTCCTTAATAGGAAGGACCATAAGGTCCTTAGTTGGCTCCTCAAGGTAGCCACGGCTCCTTAAGGTAGCCACGGCTCCTCAAGGTAGCCTTGAGGTGCTTAAGGTCCTTAAGGTGGCTCCTCAAAGTAGCCACCCCTCCTCAAGGTAGCCACGGCTCCTTGGCTACCTTGAGGACCTTATGGTCCTTGAGAGGCTTAGGGTTCTTAGGTCCTTAGCAGGCTTAAGGAGCATCAATACTTAATTCTCCATTTCACCGGGTTGAAACTAGGATCTTAGTCGAGACAAGCTAAAATGTCATGGGGGCGAGGTGATGAGAAGTATCATCCAGACTGTGCTATAAAAACATCCCAGCTCAGTAATGATATGATCAGTTATTAGAGCTAAAGGATTGGACCACCTTTATATTGTAGAAGGAACCATGAGGCAAGAGCAATACATAATGGTATTTGACAGCAGGTTGAACATTCCCCCTCTGAGTGGCGTTTATTTATAGATTCGTCTAAATATAGTTTAAAAGCTGTGTTATTGCTTAATGGTAATTTAAAACACCCTATACTAGTTGTCCATTTAGTGACGATGAAAGAAAATATGCGTACTTTTTTGGATAAAATGAACTACAATACATATAAATATGTGGGGACGTAAAATTTATAGGAATTAGTGGGACTTCTGGGAGAATTTACGAAATATTGCTGTTTTCTTTGTTTACGGGACAGTAGTGCAGTAAATCAGCATTATATAACAAGAATTGGGCCAGAAAGAAATGTATTTCAACAGGTATCTCAAAATGTTAAATTTTAGACCTCTTGTATACCTAAAAAATGTTGTTCTGCCTCCTCATCACATTAAACTTGGGCTGATGGAAAAATTGTGAAGGCTATGAATAAAGATGGTGATGGAATCAAATACTTAAAACAAGTCTTTCCCAAGTTAAGTGATGCCAAATTAAGGAAATGCATTTTTATTGCACCTCAAATCAGAAAATTGCTGGGCGACGTTTAATTTTACAGACAAGCTTACCAGGCAGGAACTCAGAGCATGGAACTCATTTGTTATTGTAGTAAGAGGATTTTTGAGCAACAATGTGGATGCAAACTATCAACAATTAGTTAATGAACTATTAGATGCCCACAAATTGCTTGGTGCCAGAATGTCAATTAAAAATTGATTTCCTTCACTCAAATCTGTAATTTTTTCCTGGAAATTTAGGAGTTGTTAGTGACGAGCAGGGTGAAAGATTCCACCAAGATATTAAGACAATGAAAATTCGCTATCAAGGACGATGGGATCCTGTCAGGATGGGTGATTACTGCTTGTTTTTGAAGAGACAAGATATGACCCCTCATAAAAGGGAAAAATAGAATTTTATTAGTATTTTAAGTCAATATTTATAATCTTTTTGTTTTTCTTAAATGTAAGGTATGTTTAGTAAGTATGAGACTACATAAAGTCCATATATACGGTTAAAAAATTCCGAAATTATATATCATACCATAATATGCTATTCAGCTTTCTCCTACAACCAAAAAAATTGAGAGGTGTCAAGGGACACCCGGATGGAACGAAGTTCCTTTCGATTAATTAGTGAAGGAATTGTAATAAAATTTTGTTTTTTTTTAAATTACAATATTTTTTTATTTTTGGGATTCTATTTTATTTAAATGTCTTGAAAAAACAGCATCGATGGTAGTATTATATTTTGTTGTTGATTCTGCTGGATAATTGTTTATTCTTAAATCAAATTCTTCCTCTAGAATGACTTGGTTAGCACAATATGATTATAATTATGACTTGGTTAGCACGATAGTAAAGAGTGGTTATAATGCGTACTTGTTAAAAATACATAAGCATTTATTATTGTCTGTATGAAATCTCTACTTACCTAACTCCATCAGCAATATCCTCCGGAACTTGTGCAGTAACACTGTCAGGATTAATTTTTTTTTTATTATTTATTATGTACAAAAAACCTGTTTACACTCAACAAAAATAATCGTCGCGACACCACACTGTTTAATGCGAAATAGAAAGACGAAACGAAAATAACTGGCTTGCTTTCTATGAGAGAGAGAGAGAGAGAGAGAGACACGTGCACGCCGCACGGCTTGAAACTATAGCAAAAAGTGTCGTTACAACTTTTGGTCTTAATTTATTCCGTCTAGGAACTTCGCTCCAAAAATTTCATTGTCGGCCAGTGTAATTTAAAAAAAATTGCAGAAATCTGCATCAAAAGCCTGCAACGTAGGATTCTGTCCTTGGCAGCTGCTAAAGGAGGACCAACAAAATGCTGATTTTTTTTTTAATATCATAAAAACGTTTCAAATTTTCCTCACAAACCCATGTTCTGTTCAACTCCTACCTAAAAGCAATCGAATATTCAAAGTGATAACGTCTTTTACTTACGAAAATGAAGGAATAACTAGAAAAATCGCAGTGAGTGTAATAAAGTGAACAGGGACTGTATTTCTTTAGGAAACGATGAAGATTTCACTGTTCTTGTCGTCTGTGTGAACCTGCCTTAACCTCGTCCGTTTCGCCGTGGGAGGGTTGAAAGGCCCCATTGATGAGGACGCGGAGAGGGACTCCCACGCTAGTACGAGGAAGGGGGTGGGAGTTTGGTGAATTGGATAACTTTTCCATTGAGAAGAAGAACGGGATTAGCATCGCGTTTAGAGCCGAAAAGTTTTCATGTTTTATCTTCGGGGATGGAAGGTTATGACGGAAAATCGCTGTATGAGGAGGGAAGAAGAAAGTGACGGTCTTAATTGGATATTTTTCATATCGAGATAGGGAGAAATTATTATTTGGCTCAAGAACACTACTCAACAAGAAAAATATATTTTGTGATTTTTCGTTTGTTTCTACCATATTTTGTTTTTGAGTTATAGCTAACTACCCTCATTTACTATTTTTACTTAGATTTTCGTTTTTTAGTAGACACTAAAATATATTTTGTTGTTGTATTCGATAGAGATTCGTCAAGAAGAAGTTGTGTGCATAATCCCGATTGTTTTTTCTATATTTGTGTGACGAGAAAAACGAACAAACTATTTTTATTCAACTTTATTAAACAAAAGAAATTAAACAAAACAACAAATTATAATAACATAAACATTTGCTAATAATATATTTAAGCGGTTTCGAAGTGGCTTCCTTTGGTGGCGATACCTAGCTTCAGACGCTTCTTGATATTTTCGGCAATGGGCGCAGGGATTGCTTCAGCGATTCCAAACTTTTGTGGTGTTTAGCACACGCCCTGAGCTCCAAAATCGACCAAACGCTGTAGTCCATTAGGTTGAGATCCGGCGAGTAAGGCGGCCATTCTGCACATGTGATGAAACCCGGAAAATGGGTCTTACATAATTCTTGCGTCATTTTCGCTTTGTGAGCCGGAGCCGACTCCTATGCGTGTTGCTGAAGTGCTGCTGGGTCCACAGAAATATTACGGCATCAAGAATGTCACAGCGATAGTCTTTTTTGATTGGTTTTGACCTCTTGATCCACGAAAACCAAGGGTGTTTTGCCGCTGGCGCAAATTCCGCCCCAGACCATGACGGATTGCGGATTTTGACGATGTTCAACGATAGCCTACGTACCAGGAGCCTCTGCGGACCAGATTCTGTTGTTTTGGTAATTGTGGAATTGTTCTACGGTGAAAAGCTTCTCGTCTGTGAAGAGAATGCGCTCCCATTGCTGAGTCCGGCGAAACGAAGGAGTTGGCGGCACCTTTGAAGTCATACGCGCTTGTTTTCATCCGTGAGGAGTTGAACCTTTTGGAGCTTGTATGGCTTGAGGTTGAGCTCCTTTTGGGACATTTGACGAACGGATGCGCGGTTGATACCGATCTCACGGGCTCCGAGACCCTCGGATTTCGATTGACTCGCTTCTTGACTATGTTCCGATACGAGATCGATTATCAATGATTATTTGTTTCGAAATTTGAATGGTTTTGATTCCAACAAGATGGTACTGGACCTCATGCTGCTACAATTGATTTATTGAAAGAAATATTTGGCGATAACATTACTTCGAGAAATGGTCCAATTAATTGACCTCCAAAATCATGCGACATTTAATAATTTAAGTAATTTTCTTTTGGGTTATATCAAGTCATCGGTTTATGCTGATAAACCAGAAACAATAGATGCTTTGGAAGCCAACATAACTCGTGTTGTTGATGATATAAGGCCTGAATTACTCGAAAAAGTGGTCCAAAATTGGTCTGGTCAAATGCGGTTCCTCAGAGCTAGTCGTGGTGGACATATGCCTGAAATTATTTTGAAAACATAAATTTCATAAAATTATTTTTCAAATAAAAAAAAAAATTGGCTTCAATCTTAATTTAAATGTGTTTTATTTCAATTTAAATTTCTATCACTCTAAAAAAAAACACCCGATAGATTAACATTGAATTTCCTATGTTTCCCATATCTGTATTGTTAATTGTAAACTCAAGAATTCACATTAAAAAAACCTTTTATTCTTTCTACGTTATAGATAACGCCATTGAATACACTACTCGTACAAATTAACAAAAAGGTAGAAGAAAGCGTTAACGCCGATATTGGCGCTAATACGCCCATTCCGTTTTTAGCCGGTTAATGGCACAATATTGTATTGAGGCCATCATCCAAGAATGGTCCATCGCTCTCTATATTACTGTGAATTTATATGAATATTCTATGTATCGAGTCCATAAATCCTGACCAGGAGGCCGATTCTACCTCTGTCTTATTGTACCGCTGCTTGTCGTCCTTAAATCTGTGTTAGCGGCTTTAGTAGCCGCGGGCTGTGAGTCCACGTGTTTTATAATGTAATTTAATTGTAGGTTTCGTTATATTAGGCTTACTCAAACTTCTATTAAAGTAAAAGTTAAAATAATTTCGTCTATTCAATATTGCATATTGAAACAATTAGATATCTACAGGTAAATAGCATAATATCTTATATGTATTTATTGAACGAGACAATTTTCGAAATATGTGAAAATTGTTTAGAAGAATTCACATTTCGTTTAGTTGAAGAACCTGGAGAAGGTTCATCATTTCGAAGGAACTACAAGCGGTTAGATCCTAATTACCAAGTCTTTGGGACAATCAAGGATTACGTCATTCCAGTTTCTGAAAGAAAACTTTCTACTTTGCGAACCAAGCAGATTAAATACATGTACATGAAGGTGATATGCTTTTCGCCTTGCTATAAATTATCCTACGTTCACAATGGTTACCCCTGACTCTTCACAACTAACGCCTACGCACACCGAAATAAACTGCTCCCCCGAGTGTGTGGTGAAACAAACAAATGAACTTTTGCCCCGAACATTATATTAATGGATACATTTCGTCATGTAAGGGAGTGGTACCCTGGGGCCTCCTCACGGAGTAATACTACTTACGTCATCATAAGGTCGATTACCTATTTTGGGGTTCGATCTCTCACGCTTATTTTAGATATTTAATTTGATGAGTGTTTCAGTCAGCTTTACCAGCACGATTCAAAAGCAGTCGAAAACTAATTTCAGAAACTTTATTTTTTTATAGATCGAAAATTTACATCCAAGGGTTGTTTTGAAAAATTACAAATAATAACAGATAACCTCTTTAAATTTAATCTAACAAATATTCCAAAAAAACTGTTCAAAGTGGATTTTCAATCTATATCTGTTTGTTATATTTAAATTTTGTATTTTCACTCATACACCTGACAGTTTGCTAATATTGGATCTATTATCGTATCTTCTTTTCAGCATTTTTCTGTGAAATAGCCTAGTTTTTTAATGGTGCTCAAATAGTTGACCACGATTATTAAAGTTCGTTTTCTTACAGAATATTTGGTGAATGAAGGTACGAGGGGTGTTTAATCTATTCTCGGTATAGTCATGAAAGAAAACTCAGTAGCCTTCTAGAACTTCAGTACATTTGTTACATTGAGAAATAAAGCTTCTCTAAACCTAGAAAAAAATATTCTTCCGGCTTCTCTTCAAAATAGGTATTAATTGCTACCTTTAGTTCTTCTTCGTCGGAAAATCGCTTTCCACGAAGATACTTTTTCACATTTCGTTAGGTTAGGTTAGATTAGCAGCAACAAACAACCCCTTTGTAAGTTTTCCTCGCCTCTTTCCTTCAGGTGCATCTCTTAAGTAACGCGAAGTGGTTGCGTAGGATGCTGTTGTAATGCTTTCACCCTATTATTCTATCAGTAAAGTACCTTCAGAATCCCAAAAGACCTTAGCCATTATTTTTCCAGCTGATGGGGTGACTTTGAATTTGTTTGTGTTGTGCATCCTTTTTTTCAGGGTCATAGTGATGAACCCACGTCTATTGAACACCCCTTTTATTAAATATATCAAATTGAAAACTATTTTAATACCACCAACACATGGTTAATAATGCGGGTTCTACCTTTGAAATGCAAAAAACTAATATTTCTTAAGTGAGTCCAATAAAGTTAGAAGAGGCGGTGTCATATTAGCTGGATTAATTCTCCGAAACTTCTACAGATTTACTCTAAAAAATCTTTTGAAAACTTTTCAGTATTAAATCCAATAAAAAATGCCTTAGAAAACCCTGTTTCACTTTATAGACATATAGCATTATTATCAATACAATAAAGGGTCAAAAGAACACATAAAATATTGACCAAACTCATCTAAATCCATCACCCAAGACAAATGTGTTTCGATTAGATATTCAAAAATAATAATTTTCGTCACCAAAAAATGTTCCTCATAGAATTCGAAAACGTTTTTTATTTTTCTTTTTATAAAATAGATAGCACAAAGAATCAAAAGAATACAAAATATAGACCATAATCATCTAAATTCATTACCCAAGATAAATTTGTTGGATTAGATATTCAGGAATAATAAATTCCGTCACCAAAAAATGTTCCACATAGAAAAGGTTTTCATGTTTTCCTTTTTATAAAGTAGATAGCACATTCACCAGAAAAAGATTCTGAATAAACCCATAACAGAGAAATAAAAACACCTATTTGAATTTTGTGTCGAACATTTTTTGGTGATTTCTGGATAAATAATCGAAACGAATTTGTCTTGGGTGATATCGTTGTAAGGTAAGGAAATTCTTCCTTCGCCATGAACTTTGTTTGGAAGTCGGTCCGCTGTGAAGAGTGGACGGTGCACATTTGTAAATACTCGATGATCTGGATAACGATTAGCATTAGGGTATCTCTTGCGATACATTCTCCAAGCTGCACTAGCGTTACATCTGCATTCCCCATAAATGAGGTGCATGTTGGCATATTCCCGTGTTGTATACCCTCATGATGGTAATACACAATCACAGGTTAGTCCAGGTAAAATCAAAATTCGTCGTAAAGAGATCAAAACTATCCAAATCACAAACAAACAAATCTAATAAACGAAGCCAAAAGTCGTAAGGACACAAATAACACGATCAAACAAGGAAACAAGGAAAGATGCGCAGTAGATCAAGGGGCGTAGCGTACTGATCTGTATTGCGTTTACGTGTGCCAATACCAAATAGTGGCGTCACTATCTGTCTCACTTACACTTTATGGAAGAACTCACCCCATCTCATTCAAAGCAGATTCTTAAAGTATTGGATGCACTAGAATCATTTTTAGAAAGTTCGAAGAAATTGTTCGAAACTGTGAATCTTTAAGAAAGACGGTTTTTTTTGGCTCATCTTAGAAATAATGTAGTATGTGTTATAACATTTTAGAATCCCTTATAAGTGCGCTAACTTCTAAAGTAATTTGCCAAACTGGTGTAGTACAGTTTTTTTTCAGTACAGTCAGTTAAAATTCTGCGAAATATTAATTTGGAATACTTGATTCGGCAAAAAGTAACATTATTTTCCAAACTGGAGTAATTGGCTTAGAATTAGAGGTCACAGGTTACAGAAACACTATTCGGGATAACATAGGAAAAATTAAATTTGAAGAAAGTGAAAAATTGTAGCAACAAGAGTTCAAAAATCATCACAGGGTGTGCATTTTCTCGAATAATAAAAAATTTAATATAATTTTAAAAGTACACGACTTAGATTTTTTTAAATATTTTCTTGATGATTCTACTATGATTCAGCCTGTTACCCGATTCCGTCTTAACATCGACTTCTGGGACTTCTAGTGTCATAATAAACGGATTCCACTGTATTTGTTGTTTTTATTTGTCTATCTCAGACTATAGGTAGCAATCCTTGTATTCCATTAATTTGTATAAGAATTAGTTTCTTTTATTCTCCTCGTTCTAAAGTGTAGAAAAAGCACCAACGCTTTCTGTAAAAAAGCGTCAAGTTATTTGGAATCTGCGCGAAAACTCCAATCGAATTATTCATATTCCCGCTTAACTCTAATTGAAATCTTAAAGTAACCCGAACTATTTTTCATCCCCCATCAACCCAGTTTTCCACGAAACTAATAACCCTGCGCAATCCATTCATAAATCCTACCCCCTTTCATAAGCGCGACTCCATAAATGCAGCGTTTATTTACTTAGCTAAGTTACAACTCGTGTAAAACGAACTACCCTCCGTTTTTTCGATGGCAGATAGGGAGTTTGACGTCCCGATCCGCCGCTCGTTGGAGGTAGGGGGGGGGGGTTCTAGCGTTCCGTTTCGGATAAAATCCACCCCACAATTTCGCCCCATCCTGCTGCTGCTGCTCCCCCCCTCCTCATCCACCTCCTCCTACTCCTTGTCCTCCTCCACAGACCTGCTGATGTTCCCGCTGAAATCGATAACCGGGTGCTGGTGCGCTGCTCCGCTGTGTGTGCAACTTTTGTATAGGGCAGGCACGAGTTTCTGGTAATGAGGTCAAGCTGGCGCTGTTCTGCCCGAGCAGTCATCAAGATTAATTCATTTATGGATCGGTACTGTTTTTTTTGTGGTATATCGTTGGTGCTATTTTTTATAGTCCAATATCAAATATTAAGGTCTCTTCACGATTGCTTATTACTGTTTAGTGTACTATTAGGACTATAAATTAGTGCGGTTTTTTGTTGTCGCTAGTTACTACTGGCAATTGACGCATCTCATCGCGAAAAAAGACTGTCTCTTTGGCCGCTATCCATGCATCGATCCATTTTATGACTTCATCGTAATTGGAGAAGTGCTGGTCAGATAGGCCATGTTGCATCGACAAGAAAAGATGGTAAAAGGAAAGAGAAATGTCTGGGCTGTACGGCGAGTGGGGTAGGATTCACAATTCGATGCAAAAAGCCCTTTCTTTTTTAGAGTTAGAGCAGTTGTTCATACGTTAAAAAACGGCGTTCGACGTCACTTGACTTCAATTCATACAGCACTCAATTTCCCACCTTTCGGATCATTTCCATTGCTTTTAAACGATGTCAAAAGGCTGGCCTCTAATTCCTCATCCTTAAACTTTAGTGACGCTTCTGGTCGTTTTTTGTCTTCCTAAAATGATGACACTTCAAAATGAAGGTGTTGCCAAATGAAACTATGAAATAATAAACTAGTAGCGACATCTGTTATCAAAACAGGACGAACTTATTCTTATTCCTAATATAAATAATGGGTTTATCCATTTCGTGGTCCGGATTTTACAGCCCTGTGTCAATGACCCGTGATCCAAAACCTTAGGTTTAGTTGAAGGTTAGCCATTTGACAATGTGGATCGTTTATTTACTGCTGAACGTGTGGAAATTGTGAAAACTCAATACACAAACAATGATTCTGTAGTAAGTACGTTTAGTGCGTTAAGGCAGATTATGGTCGACATAATCGTCTATCTGAGCGTACAATTGGTAACAGTAAAAAAATTCAAAGAGGCTGAATCTGTTACTTATGTCTTAAGGCCCACACATCATCGAAATGCACGCTCGACCGAAAATATTTCTACTCTAATTGAAAGTGTTGAAACGCGCACATAACATTTCTCTTACGTCACGCTATGGCGTATTTTACATCAGGATTTGCAGCTCCATCCTTATAAAATTCAGTTGACACAAGAACTAAAGCCAGCTGACCATGGAATGCGTAGAACATATGCCGATTGGATGCTTAAACAACAACGTTTGGATGACGCTTTTTCGCATCTAATTTTCTTCAGCGACGAAGCTCATTTTTCACGCGGTTGCTTTGTAAACAAGCAAAATTGTCGCATATGGGGCAGTGCAAATACTCATGTAACTGCTGAAAGACCATTATATCCACAAAAAGTCACTATATGTTGTGCAATTTGGTCTGGTTGCGTGATTGGCCCGTACTTCTTTGAAAATGAAGAAGGCGCAACAATCCGCATTGGCTTTATTGCAAGAAAAATTCTCAGGGCGCGTGATTTCTCGTTTCGGCGATGTGAATTGGCCACCAAGATGTTGTGATTTATCGCCTTTGGATATTTTTTGTGGGGTTATACGAAGGATCGTGTTTATGTCTATAATCCTCAGACTATGATCGATCTGAAAATAGAAGAGGTCCCAATATACTACCTTGGGACACATCAGAAGTAGCAAAACTTTTGACAATGAGTGTATCATTATTTATACGGGTTTTGCTCGATAGAGGTTGCAAATAAATTGAAAATCAAAATATTCTAAAAAACCTTTACCGAATGATTAATATTAGAATTGATACTTTATCTAGGAAACATTTCTGTATGATAATATGTAACGTTTGCTTTAGACCATTTGGTCGCGAATTTCTTGGAGGAAGTCTCTCAGTTCTATCAACAATTTGCTTCCCAAAGGTTGGACACTGCCCTATCGACTGAATAACCCCGTTTCAATGTCTTAAATTTCAGATAACACTACTGTATCCGTCAATTCATTTCAGCATAAATGAGTAATGCTCTTGTGTCATATGCTTAAGAACATCCACTGGCATATCTTTTTGCACTAGCACAGGACGCAGTTTAAAACCATGGGATAACAATCTAAATGAAATATCGTCTAGTCAGGGTTAATTACTTTAGTTTTCGTGGGTCTTTAAGACATTAAAACAACCATTATGGCAATGATAGTGGAAAAGCTTCCACGGAATAGATAAATGACACCTTATGTAGACCGTTATTGACTCCATAATAGATCATTCCATTTCCGCGGTGCTACGTGAGCTGGCAGAAACAGAAGGGCTCTTATTACTTAATCAGGCTTATTACCCACGGGATCTTCTATACTCCCATTTTGTTTCGAGGATCATCACTGAGTGGATTCATCTTACCGCTAATGTTACTCAATTCAATCTTCAGGTATATACTAGCTTCAAAGAGATATAACCCCATCCATCGCGATAAATATGAATCCGAACAAAGAAATAAAAATCCACAAACCAGCTGTGATACAAATACAGGCTGGGCCAGCAACCAAAAGACTAAGGAACCAATTCGAACAGAACTGGCTGCACCCAACATGTGAAGGTACTCGATGAGAAGCAATTGCGTCAAGCGCTTGCACTCTAATTATCCTTAAAGAAGGGGTGGTTTTCCTTGATATTAATAGGAAATATGGTGTAATATACTGGGTGGCGTACAAAAAAATTTTCATCCGAATATTTCTGTGAGTATCCGGAAAACGCAGAGAGAAATCAATTTTTTTTAGAGAAGGACATCTTTCGATTGCAAAATCTAGAGATCATCATCCCTCTAAGCGGTTATTTTGAATGGCAATAGAGCTCGAAAGGTGCATCATTTTGAAGGTTGTGCAATTCTATTTTTAAATATGGTAGAAAAATTGCTTGGCGTTCGTTTCTATGTAGAAAACTCGTTTGAAGTGACCTATTCAAATTGCCCACCGTTTATTTCTAAACACTCATAGAGTTTTTGATCAACATTTTCTCTCACATTCTCTAACATTTCATATTTTATTACATGCTAACACTTATCTTTGGCAAAGATCTTTTAGAGAAGTAGGTATTGCTTTAAACACGACAATATCCAAATGACCCCACAAAAAAGTTTAGTGGTGTCAAATGAGGAGTGCTTGGAGGCTATTTAGTAGGACATCTCCTTCTTATCCAATTCTCGGGAAAATAATTATTCAGAAAGTCACGTACTGGGGCCTCACAGTGTGGCATATTGTTCGTTTTCTCTCTTCTTATTTTTTCTGGAATTTCCACATTGCATGGGTTCATGAGATATTGTAGTAGAGTGATATAAGATTCACTTGTCCAATTGGCTGGAAAAATGGGCCAACGATGGTACTTCCTAAGATTTCAGGCCAGACATTCAACTTTTCTGGATACGGTGTGCGCTTGTTTTCTTAGTAGTCTTAGTGGTCCATTTAAAATTTGAATTTGTCATCGACTATAAATGAAAACTAATGAATACTTTTTAGAATTATTAGTTCATTACAAAGGTTGAACCAAATAACGATCCAGTTTCACGAACTAAATTGCCCTGAGGGCATTTCATTTCTGTTCAATTTTCCACATAAATTTCTAACAGTTTGCATTGTGGAAATATTATTTTGTCATTTCGTTAATATCAAATATTAAACTAATTGACAAAATGGCCGAAGTGTTGCCAGTCTCGAAATAACCACTACTTCAAAATGCTAACTCAAGATAGCCCAGCATTTATATCAAATTACTTTTGTAGTATATTTATCGAAAATACATGAGAAGTTCATACACATTAAAATACACCTCAAGTTAGCCCAAAATACGAGGGACGTTCAATGTATTATCGGTATAGGCAAAGAAAACTCAGAAAATTTTGGAAAATTTTTCAATGTAGTCACCTATAACTTCAATACATTTGTTAGATCGAGAAATAAGCTTCTCTAAACCTTTTAAAAAATATTCTTGGTGCTTCTCCGCTTAATAGGTATTATTTGCAGTTTGATAATATTGGGACTATGATCGTATCTTCTTTTCGGCATTTGTCTGTGAAATAGTCTAATTTTTTAAATGATAACTCAAATAGTTGACGACGATTATTAAAGTTCGCTTTCACATATTATATTTGGTGAATGAAGGTACGAGGGGTGTTCAATCTATTCTCGGTATAGGCATGAAAGAAAACTCAGAAAATTTTGGAAAAAGTATATTTTTCAATGTAGCCTTCCAGAACTTAAATACATTTGTAAGATCGAGAAATAAGTTTCCCTAAACCTAGTAAAAAATATTCTTCCGACTTCTCCTCGAAATAGATATTAATTGCTACCTTCAGTTCTTCATCGTTGGAAAATCGCTTTCCACAAAGATATCTAAATCTGGACTGTACGGAGGGTAACCTGTCTCTGTACCTTGTCGTGGTAGGGGAGCTTGTCATAACGAGTGCCCTAGTTTCATTAATGAAATGGAGGATATGGTTATGATGCCTAAAGCAGATGAATCGCAATCCAAATTTCCTTACTTTCTTTCGTTCTTGCATAATACCATTCCATCATGTTGTCCCACTCCATCCTTTTCCTACCGTAAGGCTTGGAATCGTACGGGGAAGCTGGCTCTGATTGACGACCAGAATCTGCGACCCTGCGATCGATTAGAGTTTTGTAATCCTTTCACCGGCGAAGGCCATACCTTGCTGAATCTCAGCGTGAGTTTTCCAACCTTCGTCCTCTTATACGCTGAAGGATCTTTAATGGTTGCTGAAGGAAAAAGAGAGACTACAACGTTTCGAACAAGTTGCTGGACTTGGAAGATTCGCTCTGCTCGCCCCCAAATTTGGCTCCATTTTTAGATCCTGAAGCTCCCGCTGCGGGGTCCTAATTGGTCCGTTGGAGGACAAAGGGAGACTATGACGTTATGAACAAGTTGGTGGCCTTGGGAAATTCGCTCTGCTGACCCCTAACTTCGGCCCCATTCGTGTATCCTTAAGCTTATCTTATCCGCTGCGGGGTCGGAAGTGGTTCGTTAGAGGGAAAGGGAGACTATGACGTTTCGACGAGGTTTGAAGGTCCTGGAAGATACGCCCTGTTTTCCTCCAACTCTGGCGCCCTTTTGATCCTAAAGCCCATCCCTTCGATGCTTCGGAGCCTCGCTTTTAGCAGTAAACAGCAAAACAGCGGCCCTTTTGAGCGGGGGATCCATGCTGACTTTAAACTTCTTTGGGGATTATGCACCCTTTTCAATCCACTAGATGACTCAGGGTCATAGTGAAGAACCCACGTCTCATCCCTCAGTAATCAGCCGGTTGAAAATAGTCGATGGGTCTTCTCCACAGAGTTCTAAAAACTCCTTACAGCATCCGACTCACACTTGCTTCTCAAATGTGGTGAGCATTCTCGGAGCCGATCTTGCACTTACCTTTGACAGGTTAAGATGGTCATGAAGCATAGCATGTATGGTACCCAGAGATAGGTTGGTCATCTCTACTAACATTTTGATTTTTATTCTGGCACCTTCAAATACCAGCTTTTCCACTTTTTTCACATTTTCTTCAGTGGTGCCGCTAAAGGGCCCGCCCGAGCAAGGGTTGCCTTAATGCTTTCTCTGCCTCTTTCGAATTCTTCCCTTGACTACTTTTGAACGGTGGATAAGGACGGGGCACAGTGTTGGTAAACAGCAACCATCTCTTCATGAATGATTTTTTTACTTTTTTCTGCTTAGTGAGGAATTTAATACTGGCGCTATTCTCGCTTTTGGCGTCAGTCATTCTGGTCGTCTTCACTGAGGATACCTAGAAAACTAATGATCGTAAATTTGTGAAATTTTATGTTTATACCCTGAGATAGTGTCATTAGTAATAGAGATAATCAGATTAATCACATTATCAGCAAATGATCTTCGTACCATAACAGTATATATGTTGAATACATTTTAATTAATTTTTCTGGATGTAATAAACATTACAGCGAGCTGTTCATTGTAACAAACAGCCTTATGCTGTATGCGGATGACAACCAAACGTGATAACAACGACAAGCCAGTCTGCAAACACAAATCAATATGAATTGATGTCGCTGGCCGGGACAAAGAGGGATGTGCACCATCAGGCAGATGCTAGTTCAGTGGTTTTCCATTGTCCTGGTGTTTGGTTATTGCAGTTGACAACTATTCCGGCTTATAGTAGCTGAAGGAGTAATTAGGTTTCGCGTCACTTGTGTTGCTGCGGAGGCACAGCGGGCGAGTTCTGCGAATTGGATGAAGCGACACGGAACAATAACTGGCTGATTTGGACGTTCATTTTGTTTGCTTTTCCTCGATATGTGAATCTGTACGGTTGCTAGGTTAGTTAGGTAACGTAGGCCATTGTAACAGTTGAAATCTTTCCAGCTCGAAATTCATCAAAGAGGATTATCTTCTTATCTTTAAATTGAAATAACACGAAGTGTGTGCGAGATATCATCGAAACTTTTGATCGGTTGGAAATGTCCAATTTTTCATGACTCTGGCGCATGAATAAGACTGAATTTGAACGATGGCGTGTTGATGTTGGCTTTGAGAGCCGCTGTAAATTGTGGCTTATTCGTATAGACCTTCGATAACCCCACCAGAAAATGTCTAACGATGTCAAATCGTAGTGCCTCTAAATCGTACTAGCCAGTTGACATCACCACCACTTGAGATGACCATGCCCTCAAATCGCTCGTGCAGAATATCCAATATGGCATGATCTGTGTGGCACCTAGCGCCGCTGTTGAACCCACATGTCTTTGATGTCCATAGCATCAAATTAAGGCTAGAAGAAATTTGTAATCATATACACACATCGTCAAAAGTCTTGGCCCCCTAGGTTTCTCAAGAAATAAACAATCTAGTTCTGGAAATGAGATTAATATTTTCCTCTATTTCAACTGCAATATATTTGATAGAAAATCTTTGTTTGTTACTCTTTGCTTTATGCAGGTTGGGACAAAATAGGAAAAATGAGAAAAAATCTAAATTTATCGATTACTTATTTTTGATTAATTATAGTAATTCCACAACTGAACCCAAATTTAATAGTTCCTCTTCTTTCAATCAACTGCCCAATACTCCTAGGCATCCCATGAATCAAGTCATTAATGAAATTTTCAGGCATATTGTTCCATCCTTCCTGAAGGGCTAAACTCAATTCCTGAAAAGTTGAAGGTGGGTTTTGGCGATTGAATATTGCTCGCCCTAAGTAATCCCATACTTCCTCAATTGGATTCGTGTCTGGTGAGTTTGGTGACCAGTTTATTCTCTGGATATTGTTCTCTTGAGGAATGTTTTGAACCCTTCGTATGCGGAGTGATGGGGCGTTATCATCCTGATAAATAAAATTATCCCCAAATTCACTGCGCAGAGGAACAATGATTGGTTCAATGATGTTTTCTACGTAGATGGCACCAGACATAGTTCGTTCAACGACAATAATAGGGGTATGGCGGCCGAACATTATACCCCCCAGCACATTATTGAACCACCGCCTTGAAAGGGCACAACTTCCCGGGCGAAATTGAGTCACTCTAGTCTGCCTGGACCTCTCAAAACCCTTTCTCGTCGACTATCACTCTGCAAACCGAATCGTGACTCGTCCGAAAAAAGTACGTTGCGCCATTGTGGTAAAAGCCAGTCTTGGTGATGTTCTGCCCATTGCCGACGGGTAGCAGTATGACCAGGTGATAGCCGAGGTACTCTTAAAGGTCTTCTTGTCCCTAAATTTGAGGAATGCAACCGTCTTTTTATGGTACTGGTTAAGACTACCCGTCTATAGGTTCTCAAAAAATGACTTCGAAGGTCTGTTAAAGATACCGTTCGATTCCTTCGGGTAAAATTTGCGATATATTGGTCTTTCCTTGCAGATGTTACTCTGGGTCGACCAGGCACCGGTCTCTGGGCAACGCTGCCGGTTTCCAGAAAAAGGGCCACTATGCGCCTTACTAAAGTTCGTGGAATATTCAAACGTTGCGCAATCTGGTGGTTTGACAATGCTTCTTGTTTTAGGGCTACTATTCTTGCCCGGTCAAACTGAGAAATTGAATGTCCCGGAATATTCTCAATATAACAACTTTCATTATTCGCTGAAAACTGATTAACTTTGAATACACCTGTATTCCACCGAATAAGAAACTTTTTTTGCTTGTTTATTGTTTTCATTCAAGAGATAAGATAAGTGAAGATTCCACACACAAAAAATTGTCATATTCAATAAGTTGAGATTTGATAGGGGGGTCAAGACTTTCAATGATGTGTGGATATATATAGTTCTCGCCATTGATGGTGATGGCCTGGCCAACGTCGTTCTAAAAAAATATGAACCGATGACGCCGCCAGCCCAAAATGCACATCAAACAGTGACTTTTTGGGAATGCATTGAACGCTCTTGAATCTCATGTGGATTGGTATCGCCCCAAATTCGACAATTTTGTTTGTTGACGTACCCAAACATTCAGAAATGGGCATCGTCGCTAAAGATGATTTTTTGATGAAAATTGGGGTCAGTTTCCAAACGCTCCAGGGCCCTTTCAGCGGATACACGTCGTTGTCCATCTTTAGTTCATGGATCAGTTGAATTTTGTACGGATGCGGGAACAATTGCAAAATTCGCGAAGTTGCGGTATGCGAAAAGCCGAGTTCTTGTGAGCGATGCGATCATGCCTCGGATTCTCCTTCACACTGTGGCAACGTTTTCAGCAGATCTTGCGTATCGTCGTTGTACAGGTGTTGTTCCATTGTTCACAATGGCTTCAAATAAATTAATTCGTCCGGCAGTCTGTACCAAATATCATTAAAATAATTCATTTGAATATAAATATGCTAATTATGAGCATCACGGCGTAACAGGATCTGACTTGAGCTTGAGTAAAATTTCTGCGTTTGTAACGTTAGAAAAAAATCGGAAATACAGTTCATTGCTTGAATTGGCTCGCTAGGGTATGTCGTGTATCTATACTTGCGTGCACTAGATGGCGCTAGTGTATGATAAATTCTGGAAAAATTTCATGGTTTGTTTGAACCTTATAACATCGGTAACCATTTCTTTCCGAAATATTCCGAACACTTCTATCGCTCATATCGGCTTGTTCAGCAATGTGTTTACTCGAACAAGATGCAATGGTTTCAACAGCAGCACACACATCTACTTCTTTTTTCAGACGATTTTGACTAATAGTTTTTAGTGGTTCATTAATATTGCAATACCTGCATGTTCGTAAACACGCACATTTTTCGAATTTTTCAGTTATTTTAAAAATAGCCGAACTTTAAGGAATCGGGCTATCTTCAAATGCAGCAATAAATGAAATTATTGTTATGTTGGCTTCCAAAGCGTCTATTGCTTCTGGTTCATCAGCATAAACCAATGACTTGACATAACCCCAAAGAAAATAACCCTGTGGAGTTATGTCGCATGATCTTGGAAGCCAATTAATTAGACCGTTTCCCGGAATAATGCCAAATTTATCTTTCAATAAATCAATTGTTACGGTAGCAGCATGAGGTGTAGCACCATTTTGTTGGAACCAAAACACTTCTGAGTCGATACCATTCAAATTTTGAAACAAGTAATCATTGATCATCGATCTGTAACGAGCACCATTCACTGTAACATTATCTCCAGCATCGTATTTAAGGAAATATAGACCGATGATGCCTCCAGCGTGTAAAGCACACCATACAGTGCATTTTTTAGGATGCAATGGAACCTGCAGAACTTCTTAAGGATTGTTTCCACTCCATGTACGGCAATTTTGCTTGTTTACATAGCCGTTCAACCAGAATGAGCTTCATCACTAAACACAATTTTACGATAAAAAAGTGGATCAACTTCAAGCTGTTCTAGGGTCCTCCAATCAGCAAACAAACGACGCTTATTATGGTCAAGTGGCTTTAGTTCTTGAACCAGTTGGATCTTGTATGGATGTAGACCAAGATCTTTACGCAAAATTTTCCATGTGGTGAATGCACAGGGTCCAACTTGTGAGCGTTGACGAATAGACAAATCTGGATCATCATTAACACTATGACTTACAGCAGTGATATTTTCTTCTGTACGTACAGTTCTGTCTTGTTGTTGCATCGAGTAGAGAAAATGTTGTCCGAAATCTATCGATAGTTCGACGAATAAGCTTCTCTGGTGGACGATTATGTAAACCATAAATTTCACGAAGTGCTCTTTAACAATTTGTAAACGTTGTTGCGGCATGAGTCTTTCCATGATAATTTGTCAATGCTTGCTGAACAGAAATGTCAAAACAACACGGCTGCTACCTTCAGGCAAATCACAGTTATCCCTATCGAAAGTTCTATCACTCTAAAAAAACACCCGATAGTTTGAGATATGTTTTATTCAATTTGAAAGTGTAGTAAACTTTACGAAACTTGAGTCACTGTATTCTCAGGTAATAAAAAAAGTGATCGAAAACTAAGTAATTTCTTATTTCATTTCATTTAAAAATGGACTATCACAATGTAACGGACTACTCCATCCAACACAAGTTCGATACATGAATAAGCGGGAAAATAAATCGATTATGGAAATCTCAAACTTTGTTTCCGACATACACCCACTCTGTGCTATCTGGCGTCCCATTCCATCCACTTCCCAGACCGAATCCATTACCTTGAAATCCTTTCGTGCCAAACACACCCCGTTAATTGGACGCGGGTAGCGGCGACAGAACAACTTTAGTTCCCCGGCATAAGGCCCAGATCATCCCCTGTCTCCGGCCACCCTTCGTACGCCCACGCGCGCTTTCATTCAGCTCCGGCATGAATGGCGGCGTCCGGATCTGGGTCAGCAGAGAGGGAGTACAGACCGACGGCGGTGGCGGCACTTCCATTCACGTGCTTTAAGCCATCTACGCCCACGCCGGTTTGGGATAGCTATCGCCCCCGCAAAACAAGCTCGCCGCCCCCCCGGGGGTTGAGGGTCCCCCAGCGCCGCCATCACCTCTCCAATGTTGTGCGAGCCTGCCTGGGATTTTAGCTGAAGGATTATTTTTTGCATATTTCCTCTTTGGAAGTAGTGCTTTCTCTTGTGAAGGGTTTTCAAATAAGAGCTGTCACCTTTTGACATTTGACAAGTAAAAACAACGCCATTACTGATAATTGTACGATATACGCTTCAACATCGCACCTAAATTGTTAAAATTCACTATAAAAATGGTAAAAATTTTGCAGTCAAAATTCGCAAAACTAAAGCACTTTTGAGTCGTCGTGAAGCACAATTTTGAGCTGTCGAGACAAGCTAATGATGTGAAGAATCGAAAAAACGACATTATAACGTATTTTGCATAAAGACTTAGGCCTTAAGGCTTTTAAAGTTCAATTAACATTAGAACTCAAGCCGGTCGATCACCAGCAACGCGTATCTTCGCTGATTGGGCGCTTGAAATGATACGGATTTTCATCGAAAATCACAATTGACCACCGAGGTCTTGTGATTTAAATTCTTTAGACCTTTTTCATTGTGGAAGATAAGGTCTATGCCAATGCTTCACAATAGATTCAAGACTTTAAGGGAGGAATTCGTGAAGTTATTATTAAATATAGCCGTAAATGTGCGAACTGGTCATGGAAAATTTCAATACCGCATAAATGAACAATAACTTATTAAAAGTGTTATTGGAAAGTTTCACGTCAAAAAAATCGAACCAGAACTGGGTAGTAAAATTAAAAAAATTATAATGCCTACCGATATTGTGAAAACGAAAATTTGAAGTATCGAACCATCATCCAGTTACCTCTATTTGACGGAGTTGAAAGGTAAGCATATTTAGGGGGATATGCTTAATACCCTTGACGTCGTCCTTCGTATACGATCATGAAAACTTGGATTGCAAACGGCTGAATTTTCAATTGAAGGTACAGTAAGTTTCTGTGTTATCCCCCGAGAATATCGATGCAGTTCGTGACATGATTTTATCGAATTGAGCTAAAACAAATACCCGAGGCACTTAATAATTCATATGAATGCGTTCATACTATAGTTCACGTCTATTTTTGGACATGTCTGAACGTTAACCAGAGGCGTGCAAGGGTAGAAGCATTGTTCGGTTTGAAAAAGATACCGATTTCTTCGTGTTGGTACATGAAACTTGGGTACATTTTCACGTTCACGACCCAGAAAAAAGGAGCACTTGATGGAACGGAGACATTCTGGTTCTCCAAAGCTTATGAAGCGTCGTGTTCAAAAATCTGCTGGAAAGGTTCTTACTTCAATTTTTTTGCATCGCCTTGAAATAATGATGATTGATTCTCCGGATAAGGGTAGAAGGAAATTACCCTTTGACATTATCGACACCTGTACGATAAATAATTATAAAAAGAAGACGTGGAAAATTATCGAAAGTTGTTTCCCCAAATGAGAAAAGTTTAAAATATTGTAAATTCTCTTCCAACGAAATGTCTGGTTTGCAGATCAAGATCAAGAAACTTTGTTTTCGGCAGGTCCAAATGAATATGAATAATAAAATATTTTTACATTCAACTTTTGTGCAACTCTCGTAGACTAAGAATTTTTCAATAAGTAATTTCTTATCTATTCCATTTATAAATTGGAATATTCGAAAATCCTCACTTGCTAAAGGCCCTGCATCCTAGTTAACATTACTATAAACTTACTCTTTCTTAAGTTTTGTCACTCACATAATATTCATTTTTTTTTCAGATGAAGCAAGATCCCGCCAAAAAGGAGTGCTAGTTCATTGTTTGGCCGGTATCTCTAGATCAGTTACAATAACAGTGGCCTACCTAATGTATAAGTGCTCCCTCAACCTGAACGATGCTTTCAATTTGGTCCGTTCCAGAAAGTCGAACATAGCACCCAACTTTCATTTCATGGAGCAACTTCTCACTTTCGAAAGGGAACTTAAGTTGGATATTTCTTCACAAAGTGTACAATCATTGCAAGAAAAAATCAGGCAAGAACAGAAAAATCAGGGAAGCAAGCCAGAGAAACAAAAACCAAAAGGTCCTTGTAAATATTGCAAACTAACAACAGAGTGCAAATGTCAGCAACACACAGATTTTTTAAGTCCATTGGCACACATCGGAGTAAGCCCAGACTCCGGGATTGAATTCGATAGATGGGGATCCAACACCCCAGGTGGTGAATGAGACAAACAGGGAGGGTCGCAGTGGCACTTTTAGGAAGCTTGAAATGGTTTCTTTATCTTGTGTTACTGCCATCCTCCCTTTAGAACCTGCATTATTTACATTTGCATTTAGATATTCCAATAATGATCTATACAGATTGAATTTACATTAATTTGTTAATATACTTTTTGCTAAAAATTAATAAATAGGGGAGGTATTGAATATTTTTTGGTCCTTCTGTTCCCTGTGCCTTCTACTTCGAAATTTATGATAAATTCTTTGCTGAATTCAATCAATTCCAATGTCAAAATGGTACAGATATTGTGAAAAATTACAGTCTAAATTCAAAATGTGAAATTTAGATGCCTTATAGTGAGGAGATAAAAATCACCTCTACATATAGTCCGGTCTATTTACACATTCAAGTTTACATAAATTCCCATAAAGCTGAATATTGGCATAGTTGTTCAAAACATCATTATAAAGAAAATCTCAAAAGTCCTCATCGTTTCGAGGTGTGCTAAAAATTTGGCACGGGGTCAAAGGTCAAAAAATGAGTTTTTTGCGATTTTTAGCGAAACGGTGAGTTTTTTCGCAAAATTACCCCAGTACAAAATTGTAGATCACAAAATTCTCTACAAAAAATATATCAATAATTTTTTTCCTAAAAGCCACCATTTTGGAGATATAACGTTCCGAAAAGTTGGATCAGTCGTAATCCCTCTATTTTGCACACGTTTCCACGCCACCTATGAGGTAGTGTACAAAGCGCGTTTTTTTTAACGTGGTTTCCCCAGTAGGCCTATTCCACGGGTCTGCTGAGATTTTATATGTTTTAAAACTATTGCAAAATAATATTATATATTATAGTGGGCAAAAACAACGGCGGTGTAATTAAATAAAATACTTAAAATAAAAAGTTAGTCGTCTGATTCATAACTGTCCAAGATTTCTGTTTCTTCTTCTTCTTGATCTTCTTCTCCTTCTTCTTCCTGTTCATCCTCTTGTTCTCTTGTTCGGTATGTATTTCATATATTGGGCATGCCAACATAAAGCAGGTATACGACCCTAGCCACGCGGACAATAGAATAAAAGACAGATGTTATCCCAAGGTTATACTGACGTACAAATTTAGGAACGGGGTTTCATTATACCTGAGATTCTCGTAGTTTAACTTATATTTTACATAAGCAAGTTACAATAAATAATAGCGAACTTATTTTAGTTCTATTACACCTTTAGTGACTTTCATATGTGGCGTACGTGTGCAAAATAGAGGGATTACGACTGATCCAACTTTTCGGAACGTTATATCTCCAAAATGGTGGCTTTTAGGAAAAAAATTATTAATATATTTTTTGTAGAGAATTTCGTGATCTACAATTTTGTACTGGGGTAATTTTGCGAAAAAACTCACCGTTTCGCTAAAAATCGCAAAAAACTCATTTTTTTGACCTTTGACCCCGTGCCAAATTTTTAGCACACCTCGAAACGATGAGGACTTTTGAGATTTTCTTTATAATGATGTTTTGAACAACTATGCCAATATTCAGCTTTATGGGAATTTATGTAACCTTCCTCCTGATTTTAGGCTTAAATAGACCGGACTAATATATGTTTTCTGTTTGGTAATTAAGAAGATTGATTTTATTATTTTCTTCATAAGTTTTGTCGACATTGGTTTGGTTTTTTATTGAAAAATTAACAAATTTTTCAATTATATCAAATGCCATAAAGAAAATTATAATCTGGATCCTGACTACAATTTCGACAAAACATAAAATAACCATGATATGCTATGGATCTTCAGCAATACAAACATTAAACAAAAAACTAAGGTGTAAAAAAGGCACTTCTTTCATTTTATTGGATTTCAAGAATAAAGCGAGTTTTATCGGTCCATTTCTGTTTGGGTGACATTTTGAGAACCTACAAAAATAAATTATAACTCAAAAATAAAAGTAGAATTAAGCACGTCTAAACTAATCATAAAATATATGCATAGAAGTGATTTATTAATATATTCCTCTAAGTGTCACTTCTTCAACCACCCTGTTTTGATGAAAAAAATGATATGAACTTCTCTCAATAACTTCCCCATTAATAAAATTTGGATATATATCACAAGTGTTTCATTACTGATAAATTCAAATGCCAGTATTCATTGCTTTATTTTTCGTATATGTTGATGGATGGAAAAATTATTCTTTTAATGTTGCTATTTATCTTTAGAGTTTAACAAATGAAATATAACATGAACTGTTATGAAAATATTATCATAGTGGTCTTTAAGAATAATGTTGAAATCTATGAAGAAATAGACTGCAAAAATTTGAAATGCTTGGTTCGGCGATTATTTCTATTTTGTGTTCAAAAGTAAAAGCTCCAAAGAAATGATTCTAAAATATTCAATAACTACTAAATCTATTCGGAAATTAAATTATCAATCATTCAATGGTACTGAATGTACTTAAGTAGAAATTATATGATTTTGGTTGAAATATTTTCCGTAAATATTAACAATAAATTCAAATGTAAATTTTTTCGCAAGTTCGATAAGCCGGTAATATTTCTAAATTTCCTGTGAAAATCTTAGATCAGATGTCCTGTAGGAAATAATCATGTAATTAAGCCTTGGACTTGAAAATTTGTGCCATATTTAGTTTATTTTTGTGCATCTTGCCATGAAGAAATTAAATACATATTTTCGTTATGTTTTCCATCAAGGAACATAACCTAATTGTTGATGTTACAAGTAAAATATTCTATGTACGAATAGATGTTAAATGAAGTATATATTTTCATGATAAAATGTTTCGTCAATATGGCGAAATTTTAAGTACCTTTACCGAAACAGTTTCCCAAAGTAATTTTAGCCTCAAAATGACAAATGCTTAGGAATTAGTGTTATTGTATGTCATGTCGAAGATTTCACCTTGATTCTTGAGAATATTGTTACTTTCAAGACTGACATTGCTATTTAGGCCTGATTTCTCGAGTTAGTTTTTGAGGGAGTAATAGAGTAATCCAAAGAATTTGCAAGAAGAAAAACTACAAAGTTCTCAAAAATCTGCTTATGATTCTCCACTTTGATTTTATGGAATTGACAATTGCTTTTATAGTGAGTAATCTATTATTGAACATATAGAAGTCTTAGGAACAATCTATACTATGAGAAATGTGCCGCTCTTGTGTGAATGATTTTCCACTATTTCTATGTATTAACATCAACTAAGTAGAACTTTTTACAATTACTTTACATTTTAACCTGAACTTTTCATGTTTCTTTTAGTCTTGTATTACTTTAGAAAGAAATTAAAGTTATTTGACCACATATGAACCTACTGAATCGATTCTAAACATTAAAGTTTTATTTAAATCAGCTAAACAAATGATTGAATATACATAAAAATGATGTACTATAAAAATAGTACACATCATTTGAAGAATTTCCATATATTAGAATATGAATTTTCACATAGGAATATTGATAGGATGGTTTATTTAGAAACTTGATCTTCCTTGCATAGAAGTCTTCAAGTTATTTTTTTTCAAAAGTTTTGTGGTGACATACAGAAAGAAGTATGTTTAATCACGAAATTTTCAGCTATAGATCTCATGTAATTTTTTGAGTCCACTTTTGTCACAAAATTGCATACAGAGTGTTAATATTCAATAGAGTGTACCCAGAATTAATTTTGCGGAAGTCACAAATGAAAGACTAGATAACAGCAAATTGAGAAAACAATGAAGGCTCAATAAGAAAACATACATAAATTAATTTAATTTACTTTTGGAAATATCAAGGTGGAAAATCATGTATTATGATTGATGTTATATATTTCAGAATTTTCAAACAGAAGGCTGTCAAGATATTGCTTTTAATATAGTTAAATCTGATTGAAACATTTGGAAAAATTATTTTCTGTTAGACAGTAATAATAAGCAAAAATAAATATAGTCCTGAATAAATCAATGTTCTGATCATCTTTCGAAATCTGATGATGTAACAGGATTTTTAAATTGAGTAAATGTATTTTATATGTTTACAATTTTCTATTGTGACATTCCCATACCGAAAACTTTTTCACATTTGTTATGATATAATGTAGGTATTTATTCTTCCAACTGTTCTACTTATTATAAGTAATAGTAGTAATAAAACTCTGTAGAAATAATACTAAATTTAATACCTATTTACCTTTGTATTTACTTATTACTGTTATTTTATATTGTGTATAAATAATATTTATAAATTCATGTTCTTCATATCAATTTTTTTGTAATAAAATTTTATTGTAATTTTGTCTGTGTTTCTATTTCGGTCTTCCACAGATCACGTTGACAAAAATTCATGAAAATATTGGTGTATGGAGCCCATGTACAAAATCAATAAAATAGATGTTAAAAGAAGAAGAATGAAAAAGAATGTGTAATCCATATTCGACATATTTAATGTTAGAAGACTTAAAAAGATCAATAAACCAATCAAGTAATAAAATATCATACGTTGACTCTAAAACATGATTAATAACTAAGATAATAAGTTTACAGTAATAGTCTTTGGAAATGAAAATATTCCAACCAACATAGCTTAATAACTTTATAGAGGTTTAACTGCCTACTATATTGACATATGATTAAATTATGTAAAAGAAAAAAATAACAAATGAGGAAAATAACACGAAAATAATTATTGCGAAAGTATGGAACTTCTTTGTATTCACTGCAAAGATTCTTATTTATTTAGAGGAAAAATTTAATACAAAAAAATATGGAAAAACTGACTTCACAAATTACTAAACAACTATAATATAGCTTAATAAGTAGTATGAGATATAGTAACAGAAAGTTCTAGAAATCGGGACAGTGTAACATACATCTGTATAACATTTCTATACTCAAACAAATTCGACAAGGTTTTGTAGATCACAGAGGCAAATTGCAAACATGCGCACGTTTCAAACTGATTGGTTTTGTCAGTGCTATTATGCTAGTGACTCCAAATCTGTCATGTATCTATATTCCAAGATGCTTCTGTGATCTAAGAAACGTTGTCGAGTTTGTTTGAGTATAGAATTGTTATACAGATGTATGTTAAATATAAGAAAAACAAATGTTAACTTCCGCTATTTTATTGATTTACACGACAATTGTTTCGTCATACCATGACTTCATCAGGTGAGTATTTAAACTGAGGTATACAATGCAAAACATGACCTTAAATACACAGCTCTGGTACAAAAAATTGAGGGGTGGAAAGAGATGGTATACAATTAATGAAAAATATTAAGTAGGGGGGATCTGTTTAAATCTATTTGATCATTCAATAAAATTTGTCTTTTATTATATCTATTGATCTCTAAAGTTTCTAACAGATTTAGTTTCTGACTTTTGTTTTCGATATGTAATATTTCATAGTTCATATTAAAATTATGGCCAGTCTCTAACATATGCATGGGCAATCACTACATGTTAACTTGTAAACTCCTGATTTTTTGTTTTTAGGAATGACGTCTTTATCCATCGAACTTACAGTTCTGTCTTTTGTAAACCCTGACTAATCCTCAGGAGAACTGACGGAAATATTATTAACATCGTCATGTTTCAATTTCATGGTCAAGTTTCAGTTGGAATATAAATTCAATGACGTCTTTATTATATTTTATTAAGCTGCCTGAAGAATTAATAGTTGTAAAAGAGATGTTATATTTTTCTTTAAATATCTAGCAATCTTTTCAGATTTTTGGCCTATGTAAGTTAATGAAATAAATTTGGTTTCGTTTGAATTTTGAAATTTTGGATATACAAGTGATATTGCTTTCTTGTAATTTATTTCATCAAGTAAATTGTCTACAATTAACGGATTAAAAGCTATTTGTTTAATGGTTTTATACTCTTTGTCAAAATTTTCTTTCGTCATGGGTATGTTAACCAATCTATAAAGCATACTAATATAAGCTGACACTTTTTGTGAAAATGGATGGTTTGAAGTATAATGAATCGTACCATCTGTATGTGTAGGTTTTCTGTATATGGAAAAGTCTATTATTAATTTTGGTGATTTTTAAATATAAGAAATTGATGCTATTATTTACTTCATCTTCTTGTGTGAATTCAATTGTTGAATATAATTTATGGATAGATTCCAAAAATGAACCAAGTTGTCTATTTGTGCAATTAAATAAACAAATTATGTCATCTACATAGCGGTACCAATAAACGAAATCTTTAAAATATGGGAGTTTTTGGATATTGGTTTCTACGTGATCCATGAATATTTCTGATAACAAGGGGCCATTTGTTAGAGAGTGGCCATAATTTTAATATGAACTATTATTATACATATCGAAAACAAAAGTCAGAAACTAAATCTGTTAGAAACTTTAGAGATCAATAGATATAATAAAAGACAAATTTTATTGAATGATCAAATAGATTTAAACAGATCCCCCCTACTTAATATTTTTCATTAATTGTATACCATCTCTTTCCACCCCTCTATTTTTTGTACCAGAGCTGTATATTTAAGGTCATGTTTTGCATAGTATACCTCAGTTTAAATACTCACCTGATTAAGTCATGGTATGATGAAACAATTGTCGTGTAAATCAATAAAATAGCGGAAGTTAACATTTGTTTTCCTTATATTGAAGATGAATTTCCGTCAAGTAAAGACCGAGACAATCAAAAATCAGATGTATGTTACACTGTCTCGATTTCTAGAACTTTCTATTACCATAGCTCATACTCCTTATTAATGATTTTTGGTACAGATCAGCCGAATTAATTTATTTAAATAATATAGCTTTGTTTATCTATGGCTGACTTTACATAAGTACTTTTCACTCATAGATTATGGAATTAATGGTAGTCTTCACTTCTTCAGTAATATGTGCTCTTCTCCTTTAATCTTAATTTTCATCTGAAAAATGGTCTTGAAGAAATACATTGGACCTACAGAAAAACCATTCGTATAAATGTTAATATTTTCAGTGTGGGAGCTCTTATTAGCACTGAAGCTCTTCGTTCCGACTTACACCACCTGAACTCCTCAGATGGGCGTGGGGTGCAAGTCTGCCTATGACGTCAGTGACCTTATTCCATATTCGAACGTCAGTCGTCAAACGCTTGTACTACTCTGCTCTACTTGAACCCGACGAGGATGGTGAGTTAGGTATTATCTGAAACCGGTCGCGTCTCTATGCTACGCCGGGAAGCTGCAGCAGAGCAGAGTAGAATTCTGGGCGAGGAGCGAGACACATCGCCACTCGCTCTCCTCCAAGTGACCGTCGGTAGCATTACGGAATTGGGCGTTACGATCTTGGCAGGAAACGGTCCGCCGCTGAGCTGGATGCGGTGCCATCTCAAGCGGGGTTACTGTGGAACGAAAAGGATAGTTACCTCGGAAATTTGGATGCGATAGTCGGGATCACCAAAGAAGCTCTGAAAATGAATGGGGTCCCAGTAGAAAAAAGTCGATTATAAATCTGCAACAGGAGTAATTCAGCAGACATTGGAACCTGATTAAACAACTAGTATGACAGACCATCCAACCCTGGGACGGTGTCCCTTAGATCTGACAGCGCCAACAAAAGTTCATCCAGAGTGAAAGGATCGAAATTACTCGAAGTTTTTGTAGCAGGTATGATAATAGTACCAGTGTTCGAAAGATTACGAAGTTTAGAGGTTAGAGAACCTCTGGAGGGAGGGGATGCCGACTGGGGCGACATAACACCTGAAAACTTTTTGACAATTTTCCATATTATATGGATCGTTACAAATTCTACATTTTCACAAAAATTTCTGAATGACGTTTTTTTCTTATACTTTATGGTTCGCCTACAGTGAGCCCTTGCCTATTTGACAGTAGTATAGTTTTCAAGGGTGGGTTTTAAACAATATTTTTCAAGTCTTCTTTTTCTTCTTCATCTCTGAGGCAACTTACTCATCCCACCTTGTGTTCTACGTCAGAACGGTCGTCGAACGCTGTGTGCCTTGCCCTACTTGAACTCGGCGGGGACGGTCAGTCAGGAATCTTAAGACTTCTATATGATACGCCTGTTAAGCTAGCAGGATTCTGGACGATGAGCGAAATAGGTGGTCGCTAAACACTCTCCCTCCAGTGAGCGTCCACTATCCTGTATAATAAGAGCGTATACCTGAAGTTGAACCTTCAGAGTTGGATTAAGATAGGTTTCATTCAATAATATGTCATGATCATGATCTGTAAACAGTATCTTCAAGTCAACGAGGTTGCGCATGAATGAGTGGATGTTATTATTATTATTATCCTGATACTCCTAGATCTTCTGTGAAGATCCCTCAGAAGCTTTTTCAGCTTGTGCGAATTAGGAGTTCAGTTGTGGTCTGGGTAGGCTTTATTACTGCGATCTTGCGTCACTTTAGGTCACTGTTAATTTTTGATCCAACAGCGAAATGGTGGCAGGCACCCGTCCAACTAGAAAATTTCTTTGCCACCTGAACAGTATTCGAACCCGGACCTTCCGGTCACGAGCCCGATGCTCTACCACTGAGCTGTTCCAATGTAAAATTCTAAGATGACTTAGAAGCATAAAAATAATATATTCTTAAGCAATGAGCTATCCCATATTATACGGAGTACTCTAAAATACGCTAACCTGTTTTTATCAATTATCGTGATCGTCTAGTGGCGGGTGAATAGGACATTACGTTGTGTAGGCAACCCAAAGTGACGGGAGGTTCAAATATTCGATACACAATAATATCAGAATAATATATTTTTATTAATAATGTTCAAAAGCAACAACCCTCAATAAATGGAAACACATTCATCAGCCTGTGGTTAAATCTACTCTACGCAGTGGTTCGCAAAGCGCCCCGGGTCTAAATAACTTATTACTACATATTGTTAGGTCGGTACTCGCTCAAATCAGATGTCATTCTTATGCAGCGGAAAGGGTAAAGTTATGCAGGAAAGGGAGATACAGCCAGCCTGCACCTTCAACTGCACTTCCGGTAACCAGTGCTGAAGCTTCCGTTACAAGGGGTAAGTTTAACGGACAGTAAGGTAAGGGTAACTGTGGTATGCCCAGGAGATCTCCTTGAAGAGGGGATCTAACATAATTCAAGTCGACCGAAAAAGTTAATTTCAAAATGGACTGTATCTAGCCACCTCGGGGTGACAAAGACTCAGGAAGGCTTAGCTCTTACTGAAGAACGAACCGAACACTACCTGATGGGTCACGTAAACTAATCCCTGGAGATATCACAGTACCCGGAACAAATATCTAGCAATCACTCACACATTCTCACAATAACGTTGGATATCCGGAGCTATTTACTGTCGTCCTCTACCAGGACTACTCAGTGGTTTATCCTAAAGAACGCCACTGGTTCACAAGGAATACAATCTTTCAAGGTAAGCGAGCACATGCATATGACAAATATGTAACATGAACTGACTAGGACATTATAAAATAGATACAGTACCCCATCACCTAGGTGCGTTAATGAACGTTACAATAAGAACAAAGAAATAGGTAACCGGGGATCACACAAGAGTACATGCAAAGCAGTTACATACCAAGCACCGCAATTATTAAGAGCAGATAATATAAAATCCCTATTAGCAAGTATTACGCAGATAAAGAACCACTATTTACAAATACAACAAAAAGCAATCCGGCACCGAGAGAAAGTATACAATACAAACAGAAAACTTGTTATGTACAAAGGCCATGCAATTTGGTTAAAACATTCCGGTCGGATTAAATAACAGTGAAGCAAAAATACAAGAATGAGAAGCGAAGTACAATGAACGAGCGTGCAGTCATTAATTTCACATTAACACAAAGGTGGTATTCAAAAATGTAAAGCATGCAATTAATCGGAAGCATTTAAAAGAAGTTTACTTACTAAGAGTTATCAAGGGGGACTGTTATAATTACTATTATCTCGAATAGGCTACTAAATTGCTCAGGAGGTTTATTTCCAAGAACCTTCCTCTCGAATGAATCAAAATACAATGGGGACGCTATAAGGACATTGTTCTCCTTTGTTATTCTTCTTCTTCTCTTCGAAACGCAGAGCTCTGAACAGCAAGCAGTCCCCTTGCAGGTATCAGAACACAGCTGGGCTCAGCAGTGATGCTATGTACCCACAATCTGTTCTATGAAACATTAGTTTTCCACCATTAGTAATGGGTTGATTCCTGGGACAGAGGAGTCTAGGCTGAACCTATATCAACCCATGAGGTAATGTTTAACATTATGTAACAAGGGAGGTACAATAAACTGGCAACAGATAGCAGCAATATAAAAAGGTACCAAACAAATGGAAGCACACAAAAGGCTGTCATACATGCTGACATAGGTGAATTACATGCTAGCTTCAACAAAATTAAATCTTAATCCGACAAGCAGACAAAAATGCAAAAACTGCCTCGTACGCTATCAAATCGTCCGCGAACAAAACATCAAATAAGTTAATGGGAACTCTGAAACCAATCTCAGATAGATCGTCATACAACTTAGCTGACTGAGAGACACGGTCAGGACAATCAAAGAACAAATGATAACAGTCAAAAGTCTGCCCGCAACCACACAAAGGGGAATCTATCACCCTCAACCTAAACAAATGAGCAGGGGAACAGAAATGTCCCGATCGCAATCTGCAAATGGTTGATATAAATTTCCTAGATTTATCCAACCTACGAAACCAATGTTTAGTATAGGGGGAATAGCCAATCATCTCAGAGTACACCCTACCCTTGGTTTTGCCCAACAGCTTGAACTCAGAACACCATAGCCTCCTCAACCCCCTCCTGAAGGAGGGCCAAAGTAAATCAGGACCCGCTTTAATCTTCTGAGGAACTGAGATCAACCTACCGTCATTTGCCAGTCTATCTGCCCTTTCATTGCCTAAAATATTAGAGTGACTTGGCACCCATAAACATGCAATTCTCAGACCAGTATCCCTCGCCACCATAAACTTCTCCAACAAGTCAACCACATTTACGTCTATATCTGAATCAAATTTTTTTGATTTGATACACTCAAGGGAGCTGAGAGAGTCACTAACAATTAATGCTTTACGAACCCCTTCCGCAATGATAACATCAACTGCAACACTAATGGCATAGATTTCTGCCATGAAGACAGTCCAATGATCTGGTAACCCACCACAGATGTCAACAGATAGAGCAGGGGAATGCACGCCATAACCCGCCAAAGAATTACCCACCGATGCATCCGTAAAAACAGCTGTATAACCCCAGAACTTTTTATCGAGATAGCTCAAGAAATCAACCTTATTGGCAACTGAGCCCTTAGGAAGACCAGAGGAGAAAACCGGAATAGAGTTTGTCATAATAGAGATAGACAAATCAAAAAATGGAAGCGTCTCAGCCCTCCAAATGAGGGATCGCTTACCAGAAAAGGACCCGTATGCCTCAATATATGGTGGAACCAAGCCGTTAAACCATAAATTATCAAAGTGCTCTGTATTCCTTAGAAGTTCAACAGTAGGATGACTTATAAATCTAAGAGCCCTTGAGATGTACTTAAATGCAAGCCATTTCCTTCTGATGTAGAGCGGCATTTCCGCACCCTCCGAAAGCAAAATGTTAGTCGGAGTTGAACGCATCATTCCCAGGACAACTCTGAGAGATGTATACTGGACGCGATCCAACCTAGAAAGTGTGGCCTTAGCACACCTACCGAATAACAGGGAAGCATAGTCCAAGTGGGGTCGAACTAGGGCCTTATACAACAGCAAGAGGTTATCAGGATGAGAACCCCAATATATGCCAGAAACTGCTTTTATAATATTCAGAGACTGAGCCGCCCTCGAACAAGCTGAATCAACCTGTGGTTTCCACTTGAGTTTAGAGTCCAAAATTACTCCCAAATATCTAACCGTAGACTTCCAGGGAACCTGGATATTGTGAAGTTCCAGAGGGGCAGGATGCTCCGGTATCCTAGGCCTGGCAAAGATCACAGCTGCAGACTTCTCAGCCGATATATGGAGGTTACGTTTCTTAAACCATTCAGCAAGATTACCAAGGGCCACATTAATAGATATCCTCATTTTATCAAGGTCCCTACCAACTATCAGAATTACCAAATCATCTGCAAACTGAATACAAATGATTTGAGGAGGAAACAAACAACAACCTGGCAAGCAAACATACAAGTTGAAAAGAATTGGGCTAAGTACCGAACCCTGAGGTAAGCCCCCATAAGGCTTATGGGGGCCCAAAAGATCACCAGAGACCGAGCTCCGGATGTAAAGTTCTCTACCACCAAACAGTTCACATATGGCCCTGCCAATGCAGGGTGGAATAGAACACGCCTCCATGTCATCTCTAAGGACATCCAGCAAAACATGGTCATATGCAGATTTGATGTCAAGAAAAGCAGCCATAGCATAGTTACTCATACTGAAAGCCCTATAAACATGGGAGGTGAGCAGTGTGGTGGCATCATAAACAGATCTACCCCTTCGAAAACCAAATATATTGTTATTTCCTAGCTTCTTTTCAATTAGCGGTTCGATTCTGATCTTGATCATTTTTTCAAAAATTTTAGTGATACAAGGAGCTAAAGAAATGGGTCGATAACTTCCCAAAATCAGAGGAGGTTTGCCTGGCTTTAAAATGGGGATGATGTTAGCCTTTTTGAGCACTGTAGGGATTATACCTGTTTTCAGAATATTATTGTAAATTAACAGCAGTTTAGATCTGTATGACATGGGAAGGTTGACATATAGAGCGTATCCCAGACCTGGGGCGGAACTTCTGGTGGACCTGAGTACCAGGGCAAGTTCATCAAGAGTAAACTCAAGAGGAGAAGATACCTTTTGATAGGAACCAAAATTTCTCCGGAATTTGGATCCACCCAATATGCTACAGGAAAGGTTGTCAGGAATAGGAGGGGCTGGTGTATGGTTATATCTACCCGAGAATTTTCTTATTTGTCTGCAAGATTTCTGAGGGCTAGAGAAGTTTAAATCCTGACAGAAGGATCTAAAAGATTCCTTTTTAAGATATTTAATTTTATTATGTGCTAAGGCTCCCAAACGGTTAGCCTCAATCCAATTCTCCATCGATGGATGCTCAACAAACCTTGCAAAAGCTTCCCTTCTGGATCTGATCAGATCTTCAACAGAGTCATTCCACCAGTGAACTCTGAATTTGTCAGAGGTAGTGCGCTTTGAATGTGGAATAGCATCATCAGCACTTTCGATCATAACCCCTATCAAATCCTCAGCCATGGCTATGCTATCTTTGTTGGGGGAAATAATTAGATTAGTCTGATAACGAGACCAGTCTGCTTTCTTCAAGTTATATTTATGTGTCCCCATGCGTATAGGTTTTTGAAAGTTGAAAGAGTTATCATTCACACGAACAATGATAGGGAAGTGATCGCTAAACCCAGCATCAGAATGGACCGACCAGGAGCACCTGCAGGCAATGTCAGCAGTGGCAACAGTGATATCAGGGGCACTACGATGAATAGCCGGATTCGTTAATCTGGTTGGACAGGACTGGTTGAGAAGGACTAAATCACTATCAAGGAGAAAATCGTGAAAAATCAAACCTCTGGGATTAGAAATACCTGAACCCCAAGAGATGTGTTGGGTGTTAAAGTCTCCAAGCCAAATCGTGCGACCCAAGGACAAATATTGCTGAAAAGAATTCCACACCGAAGCAGGAACAAAAACATCAGGGGGAAAATAGCACAGAATAACCGAAATACTATCTCCCAATGACACACCCAAGGTTTGACAACGACCAGGAAGAAGTGAAAAATTAATGGTCAAGGCCCTGACAGGAATATGAGACTTAATGGCGATTGCAATACCACCATAACCATCACCTCTCTCCTCACGTAAAATCCTATAACCACGCAAGGAGAATTAATTTTCAAATTTCAAAAAGGTCTCAGATAGAGCAATTACATCAGGGTCAAAATCTTTAATTAGAATTATTAAATTATTGTAATTTGACCTCACAGATCTAATATTCCACTGAAGAATAGAGATTTGGCTTGAACGTTGTAATATCATTAAATTAAGGATTAATTGATGGAGGGAGGACTTTTTCCCCCATCGACTCACCAATGTCCTCCATTAAATTAGATCCTTGCATACCTTTTTTTATATTAGAATTTGAACCATTATGGGAATCATTTGCGCTGTAGTGGACTTGGGCTGAGGTAACCAGTTTTTTAGGGGGGGGAATGTCCTCTGTGGGGGATTTGGGGCACACTTGTAAACCAGGGAAGCTAAGATTTTCATAGGTGGGTTTGTAAGGAAGAAGACAGTTTTCATGTGCTTTCCTATCAAATCCTGGGTTAGAGTATAAAACCTTTCTTTTCTGACCATTTGCACTAATATCCTTCGAGGCAGATTTAGTGTTAGCAGTACGAGAAGAATTTGATCTCAATATAGAAGAATAAGATTTAGGAGTTTGAGTATTAAGGATAGGAGAAGAACGAGGAGACTGGGAAGAAATGTTCAAATTAGGGAAATCAGTAGGATTCGATGGGAAAGCTCCTTTAGAGTTTTTATCAGCTTCAAAAAAAGAAATATTGTATAAAGCCATACATTCCTTGATTCTCTTCTGACGTAAGTACTCACCACATGATCTGTCATTAGAACAGTGAGGTTCATTACAGTAGACACAATTAACAGGGTTACTACAAGACTCACTTTCCAAGTGTGAGATACCATACTTATGGCATCTGAAAGAACCTCTACACAGATTTTTAACATGACCATACCGGAGACATTTCATACATTGGATTACTGGCTGAATGTACATTGAGACCGGTGTTAAAGTATTAAATAGAATTATGTTGTTAGGAAGGATGTTACCCTCAAAAGTAAGAACACATGTAGTGGTAGGAACATATGAGACACCCTCATCTGTCTTAACCCTTCTGTTCAACCTACGCATTCTCAAAATTTTACAACTGGGATTGGAACCCATACCATATTCAACCATATCATCCTCATCGATGTCAAGTCCAATGTCTCTAATCACACCCATTGTTGAAATCATCCTTGAAGGAATATAAACACTATATTTATTTTTATCTAAGTTGTTATTATCAACAAAAAAGTTAGCACTATCCGGGAAATCAAAGTAAACTCCAACTCTTTTCAGGCCTTTTCTACAGATTTTTGAAATCTGAAAGTTAGAGTAATTAGGAAAATTATACAGAAGTTTACCCAAGCTGATTGGGTTGAGGTTACCTATATTTTTTTCCACATGTACTAGAAATGGACCTTTATCAGTCGATCTATATTTATTGCTTGATAATTTATTATAAAGGATAGCTTCAAATTTCCCATGTAACACATTCATAAATTTATTACATTCATCAACGAGAGAATTATCTTGCTGATTATTATTATTACCTAGAATTGATTTGATATCGTCCTTAACAATGAAAAGGTCTAGTCTATTATTAATAGAAAGTCTCAAAATACGGTCAGTAGCCTGTTGAGAACGAGGAGATAATAAATTAAAGACCCGGGGTGGAACCCCGGGACTAACTGTACTCATGTCAACAAATTACTCTTATAAAAAGTCCACTTATCAAATTACAGATAAGAAAAGAAAAAAAAAAAATTTAACCTAACTAGGTTAAATGAAGAGAAAACTAATCTGAGGCAGAAGCCTAAAACAGTTTCTACTATTTAGCTCAAGAGCAAATATTTAGCAAAGTCAGCAGGAATGAAGTAAAAATCACACTGACCAACCAGGAATTACAAGTAAAACACAGGGGGAAATGGGAGATCACTGCACGCTATCTCATTCCCCTCCAGAATCGTAAATGTCTACTATCAGTTATTCGGTATGTCACTAATCACTTACTTGTCAAGTTACCGCAACACAGAGTATTTTGACACAGAAATAACGCGGGTAATTACAATGACATAATGGTGGAATGTAAATAAGCTATCAGGGACTCTGTGACTCGTACGATCCTTAGAGGATCCGGATCTCTTCAGCAGGATCCCGCACCTGACTCGATGTATATATCTACTATTTACTATTATATTATTGTATGCTTATGAGGTTTATTCCCTCTTATAATGAAGGCCAGTGTGTTCGGTTCGTTGAATAAAGAAGAAGATATGGATTATTACTATCTCTACTCTATGTAATACATTTAAAAGGTTAGATTAACCTTGAGGTGGAGGAACGTGTGTAAAGTATATTAAATTTTAATATTTGAGTTAACAGTGTCCGCTTAATAAATTGTGTCAGCATATGCCGGATCGATTTTCAGTCGTCTTGGTTTGAAGTAATTTTGTTTATGTTTTAACTGTTTGTTGTAAGTATGTTCTAAATATTCATTTCGAGTTCGAACTCGTCCCCATTTAAATAAATTAATTCAGCTGATCTGTGATCAACAAAACCTTGTCGAGTTTGTTTGAGTATAGAATTGTTATGGAGATGTATGTTACACTGTCTTGATTTGTAGAACTTTATACTACCATAGCTTATATCCCTTATGAATGATCTTCTCTATTTGTTATTTGAGGGATATACTAAATATAGTATGTAAAATTTAACTTATTGTAATACGAGTTACGTCCAATATTAGATCCAAAGAAACAATAACAATGATGAATACTAAAAGTGAATATATTAGAAAATTATCAAATACATCAAGTTGAAGAAACTTCTATGTCAAGCGTCAACATAAATAAAGCAATATTTCCTAATTCGTATAGTCTCTTGAAAATGAGACTTGACAATATCAGCATAGAATATTGAGTATTAGAACTACAACTATTGATATTTTTATTTTAGGCAAAATGGGAAAATTTCGAAAAAGAGTTGGTGGTTCGAAAGGAAAGAGGTGGCCAAAAGGGGAGAGTGCACTTTCCAACCCAGAATCACATAAATATCGAGATTTGGCAATGTCTAGATTCCAATATAATTCAGGTGCGTTTTTAAATATTTGAGTACTGAACATTTACCCTAAAGTTTGGAATGTTTTAATAATATTTTTTTAAATTTTAGGTCCCAGTACATTGACAGTGAAGGCTTTAAAAAAACATGATAATAAATTACTTTCGTTTTCTGAACCCCGTCTAGGTAACGATGAATCAAATGAAATGGAGGAAGATCATGAAACTGCCACTCAGTCTTCTTCACGTTCATTGCATTCATATGCTTCTTCACGTTCATTGGATTCATATGCTTCTTCTGTGCAGTCAGGATGTACGAATATGTCTTTCAATAGATTTTTTGATAATTTGCAACCAAAAACAATATTGCATAAAAGAATGTTGTGTGTATTAAATGCAGTAAGGCGGGTGATTGAGGAGAAAAACGGAACACAATCTTCATCGGAATATTTTTTAGTTTTGGTAAGATATAAAATAAGTGTAGACTATTTTAATCGAATAGATGATTTCATAAAGTGCCAATAGCTCAGTGGTAGAGTGTGGAACTAGAAAACTGAGAGGTCTTAGTTCCTGGCTGGGTAAAAGAAATATTTCTAGGCATCAATTGTTTCTGTATCATTAGCGTATCACTGATCCTTAACGGATAACTACAAAAAACAGTCCAAGGTAGTCAAATCTCCACTCCAAGGCTGCTAATTGGAAAAATTTCGACCAATTATTTGATAACATAAATAGAGGTTAATTCTTGATAGAAGGTATATAAAATTATATAAATATTTTAAAAAATTTTTAAAATATTTATATAATCAATTATTTGATTTTCAAAAACTGTGTGCAAAAGATCAATGGTTATGCTGGCTGTGTTACAAGTGACCCCTTCCTGTTGAAATGTCGACCACGCCGTTCTTTTGAATTTTGGGAAACTAAAATTGGTTGAGAGTAGCACAGTAACTTTCCTTATGGACGGTGATGGCGGCTCCTTGCTCATTTTGGAAGAAAAATGTGGGTGCGTCAGTTTTTCCACAATAATGTGTGGATTCTTTGATCCCCTAAATGAGAGTTTTGCTTATTCACATATCCTCCAAGATGAACATGACCTTAATTACTAGAGGTGATTTTTCTGGGAAAATGTTTATCTTCCGCCTTTGATCATTATACAGAGAAAGCAACGGAAGCACTAAAAATATTTCTTCTGTTCTTGTAATTTATCTTGATCTAGATATTCCCCATTTTGACCTAAAATATTACATACACCAAGGTTCTAGACATCCTACAGTGGACAAATTCAAATGAATATCGTACAATATGAATGTGATATACAATTTTTGCATAATTTTTTTTACAGATGGCATGTCTTACCGATATATACGAAACAAAGGAGGAAATCAAAATTGCTGCTATTCTTTCTTTGTCGAATATGTGCGTCAGAACAACAAATGAATGTATACTTAGGGTTAAGTTTGCCGAGATAACACAGAAATTAGTACTTGTTTTGAAGGATTACATGGTTTCTGAAAATAATCTTATAATTAAATCTGTTCTTAGTATATTGGGACATATGCTGAGAATTATAGAACCAGCTTTCTGGAATCATTATGTTATCAAAATTTACAACAAATTGTTGAATCCATTTTGTGTTCATTCTAAGCCAAAGGTGAGTACATGTTTTGTAATTGTTCATTTCTTATAACTTAATTATTGATTACTCTTCATTTTTCTTATTCCAAAGAAATTTCTTCCAATTGCATGGATTCTGCTCCAATATATGTTCGAGATATATTTTATCAATTATTAATAATTAAATTTTAATAGATATTCACAATTCTTTTCCTTTTCCAGTTGCGAAAGTGTGCACAGAAAGCTGTGGTAGATGTAGTAAAATACGGAATAGTTGCAGATATTTCTCCAAATTTAGCTGCAATTGAAGTGGCTAAGTTTTGTGAGGAAAAATTAAATATTGCTTTAGGTCAGACTGATGATAACACAGTATTGGTTTCATCTTTGAAAAATAGCCAAAAAACGATACTTCACATTTTAAACATTATGGCAGATGTAATTTGTTATTTGCCAAAGAAGCATATCAAGGTAAGTAAATTAATTAATTCGAGTAACTTGTCTGGGTTATTCACATAAATAATTTGAAATAAGGTTATTCTGATTTTCACAAATTTTTATTGTTAAACTCACAACAATTGTTTCGCTATCACAGTAGCATCATCAGGTAAGATCACATTTTGAATAACTAAGCTTGTTTCCGAAATTCGTGGCTATTTATATTACAGTAACTACAATAAATTTTTATTAGGCACTAAAACCCAAAAAAGGGTCCCTGCAAATTCCAGCTTATCTGAATATATTTAACAGAGGTGAGCTATTTAAATCTATTTGTTCGTTAAGTAATATTCCAATTTTATTATGTTTATTTATCTCTAGGGATTCTAACAGATTTAAGGCATAACTTTTGCTTTCTATATGTAGAATTTCAAAGTTATGGTTGAAATTATGTCCTGTTTCTAACAAATGGTTGGAATATGTAGAATTGCTTTTATTGTTGAGGAAACTCTTCAAATGTTCACACATCCTGTGACGGAATGTTCTTCCAGTTTGACCTATGTAAATTTTAGGGCAATCACCGCAGGTTAACTTATAAACCCCAGATTTATCATCCTTATGTGTGTAGTCTTTATTATTTTTGATAAATTTACTCAAGTTTAAATTAGTTTTAAATGAAGTTCTCAAATTATATTTATTTTTGAGGTATGTAGCAATTTTCTCAGAAATACCTTTAGGATTCAAAGGATTCAAATATAACATTAATTCAAATAACAAAAAAGACTTAGAATATGTAGCAATAGGTTCAGAACTAGCACTTAAAAATTACAAGAACACAAATATCGACAAACATATTATTACCAATATGATTACAAACAATCATAAATTACCCAATAGAAATTCCAGAATGAAGAAGAATATAAAACTATTAAAACTATAAATCAGAAAATCACGGAAAATAATTTAATTTTCACCCGAGCCGATAAAGGTAACACTATTATTGCTTTAACAGAAAGTGACTATATTAGCAAATCAGTTACTTTCCTAGAATTAAATAATTTTCAATTAATCAAACACAATCCAACGACAATTTTCCAAAAACAAATTAAATCCCTAATAACCCCGGAATCCAGTCTTTTTCGGAATACCCCAAAAAATAAATTAATTTTAATGAATCCACAACCTCCAAAAATGTATTCTTTGATTAAATTACACAAGGAAGATTATCCTATTAGACCGGTTGTTTCGTTCGTTAGTGCACCTTCATTTAAACTTTCGAAAGAACTTATTCAGATTATTTTAAAAGAAACTAAATTCCAAGCTAAATACTCGATAAAAAATTCACTACAGCTAATAAACAAAATAAAGAATATCCACTTACCTCATAATGCTAAATTCATTTCATTTGACGTACAAAATTTATTTCCAAGTATACCACCAAACGAAACAATTAAACTAGTAGATAATCTATTAATCAACAATAGATGCAATACAATTATCAAAGAAGATATTTTAGATTGTCTAGATATTTGCACTAGACAAAATTATTTTCAATTTAAAAATAAAATTTATAAATCCGAAAACGGTTTGATTATGGGAAATCCCTTAAGTCCTTTATTAGCAGAAATATTCATGGACAATATTGAAAACTAAAATTCACCAAAATCCCCTTAAGAAATATTTTTTATATTGGTATAGATATGTAGACGATATTTTCTGTTGCTTCACAGGTACAGACAGACTTTTGAAAAAATTCTTTTTATTCATCAATGAAATACATCCTTCAATTAAATTCACTATGGAAACCGAACTTAATAACTCTATTAATTTTCTTGATTTAACTGTTACTCGAATAAATAGTTCACATGATTTTTCAATATTCCACAACCTATACGGATTCTATTATACACAATAAATCAAATCATCCTCTAAATCAAAAATTATCAGCATTTAATTGTATGATCCATAGATTAGTTAATATTCCCATGAATCGAGAAAATTATATTTCAGAACTTAACATAATTAAACAAATAGCTTTTAATAATGAATATGATCCAAAGTTGATAGACAAATTATTGATGAATAAAAATAATAAAATAGCTTTAAATATGGTGTTTCCTAATAAAAAAGAAAATTTTAAATACATTTCCTTAAATTACACTAAAGGTATTTCTGAGAAAATTGCTACATACCTCAAAAATAAATATAATTTGAGAACTTCATTTAAAACTAATTTAAACTTGAGTAAATTTATCAAAAATAATAAAGACTACACACATAAGGATGATAAATCTGGGGTTTATAAGTTAACCTGCGGCGATTGCCCTAAAATTTACATAGGTCAAACTGGAAGAACATTCCGTCACAGGATGTGTGAACATTTCAAGAGTTTCCTCAACAATAAAAGCAATTCTACATATTCCAACCATTTGTTAGAAACAGGACATAATTTCAACCATAACTTTGAAATTCTACATATAGAAAGCAAAAGTTATGCCTTAAATCTGTTAGAATCCCTAGAGATAAATAAACATAATAAAATTGGAATATTACTTAACGAACAAATAGATTTAAATAGCTCACCTCTGTTAAATATATTCAGATAAGCTGGAATTTGCAGGGACCCTTTTTTGGGTTTTAGTGCCTAATAAAAATTTATTGTAGTTACTGTAATATAAATAGCCACGAATTTCGGAAACAAGCTTAGTTATTCAAAATGTGATCTTACCTGATGATGCTACTGTGATAGCGAAACAATTGTTGTGAGTTTAACAATAAAAATTTGTGAAAATCAGAATAACCTTATTTCAAATTATTTAATATGGATTTTCACCAAGTAAGGACTGATACAATTCAATATTCACATAAAGCTGAAAAGTTATTTCCAAGATACCATTCTTCACCATTCTCATTGTTTGAAATCATCCACATCTTATGATTTTACAAATACACTGCTCAAAAATTTAAAAAGTTTTCAGTTTAATTATGTTTGCATACAAAAAATTCTAAAACTTTTGAGCCTTGCAATGAAAGTCTGCCATATGATAGTTTGCAATTGACACACTAGGATGATCGATCACCATTTCACTATTGGCTAAACAATTAATAGTACTACATCTACAGTGGTATAAAGACACAAGATTAGAGTTGCCTTTGTTTATGTTAGATAATAATTTTTGTTTTGCTCTGGTGGAACCAGATGACACTTGAATCTTTTTGTTTAGAAGAATTATAACATTTTCAACCTTTTCCATCCAACCTCTTGTTTTGGAATACTTAGCTTATCTGTTACTAACTTCATGTGCATGGAGCCATTAGGGAATTGTGTGAATATATTTACTGTGAGACCAAATAATTAAATATAATAACGCTCATTGCCTTCTTATCTATTACCAATTCGAATTTGTCTTATTGTCGCTGTCATTAATATCAATTGGAAAAAAAATGATGCACATGTGTTTATTTCCACAATGGTTATAGTGAAAGTTACCTTACAACTTTGTTATTTTAAATGGAATAATTAACTTTGCAAATCTCTTTTTTTTTCTTTTTTAGTCATGTTGTGAAATCATCTTGAAGCTGATTACTTTGAACAATGATATAGTTACTCACAGTGGATTTAATGTTTTACATTCTCTGTTTTCCTCACCACAAGCTGATGTTCCAACAGTACTGAATGGTCAGCTTATAACAGCACTCTATGATTATCAACCTGCATCTTCAGAGGCTAAACCCACTCATGCGTGGTTAATAGTAATGCAGAAAGCGCATATTCATTTAGCAGGGTAAGTAACATATAAAATTTTTTCTGAATATCTATTCAATAATTATTAATTTTTTTCAGTAATGATTTATCCATGGCTTCTGAAGCTTTTCCAAAATTATTTTCAACACTTACTCAACTCTGGTTCTCGGAGAAGCCGACTGTCCAAACAAATCTAACATATTCTTTGGAGATTCTTTTAAAAGATGCCGTAGCTCCAGCATGTGCCACCAAACAGTTGGTTGATCAATATAACTCAAAAATAGCCAAAGTTTTCAAAATAATTGAAAATTGTCTGAGTTATCAATATAACACTGTCTGGCATCATGTTCTGCATGTAATAAGTGTTATGTTCGAAGTGAGTATCTCTAATTATCTAATCAACATATTTTTCAGAATATTTAAAAAAAGTCACCCTTTTCCTAATAGACAATTTAAAATCTTGCATGTAGAATCAAAAGGGAGGAAGCTTAACTTAGAAAAAATTATTCTACAAATAAAAGCTTTATGTTTATATTTTCAATCATAGTCATTAATTTCATCTGTTATTTATATCAGGTGCCATACTTTTAAGCTTATTCTTAAAATATGCGAAAAAATGCTTGCTTACATTGTTGAATTTATCTCATAATTTTATGAATACACTTTATCAACAGAAACTCACAAAAACTTTTTTTTCAATTACAAATATTGACAAGTTCAATTTTTAGGTGGGAGGTTCGAATTGCAAAGAAATGTTCATCAGTACACTAACAGCTTTAACAGAACTAAGAGATTCATACAAATTCACTTACAATAATGAGCTTGAAAATGCTGTTGGATCAGCCATTCGATCATTGGGGCCTGAAAAAGTCCTTGAGGTAATTCCCCTCAAAAGAGAAAATGGTGATTTCAATATCGATAGATCCTGGATGCTACCACTTCTCAAGGAAAATATTAAACATTCTACATTGGATTATTTTACCAAAAATATATTATCATTGGCAATGTTTTGTCACAAGAAATCACTTGAGATGGCTGAAGTATCCGATGGAATAAGAGCACACAGTGCCGAATTGTTATATTTCCAATTATGGAATTTACTTCCAAGCTTTTGTAATAATCCTAGTGATATCAAAGAAAACTTCAAAGTAAGTATGTATTTAATTTTGAATTAATATATTCATTTTTATAGGCTTATCTTTACTAATATTATAAAAAAATTATATAACTATTAAACTCATTACGAGTATTAATATTCTTTAGATCATTTATTGTATGTTAGATATTTAAAAATTTAATATAGGTAATCTTCTCTTTTTTTTAGAATATAGCAAGAATTCTTGGTACTGCAATTTCTGATCACAAAGACTTGAGATTACCGGTTATGACATCTTTGAGGAAGTTGATAAATTTTGCTAAAAATAAAGAGGACAAAGATGATCTCAATGAATTGGCTAGATTTGATAAGAATTACTTACCAATATTATTCAATCTTTACACTACAAAGCCCATAGGTACTGATGAAGAAGGTCATCGGTTAGCTGCATTAGAAACTATCAAGGTAAGGAGGCACATAATATGGTTTATTTTAAAAATAGTACAACTAGGAAATTAGATTAAATGGAATACATTTACTTAATCTGAATCTTATGGAAATTACGAATTTTGAGTCTACTTGCAGAAGTTGTAGAAAAAAAATATTTTTTTTCTATATATATATATATATATATATATATGTATACAGGTATCCCAGAAATCAATATTTTATATAATTCATTTCAAGTGTAGCTAACGAGGTCTAATTTTCTTCAAAAATTGTGTTTGAATTTTCCATATTCTTGTTAGAAATCATTGCAATTATATATCCCCTGCAAGTATATACTCATTAAATTTATTTTATTTGATTGGCCTTTGACATTTTCATTAATTGTGTTCCAAAGATCAGAATAAGTTAATATAAACATCATTCATAATATATGCAAATGGTTGTAACAGTTACCTAGTTTGTAATTTTTTTTTAATTTTGCTACTGATTTTTTTCAGCTTTACTTCACCATATCAAAGCCTGAATTGACAGGTCAACTGTTCCAAAATTGTTTTGATAGATTAACTGAATCTTCTGAAGATCCCGAAGATGGATTTATAAAAGAAAATATTTTAGATTTGATTTGTGCCTTAGTGCCATTTCAATCTTGTGATGAAATAAAAATTATTTATGATAACTTCATAAAAACATTGCCAAATATAACTAATAAGAAAGAGCAAAAGAAGGCATACAGAATATTAGAAAAAATTTTTTCATGTGAAACGGAAAATTGCAAACAATTTATAACACAAAATGGGAAAGAGGTGCAAAAACTGCTGAAAGCATCGATGCAGACAGCTGCTGTTTCAAGTAAAGGAGCACGATTGAGGTGCTTTCACTACCTCATAAAGGCTCAGCCCCAACTAAACCCTGACAGCAAGTTGGTGCGAGACCTAATTCCAGAGGTTGTTCTAGCTTGTAGAGATATTAATGAGAATTGCCGTACTACTGCTTACGAAGTGATAAAAACGATAGGGGAGCAACTGATACATCAGGAGCATGTGAATGAATTTGTCACATTGTTGGTTGCTGGTTTAGGAGGAACAGTACAGATGATAAGTTGTACACTTTTGGCATTCGCTTCAGTTCTACATCATTTCACTGGTGAGTTTTTTTATGGCATAATTGAAAATCTTTCTTGCTGTAGTAAATTTGGAAATTTAAGTTTTGGCGCATTTGGATTATTTGTAAGCGTTGTTGGAGTGTGTACCTTTTCATAATTAAACGGTAGACATTGACAAATACAACTGTCAATGTCACAAATAAACAATGGCTGTCATGCGTGAGTAATGTCAATTTAAAAATAGACCCTTTATATATATTTTTTTCTTTGATATTCATTACCTGCTTCTTTATAATCAATAGACCTTTTTTGTCTATATTCGGTTCCGATTCTCTCCAAGTTAGCACAACTGTCCGCTATTCATACAGTTTGGAATTGAAAATGTTACATAAGGCTTATAATGAATTGACTCAGAAATATCAGCCTTTAAGTGGATTCAAAAGCTTTTTTGACACTGTAGTATTTGTAATATATCATTAGACTAGTAGGAGAGATGTGTAGCATTATTTTATAAAGTATTGACTTCATCAATTTGTACTTAAGCCTTCTCATTTTTACAGGTTTTATTGGACAAGATAACATTCAGAAATTAATTGAAAATGTATCAATACTAATGTTGTCGCCTTCAAGAGAAATAGTTGGTTCTTGCTGTTCATTCATAAATACCTATATTAAAGCTTTACCAACTCCTGTAGTAGCTTCAGCATTACCACTCATAATGAAATCGTTTTGCGAAATGTCTGAAGATTGTAAGCGCCATTACAGATTGAAAACACATAATATTCTTGCTATATTATCGAGAAAGTTTGGAGTAGATGGTATAATTCCGTTTGTGCCACCTCAAGATACAGTAATGCATAAAAGATTGAAGAATTTAAGGAAAATGGAGGCACGAAAAAAACGTAAGGAAGTAGTAGAGAAACATGAATCTGATGCTGATGAAGAAGATGAATTTATTGTCAATACCAAACACAAGAGGTAAGCATTGACAATGTCAAATAATTTCATAAAAATCTTTCCTGCACCAGGGTCTTGAGCTCACTAATAATTGTTTCATTTCATACTTTATGATTTTTCGGGGAAAATCTCTTTTTTATATTTTGGATAATTCAGTTTATTGGTACGAATTTTGAGCTGAGTTTCGTGATTTGTTCTAGAGAATTTGTTAAACATATACTTGGTAATATCACACAAATTTTGTATGAATATTTAAGTTACTCTTTTATGTTTAACTGGCGAATTCTGAGCCAAAAATGGTCTTATACGACTACCTTTGAAATGAAAAATCAAAGGAAAAAAATAATTCTGTCCGGTCGTCTATAAACACGATAATTTTCTGACGGAAAGGAATAGAATCTTGAAACTTCCAGGGAGGATTTGGGGTCTAAATATTTCGGCTGAGTTCCTTAATATGAAAAATGTTTAGCAGTTATTCACATTTGAAAATATTTCATAGTTTTCCTCATATTTTTGAAACTAGAGATTGAATCCATCTGAAATTCAGCATTTAGAAGTAGAATAATAACGCGCCTATTCGTGCGGAAATTTGAGGATCCTCAGATTAGAATTTCAAATAAAAAAAATTTTTAATTCTGTAGGCGGATCAGCATTAAGCGCTACACTATTACTTTCGAACGGAAATAGATAGAGACTGAAACTTTCGGAGTAAGAATCTGAATATATCGGTTGAGTTTGTTATTGGGCAAAATCAGTCCAATGCTTTATTAATATTTTCCAAACTACAAATCAGATTGATCTGAAATTTGGGGTTTGCAAAAATTATTTTGTGAGGATTGTGGGTGATATGAATGAATGGCATTCTTAGATAGAATAAAATTCATCTCGAATTTTTCAGTAGAAAATTCGCAAAAAAAAAGAAAGGAAATACTGTTGCACCCAATTGGATTCATTCAAAACACACATAAGTTTATATGGCTTTCTAAAAATCCATTTACATTTTCAGTGTTGATGAAATCCTGGCAGATTCTGATTCAGATATTGAAGATATGGATACGGACGAACCTAAACCAAGAAAGACTAAGATTGAAAAATACATTGAGGAAGATGCAAATACAATTGTTGATTTTGCTGATCCTACTGCAATCAGTAAAGTCAGAGGTGAGTTAATGTCCTTCCATCAGCTAATACAGATCTGTATATTCTCATCTTTTTCCAGCTACAAGGCCTGGTTGTAAAGGTCCTATTGATGACTCCAAGAAAAAAGGCAAGGATAGAGGTTTCAAGACCGGTACTGATGGCAGATTAATAATTAAAGATGATTCATCTGATAATGAAACTGACGAAAAGAAGGGGAAACCTAGTTTTGATTTACCTGATTCAGGTAATATTTATTGAAAATTCCTAACTAAATCCTTATTTCATTCTGTTTAATTTTTGTACGAAACATTATCTATACATTATACTAATTGAATAGTGCTACCTACGGCAGTGGTAAAATTGTAAAAAGACTATTTTTGTGTAGGTTTTTTTTGCATAGTTAAAGTGGAAGAAACAGGTAGATATTATGTCCATTTTGAAGATTTCGAAATGGAAATATCTTAAAAATGGTAAATTTCGACAAATAAGGCAATTTTGCTAAACATCAAATGATTTAAAAAAATTACTATAATCCAATAATAAACCTATTAAACGAGCAGATAGAGTTGGGGGATTCCCCACTTTTTGAAGCTGTACACAAACTGAAGCTTTCCTTGAATATATAAAAACCTTTGAAAAGTAGCTTGTTATACACCAGTTCGAAAAGGTGATAACAATACAAAATTTCGGGTCACTGAATCTTCAATAATAAAATAATAATAATCTCTTATTTATCCATTTTATTATTCATAGAAACTTTGAGGATATTAAAATTCTACATTTCTTATCTCCATTATCTCACAAAATATGCTAATAACTAATTAACATGCTATAATTTAATATTATTGCTTATACTTCTAAACTTACCTAGCAATTTGACATTTTAGGGTTCTTTAACAAAATTCATTGATTTTCTCACATAACCAACGGCTTGATCAGTGCACCACAATGAAACAACTAAGAAATGCTTTATCTTTCACGATTATTGAAATTTTAAAGGATAACTTACTTTTATTCAAATTACTCAGACTTTCAGCTTTATTTTAGTGAAGGAACGTGTAGAATCACTTCAGTAGTTCCAGATAACCCATTAGATCGAAACAAATTTTACCTGTTTAAAATATAGGTATATAATATTAATTTTTTCAGATGATGAAAGCATTGACACTGCGCCGACCATAACCAAAAAAAGGAAGCGATCTGATACTGCTAGTGTGGCAAGTGGTAGAAGTGGCACAAGTGCTAAAAGTGCAGCCTCTGGGAGGAATTCTCAATATAAGCCTGGAGGCATTGGTATTCATAGGTAAGTTATTGCAAAGATATTAGTCAAGGGCGTTGAAGAAAAAAAATGTCTAACCTTTTTTACGATTTTGCCAAAACTACTGACAACATTGTGATGAAATTTTATATGAATATGTTTTGGAAGTTTATACATTCATGAATTTGTTTTTATATCCGACTCTCATAGAGGGCGCTAGTTATACGGTTTGTACCAAGTAGTATTGAACATGACTTTTTTAAGGTTAAATTTATTAAAACAATATTTCAAGTGACCTAAAACATTGAATTTTACACAAAAAAGGTACTCTTGGTAAAACTCGATACTGTCTACCGTTTTCGGAATATTTTGATTTGAAAATTATGAAGTAATAATCGAAGCAGGTTTAAAGGATCTATAAAGTTATTGGTTGAACAAAAAAATCACAAGAAGAAAATTGAAATAAAGATCAAGAACATAAATTAAAATTCATTTAGAATAAGTGTTCAAAATGTCCTCCGTTTTCACGAATACACAAGTCTATCCTTTTTTCTAAAGAATCTTCTAAACGGTTGGGGATCAGCTAAGAGGTCTTTGAAGTGACGTTGAAATCTGTCTTCTAATTCTTGACGTGAATTTACCTCTGCAGCTTAGACTTTTTCCATAAGATACGACCAAACTGTATAGTCCAAAGGATTAAAATCGCATGACCGAGTAGGGTAATGAATCGAAGCTTCTGCACCTCACCAATCCATCGCTTCGGAAAATGGTCACTCAACCAATTACGACACCTATCAAAGTTTGGTGGAGCTCCATCGTGCATAAAAAATAGAGATCTTCTATCGTTTAGCGTTAAATCTTCTAATATCTCGAATAAGTGATTGTTTAAAATATTCAGGTACATATCACCATTTAAATTTCCAGGTAGCATATGATAACCTATTAATTTGTTACCTAAAGTTGCTTTTAACTTGTGGATTATGGGAGTTAATGAGACCATGTCGTGTAAAGGTGGCCTCGTCCATAAAAAGAATACATTTAAAAAAATTTGGATTAGGGGCTGTCTTTTCTTTGACAAAAATCCTCTCTAACCGGTAGATCGTCTGGCAAGAGCTCTTACTGTCTGTAATAATTGATATTGATATTTTGTAAGAATTATAATTTATAAATTGTTTTGCCTTTTAGACCCTTGGATACAGTTTCAGTTAAAAGTGGAACTTCTGTTGGTTCAGAATATAGATCAAAGAAAGCCAAAGGAGATGTAAAGAAGACAGGCAAATTCGAACCTTATGCTTATCTGCCTTTAAAACGATCTGATCTTAATAAAAGGTAAAGTATAAATTTTTTTTTTAACATTTTTTGTTGGATAGAGATCATTTCTATTCACACTGTAGTGTAGCTTATTTGTAAGAATGAGCTAAATAATCGGTTTGTCAGTCAACTAGTTTGCTATTATAAAGCCATACTTTTCTTACTTATCATATCTGTTTAGAATCTTTATTTGATCCGGATTTATTGATAAAACCATTTGATATAGAAGGTGAACTTGTTTTCATAATTTTCACCTGATATTGGTTATGATTTTTCATTATTACTATAGTCATTTTTGAATATATTTTGTAATCATGATGTATAATAATAATATAATAATAATGTATAGTAATCTCTGAAATCGCGTTTACTAAATATTACATCGCTGATAAGTTTCGGATCTGATACACAAATGGTGCCAAACATATGAAATTAGTATTTCTGTTAGAAAGTACTAACCTTTAAAAGATAATTAAAAAATTTGCTGACAACCTAACATTTACTTTACGAAAGTTACAGTGGTTTTAGTGAAATAACTTTTGTAATTTTCGAAACAATGAAAAAGATTTCGTGTGTTAGTAAAATATTGCTTTTTAATGGGGAAAACACCCTTGAAATGAAAGCTTGGCTGGATAAATGTTACTTAGACTTTATACCAGAAAAACCGGCTGGTTTCATGAATTTAAATGTGCTCATATGGACACTGATAATGCACCATTCTAAAAAAGGTGGTTACACCGGAAAACATAAAAAAAAGGTCAACAAAAAGATATCAAAGAAACTTGTGGACTTTATTTTTTTGCATCAATATTTATCTCTAGGAAAGCTAGCTTTGAAGTGTTATGTACCGATCCAAAAAATTCTTCGAATCATCAGTTCTTCGCTGAATTTGTATCTCTGTGAGCTAACGTGGCTTTTTTCATACCCAAATTTTCATGCACAATTTTAAACACTAAATTTTGGTATCTTCAGAATGGCAGCCGATCTCTTGCAACTTCGCTTTACGATTGGATAAAACAATTTTCAGCATTTTCAGAATGATTTCAGGCGTTGCCATCTTAATTGGACGGCGCAGGAGCTTATCATCTTCAGCGCTTGTGCGACCTCATTTAAAATCCGCACACCATTGGCAAATAGTCGTTTTTTGAGGTTTGTCTCAGTACAACTTTTCAAGCTTGAAAGATATTTTTCTCATTTAAAAGTGTTTGATCAACACATGAAATCCATCATTTAAACAAAAACAAATGAACTGTCACTTAACCTTCAATATCTCGTCATGAGATTTGTACATGTATGTTTTAAAGGTTGGTACTTCGAAAAAAAAAGTTGCAAAGCATAGGAGGCTCCAACTATTGTTAGTCCAGGGACTTGTATTACCCATCTAGGTATATTTTATATTTGCACAACAGAAAATCGAAACTTCAATATATATTAAAAAAATGTATATGAGACAGTAATTTATTTCCACAAAAATGTTTGTACTACTAGACAGTACAATGTAATACCTGAAGAAGCCACATCGTGGTGAAACAATTGTTGTAGTAGTACAAACATTTTTGTGGAAATAAATTACTCTCATATACATTTTTTTAATTAAAATGAGTTTCCACCAAGTAAAGACCGAATCTATCAAATATTCAATATATATGTTGAAATTATTATATTTTGGATTATAAATAATCTCTTTAAACAAATTTTATTGAGTTCTATTATTCTTTTGCAGAAATAAGAACAAGACGAATCAAAGTAAGGACTATTTTTTGAAATAGATACTTTTGGAAACACCAAGAAGAGCAAGTGAATCACTTTTCTTTGGCTTTACCGTTAAATTGAAAGATGAATTATTTAATTTTGTTGATATATTTGTATGTAATAAATTATAATGAAAAATTAATAGTAATTTCATTTTCTTTATTTATATTCAGATCTAGAAATGAATGATACAAAGTAAATTGAAATTTTTCAAAGATTATCATATTCAGACTATTTCACAAATATGCTAAAACTAATACCAATAAATTTCGGAAATAAACTTCTATAATATATGTCACTTAGTGGTTCATAGTCATCTGGATCATCATTTCTGAAAATAGGCCCAAAAATAGGATGAAATTGCTCAATTTGAAAACAATTAAATTAATTTTATTGCAGGAAATATAACCAGAAAAATATTGTGTTGACAAAGTTTATAAAACAGGATGTGTAAAAACTACCCAATTAACTATTTAATTAAAAATTGCCCATATCTGCAATAAATTATATATTGTTCTTACGACCATAACAGCCAGTAAAACTTATTCTGGAGTAAAATGCGACTTTTTACTGTTTTAGTTTTCTGTAAATTTATGATTGGTGTGAATATTCATGAATTTAGCTTTATTAAACCGTGTAAAGTTTGAATAAGTGGGTACCTAGAAGATATGTGAGTGAAATACTCTAGAATATTCAAATTAAGGTGGAATGGTTGAGTAGCCAACAAGAAATAAAACCTGGAAGGGAATATGTCGAGAAGATTTTTATTCAAACCATTATTTAAAGGTTCAAGCAATACAACCTACAGATCAATTCTCTGGCAAAAAATTTTATCTGTGGATTATCTAGCAGTGCCAGAACTATGAAAATTTTATAAAATTAATATTTTTCCGAGGCAAAATATTTATACGCAATAAGTAAATGATTTTCATATCATCCGTGTTTGGCTAATGTGATCATCTCAATTGTTTTAAAAGTTACTTTCATTTCAGTGTTAGGGCTAAATTTGAAATTCCTAAGTCACAAGAATGATTTTTAACAGTGGGATTTTTCAATTTGCTTATATTTATATTTGCATGTAAACGAATATTGATGATTTATTTTGAAGAATTCTATATCCTGTTGAATATTTAAAAGCATCCTGTATAGCGAGAGATAAAACAAATAAATATGAACAACTAATAACAATACACAATCTATTTTAAGCTAAAATATTAAGACTAGTTGTGAAGATAAGAAAGAAAAAAATTGTATAATAAAATTTATTGGTCTCATGACTTGAGATGATGATCTGTATCAAAATTATAGTAACATAAAAATAAGAATTCAAATAGTAATCTCTTTAAACCTTAATCTACAATATACAACTTATTAACTATCATTACATTTTATTTTAGCAAGTGATAATTACTATGAAGAGTTGATTGATTTCTATTTTTATTTCAAAACTTGTTTAACTTTTTTCAACCGTTAAGATTACAAGTTTCAGTCATGGATCTAGGTACATTATCTTGTTGATAACTTGGCCATAACGTTTCGGAGAAACATGGCCAAAAATAGAATTTTCTGTCTGGATCCTCTTTTACTATTACCAAAATGAGTATTTTCATTCAGAACAATTTTTTCACTCATTTATCACAAGTCATAATTGTTCAATTGTGACAAGTAAAATGAAAACTTTCAAATACATATCGTGGCAAGACCTAAAAGGGAGTATCAAAAGACATATGGGTTGTTATTCAATGTATTTCATAATCAGCCGAACCTAATCAAAATGTCACCATTCTCTCTAGGGCACAATAATTTTTGAAACATAATCTAAAATGCTGTTGCTGTGTCCCCTTTGTAAAGCTAAAAACATAAGCAGGTAAAATAAGTATCACTCTCCGATAACTATTGCTCTCGCATTTCAAAACAGATAAGCAAGTGGTCCACTTTCACTTTGAAATATAAAATAGAAATGTAGCAGATATTATCGAAGTAATCACATTTTCCTTAGTGGTCTTCAAATACAGTAATTGAAGGAAAGCATTTATGAACATACACAGCCTTATAACTTTTAAAATTGAATTTAAAGCAAAATGGGAACATTTTTTTGAAATTTATTTCGAAGGAATGATCGGTAGAAGAATTTGTAAATAATTATACTTTCTTGTTAGCTTTTGTTGAATTCTCGCATTTCTAATTGTGATATTTGAGAATGTTCATTTTCAGAATTTGGAATTCCGTCTATAAGTTTATATATTAATGCTGAAATTAATAGAAAGTAGCATAAATATTCATTGCTCATTTATTATCTTCAATAACAATCACTAAAGGATTGTTTTTCTATCTATAAACCATCCAATATGCATTTAGATTTCAATATCAATTAAAAGCATTTCAATAAATGTGAATGTAATTCCTTTGGTTTCTATCAGTCAAATTGTTAAATGAGAACCAAAATAATCTTTCCTTCATAATCTTAACATTTCTAAAATGAAGAACAATATTAAATATCTAATCAGTTTCACAATTGAAGAAAAGTTTGAATCTTTTTAAAAGATAAAAATGATCAGATTCTTAATTTATATCGAAACATGATTACTAAGATAGGCAATGAGTTTCAAATTGTTTTTTACCCATCTTAATGCATACCAGATTTGGAATGTGCAATGAGCCACTGAAGAGTGATATCAATGTTATCCTTTTCTTTACAAGAGATAGAGTAACAACAAATTTCACGGTCTTGAATTGCAGACAGATTCCTAAAAAAAAACTTATCATTATGAAAAAACTTTCAGTTTCAGTATATACTCACATCCTCTCTATAAGGCCATTCTCATCTAATGCATTTGGTTTATCCCTCTTATTACCTAAAACTAATACAGGAATGCCAGCTAACTGGGGTTTATCCAATAAGCTATGAAGTTCATTTCTTGATGCTTCTATCTTGTCTGGATCAGCTGCATCAACCATGTATCTAAAATTTAAAATGAGCATCTAACCCTTGTTCCTAAACAAAAATATAAGAGATACTCACACAATGGCATTAACACCTCTACAATATCTTTCCCACATGGATCTGAATCGAGGTTGTCCACCTATATCCCAAACTTTGATAGTTACATTTCCTTTAGTTATTTTTCTCATGTTGAAACCCACAGTCGGAATCATATCTTCACTGAATTGACCCGACTAAAATTGATAAAAAACGGACGAAATTATTATTGAGAACCATCAAAAGAACGAAGGCGTTTATACTTACAGCAATAACATTAACAAAAGTAGTTTTTCCAGAATATTGTAAACCAACAAGGGTTAATTCCATTTCTTCTTTCCAGAAAAGGCTCCTGAACCAATCCAATAATCTGTTCATTAGGGCTAACATATTGTTTTTTATACAAAAAAAACGGGGAAAATGTAAACTGGGTATTTAGTGGAAATTTTATACTATAATCAACAACCCAACCCGACTGACGAACCAAGGGAATGACATCTGACAAGCATTGACACCGACACCTGTCAAATTAAAATCACAAAGCGTTTATTAAAAAACGGCCTCTGTTATATACATAGACAAGCTATATAGTTTATCTATGTTTATATATGTTAAATATCCTCAGGTCGGTTGATGAACTAAATCCGGAGACTTTGTGACTAACCAGTAAGTCGTAATATCAAGATAGACAACCCTCAAAAGTGAAGAAAAAATTACCTTTGCATTCTCGTATTACAGATTTCTGTAGTCTCAAATTACAGATTAATCATCGAAGTGGAAACATATAGAGTCCCCACAGATTACAAATCAAATTTGGTATTTCGGACTTTCAGAGTATAAGAACGAAATGCATATTTCCGAACGTAAAAACGTAGACTATATTGAATATATTAGTCGTCATGTTCAAAAATGGACAGAGTCGGTTGACTGATGTTGTTCACATACGAAATCTGGATCATGGACTTCAAATTTTAAATAATAATGTTAATGTTAATGTTAATGCTTCATATTTATAAATTTTCATTCAATTAAATGAATTAAATGATGAGGAATCAAGTCGAAAAGTATTTATTCAACATATAACAAACATAATAACAATGTATAAATACTGGCAAGGAAATAGTAATGGAAAAACATATTCAAGTAAGTCTGTGTGCGGTCAATCCAAATTATGTGGCATAGCGAGACCAACCCTATCTATGGTAGAATAGATAGACGAGATTAACAACAACTTATGTGGTATATGGTGTTTTTATTTTCAATTTTAAAGGTTTGATGAGCTTATCATTTTTAATTGTAATAAAAATTTCCCTCGCTCTTTGTATAATATGCGGATTCAAACCAGCCTCCTCTGCTATATCGAAAGCGAAGCTTTCAGAAACACCTTCCACGAGTTTATAAAGAAGTACCATCGGTTCATCAGCATTTTGTGTATAACTCATTTTTTGATATTCCAGTAGCGGCGATTTCGTTAAATACTTCATAATTTGTTGATAATGAGTTGAAACTAATATATTAGGGCAATTCTCATTTTCCCTGAGAAATTTTCGTAGAACTCCCACCATGAGGATCAATCCATCATCTTCAGAGGTACCTTTTCCAAATTCGTCCATTATGATCAGAGACGAAGGTGTTGCATTGTTAATAGCCTGTGTTATCTGGAAAAATAGATTTCGCTTATGCATGAATACTATCTACCGGTACAGTTAGTTAAAACAAGATGATTTAATGTTGCAGATAATAGCTGGAATTGATTCTTCGGAACCTCTGCAGAATTAAATCTGAATAATTCTCATGAAAATATTCAGAATTAATTTTTTTTAAAAACAGAGCTTTCGACGACCGTTCCGTCGTGGAAAATAAGGTCACTGGGGTCACAGACAGACATGCGCACCACGCCTGTCCGCAGAGTTCACGTGCGTATGCTCGGAACGAAACGCTGCCTCCCAAATTAAGAGGTAGAAGCTCCCTCATAACACGCGCAATCCTTAAGAGCTTCATTGATGACCCCGACGTGATCCGGCCCTAATTGCCCCATCCTATTCCGAGATAGCCTCCTTTCGTTCCACAGTATACCCGCTGGAGATGGCACCGCGTCCAACCCAGTGGCGGACTATTTCCTTGCCTGATCCCAACGCCTTATTCCGTAACCTTATCTACGCTCACTAGAGGGGGAGTGTGAAGCGACCTTTTTCCCTCCTCGTCCAGAATTCTGCTCTGCTCTGCTTCAGATTGCCGGCGTATCATATAGAGGATACGACTAGTCTAAACAGTACCTGACTGACCGTCCCCGCCGAGTTCAAGTAGGGCAAGGCACACAGCGTTCGACAACCGTTCCGACGTGATAAACAAGGTCACAAGCAGACATGCTCACCATGCCTGTCTGAAGAGTTCGGGTACGCATGCTCGGAACGAAAGGCCGCCTACCAAATTAAGAAGTAGAAGCTCCCTTACAACACTTTCATTCACTTCAGAGCTTCGATATATGTCTATAAAGTGATATAGTGTTACCTCAGTGAATTAATTCCAGCTATTATCTGTAATAATCAAAAAAGCAAGGAAAAGAGAAAATACTATATGCCTTGATCTTGTAAAAATATATGGATATAATCCTATAATATTATTTACTAGAATGAAAAAGAATAAAGCAATAAATATAAGAGTATTTTTTTGTTAAAATTTCAAATTCTAAATGTAAAGAAAGAAAAATGTTTTGATTAAAATAATTTAAACAATTAGGTACTAATCAAAATAAAGATGGAATAAATAAGATTCTAATTAAAATTCATATTAAATTTAAAGATAATAAAAATATAGAGGAAGGATTAAACGACGAAATTGTGAAAACAAAAATAAGACCATGATATGGCAGAGGACAAGCAGCTAGAACAAAAGTTCATATGCCATTCAAGAGGACACTAAATGAGGTGAAATGAAAAGAAAACATGTCCTTAATTAATAATTTCTCATCGATAAAACCATTGGAGAAATGTGACTGATTTTGTTCACTTCAGAATCGTGATATTCATCTCCTTACCATTCCAGCAATATGAATTTTTGGCACACAGAACTTCTAATCTTGTGGCAAATTAAATTCCGTTTCCAGATATGTGGTCAAATTTAATGAGGCTACAAGGATAACTGAAATATCAACATTTCGACCATGTGTTATATTTTCTGTTGTAAATAACTTCTATGATCTCCCCTTGAAGTTTGGCCCTTTTGAAAGTAGACATCTGTATATCAAAACTTGCGTAGCAACTATAGACCTATTAAATAGGATAATAAGTTTATGGTAGCAACTTTCGTATTTTACGCTCTGCTGCTTTAGCTTTAGTACTTTACTTTTTATTCCTTGCCATTTCCAAGTAACCAAATTTGAATACAAATAATCCAAATGTGTATTGCATGAATCTAACGAAAAAGTATTCAGAATATAGTTGATTACGCAAAACAGACATGTGGTTTCGATCAATAATTTAAATGTTCATGAGTCACACCTGTGTACGAAAACCGCAAGAACTTTTTACTGTTGCCTTTTATTTCCTCTCTGCATATTCGTTGGGTTGTGGCAGGATTAACTCAGATCTGAGGGTGTGTTTTTGTTGATTATCAGCGAATATGCATGCTTAGTGGTATTATTTTTTCCTTATTTCCAATGAAAAAAGAACTATAAAATTACCTGTGTAACATCTATCATGAATGCGGACAATCTAACAGAAACAGATTCGGTGGCTGTTCTGAAATGTATACTGTGGGTGACTCCAATATTTGCCTCTTTAGCAGGTACATAAGAACCTACATGTGCTAAGTAAATGATGATACCAATCTGCTTCAAATAAATGCTTTTTCCACTTCCATTCGGACCTGTTATGATTTTAACGTGGCTGTATTTCCCCCCCGAATGGAAATCGTTGGGTACAAAACCAGCAAACATTTCTTCCATCAAAAGATGTCTTCCCTCTTTGATTTCTTGTATTCCCCTATCGTTTAAAGTTGGTTTCACTAAATTTTTTTCAGCAGCAACTTTCGCCATGGCTATGAGACTATAATTAATATAAGAGTTAAAGTAGTAAAACGTAATATATACAGGTTACGAAAATCATTTACGGAATATAGAATTCACCATGCATTAACAAGGCTATTGTGCTAGTCGCTCAGTACAAGAATAACTTCATTATGTGTTATGAATGATGACGAATATTCAACTGGACTGCTCATTGAATCTTTACCTACTATTTACGATTGTCAAGAGTGGAGAGAATTCATCGCTTTGCACCGCCGCGACGACATCATTCAGATCCACGTCTAGTTTTGATTGCGTAATTTCATGTGATAATGGAAAAACAAAATGAAAATATGTAGTTCCTTTTGAAAAATGTACTTATCACTGATGAGGCATCATTTTATTTGAAAAAGGAACACACATCCATTGTACGATATCGGCCCTGAGTGAATCAGTACCGATGTATTTCCATCAAAGCTTATTAGTATCCTAAAAAACTCAATGTTTGGACAGGCATTTTAGGAGATTTCATCATTGATACCTTTTTTATCGATGGAAACCTATATGCTGCCAAATATTCAGAGCCTTTACAAACTCGAATTATTCCGACAGTTTGTCAATTTGGTTTCAACAGGATGGTTGCTCAAGCAACCTGATCGAGTTACATTCTGTCAAGAAAGTAACGGGAATTATCGATTTAAATCTGGCGGGGCAATGAGGCAGGTAAACATTTTTTTTCCTAGGTTGGTACCACTGTCCTTGATTACTATGCCAAGCTTGAGCGGGATCTGTCAACTAGTGTGTTTGCAACAGCTGATTAAGTCAGTCGATGTCAGAGTGCGTGCCGATTTTTACTATGGGTGATTACGTTGGGCAAAGAATTTGTTTAAAGTTTTGTGTTGCAAATGAATTTTCGTGTGCCGATGCATTGAAAATGTTGCAAAAGGCCTTTGGTGATAATGCTCTATCGAAAACTCGTGCATATCAGTGGTACAGAGCCTTCAAGGACGGTCGTGAAGTGGTCGCCCATCGACGGCTTCGATCGAAGATAACGCCGACAAAATTAAGGAAAGGGTGCTGGAAAACCGTCGTACCAGCTTGAGAGAGATAGCACATGATCTTAAGATATCCCACGAGTCCGCACGTACGATTTTGATTGATATTTTGGGCATGAGAAAGGTGGCCGCACGACTCGTACCGAAAGACCTGAATTTTCTTCAAAAACGTCATCGCGAACAGGTTGCTTCAGACATGCTGGATCGCTGTAATTCCGATTCTACATTCATGGAACGCATTATAACTGGTGATGAGACCTGGGTCTACGAGTACGATATGCAAACAAGCCAGCAATCATCGGAATGGGTGGCAAAAAATGAGCCGAAACCGAAAAAACCACACCAAAGCCGCTCGAAAATGAAGGTGATGCTCATAGTTTTCTTCGATATCCGTGGCGTGGTGCACTACGAATTCGTTCCAGAGGGTCAGACTGTAAACAAGGAGTATTACCTAGGCGTTATGAAACGTTTGCGTGAGCGTATCCGTAAGAAGCGGCCAAATTTGTGGGCGAACAACTCATGGATTTTGCATGACGATAACGCGCCTTCTCACCGAGCTACGATTGTGACTGACTTTCTCGCCAAAAACTCAACAAACGTGCTTCAGCAACCACCGTATTCGCCGGATTTGGCTCCCTGCGACTTTTTCCTCTTCCCAAAACTAAAATTGCGCCTTCGTGGCACCCGTTTTGAGTCGATTGAAGCCATAAAACAAAATTCGGCGCGAGAGCTAAAGTACATCCCGGAAAGCGCCTATAAAAAATGTTTCGATAATTGGAAGTGCCGTTGGCATAGATGTATTGGAGCAAATGGAGCCTATTTTGAAGGCGACCCAATAAATTTTGACGATTAAATGTAAAAATGTTGTTTTAATTGAAAATTCCCGGTACTTTCTTGACAGAGTAGTATATCTATGATTGGTGCAATTTCGTGCCCTCCCAGATAACCAGATTTATCACCAAATGATTTTTTTTTATGAAGATATCTGAAAGCATCTATCTATGGACATGACGTCGACAGAGCTTCAAATCTTGATGAATTAACTATGAAAATTATTCAATTTTGTGGCAACATTGAGCCAAATCTACACAAAGATCAGAGATTATCTCCGTATAATAGATTTGGCATTGTTTAGATCATCAAGGTGGATTTTTGAATCAATACACTGAATTTGGGAGCTTAGAAATCACCATTTATGCCAATACTTGATACAATCAACCACTTCTGATCAGTCTCCGAAGGAATAGTTATCTCGTCGCATTTTGTTTGATGGCTTCCAACGATTCAAATTCACGTCCACGAAAGGGCAACTTAAGCCGGTAGAACAAAAAAGGTCATATAGTCCTGAATATTTTCAATACTGTTTGTCGATATAGACGTCCTGTTTCATCAAATAATACAACACCATTTGTACCTTGTAGTATGGCGCGTTATCATGGTGCAAAATCATCTCTCGATTGTTTTATAAGGCTTAAAGAATATTTTTTATTAAAGGTATGATCCAGAGGAAGGTACTCATAGTACATGATACCACGATGATCAAAGAAAACAATTTCCCGGTACTTCTTGATGATAGCATATAGTATATAAAATTATGGAGAGTCCGTAATTTTAATTTTTGTAATGGCTATTATTTTTGAAAATTTCATTTTGATATGTTCTAATTGCAGTTAAAATGCGAATTCATTCTTACCTATCGATCAGGGCAATAAGTTTTAACGGTTCCCTGATATCCTTGTTGTATTTCAGGACAAAACCGGACAGTCTTTGAATGATTCTGTTCTCGTGAGCAACAATTTCGGCATTAATATCTCCTAAGCCCTTGTCAAGTTCTGGAAGAACAAACATAGAATAGTTTGTGCTTATTGTTGTTTTATGCTATATATAAAAATTTGTAATTATATTCTTCATTATTAGAAGAAGTTTTTAGAAAATATGTTTCACTAAGTAACAAAAATTCAAAAATTTATTTCTTTGAAATTATAACCCCATCTTCAGGCAACTGGTATACTATGGTAAAACAGTAATTTTTAAAAACTGGTCAACTAACAAATAGTACCGGCCGAAACACTTCTGTGTAATCAGATGAACTTCATTTCAGAGATCAAATTTCTGAATTTCTAAATTTTGAACAGAAAATATTAAATTTTTGGTAGAAATTAAATATCATGTTGTGGTCAAATCACTTAATGGAACCTGCACTATTATAACGCTGATTTATGTATATTGCACTTTTTATTGTATGGTGGACTTTTGTAAGTACAATTTTTTCTGTTTTGGTAGACGAATACGTAACAATTTTTTCCATGCTTCTGGTGGCATGATCTTCACGAAATTTAAGTAAGTGTTAAAAATTGTTATTTTACATATAAATACTCGATTTATCTTCATTGTATTTGTATATTGAAGAGATCCGTATTCTCAAGGGATCAAAGGAGTGACAGAATCCCTCATAGATTATATAAATCACATTATTACATCACGGTATTTACTCGCGTTATTTATGTGTGGAATATTCTGTGGCACTGTAACTTGACACGTATGCGATCAGTGACAATTTTATTATTATTATTATTTGTGACAATAACAAAGAGAACAACGTCCTTATGGCGTTCCCGATTGTATTTTGAAGCGGCAGAGAGGAAGCTTCTTTGAAATAAATCTCCTGAGCGACTTAAAAACATACTTACAACAGTCCCTCTTGGTAACTCTTAGTAAGCAAACTTCTTTTAAATGCTTCCGATTAATTGCATGCTTTACGCTTTGAATAACACCTTAGTTTTAATGTAAAATTAGTGATTACACCCTCGTTCATGGTACTTCCATTCGTCGATTTTCATTCTGGTATTTTTGCTTCAGTGTTATTTAATCAGACCGAAATGTTTTACTAAAATGCATTGCCTTTGTATACCTTTAATTAAAGCGGCACAACCCTCACAAGTTATCTATTTATATTGTATATTTTCTCTCTGTGCCTGGTTGTTTTCTGTTGTATTTATTAATAGTGGTTCTTTATTTGTGCATGGTATTCGCAGTGCCTGATATATAACTGATTTGCATGTACTCTTGTGTGATCCCCTGGTTATCTATTTCTTTGTTTCTTTTATTGTAACGTTCCTTAACACACCTAGGTGATTGGGTACTGTAGCTATTTTGTAATGTCCTAGTCAGTTTGTGTTACCGCCTACTTTGAGAGATTGTATTCCTTGTGCACCACTAGCTTTCTTTAGGGTAAATCGCTGAGTAGTCGTGGTAGAGTACGACGTATCAAATAGAGACGGTAAATAGCTTCGAATGTTCAACACTACTGTGAGAATGTGTGAGTGATTGCTAGATCATTGTTCCAAGGTATTGTGATGTCCCCAGGATTAGTTTGCGTGTCTCTTCAGGTAGTGTTCGGTTCATTCTTTAGTAATATCTGAGCCGAAAATGCTGCTTATTGCTCTCCATATTTAAAAGGGCACCAACCAAAAAGTACTTCGTAGAATTGATTGAACTTTTTCACACACAACTCTTGCTATATCAGCTCTCAAAATATATAATGATTATGCAGCTTAAGTGTGAAGTTGAATTAAAAAAAAATACAATTAACTCCTCTGTCGGGAAAAAACGAAATTACTTTCCGAACAACCTTATATATCATTTCATTTAATTGAAAAATATTTGCCCGATTAAGATTATGGCACCACCAAAAAATTTTCTTTACTCTTTGGGGTCCTCTAGATCTTTTCAAAAATACTAACCTGCACATAGAGGAGTCTTGTAGTGAATGGAACCACCAACTGTGAACTGAAAAATTATTTATTGCATCATATAATCAATTGAAAAAATTTAAATTTTACCATGAATTTATAACCGATATCACTGAGTCTTTCCGGGTTGCAATCGGGCTCCCACTCTTTGACGGCAACAAGGTGACCCATTTCTGGTAAATAAACCACTGCACATTCTGTCAGAAAATCAGGCAACTCCTCTACAGCTATTCTAGCAGCTGCAGTCACATGTTTAGCAATATCTTGACGTTGTAGTTTTTCTATGTATATAAATGTAAATAAATGTATGTAAATATAAAATTCTGTAGCCTTAATAGTATTTATTTAATTAAAAAAAGTGAAAATGTTTTCGAGACACTATGTTTCTATTTAAGTAAACATATGACATTTTCATATATTGAACAACATTTTCAAATATGAAAAAATAAAAAAACCGATAGAATAATAACTATAGAAGAACAGCAATGGAGAAGTTACTCAAAAAGTTATGTTTGAGTAGTCGTGAACTTAGAGAGACGTACAGTATATATGTAGTATAACTGACAGTTATGGTTCTGATGCTGAACTATTAAGTTTATTTCTGTTCTCGAAACTCACTTGCATCCAGGTCTGCATCGATACCAAATTTGATAATTGGTCTTCCAGTTTTGAATTTTGTTGTGAAATCGAAAGCACTCTGTATGGATTGATGCAATCCTATCAGCTCGGACGTTATCGCCTTATTGAGGTCAGCTAAAAGTTCGCATTTGTTTCTTAAGGGACCACTCAGTTCATTTATTAGAATTGTGTGATATATTGCCTGGAAATAAGGATGAAAACTTTCAAAAAAATGAAGAATAGTGGCAAAAACTTAATATTATCTGTCCTTGAATTATAATGATAGCATTTTTCGAGATTCGATTCCTCGAAATGTGATATGGAATCTTTAGAATTTTGTTTAAAATATCATTGTATTGCGTGAAATAGAGTTAATATAAAAAAATTGCAACAGAAAGAAATTAATGTTCATTGTGATTTTAAAAGAAATATTAAAATAAAAAGAGACTAGTGATACGGGGCAAAAGAGACTAAGTTTCCATAAAATTCTTCCTTACTGCAGTTTTCTTGTCAATTAAAACTTTTAAAAAATGGTGAAAAGCATTGGCATGTAGTCGCGCACCACGCGTATCTGAAGAGTTCAGGTGCGCAAGCTTGGAATGAAACGCCGCCTCCCGAATTAAGAGCTTGAGGATCTCTCATAGGACTAGCATACCTCAAGAATTTCAATGGAAACAACAGTGAACAATCAGGATAATCATCACGCTTATAACTAACTACGTTATAAGCGGATTTCTTAAATAAATACAAATAACGGGATGACCCTAATTTCATGCCCGGCAGTGTAAATTCATATCACACTAAACTTACTTTATCCAAGTTTTGCCAGCTTCCACTCTTCGCTTTCGTATTTCCAATTTCTTGTAGAATCAGCTGAAAAAATTACATGAATTCTGATGCAATAATAATATATTCAAAAACTCACGTTCACTTCAACGAGATGTTTTATGTTGTCCTGTATACTTTCGATGAATTCTCTGTTTGTTGGTTGCAGGGCAAATTGAATGAAGTCTAATCTCTTATTTAATTCCGATATATCGAAAATGGGATTGAGCAGAATATTCCTGAAAAGTGAGTTATGTTTGAAGGTGTATTAAAAAATAATATTAAGGCTCGAATCGTGTTGCCCTTAACTTCATAGAAATCCCTTGTAAACTTTGACTAAATACTGCACATATATATGTTGATTTCTATTTATTATTGTTGTCGCTTTTCGTTTACGTAGTTACTATGTATAGGAAACCCGTGATGTGAGCAACTCACAATAATAAATACAAATCAACATATTTATGTTTATTATTTAATTAAAGTGTATAACATTAAGGCATATTATACAGGATGTATATAAATAGTTGCGGTAAAATTTAGGGGCTGGTTCCTTGTCAAAAAATAGGATGGGTATTTCATATAAACTTAATTTTTTTGAGCCCCCCCTGCTTAGTTCTAAAGATGGAACTCGAAAAACAATTCTTAATTTTTTTCTCCAAAACTAAAAAACTGACAAGAATAAAATTAAGCAGGCATTTCATGTGGGCGAGAAGGCACTCAAAAAAAATTTTGGTGCTGTTCCTCTATGATTGGAAGGGGTAGAAAAGCCACCCCTAAGTCTTCTTTCGGAAGAAACTTTTTTCCATATTACTATTTTGCAATAAAAAAATTTATTTTGAATAGCTTGATCAATTCTTAACAAAAAAGGTCCCCTGTAATTTCTTGCTAAAATTCAAGGATTTTCAGAAAAAAAAAAATTTATCATTATGATAAGGAGAGTCGTCTAGTAAGCGGATGTCATTTTGTTATGACAACTGACTAGTTTTGACTAACTTTGATTCAGTTACAATAATTTTTTGATCTGGCTTATCATTTTGAGATTTTTGTCTCATACAAATCCTCTTACTGTAATATATGAATAGGAAAAAAAGTTTCTTGCGAAACAAGGTTTAGGGGTGGCTTTTCTATCCCTTCCAATCATAGAGAAACACTACCAAAATTTTTTTTAATGCCTTTTCGCCCGCATAAAAATATCTGGTTAATTTTATTCTTGTCGTTTTTTGGTTTTCAAGAAAAAAATTAAAAACTGTTTTTCAGGCGCCATCTTTAGGGAGGGTGTTGGAACTAAGCAAGGGGACTCAAAAAATAAAGTTTATATCAAAGCATGGATATTTGGATCAAGATTAATACAATTTCGTTTTATTTACAATTTCCTGGTACTTTCCAATTACAATTTTGCTTTTCTTTGAGACGCATTCGTGTTAATCTAATGAATAGAATTACCAAAATACCTGAGATAAAGTTGGCCCATTCTGGATTTACAATGTGACGAATATAATTTATATATGCTCAAACCTTCCCTGCTATTAGACTGCACTCCTCGTTTGAACCCAGCTTCATGAGATTTTTGATTGAATATCTGTAATGCATTGAAGCTAGTCCAGTCAATAAGAACATGATTTCTTCTGTAAAAAATATTTTAAGGAACGATAATGTATTATTTTATGTATGATCTTACATTGTAACTTGATACAAGTAGAAAATTTGCAGTTCTTTATCTGGAGAAAAAAAAGCCCAGTTTTTGTCCAAATATTTAACCAGAGCTCCTGCTGCATATATGGACATTTTATCGTCGAAATTGATCAAGGATTGAATATACATTTCTCTCAAAATGTCGCTCGATTCCGTTTCAGGAAATGAAGCAATTTCTACCTGTTGTAGTATTGCTTTGCATATGTCATAAGCTGTAAGTCAAATTATAATTATTAAAAGTAGCAACTGCATTGGAAAAGCAAGCTGACAACGCACCCACATTCCCTTGAATTACACTAATTTTCTATAATGCGACTGCGTTGCCCAAGTCTAATATAGGGTGTCCTAATTTAATGTTGATAACATAACGCCACCATCGTTTAAAGAGTGAACTAGTCTCTACTTGATGTTTCTAGAGGCCGTTTTTGGAAGAAAATTTTCTGCACCAGTTAGTCTATGCATATTCGTAGGTTTTAAAAAATTGGCCTCACTGAACATGGAAATAGCAATTAATCGGGAAAAAAATTTACTCACGATATTCCTTCATAGACAAAATGTAGAAATTCGGAGGTAGACTTCTAAAATCCGAAGTCGTCGTGTTCGGTGTTTGATCGTTTATTGTATCAATAAGCGATTTAATGAACAAATCGGTAGAAGATCCAATACAAATGGTATACTTTGGTGAAACTTCTCTGAATATACATTTAAGAATTGAGAAATGAGGGCTTACATCAATGTATTCTTCATAAACGTAAAACTGAAAGGGAAATAAGGATACAAAGTTAGGTATATAAGTTATTCAATAATTTTTTTTACCAAACTATTCGTTAAACTATAATATGCAGCCCCCAATTTGTTACCCTTCCACAGAATACACAGAATGTGCCTTCCTTCTTCAGAATCATCGGGGTCCTCAACTACATCTGAACTTGATTCTATTATATTAGAACAATTTCCTTTTAGTTGGTAAATGTGTAGAAGATCCATTTTTACGAGAGCTTGCGAAGTTTTTCCGATACGCTGAAAATAGAATATACATGACCGTGAAAAATAACATATATATATATATATATATATGTCAGTACTCTAGGATTAAGAACTCTCTAATCTTTTAGTACATCTACACATTTTTCTTCTGTAGGTTGTAAAACTAAAATTAATATCTGTCATTTGAAGCTACGGAAAATAAACTTCTAATGACTAACGACTATATTCCCAACGTTATAGATATCAAATATTTTACATGCGAGTTTTTTCAGTCTGATAAGTTCAAAATTAAGAAAACAAAACTGATTTTCAATTTTCTGTAATTTCAATGCCAGTTACATGAAACAAGAAAAGAATATATTTAGACATTCTATGATATGAGTTTATGAAATCACATAACAAATGTATATGAAAATATTTGAAATGTTATATTGCATAATATTTATTTAAGTTTATTTTCATTTTTCATAAATATAATTAATAAGTGAAAAATTCAATAATATTATTGAGTATATACGTAAAAAGGTTTCGATAAAAATGTCATAGATTCACATAACATTGATCTGTGAAAATAATGTGCCACAAGTTTCAGTTTAAGAAACTGGGTACATAATCTCCGTAGAGGCCATACTTCCAAAAAGGTGGGGAGAATTCCTAATTCTATTCTTTCTTTTAGTGTCAATCATAGATCAACAAGACTATATATATATATATATATATATATATGGAATGAAATAAGGAATTACTTTGTTTTCTATCACTTTTTTATTATAACTGATATACAGTGACTCGAGTTTCGTAGTGTTTACTACATTTTCAAACTGAACGAACAAATTAGATCTCAACTATTATATATGGGGATTGTAGGCTTCGGCAGAGCTTCGAAGAGAGGGGTTTTTCAAAGTTCCGTCTGTTCGTTAAGTAGATTTATTGTTGGTACGTGCTTTTTATATTTTTCAATTTCTATGGATTCCAGGATGTCAAGTTTTTTCCCTTTCGCTTCCACGTGCAAGATAACAAGGTTGTTCAATTCTGGGAAGGTGTGATCGGTAGTGAAGAAATGGTTCGCAAAATTGGAATTATTCTTCCGGTTCCTAAAAGCAGATTCATGCTCTTTGTACCTTTTATGGAACGGTCGGCCCGTTTGACCTATATACACACTATTACACTCTTGACAACTTAATTTATAGACTCCAGAATTATTCAGTCGGTTCTCTTTGTCTTTCAACATCAGGACAAACCAAATGGCTTAAAGAAGAAAGTAAAAAATGGTTCAGCATCAGGAACAATTTATCTCTACATATTAAGGTACTACACTCTGAACTTACTTATAGACTCCACCCGGTTGAATTTGACTTACTAGATGATAAAACTAGACATACTATATCTATCATAAAACACAAAAAATATATCAATCAATCAAAAAAACTGAAGAACCTGATATTTAAACAAAATAACAGTGAACAGAAAAATTCAATTCCTAACACAACACCATATAATAGATTCATAAATTTCTCGAATACCACTTTTTCTACAGATGAAATTAGGCTTCTTGAGAAAGGTCCAAATTATAATCCCCACATAACCTCAAAAAATATCATTGAAACATTAACTTCCGAAATCGAATTAGCGCTAATTAAAACACCGAACCCAAACTTCACCAAAGAAAAAATAAAAAACTTACTACTAACCCATACAGACTCACAGAATAAAAAAGAAAAATCAATAGTAAAATCAATTCAAAACAAAATTCGAAATGATAATTTGATAATGACTAAAGCCGACAAAGGAAATTCTATTGTTACTCTATCCAAAGAAGATTATGACCAGAAAATAAACAATTTTTTAGAGAAAGAATCGCCCATACAACTAAAAAGAGATCCCACCGCAAAAATTCAACTAAAACTAAAAACAACGCTCAAAGATATTCAAATTATTTTATCAGATTATGATAAATTCAAACTTATTAACATGAATCCTACACCTCCCAAACTATATGGCCTTATTAAACTTCATAAAGATAATTGTCCAATACGCCCTGTGGTATCATATATTAATAGCCCCCTTGCGAAACTAGCCTCTAAATTAAACCAAATTTTTAAAGAAACAACACAATTCAACTCACCCTATTCAATAAAAAATTCAATCGAGCTCACAAAAAAACTAAAAAATGTTATTCTTCCAGTTAATAGTATTCTAGTGTCGTTTGATGTAGTTAATATGTTCCCGAATATACCAAATATAGAATGCATGAATATAATCGAAAATATCCTAACAAAAAATAACATCAATCCTGTGATAAAAAACGAAATTTTAACCCTTTTCGAACTTTGCGTGGAAGAAAATTACTTTCAATACAATAGTAAATCTTACAAACAGAAAGATGGACTTGCCATGGGATCACCTCTCAGCCCATTACTCGCTGAAATCTTTATGTCCCGTTTTGAAAGAAACATTCTAAAATCCACACACGCAAAGCATATCACTTTTTGGTACAGGTATGTAGACGATATATTGGCTTGCTTCTGCGGAACACATTCAGAATTAAATGAAACATTAGAATATCTCAATAGTTTGCACAATAAGGTCAAATTCACCATGGAAACACAATTCGATAATAGAATAAATTTTCTGGACATAACTTTAATTAACAGTAATAATGAAATTTCCTTTGATATATATAGAAAACCCACATCAACTGATACAACAATACCAAATTCTTCAAACCATCCGATCAATCATAAACTAGCTGCTTATAGATCAATGGTACATAGAGCATTTTCAATTCCTTTAGATAATATTACGTTAAAGAGGGAATTGAATACAATCAGACAAATAGCCACAAAAAATCAGTTCAAAACCAAAACTATAAATTCCATCATAAACATAAAACAGAAGCAACTAATTCGTAAACAAATTTACCCCATCTCCAAATCAGATCATAATAACAATAAATTTATAAAACTAACATATTTTGGACCAATTTCACAAAAAATAGCTCGAATTTTATCAAAAATTAACATAGTAACAGCTTTTACACCCTCCCATAAAATTTCTAATCTCTTTTTTAATCCGAAAGACAAAGAGAACCGACTGAATAATTCTGGAGTCTATAAATTAAGTTGTCAAGAGTGTAATAGTGTGTATATAGGTCAAACGGGCCGACCGTTCCATAAAAGGTACAAAGAGCATGAATCTGCTTTTAGGAACCGGAAGAATAATTCCAATTTTGCGAACCATTTCTTCACTACCGATCACACCTTCCCAGAATTGAACAACCTTGTTATCTTGCACGTGGAAGCGAAAGGGAAAAAACTTGACATCCTGGAATCCATAGAAATTGAAAAATATAAAAAGCACGTACCAACAATAAATCTACTTAACGAACAGACGGAACTTTGGAAAACCCCTCTCTTCGAAGCTCTGCCGAAGCCTACAATCCCCATATATAATAGTTGAGATCTAATTTGTTCGTTCAGTTTGAAAATGTAGTAAACACTACGAAACTCGAGTCACTGTATATCAGTTATAATAAAAAAGTGATAGAAAACAAAGTAATTCCTTATTTCATTCCATTAAAATGAACTATCACAAAGTAACGGACTACTCCATCCAATATATATATATATATATATATTATTGTTAATCTATGGTGTCATTGACACCATAGAAGACACCGTGTCAATGATTGATTGTCATTTGTCAAGCAAGTTTGTTATTTCAAGAAGTTTTGAATTGGAAATTCCTCAATTTCACCTTTAGTAACAATTTTAGTATTATAAAATCTCAAAAATGGCTTTGGCTATGCAAAGGAAAGCAAACGTAAGTTTTTTCTTCCTGGTGAGGTTAGGGTGTATATTTATTCAATTCATTTGTTGTAGGTACGTTTGCCCCCAGAAATCAACAGGATATTGTATATTAGGAATTTGCCTTACAAAATAACAGCTGAAGAAATGTACGATATTTTTGGAAAATATGGAGCCATAAGACAAATTAGGGTGGGAAACACACCTGAAACTCGTGGAACTGCTTTTGTGGTCTATGAAGATATTTTTGATGCTAAAAACGCATGTGATCATTTATCAGGTTTCAATGTGTGTAATAGATATCTAGTTGTATTATATTATCAAGCCAGCAAAGCTTTCAAGAAGACTGATATCGAAAAGAAACAAGAAGAAATCGATAAAATGAAATCTAAATATGGAATAAATACATAATTTATTAGTTTATCATTTATGACAACCTGAAAATGTATATAACTCAGAAGATGGTAATTAATCATCAGCCTTAAGGAATTTCATTATTTTTAATAATGTCCAGCTGAAATGCACCACTAAGATTGTATTTACACAGTATGTAAAAGGTGGTATCAATAGAATTTTATTTTGTGTCAAAAGCAGTCTCTATGTTAAGGTTAATTGTAGCATTAACAATCTTGCACTTGCTAAATTACGAAAATAAAATATTTTTCCGATTCCCACGTTGTTGATGTTATTTAATTGAAAAAACTTTTCCATTTAAGGTTTATAAATAAAACGAATAAAAGATGTTACACTTGAATGTGCTTAATAGCTGCTTTAATTAATTTTGAACAAATTCTAAATATGATCCAAATCACCTATATAACAAATATTATTTTTGTAGGAACGTCGTGATTATTATATCCTTAGTTATTATGGTTCACTATTTTAAAAAGTTTGAAATTTTATAAAAATATTCACTTTTTTTGCTATCCTCAAATAATATGCTAATAATAATTTTCTTAACTTCCTAGATCTTCTGAAAAGACCCTATAAGCTCTATCAATTTTTCAACAGTGAGAGAGGTTGCTGAAAAGGTATGATTAAAAAATGTTCTCAAAGAAAAATTGTTGAATATAGGTTAGTACTTGATTCTCTCTGGTGAAAGATTTGGGAGAGACAACAAGGCTTGCCTAGTCAGGGCTGGTTCTCTGAAATCTTCCTCTACCAAGATCGTAAGGGAGGACGTACTCACTATCAGAATCGGGAAGTTTGGAATTACTTAAAGGAGGCTTATATTCGATAGTAATCTCAGAGGGCTGTTTTATGATGATTTACTATTATGAAACATTAATCTGGTTCTATATACATCGAGTAGAATTGGTCAACAGTTGGTATGAAACTGTCATTCACACTTTAGCCACTTTTGGATGTACTCTTTTGTTCTCTTTCACTTAAAGTTGTATTCAAACTATTTATTGTGATCTCCTGTAATTCCCTAGGCAGTATTGCAATCCTTGAATTTATCCTTAAACTGTACCTCAAAAAAATTTAATGATTATCTCATTATTATTAGACATTTTAGGTTTAACAAGTGTAGAAACACAGAAGATGTTTTGTTAACGTTGTACAATCATCTTCAAAGTATCATTTCAATGAATAGTTGAGTCTTCAAGTTTTTGTTTTAATACTGCTGATATTGCAATATTTTTTATGTAGCTGAACTGTTAAAGTTTTTGTGATGCAGTTTAGGAGTGGATAAAAGCATATCTACCTTATAGATCACAATAATGACATTGAAACGGGGGGTGAGGATAATTTGTATTGTTATCAGATCACTTTCTGGTTTGGTTTTTGTCGTAGCTCTAAGTGAACCAATGCACGAGCTGACTCTTCCTTCAAAGATCACTTTTGGTTGTTGTCTCTATAGTTTGGATTATGAAAGTGTATAAACCTGCATTTTATTATGTTATCATTATTCAGTCATTAGTAGTTCTGAGTATAATGAATGATTTATTTTTATCTTTAGATATTGCGATACTTTTGATGATGTTCAACAGTAAATATTTTGTGATCTGATTTTTGATTGGATAAAACAAAATCTCACTTATGGGTCACACATAAACAGAGTCATGTTGATATTTTGTTTATTTTGAGACTATTTTTATCTGGTCTGGTTTCTGCCCTATCATAAGGTACGGCTATGCACCAACTGGGTAACTTATGTACGACTCATTATCAAAGATCACTTTAGGTTGTCAGATGTTTGAATGTTATATATGTTTTTTCAGTTTATTCTTTAAATACTGCTTCTGTTTTAAAATTTGTCTTTTATTGTCAAATAACCAAGCAACACTAAACGTAATTCAAGAAAGTAAATAGAGCTGACTACAGGTTACAGGTTTTCGAATGGATAAAATCTTACTTCACCTATAAGTCAGAAATAAAAAGAGCACTCCTATGTCATTAGGCCCACTAGATGTTTGTCTTCATTCGCAGATAACTTTGGGTTGTCAATTGGCCATTGTGGTTTCGAAAGTGTAATAACACATGAGAAGTTATCGTTGTTTAATCATCTTCAGAGAGGTTCTGAGTACAATGAATACCACATGATTTTTTTTTTCGACCTTAGTTGTTCACTGGATACTGTCTATAATGCGATGCTTTTGATGGAGCTATTTGTGTGTAGCTTTTGAAATATAAATAAAATCTTAGTTCAATTATTGGTCACAAATTAATGGAATGATGACATGTTTTGTTGATATCGGTACGTGAATACACTCTTCATTCATTGATCACTATGGGATGTTAACTGGAGAGTTGGCAGTTCGAAATTTTACTAACACAAGATATTAAGTTACCACTGTTCGATCATCTTCAAAGTAGTTCTGACTATAATAAATACCGTATGTTCAGTTTTTCGATCTTGACTGTTCTTCTGATAATACCGATATTGCTATGCTTTAGCCGGAGCCAAACCTTTTGAATTTTTGTGATTCATATCACTTGTAAGTCACAGATAATGGCATTGAATTAAAATGATGAGGACATTTGTTTGGTTTCTGTCTTGCATTAGATATACCAATACACATAAATTTAAATCTTTTCTGATATTCCTCTCTGGAATTACTGGAGTCTTCAATATGTTTACAAAAACCACTTTACATTCACTTAAGTTGAAATGTTCAATGATCTTATCTATAATAATAATAATTATGTATAACAATAACTAACTTCTGAATAATTTTAACATTTGCATCCTTTTGCTTGTCAATTTATAACTCTAAATGATATGTGACTAACCTTTTTGTGATTTTGTAATTCATTGACCTGCTTGCATTTCTTTAAAAAATCTAATGTCTGTGTTAGTGAGCCCCTTATGTAAATGAACCGAGTGTCTAAAGATTCATAGTCAAAGTTATTTCATTGTTTATACATTAAAGGAACTTCCGAGTTTTTGTATACCAGAGAATAGATTTTTTTCATATTTGTCTGAAAATATCAAAATTTTAGGCATAACTAAAGATCTTTCCTTTAACTTTATCAAATAAACGATACTACAGGGTTGAAGCAGGTGGGTTTTTTAGTTAAAAAAAAATATATGTTTATTTCTATTTATTATGATGAGTTATTCACATGACGCGTTTCGTTAACATAGTTAACTTCTTCAGATGCTCACAAACAACTAGTCTTAAATTTGGTAACATGTATATAAATATTTTCTGTTTTGATATACAGGAAGAATAAAATATTTTGATCACTTTTGGTGAAACCACCGGGTTCCTAGTGGAATAGAGTTATATTATTCACCTTTATTGGATCTATTCAATTGGGGACCCGGTGGTTTTATCCAAAATGATAAAATATTTTACCAAATTTCAGATTAGTTGTTTGTGAGCATCTGAAGAAGTTAACTATGTGAATACTTAAATCACATTTATTAATTTATTTTAATACATTAAAATAAATGCTCAAAATGTTCTCCACCTCGTCCTTGACAATAACAGACTCTCCTATAAAACTCGTACCTAACTTTTAAAGTTTGAGATGAAATATTCCGCATTTCTGTAGTTTTCCTTTCTTTGAGGTCTGCGATGCTCGTAGGCCGTGTTGCATAAACTTTGTTTTTGAGATAACACAGAAATATCCTACGGCGTAAGGTCTAGCGATCTAGCTGGCTACTCAATGGTACCTCTTCATCGGGCTGGGTGTTGCAACACAGGGCTCTCACCCATACAACTGGTGTGGTTAATCCGATTGCAGATTTTCTGTCCATAAGGGCGAATGTGTCAGAATCAGATCTGTAATAGCTTTAAGGGGAGACCAGACATTTTCATTCGGTAGTGTTGGATCTATAGTGTGAATAGCTCAGCGTGAGAGTATAGGACTCGTGACCGGGAGGTACGGGTTCGAATCCTGTTTAGATAGAAGAGAAATTTTTTAGTTGGATGGGTGTCTGCCACCATTTCACTGTGGGGTCGAAAATTAACAGTGCTGTGACCTAAAGTGGCGTAAGATCGCAGTAACAAAGCCTACACAGAACACAACTGAACTCCTTACTTCTGAGGGATCTTCACAGAAGATCTAGGAGTATCAGGATAATAATAATAATTGCATTAAGAAATCAGTTAACTAACTTCGTCTCTAATTTAACAAAAATTTTCGGCTGTCAAAGTCCCATCTGTAAATATTGGACTAATAATATGGTCACCTATGATAACTGCCCGAACGTTCACCTTTTGAGGGTACTGCGTATGTGTCTCACGCATCCAATGAGGATTCTCCGCTGATCAATACCTACAATTTTGTCGGTTTACCTCCCCGTTCAAATGTAAATGTTGATTCATCAGAAGAAAGGATTGTACTAACAGTTATTTCATTTCCACGTTTAAGGCGTTAGGATTTGGCAGTCGACAGCCGCTGAGCTAGACGCACTGCCATCTCCAGCGAGAGATACTGTGGGACGAAATAGGAAAGTTACCTCGGACATGTTGGATAGGTTGACTTAGGTGGTCTTCGGATGTATCTCTTTAGCGATGCAGTGTTATGAGGGAGCGTTCAAACCTCTTAATTTCGGGAGGTGAGCGTTTCGTTACAGCTTACAAACCCCTGAATCATCAGATTGACAATGAGGTGCAAGCCTGCCAATGACACGTTCCACTTGGAACGTCGGTTATCGAACGATGGTACTCTGTTCGACCTGAAGCCGGCGAGGATGGTGAACTACGTATTAGAAAGCGGTCGCGTCCTCTATGTAATACGTCGGGAAGCTGTAGTAGAACAGAGCGGAATTCTGAATTACGAAATCGTATAAATTTTCCAATAGTTTCGACACTGCTGATCCAATCGAAATGTAATTCGCTACTTAGGTGTATAATAACAATATGAAAATGTATGCAAAATTTCGGAACGTTTTCAGTTCACTACTAAAGATAAAAACGTCAATTTCCGAACGATGAGACCTGAAGACTTGAATTTTTTAGTCTATATATTCAAAAACTAACAAAAGGGGCTCGATGGTTCCATTTGAAATGTTGATTTTCAAATATTTGCGAATGTGCAAATCCGCATATTAATATTTAGATGTGAAATAACGACACGAACACTCGGCATAATTTCGTGAAAAAAAATTATAAGAATTTCTAAAATTTTTCCTATATGATTTTTCTAAGAAGTATAAAAAATATGTGAAGTTTTTTTAAATCTTCTATTCTTAATTTTCATGAGATTTTCCGTTTCTTCAGAACAGTTATAAAATTGCAAAAAGTGACGTTTATTTGACTTTCATATGACAGAACACATGATTTTCTGTGTTTTCATTAATCAAATGTAGCTTTTTTAAGATGTTTTCACAAATTTAAAATTTTCAATTCATTTTCCAAATCGGTGCTTCTCGAATTGTTATTGAAAAATAGATATGAAGTGGTGGAAAACTTTTATAAATCGATTGATGAATCATTGTATAAAATTCGCACCATATTCTTCTCCATATATTTCAAACGATCTAATAAAAATGAATAAACAAAAATATAATTCTCAAATTACCACATAAAATATTCTATAAAAATACAGAAATATTAGGGTAGGTTTTTGTTAAACGGGAATAAAGGAAATTTCAGAGTAAATTGTGCGTGAGTTTCCAACTATCCATATTCAATTCGGCTCTTGAAGCAAAATAACAACAATAAAAATCCAACACTCTCCAAGATAAAAAAATATCCTCCCAATTTCACCGGATTGATTCCAGAGTTATCCCCATTATTTCCCCGTTTTTCTTGTTCTTTGGACGCCAGTCGAGGTAGTATATGTGGCAGTAAAATTTCCGAACGGCACCAGGAAAAAACGGAAATGACATTTTTTATTTTCTTATATCATACACATATCCTCAGTTAGCTGAAAAGCTGCAGAGTGAACAGAATAGGAAAACAAATATTTACTTTAATCAAAAAGTTGATTTACAGGGTATCTTCTGGATGAATTTCGATTTCAGTAGCAATTATTTAATTATTTCGGTCCTTACTAAATGAAAATTCATTTTAATTCAATAAAATAATAAAGAATATTTTCACAATTTATTAATTTACAACAGTTGTTTCAAATATTGGATGGATTAGTCCATTACGTTGCGATCGTTAATTTAAAAAATGAATGGGATTAAAAAGTATATAAGAGACAGTATTTTAATTTCCACAAAAATGTTTATAATACAACAATTGTTTCACCACGATGTGGCTTCTTCCGGTATCTACATTCTACTGGCTGATGGTGACCAGTGTAGAGTTTAAAAACAATTAAGCACGTGAAAGAATAATGCAAAAACAAGTCATAAAAACTAATAGTATGTTTTGGAGTTTGCCGCTAAAAAATGCCATTAGGGAAAGATATGCAGTAATGCGGATTTGTCAACATCTGTTTGTTCATTCAAAAGGATTTTACCTTTTGATTCTATGTTATACATAGAATAGGGTTTTCTTTCTTTATTGTTCACCAACATTTTAGCTAAATTATTCCTATTTACTATTAAAGAATTAATTCCATTTTATCAAGACCATTTGAGATCCCACTGCTGATAAAGAAAGGAATCTAAACTTTTCCGAATCGGTGATTTATCAAATTAAATGTGATGATTGTAATGCTACATATTTAGGACAGACAGGCCTATGTATACAACATAGAATCAATGAACATAGGATGTCTATTTGGAAAAACCAGAAATCAACCGGTTTTGCAGAACTTTGTATAGAATCATTTTTTTAATGAGCAAGATGTCACTTTACTATGTAATATTAAAAAGGGTAAATCGATGGACTATTTGGAGATTCTTTCAATCAAAAAGGCCATTGAGAAAAAGGAGAATTTAGCGAATTCTCAAATACTCTTTGGAAACACCCCTATATTGGATACTGTTATTTCCATGAGCCATAAAAATACACAGATGTCCTAAGTGTAATAAAAGAACCTTTTCAATTTTAAGTTCAGTTACTTTTTGTACTCCTTTGAACATGGTCGAAAGACCGAAACACGTGTCAGTATTCTGAATAAACTGTGGAACATAAAAACTGTGTGATTTTTTTAAAATAAAATTGTTATAATGTTTCACCTAGAGCCAACTGCATACTCCATTCATTTTATTGTTAATTTTAATACATTGAAAGAAATGCTCAAAATGTTCTCCACGTTGTTCTTGCCAATAATACAATGTTCTATAAAACTCGAGCCTAACTTGTTTAATGGTTGAGTTGAAATATTTCGCATTTCTGTAGTTATCCTTTCTTTGAGATCTGCGATGCTCGTCTGCTGTGTTGCATAAACTTTGTTCTTGAAATATCCTCATAGAAATAAATCCAACGGTTAGGTCTGGCGATCTAGCTGGCCACTCAATAGTACTTCTTCGTCCAATCCATTTATTGGGAAAGATTGCGTTTAAGTAAGTTCTGACCATTGAAGCATAATTTTCGGCTGTCAAAATCCCATCTACTGGTGTAGCATAACGTTGAGGAGCTGGTGGTATTCTGAGGGTAGCTTTTGGAAAAAAGTATAGACAGAATAAAATAGATGGGACTTTGACAGCCGAAAAATATTTGAGTTGGATTAGAGACGAAGTAGTTGCTGCTTTAGTCAGCTTAATTCCTAATGCAACAGATCCAAGCCTACCGAATGAAAATGTCTGGTTGCAGCAAGATTGAGCCTCACCCCATTATGATTCAATGGTAAGAACTTGCTTAAACGCAATCTTCCCTAATAAATGGATTGAACAAGGAGACTGTATCATTTCCAAGAACGAAGTGGAGAATATTTTGAGCATTCATTTTAATGCTTTAAAATCAATTACATCATGTAATTTAAGTACTCAGTTTCTTGAAACCCAGTGTTTTTTATAATTTTCTTACATAAAGACAGAAATAATTTTATTCCATAAGTGGTTTCCACACTGCATAATGAAAATGGTTTTCAGGAATTTAGATAGGAGACCTTTTTTTTTGTCAAACACTTACTGAAGCAATAACAACTTTTATATTTGAGACATCACGGTAAAAAGCCGCATATGTAACAATGTTACAAGTTTACCGAAAAACCAATAGATTTTTAATATAAATCCAAATAACGGTGTTACCCTTATTTTATGTTCGGCAGTTTACTTATATTCAACGTAAAGTTAAAACTGAAATTGCAATAGTTGTTGAAGTCTCAAGAGAGAGAAAGAAAATATCGCAGACATCGCATTTTCACTACGAATTTTCATCTCTAGCGTGAGTACTTTCGTTCACAAATACGAAAAATACACCCATATCGAAACCTGACAATCTTAGTAGGTGTGGATTTCCAATGCCCGCTGTGTTGCATCCTCGCGAACTGAAATTAGTTTCCGCATCACCTACCCCACCTCCAAAACTCCGGGGAAGAAGGCATATATTTATCCAAGAAAGGTTAACCGCGAAATACTCAGAATCGTGGAAAGTTTGTTCAATATTTACTCGGGCTCCATGTTGGTATGATTCATGCGAAACGAGATTATTCGGTTCTGTGTGTATAAATGTAGATTTGAAGGTATTGGTGCGTTTAAAATTTACCGAATAACTTTGAAACGCCGACTTTGTAATTACGAATATCACTGAGATTTGGTGTATATACAGCATGTTCTATTAGCTCTCTGAAAAACTCTGGCAGGTTGTAGCTATCCATATTTCAAACATTTTTTTCTATGGACATAGGTTCAGTTTATTCTCGTTTAGAATATTTAAGCATTTAATAAACCATGTTTTCTTGTTCAAGTCAAAACTAAGTTTTAACTTTGAGATATTGAAGAGGGATATCGATCTACACGAACATCTACCAAATCATCAACTAGCATTTAGAGAAAATCATTCAGGAACACATCAAATACACCGGGTATTAAACAACATTTTAACAAGTCTCGAAGAAAAAAAACTACCGCACCTCCGCATTTTTGGACTCATTTAAAGTTTTTGACAAAGTTTGGCATAGTGGATTACTCTTCTAATTGAAGAAGCTTCTTCCACAACCTTACTATCTGATTCTGAGGCAATGCTATATCTACTTCGCTTGAAGTTGAAGCAAGGGTTCCACAAGGAAGTATATTAGGTCCACTGCTTTATCTGATTCATACATCCGATCTTCCAGAAAAGCAGAATACTACACTAGCTACTTTTGCAGACGACATTCCGATATTGACATCCCATGAAAATGCAGCAACAGCTTCCAGAAACCTTCAGGAACATTTGAATGAACTAGGACAATGGTACCGAAAATGGCGCCTTACCATCAACGAAACAAAATCCGTACATTCACCAACAAAAGAGAAATATGTCTGCCAGTTAAAATATATGATAAAGAAATTCCAGTTAAAACAGAAGCAAAATACCTGGGTATTCACTTGGACAACACATCCAAGCTGAAAAGACACAACTAAACATCAAAATTAGGTAAATGTAGGCTGATGGAGAGAAAATCAGAACTCTCTCTCCAAAATAAGGTATTAATCTATCAGTCAACACTATCAATATTCAAATTATACATCGACTTCAATAAAAAAATAATAAGTTCATTAACAAATGCACCTTGGTATGTTTCTAATTTGACAATTCATAATGATTTGAATATTCCCTTCGTTAGTGATGAAATCAGAAAACGTTGAAGAAAATACCACCAAAATCTGGAAGGACATGAAAACAGCATTACAGATTAGCTAGCAGAAAACCCGTTCAACAAAAGAAGATTACAGAGGACTTGACCAACTGACTTCAATTGAGGTACTGTAAAGAAGTAACAATAATGTTTGATAACTTATACATGTCTTTACTCTAAAGCTCTGAAATGAATGCGGTGTTGTAAGGGTGCTCATACCTCTTAATTTTGGAGACGGCGTTTCCTCTATATGCTAATCCTCCAAACTGCAGCAGAGCAAAGCAGAATTCCGGGCGAGCAGCTAAAAGGTAGTCGCTACAATTCAACACATCATATTTACTTAATACTTGTAAAAAGTAGATTATAAATTTCAATAAATGATACAAACAAACTTTCAACATTGTATCAATCTTTTTCAACAATTAACGATAAAAATCACGATGAATGGAAATAACAAATCTTAAGATTATAGAAATTGTTGGAAATGTCTAAGTTCGGCTTGAATATAAGACTTACATCGACGAACTAAAGTTGCCGTTACTTGACGGATGAAATTTGGATTTCTTATCTGGTGAGCTGCATCTTGAATTCTATGTATTAACTGATAATGTGACAAATGTTTAACGAAACAAATTCTGTTGATAATAAGTAAACTATACTACTCAGAGTGGATAAACGTAGTAATCAGATTGGAAAATAATATATAGTTGCAAAATGGCGAAACCACTGTACGTTGGGTAACTGCAGATTTGAGGATGATTCTTGGAAAGAATTCTTGAACTAAACAACAAGAGAATCTGAATATTTGTTTGATTGAAAATGAATTTTTTGACGGGAAAATGTGAAAATGCATATTCTGAAGGGAATAATTAAAAACAATACTCAGGGTGAATAAACCTAATGATCAAATTTGGAATTTACTTATAGTTGCAAAATGGCGAAAGAACAGGCAACTTATTTAACTGCAGAGTACATAACGTCTGTTGAGAAATAGCTTAATAGCTATTTGGACACGAGAACAATCAACTGAACTTTGAAAAGTGCAGAATTCGATGGTCCTAGATATAAATAGATCACAAAATATATGGTACTTGATGTAGGTAACCTTCTGAGTTTTTCAGATAATAAAGTATAATATAATGAAATAAATGCGGCGATTTGAATCTTTCAAATATTAAGTGAAAAATATGAAAATCAGAGAATTCCAAATGAAAAGATAATAGTTGCAAAATGGTGAAAGCACTTGCAATCTTGCTAAATTTAACTAATGCAAATTTGTGTATACATATGAAGAGTTAATGAATAGAATTATCTGAAAAATCAGCTAGATAACTGTTTTGACAGGAGATAAATCGAGTAAATTTGGGATCTATACAACTTGATGGTCGTAGATATAAATTGATTAGAAATATATAGATAGATGATGCTTGCTAGAAAAATCTATTGAAATTAAGTAGAATGGAATCTGAAATTTGTTAGACTTTCGTTCTCGTACTAAAGTCAAGAGAGTTTTTTACAAATTGGTCTGAATTGTGTATTGTATTCTTGTGTAAGAAAATATGAATGTTTTTGTATTGAAATACATTAATATGATATCCTCTCACTTTTTCGAAGAATGAACTTTTCGAAGAAATGTATTTTCCAATTATTTGCATCTTCCAAATATATGTCAAGTATGTGGTGCTTTTATGAATTAAAAATTAATATCAATAATCTGGAAAACTTTCACTTCATACATTAAAAATATGTTAGATCAATGTAAAGTTTCTCCTTGTCTAGAAAAATCCTTATTTTTAATGACATTGTATACAACATGTATACGTGAATTTATCCATGGCTGTAAAAATCCAAAGAAGACTGTAGAAATGAAAAAAATACTTAATTCGAAAAGGAAACTATTATGCTTATTTCACGAGTGTTGCCAATTTTCAGATAACCCTAACATTATGAATTAAATACAATAACAAAATAAGAAACTCACGAAATTTCCAATAAAACCTCACATACCTTCACGCACGTGTTTGTACTCAATAATAACTTTGAAATTGAATATATATTACATTAATATAAATTTATTCTTTGTCTAGAAAAAAACTTTATTATTCTTTTTATGACAATGTATACAATATGTATATGTAAATTTATTCATTGATGTGAGAACCTGAAAGAAGACTATAGAAATGATAGGATACTTGATTCAAAATACAAGTCTTATACGTCATAGTTGTTGTCACTCTCCAGATAGCCTTTACATTTAGAATTAAATACAATAACAAGATTAGAAACTCACCCATTCAAGGCAATATCGAACGAAAACACATATACTCTATGCACATGTTTCTAGCTGATAATAATTTTGTTTTTGTCTTGAATTTACTTGAATCGGTAAGTTTACTCTCTTTTAATTGTGTTTAATTCTTAATGCTAAGGCTATCTGAAGATTGATAATAACCATGAAATGCATATAATAACTTATATTTTGGATTAAGCATCTTATAATTTCTATATTATTTTTAAGCATTTAAGCACCAATGGATAAATTCACGTATAGATGTTGTATTATTTATTATATTAATAATAATTTTATATTAATCTAATATATTTTTATATATACATATATATATATATATATATATATATATATATATATATATATATATATATATATTCTGTCAAGAAAGTACCGGGAATTATCGATTTAAATCTGGCGGGGCAATGAGGCAGGTAAAATTTTTTTTTCCTAGGTTGGTACCACTGTCCTTAACAACTATGCCAAGCTTGAGCGGGATCTGTCAACTAGTGTGTTTGCAACAGCTGATTAAGTCAGTCGATGTCAGAGTGCGTGCCGATTTTTACTATAGGTGATTACGTTGAGCAAAGAATTTGTTTAAAGTTTTGTGTTGCAAATGAATTTTCGTGCGCCGATGCATTGAAAATGTTGCAAAAGGCCTTTGGTGATAATGCTCTATCGAAAACTCGTGCATATCAGTGGTACAGAGCCTTCAAGGACGGTCGAAAATGAAGGCCAAAGCCGCTCGAAAATGAAGGTGATGCTCATTGTTTTCTTCGATATCCGTGGCGTGGTGCACTACGAATTCGTTCCAGAGGGTCAGACGGTAAAGGAGTATTACCTAGGCGTTATGAAACGTTTGCGTGAGCGTATCCGTAAGAAGCGGCCAAATTTGTGGGCGAACAACTCATGGATTTTGCATGACGATAACGCGCCTTCTCACCGAGCTACGATTGTGACTGACTTTCTCGCCAAAAACTCAACAAACGTGCTTCAGCAACCACCGTATTCGCCGGATTTGGCTCCCTGCGACTTTTTCCTCTTCCCAAAACTAAAATTGCCCCTTCGTGGCACCCGTTTTGAGTCGATTGAAGCCATAAAACAAAATTCGGCGCGAGAGCTAAAGTCCATCCCGGAAAGCGCCTATAAAAAATGTTTCGATAATTGGAAGTGCCGTTGGCATAGATGTATTGGAGCAAATGGAGCCTATTTTGAAGGCGACCCAATAAATTTTGCGATTAAATGTAAAAATGTTGTTTTAATTGAAAATTCCCGGTACTTTCTTGACAGAGTAGTATATAAATATAAAAATATATTAGATGAATATAAAATTATTATTTTCTTTTCATTACAATACATACAACATCTATACTTCAATTTATCCATTGGTGCTTAAACCTAAGAAAAAGACTATAGAAATTATTAAATACTTAATCCAAAGAATAAGCTACTATATGTATTTCATGGTTGTTACCAATCTTCAGACAGCCTTAAGGTTAAGAATTATATAAAGTGAATGTTTTTCAGATTCTGATATTACTTTTTATTTCTATATAAGAGCTTCCACCAAGTAGACTCAAATTTATAACTTATATATCTATTTTTTCGAATTGTGGACTCTTCTGTGAAAAGATTATCTCTAGTAGAATATATCTATTTATATTATATACAGAATTTGAATATCAAAATAGATTAAATCTGTTAGCCTCCTATAATTGATTGAATCTGTTTTGATAGTAAAATTTTGTATATTATATAAGTCGATATATAATACGTTAGCCTCCTATAATTTAAATCGAAAAAAATTTCATTCAAAAACTTTCAGAATTAAATTAAAATTAAAATTATTGTAGGCTAACATGTTGAATCTGTTTTGTTATTCAAATTTTGTAATAATCATTCAATCAAGTAAGAAACCTCTTCTTATTATTTTATATAATATATATTTTGAAATACAAACCATGCCATAAAATGCATATTTAGTTTAGCTGAATTCTCCAAATAACTATAGAAAACATTTTTTATGATGATGGGTAAAATACTTTAGTAAGGTCAAATAAAACGACTTCAGTTGCAAGATGGGTGAGGAACTGGTTGAAGAAAGAAAGAGGGACAATAAAACACGAAACCTCAGTCAGTCACACAATTATTTTTCAACCATAACACAAAGATAACAAATAAACAAATAATAATCGTCATAATCTAAAACTTATATTATAATTTGTATATTTGGTTTGTCGTTTTCTTGAAGAGAATTTATAACCAACTCAGGTATCACCCATAAATTTTTTGTTGTACATGTAACATTTAATCAACATCGATATTTCTGATGATTTCCAAATACTTAAATCAGTTTCACAATTCTTCAAAATCATTTTCGAGTTCTCAACATAGACACATTGAGGGAAGACAATACATAATGATATCCATTCATTGTGATAGACGATCTGTTTTCTTTCTGAAGGTTGATGAGAATTCAGATATTGATTATTTTGAACTTAAGTGTCTGAAAAAATACTCAATTGATTTTGCAAATCAAAAATACGAAAATTTGAAATGAATGATTGCTTATTCGTTCTCTAATGTAATATAACAAATTTTCCTTGCAGGATTTCAGCAAATAGGTTAGCATATAAGTAGCCAAGTACTTCGAAAAACTTCTTCAATAGATATATGGCACTCTATTTTTTACATGGTTGGAACTTTCTCCTATATAATTTTGTTAAAGCAATTCATTTCTCCACAATCCAAAATCTATAAATTTATCACTTGAAATGAAGTTATTACAATTAGAGAAATAACAGCATTTTATTTATTTACAGTGAATAAAAACGTTCTCTTATTTCCTTCTCGGTAGGTAAGTTGATTTAAAAAACTGATTTCGATGTATGATGTGCTGTAATCCTATTTATTTTGATCATATTATTGCTTCATTGATTCATTTATTTATAAATGCATTGGTCGAATCACTTCCCAGTCTCACGAATCAATTTTATATTTGCACATTCGCTAGAATTATGATTGTATATCGCTACAATTTGAAAATTGATGGTTTTCACAAGAATGTACAATAGAGACGAAAATATAAGAGTCAATTACATGAAACATTCACCTAGGACAGAGTGTATATAGACATATGCTCAAAATAATATCGTAGTTTCAAAAACTGTATAAGAGAAAAACACTGTTCCTAGAGATCATTATTTTGTTGAACTAATATTTTTTCGTATTCCATGATTTTCTAAAAAGTAATTCTTTTTCTGTATGGATTGATTTGATATATGAGTTCGATAAAATGATCAAATGGGATAGTGTATTTCTGAAATGGCAAAATGGCAACACTCAGTTCTTCTGCAAAAAATTTAGATGTCAGTATAGAGTTAATTAGCTCATTAATGAACATATTCTGAACTCTATTGTTCCAATATGAAATATTTTTTAAATACTACAAACACCTTACAATGCTGAGCTTATTACTCATTTCAACAGAAAACATCAATAAATGCCATTTGCACTGCATACTAGAAAGTAAACTGGTCGTAGAATCGATTATGAAAGGTCATGTTATATTTAAATAAGTACCTATAGATTACGCAGCTCATCAAATATATTCCACATATGGATAAAGAAGAAGGAAACTATTCTATTTTCAACCATACTCAAATTCGTGTAAATATAATCGAATACGAATGTTTCCTTCTTGATTTCCTAAAAGTAATATAATGGTATCCTGTCGGAATAATGGCAGTTCAAAAAAATATTTATGCTCAGCAAATTAATAATCAATACAAACATTTCGAAATCCTAATTTAAGTCTTAATCTACGTAACTCAAAACTGGAGTTTAAGTTTCTTTTTGGCATTCTAAATCCTCTAGGGGAGTTTGAGTGATAATATAATTATCAAATTCCTATTTATCACACACTATCACTTTCGAGAAAGTTTTACACACTTTTACAGAAAAATAGCACCATAGTTTCGAATATTTACAAGAAGAAATTTTTGGACACACGGTTAGTAGAGTTTATAGTCTTTCCACTGATAAAGAATTGAGCGATTCGATTGATGTCACTTTTCTATGAAAATTTTAACTGAAGAGTTTGAATTACATTTCATTGACTTTCTTTTCAAATACGGTTTTCATTCTTGGTTTAATTTGTGCTCAATTATATTTGTCATCGATCAAATTTTGATAGTATCTAGGTATCTAGGTCTGTATATCGGGTTTCATGAACATCGTAGTTCTTTCCGAATTCAATCATTGCCCTTCATTACTTTGTAGAAAGAGCTAATTGAATTTAAAAAGTTCTAACTACGCGAAAGGACCGGAGTAAAGTGATGGTTAATTCTTCGTGAATCCTGTTATTTTCGATTATTTCCGATATTTAAAATCTCCAGAAGACAGAGAAATTAAAAAACGATAGAAGTTTCCGGAGGATTTTGGAGCGTGAACTTTCTTCGGACGCATCATTAATCTTTCTTTTAGATATCTTTTGGAAGCTCTCTCTACTGTTAACTGATTCATTCTTATCTGCAACAATATTGGGAATTATGGCTTGTGTCATTCTACTACACCCATTATTTCATCAATCACGTAAAATTTAATTGTTTCTAGGGCCACCAACCATACTGTGTTCCTATTTGAAAATGTATCGCAATTTCTTGCGTGAAAATGGAAAATATGCAAGAACACGTTGACTTAATTTTCAAGGGAGATATCTCGTGAGATCATTTGAAACTGAATTAAATTGACCATCTAGGTGGGACGAAAAAACACATAAAACATAAAATGGAAAATCGAGTTGGAATTTCATTTGAATGCCGTTCGATCCCCGTTTTGAAAATTCACGTTTATAAAAAGGTCCATACGGAAAGGTTTGAAGAATACATTTACTTCATGGTGACATTTATTTGATATCTAATTTGAATAATTTTATATGGAACAAATAAAAAATTAATTCCAGACAATCATTCGTTTTTCCAGATAAATGGATTGATTGAAACAGGATAAATCGAATGACCATCAAGATCTCTTTTATCGTTTCCTTCCTATGTCTAAAGAAGCATCACAAAAGTTCAAGAAAATTTGTGCTGAAGATCCCATTTTCACCGATGGAAAATATTCTTCATGGTTAATGATAAATAAATTTAAAAATACTGAATAACCATCAAGAACTCGCAACTTATTGCTTCTTGATTAGTTTTACGGAAGTCGTACAAAAAAATTTCTTCGGGAGATCTCCTCTTGACCAACGAAGAATGCTCTTCTCGAAAAATGAATTGATCGAAAGAGGAAAAATGGTACAGCTATTCAATCACTTCTCTATTTATTTCTATGGGAGCATCAGAAAAGTGGTTCATGAGAATTAATTGGGATTCGCGAGAGATGAAGAACGCTCTTCCTGGTAAATGGATCGAAAGAAAAAGAAGACATTTCTTCTTGATGTATTTCCTTTGGAGTATCTTGAACAGGCTGTTTATAGGATACGACCTTAGGTTTTGGAAGAATTTACTATTTGAGGTTTAAAGGGAAGTTTTCATCATTACTTTAGGATTGATGTAACTTGATAACAAACCAGCTTACTAAATATCTTCCTTGAAACTTTAGTTAATATGTTCTCGCATCATTTGGTTGGGGGAATCAGATATGGAGGTTTGTTTGAAAATTGACGCACTGATTAAAAAAAAGCAAAAATTAATTTGAATAGAAAGAGCAGGCATATGTTGAAAAGTTGAATTATTAAACGAGGCTCAATCTTTAATGAGGAGACGTACGGAAGCAGTACAAATTCAAACGCTAATTCTTCAGCAGCAGAAAGAGATAGAGCAGGGGATTGTGAGGTTTGTTGGAACTAGCAGCATACATCGAGATTAAAAACTCGTTGTAGTAAACTTGCTGCTAGTTAAGTCTACTCAGAGACTCGAGCCAAACTCAGAACTCCTTCTTCTGTCCACGTGTTTCAAGTAGGTCTCTGAGTAAATGCTTCTGCCACGATCGTCGTATGATCTTCGCCGGATGTCGAATCGATCCAAGTCTGAAGGGGGTCTTTGACATAGACTGCAGAATGCACACTGCAGGGTATTTTTGAACGCTTCCCTGAAGTCTCTGTTGAAATATGCGTATATCAAGGGGTTTAGGGTGGAGTTGAAGTAACCGAACCAAAAGACTAGGGTTACAATAAAGTGGGGACACTCACAGGTAGTACACAGGGAGACGCTTAGGTACCATACGAAAAATGGAAGCCAACAAATTATGAAGGTACCCATAATGATGCCAAGGGTACGAGCAGCCTTATGCTCACGCTTCATTTTGCTTATGTTCCTATCTTTTGTGGGAGTCTCTTGGTTCATCTCGTGAAGCGTGAGAGTTTTCGAAGAATTTGACAGCATGTCACCGTTGGAGTTGTTCTGGTGAAGCAGTAAAGCTGTACCGTGTCTGTTATACATTTCTTTCTCTTGTCTGTTAGCTTCCCGAAATATCGCTGAATACATATAAATCATTATTGCACAAGGTATCCAAAAGGATATACTACTGCTTATAACACTGTAAGGTTTATTCACGATAAACTCGCAGGTATCTGGGTTTTCCTCCCTGAATTTCTGGTTGTTTTCAGTCGTGTACCATCCCTGATAGATTGGCACCATCAGCAAAATGGGACAACACCAAGTCGCACAAATCATCATGGCTACAACTTTTTTCGTCATGTGTATGTTGTACTTCAGAGGCTTCACGATTGCGTAGTATCGATCTACACTTATGCAACAAAGATGGAGGATGGACACTGTCGACAGATAAACGTCTATGGAGTTCCAAAAGTCGCACATGAAGTATCCGAACTTCCATTCTTCGAAAAACTGTACACTAAAGTTAAACGTCATCACGAACATTGCTATAAACATATCGGCTAGAGCCAAACTTATCACATAGTAATTGGTTATGATTCTAAGCTTCCTATGACGCATCACAGCGACTATAATCAGTAAGTTTCCGAAAATAGAAACAACAATGATGGATACCATCACGGTGGACTTTAGGTAGTGCAGCAAATTCCCCAGCCATCTCTTTGACGACACGTCTGTGAAGAACGGTGTCGCCGTGATGTTGAAGAAGTCCGTGAAATTGACTGGCTTAATGTCGGCTGCCATTGATTTTGAATTCTTCTTCAGATCCTTTTCAAATTAATTGGTTGGTTTTTGTCGTAAATCAAGATGCGGTGTTGCCACGGATGGGGATGCATTGTACATGTTGTGGTGGATGCAGTCAAGGGTTGATTTAATGTACGTTCGCGTTGTGAAGATATTTCCTGAAAAAATAAAAAGTTTTTAGTATTCGGATGAAAGATTTTCATTTGGAATATTCGAATAAGTAAAATATATTTTATTCTTTGAATTATCATCATCGATATATAAGGAGTAGAAATAATTTCGTGCTGTTTTGATAACAGATGTTGCCACTAGTTTATTGGAACGAAGTTCTTTATCGCGCGTTGCGAAAAGGGACTAGACGGAAAAAATTAAGACCAAAAGTTGTAACGATACTTTTTGCTATAGTTTCAAGCCGTGCGGCGTGCACGTGTTTCTCTGTCTCTCTCTCTCTCTCATAGAAAGCAAGCCAGTTATTTTCGTTTCGTCTTTCTATTTCGCATTAAACAGTTCGTGACGATTATTTTTGTTGAGTGTATACAGGTTTTTTGTACATAATAAATAACAAAAAAAAATAATGAATCCTGGCAGTGTTTCTGCACAAGTTCCGGATATTGCTGATGGAGTTAGCTAAGTAGAGATTTTATACAGATAATAATAAATGCTTATGTATTTTTAACAAGTACGCATTATAACCTCCCTTTACTATTGTGCTAATTATAATGTGCAAATTATAATTTAATATTACAATATCAAAACGTATGTATATGTACAATTTTTAGCTTTTTTTATTTTAATAGCGAATCAACTAAAGCATCGACTACTGAGGTACAAATCATAACATCAAGGAAAAAGACAAATGCACAAAGATATAGAGAATATCGTGAGAGAAAGAAATTACAAAATACAATGGTAGAAATATAACTGCAGAGAGATTAGATGAATATAGTGAGACAAGCTGAAAAACCTAAAACTAATGCAGAAAGAAGAAAAAACATTATGAAGCGCAGAAATTAAAGAAACAAGAAAGTAAAAAAATACCTAAAACTGTTAAACAAAAAAATGGAGAATATTACGATAAGAAAACAAAATTTCAGGCTTTAAACACTCTAAATCATCATACAGATGCGTAAGTATGATTTTTTATCTTTCTAAGGTATATTTTTTGGAGTAAAATATGATGTCTTTTTAATCAATATTTTTCGATTGGTTAATTTTAGATCATGTGATAATTGCAGTGCAAAAATATGTCACCCAGAAGAAATAGGTAATAATGCAGAAGAAACGCAGCAAAATAATTCAGAGAGCAGTGAAGGGAAAGCAATAACTTTCGAAACGTGCGCATGTCTGCTAATTATGTTCTAGCGATCAACAAAACCTTATTGGGCTTATTTAGGTTTGAATTGTTATACAGATGTATGTTGCATTGACTCGATTTGTAGAACTTTTTATTACCATTGCTAATTCTTCTTATTAATATCTGGTACAAATCAGCCGGATTAATTTATTTGCATATGAGAGAAGATTTAGACTTACAAGTGAAGAATTAATTCACGTTTATACGGAATTACATTTTTCCGAATGGTGGCACAAGATCTTATGACTTCTCAAAATGTTTAATCATATTTGAATTTTCTTATATTACTCTGAAAAACATTCCAAGTACTTTAGTAGATCGGAGGAGGAAATAAAGTGTTCTGGAAAATTAAATCGAATTTGAGAAATCACCTAAGAAATGATCTAGAGTTTCAAGTGCAGTATCATCTCACATTTATTGGAATTGAATTTTACCGAACGGCGGCAAAAGATCTAAAAAAATCTAAAAAGTACTTTTTAATATTTTTAATGACATATCAATTTTTGAGAGACTTCCTATAGAGCTCTTGAATGAATTTCAAGTTGATTGGAAGTAGATAAAGTGCCCTGGAAAATTAAATCGAACTCATCTAACCCGTGACAATAAAATCTCATAAAAACTTTCTAGAATCGAATAAGCTGAAAAACAGCGTCACATAGTGAGTTAAAGAAGTTTCATTGATACCAATTCGTTCTAATAATCAACCATCGCAGTTGGAAACTCTCGATAAGGCTTCATTGATTAAAATCAATCAAGCCCTTCGATACTCCCCAATTACGTAATTTCTGCAACTCGATTAGAAGGGAGGGATTAGTTACACTTGGTTGGTTAATGTGCTGAATGTGGCAGTTTCTGTTGAAAAGTTATATGTAGAATTTTGTTTTCGTTTAAAGCCCCGATAAAAGGGATATGTGAAATGACGAATCGAGGGTTTGTCCAACATTATTCAATAATCGAACCATTCTTTTACTCGTTACTATTAAATGCCTCATTATGATTGAAATAAGCTTTCGGAAACTATCAGGTTAAACTAGCAAAACTAAGAACTTCATATTTTATTTTATAAGTTATAATCATGTTTCTCATGATTTGACAAAAATGTTGATTTCATTTAAAGAACAATTCACACAGTTTTTATGTTTCACCATTTATTCAGAATGATGACACGTGTTTCGGTCTTTCGACCATCTTCAAAGGAGTACAACTGCATACTCCATTCATTTAAACATGTCGACATTAAAACAGAGCATTGTTCAGGTGGAAGAGATATTTTCTAATTGGACGGGTGTCTGTCACCATTTCACTGTTTGGTCAAAAATTAACAGTGCTGTGACCTTAAGTGGCGCAAGATCGCAGTTACAAAGCCTACCCAGAATACAACTGAACTCATAACTAGCACAAGCTGAAAAAGCTTCTGAGAGATCTTCACAGAAGATCTAGGAGTATCAGGATAATAATAAAATTACAATGGTGGGTTTGTAAGATTACATTTATTACAAAAAAATTCAATGAAATATAACAGATAACACCTGGATCAATTCTACGAAACCATTACTAATTTGATCCAAAAAGCAATGGATAAATATCTGACCATAAACTTCGTTTATGATACTAATAAAAAACGACTTGAATGACACTGTTGAAAATGCTGAATATGTAGATTCTGAAGTTTGTAATTGGTTCGCCATGAATGAGCTAATTGTAAACGAATCCAAGACCAACTTAATATTGTTTCGTTCGAAACAAGCTCAAAGTAATTCTCTAAAAAGCATAAATTTCGAGAATCAAGAGGTGGATTGAAAATTTTGGTTTTCACGAAAACTTTCACGTACGGTAGCAATATTTTTTTCACTTCTTGCATTGCTTCATCTCACTGGAACTGTAACATCATGAAGTGACGACCAAAAATTGGAGTTAAAGTACCTAAAGTTCGAGTAATAGATCGCGATTTTTCATAATACATTTGGATTATTTTTAAACGTTGTTGAGGTGTGTACCTTTCCATGATTAAATGACAGACATTGAAAAATACGACTGTCAATGTTACAAATAAACATTGGCTGCCATGCGTGAGTAATGTCAATTTAAAAATTAGACATTCCCATTGAAAGACTCTTTATATGTGTATAAAAGTGTTCAATAAACTGCCACCTAGTTTTAAGAATTGTTGTCATTTAGGTAAATTTAAGAAAATGATAAAAAAAATATTAATACAATTACAACCATATAGATTGTATAATTATTCAATTCGAATAATTTATTATAATTTTTGTTGTATATTTGTTTAACGTTATTTTACTTTTCATGTAAGCAATTTATGTGAAATTCGAAATGAAGGAGACTTATTTATTTTCTTTGGTTACGGCTATGACTTAATAATAATAATTCATTTATTCATTCCCAATAAAGTACATATCACTGAATATGAATAAATTTTGAACCCATCAAAAATTTCATGGAAAGTCAGGTACAATTTTGTCTAAAAAGACACATAAGAATAAATAAATAAGAAATGTATAAAACAAAACAAAACATTAGTTAAACAAACAATAAATAAATAAATTTGCCCAGACAACCTATTTCATAAAAATATATTTTTTGTGAACAGTATCATTCAGGTATTCATGTATTGAGTAGTGCGCATTCATTAGGAGACATTTCAGTTCATTCTGAAGCTTTATTCGATTTAATTCCTTCATTCTGGACGGCAGTTTGTTGAAAATTTTTATAGCTAGATGACTTACATTCAACTGTGATACTTTTATACGATGGTATGGAATGATGACATTTTTTTCTACTATCATAGTTGTGATTAAAGTTGTTTTTCAATAGTATGTCCTTATTATCATGAATGTACATAACACAAGTAAGTATAAGAATGGACGACACGGTAAGAATTTTTTCTCTGGGGAATAGCTGTCTAAAGCTATATCTACTACTTACGCCATATAGTATTCTCAGTACTTGCTTCTGTTTTATGAATAATTTCTTACTTTCAGACAAATCCCCCCAGAAAACAATACCGAAGTTAAGGACACTATGAAAGTAGCTGTTAAGCTGTAAGTTATCTTGGCTGCTTCAACTCCTGCAATTTGGTTTATTCTCCTTACTGCATAGGCATCTCTTGACAACTTAGGAATCATTTTATCAATGTGGACAGAAAACTTTGATTGCAAAAAGACACCAAGTAGCCTCATGTGATTGTTCGAAGACATTTTAGGTTCAAATATTATTCACTGTGTTTTATCACTATTCATCATCATTCTGTTTGCGCTGAACCATACCTGGGATTCCTTTAATGTCTTCTTGTTTTTCTCTTCCAATTCCTGCTTGTCCATCCCTCTGTTTAGAAAAGAAGTGTCATCAGCGAAGAGGACGGTTTGATCTGATTTCACATTAGCTGGCAATTCATTCACAAACAAAAAGGGATCCAACACAGAACCCTGCGGTACACCATGACTCACTGTCTCCCAAGAAAGAGAGCTGCCTCCCAAGCTTGTTTTCTGCATCCTGTTTGTCAGATAATTTTTCATCAGGTCAAGAGCGTCACCTATGATTCCATAGTATTCAAGCTTGTTTAAAAGCACTTAGTGTGAAATACTATCGAAAGCCTTGTATAAGTCATATGCCTGTAAACTAGAATTTTGTGCCCCATCAAAAGCTTCTCCTATATTTTCAAGCACCTCCTTCAGTGCCGTCTCCACTGATTTGCCCATCAAAATCCATGCTCTTGTTTGCAGAAAATTTTGTGATATTTGAAGAAACTCATTAATTAATTTTTCATTATTATCTCAAACAATTTTGAGAACACAGGAAGTATCGAAACTGGGCGATAGTTTACTGGTAATTCTTTATCTCCTCTTTTATCGACAGGTACTATTTTAGCCTTCTTCAACTGATCTGGAAAGTACCCCTCTTTTAGACATTTGATGAGCATGCTACATTATGATACCTCAATGCACCGAATAATATCCTTCAATTTGGTTGGTGTCGTTCCATAAATATATCTGGTTTGCTTAGATTTTATTTTAGAGCTTTCCTAAGTTCTGTTATTGTGCATTCATGAAGGTAGATAAACTTATCGTCTGAAATATTTGAAAAAACCCTTCAAAGAATTTTCAATTTATATTTGTTTATAAATATTGTTGAAGCACCTCCTTCAGTGCCATCTCCACTGATTTGCCCATCAAGAACCCATGCTGTTGGTTGCAGAAAATTTTATAATGTTTGAAGAAACTCAGTAATCTATTTTTTATTATTATCTCAAACAATTTTGAGAACACAGGATGTATCGATACTGGACGATAATTTTCTGCTATTTCCATATCTCCTCTTTTATGGACAGGTACTATTTTAGCCTTCTTCAAATGATCCGGAAAGTGCCCCTCTTTTAGACATTTGTTGAGCATGAAGCTCTAGGAGGAAATGCGGTGTTGCGAGGGAGCTTCCACCTCTTAATTTGGGAGACGGGGTTTCGTTCTGAGTTTGCGCACCAGAAACTCTTCAGACAGGCGTGGTGCGTAGCTCTGTCTGTGACGCCAGAGTGATCCAGTTACGTTTACGTTACTCATCAAACTAAGAGGTGGAAGCTCCCTCGCAATACCCGCATTTTCCCACCAGAGCTTCATTGGTGACCCCGACGTGATTGGGAGAGTTTGCTTTAAGAGCGAACCAATAAATTTATTTGGAGGACCTAATTGACCCCTATGCGTAATTCCGAGACGGCCTTTTCCTTTCGTTCCACAGATCCCCGCTGGAGATGGCACCGCGACCAGCCCAGCGGCGGACTGTCTCCCGTGACCTTATCGACGCTCACTGGAGGGGGAGTTTGTGGCGAACAACTTCTTCGCTCCTCGTCCAGAAACCTGCCTTGCTCTGTCGCAGCTTGACCAGCGTACCAATAGAGGACCCGACCAGTCTAAAGATTCGTGACTAAACGTCCCAGCCGAATTCCAGTAGGGCAAGGCACAGCGTTTGACGATTACCGTTCCAAGCGGACGCATGGTCACCGGCGTCACAGCCAGAATCTGCGCATCACGCTTGTCTGATGAGCACAGACTCGGAAACGAACCGCCGTCTCCCGAATCAAGAGGTGGAAGCTCCCTCACAACATCCGCATTTTCTTCGAGAGCTTCATATCAATTTCCATATAATATTATTTTTGTTTTCTGAATTTCTTATCTTATGTAAATTGTACTTTCTTTTCAGCACTGTTAATTTCTCGGCATATTTCTTTCGGTGAATGATATACTACTCTGTCAAGAAAGTACCGGGAATTTTCAATTAAAACAACATTTTTACATTCAATCGTCAAAATTTATTGGGTCGCCTTCAAAATAGGCTCCATTTGCTCCAATACATCTATGCCAACGGCACTTCCAATTATCGAAACATTTTTTATAGGCGCTTTCCGGGATGGACTTTAGCTCTCGCGCCGAATTTTGTTTTATGGCTTCAATCGACTCAAAACGGGTGCCATGAAGGGGCAATTTTAGTTTTGGCAAGAGGAAAAAGTCGCAGGGAGCCAAATCCGGCGAATACGGTGGTTGCTGAAGCACGTTTGTTGAGTTTTTGGCGAGAAAGTCAGTCACAATCGTAGCTCGGTGAGAAGGCGCGTTATCGTCATGCAAAATCCAGGAGTTGTTCGCCCACAAATTTGGCCGCTTCTTACGGATACGCTCACGCAAACGTTTCATAACGCCTAGGTAATACTCCTTGTTTACCGTCTGACCCTCTGGAACGAATTCGTAGTGCACCACGCCACGGATATCGAAGAAAACAATGAGCATCACCTTCATTTTCGAGCGGCTTTGGCGTGGTTTTTTCGGTTTCGGCTCATTTTTTGCCACCCATTCCGATGATTGCTGGCTTGTTTGCATATCGTACTCGTAGACCCAGGTCTCATCACCAGTTATAATCCCATGAATGTAGAATCGGAATTGCAGCGATCCAGCATGTCTGAAGCAACCTCTTCGCGATGACGTTTTTGAAGAAAATTCAGGTCTTTCGGTACGAGTCGTGCGGCCACCTTTCTCATGCCCAAAATATCAATCAAAATCGTACGTGCGGACTCGTGGGATATCTTAAGATCATGTGCTATCTCTCTCAAGCTGGTACGACGGTTTTCCAGCACCCTTTCCTTAATTTTATCGACGTTATCTTCGATCGAAGCCGTCGATGGGCGTCCACTTCACGACCGTCCTTGAAGGCTCTGTACCACTGATATGCACGAGGTTTCGATAGAGCATTATCACCAAAGGCCTTTTGCAACATTTTCAATGCATCGGCACACGAAAATTCATTTGCAACACAAAACTTTAAACAAATTCTTTGCTCAACGTAATCACCCATAGTAAAAATCGGCACGCACTCTGACATCGACTGACTTAATCAGCTGTTGCAAACACACTAGTTGACAGATCCCGCTCAAGCTTGGCATAGTAATTAAGGACAGTGGTACCAACCTAGGAAAAAAAAATTTACCTGCCTCATTGCCCCGCCAGATTTAAATCGATAATTCCCGGTACTTTCCTGACAGAATGTATGCTGATCTGGATTTCTGTGGTCATTAGCCGGAGACTTATTATTATTATAATAACCAATTTTTTTTTACAATAGAGCTCCAATTTTTGAACTTATTTATACTGAAAATAAATTTATTAAAGTGAAGACTTCCTAAGTCTCAGGAAATAAGAATTTTTTTCCATTGCTCGATTCGTGAGATTTATTATTGAGGAATATTGAACTAAAAGGGTGGTGGGTGCGTTAGGCGAAGACTGGCGATGACATTTTCACATTTCGCGAAATTCCGCTTCGTCCGCAAATATAATGGAGCCACAAATTTTCCGCGAAAATACCGCACGCGGAAATCAGTCCGTCGCTAATAAACGTCGGTTCGAATAACAAAGTTTGGCCGTGCCAGGCATTAGCGCATTGCGCCACCTCGTTATTCCCGTGAACATTCCCGTAACATTGCAGGGAACACACATTCAGAGCAAGTGGGCATTCAATATTGTAGGGCTCGCAGTAATTTTGCGTTCGAATAATATGGTTCGATAAATTATGTAGGACCTTCCGCATATGTAAATATGCATCCCGATGCAGAATTCACGGCTGAAAATTCGACGGCGATTGCACCGGCGTCGCGTCGCTGGTCGTAACGGAGAAACGACGACATAATGTAAACAAAAACATTCGAGGAACGTTGTACGCGGAAATTATGTAAAACCTATCAAGGTAGCCAGAAAAATTCGTTCGTATTTTTAAATTATTACTTCGTTTTGACCTACTTTGATATAACGATGCAAACCTAATCTTTTTTGAAAGTTGAAAATACAAAATCATATCTGTATATTTCTGTGATATAACCTTATTTTTGTATAGGCCATGCTTATCCCAAAAATGGTTAGCTGTCGCAGAAATGTCTAGTGATAAAAAAGGTATCTTCATATATTTTCAGATGATTATTTTGTTTATTCAAATAACTCCTTACTGAAGAGATTTTGGGTCTGAATTTATCAGATTCTTTCTTTGGAGAATGTGCTATATAATCTTTGAAAAGGAAAATAAAAAAAGGCTTTTTGAATTATATGTTGAACAGTTTTTGGTGATGAAACTGGAGATTCTTTAACATCCAATCGAAACATGAATGTATCGGGTGTTTTTTTAGAGTGATAGAACTTTTGATAGGGATAAATGTGATTTGACAGAAGGTAGAAGCCATGTTGTTTTGACATTTCTGTTCAGTAAGCATTGACAAATTATCATGGAAATTATTACATAATCGTCCATCAGAGCAGCTTATTCATCGAACTATCGATATAAAACATTTCTCTACTCGATGCAACAACAACAACAAGACAAAGAACTGTACGTACAGAAGAAAATATCACTGCTGTAAGTCATAGTGTTAACGATGATACAGATTTGTCTATTCGTCGACGTTCACAACATGTTGGACGCCGTGGAAAATTTTTCGTAAAGAACTTGGTCTGCACCCATACAAGATCCAACTGGTTCAAGAACTAAAACCACTTGACCATAATAAGCGTCGTTTGTTTGCTGATTGAGCCCTAGAACAGCTTGAAGTTGATCCACTTTTTTATCGTACAATTGTGTTTAGTGATGAAGCTCATTTCTGGTTGAACGGCTATGTAAACAAGCAAAATTGCCATATATGGAGTGAAAACAATCCTCAAGAAGTTCTGCAGGTTCCATTGCATCCTGAAAAATGCACTGTATGGTGTGCTTTACACGCTGAATGCATCATCGGTCCATATTTCTTTAAAAACGATACTGGAGGTATGTTACAGTGAATGATGCTCATTACAGATCGATAATCAATGGTTATTTGTTTCAAAATTTGAATGGTATCGACCCGGAAGTGTTTTGGTTCCAATAAGATGGTGCTACACCTCATGCTGCTAACGTAACAATTGACTTGTGGAAAGGAAGATTTGGCAATAACATTATTTCGAGAGATGGTCCAATTACTTGGTCTCCAAGATCATGCGACATAACTCCACTGGATTGTTTTTTTTATGTCAAGTCATTGGTTTATGCTGATAAACAAGAAACAATAGACGCTTCGAAACCATAACTCCAACATAACTCGTGTTATTGATAAAATTAAGCCTGAATTACTCGAAAAAGTGGTCCAAAATTGTTCTGGTCGAATGCGGCTCCTCAGAGCTAGTCGTGGTGGACATATGCCGAAAATTATTTCTAAAACATAAATGTCACAAAATTATCTTTCATGAAAAAAAATTGGCTTCAATTTTAATTTAAATGTGTTTCATTTCAATTTAAATTTCCATCACTCTAAAAAAAACACCCGATATGAGGTGATGTCTAAATAATTTGGTGATTATTTCATTATTCTTTTGATTATTAATTGGTTAATTTCCACCACATGTTATGATACTATATATGTATATAAAGTGATACAGTGTATTTGGGCATGTTTTAAAATTTAATTCTGAATGTTTTCATGAGATTTATTCAGATTGAAATCTGTAAAAGTTCTGGAGAATTAATTCCAGCTATTATCCTGTTAAATCAAATTTATGAAAACATTCACTTTATACATTCAAACAAATAGAATACAATACAATAATTTATTCAGCATTAATAATTCACATGCTTCGTCAAAGTTTATATTTTTATTATTACTATTAATCCTTCAGGAATTATTCAACAGCATATATTGCATCTTTTGTGAGAACTTCTTTAAGATATTTCTTGAATCTTTTCCCATTCAGTTGTTTCAGTCATTAGGAAGCCTATTGTAGACTTTAAGTCCCCAGTAGTCCACTCCCTGTTTGTTTCGGCTTCTTGTATTAAATTTGTGCAATGTGCTAGTGGTTGGAAAGGTGTCTAAGTTCTTATGGACATATGTAGAACTTCCATTTACAGGTGTCCCAGAAGTCGACGTCAAGCCAGACTCAGGTAACATGTCAGGTCATAATAGTCATCAGAAAAATATAAAACAAAATCCAAGTCCTGTATTTTTCAAATCATATTACACTTTATTTTATTCAGTAAAATGCACACCCTGTGATGATTTTTGAACTCCTGCTGCTACAATTTTTCACTTTTTACAAATTCTATCTTTCCTATGTTATCCCGAATAGTGCTTCTGTAACCTGTAATCTTCAATTCTAAGCCAATTGCTCCAGCTTGGAAAATAATGTCACTTTTTGCCGAACCAAGGATTCTAAATTAAAATTTCGCACAACTTCAATTTACTTTACTGAAAAAAAAATTGTACTACATCAGTTTGGCAAGTTACTTCAAAAGTTAACACATTAAGTAAGGATTCTAAAATGCTATAACACTACCTACATTCTCTTTTAGATTGGACAAAAAAGGTTTTTCTTAAAGAAATTCAGTTTCGTTTTATGACAATATTTAATAAATTCTCAATAGATGTCCAAACTGCCTGTTTCAGCCGCAATACATGCAGTACATCTTCTTAAAAAAGATCAGGATATCAGACGGGCGAATCTTCCGTTGTATAAAAGCACATATCTCTCCAATATCCTGAGATTACCCTCATCCAAGGCCTTTAGTAAAAAAGAGGTATCATCTGCAAACAAAAGGATCATTAGATACATGTTCCACTCATCTTTTGTAAGATTTAGGTCGTTTAGGAATATAAGGAAAAGTAAGGACCCTAGCTTCGATCCTTGAGGAACTCCAGACATAATGTTCCTACTCCCAGATAGTAAGTTATTACATAGTACGTGTTGTTAACTATTCGATAGGAACGAGCGGATAATATCAGAAGCAGCACCTCCTAATCCATAATACCATAGTTTACTCTGCAGGATATCGTGGTCTACGTTGTTGAAAGCCTTCGATAAATCCTGAGAAATAACTTCTGATGGGCATTTTTCGTCCAAGGACTCCACTACCTCATTCATGACCTGTATCAGCAGAGTTGTTGTTGATTTTCTGGTCCTGAATCCATATTGTTGACTGCCAAGCATTTTCTTATCTTCAAAATATGCTAGGAGTCCAGATTTGGTTATTTCTTCTAGAATCTTTGATATGGCTGGTAGGATGGATATAGGTCGATAGTTCGACAGGTAATTTTCATCTTCCTTTTTGTGGATTGGTAATACTTTCGCTTTCTGGAATGGCGTTGGGAATACACTCTCGGAGAGACATTTATTGAATATAATCGTTAGTGGCTGGGAAATTTCAATTAACAGGGCTTTGATAATTGTAGTTGACATGCCATATATATCTTGTGTTTCCTTTCCCTTGATACATTTGATGAGGCTTATGACTTCGAATTCAGTTGTAGACTTGAATTCGAATAATTCACACTTGGTGGGATTAATCTGTTTCAGCAACTCTAGGGCTTCAACTTTGTTGCCAGCCAAATTCCCACACATTCACTGGATCACCGATGGAAATAATTGTTGAACGTTTCTGCATTCCCAGTATTTGGTGTTATGATTTTCTAATTTACAGTTTCTTTTTTGATTATGGACCATATAGATTTTTTTTTTATTTTCTGAACTATTTATAACTGCCTCATTATTTCCCTATTTGTTTTTTCAATGCATTTTATCAGATTTTCTTGAATTATGTTATATTCCTCTTATAGTGTATTTTGTGACTTTAAAAATGGTGTCTTATATTTCAAGTCTGTTCTTAATCGCTCTTATATTCACATTATTATATATTCCGGTTTTATTAGAGTTTTGCATTTTTTGTTTTGTTTTTTCCGGAAATTCTAGTTTAAACCAGAGTCTCAACTTATCAAAGAAGTTTTGATAGTTCTCTTCTGCTGATATTGGGGTAAGTATAAGATTAAAGTTCTTAGCATTTATTCCTGATGATGTAATTCTTCTACATTTAAGATTTGTATTATTCATTGATAAATTTTCTTTTCCAGATGGAAAGGTTATAGTTTCGACGCAGTGGTCCCTCATATGTAAATTTACAGTGCTTGTAGTGTTCGGTTCAAAGTTAAAGATTATATTATCGATACATGTTGAGCTATTAGTTGTTATCCTAAATGGTTCATGCGTTTTGTATTTTCCATTGTAGCAAATATATAAATTGCATAATTTTTTTTGTCACTGTTTTCATTTAGCATATCTACGTTGAAATCACCGCAATTTGTATTCTGCATATACATTTGATTAATATAAAATTAATACTTGACTAAAAAAATATTACTGGACTTTTTTTATATCAATATCTAGGGGTACTGATGTCTTCCTTGATGTTAAATAAACGCAGACTGTAGTATATACAGTTTATTAACAACTTGCAAAACGTTGAGTTTTTTCCCCCTACTCAAAATTTTCCTACGTCGGCTTTTTCGAAGTTCCCATCGCTTAAAACATCTATACACGTCTAGACTATCCAGATATTTTGACTTGTCGATTTCTTATCTCGACTTTATTGAGAATTCTCAATCTAAGCTTCGAAGTCCTTTGTGTCGTCTGCATTAAAATCATAATCTCGAACTTCCGTTCCCAAGACCTCCTGTTAAATTTAAATGAATCGATCCCTTGATTAAAACATTGTTGCTTTAAGATTCTGGTCTGTTGTTTATACAAATATTAAGACTGCTTATCGGCTACGATACTCAAGTCAACGATTTTTATTTAATAGAATTCTATAGATCAAAACTTATTATTCCATTCCTAAGTAAAACATAGGCTCTTTACTGCACTATATTTTCATTTAAAAATAATTTTCTCCAACAAATTCTAGAATATAAAATGAATACTGAGAGGAATTCATGAAGAGAGATAAACCGATTAGTGGCAACGCCGATGATCCAGAGTCATGAATAATTCTACATAGTGTGATTTGAATAACCCGCCACAATTTTGAAGTGGCTACAGAAAGGCGCCTCTGCGGAAATGAGAGTGAAGTGTAAACCATAACAGTTTCACGCTTTGGCTAACATCATCAATATCTTTTTTTATTTGGCAACATCGTACGAAATAATCGTGAAAATCTTTTGCAGTGTTATTTTTTATATTCTCTTGAAGTTTATGGAAGTTTACTTCTTTTGATGAGTGTCAATTGTGAAAATGTTATGACAATCGTTAAAAAACTTTTCCGGTAAAATATCAATTTGACTCAGGAGAACAGACATCAAAGTCGCATAAAATAAATAAGGTTATAAAAGCTCTCTAAAAAAGCACTGAAAAATGTTTTACTATTTTTCCATCGAAATATTCTAATTGCCTATATTCTACCCTAGTTAATTTAGTCTATTTTTTCTATTTTTCTTCAACATGTTTTATGACTTTATTGCAGTTAATGGTTGAAGGTTGATTTAGAAAAATTAGATTCGGTATAAAAATGTTATATGAGCAAGGTGAACTTTGTATACCGCGCATTAGAAATTTTTCAACCTTTCATTGGAATATTAATTTAATATTCGGTGCTATAGTTCATATTATTCAGCAGCTCAGTTCAAAGTCTTGATATGAATTTAATATAAAAGGTTGACCAGCGCGCGAAAACAAATACGGAATTCTCCACGATGAAAGTAAAAATTCTGAATTAACATTCTTAAAATAAACAAGTAAATTTCTTTGAATGATCAAACAGATGTTGAAAGATATATTAATTTACATTTATGCAGGAATCCTACTGTCAGGTCTCAATACATATTATCGGAATAAAATAATTAAAAGAGGAAAAATGGGTTCTTCAATATCTTAAAAATCAGTCAGATTAATTCTGTTACACCTCCAAATTTCTACATTAGAAAACTAAAAATTTCTATATTAGAAAATTTCTTCAAAATTTTAAATATTATAATAAAATAAAATGTCTCAGAAGTACTGTTTCCCTTTAGAAGACATATAGAATTTACAAATATCGTACATTATGAACAGAAGATACAAGGAATAATGATAGAAAGAAAATATAGATAACTGACCAGAAATACCTAGCAGACTTTTAGCCGAAACATTGTTGCATAACGTCAATATGAAAATCAAATTCTTTGTCAAAAATGTCCAAAATAAAAATCGAATAAACCTATCTTTAAAATGATCCTTCAAGAACTTTTAAAAAGACATGCAGCATATCTCCAAAACAGCGTATGAGAATCGCATCGCTAATCATCAGTCAATTTCACTGGAAACTAAAAACACCGATAAATAAAAAATATATATTCATACCTTGCAACCTGATCTTTACTCGAGCGAAGCTAGAACATAGCTTATGTTTTTAACATCAAACAATCATTCACATTCTATGTTCGTTTAAAGAATAAAAGCAGAGGTTGAAACGTATGTTAAAGATTCAGTTATATTGAAGAAATAGTGTGTGGAAAAACAAATAAAATTTAACGAATACATCATAAAATATATTATTTCATTTATTTATTAACTAATTTATTTATTTATTACTTGGTAGACATGATGTTCAGATGAATACATTCAGCTTGTCTGCTAAGATATTATTTGTTAATTATTTTTATTTTTTGAATATGAAGTAGGGCTGATGAGTTTCCCATTGAGGAAATTCTAAATTGTTTTTTGAAGATGTTCTGCATGTTTCAGGTATTTTTTTGAAGGAACTTATTTTGAGCAAGTTGTTTTTGGAAGAAGTTCTTGAGGTTATGTTTTGCATTTTTAGAAAGGGATTTGGTTTTCATAAAACAAGGTACAAAACAAAATTTTGTCCCCTTCAAGTAGGATTTTCAGAAGTTCACTTCATTTTATTGTTTTGTTCAGAACAAATTATTCAGCTTGTCTGGTAAGATATTTTTTGTTAATTATTTATTTTTTTTAAATATGAAATAGGGCTGATGAGTTTACAGTAGTGGGAATTATAAATGGCTTTTTGAAGATGTTCTGAATGTTTTAGGAATTTTTTTGAAGGAACTTATCTTTAGCAAATAGTTTTTGAAGAAGTTCTTGAGGTTATTTTTTGCATTTTTGGAAAGGGGTTTGGTTTTCATAAAACAAGGTACGAAACAAAATTTTGTACCCTTCAAATATTTTTAGTAATTTCAATTGATGATTAATATTTTTTTGAATTCTCTTATTCCATTTTGGTACTGTGTAATAAGTACTAATTCTATATGTCTACTAAATTGAAACAGTGTTTTTCTGAGACATTCATTTAATTTAATTCTAACAGTGTATGAATAAAAAATTTTTTTGAAATTAAAATTTGTAGGAGGTTAACAGAATAAATCTGTAAGTATTTAAAATATAGTAAAATACCAAATGTCCAAAACATTACCTTGATGCATCACGAGTCATTTGATGCAGTTGTTTGAATTCATTTTACCGATTTTATGAAGGATAACAGTGATATTTTCACTGAGGCCGTTTCGAAAATAAACCATACGCTAATTTTCTCTAGATGACATCAAATACTAAGTAATATATAATGTACGATGCCAGTATAAATAGAAGTGGAAATTCTGCCAGGATATTATTTTAGAGGGAACACGTTTGACATATGTAATCTCGTTTTCGTGGCCAACATTTTGAACGATTCAAAGAGTGTGAATGATAATAAAACAACACAATGGATATTAACTTTTTTTCATTTATAACCGGGTTATAATTCTTCACAACGGGTTCACCAAAGTATCTTCTTTTTTCAGTTTGAGAGAAATTGAAAGAATGTCCATAAGAAGGATCTATTCATTGATGTTTCACATATGGAGGAGATGTATGAAATCTCAAAATAGTGAAAAAAGAAGTTTTAGTATACTCTTCATTATCCTACAAAAACGATGTATGATATTGGAAAATTTTAAATATAATACAGATTCATTCTGTTAACCTCCTACAAATTTCAACTTAAAGAAACATTTATTCAAAAACTTTTAGAATTAAATGAAATTAATGTCTCAGAAAAAAACTGTTTCAATTTATTAGACATATAGAATTAATACTTATTACACGGTGCCGAAAAGAATGAAAGAAATTCAAAGAATTATAAATTGTCAACTAAAAATATTAAACAAATACTTGAAGAGTACTAAATTTTGTTTCGTTCCTTGTTTTATGAAAACTAAATTCCTTTCCAAAAATGCAAAACATGAACTCAAGAACTTCTTCAGAAACAACTTTCTCATAATAAGTTCCTTTAAAAAAATTCCTGAAACATGCTGAACATTTAAAAATCCTTCTATCAAGAAAAAACTTCTTTTTATTATTTTATTGTATTTATAATAATAATATATTTTGGTTTCCGCTTATTACATATTATCATTGGGTTTTAAAGGAGTCCATAAAATACCTTGCAAACTTTATCTAACTTCTGTGACGAACATAGAAAAGTAGGATGTTTATAAGTTCACTTCATTCTAGTGTTTGTCCAGTAAACAGCTTTCAGTTGGTTTGGTAAGATATTTTTTGTTAATTATTTTAATTTTTTAAATATGAAGTTGAGCTGATGAGTTACCGTTGTACTAATTCTGAATTGCTTTTTAAAGATGTTCTGCATGTTTTAGGATTTTTTTGAAGAAACTTATTTTGAGCAAGTTTTTTTTTAAAGAAGTGCTTGACGTTATGTTTTGAATTTTTGGAAAGGAATTAAGTTTTAATAAAGCAAGGATCGAAACAAAATTTTGTACCCTTCAAGTATTTATTAGATAATTTTTAGTTGGTAATTTATATTTCTTTGAATTTCTTTCATTCTCTTTGGTACTGTGTAATAGTGTTAATTTTATATGTCTACCAAATTGACACAGTGTTCTGAAGACATTTATTAAATTTAATTCTAAAAGTTTTAGAATATAATTTTTTCGAAATTAAAATTTGTAAGAGGTTAACAGAATAAATCTGTTTGATATTTAAAATTTTGTAATAATCCTGCTATCAAGAAAAATCCCTTTTTATTATTTTATGATACTGTGTTATCAAGTTTATGTTTTCATAATATAACAGGAACCGGTGAGTAAGGTCGCTTTCTTAAATTAAATTCAAATGATAAATTATCAAGAAGTTCTTATTTTTAATCAATAATGTGATCACATTCGATATCGACTACCTTTTGCCTTCTAGTGTGCAAATTTTCAATGCCGGACAGATAAAAGTAAATTGGTTTCAGAGTGAACTATCTCAAGATGGCATTTTGGACATCATCCAAATTTTTAATTTTTTTGTCACCCAGAAAATTTTGTAGCGATCGGAATAACTGGAAATCCGAGGGTGGGTGAGGCAGTACCTCCTACCCCTTTTCATTTAATTTTTTCAAGGTTCGCTTCGCACTGTCGTGTTGCAGATGCCCCCCAAGCATTAGATCTTGACGTGATGGGGGCGCTCTCTTGACTAGGACCCTAGATTCGTCCCGGCGAATTGGAGGGTTAAGTCTTGGTGTCTAACGTAATGCCATTTCGCGCCAGTCACTGGACCTGTATGGTGGAAGATCTCCGAATGGGGCCCTAGTTTTACTCAGGTGAAATGGAGGGCTGAGCCGGTTGATTAACTCAGTGACAAGGGAGTCTGTCGCAGCACAGGGCTTCTCCCTTAAAACTGGCGTACTCTACCCTATCGCAGTATAAATCTCCGGATTCTGTGTAATGGCCGAGTGCGTTATGTAGCATACTGCGTTACCTCGGGGGGGTGGTCTTGCCCTCAGGTGTTACTTGTTCCACCTGGCCACCCCAATTGGTGTTGGACTCGAGGGGGCAGTGGTTGAAAGTCCGCATGCTGGACTAGGGGGGTATTTCATTTATCTGTTCGCAGACCCCCATTTTCGGGATATTCTCATGAAACGACTCGGGGTTTAACGGGACTTGACGGTTCGACCGGCCTGTCCTGGCCCCTGGATCTGTGCGTAACAATTTAGGGTTTGTGGATCTCGACGAAATGGCTCCGCCATTAGTGCTTGACGCCAGGATCAATCAAATGACTTCACATGGGTTCGGTGGGTCAGGACGTATAGTCCGCTAGACGGTGCTCGTACCAGGATCAATTGTAGTCGTCAATCTTGAGTTTATCTTAGTTTATGGCTGCGTTCGGGTGGATGGATAAGAATTCCCTCCGGCGGGTGAGTTGCGTCTCAAATCAACTCGGGTACTGACCTGCTGAGCCAGTAGAGGTTGGATAGTGCTTCGCTGCTACCAGTCAGACGGTTCTGGCTTTCGAGTCGGGGCCCAAACTGGAAGCTGGTGGGTTCATCTCTTCGGAGGGGTTCTCGCCCCTCGAGCGCGATGATATGGCGTAATCCTTATCACACTTTCTACCTCTAGGGGTGGACTGTGGAGACTGCTTGGTAGTCACTTGGAAAAGAGGCCTTCCTCAAATAGCCAATAACTATTCTGGTAGAATTCACCTGTCGTGTTGCAGAATAAAGCCTTTTCTGTTGACAATTGCCGAATAATTTTCGATTAGGGATTGTTTCACTCAATCCAATTGTTCACAATAAAGAGCTATCGGGTGTTTTTTTAGAGTGATAGAACTTTAAATTGAAATAAAACACATTTAAATTAAGATTGAAGCAAATTTTTTTTTATTTGAAAGATAATTTTATGACATTTATGTTTTAAAAATAATTTCTGGCATATATCCACCACGACTAGCTCTGAGGAACCGCATTCGACCAGACCAATTTTGGACCACTTTTTTGAGTAATTCAGGCCTTATTTAATCAGTAACACGAGTTATGTTGGCTTCCAAAGTGTCTATTGTTTCTGGTTTATCAGCATAAACCAATGACTTGACAGAACCCCAAAGAAAATAATCAATCATAAGGTGCAGTGCTATCTTGTTGGAACCAAAACACTTCTGGGTCGATACCATTCAAATCTTGAAACAAATAATCATTGATAATCGATCTGTAACGAGCACCATTCACTGTAACCTGAGCTCCAGCATAGTTTTTAAAGAAATATGGACCGATGATGCCTCTAGCGTGTAAAGCACATCAGACAGTGCAATTTTCAGGATGCAATGGAACCTGCAAAACTTCTTGAGGATTGTTTTCACTCCATATACGGCAATTTTGCTTGTTTATGAAGCCGTTCAACCAGAAATGAGCTTCATCACTAAAGACAATTTTACGATAAAAAAGTGGATCAACTTCAAGCTGTTCTAGGGCCCAATCAGCAAACAAACGACGCTTCCTATGGTCGAGTGGTTTCAGTTCTGGAACCAGTTGGACCTTTTATGGGTGTAGACCAAGATCTCTACGTAAAATTTTTCATGTGGTGGATGCACAGAGTCCAACTTGTTGTGAACGTCGACGAATAGACAAATCTGGATCATTAACACTATGATTTACAGCAGCGATTATTTCTTCTGTACGTACAGTTCTTTGTCTTGTTATTGTTGTTGCATCGAGTAGAGAAAATGTTGTCTAAAATCTGTCGATAGTTCGACGAATAAGCTGCTCTGATGGACGATTATGTAAACCATAAATTTCACGAAGTGCTCCATAAGTTTGGCGAATAGATTTTGAATATAAATTTCAACAATTTGTAAACGTTGTTGCGGCATGAGTCTTCCCATGATAATTTGTCAATGCTTACTGAACAGAAATGTCAAAACAACATGGCTTCTACCTTCTGTCAAATCATAGTTATACCTATCGAAAGTTCTATCTCTCTAAAAAAAACACCCGATACATTAATAGATTGTCCAGGTTTCAACACTTAGAAATGAACAATTCCGCGTATACTCCACCAAACACACAGAAGCGCCGTCTTAGGATGTAAACCCGGTTTCGCAGTACTTCATGATGATTCATTTGGAGGAAGCCACTGCCTTTTGCGTTTTGGATTATCATATAGGATCCTTTTTTCGACTCCAGTGATCAAGCGATCAAAAAATGGTTTTGTATGGTGCCGTTGAAGTAATACGTTGCATGTGATGATAATTATTACTGATATCACCTTGTCTCAAGTCTTACAGCATGGAACTTTATTGCTCAGAAGTCCAATTGGTTAATTAAGTTAAAATTCACCCTAATTTACCATCGAATAAATCTGTGATTGGATGGGTGAACAATGAAATAAGTTTTATTTATGACTCCGATAAGAACATTTATAGAATAATACCTAGGAAGACTTGTTGTATTATTGATTGTGCATCTCTAGATAACATTTAACCAACCCTACATGCATATATTTTCCTTTCGTATATAAACTTCCTCCAGATACTTTATCGTTATACGGCACCGGCATCCGAGATATCATCATTTTCTCGGAAACTTTAGCACGTCCCCACATATAACAGTCCCTCGATTCACAAAGATGATACTTTATGAAGCTCTCCCATACGAAAAAAATGCGATCCTTATATTGTCGTTTAAAATTTTTATAAATTCTGAGCCTGCATCCGCAAACGCATCCCTGTCTTTCAAAAAACACATTTATTATATTTCAAGGCGTCTGAGACAATGATAAATTCAATTTACACGTGGGAAACGCCTGGCTCGTTCCCATTTCCAACGACATTATGCCTTTGGTTTGGACAGCACTAACTCAATATAAAATATCAAACGACCGGGGCCCGGTCAGGGAATATTTTTGCTAGAACAAGAGAAAACGAAATGGTCTTGTAGGATGGAATAAAATTTCTGTGTGCTGGAAAAGCATTTTATAAATTTAAATGAAATCCATTTACCTCACATTTATTCGTAACCTCCTTTTCAAAGTTGACGATGTGATAATGTTACTTATTATTTCAAATTCTTATACAGTGCATCCGAAAGTAGTAATTCAATAAGATTTAGAGTATCTTCTCCTGCTTTCCTTTAGCAGAGGCTTCTTGCCTGTTCTTCCTTCGTTCCAGTCGGTCTTGACGTTGTCTCTCCATTTTATCTCCCAAAGCTTCTTGTCCCAGATGGTGTTTTTATTCTTTTTACTTCAACCAGTCTTTCTGCATTCATCCAGCTCATTCCATTGAAGGTTCCTCTTCACCACCCACTCATTGATGTTTTCAACCTTGAACTCTTTCCTAATATTCTAACTGTGATCCAAGACTGCTGGGGTGGGCGTTGCAAGACAGGGCGCTCAGCCATAAATCTGGAGTGTTTCTACCCGATAGCAGTTACTCCGTTCATAAGGGCCAGTAATAGATCTGTGCTAGCTTTAAGATATAATGACGTGTTAGATTTCCTCGAGTTCGTGGATTCTGGCATCAAGTAGAAACTCTCTTGGCGACCTTCTAGGCTTCTTTTCGAAACAACTCTACCAAGGAATGGGTGGATGTCGATGCACACAAGAGTATTTGTACTCCTGGTAACTCAGATTGGCATTCGACTCGTGGGGGTAGTGGTTGAAAGCCTGCATAGTAGGCTAGAAGGGTATTCTTCCGTTCAGAGTCGTAGTTCTTGAGGCTCAGGATTGCGTTCAGGGATTTAGAGGTCTCTACCGTGCTTTGGCTGGCATAGAACTCGAAACTACTGGGGAGTACACGATAGGTCCGGAACTGAAGCTGTCGACTTGACGGTATAAAATCCTCTTCCATACAACATAGACCTAGTTTCTCTTTTGAAACAGACAAAATTCATAGTTTTAAAACATTCTGGTGACTTATTGTATATTTTGATACCTTGGTAAATAGGTGAATGTTCGAATTTAGTACTTCGATATTTAGGCAGTGACAGGATTTCTGCATTTCGCGTTCTATAAGAGTGATGACTAGACAATTTCCGCAGTGTTTCTAAATTCTGTATGATCAAGAGCAGTGACTTGAAAATATATACACATGGAACCGTTAAAATTTTATTTTTAACAAAGAAAGTCAGAAGTCAACGAAGTCAATACCGACGATCAAACGCAGGACCCTCTTTTGAACAACAAAGATTCTATTCACATCAGTGGAATTACCCCAAAGTAAAATGATATATGATGAATTTAATTTCTCACTCAGTATGTCAATGTGATGACTCCACCTAAAGTATTCGTCAATGTATATACTTAAAAACTTCAGACTTCATTGAAGTATTAGAACAGGTGATAGACCAAGGTTCATGCCCAATGTTTTTGTTACCGAAATAAATACATTTAGTTTTCTCAACATTCAATAAAAGTGCATGTTTCTGGCACCAATCTATGAAATTTTGAATGAGACATTTGCACGCATCAACAAGTTGAGCGACATTCGAGGCAGTAATGGCAACAGAAAACTTATGCAAAAATAAGTATCAGTTCTGATTTCAGATATTCTGGTATCATCTATAAAAAGTATGAATAAAAGTGGACCCAGGACAGAGCCCTGGGGCACTCGAGATGTCATATTTCTTACTGAAAATATTCTGAACCTTAACTTTCATGGTCCTACTGGATATAAAACTACAAAACCAGTCTAGGAATACACCTCTAAATCCCAAATATCCATCATGAACTTGAACGAAAGAACATCGAATGCACAGGAATGGTCAAAAAATAACCCTGCTACAAAGCGACCCTCGTCAAGACTTTTAAGAACAAATTCAATGAACCTAAATGCTGCTGTCTCTGTAGAACGACCAAACCTAAATCCATGCTGAGAGTCAGAAATGACACTGTATTTACCCAAAAAATGAGTTATTCTCTTAAGAACAATATTCTCAATTACCTTGAAAATAACACTCAGCACAGATATAGGCCAGTAGTCAGAAATATTACGAACGTGATTTTTATTTTTTAAAACAGGAAAAACTATCGCAGTCTTGAGAAGGTTTGGAAATACGCCATAATGGCGAATGCGTCAGAAATAGATCTGTGCTAGCTTTAAGGGGAAGGATACAATGACGTGTTAGTCTGCTCGAGTTAATGGATTCTGAAATCGAGTTGAAGTTTTCTTGGTGACCGTTAGACTTCTTGGTTTCTTTTGGAAACAAGGCTATCACGGGAGGGTGGATGAGTACGCAGGAGTATTCGTACTCCTACCACCCAATTTGATGTTGGACTCGTGGGGGCAAAAGTTGAAGGCCTGCTTATTAGGCTAGAAGGGTACTCTGCCGTTTAGGATTGTAGTTATTGAACCTGGATAACTAGCCCGGGGGCTTAGGAGTCTCAACCATGCATTGGTTGGACTTGAACCCGGATCGACTGGGGTATCTACGGCAAGTCTGGACCTGGAGCAGTGGAGGCCCTTCGGCATGTGAGTTTCGTCCTAAGCATACCGTGCATTGACAGTGCATAGCCAGTAGAAGTAGAATAGTTCTTCGAAGTTACTAGTCTATATTGAAAGCAAAGGGGGATTTTTGTTTCGTTTTCAGTGCTTATTGGGCATATCCCTATCCTGCGCCCATGGGGACAGTGACCATAGGTTCAACGGGCAGGTAAGCTACTTCAACCTCAACTGTGGAACTGACAGTAGAAGTAGTTTGTAAGCTACCGAAGCTAGTGGAAGCAAAAGGGGAATTTATCCGTTTTGCGTGCTGACTAGACTGACCCCAATCCCACGCCCATTGGTATAGTGATCATAGGCCCAGCAGGCAGGTAGATCACTTAAATTTAAACTTTGGATACCCGTCTAAATTGCAGAAATGGACACGTTTCAAACTGCGCATGTCTGCAATTTGCCCCTGTGATCAACAGAACCTTCGAGTTTGTTTGAGTATGGAATTGTTATACAGATGTATGTTATACTGTTTCGATTTGTAGAACTTTCTATTATCATAGCTCACAATGCTTATTAATAGTATAGAAAACTACATTGGTTATCTGTGACATATCTTTTATTGAATGAAAATATTAAATTCAAGGAATATAATATTAAATATGTTATTTACACATAAAATTCCGTTTTTATAATAATCATTGATATCTACGCAGAATGTGTTGTGTTGAATAACTCCTTCATTTTTGAAAGATCTAGAGTATTTTCACTTTTTATTATATCTCTAATTATCTCAAGTTTTTGTCCTGAAATAAAGTAAAGCTAAGAGTTCATATGATATGTTTATCTACCTCCGCTTTCAAGTAAATGCTGCCGATGTCTCTTATGATGAATGACAGGCCTCTTCAGTCTGTATACTATGAGAAGATATGACAGTTTTTAAAAGACTAAAATTATTGAACAATGCACTTAATAAATTTAGTCGCTGACCTAGATATTTAAACATTTCACGTTTTCAGGAAATTGAAACCGTTTCGTAAAAAAGATATTTTGAGCGTCTAGCGAAGCAGACGTTAATGAAACATCATTTCTTCGATTTAAAGTTGTTTCGTTAGCGAACATTCGAACAGTAGGTCATGACTTTTAGAGATAGGAAGCACAGTTACTGAAAATTATAGTGAGAGCTTGGACTCGATGTGAAAGGGCAATGAATAGATTGTAATTAGTGGAATCTCGGAATAGGTATCATTTGCAGAGCTAGGTTTAAAAAGTTGTAGTAGGATAGGAGAAGAATTACTCAAGAGTTTGTTACAGGGTAAACAGTTTCGAGCTGAAAATTTCAGCGAATATCTTACGTTCGTATTTAATTTATGTGCCAACAATTTTTACTCGAAAGATACGATTAGTCACAACAAACAGCTCAAACTTCAGGAGTACATTATATGTAAAAAATAATATAAATTTGAAGGATAGTGATTCAATTTTTAATATTAAAATAGGAGTAAATTGTACAGGTCAGAAAAATGTGAATATTTCAAATGGTCCTATCTATTTAACGATTTGTAAGTTTTGGAACAACTGAAAATATTTATTTAGTAGGAGTATAAATGAGTTCTTGCGGTTTTTCTCGAAAATTAAAGCTCTATTGTACAAAATCGGTTATACATTCAAAGTTTAAAGTATTGTCTGTCGCTAGCCACTTCTTTTCCCTATCTTTCTGGCAATAGACTGATCCCATCGCGAAAAAAGGACACTATCCATGCATCGATCCATTTTTTGACTTCATCGTAATTGGAAGAGTGCTGATCAGACAAGCATGTTGATCGGAAGAGATGATAATCGGAAGAAGCAATGTCTGGCCTGTATAGCTTTGTATGGTAAGATTTCCTATTTGATCGTTTCTAAGTTCGTTTTAACAGGCGACGCAACATGTGGACGTGCTGCAACATAACTTTGTCGTATCTGTTAGCGTATTCAGTCATTTTTCTTGCAATGCTCGGCTTAAATGAATCAATTATCGTCGGTAGACCTTTCCTGTGATCCTACTGTTCCATTGTAGCAGCTCATAATGCACCATGCTCAAATACACAACATGATCTTCTTGTGATGAATATTCGGCTTGACAGTTGATGATGAGGCATTCATTCATTGCGTGACGTTTCGTATCATCCTAATAGACAATTAGATATAAAAACTCCTAAACTTTTTACCGTTGGAGCAGTTGTTCACATATGAAAAAACGGTGTTCGACGTCTTTTGGCTTCAGTTCATAAGGCACCCGATTTCCTACCTTTCGGATCATTCCCATTGTTTTTAAAGGTGAACTTCGTCGAGCCTTGCCTCTAATTCTTCATACTTAAACTTTGGTAGCTGCCAAATTAAAATTGCCATCTTTAAATCGGGTTCAGACACGTTCGTTCAGCTAGAGCATGGAAGAGACTCAATCAATATGTGTTCTTCGTGTGTTGTGTCAAAAACTTTACAATCTTTTTAGAATGTAAATATGGCAGAAGAGCACATATAGGATCGCCATATATACAAGAACTTTCAGAAGGACTGTCGAAAAATAACCTAAAAATTTGAAAAACATGTTTGAGACAAAGCACACAATACGAGGGGCGTTCAATGTATTCTTGGTATCGGGGCTTATAATGTAAATACTCTAATTGTCTCATCTGCTAATGACACTAATTTACGATCATTAGTTTTCTAGGTATCCTCAGTGAAAGACAACCAGAATGACTGACGCTATAATGATGAAGAAAATCGAGCATCGCGCCGTTATAAAGTTCCTCCAAAAGTGGCCAAGTGAATTGAAAAGAGGCAGAGAGAGCATTAAATACGACCCTCGCTCGGGCTTGACCCGTTAGCGCCACCACTGAAGAAAATCTAAAAAAAGAAGAAAAGCTGGTAGTTGAAGATCCCAGAATAAAAATCGAGATGTTAGCAGAAATGACAAACCTATCCTTGTGTACCATACATGTCATGATCATCTTAACCCCTCAAAGGTCAGTGAGACACCGTGAATGCTCACCGCATCTCAGAAGTAAGTGCAAGTCGAGTGTTGTAAGGAGGTTTTGGAGCTCTGTGGAGAAGACCCATGGACTATTTTCAACCGTTTGTTTACTGGGGATGAGACGAGGGTTCATCACTATGACCATGAAAGTAAACAAGAGTCCATGCAGTGGATTGAAAAGGTTGCACAGCTCCCAAAGAAGTTCAAAATCAGCCGTTCCGCTGGTGAAATTATAGCTACGGTCTTTTGAGATTCTAAAGATATTTTATTGGTAGAATATACAAAAAGAAGTTGAAAGCATCACAGCAGCATCCTACGCAACCACTTTGCGTAATTTAGGAAAAGCAATTAAGGGGAAAAGGAGAAGAATACTAACAACGGGGGTGTTGCTGCTTCACGACAACGCGCCGATTCACAAGGCCAGCTTGGCGAAGGCTGCTGTGCGGGAATGTGACTTTGAGAAGAAATTACTCATCCTCCATAGAGTCCAGAATGGCCCTCAGTGACCTACCTGTTCCCAAATGTGAAAGAATATCTTCGTGGAAAGCGATTTTCCGACGATGAAAAACTGGAGGTAGCAATTGATATCTATTTTAAGAAGAAGCCGGAAGAATATTTTTGACAAGGTTTATAGAAGCTTATTTTTCGATCTGTATCGAAGTTTTAGGGGAGTACATTGAAAAATAGAGTTTTTCCAAAATTTTCTGAGTTTTCTTTCATGCCTATACCTAGAATATATTAAACGCCCCTCGTACAATTGAAACAGCAACTCTCTTTGAACAAAAAACAACTCAAGGTTACCAGAAAACAGATCGAGTGCAATTTTGAAGAATATCCTCGAAAGAGCAACTCTGTATTTGCCAGAAATGGGATTATTTGAAATAATCCAATGATTCTGAAGGCTTCAGCAGTTTCTGCGACTGGTCGATCTGGCAGAGTAGTGGTATGCATAATTCCATTTTGCCACCGTTTAGGCGTACACAACCTGGATGTCGCGCACAAATATTTGCGAATTCAATTAATGATCTGGCAGATGTTCTCTATGAATAGAAGATTCGAGTCGTACGGAACGAAAGTCGTATCACACACGAACGTTCTATAAATATGTGAGATGTCGCCAAAATTGAATTTGTGATAATGCTGAAAATCCTGTCTACTCTACGAATGAATAAAAGAAAATCCTGAATATTTGTTTTCGAACAGTAACATGAAATTGCTGGGTTGGTGATTAAATGGAAGGAAAAGCAGAATTTCCTCAGAATTGATTTCAATTTTGCGCATGATTACATTCATGTGTTGTTAAACCATTTATAATTCACATATTGATGATTGATTTTTTCTACGTCCAATTTATGCTAATGGTATTAACGTATGTCTCGTCCATATTTAACGGACCTTATAAGAGGTATACAGTTTTTGTGTTTGAATTTGTAGTGTTAGAAAAAATTATAATACTAAATGTGATTTAAAATAAGAAGGAACGGTTTTTTACTTGAAAGAAGGATTATTACAAAATTTGAATATCAAAACAGATTTAATCTGTTGTCTTCTACAATTTTAATTTCAAAAAATTCTTTGAAGAAACTTTGAGAATTAAATTAATGTCTTTATAAGCACTGCTCATATTTAATAGACGTATAAAGTCAAAATTCATCATACAATATCAAATGGAATTAAGAAAAACCAACGAATATAAATTGTCAATTGAAATTAAAATATAAATAAGCAAACATTTTTTGTTTCGTTCCAGGCATGCGTATTGAACTCTTCAGACAAACTTACGAAGCCCTGTTTGTTACACAATGTATTGTTTTCTGATCCTATATTAATGAAAAATAACTCTTTCTCAAAAATATAAAACATAATTTCAAGAACTTCTCAAAAACTAATTTATTTGAAATATTCAATATATTTAAATAAATTACTTCAAAAAATCTCAAAACATGTAGCACATCCTCAAGAAATAATTAAAGTTACGATAAGATCATTTCAACTTTACATATAAAAAAATAATAAAATCAATTAAACAAGGTAAGCCTAAACATTGTTTAATTGATTTTATTATTTTTTGATGTGCATGTCCTCATTAAGCCAGTACACAAATTGTTCAATATATCTTTGAGAGAGGGTTGCTTTCCACAAATATGGAAAACTGCATTGGTTGTTCCAGTACATAAATCAGGCAACAAACAACTATTAGAGAACTACAGACCTATATCTAAACTATGCATTATTGCCAGAGTTTTTGAAACGATTATTTTCGATTTTTTATACAATGAGGTTAAAGGCATTTTAAACGTTGAGCAGCATGGGTTCATGAGGGGGCGATCTGTTGAAACCAACTTATTTTTGTACACTCAGTTTCTGCTTGAGCAGATGGACGTGGGTTCCCAGGTTGATGCCGTTTATACTGATTTCAGCAAGGCTTTCGACAAAATTGATCATGCTATCTTGATACGGAAGCTTGCTGGTGTTGGTGTGCACGGTGCTTTGCTTGATTGGTTTGCTTCTTACTTAGTGGGTCGGCGTCAGTCAGTTGTGATCAGTGGATGTTACTTCTCTTATGGGGATCCCACTTCTGGTGTGCCACAAGGGTCACATTTGGGTCCTCTGCTTTTCAACCTTTATATTAATGATATCGCAGGCTGCTTCAGATTTGCCAAATTTTTAATGTACGCTGATGATTTGAAGATCTTTGCTGTTGTTTCTTGCCTACGAGATTTGATCGAGTTTCAGGAGGATTTAAATAGACTCCATGAATATTGTCACGAAAACTTTCTGTATCTCAACCTCAGTAAATGTCACCACATAACTTTTTCACGAAATAAAAACATTTTTAGTACTCAATTTAACATCAACAATTGTGTTCTGACTAAGGTATCGCTGGTGAAGGATTTGGGAATAATTTTTGACTCAAAGCTTATCTTTGACAGCCACATCGCTTATATTTCGAAAAAGGTATGCTGGGTTTCATCATTAGAGTTTGTGAGCATTTTCGTAAGCATCAATCCCTTAGAGCATTATACATAGCTTATGTCCAGAGTGTGTTGAGCTACGGATCGATAATTTGGAATCCTTATTACAATATCTATATTAATCGACTGGAAAAAATTCAGAAAAAGTTTATTAATCATGTCAACAAAAAATGTTATAAACATATTACTGATGATCGGGATCGAGTTATGAGGGAGTTAGGGTTAACTACTTTGGCTGACCAGAGAATGTTGAGGGACGCAAAGTTTATTTACAAGACTATTAATTATCTCGATTCCACTGAAATTGTGAATATGCTCAGTTTCAATGTACCTAAATATTGCACAAGAAATAAGTTTTTGTTCCATATAGATCAAAGTTCTTCCAATTATCACCTGAATTCACCATTAATGAGATGCTGCAAAACTTATAATACACTATCTAATCTCGCTGCCGTTGACCTTTTTTCTGGCCTTCTCTTGCACTTTGGAACGATTTCTGGGAAATTACTGAATTTTGTTTCATATTTGTATTTTTTTTATTTATGGTTCAGATGAATTTACTGTTTTCGTTGTTATTGGTTTTTAAGTAACATTGTGATTGGATTATTAGTGAATACATAATTTTGGGTTCGTCCCGTCTTGTATTCCTTTAAATAAATGAATAAATAAATAAATAAAAGCTTACGCTGTAATAGCCGATGAAACAGCAGATATCGCTGGAAAGAACAGCTTTCAATCGGATTGTGGTTGTATGATAAGAATCAACAAAAAATCAGAGAGGAATTTGTAGGCTTTGTTGAGCTGAAATCTCAAGATACCCCTACAATCGCTAGCACAATTCAAAGTTTTTTAGTTGATCAAAATCTTTCAGCAGAGAATTGTGTTGGATTTGACGGATGGCTGGAAAAGAAGGTAGTGTACAGGCCATTTTGAGGAAAAATTACAATGAATCATAATTTTTTCATTGCTCAAGCCACAAACTAAATTTTGTGATCAATGATGCTAGCAAACTACAGGAAATAATAAACTTGATTGCAACTGTTGAAGATACAATATCCTTCTTTCGTGAGTCGCCAACCCGCAGGACTTCGGCTCCTAATTTATCAAGGCTCTGCGAGACCAGATGGTCTGAGAAATACAGGAGCATTAGAAAGTTTTCAAACAGCTTTCATAAAATCGTCAATGCGCTAGAATATCTCTCGATCGCAGTAAACTATACTACAAGAAAATTTACCTATCAATCGCACTGTGCAGTAACTAAACCAATTTTCATTATAGGTTTAGTCATGATTGCAAAGTACTCTGTGATTTTGGAACCCGTTGCGAACGTTCTACAAGGTGAAAATATGGATTTGATTATGGTGAGGAAACACATTGGTGAAATCCTTGATGTCATCAAGAAGGATCGACAAGAAATTGAACATATTTCTGAGGAAGAACTTAAAAAATCACATGATATCGGGGAGAAAATGGGCTTTGAGTTAACAGGTCCACGAATTGTTGAAAAGAAAATACACAGAAGTAATCCGACATCTAAGACTGCGATTGAATACTGAAGACGATCGTTGATTATCCCTTATCTTGACTCTTTAAACTTATCATTGAATGTTAGATTCACACACAGGAAAATAAGGTGTATAGAATACACCTTTTTTTTCCTATTTCGTAGAGTTTGTGAAGTCTATACGCCAACGCGATGTAATTAAACTAGATTATGGCTGGTGGAAATACAGTGCAACCCATGCCTTCATTATTTTTTTATTTGACGTGAACGCGTCGAGAGTTGGTGGTGAACTCAAATGGTTAGCTTTAGAAAGTTACGTCGACCAGATATGAATGGGTTATGTAATTATATATTAGGTGAATGTGGAATTCCAATCTATGAAGGGCAGTATCATTCGAAAATTAATGTTTGTATTTTCATCCTTGCGTAGGATTATTACAGAATTCATTACAATCAGAAAGGTTTTATATGTTTTTTAGTATCGATTCTCCCAACCTTCGAATTTTTTAGTACTTATTGATGACATTATTAGAAGATGTTTCAAAATCTTGCATGTATTTTTTTGGACGATAATGTATTATAGAAAATTGGATGGCTCACTTTTTCTAAGAAGAAATCCTGTGTTCATCAGACAAAAAAATGACATCACAATTGAAAATTTTAGTTGAATAGTTAACAAAATAACTAACGGAATTGAAAATATCGGGTGTTTTTTTTAGGTGATAGTACATTAAATTGAAATAAAACACATTCAAATTATGATTGAAGCCAATTGTTTTTTATTTGGAAGACGATTTTATGACATTTATGTTTTAAAAATAATTTCCGGCATAGTCCACCACGACTAGCTCTGAGGAACCGCATTCGACCAGACCAATTTTGGACCGCTTTTTCGAGTAATTCAGGCCTTATTTCATCAATAACACGAGTTATGTTGGCTTTCAAAGCGTCTATTGTTTCTGGTTTATCAGCATAAACCAATGACTTGACATAACCTCAAAGAAAATAATCCAATGAAGGAGTTATGTCGCACGATCTTAGAGGCCGATTAATTGGACCATTTCTCGAAATAATGTTATCGCCAAATCTTTCTTTCAATAAATCAAATCCGACATCTAGGACTGCGATTGAATACGGAAGATGATCGTTGATTATCCCTTATTTTGACTTTTAACCTTATCATTAAATGTTAGATTCCCACACGAGAATACACCTGCTGTTTCCTTATCCCATCTTCATCCTTCATACATGCTTAAAAAAAGTTCAAAAGATTTGGAGAAAAACGCAAAATCTTTCATGGATTTTTTTGAGTTGGCTGATATCTCTGCAGATTAGATTTGTGGTATAATCTGTGAAGAAAAAAAGATTCAGCAGGGGACAAATTAAAGGATATTGAAGTGGCTCCACTTTTGGAGGAGGCTAATATTTTTTTCCTTGCAACAAGGCGTGCAATACTCATTTTAAGTGCTTTCCCATCCACTACTGCTACTGTTGAACGGTCTTTCAGTACCCTTCGACGGATAAAGACCTGGCTGAGAAGAACAATAAAAGAGGATTGACTGGGTTGAGTTTGATGAGCGTCCATCGTAAATTTTTTAATGAAAATCAGGACTGGATTGTTTTGAACAATTTTTCTACAAATCCAAGAAAAATGATAATAGTATAATTTTATGATTATACATTATATATATATTTCTAAAAATTTTGGTTTCATTCACCTTCGAAAAAAAAATTCCGTGATAAAATATTCCCGACCATGGTTTGCCCCCCTTAAATTTGTTCCTGGGTACGCCCTTGAGTGGTGTATTAGTTGTAGCATATCATTGGTGCAGTGGATGAATGGGAAGAGAAAAAACCTGCCTTTTGCTGCCACTATGGTAAGGCGAGAACCCACTAATCATTCACACGATTGCTATTTTTGCCTGACAAAGACTCAACGTTATTCCAAAAAGGGTAAGCACAAGATCCACTATCCCCATTTGCAGTCTGCAATACGACCTGTTCCTCATAATGCAGATTTACCAGTGCCCATCGCATCTTTAGATCCGCAAAATGTTATTGATATTGGAGATAACACATCATCAGGCAGCTCCGAAGAACAGTGCACTGATACCACTTTTACTCCAGGTCCCAGCTTCGGCGAGCCACGTTTAATTGTTCAAAGTGAGTTAAATGATTTAGTACTTGATTTGGGGTTATCAAAGCAACAGTCAGAACTTCTTGGTTCTCGTCTTAAGGAATGGAAGTTATTAGGCAACGAAACGAAAAATACGAATTTCATAAAAAGAAATGCTCCGTTTTCTGCATTCCATAGTATGGAAAATTCATTGTGTGCGTGCACTGATATTGATGGTTTAATACAGGAACTTGATTTTGAGCCTTGCCCCTCTGAGTGGCGTTTTTTATAGATTTGTCTAAATACAGTTTAAAACCTGTATTATTGCATAATGGAAATTTAGTACATTATAAACGAGTTGTGCATGCAGTGACGATGAAAGATAATATACGCACTCTTTTGGATAAAATAAACTACAACACGTATAAATGGCAGATATGTTGGGACTTAAAAGTTATAGGAATTTTAATGGTACTTCAAGGAGGATTTATAAAATATTGCTGTTTTCTTTGTTTATGTGATAGTCGTGCAGTAAATCTGCATTATATAACAAAAATTTGGCCAGGAAGAAGTGTATTTGAACCGGTATCTTAAAACGTTAAGTTTCGTCCTCCTGTAGACCCTGAAAATGTTCTTCTGCCTCTTCACATTAAACTTGGGCTGACGAAAAACTTTGTGAAGGCTATGAATAAAGATGGATTCAATTACTCGAAACAATTCTTTTCCAAGTTAAGTGATGCCAAATAAAAGGAAGGCATTCTTATTGGACCACAAAACAGAAAGTTGCTGGACGATGTTAATTTTACAGAGAAGTTTACTAGGCAGGAACTCAGAGCATCGAATTTATTTGTAAGTGCAGAAGGAGGATTTTTGAGCAACAATATGGATGCAAACTACTAACAGTTAGTTAATGAACTATTAGATGCCTACAAATCGCTTGGTGCTCGAATGTCATTAAAAATTCATTTCCTCCATTCAAATCTGTCATTTTTTCTTGAAAATTTGAGAGTTGTCAATGACGAGAAGGGTGAAAGACTCCACCAAAATATTAGGACAATGGAAATTTACTATCAAGAGCGATGGTAGTGGGGAGTGAAAGCAGACTGCACAGCCTTTCGATCGAAGCATCACCACTGAGCACTGCCATTGAGAGAGAACAATCATTTATTCGTCATCGCATCGCGCTGAGGTTTTGATTCTTCCACAGCTCCACTGCATTCTTGACTGTCTTTTCCATACCTGTATATGTACACTTAATAAAATAATATTTGTAGTTTTGAATTTGCTCACATGGGGCATTTTGTTGCATTGTAACTGTGTAACATACCATATTTAAATTGTTTCCGTTTTAAAATGAGGGTACAACACAGTTTTTTTCTACTTTTTGTAAACCCGATAAAGATGAACTAGGTGTATTTCTAGATTCTCTTACAAGTTGGCATCCAGCCATGATGGGTGATTACCGATGGTTGATTTAACCCCCATAAATGGAAAAAAAAATTTAATTATTATTTTAAGTCAATATTTTTAATCTTCGTGTTTTTCTTGAATGTAAGGTATTTTTAGTAGGTGCAGAACTAAATATAGTGGATATATGTGATTAAAAAATGAAATTTTTTTCAATACATATCAGATATTATAACATTCAATGTAGTTCTCTGAAAAAAACTTCACAGAAGTTCTAGGAGTATCAGGATAATAGTAATAATATAAATAATAATAATACAACATACATACAACATATGGATGTAAGAAATGGATTTCTATTTGTATTTGGTTTAAATCAAAGTGATACTTGCATGGAATCCTGTTAAAGAGGAAGGATTAAATTAAGAACAAGAGGCTTTAAATCCCGTAGGTCTACACATGTTTAATTATTGTTAAGTTCCACACCTTACTGTCAAATGTAAAGTGGTTACAATTCATTCTGACACCTCTTTTGGGTTGATTTAGAAGGCGCTTTTCTGAAAAAATTGTTTTTTATGGAGAACTGGTTAACCCAAGCAATAAATCTTCAAGTATTTTCGATAATAAAGGGTATTTCATGGTACTTTTTGGTGGGGATTTAATTACAGATTGCTCATGCCTCGTGTTAACTGAAGTGCCATTTCTGTTCAGTAATGTTTGACAATTCATAATGGAAATACTTAGCTCGGCACAGCGTCTACAAATTGTTCAACTTTATTATGAAAATGAGCGTTCTACGAGGAGTGCGTATCGGGCAAGCTTGTCAAGAGCCCAACGACTAAAACGGAAACTATTCGGAAGGTTGGTCGGCTTCAGTTCTTGCACTAGTTGAATTTTGTAAGATTTTAAAGAAAGATAATTGCGTAAAATACGCCAAGTTGTTGAATATAACAGGCCAAGCTGTTGAGAACGGCGAAGAATCGACACTTCACAGTCTTCGCGTACACTCTCCGCTACCGCCCCTATATTTTCTTCACTGCGCTGGGTGTAGTCTATTTGGTCGAGTATTATCCAGTAATGAAAATTGGGTCTCAAACTTACAGATGGTAGAGCTAATTGTGCGTTCGGTAGGTCTATTATGTGAACCTACGCTCCTGATACATATTCCTCGTAGAACGCCCATTTTAGTAATGAAGTTTGTAGACGCTGTGCCGGGCTGAGTCTTTCCATTATGAATTGTCAAACACTACTGAATAGAAATGGCACTTCAGTTAACACGAGGCATGCGCAGATTGCGCATGCATTTGCATCTCCACCACAAAAAGTACCTTTAAATGAATCACCCTATATAAGGTAGATTCCTATTGGTCCCTGAATTACGATACGTCTACTGCTTGTCCAAGAAGAGGCCTTGTCAATCCTAAGTAAAGGCCTGAAGTTTTGCTGTGGGTTCTAAAAAGAAAACGATATGAACTGGAGCAACGCAAGATGGAGTACATAGATGTGAGGGATAAAACCTAGATAGGGAAGACGAAAAACACGATATTTTAAGGACAGAAATTTCGAGAGTACAATCCCGGATATCCAGAAATCGCACCAACGATTATATTCGAGAGTGAAAACGTTTGGATATATCTGTAAATATACCATTATAGAATACATCAGGTGTTTTAATTGGTAGAAGCTAGAGTTAAGTGTTAGACGTTGATGATCAATAAACCCCAGAAGATTGATAAAAAACATGCACGAATATGTCAAAAATGATCTTTTTCTAACAGTATCGAGGGGATGTAAGACTTTTGAAAATAAGTGTTCAATTCCACACACCAAATTCAGTTATTTCAGACACAATACAAGGAACACCAACGAATTGAAAACGAATTCGAAGGATGGATCTGCCATCATAATATTCGCATTCCATAGTAATAGCTTTTTTATTCAGGAAAATGATGTATTGGGTGGAAGGCCAAAAGAACTCCGAAGAATTCTGTTTCACTCCATTATTCAGATCGAGGCCCCGAGAAATTCCTCCGATATCCAAATAAAAGAGCCGTTCATATTTTGGCGTTCCTAATGTCTTCTCCAATATTTCCCATCAATATTTGAAGTCATTCGAACTCGGAGGCAGGGAATATATCGCAATAAGTACGAATCTTTCCGAACGATTGCGCCAAGTTTACACTCAAGAAGTTTTCGCATGTTCAAGTTCGTATATTATCAAAGGAAAATGCACGAGCATGGCAGAGGAGAATTTCATTTTAATGAAGATATATTCTGATGTATTGCCTTCGGCTTTCAGGAAGAAATGAGCTCTATCTATTGATTGGAGTTCAGTAATTTTATTACTTTTGTTGCTTATTCGAGAAGTTCTCCCGTTTTCATTGTGGTCTAATTGAAAATGAGGACGTTGATTGAAAATGAACTCCATTATTTAAGGAATAAATAACTCACTAAATGATCAGAATGATGTTTCCATTTCGATGAGATGAAACGTGAACAGATTTTCTTGTTTTTCAACAAGGACTCCACTTTTTATAGTAGTTTCTATGAATGATAGATAGTACAGAGTAGTACTAATAAGAATATTATTTCATTTGATATCTTTCAACGAAATGTATGGAATATGTTGTGGAATTGTAAGTGAATTTCAAACAGTATAAGTTTTTGATTTGATATTTCTCATCGAGAATCAAATAAACTCACATAATAAGAAGAGGTTTGCACTTGATAGAAGGATTATTCTGTTAGCCTTCTATAAATTTCAATTTTATTTAATTATATTTAAATGTACACAAAGAAAATATTCCTATTCGGCCAGTAGTATCCTATGTTAATAGTCCCACATATAAACTAGAAAAAGAATTAAACACTATATTCAAAACAATAACCGGTTCCACACCAAAAGATACCATAAAAAACTCCATAGAATTGACAAAAAAATTAGAAAATTTCACTATGCCCAACAAATAATATGTATTGAGTCTTGATGTAGAGAATATGTTTCCAAATATTCCGAGAAAAGAGACGATAGATTTAGTTTCGGAAATATTAGAACAATAACATTTGAATCCATTGATCCACTGTGAGTACATTATACTTTTGGAAGTTTGTTTACAAAGGAATTATTTTCAGTTTCATAACAAAATATTTGAATAACTAATCGGCCTAACTATGGGCTCACTCCTGAGCTCATTTCTCGCAGATATTTTCATGAATTACAGAGAAAAAAAAATTTCACTTCAAAATTATCTATAAAAATACACCTTTGGTACCGATTTGTAGATGATGAATTTGCTTGCATTTCTGTAACATCTAGACAACTTGGACAATTTCTAAATTTGATAAATAACATTCACCCAGAAATAAAATTTAACTTAAAAAAAATTGAATAACCATATAACATTTTTAGACCTATCAATATCACATTCAAACCGAAAAATTGAATTTAATGTGTTCAGAAAACTCACATCAACCGATATATGTATCACCATAGACTCAAAACACCCATACTCACAAAAAATTCCAGCCTACCGATCGATGATCCATAGAGCCCTGTTCAAAAACAACCATGAAGTTGGATGATACTACCAAAACAATAGCCGCAAACAATGGTTTCAGTCATAAGATAATAGATAAAATAATTAAACAAAAAATGTCCCAAATAGCCATGAACCAAGTTCACCCTTCTATTAAAACAGAAACAACCAAGAAGTTCATTTCTCTGAAAAATAGCCAATTATATGTCAAAACTTGATATCAAATTAGCTTTCAAATCAGAAAATAAATTGTCGTCTCTGTTATTCAATGCGAAGGATCCAACCCCAAATTTACTCAAATCAGGAGTATATGAGTTAACATATTGAACTTGTAATAAAAAATATATAGGTCTGACAGGACGTTCATTTTATACAAGGCATAATGAACATCGAATGGATTTCTCCAAAAATAAAAGAAGCTCCACCGTCGCAACACAATCGATAACCTAAAAATATTATATGCGGAATTAAAAGGAACGAAGCTCAACTATCTGAATTCCATTGAAGTTTATAAATTGGCGCAGAAAAATATTCTTGAGATAATGAATGATCAAACTGATCTATGTAATTCCCAAATTTTCAAAGCATTCAAATAACATCCTACCCCCATAATTACCCAAAAATTTTATTTTTTGTAACATCTGATCGAGATAAAAGTTCTGTAACTCTCTCTTTTTTATTATCAATACCTGGTACCTGAATCTACATGAAATACCCTGTACCATGTGCTTAGGGGTCAGTTGCCTGAAGATGAACGAAAGTTCGAAACTATAATAATTGCAAAAATGTAAATCCTTCATATTGTAAAACATCTGAAAATTGTTGGTAGTAGAACATATTATAGTAATAAAAAATTTGTTTTAATTTGAATGTCTACTAAACTGTGCTTATAAGATCTTGATTTAATTCTAAGAGTTTCTGAATAAAAGTTTTTGAAATCAAAATTTATAGAAGGCTAACAAAATAAATCTGTTTTGATATTCAAATTTTATTATAATCCTTCTATCAAGTAAAAAACCTCTTCTAATTATTTTTTTGTATAAATAATGTATAATTATATTTTGGTTTCTGTATTTTATTATATAAATGTCATTTGGTTTTAACTGAGACCATAAAATACCTTACAAGCTTTGAGTGATTTTTGTGATGAACATAGAAATATGTTGGATCTCTAAAGTTCCCTAATTTTAGTGTTTGTTCAACAAGGATACCCGAGGTCTTTCTGGTAAGTTATTTCTTGTTAATTGATTTTATTGTTTAAATATGAAGTTAGACTGACGAAGACCTTATTTGATTTCAAATTGTTTTTTGAGGATGTGCTATATGTTTCGAGAGATATTTGAAGTAATTTATTTGAATATATTGAATATTTCGAATTAATTAGTTTTGGAGAAGCTCCTAAAATTATGTTTTACATTCTTGAAAAAGATTTGGTTTTCATAAATATAAGATCAGAAACAAAATTCTGTCTCCTTCAAATATTTATTTAGTAATTTTTATTCACCTTTTATATTTGTTGATTTTTTATTCCATCTGATATTATATATTAAGTTTTGACATTTGATATGTCTACTAAATTTAAGCACTGTTTATTAGACATTAATTTAATTTTAAAAGTTTTTGCTCAAAATTTTTCGAAATTAAAATTTATAGGAGGCTAACAGAATAAATCTATTTTGATATTTACATTTAAAAAAAATAAAGTAACCTCGAAATTGAAAAAATGTTCATAACGTTCAAATACTCTGATGAATATGACTATTTTCACTCTGTCTTAGTTGAGTGGTCATTTTTACATGGACCTGGTAATGAAAATAATAACCTATTGAATTAATTTGCCAATATAAAAAATATATAATATGAAAATTTATATTAAGTTTGGAGAACTAAACTTTCAATTTGGGACAAATATTAATATTAAAAGCTATTTCAAGGAACAAATTTGAAATAATGGAAAACTATAACAAATCTGTATGAAATGTTCCAATTGAATTTATCTGAAGAAATTATAAATGAAACACATTATTCTATTCCTGCTAATATTTTAGGGTAAATACTATCAGATATTGATTATACAATGCTCGAAAATGTCTATATATAGTACAGGTTTCATATAAGAAAATAGAGGAGATGAAGAAAGTTTTACAGTTTTTTTGGGAATTCTGAAATATTTCAAAAAAGATTCAGTATTCGTTTGGTCATTTAATGAAACTTATGATACCTATTAATCTCTAACGTTTCAAAAAGGTTTATTTTGAGACTTTTATCTGCAACTTTTCTGGAAATAGTACTTGCAGAAAAAATAACAAAAAATTATTTCCACTTGAAAATTTTGAAGGACAAGACTGACCTGGTTTGACATGTCCAAGCTCTCTGAATTGTACATGAATTTCAGACAGTGAAATACTAGAGTACTGAGGATACCTCTGATTAAATAAGTTTGCCACTTTAACTTGACTTCTTCAATTATTTCCGTCACCGATCATTAAAATCTCCATTCGGTGAGTCTCAAATATTTCCTTATAACTTCTACAAGGAATACGTTCTCAATAAGGAATTTACTATTTCAATGTAAATCCCATCACCGCTGACTGATAATACTCCACATTATTTGATTATTGTCTTTATTTATCAGCATATGTAGATAGCTTTTTAGGTATTCATGAAAAAACCAAGATTCATGAACGTATCGAGAATGGATTTTAAAAATTTTCTCAACTTAAATAATAGGTTGTTCAGAAATTTCGTAAGACTGTATTTAGGTTATTTAAAAAAATAACACTATTTAACGCATGGTAAATTATTAATATCATTATTTCATCCCAGTATTATTCATAATAGACCATATATGATTGGGTTCATTTAAATCAGGTTATTAAGGAGCTTCAATAAATATAAAAACATACAGAGTGTTCTATTTAAAATAAAATATATAATAATAAAAAATAAGTATATTCATTCGCTGAAATGAAGGGTCTAAAATCCTTTGAAGAGTAAATATTTCTTAAAGCAATATTTCAACAGGAAATATATGCGCAGTATCTAGCTGCATTCCTATTACTGGGGCTCCTGTTGCATAAAAGACAGATTCAGATGTCAACTGATTTGAATACCTACGAACTTCCGGTTTTGAACCGGAAAAGTCATGAAGATTTATGCGTCGAAGCAGAAAATAAGGGTGAGATTGGTTTTCTCCATTATCCTATCTCACATTGGCTTCGTATTTACTGATATCACGTATTGGATCGTATCGACTTTCGAAATAAATCAGCATAATAGTGACCTACTCGATTTCCAATGCTTTCTGAAGCAAACGAACCTATTCATCTTGAGTTATAAATTATTTGAATACATGTACCGGGTTTTTCACTATAATTTCACCCATAATTCAAATTTGTTTCATATAGAGATACAAAAAAAAAGTTATTCACAAAAGTTATACGAAATCAACTGAATTTACAAAATTCAAATTATCATACTGATTTATTGTAGAATAAATATATTTAATTTATTTCTAAAAGTTTTTTAATGAAAATTTTAGGAATAAATTAAATATATGTCTCTAGAACACACTGTGTTAATTTAGTAGACATGCAGAATTAATACTTATTACATAATACCAAACAACCAAAAGAATTCAAAGAAATATAAAGTGTGAATTGAAAATCATTAAATAGATACTTGAAAAGTACACATTTTTTTCCTTCTTACTTTATTTCATTGAAACTGAATTCCTTTCCTAAAATGCAAAACATAACCTCAAGAACTTCTCTAAAAACAACTTGCTCAAAATAAATTTCTTCAAAAATATTTTTAAAACATGCAGAACATCTTCAAAAGGCAATTTTTTTTATATTTAAAATTTTGTAATAATTTTTCTATCAAGAAAAAACTTCTTTTTGTTATTCAACTGAATTTTTTCAAAATGATTTCACTAAATGTAATATATACAGAATGGGCAAGATATTGACTAAAAGTTCCATTTTTTCAAATGGATCATATATCGGGTGTTTTTTTTAGAGTGATAGAACTTTAAATTGAAATAAAACACATTTAAATTAAGATAGAAGCCAATTTTTTTTCTATTTGAAAGATAATTTTATGACATTTATGTCTCAAAAATAATTTCCGGCATATGTCCACCACTACTAGCTCTGAGGAACCGCATTCGACCAGACTAATTTTGGACTACTTTTTCGAGTAATTCGGGCCTTATTTAATCAATAACACGAGTTAAGTTGGCTTCCAAAGCGTCTATTGTTTCAGGTATATCAGCATAAACCAATGACTTGACTCCAAAAAAAAATAATCCAGTGGAGTTATGTTGCATGCTCTTGGAGGTCAGTTAATTGGACCATTTCTCGAAATAATGTTATCGCCAAAACTTTATTTCAATAAATCAATTGTTACGGTAGCAGCATGAGGTGTAGCATCATCTTGTTGGGACCAAAACACTTCTGGGTCGATACCATCCAAATTTTGAAACAAATAATCATTGATCATCGATATGTAACGAGCATCATTCACTGTAGCATTAGCTCCAGCATCATTTTTAAAGAAATATGGACCTATGATGCCTCCAGCGTGTAAAGCAAACCATACAGTGCATTTTCAGAATGCAATGGAACCTGCAGAACTTCTTGAGGATTGTTTCCACCCAATATACGGCAATTTTGCTTGTTTACTTAGCGGTTCAACCAGAAATGAGCTTCATCATTAAACACAATCTTACGATAAAAAGTGGATCAACTTCAAGCTGTTCTAGGGCCCAATCAGCAAACAAACGACGCTTATTATGGTCAAGTAGGTTTAGGTCTAGAACCAGTTGGATCTTGTATGGGTGTACACCAAGATCTTTACGCAAAATGTTCCATGTGGTGGATACACAGAATCCAACTTGTTGTGAACGTCGAGAAATAGACAAATTTGGATCATCATTAACATTATGACTTACAGCAGAGATATTTGCTTCTGTACGTACAGTTCTTTGTCATATTGTTGTTGTTGCATCGAGTAGAGAAAATGTCCGAAATCTTTCGATAGTTTGACGAATGGACGATGATGTCAACCATAAATTTCACGAAGTGCTCTATGAGTTTGGCGAATAGAACATTGATTTTGAAAATAAATTTCAACAATGTGTAAACGTTGTTGCGGCGTGAGTCTTTCCATGCTTACAGAACAGAAATGTCAAAACAATATGGCTTCCTCCTTCTGTCAAATCACAGTTATCCCTATCGAAAATTCTATCACTCTAAAAAAAAACACCCAATATATAAACGTGTGCTGGTATATCTCTATTATACTGAGTTTTAAATTCGAAGAACCACCTGGCAGGCTCAGTAATCAGTACTCAAGTGGAAGGCAGTGATTTATCAACAAACGACATTGGTAACAATATGACATATGTTGATATTCAATAAAATTATTTCTGAAACATGTATTACACAAAAGTGGAAAAAATCTAAATCAAATCAAATATAATAATATTTAAATAAGGTTATTCTGATTTTCACAAATTTTGATTCTTATGTTTACAACAATCGTTTCGCTATCGCAGTAGCATCATCAGGCAAGATTAAATTTTGAATAACTAAGCTTGTTTCCGAAATCCGTTGCTATTTATATTACAGTAAGTATAATAAATTTTTATTGTGCACTAAAAACCCAAAAACGGTCTCTGCAAATTCCAGCTTATCTGAATATATTTAACAGAGGTGAGTTATTTAAATCTATTTGTTCGTTAAGTAATAACTCACCTCTGTTAAATATATTCAGAAAAAACCCAAAAACGGTATCTGCAAATTCCAGCTTATCTGAATATATTAAACAGAGGTGAGTTATTTAAATCTATTTGTTCGTTAAGTAATAACTCACCTCTGTTAAATATATTCAGATAAGTTGGAATTTGCAGAGACCGTTTCTGGGTTTTTAGTGCCCAATAAAAATTTATTGTACTTACTGTAATATAAAAAGCAAGGGATTTCGGAAACAAGCTTAGTTATTCAAAATGTAATCTTGCCTGATGATGCTACTGTGATAGCGAAACGATTGTTGTGAACGTAACAATAAAAGTTTGTGAAAATCAGAGTAACCTTATTTAAATATTATTTAATATGGATTTTCACCAAGTAAGGACTGATACAATTCAATACAAATCAAATATATTTCAACAAATTTACACCTGCAAAGATATCATTATCTAATACAATAAATATCCTATATTTTATGTGGAGAATAATAAAAAAAAGAGAACTAAAAGGGGAGACTATATGGCGTTTCATCCAGATCATCCAATTCCAAGTGAAAATACATTTATAAATGCTTACCACCGCGTAGCGTCTTACGGAATGAGAATCAAGAAGTCGACATTGTTGAGTATTTTTGGTGGTATGAAATGGCCACCATTATTTAATATACATAGTTCATATGTTATCTCAAGTTGGTATGACTATTTGGGATAGCATTATTATGGCTCTGGTTGAGTTTATGAATTAATGCCTCAATTTTGTTTTAAATGATCTCAACACTTTCATTATTATCAGGGTAAATTTTTTCCTTCAGGAACGTCTATAAAAACGTGTCCAACGGTGTTAAAACCGGACTATTCGAAATAGGTGCACCATAACCGATTCAAAAATCAAATTGACTACTCACATGTTCTCGAACTTGAAAAATTTGTGCGGGGGTGCTCATTTCTGTTGCCAAATTACTTGCTCCATTTCTTCAGCGGAAAACAGTTGCTTCAAAAGCTGAGCTACCTCTGGCAGTACTTTTCTAAATATGCTTACGTGTTAAAGTGTAGTCAATACATATAAGCCCCACAATTTTATTGTAAATAATGCCACATCAAACTTTCTTCCGGATTTTCTAATTTGAAATACTTTGCTTTGCTTCGATGTTTGTTTTCCCAAGTCTATGTGTATTTTTCTGTTGAAAACGCCTGCTGTGGAAGGTGATGATTCATCCGTCCACATTATAAAATTTAATAAATAACAATATTCCTCCATTGCTAATAATCAATGTATCATGTTGTGATATGCTATATATCAAATAGCAACAATTCCTTTCAGACTGGAATATCAACTCACAGCATATACATTTCTAGAGACACTCCATTTACGAACCAATTCATCCTTGACGCAGAACACCATGCCAAGAGGACACAGTGCTACGGAAATTTTACGGGCTGACTTGTAAAACTGTCGTAAAAACGCACTTCGCGTATCCCGTGGGAGAAAACGAAATCTAGGCGAAGATAAAGGCGCCGGGAGACATCGACGTTTAGTCTGTCCTTAATAAGCGGGGAAGAATTATTACCCACCACATTGAAATTTATCCGTTTCACAAACTGCTACCAGGGCGCGCCCGAATCTCCATAAATTCGAGAGAGGAATATGTAGAGGGCTGAACGTTTCTTGAGGAATTTAGTAATGAAAAATGCCGGTCATTTTCATAAGCGGTAAAACGTTGGTGCGTGTGATTTTTGGTCATTTTTCTGCGTGAATTCGGTTCAAGGGTTCCGCTATATGAAACAGTATGCATTGGGTTGATTACAATATTTTTGGATATTCCCTTAATCTCGATGTCTGGTATCCCGCTTTTACTCGACGAAAATTCCTCCAGGTTCGAACGAACTTCCAAATAATCCAAAATTAAATGATACTATATTCTCCGAAAGAATTTCCGGATATTCAACTTCAATCCTTTCAATTCCATTAATAAATTAATCTCAAATGAGATGTTCAAAATTGACGTCGATTCCGTCGATTATTCTACGAAAATTAGCGCTCATAGCACTGAAGCAAAAATGTAGCGCATCACGGTCACCTACAATTAATACTTGACAAACTGTACCATAAATGGAACTTTACAATATCAATATTTCAAAATGCTCGAATTTCAACAGCAGAATTAAAGCCTGACAGTACTTAATTTGAGTTAATAATGCAGAAACTCTATTCAACATAAATAGCAGAATGATCTCCCGCTGAACAGCTTTGAATACTTTTCCGGAATTCCCTAATAATGAAAAATCATTTTTCCTTACCCCAAAGTTCCTATCTAGGAAACATCTTGTCTATTGGATACCTTGAGTAACTCTCTGGTGAACTAGTTTTAAAAACGTCGATATCATTATAATTTCACTTTAATAATTCATCTAATTTTTCTCATACACCTAGTATTAGTTATAATTTTTTTTAACGTTTATGATGTTTTATTTCATAACTAATGGTATCCATTGTACTTTATAATGAAAAAAAATTTCAATAATTTTCAAATAAATAATACTTTTTTTTTACAAAACCAAATGGAGCGCTGTTAATGAAAGACCCTCTATATAGTGGAGGGTTAAAATGTATGTGAACCAATAATTAGCCTTTAAGAAAACGATGACGTGCAGCAATCGTTTTGATTAAAATAGTGAGGTCAGCAGAATTGATCTGAATGATATTCAAGACTCAATGCTGGTCTGCCAAAAAAATTTTCCTTAAAATCTACTCATAATATGATTCTCATGAAATTTCGCACGAACATACACGTAATTAGTCTTCTTCTAAGAAAACTAAAAGGAAATTTCAGAGACCACCATAAGTTGATAACGATTACTTCTAGATGTAACACTTCCATAATCACTATACCTATAAGAGGCTACATATCATATGCACACTTGAAAAAAAATTTTTATTACTTAAATTTCATACCTTGTCGCCGTTTTTACAGAATATCAAAAGTTATAGTCCTAAATATATTTATAATTACCAATTTACGGGTAGAATTACTGAAGTAACCCTTAAAGATCATAAATAAGGCTATTTCATTCACCAAACCATAAAATTCTCCTTTTTATAACTCAAATAAAACAACTTTCGAACGCTATCCTCACCAATTGCTGAACCTACAAATGAAAACTGGATGGATCAATACCTGAACTTGTAGGGAACGGACCGAAATGATCCTTCGGAAAATATTCGAGAATTAGGGAAACACTCAGGCATTCTTCAGATGCTCGTCGTTTTTCCGAGTCTACCTACCAACCTAAACCCTTGAATTCTTCGCGAATTGGGGTTTCCTGTCTAAAAGATGACTAACGCAAATGTTTTCCGTGTTAATTAATGCTGCTTAACTGAAATTTTGTGCTCGCTTCGGACGTTTATGAATGGTAGAAGCTTAATGGAACAATTCGGGTTCAGAAAGATTGAACCAATCCATACTTCGTGGTAATTTGGAAGCCAAGGTAGAAAATTTCACTTTGCTTATTTTCAAAGGCACTTGTCATTAACAGATGCCAGTAATGGGAATAAATGAAACGCTGACTTATCATTTGTTATCGCCAGATGATTTTTATGAGCAGAAGAATTTCTAGATATTCGAGTAGGTCCAACTTTTTACTTTTATTACCTGAGTGTCGAATTTCAATTTTACCGAAGTCTATGAAGTAGTTTTCTTTTATGTAATGAACAGAAAGCGGTAGATGTTTTATTTTGCAATATGGATTTTTCATGTTCGTCTACTCTAATGTTGATTGAACGACCAGTTTGACATATACAAAAAGCCAGGCACTCACTACAATGAGTTATATATCGAGTGTTTTTTTAGAGTGATAGAACTTTCGATAGGGATAACTGCGATTTGACAGAAGGAGGAAGCCATGTTGTTTTGACATTTCTGTTCAGTAAGCATTGACAAATTATCAGGGAAAGACTCACGCCGCAACAACGTTAACAAATTGTTGAAATTTATTTTTAAAATCAGTGTTCTATTCGCCAAACTTATAGAGCACTTCGTGAAATTTATGGTTCACATAATCGTCCATCAGAGCAACTTATTCGTCGAACTATCGATAGATTTCGCATAACATTTTCTCTACTCGATGAAACAACAACAACAAGACAAAGAACTGTACGTAGAGAAGAAAATATCGCTGCTGTTAATCATAGTCTTAATGATGATCTAGATTTGTCTATTCGTAGACATTCACAACAAGTTGGACTGTGCATCCACCACATGGAAAATTTGGAGTAAAGATCTTGGTCTACACCCTAACAAGATCCAACTGGTTCAAGAACTAAAGCCACTTGACCATAATAAGCGCCGTTTGTTTGCTGATTGCGCCCTAGAACAGCTTGAAGATGATCCACTTTTTTATCGTGAAATTGTGTTTAGTGATGAAGCTCATTTCTGGATGAAAGGCCATATTTCTTTGAAAACGATGCTGGAGCTAATGTTACAGTGGATGGTGCTCGTTATAGATCGACGATCAATGATTATTTATTTCAAAACTTGAATGATATCGACCCAGAAGTGTTTTGGTTCCAACAAGATGGTGCTATACCTCATGCTGCTACCGTACCAATTGATTTATTGAAAGAAAGATTTGGCGATAATATTATTTGGAGAAATGGTCCAATTAATTGGCCTCCAAGATCATGCGACATAACACCACTGGATTATTTTCTTTGGGGTTATGTCAAGTCATTGGTTCATGCTGATAAACCAGAAACAAGAGACGCTTTGGAAGCCAACATAACTCATGTTATTGATGAAATAAGGCAAATTGTAGAAATTACTATGTTTTACTACCAAAGAAGATATATTACACATTTTTTTGTGACTCGAGTTTCGGGAAATGAACTATCCCATCATTAGACAACTGAAGACCAAACAAAATTTTTGTTTAAATACCTCTGTACCACTGTTAGGTGGTACAGTGGCACAAAGGTATTTAAACAAATACAAAACTTTTGTTTAAATACCTCTGTACCAGTGTTAGTCTTCAGTTGTCTGATGATGGGATAGTTCGTTTCCCGAATCTCGAGTAACAAGAAAATGTGAAATATATCTCTTTTGGTAGTAAAACATAGTAATTTCAACAATTTGTTTTAATTATGATAAACTACCAAATAGTAACGGCTGAAATAATTCAGTATCTGATGAAATAAGACCTGAATTACTCGAAAAAGTGGTCCAAAATTGGTCTAGTCGAATGCGGTTCCTCAGAGTTAGTCATGGTGGACATATGCCGGAAATTGTAATTATTATTATAAATGTTATAAAATTATCTTTGAAATACAAAAAAATTGGCTTCAATCTTAATTTAAATGTGTTTTATTTCAATATAAAGTTCTATCACTCTAAATATTCAGAAAATCTTTGTTTTCAACCAAAATTGACCCTAGATTTTTCTTGTAGTTATGTAGTTGATGTTGTGTTTTCTAAGTCTATTGCAATATAGGCATATACAAATTGCATTGTAGTAAGTGCCCTGCTTTCTATATAGGTCAAACAGGTCATTCAATAAACATTAGAGTAGACTAACATGAAAAATAAAACATCTACTGGTTTTTTTCTCATTGCATGAAAGAAATTCTTCACTCAAGTAATAAAAGCAAAAAGTTGGACCTACTCGAATATCTAGAAATGACTTCTGCTCATAAAAAACATCTGGCGATAACAAATGAAGTTGGAATTTTATTCATCTCCATTGCTGATATTTGTTAATAACAAGTGCCTTTGATAATAAGCAAATACCGTCAACCGGTATTATTTATTGTTTAGAAGGTCAAATAAAAAAATCCCGCCACATTCCATCTATTGTCCGAATAATTTATAAATTGTTATGTTGAGTAAACTCTTTTTAGTTTTGAAAATGGGTTGAAACTCGAAACAGATATGTGAACAACATAAAATTAAACTTTTGTGAAACTTAAGCCAAGTGATTTATTCACCTTATTAATTTTTATATTCACTCGATTGTATAAAACAATTTCGATTTTATGAGTGATAAAATAATTGATTTTGTTTGGACCTAAGTATCCGATTGGATTAAGATTTATGCTTTCTTCCAGTGAATAAGGAATAAACTATGTAATTGATTCTTTGTTCATTCTTGGATAATTTATGAGAAGAGCAATGTATACATTTTTGGTAGATAATATCTCGTTTGGGTGGCCTTTATTGGAAATTTCTCAATTGTTCCCATTTTGTCGCGAGCGAATTCATCAAATTTCAAGGTGGTCCTCCAATATAAGGAACATCTTTTTAGTTCACATCTTACGAAAAAAAGTTTTCACTCATTCTTCCGCTTGAGAAGTTCAGAATAGCCGGAACAAGTCCATCTGCATTGTGGAAGAAAATTTCGATTCGTTGAAACTCGGGAATTTTATCTTCGTGAACTTTGGACATCGAATCGAAATACCTATTCAGCTTTTTCCATTGAACTGAAGACGAAACATTGCAGTAACTTCGGACAGCAGCTAGACAATCGAAACTTTGCTCAGATATTTCAGGAAAAATTCAGAATAATTATCCTATAGAAAGTTTGTATTCTTGATATAGACTTCGTTTTCAGATAGTTTAACAAAGTTTTCGATTGTATGGATGTTTCCTACTATCCAAGACAAACTTATTCTTTAGTTTGGAGATTTTTGTATTTTAACTGATAACCTGAAGAGGATACAATAAATTACATATAAAGTAAATTGTCGAAAAGAAAAGGGACAATACATATGAAGAATTAACTTCCTTCAGGAAGTTTCAACTTATAAATATCGTGAGGGCATTATGTATTTTTCGGAATTATTATTCGAAATAATTGATCCGTCTGATAAACTCAAGTTCAAGTACTAGCTTGAACCTACTAGATTTCCACATTATTGTGAAACCTCTATCTTGGACCTTATTTTCACTAATGAAAAACAAATTGTCTCAGAGCTATAACCATTCTGTCGCAACCACCTGTATACAGCTCAAAATATCGGGAGTTTTTTTAGAATGTTAGGGATAAGTGTGATTTGACAGAAGGTAGAAGCCATGTTGTTTTGACATTTCTGTTCAGTAAGCATTGAAAAATTATCATGGAAAGACTCACGCCACAACAACGTTTACAAATTGTTGAAATTTATTTTCAAAATCAATGTTCTATTCGCCAAACTCATATAGCACTTCGTGAAATTTATGGTTTAAATAATCGTCCATCAGAGTAGCTTATGCGTCGAACTATCGATATATTTCGGACAACATTTTCTCTACTTAATGCAACAACAACAACAAGACAAAGAACTGTACTTATAGAAGAAAATATCTGTGCCGTAAGTCATAGTGTTGATGATGATGCAGATTTGTCTATTCGTTGACGTTCACAACAAGTTGGAACGTCCACTACATGGAAAATTTTGCGTAAAGATCTTGGTCTACACCCGTACAAGATCCAACTGGTTCAAAGGCCACTCGACCATAATAAGCGTCGTTTGTTTGATGATTGTGCCCTAGAACAGCTTGAAGTTGATCCACTTTTTTATCGTAAAATTGTGTTTAGTGATGAAGCTCATTTCTGGTTGAACGGCTATGTAAACAAGCAAAATATATGACGTATATGGAGTGAAAACAATCCTCAAGAAGTTCTACAGGTTCCATCGCATCCTGAAAAATGCACTGTGTGGTGTGCTTTACACGCTGGAGGAATCATCGGTTCATATTTCTTCAAAAACGATGTTGGAGCTAATGTTACAGTGAATAGTGGTCGTTAGAGATCGATGATTATTAGTTTCAAAATTTGAATGGTATCAACCCAGAAGTGTTTTGGTTGCAACAAGATGGTGTTACACCTCATGCTGTTACCGTAACAATTGATTTATTGAGAGAAAGATTTGGCCATAGCATTATTTCGAGAAATGGTCCAATTAATTGGCCTCCAAGAGCATGCGACCTAACTCCACTGGATTATTTTCTTTGGGGTTATGTGAAGTCATTGGTTTATGCTGATAAACCATAAACAGTAGACGCTCTCGAAGCCCACATAACACGTGCTATTGGTGAAAGAAGGCCTGAATTACTCGAAAAAGTGGTCCAAAATTGGTCTGGTCGAATGCGGTTCCTCAGAACTAGTCATGGTGAACATATGCAGGAAATTATTTTTAAAACATAAATGTCATAAAATTATCTTTCAAATAGAAAAAATTGTTTTCAATCTTAATTTGAATGAGTGTTATTTCAATTTAAAGTTCTATCACTCCAAAAGAAACACCCAACACATTCGTCAAAAGTAATTTCGACGTTCTCGCGATTACTGACTCCACTTCTGTTTCTAAGTTGAGCTCCAAGATGTTGACTGGCCATCCGTGATGGGCTTTTCTGATGGTCCAAATAAATCATGGTATAAGCTATATTCAACTTTGTCGTTGGGTTCGGCAAAAAACTAGCCTAAAAACAATCCACCACAATCTGCTGAAACAGGATTAACGCCGATCTTGTATCTCTAATCAATCACAAGAAACAATTATGGCGATGATATGAAAGCTCTAAGAATAGAGAAGATTATCGAATACATCGAAGTTTCTTCACCTTTCTTTAGGATCCTCTTAGAATTTCACTATAGGAATATGAGGAGTCTTTTGCTAACTCTGTTAATATCAAACAAATATACATAGGCGGCAAAAGTTTGAAATATTTACCACCACATTGACAAGTGAGCCCATGGATGGTACAATGCTCTAACTGCTATCTTCTCGAATCCAACAGTTCAGATTCAGACACTCTGTGGCTTTGTGAAACATGAAAACTGTATAAATTATTTTAAATAAAATACATCTGAAGTATACTACAGTCCAACTATTAACCAGCATACAATAATTACAAACAGGTCTACAATAGATCAGCTATTTACAAACATCATTAAATGGGAGAGTTTTGTCTTCGATCTACACATATCAGATCACCGTGCACAAAAATTAAGCTTCTATCTAGAAATCATCAAGTATGATAGCTTATCTTATCGGACAATTTTTGGACAGAAAGAGAAGAAAATGTTTGGTCAAGATTGTAAGCCTGTGACTGAAATTACTGTAAATGATGTAGATCAGCAATGGGATACTTTCATATGTATCTAAAGGGTGTTTCATTAACATAAATGAAACACATTATTCATTTGAAAATTATTGAAATTTTTATTTCATTATAAAATACAATGGATATCATTAGTTATGAAACAAAACATAATTTAAATGTCCATCACGGACACGCTGGTAGAAATGAAGTCGTTGAACCCAATTTTCCATGAATTTCTAACGCAAATCAGTTCGTAAGTTAGCAATTACTCGTTCAGTATTGATATGTTTGCTGACTTAATGTAACTCCAAAGAAAGAAGTCCAATGGAGATAAATCGCAGGAACGAGGCAGATAATTCATTGGTACATTTCTTGAAATAATCAAATCACCGAATACACGACGCTTTGAAGGATCTGCTGGTTTGATTTTTTGGGTTCGAACAATTTTGTATGAATGTAAACCATGGTAGATGTCTAGTTCTTGTGAACTTCGAGAAACCGATCAATTTTAGTCTTCTCGAACACTTTCACGTACAGGAGCAATATTCTCTTCGCTTTTTGCATTTCTTTGTTTCACTGGCACTGTAACATCATGAAGCGTAAAATTTGTTTCAAATTTGTTCATTAAACGTGCAACTGTTATTATCCGGACGATTATAATGATAAATTGGAGTTAGAGCACGTAAAGTTAAAGTAACATATCGCGATTTTTCATAATAAATTTAGATTATTTGTAAACATTGTTGGAATGTGTACCTTTCCATGATTACATGGTAAACTTTGACAAATACAATTGTCAAGGTCGCAAATAAACAATGGCTGCCATGCATGAGTAATGTAAATTGGAAAATGAGGCGTTCTCATTGTGAGACTCTTTATTTTCAGGAAAAATTTTCCCAAAAAACCACAGAAACATAAAAACATCTACAAAAAACTTGAGATTGAAAATATAAAAAATAAACGGGTTATTCTATTGATCTCGTAGAACCGAGAAGATGAATTCACAGAGCTCAACCTTAATCATTATACTCAAAAAACTTACATTTCACTTCAGATAAGGAACCGTTAACAGCTTAATCGGATAGCAAGCTCCACCAGTTGTTGAACTTTTTACATACATAGTTCATTACCGTAAGCTTGATAAATAGTCCACCTTCTCTTGCGAACTCAGTATAATATATTGGCTCGAACAGGAACTTTTAGACCTCTCTAGTTTCTGCTACATTACAGGAAGCACGGTGGGAAGTTCAAGCAGCATGTAAGAAAATATATTGTTCTTGTTACAGAAGCGACCCTGATAAGAGAGATAATGATAGCTATAATTCTCTATGTTTATCCGACATGGCTCGAAGTGAATTTTACTCTTAGTTGGAACTTTTTAATAAACGGTGTTTGATTTCGGAAGTTTGTTGCCTGACTCTACGGGCGTTTCGGCGAAATATGGTAATTACGCTTCTTAAATTGATAAAAGGTTGTTCTACCCGCTCCAGAAGTTTCTCATGATGAGTTTCTTATCGGTATTATGGAAGGTGCTAGAATTTGTGTAGACTACTGTACTTCTTACTTACTTTCATATTTTTGTTTAAATTGGGAGCTCATCTTCTGTTACAATCCTACGTTTTACGCAGATTCGCTCTTTCGACACAAAATGGCGAATGCGCGGGTTCAAATAATAGTATTCGTTTTTCTGTACTCGAAAATTCAAAACATTTGGAGATTTTAGAGAAACATTTATATGAATAATAATATCTAGTCAACAGGAGTTTTATCTGATGAAGGGTTTTGAAGCATCCTAATCACTTCTGCATCATTTTTGGCAAAAAGTTATAGAAAAAGAACTCTTTAGTTGAAACACCTTCAGTTATAATATCCTTGAGGATAAATATCGGGTGTTTTTTTTTTAGAGTGTTAGAACTTTAAATTGAAATAAAACACATTTAAGTTAAGATTGAAACCAATTTTTTTTATTTGATAGATAATTTTATGACATTTATGTTTTAGAAATAATTTTCGGCATATGTCCACCACGACTAGCTTTGAGGAACCTCATTCGACCAGACCACTCTCTCTAGTAATTCAGGCCTTATGTCATCAATAACAATATGTTGACTTCCAAAGCGTCTATTGTTTCTGGTCTATCAGCATAAACAAATGACATGACATAACTTCGAAGAAAATAATCCAGTGGAGTTATGTCGCATGATCTTGGAGGCCAATTAATTGGACCATATTATCGCCAAATCTTTCTTTCAATAAATCAATTTTACGGTAGCAGCATGAGGTGTAGCACCATCCTTTTGGAACCAAAACACTTCTGGGTGGATACCATTCAAATTTTGAAACAAATAATCATTGATCATCGATCTGTAACGAGCACCATTCACTGTAACATTAGCTCAAGCATCGTTTTTGAAGAAATATGGACCGATGATGCCTCCAGCGTGTAAAGCACACCATACAGTGCATTTTTCAGGATGCAATGGAACCTGCAGAACTTCTTGAGGATTGTTTTCACTCCATATATGGCAATTCTGCTTTTTTACACAGCCGTTCAACAAAAAATAAGTTTCATTACTAAACACAATTTCACGATAAGAACGTGGATCAACTTCAAGCTGTTCTGGGGTCCAATCAGCAAACAAACAACGCTTATTATGGTCAAGTAGCTTAGTTCTTGAACCAGTTGAATCTTGTAAGGGTGTTGACCAAGATCTTTACGCAAAATTTTCCATGTGGTGGATGCAGAGAGTCCAACTTGTGAACGTCGACTACACAAATCTGGATCATCATTAACACTATGACTTTTAGCAGCGATATTTTCTTCTGAACGTACAGTTCTTTGTCTTGTTATTATTCTTGCATCGAGTAGAGAAAATGTTGTCCGAAATCCATCGATAGTTCGACGAATAAGCTGCTCTGTTGGACAATTATGTAAACCATAAATTTCACGAAGTGCTCCATAAGTTTGGCGAATAGAACACTGATTTTGAAAATAAATTTGAACAATTTGTTAATATTGTTGCGGCGTGAGTCTTTCTATGATAATTTGTCAATGCTTACTGAACAGAAATGTCAAAACAACATGGCTTCCACCTTCTGTCAAATCACAGTTACCCCTATCGAAAGTTCTATCACTTTAAAAATAACACCCGATACATTTGAATATCTCGTATCCGTTGAATGATATAACCATGTCTACTTCTTGGCGAGAATTGAATTCTGCCGAAAGTACCTCTTATTTGGCCACGGACGTGTAACTACTCAGACCATAGTCCGATCACGATTCCTATCCTTGCAGTAGATGCCGAACACGTAGGGTTATCAGTATCGAACATGCTGGGTCTTAATATACGACTGAAATCTATTGATGAATATCGGGATATGCTCGAAATGCTCTCTTCTCCTTTATCACATCTCTGAACTGATAGACCTTTTTTCTCCGCTTCGCGAATTATATTCTGTCCATCCAATCGTGCGTGGAAATTTCTGTTGGATAGACTCCCATTGTTAGATATAGACGAAGATTGGGGTTAAGTCGTGTAGGCTGGTATATACCGAACGTGATGAACATTATGAAATATGAAAATCAGTGACGCAGAAGCGAAGATATATTACACTACCTGTTAAGTCTATTAGGAGACGGTCCTGCCTACCCTATAGATTATTCGTTATTGTTGTTATTGTGGGTGGCCGTGAAAGCGCTCAAATATTCCAGGTTGATATTTCCAATTAAGTTGTTGCTGATCCTTGTTAACTTTGAAAAATTATTACTTGTGACACTTTTCTTTTTGTTTCTATTGAGTATATACTGCCCTCATACCAGGATAAGGTCTTCGAGTTCAAGGCTGCGAAGGAGGTATTCTCTCACCCTTCATGTGGACCTTTCTCGTCGATGACCTGCTAGCGATCATCTCGCTGTGGGGAGACGACGTTCAAGCATTTGCTGATGACCTGGAAATGATAGTGCAGGTAAATCGGAGGTAACGATATCTGCCTTTCTTCAAGAGATACTGGACACTATCGACAAGTTGGGTATAAAGGAAGATATAAACCCACAAAAGGTGGCTTTACTATAATTTCCCAAGAAACGGAAGCTGGATGGTTTAGGATCGCCGACAATCCCTGGTGAAACAATACGATTCTCTAATGAGGTAAAATATCTGGGAATAGTCCTGGACGAAACTCTCAGTTGGAATGCACACCCATACAAATTGTGTCATTAAGTCAGAATGGGATTCTGAACCTACAGGCGAATCTGCAGTAAAACCTGGGGTTTAAAGCCCAGGCAGATGATTGCCTGTACACTATGGTAACTAGACCACAGATAATGTATGACGCTGTAGAGTGGTGGAAGAAGTGCCAACAAACGATTGGCCTACATAAGCTCACCCGACTACACAGACAGGCTCGCCTTGCAATTAGAGGTGCGTGTCGCACCAAGACAGCTATAGAGGTCCTACTAAATTTACCTCCCTGCATCTAATCGTGCAGAGGTAGGCGGAACGGGCCACATAAAAACTATATCAACTGGCGATCGACAAGCCAGAGGCAATAGTGAGGGGAGGCTCAGGACTGCTGGACGAGCATTTAACGAACAGCATCCTACCGATGCTCTCGGTTCTAACGTCAAAAGTCACGAGCAAAAAACGGCATTTCAATGTAATCGTCCCCAGCCGGGACGAATGAACCCAGCATGCTGAGGTTCTATTGAGGACCGACCTTGGCTTGTTCACAGATGGCTTGCGAATGACGAACGAAACGGAAGGGAGAGTCTATGGGAGCAAACCGAGAATCAACATCTCATTGAGTCTCGGTCAAAACGCGACCATATTTCAGGCAGAACTATTTGCCATTGAAACCACGGCAGATCTGCTGATGAAACGGCAAATCCAACACGGCATAATCAAAATATTTACTGACAATCAGTCAGTACTAAAGGCTCTGGAATTCAGCTGTGGTACATCGAAAATAGTCTGGAGTTGCAGCAGGTCTCTAAACAGGCTCGAAATGTATAACAGAATCACTCTTGTTTGGATAACGAGCCACTCAAACTATTTGGCTAACGAAGGCGCAGACCGGTTTTCGTTTGCTGGAGCTGCGTTGTCTCTGGGAGGCACGCAACCATTCCTGGGAATACCACATGACGTGGCTAAGCAAACTATAATAGGCAGAATGAACTTAAGGTTAGAGTATTTCTGGCTGAGCCATGCCGGCCTGCAACATTCGAAGGTGTTCCTTGGAATAGCTTCCAACAAAAAGATGGCGGACCTACCATTAGGTCTGGATAGAGCCAAACTAAGAACACTTATCGGAATTATTACAGGTCACTGCAGGGTGAAAGCGCATTTGCACAAAATCCTTCTGGCTGAAGACGATGAATGCAGGCTGTGTCTTAAGGACAATGAAATAGCCATGCACATCACTTCCGAGTGCCCAGCGGTGAGTCGTATCATATTCGAGGTCTTTGGTCAGGCTTTCATAGCCTACTGCGACCTGGAAAAATTACCCCCTAATAAGATTATCGGTATTATTCAAAAACTGGATCTTGTCGGGGAAATATAAATTAGAGGTGAACCACAATAGTTCGTGCGGATGCAGTGGTAGGATGGACAGATGCCTGGTCACTATAAATAATAATAATAATACACGGCCCTTAGAAAACATGGAAAGATTTGAATGCTCTTGATATAGCTAGTGCTTAGTGTTAAGTTATATTCAACGCAGTGTAAATTATATTCTCCCCCATTTCTTCTTTATCGTTCAGCAGATATTCGAAATGTTCTAAAAATTCCCACTCCAAGAGAACTGTTACCAATAAGAATCTATTCCACTAGGAGTTCACAGCCCACAAATATTATTTCCAATCAACTTTGTTAATTTTCCTTCTGTTTGTCTTGATGAAATTAATTTATTCTTCCCTACTTTTACGTTAAAATTATATCCTGTAATACAAGTAAAGTCTCATTATTCTCGTAATGATCAAACCTGTCGTTTGTATCTTGTTCAAGATTATCGCGATTCCTACAAACGTAGTAATTCATCTTACATTTGTTCCTAGTGTAATTGTCATTACTTTAGCTTGGTATCATGTACTACGATACCAAAATATAATCGTTTTTTGTGATAAAGTGCTTTACTTCAATTCTTCATCGTCATTGTAGCTTATCATTATTAAATAAAGGAAGGTGGAAACCACTGCACACAGGGTGTTTTTGAAGTTAAAATCACCACTACTCACCAAAGATACAATGAACAAACTTTTCTCAATTAACCGTTAAGATTAATTAATTCTGCAATTGTTGTTTCACAGAAACTGTGGTAAACTAACCGTGCTACGTAATAGTACAAAAAAAAAACCGTAAATCGGCCAATGAAATAAACTTAACGTTGAATGAATTAATTCGGAAGATAAACTTTGCCAAATATGATTAATAAAGAGTACAATCTATGGTAACAGAAGGTTCTTCGAATAGGGACAGTACAGCAAACATCTGTGTAACAGTTCAAAACTCAAAAACTCACAATATGTTTTATTGTTCACTAAGACATAAGCAGCAAATATGCACATGCTCCGAAGGTTATTGGCTTCAATCATGATGTGCGATATGATTTCCATTGAATACAACTCAGCCACGCACCTATATTAGCCTTGCATAGGAACACCGCAGGTTTTATCAAACACCAGTGCTACCTAGTGCACGCAAATATACATACACAACATACCCAAGCGAGCTAATTCTAGCAAACAACTGTATTCCCGATTTTATCCAACATTACAAAGGCAAAAAACCTTCCCCATGATCAAGTCATATCCAATTACGCCGTGATACCTATATTAGCATTTTTATTTATATAAAACAATAAACTGATAAACTACCAAATACGATTAATAAGGGCTATGGCAATAGGAAGTTCTTTGAATCAAAACAAAATCAAAACTTTATATAGACAGCTAAATTCCAAGCATAAAAGTCTACGAATCAACCATACAGGGTTCATTTCAGTTAAATTATTATCCTGAATAACAGGTGTTTAATTCTTACGTTATGAACATCTCTTATTTTAGAATTCGACTGATTACTGAATAACTCATGAGCGAAAACTCCAGAATTCAATCTGCAGTTTGCAATATCACAATCTTCAGAACGAATAGATCCCCCAACTAATCTGACTCTAAAATTCTTCTGTGGCCATTTTCTAAAAACACTCTGGCATCAAGCATTATCTAAAGTCTTGTCCTCAGAATTTCAAAATGATACTGAGGTATTGAACATTGTAGAAGAAGTATTTCCACAGGGATATTCGCTATTTTCAGTGAAGTTTTAAAAAACAATAGTACAACTTTATTGTTGAATGACAATTTTCACGATTATTCGTATTATATTGAGACATATAGATAAACTTCCTTTTAAGATACATTGTGAAACAATTCTGAAATAAATCATAGGATATTAGTATTTCATGGTGAAAACTATATCAAAGCGCCACAAGCTGTTACAAGAGTAGAAATAACATTCCTTGTAACATCTGCCTGCATTCACTGCCTCTATTGAGACATTAATTCCAACGAAACTATTGTTTCTGACTGTTCTCCCAATATTAATGGTTATTCCGAATAATAGGCGATGCCTTTCGTCACACAACAAATATAGCTCGAATTTGACCTATTTTGGGCATATCGACTGCGAAAACTCGACATTTGGTAAGGCATGTGCTTCAATCAGGTTGTGACCTTAGGAATATTACACAATTGCTTGTCAGTTAAACGTAACCCTGACAGAACACAAGGATGCAAGGATGCTGATCGATTAATCAAAACAGGAGGATGTCTTTCACATAGAGGTCATCGTGTAACAGGAGAATAATAACGAATAATTTTTATCCTTCCATTTTTACAAAATGGAATTTTAAAATTTTTATAGAAATATAGATAATGAGAAAGAAGTGTTGAAGAGGGCTTCTACCAGATACTTTTTGATCCGATTAAATAATAATAATGATGAAATTTCTTCCAATGAAAAGTAAAATTATGATTCAATCAGTTGCATTCTATTTTATTCACAAGTAAACCAATTTTATGACAGACCAACTTCTTGCATCTCGTTATATTGTTAGTGTCCTAATATCGTAAAAAGTGAATATTGCAATTACATGCACGGATATATGTTATATGGACCAAACTTTTCCCGGAGAATAGTTAGAGATAAGAAGTATTATTTCTCTAACATTTTTGGGTGGTAAACAACCGTTTGTAAAGCACGTTATCATAAATATATGAGTCATACTTCAAAAACGCTGAATTAACAAATTAGAAACCCTTTTATCCTGAAGGTCTCAAAAGAATTAATATCCAAATGAAACTTTGTCTCGAATGGGCTGAAAAATTGTTCAAACTTCAGTCCATCTGATGATGCAGTGAATTTTTTGGGGTTCTTAGGATCAAATAATAACAGATATCTTTTGTCACTGAAAGAACTTTTCCTGAACACCGTATTAATTTTGATACAAATACTTTCGTGAAGGCTTATAGAATATCCTTATCTTCAAATTTCCAACTCAACATTTTTCGAAAATTTGAAATTCCAAAAAGCTTCAAATTTTCTGAACGTTTTATTTGGGAGAAGAGTTTTGTGTATAGCCGTAATTGAGATTCGTATTATTTACATTTCTAAGAACGAGGTTCAACTTTGATGTCTCAAACCTGCCGACTAAACTGTGTTTTTTTCCTTAGTAAACTTCTTGGTGAGTTTTATTTTGGAATATTCAAAGCTCTAAGTAATGCAATTTCCTGCAGAGATAAAGAATATCTGAACAATAATCTAATCTTTTATTCAGTTCATCTAATGTTGTTGTAATTTTAGTGATTCTGTCAATATATACCATTCATGTCAATATAAGAGAACATTCGATGACCATGCATTCTTAAGACGCTTAGCTGCTCTTGAATTTTCATACATGAAATGCATTGCAGCCATTTCGAAATTCGTGAAATTCGGCATGTTTTGATATTAAATTGCAACCACCTTTATTTTTCTAAACACAAGTGTTCAATTTGATGTGTTAAAACTAACACAGCTTACCAACTGAATTTTTATGAGAATTTGGATTTCCTGAGGATTTCGAGAAGATCGTTCAAATTTTTTTTCTCGAAATCGGTAGCTGCTACGACAAAACAACAAGCGAATATACATCATGAATAGTCGAACCGAAAGGGACCGATATCAGATGAGTCGTTTATCTGTAAAACTGTGAAAGAAAATGTTGTTAATGTTAAAATACCTACCGGTTCAAAGAAGGGGCATTCTAAACTTTCACCTGAATATTTATCAGCGAAACGAACAAATTCGCGGAACAGTAAAAGAAAAATTAATTTCCGTTTCAATCACGAGGTATGAATATTCATTAATTAATCGCAATTCCAAAGCTCTCAAGCTGGGTCCGCTTCGAATTGTGTAAAATATATATATTCCATTTAACTTACAGTTATTCGGGGGATCCCGCTTTTTAGGAACAGACTTTTATGTTTGTAGGCGGAATGACATGTAAATTGAGTTTCTGATGAAGGTGATCTTTTGAAATATTGATGAGGGGAGATTTGACTGTTAGCTTTTTCATCATTGGGCGGGGTTTATTTAAACTTTGCGGATGTTTAAGGGATGAACTTTTTGGACCATTTGTTTATCTTTATCTTCATGAAATAATGCGTCGAGCGGATAAATCCACATTTATCGACTCCAAGAGACGACTGTCAGCTGAAATAATCATTCGAATATGTCACAGAATATTTTTTATCAGAAAGAAATCATTTCATTAATATATTTTACATAATTTTTTTTGTACTTCTAATTATACAATCTTGACAAAATTTTGTATTCGCCTTCATGTCGTTATTTTACATAAACATGGTAAATTTTAACTCGAGTATTGCTATGGTTCAACTCTGATCCACCCACAAAATTTAAGTCTTTGTTTTGAATCTTGTGATCATACTATCCTCATGAAATTTTACAGGAATATTTTCGTTGCAATTAATTCTTCTAAACTGCAATTTTCAATTCAATCGAGTTTGCAGTTTGAAAAATGTCGAGAAAAATATGAGAAAATTTCAAATCTGCAAAAAATTTAACTAATTTTGCCAAGTGACGACATCAATCGAGATATTTGAGTTCCAAAGTTACCTCAAAAGTTTCAAATCTCTTTTTCTTTCGATTCGAGAGTTAAAGTGATTAAGATAGCGCTAAACGCTAATCTGAAGATTGTTGGAAAAGCGTAGGCAACTGACAATTCCTTTTATTCTATTCAAAATTGCTTCCCCTTTTTTAATATAATTCGTTCTGATGTATTATATTTGATTTTGAAGATTTAGTATTATGATAAAAAGAGATATTTTCATGGTAGCGATCAATTTTTCATTTATTTTTTGACTGGTTAACTTGCATAATTGAGAGGTTTAGTTCTATTTTGAAATTCTTTTTAGTAAGTTAGTAGCACTTTAGTTTAAGGTTCAACTGCTAAATACTAACAAGAAGTATGCATAAAGTTTTCAAATATTCATTAAATTTGATTTTGATTGTTTCGCTCTTAACTTGACGGAAATTCATCGTATACGATTTGAAGTGGAACATTATCTCCGCTAATATTTATTGTTTATACAACAATTGTTTTGTGAATTATATTTTGACTTCATCGGATGAGTATGATAAGTAAATACTCTTATGAAATCGGTCTCATTAAATACATATTTGAGCAAAAAGGAACGTGATAATTGTTTTGGGAATTTTCAGATTTTATTAAAAGAGGTTCAGATACGGCGATCGGTTTAAATCCGTCTGGTCATTAAGTAAAATGTATTTTTCTTTATGCCGGTTTATTTCTAGTGCGTCTGAAAGATCTAGTCTCTAACATTCGTTCTCTATAGGGAGAACTCCGAAATTATGGTTAAAATCATTGTTTCATGAAGGTAGTTAGCATAGGTAAAATTTGTTTCATTTTTAAAGAATGAATTCTGATGTTCTTTCATTCTATTTTCGAAAGCTCTGCCTGTTTCAACGTATACATAGGTACACGTACCGCTGCTTAACCTGATCTCTTATTCTTCTTGACGATTTATCTTGAGAACTTATGGCAAAATTTGAATATTAAAACAAATTGAAATATGTTTATCTTCTACAATTTTAATTTCAAAAAAAATTTTTATTCAAAAAACTTTTAGAAATAAATTTATGTCTACACAATTATATTCTTTGAGAAGTCCTTTAAGTGTGTTCATGTTTTTAAAAGGCAATTAGTGTTCTTAAAGGTAAGACCAGAAACAAAATTTTGTCTCCTTTAAATATTTATTTATTAATTTTAATTACTTTCGTATATCTGTTGGGTTATTTATTCCATGTGACATTATATATTGAGTTTTGATTATATACGTCTATTAAATGTAAGCGGTGCTTGTGTAGACATAAATTTATTTCTAAAAGTTTTTTGAAAAAAATTTTTTTTTTTAATTAAAATTGTAGAAGATAAACATATTTCAATTTGTTTTAATATTCAAATTTTGTTATATTTCTTCTATCAAGTAAAAGGCCTTTCTATTTTATTTGAGAACTTAATGGTTTTAAATGAATATGAAACAATGTTTTATAGCAAGTCTGTCGTGTATTAGTAAATTCACGACTAAATTCAGTGTTTATTGTTTGAAGATGTTTATTTTCAGTATTACACACTTCAACTTTTTTTAGCGACATTGTTTGATTAGTAATTCAAGATTAACTCAGATTTGGAGAGAAACTCTTATATTTTCTCGAAATGTAAATATATGATATGATTATATATAGGATTATTAGTAGGTATTTTGATGAATACTCACTACTGAAATAATAGGTGGAAAAAAACTGAAAAAATATAGTTCCCCCAATATTTAGGATAATTAGTCCTACAAATATCTGCTGTTGCGAGTATTATTCTATTTAGGTTGCATGCAATTTCACACAATTTCACTGCAACTCCAATTTGGTCCTTCTGAACCTTCGAGTTTGACAATACTGATTCAGATATAAATCACGATTCCGAAACGTAATGTTTCGATGGCAGATTTCCCTTCAATCAAGTTCTAACCTTTGTTGTGGCCCCGAGGTAGTGCAGTGCATAATCTTATTTCGCGGACTGCGGTAAGGGAACTTGGGATTTGGCCAGTCAGGCGAATGGAATACATAAACCTATCAATCAAGGGTAAAACCCCAGACTTAGTGAATAACTCGTAGCCTAAACCCCGGTCGCACCGGAATGCAATTGGGGTTTATCTGTATTTAGGACTTTGATGAAGTTTCATCCACGGACCGCCTACGTGAACGCATTCGAAATATGCAGTCGAGATAATTTGAAATATTTACGTATTAATTTGAAGGAGAATTAATCCAGAAATAATTTACAGATGTGTCGGACGTGAAAATTTAAAGCGCATTCGCCATTTTGCACCTTGTAGATTCGAAATAATTTCAGATTCCTTATATTGGATCATAGGAAAAAAAGTTTCACTCTCAGATAGTGAGAGTTATTTATATTTTATTATTATTAATAATACAGAAAAAGAGTTAAGGTAATCATTTAGATTCAAAAAATAGACTTGAATAAAAATATATCATGTTAGGCTTAAAACCTCAGCCACTGTAGCAGAAAGACGATTCAAAGCGTTAAATACATTTTTTCACATTAAGTTCTGACGTGGGGTCCTCAGAAAGTTTTCATTTGCCATTTCGTAGTTGAAGCCTCTCAGATTAATGTATTTTGACATAATAATAGCGAATCTTTTCCCGAAAATGACCTCGTAGGGATCGAATTGTGACTATAAGAAACATCTCGGACGAAGCGATTCCTGAAGCTAGGGAGGTTTAATGTTTTGAGGCGATCTTTGTAGTTTGACAGATTAATCCTATAAGAAATACGAGTGCAGCATCGGTGCATACACACTAGCATTTCCTCTTCATTTCTTGGGGACGGCCATTAGACTGAAGTCGCATACTCCAGAGTGGGGCTTAAATAAATCAAGAAGAGCAATCAAATAGTGGAACGCCATTGAAGACTTTCTGAATTGCATAAGTTATTTGTCTGCATTTTGTGCTAATAATTAAACCGATGTAACCAAGGAAGCTTTTCAGCTACTGTCAACTTGAACCAATGTTAATGACACTATATCGAAAGAAATTCAACAGCAAGAGCTTATCGTTACACCAAGCAGAGATACACCACAGTTCGTGTTGTAAAGTTTATGAGCTGAAGAATGGAAACTGGTACCTTTTGGTATCATTCGCAAACAAGAGCAAGTCGATTGAATTAAATGGGGAGGTAGAAACAGCATTGGGCAAAGAACAGAGACCTGGAGTACACCCGACGTGACTGATTTATCAATCGATGAAAAATATTTATCCGTTCAACTCCAAAAAAATGATTTGACAGAAAGGTCAATTTTTTAAAATTGTTTAAAATTTTTTAAAATATTTATATTATTAGAAAGGTCTTCATTAATTCTAATACACTGCCTTTAAGAGCATGAAACTGTAATTTATGGATAAGGCGTCGATATAATACTTTGTCGAATGTTCTGAAAAAGTTCAAGTAAACTACATTGAATGAAACACTTTGATGCGAGGTATCAGGTTCATCTTTCGATCTCATCGAAATTCCACTTCCAACAAAATAATTGGAAATTTACACTTGTAAATATTTTTATTATTTTTTTCTGTACCCGAACCTATATGAATACTGTGTACATTTCGTTATCCTTCTGCCAATGAAGCAATACTTCGAAACTTCAGTCAGAGAAATATGTGAATATCTAATTAAAACAATTTTTAATAGTAAAATTCTGTTAATCCTAAAAAGTCGTTCTTAATGTTATTTTATTTTCAGAATGATGATTACATGTATGTCGTGTTTGAAATAAGTGATTTTTGAATGAGTAGATTCAAATATATAGTCCATCTAGAAAGTATCTGGAATTTATTATTTTTCATAATTTCAATATAATTCTTTTCTGTAATATTCGAATACAAAAGTAATGTATAAAATAGGTTGTGCAGATACTCGACTATGGCCAAATTTGCATGATTAAAGGATACAATTTGAACGCTTAATTGGCCTTAGGACGACATAATCCGCGCCTGGAATTTCGCAAATTGGCAAACAGATTTAGAAATCAACGAAATATAAAAGTATGTCCAGAAACCGTCCGTATATCAATGAAAAGACAAGGCTACATATCAAGGAAACCAAAAATTCTTATAATGACACCTTTACAAAAGGAACGAAGAATAGAATTTCGTCAACGTTTTTAAGAAGATAATTTTAATAATACCTAATACCTGATGAAGGTTGTTTCGAACTTAGTAGAAATCACTTCAAAATCTCATCAGAATAACCTGTTACCGTTCAAATTTCCAAATTTCCCACCAAAATAATAGTTTGAGGAGCAATATCTCAGCGTGGTGCTACGCCTCTCTGTATAGTTGATGGTAGCATTAGCATAGTGAAAAGTATTGCGGCATTATAAACGATGTTCTCCTTGAAACGGCGCATGCTTCATATACAGAGGGGTGGCGTTTTCAGCAGGATAATGCAAGATGCCATAAATCGGCCTATACTCAAGCATGGATGCAAGACCAAGTAACAACCATTCCATGACCAGCAGCTTCACCAGATCTTAGTCTCATTGAAAGCATACGGGGATTAATTAAGATTGAAGTTGAACGAGCAGCGTCATGAAATAAAGATGATTTAATTCAGTGAGTTTTATAGTCCTGGACTACCATCACCGAAAATTATGGAGGTGATCTGGTTTCGGGTGTACCTCGACGTTAAGTCAAGTGTTAAATGGAGGCTGTATAAGTAAATAAATGAAAATTTTGTTATAATCATCCACTTTCGTCAAAAACTGCTACCACTTAATTTGGTCATCAGGAATGATGCACGTGGCGCCCCCTATAACAAAAAGTGAAGCTATACATAAAATAATATTCCTCATGCAAAATTTTGTCTCTGTACCGATTTTAATAACGATTGAGGAATAAACAGTGAAATGATCAGCAAAAAGCGAAAAAAATTCAACTTTAATGTCCTGTATCTTTTTGCACAGCAATATTTCATTTAGGCATATTTGGTCAAATCGCCATATTTAGGTTCAAATAATCTGTCCTTAACCTACGTCCTAATAGTTATGATTCACCAAATATAAAATTAAAGGAAGATTTTTCTTTTTATGAATAAATTTACTCTGCATACCACACATAATACACAAAGAAACAGTCGAGGCAAATCGTACAGGCTTTGATCAATTTCCACGCTATGTTCCGTTAGTTCAAATTGTACTGTACATTCAGTACAACTTGTCAAGTGAGATCAATTAATTTGCCCGATTATAGAATCATCGAACTGAAATGTAGATTAGCAACAACTTACCCTGAATTCGAATCGACTCTAAATCGCTCGACTGTTGAGGTCTCGGCGTTGTGCGAGATCAATCAATTCAAAACTCATTAGGACCAGAGAGCTGTAACATAAATGGAAGGTATTAGCTGATGTTGGTCACTAATCTTCTGATCGCTGGAAAAATGAGATTAAGGGCCTTTCAGCAGGCCCGAATGGAAGCGTTTGTGAAATAACAATTTTATCACGAAATCCTGATTTATTGAGAATGAATTATAGTCATATGTGTCCATCAACTTTGCTGAAAAGTTTTTATTCAGAATGAGAATTACATAAGGATTTGGCGTCAGGAGCTTTAGCATATTTGTATATAGTTAAACGAATTTTCCTAATAAACCGGGTTTTTCACTATAATTTGAGCCCACCTTTAACTTTGTTATAAATGGTGGTAAAAAAAAGTTATTCACAAAAGTTGTATGAAATGAACTGAATTTTTTCAAAATGATTTCACAAAATGAAATATATACGGGGTAAACAAGACATTAAGTGCAACTTCGTTTTTTCAAACGGATCATCCTGTATATTCTCTTATTTTTACCTAGCTTTTTTCTCCTGATAGTAGACTCAAATTCATAATTAATAGCTGATTTGAGCTCTTTTGGTAAAATTACTTTATTATTTTGATATTGGACATCTTTTGCCTGAAATTTTTCTAAACAATATTCCTAGATATGATTAGAACCTGAAACATAAATCTTCAGAGAAAATGACGTATGAGAATCCTTTATTTTTTCATCATGGATTGATAATTTTGAATGTGAGTCATTATTTGAGAGAAATAAAATTTGAATGACTTTAAATTCAGAATTATATATTCTAACTTATACAATATATATTGAAACTATATACAAAAACTAACAAATTGATATATAATATATAATTAATATAAAATATTTTTCAATGTCTCTAAAAAACCTTCTGACATTCCCCGTGAAATGTATTAATACAAATATATAAACAAAAACTATTTGAGTATGTATATTAACATACAAATACAAGAAAATCCACTATTCCAAAATTATCTAAAATTCTCAAAATAAAGTTATTCAAATATTTTAATATTTACATATATATTCTGTTAGCTTTCTACATAGTTAATTTCAAAAAATTATATTCAATATTATAACTCCAAGAATTAAATTAATGTGATGTAAGCACTGCTTATATCAAACGACATATAAAATAAGCATTCATTATGAGACATCAAAATGAGATAACATCTTATCTCATTTTGTCTACCCAAAATATTTAATTTATAGGAGTTTTGTCAACAATTTATATTTATTGGATTTTGTTATCTCATTTGGATGTCTTACAATGAATGTTTATTTTATATGTAGTTTGATATGAGCAGTGATTATATGACATTAATTTAATTGCTGAAATTATAATATTAAATATCATTTTTTGTAGAAGGCTAACAGAATATATCTGTAAATTTTAAAATATTCAAATAATTTCATATACCTCCTATCAAGTAAAACCCTCCATTTATTTTATTTTACTCAAAATAAAGTATCAAATAAAAATAACTGAGCAAGAATTCCAACATTTGATAGCTGCTATTTCGGTCCTTAGACCTTTTCAAAAATGTATTGAATTCAGATTCAAATATATCACAAGATCAAAATTTAACTCACCAAAAAAATTAAACCTGAAACTAATAAACTCTAAGTATATAAAATGAAACAGAAATGATCAGCGTGCTGTTACGTATAACTTAACATATAACCATTTGTACTCGGAACACAGAAAAACATAACAAAACTTATTCATCCAAATAATGTCCCATGATGAGAAAAATAACCGGAATTTCAAAAATAATAAATGATTACGGAATATATTGCGGATATTTAGACTATATGGATTTATTTTATAATTTAAAAATCAATTTGAATGCGAGTCAATACGTGATAGAAGTAAAATTTGAATGACTTCAAATTCAGAATGATATATTCTAACTCCTACAATATATATTGAAACTATATACAAAAAAAAATTAAACAATTGAGAAACTATTCAGGTGAGTTCTGCAAAAAAACTTATCAAAAAAATATTGTCGGTTTCACGAATAAGGTCAGTAAGATTTTTCTCTCGCTTTTGTTGAGTAAACCTAGTACTCCTCCTGTTAAACTATTATGATGATGTTAACTTCGCTTGGCCCAACTATTATTACAAAAACAGAATTCAATATATTCAACAGTGGTGGCGTAGATTTGTTTTTGGTTTAGAGGAAGATGATTGAGTTTCTGAACAAATTAATAATTTGGGCTAAATGCATATGAATAACCGTTTCAGGTTACGTGTGGGCTAATTTATTTAGAAATTACTGCTACAGAATTAATTAATTAAAACCTCTAGAGATTCACTAGAACCTCTACAGATTTTAATTTGAATAAATGTCCTAAATACACTGTATCACTTTATAGATATATATTATCATTACGTATTTTATATATTTTTAAACGATTATTTTTATTCAAATAACACCTTACTGATGGATTTTGGGTCCGAATGTATCAGATTCTTTCTCTGGAGAATGTGCTATATATTCTTCAAAAAAGGAAAATATAAAAATTATTTTAATTTATTTTGGAATTATATTGTGAACATTTTTTGGTGATTTTTGGTTTCGTCATACCATGACGAAACAGTTGTAGTGTAAATCAGTAAAATAGCGGAAGTTAATATTTGTGATACAGTGCATTTAATAGATGTTTTGAAATTTAATTTTAAATGTTTTCATGAGATTTATTCAGATTAAAATCGTTAGAGGTTCTGGTGAATTCTTCAAAGTAATTTTCAATTTATATACTTGAATAATTGAGAACTTTCTTTGTATTACATCACATGCACGGTTATCTAATGCAGAGTCTAAGTCGTATTTTCTTTCATTGTATATTTGTGATATAACCTAATTTTCGTTAGGCCATGCTTATCCTAACATTAGTTAGTTGTTGCAGAAATATGTTGTGTTAAAGAAGGTATTCTTATATATTTTTAAATGATTATTTTGTTTATTCAAATAACTCCTTACTGATGAGATTTTGGCTCCGAATGTATCAGGTTCCTTCTCTGGACAATGTGCTATTTATTCTTCGAAAAAGGGAAATTAAAAAAGGGCTGTTTTGAATTATATGTTAAATTTTTAGGTGATGGAACATATATATGTATAAGGTGGTGTCTAAATAATTTGATCATTACTTTATATTTCTTTTGATTTTGTATTAGTTAATTTTCACCACAAGTGATGATAATATATATGTCTATAAAGTGATACAGTGTTTAAAAATTTAGTTTTCATGAGATTTACTTAGATTAAAATCTGTATAGGTTCTGGTGAATTAATCCCATCTATAGTATTCTGTAATGTGCAAATACTTCTTCATAGTAATTTTCAATTTATAGAGATTACTGACTCGTCCATCTCCGCAGAATCTCAGAGATAAGCTCCATTCTGTCAACAAAAGGCATCGAATTGCAAGGTTCAAGAGGAGTTTTTTCATGCAGTAACCTCAGTCAGGAGAGCTTTCATTGTTTCCGATCAAGGTTGAAGCGAAGTTTGCTAGAGTGTCAGAAGTCTTAGCTATGATTCTATTTTTATAGTTTCTCTCCTACTTTATTTTGCGTATTCGTTTTATGTTTCCTTGTAGCTATAATTTAATAGATTATTCACATATGGAATGACCTCTTGAGAAGTTAGTGTAAATGTAGTCAACCGACTAAACTTCGCTTCTTGAGAGGCTCGGGCAACTTCGTGCTCAACCAACATTGTACATAAGGTGAAAGATAAATGAATAAACAAATATGTTATCCAATTGAGACTGTCCCCTAGGCATAATATTGATTTGAAAAAAGTATTTTCAACACGTATCTATGGAAAAATTGATTCTATTCCCTATTTACATATTTTTGCATCGAGTCCTGACCTTGCATGCAGTAAACTGAGAGTTGCCAGCCTTATTATGCCTTAATATTTCAGAAAGCTAGCCAAACGATTCACCCTTGACGCTTATTATCAAGATGGTGCGACAGCAAGCTGAAATAAATATCCTTAATTGAAAGCAGACTGTCGTCAGCCAAGATAAGCGTTCGAAACGATGAAATAAGGAGATATGGTTTCGGAATTTTTAATATGCCGCAGTCTGCATCTAAAATTACTCGATATATATGCGTCTGGCGCTATGTCTTTTGTCTGTGGACCTGAACGGAGTCCTATAGCGAGGAAGTATACAGTTGTGGAGTTATTGTTTCAGAATAGGATTTTTCATGATACCTGTTACTGTTTTTAAGCAATTCGTCATTTTTGAGCTTATGTCAAGATTTAACATGTTAGAAGTAGTTGAAGTTGAGTTTTGCAAGAATCTTATTATTATTTCCTTTGGTATTATGTAATAAGTGTTAATTCTACTAAATTGAAACAGTGTGTTCTGAATACATTAATCCAATTTATACTACCTGATAAAGAAACTGCAATACCCAGAAAAAGCTATTTAAATTATAATTTTCTTTTGGCAAAACATAGATATTATAGCAAGGAGTAAATGATTGAAATTTGAAGAAACAGAAAAGTTAACAGTTTTTTTTTAATAAAGTTAATGAAGTGTTTGTCCACCGCGATTATCTATACACTACCCAACACGTCTTGGCATTGATGCAATAAGATGTTCTATTTCTTCTTGAGGGATACTATACCAAGCTACCTGTAGTGTATGTCGCAGAGCCGCCAAAGTCCGTGGGGGCTGGAGTACATGTCCAAGCCTTCTACCCATGATGTCTCAAACATGCTCTATGAGCGAAAGATCGGGGGATCTGGGCGGCCATGGCAAAAGATTCACATGGGTCGCTTCAAAAAAGTTTAAACTAACACTGGCAACAGAGATCAAGCATTATCTGGCTGAAATATTGGATTCTCGAGTCGGTTAAGGTAAGGGAGAACATATGGTTCCACTATTTCTTGAAGGTAACGAAGCGCTGTCATGTTACCTCGAATGAAGACTGAAGGTGACCTACTTGGTGTACATGACGCTCCATATCAAACTGAGGTTCACGTATTTCTCCCTGACGTCGTCTAACCCTTCTTCGGCCAACATATGCACCTAAGTAGAATCAAGAGAAAAGACGACCTAATGCCATTCCACATTCCAATGTTGACGTTCTCTGCACCACTGTAATCGTTGCCGGCGATGCTCAACCGTCAGAGGTAACACAAGATGGGGCCGATAATGCTGCAGTCCAAAAGACCTTATCCGGCGGTAAACCATTCGGACAGTTACAGGATGGCCTTGTTCTCCTAACCACTCATCAGCCAAAGATCGAGTTGTCGTAAATCGGTCTCTAATATCCATAAGTCTTAGACGTCGATCTTGAACTTCATTTGTGCCCCTTCAACGTCTGGTGCCTACTCTTCTTCGATTTTGGACATTATCAAACCACGCTTGACAATATCTCATAACAGTAGTTGGATTTCTGTTCGTACGGTTAGCGATTTCTCAAAATGACAATTCCGCCTCCCGTAGACCAATAATTCGTTCTCTTTCAAATTCACTTAGCTGGCGATAAATTCCGCGTACACGTGCTTTAGGCATTTTAACAACAACTAAACATCGACTTTGGATATCCTCGAACAGCTGGTTTATTGTAAAATTTAAAAAATTTGCAAAAAACGACTACATATTTAAGTAACAAAAATGTTTACATGAAAAGACATTCACGATTTTTTTCTCCAAATTTCATCTATGTTTTACCAATTAAATTTAACATTTAAACAGCTCCTTCTGGGTGTTGCAGTTTCCTTGTCATTTAGTTTAACTCTAAAAGTTTTTAAATAAAAATTTTTTGAAATTAATGTTTGTAGGAGGTTTACAGAATAAATCTGCATGATATTTAAAATTATGTAAGAATCCTTCTATCAAGAAAAAACCTCATTTCATTATTTTATTGTGTATATAATAATTAAATACGCACATCGTCAAAAGTCTTGCCCCCCCTAGATTTCTCAATAAATAAACAATCTATGTTCTGAAAATGAGACGAATATTTTCCTCTATTTCAACTGCAATATATTTTATGGAAAATCTTTGTTTGTTACTCTTTGCTTTATGCAGGATGAGATAAAATAGGAGATTCTTGATTGCTCTACTTGACTCTACTTGACAGAAATTCATCGTATATGATTTGAAGTAAAACACTTTATTTCCGTTTATATTTATTGTTCACACACAGTTACCATACTCACCCGATGAAGTCAATTTGCAATTGACGAAAAAATTGTTGAGAACAATAAATATAAGCGGAAATAAAGTGTTTTACTTCAAATATTATTCAAAATAGAAGAAATGAGAAAAAATCTAAATGTATCCATTTTTTATTTTTGATTAATTATAGTTATTTCACAAATGAATCCAAATTGAATAGTCCATATTACTACCTTTTCTTTCAATCAACTTTCCAATAGCCCTAGGCATCCCACGAATCAAGTCATTAATGAAATTTTCAGGCATATCGTTCCATTCTTTTTGAAGGAGCAACATCAATTCCTGAAAAGTTGAAGGTGGGGTTTGGCGATTGGATATTGCTCTCCCTAAGTAATCCCATACGTGCTTAATTGGATTCATGTCTGGTGAGTGTGCTGGCCAGTTCATTCTCTGGATATTGTTCTCTTGAAGAATGTTTTGAACCCTTCGTGTGCGGTGTAGTGGGGCGTTATCATCCTGTTAAATGAAATTATCCCCAAATTCGTTGCGCATTGGAAAAATGATTGGTTCAATGATGTCTTCTAGATGGCACCAGTCATTGTTCGTTCAACGATAATAAGAGGAGTACGGCGACCAAAAATTATACCCCCCAGCACATTATTGATCTGCCTTGAAGGGGAAAACTTCCCGGGCAAAACTGAGTCGCTCTAGTCTGCCTGAACCTCTCCAAACCCTTTCTCGTCGACATTCACTTTGTAAACATAATCGTGATTCGTCCGAAAAAAGTACCTTGCGCCATTGCGATAAAAGCCAGTCTTGGTGGTGTTCTGCTTATTGCCGACGAGTGACTCTATGTCCAGGTGATAGCCGAGGTACTCTTAAAGGTCTTCTTGTCCTTAAATTTGAGGAATACAACCGTCTCCTTATGGTACTGGTCGAGACTGCCCGTCTATAGGCCCTGAAAAAATGACTTCGAAGGGCTGTTACAGATACCGTTCGATTCCTTCGAGTAAAATTTGCGTGTAATGGTCTTTCCTTGCAGATGTTACTCTGGGTCGACTAGGCACCGGTCTCCGGGCAACGCTGCCGGTTTCCAGGAAAAGCGCCTTACGTAAGTCCGTGGAATATTCAAACGTTACGCAATCTGGTGGTTCGACAAAGCTTCTTGATGTAGGGCTACTATTCTTGCCCCGTCAAACTGAGAAATTGGATGTCCCGGCATTTTCCACGGAATATTCTCAATATTACAACTCTCGTTATTCGCTGAGACCTGATTAACTTCGAATACACTTGTATTCTCACGAACAAGAAACATTCTTTGCTAGTTTATTGTTTTCATTTAAGTGATAAGATAGTGAATATTCCACACACAAAAAATTGTCATGTTACATTCAACAAGTTAGGAGTTGATAGGGGAGGCAAGACTTTTGACGATGTGTGTATGTTGGTTTACGCTTATTACATATTATCATTTGGTTTTAAAGGAGTCCATAAAAATCTTGCAAACTTTATATAATTTCTGTGACGAACATAGAATACGTAGGATAATTAAAAGTTCACTTCATTCAAGTTTGTCCAGTAAATAGCATTCAGTTGGTTTCGTAAGATAATTTTTGTTAATTATTTTATTTTTTGAATATGAATTAGAACTGATCAGTTTCCGTTGTAATAATTCTAAATTGTTTTTTGAAGATCTTCTGCATGTTTTAGGAATTTATTTTGAGCAAGTTTGCTTCGAAGAAGTTCTTGAGGTTATGTTTTGCATTTTTGGAAAGGAATTTAGTTTTCATAAAACAAGGGACGAAACAAAATTTTGTACCCTTCAAGTAATTATTTAGTAATTTTTAATTGTTAATTAAATTTCCTCTATTCCCTTTGGTACAACGTATTAAGTGTTTATTATATGTCTAATAAATTGACACAGTGTGTTCTAAAGACTTTTATTTAATTTCATTCCGAAAGTTTTTGAATAAAAATTTTTTTAAATTAAACTTTGTAGGCATATTCGCTATACACAGGATTACTAAGGTATTAATCATACACTTACGCCATTTAGTGCACGCAAATTATACTAACTGACAAAAAATTTCACAACAAACTAGCTGTTCGAGGAGATCCAAAGTCGATGTTTAGTTGTTGTTAAAATGCCTAGAGCACTTGTACGCGGAATTTATCGCCAGCTAAGTGAATTTGAAAGTGGTAGAATTATTGGTCTACGGGAGGCGAGGTTGTCATTTCAAGAAATCGCTAACCGTACGAACAGAAATCCAACTATTGTTATGAGATGTTGTCAAGCGTGGTTTGATAAGGACCAAAATCAAAGAAGAGTAGGCATCGGACGTCGAAGAGTCACAAATGAAGTTCAAGATCGACGTCTAAGACTTACGGCTATTAGAGACTGATTTGCGAAAATTCGATCTTTGGCTGATGAGTGGTTAGGAGAACAAGGCCATCCTGTAACTGTCCGAACGGTTTACCGCCGGATAAGGTCTTTTGGACTGCAGCATTATCAACCCCATCTTGTGTTACCTCTGACGGTTGAGCATCGCCGGCAACGATTACAGTGGTGCAGAGAACGTCAACATTGGAATGTGGAATGGCATCAGGTCGTCTTTTCTGATGAATCTCGATTCTCCTTGGGTGCACATGATGGCCGAAGAAGGGTAAGACGACGTCGGGGAGAAAGACGTGAACCTCAGTTTGATATTGAGTGTCATGTAAACCGGACAGTAGGCGTTATGGTATGGGGTCTATTGCACCTGCAAGTAGGTCACCTTTTGTCCTTATTCGAGGTGACAGCGCAGCGTTACGTGGAGCCATATGTTCTCCCATACCTTAACCGGCACCAGAATCCAATATTTCAGCAAGATAATGCTCGACCTCATGTTACCAGAGTTAGTTTAAACTTTTTTGAAGCGAACCATGGTAATCTTCTGCCATGCCGCCAGATATCCTGATCTTTCGCTCATAGAGCATGTTTGGGACACCATGGGTAGAAGGCTTGGACATGTACTTCAGCCCCCACGGACTTTGGCGGCTCTGCGACATACACTACAGGTAGCTTGGGATAGTATCCCTCAAGAAGAAATAGACCATCTTATTGCATCAATGCCAAGAAGTGCTAGGGATTGTATAGATTATCACGGTGGACAAACACATTTTTAACAAATTTATTAAAAAATTTTAAACCCTTCGTTTTTTTTCCTCAAATTTCAATCATTTACTCCTTGCTATACTATTTATGTTCTACCAAAAAAAATTTAAATTTAAACAGCTCCTTCTGGGTGTTGCAGTTTCTTTGTCAATTAGTATAAATACAAGACATACCTCAGCGAGCCGAATCAAGTGAAGAAATGCATTCCTGATTTTTTACGTTACAAACGCAGAAGAACTTTCCTCATGATGAAGTCATGTCTCGATTTGTAGAACATTGTATAACCATAGCTCACACTCCTTTTCAATTATATTTTGTACAGATCAGCCGAATTAATTAATTTGAATATTATGTAACCGTGGTTTTGGAAACAAAGATAGTAATTATTATTATATGTATTCGATGCAGTTAGTTTTGGTGTATTGGTTAGGAACTCCTTTTCATTGGCATATTCACTATACCAATTATGTATAGAACTATACACAAATATTCATCTCTAAAACGTCACCAATGATCATATACTATTGTTTTGACTTTATTTTCTATGAACAGACATCCAATTACCTAACAGAAAATAGTTTCAGTATAGTTGAAGCAGAATGTAATTTTCGTTTTATGACGTTCAACAAGTTCATTAAAAATCCTGTAGGCGATATGCGCCTCTGACATTAAAATTGAATGGAGGAAAACTGAATTGTCGTGGGTCAATATAAACACTATTATTTCGGTAGAAGTTTCTATCTACCTGTCACGAAATGAATCTAGTTAAATAGTATTTCAATGTCATAAATCGGAACTAACACAAATAGGTTTTTGACGGTGAGCAATTCAGCCATGTGTTCTACACAATCTGGAACACAGAGAAAATGCTTTTATACCGATATAAAGCTCCCGATTACATGCAATGAAATTTGCACCATTGATACATCATAACGAGTAGGTCGTTAGTAATGTGGTCTCGATTTGAGCAAATTTCTGAATATAGGACGAAGCCGTATTGTGACCGAAACGACAAAATAATGAGATCGACGAGACTAATGGAAATCAGGAGGAAAATCTATTTAATTCAATTTATGAACCCAATCTACTGAAAGAGTCTTGGTTTTTTGTCAGAATACTTTCTGAATTGATGCGAAACATTTCAAGAGGTTGTTATTTAGCAGAAATTATTGGGTTTTTATACAATTTTTTGTTTTCAGCCCCTTACTTTCCAAGTTTGGGTTGGTCGGGAAGTAATTTCGTTTTTTTTTTTGACAAAATGGACTATTTTAGTATAATGAATAAATATATTCTCAAATTATATATTGGCCATTTTGGTACAACACCTTTTGCCATCTGGCATGATTCCACTCATAAAATTTTTGGTCTTTGCTGGAGAAAAAACTGATCCAAGGGATTTTTGACTTCTTCATTTGAAGTAGGGGTTTTATCACCTAAAAAAATTTGCAATGACAGGAACAAATAACAATCCGAAGGTGCCAGATCTGAACAATATGATGGTTATGGCAGTGTATTCCATTGAAGTTGTAGAAGCTTTTGACGAGAGACTAAACTTGAATAATCGCTATATCGTGGTGAAACACTACACCTCTCCTGTTAATTAATTCTGGCCTTTTCTGTTGAAGTGTATCATTCAGTTTCTCAAGTTGATGACTGTACACTTCCAAATTAATTGTTGTGTTATCCGGTGAATGCTAAAAAAATGATTCCTTCGAAATCCCACCAAACAGGCAGTATCGCCTTTTTTTGATAGATATTGGCTCTCGAAATGCTTTGAACCGGTTCATCTCTTTCGCTCCATCATCTCTTGCGTTTGACATTGTTTTATACAACCTATTTTTTGCTTCCAGTAATGATGCGCTTCAAAAACGGAATTTTCGTGACGTTTGGGAAGCGAATCACAGACATCAATGCGACAACACAAATTTCGCTCTGTGAAAACATGGGGAACCCACATATAGAGCTTTGGGGTTGAACCCAGGCCTTTTAAGTGGTCATAAACAATTGAATTCAAGAAATTTAACCTTTCACCGATTTTCTGTGTTCTTAATCGCCAATCTTCAAGCGACCTTCCGGAACGTTTCGACATCAAAATTGCCGGATCGAAATTTTTCAAACCATTTCTGGCACTGGCTTACTGTCAAGACATCTTCTCCATACACATCGGTTAATTTAATTCTGGATTGAACAGCATTTTGCCTTTTTCTATAGTAAAAAAGTAAAATATGACGAAGATGCTGCTAATTGCTTCCCATATTTAAAAATGCATCAACTATTAACTACTGCAATTAATAACTTTTTCACACAAAAGCCTTGCTATATGAGCTCCTAAAACATATAATGATTATGCGGCATAAGTGTGAAATTAGGTTCGAAAAAATATAATCAAATCCTCTGTCGGAAAAAAAACTAAATTACTTTCCGAAAAACCTTATAATTGCCTATTCAAATTGAGGAAAAATTTTTGTTCAAGTTCAATATCTCCTCTATATAAAATTCTCCAAAGAACTGAACTCAGTTTTCTTCAATTGTAATATAGCTGAAATACCTCTATATAATAATTTGGAAGAACTTAAATTTAGTTCTTCTTAATTCTTATATGGAGGAGATACCTCTATAAAACAATTAAATGTCATGGCAGGCATTTTATGCTAATTTAATATTTATATTTGACCATTTCTGTAATTTGAAAATATTATGACAAACCTCTTAAATATTCTGCGTCAGAACTTCTTTAGGTTTCAGCATTCTACAAATGAAAAAATTGATATAAACTGAAAATCCAGCTATTATCTGTGACATAAAAAAAATGATTTGAAAGCAAAATTCAATACGCCACTTTTTTGTGCATTCACTTTTTCTCCTAAAATTGCCAGCTTAATTAAAACGAAGCAATATACTATTGAAACTTTTTTCACGTAAATTTATAATTTGTTTAAAAAATTATATATCCTGCACTGAAATGTGGTCCTATTAATTAAAAACGAACACGTTGCCTTCAAATAATTTTTTTAGTGTGGAATGACACCTCGACAATGAGCATAAATCTGAAATTGTTTGATAGATACTTTACGAGATATCGATCAGTTCATCTATCTACCGAAAAAATGGGTTTATTTTCTCCAACCTTTTCTAGAACTGATAATTGAACTTTATCCATTTTTGATTCATAATTTTCGAATAATCTGCTTATATTGTTGTTGGTTTTGAAGGCAAATTCAGTAATTTGTTTGGTGAGTAGTATTTTAATGGTTAACTATTATTTTCTGAATGAGTTAGATTCACGTATTCATTTTTCGAACGACACAGTACAATCAACATTCATTCTTTCTATACCAACAACTCAATACCTTTTAGATCCCACACAATTGCACAATGAGCCACGTGATTAATAACAAATTTTTCATCATGATTGTCACTTTATTTATGAATCACTTACTACTTTATTCACATAGAACTTGCCAACTCTCGTTTAATTCATTGTACATAAGACACGTTGGATATAAATAGAACTCCATGTTCTACAAGAATTTAAACGATAAAAGACATCCAGCGGAACCTCCTTCCAAAAAGATCAACATAATAAGCGTGGAATTTCAGTACAAAATTCAAGTTTCATGAATATCTAGCAAACAAATGTTCGTAATTTTCCCTCGCTTAAATCCTCAGTGTAGCACTGGATATACCAGAAATTCCACTTCAAAGAGTGCAGTTGAATTATGGACTTTTGTTTGAATTTAAAGCAAATGTGGCGAACATGATGGGGGGAGGAAAATGTTCATTTTCGCGAGGTAGAAGTGAATGTCATCAATTAAAAAATCATTAGTTCAAATTGAGCACACTTCAAAGTTGAAAGATTATTTCTCTTGAAGAAAAACTACCTGAAAACTGGTGAAATTTCACATGGAGTATTAATAGAAATAATAATTATTTTTTATATGTAATAATTACATTTGTTTTTTCATTCATACAAACGGTATTTTCTGGAAATAACTGGGCCTTAAAAACTACTGTATACAACCACTGTGTATTTTCTGTGGACGAATATAGAATGATAACCGTTAAAAAGCAATTTGAGTTCTATCTTAGTTTTGAAAGGGCCACGAGGTCGTTGAGTAAGATATATATTTTTATTGATTGTTTTCATTTTGCTGGCATGAAAGTGGATTGAAGATTATCGGTAAAAATCTTAAATCGCCCTTTTTTAAGATGTGCTACATATTTTGGAAAAGTTTTTGAAGGAACTTTTTAAGACAGAGTTTGTTTTCGAAGAATGTCTTGAGTTTATGTTGGTCATTTTTGAAGTGGAATTTGGTATTTATAAAACCGTTATGAAACAGCGCCGTTTTCACTGAATTATTGTTGAAAATGTCAATATTCTACATTTACTTTCTATTTTTTTTATCTTTTGATGCTGTGTCATGAGTACTATGCTATATGTCTACTAAAATTGAAACAATGTGTTCTAGAGTATTCATTTGATTTAATTTTAGAAAGTTTCTAAAAAATTTTATAAAATTAGAATTCATAGCAATGTATAGTATACCTGGTGTTCCTTAATTGAAGGTACAAACGGAGAGGAGAGATTCCTTGAATAATTAAAACAAAAATTCCCATAAACATGGCACCGCAAATGTTTCGTCTTCAAGGTAGAGAGAGTCAAAGTTTGAATTTTTCTCAAGTTTTGTCTCATAGTATTCGCATTTCACAAGATTTTCAACTGAAATTCGGCACAAATATTAAAATTCATGATTTACACCATGGGAAATGCCAATTTCGATTGCAAATCTACAGGGTGTTATCTTTACTGGAACAATTTATGGTCTCTTGCAGGTTTGTTGTATCTGCTATCGCTTTCGAGAAAAAAAATTTGAACTATTCTATCGAAATCCTTAGAAAAATCCAAATTGTCATAAAAATTCAGTAAGTAAGTTGTAGTAAATAAATTAATTATTAGTTTTGACACATCAAATTAAACTCTTGTGTTTTGAAAATTAAAGATGGTTGCAATTTAATATCAAAACAGTTCACGAATTCCGAAATGGCTGACATATATTTCATGTATCGTCTTTACATGAAACGCTATCCCAATATAGTGTTTTCTTTAGAGTGATAGAACTTTAAATTGAAATAAAACACATTTAAATTAAGGTTGAAGCGAATTTTTTTTCATTTGAAAGATAATTTTATGATTTTTATGTTTTAAAAATAATTTCCAGCATATGTCCACCACGACTAGCTCTGAGGAACCGCATTCAACCAGACCAATTTGGAACCACTTTTTCGATTAATTCAGGCCTTATTTCATCAATAACACGAGTTATGTTGGCTTCCATAGCGTCTATTGTTTCTGGTTTATCAGCATAAACCAATAAGTTGACACCAAAGACAATAGTGGAGTTATGTTGCATGATCTTGGAGGCCAATTAATTGGACCATTTCTCTTAATAATGTTATCGCAAAATCTTTCTTTCAATAAATCAATTGTTACGGTAGCAGCATGAGGTTTAGCACCATATTGTTGGAACCAAAGCACTTCTGGGTCGATACCATTGAAATTTTGAAACAAATAATCATTGATCATCGATCTGTAAAGAGCACCATTCACTGTAACATCAACTCCAGCATCGTTTTTAAAGAAATATGAACCGATGATGCCTCCAGTAGGGTGGGTCAAAAAAATCGAATAATTTATTTTTGACTTTATACTCTGAAAAATAGGTTCGTAGACACCTAAAAAGAATTCTCTCCAGGTATGAGCTCTTAATTATAACGGGAATGTCCTCCGCTTTGCGGGTTTCTATTTTTTTCGAATAATTAGATAAAAAAATTCATATCTCGCTTCCAACTGCTTGGAAAAATATTCCTTGGCATATACTTTGTGAGAAATTGAATGCTTCACAAAAAAGGTTTCTTATGATTTTTTCAAAAACTCAACCGACTAAAAGATATTCATAGTTGAAGTTTGGCTATTTTAAGGAAGATATTCGTTTTTATTACAAATTTTATAAGTCGATGAAAAAAAATTATTTCGAATTGCGGAACTCATGATTTCGTAGGAAATTTACTGCTCTACAAAAATGGTTACTTATAATTTTTCGATTAAGTGAAGCCGTTACGAGATATCCATCCTCAAACATTACCGAATATCAATATCTCCAGTTTTTGATCAATAATTCGATAAATTTCAATTTAAATTATTAGTTTCAGGAAAATTTACATAAATTTAAATTTCTATCATGAAAGTCACTCATTCAGGAGATATTTGTTCAAAAATTCATTAAGAAGTTTTTGTTCTAATGATATTTTTTGTAAGCTTTATTTGTAATAATTCAAAATGTCATTTGCATTGGCATTTCATATTATTACGGTTGTTTAGTATGTATTTTCAAATTTTATTCTACCAATTATACATAATTTTTTTTGTGAGAGAGGCTTTTTGTTCTGAATTACATTACTTCTTCTGTTGGTACTCTAAAGCTAACGCCACCTATGTTTTTTTTTCTTAACTATCTTTGTTGTCTACTCGTTTATCACTACATTTTTAGTTCTCCAAAAACTCATAATTTTGTATACATGATAAAAACAATTTTTTCGAAATAAGTCATTTTCTCATCATATAAATTTATTCATTATCAATAATTCTACAATGAATAACGAAATCTAATTTCTTGTTTTAATGTAATCAAACAAGCTCAAGACTGAAAACAATATTAAAAAAAATATTTATAAGATTTCATTATCCATCGAAACTCAAATTCATGTAAATTTTCCTGAAACTAATAATTTAAATTGAAATTTATCGAATTATTGATCAAAAACTGGAAATATTGATATTCGTTAATGTTTGACGATGGATATCTCGTAACGGCTTCACTTAATCGAAAAATCATGAGAGACCATTTTTGTGGAGCAATAAATTTCCAACAAATTCATGAGTTCTGCAATTCGAAATAATTTGTTTTCATCGACTTATAAATTTTATAATAAAAACGAATATTTTCCTTAAAATAGCTAAACTTCAAACATGAATATCTTTTAATCGGTTGAGTTTTTGAAAAAATCAGAGGATACCTTTTTTGCAAAGCATTCAATTTCTTATAAAGTCTATGCCACGGAATATTTTTCCAAGCAGTTGGAAGCGAGATATAAATTTTTTATCTCATTATTCGAAAAAAATAGAAACCCGCAAAGCGGAGGATCTTCCCGTTATAATTAAGAGCTCATACTTGAAGAGAATTCTTTTTAGGTGTCTACGAACCTATTTTTCAGAGTATAAAGTCAAAAATGAATTATTCGATTTTTTTGACCCACCCTAGCCTCCAGTGTGTAAAATACACCATACAGTGCATTTTTTAGGATGCAATGGAACTTGTAGAACTTCTTGAGGATTGTTTTCACTTCATATACGGCAATTTTGCTTGTTTACATAGCCGTTCATACAGAAATGAGCTCCATCACTAAGCACAATTTTACGATAAAAAAGTGGTCAAATTCAAGCTGTTCCAGGGCCCAATCAACAAACAAACAACGCTTATTATGGTCAACTCACTTTAGTTCTTGAACCAGTTGGATCTTGTATGGGTGTAGACCAAGATCTTCACGCATAATTTTCCATGTGATGAATATACAGAATCCAACTTGTTGTTAACGTCGACGAATGTACAAATCTGGATCATCATCAACACTATGACTTACAGCAGCGATATTTTCTTCTGTACGTACAGTTCTTTATCTTGTTGTTGTTGCATCGAGTACAGGAAATGTTGTCCGAAATCTATCGATAGTTCGACGAATAAGCTGCTCTGATGGACGATTATGTAAACCATAAATTTCACGAAGTGCTCTATAAGTTTGGCGAATAGAACACTGATTTTTAAAATGAATTTCAACAATTTGTAAACGCTGTTGCGGCGTGAGTCTTTCCATGACAATTTGTCAATGCTAACTGAATAGAAATGTCAAAACAATATGGCTTCTACCATCTGTCAAACCACAGTTATCCCTATCGAAAGTTCTATCACTCTAAAAAAACACCCGATACAGGAGACCGTAAAGTTTGGTATAATAACAAAGCATTTTTTTAAATAATAAAAAGGAGATTCTACTCGATAGATGGATTATCACAATATTTTAAAGATCATTCAGATTTATTCTGTTAAGCTCCTACAAATTTTAATTTCACAAAAAATTTTGTTTTTTATTAACAAACACACGGCGTTTGTTATTTTCTTACCAATCAACTAATTTTTACGCCTGAACATCATGATTTTCCACTATTTAATCTCCATTCTATTATTGACTGATCGTAAAACATTTTCAAAGTTCTTGAAACAAGGTTCTAGTCTCTCCGTCTCAGAAAACTGCAGGTTTTGACTGTAATTAATTAAGTCATCATTTGCTTTTACTGTTGCGCCTTCAGACAGGAAACAACTTTGGAACATCTTTAATCATACAACGATCGAAAGCACTTAATTTTCTCCCTTAATATCGAATGTGAAAGACTTGTCTCATCGCTATAACCAAATTAATATCTCCTGTAATATTCACTTCAACTTTGTTCAATTAGCCTTTATCTTGAAACTTCAAAGCTGCTCTTTAATCAGAGTGAGTTTAAGAATCAATCCTACCGTAGAAGCGGTGGGTGGTAATGCTGGAAGAAGTGAAAGTTTTCGATTAAAGTTTTTTAACTGATTGAATTGGTTCATTTCTAACTGAAACTACATAAGTTACTTTGTTTTACTACAAAAAATTCGAATGCTTACACATTTTTGTGGCTCCAGATTTGAATTAGTTCTTCACATTCAGAGGAGCTCAACAAAAGGTACTATTATGGAGTTTACGTAATAAACCTTTTACATGAAATAATATGAATTATCGGTTGAAATTTTTTAATGATAAACAATAATAAGTTGAAAAACAACATATCGCTTGAAATTTTATAACTCAAAAAAACTAAATTAAATCATACCATTAATCACACTCATAAACTCGCTACTTATAGATCAATGATACATAAGGTATTTTCGATTCCTATAAGTAATATTACGTCGAATAAAATCAAACAAATATTCACAAACAATGAAGTCGAAACAAAAACCATAAATTCTTTCATAAACAAAAAATAAAAACAACTCATTCAGAAACAAATATACCCAACATCCAAAAAAGATAATAATGACGAAAAATTTGTGAAAATGACATATGTAGGACCAAAAAATAGCTCAAATATTTTCATAAACTAACAGCTTTCATGCCCTCACGTAAAATTTCCGACGTTTTTCTAAATGTAAAATACAAAAACAACTGACTGAATGATTCTGAAATCTTCAAATTCAGTTGTCAAGAGTGCAGTAGAGTATATATAGGACACATCGGGAGATCTTTCGAAAAATAGTTGAAAAAACATCAATCTTCATTCAGAAATTGGAAAGATAACTCCAATTTTGCGAAACATTTTATCGAAACCAAACATATCTTCCCAGAATTGGACAATCTTGAAATATTGCACCTGGAAGCGAAAGGAAAAAATTGACATCCTGCAATCCTTCGAAATATTTAAGCACACGCATGTTTTAGAAATAAAACTATCAGATGAGCAGACGGACCTTTGGTAAACTCCACTTCTCGAAGTTTTGCCGAAGCCTTCAACGAATATATATATCGGTTTTTTAGAGTGATAAAACTTTCGATAGAGATAACTGTGATTTGACAGAAGGTAAAAGCCATGTTGTTCCAAATCAGTTTTATATTCGCCAAAGTTATAGAGCCCTTCGCGTAATTTATGGTTCACATAATAGTCCATCAGAGTAGCTTATTCGTCGAACTATCGATATATTTCGGACAACATTTTCTCTTCCCGAGGCAACAACAACAACAAGACAAAAAACGTACGTACAGAAGAATATATCGCTGCTGTAAGTCATAGTGTTAATGATGATCCAGATTTGTCTATTTGTCGACCTTCACAACAAGTTGAACTCTGTGCATCTACCACATGGAAAATTTTGCGTAAAGATCTTGGTTTACACCATACAAAATCCTACTCATTCAAGAATTAAAACCACTTGACCATAATAAGCGTCGTTTGTTTGCTGATTGGGCCCTAGAACAGACTGCAGTTGATCCATTTTTTTATCGTAAAATTGTGTTTAGTGATGAAGCTCATTTCTGGATGAACGGCTATGTAAACAAGCAAAATTGCCGTATATGGAGTGAAAACAATCCTCAAGAAGTTCTGCAAGTTCCATTGCATCCTGAAAAATGCACTGTATGGTGTACTTTACACACTGGAGGCATCATCGGTTCATATTTCTTTAAAAACGATGCTGGAGTTCATGTTACAGTGAATGATGCTCTTTACAGATCGATGATCAATAATTATTTGTTTCAAAATTTGAATGGTATTGACCCAGAAAGTGTTTTGGTTTCAACGAGATGGTGTAACACCTCATGCTGCTACCGAAACAATTGGTTTATTGAAAGAAAGATTTGGCGATAACATTATTTCGAGAAATGGTCCAATTAATTGGCCTCCAAGATCATGCGACATAACTCCACTGTATTATTTTCGTTGGAGTTATGTCAGGTTTATGCTGATAAACCAGAAACAATAGACGCTTTGGAAGCCAACATAACTCGTGTAATAATAAGTCCTGAATTACTCGAAAAAGTAGTCCAAAATTGGTCTGGTAGAAGCGGTTCCTCAGAGCTTGTCCTGGTGGACATATGCCGGAAATTATTTTTAAAATATAAATGTCATAAAATTATCTTTCAAATAAAAAAAATTGGCTTCAAACTTGATTTGAATGTATTTTATTTCAATTTAGAGTTCTATCACTCTGAAAAAAATATATAATATATAATAGTTGAGATAAATATTTTTTTATTCAGTTTGAAAATGTAGTAAACACTACGAAACTCGAGTCACTGTATATTCAGTTAATAAAAAGTGATCGAAAGCGAAGTAATTTCCTATTTCATTCCACTCAGAAACCTCTGAACCAATCCACTCAGTATAATCCTAGACCAAAGTCTATCGTCAATTAATAGGGACGATCACAAACTTTTCCCAAATAATCTCTTGCTGCACCCTTGGCCGACAACTCCTATTCTTCTAAGAAGAATGGTTCTTTATTTGCGGGGCGTAATCAGCAATAGAACGCTCGGATATCGATTTGAACTTTTCTTTAGGGAGGGATTACACAAATGCCTCCCAAGGCATTCAGAGAGGAAGGATAAATATTTGAGGAGAAAGAATGCCGACGTTCAGGGAGAGACTAATTATTGGGGTGAAGGGGATATCTATAAAGAAAATATATTTGGTGATGGATAATTACGACTATTCTGCAGCGAAGAAGAGGGACGTGGAATTTCTCGTTATGTCTTTGAGAAAGTGGGTTTTAGTCCTTTTATGTTGATGCTTTCTTGTTTATTTCAGAGTAAATGGATACTGAAGGTTTTCTAAATAATGATAGTAATAATAGCCTTTATTGATCCTCAATTCACCTACAGTATTGCTTTGGGCAGGTCATAAACAAAATTAAAACATTAGGATTACCTTCAAAGTAAACAACAATAAACGTAACTACCAGTACCCTGCAAACAAGTTCTTGAATTGAGTTAGATCCTAGAAGCTTCATTCACAAGAATTGCTTCTAATCTTTTTGCGCGCTTGTGCCAGGGAACAGTGTAATATGGTTTCAAAATGAATATTATTGAATTATTAAAACAATTGAAATATTAAAACAAATTGAAATATGTTTATTTTCTACAATTTTAATTTCAAAAAGATTTTTGTTCAAAAAACTTTTAGAATTAAATTAATGTCTGAAACAAGCACCGCTTATATTTATTAGACGTATATAATCAAAACTCAATATATAATGTCAAATGGAATGAATAAACCAACAGATATACGAAAGTTATTAAAATTAATAAATAAATATTTAAAGGAGACAACATTTTGTTTCTCGTCTTACCTTTAAGAACACCAATTGCCTTTTAAAAACATGAACACACTTAAAGGACTTCTCAAAGAATATAATTTATTTGAAATATTCAATATATTTAAATATTCGAATAAGTTAATTCAGAAATCTCTAAAAAATGCACTATATCTTCAAAAAAAAAAAAAAATTCTAAGCAACTTTTGTTGACTTTTTGTGGATGTAATGTTCTCTCAGCAGTTACATGAGAATTTTCACTGCTCAGATGCAACAATTTTGCTTGCTTACATAGCAAACTAGCGAAAAATGTGCTTCGTCGCTGAAGAAATTTCGATGTGAGAAATCGTCATCCAAACGTTGTCATTCAAGTACCCAATCGGCACCTTCAAGGCTTTAGTGGAAGTGAAATCTCTACAAGATCTCATCACCAATCCTAGCATCTGGCTGCTTTTGGTCACCACATAATCGATGTGTAATCAAACAACATTTTTGTACCAAATATTACACCGAGGTCCCTTCACCTCATGCCGACTCTGTAAACGACTATCACCAAATAGTCAAAATGATTGATCTTTAATTTAGGACTGAATATTAGAAATAGTTTATTTTCGATGCAGAAGTTATTGAATGCATTTGTTGGAAGTTAAAGCAGTCCAAAACATCAACTATAAGGAAAAAGATCTTCACATCGTCTGCAAATTTAAGAAATTCACAAAATTCAAAACACCCACTTATATCATTAATATAAATTATAAATAAAAGAGACCCAAGGAGAGATCCCTGAGGCAACCCCGAGGTCTCACAGAAGGATGAAAAATATCCGTTAACGTCAACAATTTGAGATCTATTATTGAGATATGAAGATAACCATTGTAGCAAGTCTCCATGCACGCCTATCTCAGACAGTTTTTCCATCAAGATGATCAAATTTATCGAAGGTCTTCGACAAATCGGTGTACACAGAATCAACCTACATTGCTGCAATATACTCTGAATAAAGGACCAGATTGGACACAGTAGAATTTTTAGGAACACATCCATGTTGTTTAGGAATAATGAGAGATCTTACTAAATTCCTGATCCCATCACGAAAGAAAAACTCGAGGATTCTGCTTAAATTACTTAATTTGCTTATTGTCAATACTTGCATTCCATAGAGTCATGCAAAGACACACTTTGGGTTTAATTAATCACATTTTATTTTATTTATATGTTTGAAATATTCAGTTTACTATTTCGAAACAGCAAACTAATATCTTGATTTGGATATTCCACGAAAATATTGACTGCGATTTCTCCACAATAATAAGCTCTTTCAAGAAAAGAACCGGTGAACTCTATATATGCTATGGCCCACACTCAGAAGAAGGATAAAAGGAGAATCTACGAAAAGAGTCGTGATTCTCTGCAATCAGAAAAAAAATTCGTAAAAACCATTAGATTTTTCATGGAAGGGTCAGCCATAAATTGTGAGAGCACGCAAGGATGCTTTCAACCAGAATGTATTGGGTATTCACATCTATCTTGAAGGGCTTATGTATTCTTTCGATTTATTATTTACGCATCCGTTAGCAAGTATTTCGATATTTATGTGAGTATTCTTGAATAACTTTTGATGGCTTTGTCACGAATTGAAAGGGGAATTTTTATTTTTCATAGTAACATCAGTAAAGTACACTTTATACTTGAATCTAAATCGGCCCCTTTCTAATGTAAGCATTTAATTGTGAATTAATTCACATTTAAAACTTACACTTATGAAAAAAGCGGAAGATTTTGATTGTAGGAGTTTTTCAGTCCATATAATGTTTTTTATGATATAAATATTTCAGTAACATAAAGAGGATTATTTAATTTGTCTTTTTCTTTAGCAGGAAGCAAACAGAAAAATATATTGAGTAATACAGTTTATAAATAAATATAAATGTTTTTCTTGAACTTTATTAAACAAAAGAAATTAAACGAAACAACAATAAATATTAGGAGTACAAATAAGTTTCCGCCGTTTTATTGTAGATGGTGCGGCACGGAGTTTCGGTTAGCTTTCGCAGATGATAACCGGCTTAAAAAATAGTTTGGACATTCAAGAATAACATTCCCTATTAATATCATTGATTTTATATTGGTAAAATATTATATAATTTTTATAAGTTGAAAATGTGGAAATTTGAGCCAAGTAAGCGTCATTTGCGGGAAATATTAGTTTACTTCGTTAATTTAAAGAAATCTGCTGCTGAGGCGCATCAATTGCTCGTAGAAGCATATGGTGAGGGTGCTTTGAGTGAGAGAACATGTCGAGAGTGGTTTCAAAAGTTTAAAAACGGTGATTTTGACGTAGAAGACAAAGATCGCAGTGGAAGGCCAAAAATTTACGAGGTTGCAGAATTGGAGGAATTATTGGAAGAAGATTCATCTCAAACACAAAAAGAACTTGCTCTAACATTAGAAGTCACTCAGCAAGCAGTCTCACACCGTTCTTCTATAATTAATATTTAATTTGTGTTAAAAAACGGCGAAAACTTATTTGTACTCCTAATAATAATAGCATAAACATTTGGTACTGATATATTTAAGTGATTTCGAAGTGGCTTCCTTTGGAGGCGATACATAGCTTCATACCCTTCTTGAAGTTTTCGACAATGGGCCGTAGCTCTTCGGGCATTAATCGGTCCCATTCCCAGCGCAGTGATTGTTTCAGCTTCTCCAAACTTTTGTGATGTTTGGCACACGCTCTGAGCTCCAAAATCGACCACACGCTATAGTTCATTGGGTTGAGTTCCGACTAGTGGGGCGGCCGTTCTGCAGAGGTGATGAAACCAGGAAAATGGGTCTTACACCATTCTTGCGTCATTTTCACTTTGTGAGCCGGAGCGGAGTCCTGTTGATAGGTCCAATGCGTGTCGCCGATGTGCTGTTGGGCCAACGAAGTACTACGGCCTCGAGAATGTCGTAGCGGTAGACTTCTTGATTGATTTTGACCTCTTGATCCATGAAAACCAAGGGAGTTTTGCCACTGGCGCAAATTCCAGAACACATTAAAATTTGTCCGAAGTTCTAGCTCTTTCCTTTTGAAGGTTATCGTGTTGACGGCCAGTTGGAATTTGGTCTAAACGATACCACGCAGTTTCTAGCAACAAAAATAACAAAAATCATGTTCAACTTTCATGAAAATCAGTAGTTGCTTTGTTGCCAACCATAAAAATAATACATCGCAACCCATATAAGCAAGTCCGCCCGATAACCGTATTTAGTAGTTGAAATGCTCACTCCACCTAAATAATTCATAACCGAAGCGGTCCCATTATTAATACATTTTCCCAAAATAACCGGTATAATAAAACACACCTCATCAAACCGTTTCATGTTCGGTTTCCTAAAATACTACAATTTGGGCGTACAATAAATCAAAATCCTGGCATCATCCCAGTACTATGTTCGTGAGGGAAACAATGAAAAACGAACTAGGCTTTCGGGCGATAGGCAGCAGGAAAATTGATTGGAGTTTTCTTGCGATGCGGTTCCAAACTAGAACAGTTGAATGATTTGTCGCTACGGCTTAGATTAATCCATTTCGAGCTAATATTCGTGACTAAAAATGTTGAGGTTCGGAATGAAGAATCCGAGAACGTTTCGAAGTAATACGAGCTCAAAAAAGTACTGTGCTGATGTATCCATTTGATATATATCGAACAGATAGCTAGAATAATACCCTGGAACCTCTACAGATTTTAGTCAAATCAAATCTCTTGAAACATATAGAATTCAATTATTACTTTATAGACAGATATTCTCAGCACATGTGGTGGTAATTAACTACTCAAGAATCAAAGGTAATATAAAATATTGACCAAATTATTTAAATTCATCACCTAATACAAATTGTTCCGAGTGAATATTAAGGAATAACAAGTTCAATCATCAAATATTTTCTGATAAGGAAATTAAAAAAGGCCTTTTTGAATTTTATGCGGAACATTTTTTGGCGAATGAATTTGTTATTTCTTAATATCCACTCGAAACAATTTGTATTAGGTGATGAATGTGAATAATTCGGTCGGTAATATGTTTCCTTTGATTATTTATCAGTTAATTATCACCACATGTGCTGATAATATATATGTCTATAAAGAAATATAGTGTTATCTAGGACATGTTTTAAGTTTAATTCTAATTAAAAAAAATTTAAATATCATAAAAATTTATTCTGGTAACCTCTTACAAATTTAATTTAAAAAAAATTTTAGAATTAAATTGAAAAAATGTGATCAAATTGTGTAGACTGTGTCAATTTAGTAGACTTCAGAGAAATATAAATTGTCAACTAAAAATTATTAAATAAATTTTGTTTCGTTCCTAGTTTTATGAAAGCTAAATTCCTTTCCAAAAATGCAAAACATAACCTCAAGAACTTCTTCAGAATCAACTTGCACAAAAAAGTTCCTTAACAAAAATTCCTAAAACATGCAGAACATCTTCAAAAAGCAATTTAGAATTATTACAACGGTAACTCATCAGCTCAACTTCATATTTAAAAAATAGATATTAATAACAAAAAATATCTTACCAAACCAACAGAATGCTGTGTGGACACACACTAGAACGAAGTGAACTTATATACATCCTACGTATTCTATGTCACAGAAATCACTTGAAGTTTGCAAGGTATTTTATGCACTCCTTTAAAATACCGAATGATAATATGTTATAAGTATTTATTTAATAATTTTTAGTTGATATCTCTGAATTTCTTTTATTCCCTTTGATACTGTGTAATAAGTGTTAATTCTATAAGTCTACTAAATTGACACAGTGTGTTCTAAAAACATTTATTTAATTTAATTCTAAAAGGTTTTGAATAAAAAGTTTTTGAAATAAAAATTTGTAGGAACTTAACAGAATAAACCTGTATGATATTTAAAATTTTGCAATAATCCATCTTTCAAGGAAAAATCTCTTTTTATTATTTGATTTTAATTGTTTCTAATAGATATATTTAGATTAAAATCTGTAGAGGTTCCGGAGAACTTTTGTCTGTAATATCCATTTGATTTAATGATCTGCTCTAATTTGAGCCCCTACCTATAAATTTTAATTGGGATGAATTAAGGTATCAAAAAAATGTTCATTTTGGGGAATCCAAAATATAAAGGGCTGTTCCCTATTTATATTGGCATTCTTTTTGTTAATGAAAGTAGAGGTTCCGTTAATTTTTCTCTTTCTTCTTTCCAAAAGTACTGGTCGAAAATACTATTTTCATAATTTTTATGAAAAGTCTTCCATTAGGAATGAATGAGTTTTAAGTACAAATTAAGCAATAAAAGTTTGTATACTACTCTGTCAAGAAAGTACCGGGAATTTTCAATTAAAACAATGGTCTCAATTTGACGGAAATCTATCGTAAAATAACATTTTTTTCTTACATAAATTGAGTATGCGCTTGGCTCTAAGTGAAACATAATAACAATTTTATTTAAAATAATTCACACAGTTTTTGTGTTTCACAATTTATTCAGAATCCTGACACATGTTTCGTTCTTTCGACCATCTTCAAAGTAGTACGATAAATGAATAAATTGTGAATCATAAAACTGTGTGAATTATATAAAATGAAAATTGTTTCGTCAATCACATTTTGACTTCATTAGGTGAGTATGGTAGCGTTAGGTCTGGATAGGGCCAAACTAAGAACACTTGACGGAATTATGACAGGTCACTGTAGGCTGAAAGCGCATTTGATCAAAATCAGTCTGGATGAATGCAGGCTGTGTCTTGAGGACAATGAACTAGCCATGCACATCGTCTCAGAGTACTCAGCGGTGAGTCGTATCAGATTCGAGGTCTTTGGTCAGGTTTTCATATCCCTATGCGAACTGGAAAAATGACCATCGAACAAGATTATCGGTTTTTTCCAAAAACTGGATCTCGTGAGGGAAATATAACTTAGGGGTGAACCACAACAGTCCGTGCGGACGCAGTGGTAGGGTGGACAGACGCCCGCTCGCCACAAATAATAATAATAAAAATACTTCGTACGTTTCTCTGTTTGGTGGGTTAATATTTTATAAAGTTAACTCACGTTCAAATTTTTTCTTAGTGCGGGATATAATCTGCGCACAATACCCACCCAAACACTGAATATCCACAACTGAGTTACCACTATGGTAATATTTTTTTATTACTTTCGACTATTCGAGAAAAGGCAAATTATCCATTCTGCTGAAAATAGATACCAAAAGAAATGAGTATGAGCTTCGGTAAATAGGACAGCATTGCATTGAAAAGTAGCCAAAAAACTATGATACATGCATGTCTGTTGCTTATGTACGACGATCAACAACACAATTTCGCTGTATTTAGGTTTATAATTGTAACACAGGTGTATGTTGCACCGTCCCGATTCGAAAAACTTCCTTGTCACAATATTCGTTATTATGTTATCCGCCGATTTCATTTATTCATTTGGAGATAAATGGTAATTATTGGCATAGTGGTTTAATGGGATTTTTCCGGAAAAACTCATACTTATGGAAATATTCAGCTGGATTGTTTTACGTGGACTATCCTGTATACATCCAATGCATTGCTTAATGCACTGTATAAATAACATGGCAACCTTCTGTCAAAAAAACGATTGCCAAATTTCCCGGAAAGGAAACGCGCATAAATCGAGCTGAAGAGATACGACACGAACCGCCCCTCGAAACGTGAACGTTGGCGAATTTTCTGACCGGTCTCAATTACTCCGTAAGAACCGACATATCAACATTAAATATGTCCGAATAAATCATTCCTTTTTCAACGCAAACGCTCGCGCAATGCAGATTACCCGTGATATATCGGCCGTTTCGTCATAGTTGGCGCGATGTCAGGATGCCCATTTTTCCGACCGGGAGAAGAATGAAACTCGATTGTTTTCCTCTGGAAATGACCTGTCTAATGTCCGTCGACGAACGCATGGAGTGCCGTTTACGTGGGAGCTGAACGACGCTCTAAACGTTTTTTGATTGACGGCATCACAGGCAAATTTCACACGGTGGAACTAGAATTTGCGAGAAGGTGAGAATTAGCTTGGGGGAGAGTTTATGGAGATCGATTTTCGGGGGACTTTAGCAGGCGTGAACGCGGAGTTTGTCAAGTTGAAGCCTGATAACCTGATCATTTCAACCTTGCAGTTCCTTCATTATTATGGGAATTCGTTTGCCTATACGCGCCTATGGAAATATAGAAATGATATTTCTAATTTTTTTTTTAATAGTATTATCCTGATACTCCTAGATCTTCTGTGAAGATCGCTCTGTGCGAGTTAGTTAGTTGTGTTCTGGGTAGTTTGTTACTGCGATCTTGCGCCACTTTAGGTCACAGTTTATTTTCGACCCAATCAACCATTTGTTGATCAATTTTTTTGGGAATACCCTGTATATTAGAAGATTTTTTTCCTGATATGAAGACATAAAAGTACGAGGAGTCTGATTTCGGACGAAGTTTCTCGGTTGTATGCGGCAGCAATGGGAGCGCACATATTGCAGGACCCTGTACATGAAAGTGCATTTTATTCATTGTTTATTAAAAAGCAATTGAACTTTACAGTTAAATACGAGGGTGGTTCGAATATGATCGAGACAAATACTCTAACACGTTTATTTATTATCGAAAAATTTACAAAAAAACACATTTTTTCTAGGTAATTCCCCTCACAATTTACACATTTTGTTCATCTATCCGGAAGTTTTTTGACGCCGGTATCGAAAAATTCCTTGGGCAACTCGGATAGCCATGTGCGCACGAACCCCTCTACCTCGTCGTCTGTGTTGAACTTTTGACCTCCAAGGGCCTCTTTCAGTGCTCCAAACATGTGGTGGTCGCAGGGCGATAAATCCGGACTGTGGGGGAGGTATTCCAGTACCTTCCACCCCAATTCCGATATTGTATCGAGCGTGAGACGCGCGGTATGAGGGCGCGCGTTATCCTGGAGGAGAATCGCACTTCGTGCTGGAATGCTCCTCCGTTTCGAGCGATTAGCGGGTTTCACGTGTGTTTTCAGAAGGTTAGAGTAGTATTCAGCATTTCTGGTACGTTGACTACGCAGGAGATCGACCTACAGCACTCCCTGCCGGTCCCAGAACACAGTACACATTACCTTACCCGCGGACCAAGTTGTCTTCGCTTTGACTGGCGCCCATTCCTCCTTCTTCTTCCACTCATTACTTGACACCTTGATTTCGGGAGTGTAATAGTGTACCCATGTTTGTAGTGAAGATTCGCGTTAAAAAACCGTCCGCCTTGTATCGCGTCAGTCAGCGGCGACAAACTTCCAACTGCGTTAATTTTTGCTCAAAGTTCAACAGTTCAGGAACTGATCGCGCCGTTATTTTGCGATATTGAAGGTGTTCGTGGATGATAGTCTCTACACTACGAATACTGATGCCGACTTTAGCAGAAATGTCTCGAACATTTATCCTACGACCCTCCAAAATGAGTTGTTCTACGCGGCGAATGTTGTCTGGTGTGACGCTGGTTCGCGGCGACGGTCATGCGGTTCATTCTCGACGGTTTTGCGGCCATCCTTGAATGCTTTGGCCCATTCAAACATGGCAGCCGTACTCAGATACTTACTTCCGAACTGATTTTGCAAACGCACAAAAATATCCATGTTTTTAACGTCTTCTCCCACTAAAAAACGAATGATAATACGTTGCGCAACGGCAGTCGGCACTTGACGTTCACTCATGGTCGTAGCACACGCGTGAAACACGCGCTCCGACGGAAACAAATGCCACACTGTTCGTAAGAGACCCAGCTATCACCTACTCAAGCCACGACCATCGAAACATACATGAGCGCCATCTACAGAGTTTGTCTCGATCATATTTGAACCACCCTCGTACATAACTTCTTGATTATCGACATATGTTACTTAGTTACTTGTCGAATGAAGGCATCAAGACAAATTTCTCATATTGTCCTAAAGATATTGAACATTTTTTAAAATCCGTTATTTATATTTCCGCTCATGCTAATTTCTATCCTAATATATAAAATTGAATAATGAAAAGAAAATGATAAGGGGATTCGCAATATTTTAAATATCAAACAGATTAATTGTTAATTATATAAAAAAATTTCTCAGAAATTTTTAAAATTTAAATCGAATAAAAATCTCAGAAAACAAAGTTTCAGTATACTAGACAGAGTTTTCTAAGACATTTATTTATTCAGTTTAGTAGACATATAGAATTAACACTCATTACACGGTACCAGAAGAAATACGAGAATCAAAGGAAAATATAGAATATTAATTAAAAATATTAAATAAATACTTGAAGGAAATAGACGTTTGTTTTGTATCAATGTATTAGAAAATCAAATTACTCTCCAAAAATGGACCTCAAGAACTTCTTCGAAAAAAATTCTCTAAAAAAAATGTTGCTTCAAAAAAAATTCAAAAACATGCAGTACATCTTAAAGAAGGTCATTTGGAATTAGCACGTCGATATCTGTATCTAATTGCTTGTATTGTGTGTTGTTGCGCCAGCTAACTCTTAAGATTATAATCTTAAAATTTTTTTTATTGCATTTAAATATTATTAATTTTGATTAATTTCAATAGAGAGGGTTCAATTTGAATTTTTATAAATTAATTTTCAAAATATTTATTGAATAAAAAAGTAATATAAAATATAAATCTGTGACAACTAAACTCTTCTGAATGTATGAGTTCCATGTTCTAATGTACTAACCTTAATTTTAAATATCGTAAGTAACGTAAACAAGAAATGATTTGAAATTGGGGTTTTACATAAATGAACTTATTTTGTCCTGTGGTAGGTTTGTTCATCAATTAACAATGTTCCTTTTATGTTGGCTTTGCTCTATTTGTTCTGGTTCTTGGAGAATGTTTCTGGAATGTTCTTATTTTCCAGCCTACTTCGTTGATTCCTTCCTTTGGATTTAAATTATTGTATACTTGATTTATATGTGGGCTATTTCCGTTTAAAACACTCAGGTAACGTATTTATTGATCACATTTCCATTCACAATAATAATGTTAATTTCTTTTTAAGTTTTGAAACTAGATTATTGAAGAGAAAAAATCTTTAACCAGAGCGACGTGTATGTGCTTCTCGAGCATTCAATACTGAATGACGTTTTCCGTGCTTCCTTCGTTCAAAATTTTCACGAAAAATTGAATTCCAAAGCTAACAACTAGCTTCTGTCAAAATTATTGAAAAATGATGCTTTCGATGATTTTACAGACTTTAACACTATTTCGTGCCTTGAGACTATTCTAGAAAATTAACCTATTATTTTATGAATAATTTGGTACCAGTATTATGAAAATTGGTTGAGTTTAAATACTTATTTTCATTTGAAGAGCTTTCCAAATGTCAAAAAGTTTACATAATGTAACTTCTAATGCTTTTTACTGAATAATTACTGAATACTACTTATGAAATTGATTAAATTTCTTAAGCTTATATACTATTGAAATTTTATACATACATAAGCACCTTCTAGAATATCTCCAACATTCATAATTTCAGAATTTCTGAAGTAGACACAAATTTTGATCAAATTCGTCCTTTTAACATAATTCTGGTAAGTTAAATTTAATTAAGGTTGTTAATTGTTAAAGATTTCAATACAGTTCAAAGAGGAATTATGAAAATACCAAATCTTTTAAAAATTTTCCTTTATAAGTTCAAATTAGATATTTTAACAAACATTTAACATTTATAAGATGAATGCTTCCTGTGAATTCTATTTAAGATTTTCAATTTTTGATTTTTCTACTAGATAATTTTCATTCGGTTAGTGATTATGTATTCTAAATATACTTTTTCTTCAAAATTTTGGCTTGTGAGTATGTTTATGAGTTGAATTATTTATATTTCTGTCTGAATTGATCTACTTTAATTTTGATTTGATTACACTCTAACGGGTCAACATATATACAAGGGTGAGTTTTTTCCTTGTTTTATTGATTTTCATTATCTGAGTTTTTAAGTAATGGTTACTTATAATTCGTTTACAAGGTGTAATTCACAAAATCCACGACAGTACCGAGTGTTTATTCTATATATTTACGGAATTGAAAGTGTGTTTTCTGAGATATTCATTTAACTTAATTATAAAGAGTTTTTGAGAAAAAGTTTCTATAAAATTAAAATTTGTAGTGAGGTTTGCAAAATTACGAAGGGCGTTCAATGTATTCTCGGTATCGGAGTGATTTGCTAATGATGTGAGTAATCTAATTATCTCACTTACAAATTACATTTTCTGAGGGTATAAATATAAAATTTCACTAATTTACGATCATTAGTTTTCTAGGTATCCTCAGTAAAAGACGCCACTATGATGAAGAAAATCGAGCATCCCGGCGTTATAAAGTTCCTCACTAAGCAGGGAAAAAGTCAAAAAAATCATTCATGAAGAGAAGGTTGCTAATTATTTAAATATTATTATTCAAATATTTTAATATTAGCCTTCTACATATTTAATTTAAAAAAAATATATTAAATGATTATAACTTCTGAAAATAAATTAAAATTATGTCATATAAGTACCACTTATATCAAATGACATATAAAATAAACATTCATTATAGTCTATCAAGAATTCACCTCTGTTTATGTTGCTATTTAACAAAACTATCCCCATCATTATCCATCGTTCAAAAGTGGCAGAAAATAAGCAAAAATATCTTCGTGGAAAGCTATTTTCCGACGACGAAGAACTAAAGGTAGCAATTAATATCTATTTTGAGAAGAAGCCGGAAGAATATTTTTTACAAGGTTTAAAGAAGCTTGTAGTTTTAGGGGATTACATTGAAAATTAGAATTTTTCTAAATTTTTTCGAGTCATCTTTCATGCCTATACATAGAATACATTGAACACTCCTCGTAGGCTGTTTAATATTCAAAATAGTTATCCAGAAAAATTCAGATGGCTTTTGGGAACATTGAAATTTTTAATGATTTTGCCCATTAATGAATTTTCCCTATACATTCGGGTTTGACACTCAAACACCTAATATTATATGTACTTCTCATTTATTTTTTCGGAAGCTGAGACAAAATTTCGGCATAAAACTCACTAAACGGAGACATTAGCACGAAATTAAACACTCTGCAACGAGTTGGTAAAAATAATATTAATCATCTCGGAAGCAGCGGCTAAAATAATTTCCGTTTTGAAATAGAGTTTCGAAACTTCGTGAAATATCATTTATTTTTATTACATCTGTCTGTTTTGCAGTGATGCATTTCGTTTAATGAGTTCGTGTAGAATATCCGTCAAATGAATACAAATAGATTTGCACCAGTGAAACCTCAGGCATGACGAAAACAACGTTATGTTAATACGAGAATGTATTTTCATTACCAGCTGATGATATCACAATCAGTTGGAAAAATGTTGCTCGGTATGAATCATTGTTGCGCTTGAAGCCATAAGTATATAAATCACTCGTTAGATTGAAGATTGAATTACCTTGTGATATTGTGACCATATCTATTCATATATCTATTCATATATATTTCATTTTGCTGTTCCATGGCTCAAAGGCTCTATTGTTCAGTGAGTATATTTCTGGGATTTTTCTAGCCGAGATGTGTGACTTTGCATTTTTCGACATTCGGAGGCAGCAATATAATCTCGGACCACTTCTGAACCCTTACCACATATCCTGAAGTCGATTTGATCGCCATGAAACTTCAAGCCGTCTGCATGAAAAGAATTATTTGAATTAATCTCGGAAGAAAGATTGGACACATACACTAGGAAGAGGAGAAGTCCCAGTACTGAACCTTGGGGAACTCCGCCGAAAGGCTTCAGAAACATACTCATCGATCTTTATGACAATGTCGCGATTGTTCATAAAATCAGTAATCGAGAAAAGGAGTTGGACATCAATTCTACAATGTTCGAGCTTGAAGAGGAGTATTTTCGCACGATTCAAAAAATAGAAAAGTATGAGTATAAGCCATCGACGAGAACATAGAATTATTTCTCTAGTTAATAGATCGCTAATTTTCGGCTCCTCAACCCAGGAAAAAGGACTCAAAAAGATGTGGAGACCAGAATCAATATTTGGTTTATATTCATTTTCAAAAAGAGTACGCATTTAGAGAGCACCAGATACCAGCTAACGTATTCAGCATATACAGGACGAACACAGCCTTCACCCTAAGATTTTTCAGAACAAAAGTTTTTGTTACATAAATTACACTACATAATTTGACCTATTAAGGGTCTTTCCTCATTGGTTTCAATATTAAAAAAAAAATTATATCAATATGAATGATCCTTATAGGGAAAGGAAAATATGATTTTCAATGGCTTATATAAAATGGTTTCAGCAGTAGGATAGTCTTCGAAAAATGGTAATTAATTCTTTAGCAGTAAATAGAAATAGTTTAGGTAAGGTGTTGGTGAAAAATAAAGAAAGAAACCCCAACTCTTCCGAATTGGGGATTTATCAAACTGAATGTGATGATTCTAATGCTACATATATAGGACAGACAGGCCGTTGTTTACAACATAGAATCAAAGAACATAAGATGTATAATATATTTGGAAAAACCAGAAATCAAACGGTTTTGCTGAACATTGTAGAGAAAATAATAATTTTGTAATGAGAAAGATGCCACTTTACTATATAATGTTAAAAAGGGTAAATTGATGGACTATTTTTTGGAGATTCTTTCAATCAAAAAAGTCATTGAGAAAAAGGAGAATTTAACAAATTTCCAAATACTGTTTCGGAACATGCTTATATTGGATGCTGTTATTTCCATGCGCCATAAGAATACACATATGTCCTAAGTGTTATAAAAGAACCTTTTCAATTTTAAGTTTAGTTACTATTTGGACTCCTTTGAAGATGGTCGAAAGGCCGAAACATGTGTCAGGATTCTGAATACAATCCTGAATAGAATATAAAAACTGTGTGAATTTTCTTTGAATAAAATTGACACATAGATTGGTATATGAAATGGAAGGACATGGAGATTGGCAAGAAAAAAGGAAGTATCTTATATCATATATTTCAGAAGCAAGTTCAGAACGAAATAACTAACCGGAAACAGAGCCTATACAAGCTACTAGAAGTGGGACAGCTGAAGCGATGGAAATTTTTTGGGCGTTCTTGAAATTATCGTTATGATGATGTTTTGTTTAAGCATTTGGGACAATTACAGCAATCTCAAGAAACATAAAAAAGGATTCAAGCTCATTACTTGTCTTGAGAACACAAAATTAGGTAATTTTATGTTTTGCGAAGCAGAAACCATTTGAATATAACATGTAACCAAATTTCAGACTAGTTGTTAATAAGCATTTGAAAAAGTTACTATGTAAACAAAATGTGTCAAGTGGGCAACTCACAATAATGAAATCAAATAAGAGACATAAATATGTCTATTATTTGATTAAAGTATTTTCCATATGCTTAGATTTGGAACACGTTTCTCTTTTTAACATTTCATATCATTGTGTGAGCTCGTGTGATATAATTTGTTACGGTAAAACCTCAATTTTCACCAAAATTTGAATATCAAAACAGATTTATTTCTTCTATCAATTAAAAAGCCTTTTTCTATTTTACTTCAATTTTCACCCTAAGCATACATTTTAATGAAATTTGTTTTGTAGCATGTTTTAAAAATGTCTCATTTTGTAATGTGAATATTTTAAATTATTTTGTTTGTGAAAATTTTGTATTTGAAGAAATAAAAAATTAAAAGTTCATTCGAAGTCAGGACAATTTCCTGGTGGTACGAATGTATAGCTGGACAGAAAAGTGATCACTGAGTTCAGCAATGACCGAACAGGGTTATCCAATTAACAATGTTTCGCATTCGAAGTTCAATAACTAAACAATGATTACCAATTGTTGAGAATATTGCATCCCAATAAAATTGAATTACGTGCATTACGTCATATCACGAGTTCTGGGGTACCGATAGTAGCCTTAATTATCTCATTAACCTGAGAGATTGGGCACCAGTTGATAACTACACAATTCTGTTTCAATTTGGTCCCTACGATAATCGAGCCTTTATTCCGGTTCTCTATTCGAAGAAAATGTAGACCATTAGGGGATTTCCAAATAAGGAATTTGACTAATTTTCATTAATGATTTTTCTCTTCTTATTATTACAGAAAATTCGAATCCGTCCACCCATGTTAAAATCTGTCGCAATCATTAGCCAATTGAGCGAAGCAAAAACCCATCGAATGATCACGAGGTTTCACTAATTGAACTTTGTAAGTCTTCATGCAAAGTTCTTCTCAGATAAGTGTGATGAATGTTTACTTCTTGAGCGCGATGACGAGTTGATGTTGATAGATGTTCAATTAAATTCTGGGCTACAGCAGCCATGTCTTCAGGTGCACTCATTGGACAACAACGCAAAAGGGGTGTTTTATCAAATAACGGTCTAGTTTTCACGAACAAATTGATACACAAATTCCCGTGAATTCTCCACCTAAATTTCTAACAGTTCGGATGGAGGATTCACTACTTTGGAAATGAATTTTTTAATATTTCCCAGTTTTGTTTAAGCCCATTTTGTTAATGCCAAATATTAGGAGTACAAATAAGTTTCCGCCGTTTTATTGTAGATGGCGCGGCACGGAGTTTCGGTTAGCTTTCGCAGATGATAACCGGCTTAAAAAATAGTTTGGACATTCAAGAACAACATAACCTATTAATATCATTGATTTTATATTGGTAAAATATTATATAATTTTTATAAGTTGAAAATGTCGAAATTTGAGCCAAGTAAGCGTCATTTGCAGGAAATATTAGTTTACATTTTTAATTTAAAGAAATCTGCTGCTGAGGCGCATCAATTGCTCGTAGAAGCATATGGTGAGGGTGCTTTGAGTGAGAGAACGTGTCGAGAGTGGTTTCAAAAGTTTAAAAAAGGTGATTTAGACGTAGAAGACAAAGATCGCAGTGGAAGGCCAAAAATTTACGAGGATGCAGAATTGGAGGAATTATTGGAGGAAGATTCATCTCAAACACAAAAAGAACTTGCTTTAACATTAGAAGTCACTCAGCAAGCAGTCTTACATTGTTCTTCTATAATAAATATTCAATTTGTGTTAAAAAACGGCGGAAACTTATTTGTACTCCTAATATTAAACTAACTTTCTGTTAAGACACGAATGCCAGGCTCGAAATAAACCCTACTGAAAATTCTAGAAGGCTCATCCTTTATTTAAGAGTAAGATTTAGTACCTTAAATAGAGTACACTCAGCATTTCCTAAAAAATAATTCGTAATAATAAATCGACTACCATCTAGAATATACGATTCGAAGAACCAGAATTAAAACCAGCAGCGACCCTCTTTCGAGATCTCAATAATCGAGGTCTGATTCAATTTTCCCTAACACTCCACGTATTTTTCGGGCTAACTAATGCAATTTGGAGATCGCGACCTCAGATTGAACACAATTAAATTTGGCCTCGCAAATCTCGGGCCTTGCGAATCCACGGTAGTGAGGGGTTGATTCATTTCCAGAATTTATCACGGGATAATCTAGTCGGTTGAATTTAAGAGAACGGGTTGGCTCCCGGTAACCCAATTTGGCGATATGTGTTAACCCAGGATCTTTCTGATGTGGGTACACCGCTCCGAGTTTCCAACAAAATCAATCAGGACATGGTGGATTGACCCAAGATTAGGGATTTCAGCATTAGAGCAGTAATATTCATAATGGATTCGATATGAATGGACAATCTTCACCTGACAAAATTTTTAATCCAAGTTCTGAGGTTCGCAGAATTCGACAATTCATCATTCATTGATTTTGTTTCGGAAACTTTGACATGCATGTATACCAATACTTCGTATCTTGTTAGCATTTACTTGATGGTAAAAAAGTAATCTTCTTTATTTCAGATTTCACATACAGAATATATATTAAAAATTAAATGACGTCACAAATTGCAAAAACAAATCAAAATATAATCAATATAATCAATTTCTTAAATCTACATAAAACGGGACAATTTTTTAAATAATAGGTTACCTATTATATATTCTCATACACATGTAATATGGACCCTTTTCTATTACCGTCCATCTGCGTTGAGGATATATTAGATCTTGGGTTCTAGTATAATTATTATGATCACCACTAATAATGAATTCATTCTTATTTTTAAAAACAAAAAGTAAACATTCATAGATGTATAAACCATAAACAGTTAGTATAAGTAAGTTTTTGAATTTTCCCTACATGAATCTCTGTAAATTGATTGAAAAAAAAATGAAATAGAGGTTTATACTTGATAGAAGGTATATAAAATTATTTAAATATTTTAGTATTAGCCTGCTACATATTTAATTTCAAAAAATTATATTTAATAATTATAACTTCAGGAATTAAATTAAATTAATGTTATACAAGTACCATTTATATCAAACGACATATAAAATAAACATTAACTATAAGACATCCAAATGATATAACAAAATTCAATAAATAAAAATTGTTATCCAAAATTCTATAAATTAAATATTTTGAGTAGACAAAATTTTGCTTCTGCTCATCAATCTTATGAAAACAGATATCTTTCAAAAATGTTTAACATAATCTTGAGACTTTCATCATAAAACTATCTTACTTAGAATATTCAATATTATTGGATATCTCACTAAGTTACTTTTTATAAAATCTCAAGATATGTAAAAACATCATTAAAAACCAAGTTAAATAATTTTATATACCTTATATCAAGTATAAACCTCTGATTATTTAATATTCATAATATATAATTATTTGGTTTCCTTAACATTCTTTATACAGATAATCCTTGTGCTATAACAGAGGCCGTTAAATTGCCTTTCAATCTTTTAGATCAATGGTAAACCACAGATTATTTATTTGAGTTAACATTACACTCCATTTAAATTTGCAGTTATTCATTTACCAGAAGCTTTCTGAATTGATAAAAGGTGAGAAAATATTTTTGTTGATTGATATTATATTTTATTGAATATAAATATAATTAAGTACTGACGAAGCAAAGTCTCTCTTAAAACTTGTTTTTTAGTATAATTTTTACAGATCTCAAGATTTTATAAAAATTAACTTAGTTATCGAATAATATTGAATATTCTATGTTAGATATTATAGTTTTATGATTAAATTCTTAAGAATATGTTAAACATTTTTGAAAGTTATCTATTTTCATAAGATTGATGAGCAGAAACAAAATTTTGTCTACTCAAAATATTCAATTTATAGGATTTTGGTTAACAATTTTTATTTATTGGATTTTGTTATATCATTTGGATGTCTTATAATGAATGTTTATTTTATATGTCGTTTGATATAAGTGGTACTTATATGAAATTAATATAATTTAATTCCTGAAGTTATAATTATTAAATATAATTTTTTGAAATTGAATATGTAGAAGGCAAACATTTAAATAAATAATAATAAGAATCTCTGCATTTCATTTCACATTATGTCCTTACTACTCTTTTTTGAGCGATGAACACCGAATTCAATCCGTAAGACCTAAAAGGAACAAATCACATTTGTCAGGCGTTTATCCATTATATCTTTCTTTTTTTTCCGATTGAATTGTATTTTTTCGCACCCAACATTACACAAGCTGTATAATAATTATATGTTTTAACAGCTGATATAGCAAGGCTTGTGTGTGAAAAAGTTAAATTAATTTTACGCAGTAGTTTTTGGTTGGTAGACTTTTAAATATGGAGAGCAATAAGCAGCATTTTCGTTCTATTACACTTTCTTACTATAGAAAATGTAAAAATGCTGTTCAAGCCAAAAAAAAAATTAACTGGTCTGTATGGAGAGGATGTGTTGATAGTACGCCAGTGCCAGCACTGGTTTGCAGAATTTCGATCCGGAAATTTTGACCTTAAAGATGCACCAAGTTCCGGAAGGCCGGTTGAAGCTGATAAAGACACGATAAAGGCATTAGTTGATGCAAATTGGCGAATAACAACACGTAAGATCTGTGAGAGGTTGAATTTATCGAATTTAATTGCTTATGTTTACTTGAAAGGCCTGAGTTTAACCTCGAAGTTTGATATATGGGTTCTTCATGTTCTCAGGAAGAGAAATTTGTGTCGTCGCGTTGACGTCTGATATTCACTTCTCAAACGTCACGAAAATGATCCATTTTTGAAGCGCATCAATACTGTGGATAAAAAATGGGTTGTATATATCAATGTCAAACGCAAGAGATCATGAAGCAAACAAGAAGAACAGGCGGAAAACATTTCGAAACCCAATATCAATCGAATAAAGGTAATGCTGTTTGTTTGTTGGGAATTTGAAGGAATCGTTTTTTTTTTTGAGTTTTTACCAGGTAACACATATAATTTAATAAAAAATTTATTCATTATACGAAAATTGTCTTTCATTTTCCCAAATAAAACGAAATTACTTTCCGAAGAACCCAATACATCTAAATGCTAATTTTAAACTCAATTGTACGACTTTTCGCTTGGCTTCGGTATTACTCAACGCTGTTCTGTTTAAAAAATCAATATAATTTTAAAAATTATTCTTTCATTATACGAAAATTGTCTTTCATTTCCCAAAAAAAAAAACGAAAGTACTTTCCGAACAACACAATACTTACCAGTTTCTGGAGAAATCGAGCCTCCGAACATTATTAGGATCAGGAAAAACACTAAATTAAACTATTTTTCTTGATAATGAAGATCCAAAATTGGAGCCGAAACATCGAACACTTATGAACTCTAGTCCCGGTCCAATCCAGAATCTTAATTTTCCTAATGACCAGCCGCGGAAACTCATCCGAAATCAAGAATAAGAAATATGTTTGCCATAGGTATTTGTGCATGAGCAGATATATTACTTGACATTCTCCAATTGGAATTCTATCGAATAAATCAACTAGTTCAGAAATATTCTCAGTGAATACTTCGAAGAGAAGTTGAAAGCATTAACAATAGTTTATTCAGTGAACTCAACAATTTAAAGTTCCACCCCTATTTCTGTTCAACCTGGAATATAGGAGCTTGAGGAAAGAAAGTTGTTTCTGTTGGAATAGAAGGATGTCAAATGAGTGGGATAAGTGAAGATTACTGTAGAAAACACCTACACTTTTGACGAAAATCTAGAGGATTTATTATGGGGTTCTTTTTACCGGATGAAGTTTCCATTTTTCTCTGGTGGAAATAATCCACTTTTCCTTTTCGTTCGTCTTTGTCAAAGTTGAATACATTGTGAAAGTGGAACGGGCGTAGAAAATTGCTATAAACAATAATATTTTGTCTTGAAAATGAAGTGCTTTATTGCCATGATAGTCAGAATTCAGATATGCTACAACTTGTTCAGAAATTTTAAAAAAATCAGAGATATGACTGCGCTCCCATACATAGACCTTATTAAAGGGTCTGTCATTAACAGCGCCCCATTTTGTTTTGCAAATAAAAACATTATTTATTTGAAAATTATTGAAATCTTCAATTCATTATAAAGTACAATGAATACCATTAGTTGAAAAATACAACACCATCTAAATGTCCGCCACAGAAACGCTGGCAGGAATGAAGACTTTCAACCCAATTTTCCATAACTCTCTCACACAAATCAGGTCAAATGTTAGCCATTACTCATTCAATATTGATCTGTAAATCGTCTAAATTTGCTGGATGATTGTTGTAAATTAAAGACTTAATGCAACCTCAAAGAAAGAAGCCCAAAGGAGTTAAATCGCAGGAACGAGGCGGATAATTTATCGGTCCATTTCTTCCGATTTACCACCAATTACTAAATACACGACGCTACAAATGATCTGTTGGTTTGAGTTCTTGGGTCAAAACAATTTTTTATGGATGGAAACCAAGGTCTTTTCGTGAAATTCGCCACAAAATTGTCTGGGACATGTCTAGTTCTTGTGAACGTCGAGAAATCGATAAATTTTGGTCTTCACGAACAGTTTCACGTACGGCAGCAATATTCTCTTCACTTTTTGCATTTCTTTCTGGCACTATAACATCATGCAGTGTCAAATTTGTTTCCAACTTCTTCACTAAACGTTCAACTGTTTTATCAGGACGATTATAACAATCAAAATTTGGAGTTAAACCACGTAAAATTAGAGTAACAGATCGCGATTTTTAAAAATAAATTTAAGTTATTTGTAAACGTTGTTGAAGTGTGTACCTTCACACGATTAAATGGTAGACATTGACAAATACAACTCTCAATGTCACAAATAAACAATGCTGCCATGCATGAGTATTATCGATTTGAAAATGGGGCGTTCCCCTTGAAAGAACCTTTATGAAATCCAAATTGATATTCATGAGATTGAGCTGCTCAATATAGATCGGAAGTTGTACTGTAGCCAGTAATTTGAATGATATTGTTTCCGTAAATTGTTTCGTCAATGTCAATTCAACCTTCCTGATGAACTGAAAACTTTGAACAAAAATTTTCCATTCATTATTTTCTTTTCTGTTTGATTTCTTTTCATTAATCAATATAACGACTGAGTGTTCAATCTAGGCGACCTATGAGCAAGAAATGGAACGTCCTGGACGTTTTCATTATGATGTCATGAATAAATGAATTCTTCATTGAGAGTAAAAGAAATTCGAAAAAAGGTGGAAAGCACTGGCGTGAAGTCAGTTCATACCATCCGAGATCCTTACAAAAGGTCTTTTGTGGTCTTCTAAATACATCTCCTTCGAAAATTTTGCACGAACATGCGTGTTATTATTCTTCTTCTAATTGCTGAAGTTTATATCTATGAATTCTGTAGTTTCGAAAATGTTAGAAAAAATATGGAAAATTTTCAAATGTGAGTAATTACAGAACTACTGAAGCAATATTACCCATTAATGCTGCATTCAGACCTCAATTTTTTCCTGAAAGTTTCAAGGCTCTGGCTCTTTTGGTTCGAAATTTAATATCTGTAACACTGATAGCAACCTTAACTTATTGCGAATTTATACTTCGAAAATAACATGTAATACTGGGAGAAGACAGATTACCCCTCTGAAATATTTCAAGTCTCAGTTGGCCGTGACTTCAAATGTAGTCGAATTTATTTTCTCATCACGGTGGTTCCCATATTAAAATCCATTTCGCAACAGACAATTTTAGGGAAGAAGAATCATGACTGATGGTTGTCTGGCTGCAGAATATTTTACAGACATTATTTCTGGGACCCAAAATCATAAAACGAAGTGGTGTCATTACTCAAGCACATTAAATTAAGGAATATAACGTTGACAGTTTAGCTTGCCTCATTCATATCAATTCTTAAGAAATGCCTGGCTGAAAATATTTTTCTTCTTACCGATCTTTCCTTTTCGTAGAATGAAACTAGAGTTCAGTTCATTCCAGTAAAAAATATTATATGATTTCAAGTGAAACACTTAATTCCGGTAATATTTATTGTTTACACAACAACCGTTTTTTAAATTACATTTTTTAAAGAAATAGGGACCGATTATGCCTCCAGCGTGTAAAGCACACCATACAGTGCATTTTTCAGGATGCAATGGAACCTGCAGAACTTCTTGAGGATACGGCGATTTTGCTTGTTTACATAGCCGTTCAACTGAAAATGAGCTTTACGATAAAAAAGTGGATCAACTTCAAGCTGTTCTAGGGCCCAATCAGCAAACAAACGACGCTTATTATGGTCAAGTGGCTTTAGTTCTTGAACCAGTTGAATCTTGTATGGGTGTAGACCAAGATCTTTACACAAAATTTTCCATTTGGTGGTTGCACAGAGTACAACTTGTTGTGAACGTCGACGAATAGACAAATCTGGATCATCATTAACACTATGACTTACAGCAGAGATATTTTCTTCTATACGTACAGTTCTTTGTCTTGTTGTTGTTGCATCGAGTAGAGAAAATGTTGTCCGAAATCTATCGATAGTTCGACGAATAAGCTACTCTGATGGACGATTATGTAATCCATGAATTTCACGAAGTGCTCTATAAGTTTGGCCAATAGAACACTGATTTTGGAAATAAATTTCAACAATTTGTAAACTTTGTTGCGGCGTGATTCTTTCCATGATAATTTGTCGATGCTTATTGAACAGAAATGTCAAAACAACATGGCTTCTACCTTCTGTCAAATCACAGTTATTCCTATCTAAAAAAAACACCCACTTTTCATTTTTGATTCTAATTTGTGAGTAAACTAATGACATGAATTGTTTTTATTGAATTCAGTTTGATAGTTTGTCGATAATGATGGGTTATACTCGCAATTTGCAATTCTAAATTGAAGTAAATTATGAGAACGATTTTGTAAAAAAAGTTAGTTACCATACTCACCTCAAGAAGTTAAAATGTAATTGCAGGAATAATTGTTGTGTGAACAATAAATTTCATTTAAAATAATTCACACAGTTTTTACGTTTCACAATTTATTCAGAATCCTGACACGTGTTTCGGTCTTTCGACCATCTTCAAAGGAGTACAAAAAGGATCTAAACTCAAAATTGAAAACGGTTTTTTTATAACACTTAGAACATCTGAGTATTTTTATGGAACTTGGAAATAATCAGCATCCAATATAAAGATGTTGCCGAATAGTATTTGGGAATTTGTTAAATTTTCCTTTTTCTCACAGCCTTCTTGATTGGAAGAATCTCCAAATAGTCCATCAATTTACTCTTATTAACATTATATAGTAAAATCTCATTGAAAAAATGATTATTTTCCAAACAATGTTCTACAAAACCGGTTGATTTCTGGTTTCTTGAAATAATCATCCTATGTTCTGTGAGGAGACAGGCCAATGTGTACAGCATAGAATCAAAGAACATAGGATGTCTATTTTGAAAAATCAGAAATCGACCGGTGATGATGAATTTCCGCTAAGTAGAGACCGAAAAAATCAAGAAAAAAATATTATCACATAAAGTCCTATGAGTTCAATGAGAAGTATATCAGTTTCATCTTCAAATATTAGAAGATAGTGTTTTACATAACTTGAATTCGAAATTACACTGACACAAATGAAATTTATTAAAAAATTATCTCAACGGGTTTTCCCAATTTATCATAGGAATTGAAAGAAGTATATAAAAACATATATGGAGTTAAATCTAAAAAAGTATGATGAAAAGCGTCCCCTTCATTAAGAAACGAAGAGGGAAACATTTGAATAATTGGATCTCAATACGTCCTCTTTGAAGGTTTACTTTCTATTGGCAGTAAAAGTCCAATTCCGTATGTGAAAAAGCAATTGAAGAACTGCGGAATGCCTGCTGATGCCATTCCAAGTTCCAAAGATCGAACTGAAAATAAAATATAATTTGTCAGGTAGAGAACTCCAGGAAAATCCTGATTGCTTCTCAGAGCATTGCTTATACCCGCGGAACTTCATTACATGAATTTAACTTATTATTATAAATCACATCAATTTTGACAGGTCTTTTAGATGGAATATGAAAAAAATTTAAATTGAAAATATGTCACCAGCAAAAATCCTATGACTCCATAATCGAAATCATAAGTTAAGTAACGCATTCGTAGGATAGCGGATTAGACACCATTATCGTTTCAGCTTGTCTTCTATTTTAATAAAATAGGTTGCTTTTGAAATCATTAATGGTATAAAAAGACTGTGAACATGAAATTATACCATAAAATCGTTTCATTAGGTACGATAGAAATTAAAAAGGGAAATCTCTTGGTCGGGATAATCTTTCAGTTCAGCAATTTCTCATTTCTCAACTTGAACTGAAATTTGCATCGCTTACATTTTGAACTAGGGTAAATTTTCGGATAATTTGAGTGATCTTTGTTTTAAATTTTTAAATAATTCAAAATTTGGCAAATATTTTATATGTCGTAATAGTTTGCGTTTTCATCTTTATTAAAAAAAAATTGTTTCAGTCTTTCGAACAAATTCAAAGGAGTATAAAAAGTAACTTAACAGTTACTTGAATTTCATTCTAAACATACACAACATAAAGACAAGAAATTCTTCGAAGCAGCCTTTCTTCAAAAAACTCTTTCAGAAAACTTTTCAAAAAGCACATCCTCAAAAAAGCGATTTGAGATTCCCTTCAATAATCTCTAGTCCACGGTATTTTTTGAATATAACTAGGTCTTGAAAAATAATTTATACAACCTCTGTGTATTTTCTGTGGACGAAAATGGCAACGAATGACAATCATTAAGAAATCATTTATGTTCTATCTTTGCCTGAAACTTGCATGTGGTTGTGTTTGATATATATTTCTTATTGATTTTTTTTTATCTTGCTGGTGTGAAAGTGTACTCAAGATTATCTATGAAAATCTCCTTCCTGAAGATGTGCTAGATATTATTGAAGAGTTTTTGAAAGAGAGGTTATTCTGAAGAATTTTTATGCATTATGTTGGGTATTTTTAAAGGAGTATTTGTATTTCATAATGCTCTTACGAAAGAGTGTTGTCTCCACTAAATGTTTGTTGAGTAATGTTGAACAATCTTCTATATTTTCTTCGGATTCTTTTGTCTCCTTTTGATACTGAGTTAATTCTATTTGTCTATTTAAAGAGAAACAGTCTCACGCTTTGATTTCGCCGTCAAAATTCGAGCATTTTGAAAACGTGACTCACAGATACATCTATGGTTTGTCAAGTATTAATTGGAGGTATCCCTGGTACTTTACGTCTATTTTGAAGACTTTTAGTTGAATCTGTTTGATAAGTCGATGACTTCGTGGGATTGAATTTGAATTGCCTGGCCTTCTTTCGGAGAGTATTGTATCAATTAATTTTGGGTTATTCGGAAGATTGTTTAAACCTGGGGAAATTATCGGTGCTCTTAAAGGTCTTCTTGCCCTTAAATTTGAGGAATGCAACCGTCTCCCTATGGTACTTGTTGAGACTACCCGTCTATAGGTCCTCAAAAAATGACTTCGAAGGGCTGTTACAGATACCATTCGATTCCTTCGAGTAAAATTTGCGATATAATGGTCTTTCCTTGCAGATGTTATTCTGGGTCGACCAGGCACCGGTCTCCGGGCAACGCTGCTGGTTTCCAGGTAAAAGGCCACTATGCGCCTTACTGAATTCCGTGGAATATTCAAACGTTGCACAATCTGGTGGTTTGACAAAGATTCTTGATGTAGGGCTACTAATCTTGCTTGGTCAAACTGACAAATTGGATGTTCCGGCATTTTCTACGAAATGTTCACAAAATTTTAACTCTCGTTATTCGCTTAAAACTGATTAACATCGAATACACCTCGATTCTCTCGAACAAGAAACATTTTTTGCTGGTTTATTTTTTTCATTTAAGTGATAAGCTAGTGAAGATTTCACACACACCAAATTGTCCTATTACATTCAACAAGTTGATAGTTGATAGGGGTCCAAGTCTTTTGACGATGTGTGTATGAATATCTGTTTGATATTTAAGGTATTTAAATTGTATTAAAAAACCGCAGATTGACTACGTCTCAGCGTTTATTATGGTTTATTCTTGAATCTTATTGTTATTATTTATATTATTTTCGAAAGTGTAATTATTTCAGAAGGGCATTTGTTCCTCAAAAATAGCATTTTATGTAGGAAAGCAATTTATAATGTTTTTTCTGGAAATTAAACCGAGAAAGATAAAAACTCTGAGTGGAATCCTAACTCCAAATTCTGAAATGAAATTGAATGGAAGCTTGATTATACCCTACAAGAACTACTCCTAATCGAATTGAACTCTTGAGGACCTTTTCATCTCTAATCGAGCTGAAGCAGTTACAGAAAGGAGAGAGAACTCGCATCAATCGGAAAGATATACATGTTGAATCTTTTCGCTATAAACTTTCTCCAGTTCACGTGGGAAGGTAGCGGATTCTTCCCGTAGCAGGCTCCAATGGCAATTGACATTGGATTGTGAGCGACTATGATTTGGAATTCGATCGGGAAGTCTTTTGTGAGGAGAAAGATGTTTTTAGCCGCCCCGCTTTGGCCTTATTGAATTTATCCTTTTGGATCATTCGATATTCTCGAGGAGGTGAAACTGAAATGAGAACTTTTGATTGGGGTCTCACCAGAGAACGAAGAAGGGTGAGTGGAAGTTAACTGAGCGTGTTGACATGGAAGGTCTTCGGGAGTTCGATGGAAATGAGAATACGACGGAAGAATTCCATGATTCAGGGATAACAATGATTATAATTTAAAAACCTTCCTTTATAAAGATTCTTTATCAACTTATTTATATATTTAAATAATGAGGAGGTTGAGGTATAATCTATTAATCTAGAAACAAAAACATGAAATAATGATGCTGAGACCTATGTTTTCAACAATTCAATAATTTTCTACAGGTTTTAGGTCTAGGGTTATTATAATACCAACTTTATTAGAAAGGGCCAACTCTGAAACGAAAAACGAGAAGTAGAGTTGCATGAACTCTTTGAGTTAAGTTACGACATTACAATACAATTTACAAACAACATATAACAAATACATATATATATATATATATATATATATATATAGAAATATGTCCGCTCTACAGCGTTCTACAATATATAAGTGAGGAAAATTTAGATATATATATATAGATATCATCTCATTCATTAAACTTTTATTTGACATTTTTTGTTTGCCTAAATTTCGACAGATCTTGGATCGAAATTAAGGGGTGTTTTTCACATGTTCTGCTGAAGCGATATTATTTCCTTTTTTGTTTTCAAGTGGATTAAAGATATTCAAGGAGTATCTTTCTGTTCAGAGATCTTGTCCTTTAGAAACCGACTAGTTTGTCCAATGTATCGGGTGTTTTTTCAAGGTGATAGAACTTTAAATTGCAATAAAACACATTAAAATTAAGATTGAAGCCAAATTTTTTTTAGTTGAAAGATATTTTCATGACATTTATGTTATAAAAATAATTTCTGGCATATGTCCACCACGACTAGCTCTGAGGAACCGCATTCGACCAGACCAATTTTGGACCCCTTTTTCCAGTAATTCAGGCCTTATTTCATCAATAGCAGGAGTTATGTTGGCTTACAAAGCGTCTATTGTTTCTGTTTTATCAGCATAAACCAATGACTTAACATAACTCCAAAGAAAATAATTCAGTGGAGTTATGTCGCATGATCTTGGAGGCAAATTAATTAGACCATTTCTCGAAATAATGTTATCGCCAAATTTTTCTTTCAATAAATCAATTGTTACGGTAACAGCATGAGGTGTAGCACTATCTTGTTGGAACCAAAACACTTCTGGATCGATACCATTCAAATTTTGAAACAAATGATCATTGATCTTCGATCTGTAACAAGCACCATTCACTATAACATTAGCTCCAGCATCGTTTTTAAAGAAATATGAACCGATGATTCCTCCAGCGTGTAAAGCACACCACACAGTGCATTTTTCAGGATGCAGTGGAATCTGCAGAAGTTCTTGAGGATTGTTTCTACTCCATATACGGCAATTTTGTTTGTTCACATCAACTTCATCACTAAACACAATTTTATGACTAAAAAGTGGATCAACTTCAAGCTGTTCTAGGGCCCAATTAGCAAACAAACAACCCTTATTATGGTCAAGTGGCTTTAGTTCTTGAACCAGTTGTAGACCAAAATCTTTAGGCAAAATTTTCCATGTGGTGGATGCACAGAGTCCAACTTATTGTAAACGTCGACGAATAGACAAATATGGATCATCATTAACACTATGACTTACAGCAGCAATATTTGTTTCTGTACGTACAGTTCTTTGTCTTGTTGTTGTTGTTGTTGCATCGAGTAGGGAAAATGTTGTCCGAAATCTATCAACAGTTCGACGAATGAGCTGCTTTGATGGGCGATTATGTATTCCATGATAATTTATCAATGCTTACTGAATAGAAATTTCAAAACAACATGGCTTCTACCTTCTATCAAATCACAGTTATCCTTATCGAAAGTTCTATCACTCTCAAAAAACACCCGTTACGTTGATTGAGATGTTGATTTAAGTGCTACGTTTGTGTTTATTTTGGTGAAGATTCTTTTCATTTTCCGCAAAACTTTTCTGGAAACCAAAGGAAAGTCCAAAAATATTTCAAAATAACTAACATAGAAAATTTATAGGAACTAATTAAAAGAATTTTCACCAAAATGAACATAAACGTAGCATTTGGACCTGAAATTTCTACTGCATGTTTCATTGCGTGAACTATTTTTAATATCCGTTAGTTTTTATGTTCATTATTCAAATTGAATTGTCAGTTTTCATGCCTACTGAAAGGAGGAGTCAAAATAGCCCTAAGGTTACTTCTGATAAAATTCTAAGGAAATGTGAGGTCCTTAATTTTCTACATAATAGTGAAAACAACAATTTGAAGTTTCATATTTTGCTATTTATAACGAATACCTTATATATGACAGGTTGATCATTTGCGATTGAGGAAATAACTCTAATATTTTGTAAAAATCACTCCTTTATTGGATTTTTTTTGGGAACACTCTGTATATTCCTGAGATACAGGAATGAAAGTACAGGAGCCAGCTTTCTAATGAAATTTCTCAGATGTCTGGTGCGGCAGATATGGAATCGTATCACACTATTGGAGGATCCTGTATATAATATCATAAGCATTGCTTTTATTTAATTAATTGAAGACAAATTATGTGTGAGTAAAAGTTTTGTTATTATAAATCGAATACCATCTACTTCAATAAGAAATCGCATTCGCGTTGCTCAAGTGCTTTGAGGAACATCAGGGTTGTTCGAAGCAACTCAAAGTAAAAGTTTATGCATTAAAATATATTTTATATCAGAAATGAAAAATTTTGAAATAGATAGAATGTAATTAGGAAAAAATTTTTACGATAACATCCATGAAAACTTCTGAGTTTTCCTATACCAATCGATAATACAAAAATTATTTAAATTTCAGTTATTACTATTTCATCCTAATCAACACAATTTCCAGGAAATTTGCATGATTTAGTACAGAAAAATGATATTATGCTATCACATTTTTGTGTGAATTGAGAGCCCACATCTTCTGCTACAACTTAAGTTGTACTAAGATCAACTTTGTTTATACAAAATGGCGAATGCGCAGGTTCAAATAATCGTACTCTATTATGTCCATACTTGAAAATTCAAAACTTTGGAGATTTTGAGGGAACTTCATATGAATAATTATATCTGATTAAAAGAAATTTTATCTGATAAAAGATTTTGAAGCATTCTAATAATTTCTGCAACCTTCAGGTATAATATCCGTAAGGAATATAATTATAGCAGCCTGACAGGCTACTATCACAACACAATAGAAATAGAAACAAATTCTTCAATCAACTTTTTAGATCTTAATATAAGTCATAGTAGTAATAAGTTCGAATTCAACATTTTTAGAAAACCTTCCACTACTGATACCATAATCCATTCAAAATCCAATCAGTCGTGGCAAATTAAAATGTCAACATTCCATAATTTCATTAATCGACTTTTGAGCATCCCGTTGAACGAAGTCAATTTCCGAAAAGAAGTCAATATAATTAAAACTATAGCGGTAAACAATGGCTATAGAACTGAAATCATGGACAAAATAATTAAAAAGAAAACTCAGCTCAATATTTAAAAAAAATTATATCAGTATAAATGATCCTTATGAATAAAAGAAAAATATGGTTTTCAATGGCTTATATAAAAGGCTTTAGCAGTAGGACCTCTGATGGTCTTCATAAAATGGGAAATAATTCTTCAGCAGTAAATAGAAATACTTTAGCTAAGATGTTGGTGAACAATAATGAAAGGAATCCCAACTTTTCCGAATCGGGGATTTATCAATTTAAATGTGATGATTGTAAAACTACATATATACTATATTCAGGACGATGTTTGCAACATAGGATCAAAGAAGATAGGAATCTATTTTGAAAAACCAGACATCAACCTATTTTGCAGAACACTATATAGAAAATAATCATATGTTTAATGAGAAAGATGTCAGTTTACTATATAATATTGATAAGGGTAAATTGATGGACTATTTGGAGATTCGTTCAATTAACAAAGCCATTGAGAGGAAGGAGAATTTAACAAATTCTCAAATACTCTTCGGGAACATCCCTATATTGGATGCTGTTATTTCTATGCTCCATAAAAATAGACAGAGGTCCTGAGTATAATGAAAGAACCTTTGCAATTTTAAGTTGAGTTCCTTTTTGTACTTTTTTGAAGATGGTCGAAAGACCGAGACACGTGTCAGGATTCTAAATAAACTGTAAAACACAAAAACTGTGTGAATTTTTCTTGAAATGAAATTGTTGTAATACTTCACCTAGATCCAACCGCATACTTCATTCTTTTAATTATTACGAAAACAAAATCGGCAAAAATATTGAAGAAAAACTGATATTCATCATATAATAACAAAAAAATCAATTATCGGTTTTGGTCTTGAAGGTCAGACTCATGATAAATACTTCAACAAGTAATTGATTATTTTGCTGGGCGAAATCGACAACATAATTTTTGGCAGAGAAAATTAGGACAAGAAGCGAAAAAATACAATTTCTTTCTTTCATCTTCAACGATCCTACCCATCCCATGTCGAGATTCATTCATTTTCAATTGTACGGATAGAACCTCGAAAGATTTGGGGATTTATCCTTTCCACACCAGAGAGGGAAATATAAAGACGCACATAGAGAACTACGTCTAATGGATTTGGCTCACATCAAAGAAACCGCTATCCGGAACGATTTCTTTCTGCGGAACACGCTTTCGTCAGCTGTTTCCATCCATATTTTCAACATTACGTCGGGTAAAACATACATATTCTCGTCCATATCGGCTGGGTAATGATGCCACGTAACGACTTTTTAATGTGTTCTGAATCGAAATCACATTCACAGCGTCGGAAAATTCTTGATCGATCATTTTTGTTTTTATGAGGATTAAGAAGTTGGGGGGAATTCGCGAACAGAAAATTTCATTTTCCGCGCTCGAAGGAAATTGATATAATAAGAACGCTGCAAATTTAACACACTGTTTCATCAAAAAATACAACGTATTATTTCCACTGATATGTCCCCCACTAAAATTCTTACTATTTAATATTCAATTGAATATCTCCGTTTGATGAAAATTCATATTGAATAAGGTTATTTTGATTTTCACAAATTTTTATTGTTATTTAATAGAACAAATATTTCGCTATCGCAGTAGCATCTTTAGGTAGATTTACATTTTGAATAACTAAAGTTGTTTTCGAAATCATTTGCTATTTATATTACAGTAGAAACAAAAATTTTTATTGAGCACTAAAACCAAAAAAAGGTCTCTGTAAATTCCAGCTTATCTGGATATATTTAATAGGGGTGAGTTATTAGAATCTAATTGTTCGTTAAGTAATATTCCAATTTTATTGCCTTTATTCATCTCAAGAGATTCTAGCATGTTAAAGGCATAAATTCTTGATTGTTTCGGTCTCTACTTGACGGAAATTCATCGTAAATGATTTGAAGTAAAACACTTTATTTCCGCTTATTTTTATTTTTCAACAACAATTGTTTCGTCAATTACATATTGACTTCGTCAGGTGAGTATGGTAACTAACTACTTTTACAAAATCTTACTCCTTAAATACAAGTTTCACTAAAAATACGTGATCAAATGAAGTTTTCAAGGAATTTATTAAAAAAGGTTCAACAACGCAGAACGGTTCACATCTGTTTGGTCGTTCAACAAAATATTCATTTTATGATGCCGGTTTATTTCCATTGCTTCTAAAAGGTCCAGTCTATTGCATTTGTTCTCAAAATGGAGAACTTCAAAGTTATGGTCAAAATCATGTCCAGATTCTTGTAGATGCCTGGCATAAGTGGAGTTTGATTTATTCTTAACGAATGAATTCTGGTGTTCCTGGATGCTACTCTCAAAAGATCTACCCGTTTGGCCAATGTATACATATGGACATGTACCACAATTTAAGAAGTATATAGGTTAAATTGTGGTACATATCTATATGTATACATTGGCCAAACGGGTAGATCTTTTGAGAGTAGGATCCAGGAACACCAGAATTCATTCGTTAAGAATAAATCAAACTCCACTTATGCCAGGCATATACAATAATCATATACATGATTTTGACCATAACTTTGAAGTTCTCCAGTTCGATAACAAATGCAATAGACTGGACCTTTTAGAAGTAATGGAAATAAACCGGCATCATAAAATGAATATTCTGTTGAACGACCAAACAGATGTGAACCGTTCTCCGTTGTTGAACATTTTTGAATAAATTCCTAGAAAACTTCCTTTTATCAGGTATTTTTAGTGAAACTTGTATTTAAGGAGAAAGATTTTGTAAAAGTAGTTAAATACCATACTCACCTGACGAAGTCAATATGTAATTGACGAAACAATTGTCGTTGAAAAAAAAAAAATAAGCAGAAATAAAATGTTTTACTTCAAATCATTTTTTTAAAGGCATAAATTTCACTTCCTATATTAAGAATTTAAAAATTATGCTTTAAAGTATATCCTGTTTCTAACAAATATTTGGAATATGTGGAATTACTTATATTATTGAGGAAACTCTTCAAAGGTTCACAAATTCTGTCGGAAAGTTCTTCCAGCCTGTCCTATGAAAAATTTTGGCAATAACCGCGGGTTAACTTGATTTATCATCTTTATGTGTACTGTCTTTGTTATTTTTTATGAATTAACTCAGGTTCGAATAGGTTTTGAATGAAGTTCTTAAATCATATTGATTTTTAAAGTATGTAGCAATTTTCTCAGATATACCTTTAGTGTATTTTTAGGAAATGTATTTAAAATTTTCTTTTATATTGGAATATAACATATTTAAAGTTATTTTTTTGTTTATATTTATCAACAATTAGTTTTTCAACGTAGGATAATAGTCATTATTAATAGCTATTTATTTGATGATGTTAAGTTCTGAAATATAATTGACTCGATTCATGGGAATATTAATCTATGGATCATACAATTGAATGCTGATAATTTTTGAGGTGAGAGATGGTTTGATTTATTGTGTATAATAGTATCCGTATATTTTGGTTGAGAAATATTGAAAAATCAGGTAAATTATTTATTCTAGTAACTGTCAAATCAAGAAAATTAATAGATTCATTTTATTCGGTTTCCATAGTGAATGATATTGAAGGATGTATTTCACTGATAAATAAAAAGAATTTTCTTAAAAGTCTGCCTGTACCTGTGAGGCAAAAGAAAATATCGTCTTCATATCTATACCAATATAAAAATAATTCAAAAGGGAATTTTGGTGAATTTTAGTTTCAATATTGTTCAAGAATATTTCTGCTAGTAAAGGACTTATAGGATTTCTAATAATCAAACCTTTTTCAGATTTATAAATGTTATTTTTAAATTGAAACTAATTTCGTTGAGTGTAAATATCTAGGCATTCTAAAATATCTTCTTCGATAATGGTATCACATCTGTTGATTAATAGATTATCTACTAGTTCAATTCTTTCGTTTGGTGGGATACTTAGAAATACATTGTGGACGTCGAATGGAATGAATTCAGCGTTATGTGGTAAGTGAAAATTTTTTATTTTATTTATTAGTTCTGGTTAATTTTTTATTGAGTATTTAGCTTGGAATTAAGTTTATTTTGAAATAATCTGAATAAGTTTTTCAGAAACTTTAAACGAAGGTGCACTAACGAACGAAACAACCGGTCTAATAGGATAATCTACCTTATGTAATTTAATCAAAGAATACATTTTTGGAGGTTGTGGGTTCATGAAATTAATTAATTTTTTGGGATATTTTGATAGAGGATGGTTTCAGTGGTTATTCTATCTTTCGGGACATCCCCAAAAATAAATTGATTTCAATGTTTGTTATGGATCTTTATTGAGCCTTGCCTCTAATTCTTCATCCTTAAACTTTCGTCTTCCAAACAAAAATTTCCACTTTTGAAACGGACAGCCACTTCTGACACGTTCATTCAGCTAAAGCATGGTTACCATAAATATCCACTAAAATGCGATGACTTTCCGGAGCCTTTTTCTTCATATTAAAGTAATGAAGTTAAATTCACCGCAAAAATTCATTATTCGATACAAAAGTTAACATGTTCACAGTACACAGAAATTATATGGCTTACAGTTGCGCGAAATATCAGATACTGAAAAGAAAAAATAATGACACTTCCAAATAAAGGTGTTGCCAGATGAAACAATATAATAATAAATTAGCAGTGACATCTATAATCGAAACCGCACGAACCTTTTTCTACTCCTAATATATTCCACTAGCATCACTCGAGACTGTACAAAAGTTTTAATGAATCGAAATCGGCAGAAGAAAAAAATTGAAACTTTAGTTTGTATTTGCCTTCTTCTATTATTCATAATTTGTAATTATGTTAGTTTGTAAAGACTCGTGAAGGAAACTCGAAATATCGAGGCTTGAATGGGCTCAAAGTTCGTAACATACGAAAAAAATAAACACAGAATAGGCTCAAAATAACTATATCATTGCAATATCAAAATTCTAGAAATGGATCACCTACTTGACGCGCCTATCAGTATCGTAGTTTGCTTTATCTCTCCAGTATCGCAATACCCTTAGAGATCATTCTGGACTCAATACTTACCACCAACAGTTAACAAAAGAATTGAATACAATAGTTTCAATTAAATCGGAGGAAAATCATTCAATTGATTTCGAAAGAATCACTGCAGCCTCGAAACACACAAAACGCCCTCATATCTACTAAGTTCGAAACAATCATTTTGGTACGCAACAATGAAGAAGATTCAAAATCTTCCAGGGCAACAAAGGCGTCTGCAGCTTTTTACATTTCAGACAACCGAAACTCGAAGTACACGAAATGAATCCATTCATTTCTTCTCCGCTGAAAACAAGCCGGTTCCTTCGATGAAGCTTTGAAATCGAGTCTACGGTAATCAAAGGAGGCTCTCGTTAGAGAAAATTCCCTGAAAAATTAACTTTATTGAGGTAAAATCACGGAGTGATACCGTCTGATGCTTTTCTTGGATTTCCTTCGAATTCTAGACGAACGCGGGATTCTCAATTTTCTAATTACTTCCAGTTGGAGGATGTTCCATAATTTTGATTAATTCCATTTTCCTTCCTACCGGGATATTGAGTTTTGAGTTTTTCCGGCTTTGATGGTGAACCTTCACTACTTCGGGAAATACCTATTAAATTTCGAAAGTTCCAAATCATTTAAGTTTCTAAGAAGTCTTTCGATTCCTGCTAGAAGTGATAAGTACATGAAATTGGTTCAGATATACATTCGGCACGAACTAAAACACCTGCAATTAGTATTCAATTCTTTTGCCCTTTCGGACTCTTAAATAAGTTCTGAGATTCATGCAATAAGTGAGTATTTGGGATTGTTCTTGGAAAATATTAGACACTTGATCGTAACTTAAAAATATGAAATTGTAAATGTTTTATGATTGCAATATGAGATTGTAATCTATGTCAATTTGCAAAAAATTCATAAGAGCACGTATTTCAAGCAAAGGCTTCGTTCATCAGTAATTATGGTTGGCGGTTACATTATTGGTAACTATCCTATGTTTTCCGAATTTCGTGAAAAACGAAGAAAAAGATCGATTGAAATCAATTCAGGGACCTTCTTAAAACCAAGTAAATATCCAGACTAAATTCGTAATTTATGCCATTATTCTGAAACTTTCACTCTTCTGACCTTTTATAAAAAAGTAAAATTTTTCCATAAAAATTTACTTACTAAATTGAGTAGACGAAACTGTTGTGCCAATTTGGAGACAAAAGGTAATTTAAACAATCGCTTCAAATGGGACTTCTAAACGATCAATTTCTAGCACTCTGTCGACTTTATTTCATCTGAACTTATAGCTCTGGAATTTCGAAAAAATAAAATATCTAGTAGGACTACCATCACATTTCATGAGTGATTGTAATGCAACATATATAGGAGTGACAGGTAGATGTTTACAACATAGAATAATATAACATAGGATGTTTATTTTGCAAAATCAGAAATCAACCGGTTTTGCAGAACTTCGTGTTGAAAATAAAAACTTTTTTAATGAAAAAGATGTCACTTTATTATACAATGTTAATGAGAGTAAATTGATGGACTATTTGGAAATTTCCTCAATAAAAAAATCCATTGAGAAAGAGGAGAATTCACAAAATTCCCAAATACTTTGTGGGAATACCCCTATATTGGATGCTGTTATTTCCGTGCGCCATAAAAATACAAAGATGTTCAAGGTGTACTAAAAGAAACTTTCCAATTTTAAGTTTAGTTCTTTTTTGTTCTCCTTTGAAGATTGTTGAAAGACCGAAACATGTGTCAGGATTCTGAATAAACTGTGAAACATGAAAACTGTCTGAATTTTTTTTTAAATAAAATTATTATAATGTTTCACTTAGTTAATTAGTAGTATAAAATTGTCGCCCATATCTGGATTCCTAGTTGCGAATATCGTTATCTGAAGGTTATTTAAGTATTAGTAAATTTTATTTGTCCTTCTTTAGGTTGACTAATAAATGAAATGTATATTTTCATACGTAATCCCGTAAAATGTGTTATATTTTAATGTTCTATAATGAATTTTTTTCATATTTTCGAATAATATTCCTTATTTGAGAATTGTATTATGTAGATTTGAGTTTTTTTAGTTGAAGGAATCATGAAGAATTTCACAGATAACTTCTGTTCTTGAACTAAAAATCAAGTTATTTTCATTATATTCTCTACTTATTTGATCCAAATGCGTCTTTATTGAGTTTTAATGATTCCTTTGAACAGTTATTCAATTATAAGGCGATATTATATTTTTTTTTCACTATATAGCGATCTTTCAAGTTCATTTCCCATCTAAAAGTTAATGAAATATATTTTGTTTCATAAAAATTCGCGACTTTGTCATGTACCTATGCAATGGGTTATTCGCATTTGATTTTGTTCAACAGATTTTCTATAAATGACGGTTTGAATATATTTGATACTATTTATTTGAAGATATTGTATTCTTTCTCCTAATTTTCTTGAGTTATTACTCAATCTATATATTATACATTATGAGCTGATAAGTTGTGATGATTAGATGTGGAATGTACGAGTACTTGCATAATACTTGGTATATGTATGTGTTGAATTGCGGTGAATTGAAAGGTCGTGTTCATTTTTAATATTTGCAATTTTTACGTTTAAACGAATGGATATACTTTTTCCATGGGTGAATTGAACGGTTGGAAAAATGCACTGAAAAATTCCAAAGCAAATGGAATTTTCTATTAGTTCTATTGGACAAATACTGTGTTATCTATATGACTTATAAATATCTCAATATGCTCATGGGTTTTTTTATAGTTGAACTTTCGTTACCTATGTAAGGTTTGGGTTGAACTCTTAACATCGAATAACATAAATAACATAAATAGAGGTTAATTCTTGATAGAAGGTATATAAAATCATTTAAATATTTTAAAAATTTAAATTTTTTTTTTTTTTAATTAGCCTTCTACATATTTAATCCCAAAAGATTATATTCAATTATTATAACTTCTGAAAATAAATTAAAATAATGTCGTATAAGTACCACTTATATCATGACATAAAGTAAACATTCATTATAAGACATCCGAATGGTATAACAAAATCCAATAAATAAAAATTATTAACCAAAGTCCTATAAATTAAATATTTTGAATAGACAAAATTTTGTTTCTGCTGATCAATCTTATGAAAACCAATATCGGTCAAGAATATCCAACACAATCTTAAGAATTTCATCACAAAACTATCTTACTTAGATTATTCAATATTATTGGATATCTAACCAAGGTACTTTATATAAAAAACTCAAGATATGTAAAACATTACTGAAAAACAAGTTTTAAGATCGACTTTGCTTCTTCAGTATTCAAATATTCATATTCAAAAAATATTACATCAATTAACAAAAAATTATTCACTTACCTTTAAAAAAAAAAAAAAATTCTTGAAATTTTTAAAATATTTAAATGATCTCAACATCGAAATTAAGTTTTACCTCCAGAATCAGAACTTGTGACAAATTTTAAAGGCTTTGTATTTCTTAATTTTTAATTTCTACATCGTTGATTTCCTCAAATATGTGGGTTTTTCAATTAGTTTAAAAATAAATAAGAAAAGAATATTTCCATATGAAATATTTTAATATAAGAAAAACAAATGTTAACTTCCGCTATTTTATTGATTTTCACAACAATTGTTTCGTCATACCATGACTTCATCAGGTGAGTTTTTAAACTGAGGTATACAATGCAAAACATGACCTTAAATACACAGCTCTGGCACAAAAAATTATGGCCAGTCTCTAACAAATGGTTGGCATGAGTTGAATTCGGTTTATTATTAAATTAAACCGAATTCAACTTATGCCAACCATTTGTTAGAGACTGGCCATAATTTTAATATGAACTATGAAATATTACATATTGAAAACAAAAGTCAGAAACTAAATCTGTTAAAACTTTAGAAATCAATAGATATAACAAAATACAAATTTTATTGAATGATCAAATAGATTTAAATAGATCCCCCCTACTTAATATTTTTCATTAATTGTATACCTCTCTTTCCACCCCTTTATTTTTTGTACCAGAGCTGTGTATTTAAGGTCATGTTCTGCATTGTATATCTCAGGTTAAATACTCACCTGATGAAGTCATGGTATGACGAAACAATTGTTGTGAAAATCAATAAAATAGCGGAAGTTAACATTTGTTTTTCTTATATTGAAGATGAATTTCCGTCAAGTAAAGACCGAGACAATAAAAAAAAAATGGAATATTTTAATTTTCCAATTTGCTTAGTTCCTGAAAGTATTAAAGCTGAACGTTCCATTTAATATAGCATAAAAAAGGTGCAGTCTCAATATCTGTACAGTACCTTCACTATAAATTCCTACAGTCGGATTCTGGATTCTTCGGAGAGGCAGTCAACCTGAAATTGAAGACCAAAATTAAAAAATGTATGTTCATGAAGGATTACTTGTACTAATATCAATTGGTAGCCCAAAAGAGTTTTTAGAGAAAATTGATAAGGCTATTCCTTATTAAATAATATTAAATAAGTTCATTTTGATTTTCACAAATTTTTATTTTTATTTAATAAAATAATTATTTCGCTATCACAGTACCATCTTCAGGTAGGTTTAGATTTTGAATATGATTATTATTATTGAAAATGTGAACCCACCGGAAGATGCTACTGTGACAGCAAAACGATTGTTTTATTAAATAACGATACAAATTTGTGAAAATCGGAATAACCCTATTTCCATACTGTTCTCCTGAAAAAACAGAAAATCTCATTATAATTGAAAAAACAAGGTTTCAATGCTTCCATCTCATTTCGATATATATATATATATCGGGTGGAAAAATAATATATTGAAGAAAATTCCATTTATTTTTCATACTTTTTGCGTAAACAAGAGAGTAAAAATCGGAAAATTCTCGTATTTTACCTTAAAAAAATTATTAATGAGCTTTTGTGTACGATTCTATTTATAAATACTAAATTTGAATGCAATGGGATGCGCAATTTCGAAATTGTTGGTAAAATTAACTTTCAAATAAAAAAAAAATCAGGAACCACTGAGACCTTTCTGTCCATTTATGGGCATAAATAATACATTTAGACTTTAAACCTCCCCTGAGAATTTTTCAAGTCCTAGGTGTTTTCGGTGGAAAATTAGCATTTTTATCCATAATTGTCCTTTCACACAGCTGATTTAGTTTCGTAACTATTGAAAAAAATAAGAAGCTTTAAGTAAATAATTTCGAAACCATAGTGTCATCAACGAAATGAGATTTCAAACCTAACCTGAAAGTTTCAAGTCTATAGCTCTTTCCGTTTCAAAGTTGAGTGTGGCCCAACAAAATTACTTTTGACCCCCGATTCTTCATAATTGAGTCTAACGTAGGCTAAAAATTCGAAAATAACAGACTTTTGACCAAGCTATAGCACGCCGCTCCCTAGAAAAAACGCGCAGAAAAAATGAATATCTTATTGATAAACAAGGAATCGTGGCATAGAGTTAAAACATTCAGAATACGAATGTAACTGAAAATCGTTGAAAACTGAGTTCATTATGGTTGAAAAATGAAGCGACTCTCACTCAGAAAAGGAGGAAAAATTTAAATAAGTTAATATGGAAGGTATTCCTGTCGAAGTAATACATGAAAGAAAAGAATGGAAGTTAATATCTTGGAAGTTTTAATGAAGGGGAGTGATTTATAGAATCTGAAGTTCTCATTTCGCCAGAAATGAACACAAAAAGGGATAGGTACTTCAGGATCGTACTTACTCAAGCATTCTGCGAGAATAACGGTATTGAATTGAACTTCGAAAGAAACTTCTATGCCGTCGGCCCATAATGAACTTAACGACTTCTATCACCCCGAGAAGAAGGAGATATTGCGAAATATTTTATGTTTCCATCTCTGGAAAACTTTGAGGAAATGCAGTATTCCCAACGGGCAAAGTCGCCAGATTTTTCCGTCAGAACAGAAGTGGGGATGAATCTTGGCATTCATTGCCATAACAGAAAAGACATTTTTTAATTTAGAAATACGAAATACTTATTATTATTGAATTTGAAAATCAGCACATGTGGCCTTATCGAATGTCAAGTTCCTCATATTTGCGAGAGGCTTTATTTTATTGAGGACGTTTAAAAGTAGGCAACTTTATAGGTTCCTTTCTTCATCTGGGAATTTTATTAGTGGGTAATCGATGTATTGAATTTAAATAATTTCAAGATGTTTAATTGTTTCCTCTTCAACTTTTGATTAAGGATTCCCAGATTATCTTCTTCTGGGAAAATATGTCATAATACCTATAATTGTAAAATCCACAATTACAGACCACTTCAATACAGCACTGCAGATCGTTCTACCAAATGTTAGATCTCGTTACAAATCTCCGAAATTCAAAACGCATATAGATCACCAAAAGTTGAGATCTATGTTAAGGGAAAATCCTTGGGAAGATTTTTATACAGCTATCGATTTAAACAAAGCGGTAACTGATTTTGTGCAGATTCTCGCAGGTAAAATTATGAACTGTTCTTACAATAAAAAGATACATAACACGCATATTAAGCTTACTCCATAGATCACCGACGGTCATCTGATATCTGTGGATAGAAAAAACGCCATGTATAGAGTATTGCAAAAAATCCAAATGATTTGAACCTAATGTCAGAATATAAACAATATAAAAATAAATTGAACCCATCAAAACAAAAAGCAAAATAAAGTTTTTACAAAAACAAAATTGCTAGCAGTGTAAATAGCAAAATAGAGTTGTGAAAGAAAGTGAATGATTCAAATAAATCAAACATAAACATTTCAAAAATTGATTCAATACTGTCCGATAATGGTAATATCTTTATTTAAATATTTTAAAAATTAAAAAAATTTTTTTTTAAATTAGCCTTCTACATATTTAATTCCAAAATATTATATTTAATGATTATAACTTCTGAAAATAAATTAAAATAATGTCGTATAAGTACCACTTATATCATAACATAAAATAAACATTCATTATAAGACATCCGAATGGTATAACAAAATCTTGAACGACTTTTTCAAATTGGCCAATGAATTTAACAAGGTATTTTCTAATCTAGGAAAGAAATAAGCGAGTAAGGGAAACAAAATCCTACATAGACATCAAAAAAAAAAAAATTAATTCATTCGTTTTATGTCCTACTGATTGTGAAGAATTAAACTGTGTAATAAAAAAAAACTAAAAACACTATCACGAAATTGCAGCTCCTCTCGAATATTTGTTTAACAGGTGTATGGAGAAGGAGATAAGGCTAACTGAATTAAAAAAATCCATTGTTATTCCTATTTTTAAGGGGAGAAACAACCTTCTGAATAGTTGATAGATATAGACCGATATCCTTGGTCACACACCCAGGTAAGTGATCTGAAAATTACTTACAACATACTTGAATAAATATTCTGTTCTCTCGAAATGTCAATACGGTTTTCGAGAAAATCCCTGAAATAAAGATGTGATCCTTACCTTGCTATCAAAAGTGTACTCTTCGCTCAAGTCCCCAAAGGTCTGTTTGTATATTTTTCTGGATCTGACGAAGGCGTTTGATACGATGAGTCACTCGCTCATGTTGGACTCTTTGGAAGACAAAAGGGTAAGAGGTACACCATTGGATCTATTCAGTAGTTATTTGACAGATAGGGTTCAGAATGTGAGAATCAACGGAGTAATAAGCGGTTCTGAAATAGTGGAATACGGTCTTCCCAAGGTACTGTATTAGGACCTGTACTCTTCAACATATATGTTGACACGTTATTCAACTTGGATATTGTGGGAGACATTGTTGGATTCGCTGACGATACCGTGATATTTTGTCAGGCTGCGTATTGGTATGAATTAAAAGCAATAGCGGAAAATGATTTTGAGACCATTAAAATTTGGATGGGTCACAAGCTTTTAACTATAAATTTGAACTTATTGGCTAATAAGCTTCAATTCAAAGAAACGCCCGTGTTTTGATCTCGAGTATGGGGAAAATTTTTTTAGGTGTAGCTAAGGTGAAGTAATTTGGTGTCACGGTGGACTCCAATCTTAAATGGTCAGAACATGTAAAGAATTGACCAATAAATTACACCTTTTTTCATACAAGTTTGGGTTCCTTACCAGGATACTACCTACGCCACAGTTGAAACGCTGTGCTTCGCTCTTGTAGAGAGTCATCTCCGATATGCAATAAGTTGTTAGGGAGTTGCTGTGAAAACGCATACCGCTGGAAATTCTGCAGAAGAGAATCTAAAAGTTGATATTCAAGAGACCTAAGCATTAGAGAAACGGCGCTTTGTTCCAGGAAGCCAGAGTGTTGGATTAAAGACAAATCTACTACTTACAAGCTGCTATCAGATACCATTGGAAGAAAGTTCCTGGTCTCGTAGGAAAATATGTGACTCGGGCACGTAACCATGATAGGGCCCTTTTGATGCTGACAAGTCTTACACAAAGGAGTTAGTTACCCTTTCCTTGCACCAACTATATATAACACAATTTCAAAATCAATCAAAATGCCCAAAAATATACGTGGTTATAAAACAGAAATAAAAAGATTTATATTTTCAGTGCCCAGAGATAGATTTCAGGATCTGATAGAAATTAAGCCTTTTAAGTTGTAAAATGTGTGGGTGCACACGTTCTCATATCTGATATTCATGTTACAGTTCCTTCGTTATTTTCAATGTAATTTTAAGGATCTCCTCTAATGTTCAATAATGTATCGGGAGTTTTTTTAGAGTGATAGAACTCTGATTAACTGATAACTGCGATTTGACAGAAGGTAGAAGCCATGTTGTTTTGACCTTTCTGTTCAGTAAGCATTGACAAATTACCATGGAAAGACTCACGCCGCAACAACGTTTACAAATTGTTGGAATTGTTGATCAGCTATGAGGTCACTGAAGTGACGTTGAATTCTGTTTTCCAATTCTTGACGTGAATTTACCTCGGTTGTAATATCGGTTGTTTTTTTAGAGTAATAGAACTTTCGAACGGGTTAACTGTGTTTTGACAGAAGGTAGAAGCCATGTTGATTTAAATATTGAATTGTATCAGTCATTTCTGTTCAGTAATCATTGACAAATTATCATGGAAAGACTCCCGCCACAACAACGTTTACGTATGAAATTTATTTTCAAAATCAGTGTTCTATTCACCAAACTCATAGAGCACTTCGTGAAATTTATGGTTCACACAATCATCCATCAGAGCAGCTTATTATAACTGTATGTACAGAAGAAAATATCGCTACTGCATGTCATAGTGTTAATGCTGATTCAGATTTGTATTTGTTTCAAAATTTGAATACTATCGACCCAGAAGTGTTTTGGTTCCAACAAGATGGTGCTACACCTCATGCTGCTACCGTAACAATTGATTTATTTGTTTTATTTCAAATTATATACGATGAATTTCCGTAAAATAGAGACCGAAACAATCAAGAAACAAATGTTAAGAGAATATTCTTGTTGAATATTTTCAGTTACTTTGGAAATCCCTACAGCAGCCTCTAATATACCTAATCGAAACCGCAGTATGTGAAACAATTTTTGTGTTATAAGATTAGAAATGTTCTCAGTGGAAATTAAAGTTAACCATCATTTCCATTTTGACATGAACTTTTATCAAGCAAAAACCGAATCAATCAAATCTTAACTACGCCACTGAATTTCCTTCATAATTCTGCCTTAACATGATAAATCTCATAGCGGCAAACTTTTCCCGATCGCTAAGATTTAAGATAGCGATTGACCCCGTCTCCCTGGGGTATGAAGGAAATCTCGAAAACCGCTTAATTGAGAAACTTAATTCCTGCCGTAAATTGGAATTTGTTTTCAACGCGCATTCATTTCACCCGAAGATATGGAAGAATTATTCATCGAATAACTTTCGAACTGGGGAAGAAAAGTTTTGGAATTGTTGTCATTTTGTGCCAAATGGATAACTTTGGTATGTTGTTTGGTCAATGTATGGTACTCATAATGCTAGTGAAGGTTCATATACGAGGGGAGTTCAATGTATTCTGGGTATCGGGATAATTTGCTAATAATATGAGTAATCTAACTAACTCATTAACTAATGACACTATCGGAGGGTACTAATTAATGAATAATTAATATTTTGGTATTCCCTTTGCGCTGAGCTCAGTGAGGACGTCTGTAAGCTTCAATCGATCGAAGGCCTAGGCTAGGTCCACAAAACATATAAAAGCTGGTTTGTCGTATTCAATAGCTTTTTCTATAATCTGGCGCACTATAGAGACTGCATCGTTGGTGCTCTTCAAATTACATATTCCCAGACGGCATTTGGTAAGTCTATTTATTAATAATTGATTTTATTATTAGGAGTACAAATAAGTTTCCGCCGTTTTATTGTAGATGGCGCGGCACGGAGTTTCGGTTAGCTTTGGCAGATGATAACCGATTTAAAAAATAGTTTGGACATTCAAGAACAACATAACCTATTAATATCATTGATTTTATATTGGTGAAATATAATTTTTATAAGTTGAAAATGTCAAAATTTGAGCCAAGTAAGCGTCATTTGCGGGAAATATTAGTTTACTTCTTTAATTTAAAGAAATCTGTTGCTGAGGCGCATCAATTGCTCGTAGAAGCATATGGTGAGGGTGCTTTGAGTGAGAGAACGTGTCGAGAGTGGTTTCAAAAGTTTAAAAACGGTGATTTCGACGTAAAAGACAAAGATCGCAGTGGAAGGCCAAAAATTTACGAGGATGCAGAATTGGAGGAATTACTGGAGAAACATTCTTCTCAAACACAAAAAAGAACTTGCTCTAACATTAGAAGTCACTCAGCAAGCAGTTTCACATCGTTTAAAACTGTTCTTCTATAATAAATTTTTAATTTGTGTTAAAAAACGGCGGAAACTTATTTGTACACCTAATATTATTTTTTTATAGGTAAAGTTGAACTGGTCTTATCTGAATTCTAATTATTTTTGAGAATGTGCTACATGTTTTGAGAGTTTCTGGAGCAATTTATTTAAATAGATTGAATATTTCAAATAAATTGGTTTTTGAGAAGTTCTTGAAATTATTTTGTATATTTTTTAAACAGATTTAGTCTCCATAAATATAAGATCAGAATACAATACATTTTGTAACAAACAGGGCTTTGTACGTTTGTCTGAAGAGTTCAGTACGCATGCCTGGAACGAAACAAAAAATATTTATTTATTTATTGATTTTAATTGACAATTTTTATTCGTTGGGTTTTCTTAATTCCATTTGATATTGTATAATGAGTTTCGATTTTATACGTCTATTAAATATAAGCAGTGCTTGTATAGACATTAATTTAATTCTTGAAGTTTATTGAATAAATTTTTTGAAATTAAAATTGTAGAAGACTAACAGATTAAATCTATTTTGATATTCAAATTTTGATTTAATTCAGTCAGTTTTACAGTCCTGGACTTCCATCACCGAAAATTTTGGAGGTGATCTAGTTTCGGGTGTACCTCGACGTTTAGTCAAGTATTTATAGTTGAAAGGAGGTTGTATAAGTATAAGATGAATATTTCATTATAATTTTCTGATTCAAGAATTAAAAATATACACTGAATAATTACAATGGAGCTTTGTTTTTTCCGGATACTTTCTAGACTATAAATGAAATTTTATGGAGTAAAAATAAAGAAATATCGAAAGAATATAATTGACAAACTGTTATGTGGCAAAAAATTGCTGCATTTTTTATTCGATTATTGGAATCTTACTACTTCAAGAAGAAAATGGTGAGAAGTTCTGTTCAGCATTAATTTATTGGAATTGGAATGCATTGGATTTAACATCCTATTCGTTTCGGTCGATTTTCCCTAACCTCCTAATCTTCCAAATTCCGTTTAACCTTTTCCCCATTCGGATGACGTCAAGAATGTACTAAGAAAGGGTTGATTGTGGTTTGTATTCAGGCAAGATGAATTTCACCGCGGATGTGTCTTCTAGTGGTTACATCTCAAAACTGTTGCCCCCAGGTATTGCTGGTTTAGGTTCTTTGTGTGCTTGTGTCTACAAGGCACTTTAGAAATTCTTGATGTTATACAGAAAAGGAAATATATCACGGCGTGTATAAGATGCGAATAATGACGTGCTTGCGGGTTGATAGGTAAAGCTGAGGGAAGTACAGAAATAGATGTTTTTGTTAGGGCTTAGAATTCGAGAAATCTTCGTAGAGCTAATATTGTGTTTTATGATATGCGAATTATCGCTTAATGCGATGCTTATAATGAAGTTATACTTTCAATACAAAAAACATATGTATGAAATGACGAACTTCCGACTAATAGCTTTAATTAATTAATTTGCTGAGGTTTTTGAAAGGGTCTGTAATCGAGATTAGTAAGTCTATAAGATAGAAAGAAAACTGAAAAATAATTGAAGTTTTGTTTTGTGAAAAAATTTCGTATCGTCATCCGTATTCAAGATAAAGGGCGTTAAAAAAAAATTCATACACATTTTCTACGATTTTTCCGAAACTATTGGCAACATTGTAATGAAATTTCATATATGTTTTGGAAGCTGATATATCCCATGAATTTGTTTCTATATCTGACTTTCATAGAGAGCGCTAGTTATAAGGTTCGTACCAAGTACTATTGAACATAACTTTTTTAAGGTTAGATTTATCAACCAAAATTTCAGGTGAACTCAACAATAATTAAATTTTACACCAAATAACTACTCAAAATTTGAATATCAATAACAGATTTAATCTGTTAGTCTTCTACAATTTTAATTTCAAAAAATGTATTCAAGAAACTTTAAGAATTAAATTAATGTCTTTATAAGCACTGCTCATATTCAATAGACGTAAAAAATCGAAACTCATTATACAGTGTCAAATGGAATTAAGAAAACCCAACTAATATAAAGAACCGTTTCTTAGTATTTAATTTCAAATAACTACTCCTCGTAAAACCCCATACTGTGTACAGTTTTCGGAATATTTTGATTTGAAAATTATGAAGTAATAACCGATGCTGGTATAAAGTAATGATGAAGTTATTAAATCTTATTATTCATTAGTATGCATTATGTGAATTATTTTTGTCACATAAATGAGACCTCATTGATAAAACAGATACATTAAAAAATTGGGATTGAGGCATTTCCTTCCTTGTAACGTATGACAAAAATTCATTCTAGTCGGTATATCTTGATTTTCTCGATTTTTTTCATGGAAAACCGTCATTGATTGATAGTTATGACTCTCAGTTATAAGACCTAAATAATTAGGTTTTCGATGTTTCAAACAATTACTTATTCGATATAAGTCACACGCAAAACGAGCGAAGATCTCTATTTTTCATGCATGATGGAGCTACACTGTACTTTGATAGAAGGTGTCGTAATTGGTTGACTAACCATGTTCCGAATCGATGGACTGATAGAGGTGCAGAAGCTCCAATTCATTGGCCTCCTCGTTCGTGTGATTTTAATCCTTTGGACTACACACTTTGGTCGTATCTTGAAGAAAAAGTCTATGCTATAGAGGTAAATTTAGGTCAAGAATTGGATCAATCGGCAAAAGATTATACAGCTTGAATGTGATACACTGCCACACCCACCATGTTCTTCAGATCTAGCACCTTCGAATTATTATTTGTTGCGGTCATTGCGTACTTTTTTGGAGGGTAAAACCTTTACTTCAAATGAAGAGATCAAAAATTACCTGGATCAGTTTTTTGTCAGCGATGACCAAAATTTTATGATCGTGGAATCATGCTACTACAAGAAATATGGCAAAAGTGGTTGGACCAGAATGGCCAATATATAGTTTAATGAAATAGTTATTCATTATACGAAAATTGTTTTTAATTTCTTCCAAGAAAAAAACGAAATTACTTCCCGAGCAACCCAATATTTGTATATCCTCATCTATAAATAATAATTATTATTGAGATGATAAAAATAATTACTTCGAAACTGTAAATGGAAAGAATATTCATAGTCGATTTATGTCTTACTAGAAACATAATTTTTGTTTGTAAGGAAAGAAAAATTTCATTTTCATCACAGAAATTCCGTGGTATATTTAATTCCCAAACATATGATACTCACTGAGAAATTAATTTAAGAAAACATGAAGATGAAACATAATCTCAATTCCTAAATTGTTGTAGAACATCTCATTTTTAAGATTCCATATATAACTGAAATAAAATGACCAAGCATTCATTTATTTCGGGTAACGGAAAGCTTCATTGATAAATGAAAAGAGCTGTCTAGGAAGATGCTTCCTTTCATTTATCATTGGCGAATATAGAATGATCTAGAGAAATTGGGAGTAACAATAAGATAAATGACATTTCAGAACATGACTGAGCGATTCAGACAAAAATATACCGTCTTCCATAAAGTTTCAACATTTGAGATGTCTTATAATTTCTTATATCTTCTCTTAGAATGAACGTTAAGACTGGATCGTTTCAATTAATTCCCGTACACTCTGAAATGAAGTATGTGAATCACAGTGAATTATCAGAACTTTAATTTTAACGAGTAGTGCCTATGCAATTTTATTTGTAATTATCAAATTAATTAACTTTTGTATATATCAACCTGAAACAAATCAAAACTTTTCCTAATTCATTGTAATATTTTGTATTCAGAAAAAGTATTGAATATTGCTTATACTACCAAAATTATTTTGAAATAATATTATAATATGGGCTATTTTATATCAATGTATTGGGGTATTTAAAGATAAATCGGCCCATCTCTTCCTTAGTGTAAAATACACGTAGAGTATACTATATACAGTTCATTTACAAGGTTGAACTTACACTTGAACGTCTTGGAAATACAACATCAACAACACTTAACGCAAAAACAGTTACTGAGCTTCTCCGTATCTATTTCGACTAAGTACGTTTTCTAACTCTTATCTAAATGTTTCTCTCTCTGGACTCCTTTCGCCCAACTGCCGTCTTTCTTACTGCTGCGAACTTCGTTCTTCGCCAACTGTCGTGAATATACTGCGCTTAAAACTTCCTACTATACTTAAGTCGGAGCCGTAGACAGCTATGCTAGACTTTCACTTATTGGACAATCCTTAGATACTATAGGAAATTGTTGACGATTTTGGTTCCGCAATAAATCTCCACTGTTCTCCACTAAACATCCTATTGTAACATGCCCCACTTCAAGTATCTTGAATCGTAAAATTCCATTTATATGAATAATTTGCATGATTTACAAAGTAGAAACTCAATTTCTAGGCTCAAGAAATTGAATTCCTACAATAATAATATTTAATATTGAAAACTTATTTTATTTGGGAGAATCTATTGTATAAAAATAAAACTATATTTTATCAAATTCTCACAAATAAGAATATGGATTAACATACTGATAATAAGACTAAAATGTTCATATTTCAAAGTTCGTAAATTTTGTAGAACTTTCCAGATTTAAATCGAATTCATCGCAATTTCTTGAACAGAGGATACTGATTAAACATCAAGTTCAGTCCTGGAATATACTCTCTCCGCATGATTAACTTCATAATTAATTTAATTTAGAGGCTCTAATTAATTTTTACATGAAGGCGCCTCTGATCAAAAATCAGCTTGACTGACGTATGGAAAAGACATTTCGTCTAGATACATCAACCATCCACGGTTTTGTCAGAGGTTTAAATTACATCGACTGAGTTAATCAACTGGAGTTGGTAAATTGATTGAAGCCTAAATTTCGCATAGTAATACGTCTCCCTGGAATTCAATCAATTAATTTTCGGATAACATATGCTTTTCGATAAAACGTAAATCTCAGGCTGAATTTGGCTGCCACGATTTATGGAGATTTAGTCATTGAACCTGGGTGGAATTACTTTGAAAAATGCTAGCTTTTCTGTAGTAGTTTCAATTAGTTTTCAACTCACAATTAACTCGTACTCAGAATAGATCCACCATTAATTGATGAAATGATTGACTGTGAATACAATAAATAGAAGTAAAGTCTCAATAAAAATTGAAATTAATTTAAAGTCACAATGAGTTCTGGAAACTTCTACAATATATCTGTTTTTTTTAAGAGTGATAGAACTTTGGATAGGGATAACTGTGATTTGACAGAAGGTAGAAGCCATGTTGTTTTGACATTTTTGTTCAGTAAGCATTGACAAATTACCATGGAAAGACTCACGCCGCAACAACGTTTACAAACTGTTTAAATATATTTTCAAAATCATTGTTCTATTCGCCAAACTTATAGAGCACTTATTATGGCTTACATAATCGTCCATCAGAGTAGCTTATTCGTCGAACTATCGATAGATTTCGGACAATATTTTCTCTACCCGATGCAACAAAAACAACAAGACAAAAAACTGTACGTACAGAAGAATATATCGCTGCTGTAAGTCATAGTGTTAATGATGATCCAGATTTGTTTATTCGTTGACGTTCACAAGTTGGACTCTGTGCATCCACCACATGAAAAAAATTGCATAAAGATCTTGGTGTACACCCATACAGGATCCAACTGGTTCAGGAACTAAAGCCACTTGACCATAATAAGCGTCGTTTGTTTGCTGATTGGGCTTGAAGTTGATCCACTTTTTTATCGTAAAATTGTGTTTAGTGCTGAAGCTCATTTCTGGTTGAACGGCTATGTAAACAAGAAAAATTGCCGAATATGGAGTGAAAACAATCCTTAATAAGATCTGCAGGTTTCATTGAATCCTGAAAAATACACTGTACGCTGTGCTTTACACGCTGGAGGCATCATCGGTCCATATTTCTTTGAAAACGATGCTGGAGCTAATGTTACAGTGAATGGTGCTCGTTACAGATCGATGATCCATGATTATTTGTTTAGAAATTTGAATGGTATTGACCCAGAAGTGTTTTGGTTCCAACAAGATGGTGCTACACCTCATGCTGCTACCGTAACAATTGATTTATCGAAAGAAAGATTTGGCGATAACATTATTTCGAGAAATAGTCTAATTAATTGGCCTCCAAGATCATGCGACATAACTCCATTGGATCATTTTCTTTGAGGTTATGTCAAGTCATTGGTTTATGCTGATAAAGCAGAAACAATAGACGCTTTGGAAGCCAACACAACTCATGTTATAGATGAAATAAGGGCTGAATTACTCGCAAAAGTGTTCCCAAATTTGTCTGGTCGAATGCGGTTTCTCAGAGCTAGTCGTGGTGGACACAAGCCGGAAATTATTTTTGAAACATAAATATCATAAAATTATCATTCAAATAAAAAAAATTTTGGCTTTAATCTTAATTTAGATGTGTTTTATTTCAATTTAAAGTTCTATCACTCTAAAAAAACACCCGATATATTGAAAATATATACTTAGATATTGAAAGTGCAGCATTATATCTAAAATTAATATAAGATATTTTTCAATGTCTAGTAGCAAAATACAAACATTATGAAGAGGTCAGAAAAACCTGGATCAGTTTTTTCCCAGCAAAGACCAAACATTTTATGAGCTTGGGGTCATGCTACTATCAGAAAGGTGGCAAAAGGTGTTAGACCAGAATGGCCAATATATAATTTAATGAAATATATATTCATTATACGAAAAGTGTCTTTGGTTTTCCCAGAAAAACGATATTACTTTCCGAACAACCCAATATTTAGAATTCATCACTTTGGAAATGAGTTTTCAATGTTACCCAGTTCTGTTTAAACCATTTCGTTTTTGTCGAATAAGAGACTAATTTTCTTTCAAAATACGAATGACAAATGTGTCGAAATAACCACTATTTCAAAATGAAAACTCTAGATGGCCAACTCTCTACCAGAAAAAAGACACAAAATCTGTTGAAAGTAAATTAACTACCTAAAAGTTATTTCGTCAAAGTTCACTCTTTTACGATTGGTTTGATTTTTTTGGACTATCAATTGCAATATTTCGTGACTAGAATAGAATTTAATGGCTAAGATTTTTAACTACCTGGCAATGAATCATACTTTATAATACAATAATAGGTTGAAGGTTATGATGAGGATGCCAAAGGATTATGCACTTTGAAGCCTATTACAGTTTTGAACCAAACTGTTTCTGGTTATTAGCATAATCCGATGTAATGAGAAAACGAGAAGTGAAATTGGATATCAAATTCCACAATAGAACGTTCTGCATATTAATTTAACGAGGAACACCTATTTTCAATAACCCAATAAATTTATCGTTCAAATGAAATTACAACCGAAACATAATCCATTAGGTCAGCGAATCCAGTTAGTAAATGAAGTTAGTAGTTCGACCAAAATAGTTTTAATGCCGCTGCAATGTTAGCTGGCTCGAATTCCCCAACCCACTATATATCACTTCTTCCTTCGTTGCAGTTTAACTACTTAACAAGTCCTGAGCTGCAATGCGGCTATTATGTAGGCACAAGGCAGGTCTAACTGACCATAGAGACAATTTGCTATTCGCCTCGTGCAGTGATAAATCGCATCCAGTTGGAAATTAGTCTCGATTGGACCATAAAACCTGAACTACTCTGCCTCTCTCGATTATTCCTTGGAGCGATGAAAGAATATTCAGACTCAGATGATGGTTGGCTAACGCCTGATCAATATGCAATCATTTAATGCCCCCCTATGTTTTAAAATACCTCGTTTCAGGAAACAAGTGAATTTTAAATGAGTATAAATAATAGCTGGTAACAGCCATGGTAACAGAAAGTTCTTAGAATCGGAACAGCGTGTAATAGTTCAAAACTCAAATAGGAACATATAATACTGGCCGACAAGAATTTTTTCTGGTTGTAACATAAAGCTGAATAGTATATTATGGTAGAATGGACTTATCCAAATAGTTGGTAGTTTTCATCCATATATTTTCCCAAAAATTCTCTTACTACACTAACAAATTAGTTCCATGCTCTGAGTTATTGCCTTGTAAGCTTCTCCGTAAAATTAACGTCGTCCAGCAATTTTCTGATTTGTGGTCCAATCAAAATTCCTTTCTTCAATTTGGCACCACTTAACTTGAATTTGAATCGATCACCATCTTTATTCATAGCTTTCAGAAAGTTTTTCATCAGCCCAAGTTTAATGTGAAGAGGGGGTAGAAGGAACTTTTTGGAGTCTACAAAAGATAGAAGAAATACACTTCTTTTTGGCTAAATTTTTGTTATATACTGCAGAGTTATTGCACCACTGTCCCATGAAAAGAGAAAATAACAAAATTTGTAAATCCTCCCACTAAAATTGCTATAACTTTTAAGTCCCCACATATCTGCCATTAACACGTGCTGTAGTTTATTTGATCCAAAAGAGTGCGCATATTTTCATAAATTTCTTTCATCGTAACTGAATGGGAAACTGGTATAGAGGGTTTTAAATTTCCCTCATCCAATAACACAACTTTTAAACTGTATTTAGATGAATCTATAAATAAACGCCACTCAGAGGGCTCAATATCAAGTTCCTACATTAGACCATCAATATCAGTATGAGTTTCATCCTAAAGACGGGAACCAAGAAGTTCTGACTGTCACTTTGATAACCGAAAATCACGTAATAAATCATTTAACTCACTTTGAACAACTAAATTTGGCTCGCTGGAACTGGGACCTAGAGTAAAAGTAGAGTTCTTCGGAGCTACCTGATGATGTGTTGTCTCCAATATCTTCCAAAACAACATTTTGCGGATCGTGCAATAGGCACTGGTAAATCTGCATTATGAGGAACAGGTCGTATTGCAGACTGCAAATTTGGTTAGCCGATTTTGTGTTTTCTCTTTTTGGAATAACATTCAGTCTTTGTCAGGCAAAAATAGAACACCTAAATTATTAGTGGGTTCTGGCCATACCATACTTGTTTAGACTGAAAACATATTCTCTTCCATTAGTCGGTTATTTGAGATTAACACGACAATTCAACAATCATACAATCCATGCAAATTGCTGTTTAATTGCAACACCACTGAACAACATTTGTGGTTAATATAATTGGTCACAAAAAAACAAGGATTAATATATTGATCTCAACAACCCATGCTACACGATACAAGACTCAAGAGCAAACCAAAATTTTTTGATACTTTGAAAGTCTCAAAATATTTTCATTGTATACAGGGTGCCTACTTTTAAGAGGGCCAAACTTCAAGAGGAGATCATACAAGTTATTCGCAACAAAAAATCTAATATAACACACGGCTGAAATGTTGATGGTTACTCTTTAATTTAACATTTCTTGATTTCACGAAATATTTCAAGTTTTTCCATAAAATCAACTATATTCCAAATATCTTTGAAGCCTCATCAAATTTGACCACATATCTGGAAACGGAATTAAATTTGCTACAAGAAAAGAAGTTCTGTGTGCCAAGAAATTCTTATTGCGGGCGTATTGAGGAGGTGAATATCACGATTCTGAAGTGAACAAAATCAGTCATATTTTTCCAATAGTTTTATCGATGAAAAATTTAATTATGGACGTGTTTTCTTTTCAGCAGTAAATACCTCATTTATTGTGTTTTCCAGTCACCTATTTTTTGTGCTAGCTGCTTGTCCTCTGTCATAATATCATGGCTAAGAAGATAACAACGAAAAGTTGAAGTATTCCAAAACTAAATTTGCTTTATTAGATTTGATGAGGCTGCAAGGATAACTGAAGTTTAATTTATTTTATGGATAAACTTGAAATATTTCGTGAACTCAAGAAATGTTAAATTGAAGAGTAACCATCAACATTTCGACCATGTGTTAAATGACATTTTATGTTGCCAGAAACATGCATTTCCCCTTGAAGTTAGGCCCTCTTAAAAGTAGACACCCTGTATATTCATTTACATTCAACATTTTTTGGGTAATATTAATTTATATTTGAGTGGGCTACATGTATACAATTGAGTACGCTCAATAATCAATCATCTCTACAACACTCTGTTCTGTAGGATTTACCTTGTTCATACAATAATATTATCGGCCGTACAATGTAATGAAGAAAACAAACAAGAATCGTATTGAAACAATTCTTGTAGTACAAATATTTTTGTGGAAAAAAATACTCTCTCCTATATATTTTTTGATTAAAATGAGTTTCCACCAAGTAAAGACCGAATCAATCAAATAATTTTCGGCAGCTTGGATTGAAATAGTATTTTCAACTGAAATCGTTTTTCTTTTTTACTTTGATGTTCAGTTTTATAACATTATGTCCTTATGGATCTGTAGAAACTTCTATTTCCAAATAAATATTACTCTTTTTACTATTATTCTCAACAAAAAGAACGATACCGATTCTTTTATTCCATTTAGTGCTATGTCATATGTGTTGATTCTATATGTCTACTAAGTTGACACAGTGTGTTCTAAAGACATTTATGTAATTTAATTCTAAAAGTTTTTAAATTAAAATTTTTTGAAATTGCAATTTGTAGGAGGTTAACAGAATAAATCTGTATGATATTTAAAATTTTGTAATAATCCTTCTATCAAGAAAAATCTCTCCTTATTATTTTATTGTATATATGATAATTATATATTTTGGTTTACGATTATAACATTTTATCATTTGGTTTTAAAGAAGTCCATGAAATACCTTGCAGACTTTATATAATTTCTGTAACGAAAATAGAATAAAATTTAATAGAAAGGCCTTTTACTTGATAGAAGAAATATAACAAAATTTGAATATCAAAACAAATGAAAATATGTTTATCTTCTATAATTTTAATTCCAAAAAAATTTTTCATTCAAAAAACTTTTAGAATTAAATTAATCTCTAAAACAAGCACCGCTCACATTTAATAGACGTATATAATCAAAACTCAATATATAATGTTTATTTATTCCATTTGACATTATATATTGAGTTTTGATTATATACGTCTATTAAATGTAAGCGGTGCTTGTTTTAGACCTTAATTTAATTCTTAAAGTTTTTTGAATGAAAAATTTTTTGAAATTGAAATTGTAGAAGATAAACATATTTTAATGTGTTTTGATATTCAGAAAATAGAATACGTAGGATTTTTAAAAGTTCACTTCATTCTTGTGTTTGTCCAGTAAACACCATTCGGTTGGTTTGGTAAGATATTTTTTGTTAATTATTTTATTGTTTGAATATAAAGTAGTGCTGATGAGTTTCTGTTGTAATAAGTCTAAATTGATTTTTGAAGATGTTCTGTTTGTTTTAAGAATTTTTTTTGAAGGAAATTATTTTGAGCAAGTTGTTTTTGAAGATGTTCTGGAGGTTATGTTAAGAATTTTGGGAAAGGAATTTGTTTTCATGAAACAAGGAACTCTTCAAGTATTTATTCAATAATTTTTAGTCGACACTTTATTTTTCTTTGAATCAATTTTATTCCGTTTTTACTATGTAATAAGTGTTAATTCTTTATGTTCATTCAATTGACACAGTGTGTTCCGAAGACATTTATTTATTTTAATTCTAAACAATTTTGAATAATTGTTTTTGAAATTAAAATTTGTAGTAGGTTCACAGAATAACTGTGTATGATATTTAAGAAAAAACCTGCTTTTATTATCTGTGTAGTGTGTGTCACATTCTAAGTGAATACGCTTCATGATATATAGTGTTTTACTTTTCAATAAACCATGGATTTTTAGATAAAACAAGCCATCAATATTATCTTTCAAAAGAATTATTGAAATCTATTTAACAATCGATGTAATAGTTGAAAATTCCGAGAAAAAGTAAGTGTTTCTTTGAGTTTCACAGTTATGCATTTGATATTCAGAAATAAATGAAAATGGTTACCAATGAAGGTGTGAATAATAAATTTACCATTCAAAACGGCCATTCAACGTGTAAAAATATCTTTGGGAGTCAACACCCCCTCTAACATCGGAAAACCATAAAAACTCACTAGTGTAATCGAGTGAAATGGAATATCTTCAATGATCCAATAAGCTTATATAACCTCATGAATAACTCAATAACCTTCTGAGCTCTATTGAGTGTACTCTTAGATGAAACGATATCATGCATTAATTATAAGCCATCAATTTATCGTGAGATCTGGCATAAATATTGATATCAATGATCCTTTTATTGCTCTCCATTAATCAGGCCTAAGTATTTGTATATACATTGTTCAATTTAAAGTCTATTAAAGTGTCGGGCGTAAATATGCTGCTTCGTGTTTACGACTTCTGAAATGGTCACTTGTGATATGGGGTTAATAGAGTTGCATCATCGTTTATTGCCGATTCTAGTGATCTCTAATCGCCGAGTTCTCTCGATATTGAATCGAAGAATGTGTTCCAAACTTTTTAGATGAACATGTGATAATCCCTATCAAACTAGACCGCTTAAATATTGATCGAGTAGTCTGTTGCTTTGTGATAGTTTATTTTCAAATAGAATGAAATAAGGAATCAGTTAGTTTTCTATCACTTTTTATTAACTGAATATACAGTGACTCGGAGTTTCGTTGTGTTTACTGCATTTTCAAACTGAATAAAACAAATATTATCTCCTCTATTTTATACAGGGTGATTCAAAAAAGGTGACCCAATCTCTAGGAAACCTAGAAAACTAAAAAATAATTGGGGTTTGCTCAGTAAAAATTTTCGTAAAGCCAACCGTATTCAAGGTAAACGGCGTTGAAGGAAAAATTCATACAAATTTTTTAAAATTTTGCCGAAACAACTGGCAACATTGTAATGAAATTTTATATGAATATGTTTTGGAAGCTGATATCGGGTGTTTTTTCAGAGTGATAGAACTTTCGATAGGGATATCTGTGATTTGGCAGAAGGTAGAAGGCATGTTGTTTTGACATTGCTGTTCAGCAAGCATTGACAAATTATCATGGAAAGACTCACGCCCCAACAACGTTTACAAATTGTTGAAATTGTGGATCAGCTATGAGGTCATTGAAGTGACGTTGAATTCTGTTTTCCAATTCTTGACGTGAATTTATCTTTGTAGTAGAGACTTTTTCCTACAGGTACGACCAAACTGTGTAGTTCAAAGGGTTAAAATCGCATGATCGAGGAGGCCAATGAATCGGAGCTTCTGCACCTCTACCAATCCATCGATTCGGAAAATGGTTACTCAACCAATTACAACACCTTCTATCAAAATGCATTGGAGCTCCATCGTGCATATAAAACTAGAGATCTTTGCTCATTTAGCTTTAGATCTCCGAATATCTCGAATAATTGATTGTTTCAAAAATCCAGGTACATAACACGATTTAAATTTTCAGGTAGAATGTGATTACCTATTAATTCGTTACCTAAAGTTGCTGCCCAAACATTAACTTCAAATGAGTGTTGGTAATGGGATACCCTTTTGACTTGTGGATTCTCATCACACTAGTAGTTAGTATACATTATGGGAGTTAAACATACCTTGTCGCGTAAAGGTGACTTGTCCGTAAAAAGAATACATTTTAAATAATTTGGATTGAGGGTTGTCCTTTCTTGTAATATGATTTGAAGTAAAACCCTTTATTTCTGCTTACATCGGGTGTTTTTTTTAATGATAGAACTTTAAATTGAAATAAAACACATTTAAATTAAGATTGAAGACAAATTTTTTTTTAGTCGAAAGATAATTTTATGATATTTATGTTTCAAAAATAATTTTCAGCATATGTCTACCACGATTAGCTCTGAGGAACCGCATTCGACAAGAAAATTTTGGACCACTTTTTCGAGTAATTCAGGCCTTACTTCATCAATAACACGAGTTATGTTGGCTTCAAAAGCGTCTATTGTTTCTGGTTTATCAGCATAAACCCATGACTTGACATAACCCCAAAGAAAATAATCCAGTGGAGTTATATCGCATGATCTTGGTCCAATTAATTGGACCATTTCTCGAAATGATGTTATCGCCAAACCTTTCTTTCAATAAATCAATTGTTAACGTAGCGGCATGAGGTGTAGCACCATCTTGTTGGAACCAAAACACTTCTGGGTCGATATCATTCAAATTTTGAAACAAATAATCATTGATCATCGATCTCTAACGAGCACCATTTACCGTAACTTTAGCTCCAGCATCGTTTTTAAAGAAATATGTACCGATGATGCCTCCAGCGTGTCGACGAATAGACAAATTTGGATCAGCATCAATCCTATGAATTACAGCAGCGATAATTTCTTCTGTACGTCTGTTGTCTCCAAAGATATTTTCATACGTTGAATAGCCGTTTTGAATGGTAAATTTATTATTTACACGTTTATTGTTAACCATGTTCATTTATTTCTGAATATCAATTGCATAACTATGAAATTCGAAGAAACACTTGTCTTGTTGTTGTTGTATCGAGTAGAAAAAATGTTGTCCGAAATCTATCGATAGTTCGACGAATAAGCTGCTCTGATTGACGATTATGTAAACCATAAATTTCACGAAGTACTCTATAAATTTGGCGAATAGAACACTGATTTTGAAAATAAATTTTAACAATTTGTAAACGTAGTTGCGGCGTGAGTCTTTCCATAATAATTTGTCAATGCTTTGAACAGAAATGTCAATATAACATGGCTTCTACCTTCTGTCAAATCACAGTAATCCCTATCGACAGTTCTATCACCCTAAAAAAAACACCCAATATATTGATTTCTCGCAACTGAAAAGAATTATGGAATTCATCCAAATACTGTGTCACTATAAAATAATGTGAAATATTTTATTGCCTGATGGAAATCTTGAATCATGGGGCTAATATCTCCGATAATATATAGTTCTCTACAATTATTTTGATAATATTTTCTGGATAATCTTGATTTTTACCTCGGGTTAACTAAGGAAGATTCTGTATAATGTGATAATTGTCAGTCAAATTTAGTGTTTTAGGTTTTATGAAAGTTCAAATACTTTTTTATTCTGTACTCATTCAAATAATTGATGAAATGTAACGCAGAAAACATTCCACTCGTAATTTTCTATTCTTAGCGTATACAGGTATTTAATTCAGATTACAGAGACTAGCAGAAAAATTGTGTTTTTGTAATGAAGTCAGTCAATGGAAATTTATGTTTTTATTCACAGAGGAATCAGGGAGAGCCAATCTACAATAAAAATACGTATTTATTTAATTCATTTTAAAATAGAAAAAGGCATTTTACTTGATAGAAGAAATATAACAAAATTTGAATATCTGTTAGTCTTCTACAATTCTAAAAGTTTTTGGAATAAAATTTTTTTTGAAATTAAAATTGTAGAAGACTAACAGATTAAATCTGTTTTGATAAAAAAATTTTGTAATTCATTTTACATCACAAAGTTCCAGCAAAAAACACAATAAGATAATTAGTCATTTCAAGATTCATTTATCAATGAAATATTATGGAAAAAGATTTTGCATTTCTGTAGCGACTCTTTAGGGAAAAAGTTAAAATGCTTTTGTGACTTTTGACGCATCTGTTGGTTATCTTGAAATTAAATTCCATGTTCCTATAGTCTTTTTCAGATTGTTTGAACCATTGGATATATTTTCGTATACATGTATGTATACATTGTCATAAAATGAAAAATAAATATTTTGCTAGACAATTTTCAACATAATTTAATATAATTCTTAATATATACGGATATATTTTTATATATACGGATTATCTTGTAATGAATGCTTTGAGTAGAAGAACACTAAAAAAGTATATTGCATAATGAAATTACAACTGGTTTTTTTGAACATTGTATAAATAACAACAATTTCATAAATTTTAGTAGAAGTGAGATCTCAGTCGAAGGAAATTTCTTTACCATGCAGAAGGAAGTTACCAATAACAAACGACCAACGGAAATTAAATTTATCACCATTGCTCTTATCTGTAAGAGATTAAAACCGACCCATCATCTTATTTTTACACTCATCGAAATTCTATCTGTTATCTACCCTACTATTATAAATATTATTTCAATTTCTGTTCTCTTTAGTTTTGAAAAAAAAATATATTTTTCAACAGTCATGCAATAAACAATTAAACTTAAGTCATGAATTTCCATTTACTTTATGAATCTTCATATGATGAACAAAAATGCAAACTTTTTCATTGTATCGTCCAAAAGTCGAATTAACTTAATTTTTTGAAACAGAAAACTTCATGAAAATTAAAAATGCATGAATAAAAGGCTTCATCCTTCTCCCTTCGATCTGCAGCTTTTCAGCGGCAAGAAAGAGTGAAAAAAGAATATTTAGAACAAACCTCCATACAATTTTCAAACTTTTTGCCAAAATCCGAAGAAAAATCACGTTAAAATCACGCAAAATTCACAATTTCACAGTTTTTTACGAAAAATTCTTCGTTTATCATCTAGTGCCATCCCCAATTTAATTTCTGAGTCATTCGTACTACTAAAAAGTTTTTCGTAGATTTGGTATTCTCTCGCCATGGGTACTTCAATATTCGAACATATCATGAAACCAATAACAATAACATCGATTCGAATGAAAATTGTTGAATCGACCTTGAATTTAATTCCTTGTACATGTCCAAGAATCGCAATAATAGCCATAACTAAGGTCTGAATTACACTCAATAAAATCATCGAGTTACAGAATTGCTTGAAAAAATGGGAACCTATAAATAACACCATTTCCGAGAAACGATAATGTTATTTACAAAGTTTTTTGTTCCTACAGGAAATCACTGATTATGATTCAAACATATTCGTTTCGTGTGGGAAATTGAACGAGAAAGTATGTGAATCATAATAGGTTCAAACTTATGTAATGAACAATAAAAAATAATGTGTACCACAGTTTTTCGTTACCGTATTGAATACTATTCATGCTTCCCTAAAGTCTCTAGTATTTGATATATAAAAAATTTAAACTGAAATGTCTGGAAACTTTCACTTCATATTACTCTGTCAATAAAGTACCAGGAATTTTCAATTAAAACAACATTTTTACATTTAATCGTCAAAATTTATTGGATCGCCTTCAAAATAAGCTCCATTTGCTCCACTACATCTATGCCAACGGCACTTCCAATTATCGAAACATTTTTTATAGGCGCTTTCCGGGATGGACTTTAGCTCTCGCGCCGAATTTTGTTTTATGGCTTCAATCGACTCAAAACGGGTGCCACGAAGGGGCAATTTTAGTTTTGGGAAGAGGAAAAAGTCGCAGGGAGCCAAATCCGGCGAATACGGTGGTTACTGAAGCACGTTTGTTGAGTTTTTGGCGAGAAAGTCAGTCACAATCGTAGCTCGGTGAGAAGGCGCGTTATCTTCATGCAAAATCCATGAGTTGTTCGCCCACAAATTTGGCCGCTTCTTACGGATACGCTCACGCAAACGTTTCATAACGCCTAGGTAATACTCCTTGTTTACCGTCTGACCCTCTGGAACTAATTCGTAGTGCACCACGCCACGGATATCGAAGAAAACAGTGAGCATCACCTTCATTTTCGAGCGGCTTTGGCGTGGTTTTTTCGGTTTCGGCTCATTTTTTGCCACCCATTCCGATGATTGCTGCCTTGTTTGCATATCGTACTCGTAGACCCAGGTCTCATTACCAGTTATAATGCGTTCCATGAATGCAGAATCGGAATTACAGCGATCCAGCATGTCTGAAGCAACCTGTTCGCGATGACGTTTTTGAAGAAAATTCAGATCTTTCGGTACGAGTCGTGCGGCCACCTTTCTCATGCCCAAAATATCAATCAAAATCGTACGTGCGGACTCGTGGGATATCTTAAGATCATGTGCTATCTCCCTCAAGCTGGTACGACGGTTTTCCAGCACCCTTTCCTTAATTTTATCGACGTTATCTTCGATCGAAGCCGTCGATGGGCGACCACTTCACGACCATCCTTGAAGGCTCTGTACCACTGATATGCACGAGTTTTCGATAGAGCATTATCACCAAAGGCCTTTTGCAACATTTTCAATGCAGCGGCACACGAAAATGCATTTGCAACACAAAACTTTCAACAAATTCTTTGCTCAACGTAATCACCCATAGTAAAAATCGGCACGCACTCTGACATCGACTGACTTAATCAGCTGTTTCAACCCAAAATCTTGTTGGAAAACAGGATAGAAGGCATTAAAATAAATCAACATAATGATTTCGAAAGAATTGCTTGGTATAAAGAGATACCTTTTTGAATTATTCCTAAGTAATTGATTAACGTAAATCAATTAGCGTGCACTAGGATAAGGATACTTCAAATGGAGTTGAGAAAGATATATATTAGACATTAATTGGTTTATATGCAGCCTAAATATACATTCTGTCAAGAAAGTACCGGGAATTATCGATTTAAATCTGGCGGGGCAATGAGGCAGGTAAAATTTTTTTTTCCTAGGTTGGTATATACCTTCTATCAAGAATTAACCTCTATTTATGTTATTTTATTTATAATATATAATTATTTGGTTTCCTTAACATTCTTTATACATATAGTCCTTGTGCTTATATATTATTGAGTATGAATTATTTGAATACTGACGGAGCAAAGTCTCTCTAATATTAAAATTTTTAAATAAATTTTTTATTACTATGTTTTATTACCAACAAGTTTTAGATGTTGTCAGTGCCTGAAGATGAACGAAAGTTCGAAACTAGTTGCAAAAATATAAACCTTACATATTGTAAAACAACTAAAAATTGTTCGTAGTAAAACATATTAATATAAAATTTGTTTTAAAATGCTTTATGTTGAACGCATCACATTTAGTCGATTCAGTCTAGAAAAACCTATTGCAATTAATTAATTTGCTATTGTTTTTTGTAAATATTGAAAAGATAAACATAATATAGCGGTTAACTAACCACGCTGAGATGCAAAGTTCAATTTCAATACCTTAATCAACTTATTTCAACAAATGAATGAAATATATTTCACAAACATATTTACATAAATCTAAAATGTAAGCAGTCTTTGCATGGAAAACAATATAAATAATATTTATATCATATACCTTTGTGCTGAAAGTCGTTAGGCCATGTAATCGGCAATGAAACAACATCCGATAAAGTGCCCGATTTTCAAAAGATTCAATAATTGAAACTCTATACCACCAGAAATCTCTGCAATTGACTCAGTGAAATCCATTAAGAGAAAAAGCAAATATACATGGCAGATATTAAATATAATTAATTGCTCTTCGCCGGTTATGTCAAACATACAACGAATTGGAAACCAGATCCGGTAATTTTCTGAATACCAATCATAATTTAATCTGATAGAAACGTGGGAGATTCATCGGTTCATGGATGAAGAATCTTCAGGACAATCGTATCCTCAGAAAAAGGATATTATATTGAAACGTTTTCATTAATCGAATTTGGGAGTTGAGTGGAACGATGATTGATCTTCGGAGTTCTCTTCGCTTGGGGAAATTTTTTGCAATTCCATGTTTCAGATCCATTCATTGAGTAAGAGCAGACGAATATATTTCAGTTGGGAATTCGCTGTTGCAAAGATATGCATATTTTTATTGAGAATATTTTTGGTTATTTACCCCTAAACCGTATCGTTTCGAATAAAGCAGTAAAAAACATTTTCTTCTGTAAAAAATATGTTACAAATTTTAATATTTATGTGTTCATCTATAATGCTTGCTTGAGCGCTTTCACTTTTTCGAATGTCTTCAGACTGCGAGTTTTACTGTGATTTCATGCGATATCATATTTGCCTCACTGATAACTGATGATGTAGGATTGGTGTACAAATTTCCATCCGTATGTTTTTCCATTCATCCGTGTTTGAGTAGTATCGAAATTTTCATTTGAGTGACTTTAAATTTGCTATCGTCCTTCCCAAATGTCTGTTTTTTTTAAATTTTGAGCAGAAAATGATCTCGAACGACTAGATTGGACTCACTGATGGAGTAACTTCAAATTCAGAGATATTTTTTTTAAATATTGAATTGAATCAGTCCTTACTTGGTGAAAATCCATATAATATAATATTTAGATAAGGTTATTCTGATTTTCACAAATTTTTATTGTTATGTTCACAACAATCGTTTCGTTATTCAAAATGTAATCTTGCCTGATGATGCTACTGTGATGGCGAAACGATTGTTGTGAACATAACAATAAAAATTTGTGAAAATCAGAATAAGCTTATTTAAATATTATTAATTTTTTTAACTTCAGAAATATATATATAAATATATATATATATATAAATATATATATATATATATATATATATATAAATATATATATATATATATATATATATATATATATATATATATCTATATATATATATATCTATATATATATATATATATTGAAAATTATATAGAAGAACTATTAAACTGATTACATATAAGCAATATAAAATATTTTTTCAATACATTTGTACATTTTCTGAAGTAAAAATGGTTTTTCCGAGACATTGGAAAAAATTATTTATTGATTATATATAGGAATATCATTTTGATAGTTTTTGTATAAAATTTTCACTATGAGTTGCAGAAGGTATAAGATCTAATTCTGAATTTAAAGTTGTTTCAATTAATTCTATATTTATTCACATTTTAATTTACTTTTTAAATTATAAGATAAATTCATATAGGATCCAAGATCCACAAAATATTCCTTGATTATGTATCATTATTGAAATTCTGGTTATTTTTCTTATCTTAGGATATTATTTGATACGAAAAATATCTGTTTTCTAAGTACAAATGAGTATAGGGTTACAATACATTTTATATTGATTAAATCGGGTGTTTTTTTAGAGTGATAGAACTTTTGATAGGGATAACTGTGATTTGACAGAAGGTAGAAGACATGTTGTTTTGACATTTCTATTCAAAGCATTGACAAAGTATCATGGAAATACTCACGCCGCAACAACGTTTACAAGTTGTTGAAATTTATTTTCAAAATCAGTGTTTTATTCGGCAAACTTATAGAGCACTTCGCGAAATTTGTGGTTTACATACAGCTTATTCGTCGAACTATCGATAGATTTCGGATAACATTTTTTCTACTCGACAACAACAACAAGACAAAGAACTGTGCGTACAGAAGAAAATATCGCTGCTGTAAGTCATAGTGTTAATGATGATGCAGATTTGTCTATTCGTCGACGTTCACAAGTTGGACTCTGTGCATCCACCACATGGAAAATTTTGCGTAAACACCCATACAAGATCCAACTGATTCAAGAACTAAAGCCACTTGACCGTAATAAGCGTCGTTTGTTTGCCGATTTTGCCCTAGAACAGCTTGAAGTTGATTCACTTCTTTATCGTAGAATTGTGTTTAGTGATAAAGCTCATTTTTGATTGAACGCCTATGTAAACAAGCAAATTTGCCGAATATGGAGTGAAAACAATTCTCAAGAAGTTTTGCAGGTTCCATTGCATCCTGAAAAATGTATTGTATGGTGTGCTCAACACGCTGGAGGCATCATCGGTCCATATTTCTTTAAAAACGATGCTGGAGCTAATGTTACAGTGAATGGTGCTCGTTACAGATCGATAATCAATGATTATTTGTTTCAAAATTTGAATGGTATCGACCAGAAGTGTTTTGATTCCAACAAGATGGTGCTACCGTAAGAATTGATTTATTGAAAGAAAGATTTGGCGATAACATTATTTAAAACCACTGATGAGGAATCCTAGATCGAAAGTAATAGCGCCAGCCTGACTGGCCATCCGCAGATACTAACTTTCCAACGGAAGCAGCTCGACTTAAATCTTTCAGGGTAGTTCTGTGTCTAAATGTCTCGGTAAAGTTCGATAATGTGGTAAAATCGGTTCAATGGTTCCATGGCTATTAACATTTTCTTATTAGTCTCGAATCTATTAATCCGCTCGGAATGAAATTTAGTGTCCCAAAATTGCAAGAAAAAAAGATGTTAAGGAACATAATGCTATCCTTTTGGCAATATGACTGTTATTCTAGAATTCTGAGCCGAAAATATTCAAATTTTGTGAGGATCAGTCGGCCGACATGGAGGTTATCCTACTAAATATAGTGCTTCAAAACACAGGTGAAATTGCTCAGTTTTTCCTGATATGTGGCTATTTAAAATTATATTTTTCAAATAGTTTTGAAACCACAAATACCATCTAGATTTTTTTTCTGGCTGTGAAATAACGATATATTAAATTACGAAGAAATTACGAGAATTTTGTCGTAGAATGAAGACAATACTCTTTGATTTTTCCCTTGTTATCAATGTATCCAATTTCAATGACCTTGAAAGTGTACAAGTAATGTGAGAATCAAAGAATGGTGTATTTTCGGTTGGATAAAGAAATAATATATTCTGAAATTCCCATGGCGGAAAGAATCTTAGAATTAGGCGGTAAATTCTAAATTAAATATTGAACTTATTCATAACTATTCAACCTTCACATTATATGGTCTCAAACGACTAGGCTGGATTTACTGATGAACAATTCGAGGTCAAAACTCATTTTGTACGGCCAGTCCGACCACAAACGCTCTAACTTTCGAATGGAAAGAGGTAGGCACTTGAAACTCATAGGATAGAATTTAGGGCCTAAATTGTTGTTGCATCAGGTAATTGTGATAACTAAATAAACATTTCAGAATGGGATATCTAAATGAAGGGTATCACAAAAGGGTACCGTTTCGAGGTTAGTTTATCTCCGTATTTTGTTTATTGTTCATGTATTTTAAAACAACAAGCAGGAGAAATTTTATTAATCGCAATGGGTTGTTCTGGAACGAATCGGAATAATGTGACGATGTTTAACTGTCTATCTAGTTTTTTCGATGATCAACTAGCTTTGTTTACTGAATAATAAGATGAAGAAATCAGAACTTTTCAAACCTGTATCGAATTTAGATGGATAACTTGCAATTATCGATCGCGTGAATGCCAAGCTGAAGCAGAACTGTATAGGAAAAAAAATTCGCAGAAATTCTTTAAATTACTCTTCTACAACCCTTTTATGTCCATTTTGTAGTGGAATAGTTCATTTTGATTCTCCTCATTTTAAATATAGACTTACCCTTGAAACCACTTATATAGAGTTAACGCAAGTGCGTGAGAAGTTAATTATCTGTAAGAACTTTTAATGAAATCTTCCGCGCGAAAGTCAGACTCAACATATTCAATATTTATTCCAGGAAAGTTATAACAACATTGCCATGAAAAAATTTCTCCTACGTCGACACCCACTCAAACTAATTAAAGTTGAAACTCACTCTGCCTGATTCAACGCTTTAAAAAGTGCTCGAATGAAAAAATGTACCTCAAGACATAATTAGATGTGGGTTTCAAGACTCCAGAACTTCTAGTTGGTCGTGATTTGAAGGCCAGGAAGAGGAAATGTTTTCCAATGGAAATCCCATCATATCCTGCCATCTGATGCCTTGAAACATCCCTGAAGTAGTTTTTTATGCAGTGACGAAGAGGTAAGTTTAGAAACATAAGTCGGTCCTTTCACGACGTGAAAGTTTCTGAAAGTTGTCTACTTTAGAACGGGAATGTTAGGGGATATCCCTTTTTTCTTCGTCTAATGGTGTGATATAATATATTTAACAGTTTACTTTGGTGAACTCCTGGGAGGTAGGCTTAATGACTGACTATAACTTGAAAATAACGGAGGGTCTTCCTAATTGTGTCTGAGTGACATGAAACATTAGATTCGTAATATTACAGTAGGAGAAAAATTCAAATTATATACCAAAAAACGTATTTGGAATAGGATGAATTACTTCTCAACCATCAATCTTTTATTGAAAAGTTTCTTAGTGTTACTACAATCTCAAACTCAGGTCAGTGTGTAATTGTTTGAAAAGTTTTATAAAACGAATTTATTTTATTTCAATTGAAATTAAAATTATAATAAACTCATGGTCGACCTTCCAACATTTTGTAGATAATAACGAGGGTTTTTTGAACAGTGAGCCAACATCAGTACGTCGAAGTAACTTCAGATCAACCAAGAATATTCTCACAGTGGGTGAAAGTGTCGAGGAAAATCCGAGGTAGTCAGTTTCATGGCGTGCAAAAAAACTCGGCCTTTTGCAGACTTGAACTAGACGAATGATCGGGAGTTCAAAGATAATGAACTGTTTCGACTTCGATTTCAGTTATCAAGAATAAATGTTTTCGGGAGGACTGATTTGCGAAGGAACCAGTACGAGCATTAATATGTATTGGAACTAGGACAGGAGTGATGATAGTGGAGGGAATCGTGGTCGATGGGGGATCTGTTGGCGGGAGAATACGACAAATCAAAGGTTTCCACGTATCAGGCAATCGTTGGATCTCATCGCGTTTGTTGAAGCACTTTGATCGTTTCTCAATTTCGAGGACTTCGCGATTTGTAAGCATTTTTTCTGTTGCAATAGTTTAGTGAGGCGTGAGGCTTAGAGAAGGTAGAAAATGGATAAGCTTTACGAACAGTTAGACCGTGTTAGTATATTCTGATACTTACCTGTCTGTAAGTTTGACCTGTATATGACATGAACGCTCTGAGCGAGTATTTTGTATACATCTTGAGATTCGCTTGGAATTGAATCTTCGGGAGATGGAAGAAATGTGGATATTTTATTGTTTGCTGTGAATATGGTTTTTTTATCCTGTTTCCCTAAGATGTGACGACCTCGTTGTCTCTACATGACTTAAGTAAGGCAATATCTCAGAACAGTATAGATTAAGTCTTTGCTGATTTGAGAATATCTTATACGTAGAGGCGTGAAATATGTTTCAAGGGCTATCCATAATAAGAATACAAATATTCCTGGTTCGACGTTTCAGCTCTGATTTTGGAGCCGTTATCAAGAACAAGTAATGAAATTTCTGATTTAACGCCGGTCTAAATCTGCCTCTTTCGCAGGTCTTATCACTAGTAGTCTCGGAAGTCACTGTATTTCTTCTACTTCTTCCTTAATAGAAGACTTATTATTTTATGTTAAATAGCTTACTGATCTATTCTGTTAAACTCACTACAAATTTTAATTTTCTAAACATATTTCCTCAAAAACTTTAGAATTAAATTGAATGAATATCTTAGAAAACACAGTTTCAATTAAGTACATTCTGTCAAGAAAGTACCGGGAATTATCGATTTAAATCTGGCGGGGCAATGAGGCAAGTAAAAATTTTTTTTCCTAGGTTGGTACCACTGTCCTTAATTACTATGCCAAGCTTGAGCGGGATCTGTCAACTAGTGTGTTTGCAACAGCTGATTAAGTCAGTCGATGTCAGAGTGCGTGCTGATTTTTACTATGGGTGATTACGTTGAGCAAAGAATTTGTTTGAAGTTTTGTGTTGCAAATGAATTTTCGTGTGCCGATGCATTGAAAATGTTGCAAAAGGCCTTTGGTGATAATGCTCTATCGAAAACTCGTGCATATCAGTGGTACAGAGCCTTCAAGGACGGTCGTGAAGTGGTCGACCATCGACGGCTTCGATCGAAGATAACGTCGATAAAATTAAGGAAAGGGTGCTGGAAAACCGTCGTACCAGCTTGAGAGAGATAGCACATGATCTTAAGATATCCCACGAGTCCGCACGTATGATTTTGATTGATATTTTGGGCATGAGAAAGGTGGCCGCACGACTCGTACCGAAAGTACTGAATTTTCTTCAAAAACGTCATCGCGAACAGGTTGCTTCAGACATGCTGGATCGCTGTAATTCCGATTCTACATTCATGGAACGGATTATAACTGGTGATGAGACCTGGGTCTACGAGTACGATATGCAAACAAGCCAGCAATCATCGAAATGGGTGGCAAAAAATGAGCCGAAACCGAAAAAACCACGCCAAAGCCGCTCGAAAATGAAGGTGATGCTCATTGTTTTCTTCGATATCCGTGGCGTGGTGCACTACGAATTCGTTCCAGAGGGTCAAACGGTAAACAAGGAGTATTACCTAGGCGTTATGAAACGTTTGCGTGAGCGTATCCGTAAGAAGCGGCCAAATTTGTGGACGAACAACTCATGGATTTTGCATGACGATAACGCGCCTTCTCACCGAGCTACGATCGTGACTGACTTTCTCGCCAAAAACTCAACAAACGTGCTTCAGCAACCACCGTATTCGCCGGATTTGGCTCCCTGCGACTTTTTCCTCTTCCCAAAACTAAAATTGCCCCTTCGTGGCTCCCGTCTTAAATATACTCTGCATAGTTCTTAGGAGTAATGGCAAATTTGAGAGTGTACTTGACCCCTGTTGCTATTTAAGATTTTTGACGGGGTTGCCACCCAGCTTACGTGATCGTACAGCAACAAATTCTCAATCAAAAGATGTCACCCTCTGAATAAAAATTCACCTGTCTTGGCGTTTACTGGAAAAACTTATACTTACTTATACTTACTATCCAGCTGGACTGTTTTATGTGAGCCACCTGGTGGGCACGAAACTCGAATCCAACTGACAACGCAGCCGAACCTCCAGCTCGACACTTACCAATTTGTAGTCTTTAAGAGCACTCACAATATATATTCAAGAAATCGATTATTTGCTTACTTTTTATATTATTCAAACGGCCAGATAAAATCCAGTCCGCATGAATTTTCCCTCTGAACGGCCCCTATAATCTCTTCTTCCTGCTGCTTAGGCCAATATTGACCAGCAGAGAATCGCAGTGAACAGGATCTCGAGTGCCATTCCCTGTTTAAACACAGAAACCACTGACTAGACCTCGGAAAGATATCCGAGCTGATTGAATTCGAATACAACGTAAGGAATATTAATTTTCCGATCGGGCAAATATTGGAGGAAGAATTTTCACGAACAAATACCTCTCAAGAGATCAGATGGAGCGCAGGCGGGCTTGAACATGAGGTTGTGAACGGAGGTGTTTTCCGCCGATAACGCAATAATTTCCATGAGCCAGATGCGATTTATGGGACTCTCGGAAAGTTGGAATATTACTATCAAAGTACGCTGCGTAAGGGAAAATTGAGGTTTAGTTTGAGGTACGACGAACCTCAAGGGTGAATTTCAATTTGGAGTTTCAATCGGTTTAAGTATGGTAAGTATACAGTGAACTATAGATTCCATGAAGTGGAAAATCGGGCCTAACGCTTTTGATAGGAATATTTGTGTATTGAATATTTTTTGGTTAAACTCGCAACTTTTAGTTAGATATTTCGATCTCGATTTCATACCATCAATCTTTATGAAGTATGACTTAAATAAACTCCTCCTCAAAAGTTGAGGATATTGATGTTTTTCGTATAATATTAATATTTTTTTCAATTATATAAGAAGTCTATAACGATTATAGAAATGTCTTCTGCTTCATCATGCAAGTTTTTATTAAGTTTAATCATTGTTTGTCATTTGGTGTCAGAAATTCACGTTTTAATGATTTTCTGTGCAGTCTATATTACGTTGTCAATAAGATCAAATGATTTTTATAACAAAAATCTAATTTTCATTATACCATGAGAAGTTTTATTCGAAGAAGAGCCCTTGGAATGCTTCAGGCTGGTGACCAATTTCTTCAATGCTGGTCAGAGTACGATATCACGTCTACTGGCATGGTACCTAATCTCTGAAACTATTCGTTAAATATCCAAATGTGGATCTACAATACCAGTAGAAGACCGTTTTCCATTTCTTCCGGTGGAAAGACACCCTCTTAGGACCTGCAGAATGGCAAGTCAACATCTTCGAGAATCCACAGGTACTTCAATTTCCTTGTTATGACAGTCAGAAGACTGGGTCAATTATTTTGAATAAAATTGTTACAATATTTCACCTAGTGCCAACCGCAAACTCCATTCATGTTTTGGTCAGAGGACGTCTCCATAATGTCAATCTAAAATCTTTTGATATTATCATATTTTTGAAATCTTACTACTCTTACCTGCAACACTCTACCTATACATATTTAAAAAATAAGTTTGGTTCTTCCGACATGAAAACAAATTTATTAAAGATCCTCAACCTTTGACCAGAAGTTTATTTATTATTCCTTATATGCAAGAAGTTCATTCACTCTAGAGTATATGTGTACTATCGGGTGTTTTCTTAGAGTGATAAAACTTTAAATTGAAATAAAATACACTTAAATTAAGATTGAAGCCAATTTTTTTTATTTGAGAGCTAATTTTATGACATTTATGTTTTGAAAATAATTTTCGGCTTATGTTTACCACGACTAACTCTGAGGAACCGCATTCGACCATACCAATTTTGGACAACTTTTTCGAGTAATTTAGGCCTTATTTCATCAATACCACGAGTTATGTTGGCTTCCAAAGCGTCTATTGTTTCTGGTTCATCAGCATAAACCAATGACTTGACATAACCCCCAAACCAAAGAAAATTATGTAACTAGCAACATTCACTGTAACATTAGCTCCAGCATCGGTTTCAAAGAAATATGGACCGATGATGCCTCCAGCGTGTAAAGCACACCATACAGTGCATTTTTCAAGATGCAGAACTTCTTGAGGATTGTTTACACTCCATATACGGCAATTTTGCTTGTTTACATAGCCGTTCAACCAGAAATGAGCTTCATCACTGAACACAATTTCACGATGAAAAAGTGGATCAACTTAAAGCTGTTCTAGGACCCAATCAGCAAACAAACGATGCTTATTATGGTCAAGTTCTTGAACCAGTTGGATCTGTATGGGTGTAGACGAAAATATTAACGCAAAATTTTCCATGTGGTGGATGCACAGAGTCCAACTTGTTGTAAATGTCGACGAATAGACAAATCTGGATCATCATTAACACTATGACTTACAGCAGCGAAGTTTTCTTCTGTACGTACAGTTATTTGTTTTATTGTTGTTGTTGCATCGAATAGAGAAAATGTTGTCCGAAATCTATCCATAGTTCGACGAATAAGCTGCTCTGATGGACGATTATGTAAACCATAAATTTCACGAAGTGCTTTATAAGTTTGGCGAATAGAACACTGATTTTGAAAATAAATTTCAACAACTTATGAACGTTGTTGCGGCGTGAGTCTTTCCATGATAATTTGTAAATGCTTACTGGACAGAAATGTCAAAATAACATTGCTGACCTTCTGTCAAATCACAGTTATCCCTATCGAAAGTTATATCACTCTAAAAAAATTTGTTGCCTGTAAAGTCGGTATACGGGCGAAAGTTTTACGTGACAACGACTTTGAGTGGTAAAATAATTTCAATGTGAATATTCATTCGTATAGTAGGAAGAAGGATGAAATAATAGTAACAATTTAAAACATTTATTTATACAAAGAATTATATTTAAAACATTAATTTATACAAAGAATCTCGCACTGAATTTCATATTAACAAAATTTTATTTATCAATCAGTTGTTATAAGTTATTAATAAATTTAACTTGTTTTACATTGTTATAAATATAAAAACTAAATTTAAAAGTTAGAACATTTATTTAAATCACATTAATTGTTAATATCAATCGATTTTAATTCAAAGTGTATTTTCTAAAAGGAGAAAACTAATTCACATTTGATCTTTGAATTTGTAAATCGCGCGCTTACGACCTTGCGCAGTGATTAGTCGTCTCGGTTTGAATGTTTGAAAGTTTCGATTTGACAGGTTGGAGGTTAAACATTGTTATTTCAATTTTTTACATAGCAAGTCGCGCTCATTTTTTCAAGTTAAACAAATTATTATTGGTTGAGAAACGATTTCTACTACTTTTTTGATTGAAAACTACCACAACATTGTGATTACTACAACATAACCTATTCACTTATGTCTTAGTCATTTATTTCATCATGTTATATTATCAGTCTGAAATTATTTATCTTTGCTGTTTGAATTGTTGCGATGGACGAAACTACCTTCACATTATCACTACACAATCGTTTTACAATTAACTGGCAACGTGTAAACTTGTATGCAGGCGCCTAAGCGAAATAGAAGCGCAAGACATGAACCGGTGTGTATGCCTATCTCTCTCACTCTCTCTCTCTCTCGCTCTGTCTCTCTTGCTCTTAGGCGGGCTAACTGTGCTCGAGTGGAAGGGACGCGTGCCTTTCACTTTTTATGTCTGTCTCTCTCGCTCTTAGGCGGGCTAACCATGCCCGAGTGGAAGGGACGCGTGCCTCTCACTCGCTCTCATTGTGAGCGCATAACGTGAGCGGAGCGTAACGCAGTTTCTTGAAGTGTCACCCGGCAAACCAATTTATAAGACGTTGTCACGTCAAAAAAACACCCGCCCGATATTTCTCAATTGTTTCAGTTTTTGAAATGAAGGATTCATTCACGAATAGAAACTGTATCTTAAATATCAAACAGATTTATTCTGTTGAACTTTCTTCAAATTTTAATTTCATAAAAACTTTCTCTTAAAAGTTTTCAGAATTAAATTGAATAAATGTCTTAGAAAACAAGGTTTCAATTCAGTAGATATACAGAATCAACAATCATTACACAGCACCAGAAGAAATTAAAGAATTCAAAGAAAATATACAATGGCAACTGAAAATATTAAATAAATACATGAAGGATAGAAACGTTTGTTTCGTATCGATGCATTATGAAAACCAAATTCCTCTCCAATAATGCACCACATAACCTCAACAATATCTTCGAAAATAACTTTCTGTTCAAAAGTTCGTTGAAAAAGTTACAAAAATATGCAACACATTTTCAAAAGGCCATTTGGAAATCACACGTCGATAACTTTTCATTCCAACTTCGTATGCAAAATATAAAAATAATTAATAATTATATTTAACCCCACCAAAACCATGTGTTATTCGGTAAACAAATATAGAACTGTAGTGATTTTTTTTTATTTTACATCCTACGTAAACCCTTCCATATTCGTCCAAAGAAATTACACATAGTTTATAAATAATTTTTGTGGACTCAAATTTAAATTATTATTAATACAATGGAAAATGTGGTTTTCATTTGATAGAAGGACTTACAATATCCTGAATAGAAAACATATTAATTCTGTTGAAAAATTTCCAAGATTTTTCGATTCTTCTTATTCTTCAAACTCGAACCGTTGAAAATAGTCCACTTATTGTTGAGGCAATTTATATGAATTATCTTTTTTTATACAATCAGTGTCGAACACTGTCTGATGACTTCAACAAAAACTTTCATAGCAATATATTTTTCTTAGTGTGTCCGATCAATTGTTGTTTCAACCTTTTTTTTGTCATACTTGATATCTCAATGTTTTTCAGTTCATCACAAAACACATATCTCCAACCTATAATCAACAACTTTATGCAGTTCTCTGATGAATCGCTCATCTTTCAGATATCTCAGGTTTATCATTATTTCTCCCACAATAGAATATAAATTCAGTCTGAACTCATAACTGAAATTTGATATAATATCTTTTGAATTTAACGAATATTTTTATGAACGTAAAACATTTTCTAAAAAGTTTCCTAGAAATAATGTCAGAAGTTATCTATTTTTACATCTTTCTCTTTTCTCAATCTTAAGCTTGTAGAAAAATAAATCCTTATGATATGTAATTTTGAATGAACGTGCCTTAAAAAATTATTTGCCTAGCTGCACTTGTCTCATAAATTTTTTTTAAAAAACACACAGAGTAATAATGAGTTCATGAATTTTTTGATTGTAAATAATTTTTTTATGAGGTTTCCTTTTCAACAAAAGAACTTAGGGGTGAAGTGGAAAATGCATAAACCATTTTTGCGAAAAATTCAATCAAATCATTCTCAATGATAAAGTATGAAGAACCATCCTTCTTCCCAACTCGCATGCCAACTGGGCGAGTTATTCAATTCAAATAATTTTCAATCACATAAAGGCACAGCGTTGTACCTAATTTAATTAATTCTCAAAAATATCCGAGTTGGTTGTTCCCAAAAATGCCATAAAAAATTCATGCAAATTCAACAAAGGCCGCTCCACTCGGATTTTCTGTATTTGTTTGTATGGAAATGGTAAACTCGATGAAATTTTTGGAGTAACTTTCCATGCAATGAGTGTTTTAATTAGGTAAAATTTCATTTTTCTTGAGCCCTTAATACACTGTGAAGGATAGCGACTTTAGCATTTGAGAACAGGAGAAATCTAAAGTTATCTATGTATAAATAATTTTATTATATTGGAGTATGAACTTTCTTTCCAATTAGAGTCCTATGGAAAAGTTAATATGGCAGGATTTTCCATATTTGCTTGTGAATGGTGAACTTTTCAGTGAAATGTTGGACTAACTTCACTTGCAAATAGTGTTCAAATAATGATAAGTACATAATGGTTTTTTGCTAAATATATAAAGGAAATTTATAATTTTCTATTACAATATGGATATAACGCAAAAAACACAGTAGTTAGATACTAGCGTAGGTATTTGGCGATCCAGAAACTGTACAGGTCTTAATTTATTTTGGAAAACTTTGGCATAATTTCGTTTCAATAAAAATTTGAATCATAGAAAACGAAGGAAAGGGAGAAAGATGGTATTCAATTTATTTCAAGTCCAGATAAATGGTGAGGAATAATAATTTTAGCACTTGAGCATAGAAGACTTCTCAGGTAATCTCTATCTGTTCGAATTAATTGCTAATATAAATATTTGGAGGTGGACTTCTCCTTCTATTCGAGTCATAGCGTAAAGTGATTATGACACAAATACAGCATACCCCCGCAGCAATTCAAGCTGCGAATTATAATTTTAGCTCTCCTATGCGAGGCGAATATAGCTGCGTGTCTGCATTGCATTCGTTGGGTATTGGGGTTGAAGATGAAGCTTAAAAGCTTCAAACACAATCAGGTCTGCTGTTCATGTCCGAACGATCAACGTAACATCTTCGAGTGAATTTGAGTTGTGAAGTATTATACACATGTAAGTTGCATTGTCTTGATTTCAAGAACTTTCTATTATCATAAATCATAATTCCTAAATAATATTCCTCATACTCCACAATGATAAATTTCAATTATGCCAGGAACATGCACTCTATAGATACGTCTGTTTCAATGGATTTTACTTAAATTATAGCTCTGAGTGAACAATAATTCTAAGACTATCGCGATGTACATATGTTTATAATTGTCCATTTGAAGGCTGTGTTGAGACTGAAGCATTTTGCTTCCTTCAGAAAAGAAGTTTGTCAAAATGAAAATTGGATCACAGAAATTTAATCACAACAGTTTCGATATTTTTTGTCAGGTCCAAATTTAAGTGTAAACTAATGACATTAACTCTTTTTTATTCACATTTCTGTCCCCCAGCTAGAACTGTACTGCTTATAGCAAAGGCACTCAAGTTAAAACCGAAAATCGAAGAGGTTGATCTTTTATCGAGAAGTTACAAGCAATCATCTTTCAAGAAAAAACACCCAGAAAAAACAATACCTTGTTTGAAAGACAGAAATCATTACATATGGGACAGTCACGCTATCTCGGAATACTTAGTGAATCAATATGGACTGGAAAGTGATCTTATACTAGAAAACAATCTGGACAAGGCTCATGTGGATCGTTGGCTTCATTTCGATAGTGAGTACCTCACACCTTTGACATGTGACATTTTGGTTCCAGTAATTTTCCAGAAAAAACATGTTATATCAAATATTTTGAGTAGATCTGTTGATGCTGTTTATTCAGTTTTGAACCAATCGTTGCGAAATTCTCGATGGCTAACAGGAAATAACATAACCATTGCTGATTTGTGTTGCATCTCATCTTTAAGTACACTTAGCTTAATATGGCCCGTGAAAGAAGATACGAAATTGTTTGAATACACCCAGCAGTTCGAAGAATTGCCTTACTATCAAGAAGGTAACCTGAAAGGCTTGAATGTAGTCGCGGAATATGTTTTGAAGAATATTATATCCAATAAATATCACTGTGAAGAATAAATGTCAAGAATGATGTGAATTATTCACCTGTTATCGAGATAAAGATTCATTATTCATTTTATTTATTCATTTATATTTCTACAATTCTAATCGTAAATATTTATTTCAAATAATAGATCTACATCTAACTTGAATTCAGAATCCTCGGATACTTACTATACAATGTTTCTGCGCACAACCAACTCATCTCAAACGGGACACGTAGAGCTTGTGTTGTGTTTCTGACGCCTCATAAGCATTAATGATTTAAGATATACAAAAATGAATGCAATGAAAACAAAATACCTAACCTAAACATGGTGAAAAAAGATCTCAGCAATAAACAAAATTACATTCTCAATAGCCGGTAATAAACAGGAACGAGAGCACAAAAAGAAACAAAGACGGTTTAAAGTATTAAAGCAATATCAAATCTTCATTAACAAATTACGGAGTATATTCTCAATTACGTCATTATGTTCAACAACGGAATTCTTAATTTTACAATTGAAACCATGCGTATGAAATGACGTGAACAGAATTGTTTATCAGACTTATGTGTTGATGTACACAAGAAACAACGTGGGCCCCAGTACAGTTCCTTGGGGAAACCCACAGTAAACTTCCTTGGTTCAGTCAGTTGGTTTCCTATTTTCACTCTTTGAAATCTATGGGTTGTATAATTTTCCAGCAAGTAGAAGGCTGGACCACGAACATCATAATTGTTCATTTCGACCAAGAGTTTGTTATGTGCCACGGTGTCAAAACCTTCGGTGAGTTCAAGAAAGATAGTTGAGCATTTTTTCGATTCGTCAATGTTCTAACGGTCTTGAATCGCATCTTCAGTGCTAGATTTTTCAATGAAACCATTCGATATACATATTTATCAACAAAATCTTCATGATTCTCTTTCTCACAGTAAATTAAAACATTTTCACGAAATTATTAATAACATATATAGGTCTATAATTTTCAACCTGATCACCCTTACTTTTCTCATACAAGGTGACAAGAAAAACCTCTAAACTGTGGGGTTTAGCACACGTCCTGAGCTCCAAAATGGACCACACGCTGAAGTCCATTGGGTTGAGATCCGGCGAGTAGGACGGCCATTGTGCAAATGTGATGAAACCCGGAAAATGGTTCTTACACCATTCTTGCGTCATGTTCGCTTTGTGAGCGGGAGCGAAGTCCTGTTGAAACACGCGCGTTTGTTTTCATCCGTGAGGAGTGGAACTTTTTGGAGCTTGTATCGCTTGAGTTTGAGCTCCTTTTTGGGCATTTGACGAACGGATTCACGATTGATACAGGTATCACGGGTTATTTTCCTCATGGAGGCCCTCAGATTGACTCGTTTCTTGATGATGTTGCGATTACTAGGCGTATTGACAGTGCGTTTTTTTCCACTTCCTGGACAACGACCATCATGGTCCATCCTTGAAACGACAAATTGCATCGGACACGGTTTGTCGAGGCACATTGAACGAACGAACAATTTCGCATTGACTTGTACCTTGATGAAACAGCTCCAAAATCGCACTACGTTTGTTTGACATTTTAACACTCTGCAAAATAAAATTATATCGAACTGAAACTTCATATATGAGCACAAGAAAGTGTAGATAATCTAATAGAATGAAAATTATTTGGCTGCGCTGAAATAATTTTGTTCCAGAACACAGTAAAATTTGTCCAAAGTTTTTCTTGTCACCTCTATACAGGAGAAATTGATACTTCCTTCAACTGAGAAGGTATTTCGCCACTTTTGTAAGCGAGTTCAATAATGAATACTAATGGATTTAACAGATGAAAACTTATATATTATAATACTTCTTCTTTTTCTTTAGCTCTACGACCCTGGGTGGGTTCTGGCTGGCGTAAAATACTGTGGCACAAACTCTCCAGAAATATGATAACCTAAGCATAGTTATTTCTTCAAACATATTGGTCACAAAAATTATTGAAGCTTCAACTTTGATTTGAAAGCTTTATGCAGGTCAACTTCATTTTTGAAATTTAGTTATTAATCCAACTTATGAAAGTAAGATTTTCAAAAACGGCTGTAATGCGCGGACAGACTCGACAAAACTATTTTGCAGTATGACACATGTTACGTCGCCCGTTGAAACGGTCTTAGAAATGCCCAGACATTGCCCCTTTTGATTGCCATCTCTTTCGATCGACGCAACTTGGCCTGGGGGACCAGCACTTCTCCAATTACGATGAAATCATAAAACGGGATTTATGCATGGATAGCTGTCGAAGAGCATCGACACTTTTTCGCGATGGAATCCGTCAGTTGCCAGAAAGATGGGAAAAATAGTTCGAAAATTGAACGTATAACCAATGTTTCACAATAAAGTATGAATGTCATTCATACTTCTTATATATTTTCTGGAAATTTACTCATTGTTACTTTTAATTTGTGTTATTGTTTCCTATGATGCGGGAAAATATTTTATTAATGAAACAACCAAGTAGATAATATATTTCGAATATATTCATTGTTTCCAAACATAGAATAACATAATGAATGAACTCATCTTCATCAAATCGAAACAACGTAGATGCTTATCGCAAAATCAAGCAGTTCCGCATTCAAGTTATGTTAATTTATTCCGTCTCTTATTTGTTATATCATCAATTTGACTCACTGAGTTAAATTTAAGTCTGTTGCATTGTTATTCAAGATTGAAATAGAGTCCATGTCTATCCCAACTCGGGATACATGTGCCCGTGTTTATGAATGAAATATGCAATCATGCATCAGTGAACTCTGACCTCTTTCTTTGGATATATTGGACAATAAAGGCCACGTCGAATCGATTTCGTGACCCTTGATGATACTCCTATGTTTCGGATGGGTTAAGGCTAATTAGATTATTCTGAAGCTGATATTTTATGTGACAATTCCAGAGCTTCGTTATTACCCACTAAATAATGCAACATGATATCGAACTCAATAAATTCAGGGAAGTCATTTGAGTTTACGAGTGTATTCATCCTGGTGCGGTCTACAACCACCGATATCTTCGTCAGCGAAGAAGAAGAACTCCACTGAATGACGATCTCTTCTTGGAGAAGTCCCGTTTCACGCTGAAACTCAGACGAAATAATCAAGAACACTGTTGTATATTAGTGTTAATCGATGAAATATACCAACTGGCAAAGAAACTGCAACACCCAGAAGGAGCTGTTTAAATTTAAAATTTTTTTTGGTAAAACAGATAGTTTTGCAAGGAGTAAATGAATGAAATTCACAGAAAAAAACGAAGGGTTTACAATTTTTTTTGATAAATTTGTTAATCATGTGTTTGTCCACCGCGATCATCTATACACTCCCCAACACGTCTTGGCATTGATGCAATAAGATGGTTCTTGAGGGATACTATCCAAAGCTACCTGTAGTTCATGTCTCAGAGCCGCCAAAGTCCGTGGGGGCTGGGGTAAATTTCCAAGCCTTCTACCCATGATGTCCCAGACATGCTCTATGGGCGAAAAATCGGGGGATCTGGGCGACCATGGCAAAAGATTCACATGGATCGCTACGAAGAGTTTAAACTAACTCTGGTAACATGAGGTCGAGCATGATCTGGCTGAAATATTGGATTCTCGAGCCGGTTAAGGTAAAGGAGAACATATGCTTTAACTATATCTTGAAGGTAACGCAGCACTGTCAGGTTACTCGAATAAAGACTAAAGGTGACCTACTTGCATGTGCAATAGCACCCCATACCAAAACGCCAACTGTCCGGTTTACATGACGCTCAATATCAAACTGAGGTTCACGTCGTTCTCCCCGACGTCGTCTAACCATTCTTCAGCCATCATGTGCACTCAAGAAGAATCGAGATTCATCAGAGAAGACGACCTGATGCCATTCCACATTCCAATGTTGACTTTCTCTGCACCACTGTAATCGTTGCCGGCGATGCTCAACCGTTAGAGGTAACACAAGATGGGTCGATAATGCTGCAGTCCAAAAGACCTTATCCGGCGGTAAACCGTTCGGACAGTTACAGGATGTTCTTGTTCTCCTAACCACTCATCTTGTCTTTTCAGCAACATACGGACATTATTCGTTGATTTCCAAATCTGTTAGCCAATTTGCGAAACCCCAGGCGCGGATTGTATCGTCCTAAGTCAATTAAAGCGTTTAAATTGTTTCCTTTAATCTTACGCGGTCTTCCTGAAACTGAGCTATCCCTCATATCTACGCCATTTTCTATCCTCTTTATTGTCTCACATACCGCCTTTTTTTCCAGTTCCGTCAATTGCGCTAATTTTTTAACGTTGCGAAAAACTTTTCCATACGAATATTCTACCTCTTTTCATTTTTCCAGTTGCGACATTATTTCATAAATTGTATACCTGTTGACAATCAACAATATTTGACAAATAGTGTTTCCATGCAACTTTGGCCATAGCCGATTATCTGCACAACCTATTTTATACATTACCTTTGTCTCAGAATGTTATAAAAAAGAAGTTTATTAAAATCATGAAAAATAATAAAATCCGGATACGTTCAAGACGGACTATATAATACATAGCCACCATACTTTTAAAATGAGTAATTAACGATGGCCTGTGTGCTCTTAATCTGTCTGTAAGAGACTCAATAGTCAATTTTCGCTGTGTGGTTGCTCTGTGTCCTAGAGTATACTGCAGTTTAGTGTATCGAGATCTACTACTTCTTCTGGAAACCTCTTATCGACAGACCGGCTCGACGCAACTGTACAATTAAACCCGTCTCTTCTTTTCTTTCAAGTGCCAACTTCATTCCGAAGATCAGCAATCATCAAAGCTATCTGAATCTTGGATACGACTGTTTAGAAAAGTTGGTCTGAGGAAAAATTGAACCATTTTTCGCCTTAAGCTTCTTCCATGCACTATAAACCACAAAAAATCTTTTTTTTTTATTATTTCTGCGTATTTTGTTTCCCAAGTATTACTGTTTACGCTTTCCTACAGTAACTAACACTTCTTTTTCCTTCCTCGTTTTCTACATAACAGTCTTATTCTGTGACTGTTTTTCAGAACCATATATCAAATGCAACTCTACATATCTCTGGATCCATCACTTCATCCCGCAAAAGAGCACGGAGAACACCTAGCATCATAGTAATGTTATTTTTAAGTCCAACTTGAAATCCTTGCTGCAAAATGGCAATCTCATCTTCACTAAGGTAGCTCTGGCCTATTCTATTATTACTCTGATCTCTTTCGAGCAGTCAGTAGTTTAATTCATTATAGTGAATCGTTTTATTTTCCAAAACAAGACTCACATTGGCTTGAGATTTCTTTGATGTGATCATGAATTTCCACCCCTCTCAAAGTTAGTGAAATAGTAAACCTGTTGAATTCTACACAGAGACAAGCTTTACACATATTGAAACCCGATTTAGATATTCGTACCATTCAACGATCTTGCAGCCACCTCATAAATTCAATAGTATAAAATTTAAAACTTGTTGTGAAAGGATACCTCGACGTGTAAAAAACATCATAAAAATGGGATAAACGTATATGGATGTTAACCTTTTTGTTTTGTAATTCAGTATAAGTCCAAAAGAGGTAGACTTCACGCAGTTGACCGTTACTCAAGCCTCAGATTTAGAAACATTTTTGGGACCGACCAGCGAGAACTGGAGAATTCAAATGTGGGATAACAATAGAGATCGGCAATATTATGGTTGCCTAATGGAAATAACCACGTTAACTCAAAAGCCGTAAGTAGACTCGGTTATTTAGCGAAAGGGCAAATGCCACATGAATTGGTATTATGTGAGAGCAGGATGGAGGCATTTGTTTCGGAAATGGAAATTGAAATGTGCGAGTGTAAGGGGTAATGTGCTTTGCTCGTTTGGAGGAAATATTATCTAGAATTGAAACCTCTGCGGCGGATCTGATCCTTATAAGACCTCTTGATATGACGGAATCAGAACTAGAAAGGCACCGTATACAAATGACGGTGAGGAAGATGCTTTATTAATTAGGTTTGACATTAAAGGGTTTGAATCGGATGCTAAAACACTAGGTGATTTTCTTGTTGGGAAGAACTTGCAGGAATATTTGGTATGAGATTTAGCCAGAGCTCTAATAATAATCCGAATGACTATATTTCTAAAGCAGATTTATAACCGAGAAAGATTCACAATTTTCACATTAAAATCATCAAGCGTTAAATAATATTATTATTATCCTGATTCTACTAGATCCCTCAGAAGATGTTTCAGCTTGTGCGAGTTAGGAGTTCAGTTGTGCATGGGCTTTGTAACTGCGATCTGCGCCACTTTAGGTCACAGCTCTGTTAACTTTGGACCCATCAGTGAAATTTTGGCCGACACCCATCCAACTAGAAAATTTCTTTTCCACCCGAACAGAAATTCGAACCCAAGACCTTCCGGTTACGAGCCCTATCCGCACTCATTCTACTCAATAGCAGAATACTTTAACGATTAACAAATCAAAATTCAAAATATTCAGGAAAGTGTTCACGAAATCATCAATATTAAAATCAAAATTATATCTGAGAGGAATAAATTCACCATTTTTCGTGTCCCTTCATTCTTGTTTAGAATGATCGTACGGTTTGTTCGATATAAGAGTGTGAATACTCGCATTATATTGTTTTTATGTACCATTCAAATAACTCCCAACTGATAAGAATATGGGTTAAAATGTCAGATTCTTCTTCTGGAGAATGTATTTTAAAAAAAGGGAAATAAAAAAACCTTTTTAATTCCATGTGGAACATTTTTCGGTGATGGAATTTGTTATTTCTGAATATCCAATCGAAAAAAATTTGTCTTAGGTGATGGATTCAGATAATTTTGATCAATATTTTATGATTTATTTTGATTTTTTATTGGTTAGCTATCGCTCACATGTGGTGATAATTCTAAATGTCTGTGAAGTGAAACAGTATTTTCTAAGGCAGTTCATTTAATTTAATCCTAAAAAATTTCCAAGAGATTTTTCATATTAAATCTGTGGGAATTTCGAATAATTAATCTGCAATATTTCAAAAAACAATTCGTGGTGAATTTCACAGAAAAAATTTGTTGTTTCATTAAAAACTAAACTACTATTGTTCTTAATTTCTTAATATTAAACTTTATTTACGCGTGAATATGGGTTATTCGAGGTGGCATAGTTTTTATGTTTCACAATTTATTCAGAATCCTGGAAGATGTTTCTGTCTTTCGACAATCTTCGAAGGATCACAAAAAAGGACTAAACTTAAAATTGAAAAGGTTCTTTTATTACACTTAGGACGTGTGTTATTTTATGGCGCATGGGAATAACAGCTTCCAATATGAGGGTGTTGCCAAAGAGTATTTGAAAATTTGTTAAATTCTCCTTTTTCTCAATGGCTTTTTTGATTGAAAGAACCTCCAAACAATCCATCAATTTGCTTCATTAACATTATATAGCAAAGTGACATCTTTCTCATTCAAAAAAAATTATTATTTTGTATACAATGTTCTGCAAACAGGTAATTTATGGTTTTTTAAAATATAAATCCTATGTTTTTTGTTTCTATATTATAAACATCGGCCGAAATTTACAACATATTTACAAATTCTCAAATACTATTCGGCAACACCCCTATATTGGATGCTATTATTTACATACGCCATAAAAAACACAGATGTCCTTAGTGTAATAAAAGAACCTTTTCATTTTTAAGTTTAGTTCCTTTTTGTCGTTTTTTGAAGATGGCGGAAAGACCGAAACATGTGTCAGGATTCTGAATCAATTGTGGAACATAAAAACTGTGTGAATTTTTTAAACTAAAATTATTATAATGTTTCACCTAGGGCCAACCGCGTACCCCATTCATTTAATTATGATATTATCTGTGTTCCATAATTCTTATTATAAACTTATATGATGAATTTACTTATTCCTCATGGATAAATTCGATTATTAGTTGAAATTTTTTGATGAAATCTACAACTAAATAAAATTTCTGCTATTGAGCAAACATATCATGGATAAATTGGATTATTAGTTGAAATTTTTTGATGAAATCTACAACTAAATAAAATTTCTGCTATTGAGCAATCATATCATATCATTTATATAATGATCCCGATGAGTAGAATATACAAATAATTTTTTTAAGATTTCGGTTTCCAACTAGTCTATAAATACTTCAGATAAAAATGGACCTGATGAGCTGTCCATAGAGCCATATGGGCTGTTCTCATCTGAGTAAAATGATTTTGTTTTATGCAGACTTCCAAACTATACATACCTGATCCTTATTTTTCTACAGGTAATAAAAATATAGTGCGATTATCTACCAGAAATAGAATTATTATATACTAAATGGGAAGATTTAAACAGTTGCCGAAAGACTCACCATGGTCAATCTTCCATCGAAACTATTTATCAGATTTTTTAATTTTTTTTTATATCTACATTGATCTGGTCTATCAACCATTTCTGGCTTAATATCATCTTATGGCACAGTATAATGAAAGTTTCTTCAGAATTCTGGTTTTAATTTTAATTTTCAATTCAAAATCAGAATTTTAACAAAAAAGAGTTGACATCTTTATTTTTCACAGTTTCAACATGCTATACCTTTTACTGAAGAAGAAATTAATTATTCAAAACATAACCTATTTAAAATTTCACCTTTCATAACTAAAATATAATTCAAAAGCAAAAAATTTAAGGAATGGCTTGAAACAACAGATACAATATGGAAAATCAAAATAGCCAGTACGTATTTACGAAAATTACAAGAATTAAACTTATTTCTTATGTTAATTTTCTCATTTCATTTGTTGTATTGAACTATTTTTTGATTTTGTATCATATAAAACCAATAATTCATTTAGCCATTGATAAATTTAATATTGAATGGTATCAGTCCTTACTTGGTGAAAATCCATATTAAATAATATTTAAATAAGGTTGATTGATTTTCACAAATTTGTGAATTTGTGAAAATCAGAATAACCTTATTTAAATATTATGATAAATTTAATTGTCAGTGTGTATAGATTGGACAATCCGAACGATCATTATCATCTAAACAAGAATAAAGGAATACAAAAAATGTGAAAACAATTAAAAAAAATCAACATAAGCAAATCACTCGTTAGAAATAGGACAATATAATGCTACTTATTATAGAATATTTCTCTAGAAATCAATGAATACGATAAAAATAAATTCTACTGTACGATGAAATAGACCTTAACAAATATCCACTGCATAAAATTGTTCAGTAACGTTTTGTAATTCTCAAATGATCGTGAAGTATTTGTTTTTCCTCATATATTTATCACCCATGTCTTTATATATTTTTTTAACAAAGTTTAGTACGTAAGGACATTTCATGTATTTTATATTACTCAGTTTGAGTTCTCACCTGATGAAGTCAATGCAAGATGAAACAATTGTTGTGTAAACAATACAAATTAGCAGTTGTTAAAATTGTTCTAATATTTTGAATTTCAAGATTAATTTGGGTCAAGTAGAACTTAGCATGCGCTTTTGTGGTGTGAATTTCAGAAATTTTTAAAGTCTCATTAAGTACGCACAGTTTATTTTATTATTATTTATGTTTCAAACTTCCTCCAATATAAAAATAATTCGAAACTTTCTTTTCTTAGCACCTCAAGTTCGCTGCTTTAGTGAGTGAAAATACACCCTACTACATTCTACGAGTATAAACGTGTAAATGCTCTACACTTTTAGCAGGTCCATTCAATGCTCTTCCCACAATGGAATACTCTCATCTAGAATTCTTTTTAAAAAAGCTTAAGACCTGAAGGATATAACATAAATTTTCCTTCCGATGAAAATGTGGAACGAAATGAATATGAGTTTCGTTTTAGTGCCTCATTTCGGTATAATGTAACATGAAGACAATTGATATGGGATGATTCTTTCATGAACGTTATGTAAGCTGGGTAGTTCATCTAATAAACGTATGATCTAGTCGCCATAACAGATAAGGCTTTTCACACAATCGAATGAGAAGGAAATATGACTCGAAAACTATCTATACATAATGAAATAGATAATTTAACAATCAGAAGAATTTGGATGCGGTTAGAGACAATGACAGCTTGCTGGAGAATTCAAGGAAAGCACTACTCTATACATCTAGAACAAAAAATGATTAAATCTGTTTTGATATTCAGATTTTGTAATAATTCCTTCTTTCAAGTAAAAAATCAGTTCTTGTTATTTTAATCATATTCATTCTTCATTTCTGATGCGAATGAAAATCACAATATATAACGGTTTTTTTTTTTAGGGTAATAAAACTTTACATTGTAATTAAACACATTTAAATTAAGATTGAAGCCAATGTTTTTTTATTTGAAAGATAATTTTATGACATTATGTTTTAAAAATAATATCCGCCATATGTCCACCATGACTAGCCTTGAGAAACCGCATTCGACCAGACCAATTTTGGGCCACTTTTTCTAGTAATTCAGGCCTTATTTCATCAATAACACGAGTTATGTTGGCTTCCAAAGCGTCTATAGTTTCTGGTTTATCAGCATAAATCAACGATTTGACATAATCCCAAAGAAAATAATCCAGTGGAGTTATGTTGCATGACCTTAGAGGCCAATTAATTGGACCATTTCTCCAAATAATGTTATCGCCAATCCTTTCTTTCAATAAATCAATTGGTACGGTATTACCATGAGGTATAGTTCCATCCTGTTGGAACCAAAACACTTCTGGGTCGATACCATTCAAATTTTGAAACAAATGATCGTTGATCATCGATCTGTAATGAGCACCATTCACTGTACCATTAGCTCCAGCATCGTTTTTAAAGAAATATGGACCGATGATGCCTCCAGCGTGTAAAGCACACCATACAGTGCATTTTTCAGGATGCAATGAAACCGGCAGAACTTCTTGAGGATTGTTTTCACTCCATATACAGCAATTTTGCTTGTTTACATAGTCGTTTAACCAGAAATGAGCTTCGTCACTAAACACAATTTCACGATAAAAAAGAGGATCAACTTCAAGCTTGTTCTGAATGTCGACGAATAGACAAATCTGGATCATCATTAACACTATGACTTACAGCAGCGAAGTTTTCTTCTGTACGTACAGTTATTTGTTTTATTGTTGTGGTTGCATCGAGTAGAGAAAACTTTGTCCGAAATCTATCGATGGTTCGACGAATAAGCTGCTCTGATGGACGATTATTTAAACCATAAATTTCACGAAGTGCTCTATAAGTTTGGCGAATAGAACACTGATTTTCAAAATAAATTTCAACAATTTGTAGACGTTGTTGTGGCGTGAGTCTTTCCATGATAATTTGTCAATGCTTACTGAACAGAAATGTCCAAGCAACATTGCTTCTACCTTCTATCAAATCACAGTTATCCCTATCGAAAGTTCTATCACTCTAAAAAAACACTCAATACTCCGAAATTTGAAGCTTTCAAAAAAAGAAATCTTACAGAATATTTTTATTAAATTAAATGCCGATATATTTGTGCGTTGATAGTTTTATCACATCTAAAAAGAACATCCGATAAGTCTTCTGAAAAACACGTTACCTCCTATGCACATAGTAAACATACAATCATCGAGTATTTACTAATACGAAGATAAAAAGTTACAACCAAATAAGCAATTTCATCTGCATGATTGGTTTGAATTGTACTTTCAGCAACTCGTATCGTTTATTTGCTCCATTCACTTGACTACATTTTCATATTATTTTTTTTTGTAATTAATTTCATTCATTCCAATTCTCCCAAATGTAACCAAACTTCTGGAAGATCTCTCCTGCTGTAGTTTCTTCTCAATAATAAAAACAGCACAATTTTCCCCAATAATTGCATAAATATAGAAGGTTATATTTAGAGATGTCCCTGTCACTTTTCAGCTTCTTTCTGTGGCCCACTTAACTTATCGCGATTATTATTAATATAGTAATTCACATACTACTCTGTCAAGAAAGTACCGGGAATTTTCAATTAAAACAACATTTTTACATTTAATCGTCAAAATTTATTGGGTCGCCTTCAAAATAGGCTCCATTTGCTCCAATACATCTATGCCAACGGCACTTCCAATTATCGAAACATTTTTTATAGGCGCTTTCCGGGATGGACTTTAGCTCTCGCGCCGAATTTTGTTTTATGGCTTCAATCGACTCAAAACGGATGCCACGACGGAGCAATTTCAGTTTTGGGAAGAGGAAAAAGTCGCAGGGAGCCAAATCCGGCGAATACGGTGGTTGCTGAAGCACGTTTGTTGAGTTTTTGGCGAGAAAGTCAGTCACAATCGTAGCTCGGTGAGAAGGCGCGTTATCGTCATGCAAAATCCATGAGTTGTTCGCCCACAAATTTGGCCGCTTCTTACGGATACGCTCACGCAAACGTTTCATAACGCCTAGGTAATACTCCTTGTTTACCGTCTGACCCTCTGGAACGAATTCGTAGTGCACCACGCCACTGATATCGAAGAAAACAATGAGCATCACTTTCATTTTCGAGCGGCTTTGGCGTGGTTTTTTCGGTTTCGGCTCATTTTTTGCCACCCATTCCGATGATTGCTGGCTTGTTTGCATATCGTACTCGTAGACCCAGGTCTCATCACCAGTTATAATGCGTTCCATGAATGTAGAATCGGAATTACAGCGATCCAGCATGTCTGAAACAACCTGTTCGCGATGACGTTTTTGAAGAAAATTCAGGTCTTTCGGTGGTCGTGCGGCCACCTTTCTCATGCTCAAAATATCAATCAAAATCGTACGTGCGGACTCGTGGGATATCTTAAGATCATGTGCTATCTCTCTCAAGCTGGTACGACGGTTTTCCAGCACCCTTTCCTTAATTTTATCGACGTTATCTTCGATCGAAGCCGTCGATGGGCGACCACTTCACGACCGTCCTTGAAGGCTCTGTACCACTGATATGCACGAGTTTTCGATAGAGCATTATCACCAAAGGCCTTTTGCAACATTTTCAATGCATCGGCACACGAAAATTCATTTGTAACACAAAACTTTAAATAAATTCTTTGCTCAACGTAATCACCCATAGTAAAAATCGGCACGCACTCTGACATCGACTGACTTAATCAGCTGTTGCAAACACACTAGTCGACAGATCCCGCTCAAGCTTGGCATAGTAATTAAGGACAGTGGTGCCAACCTAGGAAAAAAAAATTTTACCTGCCTCATTGCCCCGCCAGATTTAAATCGATAATTCCCGGTACTTTCTTGACAGAATGTATTGCCGATTGGCAAAGTATTGACAAATTCACAACATTAGCTTGATATTACTATATATTATACAATAATACCTTATATATTTGTTGCCGTTAAAGTGTTCGAGTTTTTACTTCACTTGCATACTTGTAGTGTATCTTCTCAGATGAATGAAGCTAGTGCATCATCGAGATAACTACGAGTATATACAAATGGCTTCTTAAAGTTGAACACCTTCATTAAATATTTTATATTAAACTTACATTATTTCAGAAAATGTTTTTCAATGCAGAGGGAAATTCTTTCCGATTCTCTCAGCTAATTAAAAAGAAACAGTTCTTTGACTGTGCAATGAAAATATTTATCAACCGTGCATTCCAACCTGATTGTTAAAGATACACGCGTAAACTATTATAAATAGAATGGGATAAATATAAATATAATACATCAATCTTCCCAAACTTGATTAGTTTGAGTTCATCTACTAAGAAAAATATTATGTTGAAATTGTATTTTAAGATCAGAGAAAAATGTTGCAAAATGAAATGGAATGCGGACAACATCATTATGAAGAAGAAACCATTTAATTTGCCGAGTTACATCAGACTACCTGAAATTTGGAAAGACATATAGTATTTTGATCCATTATTTTTCGAAATAAATATCAGGACAATACTTTAATCTTTATTTTGATCGATAATACTTTACCAAGTCCTCAATATTTAGCATTGTTGTACCTCAGTGATCAAATTTGTTTATTCACCGAAAAAAACTTATTATTATTATTTTAACTATACACCAAATTTTCGTCATGTTAATAAATTTCATATATTCAAGAATCTGTCGTAATAGAGACCAAAGCAGTGCTGCTTTCTGATTGGATTTCGAAGATTATTTAAATTAATTACCTTGCATCATCACGGCATGAAGGATACGATTACAGCACCCTCTGGGAAGTAGATCCAGGATTTATTAGTGGCACTTTTTTCGTATCTGGAGGAATTTATCTCCCGAAACTTGCAGCACGCGAGAGAAACTGTAATTTTCCGAGCAGATAAATTCGATTTAATTACATTTGACCTATTTCATCACGGATAATAAGAAAGGAACCCCTCGTGATTCAGGAAATGAAATGTAAGAGGATTTTGGAGGACTTTCTGCTGTATTTTAAATTTCCTTCTGTTGCGTAAGAAACTTATTCCGACAGAGTTCTTCCCCAGATTTGAAAATATTATATAAAGAGAACAAGTAAGTTCGTGCAGTTTTAATAATATATGTCGCTACTTGTTTATTATTCCATTAATTCATCTGGCAAAATTTTCATTTTGAAGTGACATCACTACGCTTTCAAACAGAATATTTAGCCCAAATAAATTATTTCGGCTGATCTGTACCAAATATCATTAATAAGGAGTAAAAGCTATGAATCTAGAAATCGAGACAGTGTAACATACATCTGTATAAAAATTCTATACTTAAACAAACTCGACAGGGTTTTGTTGATCACAGAGGCAAATTGTAGACATGAGCACGTTTCAAACTGATTCGTTTTCGCCAGTGCAATGTATACTAGTGACTCCAAATCCGTCAAGTATCTATATTTGCTATACACAGAGACGCTAATGTGTTAATAAGACACTAGCGCCATCTAGAGTATGCAAAGTACATACAATACATACTTTTACGAGTTTATTCGAGTGAAGAAATATATTCTCAAAATTTTGACGTCACTAAAGCGGAAAAAATTTTTCTCATGCTCCAATCAGACCATAATTTTCCGTAATGCTAATAATTAGCATATTCATATTCAAATAAATTAATTAGTCCCTGTATCTCTGTGTAAAGCGATACTTAATAGATTTGGAGTCACTAGCGTATATTGCATTGAAAGTTTGATATTTCCAAGTTTTGCTTAAGCGTAAATCGACCCATTTCGTTAATGTCAAAGACTAAACTTTCTATCAAATTACGAACGACAGAAATGACAGTGTTTTTAGACATGAAATAACCATTATTTGAAAACTAAATGAATCTGAAACGTGGGCAAATCTATGTTTGTTGGTAATTAATCATATAGCTTTGCACATCCTAAATAAGATTTGAGATATTTTAGACGAATTAATTGAAATTCCTGTCAAACAGCCAGATGAGAGCATATTTTTGATCCATCATGACAAACCTAGTGTCCCTTTCGTTTGTAGGTTCCACCATCATGAGGAACTTTTAATTCAAAGAATGCATCAAAAACGGAAACAAAGTGATAACAATTAAAAGAGACTAAGCGTTCAGAATATGCGGTTATTTCACATCAAAGTATCGCACCAACCTACTCCCACATCTGGCGAAATAATGGACTAATCCTAACTTGACGCATTCGTGCGGCGAATAAAGAAGTTATGTATTTTCATTTTGATATGAACCCAACTGTTTATGCATTCTGTTTATCCCCAGCTCCGCATATAAGCCGTTCGAATGTATGCAAAATCCTACTACTAGAAGTTTCATTTTGCCCAAGGCTGGGAAAAGATCGAATAAAAAATGAACCAGCAGAATCCCAGCTTGAGAACACCCTTAAGGCAAAATTTTTACGCGCTCGTACCACAGCGTTCTAATTTCGTTCGAAGGTCTGAATTTTGCGAATATTTACAATAGTCGACGTGATCCCACACTATTATATTAACTACACACATTAATAATTTTGGGATATATTCATTTATGTTCACGTCTTGGTTTGGCCAAACGTCTCTTTGTAAGCACAATAACTTTAGACTTAGTAGAAAACTGATATTCGTTATGTGAATTTGTCTAATGTGACATTCTATCATCAGTAATATCAACATAAATATTCGAAATTATTTTTAATGAATCTTAAGATTTACTATTTCTACTGATCATAATTTTTAACGCTTATTGTTAAAGAAGAACGATACAATGTTCAAAGTTCAAATATTGTCATGACTCAAAAAATGATAATATATTTTTCCAAATGCTAGTATCTTCTGAAGAAGAATGAATCAGATCTATGTTTATAGAAAAAAATGTTTAGAATAGAGTGATAATTCGCGAAAGTTTGTCATAGAGCATTCTGTATATCGAAAAAAATTTTCACTTTTCATATATCTACTAGTGCATGTATTTCTGCTCTTATTTCTACATGTAAACATTCACTATTGAAATTTATTGAATCGAAATCTTTCACTAGGCATTATCAGAAAATTTAAACTGATGCCAGTGGGAGATATTGGGTGATAAAACTTTCGATAGGAATAATTGTGATTTTACAGAAGGTAGAAGCCATGTTTTTTGACATTTCTGTTCAGTAAGCATTGACAAATTATCATGGAAATACTCACGCCGCAACAACGTTCAGAAATGGTTGAAATTTATTTTCAAAATCAGTGTTCTATTCGGCAAACTTATAGAGCACTTCGTGAAATTTATCGTTTACATAATCGTTCATCAGAGCATCTTATTCGTCGAACTATCGATATATTTCGGACACCATTTTATCTTTTCGATATACCAACAACGAGACAAAGAACTGTACGTACAGAAGAAAATATCGCTTCTATAAGTCATGATGATCCAGATTTGTCAATTCGTAGACGTTCACAACAATTTAGACTATGTGAATCCACCACATGGAAAATTTTGCGTAAAGATCTTGGTCTACACTCATACAAGATCCAACTGGTTCAAGAACTAAAGCCACTTGACCATAATAAGCGTCGTTTGTTTGCTGATTGGGCCCTAGAACAGCTTGAAGTTGATCCACTTTTTATCGTGAAATTGTGTTAGCGATGAAGCTCATTTCTGGTCGAACGGCTATGTGAACAACCAAAAATGCTGTATATGGAGTGAAAACAATCCTCAAGAAGTTCTGCTGGTTCCATTGCATCCTGAAAAATGCACTGTATGGTGTGCTTTACACGCTGGAGGCATCATCGGTCCATATTTCTTCAAAAACGATGCTGGAACTAATGTTACAGTGAATGGTGCTCGTAACAGATCGATGATCAATGATTATTTGTTTCAAAATTTGAATGGAATCAACCCAGAAGTGTTTTGGTTCCAAAAAGATGCTTGTACACCTCATTCTGCTACTGTAACAATTGATTTATTGAAAGAAAGATTTGGCGATAACATTATTTCGAGAAATGGTCCAATTAATTGGACTCCATTATCATGCGACATAACTCCACTGGATTATTTTCTTTGGGGTTATGTCGGGTCATTGGTTTATGCTGACAAACCAGAAACAATAGATGCTTTGGAAGTCAACATATCTCGTGTTATTGATGAATTACTCTAAAAAGTGGTCCAAAATTGGTCTGGTCGAATGCGGTTCCTCAGAGCTAGTCGTGGTGGACATATGCCGGAAATTATTTTTAAGACATAAATGTCAATAAAATTATCTTTCGAATAAAAAAAATTGGCTTCAATCTTAATTTGAATGTTTCATTTCAATTTAAAGTTCTATCACTCTAAAAAAACACCCGATATATTGAAAATTTCCTATGAAGAAGTTTCTTGAATATTATAGATAATGGCTGGAATAATCAATGGTTTTTTTATCATTATATTATATTATTTATTCTTCATTAGTTAATTTCCATCACATGTGATAATAATTTGTTTGTCTATAAGATAGTGCAGTGTTATCTAGGGCATATTCAAAATTTAATTCTAAATGTTTACAGGAGATTTATTTAGATTGAAATCTGTATAGGTTCCGGAACATTAATCCAGCTATTATCTGATGCCAATCTGTTCATATTTTTCATACTGTATCAAATTTCACGAAATTTACATGAGAGAATTTCATCTTCCGGAAATTAGATATCACATGATGAGATTAAAGATTAATCAAACAATCGACTACCATCGTCTACAGTACAGAGGGAGTTATTAAAATTTCAGATGAAAATTGTTATCTCTCGGCTTGGAAATATCAACTCTGATATGGCAGTGTTGGAACAAGAATTAAAAATTAAATTTGGGAATAAATATTGCCTGCGGCATTTGAAGCGACGAGCTGCAATTCATTTGGCTATAGCAAAGCCTGGCATTTCAAAACGATCACATTCGTGCATTCGTATATTTTATATTCCAAATGAAGTTGTTATAAAAATAGATAATATGTATAATATTGATGGTAATCTTTGCTGTGGTAGAGCTCTCAGCGACCGATTTCCTCTCCTATTATAGAGGATTTCCTCCTCTCTTACATAGCCTTCTCAAAATCTGAATGTTCCAGTATTTATGACGATGCAAACAAGCCTGGAAGAATAATATAATACATATTTACACTTCACATATTTCTGTCTTGGTGAAGCCTAATGTTTGTGTCACATAATAATGCCATTATTTCTTCTCTCCCCCTTTTTGAGATATGGGAAGAGGCTTGTTTTTCCTTCAGAATGAGGAGTTATGCGAAGGGGGATGATACGAAACCTACTTTATTACATTTAAGACGAAAAATTATTATATGTTTTTGTTACAGAAAGAGACATGTCCTCAAAAAATTCGTCAAATATGTAAGGATTCAGATGATGAGAAATTCTCTTCGTGTATCGAAAATTTCAATGAAACAAGCCTCGATAATTAGACCATCGCTGGAGCCATAGAATAAATGCCATTCATAAATCTCTGAAGACGAAAATTTTTTAGTGCCATTCACAAATAATATAGAGGACCTTCATTCCAAATATTCTATTGGAAGTTGGGGCAATATAAAAAAAAAAACTGTGAAACATTAGGTTTATTTACATCATGAACGATTGTGGTGGTGGAAATTTTCTATTCCCTCTCTTCATTTACTATTAACATGAAAAGTCATGGTAATAGAAGATTTTCATTTCAGTGTCATACAAATTAGATTAGGCACAGTTTGAACTTGATAAATAATCACTCGTCATCATGACTTCCTTACAAATGATATTTCATCATACTACAGTTTTTTTGTCTTTATTCTGATACCGGAATTTCAGCCTAATAATTTATACATATAGATTGCTGATTTTTACGATTATTGATAGTAAAAATGAATGAAATTATGAGTTCATTGCTCCAATTGTCTCAGTGGAAGAAGCTGAGCTATGTACCCATATAAATGAATTGGTGACGTCTCTGTGCGAACGTCTTGTGTGGTATGATTACTTCATACTTCCGTCGCATTTTTCGAAGGTTCGAAGTCTTATGCCTATTTTCGGTGAATCAAAGAAACTTTCCAAGGGTTGCGTAATGTACGTTGCATTATACCGAATAGAAAATATCCTTATAAATATGAATTTTTTTTCTGTTTCGTCATGAGTTTGTCGATCAAAATTTCATTTTACTGATTGGCTCAAAATATTAAGAAAACGAAAGAAAAAATGAGAATAAGTGAATGTGACAAGTTAAGGTTTATTTTGTGGGGAGAACTATGGAGAAAATATGCTGTTTTTATGAATATATATCAGGTGTTTTTTTAAGGTGATAGAACTTTTATAGGGAAACTGTGATTTTACAGAAGGATAAAAGCCATGTTGTTTTGACATTTCTGTTCAGTAAGCATTGAAAAATTATCATGGAAAGACTCAGGCCGTAACAAAGTTTACAAATTGTTGAAATTTATTTTCAAAATCAGTGTTCTATTCGCCAAACTTATAGAGTTATAGAGCACTTCGTGAAATTTATGGTTCACATAATCGTCCATCAGAACAGCTTATTCGTTGAACTATCGATAGATTTCGGACAACATTTTCTATACTCCATGCAACAAGAACAACAAGACAAAGAACTGTACGTGCAAAAGAAATTATCGCTGCTGTAAGTCATATTGTTAATGATGATCAAGATTTGTCTTTTTGTCGACGTTCACAACAAGTTGGACTCTGTGCATCCACCACATGGAAAATTTTGTGTAAAGATCTTGGTCTACACCCATACAAGATACAACTGGTTCAAGAACTAAAGCCACTTGACCACAATAAGAGTCGTTTGTGTGCTAATTGGGCCCTAGAACAGCTTGAAGTTGATCCACTTTTTTATCGTAAAATTGTGTTTAGTGATGAAGATCATTTCTGGTTGAACGGCTATGTAAACAAGCAAAATTGCCGTATATGGAGGGAAAACAATCCTCAAGAAGTTCTGCAGGTTCCGTTGCATCCTGAAAAATGGACTGTGTGGTGTGCTTTACACGCTGGAGACATCATATATTTCTTCAAAAACTATGCTGAAGCTAATGTTACAGTAAATGGTGCTCGTCACAGATCTATGATCAATGATTTGAATGGTATCGACCCACAAGTGTTTTGGTTCCAACAAGATGGTGCTACACCTCATGCTGCTACCGTAACAATTGATTTATTGAAAGAAAGATTTGGCTATAACATTATTTCGAGAAATGGTCCAATTAATTGGCCTCCAAGATCATGCGACATAACTCTACTATATTATTTTCTTTGGGGTTATGTCAAGTCATTGGTTTTTGCTGATAAACCAGAAACAATAGACGCCTTGAAAGCCAACATAACTCGTGTTATTGATGAAATAAGGCCTGAATAACTCAAAAAAGTGGTCCAAAATTGGATTGGTCGAATGCGGTTCCTCAGAGGTAGTCGTAGTGGACATATGCCGAATTTTTTTTAACCATAAATGTCATGAAGTTTTCTTTCAAATAAAAAAAATTTGACTTCAATCTTATTTCAAATGTATTTTATTTCAATTTAAAGTTCTATCACTGTAAAAAAACACCCGATAGTATATAGATCAGAAAAACTGTCATCATTCGTTCCAATTTCTTACCTTTTTCTGCAGTCAGGTTTCTGCAACATCAGATCTGTAACAAAAAACAACTTGACAATATTTTCATACTACAATTACAACGTGTGACCTATATTGTGTATAGTATATAATTTAGAAAGCATATTAAATGTATACAATAGTATTTCCTTGAAAAATATTCAGTTATTCCAAGAAGAAATTATGAAAGCACCCAAGGACATCAAGCTTTCGTGGGGAACTGGTCCAGATGACATTCCTTCACAATTTTCATTTAAGTCTGCTGCAGGCCTTAGCTGTCCACTGAATATTTTATTCAACCAATTACTAACTCAGAAGTTGTCCCAGATAGATAGAAATTTTAACCAATTTTTCCAATTCATAAAAAAGGAAAGTCTTATCACAAATTAATGCCCTATTAGTGTTTTACTTGCCTTACCAAAACTTTTTGTATCCCTCATTTATAAATCTCTCTATTATAACCTAAAGAATTTCATATTAGACCGACAGCATGACTTTTTTAAGGGCAGAAGACCAATTCAACAAGTTTTCTCGAATATATTCAAAAGTGTTTTGACTGCCAGGCTCAGGTTGATGCGTTTTATTCAGACTTTATAAAGGTATTTGGCAAGATGAGTCATGCTGTATTATAAGTGAAATTGGTCCAGGCAAGTATAGTTTTCTACGTTGTTTTACGTCTTTTATTTCGAAGAGATCGCAGTTTGTTATGGTGATCGGTTATGTATCTAAAATATTCTTCAGCGCCACTGGTGTTCTACAACGTTCCTATCCTGGTTCAGTTCTTTCTTTAACTTCTTCATCTCTGGTTGCTTTCACCACACTATGTTCTTATTGCTTGCGAAATACTTCAAGATCTTCCAGAAGGATAAGGTGTCTTGAGGATTATATTCAAAGAGACATATATAAGTTTCAAGAATATTGTCGAAATAATGATCTCCTCTTAAATCTTGATAAGTATTGCCTTATGAGATATGCAAGAAACGTTAATGAAATAAGGATGTGATTCTGAGTTCACGTCAGCGTGTCTTTTTGGTCCGTGATATTGGTTTGAAGCTTGGGCCCATGTTGCTGTTTGATTAGAACATTGAATGTGTAATATGTAAATCTATCAAGATGCTAGGTTATATTTTTCGATAAAGCATTTAATAGTATTTTCATGTGTTTGTATTATGCCTTTGTTTATAGTATATTAAATTTTGCGTTTGTAATATGAAGCCCACAGCATCATTGTTATGGTATATTGATAGGTGGGAGAATGTTTAAAATAGATTCATAGGATATTTAGCCTATAGGAATAATTTCACAATATAAGGTATATATATACATATATATATATATATATATATATATATATATATATATATATATATATATATATATACTTGAGAAGAGTATTTAGAAATATTTCAGACATAATTTTTTACATTTAAAATAAATAATTGTTTTGAAGTTCCTAATCTGCTACAGAAAAATCTGTTCGCTGTTATAGTTGTAAATCTCTTTGACATCCCAGTCGGAAGAACAAATGTGTGTAAAAATAAAGGATTGTGTGGAATAAAGTTCACCACTTATGACTTGCCGACGGGATCGATCTGTTTGACAAATATTTACCTATCTCGAGGCGTTGACTCAAAACTAACTTCCTGCAGATTCTATAGTGGTTACTTCTTTGTACTACTTGTAAAAATAGACAATTCTTGTTCGATATACTTTTTTAATCTGTGAATATCTTTGATATAGCCCCAAAGAAGATAATCCAATGGTGTTAAACCATCTTCAAGTTTTCAAACAATAGAATCTTTGTTTCACAAGAAGTCTGACATGTGGTGGCATCCTGCTGAAAATAAAGTTTTCCCAGATCTATGCCATCAATTTCATGCCAGAAAAAAGAAGTTAACATCTGTAACGCAATTCTTTCAATGCAACAGTTTCACCAGCATATTTCTCGAATCTTCTCGCTAACCTAAAAACCGAACCAATCTATAGTCCGTCCAGAAAGTATCCGGAAAAAACAAAGCTCGATTGTAATTATTTAGTATATATTTTTAATCTTTGAATTAGAAAATTTTAACAAAATATTGATCTTATTTATTTATACAAATTCCATTTAAGTGTGAACACTTGACTAAAAGTCGAGGCACACCCGAAACTAGATCACCTCCATAATTTTCGCTGATGGCAGTCCAGGACTGTAAAAATGACTGAATGAAATCATCTATGTTTCAAGGCGCTGCTCGTTCAACCTCAATCTTCAATAGTCCCAATATGTTTTCAATGGGATCAAGATCTGGTGAAGCTGCTGGTCATGGTTGTCACTTGGTGTTCTTGCATCCAAGCTTGAGTGTAGACCGAACTATGGCATCTTGCATTATCCTGCTGAAAACGCCACCCCTCTGGATATAAAGCATGCGCCATTCACAGGAGAAAATCGTTTAGAATGCCACAATACTTTTTACTATTAATGGTCCATCACCTATACAGAGAGGCCTAACACCACGCTGAGATAATGCTCCCCAAATGCATTCCCCTATTAGCTGCATATTTCAGAATATTGTGTTGAGACCATAATCTAGGAAGGATCCATTGATCTCTAGAATACTATGAATTTGTATGATTTGTCTATGTATCAAGACCTGGTGGCCTGACCATTCTACCAGTCCCTAGTGTCTTCAAGTCTGCCTTATCGTCTTCTGTAGTCGCTCTGGCTGAAAGGCCACGTGTTTTACAATGTAAGTTTCACTAACATTTCATGAGGCCCACCTAAATTTCTATTGTTATCGATAAAAGTTAAAGTAATTTCGTCTATTAAATATTTTTGAATTGCAATAAGTTAATAGCCTAATATTTATATTCAGTGGCCATTTTTTTTAATACGTAGAAATTGTTAAGAAGTGTTTACATATTGTTTAATTGAGGAATCCTGAGTAGAAGATTCAGGTTCATCATTTTCAGGGAAATAACTACAAGTGGTTGAACAACTACGTTTTTCAACGCAATTAATCGATTACGTTTTTCCAACTACAGTACTCAATTATTCTGATTTTTCGTAGTACAGAATGAAGTCGAAGAGAGTTGAAGGCTGATAAATTAAAGTCAATAATAGTAGGTTAGTCCAGCAGTTATAGTTCACGAAAACTTCTGACATTAATCTAGTATGTATACTGACAGAAGCAATTATTGCCAGCAAGGACATCGTCAAACATATACATCAATTTGTGAATGATGATCGACCTCTACATCAAAGACCCTGTTCAACTGTTAAATCATCAAATAAGTGCCGACTGTAAAGATTCTCCCAATTGTTGTTTCCAACCTCTCCTTTGTCCTCTTGAATTCGTTAACACAATTGGATGATTATTATTATTCAACGAATATTGAACCCTGTTCCAAATAAAAATATACCTATGTTTCATTCCTATGGCTATTGTAATTGTTCAATGAAATGAAACCGGACATCCGCCAATTTTTCGTCCCAAAATGAAATAATTTTTAATGAAACATTTCTGTTATTTACGTTTGTTCGACCATCCTTCGGAATTAATATGCGGATGGAAGAATGGGGCTTTTTATATACGGTGGCGAATTTACAACAGCTTCCTCAATTAACTGGTAAAAACGAAATAAATCTCATAAAAAATTTTATTTTATATCCTCCATTTCGCTTGGCTCCTGTTCTCACGAAAGTATTTTCTTGAGACCCGTGAAATACTATTAAACATATTATAAGAAACGGATATTAGAAATTGGGATATTCAAGATTTCCTCAACTATGTGAGATTAATTCCATTGTGTTACTCTTAGATTATAGATCATATTTATGATTTAAAGTATCGAAGTGCTATCAAAGTAGAGTCCGTCTAGAAAGTATCCGGAATTTATTATTTTTCATAAGTTTAATATACTTCTTTTTTGTAACATTCTGAGACAAAAGCAATGTACAAAATAGGTTATGCAGATAGTCGGCAATATCCAAAGTTGCAGGGCAAAACTATTTGTCAAATATTGTTGATTTTCAGCAGGTATACAATTCATGAAATAATGTCGCAGCTAGAAAAAGGAAAACAGGTAAAATATTTGTTTTCGAAACGTTAAAACATTAGTGCAATTGACTGAACTGGAAAAGAGTACTGTATATGAGACAATAAAGAGGATAAAATAAGAAGGAACAGTTTTTTACTTGATAGAAGAATTATTACAAAATTTGAATATCAAAACAGATTTAATCTGTTGTCAATTTTAATTTCAAAAATTTTTTTGAAGAAACTTTGAGAATTAAATCAATGTCTTTATAAGCACTGCTCATATTTAATAGACGTATAAAATCGAAATTCATCATACAATATCAAATGGAATTAAGAAAAACCAACGAATATCAATTGTCAATTGAAATTAAATAAGCAAACATTCTTTGTTTCGTTCCAGGCATGCGTACTGAACTCTTCAGACAAACGTACGAAGCCCTGTTTGTTACAAAATGTATTGTTTTCTGATCCTATATCAATGAAAAATAACTCTTTCTCAAAAATATAAAACATAATTTCAAGAACTTCTCAAAAACTAATTTATTTGAAATATTCAATATATTTAAATAAATTACTTCAAAAAATCTCAAAACATGTAGCACATCCTCAAGAAATAATTAAAGTTACGATAAGATCAGTTCAACTTTACATATAAAAAAATAATAAAATCAATTAAACAATGTATAGACTTACCCAGTGCCATCTTAGAAATACATGATCTTCAAAAAACATGTAAGTAGTTACCTTTATATCCAAAGTACTCTATGTTCCATGTTCACAAAAAATCATACAAAGCTTATAAGGCACTTGGCCTTAGTTAAAACCCTTCATCACTGTATAATGAATTTCTTTATTTAAAAAACCTAATATAATTATATATTATATATAAAATAAAATAAGAAGGAACGGTTTTTTACTTGATAGAAGGATTATTACAAAATTTGAATATCGAAACAGATTTAATCTGTTGTCTTCTACAATTTTAATTTTTTATTAAATATTTCAAATAAATTAGTTTTTGAGAAGTTCTTGAAATTATGTTTTATATTTTTGAGAAAGAGTTATTTTTCATTGATATAGGATCAGAAAACAATACATTTTGTAACAAACAGGGCTTCGTACGTTTGTCTGAAGTACGCATGCCTGGAACGAAACAAAAAATGTTTGCTTATTTATATTTTAATTTCAATTGACAATTTATATTCGTTGGTTTTTCTTAATTCCATTTGATATTGTATGATGAATTTTGATTTAATACGTCTATTAAATATGAGCAGTGCTTATAGAGACATTATTTTAATACTTTTAGTTTCTTCAAAAAATTTTTTGAAATTAAAATTGTAGAAGACAACAGATTAAATCTGTTTTGATATTCAAATTTTTTAATAAAGAGGATAAAAATGGCATGGATATGAGGCATAGACCAGTGGCAGGAAGACCGCGTAAGATTAAAGAAAACAATTTAGACGCTTTATTGGCCTTAGGACGACACAACCCGCGCCTGGGCTTCTGCAAATTAACTAAAAGATTTGAAAATCAACGAAATATAAAAGCATGTCCAGAAACCCTCCGTATGTCACTGAAAATACAAGACTACATATCAAAGAATCAAAGAAAATCCCTATAATGACTCCTTTAAAAAAGGAACGAGCAGAGAATTTTGTCAACGTTTTCAAGAAGATAATTTTACAAATGTCTTTATAACTGATTAAAGTTGTTTCCAACTTTGGAAATCCGTTCAAATTTCCCACTAAAATAATGGTTTGGGGAGCAATATCTCAGCGTGGAGCTAGCCTTCTCTGTATAGTTGGTGGTACCATTGATAGTGAAAAGTACGATTTTCTCCTTGAAACGGTGCATGCTTTATATATAGAGGGGTGGCGTTTTTAGCCGGGATAATGCCAGATGCTATACTTCAGCCTATACTCAAGCTGGTATGCAAAAACACCAAGTGAAAATCATTTCATTGGCAGCAGCTTCACCAGATCTTAGTCGCATTGAAAACATATGGGGACTAATGGAGATTGAACGAGCAGCGCCACTAAAAAAGATAATTTAATTCAGTCAGTTTTACAGTCCTGGACTACCATCAACGAAAATTATGGAGGTGATCTAGTTTCGGGTGTACCTCGACGTTTAGTCAAGTGTTTACAGTTAAATGGAAGTTGTATAAGTAAATAAGATGAACATTTTAATTTTCTAATTCAAGATCTGAAAATATATACTAAATAATTACAATTGAGCTTTGTTTTTTTCCGGATACTTTCTAGACGGACTATATATTATTAGAATTTGGGCTTCAATTTTTTTCAGTAGACGACTTGCTGAAGAAATTGATTTCAAGTAGTGTTGACCGTCCGTGATTTCTTATGCAATCATAGATAAACCTAGCCTGGGTTCTGATGATGTGGTTAATGTTTTCCTGAGTTAAATCATTTTAGACTTCCTTTACTTCAAGAGAACGGCTCTTAAAATCTGTTGATGTTGCTGTAAAATCAATCATCTCCCAGACATGTTCGATCAGAGACAGATCAAACGAAATTGAAGACCAAGGTAAACGACTGAAGTGATGTTGATCAATGAAAACTACAGTTTCTGTTTGAATATGCGGACTAGAATTATCTTGACTTTTTGGATGGTTTAGAATTATGGAATCACATATGGTTCGAGTACTTTCGAATGTATCTGGGCTGTTAGGTTTCTTTAATGAAAACTCTCTATGAATATATTCATAGAGGAGAAATGAATAATAATTTATATTACAGAATAAAGAAGGTATAAATTCTTAATTACAGGTGAGGATTACCCTGGTACGTCGATATACCTTTTCGAATTCTTCAATAGTAATTGAACGTTAGTCAATTAGTATGCCAATCCCAAGTGATACTTCGAGGGGAATATAGAGATGTAATAATAGACTAGAATTCGTTTATTCACAGTCTGTTAAAATATTACAAATTTGGGTTGTTTCACCCGGAATAAGTGGAATTAATTCGACGGAAATTTTATAGTAGTAGTGAAAACACTATATTCCTCGTCGCAGACGAGTAGATCAATGGACTTTTTCACTGTTGTTTTCTTGGATTCATTGAGTTCACTTCATAAATTCACTGACTTCAATTACGAGTGTAAATATTAAAGAAAATATATCTATTCTCAGGATTTTTGGTTGCGGTTTGTATTATCACCAGACAGTGAATGAAAGTGTTCCTTGATATTGAATTAGAGAAGTTACAAATCAGTGCGAGTCGAGTTCTTTCTTCTACTGTGTTATAAAACTGCTTTGTGTTATTGCTAGAGAGTACTTCTTCAACTGAACTAGAATGTGTTCTCTGAAATTCGCTAGAGTTGCGGTTTTTCGACTTTCTGGCCCGAAGAGAGACGGGTTGAAAATAACTGCAATGAAGAGAAGGATGTGAATGTGAGAAGATACGTTTTTCTAACTGGTTTAGTATTGTTTTAGTATTTTACTGGGCCTGGATGACTCAGTTGAGGTGATATTTATTGTCTGACTGCTTTTCGGGTGTCTAATGATACACTAATACTTATAACTAACCCTATAACATGACGCTCTTTGTTAAATTGTGAGTTCATATAAATCAAATGAAACCTTTAGATCCTGATCAATATGGGCTTTCTTTACCTCAGGGTTCACAAGCTATCTTGTTGTCATTGAATTTTCTTACGTTTTTGTGCTTAAAAACGACAGCAATGGCGAAACGAGTTAAAATGGATGTCGAAGTTTTCATTTTAAATAACGATATAATCTTCAGAAACAACTTCGAACTCAAAATTAAGAAAAAATAATTATTTTGGCGTAACAAAAACTTGTTGTTGGAGCATGCAAAGAAATGTGAGAGAAAAGAAATTCAGCGGCTTCTAAACTTTCAATACCACACAGCCACGGATTATTCCTTTTTATCCTCAGTAAAGAAATATCCCCTTTCATTACAACAAGCCGATACTTCAAAGTGCCCATTTGATGATGAATATTGAACTGGCTTTTGCGCTCACCCCTTCCTGGAAGTTTCAAAGTAACTTGTCTAGTCTAGAACTTATACTTCCATCGTCAATGCTTTGTGAAGCTCGCTCCAAATATCAATACAGCAAATATCAACTTTCAATATTACTTCGGCGCTTTCTATGAAAAAATTCAATTTGCTAGAGCTCCTTATTGAAAGAAATCCTAAGAGGATTGTCGGAATGCGGTATATTTAAGAATAAAAGGGACTTCATTTTTGATTATATAATTTAACACGAACACATTACAAAAATAATTTTTGTTTAGGGTATCTTAAGTCTGTCAAATTCATCAATAGATTTTTGTTCATATGAACGACGCATATTCCAGATGTGTATAATAATTTGGAAAATATGTTAGAAAAAATTTCATTTGTAGATTTTATAAGACTTTCTCTGGTTTTTTGCAATATTCAGATTTTGAATCATTAAATTTAGATGAATGAATGAAATAATTTATTGAATATAAACTTAATAGAGTTTCATAATTAATTTGAATGTTTATGAAAAAATTTTTGTTAATATTACAAAGTTTGATATCTAATTAATAATAATGTTCTAAAAACATAGTTTCTATTTGGAGACTGTATCGTACCACTGTTAGTTTACCGCAGTATTTGCCTATTATATCAGTATTTCGAAACAACAGACAATTAAAAATTAACTAATTACATTGATTAATTGGGATAAGTTTGTGGACTGTATTGTTGAGTCGCGATGCTTTTCACTTCAAAGAACACTCTGTGTGCAGTGGTTTCAATCTTCTATCATCTAATGATGACAAACCAAAACGACGATGAGGAATTGAAGTAAAACATTTATAACAAAAAACTATTATATTTTCGTATCACTGTATATGACACCTAGTTTAAACGATGACATTTTAAACTTCGAAAAAATGTAAGGAGGAGTACTACGTTTGTAGTAATTGCGATAACCTTGAGCGACTAATTTGGCTATTACGAGAATAATGAGACTTTACTTGTATCGGGTGGTTTTTTAGAGTGATAGAACTTTAAATTGAAAAAAAACACATTTAAATTAAGATTGAAGCCAAATTTTTTTTTATTTGAAAGATAATTTTATGACATTTATGTTTTAGAAATAATTTCCGGCATATATCCACCACGACAACTCTGAGGAATAACATTCAACCAGACCAATTTTGGACCACTTTTTGAGTAATTCAGGCCTTATTTCATCAATAACACGAATTATATTGGCTCCCAAAGCATCTATTGTTGCTGGTTTATCAGCATAAACCAATGACTTGACATAACCACAAAGCAAATAATCCAGTGGAGTTATGTTGCATGATCCTGGAGGCCAGTTAATTGGACCATTTCTCGAAATAATGTTATCGCCAAATATTTCTTACAATAAATCAATTGTTACGGTAGCAGCATGAGGTGTAGCACCATCTTGTTGGAACCAAAACACTTCTGGGTTGATTCCATTCAAATTTCGAAACAAATAATCATTGATCATCGATCTGTAATGAGCACCATTTACTGTAACAGTAGCTCCAGCATCGTTTTTAAAGAAATATGGACCGATAATACATCCAGCGTGTAAAGCACACTATACAGTGCAATTTTCAGGATGCAATGGAACCTGCAGAATTTCTTGAGGATTGTTTTCACTTCATATACGGCAATTTTGCTTGTTTACATAGCCATTCAACCAGAAATGAGCTTCATCACTAAACACAATTTTGCGATAAAAAAAATGGATCAACATCGAGCTGTTCTAGGGCCCAATCAGCAAACGAATGACGCTCATTATGGTCAAGTGGCTTCAGTTCTTGAACCTGTTGGATCTTGTATGGGTGTAGACCAAGATCTTCACGCAAAATTTTCCATGCGGTGGATGCACATAGTCCAACTTGTTGTGAACATCCACGAATAGACAAATCTGGATCATCGTTAACACTATGACTTACATCAATGATATTTTCTTCCGTACGTACAGTTCTTTGTCTTGTTGTTGTTGTTGTTCCCTCGAGTAGAGAAAATGTTGCCCGAAATCTATCGATAGTTCGACGAATAAGCTGCTCTGATGGACGATTATGTAAACGATAAATTTCACGAAGTGCTCTATAAGTTTGGCGAATAGAACACTGATTTTGAAAATAAATTTCATATGTAAACGTTGTTGTGGCGTGAGTCTTTCCATGATAATTTGTCAATGATAACTGAACAGAAATGTCAAAACAACATGGCTTCTACCTTCTGTCAAAACACAGTTAACCCTATTGAAAGTTCTATTACTCTAAAAAAACACCCGATATTACAGGGTATATTTATAACAATGGAGTAGGGGGGAATTAATATATTTTATCAAGGCAAAAACGGGAGAAATTAATAAGGTTGATTGGAAATAATATTTGTGGGCTGTAAACTCCCAATAGAATAGAAACTTATTGATAACACATGTCTTGGAATGGGAATTTTGGGATGAAATAATTCGAATATCTGCTGATCGATAAAGAAGTAATGAGACAGAACATAATTTACACTGCGTTGAATTTAACTTAACACTAAGCACTTAATATATCAAAAGCATTAAAATCTTTTCATGTTTTCTTATGGCCATTATACTCACTCATCAGAGAACAAATAATCTGAAATTGACACCACTAATAATTCTTCAAAGTTAACATGGATTAACAATAAGCCGATTGAGAATATCAACATGAAACATGAAAGTGTTTTCGCGTCCACCTGCAATAACAACAATAACGATTTATACACGCACGCAGGACCTTCTTCTAATAAACGTTACAGAGACATATGAAAAATTCAACTTTATGAAACATTTCGAAATTGAAAATTTTCTTTAGAATTATTTGATGAATATAATAATTTGGGGAAAAAGAAAGTCAATTTCTCGTAAAGTATGGCTCAAACAATTTTCGGTTTATGTTTGTTGTGGAGATGACATTTCACACATAAAATTTTTTCTGCTGTTTGTGAGTTACAGGGTGTTAGAAATGAAAGTCAAAAGAGAAAAAATTCGGTATATTTTATAGTTTCTCTTTGATGAAGGCGAAAATGGAAGCCAGCCAGTTGAAATGGTGAAAGGTGTTTATGGTCTCGATACTGTAATAGCCATTGAAACAGATGGAAAATGTATAACCTCTAAACGGATGAACTCCTGGTGCTGACCTTTGTTTTCTAGGTAACAAAGGAAGATGGACTCCAGTATCAACTTTTAATTCATTGTAAAATAAATTTGAATTTGCGAATTTCCTCAACTTTTCTGAAGTAGTTTACTCAATTATTACACTATTTTCTGGCTTCATAAAAGATAATTTTGTTGGTTTGTGATTTATTTCTTCTAATACTAACGGCTGAAAAACAAAACTGAGAATTGCTTGGTCATTGAACTACACGTCTATTAATTTCAAAGTCATGTAAAACATGAAATCAAGGAGCATTATCGGTGGAAATGAACATTTTCCACTCCGTTATCTAAAGCCGAAGCATTTCCACAGTTTAGTATGTTACAAGGCCATTGTTATAAAATACAGAACACGTAAAATATTTCCATAAAAATATATCTCGTATTCTGTTGCCATGTCCTGAAACCATCAGAACTAACTGATAACCCAATTCAGGGACGTCGCGCGAAATGAAAAACCATTTCAGACGCTTCCAATGAATATTTACGATTCGGGACGGTGTGTGTGGAAGTAGGGGGTGAACATAAAAAATGGATCTTCCTGACAGTAGATAGGCGAAATATAGCCGAAAAGTTTTCGGACTGGCTCGATGATAAATCAACTTATTTTTCGTAAATTCGATCGAACCGGGGTTTTTTGGCATCCAGGCCAATTTTCGGGAGCGCAGGAAGTGAAAAAGATTGAAGACGAATGATAGATGACGGTCGTAATGGGAAAATGGTCGTATGTGGTCTTTCATGAACTACAATGAAAGTTGGAAAACTTGTCAACGCATAGTCGAGAGATATTGCTGCAATCAGGTGGGGGAAGTGCAGTTTATTTACAGAAATGTATCTCGAATGGAACGAAAAACTATCATTCAATCATTTGGTATGTGACATAAAAAACGGCATCCAAAGTTGACAAACATGATGTTAGTATCCTTGAAATGAAAAAATTCTACGTAGTTCCTACCAGTGTTTATTATTTGCTGATTGAAAATGCGAATATTCTAAAAACCTTTTCGACTGCTAAAAACACTTTCCATTAAATAACACGAGAAATAATACGATGAGAAAAAATCCATTATTTTTTCAGTAGATGCCTGTAGTGATCGATATCTCATAAAGTATCGATCGGACAATATAATATGGGTGTTTTTTTTAGAGTGATAGAACTTCAAATTTAAATAAAACAGATTTAAATTAAGATTGGAGCCACTTCTTTTTATTTGAAAACTAATTTTATGACGTTTATGTTTTAAAAATAATTTCCGGCGTATGTCTACCATGACTAGCTCTGAGGAACCGCATTCAACCACAACAATTTTGGACACTTTTTCGAGTAATTCAGGTCTTATTAACACGAGTTATGTTGGCTTTCAAAGCGTCTATTGTTTCCTTTTTATCGGCATAAACCAATGACTTGACATAACCCCAAAGAAAATAAACAATCATAAGTTATGTCGCATTATCTTGGAGGCCAATTAATTGGACCTTTTCTCGAAATAATGTTATCGCCAAATCTTTCTTTCGGCAAATCAATTGTTACGATAGCAGCATGAGGTGTAGCACCATCTTGTTGCAACCAAAACACTTCTGGGTCGATACCATTTAAATTTTGAAACAAATAATCATTGATCATCGATCTGTAAAGAACACCATTCACTGTAACATTAGCTCCAGCATCGTTATTAAAGAAATATGGACCGATGATGCCTTCAGCTTGTAAAGCACACCATACAGTGCATTTTTCAGGATGCAAGGGAACCTGCAGAACTTCCTGATGATTGTTTTCACTCCATATACGGAAATTTCAATTGTTTACAATTCACCCAGAAATGAGCTTCATCACTAAACGCAATTTTACGATCGAAAAATGGATCGAATTCATGCTGTTCTAGGGCCCAATCAGCAAACAAACGACGCTTATTATGGTCAAGCGGCTTCATTCTTGAACCATTTGGATCTTGTTTGAATGTAGACAAAGATCTTTAAGCAAAATTATCCATGTGGTGGATGCACAGACTCCAATTTGTTGTGAACGTCGACGAATAGACAAAACTGGATCCTCATCAACACTATGACTTACAGCAGCGATATTTCCTTCTGTACGTACAGTTCTGTGTCTTGTTGTTGTTGCATCTAGTAGAGAAAATTTTGTTATGTAATTATGTAAACCATAAATTTCACGAAGTGCTCTATAAATTTGGCGAATAGAACACTGATTTTGGAAATAAAATTCAACAATTTGTAAACGTGACTCTTTCCATGATAATTTGTCAATGCTTACTGAACAGAAATTTCAAAACAACAAGGCTTCTTTCTACCTTCTGTCAAATCACAGTTATCCCTATCGAAAGTTTAATCACTCCAAAAAAAACACCCGATATCTATGCTCGTTGTCAAGGTGACATTTTACAGAAAAAAAATTCTCTTGCTGTTTTTTCTCTGATCCATTTAGTTGTGAGTTAGAGAGTTAAAAATGGAAGTTGACCAAAGGAAAATTCGGTACATTTTATAGTTTTTCCTTGATAAAAGCGAAAATGCAGGCCAAGCGGAAAACATTGTGAATGAGGTTTATGACTCGGATACTGTAACAACCAATTACATGAAATATTTGTTCCGTCGATTTCATTCAGGTATTTTTGATGTCAAAGATGTACCTAGCACAGAAATAACCGGAGTTAATCGGTAAATTAGTAGTCGTAGCCATCACTCAGGATCTAAATATCGACCATAAAACAGCTTTAAACCATTTGCGCAAAGCTTGATTCGAAAAGAAGCTCTATGTTTGGGTGCCACACCAATTAACCCCAAAAAACATGATGGATCAAACTTCCATTTATAAAGTCTTGGCCAAACGGAATGAAATCAACTCATTTCTTAAACAGATAATGACTGATGATGAGAAACGGATCACATACGACAATATTGTGTGAGAACGATCGTGCTCAAAGCGCGGTGAAGGAGCTCAAACGGTAGCCAAACCAGGACTGACGACCAGGAAGGTTCTACCTACTGTGTATTAGGTGGAACTGGAAAGTAATCATTTTATGAGTTGCTTTCATATGGCCGAACACTAAATTCATATCTTTACTGTCAACAACTGAACCTTTTGAAGCTAGCTTTTCACCAGAAACGACCAGAATTGATCAATAGAAAAGGTGCTGCGTTCTATCAAGATAACGCCAGGCCACACGCGTCTGTATTGACTCGCCAGAAACTCCAGCAGCTTGACTGGAAACTTTTAATGCATCCACCATATAGTCCGTATTTGGCACCAAGCGCTTTGAGAAACTTCTTGAGTGATATGAAACTGGCATCAAAAGAAGATTGTGAAAATCGATTATTAGAATTTTTTGCTAATAAGGACCAAGACTTCTATGAGAGAGGCATAATGATGCTACCTTTAAAATATTTAATTTAATTTTTCCCCGTTTGCATACTCTAGATAATGACAAAAAGTGGAGTAATAAAACGCTAGACCGACTAAATAAAAACGTAGAAATTTGTTTTCTTCTTCCTTTAAAGCTTCTCTGTGAACCTTATCATTATTCCGATTATGAGACTTGCCAATTTTTCTTCGAATGGAAAAGACTCAATCAAGTCAGTATGATCCAGATATCTGTTTTATACTATAAAGTGGAAGTTTATTCACAGAAACAAATGTGAAAATTATGGTATAAAATAAATTCTGAATCAGAGATTCAAACAGAACTTTTCACCAAGCAAATCAGCCTGATAGTTATAATGATGGTACAATATAGGATATGTTTTTCATGTCATTAAATGGAAAAAGATTCTCCTAGACATTGCATTAATTTCCATATGAATAATTTCATCAATTTGACAGCCTATGTAAGCTGATGGTTTTTCAACGGTCCAGCTAGTATGCGAAAGAGTCAGTCTGGCATAATTATTCATAAATAATTCAAACAATAACAATCAGTTCTTGAAAACCTCTCCAAATTTTATATAATTTCATAGACCTATAAAATTATCAGCACATATGTGGGGCAACTAATCAATAAAAAATCAGAAGAAGGTATCATATAAAATACTGAGTATAATCATTCAGCAAATATCATCCAAGACAGCCAATTTCGATTGAATATTTAGAAATGACACATTTCATCACAAAAACTGCCCCACATACTATTTTAAATGTCCTTTTTTCTCTTTTTACAAAATATATAGCCATTCTCCAGAAAAAGCATTTGAAATTCTCACCCATATCCTCACCAGTTGGAAGTTATTTGGACGTTCAATGAAAACAATACGAAATATATCTACTTACCTTCATTCGCCAAAAATCCTGTTCAGAAGCGAACTTAAATAAACTTAATCAGCTAACTGAGCACAATTACTAAATAGGCACTTCCAAGGAAAAATGTTGAAAAGAAAAAGCATGTAGCAGCTTTCAGATACTGAGTAACGTTTTTCTGTGAAAAAGCCTAGTTTTATAAATGATGCCCAGTTAGTTGAACATTTTTTTTAAACTTGGCTTCTAAATAGGATATTTGGTGAATGAAGCTGTTCTTAGTAACTCTTCAGTTAGCGTTCAGAATCAAGCTACTAGTCTTCATTTATCACCATATTTTATATAGCGCTTCTTAAAAAGATAGATGTTGCATCCATTTTCTAGGCAAACTGTGCAATCTTCACATGCTGCAGATGCACAAAAACTCTCAGAATTTTTTCGATGGATATACAACAAGATCCACAAAATTATGTTTTACTAGGAGTGTCAACAAGAATCATAATGAACATGTGTGGGTGTTGCAAAATTTACAAGCCATTAGACCATGACGATTTCAGATGTTTTAGTGTCACCGTTTCGGGTGAGATTTTCAATATATGTGACGTAATTGTGGACAAGGGCTATTGAGTGCTATGGAGAACCTAGGTCAGTTGCCCTGAACGTATCCAGAACTTTCGATCATGTCTGGCAAAAGTCTATTCTGAATAAGCTATCTTCGTATTGTTTTTCCAGGAGTCTCTGCGATTGAATGAAGAGATTTCTGATCAACAGGAACATTCATGTGGTCGTGGATGATGTTGTTTCCTGTGGTTTCAATTTGGATGCTGGAGTCCTCCAAGGTTCACTTTTGTCGCCTACCCTCTTCCTAATCAGCATAAACGATCTTCTTAGTACGATCGAGAACTAAATTGTGAGCTTCGCAGATAATAGCTCGCTGATGTCTTCTTTCATCAGTGATAAACTTTCGAGCACCGCTGAGTCTCACCTCCATAGCTGCCAGAATATCGATTCCCTAAACGAAGATCTCAAAAAGATAAATTAATGTGATAAACGGAATTTGGTGCAATTCAATGCATCAAACAACAATTTTTCTCAGAAAATTCAGTTGGAGACTTCTGACTCGATGATGAAAAACGAGGTACTTCAGCAAAGTGATTTCATGCATCTTCTTGGCATGACTGTCAACTGTTCGATCTGTTGGGATGAAATGTGACTTACATCGCAAAGTGTGCTGCAAATAAGTTCGGATATTTGTTCAGGGCTAGGAGATATCTCTCTGCAGATCAGGTTCTTTTACTGCATATAGTTCAGATCAGACCAGTGATCGAATATTGCTCTCATGTTTGGATGTTTGGAGCTCAGCACACCAAGTATTCGTTACATTTTTTGGTTTTATCCAGACAAGAGCAGTACGACTGATAGACTGCCCAACTAAACCAGCCAGTTTGAGGTCGTTGGAATATAGAAGGAGAGTTGCTGACTTGTGCTTGTTCTGCACACATTATCATGGTCGATGCTCCACGCATCTGAAGGAGATGTTGTCAGCTTCCACTAGATTAGCATGCTATACTAGGCTGCGCAGCGATCACATTCCTAAGCAGTTGATTGAAAAACTTCAAGAACTTCTGCTTAGTAGAAGTCCTTCTTCCATCCAATTGGCCAACTTCCAGCTGATTTGTTTCCTTCAGACTATAATATTCAACAGATCAAGACGAGAGTCAACAAGATACAGCTTTCCGCTAGGGTAACCAACGATTAATTTTCTCATTGTCATCCTGCTTTCAAAATATTGAAACCGAACCAATTCTTCACGAATAACAAGACGTGGTCGTATATTCACACTTAACTCCAATCAATTCACCGCTGTTAGAGACACTAGTAACTCTGGTCGCTCGATCGTGGCCTGGATTAAACATATCGATACCAAAAACATGGTAATATTCGCAGTAAAATAACAGCAGTCCCAACACCATATAAGTGTATATTTTCCGTAAACCCCAAACCGTTCTTAAATGTTTACACGTCCACTATATGCGTACGAAAATCCGTAGTATTTATTTTAAGACACTGCAATTCGTTATACCGCATGATAGCCGTATTTTCCTTAGAGTGGCCTTGCTCCATGTTATTGTTGTCGTGGGTAGTTAACATTGTGCTTGAAAACCATTAATAAACGGAACGATAATTTTCCGCTTGGGAAACTTCGTTCGTGTAATGAAGGTTAGGATTAAATAATAACTCTTTCGAGTATATTTCGGGCAGGTCTAAAATGACAGGCGTAGGAAAAACTGGCTGATGCATTTCCATTTCGAATTAGGATATGGATAAAATCCGTAAGCGAATGGAAGTAGGGTCGGTTTGTAGCGCGAAAAATAGGAAAATGGGTATTACGCGGATGATTTTTTATAATGCATACGGTCATCTAGCCTATCCATGTTTTTTCGAATTACGAGTTATTCCAACTATCGATATTAATCAATTTCAAAGCAACTTCTGTGATTGCTATTACATATTTGAAGCAAATCTGTTCGAATTCTACGTCGAACAAGGAATTTTTAATTTTTACTAGGCAGATACATTACAACTACGTTCTCAGAGCCCAGCAATCTAAGACTCTCAAAAATGTGTCATTTTCTTCTAGAAATCTAAATCATATATGTATTTAGGCTGCACATAAACCAATTAATGTCTAATATATATCTTTCTCAACCCCATTTGAAGTATCCTTATCCTAGTGCACGCTAATTGATTGACGTTAATCAATTACTTAGGAAGAATTCAGAAAGGTATCTCTTTATACCAAGCAATTCTTTTGAAATCATTATGTTGATTTATTTTAATGCCTTCTATCCTGTTTTCCAACAAGATTTTTCTGAAGTTTCTGAAGATGACGAGTGTAATTTAGTCAAATCGATCAAGGAAAAGAGCAACATAAATGATTTAGTTATCACCCGTGCTGATAAAAGATTCTAGCTATTTCAAGAAAACAATATGTTGATAAAACAACCGATTTCTCAAACGAGGGTAAATTTAGTAATTAGCAAAGATCATTTTACTTTCAAAAACAAACAGAAAAAGTAATAAATCAATCCGTGAGCAATTTTCAGAATATTCCAACATTTAAACTCACCCAAATGAAGCCACAGACTCCAAAACTGTATTCTCTGATGAAATTCCAAAAAAACAATAATCTAATAAGGCCAGTAGTTTTTTATATTACTTAGGCCAGCGTTGAGTTGAATTAAACAAGGCTTCAATTTTCATTATCCAAATAAAGACAAAATTTCTTGCTAAATATGCAATTGAACATAGTTTTCAAGTTATAGGCAAAATTAAAAATATCAAATGACCAAAAAATTTTAAATTCTTTTCATTTGATGTGCAGAATTTATTCTCAAGTATTCCACCTAGAAAAAAAATAGATGTTATTGGAAAACTTTTAATTAAAAATAACATTGATCCACTAAAAAGGCACGATATTTAAATAGTCTTGATATTTGTCCAGAATAGAACTATTTTCAATTCAATGATATTATTTATATTTCAGATGAAGGATGATTAATTATGGGAAATCCAATTTCAGCAGAAACTTTTATGAATAATTTACCTTAATCCTTTGAGCAAATGTTTTCTTTATCGGTTTAGATATGTCGCTTCAATGGAACAGATAGACAGTACTGCAATTTACTTTTAGGAAGCATACAAAAGTATGTTATATAGATTAGCCAACATATCTCAGACACGTGAGAATTTTGACAAAGAATACAATATTATTAAACAGATTGTGTTGAACAATGGTTTCAAATATCTAAAATGTTCTAATTATCTAAAATCTTTTCGAAAAAATACAATTAAAATTGGATCTGTCATTAGTATATATCCATAAATCAATGATTCAACTGCAAGTAAAAACATTTCATTAACATACTTAGGATTAAAAACAAAAAAGGTAGCTAGATATCTAAAGATGAATCACAACTTTAAAATTTCTTTTATTGCGAGAAATCGATATCAAGTTTTTTCATTCGAAATAATCAAATATCAAAATTAAGCCCAAATTCAAGCAACTCTACATAAAATTTGATTCTCATACATTAAAATGAATCATCAGCTAGTGCTGAAGATATTAATGTCATAACAAAATCTACTGAATCCTACAGGCCACTATTGTAATATTATGTGATTACTAATTCGATAATTATAAATAACGAAGCCCGAATAGTGGAACAATTAGAGAATGTAGAATAGCGCAAATTAAGATAGTAAACAATAAAAACGTATGTGAACGAATCTTGCAGGAGCCACAAAATACCCAACAATATCTGACGTGTCCTAGGTAGGAGGTGTCGGAGAGTGTACTCAACCGTAAGAGTTTCAGATGTTTTGAAGTTATATTCGATATCTTGATTCCGAGTAATCTTGAACCGACTTCTCAGGTCGTTTGAAGTCCTTGACGTCCCGGGCTCCTCAAGGGTCCAGATTAGTTCACTCGAAGGGCCTTCAGAAACGTCAAAATGCTTCAGCAGGATACATCACATCTATGTGCAGAATTTCGCGCAACTTCCTTGATAAAATTGTATTCACTGAATTAGTGAACTTTAAGTTCAATTCAAACCACAGTGTGCGAAATAATATCACAAAAAAATTTTAAAAAATTGACACTGACAATTGAAGTATTTTATGTTACATAAGAAAAACCCAGAAAGAGTGTTTCATTATCATGGTACATTTTCTCTGCATTAAACTCAAAAATTGAATTTCAGTTGGCTGAAAAAGCAGAAAGAATGAGTTATTTTGACAATTGTTCAAATAAATTAGAAAAAGGTATTATAAAGACGTACTTGATGCAATTTCAGGCATATAACCTGCAGATAGCTCATAAACTTAGCTATTAGCATCATGATACTTATGGAACACCCAGTATACCTACATACGTCTGCAAAACACAATCCATCTTCTGATAAAAAATAGTTGAAATTGTTTTGCCGTCTCGTATGGAACGCTTTCGTCTGAATAATAAAAAAATTCTTCTGTTTCTTTTCTCGAAGCCAACAGACAGATAAATCTTTCTGGTTTTAATGAGAATGGAACAGTTTCGTTCGATTTTTGGTGAACATCCAAGCCTGAAGTCCGAATGCATTACAACGCTAAGTCATAAAACAATAATTTATTGATTTCGAATGCTTAAAGGCATGATATAGATAAGCGACAGCTCCTTCACCCTTAATAATTAACAGATTCCTCCATGGGCTTACAAAAAAAATGAAATGAATGGAACATCAGAGATTTTTCTCATTTTGACCGATTTATTGTAGGTCTATCGTAAAGAATTGCTTGGTATGTAGAGATATGCCTTTTTGAATTCTTCGGAAGTAATTGATTAAACGTTAACCAATTAGTATGTAAATTCTTGGTTAGGCATACTTCAAATGGGATTGAAAGAGAGAAATTAGACTTCAATGGTTTATTTATAGCCTAAATACATATATTACAAGTTTGGAGTAGTTCTTCTTCGGGCTTCTTCACCATTGTTCACTTTATCCAATTTAATTTTATTGGTTTCACTTTTTAGTGCACTTTACACAAAATTAATATCTAATTACAAATAAATAATGTAGATATTATACATTCACTTCTAGGCCCTTACTGCGTTATGGGTTACTAAGAGAGAGAGAGAGAGAGAGTTCCTTGGGAGGTTTAAGTGAAATGCGAATATAAAATAATTCAAGAGTAGAGATGAATGTATTTTATAAGTTAAGAGAACTTAAAACTCGCGAGTGGTTTATTTTGAGCTTTTTGGGCAAGCGAGAAAATGCGACTATTTTGGGGATGTTTCTTCAAGAGTGCTTTATGGCTAACCTAGATGAGAGGACTGTTTGATTATAACTTGAGAGACAAAGAGAAATGTGATTAGAATTTACTTCTAGAGAATGTGTGTGGGATCAGAACTTAATATTCGAAGAGAGAATATTGCGTGACCGTTTGGTCGAGAGAATGGCTCCAACTGTGCCTTTCTGCTAACTCGTAACTTCGAAGGATCGCCTCAGCTGAACTTTTTTGACTAACTGGTTTACATAGGGTGAGTATTACGTGGCCGTCTGATCGAGGGAATGTCTTCAACGGTACCTTTCGGCTAACTGTCCGAATGAGAGAGTTGAAACGGCTAAAGCGGTTCTAATGGGTTTCTACAAAAAATCTGAAGGACACATATTTTCGTTTGTTAACCGGTAATTAAGCTCGTTTAGGTTTCTAGCAAAAATTAAGACATATTTGAAAGGCGTAAATTTTTGAAATCTGGGGACGTAATTGTCTTATCTACCTGGATAGTTAATAAAAAAATTCCTTGTTCGATGTGAAATCTGAACATCTATTTTTATCAAAAACTTTCAAATTGTTAGAAGGATCCTAAATTTTCTGCTTCTGGAGTAGCATAATCAGAGGTTACATACCAGAATTCACTCAAATTCATATTCTAGAAAACCTGTAATCTATAAAAATTTGGTCAAAGCACAAATCGAATTCTGAATCAATTACGATATTTTTCCTGTTTTTTATTAGGATGAATTTATATTCGCCTGAGAGTTTTCATTTTATGGCCCATTATAAATTATTATTATTGCACTAATAATGAACTTCGTTAATTTCAATTGAAATATTCAATATCACTTCCTCATCTTTCTCACAGTTATTATCTAAATCTGAGATGAACAATCAAAATCTTCGAGATAATTACAAGGTTTCTTTGTAAACATTTCAACATCACTGTGTTGAATTTGAACTTCGACTGATTCAACAAAATTAATTTATCATTGCGCTTACTGAATCGACGTCCCTTCAACATACTGAAAAAACAAAAAACTCACTACGATAAACTAATCGTTGTCTCGTACATCTGAGAACGATGGATCTGAAAGTTGTGGTCACATCTTGTGATATTCTGTCGTTTTGATTCTCCAATAGACAGAGATATTTTGTTGCCTGTTTGAGGTGTCCTTCACAGAATGTAACAAGCCCGAAGGAGACAAAGTGACATTGTGTTTTAATGATATAAAATCTTCTGTTCGAATTTAGTCACCCTCAACCTCATTACTTGCCTAAGTGCTATTTATGCTTCCCTAATACTCAAGATTTTTGCCAAGATAGGAACAGATTCCATAACTCACCTACGATGAGGTATTGGTTTTGTGGGGAGAATATTTATTTATTCAAGACAATGCCTTGAGGCCTAGCGACGTGAAATCTTATCGCCCCTTGGCAACCATAGCTCGTCGTATTTTAGGCACTAAATCTGGATCTGGAGATTACGTGCTCCGTTGGGGTTTCTTGAAATGTTGAAATGAACGACATTTATGAATGGAAGGTATTTGGAATACTGAAAAGTTATTGAAGAAAATATGGTGTCAGGAAAAATATGGATATCATCGAATATTCAATGTCCATATCACGATATATGTTCACCATAATCAAGGATTTTTCAAACGCAGTTCTTCATAGTCTGTCGTTTATTGTTTACATTTCGTCAGTTTATCTCAAGATTGTTTTGAAATTTTAACAGTGAAGAAAATATCGATCAGAGAATCGCTTCTATATTTTGGATTGGAAATGGAATTTCGTATATAGAAGCGCAAAAAAATTGTTACATGAAGCCTACAGTGAAATTGTTCGAGCAGAAACAAGGAATGAGTAGTTCAGTGTATTCAAAACCAATCGAGATATTGCGGAAAATTTATCCCACTCTGGCACAACATCCGAGTCTTCAACTGAACTTAACATCATTGAAAACAAGTGAATAAGAATCATACATCCAGTTCGAGAAAGATTTTCTAGGTATGAAATGCATTGCCGCTCGACTAATGCCAAAAGACCTAAGTCACAAGATCATTGTCGAATTTCTAACAAAACCTCAACAAATCTAATCATTTTTCCCTGAAATCAAATATGCTGGAAAATATATGTTATTAACAATTTTTTTGTTCTTAGTAACCTTCATGATATTTTCAAAGTTATTAGTAAGTCATTGTATGGACGAATTTATTTGCTGCATGTGGATTTGTTCATAAAAGTAGTATTCAATATTTCGATACGAAATCATTTTACGTTTGTATTGTAATCTGGAAACTCATCAACTAATTAGATATTCTCAATAAAATAATCAAGCCACATATTATTTTCCATTTTGTATATCAAATCCAAGGCTCTGGAAGAAACTTCTTGAGTGACACACATCAATCGACAAGCATTCGTCTATTACATTTAAGAACTATTCTGTATCTTTCGTAAGTTTTATTTATGACTTTTTGCAAGTAACAAAAAAGACAGGAGAACAACATTCAACCTGGAATGGAATCAGATGTCTCAAAAATGATAAAACTGTATTCTTATCAACCCTATTTGACAATCTTCCAACAACATTAACTCGTTGTTGGTAATCACTAAAATCCTAATCAGATAAACTTTGTCTTCTACCTATAAACATATACTCTCAGATATTCATATTAACTTCAAGATTATTATAACAAAATGAAATAATAGGTCTTTGTGAATCATCATTGATTAGTTTAAACTCAATAATAATAATAATAATAATAATAAAGTTTATTTGGCTAAATAAACTGAATACATCGCTGAGGTATATAATGAAATTATAACCTGTACGCAATATTAAATTAATAATAATTCTAAAAATCCCCTATGAGAGAAACAATCAACAAAGAGAGAAACATCCAAGCGGTCAGATCCATCCACAGCGGGTTTCGGTGCTAAATCTTCAAAACAGGCAAGCGAATGTCCAATTTGTTATCAGCACTTTTAATTCAAATTACTTAACATCGGTTAATAAACGTCTCTTAGTTGAAATTTATTACATTCTTGATAAGAAGCCTTGTATTACTATTCATCCATACTTTTAGTTTTCTTTTGAATGTTTGAATATTTTTTATATTTTTTAAATCATCAAGTTCAATAATATCCTGTACAGAAATATTAACCATCGTGTCAAAAGAGACCAACTTCGATTTATAATTCAATATTTATTTTGAATATCGGGTGTTTTTTTAGAGTGATAGAACTTTCGATAGGGATAACTGTGATTTGACACAAGGTAGAAGCAATGTTATTTTGACAATTCTGTTCTGTAAGCATTGACAAATTATCATGGAAAAACTCAAGCCGCAACAACGTTTACAAATTATTAAAATCCATTTTCAAAATCAGTGTTCTATTCGCCAAACTTATAAAGGTACTTCGTGAAATTTATAGTTTACGTAATCGTCCATCAGAGCAGCTTATTCGTCGAACTATCGATAGATTTCGGACAACATTTTCTCTACTCGATACAACAACAACAAAACAAAGAACTGTACGTACATGAGAAAATATCGATGTTGTAAGTCATAGTGTTCTGTGTATCCACCACATGGAAAATTTTGCGCAAAGAACTTGGTCTACACCCATACAAGATCCAACTGGTTCAAGAACTAAAGCCACTTGATCATAATAAGCGTCGTTTGTTTGCTGATTGGGACCTAGAACAGCTTGAAGTTGATCCACTTTTTTATCGTAAAATTGTATTTAGTGATGAAGCTCATTTCTGGTCGAACGGCTATGTAAACAAGCAAAATTGGCGTATAAGGAGTGAAAACAATCCTCAAGAAGTTCTGGAGTTTTTATTGCATCCTGAAAATGTACTGTATGGTGTGCTTCACACGCTGGAGGCATCATCGGTCCATATTCACCACCTTCCTTCTACTGTTATTTCGAGAGTTCTTTCAAAAAGCAGCAAATTATTTATGTGTTTGATGTTTCGATGATTCCTTAGCGAAAGTGAATTATTATTTCGGTAGGACCTACTTTGAAGGCGATCCTATATGTATGAATAATACTTTGTGTTTCAAATACTAATTGTCGGTTGGTTTTTGAACTGTATAGTTCGAAATCCAAATGGATTTTTTCTTATAAGAAACTCGAACATTTTATTTCAGCCTGAAATATATTCTGGAGATTTCAACTCTTTAGGAGATTTATCTTTAAAATTATTGTAATCAAAAATGGATGGACGGAAAAAATAAGAGTCACTCTTATTGTTCTTATTAACGATCTAATATAATAATTTGAATTCGTTTTTGGTTTTACTACACTAACTTCGAATCGTGTCAGCCTTTACATGATAGAAATCTTTTCGACACTTCAATTAACAAAATAGAAACAGTACAATACTACAATAAGAGTTATCTCTGTACAGAGAAAAAGGCGCAGGAGTGTATCAACACATTATGTTTTATCAAAGGCTTATGGCTTTTAATCTGAGTTGAATCTACAACAATAGTAAAAGAAATAAGTCTTTTGTTGAATCAGAGGATCTTTGAAATTAACGTACAAGCATTGTTTGAGATTTATTAAGCGATTAGATCGAAAACTTCAAAGTACTCCAGTAAACCCAAATATAGAAGAAATATGACATAAGCTTTGCAAAATCTCATTGGATCATAACTCACCGTCATCAGTTAATTTTGTGATTAAACTACATGTCGAGTTCTCAAGTTCGAAACCCACTTAGGATAAGCCACTTTTCAGCCTGAAGGGAAGGCTATAAATATAAAAAGTAATTTTGTGAAATCCTTGAAAAGAGTCAATTAAGTTTCCCGGTTGAAGAAGAAGGGATTTAGATGTTCCGATTCGAACATCATTCTTGGAAGAGCTGAATTATTTGGGCAAATATATTCAACTGTCAGCCGTGTCATTTAAGATTGGAAAATGTCATAGAGGGTGCAAGAGAGCTGGATGATATATGGCAGTCCAATTCGACGAAAGCCAGACGAAAATCGAATTTAGGAATGTGTAAAGACGGAGATAAATATTGGCGAATTCGAAATCAAAGATTTCGTCGGAATTCGCGGATTGATAAATGAAATATTAAGAAAGATTGTTTACCTGGGCTTTCCAGCTGACGTCTATGAAGATGTGTTCTGATTAATTATGTATGTTTCTTGAAATGATACTGTAAGTATGGTTTTCCGTGTTGAGTGAAATGAACAACAATAATTATTGATGATTTATGTAGATTAAGATTATTGATGGATACATCTCCATTTGCCATCAGTAATTATGAAAATTTGTTACAACATAAATTGGTTTTTTACCTTTCCTAGTATTTACTAGGTTTTGGTCTACTTTGTAAAATATTGATTCAAAATTAAAAAAAAAACATATGCGATTTCTGAAAACTATCAATGTATAAAAAATATATGAATTTGATTAATAGACAATTAATATTTGCCTATAAAAATATTTATTTTCCATTTTTGACATTGTATACATACATATATGTATAAGAAAATTTAGCAGTCGTGTAAAAATACAAAACAGACTACAGAAATCATAAAAACAGTCAATTAGGCATATAGAATATTATATGTACATGATAACAAGATTTAAAATCTCACGTACACATACCTGCAAGCAGGCATCAGTTTCCCAACTGCAGCCAATTTAGAAATCAAACTATCGTATTTAATTTCAATGTTACCAACAGATTCATCACAAGTCACAGAAGCATTTGAATTCTTCAGAAATAGTCTACGTAAATTCAAAATATTTTCCTTCAGTCTTTAAAAGGTCCTAGTAATTACGAATGAAACGACAAAACACTCAGAAAGCTATTACACACTTATTTTCCAATGAACATTATTATTATTATCCTGATATTCCTAAATCTTCTGTGAAGATGCCTCAGAAGCTTTTTCAGCTTGTGTGAGTTAAGGCTTCAGTTGTCTTTTGGGTTGGATTTTCTATTGCGATCTTGCGCTACTTTAAGTCACAGCACTGTTAATTTTTGACAAGTTTTAGTGAGTCCTGGAACAAAAGTATTTTATTGCAGCCAAATAATTTTTATTCTATTAGATCCTCTACACTTACTTGTACTGATATGTGAATTTTCAATTTGATATTACTTCATTTTGCAGAGTGTTAAAATCTCAAAAAAACGTTGTGCAATTTTGGAGCTGTCTCGTCAGGATAAGCGTCATTGCGAAATTGTTCGTTTGCTCAATGTGCCTCGACAAACCGTGTCCGATGCAATTTGCCGTTTCAAGGAGCTTGGCTTTGGTGGTAGTCGTCCAGGAAGCGGAAGAAAACGCACTGTTAATACGCCTAGCAATCACAACATCGTCAAGAAATGAGTCAATCGGAATCCGAGGGTCTCCAGGAGGAAAATATCCCGTGAGACCGGTATCAACCGTGAATCCATTCGTCATGTGTCTAAAAAAGAGCGTAACCTCAAGCTATACAAGCTCCAAAAAGTTCAACTCACAACGGATGAAAACAAGCGCGTAGGACTCCAAAGGTGCCGCCAAATCCTTCGCCGGTCAGCAATGGGAGCGCATTCTCATCAGAGACGAGATTTTCACCGTAGAACAATCCCACAACCATCAAAACGACAGAGTCTGGTCCACAAAGGCTCCTGGTACGTCGGACATCGCCGAACATCTTCAAAATCCGCAATCCGTCATGATCTGGGGCGGAATTTTGCGCCAGTGGCAAAACATCTTTGGTTTTCTTGGATCAAGGGGTCAAAATCAATCAAGAAGTCTACTGCTGCGACATTCTCGAGGTCATAGTACTTCCGTGGGCCCAGCAGGACTTCTAGGACACGCATTGGACCTTTCAACAAGACTCCGCTTGGGCTCACAAAGCGAAAATGACGCAAGAATGCTGTAAGGCCTATTATCCGGGTTTCATCACATCTGCAGAATGACCGCCCTACTCGCTGGATCTCAACCCAATGGACTACAGCATGTTGTCGATTTTGGATCTCAGGGCGTGTGCTGAACATCACAAAAGTTTGGAGTCGCTGAAGCAATCACTGCACCGGGTATGGAACCGATTAACGCCCACAGAGCTGCGGCACATTGCCGAAATTTTCAAGAAGCGTCTGAAGCTATGTATCGCCGCCACAGGAAGCCACTTCGAAACTCAAAGGTATTATTACCAAATGTTCATGTGATTAGTATTCGTCGTTGATTTGTTTAATTTCTTTTGTTCAATAAAGTTAAATGAAAAAAAAATTATCCAAGGTTTTTCTTGTCACTCTGTTGATCACTCAAATTATTAGCAAATCACCCCGATACTGCCTCTCGTCTGTTAGCGGATTTGCACTGTCGGCGTCAAAGCTAAGGATGTCTTGAAGAACTACATTTCTCAAACGTCTATTTCTATCCTCTTGGGCAACGACGTGAGTGTGAAAGAACAAAATAGTTTACGGAGATTATTTACATTCGACCTCTTGAAATATTATTGATTCCATTTCAGCTGACACTTTTTATTTCTCCTGTATTTTGACACTGAAATATCAATATTCCGCTTTGCCAATCACCCGTCCACCCACAAGTCTAGCAGTGAGCTTCTGGATCGACCTGGCGAAGAAGAAGATTGACTTTATTCCCGAAATAACAATTACTCAAAATAATCTCCATGACCTAAGTGAGATGATCTCATCGACTACCTTCTGCCGCGACTCGAGTCTAGACAATAGACCGTTACGAAGTTGCCCTGAACGCATATATCATTTCGTCCGAGCACGGCAAAATGAACGAACAATGCCTGAAATATATGTCTGGCATGCCTGAGGTCCTCCTGTTCTGCCTGACATAACCGTCTGCCTGATATCGCGGCTGTCGGAAGGGAGAGTGTCCTGCGAAATGAATGAATGCGCGAATGTCCTGCATGGGAAAATTTCATCCGCGATACTAACTTGCAGTAATGTTCCGGAACGTAGTATGGAGTTGGAGTTTCATTTCCAGTTACGCTTCTTGCGAACCATGGAGGGAATTTTCATTTTGCGCGTTCATTACACGGCGTTATTATTTCGTTATGATGGCTGTAAGTTGTTATTTTCGCAAAAAATGTTCACAAACTATTACAGCTTAGTTATTTCAGACGACCTTCAGTTGAATATAGAGTGTTGCAGTGTTACGCTGATGAACACTGAATCACAAATTTGACAAGCAGATCAACGAATTAAGGTTTCACAAAAGAAATTGGGCTTGTTGGTCATGTGAATCAGTTGATAGAAAAAAACAATCTGACAGTCACTTTCTAAAATTTGACAACTACATCATAGAAATAGAAAGAAGAAAAAGTAGTTTCCAACTTGGTGTAAATCACTTAAAAATCCTATCAGAACAACCTGTTACCGTTCAAATTTCCAAATTTCCCACCAAAATAATGGTTTTGGGAGTAATATCTCAGCGTGGTGCTACGCCTCTCTATATAGTTGATGGTACCATTAATAGTGAAAAGTATTGTGGTATTCTTAACGAATGGTTGTCACTTGGTGTTCTTGCATCCAAGCTTGAGTATAGGCTGAAATATGGCATCTTGCATTATACTGCTGAAAACGCCACCCCTCTGGGTATAAAGCATGCACCGTTTCAAGAAGAAATTCGTTTAGAATGCCACAATACTTTTCACTATTAATGGAACCATCAATTATACACAGAGGCGTAGCACCACGCGAAGATATTGCTCCCAAAACCATTATTTTGGTGGGAAATTTGGAAATTTAAACGGAAACAGGTTGTTTTGATAGATTTTCTAGGTGGAAACACCTTACATCAGATATCAAGACATTGTTAAAATTATCTTCTTGAAAACGTGGACAAAATTCTATCCTTCGTTTCTTTTGTAGAGGTGTCCTTAAAGTGATTTATTTTGGTTTTCTTGATATGTTGCCTTGTCTTTTTAGTGACATACGGACGGTTTCTAGACACCTTTTTATATTTCATTGATTTCCAAATCTGTAAGCCAAATTGCGAAACCCCAGGCGCAAATTGTGTCGTCCTAAGGCCAATAAAGCGTTCAAATTGTTTTCTCAAATCTTAATCCTAAAACTGGTCTATGCCTCATATCCATGCCATTTTTCATCTCCGTTATTGTCTCATATACAGCACTTTTTCCCACTTCAGTCAATTGCACCAAGTTTTTAACGTTTCGAAAACCTTTTCTCTACAAATATTTTACCTGCTTTATTTTTTCTAGTTGCGATATTATTTCATAAATTTTTTACCTGCTTACAATTAACAATATTTAACAAATAGTGTTGCCATGCAACTTTGGCCATAGCCGGCTATCAGCACAACGTATTTTAGCAATCAGTTTTGTTTTAGAATGTTACAAAAAAGAAGTACCTGTATTAGAATTATGAAAAATAATAAATTCCGGATACTTTGTAGACGGACTTTATATGCTATTATCATAGCTCATTCTCCTTACTAATGATATTTGGTACAGACCGGCCGAATTAATTTATTAGAATATTAGAATATTATTATATTATTAGAATATTAATTATGAGCATAACAGCATATGAAGATCTGACTTGAGCATTAGGAAAGTTTTTTCTGCGTTTTTAACGTGGAAATTTCGGAAATACATTTCTTCACTCGAATTTGCTCGCAAAGATATGTCTTGTATGTACATCTGTATGCACTAGATGGCACTAGTGTTAGATTAATACCTTACTGTTTCTGTGTATAGTGGATATAGGCACTTAAAAGATTTGTAATCGTTGGCGTCGCGTTGGTCTGAAGAGCAGCAACAAGTTTGAAACGTCTGGATGTTGCAATTTGCTCCAGTGATCAACAAAACCCTATCGGTTTTGTTTGAGTTTAGAATTGTCATGCAGTGTTTCGATTTGTAGAACTATCTATTACCATAGTTCACACACTTATTGTTGATAAGTTGGAGTAAGTGAATAAGTTTGTTGTCATTAAGAATGCCCCATATATTTTTTGTTAATCTAATTACTCTTTGGGGTATCAATAAATTTTATTTTATTGTATATTACCTTTTCTTTGTAGTTTTAAATTACTTTAAATTTGGAATTATATATTCTAACTTCTACAATATATATTGATTTATATAAAAACCTATCAAAATGATATCCTTGTATATAATCAATATGAAATAATTTTCAATGTCTCGGAAAAAACTTTTCACATCCCGACAAGAAACGGATTAATACAAATCTATAAACAAAAACTTCACAAGTAATTAACATACAAATACAAGAAAATCCACTTTTCAAAAATTATCTGAAATTCTCAAAATAAAGGATCAAATGAAAATAATTGAACGAGAATTCCATCATTTGATAGCTATTTTGGTCTCTAGACTGTGTTCCGAGTACAAATGGTTATAGGTTAAACGTAACAACACGTTGATCTTTTATGTTTCATTTTGGATACTTTAAAGCTTACTTCGAGTTTATTCGTTCTAGGTTTTATCTTATTGGGTGAGTGAAATTTTGATGTTGTAATATATTAGAATCTGAATTCAATACATTTCTGAAGAGGTCTAGACACCGAAAAAGCTATCAAATGTTGGAATTCTCGTTCAATTGTTTTTATTTGATCCTTAATTTTGAGAATTTTAGATAATATTGGAATAGTGGATTTTCTTGTATTCGTATGTTAATATACATTTTATATAATTTTTGTTAATACATTTGTATTAGTACGTTTCAAGTCGGGATGTAGAAAGGTTTTTTTCCGAGATATTGAAAAATATATTTTATATTGATTATTATATATAAGGATATCATTTTGATAGTTTTCGTATATAGATCAATATGTATTGTAGAAGTTAGAATATATAATTCTGATTTCAAAGACATTTAAATTTTACTTCTATTAAGTAGTGACCCACATTCAAATTGATATTTGTAGTTTTTGTAGAAATGTTAGAATGTTTTCTGTGATTGGGAATCTTTCTGCTGGGTAAATAAAGTTATATTATTATTATTATATATTTTATTTTCTCACATAAAACAGAAGAGGTTTTGAAAGAAGTTGTTGTTCAGCCTCTGGCAAGAAGACTTGTTCATGATATCAGGTATAACTTTCTTAGGTAGCTTTATCGTGGTTATAAAAAGCGAAGAAATATTTCTGAGCATTTTATAAAAACATGCCTGCAACATCCATCTTTACGATATGAAGACATCGTCGTTAAATAACTTGTTACTTCAGCACTTTTCCCGGTTTCTTTCTATATCTATCTCCATAATATCTGTTTTGTTTACAGAAGACCGCACTAACCGATAATGAAAATATGCCAGCAATGCCGAGCAGTGGGGAAACTTTGGTGTATTTAACTCCATTATACCAACAATCTATGACAATTTCGTTGCTTCGTCGAACAAAAGGTTTCGCACAGCTCCTGATTACGCGAAGTTAGTGCCTATCAAGCTGGTGGAAGTCTTTCTAAATTGGGACCCCAAAGTTTTTACTGACGTCATAAGCTCACTATTAAATTCTACTGAAATAATGGCTAGGTCCATTGAAGCTGAGTAAATGGGTATACTCACCATATAAAGTCTTGCATCCTTATCGTATTTGAATTGTAAAAATAAAATATATGAGAATATTTGTAGCAATAATAAAAGAAACTTCTTCACAATGGAAAACTATTAAAATAACCGATCCATTTTCATCAGTACGATTCAATTCATATAGTCGAAATCATGTATATTATTGTGATTTTATATTTATTCATTTATTCAATTTACAAACACCAAGATGGTAATACTATGCATAGGCATAATAATACCAAACGTAACAAGCTACAAAGTCACATTTAAGTAAGGTTTAAATTTTAATGTAGCAATAAGAAACGTCTGAGCTCAGCAAGTTCAATATTATTTAGGTCAGCAACCATATTATTGGACTGCATATCATTGTGACCTTTGAGTGTGTGAGTAAGTGAAGAAAGGCATCTGTTATCAATATAGAAGATATTAAAGCACTCAACCCCAAATATACATATGTCGAGAGTTTATGAGTCGAAATAAATGAAGAACCTACAATGCGGAGAATCGCGTTATGTTTCATTTTATAATAAATAGAAATTATTATATAGTCCGTTTTGAAAGTATCCGGAATTTATTATTTTTCATAATTTTAATATACTTCATTTTTGTTACATTCTAAGACAAAAGTAAAATAGGTTGTGCAGATAGTCGGCTATGCCAAAGTTGCATGGCAACACTATTTGTCAATTTGAAATAATGTCGCAACTAGGAAAAAGAAAACGGCTAGAATATTTGTATAGAAAAGGTCTTCGACACGTTGAAAAATTAGTGCAACTTATTGATCTGGGAAAAAGTGCTGTATATGAGACAATAAAGAGGATCAAAAATGGCTTGGATATGAGGCATGGACCAGTTTTAGGAAGATGCCGTAGGATTGAAGAAAACTATTTGAACGCTTTATTGGCCTTAGGACGACACAATCTGCGCCTGAGGTTTCACAATTTGGCTAACAGATTTGGAAATTAACGAAATATAAAAGACAAGGCAACATATCAAAGAAACCAAAAAAAATCCCCATAATGACACCTTTTCGAAAGGAGCGAAGGATAGAATTGTATCAACGTTTTCAAGAAGATAACTTTAATAATGTCTATGTATTTGATGAAAGTTATTTCCAACTTGGTGTAAATCACTTGAAAATCCTTTTGAAATAACCTGTTACAGTTCAAATTTCCAAATTTCCCACTAAAATAATGGTTTGGGGAGCGATACCTCAGTTTGGTGCTAGGCCTCTCTGTAAAGTTGATGATACCATTAATGGTGAAAAGTATATTCTGGTATTCTAATCATTATTTTGGTGGGATAAGTAAATAAGATGAATATTTCGTTATAATTCTCGAATTCAAGAATTAAAAATATATACTAAATAATTACAATTGAGTTTTGTTTTTTCCGTCTAGGGGGACTATATATGTGAATATTCAATTAGAACTGAAGAAGGAAAAAAAATATTATTTTGTCGTATTTTTACGAAGACTGACGATGCAAATTGAGATCTAAAAATCAAGGGGTTCAGAAGTTATTTTAGATTAGTTCTTGAAATTATTGCAATGGAACATTTTTATTTGAACGACCTTATTGAAAAGTAATTTTGGATAATTTTCAATGAACAATTTTCTCACGCCACGTGAATCTAACAAATAAGAAATTGCTTCCTTGATTCTTTCTAGCATATATTTTTAGTTCTAATTTATGTGGTTCATTCTGCCTATATAAAACGTATAATAGATGTTGAAAGAAATATTACATGTGTTCATTCTGTTAACATTAATACTTCACTCCAAAACTAATATATTATAATCGAGACAGGCGTAACAGAGTATTATTGTAGTTCATGTTGATTAGGAAGAGATACATCGATTCATAGTGTTATTTAAAGTTATTCCAGTAGGAGATAACTGAAAAAAATTCTCACATAGATCTATCTGCCTGTCGATTTATATTCGATAAGAGAATTATATTTTTAGTGTTAGTCAGATTTTGGTTCATTTTTTTATCAAATAAAGAAAAACAACCAGAAAAACTGTTAGCTCCTGAAAATTTCACGTTTTTATTTTGAAGCACTCTAAGGGTTGAAAATGAGAGCTTGATATAAAAGACAATATTATTCGAATTTTTTAAGACGTATTGTCATAAAAATCAAAAGGAATTCTCAATAAGTTATGTTCACTTCTAAGAATTGCAAACGATTTACGCACAAGCTATATGAAAAATACTGGGTTGTTCAGAAAGTAATTTCGTTTTCTTTTGGAAAAATTAAAGACAGTTTTTTTAAAATGGTTGAATATTTTATTAAATTATATATTGACCATTCTGGTCAAACACCTTTTGCTATCTTTCTGATAGTAGCATGATTTCACGCTCATAAAATGTTTGGTCTCCACTGGCAAAAAACTAGACCAGGTGATTTTGGACCTCTTCATTTGAATTAAAGGTTTTATCGCCCAAAAAATTTTGCCATGACCAGAACAAATAATAATTCGAAGGCGCCAGATTTGGAGAATAAGGTGGGTGTGGCTGCGTATTCCATTCCAGTTGTAGAAGCTTTGGGCGAATGACCAAACTTGTATGAAATCTACCATTATCTTTTCTGTTAATTAAATCTGGCCTTTTCTGTTGAAGTGCATCTTTCAGTTTGTCCAGCTGATGACAGTAGACTTCCGAATTCATTGTTGTGTTATCCGATAAAAGCCGAAAAAAAAACGATTTCTGTAAAATACCACCAAACAGACAGCATCACCTTTTTTTGATGGATGCAAATCCGATTGATCTGAAAATTGGAGTTCAGAAGGATAATGTACTCGACATGGAGTAAATATATGAACACATATCAAAGCTGTGTTGTCATCTGAATAAAAAGTATGAGCATAAATGCTCAGTGTTCACGTCGATTACCACAATTTTGCAGGTCTTGAAAGCCCCGAAGAAATAAAAACTTTGAATATTTCAGCTTTATCCCATCATCCCATGAATTTAAATGAACTTAGCGCCTTTACCGTATCATCAGCCAATAAAACTTCAAAAATGCTGAAAATCCTATAAGCTGTCTAGTTTCCGATCCAACAGGAGATTGTTCGAATCGCTCGTGCTCAACTATATAAAATACGGTAATATTCAGTTAAAGTTCAGTTTTATTACGTCGTAAAATACACATCTAAGTAGATCGTAAAAATGTTACAAAATACGATCTTGTTCATCCCCGGTTACAGTTGGACTGACTGCGCTACCTCATAGCTGGTAAAACAATATACTGACGGTTATGACTTCGGCTTGCTATTCAGGTAAAATAATTATTAGAACACTTTTATTTCCTCCCCTTTACGTGATATTATATTACTGACTAAATGAACTCATTTTTAATAGTATATCTATTTGGAAACAACTATGAAACAGTAATTATGAGTTCAAAAATGGTCGTGTATCGATACTTTTTAATCCATACAGATTTGTTGAGAACTTTCATTACTTCAATAATTGCGTAAAACCTTTGATCTCTAAAAAAACTTATTTTCTTTGATGTAAATACAGGACGCGTCTTTTAAAAGAAACAGAGGTCATATGGGACAATTTGAATATTTTTATATAGGTAAATCGCCCTTCTCAAGAGCTCAAAATTTGTTCCCTCCAAACCAAAATTGATTATTCGCAGTATATGTTTAGATTGATGTGGCTTGCTTCATTTTAAATGTACTATAATTTCAAGGGGTAGATCGGGTGTTTTTTTAGAGTGATAGAACTTTCGATAGAGATAACTATGATTTGACAGAAGGTGCATGTATATCTGCTCTTATTTCTCTATTTGAACATTCACTCATGAAATTTATTGAATCGAAATCTTTCAATTGGAATTATCAGAAAATTTCAACTGATGCCAGTGGAAGATATCGGGTGAGTTTTTTAGATAAAACTTTCGATAGGGATAACTGTGATTTGACAGAAAGTTGAAGCCATGTTGTTTTGGCATTTCTGTTCAGTAAGCATTGACAAATTATCATGGAAATACTCATGCCGCAACAACGTTTACAAATAGTTGAAATTTATTTTCAAAATCAGTGTTCTATTCGCCAAACTTATAGAGCACTTCGTGAAATAAATGGTTTACATAATCGAGCACCAGAACGGCTTATTCGTCGACCTGTCCATAGATTTCGGACAACATTTTTTCTACTCGATGCAACAGCAAGACAAAGAACTGTAGTACAGAAGAAAATATCGCTGCTGTAAGTCATAGCCTTAATGATGATCCAGATTTGCCCATTTCTGGTTGAACAGCAAAATTGCCGTATATGGAGTAAAAACAATCCTCAAGAAGTTCTGCAGGTTCCATTGCATCCTGAAAAATGCACTGTATGGTGTGGTTTACACGCTGGAGGCATCATCAGTCCATATTTCTTTAAAAACGATGCTGGAGCTAATGTAACAGTGAATCGTGCTCGTTAAAGATCGATGATCAATGATTATTTGTTTTAAAATTTGAATTGTATCGACCCAGAACTGTTTTAGTTCCAACAAGATGGTGCTAAACCTCATGCTGCTACCGTAACAATTGATTTATTGAAAGAAAGATTTAGCGATAACATTATTTCGAGAAATAGTCCAATTAGTTGGCCTCCAAGATCATGCCACATAACACCACTGGATTATTTTCTTTGGGGTTATGTCAAGTAATTGGTTCATGCTGATGAACCAGAAACAATAGACGCTTTTGAAGCCAACATAAACACTAAATTACTCGAAAAAGTGGTCCAAAATTGGTCTGGTCGAATACGGTTCCTCAGAGCTAGTCGTGGTGGACATATGCCGGAAATTATTTTCAAAACATAAATGTCATAAAATTAGCTTTCAAATAAAAAAACATATGGCTTCGATCTTAATTTAAATGTGTTTTATTTCAATTTAAAGTTCTATCACTGTAAAAAAAACAACAGATATTTTTCTTCATACTTTTTGTTTTTATTATTAAAGAACATTTTTTTTCGAATTGTGACCGGCGGTGAAAAGTGGGTCTATAACGACAATCCAAACGTCGGGCAATGTATATTTGCTTCATCATCAACTGTCAAGCCGAATAATCATGGAAAAACAAACATGCTGTGTATTTGGGGGGACCAGCTGGGTATGTTGTATTCTGAGCTGCTACAATCGAAGGAAAGAATCGCAGGGAGGTCTACCGAAGACAATTGAAGCGTTTGAGCCGAGCATTTCGAGAAAAATAGTCGCAATGCGCCTACAGACACGACAAAGTTATTGACTTGTTGAAACGTATTTAGAAAAGCTCAAATGGGAAGTCCTACAGCCCAGACATTGATCTTTCCGATTACTACCTCTTCCGATCGATGCAACATGGCCTGGCTAAGTAACACATCCAATTACGATAAAGAAAAAACTTGATCGATGCATGTATAGCGGCCAAAAATTCAGCCTCTTTTCGCCAGAAAGATAAGAACCAGTTTTGTCTAGCAACATTCAATATTTTGAACATTGATCTTATAACCAAGTTTTCACGATAAAACCTTAATTCTCGAAAAAAAATCGCGCGAACTTATTAATAACTTCCTATCATAAGGAAATTTAGACCTTCATGACATCAATATGGAACGATAAAACTGGATCACTCAAAATAAACTTCTAAATTGAATGTAATTTCGTATTCGCAAAATCCTCCTTCAGAAGAATACATTAATCAAAACATTTCTGTCATTAAGAATTAATTTTGACCTGAATTTTCCGAGTCATTTCATTAGCTCAAAATAAATTCAGTTTACTTGCCTGCAGCGTAGTTTGTTGACAAAAATATTTCTTTATTGCAGTAAAAGTATCAAATTTCCGTGTCGGCTTGTCCATGTTTTCTCGAAGGCAGCTGTTCCAGTCACTCACCCTGAAAATATAAAAATAAAATTAACGAATTTAATGCACGCATTTTATGTAAGGTTTATATCTAGTCTAGTGCCAAGCTGTTATATGAAAAACGGGAAAACTTTCTTTATTTCACATATAATGTTATTAGGCATGTTCCCATGAATAGAGAATTTGATTTAAATTCGAATTCTGCTCGGGAAATTCATTTATCGGACCATAATCATCAATTTAATTCTGATTAATTTCACATATTTTTAGAGCCATATCATGAAAACATGCAAACAAGATTGATTGTTGTTTGGATGCGAAAATACACAAACAAATTTGTTTTTTACCAATACTAACTTATTATTAATAAAGGGAAGCAAAATGATAAACGCGCATGTTGTTGCAAAATTTACCGAGAATCACCAACCAGAAGCTTCGAAACAAAAATAAATAATCTAGAGTTTGGATTTTGAAGTAGTAATTTCGCAACACTTGTGTTTTGACAGAAAGTAGTTGAATATCTGACATTTACGAAATGGGTCGATGCACGCTCGAACAAAACTGGGATTATCTTGTGGAGATGTAATATTATGTTCAATGCCCATTATAGTTTTAGATCGGGTCACTCGACGGAAACAGCTGCAATTTCCTTTGTTGATTATGTGTATGAACTATGAATGCCTTGATAGGGGGTTGCATGCAGCAAGTTCATTTTTTGACCTTTCGCGAGCATTCGATGGTCTTTCATTTCAGTTTATAGTCGATAAGTGTTACAATTTGGGTGTGTATTTTTAGATTGGCCTCGAAGCTATCTCGAGGGTAGATCCATTCTAGTAAAAGTTGAACGCTGCCTATCTGACGAGCACGATCTTAGTCTGGGAGTGTCACAAGGATCCGTCCTTGGGCCTCTTCTATTTTTGCTTTTCATCAACGATCTCCCGGTTAATTTAAGAGCAATATTCCTGAATTTTCTAGCGTATAAACGCTCTTCGTCTTTGACAAGAAAGTTTTTGTTGAGTCTGTTCGATAATGATGCTTCGGTAATGATTTCGGCCCAACATTCGAAGAACTTCAGGCGATCTGTGAGCTATTATTACAAAGCTTTGTGAACTGGTGTCATAAAAATAACTTAATAATCAATATTGGTAAAACCGAATGTACCTACTTTACAATGGACATAGTGATCGTAACCTGGTGATTCGCCATTTAGATAGTGCTATTCTATCTGAGAATGGTACTAAATTTCTTGGCATTCACTTTGACAGCAATTTGTAATGGGGTATGCATATTCATTCTGTGTGCAAATAACTGAACAGTTCTTATTTTGCAGTAAGGGTGAGAACCTTACTACCTTTCATGAATATCTATTATAGTTTGGTCTATAGCCACTTTTCGTATAATATTCTACTGTAGGGAAACTCTTCGGATGTTGGAAGGGCTTTCATAATACAAAAACAAATATGAAAATCAAAACAGATTTAATCTGTTGTCTTCTACAATTTTAATTTCAAAAAATTCTTTGAAGAGACTTTAAGAATTAAATTAATGTCTTTATAAGCACTGCTCATATTTAATAGACGTCAAAATTCATCATACAATATCAAACGGAATTAAGAAAAACCACCGAATACAAACTGTCAATTAAAATTAAAATATAAATAAGCAAATATTTTTTGTTTCGTTCCAGGCATGCGTAATGAACTCTTCAGACAAACTTACGAAGCCCTGTTTGCTACAAAATGTTGTTTTCCGATCCCATATGAATGAAAAATAACCCTTTCTCAAAAATATAAAACATAATTTCAAGAACTTCTCAAAAACTAATTTATTTGAAATATTCAATATATTTAAATAAATTACTTCAAAAAATCTCAAAACATGTAGCACATTCTCAAGAAATAATTAAAGTTACGATAAGATCAGTTCAACATTATATATAATATATAATTATATTAGGTTTTTAAATAAAGAAATTCATTATACAGTGTTGCATGGTTTTAACTGAGGCCAAGTGCCTTATAAACTTTGTATGATTCTGTGAACGTGGAACATAAGCACCTTGGATCTATGAAAGTGTTTACTTTTATTTTCTATTGAGGGCCGTGTATTCCTAAGATTCACCGAGTAAGTCTATACATTGTTTATTTGATTTTATTATATTTTTTATATGTAATGTTGAACTGATCTTATCGTAACTTTAATTATTTCTTGAGAATGTGCTACATGTTTTGAGATTTTTTGAAGTAATTTATTTAAATATATTGAATATTTCAAATAAATTAGTTTTTGAGAAGTTCTTGAAATTATGTTTTATATTTTTGAGAAAGGGTTATTTTTCATTCATATGGGATCGGAAAACAACATTTTGTAGCAAACAGGGCTTCGTAAGTTTGTCTGAAGAGTTCATTACGCATGCCTGGAACGAAACAAAAAATATTTGCTTATTTATATTTTAATTTTAATTGACAGTTTGTATTCGGTGGTTTTTCTTAATTCCGTTTGATATTGTATGATGAATTTTGACGTCTATTAAATATGAGCAGTGCTTATAAAGACATTAATTTAATTCTTAAAGTCTCTTCAAAGAATTTTTTGAAATTAAAATTGTAGAAGACAACAGATTAAATCTGTTTTGATTTTCATATTTGTAATAATCCTTCTACCAAGTAAAAAACCATTCCCTCTTATTTTATTTAATACAAAAACTTATTTTACGGATGATACTCAGCATACTTCCACGTTCATCCTGTAAACCCATATTTGTAGAAAACAATATTATGACTTTAGCATCCATTTTCATTTTCGAATATCTACTATATGTGAAGGAAAATGATAAAAAATTTGTACAGTTGTCTAGTTTTCATAACCATGGTACCAGAAGTGAGAGAACATTATATGTTCTCAAGATCAGAACAACCAGGTTAGAAATGTTTGAAGCATCCATCCTCAACACGTGTAAGTTGTGATATAGTTGATAGTTATTTGATTTTGATAGTTGGAATATTATCTAGGACCGAAGAAGAGATTACCTAGAATTATATTTGTTTTTTGAAGATATAGTGCATGTTTTGCGAGATTTCTGAATTAACTTATTCGAATATTTAAATATATAAAATATTTCAAATGAATTATATTCTTTGAGAAGTCCTTTAGTTGTGTTCATATTTTTAAAAGGCAATTGGTGTTCTTAAAGGTAAGATCAGAAACAATATTTTGTCTCCTTTAAATATTTATTTATTAATTTTAATGACTTTCTTATATCTCTTGGTTTATTTATTCCCTTTGACATTAAATACTGAGTTTTGATTATATACGTCTATTAAACGTAAGCGGTGCTTATTTTAGACATTAATTTATTTCTAAAAGTTTTTTGAATAAAAATTTTTTTGAAATTAAAATTGTAGAAGACTAACAGATTTAATCTGTTTTGATATTCAAAGTTTGTTATATTTCTTCTATCAAGTAAAAGGCCTTTTTCTATTTTATTTTATATATAATATATAATTATATTTAGGCTTCAATAAATCTCATTATGGAATGTCAATGTTTTTAAATATAACCTTAAAAATAACTTACACTGTTCTGTGATTTTGTTAGAACATAGACCAATCTTGAATTTTGAAGTTAGTCTGTTTGAAGCATCCATCCTTAACACGTGTGAGTTGTGATATATTTATAGTTATTTGATTTTGATATTTGGAACATTATCTAGGACCCAAGAAGAGATTACCTAGATTTATTTTTGTTTTTTGAAGATATAGTGCATGTTTTGAGAGATTTCTGAATGAACTTATTCGAATATTTAAATATATTAAATATTTCAAATAAATTGTATTCTTTGAGAAGTCCTTAAGTTGTGTTCATGTTTTAAAAATGCAATTGGTTTTCTTAAAGGTAGGATCAGAAACAAAATTTTGTCTCCTTTAAATATATATTTATTAATTTCATGACTTTCTTATTTCTGTTGGTTTATTTATTCCCTTTGACATTAAAAACTGAGTTTTGATTACATACGTCTATTAAACGTAAGCGGTGCTTATTTTAGACATTAAATTAATTCTAAAAGTTTTTTGAATAAAAATTTTTCTGAAATTAAAATTGTAGAAGACTAACAGATTTAATCTGTTTTGATATTCAAATTTCGTACACTTTCGATAACTGAACGCTTATCCATTATGCCTTGCAACCACCTCAAAAACTTAACAGACGTATCTCAAAATTATATCCTTTTTTATTAGTGATTTGATTCCTGGATACGTGAAAACTTATTGAACTCGAAATAACATAAATGAGTGTTTACCTTTTTCTGCCATTCAGTGTATTTAGTTCAGTTGGCATTCGTTCAATCACATTTTTCAGAGGTAAACTTCCGATGTTTTGCGGTTCGGCATAGCGTCAATTTTCCCGAAAATCAGATTAAGGATTTCTATCCCGTATTAATTCACCACGAAACGTATTTACTCCATACACGCCTACTCTAAATGGCGATTTCCCGTGGTTTATTTTCGACTTTACCGTCCAACTTCCCCCATAAATCTCCGTTAGATTGACGGGTCGAAATCAAAGATTACCGGAATGGAGCGTTTGATCCGGTACTTGCGGACGACCCGGTCTGATACTTAATTCTGGAATACTTCCTGATAGCGGTTTGAACACCTTTCAGGTGGGTGATTTTCGCCGAGCATTTCCCTCGAAACGAAAGTAGAAAGCTCTCGATTCGGATCCGTCCGTCAGATGATGTGATTGAGATTCTTTGATGGCGGCCTAGAGCCGAATTACGCATCTCAGCTGCAGAAGGTTACTTGCTCCCGGAAAAGCGTTGAGATGGGAGAAGCTACTCCCGCCATTGCAGCCGTTGATTTTGGAAGTTGAGGAATATGCTTTGAGGTTCTAACACCATGGTATTAGCTCAAAATCATGTAGTTTATTTTTTAAGAATCAGTTTTTATTGCAAGACCCTAAGAATATTACATATCAGGACGTATTTATCCTTAAGCTCGCCGATATTAAAGGCAAAAGATGAATGTGATATTTAAGATGATGAATTAACTGACCCTACATGTTATGGGTGTCCAGCTTTAAAGTTGATTCATTAAAATTTGAATATCAAAACAAATTAAAATATGTTTGTCTTCTACAATTTTAATTTCAAAAAAATTTAATTCAAAAAACTTTTAGAATTAAATTAATGTCTAAAATAAGCACCACTTAAGTTTAATAGACGTATATTATTTGTTTTGATATTCAAATTTTGTTATATTTCTTCTATCAAGTAAAAATCCTTTTTCTATGTTGATTCATTAATTAGTCTTTTCATCATTTTTGTAATTATTTGGTGAAAATTTGGAAGGTATGAATGTAATTTAGTAAACGAAGATTTTTTGGATGAGCCAAATTGTTTGGTGGTGGCTCGATTGAATTTTCAATGAAAGGAGAAAATAATATTTTTCAGATGTCTTGGAGAAAGAAAGGTTTATTTGGTTGAAGCAAGAAGCATCATCCTCAGGAAAAAAGGTTTTTCAATGTGAAGCGTTTTATCAGAGTCAGTGTCATTTTATGTCAAATAATTCGGAAGATTCCTGTTACTTGGTCAGTGAAAGAAGGGAAGTACAGAAGATACCTTCAAACCAATCAATTTTACCAGTCCTTGAAGTCTACTGAAATCATTCTCTAGTTTAGCACAGTTCTCCTAGCAACTTATCTTCAAGAAAAACTTCAAATCATCGGCTTGAAGAAGAAATTGGGCAAATCTAAAACATTTCGCAATATCGTTTAAATAAACAACAAAAAGTAATGGACCCAGTTTAGAACCTTGAAGTATCCCAGATAAGTTGTTATAAACATATGACTTAAATCCATTGACCCTTACGGACTACGATCTCCTCCTGACGTATGATTCCAGCCATCTTAGCATATCGCCGCAAACACCGACCTCCGCAAGTTTACGCAATAGAAAATATAAAATATTATTTAAAGTATTTAATTGACATTTTTAATTTATATTCAATTTTCTTTAGATTCTTTTATTCCTCTTGATGCTGTGCGATGGGTGTAAATTCTATATGTCTACTAAATTTAAACTTCCGAGATATTTATTTTATTTGATTTCGAAGGGTCTTCGATAAAAACAAATTCATGAAATTTAATTAATTTAATTTTAAAGAGTTTTCGAGAAGGTTAGAAGAATTAATCTGGGTGATACTTAAGATATGGTAGTAGACTGCATCAAAGTAAAACCTAACATCTTCCATAAATAAGTAAATAAACCAATATAAAACATACAATGAAGGTTTTAATTTTTGATTTTCGGGTTCTGATTTAACTGATCATCAATAGGTAGGAGTTCCTAAATATAAACACCACTTTGCTAAAAAAATATTGAACGTGCCTTCAGGACAATCTATAGGGTTGATGGATTCATAAAATAAATTATAATAAAAACAATAAATGCAAATGTGTATTTACAAAACCAAAATTTTTTAACACTTCTATGTGCGTCACCTCGTTTCTCGTTTCAGCGATTGCAAACAGAACTCTTTTATTCTGAGTTAGTCGACTCTCAAAGTATCGAACCACACTCCACTATAAGAACAAGATCAACAAATCGAATTATTTGCAGTAAATGCTCCTCTTTCTATTAAACTTTTTAATTTTTGTTAATTTTATAGTGTCATTTTTTTTCTTTCCTCCTATCTCCTTGACAAACGCATCACGTTTCATCAGCAAAGGGCAGTTAGTTTCCGTGATAGGACACTCTTGTATCCAATCCCTTTATTATCACACGATTCGATTCATGAGAAATTCTGTTTTTTGTTATTTCGAAATTATACAATACCAGGAATTCAAAAATCCCTAGCACATGTACACGAGAGGTTTCAATGGAAACTTTCCGTTCGTATGAATTAAGAGATCACTGTATTCGAAACGTATCTGTTCGTTACCATACGGCTTTTGTTGAAATATTGTGTAGACTGTAAGCTTATGTAGGGTTTAATCCGTCATTTGGATTGGAAAGAGATCTGGAAAACCGATAACTACGCTATTGAGTATCGTCACAAGCTGATATCCTGGCATTGAAGTAATTTGCGCATTACCAATCTAGTAATGAGTTTGATTGTTATTGAAATACCTCTAAAATACGTGCAGTTTCATCCTCTGAAGCGGACGGGGACGAAAATTAAAGGAACTATTTCAATCAGCATTGATCACGTTCCGGGCAGTTATTGAAATAAATGTCTGGAACGAATAATTAGCTAGAGGTCTTTCAGACCTCTACGGTACATAGTAATTTTAGAATGAGTTCGTCATTTTGAAAACATTGATGTATTTCATGTAAAAATATTTTCAATTCAGATTGTATGAAAATAACAATCTATTCTGTGAAACAAAATCATTAAGGCATGAGCGTGTACGCGACTCAAAAACTAAATAAGATATTGTACAGTAGCCAGCAGTATTAAATGAAATACAAATCAACAAACTATAAAAATGAACAGAAAAATTCCCAAGACCAAAATCTGCTTCGATGAAAGTTGATTATTTAAAGCTAGTTTATCTAATATCTAATAACTAGAGCTATCTACAATCGTTATATAAAGTATATGTATCTATTATATAACTAGGTGATTGGGGTTTATGTAAGTTACTGGGTTACGGTAGCAGCATGAGGTGTAGCACCATCTTGTTGGAACCAAAACACTTCTAGGTCGATACAATTTAAATTTTGAAACAAATAATCATTGATCATCGATCTGTTCGAGCACCATTCACTGTAACATTAGCTCCAGCATCGTTCTCAAAGAAATATGGACCGATGATGCCTCCAGCGTGTATAGCACACCATACAGTGCATTTTTCAGGATACAATGGAACCTGCAGAACTTCTTGAGGATTGTTTTCACTCTATATACAACAAATTTACGATAATAAAATGGATCAACTCCAAACTGTTCTAGGGCCCCATCAGCAAACAAACGACGCTTATTAGGGTCAAGTGGCTGTACTTCTTGAACCAGTTGGATTTTGTATGGGTGTAGACCAAGATCTGTATGCAAAATTTTCCATATGGTGGATGCACAGAGTCCAATTTGTTGTAAACGTCGACGAATAAACAAATCTGGATCATCATTAACACTATGACTTACAGCAGCGATATTTTCTTCTGTACGTACAGTTCTTTGTATTGTTGTTGTAGCATCGAGTAGAGAAAATGTTGCCGGAAATTTATCGATGGTTCGACGAATAAGCTGCTCTGATGGACGATTATGTAAACCGTAAATTTCACGCAGTGCTCTATAAGTTTGGCGAATAGAACACTGATTTTGAAAATGAATTTCAACAATTTGGAACGTTGTTGCGGCGTGAGTCTTTTCATGATAATTTTTCAATGCTTACTTAATAGAAATGTCAAAACAACATGGCTTCTACCTTCTGTCTACCTACTGTCACTCTAAAAAGAACACCCGTTAGGTGAAGCTCCTCTGGTCAATGCGTTTATCTGCTCTAGGCGTTAAATATTGGTTCTCCTTATTACTCATTTTATATTCTGACTCTGTTATTTTGATATGTATTTTCTGTGCGTTCATGCCAAGTAAAATCTGCACCACAAATAGTTAGAGTGGCTCATAATCTTAGCAATAGCAAATAGCTCATCTGGCGACAGCAGGAGAAGCTTTTTCTTTTCTCTTCATATGACAAGTTAGGTTCCTTCTCAACCTACTATACCACATCTTATTGTGGACTGACATAGGGCCAAGTATATGATCTTCAGCTCTGTTAATTCCAAGTACTTCCAAAAATATTTAAATTCCTCTTCATCAGTTTGATAACCCGATTCGGGCTGAATCAGAAAGATCGATTGCAGACTCAGCGGACCCAATGTCTTCAATCTCATCTACAGCAGCTGTTAATCTGTCAAATCTTTATCCATAAAATGCTGATATAGGAATAGTTTTCAATTCCATCGTTTATTGTACCCAATCAAGTACAGATGAGATTGCAACAATTTGAAAAAAATTAGGTACTTCAATGATGATGCCATAAAGCTGTCTTGAGAATTACATCTATGATAAAACGTAAATCAAGCCAAATATGGTTATTGATAATATATTGTACTAAAATCTTGTAAAAGTCAAAACTGAAGAACTTTTGTTCATATTCCATGTTATTAACTATATCATAATAATCATGCATCAAAGTATCCATGGATTTATAAAATTAAACTGTCGTTCCTGTAATGTGATTTTCCAGTGACCATTGCAATAATGAATTGATGGATTTACCACGACAGCGCATTATCATTTGATTGAATACAACACCTGCGGTTGTAAATATTTGCTTACATCAGATTCATTTCAAGGAAGAAAGATGGAAATTTAACATGAAAATAGGCGTTTGCTCCCAGTTTAGCAGTACCTAAGTTATTCATCAGCATGCATAACGAAACGGTATGATTGCTCCAGGTCTAATGGCGTTATTTATTCGTTATGCGCTATTTGACCTTAGTGGTGATTCAATTTGTATAGGATGTAATCCTCGTAGAATTGTTTTCGTTCTAAAAATATGTGAATATATGCCTATTTATATAGCGACAATCTAGGAATGCTGTTGGTTTCATGCCCGCGTCCAATTAATCCAATTGGTGTTTATTTACATCTGGTGTATTAGCTGAACACTCACTCGTCTAGAGCATTCATTACGGAATGGAAGTGAACATAAAAGCTTTGTATTGCTATTCAATCAATTAAATTGACCTGAAATTTCTCTCACTTATAAAAGTAATATAGCAAATTTAAAATCACCTTCATTTTATTTGAATTTTAGTTCCGAATATACGTAGACTCGCGCTAGTGTGAACACAAAAAAATTCTGCTTGTACATAATTTCAAGCCGTTCACAATAGTGAAAGTTGTGTGAAAGACATGAAATAAATGTTTACAGGATTAAGAAAATGACACGAAACCAAAGCTTTCGATGCAAAACTGGAATAAAAAAAAATGAAAATTTGTCATTTGAAATAACAAGTTATTTTTGTTTGCACATTCTTGGCTGATAGTTGAACATTCACAGCTTTATACTGAATTGTTCCTAGGCTTCCATTTTCACTTATGTTTATATGAGTATTTTGTGCGGCTCATTGACTTTTAATGCCTTCAGAACCTCTGCAATAGGAATCTTCTCATTTTCCTCAGTTTCCACATCAGAGTTTCTTTTTTCGGAATCAGTGAGAACATTCAAATCATCATCAATATTAGCCAGACCTTGGTTCGCTTCCAGCATATCTCTATTCCAGTTTTTCACATCTTCACAGTTATACTCAGCCTAAAAATTCAAAAATATCTTAAGTAGTTACTCAGTATCTTAAATCATAGTTGATATGTTCGAATATTTGTTAATTATGAGTGTTACAAAGTTTTCTCAACTGACCGGATGAATTATGTTCAGCAACTAGATAGTTTCCTGTACTATAGGTTCCGATTTTTTTACTCATCAATATTTCTAGGAGCTTCACAAGTAGATGATCATCTACATTAATGTCGCTATGGTCAAAAACTCTGCTCCAACACCTGTTGATTACCAGAGGATCTAATTGTGTATATTTCTCAAAAACTATGCTGAAGCTAATGTTACAGTGAATGGTGCTCGTTACAGATGTATGATCAATGATTATTTGTTTCAAAATTTGAATGGTATCGACCCAAAAGTGCTTTGGTTCCAACAAGATGATGCTACACCTCATGCTTCTACCGTTACAATTGATTTATTGAAAGAAAGACTTGGCGATAACATTATTTCGAGAAATAGTCCAATTAATTGGCCTCTAAGATCATGCGACATAACTCCACTGGATTATTTTCTTTGGGGTTATGTCAAGTCATTGGTTTATGCTGATAAACCAGAAAAAAAGACTCTTTGAAAGCTAACATAACCCGTGTTATTGATGAAATAAGGCCAGAATTACTCGAAAAAGTGGTCCAAAATTGGTCTGGTCGAATGCGGTTCCTCAGAGCTAGTTGTGGTAGTTATATGCCGGAAATTATTTTTAAAACATAAATGTCATAAAATTATCTTTCAAAGGAAAAAAAATTGGCTTCAATCATTATTTGAAGTTCTATCACTCTAAAAAAACACCCGATGTTTTCAATTCCGTTAGTTATTTTGTTCACTATGCAACTGAAATGTTCAATTGTGATGCAATTTTTTGTGTCTGCTGAACACAGGGTTACTTCTTAGAAAATGTGAGGCATCCATTCTACATTATCGTGCAAAAAATACATGCAAGATTTTGAAACATCTTCCAATAATGTCATCAATAAGTACTGAAAAATTCGAGGGTTGGGAGAATCGATATTAAAAAACATATAAAACCTTTTTGATTGTATTGAAATGTCTAATTTTCCTACGCAAGGACGAAAACAAACATTAATTTTCGAATGATACTGCCTCTATATATTGGAATACCACATTCACCTAATATGTAATTACATAACCCATTCATATCTGGTCGGCGAAACTTTCTAAAGCTAACCATTTGAGTTCACCACCAACTCTCGACGCGTTCACGTCAAATAAAAAAATAATGAAGGCATGGGTTGCACTGTATTTCCACCAGCCATAATCTGGTTTAATTACATCGCGTTGGCGTATAGACTTCACAAACTCTACGAAATAGGAAAACCTCACACTGCGGCAGTAGCTTGTACTTCTGGAATAGACCACATTGGCAAAAAATTATGATTGCAGCAATATACACCTGATAAATAATGCTAATGGAATTTTCTGCTGGCTCTAGTTGATGAATGAGAAATGAATAAATTGGATATTACGTTGAAGGACTTTGAACCAATTATTTGAAATATAAACTACAATTTATTTTCTGGAAACCTCTACAATTTTAATTTTCAAAATCTTTTAAAATTTTTATAATTAAAATAAATTGTATGTCATAAAAACACTCAAGAGCGTACCCAGGATCAAATCTAGGAGGAGTGGCAAACCATGATCGGGAACATTTTGTCACGGAATTTGAATGAAACCAAAATTCTTAGAAAGAAATGTATAATTATAATAGTGCTTCATTAACTAAGTTATTAAAATCATTTTCTTCAAAAAAAAAAAGGTATTCTAGTTACATGTCTTATACTATTATCATTTTTCTTGGATTTGTAGAAAATTTGTTCAAAACTCTCGTTTCAATCCAGTCCTGATTTTCCTCAAAAAATTTAGGATGAACGTTCATCAAACTCAACCCAGTCAATCTGTCCTGTCCCATTGCACTTCTCAGCTAGGTCTTCACCTTTCGAAGGGTACTGAAAGATCGTTCAACAGTAACCGTAGTGGACGGGAAAGCACTTAAAATGATGAGTGCATGCCTTGTTGCAGGAAAAAAGTATTAGCCTCCTCTTAAAGTGCAGCCACTTCAATATCCTTTAATTTGTCCCCTGCTAAACCTTTCTTCTTCCACAGATTATACCACAAATCTAATTCTGCAGAGACATCACCTAACTCAAAAAATTCCATGAAGGATTTTGCGTTTTTTTCCAAATCATTTGAAGTATTTTTTAGCATGTATGAAGGATGAAGATGGGATAAGGAAAAAGCAGGTGTATTCTCGTGTGGAAATCTAACATTCGATGATAAGGTTAAAGAGTCAAGATAAGGGATCATCAATGATCAATGATCGTCTCCAGTATTCAATCGCAGTGTTATATGGTGGATTACTTCTGTGTATTTGCTTTTGAACAATTCGTGGAACTGTTAACTCAACGCCGATTTTCTTCGCGATATCCTGTGATTTTTTTAGGTACTTCCTCAAAAACATGTTCAATTTCTTGTCGATCCTTCTTGATGACATCAAGGATTTGACCAATGTATTTCCTCACCATAATCAAATCCATATTTTTACCTTGTAGAACGTTCACAACGGGTTTCAAAATCGCAGAGTACTTTGCAATCATGACTAAACCTATAATGAAGATTGATTTAGTTACTGCACAGTGCAATTGACAGGCAAATTTTCTTGTAGCATAGTTTCCTTCGATCGAGAAATGTTTTAACGCATTGACGATTTCATGAAAGCTATTTGAAAACTTTCTGATGCTTTTATATTTCTCAGACCATCTGGTCTCACAGAGCCTTGATAAATTAGGAGCCGAATTCCTGCGGATTGGCGACTCAAGAAAGAAGGATATTGTATCCTTAACAGTTGCAATCAAATTTCTTATTTCTGGTAGTTTGCTAGCATCATTGATCACAAGACTTAGTTTGTGGCTTAAGCAAAGAAAAAATGAAGATTTATTGTACTTTTTCTCCAAAATGGCCTGTACACCACCTTCTTTTTCAGCCATCGTAGAACATCCTTCAAATCCAAATCGAACACGATTCTCTGTTGAAAGATTTTCATCAATTAAAAAACTCTGAATTGTGCTAGCGATTGTGTCTCAATTCATGAACACCAAAATGACGCGGCAATAAATTTATTAAACGAGCAGACGGATCTGTAGAATTCCCCAATATTCGATGCCCTGTATAGACCAACATCTTGGGACAAAAGGCAATGAAATGAATATTTTCGAAGTCCTAGAAATTCATAAACACCAAAATGACCGGGCAATAAATAAAATAAATAAATAAAAAGGTGCAGACTAACTTATGAAGAAAAAAATACGCAACTGAATCTTTCAGTTTGAAAATGTAGTAATACTACGAAACTCGAGTAACTGTAATTAAATAAAGCTAGTGATAATAAACAAAGTAATTTCGTTTTTCTAACTAAAATGATCTATTACAAAGTAACGGACTACTCTATGCAATATTATTTTTATTATTGAAATTGTTATTTCAATAGTTGTAATGTATTGCAGCAACAAAATTTAATAACGATTAATTTTTTTGCTTCTAGGGGGGCAGCTACCCCATTGCCCCTCGCTTGGTACGCCCATGAAAACACTGTTCATTTTATAGGCATATAGAATTATCAACACATACAGTTTTGAAACCACTTATGGCAAAAAATTATTTATGTCCTTTATGTTAGGACATTATAAAAAACTCTGGGACACGTCAACTTCAAAATTTGATGGGGCGCTTTCTAAGCATAAATTTAAATATTCGCGTAAGTCCAGCACAGTCCGTCCCCTTTATTTTAAATGGAACATTCTGTACATTTTTATATATTTCAAAGTACCTTAATAACCTGATATCAATGAAATATATCATGTATCATCATAGGGTGAAATAATGAAATAAACAATTCATCATGCGTTAAATAATGGTATTTTCAAATAACCTCAATGCAGACTGAATCTTCAGAACTATCAATTAAGTTGGGAAATTTTCTAAAATCAGTTCTCCAAACGCTCATGGATCTTAGTTTTGTTAACATTTTTTGTCATGATACCTAAAAAACTATCTACATTTGCCGATAAATAAAAAAAATCTGCAAGTAATGTGGATTGTTATCAGTCAGAAATAGTGGAATTGAGATTTATATTGAAAAAGTTGATTCCTAATTGAAAACGTATTTCTGGTAGAAGTAATGATGATATATCTAACTGAGACTCACCGAATTGAGATTTTGATGATGATCGGTTACAAGGATATCTCTAGAAGTCAAGCTGGAGTGGCAAACTTTTGATCAGAGGTATCTAAAATTCATTGACAGTTCAGAAAACTTGGACATGTCAAACCAATTCGTTGAAGATACCGTGAAATTGGATATTTCGTTAGGTGTTGCAGAAGATCCAACGATAAGTACACGTCAAATTTCCATTTGAAATAATGTAAGTCATACAACTGCCAAAGGTTTCTTCACAAAGAAAAACTTCATCCATATAGAATGTCTTTTGTGCAGGAACTAACAGAGGACGATTCAGATCGTAGAATGTATTTCTACGAAATAAAGCTGAATAAACTGAACGGAAATGAAGAAATGAGCTGTTGGTATAATACTTTTTTCTAATGAATCAACATTTACTCTGAACAGGCAGGTGAACCGACAATATTGTATATATTGGTCAGTGGATAATCCTCATTGGATGCGTGAGATGCATACGTAGTATCCTCAAAAAGAGAACGTTTCGGAAGGTATCACAGATGACCATACGATTGGTGCTATATTTATAGATGAGACTTTGACAGCCGAGTTTGATTAGATACAAAGTTGTTTCTACGTTAGTCAACTTATTTTCTAATGTAATAGATGCAAGCCTACCGAATGAAATTGTTTGGTTCCAGCAGAATGGAGCATCACCCCATTATACATCAATAGTCACAACTTACTTAAACGCAATCTTCCCCAATAAATGGATTGGACGAAGAGGTACTATTGAGTGGCAAGCCAGATCGGCAGACCTTACGCCAATACATTTTTTGTGAGGTTATCTCAAGAATAAAGTTTATGTAACGCAGCCGATGAGCATCGTAGACCCCAAAGAAAGTATAACTATAGAAATGCGGAATATTTATACTCAAACTTCCAACAAAGGCGCACTATTAAATTAAGACCTTGGCGTGTCCAGGTTTTTTTCATGACTTTCTAACATAAGGACACAAATAATTTCATTCCATAAGTGCTTTCCACACTGTGTGACAGTTAATTGATATAGAAACAAAAGAAAATATAAGATATTGACCGCGATTAATTAGACATCATCCCAGATAGCTGTTTCTATTGGAATACAAAAAGGTTGAATAATGGAACTCAACACTTGCAAATCGGTGATAAGACTACACAAGATCCAATTTTGTTAGTAGATATGTATTTTCACATACTGCAAACAAAAACCATGAGTTCAATTCTCAAAAATCTTTAGAAATTTATATATATATATATATATATATATATATATATATATATATATATATATATATATATATATATAATGAAAAACTAAATTCGTCAAATAATAGATCAGAGTTGAAGAGATCACCTACACTCTTATTTGAGGATTCGTAAATAGGTAAAAATATCTCTCAACCCTCTATTTTTGCAAACGTATTGATATATTTTTGAACAACATTTTGCATTGTACATTGATCAGGAATTCTTATCTGTTGAAGTCATGATCCTACGAAATAAAAGAAAGAAATTGAGCTTTGATTTTCTTTATAATATTGTAATAGTCTTCAAATTAGCATCAATTTTTCCCAGTATCCATTAAATTCAGTTTGCGTTCAATTGCCAACGTTGCATGATAAATAAATAAACGGTGTGAATTTCACCGCATTACCTCCAACGATAATTTAATTGAATTTCACACCACGTCGACGTAAAGTCCCTGCAAATTTCAGCAAAACTGAAAATATTTCTACATCGAATAAATTTGAAAGCGGCACAAAGATTTTTCATTTTTACTAATGAACACCACTGATGAAACTCACCTTCTACTCTTGTGCAAGGTAATTCCTGTTCCTAATTACTGGAGCTTCCGGTGGAAATTCTCATGAGGATTACAAGTACATGGTGTAATAGGAACTGGAGGTTGAAATTTGGCAGGGTGCACAGAAAACGCATCGATTGAATGTTGGTTATGTACAAAATGCATCTACGTAGATTCGATAAACGATATTTCGATTCTTTCCTTTCAATCTTATGAAGATTATTCAAAGGATATAAAATGATTGAAATTTTCATGAGAGTACTTGCTTGCGAATTTAATATGCGCTAATGATATCTATAGTCGGATCTCATTTCTATGATATACACGGGAATTTTTTTTTATTGAGAAAATTGAACATAAAAAATGTTGTTTCCAGGATTCGAACATATGAATAAAAATGTCATTGATTGTCTCAAATCTGATATTAATAAATTGTGGAACTAATCTTTATTTTTTTAAGTGAACACTAAGATATCATCAATGTTATTTATCGTGGAAACAAATAATTCATGTTTTTTAATTATTTTGCTTAATATTCTCTGAAATATTGCAGAAGTTTTCAGAACGAAGGTAAAGTAAGTCCATTAGAAAGGAACTGTGTTAACCAAAATGCCGAGTTCATATCCAGTTTTGAAAAAATTTGCAATTTCGTGCTTTGACAATGTTCCGTCTCATTAGAGACGGCCGTGTCGTTCGAAATTAGTTTGTCATTCGATACTTATGTCCTTTACGTTGATATGCAATCTAGCAGTTTTGAGATTGTTTCAAACTGTTTATTTTTACTCGACACTTCAGATTATTGGTTTTTCAATTATTATATATGGCCTTAGAAAACATAGAAAGTCAATTAGAGATATGGGTATATTTATGCTTGTTAATTTCACATGACACAGCATTCGAAATTACAAAGTGACTCTGTCCTTCTTTACTTGCATTAATTTCATCATTTTTCTGTAACCAATAAGAAGGTTTATTTCGTTCAATCAGTCCACCTCCACATGGACCTTCCAATCATTTACGTTAATTTCCCTCTTTCGGTTAGAAGGGGTGCACCGAGCACCTCTAACGTTCAGTCTTTGAAAAGATTGTAAAATCATTATTATTCGTGATAATCGGAGTGTTCGCATGTAGCCCTGGCTACATCATGCATTATTATTCGAGTAATAGTCAAAGTTGTCGCATGTAGCCGTGGCTACATTATGCATTATTACTCGTAATAGTCAAAGTGGTCGGTCGTATGTAGCCTTTGCTACATCATGCATTATTATTCGTGATAATCGAAGTGTTCGCATGTAGACTTAGCTACATTATGCACTATCATTCGGATAGTCAAATTTGTTGTACGTAGCTTGTGACATTTGCCAAAGTATTGGCAAATTCATATGTTGTTAGTGTTATAATCATTCCTTTAACTTGGTTTATATACAGTAAACCAAAATTATAGTTCGCTGTTGTCATAGTGTAATACGAGTGTTTTACTTTAATTCCTTAACATTTTCGTTGGTTTATCTTATTGGATAAACAAAGCTAGTTCATCATCGAGATAACTGCATGCAGTGCCCTTGAAGTAAAACTCTTCGTCAACTAATCAAAAATACAGTTCACTTTAAGCCATCGAAATTAATCATCGAGATTAATTAATTTGCAATTGTCTATTATTTCAAAATACTGAAATAATAGGCAAATACTACGGTGAACTAACCGTGGTTTGAAACAGACAACAAGATCTTCTATGCGTGGAAAGGGTGGTTATTCAGTTACTATTGTTTTATTGAAATTTCTGAAGTCTATACATAATTCGTCTTTTTTGATGACCGGAATTGCAAATGTACCATATAAATCTTTAGTTTGTTCTATTCTTGAAAATTTTTCAATTTGCTTTTTAATTTTTCTTTTATCTTCTGTAGTACTTCTTCAATATATTTTATTGCAGTATCTATTTGCAATTCAATTCCTGCCTTATAATCTTTCAGCATTCAGAAATCAAATTTCTTTGGCAAAAATAGTTGAATTAAATTTTCTTTTTCAATATTCTTATTTTCAGCTTCAATAAAATTGATTATAATTGTGAAACTACTGTGCCAAATAATTAACTTGTCTTTTCAACCTGGTATTTTTCCAGATAATTTGAAAGTTGCTTTTGTGAAACCGATCAACAAAAAGCGTTCAGTGGAAGATCTGAGGAATTACAGAACAATTAGTTTAGTGACATCTTTCACCCAGGTTTATGAGAAAGTTCTCACTAATCGATCAAAAAGAAGACAAGAAGACAAAGAGTTATGATGTCAGATGGAAAGTGCAAGAACCTCTCAACCCAGTTGTGCATGATATAGGGTCCCCCAGGGAGGTAAAATGGGACCACTTTTATTAGAAAGCTACATCAATGATTTACATGAATACTTTTGTATAGACACTTACAAAATCATAGTGTATGCTGATGATACAAGTGTCTTGATCCCCCCTCAAAATGTTTCAGTGGCCGTCGAAGACCAGCCATCAATACTAGTGAAAAAGAGTCAGCAATATAGGAGAATATATTGAAGAAATATACTCTCGCACTATAATAAATGAACGATAGGCAATTTGAACATATTATTAATTGAAATTCTTTCAATATGGCAACATAATATATACTGTGTTTATCTGTCACAAGATACATGTAATTTCGTCGATTTTTAGTTCCAACTGTTTCGAAGTTTTAAAGATAATCAGAATTCAGTTGTAGTATAGGACTTGTGTACAGTTTGATGACAACAATTGTTGTTTACATATAACTAAGAACTACAGGAAGATTCAATATTTTAAATTTCTTGTATTTTTATTATTGATTCATTATAATTTACTTTCTTGAATAGTAGCGAGACTTTCTGTCGCATTGCACTTGTATTTAAATGAAAAACTCGGTAATCGCCTTCGTTCAAAAGCATCTTTGGCAAAGGAGGAATTATCCAAAATACCTCTCTGGATTTTCTAAGATGTATGTGCAACACTGGTATTAGTTATAAATTCGATACTCAGAATATTTATGAGCCAATAAGTCTACGATTAATACAGAGGAAGAAAATTCAATTTATAAATCTTAACTTGACTATAGATTTTTGCAGACACAATTTAATATTTATTGGGCGAAATATTAAAATTAGTGGCGAAATTTGGCAGACCGTCAACAACGACAGAATTAGAGATGGAAATTGGCCAACATCTTGAGGTGGCTTTGACACCTACCCATTTTGTTTACGTTCACATTGGCAAAGGCTCAGAACTTATGAACTTGCCCCGTTGAACCGATTCCCTCATTTTTATTTAGTATAATGTGACCTTGCTACTTTGCATTATAGATAAGAAGTTAATCACATTGAGGGATGCTATTTTTCAATAAATTCTCCCAGCTGTGTGAATATTTTGAAGGATATGCAGAAGAGATGACTTTAGTAATGAAGCTTTCGACAGATTTAAAAATTGAAAACATGTATCAAACTCTTTTCAGAGACTATCGAGTTTTTACAGCAAATGTTGTCCGTGTTGGTTTTCAGATATTTGACATACAAATGATTTTTATTCGTGAAGTTTGTCATCTTTACATTAATCATTTTTGAACGACCAATTCGCAGTTCTTCCTTCAGACATTCTTTAGCCAACAAACTGACCTCATATACTTAGTACATATAACTATCAACCACACAGAGTTTAGCAAAATCCTTTCTCATCCTAGACTTGAAGAGTAGATCAAAGGAGCATTCAAATATATTACAGGACAATTAAATGCTCTTTGTAGCTAGTAACGACAATAATAGTTTACTGTGTTTTGGTTTATTATTCCCATGATATAATCGTTTTTCAAACAACGTAACACGAATGCTTGTTGTGCTGAATTTGCGATGGTCTATAAATGTAGATGCATTTATCTCATGAAGGTATGGGGATCATTTTGAGTATGCCTTTATGCTGCACTCTGCCGTTTCATCTTGTGTCTGTCACATTTTATAGAATGAAAATATCGAACATGAATTTTGCATTACAAATATAATATCGTGTGTGAAGTACAGAAAATGTCATGGTAAATCGATTTTATCAAAAGCACCTGCGTATGAATTAAAGGAAAAGTTGTTGTCGATAATTAAATCATCTGATGTATTTTATACATTTATATTTACAGGTATTTAAAACTATTGTTCTAAGCGTTGCATACGATATCGACCAGCTACTGATTTTCAATATAATTCTCTATACTTCACCGTTTTAGCGCCTAATATGAGTGCCGACAGCTCAGTGGTAGAGTATAGTGCTCGTAACCGGAAGGTCGCGGGTTCGAATCCTGGTCAGGTGGGAAAGAAGTTTTCTACTTGGACGGGTCGGCATTAGACTGTTGGGTCGAAAATTAACAGTGCTGTGATCTAAGGTGGCGCAAGAATTTCACCTCTATTCTGCCATTACACCCCTTTCCTTAGGAAAGATTGGCTATCTTGTAAATCATCTGAATCTTGACAAATCGTATATCGCGTTCGTCTCTTCTACGCCTTCAAGTGAAATCGGAATGCATCTTAAACATACGTCGTAGACCTAAGCCAGCATTTCAAGAAACATGAAATAAGACATTAGTGTGGAATGCGTTTCAAGGCACCTTTTTTTGAGTGACCTTTCTAATGTTTTCTTCGAGTAAAATGTTCTTAACAGGCTGAGCCAATAGAGAAAACATTTGCTCAAGTGAATTTTTTTTGGAAATCATCCATTTGTCAGATTTTTGCCTGAACCATAGCCATATAGGAAGTGAATTTAAGAACTAATACAACATGCAAACAATTTCCATAAAGTAAGAGCCGATTTAAATAAATTCTTGAATCAATTTCTGCTATTTGCTCTACCTTCAACGAGGCAATACAAGAATCAGATACACTCGTACCTCAACTAAAGGATTTTATACTAAGACTTATCGATTTCAATATACACCGCTTCTAGTAGTTCATCGGTTTCAAGTCTTAATTTAATTTGATAACGGTGTAACGATAGGCTATATTGGATTCATCACTGATGACAGAGAGATAAATTGAGGTTCAAAAACATATGTCTGTTTTGTCGACTACAAGAAAGCTTTTGACCGGATAGCACATTAGAGGTTGATTGACATTCTGCAACATATTAGACTGGATGGAGAGATGTAACGATTATACGTAATAGCTATTGGGATCATAAAGGTTCCGTCCGCACATAACAACAAACTATATCAACATACAAAGAGGGTTACGTCAAAGCTGCTTTATTTCTTCCTTACTCTTCAATGTTGAGCATATAATGAGATCGTCATTCAGAACCAAACAGAGGGCGCAAAGATGAACACGATAATAATTAATAACATCAGATACGCGGACGATACTGTTGTTATAGGAGAAATAGTGGAACAGCTACAGGCATTGATTAATGTCTTAGTAGAGGAGAGAAGAAAAGTTGGATTAGAGGTGAACACCTCGAAAATCTTGTTTCTACCCGAAGAGTAAACCAATATGATCATCATGGATGGACAGAACCTTGAAAACATGCACATCTACATTTACCTGGGTGATAAACGAAGAAATCAGATGCGAAATTAGAATTGCCAGATCTGCTTTCAGCAGAATGAAGAAATTTTTATGCCCCCAAAAATTATCCAGAACATCTAGGCGATACACTTCTGATTCTAAAAGGGTTCCTAATTCCTTATGGATGTGAAACACGGACGTACAGAAAAATACTAATAATAAGCTAGACAAACAGAACAACCATTAAAGCAGTTTTGAGCAAAGTGAATACCCGTCCACGTCTGATCAGCATCATTAAATTCACCAAAACCTTATCTCAGTCACATAATGCGGCATAAAGAGTATGAACATATTCAATTAATACTAGAGGGAAAATTTGACGTAGTATCGGGAAAAATCTTGGTTCAGAAATATTTCAGATTGGACACATACAAGTGGGAATAACTTGATTCATGAAGCCCAAGACAGACACCGTTATGGCATATTGGTCGCCAACCTCAATTAGAGAAGGCATTTGGAAGGAAGAGGAGCAATGATAGATCATCCATTAGAAATCTGATATACTACATATTCTTTTACTACAGCAATGTTTTTGGCTGAAAGTCCTGCACCAGTAAGTACTGGCTTCTCAACATCTATCGGGTGTTTTTTTTAGAGTGATACAACTTTCGATAGGGATACCTGTGATTTGACAGAAGGTAGAAGCTATGTTTTTTGGCATTTCTGATCCAGAAGTATTTTGGTTCCAACAAGATGGTGCTAACCTCATGCTACTACAATTGATTTATTGAAAGAAAGATTTGGCGGTATTATTATTTCGAGAATTGGTCCAATTAATTTGCCTCCAAGATCATGCGACATAACTCCACTGGATTATTTTCATTGGAGTTATGTCAAGTCATTGGTTTATGCTGATAAACCAGAAACAACAGACGCTTTGGAAGCCAACATAACTCGTGTTACTGATGATATAAGGCCTGAATTACACGAAAAGGTGGTCCAAAATTGGTCTGATCGAATGCGGTTCCTCAGAGCTAGTCGTGGTGGACATATGCCGAAAATTATTTTCAAAACATAAATGTCATAAAATTATCTTTCAAATAAAAAAGAAATTGGCTTCAATCTTAATTTAAATGTGTTTTATTTCAATTTAAAGTTCTATCACTATAAAAAAACACCCCATATATGCACCAGAGTAGTGGAAAATTGGACATTTTGTATGTGCGTCATACAGTGAAGCCGTGGCTTTCCTTACATAATGACACGTAGATGGGCCTTTCAAGCGAATAAAACACTTCAATGATATCTCCAACACACTTTGTTTAATTCAAATTGAAATATAGGAAGCGCGCAATGAAAGACGCTCAACTAAAGCACTGATTGGAGCAGTCTCTAGTTTTTTAGTAGCCTTGCATATTTCGGTAGAAAAATTCAGACCAATCAATTTCACTAGCACGGATCGACAAAAAATATCCTAATGGCCCGAAAATGACTGTAATATCACCTAAAAATAAAATGGTATTCTCGGTGTTAAGTATATTTTTCCAGCAATGGATCACGCAACTGCTTAATTATACTGCTTTTTTCCATGACGAAAGTTGAATATAACGAAAAAATTCATATTTTTCCCCATCTCGCAAAGATTGAATCGACTCGAACCCGAAAAATGAGATGGCTGCTCTCCAGAATTCCCTCATTCAGGGATAATTTGAATGGAATTGAAACGACTAGGCGTCGCGGGAAAGAAAGTTCGCTAATGGCTTATTCCATCCCCAATTAGAGAATGAATTCATTATTCCAGTCCTATGTGGCGATAGAATGGAGGAGTCCTCGTAAATGCAGCTCCTGATAAAGGTTTTGCTGGCACTGAGTCGAGTGTAATCTACTGGGAATGGAATGGTACGGTTCTCTTACAGCGTTTGATAACTTTCAGGGTCGCGAAAAAATTGAGCTTTATCACACTCCGTTGACCTGTGAAATAATTCGTTCAATTGGAGGTGAAGACTCCTGTAACGTTTTTCAGAAATATTGCATTGATTATTCGGGTATAAAAAGGTATAAAGATAGTTTAGACAGACGTTGAAGGTGTTTTTGAGGTTAGATTTTTAATTGTACATCTACATCATTTAGAAATAGGACATGGAAAGAATTAGCATTTAACCACGTGTCAATTGGACGCTCGAGGAAAAATACATTTCATGATTTATTTCTACCGCACAATCGACCAACTGTCCGTACTACCGGAAAAAATCTGAAGAAATAACAGAAACCGAGTGAAATAATTGGTTGGTATATTGATATACCTTTTCAAATTCTTCGCTGTAATTGATTAACTTCAATCAATGAGTATGCAAATTCTAGGATAAACATGCTTCAATGGGTATTTAGAGAGATGTATTAGACTTGAATTATGTATATACAGCCTGAAAACATATATTACAAGTGTACAAGTTTGAGTTGTTTCAGCCAAGGTTGAGGGGAATATTGCCATGTAGTTTTGAACTGCTGTTGTAGTGAAAACACTATCTTGTAGAGAAGTGAATCGATGAGCTTTTTCACCGTTGTTCACTTTCACTAGGTTCAAATTTACTAGGTTCACTTAACACATGTACTATCTAGTTAACAAGTCAATAATGTATATAATACATTCACTCCAAGACCTTTAAATGCGTTATTGGATTATCACGAGAAGGTGTTCCTTTGCAAGTGAAAAGTGAATGCAAATATTGTTCATGAGCAGAGGAAGAGAGAAAGTGTGATTAGAACTTACTTGTTATTCGGTAGCATAAGTCAAAAAGTGGCCAATCGTTTTTTAAAATTAGATGATAGTATTGCTTTCAAAACACAAAATAAATTATCATCCGTATTATTTAATGCCAAGGATGCAACTCCAAACAAACATAAATCGGGAGTTTATGAGTTATCTTGTTCGACGTGCAGTAATAAATATATAAGACAGACCTTCCAGACGAGGTTCAACGAACATAAAATGAATTTCACTAAAAATAAACAAACTTTTGCCACACATTGTTTAGAAAACGGCTATCCTTTTCCGATAAGAGATAAACTTAAAATTTTACATGTAGAATCAAAAAGAAAGAAACTGGATTATTTAGAATCTGTTGAAATTTTCAAATTAGTTCACAATAAAAATAATATAGAAATAATGAATGACGACTGTACGGATCTATGTAAATTCGAAATCTTTGAGATATTTATTTAAATATCTCAAAGATTACTTATTTAAGTAACATCTGTTTACCAATCTTCTTTGACGTGCCGACGTTCTAATAGTTGTTAAGCGTCCTCTCATTTTAAACCTTTTTCAACATGTTTTCATTACCTCTTTCACCTCTGTTATTCATAAATACCCTATTCTGCTTGTTGAGTCTTCAGTTGCCTGAAGATGGGATAGTTAATTCCCGAAACTCGAGTCATAATTGAATGTGTAAAATATCAATTTATTGGTAGTAAAACATAGTAATTTCTACAAATTGTTTTAATTATGATCAACTACCAAATAGTAACGGCTGAAGCAGTTCAGTACACTTAGTTTTATTTTTAGTTTATTACTATTTACCCAAATGAATTACCATGAACTTATTCTGAAAATCCAATATCAATGTAAATTTCAGTTCATGAATTCATCTGACGTTTCGAAGGAAGATGATCGCTTTCATTATCTGCGAAATTCTCTGAATAATGGGCGATAAAAAAGAGTTATTTAAAGCTTCTGTCTTTCAAGCGGTCCCTTTATTACCCGTAAACGGTAAAATCAATCGAGTTAGCGTAAGTGTCAAGAATGTGCTTAAGTTGAAAGTTATTTTATATTTTCATTATAACAGTTCCTTCAATCTTAAATTGTTCTAACATGGCACGGAATCTTGGGAATGGTCCACATATAATTATATAAAAAATAACAGAGAAGCCATTAATAAGTAAAATTGACAATATCAGAAAATTCGTAATCTATATAATTTTTCTGATAATAATTTCTAATGAATATTATGTTTCAATTTTCAGTTTTCAGAGTTCACGAAGAATTCCTCTGAAAAGCCTGAACGATTATGGATTCTGAGGTATCTAATTCAAAGTGCTACAGAGTTTAAATTTAGTTTTTAAATGTAGAAAACGACACGAAGGCTTGTCTGTAGTTTCGTGAACCGAAATCGGGAAAGTTTTTTATTTTAAATTTTTATCACCTGATTCTTACAAAAGTATAAAAATTATATGAAATTTGGTTTATGTATAATATTATTTTCCACTATTTCTGGCCAATATAAAATGATGTAGATCGAAGGGAAAAGTATGGAGCTTTTCAACCATATTATTTCATCTTTATAACATTTTCCGTTTGCTTAGGAGTACAGATCTAACATTCCAGAAACTGACGTTTATTTGACTTTCAGATAACAGAACACAGGAAAATATGTTTTTATTCGTCATTAGTAGCTTCTTCAAGAAGTAATTCACAGATTTTAAGTTTTCAGGAAAAATGGAGTGTTGAACAAGCGTGGACAAGCTTCCAAATTCGTCAGTGCTCTTCACCATTTTTGAACCTAAATATCGGGTGTTTTTTTTTGAGTGATAAAACTTTCGATAGGGATAACTGTGATTTGACAGAAGGTAGAAACCATGTTGTTTTGACAATTGTGTTCAATAAGCATTGACAAATTGTCATGGAAATACTCACGCTGTAACAACGTTTACTAATTGTTGAAATTTATTTTCAAAAGCAGTGTTCTATTCACCAAACTTCGTGAGATTTATGGTTTATATAATTGTCCATCAGAGCAGCTTATTCGTAGAACTATCGATAGATTTCGGACAAGATTTTGTCTACTCGATGCAACAACAACAACAAAACAAAGAACTGTACCTACAGAAAAAAATATCGATGCTGTAAGTCATGTTGTTAATGATGATCCAGATTTGTCTATTTGTCGTTGTTCACAACAAGTTGGACTCTGTGCATCCATCACAAGGAGAATTTTGCGTAAAGATCTTGGTCTACACCCATACAAGATCCAACTGGTTCAGGAACTAAAACCACTTGACCAAAGTAAGCATCTTTCGTTTGCTGGTTGGGCCCTAGAAGAGCTTGAAGTTGATCCACTTTTTTATCGTAAAATTGTGTTTAGTGATAAAGCTCATTTCTGGTTGAACGGCTATGTAAACATGCAAAATTGCCGTATATGGAGAGAAAACAATCTCCAAGAAATTCTACAGGTTCCATTGCATACTGAAAAATGCACTGTATGGTGTGCTTTACACGCTGGAGGCATCATCGGTCCATATTTCTTTAAAAACGATGCTGGACTAATGTTACAGTGAATGGTGCTCGTTACAGATCGATGATCAATGATTATTTGTTTCAAAATTTGAATGGTAGCGACCCAGAAGTGTTTTGGTTCCAACAAGATGGTGCTACACCCCATGCTGCTACCGTAAAAATTGATTCATTGAAATAAAGATTTGGTGATAACATTATTTCGAGTCCAATTAATTGGCCCCCAAGATCATGCGACATAACTCCACTGGATTATTTTCTTTGGGGTTATGACAAGTCATTGGTTTATGCTGATAAACCAGAAACAATAGATGCTTTGGAAGCCAACATAACTCGTATTATTGATGAAATAAGGCACGAATTACTCGAAAAAGTGGTCCAACATTGGTCTGGTCGAATGCGGTTCCTCGGAGCTAGTCGTGGTGGACATTTGCCGGAAATTATTCTTGAAACATAAATGTGATAAAATTATCTTTCAAAAAAAAAAGAATTTCGGCTCAAATCTTAGTATAAATGGGTTTTATTTTAATTTAAAGTTTTATCACTCTAAAAAAGACACCCGATATATACTTCAAAACGTAAACTGTGAAATTCTTAGGAAGGGTTAATTTTTTTGGGTCCATAACAAAAGTTTTTTTTTTTCAAAACATAATATATACCATCTTAGTTGGAAATATTAGTCATAGGACGAGTGAAAAATGTTGTACATTTCACCTAACTTCATTAAAAATTTCAGAAAAAAATTCCACTTGGAAACAGCACATCTAGTTAAAAAGAGAACATATTAAACTGAATATTTAGTCATAGGCTTGATCCCTGAATTATTCCCTCAAAACAAGATATTGATAAATAAGAAAATAATTGAATTCTGGGGATGTGCAAACCAACAAAAAAACATGTCATACTAGGGTTCAATCAAAAATACTTCAAAGATGCACTCTGGTATGTTTTCAATCTGACTATGAAATAATTAAAAAAAAAAGAAATCAAAAGGGAATAACAGAATTTTACGAAATATGAATTATTTATTAAAATTACTAAATAAATACTTGAAGGGTACGAAACTATGTCTCGTACCTTTTTTATGAAAACCAAACCCATTTCCAAAAATGCACAACATAACCTCAAGTGTTGGTTTTCATAAAAAAGGTACGACCTAAAATTTTGTACCCTTCAAGTATTTTTTATTCTCTTGCTGTTAATGAAAAATAAATGCATATTGATGCACAGAGCAAGGTCATTCTGATTCAATTCTGCCCCTCAGAGGGTATTCAACTCTCACAAAATTTCAAAACAATGTTGAATGTAATATTACGTCTGATATCCGAAGATAAAAGCTCCGGAATTCGATGAATTACCTTTGAACAGGTCTCAGGTACAAATATTATAGTAGGTGAAACGCGGATGGATGAGAAATAGAGAAAATAGAACAGCACAATCCAGCAGGTAGACTGAATGCCGATGACCTAGTCGTCCTTCTGACCTTTATGCATAGCTTTTTGCAGTTGGAAGGAAAGGAAACGCATTGACCTTTGATAAAATGGAAGATTGGACGGTGAGTAAATATGCATGTGACTTTTTAAAATAAATGTCGCTTTTTCCGACTGATAATTTTTTTATTTTTAAAATTGACACGACTTGAAAATGTTAATAAACAATGTGGGCAATGTTCGCTATCTGACTAACATTACTGAAAATACATCATAAAGAAATTTCTGAATGCATAGAATTTTTTCGCGCATTAAAATTCTTCGTCATAACTTAGTAAACATTGAAATGGTATGTAAGAGACTTGTTTTTCATGAAAAATAAACAGCGAAGTGTTTATTGTTTCCACATCGAGATACTTCAAATATCTCATTTTTGCAACTCCCCACGTTTGTGATATTCAATTCTTTTTTTATGGCTCTCAAACGTAAAACACTGAAAAACACAGATAAGCAATTTTGTAACGGGTCTCGGTTTTTAATAGATTTTTTCTTTTTCAACTATTAATATAGTCCGTCTAGAAAGTATCCGCAAAAAAAAGCTCAATTGTAACTATTTAGTATATATATTTTTAATTCTCTACTAAGAAAATCATAACAAAATATTCATTTTATTTGCTTACACAACCTCCATTTAACTGTAAATACTTGACTAAACGTAAAGGTACGCACGAAACTAGATCATCTCCATAATTTTCGGCGATGGTAGTCCCCATATGTTTTCAAAAGGACTAAGATCTGGTGAAGCTGCTGGCCATGAAATGGTTATCACTTGGTGTTCTTGCATCCAAGTTTGAGTAAAGGCCGAAGTATGGCATATTGCATCATTCTGCTGAAAACGCCACTCCTCTGGGTATAAAGCATGCACCGTTTGAAGGAGAAAATCGTTTGGAATGCCACAATACTTTTCACTGTTTATGGTATCATCAACTGTACAGGTAGGCGTAGCACCACGCTGAGATATTGCCACCCAAATCATTATTTTGGTAGAAAATTTGTAAATTTGGACAGGATATTCAAGTGATTTTCACCAAGTTGGAAACAACTTTCATCAGATATAAAGATATTATTGAAATTATCTTCTTGAAAACGTTGACAAAATTCTATCCTTCGTTTCTTTTGTGAGGTGTCGTTATAGGGATTTTTTTGGTTTACTTAATATGTAGCCTTGTTTTTTCAGTGACATACGGGTGGTTTCTAGACATACTGTTATATCTCGTTGATTTCCAAATCTGTTAGCCAATTTGCAAAACCCCAGGCGCGGATTGTCGTCCTAAGACCAATGAAGCGTTTGAATTGTTCCTTTAATCTTACGCGTTATTTCTGAAACTGGTCGATTAATTAGTGAAGGAATTGTAATCAAATTTAATTTTTTTTTTATTTATAATATTATTGTTTTTATTATTAACAAATGTAATGTAATATAAACTTAATTAGTAGGCTCAATTTTAGTAATAATTGGCTTGTGGTAACTGAAGTAGGAAACATACGTTTGGGATTCTATTTTATTTAAATGTTTTGAAAAAACTGCATCGATGGTTGTATTATATTTTGTTGTTGATTCTGCTGGATTATTGTGTATTCTTGAATCAAATTCTTCCTCTAGAAACTGTAGCAATGGTTTTGATTTTTCGTTACTGAAGTTGATGTTAAAATCACTGGCCAAAATGAGTAGCCGTAAATGTCTGTTGTATCTGCTAAGCGTTTGAGATACATCTTTAGAATACTCAAGCAGTGCTCGATGAATGAAGTCCTGAATATCCTTTTATTTGTTTTTTGGTGAGACATATATGACTGTTATGATTAAAGTAACGCCGTTTTCCATTACACACTTTGCTGTACATAAATCTGCAACACTTGTACTTGTCTTAAGTGCAAGTCCTGAATATTGTTCATAATGACCGACAGATTTGGTGTTACAAGATTGGTCGTATCATTTGTGTTATGATAAATCGCAACTCCACCTGAACGAACAAAATCACGTTTAAAGTGAGCTATACAATTAAAATTCGGTATATCACATTCTTCTTGATTGTCCAACCATGTCTCCAATAATAACAAAATGTTCGTTTTTTCTGTAACAGAGTCGATTAAATCAACTGAATGTTTACGAAGGCTTTGGACGTTGAACGTACACAATGAAATGCCTTTATCTCTAGTAATGAAATCAATGAGTGATTTTGCCTTCGTATCAAGCTTATTTGATGACAATCTCTGAAACTCTTATACTAGAGATATTGTTGATGAAGCTTGTACTCGATTTTGATGAAATCGAAATTTAGTTTCATCATGATCAAATGTAACGTTTAATAAACCTTCGATGCTTGTTACACGAGAGAGAGTAATATAAACAAGTTGTTGTGGATGTTGTTGTCATACTCGTGAACAATTTGATCAACTGTTCTACCTTGTGACTTATGAATAGTCATAGCACAAGCAGAAATTATGGGAAAGTGTTTACGTTTAACAGTAACTGCTATATTTTGTCATGGTAATGTTGGATGTTCGCCATTCGAAATAAAAAAGGTACAGCAGCATTATGTACTTCGCTTTGAACAGTTAGTAAAGCAGCTTTTTTTCTTGCTTTTTGCCCAATCTTTGGTGATTCACAGAATTCGAGCCAAACTCTGCAAACTACGTTGTCCTCATTGAAGTCTAGTTGAATTCATTTACCAACGGCACCATTAACTAATCCATCACTTCCATCGAAGTTTATTGTGATAAGGTAATACTTTCCTTTTACAAAAGTGATTTGGTAAGGTAATCCCCCAGTATCGATGACAGATTTTTTGTACAGTTGTAATCTAAAAGAAGCTTCTTGTTCTTGATTTTAAGATCCAGTTGTTATATCCTTTGCTAATGAGATGACTTCATCTGGAGCTTCTTGTAGAATTGAATTGTTGTAACTGTCTACAGCGACATTAGTATAAAATAAACGAACACCATGAGGACTTAATTGTTGAGTTTCTTCTTTTTTGAAAAAACTGTTCCAAAACTTCACCATTTCCAATCTTTGCAAGTATCAATGAAAATGCAGCATTAGCCTGTCTCATGACTTGCGTTAGTTCAAAAAATTCAAGACTTCACCATAAATGTGGACCAACCATTGTCGTTTTAATAGGTTTATATATCAATGTTGCCCTTACTGGTGGCGCCTGGCGTAAATCACCAATTAAAATGACGCCAATGCCGCCAAAATCAACATTATAATTTGCAGTAATTTGTTTTAAGCTTAAATCAATTTTGGCTAACAGTTCTGCACTGATCATGCTGATTTCATCAATAATCAATACTTTGACGTATTTGAAAAGAGATCTGTACAAATGTGACATTCCAGATGATAATTGTCATAGGTTAGAAATCGAAATTTTAAGAGTATACACTCAACAAAAATAATCGTTGCGACACCACACTGTTTAATGCGAATATAAATAACTGGGGGCTTTCTCAGACGTCAACTTGGTGCATATTGCGTGAAGATCTAGGATTGCATCCTTATAAAGTCGTATTGATTCAAGAACTAAAGCCAAATGATCACAGATTGTATCGAGAGTTTGCTTACTGGACCGTCGAGCACTTGTTTTTGGACAAAAAATCATCTTCTCAGAAGAGGAACATTTTTGATTGAATGGGCGAAATTATTGGTACAATGAACTCAACTGTATGGGGATGGTTTATGGCGTCATTTGACTTCAATTTTTCCAAAATGTGAATAAAACAGCCGTAATCGTGGATAGTGACCGTCATAAGACCATGTTTCTAAAATTTCAGAACAACAATATTGAAGAAATTTTATTTCAACAATATGGAACTACATGCCATACAGCTAATGTTAGGCCCGCTTTGCTGAGGAAAAGGTTTGACGAAGATTAGTGATTAGTGAGTACTTAGACAAGATGGAGTAAGATGGAAAAAGTTCAGAAATTCAGTAACTCTTTTCGCATTAAGTGTTGTTAGTATAATTTAAATCTTGTGAATAAACTGTATATAGTAAATATTTAAGTGTCTTCCAACTACTGGGGCACAGGATGATGAAAATATTTCCTAATTCAAACAAAGAGGTCTCTAATGAGACAGTAACAGAAACTGAAAAAATTGTATCTTCTAGGTGTAATACCTTTGATGTTGCTGTGTCAAATATCAATTAAGCCGTTCAAATTCCAACAAAATCAATAACTTTTTATGAAATCACCACCAGGCTGAGTCAGATATAGGAAACATCGTAGCTGAACATTTAACCCCCATTTCGGGCCCTTTGTTCCTCCAGTTTCAAACCGTCCGCGTCTCATGTCCCAGCTCAGCATACCTCCGCCATCTACGCAAAACTCCGATTCGAACTTGCAAATGGCCTCCCCAGAACAGATCAAATTGTCCCTCGTAAGCTTGTTAGGCCTCAAGGTCCGCATCCTCAAGTGATTCCGCTACCCGATTGTGACCGTTAAAGTTTATCGGAAGGATGGAAAACGGGGCCTCTAAGATTCCATCGGGGAAATTCAACGGGGAAGTTTCCAGTATTTCCTATTTCTTGGCCATTATCGTAAATTGGTGGCGTGCGATATTTCACCGGGATTGATGCGGTCCATTATAATTCGAGTTCGTTAATGGATAGCGTTCTTCGTGGACGCCATAATGACGTCGATGTCGATGCAAGACCCGATTGGGCATCTCCGGAGAGATCTATTTTATGCGTCTATGGTGAAGGAGATTTTATGTAGTCATCGAGTGTGTTTACGGGCGATTAGATCATAGAATGGACTATTCAAGCTTACATAAAATTTATCCAATTAACAGGATCTCAAGCCTTGCATACACGCGTGATCAAAATCTACGAATATTATTGAAATAATTGCTTGCTATGAAGAGATACCTTTCAGAATTCTTCGGTGTAGTTGATTAACGTCAATCAATTAGTATGCAAATCTAGGATAAACATACTTCAATGGAGATTGGAAGAGATGTAGTAGACTTTTAGTAATTTATTTACTGCCTAAATGCATTTACTACAATTGTACAAGTTTGAGTTGTTCACACAAAATTGAGGGAATTATTTCGGTGTAGTTTTCAACTCGAATTGCTCAATCTTGCTCGTAGAGGAGTAGATCGATGAGCTTTTTTAACGTTGTTCACTTTCACTGGGTTCATTTTTACTGGGTTCACCTTTGGGTTTACTTCACACATGTACTACCTAATTACGAGTAAAAAATGCAGATAATGCATTCACTTCCAGACCTTTAAATGCGTTAAGTGTTATCCAGAGAGGGTGTTCCGTGGGAAAGTTGAGGTAAATCCGATTTTTTTAGAAAGAAAGTTTGATTAGAACTTACTTGTTCAGAGAGAAAGGAGAATATATGTGATTAGAACTTAATTGTTCAGGTACAGCAAGAGCACTAAGAGAGGGAATGTGTGTGTGTTTCTAAGGAGAGTGCCAACGATATACTGTCGATGTGTTTTCACTGAGTGCTAATTGGATTTTGTCTGATGCTTAGCGCGAGTAAGTAGAATTCTTCTTAAAATTTCTTCTTTTAGCTCAGGTGTTTATCTCCATCGCTTGAAGAAATCCATTGTTTTGCCCATCTACAAAAAAGATAAGCATGATATTGCTAATTACAGACCGATTTCCGCCTACAGTGGTTGCCCAAATATTTCCAAGGGGCAGACTAAAAGAAATTTCCGACATGGATTTCGTGAACATTTGAAGAATTTCATCAATAACAAAAGTAATTGCACATATTCGAACCATTTGTCAGAAACAGGACATACTTTCAACCATAATTTTGAAATTTTACATATAGAAAGTAAAAGTTTAACCTGCTAGGGATAAATAAATACAACAAAATTGGACTAGTACTTAATGAACAATTAGACTTTAATAACTCACCCCTGTTAAACATATTCAGATGAGCTGGAATTTACAGAGATCCCCCTTTTTAAGTTTCAGTGCTCAATAAAAATTGTTGTACTCTTATATAAATAAAGACCGATTTCTACAACATATTCAGTTATTCAAAATGTAAGATACCATCTACCTAAAGATGCTACTGTGATAGCGAAACAATTGTTTCATTGTAATTACGATAAAAATTTGTGCAAATCAGAATAAACGTATTCAATATAATGGAAGAGTTATGTCCATTCCGAAACGAAGAAGTTTGAAATGCCTCCCTTATATCAATGTATTCAGCTCTCTAATCATTTAGCAAAAAATATTCAACGCCTTAGTTAAGAATAATCTTTCAGGAACATGTTATTTATCGGTTAATGAATTTTTTTCGATAAATGGTGATTGTTAAATAACTGTTTGACTTGTCCTATACGTGTACCTTGTCTTACAGGATGATTAAATTTTATATTATCATTATTATTATTATTTATGGCGAGCGGGCGTCTTTCCACCCTACCACTGCGTCCACACGGACTATTGTGGTTCACTCCTACTTTGTATCTCCCCGACGAGCTCCAGTTTTTACATAAAACCGATAATCTTGTTCAGGGGTAATTTTTTCAGTTCACTGTGGGCTATGAAAGCCTGGCCAAAGACCTCGAATCTGATGCGACTCACCGCTGGGCACTCTGAGACGATGTGCATGGCTGTTTCAGTGTCCTCAAGACACAGCCTGCATTCATTGTCTTCAGCCAGACCGATTTTGTGCAAATGCGCTTTCAGTCTGCAGTGACCTGTCATAATTCCGACAAGTGTTCTTAGTTTGACCCTATCCAGACCTAGCGTTAGGTTCGCCATCTTTTTGTTCGAAGCTGTTTCAAGGAACTACTTCGAGTGTTTCAGACCAGAATGGTTCCGCCAGAAAGACTCTAGTCTTGAGTTCATTCTGCCTGTTATCGCCTCGTTAGCCACGTCATGTGGTATTCCCAGGAATGGTTCCGGTCCTACCAGAGGCAGCGCAGCTCCAGCAAATGCCAGCCGATCCGCCTCCTCGTTACCCAAATAGTTTGAGTGGCTCGGTATCCAAACCAGAGTGACTCAGTTATACATACTCAGTCTGTTTAAAGCCGTGCGGCAACTCCAGACTGTTTTGGATGTAAAACAGCTGGATTCCAGAGCTTTTAGTACTGACTGACTATCAGTAAATATTTTGATTTTACCATGGTGGATTTGCCGTTTTCTCAGCAGTGCCTCCGCGGTCTCAATGGCAAATATTTCTGCCTGGAATATGGTTGCGTTTTGACCGAGACTCAATGAGATGTTAATTCTCGGATTACTCCCATAGACTCCCGCTTCTGTTCCGTTCGTCGTTCGCGAGCCGTCTGTGAACAAGCCAAGGTCGGTTCTCAATAGAACCTCAGCATGCTGGGAACATTCGTCCCGGCTGGGGACGATTACATTGAAATTCCGTTCCTGGCCTGTGATTTTTGACATTAGATCCGAGTGCATCGATAGGATACTGTTCGTTAAAAGCTCGTCCAGCAGTCCCGAGCCTCCCATCACTATTGCCTCTGGCCTGTCAATCGCCAGTTGATATAGTTTGTATGTGGTCCGTTCCGCCTCCCTCTGCACGAGTAGGTGCAGGGGTGGTAGATTTAGTAGGACCTCCATGGCTGCCGTGGGTGTGGTGCGAAACGCACCTGTAATTGCAAGGCAAGCCTGTCTTTGTAGTCGGGTGAGCTTTTGTTCGCCAACCGTTTGTTGGCCTTTCTTCCACCACGCTACAGCGCCATACACTATCCGTGGTCTAATTACCATAGTGTATAGCCAGTACATCTGCCTGGGCTTTAGGCCCCAGATTTTACCACAAATCCACCTGCAAGTCCAGAAACCCATTCTGGCTTTATGACACACTTTATCCAGGTGTGCATTCCAGGTGAGGGTCTTGTCCAGGACTATTCCCAGGTATTTTGCCTCATTAGAGAATTGTATTGTTTCACCACGGATTGTCGGCGGTTCTAAACCATTCAACTTCCGTTTTTTAGTGAATGGTACTATAACTACCTTTTGCGGGTTAAGAGACATGTCTTCTCTTAAACACCGTTTGTCAATATATTATCATTACTGAATCATTTCATTACTGAAATATTAATTCGAAATATTCCCTCACGTGTTCTGCCGCAGTGGTGAATTCACCAAACGTAACTTCACTGGAAAGTAGGCCAACCGCCCCACTAAACAGATCTCTGTATCCCATTTCCGACCGCAATATCTCTCAAACATCAAAATTCAAACAAGGAGTACATCCGTGATGCACGTAACTGTGGCATTTTTCCAAGTTCACGAAAGTAGATACAGCTCGGACGTGACAGAGCTCGTTGGAAAGTGCACATTCGAAATAAACAACTTACCCTGATTAAAGTCGGTTGAAAATGAAATTCCCCAGTGTGTTATCTCTAACGAGGAACTGTGGCTAATTCAATATGTTACGTGGGATGAGGTTTGCAGAGATTTGTGCTGCAGTTTTTACTCTTTGCTTGGCTTACCTAAAAAAAAAGCTGTTGATAAATTTAACAAATAAGTTAATATATAAGGTTATTCGGAAAGTAATTTCGTTTTTTCCCGACAGAGGATTCAATTGTATTTTTTCCAACTCAAATTGACACTCAAGACACATAACCATTTTATGTTTTGAGAGCTGATATAGCAAGGCTTGTTTGTGAAAAAGTTAATTCTGCGCAGTAGTTTTTGGTTGGTGCTCTTTCAAATATGGAGGGCAATAAGCAGAATATTCGCCATATTTTATTTTTTACTATAGAAAAGATAAAAATGTTGTTCAAGCCAGAAAGATATTAACCGACTTTTATGGAGAAAATGTGTTCACAGAACGTCAGTGTCAGAACTAGTTTGTCGAAGATGCTCCACGTTCCGGAAGGCTGGTTGAAGTTGATAAAGACTCAATAAAGGCATTAGTCGATCGAACTCGGCGATTAACAACGCAGAAGATCGGTGAAAGGTGAAAATTATCAAATTCAACTGTTTATGACCAATAAAATAATTAAAAGATGTTTTTTACTTGATAGAAGGGTGTTTAAAAAATTTAAAAAATCATACAGATTTATTCTGTTAATCTCCTACAAATTTTAATTTAAAAATATTTTTCTTATGCAAAAAATTTTAGAATTCAAATTGTCAAAATAGAAGACATATAGAATCAAACACTTATCACATAGTACCAAAGGGAATAAAAGAAATATAAATTATCAATTAAATCAATACTTGAAGGGGACAAAAATTTGTTTCGTTCCTTGTTTTGTTGAAACCAAATTCCTTCCCAAAAATGCAAGACATTACCCAAGAACTTCTTCAAGAACAACTTGCTGAAAATAAGTTCCCTCAAAAAAATTCCTAAAACATGCAGAACATCTTCTAAAAGCAATTTATAATTAATAAAACTGAAACTCATCAGCTCTACCTCACATTCAAAAAATTAAAATAATTAATAAAATATATCTGCATTCAGATTGTTGGGTAAGATATATTTTGTTAATTATTTTTATTTTTTAAATATGATGAGTTTCCGTTGTGATAATACTAAATTGCTTTTTGAATTATTTAGGAATTATTTTGAGGGAACACATTTTGAACAAGTTGTTTAGTTGTTTTTGAAGAAGTTCTTGAGGTTTTGTTTTGCATTGTTGTAAAGGAATTTGGTTTTAATAAAACAAGGAACGAAAAAAAATTTGGTATTTTGATAGTGGATTTAATTGATAATTTATATTTCTTTGAGTTCTTTTAATCCCTTTAATACTATGTGAATAAAAGTGAAGTACCGAAGGAAATAAAAGAATTTGAAGAATTATATTTATTTATATAAATATTATTCCCTTTCGTACTGTGAAATAAGTGTTTTATTCTATATGTCTACTAAACTGACACGGTGTGTTCTAGGACATTCATTTAATTTAATTCTAAAAGTGTTTGAATAAATTTTTTCTTTAGATTAAAATTTATAGTAGGTAAAAAGAATAAATCTTTAGGATATAAATAATTTTTTTTAGAGATATTGAATCTAAAATTTAGCAATATCCCCCTATGAATTCTTTTTTGAATTGGTATAGATACGAAGACGATATTTTTGTTTCTCCATAGGTGTAGGTAGACTGTTAAAATTCTTATTGTCAACCAACTACATACATCAATATTATTCACTACGAAAACGGATCATAAAAACTATATTAATCTTCATGAATTAACAGTTACAAGAATCAATTATTCACATGAATTTCCAATATTTTATAAATCAACAAATACAGATGCTATTACATACAATAAAATAATTCATGCTATTAATAGCTATAATATTAATAATGACTACGATTCAACATTGATAGATAAGTTGTTGATGAATGAAAACAATGAAATAGCTGTAAATATGGTATATTCGTATACAAAAGAAAATTTCAAATACATTTGCTTAAAATTTACTGAAAGCATTTCTGGAAAAATTGCTTCAGACCTCAAAAATCAATACGAGTTACGAACTCCATTCAAAAGTTATTCAAATCTTACTAAATTTATTAAAGATATTACACGTGAAGATGATAAATTGGGACTAAACTTGCGATGATAGCCAGGAAGTTTACGGAGGATAGACACAAAAAACTTTCCGAGAGAGAATTTAAGAACATCTGAAGAGTTTCCTCAATAACAAAATCAATTCCACATATTCGAACCAATTGTTAGAAACAGGAGATACTTTTAACCACAATTTTGAAATTTTACATGAAAGAATTGAAAGTTATCCCTCAAACCTGTTAGAGTCACTAGAGATAAATAAATACATTAATAAAATCGGAATACTACTTAACGAACGATTACACCTGAATGATTCTCCACTGTTTAATATTTTCAGATGAATTGGAACTTCCAGAGATTCCTCTTTTTTGGGTTTAGTCATCAACATAATTTTTTGTACCGACTCTAATATGATCTAATATAAATAGAAGCCCATTTCTGAAACAAATTTAGTTACTCAAAATGTAAGATATACCACCTACCTGAAGATGGCTCTGTGTAAGCGAAACGAATTATAATAAATATGTGAAAGTAACAATAACCTTATTTAATATCGAATAATATCGGACATTCAGTTTGTAAATGTAATATCACTACAAAACTCGAGTCACTGTATAATCAGTAAACAAAAGTGATAGAAAACAAAGTAATTTCTCATTTCATTCCAATTATTTAATATCATGAAAAACTGAAATAATAAAAAAAGAGCTTTTTTCATGATAGAAGGATTATTACAAAATTTTAAATATCATAAAGGGTTCTTCTTTAAACCTCCTACAAACTTTAATTTCATAAACATTTTTTATTCAAAAATTTTTATTATATTATATATTTAATCCTCCTATCAAGAAAAAACTTCTTTTGATTATTTTATTGTTGTATATATAATAATTACATATTTTGGTTTATGCCTATTCCAAATCATTATTTGGTTTTAAAGGACCCTATAAAATACCTTGCAAACTTTATGTTATTTCTGTGATCAACATAGAATATGTAGGATATTTATAATTTCACTTTATTGTAATGTTGGAGCAGTAAAAAGCATGCAGTTGGTTTGGTAAGATACCGTTGTAATAAATCTAAATTGTTCTTTAAAGATGTTCTACATGTTTTAGGAATTTTTGTAAAGGAATATGTAGGATACCAATTTTAATGTGAGTCAATACTTGATAGAAGCAAAATTTAAATGACTTTAAATTCAGAATTATATATTCTAACTTCTACATTATATATTGAAACTATATACAAAATATATATATATATGTATATATATATATATATATGTTCATAATTTCACTTTATTCTAGTGTGTGTGCAGTAAACAGCATGCAGTCGGTTTGGTAAGATATCTTTGTTAATTATTTTCATATTTTAAATATGAAGTCGAGTGGATCATTTACCATTGTAATAATTCTAAATTGATTTTTGAAGATGTTCTACATGTTTTAGGAATTTTTTTAAATGACCTTATTTTGATCAAGTCATTTTTGAAGAAGTTCTTGAGATTATGTTTTGCATTTTTGGAAGGGAATTTAGTTCTCATAAAACAAGGAATGGAACAAATTTTTGTACTCTTCAAGTATTCATTTAATAATTTTGAGTTGATAATTTATATTTCTTTGAATTTCTTCCGTTCTCTAGGCAGTGTGTAATAAGTATTAATAATATGTCTACTTAATTGACACAATGTGCTATAAAGACATTTATTCAATTCAATTCTAAAAACTTTTGAATACAAAATTTTTTTGAAATTAAAATTTGTAGGAGGTTTACAGGAGGAATCTGCAAGATATTCAAAATTTTATTTTGTGGGTCACGTAAAGACTGATTAACTAAATATTAAACCATTAACTTTCTTATGCATGTAGAGGACTGCATCTGGTAGTCTAATAACATATATCAAAATATATGATACTTTTTCTTCTGTACAATTATTGCCGCCAATGAAATATTGGTAACACATCAGGTGACCAAAGCACCAATTAAATGTGAAAAATCTAGATGAATATCGGTTGTTTCAAAATTATGGATGATAGTCCGGTCGGCTGTCTATCTCAAGGAATCTTCTCCGATACTTAATTAGATTTTTTCAGAAGAGACCTCGAGTTCAAGTTTGCTTTCATCAATTCGCACAAAAAACGAGAGTCATTAGCATAAACAAAGTGAATCACAACATCTTCATCGGAATGTGTCAGACCTCGGGCATGTTTTGATTAATACCCTGATACATTTAAGTGGGGGAAACGGTGTTTCTTTTCATTAGACCCTTTTAACGAGTGACGTAGTGAAAATGTTTGATCAGGTATTTATTCTTAATTTCAGCAGAAAAATAATTTTTGGATTGACTATTTGAGTATTTGGTTACTCATACGTTTTATCCTTAAAAATCCATATCAAAAACGTTTTCTACAAGTAACAATCATTCTAATAACACTATAATGATGAGGTAGCAGCAAGCATCGCAACATGCGAAAGTTTTCGACTTCTGACACATTAGTGCTTTTCTACAGGGTTAGGCACAGAACTCGTTTCAGCTTCATTCAGTTGTCACTTTTGACAGATATGAAATATGACGCTAGACTTTTGACAGTTTGTTGGTCATTCCAACGTGCGTACGTTTGTGAAAATTGATCAACAACATTCAGAATAAAAAAAGCTTGGAATTTTCTCCTTATTTTTGAATCGAACATCGATTAGTGCGATAGTGAACATTTGTTTATCGTACGAAAAAATACTAGCTTTATCGAACGTAAGGATGAATGTGGTGGATCAACGTATTCCTTAAAACGTTTGTAAACTAAAGGAACCATTGAAACGAAATCCAGGTCGAAGTAGCAATCAAGTGGCAAAATATATTGGAATATTGCAACAATTAATTCGCCGCATTTTGAGGGACAATCCTTACTTCAAGGCCTACAAAAGGCAACAAGTTGAGAACTTAAATGATAAACAGAAAAAAATTGACTTCATTCCATTTGATATTGTATAATGAGTTTTGATTTTATACATCTATTAAATATAAGCAGTGTTTATAAGACATTAATTTAATTCTGACAGTTTATGAATAAAATATTTTGGAATTAAAGTAGGAGACTAACAGATTAAATCTGTTTTGAAATTCATAGTTCATTGAAACTCTAAGCCAAGTTTTGAGCCTCCTAAGAGTGGAAAAGGACCTTTCTGCTATGGCTACACTAACTGGTAATACAGCGAGAATACATAAAAATTCTCTCACAGAAGGATACATTTCAGTATCACAATTTTCTATAAGATGAGTAATCGACTGCAGCATATTATGATTCCGTTGCCATTCTACCTTCCACAGCCGATATTTGTTTATATGTACCGAAACTGGAATATTGTTTATTAGCAGTTTGTAGTCGTTTGCAAGCTGTTTAACACTTTCATTGTCTTCATCTTCATTAGTAATCGACTTTTGGAATAAAAACGCCTAGTTGAAATAATTTTAGTACTTCTGGAGACACACGGCCCTCTAAGTCATTTATCACAGAATCTAGAAGAGGAATGTATACAGCCCTGCGGAAATAATCTTCAGCAGATTGAGTAAGATGATTATTGGCTGTGTGGTTGTCGTGATACTATTCTGGGGCATTTAATTTCTGTATCTAGTTGCTCAGCTACTTCTTTTGCCTCTTCAAAAAGCTGTGGGAAAATTGTGTCAGCCTTTTCACTCTTATTTCGTAGGACAGTCATTGTATCATTTATGGCTTCCGTAGCCCTTTTTAAATCAATTGACCTCGTTTGCAATACTCTGCTTAAGGCTACTATTGTACTTGAAAAATATTAAGTTATATTTAAACTACAGTTTGGCTCTTTACGTGATATAAACGGTAATTTGAACTGCCTTTGTTGAAATGCTCCAAAGTTACTAATCAAATAAATTATTCAGATTTTTCGTTCATCCACATTATTATCAAAGAATAAAAACAAAATATTTAGGTACCTTAAACATCACTCAAGCAGATAGACGATATGATGAAGTCCTAACTGCGCAACGATTGAAGTAAGCAATGCGCGTCATTGGCAGTTTTGTGGTCTTGCTAAGTAGGAATCTTTTCCAGAGCGCTAGAACTTTTCACTAAGTTATCTCCTTGAAATTGTAGATGCCGATCATTCCTCTCAACCTTGCGTGTCTCACAGATACTTTGAATTGTAACTTAAAGTTATTTTTTTTTAAATTTGATGTCTCTTAGCTGATGCATTGGCAATTGCCACAACTTTTCTCATCATGCCCGAGGTGTTGCAGCAAGAAATAACTTTGGGTGACGTAGCTTACGTATTATTAAGAACGTGATTTCTGCACGGGCAACGTTTGGCATATACAGCTTTTCTTGACAACTCTTGTACAGCACCCCTTGTACCTGAGGTCATAACCGAGCAGATGTCAGTCCCAATACTCACCATGTTAAATCTATATTAAATTTGAGACAGAGATTTTCAACTATTCTCGCCAGTGCTACAGCTGTCTACCGAGGCTCTATAACGTCTTTATTGTTATCCACTTCATGGTATCTGAAAGTATCGTATGTATCACAGAATGTCACAAAATCTTCCTTTAGATACCATTGGGAAGATATCAAAATGATGGGCTTAGCTGTGAGATATGTCATACATTCTGTCAAGAAAGTACCGGGACTTATCGATTTAAATCTGGCGGTGCAATGAGGCAGGTAAAATTTTTTTTTCCTAGGTTGGTACCACTGTCCTTAATTACTATGCCAAGCTTGAGCGGGATCTGTCAACTAGTGTGTTTGCAACAGCTGATTAAGTCAGTCGATGTCAGAGTGCGTGCCGATTTTTACTATGGGTGATTACGTTGAGCCAATAATTTGTTTAAAGTTTTGTGTTGCAAATGAATTTTCGTGTGCCGATGCATTGAAAATGTTGCAAAAGGTCTTTGGTGATAATGCTCTATCGAAAACTTGTGCATATCAGTGGTACAGAGCCTTCAAGGACGGTCGTGAAGTGGTCGCCCATGGACGGCTTCGATCGAAGATAACGTCGATAAAATTAAGGAAAGGGTGCTGGAAAACCGTCGTACCAGCTTGAGAGAGATAGCACATGATCTAAAGATATCCCACGAGTCCCCACGTACGATTTTGATTGATATTTTGGGCATGAGAAAGGTGGCCGCACGACTCGTACCGAAAGACCTGAATTTTCTTCAAAAACGTCATCGCGAACAGGTTGCTTCAGACATGCTGGATCGCTGTAATTCCGATTCTACATTCATGGAACGGATTATAACTGGTGATGAGACCTGGGTCTACGAGTACGATATGCAAACAAGCCAGCAATCATCGGAATGGGTGGCAAAAAATGAGCCGAAACCGAAAAAACCACTCCAAAGCCGCTCGAAAATGAAGGTGATGCTCATTGTTTTCTTCGATATCCGTGGCGTGGTGCACTACGAATTCGTTCCAGAGGGTCAGACGGTAAACAAGGAGTATTACCTAGGCGTTATGAAACGTTTGCGTGAGCGTATCCGTAAGAAGCGGCCAAATTTGTGGGCGAACAACTCATGGATTTTGCATGATGATAACGCGCCTTCTCACCGAGCTACGATTGTGACTGACTTTCTCGCCAAAAACTCAACAAACGTGCTTCAGCAATCACCGTATTCGCCGGATTTGGCCCCCTGCGACTTTTTCCTCTTCCCAAAACTAAAATTGCCCCTTCGTGGCACCCGTTTTGAGTCGATTGAAGCCATAAAACAAAATTCGGCGCGAGAGCTAAAGTCCATCCCGGAAAGCGCCTATAAAAAATGTTTCGATAATTGGAAGTGCCGTTGGCATAGATGTACTGGAGCAAATGGAGCCTATTTTGAAGGCGACCCAATAAATTTTGACGATTAAATGTAAAAATGTTGTTTTAATTGAAAATTCCCGGTATTTTCTTGACAGAGTAGTATATCTGTTGTTTCATCGAATAAAATTGAAAAGTATTTAGCTTTCTTCATATTCTGTAATATTGTTTCCTGAACGATTTCCTTGCGAACATCAATCAACTCATTTTGCATAGTTTTGCTGATATATGTTGCGTTAGATTCAGAAATTTAATCAATAAGAATAGAAAAATTATCACTAGTCAACGTAGGCCCAGCGCAGGGAGGTTCTAGTCCCCTCCTGGGTCGGCGCTTGATTAAAATAATCTTAATATCCATTGATATAATTATATTTATGCATATACGGCAGGAAAAACAAATGCACATAACATTTCCCTACTCTGTTCGCATTGTTTCCTTATAAATTAGTTATTGAATGAGGTTTATCATAATTATATTATTTTTAGCAAAAATTAACTAATGAATCAATTGGAAGCCGTCAAACTCCTATTTTCCATATGTTAATTTTGCGTCGACACAATTTCACGTATCATACAGGTTCTCTCTTCATTAATGAGGTACAATTTCAATTCGTAAAACCAATCTTGTCATCGAACATCACACCAAACGATGAGAAAATAGCACTTGGTGAAATAATTGGGTGACACAAGTTATGGCAAGGCTATTTTTAATGGAAGGTCGAGCGTTGTTCGAAGCGCCTAATGCCTGATAACTATTTTGATATTATTACGTACGCCAACTTGAACAGCAATTGTGACAGCGTATCATTCGAATAATAGCCATTTTAAATTATCCTCAATAAACATTTCATTTGGATGAAAGTCGCTATGAAATGCTTATATAGCTGAAATTTATTTTCTTTCGTCGTTTTTTATAGGGCACGAAGACAATGCGTGCAAATTGAGCATTTCCAACGAGCAACCTGTTTTCAGTTACTTTTTTCCTTCCTAGGAATCATTTAGTGTAATGTTTATTATATTTTTCAAAACTAGGTAGTATTATGAACATTAAGGTTTTTACACAAGAATCATCCTTTTTTATTTCCCTGTTGAACACTATTGGTTTCTGGAAAAAACATTTTCATCGCATGAATTAATGTATAGTCCGTCTAGAAAGAATCCGGAAAAAACAAAGCTCAATTGTGATTATTCAGTATATATTCTCAATTCTTGAATGAGAAAATTATAAGAAATTATTCATTTTATTTACCTATACAACCTCCATTTAACTGACAGAACTTTGAGGTAAACCCGATAGTTATTATTATTATTATTATTATCCTGATACTCCTAGATCTTCTGTGAAGATCCCTCAGAAGCTTTTTTCAGCTTGTGCGAGTTAGGAGTTCAGTTGTGTTCTGTGTAGGCTTTGTTACTGCGATCTTGCGCCACTTTAGGTCACAGCACTGTTAATTTTTGACCCAACAGTGAAATGGTGGCAGATACCCGTCCAACTAGAAAATTTCTTTTCTACCTGAATAGGATTCGAACCCTGGACCTCCCGGTCACGAGTCCGATGCTCTCCCGCTGAGCTATCCACACTCATTACTTGATAGAATTTGTTTTAATATTCAAATTTTATTATATTTCTTCTATCAAGTAAAAGGCCTTTCTATTTTATTTTATATATAATATATAATTATATTTTGGCTTCAATAAATCTCATTGTAGAATGTCAATGAATTTAAATAAACCTTAAAATAACTCACACTGTTCTTTGATTTTGTTAGAACATAGATCAATCTTGAATTATATAGTTGATCTGTATTTCGAAGCTTAAGTCTTTTAACACATAAGATATAGGTTAGTTTTTTGATTTTGATATTTGGAATATTAAATGAGGACTGAAGACGGGATTGTTAAGAATTATATTTGTTTTTTGAAGATATAGTGCAAATTTTTTAGAGATTTTTGAAATAATTTATTCGAATATTCAAATATATTAAATATTTCTAATAAATTATATTCTTTGAGAAGTCCTTTAAGTGTGTTCATGTTTTTAAAAGGCAATTGGTGTTCTTAAAGGTAAGACAGAAACAAAATTTTGTCTCCTTTAAATATTTATTTATTAATTTTAATTACTTTCGTATATCTGTTGGGTTATTTATTCCATTTGACATTATATATTGAGTTTTGATTATATACATCTATTAAATGTAAGCGGTGCTTGTGTAGACATAAATTTAATTCTAAAAGTTTTTTGAATACAAATTTTTTTGAAATTAAAATTGTAGAAGATAAACATATTTCAATTTGTTTTAATGTTCAAATTTTAATAATATTTGACATGGCCATACAACTTTGGCTATAGCCCACTATCTGCACAACTCATTTTATACATTACTTTTGTCGTAGAATGTTACAGAAAAGAAGTATATTGAAATTATGAAAAATAATAAATTCCTGATATTTTCTTTATAATAATACTAGTAAAAATAATAATATATTCATTAATTTTCTAAAACATATACATAGGACAGGTCAGAAAAAAAAACATTATAATAAACTCGAGTTGAAAACAAATCCCGCACGATAATCATCGGCAATAGTATGAATACATTCCTTAATTAATTTAGCTCTAACTACATTTTTGAATTCTTTGAGATCGAGAGACTTAATGACCTTAGGTAGATCGTTAAACAGTTTTATAAACTGGTATGTGGGCGAATGTTCGAATTTAGTGGTATTTTATTCAAAAACTTTTTTTCAAAAATTTTTAGAATTAAATCAGTGTCTTATGAGCACAGCTTATATTTAAGAGAAGTATAAAATCAAAACTCAATATACAATATCAAATGGAATAAATAACCAACAAATATAAATTGTCCATTAAAATTAATTAAATAAATATTTGAATGAGACAAAATTTTGTTTTTGATCTTTTAATTATGAAAACTAATTCCTTTTCAGAAATACAAAACATAATTCAATTTAATTTAATCTCTGAAAACATGTGTTATATCTTCAAAAAACAATTAGAATTCAGGTAAGGTCTTCATCGGTCAAACTTCACATTTAAAAAAATAAAATCAATGAAATACAACTTACCTACAGATTTCTTGTTATCCTCGTTTGAACACCAACTTCAAAATCCAAGATATTTTAAGTAAGTTGTATTTCATTGATTTTATTTTTAAATGTGAAGTTTGACCGATGAAGACCTTACCTGAATTCTAATTGTTTTTTGAAGATATAAAACATGTTTTCAGAGATTAAATTAAATTGAATTAGGTTTTGTATTTCTGAAAAGGAATTAGTTTTCATAATTATAAGATCAAGAACAAAATTTTGTCTCATTCAAATATTTATTTAATTAATTTAATGGACAATTTATATTTGTTGGTTATTTATTCCATTTGATATTGTATATTGAGTTTTGATTTTATACTTCTCTCAAATATAAGCTATGCTCATAAGACATTGATTTAATTCTAAAAATTTTTGAGAAAAATTTTTGAATTAAACTTTTTTGAAATTAAAATTATAGGAGACTAACAGATTAAATCTGTTTTGATATTCAAATTTTTTAGACTATAATGCACATTGATAATAGCAAGTATGGTCAGTCGTGGCGGTCACTTGAATTGATATTATTTTATGTCAAGGTTAGCCTTTCTAATAAACTCACCACTTTGAGAAATACTTCATCAGTTTTTTATTTACAGCTAATAGAAAATGCAAATTTTAAATGGACTACCCCTCATATGCTCCCATAATGTCACTTCATTTCCATTCGAATTTTACAGAAAACAGATTATACAAAAATTTTCAAAAAGGCTGACAGCTAATTTCATCCTATTTATATTATATTTAACTGTATCGGAAATCGTACAATTCACGGTCTCTAGAGACAATAACATGAATAAATTGGATATTCCCACGGTATTTAACCTCGTTTAATTCGAATAATTGTTTTCTGTATGTATTGTTGATGGCAAATGCGACTGAATAACAACCTCGATGACCTGACGATCCAAAACAAACTCAATGATAGTTATTAGGCACGAAATTACCTGTTCTAAAGCAATGTTGAAAGCTTTCAATCTTTGGTTTTCAATTTGTAGGATGACAAATGTGTTTTATACGGATAACTTTCATCGTGTTTTACTGATCGTTTCTTATCAATATAAAGTTTCCATTAGTAACTCGTGGATATGTTGATTGATTCCAAAGTTCCTCAGAAGAATATGACATAAAAAAGTATTGGAACTAATTAGAGAGTGAGTTTTGAAATGATTGATCTTGTATCATTTCCAGGTAATGAATATTAACCGAAGCTGAGTATGCTTTTTTACAGTTTTTAGGTGAGCTAATTAACTCCTTGATTACTTAATTGGTAGGTATGAAGCTATTTGGCAGATCACAATTACTGTTTTTAATTCTCCAATACTTTATAACCTAGTTGAAATGAAAGTTCTCATTAGTTCACGTGTATATATTTTGATATCTTATCCTTATACTCGTAGATCTTTTGTGAAGATCCCTCAGAAGCTTCTTAAGCTTGTAAGAGTTAGGAGTTCAAATTGTGTGCTGAGTAGGCTTTGTTAGTGCAATATTACGTCACTTTAGGTCACAACACTCAACAGTGAAATGGAGACCGAAACCCATCCAACTAGAACATTTCTTTCCTACTTAAACAGCATTTTAATCCGGGACCTTTTGGTCTCCAGCATTATGCTTAACTACTGAGCTATCGACACACATATAAAGTACAGAACATCCTTTGCAAAGCCAAAGACAAAATATTGCTTCTTCACACTCACGAATTTTGAACATACTGTTTGATAAATAGAACTTTATTTAATCAACTTTTCATCATGATATAATGATGAAATAACCTCTTCAAAAATTAACAATCTGTTAGTGCTGGTTAAAAAAACATGATGATTTGGGATTCACAAAGTACAGGTATCGGGTGTTGTTTTTAGAGTGATAGAACTTTCGATAGGGATAACTGTGATTTGACAGAAGGCAGAAGCCATATTGTTTTGAAATTTCTATTCAATAAGCACTGACAAATTACCATGGAAAGACTCACGCCGCAACAACGTTTACAAATTGTTGAAATTTATTTTCAGAATCAATGTTCTGTTCGCCAAACTTATAGAGCACTTCGTGAAATTTATGGTTTACATAATAGCCCATTAGGGCAGCTTATTCGTCGAACTATCGATAGATTTCGGACAACATTTTCTCTACTCGATGCAACAACAATAACAACAAGACAAAGAACTATACGTACAGAAGAAAATATCGCTACTGTAAGTCACAGTCTTAATGATGATCCAGGTTTGTTGTCTATTCGTCGACGTTCACAACAAGTTGGACTCCGTGCATCCACTACATGGAAAATTTTGAGTGCAGATCTTGGTCTACACCTACACAAGACCCAACTAGTTCGAGAACTACAGCCACTTGACCATAATAAGCGTCGTTGTTTGAGAAGAGCTTGAAGTTGATCCACTTTTTTATCGTAAAATTGTGATTAGTGATGAAGCTCATTTCTGTTTGAACAGCTATGTAAACAAGGAAAATTGCCGTATATGGAGTGAAAAAAATCCTCAAGAAGTTCTGCAGGTTCCAATGCATCCTGAAAAATGCACTGTATGATGTGGTTTACACGCTTGAGTCATCATCGGTCCACATTTCTTTAAAAACGATGCTGGAGATAATGTTACAGTGAGTGATGCTCGTAACAGATCGATGATCAATGATAATTTGTTACAAAATTTGAATGATATCGACCCAGAAGTGTTTTGGCTCCAACAAGATGGTAGTTATTGATTTATGGTAATAAGCCAGAAACAATAGACGCTTTGGAAGCCAACATAACTCGTGTTATTGATGCAATAAAGCCTGAATTACTCGACAAAGTGGTCCAAAATTGGTTGGGTCGAATGCAGTTCCTCAGAGCTAGTCATGGTAGACATATACCGGAAATTATTTTTAAAACATAAATGTCATAAAATTATCTTTCAAATGAAAGAAAATTGGCTTCAATCTTAATTTAAATGTGTTTTACTCCAACTTGAAGTTCTATCATTCTAAAAAAACACCCGATAGATCTGAGTCTGTGCAGCGATCTGTGATGTTTACTCGATGTAATGGAGACGGCGATTCTCTGTTAATATAAATAAAATAATATAAATTTGTGTTTAGGTTTCTAATTTTATAAATACACCACAGTGTGGAAGATATTTTGAACAGGAACCAAGACGAAAGGCCATTTTCCTTCTTGAACTTTGAATTAAGAGGCCAGTAACTTTCAAAACACAACAGGATGCTGTAGGTCGTTGCAGATTGAGCTACTAATTTAACTTATCTTCATCCTGATATTGAGGTTTTTATTCAGGTGCATGATTCATACAGTGTGAATTCGAAATTAATACACAACATTATAACCAGGATTAGAACTTATTGATCGTTTGCAGTTGGATAGAAACCAAATGTCATGAAGCTTCACTGGCGCCAATCATTGTTCGTAATCACAGCAGGCTTGGGAAATAACCCTCAATCAGCGGCGAATGCAGGCGAGATACACAAAACTGGAAATCCATTCGACCAAATGTGACTACTACGATACGATAAGCTATGCGAATATTTGTTCCTCAACCGCAGTTGCCTGAAATTGAGATAATAATTCTCAAACCTCCCAGGCAGTATTAGGGACTGGAGCAGCAGACTGAATTTATGTCAGCCAGAGGATTATAATGAGAAAATTTAAAACTGAATTGACAGAATTATGTTCAAGAACAGTGTCCACAGGGAAATTTCTGACAGGTCTTGATGATTTACACTCCCTCAGCCCTCTTATATTACTGAGATTATGAGTTAGACTTGTTCGAAGATTGGTGATGGAAGTATAGAAATTTTTTTTTAACTACTGGTGTGGAGTTTTGGCTTTTTTAATTGATTCAGTTTTTTTTGTCGGGATAGCACGTGACAAATCTCCACTAGGCCACAGAGGTCAAGATAGACCTAGGAAAAGATGGAGCGACAACCTGAGCGCACAGTAGGCAAGGGGACGAAGAATGAACGGGCGACTTCGCCTTATATGAAGACGGCAGAAGAAGAAAATTTTTTCAACTGAAAAAATCCGAATTCACGAGAAAAAAGTGGAGCTCTCCCTAATCTAAAAATGAAACAAAATATTCATTAAACCAAATTTATCATACCTCCTTTAACGTAAGAAACCCATTCTGAAGTAATACACTCACGCTGACGAATACTCAAAGTATTAAAATATATTTTGAACGTATTTTCGGGAAATTTTCCGATAATAATTTTCAATACTTTCCTAATATCAGGTGTTTTTTCAGAGTGATAGAACTTTCTAAAGGGATAACTACGATTTGACAGAAGGTAGAAGCCATGTTGTTTTGACATTTCTGTTCAGTAAGCATTGACAAATTATCATGGAAAGGCTCACGCCGCAACAACGTTTAGAAATTGTTGAAATTCATTTTCAAAATCAGTTTTCTATTCGCCAAACTTATAGAGCACTTCGTGAAATTTATGGTTTACATAATACTCCATTAGAGCAGCTTATTTGTCGAACTATCGATAGATTTCGGACAACATTTTCTCTACTCGATGCAAAAACAACAACAAGACAAAGAACTGTACGTACAGGAGAAAATATCGCTCCTCTAAGTCATAGTGTTAATGATGATCCAGATTTTTCTATTTTTCGATGTTCACAACAAGTTGGACTCTGTGCATACACCACATGGAAAATTTTGCGTAAAGATCTTGGTCTACACCCATATAAGATACAACTGGTTCAAGAACTAAAGCCACTTGACTAAAATAAGCTTCGTTTGTTTGTTGATTGGGCCCTAGAACAGCTTGAAGTTGATCCACTATTTTATCGTGAAATTGTGTTGGGTGATGAAGCTCATTTCTGGTTGAACGGCTATGTAAACAAGCAAAATTCCATATATGTAGTGAAAACAATCCTCAACAAGTTCTGCAGGTTCCATTGCATCCTGAAAAATCGCTCAGGGCGTGTGTTAAACAACACAAAAGTTCGGAGTCGCTGAAGTAATCACTGCGCTGGTAATGAGACCGATTAACGACTGAAGAGCTGGAGACCATTGCCGAAAATTTCTAGAAGCGTCTGAAGCTATTTAGCGTCGTCAAAGGAAGGCACTTCGAAAACGCTCAAATATATATTAACCAAATATTTATGTTATTATTATTCGTGGCTGATTTGTTTAATTTCTTTTGTTTAATAAAGAGAAAGGAAAAAAACTTTGTCCGAGGTTTTTCTTGTCAGCCTGTAGTAAAGGAAGAAACGTCGGACAAAAATCTTTTGCACCTCCATCTCGAGAGGGTCATAAAAAATTTCCAATAACGCTCCTTGCGGATTTTGAATGATGATGTAGTGTAACGATAACTAGATATTACATTTTTATTGAAGTCTATTTTATGCGATTACCGTTTCGTTCGAGGTCGACATTATTATGGTACAAGCATTTTACTGCTTGGATTCACTATTAAGATTGTACAGACCAATTGCTCAAACGATTCTCGATATCTTCACGACGATGAGTGTTCTTATAACCGGACGTTATGATCAGATTATGTAACATAATTTGCGGAATAAAAATACATTTATATCATTCTGTCGAGTAAGTGTTACGTTGGCTCGTAAAATTTAAACTGAATGGGGGGAAACGAATGATGATTTCTTGAATTTGGTGAATATAAAATGTAAACAGCTTAAAGAAGGTCTTGTCAGACGTAATTTAAATGATAAGACAAAGCACGCATACTTTGTATACTTCCATTGTCTCATCAGCTATGGAATATGGGGAAGAACTCCTGAAAAAAGTAAGTTATTCATCGAAAAAAAAACTGCCATATCGAAGAAATTGCCACCATCATGAGAAAATTCTCACTCATAACTCTCCACATATTTACCTCCTTATAATATAACATCAAAGATTAATTGATGGAAAATATCGAATATCATGATAACCCGACAAGAAATGCTGGAAAGTTCACAACTTCCTCGGAAAGCTCACGATGAAAAAATCTTTCCTTCTGGGTATATCATTTGTAATGTCGTTGAGTATAATTATACCTTCTAAAAACATACCTTTTATTTCTGACCTGGAGACTTTTGAATTATTGCATCTAATACGGTTCCTTATCAAGAACATTTAACATAATGAAGAATCACTTTTGTGCTTCCTCGTTTCGATCAGGAATTGGCAATAGCACGTCCTCTACTACATATCCGCTGATTAGCGTTTCGGTCATAAAACCTACGAAGCTTATCGTTACTCAAATCCCGATCGAAGATGAAACAGAGAAACCGCTTAATATCCTGCTCCATTTGTTCTCGAAGGTCTTCCACATTCAGAGGGTATTATTAGAATTTAATGACGAAATGAGATGTCCGGTTGTTCAGTACATATATAGTCGCATTTTTGCACCATCATTTCGATTACTACAAAAACGTTATTCTACTTCGTCGTTATACGCATGAAGTCAGGAATTTCACGGACGTACAAGACAGCTTTGATGAATTTCCACGTCAAATTTTCATAATTTGTCTAGGCTGAAGATCAAAGTGTTCAATGGGTAAATGACAGCCTGAAAAATGCTGCTCTCGAAGGATTGATTGAAAGTAGAAAATTAGTTTAGAGGTCTCTGTTGTGAACACAAGCGCGTTCAACGCTCAAGTCATAGTGTTCCTTTTTCATTTGCATAAAAATTATTTAATTATATAATCACACTATGGCATGAGCTGTGTTGTACGTAGCTCCGTCCTGTTGAGACCACATGTCGTTGGTGCCAATTCAGGTCAAAAGAAGTTGGTTATCATTAACCTATAGCACTCACAAACAACTTTGTTTGTGGACGTACCCATTCTTCCAGAAATGCTCTAGGACCCGTTCAGCGAACAGACGCGTTGCCTATGGTCGCTTACCTTCAGCTGTATCAGTTGAATTCTATGCCAGTGCCGGACCAAGTCACGACACAAAATTCGCAGAGTCATGGTGTGTGAAAGACCGAGTGCTTGTGAGCGACTCGGAATTGACTGCGTCAGATTCTTCTCCAGGCTTTCACGTACGGTGATATTTTCGGCAGATCTTGCGTTTCGTCATACTATAAGTGTTGGTTCATTGTCTTTCCAACTGGTGGACTCATATTCATCTATCACACTGTGAATAGTTCTTTCGTTAGGACTATTATGGCTACCGTAAAATGCGTGAACGCGTGGAATGTTGGCCGACCACAACACTTAGTTTGATGAAATAATTTTATAATTTGTACCTCTATATCTATTCATGATATTCTGTCAAAAGATGCTGAATAAGTGACAGCCAATTTGACAGATATAACTTCAACAATATGACCGCTGTTAACTGTCAAAGTTCAGAATCCCCTATTGACCTTACCACTAAAAATAGTGGTTTTCCTATTGAGTTCTTTCTTTATTAACTAGAAACATGAAGCATTTCAAATATAAAAAATATAGAACTATAAGAACCGTCAATAAAGCTCTGAAGGATGCTTGCATAAAATATAAAATGTAAAATAAATAAACAATATCTTTCAAATTCATTCATTCCTACTACTATATCAGTATTTTACGAACTATATTTTATTCGAAATTTTGGCGAATCTGTATTTTAAGTTCCCGATGAAATCAATTTCTCTGAAATTCCATTCTATAGGATTGAATATCATTGCGTTGCAAGAGATTTTGTCTTCAGTGTACAGTACCACTTTAAAATTTTATTCTTATCACTCATATATTCCTACAGATTCTTCAAAAATCATATCATCGGTTACTCTTTTGGCTACTTTATGAATAGTAAAATAACTAAGGTACACATCATAGGTAGTGAATGTATAGCATAGTCATATATTACTGCACCTTCACCATATGCTTCTACGAGCAATTGATGCGCCTCAGCAGAAGATTTCTTTAAATTAAAGAAGTAAACTAATATTTCCCGCAAAAGACCCTTACTTGGCTCAAATTTTGACATTTTCAACTTATAAAAATTATATTTTACCAATATAAAATCAATGATATTAATAGGTTATGTTGTTCTTGAATGTTCAAACTATTCATTAAGCCGGTTATCATTACAAACTTATTTGTACTCCTAATAATAAAAAAATCAAATATACAAATCTTGTATTCTGAATATGCTGCATATTGGAAAGAATAAGAACTTATATTATATCATTATAATATATTATATTATATTATATAATATTATATTATATTATATTATATTATATTATATTATATTATATTATATTATATTATATTATATTATATTATATTATATTATATTATATTATATTATATTATATTATATTATATTATATTATATTATATTATATTATATTATATTATATTACATCATATTATATTATATTATATTATATCATATTATATTATAATATATTATATCATATTATATTATATTATATTATATTATATTATAATATATTATATCATATTATATTATATTATATTATATTATATTATATTATATTATATTATATTATATTATATTATATTATATTATATTATATTATATTATATTATATTATATTATATTATATTATATTATATTATATTATATTATATTATATTATATTATATTATATTATATTATATTATATTATATTATATTATATTATATTATATTATATTATATTATATTATATTATATTATATTATATTATATTATATTATATTATATGATATTATATTATTTTATATGATATGATATGATATCATATCATATCATATCATATCATATCATATCATATCATGTCATATTATATTATATTATATTATATTATATTATATTATATTATATTAAATTATATCATATTATATTATATATTTATGTCAATATTTATGAAGGAGCATGAATTTGACTGAAAATGTTTTTTTGAGAAATAAATTTACTGTGTAAAGTAATTTTCTGTGCACAATGATTATTGGAAATATTAAGGTTTCCTTTGTTAATTAGGTATTTGTTGAATATCAAACAGATAAATTCTGCTCACCTTACTACAAATTTTAATTTTATGAAAAATTTTCCTCAAGAACTTTTAAAAATTTAATTAAATAAATGTCTTAGAAAACACAGTTTCAATTTAGTAGACTTTAGTAGAATTAACACTCGTTACGCAGCACCAGAAAGCATAAAAGAATCCAAAGAAAATATGAAATTTTAATTAGAAATATCAAATAATTACTTGAAGGATACAAAAATTTGTTTCGTATTGATGTACATTCTGTCAAGAAAGTACCGGGAATTATCGATTTAAATCTGGCGGAGCAATGAGGCAGGTAAATTTTTTTTCCTAGGTTGGTACCACTGTCCTTAATTACTATGACAAGCTTGAGCGGGATCTGTCAACTAGTGTGTTTGCAACAGCTGATTAAGTCAGTCGATGTCAGAGTGCGTGCCGATTTTTACTATGGGTGATTACGTTGAGCAAAGAATTTGTTTAAAGTTTTGTGTTGCAAATGAATTTTCGTGTGCCGATGCATTGAAAATGTTGCAAAAGGCCTTTGGTGATAATGCTCTATCGAAAACTCGTGCATATCAGTGGTACAGAGCCTTCAAGAACGGTCGTGAAGTGGTCCGCACGTACGATTTTGATTGATATTTTGGGCATGCGAAAGGTGGCCGCACGACTCGTACCGAAAGACCTGAATTTTCTTCAAAAACGTCATCGCGAACAGGTTGCTTCAGACATGCTGGATCGCTGTAATTCCGATTCTACATTCATGGAACGCATTATAACTGGTGATGAGACCTGATCTGCGAGTACGATATGCAAACAAGCCAGCAATCATCGGAATGGGTGGCAAAAAATGAGCCGAAACCGAAAAAACCACGCCAAAGCCGCTCGAAAATGAAGGTGATGCTCATTGTTTTCTTCGATATCCGTGGCGTGGTGCACTACGAATTCGTTCCAGAGGGTCAGACTGTAAACAAGGAGTATTACCTAGGCGTTATGAAACGTTTGCGTGAGCGTATCCGTAAGAAGCGGCCAAATTTGTGGGCGAACAACTCATGGATTTTGCATGACGATAACGCGCCTTCTCACCGAGCTACGATTGTGACTGACTTTCTCGCCAAAAACTCAACAAACGTGCTTCAGCAACCACCGTATTCGCCGGATTTGGTTCCCTGCGACTTTTTCCTCTTCCCAAAACTAAAATTGCCCCTTCGTGGCACTCGTTTTGAGTCAATTGAAGCCATAAAACAAAATTCGGCGCGAGAGCTAAAGTTCATCCCGGAAAGCGCATATAAAAAATGTTTCGATAATTGGAAGTGCCGTTGGCATAGATGTATTGGAGCAAATGGAGCCTATTTTGAAGGCGACCCAATAAATTTTGACGATTAAATGTAAAAATGTTGTTTTGATTGAAAATTCCCGGTACTTTCTTGACAGAGTAGTATAATGAAAACCAAAGTTCTCCACAACAATACACAACATAAACTCAAGAATTTGTTCGAAAATAATTCTCGTTGAAAAAGTTCCTTCAAAAAAATTCCAAGGGTGAGATATATTTTCATTAATTATATTTATTTTTTGAATACGAGTTTGAACTGAAGAGATATCGACCTGGTAATTCCAAATGTCCTTTTTGATGATGTGCTGCATGTTTTTGGAATTTTTTTGAATGAATTTTTTCAAAGATGGTTATTTTCTAAGGAATTTTTGAGGTTGTTCTGTGCATTTTTGGAGAGGAATTTGGTTTTCATAATACATTGATAATAAACAAGCGTTCGTATCCTTCGAGAATTTATTAAATATTTTTTATCAATATTCTATATTTATTTGCATTCTTTCATTTCTCTGGTGCTGCATAATGAGTGTTAATTCTATATTTATACTATATTGAAAAGGTGACATTTATGTAATTCAATTTTAAAAAGTTTTTGAGAAATAATTCTTATAAAATAAGAATTTGTAGTGAGGTTAACAGAATTAATCTGTCTGATATTGTAAATCCTAATAACAAGTTAAAACCACTTTTTTATTATTATATTAGTTATTTGTTCCAATATGCTATATGTAGAAAATAATATTAATTTATTTTGATGCATCTTAAGTATTTTGAGACTTCAAAGTAAAAATTTGATATGACATTTCACGTACAAATGCCAAGAAATGCGTCAAAGGCATGGTCGCATAAATAGAGGGGAATTTATAATCTGGATATCCATTGCAACGTGTTAAGAATAATTAGTGGAACGATTGTCTAGTTTTCGAAGGTGAAGGTGATAGAAGATTTTCCATCGAATAATAGAAAAATTTCTGAAAACAATGGTTTCTACATAGAAAATAAACTATTCATTTAGTCTCCTGTCGATTCATCTGCTGAATTTATTAAGCACAATAGTTCTTTTTACCAACCCAACTAATTCATTCGAATCTAAATATTCAACATCTCTTGGAGTTAGTCATATCCAATCCCCTTTTTCCATTTGTTCACCTTCCAAGGAAATCCCATTTCGCCCGCAGCATGCGAGCTGTGCAAAAGTAGGACGAAACAGGCAACAAATCTGATATAAGTGCATCATTATTCCTTATTCAGATTTTTTCGAGGAACTCTCATTATAATTCAGTCATTTTCATTTTCCGGACACGTCTTGGGCTGAATTTCATTAAAATTTTAATGAATTGTGCCAAATGGGGGAAAAGAATTCGGTTCGCTCATATCTGAACCGTCCGAGATCTTCCAAGGATGAATTCAATATCTACCAACGCGACTAAAAGGTTTCCGAATCCCTTATTGCGGTTGAGCTCCTGAATTTGAATAAAATGATTTTTCAGTTCTTCTTCAGTGAACGAACGAACGGAATTTCCAATTCTCAAGAGCCCAGGGGTTCGGCATGCTGATTTTAATCGGGGTATATTCATCAAATAATTCGATTGGCTTGAATAAATTCGATTATGTGTTTTAATTTCCACTTGATCAAGATTCTTTGTCAATTAAAAGTATATTCAGAAAATTCTAAAAATTAATTCAATTTAAGATATTGAAAAAAACCTTCTATCAAGTATGAAAAACCCTCTTCATAACATTCATTCTGTAATAATTAGAATTTGATTTTTCACCCATGCAAACAGTATTTTTTAGTTAAAACCGATTCTTGAAAAATACTGTATTCAACCTCTGTGTATATCTGTGGACAAACATGGAATATAAATGGATGTTCACTCTTGCCACTAACTTGTTTCTCTGTTCTAAATACATGTGGTCATTTAAGTATTAAAGATTTTTTTATTCGTTGTTTTTATTTTACTGACATGAAAGTGGACTGAAAATTTTCGGTGAGTTTTTTCAAATGTAATTTTGAAGATTTCATATTTTCTTTTTATTCTTTTATCTCCTTTTGATAATGGGTGATTAGTGTTAATTCTATATGTCTACCAAAAAGTAAAGAGTATTTTCTAAGGGATTTATTCAATTTAAATTCAAAAGTTTCCGGGCAATTTTAAAAAACTAAAATTTATAGTAAGGTATCACGTAATAACTTTGTTTGATATTTAAGATATTTTAAATACCTGTACAATATATACCATATACACAGTGTCCCAGGTGAAACAAACTGATAGGGTAGATGGTACTAACGGAAATAGGAAAAAATATTCTGCAGACTTAGGTCCTAACTAAAAAAATCAACTCTCTCTGATATTTCCATTGTTATCGTTGTAGCAAATTTCAGTGGGTCTGAAAAACTACAAGGAATGTGAGAATCATAGAATCCTGTATGATCTCTTTTATGGTGAAAATCTTAGAAAAGTGCTGTAAGTCAAAATTATATTCAGCTTTTGTTTGTTCTAGGGAACAATGTGCTATCGTTTTGCCCATATATCTACAAGTGTTCAAGTACACATTCCCTTGCAGGTTTGGGTTGTTTTTGGTACGCCCATGAATGGCCAGCTTGAAGAGTATGTCACGAAATATTTTACGAGGGGTATTCAATGTATTCTCGTTATCAGGGTGATTTGATAAATGTGAGTAATCTAATTATCTCATTAACTAATTTATCATCTGAGGGTAATAGAAATTTCACTAATTTACGATAATTAGTTTTCTTGGCATTCTCAGTGAAAGACGACCAGAAATTTCCTGAATAAACGGGGAAAAAGTCAAAAATTATTCATGAATAGATGATTGCTGTTTATTATGAGTGTGCCTTGTCGTTATCGACTGTTCAAATGTGGTCTAGTGAATTCAAAAGAGGCAGAGAAAGCATTGAAGACGATAATCGCTCAGGCCATTCTGTTAGCGGCACCACTGAAGAATATGTGAAAAAAGTGGGAAACCTGGTACTTGAAGTTGTCAGAATACAAATCAAGATGTAAGCAGAGAGAACAAATCTATCGGTGGGTACCACACTCGCAATCCTTCATGAGCATCTTCACCTCCCAAAAGTCAGTGCAAGATGAATACTGGGAATTCTCAACGCACCTCAGAAGCAAGTGCGAGTCCAGTGCTGTAAGAGTTTTTAGAGCTCTCTGGAGAAAACCATCGATTATTTTCAATCTATTGATTTCTTGGGTTCATCACTACGATCCTGAGAGTATACAAGAGTGCATGCAGTAGATTGAAAATGGTGCACAGCCCCCAAAGAAGTTTGAAGTCACACCATCCGCTGGAAAAATAATGGCTGTGGTCTTTTGGGATTCTAAAGGTATTTTAGCGATAGAATATACTGGAAAGGGTGATTTAAGAGAAGCAAATCAAAGAAAAAGGTGAGGAAAACTCACTGTGGGGTGTTGCTGCTTAATGACAACGTGCCGTTTCATAAGATCCGCTACTGTACAGGAATGTGGCTTTGAAGAAATTACTAATATTCCGCACAGTCCAGACTTGACCCTCAGTGAGTACTACCTATCCCCAAATGTGAAAAAATATCTTCGTAGAAAGCGGTTTTTTCGACGATGAAGAACTGAAGGTAGCAATCAATACCTTTTTTGAGGAGAAGTCGGAAGATTATTTTTTACAAGGTTCAGAGATGCTTATTTCTCGATCTAACAAATATATTCAAATTCTAGAAGACTATATCGAAAAATTTAATTTTTTCAAAATTCTGAGTTTTCTTTCACGCCTATATTGAGAATACATTGAACACCCCTCGTATATGTTGTTTTGGTATTATTATTATTATCTCGGTTATCATATGGAAACTATGTTCTCAATTTATCATCTCGGATAACTCATGGTGCATCCTGAAGGAGATCTCACAATCATCTTAAGTATATTAGCATAAACGGAAGCTATTTCCGTGGCGCACTCTTCCAGAACTATCCCACGGAGCAATTACAAATCAACTTCGGCAAACGAACAGGAGCTAAGGGAGGGCGAAGAACAGAGCGTGCTTCATACGGATGAGTACTTCCTTTGAGAAACGAAATGTAAATATTTCCATAAACGAAGAGTTGGCGATGTTTCTCTTGACAGAAAGACCTGGCCATCTCTGAGCTCGAGCCTCCCTGCACTAGTCCAATCACTTTATGTCAATTCAGTAGGGAGAATACAAGATTTGATTTGATTGGAAACGGCATCAGAACAAACAGAGAAATTGATTTAATCGATGAAACGAACGAATTTGCCCTGAAGGAATATTGTATTTTTGCTTGAGACGTTTGAAAGAAGCACAGAGCGGGAGATTGCTCTTTCCTCAAATCGAATCAAATGCTGAAAGTGTGAATGAAAGCTTTTGTGGGATAAACTTTGGGATGTTTTGAGGAAAGCGAAAGAACGGGCAATACAAACGATCGATTGTTACGATCCTCGATTACATGTATTCGGTATTCTTCAAAGGGACTACATAAAAGAAGAAAAATATGACGTCAGGTAATAAAAATTTAGAAGCTAAGAATAGCTGGGTTGTGGTTACGTTTCTAGTCAAGTCTAAACATTTTTTCTGGCTCAATCATGAGGATGCGGTTTGGCATTATCCAGTAAGAGATGATTGCTCCATGGTATATTTTAGTTTGGATCCTTCAAGAAGATAATTAACGAGCAGCAGAGGAGTCAGACATCCCACACATATATAATATATATTATCCTGATACTCTTATGCTTGGTTTCATAAAGATTCGGTGATCACTGGATCAACAGAAACAGTTGTCAAGTTTGACAAACAGATCAACGACTTTGAGTTTCACAAAAGGAATCGGATGTTTGTTTTAGAGTGATAGAACTTTAAATTGAAATAAAACTCATTTAAATTGAGATTGAAGACAAATTTTTTTTTTTTTTTTGAAGAAAAATTTTATGACATTTATGTTTTGAGAATAATTTCCGGCATATGTCCACCACGACTGGCTCTGAGGAACCGCATTCGATCAGACCAAATTTTGGACCACCTTTTCGTATAATTCAGGCCCTATATCATCAATAACACGAGTTATGTTGGCTTTCAAAGCGTCTATTGTTTCTGATTTATCAGCATAAACCAATGACTTGACATAACGCCCAAAGAAAATAATCCAGTGGAGTAATGTCGAACGATCTTGGAGGCCAATTAATTGGACCAATTCTAAAATAATGTTATCGCCATCTTTATATAAATCAATTGTTACGGTAGCCGCATGAGGTGTAGCATCATCTTTTTGGAACCAAAACACATCTGGGTCGATACCATTCAAATTTTGAAACAAATAATCATTGATCATCGATCTGTAACGAGCACCATTCAGTTTAACATTAGCTCCAGCATCGGATTTCAGGATGCATTGGAACCTGCAGAACTTCTTGATGGTTGTTTTCATTCCAAATACGGCAATTTTGCTTGTTTACATAGCTGTTCAACCAGAAATGAGCTTCATCACTAAACACAATTTTACGATAAATAGTGCATCAACTTCAAGCTGTTCTAGGACCCAATCAGCAAACAAACGATGATTATTATGGACAAGTGGCTTTAGTTCCTTAACCAGTTGGATCTTGTATGGGTCTAGACCAAGATATTTATGCAAAATTTGCCATGTGGTGGATGCACAGAGTCCAACTTATTGTGAACGTCGACTAATAGTCAAATTTGCATCATCATTAACACTCTGACTTACAGCAGCGATATTTTCTTCTGTACATAGAGTTCTTTGTCTTTTTATTGTTGTTGCATCGAGTAGAGAAAATGTTGTCCGAAAACTAGCGATAGTTCTACGAATAAGCTGCTCTGATGGAAGATTATGTAAACCATAAATTTCACGAAGTGCTCTATAAGTTTGGCGCATAGAACACTGAATTTCAACAATTTGTGAACGTTGTTGCGGCCTGAGTCTTTCCATGATAATTTGTCAATGATTACTGAACAGAAATGTCAAAACAACATGGCTTCTTCCTTCTGTCAAATCACAGTTATCCCTATCGAAACTTCTATCACTCTAAAAAAAATATCCGATAATTAATCACGTGGATCAGTTGATACGAGAAAACAATCTGACAACGTCGCACTTTCGATTTTACCGATACACCATAGAAATAGAAAGAGGGACAATAAGAATATATATATTTTTGTGGCCGCGTTAATTTAGTGTTTATATTCAGAAACGGATTTTAAATGTTCACATGCTTGTCAAACCATACTACTTACCAACTACGTTATTAGTATTACTTGCGTGTGTGCAGAATGGAACGCGGTTTCAACAATTTTGCATACCGATGATTTTGCAATGTTGTTTTTATCTTCTGTCGTCATTTGAAATAAACAGTTGCATGAAATCGTAGACAAACTAATAATTGTAATCTCGCATCGATCGATTTACCTTTTTTACGTGCGTGGTTCAATTTCTTGTCCAATTTTATGTAATAATTATATTACGACATTTTTGTTGAAATGAAAACGTACTCCGAAATCAAGATCATCATATTTTGCGAATTTTACAATTATATCACTTGAAAAGGTAAGCAATAAACAATACACTTCACTTCAACTATTTAACCAAAATACGAAGATGTTGATTCACTAAAATCGACAAATCAATTTGATCTGCAGCGATTCTAGGCTAGATCATAGCACAAAATATTTTGTGGAACTCATTTTGTACTTGATCAATGATCAACAGAGGTTGATCTGTCATATTTTTGATTGTTTCGGTCTTTACTTGACGGAAATTCATCTTCAATATAAGAAAAACAAATGTTAACTTCCGCTATTTTTTTGATTTACATAACAATTGTTTCGTCATACCATGACTTCATCAGGTGAGTTTTTAAATACTCACCTGATGAAGTCATGGTGAACTTAACATTTGTTTTTCTTATATTGATCTGTCATTGTTTGATAAAGTGACCGAAACTGTAATCAGTTCTTTGGGAACATAGAACTTTTTCAGCTTGTGAGAGTTGGAAGTTCAGTTCTGGTTAGTCTTTGTTACTGTATCCTTACGCCACTTTAGGTCACAGCACTGTTAATTTTGGACTCAACGGTAGAATGGTGGCCGAAACTCGTCCAACTAGATGCCTAATTCATTTTCTACCTAAACGGGAGTTGAACCCGGGACCTCTCGGTTTCCAGTCCAATGCTCTAACCACTGAGCTATCGGCACTAATTCTTGAATAATAAATAAGCGACAAATATGTAGTCCATTTGATAAATAAAGATAATATGTAATAAATAAATAACATGATGAATAAAATAATGAGAAATAAATGTTCTGAAGAGATCTGAAAGTCTTATGGTCTTCGGTGATTTTAACCTAGCATATCTTCATTGGAACCAAAAGAGAGTATATTCAATTGAATATACGCATTATTGAAAAAGGTCCAGCAGAATTTAACAGATATGATAAACATTGACAGGTAATAATGAAAATGGCACTTGAGGACTACAGGTTAAATAAATGCAGTGAATTTTTTTCACATATGTGCCTTCTGTACATGAATATTTCGTAAACAATAAAATAATTCAGTTCACTGAACATCCATTCTCAGGTTCCCCACTCTAATCGATAGAAACAAATTACAAAGCAATTTGTAACATTGGAACCTAACTGCTTCCATTACCGAAATTGTATATATCCATATCCTCGTGTTCACTGTACATATAAACGAGGACACGTGAACTTCCACTTGATATATATTTCATTTTAATGGTCTCAAATGAGGGCGGAATGTTGCCAATTAAACATTTACAAGAATTTATATGTATTCGATTCATTTTATGCAGTATCAATCCTTAGTGACCATTAGAAAATCTTTATAACGATGCGAAAATATTTTAATTAGAAATATAGCGAGTTAAAACCGGTGTAATCACTATGAAATAAAAATGCACATGTTACCGGATTCCGTGTGGAACAAATGCGTACACCAGTATGGAAAAGACAGTCGCGATGCACTGACGAATAAACGACTGTTCTGTCTCAATGGCAATAGCGAGTGGGGGATGCTTCGATCGGAAGGAGGCTCTGCACTGCTCGGTTTGATCGAATCATCCCCCTCATTCCCATTGAGAGAGAAGAGTCGTTTATTCGTCATCTCATTGCGCTGAGATTTTGATTCTTCCATCGCTCCACTGGATCGACATCGTCCTATAGATATAAATTGAATTTCCTATGTTTCCGACTGTCTTTTCCATACCTGTATGTAATTATCTAACAATAGAAACATGTCTTGTACGCTTATACCATCAAGTAAAAATTATTGGGTCTCAAGAAATTTGAGCCCAACAGCCGAATATATTATTAGACTTACTAATTAATATTCAACTGTTAACGCCATTTGGGTGCGTCCGATCGAACGTCCATATTTCATCACGATATTTAAAAAAAAAATAACTCAAACATTTGAATTGTAAAGTAAATTGTAAAGTAAAATTGGAAAGACAGGACAGATAAATATGCTCATTGGCTATGGAAATATATTCGCTCATATATCTGTTAAAATCCCAGAAAATCAAATAAATTTTGAAGTAGCAAGGTTTGAAAGATAGAAATGAATATTCAACATAAATTTATTATTACTTCGAACAGTTTTTTCAAATAGACTCTGAATATTAAAACAGATTTAATCTGTTAGTCTTCTACAATTTTGTTGAAATTAAAATTGTATAAGTCTAACAGATTAAATCTGTTTTGATATTCAAAGTTTGTGATTATCCTTCTATCGAGTAAAATAATAAGATCCGGTTTTTTACTTGATAGAAGAATAATAACAAACTTCGAATATCAAAACAGATTTAATCTGTTAGTCTTCTTCAATTTCAATTTCAAAAAATTAAAAAAAAAAAAACTTTTAGAATTAAATTAATGTCTTAAATGAGCACTGCTTATATTTAATAGACGTATAGAAATCAAAATTCACTATACAATATCAATTGGAATAAAAAAAAACCCTAAATATAAATTATTACTTAAAATTAAAAATAAGTGATATCGAATGTTTTGTTTCAAACATACGCACCTGAACTCGTCAGAAAGGCACGTGGTACGTATGTTTTGCCGTTGACAAACATTTGAAAACATGTGCAGTTCCCAGTCTTATATTTATGAAAACTAAATCTTTTTCAAAAATACACAACATAATTTTAAGAACCTCCCCAAAACTAATTTATTTGAAATATTTAATCTGTTTAAATATTTAAATAAGTTAATTTTATTTTATATTATGATTTATTTTCGGGTTTTTTTATTCCATTTGATATTGTATAGTGAATTTTGATTTTTATACGTCTATTAAATAGTGCTCATTTAAGACATTAATTTAATTCTAAAAGTTTTTTTTTTGAAAATTTTTTGAAATTAAAATTGTAGAAGACTAACAGATTAAATCTGTTTTGATATTCAAAGTTTGTAATTATTCTTCTATCAAGTAAAAAAACCGCATCTTATTATTTTATTTTATATATAATATATAATTATATTAGGTTTTTGAATAATGAAATTTATCATACAGTTTCCAGTGGTTTAATGAAGGCCATAAAATGCCTTACAAACTTTCTGTGATTTCTGTGTTTATTTGCGTTCACAGATTTTGCAGAAATTGTTTGGTAAGATTACAAGTTCATTTATTTTTAATTCAATTTATATTATAAATGTAAAGTTGAACTAACCTTACCTAAATTTTTAATTGTTTTCGAGGATGTGCTACATGCTTTTGAGAGTTTTTGAAGTAACTTATTTAAATATTTAAACAGATTAAATATTTCAAATAAATTAGTTTTGGAGAAGTTCTTAGAGTTATGTTGTGTATTTTTGAAAAAGATTTAGTTTCCATAATATAAGACCAGAAACTGACTATGTTTTCAAATGTTTGTCAAGTGCAAAACATACATACCACGTGCCTTTCTGACGAGTTCAGGTTCGTATGTTTGGAACGAAACATTCCATATTACTTATTTTTAATTTTAATTAATAATTTATTTTTTGAGTTTTTTTATTCCATTTGATATTGTATAGTGAATTTTGATTTTTATACGTCTATTGAATATAAGCAGTGCTTATTTAAGACATTAATTTAATTCTAAAAGTTTTTTTAGAAAACTTTTTGAAATTATAATTGTAGAAGACTAAAGAATTAATTCTGTTTTGATATTCAAAATTAAAAAAAAAAATTTCTATCAAGAAAAAAAAATCGCATATCAACTAGTATAACCCATTGAAACCTCTACAAATTTCAAAGAAAAAAATCTCTCAGAAATGCCTTTGAAATTAAATTAAATAAAATGTTTAAGAAACACTGTTCCGTTTCATAGACATATCGAATTATCAACACAATCAATAGATGATAGGAGAAAAAAATAGAATATTGAACGCGATTACCTAGCAATCTACATCGGACTTATAATCGTGAGCTTGAGAGTTCAAACCGCGAGCAAGGAAAGGAAAGATTTTCTGGTTTCGGGAACCGCCCAACCATTCGCTGTTAGGTAAATAATTAACAGAACTGTTCCTAAAGAGGCTTAAGGAAACAGTAACCTGATGTGGATGCTATAGTGGGCTTCTGTCTTTCTGTATCCCTTCATCCGAGACAGCTGTTTCAAATGGATATTAATAAATAACAAATTGCGTTCCAAAAATTATAGATTTAAATGCCTTTTTAATTAAAAAAAATATATAGTAGCTTGAACATCAACGAGAGAATTTTTTTAATACAAATTTTAATTTTATTAAATATCTCAAAACTTTCGAATGTAAATTATAAATACCTTGAAAACTACTGTTCTAATCACATGATATCAAATGCAGATAAAAAAATCCAGAGTAAATATAGAATATTGTCAAGAAACTTTTTGAAAAGTTTTTTGAAAGAGATGTTGTTTCGAAAAATTTCTTGATTTTATATTGGGCATTTTCAGAGTGAAATTTGTTTATTCATAATACAGTTTTGAAACATCGCTGTCTGCACTAAATGTTTGTCGAGTAAGATCAATATTCTATATATTTTTTCATCGTTGACTGCGGCACATCATATGTTTTGTTAATTCAATATGTCTATATAAAGAAAAAGGGGTTTCAAAAAATTATTTTAGTTAACATTTAAATAGGCTCTTTATGGAGTTTGAAAATAAATTATTTATTCAGTTATGTGAATCAACTGGTATAGGAAATGTACTTTTTTGGCAGAAATATTAATTAGTATTTCGATTTTCAGATCGTTTCATTGAATGTTCGAGTGTCCAAGTACCACTTGACTGAGTTATTTCGTTTTTAAACATTGATTAACGAAAAATGCTCCATAGCATAAAGCACTACCCATTAAATTCCTTATTTTTTGATATCTTGTATTTTTAATAAACTCACAGAATATGATATTTCGATTTTTCAAATCATCGACAGTAGTTTAAACCGATCAGCGTTAAAATGAAATAATAAAAACTAATCAATAAAATGATGCAAGAACATCAAACAAATCCGCCTATAAATTACAGAATATTTGATAAAATAGGATGATAAACATGAAGTTTATTCCGTGTTTCAAGCGGATCTGTAGGTAATTAAAATGATTTTAACTGTGCTACCACCAAATAATCATCACGGCATGGATCAGTCGGGTGGCCAGGTCCGGATTGTAAATTTGTATAAATTATGAAGGATGAATACGATCATATTCTACAAAATTGGTATAGTATATAGTAAGTATAGTTTATTTCGATGAATTCCATGACGGCCTGTGGAAAAAAGCGACTCACCCTTGAAAATACTTTATATTCTGTATTGCAAATCCTTAAATTGAATCGATGGTAAGTTAGAATAGTCATTGAGTTTCATCTTTTGTTATGAGAAAAATTAGATTTGGAGACACTATACCTTTCTGATATTCTGTTTCACCAATAATTCGAATTAAAGTTTTCCATATATTCATTTCACAATTCCTGCAAAATTAAATATTTAGCCGCACTGAAAACTTCAAACATTATCGCGAAAAACCCGATAGCAACCTCGTCTTATCAGTTGTCACATAATGAACGCAGTTAGGTCAGACAGTGAGGCGATCGTACACCGTAGTATATCAATGTTCATCCGCTTCCATGTCAACCGTAATTTTATTGACAGCAATATCATAAGTTCCTTCATTATATTAGCTTTGAGTAATGCCGGAAGGATGAATCTGCTGCCCTTCTGGCTCATTTACGGTAGTCGCGTATCACATAATGATTGAAGTTCAAGGAGACAAAGGAAATTGAGTTCGATTCTGCTGTGTCCTTACTGCCAATGAAACACTTGCACAGTTTAATAGTTCCCAAAATAATACTTCAAATGATAATTTTTCTTAGCTCAAAAATGCTCTTATTCCGAAAGATTTTCAATTAACAACTACATCAAAATAACCCATCCACGTATTCCATTAGTGCGTACTAATTTTTTCCCACCTCTCATGGCAATTTCCGAATCCCGTCTCGGAGAAACTGTATGTTGAGGCGATCCAATTTTGAAGAAAATTATCGATTTCTTCGAAAGAAGTGGAGCGGTGCCTACCAGGTCGTGTTGCACCCTAATAATATGGCAGGTGCGATAAGATATCCCATTTGATCGTTTCTAAATATTGTTTGACAACTTCCGCGACGCGAGGCCGTGCACTGTCATGAAAAAGAATAAATTTGTCATGTCTGTCCTTATCTTTCGGCCATTTTTCTCGTGATGCACGGTTCGAACGGAATATTTGCAGTCTGAATTGATTATTCGTAATTGAGTCACCAAGTTATAGAAGCTCGTAGTACATAGCGCCCCCTCGGTCCCAACAGATACACAGTGTAACTTTCGAACTATGAATGTTCAGTTTAGGTGTTGATATCTGGAGTTTTTTTTAGAGTGATAGAACTTTAAATTGAAATAAAACACATTTAAATTAAGACTGAACCCAATGTTTTTTTTATTTGAAAGATATTTTCATGACATTTATGTTTTAAAAATAATTTCCGGCATATGTCCACCACGACTAGCTCTGAGGAACAGCATTCGACCAGACCAATTTTGGACCACTTTTTCGAGTAATTCAAGCCTTGTTTCATCAATAACATGAGTTATGTTGGCTTTCAAAGCGTCTGTTATTTCTAGTTCATCAGCATAAACCAATGACTTGACATAACCCCAAAGAATATAATCCAGTGGAATTATGTCGCATGATCTTGGAGGCCAATTAATAGGACCAATTCTCGAAATAATGTTCGCCAAATCTTTCTTTCAATTAATCAATTGTTATGGTAGCAGCATCTTGTTGGAACCAAAACACTTCTGGGTCGATACCATTCAAATTTTTAAACAAATAACGAGCATGTAACGAGCACCATTCACTGTAAATAATGGTGCAGCTAAAGCTCCAACATCGTTTATGGAGAAATATGGACCAATGATTCCTCCAGCGTGTAAAGCACACCATACAGTGCATTTTTCAGGATGCAATGGAACCCGCAGAACTTCTTGAGGATTGTTTTCACTCCATATACGACAATTTTCCTTGTCTACATAGCCGTTCAACCAGAAATGAGCTAAACACAATTTTACGATAAAAAAGTAGATCAACTTCAAGCTGTTCTAGGGCCCAATCAGCAAACAAACGACGCTTATTATGGTCAAGTAGCTTCAGTTCTTGAACCAGTTGGATCTTGTATGGGTGTAGACCATGATCTATACGCAAAATTTTTCATGTGGTGGATGCACAGAGTCCAACTTGTTGTGAACGTCGACTAATAGACAAATCTGGATCATCATTAACACTATAACTTACAGCAGTGATATTTTCTTGTTAACGTACAGTTCTTTGTCTTGTTGTTGTTGTTGCATAAATTTCACGAAGTGCTCTATAAGTTTGGTGAATAGAACACTGATTTTGAAAATAAATTTCAACAATTTGTGAACGTTGTTGCAGCGTGAGTCTTTCCATGATAATTTGTCAATGCTTACTGAACAGAAATGTCAAAACAACATGGTTTCCACCTTCTGTCAAATCACAGTTATGCCTATCGAAAGTTCTCTCACTCTTTATAAAATACCCGATATTTAGGTCATTAGGAACGCTTGGCCAAGTAAAGCGTAGTTTTTTGTTTTCTTGGAGTTATCGTATACGATCCACCTTTCATCGAGACTAAATACTCCGGTTAAAAAACCTTTTTTTTCTCCTTGAATCAGCAACTTACAAAAAAATAAGTTTTTCTGTTCTGAAACAGTGTATTGGACCAAATATTCAATGGCTAGTGATTCAATTCAGTTAAATTTTTGAGAAACAAACTTTTTCATTGATAAATAAAATACTCTCGTTACATATTTTGTTTCATGGTTTTCCAAAATCGAATAGAAAAAAATAGTATGCCTTGCAGGACCTTCACTTTTCTCGTGAAATCGTGGAACTTAGTTGTCTCCAGAAATGATGTTCGGAGCTTTTCACCCAAATTCATCCACACTTAGGGTTGAAAATTGAAAGCTGTAATAAAAATATCATCAATGAAAATATGATAACAAATATACATACACGACATACCTTAGCAAGGTAATTCAAACATAGAACTGTAGTCCCGATTTTTTTAACGTTTCAAACGTAGCAAACTTTCAAACGTAGCTGTAGTCAGATTCTATTACGATGCTCATAATTACCATATTTATCATAAATATAAAAATATAAATTGATTCGGCTAACGATCTTTTCCCAGTATCATTATTAAGAACTATGAGCTATGGTATTAAAAAGTTCTACGAATCGAGACAGTGTAACATACATCTGTATAACTGAATCTGTATAATTATATTACCAAAGCTAATACTTCTTATTAATGATATTTGGAAAATACTGTTAGCCGAGTTAATTTATTTAAATATAAATATGCTAATTAAAAGCATCACGGCGTGATTGAATCTGATTTGAAGATAAGGAAAGTTTTTTCATTTAACTTTGAAAAAATAGGGAATGTAGTTCATGCTTGAATTAGCTTCCTGAGATAGGTCGTGTATGAATATTTTTGTGTACTAGGTGGCGCTAGTGTATGATAAATACTTTGGTGCCGATGCCTGCTACTTATGTGTCAGTGATTAATAAAACCATATCGGGCTGGTTTGAGTTTAGAATTGTGATACAGATGTATGTGACACTGTCGCGATTTGTAGAACTTTCTCTGACCATAGCACATACTTCTTATTATTATTATTATAATATTTGGAAAATATTTTTAGCGCTGAAATACTTTATTTGAATAAAAATATTGGTCTCCGAATGTCATTATTAATCTCTTATCGTGAAATAGAAATATCTCAGTAAAACTTGGTACATATTTCAATCGTCAGCAAGAGGTAAAGTGTGTCTATAAAATAAGAATAAAATAATTTGCAAAATAATCTTTTTGGAAGTATCTTGGGGTCCTCAAATTTCATTAGACAAATGAACATCAATAAAATTTTCATGGAAATCGCGCATACGGAGACTTATACTTTCGTTCTGATAACAACCGCAAAATCGCCAGTCTATAGTTTATAATAGATACGATATGATAAATCCCTTCTACTCCAAATTATTGTGACTGCTTGAACTCATTGAGTCTAACAAAATATCAAATGATATCGGTGACCATAAATTTACATTTCACCACATCGTATATCTGGAATCAGGAAGTGATATTTTTTAAGCCCATAACCTAATCAGGAATTAGCGTTATCAGTGTTGACATAGCAATAATATAAATCACTCTACCGATTCCCTGAATCATACTTTACAGAAGCCTAATAATCACGAATGCTGTGACATGAACGGTATTTGGAAATAAGAAAAATTGATTCGACTGTATATTCTACCTAGAAGTAATAAACCTTGGTTATCGATTTGATGGCTTTTCCAATCATTGTTCGTTCGCGAATGCTTTTAATGTTCTCATTTCAATTTGGGAAATAACGAATTTATCATGACATGACTGAGGTGGGCAACCGATTTTTGTCACAAGAATTGTGACCAAAATATAACCTATCAGTTCCAGCGATCATGAAAATTAGTACAGGTACATTTCAATTAATCAGTGAAACATAAATATTGATAAATAAAGATATAAAATTATCAAATGGTGTATGAAATTCAATCATTTGAACAATTTTCTAACTTGAATAACTACGAAATCAATAAACTGATTTTAGCCATTTAAGAATGGGTCCAATCTTGTAGTTAAGGACCATTTTCACCTAAAAATTCGAAAATTACAGAAATTTGGGAGAAACTGTAGCACGCTGTTCATTGAAACAAACGCGCAAAAATTGATTGAAATATACTTTCCTCAAAAACGTCAGAGGACAGCCAATAATAGAAAAACTATACATATAGGAGTATATTTATCAATATACAAGCGTGAAATATTCCGAAATCAAATAACCTTTAACAATTATAATTTTCAAATAATGAACAAGAATAAAAGAGGGTGGGTAAAATGAGATATACTCGATAAATAAACAATATTCATGAATCTGGGAAAGTTATCAAGATTTAAATGGGAATGGATAACTTTTCCCATAATATAATTATAAATATCATTATAGTACAGGTATATAATACCCAAATTTCATGAAAGGATGCTTGAGCAAATCCTTCTGGGTGATAACAAGCTTTAACTATTTGCTCATTCATTTGTGATGTATTCATAAAGCTCTCGCTTCACCAGCCTGAAACTTTAGATATAACATGAGTTAATTAGTTCGCCAATAATCCAGACACATGATGAAGTTTAATATTCACTAAAATGTTGTCAAGAAGAATCATCGTTCGGTAATTCAGAAATAATTGTCTATATAATAGATATTAGATAGAAAATTTACCAAAAATGCACATACTACTCTGTCAAGAAAGTACCGGGAATTTTCAATTAAAACAACATTTTTACATTTAATCGTCAAAATTTATTGGGTCGCCTTCAAAATAGGCTTCATTTGATCCAATACATCTATGCCAACGGCACTTCCAATTATCGAAACATTTTTTATAGGCGCTTTCCGGGATGGACTTTAGCTCTCGCGCCGAATTTTGTTTTATGGCTTCAATCGACTCAAAACGGGTGCCACGAAGGGGCAATTTTAGTTTTGGGAATAGGAAAAAGTCGCAGGGAGCCAAATCCGGCGAATACGGTGGTTGCTGAAGCACGTTTGTTGAGTTTTTGGCGAGAAAGTCAGTCACAATCGTAGCTCGGTGAGAAGGCGCGTTATCGTCATGCAAAATCCATGAGTTGTTCGCCCACAAATTTGGCCGCTTCTTAAGGATACGCTCACGCAAACGTTTCATAACGCCTAGGTAATAGTCCTTGTTTACCATCTGACCCTCTGGAACGAATTCGTAGTGCACCACGCCACGGATATCGAAGAAAACAATGAGCATCACCTTCATTTTCGAGCGGCTTTGGCGTGGTTTTTTCGGTTTCGGCTCATTTTTTGCCACCCATTCCGATGATTGCTGGCTTGTTTGCATATCGTACTCGTAGACCCAGGTCTCATAACCAGTTATAATGCGTTCCATGAATGTAGAATCGGAATTACAGCGATCCAGCATGTCTGAAGCAACCCGTTTTTGAAGAAAATTCAGGTCTTTCGGTACGAGTCTTGCGGCCACCTTTCTCATGCCCAAAATATCAATCAAAATCGTACGTGCGGACTCGTGGGATATCTTAAGATCATCTGCTATCTCTCTCAAGCTGGTACGACGGTTTTCCAGCACCCTTTCCTTAATTTTATCGACGTTATCTTCGATCGAAGCCGTCGGTGGGCGACCACTTCACGACCGTCCTTGAAGGCTCTGTACCACTGATATGCACGAGTTTTCCGATAGAGCATTATCACCAAAGGCCTTTTGCAACATTTTCAATGCATCGGCACACGAAAATTTATTTGCAACACAAAACTTTAAACAAATTCTTTGCTCAACGTAATCACCCATAGTAAAAATCGGCACGCACCCTGATATCGACTGACTTAATCAGCTGTTGCAAACACACTAGTTGACAGATCCCGCTCAAGCTTGGCATAGTAATTAAGGACAGTGGTACCAACCTAGGAAAAAAAATTTTTACCTGCCTCATTGCCCCGCCAGATTTAAATCGATAATTCCCGGTACTTTCTTGACAGAATGTATGATCTATATCGTCTAATTCTATGGTTTTTATAATTGATTAAAATGAGGTTTTAAACTCAATACTCAATTTATCACAGATTTATTAAAATATCTCGAATATCAAAGAGTAATTCTGTTATACCTCATCACAAATTTTAATTATATAAAATTTCTTAAACTTTTTAAAATTAAATGAGTGTCATAGAAAGCACTGATTCTTTCGTCATAGACTTAGCACTTATCACAAAGGAAAAAGGGAATATAAGAATCCAAAGAAAATATAGAATATTGATCAAACCTATTCAACAAACATTCAGCGAAACCAACACTCTTTCCTATAGATATATTGAAAAAAGAAATTCCACTCTGGAAACATCCAACATGAAATTAAGAAATTATTCGAAACAACCTCTCTTTAAAGGAAGCTCTTTCAAAAAACTCTTCAAAATTATGTAATACATATGCAAAAAACCATTTGACAAAACTCACTGATCATATTTAGTCCAATTTTATGTAATCATAATAAAAACAATCATAAAAATATCTATAATACTTATACGACCTCGTGTCATTCCGAACTAAAGACACAAAGAATGCAAATAGTCTCTTAATAGATATACTAAAGAACCATCCACATTCCATGTTTATCAACAGGCTTTTAGAAGTTACGCACCAAAAATGAACGAACTACTATAATTTGTGAAGAGTAGTAGTCCCGAACTTGTACCTTGGGGGACCCCGTACTTAACCATTATTTGTTTTTTAACTACATACTTTTCTTTTCGAACATACTTATAGATAATAAACTTTCCACATTTATACGTAATAGTTCATAACATTTTTTTTTTGCTTCTGGAATTACTCAGTTTTATATTAGTCTGTCTATGCTTTAAAATGTTTCTCTTAATTGAATCAATTTTTAACCTGAAGAGTGATTTAATCCTCAAAAACACATGGCATATAGACAGGATTTTTCAATTCGATTTCTGAATTCACATTTTTACTACATAGAGGATGGACTATAAAATGCTGCTGTTTTATGTTTCCAAACATCTAATGATGGGAAATAATGAACCGAATTAATATTTTTTTTCCTTAGTGTACTCTAATTTGTTTTTGTTTTGAGTTGCCTTCTGCGAGTTTGAACGAAAAAATTATAGCTTCCCATTGAATTCTTCAGAACTTTCCATTTTCCCCTTAATACTATTATGGAGTCGATTCTGTCATTCTGTCAAGAAAGTACCGGGAATTATCGATTTAAATCTGGCGGGGCAATGAGGCAGGTAAAAATTTTTTTTCCTAGGTTGGTACCACTGTCCTTAATTACTATGCCAAGCTTGAGCGGGATCTGTCAACTAGTGTGTTTGCAACAGCTGATTAAGTCAGCCGATGTCAGAGTGCGTGCCGATTTTTACTTTTTTTATTTTTTATGGGTGATTACGTTGAGCAAAGAATTTGTTTAATGTTTTGTGTTGCAAATGAATTTTCGTGTGCCGATGCATTGAAAATGTTGCAAAAACCCTTTGGTGATAATGCTCTATCGAAAACTCGTGCATATCAGTGGTACAGAGCCTTCAAGGACGGTCGTGAAGTGGTCGAAGACTTGCCTCGTTCCGGACGCCCATCGACGGCTTCGATCGAATATAACGTCGATAAAATTAAGAAAAGGGTGCTGAAAAACCGTCGTACCAGCTTGAGAGAGATAGCACATGATCTTAAGATATCCCACGAGTCCGCACGTACGATTTTGATTGATATTTTGGGCATGAGAAAGGTGGCCGCACGACTCGTACCGAAAGACCTGAATTTTCTTCAAAAACGTCATCGCGAACAGGTTGCTTCAGACATGCTGGATCGCTGTAATTCCGATTCTACATTCATGGAACGCATTACAACTGGTGATGAGACCTGGGTCTACGAGTACGATATGCAAACAAGCCAGCAATCATCGGAATGGGTGGCAAAAAATGAGCCGAAACCGAAAAAACCACGCCAAAGCCGCTCGAAAATGAAGGTGATGCTCATTGTTTTCTTCAATATCCGTGGCGTGGTACACTACGAATTCGTTCCAGAGGGTCAGACGATAAACAAGGAGTATTACCTAGGCGTTATGAAACGTTTGCGTGAGCGTATCCGTAAGAAGCGGCCAAATTTATGGGCGAACAACTCATGGATTTTGCATGACATTAACGCGCCTTCTCACCGAGCTACGATTGTGACTGACTTTCTCGCCAAAAACTCAACAAACGTGCTTCAGCAACCACCGTATTCGCCGGATTTGGCTCCCTGCGACTTTTTCCTCTTCCCAAAACTAAAATTGCCCCTTCGTGGCACCCGTTTTGAGTCGATTGAAGCCATAAAACAAAATCGGCGCGAGAGCCAAAGTCCATCCCGGAAAGCGCCTATAAAAAATGTTTCGATAATTGGAAGTGCCGTTGGCATAGATGTATTGGAGCAAATGGAGCCTATTTTGAAGGCGACCCAATAAATTTTGACGATTAAATGTAAAAATGTTGTTTTAATTGAAAATTCCCGGTACTTTCTTGACAGAGAAGTATATCGATACGAAACTTCATTACTCACCGTCAGGACGAAGCTTACTAAATCCATCTGTCACACCTCTGTTCATCAACGCAGCCTTCACGAAGCAATGATCCTTACGTCCGAAACTTAGGGAACTAACTTCAACATTTAAGTGTTAACTACAATTTCGTCTTCTAGAATTTGGACACGCTCCGGTCATTCCACAAAATAGAAATTTAAGAGAACCTTGTTCGTCTCCAAGTTCAATTTCCTGTCCATTAATGTCTTGATTAGTTAGCAGATTTCAATTTCAAGGCAGATTGCTGTGCTTGTTACGAGAATACCACTTTCTTCCCTCCGTTAACATAGAAATTATGGTGAAAATAGAGGGAATATATTGACTTAAGAATACTTTTGAGGAAATCATTGAAGATTTTGATGACTGAACTATTATCAAAATTTCTCGTTACCTGAAATTATAATCTTATTATACTTTTTAAAGCGTCGAAACCTTTCTCTACATAATTTGTCAGTTGGAATATGGCGACCGGAAAGTAACACAAGAATAGGATAAGTTTCATTTATACTTTTTTCCAATTAAAGTAAAATATTTAAACTTCCCGCAAATGCTGTTCAGTTATCAAAATTTCTGACATTTTCAGCAGATGTCGAATCTGTCGAAAACTGTGACAATCGGTTGTTCCTATTTGAAAATTTAATCTTTCTAGAGCCATCTTTTGAATACGTACCGAAATAATTTATACTCTCAATATTTATGTGAAGTGAGATACGGAATTTAATGAATTTCTTCTCAAAGATCTAGTGTAATCCATTCCAAAGCTGGTGTCTAAGATGGGCAGGTAGCCACAAAGCCCTAGATATGTTTTCTTCCAATATCCTCGTTATGCTTTCAATTTTACAGATCTCTAAGATTCCTTATTTTATTCTCTCAAGGATTATTTGAAAATATGTTATTCCACATGGTTTCCACATTATTCAAGAGTTTCATCAAAGTGGGTAGATCGTTTCGCAATTGAAGCAGTGTGCAATTTATCACTGAACGTTTAATTCATCAAATAATCGAAGTGCGGGATCAGAAGTGAGTTTTAAAGATCGAACAGAAAGTTTTTTATCACTGGCTAATTTCACCTTCCTTTATCATCCGTAGTTTTTTCATATCGGGTGTTTTTTAGAGTGATAGAAATATCGATAGGGATAACTGAGATTTTACAGAAGGTAGAAACCATGTTATTTTGACATTTCTGTTCAGTAAGCACTGACAAATTATCATGGAAAGACTCACGCCACAACAACGTCTACAAATTGTTGAAATCAATTTTTAAAATCAGTGTTCTATTCGCCAAACTCATAGAGCACTTCATGAAATTTATGGTTTACATAATCGTCCATCCAAGCAGCTTATTCGACGAACTATCGATAGATTTCGGACAACATTTTCTCTACTCGATGCAACAACAACAAGGTAAAGAACTGTACGTACAGAAGAAAAATCGCTGCTTTAAGTCATAGTGCTAATGATGATCTAGATTTGTCCGTTCGTTGACGTCCACAACAACAATATCTTGGTCTACACACATACAAAATCCAATTGGTTCAAGAACTAAAGCTGCTTGACCATAATAAGCATCGTTTGTTTGCATATTGGGCCCTAGAACAGCTTGAAGTTGTTCCACTTTTTTATAGTAAAATTGTGTTTAGTGATGAAGCTCAATTCTGGTTAAACGGGTATATAAAAAAGCAAAATTGCCGTATATGGAGTGTAAACAATCCTCAAGAAGTTCTGCAGGCTCCATTGCATCCTGAAAAATGCACTGTATGGTGTGCTTTACACGCTGGAGGCATCATCGGTCCATATTTCATTGAAAACAATGCTGGAGCTAAAGTTCAGTGAATGGTGCTCGTTACAGAAGTGTTTTGGTTGCAATAAGATGGTGCTGCAACTCATGCTGCTACCGTAATAATTGATTTATTGGAAGAAAAATTTGGGGACAATATTATTTCGAGAAATGGTCCAATTAATTGGCCTGGATTATTTTCTTTGCGGTTATGTCAAGCCATTGGTTTATGCTGATAAACCAAAAACAATAGACGCTTTGGAAGCCAACATAACTCGTGTTATTGATGAAATAGGCCTGAATTACTCGAAAAAGTGGTCCAAAATTGGTGGGGTCGAATGTGGTTCCTCAGAGCTAGTAGTAGTGAACATATGCCGGAAATCATTTTTAAAACATAAATGTCATATAATTTTATCTTTCAAATGAAAAAATTTGGCTTCAATCTTGATTTAAATATGTTTTATATGAATTTAAAGTTCTATCACCCTAAAAAAACACCCGATATTATAATACTAAACGATCAAAATGAAACAGTGAGGGATACATATTGGAATATACAGGTAGCAGAAATAATTTCAGTTGCAATCTATTTGTTTTAAGAATAGCCACAAAAAGGATACATGTACTATCTTCTATTACAAATCTTTTTGTTGCTCATAATATATAATGTGTTTGATGCTTTATAAAGGAAAATTGAAATGAGAATTTACTCTCTCTTTGATTCCATAAAGTTTTCTCGTGTTTTTGAACACGTTCCGTTCCTCTTGTTTTATCTGTATATTAAATCTGTGCGATGACAATAAAATATTTCTCTTTCCTAATTTGAAGAATAACGATTTCAGCATGTCAAACTCTGACACCTAATATTTTACGCTCAAACCTGTCGTTTCGTGTAAATCACGATTGCATTCTAGCAAATTGTCAGAATCAAATAAAAGCCTTTACAGTAGTGTAGCAATTTTGATTTCGAATCGATAAAAGTTGTTTCACGCGATTTTTATGTTAATTAATTGGTTCACTATCGTGATGTTGATAAACATGTCGGGTCACGCTAAACATAACTCTGTGACAAGTTCAAGGGTGTATACTGTCGAAAAATTAATTGTCGAATTGCCTGAAGCATAATCCGGGTAGGTGGGACGCAAACTGTTGCCACAATTTCGGAGCATATTTGTAATTGGGTCAGGTGTCGAGTTTGGTGAGGTAAGATAAACAAAATGATTTATGTCGATTCCGGGGGCATTCCGGCTGATTTATGCCATGTGATCAGAAAAACTGCAAATGGCATCGAATTAATAATTCCGAAAAAAAGGACCTCGAAACGCAACACACCCGTTTTCTTTTTTTTTTGCTTATTTCTCTGAAAATCGGAGACAATGTAATCCCTCTAAAGATGAACTTACAGTTCGAAACGAAAGTGGGAAAAAATTTGAACTCAATTCATATAAAACTTTAATTTTCTCACTTTTGTCAATAAGACATAGTTTTTTCCGGAAACTTTTTTGAATGATATATTTTTCAACTCTCCTTTCGTAGTCAACACTTGAAAACTAATGCAAGCTTTGCTTAAACGACTACAGGCGTCTGAGGTTTTTAGGGTTAACCATAATGAGGCCTCGATAAGTATGTATAAAAAATGCAGGATTGAAACAACTGTAAAAGAACGCAAATTGAACTATTTGGGCCATATAATGAGAAATCAACAGTTGTGTAGCCTACTGCAGCTGATTTCGCACAGCAAACTGTAAAAAAAGAGAAGACCAGGCAGTTGAAGGATTTCCTAGCTCCATAATCTCATCAAATGGTTCTCAATGTCTACCACGGTACACTAGGCCTTCCTATGACGATACTTTTGACCGCTATGTTGTTGAATTATGCTACTTGCTATGGAGAATCTACGTCCAGTTGCTCTGGACATATCCTAGGTTTTCGATAGTGCCTGTCACAAGGCTCTTCTTTCGTAGATGGTTCGATTCCCGTGGTCTCAACGTGAACGGTGGATTGTCTCAAACCTCTTCCTGATCCACATAAACGAATGGACTCAGCGGAAACTGATGCACTTCAATGCCTTGAAGGCCAAAATTTTTCTCAAAAAACTCAGTTCGTGACTTCTGACTTGATGATGGAAAACCAGGTGCTTCAGCGAAGTAATTCCATGCCTCTTCTTGGCGTGACTGTTCACTCTTCAGTTTGCTGGGGGGAATATGCTATTGACATTGCGAAGTCTACCGCAAATGAGCTGGGATATTTTTCAAGGCTAGAAAATATTTCAAGGCAGATCTGTATCTTCTACTCTATGAAGCCCAGATCAGACCAGGACTCGAATAATGCTCTCATGTTTGGAGCTCAGCACCCAAAAATTTGTTTGAACTTTTGGATTCCATTCACAAAAGAGCAGTAGAACTGATTGACTGCCAAACTATAATAGCCAAGTATCGTTTCACACCAAGAATAGTAGGAAAAGTCGTCCGAATCCGTAATAGAAATATTTCACCGACCAATTATCCTACTTTTTCAATGCGTTTGATCTAAAAAAGCCGTTATAGAATCATTCATAATTGAACAAACCATAAATATTGCGTTTTTTCGACGAATACCGAACGCAGCCTGAAACTACGGGTACAAATGGTTATTGTGCTCAATTCGGAGTTCACCCCGTCATATTAAACTTGAATAGCAATCCTGGAACCCAATCGGAATTCCATGTACAGTAAACACGCATTGGAAACTCTGCAAACTACGTGGATGAAATTCGATAGGATATTCTGTTAATATATAGTGGAGATCCATCATTCTGTTATAATTTTTTGTTACATCTCTAGGATTTCCAACGTTGTTGTATGTTTGTGTTAGAGTTAATTGTGAGAATGCATTTTTTTTTCAGGTGCCATTTTTCGTTATTATGGGATCTTGCTGAAATGTGAAAATACAAATTTTAAAAGACGAAAACATAAGCAGGTTTTAAATTAAAATTATTATTATAAATATAACTATCTTTGAGTACGAATCACAACCGACTAACCTCAAAAATGTTTTCTTTGTGAGTTGAAAAGCTATCTTCCGAAGATCACAGACAACAACTAAGCATGCCCTCCAGGCAGAATGCTGTAGCAATTCATTTGATCCACTCGACAGATTTTATCTATCTATTATATTGATTCACTAGGCTAGCAAATACCATACTATTTAGAATATAATCTGGAAGACCGACTACAGAAGACTATACTCAAATATGCTTTTTTTGTGAGTAGAAAGGCTTTTTTCTGCTGAGGTTGCAGTGGGAGCAATACCGTTTTTTTCTAATTGAAGCTTTTGCAAAGATCATCATACACTACATGGCGGTAGTGTATAATAAATACATTAGTGTTCCTAGGCAGAGCGAATAATAATGCGTGACTGACTTGTATTCGTTAGACATTACGATTGCAGCCAATAAGCTGCAAGTGTTCTACTTTAAATCATATAGGATGGATTTCCGAAAAGTAGAGACCGAAACAATCAAGAGTTATGACGAGTCGAAGAAAATCTACAATAATGCAGAATTCTTTAGTATCCTAAAACGAGCTCTTACTTCTTATATCTGAAAAAATTGTCTCTGATTTTATTCCTAAAATGCCATAACTGCAAGTGAAAATAGCTTCTTGTTCATTTCATCATCATGTTCATGAAAAATTAGGAAATAATGCAAATGTACCCTTCGATGGCATGATATCGGTAACTAATCCGTTTAGATCGAAATTGTTAATTCTTCTTTGATGTGCATCGCGCCTTACGCTTCCTAATGGTGTGAAAAAACTACAAAGGAACTTTCCATTAACTTTTATCATGGCATGTAATAGCTCTTTTGCTTCCTACCTTCAACTACATTATCGAGAAAAGTAGAAAAAAGCAATTTAACTCCAAGGAAAATGATTAGAGTTAATTACGCCTGAATTTGATTACGATACAAAGAAAGTGATAATGAATTTAATGCGGTAATTCAAATGATTGCAAACGATAACTGGCCTCTTATGGGTAATCCATTTAACTACTTTGAGATCAATCAAACTTAATTAATAGAATTCAACTGATCCAAAATGAAAATCGGCGTGAAAAATCATTCATTATATCATTTTAGTTAAGTACATTTAATCAACAGAAATATACTATATTATTTATATATAATATTATTTACAATTCTACTATATTGAGTAGAGGCTCTGACTAGTTTTGATGTGCATTTAGAATGCAATTAAGGTTGGAAGTAGGAATTAATTCAAATTGAACGTCATCAAGGATACTTTCTCTAGTATTGGCCATTTCAGAAATCCATAAATTTTTTGAATATATATTTTTCTTCGGTGATGTTCGAAAGGACTCAAAATCAACCATTTTGCATGAATATCATAATAAAAGGTAACAATTTCAATTAGTTTCAAATTGCAGGAATGTTTTTCATGAAAATGAAATTTATTTATGGTAACCCGTTATGGAAAATATCATCAATGAAATAAGCAACATCATCTTTACATTAAAAGTTCAATGGGGTACTTCGTACCCTTTAAAAAATTTCAAAGTCACTCATGTCCTAAATACATCTGAAACTCATTGCATGGATGCCATCAGTTATAGAATAACTTAAAATTAGGTCACAGTATGCACACATACATGAAATAATCCCTTTTACATCAAATATTCACACCATATTTGTTGTTTTATAGTCCGTCTTGGTCATCTTCGGTTCCTTAGGTAAAGGTGTCATTATAGGGATTCTTGTTGGTTTCCTTTATATGTCGCCTCGTCTTTTCAGTGACATACGGAGGGTTCCTAGACATTTTTTCATATTTCGTTGATTTACAAATCTGTAAGCCAATTTGCGAAACCCCAGACGCAGATTGTGTCGTCTTAAGGTCAATAAAGCGTCTAAATTGTTTCCTTTAATCTTACTCGGAAACTGGTCTACGCCTCATATCCATGCCATTTTTATCCTTTTTATTCTCCCATATACATAAAATTTTCCCAATTCAGTGAATTGCACTAATTTCATGACGTTTTGAAAACGTTTTCCATACAAATATTTTACCTGTTTTCTTTTTTCTAGTTGCGAGATTATTTCATAAATTGTATACCTGTTGAAAATCAACCATATTTGACAAATAGTGTTGCCCTGCGACTTTGGCTATAGCCGACTCTCTGCACAACCTATTGTATACATTACTTTTGTCTTAAAATGTTGCAAAAAAGAAGTATATTAAAATTATGAAAAGTGATAAATTCCGGATACTTTCTAGATGGACTATATATATATATATATATATATATGAGATAGCTGTACAGTTTATATCAGGGGGGTAGTTTTACAAAGACCTGTTTGTTATAAGAAACAATTTTGAGATATAAACTAATTCCAAGGAAGTAAGCAATAATTCTCCTATGTCCTTTTTCGAACATCTCGAGTTTTGTAAAATTTTATCGATATTCTAAATCAGAATACCTGGTTAATATTTGTGTGTAAAGCTGCGAAACCATTTATTAAAATAACGGGTCTTTTATTAGAAATGATGAATCAGAACAAAGTTTGACATATTGACTTAGTTTTTGCTTCATTTTGAAGCTTGAACAATGCAGTTGTGTTCGGAATAAGATATCGTTCAAAAGTCCTGCACAGATTCTTTGGAACTTAAGCGGCCGATCACTCCAATTTTTGATCACTCTGTACAATCATTCCGGCTGTATTTTGCCAGTTAGGCGGAGAATATACTCTCCTAAGTGATCTAAAGTCTATGTGCTGTTAGCATAGACTTGTGCTTTTGCATAGCCCCAAAAAAAAAATAACCCAGAGATGTGAAATCACATGATCTTGGCAGCCAATACACAAACCTTTCAGTTCAAGAACCATTGTCCTGTCACGGTTGCATCTGTTTCATTTTCCTTCTAGTAGAAATACGGTCCGATGATGCCGTCTTTCCATGAGCCGTATCACACAACGGAATTTAATGTACACTTCTGGGTTGACCAAGCAACGAAAACGGAAATTTTGCTTATTAACAAAGCCGTTCAAGCATGTACCTTGTCTGAAAATATGATTTTTTGGCCAAAATCAAAACTTGGACGGATAAGTTTCTCTATTGCCAACAAAATCTATTGCCAATAAAATCGTGGAACATATTTAAACTATATTATTTGCGAAACCTAATTAGTTGGTATTTCTAATAAAGTGAAAACATTTCAGCTATGCTATCACTTCTCCTTTTATCTCCCTCGTATCAATTAAAACACCTGATTTACTGTATACATGTACATTTACAGGTGTTTACACAAAATACGAAAACGTCTTAAATCTCTGGTACAAATAGGTGAGGAAGATTGAATTTCAAAAAATATACTCTAAAGCTTTCGTTTCGAACGTCAAAGCCCGGTACAACTACCGCCTCTTTCCTCGCTACAGTATCTGTCCTCAACACTTGATTGACTGACTGCCCCAACACTTGATTGTTTCTAACCCTGTGTTCGAAGTCCATGATTACCACCTTACCTATTTCAGGTTGGACAACGTCTCCTTTAATGTCTAATCGGACAAAAACTCGACTTAGCGTAATTCAGGAATATACTCTTAAATGTTCTGAATCGTGAGGGGCACTTTAACATTCATGCTCAGGTGAATTAGTTTCTATCATAAATAATTTTTCAGTCTAAAAAGTGTCTTTCAATTGCCAACATCAACGAAATGCGATGAAATAAAATGGAACCAAGCATTTGAATTCTGTGAATTAGAGGTAAACCGATATTCTCCACACAAACAAGAAATCCAATTCCTTCAGTTATATCATATGTTCTCGTCACAGAGAATTTACGTTTACAGTAATATGCAACGAGCATGCGATTCTTGCAGCTTTAATTTGCGAGTTTGCGACATGGCAGAGCCGTTGTAAATAGAGCGGGTTATTCATCATTTAGCGTTTCCTATGGATGCAGATGTGCCGGAGGATATAATTTGATGGAACGAATTAAATTAATGTACGTTACCCAGAATATTCGACCACTTTCCACCATTTTCCGATAAATCAAACTAGCATGAAGGTAAACAATTTTTCAATATAGATGGCCGGCAACCTCACATATTAGTTTCGGTATTTATTGGACCCGTCCAGGAGCGATGGACCAGAAAATATTTAATTTCGTATTTGGACGTGTCATATTGTATCGGACCCACGGGACACAAGGAAATATAGATTTACGGGCGAATCTCAGTCCTATTTCTGGCGCAGTTCGACGTATATTGAATGTTTTACAGGTCGTGAATTATCGATGAGGGTAAAAATGGTCAGATTTGAAGTTCGAAAATGATTAATAGCGCCAAGGAGATGTCCGTTGGGTTTCAATGAGATTGCGGACATAAAAATGAAATAATCATAATGCCTCATATTTCAGAGTTTACAGAATCATTTGAAGTAACACTGCGTCAAAATGAGATATGTCTGTCGCCTAGAAAAAATCTCTTGCATTGACACCTCATGAAGTCATCCACCTTGTTTGGTTCAATCCTTAATAATATTCAGTGAACTTCTCTCTTGAATTATAGGTAGTTGGTACTTGATCTCACTACTGACATTGAATTATTATATTCTAGTAATTCTGTAAATGATTGTAAATGAACTTTTTTCTGCTATATTGTCATGAAAGAATACTGTTTGTACGACAATATTTTATTTTTTACAATTAAGAACAATTTCCCCTGAAGGTGGGCTTGAAAATTAACTTCTACTTGAATGCTATACAATAATAAATTTGGTACTGCAGGTAGTTTGAGTCACAGACTGGGAAGAGAAATATACAAAATCGGGCTTCATTTCTGAGAATAAACAAAGCAGGCAAATTCTTAGGACACATTGACGTAGACAAATTTGTACACATATATTCAAGAATCATCTCAGTTCCTATCAGTCTACGTTTTAGATATTTAATCTTAGTTGTTTTAGTCTCACTGTTCAAGAATTTAAAATTTTCTTCAAGTTAAAAAGCAAACAGCAGTATTTCTTGTACGTGTGTTGCTGCCATTTTCAGTATATCATTTTCCTTAAACTTACCTCTACATGACTCATTAACTTTCATTTTTAATGTTTTACGAAGGATTTTTCTGCTGAATTTTAAAAATAATGTCAACATCTGAAGCATTGCTATAGAAGCCACATCGAACTCTAGACTCAAATACAGCAAAATATAGTCCCTCTAAAAAGTATCCGGAAAAAAACAAAGCTCAATTGTAATTATTTAGTATATATTTTTAACTTTAACTGTTGAATTAGGAAATTATAACGAAACATTAATCTTATTTACTTATACAACCTCCATTTAACTGAAAGCACTTCACTTAACTTTGAGGTACACCAGAAACTAGATCACCTTCTTAATTTTCGGTGATGATAATCTAGGACTGTGAAAAAAACTGAATTAAATCATCTTTATTGCGTGGCGCTACTAGATCAACTTCAATCTTCATTAGTCTCCATATGTTTTCAATGGGACTGAGATCTGGTGAAGTCGCTGGCCATGAAATGGCTGTCACTTGTTGTTCTTGCATCCAAGCTTCAATATAGGCCGAAGTATGGCATGTTGCATTATCCTGCTGAATACCACCCTTCTGGATAGAAAGCATGCACCGTTTCAAGGAGAAGTCGTTTAGAATGCCACAATACTTTTCGCTATTAATGGTACCATCAACTATAATGAAAGGTGTAGCATCACGCTGAGATATTGCTCCCCAAACCATTATTTTAGTGGAAAATTTGGGAATTTGAACGGTAACAGTTTGTTTTCAGGACTTTTAAGTGATTTCCACCAAGTTGAAAACAACTTTCATCAGATATAAAGAATTATCTTCTTGAAAAAGTTGACATAATTTCATCTTTCGTTCCGACTATCTGCACAACTTATTTTATACATTGTTTTTGTCCTAGAATGTAACAAAAAAAAGTATATTAAAATTATGGAAAATATTAAATTCCGCTTACTTTCTAGACGGACTTTATATTGATCATATTGATATATGATCAATATAAAGTCCGTCTAGAAAGTAAGCGGAATTTATTATTTTTCATAATTTTAATATTCTTTGTTTGTAACATTCTAGGAAAAAACAATGTATAAAATAGGTTGTGCAGATAGTCGGCTATGGTCAAATCAAAGGATGATTCCTAGAACTCGCAAATAGTAACAAGTCAACTCTGTAACAGTATTCATTACTGGAAAATACCTTAGTTGAATATTGGTATATTCAGTTCAATAACAATAATGCCTGCTGTTGTTTTGGTAGTTCCTGATATTTTTGAACTTCTTTTATATCAACTTGTAGCTCTTCAACTTCCTTTGTCATATCTTCAAGATCAATAAAAAATATTATGAACAAGATTAGACCTAATAGGCTACTCTGTGGACTGACAAATCTTAATTGTCATAAAGCACAATGTATCAGAAAATGAAGAACGACGCAAATAGATCCACATAGGATATTATTTAAATATTTTAATATTATACACAAATAGGATATTTCCAACAGAAGAACTTCTTTCTGGAAATTCAGAGACATGTATATTTTCATTTGTGTGTGATATAATTTGGTTGTTGAAAGATGGAGAAGTGAAAACCCTTTTCTGACTTTTAAATAGCACAAGGGCATGTCTTCCATTTTCCTCATGAAAATACTATAATTTTCACGTTTTGCGTTCGTGCGAATATTCAAAACCGGTTGAAAAAATCAGAGAATTAATATGGTATGAAAAGTATCAGCAATCGGTGAATAAAATCTTTATATATATATCGGTTTTAAAACGTCTTTCGTCGTTGTCTGATGCCTAATTTCCATGATCTCCTGTCACTCCACTGGTTTTCTGCCAGGTTCCTTGAGCTCATCGCTTTAGAAACCCCCTCCATCCAAGTTTTTCTCGGTCTTCCTTCGTTTTCTACGATGTGATGGTATCCACTCCATCATCTGCTTTGGTAGTCTAGCATCATCCATCCTCTGTACATGTCCGTACCAAACAAGTTGCCTGCGTTCAACGTCTGCCATGAGCGATTCTTCTATTCCCATTCTCATTCGAACATCTTCATTCCGTATTCGGTCCCTTCTAGGTATCCCTAATGTTCGTCTGAACACATCCATTTCTGTGGCCTCCAGTTTCCTTTTGTAATTATCTGTGATTCGCCACGTTTCCGATCCATACAATAATGAGCTCTTAATCATTGTTTCGTAGATGTTGTATTTTCGCTTTTTTCCTATTTCATTACTCCAAAACACTCCGTTTAAACATGAGATAAGACCCCTGGCTTGGTTTATCCGTTTCTGAATTTCCCGATCGTCCTTGCCTGTAATATCAAATTCAACCCCCAAGTATGTGTAGCTAGTGCAGGAAGCGATTTCTTCTGTATCGAGTTGAATGTTTGCTAATTCCCCTCCGATGGGAAGATATTTGGTCTTTTCGGTGTTAAGTTCTAGGCCCCATTGTTTATACCCTTCCTGCAACTTTCGGGTCATATATTCCAAGTCATCCTTTTCACTAGTAATTATGACTTGGTCATCAGCGAACTGGAGCGTAAAAAGACAAGTGTTGCCCAGGTCTATTCCCATTCCCCTACATTTTCTCTTCCAAAGAGCAAGAGCTCTGGCAACATAGATTTTGAAGAGCGTGGTTGATACACAGCAGCCTTGACGCAATCCTTTGCTGACCGGAAAACTTCTTGATATTCTATTACCTACTTTTATTCTTGATTCTGAATTCTCATAAAGATTTTGTAGGGCCTTAATTAGAGTGTGATTAATATTGGACTCCTGTAATACATTCCATAGTTTTTTAACGGGTACTATATCATACGCTTTGTGAAGGTCTATGAACATAAGATGCGTTTCTTGGTTTGTGCTCAGTCGTTTCTCTACCAGTTGTTTCAAGCAGAAAACGTTATCCGTGCATGTTCTACCAGCTCTGAACCCAGACTGTTCCTCTTCCTCTTGACAGCTGTATTCGGATTCTATAAGATCTCTGAGAATCCTTCCATAGAGGCGACTCATCGTGCTTGTCACTGAAATGCCCCTATAATTAGCACAATTTTGTTTAGTCCCTTTTTTATGGATTGAGGAAATGTAGGCTACTTTCCATTGTTTCGGTACTAAAATCTTTATTCATCGTCTAAATTCAGTGTATCGTCTCCAAAGTAGGCCCATTCCGAAATAATATACACACGACAACCGGCTGAGCCCTTTCATGTGTTCTACTGGTATATTAATACGGAATTAACGAGTCTTAAGAAGCTGATGGATAGTGGATATAGTTGCTCGATCATATCACAGAAAATATTTTGTACATCATTCATTCCTAAGTTTATTCCAATTGCTGGATGGCTGTTCAATTCTCTGAGCCTCTTCAATTTCAACACTATTTAGAGGACTCTGAAACATATTTGAAATCTGATATTCACAACTGAACTAAAATAATTAGATGGCATGGAGAAGAGTATACGTGTGATTCCTGACTCCATTTTCTGGAAAAAAAGGGCACAGCATCCCATTTTGTCATCAAGCCTTTACCATGAACCTTTACAATCTCTTCATAGAGGCTGCGTTAGCCCTAATATTACGTTGAAGTTAAGACATGTCCTAGAAATAGTTTCGTTTTTATAAACCAACCAGTGTATTCCTGAATGTGCACGCGTTTATATCAAGATTTCAATCCATTTAAAAGCCATATTATTATTCAGCCAATTATTTATTCCTTCCGTGATGCATGAATTATTGATAGTTTTGTAGAGTGTTAATCACATGAAAGCTTCAGTGGTAAATCCAACATGATCAATACGAAAAATTTCATTTTTCTTTCAATGAATTCTTGTGTCAGCTCCACATTTATCACAGCATATCTTGCTGGTTATTGGTATGTGACAGGAGTCCATAATATTCAATAAATAATAATCTGAAAGAGGAAATATATTACATTCATATCTTTAATTCAATGTCTTTAGATATTCTTCATTTCATTTAGAAAACCATGGGAAAGAGTGAATGAATATTCAGAAATACAGATTGTGTTTCTGGAATCAAACAAATCTTCTCGACCACTTTCTGATTTCATTAAATTGCTTCATACAAAGTAGAACGACATGAAATATTAGAAATCAATATGTTTTCTCCCAATTATTTCACGAATTTCATTTTAATTGCATAATGAAGGAGGGATGAAATATTTCCATTCATTTGGAGACTATTATCATAAGTATGCTTGATGTCAGGTCTACGGATGCATGAATTTCATCAGATAGCGCTGGTGTGGTCAATATCCTGCCATAACTAACCTACTCCATCTGCCGCAAATTGTGTAAGGTCGAAAGTTTTTCAACGCTTTTATCTAAATGTACGCGAAAGTCATAACTATACTTCAAAGCAGCTTGTAATATCCTCCTTGATGGTTCTGAAATCCCTGGTGAAGAAGAAACGACCCAAGTTTTATCATTGCGAATGATCTTGAACTCCCAACTCTTTCTCTCTTATTCCAACCATAGAAAGTTTAAGAAATTTGGAAACTCAAAGAAAATTCAAGCCCACATGTACTTCAATTCTCCTCTTGAATTACAGATATTTGACATCTAATTTGAGTTCGGAAAGAATATTTTCACCATCATGTTAAGATGATTTTCTCTGGGAAACCACTTTTAAGTTTTCCTCAAGTTTCCCTAGGATATGTTGTTCCGGTTATTGATAGAATCCTTTCAACTGCTCACAGATTACATATCATAAGCACGCACCCCCCTAATTGTTTCTGTACCTTGACGCGGTGGGAGTGCTTGTCATGACTGAAATCCTAGTTTCATGATGATGAAATGGAGGATAAAGTTATGATGTCTGAAGCAGAGACTTCCTTTTCCTTTTTTTCCTTTCTTTCTTTCTTGCAAACCATGCCATCATGTTGTCCCACGACCATCCCTATCCTTTAACAAAGTTTGGAATCCTACGGGGTAGTTGTGGCTCTGGGCGATGATGAAGTCATGCTATACTGCGACCGACTAGAGTTTTGTAATCCATACTGGTCGCTCCTGGAACGTGCATATGGACAGAGAATCGCGGTTGCGACCCGTCTTTTCTTCCTGTCTCATTGTGCGAAATCGGAGCAAAACACTCACCTCACAGGCGAAGATGAATCTTGACACCGGCTTTCCAGCCTGAGTCACTTATCCGCTGTGGGGTCCGAAATAGTCCGCTGGAAGATCTGGGAAGACTCACCCACTGCTCACCCTCAACTTCAGCCCCAATTTTTGGATCCTTAAGCCACTCCTCTGCTGCGGGGTCCAAAATGTTGGAGGAAAAAGGAACACTTACGACGTTTTGACCTGGGTGGATTCTTATATCTGGGAAGACTCGCCCTCTGCTCGCCCCCACTTTCGGCCCATATTTGGATCCTTAAGCTACTCCCCTACGATACTTCGGAGCCTCGTTGTCGTAGTTGAGCAGCAACAGCGTTCCTCTAGGTGAGGGGGACTCTTGCTGAAAAGCAGTTATTTGTGTTGTTTCTATGCTTCGGCCGCTTATAACCACCAAATAGGGATACTTCGCTCATGCAGCTGAGTGCTGGGATCGGCACGGCGATCCTTTTGGGAGAGGGGGAATGCATGCTGGTTCCTCCTTGGTTGTACTGACGCAGGTTCTCTATTATTCCTTCCAGATATAATTTTCTTTCTCTTTCTGCTTATCGTGGGCATGGTGGAGGGTCAAAACTCTAGCAGAAACTCCTGACAGCAGTGATGACAATGGTACATCAACGTTGGTTAAGAGCTATGCTCACATGTCGACATGTACAATTCTGAGTATATCATAAGCACGCCCCCATGACTGGGGGCTTGTCTTGACTAGGATCCTAGTTTCATCCTGGTGAAATGGTTGATTAAGTCGTAATACCTAAAGTAATGTCACTCGCGTCAGTCACTGGACCCGTGTGGTGGAAGTTCGACGGAATGGGGCCCTAGTTTCACCGTGTCTGGTGTCTGTCGCAGCAAAGGGCTTCATCCTAGAAACTACTGTACTCTACCTTATTGCAGTAAATCTCCGGATTTTTCTGTCCAATGGCCGAGTTATGCAGCATACTGCGTAACTTCGGAAGGGTTGAGGCCCTCGGCAAGTATTCGTATGATCTGGCCACCCAATTGGCATGCTAGACTAGGAGGGTATTCCATCTATCTGTTCGCAGAAACTCAGGTTCAGAATATCTCGAGAAATGCTTCAGGGTTAAGCGGGACTTGACGGTTTAACCGGCTTCGTCCTGAACCAAGATCGATCGTTAGTCGTTTCTCGACGATACGGCTATACCATTGATGCTCGTACCAGGATCAATTGAGGCATCAATCTTGGAACTATCTTGGTTCATGAGGTTGCGTTCGGATGGGTGGATAAGACCACCCAGCTTGTGAGTTGCGTCCCAAAGAACTCGAGTACTGACACTAGTAGATTTAACTATTTAACACGTATATACGTTGCACTGCCCCGATACGAAAAACTTCTTATTTATTATGCTCATATTCGGTATTATATTCCCTGTAGCGTATTTCATATATCCACATGATTGATTTTCCTATTTGTAATTAATATCGACCTTGCGAAACGGACGGACTTAACTGAAATTGCATGTTGTTTTCCTCTCCAGATCCATCCAGATCAATCATAAAATTCAGAAAATTCAGATATTTGGCAAAATGAGAGGCGCTTCGATACGAACGTGCAAAAAGATACATTTCACAGTGGATTATATATTATATTCTTCGACCTCCAAGTTGATATATCAGCCTGAAATAGTATTCCACCAGTAAATTCGAGAACCTGAACGTTGTATAACTGAAACTTCACCAAACACATGATTGAGTGACTTGAGATTTTCTTATGTTGTTGTTCCACGTATAGTTTTCCTCGTCAGAACCCATACCGAGGTCAACAAGTACCACTTGCAACAGTTATTGTAACAGGAAGTGCGGAAATAGGGGAACCTCCTTGTTTATGCAATTATCGAATGGAAGCTCCAAACCCTGATAAATCAGACTACAATGGGATTTGAATTAGCTGAATCGAGAGAGAGAGACAGAGAAAGAGTGAGTGGTTTGCATGATATCATTTCAGGCTTCCTAATAATTTCAGCTATTTGTGTCACTCTGGTTTTTCAGTATTGGGGTATACGGTTGAAAGGATTACCTCAGAGCGTCGGAAATCGGTTACCTCGTTTCTTCCTGAAATTGGTTTATTCGCTGAAAGAACCCTATATTCTATTGTAATGAATGGAAAATGGAATATTACAGTGTCAAAGAAGTATAGGGAACGATCGATGAAGCACAAAATAAAATGGGGAATATAAACTATGGTAACAGAAAGTTAGCATAGTGCAACTTAGATATGTGAACAGTTCAGAACTTAAATCGAATAGATGTTGATCATTGGCATAAGCAGCAGAAATACATTTCTCGAACATCCTAGGCTTCATAATCACTGCCAACGCAGCCACGCATCTACGATATACAAAATGAAAAAATCTAAATTTAGCGTTTATTTTTTTTGATTAATTATAGTTATTCCACAAGTGATTCCAAATTCAATAGTCCGTATTACCACTTCTTCTTTCAATCAACTGCCCAATACACCTAGGCATCCCACCAATCAAGTCATTAATGAAATTTTCAGGCATATCGTTCCATTCTTCCGGAAGGGCTAAACTCAATTCCTGAAAAGTTTAAGGTGGGTTTTGGCGATTGGATATTGCTCTCCCTAAGTAATCCCATATGTACTCAATTGGATTCTTGTCTGATGAGTTTGCTGGCCAGTCCATTCTCTGGATATTGTTCTCTTGAAAAATGTTTTGAACCCTTCGTGTGCGGTGTGGTGGGACGTTATCATCCTGATAAATGAAATTATTCCAAAATTCGTTGCACAGAGGAACAATGATTGGTTCAATGATGTTTACTACGTAGATGGCATCAGTCATTGTTCGTTCAACGATAATAAGAGGAATACAGCGACCGAACATTTCACCCCCACAGCACATATTGATCCGCCTTGAAAGGGCACAACTTCCCAGGCGAAATTGAGTAGCTTTACTCTGCCTGGACCTCTCCAAATCATTTCTCGTGGACTATCATTTTGAAAACCGAATCGTGACTCGCCCGAAAAAAGTACGTTGCGCCATTGTAGTAAAAGCCAGTCTTGGTGGTGTTCTGTCCATTGCCAGCGGGTAGCTCTATGTTCAGGTGATAGCCGAGGTAGTCTTAAAGGTCTTCTTGCCCGTAAATTTGAGGGATGCAACAGTCTGCTTATGGTACTGGTTGAGACAACCAGTCTATAGGTCCTTAAAACATGACTTCGAAAGGCTGTTACAGATACCGTTCGACTCCTTCGTATAAAATTTGCAATATAATGGTCTTCCCTTCCAGATGTTACCCTGGGTCGACCAGGCACTGGTCTCTGGACAACGCTTCCGATTTCCAGGAAAGGGGCCACTATACGCCTTACAAATAATCCTAATACATTATGAAAGATCGTGATCTATACTCTAACTTTACGTGCTTTAACTCCAATTTTTGGTCGTTATAATCATCCAGATAAAAGAACAGTTGAACGTTTAGTGAAGAAAATTTGTTTTGTGAAACGAATTTTACACTTCATGATGTTACAGTGCCAGTGAGCCACAGAATGTATGCAAGAAGTAAAGAAAAGATTGATACCGTACGTGAAAGTGTTCATGAAGACCAAAATTTATCGATTTCTCGGCGTTCCCAAGAACTAGGCATCTCCCAGACGTCTTTGTGGCGAATTTTACGAAAAGACCTTGATTTACATCCATGCAAAATTGTTTTGACTCAAGAAGTCAAACAATGTGTGGTATAGCATGCGAATCTATATCTCACGTAGATATGATCTCATATGTTTAGAGTGTGGATAGCTCAGCGGAAGAGCATCGGACCTACCGGACAAGAGTCCGAATCCTGTTCAGATGGAAAAGAAATTTTCTAGTTGGACGGGTGTCTGCCACCATTTCACTGTTGGGTCAAAAATTAACAGTGCTGTGACCTAAAGTGGCGCAAGATCGCAGTAACAAAGCCTACCCAGAACAAAACTGAACTCCCAACTTGCACAAGCTGAAAACGTTTCTGAGGAATCTTCACAGAAGATCTAGGAGTATCAGGGTAATAATATTAATAATATCATTCTAATCTATATATTACACTACGAAGTTTCTTTACCAAGAAGTTGATATCTACATCCCATCTTAGAAGTGAGTCTATATATGCACCAATATATTTCATTCTATTACTTTGCGAAATGGAGAAGCTGACGTCCTCATCATCTATCGTGAGTGAACCGAAACTAGGCAAGTTATTTGAATATGAAGTGAAAGCGACATAGCTAGTTTTGTCCACGTTCATCCTCAGCAACCCACTCTCGAACCATTCAGTCATAGCTTTGAAGTTTTGTTCAACTTTTTCTTTTAGAGAGACCCATGATTTCGCCTTAGATATCACCACCATAGGGTCCGCAAAACCAATTATTTCCCCACCGACATATAATGAAAACGGATCATTAAAATATCTGTTGAGGTGGATTAGACCCAAGACGGTTCCCAGAGGCACCCCATACTCAACTGTCCGACAATAACTCAGGGTATCCTTGGCGTCTTTCGTCCATATAACTGCCCAGCAGCCGATGCAACACATCCCTGACGCCAACACCTTCGAGCACCTCCAGTAGCTGTTCGTAACTAACAGTATCAAAAGATTTCCTCAAGTCAACGAATATACAGGCGTCGCTTTAGGATGGATAGAAACGGATTTTGATGAACTAACGCCTCCACTTCTCGAATCGTTTCTTTGTCGCGGACTGAACGAGGGCGGTCATAGTGTTGGAGTTTTACCGTCTCATCTGTATTCTCGAACATCCGGATTCATTTTACTATGCTGTCGTCACTTGGTGCATGGCGTGTACGATATTCCACACGATACAAACGTTCAGAAGCCACTTTTGAATCACCGTTGCGATAATACGCTCGTACGCAAAAAGCGCGATGCGTTCCCGGGTACTGCTCCATCGTGACTGAAACTCCACAAAATGGCGGACACCACGCCCTCCCCACTCCTCCCGTCACTCAGTTTCAAATGCAGCGCCAAAACAAATACCTCATACGCTTCTTGGACATGCTGTAAAACAGAAGACTTTCGAACACCACGTGATAATAGAGGACACCTGTACCAACTCAGAGACAAGAAAAATTTCGACTTATTTCCTGAGCGGGCTCTTTGAAGATCAATTCTTTGTACTTTCGTGTCTGAACGTGTTTTGATCAACAATGGAACTCTGATCAAGAATCACTGAACAGAAAATTTCTTTTAACACCTACTTGAAATTCACAGTAGCAAATAGTGACTCGTCTCTGAAATTTTTATTTGACTTTAAATGTACATAAATATTCATGGTCATTCCCCCACACAGATCCACTATAAAAATAACAAACAATAAATCATATCATTCATATACGGTTATAAAAATAAGCTTAAATAAATTGCTTTGTAATAAATGAAATAATCATTAATTGAAATTCTCAACATTATCGTTTCGATTTTCACATTATCAATGAGAATATCTATCACGTCTATGTGAAATTATACCAACAATACGTTAAATTAATGAATTTTTGAATTTAACACCTAGTAGTGTTAAAAATAACACAGCATACGTCTACTATCATTTGCCAGTAGTCTTTCAACGAAACTTACAAAAGTGAATTTCATATGCTCATCAAACAGATTTACAAACACCATGGAGACTGCACTGTCATTGACTTTGCCAGAGGAATCTGCACACAAGAGGGCCGAGATGAGTCTCTTGATGAACAAAATCATGGTGACACTTTTTGGGATGTATTGGTATCATTTCCCTTAGTGACCTTGAAAATTGTGAGACGAACGCGGTGTCTAGAGCTGTTGGAGAAATTTGACATTATTTGAAGCAAAAAGCTGTCTACTAGAACAATGTGGATAGTTGTCATGGCACTGTAGCAATTGAGCTACGAACTCCTATTCTATCCAGCGTTTTCACCCGATTGGGTCCCCTGTGAATACTTTCAAACATGAAAAAATGACCAAGTGATGAGCAACTTGGGCAAAATGGAAACAGCATCGCTGAAACAAACGCGTATTTTAAATATCTTTAGAAAACTTATCATTTGATGAAGATAAACTAATTAGTAAAAATATGGGCATATATATTAAAAATCGAACCTACAAGCTTGATTTGAAGAATTCAATATCATTCAAATATTTTCATGCATTGCTATTAATTATATTTTATTGGAATAACACCAGATATTTTAAATATCCTTAGAAAACTTATCATTTGGTAGAGATGAAGTAAATGGTAAAAACATGGGCATATATATTAAAAATCGACCCTACAAGCTTAATTGGAAGAATTCGATATCATTCCAATATTTTCTTTCATTGTTATTAATTAAATTTTATTGGAATAACACCGAATCATTACCAAAACTGATTTTTATTGCCGGTCACTTCATTTAGGTGCAGGATTTGGTCGATATCAGTTTATATTTTTATTAACGAAAATAACTCGCAGAGATCAACGGAAAATATTTTACCGAATCACGAATTTATATAATTGTGCATCCATTGAGTATGAGAGCTCCTTTTGTGTGAATTCTGTACTCAAAACTCCAGCTACAAGAGGTCTAGATAATACAGTTGGAGTACAATAAGAAAAGATGAAATTAAAACAAATTGTAGAAATTACTATATTTTACTACTAAAAAAAAAATATATATTACACATTTTCTTGTGACTCGAGTTTCGGGAAATGAACTATCCCATCATCAGACAACTGAAGATCTAACAGTGGTACAGTGCTATTTAAACAAAAGTGATAAATATTTTGAATATTTCAACAGATTCTCGGTAAAACCTAATAGTGCTACAGAGGTTTACAATCGGAACGTGATAAAAAACCGGGTTAAAAAAGAGGGGCCTTCTAACAGATATCGGAATGTCGGCAATCGACAAAGAAGGTTGTTAAACAGATGGTACCCATTTAAATATCTCAAATAATGTTTTGGGTTACATAGCTCCGTACGGTCATTCATTATTTTTAAATTATTTTGTTGTTTATCTCAAATATTTGGATTTACAAAGCTCCATACAGTTATTCATTATTTTTTACATTATTTTTATTGTGAACGAATTTGAAAATTTCAATAATCAAGTTCTTTTCTTTTGTACCAAATAGTAACGGCTGAAACAATTCAGTATCTGAAAAGATGAAATGTTGGTGTAGGTTAAATAAGAGATTGAATAGGTTTTAAGGCTGAGTGTTAGAATTCCAATATGAAAATAATTCGAGTTTATCTGAAAGAGAGATATTATCTTAATTTTAATGATCTTGAATCTAAAAAACGCACAGAAAATATGCAGTGTTTTTTTTATCGAAGGAGTTTATCTCTCTCTTTCGCAAATATACAAGTCATTACAAATCAACCTGATATACTCATACAAATATGAGTGATTTCCGCTCTTCAGTCTTGAACTTTTTAGTTTTCTCTTCGATCGACAAAACCAAACCATGATCTGTCTTAAACGAAACAAACTGGGAAGTAGTCAGTGTGTTTCTCAACGATAGAGGGTTGAAGTTATGAAGATGAAAAAAGTAAACAAGATTTTCTCGTTCTAAACACAAATTGATTTGTCGAGCATTTTTCTACAATTTTACTTCAAAAGAGTAAATTCGAGCTGTGAATTCTCATTGGCAAACTTTGTGTATAACTTTCCTAGTCAACAACTGAATTTTACTTGAAGAATTCCAATTATGTTCTGGTTCAGAAAGATACTCTCATCCGAAAATACTCGATAGTAAAAATTATTCTGCTCAATCATTATTATTTGCAATACCACTAGATTTTTTCTTAAATGGGTTAAGAGAGTCCATTTTTCATAGGTTAAAAAAAGCAATTAAATGATGGTGTCCTTCTTTTAATAACTGGTCCCCTTTATTTATGTATAATTGTTTCGACAATCATTATGAGTTAACTCACAAAATTTTATCATGTTTGGTGTGAAATATTTGTTGTGTGAAACGTTTAATTTTTTTTCAAACTACACATATTGAATAATATACAGAAAAAGAATATAATATATTATATCTATTATAAAACCTCAGATACTATACAATAAAACAATGAAAAGAGGTTTTCTCTTGATACAAGGATTATTACAAAATTTTAAATATCATACAATTTATTCCGTTAACAAATTTACATTTAAAAAAATTTCAAATTAAAATAAATCAATCCGGCTGATCTGTACCAAAAATCATTAATGAGGAGTATGAGCTATGGTAATAGAAAGTTCTAGAAATCGAGACAGTGTAACATACAACTGTATAATAATTCTATACACGAACAAACTCGATAAGGGTTCTATTACCATAGATCATACTACTTATTAATGATTATCAAAAAAATGTCATTCAAAAACCTTTTAGAATTAAATAAAATAAATGTCTTCAGAGCACACTCCGTCAATTTAATAGAGATATAGAATTAATACTTATTAAACAGTACCAAAGGAGTCCATAAGATACTTTGAAATTTCTATTTAATTTCTGTGACGAACATAGAATATGTAGGATGTTTATAAGTTCACTTCGTTCTAGTGTTTGTGCAGTAAACAACAGCATGCAGTCGGTTTGGTAAGATATCATTTGTTAATTATTTTATGAAGTCGACCTGACAATTTACCGTTGAAATAATTTTAAATTGCTTTTTAAAGATGTTCTGCATGTATTAGGAATTTTTTAAAGGAATGTTGAGCAAGTTGTTTTAGAAGAAGTTCTTGAGGTTATGTTTTGCATTTTTGGAAATCAATTCAATTCAATTCATTTATTCATATCAAACTACAAATATTCGACATTTAACAATTTGGAGAAGTCTAGCCTAAACTTAAAGTTTGTATGCCGACATCCTCCGTACATAATGAATAATAAAAACAATAGTTCACATAAGGTCAACTCAATTACGTTCAACCAAGAGAAAAAAAAAACCAAAAACACTACTTCGCAGAAAAAAAAAAGAAAATCAAAAACAACCAGATTGAATGCCCAACACCTGTACCAAAGCTTATCACAACCACACTATCGTCCAAGTATTCTATAAAAAGCCTCAGGCTTGTCCACAATAAACGATAACAATTTTTTTCTATCCTTTTTCCTCCTAGGGTTAAAATTCATTTTTATTTGGCCAGGCAACAGGGAAAAGAACTTGGCACCATGATAAGGCAAACTGCGCTGCAAGTGGCTACCGCAAAATCTCGGAACTGAGACAGTGAGGTTGGATGTGTATCTCGTGTTATAACCATGATCTACTAGCGTATCATTTCTATAAAATTGTCTCAACAAACACTCGTATATATATAGTTGTTTAAAATTAAGTTGTTTAGTTTCCCTATACAATATTTCAGTACTATATAAACGTCCCACCCCATGAATTATTTCCAAGATTGTGTTCTGTACCGTCTCCAAAGCTTTAGCGCAACCACCAAACATACCACCCCAAATGGCCACTCCGCAACGAAACACTGACAGAATTAGAGACTCATATACTTGGAGGAGGGCTTCTTTTTGTAAAATATTCCTTAAATTATAAAAAATATAAAATGTAGAACGCGATCTCTCAACCAAGGACTCCACGTGTTTATCCCACCTCAAAAACTGATCAACGACCACTCCCAAATACCTTACCGATTCAGCTTTGGCAATCAAAGGACAACTACACCCTACCCCATTACAGTCCGGAAAATGTAGCGGAATCGAAGAGAACCTAGGCTGACCTTTAGCTGTTATAGAAAAAGCTGTAAACCTCGTCTTCGCTATATTCAGTCTTAATCTGTTCGTCATCAACCAATAACGAATTACTGCTAATCCGTTTGTTGCCCTCTCATATACCTGATCCCAGTTGTCTCCCACAAACAGAGCGAGTGAGTCATCGGCATATGAGATGATTTCTAATCCCAGACTGTTCAACAGATCATTAATGAACACAAGAAAAAGTACCGGGCCGATCACCGTACCCTGCGGTATTCCCATCTTTATCACGCCTGGTTCACTCAGTACCCCCTCAATTCTGACAGATTGCACTCTGCCCTTCAAATAATTACCGAACAGATCAAGACATTTTCCTCTTATTCCAATTTTTTCCAATTTTTCGATCAGTAACTCGTGATTCACTGTGTCAAACGCCTTTGCTAGGTCAAGAAACACCGCCGCTATCTTCCCTCCGCCATTCATAGTATGTACTACCCGCTCCACCATTACCTCCATCGCATCTACCGCAGATAAACCCTCCCTGAAACCGAACTGCCCAGGATCTATCAACTTGTATTTATTGAGGTAAGCCGTTAACCTCTTCTTTAAACTCTTTTCAAATAATTTAGCAATGTTGCTGATCAAAGAAACAGTCCTGTAGTTTGTCATTTGCTTTCTATCACCAGATTTATAAACACATATGACCTGGGATTTTTTCCACTCTGAAGGGATCATAGCTGTCTCCAAAACTAAGTTGAACACATGTTTCAGTGGTTCGAGTATAAGATGGTGTATACTTTTTAACAGTTTGACCGATAAGCCATCAGGACCTGCGCACGAGTTATTCTTCAAGGATGCAAAATTATCTATGAGTTCGACAGTAGTAATCGGATCTAAGTACATAGACCCGGAATGTATGGACGGACCACCACTTTTATACGACTTAACCCTTTCATAGTTGAGGTCCATTTTCTCTCCTATGTTTATAAAAAAATTATTGAATTTATTCGCCTTGAGAAAACTATCAGTCACCGCCACATTCCCCTCATCGACTATTTCGCCTGGAATACATCTCCTATTATCACGTCTGTTGTTGATTTCATTTATTGTTTGCCACATTTTCTTCCTATCATTACCGGCCATTTCGATTTTATTACGATAAAAGGATTCTCTTGTGTATCTGATCCTTACGTTAAGTTGGTTTCTGAATTTTTTATACGCCACTTTCTTTTCATCCGTAAAATTTTTGTTCAAGTCCCTCTTCAACTTGTCCCTCCGTTTAATATCCGCTATTAGTTCCGTTGTTATCCACGGTTGTATCCCCTTCGTATTTACTGTTTGAACTGGTTTTTTGTATGAGGACATCTTAATATACCTATCGAGCGTCTTAATGAACTGGGAGTGCGCCGTGAGTGGGTTAGTCTTTTCAGTAACCGACTGCCAACTTTCTCCCGCCATGATTGATGTAAGTCTAACATAGTCTATATTCTTGATGTGTTTCTCTGCTTTTTGTTCATTACGACGGCTACGAGAATCTGCGATGGACCGCAGTACCAAAATTATGGGAAAATGGTCAGTCATGGAAGCTTGAATAACCCCTGCCAACAATGACACTTTATGACCCATCATGGTTTTTATCCTGACGAACATATGATCAATGATCGAACCAGATGTTTCCGTTTCTCTTGTTGTCTCATTTATCATACTCCTGAATCCGAATTGCCCCAGCGATGTAAGATACAGAACACTCTCCTGACATAAAATGTTACCTATATTTATATTGATGTCTCCAACGAATAGTTCCACATCACAAAATTTGATCTCGCCCATATAATTATTGAGGTCTTTGATATATTGTTGTACATTAATTGATGGTGGCCTATAAGAGGCCGTAACCCCAAATATCGTTCCATCAACCTCCAGGCACAGGCGCAGGACATTCGTCTGAACAAAATTAACAACCCTAATATCTACATTTAATTCTTCCTTTACATAAACCAGTAATCCATCATTTTTATTCACACAAGAATCATTACTAATCAATTCATAACCTTTTATAGCATACTGCGAATTGTTACTAAACTTCCAAGTTTCAGAAAGTACTATCAAATCAATATAGTCTAAATTCAACGTTTCCAAGTAAATCAATAATTCATTAAAATTTTTACGTATGCTTCTTATGTTGAAATGTATGATGTTAAGCAATCTATTTTCCCCGAATTCTCCCTTGACAGTCTCAACATCTGAAAACACTCTTGTTTCCTCAAAACACAGCAAATCATCTTCCCCCATAAAATCATCCATTTCAAAGGCAATAATCACAATAATACAATGTTAAATAAAAAAAAACACCAAAAAAAAAAAAAAGAGAGAACAATGGAGATATACGAAAATTCAGTTTTTAGCCGAATTCTTTCGGCTCCTCAGTTTATTCTGCTGAGTATATCTTATGTTCTTCCCAGATGTACCCTGTCCTGGAGTTTCCAGGTTATCACGATTGGCCTCTTTAATAGATCTAGGCAACTCGAAAACTTCAGACGGTGTCCCCAACGGCCGAGAGCAAGGAGATGCCCGAGAAAAGTCCCCCGACTGTCTCGGGGCAGGTGTTCCGGGATCACTAAGTGATTCGGGGATTTGCCTATCCCCACTCTCTAGTTTTTCGAGATCCGCTGCAGTGAAAACCTCTTTATTGATGTGAAGTCTGCCACCACCAATGAAACACTTGTTATTACTGTCCTGTCTTGCTTCCAGTAAGTGTCTCCTCAATATTTTATTCTCTGACCTCTGTTTGTTGGTCAAATCTTGGGCTATTCGAATAGTTTTTCCCTTCAGTTTGTGAGTATTCTTAAGAATCATAGACTTCGTTAAGAAGGAAGAAATTTCCACCTTGATGGGACTTTGATTGGTTTTACCCAATGGATATATATCGTTTATGTCCTCCCTCAACAATTTTATATCGAGTAAATCGTTGACCACCTGTGTAAAATGGTCAACAGTAATTTGATTTTCTACCCTCTCCAAGCCAAATACCACGATATTATTCTTCCTCTGATTCCTCTCAAGCTGTTCGACCCTCTTCCTCAATTCTTCGTTCTCTCTTTCTGACTTGACAAGGCGATGATTAAGTTCCTCAATTTTCATTAAAAGCTTAACCTCCGCCGCCTGAACAGCTGACCGCAATTCCTTATTTCCCTTCAGTATCTCGTCCCGAAGTTGCTCATTAGTAATAACCATCGACATCGTACCAAGTTTCTGTCCCCTTTATCAATCCCGTTCTTATCAATCAGGTGACAGATTGTGGAATAATATGTGAAATCAGCTTGTTTGTAAACAAATAAATCTCGATCCGAAATCTTCAAGAATTAACCTCCTGAATATTTCTGGTTAGTTTACTTTCTTCCACTCAATGAGAACAAACTTTATTCTGTTAAAACGGATTATCAACGTTTTTTAATTGTAGCTATTTACGTACCCCGAAGCAGACGTTTGGTCAAGAACTCCTCGTCAACACATGCACCTCGGCTGAACGATCGAAATACTTGAAATGAAATTAGTTTTTATAAAACAAGGAACAAAAAAAGATTTTGTACTCTACAAGTATTTATTTGATAATTTTCAGTTGACAATTCATATTTCTTTGAATTTCTTTCATTCTCTTTGGTACTGTGTAATAAGTATTAATTCTATATGTTAACTAAATTGATACAGTGTGTTCTAAAGACATTTATTTAATTTAATTCTGAAAAATTTCTGATTAAAATATTTTTGAAATTAAAATTTGTAGGAGGTTAACAGTATAATCTGTATGATATTTAAAATTTTGTAATAATCCTTTCATTCAGATACTATAATTTCAATGATACAAACTACTTAACCATGAATTAAATTATTGTTTATTTGAATGCTTATGTAGAAGTTACTTGATTATTTTGATTCAGTACATCTATTGCCTGAACTTATGTACACAATATAGTTTGATGTGAGCAAAACAGAAAACTTCGAAGAATATGAAGGATAAAAATTTAAAAAAAGTGAAATAGAAAGAACAGTTATTGAAAGAGTCAAAAATTGGAATACATACAAAGCGGACTCAATTATTAAAGATATATTCTGACGTCAGAAAATGATAATTTAATCTAAAAAAATCGAAATAAAGGGATAAAAAATAATGATAGAATGAACCCAGGGAACATTGAAAGACTGAGAAATTATTAAGGTAAGTTCTGGAAGAGAAATGGTGAAAAAAATTAATATTGTATATAACATGTTCAAATCAGTAGGGTATCTCTAGTCGTTTTCAATTGAAAACTGATGATCCCTGTCGCTATGTGTTTTATATACCCATAGGTGAAGATGGGGGAGGGAGATATTCACGTTCTGCGATAGGTCAACTAGATGGCGCCATATTTGTGAGATAATCTTCGCTTGTTTTCGTTGATTATTATGATGGTCGATCCAAGTATGTTCTGCTATTCCTGATTTGGTTGTTTCATCTTTGTTGATACTGCATTATATAATAATGCGGATTCACATACACACACATTCCTGAAAACTGAGTATGTCAATATTTTACCATACCCTGAGCAGTTCAGGATACAAATCCGAAAAAATCTTTTGAATTCAATGACCGATAACTATTTATCCATGAGGGAAATTTCAAATGATCGAGCTATCTAATTGTTGTTCTAATCTTTGGAATACCACAGTCTAACTGTAGACCTAAAAACTCATGTTAAACATGCCCAGTTTGTGGTTAATCTACGAGGGGTCCATGAGATCCATCAACCGAATAAAAGTTTACCAAGTACCAGGTTTACTAATTTATATGAATTTCTGAACAATTATATTTTGTATTGATAGTGTTAAACAAAAAAATATCAGTGTTGGCCATATAATTTCGCATTATTTCAATCGCCTTAAATATTTTGATGTGTTACTTTTGCGAAACAGTTTTCACCATGATTCTCACAATGGAAATATGGAATCTAAAACATAGCAAACATAGACAAAACTACAAGAGATTATAAAGTTTACTATAGCAACAAAGCTTCTTCAAACAATTTTTCAGACTAACAATGACTCACCAAAAAAAAGTTCTGGAGTAAACCAGGGAACAGTGTTCCAGGAAAAATATCATCCTGTAGATTTGCAATCGAAACGAGCATGTTGGTTGTATGGTGTTAACCCTAAATTGTCTTTACTTCCAATTTAAGAACATCCGGTATAAAGTGAAACAGTGTTTCTAAGGCATTTTATTCAATTCATTCTAATTTTTTTTTAAGAGATTCTTTAGATTAAATCTTCAGAGGTGTTTCGGAGATTAATACAGCTATTATTATCGGTGAGTAAATATGGTTTATAATTCTAAATCCACCAAATGAAAAATATACTCTTGAGGTAGGAACACAGCATGGATAAATGATGGTTCAAAGAAAAAACATTAAAAGTCTCTTTCCGCAATCACTCTATAAACGTTCATTGTTAAAACTGCGTGGAATCAAAATTCGCTCAGGTGTTCTAGCTGCTCTGCGAAATATCAAATCCATACCTGCATAGATAATTTACATAATGAATGGTTTGAAGCAACCCTTGTCACGGTTTTCCGCAGAATGTATGCGGAAGTAGTAACAGCACCGACTAGTTGGTCAGCCGAGCAATCATAAAAAACCCGAAGAATGCTATTTCGTTGATAGCAGTGATTATTGCATGACGCAAAACGACAAAATCGCACACAAAGCTCCAACAAAGACATTTATAGCCCGGTCTACTTCCGCTTCTCTCCACAGCAGGATCTCGTATATGTTCAAAACACTGTGTTGACGTATCTATACCTAATTTGTTCATATCAATTAATGACCATTCAATTAGACGTTTATGACTAGAATCATCGAATTCTTATCCATTAAGTTATACAAGTATTAAAGTCTCTTTCCATTATGTATCATAAAATTTGAATTATCCCATACTGTTAGATTTATCATTAACTGTTGTAGAAGAAAGAAGGATTTGAATAGACACATTCCGATTGTAAATGTACAAATATAAAATACTTATATTAATAGAATTTTTTTTCTGAAACCTTCGCAAACTTTAATCTACAAAATCCGTCAAAAATAGTTTCAAGAAAGTCTCCAGAAATAGCATTCATCATCAGTAGAAAGTTATCCGGATTTTATATAAAAATAATCAATACATATGTACGTACGTTCTATTCATCAAATCTGGCAGTAAGCACACTGAAAGAAACGTTTTCAGCAAACTATACAGCAATTATTGAACTGAACTTCCACAGAAAAATAAAGACACAATCAATTCAATATTTGGAAACGCACATGTGTGGAAAAGCCATATTATAATTATTATAACTGAACACATGTGAATATTACATGGAAGGTTTCTTTAATATTTAAAATATTAAATAGAAAACTTCCTTCTGAAAACAAATTTCAATCTGAAAAAATCCCCAAAACATTTTTGCAATTAAATTGAAAAAAATATCACAGAAACACAGTTTCTTCTTATAGATATATGGAATTATCAACACATATGTGCGGCAGTCAACCAATAAAGAAACGATGAAATACATTCTGTCAAGAAAGTACCGGGAATTATCGATTTAAATCTGGTGGGGCGATGAGGCAGGTAAAATTTTTTTTTCCTAGTTTGGTACCACTGTCCTCAATTACTATGCCAAGCTTGAGCGGTATCTGTCAACTAGTGTGTTTGCAACAGCTGATTAAGTCAGTCGATGTCAGAGTGCGTGCCGATTTTTACTATGGGTGATTACGTTGAGCAAAGAATTTGTTTAAAGTTTTGTGTTGCAAATGAATTTTCGTGTGCCGATGCATTGAAAATGTTACAAAAGGCCTTTGGTGATAATGCTCTATCGAAAACTCGTGCATATCAGTGGTACAGAGCCTTCAAGGACGGTCGTGAAGTGGTCGCCCATCGACGGTTTCGATCGAAGATAACGTCGATAAAATTAAGGAAAGGGTGCTGGAAAACCGTCGTACCAGCTTGAGAGAGATAGCACATAATCTTAAGATATCCCACGAGTCCGCACGTACGATTTTGATTGATATTTTGGGCATGAGAAAGGTGGCCGCACGACTCGTACCGAAAGACCTGAATTTTCTTCAAAAACGTCATCGCGAACAGGTTGCTTCAGACATGCTGGATCGCTGTAATTCCGATTCTACATTCATGGAACGCATTATAACTGGTGATGAGACCTGGGTCTACGAGTACGATATGCAAACAAGCCAGCAATCATCGGAATGGGTGGCAAAAAATGAGCCGAAACCGAAAAAACCACGCCAAAGCCGCTCAAAAATGAAGGTGATGCTCATTGTTTTCTTCGATATCCGTGGCGTGGTGCACTACGAATTCGTTCCAGAGGGTCAGACGGTAAACAAGGAGTATTACCTAGGCGTTATGAAACGTTTGCCTGAGCGTATCCGTAAGAAGCGGCCAAATTTGTGGGCGAACAACTCATGGATTTTGCATGACGATAACGCGCCTTCTCACCGAGCTACGATTGTGACTGACTTTCTCGCCAAAAACTCAACAAACGAGCTTCAGCAACCACCGTATTCGCCCGATTTGGCTCCCTGCGACTTTTTCCTCTTCCTAAAACTAAAGTCCATCCCGGAAAGCGCCTATAAAAAATGTTTCGATAATTGGAAGTGCCGTTGGCATAGATGTATTGGAGCAAATGGAGCCTATTTTGAAGGCGACCCAATAAATTTTGACGATTAAATGTAAAAATGTTGTTTTAATTGAAAATTCCCGGTACTTTCTTGACAGAGTAGTATACATTTTTATAATTGAAATTTCAGTTTCAGAAAAAAATTTCAAATTGAATCATAATTAAAATAATAGGGAGAGGCTTTTTACTTGATAGAAGTAAGTTTTGATCAAGTAAAAATCCTCTTCTTATTATTTAATTTTATATATTATATATAATTATTTTTAGGCTTGAATAAAAAACCCCATTATGCAATATCAAGTGGTTCAAAGAAGACCTTATAATACCCTGCAGTTTTCTGTGATTTTTGTGACGAACATAGAATATCTTGCATTTTAAAGTAATTTGTTCAAATCGATGGATTCCAGGACTTTGAGGTGAGTTATATTTGTTGTTAGTTGATTTTATTTTTTAAATGTGAGGTAGGACCGATGAAGACCTTATCGGAATTCTTATGGTTTTTTGAAGATATAGTACATGTTTTGAGAGATTTTTGAAGTAACTTATTTAAATATTCAAAGATATTAAATATTTGAAATGAATTATATTTTCTGATAATTCCTTAGATTATATTTTGTATTTTTGAAAAGAAATTAGTTTTCATAATTGTAAAACCAGAAACAAAATTTTTTGTCCTTCAAATATTTATTTATTAATTTTAATTGACAATTTATATTTGTTGGTTTATTTATTCCAATTGATATTGTATATTGAGTTTTGATTTTATACGTCTATTGAATATAAACTGTGCTTAAAAGTCATTAATTTAATTCTGAAAGTTTTTTGAATGAAAATTTTTCTGAAAGTAAAATTGTAGAAGACTGACAGATTAAATATGTTTCGATATTCGAATCATTATTAGTATTTCAGCTTTTCGTCGTACCGATTGGGTATTTACTAGCATCACTAAATTTAATTTTTTCAAAATTTGATTTATTGTATTGTTTTGAAGAAAAGATACCACGAATTTGGAATAGAGGCTATTCATAAACTATGAAAAAAAACTCAAGTGAGAAAATTAATCAAGATAATTTTCAATAATTTAGTTACTCATAGAAAGTAACATAAAAGCATTGTATCAGAATACTAAATAGGTTTAATATGATAGGAAAATACCTATTCAAATTAATAGCAAGAGATCTCCCCAGAAATAAGCACATATTCGGTAAATATGGACATTACAATTTAAATTTGAGGTGGCATATTTAACAGATTCCTAAGAAACTGACATCAAAAGGAAGATGAAAATTTAGGTGATTTTTTCATTATAAGAGACACAATTATGACAAGCAGAGGAAAATAAAGAAATCTACAATTTTGATGATAGTGAAGGAGTCAGACTAAACATATGCCAGTAGTTTGAAAGAATTTGCTCATAACTTCAACAACAACTACGAAATCATGCATAATGATATTAAAAGTACCTGAGTCACACTGTTAGAAGAAGTTGAAAGTAGCAGGTGAAAGACCTTCAAATTATTCTCAATGAGCAAATAGATATCAACATATCTCCCTTGTTGAATATTTTTACTTAGTTATATTTTTCTTATAATTGGTTCCAATATATTTTTCAGTTGTTTGTATTCATTTTTTGGCATATACTCTTCTTTTCTCAAGTTATCACTCGAACTATAGCCCACTATATAAGGTGTGAGTTACTTCTAATTGCTGCTAACCTCAAAATTTTTAATCTGATTTGAAATTTTAAAACCTCTGCTTTCCTTCTTCAAAGATCATTGAAAAATATAATTTAAAATATATTCATTCTTATTTTTTTTTATTTCCCTTTTTTATGTCGGTTTATTAATCAAGGACCTTACTAAGGTGACAACCAAACGCGTCTATTTTCTTCCTCTCTTCTAGAACAAGAAATCTGATAAAACAGTGATGAAAACAATACACGAAACATATAAAATAGTGTGTGTTATAACAAGAAGGATTTGTTTTCATTTCACTATGAATATCAAAGTCCTTTAAAGTCTATAGATGCCACATCTGTACTTTGACAACATTTCTGTAGATCTTTTAATAAATAATAACAGATGTGTAGGATGGTATGCCTCATAAATTCCCAGATGATGCAAACATTGATGTCTTCTTCCTAATGACTTGGCATTAAGAAAACAAAACTGTCAAATTAACAATCGTATATTTCTTATAATGGGTTGATCAACCTCTTGTAGCTATTCGAGCGCCAAGCCGTAGCTGTGACAACATAATTTGGCAACAAAAAGTGATACCCACGCTTGTTATACAAATATTGAAAGGACGTTTCTGAGAAAGTTGAGGAATATCTGAGAATAAGTATTGTGATTACACGAGAATGCCAAATGGTTGTTAATTTGAATTTATTCACTGCAACTAACGAAAGATGAATTACGTACGAAAATTTCCTATAACATATCTACAAAACATTAAATTTGGTGCAAACTAGGAAGACTCGTCTTTGCTTATTAAAATAAAAGATACGTCATATTCCCACAATAAATTTTCCAACGAGAAATATTTAGGAATACAGAACCCTCATTATGTCAACTAGACATGTTTTGAATTGTGGAATTAATTATATCTTTTATTGCATTAATTCATTATTCATCCTTCCCATAATGATTTTCAATGGGAATTGACTATCTGATATGAAATATAATTGAACAATTGACGTAAACGATAACATACAGCGCAAACATTAATTCTTGACCTTTTTTCAATTTATGAAATTTTCTATAGTTTGGAGGTGTCTCCAAATATTTAATTTACTTTTATGATTTTCAACATTTTTGTTCTCAAAGGTGAGACTGTTTCAAAAGAAAGTGACGCTCAATATTACTCAGAGAACCAAAAAATAGGTTTATAGATTTCACAATTTATTCAAAAACCTGTCAGGTGTGTCGGTGTTTTTTCCGACCATCTTCATAGGGATACAATAATACCCAAACTAAGATTGTAAAAGTTTCCTATCAACCTGTATTTCAAATATCTGTGTGTTTTTATTTGCGGGTACATTTTTATCCAAACAATCAGAAGAACGAATGAATTTAACCAAAACTTATTGAAAAACGATATTGTTAAACGCTATGCAATTTGCAAAAGTTCCATTGCTTTCCTACTAATTCTAATGGTATGAAATTCAGTTTTGGAGAGATTATTCTACATGTGTTACGTATTTTACGTTATCAATAATAGCAAAAAATTACCTTGCAATTAGTTTTTAATAATGAAGGGTAATTTTCTAAATTCCTTTCAAATCGCCTACTAGTTTTTAATAAGCACACATATTCTAGGTTGTCTTTGATGTTATTGCAGAACATTTGAAGGTACTTTTTCAGGAAAATCCACAAATGTAGAGATCTCATGCACTCCAGTTGGAACATCTGATTGAATCTCAAATTGTTCTATACCAGGTGGCCCATATAAAACAGTTCAGGCGGATATTTCCGTAAGTATGAGTTTCTCCGGAAAATGGCGAAATAGAGCAATTTTTATATTGAAAAGGAAACTTTTGATTGCAAAATCCAAGTTGTACGATCATCCCTCCAGAATCTTAAATGGCAACAAATGAGACCAAATTTAAATAATGTAACAAGAATACAATTATTATAAAATGTGAGTGAGGAAAAGTGGTCAGCAGATGTTATTTTCTAGTTCTATGCCTCTGGAGACACCAAACATTAAATATTTTTGTTTATAAGAATCAGGAAATTGTTCACATTGCTTCTGTCCCCTTTTTGTTCGAATTTAGCTTAAAAGGAAACAAATATAAAAACTTTCATTCTCTGCTTATCTACTAATAGGTCGACTTCAAAATTACATTTCCAAGAGAATTGTATCCAATAAAAAATTAAAAATATACATATAGAGAAAATGCATAAGCTTAAACGAATAATAAATAATATTTATATTAGAATGGTACTGCTTTTGATTCAATTTTTTATTTCTACATCCCTTTCAACGTAAGCTGAGGAAGTGCCAGTAGAAAATGGTTTCACACCATGGCTCATTATTTTCAAATATCAATCAGAGATGATCCATTTCGAATTGTACATTTAAAAATCGAAACTTCGAACTAACGGAAGGCGAGAATCTGATACCTTGTCGATAGGAAAAAATTTCTCCAACTCACCGAAGATCAGCAGTATTTCACATAATTGTTTTTCCAAGAAGCAAGACACTAAACACTAATCAGATCCAACTAATACAACTAGACAAAACTTCAATAAACAACCAAAATCGTCACAGGTAAAACAGCCTATCCAATTCGAGGAAAAACTCCAAAATTTCTCAGAAACACAGTGCGTTTTTGCTTACGAAAACGGCGCGAACCAGTTTCGACAGAGAGCTCTGCGCGTGCCGCTCACGGGAAGCGAGATTACGACTGGTTGTACGTCGGCGGCAGCGAGCGTCGTACCCGCTAGGACATCTGGCGACGCGCCGGCCGTCGCGGTGCTCTTGCAGATTGATCATAGCGGGCCGGGAATCGCTAGATGCCCCCCTGCTGCACCTGCACTGATCATATCGAAAAGGTTAACTCCGGAGATTATGATGGTCCTTCGACTTGGATTCGTGATCTTGACCTTGACAGGTGGGGGAATCGCCTAAGTTCGCGAGTGAAAAATTAATCATGATGATGATGATATCATTACATGTTATCGTTGCGCAGTAGGGAGCAAGCAACTTCGATGCAAATTTTCTTGTTGTAATAACTGAATTTATAATATTGATATTTCATAGGATGTTTATCTTCTTAATTTATAAATTTTCAAATTTAATTATTGATAAAGCGAGGGGGCATCATCCAGAGTGCTTTCAATGGGTTTTTGGCAGCATCGAGAGGAGATATACTGCTATGATAAGAAACTGGTTGTGAGAAGATATGCAGCTCCTTCTGATTTGTTGCATATTTTACTTTGCTCACCACTGGGTAGCGAGGTACTCCATCCTTATTTCTATATTTTTGTGGATGACCTCAAGGAATTCTTGGACGAATATCAGTTGATTATGCGTGCATATTATGTGAATTCCTTAGTAATCGTCTTGAACTTGAACTTGAAAGGGTCAGATGAAAGATTTGAACATACCCATCTACGGGATTTTTTTTAGAGTGATAGAACTTTAAATTGAAATAAAACACATTTAAATTAGGATTGAAGCCAAATTTTTTTTTATTTGAAAGATAATTTTATGATATTTATGTTTTAAAAATAATTTCCGGCATAGGTCCACCACGACTAGCTCTGAGGAACCGCATTCGACCAGACCAATTTTGGTCCACTTCTTCGAGTAATTCAGGTCTTATTCCATCAATAACACGAGTTATGTTGGCTTCCAAAGCGTCTATTGTTTCTGGTTTATCAGCATGAACCAATGACTTGACATAACCCCAAAGAAAATAATCCAGTGGAGTTATGTCGCATGATCTTGGACCATTTCTCGAAATAATGTTATCAGCAAATCTTTCTTTCAATAAATCAATTGTTACGGTAGCAGCATGAGGTGTAGCACTATTTTGTTGGAACCAAAACACTTCTGGGTCGATACCATTCAAATTTTGAAACAAATAATCATTGATCATCGATCTGTAACGAGTACCATTCACTGTAACTTTAGCCCCAGAATAATTTTTAAAGAAACATGGACTGATGATGCCTCCAGCGTGAAAAACACATTATACAGTGCATTTTTCAGGATGCAATGGAACCTGCAGAACTTCTTGAGGATTGTTTTCACTCCATATACGGCAATTTTGCTTGTTGACATAGTGTTCATCCAGAAATGAGCGTATACCCAAATTATATTGTGATGAATGCCCTGCATTTCACATAGGTCAGACAGGACGATTTACAAAAATAAGGGTAGAAGAACAGAAAAAAGTATATTGCACAATACATTAACGTCTGGTTGTTCGGAACATCGTAAGAATTTTAACCATTTGATACATTTCAGTAGAACTGAGATCTTACACGTAGTTAATAAAAGCAGAAGAATGGACCTTTAAAAAAGTTTGGAAATTTTTTAAGCGCTTGAAAGAAAGCTACCAATCAAAAATGAACAACTTGAATTTAATTTATAACCATTGGTCTTATCTGTAAAAGATTAAGACCGAACTAACATCTTATTTTTATGCTCTTCAAAATTCTACCTGTTATCTACTCTACTATTACAAAAAGAATTTTAAATTATGTTCTCTTCAGTTTTGAAAATGGGCTAAAAACCCGAAACATATGTGTCAACAGACATGAAACGGACAGTGAAACTTACGCCAAGTTGCTTTTATTCACTTCATTATTTTAAAGATGTTTCACCAAGTGATATGCAGGGAATCAATATCATTTATCAAAAATTTTTTTTGTTTATCAACGAAATACATCCGTAAATATTCACCGTGGAAGCCGAACATAATAATTCTTTTAATTTTCTTGATTTAACAGTTACTGGAAAAAATAATTCACATGAATTTTCAATATTTCACAAACCAACATATACGAATACTATTATACACAATAAATCAAATCATCCTGTAAACCAAAAATTATCAGCATTTAATGGTTTGATTAATATTCCCATGAATCGAGAAAATTTTATTTCTGAACTCAACATCATCAAAAAAATAGCTATTAATAATGACTTTGATACTAGGTTCATAGATAAATTGTTAACGAATGAAAATAATAAAGAAGCTTTAAATATTGTGCATTCCAATATAGAAGAATATTTTAAAACGTTTACTTAAAACACACTAAAGGTTTCTCTGGGAAAATTGCTACATTCCTCAAAAATGAATATGATTTAAGAACTTCATTCAAAACTTATTCAAACCAGAGTTATTGAAAATAATAAAGACATTACACATAGAGATGATGAATCGGGAGTTTATAAGTTAAACTGCAGTGATTGCCCTAAGGTTTACATTGAATAGATAGGACTTTCCGACATAGAATTTATGAATTTTTGAAGAGTATCCTCAAAAACAAAAGTAATTCCACATATTCGAACCATTTGCTAGAAACAGGACATAATTTCAAATTATGAGACCTCTTTTGGGTTTTAGTGCTCAATGAAAAATTTTGTTCCTACTCTAATATGAATAGCAACCGATTTCGAAAACAAATTAAGTTATTCAAAATGTAAGATACCACCTAACTAAAGATGCTACTTGTTTGAATATCAAAACAGATTAAATCTGTTTTGATATTCAAATTTTGTCATATTTCTTCTATCAAGTAAAAAGCCTTTATCTAATTAAAACAAATTGTAGAAATTAATATGTTTTGCTACCAAAAAAGATATATTACACATTTTCTTGTGACTCGAGTTTCGCAAGAAAATATGTAATATATCTTTTTTGCTGCAAAACAGTAATTTCTACAATTTGTTTTAATTATGATCAACTACCAAATAGTAAGGCTGAAACAATTCAGTAGCCTTTTTCTATTTTATTTTATAGATAATATATAATTATATTTAGGCTTGAATAAATCTCATTATTCAATGTCAATGGTTTGAAGAAAACCTTGTAATAACTTACAGTTTTCTGTGATTTTTTGACGAACATAGACTATCTGGATTTTTGAGGTTAGTCTATTTTAAACAAGCTCCGGTTACACTCTAAAATAAGATATACTGATTGTAGTTGATTTTGATATTTTGAATATTATCTAGCGCCGATGAAGATATAATCCGAATTCTAATTGTTTTTTGAAGATATAGTGTGTTTTGAGAGATTTCTTAATTAACCTATTTAAATATTGAAATATATTAAATATTTCAAATGAATTATATTTTTTGAGAAATCCTAAAGTTGTGTTTTATGTTTTTGAAAAGGAATTTGTTTCATTATGGTAAGATCAGAAACAAAATTTTGTCTCCTTCAAATATTTATTTATTGATTTTAAGTGACTGTTTTATATTTGTTGGTTTCTTTATTCTATTAGACATTGTATATTGAGTTTTGATTATATACGTCTATTAAATATAGGCATTATTATAGACATTAATTCAATTCTAAAAGTTTTTTGAATAAAAATTTTTTTGAAATTAAATTGTAGAAGACCAACAGATTAAATCTGGTTTGATATTCAGATTTTGTCATATTTCTTCTATCAGGTAAAAAGCCTTTTTCTATTTTATTTGATGCTACTTGTGATGGTGAAACAATTGTTGTATTAAATAACAATAACCAGCCGGTATATTGCATTTGAAATGATTTGTGGTGAGAAAACGGACGTTGCCCGATCTGTTCTGTTTGAAATGTTTACTCAACGACTACTCAAATCCCAGTAGTTCATTTACCACAATATAGTCCATTCAACTCAATATATTTTATCGTTTCATTATATTCCTTCCCCAATTTCATCAAGTTAGTTAAGATTATATTTTATTACACTATTTACATTATTTTGCCTTGTCAACATACCTTTCGAATGAAGCAATCACTTTGTTTTAAATTAATGAAAAACTCACTTCAAAAATGAAAAAGAACTATTCCTTCTATCAAATTATTATTATTATTATTATTATTATTATCCTGATACTCCTAGATCTTCTGTGAAGATCCCTCAGAAGCTTTTTCAGCTTGTGCGAGTTAGGAGTTCAGTTGTGTTCTGTGTAGGCTTTGTTACTGCGATCTTGCGCCACTTTAGGTCACAGCACTGTTAATTTTTGACCCAACAGTGAAATGGTGGCAGATACCCGTCCAACTAGAAAATTTCTTTTCTACCTGAACAGGACTCGAACCTGGACCTCCCGGTCACGAGTCCGATGCTCTCCCGCTGAGCTATCCACACTCATCATAAAAAGGCTCTTCCTATTATTTTATTTTATACTTATATATATAATTATATTTAAGCTTGAATAAACATCTCACGAAATATCAAGTGGTTTAAAGGAGACTTATAATACTTTACAGCTTTCTTTGATTTTTGTGACGAACATAGGATATCTTGTATTTCACAGTTAGTTGTTCAAAGCCATGATTCCAGAAGGACTTCCATATGAGTTATATTTGTTGTTGGTTGATTTTATTTTTAAATGTGAAGTAGGACCAATGAAGACGTTATCGGAATTCTTATTGTAATTTAAAGAAATAATACATGTTTTGAGAGATTTTTGAAGTAACTTATTTAAGTATCTTAATTTATTGTATATTTCAAAAAAATTATATTTTCTGAGAATTCCTTAAATTATGTTTTGTATTTTTCAAAAGAAATTAGTTTTCATAATTATAAGATTAGAAACAAAATTTTGTCTCCTTGAAATATTTATTTATTAATTTCAATTGACGATTTGAATTTGTTGGTTTATTTATTCCATTTGATATTATACATTGAGTTTTGATTTTATACGTCTATTAAATGTAAGGTGTGCTCAAAAGACATTAATTTAATTCTAAAAGTTTTTTGAATAAAAATTATTTTGAAATTAAAATTTTAGAAGATTGACAGATTATATATGTTTTGAGATTCAAAATAATTATTCTGCGAGAAAAATGAAAACCGCCCCCCATTTATATTGAAATTCTTCATCGCAGTTTATTTTTCAGGTCAGATAAGTGAACCGTCACATATTTTACAACTACATATAGTTTCATGAATAGCAATTTTATTTATATCTAAATTCTTACTTTACCTGGACCGAAACAAAATTAGATTCTTCCTTCCAATCTTTCCATTCCCTCTTGAAAACAATATGAGCGACTCGAGTTGAGAAAGGAACAATAGAGTTCGTTAAATGAAATCATTTAATTGATTTCAATGTTTTGATTGTTACGGCAGCGCCATTAATAAAACCTATAAAAATACGGACTAAAAATCAGAATGTTGAAAATTTATAGAATTTTACAATACCTCGTAAATATCGATTAACAATCATGATTTCAAGTGAGTTTTGATAGTAAAGAATACAGGGTGTATATGAGCAATTGCGAAAAAATTTAGGGGGCGATTCGTTGTCAAAAAAATAGGGTGGGTCCTTTATATGAACTTTATTTTTTGAGCCCCTCCTGCTTAGTTACAGCCCCCTTAAGATGGCCTCCGAAAACAGGTTTTAATTTTTTTCCTGAAAACCAAAATCTGATAATAATTATAACTGAATTAAAATTAATCAAAATGACATCCGCTTACTAGATAAATTCTATTTCGGAAATAATTCCAGCCTATAAGACTCACGCTACCATGTTAATAAAATATTTTGTTTCTCAAAAACCTTGAAATTTATTAAGAAATTATAAGAGACCTTTTTTATTAAAAATGGTTGGGGTGACCAAAATAATTTTTTTTATTGTAAAATAGGAATAAGGAAAAAGTTTTTTAAGAAAGAGGGTTTGAGGGTGGCTTTTTCTACCCTTTGCAAACACAGAGGAACACCGCCAAATTTTTTTTAATGCCTTCTTGTCCACAGAAAATGTCTGCTCAATTTAGTTTCTGTGAGCTTTTTAGTTTTAAAAAAAAACTAAAAACTGTTTTTCGGGCAACATCTTTAGGGTGCTGCAAGTAAGCAGTGGGAGTTAAAAAGTTTATGTGAAAGACCTACCCTATTTTTTGACAAGGTATCACCACCTAAATTTTTTCGTAAAATGTTTACTAAAAGGCAAACAAACATTTTTGAATATTTTGTTTGTTTCCAATTCTAATTAAATCTATTAAGAACATCATATAAGGTGAATCCCTAATTTTTGTTCACAAGAAAGAGATTTTCTCGAATAATAGGGTATTTGTACGTGCAGAAATGATTTTTTGACTTCGATATCCAGGTTGTAATTTATTCAAAACTTAAATAGTGAATATTGATACTGCACAAATTAATTCACGAAAATATACGAAGACGGTCGAAATCTTTGTTGAACATTGGGTCACATCAAACTCTTTCTCATTAAACACTTAAACATTCGACAATCATTCGACTTGTTCTCTATAAGAAAGGATCACAAATGAAGTCGGCAGTCGGGAACTAAGTTGTGTTAAGTATTTTCAACTGACTACGAATACAAAACAGTTTATGTTTACGATGCGACATTAAAATGTTGTTGCTCGTCTAATTAGGCCCTTGATTCCAGCTGTTTCCGAATAACGTCTTAGTAATTGATTTCCGTTATATTGTGTACAAACACCCATCTGAAGATGGTTATCGAATTCGCTAACCTAAGGGTATTTGCACTGAGAGATTGAGTATTCGAGGATTCTGAACAGTTCGATCTAGCAAATCGTCGAAGTTGAAACTATTAATCAATCTATTTGCCTGTGATATCCCAGATTTAATACAAGTTACAATAATATTGGTCTGGTGCGTAATTATCCACCGGCATTTCCTTGATTTTTCTGAATAAAAATAATCTTCCCTATTTTCCCAGAAGATTTCCGTTGTAAATCATTATAAAACTCAGCAGTCATTTCGTTATCTCAATGAAGATATTGGTGATGAAACAACAAACAATTTCAGGGTTGGCTTGCATGTTTTAAATCAAGTAATATCACCTTGTAGTATCGGGAGTTTTTTAGGATAATAGAACATTAAATTGAACATTTAAATTAAGATTGAAGCCAATTTCTTTTTTATTTGAAAGATAATTCTATGACATTTATGTTTTGAAAATAATTTCTGGCATATGTCCACCACGACTAGCTCTGAGGCACCGCATTCAACCAGACCAATTTTGGACCACATTTTCGAGTAATTCAGGCTTTATTTTATCAATAACACGAGTTATGTTGCTTACAAAGCGTCTAATGTTTCTGGTTTATCAGCATAAACCAATGACTTGTCAACCCCAAAAACAATAATCCAGTGGAGTTCTGTCGCATGATCTTGGAAGCCAATTAATTGAATCATTTCTTGAAATAATGTTATCGCCAAATCTTTCTTTCAATAAATCGATTGTTACGGTAGCAGCATTAGGTGTAGCACCATCTTGTTGGGACCAAAACACCTCTGGGTCGATACCATTAAAATTTTGAAACAAATAATCATTGATCATTGATCTGTAACGCACACCATTCACTGTAACATTAGCTTCAGCATCGTTTTTAAAGAAATATGGGCCGAAGATGCCTTCATCGTTCAAAGCACACCATACAATGCATTTTTCAGGATACAATGGAACCTGCAGAACTTCTTGAGGATTGTTTTTACTCCATATACGGCAATTTTGCTTGTTTACTTAGCTGTTCAACCAGAAATGGGCTTCATCACTACACACAATTTTACAATAAAAAAGTGGATCAACTTCAAGCTTTTATAGGGCCCAATGAGAAAACAAACGACGCTCATTATGGTCAAGTGGCTTTAGTTCTTGAACAAGTTGAATCTTGTATGGATGTAGACCAAGATCTTTACGTAAAATTTTTCATGTGGTGGATGTACAGAGTCCAACTTGTTGTGAACGTCGACAAATAGACAAATCTGGATCATCATTAACACTATCACTTACAGCAGCAATAATTCATTCTGTACGTACAGTTCTTGGTCTTGTTGTTGTTGTTCCATCGAGTAGAGAAAATGTTGTCCGAAATCTATCGATAGTTCGACGAATAAGCTGCTCTGATGGATGATTATGTAAAGCATAAATTTCAGCAAATGCTCTATAAGTTTGGCGAATAGAACATTGATTTTGAAAATAAATTTCAACAATTTGTAAACGTTGTTGCGGCGTGAAAATTACATTTTCCTGTAGCAGAAAAGAGCAATGAGCACTTAGATAGGAATTAGCAGCACTCCCTTCTGCTTCTTTCATGAATTATAATGTTCTTACCTTTAATAGCCAATTCATCTATGAATATTTGCTAAATGTCCATAACAACATCAAAAATGGATCCCACACGTATGAGAAGGTTTATTTTTGTATGCCAGATCAGAGAATAAAGCTAGCCCAGAAAACTAAAAAATTGTCAGCCAACAAATTATATAACCATCTTCCAGAGGAAAATGAATTAGGCCATCGTTTCGAAAAACATCTCGGGCTTTTTATGTCGCCTAAATATAACATGTGTTCGCAAGTGAAAATTTCAATTTTTCTCTTATTCAGATTGCTGTATCTTGTATTTTATTTTACTGATTGGGGGATGTTCATCAAGCTATATGATTTTCGTCAAGCAGAATTTAATAGGTTAGAAAAAATAAATTAAATTATTTTATCGCTAGATGTCTGTAGTGATCGATATTTCGTGAAGTATCCAAGAAATAATTTCAGATTTATGCTTGTTGTCAAGGTGACATTTTATTATTGTTATCATTATCTTGATACTCCTAGATCTTCCGTGAAGATCTAGAAACTTTTTTAGGTTGTGCGAGTTAGGAGTTCAATTGTGTTCTGGGTAGGCTTTGTTACTGCGATCTTGCACCACTTTAGGTCACATCACTGTTAATTTTCGACCCAAAAGTGAAATGGTATTCGACACCCGTCCAACTAGTTAATTTTTTTTCCACTTGAACAGGATTTGAACCCGGACCTCCCGGTCACGAGCCCGATGATCTCCCACTGAGCTATCCACACTCATAATTTTACACTAAAAACATTCTCTTGATAGTTTTTGTTTGTTTCATTCAGTTGTGAGATGTGGGTGTGTTAAAAAAGGAAGTTAATAAAAAGGAAATTCAGTACATTTTACAGTTTTTCCTTGATAAAGACGAAAATGTGAATGGTGCTTATGGTCCGATACTGTTACAACTAATTAGATGCAATTCTGATTCTCTTTGGGTAATTTTGACTTTAATTTGTTGAGAAGTTTTAATGCATCCACCATATAGTCCGGACTTGACACCCTTCGATTACCATATTTTTCTTGCATCGCAAAGCTTCCTGAGAAATTGGCATCAAGAGATTGTGATAATCGATCACGAAAAATGTTAGATGAAATCTTGAATTTCACACTAAAATAGAGAATTTTTTCCCAAACCTATGAAAGATGAAAAATTATAAAATAACAATATTTTGAATTGGTAACATTTCATTGACTCTTCAGTAAATTATTCGCAGTTAGTAAATTGAAGAGATCTCGTTCCAAAGCACTAAGGATACTATGATACTTCCATGACTGTTCGATTTCCCATTTAATATAGATTTCAATCAATGTCTCCTCTCCAATGTACACAACTCAACCTACCCCAATTCCTCCTGACCTATGCACACACTCCAATTCTATTCTGGAACGTATCTGCTGTGTGGCACGGAGGAATCGTTCTGCCCGGAGTGGGGATTGGAACTGTACAAACTAGCTATTCAGTAGGACCGTCGTGTTTAACTATCTGTGAAGTATTGATCTAATTTCGTCGAGAGAGCTACTTTTATTTCACATTCGGATCGTCCCGAAAGGAAGAAATCGGAATATAATAGAAGTTTGTGGACCGCAAAAGCAGTGGAGCAGATGGAGGTAATCAAGCTCGAAGGACCACTTCTGGATTTGATGTCGGATTGTTGAACACAAATGTCCCAAGGATATTTCATCCTGCGATACGGCTGCAACTGATTGTTATAAAAATATTTGGTATCTGAAGATCAAAGAAGAATCAACTTGCGTATCTGAGAAGAATTAAAAACAATTTCATCTCTTATGGTAATACATCATCAATAAAGAGTGTGAGCTATGGTATCGGGTGTTTTTTTAGAGTTATAGAACTTTAAATTGAAATAAAATACATTTAAATTAATATTGAAGCCAAATTTCTGTTATTCGAAAGACAATTTTATGACAATTATGTTTTAAAAATAATTTCTGGAATATGCCCACCACGACTAGCTCTGAGAAACGGAATTCTACCAGACTAATTTTGGACCACTTTTTCGAGTAATAGCCACAAAAAAATAAACCAGTGGAGTTATGTTGGAAGATCTTGGAGGCCAATTAATTGGAACATTTCTCGAAATAATGCTATCGCCAAATATTTCTTTCAATAAATCAATTGTTACGGTAGCAGCATGAGGTGTAGCACCTTTTTGTTGGAACCAAAACACTTCTGAGTCGATACCATTCAAATTTTGAAACAAATAATCATTGATCATCGATCTGTAACGAGCACCATTCACTTTAACGTTAGGTCCAGCATTCTTTTTAAAGAAATATGGATGATGCCTGCAGCGTGTAAAGCACACCATACAGTGCATTTTTCAGGATGCAATGGAACCTGCAGAACTTCTTGATGGTTCTTTTCATTCCAAATACAGCAATTTTGCTTGTTAACATATGTTAGCTGTTCAACCAGAAATGAGCTTCATCACTAAACACAATTTTGCGATAAAAAAGTGGATCAACTTCAAGCTGTTCTCAACCAAACGACGCTTATTATGGTCAAGTGGCTGTAGTTCTCGAACCAGAGAAAATGTCCGAAATCTATCGATAGTTCGACGAATAAGCTGCTCTGATGGACAATTATGTAAACCATAAATTTCACGAAGTGCTCTATAAGTTTGGCGAATAGAACACTGATTTTGAAAATACATTTCAACAATTTGTAAACGTTGTTGCAGCGTGAGTCTTTCTTGTCAAAACAACATGGCTTCTACCTTTTGTCAAATCACCGTTATCCCTATCGAAAGTTCTATCACTCTAAAAAAAACACTCGATAGAAACTTCCATAAATCGCGACAGTGAAACATTTTTTATATTCACATGTTGAAAGCAGTTTGAATAAAGAACAAGAATAAGAAGTTATAACCTCATCTTCTGCGTAAGCATAGAGCAGGTCCAAACCACAAAGTCAATCATCTTACTTGTGACAAAATATGAAAAATACAAGCATCTGCATAAATTTTCCTAATCTTGAAAATTAAGGCTTTTTCAAATTATTGAAATGAAATGAACTACTATGCATTTCCTTCATAAGTATCTTACGATTATATCTTTTGATACATTCCAGTGTCATGCGAGTATAAAATTTGTTTAATGCTCATAGTTTAGATCGGATAATATTGACGGGTTTCAATCAAAAACGAAATATGGACATACTTAATATTGTATTTGGATTAGGTTTATTATGTTGAATCACTTCGCTGAATTTTTATTTTGATTATTGAATGTCAGTTGGTGAAATTTATCATTTATGGAACAGAGTTTCGATTCAGTAATTCATCGTCTTTGAAGTTTTTGGTTTCTCGAGTGAAGTCGCAAATATTCGTTTGTAATCAAAAACATTCTGACATTTTGAACAACGTAACAAAAACGTTCTGAATGAAACTCAAAACAATACCAACCGGATGTTATCGGCAAATGTATAGTCTGTCTGAAGCCAATCAGCTGTTAATATCCCAAAATGTAATCTTGAAAACGGAGTTTGTGCTACAAATATATGCTTTTGCAGTTTGAACACGCTAACTCATAAACTTTCTATTATTTATATTCCATCTAGAACGCTTCCGAAATTTATTATTTTTCATAGTTTTAATATACTTCTTTTTTGTAACATTCTAAGACAAAAGTAATGTATAGAATAGGTTGTGCAGATAGTCGGCTATGGTCAAAGTTGCATAACAACACTATTTGTCAAATATTGTTGATGGTCAATAGGTATACAGTTCAGGAAATAATGCCGCAATTAGAAGAAAGAAAACAGGTAAAATATTTAAAATAAAATAAGAAAGAACGGTAAAATATTTGTATAGAAAAAGTTTTCGATACGTTAAAAAATAAGTGCAATTGACTAAGCTGGAAAAAAAGCTGTATATGCGACAATGAAGAGGATAAAATATGCCATGGATATGAGGCAGTTTCAGGAAGACTGCGTAAGATTAATGGAAACAATTTAAACACTTTATTGGACGACACAGTCCGCGTCTGGGGTTTCGCAAATTGACTAACAGATTTGGAAATCAACGAAATATAAAAGTATGTCCAGCAACCGCACGTATGTCACTGGAAAGACAAGGCTACATAACAAGGAAAACAACAAAAATCCCTATAATGATACCTTTACAAAAGGAACGAAGGATATAATTTTGTCAACGTTTTCAAGAAGATGATTTTAATACTGTTCTTATGTTTGATGAAAGTTGTTTCCAACTTGGTGGAAATTATTCAAAAGACCTATCAAACCGACCTGTTACAGTTTAAATTTCCCACCAAAATAATGGTTTAGGCAGCAATATCTCAGCTTGGTGCTACACCTCTCTGTATAGTTGATGGTACTATCAATAGTGAAAACTATTGTGGCATTCTGAACGATTTTCTCCTTGAAACGGTGCAGGCTTTATATCCAGAGGGGTGGCGTTTGCAGCAGGATAATGCAAAATGCCGTACTTCGACCTATACTCAAGCTTGGATGCAAGAACACCAAGTGACAACCATTTCAAGGCTAGCAGCTTCACCAGATCTTAGTATCATTGAAACCATATGGGGACTAATGAAGATTGAAGTTAAACGATCAGCACCATGAAATAAAGATGATTTATTTAAATAACATAAATAGAGGTTAATACTTGATAGAAGGTATATAAAATTATTTAAATATTTTAATATTAGCCTTCTACATATCTAATTTCAAAAAATTATTTTTAATAACTATAACTTCAGGAATTAAATTAAATTAATATCATATAAGTACCACTTATATCAAACGACATTTAAAATAAACATTCATTATATCCATCCATCCAAATAATATAACAAAATCCAATAAATAAAAATTGTTAACCAAAATCCTATAAATTAAATATTTTGTGTAGACAAAATTTTTTTTCTGCCGATCAATCTTATGACAACAAATATTTTTCAGGAATGTTTAACATAATTTTCAGAATTTCATCATAAAACTATCTTACTTAGAATATTCGATATTATTGGATATCTAACTAGAATACTTTCTATAAAATCTCAAGATATGTGAAAACATTACTGAAAAACAAGTTTTAAGAGAGACTTTGCTTCGTCAGTACTCAAATAATTCATATTCAATAAAATATAACATCAATCAACAACAAATATTCACTCACCCTTCTACAATTTAGAAAACTTCTGGCTAATGAATACTGAAAAATTTAAGTGGAGTGTTATGTTAACAAATAAATAATTCTGTGGCCTACCCTTGATCTAAAAGATTGAAACACAATTTAACGACCTCTGTTATAGCAACAAAGACTATCTGTATAAAGAATGTTAAGGAAACCAAATAATTATATATTATGAATAAAATAATATAAATAGAGGTTAATACCTGATAGAAGATATATAAAATTATTTAAATATTTTAATATTAGCCTTCTACATATTTAATTTCAAAATGATGATTTAATTAAGTCAGTTTTATAGTCCTGGACTACCATAAGCGATAATTATGGAGGTGATCTGATTTCGGGTATACCTCGACCTTTAATTAAGTGTTTACAGTTAAATGGAGGTTGTATAAGTGAATAAGATGAATATTCTGTTATAATATTTTATTTCAAGGATTAAAAATATATACTAAATAATTACAATTGAGCTTTGTTTTTTCCGAATACTTTCTAGAGGAACTATATATTATAAAAATGCAATTTCGTCTTTCGGTTTAATGCGATAGTGTGATGTAATTTTGAAAGATAATACACCATCTCACAAGGCTTTCATTGTAGAAAAATTACTTAAATCATGTGGTTTATCAAGTTTGTTCAAAGCTGCTGCTGTGGAAGATTCAATCTCGAAATAGCAATACATTCGCCGACGATAAAAAACACAATATCACATTTTCATGCCATGATTTATCAGTAAAGTTCATCATTGAATGAAGACAACCTGACTATCTGGAAAACGTCAAGTATTTCTATCTATTTCGTACTTTCCAAACTTCCTTATAACTTTCCTCCCTTGCGACATATGCAGTGGTAATTCTCATTCCAAAGACGATTCCTCTGGGTATGGAAATTTGAGTTCCAAAGTTAAGTTTGAATTCCGCTATCCTCGATTCCAATACATTATTAATCTAGTAAAACTTTGTTGGATAAATAATGTCTTACCTAATGAGATTACCTACGTAGGAATTTAATTCGTGCTCAGTGACATTTATCCGTTTACGAGTGATTTAGAACTTCGGCTTTTTTACGACAGTTTAGAAGTGAAAATGCGCTTACAAAAAAATTATTAGTTTGACATAATTCAAGAGCTGAGGAATATTATGTATATTATATTATCAAACTGTGAACACGCATCTGGGTATTTGATGGATTCTGTCTTTATATGATGGAAATTCATTTTCAACTAGTAATGAATAAAATTCAATTTCCACAAACTTTCAGTTTGGCGAAGAAGGCCAAAAACTTAGTTATTATTATTTATCATTGACAAATTAAGTAAGTTGACTCAAAGCAGAGAGTACAATGTACTCAAAAGCTCAAAGACCAAAGGCTGTACCAGGTCCGAGGATTGCCGAGTTTTTGAATCTTTGATTTCAAATTATCGATTTGTAATTGTAATATAAATGTATATATATATATATATAAATATACAAATATATATATATATATATATATATATATATATACATATACATATATATTTATATATGTATGTATATATAATATATTATATATATATATATATAAGAATGTAATCTATTCTTATTTTTATAATTGAAGAAATGGACGATTTGATGTCATGATTCTGGAAGAATTTATTTTCTTTAGTTTAAAATTAACCAGAATAACATACACAAAATAAAATAATAACATTCAAAGAAACACAAAGAAATAAAAAAATAGCTTATTAACCTGGAAGAAATCAAAAACAATGCTATTTCTTCGGGTTTCTCAATTTACATGTGTAACTAAATATAACATTTGACACTTTTAGGTTAAAATATTAAACATAGAACATAGATCATAGAATATAGAAGTTACAAAGTTGTTTTCCCTTAAAATAAAAGTTTTATTTTCAAATCCCCCACACAAAGAATGCACCCCTCACTACATGTTTGCGTTTTCACATGATAGCAACTTAGTTACATGAAAATAGTTATTGTCATTCCTTTTATTTTTAATATATATCTCATATATAGTGTTAGAAATTTTTTTCACTATTAGAAAAGGTCCTATTCTTATTTCATCAAGTTTTTTTCTATCCAATTTTGATTTATTTTCAACGTAAACATAGTCTCCAATTTTAAAATCATAATGTTTCCTATGCTTGTCGATCAGTCTTTTATTGTATTCATAGCGTAAAGAATTTTTATATGCTATTTGCTTATCTTTTGGTAAATTTCTCTCTTCAATAAGTTCTTCTGGAGCAATGGAATCAGTTCTGCCATAAAGTAAATATTCTAGGCTATATCCAGTTGTAGAATGGTTTGTTCTATTGTATTCTTCAATACATCCATCGACTATTTTCGTCCATGCCCTAGTTTTCTTTTCGTTTTGTTTGCACCTTATTGTGTTCACTAATGTCTGACTTAGTCGTTCATTCAGACCATTAGAAAAAGGACAATCTACTGTTGTGAAAATCAATTGTATATTCAAACTTCTCATATGTTGTCTGAATTTTTCAGAATTTATTCCTGGGTCCTGGTCGTTTATCTTGAATTTTATTAATTAATTCAATGAAATCTTGGGTTATTTGGTGTTTTGAAGTGCTCGCAAATGTATATCGAGTAAAACGATCCACTAGCCGATGAAGAGATGTTTTGACGAGCGGTTTCCAGCAAAACCTCCAATTGTGTCTAACGACATTATTTCAAATGGTTCCTTTGCTGGGCCCAATTGAGAAAGGAGACTATACTTTTGCCCTACTCTCATTTTATTTTTACAACAGGTCACATGATGCACAAACTTCTTTTGTCAGTGTATCCATATTTTGAATGTTATAAAACTTCCTGATTTTATTATTTATCTTACTAGTACAAATATGGCCATAATGCCTGTGTACTTTTCTGATTAACTCTTTTCCGAAATCATTGGACAAAATAATTTTTTTGTTATTTTTGTTTAATTTCTAATGTATCTCTTTCTGTACAACAGTTCTTCTCATATTATTTATCTTTAAGAGATTATTTTGTTGATCGTTTTTTATTTCATTTAATTCCACCAAATTAACTGTTCTTATTCATTCGTCCATATTCTCCGTTTCTTCCAGAACTGAGTTTCTAGAAAGGCAATCTGCTTCTACATTATCTTTTCCTGGTTCATATCTAATCTCAAAATCGAATTGTGATAGAAAATTCATCATGTCACCTAGCTCGTCTGGTCTTGTACGAAATTTTTCCCCTTCTAATGGCTTATGGTCAGTAACAACAATAAATTTATGTCCTATTAGCCAATATTTCCAAAATTTAATTGCCAGACATTCTTGGAATATTGCTTTCTTGTTATTTTGATATTTATTTAGTTTTTTAGAAAAATACGCTACGGGTTTCATTTCACCATTAATCTGTTTTTGTTCAAGAAAAGCGCCTACTCCTTGAATACTGGCATCGGTATATATAGTAGTATAGGCACTTGGGTCGAAAATTGCAAGAATTGACTCAGAACAAAGAATGTCCTAGACCTTATTAAAAGCTTCCTGACAAGCCAATGACCAATTGAATTTTACATCTTTTCTCAGTAAATTAGGCAACGATTCTACTAATCCAGCTAAATCTTTTATATATTTGTGATAAAAATTAACCTTACCCAAAAATTGCCTTATCTTCTTCCGAGTACCTGATGGCGAAAAATTCCTAATGGAAATTAAATTGTCATTTATAGGTCCTACTGTATTGTTTCCTACAATATGTCCTGAATATTTGACTTCTTCTTCTGCAAAATTACACTTGATAAATTTAAGTCTGAATCCTTCATCACATATTGCTTTCAAGATACTCTTCAAATTTTCTATATGTTGGTCAAATTTTTGATTGTCTCGGTCTTTACTTGACGGAAATTCATCTTTAATATAAGAAAAACAAATGTTAACTTCCGCTATTTTATTGATTTTGACAACAATTGTTTCGTCATACCATGACTTAATCAGGTGAGTATTTAAAGTGAGGTATACAATGCAAAACATGACCTTAAATACACAGCTCTGGTACAAAAAATAGAGGGGTTGAAAGAGGGGTATACAATTAATGAAAAATATTAAGTAGGGGGATCTATTTAAATCTATTTGATCATTCAATAAAATTTGTCTTTTATTATTTCTATTGATTTCTAAAGTTTCTAACAGATTTAGTTTCTGACTTTTGTTTTCAATATGTAATATCTCATAGTTCATATTAAAATTATGGCCAGTCTTTAACAAATGGTTGGCATAAGTTGAATTCGGTTCATTATTAATGTAACATTTTTCATGTTCTCGTGTCCTTGTCTGGAATGAACGGCCTGTCTGTCCGACATATACACATGGGCAATCACTACTTGTTAACTTGTAAACTCCTGATTTTTTGTTTTTAGGAATGACGTCTTTATTATTTTTTATTGAGCAGCCTAAAGAATTAATAGTTTTAAAAGAGATGTTATGTTTTTCTTTTTTCTTTAAATATCTAGCAATCTTTTCAGATTTTTCATTAACTTACATAGGCCAAAAACCTGAAAAGATTGCTAGATATTTAAAGAAAAAAAAATATAACATCCCTTTTAAAACTATTAATTCTTCATGCAGCTTAATAAAAAATAATAAAGACGTCATTCCTAAAAACAAAAAATCAAGAGTTCACAAGTTAACATGTAGTGATTGGGAATAAACCGAATTCAACTTATGCCAACCATTTGTTAGAGACTGGCCATAATTTTAATATGAACTATGAAATATTACATATTGAAAACAAAAGTCAGAAACTAAATCTGTTAGAAACTTCAAAAATCAATAGATACAATAAAAGGCAAATTTTATTGAATGATCAAATAGATTTAAAAAACCCCCCCCCTTATTAATATTTTTCATTATTTGTATACCTCTCTTTCCACCCCTCTATTTTTTGTACCAGAGCTGTGTATTTACGGTCATGTTTTGCATTGTATACCTCAGTTTAAATACTCACCTGATGAAGTCATGGTATGACGAAACAATTGTTGTGAAAATCAATAAAAAAGCGGAAGTTAACATTTGTTTTTCTTATATTGTTGGTCAAATGTTGAAGAAAATATTAGAATATCATCTATATAATTTAGGCAGAATAAATTCAGGTTATATTTTCTGGTAATATTATTCAATATACGTTGAAATATGGCCGGGTATGTTTTAAGTCCAAAAGGTAAACATTTCTATTGCCAGTGACCATTATTTGTTACAAAAGCGGTCTTATATCTTTCTTTGATACGAATAGGAATCGTCCAACAGGCAGAATTTACATCTAATGTAGTAAAGAGTTTTGCATTTCGGGTCTTGACTAAGATTTCATCAAAAGGGAAAGGCTGTGGTTCAGGAACAATTAATTTATTGAGTTCACGAAAATCGACACATAATCTGGTTTTAGACGCTCCATCTCTCTTATATGCTAAATTGACTGGTGATGCAAAAAGTGAGGACTCCTCAATCAGATTCGCTTGCAACAATCTTCCTATTTGGAATTCTATCTCTTGTTGATCCTTCATTGAGCATCTGTATGTTTTTTTTGCTATAAATTTGTGTTCTAAAAGTTTTATATGAGTCTCATTATTTTGCACCTGACCAATATCAAACTTGTGTTTTGCCAAAATATGGTCATATTTATTTATTGAAACTTCAATTTTACTTCTCTGATTCGTTTCCAAATGGTTTCAAAATTTTGCTTCGAAAAGTTCTGTCGGTATCCCTTCATTGAAACTGATGGTGTAATCATTGTTTTTATTATTATTATGGACACAATCGATCTTTCTCTCTTCATTCATATCTAATCTTTGATAAATATTCAAATCGAAATCTTGTTTCAATTGAAAATTGGAAATAGAATCTAGTCCGAGTAGAATATCATACTCGAAATTTTTCTCATTAACTACAAAAAGTACAACTTCTTTTTTGATATTATTGATTGTCATTTTAGTAATTATTGTTTCTAAAAATTTTGCCCTGCCACTGACTGTTTTGAATATGTTTCTATTTGCTTGAATGCGTAAACATAACTTTTCTGCTACTTTGGAATTCAGAAGACTAACATTTGAGTCCGTGTCATAAATTCCACATAATTCATTATTATTTATAAACACCTTCAATTTTATCAATGGCAGCAATCTTAGTTTTTTTGGTTTGAAATGAAAATTTAATTCATCCTGTACCCCAACATTGTTTACAGTTTTCATGTTACCGGGTATGTTCTTTTGTTCAAAATTATTGGATTTATTCCTTAGCCGACTTGCAGTCTCCGGATGAAATCCACCTGAAAAACCATTCGTCTCACAAATTGAGCATGGTTCTTTTTTAAATGGTTTTCTATTTGATTGTGAATAGGAAGGAATTTTTTCAGCCGATTTATTCATTCTATAATTTTCTTTATTTCGATCGTTGTCATATTTCTTCAAATTTTCTAGCTTTCGCAACTCACCGAATAATTTCTCGAAAGTTGTTACATTTGATCGATCAATTCTATCTTGTAAAATATTTGGCAAACTTGCCACAATTAAATCGATTAATATGTCAGTTGGAAAATTATTTCGGAGATTTAACAACAAATTTTCTTTCCTTAAAGCGTAGTCAACTAAACTTCCTCATGTTGAAAATTTCGTCAAAATGGTAGGCATATTCAAGCAAAGCCGTGGCTTCCATTTACGAGATATTTTGTTTCAGATATAATTCCCAAATGTATATTTTCTAAATCCATAAATATTTCAATATTACCTATGTAATATTTTAGGCGATCACTGCAGGTAAACTTATACACTCCCGATTTATCATCTTTATGTGTAATGTGTTTATTATTTTTTGATAAATTTACTTTGAATAAGTTTTGAATGAGTTATTGAGTTATGTAGCAATCTTCTCATAAATACTTCTAGTATTTTAAGGAAACGTATTATTCAGTTTTTTTGTATTGGGATATACCATATTAAGGGTTATTTTATTATTTTTATTAATCAAAAATTTATCCATCAACATAGAATCGTAGTAATTACTAATAGCTATTTGTTTAATGATGTTGAGTTCAGAAATATATTTCATGGGGATGTTAACTAATCTGTGAATTATATAATTAAATGTTGACAATCAATTTTAGCTTAATCGATAATGCTAGTCCACACCGAGTATGAATTATTACCGCATTGCATTAACCCAATGGTTTAGCCAGCTGTCTCTTCAGACCAAAATTTTATTGATTATGTCTGGTCTGCAATGTTACAGAAATTAAACCGCTTACATGACCTACCCAGATATAACAACAGCTCGTCAATGCTTTGACGGACATTTGGTAATACATTCCTCAATTTTTCATTGATAATCTCATTGACACACTGCTGAATAGAGTGAGAGCACTACGAAGAGCTAAGAGAGCCCCCCCCCGATATTAAACCGTGATTTCAAGATGTTTCTAACAGAAGGAAGCTTTTTTTGAGCATGCAAATTTCATCAGGTTATTATCTTCATTTCTACTGTGTTGTCGCTTTAAAGCAGTCTTGCTTTCTGTTGACATTTCAGACAGGCTAATGGTATCACCAAACTTAATACTTCAGTTCATATGGAAAATCGCTTTTTTATTTCTTTTTACATGGTACTATATGTACGCTAATTGTCTACTTAAATTTTTTAGCAGTGTATGTCAGAACTGAATCAAACGACATGATGGAAAGATTGACCTTCACCATCTATTAAACGTCAATTCTGTTCAGCATAATTCCTAAAAGTGATTCTCGATCAAGTGTAGCGAAGTGTGTAATGAATGGTGATAACGTTTACGGGTCAACGCACAAGAAAAAAAAATAGCAAATATGGACCTTGCCGAGCCATAAAACCACGATTCGGTACAGACGGAGGGGAACAAAAAATAAGCATTAATCCTGCCGAAATTGGAACCGACATTAGTGAAATGTCCGTTTATCGATCTCTCGCTTCAAACTGACACATATCAGACCCGGGGGGAACGGTTGGTTGTTCTTCATTTTCCTTCTGCAGCAGATAGAATCAATTTTCAGGGATTTCACAGGATTTATTATTTTTGCTGACGGTCCCCGCAAATTTGTCGTATGTCGCATAGTGTCAGAGCGGCCAAGGTTTTAAGCTTAACACGAGGCGATGTTATCCACTGTAGTCCCCGAGATTTATCATATTTGGCAGAGTACACTATTCAGAGAGTCTGATATGAACAGAGGAAATATGTCAGCCGGAATCCACAGTTTTTTGTACAGTTTCCTCCAGAGTTGATATAACAAACTGATAGGGTGAATAGGACTAATTCAAATAATAACAAATTTCCTGCAAACATGGTCCTAACCTTTTTCACTTCCGAAGCAAAAGGAGTTGAATTTGGAAAGAACTGGTCTTTTAGCAATAATTCTAAAATAAAGGTGGACCATCTGAAGTTTGCTTTTTGAAGCAGTGGTTATTTCAAGTTATTCGTGTATTGACAATTCCACTTTATATTTGACATTAACGAAATGAGTTAAAATATGCCTGTAGAAAATTGGGAAATATTAAAAACACATTTCCAAAGGGGTGAATCTTCTAACCAAACTATTTGACACTTACGTGAAAGATTCAATAGAAATGAAATGACGTTGATTTGAATATAGAAGGCAAAGTATTTTGATAGTTTTGATTTCGGACGTCCATTGCCTGAATTCTTTTCATACACAATATAATCTAACCTGAAAAACAGAAAACTTCCTGAAAATTAATACAAAAATAATTGTAACAAATGTCTAATCTATACTGTGAAACAGAGAGAATAATCATGGATTGAATCTGAATTCACAATTTCTTCATATACACAATATATTCTAACGTGAAGTGATCTTAAAAAAACCACGAAATGAATACTTGTCTCTTTAAAAATCAAGTTAAATTAAATTTGAAAATATATAAACCATTACAAATATCGTCAACAAATAAAGTTAAGAAATTATGTTGTGTATAACACGACGTTTCGTCAGTAAAGTATCTCTGACCGTTATCAAGTGTCAACTGATAGTTGATAGATTGCAGTTGACACTTGATGACGGTCAGAGATACTTTACTGACCGAAACGTCAGTAAAGTAAAAACGTTGTGTATATGAAGAAATTGTGAATTCAGATTCAATCCATGATTATTCTCTCTGTTTCACAGTATAGATTAGACATTTGTTACAATTATTTTTGTATTAATTTTCAGGAAGTTTTCTGTTCTTCAGGTCAGTATATATTGTGTATGTAAACAATTCAGACAATGCATGTCCGAAATCAAAATTATAAATGAAATGACCTCAGAACAGATTTCATTTGCAAAATTTGGGTTAATTCGTAAATTTTTTTACTGAGAGAAGTATTGAGGTGATCCATACATTTCACCAATATAAAATTAGGTAAAACAAACAGCATTGAGAACTGGAGGAACTCATCTATCATTATTATTATTATAATTTATAGTAAGCGGGCGTCTGTCCATCATACCACTGCGTCAGCGCAAACTATTGCGGTTCTTTCCTAATTTTATTTCCCCGATGAGATCCAGTTTTTGAATGAAACCAATAATCTTATTCCGGGATATTTTTTTCAGTTCGCAGTGGCCTCTAATAGCTTCACCAAAGATCTCGATTCTGATGCGACTCACCGCTGAGTACTCTGAGACGATCTGCATTGCTGTTTCAGTGTCCTTAAGACACAGCCTTAATTCATTATTTTCAGCCTGACCGATTTTGGGCAAATGCGCTTTCAACCTGCTATAACCTGTCAGAATCCCGACAAGTATTCTGAGTTCAGTTTTGTTGGAACCTAGCGCTGGATCTGCCATCTTTTGGTTAGAAGATTGGGTAGCTCAGCCAGAAAGACTCTAGTATAGAGTTCATTCTGCCTGTTATTGTCCGCTTAGCCACGTCATGTGGTATTCCAAGGAATGGTTTCGGGCCTACCAGAGGCAGCGTGGCTTCAGCAAACGCCAGCCGATCTGCCTCTTCGTTACCCTTATGGTTTTAGTGACTCTGTATCCACCCAAGAGTGATTATGTTATACAAACCGAGTCTCTTTATTTATTTATTTAAACAGTAGGAAGGGTTGGGGTAGAACCTATAAACCCAGGAACGAAAAAATAATAGTTATCTGAACAAATAGAATACAGAAAAAACTGATTACTGTATACGAAATATAAAATAGGAAAGTGAGAAAAAACCAAATCCAATCTAACGATATTAGGCATCGAACCTATTCTTGAAGAAATGATAGAAGGTGAAACAACTGTAGATGGTAGCTGGTTCCATTGGCTGAATATCCTATTGGGAAGAAACATCTAGCGCGGTGTCCTTTTAAACGTTTCTTTCAATAGCTTGAAACGGTGGCCTCTAGGGTCATTTGAATTTAACTGAGACATATTCTTGACATCTTCATCAAAATGGCCAGCTAAGGTTCTAAAAGTAAATATAAGGTCGCCTCGTTCACGACGGTCAGAAAATGCAGAAATCCTGAATATGCTCAAACGTTCTTCATAAGATGGTCTAGGACAAACGAGAAGCTTGCCGTTGAACCGATTTCCACTGCTGCCTCATCAAATTTGGTCGATGGCTACCAAATCTGCCCAGCATATTCAAGTATCGGGCGGATGTAAGTCTTATAGAGAAAATTGTAAACACTAACATCACAACCCCTGAAAGACTTGTGGATAGGAAACATTATCTACTTCGCCTTTCCAACCACAGCTGCAATGTGATCCGACCAGGTGAGATCCAAATTAACAGTAACTCCAAGATCCAGGTGACTCGTTACTGATTGCAGTTGATGCCCATCTATATTGTAGGATATGCGTAGGTTGTTTTTGCCATGCGGCAACTTCAGACTGTTTTCGATGTACAACAACTGGATATTAAAGCTTTTAGTGCTGATTGACCTAATATCTTGATTTTGCAGTGGTGGATTTGAAGTTTTATCAACAGATCTATCGCGGTCTCAATGTCAATCAGTCTGTGAACAAGCCATGGTCGGTCCTCAATAGAACACCAGCATGATTTTTCCATTCGTCCTTGCTCGTGACGATCACATTGAAATGCCGTTCTTGGCTCGTGACTTTTGACATTAGATCCGATGATATCAATAGGGTGCTGTTCGTTAGAAACTCGTCAGGAGTCCTGAGCCTCCCATCACTATTGCCTCTGGCCTGTCGACGCCAGTTGATGTAGTTTGTATGTTGTCCATTCCGCCTCTGTAGACGTGTGAGCTTATGTTGGCCAGTCGTTTGTTGGCCCTTCTTCCACCACGCTACAGCGCCATACTTTATCTATGGTCTAATTACCATAGTGTATAGCCAATACATCTGTCTGGGCTTTAAAACCCAGGTTTTATCGTAGATTCGCCTGTAGGTCAAGAATCCCATTCTGGCTTTATGACGCACTTTGTCGAGGTGTTCATTCCAACTGAGAGTTTCGTCCAGAACTACTCCCGGGGATTTTGACCTCATGAGAGAATTGTATTGTTTCACCACGGATTGTCGGCGGTTCTAATCCATCCAGCTTTAGTTTCTTGGTGAATGCTTTTTATGGTTTAAGAGACATTTCTTCCCTTATGCATCAGTAATCTTTTTTCTGGTTTGAAATTCCTTGAGACAATATTTCTAATTTTGACTTGGATACTCCGGTCATACAGAAATTCTTTAATATCCTTCAATATATACGTTGGACAACCAAGATGATGAAATAGTATAGTAATGCTGCATACCATGCATTGCAAATGCCTTTTGTAGATCCACGGGCAATGCTGCAGATTTCTTGACCTGTTCATATTTCATTTAGCATTTTCACATTGTTTTCTGGCTATAATAAAGTATTGTATTGATGACAAATAGCCGTTATTGTTTTTTTTTGTGTAATTGAATTCATATAAAAATAAATTAATTCGGCTGATCTGTACCAATTGATTGAATTCAATTCATGATATGCTGACAATTTATGTTAGATTGGATAAAACGAGTTTTCTGTATGAGAAGATTTATGAAAAATAGGAAAGTTATGTTTGCTATTCAATCCAGTTATTCTTTAATCAAAATAATGTGATGAGTTTTCCAGTTTCTACGTCCATTGTAAACTCTTATGTAATGAATTAAAGTAATGTAGAAAACATTCCAGTCGTCTCTTGGTACCTCAAAAGCATACAATGATGTCATCTACATATCTGTCCCAATAAACTATATTGTAAGCTATTCTATTTTTTCCATGAATTGTTTTTCTCAAACTATCTATGAATTGATCAGCTGATAGTGGGCCCAAGGGCATCCCTGGCAGAATTTACGATTATTTTGTTATGCTTCTTGCTCGAATCTCCCTTTTCATGCATCAAATGTAACATACTAACATGGTCTTCATTCGATTTCTGATCATCAAACTGTAAATGACTTAAACCTCACTAGGCTGAAGCCCGTTATCCTTGAAACTAGAAAATGTCTACTGTTTCTATCTTCGTGATCTTTATTTTAGTAGTCATTAATGTCCCTTTCTTACAGGGCATAACAAATTGCAATCCATTTTCCTGTTTTGATTGTTCTATCTTCCCCTCAGGTGCTAATCGAGATATCATCAGATCTAGTGTTCTTGCTTATATCACTCTTAGTTCAGCATTGTTATAGCTGTGTATACTCAGTTCGATTAAACACCCCAAATGATATTTCGCCCTTATCATCCTTCGCTCTCGCTTCTTCCCTACCCAAAGGGATATATCTGATGACGCTAGAGTATATATGTTGGGACCTGAACGCAGATATTACGGGTTTTAACTCAAATAATATAATATAAATGAAAGGGTACATTACTTGCAAGGGATTTTTTTTCTTTTTCGAATATTCACCACAATAATTCTGTGAAACCACTACTTTTTGAGAATTTTAAAAACCATATCAAATGTATCAGAAACACTCCTTCTATTCAAGCAGACATAGAATTCTCAAATATCATACAACATCTGAAAACATAAAGGAATCTGTAACGTTTTTTCAACTGCTTAACAACTCTTATCAAGATAAATATCTCAGGGTTACCTGGTTAACAAAACTTCCTTCAAGTTTTACAATTATATTCGAAAATTTTCATTTTCACTTTTGGAGACTATTTTTTGTAGGGGTTTCGTGTTATGCCAAACATCCGGAAACGATGGCATCACTTGGAGGAGAAAATCGAAGCTTCCATTCATGAGTTTGAGTTACAAATAATTGACAATGTACTGAATAATTGGTTTGATCTGATGGGGTACTGCAGCAAATTGTGATGGTAATTTGAAATATAATGTCTTCCATTCGTGAATTTCAAGGTTCAGCCCTTCTAATTGAATCAAAACTATGAGAAAATATTCATTGGTTTTTTTATTTATAGCCAACCAAAAATGCGAATTTTAAATGGTCCAGCCCTTACTTGGTTATAATTTCATTGATTGTACGCTCAGTTAAGGTATAACATAACATAACATAAACTTTATTCTCATAATCAGTGCAATCATACAGATGAAAAGAGGAAACTGTCAAAAAATATCACAACTTCAACAAGATCTGACAGAATATTCCATAAATTCCCTAATCGATTATGGTTCTACATCCACAATCATCTCATTTATTTCGATTAGGTAGTACATTGAATAATTTTATATACATATATTTTGTGTTTCTTCCAGTAAGTGTCAAGAAATGCCCCGGAAAGAGGAATGGAACAGTACGCCTTGTGTTGTTTTTATTCAACAGATCATTAAAATATTCGGGATGTTTTCTCACAAATAGCAGACATTCAAAAACATATAGTCCCCAAAAATTGGATCCAATTTTTGTGAGGTGTCCAGCCGACTTCATTGGAGCGGGTGGCGTGAAGAACGTCTGTCATATGAGTGATCATTGCTTGGTGTTCTGTAAGTGCAAAGTACTTAGTCCAAAGAGTGTGCAAAGGCATATAAATTATAGGGATTTGGAAAATTTTGATAGTGGCACTTTTCTTTCGGACTTGAGGTCGGAGCGGTGGCACTTACTCACCCGTGAACCTAATATCGATAAAAAAGTGCAAATTTTCAATGACATCTTTCTGAGTATTTATGACCGTCATGCTCCTGTCCGACGAAGGAGAATCTCTAAACTGAAAGCGCCCTGGTTGACTGATCGGCTCAGGGGGTTGATGAGAAGGCGTGACTGCGCTTTTGCTGCATTCAGGCGGTCTAGTTCTGCGGAGGATTGGAGTGAATATAAGAGGATGAGAAATGGTACTCTGGCTGAGGTTAGGCGTAGCAAAAAGTCATATCTGTTGGCTGCTAGTTCTGATGGAAGGGAAGCTGCCTGGAGGGCTTTAAAATCTCTGAGGGTTACCAAGGTGAATGCAAAGGCTATACCAGATGGTTTAAAGGACGCGGAATCTATTAGTGATTTTTTCTCAGCATTCAATGGTACAGCAAATGATAGGGTGTGTACTGATAAGATTTCGTATTATAACAACAATGTTTATAGAGGCGAGTTATCATTCCACTTCAGAATTGCTTCGCTTGAACAGATAAGGACCCTTATGACTGGCATTCGAACTAGGGCCGTAGGTGACGATGGTGTGACGCTGGATATGCTCGCATATGTTCTGCATCTTGTGAACAGCTGTATAGTGGTCAATGTATTCCCTGTGCAGTGGAAGTGCGCTGTTGGTATTCCGCTCCCGAAGACAATGGAGCCTGCATCTTTTTCAGATTTGAGGATCGTCAGTATTCTGCCACTTTTATCTAAGGTGTTGGAGAAAGTTTTGTCAGACCAGATTTCGCAGTACTTCAACTTACTACCATTGTACCAGTCTGGTTTCGGAGGGGTCACAGTTCTGTTACTACTCTTGCATCGGTCACTGATAGAATATTCTATGATCTAGATCGGAGTTATTCTGTCCTTCATGTTTTGCTTGATTTTTTCGAAGGCATTCGACACGATTAATCATTCCCTCCTGTGTGCCCAGCTGAAGTATTTTGGTCTCTCTGTCTCGGCTGTTTCTATGAAAAGATCGTTCCTAGCATTCCGTAGTTTGATGGTATTGGTGGACGGCAGATGTGCGGCACCGAAATCAATCCGGGCAGGCGTTCCGCAGGGCTCCATATTGGGGCCATTGTTGTTTATTATTTATGTGGCGGATCTTTTTTCTCACTTAGATTACAACATTGCTGAGGCATTTTCTGACGATGTTCAGTTGTTGTTCCGGTTTAGCACGTGCGAGTTGAACTTGATTTCGGTTAGAGTGAACCGGGATCTTGAGACTATTCTGCAAATGTGTAAATCTCATAATCTTTCGATGAAAACGGCTAAAACCAATATTATACATTGTAAAAAAAATGATAGGGATATAATCACAACTAGCTTAGATCTTAGTCTCAATGGGGATAGGTTGGATATATGTGATGGTGCCAGGAATTCGGGAGTCTTTTTTGATGAGAATTTGAGATTTCGCAAGCATGTTTTAACTTTGGTTTGGTCGGCATTTTATAAGCTTGGAATTCTTTATTCGGCACGTAAACATTTAACCTTTCAGTTGAGAAAAAATCTGTCAGAGGTGTTAGTTTTGTCAACCTTCAACTACTGCGACATAATTTATGGACCCTGTTTGGACGGCTTTCATAAAAGACGGATTCAGCTTGTGCAGAATTGGTGTTGTAGATTTGTGTTCGGTCTTCGTAAGTTTGATCATGTGTCTGGAGGGATCAGGGATCTGGGTTGGCTGAGGATGGAAAATAGGGTCAAGCTGCACATGGGATGTTTTGTGTTCAAACTGATGAAGAGTCCCATAGATAGAAGGATCATGGATCATCTGGTTCCTAGGTCTAGTGTTCACTCCGTCAACATCAGATACCCGTACAGGTTAACAGTTTCCGCTCATCGATCGGCTGGGTTTCAAAAGTGTTTTTCCTTTAATGCTGCAAGGGTGGTGAATACATTTGATTTCGATGTTATAAATTTCACATCATTTTTGGCGTTTAGTTCTCAGCTGAAGTCGTTTCTATTTACTAGAGAATGAATTTTTTTTTCTGATTTTTTTTTCCGTAAAATGTGATATTTTTCATTATATTTAACTAAAACAGCCTGTTTTTTTCTTGCATCGAGCTAAATTGTTTTTTTTTTCTTGGGGCTGTTGGTTGTCTATTCTACTGTAGTATCAACCGATTGTGCACTCTGTGTATATCAAATTTTTATTATTATTTTGAATTTTTATTATCATATATAAATTTTTTGTTGTTATATTATTTTGTACAATATCATAGGGGAGTCGGCGGAGTTAAGTGTAAGAGTAGTCTTTGCGACTAAACTTCGCTCCGGCGATTCTTCTCGATTCCTTGAAGTTGTATCGTTAATTTTTCTTTCTTGTTAAATTGGTTAATAAAGTCGATTTTATTATAATTATTATTATTATTAAGTGTGAGCATGGAATTATTTCTAAAATGACGTCTGCATGACTCTTTATATTTCTATCCTATTATTGCCCTCAAGACGTATTTCTGCAGAATAAATAATCCATTTAAATCACTGCTTCCGACAAGCCCACACCTCAGAAGTGAAACAAAATTTGCATGATAAACTGTTTTTAAAAGTTCCATATTCCATATCCGTGACAATACCCTGATCATCTACAAAACTTTATTGAGTATTTTGCTGACCTGACTCACATGATCATTCCATTTCAAGTGACAATCCAACGAAACTCCAAGAAATTCCGTCAACGACAAAAATCTGACCTGGGTGTTATTCAGAGTAGCTGACTGAGGGTACATATTTTCAGACTGAACCGTTCTAAAAATCACATACTAGTCTTACTTACATTGAGAAGTAATTCATTTTGAGTGCACCAATGCTGTACTGAAGCGAAGGCTAATTTAGTTTGTTCAATACTCGAATTGAAATTCCTGCTACGCAGCAAGGCACTCGCATCGTCAACAAACAACAAGAGGTCCAGTTCACTGATGTATATCAGAAATAAAAAGGGTCCCAGATTACTTCCTTGGGAACTCCTACGTTGACATATTTGTCCTCTGATATAAAAACTAGTCCCTCACTATCAAAACAAACCCTCTGAACTCGATCAGACAAGTAGCCCCGGAACAACTCCAGTCGACAATGGCGAATACCACATAAAGAGTTTTTTCAAACGGCATTCATGATTCACGGTATCGAATGCCTTAGATAAATCTGGAAAAAGCCCAACCGGCACTTTATCACTCATCAAAGCATCAATAATATCACATACTTATTCATACATCGCTGTAGTAGTACTTCTGTTTTTTAGATAGCCATGTTGTTTCTCAGAGACAATTTTGAACTTATACATGATTGAGCAAAGCCTACCGACCAAAAGTTTCTCGAACATTTTTGCGAAAGAACTGAGTAAACTAATTGTTGATTAATGTTCTGAATTAATATTTATGTATATAATGAATTTAAACTCAAATAAAGAATTTAAGGGAAGGTTAGAATATAATTAATGATTAGAAAGTATAGAACGACTCAAATGGAAAAAATTATTATCGTTTCGATAAAACGGTGAATTTTGTTAACTCTATCAGACAATACAGTTGCTGTAAAATATTTTCCAACATTATGTGGAGCATTGATTCTTCAATTGGACAAATAGATGGAAATTTCCTAAACTGAAATTTGAAGCTTTACGTTGTGCTTATAAACTTATAATTCCTCGAACAAATCAGAATTCTTTTTAGAACCCCATATATTCACTTCTTTCCATCACTACAAAAATGAAGGGAAATTACCTTTCTCGCCCAGGTTTACGTTCGTTTCAATATCACAAGAAACTCCCACACATTTCTAGAGGGAAGCTCAGCAGTCCAGGATGTTATTTTCTGTGTCGAAATGTCTACGGGAAGCCTTTATACCTTCACGGGCCCAGTCACGAGTTATCACTCTATTCGGGGAAAAATAAAAGGAAATAACGCACTTGGAACCAAGAGCCCCTCTCTTCACATTTACGTAATTTGAATTTAGACATTTTCCGGTCTGCGTCGAATGGAATTTTAATTTATGCAGATGGTAGCTCGATATATGGAGATATATGATCTGGTGATGCTGGAAGGATCACAAGGAAATGCAGATGTATTTACTCTGCAATTGAAAACTGACAGGTATGATAAAACTAAAAATATGACGAAAATGTGCTCTGATCCTAGGTTTTTTATTTTGGTTCAGAGTTTTCTTTGGCAGAATTGAATATATTAGGTGAACCTCAGATAAAAATGAAACATGATATATTTTTAATAAAATATTGAAGAATTGTCTTCACTGATATATAATTTAAGAAACAGTATTTCTAAGACATAAAGTAGTTTGTAAAAGTTACAGTGTACAATGGAAGTACTGATACAATTGAACTATAGATACAATTTAACTACAGTTACAATCTACCATTCGGTTCATTTGACGTACCGTTTAAATTAAACTACCGATTAATTTGAACAGATATGTTATTTCTACCTGCAGTTCGATTGGACCAGAAGGTCAGTTGAAACTATAGGCTAAATGAGCCGGTAGGTCGAGTAACTGAAGGTCGACATATTAAAAAATTCCAATGATAACCTTCAATGCGACAATTTTTGATTCTGAAAATAATCCGAGCAATAATAATAGTTTCTGATGGAATGCCAGTTCAGTTGATCAATCGGATCGATTGAACTATAAGTTCATTTGAAGAACTGGATCAATTTTTGAACTACCAGTAGTTTAGCTGAATCAGTAGACCAACTGAACCACTAGGTGAATAAAACTGGTATGCCAATTGAAATGGTAATTCAATTGAACGGGTAGTTCTATTTGAAATGTATTGAACTTCCTAGATTAACTGTGTCCAACTCTGCGAATAGTGATGCAAAGTGAAAAGTCTCCTCCTGTCATATCCCACACAATGACATTTACATTCTGTCAAGAAAGTACCGGGAATTATCGATTTAAATCTGGCGGGGCAATGAGGCAGGTAAAAATTTTTTTTCCTAGGTTGGTACCACTGTCCTTAATTACTATGCCAAGCTTGAGCGGGATCTGTCAACTAGTGTGTTTGCAACAGCTGATTAAGTCAGTCGATGTCAGAGTGCGTGCCGATTTTTACTATGGGTGATTACGTTGAGCAAAGAATTTGTTTAAAGTTTTGTGTTGCAAATGAATTTTCGTGTGCCGATGCATTGAAAATGTTGCAAAAGGCCTTTGGTGATAATGCTCTATCGAAAACTCGTGCATATCAGTGGTACAGAGCCTTCAAGGACGGTCGTGAAGTGGTCGCCCATCGACGGCTTCGATCGAAGATAACGTCGATAAAATTAAGGAAAGGGTGCTGGAAAACCGTCGTACCAGCTTGAGAGAGATAGCACATGATCTTAAGATATCCCACGAGTCCGCACGTACGATTTTGATTGATATTTTGGGCATGAGAAAGGTGGCCGCACGACTCATACCAAAAGACCTGAATTTTCTTCAAAAACGTCATCGCGAACAGGTTGCTTCATACATGCTGGATCGCTGTAATTCCGATTCTACATTCATGGAACGCATTTTAACTGGTGATGAGACCTGGGTCTACGAGTACGACATGCAAACAAGCCAGCAATCATCGGAATGGGTGGCAAAAAATGAGCCGAAACCGAAAAAACCACGCCAAAGCCGCTCGAAAATGAAGGTGATGCTCATTGTTTTCTTCGATATCCGTGGCGTGGTGCACTACGAATTCGTTCCAGAGGGTCAGACGGTAAACAAGGAGTATTACCTAGGCGTTATGAAACGTTTGCGTGAGCGTATCCGTAAGAAGCGGCCAAATTTGTGGGCGAACAACTCATGGATTTTGCATGACGATAACGCGCCTTCTCACCGAGCTACGATTGTGACTGACCGTCTAGCCAAAAACTCAACAAACGTGCTTCAGCAACCACCGTATTCGCTGGATTTGGCTCCCTGCGACTTTTTCCTCTTCCCAAAACTAAAATTGCCCCTTTTTGGCACCCGTTTTGAGTCGATTGAAGCCATGAAACAAAATTCGGCGCGAGAGCTAAAGTCCATCCCGGAAAGCGCCTATAAAAAATGTTTCGATAATTGGAAGTGCCGTTGGCATAGATGTATTGGAGCAAATGGAGCCTATTTTGAAGACGACCCAATAAATTTTGACGATTAAATGTAAAAATGTTGTTTTAATTGAAAATTCCCGGTACTTTCTATATATCCGATGAAAGGGTGGTCGCAGTAAAACATCGATAAAAGTACTCATTTTGGACGTCAAGAAAACTTCTCAAAGACTCGAATACGATTATATAGGGTAAGCGTAGTCTAATAAGTCTAGCTAGTAGCGAAACGGTCACAAAGAAATAGTTATTTGTCTATCAAGATGCTGTGTAGATAGACCAGCTGTTCTTCTGAGTATTCTTCCGTTTTATTTTGTCCATACACGACAATATCATATCTTCACATATCATATCTTCATTTCAGTATAGGACAGGCCAGCATTTTAATAGCCACCAATTTTACCTCTGTCAAAATTGTTCACGTGGTAATAATTCTGACGTGTTTAAATTGAGGTATTTTACTCGACACACCAGTATGTGGAGGAAGCATAAACTAAAAATACCTGTACTAAGTTAGTTAGCTTTCACGGTTCTACAAAATGTAATGAGAGATGAAATTTTGTTTCTGCAACAAATCATCAAAGATGAAACGTTGTTTTCTCACCATAGCATGCTTCGCATATAACAAAAAATCAGTTGTTGACATTGTTTATTTTGGTATAACACTCCAAGTGTTACTGAGTACTAGTTGTAGAAGTATGAAACCGAAGTTTCCTTATAGATCATGATAATCTTCAGTAGTACTGCTTCTGCAGTGCCACCATCTCCCTCTAACAGCTGATAAAGACTTTCAACACACAACAACCCAAGTTCTATATACTGGTATATCTTCTATAACATTAAACATGTCGAGTTTTTATGATTCGCGGACAGTATTAATTTTCTCTTATTTTTTAAAGAAACTGCTGCAAAATCACACCGAATGCTTGTTAAAACTTACTGTGAACATACTCTTGGTAGAACATAGTATATAAGGTGGTTCTAAACCTAAAAAGAGGTGATTATGATGTGAGAAACGAAGAGCATCGAAACCACCGAAAAAGTTCGCAGGTAAAGAATTGCAAGCCTTACTGGGTGAAAACTATGCTCAAACTGAACAAGAGCATGAGGATTAATGGAATGTGAAGCAGAGCGCAATATTCATTCAGTTTGATACCGTGGGAATAACTCAGAAAGTGAAAAAATGGTATCCAAATGGACTGAATTGAATGCAGCAAGAAAATCTAAAAACCATTTGTGAAATGCTGCTCGACAGATACAAACGAAACTCTTTTCTTCATCAAACCGTGACAGGTGATGAAAGATAAATATATTGTGGGAATCCTTAGCGTCATAAATCATCTTTGAATCCGGAGGAACCATCAACATCCACTGCAAGAACACATCGCTTTAGGAAGAAGACAATACTTCTGTGTTTGGCCTAATCTATTACGAGATGCTTAAACCTGGTGATACCGTTAACACTGGTCGCTACCAATAGCAGCTTATCTATTTAATTCGAGGATTACGTGAAAAATGATAGAAATATTGAAAAAACAACGCACGGTCATATTGCTCCATGATAATGTCCCGTCACACACAAAAACGGGTAAGGGGAATGATCGAGTCGTACAGTTTGAAAATATTAGCGCATGTAGCTCATTATCCAGACTTGGCTCCGTCTGGTCATCATCTATAGGAATCATTGGGACATGATCCAACTGAACAATGCTTCAATTCGTATGAAAACATATGAAAATGGCTCGATAACTGCTTTACTTCAGAGGAAGAAATGATTTTTGGCAAGATATTCATAAACTGCTGAAGGATGTGAAAAATGTACAAACAGTAATAGAGATTAAAATAAGAAGGAACGGTTTTTTACTTGATAGAAGGATTATTACAAAATATGAAAATCAAAACAGATTTAATCTGTTGTCTTCTACAATTTTAATTTCAAAAAATTCTTTGAAGAAACTTTAAGAATTAAATTAATGTCTTTATAAGCACTGCTCATATTTAATAGACGTCAAAATTCATCATACAATATCAAACGGAATTAAGAAAAACCAACGAATACAAACTGTCAATTAAAATTAAAATATAAATAAGCAAACATTTTTTGTTTCGTTCCAGGCATGCGTAATGAACTCTTCAGACAAACTTACGAAGCCCTGTTTGTTACAAAATGTTGTTTTCCGATCCCATATGAATGAAAAATAACCCTTTCTCAAAAATATAAAACATAATTTCAAGAACTTCTCAAAAACTAATTTATTTGAAATATTCAATATATTTAAATAAATTACTTCAAAAAATCTCAAAACATGTAGCACATTCTCAAGAAATAATTAAAGTTACGATAAGATCAGTTCAACATTACATATAAAAAATATAATAAAATCAATTAAACAATGTATAGACTTACTCACTGAGTAAGTCTATACACTTTTATTTCTATTGAGGACCGTGTATTCCTAAGATTCACTGAGTAAGTCTATACATTGTTTAATTGATTTTATTATATTTTTTATATGTAATGTTGAACTGATCTTATCGTAACTTTAATTATTTCTTGAGAATGTGCTACATGTTTTGAGATTTTTTGAAGTAATTTATTTAAATATATTGAATATTTCAAATAAATTAGTTTTTGAGAAGTTCTTGAAATTATGTTTTATATTTTTGAGAAAGGGTTATTTTTCATTCATATGGGATCGGAAAACAATATTTTGTAACAAACAGGGCTTCGTAAGTTTGTCTGAAGAGTTCATTACGCATGCCTGGAACGAAACAAAAAATGTTTGCTTACTTATATTTTACTTTTAATTGACAGTTTGTATTCGTTGGTTTTTCTTAATTCCGTTTGATATTGTATGATGAATTTTGACGTCTATTAAATATGAGCAGTGCTTATAAAGACATTAATTTAATTCTTAAAGTTTCTTCAAAGAATTTTTTGAAATTAAAATTGTAGAAGACAACAGATTAAATCTGTTTTAATTTTCATATTTAGTAATAGAGATTATTTCAAATAAAATCATTTTCATCATTTCCAGCCAACAGACGTGTAATTTCCGATTTCGTACTTCTGCACCTGGTATATACATATTTCAAATATGAAAATGGAACAGGCCAAACACTGCGTGAGAGTTTTAATGTTTATATTTTCCGTGCTTCTGAAACTATCTGTAAATGTACTGTCATTCCTTTAAAATACGATAAGGATTTATGAAACTTTAGCAACAGTCAAACAGAAAAAAACAACGATTACGAAAGCATTATGTTAAATACCATCCTATTTCTCTATTTTCTGTATTAGAAGTAAAGTAGGCTCTAATACATTCATTACCGCCATTCTCTCAAAATTCAGATAGCCGTCTAGACTGAATTTCAAGGCTTAGGCACTCAGATTAGGAACATTTTGCCTATTACCACGCACGTTGGATTAGAATAATTACGCCAGGAGCAGTTGTAGAAGATTTATGTTGGATTAATTCGGAAACTCACGCACCTTTAGTTCCAGCTAAATACCCTTTTGCTCCAAGTGTTAATTCCACGGTGATCCACTGAGTTATCTACAAAACATCGTTAGATATTAGAAAGTTGATGAATGGAGCTTGGCATCATCTAATGCTTTTGAGAGACCTTCGACTCTTCATTCAACATCTGTTGTAGAGCAGCAGATTGAACGAGAAAATTGATAGTCATTTATTGAAAGTCATCAAATTAAAAACAAGAAAACTGAAAAACATTTACAATATATGTATCGTACCACGGTTTGTTTACCGCCGAATTTTGTTTATTATTTCAGTATTTGGAAACAACAAACAATTGCATATCAATTTATCGCAAGGATTTTTTACGATAATGTGGCGATGACTTTTACATTAAAAAACACTTTGTTTGAGATTGTTTCCAACTTCGTTTATCTAATAATGATGAACCGCAACAACGATGAGAATTTGAAGTAAATCTTGAACACTCAAAGCAAAAAACAAAATATAATTCTTGGTTCACTGTATATAAACCAAACTAAAAACTATTATTATTTTACACTTAGAACAAATGTAATGACTTTACAATTGACAATGTGAAATACTATGTTTATAGTAATCGGGATGATCTTGTACCGAGACACGAGCAACAAATTTTACTATTACGAGAATAATGAATCTTTATTTATGTTCCATTTTTTTAACGTAGGTGTAGGGCAGAATTAATTTATTTAATCAAGACAAAAGAAAAATTTTTCTACCTAAACGAGACATTTCGGTTCGAAGCTCAATGCTCTAAGTACTGAGCTACCTGAACTCATAGATACTACTCAAATTTTCAGAATCATCTTATTTTTAATTTATTTCGCAAGTTTTCCGAAATGTTACTATTTCGATTGGATACACCTCAATTTCTGTATTTCCCGGTTGCGGAATACCCCTCTGATATCGCTCGATTGCGAATTGTTCATTCCTGGAACGTTTTCTCCGAATGAACACCTCCAATATCGAAAAACACGTGATCGAACAACCCCGTTCTTGCATCCGAAATGAGCTGCTTTCGTCCACTCGCTTCAACCCCCAGCATTTCCAATTTTCCGCCAAACTGTTCCACTAATGAAGGGGCCATTTGGGGGCAGGAAGTTACATGGCGAAAATTTTCTTCATTAGCGAGCACCTTGAGATTTTTCGTGTGCCGGTTGAGAGCTGGCGCGGTCGGAATTGTATCAATTTCTGGCGGAAAAATCGCCAATCAGGTTCCGATCCGACAGAAAATTCGAAAGTTAATTATGCCGCAAGGTGAGTTAATACAAAATTTAATAAAATTTTCTCCGCGACATTTTTTCGCGGCATGAACTTTTAATGAGAATTGTAATTGGATTGGTTTTGGAGTTTTCGAAAATGGTGGCCGGTTATGTCAGACTCTATGCTCGCATAATAGCATAATATTCTTTTGAAATTTATTTATTTATATATATATATATATATATATATATATATATATATATATATATATTAAGAGTGCAAATAAGTTTCCGCCGTTTTATTGTAGATGGCGCGGCACGGAGTTTCGATTAGCTTTCGCAGATGATAACCGGCTTAAAAAATAGTTTGGACATTCAAGAACAACATAACCTATTAATATCATTGATTTTATATTGGTAAAATATAATTTTTATAAGTTGAAAATGTCAAGATTTTAGCCAAGTAAGCGTCATTTGCGGGAAATATTAGTTTACTTCTTAATTCTTAATTTAAAGAAATCTGCTGCTGAGGCGCATCAATTGCCCGTAGAAGCATATGGTGAGGGTGCTTTGAGTGAGAGAACGTGTCGAGAGTAGTTTCAAAAGTTTAAAAGCGGTGATTTCGACGTAGAAGACAAAGATCGCAGTGAAAGGCCAAAAATTTACGAGAATGCAGAATTGGAGGAATTATTGGAGGAAGATTCATCTCAAACACAAACAGAACTTGCTCTAACATTAGAAGTCACTCAGTAAGCTTTCTTCTATTGTTTCGTACCACGGTTAATTTACCGCAGTATTTTGCCTATTATTTCAGTATTTTGAAATAACAGACAATTGCAAATAAATTAATCTCGTTGATTAATTTCGAAAGGTTTATAGTGGACTGTATATTTGATTTAGTTGACGAAGAGTTTTACTTCAAGGGCACTTGTATGTAGTTATCTCGATGATGAACCAGCTTTGTTTATCTAATAAGATAAACCAACGAAAATGTTAAGGAATTAAAGTAAAACACTCATATTACACTATGACAACAGCGAACTATAATTCTTGGTTTACTGTATATAAACCAAGTTAATGGAATGATTATTACACTAACAACATATGAATTTGCCAATACTTTGGCAATTGACTGGATTACTATGTATCAATAATAACCGCGATAGCTTGGACCCAAATTTCACAAGCTACGTACAACAAATTTGACTATCCAAATGATAGTGCATAATGTAGCTACTGCTACATGCGATAACTTTGACTGTTAGGAATAATAATGCTTGATGTAGCCAGGGCTACATACGAATACTTCGATTATCACGAATAATAATGCATGATGTAGCAAGTGCTACATACGACCGACCACTTTGACTATTACGAATAATAATAACTTTACAGTCTTCTCAAAAACTGAACGTTAGAGGTGCTCGATGCACCCCTTCTAACAAAAAGAGGGAAATTAACGTAATTGATTGGAAGGTCCATTTGGAGGTGGACTGAATGAACAAACCAAATCTTCTTATTGGTTACAGTCAGTTTGTAATTCCGAATGCTGCGTCATGTGAAATTAACAGGCATAAATATATCCAAATCTCTAATTGACTTTCCATGTTTTCTAAGGCCATATACTATATAATAATAAGAAAACCAATAATCTGAAGTGTCGAGTAAAAAAGAAATTAAAGCAATCCCAAAACTGCTAGATCGCATATCAACGTAAAAGACTTAAGTATCGAAATATATATATATATATATATATATATATATATATATATATTTATATATATATATATATATATATATATATATATATATATATATATATATATTGGTTTCTAGAGCGTCGAGTTTGAGTTTTTTTGTAAATATTATGTACATATTTCAAGATAAAACTTTATGTGTATGAGTTACTTCAGACAACGGTTATTGAAATACTGGGGTGGTCAAACTGTTAGGCTATAGGCGCTCTAGGAAGCACTTCCCGTCATTTAGCTATTATTCTACATGCAGCTTCAATATGTTTCGTAATGGGACGTGTTAACATAGAAAGTTTAGTGGACATAAAGAGTAGAGATTTATAGCTGAACCAAAAAACGTCTACAGTTTCCTGGAAGAATATATCTTCGATGGGATGTCATCCCCATTGTTCTAGTTGTAGCCCTGTTTGGTATTGTATAGTTCTGATGCAGAATATTGTAGGGTTTGATTTTCTCACCTTCTTGTAATAACATTTCGGTATTATAAATAATATCAAGGAGGAACGTTTATTTACTATTGGCGATCTCTGTGATTTCGATCTTCAGAATTAAAATAGAGGAGATATTCGATAAAAACTCAATTTTTCTCCCAATTTGATAGAGCAGTAACCTGGAGAAGAAGTGGCTTAGAACAAAAAATTCTTATTATTTATTACAAAAATCTAGTGCTGTCCATTAATGACCTCTCAAATTATCAGAAAAATCAATGAATTCGAAGGTTTCCAATTGGAAAATAATATCACACTAAAAATTTTTTCATAGAATTCTCATGAAATCCACTGGAAAAATATAACAATATTTTTCAGTCTCCTAATTTTTCATTATAACATAATAAACCTTTTCGCATCGTTTTCTTCATGGACTTCTAGGTCAGAAATTATGCAAAACATCCTGTATATTTTTTTCATCTAAACTTTATGCTAAAATATGCGATATAACAATAATATTCTTCAAATGAAAATAAACGTTCATTGGTAAGTTCGAGGAAACATAAGTGGTCAGTACATCATTTTAATGTATTTTTCTTCTGCGGACAAAAAATTAATCATTCCATACCGAATCCTATCATTTTGCCGGTTCAGCTAATGTGAATAAAGGATTTCATAGAATTTATTAGCTCTTTTCAGAGGAAACTAGAAGGATCAGTGAAAAAACTAGTATTTATAGGTCGATTCAACTTTCCAGGAATTTCCAAGGATGACCTATTTATTTTGCGTCAACAGAACAATTTGAGTTTGGGGTCAATGAAAATAGAAAACATCGTAAGCGCCCACAATTTTCTTGACCTTCCGTTGAACGTTCCATTTTCTGGATACGCCATAACTGCATTCTCTCGGATGAAGTAATGGACAAGAACTGAAGAGGTGGAGAATTCCATAGCTCTCACATCGTTTGACCTGATTATGTTTGTTCTTTTAAGCTTCTGAACCAGACAGAAATATTGATCAAATATTGAGCGAGGGTTGTTTTTGCAGTAAACAATTTTTAATGGGTGTAGTATTTACAGGATGTTTTTCAAGGTGAGATTTTTGTGAGCTTGTTGAACTTTTCAAAATAAAACATTTCACTAAAACTTGCCTATATGAAACTTCAACATTGGCGAATTTGAAGAAGATCATCGATAGAACTCTATAACTGACGTCATTAAGTTTATCAGTTTTTCATCGTGAATTTGTTTAATACTGGCTGCTTCCATATAATTTTGTTGTGTGTTTTTCATCTGTCAATGCCGTGCCTTGTTATATCTTTGCAGATCGACAGACTTCCAATCTTTCACAATATGTTGGAGAATTTTCGATTCTGCTCACAGTATCTTGGTATCCTGTGGAAGAAGAACGAAACGTTACTGATCATTTACTCAGTCCTCGATTTTCTTCCACCCTCACCGGTGATGGCTGGCCCTAGAACACCCTGGAGATATCGCACCATTTCGCTGAACGTAGGGAAATGTGGAAGTGGATTTATCGCATGATCGAGGTTTTCAAATAACGACAGCTCTTCTTCATGTATTTCCGGCACAATCTACCATCTTGCGTGGGATCTTAAGTGATTCTGAAATTGTTCTCGGGATATACCGAGGACAAATTACCAAATTAGTGCGGGTTTTCATTATAATTAAGAAGGAATCTTCGTTTCAATGAAATTTTACACACTTTTTTAATTTAAGATAAACTGAAGTGACTGAAACAAGTTTCAATTATAAGATACATGTACAAAAAATTGAGATAATTCAATGTGGTTATTGAGATTAATATTTTTGTGACTTCAGTTCTGAATTTCAACTTCGCCTTGAAACAACTGAAAACTCAACAATAGGTACAGATTTTTTATGCAAAGTGAGGTACAAAATAATTATTACAAGAACACAAATGATATACATTCTGTCAAGAAAGTACCGGGAATTATCGATTTAAATCTGGCGGGGCAATGAGGCAGGTAAATTTTTTTTTCCTAGGTTGGTACCACTGTCCTTAATTACTATGCCAAGCTTGAGCGGGATCTGTGAACTAGTGTGTTTGCAACAGCTGATTAAGTCAGTCGATGTCAGAGTGCGTGCCGATTTTTACTATGGGTGATTATGTTGAGCAAAGAATTTGTTTAAAGTTTTGTGTTGCAAATGAATTTTCGTGTGCCGATGCATTGAAAATGTTGCAAAAGGCCTTTGGTGATAATGCTCTATCGAAAACTCGTGCATATCAGTGGTACAGAGCCTTCAAGGACGGTCGTGAAGTGGTCGCCCATCGACGGCTTCGATCGAAGATAACGTCGATAAAATTAAGGAAAGGGTGCTGGAAAACCGTCGTACCAGCTTGAGAGAGATAGCACATGATTTTAAGATATCCCACGAGTCCGCACGTACGATTTTGATTGATATTTTGGGCATGAGAAAGGTGGCCGCACGACTCGTACCGAAAGACCTGAATTTTCTTCAAAAACGTCATCGCGAACAGGTTGCTTCAGACATGCTGGATCGCTGTAATTCCGATTCTACATTCATGAAACGCATTATAACTGGTGATGAGACCTGGGTCTACGAGTACGATATGCAAACAAGCCAGCAATCATCGGAGTGGGTGGCAAAAAATGAGCCGAAACCGAAAAAACCACGCCAAAGCCGCTCGAAAATAAAGGTGATGCTCATTGTTTTCTTCGATATCCGTGGCGTGGTGCACTACGAATTCGTTCCAGAGGGTCAGACGGTAAACAAGGAGTATTACCTAGGCGTTATGAAACGTTTGCGTGAGCGTATCCGTAAGAAGCGGCCAAATTTGTGGGCGAACAACTCATGGATTTTGCATGACGATAACGCGCCTTCTCACCGAGCTACGATTGTGACTAACTTTCTCGCCAAAAACTCAACAAACGTGCTTCAGCAACCACCGTATTCGCCGGATTTGGCTCCCTGCGACTTTTTCCTCTTCCCAAAACTAAAATTGCCCCTTCGTGGCACCCGTTTTCAGTCGATTGAAGCCATAAAACAAAATTCGGCGCGAGAGCTAAAGTCCATCCCGGAAAGCGCCTATAAAAAATGTTTCGATAATTGGAAGTGCCGTTGGCATAGATGTATTGGAGCAAATGGAGCCTATTTTCAAGGCGACCCAATAAATTTTGACGATTAAATGTAAAAATGTTGTTTTAATTGAAAATTCCCGGTACTTTCTTGACAGAGTAGTATTACTACAGCAGAAACAACTGGCTATCAAGTGTTATTTACATACATGTTTTGAATTTACATAGATCAGTACGGTTCATTATTTTCAAAATATTTTCATAAGAAATTATTTTGAAGATAACTAAATTCCAAATAGTTAAGCTTCCAGCATTTTTATACTAATTTTTTTGCATCATCTAGAAAAAGTCCTGTCTGTCCTCTGTATTTGCTATTGTAATAATTAAAAGGTGGAAATCTCAGCAATTGCCGGTCAGTTGAAATGTTCAAATCAGTTCTTCATTTAGAAGAAACATAAAACAGATATAAATGCAAAATTTGAATATCAAAACAAATTGAAATATGTTTATCTTCTACAATTTTAATTTCCGAAAGAATTTTTTATTCAAAAAACTTTTAGAATTAAATTAATGTCTAAAACAAGCACCGCTCACATTTAATAGACGTTTATAATCAAAACTCAATATACAATGTCAAATGAAATAAATAACCCAACAGATATACGAAAGTAATTAAAATTAATAAATAAATATTCAAAGGAGACAAAATTTTGTTTCTGGTTTTATCTTTAAAAAATACTACTTGCCTTATACAAACATGAACACACTTAAAGGACTTCCCAAAGAATATAATTTATTTGAAATATTTAATATGTTTAAATATTCGAACAAATTATTTCAAAAATCTCTAAAAAATGTGCACTATATCTTCAAAAAACAAATATAATTCTAGATAATCCCGTCATCAGCCCTTTTTAATATTAAAAATATCAAAATCAAAAACATAACCTACATCACTCACGTGTTAAAAGACTTAAGCTTCGAACTACAGATCACCTATATATTCAAGATTGATCTATGTTCTAACAAAATCAAAGAACAAAGTGAGTTATTTTAAGGTTTACTTAAATTCATTGATATTCTATAATGAGATTTATTGAAGCCAAAATATAATTATATATTATATATAAAATAAAATAGAAAGGCTTTTTACTTGATAGAAGAAATATAACAAAATTTGAATATCAAAACAAATTGAAATATGTTTATCTTCTACAATTTTAATTTCCAAAAGAATTTTTTATTCAAAAAACTTTTAGAATTAAATTAATGTCTAAAACAAGCACCGCTCACATTTAATAGACGTTTATAATCAAAACTCAATATACAATGTCAAATGAAATAAATAACCCAACAGATATACGAAAGTAATTAAAATTAATAAATAAATATTCAAACGAGACAAAATTTTGTTTCTGGTTTTATCTTAAGAAATACTACTTGCCTTATAAAAACATGAACACACTTGAAGGACTTCCCAAAGAATATAATTTATTTGAAATATTTAATACATTTAAATATTCGAACAAATTATTTCAAAAATCTCTAAAAAATGTGCACTATATCTTCAAAAAACAAATATAATTCTAGATAATCCCGTCATCAGCCCTCACGTGAGTGATGTAGGTTATGTTTTTGATTTTGATATTTTTAATATTAAAAAGGGCTGATGACGGGATTATCTAGAATTATATTTGTTTTTTGAAGATATAGTGCACATTTTTTAGAGATTTTTGAAATAATTTGTTCGAATATTTAAACATATTAAATATTTCAAATAAATTATTTTCTTTGGGAAGTCCTTTAAGTGTGTTCATGTTTTTATAAGGCAAGTAGTATTTTTTAAAGATAAAACCAGAAACAAAATTTTGTCTCCTTTGAATATTTATTTATTAATTTTAATTACTTTCGTATATCTGTTGGGTTATTTATTTCATTTGACATTGTATATTGAGTTTTGATTATAAACGTCTATTAAATGTGAGCGGTACTTGTTTTAGACATTAATTTAATTCTAAAAGTTTTTTGAATAAAAAATTCTTTTGGAAATTAAAATTGTAGAAGATAAACATATTTCAATTTGTTTTGATATTCAAATTTTGTTATATTTCTTCTATCAAGTAAAAAGCCTTTCTATTTTATAGATATAAATGCTCTAGCTGAGATTCACTCTGCAGATCATTTGAAATTATTAGCAAATTTGTAATTTATCTTGTATATTTTGCATCATTCGCAGAGGCCATTTGTTTGAATTCTATCAATTTTAATGAGAGAAGCAATATCTGAATTTATGAGCACGATATTTTTCGGTAGACATCACATGAGGTCTGAAAATTTGAAGGCTAGATTTCAAGATCGAATTGAAAATTCAATTTTCGCATTATTTCAAATAATTCACAAATTTTTTAATTGAATTCAAGCTATTAAATCTTAAATACCAACTGAACTATTTTTAATAAAATGTATGTGAATTCAACAAGATATTCGAATGTGTTGAACTGGCAGTTTGAATCGTTCCTGGCAACAATTAAATGAAATCTTCAATAATTTTTCAGGCATTAATTGAGATTTAAATCTAAATAAATCTTATGAAAACATTCAGAATTGAATTTTTAAAATACATGTCCCAGATAACACTGTATAACTTTATAGACATATATATTATCATCACATGTGGTGTAAATTAACTGATAAAGAATCAAAAGAAATATAAAAAATGACCAAATTATTTGGACATCACCTCATACATACATGTTTCGATTCGATGTTGAAGAATCACAAGTTCCATCACCAAAAAATGTTCAACATATAATTCGAAAATGCCTTTTTTTAGTTTCTTTTTTAAAAAATGAATAGCACATTCTCCAGAGAAAGAACCTGATAAATTAGGATCCGACTTTCTTTGGTAAGGGGTTATTTGAATAAACAAAATAATCACAAAAAAATAGAAAAATATATTCAAAAATTTCCTTTTTTTCATCAGACATTTCTGCAACAACTGAAAAATTTTTTGATAAGCATGTCCTATACGAAAATTCAATTCCAAATGTTTTCATGAGTTTTATTTAGATTTGAATTTGTAGAGGTTCCGAAAAATAAATTCCAGCTATTATCGATAATATTCAAATACTTTTTCATTCAAAATAATCTGTTTTGAATGGATATTCATGAATAACGAATTCCGTTAGCAGAAAAATAATTCACATAAAATTTAAAAAGGTCTTTTTAAGCTGGTGGGTCATTAAAAGTTTTCAATTTTGATCGGCTCTGAATGAAAACTCAATAAATATAATAAAAAAAGTTCCGAGTACATTAGGAAGATTGAAGGCTCTTTCACAGAAAAATGTAGAAGAGAAGATACGGTCCTACGCTTAATATCTGAAAACTTCCACGAATATTTATGGAAATACAAATTTTAAGTATTATAAATGAATATAAATTACAAATTAGTTCAAAGGTTTTTCTTATCAAACAGAACATAACCTAACATAAACTCCATTCTCATAATCAATGCAATCATACAAATGAAAAGAGAAAACCGTCAAAAAATAGCACAACTTCAACAATATCTGATAGAATATTCCATAAATTACCTAATCAAATATTGTTCTTTATCTATAATAATCTTAGTTATTTCGATTTTGAATTTTCTTATATTAGATACATTAATGAACTCCTTAGATAGTATATTGAACAATCTTATACACATATATTTTGTGTTTCTTTCAGTGTCAAGGAATGCCTCGGAAAGTGGTATGGAATAGTATGTCTTGTGTTATTTTTGTTCAACAGATCATTATAATACTTGGAACGTTTTCCAACAAATAGCATTCCAAAACATATAGTACCAAAAATGTGAGCATGGAATCATTTTTAAAATGACCTCTGCATGCTTTATATTTCGATCCTATTATTGCCCTCAAGGGGTATTTCTGCAGAATGAATAATCTATCTATCTATATAAGAAGCCCGTACTTCAGAAGTGAAAAAAAATTTCCATAATAAACTGTCCACTCTCCGTGACAATACCCTGATCATGTACAAAATTTTATTGAGTTTTTTGCTGACCTGACTCACATGATCATTCTATTTCAGGTGATTATCAAACGAAACTCCAAGAAATTCTGTCGATGACAAAAATCTGACGTGGGTTTTATTCAGAGTAATTGAAAGAGGATACATATTTTTAGACTGAATCGTTCTAAAAATCACACACTTAGTCTTACTGACAACTCATTTTGAGTGCACCAATGCTGACTGAAGTGAAGACTAATCTAGCTTGTTCAATACTCGAATTAAGATTCTTATTACGCAGCAAAACACTCGCATCACCAACAAACAACAAGAAGTCGAGTTCATTGCTGTATATCAGAAATGAAAAGGGTCCCAGATTACTTCCTTGGGAAACTCCTACGTTGGCATATTTATCCTCTGACATAAAAACTAGTCCTTCACTATAAATACAAACCCTCTGATCTCGATCAGATAAGTAGCTACTGAGCAACTCCAGTTGACAATCGCGAATAACACATAAAGAGATAGAGTTTCCTCAAAAGGCATTCATGATTCACGTTTTCGAATGTCCTAGATAAATCTTGAAAAAGCCGAAGAGGCACTTCATCACTTTCCAAAGCAACAACAATATCACATACAAATTCATACATCGCTGTAGTAGTACTTCTATTTTTCAGATAGCCATGTTAATCCGGTCTATTTACACATTCAAGTTTACATAAATTCCCATAAAGCTGAATATTGGCATAGTTGTTCAAAACATCATTATAAAGAAAATCTCAAAAGTCCTCATCGTTCGGAGGTGTGCTAAAAATTTGGCACGGGGTCAAAGGTCAAAAAAATGAGTTTTTTGCGATTTTTAGCGAAACGGTGAGTTTTTTCGCAAAATTACCCCAGTACAAAATTGTAGATCACAAAATTCTCTACAAAAAATATATCAATAATTTTTTTCCTAAAAGCCACCATTTTGGAGATATAACGTTCCGAAAAGTTGGATCAGTCGTAATCCCTCTATTTTGCACACGTTTCCACGCCACCTATGAGGTAGTGTACAAAGCGCGTTTTTTTTAACGTGGTTTCCCCAGTAGGCCTATTCCACGGGTCTGCTGAGATTTTATATGTTTTAAAACTATTGCAAAATAATATTATATATTATAGTGGGCAAAAACAACGGCGGTGTAATTAAATAAAATACTTAAAATAAAAAGTTAGTCGTCTGATTCATAACTGTCCAAGATTTCTGTTTCTTCTTCTTCTTGATCTTCTTCTCCTTCTTCTTCCTGTTCATCCTCTTGTTCTTCTTCTTCTTCTTGTTCTATTTCACACGTAAACTGCCCCAATAGCGATTCCTGATCGGTATCAAACGAATCTTCAAGAGTTGGTGACTCAACATTCGAGCATGATCGGCCTTGACAGTGTGTGCATGCCAGGGAACAAAACAGTCCAACTTTTCTGCAACCACATTTTGCACTACAACGTTTCTTGCAGTTGCAAAATATTGTGTTGAGAAGTTTCTCAGGTGCTGGTGGAAGTAAAGTTTGAACTGGCTCTAGTGTATTGTCGATCAACTTCCAACCCCAGTCTTTAGGGTCCAGCTGATTACCAAGCCACACTTGAACTTGGTAATATACCCGAAACAGATGTTGATGAGCAGCTACTGAGGTTGGAGGAAGAGAAGCTAAGTTGACTTGTTTTTTATTACGCGTATTTTTCACGAAAGATGTGTATCGCAACTTATCTAAGCAAGTGGTTTTTTTGGGGGCTCCGTACATAGCAAGAAGAAATTGAACTCCGTTGGTGATAACATGTTGTTGAGTTGAATTACTATTTTTACGTGTGCAAAATAGAGGGATTACGACTGATCCAACTTTTCGGAACGTTATATCTCCAAAATGGTGGCTTTTAGGAAAAAAATTATTGATATATTTTTTGTAGAGAATTTCGTGATCTACAATTTTGTACTGGGGTAATTTTGCGAAAAAACTCACCGTTTCGCTAAAAATCGCAAAAAACTCATTTTTTGACCTTTGACCCCGTGCCAAATTTTTAGCACACCTCAGAACGATGAGGACTTTTGAGATTTTCTTTATAATGATGTTTTGAACAACTATGCCAATATTCAGCTTTATGGGAATTTATGTAACCTTCCTCCTGATTTTAGGCTTAAATAGACCGGACTATGTTATTTCTCAGGAAAATTTTGAACTTATACATAAATATTTTTGCTAAAGTACTGAGTAAACTAATTGGACGGAAATTATTAACATCATGTACATTTCCTTTCTTATGCAGAGGTTTTCAGACACTTATTGGATAAAGGTTTCCGCGAATTGGTCCAGTTATTGTCTTAAATATTTGAAAAATCTCTTCATAGTCATTTTCAATTTATATTCAATAATTTTAAATATTCTACTTATCATGAGTTTATAATAATAAAAATAGGAAAATCAGTTTTCGCTGGAGCTATTGATTCAATCGATAATTACCTCCTTCAGCTTAGAAATCATTTGAATTTAATTAATTGCTTTATGCATGTAGGACTATAGCTCTTGTAAACTTCATATTTCACTCATCTAGAAGTTGTGCATTTCCATAAAATCTGAATATTTTTCAGCCTGAATTGAAAGACAATATTGGGCACCTAATCCTCAAATATAACTCAACCCTAATCTTACATAAGAATAAATGAGGCATCCAATCAATCAAGACTAAAACATGCAATATCACTATCATTAACTCACTGACCTTGCTTTCTACTGCTCACTCTGGTGTACGGTAAATACGGCATTACTGTTGCCTAGATTACTACCATTTGTTTCCAGGACATCTCATCATGGAAAAGGTCGAGCTTGGATGTGACATTTCAGGAAAATTCCCTTAAACTCCCATTCTCCGGGCCCTTGGACCCCAATTGACATAAATCGTATTTACACTTGTGAAATATCCAGAGCTTAATAGTTTAGGGTAATCATCCGACAACAAAATACCTGGATTTGGCCTGTTTTCAGCTTTCGGGTTTCTATCGAGATCGGTTTGAATGTATAGTATCAGTAAACCTGTGTTTTCATAAACGTTCCATTGATGTGGTTTAACGGGTGGAAATTGGGAATTTTCAGAAACCGCTTTCGTTATTGTTCTGGTCGAAGGGTACACGAGAACACTTTCACGCGGAAATTGCTGGAAAGCCTTCGCGAAATTCATGAAAATAATTTATTAATCCATCACAATATGTTTTCAAAATGATAAAAGATAACATCTGACATAAACTTTTCACACTTTTGAGCTACACAGATTTCAAAATCAGAATAAACAGAATTCGTTCGCCTGTTTTTTGTAGTCAGTCGTTTGAAATTATTTCCTTTTATTTAATGGAAATATATAAATGAAACTTGATACAAAAATCAGGTGCCTTCAATAAGCAATCTCTGTACTTTGAGGAATTAATTTGGTATAAAATTTGTTTGCTCACTTTTGTGTATATAAGTTCGATTTTTGGGCTACCTTATACAGTTTTTTGTTCCACAACTCAGTACAGAAATTTGAAAATTCTCCAAAATGTTGCTTAGGCTACTTCCATGAAAATTACAGCGTTTCCCAATTCAAAACTATCTTTTTAATTCAGCCTAAGCTTTTATCCTCATGATAATAACACTAAAATAAAATAGAAAGGCCTTTTACTTGATAGAAGAAATATAACAAAATTTGAATATCGAAACAAATTAAAATATGTTTATCTTCTAAATTTTAATTTCAAAAAATTTTTTATTCAAAAAACTTTTAGAATCAAATTAATGTCTAAACCAAGCACCGCTTACATTTAATAGAGGTATATAATCAAAACCCAATATATAATGTCAAATGGAATAAATAAACCAACAGATATACGATATACGTTTTGAGATATTTCTGAATTAACTTATTCGAATATTTAAATATATTAAATATTTCAAATATATTATATTCTTTGAGAAGTCCTTCTTTCGTATATCTGTTGGTTTATTTATTCCATTTGACATTATATATTGAGTTTTGATTATATACGTCTATTAAATGTAAGGGGTGCTTGTTTTAGACATTAATTTAATTCTAAAAGTTTTGTGAATAAAAATTTTTTTGAAATTAAAATTGTAGAAGATAAACCTATTTTAATTTGTTTTGATATTCAAATTTTGTTATATTTCTTCTATCAAGTAAAGGCCTTTCTATTTTATTTTATATATAATATATAATTATATTTTGGCTTCAATAAATCTCATTATGGAATGTCAATGAATTTAAATAAGCCTTTAAAATAACTCACACTGTTCTTTAATTTTGTTAGAACAAAGATCAATCTTGAATTATAAAGTTGATCTGTGATTCGAAACATTCATTTTACACGTATGGCGTTGTTGATATAGGTTAGTTTTATGATTTTGATATTTGGAATATTATTTAGGACCGAAGAAGGGATTGCTTAGAATTATATTTGTTTTTTGAAGATATAATGCATGTTTTGAAAGATTTCTGAATTAACTTATTCGAATATTTAAATATATTAAATATTTCAAATTAATTATATTCTTTGAGAAGTCCTTTAAGTATGTTCATGTTTTTAAAAGGCAATTGGTGTTCTTAAAGGTAAGACCAGAAACAAAATTTTGTCTTCTTTAAATATTTATTTATTAATTTTAATGACTTTCGCGTATCTGTTGGTTTATTTATTCCATTTGACATTATATATTGAGTTTTGATTATATACGTCTATTAAATGTAAGCGGTGCTTGTTTTAGACAATAATTTAATTCTAAAAGTTTTTTGAATAAAAAATTTTCTGAAATTAAAATTGTAGAAGATAAACATATTTTAATTTGTTTTGATATTCAAATAATAACACTATTTCTGAATTTGCTTGAGTTTTAGTTACAATATACCTAAATAATTGTCGTACCTGATTCCTAATAAAATGATATACAAAAATGAGACAGCTGAAGGTTCGAATGTACCCTACCTTTCTTCAAATTACTTTAGTAGTGTTTTTCAACCATATGAACAGAAATTTTCCAATGTTTTGTCGTGTGTCAGCAATTATAATTCTATACATGAGATCAGAGTAACCGAAGATCTGGTTCTGGAGGTTCTTTCTGGGCTGGATGAGAATAAGTGTGCAGGTCCGGATGGTTTTCCATCTTTATTTATCAGGCGGTGCCCTGATAAGTTATATATTATCCTTACTATTATATTCAACCGATCGTTCGTTCAGTGTGAATTTCCTAGAAAATGGAAAACTGCTCACGTAGTTCCAATTCCGAAAATGGGCGATAAAAATAATATTGAAAATTATAGGCCCATAAGCCGATTAAGTATTTCAAGCAGAATCCTTCAGTTTTTCGTTCCTGATGGTATAATGAATTCAGTTAGATCTCTTATTATTCCTGAACAAAATGGATTTGATTCTAAATCATCTACTTTGTCCAATCTGCCCCTTTATTGCTCAGATGCAGGTTGATTCTGTATAGAACGATTTTTCGAAGGGCTCCGATAAGTTAATAAAATAAAATAGAAAGGCCTTTTACTTGATAGAAGAAATATAACTAAGTTTGAATATTGAAACAAATTAATATATGTTTATCTTCTACAATTTTAATTTAAAAAAATTTTTATTCAAAAAAACTTTTAGAATTAAATTAATGTCTAAAACAAGCACCGCTTATATTTAATAGACGTATATAATCTAAACTCAATATACAATGTCAAATGGAATAAATAAACCAAAAGATACACGAAAGTCCCTAAAATTAATAAATAAATATTTAAAGGAGACAAATTTTGTTTCTGGTCTTGTTCTCAAAACGCCATTTGTACCTTGAAAACATGAACACACTTAAAGGACCTCTCCAAGAATATAATTTATTTGAAATATTTAATATATTTAAATATTCGAATAAGTAAATTCAGAAATCTCTCAAAGCATGCACTATATCTTCAAAAAACAAATATAGTTCAAAACAATTCCGTCTTCAGTCCTGAAATATATTCAAAATATCAAAATCAAAAACTAACCTGTACCAAACCACTCAACACGTGTAAATGAATAATGTTTCGAGACATAGATCATCTTTATAATTCAAGATTTATCTATGCTCTAACAGAATCAAAGAACAGTGTGAGTTATTTTTAAGGTTTACCATTCATTGACACTGTATAATGAAATTTATTGAAGCCAAGATATAATTATATATTATATATAAAATAAAATAGAAAGGCCTTTTACTTGATAGAAGAAATATAACTAAGTTTGAATATTGAAACAAATTAATATATGTTTATCTTCTACAATTTTAATTTAAAAAAATTTTCATTCAAAAAAACTTTTAGAATTAAATTAATGTCTAAAACAAGCACCGCTTATATTTAATAGACGTATATAATCTAAACTCAATATACAATGTCAAATGGAATAAATAAACCAAAAGATACACGAAAGTCCCTAAAATTAATAAATAAATATTTAAAGGAGACAAATTTTGTTTCTGGTCTTGTTCTCAAAACGCCATTTGTACCTTGAAAACATGAACACACCTAAAGGACCTCTCAAAGAATATAATTTATTTGAAATATTTAATATATTTAAATATTCGAATAAGTAAATTCAGAAATCTCTCAAAGCATGCACTATATCTTCAAAAAACAAATATAGTTCAAAACAATTCCGTCTTCAGTCCTGAAATATATTCAAAATATCAAAATCAAAAACTAACCTGTACCAAACCACTCAACACGTGTAAATGAATAATGTTTCGAGACATAGATCATCTTTATAATTCAAGATTTATCTATGCTCTAACAGAATCAAAGAACAGTGTGAGTTATTTTTAAGGTTTACCATTCATTGACACTGTATAATGAAATTTATTGAAGCCAAGATATAATTATATATTATATATAAAATAAAATAGAAAGGCCTTTTACTTGATAGAAGAAATATAACTAAGTTTGAATATTGAAACAAATTAATATATGTTTATCTTCTACAATTTTAATTTAAAAAAATTTTTATTCAAAAAAACTTTCTATTTTATTTTATATATAATATATAATTATATCTTGGCTTCAATAAATTTCATTATACAGTGTCAATGAATGGTAAACCTTAAAAATAACTCACACTGTTCTTTGATTCTGTTAGAGCATAGATAAATCTTGAATTATAAAGATGATCTATGTCTCGAAACATTATTCATTTACACGTGTTGAGTGGTTTGGTACAGGTTAGTTTTTGATTTTGATATTTTGAATATATTTCAGGACTGAAGACGGAATTGTTTTGAACTATATTTGTTTTTTGAAGATATAGTGCATGCTTTGAGAGATTTCTGAATTTACTTATTCGAATATTTAAATATATTAAATATTTCAAATAAATTATATTCTTGGAGAGGTCCTTTAAGTGTGTTCATGTTTTCAAGGTACAAATGGCGTTTTGAGAACAAGACCAGAAACAAAATTTGTCTCCTTTAAATATTTATTTATTAATTTTAGGGACTTTCGTGTATCTTTTGGTTTATTTATTCCATTTGACATTGTATATTGAGTTTAGATTATATACGTCTATTAAATATAAGCGGTGCTTGTTTTAGACATTAATTTAATTCTAAAAGTTTTTTTGAATAAAAATTTTTTTAAATTAAAATTGTAGAAGATAAACATATATTAATTTGTTTCAATATTCAAACTTAGTTATATTTCTTCTATCAAGTAAAAGGCATTTCTATTTTATTTTATATATAATATATAATTATATCTTGGCTTCAATAAATTTCATTATACAGTGTCAATGAATGGTAAACCTTAAAAATAACTCACACTGTTCTTTTATTCTGTTAGAGCATAGATAAATCTTGAATTATAAAGATGATCTATGTCTCGAAACATTATTCATTTACACGTGTTGAGTGGTTTGGTACAGGTTAGTTTTTGATTTTGATATTTTGAATATATTTCAGGACTGAAGACGGAATTGTTTTGAACTATATTTGTTTTTTGAAGATATAGTGCATGCTTTGAGAGATTTCTGAATTTACTTATTCGAATATTTAAATATATTAAATATTTCAAATAAATTATATTCTTTGAGAGGTCCTTTAAGTGTGTTCATGTTTTCAAGGTACAAATGGCGTTTTGAGAACAAGACCAGAAACAAAATTTGTCTCCTTTAAATATTTATTTATTAATTTTAGGGACTTTCGTGTATCTTTTGGTTTATTTATTCCATTTGACATTGTATATTGAGTTTAGATTATATACGTCTATTAAATATAAGCGGTGCTTGTTTTAGACATTAATTTAATTCTAAAAGTTTTTTTGAATAAAAATTTTTTTAAATTAAAATTGTAGAAGATAAACATATATTAATTTGTTTCAATATTCAAACTTAGTTATATTTCTTCTATCAAGTAAAAGGCCTTTCTATTTTATTTTATATATAATATATAATTATATCTTGGCTTCAATAAATTTCATTATACAGTGTCAATGAATGGTAAACCTTAAAAATAACTCACACTGTTCTTTGATTCTGTTAGAGCATAGATAAATCTTGAATTATAAAGATGATCTATGTCTCGAAACATTATTCATTTACACGTGTTGAGTGGTTTGGTACAGGTTAGTTTTTGATTTTGATATTTTGAATATATTTCAGGACTGAAGACGGAATTGTTTTGAACTATATTTGTTTTTTGAAGATATAGTGCATGCTTTGAGAGATTTCTGAATTTACTTATTCGAATATTTAAATATATTAAATATTTCAAATAAATTATATTCTTTGAGAGGTCCTTTAAGTGTGTTCATGTTTTCAAGGTACAAATGGCGTTTTGAGAACAAGACCAGAAACAAAATTTGTCTCCTTTAAATATTTATTTATTAATTTTAGGGACTTTCGTGTATCTTTTGGTTTATTTATTCCATTTGACATTGTATATTGAGTTTAGATTATATACGTCTATTAAATATAAGCGGTGCTTGTTTTAGACATTAATTTAATTCTAAAAAATTTTTTGAATAAAAATTTTTTTAAATTAAAATTGTAGAAGATAAACATATATTAATTTGTTTCAATATTCAAACTTAGTTATATTTCTTCTATCAAGTAAAAGGCCTTTCTATTTTATTTTATATATAAATATAATTATATCTTGGCTTCAATAAATTTCATTATACAGTGTCAATGAATGGTAAACCTTAAAAATAACTCACACTGTTCTTTTATTCTGTTAGAGCATAGATAAATCTTGAATTATAAAGATGATCTATGTCTCGAAACATTATTCATTTACACGTGTTGAGTGGTTTGGTACAGGTTAGTTTTTGATTTTGATATTTTGAATATATTTCAGGACTGAAGACGGAATTGTTTTGAACTATATTTGTTTTTTGAAGATATAGTGCATGCTTTGAGAGATTTCTGAATTTACTTATTCGAATATTTAAATATATTAAATATTTCAAATAAATTATATTCTTTGAGAGGTCCTTTAAGTGTGTTCATGTTTTCAAGGTACAAATGGCGTTTTGAGAACAAGACCAGAAACAAAATTTGTCTCCTTTAAATATTTATTTATTAATTTTAGGGACTTTCGTGTATCTTTTGGTTTATTTATTCCATTTGACATTGTATATTGAGTTTAGATTATATACGTCTATTAAATATAAGCGGTGCTTGTTTTAGACATTAATTTAATTCTAAAAGTTTTTTTGAATAAAAATTTTTTTAAATTAAAATTGTAGAAGATAAACATATATTAATTTGTTTCAATATTCAAACTTAGTTATATTTCTTCTATCAAGTAAAAGGCCTTTCTATTTTATTTTATATATAATATATAATTATATCTTGGCTTCAATAAATTTCATTATACAGTGTCAATGAATGGTAAACCTTAAAAATAACTCACACTGTTCTTTGATTCTGTTAGAGCATAGATAAATCTTGAATTATAAAGATGATCTATGTCTCGAAACATTATTCATTTACACGTGTTGAGTGGTTTGGTACAGGTTAGTTTTTGATTTTGATATTTTGAATATATTTCAGGACTGAAGACGGAATTGTTTTGAACTATATTTGTTTTTTGAAGATATAGTGCATGCTTTGAGAGATTTCTGAATTTACTTATTCGAATATTTAAATATATTAAATATTTCAAATAAATTATATTCTTTGAGAGATCCTTTAAGTGTGTTCATGTTTTCAAGGTACAAATGGCGTTTTGAGAACAAGACCAGAAACAAAATTTGTCTCCTTTAAATATTTATTTATTAATTTTAGGGACTTTCGTGTATCTTTTGGTTTATTTATTCCATTTGACATTGTATATTGAGTTTAGATTATATACGTCTATTAAATATAAGCGGTGCTTGTTTTAGACATTAATTTAATTCTAAAAGTTTTTTTGAATAAAAATTTTTTTAAATTAAAATTGTAGAAGATAAACATATATTAATTTGTTTCAATATTCAAACTTAGTTATATTTCTTCTATCAAGTAAAAGGCCTTTCTATTTTATTTTATATATAATATATAATTATATCTTGGCTTCAATAAATTTCATTATACAGTGTCAATGAATGGTAAACCTTAAAAATAACTCACACTGTTCTTTGATTCTGTTAGAGCATAGATAAATCTTGAATTATAAAGATGATCTATGTCTCGAAACATTATTCATTTACACGTGTTGAGTGGTTTGGTACAGGTTAGTTTTTGATTTTGATATTTTGAATATATTTCAGGACTGAAGACGGAATTGTTTTGAACTATATTTGTTTTTTGAAGATATAGTGCATGCTTTGAGAGATTTCTGAATTTACTTATTCGAATATTTAAATATATTAAATATTTCAAATAAATTATATTCTTTGAGAGGTCCTTTAAGTGTGTTCATGTTTTCAAGGTACAAATGGCGTTTTGAGAACAAGACCAGAAAAAAAATTTGTCTCCTTTAAATATTTATTTATTAATTTTAGGGACTTTCGTGTATCTTTTGGTTTATTTATTCCATTTGACATTGTATATTGAGTTTAGATTATATACGTCTATTAAATATAAGCGGTGCTTGTTTTAGACATTAATTTAATTCTAAAAGTTTTTTTGAATAAAAATTTTTTTAAATTAAAATTGTAGAAGATAAACATATATTAATTTGTTTCAATATTCAAACTTAGTTATATTTCTTCTATCAAGTAAAAGGCCTTTCTATTTTATTTTATATATAATATATAATTATATCTTGGCTTCAATAAATTTCATTATACAGTGTCAATGAATGGTAAACCTTAAAAATAACTCACACTGTTCTTTTATTCTGTTAGAGCATAGATAAATCTTGAATTATAAAGATGATCTATGTCTCGAAACATTATTCATTTACACGTGTTGAGTGGTTTGGTACAGGTTAGTTTTTGATTTTGATATTTTGAATATATTTCAGGACTGAAGACGGAATTGTTTTGAACTATATTTGTTTTTTGAAGATATAGTGCATGCTTTGAGAGATTTCTGAATTTACTTATTCGAATATTTAAATATATTAAATATTTCAAATAAATTATATTCTTTGAGAGGTCCTTTAAGTGTGTTCATGTTTTCAAGGTACAAATGGCGTTTTGAGAACAAGACCAGAAACAAAATTTGTCTCCTTTAAATATTTATTTATTTATTTTAGGGACTTTCGTGTATCTTTTGGTTTATTTATTCCATTTGACATTGTATATTGAGTTTAGATTATATACGTCTATTAAATATAAGCGGTGCTTGTTTTAGACATTAATTTAATTCTAAAAGTTTTTTTGAATAAAAATTTTTTTAAATTAAAATTGTAGAAGATAAACATATATTAATTTGTTTCAATATTCAAACTTAGTTATATTTCTTCTATCAAGTAAAAGGCCTTTCTATTTTATTTTATATATAATATATAATTATATCTTGGCTTCAATAAATTTCATTATACAGTGTCAATGAATGGTAAACCTTAAAAATAACTCACACTGTTCTTTGATTCTGTTAGAGCATAGATAAATCTTGAATTATAAAGATGATCTATGTCTCGAAACATTATTCATTTACACGTGTTGAGTGGTTTGGTACAGGTTAGTTTTTGATTTTTATATTTTGAATATATTTCAGGACTGAAGACGGAATTGTTTTGAACTATATTTGTTTTTTGAAGATATAGTGCATGCTTTGAGAGATTTCTGAATTTACTTATTCGAATATTTAAATATATTAAATATTTCAAATAAATTATATTCTTTGAGAGGTCCTTTAAGTGTGTTCATGTTTTCAAGGAACAAATGGCGTTTTGAGAACAAGACCAGAAACAAAATTTGTCTCCTTTAAATATTTATTTATTAATTTTAGGGACTTTCGTGTATCTTTTGGTTTATTTATTCCATTTGACATTGTATATTGAGTTTAGATTATATACGTCTATTAAATATAAGCGGTGCTTGTTTTAGACATTAATTTAATTCTAAAAGTTTTTTTGAATAAAAATTTTTTTAAATTAAAATTGTAGAAGATAAACATATATTAATTTGTTTCAATATTCAAACTTGGCTCCGATAAGGTTGATCATAACATCTCGATGAAAAAATTATTCGAGATACTTGCATGGAGACTTGCTACGTTGGTCAAATTCTTACCGTTTACGGATATTTTTCATCATCTTTCTGTTGATGCCTCAGGGGTCTCTCCTTGGGCCCCATTTATTTATAATTTATAATAATGATATAAGTGGATGTTTTAAATTTTGTAAATGTTTTATATTTGCGGACGATGTGAAGATCTTTTTCCGTATAACTGACGTTTTGGACTGCTTCAACTTCCAACAAGACTCAAATGCATTCAATAACTTCTGCATCCAAATCAAACTATTTCTCAACTTGAAAAGTGTAACTGTATAAAATTTAGTCGTAAACTAAAGATCAATCATTTTGACTACTGTTTAGGTGATAGTCGTTTACAGCTTGGGCATGAGCTGAGGGATCTGGGTGTAATATTTGATACAAAAATGTTGTTTGATTCACACATCGATTATGTGGTGACCAAAAGTAGCCAGATGCTTGGATTTGTGATGAGATTTTGATTTCACTTCCACTAAAGCCTTGATGGCGCTATATTTTGCCTTCATTTACACTAGGTTATATTATGCATTGGTTGTTCGGTCGCCACCATATGAGGTCTACAAGCACATATAGATTGTAAGGTTACAGGTAGTTACAATTTCATGGCGAGTATGACTCGCCTAAGGAAAAATTATTGGTTCGTCTCATTGGAAAACTGTCGGGAAAATAGCAATATTACGTTTTTGTATAAATTGTTGGATGGTTAAGTTGACTCTCCAGCTTTGCTGTCCTATGCGTGTATTAATGTTCCATCTAGACCGTTAAGAGGTTATGCTGTTTTAGAGGTTAAGTTTCATAGAACAAATTTGAATAAGCACTTTCCAGTCAACAGAACCCTGAAAGTATATAATTCTAAGTATAAGGACAATGATATATTTTTTCTGTCAATTGGTTCATTCAAAAGAAAAATTAAGCTGTTAAATTTAAATTTTATATTTTGGTTCTTACGTATTATAAGTTTGATTTTCTTGAATTGGTGCGATGTGTAGATTTAGCATTGATCTGATGCTTCACGTATTGTAAAGTTTTTTTCATTTTACCGTGGATGTCTATTTGACTAATAAATGAATGAAAAAAATTTATTCCTCAAAAGTTCATCTAGTTATTACGAATTTCAAGATTTCCCTAATTCTAATTCATATTATTTTATTATTCACTAATTATTTCTTATAGGAATGATAACAGTTCTTTTGTCAATGTCCTATTACAAATATCCGTGCCGAATGAAATTTTCTTAGATCATTTACAATTTTCAACACTATTGTTAACCTTACTTCCTTAGTATCATTAAAATTTGATTGTTTTCAGCAAATTCGCAAATTCACATTACTCTGATAGATTTTGTATGATATTATACTTTTTACACATTTTTCTGATTTCCTTTCAATTTAACATTCTTTTCATGATTAGAACAGAAATTTCAATCATTTTCCTTTAAAAGTTCAGAATAGATTATTATTTTCAAATATATTTCTTTCTTGAATATTTGACTGATTCTAATATTGAATTATGGTGAAATGAATACTCCCTTCGTAGTTCTAAATAATTTTCTCAAAAAGTTTTCTAATTTTAACGTGTTGGTACTGATAATACAGTTGACGATCAATCAACCTCTAGAAAACACAGCAAGGTACATAGTGACCCTATTGTTTTGTCAAACAACAGCACCATTCAATGCACACGAATACATATACGCATAAAACCCCAGGGTAAATCAAGAAGTAAAGTGTACTCCCAATTACTTTTAGCGTCACAAACGAAGAAATCTTACTCATACTCAAGCAATATCCAATAAGGCCGCTATGACTAATGAATTAATTGAATCAGCAGATATTTATTATGGATACGATAACGAATATAATCGGTGAAAGTGAGCTCCATAGCTAAAGAAATGATTTTTCTAGGAAAACGCTGATCTTCAGCCATGCAATCATTGAGCGAAGTGGAAACGCATCGTAGGATCTTCTTGCTCTAGTTGAACTTTTTAAGCCTTCATACTGAGGTCTATGTGCAAAATTTTACTCAGTAAAGTACGGGAGATGTTCAGTTGTGTTGACTTGATGACAAGTTGATGTTGATGGGTTAGAGCAGCAATGTTTTCAGGTGTGCTCACTGAACGAAAGCGTGAACGGGTTATTTTATCAATAAAAACTATCAACTTTTCACGAACAAAGTGATACACAAATTTTCGATAGGGCATTTCATTTATTTTGATTTTTACATGTAAATTTCTAACAGTTTGGGTAGAAGATTCACTACTTTGGAAATAGGTTTTTGATATTTTCTGGTTCTGCTCACATTTCATAAATGTAAATTATTGAACTGACTTTCTGTCAAAACACGAATGGCAGAACTGTAGCCATTACTTTCAAATGCAAACTCTAGATGGCTCACCTTTTATATCGATAATCGCAATATTTCTAACATTTCAAAAATTCAACCCATCATATGACAGTGAATATGAAAGATAAAAAATACGATGCATATTCAAGTTAATTTTGAATATATGATTTAAATACACATGAACTGATGTTTCAGATGCCCACATTTATTTCATGACTGTTATCCTCAATATCTGCTTGTAGAAAATGGATGGATGATTTGTGAAATTTTGAATCTTTCGTGATAAACTGTGGCTGGTTTTTTCAATTAGTTAAATGCCCCTAAGAGAGGAACCTTTTATTCCCTAGATCAACGCAAAATATTTTTTGCTCCATCCGAAACCTTCACTCAGGCCTACCGAGATTCGAGTCATAAACGTGAACACAGAAATTCAGTAGGCACAATGAGAGATAAAAGTAATAAATCTTGGGGGTAGGAGAGTAGCGTTCCTGTAATTTCCTTCAGGAATTACTCCTGGTAGTGATATACGGCCCAGCTGGTTAGGCATATTTGAATGAATTAATCTTGATTAGGTAGACTGTTCTGGATTACGGAATGAAATTTCTCACTCCTAAAACTGTTCCACATCATCTTACACTGGATGCTCATCGATTGATAAATCATCCATCTGGAAGGGAATGAGTAAGAAGTAGATTTGAAGATTTATACGACCCTGAATCAGAAATCATGGCAGATAATCCTATTCTCGCCGTCCCGTTTGCAGGGAACATTTTTGAATTATTAAACAGATTTATGTTACCAAGTAAAGCAAATAAATGCGAGTACTTTCCACAATTTATTTTGGATGGGAGGGCAGATGCATTTTATTTATTGATTCATACAGTACACCGTTACACTTCAGAATCTCGAGGAGTGGAGAAAAAAATCTTGCAACTGTTTCTTGGGATAGCAAGGGCTAACTGCTAATTGTGTTTCTCTACATATACAACGTTCAATAAATGCTGAATATTATTGTAGTCCCTTTGATGAGCTTAAGCTAGCTTTTCGACGAAACAGACGAGTAACATCCTTCAAAAGTGTGTGATTCTTATAATTTGGAATGGCCAACGAGTTCATCTGATCTAAACCTGTTGTATTTTTTATGAAGTCACCGAAGAGTGGGTATTTTCGAACTCACTGACATACGATTATATGCGTGTAGAGACGTCTGACGTAAAACTCCTCTTGTGTTCGTGTATTCTTTTCTTAAAAGATCTACCTGTTTGAACAATATACACCTTAGGGCGATCATTGTAAGTTACAAATAGAGGCAATAAATCTGCATATTATGAGTTGACTTGTGATATAGTGTATATTAGTCAAAAAGGTAGATACTCAAGAAAAATAATTTATGAACACTAGAGGATTTATACATCTCTACACACATATAATCGTATGTCAGTCATTTGTTAGAATTTCTGATAATTGGCCCCTTTATATTTTATGGTTCTTCGTATTCCTTTCTCACATAATTTCCTGATCTGTTTTTCTGAAACTGGATGGTTATTTATAACCCTTTTTGCATATGGTTCTTCATCTATATTCCAGAAAATTGTAAACTATTTGTATTGTGGTGTGCCCGCTTCCTTAGCAGAATTTTACTCTACTTTGCTGCAGCTTCCCGGCGCAGCATATAGATGACGCTACTGCTTTCTGAGTACCGAACCCACCGTCCTCGCCCGGTAAGAGCAGTAGAGCAGAGCACAAGCGTTCGACAACCAAGTTTCGATGTAGAGCAAGATTTACGCACCACGGCTATCTAATTAGTTGAGGTGCGCAAGTTCGGAGTGAAACTCCGTCATAAGAACCCTATTAACGTCAGAGCTTCATTGGTGACCCCTACGTAATGGAGGGTTTGCTTCAATAATGAACCACCCACTCATTGTTGACCCCCAGACGTCCAGCCCAGCGGCGGACTGTTCCCTGCCAAAATCCTAACGCCCTATACCGTCACGGTGGGGGGGAGTGTGTGGCGTGCCCGCTACTTTCGCAGAATTCTACTCTGCTCTGCTGTAGCTTCCTAGCGTAGCATATAGAGGACGCTTTCGCTTTCTTAATACTGAGCTCACCGTCCTCGCTCGGTTCAAGTAGAGCATATAAAGGGTCTTTCAATAGGAACGCCTCATTTTTAAATTGACAATACTCACGTGTGCCAGCCACTGTATATTTCTGACATTGACAGTTGTATTTATCAATGTCTACCATTTAATCATGGAAAGTTACATACTCCAATAACGTTTAGGAATAATCCAAATTTATCATGAAAAGTAGCGATCCGTTACTCTAACTTTACGTGCTTTAACTCCAATTTTTGGTCGTTGTAATAATCCCGATAAAAGAACAGTTGAACGGTTAGTGAAGAAGTTTGAAACAAATTTTACACTTCATGATGTCACAGTGCCAGTGAGGAAAATAAATGTAAAAAGTGAAGAGAATATTTGCCAAAATTTATCGATTTCTCGACGTTCACAAAAACTAGGCATCTCCCAGGCGTTTTCGTGGCGAATTTTACGGAAAGACTTTGGTTTAATCCATGCAAAATTGTTTTGACCCAATAACTCAAACCAAAAGATCATTTAAACCGTCGTGTATTCAATAATTTTTGCTCAGAAAATATCGGAAGAAATGGATCGATAAATTATCCGCCTCGTTCCTGCGATTTGACTCCATTGGACTTCTTTCTTTGGGGTTACATTAAGTCATTGGTTTACAGCCATCATTTAGTAGATTAAGACGATTTACAGATGAATATTAAACGATTAGTTGCTAACATACACCCTATATTGTGTGAAGGAATCATGAAAATTGGGTTCAACGACTTCATTCGTGTCAGACATTTAAATGATGTTTCAGTTCATAACTAATGGTATTCATTTTACTTTATAATGAAATGAAAATATCAATAATTTTCGAATAAATAATGCGTTTTATTTACAAAAATGGGGCGCTGTTAATGAAAGATCCCTAACAAGCGTTCAACAACCGAGTTCAGGTACGCAAGTTCGGAACGGAACACCGCCTCCGAATTGAGAAGTAGAAACTACCTAATAAGAACCCTATTCACTTCAGAGCTTCATTATCTTCCACATTTTTTTCGAGTTTAACTAACTATATATAGAGTGGAGTTGTAATTTTTAGAATTTGTTAAAAATGTAAACCTGAAGAATCCACAGTGTTGGAATTATTGTTAATTAATAAATTGTGAAAATGTTTCCTATTATTTCATTCACCTGTACGAAGGTATCGGGTTTTTGTTAGAGAGATAGAACTTTAAATTGAAATAAAACACATTTAAATTAAGTTTGAGGCTAATTCTTTTTTTATTTGAAAGATAATTTTATGACATTTATGTTTTGAAAATACTTTCCGGCATATGTCTACAATGACTAGCTCTAAGGAATATCATTCGACCAGATCAATTTTGGACCACTTTTTCGAGTACTTCAGGCCTTATTTAATCAATAACACGAGTTATGTTGGCTTTCAAAGCGTCTATTGTTTCTGGTTTATCAGCATAAACCAATGACTTGAAATAACCCCAAAGTAACTAATCCAGTGGAGTTATGTAGCATGATCTTGGAGGCCATTTAATTGGACCATTTCTCGAAATAATGTTATCGCCAAATCTTTCATTCAATAAATCAATAAATACATGAGGTGTAGCACCATCTTGTTGGAACCAAAACACTTCTGGGTCGATACCATTCAAATTTTGAAAAAAATAATCATTGATCATCGATCTGTAACGAGCACCATTTACTGTAACATTAGCTCCAGCATCGTTTTTAAAGAAATATGGACCGATGATACGTACAGCGTGTAAAGCACATCATACAGTGCATTTTCCCGGATGCAATGGAATCTGCATCCTTGATGATTGTTTTCACTCCATATACGGCAATTTTGCTTCTTTACATAGCCGTTCAACCAGAAATGAGCTTCATCACTGGACACAATTTTACGATAAAAAGTGGATCAACTTCGAACTATTCTAGGGACCATTCACCAAACAAACGACGCTTATTATGGTCAAGTGGCTTTAGTTCTTGAACCAGTTGGATCTTGTATGAGTGTACACCAAGATCTATACGCAAAATTTTTATGTGGTGGATGCTCAGAGTCCAACTTGTTGTGAACGTCGACGAACAGACCAATCTGGATTATCATTAACACTATGACTTACAGCAGCGATACAGGCTTCTACCTTCTGTTAAATCACAGTTATCCCTATCGAAAGTTCTATCACTCTAAAAAAAACACCCGATATTACTAGTCGCAGTAAAGCAATGTTCTAAAAGTCATACCTCATCTAATCTAATTCTGTGGAGTGCATCAGGTTATCGAAATCTTACTACGAACCATAGAAACACAAACATCAGTAAATCCAACAGTAACGTAATTAATCAAGCGAGATAGTCTCCACGAGTGCAGAAGGAGGGTAAATAATTCATAATGAAGTTCCGTATCTCAGTTATAAACGCGGCACCAATTCCATATAACGTACGAAATTACGAAAAACATAATATAAGAAAATGATGTAAATGGCTGAAGATTTATATCATTTAGTCGGCTGTTATCGGGGGACTGCACACATACCGCGAACATATTAACGTTACGATTATTAAAGATTCCCAGGGGAGCAATTTTATTGTCTCCACACTTGACGTCGACGTAGCTCCCGCCAGCGTCCATAATAACACGTTTCACTTGAAACTTATATCCAGCGCTGCGTCTCTGCCTCGTTTTTGTTTTCCTTCGGTTTTTTCTATCCCGCGTTCTTCTTCACATAGGTACTCTATGGCGAAAACTTTTTCTGGCGTAGATTGCGTGTCCGCGAAATATAAACTTCATCGTAGGGTTCTAGTGGTTCTATATGCTGCCATGAATTTATGTCACGTTTGAGGTGATATAGTATGTCTTGAAATGAGTGGGAGTTGCTCGTTGGCGGATCGTATTTCTTGTTTGATACAGAAGGTAATTCCGGAGCGATATAAACTTTCACGGTGAAAAAATTTCACTGAATAAAGTTTGATAGTAGATTTCAATTTCGCATGCTCAAGACTTACCTTGGTTTGAATCTGAAAGTTATATTCCTTGGAAGATGGTTTAATCATAAATTTTATTCATAAAAGCAGAACGGTTATGTGAAACCTCCACAAAATTTTATCAAAAACTTAAATCAAAATGTTTTAGAGACGCCGTTTTCATTTGAGTAGACATACATTCTGACAAGAAAGTACCGGGAATTATCGATTTAAATCTGGCGGGGCAATGAGGCAGGTAAATTTTTTTTTCCTAGGTTGGTACCACTGTCCTTAATTACTATGCCAAGCTTGAGCGGGATCTGTCAACTAGTGTGTTTCCAACAGCTGATTAAGTCAGTCGATGTCAGAGTGCGTGCCGATTTTTACTATGGGTGATTACGTTGAGCAAAGAATTTGTTTAAAGTTTTGTGTTGCAAATGAATTTTCGTGTGCCGATGCATTGAAAATGTTGCAAAAGGCCTTTGGTGATAATGCTTTATCGAAAACTCGTGCATATCAGTGGTACAGAGCCTTTAAGGACGGTCGTGAAGTGGTCGCCCATCGACGGCTTCGATCGAAAATAACGTCGATAAAATTAAGGAAAGGGTGCTGGAAAACCGTCGTACCAGCTTGAGAGAGATAGCACATGATCTTAAGATATCCCACGAGTCCGCTCGTACGATTTTGATTGATATTTTGGGCATGAGAAAGGTGGCCGCACGACTCGTAACGAAAGACCTGAATTTTATTCAAAAACGTCATCGCGAACAGGTTGCTTCAGACATGCTGGATCGCTGTAATTCCGATTCTACATTCATGGAACGCATTATAACTGGTGATGAGACCTGGGTCTACGAGTACGATATGCAAACAAGCCAGCAATCATCGGAATGGGTGGCAAAAAATGAGCCGAAACCGAAAAAACCACGCTAAGCCGCTCGAAAATCATGCTCATTGTTTTCTTCGATATCCGTGGCGTGGTGCACTACGAATTCGTTCCAGAGGGTCAGACGGTAAACAAGGTGTATTACCTAGGAGTTATGAAACGTTTGCGTGAGCGTATCCGTAAGAAGCGGTCAAATTTGTAGGCGAACAACTCATGGATTTTGCATGACGATAACGCGCCTTCTCACCGAGCTACGATTGTGACTGACTTTCTCGCCAAAAACTCAACAAACGTGCTTCAGCAACCACCGTATTCGCCGGATTTGGCTCCCTGCGACTTTTTCCTCTTCCCAAAACTGAAATTGCCCCTTCGTGGCACCCGTTTTGAGTCGATTGAAGCCATAAAACAGAATTCGGCGCGAGAGCTAAAGTCCATCCCCGAAAGCGCCTATAAAAAATGTTTCGATAATTGGAAGTGCCGTTGGCATAGATGTATTGGAGCAAATGGAGCCTATTTTGAAGGCGACCCAATAAATTTTGACGATTAAATGTAAAAATGTTGTTTTAATTGAAAATTCCCGGTACTTTCTTGACAGAGTAGTACACACATCGTCAAAAGTCTTGCCACCCAACAACTCTCAATTTTTTTGATTTTCTCGGTCTTCACATGACGGAAATTCATCTTCAATATAAGAAAAACAGATGTAGACTTCCGCTATTTTATTGATTTTCACAACAATTGTTTCGTCATACCATGACTTCATCAGGTAAGTATTTAAACTGAGGTATACAATGCAAAACATGACCTTGAATATAAAAAACTTTCAGACCATATTTTCCATCCGAAATTCACCAACCTTTCTGAGGTAGAATTTAATACAAAAGAAAAAGAATTATTAGAAAAAGGATATAAATTTAACTTAAATAATATCAATCAAAAATCTTTGGAACATCTAGCTATCGATTCAGAAATTGCATTAAGAAATTGTCAAAATTCAAATATAGACAAGTGTATTTTTACCAATATAATAAAGCAAGAAACATCAAATTATCAATACAATAATAATAATCAAACAGTCAAATCAATCAGAAATAAAATTATAGAAAAGGACCTAATATTTACCCGCGCAGACAAAGGAAATACAATCATAGCATTAAACAAAATAGAATACATACAGAAAACAACTTCATTTCTAGACCAAAATAAATATAAAACTATCAAAAAAGACCCAACAGAAAAATATCAAAAACAAATCAAATCAGTTATCCTTCAATCAAAAGCACTTTTTGAAAATATTCCGAATTATAAATTAACTTTAATGAATCCATCAACACCCATTTTGTATTCTTTAATTAAGTTGCACAAAGAGAATAATCCCATCAGACCCGATGTTTCATTTGTCACAGCCCCGTCATATAAACTTTCAAAATCATTAATCAAAATTATACTAACAGAAACTAATTTTGAAGCCAAATTTGCAATAAAAAACTCTTAGCAACTTGTACAAAAAATTAACCATATACATATCCCAAACAATGCCGAATTTGTTTCCTTTGATGTAAAAAACTTGTTTCCTAGTATACCGGTCAGTGAAACCATAAAATTAGTTGATGATTTATTACTCCAAAAACGAACTAATCCTGTTGTAAAAACAGAAATATTAGACGCCTTAAACGTTTGCCTAGATCAAAATTATTTTATGTTCAACGGCACGTTTTATCTAGACGAAGAAAGTTTAACAATAGGGAACAAATTAAGCCCCTTCAGAAATATTCATGGATCACGTAGAAACCAATATCCAAAAACTCCTATATTTTAAAGATTTCGTTTATTGGTACCGCTATGTAGATGACATAATTTGTTTATTTAATGGCACAAATAGACAACTTAGTTCATTTTTGGAATCTATCAATAAATCATATCCAACAATTGAATTCACACAGGAAGATGAAGTGAATAATAGCATCAATTTCTTAGATTTAAAAATCACTAAAATTAATAATAGACATGACTTTTCCATATACAGAAAACCTACACATACAGATGTTACGATTCATTATACTTCAAACCATCCATTTTCACAAAAATTTTCAGCTTATAATAGTATGCTTTATAGATTGGTTAACAAACCCATGACGAAAGAAAATTTTGACAAAGAGTATAAAACGATTAAACAAATAGCTTTAAATAATGATTTCAATCCGTTAATTGTAGACAATTCACTTGATAAAATAAATTACAAGAGAGCAATATCACTTGTATATCCAAAATTTGAAAATTCAAGCGAAACCAAATTTATTTCATTAACTTACATAGGCCAAAAATCTGAAAAGATTGCTAGATATTTAAATAATATCTATCTATTCTTTAGGCAGCTTAATAAAAAATAATAAAGACGTCATTCCTAAAAACAAAAAATCAGGAGTTTACAAGTTAACATGTAGTGATTGCCCATGTGTATATGTGGGACAGACAGGCCGTTCATTCCAAAGAAGGATACGAGAACATGAAAAATGTTACATTAATAATAAACCGAATTCAACTTATGCCAACCATTTGTTGGCATAAGTTGAATATGAACTATGAAATATTACATATTGAAAACAAAAGTCAGAAACTAAATCTGTTAGAAACTTTAGAAATCAATAGATATAATAAAAGACAAATTTTATTGAATGATCAAATAGATTTAAATAGATCCCCCCTACTTAATATTTTTCATTAATTGTATACCTCTCTTTCCACCCCTCTATTTTTTGTACCAGAGCTGTGTATTTAAGGTCATGTTTTGCATTGTATAACTCAGTTTAAATACTCACCTGATGAAGTCATGGTATGACGAAACAATTGTTGTGAAAATCAATAAAATAGCGGAAGTTAACATTTGTTTTTCTTATATTGAAATCTCAATTTGTTGAATTTAACATGACAATTATTTGTGTGTGGAATTTTCACTATCTTATCACCTAAATGAAAACAATGAACCAGCAAAAAATGTTTCTTGTTCGGGAGAATACAGGTGTATTAGAAGTTAATCAGTTTTCAGCGAATAACGAAAGTTGTAATATTGAAAATATTCCGCGGACAATGCCGGGACATCCAATTTCTCAGTTTGATCGGGAAATAATAGTAGCTCTAAATCAAGAAGCTTTGTCGAACCATCAGATTGCGCAACGTTTGAATATTCCACGGCTGGAGACTGATGCCTGGTCGACCCAGAGTAACATCTGCAAGGGAAGACCATTATATCACAAATTTTACTCGAAGGAATCATCGAACGGTATCTGTAACAGCTCTTCGAAGTCATTTTTTGAGGACCTATAGATGGGTAGTCTTAACTAGTACCATAAGCATTCCTCATATTTAAGGAAGAGACCTTTGAGAGTACCTCGGCTATCACCTGGACATAGAGCTACCGTCGGCAATGGGCAGAACACCACCAAGACTGGCTTTTACCGCAATAGCGCAACGTACTTGTTTCGACGAGTCACGATTTGGTTTACAAAGTGATAGTCGATGACAAAGGGTTTGGAGAGGTCCAGGCAGACTAGAGCGACTCAATTTCGCCAGGGAAGTTGTGCCCTTTCAAAGAGGATCAATAATGTGCTGGGGGGTTAAATGTTCGGTCGCCGTACCCCTCTTATTATCGTTGAACGAACAATGACTGGTGCCATCTACGTAGAAAACATCATTGTTTCTCTGCATAATGAATTTAGAGATAATTTCATTTATCAGGATGATAACGCCCCACCAAACCACACACGAAGGATTCAAAGAGAGGAATATCCAGAGAATGAACTGGCCAGCAAACTCACCAGACATGAATCCAATTGAGCACGTCTCGGATTACTTAGGGAAAGCAATATCCAATCGCCAAAACCCACCTTCAACTTTTCAGGAATTAAGTTTAGCCCTTCAGGAAGAATGGAACGATATGGCTGAAAATTTCATTAATGACTTGATTCCTGGGATGCCTAGCCGTATTGGGCAGTTGATTGAAAGAAGAGATGGTAATACGGACTATTCAATTTGGATACAGTTGTGGAATAACTATAACTAATCAAAAATAAATAATCGATACATTTAGATTTTTTCTCTTTCTTCCTATTTTGTCTTATCCTACATAAAGCAAAGAGTAATAAACAAAGATTTGCTATCAAATATATTGCAGTTGACACAAAGGAAAATATTCATGTCATTTCCAGAACATAGATTGTTCATTTCTTGAGAAACCTAGTGGAGCCAAGACTTTTAAGGATGTGTGTATATATGGTAGTACAAATTATTTCGATCCGTTTATAACTCAATGAATGCATATATTTTAAAAGATGATGAATCAACAAATCAATCCAAATTTTATACATCATTGCTCACTAATTATCCCCAACTCTTAAGCAATTTTCGAATCCGGTCTTCTACAATTTTAATTTACAAAAACTTTTAGAATTAAATTAATGTCTACAATAAGCACCGCTTATATTTAATAAACGTATATAATCAAAACTCGATATATATAGAAATAAATAAACCAACAGATATAAAAAAGTCATTAAAATTAATAAATGAATATTTGAAGGAGACAAAATTTTGTTTCTGACCTTACCATTATGAACACCAATTCCTTTTCAAAAACATGAAACACAACTTAAGGACTTCTCAAAAAATATAATTTTTGAAATATTCAATATATTTGAAAATTCAAATAAGTTAATTCAAAAATCTCTCAAAACATGAACTATGTCTTCAAAAAATCATTAGAATTCTGAATTCTTGAATTTTAAAGTTTGTCTGTTTAAAGCAATTTATCCGGTTACCACGTGGAGGTAAGATATAGTGATTGTTATTTGATTTTGATATTTGGAATATTATTTAGGGCCGATGAAGAGATTATCAGAATTCTAATTGTTTTTTGAAGATATAGTGCATGTTTTGAGAGATTTTTGAATTAACTTATTTGAATATTTAAATATATTAAATATTTTAAATAAATTGTATTTTTTGAGAAGTCCTTAAGTTGTGTTTCATGTTTTTGAAAAGGAATTGGTGTTCATAATGGTAAGATCAGAAACAAAATTTTGTCTCCTTCAAATATTTATTTATTAATTTCAATGACTTTTTTATATCTGTTGGTTTATTTATTTCATTATATATCGAGTTTTGATTATATACGTCTATTAAATATAAGCGGTGCTTATTGTAGACATTAATTCAATTTTTTTTCAAAAGAATTTTTTATTCAAGAAACTTTTAGAATTAAATTAATGTCTAAAGACATTAATTTAATTCTAAAAGTTTCTTGAATAAAAAATTCTTTTGAAAAAAAATTGAATTAATGTCTACAATAAGCACCGCTTATATTTAATAGACGTATATAATCAAAACTCGATATATAATGAAATAAATAAACCAACAGATATAAAAAAGTCATTGAAATTAATAAATAAATATTTGAAGGAGACAAAATTTTGTTTCTGATCTTACCATTATGAACACCAATTCCTTTTCAAAAACATGAAACACAACTTAAGGACTTCTCAAAAAATACAATTTATTTAAAATATTCAATATATTTAAATATTCAAATATGTTAATTCAAAAATCTCTCAAAACATGCACTATATCTTCAAAAAACAATTAGAATTCTGATAATCTCTTCATCGGCCCTAAATAATATTCCAAATATCAAAATCAAATAACAATCACTATATCTTACCTCCACGTGGTAACTGGATAAATTGCTTTAAACAGACAAACTTTAAAATTCAAGAATTCAGAATTCTAATGATTTTTTGAAGACATAGCTCATGTTTTGAGAGATTTTTGAATTAACTTATTTGAATTTTCAAATATATTGAATATTTCAAAAATTATATTTTTTGAGAAGTCCTTAAGTTGTGTTTCATGTTTTTGAAAAGGAATTGGTGTTCATAATGGTAAGATCAGAAACAAAATTTTGTCTCCTTTAAATATTTATTTTTTTATTTAAGTGACTTTTTTATATCTGTTGGTTTATTTATTTCATTGGATATTATATATTGAGTTTTGATTATATTCGTCTATTAAATAAAAGCGGTGCTTATTGTAGACATTAATTTAATTCTAAAAGTTTTTTGAATAAATATTTTTTTGAAATTAGAATTGTAGTAGACTAACAGATTGAATCTGTTTTGATATTCAAAACCCAAATGAACTATCGAAGAATGGCGGAGAAAAATTGGCCGAAGAACTAATAAGACTCTTCAATGAAATACTGAAAAGGGGAAACATACCCAAAGAATGCAAAAGCAGCATTACAATACCAGTTTTCAAAAAGGAAGTATTTCAGACCCCTCGAATTATATAGTAAAATCCCTGCTGAATACCACGATGAAGCTGTTCATAAGAATCCTAGGAAAACATATTTCCAAGAAAAGTATATCTGAAGGACAGCAAGGATTTAGAAAGAACCGCAGCACCAACGATGTAATATTTATAGTGCGCCAGGTTATGGAAAAAGCTACTGAATACGACAAACCAGCTGTTATATGTTTCTTGGACCTTACCCAGGCCTTCGATCGATTGAAGCTTACATACATCCTCACTGAGCTCAGCGGTAAGGGAATATTAAAATACTTAATAGACATCATAGAACAGCTAAATACAGACAATGTAACGGAAATAAAAACAAAATCAACATCCACTAGTAAAATCATAATGAAGTCCGGTGTAGGGTAAGGCGACAGTTGGAGTCTACTTTTTTTCAACCTCATTATGGACAGGATAATAGAGAGATTCCGGAAAGTGCATCATGGTTACAGACTGGGAAAATACCTCCTCAAGATCGTGTGCTTCGCACATGATGCAGCGCTGCTCGCAGATACAGAGGACGGCTTACAATGACTGCTGCAAGCGTTTAAAAACGAAGCCGAAGGACTCAACATGAAGATCTCTACTACAAAAATAAAAAGTATGGTAATATCGAGGGAGTCACGTAGATGCAAGCTGGTAGTTAATGACAACATAATAGAGGAAGTCTCAGAGTGCAGCTACTTGGGAGTCAAACTGTCATCTGGGGAAACCTGGTGAGTGGAGTCAGAGAGCAAGTCAATAAGTCGGCTAGGGTAGCGGGAGCCTTGAAATCGATAATATGGCGAAACCAATTTATGATCAGTCAATGTCAGGTCAGCGTTCACAAAACTCACATCCGAAACAAACGAAATGAGGACCTTGAGAGCCATAACAGATAATACCTTGAGAGACCACAGGAAAAGTGAAGACATCCGAGATGAGTGTGGAATCTTAGATGTGGGGAGTTGGCCACGTGCAAGAAGAAGATACTGTAATAAACAAGTGTCCAGAATGGGCAATGAGAGATTGGCCAAGCTGCACGAAATGGCAACCCAGCTACTAAGAGTCCACCAGGACGCCCTCCGAAGAGATGGAAGGATGGCTGGACATCAGCATCTCAAGAGATCACGTAAAAGGTGAAACAAGCTTTTGAATTTCGAAAAGATGAAGAAATAGAAAATGGTAATCTCTTTTTGACAAAAATTTTCATTAAGATCTCATGTAGATTTTGAAAAGGCCTTTGACTCTGTAGACTAATGAAAACTTTTAGAACGATTAAGCACATGCAACTACAACTTCAAATAGCAAAAAACTTATGCACAAATAAAAACAAAATTAAAAGGGGGAGTACGACAAGAAGACACACTCTATTCGAAAGTGTTTGTAGCACTTCTGCAGAGGATGCTGAATACTGTGAACTGGAAATATATCACGAATGAGGAGTTGAGCTATGGTAATAGAAAGTTCTAGAAATCGAGACAGTGTAACATACATCTAGAGCATGCAAAACACATACACAGAGACTCTAAGATATTAATAACACACTAACGCTATCTAGAGTATGCAAAATACATACAAGAAGAACTTTTTATTACCATAGCTCATACTCCTTATTAATGATTTTTGGTACAGATCAGTCCGATCCTATAAATTAAATATTTTGAGTAGACAAAATTTTGTTTCTGCTGATAAATCTTATGAAAACAAATATCTTTCAAAAATAATTAACATAATTTTAAGAATTTCATCATAAAACTATCTTCCTTAGAATATTCAATATTATTGGATATCTAACTAAGTTACCTGCTATAAAATCTCAATATATGTAAAAACATTACTGAAATACAAGTTTTAAGAGAGACTTTGCTTCGTCAATACTCAAATAATTTATATTCAATAAAATATAACATCAATCAACAACAAATATTTACTCACCCTTCAACAATTGATAACTTCTGGTAAATGAATACTGAAAAATTTAAATGGAGTGTAAGGTTAACTACAAATAAATAATTCTGTGGTTTATCCTTGATCAGCAGAAACAAAATTTTGTCTACTCAAACTATTTAATTTACAGGATTTTGGTTTAACAATTTTTATTTATTGGATTTTGTTATATCATTTGGATGTCTTATAATAATAATAATATAATATAATGAATGTTTATTTTATATGTCGTTTGATATAAGTGGTACTTATATGACATTATTTTAATTTAATTCCTGAAGTTATAATTATTAAATATAATTTTTTGAAATTAAATATGTAGAAGGCTAATAGTGAAATATTTAAATCATTTTATACCTTCTATCAAGTATTAACCTCTGTTTATGTTATTAAAAATATTTTCAATTATTCTATACTTTTAGCACATATGTCAAGTTAAACAATACCCACCATTTTGTTCTCATTGGATAAAGTACTCTAGATAATTGGAATGCGTTGAGATAATGGCATTAATTATGTAATTTAAACTTCGTGAATGTCTGAATTAATTGCAAAATTGCCAGAAAAACAAAACCATTCAGTACAATTTATTTGCGATTTAATCAATTGATACTCTTCTGTGTGATAAATTTAATTAAGCGTATGTTACCTCAGTTTTTCCTCATATATTTTAGAAAATATTCTTCTGTTCTTAATATCCAAGTCTTCTATACGGAACAACGAATACTATGAACGCAATTCATGCATAACAGAGATACAAATAAATGAATGAGTCAGCTAATGAATTCTGTACCGACATTGAACTTGTTTTTGTGCCTGAAAATAGTTGGATGGTTATGCAGTTCCTTTTTTACGGTACTAGTCGTATAATTAGAACTTTTGAGTGATGATATCTCGAGTTATTTTCGAGTTGAGGTAGTTTACTGAAGCATTTTTAATGAATAATGAGAGATTATAAGGGCAGGAAACCTCAGCCAGATCACTACCTGAATGTCCAATTGATTTGTGGGTATTATCCTACAGTGAGTTAGATATATTATTCGTATATACAGAAACTCCTAATTGTTGATTGAATTAATAAACTGACCTCATATGAACACGTATTCAGTTAATAACATGCTACGGATACTACTTAATTGAGTTGAATCTAAATTCAATTTGCAAACAGTAATTATTCAATCAAAGTCATCCAGTGTTGAAACCAATTATTTTAATTTCATTCGAGATCCTAACTTACTAGGGGAAGATAAAAATTTGATCTTTTATCATCAGATCAACTCTATAGAGCCAGAATAGTCTCTCTTCGTGAGATGCAAATCGAATATGGATAATGGTTTTGATTCAGAATGGCATATATTCACTTTCAGGACCCGCGACTTCCATTCGAATCGATACTAAGATTATCCAATCCATCTGTCACCACTCCCTTTACTTCAGCGATATTAAGTTCAGTTAAGAATGTTAATGACTAGCTCCAGCAAGGCAAATTTTCTACTATATCTGAAGTCCTTTGTATTATTTCAGCGCTTTCACGCATGAAATTCCATTTGGAATGTAATATTAAAGATAGATTCTTCGTTTTATATTTTATATATAGGGTATTTTTCTTACAGTGATAGAACTTAAAATTTAAAAAGAACACATTTAAATTAAGATTGAATTTTTCTTTATTTGAAAGATAATTTTCTGATATTCATGTTTTAAAAATAATTTCCGGCATATGTCCACCACGACTAGCTCTGAGGAACCGCATTCGATCAGACCAATTTTGGACCTCTTTTTCGAGTAATTCAGGCCTTATTTAATCAATAACACGAATTATGTTGGCCTTCAAAGCGTCTATTGTTTCTAGTTTATCAGTATAAACTGATGACTTGACATAACCCCTAAGAAAATAATCCAGTGGAGTTATGTCGCATGATTTTGGAGGCCAATAAATTGGACAATTTCTCGAAATAATGTTATCGCCAAACCTTTCTTTCAATAAATGAATTGTTACGGTAGCAGCATGAGGTGCAGCACCATCTTGTTGGAACCAAAACACTTCTGGGTCAATACTATTCAAATTTCGAAACAAATAATCATTGATCATCTATCTGTATCAAGCATCATTCACTGTTACATTAGCTCCAGCATCGTTTTTAAATAAATATGGACCGGTGATGCCTCCAGCGTGTAAAGCCTGCAGAACTTCTTGAGGATTGTTTTCACTCCATATACGGCAATTTTGCTTTTTCAAATAGCCGTTCAACCAGAAATGAGCTTCATCACTAATCACAATTTTACGATAAAGAAGTGGATCAACTTCAAGCTGTTCAAGAGCCCAATCAGCAAACAAACGACGCTTATTATGGTCAAGTGGCTTTAGTTATTGAACCAGTTGGATCTTGTATGTATGTAGACCAAGATTTTTACGAAAAATTTTCCATGTGTTGGATGCACAGAGTCCAACTTGTTGTAAACGTCGACGAATAGACAAATCTAGATCATCATTAACATTATGACTTACAGCAGCGATATTTTCTTCTGTACGTACAGTTCTTTGTTTTGTTGTTGTTGCATCGAGTAGAGAGAATGTCCGAAATCTATCGATAGTTCGACGAATAAGCTGCTGATGGACGATTATGTAAATAAATTTCAACAATTTGTAAACTTTGTTGCGACGTGAGTCTTTCCATGATAATTAGTCAATGCTTACTGAACAGAAATGTCAAAACAACATGGCTTCTATAACACCTTCTGTTAAATCACAGTTATCCCTATCGACAGTGCTATCAGTCTAAAAAAACACCAGATATTACAGAAATCGCGAAACACAATATTTAAAAAAATGGAGCACCATAAACAAACAAAATGAAATATGACGTCCAAACTTCTTGTGAGTAAAGAGAAGATCTGTGTCAGCTCAGGGGGGCAATGAACATGGATTATTTCCAAAAGTTCATAATATTCTCAAATTTTATGTCGAATCATTTTCATTCATCTTTTCGGATACGTCACTTCATAGCAATTATTACACTCAGTAGTTAAAATCAACATCTGACATGTGGTGGTCACAATCAGCAAAGCACCGCTGAAGCCGTTCTTGGAAGTTAACCACCACTCTCTACAGAATCGCTCGGTCGATTGCAGTGGTTTCCAAGCGAATTGCTTCCTTCATAAGGACTATTTCCTGTAGGGATCCGTTAGGGATAAATGTTACACTAACCATCCAGAAACAACTGATGCCTTGAAACACTTTCCTTACGTCACCCAACCTTGTCGCGATGAGTGAGCTTTTCACAACTAGAGCTCTAGTTTCTCTGAGATGAAATGGAGGGCTAAGCCGTAGTGCCTAAATGCACAGGTGTCTGTTGTAGTGCAGATATTACACCCTTAAAACTAACGTTACTCTAGCCTATTGAAGTTTAATCTTTTATATTTTTTTATCCAACGGCTGAGTGTGTTATGCAATTTACTGCGTTTCCTCGAGAGCATGGAGGACCACAGGGAGTATTTGTACTCTATGGCCACCCAATTATTTTTGGACTCAAGGGGGCAGTCGTTGAAAGTCTGCATGCTAGACCATTTAAGGGTTTTCAGTGTATTTCATTCCTCTGGTCGCGTGTAATTCATGTCTCAGGATTGCTTGAGAAGTGCTTTAGGGATTTAGCTGGGCTTGACGGGACGACTGATCGCGTTCTGAACCAGGATTATTTGTGAGGCATTTCTGGGTTTTTTGGTTTTTAACGATACGGTTTTAGACCCTTGGTAGTCGAACCAGGATTGATTTAAAGACTTTACAAGGGTTCGTGGGTCTTGAAGGTGCGATCGGTTGTCAGTGCTCGTACCGAGATCGATTGAAGCATCGGTTCTTAAGGTGGCAGTAAAAAGTCCCTTCGGTTTCCTGAACAACTCGGATACTGACCTTCAGAGTCAGTTGCGATGTGATAGTGCTTCGATGTTACCAGTCAGTGTGTAGGTTTTTCGAATTGAAGCTGCAAGTGGGAGCGTGGTATGTTCAACTCTATTGAAGAAGTTCTCGCTTTGGGCGATTATGAGGCGTATGCTCTTCACACAAGCGGCTGTCGGGCCATTTTAGAGACTGCTTAGTGGTCATCTGATAACAGATCCATGCTCATGTAATGGAGGTCTTTTCGATGCCTTGCATCACGGAATGGAAGTTGCTATTCAGGAGATTAAGCCCCAAACAATCCAAAATGTACTGAAAAATTGGGTTGATCTAATGGGACACTGTAGTCAGTTGTGGCTACAGTAGTTCCACCTTTATAATAAACTCAAAACTTTGAAAGAATTAGTTTCTCATTCATAGCCGATCAAATATGTGAATTTCAAAAGGTCCACCCCTTACTACTTTATAAATGATTGATATGGTGTTTTTAGAATATATTGTCCATATCGGTAAACCCACTACTACTTACATTCCCAAGTTTTCCCGTAGAAAAAGCTCCAGTAAACCTGAATCGAATTGAAATAACTTTGCAACGCTGCGTCGGGCTGGAACCCTCGAGTGAGTTGCAATTTATACACCTGAAGAGGTGTTTTCTCCGCTATGGAAAACTTTACTCCAGCCGTAAAATACTCAGTTCGATTCGGCTGTAAAAATAGAGGAAACGTGCCCGGAATTTCATCAAACCAGGACGGAATAAGAAGGGTGAAAATGGAAAAAATATCCCGTCTTGAGTACACCTCTTCCTCTATTCCCGGTCCGGCGATTTAGGTGAGGTGGGGGGGGGGGGGATATGGCTTGGAAATCTGAAAAACTCCACCCGCATTGTGGGGAATCTCTGCAGAAAAGTAACGTACGAACGTTTGGGCGGATTCCAATCTATTTTTCATGCGATATCTCGAGACGTAACGAGTCCTCAGGGCTACTCGACAGATCGTTCAGGGCTTTCTCATGGTATGTATCCACTAAAATTACTATTTCCGCAATGCAGTATAACTTTCAATTCCATTTATATTGCTGTTGTACCAATTGAAGACAAAAAACGCCTTATGCAGTTCTCTATAAATCACACCAAAATTTCGACTAATGCAAAATTATACTGTGCTTTGAATTCTGCTTTAAGGTGAAGCATTTTTCATCTTGAGTTTGCTGTTCTTATTGTGATTTTATAACCAAAAACACTGAATCCAAAAAAGATTAATATTGAACTGTTTTAGCCATTACCATTCATATAAATTTAAATTAAATAAATCAGAACGTACTACCTTCGGTAAATATCTTACGATATGTTTATATCAGACGATACACATTTTGTCCAGGAAGCACTAAAAATTTTTATCAACTGAAATGTAATAAAAAAATAAAAAGTCAGTGAAATAATTCAACATAACACCCATAATTAAAATACAATATTTTGTTATATGCCCATATTTCTTTTTTATGAAACTCTTTAGAAATATTCAATCTAAACTATAACTATAGTATCAAATTTTCATACTCGCATGTTCTATCTTTGAAGGCAATTCAGAAAATGATCATGACCGCACGGTTATAAACTATTTTCATGCATTAGAATAGAGCAGTATCAAACCACAGAGTCAGCACATCTTCCACCTGTGACAAAAATGGAAAATACAAGCACCTTCGTCAACTTTTGTAATCCTGAATATTATATGATCAATATAATGATCATATATACTGAATATTAAAGTGAAATGAGTCTTACGATTAGAAACTTTCATTAAAATGAAATGACCTACTACGTCATAACTTTAGTCAATATCTTACGATATTTTCAAATCTTACGATGGACATTTTGTCAAGGAAGTACTGCAAAAAACTTGAGATGGTTCTAATTATTACTTGAAATATTTGTGGGTAATTTCTCTTTAATATAGATATGATTGCAGAAGTCAAATGTGTCAAAGGAATAACCTTTGATATTTCCCATAATCTTAAAATCTAAATTGATGCTTTCAATTTCTGCGACCCATTCTTAATTTATTCAAATATTGATGAACCCAACTAAATACGAATAATACAAATATTTATAATACAATAATATCTTGTTCAGGAAACCTGAACATAAATACTTATTGTGCTGATTTCTAAACACGGAATACTAATTATTTTTTGAATGTTATCATAATGCTAGAGAAAGATTATAAAAAATACAAATCCACAGGTATACTTGGAAAAATCCAGGCACATTAAGTAGGAAAGATAAAAGGAATAAATTTCAGTATGTACTTGAACAGTTTATAATTTTAAATTTATAGAAATTGAATTCGGAATACTCACTACTACATAACTATCAATGATGATATATTATATTTGAAAAAAATTGTTCCTGTTATAAACAAATAGAAAATTCAATCATTACACTGAATTTCCACCGAAAAAAACTCTATAGAACAAACTAACAAAAACATAATTCCCATGTGTTTTGGACACGTTTCGGATCATTGTATCCATTATTATTAAACACTCGAAATAAATTATATGACAAAAAGATTTACCAGCTGCTCTAATTTTGACAAATCAACTGAATTCATTCCATGTATACTAACATCAAGTAATCTAGATAATCTTTGAAATTTTTTGATAAAACATTTTATTTTACATGACTACTAGACTATTTCTGTACTGCTTGTTTAAAATAGAGTTTTCAAAATTCAATTCAGGCACTCAGCACGTTTGATACTTAACAGAATTTCTCCCTTAAATTAAAACAAATTGTAAAAATTACTATGTTTTACTACCAATAAAAATATATATTACACATTTTCTTTTTACTCGAGTTTCGGGAAATGAACTATCCCATCTTCAGACCACTGAAGACCTAACAGTGGCACAGAGGTATTTAAACAAAAGTGATAAATATTTTTAATATTTCAATAGCTTCTAGGTAACACCTAATAGTGGTACAGAGGTTTACAAGCGGAACGTGATAAAAAACCGGGTTAAAAAAAAGAGGGGCCTTCTAACAGATATCGGAATATCGGCAATCGACAAAGAAGGTTGTTAAACAGATGGTACCCATTTAAATATCTCAAAAAATTTTTGAGGTTACATAGCTCCGTACAGTCATTCATTATTTTTACATTATTTTGATGTATATCTCAAATGTTTGGATTTACATAGCTCCGTACATTCATTCATTATATTTTACATTATTTTTATTGTGGACTAATTTGAAAATTTCAATAATCAAGTTTCTTTTCTTTTGAATCTACATGTAAAATTTTCTTAAGATTTTCTTTTGTCGAAAGGAATTACTGTTTTCTAAAGAATGAGTGGCAAAAGTTGAATTTTTGTTTACTTTTCATTAAATTCATTTTATGTTCGTTGAAAAAGGTTTTAAACAGATGCTACTTTTCAAATATCTCAAATGTTTTCGATTTACATAGCTCCTTACAGTCATTCATTATTATTACATTATTGTTATTGTGAACTAATTTAAAAATTTCAACAGATTCTAGACAATCGAGTTTCTCCTCTTTTGATTTTACACGTAAAATTTTAAGATTATCTTTTGTGGGAAAGGAATGAGCGTTTTCTAGACAAGGAGTGGCAAAAGTACAATTTCGTTTATTTGTTATGAAACTCATTTTATGTTCGTTGAACTTCGTCTTGAAGGAACGTCCTGTTTGTCCTATATATTTATTACTGAATAAAACGGTCATTCCTTTCCCACAATAGATAATCTTAAAATTTTACATGTAGAATCAAAAGGGAAGAAACTCGATTATCTAGAATCTATTGAAATTTTTAAATTAGTTCACAATAACAATAATGTAAAAATAACTAATGACTATACGGAGCTATGTAAATCAAAAATATTTGAGATATTTAAAAAGTAACATCTGTTTAAAACCTTTTTCAACGAACATTGAATGAATTTAATGAAAAGTAAACAAAAATCCAACTTTTGCCACTCATTCTTTAGAAAACAGTTATTCCTTGCGACAAAAGAAAATCTTAAGAAAATTTTACATGTAGATTCAAAAGAAAAGAAACTTGATTATTGAAATTTTCGAATTAGTTCACAATAAAAATAATGTAAAAAATCATGAATAAATGTTCGGAGCTATGTAAATTCAAATATTTGAGATATACAACAAAATAATATAAAAATAATGAATGACTGTACCGAGCTATGTAACCCCAAAAATTATTTGAGATATTTAAATGGGTACCATCTGTTTAACAACCTTCTTTGTCGATTGTTGACATTCCGATATCTGTTAGAATGCCCCATCTTTTTTTGTAACCCGGTTTTTTATCACGTTCCGCTTGTAAACTTCTGTACCACTATTAGGTGTTACCTAGAATCTATTAAAACTTTCAAAATATGTATCACTTGATGAGTCACAAGAAAATGTGTAACATATATTTTTATTGGTAGTAAAACATAGTAATTTTTACAATTTGTTTTAATTATGATCAACTACCAAATAGTAACGGCTGAAACAATTCAGAATTTCTCCCAATTTGAACCACCCTATAATTTCAATGTGACAATAGGATTTATAATTGCTTCGTAACAAAAACCATCAAGAAGTGAAGAAGAAAGTGGAACTCTCCACGTGACTCAATTTACCCCTTAATGAGGATAAATATTTCGAGCAAATATTGATATCATCTTAGCACACTCTCCATGTCTGACATCTGTTGGCTCCCAACGTCTAGATGTTGTATAATGAACGAAAATCAGCGGGAGTATTCTTTTCCTCGGTGAGTATGAAACTTCTGCGGAAATGGTTTTAATCTGGTGCAACTCCACGGTGTTAATACATATAAGCCCTCCCAATTGAGGGGATAACCTATAGCTACTTTTTCTCAACTCCCAAGTTTTCTTTGGATACACACTATGCAAAGTATATTTAGGGGATCCTGACAGGTTACACTTATGTGTGATTATTATATTAATGTCCGTAATTTTCTACTTTTCAGCCTATAATGGTCTTGAACGACTAGGTTTGACTCACTGATGAAGAATGCGAGATCAAAATTAATTCTCTTCGGTCGATTGCGCTCGAACGGAAAGAGCTAAAGACTTGAAATTTCAAGAGATCTTCGCCAAAAGTCCATTCACAAAGCCATTAAACGACGTTACAGATTCTTTGTCATCTGCCATGCTTCATATCCATAGAGCACTACTTGAAAATCGCATTGTATATTTGATGTTTCCGTTTTCGCGATATCTGTTTTTGGACCATAGGATGGAGTTTAGGTAGCCGATCAACTGCTTTACCTTCACTATTCGATGTTCTATTTCTCTTTCTGTTCGACCCCATTGTTCTATCTCTGTTCCAGGGTAGATGCATTCCTTGCAAGAGCTAACACAAAATTGTTAAAATTAAAGTTGTATTGTCGCTGCTAATACAAATACACTGTGTTTTTGGCTTATTAACTAACAGACTCCACTCCTTATATTTTTAAAAAGCCTCCAAGATATAAATTCCATTTTAATTGAATAAATAAATATCGGGTGTTTTTTTAGAGTAATAGAACTTTGAATTGAAATGAAATACATTTAAATTAAGATTGAGGCCAAATATTTTTTATTTCAGAGATAATTTTACGACATTTATGTTTTAAAAATAATTTCCGGCATATGTCCACCGCGACTAGCTCTGAGGAACCGCATTCGACCAGACCAATTTTGGACCACTTTTTCCAGTAATTCAGGCCTTATTTCATCAATAACACGATTTATATTGGCTCCCAAAGCGTCCAACGTTTCTGGTTTATCAGCATAAACTAGTGACTTGATATAATCCCAAAGAAAATAATCCAGTGGAGTTATGACGCATGATCTTGAAAGCCAATTAATTGGACCATTTCTCAAAATAATTTTATCGCCAAATCTTTATTTCAATAAATCAATTGTTACGGTATCAGCATGTGATTTAGTACCATCTTATTGGAAACAAAAGACTTCTGGGTCGATACCATTCAAATTTTGAAACAAATAATCATCGATGATCGATCTGTAACGAGCGCCATTCATTGAATTATTAGCTCCAGCATCCTTTTTAAAGAAATATGGACCGATGATGCTTCTAGCATGTAAAGTACACCATACAGTGCATTTTTCAGGATGCAATGGAATCTGCAGAACTCTTGAGGATTGTTTTCACTCTATATACGGCAATTTTGCTTGTTTAAATAGCCGCTCAATCAGAAATGAGCTTCATCACTAAACACAATTTTACAATAAAAAACTGGATTAACTTCAAGCTGGTCTAGGACCCAAGCCGCAAACAAACGACGCTTATTATGGTCAAGTGGCTTTAGTTATTGAACTTGTTGGATCTTGTATGGGTGTAGACCAAGATCTTTACGCAAAGATCTGGTGGATGCAAAGAGTCCAACTTGTTGTGAACGTCGATGAATAGACAAATATGGATCATCATTAACACTGTGCCTTACAGCAGCGATATTTTCTTCTGTACGTACAGTTCCTTGTCTTGTTGTTGTTGTTGTTACATCGAGTAGAGAAAATGTTGTTCGAAATCTATCGATAGTTCGACGAATAATCTGCTCTGATGGACGATAATGTGAGCCATAAATTTCACGAAGTGCTCTATAAGTTTGGCGGATAGAACACTGATTTTGAAAATAAATTTCAACAATTTGTTAACGTTGTTGCGGCGTGAGTCTTACCATGATAATTTGTCAATACCGAATAGGAATGTCAAAACAACATGGCTTCTACCTTCTGTCAAATCAGAGTTATCACTGTCGAAGGTTCTACCACTCTAAAAAAAATACCCGATAATTCGCTTATTGTAGACATTAATTTAATTCTAAAAGTTTTTTGAATGAAAATTTTTTTGAAATTAAAATTGTAGAAGACTAACAGATTAAATCTGTTTTGATATTCAAATTTTGTTATATTTCTTCTATCAAGTAAAAAGCCTTTCTCTTATTATTTTTCAAACATTTTAATATTAGCCTTCTACATATTTAATTTCAAAAAATAATATTCGATAGTTATTATATAACTTCAAGAATTAAAGTAAAATAATGTAATATAAGTACCACTTATATCAAACGAAATCAAATATGTAGAAGGCTAATATTAAAATAATTTTATATACCTTCTATCAAGAATTAACCTCTTTGTTATTTCATTTATAATATATAATTATTTGGTTTCTTAACATTCTTTATACAGATAGTCCTTGTTGCTATAGCAGAGGCCGTTAAATTGTCTTTCAATCTTTTAGGTCGAGGGTAAACCACAGAACTCGCGATTGCTCTTGAAAACCGGATTGTATATTTGATGTTTCCGTTCTCGCGATATCTGTTTTTGGACCATATGACGGAGTTCAAGCAGCCGATCAACTGCTTTCCCTCCACTATGATCAATTTTTCTCTTCGTGATGACTCTGTGAAACCCTCAGATCGAATTGAATAATATTATGGACCTGAAGCAATCTGTAAGAAAGGGAGGATCTTATTTTTTGTTTTCCAACTCTCCAAACCCTTACCATGCATGCCTCTGTCTGTCGGATATCGTGATCAGAGCAAATGCAGTCCAATAGATGTTTAATTTTTGGAATTGCTTGTATAAGCGTTCTTACATAAAGTTGTCTAAGATCTAGAACTCTCAGCTCAGGCCTCCTGAAAAGTATATTCAGTACCCTCTTTTCTGCTTTTTCAATTTTTGTATAAAATGTTGAATGTACACGTCAGACTTCTAACATTCAACATATGCCAGTCATGTAAAATAATTTGGACATAATTTCAGCAATAAATATGAAATTATCCATTATGAAAATAAAAGTACCAGACTCACGTTTTTGGGAGCGGTAGAAGAACCTTAAAAACGACTTCTAAACGACTAAACAGATGTTGCAAAATTCCTATTGTTGAATATTTTTACTTATTATAAGAGTGACTACAGTCGAAGGATACATCAGACAGACATAAAAAGTACGTAATGAGGTTCTTCTTTAAATCCTCGATACGAGTATCTATCTCATTTTTCTCGTGCCAATCACGTTTCAAAGATAACGGCCATTGACAATTTTCGGAGGAACACGGTGTACGTACTAACTATGCAAGGTAGCGAATGACCTATTCTGCGCAAAAAGTAGAATCGATATCACATGGCTCCAAATGATATGTTTATTATATCACATTTAGTTTACTCTTAAATAAAATAGCAAATGATTTAATTGAATTAAATATAAATATTTGAGCACTGCATGAAAATCTGCGAAATTTATGAAATTATAGCTCTTATTGATAGATGGAATTCAATTGGATGAGTTTACTCGGCTGTAAAGTTTCATTGCGTTGCTAGAAAGTTTAATAATTCAACTAAAACTAATCTGAATGCAAACGATGCATTAATATCAACTGAGAGTATTACAGATACTATTAGAATGTTATAAAAGTTTATGTTATGTTCCCCTTTTATATTCTGAAGCCATAATAACACAAAGTCGATAAAAAAAACAACAATCGATATTCTTGTTGAAAATATGCAGAACTCGTCTACAACTTACCTCAGTTCCTTTACGGCCGGTAATTTTATATAATGTTCAACTTGGGAAACCGCAACATCGATCCTGAATTGCATTTTCCATGAAATGAAGTCACGATTTTCGTATGGAAAAGATTGCCTGACTTTTTTTTTTAACTTTGCTGCTAACGTTGTGAGGTAATGCTGGGGCTGCCGAGCTAAACAAATAAATATAGGGAGCTTCTCATGCATAAGTCATTTCGTCACCTTCAGAGTGTACACAAGAATCTGCTGTATATATTCTCTGGCGAAAGGGACTTGGGAATTTCCCTTAGGAATCGATGTATTAATTCACTTTCGCAAAAGCCATGAAATTCTTCAGGCCTATACGTTGACATAATAAGTAACGAATATATTCTCAGAATAAATTAGTGATTGAACATGGATCGTTTGTTGTGAATGGGTAGATGAAAAATCTTCATTTGGCTTCGAGAAAGCCATTTCGCTATTTCGTTATGTCTTATTTCCAAAGATGACCCCTCAAGAAATCTTGTCTTTAATAAAAGAATGTTTTCATTCAGGTCATAAATAATTTAAAATTGCACATTTATTCATATTCCCCTCATTGTATAATAATATATATAATATATTTATTTTGTTATTTTCTGAATGAACAAAGTTTCCCCTAGTCGTGGGGTCCATTTTGAAAATCAATCACACTCGAAAAGTTCTTACAAAATTCTGATTCTCAATTTTATTGAAAATATTTTCATTCAAGCATTCTTTAGTTTTCTTGAATCAAATTTAACTTTACACGTATAAGACAAGAAAACATTAGGAATCAGGGCAATGTTTTGATGAGGAGTACGAACTGATGTCTATCATATTTTTGGAAAGTGACTATTTCTACTGTCTTTACAGTCGTGAACTATGCCAACTTAAATTGTTCAAAAAAACCGGAAATCACAAATTCTTTGCATGAAAATTGAACTAAAATGAAACTGATGCGATCAGAAACTTAACCACTTAGTTCACTTCATCCATCACTTTAAACGAGTTTTTTCAAATCGAAACGAACGCCAAACAGAAATTTCTGAGAATATTCATAAAGAGAATGGTAAAACCCTTAAAATAATGTGACTCACGACCCCTATTGCCTTTTAGATTCCTCAAGAGGTTCCCATTTCACTTACAGAGATGATCGAGCACCCAAGATGCAAATAAAAAATGTCACCTCCAAATAAAGAATTCATACATACGGAAATATCCGGCATGTATATTTTATCAGGGACACTTTGTATAGAATTTTCGGTTTCTTATTTGTCTCCTTCGTTTAACTGAAGTAGTGAAATTTGAAGAGCTGTTGACGTTTGAACGTGAGAGGACCTCCTGAAACAACTGTGTTGGTTTTAAAATTCTATTCAAATTTTTTAATATTTTAATTATTATATTGTGCTCATGGAAGAACAAACTAGACAAATTGAATCTTAACTTGAGTTTTTTATAAGAAGATAATTACTTCGAAATATTTTCAACTGAAATTTCTAGAAATCTATACACATAACTCTGACACGTACGCTTGAAATGAAGCAATCAATGACCGGCGCATTCGCCAATTTGTTTCTTTATATTAGTAGAGAACACGAGAATTAGGCATCAATTCATAATTTATCTTAGTGTGGAAATTGTTTTGACACTAAATTTTATAGAATATTATTAATAAAATCAAGGGCTTTTTGACATAAGTTTGGAAATGAGATTAAAACAGTAAGTAAAGATGTTCTAGACTAATTAACAAAATATATAAGAAACAGTATGTTATTTCCACAAAAATGTTTGATATACAACAATTGTTTCACTACGATGTGGCTACTTCAGGTATCTACATTCTACTGGCTGATGGTAATCAGTGTAACCGAGTTTAAATGCATTGTTAGGTAGGTGACAAAATAATGGAAGAACAAGTCATAAAAACTGAAGGTGTTTATTGAATTTTACCGCTAAAAAATGCCATTAGAGAAAGATTTTCAGTAATGGAGACTTGTCAACATCTTTTTGTTCGTTCGGAAGGATTTCACGGGCATTGTACCTGTTGATTTCAAGAAATTCTGAAAGTCTTAATCTAGAACTTTTGCTTTCAATGTGGATAATTTCATGGTTATTGTTGAAATTATACCTAAAATCCTTAAGATGATTAGCATATGTCGAATGTACGGAATCAGATATATACTTTGGTGTTCTTGGATTCTTTTCTTGAATGATCTACCTGGCTGGCTAATGTATACTAAAGGCAATCGTTGCAAGTCAACTTGTAGACTCCAGATTTATTTTTCTTATTTGTTCGATCCTTATTGTTTTTTATGTAGGTACTTAGGTTATTATTGGTTTTAAAAGCTGCGTTGTAATCAAAAATTTTTTTGAAATATTTAGCAATATTTTCAGATAATCCATTACCATAAAATAACGAAAAATATTTCTATGTTGTCCTCTTTTATGATTGGATGCACGAGATTTAATGCCATTTATAATGTCTTTTAGTGTCTTCTATATATTTTTTAATTAAAATGAGTTTCCACCAAGTAGAGACCGAATAAATAAAACATTGTCCTAGACGCGTTGACAGACAAATATATAAAAGGCATGTTAATCAGATTCAACGAAGTATACCAAATAAAGATACTTATATTTATAAGAACGAAATTATTGAATATAAATGATCTCATTCCATAAGGAAAGCGAATTTTTTTATTACTTTTCGGGATAATAAAATTGGAGTAAATTTTAATAACAAGTCAGATAGAACATTCTATGAAAATATACAAGGAGAAGTGGAATTGGATAAATTATATAAATTTTGGTTGTACTAAAGATAAATGAAGTGCTAAAATATCTGAAAATATGAATGCATCAACTTAATGTGAAATCTACTTGAAAAATTTTCCTAGGACTGACCACATGAGGGTTGAAAATTTGTAGATTTTTACGTAAATTATCTTAGTTAGTTTAATAGTAATATTTTATCCATACACGGATGTTCGGCATAATAACAATCTTCTTGAATTATGCGTCAATGGGGATAGTTATAACTCACAAAACGCTAACTTATCGAGAAATATCACGAAGGATAAATTAATTTCAAATCAATAATTCCTAACTATGGATAACAAGGCCCACATGAATGATATTATTGAAAAAACATTCTCATATTTACATGTACTAGACGTATTTGAAGGTAAAGTGTTTGATATAGCCTGATTATTCTGAAATTTCTAAACCTTTTAAGATTCCTGAAATAGCTTGTACACAGAACGAAATGTTCGACCAAATTTCAACATATTACTGCTGACTCCCTCCTTCCGCTATATAAGCGAAGGAAAATACTCGCTTAAAACACATTACCCCACATTTTCGGATATTTGACATGACCACATTAACCGATAGAGATTACAGGATTTTCCCGTTTATCGTTATTGCAATTTCCGCTTATGTCCGTTCGACTCGGCTGCCAAGAAAATAAAACCCTCACGTCTTGCACCTATATCTTCGGCATCCACATCGTCTATCTCAAGGACGCCACTACAAACTGGCAGAACTAGGCAATAATAAGTCAAGATCCAGAAGATTTATGTTTTCGCCTGTTCCCGGTGTCTTCACTTACAACTGCTCCAGACTTAACTGCGAACTTGACGTTTGTCTCCTGAAGGATCAGACATTAATCATTTTGCCGAATCAGATTCATTTTCCAAGCCGACGGGAACGTCCGCTTGGGCATTGCTTTTGATGGAGGGATGGAATAGATCGAGTTTTTATGGGGGGCGCGTTTTTTTATCTGAAATATTATTGGAATTTGGTGTCATTTGTTCCCCTCACAGAATAAATATAAACAACTTCAGTTTAGGTTCACGGAATCCTTTTGTACCATGAAGTCCAAAATATTCAATCAAAAATAGTTATCCACTGACTTTGATTTAATGAAATGCGATGTTATAAATTATGTTTCACTACTAAAACAGGAAAGTTTAAAAAAATGAACATAATTTCACATAACACTCAAAACCACGAAGAAATCTGAAGTAAAGGTGGAATATTGACCAATTTTATCTAACAATTTTTAGCCAATATGGTTATTTCAACTGAAGTTCATAAATAACCAGTTCTATTCCAGAGGATTATCCATATATCGGGTGTTTTTTTAGAGTGATAGAACTTTAAATGGAAATAAAACACATTTAAATTAAAATTGAAGCCAATTTTTTTTTATTTGAAAGATAATTTTAGGACATTTATGTTCAGAAAATAATTTCCGCCATATGTCCACTACGACTAGCTCCGGGAAACCGCATTTTGGATCACTTTTTCGAGTAATTCAGGCTTATTTCATCAATAACAAGAGTTATGTTGGCTTCCAAAGCGTCTATTGTTTCCGGTTCATCAGCATCAACCAATGACTTGACATAACCCCAAAGAAAATAATCCAGTGGAGTTATGTCGCATGATCATGGAGGCCACTTAATTGGACCATTTCTCGAAATAATGTTATCGCCAAATCTTTCTTTCAATTAATCAATTGTTACGGTAGCAGCATGAGGTGAAACACCATCTTAGTGGAACCAAAACACTTCTGGGTCGATACCATTCAAATTTTGAAACAAATAATCATTGATCATTGATCTGTAACCTGCACCATTCACTGTTACATTAGCTCCAGCATCGTTTTTAAAAAAATATGGAACGATAATGCCTCCAGCGTGTAGAGCACACCATACAGTGCATTTTCCAGGATGCAATGGAACCTGCAGAACTTCTTGAGGATTGTTTTCACTCCATACATGGAAATTTTGCTTGTTCACATAGACGTTCAACCAGAAATGGGCTTCGTTACTAAACACAATTTTACGATAAAAAAGTGGATCAACTTCAAGCTGTTCTAGGGACCAATCAGCAAACGATGCTTTTTATGGTCAAGTGGCTTTGGTTTTTGAACCAGTTGGATCTTGTATGGGTGTAGACCAAGATCTGTACGCAAAATTTTTCATGTGGTGGATGCACAGAGTCCAACTTGTTGTGTACGTCGACGAATAGACAAATCACTATAACTTACAGCAGCGATATTTTCTTCGGTACGTACAGTTCTTTGTCTTGTTGTTGCATCGAGTAGAGAACATGTTGTCCGAAATCTATCGATAGTTCGACGAATAAGCTGCTCTGATTGAAGATTATGTTAACTATACATTTCACGAAGTGTTCTATAAGTTTGGCGAATAGAACACTGATTTTTGAAATAAATTTCAACAATTTGTGAATGTGTTGCGGGGTGACTCTTTTCATGATAATTCATTAATGCTTACTGGACAGAAATGTCAAAACAACATGGCTTCTACCTTCTGTCAAATCACAGTTGTCACTATCGAAAGTTCTATCACTAAAAAAAAACACCCGATATATTTAAAAAAAGTGTTTGGGAAAATCTAGCGAAACTCCTAGTGATTATCATCAGTCACCTTTTTTTGAATAATAAATAAGAACAATGAATAAAAATATATCGCAGGTTTTGGTATATATGAAATTATAATGAAATACTCAACAAAGACAAATTGCTTGAGCGTCTTAAATATCAAGCAGAGTAATTCTCTCACATCTTTCTAAATATTTTAGTTTTATAGAACTTTTAGAGAAATTTTAAGAATTAAATTGAACAGGATGTCTAAAAAACACTGCTTCCTTTGAGTTAACATATAGAATCAACGAACAGTATCAATAGGAGATGAAAATAATCTCAAGAAAAATGTCCTCTTGATTCTCTAAAATGTTTGTTAGAAGCCCTTCCTAAATTCTACGTGGAGCATTTTTTGCTGGTGGAATTTATTATTTCTGAATATCGAATCGAAACAAATTTATCTTGGAAACAAAAATTTTTTAGTTATTGTAGAAATATCTGGTGAAAAAATGTATTTTTATATATTTTTTGATGATTATTTTGCTCCTTCATATAACTCCTTACTGAGGAGACTTTGGTCCGAATTTATCAGGTTCTTTCTCTGGAGAATGTGCTATATATTCTTCAGAAAGGAAAATAAAGAAGGCCCTTTTTTAATTATATGTTGGATATTTTTAGGTGATGGAACTTGTGATTCTTTATCATCCAATCGAAACATGTATGTAATGATACATAACTGGTTCAGCTGTTACTATTTGGTAGTTGATCATAATTAAAACAAAATGTTGATATAACTATGTTTTAGTACCAATAAATTGATATTTTACACATTTTACTTTGACTCTAGTTTTGGAAATTAACTATTCCATTTTCAGACAACTCATGTCATTAATGCACAACTAGAATGACTCTTAGTATATTACTCTGAGTTTGACACCAAATACTGAGCATCGTTGCGTATGGTGATGTACATTTCAACTCAATTGAAGTATAGTAAAGCGGTAATACTGTAAAGGGTCTCAAATAAAACCTTTATATATTGCTTTTTATGTAAGGGTCGTAGATTTTCACCCAAGAGTGTATCGCTCCAAATTGAAGGGATTATATTTCTTCGGAATTCTCTTGGAATTGTTTCCATGTCGGGATCTGACTTTTTAACAAATCATAAACACTTGTGGTATTTTGACTTGCACACACAACATAGAATTTTTCTAGATAACTAGGCGATCAGAAGGACACTCGTATAGCTGGGTTATGGATTATGAGTTGAATGACAGAATTACCTTCACTTGCCAACAATTATTAGCATATTATGGGTAGGAATAATACCATTCTCTTTAAAGTAAATTGAAATTCCCCACAGCAACCGTATTTCAGACAAGCACACCGCATCGTCGTTGCCATCACGCCCATAAACCGCCCAACCGAAACTTTATATTTTATGTTCTATACACACGAGTATCGCCACCTATTCCTTAACGCTCCCGAACGGAAAACAGATTCATTCATGGCGTGTTGTGCTGGAACGGATCCCAATCGTAAAACAAGAGTCAGTTGGAAATTTCGGTCCGCCTTCGGTAAAACAAATCATAATTTCGCTAGGCCGCTATCTGACCCAGCTATACTATAATGGCCCCCGAGGGCAAATGATCGAGTCGACCCTCGACGTCCCTGAACTTTACGACGCTATTTTCAGTTTTGTTGATTTCGATTGGCTTCCGTTCACCATCGGTATTGTGTTTATGTCATTAGAGCCATGGACGGAATTGATGTATTGGAAGAGATGATCAGTTTGGAGCGTCGACGTCAGGGACAATTGGTGAGAAAAATATTGGTCCTTGTTCAATTCACTAGTCAACAAGATTTTCGTAACACAAAGCAGATATTTATTTTTCGGATAGAAATACCCTTGTAATAATAGGAAAATTATTCCTAAAGCCCTAACACCTACCACATTTCAATAGCTCAATAAGACCATTTTACATTAGCAAGTAGACAATTTTATGATGGAACAGTTAAAATGGATGCATTTTATAACAGAAGAAGTACCTAAGTATTGTTTACAATATAATACATAAAATGAAGATTAAAAATGGGATATTTGTTGAGTTTCGAAGTGAGTGGTTTCCTCTGTATAGATAAGAAAGTGTTTGAAGGACGAAAATGGCCTGGCACAAGCCAGGCCATTTTCTGAAAATGTTAAAAAAGCCTACTTCCAATATTTTGGTGTTCTAATTGGACATCAAGACAAGCAGTGGGTTCCCTATGTGTGCTGTATTAGATGTAGCGTATCATTGATGCAGTGGATGAATGGAAAGAAAAAAAGCATGCCTTTTGCATTCACTATGGTATACTGAGAACCCATTAATCATTTAGACGATTGCTATTTTCGCCTGTCAAAGACTAAAGGTTATTCCAAAAAGGAAATGCACAAACCATTCATGAGGAGTATGAGTTATGGTAATAAAAATTTTAGAAATCGAGACAGTTTTTCTGATGATCTCGACAAGGTTATGTAGATCACAGAGCCAAATTGCAGACAACGCATCATCAGGCAGCTCCGAGAAACAGTGCAGACACTATTTCTACTCCAGATCCCAGTTCCGGCGAGCTACATTTAATTGTTCAAAGTTAGTTAAATGATTAAGAACGTGATTTGGGGCTATCGATGCAACAGTCAGAACTTCTTGGTTTCCATTTTAAGAAATGTGACTTATTCGGCAACGAAACGGAAATTACGAATTTCATTAAAAAAAATGCTCCGTTTTCTGTAAAATTCGTTGTGTGCGTCAACTGATATTGATGTTTTAATGCAGGAACTCGATATTGAGCATTCCCCATCTGCGTGACGTTTATTTATAGATTCATCTAAAATACAGTTTTAAAGCGGCGTTATTGCAAAATGGAAATTTAAAACCCTCTATACCAGTTGCCCATTCAGTGACGATGAAAGATTGTTATGAAAATATACGCACACTTTTGGATAAAATAAACTACAACACGTATAAATGGCAGATATGTGGGGACTTAGTAGTTATAGGAAATTTTAGTGGGACTTCAGGGAGTATCTACAAAATATTGCTGTTTTCCTTGACTATGGGACAGTCGGGCAGTAAATCAGCATTATATAACAAAAATTTGGCCAGAAAGAAGTGTATTTCAACCGGGATCGTGAAATGTTAAACCTCTTGTAGATAAAATAGAAAGGCTTTTAAAATATGTTTGTCTTCTACAATTTTAATTTCGAAAAAAATTCTTGTAGATTCCATCTGCCCCCTCTTCACATGAAACTAGGGCTGATAAAATTACATTTAAATTTCTCATTTGCCAGATGTTTCTAAAGTATTGAAGGTGAGTAAATATTTGTTGTTGATTGATGTTATATTTCATTGAATATGAATTATTTGAATACTGACGAAGCAAAGTCTCTCTTAAAAACTTGTTTCTCAGTAATGTTTTCACATATCTTGAGATTTTATACAAAGTAACTCCGACATCCAATAATATTGAATATTCTAAGGAAGATAGTTTTACGATGAAATTCTTAAAATCATGTTAAACATTTTTGAAAGATATTTGTTTTCATAAGATTGATCAGCAGAAACAGAATTTTGTATATTCAAAATATTTAATTTATAGAATTTTAGTTAACAATTTTTATTTATTGGATTTTGTTGTATCATTTGGATGTCTTATAATGAATGTTTATTTTATATGTCGTTTGATATAAGTGGTACTTATATGACATTATTTCAATTTAATTGCTGAAGTTATTGAATATAATTTTTTGAAATAAAATATGTAGAAGGCTAATATTAAAAGATTTAAATAATTTTATACACCTTCTATCAAGTATTAACCTCTATTTATGTTATTTTATTCATAATATATAATTATTTGGTTTCCTTAACATTCTTTGTACAGATAAGTCCTTGTGCTATAACAGAGGCCGCTAAAATGTCTTTCAATCTTTTAGATCAAGGGTAAACCACAGAGCTTTATTTACTTGTAAGATAACCTTATTTTACATTTAAATTTCTCAGCAGTTCATTTGCCAGATGTTTCTAAAGTATTGAAGGCGAGTAAATATTTGTTATTGATTGATGTTATATTTTATTGAATATGAATTATTTGAATACTGACGAAGCAAAGTCTCTCTTGAAAACTCTTTTTTCAGTAATGTTTTTACATATCTTGAGATTTTATACAAAGTAACTTAGTTAGATATCCAACAATATTGAATATTCTAAGTAAGATAGTTTTACGATGAAATTCTTAAGATTATGTTAAACATTTTTGAAAGATATTTTTTTTCATAAGATTGATCAGCAGAAACAAAATTTTGTCTACTCAAAATATTTAATTTATAGAATTTTGGTTAACAATTTTTATTTATTTGATTTTGTTCTTTCTCCAGTTAAGTGATGCCAAATTAAAGGAAAGCAGTTTTATTGGATCATAAATCAAAAATTTGCTGGACGACGTTAATTTTACAGAGAATGTTATCAGGCAGGAATTCAGAGCATGGAAATCATTGGTTAGTGTAGTAAGAGGATTTTTGGGTAACAATATGGATGCAACTACCAACAGTTAGTAAATGAATTATTAGATGCCTAAAAATCGCTTGGTGGCCGAATGTCATTAAAAATTTATTTCTTCCATTCACATCTGTCAATTTTATTGTGTATTGATAAGTTGTGAAAATATTCTTTATTATTTTATTTAACTGCAACATTCGGCTATTATTCTCACTGCCAGCTTCAAAATCTTACGATTATCACTAAAAATGTCGACTGACAATAACAGATGAGAGTTTCAAATGCTGTTCTAGACAATGTGCTATTATATTGAAATTCATATAGAATATTTTATCATATAGAATTTGGTATTCATAATATATGTTATCATTGACGCATGTTATTTATTCAATATCTGTCAATATTCTATATTTTCAATAGATTCCTTTATAATTTGGAGTCTGATATTTGGGAATTCCATATTTCTACTGAAAAAAAAACGTGTCTCTGAGACATTTGATATTTTAAAAATTCATTCATGCAGAGGTTTCACAAAATTATTCTGCTTTAATATTTACAATTTGAGATATTATTCTCAATCGAGGAATATACCCTGTGAATTCATTAAAAAAAGTTTTCTTGTTGTGTCCTTCAAATACTGCCGTGCTGAAAGGAATGATGGCTGGAATGGAAAATCATCATATCAATCATGCACAGACTTCCAAAAAAGGAATTTTTTTCTTTACGTATTCAATGTCAAGAGAATCGTAACAAGCAATTGGTAAGAACTGAGAAAAATTTGAATGGAATCAGGCAAGAGGTCTTCAGTACAAACGCAGAAGCGATAAAACAAGAAAAAATGTTGACATAAGCCAATAATCTGGAAAAAATATAATGAATCAGGTGCTCCACATATTAAAGATTTCTTTGGTGTAGTAGAAATTTATGCATAATTCAAAAATACTTCATGCACTTCCTTTTAATTAATAATTTATCACTTATTTCAACGCATAAATGCAGTCTTATCTAATTGGAGCAATAACTTTATCATTTCCATTCAAGAAATTTCATTTTCACAATAAAACTATCGCTCTCGATCGGTTCCATTCGCTATTTTCTCATAATACGTGAGTGACTTCTCCAGGTCCAAGAAATAGTCTGACGGGTACTGGCTGCATCCTACGATAGCTTCTTTGAATTCCAGCTCTTGACACCTGTAATCCTGTGAACCTACGGCTCCTGTGATTATGTGAGACTTGAGGAAATGATAGTATTTGGGAAAATTTAACCTCATGTACAGATCCATGTGCGCGTATGCTTCATCGAAAGTTGATGGCTGGGGCAACTTTATGAAATTGTCACTTTTGCTGGTAGGGGACGGATGACTGGTGGGTGTATTTCTGGTACTCGTAGAGGCTGCATCGTTGTCAAGTGGGCTTTCACAATCGACGTCAGCGGTCAGGCTTTGACGCAGGTCATCCAGCGATGGAGTATGAGCATCTTTGGTTCTTAAGGCTAATCTGTTGTAAACTATAGAAGAAATAATTTCCTTATCAAATGAATATTTTTTAATGAATTTTGAAAAGGAAGCTTTAGGTAGCCCAACAGTTATGTGAATTGATGTGAACATTGAACATATCTGCATTCAATCTTATGGCGATATTTCTGTATCATCTTCTAGTATCAGGTGTTTTTTTAGAGTGATAGAACTTTCAATAGGGATAACTGTGATTTGACAGAAGGTAAAAGCCATGTTATATTGACTTTTCTGTTCAGTAAGCATTGACAAATTATCATGGAAAGACTAACGCCGCAACAACGTTCACAAATTGTTGAAATTTATTTTGTTTATATTGTTTAAAATTGTTTTCAAAATCAGTGTTCTATTCGCCAAACTTATAAAGCACTTCGTGAAATTTATTATTTATAATACATAATCGTCCATTAGAGCAGCTTATTCGTCGAACTACCGATCGATTTCAACAACAAGACAAAGAACTGTACGTACAGAAGAAAATATCGCTGTACGAGCATAGTGTCAATGATGTAAGTCATCGTGTTAATGATGATTCAGATTTGTTTATTCGTCGACGTTCACAACAAGTTGGACTTTGTGCATCCACCACATGGCAAATTTTGCGCAAAGATCTTGGTCTACACCCATACAAGATCCAACTGGTTTAAGAACTGAAGCCACCTGACCATAATATGCGTCGTTTGTTTGCTGATTGGGTCCTAGAACAGCTTGAAGTTGATCCACTTTTTTATCGTGAAATTGTGTTTAATGATGAAGCTCATTTCTGGTTGAACGGTTATGTAAACAAGCAAAATTGTCGTATATGGAGTGAAAACAATCCTGAAGAAGTTCTGCAAGTTTCATTGCATCCTGAAAAATGCACTGTGTAGTTTGCTTTACACGCTGGAGGCATCATCGGTCCATATTTTTTTGAAAACGATGCTGGAGCTAATGTTACAGTGAATGGTGCTCGCTACAGATCGATGATCAATGATTATTTGTTTCAAAATTTGAATGGTATCGACCCAGAAGTGTTTTAGTTCCAACAAGATGCTGCTACTCCTCATGCTGCTACCGTAACAATTGATTTATTGAAATAAAGATCTGGCGATAACATTATTTCGAAAAATGGTCTTATTAATTGGCCTCCAACTGCACTGGATTATTTTCTTTGGGGATATGTCAAGTCATTAGTTTATACTGATAAACCAGAAACAATAGACACTTTGGAGCTAACCCAACTAGTGTTATTGATTAAATAAGGCCTGAATTACTCGAAAAAGTGGTCCAAAATTGGTCTGGTCGAATGCGTTTCCTGAGAGCTGTGGACATATTCCAGAAATTATTTTTAAAACATAAATGTCATAAAAGTATCTTTCAAATAAAAAACAATTTGGCTTCAATCTTAATTCAAATGTGTTTTATTTCAATTTAAAGATCTATAACTCTAAAAAAACACCCGATAACTCTTTGCATACAAGAGATGGGCCATTTAAAATTTGCATTTCTGATCGGCTTTATAAATAAAAAATTTAAAGTTGTGAGTTTATAAGAAATATTGAACCTTGACAGTAACGAATGCGAAACAATACCATTCAAATGATCAGAACGACTGTCTAAAGTAGCCTATCCGATCAATCCAATTTTTCAGTACATTGTCGATTGTTTTCTACAAAATCTCATGCATCGCAACTTCTACTTCGTGTTTAAAGGTATCAATCGTATCCGGATGATTAGCGAAACACTCATCCTCAACGAATCCGCACATAAATAGCTTTCCGAAGTGAAAATGAGCTTCATCGCTAAATATTATTTTTCTGGGAAAATGCTCATCTTCGACCATGTGATCATTAGCCTTAAGTTAAGGGCAAAGTACATTGATCCATTGTCTGAATTATTTTGTACACAAGATACCTGAATATAAACAGAACGTAAGATAGAACATTAAAGAAAATGAAGGATAAAGATAAAAACGTGTGAAATGGAATACATAATTGTTGCAGGCCTCAAACTTTCACTGAACTTACACAAGTCTCTAACTCCTTCCGTTCGAAAGTTAGTGTATTTACGTTCAAGCCAGTCGTACAGAAGCAATTTTGACCTTGGATTAGTCATCAATGATTCCAATCTGTTCATTTCAGACCGTTTGGGCTCAAAATTCTAAAATTAAACTCATTTGGCTTGTTCACTAGACAAGTACACAAAAACTATAGGTTCAACATGTTCGCATCAATTCGCACAAAAGTGTATAGTGAATGTGATATTTTGCCCAGACACTTTCTTGCATATCTGATAGTGTTTTTTTCCGAACATGCAATTCTCTGCAGTTTAGTACAAAAATAATGCACGCTATTCACATGCAAGCTGATGAAGCAAAATATGGTACATCACGTATCTCTACGCATGGTCCAAAATATGTTCAATAATTAGTTATAATAACTTCACTTCAAAAAACTTTCGGTATATATATATTTTCATAATTTATTCAGCAAGCTGACTCATATTTCAGTCGTCTTATTTTTTTAGGACCATCTACTTGAGATTAATTCCTCAGAAATTGTTGTAAAGATATCCGAAACAGCTCCCAGGTTTCTCACATTGTATATAAGATGATAAGAAAGTTAAATACTTTTTGAAATAAGTATCTTTTATAAATAAATATGTCATAAATGATGAACTGTAGATGCTTTTAGCGCATATTTTGAAGTTTCATTCGGACAGCAATGCGGAATAAAAGAAGACACCTTGTATTATTTAAAGGGCAATATTATTTGGTTACTGAAACAAATTTCAATCACCTTCCTCTGTGAGAGTGTCAATGTCATCAATAATTTCATGCATAGAATCACTAGTTGTGATGGCTTCATCGCTTTCATGATTAGGAAATGTTCTCACAGTCACGTCCTCTTGAAAAGATACCCGCTTATCGTCCTGAAATGGAAATAGAAAAATCATATTAGTCTTTAGAAAAAAGTCCAATAGAGGAAGGTGGAAGTCGCGTTAATGTTCGAATATCGTTTGGTTTACCCCTTCCTGGCAGATATTGATTGTCTGCAGCATATTGTCACACTTATTCTGGGTTGACAGTTGGAAGACGCTTTTCAGTCAAGAGATCATTTATTGAAGGGACTCATTGACCCAAGCATGAATCTTCAATTGTTATCTACGATTTGGAATATTAGAGTGTAGATTCCTAATCCACTCTAAAGTAAGATCGACAACGCTTAAGATGAGATGGTTGTTGTTCACAATGATGATTCGGAAATTCCGGATTATTTTGATCAACGATTGGCTGTTGGATCAAAGAGCCAAAAGGTTATCTGTACGGGATCGGAAAGAAGTAGTTAAACGGATAGCAGGATGCCTGCAGGGCGGCATTATCAAAAAAGTTTGGATTTCTGAGCTCAATTTTACTAGCAAGTGAAAAATTCAGTACGAAACGGTTTAGTGGTGACTCTCGTAAAGTCAATAAAATATTTCGATAGTCCAGCGTAATATTTTTAGACCAATCATCAGGGAAAAGCTTTTAGATAATTACATGCACGATTTTGCCATACCCAATGAAGAGGATGAGGGGACATTAAAATTTTAATGAGGGTTTCACAAAGGATTGGGAGATATTAGAAAGAACTGTAGAAAGGTGATGAAGGAAAACAGGAGGTACAATTGGAGGTATAGAAAAGCAACTAGATACTAAGAAGCGGACCTGGACGAAGCTAAACAAAGGCAGTTCGGCGCCGATTTGAGAGATCAAACCCAGAAGTGACGATGATTACGAAGTCAAATTTGGGGTGAATTCTTAATTCAGAATGGCTGAGTGTAGGAATTGCATTTCTCGTATAAATAAAACTACTTTCAAATCACATAGTATGTTAATTGAACCTAATGGTACTTGGGCACCTTTAACTTCATAGGATCGTTTGATTGAGGGCTATAGCTCTAGATGTCCCATAAACTTTAGAATATCGTTTGGTTTCACCTCAAATTCGTGATTCCTTAAGGAGACCTTAAGGAAGAGAGGGGGTTTGGAGATTGTGGACTTCGGAACACAAGGTGAGAAACTACAGTCAGAGGTCAGTGAAGCCAGTCAATCCAAGAGTAGCGTTGAAGTTACACGGTAATAAACATTAAAAACGGAATCTTCCGAGAATAAAGTGCATGATGGTCATTAATCGTAACACCGATTGTATTCGTGTGAATACATGTGAATATACATGTATAAAGTACATCAGGCGTTTAAATTGATGGAAGCTCAATCAAACCCTTAGGCGATTATCAAAAAGCCTCCATGTATTTTCATAGAAAAATCAAATACCTACTCTTGTACTGACATTTGGATTCCTTAAATTACTTCTACGAGATGGTTCTATCAATTCTTCACTGCTCGGATTTTCGGATATTGATGAAGATGAACTGATAATGCGTGCCGAGTCTACCTGAAAAAATACCATGTTATTCAATCTGAGCAAAGTGGAAATACTCACCAAATTAATAGATTCCTTTGACATCACAGCAACTTTGTTAGATTCCTCTTGATTCTGTGGATCGGTAGGAAAGAATCTCTGGGTTGAAAAGAAATGTCTCGATGAAATACACATCCTCTCTCGTGAACATGAATTGTCAAGATGGTTTATATCTGAAACAATAAATTGTGATATTGGCAACGAAGTATGATCGATGAAAATGGATGAAACTATTGAAAGTGGACTGAAGAATTGGAACGTATTGAAAATGATCCACGATGATTTTGAGTGATGATGCATTTGACACACAACCTTCAAATTTGAGCTAATCAGTTCCATCGTGAAAATTATTTTTGATTTTAGCACAATTTTTTTTAGTTTTTTTTAATAAACTCAGTTAATTATAATCCAACGAATGCCTCATCCCTGAATAAGAAAACAATTATTCCATCATCAAGTATTTGATTCAGATTTGCTATTCTGAAATCACAGATTTATAATTCAAACAATCGATGGTTAATGATGAAATCTGAGAGTTTCAGATCTCTACATTTTTTCATACGAAATTTAGGGTGTTTACGGAAAACTAGCATTTGGACAAAACGATAGCACCCTATTCTATTAGTATCGAGTGTTTTTTTAGAGTAATAGAACTTTCGATGGGGATAACTGGGATTTGACAGAGGGTAGAAGCCATGTTCTTTTGACATTTCTGTTCAGTAAGCATTGACAAATTATCCTGAAAAGACTCACGCCACAACAACGGTTACAAATTGTTGAAATTTATTTTCAAAATCAGTATTCTATTCGCCAAACTTATAGAGCACTTCGTGTAATTTATGGTTTACATAATCGTCCATCAGAGTGGCTTATTCGTCGAACTATCGATAGATTTCGGACAACGTTTTATTTACTCGATGCAACAACGACAATAAGATGAAGAACTGTACGTACAGAAGAAAATATCGCTGATGTAAGTCATAGTGTTAATGATGATCCAGATTTTTCTATTCGTCGACGTTCATAACAAGTTGGCAACTGTGCATCCACCACATAGAAAATTTTGCGTAAAGATCTTGGTCTACACCCATACAAGATCCAACTGGTTCAAGAACTATAGCCACTTGACCATAATGAGCGTCGTTTGTTTGCTGATTGGGCCCTAGAACAGCTTGAAGTTGATCCACTTTTCTATCGTAAAATTGTGTTTAGTGATTAAGCTCATTTCTGGTTGAACGGCTATGTAAACAAGCAAAATTGTCGTATACGGAGTGAAAACAATCCTAAAGAAGTTCTACAGGTTGCATTGCATCCTGAAAATGCACTGTATGGTGTGATTTACACGTTGGAGGCATAATCGGTCAATATTTCTTTGAAAACGATGCTGGAGCTAATGTTACAGTAAATGGTGCTCGTTAGAGATCGATGATCAATGATTATTTGTTTCAAAATTTAAATGGTATCGACCCAGAAGTGTTTGGTCCCAACAAGATGGTGCTACACCTCATGCTGCTTCCGTAACAATTGATTTATTGAAAGAAAGATTTAGCGATAAGATTATTTCGATAAATGGTCCAATTAATTGGCCTCCAAGATCATGCGACATAACTCCAGTGGATTATTTTCTTTGGGGTTATGTCAAGTCATTAGTTTATGCTGATAAACTAGAAACAATAGACGCTTTGCAAGCCAACATAACTCGTATTATGGATGAAATAAGGCCTGAATTACTCGAAAAAGTGGTCCAAAATTAGTCTGGTCGAATGGGGTTCCTCAGAGCTAGTCGTGGTGAACATATGCCGGAAATTTTTTTCAAAACATAAATTTCATAAAATTATCTTTCAAATAAAAAATAATTAGGGTTCATTCTCAATTTGAATGTGTTTTATTTCAATTTAAAGTACTAACACTCTCAAAAAAATACCCGATATAAGCGCGGAAAAATTTCAGGCATTGAATGTACGAAATGAAAATAACGTATACGGGTATTTACGTTTATTTATAATACACTATATTAGATAGATATCTTACTTCTATTCAGCTAACACTCTTTCTTGAAGAAGATTCCCACTGCCGACTGTTTGCAGAGTAAATGCGTGAATAAGAAAGAAGATATTGAATTTCGATTAAAGTTCTACTATAAGATACCTCAAGTCGACCTTTCTGCCAACCAATGTAGTTTGGATCGACAAAACCTGAAGATTTAACAATTCTCCTACAGTAAACGGGGATGGGAGATCCAACAATGAACTTGAAATTAGATTTCAATTGATCCGAAAAACTTCTAGCAGTTTCTACATGTGTGAAGAGTATTCTCAGAACTTTGATGCTGTCTGAGGAACTTTCCTTTGTCAGGAATTCTGTTCGTGTTTTTCGCAGTCTTCAAATGAATGATTGAATGGAGAGATTTTGGCTCCTTACCAGATACCCAACATTTTATTTATTTGGTGCTTGAGGCAGTGGCGTGATCCAAATAAACTTACGGAGGTAAAGAATCGAACCAGAACAAAAACTATTTCAATATTCGAATGAAAAAATATAAATTCAATGTCAACCTCATCGGCAAGTTCCAACATATTGCAATATGAGTCATAATACTGAAATACTCCTTTTATGAAGAGATTTGAACCAAATTCTTTAGTGTTATTGTAAAAATCACAATTATACAATAAATGGAGTTGAAGTGTTCCAAATCTGATCGTGAAATGGAAGTCTCAGAGAGCTGATAGCTATAATTTTCTTTTAACACTTTATTGAAACTAGAAATTTTTTTGACAGTTAAAAAAAAGATTTATAATCAGGAAAACTTTCACAAAATATATTTATATCGATTTTTTGTCTAGGAAGAATTAAATTCGAAACTATGAAAGTAAGACAATCAAAAAAACCTCGAAAATTTTTTATGATCTAAGGGTTTCTATGATACAAATTAATATTATACATTACAGATAAGCCATTAAATGTTCCCCACTAGCTGAAAGGACAAGAAAATTATTTTGATAATAATATGAATAATTATTATTATGAATAATAATTGTTGTTTTTACTGAACATTATTGAATTATCACCAAATAATAATAATCATCATTATCAATTAATAATAATGATTATTATGAAACAATAATGATGATTATCAAATAATAATAATTATTATTAGCAAATAATAATTATTATCATTATCAAATAATAATATTTATTATTATGTTCTGATCCTTTCATCCGCCATTGGAAAGCTTTCTTTCATACTCATGCCCGGAAAATATTTTGATCTGGGTTTCATAAGATTGGCTCTTTGTAGATTTGAAATATGAACCATATAATTAAAATATTTTAATATTAGCCTTCTACATATTCAATTTCAAAAAATTATATTTAATGATTATAACTTCTGAAAATAAATTGAAATAATGTCATATAAGTACCACTTATATCAACTGACATATAAAAATTATATTATAAGACATCCAAATGGTATAACAAAATCCAATAAATAAAAATTGTTAACCAAAATCCTATAAATTAAATATTTTGAATAGACAAAATTTTGTTTCTGCTGATCAATGTTATGAAAATAAATATCTTTCAAAAATGTCTCATATAATCTTAAGAATTTCATCATAAAACTATCTTACTTAGAATATTAAATATTACTGGATATCTAACTAAGTTACTTTATATAAAAAAAAACTCAAGATATGTAAAAACATTACTGAAAAACAAGTTTTAAGAGAGACTTTGCTTCGTCAGTATTCAAATAATTCACATTCAATAAATATAACATCAATCAAAAACAAATATTCACTCATTTTTCAACCATTTAGAAAATTTCTGGTAAACTGAAAAATCTTTAAATGTAGTGTAACGGTTAACTATATGTAAATATTTCTGTGGTTTACCCTTGATCTAAAAGATTGAAAGACAATTTGAGGGCCTCTGTTATAGCACAAGGACTATCTTTATAAAGAATGTTAAGGAAACCAAATAATTATATATTATGAATAAAATAACATAAATAGAGGTTAATTCTTGATAGAAGGTATATAAAATTGTTCAAACATTTTAATATTAGCCTTCTACATATTTAATTTCAAAAAAATACATTTAATGATTATAACTTCTGAAAATAAATTAAAATAATGTCATATAAGTACCACTTATATCAAATGACATAAAAAATAAACATTCATTATCAGACATCCAAATGATATAACAAAATCCAATAAATAAAAATTTTTAACCAAAACCCTATAAATTAAATATTTGGAATAGACAAAATTTTGTTTCTGCTGATCAATCTTATGAAAACAAATATCTTTCAAAAATGTCTAACATAATCTTAAGAATTTCATCATAAAACTGTCTTACTTAGAATATTCAATATTATTGGATATCTAACTAAGTTACTTTATATAAAACAAACTCAAGATATGTAAAAGCATTACTGAAAAACAGGTTTTAAGAGACTTTGCTTCGTCAGTATTAAAATAATTCACATTCAATAAATATAATATCAATCAACAACAAATATTTACTCACCTCTCAACCATTTAGAAAACTTCTGGTAAACTGAAAAATCTTTAAATGCAGTGTAACGGTTAACTATATGTAAATATTTCTGTGGTTTACCCTTGATCTAAAAGATTGAAAGACAATTTAATGGCCTCTGTTATAGCACAAGGACTATCTAATAGATAGTGTGTTATAATAAATGTTTATTTTATTTGTCATTTGATATAAGTGGTACTTATATGACATTATTTCAATTTATTTTCAAAAGTTATAATCATTAAATATAATTTTTTTTAATTATTTTAATATTAAAATATTTAAATAATTTCAAATACCTTCTATCAAGAATTAACCTCTATGTATGTTATTTTGTTCATAATATATAATTATTTGGTTTCCTTAACATTCTTTATACAGATAGTCCTTGTGCTATAACAGAGGCCCTTAAATGTTATGAACCATATTTACCCCATATATCATACCGTAACTACGCTACTGAGTTCTCGAAAAAAGTTGAACCTGGAAGAATCACTGGACATCCGTAGACATTAGTCTTCGAAAAGGATTTGGGTCTTGACAATTCTCATTTATTTAAGAGGTTATTCAAGTTGAAGAATGCTGAATGAGGGATTATTATTTGCGGTTTCTGCACGTAATATAAAAATATTACGTCAAACAATCTGAATAAATCTGTAGAGGTTGTGGAGAATTAATTCCAACTATTATCTGTAACACTTCTGATACGTTCGCCCAGCAAAAGCATAAATTTTTATAGAAAAATAAATTTTATCAAAGGCTATATAAATAAAAATGATGTATGCAGAAATTATCATAATTTTACATTGCCTTCACATTAATGGAAGATCCGGCTGCATCTATTGGATTCATTTCATCAATTAATCAAAGAAAACATACGACAATATTTGCGCGATATGACGAAAACTTACGAAAATAAATATCACATCCTTCGCCAAATTCTAGAGTCCACTTATCATTCCCATCTTCAGGTCAGGTGTTTTATTTCGAATCTGATGAAAATATCCTGAATGATTTATCCAATGATAAATTTAGAACTTGAGTTATTTCAACAAGTAACGCCGGTTAGGTTGATCATTATTCATTGAAGATGGAAATCGACCTACGCAAATGTCGTATGATGCCTTCATACGTATTCTGAGAGTGATTCACAACAAACTATTGAGTGAAAACTTTCGAAATTTGAATGTGTCAACTAATAACTGTGAAAGCATTCACCACAGTTGCTCCTCCACTGGATTCATCGCTGCGAAACAAGCCTAATTTGAAGTTAAGAGTGAGTTTATCTCATCAGCATAAGAATCCAAATAGATCTGAACTTCTCCAATTATAAACGGAATCAACTAACTTTAGGATGAAAGTTCCGAATCAAACATCTACCAACATTGAAATTCAGCTCTGGAGCTCTACTAGAGAGTATTTTCATTGAACGCCCCTACAGAAACCTTTCCGGCAAAAATACCTACCTCTTATTGGAGAAATAGGTACCTAACTTTGATAAAAATGAAATGATACACGAGTAAAAATTAGTCAATCAATTTCAGTTAAATTTGATTAGGAATTAATCAAAGGAAGGTATTTCGAATTTACTTTACTTCATACATCATATTACTTATATATTATTAATTGAAGATAGTGAAAAAATTACAAAAATCACAATTTATCTCATCATTAAGAAAGACCCTGCATATTGATTTCATTCGCATAATTTTGAATGAGAAAATTTTTCTTCACTTTAATATATTACATAATTTGACATATTAAGATTTCTTTTTCCCATAGTCTTGTTATGATTGAAGGCTGATTATACGTTTTACTATAAAGTTCTTTTATTTTCCTATAGTTTGAAAATAGATATACAATTCTCAGTATTCCTAGACTTTGAGCATGTGTGTATACTTTAAAAATGGCCAAACTTCAAGAGAAGATCATAGAAGTTATTTGCAACAAAAAATGTCATATAAGACATGGTCGAAATGATGGTAATTCTTCAATTTAACATTTCTTGATTTTACGAAATATTTTAAGCTCAAATAAATTCCATAAAATCAATTATACTTCAGTTAACCTTGTCCTACATGGTAAGAAGTTTTGTGTGCCAAGAAATTCTTATTGCAACGTGGTAAGGAGAATATCACGATTCTGTAGTGAACAAAATCAGTCATATTTGTTCAAAGGTTTTATCAATAAATATTTATTATTTATGGACCTGTTTTCTTTTCAGCAAGAAATACCTCATTTAGTGTGCTTTCGAATGATATATCAACTTTTGTGCTAGCTGCTTGTTCTTTGCCATAATATTATGGCTAAGAAGATAACAACGAAAAGTTGAAATATCGGGTGTTTTTTTTAGAGTGACAGAACTTTAAGTTGAAATAAAACACATTTAAATTGAGATTGAAGCCAAATATCTTTTTTATTTAAAAGATAATTTTATGACATTTATGTTTTAAAAATAATTTCCGGCATATGTACACCACGACTAGCTCTGAGGAACCGCATTCGACCAGACCAATTTTGGACCACTTTGTCGAGTAATTCAGGTCTTATTTCATCAATAACACGAGTTATGTTGGCTTCCAAAGAGTCTATTGTTTGTGGTTCATCAGCATAAACCAATGACTTGATATAACCCCAAAGACAATAATCCAGTTGAGTTATGTCACATGATATTAGAGGTCAATTAATTGGTCCATTTCTAGAAATAATGTTATCGCCAAATTTTTCTTTCAATAAATCAATTGTTACGGTAACAGAATGAGGTGTTGCACCATCTTGTTGCAACCAAAACATTTCTGGGTAGATACAATTAAAATTTCGAAAATAAATAATCATTGATCATCGATCTGTAATGATCACCACTCACTGTTACATTAGCTCCATCATCGTTTTTAGAGAAATATGGACCGATGATGCCTCCAGCACGTAAAGCACACCATACAGTGCATTTTTCAGGATGCAATGGAACCTGAAGAACTTCTTAAGGATTGTTTTCACTCCATTTACGGCAATTTTGCTTGTTTACATAGCCTTTCAATAGAAAATGAGCTTCATCACTAAACACAATTTTATGATAAAAAAATGAATTGAATTCATGCTGTTCTAGGGCCAATCAGCAAACAAACGACGCTTATTATGGTCAAGTGGCTTTAGTTCTTGAACCAGTTGGATCTATTATGGGTGTAGACCAAGATCCTTATGCCAAATTATTCATGTGGTGGATACACAGAGTCCAACTTGTGGTGAACATCGACGAATAGACAAATCTGAATTTTCATTAACACTACGACTTAAAGCAGCGATACTTTCTTCTGTAGGTACAGTTATTTGTATTGTTGTTGTTGTTACATCGAGTAGAGAATATGTTGTCCGAAATCTATCAATAGTTCGACGAATAAGCTGCTCTGATAGATGATTATATAAACCATTAATTTCACGAAGTGCTCTATAAGTTTGGCGAATAGAACACTGATTCGGAAAATAAATTTTATCAATTTATAAACGTTGTTGCGGCGTGCGTCTTTCCATGATCATTATGTCAATGCTTACTGAACAGAAATGTCAAAACAACATGGCTTTCTCCTTTTGTCAAATCACAGTTATCCCTATCGAAAGTACTATAACTCTAAAAAAAACACCCGATATTTCCAACCTAAATTTAGTCTTGAACTTCTTTATGGTTGAATATTAAAGTAATTCTATAACATAAATAGAGGTTAATACTTGCTAGTAGGTATATAAAAATATTCAAATATTTTAATATTAGCCTTCTACATATTTAATTTCAAAAAATTATATTTACCCTAACTTCAGGAATTAAATTGAATTTATGTCATATAAGTACCACTTATTTCAAACGGCATATGAAATAAACATTCATTATAAGACATCCAAATGATATAACAAAATCCAATAAATAAAAATTGTTAACCACAATCCTATAAATTGAATATTTTGAGTAGACAAAATTTTGTTTCTGCTGATCAATCTTATGAAAACGAATATCTTTCAAAAATGTTTAACATAATCTTAAGAATTTCATCATAAAACTATCTTACTTAGAATATTCAATATTATTGAATATCTAACTGAATTACTTTCTATAAAATCTCAAGATATGTAAAACATTTCTGAAAAACAAGTTTTAAGAGAGACTTTGCAATTTAAATTGAGTAAGGTTTACTACAAATAAATAATTCTGTGGTTTACCTTGATCTAAAGATTGAAAGACAATTTAACGGCCTCTTTTATAGCACAAGGACTATCCGTATAAAGATTGTTAAGGAAACCAAATAATTATGTATTATGAATAAAATAACATAAATATTCGATAGAAGGTATATAAAATTATTTAAATATTTTAATATTAGCCTTCTACATATTTCATTTCAAGAAATTATATTCAATAATTATAACTTCGGGAATTAAATTGTTTTTCAATCTTTCAGATCAGAGGTAAACCACAGAATTATTTATTTGTAGTTAACATTACACTCCATTTAAATTTTTCAGTATTCATTTACCAGAAATTTTCTACATTATTGGAGGGTGTGTAAATATTTGTTGATTGATGTTATATTTTATTGAATATGAATTATTTGAGTACTGACGAAGCAATGTCTCTCTTGAAACTAATTTTTCAGTAATGTTTTTACATATCTTGAGATTTTATAGAAAGTAACTTAGTTAGATATCCAATAATATTGATTATTCTAAGTGAAATAGTTTTATGATGAAATTCTTAAGATTATGTCGAACATTTTTAAAAGATATTTGACTTCATAAGATTGATCAGCAGAAACAAAATTTAGTCTACTCAAAATATTTAATTTATAGGATTTTGGTTAACAATTTTTATTTATTGGATTTTGTTATATCATTTGGATGTCTTATAATGAATGTTCATTTTATATGTCGTTTGATATAAGTGGTACTTAGATGTCATAAATTTAATTTAATTCCTGAAGTTATATTTATTGAATATAATGTTTAATGTTTGAAATTAAATATGTAGAAGGCTAATATCAAAATATTTAAATAATTAAAGTAATTCTGATGGGAATCATGAATTTATCTCTCGAATGAAAATAATTCAAACAAATAAACTGAATTTCAAAAGATTTTAAGAAAAAATGTAAATAAAACAGACTACTAATAATAACAGTTGTTCCAAATGTGCACCGCCTTGTTCAATAATAATAATAATAAAGTTGATTGATTCTTTCGGACATTTACAAATATATAAGACAAGTCATACAATAAGCATACATTGACAGAAAAAATATATAACTATACTAATGGTGTCCATTAGAAACTCGTCAATACTACATAATATCAGTCATTGATTAATAAATAGGCACTTAACTTCTCTCTTGAAAAGCTTTACATTCATTGATTTGATTCTACTGGGCAAATGGTTGTATACTTTAATACCCATGTAATTTAGTGAAGACTCATATTTACTTGTTAAATGTCTAGAAAAGGCTATAATATTTGTGTGCCGCGTTTCATACTCAAGAATATCAGAACATTTCCTTTATCTACTTGTGTTGGAGCGGATATAACGAAGGCAATTAAGAATATAGACACATGGAAAGGGAAGTATGCCAAACTGTCTGAAAGTCGGGTAACAAGAATCGCGGGGCCGATGTTTAAATATAAGGCGTATGACGATTTTGAGAAATAAAAACTCGTTGAATCCCTCGAGAACCCCAAAAAACACATTATATCTTAAATGACACTATGCTGACCTATAACGCATTTTTGCACACATTTTTGCAGATCCTCTCGAGGCTGAACGCGAATTTGATATACTTTTTCTTTACATGGTGTTCCACATATAAAAATCCAAAAGCGTAAGGTCAGGGCTTCTTGGTGGTGATCTTACCAGACCTTACCTTAGATTCAATTGCACCCCGAAATATTCATTCATTAAGTCCCGTACAGAAATTTGGTCTGTCAGCCAGGTGCATTTTACCCAATATGTCTCTTAAGCTGCTTTGGACTAATGTAATGATTTCTTCAGAGTTGAGGCGATTGGGAAATATTGCTGGTCTTCATAAAATGGAAATCAATTCTTTAGCACTAAATAGAAATAATTTAGCTAAGATGTTGAACAATCAAGGAACTGCAACTTTTCAGAATCGGCAATTTATCAAACTTAATGTGATGATTGTAATGCTACATATATAGGACAGACAGGACAGATGTTTACAACATAGAATCAAGGAACATTGGATGTCTATTTTAAAACACCAAGAATCAATGGGTTTTAATGAAAATTGTGTAGGAAAGAACCATTTTTTTAATAAGAAAGATGTCACTTCATTATATAATGTTAAAAAGGGTAAATTGATGGACTCTTGGGAGATTCTTTCAATCAAAAAAGCCATTGAGAAAAAAGAGAATTTAACAAATTTCCGAATACTCTTTGGAAACACCCCTATATTGGATGCTGTTATTTCCTTGCGCCATAAAAATACACAGATGTCTTGAATGTAATAAAATAATCTTTTCAATTTTAAGTTTAGTCACATTCTGTACTTCTTCGAAGATGGTCGAAAGAGTGAAACATGTGTCAGGATTCTGAATAAATTGTGATACATAAAAACTGTGTAAATTTTTTTATAAATAAAATTATAGCAGAAACTGTAAAACTAGTCCGTGCAGATTGTGTTTCTTCGGAAGAGCTTCTTTGCAATGCGGCTTATTATGGTGGACCTTCTACTCTGATAAGCCTCTTTCCACATTATTTTACTCGGCCATTCAGTCATCGTTGAATACTCCATTACAAATATATTCCTTCGGATATCCCGACGCAAATATTCGAAGCAATAAACGAAACCGCGTCACCTCAATATTTTCTGATGCAAGTATCTGAACCGCAAATTTGCATATCGTTCGTCCTGCCAGATATTCCCCAAATTATAGAACCCGTGCCTACGCATATAGCACTCGGAGCAAATGGAACTTCGATGGGAAATTACCCAGAATATTTCCCTGAGTTATTCCAAGACCGCCCGCTTTCTGCGAAAGAAGTAATCAGGCTGGATATTCTAAGTTGCAGATGTAAATCCACCAGATAACATTATTTGAGGAATTGAATAGAATATGAATGGAATACAGATCAGTTCAATGGTTGAGCGGAGGAATTTTGAATAAATCAGGGCTTATTTGATATTATTCCTTCCATAGGGCATATTTCGGAGAAATTTGAGTCCTCTGAATGAATCTATCTTTCTTAGATGGGTCGCATGATACATTTTATATAGGGTTTAGATCAAATAAGAGGTGGCATTCCTTTTCAATTCAATGGAGATATCTAGAAAATGGTTCAATAGATCTCTCAAAATATTAAATAATAATATTTTTATACTAGAGGAATACAATGTGTGAAGAATTGCTTGGTAGGTAGAATTAGTATGCAAATTCTTGGTTAAGCTTCAAATTACTTCAAATTGGGTTGAGAGAGGAATGTACTACTCTGTCAAGAAAGTACCGGGAATTTTCAATTAAAACAACATTTTTACATTTAATCGTCAAAATTTATTGGGTCGCCTTCAAAATAGGCTCCATTTGCTCCAATACATCTATGCCAACGGCACTTCCAATTATCGAAACAACGAATTTTGTTTTATGGCTTCAATCGACTCAAAACGGGTGCCACGAAGGGGCAATTTTAGGTTTGGGAAGACGAAAAAGTCGCAGGGAGCCAAATCCGCCGAATACGGTGGTTGCTGAAGCACGTTTGTTGAGTTTTTGGCGAGAAAGTCAGTCACAATCGTAGCTCGGTGAGAAGGCGCGTTATCGTCATGCAAAATCCATGAGTTTTTCGCCCACAAATTTGGCCGCTTCTTACGGATACGCTCACGCAAACGTTTCATAACGCCTAGGTAATACTCCCTGTTTACCGTCTGACCCTCTGGAACAAATTCATAGTGCAACACGCCACGGATATCGAAGAAAACAATGAGCATCACCTTCATTTTCGAGCGGCTTTGGCGTGGTTTTTTCGGTTTCGGCTCATTTTTTGCCACCCATTCCGATGATTGCTGGCTTGTTTGCATATCGTACTCGTAGACCCAGGTCTCATCACCAGTTATAATGCGTTCCATGAATGTAGAATCGGAATTAAAGCGATCCAGCATGTCTGAAGCAACCTGTTCGCGATGACGTTTTTGAAGAAAATTCAGGTCTTTCGGTACAAGTCGTGCGGCCACCTTTCTCATGCCCAAAATATCAATCAAAATCGTACGTGCGGACTAGTGGGATATCTTAAGATCACGTGCTATCTCTCTCAAGCTGGTACGACGGTTTTCCAGCACCCTTTCCTCAATTTTATCGACGTTATCTTCGATCGAAGCCGTCGATGGGCGGAACGAGGCAAGTCTTCGACCACTTCACGACCGCTCTGTACCACTGATATGCACGAGTTTTCGATAGAGCATTATCACCAAAGGCCTTTTGCAACATTTTCAATGCATCGGCACACGAAAATTCATTTGCAACACAAAACTTTAAACAAATTCTTTGCTCAACGTAATCACCAATAGTAAAAATCGGCACGCACTCTGACATCGACTGACTTAATCAGCTGTTGCAAACACACTAGTTGACAGATTCCGCTCAAGCTTGGCATAGTAATTAAGGACAGTGGTACCAACCTAGGAAAAAAAATTTTTACCTGCCTCAGTGCCACGCCAGATTTAAATCGATAATTCACAGTGCTTTCTTGACAGAATGTATAATTGACTTTAATGGTTTATTTTCAGCCTAAATACATGATTACAAATGTACAGTTTTGGAATTATTTTCCCAAATTGAGGGAGGTGTTCCGGTGTAGTTTGAACTATAATTGTGGTGAAAACACTATCTTGTTCGTGGATAAGCAGTTCTTTGAGCTTTGTCACCGTTGTTTCACCGAATTCACTTTTACTGGTTTCACTGTTTGGTTGAGTTTTCACAAATTGCTATCTAATTACAAATAATGCAGATAATTAATTCACTTCCAGACCTCAAGTGCGTTATGAGTAATTATGAGAGGATGTTCATTGGAAAGTTGAAGAGAATAAGAGGAAATAAGCTTATTGAGGAGCAGAGAGAGATGTGTGTTATAACTTGGGAGTTGAGACATATATAATGTATATTAACATATTCATAAATTGGATAATCACTGAAAATAGTAAAAAAATATCTTTATGGTTTTGAAATAGTTTGACAGTAATTTTTTCTGTAACATTCATTGAAATTTACAATCTACTCTTCACAAGTATTAAGTGAATGTCATGTGTTGAATAAACACATGTAGAAGTTATCAAACACTATTGATACTTCTTTACAGTAGTTCAACTGTAGTCAGGTGGACAAGTCCTCTTTAATCTTCTTATGTTGAACGGGTTTTCCGCTACCTGGTCTATAATTCTGTTTTCGTGTACTTCCAGATTTTGGTGGTATTTTCTTGAACGTTTTCGGATTTCATCACTAATGAAGGGGATCTTCAAATCATCATGAATTGTTAGATTAGGAATATACCAAGGTGCATTGGTGAATGGTAGTATTTTGGACTGAAGTCGCTGTATAATTCGAATATTGGAAGTCTTAGAACTACCCAGAATTGGATACCGTATGTCCATATTGGTTTTGTAGGTCAATACCTTATTTTGGAGAGATAGTTTTGATTTTCTGCGCATTAGCCAATACATTAGCCTGATTTTGATATTTATTTTTTGTACTTTTAGCTTGAATGTGTTGTTTCCGAATGAGGCGTTAGTATAAGTGAATACCCAGTTATTTTGTTTTGGTTTTAACTGGAATTTGTTGATCATATATTGTAACTCTGACATATATCTCTTTCGTTAGTGAATGTAACTTGTACGAATTTTGTTTAGTTGATGGTAAGGCGCCATGTTCAGTACGATTGTCCTAGTTCATTCAGATGTTTCTGAACGTTTTTGAAAGCTGTTGCTGGATTTTCAGGGAGGTCGATGTCGCTATGTCGTCTGCAAAGGTGGCCAGTGTAGTGTTCTCTTTTTCTGGAATATCTGATGTATAAATCAGATGAAGCGGTGGACCTAATATACTTCCTTGTGGAATCCCTGCTTCAACTTCAATCTAGAAAGATATAGCATCGCCATATTTAATTGCACAGTATCGTTCCGATAGATAGGACTTCAGAATCAGATCATAGGGTTGTGGAAGAAGCTTCTTCAATTTAAAGAGTAATCCACTATGTCAAACTTTGTCAAAAGCAAAACTACACCTGTGCACTATCTTCGAGACTTGTTGAAATGGCGTTTATTATCCGGTGTATTTGAAGTGTTGCTGAATGATTTTCTCTAAATCCCAGTTGATGGTTTGGTAGAAGTTTGTGTAGATCGATACCCCTCTTCAATCTTGCGAACAGAATAAGCATCTCTAACAATTTTTCCAAAATTGGTAATAGGATTATTGGCCTTTAGGATCTCACATCGTGTTCATTTTTGTTTGGGTTTCGGTATCATTATTTTTTTTGCATATTTCCCGAAAATATTGTGGGAAAATAATACGCATTATTCGGTTGTAAATCGTATCGAGTAATATTATAGCTTTCTCGAAATCTCCCCTATTATCTGATCAAAACCGGGTGCTTTTTTATTTTTCAGCTTCTTGATTTCGTGAAAAACTTCTTTGGGATTGAAATGTTTTATGGGAAGAGATTTCTGACAAGTACTATCCAAGAATGACTCAATATATCAGTATCGTTATTACCTGGGCAAGGATTATCTGAAGTGAATAGTTGTAACAAGTATGTTGCAAATAAGTTTGATTTCTCCTCATCAGACTTGGTCCATTCTCCAAGGATCGAAGGTTTTCTTTGTACACGTCTTTTGTACCTATTTGTAGCCTTCCAGATATTGTGATCGCCGTTGTTGTGTATATTTTGAATGTGGTGTTGGAATTATAAGTTGAAATATTCTTGTAGTTTTTTATGGAGTGCCCTACCCAAGCGATTGTAGTCTGCTTTGTCCACCAAATTGTGGAATCTCTGCCATATGTCACTAGCACGTCTTTTCACAGCTATCAGTTCACGAATTTGTAATGCTATTGTCTCATTTGTGCGATTGTCATTTGGTTGATATGGTGTGCTTTCCCGAGCTGCATTCTGAATCTTATATGTTATATGCTTTGAAGCTGAGTCCAAGTCTGCAACATCCTTCAGTTTAATATACAAGCTTATTTTCTCACTAAGTATTCCCTGAAAGAGGCTCCAGTCTGTCCTACTTGTGAGAGTAGTTTTATTCTCCTGGTTTCTAGCAGCTGTACTGAGAGTCATTAAAATCGGTGTGTGATTCGATGATAGATCTGGAGTCGATTATGTTTTCGGTAGTTATTTCTAATACCATTTGTGATGAAAAAGTCCAAGATGTCTAGGATCTTATTAGCATCAATCGGCCAGTAAGTTGGAGTTCCATGTGATGCCATATCTAGATTTCTGGTTGTTATAACCTTCATCAAATTGCGTCCTTTGAGGTTCATTAATCTTGATCCCTCAGTGAGTGTGCTTTGCATTCCGGTCTCCTCCCACTGGAAATCTTTGTTTGAATTTTTTGAAAAATTCTACATATTGGTCTTCTGTTATACTGGTGTACAGTAAATGGCTGATGATACATCAGGGATCCATGTTTCTATGTAGACCCTAATATTTGTGGCCTGTATCTCATCAGTCATATAGTTTGGCAACGTATGGTGTTCGATGTTTCTCCGAGTCAATATGGCGGAACCACATGTGCTCTGCCATCAGGATATTTAGAAGAGTAGGTGTAGTAATGTGTGAGCTGAAAACCTGTTCTTTCAGTGAATTTGACGGTGAATAAAGAGACAATTATATTCTTGTATTGTGGCTGAAGTCATATAATGTTCCAAAGAATAACTCTTTGAATTCTTTCCGTACATTTAAGAAACATTCTGTATAACCATAGTAGTGCATAAAGTTATTTCATTCATGAGTCACCATAACATGGAACGACTATCCTATTTTCATTGTGACAGAATTGCCTAGGTATATCAGAGGAAAATAGAATCATTGTCCTTAGATTTTAATCTCCCTGAAATTGTTACTCGCTCCCTTTACTTCAAAATATTCTTCCTTTGTTACGAATTCATAAGTTACCTTGTAGATTCCAATAGCTAGCAGACGCAGGTCCCCTCTGTGACTTTCCATTAAAATCCTGACACTTTGCGCTGAAACTACACAAAGGGTAACAGTGAGAGCAATGTCAGTGACACATCGTCATTCCTGCAGCATCCTTTCATCTAGTGATATATTATGTTAATTGTTGCTGTGTTGCCAGGGTTAATGAGAAATTAAATAAAGGTCTTCGTTTCGGCGTATTGAGTACTCATGTTGTCTTCAGATAGCGATGATAACGGGTCAGACAACAAATAAATAACTAGTACAGTGATAAGATGTGTTCGTCTGATATTTTTAGTTGTTTTAGCTGGAGGATGATTTATTATAAATTGTTTGGGAAAAAAAAACATTATTTTTACGTGAACTTAAAGACTGTATTTAACATGTTTTGGATTATCCGATTTTGGGTTGAATATGCATCTGTAATTTGTTGTCATTTTGACCACATCTGCTGCCGTTTTCATAGAACTCTTAGTCCTTATTGGCCAGAAACTCTAGTAATCGATTCGCACAATCTTCTCTTGATATCAATTTCTTATCACTCAGGAACTTTTTCAATACGAGTAAAATATAGTAATCGCTTGGTGCTATGTTAGGATTGTATGGTGGATGCATCAAAATTTCCAATCCAAGTTCCCGGAGTTTCTGGCGAGTTCAGTGAATGACAATTGAATGGACCAAACAAAAATCAGAAAGAGAATTTCTTTAGTTTGAAATATCATCTTGACAACGAGGATGATTCTAAAATTGTTTGATCGATAATTTATGAGATATCGATCACTACAGCCATCTACCGAAAAAATAATGTATTTATTTCTCCCCAAACTATTATGTTCTCGAAAATCATAATATGAAAAAAAATTGACTGGCATTTATTAGAAATATTTTTCCTACAGGCACTAAATTCTTATTTCACCCGAATATTTTGGCCTTTGGATAGTTCTTAATGCAATATTTACTCTCTCTTTGATTGTTCCGGTTTTCACTTGACGGAAATTAATATTGAAATTTTTAAGTGAAAAATAATTTTGGTCAGAAATATTAAGTAATGAGGATTAATTTAAGACTGCTTGATCGTTCGAAAAAATTTGTTTTTTATGCATCTATTGATTTCTAGGATTTTCCAAAAGAATAAGTTGGTGACATTTATTTTCGATGTGTAATATCTTGTAATCGATATCAATTTTTATGTTCTATTTCTAGCGAATGAATAGCAGATGTTGAATTTCGTATTTTATTAATATAAAATTCTTCATGTTCCTCAATTCTCATTTGAAATAAACGTCGAGTCTGTCCAATATATACATACTGGTAAATATTACAAGTGACAAGTGACGTATTGGTTGTTTTTCATTAAACTGCCTGCTCAAATATTAGTTTCTAATGATATTGGGTTACTCGGAATGTAATTTCGTTTATTTCTACGAAAATGAAAGACAATTTTCGTATAACTAATGACTATTTCATTGAATTATATATTGGCTATTCTGGCCCAATACCTTTTGCCATCTTCCTGATAGTAGCATGATTGCACGCTCATAAAATATTTGGCCTTTGCTAGCAAAAATTGATCTAGGTTATTTTTGACCTCTTCATTTACAGTAAAGGTTTTACCGTTCAAAAAATTTTGCAATCATCGGAAGAAATAATAATCCGAAGGCACCAGATCTGGAAAATATGGTGGATATAGCAGTGTACCCTATTCAAGCTTTTGGCGAGTGAACAAACTTGTATGAAGTCTCCCATTATCTTGGTGGAACACTTCATCTTTTCTGTTGATTAATTCCAGCCTTTTCTGTTGAAGTGCATCATTCAGTTTGCCTAGCTGATGACGTCCGAATTAATTGTTGTGTTAACCGGTAAAAGCTCAAAATAAACGATTCCTTTAAAATCCCACCGAACAGACAGCATCACCTTTTTTTGATGTATATTGGCTTTCGAAATGCTTTGAGCATTTCATTCTTTTTGCTCCATGATGTCTTGCATTTGACGTTTTTATATACAAACCATTTTTCGTCTCCAGACGCGCTTCAAAAATATATTATTTTCGTGCCATTTGAGGAGCGAATCAGCACAACTTTGTCGCCATGAGAACATATGTCGAGCATCGAGGTTAAACCCTGGCGTTTCAAGTGTTCATAAACAGTTGAATTCGATAAATTTAACCTCTCACCGATCTCACGTTTTGTTATTAGCCCATTCGCATCATACCTTTATCATGTCTTTATCAGCTTCAACCGTCCTTCCGGAACGACATCTAATTTGCGAATCAGTTCTAGCACTGGCGTACTGTCAACACATCTTCTCCATACATGTGTATGGTTCATTTCTTTCTGGCTTGAACAGCATTTTCATCCTTTCTGTAGTAAAAATGAGAAATATAACGAAAATGGTGCTTATTGCTCTCCACATTTAAAAGGGTAGCAACCAAAAACTACTACGTAGAATTAATTGAACTTTTTCACACACAAGCCTTGCTATATCTGCTCTCAAAAAAGCCAAAGAATTATTATGCGGCTTAAGTCGGATTCGACAAAATACAATTAAATCCTTTGTCGGGAGAAAACGGAATTACTTTCCGAACAACCTTAAATATTACGATTTCATTTTTTATTTAAATATTTAGCGATCTTTCAGGTTCCTTTCCTATGAAGAAATTTATTTCAATGAAAAGGGGATTTTTCAAAATAGCTCCATAATAAAGACAAAATTTCATTTATTTGATTGATTGAAACTCATTTAAAATATTATTTCAAATAAAATTATTCTAACGTCCACATATCAGATTTCAAATAAGAATAATTGTTATTCAAAATGTTGAATTTGGCGATGTCACTGTGATAGCGAAACAATTGTTGTACTTATAATGAATATGTGGAAATTAGAACAACCCCATTTAAAATATCATTTTGAATGGATTTTCATCAATTAAAAACTGATTCAGTTCAACATTTGGAAAACAAATATTCAAAATTTCCTTATCAATTTTTCTTGAATAAGTTTTTCATGACATCTCTGGTCAATGTATACGGTCTTAAAAATCCCGAATTTGCAGACAATATAAGCATAACAAGAGCGAAGCTTGGCTCACGTCGAGTAGGGTTTTTGAGAGGCACTTCATTGTTCTTTGAAGACAAACTCCTCACGAAGGTGTTACTCGAGATGAACCGAATTGGAGAAGCATATGACCTTGTTTGTAATTCTAATTGAACAAGTAGATGTGCTGCTTTCTACTTACTCTTTAATGGTGCCAGCAAATGTTTGTCTCGAAAACATGAATAATAAAATTAGTTCATACTTTCCTGTCGAGTTGAATAATAGCTACATAATAAATTCCGAGTTGTCCATGTTATGTCACATTTCATTAAAGAATAATGAGAAATCTTATGCTTCATTGAATTCACTAGATGTTATGGCATTTGATATTTTTATGATATATTTAGGTAGAAGGTTACTGCATAATTTAAAAAGAAATTACAGTGTGAGTCAATACTTGATATAAGTAATTTAAATAACTTCAAATTAGAAATTATATCTTCCAACTTTTACAATATACATTCTGTCAAGAAAGTACCGGGAATTATCGATTTCAATCTGGCGGGGCAATGAGGCAGGTAAAAATTTTTTTTCCTAGGTTGGTACCACTGTCCTTAATTACTCTGCCAAGCTTGAGCGGGATCTGTCAACTAGTGTGTTTGCAACAGCTGATTAAGTCAGTCGATGTCAGAGTGCGTGCCGATTTTTACTATGGGTGATTACGTTGAGCAAAGAATTTGTTTAAAGTTTTGTGTTGCAAATGAATTTTCGTGTGCCGATGCATTGAAAATGTTGCAAAAGGCCTTTGGTGATAATGCTCTATCGAAAACTCGTGCATATCAGTGGTACAGAGCCTTCAAGGACGGCCTTGAAGTGGTCGCCCATCGACGGCTTCGATCGAAGATAACGTCGATAAAATTGAGGAAAGGGTGCTGGAAAACCGTCGTACCAGCTTGAGAGAGATAGCACATGATCTTAAGATATTCCACGAGTCCGCACGTACGATTTGGATTGATATTTGGGGCATGAGAAAGGTGGCTGCACGACTCGTACCGAAAGACCTGAATTTTCTTCAAAAACGTCATCGCGAACAGGTTGCTTCAGACATGCTGGATCGCTGTAATTCCGATTCTACATTCATGGAACGCATTATAACTGGTGATGAGACCTGGGTCTACGAGTACGATATGCAAACAAGCCATTAATCATCGGAATGGGTGGCAAAAAATGAGCCGAAACCGAAAAAACCACGCCAAAGCCGCTTGAAAATAAAGGTGATGCTCATTGTTTTCTTCGATATCCGTGGCGTGGTGCACTACGAATTCGTTCCAGAGGGTCAGACGGTAAACAAGGAGTATTACCTAGGCGTTATGAAACGTTTGCGTGAGCGTATCCGTAAGAAGCGGTCAAATTTGTGGGCGAACAACTCATGGATTTTGCATGACGATAACGCGCCTTCTCACCGAGCTACGATTGCGACTGACTTTCTCGCCAAAAACTCAACAAACGTGCTTCAGCAACCACCGTATTCGCCGGATTTGGCTCCCTGCGACTTTTTCCTCTTCCCAAAACTAAAATTGCCCCTTCGTGGCACCCGTTTTGAGTCGATTGAAGCCATAAAACAAAATTCGGCGCGAGGGCTAAAGTCCATCCCGGAAAGCGCCTATAAAAAATGTTTCGATAATTGGAAGTGCCGTTGGCATAGATGTATTGGAGCAAATGGAGCCTATTTTGAAGGCGACCCAATAAATTTTGATGATAAAATGTAAAAATGTTGTTTTAATTCAAAATTCCCGGTACTTTCTTGACAGAGTAGTATATTGAAATCATATCCAAGAACCATAAAAATGATATTCTTATATATAATCAATATAAAATATTTCTCGGTGTCTCGGAAAAAGCGATTTCACTTCATGACATAAAAAGTAATTAATACAAGTGTATTAATAAAAGTATATAAGTATGTATATTAACATACAACGATAAAAAATCCACTATTTCAAAATTGTCTAAATTTCCCAAAATAAAGGATCAAATAAAATAATTGAACGAGAACTTTATAGATGATACAATCCTATAATTTCTACAAAAAATTTAATTCAATTTTTATCATATCGTTATGAAACAATATATATATAGTATGGGCTAACAGTCTGCTCCATAATTACAGTCAGTATTCTATATCTTCTATAGATTCTATTTATCCTTTTTTTATACTGTACGATGTCTGTAATATACTAAATAGCAACAGTGTTTCTAAGACAATTTTATTTCATTTTGTAAAATTTTTCAGAAACTTTCTGAAATTAAAAATTTGTGAAGAGGTGTAAAAGTATAAATCTGCCTGATATTCGAGATATTGACAAAAACTATCTAGCAAGTCATAAACCCCGTTTCAATTATTTCATCTACAATTAATAGCCAAGAGTAATCCGCATTCACCACTGTAAAATAATCGAGAAAAGAAACAATATATCTAATTTATTTTTAGGTAAATAATGGATAACTCTCATAACTGTGCCTATCATTCGTTACTATTCTGACGATGATTTGATCGAAATTGTTGAAAATAGAATTTTCCGAATGTAATATACTAAAACCGGGAACTCCATTCAAAGAACTACGAAAGCAAATAATTGTCGGTAATACAATTTTAATAATAAAAAAGGTTTTTTCTTGACAGAAGGGTTATTACAAAATTTGAACATTGTACAGATTTATTCTTTTAACCTCATATAAATTTTAATTTCAAAAAATTTGTATACAAAAACTTTTAGAATGAAATTGTAGAAATCTCTTCAGAACACACTGTGTCAATTTAGTAGACATATAGAATTAACACTTATTCCACAGTGCCAAAAGGATATAAGGGAATTCGAAGAAATATAAATTGGTAATTAAAACATTATTGAATGAATACTTGAAGAGTACAAAATTTTGTTTCTTTCCTTGTTTTATGAAAACAAAATTCCTTTCGAAAAAATGCAAAACACAACTTCAAGAACTTCTTCAAAAATAACTTGCTCATAATAAGTTCTTTTCAAAAAAATTTCTAAAACATGCAGAACATCTTCAAAAAGCAATTTAGAATTATTACAACGGAAACTCATCAGCTCTACTTCATATTTAAAAAAATAAAAATAATTAACAAAATATATCTTACCATACAAAACTGAATGCAATACAAGTACATGAAGTCAACTTTTGAAAATCCTACCTATTCTTTGTTCGTAACTGAAACTACATAAAGTTTGCAAGGTATTTAATGGATTCCTTTTAACCCAAATGATAATATGAAATAAGTTGAAACCTAAATATATAATTATTATATATACAATAAAATAATACAAAAGGGTTTTTTCTTGATAGAAAAAGTATTAAAAAATTTTAAATATCTTACAGATTTTTTCAGTCGACCTCCTACAAATTTTAATTCCGAAAAATTTTTATTCGAACACTTTTAGAACTAAATTAAATATATGTCTTTAGAATACACTGTGTCAATTTGTATGGTGAGATATGGTTTATTAATTATTTTGATTTTTTAAATATGAAATAGAGCGGATGAGTTTCCGTTGTAATAATTCTAAATTGCTTTTTGAAGATTTTCCGCATCTTTTAGGAATTTCTTTGAAAGGAACTTATTTTGAGCAAGTTGTTTTTGAAGAAGTTCTTGTGATTATGTTTTGCATTTTTGCAAAGGAATTTGGTTTTCATAAAACAAGGAACAAAACAAAATTTTGTACTCTTAAAGTATTTGTTTGTTAATTTTATTTTTCGAATTCTTTTATTCTCTTTCGGTACTGTGTCATGGGTGTTAATTCTATATGTTTACTAAAATGGCATAGTGTGTTTTAAAGACTGTATGATATTTAAAAAATACAATTAGAAATCTATAAAGTTTTCCTTCGATTGACCGCTAAATTTTTAGTAGATATTATAATATACCACTCCAACAATGAATTAATCGTATTCATTGAAATAATGTTTCATACTATTTCTCATTTCGGCCCTCTGTTAATATGTTGGTGAACTGCTTTGTGTCACCAGCAGAGATAACTGATAAAACCAACAAATTAACCGCAGTGTGCAACATTCAGTGACCTGAAAGGGGCTTTATGAACTTCATCTCACATTCTGGCTGTGTAATATTATAAATCCTGTCGATTTTATACTGTCGGGCAGAATGGCACAAATGTTAAAAGAGCTGTTTCCGGTAGGTTTGCTCCATACAGAAATGCGCTAATGGTGTTTTATCGTCCTCAGGAGATACGTTTATTATCATGGTAGGCCTTTTGTAGAGGTGGACTGCGTGATATATATCATCCACTGGATAATATCGTTTTTATATTTCATATTTTCATACTCCGAGTTTTGATTGTCTCTTGAAACATAAAGAAATTATCTGTTCGAAATGGATTGAAGAAAAAATCAAAATATTGGAATAATTTCAAATTATCTAGAACCTTTAGTCTTACGGAAATCTATTTCTACATCTAAATTTTTCAAACGTTCTTTCACAAAAAATATTCATTCGTAACCAATGCCAAATCTCTTCGAAATAAACACCAACTTATTTTTCTTGAAATAAAAAGATATTGAGTAATTTAATTTCAGAATTAATAGAATTATACTAACTTTTAAAAGTCTTGTACTTTCCTAATACTTTAAATAGAGAGAACGCTTTTTTATTATTGATGTGCTAGGTCTAATGAGTTAACAAAAATACGAACAAATATAACAGGTTATCCATTTCGTGGTCCGGAATTCACAGCCCCGTTTTAAGACAATCGTCGGACAGAACTGTGATCCAAAGTCTTATATGTTTAGCTGAAGGTTAGCCATTTAACGATATGTATCATTTACTTACTGTTGCATGTCTGAAAATTGAGAAAACTTACTACAAAAACAATGATTCTGTAGTAAGTACATTTCGTGCTTTACGGGCATCCTTATAAGATTCAGCTGATACAAGAACTAAAGCCAGCTGACCAGAGAATGCGCAGAACATATGCTGATTGAGTGCTGACAATTTTTCGCATCGAATTTTCCTCAGCGACGAAGCACATTTTTCAGTAGGTGACTATGTAAACAAGCAAAATTGTCACATCTGGGGCTGAAATTCCTCATGTAACTGCTGAGAGACCATTACCATCTACAAAAAGTCAATGTATGGTCTACAATTTGATCTGGTGGAGTCATTGGTCCGTACTTCTTTGAAAATGAAGAAGGTGACACTCAAACCGTCAATTCTCATCAATATAGCCCAATGATTGTCAATTTTTTCAGGCCTGAAATTATTGATATGGAATTTGTGGTTCCAGCAAAATGCTGCATGAAGCTACACATCACAACCCGTTTTGGTTTTATTCCCGTTTCGGCGATGTGAATCGGCCACTTAGATTTTGTGATTTATCGCCTTTAGATATTTTTATGCGAAGGATCGTCTTTATGCTGATAATCACAGACTACTGGCGATCTGAAAACCAACCTCCGTCAAATTATAAGTGAGATATTGCCCTAATTATGCTGGGGAATTATCGAGAATTACTTCACAAGGATCGAGTCCTGTAAGAGATCAAGCGGAGAATATTTTAATGATGTTGTATTTCACACATAATGGCAAGGTCCAAGCATTATATTGAAATACAAATTTAATCGATATTCCTTATGGTTTATGGGTTCGCACCTCTATTTATTTGTATATTTATAGTAATAATAATTCTGAATGAAAGAATGTTTTATTTACCTTTACTTTCACAAAATGGATAACCCTGTGTAAGATACAGAGAAAATGTCATTATTTAAATTCGTGACTCAAAGCTTTAAACTGAAAAATATTATTTAAAATCAATGTTAAACTGACCTCTTGCTTATTAGACGTCTATTCAACAACTATATACACTCTTAAATAATTAACAATATTTATGGATATACACCTTAATCAATTGAAAAAACAGAAGCGAAGGTTTGTGGCCATAAGTCGCACAATAATCATTTAATTTCATCAGTCAATCTGTCAAAGTAGTAACAGTTTATGAACAGGCATCCAAGAGGACACTTACTGGTTATTACTTCATTATTAAGGTTCACAGAAAAAATAAAATTTAAGAATTGTCTATTTTGCATTATTTATGTATTATAATTTTATGAATAATTTATGTAATACAAATATATACAAATGAATATGAGAATAAATGTTTAATTGAATCAGTCTTCAATTGACGAAAATCTATATCTAATAAAATATGCATTTTCTTACGTTTCAATGAAGTTTTTCCGTTATTGTATTCAAGATGTAAAAAAATGTCACATAGACAGCAGTGGCTACATATTTATAAAGAAACACTTTCGGGATTTCCCTAGGTATATCCTGTGGCCTACGTCCTCATATATCATATGTGCATTTGAATACACTGAATTGTTTTGATGCTCTACAAACAGAATGTCAACTTGTTTCAGATTATCGAGAGAAATTTGTGAGGAATACAATAAAACATACGTTCACCTGTTATAACGTACATCCAAGAAGCTTTTCAAAAAGGGAGCGGCAATTAAAGTTAATCAATACAAATACGAAATATTTTCATTAAAAGATACTGAAAAAAAGTTGTCTCTCAGGCTTACGACAGTATGAATTCCCTAATATCAAACATATTTGCAATTCATTCATATTTGTGGTTATTGAGAGTTCGTTAGTATTAATAATTATTACTACCACGTGTTTTTTTTCAGAGTGATAGAAATTTCGATAGGGATACTTTTGTTTTGACAGAAGGTAGAAGCCATGTTGTTTTGACACTTCTGTTCAGTAAGCATTGACAAATTATCATGGAATGGCTCAAGCCGCAACAACGTTTACAAATTGTTGAAATTTATTTTCAAAATCAGATCTTATAGAGCACTTCGTGAAATTTATGGTTTACATAATCGTCCATCAGAGAAGCTTATTTATCGAACTCTCGATATATGTCAGGCAACATTTTCTCTACTCGATGCAACAACAACAACAAAACAAAGAACTGTACGTACAAAAAAATATCGCTACTGTAAGTCATAGTGTAAATGATGATCCAAATTTGTCTATTCGTCGGCGTTCACAACAAGTTGAACTCTGTGCATCCACCACATGGAAAATTTTACCTAAAAATCTAGGTCTACACCCATACAAAATCCAACTGGTTCAAGAACTAAAGCCACTTGACCATAACAAACGTCGTTTGTTTGCCGATTGGGCCCTAGAACAGCTTGAAGTTGATGCACTTTTTTATCGTAAAATTGTGTTTAGTGATGAAGCTCATTTCTGGTTAAACGGCTATGTAAACAAGCAAAATTGCCATATATTGAGTGAAAACAATCCTCAAGAAGTTCTGCAGGTTCTGAAGTTCTGAAGTTCTGCAAGTTCTGAAAAATGCACTTTATGGTGTGCTTTACACGCTGGAGGCATCATCGATCCATATTACTTTAAAAACGATACTGCAGCTAATGTTACAGTGAATCGTGCTCGTTACAGATCGATGATCAATGATTATTTGTTTGAAAATTTGAATGGTATCGACCCAGAAGTGTTTTGGTTCCAACAAGATGGTGCTACCTCATGCTGCTACCGTAACAATTGATTTATTGAGAGAAAGATTTGGCGATAACATTATTTCGAGAAATGGTCCAATTAATTGGCCTCCATGATCATGTGCGTTCCATAATCCACTGGTTTATTTTCTTTGGGGTTATGTCAAGTCATTGGTTTATGCTAATAAACTAGAAACAATAGATGCTCTGGAAGCCAACATAGCTGGTGTTATTGATGAAATAAGGCCTGAATTACTCGAAAAAGTGGTGCAAAATTAGTCTGGTCGAATGCGGTTCCCCAGAGCTAGTCGTGGTAGACATATGTCGGAAATTATTTTCGAAACAAAAATTTCATGAAATTATCTTCCGAATAAAATAAAAACTTCGCTTCAATCTTAATTTAAATGAATTTTATTTCATTTAAAGTTCTATCACTCTGAAAAAAACACTCGATATTTCATGAAACAGAGTTTTATTGAATTTTGATATTAAAACAGAATAATTCAGCGAAACCTCTACAAAATTTTATTGTAATACGCAGTTTCTGTTTGAGTATGGAATTCTCAAATACTCTTTTGAGAGTGAAAATAAGTTCGTGCGGTTTTGATAACATATGTAGCTATTAGTTCATTTTTCCATTTGTTCGATTGATTCGGTCTTCAGTTGATGGAAGTTCATTTTAATCAAAAAAATACTGTCTCTTATATATTTTTTAATTATTATTCCTTTGTTTCATCTGTTAACACCATCATTGTAAGAGTTATGATTTTCAAAAACCAACAGGAATTGCGACTGCCGATGAAAAGTAGGTCCATTACGATAATTCAAAACGTCGGGCAATGCATGTATATCTCATTATCAACTGTAAAGCCGAAAGAAGTGTATTATGAGCTGCTCCAATCAAACTAAATAATCACAGGGGAGGTTTATCGACGACAATTGACGCATTTCAGAAACGGCCGCAATACGCCAACAATAGAGTTATTTTACAGCTTTACACATGTTGCATGGCTCGTTAGAACGTACTTAGAAACGCTCACATTGAATGTTCTAAACCACTTGCCGTATGACCCAGACATTTCTCCTTCGTATTTCCATCTCTTTCACAACGTGAAGTTGAGAAATAGATTCAATTTTCGGAAAAAAACCGCAGGAACTTATTTATACTCCTAATACAACTCTCAAAAATTTAAAGTAATCTGTAGAGAATTTAGAATATCGACTGAAATTACATAACATACGCAGCCTATATAGCTGTTTCTTATGACCCTCATGAATAACAAATTCTTTTCTGCAAACAATGTGTTAAACTCCTGTTCGTAATCGTCGATCGATTTTTTTGAAAGATAATCAAGAACAATCAATAAAGATTATAACACACTCTGAAATAATAAGAAGAGGTTTTTTACTTGATAGAAGACTTATTGAAAAATTTAAATATCAAAACAGATTTATTCTGTTTTGCCTCCTATACATTTTCATTTCAAAAAATTTTATCCAAAAACTTATATAAAACTTACATAAATGTCTTATAAGCACTGCTCAAATTAAGTAAGCATAAAAAATCAAAACTCATTATATAATATCAAATGGAATGAAAAAACCCAACGAGATATGAATTTCACTAAATAAATACTTGAAGGAGACAAAATTTTGCTTCTGATCCTATATTTATGGAAACCAAATCTTTTTCAAAAATGCAAAACATAATTTCAAGAACTTCTCCAATACTGATTTATTTGAAGTATTTAATATATTTAAATAAAGTACTTCAGAAATATCTCAAAACATGTAGCACATGCTCAAAAAACAATGAAATGAAATAAGATTTTTGTCGGTCCTACTTCACATTTAAAAAATAAAATCAATTAACAGAAAAAAACGACCTCGTGGTATCCTTGTTGAACAAACACTAAAATTAGAGAACTTCAAAAATCAAACGTATTCTAGATTTTTTCATTCCATTTGATATTATATAAGGAGTTTTGATTTTATATGTCTACAAAATTTAAGCAGTGCTTATAAGACATTAATTTAATTCTAAACGTTTTTGAATAAAATTTTTTGAAATAAACCAACAGAATAAATCTGCTTTGATATTTAAATTCTATAACATATTCTCTTTCCATATTATATAACGAATTTAGAAATAGAATAAAGATAGAATGTTTTGGGTTGAACCAAATTATTTAATTTTGCAAAGCATATAAATTTTCTTGATGTGAATATATTATTATCATTATAACGACCAACTGTGCAAAAACGGCATGACAAAATGGACTAATCGGATTCGCTATTTTCAAGAAAACTGGAGCACTGTGAAACAATAAAATATTTAGAACATAACTGCAATGTGTGATTAAAAAGGAAAAGATCATCATTCAGAAGCAACATTTCGGGAAATCTATGTCATTCATGAAAATGTTTTTATTGCTCGAACCTGCATTATGTAAAATCGAACCAAAGCAGAAAACTCACGACAACAATTACTTTTCAACTAAATATTTATGGAAAAAAGTAAAGAACTCCAGGTTTCTCTTTGCATTACACCCTTCTTAATCATATTATCGCGTGACTGCCTCAATATTTGAAGTTTATTTCTCAAACGTTATATTCGTATATCCCAACATCATACAAAAAATGTATATAATGCTTATATCATGCTTTTCAGATGTCATTATTCTTCTGAAATGAAAAGTTTCTAGGATAGAGGAGTTTCGAAAATTATAGTTTTCATAGAGGTTCGTATTTTGACCTGAATTGTATTCGTGCATTTTTATTGCACCCTAATTCAATATCGTATGACTGAAATATTTGCATTTCGAAGGAAAACATGGTATTTACCAATTTACCAGATTCAAATTGATTTTTATATTAATATAACGAATTGTACTCTGGAAATAGAAGAGCTGTTCAGCTTTGTGAAATTATCCATAGCATAAGAAGATTTCAAATTTCGTACAACCCTCGATTTTTCTGGCCATGTATGGCGATAATCCTCAAAAGAAACAATTTAGGAAATGAGTCCACGACCAAGCTGCATGGCAAGCAAATATCGCATCTGCTGAGAAACTAGACTTTCTCAAGATGATGAATATCAACCAAAATTGCAAGAGATACGGTCCAGCAAAAATACTAAACTGGGATTAATTCACCCATATTTTAAAGCTGCTATATCCATCCATGATTTACAGCTTTCCAAAGGGAATAAAACGAAGATTACTCGACTTAGAATAATAGATCACAATTCGTACACACATAAGTACGTACTGAGGAAGGAGCAACAACCAATCTGTACAAACTACAGAAAACAGAAAAATCAGTTATTTCACAAACTATTATTTAGTTTCATAGCATTCATTATTTACAAGATATTTAGAGTTGAACTTTTGAAATTTCTGACCTACACAAAATAATTCTGCTTGTTGAGTGGTGTTTCTCAGGTTTGAAACACAGCATTAACCTTAACAGTGCTTGTTCCAGGAAATAGCTTGCAATCGTTTCTTCCAAATGTCTGTAAATTTCGAATTTTGAGGCGAAAATAGTCTTAAGCAATTGAGTTGGACTCGCTGACGAAGAATTCGAGATCAAACATGATAACTTTCGAATGGAAAAAGCTAGAATATTGAAACCTTCAGCTGTGGTTGAGGAGTTGAATATCTTTGTTGAGTTGATTAACGGACAAAATCGTTCTAATGGTTACGCAATTATTCATATTCTAATCTAGGAATCCGACCGATGTGAAATTTTGTACTAATAAATAGAAGAATAGCACGCATTTTCTTGTCAAATTTCGTAAGAATTATATGTTAAATAGTTCAAAAAACAATTGATAGGTATGATGTAACGACACAGGCTGATGTAGATTTGCATGAAGATCGTATAATAAGAAAATATTGGAATATTTTGTGAGACGACGTTGAGCGATAAAAAAACCATAGCAATAGTCGTACGATTGAGTTTAAATTTAGTGTTCAGATGTAAAATAACGATAAGAGAGCTAATGCAAAATTTTTATGATCATGAGTAACTAATTTTCAAAACTTAATGAAAAAAATTATAAAATATATGTAGCAGTAAACCAACAAAACTATCAACTAATACATTAACTAGATTACTTCTCTGACAAATTCCATTCCCATATAATGTTCCACATAGATTCAAAAAAAGCTCTTGTTTACTTCTTTTTTGAAAAATATAAAGCACAATATCCAGAAGAAGCATTTGAAATTCTCACCCATTTTCTCCTTAGCTATAGGTTATTTGGAAGCTTTATAATAACAATCAATAAAAAATATATCTACATATGTTCCGTTTAAAAAATATCCTGCTTGAAGCGAACTGAAATAATTGTGTACAGCAATCTTCATGCGGTGGGTTCGAAATAAGCCGCAGACTGAAAATCAGTTAGAATGTTATCGAAGAATAGCCAATTTTCCTTTCAATTCGTGACAAATGATACTGGAAATTAGGTTAAGTGAGATTTTTAACTATTTCTGCTTTGTTTCCAATAAATCATGATAAAAGAATAAAAAAATAATGAAGAAACAACATCACTAAACGGCATTTCCATTGTTATCTACGTAGACGATTTCAATGACCTTGAAAAACTATAAGGAATTTGAGAATCATAGAATCCATTATGATCTTCATGGTGAAAAAAATCTTAGAAAGTGCGACAAATTTGAAATTATATTTTCTGCCTTAAATAACTGTTCAATGGCTATATTGTATTTGAATTATTGAATCGTTGTACAATTTGAGTGAAGTCTCTGATTCTGTCTAATCATGACGTCCCCCATAGTCAGAGTGTCGATTAACGTTATTTGCCCTCTCTTCTCTGGTCAAGTTGGTGATGTTCATTGGCATTTATCTGAAAGGTTGGAAAAACTTTGAAGAACGCAGTGCATCATCAAACAAGGACATCATTTGGCTGATCTGATTTTTCATACCTCTATGTGTTCATATATGTTATTTAATTACGAAGACATATCGGACATCAATTATCATTTTCCTTGGTGCTCACTTAATCACAGATAAAAATTTTAATCATCAATTATGGAAACGCACCTTTACCATCATGAACTAATCGTGGTAGGAATAGCGCCTGAATAAGGAGGTGCCGGAATATCTTCTAATTATTCCCTGTGTGGGGAGTCGAATCGATGTCTACGGTAGCATCATTACGGTCAATTTGTCAATTTGGATTTTGCGACTCTTTCGTTGGATACGACTGGGTGCGGTCCTGTTTTCGAAGGTCAAGCAGAGAGCGAAGAAGAATGCTGAAAGTTAATTCGATTTCATGGAACATCGCCAACCTGCATCGCCCCACAGAGCTCGGTGAAACTCTATCGAACGGTCCACAGACATTTTCATTTCATTCCAGGAGATTTAGAGACAGCTGATGTGGGAATGAAATGAACGCGTAATTTCTCGAGAGGCAGCTGATTCAGTTGTATCGCAAGGTTTAATCAATCTGATGCTTAGGTTGACAAAATTAATTAACGCCTTTCAGGCATTATGAGAACAATGAGAGTTAGGTTTTCGTAGTTTCGACAAGGGAGCGAACTGAACTAATATCAACAGATGTAACGTGTAAATATGGAGGATGATGTTTGACATTGAACTGAAATGGCATATATTATTTTCAGCTTTCAAGCAATGAGTCCCTTTGAAAACGGTCGAGTCTATTCAGATGACAATCAAACTATTATCTGAAAATAATGTTAAGAACAATGCTGCTGTAAATTCAAAACAAAGCTTCATTATTTATTCAACAATATATTGTTTATTGAATGAACATAATCAAAATAATATCTGAATAAAGATAATAATTTCAAAGTAAATAAGTTAATTTGTAATTTTTTCATGGAGCAACATATATAATCAGTTTATTTATTGAAATTGTAGGCCTTCCAAGAAGAGATTAAAGAATACCAGAGGCAACATAACTTACACCTAAGATATGCAAGCCACTGATTGAAAAGAATTCTGGGACTGGATTCTATTAGTTTGACTCAAAATGGTCCAATTCTCACGAAATTGTTATGAATGTACTAATCACACAGTATCGAAAGGAGATAAAACAATCCAAAGAAAATATGGGATATTGATCGAAACTATCCAACAAACATTGAATAGGGGACAGTACTGTTTCATACCGGCATTATGAACAAACAAATTAAACTAACATAAATTTCTTTGACTTTTTTATCCCCTTTTGATATTGTGTTGATTTTATATCTCCATTAAAAAAGGAAACAGTGTTTTGTGAGCCATTTATTCAATTGAATTGTAAAAATTTTCCGTCATATGCTACATGTGCATATAGATGTTGCATTTATATAAATATATAAATGCAACATCTATATGCATGTATGTGTATATGTATGTATATATGTAATGAAGTGATGAAGGTATTTTCTAGAGATTGAAAAATATTTCATATTATTGAAATATTTTGATATATAGTTTTTAATATTTATTGTAGAAACGGTATATAGCCTTGTAAGAGGATTTCTTGATATTTCAAATATTAAGCAAAATAATTCTATGAAACTTTCACAGAATTTAAATCTGAAAAATTTTCTGAATTTCCAAAAATTTATTCAAAATGTCCTATGAACACTAGATATATAGAATTCTGAAACATCACACAATACTCAAAAACGTGAACTACTGTATAGAAAATATAGAATATTGTAAAAATTACTAAATAAACTTCAGTCGATACAGTTAGTGGAGAAAAATTTGAACGCTGTGAACAAAAACAAGCATGTGGTATTTCACGAGTCGAATGAGGCCAAGCTACAAGTTCGGTTACTAAGCCAACATACCTATGTCACGTGAGAATTTTGACAAATAATACAATATTATTAAACAGATTGCGTTGAATAACGGTTTCAATGTTCTTATTATCTAAAATCTGTTCGCAAAAATACAACTAAAACTGGCTCTCTCATTAGTATATCCCAAAATCAATAATTTAACTGAATGTAAATACATTCCATTAACATACTTAGGATTAAAAACAAAAAAGAGAGCTAGATATCTAAAGATGAATCACAACTTTCAAATTTCTCTCAAAACTAATTATTCATATATCATTTATAAGCTAACTTGCGGTACTTGCCATTTTGTATATGTTGGTCAAACAGGAAGACCTTTCTAGACGAGACTAAGGGAACATGAAAAATGTTATTGAAACAAAAAAAGAAATTCAACCTATGCAGAACACCTTTTGGACACAGGATTCTTTTTAATAGTAATTCTGAAATTTTACACAAAGAAAATAAAAGATTCAGATAAGAAGCATTATAAATTAATAGATATCATAAAAAACATATATTATTAAACAACCACACAGAATTAAGTAGTTCCTCCCTATTGAATCTTTTTTGAATTATTTTTTCGGAATTGCCAAAGAATTGTAGAACGTTCTTCATCGCCTCTATTTTTTGTAATGAACTTGCACTATATATAGAAATTCTCGAATATTGTAAAATCAGTATCCAGCAGTACTCATCTGAAGAAGTCATGGTATGACGAAACGATTGAAATAAAATATTAGCGGAAATGGAATATTGTTTTTTATTAATAATTTCAATATACATACTCTACAGGCATTATAGTGTACGCTAGTGAACGTAGTGACTAAACATTAGACCCGTAAGCGGGAGATTCCTCTTCATTGCTTGTTCGCATTTTGGCGAGTAAAGAAATTTTCTGGCTAAGATGGCCAGGCAGTATTTATCATTTGAGTCAAAAATTAACAGTGCTGTGCCTAAAGTCGTATACGGACAGAGTAAGAAACCCTATCTAGAACACAACTGGTTTCTTAATTAGCATAACCTACCACTTCTGAGGGATCTCTACAAAACATCTAGGCTTATCAGAATAATTTATTTAAATATTTTAAAATTAGCCTTCTACATATTAAATTTCAAAAAATTATATTTAATAATTATAACACCTGAAATTGAATTAAATTAATGTCATATAAGTGCCACTTATATCCAACGACATATAAAATGAACATTCATTATAAGACATCCAAATGATATAACAAAATTCAATAAATGAAATTTGTTAACCAAAATCCTATAAATTAAATAATTTGAGTAGACAAAATTTTGTTTCGGCTCATCAATCTTATGAAAACAGATAGCATAAAAAATTTTGAACATAATCTTAAGAATTTCATCATAAAACTATCTTACTTAGAATATTCAATATTATTGGATATCTAAGTTACTTTCTATTGTATAAAATCTCAAGATATGTAAAAACATTACTAAAAAACAAGTTTTAAGAGAGACTCTGCTTCGTCAGTACTCAATTAATTCATATTCAATAAAATATAACATCAATCAACAACAAATATTCACTCACCTTTCAACAATTTAAAAAGCTTCTGATAAATGAATACTGAAAAATTTAAATGGAGTGTAATGTTCACTACAAATAAATAATTCTGTGGTTTACCATTGATCTTAAAGATTGAAAGTTAGATATACAATAATATTGAATATTTTAAGTAAGATAGTTTTATGATGAAATTCCTAAGATTATGTTGAACATTTTTGAAAGATATCTGTTTTCATAAGATTGATCAGCAGAAACAAAATTTTGTCTGCTCAAAATATTTAATTTATAGGATTGTGGTTAACAATTTTTATTTATTGGATTTTGTTATATCATTTTGATGTCTTATAATGAATGTTTATTTTATATGTCGTTTGATATAAGTGGTACTTATATGAAATTAATTTGATTTAATTTCTGAAGTTATAATTATTGAATATAATTTTTTGAAATTAAATATGTAAAAGGCTAATTTTGAAATATTTAAATGATTTTATATACCTTCTATCAAGTATTAACCTCTATTTGATATTATCAGAATAAAATATCAAAAAAAAAAAAAAAATACATAAAACGATAATGATTTGGTTGAATCAGGTTACCAAGTATTCGAAACCAAAAAATTTTCGTGATATTGGTTGACCGCTGAAATACATTCGAACTTCAGGCTCGGATTTGATAAACATTCGAAAATGTTACATTGCAATGGAATTCAGAAAAATTCGTCTGGTTATTGTATATATATACAAAAACGCCCCAAACAAAACGTAACTTTTTATTAGTATTGAAAAATAGTTAATCATATTACTTACAATTTCTTCTAATCATTTTAGAACAATGAAATTCAATTTTTAACAGGACAATAATAGATCCAGTTAGGTAATTAACATATTGACCAAAATTTTTACATTCAAAGGACAGGTTTATCGGTCCGTTTATATTTTCAGGAAGACAAAAAGGTTTCCCTCAAACAATTGATAGGTTTCAAATGATCGCTATTCTCGATTTCACCTAAATAACGAATAACCGAACCGTTCGATTAATACCTGGGACGCACACAGTGAGCTGAACTGTTTATCGATGCTTTGAATTTTCACTCTTTTTTGCATTCGATAGTTTTCATTGGGTCCTTTGTCAACGGTCAGTGCGTTTCTTCAGAGATATAAATGCATTGGCTGAATTAATTTTACAAACAATGGATCTTCAAATTCACTGCAACTGAGGACGGACGGAAAAATTTAAATATGATTGTTTACACAGTTTAATGATAAAATATCATGGTGTTTTTGATAACTATGAAGATCAATCAGAATAAAGAAATACTAGATACATGAACAAAAAGGAAAATTCACCCTCGTTAAACTGAAGTATAAAGTCTCAAATTGAAACCAGATCTTATTCCCATTGAAAAGATATGGGGATTAATGAAGATTGGAGTTGAACGAGCAGCTCCACAAAATAAAGATTCAATTCAGTCAGTTTTACAGTCCATTATGGAGGTGATCTATCGGGTGTATTTTTAGAGTGATAGAATTTTGAATTGGAATAAAACACATTTAAATTACGATTGAAGCCAATTTTTTTTATTTGAAAGATAATTTTATGACATTTATGTTTTGAGATTAATTTTCGTCATATGTCCACCACGAGTAGCTCTGAGGAACCGCATTCGACCAGATCCATTTTGAACCACTTTCTCGAGTAATTCAGGTCTTATTTCATCAATTATACGAATTATGTTGGCTTCCAAAGCGTCTATTGTTTGTGGTTTATCAGCATAAACTAATGACTTAATAGAACCCCAAAGAAAATAATCCAGTGGAGTTATGTCGCATGATCTTGGAGGCCAATTAATTGGACCATTTCTCAAAATAATGTTATCGCCAACTCTTTCTTTCAACAAATCAATTGTTACGGTAGCAGCATGAGGTGGAGCACCATCTTGTTGGAACCAAAACACTTCTGGGTCGATACCATTCAAATTTTGAAACAAATATCATTGATCATCGATCTGTAACGAGTCGTTCAACCTGAAATGAGCTTCATCACTAAACACAATTTTACGATAAAAAAGTGGATCAACTTCAAGATGTTCTAGGGCTCAATCAGCAAACAAACGACGCTTATTATGGTCAAGTGGCTTTAGTTCTTGAACTAGATCTTATATGGGTGTAGACCAAGATCTCCACGAAAATTTTCCATGTTGTGGATGCACAGACTCCAACTTGTTGTGAACGTCGACGAATAGACAAACCTGGATAACATTAACACTACGACTTACACCAGCAATATTTTCTTCTGTACGTACAGTTCTTTGTCTTGTTGTTGTTGTTGCATCGAGTTGAGGAAATGTTGTCCGAAATTTATCGATAATTCGACGAATAAGCTGGTCTGATGGACGATTATGTAAACCATAAATTTCCAGAAGTGCTCTATGAGTTTGGCGAACATAACACTGATTTTGAAAATACATTTCATCAATTTGTAAACGTTGTTGTGGAGTCTTTCCATGATAATTTGTCAATTCTTACTGAACAGAAATGTCAAAACAACATGGCTTCTACCTTCTGTCATATCACAGCTATCGAAAGTTCTATCACTCTTATAACTTATTTCTAACGGATCCCCACAAAATAAAGTATTTCGAGGTGAAAAGCAGCTTCATCGCTAAAGATAAAATCATCCATTTCTCTCAATGGAAACACATTGGATGATTATAAGGCTTCACTACCTGCATTAGTTGAACTTTTGTGAGCCTTCATGTAAAATTCTCATCAGAGAAATGCGATAAAGGTTCAGTTCCTCAGCACGATGACGAGTAATTGTGAAGTTTGAATATAACGATTCTCACTATCTAATAGGACTCAAGTAGAAACACGAAGCATTTTAACAGATTTAATTCAAATGGCGTATTTTGAGGCATCCTTTGATGTTCGGTTTATCATAGGCGGATAAAAAAGTTGTATTCCTTTAAATTATTTTTCTTTTAAATTGATATTTCTTTCCTTGTATTTTTCGTCACACTTCATTTTCCATTTCTATTGATACAAAATGTTATATCATAAAATAAACAGTCCCTAAACTTGTTGTTTGTTTATCTCTCGGCAGAAAGATAAATTTGAAGGAGAGGTTCTAATATAGAATTTGGTGATTCCATGTTTGTAACTCACAGCTATCCCTTTTCCTCCAATTTTGATTAACCCGCATCAAAACAAACCTAATTAATCAATCTCCAAAGTAAATTAATTCTTAGACACTTCATATTTCATAATGAGAATTTGATGACTTCGAAACTGGCTCCATCTCATCGTTATTCGCTAAGGATAGACATTGTTTTCGGCGTATATCTTGAGTTGTTGTCGACATCTAAACAGGCTGCATTAGCATTCCTTCGCCATTTTTCATCTCCTAATTCGTCTGGTCATTGATAAAACCGCAGACGTGTAAGTGTCAGGTATTAATGACTTTGCACAAAGACCTTTCTTATGTCGATTGGGTTATTTTTCTCTGCTCGTATTTCATTTGTCAACATTGAATTATGGACCGTCCACAAGAAAATGGATGCTCCAATCTTCACTGCGGAATCAACTTACTGATCTGGTTTTTCAGTGGAACGTTTTTGCTGCGGAAGTAGAGCTGCAAATGGGATATTTCCAGATTATATACTTAATACAAAAATCTTAAATATCGAACAGATTAATTCTACTAACAAAATTTTAATTATATAAAAAAAATTCTCAAAACTTTTCAAAATTAAATAAATGTCATATAAAACACGGTTTCAATTTAGTAGACATATAGTTATATAGTCATGTAATGAGTGTTAATTCTATATGTCTACTAAATTAAAATTTTTTCTAATACATTTATTTGATTTAATTTGAAAATTTTTTGTGAAAAAAATTTTTTGAAAATTTAATTTTGAAGCAGTTTCTGATCTTATATTTATGAAAATCTTTTTCAAAAATGCAAAACATAATTTTAAGAGCTTCTCCAAACTGAATCATTTGAAATATTCAATATATTTAAATGAGTAACTTCAAAAATGTCTCAAAACATGTGGTACATCCTCAGGAAACAATTCGAAATTAAATAAGATCTTCATCAGTTCTACTTCACATTTAACAAATAAAATAAAGAAATAAAAAATATATTAGCAGACTGACCTCATGGTATCCTTGTTGGACAAATACTAAAATTAGATATTGAATTGAATCAGTCCTTACTTGGTGAAAATCCATATTAAATAAGGTTATTCTGTTTACACAAACTGCCTGATGATGCTATTGTGATAGTTTACAACGATTGTTATACAAATAACAATAAAAATTTGTGAAAATCAGAATAACCTTATTTAAATTTTACTGAACTTAGAGAAAAATTCCACGTATTCTATGTTCCTCACAAAAATAATTTTTTAAATGTGAAGTAGGTCTGATGAAGAATCTTATTTCATTTCAAATTGTTTTTTGAGGATATACTACATGTTTTGAGAGATTTTTGAAGTAACTTATTCAAATATTGAAATATATTATATATTTCAAATAAATTAGTTTTGTAGAAGTTCTTAAAATTATGTTTTGCATTTTTGATAAAGAATTGATTTTCATAAATATAAGTTCAGAAACAAACTTTTGTCTCCTTCATGTATTCATTTAGTAATTTTCAATTAATAATTTATATTTCGTCGGGTTTTTTTAATCCATTTTATATTATATAATAAGTTTTGATCTTATATGTCTACTAAATTTAAGCAGTGATTATAAGACATCAATTCAATTCTGAAACTTTTTAACTAAAATTTTTTTATTATAAATTGAAATTTGTAGGAGGCTAACAGAATAAATCTGTTCTGATGTTTGAATTTTGCAATAATCCCCCTATTAAGTAAAAAACCTATTCTTATTATTTTATCGTATATTTGAATGAAACGATTGACCTGTAAACATATACTCATCAGTGAAGGAAAATAATATAAAAATTCCAATGCCCTGCACGAGATTCGTTACATTTATTTGAAACTATCATACGTCCATAATAAGCATCGATATATAAGATGAAATTAATGACTTTTCAATTTATGAATATTCCTTGTGTATTGGTCAACCAATTTTTCACAACAAAGTTTCATTTTTCGAAAAAATAACCACACAAACTTATTCATCATCCTTATATTATTTATTTTTAATACTATTCAATTCTATGAAGTTCAAACAGCTCTTCTAAGATATTATTATCATCATTATATCATATATATCATTATCATCAATATAATTTATTCTATAAAATAGAAACTGTTTCCAGGGTATCATAATTATTGAATATCAATCAATTGAGATAAAAAAAATATAATGAAATAGAAAATGCGATTTTTGGACATTCTATTATTATAAATATTTAATTCCAACTAATTCTGTCGGGGGTTTATTTTAGAGTGTTAGTACACTCGATAGAGATAACTGTAATTTAACAGATGACACATGTTGTTTTGACATTGCTGTTCCGTAAGTATTGACAAATTATCATGGAAAGAATCACGCCGCAACAACGTTTACAAATGGTTGAAATTTATTTTCAAAATCAATGTTCTATTAGTCAAACTTACAGAGCACTTCATAAAAGTTATGGTTTACAATCGTCCATCAGAGGAGCTTGTTCGTCGAACTATCGATAAATTTCGGACAACATTTTCTCTATTCGATGCAACAATAACAACAAGGCAAAGAACTGTACGTACAGAGGAAAATATCGCTGCTGTAAATCATAATGTAAGTGTTAATGATGCTCCAGATTCATTCGTCGACGTTCACAACAAGTTGGAGTTTGTGCATCCATACAAGATCCACTTGGTTCAACAACTAAAGCCACTTGACCATAAAAGGGTCGTTTGTTTGCTGATTGGGCCCTAGAACAGCTTGAAGTTGATCCACTTTTTTATCGTAAAATTGTCTTTAGTGATGAAGCTCCTTTCTGGTTAAACGGCTATGTAAACAAACAAAATTGCCATATATGGAGTGAAAACAATCCTCAAGAAGTTCTGCAGTTTCCATTGCATCCTGAAGAATGCACTGTATGGTGTGATTTACACGCTGGAGGCATCATCGGTTCATATTTATTTAAAAACGATGCCGGAGCTGATGTTACAGTGAATGGTGCTCGTTACAGATTGATGATCAATGATTATTTGTTTCAAAATGTGAATAGTATCGACCCAGATGTGTTTTCATTCCAACAAAATGTTGCTACATCTCATGCTGCTACCGTAACAATTGATTTATCGAAAGAAAGATTTGGCGATAACATTATTTCCAGAAATCATCCAATTAATTGGCCTCCAAGATCATGCGACATAACTCCACTGGATTATTTTCTTTGGGGTTATGTCAAGTCATTGGTTTATGCTGATAAAACAGAAACAATTGACACTTTGGAAGCCAAAATAACTCTTGCTATTGATGAAATAAGGCCTGAATTACTCGAAAAAGTGGTCCAAAATTGATCTGGTCGAATGGGTTTCCTCAGAGCTAGTCATGTTGGACAGATGCCAGAAATTATTTTTAAAACATAAATGTCACAAAATTATCTTTCAAATAGAGAAAAATTGGCTTCAATCTCAATTTAATTGTGTTTTATTTCAATTTAAAATTCTATGACTCGAAAAAAAAACACCCGATATTACTATTAGACTGAAACCTTGTTTATTCGTCATCAGTACTATTAATTTTTTATATTAATTAATTCTATAAAGATTACAGGATTTTCAATTTCAATATAAAAATCAAATATTGATATTTATTAAATATAAACTCAATAAGTAATTTTTTTGAATCATCAACTACTTCGAATCAGAAATCTGAATATCAAAACAGATTAAATCTGTTAGTCTTCTACAATTTTAATTTCAAAAAAATTTCATTCAAAAAACATTTAGAATTAAATTAATGTCTGAAATAAGCACCGATTACGTTTAATAGACGTATATAATCAAAACTCAATATATAATGTCAAATGGAATAAATAAAACAACAGATATAAGAAATTAATTAAAATTAATAAATAAATATTTAAAGGAGACAAAATTTTGTTTCTGATCTTACCTTTAAGAACACCAATTGCCTTTTAAAAATATGAACACAACTTAAGGACTCCTCAAAGAATATAATTTATTTGAAATGTTTAATATGTTTAAATATTCGAATAAGTTAATTCAGAAATTTCTCAAAACATGCACTATATCTTCAAAAAAACAAATATAATTCTAGGTAATCTCTTCTTCGGTCCTAGATAATATTCCAAATATCAAAATCAAATAACTACAACTATATCACAACTTACACGTGTTAAGATGCTTCAAACAGACTAACTTTAAAATTCAAGATTGATCTATGTTCTAACAAAATCACAGAACAGTGTAAGTTATTTTCAAGGTTATATTTAAATTCATTGACATTCCATAATGAGATTTATTGAAGCCAAAATATAATTATATATAAAATAAAATAGAAAAAGGCTTTTTACTTGATAGAAGAAATATAACAAAATTTGAATATCAAAACAGATTAAATCTGTTAGTCTTCTACAATTTTAATTTCAAAAAAATTTTATTTGAAAAACTTTTAGAATTGAATTAATGTCTAAAATAAGCACCGCTTACGTTTAATAGACCTTAAAAATAACTTACACTATTCTGTGCTTTTGTTAGAACACAGATCAATCTTGAATTTTAAAGTTAGTCTGTTTGAAGCATCCAACCTTAACACGTGTAAGTTGTGATATAGTTGTAGTTATTTGATTTTGATATTTGGAATATTATCTAGGACCGAAGAGGAGATTACCTACATTTTTATTTGTTTTTGAAGATATAGTGCATGTTTTGAGAGATTTCTGAATCAGCTTATTCGAATATTTAAATATATTAAATATTTCAAATAACTTATATTCTTTGAGAAGTCCTCAAGTTGTGTTTATGTTTTTAAAAGGCAATTGGTGTTCTTAAAGGTAAGATCAGAAACAAAATTTTGTCTCCTTTAAATATTTATTCATTAATTTTAATGACTTTCTTATATCTGTTGGTTTATTTATTCCATTTGACATTATATATTAAGTTTTGATTATATACGTCTATTGAACGTAAGCGCTGCTCATTTTAGACATTAATTTAATTCTAAAGTTTTTTGAATAAAATTTTTTGAAATTGAAATTGTAGAAGACTAACAGATTTAATCTGTTTTGGTATTAAAATTTTGTCATATTTCTTCTATCAAGTAAAAAGCCTTTTTCTATTTTATTTCAATCAGAAATCATTTGGATGCTCGACAGGCAATTTCCGAATTCCATTTTTGCAATATTCGTTTTCATAACGCTGGGCTGGGGTTGATCGTTTCCGAAAATCACAAAAGAGATATCTCCTTCAACGTTGCCTCCCTGTTAGGGATACCACTTAATACAGCCCTACAGTCAATGAAATTAACGCCGTTAAAATAAATTGAGCCAGTTTGGCGTGAGAGGCTCTAGGCCTGGGAAGGCTGAATCGATCGAACGGCTGAGGATTCATCCGCTAACTTTTAGTTGGGGTGCGAGCCGACAAATGCGCCCTTCTACCGATGTATGTTCCAACAAATGAATGTCATCCTGATGCAATTTAATTATTAGAAGTAGTCCTGGAAAACTGTGGATATGATTTTCGATTCAGTTCCCGTTAAAATGTTCCTGTTAAAATGTTTTAGGCATTAAATATTATGCAGATTATTGAAATGATTCAGATGTTTTGCATTTTCTACATATGGCAACACTGTCTGTCATTTGCATCTGTCAAAAGATCAAAAATATAACCTTTCATCTCCTACCTCTTGTTAGAAATTCTTATTCGGAAATTTAGCACCAAGTTTCTGATTGTTTCATCACTCAAAGCTGTTCATGTTTTTAAAAGGCAATTGGTGTTCTTAATGGTAAGATCAGAAACAAAATTTTGTCTCCTTTGAATATTTATTTATTAATTTTAATGACTTTTTTTATATCTGGTGGTTTATTTATTCCATTCGACATTATATATTGAGTTTTGATTATATATGTCTATTAAATATAAGCGGTGCTTATTGTAGATATTAATTCAATTCTAAAAGTTTTTTGAATAAATTTTTTTTGAAATTAAAATTGTATAAGACTAACGAATTAAATCTGTTTTGATATTCAAATTTTGTGATTTAAAAAGCTTTTGTGCGCCTGTTCAACAGTCTATTTCTCCTAAAAAGTTTACACCTATGAATTACTTCTTGAAGAAAGTACAACTGATGAATAAAACACAGAATTGTGTGTTCTGTCATTCGAAAGTAAAAAAATGGCAATTTTTAAACTGCTCTTCTGGAGCAACGGAAAATCTCATGAAAATGAAAGATGTTAAAAGGCTCCATCCTTCTTCTTTCGATTTGTCTCGATACATTGTCTCGCAAGTTACTCATTATCTGTATTTATAGGCCTAACACCCAGCCATTTGCTGATGTTGATTTGTTTCTTGACCGGCTCAGAGCCCTTTTTGAACGATGTTTCACAAAAAGGGCAGAATGGGTGACTTCAATTTCGATATTTTATCGAGTTTGCCCGAAATAAGAAAATTTTTGTCCTTACTGGAAAATTTTCATGTTAATGTTACGTTGCACCTACCCGTCCCATATCTGGCCCCTGCTTGGACAATGTATTGACCGCAGTTCCTGGTGAAACTGAAGTAATTCAATACCACATCACGCGTGACTGAAATTCGTCTCCAACCTCAATGTCAATTTAAATAATATTTCAAATAATAGAAATATCAAGAAACGTATTATCAATAAAAAACCTATCGAGAATTTTCAGCTGGAACTATCACATGCAGTATGGGATGATATTTATATCAGTCAACTCGATCCTAATCAACTCTGGAATGTTTTGCACGGACGTTACTTCGAATATTTTGAACGATGTTCCCAAAGGTTACTTGTAGATTGTCGACATCGACATAAGATTTCAAACAGACTAGGGAAATTAAAGAACTCAAAGGTATTTTGGACAAGCTTCACACAGTTATATTTGCTAAGCCTGAACGTAAGATCACGTATTCAAACTTGAACAAAAAATATGACGTCCTTTTATCTAAGAAAAAAAAGATTATTACAATAGTAAAATTCTGCATTGTGAAAAAATGTCGAAAGCTTGCTGGAAGATAATTAAATCTCTTACAAGTAAAAGCACTTTCAGTGTGGTCCCTTATTCTCATTGTGACCCCTCTTCTCTGGCGCAAGATTTCAACAACTTTTTTGCAGATGTCCCAACAAGGATTACTGAAAACCTGATCAAGTCCTATGGGGGATTCAGTGACGAGACTTGAAAAATCTTTCTATATGTTCGATATTTTTCAGGGTGAAGTTTTGTCTACTGTGAAGTCTTTCAAGAGCAAAATGTCTTGTGGGTATGATGAGATAACCATAAAAGTCTTGAAGTCATCAATTGACCATATACTTGAACCATTAACTTTTATTATAAATTGTTCTTTCAAGGAGGGAATATTTCCAGATAACTTAAAGATAGCCAAAATCAAACCGCTATTCAAGAAAGGTGATATGAATGACTTGAATAACTATAGATCTATTAAAATTTTACCCTAATTCTCTAAGGAATTTGAAAGGATTCTATGCAAGAGATTGTTCAGTTTTTTTCGTGAGTTCAATATACTTTCACCCAACCAGCATGGCTTCATAAAAGATAAAAATGTTCGAACTGCTATGTTTGAACTGATTAATGAAATAACTGTTGCTCTGGAAGAAGGAGAGATTCCATTAGCTATGTTTTTAGATCTCTCCAAAGCATTTGATTGCGTTGACCATGGCTCTTTTACATTTTGATTTGAGATTATTTGCTGATGCTGCAAATTATTTGCTCCAATCTCCTTGTATCACATCTGCCACTGATGATTCAAATGTTGTTAGTTAAATGGTTGTCCAATCACAATCTTGTACTAAATGTGGAAAAATCCCAAAGCATGTTTTTTTTTAATAAGAGATCTTAGTTACAGTATCCTACATCGATATATGTTCTAAATAGTTATGTTGGAGTGGAGAGTAATGTGAAGTTTTTGGTGCTGATTTTAGACAAACATCTGAAATGGGGTCCGAAAGTTGGTGTATTATGCAAATATTAATTCAATTATTTCCTATGGAGTTATCCTTTGGGGTTGTTCCTCTTATGTAGACACCTTTTTTGTAAGTCAGAAAAGAGCATTAAGTACCATGTTATGTTTAAGGTATAGAGAGAGTTGTCAGGGAGTTTTTATAGAAAATAATATTTTGACTGTATTTGGTACCTATGTTTACAAATTACATAACTTCTTTAGTACAAATACCACAGATTTCCTGATTGTTTCGGTCTCTACTTGACGGAAATTCATCGTAAATGATTTGAAGTAAAACACTTTATTTCCGCTTATTTTTATTTTTCAACGACAATTGTTTCGTCAATTTTTTCGCCTGAAATTAATGATATGGAATTGGACGCGATGTAGTACCAGCAAGATGCTACAACAAGCCTTATAACAAGACCTGTTTTGGCCTTATCGAAGGAAAAATTCCCAGGATGCGTAATTTCTCGTTTCGGCGATGTGAATTGGCCACCAAGTTCTTGTGATTTGGATTTTCTTGTGAGGTTTTATGAAGGATGGTGTTTATGCCGATCATGTTCATTCAGACTACTGACCATCTGAAATCCAATATCCGTCAAGTTTTTGGTGAGATATTGCTCTAAATGTGCAAGTGGGTCATCGAAAATTATCTCACAAGGATCGAGTCCTTTAAGAGATCACGCGAAGGACATTCAAATAATGTTGTATTCCACACATAATGCCAAGGTTCAAGCATTATAGTCAAATGAAAAAATGATATTTAAAAATGAAGGAGGGTTTTACTTAAATTTAATTTCGAAAGCACAAAATGGATAACACGTCCGTACTACCTCGAGAATAGAATAGAAGTGTTAGGCAATTTTAATAATGAATCACACCCTTGGATAGTATAAAAAAATCCTTCATTTTGATGACTTAACCAGGTATATAAAAATATTCAGTGAACTGGGAAATACTAGAAGTGATTTTTTATTCCAGATAGAAGAGACCTTAGAGTACTTTATACCTGAGAGGCAAACTACTTGAACGAAGAGGAGATCGTTCCCACCTGAGAGGCCAATTTCGTGGAAAAAGAAGAATTCTGAAGGAGAAGAAAACGACAATGAAAGAAAATTGTGAAGTGTTGTGAAAAATAACGGCAATTTGTGAATCTTGAAGTAAGTGAGCACGGAGTAAAAAGAATATCGTTGGACTAAGGTACGACTTATTAAAATAAAATAGAAAAGGGCCTTTTACTTGATAGAAGAAATATAACAAAATTTGAATATCAAAACAAATTTAATCTGTTAGTCTTCTACAATTTTAATTCCAAAAAAGTTTTTATTCAAAAAACTTTTAGAATTAAATTAATGTCTAAAATAAGTACCGCTTATATTTAATAGACGTATATAATAAAAACTCAATATATATGAAATTATATGACATATATTATATTAAATATAAGCGGTACTCATTTTAGACATTAATTTAATTCTAAAAGTTTTTTGAATAAAATTTTTTTTGAAATTAAAATTGTAGAAGACCAACAGATTAAATTTGTTTTTTATATTCAAATTTTACGATTTATTATTTTAATTTGTTCAATGAAGAAAATGATAAATTTTTCTCCCGGGGATCCATGTTTTTGTCAGAGAATTATGTCATCTGAGGACAAAGAATAACGCATTTTGTCAGCTACTGTCGATTCCGTGATTTTGACGATAATAGGAGCAAGACTGGAATTGACAGATGACATTTTCCCAATTTCTGAGAGTTTCCCTATTCTAAATTATAGGGTCAGAACTTGTAATGAGGGATTTGGAAAAGTTTCCTTCATCTTCCAGGAACGCATTGGTTATTTTGAGAGAACTACTGTGCCTATAACAACAGTAAAAATAATGCTGTGAATATTCACATTTACAATTCAACCTAGCAAATATCAAGTTGACTAGTTGATATTTAGATGTAAATAAAATTAAAAATCTCCAAACTCAAAGTATAAACGAAAATTGGAAACAAACAGGGTTAAAAGTCTCTGTTGATTATTTTTATTCTTACAACGTAAATTCACGGAGAGAAACTCAAATCATCAACAAAACTTATCACAACAATTGACTGCGTAACTTATTTGTCCCTCTTTTCAGATTATTCCGCCTAAGCTTCTTTTTCGCCATGAATATAAATTAGTTCATGTTCCAGTAAAAATCTTCGGAGGCGAGAAAGGAAATTGTTTTTCTCTTTGGAGAATAATGTAGGCAGTTTTTTGTTGCTTCATTTCCCAGTCATTTTCATTAAAGTGAAAAATTTATGAGGAATAATGGTTACCACAATAATTCAGAATTTCGCAAACCCATGAATAAATGTTTTTTATGTCATACTAGTTCATTATAATAGTTTTATTGCTCAGTTACCAACTACATAACCGTGCATTTTATGCCGACGCAGCGTGAAGGCAATAAACAGTGTTTTTATTAATAGCCTGTAGCGAAAAATCACGAATTTTGAAATTAAATATAATGTAAATATTTACTGAATTTTATTTAATCCAATTAACATGAAATTTACGGTTCGCGAAAAATCCTATGATAGTTATTATATATAGTATATAGTTATTGCCAGGATCAAACAATTCATGTTTTCCTGCTTGAGTCTAAAATTTATTTATATAGGAAGACCAGATCTAGTAGTCTGGATCCTTTTTTCTTGAGATGAACTGTACTACTTGTCTACAAACTACGTATTCATCCATACCCCATGACTCTTCATCGTCTGCCAGAGGATCGTAGGGTGACCATTTTACTTTGCAGGATCAGTCAAACACAAATATTTCACGATGATGAACGGAAGTGTTTTTTCACGTGGCTATAGAGTGCATAGACTTTGTATAAAAGCCTCTTTTCTGCATTACCCCGTGCCCTTTAATACTGGTTGAGGACTTCCGTACTATCCTTTCTGTCCTCCACTCCATGGCGGATCGTATTCCTCAACAGATGTGCTTCAACCAGACTATTTGTTGTGATAATAAAAGGGTGAGTCCATGTATTTCCCTGAGCTCAAATGCCAAATCATGAAATGCCAAATTTAGTGATCTTTTATGCGATCTCTTTTTCGGCTGGAATGGTGGAAACTTTCTTTCGGGTTTTCTCGAAAACAACGATGTCAGGACAGTTATGTGGGATAGATCTGTCAGTAATGAGTGGACGGTCCCAATACTCCAACCTAACTTGATCATTCTCTAGTATCTACTTAGGTGATTATCCAGGAAACTTTTCGGATGCCTTTGTTAGTCAACTTACGCTAGCAACGAGTTGGGGTATGTCTTTGCCATGGCATGATGGCGATCCGTGCATTCTCCGGGGTGAGCATTGGGCAGGACGAGGTGGTGTTATGTAGTCTCAGGTGCTTATGGTATCGTGTGACCATTCACGATACCAGTGCATCCACCACTGGGAAGTTTCTTTCCTACACAATCCTTTAGATAAGCTTTTGTGTAAGTCACTAGATTCTGAATAACTGTTAATGTGCCCTCTCTTCCCGGAAACAGGAATCTTTCTTTAAGGTAAGCAACTGCCTTCTCCCTATCTATTCTTTTTCATTTCAGGAGTGTTTGATATCTGCCATGAAGCGCTTTACCATATCATTTCTCGGATAACATCGTGATTTTTGTGGGATCAGTTGATAGTTAATACTTGCTAGGTTTATTCCTGTGATATTGTCCTATTTAATACACATTGTCTTAACGAACGTTAAGTTTCTGAACAGAAAGTATTCTCTCATTTTCCTGAAAACTCTAGGATGTGCGTTTTCTATATTTCGTAGTCCTCTTCCTCCGTCCTTTCCAGCTATATACAACCTATTAAAGAAGGCATCGGATTAATGCATTCAATGCCTTGTTATGAGCGCTCGTAGTTGCGTATGAAAAGCCTTCAGATTCATGGTTTACCATTCAATAACTCCAAAGTTGTAGACCAGGCAAGATGCTTATTGCTGTGAATATTGCTCTAGCGTTTAGCCTGCTTTGAATAATTTTCATCAATCTTCCGAAGAATTTGTTTTCGAATGGAGCCTTAGCTTTTGTGATTTTGGGGTATACCTAGGTATTTATGAGTCTCTTCTGGACATAGTCTTTGAATTTCAATTTCTTTTCTTAGCAACTTTGCTCTCCACTTGTAAGTTTTCCTCTTTTCACATATAGCACAACGCGGAATATACTCAAAGGTCATCGACGTGGAGTTGCTGTTGTTCCTTTACTTCATTTTGATGTTGTTCCTCTTCTCAATTTCATACCCGTAGTTAGAAACACTCACTTAGTTGATCGCTAAACAAACCTAGAGATCTCTGAATTCGTCCTCCTGGGAGATTCCCTATTGATATCTATCTCTATTTTTGTGTGTCATATTCAGTATGTACTTGTAATTTTGTTCCCCTTGTTTAAATGAGTAGATAGATAACACTCTCCGCAACGCCATACAGTTGCCAAATTTTCAATAGCCATGAATGTGGTATTGAGTCGAAAGCTTTTTGTAATCAATATACGCCATGGGTTTATTATGTTGTTTTGTCTTCACCTATATCCTAGTGAGAGAACCAATGACGAGCAGCTTCTTACATCCTCGTACAGCCTCCAACAGCCATTTTGTTTACTTAAGAGACATTATCATGAGTTTATGTATGTGTTTCCATACATGTTGTGACAGTGCTCTAGTTAATATTTTGTAAACTACTGATAGACTAGTAATCGGTCGATAACTTTTAGGGTCTTCAATTTTTTGTCCTTCCGTTAGCTAGCATTTCGGCGGAATTTGCGTCAGGGGCAAAACACCCTTGGTTTTTTTAGATCAAGGGATCAAAATCAATCAAAAAGTCTACGCTGCAATATTCTTGAGGCCGTAGTACTTCCGTGGGATCAGCAGCACATCGGCGACATACATTGGACCTTTCAACAGGCGTCCGCTCCGGCCACAAAGCGAAAATGACGCAAAAATGGTTTAGGGCCCATTTTCCGGGTTTCATCACATCTGCAAGGCCTGGATTCCAAGGTCCTTAATTGCTAGGGAATACGTTCCCGAAGCATGTCCCAGTAATGACGCGATAATTACTACCACGGGATGGGCGGTAGCCCCCGGGAGCATCCCGGCCGCCCTATTAGAGGCTAGGTTTCGTGGGGGCAGTGGTTGAAAGCCCGCATGCTGGGTTAGAGGGGTTCTGACCCCCTCGGCGTGTGAGTTGCGTCTCCAACTCGGGAAGTAGCCTGCATAGCTACAAGAGGTTAGATAGGCCTCCTTCCGCCAGTGAGGGTGTAGGTCTTGGAAACCGAAGCCATACTGGAAGTCAGGGGCCCCGGTGATTGGGTGCCTGGCGCGCTGATTCGGCGTATCCGAATCCCTCGCCCATGGGGGCCGTGACCATAAGGCCTTAGGGTAGGTGCGTCACGTTAAACACATCCTTCGTTCGTTCGTTCATCACATCTGCACAAAGGCCTATTCTCAACGCCGGTTCTCAACCCAAGAACACAGCTTGTGGTCGGATTTGGAGCTGGCGTGTGCTGAACACCACAAAAGTTTGGAGTCGCTTAAGCAATTCCTGCGTCGGGAATGGACCGATTAACGCCCGAAGAGCTGCGGCCCATTGCTGTAAATTTCAAGAAGCATATGAAGCTAAGTATTGCTGCCAAAGAAATCCACTTCAAAACCGCTTAAATATATTATTATCAAATGTTAATGTTATTATTATTCGTTGTTTTTTTGTTTAATTTCTTTCGTTTAATGAAGTTTAATGAAAAAAAGTTTGTCCAAGGTTTTTCTTGTCACCCTGTACAAGTTCTTGCCTTCGAAATTCACTTAATATACCAAATGGTAATAATACTTTTTTTCTGTTTCTGTTCTTGGATTGCTTCGGTTATCAGTTGACGGAAAAGTTTTGAGAATGAATCACACAGAAAATTTTGTATTAGCCTGCTTGTCGCTATTCAATATCTGAATTCTGAATTTAAACTCAATCGTATAACTCTTGCTGTGCCTTCCAGTTATACTCCTAAATATAATACTAAATTTTAGATTGATCAAATTGGTAGTTTCCAAAATACTGTGAAAAATTAAAAAATTAAAATTGCCAAATATACTAACTGACAAAAAAGCTGCAACACCCAGAAGGAGCTGTTTAAATTTTAGATAGTATAGCAAGGAGTGAAAGATTAAAACTTGCAGAAAAAAATCGTGAAGGTCTTTTCATCTAAAAATTTTTTGTTACTTAAATATGTAGTCGTTTTTTGCAAATTTTTTATATTTACAACAAACCAGCTGTTCGAGGAGATCCAAAGTCGATGTTTAGTTGTTGTTAAAATGTCTAGAGCACGTGTACGCGGAATTTATCGCCAGCTAAGTGAATTTGAAAGAAGTCGAATTATTGGTCTACGGGAGGCGGGGTTGTCATATCGAGAAATCGCTAACCGTACGAACAGAAATCCAACTACTGTTATGAGATGTTATCAAGCGTGATTTGATAATACCCAAAATCGAAGAGAAGTAGGCACCGGACGTCGAAGGGGCACAAATGAAGTTCAAGATCAACCTCTAAGACTTATGGCTATTAGAGACCGATTTGCGACAACTCGATATTTGGCTGATAAGTGGTTAGGAGAACAAGGCCATCCTGTAATTGTCCAAACGGTTTACCGCCGGCTAAGGTATTTTGGACTGCAGCATTATCGACCCCATCTTGTGTTACCTCTGACGGTCGAGCATCGCCGGCAACGATTACAGTGGTGCAGAGAACATCAACATTGGAATGTGGAATGGCATCAGGTCGTATTTTCTGATGAATCTCGATTCTCCTTGGGTGCACATGATGGCCGCAGAAGGGTTAGACGACGTCGGGGAGAAAGACGTGAACCTCAGTTTGATATTGAGCGTCATGTACACCGGACAATAGGCGTCACGGTATGGGGTGCTATTGCACATGCAAGAAGGTCACCTTTAGTCTTTAGTCGAGGTAAAATGACAGCACTACGTTACCTTCAAGAAATAATGGAGCCATATGTTCTCCCTTACCTTAACATGCTTTTAAATCCAATATTTCAGGAAGATAATGCTCGACCTCATATTGCCAGAGTTAGTTTGAACTTTTTTGAAGCAACTCATGTGAATCTTTTGCCATGGCCACCCAGATCTCCCGATCTTTCGCCCATAAAGCATGTTTGGGACATCATGGGCACCTCAGCTCCCACGGACTTTAGCGGCTCTAAGACATGAAATGCAGGTAGCTTGGGATAGTATCCCTCAAGAAGAAATAGACCATCTTATTACATCAATGCCAAGACGTGTTGGGGAGTGTATGAATAATCGCGGTGGACAAACACATTATTAATAAATTTATTAAAAAAAATTGTAAACCCTTCGTTTTTTTTCTTCATATTTCAATCATATACTCCTTGCTATACTATCTATTTTTTATCGAAAAAAAATCAAGATTTAAACAGCTCTTTCTGGGTGTTGCAGTTTCTTTGTCAGTTGGTATATAACTATATTTTTGTCAAAATATAAAATACAGGAGTGTTGACGCAATCGAAATAACCACTACTTTATAATGCAAACTCTAGATGGTCAACCTCTCTTCAAAGAAAAAATCACGGATTTGAAAATTCCAGGACAAAGAAATGAGTCTTCCGACTCCACTACTTTCTATAAATAAATTCATTTTTATGTTTCGCACATAGCCAACCTGGGACTCCACTCATTTCATTAAAATTCTGAACATTCTTGAAATTCTCCCCGATTGTGTTTCATTAAAAAACATGATTCAACTCAGTAGCTCCCCAGCAACTGTTATCTGGGATATTATCTCTCCAAAACCTCATCCAACAAATGGAAACGGTAGGACAGAACGAGTTCAGATGCATCCGGCCTAATCAAGTGATTCAATGCCATTTCCTCCTCGACTGAATTCTATAGTCCATACGCCACTGGTCAAGCCATGAATTTCGGAAAGAAGCAGGTGGGAAAATGCTTACGAAGTGGTTCGTTTGTTATCCGACGGAATTGGCTCAGTTATTCCTGTTGCAGAACGATTACATACCAAATTCTGTTTTATCTGGAATTTTCCCGGAATTGCCATGCATAAAACACCACGCTATGTTTCAATTATGTTCCATTGGGGAGGTTTAACTTATCTTTATGATCTCGAACGCCAAATCTAATGGGTAAACAGTTGCTGTTCGGAGATAATGTTACACTCTGGTTTTTAATATACATACACGAATCCGTAAGTTTATAAGTGTTAAATGGGTTTACCTGCATATACAGCATAATAATGAATGGAATAAGTAGCTTTATTTAGTAACGGAATAAGTAGCTTTATTTCGAGTCTGGGTCATAAGACATGGTTGGCATCTATTATGATGTTTCTGCAGAATACACGAGTACATCTTAGCGTTCAGTTGATTCCTAATTTCCTAATAATCCTTGGATAATGCTCAGGATTTAGGTGCTTACACAAAATAAGGTAATTTTTCAATTTTTTAAATTTTCATTCAGTTAAAGTTGCTTAGACTCACTTCTCAACATATGTAGCATTTGCGCTAACGCAACCTTTGTCTAAACAAAGGTTATTCAAGGTCTTGTTAATATTTGAAATACTGTTCTATAACTCGTCAACAGAATGACGTTTGTATCCTTCAGTATTACGATTTTTTCGGCATTCGACAGGTTGGGAAAAAAATCCAAGAAAAAGAACTTCAAGACTTTATTTAATATATTTCTGATAGTCCGATTTGGTTCGAATCTACATCATTTTGTTCTATAATTTGTTGCCATTTCACAGGTAGCTCCACAATGCCTTTCCTCATAGAAGCCTTAGTTGTTATTGGAGAAAAACACTAGTAATCGATTTTCGCAATCTTCAGTTGATGCCAATTTCTTATCATTCAGGAAGTTTTGCGATGCAAGTTGATGGTAATCACAGGTTTGGAACTATATAATGGATGAATTTGAACTTCCCAACCAAGCTCCCGTGGCTTCTGGCGAATCATTACAGACGTGGGTGGCCTGGCCCTGTCCTGATGGAACGCAACATCTCTTCTGTTGGTCAATTCTGGCGGATTCTGGTCAGTCTCTAGCTTCAAACGGCCCCGTTGTGGACAGTAGAGATACGAATTTAGTGTTTAGTCATATAGAAGCAACTCATAATAAATTATTTCTTTTCAGTCCCACCAAATGCAGAGTAGAACCTTTCTGGTCGTTAGTCCTGGTTCGGATACCGTTTGAGCTGCTTCACAGCATTTTGACAAGGATCGTTTTCGCACAATATTTTCGTATGTGACACATTCAACTTACTAAACTAACAATCTAACGAAATAAATAACTGACTGATTAACTAACGAACTAAGTTAAGTTAGAATAAGAAGGAACGGTTTTTTACTTGATAGAAGGATTATTACAAAATTTGAATATCAAAAACAGATTTAATCTGTGAGTCTTCTACACTTTGTGAACATGGAACATAGAGTACCTTGTATATAAATGTACCTATGTGCATGTTTTTAAGGATCATATATTTCTGAAGATAGCTCTCGGTAAGTCTATACATTGTTTAATTGATTTTATTATTTTTTATATGTAAAGTTGAACTGATCTTATCGTAATTTCAATTATTTGTTGAGGATGTGCTACATGTTTTGAGATTTTTTGAAGTAATTTATTTAAATATATTGAATATTTCAAATAAATTAGTTTTTGAGAAGTTCTTGGAATTATGTTTTATATTTTCGAGAAAGAGTTATTTTTCATTGATATAGGATCAGAAAATAATACATTTTGTAACAAACAGGGTTTCGTACGTTTGTCTGAAGAGTTCAGTACGCATGCCTGGAACGAAACAAAAAATGTTTGCTTATTTATATTTTAATTTCAATTGACAATTTAAATTCGTTGGTTTTTCTTAATTACATTTGATATTGTTTGATGAGTTTTGATTTTATAAGTGTTTTAAATATGAGCAGTGCTTATAAAGACATTAATTTAATTCTTAAAGTTTCTTCAAAAAAATTTTTTGAAATTAAAAGTGTAGAAGACTAACAGATTAAATCTGTTTTTGATATTCAAATTAAGTTAAGTTACTAACTAACTAACTGACTGACTAACTAACTAACGAGCTAACTAACTAACTGACCAACTAACTAACTTACTAACTAACTAGCTAACAACTGACTAATTGGCTAGATAACTAACTACCTAATTAACTAACTAGATAATTACCTCACTAACTAACTAACTAACCGACACTAACGAACTAACTAACTAACCGTGTCGGGTGTTTTTTTTAGAGTGATAGAACTTTAAATAGAAATAAAACACATTTAAATTAAGATTGAAGCCAATTTTGTTTTTCATTTGAGAGATAATTTTATGACATCTATGTTTTGAAAATAATTTCCGGCATATGTCCTTTAAGGAAATTAAAATTGTAGAAGGCTATCAGATTAAATCTGTTTTGATATTCAAATTTCGCACGAATAAGCTGCTCTGATGGAGGATTATGTAAACCATAAATTTCACGAGGTGCTCTATAAGTTGGGAGATTAGAACACTAATTTGGAAAATAAATTTCAACAATTTGTGAACGTTGTTGCGGCGTGAGTCTTTCCATTTACCAATGCTTACTGAACAGAAATGTCAAAACAACATGGCTTCCGTGACGCCCGATACCTGATCAACTAACTAATTAACTAACCAATTGAACTAACTAACTAACTGAACTAACTAAATATCTAACTAACTAACTGTCCAACTAATTAAACCTTCAATTCTTCTTCATAGAAAATTGACTGTGCCTGATTGGGGCCTTACTTCCCAGAATTAATTTTTATTATTTTCTATTATTTCATATTTCCCGTATATCTATCCTTATGTTTATGGCTTTTATCTTAAGTTTGTATCATTTTATTTTTTAAATATAAAAATGTATGAACATGTTATTGTGCTCCATTTTTTCGACACTTGGAATCAAATTTGAATAAAAAGCCATATATTTTGCACTCACTGTATGGTGTACTTTACACGCTGGAGGCATCATCGGTCCATATTTCTTTAAAAACGATGCTGGAGCTATTGTTACAGTAAATAGTGCTCGTTACAGATCGATGATCAATGCTTATTTGTTTCAAAATTTGGTATCGACCATCTGGTACCAACCAGATGGTGCTACACCTCATGCTGCTACCGTATCAATTAATTTATTGAAAGAAAGATTTGGCGTTAACATTATTTCGAGAAATGGTCCAATTAATTGGCCTCCAAGATCATACGACATAACTCCACTAGATTATTCTCTTTGGCGTTATGTGAGTCATTGGTTTATGCTGATAAACCAGAAACAATAGACGCTTTGGAAGCCAACATAACTCGTATTATTGATGAAATAAGGCCTGAGTTACTCGGAAAGTGGTCCAAAATTGGTCTGGTCGAATGTAGTTCCTCAGAGCTAGTCGTCATTGTCATAAAATTATCTGTCAAATAAAAAAAAATTTGGCTTCAATCTTAATTCAAATGTGTTTTATTTTATTTTAAATTTCTATCACTCAAACAAAAAAACAACCGATATATTAAAATTATGAAAAATAATATATTCCGAATACTTTCTAGACGGACTATATTGATGATAAACTATTTATCTAAGATTGAGTCCATCTAAAAATGGTATGCAAATTTTTTTTCACATATGTCAAAAATTAGAGTGTTTTCCAGTTGGGGTTTACCAAACCCCACCTCACTAGTGACGTGACTTAAATTTCACCTCACCAGTTAAGGCTTAACCTATAACATGGTTCAGTTTTAAATTCCGAACTTGATACCTTCAATTCATCAGTCAAACAGATGAAAGTTGATCCTCTCAAGTATTTATCTTAATTTGAAATGAAACAACAAAGAATCGAAAATAATTTTATTTATTTGAATCAATATCTAACAGATTAGAAAATAAAAAAGAGGCCCAGGCTCGATATTGAGACAAAACAATTCACAAAATTGATTGGCTTATTCGCCCCACTTGAAGACCCCATTTTACAAAAATTATTGCCGGTTTTACGAACTTCATTCGTTTGAGAACTCAGAAACATGACCGTCATCTTTCACTTACAGCCACGGGAAATAGGTCAAAGCCCGGAAAATAGCTTCATGACAGTATACGGCAATTTCTCCATAATCTCAATTAATTACAACATTCAACGAGTTCAGGCGAGAAGTCGAACCCTTATCGAGTCCCGTTTGGCACAGTTTATCGAATCTAAAGTGGCGATATGCTATTCAGTATGTTTCTCTGTAACGCGCGGTTCAATTTTGTGGGATTCTTGGGAAAATTAACTCAGTGTGGGCTCAGAGAAAATCGTGCAAACAATGATGGTAATGTCATTGCCTGTTTCAGTAGGTCGATGTTGCTTGTGACTCAAGAATTTTCTGAGATTTTACCTGGATTATATAGTCCGTCTTGAAAGTATCCGAAAAAAATAAAGCTCAATTGTAATTATTACGTATATACTCTCAATTCTCGAATTAGACAATTATAACAAAATATTTGTCTTATTTACTTTTTCAGCCTCAATTTAACTGTGAACACTTGACGTCGAGGTACACCCGAAACTAGATCACCCCCATAATTTTCAGTGATGGTAGGCCAGGACTGTAAAACTGACTGATTTAAATCATCTTTATTGCTGGTCATTCATCTTCATTCTTCTTTATTCCAAATACGCTTTCAATGGGACTAAAAGCTGGTGAAGCTTCTGGCCATTAAATGGTTGTCACTTGGTGTTCTTCCATCCTAGCTTGACTATAGGCCTAAGTAAGTCATCTTGCATTATACTGCTGAAAACTCCACCCTTCTAGATATAAAACATGCGCCATTTCAAGGACAAATTCGTTTAGAATATCACAATACTTTTCACTATTAATGGTACCATCAACTATACAGAGACGAGTAGCACTACGCTAAGATTTTGCTCCCCAAACGATTATTTTGGTGGGAAATTTGGAAATTTGAAGGGTAACAGGTTGTTCCGATAAGATTTTTAAATGATTTACACCAAGTTGAGAACAACTTTCATCAGATATAACGAAATTATTGAAATTATCTTGCTGAAAACGTTGACAAAATTCTATACTCGTTCCTTTTGTAAATGTGTCATTAGGGATTTTTTAGTGTCCTTGTTATGTAGCCTTCTCTTTTCAGTGACATACGAACGGTTTCTTGGCATACTTTTATATTTCGTTGGTTTCCAAATCTGTTAGCCAATTTGCAAAACCCAAGGGCCAGATTGTGTTGTCCTAAGGTCAATAAGGCGTTCCAATTGTTTCCCTTAATCTTACGCGAAACTGGTCTATGCCTCATATCCATGCCATTTTTTATCCTCTTCATTGTCTTATATATAGCACTTTTTCCCAGTTCAGTCAATAGCACTAATTTTTTAACGTTCCGAAAACCTTTTCCATACAAATATTCTACCTGTTTTCTTTTTTCCAGTTGCGACATTATTTCATAAATTGTATACCTGTTGACAAACAACAATATTTGACAAATAGTGTTGCCATGCAATTTTGGCCATATCCGACTATCTGCACAACCTATTTCATACAAACCTTTTGTCTTAGAATGTTACAGAAAAGAAGTATATTAAAATTATGTAATATAATAAATTCCGGATACTTTCTAGATGGACTATAAATGTGGTGTTCCGATGTTGTAGATATACATTCTGTCAAGAAAGTACCGGGAATTATCGATTTAAATCTGGCGGGGCAATGAGGCAGGTAAATTTTTTTTTTCCTAGGTTGGTACCACTGTCCTTAATTACTATGCCAAGCTTGAGCGGGACCTGTCAACTAAAGTGTTTGCAACAGCTGATTAAGTTAGTCGATGTCAGAGTGCGTACCGATGTTTACTATGGGTGATTACGTTGAGCAAAGAATTTGTTTGAAGTTTTGTATTGCAAATGAATTTTCGTGTGCCGATGCATTGAAAATGTTGCAAAAGGCCTTTGGTGATAATGCTCTATCGAAAACTCGTGCATATCAGTAGTACAGAGCCTTCAAGGACGGTCGTGAAGTGGTCGAAGACTTGCCTCGTTCGATCGAAGATAACGTCGATAAAATTAAGGAAAGGGTACTGGAAAACCGTCGTACCAGCTTGAGAGAGATAGCACAGGATCTTAAGATATCCCACGAGTCCGCACGTACGATTTTGATTGATATTTTGGGCATGAGAAAGGTGGCCGCACGACTCGTACCGAAAAACCTGAATTTTCTTCAAAAACGTCATCGCGAACAGGTTGCTTCAGACATGCTGGATCGCTGTAATTCCGATTCTACATTCATGGAACGCATTATAACTGGTGATGAGACCTGGGTCTACGAGTACGATATGCAAACAAGCCAGCAATCATCGGAATGGGTGGCAAAAAATGAGCCGAAACCGAAAAAACTACGCCAAAGCCGCTCAAAAATGAAGGTGATGCTCATTGTTTTCTTCGATATACGTGGCGTGGTGCACTACGAATTCGTTCCAGAGGGTCAGACGGTAAACAAGGAGTATTACCTAGGCGTTATGAAACGTTTGCGTGAGCGTATCCGTAAGAAGCGGCCAAATTTGTGGGCGAACAACTCATGGATTTTGAATGACGATAACGCGCCTTCTCACCGAGCTACGATTGTGACTGACTTTCTCGCCAAAAACTCAACAAACGTGCTTCAGCAACCACCGTATTCACCGGATTTGGCTCCCTGCGACTTTTTCCTCTTCCCAAAACTAAAATTGCCCCTTCGTGGCACCCGTTTTGAGTCGATTGAAGCCATAAAACAAAATTCGGCGCGAGAGCTAAAGTCCATCCCGGAAAGCGCCTATAAAAAATGTTTCGATAATTGGAAGTGCCGTTGGCATAGATGTATTGGAGCAAATGGAGCCTATTTTGAAGGCGACCCAATAAATTTTGACGATTAAATGTAAAAATGTTGTTTTAATTGAAAATTCCCGGTACTTTCTTGACAGAGTAGTATTTGATATTGTAGATCTTTTCATTCTCTATAAGTGATAAAGTTTATTCTTTTATTTTATGGAAATTCATTATGAATGAGGAATAAACACTTTCATCTTCTTATTTTGTATATTTATTTAGATTAACCTGTTGGTATCTTAGGCTATTTGACACGTGAAGAGTTAACAATGACAAAAAACTATGAATAAATAAACAGGACGTGTAAATCGTAATTAAGATAATATTAAAACGGAAATATTGGCAAGATGGACTCGGATATGAAAGTTACAAAAATTATATTGAACTGAAAAAATTTAACTTTCTGGATAGAATTTTTCACCATTTCAAGAGTTGATATTAATCTATCAATCAATTGATCATTTCAGCTCAAAAATTTTAGCGCTTTAAACAAAGAATAGTTCGTTAGTTTGAAGAAAATAGTTTGTTTTCACGCCAGAATAACAAGGAACGTATTCTCCCTCAATCCAGTCTACACATATACTGTTTCTGCATATCAATAATCCAACCTATTATCATATTACCTACACCCTTTGAACTTGGAATCCAATCCAGCCTAATAACGGGGCAATATTGCACAATAACACAATTGCACGATTTGAATGTGAATGATGTGAATATACTCTCGAGTCTGTTAATGTCAGGAATATTGCATCCGAACGTTATACTGTTACTCCCATATTAGGATATAGAATTGGAACAATGGGCGTTATTACTTCGCGTAGATCAGCTCTTGAACACAAGAGGGAACGTTGTAAAGCTTTGCCTTTTTTGGTGAAAAAATGATATCTGCAAATATATCCTCCAATGAAAATGGAGCATACCTTTATTTAATCCAATGAAATAAGTCTTTCAGCTGATTATTCATCATGGTTTCCATTTTTACTTTATAAACTGTGCCTAAAACGTTCGGAATGTGGGACTATGAAGAAAACTGGTCAACTGAAAGTAAAAGTAAATCACTTTGAGTGAGATATTGAGCACAACCTCAACAACTTCTGAGAACGAAGTGCTGAAAGACTTTATTCCTCTGATTTCTACGGTTATTGAGTCAATAAGAAATATTCTCCTGAAGGAACGAAAAACCTCAAAAAATAAGTAGTTGAAATGCTTCAACCTTCTCTATCCCATCTATATCATAACATAGTGAAAAAAAGAAAAACATTGATATAAATAATAGATAATATTTTCACTGGATTCATCAGGTTTACACTTTCAACTACCTTTTAAAAATAAGAACTTCGCATCTCATATAATATCTAATATGTATATATATATATATATATATATATATATATACATATATACATATTAGATATTATATTATTACCGGAGTCACAATCAGCAAAGGCTTATTATTACCGAAGTATCAATAAAATATTTTGAAGCAGAAAGCCACAAGCGGCAAAAATGACTATCAGAATGATATCTTTGATCGAAAAGTCACAAGCGGCAACGGTGGATTATTATCGAAATAATAATGCAATATGTTGGACCGAAAAGCCACAAGCGACAAGGTTGGTTGAATATCTCAAAGATATTGAATAATTAGGCCAAAGCCACAAACGAAAAAGAATGATTATTTCCACAGTAATAATGCAATACCTTGGGCCGAAAGGCCACAAGCGAGAAAGGTTGACTATCACAAGGACAAGCAATTATGTTGGACCGTTTTTCGTGTATTTGTGAGCGTAAAGTCTATCGTGTAATCTTTTTGAAGTCTGTCTGATATATTGCTTGTCACAGTCTTTGCATGGAATACTGTAAACTAAATTAAACTTATTAGACCTAGGTATTGAAAGTTTTAGTCTGCTGAAAATCTACTTCATTTGATTTTGAGGTTTGTCAACTAATTCTATATTATGAGACTTCAATAATTTTGTGATTTTATCGGATTATTTTTTGTGTATGGTATTCTTGTTTTATTTTCTTTCTTTTCTTCTGTTATTCCTGAGTTGTGAAATATGTATATGTATTTGCTTGTTAGTAGCGCAGTCATTCTTGGCAGTGGTAGTTTTTGATTAGTGTTTCTTTAAATTCTTTTATTACTTTGGTCTTAACTCAGGTGACGTGAGTTAAGTTCTTTGTAAATGTATCCTATTATTATGCTTCGTATTTATTGGTTAGAGTTTTGTTTTTTCTTTTTTCATTTCGTAAGTATTTTGTGGTCTCTGTAGATAAGTGTTAGGTCCAAGAAGTCCAATAATCTGCGTCTTTCTTCTTCAATCGTAAAGTGTAGTAATGTCTGAACATTGTTGAAATCTTGTGAAATGTGTTCCTATTAAAAGACAATCCTCAACATCGAAGAGATCCGTATCCTCCAAGGATCATCCGAGTCACAGAGTCCCTCGTAGATCATATAAATTCCACCATTACGTCATTGTATTAACCAGCATTATTTCTGTATCAATTACTCTGTGGCACTGTAACTTGACACGTATGTGATTAGTGACAATTACAGAGGAGAACAATGTGCTCATAGCATCCCCATTGTATTTTGAAGCATTCGAGAGGAAGGTTCTTGGAAATAAACCTCCTGAGCAACTTAGTAACATATTCGAGATAATAGTCTTTATAACAGTCCCCCTTGGTAACTCTTAGTAAGTAAACTTCTTTTAAATGCCTCTGATTAATTTCACGCTTTACATTTTTGAATACCACCTTAGTGTTAATGTGCAATTAGTGATTGCACACTCGTTCATTGTACTTCCATTCATCGCTTTTTATTCTTGTATTTTTGCTTCACTGTTATTCACTCCGACCGGAATGTTTTAACTAAATTGCATTGCCTTTGTATATAACTAAAGCGACCCTCACAAGTTATCTGTTTGTATTGTATACTTTCTCTCGGTGCCTGATTGCTTTTTGCTGTATTTGTAAATAGTGGTTTTTTATCGGCGTAATACTTGCTAATAGGGATTTTATTATCTTTTTTTACTAATTGCGGTGCTTGAAATGTAACTGGTTTGCATGTACTCTTGAGTGATCCCCTGGATACCTATTTCTTTGTTTGCTTTGATTAAAACTTACTGTGTCTATTTTATAATGTCCTAGTCAGTTTGATTTACATATTTGCTATATTCAAGTGCCCGCTTACTTTTAGAGATTGTATTCCTTGTGAACCAGTGGCGTTCTTTAGGGTAAATTGCTGAGTAGTCCTGGTAGAGGACAACATATCGTATAGAGACAGTAAATAGCTCCAGATATCCAACGCTATTGTGAGAATGTGTGAGTGATTGCTACATAATTGTTCCGAAGTATTGTGATATCCCCACGTAAACTAATAGTGACCCCTAAGGTAGTGTTCGGTTCGTTCTTCAGTAATAGCTAAGCCTTCCTAGGCCTTTGTTACCCCGAGGTGGCTAGATACAGTCGATTTTGATAGTAACTTTTTCGGTCGACTCGAATTATGTTAGATCCCCTCTTAAAGGAGATCTCCTGGGCACACCACAGTTACCCTTACCTTACTGTCCGTTTAAACTTACCCCTTGCACCCCCTTGTTGAAGGTGCATGCTGACTGTATCCCCTTTTCCTTCTAACCCCTTCCGCTGCATAAAAATGATATCTGATTTGAGCTAGTTGTAATAATATGTAGTTATAAGTCATTTAGACCCGGGGCGCTATTAGGTTCACTGGGGCGCTTTGTGAACCACTGCGTAGAATAGATTTAACCACAGGCTGATGAATGTGTTTCCATTCATTGAGCGTTGTTGATTTTTAACATTACTGATAGAAATATATTATTCTGGTATTACTGTGTTTCGAATATTTGAATCTCCCGTCGCTGTTTCCCTGCTGTCGTTAGGTGTAATATGAGTTGTCTACATAACGTAACGTCCTATTCGCCCGCCACTAGATGATCACGATAAAAAGATTAGCGCTCTTAAGAGTACTCCGTAAACCCCAAGATCTTTTAGAGTACTCCGTAAACTCCCGGATCTTTTACAGTACTCCGTATAACACGGGATAGCTCAACATATCTTTTAAAAATTGCTTCGTTGTTGTATTTTGTCATTATGTTTTGTACTGCGTTCCATTACAATCTGTGCAATTACACTTTAAATTGGGGTTCCCAAGGCTACTCTCTTTACCTGTTTCTAGTATTCTTCTGTATATTGAAAATAGCTATTGCTAATTATGAGTTGAATTGTTTACGTGTCTGTACATACCACTAGAGACTGAACCCAACTTTTGATTACAACCTTACACTACCAAATAAGAAAACTTTGTATCAATTACATATAAAATCGGCCTATCTCCTCCTTAGTTTAAAATAAAAGCAGACTGTTCTATATACAGTTCATTTAAAAGATTGAAATTATACTTGAACGTCTTGGAAATACAAACAGCACTTAACGCAAAAACATTTATAGAGCTTCTGAACTTCTCCGTTTTTATACTCTTTCTCGATTGAGTACGTTTTCTCCGATCTGAATGTCTTTCCTCAATTTTTTTCTCCGAACTGCTGTCTTTCTAACTGCTTTTTTCCAATTGCCGCGAAATTCCTTCTTCGCCAACTGTCGTGAACTAACTGTCCTTAAAGTGGCCGCTACCGTCCCAAACCCTGATGACTTCCTTCTTTACTTAAGTCAAAGCCACTCGACTTTCGCTTATTGGACAACTCTCAGATACTATATCAGGAAACTGTTGACGTAAATACGTCAACGTTTGAAATAGAACCAAATAGTTCTATTTCAAACATCTTGAAAAGGCCTATCTAATAGTAGCTAAAGAACCGGAAGTGCTTTCGATGTAGCCGCTACATGAGGACCGGTATTTGAAGAATTGACCTGTACAGGTATTTCCATAACCTTTGGCTAAAGTAACCCATTAAAGTAAAGTTCCATTTGTAAATCATTTACCTCATTTACAAAGTAGAAACTCAATTTTTATGCTCGATAAATTAAATTCCTACATATATTTAGGCTTTAAATAAAACAATTTTATTCTATTTATATGTCAATCCCCAAGAACTATGTTTGTCCTAAAACTTGTATACTAAATGATTAACGTGTAAACAATGAAGAAACCAAAAAGGTATATCAATTGTCATTATAAAATAAAACACTTGTTTACATTTTCTACTTTATTTTTGGTATTGACGTACGTTTCGTCTTTGCTAGAAAGACTTCATCAGAATACGAAGTAACAGTTGTTGTACAATGAATTTATAAGATTTTTTTTTTTACAGAAGGTGTACATGTGTTTTTAATTGTTCGTCGGGTTGGTTTTCTCAAAGAATATTCCCTTCAGAATCGTGTTCACTCGATCCCTTGTAAATATTGAATAGAGGGGTGTAATAAAAATCTATTTGTTCATTTACTAGGTTATTGCTGTTTTTATGTTTATTTATTTCGTAAATTTCCCATAAGTTCAATTTTAGACCTCTATTTTCAACAGGTAGAATTTCTATTTCTTTTGTGAAAGAATGGTTATTTTCAAGAAGGTGTTTAGCATAATGTGAATCTTTTTTATTTTTATCGAAACTTCTTTTATGTTCTGTTAGGCGTGTACCGAAATTTCTACCTGTTCTACCAATATAAATCTTTGGGCAATCTGGGCAAGTGAGTTTGTATACACCTGATAATTGAAGTTTATCCATACTGTTTTTATTGTTTTTGATGTATTTGCTGATAGGATTGTTTGTCTTGAAAGAGACTTTAATATTTTCTTTTTTGAGTAGGTTTTTCAGTTGAATACTAATGTTTCCGAGATATGTGAGGCTAACGTATTTGTGTTCAGATAGATCAGATGTTACTGGATAAATTTCTTTTATTGTGTTTTTGTGTATACGTTGGTTAATTAAATTATCTATTAGAGATGTATTATATCCATTGTTGTAAGCTATTTGTTTAATTATACATTTTTCTTTTTGGAAATTGACTTGGTTTAGTGGAATGTTCAATAAACGGTATATCATACTATGGAGAGCTGCTAGTTTGTGTTGGAATGGATGAAAAGAATTACGGTGTATAATGGTATCTGTTTGTGATGGTTTATGATAAATTGCGAAGTTATGTTTATTGTTTTCTCTAGTTATCGTGAGGTCAAGAAAGTTGATGGATTCATTATGTTCTATTTCTGAAGTGAAAACTATTTTTGGGTGGAGATTATTTATAAAATTCTCAAATGTTGATATTTGTCTGTTAGTACCTACGAAACATGCAATTATATCATCCACATACCTATACCAATAAAAGATGTATTTTTTGAACGGATGTTTATGAATTTTGTTTTCTAGGAAATCCATGAAGATTTCCGCGAGTAAAGAGCTTAGTGGATTTCCTATGATTAAACCTTCTTCGCTAGTATATAAAGTATTGTTAAATTTGAAGAAATTTTGGTTTATACAAATATTTAATAAGTGTATTATTTCTGATTTTATGACGGGGTTTACTTCGTTATAATTTAAAAGTTCTTCTATCAGTTTTAATGTTTACATTGGGGGGACACTAGGAAAATAACAATGCAAAATTGATTTCGTGGGATGTTAAAAACCTTTTTCCTAGTGTCCCCCCAATGGAAACATTAAAACTGATAGAAGAACTTTTAAATTATAACAAAGTAAACCCCGTCATAAAATCAGAAATAATACACTTATTAAATATTTGTATAAACCAAAATTTCTTCAAATTTAACAATACTTTATATACTAGCGAAGAAGGTTTAATCATGGGAAATCCACTAAGCTCTTTACTCGCGGAAATCTTCATGGATTTCCTAGAAAACAAAATTCATAAACATCCGTTCAAAAAATACATCTTTTATTGGTATAGGTATGTGGATGATATAATTGCATGTTTCGTAGGTACTAACAGACAAATATCAACATTTGAGAATTTTATAAATAATCTCCACCCAAAAATAGTTTTCACTTCAGAAATAGAACATAATGAATCCATCAACTTTCTTGACCTCACGATAACTAGAGAAAACAATAAACATAACTTCGCAATTTATCATAAACCATCACAAACAGATACCATTATACACCGTAATTCTTTTCATCCATTCCAACACAAACTAGCAGCTCTCCATAGTATGATATACCGTTTATTGAACATTCCACTAAACCAAGTCAATTTCCAAAAAGAAAAATGTATAATTAAACAAATAGCTTACAACAATGGATATAATACATCTCTAATAGATAATTTAATTAACCAACGTATACACAAAAACACAATAAAAGAAATTTATCCAGTAACATCTGATCTATCTGAACACAAATACGTTAGCCTCACATATCTCGGAAACATTAGTATTCAACTAAAAAACCTACACAAAAAAGAAAATATTAAAGTCTCTTTCAAGACAAACAATCCTATTAGCAAATACATCAAAAACAATAAAAACAGTATGGATAAACTTCAATTATCAGGTGTATACAAACTCACTTGCCCAGATTGCCCAAAGATTTATATTGGTAGAACAGGTAGAAATTTCGGTACACGCCTAACAGAACATAAAAGAAGTTTCGATAAAAATAAAAAAGATTCACATTATGCTAAACACCTTCTTGAAAATAACCATTCTTTCACAAAAGAAATAGAAATTCTACCTGTTGAAAATAGAGGTCTAAAATTGAACTTATGGGAAATTTACGAAATAAATAAACATAAAAACAGCAATAACCTAGTAAATGAACAAATAGATTTTTATTACACCCCTCTATTCAATATTTACAAGGGATCGAGTGAGCACGATTCTGAAGGGAATATTCTTTGAGAAAACCAACCCGACGAACAATTAAAAACACATGTACACCTTCTGTAAAAAATCTTATAAATTCATTGAACAACAACTGTTACTTCGTATTCTGATGAAGTCTTTCAAGCAAAGACGAAACGTACGTCAATACCAAAAATAAAGTAGAAAATGTAAACAAGTGTTTTATTTTATAATGACAATTACAACTGATTTCTACCAAGCAACGGCCCAATCTATCATAAAAAAGGTATATCAACATACCAACCATTTCTTTCAGAACATATGAGAAATTTCTATATACAATCAACGAGTTTCTACAACATCTGTTCGTTCCTCAGCAAGGCAGAAAATTGTGTCAGCAAAAAGGAACAGATTTTATGGGTATTAAATCAGTGCGTACTGGGATTATCCCCTGGCAATCTTATTACATTGATTGCTGCAATGAGAAAAAATCTCCTGTCCAATTCCAGAAGGAAAAGCAATGTTTTATATGTAATCCCTTGTCAGCAGCTGTCATGTTTACCGTAATTACTACGAATCCGCCCTGAGCAGATAGTCCTGCTCGAAGTGGAGTACGCAAGGGAGAGTGAACTTTTTCATTAAGCTGGATGAATATGGACAAGGAAGGAAAATGAGGAGAAATTTGTTGATAAGCCCAAAATAAATTATTGTTGATTTCGAATGACGAACTTATTAATAATTCATTAAAGTAATGCTCTGTCATAATATCATTGAAATCCACCTCATGTTTCTTGGACTCTTCCTATAGAAAAATTAGAAAATTAAAAATGTTAATGCTACGCAAAGAACTCTGATTATTGAGAATATCATGCTGAACAAACAGACAAACATGCTGCTGATAATTAATAATAATAATAATAATAATAATAATAATAATAATAATACGTTTATTGCAATTTTATAAGAGCTACAAAGCAGATATCCACTGCCTACAAAAAAGAAAAAAACAATTTTTATATTGCAAATGGTCTCACATCAGCATAGCTGTTATTACCGTGACACCGAAAAATGTAAAAAAAAAAAAAAATTACCAAAATTTCACCCACGTTCCACACACCGCGCCAACAAAAACATATCATGGATTGAGCACACCCTGAGGCGAAACAATTACAATCACACGCCAGATTGTAAGTACGTAGTCTTAAAGTCCATACTACACACTTGAAGAGAGGAGCAGCTTTCGATAATTGGACTTAAGCACCTCTGGTTTGCAGCACTTGAGATGAGCAGGTAAGCGATTATACAGAGAATATACAGAAAAAGAAAATGAACGTCGAAATAAGGCAGTCCTGAAAACTGGTGGAGAAATCATACCCCTGAACCTTACATTTACATTGTGAACATCTGACCTGAAACGTATTTTATTATACAAATAGGGTGGTGATTCAAAGCATATAATTGAACGAAATAATACTGCAGAGTGAAGCTCACGTCTTTGATCCATACTCAACCAACTACAGCATTTCAACTTATGAATGACTGGTTCATACTTTCTAACTCCATAAATAAAGCGAAGACAGGCACGTTGAACCCGTTGGATTCTCACTTTGTCGTCAAGACGCAAACAGGGACCATACAACACGTCACAAAAGTTAAAATGGCTTAGGACAAGTGAATCAGTAAGCAATATCTTAAGCTTCTGCGGAAGGAAATGCCTATGGGGATAAAGACTTCTTAATGCGGTGTAGGCTCTCTGAAGACATAATGATATATGCTCAGTGAACCGAAGCTCAACGTCTAGAATGACTCCCAAGTTCCTAGCCGACTCAACGGCTGCAATCTCACTTCCATTGACTCTCAATTTCAGCCCTTTAACGACCTCAGCAGCCTTACCACCAAAGACAAGAACCTTTGTTTTATCCGGATTCAGTAATAAATCGTGCTTCAGGGAGTCGGCTGACAAGCGATCAAGATCTGAATTTATCTCCTGATTTGCTCTAATAATATCCGAAGCCAAAAAAGAGTACAGGAGCTGCGTGTCATCTGCGTACCGAAAGTCAGTACAAAACTTAAGGCCATCAGTAATGAAGACAGTGTATATACAGAAGAGAATAGGTGCCAGTACCGAGCCTTGTGGGACCCCAGACTCCACACTGCCTGTCTGCGATCTTCCCGACGAGGTCTCCACATACTGACGTCGATCTCGCAGGTACTCCCTCACTAACTGAATGGCAGACAAAGAGAATCCTATATGCTTCAACACTGCAATGAGTATTTGATGGTTTACTCTATCGAACGCCTTAGAATAATCCAATTGGACTCTGTTGCGTTAACACTGAAATCTTGAAACTTTATTGACAGAAAAAAATTTTATTCTAATGAATGAAAACACAATTTAAAAAAATATACAACTTCTGAGAGAAGTGCGAGAAATATTAAGTTTTCGTGCACGGTGACCAGATGATTTTATTGGATGTTCAGCCACATTCTGGGATTCAGCCGCAATGTTTTCAGGTAGGCTCACTGGACGAAAAAACGCGAACAAATTACCGTGAGGGAATTTCACTTCAATTGGATTTTCCACGTGAATTTCTAACAGTTTGGATGAAAGAACATTTACCATTTCGAAAATAAATTATTTTATCCCTGTTTTGTTCAAGATGAAATCGACCCGTGTTGCCAGAGTCGAAATAACCAATATTTCAAAATGCAAACGGCATAAGAAAACAATAATCCCTGAATAATTTTTTTATTGAAAGGTTGAAACATGAAAAAGATCTATCCCCACCGAACCAATAGCACGCAATGTTTTATCGAACGGATTGTTCATCGAGTAATTGGCTCTTCTAAATTTTATGTTAAATTGTTCCCAAGTTCTGAGATTCCTCCGAGGAACATTCAAAGTTATCTTCTGTAGGAGATAAGGTCGATATAATTCAGCAAAATCTTATATAAATGGTGTTTCAATAAGAGCGCAAGATTTCACTGTTCAATAAAACATGGTTTTCTGTAGCAAAGTATTGAAATATTTATTGATTTGAAAAATATTAATTATTATTATTTTCACAGTAGATGAATTAGGCACATTATTTCGACCCTATATTGGACTCACTTTACGAATAGTGGCAATTAAACTTTCACCATTTTGATAATAATTGTTGACAATCAGGACGCGTTGTTTTACCGTGTAATGCTCCATATTTACCAACTCCCATCTGTCAACTTTCGATCTATCACGTCATAATCATGTAACATTATGAGTGTCAAACATGGCGCGCAATTCAAATCTTACGCTCTTATTGAAACATACTTTACGAGCATTATCTCAAAATTCTATCTTCTCGTTTCAAGGGATGTAAGGGATAATTTGTCTCTAATGTCCTCGTATCGGATCAGAGGTTAATACTCATTTGTATCCTATCCACTTCAAAAATTTGTTCTGGACCCTTTCAATGGCTTGTATATGTACTGTCTAATGGGGTGACCACGAATATCCAACAATGCTTCTCACATACGCTATATACATAGTCTTCGTGAAAGAGACATTAAAGTCTTACATATGTCTTTCGATGAAGCAATGCATTTTAAAAGCTTTCGATGATAAGCAATTTATGTGGTCTGTGAAACTCAAGCCAGTATCTAGCAGTACTCTAAGATTCCTCGCCGTGTTGACCGATTCCAATAGACACGCTTCTACTGAATAATCGAACAAGGTCGACCAATTGGTTCGGAAAAATCGCATAGTCTGGCATTCATTCACATTAATATTCAACTCATTTTGTACACATCATTCAACAACGTTATCGATATCCCTCTGAAGTAACAAGCAATCAGTCAGGAATCTTAAGAGACGAAACAATTTGATATCATTTGCAATATAGATTAAAATAACAGAATTTTATAACTGTTTTTATGTCATTGATGAAGCACAAAAATAAAACTGCTGATAAAGATGGTCTTCATGGGACTCCCGAACTTACTTCAATACTCTCGGAAAATTTATCAGAAATATTGACGAACTGTGTCAACCCAAGCAAATGATCCGAAATCCACTCGAGTAGGGGTGACCCAAAGCCTTATGCCTTGAGTTTGGTAATGAGTAGACAATGAGGCAATCTATCAAAAGCTTTAGCAAAGTCTGTATATACTGCATCGAATATTTTTCTGCGCCAATTTGTAAACTTCAATGGACTCCAGATAGTTGTTCCTTTTGATTCCACATGTAATATTTCAGCCTTCCGATCCATGATCCATAGAGCCTTTTCTTTTCCCCTGTCCAAGAACATGCGTGAAGTTGAAATTGATACTATCAAAACAATAGCCGCAAATAATGGTTTCAGTCATAAGATAATAGATATAATAATTAAAAACAAAATGTCCCAAATAGCCATAAACCAAATTTACCCTTCTATTAAAACAGAAAAAACCAAAAAGTTAATTTCTCTTCCATACTTCGGCGACATAAGTGAAAAAAATAGCTTATAATATATCACAACTTGATGTGAAAATAGCTTTCAAACCAAAAAATAAATTGTCGTCTCTGTTATTCAATGCGAGGAATCCAACCCCAAATTTACTAAAATCAGAAGTTCATGAGTTACCATGTTCAACTTGCAATAAAAAATATATAGGTCAGACAGGACGTTTATTTTATGCAAGGTATAATGAACATCGAATCGATTTCTCCAAAAATAAAAGAAGCTCCACCGTCGCAACACAGTGCATCGAGAATGGCCACATATTCCCAACAATTGACAACCTAAAAATATTACATATGGAATCAAAAGGAACGAAGTTCAACTATCTGGTGTCAATTGAAATTTATAAATTGGCGCAGAAAAATATTCTTGAGATAATTAATGATCAAACGTATCTAAGTAATTCCAAAATTGTCGATGCATTCAAATAACATCCTACCCTCATAATTACTGAGCTATCCCGTACATTACGGAGTACTCTAAAAGATCCGGAATTTTACGGAGTACTCTAAGATCTGGGGGTTTACGGGGTACTCTAAAAGATCTAGGGGTTAACGGAGTACTCTTAAAGATCTGGTACTATACGAAGTAATCTAAAGAGCGCTAACTTTTTTATCGTGATCGTCTAGTGGCGGGAGAATAGGACGTAACGTTGTGTAGACAACCCAAATTACACTTGAACTAGAAGGGGGAAATAGTGACGTGAAGTTCAGAATGCAATGATAAGTAAAAATACAATATTTGTTTGTGGAATACAGGGTCCCGCATCTGACTCTGTAAGAGAGCGAGGTTATACTTTAGGACAAAAAAAAAGAGTCAGGGATAAGAAAAACCTTGACCTCTCTTCAACTCCCATACATTCTTCAACTCTGTCCTTCCTTTCATTAATAAAATCAAGGTTCCAGAGATCGACAACCTTTCTAATACCCTAAAACATAATTAGTGTGCATGCAAAGGGAAATTCGGCAATCAATTGAGTAAATACACAGATAACCTGGCAATAAACATGTAACAAAGGTCTTCGAGGTAGTTTAGCAATAACCCTTTGGTCAGGAATTCCCCATTTACACACCTACTATCTAATTAGATTATTATAATCTGGGCGCATAATATCGTTGTTCAGGGGTGTCTCGTTGCGACATTCTGAAGACACAGAGGTTGTGGTGTCTTTTATTTAATTACCTATTCCTTATAATATTTATATCTAATAATAGTTGTTCACGAAGGCCTTGTTGCGGCTCTTTCTGAAGACACATGGTTGTGGTGTCGGTATCTAATTACGGATCCACATTTCATTCACTCTAAACACTCTGAATTCTCAAACAAAGTACCATTGTTAACCACCTCTTAGATACCAATAAATGGAATGAAGATAAAGACGCTTACATGTATAAAATATGTTAAATGGTCAATTCAGATTAAAGCAAACGGGTCGCCCCTAGCTGGAGCATCAATACAGTAAAATCCACCAATGGATAAAGAATACATGATACAAATAACACTCACGTTGACCTCAAGTAACTCAATACAATACAACAACCTTAAGTTAGGGCAGCTCAGTCGACTTCCCTTTGTGTTTAACCTTCACTTTTAATGAACAATGGACAATGGAGTTCTATTTCTAAAAGAGGAAAAGTGGACTCTCAAACCGGCGTTCAGTCTACAATGAATACCACCACTCTTCTCCAGAACAAAAGGATCATCTCCCAGGGTTATGTTTACATTTTCAAGTCCACGAAGCGACCATTGACCCTTACTCCTGGCATCGACAGTGACAAGTAGGCATAAAGTTCCCTAGGTAGTCCTTCCCGTCTAATCTACCTTTATAAAAATATGTGGATCTCTTCATTACCCAAAAATTTTTATTTTTCCTGACATCTGGTCGAGACAAAATTCCTTCAATTCTCACTTTTTTATTATCACTACATTGTAACTGAATCTACATAAAATACCCTGTACCATGTGCTTAGTGGTCAGTTGCCTGAAGATGAACGAAAGTTCGGAACTAGTTGCAAAAATGTACACCTTATGCTGAACTCAATGTTGAAAAAAATGAATTCAAGCTTCAAGAAGTTTAGAATTCAATCGACATTCCAGTTAATGTCTTTCTGTAATAACACCCGGCGAGCTAGATCGATCAAAAGGCATTACGTTAAACCTCTAACTGTGGCAACCGAAATTTGCATAAAACGTATTTCCGCCCACAGTTCTCCGTTAGATCTCTAACGAATCCACTCTGATTGAGACCCGCACCCACATTCCGATATTCGCGAACTTCCGGAGTCATCCGGAGTTTCGGCAAATTAAAAAAATTGCATTTGCACCAGCTTCGGCAAGGTGTAGCGGAGCACTATGCAAAGTCGTTGGATCTCACTTGATACCGGAGAGATTATAACTTCATTACCGTGACAAAACCGTTATATTGAATTTAATTAAAGTTTCGTTGTAGAGGGTGCGCATCTTCCTGTGGTCTCTTAACATCTGCACGAATCCAGTTTGAAAGTTTGATACCGGAAGCTTAATGGGAAGAGATAGGTAAGGACAATTATAACCGTGCCAAATAAAGTTTTAAGAAAAGATCATTTCAAATTTCTAGATGAACGAAACATGCCGAAACACTAGAAAAAATATCCAACGTCGACAATATGTTTTCCTAAAATAAGAAGGAACGGTTTTTTATTTGATAGAAGGATTATTACAAAATTTGAATATCAAAACAGATTTAATCTGTTGTCTTCTACAAATTTTAATTTCAAAAAATTTAAAACTTTAAGAATTAAATTAATGTCTTTATAAGCACTGCTTATATTTAATAGACGTATAAAATCAATATCAAATGGAATTAAGAAAAACCAACAAATATAAATTGTCAATTGAAATTAAAATATAAATAAGCAAACATTTTTTGTTTCGTTCCAGGCATGCGTACTACACTCTTCAGACAAACGTACGAAGCTCTGTTTGTTACAAAATGTATTGTTTTCTGATCCTGTATTAATGAAAAATAACTCTTTCTCAAAAATATGAAACATAATTTCAAGAACTTCTCAAAAACTAATTTATTTGGAATATTCAATATATTTAAATAAATTACTTCAAAAAATCTCAAAACATGTAGCCCATCCTCAAGAAATAATTAAAATTACGATAAGATCAGTTCAACTCTATATATAAAAAATAATAAAATCAATCAAACAATGTATAGACTTACCGAGTGCAATCTTCAGAAATATATGATCTTCAAAAACATGCAAATAGGTACATTTATATCCAAGGTACTCTATGTTCCATGTTCACAAAAAATCATACAAAGCTTATAAGGCACTTGGTCTTAGTTAAAACAATTCAACACTGTATAATGAATTTCTTTATTTAAAAAATCTAATATAATTATATATTATATATAAAATAAAATAAGAAGGAACGGTTTTTTACTTGATAGAAGGATTATTACAAAATTTGAATATCAAAACAGATTCAATCTGTTGTCTTCTACAATGTTAATTAAAAAAAAAATTTTTGAAGAAACTTTAAGAATTAAATTAATGTCTTTATAAGCACTGCTCATATTTAATTGAATATGATTTAATTAAATATGAGCAGTGCTTATAAAGACATTAATTTTGATGAATTTTTTTAAATTAAAATTGTAGAAGACAACAGATTTATGTAAATTTTCCTGAAACTAATAATTTAAATTGAAATTTATCGAATTATTGATCAAAAACTGGAAATATTGATATTCGTTAATGTTTGACGTTGGATATCTCGTAACGGCTTCACTTAATCAAAAAAATCATAAGAAACCATTTTTGTAGAGCAGTAAATTTCCTACAAAATCATGAAATCCGCAATTCAAAATAATTTTTTTTCATCGACTTATAAAATTTATAATAAAAACGAATATTTTCCTGAAAATAGCCAAACTTAAAACTATGAAGATCTTTTGATCGGTTGAGTTTTTGAAAAAATCATAAAAAACCTTTTTTGTGAAGCATTCAATTTCCTACAAAGTCTATGCCACGGAATATTTTTCCAAGCAGTTAGAAGCGAGATATAATTTTTTTTATCTGATTATTCGAAAAAAATAGAAAACCGCAAAGCGGAAGACCTTCTTGTTATAATTAAGAGCTCATACTTGGAGAGAATTCTTTTTAGGTGTCTACGAACCTATTTTTCAGAGTATAAAGTCAAAAATAAATTATTCGATTTTTTTGACCCACCCTAATATATATAGCATTACAATCATCTTATTTAGTTTGATAAATACCGGTTTCGGAAAAGTTGGGGTTCTTTTCTTTATTTTTCACCAATATTTCAGCTGAATTATTTCTATTTACTGCTAAAGAATTTATTCCCATTTTACGAAGACCATTAGAAATCCTACTGCTGCAATATTTTATATAAGCCATTGAAGACCACATTTTCTTTTCTTCATAAGGATCATCTATATTAATATAAATTTTTTTTTTAATATTGTGATAAGTTTTCTTTTTATTCATTTTGATTTCGGTTCTATAGCCATTGTCGACTGCTATAGTTTTAGTTATATTAACGTCTTTTCGGAAATTGACTTTGTTCAACGAGATGCTCAAATGTCTATGAATTAAACTATGGAATGATGACATTTTAATTTGCTATGACTGATTGGAATTTGAATGGATTATGGTATCTAAAAATGTCGAATTCGAACTTATTATTACTATGACATATTAAGATCTGATGAGTTGATTGAAGAATTTTGATATTTAAAATTTCATACAATTCTCATTTAGTCTTGAACGACTATAGGCGTTAATATTCTATTACTAAATACGGAATATCAGGTCATTTGAATTTGTGGTTTCGGAAATATTGGATGAAAATATGAATTAATCTAAAACGTCAATAACTGCGGAACTATTGAAGCAAGTTTGCAAAGTTAACAAAGATATTTAAACTCCTAATATTCCCTGAAAGATTTAAGGGTCTAGCTTTTTTTGTTCGAAAGTTAACAGGCCGATCGGATAGAGTTACTTTTGACCTCAGATTTTTCATCAATTAGTCCAATCTAGTCGTTTAAGTGCATTTTCTACTTAAAAATTGATAAACATCTAGGCAAAATGGTAGCACGTTTTTCTCTGGAACAAGCGCGTAAAAAGAGAGAAAATAAGTGCAGTTATTCCAAGCTACCCTAACCGAAAAATCAGCTGCCGCTATTCAAAACAAACGCAAGTATGAAGAGGCTTCCTCAACTTACTCAATTATTTTTGAAATATCGAGGGAAATGAAAATGATCATCAATCTATTCAGGCGATCCTACGATATTAAATTTTCTGACCTATGAAATTTCTCTCGAACAAATCCTGTTCCGAGATTTTATTGAAACTTATTCATCTTCATCTCGTTTCCTTTTATTCGCCAAGTTGTGGATGGAACATTTCTGTGATGTTTCCAGATTGATAGAGTATTGTGGTTGACGGGTTATTCGAGTTTAAGGATTATTGAAGAAACAAGAACTCCAAGAATTTAATTTTCAAATTTCAGCCATGCTCGTGAATATGCCGAGTATCTGGGAATTTACCAGACGATAAACTGTGCTTTTGTGAAGTTTATTGCACCACTGAATTCTCATAAAATGAAAATACTGAGTGAGCTTGCCACGTTATAATACAAAGATCTATTGCTTTTGATATTCTCATTTCGGGAATTCCATGAACGATGAAGTGAATAATTATTCCTTAATCACTCCTTCTTCACTGAACAAGGTTTTTTCTGCACTCTAATTTGTTCAACGTTTAGGTTTAAGATTTCTTCATTGTTTCAATATATAATCCATCTAGAAAGTATCCGTAATTTATGATTTTCCATAATTTTAACATACTTCTTTTTTTGTAACATTCTTAGACAAAGGTAATGGCAATACTGTTTGTCAAATATTGTTGATTGTCCACAGGTATACGATTTATAAAATAATGCCGCAACTAGAAAAAAGAAAACAGGTAAAATATTTGTATAGAAAAAATTTTCGAAACGTTAAATAATTAGTGCACTTAACTGAAAGAATGGTGTATATAAGACAATGAAAAGAATAAAAATGGAATTTGAATATTAAAACAAATTGAAATATGTTTATCTTCTACAATTTTAATTTTAAAAAATTTTTTATTCAAAAAAACTTTTAGAATTAAATATATGTCTACAAGAAGCACCGCTTACATTTAATAGACGTATATAATCAAAACTCAATATATAATGTCAAATAGAATAAATAACCCAACAGATATACGAAAGTAATTAAAATTAATAAATAAATATTTAAAGGAGACGAAATTTTGTTTCTGGTCTTACCTTTAAGAACACCAATTGCCTTTTAAAAACATGAACACACCTAAAGGACTTCTCAAAGGATATAATTTATTTGAAATATTTAATATATTTAAATATTGCAATAAGTTAATTCAAAAATCTCTAAAAAAATGTGCACTATATCTTCAAAAAACAAATATAATTCTAAGCAATCCTGTTTTCAGTCCTCATTTAATATTCCAAATATCAAAATCAAAAAACTAACCTATATCTCTCCACGTGTTAAAAGACTAAAGCTTCGAAACACAGATCAACTATATAATTCAAGATTGATCTATGTTCTAACAAAATCAAAGAACAGTGTGAGTTATTTTAAGGTTTATTTAAATTCATTGACATTCCATAATGAGATTTATTGAAGCCAAAATATAATTATATATTATATATAAAATAAAATAGAAAGGCCTCTTACTTGATAGAAGAAATATAACAAAATTTGAATATTGAAACAAATTGAAATATGTTTTTCTTCTACAATTTTAATTTTAAAAAATTTTTTATTCAAAAAAACTTTTAGAATTAAATTTATGTCTGCAACAAGCACTGCTTACATTTAATAGACGTATATAATCAAAACTCAATTTATAATGTCAAATGGAATAAATAACCCAATAGATATACGAAAGTAATTAAAATTAATAAATAAACATTTAAAGGAGACAAAATTTTGTTTCTGGTCTTTCCTTTAAGAACACCAATTGCCTTTTAAAAACATGAACACACTTAAAGGACTTCTCAAAGAATATAGTTTATTTGAAATATTTAATATATTTAAATATTCGAATAAGTTAATTCAAAAATCTCTAAAGAAATGTGCACTATATCTTCAAAAAACAAATATAATTCTAAGCAATCCCGTCTTCAGTCCTCATTTAATTTTCCAAATATCAAAATCAAAAAACTTACCTATATCTCTCCACGTGTTAAAAGACTAAAGCTTCGAAACACAGATCAACTATGTAATTCAAGATTGATCTATGTTCTAACAAAATCAAAGAACATTGTGAGTTATTTTAAGGTTCATTTAAATTCATTGACATTCCATAATGAGATTTATTGAAGCCAAACTATAATTATATATTATATATAAAATAAAATAGAAAGGCCTTTCACTTGATAGAAGAAATATAACAAAATTTAAATATTAAAACAAATTGAAATATGTTTATCTTCTACAATTTTAATTTAAAAAAATTTTGTATTCAGAAAAACTTTTAGGATTAAATTTATGTCTACAACAAGCACCGCTCACATCTAATAGACGTATATAATCAAAACTCAATATATAATGTCAAATGGAATAAATAACCCAACAGATATACGAAAGTAATTAAAATTAATAAATAAATATTTAAAGGAGACAAAATTTTGTTTCTGGTCTTACCTTTAAGAACACCAATTGCCTTTTAAAAACATGAACACACTTAAAGGACTTCTCAAAGAATATAATTTATTTGAAATATTTAATATATTTAAATATTCGAATAAGTTAATTCAAAAATCTCTAAAAAATGTGCACTATATCTTCAAAAAACAAATATAATTCTAAGCAATCCTGAAGAAGTCAAATTGTAATTGACGAAACAATTGTTGTGTTAACAATAAATATTAGCGGAAATAAAGTGTTTTACTTTAAATCCAAAACAAGAATTGATTGAGCATGGTACGGTAATGATCCTCATTGACAGTAACTGCGGCTCCTTGCTGATTTTCGAAGAACAATAGATCAATGATGCTACCGGAACTAAAACCGCACCAAACAGTTACTCGATGTAGGTGCATCGACTTTTCCACAATAACGTGTGGATTCCTTGATCACCAAACAGTTACTCGTGGTAGGTGCATCGACTTTTCCACAATAACGTGTGGATTCCTTGATCCCCAAATGAGAGAGTTTTGCTTATTCACATATTCTTCGAGGTAAAAATGAGGTACATCCCTGAAGATGATTTTTGGGAGACAAACTCTTTGGCCATGCGACGATCATTAGCTCACTGAGCGAAGTGGAAACGGATCAGATGGTTACGAGACTACACTTCTTGTAATAATTCAACTTTATAAGCCTTCATACCGACGTCTTAATGCAAATTTCTTCTCAGAGAAGTGCGAGATGAGTTGATGTTGATGGATGTTCAGTCACATTCTTGACCACCGCAGCAATGTTTTCAGGTGTTTCAGGAACTCACAAATTGATATTTAAATTGTTGTGAGGGCATTTTTAATGAATTTTCCAATCAAATTTCTCACAGTTTGTAAATAAAATTTCAATTTCTCTCAGTTATGTTCAAGCGTAAATTTCGTTAGTGTCAAATACAGCGAAATTTCTCTTGGACGGACACCAATGGGATCACAAAAAATTGTCCATTTAAGAGAAGTAACCTGTCAAAAGAAATCCTCCGAAATGAATTGAAAGTCTGATTTTTTTTTCATTTATTGCAATCAAATAACGTTTAATATCTCAAGAAACAGAAATAACATAATATGAACATTTAATTTTAAGATGATGAAATGTTATTGCAAGCTGGTTAGGAGATTCAAAGCTGCATCATCTCTCTGGAGTTCTGCAAATAGTTTAAGACGTTTGGTAAAATTCATAGCTTCATTATAACTTGATAATTCTTCTTCGACTTGTCATTCTTAAAGCTGTCATCAATTCTGAAAAAATCTTTAATATTCTGCTCATTGATTTCTAGTAACTTTTTTTTTCGTTGTAAATTTCCTTGAGAATTGAAAGTGATGAGTTTTCTTCTTTATTGGACTCTGTTTCTATCCTGGTTATCAATTTTGAATCCTGCCTTACGAAAACAATGTTTTTCTGCCTCTGAAGAAACTTGGTCCCAAGCACGTTTGATGAAAAACTGAGCATCTAATAAGTTGATTTATTTAACTAAATCGCTGGCAGAACACGGCAGTTTCACTATTGACTATTAAATGTTTCAGTGTTTGACAAGTAGACGTGCAGTTAGGCTGCAAAGACTTAATGTTTTTCAAATTTACGTCTTTTGGATAAGGCCAATCATTGTTTAGGAATAGCAGAATTTTTTTTTTATCAAGACCCATTTTCATGTCCAGGTTCTGTGACCAATATCTCTTTATCTCAGACGTCATCCAAGCCTCACATTAGACCTCGAGGTAACCGGTAATATATCCAAATTTATATTTTTGAAGGCCCTTGGCTTCGCTGACTTGCCAATGACCAGGAGCTTTTCTTTATTACCTCAATATAGAATTGTAAAACTGTTGAATCGATTTGAAGTGTCTGATAATACTGAGCATCACAAATTTTCCGTTCAAAAGAAAATAATGAAGGCATTATCGGTATCCGCGTCCGTCCCAAAGAGAGTCCACTCAAAGGAGAGCTCCTTCAAAGAAGGAGTTAACCGAGCGTTATGGGAGATTTCACTAAGTGAAACTAACTTTCTGTCAAAACACGAATGACAGAAGAGTTGCCAGACTCGAAAAAACCTACTTCACAAACGCAAGGTGGCCAACTCTTTATGCAGAACAATAAACATCACACCAATACTATAAAAGTAGCAAGGCGAATTAAAATCGTAGAGCCTTTATTCAAGGAATGATATATAATTGCCATTTCTCTTGGCGAAGACTAGGACTATTTACCGCAGTCCTGAGTCGTTGCATAAATAATAAAAACTATAAACTGTACCGAGGGAAAACTGGGTCGAAGCAAACTGGCTGGAATGTTTGAAGCAACGTAATCGGGAAAGAATCCCACTTGAATTATGAATGATACTGAGGACCTTTCCCAACCGCATTCGCAGCCAACGGGAATTCACCTCTGGTGTCTACGGTAAGTTTTAGTTAATACGAAACGAGCATACAGGGTGTACCAACAAAAGTTTGACCCCCCCAGAACTCAGAAACGAAAATCTTTCAAAGATTTCAAAAAATCAGGTCAACTTCTGTTTTAAAGGGGACGAATTTCCATCATGAGTTTGTTCCGAAAAAACCACCCCATGAAGGTGGCATCAACCCCCAACATTTTTTGAATAGGGAAGAGATGTCGAGTGATTGAATGTCATTTATGTTCTGTACATAAGCCAGTTAAAATTTTCAAAATTGGTTCATTATTCACGAAATAATGTTATATTGAACTTATGGTCTAAAGGTGCTATTGAACCGCCCAAACTCAAGAACCTAAGAGTTTTGAAGAATCCAAAATTAATTTTCAAGTTCTGTATTAGCAAGAATAATTCCTATGATGATATCGTTCCGAAAAAACCACCTGAGGATGGCAACAACCTCTAACGTTTTTTAAATAGAGGGGAGATGTTGGATGTTGTTTAGTTGGGAATTTTTTTCTGTTCTCTAAACATTACCGTTCAAATTTTGAAATTTGGTTATTTAATGACAGAACAATTTGAGTTTTTGAATGTTTTCACTTTAGAAACATTCGATTTTCTTAATGTTCATGATGGAAAAATGTGTGAAACGCATGAAATCCATTAAACGTATACTATTTTTTTGAAGATTGTTTTTCAAATGTGTTTCAGTCTTTCGTTTCTGCATCATAATTGGGTTTGAGACTTACGTGAGTGAAAATAGTCTATTCTGTGGAAGAAAGAATAAAAATTCTCAAATTATACTATCGGAATGACGAAAATTCTGGTTGAACTGCAAGGTATCAGGTGTTTTTTAATAGTGATAGAACTTTAAACTGAAATAAAACACATTTAAATTAAGATTGCAGCCAAATTTTTTAGTTTGAAAGATAATTTTATGACTTTTATGTTTTAAAAATAATTTCCGGCATATGTCCACCACGACTAGCTCTGAGGAACCGCATTCGATCACACCATTTTTGGACCACTTTTTTGAGTAATTCAGGCCGCATTCATCAATAACACGAGTTATGTTTTTTTCAAAGTGTCTATTGTTTCTGGTTTATTAGCATAAACCAATGACTTGACATAATCCCAAAGAAAATAATTCAGTGGAGTTATGTCACATGATCTTGGAGACCAATTAATTGGACCATTTCTCGCAATAACGTTATCGGCAAATTTTTCTTTCAATGAATCCATTGTAAGGGTAGCAGCATAAGGTGTAGCACCATCTTGTTGGAACCAAAACACTTCTGGGTCGATACCATTTAAATTTTGAAACAAATAATCATTGATCTGTAACGAGTACCATTCACTGTAACATTAGCTCCAGCATCTTTTTTTAAGAAATATGGACCGATGATGCCTCAAGCGTGTAAAGCACACCATACAGTGCATTTTTTAGGATGCAATGGAACCTGCAGAACTTCTTGAGGATTGTTTCCACTCCATGTATGGCATTTTTGCCTGTTTACATAGCCGTTCAACCAGAAATGAGCTTCATCACTAAACACAATTTTACGATAAAAAGTGGATCAACTTCAAGCTGTCCTAGGGCCCAATCAGCCCAATAAGCTAACAAACGATGTTTATTATGGTCAAGTGGCTTTGGTTCTTGAACCAGTTGGATCTTGTATGGGTGTAGACCAAGATCTTTACGCAAAATTCTGCATGGGGTGGATGCACATAGTCCAACTTGTTGTGAACGTCGACGAATAAACAAATCTGGATCATCATTAATACTATGACTTATAGCAGCGATATTTTCTTCTGTAAGTACAGTTCTTTGTCTTGTTGTTATTGTTGTATCGAGTAGAGAAATTGTTGTCCGAAATCTATCGATAGTTCGACGAATAAGCTGCTCTGATGGATGATTATGTAAACCATAACTTTCACGAAGTGCTCTATAAGTTAAGCGAATAGAACATTGATTTTGAAAATAAATTTCAATAATTTGTAAACATTGATGCGGCGTGAGTCTTTCCATAATAATTTGTCAATGCTTATTGAACAGAAATGTCAAAACAACATGGCTTCTACCTTCTGTCAAATCACAGCTATCCCTATCGAAAATACTATTACTCTTAAAAAAATACCCGAAACGTCTCGTGCGTTGCAGTATACTCGAATATTGTCTATGCTCTTGTGATATTATAACTGAATATAATGAGTCTTGATCATTCCAAATTCCGGAAGTCTATACGTTTTTACTGATCGTTTTTGGAACATGTATTCACGCAAATTCTTTCCCAACAATAAGTATCGTCTGAACTTTTCATTACTAAAAAGTTATAATGAATTTCGATACAGAATAGACCAATCTTCCCATTTTTCATTCCTTACTTATATATCATTCATCCAACGTGAAGATCGAACGAATCTCTAGACATCCTGCATTTCTTCTATTACCGTACGCTTCCCGAATTGAAAAAGATATAAAAACCTTCCGTCCCCAAGGAAAATATTGAACGAAAGATATAAACCGAAGTTCTGTTGAGATTCGAAAAATTCGTATTGCCTCATCGTTCTGCCAATTTCGTAGTTTATCAAACAACCCGTGAGTTCGGAAGTTTTCAGACGCCAGAAATGTGCTCTATTCATTTACCGGCATGTCAAAGTTGCGAGCGTTTACAGATGTTCAAATTAGAGCCAATTTTCGAAGAGTAATCCTACAGAGGGCTCGCCTTATTCGGTGAAAAATTCCAGTGCTCGTTTGTAACTTCGGCAATAAAACGGAAGCGAAAACTGACAGCATTGGACCGCAGGACAATGCCATTTATACTGGGAGGCGAATCATAGCAAAATTGTGTAATTTGAGAATGGAGCATCTCGGATGAGATTGGGCGAAACAAGAAAAGTTTTATATTGAAACGGATTTTTGGAGTAGAAAGTCAGGTAATTTTCGTCCTCAAGTGGAAGTTTTTGTTCGCCATCGAAACTGGAGATTATTCACCCCAGTGATTGAAATTCAACTGCTCTGAAGTGAATGGTTGGTAGATTTCACTGGACAGCAAAGTTGAAACAACTCCATTTGATGTTCTCCAGGGATCGAGACATGTTTTTCAGAAGTTCGAACCTTTATAAATTGAAAACATCACAGGAAATTCAAAAAGAAACTTAAGAGATCCGTATTCTCTAAGGATCATACGAGTGACAGAATCCCTCATAGATTATATGAATCACATCAATACATCACGGTATTTATCCGCCTTATTTATGTATGTGTCAAATATTCGGTGGCACTGTAACTTGACAAGCATGCAATTGGTGACAAAAAAAGAATAGAAGGTCCTTATGGCGTTACCATTGTATTTTGAAGCGGCAGAAAGGTTCTTGGAAATAAACCTCCTGAGCGACTCAAGATAATAGTACTTAAAACAGTCCCTCTTGGTAACTCTTGGCAAGTAAACTTCTTTTAAATGCATCTGATTAATTGCATGCTTTACGTCTTTGAATACTACTTCAGTTTTAATGTAACGTGCAATCACGACGGTGATTGCACGTTCGTTTATTTGTACTTCCACTCATCGCTTTTCATTTTGTACTTTGCTTCAGTGTTATTTAATCTGATCGGGCTGTTTTAACTAAAATGCATTGCCTTTGTATATTACTAAACCCTCGCAAGTTATCTATTTGTATTGTTTACTTTCTCTCTGTGCCTGGTTGCTGTTTGTTGTATTTATTAATAGTGGTTCTTTATTTGTACTGTGCATGGTATTCGCCGAGCCTGATATGTAACTGATTTGCATGTACTCTTGTGTGACCCCAGGTTACCAATTTCTTTGTTTGCTCTTATTGTAACGTTCATCAACATGTTAGGTTCTGCACTGGTTACCCAAAGAGTAGTTGAAGGTGCACGCTGGCTGTATCCTATCCTCTCTAACCCTTTTCGCTGTATAAGAATGATATCTGATTCGAGCAAATTACCGACCTAAAGATATGTAGAATTAAGTCATTTAATATAAATATTTTAAAAAATTTTAAACAATTTAAAAAAAAAAAAAAATTAGCCTTCTACATATTTAACTCCAAAAGATTATATTCAATGATTATAACTTCTGAAAATAAATTAAACTAATGTCGTATAAGTACCACTTATACCATGACATAAAATAAACATTCATTATAAGATATCCAAATGGTATAACAAAATCCAATAAATAAAAATTATTAACTAAAATCCTATAAATTAAACATTTTGAATAGACAAAATTTTGTTTCTGCTTATCAATCCTATGAAAACCAATATCTTTCAAGAATATCCAACATAATCCTGGGAATTTTATCACAAAACTATCTTACTTAGACTATTCAATATTATTGGATATCTAACCAAGGTACTTTATACAAAAACTCAAGATATGCAAAACATTACTGAAAAACAAGTTTTAAAATCGACTTTGCTCATCAGTATTCAAATATTCATATTCAATAAATATAAAATCAATTAATAACACATATTTAAACTCACCCTTCGTCTTCGAGAAAAAGTTCTATTTAAAAATGAGAACCTTAAATAGGTATCCAATACAGACAGAAATATCTCTGTGGTTTAACCTGATCTAGAAGATTGAAAGACAAATTTAATGGCCTTTGCTATAACACAAGGACTCTCTTTATGAATGTTTGGGTAAACCATATAATTATATATTATAAATAAAATAACGTAAATAGAGGTCATTCTTGATAGAAGGTATATAAAATAATATAAATATTTTAAAAAATTTTAAACAATTTTAAAAAATTAGCCTTCTACATATTTAACTCCAAAAGATTATATTCAATGATTATAACTTCTGAAAATAAATTAAACTAATGTCGTATAAGTACCACTTATATCATGACATAAAATAAACATTCATTATAAGATATCCAAATGGTATAACAAAATCCAATAAATAAAAATTATTAACTAAAATCCTATAAATTAAACATTTTGAATAGACAAAATTTTGTTTCTGCTTATCAATCCTATGAAAAACAATATCTTTCAAGAATATCCAACATAATCCTGGGAATTTTATCACAAAACTATCTTACTTAGACTATTCAATATTATTGGATATCTAACCAAGGTACTTTATACAAAAACTCAAGATATGCAAAACATTACTGAAAAACAAGTTTTAAAATCGACTTTGCTCATCAGTATTCAAATATTCATATTCAATAAATATAAAATCAATTAATAACACATATTTAAACTCACCCTTCGTCTTCGAGAAAAAGTTCTATTTAAAAATGAGAACCTTAAATAGGTATCCAATACAGACAGAAATATCTCTGTGGTTTAACCTGATCTAGAAGATTGAAAGACAAATTTAATGGCCTTTGCTATAACACAAGGACTCTCTTTATGAATGTTTGGGTAAACCATATAATTATATATTATAAATAAAATAACGTAAATAGAGGTCATTCTTGATAGAAGGTATATAAAATAATATAAATATTTTAAAAAATTTTAAACAATTTTAAAAAATTAGCCTTCTACATATTTAACTCCAAAAGATTATATTCAATGATTATAACTTCTGAAAATAAATTAAACTAATGTCGTATAAGTACCACTTATATCATGACATAAAATAAACATTCATTATAAGATATCCAAATGGTATAACAAAATCCAATAAATAAAAATTATTAACTAAAATCCTATAAATTAAACATTTTGAATAGACAAAATTTTGTTTCTGCTTATCAATCCTATGAAAACCAATATCTTTCAAGAATATCCAACATAATCCTGGGAATTTTATCACAAAACTATCTTACTTAGACTATTCAATATTATTGGATATCTAACCAAGGTAGATATCCAATAATATTGAATAGTCTAAGTAAGATAGTTTTGTGATAAAATTCCCAGGATTATGTTGGATATTCTTGAAAGATATTGGTTTTCATAGGATTGATAAGCAGAAACAAAATTTTGTCTATTCAAAATGTTTAATTTATAGGATTTTAGTTAATAATTTTTATTTATTGGATTTTGTTATACCATTTGGATATCTTATAATGAATGTTTATTTTATGTCATGATATAAGTGGTACTTATACGACATTAGTTTAATTTATTTTCAGAAGTTATAATCATTGAATATAATCTTTTGGAGTTAAATATGTAGAAGGCTAATTTTTTAAAATTGTTTAAAATTTTTTAAAATATTTATATTATTTTATATACCTTCTATCAAGAATGACCTCTATTTACGTTATTTTATTTATAATATATAATTATATGGTTTACCCAAACATTCATAAAGAGAGTCCTTGTGTTATAGCAAAGGCCATTAAATTTGTCTTTCAATCTTCTAGATCAGGTTAAACCACAGAGATATTTCTGTCTGTATTGGATACCTATTTAAGGTTCTCATTTTTAAATAGAACTTTTTCTCGAAGACGAAGGGTGAGTTTAAATATGTGTTATTAATTGATTTTATATTTATTGAATATGAATATTTGAATACTGATGAGCAAAGTCGATTTTAAAACTTGTTTTTCAGTAATGTTTTGCATATCTTGAGTTTTTGTATAAAGTACCTTGGTTAGATATCCAATAATATTGAATAGTCTAAGTAAGATAGTTTTGTGATAAAATTCCCAGGATTATGTTGGATATTCTTGAAAGATATTGGTTTTCATAGGATTGATAAGCAGAAACAAAATTTTGTCTATTCAAAATGTTTAATTTATAGGATTTTAGTTAATAATTTTTATTTATTGGATTTTGTTATACCATTTGGATATCTTATAATGAATGTTTATTTTATGTCATGATATAAGTGGTACTTAGACGACATTAGTTTAATTTATTTTCAGAAGTTATAATCATTGAATATAATCTTTTGGAGTTAAATATGTAGAAGGCTAATTTTTTAAAATTGTTTAAAATTTTTTAAAATATTTATATTATTTTATATACCTTCTATCAAGAATGACCTCTATTTACGTTATTTTAAGTCATTTAAACCAGGGGCACTATTGGGTTCACTAAGGAGCTTTACAAACTACTGTGTAGAGTAGATTTAACCGCAGGCTGATAAATGTTTGTTTTCATTCATTGAGGGTTGTTGCTCTTCAATATTACTAATATAAATATTATAATAAATATAATAATATATATTATATGCATATATATATATATATATATATATATATATATAATATAATAAATAATATAATATTCTCTTTTGAATATTTGAATCTCTCGCCACTAGACGATCACGATAAAAAGGTTAGCGTTCTTTAGATTACTTCGTATAATCCCAGATATCTTAGAGTACTCCGTATATTCCCGGATATTTTAGAGCACTTCGTATAACATGGGACAGCTCAAAACATTGTTTTCTGCTGGTATTCATTATTAATTTCTTTAGTTTCAGGAATACATATCGTCCATCACAGTGAAAAAAAAATCTTTAAATATATAAAAACGAAAGTAGAGCATTTGTATTCTAAGCTAAGAAACTTCGAATCTTTTGAACTAATTAGAAAAACGAAAGTTGTATTCATCGGTGAGTGACAAAATTTTAAGGCCTTAGAAGTATAAATAAGTTACGTTTTTTTGTCGAAAAGTGAAGCTTTATTGTGAAAAATTGTTTTCAAAGTTCGAAGTTTTGTCCTTCGCTGCGACTACTCTTTTCCATCTTTCTGGCAATTGAGGGATCTATTTTTTGACTTCCTCATAATTGAAGAAGTGTTGGTCAGCCAGGCCATGATGCATCGATCGGAAGAGATGGTAATCGGAAGAAACAATGTTTGAGTAGTACGGCAGGTGGGGTAAGAATTCCTATTTAAGCGTTTCTGAGTACTTTTAAAAACTTTGGCGTGTCTGTCGGCGTATTCTGGTCATTTTCTCGCATAACTTGGAGCAAATGCATCAATTGTCATGGTAGATATCCTCTGTGATCCCTCCGTTCGATTATAATGGCTTATAATACACCACACCCTGCTGGTCCCACCAAATACACAGCGTCATGAATATTCCACTTGACAGTTGATAATGAGGTATCCCATACGTTACCCGACGTTTTGAATCACCGAAATGGATCCACTCCTCATCGCCAGTCACAATTCGATGCAAACACCGCCTTCTTTTTCGTCGTTGGAGCAGTTGGAAGCATTGGAAATCTCTTTGCTTCAGTTGACACGGCGCCCAATTTCCTACCTTTCAGATAACTCCCACCACAAAAAGATGGCAAATTGCTGATTTAGCGACTCCAAATGGTTTTGCGAGTTCCTCTTGCGTTTGTGTTGGATCTTGCCTCAAGTTCTTCATCCTTAAACTTTGATGATGCTTCGAGTCGTTCTTCAGCTTCCAAATCAAAATTGCCACTTTTAAATCGAGCAGCCCACTTTTAACGCGTTCATTCAGCTCGAGCAAGGTCACCATAAGATCCATAAAAATAGGACGACTTTCAGCATATTTTTTTGAGTAAATTGTCTCTTTTCCATACATGCTGGAGTAGCTGGTTTCGAAATTTTGATAATAGTTTGGAAAACAATTATTGAGGGTTACATAACAGAAAAAAAATATTTTGAAAAAGTGATGATTTGTGGCAACAGGAGTAAAAAGACCCTCACAGGGTATAGAAGTTTTCTTAAACGCCTATCATTTTGAAAGCATGCCACATTTTTTTCTGTTTTCCTGATAACCCGTACGACTTGCCACGTCACCCAGTTCTGGCTTGACCTTGATTTTTGGGACATTCTGTATATAGTTAAATGAACATATTGCTTCGATTTTTGCTCCAACTTCAGTTGATGGGCCTAATGTACAAAATTGAATTTGTTGCTCCGTAAATTCAAGAAAATTCCTACAGCTAACTGCTCTTCTCTTCAAACCTCATTGTGTACTTCTTGGCTAGTCGATTTGAACATTTTATTTTTTTGCATTTTCACTCTAAAATGCCCTGGCTTCTTTGTTGAGGTTATCTTAATCTCGTTACTTCCTTGGTATATAATATAATTCTATTTACCTTTTACAGGATAATGTCGTAATACTTATGTACCTTTTTGTCCTAGTCTTATCTCAGTTATTTTTGTCTGAACTCACATAATAATACTCATGAAAATGTATCGTGACGAAGTGCCCCTACTTCCGCTTTGCTCTGCCACAGCTTTCCGGCGTATTCCATAGAGGACGCTACCGCTTTCCGATAATACCTAGCTTACCCACCCCCATGGCATTATAGCTTGTCGCGCTGGAGGCGCTTGTCTTGACTAGAACTCTAGTTTTATCCCTGTAAAATGGAGTGTTAAGTCTTGATGCCTGAAGTAATGCCATTCGCGCCAGTCAATGGATCCGTGTGGTGAAAGATCGAACGAATCTGGCCCTGCTTTTATCTCGAAGGTGGAATGTAGGGCTGAGCCGCGTTAATCCACTCAGGGACAAGAGAGTCCGTCGCAGCACAGGGCCTCTCACTTAAAACTAACATACTCTACCCTATATACACTAACTGGTAGAATTCACGAATACCTAGCTCATCCTCCTCGCCAGCTTCAAATAGAGCAGAGTGCGAGCGTTTCGACGTGGAACAAGGTCATAGGCATCATCAGCAGACTTGCACCCCACGCCAATCTGAAGAGTTTAGGGTGTGCAAGTTGGAACGAAACACCGACCTCCCGAAATTAAGAGGTTGGAAGCTTCCTCATAACACCGCGTTCGCTCAGTATTATTTAATATATAAAATTAGAGAAATAATGAACAATGAACAGAATTTTATTCAGATTAATCTTCTGAAATAATAATTATCATTCCGCATAATAATATATTCAAATAGAAATCCATTTTCCGAATTCGTAATTACAAATCCAAAACATACAGATAATATTTTGCACTTAACTTACTCCACATAAATAGACTAATATGAATTTATACGAGTATTATTCATTAGGAAAGAGGAAATGCCCTGTTTTATTGATATTGTACATATCGAATACACTTCGTCCTTATGTGGCGACATCTTTCCTGCCAAGAGCGAAGTTTCCGTTGTGACCAGAAGTTTTCTTCGTCACCTAGAAAGAATTATGCGAATCGATGTATAGATGTCTATAACACTTTTCGGTAGTATTTTGGTAGGTGCAGAGGAAACAGGGTATGGTAGAACATTATTTTTCCTATTATATCCAATTATATGGGGTACCCAGAAAAAGTATTCGAGGCCTATAAAATATATATCTATACATCCGGCAGTTTGGCTGTTTAAAAGTTCGCTAACTTCCGGAAAAACTAGATTAACATAAGGCAATCACTGCAGGTCAACTTATATACTCCAGATATTTGTTGTCTTCATTTGTTTGATCTTTTTATTCTTTATATAAATTCCTAAATTATTAACCGTTTCAAAAGCTACATTGGAGTCAAATTTTATTTTAAAATACTTGACAATATATCTGATATTCTTTTCACGTAAGGAATGGAAATGTTTATTTTAGACGAATCTTTTGTTACAGGTTAAATTGAATTCAATGATTTCTTTTGTTTTTGTTAAAAATTTTGTTTATTGTAATTGGACAATAGCTGTTATTGAATGCAATATTGAAGTTAAAGTTGCCAGACTCACACTTTTCGAAGCAGTAGTAATTTATAGATTTAAGAATCTAAAAATTCTTCTCAGCGAACAAACAGATATCTTTAGTGAGGTTTTTTCGATAATTGACCCCAATATATTTTATTATTATTCGTATCTTCTTTAAGGCATATTATTCTTTATCGGTATTTCTGTAAATTGATGGTTATTTGTATCATTTTATGCATATCTTTTACTTATCTTTATTTCTGGAAATTGTTAGTTTTTTAAACCTGTTCTTCTTCTTGAGTTTTCAGCTATAAAGAAGTGAAGGTGTAATTTTCAGATTTAAGTCAAAATTTAAACTTGACGAAAAAATTGGCGTCAAATCAGTAAAATGTGGAAATAAATAATCTTTATTATTTTATTTAATTGAAATGAATTTATATCAAGTGAGGACCGCTTAAATTAAATTTTTATAGTCTTTCTAGATCATTCGGGTTGAAATTATCGAAGTGTCCATTTGAATCAATTCTACCAAATTTTTTCGCTGATTCTATAAATAGTTGAAGTAAATATGAAGAATCGATTAGTGATAACGGTCTTAAAGTCATCTCGAAGACTTTTACTGGATTAATTGGCCTAATAAAAACAATCCGATATTCATATACCCAACGAGCACTTTTAATGAGCAGCATATTATATGTGTATTACTAAGAATCAATTCACGGAAGTGAGTTAATATTTTGTAGATTTGTGTCTTAGAAAAATGCTCATTACCGTACCTAGGAGCTATGTAATTAATATGTACTTTTAGCAAAGAACGAGCTTGCTGTACCTACTAACTATGTACCATATCGGAAACAGTTTGCTCCGTTCTGCCCGGAAAGTTAACAATTATAAAGATTCTCATTTTCTACTGGTGAGAAATAGATATGCAGTTAGTAAAACAGAGGAAAGGACTACAAATTCCATAGGTTTATCATAAAGAATACCATAAATATCAGATAATACGCTTCCGACAAATAATCTTCTTGAATTGCAACCCCAAGTTTTCAAATATTGGATGAAGTAGTCCGTTTATTTGGGATACTTCATTTCAAAATGCAATAAAATAAGAGACTACCTCGTTTACTATCACATTCCACTACTGAATATAGAGTAACTTGAGCTTCGTAGTGTTTACTACATCTTCAACCTGAATAAAACAAATTGTATCTCATCGACTATATCAGCTTGTGCAAAAAAAGTTCGGGAAGTGGGCTGGGCTGAATGTCCGTCTGCTGATTTAATAGTTTCATTTATTAAACTTGCTTGTACTGAAATATTTCTATGGATTCTAAGATGTCTATTTTTTTGCCTTTTGCTTCAAGATTGTCTAATTCTGGAAAGATATGATTGGTTTCAAAAAAATGTTTACCAAAATTGGAGTTATCTCTCCGCTTTTTTTGGAGAGATTTCCCAGTTTATCCTATTTATAGGCTACTACACATTTGACAACTTGATTCATTAACTCCAGAAATATGCCGCCGGTTACTTTGGTCCTTAGCATTAAAAGAGGGGTTGGAAATTTTATGTGAGGGTGGAGAACTGTTTTTATGTTAGTTTTGAAGACATTTGAGGTATCTTTCACGAGATTGACCAAAACAATGTTAATTTTGAAATTTCTTGTCATTGTTTTAGGTTTTGGAAATGGGGTATATTTGTTTCCGAATTAATTGTTTTTGTTTTTCATTCATGAGAGGATTTAGGGTTTTTGTTTCGAATTGATTATTCGTAGCTACTTTTTTTTATTGAAGTCAGTTCCCATTACAACAAAATATTATTTAAGAGAATCGATCATGCTTTATGTATCATTGATCTCTGTTGGCAGCAAATCTATTAAGTGTTCGGTTGGTCTGAAACATGTTCCTGAAAAATTTTATGAGAATCTAATGACTGGAAGATTTGATAAAATAACAAAAATTTTTGAGAAGAAAAGCAATGAACGCTCAAGAAACCATAGCAACAGTTCCACGCTCGAGTCCAACTCTTGAACGGAAAGAGCTAGAGTCTTGAAATTTACGGGGTAGGCTCAAGATTCAAATAATTTTGATTTGAGATAGTATCTTATTTTTCCTAACGTTTTCAAAAATACAGATCTGATTGATTTGAAATTTTGTATAAATAAATGGAGTGATTAGGCACATACTCGTGAAAGGTTTCGGGAGGATCATATAATTAACAGATCAAAAAAATATATTTTGTGAACAGTGCAGCGTTACAGGGCTAAAGCAATTTTTTTGGAGAATCTAGCTGAGATAAACAAGCACATTAAAGCTACTCACTTAACGTCGGTGCGTTTCTCTGTTTTGTCAATATGAATTGCTAATAAAATATATATATATATATATATATATATATATATCTATATATATATATATATATATATATATATATATATATATATATATATATATATATATATATATATATATATATATAACAACACTAAACTCTTTCTGAAATTCAAATTATCAATTTCACAGTAATATCTTTAGATTTTAATCACGCCTGTAGGAATTTCAATTCAACTAGAATAAGTTACTGGGTTATTTCAAAAGAATTACAAAATCTAGTGCAGAGAAACAGTATCTTTTTCTTTAGGCCAAAAATAACTAGGAGATAATAATTCATACCTTTACCTGTCTTAAACTTTTTTCTGCCTTGAACTCGAGTTTAAGCTCCACTTCTTCAAAATTATTGAGTTTGGAATTCAAGGTGCACTTGATTCATCTATTCAACTAGATTAATGAACATTCAAACTGAATACATACAATAAATTTCTTAATGACCTAGTTCAAAAAAACCTGCTTTATAATGATCTGCAGTAGAACAACAAGGATATCTACGATTCTTCAGATAATTTGAAAGTGTAATCAAATTCAAATGTTAATCGTCTTGACTAAAATTTGAATATGAATACCCGGTTCTCCAAATAGGATGTAGTATAATTTTGTATTTTTGAACAATGTGTCACTTCACCTTATCAGATTTGTAGGATTGGAAAAACATTAATACGAGTAACACAGATAATAACTCATTTGTTGTTTTGATTCGGTTTGTAGTGCATCCTAAACCTGCTTCAAATTTTGAATTCTATAAATTATTTCATTCCTATCATATTTATACTAGCTGAAAAAATTTCAACGAACTCCGAATTTTATTTGATCTAAAAGCTCAGGATTTTGTGGGAATATTTTCCGTGGAATATTCTGAAAATATCTGAATCATCAAACACATGATAATGCATAACTACAACAGTATCCTTATGATTCTTATGATTTCCACAATTTTGGTCATATAATATAGTGAATTTATTCCATCGTACTATAGAACTTCTAAATAATATTGAAAATGATCGAACATTAAACTTAAAGAAGGTTCCTTATGCTGCGTCTAACTATTAATTTACATATAATAAATCATAATTTTCAATAATTGAATTCTATTCAGCTTATACCTTACTGACTTTCTGCTCCGAATTTAGATGACTTCGTGAAGATTGTTGGCTGAGCAAATTAATGTGAGTTTTTATAGATCTATTATGGGCTTTTCCTTTGTAAACAACGATCATCAAGTGAAAGGTAGAAATCAACCAAATGACCTGTAGATTTTACTTCGAAATGGATTCAACTTTGAGGTCAAAATTCGTTGCATCGAATGGCTAAGAACACTGTCTTCAAGGCAGACTCTTATATAGTGAAAATATGCTTTCCATATATAAAAAAACCGGCACACCTCCATATGCCCTTTCTACAAAAATAAATCAAAGTCTTATATTTTGAAACTGCTTATTCTATGAATAAATATCTCAATAATTAATAATGAGTATCAAAAAATTTAATCGAATCGTTCCTTACTTGTTTGGAATTCATTTTAATTGATTAAAAGAAAATTGAATATTTTCAGAATATTGTTCTCTATAAAAAACTGAACTAAAAATTTTCTCGAAAAATTTGTTTATTCAACATACTCAAATTATTCTTCTCAAATACTAGGTACATTTGAATTTTTCTTTCCATATAAAAATTAATTTTCAGTATATACATAGGAATATCATATTTCCATGAAAATTTTTCATGTAAACAAATTTTTATTGCCTATAAGACTCAACTCACTCAACATAATTGTCGAATGGAAATTGAAATTGGCTAACTGAAGAAGATACAGAAAAGACTTCCTGAGTCTTATTTGGCAAAAACATCTTCGTTTACGTATCTAATTGTTAAATATAATTTAAAGGATATTAAAAGTCATTTAACAATGGACAAAAAATTGTTCATGCAGATCTGATATTGCTGTCAATTATTATGGGAATAAATTATAGAGTTTTTTAAATCTTTGCATTCTTGTATGCTTCGTAAATGAATTGAAATATGTTCCAGATGAAATACTGGTTATTCAGGGAACAGTTCTTTCATCCTTGATATCCCGTTTTATTGGCTTATAATAAATCTTTTTTTTCAGGAATAAGATATCATTTCCTGAAGTTCTATTCTTTTCTATAGAGTAATTGATGTGAGAATATACCCTAGAATTTCCTCTGCTTTTAAGATGCTGGATTTAGTTCTGAAATTTTTTTACCTTTAAATTCTCAGTAGAGGAATTATTCCCTGTATAAAAATCGGTGTTTCTTGTATTCTCCTTAAGCACTACATCTCGAGCTGCTGATGAAAAGATATGTCACAATTATTCTTGTATATGTGAACATTTTGATGAATATTGAAAAACTATAATAAAGAGATATCCAAATACAAAATAATAAATATAATTAAATTAATGAAAATATTCAGAGTCATTTGCGAAATAATCTGTTTAATTTTATATCGCAGGAAACTATATGTGCCTTTCCTTTCCAGAAGTATTCTTTATCAGTCCTAGAATTAACATTACCAATCGATGTCACTGGAACGAAAATATCTTTCATATTCAACCACTATTCAGGCACGTCTATTCAGACAATGTTGATATAACGCATTACCATCATCCAATATTTAACACACAAATATTTAGAACATCTGCATTAATAAATAGTAGAATTTTTATGACTCATTTCTTTAGAAAAACTACTGGATATGACTTCCTATGTGAGTGTTTCCTAGAATGTTTCCACGCAACATGTGTCGTGTTGCAAAATAACTTTATCGTGTCCGCAGCGTATTGCGGCCATACTTCTAGCAATTTTCGGCTTAGAATAATTTTGTTAGCCTTATCACATTCTGGTCCATAGGCCAGATGTGTTATTTTAGGTGGCATGTACATAACGGAAATTAAACCATCGACAACAGGAAGTTTTTTATCAGCCAAGAATTCTTGAACCTACAACAATGAATCCAGCTTGATACCCTTGAATTTTAAACAAATGGTAGCAGCTCACCTCTGGAATAAACATCTTAAGAACCTGTGATGAAGATATAGTGCATTTTTTGAGAGATTTTTCAATTACCTTATGTGAATATTTGAATATATTGAATATTTCAAATAAATCATATTTTTTGAGAAGTCCTTAAGTTGTGTTCATGTTTTTGAAAAGGATTTGGTGTTCAGAATGGTAAGATCAGAAAAAAAAAACAAAATTTTGTCTCCTTTAAATATTTATTCATTAATTTCAATGACCTTTTTATATTTTTATTATTTATTATTTATTTATATTATTATTTATTCCATTTGCGAAGAACCATTCCTTAAATATGAATCCAGTCATTCAAGCTGTGTTGGAATTTCTGTAATGTACTGGACAATTGAAATCACGGATCTATCCTTGATTTCTTGCTTTTCCAATGACTAGTGGATTCAGCTTATGATTACCGGCTGCATTTGTACAGGCTAGGAAGTTCATCCTTTCCTTTACTGTTTTTTTTTCTGGGGCTGTCTTCTCCTTGGTTCCTACATATGTTTTTTTTTCGGAAGCAATCTCCAGTATCGTCAGCATTATAAATCTGCTCCTTCAACAGCTGAAGTTCATCCACTTTTCAAGCAAATTTTTTTAATGGATTGACTCTTTTAATTGCAGATGACAGTTTTTCGCCCGAGATTTCAAGAAATCGAATTCAAAAACGTTTCTTGTACCTTTGCAACCATCCGCTGCTTGCATTTAAACATGGTGTCTCTTTGTATTTGGTGTTTTTTTTTAGAGTGATAGAACTTTCGATAGGGATAACTGTGATTTGACAGAAGGTAGAAGCCGTGTTGTTTTGACAATTCTGTTTAGTAAGCATTGAAAAATTATAATGGAAAAACTCACGCTGTAACAACGTTTACAAATTGTTGAAATTTATATTCAAAATCAGTGTTCTATTCGCCAAATTTATAGAGCACTTGAAATTTATGATTTACATAATCGTCCATCAGAGCAGCTCATTCGTCGAACTATCTATGGATTTCGCACAACATTTTCTCCACACTGCATCCACCACATGAAAAATTTTGCGTAGAGATCTTAGTCTACGCCCATACAAGATCCAACTGGTTCAAGAACTAAAGCCACTTGACCATAATAAGCTTCGTTTGATTGCTGATTGGGCCCTAGAACAGCTTGAAGTTCATCCACTTTTTTATCGTAAAATTATGGTTAGTGATGAAGCTCATTTCTGATTGAACGACTACGTAAACAAGCAAAATTGCCATATATGGAGTGGAAACAATCCTCAAGAAGTTCTGCGTGTTCCATTGCATCCTGAAAAATGCACTATATAGCTGAAGCTAATGTTACAGTGAATGGAGCTCGTTACAGATTGATGATCAATGGTAACTTGTTTCAAAATTTGAATGGTATCGACCCAGAAGTGTCTTGGCGATAACATTATTTTAAGAAATGGTCCAATTAATTGGCCTCCAAGATGATGCGACATACCTTCACTGGATTATTTTCTTTGAAGTTATGTTAAGTCATTGGTCTATGCTGATAAATCTGAAACAATAGTCGCTTTGGAAGCCAACATAACCCGTGTTATTGATGAAATAAGGCTTGAATTACTCGAAAAAGTGGTCCAATACTGGTCTGGTCGAATTCGGTTCCTCAGAACTAGTCGTGGTGGACATATGGCGGAAAATATTTTCAAAACATAAATGTCATAAAATTATTATGATAGAAAATAATTAAAAATAATAATAAAAAATATTATTATGATAAAAAAAATTTGGCTTCAATCTCAATTTAAATGTGTTTTATTTCGATTTAAAGTTCTATCACTCTAAAAAAAGAACACCCGATATTTATTCAATTTTTCTGCATTTTATTTATACATAAAACCTGTGACTGGAATATGTTTTTCTCTTTGCTTTAAAAACCACCGACATAAAGCTTTTTCCATTCTAGGGCATTCAGATGATCTTAGAGTTTTAATTTTTCCTGGTCCAACGTAAGTATTGCCGATATTCTTCAAACTATTCACTCTTCTATTTCGAATTGCACAAATGGTAGACTTTGCCACACCATATTTATTTCGCTAAAGCCGTCACTCGAACACCTTTTTCGAACTGTTCAACTATTTCACCTTTTTTACTAAGCTTTAAATGAATCCTAGCCGTACTTAAGCTTACTTGAAAACAGGAAACCCATTTGGTACCGCTTTACCAAGGAAAGTGACCAAAAGTAAACAAAAATATAGGTTTAATAATCTTTTTCTTGTTATTAATTGACAAATTCTTTAGGTGCACTATTTAGAGGCTTCAGTTGTTCATTCTATAGAGTATCAATACAAATATTTATTCGTTCACTATTTGAAGTAGTTCATTATAAGCATTGTTCACTATTTCGAGTGTCCTGTATTACAAAACTTCAGTTAACTGTCGGACGTAAGGAGTGTGTTGTTGTGTTGCTTATGTTCTATTTAATAATTTTTACTTCACGAGTGCTTTTAAAATATATATAAAAGCATAGTTTATTCAAAAAAGAAAGCTAAATTCTATCGTCGATACAATAATTCCAATTTTAGGGACTCCTTGACTTGCTTTCTTTTATGTGCACCTGACAATTCTCTTAGATTTGGTCCACTGTATTGAGCTATCCCGTGTTATACGGAGTATTCTAAAATATTCGGGATTTTATAGAGTACTCTAAGATATCTGGGATTATTCTACATATCGTTAGGTCCGTAACTTGCTCAAGTTAGATATCATCACAGCGGAAAGGGTTAGATAGGACAGGATGCAGCCAGCATGAAACTTCAACTGCACCTAACCATCACAAGGGGTAAGTTTGAATGGACAGTAAGGTAAGGGTAACTGGGGTATGCCCAGGAGATCTCCTTGAAGAGGGGATCTAAAATAATTCGAGTCAACCGGAAAAGTTACTATCAAATGGACTGCATCTGGCCCCCTTGGGGTGGCCAAGGCCCAGGAAGGCTCGGGTATTACTGAAAAACGAACCAACACTACCTGAAGGTAATCCTAGAGATATCACAATATGTCGGAACAATGATCTCTCAATCACTCACACATTCTCACAGAAGCGTTGGATATCCGGAGCTATTTATTGTCTCTATACGATACGTCGTCCTCTACCAGGACTACTCAGCGATTTACCCTAAAGAACGCCACTTCAAAGTAAGCGGGCACATACATATGGCAAATATATAACACGAACTGATTAGGAAATTATAAAATAGATACAATACCCCATCACCTAGGCGTGTTAATTAACATTACAATAAAAGCCAACAAACAAATAGTTAACAGGGGGATCACACAAGAGTACATGCAAATCATTTGAATATCAGGCTCGGCGAATACCACGGACAGTACAAACAAAGAACCACTATTAATGAATACAATAAACAGCAGCCAGCACCGACAAGATAAATTGTGAGAGCTTTAGTAATATACAAAGGAGATGCATTTTTAGTTAAAACATATCGGTCGGATTAAATAACACTGAAGTAAAAATACAAGAATGACAAGCGATGAATGGAAGTACAATGGACGACCGTGCAATCACTAATTTCACATTAAAACTAAGGTGGCATTCAAAAATGTAATGCATGCAATTAATCAGAAGCATTTAAGAGAAGTGTACTTACAGAAAGTTACCAATGCGGCCTTTTATAAGTACTGATATCTCGAGTATGTTTCTAAGTCGTTCAGGAGGTTCATTTCCAAGAACCTTCAGCCGCTTCAAAATACCAATGGTAATGCCATCAGGACGTTCTTTTCTTTGCTTTTGTCACGAATCGCATACGTGTCAAGTTACAGTGCCACAGAATATTTGACGCATAAAATAACGCCGGTAAATATCGTGATGTAATGATGTAATTCATATAATCTATAAGGGATTCTGTCACTCGTATGATCCTTAGAGAATACGAATCTCTTCAGTAAGTTACGCCCCAGAAGTTTGTTTTGATTAGAACTCAAACTGTCAAATTCCTTATCACATATTGCGGACAGAAATCGCTTTCAAAATATGACGTATGCTCCTCTATTTATTCATTCATTCATTCATTCATTCATTTATTTCGCTATCAAAAACAAGTTACATAGCATGTCATAGGTATATATCAAATTTCAATATGTAAAACATTAAATCAACAAAATAGGGACATAACAAAATTAAAATCCATAATTCAAGAACTCCTCGACAGAATAAAAACAATTTTCCAACATTATTTTTTTAAGATTTTTAATGAACACAGTCCTGGACGATGTCTTCATAGCGGCAACTACCTTCTTATATAATTTGACAGCCGTAAAACTGCCGTTTGTTTGAGTCCTTTTAAGCCGATGATACTCCACAGGTATGTTATTTTTATTCCTGGTATTATAATTGTGTAGGTCAGCATGTGTTGTGAACTTCTGATTATTATCATACATATATTTTAAGCAGGTAAGTACATAGACAGACGGAATGGTGAGTATTTGTTGTGTTTTGAACAGATTCCTACAGCTCACCATTCTTGGTACACCACATAATGCTCTAATAGCCTCTTTTTGTTTCAGAAATACTTTTCGTAGACTGGCTTCATCACCCCATATTAAAATTCCATAAATGGCAGCAGAATGGAAGTTAGAAAAGTAGGCCAACTTGCCGATCCCCACGGATGCAATCAATCTCATTCTTCTTATCGTGTATATTCCAGTGGATAACTTTTTTGTTAACTCTGTGATGTAATTTTGCCAGTTAAGATCTCTGTCAAATGTTATTCCAAGAATATTCAAATTGTTTTCGTTCGCAGTTTGTGCAAATATCTGCGATTGAGTCTTATCCACATTTAGCCTCAAACCATTGCAACTGAACCACTCTGCAAATTTCATAATACTCAGTGAAGATATTTTCAAATTCTTCATAGAATATGCAACACTAAGGAAGCTGGTATCGTCTGCGTATAACACGGTGGTGTCCGATGGAATATTCATTGGTAAGTCGTTAATATATATCAAAAACAAAAGAGGCCCCAAAATCGATCCCTGGGGCACTCCAGTGTTTACGTCTTGTTTGTTAGATAATTCATTTTTCCAAAACACAACCTGCTTTCTTTGCGAAAGATATGATCTAAACATTGACAAAGCTGTTCCTCTGACACCATAATGCTCCAGTTTTTCCACAAGAATATCCCCAACTACACAGTCGAAAGCCTTCGTTAAGTCGCAAGCAATCAACTCACAAAAAAATTCTCTGTCAATTGCTTCCGTTATTGCCTCCAATAGATGAATTAGTGCAGTTGTGGTTGACCTATCTGATGTGAACCCATGTTGATCAACACTGAGAGCCTTTCGTTTTTCCAGGAACACCATCAACCTTCTTTTCAGTAGCTCTTCTAAGATTTTAGAAATAGCGGGTAATATGGATATAGGTCTGTAGTTACTGCAGATATTATGATCTCCGGATTTATATATTGGTATTACCTTTGCAATTTTCAACCTTTGAGGAAACACTCCCTGCGAGAGGCACGCGTTAAAGATTTTGCAAAGTATACCTGAAATTATTGGAAATACTCTCTTTAAGAGATTGGTATTCATGCCATATATGTCATTGGTGTATCTGTCTTTTATAGAGTGAACTATATTGTTCAGTTCTCCTTCGTCCGTTGGTACAATGAACATAGACCTAGGATGCTCTGACACGCTTACGACTTGATTCTTGAGCATTCTCTTAGATTCCCCTTTGTCTGTTCTACAGGTGCGTATGATTGACTCACCGATATTACCAAAGTAACTGCTGAATTCTTCTTTACTAATAGGATTTTCATAGTCATACTTTTTTGTTGTTTTTCCAGTTTCCTGATTAATAATTTTCCACATTGCCTTAGTTTTATTGGGAGCTTCTGTAATGTATCTACAATTTTTTTCTTTTTTGTCATTTGAATAACTCTCCCTAAGGTATTTTTGTAGAAGGCCTAGGAGAATTTTGGAGTTCTCGTCTTTCCTAGCTTTGAAAATGGTTTCAGCAGCACCTACTCCTTTTTGTAGAGCAACGGTTGCTTCTGATTTATGTTTGTTCTTCTTACTATTTGCTGATCTAACTGTAATAACCGGGAATAAGTCATTGAAACAACCTTCAAGTGCACTGTGGAAATTTTCGAAACTTTGGTTGGCATCTTCACTGAGTAGCTCCTCCCAATTTATTTTTTTTAATTCATTCTGAAAATATTCTATGTTACTTTCACTTATGTTATGTTTTTTGATATTGAGTTTCATTCCTTCGATTTCGTTTTTGTTGATCTCTATGGGCTGTGCAAGGTGGTCCGAAAGATATGGACTGCATATGCATTCATGGTAAGAGTTACTAGGTATATTTGCCACTATATTATCTATGCAGGTTTCACTAAAAGTAGTTATTCGACTCGCTTCCTCAAATATTGGATAAAGACCATATGATTCAAACAATTCTACTAGTTGATTTTTTTCTTTGTAGACCCTCATAAAATTCACGTTGAAATCACCGGCTATACATATTTTACTATCGTCTGCACCAAAAAGCGAATCTATTGCATAGGATAATCTAGTCAAAAATGTATCAAAATTACCTGCAGGAGGTCTATAGAGGGCTATTACTATAAGTTTCATTTTCGGCAATTTGACTGCTACCATTTCAATACAATTTTCCAATGAGAGTTTTTTTATTTCAGGAATATTCCGATGCTGCACGTCCTTATCGATTATGACAGCCGCTCCCCCATGATTTGAACCTGTCCTACAGAAGGAATCGGCAACGATATATTTTCCCAATTTTGTTCTATTCATGATACCTTCAGACATCCAATGCTCCGTTATGCATGAAACATGAATATTATTTTCATTCAAGTAATTGATGTACATATCTATTTTGTTTTTCATTGATCGGAGATTTATATTACTAATAAGAAAACGCTTGTTTTTTGATGACTTACTATTTGCGTCCAAACGATCCTGTTCTCTCGTATCCTCCACGAAAAAACCTAAACCGTTTTACTGTTACATTACTTGGCCAATTTTCCTCTTTATACAGGTCATCTATCAAATCAAAATCAGCGCTCACCCTAAATGATATACTATGTGCTCCATCTCTCACAGGGAGTTTCTCGACTGTGAATTTTTGGCTTGGAAATTTTTGATTTAGATGCTTCATTATATCTTCCTCCCTTGTATCAAGATTTACTTTTCCAACCACAAACCACGCCATTTTCCGAGCACCAGTGAAGAAGGCTGAAGCTGATGATGTTCCCTTTATTGTTGGTTGTCGTTCAGTAATTTTCCTTTCAATAGTGGTGTTTGGCTTAATATTCTGTTTGTCTGCCGGTGTCCCCTTATCAGATTGATTTTCTTTCTTTTTATTATAAGAATTTTTTGAAGTATCGGCAACGCTGCTGCCAACATCTGACCGGAGTGGTGGTGTTTTGTTTACATTCGAAATGCAAGAGTTGTTTTGCAATAAATCGATTATTACTTTCTGGTGGTCAATAATTGCCTGTAGTTGGCCCACTGATTGTATCTCCGACTGCAACTTGACTTTGGATATTTCGAGTTCACTTTTCAAATTCAGGATTTTCACTTGAACTTCTAGGTTAGTTGGTTGTATTTCACTTTGAGAATCTTGAAATTCCGAATCGGACCATGAATTTATGCCTTTTCGGATGTCTTCATTCATGTTAATACCATCAGGGACTCTTTTATAAAATATTATCTCAATTAACTTATTTTTGTTTAACTTATTCAGCTCCGCAAAGAAATCTTCGTTTGTCGCCATGTTGTTTTTCATGTTAGTCATGATGATATATTTATTACTCTGAGGTTTTCCCTAGGGATGCTTCACCTCTGTATTTCCGTCCTCTAGATGAAAATAGGAAAGTCCCGCAAACTCTTGAGGAAGCCGCTCAAATTTCCCTTCTTTCAGTTTTTCAAGTACCGGTATGACAAAAAGCTCCTGGTCGATTAGTTTCACTTATCGTCGACGAATAGTAAGTACGTGTTATGTATTCGCGACGGTGATCTCGACGTGAGCTAATATTGTGATGTCAAGAACTACTTCGACAACGGAAGCAGGTCAGGTAGATTTCTTAAGTGGAATGGATCATAGACCAATTTTCATCGTCCGCATATCCGAGCTTTCACACTCGCCGACCATTGCCTTCATTAAAATAATTTGATGATTTATTTACTATCACTGCAGGTCGGTACTGAAAAAAATTTTATGTTTCCGGTGTCAGTAATTTTATTAATAATGTGAATCTTACTCCTTAATGCGAAAGGATTTAAACGGTCCCGAAATCTCCACAGGAGTTTCCCCGAAAGAATTAAGAAGACTCGAGCCATATCAAGGGAATATAGTGGTTGCTCAATATGATTTGTTCAGTCTTAAGCCAGTTTTTTTCACAATAGCAAAATTCATAATTCCCTCTCCACAGATCTGGTCCTTTTAGAGCGTCGTTCTTGACATGCCTTATTCGCGCGCGTTTTTGATGAATTCGATTTAATCCATACCTTATATATACAGTTATGGAAAAGACAGTGGGAAATATAGGAAATTCAATGTTAATCTAGAGGACCATGAGGGTCCAGTGAAGCAGTGGAAGAATTAAAACCTCAGCCAGATGCGATGACGACAAAAAAAAACTGTTCTTTCTCAGTAACGAGCGGGGGAGATGCTTCGATCGAAACAAGGCTCTGCACTCTGCTTTCAGTAATCAGAATCATTCGCACTTCAAACGTGGTAATCGTTAAACCATATCGGTTGAAAATAAATACGACAATCTGATTCTATTGTATGCGAGGAATTTATTTGCCACGATTAATGACTCAAATAATTTTCTCTGTTTAAATGATTACTTTAAAATTTAAAATCGAAGGTCGAAAAATTTAAATTAAATGTTCAAATAAAATAACCTAACATAACATGAACTTTATTCTCATAATCAATGCAATCACACAAATGAAAAGAGGAAACCGTCAAAAAATATTACAACTTCAATAAGATCTGAAAGAATATTCCATAAATTCCCTAATCGAATTTGGTTCTATATCTACAATAACTTTAGTTATTTCGATTTTGAATTTTCTCAAAAGAGATACATTGATGAACTTCTTAGGTAGTACATTGAACAATCTTATATACATATAATATATTTTGTGTTTCTTTCAGTAAGTGTCAAGGAATGCCTGGAAAAAAGGTATCGAACAGTACGTCTTGTGTAGTTTTTATTCAACAGATCATTAAAATATTGGGGATGTTTTCTCGCAAATAGCAGACATTCCAAAACAAATAGTCCCGGAAGTGTGAACACGGAATTATTTCTAAAATGACCTCTGCGTGATTCTTTACATTTCATCCCTATTATTTCCCTCAAGACGTATTTCTGCAGAATGAATAATCTATTTAAATCACTGCCACCACTCCATTTGACAAGCCCGTACCTCAAAAATGAAACAAAATTTGCATGATTAACTGTTTTTAAAAGTTCCATGTCCTCTCTCTGTGACTATACCCTGATCATGTACAGAACTTTATTAAGTTTTTTGCTGACCTGACTAACATAATCGTTCCATTTCAGGTGACAATCGAATGAAACTCCAAGAAATTTGGTCGAAGACAAATATCTGGCTTGGGTGTTATCCAGAGTTATTGACTGAGGATACATATTTTTAGACTGAATCGTTCTAAAAATCACACACTCAGTCTTACTGACATTGAGAAGTAACTCATTTTGAGTGCTGTATTGAATCGAAGGCTAATCTAGTTTGTTCAGTACTCGAATTAAGATTATTGCTACGCAGCAAAGCACTCGCATCGTCAACAAACAACAACAGGTCGAGTTCATTGATATGTATCAGAAATAGAAAGGGTCCCAGATTACTTCCTTGGGGAACTCCTACGTTGACATATTTATCCTCTGACATAAAAACTAGTCCTTCACTATCAATTCAAACCCTCTGAACTCGATCAAACAAGTAGCTCCTGAGCAACTCCAATTGACAATCGCGAATACCACATAAAGAGAGTTTCTTTAAGAGGCATTTATGATTCACGCTATCTAATGCCTTAGATAAATCTAGAAAAAGTCCAACTGGCACTTCATCACTCTCCAAAGCATCAACAATATCACATACTAATTCATACATCGCTGTAGTAGTATTTGTGTTTTTTAGATAGCCATGTTGTTTCTCAGAGAAAATTTTGAACTTGTACATGAATGAGCAATGCCTACCGACCAAAAGTTTCTCGAATATTTTTGCAAAAGAACTGAGTAAGCTAATTGAATGGAAATTATTGAGATCATGTACATTTCCTTTCTTATGCAGGGGTTTGATTTAAGCTATTTTGAGGGCAGATGGAAATATCCCTCCAGTGAATGAGCCGTACAAAATATGAGCCAACGGCCCCGCTTCCACCTGTATAGTGCTTTTAGTAATAGTTATCGATATACCATCGTACCCACAAGAGTTGAATTTCTCATCTTATTCACTATGTTGATGAGCTCTCTCTTGGTAATAGGGAAAACGTAAAATGATCTTCTATTAACATTATCTACTATTTGATTCTGATGTACATCTCGTACAACGTCACTAAGAGAGACCAGTAGTTTATTCGTCATCGCATCGCGCTGAGGTTTTGATTCTTCCACTGGTCCACTAGACCCCCGTCGTCCTCTGAATTAACATTGAATTTCCTATGTTTCCGTTTATCTTTTCCATACCTGTATAATCTTTTTAACGCTTCTGCACTCAAAACTCCATTTATCCGTAGCTAGCCACTACCGTTTTCCATCTTTCTGGTAATTGAGAGATCCCATCGCGAAAAAAGCCGGTTCTTGGACCGCTATCCATAGATCGATTCATTTTTCCACTTAAACGTAATTGAAGAAGTGCTGGTCAGCCCGACGTTAAGTTTCGTCAATCGGAATAGATGGTAATCGGAAGGAGCAATGTCTGGGCTGTAAGGCATGTGAAGTAGGACTTCCATTTGAGTTTTTCCAAGTACTCTTAGTACGGTACCCACTTCTCTACTTTTCGGATCATTCCAATTGTTTTTGATTGGCTGATTGAGTGATTACGAGTATTTTTACATGTTTCTCTTGCGCTTGTGATCGATCATCATCGAACCTTGCCTCTAATTCTTCATCCTTAAGCTTTGGTGGCGCTCAGAATCGTTTTTCGTCTTCCCAATAAAAATTGCCACTTTTAAATCGGGCAAACCCCTTCTGACACGTTCGTGAGATTACGATGACATTCGGAAGCCTTTTCCTTCATATTGAAGTAATCTAGTAAAACTCTTCGCAAAAACATACAGACACTATGTTTTTTACACTTCAGCGAAATGACAGATACTGAAAAGAAAGCCTAATGATGACGTATAGTCCTAATACAATACACAATTTGAAACAAATTTTTGGTTGCTATTTGTATTCATTTTAATCGCAAAACATGAGCTGAAAAATGAAGCTCCGTGAAAAACTAAATTACAGATGGCGCTCAAACTCGGTCGGGTTATAGAGGATAATTTTACCAACTTAACGATGAAAAAAATTTCGACAATCCATTCAAGCGGGCTTTCTAAAAGAGCTGTTCTCATTTCCCCATTATTCGGATTATTTGAAGGTTGAACATGTTTAATTCAAGTGAATTTTACACTCTTCAATAATTACCGAGATACTAACTGATCCTTTTATCACAAATTTCACTTCAATTCAAATTTATCAATATATCGCTCTCAGTAGCGAAACAAGTAGAATATTGGTATTCAGAAGGTTTTTTGAGATTGAATAAAATGTTTGAATTTACAGTATGTACCTATACCTCAAAAAGTAAAACAGAATCTTATACCTGAATCCAATCCTGCTTGTGTTTACTATGGAGTTACATCGTTTTTCGACGAAAAATCTACGAGTGCTGAGTTTATCATTTATAAATAATATATGGATCTTAGATGACCATACGATGCACCCATTTGACCAACATTCTTCGTCATCCGGATATTTTGGTAAATTTCCAAACCCACACTGAACTCATTGGAAATACTCTCGAAAGAATTAGATTTATCGATATGGGCGTTCAAAAATACACCAGCGAAAGCTTGTGATCTCGATTTCCTTGATTTCATAGATTCTTCAGTTGGATCAACGTCGATAATTTACAACATAATTTTTTGCTATTTCCTGACGATGTTGAAATTGTTTGTGTTATATGCATAAGTAGATCAATGAGAAAAAACTCATGCCTAATCGTCTTAAAGTGGAATTTCCTAACGAAAATTTCAAAACTATCTTCCTTAGAACTACTCTATCAGTGAAAAAAAGCAATTGAATCTTAATACCAATGAATGCTCTTTCGTAATTTTAACTAAAACATCTACTTAACATCCGCATCTTTGAATGTTAGAATTATATCATTATGTAACCTACTACACGTTGAGTTTTATTTATCTATAGTGTGTTCACAAAGCCAATCAATTTAATTCCAGAAAATGTCATTTGTCATCTATTTTGTTACCGTAATTGTTTTAATCAGGTATTCCCTTAGACTTTTGTAAATGTATACCTACGCCACCAGAGAAAGTGGAATTTTACTTGAATAAATTCAGTTTGTCAAAGAAATATATCATAACAAGCTATTTTATGGTAAAACATTCTTTAAAAAAGAAAAGTGTAGATATTCTTAATTAAATTATTATATTTATTATGAGTGTGGACAGCTCAGTGGTAGAGCATCGGGCTTGTGACCGGAAGGTCCAGGTTCGAATACTGTTCAGGTGGAAAAAAAATTTTCTAGTTGGACTGGTGCCAGCCACCATTTTATTGTTGGGTCAAGAATTAACAGTGCTGTAACCTAAAGTGGCGCAAGATCGCAGTAACAAAGCCTACCCAGAACACAACTGAACTCCTAACTCGCACAAGCTGAAAATGCTTCTGAGGAATCTTCAGATCTAGGATAATAATAATAATAAAATTTATTGTACAAGACGGTAAATTAGTACTTTATCTTTGAGAGTGTCTTTTAGCGTCGAGACGCTAATTACGCTCGAGAAGATAATACGATTTTATCGTCGTGTGCAATACAGCGTTTTTTTCCATAGCCAGAATTTAAACTTAGGTGGAAAATAAAACTTTCAAAGGAAATCGTAATTTCTGCACAAGAATCGCAACTGCGTTGCTCCGTTTCTAGGGACGTGAATTACTCTGTCAATAAATGTAAAACAAATTTTACATTCTGATTTTTGTGGACTGTAGTATTTTTGCGTTTTGTATACGAAGCGACTACGAAATGTAACGAAAAGAATTACCACAGGAAGAAGAAAACCTGCCATCTGATGTAGAAACGTTGGAAGTATAATAGAAAGTTGCCCCAAAAATCTAGGATGATATATGAGAAGAAAAACCACTTCTTTAAAAAGTGGAAAAGCATAAAAAATATCACATGGTAGCTGAAGAACGACGAAAACAATACCTCGTGTACAAGTTGTTGTGTTCCAAAAATAGCTGTTTTTAATAATGTTAATTGTTGAATTACACTTGTTTGTTAATCCTTCGAATTGATGTGTTTGAATTTGTAAATTCAATTGAATAAAAAAAGTTAAAACATTTCATCTACCCTTGCTGTTGAAGTGTTACTTTATCTACCATTGCGGTTAATGTGATACTTTATCTCCTCAGAATAGGTGCTATAACAACATTTCAACATTAGCTATAGAAAAAAGGATATTATTTCTATTCTACCTATTACCTGTAATAACTTCGAGATATTGAACCGTTGCAGTCGTTATTATCATGTTTTATTACTATAAAATTCCCAAATACTTTATGGTGTTTTTATTTTCGTTCAACTATCCAACAGCATAAATAAAATAGATTATTTCCACATTTTATTATAAACGACAATTTTGTTACAAAAAAATTGACTGAAAAATACATTTCCATTCCTTACGTGAATATAATATCAGATAATATTGCCAAGAATTTTAAAATGATATTTAACTTAAATGCAGCCTTTAGAACGGTTAATAATTTAGGAATTCATATAAAAAACTAAAAAAGAAAAACCAATTAAGACAATAAATCTGGAGTCTATAAGTTGACTTGTAGTGATTGATCTATGCTATATATTGGTCAAACACGAATATATTCTGAGAAAAAAATCACTAACAACAGCAAGGTTATACGTCAAGCATCTCACATTCAACAAATTGCCAGTCATTTGAAAGAATTTGGACATAATTTCAACAAAAACTATGAAATTATTCATTAAGAAAATGAAAGGACCAGAATCACACATTTGGAAACAGTAGGAATTAGTAGGTACAATTTTTAAATTCTTCTTAACGACCAAACAGATGTTGCAAGATCCCTATTGTTGAAAATTTTTACTTATTGAAGTAGTTCCGATAATTGACCCCAATATATTTTATGGTTATTTATATCCCTTCTTTCGCATATATTGTTCTTTATCAGTATTTCTGTAAAGTGTTACTTAGTTGTACCGCTAAGATTTTCAAGCTTTTAGCTATATAAGAAGTATTGTGTAATGTTAAGTGTTAGTTCAAGATATAAACTTGACAAAGCCACAGTGTTTGCGAATTCCGCTTCTGATAATTTTGAACGTAATAAAAAATCTTCTACTGGATCCATTGATGCTCATTTTTCCAGATTCCACGTTTTCAATAACTTGCCTCAGATCTTTTTCGAACCCCAAATCCTGTGGATTTATATTTTAGTTCTTAATTTAATTTCTAGGCATTTGGAAGAATGAAGTTTGTAATGAAGCCTATTCCAAAAGGTTAGTCATACTGAAATACTAGGGTGTAAATCCCTCGAGTGTTATTTCATAGGGGATGTACACGTATATACCCTAACGAATATTTTGAAATTCACTCAATCGAAGCTGTTGAAACTAACCTTAATATTTAAATTAAACTTATAATCAGGATTTAGTATCCAGTTGAAAAAGTTACTACAATTAAGACATTACCTTTCTTGACTGTTTTTAATATATACAATGAATCATGATAAAACGTTGAGCAAAAATAGATACTGTTGGACTTAAACTACTGGTGATCAAGAAGAAAATGACGCTGTTCGTTTAATAAAGAGACTACGCTATCGAGGCGTATATCCTCCTGGATCATTTATCCCACATTTATCCTAAATTTCGAATTTCTTGATATAATAATATGGTTACTTCGAGAAAATTGTTTTAACCACAAAATATGACCATAAAAATTGAAAAAAAATATTTTTTTATGACATGTAGTACACAAACAATAAAAAAATAAATTTTCGACTATTATTTGCTCTTTTATGTTGTCAAAAAGCATTGTATAGGTAATAGTTATAAACGAATAGATAAACGAGTATTCGTGAAAATATTTCAAATATTTTGGGTGGACTAGACATAAATTCCGAAATCTAGCATGATACTATTGGGTTGTTTGGAAAGTAATTCCGTTTTCTTTTTGGGAAAATGAGGGATTATTTTCGTATATTGAATAAATATTTCATAAAATTATATATTGGCCATTCTGGTCCAACACTTCTTGCCATCTTTCTGATTTCACGCTAAAATTTTTGGTCTTTACTGAACAAAAACTGATCCAGGTGATTTTTGATCTATTCATTTCAAGTGAGGGTTTAACCGCCCAAGAAATAAAACCGGAAAAAATAATAATCCATAGACGCTAGATCTGGAGAATGTGGTGCTGTGGCAGTATATCCCAGCTGGTGTTGTGGCAGTATATTCAAGCTGTAAAAGCTTTTGACGAGTGACCAAAATTGTATGACATCTTGCATTATCTTGGTGGAACACTCCAACTTTTCTGTTGATTAATTCTGGCCTCTTCCGTTGAAGTGCATCATTCAGTTTGTCCAGCTGATGATACTACACTTCGGAGTTAATTGTTGTGTTATCCGGTAAAAGCTCAACAAAAAATGATTCCTTTAAAATTCCACCAAACAGACAGCACCCTTTTTTGATGGATATTGGCGTTCGAAATACTTTGAACCGGTTCATTCTTATTGCTCCATGATGTCTTGCATTTGACGTTTATATACATACCCATTTTTCGTCCCCAGACGCGCTTCAAATATGGATTTTTTTCGTGCCGTTTGAGTAGCGAATCACAGACGTCAACGCGACGACACGAATTTCTCGCCATGAGAGCGTGGGGAACCCATATTTCGAGCTTCGGGGTTAAACCCTGGCCTTTCTTGTCATAAACAGTTGAATTCGACAAATTTAACCTCTTTGCAATCTAACGTGTTGTTATTCGCCGATTTGCATCAACTAATTCCTTTATCGTGTCTTTATCAGCTTCAATCGGCCTTCCGGAACGTGGCGCATCTTCAACAACAAAATTATCCGATAGAAATTTTGCAAGCCAGTCTTGGTGTACTGTCAACAGATCTCCATACACATTGATTAATTTATTTCTGCCTTAATAGCATTATTACCTTTTCTATAGTAAAAAGGTGAAATATGAGGGGTGCTGTTTATTGCTCTCCATATTCAAAAGAGCATCAACCAAAAGCTACTGCGTAAAATTAAGTGAACTTCTTCAGAACCAAGCCTTGGTTATATCAGCTCTCAAAACATATAATGATTATGCGGCTTATGCGTGTGAAGTTGGCTTTGAAAAAATACAAATAAATCCTCTGTCGGGAAAAAACGAAATTACATTCCGAGAAATCTCATATTCCAAATGTAATCAATAAATAAATCCATAAGGGCGTCATGCTTAAATGATGCATTTTGATTACAACGGTTTGTCTCTTTATCTGGCGTTGAAATCTCCCATCATGAAAGTTGGAAGCTATGCAAGAGATTGATGAAGCAAATTGAATTTGTACATATATATATATATATATATATATATATTTGATAGCAATCTTTGAATCTTGTTTTATCATCGGAAAATAATCAGGATCGTTATGAGTAATAGGTTCAGAACTTTATTCTAGGTGTTCGCCGAGTCGTTTTTATTTTAAAATTCTTCAACACTTCTCCAGTTACGATGAAGTCAAACGATAGCGGTCAAAAAACCGGTCTTTTCTCGCGATGGCATTTGTCAATTGTTAGAATGATATGAAAAAGTAGTGCCTAACGACGGACCATACCAAAGGATTTTTCATTAACAGCGCCCCATTTTGTTTCGTAAATAAAACACCTTATTTATTTGAAAATTATTGAAATTTTTATTTCATTATAAAGGTACAATGGATACCATTAGTTATGAAACAAAACATCATTTAAATGTCCAACACTGGAACGCTGGCCGGATTGAAGTCGTTGAACCCAATTTTCCATTACTCTCTCACACAAATCAAGTCTTATATTAGCAATTACTCTTCAATTTTGATCTGTAAATCGTCTAAATTTTCTGGATGATTGCTGTAAACCAATGACTTAATGTAACTCAAAAGAAAGAGGTTCGTTCAACCAGAAATCAGCCTCATCGCTGAGAATGATTTTCTTATGAAAATCTGCATAATTTCCGATTTATTGTAAGCTTCAATTATTAAATAAACTACGCTTTGAATGATCTGTTGGTTTGAGTTCTTACGTTAAAACAATTTTGTATGGATGTAAACCAAAGTCTTTTCGTAAAATTCGCCACAAAGCGTCTGAAAGATGCCTAGTTCTTGTGAACGTCAAGAAATCGATAAATTTTAGTCTTCAAGAACACTTTCACGTACGGCATCAATATCGTCTTCACTTCTTGCATTTCTTTATCTCACTGGCACTGTAACATCATGAATTGTAAAATTTGTTTCAAACTTCTCCTCTAAACGTTCAATTTTTCTTTCATCCGGACGTTTATAACGACCAAACATTGGAGTTAAAGCATGAAAAGTAAGAGTAACAGGTTGCGATTTTTCATAATAAATTTCGATTATTTGTGAACGTTGTTGGAGCGTATACCTGTCCAGGATTAAATGATATACAATGACAAATAGAACTGTCAATGTCCCAAATAAACAATGGTTGCCTTGCGTGAGTAATGTCAATTTAAAAATGGAGCGTTCCCATTGAAAGACCCTTTATGAACTTTGAACATATAATCAATTTCTCACGATAAAACTTCAATTTTAGACAAAAAACAGCACGAACTTATTAAACTGCTTATAAAAGTGTTTATTGTCATCACAAACATATCGAAAAGTATTTTTCATTTCTCGAATACACAATAATGTTCACTAATTAGAATTTGTCAAAGTATGTTCCGGAAATCTAAACGGAAAAAGTGTTATGCATGAGAAAACTAACATCTTGTTTAGATCAACGAAGATTCAATTTCAGGAAACGTCCAAGGTTTTTCCACATGTCGCTACTAGAAAGTGACCAATGTTACCGTTAGTCAACCTATAGAGTGTAACTAACTGGTACGTTAGTGAGTTTCCAAATTAAATTCAAATGCATTCGTACACCTTCAATTACGATCTAATGAATTAATTCGGATGATTCAATGGTGTCCATATCTTCGACGTCTCTATCTTTCTTTAAAGGCACTCGTTTGTTGCTCGTGGGGGACTATGGCCGAAAGTGTGTCGACAAGAAGGAAGAATGATTTTCTGTAACTGTTAATCTTACGCAACCTTGACAATTTTTTTTTTATTTTGAAATCCTCAATGGATACAAATTTATGAAAACTGAACTCTGACGCTCGCAGCAAACGTCAAATAAAAACAAACAATAAAAAATATCACATACCTACGTATATCTAATCTATTTATCTTTTTCTGTAGTTTAATTGTCTCTTCCTTTGGCAGTATTGATAATATTAATCACATCTCTTTTATGCTCTGCAATTCTTGTCTTGAAATATCTGCCTATTTTACCTATGTATACAGCGTCACACTCACCACACGGCATATTGTAAACAATATTCTATCTCGACTTCCCAGGAACAGGAGTTTTAAGCTTGCTGTACAATTTATTTTCAATTGTATTTTCAGGTCTGAACGCGATTTCAACACCCTCGTATTTCAGGATATGACGAGCGCTCTGCGAAAGACCTGCAATATAGGGAATCTTAAAATATGTTGGTTTAACATAACACAATATTCGAGATTTTTTATAAATTTTTATTATTCAATTTCTGTGTTAAAGGCTAAAGAACTTCTCTAAAAATAATTTGCTCAAAATAAGTTCCTTTAAAAAATTCCTAAACATTTAGAAAATTTTTAAAAAACAATTAGGAATAATTACAATGGTAAATCATCAGCTCGACTTCATATTTGAAAAGTGAAAATAATCAACAAAGATATCTTACCAAACTAACTGCATGCTGTTTACTGCACAAACAAAAGAATAAAGTGATCTTACAAATATCCTACATTTTCTATGTTCGTCACAGAACTAACATAAACCTTGTTAGGTATTTTATGGACTCCTTTTATACCATATGATAATTTGAACATAGAATATGTAAGATGTTTATAAGTTCACCATATTCGATTGTTTGTGCAGTAGACAGCAAGCAGTTGCTTTGGTAAATTATCTTTATCAATTATTTTTATTTTTTAAATATGAAGTTATCGTTTTAATAATTTCAATTGTTTTTTTTAAATGCTCTACATGTTTTAGGAATTTTCTAAAGGAACCTATTTTGAGCAAGTTATTTTTGAAGAAGTTCTTGAGGTAATGTTTTGCATTTTTGGAAAGAAATTTAGTTCTCATAAAACAAGGAATGAACTAAATTTTTTGCTCTCCAAGTATTTATTTAAAAATTCTTAGTTTACAATTCATATTTCTTTGGATTTCTTTCATTTTCTTTGGTACTTTGTAATAAGTATTGATTTCATATATTTTTTACCTTTTTACATTATGTTTACCAGAAGCTTTCTGAATTGTTAGAAGGTGAAAAAATATTTTTGTTGATTGATGTTATATTTTATTGAATATGAATATGATTGAGTACTGACAAAGCAAAGTCTCTCTTAAAACTTGTTTTTTAGTAATATTTTTACATATCTTGAGATTTTCTAAAAAGTGACTTAGTAAGATATCCAAAAATATTGAATATTCTAAGTAAAATAGTGAGATGGTTTTATGATTAAATTCTTAATATTATGTTAAACATTTTTGAAAGATATCTGTTTTCATAAGAGGGATAAGCAGAAACAAAATTTTGTCTACTCAAAATATTCAATTTATAGGATTTTTTTTAACAATTTACTGGATTTTGTTATTTCATTTGGATGTCTTATAACGAATGTTTATTTTATATTTCGTTCGATATAAGTAGCACTTATATGATATTAATTTAATTCCTGAAGTTATAATATTGAATAAAATTTTTTGAAATTAAATATGTGGAAGGCTAACACAATATATCTGTAAATATTAAAATATTCAAATAATTCCATATGTCTACTAAATTAACATGGTGGGTTCTTAAGACATTTAATTAATTTAATTCTAAAAAATATTTTTGAAACTAAAATTTTTAGAGGGTTCAGAAAAGAAATCAGTATGATATTTTAAATTTTGTCCTAATCCTTCTATTGAGAAAAACCTCCCTTTCTTATTTTACTCTAACAATTGTCGGTACCTATCCTTCCTCTGCACCTGTACCATCGACCTCCAAACCGCAAGTTACAGTACACCGAAACCAACCCATCATCGGAATTGATAAGTTTATAATGGTGAACTTGAACGCTGGCTTTGATCTTAGTGAGCCGATTCGCGTGGAACTGACCTGATCTTGAGACGTTAAGAAAACTATGCCGCGATCGTTTTGCGCCCGTTTTCGGATGGTTCGATGGTGACAGTGAAATTTTTCAGATAGTGTGTGTTTCTAGTCCTTTTTATATGTTTCAAGAAACAGGAGAAGAAAAAAAGCAATGCTTTTGTGTTATTTCGTCCTCAGCATCCTGATATCCCAGGCATTCGCAAACGTTGATCAAACAACTGAGATAATACCGGAATCTTACGCCAATGCGACTGATAACACGCTATGGAGAACATTATTAGAAGACTGCAAAAATCCTACAACACAATGCGTGGAGAAAAATATGTACAAATACCTGAAACAAGTTCTAGAGTATCCCAAAGACTACAGTGTAACAAATTTCCTAAAATTCGCGAGAAACTCCTTAAATTATACACAAGTAACAAACGATATTAGTTCCGGAGAAAGTGATGGTGATGAAGGTTTTGAGCAAAGAAGCACCATAAACGAATTAACAAGAACCTTTCAGGAACAAGGTGTGAAATTTTTAATGACGCATGACCTGGAGATGCAAATGCCAGAAACCTTTTTTGAAGGTGCCACATTGAAAATTGGGCCGAGAAGCTTAGAGGGAAATGCGGCCCTTGTCAAAATGGAGTGGATTCCCAAATCAACTCCAGAAGGTGCTGTAGAAGGACGAATATTCTTTAAGAAATTGAGTGAGTATTCTAGAACATAACGAATGTAAAGAATGATTAGATATATCCTTTCAGTATTTCACAATTTTTTGAATTATTATTTTCACATATTTACTAATGGAAAATAAGTGAATATTGTCTTAGCTACAAGTTCTAGTATTTTCTTTTGTTACAATTTTCATTATACTAACTTTATATATCAATCCAAAGCTAGTAATATTTTCATTCTTCAAAACAAAAAAAATATCCTGGGAAATTGATGAAAAAGAATGTTTGAGCCTGCTTAATTGTGCTTGTTTGGGAGTTGGATAATAATTTTTTATATTCTGATGTAAATACACATTTGACGCTTATTTTAACGTGATATTGAGACTCATTTCTTCAATTTTACCCATCCTAACACTTTTTACATTTCAGAGAAGAAAATTGGACAAAAGCTGATATATGCTCTCTTGGCTGTCCTGGTGGTCATCAAATTATTGGCTGTGAAATTCCTCTTCTTCTTACCGATGCTTATGGGTGTAGCAGCAGCGAAAAAGCTTTTAATCAAGATATTGTTCTTCGTTTTCCCAGCAATAAAACATTTATTCAAACTTTGCCCGTACGTACCACATGGTACTAAATTCCACCATCATAAACATCAGATAGCCCATATACATCACCTTGGGGGAGTCCATCATCACCCTCATCACCACGACGATGGTATCGAAATCATACACCCCCATGCTGATGGACCACCAATTCTTGGAGGGGGAGGAAGTTCACTCCATCATTTCGTTGATATTGATCCACCTCATTCACCTTCGTACAAACCACATGAGCATGATTTGGAATACTATAGTGGTGGACCAGGTTTGGGACACGAGTAAGTTTGTTTTTTTTTCAATTAGGAAGTAAAAACTGTGGAAATGAAGCCTTGAACAATTTTTGTAAGCTGCGCAATCATTTTTTACAACTGCAGTAACCAGAGAAAAAACTTTATTGATCTTCATTCAAAGAATTCATACCAAAGGGTGTCCCAGAGCAGGTGGAATAAACTGATAGGGTAGATAGAACTAATGAAAATAAGAAGAAACTTCCTGCAAAGATGGATCCAAATTTTTTTCATTTCTGAGACATACCCTGTGTAATCTTCGAGAATTGAAGTTCAGTCGGAAAAATTGAGAATATGTCAGTTATGGACTATGTAATATCAAATAACCTTTTTATTTATGGCACGAAAAATGTTTGAATAATGCAGGAAATATTCGAATTTAATTTTCAACAAGCAGGGTAACTGTTTTGAGGCGCATCGAAATATCTTCATTCAACAGCCTTTGTCTTCAAAGTGAAAAGACTTAGGACTTATATTTGCAGGAGATTTGATCTTATTTTCATTAGTACTATTCAATCTATCAGTTTAGTATAGATGTTGAGGGACATCATGTACTTATATTGCAAAAATCTCTTCAAGAAGCCCTTATTGGATGGCTTTTTTCTTTGACTAGTTCACATCCATATTCATTGAGTTCTGGAATTACCACATTCAATACGAATATATGAGTAATTACTTGTACATATACAATTAAATAATTGCACGTTCGACCTACTGACCAAATATATCCAAGCATTAGCACTTATGTCGTCTGGACATGGGCTATTGTTTTAGAGTTCAATTTATATTGAACAATGCAACGTGCAATGAACTGGTCGTTTAAGAAACAAAGAGATTGATACTTGGGAACATTGCTAAATGAAATAAACAAAAATAAATTTGTCTTAATTCTCAACACAGAAAATATTAATACCCCGTTTTCGAATTCAAATGGAAACGTTAGTTTGAAATTATATCCTATTCGAAATATGGACCAAAATTTATGATCAGATCACGTCTGACGTATTGAGGCCAACTTGAATACGAAAATCATTGAGATTCAAAACTAGTACCTTAGTATTCAACTATGAATTTCAGCAGTCATTCCATAAATTCAACCAGTAAACATTAAGTTCAAAAAGTAGCGGGAGATGATAATTCAAAAAGCCCGGTAAAAGCAGTTGTTGGATATTCATCCTAAGTTGAGAACACTGTCCCTTAAACTCACCAGAAGTTAGAGCGTCATTCGATGGTATTTTCAGAATTGATAAGAATATGGAATTAAGTCTTAAATTTTGTAATTCAAATAGTCTTTCGTATGCGGAATCTGTTCGAATATTCAAAATTTAATTTCTTGTGTTTATGAAACATAATTTCTCATTAACTAATAATGATAATTTCTGTGGGGTCTTAGACCTAAATTCTATGAAAAAATATTAAATTGAATACATTGATTTATCGAGAAAAATATTTCATGGAGAAATATCATTTCTTTCGAAAGTTAGAGTGTTTGCCGGCAGAACGGACAGACTGAATTACTTTTGTCGAATTCCTTATCTGGGAGTCTCTCCTGCTCGTTTGAGAACATTTTCGGCTCAAAATAAAAACACTTCGTTTCCTAGAACAAGCGCGTTGAAACACAGAAATCTGTGTTTTGTCAGCCGAAAGTCACATAGACGTGATTTTTCGCAATTTCAAAAATGAACGTAACTGATATGTTAACAGCCCATACATACCCTGAAAATTTCAAGTCTCTGAGTCTTATAGTTCGGAAATTAGCATTTATTCGGCGAACTATAGATAGATTTCGGACATTTTCTCTACTCGATGCACCACCAACAACAAGACAAAGAACTGTACGTACGGAAGAAACTATCACTGCTGTAAGTCATAGTGTTAATGACGATCCAGATTTGTCTATTTGTCGACGTTCACAACAAGTTGGACTTTGTGCATCCACCACATGGAAAATTTTGCGTAAATATCTTGGTCTACACCCATACAAGATCCAACTGGTCTAAGAACTGAAGCCACTTGACCATAATAAGCGTCGTTTGTTTGCTAATTGGGCCCTAGAACAGCTTGAAGTGGATCCACTTTTTTATCGCAAAAGTGTGTTTAGTGATGAAGCTCATTTCTGGTTGAACGGCTATATAAACAACCATAATTGCCGTATATGGGGTGAAAACAATCCTCAAGAAGTTCTGCAGGTTCCATTGCTTCCTGAAAAATGCACCGTATGGTGTGCTTTACACGCTGGAGGCATCATCGGTCCATATTTTTTTAATAACGATGCTGGTGCTCGTTACAGATCGATGATCAATGATTATTTGTTTCAAAATTTGAATGGTATCGACCCAGAAGTGTTTTAATTCCAACAAAATTGTGCTACACCTCATGCTGCTACCGTAACAATTGATAACATTATTTCGAGAAATGGTACAATTAATTGGCCTCCAAGATCATGCGACATAACTCCACTGGCTTAGTTTCTTTGGGGTTATGTCAAGTCATTGGTTTATGCTGGTAAACCAGAAACAATAGACTCTTTGGAAGCCAACATTACTGGTGTTATTGATGAAATAAGGCCTGAATTACTCGAAACAGTGGTCCAAAATTGGTCTGGTCGAATGCGGTTCCACAGAGCTAGTCGTGGTGTACATATGCCGGAGATCATTTCTAAAATAAAATGTCATAGAATTATCTTTATGATAAAAAAAATTTTGGCTTCAATCTTCAATTCAAATGTGTTTTATTTCAATTTGAAGTTTTATCACTCTAAAAAAAACACCTGATATATCCTGGAAATTTCATGTCTCACGAACAACCAATTCTGAAATTTATATAAGCCTTGGTATTGCTTTTACGCACGGAAATGACAAATTTATTTGCGATCGGTTCAGTAGTTTCTGAACTATTGGGAAAAGATGATAAAATTCAATGCGAATTACTGCGGAACCATTAAATCGATTTCGCCCATTAACGAACTATACCGAGATATATAGACTCCAAACCCACCCTTAAAGTTCAAGTATCTAGGTCTTTCCGTTCGAAAGTTAGAGTGTATTCGGTTGGATTGGCCGCACAGAATTAATTTTGACCTCGGATTCTTCATTAGTGAGTTCAACCTAATCGTTTGACATCACTATCGGCTCAAAATTTGAAAATTACAGACATTTGACCAAAACGATAGCTTGCTGGTACTTATAACGAGCGCGAAAAAACGCACCAAACGGTAAATGGTTTGATTTTTCATTCAAAACTCTAAATTTTATGTATTTCAGAGGAAAAGCAACTAAATTTTCACGGATAGTTAAAATATATTATAATTTATATATTTTATATAGTATGTTTATATAGTATTTCACTAAATAGTGAAATCAAATATCTGCAGGCAGATGTGGTTGTTATTCTTGAAGCAGTTCATATCCATTTATGAATAACTGCTCTTCCTTTTTTTGAATCAATGAATCCCATTTTACATTACCGTCGAAATTCGCTCCCATGTAAATTGAAGTTTCGTGATACTCAAGAAGATAACAATCCTGTGTCAATCCCATGTCATTTTAGCATCCATGTTCTACATAATTAAAAGACAGTTTGTATTGAAAATCATATAATAAATATAATCAGGATTGTTCTGAAAGAGTTTTTGTGTATAAGCGTAACCGTCACGACTTTCAAGTTAATATAGTTTTCGTCTTAATGTCGCCTAAAAGTAATAAGAAAACTTTAAATTAATTGCTATCATTATCACGAAATGCGATGCATAAACTTTCTCTCGGGAATGTATCAAATTATTACTGCAGGCAGTTCTTTTAACTTCCGAATTTCTCGTTCCAAATTATCTCTGTTGCTATATTGAACTGATTAAAATTAACTCTACACGAATTTATTGATATTTCAGCAAATTAAGTTGGAAATTATTATTTCCTATAACGATATTCTTCTTTTCTTCGATCTTGTTTTGAGCTTAAAATGTTCTCAAATGACTGGACACACCGAGGTGAAAAGTTTGTGATTCTGTAAGGCCGATCCGTTCGTTAACACTCTAGAGCCTAAATATCTCGTTAACAGACGAAAGTGGTCCAATGGTTTCTCAACTATTTACTTTTTCTCTTTCCTTATCATTTGTTATCATCAGATGTTTTCTATGAGTCGAAGAGATCTCCAGATATTCCAGCAGGTCCAACTTTTTGCTTTCGTTATTTGAGTGAAGAATTTCGATTTTCCCGAAGTGTATGAAGCGGTTTTTTTATGCAATGAGCAGAAAAACTAGTAGTTGTTTTATTTTGCAGTATAGATATTTTATGTTCATCTACTCTAATGTTGATACTGTAAAATTTTTTTCTATCTTTTGTGCAGAGGCGGATATATGGGTGCTACTGATTTTTATGCTGCTTTTTGACAATTAATTTGCTCTATTTCATTTTCGTTTTAACCGTTAGTTGATGCTAATATTTTTAGAGCTTCAATTTCTGTTTTTAAACTATCAATTAAGAGTGGGGTGGAAAGTAACCTGTGTACAAATGAGCGGAAAGCGGATATTTTGATATTTCGTGGATGGGATCAACGTTTCTGAATTCAGGTGCCCTTGAAGGTCAGTTTTCAGAATATGTCTCTTCGAATTCGACATGTTCCGAAAACCAACCTTTCCAGCCACCCTAATTCATAATAGAAGCTCCCATCCACGAAATATGAAAATGTCATTTTTGGAGCTACTCGAATACAATAACGAAAGCTGTGTTTTTTTGGTTGAACTCCAGCTTTCATAGAGGTCGAAACAATTCTTTCAGGATCTGCAAAAAATCTGTTTCGATAGTATTGGTTTAACCAAAGAATAAAGTTTCGTGATAGAGTCAGTTTTTCAAAGCGCTTCACCATCGCTTTACCTAGTAAAAACCGACAAAATCACATAAAATAAAACGCTTTCATCTCTGGCTGCCTGGAGTATGATAATTGCAGATAATTTGCAGGAATCGTTCAGTTAATTAAATATGAGTTCAAATTTTAAGACAGAGAAACCTTCTTCTTCTTCAAACTACATAATCAAAATTAATGAGGAATAATTATCAGTGAAAGCGATATAGTGGAAAATTCAAGATTTAGTTGATCACAGCAGGAAATTATAAGAAAATCCGGATGAAGCTCGTCAACGTGAACGTTCCATTTTTTTTAGATTTCTCATACAAATCTAGTCAGTTTTAATAAAGACCGTTAATTATTGGCAATAAAATTCGAGGTGAATGGAATAACGCTCCTAGCCCAAATACCTAAATTCACAAATAATTTGATGCGAATATCAAAGTCGTTACTCATGTTGGATATTTATCGGAGAATTATGAAAGAATTATTCATAGATATTCATTTCGTTACAAGTTGCCTCAATTTTGGTTCAGCATTTTCTCAAAGAATAAATCTCTGTGATTATTCTGCAAAAATTAATAAACATACTGAATATTGAATATAAAGAATATTTCACCATTAAGGAAAACGTATTCATGTGGAACGACCATAAATTGTAATGGAGGTACAAATAAGTAAAATATTCAAAATAACTTTGAATCTTTGAAAATTAATTTTCTCAAGTTTTCCAAATAACTTTTTGTTTCATGTGAAATTCTAGGGATCTGAAGAGCGAAAAAAATCAATACAATGATATTTTAAAAAACATATTTAAATAAAACAATTTCATTGAGTAAATACCGATTCAATGTTATAATTTCAAAAAAATATTTAATTTTAAAAGCACAATTTCGCCCAAGCTCCTAATATTACGTTAGTACTTGTTTTCAATGAAAACATCCAACAACTAAGAATAACTATTTCAACTTATTTTTTCCTCATATATTTATTTTCATTGTTACTGAGGTTAAAATTCTTATAATATAATGGTCTTTTCTCCTTTCTATTCATGATCAAACTGAACTCTTCTCGTATGTTACACACGAGAAAATGAATAGAGGATGTCTTAGTACATGGAAAATAGACAAATTGGTCTTTTATTTTATGGAGAGCAAGATTCAATTATATAGAAAATTGAAACTCTAATCCAATCCTGAATCTCATATTATAATAACTTTTTCAAGTACTGATAACTATTTTGGGAGGAGAATATTTAACAACCGTGTAAAATGCGGTACGTCAACCAATTTTCTGGTATCTGGTCTCTCAAATTTTTATGATACATTACCCACATTCCTATAAGAGTATGAAAAATACGAAAAAAATCATTATATGTATCTTATGGATATCTATCGCACTCTGCTCATGATTCTAAATGGGCTGTTTCTTCTTTCTATAGAGATTTTCATGAGTAAAACGACTTTTACCCATTATCATATCATTATAAGATCCTGCCATAATGCTTCCTCAAAAATCAAAATGTTGGATGAATGAAATGGTATTTCTCGATTTCATGAAAGTATCTATAATCAGAATATTCAAACCTAAAATGAATAAATCCGAGTTATTATATTTTTACCAAATGTTGTGTGGTATCTGGCCAGAAACTTATATTGGAAAAATCGTAAGGTCCTGTTATACTAGAATAAATGAACACAGGCGATCTTTCCTCAATAATAATTAAGCAGAATATCTGATAACAGAGAAACATGATTTTGATTAGCATTTTAAGAGTTTGCATAAAGAAAATAAATGCTTTAGGCTTAACTTCTTGGATAATTGGATTAAGAAATTCTGGGAATTTATTGCATGACCAGACCGAGTTATCTATTTCACCTCTTTTGACTCTATTCTTGTAGGAACCTGTGGTTTTTTGGAAAGTAATGAAAACTTCATTGAATCCTTGTACCAAAACTGAATTTTTGATCGAGTATAAACAAAAAACTATAAAGAATATTTTTTAAAATTTATGAGTTTATTAGAAAGGATTTACCTTGACATTTACAATCGAAAAACAATATCATTCAAATGACTGCAATGACTGGCTACAATATCCCCATCCAATCGCAATTTTCAGTGCATTGTCTTTTGTTTGGGTGCTCAATCTCATGGATAGCAACTTCGATCTCGTGTTTCAAGGCATCAATAATGGATACTCATAACGAATCACTACAAGAAATAGCTTCATCACTAAAGATGGTTGTTCTGGGTAGATGTTCATCTAAACCCATCCGATCGAAGTAAAAACGCATCGAAGGATCACAAGGCTTCACTTCTTGCACTAATTGAACTTTATAAGCCCTCATACCGAGGTTATACCCAGACAAAGACTGGCCCTTTCCCGAGAATGATTTTATTCTTCAATAATAGCTTGATTCATTTGGTTTTTGTTTACCTGATTATTTTGAAAAGTCTGAACTCCTTTTCGTTCGTCATATTTCATAAACGTTGATTGCGATTCAGGTCGGGGAAATAAGCTATAATGATTTCTTCACATCCTCCGTCTTTAAGGCATTTTTTCGAGTGAATTGGAAAGTCTCTTTCGTTTCGTCTGGATATCTGTGAAACTCTTAATTGTTCACTACTAAACAATTATCTTGTTCGAAGTTGTATCCTTACCGTTTCCACTGATTCCCTCTACTTGTAGAAATTTGTTCCAAAGTTCTTAATGAGTTAGTCTTGGATTTCTTTCAACAGTTTGAGCTCAAATCGGGCTAGCTACTCGATAGTAACCTTTTCTTAATTTGTATTTGATAGATTCGGTCTTTACTTGGAGGAAACTCATTTTAATTAAAAAAAATGTATATAAGACAGTAATTTATTTCCACAAAAATGTTTGTACTAATACAACAATTGTTTCACCACGATGTGGCTTCTTCAGGTATTACATTGTACTGTCTGATGGTATTGAGTGTAACCGAGTTTATATACATTTTTAGGTACGTGACCAAATAATAGAAGCACAAGTCATAAAAACTCTAGGTGTTTATTGGAGTTTGCCGCTAAAAATGCCATTAAGGAAAAATATTCAGTAATGGAGAATAGTCGACATCTGCTTGTTCGTTCAAAATGATTTTACGGGCATTATACCTGTTGATTTCAAGAAATTCTAAAATTGTTAATCTAGAACTTTTGCTTTCAACGTGGATAATTTCATAATTATTGTTGAAATTATGCCCGAATTCCTTAAGATGATTAGCATATGTCGAATGTACAGAATTGTATATATAACCCCTTTGGTGTTCTTGGATACGTTTCTTGAATGATCTACCAGTCTGGCCAATGTATACTAAAGGGCAATCTTTGCAAGTTAACTTGTAGACTCCGGATTTATTTTCTTTATTTGTACGATCTTTATTGTTTTTTATGTAGGTACTCGGTTACACTCAATACCATCAGACAGTACAATGTAATACCTGAAGAAGTCACATCATGGTGAAACAATTGTTGTATTAGTACAAACACTTTTGTGGAAATGAATTACTGTCTTATATACATTTTTTTAATTCTCTTAATTTGTTTTTTGAACATTATCTGAGTTTTTTGAATCACCTCATGTGATTACATTACATTAAGTTAAGTCGACATATCAAATCAAATCTCATTATTCAATATAAATAGGAATAAAAAACCCAACGCAATATATCAACAATTTAAGTACTAAATAAATACTGGAAGGAGACAAAATATCTCTATGATCTTATAATTATGAAAACCATTTTATTTTCAAAAATGCAAAACATAATTTTGAAACTCCAAAACTAATTTATTTGAAATATTTAGTATATTCAAATAATTTATTTCAAAAACCTCTCGAAACATATAGTACATCCTCAAAAAAAAATTTTGGTTAATTGATTTCATTTTTAAGTGTGTAGTAGGAATGATGAAGATCTTATTTAATTTCAAATTGTTTTTTGAGAATGTACTACATGTTTTGAGAGATTTTTGCAGGAATTTATCTAAATATATTAAATATTTGATAGATTCGGTCTTTACTTGGTGGAAACTCATTTTAATTAAAAAAATGTATATGAGACAGTACAATGTAACACCTGAAGAAGCCACATCGTGGTGAAACAATTGTTGTAGTAGTACAAACATTTTTGTGGAAATAAATTACTGTTTCATATACATTTTTTTAAATATACTAAATATTTCAAATAAATTAGTTTTGGAGAAGTTCTTAAAATTCTGTTTTTATTTTTGAAAAAGATTTGGTTTTCACAAATATAAGATCAGAGACAAAATTTTGTCTTCTTCAAGTATTTATTTAGTAATTTTAATCGATAATTTATATTTCGGTGAGTTTTTTCGTTCTATTAGATATTATATAATGAGTTTTGATTTTAGATGTGTATTAAATATAAGCTGTGCTTATATTAAATATTAATATTAATATTAATTTAATTTTAAAAGTATTTGAATGAAAATTTTCTGAAATTAAAATTTGTAGGAGGCGAACAGAATGAATCAGATTTGATTTTTGAATTTTGTAATAATCCTTTTATCAAGTAAAAACCACTTCTTATTATTTTTGTGGTAAATGAAACAAATTTACATTTCGAATCGTGTTGACCTTTACTTGATGGAAATCCATTGTACACTTTAATTAAATAATACACATATATATGTCGATTTATATTCATTATTATGAGTTGCTCACGTGATGCAACTTTTTCAAATGCTTATAACCAAATCAGAAAGCAGATGTTTTGGATAGCTTTATCAAATTTTAAAATGAGCTGAAAGTACCACAGGGCCAAAAATCAGGTATCTGCCTCTTTTAAAATAAAGAAAATTTGAAGAATACACAAATACTCTTCGAAACCACGCCTATACTCAATGTTACTATATCCATACTCTATGAAAATTACACAGATGATTGAAATTTAAATGAATAGGACTTTGTAGTTTTATGTCTAGGTACTATTTGTACCCCCCTGAAGATGACTCGTAAAATACAAAAGTAAATGACTCCTCCATGAACTGCGACATGCATAAATCTTTTTTTCCCTTTTCAATTAAAATTGCGAATATCTCAGTTAAAATTGGAGATTTTTACGAACCTAAGGAACGAATCGAGAGACAATCTGAAGGAAATTTGAATAAATAGGTGAAAATTGAAAGGTGACCTAAAAAAATAATTTAATATATAATGATGAATATTCTTCCATTTTCATTCCGAAATTCTAACCACAAGTTAAAGAACGGATGTCAACATTTTTACAACAGTATAATTTCAAGAAATCCAATTTATATTCATGTTGATCTTACTTTTCGAAGATTTCTAATAAAACCTGTTTTTCATCTGTCGCAGTATTATAAGTAACAGAAAGGACCCGTACATGGAAGACAACGAGATCCCAGGTCAAGGTCATGGGCGACCCACTAAGAAAAATTCGAACAGACCGCTCACGCCGACTGAGATAGAGAACATGATATTGAAGGCCGAAAAGGAAGCGTTGGTAATTATGTTTGTTTTAAGTCTCTCTCATTGTTTGGATCGAAAAATACACCTTTATTTATTCACACGATTAACACTAAACGTGAAAGTTCAAACATTTCCTTGAATTTGAACGTTTACATTAAAGTATTCTACTGGAATCTAATTCTTCTAGGTAGTCGATGTGCGTCTTTCTAAGAAGAGAAATGTTTCAGTTGAGAGATCTGATAAATATTGAATTGCTAGGTAAAAAATCAACAGGAGTAAGATACACTATTATACTCCATCTAGAAAGTATCAGGAATTTATTATTTTCCATAATTTTAATACACTTTTTTTGTAACATTCTAAGTTGAAAGTACTGTATATATATATATATATATATATATATATATATATATATATATAGATAGGTTGTGCAGATAGCCGGCTATGGCCAAAGTTGCATGGCAACACTATTTTCCAAATATTGTTGATTGTCAACAGGTATACAATTTATGAAATAATGTCGCAACTAGAAAAAAAACAGGTGAAATATTTGTATAGAAAAGGTTCTCTATGTATAGTTGATTAATAGTGGAAAGTATTGTGGCATTCTAAACGATTTTCTCCTTGAAACGGGCATGCTTTATATCCAGAGGGGTGGCGTTTTCAGCAGGATAATCCAAGATGCCATACTTCAGCCTATATTCAAGCTTGGATATAAGAACACCAAGTGACAATCATTTCATGGCCAGCAGCTTCACCAGATCTTAGTCCCATTGAAAACATATAGAGACTAATGAATATTGAAGTTGAACGAGCAGCGCCACGAAATAAAGATGATTTAAGTCAGTCAGTTCCACAATTCTGGACTACCATCATCAAAAATAATGGAGGTGATCTAGTTTCGGGTGTACCTCAACGTTTAGTCAATTGTTCACAGATATTTGGAGGTTGTATAAGTAAGTAAAATGAATATTCTGTTATTATTTTCTAATTCAAGATATTAAAAATATATACTAAATAATTACCATTGAGCTTTGTTTTTTCCGGATACTTCCTAGACGGACCATAGAATTTCACAAATATTACCGAAAATATTGCAGGAATTCCAATTTCGAAAAGATATTTCATATTTTGAAATCTTCAAGCAGCCATCAAACAAAAATTCCAGAAATTCGGAAATCAGAAGAAACGAGAAATCCAACGTAGTGTGACTCTTTTCTAGAACTAGAATACTGATGCAGCTTGAGGTAACTTATTTATAAAGAAAAGTTCAAGAAGAATTGGCAAGCTGGTAGAACGGGACTCGAATCTAAGAAATAAGGTCTGAATTTTATCGAAGACTTACATACATAATCACCTAGAACTCGTTCAGCAGAAAAAGACTACTACAGATTATATGCAGAGACGGAAGAAACTCCTAAACATCTTGACCCTTTGAAACCAACTGAAAACAACTTGATCTATTAAAGCAAACAAGATGGAGACATATCTTCCTCAAAATCTCTTCTGATAATATTGGAACTCCTGGACTGGATACAGCTTCAGCTGCAGATAGCATAGTTTGCTCAAAAAATAACACACATATATGATGATTTCTATTTGTTTTTGAGATTTGCTCAATTGGAGTTTTTTATGACAAAAATTTGGTTATATTAAACTTGTTTCTGTGTTAAGTCAAGGATATAATGAAAAATTTTTATTACTTTTGGAACAACCACCGGGTCCTTACGAGAATGAACTCAATAGAGGTGAACTAGATAACTGGGTTTTGTCATTCAATAAATTCTCAGAATTTCTCAATCGGATTATTTCTAAACTTACTAACAGGTTCAGTTTCAGATTTTTGCTTAGGCAACATCTCAAAACGCTCAAGAACTCATGCTCATCTGTTATCAGATGTTTTGCATACGTAGAACCTAACCAATTAATCCGGAAAAATTGCCTATTCATGTATCAAAGGATCTTCCGGTATAAATTTTAGGGTAGGCAGGGCATGATAATTGGTGAACACCAGTTCATTGTGATATATTTATTTTAGGTATTAAGTTTTCTTAATTTTTCTAGGGAATTATTGGTTCTAAAGATATGTTTATGTCTATATTATTGAGGAAGTTCTTTATTTGTTTTACCATAGTATCTGAGAGAATCGAATATTTTTTCAGTTTTTAACTTAGGGTTCGTTTTGTAAGCGGCATTTTAATATTGTTTTCTGGATATAATACTGTCTATTATTGATGGCGAATAACTGATAATATAGTCCGTCTAGAAAGTATCCGGAAGAATCAAAGCTCAATGGTAATTATTTACTATATATTTTCAACTCTTGAATCAGATTATTTAAACAAAATATGCATCTTATTCAATTATACAACCTCCATTTAACTGTAAACACTTGACTGAACGTCGAGGTACACCCGAAACAAGATCACTTCCATAATTTTCGGTGATGGTAGTCCAGGAGTGTAAAACTGACTGAATTAAATCATCTTTATTTCGTATCGCTCCTCGTTCAACTTCAATCTTCATCAGTCTCCATATGTTTTCAAGGGGACTAAGATCTGGTGAAGCTGCTGATCATGAAATTGTTGTCACTTGGAGTTCTTGCATCCAAGCTTGAGTATAGGCCGCAGTATGGCATATTGCATTATCCTGCTGAAAATGTCACCCCTGGATATAAAGCCGTTTCAATGAGAAAATCGTTTAGACTACCACAATGCTTTTCACTTTTAATGGTACCATTAAAACCATTATTGGTGGGAAATTTGGAGAACGATAACAGATTGTTGCGATAGGATTTTTAAGTGATTTCCATCCAGTTGGAAACAACTTTCATCAGACATAAAGACATTATTTAAATTATCTTCTTGAAAACGTTGACAAAATTATATCCTTCGTTTCCTTTGTAAAGATGTCATGATAGGGATTTTTTTTGGTTTCCTTGAAATGTAGCTTGTCCTTTCAGTGACATACGGACGGTTTCTGGACACACTTGTATATTTCGTTGATTTCCAAATCTTGTAGCTAATTTGCGAAACCCCAGGCGCGGATTGTGTCGTCTTAAGACCAATAAAGCGTTTAAATTGTTTCCTTTAATCTTATGCTGTCTTCCTGAAACGGGTACATGCCATTTTTTATCCTCGTCATTGTCTCATATACAACACTTTTTCCCACTTTTTTTTGGTCCTAAATTATATTAAAAGCATAATTAATAACGCAACATTTCATTTTTATAATTAATATTTTTGAACATAGTACAATTAATGATGATTATCGGTGTATATGAATCGCTTCTTTCTTTCTTCTTTGCACTACTTTATTCAAGTGATCAAGCTAACTTTTATTCGTTTAATAAGACTATTGATGTTGATGATAAGGTCCTAGATGAAAGGGGATCACCAAGTAGAGAAAGTCCAGTTTTGAGGGTTGTGGTGCAATTTCCAGTGTTAGCGGAATTCAATTCCGTACACTCCACTTATTTTCCATTCAAGTACTAACAATAATCTTACTTTTACTCGATTCAACAAATTCACTCGCAATGTACCAAAATGCTTAATTCAGTTGCGTTTTGTTCTGCTTTATATTTTCCACTGTTTTTCCATGATACCAGAACACACTTATGTTAGAATATCGTAACACCAAGGCTTATAAGAATAAAATTAAAATGTTTCAAAACAAATCTATTACAATATGACTAATATTTTCAATTCAGTTCTGGTATTTCCTACCTTTCACATTCGTTGCCTGAACACGTTTCACTCGAGTGCTTTACTGGTAAGACGATCAAGTGTCAGGAAGGTACATGAATGTTGGGTGTTATTTCAATGAAGAAATTATAGTGATATCCGTCGATTGTAGAAATGAAGATGCATTTTTTCTCGTGCACTGTTATGCACTGAATTACGCTATCCAGTTCGTCTCTGACGACCAAAGAAGAGAAATTGAATGCACCATACGTCAAAACTTTCACATTCCGCCAATACAAAAACCATTATATGGCCCACTGAATTATATCCGTGATGAATATTTCATGATATTGGGACGCAAGTATGATGATATAGTTTATATGTAGGAAGAGTTATATTGTTTCTCTTAACTCGAGACTATTGAATTGAATTGTATCAGTCCTTACTTGGTGAAAATCCATATTGAATAATATTGAAATAAAATAGAAAGGCCTCTAACTTGATAGAAGAAATATAACAAAATTTGAATATTAAAACAAATTGATATATGTTTATCTTCTACAATTTTAATTTGAAAAATTTTTATTCAAAAAACTTTCAGAATTGAATTAATGTCTAAAACAAGCACCGCTTATATTTAATAGACGTATATAATCTAAACTCAATATACAATGTCAAATGGAATAAATAAACCAAAAGATACACGAAAGTCATTAAAATTAATAAATAAATATTTAAAGGAGACAAAATTTGTTTCTGGTCTTGCCTTCAGACGCCATTTGCACTTTAAAAACATGAACACACTTGAAGGAACTCTCAAAGAATATGATTTATTTGAAATATTTAATATATTCAAATTATACAATTATACAAATAAAACAAGCGGTGCTTGTTTTAGACATTAATTTAATTCTAAAAGTTTTTTGAATAAAAATTTTTTAAATTGAAATTGTAGAAGATAAACATATATCAATTTGTTTTAATATTCAAATTTTGTTATATTTCTTCTATCAAGTAAAAGGCCTCTCTATTTTATTTTATATATAATATATAATTATATTTTGGCTTCAATAAATCTCATTATGCAATGTCAATGAACTTAAGTAAGCCTTGAAAATAACTCACAAGATGATCTATGTCTCGAAACATTATTCATTTACACGTGGTGAGTTGTTTGATGTAGGTTAGTTTTTTGATTTTGATATTTTGAATATATTTCAGGACTGAAGACGGAATTGCTTAGAACTATATTTGTTTTTTGAAGATATAGTGCATGCTTTGAGAGATTTCTGAATTTACTTATTCGAATATTTAAATATATTAAATATTTCAAATAAATTATATTCTTTGAGAGTTCCTTCAAGTGTGTTCATGTTTTTAAAGTGCAAATGGCGTCTGAAGGCAAGACCAGAAACAAATTTTGTCTCCTTTAAATATTTATTTATTAATTTCAATGACTTTCGTATGTCTTTTGGTTTATTTATTCCATTTGACATTGTATATTGAGTTTAGATTATATACGTCTATTAAATATAAGCGGTGCTTGTTTAAGACATTAATTTAATTCTAAAAGTTTTTTGAATAAAAATTTTTTAAATTAAAATTGTAGAAGAAAAACATATATCAATTTGTTTTAATATTCAAATATTGAAATAAGGTTATTCTGATTTTCACAAATTTTTATTGTTATATTCACAACAATTATTTCGCTATCACAGTAGCATCATCAGGCAAGATCACATTTTGAAGTTATTCAAAACAAAAAAAAATGTGATCTTGCCTGATGATGCTACTGTGATAGCGAAACAATTGTTGTGAATATAACAATAAAAATTTGTGAAAATCAGAATAACCTTATTTCAATATTATTAACTCGAGACGTTGCCATTCTATTATATAGAAATAATTATATTTTTACAGCTTATCTGACAGGGAGTATGGTAAATGAGGATCCAAATTCAATCAATTGTTGATGCTCATTCAAAGTCAATTACGAATGGCGTTCAATGTATTCTCGTTATAGCCATGAAAGAAAACTCAGAAAATTGTGGAAAAATTCTATTTTTCAATGTAGTCCCCTAGAACTTGAACACATTTGTGAGATCGAGAAAAAGGCTTCTCTAAACCTTGTAAAAAATATTCTTCCGGCTTCTCCTTAAAATAGGTATTAATTGCTATCTTCATTTCTTCATCGTTGGAAATTCGCTTTCCATGACGATGTTTTTACACATTTGAGAATAGGTAGTAGTCACTGGTGGCCGAGTCTGGACTATACGGAGGATGAGTAATTTCGATTACACATTCCCGGTATAATAAAATAATAATATGGTGAATAAGGACGGAGTCTTGTTAAACAGCAACCGTATCTTCATGAATGATTTTCTGACTTTTTGCCTGCTTAGTGAGGAACTTTATAATGGAGCGATGCTCAATTTTTTTCATCATTGTAGCGTCAGTCATTCTGGGCGTCTTTCACTGAGGATACCTAGAAAACTAATGATAGTAAATTATTGAAACTTTATATTTATACCCTCAGATAGTGTCATAAGTAAACTAGATATTCAGATTACTCATATTGTAAGCAAATCACGTCGATACCTGAATACATTGAACACCCCTCGTTTTATTAATTTGTATGCATTTTTGTTAAGGGTTTGAATAGTCTCGAATTCCCCAAAGATCTATAATTGGACCGTTATTGTGTCTTCAGTGCAGGAAGTATTTTTAATAATGATTCATTTTGTACAGGAGTTCGAACTCATCAAAATGATATTCCTCCTACAGAATAATTTCAAAGTCACGATCTTTATGAACTCATTGATGAAAATGATTCGAACATAATTGAAGTGGTGAGAACAAAACGACTTCAAACTCATTTAAAATTTCTCGACATCATCGAAGATGAAACCCATATATCGGTTTCTTCTGAGCATATTATTAAGAGAAAATGGATATTTCTGTACGTTTTCACTGATAATTCTATACATTTTCCTTTTATTAATTGTAAAAAACCATGAACTGTTTAAGTGTGTCCACTTTAATTCTTGTCGAGATGAATTGTCTGACAGGTCATGTTTGATACATCATTGAAGTCAGTAATGTTTTTATGCCTCTTATCGTTCGTATTATTACGAATATTAATTGTGATTTAATCTGTTAAACTATTGTGGAAAAAATGTGATATGAAATTACTTCTTCAAAGTTTTGGGAATTTTGTAAGTTACTGACAATGTTCACATTATAAAAATATATTTTCTAATTCATGTTTTCTGTATACAGATCAAAGCAAAATTGCAACAGGAAAAGAAACGAATACAGGAAGAGAATGCCTTACTGCAGGATCAACTGCGTCAAGCTATGAAAATTCAAGAACAGCTCAAACTGCAACAGATGAGTATCATGAGTAAAACAAATCCACTGCTGAAGAGTTCTGTACCAACAGTACCGAGTCCTTTCTTGCAAAGCCCACCACCTGCTCCTATCGACAAGATATTTGGCACTAACAGCATTTACTCTGTGCCAAATCAAGTGATGACAAAATCAATTTTGAAGTACACGGGTCCCCAGGCCAACATGGTACCAAATTCAGTCATGACGTTCAATGGAGGAGTCAACGAAGTGATTCACAATACGGCAAGTGTTTCCAAACAGGGTGTTGTAATATCACCCAAAGTTTCGAGTAAACCTCCTGATAAAGTTAGTGCATCAGCTTTTCAAGTAAATAAGCCACAAACCACTACAGATGCAACCAAAAATGTTGATATTCAGAAAGCTATACAGAAGGCAGCTAGTATCACATACGATCCTTTCTACAGTCCGATACTGATGAAAATTGATAAAATACTGGTGAATCTTGGATACAATGATGAACCATGCAAAGAAAGACTGATTTGTTTTATGTATAAGAGTCCTGAGAAATACAGCCCACACAGCAACTTACTTTCGAATGAATTGAGCAGGTGAGTTGTTTTTATTTGTTTTAAAATGAGTGAACAATAGTTAAATGAATTTGGCCATCATACTGTGAAATATTTAAATATGTTTTTTGAATATCATCGAAGTCCAATATTTTCTGTTCTTTTGTTTTTTTTATTGTATCGGTTTTTCCTAGATAGAAATCCATTTCAAAATGTATAAATGAATAATAATATCAAATTTAACGGCTTATTCAATGATTATAACTTCTGAAAATAAATTAAAATAATGTCGTATAAGTACCACTTATATCATGACATAAAATAAACATTCATTATAAGACATCCAAATGGTATAACAAAATCCAATAAATAAAAAATCATTAACTAAAATCCTATAAATTAAACATTTTGAATAGACAAAATTTTCTAGAAGAATCTTCTAGATCAGGTTAAACCACAGAGATATTTCTGTGTGTAGTGAATACCTATTTAAATTTCTCATTTAAGTAGAACTTTTTCTGGAGAAGTGAAGGGTGAGTTTGAATATATGTTATTAATTGATGTTATATTTATTGAATATGAATATTTGAATACTGATGAGCAAAGTCGATTTTAAAACTTGTTTTTCAGTAATGTTTTGCATATCTTGAGTTTTTATATAAAGTACCTTGGTTAGATATCCAATAATATTGAATAGTCTAAGTAAGATAGTTTTGTGATAAAATTCTTAAGATTATGTTGGATATTCTTGAAAGATATTGGTTTTCATAAGATTGATAAGCAGAAACAAAATTTTGTCTATTCAAAATGTTTAATTTATAGGATTTTAGTTAATGATTTTTTATTTATTGGATTTTGTTATACCATTTGGATGTCTTATAATGAATGTTTATTTTATGTCATGATATAAGTGGTACTTATACGACATTATTTTAATTTATTTTCAGAAGTTATAATCATTGAATATAATCTTTTGGAATTAAATATGTAGAAGGCTAATTTTTTTAAATTGTTTAAAAATTTTTTAAAATATTTATATTATTATAATAATATCAAATTTTTCTAAATTTGCTCACACAACAATTGTTTAGTCATATTATGACTTCATCCGATGAGTTCTCAAACTGAGTATACAATCCCAGAAATATTTCTCAAGTATTTGAAATTTTAGAAGACTGACAGATTAAATCTGTTTTTATATTCAAATTTTGTTATTTACGAATGACCAGTTTGATTTTAAATGATACATTAAAATGTTGTTTTCTTTTTGAATATTCAGCACTCCTTTCTGTTTTCCGTCGTACTGAGTTAAAGAAATATATTTGGATGAAATTTGTGTGAATTATCTAATCAAAGAACAATTTTGAAGCAAACTTTGTTTATACGTGGAGGTATTAATATATATTGGACAGACTGGAAGACCATCTCAACAAGAATTAGGCAACATTGAAAACAATATATTAATAAAACACAAAACTAAACATATCCAAATCACTTCGAAATTAATAACGACTACAAAATATTACACGTTGAAAATAAAAATCATTGACCTTATCTCTTGAAACTATTAGAAATCGATGGATGCGCTAAAAACCAAATTTCATTACACTATCACACAAACTTCAACCAATCCCCACTGCATAGTGATTTTCACTTATAATACCACAAGAGCTTCAAAATTATCGGGTATTTCCCGATAGGTTCGTTGCAAACAAATGAAGGAGTCAAGTTTTTCAGGTTAAAAAATCACGAGCGCGAAGCGCGAGTGATTTTTCCTGAAAAACTTGACGACTTTATTTGTTTGCAGGGAACCTTGAGGGAAATGCCAGATAATTTTGAAGCTCGTGTGGTATTCGGGGGATTATTTTTCCGTCCCAAATGTCGGCCAATAGAATTGCACCATGAGATGAAATGAACAGTTAACAAATAAGAATTTCATAATGAATAAAACAACATTTAATTAAGATTCAGGCTAGTGCAATTAAAATACAATTGTTGTAAACATTGGTGCATGTTTTCTTCAAGTCAGAGTTATCGGTAATGGTCCCAGAAGAGGTAGATGGCATGAGGTTTATGCTGTTGATGGCATTTTCTGCAGTAGGCTCACTCCTTCGCAGTTTCTTGACAATTAATTCGTGGTGTTCCTGGTCGAGTTGGAGATACGGCTTGATGGAGTTACTGTTGGCATGTCCAGTTATTTTGATTATCTGCTGCTCTCCCAGGCCCGATTTCGCTAGATTGGAGACGGCTGTTGCACGACTGGAGTGATTGGTGATTTTTTTGTTACCAAGGTCAAGCCCAGCTTTTTGTGCTGACTCCTTAACCCACTTTGAAATCGTGTTTTGGCCTACTGGGGAATCCTTGTACCACCTAGCGCCTGGAACTTTATTCCAGAATGGATTTTGGGTCAGGAATAGTCTGTCGCTCTTGATATTGGCATCTCTCTTCTTTCTCAATTTCTGGAACAGTCTCACTGGGCACTTGTCAGGGATTTCCCGATTCTCCACCAGCCACTTGCTGTCTGATAATTTTTTATCACCACCTTGTGTGGTCTTGCTGAAAATTGGATTGTATTAAATTCTCCCAGTTGTTTCCCCGTCATTTCGCTGTTCTGCCTTGAAGTGATGTATTGACGCCATGCTGCCCTCACCACCTCTCCAAGCCAATTCCACTGATATTATCATGAATAATTTTTTCTGGAGGCCATCAGGAGTTTCCTCGTCCCAAACAGTGGTCATTGCATCCCAATCTTTTTCCTCCAACGCTGCTGCACTTGCCCTCCGTTTTTCCGGAATAGATTGTAAAGCCTTACGCTTGGCATCACGAGCTCCTCGAGCGGTCTTGAATGCAGCATCCGAAAATGGGTTGATTTTGATGTCGAAATCGTTCAAATACTTTTCTTGAAGTGATTTGGCAGTCTGATTCCACATTGTTTTTATTGTACCTTCCTTATAGTCTTCTCCATCCATTTTCATCATATTGTAAGCGTAATCTTTCATAATGTTTGCCAATTGCGCTTCACTCGTTTCAGCACTCAATGTGTATTCCCTCTCAGTACAAAAAGTAGTAAATTGGTTCCAAACTGTTTTTTTTGCCTTCTCCGTATTAATGGGAACATTTCCTTTGACTTTTTTATCGATGGTGGACAGAGAACAAACTCCAAATCGACTCATTTTCATGCAAAATCTCCAATTTTCACAATTGAATTCAACCTGTCAGTTTGACGTGTGGTTAATTTGACTGGATCATGTTTTGTTTTTTATATATAGCAACTACCAGAGAAAATAATCAAAAAATTATCAGTATAATACCATGTAGGTTGCCACGTGACGTCGAATGGTGCAATTCTATTGGTCGATATTTGGGTCGGAAAAATAATCAATAATATTTCGAAATTCACCCCATGATTGTAAACTATTTTCTTCTTCTCTTTATTTATCACTCTCCCATTTATATTGTTTGTGAACAATGTTTAGTACTTGAGAAACATTTCTGTAATTGTATATCCAGTTTAAATACTTACCGAAGTCATGGTATGAAGAAACAATTATTGTGTTAACAAAAATTTAGCGAAAGGTAAAATTGTTTTTCTATATAAATTAAAAATGTTCGAAATTTGCTATTTTCCATTACCACAAACTTGAGATATTTACATTTTGGAATAAAGAAAAGATCATTGGGCTAAAATTGAAAATAATACTTCGAAACTGTGAATACAAAAATGAAAACTTCTCAATTTTCGGTATAAAACATAATTATTTTCAAAAACCCCTTTTTTATTTTGTGATCAACTAATGAATTGTAATGGCTGAAAGTGTTGAATGTTTTCGGTTGATACTAATGAACCACAAAATGTAAAGTAAGTGCAGTGTATCTTTTTGCTTAATTTTGAATCTGCTCGGATCAAGTATGTTAATGGTGCTAGAGAAATATGTTAATAAATACCCCATATGACACAAATACCACCTTACATAGTGTAGACACAAAGTAGTACGGAAATTTATGAATCACTTCACGAAATAACTCTTCATCTTATCAGCCAAACCCTATTTCGTTTTATATAAAGTTAATTTTAAATTTCGTTTTATGAAAATTGAATAATTCCATATTTCACCTTCTTGGATCTGCCACCAATAATATCTTGAATGATTCATTTGCAATTCTTAAATTGGACAGAAAAGACTTAAATAATATTGATACACTTACTATTCAGATGCTAATGAATTATATTCTTTCACATCAAGATCATTATTCAGAATTTATTCATCTTGAAAGAACTCACAGTTAATTATGAATTATTCTATTCAAAGGATAAGCTTTGTCTCAATTAGTTTTTGACTTAAAAAAAACAAGAATTACAATTATTCCCATGTGTAACTACATCATTATCATTAGAAAGTATTATTTATTCAGCATTCAAGCTCCAAATCTTCTTTGAATTATATGGAAGTATATCTTAATTATATAAATTTATAACTAACGTCTCAATTTTGTATTTGAATTTCTATAAATAACAGGGTAGTATAATGTGAGTTCACAATATTTTCCGAAATAACGTAACCATGTGATATGTTTCATATGCCCACTTAATGATGAAAGGTATACACCTTTTTTCCCAAGAATTTCATTCTGAAAACCATTCACGGAATGAAATCATCATTAATGTTAACGGACACAGGGGTCTGGCTATTTAGGGAATAATTCACTGAATCCACTTTCGAACCAGCCGATACTGGGTTAAGAATTGAATAATAAAATATTTCGCTTATGTTCGATGGCTCGTAACTCTTTCGCGAAATTAATTTAAAAATACGAGTACAATCAATCAAATCTAGCCGAATTGGTGTCTGATTCAAAGTAAAACACTTTATTTCCGCTAATATATAAGCGGAAATAAAGTGTTTTACTTTAAATAATATACGACGAATTTCCGTCAAGTAGAGACCGAAACAATCAAGAAATCGAATTGGTGTCAATAAAGATTTAGAGATCTTCAAATTCTCTCAATTTATTCACTTCGATTGTGACACACGACACGTTTTGTTCAGAACGGCATCGTTAAGTGTGTAGATTACAGAATACATTGAGATATGTAGGTTATCATATTATGGAGTAAGCAGGATGTATGTAGATACAAATTGAAGTTTTGGAAGAGTTAAGAAGTGGGAAATGCACTCTAATAAATTCTTTTTGAGTCCCTCCTTACATCTATGGAGGATCTTGGGGTTGTTAGTATCTACATAGCGATTGACGATGGCTTTGATATCATTTAAGGCACCAAACATAAAACAAATTTATCATTTCGTGTTTTTTTGAGACATGTGTATTGTGAATGCGATATAAATTATTAAATTTAGAGCGCAAGTTCATTATTATCAAGACTAAAAGAATCTTAGACTCGTTAGTTTAGATTCAAATTTGATATAATTTTGTGTGAGGAAATTTCGTATAAGTTTTGGAGTTTTAAAACTATAAATGGACTGACAATATTTTCTTTTAGAAGACTTTTTCTTTAATCTATGCATTGAATTGTTGGAATGCTTAGAAACATGTTTTTTACATCGAAAGAAACTAATTTGGGGTTTCCTACATTATCAAATTTTTTGATTTCGCTATTGGTTTTTTAGAATCTTTGGAAGAATATTTCGGTGATAGTTTAGTCAATTATTTAATTCAAAAACTTTTGAAGCGGTTAGAAAATAACAAAACGTAGTCCTTAAAAATAAAGAGAACTAAACATATATGTGTGTTTTATCTAATAAAGTATATTCAGTAATTAATCTTATTAAGTTCGGAATCATTAACTAAACATGGTGTGTGGATAATGAGGTATTGAACATATTTCCTTTAGTACATATTATGTATTAAAATTCATGACATTCTATGCCTGAATGAAACAGATATTAATAATATTACGAGTATATTAAAACTATTCACTATGGATTGAAATATGATTGTAAATGCATAATTCATTTTAAATAAAATTTTTATAATGGTTCACGTAGTGCCAACCACATACTCCATTCATGTTATTAATTTTTATTTTTTTTGTGCGTTCGTACCTCAATTGTCCAAGAATTTGTTTGGAAATTTAAAGTTGTTAGTATCTACATAGTGATTTACGATGGCTTTGATATCATTTAAGGCACCAAATGTAAAACAAATTTATCATTTCGGGTTTTTTTGAGACATAGGTATTGTGAATGCTATATGAATTATTGAATTTAGAGCGCAATTTCATTATTATCAAGACTAAGAGAGTCTTAGACTCGTTAGTTTAGATTCAAATTTGATATAATTCTGAGTGAGGAAATTTCGAATAAGTTTTGGAGTTTTAAAACTATAAATGGATTGACGTTATTTTCTTTTAGAAGGCTTTTTCTTTAATATATGCATTGAATTGTTGGAATCCCTAGAAACATGTTTTTTACATCGAAAGAAACTAATTCTGGGTTTCCTACATTATCAAATTTTATTGATATATTTCGGTGAGAATTGAGTCAATTCTTTAATTCAAAAACTTTCGAAGCGGTTAGAATATAAAAAAAGCGTCACGTATTCCTGAGAAATAAAGGGAAATCAACATATGTGTGTGGTTAATCTAATAAAGTATATTAAATAACTAATATTATTAGGTTCGGAATCATTTAATAAACTTGAACATACATTCTGTCAAGAAAGTAACGGGAATTATCGATCTAAATCTGGCGGGGCAATGAGGCAGGTAAAAAATTTTTTTCCTAGGTTGGTACCACTGTCCTTAATTACTATGCCAAGCTTGAGCGGGATCTGTTAACTAGTGTGTTTGCAACAGCTGATTAAGTCAGTCGATGTCAGAGTGCTTGCCGATTTTTACTATGGGTGATTACGTTGAGCAAAGAATCTGTTTAAAGTTTTGTGTTGCAAATGAATTTTCGTGTGCCGATGCATTGAAAATGTTGCAAAAGGCCTTTGGTGATAATGCTCTATCGAAAACTCGTGCATATCAGTGGTACAGAGCCTTCAAGGACGGACGCCCATCGACGGCTTCGATCGAAGATAACGTCGATAAAATTAAGGAAAGGGTGCTGGAAAACCGTCGTACCAGCTTGAGAGGATAGCACATGATCTTAAGATATCCCACGAGTCCGCACGTACGATTTTGATTGATATTTTGGGCATGAGAAAGGTGGCCGCACGACTCGTACCGAAAGACCTGAATTTTCTTCAAAAACGTCATCGCGAACAGTTTGCTTCGGACATGCTGGATAGCTGTAATTCCGATTCTACATTCATGTAACGCATTATAACTAGTGATGAGACCTGGGTCTACGAGTATGATATGCAAACAAGCCAGCAATCATCGGAATGGGTGGCAAAAAATGAGCCGAAACCGAAAAAACCACGCCAAAGCCGCTCTAAAATGAAGGTGATGCTCATTGTTTCCTTCGATATCCGTGGCGTGGTGCACTACGAATTCGTTCCAGAGGGTCAGACGGTAAACAAGGAGTATTACCTAGGCGTTATGAAACGTTTGCGTGAGCGTATCCGTAAGAAGCGGCCAAATTTGTGGGCGAACAACTCATGGATTTTGCATGACGATAACGCGCCTTCTCACCGAGCTACGATTGTGACTGACTTTCTCGCCAAAAACTCAACAAACGTGCTTCAGCAACCACCGTGTTCGCCGGATTTGGCTCCCTGCGACTTTTTCCTCTTCCCAAAACTAAAATTGCCCCTTCGTGGCACCCGTTTTGAGTCGATTGAAGCCATAAAACAAAATTCGGCGCAAAGCTAAAGTCCATCCCGGAAAGCGCCTATAAAAAATGTTTCGATTATTGGAAGTGCCATTGGCATAGATGTATTGGAGCAAATGGAGCCTATTTTGAAGGCGACCCAATAAATTTTGACGATTAAATGTAAAAATGTTGTTTTAATTGAAAATTCCCGGTACTTTTTTGACAGAGTTATTTCCTTTAATACATATTATGTATTAAAATTCATGACATTCTAGGCCTGAATGTAACAGATATTAATAATATTACGATTATATTAAAACAATTCACTATGGATTGGAATATGATTGTAAATGCATAATTCATTTTAAATAAAATTGTTATAATGTTTCACCTAGTGCCAACCGCATACTCCATTCATGTTATTAATTTTTATTTTTTTTGTGCGTTCTTAACTCAATTGTCCAAGACTTTGTTGTTTGTGAACTTAAAGTAAAACGACGACCATAAAATTACAATGAATCGCTTCATTTCTTAGCACGATAATTTTCGAAAAAAAATAAAAAGGGCCTTGAAATTGGCAAGCTCATTTTGGAAACTCAAGATTAGACATGGGGATCTGGAAATCTAACTATCATTTTTTGCTGAACTTTCTTTTAAAAATGTTTTCTTATTTTATGATAATCAGCTGGTATAATAAGAGAAATTCTTTTATGAAAAGAACTTTCATTTTATTGCGGATGTACCAATTCCTTGGTTGGAGATAGTTTGTAGAATAAAAGTTTAAATCCAGGAACATTTAAAACCGTGGTCTTATTTCCAGACCTCATGGAAGAGTTTTACTGCATTCACAAACTTTTTATTCGGACTCAATACTTACCTAGGAAGTTTCAACACTATCGATTATCTCTTACAAATTTTTTTGGTGCTGTCAAACGCAAACACGACATTGAGACAAGTCAACAGTCATTACAGTGATTTGTTGAATTATCTCCACGTTCCAAGAAGGCTCGTCAATCGCCATCAAAGCGAAAGAGTACTACAAGATGAAACAGTAAACCATTTGTACCATCCAGGCTACACTATGTGGAAAAAATCTCAGGAAGAGTCAAAGTTGTGACGAAACGACTTAAGATTCCAGCTGCATGATGAAACACCTCCATTCTCGCCAGAGCTGTCTCCTTTTCATTGTTAGTCCGGTCTATTTACACATTCAAGTTTACATAAATTCCCATAAAGCTGAATATTGGCATAGTTGTTCAAAACATCATTATAAAGAAAATCTCAAAAGTCTTCATCGTTCCGAGGTGTGCTAAAAATTTGGCACGGGGTCAAAGGTCAAAAAAATGAGTTTTTTGCGATTTTTAGCGAAACGGTGAGTTTTTTCGCAAAATTACTCCAGTACAAAATTGTAGATCACAAAATTCTCTACAAAAAATATATCAATAATTTTTTTCCTAAAAGCCACCATTTTGGAGATATAACGTTCCGAAAAGTTGGATCAGTCGTAATCCCTCTATTTTGCACACGTTTCCACGCCACCTATGAGGTAGTGTACAAAGCGCGTTTTTTTTAACGTGGTTTCCCCAGTAGGCCTATTCCACGGGTCTGCTGAGATTTTATATGTTTTAAAACTATTGCAAAATAATATTATATATTATAGTGGGCAAAAACAACGGCGGTGTAATTAAATAAAATACTTAAAATAAAAAGTTAGTCGTCTGATTCATAACTGTCCAAGATTTCTGTTTCTTCTTCTTCTTGATCTTCTTCTCCTTCTTCTTCCTGTTCATCCTCTTGTTCTTCTTCTTCTTCTTGTTCTATTTCACACGTAAACTGCCCCAATAGCGATTCCTGATCGGTATCAAACGAATCTTCAAGAGTTGGTGACTCAACATTCGAGCATGATCGGCCTTGACAGTGTGTGCATGCCAGGGAACAAAACAGTCCAACTTTTCTGCAACCACATTTTGCACTACAACGTTTCTTGCAGTTGCAAAATATTGTGTTGAGAAGTTTCTCAGGTGCTGGTGGAAGTAAAGTTTGAACTGGCTCTAGTGTATTGTCGATCAACTTCCAACCCCAGTCTTTAGGGTCCAGCTGATTACCAAGCCACACTTGAACTTGGTAATATACCCGAAACAGATGTTGATGAGCAGCTACTGAGGTTGGAGGAAGAGAAGCTAAGTTGACTTGTTTTTTATTACGCGTATTTTTCACGAAAGATGTGTATCGCAACTTATCTAAGCAAGTGGTTTTTTTGGGGGCTCCGTACATAGCAAGAAGAAATTGAACTCCGTTGGTGATAACATGTTGTTGAGTTGAATTACTATTTTTAAAAACTTCAGCACATTGTAGTAAATCTTTTTTTTCAAACATTTTGAAAACTGTTGTTTTTCCTCTCCTGTAAAAAGCAGATGTCGTATCGCAGCCAGTTATTGCGTGTAGAAACAATACATGATTTTGACATTTAGGAAAATTGGATAAACTGTTTGATGAATATATTTCCGATTGATTTTGGGCTTTTCCGGGTTTAAAAAAATAAATAATTTTTTCAGTTGGAGTTCGAGCAGTAAGCAAGACGAGTAAATCAACATCCTCACCAACAACAACAGTTGTATTTGTCACACTGAATTTCTTTATCGCTGTTTCAATAATCAATACATCAGCATCATCATTAGCTTGTTCAACGGATATATTCTCAGCAGTAAATTTTGCTTTCAACATCGAAATAAACCTAGATTTATTGTGATTATTTGCAAAGAATTTCTGTTGACTGGTAGGAACTGTCATTGATTCATCGAATATAATATCAGAAGAAGTTGATGAAGCAGCATTTCGACGGCGTTGCTCTGCTGCTTTAATATTTCTCGTATAATCATCATATCCGTCAAATACGACAGTAACTCTGGAACCAAAATGTCGACGTACATATTGAACGTATTTATCTAAGATAACGTTAAATGTTTCCTCGCTATCCCACACCACTCGATGTAATAAGAATCCTCCGTCAATTATGTACGTTGAATTAGTGTTATTAATATCAACATTTATAGTCTGAAAACAATCGTAAATAGCCGACTTCTGGGTCTTGTGCATTCCAATGTCATCAAATAATGTTAACGGATAAGGAGCTAATTCATACTCGAAATATTTCTCAATTTCATCTTGAAAAGTGATCTACAATTTTGTACTGGGGTAATTTTGCGAAAAAACTCACCGTTTCGCTAAAAATCGCAAAAAACTCATTTTTTTGACCTTTGACCCCGTGCCAAATTTTTAGCACACCTCCGAACGATGAGGACTTTTGAGATTTTCTTTATAATGATGTTTTGAACAACTATGCCAATATTCAGCTTTATGGGAATTTATGTAACCTTCCTCCTGATTTTAGGCTTAAATAGACCGGACTATGTTTCCTAAATTAAAATCGCTGCTAAGAAGAAGCTGTTTTCAGACTGTATACAATATCAAAGCGAGTTGATCACATGCCTCAAATGATATTTCAAAAGAAGCCACCCTTGACTTCTTCGCGCTATTGAAACACTAGAAAAAGTGTGCGAATATTGGTTTAATAATCTATTGAAGAAAATAGTCTTTTTTGAAGAAAAATTCAGTATTTTTTTTCCGCGGAACTCGTATCTAGTGACATCAACACCTCAAAATGTGCAAAATATAGTCATTTAACTTAGCACTCACAATCATAAATAACACTTCGTGCTGGAATCATAATTTAACCAAGGACAACAGTATTTCATAGATCTATCGAAGATACCGAAGAAAGCAATTTAATTTGTTAATTATTCTGATCAAGCTTTGTATCCTATCAGCTTTCACCAGAAATCAACTTGTAGGTTTTTGGTTCATCATCTAACAGGATCAGTTTCTTAATAGTCCCTAGATCGCTGTTCCATGCGGCAAACCGATCCGAGTATCTAGATTTGTTTACAAATACGAGAATGTGATTCTTGGGCGTGGATCAGCTGCACTAGCAAGAGTGCACCTGAACAATAATTAGCTGATACGACCGGTTTCAGACGAAACTGCGTGGATCTTTTCATTCATTCCAATTCCGTATCGACCACTTTCACGAGGTGCTTTCTTTTTTCGTTAGTCATCGTCTGACCCGGTCGATTTGGAGCTCGGCTCAAGTTCCAGGAGATCAAGGTTGTCTCCGAGAAGATCTCAATGGGTTAATCGAGTTAAGTGGGACACCATTTAACGAAATCCCAGCTTCACTTTCATTCAGTTCTTGCGATCCGATTAGGTGAAAAATAACACTGAAAAAAGTGAATAACGAGGATTTGAAGTGGGATAAATGGAATTTCGTGCAGATCAAGAGTAACTAATTTACTGAAATAATAGTCTGAAATTCACATGAATTAAGCTGAAAATCAGAATATTTTGGGAACCTTCAAGCAATGATTAACACATTTTTTTAAAGTGTTATTTTACTGTTTAGTCATAAATTACACAAGAAAGGGCTATGTTTGGCATACTGGCGAATGAATTGGAAAATTGAACAAGTTCTTCTTCCAGCATTTGGCTGGATAAAATCCCTTCATGTTCCATATTTGAAAGACTAGCAAATTTCTACTTCTATATCTAATGACCAGGAAGTTTGAACAGGCTTCAAGCTTTTCAAATTCACAAATATAAAATTCAGTAGGTCATTATAAACAATGAAAGGTAGATCAATGCAATGATATATTGAAATTTAGAAACACTGTCTAAAAAATATATGGGTATGAAACTGTAGTTCAATTAATAAAAAAATTCCTTCGCTCCTGGTCAACTCAATACATTTTCTAGTGGATCTTTATTGATCTGATGTGCTGGGATGTAATAAAATATTTCTAAATATTCACGAAATTTTCCTAAAGTAAACACCAATTATTCAAACTTAGTAATTTTTCCTTGCATGAAATTTCCCTACTGCCATTGACAAAATGGACTAGTATGTTCAAGAAGAACAGCAGTTAGCCTATTTCACCGGCTCCCTGTCCAAAAAGCTTCAGTGTGTAAGAATATTTTGAATGTAAATTGAATAGGCATAGCCGTAGTTTAAAGGAGCTAGTCGAAGTATTATACATATTATATGTAAGCACATAAAATAAAGAGGAAGAGGACCTTCTGTCTGAATTGACTAAATGGAAGCATATTCGCCTAAAAACAAGTTTTTAGAAGTAACTATCCAGACAAAAAAATCCGAGATTACACGTTTGTGTGACTGCAGTTTTGAAGTATTATTCAAATTTCAAAACTACGATGACAGTTTAAGCTTTTAAACTGTTTTCGTTGTGAAACATGGTAATTTCTTAACTTGCTTTAATTATGATATATTATCGTGATACTCCTAGATCTTCTGTAAAGATCCCTCAAAATCATTTTCAGCTTGTACGAGTTAGGATATCAGTTGTGTCCTAGCTAGGCTTTGTTACTGCGATCTTACGCCAATTTAGGTCACAGCACTGTTAATTTGCGACCCAAAAGTGAAGTGGTGGCTGAAACCCGTCCAATTCGAATTTTTTTTTCTACTTGAACAGGATTTGAACCCGGGACCTTTCGGTTGCCAGTCCAATCCTCCAACCACTGAGCTATCGACACAGCTTTTGAACTGTTTTGGTTTTAAAACATGGAAATTTGTAAAAACTTGCTTTGATTATGATTATCATTGAATATGTTTTCACTCATCATATTAGGAGATTTAAATCATAATTGATTGCTTACATTTTTCTTGTTATGAAATATCAGAGAATAACGGCATTCCTCTCTGTAGAAAACAATTCGTTTCCACTACCAGTTTGCATTTCCTTAGATTATTAACAGTCCTTAAGAAGTTGTTAATACATTTATTTGTATAAAGAGAATTGCAAACCCGATTCTCATTCATTAGAGTTGATACTGCACCTACCTTTTTGTTCCTAGCAAGTTGGTAAGATATCTTTTTCCTCAAAATAAAAATGACAAACAACTTTTTTTCGATCTAGTCGTATCTCCTCTCAGCATTACCTTAAGACTTTCATTTGTCAAAATATTCATCTATTCCGCAATCCGGGAAATTTTTTCCTATAATTAGAGACTAATTCCTGGAAAGGGAAGTAACCTTAAAACCAAGTACATATATTAAGGCTCATAATATCTCCTTTAATTTGTTCTGTTGTTCAACAAAACACCTGAAATCTTTTCAGATATTGAATTGTTTCAGCCGTTACTATTTGGTAGTTGATCATAATTGAAACAAATTGTAAAAATAACTATGTTTTACTACCAATAAAAATATATATTACACATTTTCGTGTGACTTGAATTTCGGGAAATGAACTATCCCATCATCAGACAACTGAAGACCTAACAGTGGAACAGAGGTATTTAAACAAAATGATACATATTTTGAATATTTCAATAGATTCTAGGTAACACCTAATAGTGGTACAGAGGTTTACAAGCGGAACGTGATGAAAAACTGGGTTAAAAAAGGGGCCTTCTAACAGATATCGGAATGTCGACAAAGAAGGTTGTTAAACAAATTGTACCCTTTTAAATATCTCTAATAATTTTTTGGGTTAAATAGCTCCGTACAGTCATTCATTATTTTTACATTATTTTATTGTATATCTCAAATATTTGGATTTACATAGCTTCGTACATTCATTCATTATTTTTTACATTATTTTCATTGTGAACTAATTTGAAAATTTCAATAATCAAGTTTCTTTTCTTTTGAATCTACATGTAAAATTTTCTTAAGATTTTCTTTTGTCGAAAGGAATTACTGTTTTCTAAAGAATGAGTGGCAAAAGTTGAATTTTTGTTTACTTTCCATTAAATTCATTTTATGTTCGTTGAAAAAGGTTTTAAACAGATGCTACTTTTTAAATATCTCAAATATTTTCGATTTACATAGCTCCGTACAGTCATTCATTATTTCTACATTATTGTTATAGTGAACTAATTTGAAAATTTCAACAGATTCTAGATAATCGAGTTTCTTCCCTTTTGATTCTACATGTAAAATATTAAGATTATCTATTGTGGAAAAGGAATGACCGTTTTCTAGACAATGAGTGGCAAAAGTAGAATTTTGTTTATTTTTTATGAAACTCATTTTATGTTCATTGAACCTCGTCTTGAAGGAACGTAGTGTTTGTCCTATATATTTATTACTGCATGTAAAACAAAATAACTCATAAACTCCTGATTTGTCCATGTTTGGAGTAGGGTCCTTTGCGTTAAATAATACCGATGATAATTTGTTTTGCGTTTTGAAGGCAATATTGACATCTGATTTTGATAAAAGATAATCTAATTCGACAGAAACTATCTAAAATAGCTATGAGCCAAATTTATTCCATCATAAAAACTGAAGAAAATAAAAAATTCATTTCTCTATACATGGGTACCATAAGTCAAAAAGTGGCCAAAAGTTTTTCAAAATCAGATGTCAATATTGCCTTCAAAACGCGAAACGAATTATCATCGGTATTATTTAACGCAAAGGACCCTACTCCAAACATACACAAATCAGGAGTTTATGAGTAATCTTGTTCTACGTGCAGTAATAAAAATATAGGACAAACAGGACGTTCCTTCAAGACGAGGTTCAACGAACATAAAATGAGTTTCATAAAAAATAAACAAAATTCTACTTTTGCCACTCATTGTCTAGAAAACTGTCATTCTTTTCCCACAATAGATAATCTTAAAATTTTACATGTAGAATCAAAAGGAAAAAAACTCGACTATCTAGAATCTGTTAAAATTTTCAAATTAGTTCACAATAACAATAATGTAAAATAATGAATGACTGTACGGAGCTATGTAAATCGAAAATATTTGAGATATTTAAAAAGTAGCATCTGTTTAAAACCTTTTTCAACGAACATAAAATGAATTTATTGAAAAGTAAACAAAAATTCAACTTTTGCCACTCATTCTTTAGAAAACAGTAATTCCTTTCGACAAAAGAAAATCTTAAGAAAATTTTACATGTAGATTCAAAAGAAAAGAAAGTTGATTATTGAAATTTTCAAATTAGTTCACAATAAAAATAATGTAAAAAATAATGAATGAATATACGGAGATATGTAAATCCAAATATTAGAGATATTTGAAAAGTAACATCTGTTTAAAACCTTTTTCAACGAACATAAAATGAATTTAATGAAAAGTAAATGAAAATTCAACTTTGGCCACTCATTCTTTAGAAAACAGTAATTCCTTTCGACAAAAAAAATCTTAAGAAAGTTTTACATGTAGATTCAAAAGAAGAGAAACTTGATTATTGAAATTTTCAAATTCCTTCACAATAAAAGTAATGTAAAAAATAATGAATGACTGTAAGGAGCTATGTAAATTCAAATATTTGAAATATACAACAAAATAATGCAAAAATAATGAATGACTGTACGGAGCTATGTAACCCCAAAAATTATTTGAGATATTTAAATGGGTACCATTTGTTTACCAACCTTCTTTGTCGACATTCCGATATCTGTTACAAGGCCCCTTTTTAACCCGGTTTTTTATCACGTTCCGCTTGTAAACCTCTGTACCACTATAAGGTGTTAACTAGAATCTATTGAAATATTCAAAATATGTATCACTTTTGTTTAAATACCTCTGTACCACTATTAGGTCTTCAGTTGTCTGATGATTGGATAGTTCATTTCCCGAAACTCGAGTCACAAGCAAATGTGTAATATATATTTTTATTGGTAGTAAAACATAGTAATTTTTACAATTTGTTTCAATCACTTGAAGTCTATTGGTACAAGAAAAAATTTCAAAACAACGATTGGAAAATGCTGGTCAACATCCAATCGATTCCTCACAGAAAAAGATCTCCTTGTCAAAGTTGATTCAAATTAAAGCCTAGCGGTTGTGAGCTGAATTAAAAACTCGTGCAAGAGTTTTACCTTAGTTAAGGGTCTAAAGTAAGTTGCTTGTCTATAACTTACGAGTCGAGCGTTCATATGCAAGGCCTAATGGCTTCTTCAGTTAAAACCTTATTGTCTAAATTCAGTAGTTCATTCAACGGAGTCTTTCCGCTGTGTTTGGTCATCAGGTTTCAGACCTTGTGTCAATTGAACATTCCTAGCATGGAGAAGTAGCTCTTCAGTGAGTATGCGTTTTAGACAATTTCTGAAAATTTTCAATTCTTATTGTTGGGAAAGGGTTGTAATTCTAGTGCAAGATATTCAAGATGTAAGATTTTATTCTCACCAAGTCAAATTTAGAAAGTATAATTGAAAGTTTGTCTTGCTTCTAATGAGTAATTTCAATAAACTGCATTTGTTCTGTGACTGAGGTAACTGATCACCAAAAAATTCAGTTCCAAAGTGACAAAATTTTAATTCTGATTATTTTTCAGGGATACAAAAGAACTTCAAAAACCTACGAACCCTAATGCAGCAGTTATACGATTCTACAGATACTTCCAGGCTGCCAGAGATGGACAAGACAAAAACGATTGTATAAATTTGTATAAGGGTTGTAATGTCCTAGGAAGCGAATTGTAAGAACACCTGTATGATGAAATATGCTGAATCATCACTTTGATTTTATGTCAAAGGATAGATCCAGGAGAAACGAACCAAATACTAGTCCTCTTCAATACTGATGAAATTCTTCGTCTATTGAAATTTTTTGCTAATTTTTGTAAATTTTCCTTCGTCTTTGAAGGAACACTCATAATTGTACTGTAGATTATATCAGAGTTCTTCACTATTATCTTGAATTATCACAAACAAAATTTGTGTTATTTAGGGTTATTAAACCAAGAAGAACTCATTTTAGAGGTGGTTGTAAATGGAAGACAATAATTTTTAAATAAGGAAAGATATGTTCGCAAGGATGTAAGGTATCACATTATTGATAATTGAATGAATCTGGCAATGCCCTTGCTCATTTAGATCATAGTTTAACTTATTTTAAATTATTTATTTATTAGATAAGCTATTTATTTATTTATTTTCAATTACATCACAAATGTAACCTTATCTCTGTCTTTTTTGTATAATTTTCAGAAGATGTGCCATTTTTGGGTTTTGGTGAAATAAGCATGAGAAATTTCCTTCTCACAGAAGTCATGATTCAAAATAAAAATATATTCTTGATCAATTCGATAAAGTATGAGTATCACTAATAAACGTCAGTTTAGTGCTCTTTTTGAAATATTTAACTTTTTATCATGATGTTCTGTATACTATGACTACGGTGTGTTGATTTCTAATAAAATTGTGATCAAAAAGAGAACTCTTTTGTGTTATTGAATATCCAGTTGTTGTCATAGTTGGAATGGTTATTGTATCAATATGAATGATCCATATGAAGAAATTGAAATATGGTTTTCAATGGCTTATATAAATGGTTTCAGCAATAGGATCTCTTATGGTCTTCATAAAATGGAAATCAATTATTTAGCAGTGAATAGAAATAATTTAGCTAAGATGTTGGTGAACAATAAAGAAAGGAACACCAACTTTTCCGAATCAGGGATTTATCAAATTGAATGGGATGATTGTAATGCTACATAAATAGGACAGACAGGCCGATGTTCACAACAAAGAATCAAAGAATATAGGACGTCTATTTAGAAAAACCAGAAAGCAACTGGTTTTGCAGAACATTGTATAGAAAATAATCATTTTTTTAATGAGAAAGAAGTCACTTTATTATATAATGTTAATAAGGGTAAATTGATGGACTATTTGGAGATTTTTTCAATCAAAAGAGCCAATGAGAAAAAGAAGAATTTAACAAATTCCCAAATACTCTTTGGCAACACCCCTATATTGGATGTATAAAATATATGTATAAAATATTGAATTAATGTAGACTTTTTATATATACAGCGTCAAACAGTTTGTGTTGGTATTTTCATTACTGACTATATTATCACCACCAACGCTTTGCACATCCAAGTTATATATCGGGTGTCTTTTTTAGAATGATAGAACTTTCGATCGGGATAACTGTGATTTGACAGAAGGTAGAAGCCATGTTGTTTTGACATTTCTGTACAATAAGCATTGACAAATCATCATGGAAAGACACACTCCCCAACAACGTTTACAAATTGTTGGAATTTATTTTCAAAATCAGTGTTCTATTCGCCAAACTTATAGAGCACTTAGTGAAATTTATGGTTTACATAATCGTCCATCCCAGCAGATTATTCGTCAAACTATCGATAGATTTCGGACAACATTTTCTCTACTCGATGCAACAACAACAAGATAAAGAACTGTACGTGCAGAAGAAAATATCGTTGCTGTAAGTCATAGTGTTAATGATGATTAAGATTTGTCTATTCGTCGACGTTCACAACAAGTTGGACTCTGTGCGTCCACCACATGGAAAATTTTGCGTAAAGATCTTGGTCTAGACCCATACAACATCAAACTGGTTCAAGAACTAAAGACACTTGACCATAATAAGCGTCGTTTGTTTGTTGATTGGGCCATAGAACAGCTTGAAGTTGATCCATTTTTTTATCGTAAAATTGTGTTTAGTGATGAAGCGCATTTCTGGTTGAACGGCTATGTAAACAAGCAAAATTGCCGTATATGGAGTGAAAAAGTTTCCTCAAGAAAATCTGCAAGTTCCATTGCATCCTAAAAATGCACTGTCTGCTGTGCTTTATACGCTGGAGGCATCATCGATCCATATTTCTTTAAAAACGATGCTGGAGCTAATGATACAGTGAATGGTTCTCGTTACAGATCGATGATTATTTGTTTCAAAATTTGAATGGTATCGACCCAGAAGTGTTTTGGTTTCAACAAGATTGTGCTTCATCTCATGCTGCTACCGTAATTCATTTATTGAAAGAAAGATTTGGCGATAACATTATTTCGAGAAATGGTACAATTAATTGTCCTCCAAGGTCATGCGACATAACTCCACTGGATTATTTTCTTTGGAGTTATGTCAAGTCATTGGTAAACTGCTGATAAACAAGAAGCAATAGATGCTTTTGAAGCCAATATCACTCGTTTTATTGATGAAATAAGGCCTGAATTACTTGAAAAAGTGGTCCAAAATTGATCTTGTCGAAAGCAGTTCCTCAGGGCTAGTCGTGGTGGACATATGCTGGAAATTATTTTCAAAACATAAATGTCATAAAATTATCTTTCAAATAAAGAAAATTTTGGCTTCAATCTTAATTTAAATTTGTTTTATTTCAATTTGAGAGCCCTAATTTTATTCTAGCATGAGCCCATGGAACCCTAGAACCAATCGATATGTTTGTGATGAAAATAGTAGAATATGGGGAATAAGATTAAGTATTATTATTACAAAATTATAAGTTATTTCCATATATGTCTGTGCAAAACGAGCACAGAGATATATACTGAACTTTCGTCTCTCTATTGATTGTTATCTCAATAAATAGATTTGCATAATATTCCGGTCGTTCAAACAGGAATAATAAATGAATTGAATCATCATTCATATTCTGGAGTCCCCATAATTCCACAATATTCCCTCGTAGATTCGAGAAAATATTTCGGATTCTTTATTTGCAATTCTCCACAGTCGAATATAATTTAAGTTCGAGAAGAAGTATGGAAAATTCAATTGTAGCCGGAGTTCATTTGCAGAATACCAAATTGGAGAAAATTGTATTTTCCATCCAACAACCCCGAAAATATCGACAGACTAGAAATATATATATATTTTTTCGTTCATCTCGCATATGCTATTGAAATGTAGGATAGTTGCGATGGAAAAAATAATAGAAATTTTGATCTCAGTAGATAATCAATTGATTTTTTTATAAAATAAAATAGAAAGGCCTTTTACTTGATAGAAGAAATATAACAAAATTTTAATATTAAAACAAATTGAAATATGTTTATTTTGTTATTTTTCTTTTATCTATTAATTTTGTTATATTTCTTCTATCAAGTAAAAGGCCTTTCTATTTTATTTTATATATAATATATAATTATATTTTGGCTTCAATAAATCTCATTATAGAATGTCAATGAATTTAAATAAACCTTAAAATAACTCACACAGTTCTTTGATTTTGTTAAAACATAGATCAATCTTGAATTATATAGTTGATCTGTATTTCGAAGCTTAAGTCTTTTAACACGTGAGAGATATAGGTTAGGTTTTTGATTTTGATATTTGGAATATTAAATGAGGACTGAAGACGGGATTGTCTAGAATTATATTTGTTTTTTGAAGATATAGTGCACATTTTTTTAGAGATTTTTGAAATAATTTATTCGAATATTTAAATATATTAAATATTTCAAATAAATTATATTCTTTGAGAAGTCCTTTAAGTGTGTTCATGTTTTTAAAAGGCAATTGGTGTTCTTAAAGGTAAGACCAGAAACAAAATTTTGTCTCCTTTAAATATTTATTTATTAATTTTAATTACTTTCGTATATCTGTTGGGTTATTTATTCCATTTGACATTATATATTGAGTTTTGATTATATACGTCTATTAAATGTAAGCGGTGCTTGTGTAGACATAAATTTATTTCTAAAAGTTTTTTGAATAAAAATTTTTTTGAAATTAAAATTGTAGAAGATAAACATATTTCAATTTGTTTTAATATTCAAATTTTGGTTTTTTTATTTTGGTACTTTGCAACTCCTTAAAAATTTCCTTCATATAGACTGCTTTCTGAGAGTACTATTTGTCATCGAAAACTCCATTATTGTCTCGTCATCTTGGTTGTGATTTATTCTTTACTCTTTAGATGGCGTGTAGTGAATTCAATTCACACTTCACAGTCAAAAATTTGAGAAGGCTGCGACAGGCTACTTGTTAATTATGAAATTCTTCAGATAAATGGAATAAATCAATCATCACTTCGTTGTTGGAGAAAGTATAGTGACATTAAACTGTCAAAAAACAGTATGTAGTCTACTTGAAACTGCATACAAATAAACAGAAAAGTAGATTTTCCAAAGAAAATTTCAATTTGTCCAATTTTGTACTAAATCTGAACTTATATTTTAGGGTTTGAATAAAAAAATTTCTAATTGTATAATTTATATCACATTTATGAGATTAAACTTAAATTGAATAACTTTCTTACAGGATTTATCCGACAATTTTAAAGTTCTGAGGCTCTTGTGACTTCTTAATTTTCAACATAAGTATTTTCATTAAACAATTGATAATACAGAGCGTTATTCTTTGAGTTGCTTTAAAAGTATTTGGCCTTTTGCGATTTGACGCTTTATTTTGGAGATTAGGTAACAGAAATCTTTGGCAAAACTTAAGTTTGATATTTTCAAAAATATTATAAGAGGAAATTAGGAGAATGGTACTAAATTGAGTCCACTACAGAAAAAATCGATCGCTATAGGATCAATTTTGAAACATCACTATTGAGGAGATGTACTTCCAACAAAATTGCGCTACACACCATACAGCTGACACTACGCTCTCTTTGCTGACTGTAAGATTTGATAAAGGATTCAAATAAATTAATTCGGTTGATATGTACCAAAAATCATTAATAAGAAGTATGAGCTATGGTAATAGAAAGTTCTGGAAATCAAGACAGTGTAACATACATCTGTATAATAATTCCATATTCAAACAAACTCGACAAGGTTTTGTTGATTACAGAGGCAAATTGCAGACATGGTGCTAGTGTATTATTAATACCTTAGTGTCTCTGTGTATAGCGAATATAGATATTTGACAGATTTGGAGTCACTAGTATTGCACTCACGAAAACCAATCAGTTTGAACGTGCTCATATCTGCAATTTGCCTCTGTGATCAAAAAAACCTTATCGAGTCTGTTTCAGTATAGAATTGTTATATAGATGTATGTTACACTGTCTCGATTTCTAGAACTTTCTATTACTATAACTCATACTCCTTATTAATGATTTTTGGTACAGGTGGTGTAGATAGTATTTGTTATTTTCCAGAGCAATACTTCCATTTGAAGCTTCAATTCTCCTTATGGATCGTTAGGTACACATTGTCATCGCTTTTTGTCCCAGTACGTTAGTCATTGATATGGATTATTTCTTTTTTCTTGAGATATTCGAGTTAGTGTTTTCCGATCAATTGATCAAGCGAAAAACATAAAAGATTTGAGAAATTGTATAATTACTGGCTGTCACTAAACACCTTGGAAGTCAATAATAAAAAAAAAATTAATTTATTAATGAAACACGTGTTTCCATCTACTCTATTGATATACTACTTTATCAAATAGGGAAAATAAATTAGAAATGGAAACATGCGTATCATAAACAAATCAATTATAGATTAGTTTCACCCAGCATACCACAAATCAATTTAATTCAAGTAGAATGAGCACTTGTGTTGTAGCTAAGGAAATTTACTATATGGGTTTTGGTTGGCCATATACACTGGCGAGCAGAAAAGACAGGTCACTTGATCATTACTCTTCAAATACCTTTCTAAGTTGAAATTTTACGAGAACCATGAAATTTTTGAAATGGTAAGGACACGAAAATTGTCCAAGAGAAAAGCCTTCGAATATTCTTCGAAGGGCTTCACGGAACTCTAAATTATTGGGCAATGCAACCATAGTTCTGACTGGCGTTCCCAGTTGGTCCTGTAGATGTTCGATGGGATTCAAGTCAGGACTTCGTGATGGCCATTTGAACCTTGAAATTCCAACCTCTTTCAAGTACGCTGACACTATTCGAGCAGTATGTGGGCATACTTTGTCATGCATAATAATTCCCTGCACTCCCAGAAATGGTATATAAGGTACAATATGGTCTATATTCCTCCATATTCCTAATTTCCTCATCATAAAAATAACTCTGTGCGGCCCTCTAAAGACACACCTCCCCAGACCATAACAGATCGACCACCAAATGGAACTCGCTCCTCTATACAAGCTTCGAATTTCTCCTGGACGCCTATAAAGACGTCTAAGACCATCAGCTCCTCGAATGCTGAATCTGGATTCATCAGAGAAAAGTATCTGGGCCCACTGATCTTCTACCCAATTTATGTGATCTCGTGCAAATTGAAGACGCGCAATTCGATGCTCTCTGAGAATTTCTGGAGCGGTCGCAAGTCTGTAACTTCAACAGCAGTAAGATTACGATTTCGAAGACTTGTGGAAACCATGAATCTGTTATCCCTCAACGATGTGCACCGTCTTCTTCCAGATCCAGATCTTCTGGTCAGCCTGCCTGTCTCTTGTTGCCTTGTCAATATTCTTTGGACTATAGATAGGGTAACAATCGTTGTTCTAGCAACAGATTTCTGGCTCAGCCTATTTTCAATAAGTGCCACTATTCTCGCACAATCATCAATTAGTAAACTCATTTTATGAAATTGTTTCTTTCAGAGAGTGGAAAACAAATTTCTCAATGAATAATGGTGGACGCAACTGATAAACGATGAATTTATCGTGAAGAATTATTCGAAAATAGTTTCTTTTATCAAGTTTTTTAGCCCATATGTCTACATTCTGAGCATATTTAGTTGATTTTCTAATGAAAGATAGAGGATGAACAAAATATTATTGAATCAATACGAACACGTGAGTCTATTGGAGAAATCAGTCTTAAATCTTAGTGACCCGTTTTTTTGCTCGCCAGTGTATTATTGAGAGTTGGTAGTCTGTAATTATCGAACTATAGCAGCCTGTAAAAAATCATGAGAATAAAAAATAATTAATACTGCAAAAGTGACTAATATTTTCATAATAATAAAAGGTGTTTATTTTAGAGCGATAGAACTTTAAATTGAAATGAAACACATTTAAATTAAGATTGAAGCCAAATTTTTTTTTATTTGTAGGATAGATTCATGACATTTATTTTAAAAAAATAATTTTCGGCATACTAGCTCTGAGAAACCGCATTCCACCAGACCCAGTTTGGACACCTTTTTCGAGTAATTCAGACCTTATTTCATCAATAACAGGAGTTGGATTCCAAAGCGTCTATTTTTTCTGGTTTCTCAGCATAAACCAATGACTTGAGATAACCCCAAAGGAAATAATCCAATGAAGTTATGTCGCATGATCTTGGAGGCCAATTAATTGAACCATTTCTCGATATAATGTTATCGCCAAATCTTTCTTTCAATAAATTAATTGTTACGGTAGCAACATGGGGTGCAGCACCATCTTGTTGGAACCGAAACACTTCTGGGTCGATACCATGCAAATTTTGAAACAAATAATCATTGATCATCGATTTGTAACGAGCACCATTCACTGTAACATTAGCTTCAGCATCGTTTCTAAAGAAATATGGACCGATGATAGCTCCAGCCTGTAAAGCACACCATACAGTGTATTTTTCAGGATACAATGGAAGCTGCAGAACTTTTTGAAGATTGTTTTCACTCCATATACAGCAATTTTGCTTGTTTACATAGCCGTTCAACCAGAAATGAGCTTCATCCCTAAACACTATTTTACGATGAACAACTTCAAGCTGTTCTAGGGCCCAATCATCAAACAAAGCACTCTTATTATGGTCAAGTGGCTTTAACATAAATAGAGGTTGATTCTTGATAGAAGGTATATAAAATAATTTAAATATTTTAATATTAGCATTCTACATATTTAATTCCAAGAAATTATATTTAATGATAATAACTGAAAATAAATTGAAATAATGTCATATAAGTACCACTTATATCAATTGACATATAAAATAAACATTCATTATAAGACATCCGAATGGTATAACAAAATCCAATAAATAAAAATTATTAACCAAAATCCTATAAATTGATTATTTTGAATAGACAAAATTCTGTTTCTGCTGATCAATCTTATGAAAACCAATATCTTTCAAAAATATCTAACATAATCTTAAGAATTTCATCATAAAACTATCTTACTTAGGCTATTCAATATTATTGGATATCTAACTAAGGTACTTTATATAAAAAACTCAAGATATGTGAAACATTACTGAAAAACAAGTTTTAAGAAGGACTTTGCTTCTTCAGTATTCAAATAATTCATATTCAATAAATATAACATCAATCAACAACAAATATTTACTTACTCCTCAATCTTTTAGAAAGACTTCTGCCGAACTGAAAAATCTTTAAATGTAGTGAGAACGGTTCACTATATATAAAAATATATCTTTGGTTTACCCTTGATCTAAAAGATTGAAAGACAATTTAACGGCCTCTGTTATAGCACAAGGACTATCTGTATAAAGAATGTTAAGGAAACCAAATAATTATATATTATGAATAAAATAACATAAATAGAGGTTAATTCTTGATAGAAGGTATATAAAATTATTTAAATATTTTAATATTAGCCTTCTACATATTTATTTCCAAAAAAATTATATTTAATGATTATAACTTCTGAAAATCATGTTGCTGATTGTCATGTTGCTGTTGTTGCATCGAGTAGAGAAAATGTTGTCCGAAATCTATCGATAGTTCGACGAATAAGCTGCTCTGATGGACGATTATGTAAACCATAAATTTCACGAAGTGCTTCTTTCCATAATAATTTGGCAATGCTTACTGAACAGAAACGTCAAAACAGCATGGGTTCTACCTTCTGTCAAATCACAGTTATCCCTATCGAAAGTTCTATCACTCTAAAAACAACACCCGATATATGTCATTCATAAAAGTCTTCGTAACAACCAGAAACTGAAATGTCGGAAAATTTTTAATTTCTGCCCAATAACATTTTGACGTACGATGTATTCAAATTTTCGAAATGGAGGAGTGATGGGGTTAACGTCTCTTAAGTGCAGATAGAATTATATTGCATTTCAAACATATATTTACACATTCGCATCAATAAATAAATTATAAATAATCATCATTCACAACTATTATTGTACATAGGCGGAGTAAGCAATATTTTGAGCATCCTCGTTGAAAGACCTGGCAGCATACGCGGTAGGTTCCCAAGGAGCATGCGCAGCGATTTGTGGAGGAGCATTATCGGCTGCTATTTTCTTGCAAAGCTGGAATACAGCCAAGCCAACAGATACAATGAATGAGAAGAAAGCCAACTGCAGAGCATTCCATGCTTTCAATCCAAGAACGCCCAAAGCTAAAGGTACCAGAGTAATGGCCTTAAGGAGAACGAAGGTCAAAATTGGGAACAGAATCTTCTTCAACTTGGATTTTCTTGCTGAAATTTCAGATTCAAATTATATGTGTATGCGATGTGAGGGTGTCGAATTAAAATTGGAAAAGTCCTGTGAAGGAAGCTATGAAGTTCCATACCGCTCTAATAAACATTATTGTACTTATGATAGTGGATAGTTGTGAAAAATATTGTTTACCTTCGACGACTTCAGTACCGCTGTTGAATCTCAGTTTCACATCCAAAGCATCGCTGTCTAAATTCCTTGCGTCAACGGTGACTTCGGAGTCTACAATTGGGAATTTGAAGGTTACGTCGTGACTTTTGATGTAGTTCTCGATTTTATCACCAATGGAGGCTTCGCTTCTTGCTGAGATATCGTTTGATCTGTAGCTGTTCTTGTTGATTTCAACACTGTCGGAGAGCTGAAAAGTATGATTCAAAGTTAACTATAATATTTTACTTTTTCGTTTTTGCACGCTTTTTCTAGCTAATAGCTTGCTAGCATTTTACCCAGATGTCTGTAGTTTTCTGAGCCGAAAGTGATCTCGAAAGACTAGGTTGGACTCACTATTGAAGAATCTAGCAACTAGCGCATATTTCAGTGGGGTATTTTCAGTTGAACGCAAGTGTTGAAGGTTACACAGATTTCGGCTCAAATATTTATAGTTATAAAACATATTTCAATTAGGACCTAACAGATGGGAAATGAGTTTTCCAGCAAACAAATTGTATTATTTTGTACATAATTATTTCAGTTGAAAAATTGGTCAACACACTCACCAATATTACGGAGAAAAATTAATTCAAATCTTATAGGAATCCAAGAAAAGTTACAAAATCTGCAAGATGAATATACAGGGCGATAAGAAAACTTCGGACAAATTTTAGTGTGTTCTGGAACAAGAGTATTTGAGCGCAGCCAAATAATTTTCATTCTATCAAATTCTCTACACTTTATTCTGCAGAGTGTAAGAATTTCAAACAAACGTAGTGCAATTTTGGAGTTGTTTCGTCAATGGGAAATTGTTCTTTTGCTCAATGTGCCTCGATAAACCGTGTCCGACGAAATTTGCCGTTTTAAGTAGCTTGGCCATGATGGTTGTCGTCCAGGATGTGGGAGAAAACACACTGTCAATACGCCTAGCAATCTCAACATCGTCAAGAAGCGAGTCAATCAAAATCCGAGGGTCTCTATGAGGAAAATATCCCGTGAATCGGTTCGTCAAATGTCCAAAAAGGAGCTCAAGCTCAAGCCATACAAACTCCAAAAAGTTCAACTTCTCACGAATGAAAACAACAGCGCACGACTCCAAAGGTGCCGCAAACTTCTTCGTTTCGCCGCTGGTCAGCAATGGGAGCGCATTCTCTTCACAGACGAGAAGCTTTTCACCATAAAACAATCGCACAACCACCAAAACGACAGAGTCTGGTCTGCAGAGGCTCTTGGTACGTCGAATATCGTCAAAATTCGCAATCCATCACGATCTGGGGCAGAATTTGCGCCAGCTGCAAAACACTTGGTTTTTGTGGATCGAGGGGTCAAAATCAATCAAGAAGTCTACCGCTGTAACATTCTCGAGGTCGTAGTACTTCCGTGGGCCCAGCAGCACTTCGACAAGACGCATTGGACCTTTCAACAGGACTCTGCTCCGGCTCAGAAAGCGAAAATCATACAAGAATGGTGTAAGACCCATTTTCTGGGTTTCATCAAATTTGCAGAATGGCCGCCCTACTTGCCGAATGTCTATCCAAAGAACTACAGCGCGTGGTCGATTTTGAAGCTCAAGGCGTGGTCTAAACACCACAAAAGTTTGGAGTCGTTGAAGCAATACTTGCGCCGGTAATGGGACTGATTAACGCCCGAAGAGCTGCGGCGCATTGCCGAAAATTTCGAGAAGCGTCTGAAGCTATGCATCGCCGCCAAAGGAAGCCACTTAGAAACCGCTTAAATATGTTATCACCAAATGTTTATGTTATTGTTATTCGTTGGTGTTTTGTTTAATTTCGTTTGTTTAATAAAGTTAAATGAAAAAAAGGTTGTCAGAGGTTTCTCTTGTCATATATATACATACATATAAATGGAGCTAAAGAAGTAATACTTCAGTCGTGTGATCTAAAGCACACTCGTTTTATGGAGGACGTCTTTCTTTAATTTTGCAGCTAGATAGTGTAAATACAATGGATATTAGAAGATACTCCGTCAATTCTGAAATCTCTAGAAATGTGCTGAGAAGTATGTATATTTCTGCAGATATTTGAAGCCGTTGGTCTCAAGGTAAAGACGTATTCAAGTAGAATACCGGAAGTTAATCAGGTAGCATGTATTGAATTTGAAAAATTTCAAATATTTATTTTATCGGATTTAAGCCCGCAAATGATGTGGTGGATTTTTGTAGGATGTATTATTCAGAACATAGCGATCGTACTTTGAACGAAAAAATATTTCACCTCCATCTCTAAAATTTTGAATGTTAGTCAATTTTCAAGTTAAATGAAGGAATTTCTGATCTTGCTTCCACGAAAATGTTCTATTTGTTTGCAAATTAATCATGAAGTCCTGAAATCCACAATAAATTCGACAGATATACTAGGGTATAATTCATACCTTGTAGTTGTCCACTTGGAAGATGTTATTCAAGAAGGAAATGGCCTTCAGCTTCAAACAGGCAATCGGATCATCTCCATCGCACATGCTGCGCATCTCCTCCAAATTAGCCTGCGGGAAAAGATCCTCCCATAGCTGTTGCTTGGCAGGCGATGCTTTGGCTGTTACAACCACAATAGCGAAAACAAATAACCCGATGTACCTCATGATTTTGACTGTATGAAAAGCAGATAACTAATGAGGATAACGAACACACCCCAGCCATTTATACCTGCATATTTGAACTAGTTCAGATTGAAGAAATCGAACACAATCAATTGTTTCGATATGGTAAGCCATAGGATGAGGAATTGGGATTCATGAATACCGTCGTCTTCCTTGAATACTGATTAGGGAGAAGTTTGTGAGTGAATTTTAGTTCCGTTGTCGATTTGAAGTTTATTCATCTAGGCCATAGTTCGTATCAGTTGTTAAAATGGGGTTACTTTCCCTGTTCAACGAAAAATTCAATGTTGCACGTGTTCATCATTTTATAGGAGAAACTTCGATTTAGTTCGTCTTGCAGTTCGAAATAGGGGTAATAAAATTTCTGAGGAATTTCGCTGTACTTACTTTGTATCCAATCATAAATGAAGATTTTTCAAATGTTAAACAGTTTCCCTCTTTAGATACTATTTGATATTTCATCATATTGATATAAGTTTCCAGAAACTGTTGTGTTTCATTATGAAAAAACATTTCGTGGTTATACTATACTTGCAGTATTTTATTTGAAAAATTCACACAGTTTTCATGTTTCACAGTGCATTCAGAATCCTGGCACGTGTTCTTTCAACCAACTTCAAAGGAGTGCAAAAAGTAAATGAACTTAAAATTGAAGAAAATGTTTTTTAGTACACTTAGGACATCTGTGTACCTTTATGATGCATGGAAATCTCAGCATCCAACATAGGGGTGTTCCCAAAAAGTATTTGGGAACTTTTTGAATTCTCCTTTTCCTCAATGGCTTTTTGGATTGAAAGAATCTCCAACTAGTTCATCAATTTACCCTTTTAAAAATTATATAGTGAAGTGAGATCTTTCTCATGAAAAAAAATTATTATTACCTTAACAATGTTGTGCAATACCGGTTGATTCCTGGTTTTTAAAATTAGATATACTATGTTCTTTGATTTTGTTTTAAACACCGTCCTGTCTGTCCTAGCATTACAATCATCACATTTAATTTGATAAATCCACGATTCGGAAAAGTTGGGGTTCCTTTCTTTATTGTTCACCAACATCCTAGGTAACTTTCAGTATTATTTCATACTCAGACAAATGAAATGTTAATGAAAGATATAGCGGAATCAAAGGACAAAATTATATTTTTGACCTCTCAGTATCACGTTTAAGAAATATCATCGTGTTAGGAAAACTCACATCCAATGATATACGTATTCCAGTAGACTCTAACCTCAGTAATATTAAATAAAATAATGAAGAATATTTTCATAATATATCGATTAAGGACCATTCTTTGGCCTACATTTTCTCCAGGTTTACAGTTTGAACTGACTTTGAAAATGACACCTTAACTTCTTCTTATAAATTCACTTTATATTGAAACTTGAAAAAAAGGGAGAACAAATAACTAACGAAATGCAGATTAGAAAACATATGCAGAAAAGGATTACCAATAATCATCAATTTACAGAAAAATATGCAAAAGGGAATACAAAACCCAACTAAGTAAAAATATTCAACAAAGAAGATCTAGCGACATCTGGTCAATTAATAAAGTAAATTAAACCAACTTGGCTTAAGTTTCACTGTTTATTTGATGTCTGTTGACATATATGTTTTAGGTTTTTAGCCCATTTTCAAAACTTAAGAGAACAAAACCTTAAATCCTTTTCATGATAGTAGGGCAGATCACAGGTACAATTTTAAACAGTGTAAAAATATGGTGTTAGTTGGGTCCTAATCTTTTACAGATAAGAGCAATAGAGATAAATTAAATTGAAGTTGGTCATTTCTAATTGGTAGCTTCTTACCATGTGCTAAACATGGTCTCTATGACCTTTGTGAAATGCAGGGCATTCATTACAGTATATTTGTATTTATATTTGTATATGCCACTTTTTTTACACGTTTCACGACAGTCTTTGCTATTGACTTAGAGTAAACCTTACTTTTTTAAATTGTTAAATTAATATTAATATTATTCTGTTTCAGTCTATTGCAAGTTTTATTATTCTATACGATAAATTTCATACCACAAACCAATAAAATTTTCAATAGCCTAAAACAGAGTAATATTATTTTTATTTGTACAAATAAGAAAAACTTAGGTTCACTCGTAGTCGATAGCAAAGACTCGTGAAACGTGTGAAAAAAGCGGTATACACAAATTATATTGTAATGAATGCCCTGCATTTTACATAGGTCAGACAGGACGATCTATCAACATAAGGGTAGAAGAACATAAAAAAGTATATTACATAATAAAATAATATCTGGTTTTTCGGAACATATAAATAACAACCATTTTATAGATTTCAGGAGAACTGAGATTTTAAACGTAGGTAATAAAAGCAGAAAAATGGAGCTTGTAGAAAGTTTGGAAATTTGTTTAGCACATTGTAAGAAGCTACCAATTACAAATTAACAACTTCAATTCAATTTATCACCATTGCTCTTATCTGTAAAAGATTAGGAACTAACAACACCATATTTTTAGACTGTTCAAAATTGTACCTGTGATCTACCCTACCATTATAAATAGGATTTTAAGGTTTGTTCTCTTCAGTTTTGAAAATGGTCTAAAAACCCGAAGTATATATGTCAGCAGACACCAAATAAATAGAGAAACTTAAACCAAGTGTTTTTTATTTACTTCATCAATTCAAAAATGTTTCACCAAGTGCTATGCGAGAAATCAATATCGTCTGTTTGGTAGTGAGAAGAATGTTAAGGTTCTTGTACCTATTAATTTCTGCTACTTTCAAGAGTGTGAGACTGGTACTTTGAATTTCATAGTGGATAATTTCATGGTTATTGTTGAAATATGTCCAAATACTTCCAAATGACTGGCATATGTTGGCACGAGATGTCTGACGTGTAACTCCGTTGGTGTTCGTGAATTCTTTTCATGGAGGATCTACCTGTTTGACATACACCATAGGGACATCATTGTAAGTCAATTTATTCCCAAATTATTAATCGGACTAAAAGTTACATTCCAGTGAAATCTTATTTTGAAATACTTTGCAATATTACCTTCTATTCTATTCTATTTTATTTACGTAAGGAATAGAAATGTATCTTTTAGTCAAAGTTTTCGTTACAAGGTGAACTAAATTCAATGCAATTTTATTTTGTTTTCGGTTTAAAACTTTGTCTAATATAATTGAACTACAGCTGCTATTGGATGCAATTTGCCTAATAACATTGACGAACAAAAAAAACTGTTTGATTGTAACATAAAGCTGAATAGCATATTATGGTAGAATGGACGTATCCAAATACGAAAATGAAAAAAAAACGTTGTGACACGTAAGGTTTCCTTGTTACATTTATAGAACCATATTTAATGTTACAATATCTGACGTGTATTGAAAAAAAATATTTCAGAATTTTGTAACCGTATAAATCTACTTTATTTTGTTTTACATTTACTAAATGTACTTTTCATTCAAGAAAAATACAAAGATTGAAAATGTTGACTTAAAATAGTCACTAAATTCTATGTTTTCCTTTGATGAAGGATCATATCTTCTCGCTTCAAAAATCAGCAGTAATCACCCATCATGGCTGGATTCCATCGTCCTTGATAACGAATTTCCGTTGTCCTAATATCTTGCTGGAAACTTTCACCCTGCTCGTCACTAACAGCTCTCAAATTTTCAGGAAAAAATTACAAATATGAATGAAAGAATTAAATTTTTAATGACATTTGGGCACCAAGCGATTTGTAGGCATTTAATAGTTCATTAACTAACTGTTGGTAGTTTGCAATCATATCATTTCCCAAAAATCCTCTTACTACTCTAACAAATGAGTTCCATGCTCTGAGTTCCTGCCTTGAAAGCTTCTCTGTAAAATCAACGTCGTCCGCCAATTTTCTGGTTTGTGGTCCAATAAAAATGCCTTCCTTTAAATTGGCATCACTTAACTTGGGAAAGACTTGTTTAAATATTTGAGCCCATGACTAGCTTTATTCATAAAATTTTTCGTCAACCCAAGTTTAGTTTGAAGAGGAGGCAGAAGGACATTTTTTGGATCCAGAAGAGGGCTTAACTTAATATTTTGAGATCCTGGTGGAAATTCATTTCTTTCTGGCCAAATTTGTTTTATATAATGCTGATTCACTGCACGACTGTCCCATAGACCAAGAAAACAGCAATATTTGGTAAATCTTTCCTAAAGACCCACTAAAATTCCTATAACTTTTAAGTCCCCACATATCTGGCATTTATACGTGTTGTAGTTTATTTTATTAAGAAATGTGCGCATATTTTTATAACTTTCTTTCATTGTCACTAAATGAGCAACTGGTATAGAGAGTTTTAAATTTCCATTTTGCAATAACACAGCTTGTAAACTGTATTTATGATGAATCTATAAATAAAAGTCACTCAGAGGGGGAATGCTCAACATCAATTTCTGGCATTAAACCATCAATATCAATACACTCACACAAAGAATTGTTCATACTGTAGAATGCAGAAAACGGAGCATTTCTTTTTCTGAAATTCGTAATTTTCGTTTCGTTGCCTAATAAGATCCATTCCATAAGACGAGAACCAAAAGTTTTGACTGTTTCTTTGATAACCTCAAATCATGTACTGAATCATTTAACTCAAGAATTAAATGATCCATCGGAAACCTGGAGTGAAACTAGGACCGGTGAACTGTTCTTCGGAGCTGACTGATGATGCTTTGTCTCCAATATCTTCCAAAACAATATTTTGCGGTTCTAAAGGTGCGATCGGCACTGGTAAATCTGCATTATGAGGAACAGGTAGTATTGTAGAGTACAAATTTCGATAGTCGATCTTGTGCTTTCCCATTTTGGAATTTTTGGAATAATCATCAGTCTTGATCAGTCAAAAATATCAATCGTCTAAATTATTAGTGGGGAGCCCACTGCTTGTTTTGATCTCCAATTAAAAGACCAAAATATTAGAAGAAGGCTTTTTTATCATTTCAAGAAAATGACAAAAATGTAAAAATTAAGTAGCCACTGCGTTGACGAAACAATTCCCATTAACTCCTAAATTCTGAAAATATTCTTTACTATTTTATTCTATCGTAAAAATCAAGTGAGTACCGATTCAATTGAAATTCAGTATTATTTAGAAAAAATTTCAGCAAATGATCCTATCAGAAAATAACCGAGAAATCGAAATTGAAACTAAATAAACAATAGCTGCGAATAACGGTTTCAATTATTAAATATTAATTCATTCAAACAGAAACAATCTCGAATATACCAAATATAGCTCATCAGTGAATCCAAAATATTCGTTTCTTTATTATCGGTGACGCAATAAAAGTTTTTCAAAGTTAGATATTGGAAATTTTTTCAAATCACAAAATGAAATATCATCTTTATTATTTAATGCAAACCCAAACAATCCAACATACATAAATCAGGAGTTAAGATGTTCAAATTGCAAAAGCAAATGAACCAATCAGGACATTCATTCATGGCATGATTCAATTCAAATCAGAGTCTATAAGTTGACTTGTAATAATTGCCCTATGATATGTATTGATCAAAGAGGAAGAACTTAAAAGAAAAGAATTCACGAGCACCAGCGGAATTACACGTCAGACATCTCACATTCAACATATGCCAGTCATTTAGAAGAATTGGACATTATTTCAACAATAACTATGGAATTATCCATTATGAAAATGAAAGTACTGACTCAAGCTTTCGGAGCATATTTTTACTTATTAAGGTATATTATTGACTCCATTATATTTCATGGTTATTGATATCCCTTTTCTGCATATTTTTCTTTATGGGTATTTCTGTGAATTGATGGCTATTTGTATCCCTGTTTGCAATTTTTTTCTTATCTTAATTCTGAAAAATATTAGTTAGTTTTAGCTATATAAGAAGTTTTGTGTAACGTTTAGAGTTAGTTCCTGATGTAAACTCGACAAAGCCACAGTGTTCGCAAAACAATAGTAATAATAAATTGTGGAAATTCTCTATCTTAAAATTATATATATTTTGCATGTTCCGTGACAGTTCGCCAGATTCAGTTTGAAATTTGTATATAATAATATAAAAATTGAAGGCAGCACTGAAGTGAATTCTGAAGCTGTTCAGCGCTATTTTGGTATTCTTTTTCCACGGAAAATTTTAAATCTTAAAGAAGCTACTACTTAATATAAATTTTTTTAATTTCAAAACTGTTTTTCAGGGAAATATAAAATCTCATTGAAATAAAAAATACTTGGTTAAAAGGTACCATGCATCTCTTTTCAATCTACATCGTTACATATCGGCAAGAAAAATGAGAAGATAATATGGAAATCAATTTTTGATTATCTCGGCCTTTACTTGATGGTAATTCATCATCAATATAAGAAAAACAAATGTTAACTTCCGCTATTTTATTGATTTATTTTTTATTTTTAAGCTTTAATACTCACCTGATGAAGTCATGGTATGACGAAAAAATTGTCGTGTAAATCAATAAAATAGCGGAAGTTAATTCTTGTTTTTCATATATTGAATATGAAAGTAATTCATAAATCATATAATTTTGTTCAACTGATATATTTGAAAGCAAAAAGATTGAATTCAAGAGGAATATTCATATATTTTGTCAGTCAAGAGACACCAATATTGTTATTTGAAGGCGATATTGGTATTTTAGAAAGCATCCAAAAATGAATTTACTTTAATATATACATCGTGAGTAGTAACCTGAAATTATATACTCTGAATTGAATTTGTATTGTCCATATGAACAAATAATTGTTGACTGGAATCATCTAAACCGAATAGCATCTTAGAACGACTATGTAATAGTTAATATTGATCTCCATCTTCATAATATTCAATTTATATTTCATAAAAATAAATTATATCAAAATTAAGCATACTGAAAGTCAAGTTTTCTTGATGACAAGTATCTTTTTCTATTTTAATTTGTTTTCACTTTTTAGGGTTGACCAAAAATAAATATTCTGCATATCACTGCATATCATTGATTTTTTGTTGAACGTTGTCAAATGATCAGTAATAACTAAAGTATTTTTTCATGAGTTTATTCAATAAATTAGCAATAAATAATCGTTTTAAATAGATTTTCACAGTTGAGCGTTGTAAGCCATTTCTTGAGCAGTCAATTGTCTTCCATAGGCAGCATGTGGTTCAGCCCATCCAGCTTGTGGGATATGTTCAATATGGTGGTCAATGTGATGATCATGATGGTGGGGGTAGTGAATAACTTCATAGTTGACAACCTGCAAATGTAAATATTTCGTTAGAAGATATCAAAAATTGAATTGTCTTGTCATCTTACTTTTGGTTTTGAGAATTTGAAGATCAGAAGAGCTCCAGTAAGGACCATTGAGAGAAGACCCAAAGTGAGAGCTTTCCATGTCTTGAGAGCGATCAATGCCAAAGCAAGTGGTACTAACACAGCTGTCTTGAACTTCAGACCCAATAAGAAAGGAACAATGACTTTCTTGACCAATTTTGAACGTCCTGAAAGGGAATATAGAAATCAATATGGCCTTTGCTATGAGGAGATATTTTTACCAGTGACAGCTAGTGGTGTTTTGAGATCTTCTGCTTGGAATCCTCTGGGTACAAGAGATCCTAATGGTCCATCACTACGGAGAATTTCAGGTACCTTGGCTACTAATTCGTGAGATTGGATGAAATCTTCGAATTTGTCAAGGATGTCTTCTGACATTCCCCTCTGTTGCTAGAAAAAAAACATTAATCAAATTCTGAAAATTCAGACAGTTCTTCGATATGCTCACCTCCGATTCTGGTATATCTTTCTTCACAATGACCAGATCTTCAGTGATTTTGATTACTGGTTTGTTGGAAACTTCGTCAATCCATCTCAAAGATTTAGGCTTAACACAACTGATTGATAAATCTTGAATGCAGCCATAGAACATATCTTGCACTACCTCTACTGCCGATTGATCAGCTTGGCAAGTGTACAGTAAGGCTGTAAAAGCCAATACAAACTTTAAACTGACCATACTGTTTTATTAACCAAATGACAATGATACTGAATAATATGAAGTAGACAATTTATATCAAGCAGACGACGGAAATTCAAACCAAATGAAGATTGGGGTTATACGTGATTCACATTCTGCCTAGCGTTACTCTGAATGAATTTCGTATGTTAGAATTCGGTTTCTTTTCTACAGGTCGTGCGATTTGTACTGATGCGAGTGAAACTGTCGATATGTCCAATTTGTCAGTTTAGAGGTATCGTTTATTGTTATTGTGAGGCTTTTGAATCGGATAATTTTAAGAATAATCGTTTCATCTTCTTTCCATTTTCTGAAGTGACAGTATGATGAGAAAATTTATCAAAAAAAAAATCAGAAGAAGTTAAGGAACGATGATTTTTTATCCTCCCCAATAGGAGTAACAAAACAGGAAATATTTAATAAAAAGATGAAATTTTAGAATGAATAGAACATTTAGTAGAACATTGAAAACTTGATTTTCAGTTTCTTTGTCAAGTTTCTTTGGTTTCCGGAATACGTTTTCGAATGACCGAAAAAAATAACTATAAACCAGAGGAAATAAGATGTTAACTTTGACATTAGGAACCATAGGATATATTTCAGCTGTTGATCCCACAGTATGTATAACCTGCTGAAATTGAACAGACTTTCAATTTTTTATCGAACATGTATCAGATAATTTTTGAAATTTATTGTCATTTTAATTGTCTTTAATGTTCAGTGTTAATTTCCGAATCAACTAGAAGGAGATTGATAAATCTTGCTAAATTACATGAGAAGATGATTCCTCTACCTCTTCTATCAAATTGATAAAAGGATAGAAAATTCAAAAAATGATTTCTTAAAATCTTATCAACATGAAATTCCAAAATTTGTTTGAATTTTTCATCAAATTTTTCTACCAGTATCTTATGATTATCAGATTCGAAATTACATGAAATGGAGATTCAACAGTGACAAAAATTTTGGTATGATGATTGCAGGTACATTGGAAGCTTAGATAATTAAAAAATAGAGGTCTAAAATGAAAATATTTGTTGCTTCTAACACTGCACTTCTTGAGGTTTAATTTAATTAAATTGAGGACTTCTTTCATCATCAATATATATTGTAATTAAAAAAAATCTCAGACACTAGAGAAATGACTTGAGATAATTCAAATGCACGCGTAGTCAAACCCAGATCTTATTCCTCACACACAATGTCTTATGTTAAAGGCAAATATAACCAGTATTCTAAAAACGATATACTACTCTGTCAAGAAAGTACCGGGAATTTTCAATTAAAACAACATTTTTACATTTAATCGTCAAAATTTATTGGGTCGCCTTCAAAATAGGCTCCATTTGCTCCAATACATCTATGCCAACGGCACTTCCAATTATCGAAACATTTTTTATAGGCGCTTTCCGGGATGGACTTTAGCTCTCGCGCCGAATTTTGTTTTATGGCTTCAATCGACTCAAAACGGGTGCCACGAAGGGGCAATTTTAGTTTTGGGAAGAGGAAAAAGTCGCACGAAGCCAAATCCGGCGAATACGGTGGTTGCTGAAGCACGTTTGTTGAGTTTTTGGCGAGAAAGTCAGTCACAATCGTAGCTCGGTGAGAAGACGCGTTATCGTCATGCAAAATCCATGAGTTGTTCGCCCACAAATTTGGCCGCTTCTTACGGATACGCTCACGCAAACGTTTCATAACGCCTAGGTAATACTCCTTGTTTACCGTCTGACCCTCTGGAATGAATTCGTAGTGCACCACGCCACGGATATCGAAGAAAACAATGAGCATCACCTTCATTTTCGAGCGGCTTTGGCCTTCATTTTCGACCCTCCTTGAAGGCTCTGTACCACTGATATGCACGAGTTTTCGATAGAGCATTATCACCAAAGGCCTTTTGCAACATTTTCAATGCATCGGCACACGAAAATTCATTTGCAACACAAAACTTTAAACAAATTCTTTGCTCAACGTAATCACCCATAGTAAAAATCGGCACGCACTCTGACATCGACTGACTTAATCAGCTGTTGCAAACACACTAGTTGAAAAATCCCGCTCAAGCTTGGCATAGTAATTAAGGACAGTGGTACCAACCTAGGAAAAAAAATTTTTACCTGCCTCATTGCCCCGCCAGATTTAAATCGATAATTCCCGGTACTTTCTTGACGGAATGTATAATTGAGAAGTTATAGATTGTTGATTCTATATAAAATTAGTCCATAATTAACGAAATAAATTAATATTTAAGTCAGTATGCCACACAAGTATATAAATAAATTTAACTGAAAACTTCTTCAGTATATATCAGAAATAATATACAAAGATACTGAAAAAATGTGGCAATACATTTAATTGATATAAAAATAATTAAATTATTAAAATGGTTATTCTTGTCTTTATCATTGGACATTTGTTTGGGACGACTAAAATTAAATACTCAACTGAAGTAATTCCTACTAAAGGCTATTTAAACATTGAAAAACTATGAATTACTATTACTATATTATATTACTATTACCATAAATGATTATTCATCTTACGATATTTTTGATATCTTGCGATACATGTTTGATTGATTCGGTCTTGGTGAAAACACATTTTAATTAAAATATATAGGAGACTGTATTAAACAGATTTGTGAAAATTAAAATACTGCCTCATATATTTTTTAATAATTTTAATGAAGATTGCTTAGTGGATAGTGTTAATGAATATCTTTAAAATTTCAGATATTTCCTGAAAATTTATATCATAGGAAAATTTGAATAACAAAACAAATTGAAATATGTTTATCTTCTACAATTTTAATTTCCAAAAGAATTTTTTTTATTCAAAAACTTTTAGAATTAAATTAATGTCTCGTATATCTGCTGGGTTATTTATTTCATTTGACATTGTATATTGAGTTTTGATTTTATACGTCTATTAAATGTAAGCGGTGCTTGTTTTAGACATTAATTTAATTCTAAAAGTTTTTGAATAAAAAAAAAAATTCTTTTGGAAATTAAAATTGTAGAAGATAAACATATTTCAATTTGTTTTGTTATTCAAATTTTGTTATATTTCTTCTATCAAGTAAAAAGCCTTTCCATTTTATTTTATATCATAGGCATGGACAGTATGTTTTATTTGAAGTATTTCATTTCGCTGCTTTTATCAAGACACTTTTTAATTCAAAAAATAACACATTAGTGAAACAAATTTAAAATTTCATAAATATAAATTTATCTTTAAACATAATAACTGTTCTTATTCTGTAAAAACAATATTTAATTATATTATATTATACTAATATATCAATTAAAAAGAGTTATCTCCATTGTTCATAAACTTAGCCTTTTCTGTCCAAATGACCACGAATCGCCAGTAACAAATAATTTCTTGATATTGTAGTATCCGTAAAGTTCAAATGAAAAATTCACTTTCATCACTGTATTTACTTGACTTTCTCGAGAGTCATAGAATATATTTTCTTGGAAAGTTTAGGTGATAACAGATAAATCATGAGCAGGCGTAAGAGGTTTGCTAACTATGAAATCATTTTTAGTACAAGTATGTCCATTTGTTGATATTTATGAATCTGATTTTTATTGTTTTTTCTGTTTATTGAAATTTTGTGCTTAATTATTATCTGGAACTACAAATTATTAATTGAGATTGGAAGATTCTTACTAATACTTTTTCATAAGATAAAACGATATATGGTTATTCTATATCAGAGATTTTTATTAAAATGTACTCTGAATAATTGAGAGTAGAAATAACGAAGGAAAAAATTATAGCTTATTAATTTCCAATAAATATCATATTTTTCGATATTTAAATACCTCTTAGATTCAATATCGTGCAATATTTATATATCCAGAAATTCTTCAGTCAATTTTTAAAAGAGTGCATTTTTTATTATGGAATTAATTGGCACTGATTAGTTCATCAGATTCATAATTCATTTAGTTCTAACAAAGAGTTTGTTATATTTTGTAGGATAGTTATTAAAGATTTTCTCTACATATGCACTTCAATTTGAAAAATGGAAACATTTTTGATTCTTTTTTCCTGATATAAACTGAGTGCAGTAAGTTTCAGGTTAATAGAGCAATGATGATTATGTTGAGAGGTAATAGATATATGCCCATTTAAATTATGTTAAAAGTATTAGGTATGTTGAATGTGAAGCAAAGGATTAGGATATAGAAGAATTGATTGAATGGACTGAAATTTATTAATGAAATATATAATAATCCAACTAGAGGTGGAGATGATTTTAATGTTGACAGAAGTAAAAGTACAAGAGCTCTAAATTCTATTTATTCAAGAGGGCTGAGAATGTGCAATGAACTACCTTTGACAATTGAGAACTGTAATAATTATAGAAAATTTAAAAACTTATTGTATTAATTTGTGAGCTTACTTATAAAAAGAGAAACTTTTTGTTATGCTTTGTTGGGATATTAGCCATGCATAATAAATAATTATAATATATTACTCTGTCAAGAAAGTACCGGGAATTTTCAATTAAAACATTTTGACATTTAATCGTCAAAATTTATTGGGTCGCCTTCAAAATAGGCTCCATTTGCTCCAATACATCTATGCCAACGGTACTTCCAATTATCGAAACATTTTTTATAGGCGCTTTCCGGGATGGACTTTAGCTCTCGCGCCGAATTTTGTTTTATGACTTCAATCGACTCAAAACGGGTGCCACGAAGGGGCAATTTTAGTTTTGGGAAGAGAAAAAAGTCGCAGGGAGCCAAATCCGGCGAATACGGTGGTTTCTGAAGCACGTTTGTTGAGTTTTTGGCGAAAAAGTCAGTCACAATCGTAGCTCGGTGAGAAGGCGCATTATCGCTCAACGTAATCACCCATAGTAAAAATCGGCACGCACTCTGACATCGACTGACTTAATCAGCTGTTGCAAACACACTAGTTGACAGATCCCGCTCAAGCTTGGCATAGTAATTAAGGACAGTGGTACCAACCTAGGAAAAAAAATTTACCTGCCTCATTGCCCCGCCAGATTTAAATCGATAATTCCCGGTACTTTCTTGACAGAATGTATTATTAAATTTCTAGATTTCCTGTGAAGACACTTCAAAACCTTACTGTATCTTGTGTGAGTTAGGAAATCAGTTGTGTTCTGTTAATGGCAATAAAGACATCATTAGATTTCGTCATTGAAGTTTTATCCTAATTTACATTTATAGCTGTTTTAGTTTAAATAAATATTCGACAGATGGATATATTATTTATATATATTTTTTTAATCATATATTTATGTTTCTCCTATTTTTATTGAAATATTAGTAGTTCTATGAGACAAAAATAATACTGATATTAATATTAAAAATTCTACATCAACTTCAGTTCGCCGAAATGTAATTAAAAATTGTTATATCATGATATGACCAATAAACAAAGAGAAATATATAAGAGTGCCCACACATAAGTTTATAAGGGTAAATTTTTCAACAGGTTGGATACTGATTAAACACTATATTTTTCAGAAAAAATTGTTTTCATAAATTTTTTATGACATGTTCCTTGAGATTATTATTTCGTTCCAGAATATATCGTAACTTACCTATACCTACCAATAAGCGTTGATACGCTAATTCTAATCTGTTTAATCCATATTACAATTTTCTCTTTTATTCACACTTTTTGTTATGTTTGAGTTTGATGAATAAAACCCCAAGTTTTCGTGCAAAAACGATGCAATTATAAAATGATAATGAATTTTATTCATGCCGTTATAGACAATTTCAAATAACTACAATTGCAAAACCATATTTCATGAAGTAAACTTTGAAGAATTTTATTGAAACAAGTTGAAATATTTTGAAAAATAGTTTGGGGCAAAAGAAATCATCCATTATTTTTTCGCTCGATGGCATGAAGTATCGATAAAAAAATTTCAGATTTATGCTTGTTGTTAAGGTGCCATTTCACAATAAAAAAATTTCTGCTGTTTTTCGTTTGGTCCTTCAGTCGTGACTTAAAGAGTGTTGAATATGGAAGTCAACAAAGAGAAAGATCGGTACATTTCACAGTTTTTCTTCGATAAAGGTGAAAATGCAAGCCAGGTGTGAAATTGTGAATGGTGTTAACGGTCCTGATACTGTAATAGCGAATAACGTTCAATTTTAGTTTTTACGATTGCGTTCAGTTATTTTAGATATTAAAGACGCACTCTTTGGCCCGTCGTTGAATATGTCGATAAAATCATAAAAATAGTGGAAGTTGTCAGGCATGTTAGTAGTCGTAGCATTGAACTAAATATTAGGAACTTAATATTAACCATAAAATAGTTTTGAACGATTTGATCAAAGCTGGATTCAAAAAAAGCTCGATATTTGGGTGCCACATCAATAGTTAATGCCACAAAACATGACGGATTGAATTTCCATCTTCGAATCCTTGACCAAACTGAATTAAATCGCCCCATTACTTAAACGAATCACAATAGTGTGCAAAAACTATCGTGTACAAAGTTCGTTGAAGTAGCTTAAACGGTGGCCAAACCAAGGCTAGACCAGGAAGGTTCTACTGTGCGTTTGGTGTGACTGGAAAAGAATAATTCATTGTGAGTTGCTTCTAAATAGTCCAGCACTAAATTCGTATCTCTACTGTCAACAACTGTTTGAAGCTTGCGAATGACGACAAACGGCCTGAATTGACGAACAGAAGAGTTGTTGTGTTGCATCAGGGAAACGCCAGGCCACGCACGTCTGTAGTGACTCGCCAGAAACTCCAAGAACTTGCTTGGGAAGTTTGAATTCATCCACCATATAGTCCGAACCTGGCACCAAGTGATTACAACCTTCTTCTCGCGTTGTAAAACATTCTGAGTGATAAGAAATTAGCATCAAGAGAAGATCGATTACTAGAATTTTCAGCCAAAATGGACCAAGACATCCTTGAGAGAGGCATTGTGGAACTACTTTTAAAATGGCATCAAATTAAAGAAAAAAAACTGTGCATATTTGATCTAAATCGGTCAATCCGAAACATGTTCAATAGAGTCTTGAATTTCAGGCAAAAATAATGGATTTTTTTCCTCAATCTTTTATTTGGCTGAGGTTTCCTTACAAGCTGTCAGGTTTCTTGAAACTTCTTATGTTTACCTTGAAAAACATACTTTGAATTACTTGAATTTGCTACCATGATGCACATTTGTATTATTTACGTAAAATTCCTCATGTTGAAGTCTAAATTCGTATAACATTCTGATATTGAAATGACTTCCTCAAAATGGAAAAAATATCTTTCATTCTTCTAGTTACTATTCAATTAATATATGAGGGGTAGTTTTCTTAATATGCAAAAAAGATATAAGGAAAATAATTTATTAAATAAATAAATTAGCAACAGATAAATCCCATATTTAGACGTACGCAGAATAAGCCAACTTCTGAGCAGCATCATTACCGAAAGATCTAGCTGCTTCCCAGGCGTTATGAGCCACAATTGGTGGTGGCACATGATCTCCTACAACTTTCCTGCAGAGGTTATAAACTGCCATACCAATAGCAATAACGAAAGATACGAAAGAGAGCTGAAGAGCGTTCCAAGTTTTGAAACCAAGGATACCTAGGGCAAGTGGGATCAAGGTCATGGCCTTGAGGAGGACGACGATCATGATTGGTCCAAGGATCTTCTTCAACTTAGATTTCCTGGCTGTAAAAAAAATTAAGGAGTAACAGGATGTACCAAGAGATTTCAAAGATTATACCTTCAACTCCACCGTGGTTCAAGTTCAACTTAAGATTGATTTCGTTGCTGTCCAAATTTCTGCCCTCAACTGTAACAGCGCTTCCAACAACCGGAAATTTAACTGTCACATCGTGGCTTTTCAAGTAATTCTCGACGTTTCCTTCAACTGAACTACTTCTTCCTGTATGCTGAGGTTGGTAGTCATTCTTGCTAATTTCGATGAAGTCGCCCAACTGAAATAAAACCGGATTAGTTGGACACTAAGTTTGGATATGAATAATATACTTCGAAGTTATCTAAAGATGGCGCTGACGCTGAGCAATACCCGAACACAACTAGAAGTACAACAAAACTGGTTGGACGGATCATTTTGATTTACGAACTGAACCAACAGTGGATGGATATTGATTGATATTAATTATTAACTGTTTGTTTTTTTATATCAGACCGAGCTTCCGGATGGTGGGAGGACTACCTGAGAAAGAAGAAAGAACGGATCGTTTCTATTGACGAAAAGAAATGCAGGTAGAGCAATTTCGCTTATTATTATGGGTGACATGCTTACTCTAAATATTCGGTATTTTCATGACAGAGTTGGAATCGTTCATTAGGAAGTTGATGAGTCCTTGTATTGAATATCAATTTAGTAATGAGGACGGCGCTTCGATGATTTATTTAACTGTAAGCTCAGGAAAGTCTGTTCATTATAGACATCCTTCTGAAAATTTAAAAAAATTACCTACTTTCCTGTCAGTGAGTGAAGTTGGTAGTCCAATTAATTCAAAGAGGTCACGACATTCCGTTTGGAGTAATATTTTTTTTTTGAACAGTGAAAGCAATTTTCATGTTATTGCTACACTTCTCATGCCTGTCAAACAACAGATTTTTTCACAGTAGTTCCATGAAGTAACGTGCTATTGCGTTGCCAAAAGGTCTGTTACGAATTTTGAGTTGCAAATGTTCTTAAAAGACTAGGTTCGACTGACTGATGAATATTCGAAGGTCGAAAGTAATACTGTTCAATAGTTTCGTATTTTTTCAGATTTGATCGGTCTAAAATTCGGCATTTAGATTTAGAACAATAACTCGCATTTTCGTGAGGATCGTATGATTAATAAAAAAGGCGCTACTTTAAACACTATAATTTTCGGAAAGAAATAAAGACTTGAAACTGTTGGGGTATGCTTGATACATGAATATCTCAGTTGAGCTTATTATTGAGCAAAATCAGTCCAGTGGTTTCCACATTAGAAAATTTATTTTATTTTTATCAATATTTTCCAAACAACAAATTCCATTAATCTGAAATTTGGGATTCAAGAAGATAATGCAGCACGTGTGTTTGCAGAATTTCATGGAGATGGTGAATTTATAAATGTATAACAAAATAAAAAATTTTGGGAATGGAACAACATTGAACGCAAAAGAAACTATAGTAATAGAGGTACGATTGAGTTCAAATTTAACATGTGGGTGTGAAATAATGACAAGAAGGCTAAAGCAGAATTTCGTGAGGAACAAGCGCGCAAAAGCTCAGTGCTTTGCGCAATTTTTCTTACTATATATTTAATTCATCGTTAAGTTGTATTGATCTAATTTTATTCAACTTTCCGAAAATAGTTGCTCAGAATTTTGGGATCATTTATTTTCGAGCTTTTGAGAATAAACTGCCTGGTTTTGTTGTTTTCAATCTTGAATAGAAAAGGAATTTATTCTCAATTCCTTTAAAAGTGATATTTTCATGTATATTTGCCAGTATGGCATAAATTAATATTAGCCTCATTTATTCGAAAATAAAATAGTAAGAAGAGATTTTTTCTCGATACAAGGATTATGACAAAATTTTAATATAAATATAGATTTATTCTGTTAGCCTTCTATAAATTTTAATTTCAAAAAAAAATTTATTCAAAAACTTTTAAAATTAAATTAATGTCTTATAAGCTCTACTTAAATTCAGCAGACAAATAAAATAGGTGTGTTTATTAGTGTGCTAAAACTTTCGATAGGGATAACTGTGATTTGACAGAAGATAGAAACCATGTTATTTTGATATTTCTGTTCAGTAAGCATTGACAAATTATCATGGAAAGACTCACGCCGCAACAACCTTTACAAATTGTTGAAATTTATTTTCAGAATCAGTGTTCTATTCGCCAAACTTATAGAGCACTTCGTGAAATTTATGATTTACATAATCGCCCATTAGAGCAGATAGATTTCGGACAACATTTTCTCTACTCGATGCAACAACAACAACAAGACAAAGAACTGTACGTACAGAAAAAATATCGCTAATTATAATTCATAGTGTTAATAATGATCCAGATTTGTCTATTCGCCGACGTTCACAACAAGTTGTACTCTGTGCATTAGGATGATTCAAAAAAAAAAAAAAAATTTTTTTTCTTGCAAACAATTTTAAAAGTTTCAATTCAATGTAAAAAGATGCCAGTAAAAAGTTGAGCGCTTAATATTAATATTGAGGACGTCCGCATCGCACCTTTTCATTTCCCATAAGAATAACAGGAAAATTTCTTTTTGCACATTCTGATTTTTATTGCTAGCCCAAAGTAAATCATGAAGAAAATTCCTGCACATATTTTTGTAGAAAATTGAACGCTCTACAAAAAAGGTCTCTTATGATTTTTCGTCAAACCTAACCGCTTTAAAGTTATTCAAAGTTTAAGTACAATATGCTGAAAATTTGACCGTTTTTATCGCATTAAATGGTTTTATTGGGATTCCTTATCAGAAAACTTCGTGTTTATTTTAAACTATGGCTTACAGAAAATGTTTATCGTCTATTTTTGCGGTCATTCAAAATAATGGAAAAGTTTCAGAAAATTCATTAATGTAAATTACCAAATTGTTTCATAAAAAAATTTTTTTCAATTTCCTTGTCTGAAAGTTGAAAATTACCCTAAGTGAAGTAGTTACAATAGTTTCTGTTTGCTTTTTTTAAGTTATCATTATTAATTTTGATTTTCAAAATTATAGCTGAGCCATCATCGCATAATTTGAGAACAATTTTAAAAAATAAGTGAAGTGAATATATTCTTTTTTTAAAATCAACCAAACGTCACTTGTTTTTTACCTCTGTCATAAGTATTTGTAATGACTGGAAAAAAATGTTTTACTTTTAGGTCAAAAAAAAAAGAAAAAAACTATGATTTTAAACCATACTGATACGACAAATTTTCTTAAAGAGTTTAACAGGCAGTAATATTGTGAAAAATTATTGATACACATTTTCTGCAAGACATGATTTAAAATAAACACGATGTTTTCTGATAAGGAATCCCAATAAAACCATTTAATCCGCTGCAATGCGATAAAAACGGTCGAATTTTCAGCATATTGTATTTTAACTTTGAATAACTTTAAAGCGGTTAGGTTTGACGAAAAATCATAAGAGACCTTTTTTGTAGAGCGTTCAATTTTCTGCAGAAATATGCGCAGGAATTTTCTTTATGACTTACTTTGGGCTAGCAATAAAAATCAGAATGTGTAAAAAGAAATTTTCCTATGTTATTCTTATGGGAAATGAAAAGGTGCGATGCGGACGTCCTTAATATTAATATTAAGCGCTCAACTTTTTACTGGCATCTTTTTACATTGAATTGAAACTTTCAAGCTTGTTTGCAAGAAAAAAAAATTTTTTTTTTTTGAATCACCCTACTGTGCATCCATCACATGGAAAATTTTGCGTAAAGATCTTGGTCTATACCCATACAAGATCCAACTGGTTCAAGAACTAAAGCCACTTGACCATAATATGCGTCGTTTGTTTGAGGATTGGGCCCTAGAACAGCAAACTTGCCGTATATGGAGTGAAAATAATCCTCAAGAAGTTCTTCAGGTTCCATTGCATCCTGAAAAATGCACTGTATGGTGTGCTTTACACGCTGGAGGCATCATCGATCCATATTTCTTTAAAAACGACGCAGGAGCTAATGTTACAGTGAATGGTGCTCGTTACAGATCGATGATCAATGATTATTTGTTTCAAAATTTGAATGGTATTGACCCAGAAGTGTTTTGGTTCCAACAAGATGGTGCTACACCTCATTCTGCTACCGTAACAACTGATTTATTGAAAGAAAGATTTGGCGATAACATTATTTCGAGAAATGGTACAATTAATTGGCCTCCAAGGTCATGCGACAACACTCCACTGGATTATTTTCTTTGGGGTTATGTCAAGTCATTGGTTTATCCTGATAAATCAGAAACAATAGACGCTTTGAAAGCTAACATAACTCGTGTGATTGATGAAATAAGGCCTGAATTACTCGAAAAAGTAGTCCAAAATTGGTCTGGTCGAATGCGGTTCCTCAGAGCTAGTCGTGATGGAGATATGCCGGAAATTATTTAAAAAAAATTGATGTCATAAAATTATCTTTCAAACAAAAAAAAATTGGCTTCGATCTTAATTTAAATGTGGTTTATTTAAATTTAAAATTGCTCTAAAAAAACACCCGATATAATTATCTTTGATTTTATATGTCTACAAAATTTGAGCAGTGCTTATAAGACATTATTTTGATTCTAAAAGTTTTTGAATGAAAATTTTTCGAAATTCTGATTTATAGGAGGCTAACAGAAAAAATAGTTTTTGATATTTAAATTTTTTATTGATTTGATTTCTCACAAGGATAAATATTCAAAAGCCAAGTGATATATTAGGGAGGAGTTCATTTAACTATTCACAATAAGGATAGAAAAAGTGGAAATTTCTCTTTCTATTACCCAAAATCTAGCGAAATCGATCTCGATCACATCGAACCTACGCTGTTTATCATATTTAAATACCCAATTCACTTTTAGCGTGCAATCTGGCTCATCGACCTGAATATCTGTAGAAAACAAGAGTTGAGACAGGGCATGCATAACAATTGAAATTAGCCGTACTTCGCAGGTATGCATCTTTGATCCATACCGGACATTGTAGCGGAACTTATCCATATTGAAAACTATAGTTGGCGACACCTACTGTTAATAAATTCCAGGGTCGTAACGTCTGAAGTTTCCGCAAGCTACCGGTGAGCCGAATGAAGAAATAATGATGGTCACATAAGAAATTTATGGTTCTTATTTTTAAACATTGAATTTCTGAGTAGCAATAACATTGCTGAAATTCTCTTTCCACCGAAATGAGCATATTAATATAATTATTATTATTACAGTAAAATATAACTCATAAGTATCTCTTCACTTTTATTAACATATTAAGTTTTTCAGTTCTTTGGAAAATAATATGGTTTTGCAATGGTTTGTTATAGTCAATTAATATATAAGGATCTATATATTTTCTACACTGAATAACATTTGAAATTTATTGAATAATATTACATAATGTTATACTGATTTTCACAAATTTCAATTTTTATATTTGTGAAAATCAGAAAAACTTTATTTAATATTATTTGTAATGGATTTTCATTAAGTAAATACTGATTTAATTGATTATTTGAAATTTGTTGAATATTCACACTAGGATACTTCCTTTAATACTTCAGACACAAAAAGGAAAATTTAGAATAGAACTTGCTGTCAACTTGAAAAGTGCTAGTAGAGTAAAAACTAATAGATTCATTTCCGATGTAATAGTTAATAAAAGTTCATTAAAATATTCATATTTCATTATTGAAAATTGCAAGCATTTACAAAACTTCACTACTATACTACTCTGTCAAGAAAGTACCGGGAATTTTCAATTAAAACAACATTTTTACATTCAATCGTCAATATCGTGAATATTTTAATATTAGCATTCTACATATTTAATTCCAAGAAATTATATTTAATGATAATAACTTCTGAAAATAAATTAAAATAATGTCATATAAGTACCACTTACTACTCTGTCAAGAAAGTACCGGGAATTTTCAATTAAAACAACATTTTTACATTTAATCGTCAACATTTATTGGGTCGCCTTCAAAATAGGCTCCATTTGCTCCAATACATCTATGCCAATGGCACTTCCAATCATCGAAACATTTTTTATAGGCGCTTTCCGGGATGGACTTTAGCTCTCGCGCCGAATTTTGTTTTATGGCTTCAATCGACTCAAAACGGGTGCCACGAAGGGGCAATTTTAGTTTTGGGAAGAGGAAAAAGTCGCAGGGAGCCAAATCCGGCGAATACGGTGGTTGCTGAAGCACGTTTGTTGAGTTTTTGGCGAGAAAGTCAGTCACAATCGTAGCTCGGTGAGAAGGTGCGTTATCGTCATGCAAAATCCATGAGTTGTTCGCCCACAAATTTGGCCGCTTCTTACGGATACGCTCACGCAAACGTTTCATAACGCCTAGGTAATACTCCTTGTTTACCGTCTGACCCTCTGGAACGAATTCGTAGTGCACCACGCCACGGATATCGAAGAAAACAATGAGCATCACCTTCATTTTCGAGCGGCTTTGGCGTGGTTTTTTCGGTTTCGGCTCATTTTTTGCCACCCATTCCGATGATTGCTGGCTTGTTTGCATATCGTACTCGTAGACCCAGGTCTCATCACCAGTTATAATGCGTTCCATAAATGTAGAATCGGAATTACAGCGATCCAGCATGTCTGAAGCAACCTGTTCGCGATGACGTTTTTGAAGGTCTTTCAGGTCTTTCGGTACGAGTCGTGCGGTCACCTTTCTCATGCCCAAAATATCAATCAAAATCGTACGTGCGGACTCGTGGGATATCTTAAGATCATGTGCTATCTCTCTCAAGCTGGTACGACGGTTTTCCAGCACCCTTACAAAGCTTTTATCGACGTTATCTTCGATCGAAGCCGTCGATGGGCGACCACTTCACGACCGTCCTTGAAGGCTCTGTACCACTGATATGCACGAGTTTTCGATAGGGCATTATCACCAAAGGCCTTTTGCAACATTTTCAATGCATCGGCACACGAAAATTCATTTGCAACACAAAACTTTAAACAAATTCTTTGCTCAACGTAATCACCCATAGTAAAAATCGGCACGCACTCTGACATAGACTGACTTAATCAGCTGTTGCAAACACACTAGTTGACAGATCCCGCTCAAGCTTGGCATAGTAATTAAGGACAGTGGTACCAATCTAGGAAAAAAAAATTTACCTGTCTCATTGCCCCGCCAGATTTAAATCGATAATTCCCGGTACTTTCTTGACAGAATGTTTATTACATGCTTTTGGCTTTTACTTGATAACCAACATAATTTGCTATTATTGCAACCCTTCTCATACAGATATAACAATCCCCAAAAACTCCAATCCAACATAAAATATCAGCATATCCAAGCATGACACAGATTTTGTAATGATTCCTTTATCTACGATTAATTTTAATCAAGAATTGAAATTAATTCATCAAATAGAAATCTTAACGGTTATTCCTTATCAGCAATAGAAACTGTGATAGCCAGAAAACTATATGGAAAGGTAATCTACGTAATTTTTTTAGGTTACTGAAAAAATATCTCACCTACTATTATAAACCATCTTTATAAATAAATTCATCAATAACATAAACGTGCGCATATCTTTCAAATAAATTATTTCATTAGGAATAATTTTGAAGAAATCTAAAATAAATGGAGGTTTATACTTGATAGAAGGTATATAAAATTATTAAAATACTTTAATATTTAGAGAAATATTCTGTTAGCTTTCTTCATATTCAATTTCAAAAAATTATATTTGATATTATAACTTCTGGAATTAAATTAATGTCATATAAGTACTACTCATATCAAACGACATATAAATAAAGATTCATTATAAGACATCCAAAAGAGATAAGAAAATCCAATAAATATAAATTGTTGAACAAAAATGTTATAAATTGAATATTTTGAGTAGACAATATTTTGTTTCTGCTCATCCCTCTTATGAAAATAGATATCTTTCAAAAATGTTTAACATAATCTTAAGAATTTTATCATGAAACTACCTTACTTAGAATATTATTGGATATCTAAATAAGTTACTTTTCAGAAATTCTCAAGATATGTGAAAACATTACTAAAAAACAAGTTTTAAGAGAGACTTTGCTTCGTCAGTACTCAATCATATTCAATAAAATATAACATCAATCAACAGAAAATATAAAATGGTAAATGAATACTGAACATTTAAACGGAGTATAATGTTAACTCGTAATAAATAAATCTGTGGTTCTAATATGACATTGATTTAATTCCTGAAGTTATAACATTAAATATGATTTTTTGAAATTAAATATGTAGAAGGGTAACAGAATATATCTGTAAATATTAAAATATTTAAATAAAAATTCTAAGCCTAAAATGAACAAATCACATTTATAAATACGGTACCTGTCCAAAAACTTATATGGAACAAATCAGAAGGTCCTTTAACACTAGAATACAGGAACATCGACGCTCTTTTTTCAATAATAAGTTGGATTCTATGTATGTGGAACATTTAACAAAAGAGAAACATGAATTTGATGAGCGTTTTAAGATTTTGCATGAAGAAAATAAGGGTCTGAAGCTGAGCCTGTCAGAAAGTTGAGAAATAAACCAATTAAGAAATTCGGGGAATTTTTGAATGACCAAACTGAGTTGTCTTATTCATCTCTATTTGATCTTTCCTCCTAGGGATCCGGTGGTTTTACCAGTAGAATTAAAAACATTTTTGTACCATTTAAATACGGTATTTTACCAATGTTTTGACCAGTTGTTTATAAGCATTTGAAGAAGTTACTATGTAAACGAAATGCGTCATGTGTGCAACTAAAATTAATAAATATAAATCAACATACACATGCGTATTATTAAATTAAAGTATATATTACATAATCGTATCCATCGTGTCGGCGAATTCCAGTAAGGCCTTAATCACTCATGTGATTAAATAACTATATTGCTGATTTCTGAGATATTTCTTCATCGATACTTTAGATGTGATAGGCCTCCTAAAAAGAGTTCGCTTTAAATCAAGAGGAAAGGGTAGTATTTTTCTGAAAGGTAGAAATATTATTTATTACTTCGATTAAAAATACTGTCTCTTATATATTTATCAACTAAAATGAGTTTTCACCAAGTAAAGACCGAATCAATCAAACATTAATCACTTTAATTCAGAGAACAAACTCTGAGGTTAGTAATTGAATACAATATCTGACAAATGCTCTTCATGGCTGCCTCTTATCACTGATTATTCTTTTAATGAAATTATTCATCACATGTTTATGTGATTTTAGCTCTGTAACGCAAATATCAGCTCTCATATTACTGAATAACAGTTATTCAAAAATGTACGCTACTGTGTTAGCGAAGCCACTGTTGTATTATAATAGCAATAAAAATTTGTGAAAATCAGAACAACCTCATTTAATATTATCAAATATGGATTTTCATCAAGTTAAGATTGATTCAATTAAACAAAAAATTGAGATAGGACAAACTGGTAGAACTCTCCAAAAAAGAATACAAACATTTTTTAGAGTTTCTCAATGGAAAGAAAAATTTCATTCATTCATTAAAACTGGAACAATCTTTTTAAAGCAAATCTGCAATCGTTAAGTTGTTCAGTTTCCAGAAAAACCCTATTGTCCTGATTGGTAAAACGAGCACTAATTTTTCAATTCATTTTAATCTGAATGTTAAATTAAAGCTCATTCTCTTTCATTATCATCAAATCATACTGAATATATCCCAATATTATTTTGAAGGTTTTTGGACTCGAGATTTTGCATTATTTATATCGTAATATTAAAGCTCATTCTCTTTCATTGTTATCAAATCATACTGAATATATCCCAATATTATTTTGAAGGTTTTTGGACTCGAAATTTTGCATTATTTATATCTAAACTCTTGATTTCAGTTTAATTGGGTGCTTAGCTTTCGAGAGATATTGTAATTGACGAAATTTCTTCCGGCAGAATATGGACAGATTTTGCTCATTGACGAATTTTGTATTCTCGTTTTGGTATAAAACCCAAAACTACAGATATGTAGTCTAATTATTTCATTTCCGAAAGTTATCGTGCTCAGAAACATTTGTATAAGATTTAATTTTTCATCAATGTGTCTACAGATGGGATGACATCCCAAAACTGCAATAACAAATAATAAGTAAACTTTGAAATATTTTGAACTATAATAATTTCCAAGAACTTCTTTTGATTATGGTCAACTACCAAAGAGTTATGCTGGACACAGTTCAATATCTGTTATACGCGAAGGATCAGTTCACATCCATATAAAAATAAATATTACAAACGTTCCAAGAGAAGATTAACTTTCGATAACGAAAATCTTAATAATTAGAAAGTTATCAATGCACTGTATCGTTCCTACAATTTGTTTCTTATCACTACAAATATCATGAAAATTGCACACTTAAACTTGAAGCTCTTTCTTTCAAAATGTACTTGTTTAGTATTGAAAAGAGCATTATATTATTAATTTATTAATTTACAAAGATGAGTGCTCACAGCTTAATCATAACATTCTTAACAAAAGTGTCTAAATCGAAGGGGAAAATATAGACTAAAAGGAAAATACCACAACATTCAAACCAGAGAAATAAAATACAAATTCAAACATAAGTCAGTTAAAGAACGAAATAAAGATCATAGATTAATTTATCAATAAGACTAAAATTGAGCAATCGTATAATAGGTTTCCCTATAAATATAATCTGAACATGACGAACTAACAATTTGGAAGAAATCGTTCCTGTTTACTAACTCCACTGAAGAAATAACACTTAGTGTCTCTGCGCCTAAGCCAGCCCTGCATTCGTTCAAATCTTCATTACGTTACGCTAATTGTAAATCAATTCATGATCAATCCCACTGACCCCAAAGAAGATACAATAAAACCGCACCCAGGCAAAATTTTTACTCATTGGTTCCAAAGACTCATCCACCGAACATCATGTGGAAAATCGTGTGTCTTCTGTTTGTGGCTGGTGCCTTTTCAGCCAGTGCGCATGTACCAAAAAGTGGAAATGAGTTAGTTTCGTTGGTCGTTAGTAATTGTGTCGATATGGATTGTGTGAAGTTAAATGTTCTGAGATATCTTGATGGTTTACTGCAGATTGAAGGCGATTCTGCCAGGGGTGTTAAGGTGAATATATGCTCCTGCAAGTGAAAATTAGGAAAATTTAGGAGTAAAGCGTTTGAGTCTTCATTGATAGCATAAAACTTATCCAAACAAAGACAACTATCATTAATTACTATAATTATTCCTGCTATGCTACAAAATTTTAACAAAATTCCATAACTAATACATAACTAGGCAATTTTGCAAGTTTTTCCATTTTAAGTCCAATTTTTTTTTGTTTGAATTAAACTAAACTTGCTATTCAATCAAAATATCCAGATGCAGCAAAAACAACTCCATAATTTAATTATCTATCGTTTATCCTGAATTTGAATCGAAATTGTTTTCTCTGCAAATATCATGAAACGTTAGCAAGTAGAATTTTTTTTTTTTTATTGAGATAAATGCAAATTTGAAAACTATTCAAATAGAGCTGCAACAAACTGTTATTAAATTGCAGGATGTTGACGCTGCAATCTTCAAAAGGGTGGCCAAAGTACTGAAAACAAACGAGTTCAAGTTCAAGTTGCCCCAAACATTCTTCGATGGAAGTGAAATCGTCTACAATCCCAAAACTGGACTTGACATCAACGAAGATACACAATGTAAGGTCTATAGCAGATCAATGATTTCTTCGAATTGAAAATTTTATTTACAGCTAGAGGAATTCTGAAGAAGAAGCTATTGTTCCCAATCCTTCTCCTGTTGAAACTGAAAATGCAATTGCTCATGCCTGTTTTGCTTGGTCTCATCGGTTTGAAATCAATCAAGGCTCTCATCATCAGTAAATTGGCTTTAGGTATCGTGCTTGGATTCTTGATCTACCAATTGTGCACCAAAGCAGGTAATGTCTAAATATATACTGAAAATGCACTCTAAAATACTTCAGTGGTAGCATACTGAATAAAATGATTTCTTCTAGGTATGCCTATGCCAATGTCCATGGCCCCAATGCCCCCATCTGAACCACCATCCTCCTTGTATGGACCACCAAGCACTGCTCCTCCATTGGACTCCTACAACCCCAACTATGACCCATCTGCTAGCCAGGGTGGTCCATATGCTAGAATTTGGACACCAAACAATGGTGAATCCCAGCAAGTAGCTTACTCCGCCTACTACCCTGGATCAGCATCTTCTTCTACCACTCAGCCTTAAGGACTTCATTCGAAAGAATGTTCATCAATTTCAACCGATTAATTTATTTCCACAACCCTTAAATTATTTTGTATATATGAGTATTTCATTAAAAAATTATTTATGAAACTGTTTGTATTCGTCAGAATCAAAATTGATACCTGAGAATTCATGTTCTTGAAAGACTGATCAAATTTTCAAAAATTTTCATTAAGTCTTCACACTTTATTGAGAAGATTTTTGCCGAAAGGTTTTCTTTATTGTGTATGCCTTTAAATTCATGCAATTGAAAGGAGCAAGTTTTTAATATCAGGACTAAAGAATCTTGAGAATTGATTGCTTCTGTGAAAGGACTGTTTTTGAAGATGTTGAAATTTCATACCTTATTAGTCTCAGAAATTATAAGACCCAAGAAATTTAGATTAAGTATTAAATGTATCATCTAACCGTAATACACAGAAATAACTTAAAATTTAGAGTGTCTCAATGATATTCAATGTCACTTTGACTAAGTCATATACATTCAGAAATTCGATAGATGAATATTAAGTTTTTCAAAAGATTTATTATTCTGGAACTGAATATCCTTAAGCTTTTCAAATAGTATAAGTATTTGCATTCTAATATGTCAGATGAACCTAGGTGAGTTTCTTTTAATGTTATTTTCACATAACAAAATTTCTCCACCAGGCTATTGGACGTGGATATTGTCCCTGTTAAAGAGGTGACAGATGAAAGATTTGATGGAATACTAATAATATCAGCTCCAGAGTTAGTCAGTGATATAAAAGAGTTCTCCAGAATTTTAATCCTAGCTTTAGAGCTCGATAATGGATTGCGCACTGAAGCAGGAGTGATACCAATACCAGAGTTGAAAGCTAAAAGAATAATATATTCACCAACTAGGTATATTGACGAAGATTATGACGATGTGCGATGTTTTAGAAAAGCTGCTAATATCGGTATTAAACGTGCCATAAAGGCAGGTGTGGAAAAACCATTGGTTTACTTACAGGCGCATCCTCGATTTAATAATTCCCCACTGGTTACGCTCATTGGTATACTGGAGGGACTTTACGTGGTAAGGATTTTACCTCATTGCAAATGTACTATGGTAGTTAACAGTGACTAACATATTATTATTAACACAAAATATTTGACTATGCTTTTGTTATATTTACTTGGCGCGTGCTGGGTTTTATTATTTCATGAATCTGTGAATGAATGAACGTGAATATCTGATTTTTGGAAGCTTTTTCTCAACTTCCAATAGATACAATGCAATGACTATCCAAAGTCTTGCACCTTCCTCGTTTTTTAATTATGAAAATAAAGTATATGAAAATATTAATCGTGATAAAAATATCTTATATATAACTCGAAATTTTTTAAAAACGGCAATCGGAAAAGGTAATTAATAATCTTTAATTCATATATTTTCTGTGAATCATCATCAATGTAAAGTAATATAGTTCGGAAACAAAATCAAATAAGCTTACCAGAGTGAAATAAATATTCCTGAGAAATGACAAATCATCAAGTTCCCTGAAGCATCTGAAAACGAATCCCAAGGATCCACTGACAATGACAAGTAACAACAACATATGTAATAAAACTGAACTCACTGTCAATCAGAATCCCCATGTTACGAAAGCGATTCCTGGCAGCATAAGGTAATCCCCGATAAAAAAATCTGGCAAATCAATGGAGACGGCACTGGAGTGCTTGAAAATATAGGAGAAGCTTTTGATGGGGGACAAAAATCTAGTTAACAGATATGTGACTTATCCTTTTGATAGTTTTTTACACTCTGTGCTTTCAAACAAAGTTGAATACTATGGAATCAGGGGTGAAGCTTTTGACCTGTGGAAAAGTTATCTGACAAACAGGATGCAGAAAACAAGACTGGGAGGCAGGTCTTCTTCTTGGGAGACCGTGAGTCATGGTGTACCGCAGGATTCCGTGTTGGGCCCCTTTTTGTTTGTGATATACATGAATAATTTGCCAGCTAATGAGAAATCGGATCAAACCGCCCTCTTCGTTGATGATACTTCTTTTCTGAATAAAGGGATGGACAACCAGGAATTGGAAGAGAAAGACAAGAAGACGCTAAAAGAAGCCAAGGTATGGTTCAGCGCAAACAAAATGATGATGAACAGTGATAAAACACAGAGACTACTGTTTGAACCAAAGATGTCTTCGGACAATCACATGAGGCTACTTGGAATCTTTTTGCAATCAAATCTCAAGTTTTCTGTCCACATTCATGAAATGATTCCTGAGTTGTCAAGAGCTATCCACGCAGTTAGGAGAATGAAGCGAATAACGGGAGTTGAAGCAGCCAAGATTACTTACTTCAGCTACTTTCATAGTGTCCTCAACTTCGGCATTCTTTTTTGGGGGAATTTATCTGAAAGTAAGGAAGTATTCATAAAACAGAAGCAGGTACTGAGATATGTAGTAGTAGATATAGCTGTAGAGATCTATTCCCCAGAAAAAAAATTTTTACCGTGACGTCCATTCTTATACTTACCTGTGTAATGTACATCCTTGATAATAACGAAATTATATTGAAAAACAACTTTAATCACAACTATAATACAAAAACAACTACATCATACAATATCATCGTATGAAAGTATCACAGTTAAATATAAGTCATCTAGCTAATGAAATTTTAACAAACTGCCATCCAGAATGAAGGAATTAAATCGAATAAAGCTCAAGAATGAACTGAAATGTCTCCTAATGAATAAAGCATACTACTCAACACATAAATACCAGAACGATACTTTAAAAAAAATATATTTCATGAAATACGTTGTCTGGCCAAATTCATTTATTTATTGTTTGTTTGACTTATGTTTTTTTCAATTTGTTTTATACATTTTTTTATTTTATATATACTTATGTGTCTTTTTAGACAAAATGGTACCTGACTCTCCATGAAATTTTTGATGGGTTAAAATTTATTCATATTCTGTGATATGTACTATATTGGGAATGAATAAATTATTATTATTAATTGAAGAGCTGCAATTTCCTTGCGATTGTAATTTCGAAACATTTTTTCAAATTCAAAATGAAGTACAAGCATGGACGATCTTCAAGCTGGACTCTAGTAGACATAATACTGATCTCCACATATTTTGAAGTACAGCTTTAAATCATTTGCATGGACCAAAGCTTTACTTCTAAGATACTCCCAACACAAAACATTGCATCATAATAATATTTGCATTACCAAAAGTCTCTTAAATACTCCTTTCTAAAAAGTTTATTGATGCACACAAAAAGGGCAATTTTGCTCTCTCAAAATTACTGCATTCATTACTTTGTGTCAGAAAATTCACGTAGCGCTTGAAAGATATTCGAGCCAGTATTATAAAGATAATAAAGTTCCTCAGAAACAAAATGGGAATCAGAAGAATAACCTTGGGCAACCAGAAGTTTCCGCAAAATCAGACAATTGAAGTCACCAACCAGTCTCATTAAGGAATTTCATTTCTAGTGCAAATGCTGGAAGACAGTTATGTCGGTATTATGTGCACAAAAAATAATGTCTTTACAATTCACTATTCCTAATTCTTAACGTGATTATTAGTGTAGATGAGTTTAGTTCATTTCATATTTTTGTTTTTAGTATATATATATATATATATATATATATATATATATATATATATATATATAGTATATATCTATGTTTCAAATATATTTTTAGGGAAGGTGTAAGACTTTTGATAGTGATTGTATTGTCAGAATAAGAAAGAGGAAGATAAAATCTCATGTTCACACTCATTAATGAAAAATAAAAATTCAAAAACTATCGGCTAAACTACTATTACTAACTCTTCATTTGAAATAATTCAATATGTACTTGATTCATCAATTATTTTCAAGCCATTACAAGTTCGTGAAGGACCACATAATATACACAACATCAAAACCATAGGAGTTTTTGACAAATTTAAAGATGAAGTGGACAATTTGATACAAACTGCTGTAATACTAGAATCAGGCAGAAGAGTTGCCTGTGACATAGGTGACTGTGATCCAGAAAGGATGTCACCTCCAAAGGTAGAAAAATATGTTACAGAGTTATTCGCGAAAGGTTCCATAAAAATAACAGTCATAAAGGATGTTAAGGAATTTGCCAGAGATTATCCTCTTTTTGAAGCTGTTAACAGAGGAGCCCGTTGCATAGAACGTCATAAAGGCAGAATAATGTTTTTGGAATATATGCCCAAGGTATTTAAATTTATGTAAGATTAGTAGACTGAAATTTGATTGATTACTTTTTTCTTCTAGTAGCACGTAAGTGATTCTGATTGTAGAAGTTTTATTCATTTTAAAATCATATTGACTGGTAAACCATAAATTTTTTGTTGTAGATAATAATGATTTTAGAAGAAATGTGTTCTTGACGTTTCTTTTATTTTTCCATTGTTGCATGTATTCGCATCTCTGAGAAGAAAGAGGTCACAAAAACTCTTTTCTTCGTCGGTAAAGGAGTTACCTATGATACAGGAGGCGCCGACATCAAGATCAACGGTGCAATGGCGGGCATGTCAAGAGATAAGTGTGGTGCTGCAGCTGCAGTGGGTTTTCTGAAGATGGTTGAACTTATACAGCCTAAACATTTGAGAGTTGTGATCGGAATAGGCGTAGTGCGGAATAGTGTTGGTTCTAACTCTTACGTACAGGATGAACTTATCAAAGCAAGAAGTGGCGTTTCAGTTAGGATTGGTAACACAGATGGGGAAGGGAGGATGATTATGGCTGATATTTTGTGTAAGGTGAATAGTATGTTAATGCTTGTTCGCTCTTCTAGTTTTTCCCTGTTAGTATGTGATTTTGCATGCAACCAGAAATTCCTTTCAGAAAACTTTTCGATACAATCAATCACACAATCAATCAACAACATAATATCGTTTTAAGACTTAATCAATTTATGAAGAGAAAAATTTGCTGTATGTTGAAATTGCCACTTGAATCCTTCATGACAAGGGTCCATATCAGACTATATTTGTAATTCAGAAGGTTTTTCTATAGTCTCTTTCTTTAATTTCAGGAATATACTAGATTCTCAAACCCTCTCTTTCATGAGAACAACTAATATAATATAGGTTCAAACCTTTTCAATTGTGTTTCAATAAAACACAACATTGTTCCTTCTCCAAAAAGAAGGAGAAACACCCAGAACTGATTTTCAAGTTTTAGTTAGCTCTCTCTGAAAGAAACACCATACGTATCTTTCAAACGTCACACATAATTGACCACGTCATTAGATGCAGTTTGGAATAAAAATGACTCTAAATCAGTACCTACACATATTTACCCTAAGCGGTAGGAATTTTCCGGGAATGCCACTTATTCTTTGTAGCCAGTATATGATATATATTGAAAGATATAAGAATGTTCATTCTTTGAAAAGGGCAATAAAAATGTTTGTCATATCAAATCTTCCAAAAGTCTGCTTCAGGCTAGAGTTAAATCTTGTACTTCATAAGTGTCAATCATGTGAGTATTAACTCGTAATCTTTCTTTGGTTACGAGTTCACATCCAGGTAAAGGAAGAAATGTTCTAGCTAGTATTATATAACAAAAGACATACTTAAGATTGCATGGGACCAGAACAAAACTCATACTCTTAACACTTATAAACTGAAACCGATTTTTATTTAACAGATTAAAGAAATGGCGATTGATGCAGTGGATCCACATATTTACACAATTGCCACGTTGACAGGACATGCTATGCTAACTGCCGGATTTGGATATAATATCGGTGAGAGAAACATTTCGATGATTTCCTTTCTTCTGCTTCGTACCTTATCCACATATTCTGCTCCACTATAAAATTAAGCTTTTGGCTAATTTTGGTGTGTGAGAAAAATTCTGAAAGGTAACTTCTGTTAACCCAAAAATATAACTTTTTTCGAATAAGCTTGTATATTGGCATTACCTACCATAGACCCTTTGAAGATTCAAATCTTCAGTTTTCCATTGTTTGTACCTTGTATTCTTATTTTGTCGAACGTAATTTTTCAGTTATCGATAACGGACCAGCTAAGAGAGAAAAACATGCTGAAAAGCTTCAACTGATGGGGGAAGAAATGAGTGATCCGTACGAAATATCAATGCTTCGTAGAGAGGATTTTACCTTCAACAAAGGACAATGTATTGGGGATGATATTCAGCAGAGTAACAATAAACCGTCTTCAGTTACTCATAGAGGGCATCAAGGTTCGCTTGTTAGTTCTTAGTAATCGTAGAACTTTACTTTTGCCTTTTTGCCATATATAGCTTTAAAGGATAATTAAGCTCGAAAGAGACATGATTCAATTAACTTGGTTTCTGTGAGTATGAACCCAATTAGTTGATTTATGTTTGTCTTTTTCTACAAATATACGAATAAGTTTTTAAGACGGTATATTGAATATTTAAAAAAAGTAATTGAAGCAAAAGTATTCAAATTTAATTGACTGATATCGTACATATTCTCATCCATTAACATGTTCGCTGAATATTTTTTCAAATTTATTAGTTACCACTACCTTTTCTGTTTCAGTTCCATGTGCTTTTCTCATTGTGGCTTCCGGACTGGATAAACACGGATCTAAACATCCCAAACCACTGAAATATAGTCATATAGATATAGCTGCATCTGCACTTAATTATCCACTTCCAGGTACAGGAGCACCTGTTTTATCTCTTGCTAACGCTCATTTATTAAATTTAGAAGATTACTCTATTACCAAACTGACATAATATTTATGCAATTATAATAGAGGATCTATCGAATATAAGAATATATTGTAACTTTTAGTTTGCATTATTTGTCTCAAATAAATTAATTCGGCTGAGAATCTTTACCAAATATGATTGATAAGGAGTATAAGCTATGGTAATTAAACCACTCTTTCGATAATCGAGAGATAGCACTAACAAAGCCTCTAGACATTGAAGGTGCTTTCAACAATACGCTGCCAGCTTCTCTCCGAGAGGAATTGACCCGCTGATTGGTAGATGGATACAGGCAATGATATGCGGCACAATAATAATGACCTCATACCAGTCTTCAAGTTCAAGGCTGCGAGGGCCTGTCCGCAGGGAGGTATTCTCTCACCCTTACTGTGGATCCTTCTAGATGATGACCTTCTAGCGATCATTTCGCAGTGAGGAGTCGACGTTCAAGAATTTGCTGATGACCTGAAAATTTTGTTGGTAGTGGCTCCAAACAGTTCTGCCGAGCTTTTCCTGAACCAGGTTCTCAGGTTTCGTAACCATTAGATTCTTCTTCTTCCGGGTTCTCTTTTACCCAATGATTTCTTGTATTATCGTCTACAGTAACTCCCTAATCCTCTCATTACATGACCCAGGTATTCTAGTTTTTTCTTTTGATGCTTCCAACTTTTTCGTGGTGCTTTCTACAAATGTCCAGGTTTCTACACCATACAATAATACTGGGAAGACATAGCCTAGTGCCTTATTTTTGTCTTAATAGATATGTTGTGCAATTCATTAAGATAAAAAATAGAAGTTCAGAATGTTGTATCTTCAAGAGTTGAGTAACTGATGCGTCCAAAAGATCATAATGGCCATAATTGGAATTAGTATCGAAAACTGTTCACAAGAATTATAGCTGTAGAATAAAACTTGTCAAGTCTAGTTGACAGGGAATTCAAATTCGATGACTTTATCATAATTATTCTGTGATAATTTTTATCATTCATAGTTTTAAGTTTTTGACAGATTAAACCTAAAATATCAAACGGATTTCACCATTCTGAAAAATGACTATTTTGAAAAGGGATTTGAATAAAGTATTCACATTTTAATATGGCAACTGCACCGAGGTGAGTCCCAATATACGCTATTATCATATAATATCATTCCTGATATAGATTATTGGACCTGGATGTTACCGCTGTGAAAGATATAACCGACGATAGGTTTGATGGAATCCTAATCATCTCATCGCCGGATTTGGTTAGCACTGTAGAAGAATTCTCAAATCGTCTTACCTTAGCCTTGGAACTCGATCATGGATTGCGCACTGAAGCCGGTGTGATACCGATACCAGAAATAAAAGCCAGAAGGATAATTTATTCACCAACTGGATGTTTGGACGAAGATTATGATGATGTGAGATGTTTTAGAAAAGCGGCTAATATCGCCATCAAACGTGCTATAAAGGCTGGAGTGGAAAAACCCTTAGTTTATCTGCTTGGTCATCCTCATTTCAATAGCTCTGCACTCGTTACGCTCATTGGGATATTGGAAGGTCTTTATGTGGTAAGGATGTCAGTTTATTGCGAGTATTATTTGTAATTTATTAGTGGTGTAATAATCCATTCACTCTAATCGACAAGAAAATAATAGACTTTTCTTGAACTCAAAGGAAAAGGCCGAGAAATAACTATATTAAGTGTGGTATCAGTTATTTTTCGAGGATCATCTACAGTCTAATATGTTTACAACAGTGGCACTAAATATGGACGGAGCAAAAATTTCTAAGGCAAAATATGCAAGCATGGTAACAGGTCTACATTTTTCTACAAACCATTGGTCGGCGATTTGACTCATAGTAGCAAAACGGTCTCGTAGAGCTATATATTAAAATAATACAAAAATCATTGTTTTTAATGTTCTACCTGATGGATTGAAAGTAAAGAATCTCACATTTTCGAACACCATGAGACCCAAATGATAAATCACCTTTTAATCCAAATTTTTCTTGAAGCCATTGCAAGTTCGAGAGGCAGCTCCACAGAAAATGCACAAAATCAAAATCTTAGGAGTTTTTGCTAAATTTCAAGAAGAATTGGACAACTTGATCCAGACCGCCCTAATACTCGAATCAGGCAGAAGAATTGCCTGCGATATAGGCGACTCTGATCCTGAAAGAATGTCGCCTCCAAAAGTAGAACAATACGTCACAACGTTATTCGCAAAGAGTTCCATTAAAATTACTGTTATAAAGGATGTTAAGGATTTTGCTAAGGATTATCCTTTATTTGAAGCAGTTAACAGGGCAGCAAGTAGTATAGAACGTCATCAAGGGAGAATAATGTTTCTGGAATATATGCCAAAGGTGAGAATCGTTCAGTTTCAATGGACAGAGAGTGTTTTTTAAATAAACTGTTCGTCAAAAGTTAAGGATGTTGGTGCTTTTTAAAATATTTCTTTCATTTATATTTACAAGTTCTATCTTTTTTTGTCTATGTATTTCGGAACGCACATTTTAATGATTTGTTCTTTAACCCGTTTTTCGTTTTCACTGAGATCAAATGGTTTTACGCAATCATAAATAAAATTTTCATTATGCTAAGACGAGACTCATCCGAGACTCAACAATGCAAACAATGCGGTTCCTCAGTCGTGATGGACATATGCCGGAAATTATTTTAAAAACATAAATATCATAAAATTATCTTTCAAATAGAAAAAATTGTTGGCTGCAATCTTAATTTAAAATGTGTTCTATTTCAATTTAAAGTTCTATCACTTTAAAAAAACACCCGATACATAAAACTCATTATTTTTATACTCTAATAATGCATCTACACACTCAAGTGTTAATTTGTGAATTTTGTACAAGAAATTAGAATACTGATGTTATCCTGTTTATCTTTCCTGGTTTTCAATGGAATTCAGCGCTTAAAGCCATTTTGACAATAAAGTAAATTCGTAACAGACTTTGAAGAACATTTCAAAAGGATCTGTCCAAGACTTCTTGGTGAAATGAAAATATTGATGGAAAAATTAGCTTGTAGCAGAGGCGAATACTCCGTACGGAATAATCTTTGAAATATTTTTTAAAATTAATTCATTAATTTATTGGACTAAGGGATACAGACAGACAAAAGTCCACTATCCACATCGGGTTTGTGTAGTGTGTAGGCTTTGTTTGTGTTTCTGTTTACCCCCTGTTGGTTGGACTGTCTCCCGAAACTAGAAAACGTCTTTCTTGGCCCGTGGTTCGAACTCACGATTATGAGTCCGATGTCTAAGCTACCATACTACCGTCACAGTTATGAAGTACTTCCTTTCAAAAAAAGTTCTGTATTTTTCTGAACATACATCATATACTCGAACTAAGTCAACTTCTTCTACAAGTAACTTTCAAAACGAACAAAATTGAAGTTGCTACCCACCGAAGACTTTACTTTTGTGTCCAACCTTACCATATAAATGTTCCTAAATATTTTGTTATGATGTCTTCCATGTCATCACAGGAGGAGGTTAAAAAATCTCTTTTCTTCGTCGGTAAAGGAGTTACCTATGATACGGGAGGAGCTGACATCAAGATCAATGGTGCTATGGCTGGTATGTCAAGAGATAAGAACGGTGCTGCGGCTGCAGTTGGTTTCCTGAAGATGGTCGACCTGATACAGCCTAAACATATGAGAGTTGTGGTTGGAATAGGAATAGTGCGAAACAGTGTTGGTTCCAATTCTTACGTACAAGATGAACTTATCAAAGCAAGAAGTGACGTGTTAGTTAGGATTGGTAACACAGATGCAGAAGGAAGGATGATTATGTGTGATGTTTTATGTAAGGTGAGTATTATGGCATTAAAATGAAGGACAGATTCAAGTGCATTAATTCGGCTGATAATCTGTACCAAATATCATTCATGAGGAGTATGAGCTATGGTGATGGAGAATAATTTTTGTCATGCATTTGCAATCACTTTGTCGTGTCTGTCGGCTTATTGTGGCAGTTTTTCTAGCAATGCTCAGCTCGAACGCATCAATTATCGTCGGTAGAACTCACCTAAGATCCTTTCATTCGATTGTAGCAGCTCATAATACACCACAACCAGGTGGTCCAACCAAATGCACAGTATGATCTTTTCATCATGAATATTCGGCTTGACAGTTGATGAAGAGGTGTCCATACGTTGCCTGGCGTTTTGGATTATCGTAATATTCCCACTTTTCATCACCAGTGACAATTCTATGGTAAAACTTCTTTCTTTTTTGCCGTTAAGGCAGTTGTACTCACGTGAAAAAACTTGTCTCTTGGTCTTTCGCATCATGCCCGTTGCTTTTAAATGATAGCAAATGGCTGATTGAGTGACTAATATTTCATCAATTTCCACTGGCATTTGCGAGGAATTTTCATAGAGCCTTGTCTCTAATTCCCCATCCTCAAACTTTGGCTGAGCTCCGGATCGTTCTGGGTCTTCCAAATCAAAATTGACACTTTCAAATCGGGTAAAGCACTTCTGACATATTTGTTCGAATAGAGCATGACCTGATAATCCACTAAAACAAATTATTCGATACAAAAGCTGAAATTTTCAGAGCACACAGGAACTATCGGGTATTTTTTTCTAGAGCGATAGAACTTTAAATTGGAATAAAACACATTTAAATTAAGACTGAAGCCAAATTTTCATTTTATTGAAAAGATAATTTCATGACATTTATGTTTCAAAAATAATCTTCGGCATATGTCCACAACGACTAGCTCTTAGGAACCGCATTCGACCAGACCAATTTTGGACCACTTTTTCGAGTAATTCAGGCCTTATTTCATCAATAACACGAGTTATGTTGGCTTCCAAAGCGTCTATTGTTTCTGGTTTATCAGCATAAACCAATGACTTGACATAACCCCAAAGAAAATAATACAATGGAGTTATGTCCCCTGATCTTGGAGGCCAATTAATTGGACCATTTCTGGAAATATTGTTATTACCAAATCTTTCTTTCAATAAAGCCATTGTTACGGCAACAGCATGAGGTGTAGCACTATCTTGTTGGAATCAAGACACTTCTGAGTCGATACCATTCAAATTTTGAAACAAATAATCGTTGATCATCGATCTTTAGCCAGCACCATTCACTGTAACATTAGCTCCTTCATCATTTTTAAAGAAATATGAACCGATGATACTTCCAGCGTGTAAAGCACACCATACAGTGCATTTTTCAGGATACAATGGAACCTGCAGAACTTCTTGAGGATTGTTTTCACTCCATATACGGCAATTTTTCTTGTTTACATAGCCGTTCAACCAGAATTGAGCTTCATCACTAAACACAATTTTAGGATAAAAAAGTGGATCAACTTCAAGCTGTTCTAGGGCCCAATCAGCAAACAAACTATGCTTATTTTGGTCAAGTGGCTTTAGTTCTTGAACCAGTTGAATCTTGTATGAGTGTAGACCAAGATCTTCCACAAAATTTTCCATGGGGTGGTTGCACAGAGTCCAACTTGTTGTGAACGTCGTCGAATAGACAAATCTGGATCATCATTAACACTATGACTTACAGCAGCGATATTTTCTTCTGTACGTACAGTTCTTTGTCTTGCTGCAACAACTCTACTCTCCACTCGATGCAACAACAAGCATCGAGTAGAGAAAATGTTGTCCGAAATCTATCGATAGTTCGACGAATAAGCTGCTCTGATGTACGACTATGTAAACCATAAATTTCACGAAGTGCTCTATAAGTTTGGTGAATAGAACACTGATTTTAAAAATAAATTTCAACAATATGTAAACTTTGTTGCGGCGTGATAATTGGTCATTGCTTACTGAACGGAAATGTCAAAAGAACATGTCAAATCACAGTTATCCCTATCGAAAGTTCTATCACTCTAAAAAAACACCCGATATATGTCCATTTTCTACTTGATGTCTCGGATATCAGGAAGTATTCATTTCAAATTAAAATTTCTGGGAATTATTTTATGAATATTTCCAACAGAAATTTTGTTTCTTTTTGACAGCTCAAAGAAATGGCAATTGATGCAGTGAATCCACATCTTTATACTATCGCCACCTTAACAGGACATGCCAAGTTAACAGTTGGAGTTGGATATAATATCGGTGAGCAAATTGAATCAGTTAACTTATACTAATTCCTTTTCCATTTATAAGATCTGGTATATCATTTATAATGGTAACTGTTTTCGATTAAAAATTCTCTAAAGTTGTTACATTTAATTGGGAGGTAATTAGTGTTGATACTCTACCATGAAAAAAGTATTGTCTCAATGAAACACAAAATAAGTACAGGGTTCTGCAGCTAATAGTGCTGATTTTTGTATTAGGCGCCAAGAGTTTTGTTTGATACCGCTTCAGTAACCGCCATGCAATGGACCGGCGAGCGTTTTACCGTCGAAGCGTTATTTTCGAACGATATTATCGCCACTCAACGTTCTTTCCGCAAGTTCAATATTCAAACTTGACATCAGGTTTCCAGTCGGCAATCGATTTTTCAACGAGTGGGCAGATTTAGGAGAATTTTTAATGTGCTACTAAGCTAAGGAGTACATCAACATACTGCCAGAACACCCCGAAAATGTTGAAGCAGTAGGGCAGCCATTTTAGCGTTCTCTCAGGCGTTTAGCGCGCAAACATGAAAATTCGATTAGTCGCCTTATAAAGGGTCTTTCATTAACAGCGCCCCATTTTGTTTTGTAAATAAAACACATTATTTATTTGAAAATTATGGAAATTTTTATTTCATTATGAAGTAAAATGGATACTATCGGTTATGAAGTAAAACATTATTAAGATGTCCACCACGCAAATGCAGACAAGAATGAAGTCGTTGAACCTAATTTTCTATGACTCTCTCACATAAATAAGGTCGTATATTAGCAATTTATCGTTTAAAATTGATCTGTGAATGCCTGAATTTACTAGATGATTGCTGTATACCAATGACTTAATGTAACTCCAAAGAAAGAAGTACAATGGAGTTAAATTGCAGAAACGAGGCGGATAATTTATCGATCCATTTCTTCAGATTTTTTCTAAGCACTAATTTCGCTTTAACTGATGTGTTGCTTTAAGTTCTTGGGTTAAAACAATTTTGTATGGATGTAAACCAAGGTGGTCTTTCCATAAAATTCGCCACAAAGACTGTCTTCACGAACACTTTCACGTACGGCAGCAATATTCTCTTCAGTTCTTGCATTTCTTTGTCTCACTGACATCATGAAGTATAAGTTTGTTTCAAACTTCTTCACTAAACGTTCAACTGTTCTTTTGTCCGGACGATTATAATGACCATAAATTGGAGTTAAAGCACGTAAAGTCAGAAACGCGATATTTCATAATAAATTTGAACTGCTTGTAAAAGTTGTAGGAGTTAGTACCTTTCCATGATTAAATGGTAGACATCGACAAATACAACTGTCAATGTCACAAATAAACATGGCTGCCATGCATAAGTAATGTCAATTTAAAAATGAGGCGTTTCCATTGAAAGGCCCTTAATAATATTTTCAGCGTCTTGGCACATGAAATTTCATTAGCAATACAAAACTCAACACAGATTTTCTCTTAGATATTTTTATCTGTTATAATAATCTCACACAAACTCGAGATGACATGACAAAATGAAACTCTGTAGACAAAACAAAAATGACAAATGAAGGTCCTCTTGAGTAAAAAGGACAATTGTGTGAACTTAGCAACAAAACGAATTTCGTCAATCTCTTCAACCGTCCTCAATAAAAATATTATTCAAGAGTTTTCTTTGATTTCAGAATTAATTTATTGTGTCTTTCATTTTATTCAAATTATTCCTAGAAATAATTGGATTTGAATTTGTATCTTCCTCATAATACTTATAATTTCAAAATAGAAATTTTCAGTGATCGACAACGGGCCAGCTAGAAAAGAAAAACACGCTGAAAAGCTTCAACACATGGGTGAAGAAATAAGCGATCCTTACGAAATATCAGTTCTTCGCAGGGAAGATTTCACATTCAACGAAGGACAAGGCGTTGGAGATGATGTTCAGCAAAGTAACAATAAACCTTCGGTTGTAACACCTAGAGGACACCAATGTATGTTTGATATTTTGTCCTGAGTACAGTAATTTTGGTTATTTTTTTTTTTTAGCTCCATGTGCTTTTCTGATTACGGCATCTGGATTAGATAAACATGGATCTAGCCATCCAAAACCACTGAAATACAGTCATATAGATATAGCTGCATCTACATTTACGTATCCGCTTCCAGGAACAGGAGCTCCAGTTTTATCTCTTGCTAACATGCATTTACTTAATTTGGAATCTTGTTCCATTACCGAATGGAAATAATGTATACTTACAAAACAAAACTAAACAAATTAAATTAAATAGAAGAATGTCATAACATGATAAATGATCCCTCGGTCTTTTTTGTAGACTTTTGGTTATGAAACGATTAGTTTATCGTGATGAACTATTTTTGTTTAAATTCTTTAAAAGCAGGAAATTCATGAGGCAATGAATAATCATTGGATTATTTCGGTTGTGTGGTGGCTTTTGTACATCCAACAGGAGATGCGATAAATTTGTGAATGTGGGCCATCTAGAGTTTGCATTTTTTTTATTATTATAAAATTTTGCTTCGACACCCAGGTCATTAGCGGTTCAAGTACAATATAATTTTACATTTTTGTTACAAATTTAGTTATATTATGACCAAAATTAGATGATAAATCAAATTGTTCTGCTATATCTTAACTCCAATTGCTCTGAGAAATAATATTGTGTTGAAAGCTTCTGGTCTGCAAATGTTGAGGGCATTATCCATTTTGGAGCTAACTGTATTGGATTTCCTTTGGTTTTCATATAGCGAGCAATCCGTTAGTATACTACTCTGTTAACAACATTTTTACATTTAATCGTCAAAATTTATTGGGTCGCCTTCAAAATAGGCTCCATTTGCTCCAATACATCTATGCCAACGGCACTTTAGCTCTCGCGCCGAATTTTGTTTTATGGCTTCAATCGACTCAAAACGGGTGCCACGAAAGGGCAATTCTAGTTTTGGGAAGAGGAAAAAGTCGCAGGGAGCCAAATCCGGCGAATACGGTGGTTGCTGAAGCACGTTTGTTGAGTTTTTGGCGAGAAAGTCAGTCACAATAGTAGCTCGGTGAGAAGGCGCGTTATCGTCATGCAAAATCCATGAGTTGTTCGCCCACAAATTTGGCCGCTTCTTACGGCTACGCTCACGCAAACGTTTCATGACGCCTAGGTAATACTCCTTGTTTACCGTCTCACCCTCTGGAACGAATTCGTAGTGCACCACGCCACGGATATCGAAGAAAACAATGAGCATCACCTTCATTTTCGAGCGGCTTTGGCGTGGTTTTTTCGGTTTCGGCTCATTTTTTGCCACCCATTCCGATGATTGCTGGCTTGTTTGCATATCGTACTCGTAGACCCAGGTCTCATCACCAGTTATAATGCGTTCCGTGAATGTAGAATCGGAATTACAGCGATCCAGCATGTCTGAAGCAACCTGTTCGCGATGAAGTTTTTGAAGAAAATTCAGGTCTTTCGGTACGAGTCGTGCGGCCACCTTTCTCATGCCCAAAATATCAATCAAAATCGTACGTGCGGACTCGTGGGATATCTTAAGATCATGTGCTATCTCTCTCAAGCTGGTACGACGGTTTTCCAGCACCCTTTCCTTAATTTTATCGACGTTATCTTCGTTATCTTCGACCACTTCACGACCGTCCTTGAAGGCTCTGTACCACTGATATGCACGAGTTTTCGATAGAGCATTATCACCAAAGGCCTTTTGCAACATTTTCAATGCATCGGCACACGAAAATTCATTTGCAACACAAAACTTTAAACAAATTCTTTGCTCAACGTAATCACCCATAGTAAAAATCGGCACGCACTCTGACATCGACTGACTTAATCAGCTATTGCAAACACACTAGTTGACAGATCCCGCTCAAGCTTGGCATAGTAATTAAGGACAGTGGTACCAACCTAGGAAAAAAAAATTTTACCTGCCTCATTGCCCCGCCAGATTTAAATCGATAATTCCCGGTACTTTCTTGACAGAATGTATGCTTAACTGTTACTTGGACGTTACATGAGTTGCACTGTGGTGGGGGTTCTTTCTTCAGTAAGTATGAGTGTGTGAATCGTGTATGTCCAATTCGAAGTCTTCTCAGTGTCTCAAGTTCATTTCTTTTCATCTTGATGGGATGGGATTTGGCGGTAAGTGATCAGTGTACAGTTGCCCATTTCAGTCTTATTTCATTTTTATATTTAGTGATGAGGTCGTAGGTAGTCATGATTTCTTCAGGTTGTTCCTCAGATATTGCTGTCTTTGCATATGTGTCGACTTTTTCGTTACCTTCGATTCCTGAATGAGAGGGTATCCATATCAGGGTTATTTTTGCCGTTGCTTGGTTTTGGTTCATTAAGTCTGAGATGTTATTGACGATAGGATTTTTGGAATACATATTCATAATAGCCTTAATCGGAGCAAATAAGTGGGTCTTGAAAGCCTTGATTGACTGCATATTCGATAGCTTTTTGTATTGCTATAAGTTCGGCAATGAAGATGGTACAATCTTCTGGTAGTTTATACATTTGACATGTTGTGTTGGAAAGATAAGCGCATCCGACTCCTTTCGATGACTTAGCTGCGTCCGTGTATATCATTTGGCAGTTTTTATAATAAGAAATCATCTCTCTGAAATGCGGTTGTAAAATTTCTTTTGGAGTTTCACTTTTACTGCACTTTGTAAGATGCAGGTTGACACTGAGTTTCTGTTTCCTATTGATCCAGGGTGGATGAGCAGGTTCTCTATAAATAATTGTAGAGGGGAGGGGGGAGGTCAATGAGTTGTTTACTAGGTAATATAACGGGGGTTTACAGTTTTATTGTTTTGATATAAGCGCTTGTATTTCTGGCTGATTATCTGATTTGGCTTGGGTTTTGGGTGTCTCCAGAAATTCTGGCAGATTATGTTAGCTGCAGCATTTGTCGGCGTAATGCTAAGGACAGTTCGTCTGTTTCTTTGCATAGACTATCTGTAGGACTGGTAATATGTGCACCTTATACTAGTCGAGGTGCGGTGTTCTGTATAACGTTGAGCTTTTTTAGGGAGGTTTTACTAGCCGTGGAGTACAAGATTGATAATCAAGCTTGGGCCGAATTAATGTTCTGAAAAGCGTCAATAGAGTTTTCTCTTCTTCTCCCCAGTGGTTATTAGATGAAACTTTCATGATATTTAGTCTTCGAATGCAACTTGCTTTGAGTTCTTTGAGATGTTCTTGCCATGTGAGTCTTGTATCGAAAGTGATCCCGAGGAAAGTGTGAGATTTAACGTTTTCTATAGGAGTATTCGTGAGATTAAAATGCATGGTTTGTAATGCTTTCTAGTGAATATCATCACTTTAGTTATGATCTGTGAGCAGCGGAATCTGGATATATTTGACCATTCTTCGACTTCGTTAATACAGACTTGCAATAACTCCTTAGTTGTTTCAGAATCTCTACCACGACACATTATAACAAAGTCATCGTATATTGACGGTTTTACAGGTGATTTTATTGAAGAGACTACATCATCTATGGCTATCAGGAACAGAGTTGTGCTGATCACCGAACCTTGTAGTAGTCCGTTTTGTAAAATGTAAGATCTAGATTTATTGTTGCCTAGTTTGACTCTGAAGGATCTTTCGCTGATGAAGTTTTGTATATAATGTAGAATCTTTCCATCAATGTTTTTTTCCTTCAGTTTTTGTAGTAGGCCATGTTGTGTCTCCATGTTGTGTCATATTCTTTCACAATGTCGAAAATGACTGCTATTAATTCTTCTTCATTAGCAAAAGCGTCCATAATTTCTGTATGTAATTGTACTAAATTCTCCATTGTCGATCTATTTTTACGAAATCCACTTTGATACTTTGATATTAACCTTTCCTTCTCCAGTACATAACATAGCCTTTTATTTATAATTTTCTTCATGACTTTGTACATAGTGTTAGCGATATAGGACGATAACTTCTAGCTTCCGTTTTGGAACACTTCGGTTTGAGGTATGATAGTCGCTTCTCTCCATTTACTTACGATAGTTTTCTCAATGAAATTTTTGTTGAACAGTTTTTGCAAGATCTCCAAACCTGATTCGGGAAGATGTTTGAGGAATATAACTGGTATCTGGTCTAGTCCTGGTGAGCTAATTTTGCTATTATCGATGGCGTACTTCAGTTCTTCTAGAGTTATTGGTAGGTTTATTGGGTTCTGATCGTCTTGATCTATGCATTTTGCATTTTGAAGTAGTGGTTATGTCGAATCTGGCAACAATTCTGTGATTCGTGTTTTGAAAGAAAGTTAGCTTAATATTGAACATTAACGACGTGGGTCGATTTATTCCCGAGCAAAACTAGCAAATTTCAAAAACTTATTCCCAAATTTGTGAATCCTCTATCCAAACTATAAGAAATTTACGTGGAATATTCAGTTGCAATTTCTGGATCAATTTGTTCGTGAAAACTAGATCGTTGTTTGATAAAACAACCCGTTCACGTTCTCGTCCTGTGAGCACATCGGAAGACATTGCTACTCTAGCTCAGAATGTGGCTGAGCATCCTTCAACATAAACTCGTCATCGTGCTCAAGAATTGAACATTGCTCGCACTTCTTCGAGGTTTATTGCATAGAGACCTCGGTATGAAGGCTCACAAAATTCAACTGGTGCAAGAAGTGAAGCCTCATGTCCATCCGATGCGTTTCTACTTCGCTCTGTAGGCGTATGATCTCATGGCCGAATATTCATTAGCTTTTTATTTACAGCAAATCAAAAATGGTACTTTTAAAATGTCCACCACTTAGATATATTTGTAAGTTTTAAATGTTCGTTTTTTCCAAGATTTGCAAGTTGAAAATATTCTGGTAATTTAACCGCACGAAATTATGCATGAACTTTAGTGTCATTATTTCACATAAATACCAAATTTTAAGTCGATTATATTTATTTAGTCCGTCTAGAAAGTATTCGGAAAAAACTCAATTGTAATTATTAGTATATATTTTTAATTCTTAAATTAGAAAATTACAACACAATATTTATCTTATTTACTCAAATAACCTTCATTTAACTATAAACACTTTACTAAACGTCGAGGTACACCTGATACTAGATCACCTCCTTTATTTTTCTGTGATGATAGACCAGGACTGAAAAACTCACTGAATTTAATCATTTTCATTTCGTGTCACTGCTCGTTCAACTTCAATCTTCATTAGTCCCCATATGGTTTCAATGGGACTAAGATCGGGTGGAGCTGCTGGCCATGAAATGGTTGTCACTTGGAGTTCTTGCATCTCAGCGTGAGTATAGGCTGAAGTGTGGCATCTTGCATTATCCTGCTGAAAACGCCACCTCTCTGGATATAAAGCATTTGCCGTTTCAAGGCGAAAATCTTTCAGAGAGCCACAATACTTTTCACTATTAAAGGTACCAACAACTATACAGGAAGGCGTAGCACCACGCTGTGATATTGCTCCCCAAACCATTATTTTAGTGGTAAATTTGGAAATTTGACTGGTAGCAGGTTGTTTTGATAGGTTTCCACCAAGTTGGAAACAACTTTCATCAGGTATAAAGAAATTATTAAAATTATCTTCTTGAAAACCTTGACAAAATTCTATTCTTCGTTCCTTCTGTAAAGGTGTCATTGTAGGAATTTTTTTGGGTTCCTGGATATGAAGCGTTGCCTTTTCAGTGACATACGGACGGGTTCTGGACATACTTTAATATTTCGTTGATTTCCAAATCTTTTAGCAACTTGCGAAACCCCAGGCGCGAATTGTGTCGTCCTGAGGCCAATAAAGCGTTTAAATTATTTCCTTTAATCATACGGAGTCTTCCTTAAACTGGTCTATGCCTCATATCCATGCCATTTTTTTGCTCTTTATTGTCTCACATACAGCACTTTTTCCAAGTTCAGTCAATTGCACTCATTTTGTAACGTTTCGAAAACCTTTTCTATAAAAAAATTCTACCTGTTTTCTTTTTTTCTGGTTGCCACATTATTTCATGAATTGTATATCTGTTGACAATCAACAATATTTGACCAATAATGTTGCTATGCAACTTTGGCTATAGCCGACTATCTGCACAAACTATTTAATACATTACTTTGGTGTTAAAATGTTACGAAAAGAAGTATTAAGAGTACAAATAAGTTTCCGCCGTTTTTTAACACAAATTGTTTATGAATCATTCCTAATGATTTTAAACGATGTGAGACTGCTTGCTGAGTGACTTCTAATGTAAGAGCAAGTTCTTTTTGTGTTTGAGATGAATCTTCCTCCAATAATTCCTCGAATTCTGCATCCTCGTAAATTTTTGGCTTTCCACTGCGATCTTTGTCTTCTACGTCGAAATCACCGTTTTTAAACTTTTGAAACCACTCTCGACACGTTCTCTCACTCTAACTCACAATAACTATTTTTTAAGCCGGTTATCATCTGCGAAAGCTAACCGAAACTCCGTGCCGCGCCATCTACAATAAAACGGCGGAAACTTATTTGTACTCTTAATACATTGAAATTATGAAAAATTATTCTGATCCTGATACTTTCTAGACAAACTATACTTTCCAACATATTTGAAAAATTTGATTTCAAATGAGAGCAACTCAGAAAGGTATTGAGCTATTTCTGACCATTTTTGATGAGATATTCGTTAAAGGTATTACATATTAGGAGTACAAATAAGTTTTCGCCGTTTTATTGTAGGTGGCGCGGCACTGAGTTTCGGTTAGCTTTCGCAGATGATAACCGGCTCAAAAAATAGTTTGGACATTCAAGAACAACATAACCTATTAATATCATTGATTTTATATTAAAAAAATATAATTTTTATAAGTTGAAAATGTCAAAATTTGAGCCAAGTAAGCGTCATTTGCGGGAAATATTAGTTTACTTCTTTAATTTAAAGAAATCTGCTGCTGAGACGCATCAATTGCTCGTAGAAGCATATGATGAGGGTGCTTTGAGTGAGAGAACGTGTCGAGAGTGGTTTCAAAAGTTTAAAAACGGTGATTTCGACGTAGAAGACAAAGATCGCAGTGGAAGGCCAAAAATTTACGAGGATGCAGAATTGGAGGAATTATTGGAGGAAGATTCATCTCAAACACAAAAAGAACTTGCTCTAACATTAGAAGTCACTCAGCAAGCTTTCTTCTATAATAAATATTTAATTTGTGTTAAAAAATGGCGGAAACTTATTTGTACTACTAATAGTAACTCATTTTTTTTTCAATGTTTAAAAAAGCCTTTATTAGTAAGACTCCAAATCTACCTTAAAAATTTTGAATCTCTTCTCGTTAGGAAATTAGTATTTTTACCACCAGTCGTCCACCAGAACGGTCGAAGTTTGGCAGAAATATTGGTATCATTATTGAATGGAATCAGTCCTCACTTGGTGAAAATCCATATTAAATAATTTGAATATTATTGGTAACATTATTACACACCTAAATTCAATATGTTAAGTTGTTTCGAATCCATTGGAAAATAAGAAGAAATTTAAAATGTGAATAACTGCTGAACCGATTTTGCCCAGTAACGAAACCATTGGAAACATTTAGACTCCTGGAGTTCTGAAGGAATGGAGCAAGGCACACCGCGTTCGACGTGAAACACAAAGTCACTGGCGTCAAAGGCAGACATGCGCACCACGCCTGTCTGAAGAGTTCAGGTGCACATGCTCGGAACGAAACGCCGCCTCCCGAAACAAGAGGTCGAAGCTCCCAAGTAAAATATAACGAAAATACTGCTTATTGATCTCAATATACAAAAGGGCATAAACAATTAGTTGAACTTTTCCACACACAAGACTTGCAATATCAGCTCTCAAAACATATAATGATTCTGCGGCTTAAGTGTGAAGTTGGGTTCGAAAAAATACAATTAAATCCTCAGTCCGGTAAGAATGAAATTACTTTCCGAACAATATCTTATACTTTGGACCTCGTATTGTTCATCTGCGAGTCAACTTAAATCGTTTGGGGTTCAAATTTGGAAAATCACAGACATTCGGCAAATTTTTGGCAGTCTGTCCTCTAGAATGCGCAAAAATAAAAGAATATAAAGTATTTGTTTTTGGAAATGAAGCAAAGCTTCAGCACCACGACGCTAGATGTCCCTTAAACAAAACATATTTTACTTGCGCCATCTAATAGATGATTGTTGAACCTAGATTGCAAAAGGCTACTAATTTAGTAATCTGTGGCAGACACTTTCACATAACATTACCATTGAGGGGTCTTTGGAGGACTTTTGCTTGAAATAAAACTGTCAATTAGTTTTACTTCCACATCCGATTTATAATTATAATTTTTATTCGATATGAATTTTCAATTTTAACAACTTTTGCTATTCATGAAAATTTATGGTATTATTTCACATCATTTTATAGTATAAAAAAGCATGATTAATTATGAATTAATTCCAAATAAATCAAACCGATATATTACAATATTTTTCTGGTTGCAAAATAATGGAAGGTGTCATCTGATATTTTGTATTCCTAGTTTTCTGCATGAGGCGGCATCTATCGGGAAAACGATGAATATTCGTTAGAAGATCGGTGAATTCTACTCCTGATCTTCTAGGTATCTTGACGATAGACTCATCTACATGGATTAGTACCTCAATAGTAATGACCAAGCTTTAACTGAATGTCGAGTACTTCTTTTCTGACTGTTGAAAAAACATTAGAAAACACATGTCTGCAAGGTTTGGAAGAGCTCAGATTCGCTAAAAAATCGCTAGGTGTCGCTGAAAACAGAACATTTCACGATTGCCATGTTGTAAGAGAATGTTGAATCCAATGTTTGATAGGTGTCGCCTAAGAAAAAGAAACCTGTAACCATTTCCACTCATTATTTAGACCTTGAAGGTTAGAATTCTTTTTTGCCTATTCAGTATCTCGCATCGCCATCTACTAGGGCGGTAATGTTGGTGACTATTATCTATAACCTCCCCTCCTATTTGTGCGATATTAGATTACAAATAGAATTTCATTACATTTCGTTCGTTTCCACAAAACCGAAAAGGAAACATAACCTAGAAATACACAAAGATACCTCCGGACAATGACTTCAGACAATGGGTAAAATGATTCATCACCATTTTCGAATTAATCCTCATAATTTTTGTTTTCAGACCTTTTCCTCTGGAAGTAGTACCTGTGACGGACTTGAACGACCCCCAATATGATGGAATTTTGCTGGTGGTAGCCCCAGTGCAAATAGAAACAGTTGAAGAATTTTCTGGGGTTGTACAGGATGCCATTGCTTTAGACGAAGCTCTAAGGGATGAGGTAGGAATACTTGCCATTCCACAATTCAACGCGAAAAGATTGATTTATGTACCTACCGGAACTATCGATGTCGATTACGATGATGTCAGATGTTTTAGAAGAGCTGGAGCCAATGCAATCAAGCGTGCGTTGAAGGCAGGAGTCAAAAACCCACTAGTTTACATATTGGGACACCCGGACTACAAGCAGGCGGCACTGGTCACTCTTATAGGTATTTTGGAGGGGCTATATGTGGTAAGAAACACTTTTTATCACATAAATTTGTCGCACTCTTCATCTTTAATCATTTTCTTTGTTTACTGTTGAACAAAGAGACGGAGTTACAGGTAACTTCCTTGTTCAGTTGTACCTGTGCGTTCTTCGTCGATAGGTGCTGCCATCTGCTTTCACACTATCGATTCGCAGTTGCGATCCTTGTATCCTTTGTGTACACAGGGTGCAGATGTTAATTCTTCGTTGAGGGTGAAGTGTAAATCAAAGATCTTCAAGCGACTTGTTAAAGAAGTTTGGAGTATCGAGTGTGACAGAAAATTTGATATCAGATTTGCCTGTTATCATAAAAAAATTGCATTTTATTTCAATTTGGGCTTTTCCCACAATTCAAAAATCTTAATGTTATCGGTTAATATCAAGAGGATTGACCACATTCATGCTTCATCTGACTCAAATGGAATTTCTTATCAGTAATTGTTATAAAATATAGGGGCAACGTGATCGTTTATGACCGCATCGAAAATATGTGTGATAAAACTATCAATACAAAATATATCGGCATTTTATTTAATAAAAATATTTTTGAAGATTTCTTTTTTGCGATAGAAGATATCTGATTGATTTGGTCCTTAATTGTCGAAGCCTACGTATGAATTTATCCCCCTGAAAGTTTCAAATTTCGAAGTATCAGGTGTTTATTCCCAGAGTGTTAGAACTTTCGATAGGGATAACTGTGATTTGACAGAAGGTAGAAGCCAGGTTGGTTTGACATTTCTGTTCAGTAAGCATTGACAAATTATCATGGAAATACTCACGCCGCAACAACGTTCACAAATTGTTGAAATTTATATTCAAAATCAGTAGTCTATTCGCCAAACTTAAAGAGCACTTCGTGAAATTTATGGTTTACATAATCGTCCATCAGAGCAGCTTATTCGTCGAACTATCGATAGATTTCGGACAATATTTTCTCTACTCGATGCAACAACAAGACAAAGAACTGTACGTACAGAAGAAAATATCGCTGCTGTAAGTCATAGTGTTAATGATAATCCAGATTTGTCTATTCGTCGACGTTCACAACAAGTTGGACTCTGTACATCCACCACATGGAAAATTTTGTGTGAAGATCTTGGTCTACACCCATACAAGATCCAACTGGTTCAAGAACTAAAGCCACTTGACCATAATAAGCGTCGTTTGTTTGCTGGTTGGGCCCTAGAACAGCTTGAAGTTGATCCACTTTTTTATCGTAAAATTGTGTTTAGTGGTGAAGCTCATTTCTGGTTGAAGGGCTATGTAAACAAGCAAATTGCCGTATATGGAGTGAAAACAATCCTCAAGAAGTTCTGCAGGTTCTATTGCATCCTGAAAAATGCACTGTATGGTGTGCTTTACACACTGAAGGATTCGGTCCATATTTTTTAAAAACGATGCTGGAGCTAATGTTACAGTGAATGGTGCTCGTTACAGATCGATGATCATGATTATTTGTTTCAAAATTTGAATGGTGTCGACCCAGAAGTGTTTTGGTTCCAACAAGATCGTGCTACACCTCATGCTGCTACCGTAACAGTTGATTTATTGAAAGAAAGATTTGGCGATAGCATTATTTCGAAAAATGGTCCAATTAATTGACCTCCAAGATCATGCGACATAACTCCACTGGATTATTTTCTTTGGGGTTATGTCAAGTCATTGGTTTATGCTGATAAACCAGAAACAATAGACGCTTTGGAAGTCAACATAACTCGTGTTATTGATGAAATAAGGCCTGAATTACTCGAAAAAGTGGTCTAAAATTGGTCTGATCGAATGCGGTTCCTCAGAGCTAGTTGTAGTGGGCATATGGCGGAAATTATTTTTAAAACATAAATGTCATAAAATTATCTTTCAAATAAAAAAATTTGGCTTCAATATTAATTTAAATGTGTTTTATTTCAATTTAAAGTTTTATCACTCCTAATAAAACACCCGATATTAATAGAGTATAGATAAGTCAATGAACGTTATTTTAGAATCTTTAGTCTTGCTTTCCTATCATCCTATTTCAATAAAACAGAGCGAATATGTTTCTCCAAACTTCACGTAATCTATCTGTGAAAACCGCAAGAAACTCCGTCAACAGAAAGAGAGTCAGACAAAAATTTGAAAATGGTGTTTTTGTATTTTGTTACTATTCTACTTTCACTCGCCCAATATATATAATATACGAACATCCCAATTGTAACTGTTTTATTATATGTATAGATATTTCTTTGTTTTTCCTATTAAGTTGAATAAAACTAAAATTCCAGATCTAAGTGTCCTAAAAAGTGAAACGGACCTATAATTTTCTTTTCGCATACGGAATTTTTCAGCACAAGTCTATCTAGAAAAAAAATTTTCTACGTAGACGGTTCCCGAACCCCAAAAATTCAGGAATGAAACACGTGTTTATATAATAAAATAGAAAAAGGCTTTTTACTTGATAGAAGAAATATAACAAAATTTGAATATCAAAACAAATTAAAATATGTTAGTCTTCTACAATTTTAATTTCAAAAAAATTTTATTCAAAAAACTTTTAGAATTATATTAATGTCTAAAATAAGCACCGCTTACGTTTAATAGACGTATATAATCAAAACTCAATATATAATGTCAAATGGATTAAATAAACCAACAGATATACGAAAGTTATTAAAATTAATAAATGAATATTTAAAGGAGACAAAATTTTGTTTCTGATCTTACCTTTAAGAACACCAATTGCCTTTTAAAAACATGAATACACCTTAAGGACTTCTCAAAGAATATAATTTATTAGAAATATTCAATATATTTAAATATTCGAATAAATTAATTCAGAAATCTCTCAAAACATGCGTTATATCTTCAGAAAACAGATATAATTCTAAGTAATCCCTTCATCGGTCCTAGATAATATTCCAAATATCAAAATCAAAAAACTAACCTATATCACAACGCACACGTGCTAAGAATGAATGCTTCGAAACCAGACCAACTTTAAAATTCAAGATTGATCTATGTTCTAACAAAATCACAGAACAGTGTTAGTTATTTTTAAGGTTATTTAAATTCATTGACATTCTATAATGAGATTTATTGAAGCCAAAATAATTATATATTATATATAAAATAAAATAGAAATTAAAGTTGTAGAAGACTAACATATTTTAATTTGTTTTGATATTCGAAAAAAAAAGTGTTAATATTTCTAATATCTTCCATTGATATTGAAGTTCGTTTCGTCTTCGTTCGTAGACTCATCAGAGTACAAGATATACAGTTTGGATCAGTAGATTTAGTTTTTAAAAAAGAATTATAAAACAGTTCCTCTTATAGGTTTAGGAAGAAAAAGAAATACAGATGTTCCAAAAATAGTAGTACAAATTTAGAAATATCAGGTTCAGCATCACGTTCAAACTAATAACTAAAAGTATTGCAAAGTCTATTGTACCATTTATCCGTTTAAAATGTTAGTGTTACCTTCATGCCATACAGTGTGTACCAATGAAAATTTGACCCCCTCCAGAACTCAGAAAAGAAGACTATTATTGTTAATTTGTTTTGAGAGGGACGAATTTCTATAATGAGTTTATTCCGAAAAAACCACCATCATGAAGGTGGCATCAATCCCCAACATTTTTTAAATAGGAAAGAGATGTCATGTGTTGGTTATTTTGAAAGTTATTCATGTTCTGCGCACAACCCAGTTAAAATTTTCTAAATTGGTTCACTATTCACGAAATAATGTAATATTGAAGTTACCGTCAAAAGGTGATGTTGAATAGATGATTGATTCGCCCATATTCAAGAACCTAAGAGTTTTAAAGAATTCTAAAATAATTTTCAAGTTCTCTGTTAGGAAGAAAAAATTCCTTTGACGACATTGTTCCGAAAAAACACCTGAGGGTGGCAACAACCTTAATTTTTTTTAATAGGAAAGGGATGGTAGATGTTTTAGTTGAAAAGCTTTTTTGTTCTCTGAAAATCCTAGTTGGAATTTTCAAATTAGGTAATTTTTTTCAAGCAATTTGATATTGAACATTATCAGAAGGATAACAAACAGAAATCCAATACATTCAAATACACCAGATCTTTAAGTAATGATAGTGAACAAAGTCTCAAACCCAATTATGATAGAGATACGAAAGACTGAAACACATTTGATGAAAAATCTTAATCTTAATCTAAATCTTAACGGAAAGTGATTATTTTAGCAAATCAGTTACTTTCCTAGAATTAAATAATTTTCAATTAATCAAACACAAAGCAACGACAATTTTCCAAAATCAAATTAAATCCCTAATAACCCCGGAATCCAGCCTCTTTCGGAACACCCCAAAAAATAAATTAATTTTAAGGAATCCACAACCTCCAAAAATGTATTCTTTGATTAAATTACACAAGGAAGATTATCCTATTAGACCGGTCGTTTCGTTCGTTAGTGCACCTTCATTTAAACTTTCGAAAGAACTTATTCAGATTATTTTAAGAGAACCTAAATTCCAAGCTAAATACTCGATAAAAAATTTACTACAGCTAAAAAATAAAATAAAGAATATCCACGTACCACATAATGCTAAATTCATTTCATTTGACGTAAAAAATTTATTTCCAAGTATACCACCAAACGAAACAATTAAACTAGTAGATAATCTATTAGCCAACAACAGATGCAATACAATTATCAAAGAAGATATATAAGAATGTCTAAATATTTGCACTAAACAAATTTATTTTCAATTCAAAAATAAAATTTATAAATCTGAAAACGGTTTGATTATAGGAAATCCCTTAAGTTCTTTATTAGCAGAAATATTCATGGACAATATTGAAACTAAAATTCACCAAAATCCCCTCAAGAAATACTTTTTATATTGGTATACCATGTAGATATGTAGACGATATTTTCTGTTGCTTCACAAGTACAGACAGACTTTTGAAAAAATTCTTTTTATTCATCGATGAAAAACATCCTTCAATTAAATTCACTATGGAAACCGAACATAATAATTCTATTAATTTTCTTGATTTAAATGTTACTCGAATGAATAATTCACATGATTTTTCAATATTTCACAAACCAACCTATACGGATTCTATTATACACAATAAATCAAATCATCCTCTAAATCAAAAATTATCAGCATTTAATTGTATGATCCATAGATTAGTTAATATTCCCATGAATCGAGAAAATTATATTTCAGAACTTAACATAATTAAACAAATAGCTATTAATAATGACTATGATCCTAAGTTGATAGACAAATTGTTGATGAATAAAAATAATAGAATAGCTTTAAATATGGTGTTTCCTAATATAAAAGAAAATTTTAAATACATTTCCTTAAAATACACTAAAGGTATTTCTGAAAAAATTGCCACATACCTCAAAAATAAATATAAATTAGGGACTTCATTTAAAACGAATTCAAACTTGAGTAAATTTATTAAAAATAATAAAGACTGTACACATAAATATGCTAAAGCGGGGGTTTATAAGTTAACCTGCGGTGATTGCCCTGAAGTTTACATAGGACAGACTGGAAGAACTTTCCGTCATAGGATTTGTGAACATTTGAAGAGTTTCCTCAATAATAAAAGTCATTCTACATATTCCAACCATTTGTTAGAAACAGGACATACTTTCAACCATAACTTTGAAATTCTACATATAGAAAGCAAAAGTTATGTCTTAAATCTGTTAGAATCCCTAGAGATAAATAAACATAATAAAATTGGAATATTACTTAACGAACAAATATATTTAAATAACGCACCTCTGTTAAATATATTCAGATAAGCTGGAATTTGCAGCGACCCTTTTTTTGGGTTTTAGTGCTCAATAAAAATTTATTGTACTTACTGTAATATAAATAGCAACGGATTTCGGAAACAAGCTCAGTTATTCAAAATGTGATCTTGCCTGATGATGCTACTGTGATAGCGAAACAATTGTTGTGAACATATCAATGAAACTTTGTGAAAATCAGAAAAACCTTATTTAAATATTATTTAATATGGATTTTCACCAAGTAAGGACTGATACAATTCAATACAATGATAAAAAATCTTCAAAAAATAGTATACATTGTAATGAATTTCAGGTGTTTCACACATTTTCCAATCATGAACGATAAGAAAATCGAATGTTTCTAAAGTAAAAACATTCAAAAACACAAATTGTTCAGCCCTTTATTAAACAAATTTTAAAATTTCAATTGCGTTGTTTAGAGAAAAGAAAAAACTTCTCAACTAGTTACCAACTAAACCACATCAAACATTTCCCCCTTATTCAAAAAATTTTGGGGTTGTTACCATCCTCTGGTGATTTTTTCGGAACAATGTCGTCATAGGAATTCTTTCTCCCCAATACAGAACTTGAAAATTATTTTTGGAATCTTCAAAACTCTTAGGTTCTTGATTCTTGGCGGTTCAGCATCACCTTCTGACTATAAGTTCAATATGACATTATTTCGTGAATAATGAACCGATTTTGAAAATTTTAACTGGGTTTTGTACAGAACATAAATAATATTCAAATTAACCGACAGTCGACATTTCTTCCCATTTAATCAAATGTTGGTGGTGGCTTTTCGGAACAAACTCATGATGTAAATCCGTCCCTCTCAAAACAGAAGTTGACCTGTTTTTAAAAATCTTCGAGAATTCTTCGTTTCTGAGTTCTGGTAGGGGTCAGATTTTCTTTGGGACACCCTGTTTATTTCTCATAGAGTCAACTTCATACTTCTGTTTTTAATTCGTAAAATATCATTTATTTGAAAAAGCAATGATCTAGTGAATGTTTCACCTAATGGGAGTCTTATTTTTACAATTACTTCTTTCAGATTTAGAAAAACGAATTTTAAATAGTGTAAGCAAGTAATTTTATGGATTCGTGATAATTAAAGTATATCCATCCTGTTTTTTTATTTTTCATTATTTTTTTTATAGATTAGATTCATAAAAATCATAAGAACGTGAACTATAAAGATAAAATTTTACGTTTAAAATTTGTCCTGTTAAACTTTCTTATTTTTTGAAGATTTGATACAAATCAAATGAAATTTTTTCAGGTGGTCTATAATTTTTATCACACAAATTATTTCAAAATAGGGAAAAACATTATCTCGAATAAAACGATTATATTCCTTATTATCGAAATTGTACGCCCCCCAACGATAGTGATATTAATTTCAACAATAGACGAGTGCATAATAAACAACGAGAAGTTGATAATTGTCATCCCAGAACAAATATTGATCCCATCTAACGTGTCATAAATCGTGATTTCACATAATTGTAATCAACGAGTACTCTCAATATTTATCTTGAAATCAGAAATCGAAAGTTCAACATTTGCCTTATCCCTGATAAGATAAAAATTTTCATTATCCTGTGGATTGATGTATTGTTATGCATTCTGATGATGTGGAAATTGATCATATGATTCATACAGATGCAATTTTCATTCTCATCAGCAGCTTGGTTTTACTTATCATCTGGAATTTTTATATTGAAGAGTTTTTCATTAACAGCACCCCATTTTGTTTTGTAAATCAAACACAGTATCTATTTGAAATTTTCGAAATTTTTATTTCATTATAAAGTACCATGGATACCATAAGTTATGAAACGAAACATCATTCAAATGTCAACCACAGAAACGCTGGCAGTAAAAAAGTCGTTGAATCCAATTTTCCATGACTCGCCCAAACAAATCGTCGTATGTTAGCAATTACTCGTTCAATATTTCTAAATTTCTAAATTTTAATTTCTAATTGTCTAAATTTGCTGGATGATTGCTGTAAACCAATCAACTAATGTAAAATAAAAATTAAATATTTTTTTAAAATTTTTGTCTCTTATTGTTTAAAAAATTGTTATAAACAAATGCGTTGTTTATAAAATAATTGAAAATTTTTTTAAGGAATATCAATCTTTGATGCTAATAATGATTTAAAAAAAAATTTTTTCCTTAAAAAAATTTTTTTATTGCTTAAAAACGCATTTGTTAATTAACAATCGTTTTCTCCCACTTCTAACTAATATTAAGGAACCATTTTTTCTTTCAAAATCATGATTTACTTTTCTTTTCCATATAAAAAATTTTTTTTCGTTTTGTTTCATTTTTCATTGTTTATATAATAAACAATTTGTTATAAACATATAAATTTTTACTTTATATTTTTTTTCCTATTCTTACTGCCACAAATACATTTTTTTTTATTATTTTTTTTTATTTTTAAATGTTTATGAATTAAAAAAAAAGATTGATGTTCTTTAAAAAAAAATTTAATTATTTTATAAACAACGCATTTGTTTATAACAATTTTTTGAACAATAAGAGATAAAAATTAAAAGAAAATATTTCTATGTAGCTTCCTACAACATAAAAACGGACCATTAATAATATTTTGAAAAAAAAAAGTTTTTAATTTTGCAACAAAAATTGTATGAGACGTATTTTCATCCCTCTGGGAAAATCATTAATATTGGGACTACAATTCCGGGAGTCAACACTTCTTTTTAGGAAATTTCCTCCTCTTTTTGAATCTTTTTTTTTATTTCATAAATCTCTATTAGTTTTTGAGATATTTACAAAAAACTAAACCCTCTTTTTTTTTAGTTAATTGTTAATAACTTTTGCAATTTTTGCAAGCGGAACTTCATTTTTTCAAAAATCATCTAGATGCCATTCCGAATCGAATGACACCTTGATCATAATTTTCGGAGACTGCTGAAAACAGTTGACCCAAAAGGCACTTGTTGACTAGACTATGGTACTATAACATCATGAAGCGTAAAATTTGTCTCAAACTTCTTCACTATACGTTCAACTGTTCTTTTATCCGGAAGATTATAACGACCACAAATTGGAGTTGAAGCACGTTAAGTTAGAGTAACAGATCGCGATTTTTCATAATAAATTAGGATTATTTGTAAACATTGTTGGAGTGTGTACCTTTCCATGATTAAATGGTAGGCACTGACGAATACAACTGTCAATGTCACAAATAAACAATAGCTGCCATACGTGAATGATGTCAATTTAAAAAAGGGCGTTCCCATTGAAAAACCCTTTATTATTACTTATCTGAGAAAAATTTATGATTAACAGAGAGTATCTTAAAAATGTCACTAACAGTCTCACCTGTAGATGATGGCTGACGATTCATAATTAATTTCAATGATTTCTAGACTATATTAATTGAATATTTTGGAGTATCAAATACTATCCCTGGAAATAGTTATGCTGAGTACTGTTTTCAAATATGTTTCAGTTAATTTAAAATAATGAAAAATTGACACAAATTATTTTTCAGTTGCGAAAAGAGACTTGATGAATAAAAATACAGTAATCTGTATTCTGTCATACGAAAGTCAAATTAACGTCATCTGTTGTAATTTTAGAACTGCTCTTCTCCTGAAGAAACGGAAGAATCTCATGGAATAATTTCACGAAATTTTACATGAGGTTTGTGTCACACAGAAACTATGTTTTTTTCACTTCAGCGAAATGACAGATACTGAAAAGAAAGTAAGATAATACTTTAAAAAAAGTTATCAAGTGAACTTATTTCAACTCCTAATACCAAAAACATATTGCTCTTCCTCTGCTATTTATAATAAATTTGATATTTTTCAGCCAATTCAAGTCCGCGAAGCAAATCCAACAAAACTGCACGGTATCAAGAAGGTTGGAGTGTACGTTAAACAGCCCCTGGATGCGGAGAAACTCATCACTGTGGCAACAATTTTGGAGCACGGACGCAGGGTAGCCTGCGATATTGGTGATGCTGACCCAGAAAGAATGGCACCTCCGAAAGTGGAGGAATACGTCACCAAACTGTTTTCGGGAACAGACGTCTCCGTCTCAGTGGTCAAAGATGTCAAGAAGCTGGAGAAGGAATACCCGCTTTTCGAGGCAGTCAACAGGGCTGCCAGTCAGATCCAAAGGCATCAGGGCAGGATAATTTTCTTGGAATACAAACCAAAGGTAGTACTGAAATGTTGGAAAAGATGAAGTGTTAATATTCATTTTGTTTAGGGTGAAATCAAGAAAACGGTCTTCTTGGTCGGCAAGGGTGTCACTTACGATACTGGTGGTGCCGACGTTAAGGCTGGAGGTGTAATGGCAGGCATGTCGAGGGATAAATGCGGAGCTGCAGCTGTTGCTGGATTCTTCCAAGTTCTTAGTCTGCTCAAACCAAGTAATATAAGAGTGGTTGGTGGTCTTAGCATGGTTAGAAATAGTATAGGATCAAACGGATATGTTGCCGATGAGCTCATTACAGCCAGATCTGGCAAACTTGTTAGAGTTGGTAATACCGACGCAGAAGGAAGGATGGTGATGGCAGATGTACTTTGCAAGGTAGTAAATTCGTCTAAATTCCAGTAGAAATGTTTTCAGTGTTTTGTATTCCATGACGAATATTAGATTTGAACAAATGAGAAAATAACTGAAATTCCCATTGAATTAAATCGGCATACTACGAATATTCCTCATTTGAAGAAAGTCATTTGAAGAGTCTACTTAGAGTGATCACTGAAGTTTTTTGTCGTTGAATTAGCACAACTTAATTCAATTGATTTGTACATATGCCAAATACACTCAAAAATTAAAGTGGATAATTTGCGTACATATAATAATATAAAGGGAAATGAAAAAGCGATTTTGTATATGTACTGATGTAAGTACATCAGTTACCTTGCCTGAAATGACAAAAATAAGCAAGAGTGTTTTAGAACGACAACATAGTAGAGATATAAATAAACGAAATGAAGATTTTGACCTGGTGTCTGCAAGAATCAAAAAAGGTTTCTTCTGTAAGAAACACCTTGAAAGTCAATGATGTTATCAATGAAAGCTAGAGGAATGTTTTGCCAAATGTCTGTCAAAGCATTGGCGAGCTGCTGCGGGTCAGATAAACGGTGTGATTATTGTGACATTGCAAGCCAGACATATTCAATACAACTTTGGTCTGGAGGGACAGCGGGCTAATCTGTTCGGTTAATGCCATGTATTTCTATGCAGTCGTTGTTAATTCTTGCCCGCTGTGGGGAGCTTTATCGTCAATTAACGTAAAATTATCGCCAATGGCTGTCGCAAAGGAAGTAATAATTGGTTCTACAATCAAATCACGACACCTTACCGCTGTCATGATTGCGTTAATGAAGATAGTAAGACCTGTGTGCCCATTAGAACAAATGTCTTCCCAAACGCAAATAGAAACCGCCCAACCTATTCCGCATTGTTTGACCAGAAACTATCTCAGCTTGCCGGAATGAGCTATTAATTTGGAATGCTGTTAAGAAGGGATTTTGTCATGCAGTAAACCGTTTTAGTCGATCTTGTGCGGCGGTTGTAGCTCTTGCTACAGTAATCCTGAAAATTCGATTTAAGTGAAAAAGTCAGGTTTCTCTAGAATATCTACTTCAATTTTTGGGCAGTGTATTTAGCACACTGGTTAGGGTATGTGAATATATGTGAGCGGCCACGTTGCATTCATTGGGCTTTAGATCATTGCACTGATGAGATATTAACAAATATCGAAGCATGTAATTTGTCGTTTATGTTCTGACTATCGACGGTACGTGTTTGGAAGAATTTATGTTGTGAACTCTTACACTATTTTTTTGCTTCTATCAAACGATTTGACCCAAAAACCTCCGCACACTGAATTTTATAAGATCCTCCAAATTTTGACAAAATAATCGCTAAAGTACCGGTTTTTGGGTTTCTTGTTTGAGGAACACAAACGCTCCAGAACGTACGTTAATATGAAAATTATATTAAAAAATTTTTTATAGGAGACAAAAAAACCAAGTTATGAGTTTATCAGAAATATTGAACCTTCACACTTACGAATGGAAAACAATCTCCTTGCGGCCACGTTGCATTCGTTGAGCATTAGAGCATTGCACTGATGAGATGCCAACAAATATCAAAGCATGCTTATCTATCGCTCATGTTCTAACGATCGGGTGAATTTGTGTTGTGAACTCTTACGCAAAAGTAAGATGCACCTTATTATGTCATAAGAGATGTAATCAGATCACCACCTCAGGAAATAAGAATCATTTTATGAAAATACCCACAATAACTTCCGCAACTATTAAGAATTATTAATTTTTTGTTAGTACTTAACATTTTGGCTTATCCAAAAACCTCCGCACACTGAATTTTTGTTTTAGTTTCTGGTCAAGGAGTTCGAATATCCCAAGGGTTAATATGAATTTTTTTTCCACATTTTGACCTCTAGAATCGCGTCCTGAAATATATCAACTTAAATCCTAACTTAAACCACTTTTTCCCGAACTAAATGGCCGACAAGATAAAATTCTAGAGCTTTCATAAATTCAGTTAGTTGATTTCCGCTCTTAAGTGTTGAACACTTTCACATATAAGGGCTAGATAATTAATTCTCCAGAACCTCTACAGGTTTAAACCTAAATAAATCTCATGAAAACATTTAGAATTAAATTTTTAAAAAACATGTCCTTGATACACTGTATCATTTTATAGACATATATATTATCATCACATGTGGCGGTAATTAACTAATAAAGAATCAAAACAAATATAAAATAATGACCAAATTATATAGACGTCATCTTATACATATATGTTTCGATTGGATATTAAAGAATCACAAGTTCCATCACCAAAAATGTTCAACATATAATTCGAAAGGGTCATTTTTCTTTTCCTTTTTTAAAGAATATGTAGCACATTCTCCAGAGAAAGAACCTGATAAATTCGAACCCAAATCTCTTCAGTGCAGTGTTATTTGAATAAACAAAATAATCATTAAAAAATATATAAAAATACCTTTTTATCAGACATTTTTGCAACAACTAACCAATTATTGGACAAGCATGGCCTATACAAAACTTAGGTTATATCACAGGAATATGAAGGAAAATACGACTCAAACTCGGCGTTAGATATAATATATATAAATAATTGAGAAATTTCTTTGTATTATATCACATGCACGTAATGTCGAGTCTAAGTCGTATCCTCTTTCATTGTATCTCTGTGACATAACCCAATTTCCGTACAGGCCATGCTTATCCATAAAGTGGTTAGTTGTTGCAGAAATACCTGGTGAAAAAATGGTATTATTATATATTTTTAACGATGATTTTGTTTATTCAAATAACTCCTTACTTCAGAGATTTGGGTCCGAATTTCTTAGCTTCTTTCTCTGGAGTATGTGCTATACAATCCTTCAAAAACAGAAAATAAAAAAGAGCCTTTATGAATTATATGCTGCACATATGGAACTTGTGATTCTTCAATATCCAATCGAAACATATATTTTTTTTTAGAGTGATGAAACTTTAAAGTGAAATAAAATACATTTAAATTAAGGTTGAAGCCAAATTTTTTTTATTTGAAAAATGATTTTATGACATTTATGTTTTAAAAATAATTTCCGGTATATCTCTACCACGACTAGGAACCAGACCAATTTTGGACCACTTTTTCGAGTAATTCAGGCCGTATTTCATCAATAACACGAGTTATGTTGGCTTTCAAAGCGCCTATTGTTTCTGGTTTATCAGCACAAACCAACGACTTGACATAACCCCAAAGAAAATAATCCAGTGGAGTTATGTCGCATGATCTTGGAGGCCAATTAATTGGACTATTTCTCGGAATAATGTTATCGCCAAATCTTTCTTTCAATAAATCAATTGTTACGGTAGCAGCATGCGATGTAGCACCATCTTGTTGAAACCAAAACACTTCTGGGTCGATATCATTCAAATTTTGAAACAAATAATCATTTATCATCGATCTGTAACGAGCACCATTCATTGTAACATTAGCTCCAGCATCTTGTTTAAAGAAATATGGACCGGTGATGCCTCCAGCGTGTAAATCACACCATACAGTGCATTTTTCAGGATGCAAATGAACCTGCAGAACTTTTCGAGGATTATTTTCACTCCATATGCGGCAATTTTGCTTGTTTACATAGCCGTTCAACCAGAAATGAACTTCATCGCTAAACACAATTTTACGATAAAAAGTGGATCACCTTCAAGCCCAATCAGCAAACAATCGACGGTTATTATGGTCAAGTGGCTTTAGTTCTTGAACCAGTTGGATCTCGGATGGGTGTAGACCAAGATTTTTGCGCAAAATTTTCCATGTGGTAGATGCACAGAGTCCATAAATTTCAGGAAGTGCTCTATAAGTTTGGCGAATAGAAGACTGATTTTGAAAATAAATTTCAACAATTTGTGAACGTTGTTGTGGCGTGAGTCTTTCCATGATAATTTTTCAATGCTTATTGAATAGAAATGTCAAAACAACATGGCTTCTTCCTTCTGTCAAATCACAATTATCCCTATCGACAATTCTATCGCTCTAAAAAAAAACACCCGATATAAGGTGATGTCCAAATAATCTGTTCAATATTTTATATTACTTTTAATTTATTTTCAGTTAAATTCCATTACATGTGATGATAATTTATATGTGTTTAAAGTGATACCGTGTATCTAGGACATGTTTTTCAAAAATTTAATTCTAAATATTTTCATGAGATTTATTTAGATTCAAATCTGTAGAGGAGAATTAATTACAGCTATTATCTGTAATATTTTTTCACAATTATAAGTTAAACAGAAAGGATGATTCTTGATTTTTACTAATGAAAAACAATAAAATTTAAATTACCGCCACGACCGGCTACAGTATCCGATCAACCCAATTTTTCAGTACATTGTCTATTGTTTAGGGCTCCATTTCATGAATGTTAACTTTACTTTCGTATTTCAAGGCATAAATCATTTCTGGATGGTAAGCGTATCACTTATTCTTAACGGATCCCCACAAAAAACAAAAATTAGACGAGGTGTAAATAAGCTTCATCGTTAAAGATGATCCAGTTCGAATTCAATTTTCCACGTAAATGTCTAACAGTTTGGACAGAAGATTGACCACACCGACCCATTTCTTTAATGTCAAATATTGAACTAACTTCCTGTCAAAACATGAAAGACAGAAGTTGCAGTGTTGCCAGACTTGGAATAACCACTACTTCAAGATGCAAACACTAGATGGCCCACTGTTTGCAGAATCACCTGGTAAAGGTTGTTGATGAATTTTAAGCACAAACATTTCTAAAAATCAATAATTTCACGAGGATATCGGTATATTCTGTCTCTGATTTTTAGGATACGAATATTTAAATGAAATAATGCGTTCTGGTACCAAGACCCATATATACAAAGTTTCCATCGTTTCTGCAAGTAATAAGTGATAGAGTTTCGAAAAAGAAATAAACAATAACTTGACTGGCAAATCTTAAGCTTCGATTTGCATTCTTCTAGAATGAACTGGTAACCACCACCTTTCGCAAACAAGATCCGCAAGACTTGGTCACAGAGGCAATAGGAAAACAGCATTGTGAGCGACTTATTACGCAGTCGACATTGACAATGATCTTTGGCATTCTTGTACAAGAATAATTGGGATTAGAGATGACCGTCACTTTATATATTACCTTTAAGGAGAACGGTAAATCCTAACTGTTCACGTCCACTGTACGACCTTACAATTTCAAACGATTTATTACCCGATTGAAAAACGTTAGAAATTGATAATGTTGATTAAAGTTACTGTTTCATAGATAATTCCACATAATAATTATGCATACCATTAAAAATCTATTACTTCATATTACTCAATGCGAAATTGAAATATTTGTACGTGTGCCTTTACGTGGTGAAGTGGTTGTTACTTGTGGTAATACATTATGCATATCTGATTTTTTTTTTCAGAACTCCTGAAATGTCACACGTGTTTCACACCGATACCGTATTAATTATGTAATAGTAAACGTGAGTTGCGACTGCATACACAACACGTGATAATGTGGATTGGTATTTAAAAAAAATCGATTACCGTTAAATCACGGTATTATGGATGATAATGGCTGATTGCCGATTCTAACGACTTTTGTTGTTTGAATTGATTTGAATCGCTGATGATTCCGGATTCGAAGCGACTGGAATTTAGGATTTTCCCCGATCTGCTCCGTTGAAATCGGTTGGGATAGGCTCTGTTAGGGTTTCTATCAATCTGTTTCAAATAATTTTAGGCACAAACGCTGTGCTATCAAAGAAATCAAAGGCCATGTTTTCTTGCGGATAGGCTCTGTTAAGGTTTCCCTCAATCTGTTTCAGGTTATTTTAGGCACAAACGCTGTTCTGTCGGCACAAAATCAAAGGCCGCCATGTTTTCCTGTGGATAGGCTCTGTTAAGGTTGCTATCAATCTGTTTTAGGCTATTTTAGGCACAAACGCTGTGCTATCGGCTCGAAATCAAAGGCTACCATGTTTTCTTGTGGATAGGCTCTGTAAGGGATTTCTATCAATCTGTTGCGAATAATTTAAGGCACAAACGCTGTGCTATCGGTACGAAATCAAAGGCCGGCATGTTTTCATTGTGGATAGGCTCTGTTAGGGTTTCTATCAATCTCTATCAACTTATTTTAGGAACAAACGCTGTGCTATCGGCACGAAATCAAAGGCTGCCATGTTTTCTTGTGGGTAGGGTCTGATAAGATTTCTATAAATATCAATCTGTTTCAGGTTATTTTAGGCACAAACGCTGTGCTATCAGCACGAAATCAAAGGCTGCTATGTTTTCTTGTGGGTAGGCAATGTAAGGGGTTTCTATCAATCTGTTGCAAATAATTTTAGCCACACACGCTATGCTATTGGTACGAAATCAAAGGCCGCCGTGTTTTCATTATGGATAGGCTCTGTTAGGGTTTCTATCAATCTGTTTCAGGTTATTTTAGGCACAAACGCTGTTCTATCGGCACAAAATCAAGGGCCGCCATGTCTTCTTGTGGATAGGCTCTGCTAAGATTTCTGTCAATCTGTTTCAGGTTATTTTAGGCACAAACGCTGTGCTATCTGCACGAAATCAAAGGCTGCCATGTTTTCTTGTGGGTAGGGTCTGATAAGATTTCTATAAATATCAATCTGTTTCAGGTTATTTTAGGCACAAACGCTGTGCTATCAGCACGAAATCAAAGGCTGCCATGTTTTCTTGCGGGTAGGCAATGTAAGGGGTTTCTATCAATCTGTTGCAAATAATTTTAGCCACACACGCTATGCTATTGGTACGAAATCAAAGGCCGCCGTGTTTTCATTATGGATAGGCTCTGTTAGGGTTTCTATCAATCTGTTTCAGGTTATTTTAGGCACAAACGCTGTTCTATCGGCACAAAATCAAGGGCCGCCATGTCTTCTTGTGGATAGGCTCTGCTAAGATTTCTGTCAATCTGTTTCAGGTTATTTTAGGCACAAACGCTGTGCTATCGGCACGAAATCAAAGGCTGCCATGTTTTCTTGTGGGTAGGGTCTGATAAGATTTCTATAAATATCAATCTGTTTCAGGTTATTTTAGGCACAAACGCTGTGCTATCAGCACGAAATCAAAGGCTGCCATGTTTTCTTGTGGGTAGGCAATGTAAGGGGTTTCTATCAATCTGTTGCAAATAATTTTAGCCACACACGCTATGCTATTGGTACGAAATCAAAGGCCGCCGTGTTTTCATTATGGATAGGCTCTGTTAGGGTTTCTATCAATCTGTTTCAGGTTATTTTAGGCACAAACGCTGTTCTATCGGCACAAAATCAAGGGCCGCCATGTCTTCTTGTGGATAGGCTCTGCTAAGATTTCTGTCAATCTGTTTCAGGTTATTTTAGGCACAAACGCTGTGCTATCGGCACGAAATCAAAGGCTGCCATGTTTTCTTGTGGATAGGCTCTGTAAGGGGTTTCTATCAATCTGTTGCAAACAATTTTAGTCACGAACGCTGTGCTATTGGTACGAAATTAAAGGCCGCCATGTTTTCATTGTGGATAGGCTCTGTTAGGGTTTCTATCAATCTGGTTCAAGTTATTTTAGGAACAAACACTGTGCTATCGGTACGAAATCGAAGGCCGCCAGGTTTCGTGTGGATAGGCTTTGCTAGGGTTTCTTTCGAACTGTTTCAAGTTATTTCAGGCACAAACGCTGTGCTATCGACACGAAATCAAAGGCGGCCATGTTTTCTTGTGGATAGGCTCTGTTAGGGTTTCTATGAATCTGTTTCAAGTTATTTTAGCTACAAACGCTGTGCTATCGGAACGAAATCAAAGGCCGCCATGTTTTCTTATGGAAAGTAACCATAGGAATCCTGCCAGCTTTTCTGTCACTTCAGTTTTACCGCGAGCTTCTTCAAAATCTATTTGTGCGATGTAAGAGAATGTCCACGAAATAGAGGGTTTTCTAATAAGAGGTTTTATATTGAATAACCCGCTAACTTGGTAGTTGTCATCTCTTGATATTTGACGAGTAAAAACTACGCCATTACCAAAAATGGATACACGCTTCAAAAACACACTGAAATTGTTAACATTCACTAAAAAAATGGTGAAAACTTTGCAGTGACATTTCGTGAAACTGAAGCACTTCCGGTTCGGCAATAGTGAAACTGGTGAAAAAATTTTAGATGTTGGGACAAGTTAGTGTTGTGAAGAATCGAATCTGTATGCGTCGCTCAATAAAAACTGAGAATATTGCTGCTGTAGCTCCTAGTGTTGACGAAATCCCAAGTTTGTCGATTCCTCGTCGATCTTTGAAATAAGGCATTCCACAAACGACATTACACTGTATCTTGCAGATAGACTTAGGCTTTTATAGTTCAGTTAACACCAAAAGGAACCGGATTTTCATCGAAAAATCATCTTCAGTGATGAGGCGAATATTCCTTTGATTACAATTTTAAAAGAATATGTATTTTGTGAGCGGAGCAGCGTTGAGCTATACCTTAATCACTCTAACTTTCAGATTCAAAACTTTCAGGGTAGATTTGAGGTCTGAATATTTATTAATCATGTTTAGCTTCCTCAAGAAGTAATTCAAGGATTTGAAATTTTCAGAGGAAGTGAGCTAAACAAGCGTGCTAGTTCTCGGAAACATCGTGCTTTTGTTTGGTCCAAACATCCGTCAGCTTCAATTTTTAGCTGAAAATAGTCTTTAACTCACTGATGACAAATTCGAGGTCAAAAGTCATTCTGTCCGTTCGGTAGGCCGCCCGTAAAGACATTAAAACGTAAAGAGCTAGAGCCTTGAAATTTTCAGGGAAGGTTTGGGGTAAAAAAAAAGTTCGTGGCAAAAATTTGTTATATAGTTTCGCAGTTATTCAGGTACCTACAGTTATGAGCCAACACTACTCAAGCATGGCAGCCATTGTTCATTTGTAACATTGACAGTTGTATTTGCCTATGTCTATCATTTAATCATGGAAAGGTACACACTCCAACAACGTTTATAAATAATTCAAATTTATTATGAAAAATCGCTATCTGTTACTGTAACTTTACGTGCTTGAACTCCAATTTTTGGTTGTTTAATCGTCCGGATAAAAGAACAGTTGAACGTTTGGTGAAGAAGTTTGAAACAAATTCCACACTTCATGGTGTTACAGTGCCAGCGAGAAAAAAAATGCCAGAAGTGAGGAGAATATTGCTGCCGTACGTGAAAGTTTTTGTGAAGACCAAAATTTATCGATTTCTCGACGTTCACAAAAACTAGGCATCTCCCTATCTCTTTGTGGGGAATTTTACGGTTTACATCCATACAAAATTGTTTCCACCCAAGAACACAAACCACCAGATCATTTAAAGCGTCGTGTATTCAGTAATTGGTGCTTAGAAAAAATCGGAAATGATGCAGATATTCATAAGAAAATCATTCTCAGCAATGAGGCTCATTTCTGGTTAAACTGTTATGTTAACAAGCAGAATTGCCGTATCTGATAAACCTGAAGAATATCAAGAACTTCCATTACATTCTGACAAACCTACTGTTTAGTGCAGATTTTATGCTGGAGGAGTCATTGGACCTCATTTTTTTTCAACGAAGCTCATGTGGCAGTAACTGTCAATAAAAATCGTTATCGTTGACTCATTTTTTATGGCCTGAATTGGTTCGACCCGGTTTGCAGAACATGTAGTTTCAACGGGGTGGTGCCACTGTCATATTGCCAATGACGCAATGACTTTATTGGGACCAAAATTCGGTGATTTGATTATTTCCAACTTCATTGGACTTATTTCTTCGAGGTTGCATTAAGTCTTTGGTTTACAGCAATCATCCAGCAAATTTAGACGATTTACAGATCAATATTGAACAAGTAATTGCTAACATACGACCTGATTTGTGAGAGAGAGTCATGGAAAATTGGTTTCAACGACTTAATTCCTGCTAGCGTTTCTGTGGTGGACATTTAAATGATGTTTTTTTTCATAACTGATGGTAGACTTCATAATGAAATGAAAATTTCAATAATTTTCGAATAAATAATGTGTTTCATTTACAAAACAAAATGGGGCGCTGTTGAAATGAAAGACCCCTTATAAATACTTGTAATTGCTGTCTGTATCTTCACTCAATAATGACTTAACAGTAGAAATCGGTGGTACTTATTGAAAAATAGAGTTCAGTGGAAATCAGATTATACTGTTTTCTAATACCTTCAATATCAAGCAGAATAATTTTGTTATTCTGTGTTGTCTTTTTCAGTTATACTGAATTGAAAAACGAAAATTAAAAATGCTGATGTTAATGGCCCACTCCTTACAAATGATTGCCAACATCGATTTAGTAAATAATAAATCTGGAAATATTAAATTATCGATTATATTTTTTGGATGAAAGTAGCACAAGCTATCTGAACTAAGTCATGTATTTAGTAGACTTCTTTTCATATCTCACCAGAGCATAGAAGGAACAAGCAACATACTAGACAATTTCCAAATTTGGTAAAATTATTTTTTGGAAAACCTTTCTGCAGGTATGACAAGATATAGTAGAAAATAAATATCAGTCAAATATCTCTCGTGAACTGAATTTAACCACTTTCGAAATAATTATGCAAGTACAGAGAAAAGAATGTAGAAATTTTAGAATTCTAGGAATCGATATTAGAGGTATCGATGAGACTATACTAATCCTCCCTAATCATTGAACAATGAACATATCAAACACAGGTGTTCGTAATGATTGATCCTTTCTTAATTACGGGATAAATTGATATTTTTATCTCATCCGAGCGTTAAGTGCACACTTAACAAAAAATTGATCTTCACGCATGAGTGAGCAAAAACTGTTTGTAATACACAATTCGCATCTAACATGGTACCTCACTTTAACGACTCGATTAAGGCCTTGCCTATAAACTCTGTAGGGTGTATTTTCCTTTTTGCGCGCTTGTTCCAGCGTGCTATCGTTTCGCCTAAATGTCTGCAGTTTTCGAGCCGAAAATGGTCTTACAGGTCAAAAGTATTTCTGTCCGTCCGGTCGGTCCATCCGTAAATACGCTAACTTCTGAAGGAAAAAGCAAGAGCTTTGAAACTCTCAGTGAAATTTTGGAGCCTATATACCTAGGCCAAGTTCAGCTCAATGGGCCGAATCGGTTCAATAGTTTCGCTGTTATTCACATTTGAAAATTTCTTATAATTTTCCCACTATTTCAGAAACAACAGTAAATATCGATCTGAAATTAGGTGCTCAGAAGTACAACAATAACGCGCAAGTTCAGGATAAATTTTTTCGTATGATTAGAAGATTAAAAAAAATTGAGCGGATCAGCTTTCTTAAACACTAGAACTTTCCAACGGATAGAGACAGAGATTCGGTTGATTTCGTTACTGAACAAAATCAATCTAATAGTTTCGCACTTAAACATGAAATTTTCTCTTATTTTTATTAATATTTTTCTAACTAAATTCCGATAGATATGAAATGTGGGGTTTAGAAGAATAATGATAACGAACATAATCCCTCAAAATTTAATGAGATTAGAAGATTCAAAACAAAAACAAAAATTTTGTAAGCAGTGCGCTAGAGAAACCTTAGTAACAGTACCGCGATTGAGTTCAAAGTTAGTACTTGGATTTAAAATAACACTGGTTCGATTGCGTTTAAATTAAGCATTAGGACAACAAGGTCAATAAAAAATTTCATGTCAGCGGCTAAAAAGCCGCTGACATTACGTCAGTGCTGTTCTCCGCTCATTATCATTGGCTTTTATATATCGGGTGTTATTTTTAGAGTGATAGGATTTTCGATAGGGATAACTGTGATTTGACAGAAGGAAGAAGCCATGTTGTTTTGACATTTCTGTTCAGTAAGTATTGACAAATTATCATGGAAAGACTCAAGCCGCAACAACGTTTACAAATTGTTGAAATTTATTTTCAAAATCAGTGTTCTATACGCCAAACTTATAGGGCACTTCGTGAAATTTATGGTTTATATAATCGTCCATCAGAGCAGCTTATTCGTCGAACTATCGATAAGATTTCGGACAAAATTTTCTCTACTCTACTCGATGACAACAAGACAGAGAACTGTAGGTACAGAAGAAAATATCGCTGCTGTAAGTCATAGTGTTAATGATGATCCCGATTTGTCTATTCGTCGACGTTCACAACAAGTTGGACTCTGTGCATCCACCACATGGAAAAGATCTTGGTCTACACCCATACAAGATCCAACTGGTTCAAGAACTAAAGCCACTTGACTATAATAAGCGTCGTTTGTTTGCTGATTGGGTCCTAGAAGAGCTTAAAGTTGATCCACTTTTTTATCGTAAAATTGTGTTTGGTGGCTTATTTCTGGTTGAACGGCTATGTAAACGAGCAAAATTGCCGTATATGAAGTGAAAACAATCCTTAAGAAGTTCTGCAGGTTCCATTCCATCCTGAAAAATGCACTGTATGGTATGGTTTACACGCTGGAGGCATCATCGGTCCATATTTCCTTAAAAACGATGTTACATTGAATGGTGCTCGTTACAGATCGATGATCAATGATTAATTGTATCAAAATTTGAATGGTATCGACCCAGACGTATTTTGGTTCCAACAAGATGATGCTGCACCTCATGCTGCTACCGTAACCATCGATTTATTGAAAGAAAGATTTGGCCATAACATTATTTCGAGAAATGATCGAATTAGATGGTCTCCAAGATCATGCGACATAACTCCACTGGATTATTTTCTTTGGGGTAATGTCAAGTCATTGGTTTATGCTGATAAACCAGAAACAATCGCCCCTTGGAAGCTAACATAACTCGTGTTATTGATGAAATAAGGCCTGAATTACTCGAAAGAGTGGTCCAATATTGGTATGGTCGAATTGGGTTCCTCAGAGCTAGTCGTGGTGGACATGTACCGGAAATTATTTTCAAAACATAAATGTCATAAAATTATCTTTCAAATAAAAAAAATTTGGCTTCAATCTTAATTTAATTGTGTTTTATTTCAATTTAAAGTACTATCACTCTAAGAAAACACCCGATGTATACAGGCGCAAATGTGTAAAGTGGTCCTGGAAAATTTCATGAAAAGGTTATGCTACAACCATAGCCGTAGCGGCCAATTGGCTGATATCGTTTTCCATTTTTAATAACATACCTTCCTCCTCACAATGAAATAAACATCCATTCATTTCTCTTCAAAGATACTCGTTTTTTTCAATATCTAAATGAAACCTCTTATTGGAAAACCCTTCATAAAATCTATTTTATACTGGTAAAAAGACGCGAGTCATTATCCATCAGCTAGGAAAATACATATTTTACTCTCTTCTTTTTCAATATGGCCACTACCAAGCTCCTATTTGAATACCCGTTATGAAGTCCGTCTTGAAAGTATCCGGAAAGAACAAGGCTCAATTGTAATTATTTAGTACATAATTATAATTTTTGAGTTACAAAATTGTAACAAAATATTCATCTTATTTGCTTATACAATCTCCATTTAACTGTAAACACTTGACCACACGTCGAGGTACACCCGAAACTAGATCACCTCCATAATTTCCGGTGATGGTAGTCCAATCTTCATTAGTCCCCAAATGTTTTCAATGGGACTAAGATCTGGTGAAGCAGCTGGCCATGAATTAGTTGTCACTTGGTGTTCTTGCATCCCAGCTTGAGTATGGGCCGCAGTATTGCACCTTGCATTATCCTGCTGAAAACGCCACCCCTCTGGATATAGAGCATGCGCCGTTTCAAGCAGAAAATCGTTTAGAACGCTAGAATACTATTCACTATCAATGGTACCATACCCTATACAGAGAGGCGTAGCAATAGTTTGCTCCCCAAACAATTATTTTGGTGGGAAATTTGAACGGTAATATGTTGTTTTGAAAGGATTTATACTACTCTGTCAAGAAAGTACCGGAAATTTTCAATTAAAACAACATTTTTACATTTAATCGTCAAAATTTATTGGGTCGCCTTCAAAATAGGCTCCATTTGCTCCAATACATCTATGCCAACGGCACTTCCAATTATCGAAACATTTTTTATAGGCGCTTTCCGGGATGGACTTTAGCTCTCGCGCCAAATTTTGTTTTATGGCTTCAATCGACTCAAAACGGGTGACACGAAAGGGCAATTTTAGTTTTGGGAAGAGAAAAAAGTCGCAGGGAGCCAAATCCGGCGAATACGGTGGTTGCTGAGGCACGGTTGTTGAGTTTTTGGCGAGAAAGTCAGTCACAATCGTAGCTCGGTGAGAAGGCGCGTTATCGTCATGCAAAATCCATGAGTTGTTCGCCCACAAATTTGGCCGCTTCTTACGGATACGCTCACGCAAACGTTTCATAACGCCTAGGTAATACTCCTTGTTTACCGTCTGACCCTCTGGAACGAATTCGTAGTGCACCACGCCACGGATATCGAAGAAAACAATGAGCATCACCTTCATTTTCGAGCGGCTTTGGCGTGGTTTTTTCGGTTTCGGCTCATTTTTTGCCACCCATTCCGATGATTGCTGGCTTGTTTGCATATCGTACTCGTAGACCCAGGTCTCATCACCAGCTATAATGCGTTCCATGAATGTAGAATCGGAATTACAGCGATCCAGCATGTCTGAAGCAACCTGTTCGCGATGACGTTTTTGAAGAAAATTCATTTCTCATGCCCAAAATATCAATCAAAATCGTACGTGCGGACTCGTGGGATATCTTAAGATCATGTGCTATCTCTCTCAAGCTGGTACGACGGTTTTCCAGCACCCTTTCCTTAATTTTATCGACGTTATCTTCGATCGAAGCCGTCGATGGGCGATCACTTCACGACCGTCCTTGAAGGCTCTGTACCACTGATATGCACGAGTTTTCGATAGAGCATTATCACCAAAGGCCTTTTGCAACATTTTCAATGCATCGGCACACGAAAATTCATTTGCAACACAAAACATTAAACAAATTCTTTGCTCAACGTAATCACCCATAGTAAAAATCGGCACGCACTCTGACATCGACTGACTTAATCAGCTGTTGCAAATACACTAGTTGACAGATACCGCTCAAGCTTGACATAGTAATTAAGGACAGTGGTACCAACCTAGGAAAAAAAATGTTTACCTGCCTCATTGCCCCGCCAGATTTAAATCGATAATTCCCGGTACTTTCTTGACAGAATGTATGTGATTTCCACCAAGTTCCTTTTAGAAAGGTGTCATTATAGGGATTTTTTTTGGTTTCCTTAATATGTAGCCTCATCTTTTCAGTGACATACGGACAGTTTCTGGACATACTTTTATATTTCGTTGATTTCCAAATCTGTTAGCCAATTTGCGAAACCACAGGCAAGGATTGTGTCGTCCTAAAGTCAATAAAGCGTTTAAATTGTTTCCTTTAATCTTACGCTGTCTTCCTGAAACTGGTGTACGCCTCATATTTATGCCATTTTTATTCTCTTTGTTGTTTCATATATAGCACTTTTTTCCAGTTCAGTCAATTGCACTAATTTTTTAATGTTTCGAAAACCTTTTCTGTACAAATATTCTACCTGTTTTATTTTTTCTAGTTGCGACATTATTTCATAAATTGTATACCTGTTGACAGTCGAACAGTATTTGATAAATAGTGTTGCTAGCAACTCAAGCCAGAGCCGACCATCTGTACAACCTATTTTATACAATACTTTTGTTTTAGAATGTTACAAAAAGAAGTATATTAAAATTATGAAAAATAATAAATTCGGGATACTTTCTAGACGGACTACATATTTTGAGTTATTTCCTCTGGAATCTAGAAGTTGGAGCTCTTCAATTCGTTTTGTCCAAAATGATCATTGCAGAAGCGTTAGCTTCCTTGTAATATTGGATGGAGTAGTCCGTTACTTTTGATAGTTCATTTTAATGGAATGAAATAAGAAATTATTTTGTTTTCTATCACTTTTTATTATAACTGATATACAGTGACTCGAGTTTCGTAGTGTTTACTACATTTTCAAACTGAATGAACAAATTAGATCTCAACTATTATATATGCTGATTGAAGGCTTCGGCAGTGCTCAATGGTACATAAAGCATTTTCAATTCCTTTAGATAATATTACGTTAAAGAGGGAATTGAATACAATCAGACAAATAGCCACAAAAAATCAGTTCGAAACCAAAACTATAAATTCCATCATAAACAAAAAACAAAAGCAACTAATTCGTAAACAAATTCACCCCATCTCCAAATCAGATCATAATAACAACAAATTCATAAAACTAACATATTTTGGACCAATTTCACAAAAAATAGCTCAAATTTTGTCAAAAATTAACAAAGTAACAGCTTTCACACCCTCCCATAAAATTTCTAATCTCTTTTTTAATCCCAAGGACAAAGAGAACTGACTGAATAATTCTGGAGTCTATAAATTAAGTTGTCAAGAGTGTAATAGTGTGTATATAGGACAAACGGGCCGACCTTTCCATAAAAGATACAAAGAGCATCAATCTGGTTTTAGGAACCGGATGAATAATTCGAATTTTGCGAACCATTTCTTCAATACAGATCACACGTTCCCAGAATTGAACAACCTTGTTATCTTGCACTTGGAAGCGAAAGGAAAAAAACTTGACATCCTGGAATCCATAGAAATTGAAAAATATAAGAGGCACGTACCAATAATAAAACTACTAAACGAACAGACGGAACTTTGGAAAACCCCTCTCTTCGAAGCTCTGCCGAAGCCTACAATCAGCATATATAATAGTTGAGATCTAATTTGTTCATTCAGTTTGAAAATGTAGTAAACACTACGAAACTCGAGTCACTGTATATCAGTTATAATAAAAAGTGATAGAAAACAAAGTAATTTCTTATTTCATTCCTTGTAATAGTTTTTGAAGGATTCCATAGCTTTAAAGTCGATATGTATTTTCATCTTTTTTCCAATACTGTATAGTTTCTATGATTATGAAAAATTTGCTTTTAAAATACTCTCATCAAAATTACTGGAATTTAAAAAAGGATGGTTGATTAATTCAATAACGTGCTTGTGCCTGAGGGAAATATTTTTATTGTTCTGTTTGTTTAAATGAGCATTTGGGAAAAGTTCATCCATTATATACTATTTTAATCAATTAATAAAGTTGTTTGTTAAACTGTACTATGAGTACTCACCCACCTTATGAGGAAGTCAACATAGACTAACCCTGATCGTTTAAAAAAACTGTTTTTATAGTTTCACGTTTAATTATCACGTGCTAGAGGTCACAGCATCGAAATTGTTCCCCTGAGGTGTTAACTGTACTCAGCATCTAATTGAATAAAAATGTGGTTAATTGTTAGGTACGCCAAACAATGCGCAGTTATAGTTGAAAATGCAAATGCCGATTTTTCACTTTTTTATCGATTTCGCATTTCTACTCGCCATGACGCAGGAGAATGGTAGCAATATGGAAATCTAGCTGGGGGAGTTCACTCCTGATTTTTTCTCGATTTCATGTTAATCTTCAAGGTCTCGATCTCGAAGATGGTTGAGAAATAACGGACGACCTTAAGCTACTTGTGGATAGAAAAAGTAGGACGAATGCGAGTCATCACTTTCTAATTTTGGATGCAGCGGCAATTTAGGAGCGCGTATGGTTTTCTAGGTGCGTGGTTGAGCTGGTCAGTGCTTGCGATGAAAATAAAAGCACCTCTTGCACTCGGGAGCAAGATTGACACTTGAACTGGTCAGTTACTAGTCGGCTTTCTCTATTCCGGAGGTTAACTTGATTCTTCAACGGTAAAAAAGTAAAATTGAAAGTTTGATTGAATGTTGTATTGTGATGTGGAAATGAAGGTTCAACATCCTGGAATACAATGACAATTATCCTTGAAAAATTAACTTAGTCTTGAATTCTTGGGATTAGTACCGTATAAATGTTAACCCAAGACGTGCCCAGCAAGGGGCAGGGGGGGAGGGCAACTGCCCCTCCTGGAAGCAAAAAAATTAATCGTTATTAAATTTTGTTGGTGGAATACATTACAATTCTTGAAATGACTATTCTAATAATGAAAAAATATTGGAAAGAGTAGTCGGTTACTTTGTGATAGATCATTTTAGTTAGAAAAATGGCTACCATAAAAATGACATTTGTTGTTATTTTGGTCATGCCCTTAAATTGCCATCAGAAAAAAAAAGGATTTGCTTACAAATCCCTGGGTCTCACCATAAAATTACGATTTTGGTTCTGACGCCAGCGCCATCCATTTGAAACGAAAACTCAACCGCCGCTGGTTAGATCAATATACTCTCCTTGGTTGGTCTACTCAATTCGTTTGAAAGGTGTTTCATGTATTCACTGTGTTCTTTTTCCTCTTAGTATTGCTACAGTTGAAGGAGTTTTAGGGTCATTCATGTTAAGGTCATACACGAAGTTTAAAGATATACATGAAGATTGTAGAAAACACGTCGGCAGTCACTATCACAAAACTTCAACAACTGCTGCAAAAGCATTCCTTGAAAACGTTCCAGTTGATGTACAGTTGCAAAGTGGTCACCAAAAGATGATTGAAGAAAACAAAGAAATATTGTCAACAGTTATGTCTTGTATCATATTTTGTGGAACTCATGACTTGCCACTTAGAGGAAAGGAAGGAGATGAGGGTTTTTCTTTGACCTTTTAAATTTGAGAATTGACTGTGGTGATCTGAAGCTAAAGCATCACTTGGATAGATGTCGAAAAAATGCAGTGTAGACTTCACCAAATATTCAGAATGAAATTATCGGATTATGTGGTGAAGTTGTCAAAGAAAGAATTATTGATGAGCGTAAATAAGCAAAAGCTTACGCTGTAATGGCCGATAAAACATCGGATATCGCTGGAAAAGAACATCTTTCTATCGGATTGCAGTTTTATGATGAGAATCAACAAAAAATCATAGAGGAATTTGTAGGCTTTGTTGAGCTGAAATCTCAAGATACCTCTACCTTCGCTAGCACAATTCAGAGTTTTTTAGTTGATCAGTAGTTCAGCAGAGAATTGTGTTGGATTTGGATTTGACGGATGTTCTACGATGGCTGGAAAAGAAGGTGGTCTACAGGCCATTTTGAGGAAAAAGGACAATAAATCTTTATTTTTTCATTATTCAAGCCACAAACTAAATCTTGTGGTCAATGATGCTAGCAAACTACCGGAAATAAGAACCTTGATTGCAACTGTTAAGGATGCAATATCCTTCTTTCGTGAGTCGCCAACCCGCAGAACTTTGGCTCCTAATCTATCAAGGCTGTGGTAGACCAGATGGTCTGAGAAATACAAGAGCATCAGAAAGGTTCCAAACAGCTTTCATGAAATCGCCAATGCGCTAGAACATCTCTCGATCGAAGGAAACTATGCTGCAAGAAAATTTGCCTATCAATTGCACTGTGCAGTAACTAAACCAATTTTCATTATAGGTATAGTCATGATTGCAAAGTACTCTGCGATTTTGGAACCCGTTGTGACCGTTCTGCAAGGTAAAAATATGATTATGGCTAGGAAACGCATTGGTGAAATCCTTGATGCATCAAGAAGGATCGACAAGAAATTGAACATGTTTCTGAGGAAGTACTTAAAAAATCATGTGATATCGCGGATAAAATCGGCGTTGAGTTAAGAGTTCCACGAATTGTTAAAAGCAAATACACAGAAGTAATCCGTCATCTGAAACTGCGATTGAATACTGGAGACGATCGTTGATTATCCCTTATCTTGACTCTTTAACCTTATCATTGAATGTTAGATTCCCACACCCGAATACACCTGCTTTTGCCTTAACCCACTTCATCCTTCATACATGCTAAAAAGCACTTTAAAGGATTTGGAAAAAAATGCAAAATCTTTTATGGAATCTTTTGAGTTGGCTGATATCTGCAGAATTAGATTTGTGGTATAATATGTGGAAAAAGAAAGATTTAGTAGGAGACAAATTGAAGGATATTGAAGTGGCTACACTTTTGGAGGGGGCTAATATTTTTTTCCCTGCAATAAGGCATACACTCCTCATTTTAAGTGCTTTCCCATCCACTACGGATAGCGTTGAACCATCTGTCCCTTCGAAGGGTAAAGACCTGGCTGAGAAGTATGGGAGAGGATAGATTGACTGGGTTGAGTTTGATGAGAGTCCATCGTAAATTTTTTAAGGAAAATCAGGACTGGATTGAAACGAGAGTTCTGAACAAATTTTCTTCAAATCCAAGAAAAATTATATACTATTATCATTTTTCCATAGTATAAGGCATGTAACTAGAATACTTTTTTTTTCAAGCAAATAACTAATAACTTAGTTGATAAAGCACTGTTATAATTATACATATTTTTCTAAAAATTTTTATTTCATTCACCTTCGAAAATAAAATATTCCGTGATAAAATTTTCCCGACCATGGTTTGTCGTGAACTTCTAAAAATCCTACGTATTCGTCACAGAAATTACACAAAGTTTGCAAGGTATTTCATGGACTCCTCTAAAACCAAATGATAATATGTTATAAGTGTAAACCAAAGTATATAAGTATTATATATACAATAAAATAATAAAAAAAGTTTTTTTTACTTGATAGAAGGATTATTCAAAAATTTCAAATATCATACAGATTTATTCTGTTAACCTCTTACAAATTTCAATTTTTTGAATGAAAATTTGTTGAAATTAAAATATGTAATGGTAATCTCTTGTTGATAATGTTATTGTCTTCAAACAAACGAAATATCATATTTTTTGCTCAAGTCCATTTCGACCAGCAGAAATATCCGTACGCCACCTCGATGTGGAATTATTCCTTCGGTTCAGTGACCTCCCGAATTGGATCCGATAGTACTATCAGAACATGCTGCTGCAAAAAGTGCGTATGGGCCATAAAAATTCCGAAACCGAATCTTGAAGCGGAGGTATTAATTGGTCAGGGCTGTCGGGAATGTGTTTCCGCCATTCATCTCCAATTATTCAACCTGATATAACTTCAAAAATGCTCAACTCGGATTTCGTTATCTTATTTCTTGCAATTTCGTTTATGACCTACCCAACATTGGCGCATTAACCATCTTGATTTCTTTTCAGTTTAAAGAAATGGCTATAGATGCCGTTGATCCTCATCTGTACACAGTGGCAACGCTGACGGGTCATGCTTGTTTGACAGTTGGAGTGGGCTACAGCATAGGTGAGTAAAGATTATAAGTGTTCATGATAAACAACATTGTCCGGTTTAACACCAATGTGCCAAGTAACTGCAAGCAAGAAAAGTGTGAGCCAATTGGTTCTTTGAGACGTTGAAGTACTTGAAGCACAAAACATAACTCTTTTCGAAGTATCAACCAATCACAACTACTGAATAGCATTCATGTTCAAATGAATTAATTGGGCTTATAATATTTTTCAAATATAATCAATAAGAAGTATAGGCTATGGTAACAAAAAGTTCTTCGAATGGGTATAACAGTTCTAAACTCAAACAATTTTACCATCTCGTTCAAAAGTATTAGAGGCAATCATCAAAGATAGGTTTCTCAATTTTTTTAAAGGACAAAACATATTCTGTCTGAAACAAGATGGATTCCTAACGGTTCGATCAGTGGAAACAGAATTCACTGAAGTCCTCCAAAATGTGAGTGAAGCTGCCGAAGGTAGAAAGAAATGCTGTCTTCAACATGAGACTCACCTTAAGCCTTCGATTTCGTATATATTGCTGGAAAAACTTGAATTCTATGGTATACGAAATGTTACGTTGGAATTAATTAGGAGTTACCTCACAAATAGGATACAAACACCATACGTTAACGATTATTCCACCTGGGTCCATTCGAATCCTGGTGTCCCACAGGGTTCCACAGTGAGACCACTCTTGTTCCTTATATATGTTAATGATTTGCCGGAGAGTGTGGAAGTGGACCAGAATGTACATTTTGCTGGCGACACTTCTTTTTTGAACATAGGAACAGACGAAAAAGGACTGCAAGAAAAAGAAGAGGAACCTTGACCCAAGTTAATCTATGGTTTGATGCAAATGTTGTTTTGACATTTCTGTTCAGTAAGCATTGACGAATTATCATGGAAAGACTCACGCCGCAACAACGTTTACAAATTGTTGAAATTTATTTTCAAAATCAGTGTTCCATTCGTCAAACTTATAGAGCACTTCGTGAAATTTATGGTTTACATAATCGTCCATCGGAGCAGCTTATTCGTCGAACTATCAATAGATTTCGGACAATATTTTCTCTACTCGATGCACCCACCACATGGAGAATTTTGCGTGAAGGTCTTGGTCTTCACCAATACAAGATCCAACTGAATCAAGAACTAAATCCACTTAACCATGATAAGCGTCGTTTGTTTGCTGATTGGGCCCTAGAACAGCTTGAAATTGATCCACTTTTTTATCGTAAAATTGTGTTTAGTGATGAAGCTCATTTCTGGTTGAACGGCTATGTAAACAAGCAAAATAGCCGTAATTGGAGTGAAAACAATCATCAAGAAGTTCTGCAGGTTCCATTGCATCCTGAAAAATGCACTGTATGGTGAGCTTTACACGCTGGAGGCATTATCGGTCCATATTTCTTTAAAAACGATGCTGGAGCTAATGTTACAGTGGATGGTGCTTATTTACAGAACGATGATCAATGATTGTTTGTTTCAAAATTTGAATGGTATCGACCCAGAAGTGTTTTGGTTCCAACAAGATGCTGCTACACCTCATGCTTCTACCGTAACAATTGATCTATTGAAAGAAAGAATTGGCGATAACATTGTTTCGAGAAATGGTCCAATTAATCGGCATCCAAGATCATGCGACATAACTACACTGGATTATTTTCTTTGGGGTTATGTCAAGTCATTCAAGTAATTGGTTTATGCTGATAAACCAGAAACAATAGACGCTTTGGTAGCCAACATAACTCGTGTTATTGATGAAATAAGGCCTGGATTACTCGAAAAAGGGGTCCAAAATTGGTCTGGTCGAATGCGGTTCCTCAGAGCTAGTCGTGGTGGACATATGGTGGAAATTTTTCTGTTTTATAAAAAGTGATAGAAAACAAAGTAATTTCTTATTTCATTCCATTAAAATGAACTATCACAAAGTAACGGACTACTCCATCCAAAATGAAAATAGTTTTTAAGCAGGTAATATTCTAAAAGGGCGATGAAATCACTGTATCACAGGATTTACATGTGATTTTTCAAGAATTTCTGAAGCTGAATGATTACTATAATTTCTCGGTATATTTGGAAACATTATCTATATCCAGGCATACTAGGTAGGAATTATTTGGTATAGAGAAACTTATTAATTTCGTTGTTAATCCTATAGATTTTTTTTTATTGTGTATTTCATGAATTTCATGAAAAATAAACAAACTTCTACTTTTGCCACTTATTGTTTAAAAATAGATAATCTTAAAATTTTACATGCAGAATCAAAAGGAAAGAAACTTGATAATTTAGAATCTGTTAAAATTTTCAAATTAGTTCACAATAAAAATAATATAAAAATAATGAATAACTGTTCGGATCTAAGCAAATCCCAAATATTTGAGATATTTAAATAAGTAACATGAGTTTACCAATCTTCTTTGGCTTGTCGATATCCTAATAGTTGTTAACTGTCCTTTTTTAACCTGTTTTTATCACCTACCTGTATATGCATAAATACCCTGTCCGGCTTGTTAAGTCTTCAGTTTTCTGAAGATGGGATAGTTAATTCCCGAAACTCGAGTCACAGTTAAATATGTAAAATATAAATTTATTGGTATTAAAACATAGTGATTTCTACAACTTGTTTTAATTATGATCAACTACCAAATAGTAACGGCTGAAACAGTTCAGTATCAGAATTTCTCTGTTTGATATTTAACTATATTCTTCTATCAAGTGAAAAAAAATCGCCGTCTTTAATTTTGTAATGCATTGTCGGAAAAGATTCCGACAATGCATCCAACTTTTCATATTCCTTTGGAAAATAAATTTCTCTTTCCAGTTTCAACCTTTCACTTTAGATATTGATCAAAGGTACACAAGACATTGAATCATTTTTCTCAGGAATATTCCAGAAAGGTCACACCAACCTTTCGGTATTTACATACGGTACCGATATTTATCAGTACCATTTCTTATAATAACTAACTCGTAGTTTTTACCAAGTACAAAAAATACTTCAGTGTAATTATTGCGGAACGTTCTTAGCGTCTAGGCGTTCCCGCTATTCGGCGTTTGCCGAAATCCGTTTGGATACCGCTGGCAGATTTTTGCCCATGGCCTTTCTCGGATGATCTCTCGATCCCACTGTCTTAATGGGTGCGGATTACCTTTCTGCGAAAAGAAATTGTGTCGTTCGTTCGATTTCGGTCAACTTCCATTCGCAACTCCTTTCTATGTGATTGAACTCTGGCGCCAGTGGCGGCGGACACAACTTTCCGATGCACTTGGAAGGGCCTTCATTCCAGATAATCGGAACAAAGAACCAATCGAATATGGTCCAATCAAAATAGACATTGAACTTAGGTCATTACAGATGAAATGTCGAAACTCTCCCTTGTGCCACTTCTGCAGAAAAATTTCTTCAAGGCAAAGGTGAAAAATTCAGGTTCTTTAAATGTTTTTTTGGAACGCTAATTCTATCCTAAAAATAGGTCAGACCAAAGTTGTACATCACACAATTCTCTACAAAAATTATTCAGGCACTTTTCTCGTAGGAATGACCATTCGTGAGATATCGCGGTTTCAAAAGTTGAAAAATTCATATTCTATAATATGCACACACCTGAAAAGTCTTTTAATGGGAACGCCTCATTTTTAAACTGACATTACTCACGCATGGCAGCCACTGTTCATTTGTGATATTGACAGTTGTATTTGTCAATGTCTACCATTTAATCATGGAAAGGTACACACTCCAACAACGTTTACAAATAATCCGAATTTATTATGGTAAATCGCGATCTGTTACTCTAACTTAACGTGCTTCAACTCTAATTTTTGGTTGTTATAATCGTCTGGTAAAAGAACATTTGAACGTTTAGTGAAGAAGTTTGAAACAAATTTTACACATCATGATGTTGCAGTGCCAGTGAGACCAAGAAATGCAAGAAGTGAAGAGAATATTGCTGACATACGTGAAAGTGTTCGTGAACAACAAAATTCATCGATTTTTGGACGTTCACATAAACTAGGCATCTCCCAGATGTGTTTGTGGCGAATTTTACGAAAAGACCTTGGTTTACATCCATACATTATTGTTTTAACCCAAGCAGTCAAGCCAACAGATCATTTAAAGCGTCGTGTTTATTGTGATTTAACCTAACCAAGTAAGGTGTTTCATGAGGGTACACTACGATTCCGGTGAATGTTGAAGTGGCGACGGAATTCACTCTGAAGTGTCATGAGAGACTCGTTATTTTGGAGGAATTTTTCTTATGCAAACACACGGTGTTCCAACAACCACAGCTCCATGACTTTGACTGATAAATGAGTATGTACGAACGGTACCAGACTCACACTGCTGATCTTTCGAGGAAGAAGTACTAGTCGTTTCGTTAACATCCTTCTTCACTGATCCATTCTATATTTTGAACTGGATAAATTTCTGTAAAATAAACATTATTCCAGAACATCAAGGCATACTGAATATTATAGATTTCATAATAATTGATATGTATTATGTCCATTTATGGTTAAAACATGCAAAATGGTTTCATTCTCAACCTTTAAATACCAAGAGATATTTCATCTCTAACGGTGCCTGTACGTCACTGTTCTGTCACTCTCCAGCAACGGTATCATCATGTGCAAATCAAAATCCTCCTACTTTCCACTCATAACTTCACATTTGCAAAAATAGAAACATCTAACTGTTAAAAACGCAACATTCAAACAACCTTCCAACAACGGTGCTCTACGTGTGCTATCCACAAAAATATTTTCCGCTATTTGGCCTCGTTTCAACTTGATTCCATCCCAGGTTCATTATAACAGAATCGATGGCATCTGAAGTAAGTGAGGAATCACGTTTATATGGTACATTAAATGTATATACAAACACGAACATACTCAGCTGTTGTTTTTATGCGGAAAAAATCCAACGCCCACTTCTGAGAAATTGAATGATACCGTTCAACAGCTTCTTGTGGACTTTCAAAAACAGAATCATGATTTTTCGTTTTCCGGTGACATTTGTTAATTTTTACGGTGATAGTTTTGTCAAAAAATCATTTCTTCAGGTGCGTATAAATATGGATACATTTCAGACACATCTTTAGGACTAGATATCAGGTGTTTTTTTTAGAGTGATAGAACTTTAAATTGAAATAAAATACATTTAAATTAACATTGGAGTCAAATTATTTTTTATTTGAAAGATAATTTTATGACATTTATGTTTTGAAAATAATTTCCGGCATATGTCCACCACGACTAGCTCTGAGGAACCGCATTCGACCAGACCAATTTTAGACCACTTTTTCGAGTAATGGCTTAGAGCACTCATATTTTCTTCTGTACGTACAGTTCTTTGTCTTGTTGTTGCATCGAGTAGAGAAAATATTGTCCGATATCTATCGATAGTTCGACGAATAAGCTGCTCTGATGGACGATTATGTGAACCATAAATTTCACGAAGTGCTCTATAAGTTTGGCAACTAGAACACTGATTTTGAAAATAAATTTCAACAATTTGTAAACGTTGTTGTGGCGTGATTCTTCCCATGATAATAATGTCATAATAATTTGTCAATGCTTACCGAACAGAAATGTCAAAACAGCATGGCTTCTACCTTCTGTCAAATCACAGTTATCCCTATCGAAAGTTCTATCACCCTAAAAAAAACACCCGTTTCAACGTAGTGCTAATAAAAAAGTGAGAGTTACAGGAATTTTGTCTCGACCAGATGTTAGAAAAAATAACAAAATTTCCTGTAATTATGAAGGTAGGATGTTATTTGAATGCACGGTTTGATCATTCATTATCTCAAGAATATTTTTCTGTACCAATTTATAAACTTCAATAGATTCCAGATAGTTGAGCTTCGTTTCTTTTGATTCCACATGTAATATTTTTAGGTTGTCGATTTTTGGGAATATGTGGCCATTCTCCATGCAATGTGTTGCGACGATACGAGGTGTTGCTTCTTTTATTTTTGGAGAAATCGATTCGATCTTCATTATACCTTGTATGAAATGAACGTCCTGTCTCACCTATATATTTTTTATTGCATGTTGAACATGTTAACTCATAAACTCCTGATTTTAGTGAATTATGGGTTGGAACCTTCGCATTGAATAACAGAGACAATGTATTTTTTGCTTTGAAAGCTATTTTGATATCAAGTTTTGATTCATTATTCGCTATTTCTTCACTTATGTGGGACATTTTGTGTTTAATTATTTGATCTATTAGGAGTACAAATAAGTTTCCGCCGTTTTTTAACACAAATTAAATATTTATTATAGAAGAATGATTTTAAACGATGTGAGACTGCTTGCTGAGTGACTTCTAATGTTAGAGCAAGTTCTTTTTGTGTTTGAGATGAATCTTCCTCCAATAATTCCTCCAATTCTGCATCCTCGTAAATTTTTGTCCTTCCAAGGTGATCTCTGTCTTCTACGTCGAAATCACCGTTTTTAAACTTTTGAAACCACTCTCGACACGTTCTCTCACTCAAAGCACCCTCACCATATGCTTCTATGAGCAATTGATGCGCTTCAACAGCAGATTTCTTTAAATTAAAGAAGTAAACTAATATTTCCCGCAAATGACGCTTACTTGGCTCAAATTTTGACATTTTCAACTTAAAAAATTATATTTTACCAATATAAAATCAATGATATTAATAGGTTATGTTGTTCTTGAATGTCCAAACTATTTTTTTAACGGTTATCATCTGCGAAAGCTAACCGAAACTCCGTGCCGCGCCATCTACAATAAAACGGCGGAAACTTATTATGTACTCCTAATATTATCTTATGACTGAAACACTTGTTTGCGGCTATTGTTTTGACAGTATCAATTTTAACTTCACGGTTGTTCTTGCACGGGGGAAAAGAAAAGGCTCTATGGATCATCGATCGGTAGGCTGAAATTTTTTGTGAGTATGTGTGGTTTGAGTCTACGGGGATACATATGTCGGTTGATGTGAGTTTTCAGAACAAGTTATATTCAATTTTTCGGTTTGAATGTGATATTAATAGGTGATAGATGGGTGAATTTTATTTATCCAATTTGGAAATTGTTCAAGTTGTCTAGATGTTCCAGATATTCAGGCAAATATATCATTTACAAATCGGTACCAAAAGTGTATTATAATAGGTAATTTTGAAGTGAAAATTTTCTTTTCTATGTAATTTATGAAGGTATCTGCGAGAAATGGGCTAAGGGGTGAGCCCATAGCTAGGCCGATTAGTTGTTCAAATATTTCGTTATTGAACTGAAAATAGTTCCTATGTAAACAAAGTTCCAAGAGTATAATAAAACTCACAATGGATTAATATGTGATAGTTCTAGTATTTCCTAACTATATATATCGTCTCTTTTCTCAGAATATTTGTGTTTTGTAGAGAATATGTTTCCAAATATTGCGGGAAAAGAGACAATAGATTTAGTACCATGTGCTTCAGTTGCCTGAAGATTAACGAAAGTTCTAAACTATTTTGCAAAAATGTAAACATTACATATTGTAAAACATCTTAAAATTGTTGGTAGTAAAACAGTAGTAAAAAATTTGTTTCAATTAAATAGATAATTTGGTAGTATGCTAAAGATAAGTTCTGGAATTTTGATCATTATTTGGAATTTTCACAGTTATACTTGAAAAGGTTCCAAATCATACTTGAATTATATTTGAAGTTACAAGAGGTCTTCAAATAGAAGAAGCCTTTATGAGACATTAAATAAAATAATAGAATATTTTTCCAAGTTATTATTGACAACAATTGTTTCTACATCCATATCATTTGAAATAGATCTGCAGGATCTGAGACGAGACTAACATTTTGTAGGTGTTACCTGAATAAGTTAGGAGAATAGGGGGATGATAGGATATTATGGACTGATGAGGCCATTTTCTCGAAATTGGGTATGATAAATTTGCGAAATAGCCATTTATGGAAAAGAGAAAACCCCCATAAGACTATTGTTTCTCATTTCCAATATGAGTTAAGGGTCAACGTGTAGTTGGGAGTCATGAGAGGTGAACTTTTCGTACCAGCAATACGCCTTAACGCTGAATAATTCATTACATTAATCCAAAGCAGCTTAACATACATATTGGATGAATTGCCCGTGGCTAACAGGCGAATTGTCTGGTTTCAAATGGATAGCCTCCCAGTTTATAATAGCCGCAATGTACGGGAATTAATGAATGAATATTTTGGGGTGCAATGATGGATTGGAAGCTATGGTCCGGTAAGATGGCCACCAAGGAGCCCCGACCTTACGCCTTTGATTTTTATGTCTCGAACACTTTGAAAGGAAGAGTATATCGAATTCGCGTTCAGACTCGAGAGGATCGAAAGAATAAAATTATGTTGTGCAGAAATGCGTCAGAATCGTTGTGAACTTCGCAGTGTATTCCGTCTAGAAAGTATCCGAAAAAAAAACAAGCTCTATAGTAATCATTTAGTATATATTTTGAATTCTTGAATTAGAAAATTATAACAAAATATTCATCATATTTACTTATACAACCTCAATCAACAATATTCATTAGTACCCATATGTTTTCCTTGGAACTAAGATCTGGTGAAGTATGGCATCTTGCATTATCCTGCTGAAAAGGCAACCGTCTAGATATGGAGCATGCGTTTAGAATACCACAATACTTTTCACTATTAATGGTACCATCAACTATACAGAGAGGCGTAGCACCATACAGAGATATTGCTCCCCAAACCATTATTTTGGTGAGAAATTTGAACGGTAACAGGTTGCTTTGATACGATTTTTGAGTGATTTCCACCAAGTTGGAAACAACTTTCATCAGATATAAAAACATTATTAAAATTATCTTGAAAACGTTGACAAAATTCTATCCTTCGTTCCATTTGTAAAGGTGTCATTATAGGGATTTTTTGGTTTACTTGATAAATGGCCTTGTCTTTTCAGTGACATACGGACGGTTTCTGGACATAAACGGTGATTTATTTAGAGGTACTTTTTTGGTGGGGATTTAATTGCAGAGGGCGCATACCTCGTGTTAACTGAAGTGCCATTTCTATTCAGTAGTGTTTGACAATTCATAATAGAAAGACTTAGCCCGGCACAGCGTCTACAAATTGTTCAACTTTATTATGAGAATGGGCGTTCTACGAGGAATGTGTGTCGGATGCTTAGAGCAACTTATGGTCCACATAATCGGCCTACCGAACGCACAATTAGCTCTACCATCCGTAAGTTTGACACCCAATTTTCATTATTGGATAATACTCGATCAAATAGACCACACCTAGCACGTAGTGAAGAAAATATAAGGGCGGTAGCGGAGAGTATACGCGAAGACCGTGAAGTATCGATTCGTCGCCGTTCGTTACAGCTTGGCCTGTCATATTCAACAACTTGGCGTATTTTAAGTAAGGATCTTTCTTTAAAAGCTCACACAATTCAAATAGTGCAAGAACTGAAGCCGACCGACCTTCCGAATCGTTTCCGATTCGGTCGTTGGGCTCTTGACAAGCTTGCCCGATACACATTCCTCGTAGAACGCCCATTTTCTTAATGAAGTTGAACAATTTGTAGACTCTGTGCCGGGCTAAGTCTTTCCATTATGTACTGTCAAACACTACTGAACAGAACACTTCAGTTAACATGAGGCATGCATAATCTGCAACTAAATCCTCACCACAAAAAGTACCTCTAAATGAATCACCCTTTACTTTTATATATAGGTGATTTCCAAATCTGTTAGCCAATTTGCAAAACCCCAAATGCTGATTGTGTCGTCCTAAGGCCAATGAAGCGTTTAAATTGTTACCTTTAATCTTACGCGGTCTTCCTTAAACTGGTCCATGCCAGTTTTTATCCTATTTATTGTCTCATATACGGCACTTTTTCCCAGTTAAGTCAATTGCACTAATTTTTTAACCTTTCGAAAACCTTTTCTATAAAAATATTTTATCTGTTTTCTTTTTCCTATTTGCGACGTCATAAATTGTATACCTGTTGACAATCAACAATATTTGACAAATAGTGTGCCATGCAACTTTGGCCATAGCCAACTACCTGCACAACCTATTTTATAAGTTATTTTTGTCTGAGAATGTTACAAAAAAAAAAGTATATTAAAATTATGAAAAAAAAAATTCCGGATACTTTCTAGACGGACTATAGTAATCAGATCATCCTCTTCACCTTTTTCGTACATATTTAGCCCATGCTTGTGGCATGAACTCACTCTGCATAGAATTGTGAAACATATTGTTTGGTTTTATCTGTTCAATTGCACCCAACCTTCTTTCCATATCAACATGAAATTATATGGCATGTGAATATTATTAGATCTTTTCATAAGCTCTAAACAATCTCGTGTATCCACAATAACAATTTTTTGTGACAAACAGTGATGCCACGCCCTCGTAAAGTTCTGTCCGCTGATCCTGCTCTTTTGTTTCTCCCAGTTTTACAACGATTGATAGATAATCCTTGAACAGATTCACCTGTTCGTCGTTCCAATGACTAGAAACAATATCGATGTAACCTCGCTTAGACCACTACATCAGTTTAATTGAGTAGAGATACTAATTTTATGACCATTCAATAATTATGTTAATTTGAGAATGCACTGTGTTGCCATAAATACTGCTGAGTAATCAGCAGCATATTGGTTTTTTTCTGTTCGGATAGGACCTTGACTTTATATTTTTAAATAATTTATGTGAATAGTACTGTACTATAGAATGTGGCTTTTTATTTTAATCTCTGATTTGCATAAATCGTCACATATCATGAATATATGCTGCTTTGTTTATGTCGTTCAGGAATATTTATTAAGAATGGTTACGATCTCTCAGTTTAAAGATGATACTATTCTGTTTGGAACTGTTATATCGCATACATATAATCGAGTTTGCAATTTTATGAATGGTTTTATAGCTGATAGGTGTTACAAGGTCGTCTTAGAGTATCTTCCTACTCAGCTCGTATGCTATGTGATTTAAGTTTTTATTTCCTTGAATCAAATTTTCATTGTTTGATAAATTACATGAATGGATTATGCGGTTGGCCCTAGGTGAAACATTATACCAATTTTATTAAAGAAAATTCATAAAGTTTTTATGTGCAAAATACTTCTTGCATTTGGACTAGAACTGACAGGCTGTTATCGCAATTTTGAATTATCTAAATAGCATAAATGAAAATAATAAATTCACAATAGAAATGGCCAAAAATTCTGCAATCAACTTCTTAGATCTTAATATAAGTCATAGTAATAATAAGTTCGAATTCGACATTTTTAGAAAACCTACCACCACTGATACCATAATCCAATCAGTCATGGTAAATTAAAATGTCAACATTCCATAGTTTCATTCATAGACTTTTGAGCGTCCCGTTGGACGAAGTCAATTTCCGAAAAGAAGTCAATATAATTGAAACTGTAGCGATGAACAATGGCTATAGAACTGAAATCATTGACAAAATGATTAATATGAAAACTTACCACAATATTCAAAAAATATTTTATATCAATATAAATGATACTTATGAAGAAAAGAAAATCTGGTTTTCAGTGGCTTATTTAAAAGGTTTCAGCAATAGGATCTCTAATGGTCTTCATAAAATGGGAATTATTTCTTTAGCAGTAAATAGAAATAATTAAGCTGAGATATTGATGAACAATAAAGAAAGGAACCCCAACTTTTCCGAATCGGGGATTTATCAAATTATCCTATAAATATAGGACAGATAGATGTTAACAACATAGAATCAAAGACCATAGGATGCCCATTTTGAAAAGCCAGAAATCAACCGGTTTTAGCAGAACATTGTATAAAAATAATTATATTTTCAATGAGAAATATGTCACTTTACTATAAAATGTTAATAAGGGTAAATTTATGGACTATTTGGAGATTCGTTGAATCAAAAAAGACATTGAGAAAAAGGAGAATTTAACAAATTCCCAAATACTATTCGGCAACACCCCTTTATTGGATACTGTTATTTCCATGCGCTATAAAAATACACAGATGTCCTAAGTATAATAAAGAACCTTTTCAATTTTAAGTTTAGTTCCTTTTTGTACTCATTTGAAGATGGTCAAAAGACCGAAACGCGTGTCAGGATTCTGACTCAATTGTGAAACATAAAAACTCTGTTAATTTTATTTCAAAACAAAATTGCTTAATTAATTGGTAGATTAATGTTTAATATCAACTGCTGCAGTTCTATTGCTGACACAGAAATGTTGAGTTCTAAAAAAACTACCAATATTTTTCAAATCCAACATTTCAGTTCAGTCGGGACTGTTTTTTGGAAAATATTAATAAAAATAAGAGAGACTTTCGATTTTGAATAATTTCGTAACCATTAGACAGATTTTGTCCGATAGCGAACTCAACAGAGATATTCAGGCTCCAAATCGAGTAGACTGCTGTTTAGTATTCCCTAATCCTCAAAATTTTGCACAAGCCCAAGTTTTCCATAAATATATAAAATCTTTGAGACAACTTGTTATTCAGTTTGAAAATATACTAAAAACTACGAAAATGGAGTCACTGTATCATCAGTATTGAAAAAATGATAGAAAACGAATTAATTTTTTATTTATTAAATTTTTATAACTGTTGCGTTTATATTCAATGTACAGACCCACACAGAAAATTTCAAATTTCTAGATCTTCTCAGATACTGAACTGATACCATTAAATTGATATTTTACACATTTAATTGTGACTCGGGTTTCGGGAATTAACTATTGATTGTATGAAAATGGCAGAGTTAATTCCCGAAACTCGAGTCACAATTAACTGTGTAAAATATCAATTTACTGGTAGGAAAACATAGTCATTTCTTCAAGTTGCTTTAATTATTCTCTAGATCTTTTCAAATCTCTAGATCTTCTCAGATACTGAACTGATACCAATAAATTGATATTTTACACATTTAATTGTGACTCGGGTTTCGGGGATTAACTATTGATTGTATGAAGATGGCAGAGTTAATTCCCGAAACTCGAGTCACAATTAACTGTGTAAAATATCAATTTACTGGTAGGAAAACATAGTCATTTCTTCAAGTTGCTTTAATTATTCTCTAGATCTTTTCAAATTACTTTAAATTCAGAATTATATATTCTAACTTCTACATTATGATTCTCAATATAAAATATATTTCAATGTCTTGTAACAAACTTTTTTACATGCCGACATGAAACGTATTAATACAAATGTATTAACAAAAACTATATGAGCAAATACAAGAAAATCCACTGTTCGAAAATTATCTGAAATTCTCAAAATAAAGGATCAAATAAAAATAATTGAGCGTGAAGTCCAATCTTTGATATCGGGTGTTCTTTTGAAGTGGTAGAACTTTCGATAGGGATAACTGTGATTTGACAGAAGGTAGAAGCCATGTTGTTTTGACATTTCTGTTCAGTAGGCATGGACAAATTATCATGGAACGTTCACAAATTGTTGAACTTCATTTTCAATATCAGTGCTCTATTCGCCAAACTTATAGAGCACTTCGTGAAATTTATGGTTTACATAATCGTCCATCAGAGCAGCTTACTCGTCGAACTATCGATAGATTTCGGAAAACATTTTCTCTACTCGATGCAACAACAAGACAAAGAACTATACGTACAGAAGAAAATATCGCTGCTGTAAGTCATAGTGTTAATGATGATCCAGATTTTTCTATTCGTCGACGGTCACAACAAATTGGACTATGTGCATCCACCACATGGAAAATTTTGCGTAAAGATCTTGGTCTACACCCATGCAAGATCCAACTGGTTCAAGAACTAAAGCCACTTGACCATAATAAGAATCGTTTGTTTGCTGATTGTGCCCTAGAACAGCTTGAAGTTGTTCCACTTTTTTATCGAAAATTGTGTTTACTGATGAAGTTCATTTCTGGCTGAACTGCTATGTAAAGAAGCAAAATTAACGTATATGGAGTGAAAACAATCCTCAAGAAGTTCTGTAGGTTCCATTGCATCCTGAAAAATGCACTGTATGGTTTGCTTTACACGCTGGAGGCATCATCGGTGCATATTTCTTCAAAAACGATGCTGGAGCTAATGTTACAGTGAATGGTGCTCGTTACAGATAATGGTGCTCGTTACAGATCGATGATCAATGATAATTTGTTTCAAAATTTGAATGGTATCGACCCAGAAGTGTTTTGGTTCCAACAAGATGTTGCTACACCTCATGCTGCTACCGTAACAAGTGATTTATTGAAAGAAAGATTCGGCGATAACATTATTTCTAGAAATGGTCTAATTAATTGGCCTCCAAGATGATGCGACATAACTCCACTGGATTTTTTTCTTTGGGGTTATGTCAAGTCATTAGTTTATGCTGATAAACCAGAAACTTTAATTTAATTGTGTTTTATTTTAATTAAAAGTTCTATCACACTAAAGAAACACCTGATACGTATGTGAGGATTTAAAAGGAACGGGGATTCCCCTTAAGACTTACGCAATTATTTCACTGCGACGCAACAGTTCCTTTCTGTCTTCGAAGTTAGATAATTTATTCCACCATGCCAAATGCACCACCAACAAAAGTCTTAGACCGGAGGTTCGAGTATAGCTGCTCTAGAGTGTCTCCGAATTGAATTTTAACCACTTAAATTTCTACCGCAATTCCAATCTGTATCGGAGGAAGATACCAGCACGTTATCAGGCAGAGAGGTGTGTCTGCAATATTCCGTCAACTTTGCCCACCTCTCTTCTTTCATACATCATTTAAAGGAAACACCTACAGTATCGATTGTCCTGCTAGATATGTATCAGAAAACAGATCCAATTATAATTCTGTTCAAATTCTGAACGGAGAAAAAATTTTATGACCACGTTATATAGGAAGTTGATGACAGGCTTTTTGGTGGCCAAATTACAGACCCATAAATCGTAAGTGTATAAGACCGGCCATAGAGGTTATTGACACATATGGGAAACAAAAGAAAAGCGTGATGGGCCACGGAGTTGAACAAACTTTAATCCGCAGATCTGATTTCCTAGACGGAATATGGTTGTGTCCGGTCAGTTATTAGAAACGGCTCTCTTGGATTATCGGCAGGGATCACGGAGGCCTTGCGGTCGACTGTCAGCTTTTTCTATCGTCATTTTTATTGAATTTGACTCTTCTGCAATTGTGAAAGGCTGGAGTGCAGTAATGGATATATGAACTACGTGTTCGTAGTTCCGAAGTATGTAGGATTTTTCAGAGCAAAGGATTATCCTCTGAAACACGAAAAAACCAGAATAATTTGAGCGGAATATCGCTTTTATTGCTTCTTTCATCTGCCTATAGCTCATAGGGTGGCACAAGCCACTGGTGTATTCTACCTTGAACATGTCGAGTTTTGTACCTATGAACTATGATATTCAAACTCAACAAGAACTCGCGGATCAATTGAATGCGACTTAGAAAGCCGTCTTCAGCTACCTATGGGAAAGATTCAGAAAGTGGAAAAATGAGAATGAAGACAATCGAAAAACTACTTCTGAAATTGTGCTCAACAGACCCAAAAGAAAGTAATTTTTTCATCGAATCATTAAAGATGATGAAAAATGAATATATTTTGAAATTAATAAGCGTCGTAAAACCATGAATCCAGGCGAACCATCGCCTTCTACTGCAAGACGCTTAGGGAAGAAGACAATGTGTTTGGGAGCATCATAAGGGTGTAATCTATTATGAGCTGCTAAAACTTGGCGAGACTGATCCCTACCGGTAGCAAATGATCGATTTAAATCGAGTATCATGTGAAAAATAACCAGAATACGGAAAAATGCAAGACAAAGTCATTTTCCTCCATTATGATACCCCATCACACACAGCAAAACAGTACAGGGAACCGACTGAGACATTCAGATGGAAAATACTGAATAATTGATTAGGGGTTGTAACCGTTACAACCCCTTTCTTATAGACAAAATAGTATCCAATAACAAAAGAAAATGGCATTAAATCTCGTGTACACAATCATAAAAGAGGACAATACACAGATGTATTGCTAAATATTTCAAAAATATTTACAATTACAACGCAGCTTTTAAAACCATTAATAACCTTAGTACCTACATAAAAAACAATAAGGATCGAACAAATAAAGAAAATAAATCTGGAGTCTACAAATTGACTTGCGACGGTTGCCCTTTAGTATACATTGGCCAGGTGGGTAGATCATTCAAGAAAAGAATCCAAGAACACCAAAGGAGTATCGGATTCCGTACATTCGACATATTCTAATCATCTTGAAGAATTCAGGCATAATTTCAACAATAACAATGAAATTATTCACGTTGAAAGCAAAAGTTCTAGATTATCACTTTTAGAATTTCTTGAAATCAACAAGTACAATTCCCGTAAAACCCTTTTGATCGAACAAACGGATGTCGCCATTAGTGAATATCTTTCCCTAATGGCATTTTTTAGCGGAAAACTCCAATAAACACCTTTTGTCACGTACCTAACAATGTATTCAAACTCGGTTACACTGAACACCATCAGCCAGTAGAATGTAGATACCTGATGAAGCCACATCGTGGTGAAACAATTATTTTATTACAAAAATTTTTGTGGAAATAAAATATTGTCCCCTATATATTTTTTAAAGAAAATACTAAAGCATGCATCCTATACTTCAGACTTGGCTCCATCCGATTATCGTCTGTTTGCAACACTAGGACACGCTCTCTCTGAACAACGCATCAATTCGAACGTACGAAAATGTGAGAAAATATATCGATAACTGGTTTGCAACAAACCAATTGTTTTTTGTCGTAGCATTTGTAAACTGTCGAAAAGGTGGCTAAAATGTATAAATAACAGTGGAGATTATTTCGAATGCGATATTTTTCATCATTTTCAAACAAAAACGGTTCTAATATCGAAATACCGATCTAATTTTAGGAAGCATTTTCATTTCCATACGATTTTCACTTTATTACGAACGAAAGAAATTGTACCATTTCTCAATTTTGCACGATTTTCAGAGATCCTAGATAACAGACATGCCCACTCGTCGTAATGTAATATCAGTTCATTTGACCTACCGGCTCACTGAACTACCCGAAAAAAATGTATCAATCGATTATATTGATGAATATATTTTTAATTTGTTTCAGTCATGGACAACGGTCCAGCAAGAAAAGCAAAACATGCTGAATGTCTCAGAGAAAATGGCGTAGAAATAAGCGAGCCTTTCGAAATTTCCACTATCGTTAAGGAGGACTTGGACTTCCACAGGGGTCAAGCAGTAGGAGATGACATTCTGCAGTGCAACAACCTGCCTTCTTCAAGAACTGCTCGAGGACATCAAGGTCAGTTTATGCAAAAACTCTCTTTTGAAAATTATTATAAAATAATTAATTTCCAGGGCCTGGTGCTTTCTTGATTTTGGCGGCAGGGCTGAAAGAACACGGATCTGGAGATGCAGTTCCACTGAAGTACAGTCATCTGGATATAGCAGCTTCAGCAGGAGATTTCCCGAATCCTGCTACAGGTGCTCCAGTTCTTGCATTGGCCAATAAGTACCTTCTGTAATTAACACCGACGTTACTTAATTATCACTTAAATTTTATGTCGATTCCCTCAATGTTTACTATTTTTATATTCTAATTATTTTAAGTCTTAAATATTTTATTCGGTCAATATATATGATAATTATGTACTGTTTATTTCTTTGCAATATCCAAGAGCAGGAAAACAGCCTTGATTTGTCCCCATGTGACTATCTCATGTTTGGTCAAAGAAAAATTGGACGAACGCCCTTTTCACGATGACCAAGAAGGGTAATTTTCAGTGAGCTATTAGCTGAAGGCACGACATTCTTCGATAATGGCATAAAAAATTCCATATTCGTTCGGAAAAATATAACGATAGAAGTGGAAATTATGTAGTAATATAAAATCAAACAGTTTTCTAAAAACAACGTTGAATATTTCCTTTTTGAAGAAAAAAGTTACTGACTGAGACATTATATCCACATGATTCTAAGGATTCTGAAAGCATAAGAGTGTTTTTTCAATCCAATAAGTATAATATGAATATTAAAATAAGAAGGAACAGTTTTTTACTTGATAGAAGGATTATTACAAAATTTGTATATCAAAACAGATTTAATCTGTTAGTCTTCTACAATTTTAACTTCAAAAAATTTTTTTGCAGAAACTTTAAGAATTAAATTAATGTCTTTATAAGCACTGCTCATATTTAATAGACGTAAAAAATCGAAATTCATCATACAATATCAAATGGAATTAAGAAAAACCAACGAATATAAATTGTCAATTAAAATTAAAATATAAATAAACAAACATTTTTTGTTTCGTTTCAGGCATGCGTACTGAACTCTTCAGACAAACGTACGAAGCCCTGTTTGTTACAAAATGTATTGTTTTCTGATCCTTCATTTATGAAAAATAACTCTTTCTCAAAAATATGAAACATAATTTCAAGAACTTCTCAAAAACTAATTTATTTGAAATATTCAATATATTTAAATAAATTACTTCAAAAAATCTCAAAAAATGTAGCACATCCTCAAAAAATAATTAAAATTACGATAAGATCAGTTCAACTTTACATATAAAAAATAATAAAATCAATTAAACAATAAATAGACTTACCGAATGCAATCTTCAGAAATATAGGATCTTCAGAAACATGCACATAGGTACTAATTTGTACTTCTGTTTTGTCTGTTTGTCTTATATGAATTTTCGATAATCGCAACAAAATGAACTCCTGATTTCTCGTACCTCGTAATTAGAATTTTTTTATTTCAAATACTAAGAGAGAATTTTTTTGTACCGTGACTCTTTGCGTTTCAACATGTTTCTAGAGTATGTCCAGCAAAATGATCTTTGCGATGAATTTTTGAATTCATACTCACTAGCGAAGTAAGTTCAACATAAGTTAAACTTAAGAGTTTATTATAAGCCAAAGCTAAGCTACCATTGGCTAGGTGATTTCAACAATCAATTCACACAATCTTCAACTAGCAGAATCTTATTTCTCGATCTTATCAGCTCATTAGCTTATTAGCTCTTTTTATGCTTCACAATGATTCTAGGGTATACGCAGGAAAACTATCTTATTTGAACTGAAACTTCGTAGAGTAAATTAAAGTGAGGCCAAAACTTTATATTAGTAAAGCATTTATGTACTCTGTATTTCAGAATATGTTCACTATTTCGAACTGACAGCAGCTTCTTCTTTTTTGATCCTATTAGTTAATATCTCATCTCTCAGTGATCGAGAAACCATTCCAAATTTTAGAGGTGCAATGATCTTCTCAACCTGACTTTGTCGTGGATTATTAACATGAGGGGTACATTCTCATTTACACACATCGTCAAAAGTTTCTCTGTCAACTCCCAACTTGTTGAATGTAACATGACAATTTTTTGTGTGTGGAATCTTCACTATCTTATCACTTAAATGAAAACAACAAAACCAGCGAATAATGTTTCTTTTTCGGGAAAATACAGGTGTAATTGAAGTTAATCAGTTTCCAGCGAATAACAAGAGTTGTAATATTGAGAATATTCCAAGGAAAATGCCGGTACACCCAATTTATCAGTTTGACCCGGCAAGAATAGTAGCCCTATATCAAGAAGCTTTGTCGAAGCGCCAAATAGCGCAACGTTTGAATAGTCCACGGACTTCAGTAAGGCGCATAGTGGCCCTTCTCGTGGAAACCGGCAGCATTACCCGGAGACCGGTGCCTAGTCGACCCAGAGTAACATCTGCAACGGAAGACCATTATATCGCAAATTTTACTCGAAAGATTTGAACGGTATCTGTAACAGCCCTTCGAAGTCATTTTTTGAGACGGATAGTATCAACCAGTACCATAAGGAGACGGTTGCATTCCTCAAATCTAAGGGCAAGAAGACCTTTGAGAGTACCTCGCCTATCACCTGGACATAGAGTTACCCGTCGGCAATGGGCAGAACACCACCAAGAGTGGCTTTTACCAAAATGGCGCAACGTACTTTTTTTGGACGAGTCACGATTCGGTTTACAAAGTGATAGTCGACGAGAAAGGGTTTGGAGAGGTCCAGACAGACTAGAGCGACTCAATTTCGCCCGGGAAGTTGTGCCATTTCAAGGCGGATCAATAATGTGCTGGGGGGGTATAATGTTCGGTCGCCGTACCCCTCTTATTATCGTTGAATGAACAATGACTGGTGCCGTCTACGTAGAAAACATCATTAAACCAATCATTGTTCCTCTACGGAACGAATTTGGGGATAATTTCATTTATCTGGATGATAACGCCCCACCGCACCGCACACGAAGAGTTCAAAACATTCTTCAAGAGAACAATATCCAGAGAATGAACTGGCCAGCAAACTCACCAGACCTGAATCCAATTGAGCACATACGGGATTACTCAGAGAGCAATATCCAATCGCCAAAACTGACCTTCAACTTTTCAGGAATTGAGTCTAGACCTTCAGGAAGAATGGAACGATATGCCTGAAAATTTCATTAATGACTTGATTCGTATTATGCCTAGCCGTATTGGGCAGTTGATTGAAAGAAGAGGTGGTAATACGGACTATTGAATTTGGATTCAGTTGTGGAGTAACCATAATTAATCAAGAATAAATAATCGATAAATTGAGATTTTTTCTCATTTTTCCTATTTTGTCTCATCCTGCATAAAGCAAAGAGTAACAAACAAAGATTTTCTATCAAATATATTGCAGTTGAAATAGAGGAAAATATTCAACTCATTTCCAGAACGTAGATTGTTTATTTCTTGAGAAACCTAGGGGAGCCAAGACTTTTGACGATGTGTGTATATTAAACATATATGTGGAAGATTAATATAAAACTAATTCTTGTCTAGTAAAACATTTATTTTTCGTGTTATGACATTGCATAAAACATGTATACGGTAATTTATCAATAAATTCTACAGAAATGATTGAATACTTAACCCAAAACATAATCTGTCATACGTATTTCATGACATATTTTTTATTCTATTCTATTATAAACAATAAATCAAATCATCCTTCAAATCAAAAATTATCAGCAGCATTTAATTGTATGATCCATAGATTAGTTAATATTCCCATTAATCGACAAAATTATAGTTCAGAACTTAACATAGTCATTAATAATGACTATGATCCTAAGTTAATAGACAAATTGTTGATGAATAAAAATAATAAAATAGCTTTAAATAGGGTGTTTCCTAATATGAAAGAAAATTTTAAATACATTTCCTTAAAATACACTAAAGGTATTTCTGGGAAAATTGCTACATACCTCAAAAATAAATATAATATAATTCAAGAACTTCATTTAAAACCAATTCAAAGTTGAGTATATCTATTAAAAATAATAAAGACTGTACACATAAAGATGATAAATCGGGAGTTTAAGTAAACCTGCGGTGATTGCCCTAAAGTTTACATAGGACAGACTGGAAGAACTCTCCGACATAGAATTTGTGAACATTTGAAGAGTTTCCTCAATAATAAAAGTAATTCTACATATTCCAACCATTTGTTAGAAACAGGACATACTTTCAACCATAATTTTGAAATTCTACATATAGAAAGTAAAAGTTATGCCTTAAATCTGTTAGAATCCCTAGAGGTAAATAAACATAATAAAATTGGAATATTACTTAACGAACAAATAGATTTAAATAACTTACCTCTGTTAAATATATTCAGATAAGCTGGAATTTGCAGAGACGCTTTTTTGGGTTTTAGTGGTCAATAAAAATTTATTGTACTTACCGTAATATGAATAGTAACGGATTTCGGAAATACGCTCAGTTATTCAAAATGAAATCTTGCCTGATGATGCTACTATGATAGCGAAACGATTGTTGTAAACATAACAATAAAAATTTGTGAAAATCAGAATAAACTTATTTAAATATTATTTTATATGGATTTTCACCAAGTAAGGACTAATTCAATTCAATATATGGTTTTTCGCATTCAAAAAGCCTGATTACTCTTTTTTGAATCTCATTAATAACCATATACAAAGTAGCAATCGAGGTGACACTCAATAGATTCAGTACTTCTTTTTTCAACATATGCAATATAGAAATTACTGAATATTTGTCCAATATTCTACGCGTTAATCCCAAATTCCTATTTCATTAAATTAATTTAGTACTGAATGATCGAAGATTCTTAGAGAGTTGCGAAGTTGCCTAAAACAAACAACAAGATGGATGGAGGTGCCTCATTTTGTACAGCAATTTTACTAGGAAGATTTCGGAGTTTTGGACGATTAAAGAACTGAATTGCAAGTCGACTGCATTGAACTTCGAAGACTCATTTTCTGCTCGATTAGGAAAGATCGATATAAAAAAGCCAAGGGATGCATAAGACGTTGCAATCTCGAGTGTTTTCGCTCTTACAAAACGCTCACTTTTGCTCTCGAATTAATTTTCCTGGCTATAAAATTGCTTTATTCGAACGCCTGAAAGATTCGTTGAGTCATAAGGTCATTTATTTATAGATGTATAAAATACTACGGCAATAGAAAATCTGAATGTTAAAAGTTCTTTAGAATGGGATGAATAAGGAAGTGCAAAAGAAAATCTTGTCGACTGCGTAGCAGAATGCATTCAATCAGAGATCAATGTCACATTTTAATAAACTGGCTATAAACTACTTCATTATTACGTTGTGAAATCCAGTGTGAAGCAACGAAGAGGTTCAAGGTTGAAAACCACTCGACGCATTCTGAATGCAAGGAATTTGGAGATTTTTTTAGTATTTCTAAATTGAAGATAATTTTGTTGATCACTCCCTACTTTGCTAGAGAAAAAATTAATGAATTTTTTCAACTATTTTTTTTCTGATCAATTCTGTCATCTTTGAAATATTAATGATGATTGTTTAGAAAATGGCCATCCTTTTCCGACAATAGATAATCTTAAAATTTTACATGTAGAATCAAAAGGAAAGAAACTTGATTATTTAGAATCTGTTGAAATCTTCAAATAAGTTCACAATAAAAATAATATAAAAATAATGAATGACTGTACGGATCTATGTAAATCCAAAATATTTGAGATATTTAAATAAGTAACATATGTTTACCAATCTTCTTTGGCGTACCGATATTCTTATAGTTGTTAGGCTTCCTCTCTTTTTTAACCTGTTTTTATAACCTCTTCTACCTCTGTATATGCATAAATACCGTGTTCTGCTTGTTAAGTCTTCATTTATCTGAATATGGGATAGTTAATTCCCGAAACTCGAATCACAATTAAATGTGTAAAATATTAATTTATTGGTAATAAAGCATAGTAATTTCGACAACTTGTTTCAATTAAAAAACTATCAATCGATTTCATTATTATATTGCAACAGTTTAATGTTGAAAGTTAATTTGTACTTGAGAAAACTTAGATAAACGAAATTAATACAAATACTCATCGATAATATTCATATTTCCCATGGAATATGTCTTCGTATACAATAGAGGCAAAGGTTACATTGAACACGAAATCTCTGTAACTTGATAGATTTTTGGTTTCACCCTGTCGTATGCTACTAAAGCCATATAAGAACACTCATTACCTTGTATCCTTGACCAAGTTTCAACCAACAGGAATAGGTTTCATACACAACCAGCGATCGAGTTACAAATAATCGTCATTTCAGAATTCATTTGAAGGTGAAGAGTTATTGTTTAACTTGTATGAATATAATGTCAACTAATCGAAAAGAGGCAGAAAATTTCGCTTAAAATTTTATGATACTTGTATTCTGCACTGATGGGGATCCATAAATCCTAATATTCTCATTTGATGGGCACAATAAATTCATGTAAATATCGAATGTTTGAAAAGTTAATGCAAAATGCAGCAGAAAGATATCCGTTGGAAAATCCTCAATGGTTTATTTTCATGAGTTTCACCTTCTGTTAATGAAAAACTTTTGAAAACACTCTGTATACATTACAAAAGATAAAAATATTTTATATATATATATATAATAATATAGAAATTAGTTTAAAAACCAAAAAAAATTAGATAATTGTCACCAATATGGATAATAATAAAAAGGTTCTAACAAACACTGTTTCTCTTTGACGACAGAATGAATTCAAACATTTTACAAAATTCGAAATTCACCATATGTCTTCAAATAGAAACGGTGTTTTTTTGGATATTATTCATAATTATTAATTAAATTTTGTAAGGGTTTTGGAATTAATTTGTATAAAATTCCAAATACGTTATCCATCTTATCAAGAATATACTCAGTTTATTATCGCAGCAAAAAATGAATTTCAACTATTTTTAATTGATCAAAAATTCATGTATGTCTGAAAGCACGATAAATTTCTAATTAAAGTTCCTGGTTAGGCGAAACTCTCCTATCTGTTCAGGAATATGAAAAATCGGGGGTCTTTTTTAGAGTGATAGAACTTTCGATAGGGATAACTGTGATTTGACAGAAGGAAGAAGCCATGTTTTTTTGACATTTCTGTTCAGTAAGCATTGATAAATTATCATGGAAAGACTCACGCCGCAGCAACGTTCACAAATTGTTGAAATTTTATTTTCAAAATAAGTGTTCTATTCGCCTAATTTGTAGAGCACTTCGTGAAATTTATAGTTTACATAATCGTCCATCAGAGCAGCTTATTCGTCGAACTATCGATAGATTTCGGACAACATTTTATCTACTTGATGCAACAACAAGACAAATAACTGTACGTACAGAACAAAATATCGCTGCTGTAAGTCATAGTGTTAATGAATAAGTATAAGAATAAGTTTATTACATCCTCTCAGACAAAAAAACATTGTATGGGACAAGTCATATGGTTCAACAAATAATAATATATTCTCCAATAAAATTAGAAAAACCAAATGCAAAATTATTCATTAATTCAGTTTACAGTCCAAGAATTCCCCAAGACTATAAAAGCAGTTGATCATCAGCAACTTCTTAACTTCTTTTTTGAAAATCATATAAGGTAATGTCTTGAATTTGTCAGGCAAGTGATTAAAAAGTTTAATGCCATTATACAATGGTGATTTTTGGAATTTTGAAGTTCTGTGAATTGGATACTCAAGAGTGCTTTTATGTCTTGTATCATGTTTATGGAACTCACAGCATTTCTTGAGATTGTCTGAGTTCTTCTTAACAAATAATAGAGAGTTTAATATAAATATGCAGGGAAAACTCAACATTTTGTACTGAATAAACTTGGGTCTACAGGACTCCAGGGGCTCCATATTGAATATCAGGCGTATCAGTTTCTTCTGCGCAATGAAAACATCCTCCGCCAATGATGAACTCCCCCACAAAACTGTATTATAGCTCATATGAGAATAAGCCAGCGCATAATAAACCTGTAACAGGGTTTCTCTAGGTAAAGCATTTCTTAGTTTCTTTAGAGCGTAAAATGCGCTGCTAAGTTTTTTACAGACGAAATTTACTTGTTTCTGCCAATTCAATTGTTCATCAATTAAAATGCCCAAAAACCTCACGTGATCTGATGCCTTGAGGATACCAGTCGGGAGAGTCAATTCAAACTCACCCACCGAGAACTTATTTTGAAAAAATATAAGATCGGTCTTGTTGACATTTAAAATTATTGAGTTTTGGTGGCACCACTCCATGAATGAATTAATGAGGATCCCGCATATCATCTTGAGTTCTGAGGCACTCTTTGCTGACACAAGAAATGACGTATCGTCCGCAAATAATACGATCCGAACATCCAACAAATGATCGGAGTAAGTTTTTAAGTAGTTTGGTAGATCATTAACGAACAGTATGAACAGCAGAGGCCCCAGCACAGATCCCTGTGGTACACCCATTTCCACAGGATACCTTCTCGAGTTATGATGACCCACTTGAACGAACAGCAATCGATCCCTCAGATAGTCCGATACCCAATCCAAGAAAACACCTCGAAAGCCTATATTATATAATTTACTGACGACAAAACTGAAGTCGAGACAGTCGAATGCTCGAGACTCATCAAAAAATAACCCAGCGACCGGAACCGCAGTATCTAGGCACTCGTAGACATATGTAATGAAGTCACCAGTTGCGGACTCGGTCGATCTGCCCACACGAAAGCCATGTTGCTGACTAGAAATTAAAGAAAATTTATCCAAATATTTAACCATTCGCTTATGTATCACCTTCTCAAAGACTTTCGATAGTGAACTGGTTATTGATATTGGCCGATAGTTGGCAACATTGTCCTTGGATTCTTTTTTATGTATTGGAATAACCTTAGAGATTTTAAGTAGAGCTGGATATCTACCCGCAGTAACTGCTTTATTAATTAGGTAAGCATAAGGCTCTGCTATTTTGTCAGCCAAAATTTTCAATATTCGTACAGATATCATATCATGACCGCTACTATTTACCTTCTTGAATTGTTTAATTATGTCTATAATTTCCTGATCTGTCACAGGGTAAAAGAAAAAGTTTTTATCTGTCATGGCTTGGGTTGAACAGGAGGACGATCTCGCACTACCGTAATGCTCCTCAACACTAATACGACCAATACTGGAGAAATACCCGCCAAACATATCCGTCACTGACTGAGGATCGGATATAATCGTACCGTTATCGCTCAACTTGATCTGCGGAGTAGCGGAGTTTTGGCTCGTTTCAGTCCTTACCAAATTCCAAACCGCTTTCGACCTATTACATGAAGACTCTAAAATTTTATTGTAGAATTCTATCTTACTAGACCTAAGCAGTTCCGCATACTTTTTCTTTGCCGCAATATAGAGGCTCCTTGATTCCAGAGATTTCAAATTTTGATGCAACCAATGCAGATCTTTCAGATCAGAGCTCGCCTTTCGTATCTCCCTAGTGACCCACCCATGAGTTTTCGCTCTTACAGGGGCTCTCTCTACAACCGGGCATGCAGTATCAATCACAGAAGTTAAAATAGTGAGAAACTCCCCGAATGCACCATCAGCATCCGTGAAGGAATAAACACCATCAAAACAAATTGAAGCAGTTGACAGGATTTGAAGACTCTCACCATTCAACAATCGAAATGATCTCAGGATGGGTTCAGAGGTTGGAGCATCTGTATTATAATTATATACTAATCGTATGGCCTTGTGATCAGCTATATTACTCTCAAATACTCGGACTGACAAAGAATCCGTACTAGCATTAGTCAGGATGTAGTCAATTTTACTAGAGCTTGTCTTCCCATTTCTATCCGTGAAAACTCTCGTTGGTTCCGTGGAAGTTACTTTAAGATTGTATCTCAACAGCATATAATCAAGATAGTCGTGAGGAGCAAAAAAGTTGATGTTAAAATCACCACAAACGAAAATGAGATCAGAACCAGAAAAACAACAGTCAAGTGCACATGACAATGAATTAATAAAAAGCTCAATGTTAGCCCCAGGAGGCCTGTAGACGCTTATAATGGATACATTTTTAGTAGAAACTTTGAGATTTACTGCACAAATTTCGCACTGCATTTCGAGGGAGAAGCCCTCAATCTGCCTAATATTTTCGGCTAAATAATCTGACTTGACATAAATGGCTGTACCACCACGTTGATGGAACGATCTACAATACGAGGCAGCCATATAATAACCGTTAATGGCTAAAGAAGACACTTGTTCTGGAGAACACCAGATCTCGGCTATACTCAAGATATCCGGGCTTTCAATACTTATAAGAACATCTAAATAATTAAATTTATTGTTTATACCCTGCACGTTGAGCTGGATTATCTTAAAATTTCTTTTTAAGTTCCTATCGCGAGTTGACGGCGCCTTACAAAAAAATTACTCACAGCCACACCCTCGGGCCAGAATGCTGGATCCATGACTGTTTCATGTAAGTCTCTTGGAAGAGTTATCTTGAACGAAGAATATACGTCCGGTCGCTTGGAGTTCAGTTTTTCACAAGAGACATCCTGTGTATATTGTTGAATAAAACTCTTTAGTTCCAACTCAGTTGTAGCAGGGCTCAGTCTTGACACATGTATGTATGAAAGTTGTTTCTTCGGAACCACATGAAGACTACTCGTTTTCTGAGTACCTACCAAAGGTCTGTTAACTCTTTTGAGTTTTGGCTGTTTTTCGATAGGAGAAGGAACCGGTAACTCAGATTTCTCAGCTGATTTTTGAATGGGCTTTTTCGTTTTCTTCTTTGTGGTCACAAGAGTCCAATCATTTGATTTTATGGATTTTCCTCGGTTTTCATTAGAATTGGCATTTTCGCATATTTCATTCGACGAGATTGGAACGCATGTTATCGGGTCACAGATGATCGACACCGTAGCTGTAGAGGATGAGTAATCGATGGTATCCCGGTCAGGTGGACTCACGGAGATAGTCCCACGATCTGTTGTGTTGATATGGTTCTTATCAGACTTGATGATATGAATTTCTTTTAATAGTTCTTCAATTTGTTTACTCTGGCTTGTGATAACTGTTTTGAGCAAATCAATCTCAGTAACAAAAATAGAGGTAATTTCAGTGACCATTTCCTTCTTGAATGCTGAGAAATCAAATCCTGATAAGGAATAATCCCTTATTTGGGCATTAGGAACGATGTTTTGTGACACATTTTCAGTGCGCTGCTGACATGCCTCACAATTCCATTTATTGTTAACACTTGCACGAAATTCATTAAAGTCGTCTATAGACATATTGAGGCACTTGACATGATAACTTGTATCACAAATTTGGCAATTTATTGAATCATCATATCGATCTATTTTCAGAGTGCAACGGGAGCAACATATTCCACGACCGCGCGACATGACGATCGATTTACAATATAAATGATGATCCAGATTTGTTTATTCGTCGACGTTCACAATAAGTTGGACTCTGTGCATCCACCACATGGAAAATTTTTCGTAAAGATCTTGGTCTACACCCATACAAGATCCAACTGGTTCAAGAACTAAAGCCACTTGACCATAATAAGCCTTGTCTGTTTTTCTGATTGGGCCCTAGAACAGCTTGAAGTTGATCCACTTTTTAACCGTAAAATTGTATTTAGTGATAGCTCATTTCTGGTTGGTCGGCTATGTAAACAAGCAAAATTGCAGTATATGGAGTGAAAACAATCCTCAAGAAGTTCTGCAGGATCCATTGCATCCTGAAAAATGCACTGTATGGTGTGCTTTACATGCTGGAGGCATCATAGGTCCATATTTCTTTAAAAACGATGCTGAGCTAATGTTATATTGAATGGTGCTCGTTACATATCGATGATCAATGATTTTTTGTTTCAAAATTTGAATGGTATCGACCCAGAAGTATTTTGGTTGCAACAAGATTTGGCAATAGCATTATTTCGAGAAATGGCCCAATTAATTGGCCTCCAAGATTATGTGACATAACTCCACTGGATTATTTTCTTTGGGGTTATGTCAAGTCATTGGTTTATGCTGATAAACCAGAAAGAATAGACGCTTTGCAAGCCAACATAACTCGTGGTAATGATGAAATAAGGCCTGAATTACTCGAAAAAGTGGTCTAAAATTGGTTGGTCGAATGCGGTTCCTCAGAGCTAGTCGTGGTGGACATATGTCGGAAATTATTTTTAAAACATAAATGTCACAAAATTATCTTTAAATAAAAAAAAGTTGGCTTCAATCTTAATTTAAATGTGTTTTATTTCAATTTGAATTTCTATCACTCTAAAAAGACAACCGATATTTCTTTTCAGTAGAGAAATTGGGAGTTAGATGGTAATTTGTACGTTTGAGCCTAATTCAATAATATCACAACAAAAATTCAGATATTACCAAAAAATTTTATACACGTATATGTTGTAAGTTCTTATATTTTATACATGTATAAAAAGTTAAAACAATAATTAAATTGATGTTGCTGCAGAAATTTGAGACATATACCTGTGACATGAATGTTGTTATCCGACTGATATGATTTTCCTTAGAAAATCTGATATTCTCAATTGCTGGATATGTGCTTTCATCCCTGTGAAATAACATTAAAAAAAATAAAATTCCATTGAATCAAAGGATGAATCTGATATAAGAGAAAACAATGCGAACATAGAGGTGCTTTTTCCTCCAATTATAATAGAGATCAAAATTATTTCAATAATGCAAATAAAATGAAAATTAATATTTGGATAAAATCCAGTATATTTCTAATAAAATAAGAATAAAATACAATTTAAAGAAATAACAAAATATAATATGAATCGAAAACAATTAAAAAATATATAATCAAGCTTAATTAATAAGAAACTAATATGACAAAAGAGTTAAGTTACTAACGATTGTTAAATACATCCCCACACAAATGAAAAAAAATTGTTTTAAAAAAATATGGGTTAACCATAAGTAAACTCTGCTCAAATCACAAATTTGGGAATAAAATCTTATTCCTAATACGAAATAAACGAACGTAGTGAGATTAAAGATTGGCCAAAAACAAATAACAACTTATTTAAACTCACATTCAAACATTAACCATTTGCTTTTATAATCGTTTTCCAGTTTTTTCCTCATTAACCAAAAGCAGTAATGAACGAAATGTACTCGCTCAAATTAAATTAAAGGTTAATTCTAAGGTGAAACATATTCGTAGTGTATCTTTGTGTGAATCAGAATCAGAATATTTCAATATGTCTAGCCATTTTAAAGATTCTTATAGGTTAATTGAGATTCTCAATTAAGGAAATTATATTTAATATTGGGGAAAATTTCATGGTAAGGAATTTCATCCAGTATTAAAATGTAGATAGTAAAGAAACTATTATATAAAAAAACATCTGCAGTAAATATGTATATGTGGGCATTTTTATAATGTAAAAGATCATTTTTCAATTTATTATGCCTAAGATTTCATAAATTTTCCTGGTAATAATAATCTAATTGGGAATTGCAAAGTTGTTGATCTCCCACTAGAAGAAGGAGGTACTTGCAAAATACTTATTAAAATAGAAAAATTATGAAAAACTAGTTTTGCCTCTCACCACCACAGTATAATGAAACTCAAATATGTCCATTACATAATAGTTGAATTTCTGTATAATGTAATGACTTAAACAGGTTGGAATTGCAAAATATTTGCAAGAGAAGCCCTTCATTGAAGTATTACACATTCAAAGCAGAAGGTGAAGGATATTTGAAGGTTATGCAAAAGATTACTCCTGAGATATGACATAATAGTCGACTATATGAACACGATACCATATATTTTATGAAAATAAAGAGGAAACAATGTGGAAGAAAGAGAATGCAGTCCCTTTTGTCAAATTTAATGGACTATTTTTCTGTCCACAAAAAAAACTAAAATTCATAAATGTTCTAAAATCGAAAAAAGTTTTATTATAGATAATATTGAAATCAGACCAAACAGCTAGAATTTTAATTTAATGGGGGCATCTTTGATAATAAATCACTTGAATATGTATTTTATCCACAAACTTTCTGAAAAACATATCCTGCATACTTTGAAGAGTAAGAACTAAGAAAGAATCAACACAAATTTACAATTGTTCTTTTCAAATAGGTCTTGTTCAATAAAAGTTTCTAAAATAATTTGAGATTGAAAATAGACTATAGAGCCCACCAAAAACTTTATTATGAGGCATTGAACTTTTTCGTTCTATTTGACGTACTTATATACTGAGGAATAGAAATTCACTGTTGAATTGGAATGAAAAAGTAATGAAGCATAAGAACATTGTAGTTAAGGGACATGCTTGGTCATATAAGGATCTATCTAACCTTTCTACTTCTGTTGTTAGTAACATTTCTATTCAACAAATCTCTCCGATCTTGTGTTGAAATGGGATGAGAGCTCTGTACTTCCAATTTTAAAGTCTGTCCCATCCGATCAGATCAATAATTAAAAACCCGTCATCAAATTATCAATAATTCCTCATTAGTTAAAAATCAGATCATATAAGTATATCGCAAACTTTGGAGTTTCCCAAGGTTCTCTTCTGAGGACTCCCTTCTTTTTGCTTTATACCAATACAATTCTTCTTGTTTTCAATAATGTAAATTTTTTTTCTTTATTGGGGTACTAATAACTACACTAACACTAATAACAAAACTAAAACTTACAATTAGATCTTGATCGAATGGTGAAATATTGTAAAGAGAATAGTTTGTTCCTTAATTTATCGAAATGTGCCTTCATAACATTTACCACTAATATTCATAGATTCAGTTTTTGTTACTGGATGGGTGATGCTTCCATTCCGAGAAAAGACCATACTAAAAATCTCAAAGTAATATTTTAATTCAAATTGATTTTTGACGTCTAGTTTTTGGCTCTAGAATTTTTCCGGCGATCTAAAACATTTCGTAGTATTGAAGCTATATGATGCTTATTCAGTGTTTACGTATTGAATATTAAGGTTAGAAATGTTCAATTATTTAATGAATTATACCTATTTTTTTTCTCTTTCATTCTTTATTGTATACAATTCCATCATGTTGTCCCACAACCATTCATTTCTTTAATAAAGCTTGGAATCGTACGGGGTAGTTTTGGCTTTGAATGCAGGACGCTATCCTGTGACCGATTATAGTTTTGTAATCCATACTTGTCGCTCATGAACGTGCATATGGGCGGAGAATCGCGGTTGGGACCAGTCGTCTTCTCCTGTCTCATGGTGCAAACTAGGAGCAAAAGACTCACCTCACGGGCGAAGACGAAATCCTGCTGAATCTCGGCACAGGAATTGCAACCTTACTTATCCGCAGAGAAGACCGAAATGGTCCGCTGGAGGAAAAATGGAGACTTACGACGTTTCGACCTTGGTGGATTCGCTCCTTGCTCGCCCCCAACTCTATGCCACCCCCGTTTCAGACCTTAGATGGTCTGCGCTTCTGGAGGGAAAAAAGAACTCTTTGTGGTAACGGACTCTCTGTTGCTCTCCCATTCTTGGCCTAGGAAAGGTGCGCGCTGGCTAGAGGACAAGGTCTTTCATAACCAAATAGGGACACTTTGCTCCTGCAGGTGAGTGATGCTGGGATCGACACGGTGATTTCTTTTGGAGGAGAGGGATCTCTGCTGGTTCCTCCTCGGTTGTACTGACGCAGGTTCTCTATTATTCCTTTACAGGCATCCTTTTCTTTCTTTTTCAGCTTATTGGGGGTCTGCTGGAGTGTCAAAACTCGAATAGAAACCCGGGACAGAAATGATGACAATAGTACATCAATATTGGTTAAGATCTCTGCTCACCTGTCGACATGTACAATTCTGAGTATTTCATGAACTATTTAGAAACACACGTTGCTCACCGAACTCGCCATTAGTGAGTTGATCAAAATTACGAATGAAACCCATGAGCTCGACATATTTCTCTTATCATTCATCCACTTGAAAAATCGTTCCAAAAGCTACTTTCTTTAGTCTCATTCATTTATTATTATTCCTTTATACATAATTATGAGTTTTTTTTATGTCGTTTATTTCTCACGTCATTTCAGCTGTTACATTTATTGAATTGCACTTAATTGCTGTACATGAAATCTTATGGAAACCATCAGCAGTAAAAATAAGTTCGTGTGGTTTTGATAACATATGTTGCTACTAGTTTAGTATTCCATTGTTTACTCTGGCAACATCTTCATTTTGAGTTCTTATCATTTGGCTTTTTTTCTATCATTTCGCTGAAGTGTAAACGACATAGTTTCTGTATTATCTAAAAATGTCATTTATATCGAATGATGTGTTTTTGCAGGCAGTTTTATTTCATTACTTCAACATGGAGAAAAAGGCTGCCAAAAGTTATCGTATTTCAGTAGATGTCATGCTCTAGCTGAACGAAAGTGTCAAAAGTGGTTTTCCTGATTTAAGAGTGACAATTTTGATTTGGAAGACGAAAACGAGCCGCAGAGCTCTATAAAAAGCCAGCACAAACGCAAGAGGAGTTTGCAAAGACACTTGGAGTCACTCGACCAGCCATTTGGCATCGTTTAAAAGCAATGAGAATGGTCCTAGACGTAGGAAATTGGTTGTGGCATGAACTGAAGCCAAAAGATTTTTGCATCGAATTGTGACTTTCGATGAAATGTGGGTCTCTAAAGCCGAATATTCATTGCCAGGATGTCCTGCTCTGTATTTGGTAGGACCAGCTCTATGTGTTGTATTATGAGCTGCTAATATCCAACAAAAGTATCACAATGGAGGTCTACAGACGACAGTTGATGCGTTTGAACTGAGCATTGCGAGAAAAACGGCCGCAATACGCCGAAGATGCGACAAAGATATTTTGCAGCATAACATATGTTGCGTCGCCCGTTAAAACGTACAACCCAGACATTGCCCCTTCCGATTACCATCTCTGACCTGGCTGACCATCACTTCTCCAATTAAGATGAAGTCAAAAAAAGAATCGATACATGGATACCAATCAAAGAGCCGGCTGATTTTCGCGATGCGATTTGTCAGTAGCCAGAAAGATGGGAAAAAGTAGTGATTAGCAACGGACAATACTTTGAACTTTGAATGTATAAACAATTTTTCACAACAAAGCTTCAATTTTCGGAAAAAAAAACCGCACCTACTTATTTGTACTGCTAATAACGGGTGTTTTTTTTTTCAGAGTGATAGTGGATAGTGGATAACTGTGATTTGACAGAAGGTAGCAGCCATGTTCTTTTGACATTTCTGTTCAGTAAGCATTGACAAATTATCATGGAAAGACTCACACCGCAACAACGTTTTGCAAATTGTTGAAATTCATTTTAAAAATCAGTGTTCTATTCGCCAAACTTATAGAGCACTTCGTGAAATTTATGGTTCACATAATCGTCTATCAGAGCAGCTTACTCGTCGAACTATCGATAGATTTTGGACAACATTTTCTCTACTCGATGTGACAACAACAAGACAAAGTTCTGTACGTTCAGAATAAAATAGCGCTGCTGTAAGTCATAGTGTTAATGATGATCCAGATGTGTCTATTCGTCGACGTTCACAACCACTTGGACTCTGTGCATCCACCACATGGAAAATTTTGCGTAAAGATCTTGGTCTTTACCCTTAAAAGATCCAACTGGTTCAAGAACTAAAGCCACTTGACCATAATAAGCGTCGTTTGTTTGCTGATTGGGCCCTAGAACAGTTTGAAATTAATCCACTTTTTATCGTAAAATAGTGTTCAGTGATGAAGCTCATTTCTGGTTGAACAGCTATATAAACAAGCAAAAATGCCATATATGGAGTGAAAACAATCCTCAAGAAGTTCTGCAGGTTCCATTGCATCCTGAAATATGCAGTGTATGGTGTGCTGTACACGCTGGAGGCCTCATCGGTCCATATTTCTTCAAAAACGATGCTAGAGCTAATGTTACAGTGAATGGTGCTCGTTACAGATCGATTATCAATGATTATTTGTTTCAAAATTTGAATGGTATCGATCCGGAAGTGTTTTGGTTCCACTAAGATGGTCTTACACCTCTTGCTGCTACCTTAACAATTGATTTATTAAAATAAAGATTTGGCGATAACATTATTTCGAGAAATGGTCCAATTAATTGGACTCCAAAATCGTGCGACATAACTCCACTGGATTATTTTCTTTGGGGTTATGGTCTATGCTGTGCTATGGTTATGGTTTATGCTGATAAACCAGAAACAATAGACGCTTTGGAAGCCAACATAACTCGTGTTATTGATGAAATGTGGTCTGAATTACTCGAAAAAGTGGTCCAAAATTGGTCTGGTCGAATGCGCTTCCTAAGAGCTAGTCGTGGTGGACATATGCCGGAAATTATTTTCAAAACATAAATATCATAAAATTATCTTTCAAATAAAAAAAATTGGTTTCAATCTCAATTTAAATGCGTTTTATTTCAATTTAAAGTTCTATCACTCTAAAAAAAACACCCGATATGTTGAACGCAATTCTTTTTATATCTCGAATTAATGGAACAAATAAATGATCTGTATTATTTTTTTTCTGATACTTCGTATTGACATTAATTTTTTACTTACATTTACTTGGGGTATATTCTTAATATTGGTTTTTTGAATGGGTATCAAATCAGAGAATTATTGAAAATTTCTGCAGTTTTACTTCACACACAAGCTTTTAATTGAGCTCACATACTAATTCTCTAATTTTGGTTGTTATTTTATGATGTATGATTCACAGTTATGTTAACTCCTCAATATATTATGAATGTTTTTTCTATGCTGTAGTTATTAGTCAATAATATAATTGATCGATAATGTGAATTCAATAATGTAGAAAAAGAAAAGAAAATTGTTCAGGCTTTCAAATAGATAAATAAATTTCGCCAGTTATTCATATGAAATTTGAAATATTTTTTAAATGTATTTTTCGGCGTTTATAATCTTTTTATTACTTCATGTTCAGTTACCTCATTATAAAGATGCATTCCACTACTTTTTTATTCGTGAATAAATAGCCAAAGGCAGATAGACGTCATAAAAGATAATTTAGGTTTATAAAATATTCAGAAAATGCTATGGAGAATCTCGGAAGAAATATTACAGTGGCATTGGAATTTCTTCAGGTGAATTTCGTATGTCTACATTGTGGTGGTGACAACGCCATAATGGGCATCATAACGATGCCCTCCGACCTTATGCGTAATAACAATCGCCTACTCTCAGGTGGTTATATGTATTGTAAAATCTTCAATAAAAGAACAAGAGATTATTAGCAAACATTGTGTATTATTTCCTGAATAGATTAGAACTCTATGTTAATAGAACATTGACACGATGTAGGTTACACACACATACACATACCATACTTTGCTGGACAAGGAAAGCTATAAGCAGGGTGCACACGGAAGACCTGGACGCAGGACCGGCAATGCCCCTTTTGGAATTTCCTCAACAAAGGTCCTCCTTGAATTTTCATTAGTGTCAAAGAATCAATTCAGTGTTCTTGAGGAAAATTTCACACTTATATTAACTGAAAATTACAGGAATCTCTTCTGATTTCAATAAATATTGAAACTAACTATGGAACTGTTTCGAATCGTAAGTAAAGGGTGAGCCATCTAGAAATTGCATTTTGAAGTAGTGGTTCTTTTGAGTCATTCGTCATTCGTGTTTTGACAGAAGGTTAGTTTAATATTTGACATTAATAAAATGGACCGATTTAACGCGTGAACAAAACTGGGAAATATTAAATTCTCCTTTCCACATCGGTGAATCTTCGATTCAAACTGTTAGAAATTTACGTGGAAAATTCAGTAGAAATGCGAGTTCGTACAACTGGATCGTTATTTGATAAAAACAACCCTTTCATGTTCTCGTCCAGTGAGCACAAAATGGCTGCTATCGCCCAGAACCAACATCAACTGGTCATCGTGCTGAAGAACTTAACGCTTCTCGCACTTATATCTGGGGAGAATTTTGCATTAAGACCTAGCTATGAAGGTCTACAAAGTTCAACTAGTGCAAAAAATGAAGCCTCCTCTGCGTATCCACTTCGCTCAATGGGCTAACGTTCACATGGACGAAGATGAGGATTTTCCCAAAAAAAAAACATCATTTTTAGCGATGAAGCTCATTTCTATTCTATTTTTTGTGAGGATAGGAGAATTGTTACGCTAACCATTCAGAAACGATTGATACCTTGAAACACGAAATTAAAGTTGACGTCCATGGGATTGAGCTCTAAACAATCCACAATGTACTGAAAAATTGAAATGATCTGAACGTCCTGTATGAACTTCTTACTGCAAGTTGAACATAAACTCCTGATTTATATATGCTTGGGATTTGGTCTGCTTTATTGGATAAGGAAGATGAAGAATATCGTTTGTTGGTTTAAAAACAATATTAATAAATAATTTTATACTGCCGAAGTACGATTGGGGAATGAATTTTCTGGTTTTTCAGTATTGATGAAGGAGTATATTTGGGTTATGGTAAAACTATCGGTTTTATATTATATCGGGTGTTTTTTTAGAGTGATAGACCTTTCGATAGGGATAACTGGGATTTGACAGAAGGTAGAACAATCTTGACATTTCTGTTCTGTAAGCATTGACGAATTATCATGGAAAGACTCACGCTGCAAATTGTTGAAATTCATTTTTAAAATCTGTGTTCTATTCGCCAAACTTATAGAGCACTTCGTGAAATTTATGGTTTACATAATCGTCTATCAGTGCAGCTTATTCGTCGAACTATCGATAGATTTTGGACAACATTCTCTCTACTCAATGCAATAACAACAAGACAAAGAACTGTACATACAGAAGTGATGATCCAGATTTGTCTATTCGTCAACGTTCACAACAAGTTTAATTCTGTGCATCCACCACATGGAAAATTTTGAATGAAGATCTTGATCTACACCCATATGAGATCCAACTGGTTCAAGAACTAAAGCCACTTGATCATAATAAGCGTCGTTTGCTTGCTGATTGTGCCCTAGAACAGCTTGAAGTTGATCCACTTTTTTATCGTAAAATTGTGTTTAGTGATGAAGTTCATTTCTAGTTGAACTGCTATGTAAAGAAGTAGAATTGCCGTATATGGAGTAAAAACAATCCTCAAGAAGTTCTGCAGGTTCCATTGCATCCTGAAATATGCACTGTATGGTGTGCTTTACACGCTGGAGGCCTCATCGGTCCATATTTCTTCAAAAATGATGCTAGAGCGAATGTTACAGTGAATGGTGCTCGTTACAGATCGATTATCAATGATTATTTGTTTCAAAATTTGAATGGTATCGTCCCGGAAGTGTTTTGGTTCCACTAAGATGGTCCTACACCTCTTGCTGCTACCTTAGCAATTGATTTATTAAAATAAAGATTTGGCGATAACATTATTTCGAGTCCAATTAATTGGCCTCCAAGATCATGCGACATAACTCTACTAGATTATTTTCTTTGGAGTTATGTCAAGTCATAGGTTTATGCTGATAAACCAGAAACAATAGACGTTTTGGAAGCCAACATAACTTGTGTTATTGATGAAATAAGGCGTGAAATACTCAAAATATTGGTCCGAAATTGGTCTCGTCGAATGCGGTTCCTCAGAGCTAGTCATGGTGGACATATGCCGGCAGTAATTTTTAAAACATAAATGTCATTAAATTATATTTCAAATAACAAAAAAATTTGGCTTCAATCTTAATTTAAATGTGTTTTATTTCAATTTAAAGTTCTATCACTCTAAAAAAAACACTCGATACTTCAGTAACATAAATGGAAACGTTCCAAAATTAGATATAAATATTGCGTTTAGACCACGAAACACATTTTCATAATTCTATCCAAATGGATACAAAATCGGCAGTTAACACGTCCAACTTGCAATAGCAAAAACAAAGGATAGATAGGACGCTCATTCGAAACAAAATTTAACAGAAAATTAACCTCAGCACAAACAAGCAAACATCTAACTTCGCAAATCAACATTAAATAGAAAATCACTATTCTTCTCGAACTTAAATGAAGTTTCTTAATCGTGTTTTTCTTTATACAAACGATGTTAAGGCCAGTTAGAGCGAGGTAAATCTTCTAATAAATCTTGACCGCTTTCAATACGCCTTACGTTTTTGACGAAGTAAATTCCGTAAGCTTTGTGTAACACTTGCAGCTCTTCCGCACACATTGTGAAATTCATGAAACTCGCTTTGCATTAACTGACTCAAAAGAGTGAGCAAACTAAACGACAGATGACGCTCCGCGTAAGTATAGAGGATTTAAAAATAAAAATAATTATGTCCATCTCTTTAAGACAAGAGGTCTGTAAGATTGGAGTCTTCTAAAACCGCCAGACCGCCCCTGCTACAAGTGCAATGCTGTCCATGGCCGGCATTGTCTGGCCACAATGGCCAGGTTAAATACGTGTCTCACATGATGCATTATCACTTAAGCGGGCTCCACCTATTTTCAACTAATCTATGTGACTGCTATGTCCTTAGAATATGTTTCTATTGTACCTTTTGCGCTGCATAATAATGTTGTTCTTGCATCCCCGCCTCCGCACACAGGAACTTTCGAAGAAAAGTAAAAGTGCTCGTTGGGTTTTAAAAGAAAGTGGAAGCGTTTTATGGCTCGATGGGCACAGTTACTTGATGATGATGGCTGTAGATGAATTTATGTGATAGCAAAAAATAACAAACGATAATATTTTTCTATATTTATTGAATAATTTTATAACTTAAGTAATGTATGGTTAAATTTTGTTATGTCCTGCCATTTTGAATGATGACTTTGCTTATTAAACCAATAAATTGAAGAAAAATATTTTAAATAATAAAATTCATAATTAGAATAATATTAAAAACGGGAGTTTTTTACTGGACAAGAGATTGTTACAGTATCCTAAATATCATTTAATAATAATGGTTATTGTCAATATTAAATTAAAACACTTGTTTACATTTTCTACTTTATTTTTGGTATTGACGTACGTTTCGTCCTTGCTAGAAAGACTTCATCAGAATACGAAGTAACAGTTGTTGTACAATGAATTTATAAGATTTTTTTTACAGAAGGTGTACATGTGTTTTTAATTGTTCGTCGGGTTGGTTTTCTCAAAGAATATTCCCTTCAGAATCGTGTTCACTCGATCCCTTGTAAATATTGAATAGAGGGGTGTAATAAAAATCTATTTGTTCATTTACTAGGTTATTGCTGTTTTTATGTTTATTTATTTCGTAAATTTCCCATAAGTTCAATTTTAGACCTCTATTTTCAACATGTAGAATTTCTATTTCTTTTGTGAAAGAATGGTTATTTTCAAGAAGGTGTTTAGCATAATGTGAATCTTTTTTATTTTTATCGAAACTTCTTTCATGTTCGGTTAGGCGTGTACCGAAATTTCTACCTGTTCTACCAATATAAATCTTTGGGCAATCTGGGCAAGTGAGTTTGTATACACCTGATAATTGAAGTTTATCCATACTGTTTTTATTGTTTTTGATGTATTTGCTAATAGGATTGTTTGTCTTGAAAGAGACTTTAATATTTTCTTTTTTGAGTAGGTTTTTTAGTTGAATACTAATGTTTCCGAGATATGTGAGGCTAACGTATTTGTGTTCAGATAGATCAGATGTTACTGGATAAATTTCTTTTATTGTGTTAACCAACGTATACACAAAAACACAATAAAAGAAATTTATCCAGTAACATCTGATCTATCTGAACACAAATACGTTAGCCTCACATATCTCGGAAACATTAGTATTCAACTAAAAAACCTACTCAAAAAAGAAAATATTAAAGTCTCTTTCAAGACAAACAATCCTATTAGCAAATACATCAAAAACAATAAAAACAGTATGGATAAACTTCAATTATCAGGTGTATACAAACTCACTTGCCCAGATTGCCCAAAGATTTATATTGGTAGAACAGGTAGAAATTTCGGTACACGCCTAACCGAACATAAAAGAAGTTTCGATAAAAATAAAAAAGATTCACATTATGCTAAACACCTTCTTGAAAATAACCATTCTTTCACAAAAGAAATAGAAATTCTACATGTTGAAAATAGAGGTCTAAAATTGAACTTATGGGAAATTTACGAAATAAATAAACATAAAAACAGCAATAACCTAGTAAATGAACAAATAGATTTTTATTACACCCCTCTATTCAATATTTACAAGGGATCGAGTGAACACGATTCTGAAGGGAATATTCTTTGAGAAAACCAACCCGACGAACAATTAAAAACACATGTACACCTTCTGTAAAAAATCTTATAAATTCATTGTACAACAACTGTTACTTCGTATTCTGATGAAGTCTTTCTAGCAAAGACGAAACGTACGTCAATACCAAAAATAAAGTAGAAAATGTAAACAAGTGTTTTATTTTATAATGACAATTACAACTGATTTCTACCAAGCAACGGCCCAATCTATCATAAATAATGGTTATTAATTTTTGGAAAACAATTTGGTTTTCATAATACATTGTTACGAAACAAATTTTGTATCATTCACGTATTTATTAAATATTTTCAATTAATACCTCATATTTTTTTTGTATTCTTTTATTCCTTTTGGTGTTTTGTAATGAGGGTTAATTTTATATGTCTACTAAATTGAAATTGTGTTTTCTTAGACATTCAGATGAAAAATTTGAAAATCAAAACAGATTTAATCTAATAGTCTCCTATAATTTTAATTTCTAAAAATTTTATTAAAAAATTAGAATTAAATTAGCGTCTTTTAAGCACAGCTCATATTTGATAGACATATAAAATCAAAACTCAATATATAATATCAAATGGATTGAATAACCCAACAAATATAAATTGTCAATTAAAATTAATAAATAAATATTTGAAGGAGACAAAATTTTGTTTCTGATCTTACAATTATGAAAACTAAATCCTTTTCAGAAATACAAAACATAATTTTAAGAACTCAAAAAAAATTATTTTAAATATTGAATATATTTAAATAAATTACTTCAAAAATCTCTCAAAACATGTCTCATATCCTCAAAAAACAATTAGAAGTCAGGTAAGGTCATCATCGGTCCTACTTCACATTTACAAAATTAAATCAATTAACAACAAATAACTCACCTCGTAGTATCCTCGCTTATTATTTTACATTCAGTTGATTTAAAAGTTCTTGAGAAATTTTTTTATGAAATTAAAATTAAAATTTATAAAGAGGTAGCCAAAGTAAATCTGTACGATATTTAAGATATTGTAATAAGCCTTCTATCAAGTAAAAAACCTTTTCATTATTTTATTTCATATATAATAATTATGTTTTGGTTTCACATATACATTGTATCACTTGAATATAACTGAGTCCTTAAAAATACCTTACTTAACTTCTGACCATATGACCATTAAATTTTGCACAAATATACGCGTTATTATTCTACTTCTGAATATCGAATTTCAGATCGATCGAACCTGTACTTCCGAAAATGGGGGAAAATTTAAAACATGCTGTCCCATGGAAAAGGTGTTCCTTTAAATAAAGATGAAATATATTAATTTCTAGTCGCGTTGCTTCAAACTTGTATATTGTTGATTCTCATTTCTCGCGAATTATTGTTAGCATTCCGAGTTATATTCATAGGAAAATAGTTTTATTTTCAGAAATATATCCCCAAAAGACATTGGAATGTTTCCATTTTTTCGAACACTCAGAAATACTATCTTGGACAGAAGAAATTATATAAAGCATAAGAGTGAGAAAAAATCTCAACAAAGTATCCGTAAAATATTTTTTAATATTTGCTAACATATTTACAAAATTTTTACACTGAAATATGCAAAATAGTGTATTAAAATATATCGTCATGATAATTTTGGAGTTTTCCATCTAATTCCAATTTATCAATAAAAGCAATTTATATTTTGATCTATTTTCAATTACTCAAATTTTACGATTTAAATGTTCGATTGTTTTGGTACCTGCTTGTATATGATTCTATATAAACCGAGTGCATGAAAAGAACAAACTTTCAGATGTGTATTGGTGATTTGAGCTTTAACCATCAAAGGGTCAAAAGGATCCAACGAAGATATTACCGAATGGGAGCTTAGTGTTGATTTCAAGAATAGTAAAAATGTGAAGGCAATAAAATTCAGCGATCCCATAAAAATATTTCAACTTTCCCTCTCAGTCCTTAAAAATGTAGGGGTGTAATTCGTTTTTATCACTTGTGTAATAGAAAAATGTTATATTCGGCACCTAAAAGTAAAGACTTTATTTTAGTATCCGGTTTTTCAAAATCACAAGTATTTATTACATAAGAAGGACTTTTTCGGTCGGCATATCCCTCTGTAGTGCCTGTAAAAATGTAAGTAGAGTGAAAGATCAGAAGAATTTTCGGTAAAAGCCGCATCTAGGTTTTCAGTAATTTTGTGGGCATATATATAGTTACTAACTCCTAGTTGTCTTGTTGAATAAGAAGGCAGATTAATCGTTACAACAAATTTTGGACATCAACAAATAAATGAATAAAAAGTGACTCCATAAAAAAAAATATTTATTCGAATGAAATATTATTCTGTAAAAAATTGGTATAATATACTCAGAAAAAAAAACTTACTCATATAAAACAAGGTTTCGTAAAATCTATTTTATTCAATAAAATTATTTTGTTAATTTGTTTCTGTTTAAAAATTGATATATTAAAAACGAAGGTTTTGAACTTTCGTCAAGGAAATAAAATTAATTTTATACTTCAGGGACCACAATACATTTCAGTCTCGTTAAAGTAGAGTTTTTGATAGCAAATGCCCATTTTGTTAAAACACGTATCATGTTTTCTTTTATGAAAAATCTTTCAAAATGTAAAAATCCCTATCTGAATGTTTTATTTATTTAAACTCAATAACTTTTAGTTTTGTTCAATCTAAATTCATTTAGGTTTCCTGTTTTGTCTGGAAATTTATGTTCTTAACTTTCGTTTTCAAAACCGACAAAGCCATAAAATTCTATTTCATTTTACAACCACACAGGTTACCGAAAGAAAGTAATAAATATTGAATTTGGACCCACAAAAGATCACGACTTCCTGGTAGTTTTTCGTTTGAATTCTCACAACAAAACAAAATCAAACAAAAATATTTTTACCACTCACGCAATAGGAAGGGGTTCTAGATTATGCAATTGTCGGTAAAAGTAGTTGGAGGGTTTAGGTACAATTTTAAAAAATTCTTGGTATTTTTAGCTGGTGCCGCTATTGTCGAACTTTATTACTCTGGCAGAAATATTATGTAGTTATTCTTATCTTAAATTACGCAAACGCCGGTTGACATAGTAAGAGGGCTTAGGAATTCAAAATATTCTGGTATTTTCAGGGGTGTTTTATTGCTTTAACTAAAATAGTATTGATTTTTTTTTGTTTCTTTTTATGAATTATAGGACGATTTCTTAACACCCTTGTGAACTGAATGTTTTTTACCTCCACACAATATGCAGATATAATATGAAATCTTCGGCATTGAAGATAAAATTTTCTGATTTGAATTAGGTAATTTTTCCATGAATTTCAATTTTTTTAAATTTGAAGACCTCGTCTATATATTCAGTATCTCACTTTGAATTTTCATCAATTACAATAGGAATGAAAAGCATACATCACAATAAAAATATTACATATTTTCCATTTCAAAAGGGCATTCATTATCGTCCATTATACATTGAAATGTTCATTTTTGTGTGAAATGTCGAAGAATAGAAGATCAACAAGAAAATCTGAAACCCATTTTTTCTTTAATTTTTACGCACTTTTTCTAAAACGTTTTTTCAGCACATGATCTTGTATTTTGAATTTTCAACCTAAAATAATTCCAAATGGATACTTTGAAACTATGGATGGATAATAACTTTCGAATGAACAAACTTAAATAAAATGAATGCCTCAGAAGCACTGTTTCTTTTTAATAGACATATAAAATTAATCACACATTTTCATAGGGAGATGAAGATTATTATGGCATTACGAAAGACAAATTTCAATTCAAAAATGTCCAAAATAAACTTGGAAAATCCTTCGAAACTTCTCTTTAAAAAGTTCCTTTAGAAATATCGGGTGTTTTATTTTAGAGGGATACAACTTTTAAATTGAAATAAAACACATTCAAATCAAGTTTGAAGCCAAATTGTTTTTTATTTGAAAGATAATTTTATGACATTTATGTTATAAAAATAATTTCCGGCATATGTCTACCACGACTAGCTCTGAGGAACCGCAGTCGACCAGACCAATTTTGGACCAAGTTTTCGAATAATTTAGGCCATGTTCCATCAATAACACGAGTTATGTTGGCTTCCAAAGCTATTGTTTCTGGTTTATCAGCATCAACCTATGACTTGACATAACTCTAAAGAAAATAATCTAGTAGAGTTATGTCGCATGATCTTGGAGTCCAATTAATTGGACCATTTACGAAGTAGGGTTATCCCCAAATCTTTCACTCAACCTATCAATTATTACGGTAGCAGCATAAGAAGTAGCACCATCTTGTTGGAACCAAAACACTTCCAGGTCGATACCATTCAAATTTTGAAACAAATAATCATTGATAATCGATCTGTAACGAGCACCATTCACTGTAACATTAGCTCCAGCATCGTTTTTAAAGAAATATGGACCGATGATGCCTCCAGCGTGTAAAACACACCATACAGTGCATTTTCAGGATGCTATGGAACCTGCAGAACTTCTTGAGGATTGTTTTCACTCCATATACGGCAATTTTGCTTGTTTATATAGCCGTTCAACCAGAAATGAGCTTCATCACCAAACACAATTTTACGATAAAAAAGTGGATCAACTTCAAGATGTTCTAGGGCCCAATCAGCAAACATTCGACGCTTACTATGGTCAAGTGACTTCAGTTCTTGAACCAGTTGGATCTTGTATGGGTGTAGATCAGGATATTTAGGCAAAATTAAACAAACGACGCTCATTATGGTCGAGTGGCTTTAGTTCTTAAACTAGTTGGATCTTGTATGGGTGTAGACCAAGATCTTTACGCAAAATTTTCCATGTGGTGGATGCCCAGGGTCAAACTTGTTGTGAACGTCGATGAATAGACACATCTGGATCATCATTAACACTAGGACTTACAGCAGCGATATTTTTTTCTGTACGTACAGTTCTTTGTCTTGTTGTTGTTGCATCCAGTATAGAAAATGTTGTCCGAAATCTATCCATAGTTCGACGAATAAGCTGCTCTGATGGAGCGTGAGTATTTCCATGATAATTTGTCAATGCTTACTGAACAGAAATGTCACAACAACATGGCTTCTACCTTCTGTCAAATTAAAGTTATCCCTATCGAAAGTTCTATCACTCACAGGCATTTGAAAAACTCACCTATAATCATCATCTCATTTCCATGTCTGCAAAATGAAAACAATCAATAAAAATATCTACCATACTTACACGACCACGTGCTATTTCGAACCAACGACATGACACCAATGTTCTCTTAGTGGTTAGACAAAAATGTTTTTTTTCCTGATAGAAGGTGTTCTCAATATCTTGAATATCAGAGTAATTCTGTTATACCTCGTTTCAAATTTTAATTTCATAAAATTTATTTAAACTTTTTAAAATCAAATAGAATAAGTGCCATAGAAGCACTGTATTATTTCAATAGACATAAATAATTATCACTAATCACACAATATCAAAAGGAGATAAAATATAGTAAAATTACTCTGTTTGATATTTAAGATATATCTTCTAAATTTGCAAGGTAGATTTTGTGCAAAATTATGAATATTATCAGCGGCAAGATCAATCCAAGGGATAAGGAAATATGCGCATTAAGCATTTTGAAAGATAATCAACATTATTTTTTATCAAATGAAATATGTGAAGGTATATAGATATGAAAATTTTTGTTAGATAATCTTCCAAATTGTGTATTAGGAGTGAAAACAAATAATTTTGGTATATAATAAAATTAATAATAATAAATTAATAAATAAGTTTCCAGTTATTCTCATTTTTATCTTTTTTGTCTTCTATCACTAACATATTAGACCTCTTTATTATTGATAAATAAATAAAGCCAAGAATTTTTGTACTTCATATTTCTTTTATTAAAAAAATGCATCTGAGTTCGTTATTGTTATTCAATTTCATGGTTCATTTTCAATAGATTGTTATCCTCTAATCAAATCGCTTCAGTACTAATTTTATCTCAATTTACAATCCACAACAAATGCTGGGTGGCAGCTGTTGTAAAAAAATAAAACGCATCATTAAACACTTTCTTCCGAAAGGCTCTCCAGGCAATAAACACCCCTTTAGCAGATAAAAACATAAAAAAGATGAGAATCATCAAAATTTCTACCTAGACGAACGAGGGGTACAACCCTTTTTGCCGAGTGGGTTCGGCCATTAGTTTTTAACGATAGCAAAAAAAACCACCTTTCGCTGGTCTTCCTCATTTTTTAAGAACCCTTTTACTTTTTACCTGCTGTTTCGAAAGGGAGAGTCGTTTTTTATAATCGGTTTTGGCAAGTTCCTGATGCCAGAATTCTTTCGATATATCTGTCGTTGATTGCTATCTGAAACCAGATGGTTCCCATGAATTTTAGGATTTTTTATGATATCCCTTTCAAGTTTTTATGGGATTGCCATTTTGAGAGAGGGTTGTTTTTGTTTGGTACCTTGTAATCTTAGTGATTTTCGTGTATTCTGGGGGTTATACTCGGTTCGAATTTCAAAGTAGACAATATGATATTGTATAATTTGCAAAATATAAATCCAAATATTTCCTCTCAAGGAATAAATAGCTTTGTCGATAAAATAGGTCTAGCACAGTAATTATATTATATATGTATTCATAAATCAGAAAACTCTTCCTACATGTAATTATTAATTAAGTGAATTTCATGCAAAATTATTGAGTTACATTGGACTGAATTAAAGAGATAAAAATACTTATGTGGAAATAATAAACGTAAATGAATGTTTATAAAATCCCAAAAATTTAAATTCAAATCATAAACAAGTGATAAATCAAGCAGTAAAGTTTTAACAAAAACCGTTAAATACGTTGCACACATTCTAAGATAATAAATAAAATAATGATGATCTTGCAAGTATTTCGTCTATATATATTCACTCTTTTTTATGTGATTAAACTCCGAATTCCTTAATAACACCTTAATTAAGGGACAAAATTGAAATTTATTTGATTCAAAGTTTTGCAGATCAATCTCACTTTTCTACCCCACCATGTTATCAAAATTATATCAATCACAAAAAAAAGAAATTGAAGAATTCAAATCATAGATACTGAAGGTTTATCGCTGGGTGTGAATTGTCTACATTTTAACGTCTAATATTATGTGCATGAATAATATTTTCTTCCTTTATTCGATCAGATACATCACATTATCTATTACCAATTTCCATATAAGAGAGACGACTTTTCAATAAAATAATTTTGATTTGATATTGTTATTTAATAAAAAGCGGACATCCGTTTTTTTTTTCAGTGCAACTCATATCCTAGCTAATATGATTCTCAAACAAAACCGAGGGCATTGAAAAACACAGAATAATAAGGCAGTTTACTTTTTCCCTGATCAATTTTATAGGTAATCATTAGAAAATAATGAATAAAATCATAGAGCATAACATTTATCTATTTTGATAAATTTTTTACAAACACAAACAAATAGCGAAGCCCTAAAGCTAGTTTATATTATACCACCACAATAAATACTGTAAGGATATTAAAAATTTTGTTAATATTTCCGGATAGTCTACGGAATTGCGTGAATTCTATCCTGAATAAATAATATAAGTTTAATGAAGTTAAAGATGATGTAATATTTCATTTATCGAGGCTTTATTTACTGATCAGAAACATCTGCAGTAACTGACTTTATTTTTGCCCTGAACATGAAGCATTCAACAATAATTCTATGGAAAAAACAAGGGAATTTTTTCATTCGTACTTTACGATTGAATAAAGTGACTATACCTGAAAAATTAAATTATGAACTGTTTTGAATTTTAAACACTATGTTCTTGCTTAAAAAAATTACCGAACAAAATAAACCTTTTTAATTAAAAAAAATCCGCCATCTCCTTCCTTTTTTAAAAAAATTGGGGTTGTTGCCACCTTCAGGTGGTTTTTCGGAACAATGTCGTCATAGGAATTCTTTCTCCCTTATACAGAACTAGAAAATTATTTTTGAATTATTCCAAAGTCTCAGATTCTTGAGTTGGGGTGGTTTAACTGTCTGTTCAACATCCCCTTTTGAGGGTTAGTTCAAATAACATTATTTCGCGAATAGTGAATCGATTTTGAAAATTTTAACTGGGTTGTGCACAAAACATAAATAGCTCTCAAACTAATCGACACTCGACATCTCTTACCTATTCAAAAAATATTGGGGTTGATGCCACCTTCATGGGGGTGGATTTTGGAACTTACTCATGATGGAAATTCGTCCCTTTCAAAACATAAGTTGATCTGTTTTTTAAAATCTTCGAAAATTCCTCGTTTCTGAGTTCTGGGGGATCAAATTTTCGATGGGACATCCGGTATATGTTTTCAGCCAGAGTAAAAGGGTAATAAAAAATAATTTGAAGAGAATTTTTGCTGACTGTGAATGAATATTCTGAATATTTCACTTTGGTAAATTATATTGTACTCGTGGTTATATTTGTATCAGAATACTCTTTTTCATTAGAAGCTATTATTAATAAATAATAATTTACCAACAATTACCCGAGTTTAATTTAGAAGCTTTTTAATGCTGTTTTTTAAACATTAATTTATAGATTACGTTCGTATTGTAACCATTGTTCGACGCTAATGACTTCAGACTTTAATTTCTCTGTTAAAGTTTTCTATTGAGAGAGGGGTTGATAGTAGTCTATGTACAAAGGCGTGAAAGGGAGACATTCTTATGTTATGAGGGTGGGAACTGTTATTGTGTATTAACAAATCTGTGTACGTGGATTTTCTAAATATGTTAAATTCAAGGGAATTAACATTTCTTGTGATCTGAGTATCTAAAAAATGTATTGATTTTTGGGAATTTTCGATTTCAATAGTGAATTTGATAGAATTGAAAAATGAATTTAACAAATTCAGAAACATTTCTAATTGCCTAATATTGAATTGATCTGTAACATTTAGACAAAACCCTCAAAGTAATGTTCAATCTATAAATGTATTTCAGAAAAAAAAATAAATGAAATGACATGATGTTAGGAATTTTAGTTAAATAAAATATTCAAACATTCGCAGTAAAAATATTAACAAAATTCTCTTCCATTCTTCCCAGGACGCGGCGGTGTGTCATGCAGTTACAATAACATATTTTACGATGTTTACTTGTCGCATTACCGCACAAAAATACACTTAGATACCTGCTTACACCTTTCCAATGACCCGGTAAGACCCGGCGTTCTTAATTTGCGATTCAAGACAATGTCATGGCTGTTGATACGTGTCGTAGGTGCGTACCGTGGGCGTGATAGTGGTCTAATTGACGACTCACCAGGAAATACTCCAACTAGGTAACTGCTACCTTATGCTGGACATCAGGAGTCCGATTTGTAGTCGTAATTCCGAGAATAATAAATACAATATGTATGTATGTACATCCGACGTCGCCAGCTTATAAAACGGTGGAGTGAAAAACTGTTACAAACGCGTTCTGGGAATTATTTTCCTGGCTGGTGGCTTGCTTCTTGATATACGGAGAAAAGCTGATATAAGTGGTGGTTAATTACTTTGTCAAATAATAAAACAAACAATATATTTTTTCGGGAACAAATTGAGAAAAATTCGTAAAAGCGTACTATAGGGTTGCTATTTCAGCACCATTGGACAATTCCGATCATTGCCTGGTGAAATAGTCGCACCTGGCCCCAAACAACCCAACCTGTTCCGTCTAGGAAACCATGTAGGATTTGAAACCACAAAGCAGCAGACTACGATCCTCTGCTTGATTTTTATGCTTTGTATACATGGAATGAAACATGGTTCAATACAGGAAATATAAACAGCACTGGTGGTTATATTACAGACGCGATTCTTTATGAAATGGACACTTTCATTCAACAGTCAAACAACCCTCCAACAACACGCCTTAGTTTGGAAGTGTCTGCAGATGGTCCACAACTACGAAAGATTGAGCCTACCAAAACTGGCGGTGCCACTTACATTCAGCACAGAAACGCATGCAATCAGATCATATATGAAGCCAAAGGAGCGTATAATTCAAGAATAACCAACAAGCCACCGTATCTCTCCCCCCCCCCTCCCAACTGTCTATGTACCTTGTCGTGGTGGGAGTGATTGTCATAACAAGAATCCTAGTTTCATTATGAAATGTAGGATATGGTTATGATGCTTAAAGCAGAGACTCTCGATCCAACTTCCTTACTTTGTTTCTTTCTACCCTTCCATCATGTTGTCCCACATCCATCCATATCCTTCTGCAAGGCTTGGAATCGTACGGGGTAGTTGTGGCTTTGGTTGACGACAGAGTCAAGCGATCCTGCGATGGATTAGAGTTTTGAAATCCATACACAAGCGAAGGTGAAACCCTGCTGAATCTCAGCGTGGGCTTTCCAACCTTTGTCACTTTTCCGCTGAGGGATCTGAAATGGCCCGCTAGAGGAAAAAGAGAGAATACGACGTCTCGACTGGGGTGAGATCTTGGAAGAATCGCTCTGCTCACCCTCAACTATATTTAAATCGTTAAGCTTCTGCTTCGGGTTCCTATTTGGTCCGCTGGAGGAAAAAGGGAGACTACAACGTTTCAACTGGGGTGGGATCTCGGAACACTCGCTCTGCTCGAACCCAACTTCGGCCCCATTCGTGGATCCTTAAGCTAATTATGCGCTACGGGGTCAGAAATGGTCCGCTGGAGGAAAAAGGGAGACTACGACGTTTCGACTGGGGTGGGATCTCGGAAGATTCGCCTTGCTCGCCCCCTACTTCGGCCCCATTTGTAGAGCCTCGCTCTGAGCAGTCGAAAAGCAACAGCGGTCTTTTGGGGAAGGGATCCATGCTGTGAAGCTGTTATTTGTGTTGTTTCGATGCTTTGATCTTTCACAACCACTTAATAGAGACACTCAGCACATGCGGGTCAGAATTGGGCTTGACACGACGATCTCTTTGGGGAGGGGGGTGACCTGTGTTGGTTCCTTCTTGGTTATACAGGCGCAAGTTCTCTATTATCTTCCTTCAAAAATACTTTCCTTCTCTTTCAGCTTATGCTGCTGGAGTGTCAAAACTTGAGGGGAAACCCGGGACAGCAATGACGACAATGGTGCTTTAACGTCCGTAAAGAGCTCTGCTCATATACCGATTTGTACGACTCTAAGTATGTCCTCTGAGTAAGCCCCCGGATCGCGCAAGCTTTGGTCAATGGTAAAGAAAACTGACAATAACTTCTCGCATTCAAATTTTCCGTTCCGATAGAAAAGGATGGTTCACTTACAACTTCGTCAAAAGCTAAAGCCAATTCTTTCGTGCAAATATTCACTGTTAACTCGACTATCGTAATTTTCCGTCAGGCACCTCTGACAATTCTGTTTCATCTAAGATAAGGGATATATACTTTAGACCAGGGATGATTCGTCGAGTGCTTGGTGGACTCAATTCTGAGAAAGTAGCTGGACCAGATTGAATTCCTGCCATTGTATTCAAAAAGTAGCCTCTGTTGCTTACAACTCTTCTCTGGAAGATGTTTACTGTTATACAGGGAGAATTTTTTCCTGATTTATGGAGGAGTGCATGAGTGCAGCCTATACCAAAGAAGAGGAGGAAGTGTTTTCCATCAAAATACTGCCTAAAAGCAATAATAATACCTATTTTGTCGAAAGTCATGGAATTAGCTTTCAATCTCGAAATGGTTAGATACCTGGAGAACAAAGGTCTCATCAGTGACAGACAAAATGGTTTTCGCAAACACCGATCAACAAGTGACCTCCTAAGCTATGTGACGCAAGTGTGGACATGGGCTATTGAGTGCTATAGAGAATCTAGTTCAATTGCTCTGGACATATTCAAGGCTTTCGATCGTGTCAGGCTTCTGAATAAGCTATCTGTGTATGGTTTTCCCGGGAGACTCTGCGATTTGGTTAAGAGTGACCTCACCAACATGAACATTCATGTGGTCATGGATGGAGTCAGTTTCCGAGGTTTCAGCTTGAACATTGGAGTGCCCCAAGGCTCAGTTTTGTCGCCCACACTCTTCCTGATACACATAATCGATCTTCTTGGTACGCCCCAGAACCATTTTGAGCTGCACGGATGATAGAACGCTGTTTTCTTTCACCAGTGACAAACCCTTGAGCAACGTCGAATGACCATAGATGCCTGCAAATCGGTTTACAACATAAAAACTTATAAGTACGAATGTATTTGCACAACATATATGGGTATGTAGGTAAACAAACATATACAGAAAAATCTATTAATATATATTGAAAATTTACTGCAAAGAAGAATTCGAATATTACAGATAATAGGTGAAATTAATTCTCCGGAACCTCTACCGATTTAAATCTAAATAAATCTCATGAAAACATGTTGAATTAACTTTAAAAAAACATGTCCTAGAATACACTGTTTCACTTTATAGACATATCTATTATCATCACATGTGGTGGAACTTAACTAATAAAGAATCAAAAAAAAACTAATGACCGAATTGTTTAGACATCAACTTATACATACGAACCAATCGAAACATATATGTAACGTATGTATAAGGTGATGTCTTAACAATTTGGTCATTATATTATTTTTCTTTTGATTCTTTATTAGTTAATTTCCACCACATGTGATGATAATATATATGTCTATAAAGCAAAACAGTGTTATCTAGGACATTTTTTTTCAAAAATTTAATTCTAAATGTTTTCATGAGATTTATATAGATTTGAATCTATAGAGGTTCCGGAGAATTAATTCCAGCTATAACCTGTAATAGAAAAATCTATAATTGAATAAAATACTCAAAATGAAGGATAGATAAAAAATAATTGAAGCAGAATTTCCACATATGACAAATATTTATTTCGATTCTGTCATTCGGATAGGTACCAAATTCAAATTCAATTAATTCATACAAAATAATTTTCAACTTACCATTTCCAAGTTTTGTTTTTCTAGCAAGTTAAAAATTATTTCTGTGATGTATTTGAATTAAAATTTGGTAAATATTTGAATGAGAGAATCGACACGAATATTTGTCATACGTTTAAATTCTTGTTCAATTATTTTTTATCCATTCTTCATTTTGAGAAGTTCATATAATTTTGGAATTGTATATTTATCTATATGTATGTTTTTATACATATTTATATATGTTGTTGTCTTAATACATTTTTATGTCGTGAAGTGAAAGAGTTTTTTCCTTGTTATTGAAAAATAATTTATGTTGATTATGTTTACTATGATATTATTTTGATATTTTAGTATATAATATTCAAAATATATAAAGGTTTCAAGGTATTATTCTGAATTCAAACTTATTTTAATTACTTCTATCAATCATTGTAGATTTATCTATATGTATAATATGTTTTTATATATATTTATTAGGGTGGCCCAAAAAAAAACGAAAATTTTTTTTTTTTTGAGTCTCGTACCAAAATATGTAAGTTTATAATGTTTTAAGGGTCTCCTCCAAATGACAAGTCAAAAAAAATTTTTTAAAGGTCACTCCAAATTTTTAAAAATTTCCAAAATCGTCAAAAATCGATTTTTTTTTCTTTAAATTATTTTTTCTCATTATTTTATTTTTTTCTACAAGAAAAATGATAAAGGTCCTGAAAATCTCAAGTCGAAATTTTAAGATTTAAACGTCGCTCCAAATTTTTCAAGGTTTCCATGACGAGTACTTTATATCTTTTCGAGCTACTTCTGAACATGAATATCAACGAAGTTGATATTTTTTTTCTTACATTTGACATACCAAAGAATGGAATTAAAGCACGAGAAACAAAAAAAATTGAATAAATTTTTTTTACGATTATAGTGTAATTGTCAAAAAATCATAATTTTTTTAATTCTTTAAATTTATTTATTTTTCAAAAATAAACGTTTTGATTAACTTTTTATAACTTTTTATAAACTTTAAACACAAAAATAGTCAATTATTATTGTGTTCAAAGTTGATAAAAAGTTATAACAAGTTATAAAAATTCAATTATTTATTTTTGAAGAATAAATAAATTTGAAGAATTAAAAAAATTATGATTTTTTGACAATTACACTATAATCTTAAAAAAAATTTATTTAATTGTTTTTTGTTTCTCATGCTTTAATTTTATTCTTTGGTATGTCAAATGCAAGAAAAAAAATATCAAGTTCGTTGATATTCATATTCAGAAGTAGCTCGAAACGATATGAAGCACTTGTCTTGGAAACCTTGAAAAATTTGGAGCGACCTTTAAATATTGAAATTTCGACTTGAGATTTTCAGGATCTTTATCATTTTTCTTGTAGAAAAAAAATAAAATAAGGAGAAAAAATAATATAAAGAAAAAAAAATCGATTTTTGACGATTTTGGAAATTTTTAAAAATTTGGAGTGACCCTTAAAAAATTTTTTTTTGACTTGTCGTTTGGAGGGGACTCTTAAAACATTAGATACTTACATATTTTGGTACGAGACTCAAAAAAAAAATTTTCCTTTTTTTTTGGGCCACCCTAATATTTATATATGTTGTTGTCTTAACACATTTTTATTATATGTCGTGAAGTGAAAGAGTTTTTTCCTTGTTATTGAAAAATAATTTATATTGATTATGTTTACTATGATAAAATTTTCCTTTTTTTTTGGGCCACCTTAATATTTATATATGTTGTTGTCTTAACACATTTTTATTATATGTCGTGAAGTGAAAGAGTTTTTTCCTTGTTATTGAAAAATAATTTATATTGATTATGTTTACTATGATATTATTTTGATATTTTAGTATATAATATTCAAAATATATAAAGGTTTCAAGGTATTATTCTGAATTCAAACTTATTTCAATTACTTCTATCAAGTATCGATCCGCATTTGGATTTATATTTTTAAGAAATTGTGAGTGTTAGAGGGCAAAGTTTGAAAAATTCAGTAAATAATTTCGTGAATATAAAAAATATTTCACTACATGACTCCAGAAGTTAATTTTAAATTAGAAACAAAAACTGAAAGAAACTTTTATTGGTTTTTTTGTGAAATATAAGGAACCTATTGAATATTTTCACCCTTATTCGAAGCTTAATCACAAATACGTACCTGCACTTTCGTAATAACGAAACCAACCATCCAATCATGTAAATGCATTTTGGAGCTCCATTTAAACCATATATCAGCCCATCGCTTACCGTTATATGCTTCGTGAGGTTAAACTTCCGCGTTCACCAAAAAAACCTTGTTTCGATTGCTTAAGCCCAGACCGTTTAAATCCCAGAAGCCATAGACACGGGAGAAACATATTGCTTCACCTTTTTTCATAAATATTGATCAACTTGGTGCATTTCATAAGCTCTTCTTTGTCGGGAGAGTTGTTTAGTCTTCTGTAATTAAGTTTTTGGTTATAACGCACTTTCGAGGCATGAGTTTTGAAAGAACTTAATTTGAGAGGATGCGTGAAGCTGGTCCCAGAACAGGAAATAGGCAAGGTGGTGAATGAGACGGTCAACAAGAATCATGATTGAATATTCACAGGGGGAGGTTCTAGTAACGTTCATATTGAGTGCCCCATGGTCAGTATTTGTTAGGACTTTTTAAATTAAATCTCAGTATTTTTATAGAATAAACAATATTATTACAGCTTAACAGATGCCTAAAATTGGTAGTCCAGCTGTTGAATGCCCCTTGAATCCTAATCAGTTTTTTGTTCGCTCACGAAATATTTGTGGAAAGAGAAGTTCAGTGAAACAGATTTTAAAGTAGAGCTCTTCTTTGATAAGAGTGTTTATTACCTGTACTTATTCTCTTTGTCAATAAATGAACTCAAGGATAGATATTCATTTAATAAGATTAAATCTTATATTCTAAGCATACCTACAAGAACTTTTTCTCGAAATACTTCGAGTTGATTCGTTCCAGGTTTTATTTTATGTGGCGAGTTAAATTTTGATCTTGTGTTATATTTGAATCTGAATTCAATACATTTCTGAAGAGGTCTAGAAACCGAAATAGCAACTATCAAATGTTGGAGTTCTCTTTCAATTATTTTTAGTCGATACTTTATTTAAAGAATTTTAGATAATTTTGGAATAATGGATTTTCTTGTAATTGTATGAAAATTTTATGATATTTTGTTTTAAAAATAATTTCCAGCATATGTCTACCACGACTAGCTCTGAGGAACCGCATTTGACTAGACCAATTTTGGACCACTTTTTCGAGTAATTCAGGTCTCATTTCATCAATAACACGAGTTATGTTGGCTTCCAAACCGTCTATTGTTTCTGGTTTATCAGCATAAACCAATGACTTGACATAGCCCCAAAGTAAATAATCTAGTGGAGTTATGACGCATGATCTTGGAGGCCAATTAATTGGACCATTTCTCGAAATAATGTTATCGCCAAATCTTTCTTTCAATAAATCAATTGTTACGGTAGCAGCCTGAGGTGTAGCACCATCTTGTTGGAACCAAAACACTTCTGGGTCCATACCATTCAAATTTTGAAACAAATAATCATTGATCATCGATCTGTAACGAGCACCATTCTCTGTAAAATTAGCTCCAGCATCGTTTTTGAAAGAAATATGGACCGATGATGCCTCCAGCGTGTAAAACACACCATACAGTGCGTTTTTCAGGATGCAATGGAACCTGCAGAACTTTGTGAGGATTGTTTTCACTCCATTTACGGCAACTTTGCTTGTTTACATAACCGTTCAACCAGAAATAAGCCTCATCACTAAACACAACTTTACGATAAAAAAGTGAATCAAGCTGTTGCCCAATCAGCCAACAAACGACGCTTATGGTCAAGTGGCTTGACCTGAACTCGTCAGAAAGCCGCGGTATGTATGTTTTGCCTTTGACAAACATTTGACAACATGTTCAGTTTCTGGTCTTATATTTATGAAAACTAAATCCTTCTCAAAAATTCACAACATAATTTTAAGAACTTCTCCAAAACTAATTTATTTCAAATATTTATTATGTTTGAATATTTAAATAAGTTACCTCAAAAACTCTCAAAAACATGCAGCACATCCTCAAAAACAATTAGAATTCAGATAAGGTCAGTTCAACTTTACATTTATAATATAAATTCAATTAAAAAATTCAATTTAAAAGTTAATTTTTTTTAATTGAATTTATATTATAAATGTAAAGTTGAAATTCAATTAAAAAGTTCATTTATTTTCAATTGAATTTATATTATAAATGTAAAGTTGTGCTGCATGTTTTTGAGAGTTTTTCAAGTAAGTTATTTAAATATTTAAACATATTAAATATTTCAAATAAATTAGTTTTGGAAAAGTTCTTAAAATTACGTTGTGTATTTTTGAGAAGGATTTAGTTTTCATAAATATAAAACCAGAAACTGAACATGTTGTCAAATGTTTGTCAAAGGCAAAAACATACGTACCACGGCCTTTCGGACGAGTTCAGGTACGTATGTTTGGAACGAAATATTCGAAATTACTTATTTTTAATTTTAATTAATAATTTATTTTTGTTGGGTGTTTTATTCCATTTGATATTGTATAGTGAATTTTGATTTTTATACGTCTATTAAATATGAGCCGTGCTTATTATTAGACATTAATTTAATTCTAAAAGTCTTCAAAAAAATTCTTTTGAAATTAAAATTGTAGAATTAAATCTGTTTTGATATTCAAAGTTTGTAATTATCCTTTTATCAAGTAAAAAACTGCATCTTATTATTTTATTCGATTTATTTTCATCTTTCAGATGTCTTGTTTACTGAACTTACAATTAAAATGATTTTCGGTCGGTTCATTAAAAAAAATCACATTTGGTTTTCTTATGACATTTACCTACTTTTAATAAGTATTTTGCAACCGATTCGAGTTGTTTCCTTTCTTTGACTTTGTTGTTAATCAAAAGTTATTATTCCTGAATTTGAAATGCCTTATTCTAATATTGAAATGAATGATATCGTTTTCATGTATGGCCATGTCAACGGAAGTGTTCCTGAAGCACGACGCCTCTATGACTTATCCCGATCGTCAACTTCCTTCTCATGTGACGTTCAATCAAGTTTTTAGACGATTGAGGGAATCTGGTTCCTTAAAAAAAACGCTCATGATACTGGACCTCCTAGATTTGTAAGTACTCCAGAAGTTGAGGAGCGAATTTTAAATATTGTGACTGAAAATCCCGGTATAAGTGTAAAAATAATTTCAGCGAAAGTAGGAATAAGTGAACCTCTCGTCTGGAGAACTATGCATCAACAACTACTTTATCCATTCCATATTCAACGCGTGCAAGCTCTTAATCCTCCTGATCATCAGGCCAGAAGGACATTCTATCAGTGGGTTTTAACAAAGATTGCTGAACATCCGCATTTTACTTCTAATATCCTTTTCACTGATTAAGCCGGCTGAACCAAAGATGGAATTTTTAACTTTCATAATAGCCATATTTGGGCGAATGAAAATCCACACACCATCATGAATCCAGGCATCAACAGAGTTTCAGTATAAATATCTGACTAGGTATTTTAGGAAATCATTTATTTGGACCAGTAGTTTTACCACGGAATTTAACAGGAGCCGCAACCTTAACTTTCTTCAAAATATCTTACCCGATTTTCTAGACGTGGATCCTTTAAATCTGTGGATGAAAATTTGGTTTATGCAAGATGGAGCGCCCCCACATTATACACTTGCTATTAGGGAATATTTAGATCAAACATTTCCCAGATGATAGATAGGACGAGGAGGTCCAGTGCCATAGCCCGCTAGATCTCCCGATTTGAATCTTTTGGGCTTTTGTATTTGGGGCTGTTTGAAAAATTTAGTGTATGCAATGTCAGTGAATAACATCGAAGAGTTGCAACAACAGATTGAACTATCCTGTCAAACGATCCGAACACAGCCAGGTCTTTTCGAAAGAGTACGTAATTCCTTCATGCGACGATGTACTTCCTGCATTGAAATGGACGGTGGTCATATGGAACATCAACTGCATGATACTAGAAGTCAAAAATAAATCGAACATCTTCTATAATTTATCGTATTTGGTTACGCTAGTAGTTAATATTTTGAAAACCGAGAATCGCTCATATCTCCAAAACGGATCATTTGCACTACGAAACTCCAGTCACTGTAGATTCAGTAAATAAACAGTGATAAAAAAACGAAATTTTTTCTTATTTTATTCCATATAAAAAATAAATAATCACAAAGAAACGGACTACTTCATCCAATATTTGAAGGGATTTTAAACCTTCCGGTGTACACCTCGCGCCCTGCACGCCACTGGTATCGAAATCAAAACCCAATATCCTCGTTGCATTCCTCCGATTAAAACGAACGAATTTATGGTTATGCAAATTGGAACCGAACGCATCTTCATAAATAAACAACTCAGAAACTAATAATTAAAAATTTTACAGGACTGATGCGTGAGAGCTCCAAGAAGGAGCGGCCTTGGATCTTCCTTGGGAATAAAAACGAAAAGAGTGACTCGAATTTCAAATTAGTTCATTCAACTCCCAAATCTGGATGCTCATAATTATTACGCAGAGGAGTTCATATATATTTTCGAGCGGACCATGATGGGGAAACCACGTCGAGAAATTCTCTTGGCGAACTGATAGAGGAAGCCTGTTTGAACTTCGCCGGGAATTTGTACATTGAACTCCAAGGGACATTCACATAATGTGTGAAACCGAAAGTGAAATGCCCAGTGGCAGTGCTTCTATTGCGTTTCGAGGAAAGAGCTCCTGATTGTTAGAAGTACTTAGAGTTTAACATTGGTACGGTGAGATTTGTGAAAGTGGAATGTATGAGATGTTTGAATCATTTAAATGCAGAATACTCTTAAACCTCCACACAAATATTGATGGAAGGTTGGGGATAAAGATATCTCGTGAAGTATCAACCAAACAATTTCAGATTCATGCTCTTTATCAAGGTGACATTTCACACTAAGAAAACTCTTTGGCTATATTGTAACGTTAAAAAACGCTCCACTCTTGATTTGAATTTCAATCGCTAAAAAAATGCTCCAATAATGTGATTAAACGAAGACCATTGAGAAGTTTGGAGGTCCGCAATGAAAGTCGACACTGTTATCGCTTGCGCTGTAAAGTTGCATTGTTTTCAAGAAGCGTAGAATTTCCCAGATTTCTTTCTTTCGTATTGTGAGGTTACACAAAGACACACATAGTGGTATTTTTTTATCGAATTAACGTACCTAATCCATGAAAATCATGGAATATTGACTTTTCATTGTTTCTTATAAGAAGCCTAATCAGAAGGCGGTAAGTAATAACTATGAATGTTTTCTGCTTTTGTGAATGGCAATTATTATTTTTGATTCATTTCATTACCTGCAGGTTACACAGGTTAACATGTTGATTTATATGATATTATGCATTTAATTTCCCTTTTCATGCTCATAATGGAATAACGTGCTCTTATTCCTGTGTTCTGCATATTTCATCTGATGTTTATTAAATTCACTGGGAGGGAGATCACGTGTTGGAAGCACTATCTTATAGATTTGAAATTTTTACTTACTTAGTGCCGAATGTTCTTAGAACTGAACAATCTTGCTAGACTGCCATATTGCTTGGATTATTTGAGTACCAGACAATCTTCCTTGTGCCGGATTTAGAGTGTCTTATAACCGCATCATCTTGATTCCGGACGCTCTACTGGTCATTTGGAACAATTTGAAACTGAACATCTGCTGATTATATGCAGAATAGGAACTTTTCTTGGAGAAAGCGCTATCATTTCGACACCTTGGAGAACAATATTCCAGAAGAACCTCAAAGATAAGTCTTTACGTAAATCTCGGAGCTCAAGATAACCGTAAAATTGTACTATATTGTAAATAAGAGTCACTATTTTAATTGTAGAGTTGGAATAAATAGGGAGGGCGTAGGCGTTTAAATTTTCACTATCAGGTTGACAATTAAGGATTGATTCAGGAAAAACAAGTTTTATTTATCTTTTCATTTTCGCATGAGGCATTTTACGAAGTAGGATGATTCATGTGCGGACGGACAAAATCACTAGAGCAAATTAGGGTGTTTTAGTTTAATTTCCTTTCATCTTTTTATCGTAGCCTTCACTGTGCTGGGTTAGCGATTTTGTTTTCAATATTTTGTTCGGTCCATTCAGTTGTAAGTTGCAGAGTTTTAAGGCGGCTGAAATTGTTAATGGTGTTTATGGTCCCGATACTGTAACAGATAATTACGTACAATTTTGGTTTCGTCGATTCAGTTCAGGTATTTTTGATGTTCAAAATGCATCTCGCTTAGGTAGGTCCGTAGTCTAAAATGTCGATAAAATCACAGAAATAATCGATGTTGATCCGTATGTTACTAGTCGTTGCATCACCCAGGAGCTGAAGATCGACCATAAAACAATTTTAAACCATTTGCGTAGAGCTGAATGCAAAATGAGGTTCGTTGTTTGCCAAATATCGTTCCTGGTGAGGTAGAAATGTTTATGTATGCATATGAAGCAAATACCTTGCTCTCTGCCTACGATATAGTGAAGGGGACTGAAATGACACAAAACACCCTGTCTATTATTACTAACTGGTGTTAACAAAATAAATTAACAATAAATGAGTACAAAACTGAATGTGTGTTCTTCTCTACCTCGCATGCAAAATGATCGAAACCTGAAACAATCACTCTTCTTTATAATAACGTAGATATCAACGATAATGCAAAATTCTTAGGTGTAGTTTTCATCAATGTAGGTCTGATCATATTGAAATATTACTGCGCAGATTGCATTATGTACTTTATACTCTTCGAGTTTTACCTCATAAAGCCGACTTGAACCTGCTTAAGACGGTATATTTTTCCAACTTTCACTCTATTCTATCTTACAGTATTATTATTTGGGGAAACAGCTCTGATATTAATAAGCTATTTATCATACAAAAACGCGCATTGAGAGTGAGTCTGCGACTGTCTTATAGGGCTTCATGTCGTGTGATCTTCAAATCTCAGGGAAAAGTAACAAATCTGGGACTTTATAACCAATTTCTGGTTTTTCTGCGAAAGAATAATCACTAATTCGAACAGTTTAAGAACTTGAATAAGTGGAGAATTGATTAATTTTCCGGATGCTCTAATAGTCATTTGGAACAATTTGAGGCTGAACACCTGCTGATTATATGCAGAGTAGGAACTATTCTTGGAGAAAGCACTATTAGTCCGGTCAATTTAGACAATTGAAATAAAGAAAATTTCGACAGACCCAAATCTTCGTAGAGACCTTAGGTTTACCACAAGCAATAAAGTGTCAAAAGTCCCAATCAGTCCCATGTGCGCTAAGGGACTTATTCGGGACCCAATGTCAAAATTTTAGGTTTTTTTTTTTTTTTCCAAAAAATTCTTTCACGCTGCCTCAGAGAACTGTACACTATATGTGCCTCAATCTTTATAACAATCTACCAAGAAATATCCAGTCGATATCTGATATAAAGAAGTACAAAGATGCTGTAAGAACTTTCTTGATAAGACTTGAATCGTACTCGATAACTAAGTATTTTAAATGCGATTTCCAAGCACATTTTCGAATTGTATTTAGATTGGGAAAATGAAATTTAATTATTATTATTATTATAAGTTGGAAAATCCGAAATATGTAAAATAAAGTTTGAGTTTCACGCAAAAATAATGGATTTTTTCCCAACCAATTTTTACGATGGTAGTTTGATTAATTTTTGACTTTTCTTACTTTCTCAAAAATTTACAAAACTTGAGTTAAATAAAAATGAATAAGGAAATTATAACAAAATATTCATCCTATTCACTATTACAATCTCCATTTAACTGTAAACACTTGACTTAACAGCGAGGGACACCCGAAACTAGATTTACTCCATAATTTTCGGTGATGGTAGTCCAGAACTGTAAAACTGACTGAATTAAATCATCTTTATTTCATGGCGCTGCTCGTTCAACTTCAATATTCATTAGCCCCCATATGTTTTCAATGGGACTAAGATCTGGTGAAACTGCTGGCCACGAAATGGTTATCACTTGGTGTTCTTGCATCCAAACTTGAGTATAGGCCGAAGTATGGCATCTATTATTATCCTGCGTAACGTAAACCCTCTGGATATAAAGCATGCGCCGTTTCAAGGAGAAAATCGTTTAGTTTTGATAGGATTTTTAAGTGATTTCCACCAAGTTGGAAACAACTTTCATCAGATATAAAGACATTATTAAAATTATCTTCTTGAAAATGTTGACAAAATTCTATCTTCGTTTTTCAGGTAACATACGGTTTCTGTAGATACTTTTATATATTGTTGATTTCCAAATCCGCTAGTCAATTTGTGAAACCCCAGGCACGGATTGTGTCGTTCTTAGGTCAATATAGCGTTTGAATCATTTCCTTTAATCTTAGGCGGTCTTCCAAAAATTGGTTTATGCCATTTATCCATTCCATTTTTTATCCTCATTATTGTCTCATCCACAGCACTTTTTCCCATTTCAGTCAATTGCACTAATTTTGTAACGTTTCGAAAACCTTTTCTATACAAATATTCTATCTGTTTTCTTTTTTCTAGTTGCGACATTAATTCATAAGTTGTATAACTGTTGACAATCAACATAGTGTTGCCATACAACTTTGGTCATAGCCGACTATCTGCATAACCAAATTTATACATTAGTTTGGCCATAGAATGTTACAAAAAAGAAGTACATTAATATTATGAAAAATAATAAATTCCGAATATTTTCTAGATGGACTATACTATTTAATTTTATGGATTTTTGTAGAATTATCAGAACATATGTGCGGCAGTCAACCAATAAAAAAAACAAAATAAAATATAGAATATTGACGGCGATTACTTAGCAAACTTTATCCAAGACAGCTGTTTTGAATGGATATTCATGGAAACCAAATTCCACCCCAACAAATGCTCCATATAGATTTAAAGAAAATTTTTTATTTTTATTTGAAAAATTTATATCATATTCCCCAGAAAAGTATTTGAAATTCCTATTTATTTCTTATCAGTCAAAAACAAACTTGTAAGGCGAACCATAGAGCATTTATTATTATTATTAAACTATGCTCCTTCATAGAAGATATGGCCAAAGATTCAATATCCGAAGACTTCGAAGGATGTTTTTCAAATGTAAACTAAAATAATTTTCTGAAACCTCTAGAAAAATGAGAATTACTGAGTATGAAAATATGAACATTAATCTAGACATAATTATCAATTATTGGATAACAGAAGACTCGTTTTTATTATTCACGACTAATCTAAGCAACGATATTTGAGACTGTTATTATGCAAATATATTGCCAAGAAAATGGTGTAACTTTCGGTGTTTGGAAAACTCTGCAATTTAACGAGAAAATTAGTTAATTGAACAATGAGCCTAATCAATCAATGATATCAACATAATGACTATTATGTTATGAAATTTGATACAGGTATAATGTTTTTCCCTTCATACCAATTTCTGGAATATATTCATTATGTAGCATCCTGGGAATTCCAACAATTACATTCAATTTCTCACCTGAAACCAAATTATATAACTTTTATAAAAATGGAAATTATTATTATGTCAACGGTTTTTCATCGATATCATAATGGAAAACGACCTACTTAATAACCGATTCCTCAGAAATTACCTACTAGCTAATAAAGCACCCACAAAGATAAAAAGACGCTCTCATCGAATGGATTACATAATGAGAGCTGCTTGTAAACACTGGTCTTGTATTGTTGATGCGTTTCTGAACCAAGCTGATCCGATCATTAGCGTCCTAGTAATACACCATGGCAGAAAATATAAGATTTTCCTCACAATCATTCCATTAATTAAGATTACAATTTAGATGATGCCCGCTCTAAAGAGTGTCATGGACGGTCAATACTTGTACGTCTTCATGCTGCTTGTTTTATTCACTAGACAAGTGAAAAAACAGTTTACCAAACTATTATTAATCCTTTTACTGAAAAATTATGTATTATAATAATATTATGTATATAATATATTATATATTACTGTATACTTCATTTAATTTTATTTGTTTTAAAGTTTTATTTATGTACTTCAGAAAACTGTTGTATTGATGTTCTATTGTAAACAAGATCCGTTGGTGTAAATCATTATTTATATTACTGGCACGTTTATCGTTAGTAATAGTCGACAATAATAATGTTTCGGTATTGTTTTAATCGAATCTATTCTATCAATAAATAGATTTGCTCTATTTCTTTCAAATAGAGAGGAATAACAAAAATACTATTGATATTCACCATATTGGATGGAGTAGTCCGTTACTTTGTGATAGTTTATTTTAATGGAATGAAATAAGGAATTACTTTGTTTTCTATCACTTTTTATTATAACTGATATACAGTGACTCAAGTTTCGTAGTGTTTACTACATATCTGTATATCAGTTATAATAAAAAGTGATAGAAAACAAAGTAATTCCTTATTTCATTCGATATTCACCATATTAAGCTGTACTAAAGTGTCTTTTAATAAGAGTGATAGGTTTTCAAATAGAGAATTCTAGGTTCCTTAATTACCAAATTATAGTCCGTTTAGCAAGCATCCGGAACAAACATAGCTCGATTGTAATTATTTATTATATATATTTTGATTCTTGAATTAGAAAATTTAAACCAGATATTCATCTTATTCACTTATACAACCTTCATTTAACTGTAAACACTTGACTAAACGTCGAGGTACACTCGAAACTAGATCACCTCCATAATTTTCGGTGATGGTAGTCGAGGACTGTAAAACTCACTGAATTGAATCATCTTTATTTCGTGGCGCCGCTCGTTCAACTTCAATCTTCATTAGTCTCCATATGTTTTCGATGGGACTAAGATCTGGTGAAGCAGCCGGCCATGAAATCGTTGTCACTTGGTGTTCTTAGATCCAAGCTTGACTATAGGCCAAAGTAGGGCATTTTGCATTATCCTGCTGAAAACGTAACCCCTCTGGATATACAGCATGCGCCGTTTTAAGGAGAAAATCGTTTAAAATGTCACAATACATTTTACTGACAATCTACCATCAATTATACAGAGAGGCGTAGAACCACGCTGAGATATTCCTCCTAAAACCATTATTTTGGGGGGAAATTCAAAAATTTGAAGGGTAACAGGTTGTTTTGATGGGATTTCAAGTAATTTCCATCAAGTTAGAAACAACTTTCATCAGATATAAAGACATTATTAAAATTATCTTCTTGAAAACGTTGACAATATTCTATCCTTCGTCCTTTTGTAAAGGTCTCATTATAGGGATTTTCTTTGGTTTCTTGATATGTAGCCCTGTATATTCAGTGATATACGGAAGGTTCCTGGACATACTTTTATATTTCGTTGATTTCCAAATCAGTATGCAAATTTGCGAAAACCCAGAAGCGGATTGTGTCGTCCTGAGGCCAGCCAATAAAACGTTAAAATTGTTTCCTTTAACCAAACACGGTCTTCTTGAAACTGGTCTATACCTCATATCCATTGCATTTTTTATCCTCTTTATTGTCTCATGTACAGCATTTTCTCCCAGTTCAGACAATTGTACTCATTTTTTAACGTTTCGAAAACCTTTTCTATACAAATATTCTACCTGTTTTATTTTTTCTAGTTGCGACATTATTTCATAAATTGTATATCTGTTAACAATCAACAATATTTAACCAATAGTGTTGCCATCCAACTTTGGCCATACCCGACTATCTGCACAACCTATTTTATACATTGCTTTTATCTTTGAATGTTAACAAAAAGAAGTTTTTTAATATTATGAAAAATATTATAATAAATTCCGGATACTTTCTAGACGGGCTATAGTAGCTGAGTTGTGAGTATTCATCGTTTATTTACTTGAGTAGTGGGCCGACATCATCGGAACTCTGGGCAGGTTATAAGCCGCACTATGAAAAAGTTTGTACGTGAGTTAACTTTACAAGACAATAAGCCATCAGAAAGATAATGAGACATGCAAAGTGAGGTGAACATTTCAACTATAGCGGCCAGTGTTGTCGATGAGCTAAATTTGTCTACTTTACGATAATCGCAACAGCTGGTGCTTTCTTAGACGTGAACTTGAAGAATATAGCGTAAGGATCTGGGGTAACATTCTTATCAAGTTAACTCAAAAAGTGAAGCTAAATGATCAGTATCGCATTGCGTGTTTGCTGACTTGGCCCTTGAGCACTTGGAACACGATCCTTATTTCGGCCAAAAAATCATCTTCTCAGATGAGGCACATTTTTTGGTTGAATGGCTTTGTTGATAAGCAAAATTTCAGTTAATGGTGTCAGGACAACCCAGAGGTGTTACCTGAAATTCCGTTGCGTTCCAAAAAACTCACTATTTTTTCCGAAATGAGGAAGGAAGAGCCTTAATCGTGAAAAGCGACGACTTTAGCACTACGTTTTTTGAATTTCTATGGGCAGAACTTGAAAACATAAATAATGAAGTAATATAGTTCCAAAAAATCAGAACTATATGCCATACAGTTTGTACTCCCCACTTTGCTGAGGAAACATAAAATGTAAATTAAGAGTTCTCATTTTTTGTGAGTTCAGTAGAGTAATTTTCGCAAAAAAATTTTAATTTCGGCTCCAGACACAAATCCGATTAGACGCAATGCAAACATGTCTTTTCAAATCCAAACAAATACTTCTTTTCTCTGTGTTCGAGTTCAAGGTCGTGCTTCATAAATAATTCTGAAGAAATGTTTCTACTAAAATATTCTTTAAGTCAGTAAAACGAGTATGAACAGTATCAAATGAAACCAAGCTCAAAGCAACTTTTAATGTGAATACATAGAATCTTTGCAGTGTACGTTGATTAAGTTTATTTCTCACAAAGAGAAAGAATGGCTTCTTCTTACAACTTGCAAGATCGTCCAGGCTTTTCTTTAGGACTTGTTCAGGAAATAAGCAACAATTCCTTGTGCCTGGCGACTTCAATGGTGGCACGTAATGTTGCACAGACTTCACTTTTCATTTTGTGCCGCTTTGAGTCCATAAATCTATAGTAATTTCATTTTATGCATAGCTCATTTTCGCTATAACTTTGTAAGTTGTGGCATGAAGACTGTTTACGACGTCTTTTTCTGTAATGACCTTTTCAATCTTCGGAAGCATAGTTTTAAACGACGTCTCGATGCTGGTGATTCATCATTATTGATGAAGATTATAATGCATTTTCCATCTTTGAATCAGGCTTCTTTGTCGTAAGCAAAGTCGTGAATATTTGAATAATTATGTTCCATTTAATATCTTTCAAAATTTCACTACAAGAATGCTTATGTAGCGTATATTTAAATGGAAAAGTAATCGATTATTTTGATTTCGGACATCCATTGCCTGAATTTTTGTTCCTAATATAGCTTGATGTAAACGAAACCTAAGAAATTGAAGCATTAGAATAAAAATTACGGAAGGAAATACACAAAATTTTTGTAAAAAGAGGAAAAATGTTGGAATATGTTTTGGATATAAAAACAATTATAATAAAGGGTGGGACATCTAGAGTTTTCATTTTGGATAGGGTACTTTGTAGTCGAAGAGGTCATTTGAATGACATTATTTTCCATTCGTAAATGTCAAGGTCGAACATTTCTAATAAACTCACATCTGTGAAAAAATATTCATTTCTCCTTACATGGAATACCTATTTTTTATTTTTTGACTTTTTACTCAGAAATAAGGTGGCAAAATTACTAAACTGAATCTTTTTCTTCATATATTTATTCTAACTCTATAATTAATCACAATATAACACCAATCAAGATAGAACATCAAGACAGAAAAACAACAAATTCAATATGATGCTACAAAGCTGAAATTGATAAATGCTGAAATTGTTATAAAATGTAACCTGTACAGAATATATAATGATGTAAAATCATGATTATAAGCATTAATTATTCGATGTCCTCTTAACAACTATAAACTGTAAACATTCCCCGATCTTTAAGAATTAATTATTTAACCAACTGAACTGATAGAAGTAAAATGTATCATTCAAAGTTTCACGCAAGACATCTAGGGAAAAGTCTTTAACATTTTAGTTCACAGAATGATTTCAATTTCTTGGGGTATTTAACCGTTGAAATGATTTTAAGTTGCAAAATTAATCGTTTTAGAAGTATAAATGGGTTCGTGCGGTTTTTGTCGAAAATTGAAGCTTAATTGTGACAAACTGGTTATACATTCAAAGTTTAAAGTGAATAGGAACGCCCAATTTTTAAATTGACATTACTCACGTATGGCAGCCATTGTTTATTTTTCATTTTAACAGTTGTATTTTTCAATGTCTACCATTTGATCATGAAAAGGTACACACTCCAACAACATTTACAAATAATCCAAATTTATTGTGAAATATCGCGATCTGTTAGAGAACAGTAGAACGTTTAGTGAAGAAGTTTGAAACAAATTTTATCTTCAGGATGTTATAGTGCCAGTGAGACAAAGAAATGCAAGAAGTGAAGAGAATATTGCTGCCGTACGTGAAAGTGTTCGTGAAGATCAAAATGTATCGATTTCTCGAAGTTTACAAGAACTAAGCATCTTCAGGACGTTTTTGTGGCGAATTTAGTCCAAGAACTCAAACCAACAGATCACTAAAAGCATTGTGTATTCAGGAATTGGTGCTTAGAAAAAATCGAAAGAAATGGAGCTCTCCGTGTCCTTGTTCGTCTTCAAAATCAAAATTGACACTTTCAAATCAGGTAAACCACTTCTGACACTTTCGTTCAGCTAGAGCATGATCACCATAAACATCCTCTAAAATATGATGACTTTCGGCAGCTTTTTCTTCATATTGAAGCAAAACTCCTCCCAAAAACACATCGCTACAAAAAAATGACGTTTTCAGAGTACACAGAAACTATGTCGTTTACAATTCAGCGAAATTACAGATACTGAAAATAAAGCCTAATGATGATACTTCAAAATGAAGGTGTTGTCAGATGAAACAATGGAATAATAAACGAGTAGTGACATCTGTTATCAATACCGAACGAACTTATTTATACTCCCTATAACGAAGAACAATGCAAAGAAAATATCGATAAAACTGTTGGCAAAATTGCAACTTAAAACGAACGAGTTTAATGTATACATATTTGAACAATATTTCAGCATCCCGTCTGTAATCACAGCATACCGCTATAAAAGTTTATACTGAAAATTCGGCATTCACGACAATCCGCCTGACCTACAAAACAAGCTGATGGGACTTTCCGAAACGTAAAAACGCATGCAAGATTAAATAACTTCCCGGAATTCTGGTAGGATCCAAGATCGCAGTCTGAAAATTTCAACCGAATTCCTCGTTTTGACTCATCAAGTTGCAATTGATCATTTGGGTCATTCTGCGCAGCCTACCCGGATTAATCTCCATCCGAAATTATGCCTCCTTGACCACGTAACCCATAATTTTCACTTTGCAATATGTCGCGTTTCTTTCAGGTAGGTCCTAATTTCCGTAATAATCCGGGCCTTAAATCTCGGGAATGCATATATATGAACGTAAGCCGCTTTTGGGTATATAATTTCTTAAAGTAAACCCTTCTCGTTATATCTGGCAGGGTGAAAATACAACATCGTAAGATTAAAGGTACATTCTTTTGGGCGTCCGGTTAAATTGATAAAACGTGTTGTGGATGATATTTCCATGAAATATAATATAGCATTTAAGTAAAAATTGATCAGTGTAAATATTTAAAAGTTGAATGAAGAAATTTAAAATCAGAATATTATGAAGCCTTCAGAAAATGATCAATAAAGGAGGGGCTGTCTGAAGTCTACATTTGAAATAGTGGTTATTTAGAATCTGGCATTAATTCCTTGTGTTTGACAGAAGGTTAGTTTTGTATTTGACATTAACGAAATGGGTCGATTTAAGTTAGAGCCAAGCTAAGAAATATTAAAAATTCATTAACTATGTGGTGAACCTTCTATCCAAACTGTTTGAAATTCACGTAGAAAATCCAATAGAAATGAAATAACAATTTTATCTTAGAAAATTCGCACAGTTTTTATGTTTCACAGTTTGTTCGGAATCCTGACACGTATTTCGGTGTTTCGACCTTTTTAAAGGAGTACGAAAAACTTAAATTTGAAAAGGTTCTTTCCTTACACTTAGGACATCTGTGTATTTTATGGCACAAATAACAGCATCCAATGTAGGGGTGTTTCCAAAGAATATTTGGGAATGTTTTGAATTTTCCTTTTTCTCAATGGCTTTTTTGATTGAAGGAATCTCCAGATAGTCCATCAATTTACTCTTTTTAACATTATATAATAAAATGACATCTTTTTCATTCAATCATTTCAAAAAATGATTATTTTCAACACAATGTCGTGTAAAACTGGTTGATTTCTGGTTTTTCAAAAAGGACCTCCTATGTTCTTTGATTCTATATGGTAACCATCGCCCTGGCTGTCCTATATATGTAGCATTACAATCATCACATTCAATTTGATAAACCCCGGATTCGGAAAAGTTGGGGTTCCTTTCATTATTGTTCACTAACATCTTAGCTGAATCATTTCTATTAACTGCTATAGAAGTAATTCCCATTTTCTGAAGACCATAGAGATCCTACTGCTGAAACCTATTATATAAGCCATTGGAAACCATATTTTTTTTCTTCATAAGAATCATTTATATTTATATGAAACTTTTTTTATATAATGTGGTAAGTTTTTTTTATGCATTTTGTCATTTCACATACATCTCAGTAATGAAAGAAGATACGACTTCTTTCATTATATATTTATTTGGAATAACAATATTTTTGTATGTCATGCATTATCTAAAAATTAGTCGTTTCGCTGAATATCCAATATCTGATGAAGTTGGTATGTATATTTTTTATTGATTATTTTATTTTTATGCAAACAACTCCTTACTGAAGAGACGGTTATAATTTTTCAGATTCATTTTTGGAGAATGTGCTCTCTATTCCTATATAAAAAGAAAGACCTTTTTGAATTCTATGTTAAACATTTTTTGGCGATTGAACTTGTTATTCCTTAATATTCAATCGAAACAATTTGTATTAGGTGATGAATTTATATAATAAGGTCAATACTTTATGTTTTCTTTGATTTATTATTACTTAGTTACCTCCAGATGTGCTGATAATATATATGTCTATAAAGTGATACAGTGTTATCAAGGGTATGTTAAAAAATTAATTCTAAATGTTTTCAAGAGATTTATTTGGATTAAAATCTACATATAAAGAACTGACAGGCCCATGTTTACAACAAAGAATCAAAGAACATAGGATGTCTATTTTGAAAAACCAGAGATCAACTGGTTTTGCGGAACATTGTAGAAAAAAATCATTTTTTTAATGTGAAAGATGTCACTTAACTATAAAATGTTAATAAGATGAATTGATGGTCTATTTTGAGATTCTTTCAATCAAGAAAGCCATTGAGAAAAAGAAGAATGTAACAAATTCCCAAAGACTCTTTGCGGGCACCCCTATATTGGATGCAGTTATTTCCATGCGCTTTAAAAATACACAGATGTCCTAAGCGTAGTAAAAGAACCCCTTCAATTTTAAGTTTTGTTACTTTTTGTACTCCTTTGAAGATGGTCGAAAGACCGAAACGCGTGTCAGGATTCTGAATAAACTGTGAAATATGAAAACTCTGTGAATTTTTATAAAAATAACATCAGATTAAAATCTGTAGAGGTTCCGGAGAATTAATTCAGCTATTATCTGTAATAAGTTAATGAAATATGTAATATCCATTCCAATTCAGAGTATCATCTCCAAATTAAGCCCTTTACCAAATAATGCACTTGTGCTAACGAATAATCAAATGGTCAAAGCACTTCCTAAGCGCATTTTCAGTAATCGACTTCAGTATTCGCTTTCCTTACCGAATACCACACGAGCGTAAATAATAACTGAAAATTTTAATATCTTAAATGTCATAAAAACTTATTCTGCTTACCTCAATACAAATTTTAAATTATAAAAACTTTTTAAAATTAAATTATATAAATATCTTATAACACACAGTTTCAATTTAGAAGTCATATAGAATTTACCCTCATTACACAGCATGAAAAGGAATAGAAGAATACAAAGAGAATATATATTATAAACTAAACACATTAAATAAATACTTGAAGGATACAAAATTTTGTTTCGTATCAATGTATTATGAAAACCAAATTTATTTCCAAAAATGCACAACATAACCTCAAGAATTTCTTCAAAATACTCTCTTCAAAAGAGTTCCTTCAAAAAAACCTCAAAAACATGCAGCCATTTGGAATAACCTCATCGATAACTCGTCAGTCAAACTTCGTATTCAAAAAATTAAAGTAATTGTTGAAAATATATCTTACCTGATTAAAACCACATGTCTTCAAAAGAGTTCCTTCAAAAAAACCTCAAAAACATGCAGCCATTTGGAATAACCTCATCGATAACTCGTCAGTCAAACTTCGTATTCAAAAAATTAAAGTAATTGTTGAAAATATATCTTACCTGATTAAAACCACATGTCTTCACCATAAACAAACTTAGTATGTAGGTAATTTTTAAATATCAAAACATGAACATTTTAAGTTCCTATGATATTATGACTCAAAATATATTAGATTAGTCAAGCACTGATACCATATGAGTTTCTCTTCTGATTAAATTAATGACAGATTAGTCTTTATTACACATTATTTCCGTAATTTTTTATATTTCCTTTGATCACGACTGATCAGAAGCGAATAACGGATCAAAAGAAACGAAATAAATGTCCAAGGTTTGCCGAGGACTCGCCAGATTTAAATGCAGTCATAAACTGTGATACAGGTGATGTCGAAATAGAAGAGGTTCATCGATCTTCAAATGCAACAACAGAGAAAACACGTGGATGAACCATCATGATTTGATGCTCTTCAGATGGGATTATCAGATGAGGTACATGTTATCAGAATGAGCAAAATTTTATACAGGTTGTCTCAGAAAATACGTAAAGGGTGGGTCATAGGCTCTCTCAGAAAATCCGTAAAGGGTTGGTCATCTAGAGTTTGAAATTAGGAGTAATGATTATTTCGAGTCAGGCAACATTTTTGTCATTCGTGTTTTGACAGAAAATTAGTTTAATATTTGATATTAACGAAATGGATGGATATACACTTGGATAAACCTGGATAATATTAAAAACTTATTTCCAAAGTGGTGAATCTTCTATCCAAATTTTTAGAAATTTAGGTGGTAAATTCAATGAAAATGGAATTCCCTAACGCCTAACATAATTCGTGATATAATTGGAAGGGACAAAAATTTTGATGAAAAATGTACAATTCAATAAAATAGAAAAAGGCTTACTTGATAGAAGAAATAAAACAAAATTTGAATATCAAAACAGATTTTATCTGTTAGTCTTCTACAATTTTAATTTAAAAAAAATTTTTATTCAAAAAACTTTTAGAATTAAATTAATGTCTACAATAAGCACATATATATATATATATATATATATATATATATATTATATATATATATATATATTTAAATATATTATATATATATATTTTCAAACAAACTCGACAAGGTTTTGTTGGTCACAGAGACAAATTGCAGACAGGCGTTGTTTTCAAACTGATTGATTTTCTTCAGTGCAATGTATGCTAGTGACTGCAAATCTATCAAGTATCTGTAGTCGCTATACACAGAGACACAAATACATTTTTCATACACTAACGCCATCTAGAGTATTCAAATGTACATACAAAACATACCTTAGCGAGTTAACTCAAGTAAAGAAATGTATTCTCGATATTTTCACGTTCCAAACGCAGAAAAAACTTTCCTCGTGCTCAAATCTAATGCACTGAAACTTTATTGCGAATATAGATAGTTGACAGATTTTAAGTTACTAGCATACATTGCACTGACTAAAACCAAGCGGTTTGAAACGTGCGCATGTCTGCAATTTGCATCTATGATCAACAAAACCTTTATTTTTGTTTGAGTATAGAATTGTTATACAGATGTATGTTCCACCGTATCGATTTCTAGAAACTTCTATTACCAAAGCTCATACTCCTTATCAATTAAATTGAAAAGTTTATTTCCTAGGTAACTGTACAAAGCATTGAGTTTTCTTAGCAATACAAAAACAATTTTCCCTGAAACTTTCAAATTTGCGAGTCACTTCTCAAGAAAACTACACATGAAGAATAAAACATAAAAATCTTTGTCCTATCACCGGAAAGTCAAATAAACCTAATTTTTTGAAATTTGAGATTTATTCTGCCGAAGAAACTGTAAATCTCATTTATCATTCGATTTGCATCGTAAACAAATTGACAAGAGTGAAAAAATTTTAATCAACCACACTTCATATACTTCTCAGTTTTTTCGCGGATATCAGATGAGGACTAATTCAAAACTTCTTGTAATTTGCCTTCACGAAATGATGCATGAATATTCGTGTGGTTATTTCACATGCAGAATTTCAACTCTATCGAACGGGTATGTTCAAAAATATTTGAAATTTAAAATTTCAAATGAGAATTACTCAGGAGCTACTAAGCTGATTCTATCAATTTAGGAACATAATTATATATATATATAATATATATATATATATATATATATATATATATATATATATAGATATATATATATACCTCTTCTGAAAATCTTCTGAAAATTTCAAGTCTTTAGGTCTTCTCGTTTGAAAATTAGCACTTTTATCTCGTGTACGTCCAAGTCGTCGACGCAGACGGCCGATCCACACGAAAAATGTCATTAATTTGAACCCTTGAACCCTTTTTTCCTCGAACTTGAACCAAGCTCCAAACATACCCTCATAGTATCATGTAGCGACTTTTGTCTTTTATGCTATGCACTTTCATCTTGGCTCAAAGTTCTGTTTCATGTATCGGGTGTTTTTTTTTAGAGTGATAGAATTTAAACTTGAAATACAACACATTTAAATTGAGATTGAAGCCAAATTTTTTGTTTATTTGAAAGATAATTTAATGATATTTATGTTTTAAAAATAATTTCCTGGATATCTCCACCACGACTAGCTCTGATGAACAGCATTCGACCAGACCAATTTTCGAGTAATTCAGGCCCTATTCCCTTAATAACACGAGTTTATTGACTTCCAAAGCGTCTATTGTTTCTGGTTTATCACCATAAACCAATGACTTGACATAACCCTAAAGCAAATAATCCAGTGGAGTTATGTCGCATTATCTTGTAGGCCAATTAATGGGACCATTTCTCGAAATCATGTTATCGCCAAATCTTTTTATCAATAAATCAATTGTTACGGTAGCAGCATGAGGTGTAGCTCCATCTTGTTGGAACCCAAACACTTCTGGGTCGAAACCATTCAAATTTTGAAACAAATAATTATTGAATATCTATCTGTTACGAGCACCATTCACTGTAACATTAGCTCCAGCGTCGTTTTTAAGGAAATATGGACCGATGATGCCTCCAGCGGGTAAAGCACACCATAGAGTGCATATTTCAGGATGCAATGGAACCTGCAGAACTTCTTGAGATTGTTTTCACTCCATATACGGCAATATTTTCTTGTTTACATAACCGTTCTATCAGAAATGAGCTTCATCACTAAACACAATTTTACGATAAAAAAGTGGATCAAGCTTCAAGATTCAAGCTGTTCTAGGGCTCAATCAGCAAACAAACGACACTTATTTAGGTCAAGTGGCTTTAGATTTTGAACTAGTTGGATCTTGTATGGGTGTAGACTAAGATTTTCACGCAAAATTTTCCATGTGGTGGATGAACAGAGTCCAACTTGTGAACGTCAACGAATAGATAAATCTGGATCATCATTAACACTATGACTTACAGAAGCGATATTCTCTTCTGTACGTACAGTTCTTTGTCTTGTTGTTGTTGCATTAGGTAGAGAAAATGTTGCCGAAATCTATGGATAGTTCGACAAATAAGCTGCTCTGATGGACGTTTATGTGAACCATAAATTTCACGAAGTGCTCTATAAGTTTGGTGAATAGAACACTGATATTGAAAATAAATTTCAACAATTTGTAAACGTTGTTGCGGCTTGAGTCTTTCTATGATAATTTGTCAATGCTAACTGAACAGAAATGTCAAAACAACATTGCTTCTCCCTTTGGTCAAATCACAGTTATCCCTATCCAAAGTTCTATCACTCTAAAAAAAACACCCGATACAACATTACGAACCAAAAAAACTCTAGGGAACAAATTGTCAAAATAAAATTCAGATATGTATTGGAGTCGTTTCGAATTATTCAATCCATCATCAGCAAGCACTAAAAATGAATTTTGTAAATTTCAAAAAAACTTATCTACACGAGGATCCGTACTGAAACATGAATGATTTTAAAAAGTAAACTGAATTCATAAACAAATTCATCATTCAATATATATAAATATTCAATTTTAATATAAATGCTTATTATTATTCGAAAGTTATAAGAGTGTATGCAAACGGCCGGAGAGATTTTCTTTTAATCTCGAATTCTTCATCAGTGAGTCCAATATAGTCGTTTGAGACCATTTTAAGCTCAAAATGAAAAAATTACAGACATTTGTGCAAGACGACAGCATGCTGTTACCACCTAGAACAAGCGCAAAAAGAGATAACTGCATTCTTTATAGACGTCCGGACGGATAGACTGTATTAAATTTATCCACGAAGTATTAATTTTTAAGTTAATATGATTGTTAAGAATCATATGATGATCAAAATGCAAAAATTATAGGCATTTCGACAAAATGATAGGGCACACCATCCTCGCTCAGGTATAAGCACGTAAAATTAGCAATTTCTTCGCTCAGGATATATTATTTATTACAAATATATACAATTTGATTGAAATTCTTACACCTCCACTTTGAAACCAATAAGATAGTTTCCAGAAATTTTTTCGAAATTAGGTGATTTTTAACTGTTGAGAAGGTAAACATATATTTTTGTGACGAACATTGAATATCTTCGATTATAAAGTAGGTGTTTAAACGAGGATAACAAGTAATCTTTAGATAAGTTGTATCTGTTGTTGATTGATTTAATTTTTTTTAAATGTGAAGTTTGACTGATGAAGACCTGAATGGAATTCTAATTGTCTTTTGAAGATATAATACATGTTTTGAGAGATTTTTGAAGTAACTTGTTTAAATATTTAAATATATTAAATATTTAAAATAAATTATATTCTGAGAATTCCTTAAATTATGTTTTGTAATTTTGAAAAGGAATTAGTTTTCATAATTGTATGATCAGAAACAAAATTGGGTCTCGTTTAAATATTTATTTAATTAATTTTAATCGACAATTTATATTTGTTGGTTCATTTATTCCATTTGATATTGTATATTGAGTTTTGATTTTATACGTCTATTAAATACAAGCTGTGCTTATAAGACATTACTTTAATTCTAAAAATTTAAGAATAAAATTTTTTGAAATTAAAATTATAGGAGACTAACAGATTAAATCTTTTTTGATATTAAAATTTTGTAATGTTCCTTCTATCAAGTAAAAATCCTATTTTTATTTTATTTCATATATAGTATATAATTATAGTAGGTTTGAATAAAACTCATTATAGAATGTCAGGGGTTTAAAGAAAACCATATAGTACCTTGCAGCTTTCTGTGATTTTTGTGACGAACTTAGAATATCTTGGATTATAAAGTTGGTGTTCAAACGAGGATAACAAGAAATCTGTAGGTAAGTTGTATTTGTTATTGATTGATTTTATTTTTTTTTTCAATGTGAGGTTTGACTGATAAAGACCGGGCTGGAATTCTAATTGTGTTTTGAAGATATAATACATGTTTTGAGAGTTTTTTTAAGTAACTTATTTAAATATATTGAATATTTTAATTACATTATACATTAAATACATTATATTCTGTTTTGTAATTTTGAAAAGGAACCAGTTTTCATAATTCTGAGATCAGACACAAAATTTTGTCTCATTTCAATATTTATTCTATTAATTTTGATTGACAATTTATATTTGTTGGTTTATTTATTCCATTTGATATTGCATATTGAGTTTTGAAATTATACGTCTATTAAATATAGGCTGTGCTTATAAGACATTACTTTGATTCTAAAAATATTTTAATAAAATTTTTTTTTAAATTAAAATTATAGGAGACTAACAGATTGAATCTGTTTTGATATTCAAATTCTTCAAACATTTGTCATTCTTATACTGCCATCTAAACTGTTTCCTTTACATACTTGATAGTGCATCTGTCAATAAAACGACATTTCTAGAAGCTTAAATTTTTATTTATTATTTTCCATGAATTTTGATTCAATATGAGACTCAATTGCACTACTTGCTTAATTGTCCATTAACAAATTGTATTTGAAATGTAAATGGCAAAGTGACTATGCTCTAGCTGAACGAACATGTCAGAAGTGAATTGTTTGAGCCGTTACTATTTGGTAGTTGATCATAATTAAAACAAATTATAAAAATTACTATGTTTTACTACCAATAAAAAGATATATTACACATTTTCTTGTGACTCGAGTTGCGGGAAATGAACCATCCCATCATCAGACAACTGACGACCTAACAGTGGTACAGAGGTATTTAAACAAAAGTGATACATATTTTTTTTTAAGTGGTTTGCTCGATTTAAAAGGGGCAATTTTGATTTAGAAGACGAAGATCAACCCATAATGATGAAGTGAAAAAACGCATCGATGCATAGATAACAGCCAAAAGCAGGCCATTTTTTGCTATAGTATCCGTCAGTTGTCAGATGTGAAAAAGCAAAGGCTAGCAACTTAAAATATTTTGAACATTGGATGTAGAACCATTTTTTATAATAAAGCTTCAATTTTTTGAGAAAAAACCGTACGAACTTATTTATACTCTGAATATTTTTCTCTATTTCCAATTATGATTGTTTCACCCGTATGATATTTGGTAGTTGATAATTATTTAAAGCCATTTTTGCAAATAAGTCTGCTTTAGTCTTTATTACCAGTTATCTGTAGATGAAAGAATACTTTGAAACTGCAGTCGCAAAAATAAATGAATATCTCAATTTTTTAGTGATAGAACATAGAAATTTCTAATAATTTCTTCTTTCATTTTCGTTGATCACGATTGAACAGAAGCAAATAACGGAGTGAAAGGAAACGCATTAGATGTCTAAAGTTCGCTAACGACTACTCTGACCCGCCAGATATAAATGCAGCCAAAATAGGAGTTGATGTCGAAATAGAAGAGGTTCGTCGATCTTCAAATGCAACACCGAAAACACGTGGATGAACCTTAAGGATTTGATAATCTTTAGAGTAAATTATCAGATGAGAAACGTGTAGGTTATACAGAATGAGCTTACTTTTGTAGGCGTTGTCAGAAGAAAAGAATTTTTGTTCCTAACAGGTGGTGAAAAACAATCAACTATATTGCGGAAAATCGCCTCCAGATTTAAACAAAATATTAAGCACCTGGTAGTGACAACGATTTTACCCCTGGTGAACTTTTCTAATATTTGGTGAAACTTTTAAAAATTATTTTAGAATTAAATTAAATGACTTAAAAACATTGATTTATTTTTGATATCCAAACGAAACAGCTGCCGGGATGATATTTGCTAATTAACCGCGGACAACATTTTATATTTTTATTTGATTATCTATCATATATTATAGACTACCGCACATATGTGTTGATAATTCTAGAAATCTATGAAAACGAAACACTATTTCTAAGACATTTAATTTCATTTGAATTAAAGAAAGTTGTGAGAGATCTTTAGATTAAATTTGGATGGGTTTCCAGAAAAAAAATGTAATTAATATTTGAAATATTTGTTCGAAAAACCCTTCAACGTAATATTCAATTCACTAATATTTTTTCAGTTTCAATCAATTCGTCACCTAACTAGAGACGATCCCACAAGTTTCCAAGGAAATTTTTTAATTATTATTGTACGTATTGTCTCTAAGTTCACTCTTCAAAGGTCGGATATATATTCTACTATTAAAAATAAAAATCAGACAGTGAATATTTGGAAGAAAAAATCGTATTATGAATTTTCATGAAGGATCTATGTTTATGGGATAATTTGTCTCGAAGTCTAAAGTTCTATGGATTGTTGAAGTTATTCTATAAAAAGTGGAACATCCTGTATAATATAAAACTAACTACAAAATATAACTTGTAATTCACTCGTTAAGAAAATGTTGAAACACAACAATACTCGGGTATATTTTTTCAATAGAAACGTTCTATTTCTCCATCCAGGACAAATATCGGGTGGTTTTTTTAGAGTGATAAAACTTTAAATTGGAATAAAACACATACTACCCTGTCAAGAAAGTACCGGGAATTTTCAATTAAAACAACATTTTTACATTTAATCGTCAAAATTTATTGGGTCACCTTCAAAATAGGCTCCATTTGCTCCAATACATCTATGCCGACGGCACTTCCAATTATCGAAACATTTTTTATAGGCACTTTCCGGGATGGACTTTAGCTCTCGCGCCGAATTTTGTTTTATGGCTTCAATCGACTCAAAACGGGTGCCACGAAGGGGCAATTTTAGTTTTGGAAAGAGGAAAAAGTCGCAGGGAGTGAAATCCGGCGAATACGGTGGTTGCTGAAGCACGTTTGTTGAATTTTTGGCGAGAAAGTCAGTCACAATCGTAGCTCGGTGAGAAGGCGCGTTATCGTCATGCAAAATCCATGAGTTGTTCGCCCACAAATTTGGCCGCTTCTTACGGATACGCTCACGCAAACGTTTCATAACGCCTAGGTAATACTCCTTGTTTACCGTTTGACCCTCTGGAACGAATTCGTAGTGCACCACGCCACGGATATCGAAGAAAACAATGAGCATCACCTTCATTTTCGAGCGGCTTTGGCGTGGTTTTTTCGGTTTCGGCTCATTTTTTGCCACCCATTCCGATGATTGCTGGCTTGTTTGCAAATATCAATCAAAATCTTACGTGCGGACTCGTGGGATATCTTAAGATCATGTGCTATCTCTCTCAAGCTGGTACGACGGTTTTCCAGCACCCTTTCCTTAATTTTATCGACGTTATCTTCGATCGAAGCTGTCGATTCACGACCGTCCTTGAAGGCTCTGTACCACTGATATGCACGAGTTTTCGATAGAGCATTATCACCAAAGGCCTTTTGCAACATTTTCAATGCATGGGAATACGAAAATTCATTTGCAACACAAAACTTTAAACAAATTCTTTGCTCAACGTAATCACCCATAGTAAAAATCGGCACGCACTCTGACATCGACTGACTTAATCAGCTGTTGCAAACACACTAGTTGACAGATCCCGCTCAAGCTTGGCATAGTAATTAAGGACAGTGGTACCAACCTAGGAAAAAAAAAATTTTACCTGCCTCATTGCCCCGCCAGATTTAAATCGATAATTCCCGGTACTTTCTTGACAGAATGTATAATTTAAGATTGAACCCAACTTTTCCTTTTATTTGAAAGACAATTTTTTGACATTTATGTTTTGAAAATAATTTCCGGCATATGTTCACCACGACTAGCTCTGAGGAACCGCATTCGACCAGACCAATTTTAGACCACTTTTTCTAGTAATTCAGGCCTTATTTCATCAATAACACCAGTTATGTTGGCTTCAAAAGCTTCTATTGTTTTTGGCATATCAGCATAAACCAATGACTTGACATAACCCCAAAGAAAATAATCCAGTGCAGTTATGTCGCATGATCTTGGAGGCCAATTAATTGGACCATTTCTCGAAATAATGTTATCGCCAAATCTATCTTTCAATAAAGCAATTGTTACGGTAGCAGCATGAGATATAGCACCATCTTGTTGAAACCAAAACATTTCTGGGTCGATACCAATCAAATTTTGAAACAAATAATCATTGATCATCGGTCTGGAATGAGCACCACTCACTGTAACATTAGCTCCAGCATCGTTTTTGAAGAAATATAGACCGATGATGCCTCCAGCGTGTAAAGCACACCATACAGTGCATTTTTCAGGATGCAAGGGAACCTGCAAAACTTCTTGAGGATTTTTGCTTGCTTACATAGCCGTTCAACCAGAAATGAGCTTCATCACTAAACACAATTTTATGATCAAAAAGTGGATCAATTTCAAGGTGTTCTAGGGCGCAATCAGCAAACAAACGACGCTTATTATGATCAAGTGGCTTTAGTTCTTGAACCAGTTGGATCTTGTATGGGTGTAGACCAAGATCTTTACGCAAAATTTTCTATGTGGTGGATGCACAGAGTCCAACTTGTTGTGAACGTCGACGAATAGACAAATTTGGATCATCATTAACACTATGACTTACAGCAACGATATTTTCCTCTGTACGTACAGCTCTTTGTCTTGTTGTTGCTGTTGCATCAAGTAGAGAAAATGTTGTCCGAAATCTATCCATAGTTCGACGAATAAGCTGCTCTGATCGACGATTATGTAAACCATAAATTTCACGAAGTTCCCTATAAGTTTGGCGAATAGAACACTGATTTTGAAAATAAATTTTAACAATTTGTAAACGTTGTTGCGGCGTGAGTCTTTCCATGATAATTTGTCAATGCTTACTGAACAGAAATGTCAAAACAACATGGCTTCTACCTTTGGTCAAATCACAGATATGCCTATCGAAATTTCTATCACTCTTAAAAAAACATCCGATATATTCTATTGCTTACTGCATATTAAGGAATTTATTTGAAATGTTATTTGTAGGTACATGAATCACTAGTGGTGAAGAGCAAGCATATTTGTTTGTTTCTCAATCCAACAACAAAGAACGAAATGCAAGGAGCTACTCGCATTGAATTCTAATGTATCCGAAAATTTAAACCCGGAAGATGTTGTAATAGAACAAGTTCAACGGTCTCTGATTATGCAACATAACAATATTATAGCAAGCAACAAAGAGTGGTCGCAAGTTGACATTGACCTTCCATCTTTACTGAATTATTTGGAATATTATTCGCCGATACCGAAAACATTACGGGATAAGCAGCTGGTATATTTTATTTTAAACATCACACACATTAATTCTGCTAACCTAACTGCAAATTTTAATTTCGCAAAATTGTTTTCTGGGAATCATTTTAAAATTAAATTAAATTAATGTCTTAGAAAACAAAGTTTCAATTTATTAGCCGTATACAATTATTATTAAATATAGTTTTTCTGATTTTCATACATTTTTGATTGTTAGTTAATACAACAGTTGTTTTGCTATCACAGTAGCATTTTCAGATAGGTAATATCTCACATTTTGGAAAAATTAATTTGTTCTCGAAATCGGTTGCTATTTATGTTAGAGTAGGCACATAAATTTTTATTGAGCACTAAAACTCAAAAACAGTCTCTGTAAATTGCAGCTTATCTGAATTTGTTTAACAGTGGTTAGTTATTCAAATCTAATTGTTCGTTGAGTAATATTCTAATTTTATTGTTTTTTAAATAACTCACCCCTTTTAAACATATTTAGATACGCTGGAATTTACAGAGAACTTTTTTGGGGTTTAGTGCTCAATAAAAATTTTTGTACTTACTCTAACGTAAAAAGCAGCCGCTTTCGAAAACAAATTTAGTTATTCAAAATATAAAATAACACCTAGCTGAAGATGTGATAGCGAAACAATTGCAGTATTAAATAACAATAAAAATTTGTGAAAATCAGAATAACCTTATTTAATATTATTTATTATGGATTTTCATCAAGATTGATTCAATTCAACATTAACACTCATTACACAGCACCAAAAGGAATGAAAGAATACAAAGAAAATATAGAATATTAATTGAAAATATAATATTAAATACATACTTGTCTACTAAATTGAAGCTGTGTTTTCTAAGACATTCATTTAGTTTAATTTTAAAAGTATTTAAATATTTTAACATAAGCCTTCTACATATTTAATTTCAAAAGATTATATTTAATAATTATAACTTCATTATTTTAATTAGAATAATGTCATATAAGTACCACTTATATCAAACGACATATAAAATAAACATTCATTTAAGATATCCAAATGATATATCAAAATCCAATAAATAGAAATTGTTAACCATAATCCTATAAATTAAATATTTTGAATAGACAAAATTTTGTTTGTGCCTATCAATCTTGTGAAAACAAATATCTTTCAAAAATGTTTAACGAATGATGAAGCAAAGTCTCTCTTAAAACTTGTTTTTCAGTAATGTTTTTACATATCTTGAGATTTTATAGAAAGAACTTAGCTAGATATTAAATAATATTGAATATTCTAAGAAAGATAGTTTTTTGATGAAATTCTTGAGATTATGTTAAACTTTTTGGAAAGATATTTGTTTTCATAAGATTGATCAGCAGAAATAAAATTTTGTCTATTCAAAATATTTAATTTATAGGATTTTGGTAAACAATTTTTATTTACTGGATTTTGTTATATCATTTGGATGTCTTATAATGAATATTTATTTTATGTTGTTTGATATAAGTGGTAATTATATGACATTATTTTAATTCAATTCCTGAAGTTATAATTATTAAATATAATTTTTTGAAATTAAATATGTAGAAGGCTAATATTGAATAATAGAGGTTAATATTAACCTCTATTTATGTTAATTTTAAAAGGTTTTTCAGAAAAATTTTCAATATTAATCAAATTTGTAGTGAGGTTAGCAGAATTAATCTGTGTGATATTTAAGATTCTATCAAGTAAAAACCCCCCTTTTATTTTATATATAATAATTATAATTTAGTTTTTCGCTCACACACATGGTATCATACGGATATAATTGAGCCTTTAAAAATACTTCACAAACCTTGTGTAATTTCTATGGACGAACATGGCATACGTAGGATTTGCCATCTAGAAAAATCATTACAGTTCTATGTTCATTCATCGAAAGAAATGAGATTGGTCGGGTGAGATATAATTTTTAATTTTTAGATGCAAAGTGGAACTGCAGAGTTATCGACGTGGGAATTCTAAATGGCCTCTTTGAAGATGTGCTGCATGTTTTTAGAGTTTTTTTGAAGGAACTTCTTTAAAAGGAGTTATTTTTTTAAATTCTTCATGTTATGTTGTGCGTTTTTGGAGGGGAATTTGGTTTTCATAATACATCGTTACGAAACAAACGTTTGTATTTATTCAAAATTTTTAATTAACATTCTATATTTTCTTTGATTTCTTTCATTTCTTTTGGTGCTGTGTAATGGGTATTAATTCTATATGCCTACTAAATTGAAACTGTGTTTCATGAGATACTTATTTAATTCGATATTAAAACGCATTTGAGAATTTTTTTATGAAATTGAATTTTGTAGTAAGGTTAACAGAATTTATATGTGTGATATTTAAAGATATTGTGAAAGTCTTCTATCAAATAAAAAATCTCTTTTTATTATTTTATTGTATATTTTATCTATTTCTTAATCTTTACGCCCATTCTTGCTTCCCACTCCAACAAATAACGAAATGCAATAAGTTACACGCATCGAATTCTAATTCATCCGAAAATTTGAACCCGGAAGGTGTTGTAATATAACAGGTTCAACGGTCTTTGGTTGCAGCAATATAAGAATATGATACCTAGAAACAACAAATGGTCACTAGTTCACATTGACCCTACACCTTCACTAAATTATTTGGAATATACTTGAAACTTTACGGGATGAACAACTTGTATATTATTCATCCATTTCTTAATCTTCTCACCCATTCATGATTCCCACTCCAACAAAAAACGAAATGCAAGAAGTTACCCACATTGAATTCTAATGCATCCGAAAATTTAAACCCGGAAGATGTTGTAATAGAACAGGTTCAACGGTCTTTGATTATTGCAACATAAGAATATGATACCTAGAAACAAAGAGTGGTCGCAAGTTGACATTGACCTTACTCCTCGATCGAATCCTCACCATTAGATGTTTGATATCTCATCTTCGGAAGGTCCACTACTTTATTGCAACTGTTGCAAATTTAATAAAATCCTTATTAAGATATTACTCCTTAAGAACCTACTTCTATTTTATTTTACTGATTGAATATCAAGTATTTCTGATATTTCCTGATGGAAGGTACACTCAATTACACACATTATTAGTATTATCATCTCTTTCAGTCTTCTATATGAATTATCATGTATCAAATCCATTTTAATTTTGGCACTTTTCCTCATGATTTTGGTTCACTATTTTGCTAAATAATGAATATTTGGAATTGAAAACAAATATTTCTGACCAGCAAGTATGACTTAGAAATCGAACAATTGATAAATATATGAGAATTTCTCAAACGTTAATTGATAAAACTTGGTGACTCTCTCAAACATTTCGTTTATTGAAAAATTACGTTGCATCGATACAGGCATACATAAGATAAAATTATCGTCAATTCAAGCAATCACTCAAATAAAATTATAACTGAATTATTCATCATTTAGTTATCCTATCAGGAATTAAAATCTAAAATAAGTGAGGAATTCTTCGGTATTAGTTGAGGATATGTTATGATATCTTTATGAAATTTCAAACATAAAAAAGGCTGGAGGACATGAGCAAACTAAGCTTCTTCCGGATTGGATGCGACTTTATGTAAATTAATGTATGTTCAGCTAGAGACTTGAAACTTTCAGGGTGGGTTCTAGGCCTAAATATCTCGATTGAGTTCATTATTAGGCAAATTCAATTCAATTCAATTCAATTCAATGGTTTCGAAGTTGTTATATTTCCTTATTCTTTCCAATATTTTCGAAATAGGTTTCGTAATGGATCATATTTTTTGGTATTGCTAGATTTCGAAAAATGAAACATGATTTTCTCAAGGATTATTAAAAGAAAATTCTTGATAAAATGTATAAAACTTATTTCAGTATGAATATCAGACATCACCAATTTTATTCTTGTTTCATGGAAATTGTAATCATAACCTTAAACATTTTTCCAAAAAATCATTTGTTTCATTATTTCCTCAAGAAGTAAATTTCTATTAATTAAACAAAAAATTTTCACCTCCCTGGAACTTTTATAGTATACTTTTCAAGAGGTGTGGAGTTTTTAAAATTGAATAAAATAAATTCATCCATTCGTTGTAGACGAAACTGAGTTTTCTCTGACTGTATCTGATAAAAATTGGTAAAATTTGGCTACAAAATTGGATCTTATTCAGAGAAAGGATTGAAAACTAAGGTCTGCAAATTATTACCAAATATTCATTGAATTTGGTAGAAATATATTACTCACTCATCGTATAATTTCCAAAATAATAAGTAAAAATGTAAATTAATAAGGATCTGTGTGAAATTGGCGGCGATTGTTCCTCAAAAATATAATAACTTGAAATCAAAAGCGATTGAGGTTACAACAAACATCCCTCTGATATATGTCTCATGGGGTCACCAAAGTTGATTCTTCAATACTTAGAAAACCTCAGGTATAATATTTGCACAGTATTAATCTACCACATGAAAATATATTATTTACGCCTTTCAATAACTGTATCAAATTATATGAGTTCTGTAAATTTTCAAACCAGTTTATTATATTAATGAGCTCGAATATTTACACAAATGTTATACAAATTTAATTGAATGGGTCCTCACATGATGGAAATTAACTATCGTTAAAAAAATAATATGGATTATTCCCACAATTTATAATTTTTTAACGACAATTAATTCTAAATGTAAACTTGACGAAGCCACTGTTTTGGCAAAACAATTGTCGTTAAATTAATACATTTTGAGAATAATCTTTTTAATTTAATTCAATTACAAATGTTATATTTATTCTTTTTTGTATAATTCGAATTTAATCTTTAAACAACTGCGTAACTAAACGTTTCAATCGCCGCGCCTTCCGGTAGGCAAATTTGCGTAATTATTCAAATATAATACGCCAAAATTCATGGGAGACGATGAATCAGTGGCAAAAGTTCAACGTTCCTCAGCATTGCAACATATTGTGTGTAAATGAAAATGACAGAAAAAATTATTCCAAAAGGATGGTACTCTGTTCATGCGATAATAATATGTGTATTATATATCGGAAGAAATTTTAGTATTGACTTAGAATATTCGTTTTGAATTCTAGAATTTAAGAGAAAACCACTAATAAAAAGATTTTTTTGTTTTGAAAAATTTTAATTCGTTCAGATAATAAGATGATTGTATCTACTATTATTGCAATGAGCCATGTTTATCTACTATTTGATAAAAAAAAATTATATTTCCTTTAACTTTCCACAAACCTACCGGGTGGCCCACATAAAAGAGTCCAGACATCATATATCTTCCTTAAAACATATTGTGAAACTTTTTCAGAATTCTGATATTCAATTTCAAATAAATTGTCATATCGAAATGCCTACTATTTCGAGAACTTTGCAAAATTTGAATCGACAATGATTTCGAACACTAAATTTAGCGATGTACTAAAAATATCAGAAATCGGAAAAACTTTCACTCTTTATATTGGAAATATGTATTATATTAATATAAAATTCAATAATTAATTAATATAATATTTGTCCTTAAAAACATTCATTTTGTATATGATATTGTACAAAACACGTATACGTAATTCAGTTGGTTCGTCCGGCCAGAAATTTCTTAAATAAGAAATTTTTAAAGAAATTACTCAGATGTTTGCAATTTTCAGGTAAGTTTTAAGCCAAAATAGAAATTTGACCCATTAGAAATTTTAATTTTAGAATATCTCCAAGAAAAAATATTTGGAATATTGAATAAAGAACGGGGGCATACAAAAAAATTAATCCAAATACGACAAGAATTTCACATGTAAAAATTTTATTTAAATATTATATTTTTGAGATTTTTACATGCAATACTTTTATGATGCGAACTCAAGAGGAACAAATTAAACTTTTGACGATATTGAAGCAAAGACTTCATAATCTTTCTTTTTGGGAACCAACTCATGAAGAACTCATGTCTCCGAACTGACATCATCTCTGTTTAGTTTAATAACAATAACATACCGACTAAGTAATGAGGTATTCGCGAACTATTTCAATGTCATTAATTTTTTGTGTCCGTTACTTTTGAACAATGCAACGTTATTTGAAAAGACACGAATACGTAAAGCAGGTGTCATGTTAAAGTTATGATAATCGTAATGATCATTCAAGAGTGCATCAGAATATTTTCTTAATTTTCCCTATATCCCATTGGTTCATCCATCCATTTTAGTGCTTTTTTACTGAATTACTTTCACTGATTTCTGTGAAATATTGTTCAACAAAGTTATTTCCCGTCTTTGGTGTCAATTTTATCCTCAATTCAGCATCCTATCTGAATGTTTGATTATGTTTCATTATTATAATTAGTTTTCCATTAAATTCTGAATGATTACATCTAATAGTTAAATTAACAAATTTTCAAAAGGAAGTCAAACACATACCAGGTCAATGAAAATCATTTTTACCTATATAATATTAAAAAATCTATTAAAAAAATAAATGAATACACAAAAATTACAAACAAAAGGTCAAACGGTGGAATATAACTTGACTGTAATGACTAAATCATTAAAATAAGATTCACTCTGTTGAAACTATATATAATTTAGCTTATGAAAATACATAGAAGCCAAAATTTTGAATAAATAGCCGTTTTGGGTTAAATATCAACTAGTCGATCAGACCTTCAGTCAAAAACATAAAAGGTTTCGGAAAATTTATGAGTACTAATCTAAGGGTCTTCAGTTCACCATAAATTAATATTTTAAAGAGTGAAAGAATCAAGAAAAGAAAGACATTTTAGTGGCCTATTCTGAAATTTTGGAAGAAAATAATTGAAAATTCGATTATTATCATGAGAAGTACATAATATTGAAAGGAAATATGGACAATATAAGTAAAATCACATAAACCTATCAAAGCAATGTAATTTTGCCCATATATTCAAATTTCAATGAATTTAAGGAATAGATGAATAGATGAATGGACTACAGTTAACGATGTAGAAAACTGTATACGAAATAATTTAGGAAGATTTTGGCATACATAAATTTTGTAATAAGATTTAAGCTGAAGAACTGCAATCATTATTATAATGAAAATGTAGTAATTATTAATTAGTTAGAAGTTTTAGCAGTTTTAAAATTCAGAAATTTTTGAAACCTAAATGAATATTTCAACTAAAATTTAACCAAATTCGGAAAAAGTGATTCCAAAATTTAAATAAAATTTCAGAATAATTCGGTAGAGTAGTTTTAGATCATAAATCTTTACAATTAAGCCGCATAATAATTATATGTTTTGAGAGTTGATGTAGAGAGGCTTCAATATGAAAAAGTTCAATTAATTCTGCGCATTAGCTTTTGGTTGGTGCTCTTTTAAATATTGGAGAGCAATAAGCAGCATTTTCGTCATTTTATACTTTTTTTTTACTGTAGAAAAGGTAAAAATGCTGTTCACGCCAGAAAGAAATTAACCGATGTTTATGGAAAGATGTATTGACAGTACGCCAGTGCCAGAACTGCTTTGCAAAATTCTGATCCTGTAATTTGGATGTCGAAGTGCACCACGTCCCGGAAAGCCGGTTGAAGCCGATAAAGGCTTTAGTGTATGCAAATTGGCGAATAACAACTACTGAGATCGGTAAGAGGTTAAATTTATCGAATTCAACCGTTTATGACTACTAGAAAGGCCTGGTTTTAACCTCGAAGCTCGATATATGGGTTCCCCATGTTCTCAGGGAGAGAAATTTGTATAATCGTGTTGACGTCTGTGATTCGCTTCTCAAACGAAAATGACCCATTCTTGAAGCGCATTATTACTGGGGACGAAATATGGGTTGTATATAACAATGTCAAACACAAGAGATCATGGAGCAAAAAAGAAGTACCAGCTCAAAACATTTTGAAAACTAATATCCATCAAAAATAGGTGATGCTGTCTGTTTGGTGGGATTTTAAAGAAATCGTTTTATTTGAGTTTTTACCGGATGACACAATAGCTGTAATCAGGTGGACAAACTGAATGTTGCACTTTAACAGAAAAGGCCTGAATTAATCGACAGAAAAGGTATAGTGTTCCACTAAGATAATACGAGACCTCATACAAGTTTGGTCACTCACCAAAAGCTTATATAGCTTGAATGGGATACACTGCCACACCCAACATATTCTCCAGATCTGGCGCCTTCAGATTATCATTTGTTCCGGTCATTGCAAAATTTTTTGGACGGTAAAAACTTTTCTTTAACTGAAGAGGTCAAAATTCACCTGGATCAGTTTTTCGCCAGCAAAGACTAAAAATTTTATGAGCATGAAATCATGCTACTACCAGAAAGATGGCAAAAGGTGTTCAACAAAGAATGTTCAATGTATAATACACTAAATATCTATTAATTATACGAAAACTGTCTTTAATTTTCCGAAAACAAAACTGAAATTACTTTCAGAACAACCCAATATTCCAATGTTTAAAAAAGCCTTCATCAGTAAGACTTAATTCACTTTAATGTTAAATGAAGGTTTATACTTGATAGAAGGTATATAGAATTATTCAAATATTTTAATGTTTACAGATATATTCTGTTAGTCTTCTATATATTTGATAAGTTAATATTAAAATATTTCAATAATTTTATATATCTTCTATCGAGTATAAATCTCCATTTGTTTTATTTCATTCATAATATATAATTATTTGGTTTCCTTAACATTCTTTATACAGATGTCCTTGTGCTATAACAGAGGCCGTTAAATTGCCTGTCAATCTTTAAGATCTATGGTAAACCACAGAATTATTTATTTGAGTTCGCATTAGACATCATTTAAATGTTCAGTATTCATTTGCCAAGACGCTTTCTGGATTGTTAAAGGTGAGTAAATTTTTTTTGTTGATTGATATTATATTTTATTAAGTGTGATTGGGTACTGACGAGCAAAGTCTCTCTTAAAACTTGTTTTTTAGTAATGTTTTTACGTATACTGAGATTTTCTGAAAAGTAACTTAGATATTCAATAATTTTCAATATTCTAAGTAGGATAGTTTTATGATGGAATTCTTAGGATTATGTTAAACATTTTTGAAAGATATCCGTTTTCATAACAGAGATGAACTGAAACAAAATTTCATCTACTCAAAATATTTGATTTTGTTAACAACTTATATTTATAGGATTTTGTTATCTCATTTGGATGTATTATATTGAATGTTTATTTTCCATGTCGTTTGATATAAGCGGTGCTCATATGACATTAATTTAATTCCTGAATTTATAATATTAAATATATTTTTTTGAAATAAAATATGTAGAAGGCCTTAAGAAAGAATGGAATTCTGATTCTGATGAAATATTCAGGTCCGTGTATTCAAGTGCCACAACAGAAATCTTTAATAAATAGTTAATGCTAACGTTTCTTTTCAAATTCTTTATGCAACTGCTTTCATAAAATGGGATATTCTACATGACTTTAGATGTATGAGAAATGGCAATTAATTCGTATCAATTTTAGCAACAGAATGAAATGGACTTTATTTTGACAAGCAGTGATATTTTCATCTAGAATTACTTTCAATTACATTTAACTATGAGAATGCTCCTATGAGTATTTTAATTTTATTTTAAACATTTTTGAAAGATATCTGTTTTCATAAGAAGGATGAGCAGAAATAAAATTTTGTCTACTTAAAATATTTAATATATAGGATTTTTGTCAACAATTTATATTTATTGGATTTTGTTATCCCATTTGGATGTCTTATAAAGAATGTTTATTTTATATGCCGTTTGATATAAGCGTTCTTATATGACATTAGTTATATTAAATATAATTTTTTTAAATTAAATATGTAGAAGGCTAACAGAATATATCTATAAATATTAAAATATTTGAATCACTTTAGTATAAATTTAATATTCTATTACGAAATACGTTACCATAAATATTTAATGAAAAATTTAAAATTCAAATTAAGTATCAACGACAAAAATAAACAAATATAAATTGGACGACTAAATAGAATCAAAATTTTTCAGAAGAGATCAATTGAACTGTTGTCGATGTTGAAGAATCCACAATATACTGAAAGTTTTTTTCAGAAATCTCATTATCTGTTTTAAATTTTTCATCATAAATTATGATTTCATTCATAAAATGAAAAACTTTCAATATTAAACACAGCGTCGATTTCTGATATGACACGAACTAGAAAGTAATATCTTCCAACAGAAAATGATAGATATTGAACGGATACATAACTAAAACTATATATTTTAACGGGATATCAAACAAAATTCACCCTCTACGTGAATCACCCTGTATAACCTAAATGCTTACGTGCGTTCCAACAGGTTCCATCAGACCTTAGTGTACATCATTAAAGTTCAGCCTATCAGAAATTATAACAATAAATTCGGATAATACAAACGTAATATCAGAAAGACGAACACAAAGGGTAAGACGTAAGAACTAGATTCCAGTTTAACATAATCTTAGAGAACAACGATCCAGAAGATTGAAAACGAAAAAAATGCATCTCCATTTGAATTAGTGAAATTTATTGGTATGATAGTATTTAATGCGAAGGAATGTTTCCACGAAACTACTCGAAAAAATTTCCTGTGTTCTTCCTTAGAAAAAAATTATATAAATAACAATTCTTCAAAGAAAACGCAGCCGATGGCGACGGTGCTCCAAAGTTGGGTAAAGAAATTCATTCCAGGTACAGCGTAAACAAACACGTACAAAGTGTGTCTTACCATCGCGGGCCATCGACTGAAAAGGAAAGAGGAAGTGCTGAAACAGATGGAATAAGATTGAATTTCAGCGATCTTCGGGCCGATAAAAAACCGCACTACCCTTAGAGTACCCTCTTCCGACGATAAAAAATACGCACGTGCATTTTTTCCAGGGAATCCGCCCAACCACATGCTGTTTTTTCGGGTCCGTTTTTTATGGAGGAAATAATGGAAGAAAACGAAAGCGGATAGTTAGTGATGGGAAATGGACGAAAGCAAAGAGGGCAACCTGTTTTGTCTTCGCCATATGCCACGCGCATCTCCTCCAGTGCATTTTTTCATAGGAGAAATGGCGAGTAACCTTTTTGATTTGATGGATCACAAAACACGAACTGACTGACAGCCGTGTGTCTGGTGTGAAGCGGAACAGGAAATATTCGGCTTCTCAAGTTCTAATAAGTTGCAGAGAGAAACCACAAATCATTGTTATACCTGACAATTTAATTTCACTACTTTTTACACTGGGGGATCTTCTTGTGATCGTGAAACAGATAATTCCTAAATTATGGGTTTGGATTGCAATTTTATCACTTTCAAGGGAGCAAATTTCGGTTGGGTTGAAAATTTAAGATGACCAGTTGGTTAAATTATATTTAATAAAATATTCTCTTGTATTTCACAGAAATCCATTGGACGAAATTGAAGGGTGAGCCATCCAGAGTTTGCATTTTGAAATAGTGGTTATTCAGAGTCTAGTAACAGATTTATTTTATTCTGTTGACATCCTACAAATTTTAATTTGAAAAGAAATTTTATTCAAAATCTTTCAGAATTCAACAAAATAATTGCCCTACATATAAATATTTTTTTTAAATTTTCATCCCTTATTGTTTAAAAAATTTTTATAAACAAATGCGTTGATTATAAAATAAATTGAAATTTTTTTAAGGAATGTCAATCTATGATGCAAATAATGAATTTAAAAAAATTTTTTTTCCTTAAAAAAGTTTTTTTATTGCTTAAAAACGCATTTGTTAATTAACAATCGTTTTCTTCCACTTCTAACTAATATTAAGGAACCATTTTTTCTTTAAAAATCATGATTTACTTTTCTTTTCCACATAAAAAAAATTTCGTTTTGTTTAATTTTCTGTTGTTTATATAATAAACAGTTTGTTATAAACAAATAAATTTTTACTTTATATTTTTCCCCATTCTTCTTACTGCCATAAATACAGTTATATTTTTTCAAATTTATTCTTTTATTATTAAAATAATGAAAAATAATAAAATTTGTGGCAGTAAGAAGTATAGGGAAAAAATATTAGGAGTACAAATAAGTTTTCGCCGTTTTTTAACACAAATTAAATTTAAACGATGTGAGACTGCTTGCTGAGTGACTTCTAATGTTAGTTCTTCTTGTGTTTGAGATGAATCTTCCTCCAATAATTCCTCCAATTCTGCATCCTCGTAAATTTTTGGCCTTCCACTGCGATCTTTGTCTTCTACGTCGAAATCACCGTTTTTAAACTTCTGAAACCAATCTCGACACGTTCTCTCACTCAAAGTACCCTCACCATATGCTTCTACGAGCAATTGATGCGCCTCAGCAGCATATTTCTTTAAATAAGAGAAGTAAACTAATATTTCCCGCAAATGACGCTTACTTGGCTCAAATTTTGACATTTTCAACTTATAAAAATTATATTTTACCAATATAACATCAATGATATTAATAGGTTATGTTGTTCTTGAATGTCCAAACTATTTTTTAAGCCGGTTATCATCTGCGAAAGCTAACCGAAACTCCGTGCCGCGCCATCTACAATAAAACGGCGGAAACGTATTTGTACTCCTAATATAAAGTAAAAATTTATTTGTTTATAACAAATTATTTATTATATAAACAATAAAAAATTAAACAAAACGAAATTTTTTTTATATAGAAAAGAAAAGTAAATCATGATTTTTAAAGAAAAAATGGTTCCTCAATATTAGTTAGAAGTGGGAGAAAACGATTGTTAATTAACAAATGCGTTTTTAAGCAATAAAAAAATTTTTTCAAGAAAAATTTTCTTTTTTTGAATCATTATTTGCATCAAAGATTTATATTCATTAAAAAAATTTTCACTTAATTTATAAACAACGCATTTGTTTATAAATATTTTTCAAACAATAAGAGATGAAAATTTAAAAAAAAATATTTGTATTTAGTTTCCTACAACATAAAAAAGGACCGTTAATACTAATTTGAAAAAAAAAATTTTTTCGATAATTAATCTAAGTTTTTAATTTTGCAACAACGAAAATTGTTATAATAATAAAAAACTGAAAAATAAACATTTTTAAATTTTTCCAACGGGGATCTATTCTGAAGTATTCCAAAAATTGCTCTAAGAGAGGAACAAAATCTCAAATTAATAGTTTAACAATTATCACACAATGTTTATGTCCAAGCAGAAAAAAATTATTATTTAACTTTTAAATTTAAATTTTTATCTCAATTTTTCAATTAGTTATGCAATAACTAATTGAAAATTTTTTTTAGCAGATTATTGTTCATTCATCTATGCAGTATGATGTTGAAATAATTTTTATTAATAACATGTCCAAAGTAGGCGTGGCTTACAAAAGCCAGAGTACCCGTTTTCGGCCGCATTTTCATCCTTCTGGTAAAATTATTAATATTGGGACTACAATTCACTTTTTTAGGAAATTTCCTCCTCTTTTTGAATCTTTTTTTTTATTTCAAAAATCTCCATTAGTTTTTGAGATATTTACAAAAAACTCTTTTTTTTAGTTAATTGTTAATAACTTTTGCAATTTTTGCAAGCGGAACGTCTTTTTATTGAAAAATCATCTAGATGCCATTTCGAATCGAATGACATCTTGATCATAATTTTCGGAGACTGCTGAAAAAAATTGACCCAAAAGGCACTTGTCGACTAAACTATGAAACTCATATACTTATGAAGGTTTACGGTGACAATGCTCCAACTGAAAACTCATTGTCAATATTATTCTACGACAAAGAAGACTATCTGTATTATTATCAAAAATTTATTTAATGGAAATATTGAATGACTAAGTGTCGAATTAGCAACGTTAAGTTAATTGGAATTTATCACCGTGTGGAGACATTTTGATATCACATAATATAAATAATAATTTCAATTCCTTGTTGTTCACTTTGATATTTTGAATAAAACCATGGCTAATTCAAGCTCAATCACTTCAAAGTGTTAGTAATTATCGTACTTCTACCTATTAATTAATGTACGTGTAATTTAACGATTAATGTGCGAACGCGCTAAAGCTTCTAACGATCTGTCGGTAATTTTATTTCATTTTTTTCATGAAATTATGCGATACAAATGCTTTCAGAACAAAATTCATGGTTAAGCTGAATAAAAATTTGTTGCATGATAGTTCAGATAACTCCAAACGAATCAAAGAGGTCCCTGCCTTCATTTTATGATCTGATCATTCTTCAGGAACATGTTCATTCCATGAGCTAATCGAAGTGAACCTGTTCCTTAAATTACCAAATAAATTACACGTATTGGCACTCTATTCATCATAAGAATTCTTCGGCAATAGATACCCATTATGACCTGCAGCGTGTTCTCGCTCCTAGAACTCCAATCAGCAGGAACATCGAACCATAGAACGTTGCAATACGGAATTGTCGAATATTTATTCTTATCTGCGAGGTCGATGAACCGAAATATTTGACAGTCACTACGAGACTCCAAATTTGTGATTTGCATAACCATGGGCCATGAGCGGCTAGAATGTGAGGCATCTCTGACTGATAGATTATTGACTCTTAACCAATGGTAAACAATAAAGTTTATGGCCATCTTCGGGCACCACGAATTCGTGAGTGCAGCCGACTCGTGGAGCCCTCAAGTTCAAGATGAATTCAAGGGGAAACACGTGGAAAACTTTCTTCCTCTTCTTTCACGTGAGGTAACAACTTCGTTGATATGCTCTGTAGAAGATAGGAAGGGAATCCGGGATTAAGTTCCTGTTGATGTTGCATAGAATATTTTAATCATAATTAAGCCTTATTGCCCTCTCGTACTAGGAAGTTATTATTATGTCCAAAAATCTGTATTTCGAAATTAAAATACGCAGAGCAATCTTCATATCTTCTCTTTTTCTTTCTCTTATATTTTGTTAAACATTGATGAAACAAGTTTTTATAAATTACATAATTTTCATAATCATATGAGCTAAAGGTTTTGAGTCTACTAGGTGAATGAAAGATTGATTTAAAATTGAAAACACACCATTAGATCTGAAAACTTTCACTTTATATTTAACAAATATATATATTTGATTAATGTAATATTAATATGTTCGCAGAAAAACATTTCTTATTGTCGAATTCAATTTCAAGATTACCATCAGATGCGTCACAGTTCACAGAAGCTTTCAAATTCTTTCCCCAAACAATCTCTACGTAAATTTCAAATATTCTCCTATAATCTTTGAAAGGTCTCAATACTTACAAAAACTAAAGGGTAAACGACACAGAAAGCGATTGAACAGTTAATATGAATAATCGTATAAATTATTGGAATTGATTTTATTTTGTGCAAGATCGATTCAAAATTAAAAAGTGAAAATCAGCTTTCTGAAAACGTTCACTTTAAATATATAAAAAAATATATGTTTATATCAATTTAATACTTGTCTACAAAAATATCTATTTCTAATTTATGATACAGTAACATACAACTAGGCGAAAATGTATTCAATGGTGTAAAATGTTTTACTACTGCAAGCAGAATTGTTAACGAATTTTTGTGAATGAAGTTTTGAAATACTAGATTCCTGAAAAATTAATAAGGTCGTGGTTATTATTCTTTTGTACTTGAACCTACATAAACACCCTGTACCTTTCGTTAAGCTAATATAATAATTTTCCCCCGAATGCTGATGGCTCAGTAGTACGTTGGGCTGGTAACCGAAAGGTCCTGTGTTCAAGTTCCGTTGAAGTATATCTATTTCGGCCAACATTTCACTTTTTGGTCGAAAATGAACAGTAATGCGTAAGGACGCAGTAACAAAGCCTAACTAGTTGTATTCCTAACTCGCACAAGCTGAGGGATCTTCAAAATGATCTAGGAGTATCAGGATAATACACCAATAATTTCGAAAATATTTGTTCGATAACAACGAAATTTGCTATTTAGGTGTATAGTAACGACAAAACGAAATTATCTGTTTCTTCAAGAAAACAATTCTAAAATTACCAAAAATGACAATTATTTGACTTTCGTAATTCAAAGATTCAAAATTTTCAGGGTTAGTGGTTTGTTGAGCAGGCACGCAAGAGCTCAAATTTTGTTAAAGTGAAAAATTCTAAAACGATTTTAAAAAATGGTGGAAAATTAAAAATAAGCAGATGGCGAAAATTCTAAATCCAAAAGCGTGTCATAATAAGTTAAGGAAAATAAAAACTACTTCTAGATTTCATACGTACTTCAATATGGATAATATATACCCCGACTAATCATCCGACTATCTAGACAAGAAAGAACTTTCATTCAGATGACTTTTTTTCAGAATTCTATTGACAAATATTTAGGTCATACATAACTGAACAATTAACTTCTGCCGACAGTGTTGGTTCTCTAACGGATTTTTTATCTTCCTGGATAGGAATCATTAGCAAGTCATACCTTATGAAGACTATACAAATAATATTCTGTTTTTTCGATGAATCATCCTCTGAAAATATACCGGTTACACTAAAATTTCGGTAAGTTCGTTTATGACTGCTGACCCCGTTTCTTTCGCAAAATAATGAATTGAGCAAATTGAGAAGTTCAAATATTTTAGCAGGTCGTAGTTATTGGCAAAGAAGACTTGAGAAATGTTATGAAAAGAATTACTTCTTATTTCTAGCATTCGCTTAGTGAGTCAGTAGGAAGAATATCAATTTAAGTTACGTGAATTTTCAAAATATCACATATATGTAGAACTAATCATTTCGAAATAATATTTCCTATTTTCATTCGTATACATTCTGTCAAGAAAGTACCGGGAATTATCGATTTAAATCTGGCGGGGCAAAGAGGCAGGTAAAACTTTTTTTTCCTATGTTGGTAACACTGTCCTTAATTACTATGCCAAGCTTGAGCGGGATCTGTCAACTAGTGTGTTGTCAACAGCTGATTAAGTCAGTCGATGTCAGAGTGCGTGCCGATTTTTACTATGGGTGATTACGTTGAGCAAACGTTGCTTCAGACATGCTGGATCGCTGTAATTCTGATTCTACATTCATGGAACGCATTATAACTGGTGATGAGACCTGGGTCTACGAGTACGATATGCAAACAAGCCAGCAATCATCGGAATGGGTGGCAAAAAATGAGCCGAAACCGAAAAAACCACGCCAAAGCCGCTCGAAAATGAAGGTGATGCTCATTGTTTTCTTCGATATCCGTGGCGTGGTGCACTACGAATTCGTTCCAGAGGGTCAGACGGTAAACAAGGAGTATTACCTAGGCGTTATGAAACGTTTGCGTGAGCGTAACCCTAAGAAGCGGCCAAATTTGTGGGCGAACAACTCATGGATTTTGCATGACGATAACGCGCCTTCTCACCGAGCTACGATTGTGACTGACTTTCTCGCCAAAAACTCAACAAACGTGCTTCAGCAACCACCGTATTCGCCGGATTTGACTCCCTGCGACTTTTTCATCTTCCCAAAACTAAAATTGCCCCTTCGTGGCACCCGTTTTGAGTCGATTGAAGCCATAAAACAAAATTCGGCGCGAGAGCTAAAGTCCATCCCGGAAAGCGCCTATAAAAAATGTATCGATAATTGGAAGTGCTGTTGGCATAGATGTATTGGAGCAAATGGAGCCTATTTTGAAGGCGACCCAATAAATTTTGACGATTAAATGTGAAAATGTTGTTTTAATTGAAAATTCCCGGTACTTTCTTGACAGAGTAGTATTATATCCAGGATGAAGAAAAAGTTGACATCTGCATATTATAAAAGATATTTATATATTTATTTTTCCGGTTTTTAATATTGGTATTCAATTTGTATATAGTTTTTTCTGGCCTATTTATTCTTTTTTTCCATTTTAGTATATTTTTCTAATTTATTCACACAACTGATGACTCTGATTCATAAAGGGGTCAAAAATATTCTTTCCAGAGTTCGAAATCTACTTCCTAATCTGTATTTTGAATAGAACTTTGCTACTTATATTCTTAGCTTCCTTGGTCAAAAAGCCTTAAAGTATAACATAAATAGAGGTTAATACTTGATAGAAGGTATATAAAATTATTTAAATATTTTAATATTGGCCTTGTACATATTTAATTTCAAAAAATTATATTTAATAATTATAACTTCGTGAATTAAATTGAATTAATGTCATATAAGTACCACTTATATCAAGCGACATATAAAATAAACATTCATTATAAGACATCCAAATGATATAACAAAATCCAATAAAAAAATTGTTGAAAATATGAATAAAAACAATATTCTCATTTCCGCTAATATTTTATTGACACTACGATCGTTACGTCATACCATGACTTCTTCAGGTGAGTATTACAAGATACTGAGTATACCGTGAACAAGAACTTCATTTTATAGTACATGGATATAACAAAAATAGAAGAGGGGGTGAAGAGACTTTTACAACTTGCGGTACTTGCCATTTCGTATATGTTGGTCAGACAGGAAGATCGTTCCAGACGAGACTCAGGGAACATGAAAAATGCTATTGTAACAAAAAGGGAAATTCAACCTACGCAGAGCACCTTCTAGACACAGGACATAGTTTTAATAGTAACTTTGAAATTTTACACTTAGAAAACAAAAGTTTTAGATTAAATTTATTAGAAACTTTAGAAATTAATAGATATCACAAAAGAAAAATATTATTGAATGACCAAACTGAATTAAGTAACTCCCCTTTGTTGAATCTTTTTTGAACCATTTTTCAGTTTCCCAAAAGTATTGTAAAACTCTCTTCACCCCCTCTTCTATTTTTGTTATATCCATGTACTATAAAATGAAGTTCTTGTTCACGGTATACTCAGTATCTTGTAATACTCACCTGAAGAAGTCATGGTATGACGTAACGATCGTAGTGTCAATAAAATATTAGCGGAAATGAGAATATTGTTTTTATTCATATTTTCAAGATGAATTTCCGTCAAGTAAAGACCGAAACAATCATAGAAAAAAATTGTTAACCAAAATCCTATAAATCAAATATTTTGAATAGACAAAATTTTGTTTCTGCTGATCAATCTTATGAAAACAAATATCTTTCAAAATGTTTAACGTAATCTTAAGAATTTCATCATAAAACTATCTTACTTAGAATATTCAATATTATTGGATATCTAAGTTACTTTCTATAAAATCTCAAGATATGTAAAAAAATCTTAATAATTACATATCTTGAGATTTTATAGAAAGTAACTTAGATATCCAATAATATTGAATATTCTAAGTAAGATAGTTTTATGATGAATTCTTAAGATTATGTTAAAAATTTTTGAAAGATATTTGTTTTCATAAGATTGATCAGCAGAAACAAAATTTGGTCTACTCAAAATATTTAATTTATAAGAATTTGGTTAACAATTTTTATTTAGTGGATTTTGCTATATCATTTGGATGTCTTATAATGAATGTTTATTTTATATGTCGCTTGATATAAGTGGTACTCATATGACATTAATTTAATTTAATTCCTGAAGTTATAATTATTAAATATAATTTTTTGAAAATATAGGAGACTAATATTAAAATATTTAAATAGCCTTAAAGTAGAGCAGAAAAATACTCCCAACAGCGTTGACCTACGTCGGAGTTCACATAATAAATTCACCTCATTTGTAGTATTTCTTGTTGACTCTTTAGTTGTATGAAGTGGCACTTCAAAAATGCAATCACAAAAATGTGAAACTAACAAAACTAACAAAACTGTTAGGTAGTAAAATAGAACTTTCTAATGACTTGTTTCAACTAAACTTTCGAGAGTACTAGAATTAGCAATTTTTTACTATCTTTGCAATAAATCATATACTTTTAATTCAAGTTACGATAAGAGTGAACTATAATTCACTGTTGAATTGAAATTTCTGAATCACCGAAATCTCCTGGAGTATGTTTCCGTTTGTCATTTTTTATATTATTCTGGAGAAAAACTGCATATCGATAATCTGGTACTCATTTATATTAGTAGTTTCTGTATGTACCTGTGGATATCAGTTTCCATTTTGAGCGACATTTATTTTACATTTTATTTTCTGGCTTATATAGTGGAAGGTACACATTTTTCCAGAACAAGAAGCTTAGTTCACACGCAAACCTAATAGTTAGTGCTTTATGAGAATTTCTACCTCCGCTCTTCCAAAATATTTATCAACGACAAAATAACAATAAAACTGTGAAACCTGAGTTATTCATAATCCTTTACAGCTGTTTCACAATTTAAGAACAACAATGATCATAATTAACGTCACTTTATGTTTTTTCGGAGATTCATAATGGAATTTCGTTAAGCCCATGCAGAATCCTTTCATGTATAAATCTTTCAAGTATAAATCTGTGAGAAGATAGTAATAGAATACTCAGATTTGTCGAAGTCAATTATGGCAAATTGTATAATGGACTTTTTGATCTGCGTGAGATAAGAAGACCAAAACGAATCTATAGGAATTGAAATATCCGCTTGTCACAGGATGACTACTCGACGTGTTCTTGAAGAAAACGACTTTTGAATTCTCTCGATTCCTTTTGAGTCACATCGTTTTCGTGAGGCTTTGAAATTATCAAATATCTACTAATTCCGAAATAAATTCATTAAATTTTTCTTCTTCCTTTAGTGGTTTATGGTTAACTGCTAGAGCGAAATCCCTCCTAAAGCATGTTAAGGAATTCACAAGTTAGATAATTAATCGAATTCTCCAATTCATGATGAGTGTCAAAAATTAGATTTTAAAAGAAATACATTACAAAAACTAATAAAATTAATTACATGGAACGTAATATAAATATATGAGCTTTCGAATGCTAAATCCAACTTTTTACTGCAAAAATCTAGTCTATAAAGTGCCGGGATTACAAAAAGAATCAAATGCAAAAATTTGAAGTAAAGAAGTATAGTAAAAAAAAAATATTGGAATTGAGGTGAAGAAATAATTTCAATGGCTAAGTTTCAGCTCTTTTCTTTGTGATCAGCATATAAAAAATGCATCAAACGTTACAAAATTGATACATACTTGGAATTTTACAAAAAGATATCTCTTAAACATTTCAAAAAATATTTTCCTTCATTTCTGTCATTTACACAAAAATAGAGGTTATTGGTATATTCTAAAAAAAAATTTTGCTTACAATTTTCATTTTTTCCCGTTGTTTTATTCCACTGTTAGACATTTGAGTGTTTTATATCCGCATATACATAAAAACAAATAATGATATTTTCAATAAAGAAGAAATAAATTATTGCTTGCAATTTGAATTATTTTCTCACTGGAATTGTCCTTTGAGTGGTATACAAGTGTCGTCCTGATGAAGACACAGAAGAAATTAGAGCATTTAGACATAAAATCATGAATATTTATGTGCAATTTGCACAAACAATATATAATCCATAGGATACTCATCAGTCCGATTTTCTGAAGGGTTAGGATTTTATTACCTTAATTATCATTTGAGTTGTGCCTTCATTAAAACCTGAATTTTCCGGTCCTATTAACATTTGTACTAACTTGTGTAACTAGCCTTTTAATGGGTAGTAAGAATCCTCTTTAAAGTACGCCATTAAAAACCTACAGAAATTCTGAAGATGCAAGTGCATAAGTCCACCAAGTAGCATTTCTGCAGATTGTTGGATGCTGGTAATGTACAGTCCATCTAATTATCCGTTCTCAGGCACAACTGAGTACTAGAAACAGCTGAGAGTAGAGAACACAAAGCGTCTGTCTTCCTTATGTTAATTCACCTGACGTCACAGGTGAATGACTTGTCTACGTCACTTTAGTTCAATGGCAAATCGCGACCCAGATCTTAGTAACATCGACAAGCTCAATTTCTTGTTGAGCTATTGGCTGAAATGTCCAGCGATGTTTTGCCATACTATCGCCATAGGCGTAGATTCGAGGTGGTAGATTATCATTCCGTAGAAACAAGGAGAACAACTTGAAATGATTTTCATTCAGATGAAATTTATTAAAGAATTACGGTTCAATATTACATCGATTATAATTCTTTTCTTCCTCAAGACTGAATTGTTTGAATGGATTTCATTAATGAACTCATTAATATTGCATAGTTGTCCATCTATTCAAAATGTAACAAAGGATATCTACGTATACAAACCAATAAAGAAAACATTTGCTCAAAGAATTCAAGTGAATATTTATGCATACTTCAGAGAGTCATAAATTTTCGTGATCTTAAGCTTTTGAGAAATGATGATTTGCTTGACTTTAGTATTTTTCGTATACAAATATCACTATTCATCGCATATTGAACCACCTATTAACCAGAAAGTGGTAGCATATTAAAGTATGATCCATAGAATGGTTGAGGTACCTATAAATCGCGATAAATCTTCTTCAATAAATGAATATTTCTACGAAAATTGAATCTGATAACGGCTAAATTCTAATTTTAATGGATAAAATTTCAGAAAAAAGGCATCATATTTTCATCCTGTTACAATAAATTTGACTAAAAGTTACATTTCTGTTTCTTACGTAAATAGAATATCAGACAATCTTGTCAAGTATTTTTCAATAAAATTCAACTCGAATTCTGTGGTTTCGAAATTCAAAAAAATAACAAAGATTAAACGAATAAAGACAATAAATATGGAGTCTATAAGTTGACTTACAATAATTGTCCTATGGTGTATATTGGTCAACCAGGTAGAGGTTTTAAGAAAAAAAATTCACGAACACTAGCGGAGTTACACGTCAGACATCTTGTACTCAAAATATGCCAGTCATTTCAAAAAATTTAGACCTAATTTTAACAATTACTAAAATTATCCATGAATTCATGGATATCCTCTCCGGAAATTTATGGATGCCACGCAAAAAATACAGTTCTTCTTTCGAAGCGAACCAGTTATTGAGCCATTCTCGTACGTTTTGATCTGAATATGAATTACGAAGCGTCGTTCAGTAAGAGTGTATCCCAGTGATGCGAATAGATGACATTAGGACGAACCTACAGAATATGCCGCTGATATTTTCCAACTGAACGCCTCGATCGTTTCCCTAGACGTTTTGCTACGTGTGGTGAGGCATTTGTGTTACTTTTTCCCAATCATTCCCGGTCATTTGTCACGTAATGCTCGATTTAAACCAATTATTTGCTGTTGGTAGCAAATAGTATTAACCTTTTCACCAGGTTTCAGATGCTCATAATATTTGACACTCATTTTATCCTAGAAAGCAATTTGGTCTTGCAGTAGATGTCTGTCGATGGCTCGCCTGGATTAACTCATGATTTACAACGCTTGGGATTGTCATAATATATTAATTTTCAATCACCTGTCAATATTTGATGGAGATACTTGGAGAGACGGAGAGATGGAGAGATTTGTATTGGTCGAGCAGCATTTTACAAGTGATTTTTCGATTTTCACGTCAAAATAATCGCTTTTGAATTTTTTCAACCACTCAAAACACTGCGTTTTACCAAGACCAGGTTCATCGTAAGCTTCGACAAGCATTTGAAGTTAATCTATGGCATTTTTCATCAAATGATAGCATAAAACCAATGCGCAATTCGTGGTTGTAGGCATAAAACTCGAAATAATCAATGTTATTATTATTATCTACAGGAGAATGCTGGTTTCATACTTTTACACCTTCTAAGCTTGAATGAGGGATCAAGTTCACGAATGTGCAAAATAGGATCCTACGTTGGATCTAAAAATATTCCAGGTTTATATTTTGAGTCCTTAGTACCTCGAAAAGTAATTAACCAAAAGAAAAAAGAGGGTAAGGGAAACTTAGTACAAAACTTTGATTCTGCTTGGACAAATATTGGTTCGATTTGAAACTAACAATAAAAATATTATAATGCTATTCAATAAAATCAAGAAAAAATATGTTTCGGTTGGGTGGAATAATATTTCAGAGATTTATTGCATTAATTTTCAAAAGGTTCTGTAGCTTATTGGAAAACTTGTTGACGAATATCTTGACATCAAAGTTTTTTTGTTTTGGTGGATAACCTTGATTGATACAACATTAACCAAATTTAGATACTACAAATTGATGAGGCCATGTATTTGATATCAATTATTTTTTTTCCTAGCGACTGACCAAATGAGAACTAATATCATATTCATTGCAATTTTTATTTTTATGATTTAGTTTTTTCCGAAACATATATATTTCGTGTTTTTCAGGCCTATTTACAGCCATGGCATAAAGAAAAATTGTTATATTATATCTTCACAAGAATATACTCCATATAGATCAGATCAAGGAACGTGAATTCTTATGAGTAATCACTCACAACTTGAATGTCTGAATGTAGCTAAAAAAATTAATGAAATATTTATGATTGAAATTTACATTTGTATCAATGACATTTTTTCAACACAAGGTCATTGTTTTTATTATAAATGTTATTTATCTCTCTAACACTTTCACTGGCATAAAAGATTTTTTTATTGATGGGTAAGAAGGTATGAACTCATGAATAAATGATATTTCTAGCAATATGAATCATTATATTCACATGTTATCACAACAACTGTATCAAGCATAAAAATATAGATACCTACATTTATGAATTGATATTTCATTGAAATTCCAGCGGAAATCAAAATTCAAAGTCAATATATTTGAACCAATTGTTTTCTAAATATTGAAACAGTTTGAGAAAGAACTAATTGTGTGGCTTTTTTTTGATTCGAAACAAAACTCAACTCATCAAAAATGTTGTTTTGAAAATGTGGGAGAGACTCTTATTTGCCTCGGTTTATTTGAAATCATATTAAATTTATAATTACAAAAAAAAATTTTCACTTATAAAGCAACTATAAAATACAATGCGCATGAAGTAAATCGAATGAAATATTTAATGCGATAATTCCAAAATTCAACCAAATATAAGATGACAAATAAAAAACAACAGTTTCATTTATGGTTCACACTTGATATATATTTTGTTTAATGCGCTTAACTACCCAAGTAAGTAGGTATTACAGGTTCTTATTTTACTTGAATATTACAGGAGGATGAAAAATTAATTCTGAATATTATTTTTCAGTATCGATTAAGAGACAATGTTCATCTAAAATACTTATTGTGCGAGCCACATTTCGTCATTCTGAAAAGCATGGCGTCGGAAATCTCATGGAAATGAAGCCAATAAACTGAGAAAATACAATGCTATTAACATGAATTACCGATGTTAAAAACATACACGTAGCTCGAGGCAACCAGAGTAGTATGAATTCCAATGATTTACCTGAATATTTCCACTCTACCATTCAGAAGGCGAAAGCCTGGCGCCTAACTTCAGCAGAATAGTCTGATTTTTTTTATGCATTCAAGCCAAAAATTCTCATGTGAAATAAATTTGCGATTGTAAATGTTGCTGAAGATGACTTAGTACTTTAGACTAACTAACAATTATTTTTCTTCATTTTATGCCCATTGATAAATAATTGTTCCTCTGAAAAAGTTCGACATCGAATTTCTTTAATTTCTCGAATATCAGTAATAGAAATCAAGTATCTCAGCTTCAAAACCATCTATCTGGAAAAAAACAATATTATATAATAGGAAAAAATGAAAAACAGACAGAAAAAATATATCTGACACTTGCTCCAGAAAACAAAATAGAGATAAAATTAATTTAACCTGAATGTTATATCGGGTGATTCATTTAGAGGTATTTTTTTCTTTTTATAAAAAAATTAATAAAAACAATTTTATTTTATAATCTTTATCATTACACAAAAGAACCATTCTTTACAATTAATTTTTAAAGATAATTAATTTCAAATATTGTCCACGATTACGGCTAACAACGTCCATTCTGAAGTTCCAATTTTCAATTACGCGTATGAGTATTTCTAATGGTATTTGGTCAATAACAAGAGTTATATTGTCTTCCAATGCCTCAATTGTCGCCGGCTTATCCATATAGACTTTGGACTTTACATAGCCCCAAAGGAAAAAGTCGAGAGGTGTGATATCACAGGATCTAGTCGTCCAAAGCGTGAGATGATCCGTTCGCCGAATTGCTCTCGCAGTTCTTGAATCAGTTGAATTTTTTAAGCTGTTAAAAAAAGATCCTTACGTAAAATACACCAAGTTGTTGAATTGACAAGCTGTTGAGAACGGCGACGATTCGACACTTCGCGTACACTCTCCTCTACCGCCCCTATATTTTCTTCACTACGTGCTGGGTACGGTCTATTTGGTCGAGTATTATCCATTAATGAAAATTAGGATTCAAACTTACGGATGGTATAGCTAATTGTGCGTTCGGTAGGCCGATTATGTGGACCATAATTTGCTCTAAGGGCCCTATACACATTCCTGGTAGAACGCCCATTTTCCTGATAAAGTTGAACAATTTGTAGACGCTGTGCCGGGCTAAGTCTTTCCATTATGAATTGTCAAACACTACTGAACAGAAATGGCACTTCAGTTTACACGAGGCATGCGCCATCTGCAATTAAATCCCCACCACAAAAGTACCTCTGATTGAATCACCCTTTACAATATTATATACGTATATAAACCAGAAAATGTTTAGTGACACTATGCAAGTGAAAATCTATTTATTGTTCGAAAACAAATATTACTCACACTATAGATATTTATTACTTGTCACCGATATTATCCTGTAGAAGGATTTTAGGATAAATTTGTTATGTAACAAAATGTTTAAAAAAAATTTAAGTTTAACTACCACGATGTTTTTTATTTTTTTCACTTGCATGTATACTACATTTTCCCGATGGAATTCGAGCGAATATAATTAATAAAATTAGTTTTATTTCTGGTGATATTAGCAATACACTGCAAATTCAGCATTTCTAAATAATGAAGGAAAATTTGTGGCGAAATATAGCATTTCTAAAGAATTGCTTGGTATTTAGAGATTCTTGGTTAAGCATACTTCAAATGGGGGTGAAAGAGGGATGTATATTAGACTTTAATGCTTTATTCACAGCCTAAAATACATACAAGTTCAGAGACCCACATTGAGGAAAATGTTTCGTGACCAGATCCAGCTCATAGGGACCATCTAGAGAATTGTCAGCAGGAGTACATATAATACAAGTGTACAATTTTAAGTTGTTGACCCCTTGGAAGTTTAAAGTGAAAAATGCGAATATAAAATAATTCGAGCGTAGAGATAAAAATTTCACAAGCTAAGAGAGCTTACTCCAAGGGAATGTGCGTGAGATCAGAAGTTGTCTTCAACTGAACTTTCTTAACTGACTTCTTATACAGGGTGAGTAGTGACCTGTCTGGCGCAGGGGATGTGTTCAACTGGTGAGTTTTTGCTAACTGGTGAATGAGAGAGTGGGTTTTGGTTCGAAATGGTAGCCTAGGTAATTCCGATACGACAATCGTATCGAAACGGCTAAAACGATTCTAATGGGTTTCTAGGAATAATCTAATGGAGAAATATCTTCGTTTCTTAATTGGTGTTTAGGCCCGTTTGGAATTAAATGATTCATTTTGAAAGGTCTAAATTGTTGAACTCTGGGGACGTAATTGTTACGTACCTGCAAAGTGAATTGAAAATTTTTTGTTCAAAGTAAATTTGAACAGCATTACCTATTTCATTTTAAGCTTTTATGGTTCACAATGAGGAAGGGGGTTTCCCTTCATGTAGCAAGAATTTAGGAAAAAATTTTTGTGAAAAAATATTATGATTTGTTGTACATACACCAAAATGAAAACATGAAGCTTTTCCAGTTGTTTGGGCTACACTGTAAAATTTATATCCTCGTTCTCCTCCTAATTAATTTCTAAACCAAGTTCTGGGATATGCGCATCTAGGAATGAAAACGAAGAGATAGTATCTAAAAATATTCACTGACTCATATAAATCTTCGCCGAAAAATAAAAAAATTCTCGGAACAATCTGACATTGACCATCGATTTGTTCAAGTCGCTTATATGTCTAAAAATAGACTCCTCCAATAACAATTTCGATGTGAATTTAACCGATTAAGAAAGATCTGTATCCGACTGCGGAGATAGCCGGTCGCTGAACTAAGCAGATTGCATAATACTCTTACCTTTGGGATGAACTCTTCGCCATAGCTTTGAAGAACATGAGGTGAGCACTTAGTTGTCGAAAAATAGGAGGATATCTGGTCCTAAAAGACTGTGTAGGTGTTCGGTTATTCAATATTAGCTGTTTAATCGAGATTAACTTTAAGAAGAAATTTTTATAACATGTACGGGGTGTATCTTGCAGAATTTGGGCTCCCAAATACGGATTAGTTGACAAGATATCTCAAAAAGTAAAAGAAGCACCTTCTAACTACAGTTCTGAATTGTGTCACAAATTTTGCAATTGCTATTGCTCATGCACCTGGTACCTGAAAAAAATAAGCGTGGTCGGCGATATAGTGGTTTGAATACACGACTCGTAAGCAAAGAGTTCTTTTTGATGCTAGTTCGCATCGTGGCGAGTAAAGAAATATTTTTGGAAGGATGGTCGCTTACACTTTCTGGTCAACATTCAACAGTGCTATGCCTAAGGTGGCATAAGGACACAGCTACAAAGCTTAACCAGAACACAACAGATCTCCTAATTCATACATGAATTAAAAATTTTATTTATGTCGATAGACGATAAAATGGTTTTTCAATATATATATATATATATATTAGTCGTTGATGTGAATGAAAATGTTTATGATAATATCAAGATCGAACTCTTAACTTGGTTGATAACATTTTGAAAAAAATCATTGAAGATTTAGTTGAGAATAAAAAAATCAAGGACAGTGATTTATCATACTATTATTTTTAAATGTGAGTAGTAAATAGGCCAGACTTCCCCTCATATTTATAAAGTATTATAGTTGTATGAATGAAGGTACAATAATAATTATTAATATTAAATATACAATGTTTTCAATAATGAAGGGCAAATGAAAATGTGGAGAAAAATTCGAACTAAAATAATTTTGAAGAAGCATTTTTTTTAAATAACCCTAGAGCAGAAAATTAATGAAAAATCATTTTTATCAGATGTAAAAACATGATAGTGTGAGTCGGAGAGGCTGAAATTATTTCCGAACTAGTTTTTATTAACTTTGATTCAGTTAGAATTATTTCTTGATCTGGATCATCATTTTGAGATTTTTATCACATACATCTTTAGGGGGCTGTAAATAAGCAGGGGGGGCTCAACAATATAAAGTTTATATGAAAGACCCACCCTTTTTTGACAGGGAATCACTCTCTGAATTTTTTGCAACTATTCCTATCCACCCTGTATAAGTGATACAGTGTTATCTAGGACATGTTTTTTAAAAATTTAATTTGAAATTTTTCATAAAATTTATTTAGATTTAAATCTGTAGGGGTTTCGGAGAATTAATTTTCAGATATTATCTGGTATATTCAAATACAACTTCTTAGTATTTTCAATATATTCTCAATTTTATTAGACTTAGAATTAACACTCAATACACAGTATCAAAAGTATCGGGAGTTTTTTTTAGAGTGATGAAACTTTAAATTGAAATAAAATACATATAAAATTACGAACCTCCAGAACTTCTTGAGAATTGTTTTTACTCCATATCGGCAATTTTGCTTGTTTGCATAGCCGTTCAACCAGAAATGAGCTTCATCACTAAACACAATTTCACGATAAAAAAAAGGATCAACCTAAAGCTGTTCTAAGGCCAATCAGCAAACAAACGACTCTTATTAGGGTCAAGTGGATTTAGTTCTTGAATCAGTTGGATCTTGTATGGGTGTAGACCAAGATCTTTACGCAAATCACTATGACTTTCAGAAGCGATATTTTCTTTTGTACGTACAGTTCTTTGTCTTGTTGTTGTTACATCGAGTAGAGAAAATGTTGTCCGAAATCTATCGATGGTTCGACGAATTAGCTGCTGTGATGGGCGATTATGTAAACCATAAACTTTACGGAGTGCTCTATAAGTTTGGCGAATAGAACACTGATTTTGAAAATAAATTTCAACAATTTGTAAACGTTGTTGCGGCGTGAGTCTTTTCACGATAATTTACCAATGCTTACAGAACAGAAATGTCAAAACAACATGGCTTTTACCTTCTGTCAAATCACAGTTATCCCTATCGAAAGTTCTATCACTCTAGAAAAAAACACCGATAGATAAAAGAATTCAAATGGGAATACATAAGATTGATCAAACTTACTCAACAGTGTTTTCTAGGCATTTGTTTCATTTAATTTTGAAAAGTTTTTGCGAAATTTAAAAAAAATTGAAATTTGTAGTGAGGTATAACAGAATTAATCTGTTTATATTTGCGATATTGAAAAAGCCTGGTATCGAGTAAGAAACCCTTTTCATCATTTTACTTCACAAATATTAGGAGTACAAATAAGTTTCCACCGTTTTTTAACACAAATTAAATATTTATTATAAAAGAACGATGTGAGACTGCTTGCTGAGTGACTTCTAATGTTAGAGCAAGTTCTTTTTGTGTTGGAGATAAATCTTCCTCCAATAATTCCTCCAATTCTGCATCCTCGTAAATTTTTGGCTTTCCACTGCGATCTTTGTCTTCTACGTCGAAATAACCGTTTTTAAACTTTGAAACCACTCTCGACACGTTCTCTCACTCAAAGCACCCTCACCATATGCTTCTACGAGCAATTGATGCGCCTCAGCAGCAGATTTCTTCAAATTAAAGAAGTAAACTAATATTTCCCGCAAATGACGCTTACTTGGCTCAAATTTTGACATTTTCAACTTATAAAAATTATACTTTACCAATATAAAATCAATGATATTAATAAGTTATGTTGTTCTTGAATGTCCAAACTATTTTTTAAGCCGGTTATCATCTGCGAAAGCTAACCGAAACTCCGTTCCGCGCCATCAACAAAAAAACGGCGGAAACTTATTTGTACTCCTAATAAATAAAGTAGAATAAAAAATAAAGATTTTATTATTAGTACCTAAGAATAATACTCTTTCAGATCAACGGCGAACGTATCGATATCCTAAATATCATACCATATTAAGTGACTACCAATTAAAAAATTCCTCCATGAAAATCGAAACCGTAATTTACCTTCAGAAAACTCCCTAATCGATTTCTTTCCCGGTCGAGACATACTCGCGATTTCTTTTATTTTTACGAAACCGTCTCTTAATTTTTCGATTAATCCCCGTATGCCCGAAACCGGGTTCGGATTTCGTTAACCGGCTCTGTCCAGGAGTCCAATCAGCACCATATGCGGCTTTCTGTCGTCCTCAGAGAGTGCACCGTGGTTCCCACGGTGTCCGGCAGAACTCTCGCTAAACTCAAACTTCCTCCTGGTCACCATCTCCGCGAGCTGCAAGACTTTGGACGTCGGATGCAACCGGGGGCATCAGAAGTGGCCGAAAGAAGAGATGTGAAACTAGAATGGCGGATCAACAACCTCGCGAAGTTAGTGGGTCAGGGCTTTGGAGGGTCGAAGACCTCCGGGTCGTTTACCATCATTGCCATGTTCGCAAGTTTGACTCTGGAGATGAGTGCCGCTTAGAGGAGACAGAGGATAGAACCGTGTGTTTTCATATTGCGATTTTAGCCGATCGATTTGCATTATCCGCTGGTGATTTCATGACAGGTTGGGAGTTAGGCGGAGAAACTGAACCATTGAATACAGGATGCTCTATTAATTCCCTCACATTTCAAATTGTCAAAAAATCAAACATTGCTCGTAACACGATTAGTTGAAAGTGGCAATTTTTTGTTTCGAATCGTATTCGCCTTAACTTGATAGAAATCCACTTTACACTTCAATGAAATAATACACTTATATATGTTGATATATATCGGATGTTCTTTTTAGAGGGATAAATTTTTCGATAGGGATAACAAAAGGTAGAAGCCATGATGTTTTGACATTTCTGTTTAGTAAGCATTGACAAATTATCATGGAAAGACTAACGCCGCAACAACGTTTACAAATTGTTGAAATTTATTTTCAAAATCAGTGTTCTATTCGCCAAACTTTCAGAGCCCTTCGTTAAATTTATGGTTTACATAGTCTCCATCAGAGCAGCTTATTCGTCGAACTATTGACAGATTTCGGACAAAATTTTCTCTACTCGATGCAACAACAACAACAAGACAAAGAACTGAAGAAAATATCGCTGCAGAAGAAAATATCGCTGCTGTAAGTCATAGTGTTAATGATGATCCAGATTTGTCTATTTGTTTACATTCACAGCAAGTTGGACTCTGTACATCCACCACATGGAAAATTTTGTGTAAATATCCTGATCTACACCCATCAAGAACTGAAGTCACTTGACCATAGTAAGCGTCGAATGTTTGCTGATTGGGCCCTAGAACAGCTTGAAGTTGATTCACCTTTTTAGCGTAAAATTGTGTTTAGTGATGAAGCTCATTTCTGGTTGAACGGATATGTAAACAAGCAAAATATCCGTATATAGAGTGAAAACACTCCTCAAGAAGTTCTGCAGGTTCCATTGCATCCTGAAAATTGCACTGTATGGTGTGCTTTACACGCTGGAGGCATCATCGGTCCATATTTCTTTAAAAACGATGCTGGAGCTTATGTTACAGTGAATGGTGCTCGTTACAGATCAATGATTATTTGTTTCAAAATGTGAATGGTATCGACCCAGAAGTGTTTTGGTTTCAACAAGATGGTGCTACACCTCATGCTGCTACCGTAACAATTGATTTATTGAACGAAAGATTTGGCGATAACATTACTTCGAGAAATAGTCCAATTAATTGGCCTCCAAGTTCATGCGACATAACTCCACTGGATTATTTTCTTTGGGGTTATGTCAAGTCATTGGTTTATGCTGATAAACCAGAAACAATAGACGCTCTGGAAGTCAACATAACCAGTTGTATTGAAGAAGTAAGACTCGAAAAAGTGGTCCAAAATTGATCTGGTCGAATGCGGTTCCTCAGAACTAGTCGTGGTGGACTTATGCCGGAAATTATTTTTAAAACATAAATGTCATAAAATTGTCTTTCAAATAAAAAATATTTGGTTTCAATCTTGATTTAAATCTGGTCTATTTCAGTTTAAAGTTCTATCACTCTAAAAAAACACCCGATATTTATAGATTGTTCGGAAAGTAATTTCGTTTCTTCCCGACAAAGTATTTCAATGTATTTTTTCGAACCCAAAAAATTTTGTATTGACCGGAACAAATAATAATCCGAAGGCGCCAGGTCTGAACAATATGGTAGTTGTGGCATTGTATCCCATTCAAGCTGTAAAAGCATTTGGCGAGTGATCAAACTTGTATGAGGTCCCTCATTATCTTGGTGGAACACTACACCCATTCTATTGATTAATTCGGGCCTTTTCTGTTGAATCATTCAGTTTGTACAGCTGATGACAGTAGACTTCTGAATTAATTATTGTGTTATCCGGTAAAAGCTCAAAAAAAATAATGCGTTGAAATCCCACCGAACAGATAACATTTCCCTTATTTTGATGGATATTGGCTTTCGAAATGCTTCGAGCCGGTTCATCTCTTTCGCTCCATAGTCTCTTCCGTCTGACATTGTGATATACAACCCATTTTTTTGTCTCCAGTAATGATGCTTTTCAAAAATGGATTATTTTTGTGACGTTTGAAAAGCGAATCCTAGACGTCAACGCGACGACACAAATTTCTTTCCGTGAGAACATGCAGAACTCATATATTCAGCTGCGACGTCAAACCCAGGCCTTTAAGGTGGCCATAAACAGTTTAATTCGATAAATTCAACCTCTCACCGATCTCACGTGTCGTTATTCGTCGATTTACACCACATAATGCCTTTATCATCTTCAACCACAGTTCTGGCACTGACGTACTGTCAACACATCTTCTCCATACACATCGGTTAATTTCTTTGTGGCTTGAACAGCATTTTTACCTATTTAATAGTAAAAAAGTAAAATATGACGAAAATGCTGCTTACTCCATATTCAAAAAGGCACTAACCAAAAACTCTTGCGTCAAATTAATTGAACTTTTTCACACACAAGCCTTGCTTTATCAGCTCTCAAAACATATAATGATTATGAGGCTTATGTGTGCAGTTGGGTTAGAAATAATAATACAATTAAATCCGCTGTCGGGAATTACATTAGAAAAATTACATTCCGAATAACCTTTGAACTCATCAAGAGAGAAGGATCAGGAAGAAATTGAATTTTTTCCTGTTAACAAACTTCAATCATTAAAGAAATGTTTTTGCAAGATGAAACTCTCTACCAGTTAACAGATTGACTCCAAATCATGCCGTTATATTTTAATAACCTTTGTATATCAAGAATACTTATGTTTTATGAAAACAGTTGAATAATAAAATTCCGAAGTGGTCTCAGTTCCAACAAATTCCTTTATGGGACATATGGTGTGAACGTGTTATCGGCCTCTCTATGCCGGTTTTTTTTACCACAATACCAAGCATATTCATTTTTGGTGGAAAGTTTACTGCAGGATAATCAAATTTAAAACAAGAAATTTAAATACTGAAACAGAATATCTCATATATATATTTCAACACACTGTATCGATTTAGTGGACATATAGAATTAAAAACATATATCACATTACCAAAAGGAATAAAAGAATTCAAAGAAATATAAATTATCAATTAAATCTACTGAATATATACTTGAAGGGGACAAAATTTTGTTTCGTTCCTTATTTTATTAAAAGCAAAGCCCTTTCTAAAAATGCAAAACATAACCTCAAGAATTTTTTCAAAAACAACTTGCTCCAAATCGGCAAAAAAATTCCTAAAACGTGCAAAACGTCTTCAAAAAGCAAAATTATTACAACGTAAACTCATCAGTTCTACTTCACATTCAAAAAAATAAAAATAATTAACAAAACATATCTTACCATACTAACTCAATGCAAATATCCGAGCAAACACTAGAATGAAATGAACTTTTAAAATCCTACGTATTCTGAACCACACAAAGTTTGCAAGCCATTTTATGGACTCCCTCAAAACCAAATGATAATATGTTATGAATTTAAACTAAAATTTTTCAATTGATAGAAGGATTATTTAAAAAATTTGAAATATCATACAAATTTATTTTGTTAACCTCCTACAAATTTCAATTTGAAGAAATTTTATCAAAAAACTTTTAGAATTAAATTAAATAAATGTTTAGAACACACTATGTCAATTTAGTAGATTTATAGAACTGAGCATTTAACACATTACCAAAGGGAATAAAAGAATTCAAAGAAATATAAATAATCAATTAAATCTACTGAACCAATACTTGAAGTGGACAAAATTTTGTTTCGTTCTTTGTTTTATTAAATCCAAATCCCTTTCCAAAAATGCAAACAAAACCTCAAGAACTTCTTCAAAAACAACTTGCTCAAAATAAGTTCCTTCAAAAGGGAGACCATAAAACGCCTTGCAAACTTTGTCTAATTCCTGTGGCGAACATAGAATACGTAGGATTTTAAAGGTTCACTTCATTCTAGTGTTTGCTCAGATATCTGCATTCAGTTGGTATGGTAAGATATATTTTGTTAATTCTTTTAATTTTTTTGAATGTGAAGTAGGGCTGATGAGTTTCCGTTGTAATAACTTTGCTTTTTGAAGATGTTTTACATATTTTAGGAATTTTATTGAAGGAACCTATTTTTAACAAGTTGTTTTTGAAGAAATTCTTGAGGTTATGTTTGGCATTTTTGGAAAGAGATTTGATGCTAATATATAATATATATGTTCATCAAAATGAATTAATCCAGCTTTTATCTATAATATGAAATGTAAACAGATTATTCATTTGTAGAAATAGTACTGCTTCACATTTAGTGACTTTTTTTCGAATCCAATTCAGAAATTATATTTTCGCAAAGCAGTAAGCTGTTCCAAATTCAACTGAATTCTTCAGGCATACTGTGTGTGCACTCCAGGTTGCCACATACTTGCAAACTAACCACCCAAGTGGGACCACACAACCTACAACAGAACAAACCAATCATCCAAACTTTCCTGACAGTAAAATATGTATGTGAATAATGAAGAAGTATAATTAAAATTTACTCATCTGATCGCACTTAGGCAAATATGTTTTGCAGGTTTCTCCCAGAGCAGTAGAAGTTATATTCAGTCAGTTCTAATAAAGGGTTTTCTAAAAAAATATCCCAGATGTCATTCAGTCAGATACATTTTTTTTTATTTGAAAAGTTACATCTTACGAGTACCATTATCTATGGAAAATAACATCATTCAACTACGATTCCTCCGTACGTACTGCATTCTGTCAACCCAATTTTTCATCACTCTCCCACATAAATTTGACTGTATTTCATCAATTGTACTTTCACTGTTTATTTTTGATTGCTCAGTTGTTGGATTATCGACATAAACATGTGAATTAACATATCTGTAAAGAAACAATCACACGACCTGTAAGAATAATTAACTGGACCATTTCTTGAGATAATTTTATCATACAATTTTGGTTTTTTGTTAACTGATTATAAGATTCTGCTTGATCAATTATACAATGGAATTAGAGGTTCAAGCCTTTCTAGTAAACTCATAACTTAAAAAAAATATTCATTAATTTTTTATTTCTATCCGATCAAACATGCAAATTTCAAATGACGCACCCCTTATATTATTTCATAGCATAATACATTATGGAGTAATTGCAATTACTCTAACTAGTTACAACTTTCACGAAATTATCTAAACAAACTATTGAAAACTATTAATTCGAAGTTATCAAGCCTTTAAATTTAGAGAAGCTCTTTTCCTTTGAATACCTGAGATATCATTATAAAATTTATGTATAAAAACAGATTTAGTCTGTTAGCCTTTACACTTTAATTAAATGAATGTCTTATAGGCACTGTTTAATATTAGTATACATATAAAATCAAAATTCATTATATAATATCAAATGTAATGAAATATAAATTGTCAGTTAAAAATACTAAATGAATACTTGAAGGAGACAAAATTTTGTTTCTGATACTATATTTATTAAAACCAAATCTTTTTGAAAAATGAAAAACATAATTTTGAGAACTTCTCCAAAACTAATTTATTTGAAATATTTAAGATATTTGAATAGTTACATAAGGTACTTCAGAAATCTCTCAAAACATATAGGACATCCTCAAAAACAATTTGAAATTAAATAAGATCTTTGTCAATCCCACTTCACATCAAAAAAAAAAATCAATTAACAAAATATAACGTACCAGACAGACATCGTGGTAACCTTGTTGAACAAACACTAAAATTAGAGATCTTTAAAAATCCAACGTATTCTATGATCATCACAAAAATCACACAAAGCTTCTAAGGTATTTTATGGCCTTAGTTAAAACCAAATGACATTTATTTAATGAATCAGGAAAACCAAAATATAATTATATATTATCTATACAATAAAATAATAAGAAGAGTTTTTTTACTTGATAGAAGTATTTTTACAAAATTTAAATATCAAAACAGATTTATTCTGTTAGCCTCCTATAAATTTTAGTTTCAAAAAATTTTTATTCGAAAACTTTTAGAATTAAATTAATGTCTTATAAGCATTGCTTGAATTTAGTAGACATATACAATCAAATCTCATTATATAATATCAAAAGGAATATAAAAACCCAATGAAATATAAATTGTCAATTAAAACTACTAAATAAAAATAAATTAGTTTCGGAGGAGTTATTAAATTATGTTTTGCATTTCTGAAAAGAATTTGGTGTTCATATATATAGGATCAGAAACAAAATTTTGCCTCCTTCAAGTATTTATTTAGTAATTTCAATTGACAATTTATTTTTCGTTGGGTTTCATTTCATTTGTTATTTATAATGAGTTTTGATTTTATGTAATCTTGTATGTTTATGTAAAAAAATTGGTTGATAATAAATATGTTTTCCCTGCAGGCAATTCAGTTCAAGGTTCCTCCTCCAAAATAAATAGGGCAAGAACCCTTATATCATTATTTAATGCTCAGTTGTTTTACAGAGCCAACTCTTCATAATTTGTATCATATTTTGTCTACATGAAATATTTATTTTAAAAATGAGAAACCTGTTTTATCTTTCAGACATCAGCGATCAAACTTTCAAATTCAGATGTCACTTCTCCTTCTATCCTATACAACGATTTTCTAGCAGCCATTTAGGTAGTCCGAGCTGTCAAAATAATAGCTATTTATCGAATAACTAGCTTATCTCATTTGAAAACTGCAATTTTAGAAGTTGGCATTATCGGATGTTATTACGGCCTCTTATTTAATTTGAACTTACATTGATATCGTCCATAATGAATGTTAAGGAGTGATCATTATTTTTATGAGTCGAGGAATTATGTATTATGTATTTTAGCTGCTTGTAGAAGATTTAATGAGAAGTGAAAGTGGACACTTATATTACCTCTTCTACGCAGCTATTTGTCTGTTTTTTTGCATAACTTATTTTGTTTACACCTTGTTGATATATGATCGCAAATTCTAATGAATTTTCCTTGAAATATTCTGAAAAGTTTGATACTTTAAGGAAGTATTGCAAATAGATATTCTGTGAGATTCTAGAAACGGATTTTACAGAATATTACAGATAATATCTGGACCTCTACAGATTTAATCTGAAAAATCTCTCAAGAACTTTTCAGAATTAAATTGAATAAAATGCCTTAGAAATACTGTTTCACTTTATAGGCATATTTGCTCCCCCCAGAACTCAGAAACGAAGAACTTTCGAAGATTTAAAAAACACAGGTCAACTTCTGTTTTGAGGGGGACGAATTTCTATCATGAGTTTGTTCCGCAAAAACCCACCACCCTGAAGGTGGCATCAACCCCAAACAGTTTTTGAATAGGGACGAGATGTCGAGTGTTAGTTAGTTTGAAAGTTATTTATGTTCTGTACAGAACATAGTTAAAATTTTCAAAATCTTTTCATTATTCACGAAATAATGTAATATTGAAATGAATTTTCGTTGGGACACATGTGTTAATTTTACAGTGCCGGACTACCACCACCGAAAATTATGGAGGTGATCTAGTTTCTGGTGTACCTCGATCTTAAGTGTTTACAGTTAAATGGAGGTTGTATAAGTAAACAAGATGAATATTTTATTATAATTTTCTAATTCAAGAATAAAAAATATGTACTAAATAATTACAATTGAGTTTTGATTTTTCCGGATACTTTCTAGATGGACTATATACTTGATTTTGGCCACGTATGTATTTAATTTAAATTTTAAAACCCACTTTGGAGACCTATCTTTTAATCCTTTTATCCTTTGTATCGTGTTGAAGCTATAATTAGGCAATATCATCAAATGATCAAATATCATTGTAGCAGTAAACGACGAGAAACTTAAACTTCCAGATAATATTGACAGATAATCTGAATGTGATACCTTATGAATTGTATTGTATACTGTTGCACTGAAGAAACCCTTCCTATCCTTTCTTTCCGATAGTCGAAATTCAGCAGACGCTTCTTAAGAGCGGGTGGCCCAGGTGAGCGATCCTGACCGACACGAGCCAAAGAAAAGTGTAAAACCCCCATAACAAATGATTTTATAAAGACCCCAAGAAAAATGACATCGGTCATCGCCTTCCGCTGGACGGTGGTCAATACAGGGATTAAGAAGAAATGAAGTGCATGAAACTTGTGTTAATTGGAGTGATGAGAAGGTAACAGAAAGATGTACCATTTTGTAAATGTCCGGTTGAGCTGTTCTTTTAGTGACGGATTAGGGAATTGTTAGATGACCGAGGGTTGGTTTCTTATAGAAGGGCAGATGTAGATATCATAAGTATTGAAAAGTTCTTTAATCGGTTGTGCGTGTGTCCGATGGAATAGAAGCCGCAATGCGTTATTGTACATTCAACAATTCTGGAAGGAGTAGGTGGTTCATACATCAAACCATCACGATATTGACAGATCTTCTCTTTTATAGACCCTTCACACGTGGGCGAGTGGAGGAGATTGTTTGTATCGGAACCTTTGATCTTTGAATATTTATTTTTTTCTTTATCGACAAATTCTATTTATCAATTGCACACAAACAGAGTTTTAACAGAAAAGTGGAAATATTATATTATGGAATTGGAATATTAAAGTCCGTCTAGACAGTATCCGGAAGCTATTATTTTTCATAATTTCAATATACTTCTTTCTTGTAACATTCTAAGACATAAGTAATGAATAAAAAAGGTTGTGCAGATAATCGACTATGGCCAATGTTGCATGGCGAAACTATTTGTGAAATACTGTGGATTGTCAAAAGGTATACAATTTATGAAATAAAGTCGTAACTATAAAAAAATAGGAAGAATATTTGTATAGAAAAGGTTTTCGACACGTGAACAAGTTAGTACAATTGACTGAACTGGGAAAAAGTGCTGTATATGAGACAATAAAGAGGATAAAAAATGGCATGGATATGAGTCATAGACTAGTTCCAGGAAGATAAGATTGAAGGAAACAATTTAAATCCTTTATTGGCCTTAGGACGCCACAATCCGCTTCTGGGTTTTCGCAAATTGGCATACTGATTTGGAAATCAACGAAATATAAAAGTATGTCCAGGAGCAGTCCGTATGGCACTGAATATACAGGGCTACATATCAAGAAACCAAAGAAAATCCCTATAATGAGACCTTTACAAAAAAAACGAAGGATAGAATTTTGTCAACGTTTTCAAGAAGATAATTTCAATATTGTCTTTATATCTGATGAAAGTTGTTTTCAACTTGGTGGAAATCACTTTCCCACCAAAATAATGGTTTGGGGAATAATATCTCAGTGTGGTGCTACGCTTTTCTGTATAGTTGATGGTACCACTAACAGTGAAAAGTGTTGTGGCATTCTAAACGATTTTCTCCTTGAAACGGCGAATGCTTTATATCCACAGGTATGGCGCTTTCAGCAGGATAATGCAAGATACCATACTTCGGCCTATACTCAAGCTTGGATGCAAAAACACCAAGTGACAATCATTTCCTGGCCAGCAGCTTCACCAGATCTAAGTCCCGTTGAAAACAAATAGGGACTAATGAAGATTTAAGTTGAACGAGCAGCGCCACGAAATAAAGATGATTTAATTCAGTCAGTTTTATAGTCCTAGACTAACATCACCGAATATTATGGAGGTGATCTGGTTTCGGGTGTACCTCGACGTTTAGTCAAGCGTTCACAGTTAAATTGAAGTTGTATAAGTAAATAAGATTAATATTTTGTCATAATTTTCTAATTCAAGAATCAAAAATATATAATAAATAATTAAAATTGAGCTTGGTTTTTTTCGTATACTTTTTAGGCAGACTATAAATTCAATGCTATTTTCTTCTGTTTTCTGTTCAAAATTTTGTCTTTTATAATTGTACTATAACCGCTATTGGATGCAATTCACCTAATAACATTCAATTTTATAATCGTGATAAATTTTTTATAGAATTAAATATTATTAGGCAAACTGCATCCAATAATGGCTGTAGTCCAATTATAATAGACCAAATTTTAATCAGAAAGCAGAAGAAAATTGATTTTAGTTTACCCTGTTACAAAAGATTTCACTAAAAGGTACAATTCCATTCCTTACGTAATAGAATATAAGATAATATTGACAATTATTTTAAAGTAAAATGTAACTCGAATGTAGGTTTTAGAAGGGTTAATAATTTGGGAATTCATATAAAAAATAACTAATATCAAACAAATAAAGACAGTACATCTGAAGTCTATTAGTTGACTTGCAGTGATTGCCCATGGTATATATTGCTGAAAAAGATAAATTCTTTAGCAAAATAACACCAGCTTCCACATCAGTTATCTCGCACTCAACATATGCCAGTCATTTGATAGAATTTGCACATCATTTCAACAATAACTATGAAATTATCCATAATGAAATTAAAGCTACTTCCCAGCGATCAGAAGAATGTCGCAAGATGTCTATTGTTGAATATTTTTAATTTGCCTCAATATATTTTATGGTTATTTGAATTCCATTTTCGCATATTTTTCTGTAGCAAAAATATAAATTTATAGTTATTTGTATCCTTTTCTGCATTAGTTTCTTTTATCTCTATTTCCAAAATTATTAGTTATATGTACCGTCTTTTTTTAAAGTTCTTAGCTCTATAACAAGTGAAAGTGTAAAGTTTATAGATTGCTGATAATTGAATTTGTTCTTATTATTTTTCATAATTCACAAAAATTAAGTAATGGAAACGCTTTGAACAAGAATCTATCAACTTACTTCCTAGTAAGAAAAAGATGGATAAACTTCAATCAACATGAATCTATAAAATAAAATAAATAAAGGTTTATACTTGTTAGAAGGTATATAAAATCATTTAAATATTTTAATATTAGCCTCTACATATTTAGTTTCAAAAAACTATATATAATAGGTATAACTTCAAGAATTAAATTAAATTAATATCATAGAAGTATCAAATATTTGATAGATTCGGTCTTCACTTGGTGGAAACTCATTTTAATTAAAAAAATGTATATATGACAGTAATTCATTTCCACAAAAATGTTTGTACTAATACAACAATTGTTTCACCACGATGTGGCTTCTTCAGGTATTACATTGTACTGTCTACAGACAGTACTCAATTATATTCATATTCATTAATATATAAGATCATTCAACAACAATATTTTCTCATCATTTAACAATTCAGAAAGCTTCTGGTAAATGAATACTGAAAATTTAAATGGAGTGCAATGTTAACTCAAATAAATAATTCTGTGGTTTACCATTGATCTTAAAGATTGAAAGGCAATTTAACGGCCTCTGTTATAGCACAAGATATCTGTATAAAGAATGTTAAGGAAACCAAATAATTATTTATTATGAATAGAATAAAATAAATAGAGGTTTATACTCGATAGAAGGTATATAAGATTTTTTTAAAATATTTTAATATTAGCCTTTTACTAACATATTTAAATTCAAAAAATTATATTTAATAATCATAACTTCAGGAATTAAATTAAATTAATGTCATATAAGTACCACTTATATCAAACGACATATAAAATAAACATTCATTATAAGAGATCCAAATGATATAACAGAATCCAATAAATAAAATTTGTTAACCAATATTTTTGAAAGATATCTGTTTTCATAAGATTGATGAGCAGAAACAAAATTTTGTCTACTCAAAATATTTAATTTGTAGGATATTGGTTAACAATTTTTATTTATTGGATCTTCTTATATCATTTGCATATCTTATAATGAATGTTTATTTTATATGTCGTTTGATATAAGTGGTACTTATATGACATTAATTCAATTTAATTCCTGAAGTTATAATTATTAAATATAATTTTTTGAAATTAAACATGTAAAAGGCTAATATTAAAATATTTAAATAATTTCATATACCTTCTATGAAGTATAAACCTCTATTTTATTTCATTTATAAAATATAATTATTTGGTTTCCTTCACATTCTTTATACAGTTAGTCCTTGTGCTATAACAGAGGCCGTTAAATTGCCTTTCAATCTTTAAGATCAATGGTAAACCACAGAATCATTTATGTGAGTTAACATTACACTCCATTTAAATTTTCAGTATTCATTTGCCAGAAGCTTTCTGAATTGTTGAAAGATGAGAAAATATTGTTGTTGATTGATGTTATGTATTAATGAATATGAATATAATTGAGTACTGACGAAGCGAAGTCTCTCTTAAAACTTGTTTTTTTAGTAATGTTTTTTCATATTTTGAGATTTTATAAAAAATAACTTAGTTAGATATCCAATAATATTGAATATTCTAACTAAGATAGTTTTATGATGAAATTCTTAAGATTATGTTAAACATTTTTGAAAGATATCTGTTTTCATAAGATTGATGAGCAGAAACAAAATTTTGTCTACTCAAAATATTTAATTTATAGGATATTGGTTAACAATTTTTTTTATTAGATTTTGCTATATCTTTTGTATGTCTAATAATGAATGTTTATTTTATATGTCGTGTGATATAAGTGATACTTATATGACATTAATTTAATTTAATTCTTGAAGTTATACCTATTATATATAATTTTTTGAAATTAAATATGTAGAAGGCTAATATTAAAATATTTAAATAATGAATCTAGAAACTCACTTGCTCAGACTGTTCAAAGATTAACAATCGTAGAAAGGGTAGAAGTGTTAATATTCGATTATCTGAACATAAAAGAGTTTTGATGAAAATAAGACTGACTACAGTTATGTAAAACACTATCTACGAAATAATTATTCTCTTCCAAATATTATTGATATCTTGCACATGGAAAGTAGAGAATACTCAATAGTTACATTTATATCCATTTTTTGAAAGCTATAAATTCAATGATCCAAACTTTATAACTGGTAAATGATGAAGCCTGGTGTTATAGGCGAAAAACACATTACTACCAATAAATTATAGTAGAAAAGAAATATGTGTTTCACTTGATATATCAAATGTGATCAATTTTCACCGAACTACGGCCAAATCAATCCATTTTGTCTTGCTCTATTCATACATTGTTACAAAATAGCCTAAACTTCCTGTACATATTGAATCTGATAAGCAATGACAATATTTAAAAATTTTCAGTTTCAATATTCAATGTTGAAGTAATATCATTATTATTTATGGAAGTCTGAATTAATTTGAATTTCAATTTGGTGAAGTAAGACACCATCTTACCTCATATGGATTGCAGTATCAGTTCCTTATAAGAACCTGCATAAGAACAAGTTAAATTTTATATCACAACGATCGGACCAAAATTAGACTTCTTGCCCAGTTTGGTATACGTACGAGATAAAATCGAACTTCAGATTTTAATACAAATTTCAATCACACAAAGAAAACTCAGGATTTTAAGCATCCTTTTTTTGATTGTTTTTGAATGAGAGTTCCATTGAATGCTGAAGAATAATTTTTATGCATTTTGTTGGCACCTAATACTCAGAGCTTCATTTTCTTATGAATTTATTGGAAGATATTTTTATCTGATTATTTTTCCGACCCAAATATCGACCAATAGAATTGCACCATTCGACGTCCCGTGGTACAACCTACATGGTATTATACTGATAATTTTTATTATTTTCTCTGGTAGTTGCTATATATAAAAAACAAAACATGATCCAGTCAAATTAACCACACGTCAAACTGACAGGTTGAATTCAATTGTGAAAATTGGAGATTTTGCATGAAAATGAGTCGATTTGGAGTTTGTTCTCTGTCCACCATCGATAAAAAAGTCAAAGGAAATGTTCCCATTAATACGGAGAAGGCAAAAAAAACAGTTTGGAACCAATTTACTACTTTTTGTACTGAGAGGGAATACACATTGAGTGCTGAAACGAGTGAAGCGCAATTGGCAAACATTATGAAAGATTACGCTTACAATATGAAGAAAATGGATGGAGAAGACTATAAGGAAGGTACAATAAAAACAATGTGGAATCAGACTGCCAAATCACTTCAAGAAAAGTATTTGAACGATTTCGACATCAAAATCAACCCATTTTCGGATGCTGCATTCAAGACCGCTCGAGGAGCTCGTGATGCCAAGCGTAAGGCTTTACAATCTATTCCGGAAAAACGGAGGGCAAGTGCAGCAGCGTTGGAGGAAAAAGATTGGGATGCAATGACCACTGTTTGGGACGAAGAAACTCCTGACGGCCTCCAGAAAAAATTATTCATGATAATATCAGTGGAATTGGCTTGGAGAGGTGGTGAGGGCAGCATGGCGTCAATACATCACTTCAAGGCAGAACAGCGAAATGACGGGGAAACAACTGGGAGAATTGAATACAATCCAATTTTCAGCAAGACCACACAAGGTGGTGATAAAAAATTATCAGACAGCAAGTGGCTGGTGGAGAATCGGGAAATCCCTGACAAGTGCCCAGTGAGACTGTTCCAGAAATTGAGAAAGAAGAGAGATGCCAATATCAAGAGCGACAGACTATTCCTGACCCAAAATCCATTCTGGAATAATGTTCCAGGCGCTAGGTGGTACAAGGATTCCCCAGTAGGCCAAAACACGATTTCAAAGTGGGTTAAGGAGTCAGCACAAAAAGCTGGGCTTGACCTTGGTAACAAAAAAATCACCAATCACTCCAGTCGTGCAACAGCCGTCTCCAATCTAGCGAAATCGGGCCTGGGAGAGCAGCAGATAATCAAAATAACTGGACATGCCAACAGTAACTCCATCAAGCCGTATCTCCAACTCGACCAGGAACACCACGAATTAATTGTCAAGAAACTGCGAAGGAGTGAGCCTACTGCAGAAAATGCCATCAACAGCATAAACCTCATGCCATCTACCTCTTCTGGGACCATTACCGATAACTCTGACTTGAAGAAAACATGCACCAATGTTTACAACAATTGTATTTTTAATTGCACTAGCCTGAATCTTAATTAAATGTTGTTTTATTCATTATGAAATTCTTATTTGTTAACTGTTCATTTCATCTCATGGTGCAATTCTATTGGCCGACATTTGGGACGGAAAAATAATCCCCCGAATACCACACGAGCTTCAAAATTATCTGGCATTTCCCTCAAGGTTCCCTGCAAACAAATAAAGTCGTCAAGTTTTTCAGGAAAAATCACTCGCGCTTCGCGCTCGTGATTTTTTAACCTGAAAAACTTGACTCCTTCATTTGTTTGCAACGAACCTATCGGGAAATACCCGATAATTTTGAAGCTCTTGTGGTATTATAAGTGAATATCAGATGATTATTTTATGAATATAAAAATTAGAAAATTTAATTAAAATTGATCGGAAATAAAAGTAAATATTATGAACGATTCCAAGATATGCTAAAAATTTTCATGTATGTGGGTGATTGGATAGACGTATAGTGGATTTGGATTTTCGGAACATTTCCGTTATATTACTTCAATGCGGTAACAACAACAGTTTTGAAAATATTATTTTTTCGGTATTTTTTTTGACTTCCTTTATAATTTATTTTTAGGTAATCATGAATTGTGTTTTATTGATTCAGGAATTGACTTTCTTGCCTGCATATTCTCCAAATATTATAGTATATTGTCCGCATATATATCTGGTGCTTTTTTTACAGCGATAGAACTTTCAATTGAAATAAGACACATTAATGTTTTAAAAATATTTTCCAGTATATGTCTACCACGACTAGCTCTGAGGAACCACATACGACTAGACCAATTTTGCACCACTTCTTTGAGTATTTCAGGCCTTATTTCATTGATAACATCAGTTATTATTGGCTTCCAAAGCGTCTTTTGTTTCTGGTTTATCGGCATAAACCAATTACTTGACATACCTTCAAAGAAATTAATCTAGTGGAGTTATGTCGCATGATATTGGAGGCCAATTAATTGGACCATTTCTTGAAATAATGTTATCGCCAAACCTTTCTTTCAATAAATCAATTGTTACGGTAACAGCATGAGGTGTGGCTCCACCTTGTTGGAACCAAAAACACTTCTGGGTCGATACCATTCAAATTTTGAAAAACAGCATCGTTTTTAAAAAAATATGGACCGATGATGCCTCCAGCGTGTAAAGCACACCATACAGTGCATTTTCAGGATGCAATGGCACCTGCAGAACTTTTTGAGGATTGTTTTCACTCCATATATGGCAATTTTGCTTGTTTACATATCCGTTCAACCAGAAATGATCTTTATCACTAAACACAATTTTACGATAAAAAAGTGGATCAATTTCAAGCTGTTTAAGGGCCCAATCAGCAAACAAATGACGCTAATTATGGTCAAGAGGCTTTAGTTCTTGAACCAGTTGGATCTTGTATGGGTGTAGACCAAAATTTTTACGCAAAAACGTCCAACTTGTTGTGAACGCCGACGAATAGACAAATCTGGGTCATCATTTACACTATAACTTACAGCAGCGATATTTTCTTCTGGACGTTCAGAAAATGTTGTCCGAAATCCATCGATAGTTCGACGAATAAGCTGCTCTGATGGACGATCATGTAAACCATAAATTTCACGAAGTGCTCTATAAGTTTGGCGAATATAACACTGATTTTGAAAATAATTTTGAACAATTTGTAAACGTTGTTGCGGCCCGAGTCTTTCCATGATAATTTGTCAATGCTTATTGAACAGAAATGTCAAAACAACATGGCTTCTACCTTCTGTCAAATCACAGTTACCCCTATTGTTAGTTCTGTCATTTAAACAAAAAACACTCTTTTTTATCTCAAACATGAATATATCTGCTCTTTTAGTTAGAATTAGTTCTCTCTTTAGAAAATTCATCTGAATTTTTATCGCATTTTCATGCGAATTTGTGGGATATGAGTCTTGCTGTTTACTTCTTGAAAATTTTCAATTTTGACAAAGTTCGCAATTTTAAAATCCACATTCGTTCGAAAGTTTTGTTTATTTCTTATGAATTATCGTTTAGAGTTTGGTGTGTTGGAAGAATTTTTACGTCTAATAAATATTGTTATTTACTAAAGACCATGTCAGTGTCTTATTGAATGCAGTGTTTTGTCTTGAGGATTTTTAATTATTCACACAAATTTTAACAGATGCAAAAATTCACCTCGAAAGCAACAATTTCTATGAGGCTTTGTTCAAAATGAAGAAATCATTTCCTCCATAATCCGATTTTCTTCACTGTATAGAGTGGTTGAGAACTATTTTAATTAATTTTAATGATAATAATAAGTAAGTCGTAACTTTATATTAACCTTCTCATAAACCTTCTGTATAAGTGGTATATTTTAGCTGCATTGGAAGCAGCAAAACAACTACTTTCGCTGCACTTCCAACTTTCACAATGGCAAATTGCTTCCGCGAAAGTGTGGAATCACATATCTGACGGATACAAGTAGATCGAATTCTCTAGAAGATTAATGAACTATCTATTTGGACGATAGAAGTTCGTGGAAAACTAGCACACTCGTTGATGTCTCATGGGTATGCAATTCTGACTAGGAGGCGTAGATGACTAGATGCAGAATGAAATACTTTCACTGTAGTATGACAAATTGTTTGGAAGAAAGCAAATTTCTAATTATCTCCTAGGAATGACACGTCGTAAAAGGATAGGAGAGAATTGAAAATCTATCAATTGATTACAAATAATCTATATTTTATCGACATGAGATGTGCAACAACTAGAGGATAAATTCTTTCGATATGATTTTTTGCAATGGATAATTTTTCGTCAAGAATGGAACGATAACAGTTCAAGAAATTTCACTGACATGTATAAATTAATAGTGTTTCTGCTGACACCGCAGTTGAATACTCTCCTACACGTCTAGACATTGACAAAAGGAAATGGTCGATGTACTACTTCGTTGTATGCAACTTGAATTTCGTTGATTAGCCAAGCCAGGATCTATGAATGACGGTGCAAAATGAACAGTCTTCTCCCAATCATATCCTACACATCTTCGATGGGATTCGAATCCAGTGAACGAGATTGACTTGGCAGAACATTAACGCCTGCTTCTTAGAGAGGGAGCATAGTCTGACAAGCACTATATGGAGGTGCATTGCTTAACTGGAAATGACACCATAAGACAATAATGTGGTTTGTAGGATAACATTAACATAACGAGCAGCTATCTTACTACCTATATTTAAAAGAAATGATGATAGGTTACCAGTGGCAATAGCTTTCAAACCATTACCCCAACAGGGCTGCAAACTCAACATCATTTCGCTTTTCACATCTCTCTATTTAGGACCACCGTGCATACCTCGACAGAATCTCAGTTGTCGCTAAGGGCTATATTATGCCATTCTGTCTCCCAGTGCTGTCGTTCTCTAAACCAGTTCGATCGTTTGGCGATAATTGCTCACAGCAAAAGAAAGCACTAATTGAAGACATTATAAAAGAGTCCAAAGGTTGAATGCGGCCATACGGTTCTCGTATAGTATATGCTCTACTTTGTTCTCCAAACTAATAATAAAACGGTCTCGTAGAGCTATTTGTTTGAACATTAACGTTCCTTAGGAACCTTTGGTCGATCAGTTGGTTTTCTTGGTATCCTTTCTCTAAATTCTTCGTCCACATACGACCTACAAGCTATAGGCGACTAATGTCGCGATAGAGCAAAATAAACTTTTGATCTTGTCACCATAGCATGCTTTAAATATAGGGTATTCTCCTTAAGAAACATACAAGTGATCTCCAGAACGAATTAAAAATTTATTCAAGTATGCCAGAGCCTACTGAATTGATTTGGAAATACTGATTTTCCTGAGGACTTAGGGAGAATTGTTTAACATTTTTTCTCGCAAACGCTAGCAAATACGAACAAATTTGGAAATCGAAATGTTTTCAACTGAAGAAATTATTCTTTTTCATATTTCTCAAACTACCAATGACACAACATAAAAAAGTTCTAGAGTTGTTGTCGGAATACCAACTCGAAGCAATTATTCCTTCGGGATTACACTTATATCACTGAGTATATTGTTGCATAAAAAATTCAAATTTTATTCATTTCAGGATTTGCAAATATAATCTTCCTTGTTTGTTTTGAACTGCGTAAGTTCGTCCGTTGATACTTCATGATATAGTATGGTAAAACACTGAAGATTTGGATTCAGCCAAACGGTTACTTTGAATCTTAGATAAACAAATATTAGAGCAGTCGTCTTGATTTTTACATTTCAATTATTTCTGAGTGACTGCAGAGTTTTGAAGAAATTTCTTGAATCTAAATTACGAGGTCAACGTTATATTGGGGCCACTAACGTATATACTTTTGAATTTCAAAACTTTCTTCGGTTTGCAAAATATTTGAAGGCCTTTAAAAATTTGCAAGTATTTAAGTTTTCATTATTTCTCTTTATTATAGTATTGTTTTTCCTTTTCGAATGTGCAATAATGTTAAAAATTTTTAATAAAATGAACTCTACTAAACTCCTGTTTCTGAAGGACCTCCTAGAGAATCAACATCCTCACAAATTCAAAATATCCTTGCATGTCTTAAATGTTTTCCCTCTGTTTTGAGAATGCTTTTCTATGGGGTTACTTCAGTCTAAGTTCTAGAAATCGAGACATTGTAACATAAATCTGTATAAGAATTATATACTCAAACAAACTCGAGTTTGTTTGAGTATCAATATAATAATAGTTTCAATAAGAGCGCTAGATTTGAATTGCTCGTTTGACATTCATAATGTCACATGATTATGACGTGACAGATAGACAGTAGACAGATAGGAGTTAGTAATCATGGAGCATTACATGGTAGAACAACGCGTTCTGATTGTCAAAAATCATTATCAAAATGGCGAAACTTTAATTGCCACAATTCGTAAAGTGCGTTCAATGGTCGGTCGGAATAATGTACCTAATTCATCTACTGTGAAAAATTCGAAAGTACTGTTTCGGTTAGTGATGTGAAACATACGATACGAGCTCGTAGAACAAAACATTTCGCGAAAGTGGGACAGAAAGGCCAGAGGCGACAATTCGCCATCAAGCACAAGAATTGGACATTTCAACAGGGTGTCTTCAGCGAATTCTCATCGAAGATTTACAGCTGCATGCCTACAAAATCCAACTGACTCAACAACTTCTGCCAGTAGACCATGAACAGCGAATAGAATTCACCAATTGGATCCTTGAGCAACCTGCTGATTTTGCAAACAAAATCATTTTCAGTGATGAGGCCCATTTTGACCTCTATGGCTTCGTTAATAGGCAGCACTGTCGCATTTGGGGCTTAGAAAATCCACAAATGATTCATCAGAAAGCAATGCATCCACAACGGGTCACTTTGTCATGTGCATTATGGTCTGGAAGAATAATTGAACCTTTTTCTTCGAAAACAAAGAAGGTAATGCGGTAACGGTGATTGACGAACGTTACGTGCTATGATAATACAGTTTCTTTTGCCTTGGAAGCTATTGATCTTGGCGACATGTGATTTCAGCAGAAAGCTGCCACATATCATACCGCCCGTGAAATATTGACGATCTTGCACGCGTTGTCTTCTGGTCGTGTCATTTCCCGATTTTGTGACCAGAATTGACTTCCACGCTCCTGCGATTTGACGCCTTAAGACTTCTGGCTGTGGATTATCTCAAGTCACAGGTTTATGCCTACAAGCCTGCAACCCTCGAACTATTGAAAGCTGGAATTAGACGCTGAATCAATGAAATACCACCACATGTATCCAATAACGTTATTGAAAATTTCGTCGAAAGGGCAAAGCAAAGCCGTGGCGTCCATTTACAAGATATTTTGTTTCATACATAATCCCTAAATGTATATTTTCTAAATCAACAAATATTTTAATACTTTCCTACAGAAAACCATGTTTTATTGAACACTGAAATATTGCGCTCTTATTGGAACACCCTTTAGTAGTAATAGATAAATATTTTCCCACATATATGCCTTTTCGATAATTTCAATTTCAAATTTATTTCCTTATGCAGGACGTTTCTCCAATATATATCCTTAATAAATCGTCTGAATTTTCCTTTAAAGCTCCATAAAAATGAGTATTTTAAGAAAAACCGAATCCTCAGGAAATCTCCATAGCATATCTCACCTTGACTTAACGATGAACGCGACTGGAAAGCATTAAAATAAACTTATCTTTACAGGGTGTCCCCTTCATACCAGTCATAAATTACACCAAGGACGGACGAAACCGTCACGTTGGTGCGAAATCCTCCTACCACGCAAAACGTACACGTACGACCGTGCACTTGCCCACAAACCGCCTTCTAGGTCAAGAAAGAAATTTGCGAAATTCGCGAAGACCCCTCGGGCCTCCTCCCCGTCTCCTCGCACATCATCATCGGGAGCATCATCTGCGTGGTCCAACGTTGTAATTCATCGCAAAGATGTACGTGGGTCAATAACCGCGGTTGCTCACCCTTACCCCAGTGAACCATCGGCCACTCGCACACTGACCGTCACTCTAGGTCGGACCCCCCTTGTGGTTCCCCACCTCACCCCCCGCCCTCGAGGAGTTCGCAACGCGGAACAGGCGACAGATACACGACCTGGCCCACATACCACCAGGAAGCGGTGCGTCGCGATGGAAAGGCGTTCGCGACTTCGCCATCGTGCAGGGACGGACTGCAAATTGGCGAACGGGATTGGAGTAGCTGGGTAAATTGTTAGGTAACCCATCATTATGATTCATCTGGCTCATAAAAAAAGGAACTATAATAAAGCTCATCAAAATAAGTAGAGGTGTTTTTACGGAAGAGAATATCAGTTGAATGAATTGTCACTTTGGAGAAGTGCACGATTTGCCTCCAAATTTCTGCATTCCCCAGGTGAACTCTTCGGCTTCTTCTTCTTTCTTTTGTTGTAGGCTCCCAGCCTGTTTTTTTCTCCAACTCAACCATCCATTTCATTAGATGTTGAAATCTAGGACTCTTTCCATCTTTTTAGTGGTCTATCCATAGGTTTCCTGGATTCCGGAAATCCTCCACGTGCATTTTTTACTATTCTGTTATACGCCATTCCTCCCACGTGATCCATGCTCTTCTGCGCCTCCGTTATAGTATATCGCACACTCCAAGTTCCCCGCGTATTGTCGAATGGGGAATACGATTCCTCACTGTACATCCCGATATTCTTCTAAGTATTCTCTTCAGCTGTAAGACCAAAAACAAACAGAAGAAAATTTCTGAGAATCATGCTAGGTATTTAGATTAGTCGAATGAGGGTGAATGTTGATGAGTCGACCTGCAGAAGCCAATAATATTTCTTCAAATTTCAGCATCTTCGCAAGTTTGTGAAACAAAACAGAAGCTGCTGGGTTATGTGCTATACATGGTTTTTGGTTACCCGGGAAAGTGCAGCTTTTTGTAAGAAATTCTTACATTTCCTTCTGCTGGACTTCTCGCTTCTGAAATCAAGAAGAGGATGTGAGGGAACTTACGTGGTCTCCTGAAGAGAACTGAGCTCAAATCTTTACGTGTCGAAATACACGTGAAATTTGGTCTTTAGAATGAGGAGATTTTCTTCGTAATTTCATCCTCTCTTCTGCTAAACTTTTGCTTACGGAACCACATACAAGCAGAAGGGAGGATGTGAGGAAATCCACTCAGTTTTTTCGAATTATCCTGAAGGAAATTTAATCTTGGTTTGTCCGGTTGTAGAATCAAATACGAGCAGAAAAGAAGCTTTGACAAATCACTCGTGATTTTTGGTCAGGCAAAGGATGAACTGTCAAAAATTCCATCAGGAAAAGTGCGAAATTTCATATCCTCTCCTGGTGACATCTAAGGTGAAAATAGGAGATGTAAGGCAAACCCATTAGATATCTGAATTACCCAGAAATAAATTGGGAACGATTTCAATCAACATTTGAGGTACCAACTTCTGGCTACAGGGATGTACTCTTCCACGGCAGAGGCTGCCAATCTCGCGGGAAATATTATTTCCCTGGGGTTTTCCTCTTCCACGAATCCGAGCCTGGTCATGTCATCGAACTTTGTCGTTTGTGTGTGTATATGTTTGTGAGCTCGGATCAGCTGAAACAGGCGAGGCCATTGACTTCCAGCAACTAGGTCCCCGTTTGGTCGGCATCTACGAGGAGTTTTTTCAACCGGCTTTCCGCATTTCCCATAGCAATCTCCGCCGATCTCTTTTCGACTACCAAAACTGCTAACGGTCTCCTGGTCGATGGCCGGCCAATCGGCGTGAGGGAATGTGAAGTGGTTGCTCGAATTTGTGGGGGAAATGTACGAAAGAATTTTTTTAAGAAAATAATAAGGTACCGAACCGCTATAATATGATATTCCTTGAAATTTTGCATGAAAGTTAATTGCATGTGAAAACTGATTTAAAATCGTGGTTCTTCATTTTTTTTTAAACCTGTGTCCTCGTGCAGTGAAAAATGTAATGTACATAAATAAAAGTAATCCATAAAAGCATTTATTTACAAGAATTTTAAATAAAACCTTGTCTGTTGCAGCAGTTTTCTGGGAGCACTACGCGCAAATATTGAAAGAGTTTTTTTATTAATCTTATTTCTGGATTACAAATTCACCCATCTTCTTTAGAATAAAAAAAAATTTCTGGATGCAAAGGACAGATTTTGCTGTTTTAAAATCTTGACCTTCCCAAATTAACTTCAAACCTTTCCTGCAATTTTCAAGTTTAAATTTTAGAAGTTATTGTGCATTTGGTCAGTATCTCGAAGGCTAGGCCAAAATTATTTAATGAGCAACTAGTAGGTGTTCAAAAATTTTCAAGAAGCTTAAAGGACATAAAAAAAATTTTTGATGTGAACGAATAAAAGAGAGAATTTGTGAGTTCCAATAAGCAAAAAAAAATAATCCTAAACATTGTTTCTCTCGTTTGCAACGCATTTACATGAAATAATTCGCTAATAGAATAAGTTCCAATTATTTCCAAAAAAGAATACGTCAGTAAATTAATTTGCGATGAAAAATTTTTCATCATTATTACAATATATTTTAAATCTTTGATCTTATGAATAACACTTAAATAATCAAGCCGAATATTACACCAATATTGGAGATCATTACAAAAACTATGTCAGAAATGCGAAAAGAGTACAGACATATGATGACTAAGAAAAATAAAAGTCTTCGTGAAATATATGTGCATTGTTGAGCTTTTTCAAACTGTGTAATAAAACATGAAGAGCCACTTTTCTGGTACTTGATTTTCAGTCGACTAAAAGAATTTTAAACTTTTTTATCATATTAGATAAGATGTGATTTTTATTCCAATAATTTCATGAAGTTTGGAAAACAACCTAATATCATAGCAAAATAATAATAATATGATAATGAAAAAAATGTTTTCCTGATGGAAGGATTATTACGAAATTTCAAATATCATAGAGATTTATTCTGTTAACCTCCTACAAATTTTAATTTCAAAAAAAATTTTCATTCAAAAACTTTTAGAATTAAATTAAATAAATGTCTTTAGAATACACTGTACCAATTTAATAGACATATAGAATTCATTTAAATATTTTAATGTTAGCCTTCTACATAATATTCAATTTCAAAAAATTATATTTAATGATTATAACTTCTGAAAATAAATTAAAATGTCATATAAGTACCACTTATATCAAATGACATATAAAATAAACATTCATTATAAGGCATCCAAATGGTATAACAAAATCCAATAAATAAAAATTGTTAACCAAAATCCTACAAATTAAATATTTTGAATAGACAAAGTTTTGTTTCTGCTGATCAATCTTATGAAAACAAATATCTTTCAAAAATATCTAACATAATCTTAAGACTTTCATCATAAAACTATCTTACTTAGAATATTCAATATTATTGGATATCTAACTAAATTACTTCATATAAAAACTCAAGATATGTAAAAACATTACTGAAAAACAAGTTTTAAGAGAGACTTTGCTTCGTCAGTATACAAATAATTCATATTCAATAAATATAACATCAATCAACAAAAAATATTTTCTCACCTTTCAACCATTTAGAAAACTTCTGGTAAACTGAAAAATCTTTAAATGTAGTGTAACGGTTAACTATATGTAAATATTTCTGTGGTTTACCCTTGATGTAAAAGATTTAAAGACAATTTAACGGCCCCTGTTATAGCACAAGGACTATCGGTATAAAGAATGTTAAGGAACCCAAATAATTATATATTTTGAATAGAATAACATAAATAGAGGTTAATTCTTGATAGAAGGTATATAAAATTATTTAAATATTTTAATATTAGCCTTCTACATATTTAATTTCAAAAAATTATATTTAATGATTATAACTTTTGAAAATAAGCAGAAACAAAATTTTGTCTACACAGTACAACAGTACTACAGTACAAAAGAGAATGAAATAAAATCTAAGAAATATAAATAGTCAACTAAAAATTATTAAATAAATACTTGAAGAATACAAAATTTTGTTTCGTTCCTTGTTTTATGAGAACTAAAATCCTTTCCAAAAATGCAAAACATTTCCTCTAGAACTTCTTCAAAAAAATTTGCTCAAAATATTCCTTTTAAAAAATTCCTAAAACATGCGGAACAATTCTAAAAACCAATTTAGAATTATTACAACGGTAACTCATCAGCTCAACTTCATATTTAAAAAATAAAAATAATTAACAAAAGATATCCTACCAAACCAACTGAATGCTGTTTACTGCACTAACACTAGAATGAAGTGAACTTATAAACATCCTATCTATGTATTCTATGTTCGTAGAACATACATAGAGTTTGCAAAGTGTTTTATGGACTTCTTTAAAACCAAATGATAATATCTAATAAGTCATTTATGAGGAATATTTCTCGCATGATCAATATTTATATAGCGGATGTTTTCATACAGTTTCTGGAATAACTTATTGATGAACTGTTCAAAGGATAATGAAAGTAATTGTATCTAACTTCTAGGTGTAAAACTGAAGTAATGTTAAGGAAAAAACTTATGTCGAATAATGATTAAAAAAATTGAAAAATCTACAAATTTCTTTCTTATTATTTTCAAATCATATTACACAGTCCTTTCTTCTCATTATTTCCAATTAGTATATATCTTCCATGAATTATATTCTTCAAATTATGTGCTGCTTTTCAAGAATTCGTTATTTAAATTCTAGTGTCACTAATTTTGACCCAAACAGTGGTAAATCATCTATTTTTGGAAATCATTGATATACTTGAATCATTTAAAACTTTGTCTATTTGCGAAGTAATATTTCAATCTCATCCAGTTCTGAACTATACTCTTGGAATTTAGTCTGAACCAATTGTCAACTTTGAACATATAAAGTAACAGACAAGGAAACAAAGTTAGGGAAAATGTCGTTTATATTTGATTCATTATGCTTGATATTTCGAGATGTGAAATTATTTTGTCAAATTACAAAATCTACAAAAACTTTCCTGGTGAATGAATCTATAAGTGAAATCAATTTACCAAACCGAAGGAAGAACAATGTGCATAAAATAATTTACCAGATCTTTTCAAAACTTGAATGGTATTTATTAACTAATGATCCTAAAATCGAAAAAATTTATGAATCACAACTTCTTTAATCAGTCTCAGCTTGTCCTGACAAATTCTTGTTTCAAATCTAAATTCAACTAGATATCATTGAATGTACCAATTTACCAAAATAAGAAATTTCTGGTATATCTGGTAGTACCTAGTAAATTCAACATTAATTTACTCTACAGCATCTTAGATTGCAATCGCTTGACAGGAAATGATACCATATTTGAAAAGGACTGAAGGTTACGTTACGGTACTCATTCATATGTTTTTTACTACTACATTATTATTTCGATGAATATTTTGCTACAGGTTTGGTCACGATATTTTATAGATATTCAGTTCGGGCACCGAAATTTCTATATGATGAATCTACAATTCCGTGTATAAAGTGGTTTCCCATACCACATTAATTCATAAAATTTTTATCTAATAAAAACGTTCCATCTATTTGAAAATGTCGATTGTAAAAAAAATTGCTCCTTATGTATATGACTAATAAATTAATACTCTTTCATTTTTATTCTGAATCATAGAATAGTGAAGGGCTCATATTCTGTTGACATTTAAATGTAAAACCGATAGGGCTGTGGTCAAGCCGGATCATTATTTGAACTTTCAAATCTCCCACACGATTATGATGATTTGCATTATTCATTTAAAGTTTACTGAACAGGAAAATCCATTGTTGTCATCTATATTCCGATGAAAATCAGAGTAATTCATCTGATCTCAAAACACTCTTCATTTATTGTATTCATATTTTTGCACGCCCTTACAAGAAGCTTACCGTTCGAAAGAAATAAAATTTGATATCTTTAGAGTAGCTGAAACTCAACTGTGAATAACAATTTCGCGAGTGGAAAAAATTTAAATTCAAGTACAGTACTTATGATAAATTTCGGTTTAAAGATCTATCTAAACTTACGTCAAAATATTATCACTATAGTATTAATTATAATGAATCACAGAGAAGAATTCAATAAGATGGAAAATTCCTAGATCAGTGCTTTAAAATATGAAAAAATAGTGACCTTTACGAGGGAGTATCTTATTGTACCATTTGCAAGACATGCGTCTTACTACTCCAAAAGTTAGTATAGACTTAAGATTGTTGATCGGCTGTAAATAAAAAACTAATGAATATTTTTTCAAAGTTGTGAGTTTATTAGAAAGGTATAACGTTGGCATTTATGAATGAAAATTAATATCCTATAAATTACTGTTATGACGGGCTATAGTACACCATCCGCTCAACCCAAATTTTTAATACATTGTCGATTGTTTGGGGCACAATCTCATAAATGGCAACTTCGATTTCGTACTTCAAGGCATCAATCGTTTCTGGATAAACTATTAGGAGTACAAATAAGTTTCCGCCGTTTTTTAACACAAATTAAATATTTATTATAGAAGACGATATGAGACTGCTTGCTGAGTGACTTCTAATGTTAGAGCAACTTCTTTTTGTGTTTGAGATGAATCTTCCTACAATAATTCCTCCAATTCTGCATCCTCGTAAATTTTTGGCCTTCCACTGCGATCTTTGTCTTGTCGAAATCACCGTCTTTAAACTTTTGAAACCACTCTCGACACGTACTCTCACTCAAAGCACCCTCACCATATGCTTCTACTAGCAACTGATGCGCCTCAGCAGCAGATTTCTTTAAATTTAAGATGTAAACTAATATTTCCCGCAAATGACGCTTAGTTGGCTCAAATTTTGACATTTTCAACTTATAAAAATTAAATTTTACCAATTTAAAATCAATTATATTAATAGATTATGTTGTTCTTGAATGTCAAAACTATTTTTTAAGCCGGTTATCATCTTCGAAAGCTAACCGAAACTCCGTGCCGCGCCATCTACAATAAAACGGCGGAAACTTATTTGTACTCCTAATATGTTTTTCTTGACATGTTAAAAATTATTTTAAAATGGGTAATATTATCAATATATAATAATATCACCTTATCAAAATGTTTGAATTTTGATTTATTACCTTAAGTTCGTTATCACACCGCTTAGATAAAAGAAATAGTGACTGAAAATAGTGATTTAAGTGTGATAGAAATAGCCGCTGAAGCATCTCAGTTTGTATTCAAATCATTATTTGGATATGGAACTCGTTGCTGCTCAACTCGCTCTGAAAGTCCTAAGGCATAAGAAGGAAAAGAAAAAGAATTTCTGGTCAAAAATGCAGCAAATGATCCCTGATGCACAAATTTCTTTTTCGACAAAAGACATAAATTGAATTCGCCGCGAGTACTGAACTCGATTCACAAAAATTCGTTCAAAAATGTTATTTTTTAGCGTAAGTTTTTTATTTTAGAAAGGGTCTTGTTTGAAAGCGAGACAACAAATTTTGGATGAATAATAAATATTTTGTAATTCATCGGCTGATTCTCGGTACATTTTTAACACTGCTAATATACCAAATTTCGTTTGTAAATTTCCAAAATTTATTTAATCGTTCCATACAGTAACGCGCAAAAACTGAGATAGTGATCACTTTTATATTTTATGTCATATTTCTGTGCGGAGGTTATTCGAATATTAATTCAGAATTATCATTAAATCTATAGTGCAATAATCTTAATCTTCTCACTCATAATATCGTGAACCGGTTATTGAACACAATGCTTAGTTTTTTAAATGAACAGTCACGAAGCCCATTTCAAAAATTTATTGTGGATTATATTCCTATGAGAGAACTTTTTAAGTCTAGTTTATCCTTGCATACAAAGAAACCCTCATTTCCTTATTGCTACATGATAGTGGAAAAAAAATGTTTTCTGAGAAACCCCAGTCGTTGACATTAAAACATATTTATGTTATTCTTTCCAAGTACCTGTCACTGGAATTATCCCAGGTCCTGTTATCAGTGATATCGATAGTGGGCGATCCCTTACACCCAACAATCACTTCTACATTTTCAACCTAGCCACATAATTCCTAATTTTTCAATTTCCGCGAACATATAGAGACCTCCTTGGATTAACTCCGGTTTTGAACTACTAACTGGAGCAGAATATGTAATAAATTCTACTAATGGATAAGATACAACTGAGAACTGAGGGTCATATGCATTAAGGCCAGTGGTGGCTCGTACTGTATACAATTTCATAATAAAATTGATATGTTATGAAATTAGATACTGAAACTGAATAAACATGAATACTGCTATGCTAAAGTCCTGTTTTAAAGATTTCTCAATGCATGATGTGTTCTGTTATTGAGTCCCTTACTTGTATGGGTGATTGAAAAAATTGAATGTGAATATAAGTGTTAATTCATGAAATCTTCTAATGAAAAAAGATAAATTGAAAATTTATTTCTAAGGATTCCCTTGATAATGCATATTGAAAATAAAATTGAAACATCCATTTTTCGTATTTCATATAATATGTTTTTATATGAACATTTATATTCTTCTGCGTTGTACAATATTCGAGCCACCTCTGACAGAATATACGTTCACTGCATGCTCCGGTATGTTGATAATGGGGAAGATATCATAAGGAATAATTTAAGGTCAGTGTTGCAAAGGTATTTATGATCCTTAACGCCTCAATAGTAAATGTTTGGTGACTCATAGTTATTGATTCAATAGAATATTGCAATAGTACTAGTGAAATAGAATCAATGGAACTAATTAAATTATCTCTAGTATACAGAAGAGGTTTTAACGATAGGTTACCACGCATTGATACCTTTTTTTTTATAGTTGATTTATGCTTATTTGTTGAAATGTAATTTTGTCTCAACAGCTTATAAGCTTAATTATGTAGAAAATGTGCAGGAAGCTTGAACTGAATAAATTATAAGGAAGTGCATATTTATCAGGAATAGAAGCGAGGTAATTATTAACGATTTTCATACGATTTATTATGTTTCTACATGTACACCTTTGCGAGAGGAGGTTACGGATATGTAAGTGTATTTTATTTATTGTTTATAAGATACTGACCTACTGTTTAGTTTGATAGTTCACAGTATTCATTTCCTGAACAAATTTCATCGAAAAATTCAAAAACTAATTATTGTCATCTTAATTTCTAATAAATTATTACGCTGTAGTTTGGTTTGGGGAAGCACGTTTCCGATGGAAGGTTATGGTTGAATATAGCGAAATATTCAGTATATATATTTTAGAACTATATATTCAATTATATATACCAACAATAAATTCCATTTTTTGTATGAAATCTAAAATGAAGTTCAATAATATTTCAACAATATCCATATCGGAGTATAGCAAAACATCCTTTAATACTAATATGAAATACTAAAAATGAGTATTTTCACTCTGATCTTCTGAAGTCACAATACCAAATATTTATTAAAAAAAATTTACTGGCCTATACATATTTTAAACTCATAAAGCATCGTAAAATATTTTGAGAAACGAATGAATTTTTTGGTATTATATCTTCCTATTTTTTGTACATTTTCGAATTTCAGTTGAAGCCTGAGGAAATTATAATGATAAAATTTGATTAAAAATCAAGAATTGATTTTCGCTAGCAAGCAATTCTTGAATGATTCAATAAAATTACAAATTATTGAAAATATGTATTTTCAATCAATTAATTATTTAATTATTTTATTAATAATTTAATTATTTTGTTTCTATTCATGTTCTAAAGTTATAATGCATTTTAAACTATACACTTGAGTGTCCTTGATAATGTGATAATTATGTGATAGTGATAGTTGTGTCCTTAATTATCTGATTTTAGTAGCAAATCTTACACTTAATTTCAAATAATTAGGAATAACTAAAAATTATTAACAGCTCCTGAAATTTGAATTTACGCAAATTTATTTATTTTCAATAAAAGTAATATAAAAAAAAAATTATGCATGAAAAAAATTCCTTTCAAAATAAAAAAAAAATAATGAACTTATTCGAATTGATTGTGACTAGTTGAAAAATATTAGTTCAACCCTTTACAAAAATATATTTATAGAACTCCTAATGCATTCAGTTAAAAGAAATCTATAAATATTTTGATATTTCGCCTCATATCGATTGATGTATATTATGTAATATTTTATTTCAAATAATGGTCCTAGGGTTGAACTTGTCGAAATAAATTTGATAAAATTAGATTATATAATTGTAATCTAATTTTATCAAAGATGAAAAAGGAAACAGAGGTTTTTGGGCAGAAAAATCCCAGATGAAATTTTATGAAATAGAAATATAAAAATTTTGAAAGAATTTTCTAATTCAGAAGTTCAGAAACTCATCTGATGAATCACAAATATAAATACAGTCTTATGAAATACCAAATAATTAACAATAAACTTACACAAGAGAAAAGTAATGTAAAATTTTTAATAAAATTATATATCAGAATTCTGAAGCAATTCTTCAACGGAAATTAAATTTTCTGAACTTTTGATAGATTTATCGCATTTGTTCTTAAATGGTAGGAAACCTTTCATCACGTTATATATTCAATTAGTTTCAATAAATAAATAGAAATCTACTATAATTGTTGCTAGACTCTGTCGATAATTCCTCAATTTTTTTTGGCTAAAAAGCAATTGATAGTTTCCATTATCTATCAAACAATACGGTTTATTTACAACAAATTTTCGAAGGAACTTGATTTAAGATTCACTCAGATAAATGTTTCCTGAACACATAATTTGTTCTAAAGTTCTTGTGGAAATCGATGAACTTTTAACTATTTACCTTCTTGTCTACACGCGTCCTCAATTGTGTAATATATACATTTACAAAACACATGTAAAACTTGATGAATTAATAATTATGATTGAATTTATCAAGAATAAAACTTGTTGGGACTTTGGCTAATACAAATGCAGAATTTTTATTGTTAACTCCTAAATAATAAAGCAATTAGAGATATATTCAAAACAGAGCGCACCTGAAGGAAATTTTTCAAAAAATTCCCGCGTAAAATGAAAAAATTCACACACATCGAAGGGTTAATCGAATAAAAAAGTATCACTTCCATAAACGCCACATTTTCAAAGATTTCACTCGCAGAAGAGAGGCATTAAAAGCCAATTCCCGGTAGTGGTATCGAAAACGACGTAAGACGTAACCGATACGAAAATAGTCAGCTACGGAAAGAAATACGGGCATCATCTTCAGCCGCTAACTTTGCCCTCGCTTCCCCACGCACACCCATAGGGACGGACCAATAGGCAATATTCGTAGGTGCAAGGGCCCATCAGCGTCAACGTGAGTGGGTCATGGCCCATACAAAGCGTCCCGACGAAGTTCCCCCCACCTTCACAGCTTCTGCTTCGTATTCGCATTTAAACCTGGAGCGAGCAACGTGAAATCATTCCACATCCATCGCTCGTGATACGCGCTACAGTATTACAAGTGTTCCTTTTCCTAGTTCCACAAATTAAGAACAAGTTTCGAAAATGGCCGGTTTGGACCCCACCGAAACCTACTAAGTCATTGACTAGTGTCAATACACCTGTAAAGTTCAAATCTCTCGACTTCGTAACTACAAATTGGTCAACATGGACGGTGGAAAATTGGACCCTACTAACCAGTACTAACTGGCGACCTTCGAAGAGCCCACGTGTGTGCACTGTTTGTTTACATTGACTTTGAACCGCTGAAGCTAGGGAGATGGCACCCTGCGATCCATACGCTGATCCAACCAACATTTACTAATGTGGCACTTGAAGATGGGAGATGGCGGACGTCCTGAGACATCTAGCTGTCGAAGAAAAAGATTCCGGTGAGTACCAACCTTTATCAATACAAAATTTACCAAACACTTAATTTCACCATACAAAACCCATCGAAGTTCCGTGAACGTCCTGAATTTCATTCGATACAACCTCTAAAAATGTAACCTGCTTCATAAAATCTCCAGTCAATTTTATAAACTTCTCATTTTCATATTGTGAACATCGTCCATGAAAAACCAAGTTTTCCAACAACTACCACCTTCAATTCTTTTCTTCAACCGTAATTATCAGTCATTCGCCTCAATATTTCACCTCACAACAGATTCTTTCCACCAAATTTCCAAAATCATACTTAATTGTAAGTCTCTTACTTATTCCTTCGAATAAAAGGACCCGATAATGAATTTATATAATCTGTTGGTCACATACAACTTCCGTATCTGCCGCATTCAGGTTATTGAACTTGCCAATCGCCCACTTCATTTCTAACGCCCTCATATGGCGACTTTCAAGGCATGTACCATCTCAAAATCGTGGCCCGATCATTTTCGAAATGTCGTAATGTGTTTGCATTGAGATGCAGATCACGAAGTTACCGAAACTAATCTGCTTTCGTGGGACAGCCTATGTAGAATTTATTGAGGTGGGTTCAACTCTGGCAAGATCAATGACTCCTCTCTCTCATCATTGAATGCCTGGGTTCTATCGTTTCATCAGCGCTAATCTAATAGTAATTACAAATATTGGAGTCTCAGCCTTGTCTGGCAACTTGACTCTGCCTTCTTGGACACTTGAATTCAGTAATTATAGATCAATAACTCCAATGATTCGTTTAGCGTAGGTACCACCGATTTCGTAGAAATGATCTCATGTTTTGATACGAGAGTTCGTTGTACAGCAGTTCTTCATTTCATTCTCTGATTTTGTTTCACCAAATCTACACAGCTTATGTATCTCCTTATCATTTCACTGTTTATACTTTTGCGCTCGAAACACTTCGAAATACCCGATTCATGTGCAAATTTGAAGGATTATAGTTTGACCTTAACCTACTTTGTTTCAAGGACTCACATCCTTCTTTCGCCACGACCTCTCAGAACAAACATCGATATTCAGAACTGGCTGTGGTTCTTCGCAACTAGATATAAGTCTCGACCACTCATTATTATTAACATCATACCTACCAGACAGACAAGATTCCATCTCTTCCCAGCTCAGCTTTATGTTCTTCATTTACTGTGTCAAGTTTGTTGATCCCTAACATTTTGTTACATTGACCTTTCTTAGTCCCAGGAAGTGATTTACATTCAGAAGAACCTGATGCCGAACATCACTCTTATTTTCTATCGATACGCGGTTGCCATAAAGGCTGTTGCAATCTTCTACCGGATATTTCAGCGTCTTATCGCTTCTGTTTGTTTTTAACTGCTCGCAACTTGTTTATTTGTTCGAGTTATGAATCTCATTACCTTCCAATTTCCCAAGTATTCTTCTTTAACTTGTATCGAGTGAATCTTCTTGATTGATAGCTCTTAAATGACTATTTTTCATTCGAAAATATCTACCGGAAATGATGCAACCGCAGTGTATCTCCACCTGACTATCTATCACCTTGTATGAAATTCAAATGCAGTGCATTAATAATGTCGACAAGTGGCATTTCAAACAAAGGTCAAGTCTAGACTATTACCTAGGCTAAACAAGTAACAATGAACTGAGCAGAGATCGAAAATTTGATTTTGTATTGAGCACGTAATACTGAATTCAATGCAAGCGTTTATTTTATCGCAGATATGGCTATAGATGAATATATTACGTTGTTTTGTTTCCGTATTGCAGTTCACCAAGGTTACTATTTTGCCATAAAATCCGCTTAACGATTCGCGCAAATGTTTATCTCGGTTGACCTAGAAACAGAATAGATCGAATTCAAAAAGCTAGCTTGAAAATTTGCATCTAGAAAAACTTAGGTTCACCAAATTCATACCTGTATATCGAATGCTTATTTGTTGTTAACCTTGCAATCTCTAAAATTCTAATTCGTGAGAATCTGGTCCTTCTAGACTTTCAAGTAACACATTAAATATCCACCTTCCACAGTCAAGGCATAGTTTAATTTTTGCACATTAAAAAACGTTAATTGGCATTGCAGGAGTCAGTAGTCTGTTTCACTTCTTTGTGGATCACTCCTGGTCATGAACTGCATTGCTGAAAATAAAATTATAAAGATATGGTTCTAATTGCACTACTAACTTTTCAATTATCAATTTTAACAAGCTGTGCAGCCAACTTGAGTCGCCTTATTTAATAACGTACGTCATTTAAAATATTTCACACAATTTAACAAATTACAGCGCTCTTCACATGCAAGTATTTTAATCATATACTATTAAATTGTGAGGAGTTTTTGTACTGTTCCATCCTCGGTTTAACATAATGAATGATCATTGACTCCAGGAGAAACAAATAAAAATCTAGGAGAATTAAAGACATTGGGCCCTCTTCATACTGAAACACTTAATCTGTTCGCGTCGCAAATCCCTATTCATTGAAATATCTTGCTTTAGATTGACTCATTTAGGAGTAGAGCCAAAGTTAACTATCAGTTAAAATAATGTATTTTACATTCGTGATAAATCACTAGCTTAGCATTGTATATCTTAAAAATGATCTTTTTTCTTTAAATGCTGTATTTTACGAGAATGAATGAAATATCTATGCGAAATCACATCATGGGAAATTTTATTTTTCAAAATTATGTTAAATACTTAGGAGAACACATTTTTTGGTTATTTCAATTTAACCTCCAAAGAAAATATTGCTGATAATAGAAGAAATTCAGAATTATTCTACTGGAATATGGAATATGTTTGTGAAAATACAAGATTTTCAAGCAAATTATTCACTTGTAGGCGTACTATACTAAGAAATTAATGTTGATTTAAATTTGCTATTACCAACCCTTGAAAAAATTGACACCACTGCATACTTCATTCGTTGTAACTTCGATGGAAACGAACTTGAAACTTTTTTATATTTTTGCATTTTATGTGATCGTTAACTAATAAAAATTTCTTTTGCAGTTAAAATGGTATTCCATATCGAACACATCACTGCCACATTGAGTTACCACCCGTTCATTTGGTTATTACACACACAAGACTGAAGCTTGTTGATTTTATATCATGTATTTTGTTATTTTAAATTATATTTTTAGGTTAAGTTCCTCCATGAGATTAACATTCAGCAATAATGTTCATCTATCTAATGTATATAAAACTTCCCTATGTATAATGTCCAGATGGAGTTCTATTATCCTAAGTATTAAATGAATTTTATTACATTTTACACGCCTGTTTAATTTCTTCACCCATAACAAATTAAGCTAATTAAATCTACGATGAGGAAGGAATTCCAGTTCGAAAATTAATGGTTCGACAATACTTAGTCAAGTATGTGAACGCAAAATAATGAATATTGTATTGATCATTATTCATTGAAGCAATCTAACTAAAGAGTAATTATGTAAGAGTGAGATTTTTAATGAACGTAGGTCAGTTTTGAAAAACAAGAAATAATTTGTTTGCTGCTTGGAGTAATAACATCGAATATTATTGTAGTTGCACAATGAAATGATGAAGTAATTCGCTTGTCGATAAATACTCCACTTCTTTTAGTCATTCTTGTTGATGCTGTCATCTTTGGAAATTTGGTTTTACCATTGTATAGATTCAATGCCAATATAAGTATCGAATAATTTATTCGAACGGGAATTCCCTAAATGAACAATCCTTCCCATGAGACTTTGACAAAATTGTTAATTTTTCAGAATAAAGAATCCTGTTCTCTAAATTCCATTCGAAGCTCTTGTTTTTTTATTAAATTATCATATGCCTTGCGAAAAAACATCCAAGTTTGTAATTATAATATTAGCGCAATGAAGTCACTTTACATACATAAATGTTTGCGAAACATCTAGTTTATTACCTTTGCAGATCACTCAACATCTAAAACCACAAAAAAAATGTTCTATTATTCTTCTGGAATTTCTGTAGCTCGTTATATTCGTCATTGTGAACAGCTGATATCCTTCAAAATTGAATGTATTGCATTGCGTAAAATGAGTACCTTGTATGCTACCTAGATATTATTACTTGAGATTCTGCGCTAAATATCATATTACAATCATAATTTGAATATTATTAGAATTATCGGTTTCTTTTTATCGTTGGGGATACATTTACATGTGACAAGAATTTGAAAAAGCTTCATTCTTATACCTAGAAATCCAAGAAAAGTACTTTGATCTTTTCGATAATTACCACATACTTACAAAGTAGTACTTTGCAGTGTGTAATTTTTCGTTTTTTTTTGCACATTAAGTTATAACTAAAATCTTTTTCATTCATTTTCTTTGTACTAAATGCAGATTGATTTACCATGTATTTCAGACATTTTTCGTTCCGATTTTTGAACCATTCCAAATCAAGAATGCAAAACATCCTTTTGGATTTACTGTCGATTGTCCAATCACTTCCACTGTCTGACAGTCAACCGAATCAGTGTGAAAAAGGCAAAAAAGACTTGACATCTTTCAATACTACCTGTATACAATAGTCTATATTTGGCTCCAACTATCCATCCGAAGATTCTTTTATTGCTCTCATTTCCGACCAAACTGGGAATATGTATCAAATTTGGTTCGAAGCCAAATTAGTAAATGTTTCAGGCTACTATCAAATGTCAAATATGGTTTGGCATGCGGTGGTTACTGAACACGTGCATGCCGCTCTGCAAGGTGGATGTTGCCAGAGTTGTGTCGTTTTCCAGTACAAAAATGAATTTCCAAATTATTATTAGTACATTTTGTTTCCTGTTCCTTAATATATAAAATGGATTGGCTTTGTAACATCCGATTTGGAATAGAGCATTAAAAAAATACTATGTTTATCAAGACATTCTGATTTAAATTTTTTGAATTGAATTAATGTTTAGTTTAACAGAAATTTTTGTTTCAGTATTCAGAATTAAATATTAAATTAAAAAAACAGAGACATCTTCTTGTTGTCTGAAGATGGGATAGTTAGTTCCCAAAACTCGAGCCGCAATTAAATGTGTGAAAAATCAATTTATTGGTAGTAAAACATAGTAATTTCTACAAATTGTTTTAATTATTATCAACTACCAAATAATAAGGGCTAAAAAAGTTCAGTATTTAAATATTTTGATTTACTTACTTTTATCAAGCGGTCATCTCTAGCTAATGTAGTCCTTCCATGGTTTGAACCAGGTCTGTTAGTCAGCAAACTAACTTATTTGTAACACTGACAAAGCCTCTTCAACCCAACTCTATCAAATAATTTGCAATTAACAGATTAAACCACTGAAGAAAACATACCGATTATAGCCTTTGAAATTTAGGTGGGTAACAACTCGCTTTTTATAAAATACTTATTGAAACAACTTTTTTTTCAAGCAATCACGATTGAATCGTCGGATTCAAATGGTGAACTTTGTTGCAACCAGAGCAACAAAACATTTTTGAAATAAATGCAAATTAGGGGATATAAATTGAAAATTACTACGAAGAAGTATTTGGATATTAGAGAATAATAGCTGGAATTGATTCACCAGAACCTCTACAGATTTTAATCTAAATAAATCTCATGAAATCATTTACAAATACTTCTTCGTAGTAATTTTCAATTTATATACTTTAATAATTCAGAAATTTCTTTGTATTACATCACATGCACGTGGTAGTTATCTAATGTAGAGTCTAAGTCGTATCTTCTTTCAACCCAAAATTGGTTAGTTGTTGGCAAACATTTGTGTTAAAGAAGGTATTGTTATATATTTTTAAATGGTTATTTTGTTTATTCAAATAACTCTTAAGTGATGAGATTTCGGGTCCGAATGTATCAGGTTCTTTCTCTGGAGAATGTTATATATTCTTTGAAAAAAGGAAAATAAAATAATAAGAAACGGATTTTTACTTGATAGAAGGATTATTACAAAATTTGAATATCAAAACAGATTTAATCTGTTATTCTTCTACAATTTTAATTTCAAAAAAATTTTAAGAAACTTTAAGAATTAAATTATTGTCTTTATAGGCACTGCTCATATTTAATAGACGTATAAAATCGATATTCCATGTGACATTGTAATATGAGTTTCGATTTTATACGTCTATTAAATATGAACAGTGCTTATAAAGATATTAATTTAATTCTTAAAGTTTCTTGAATAAAAATTTATTTTAAATTAGAATTGTAGAAGACTAACAGATTAAATCTGTTTTAATATTCAAAATCTGAAAATGAAAAAGGCCTTTTTTGAATTAATGTTGAACATTTTTTGGTGAAGGAACTTGTGATTCTTTGATATCCAATCGAAACATATATATGTATAAGGTGATGTCTAAATAATTTTATCATTATTTTATATTTCTTTTTATTCTTTATTAGTTAATTTCCCCACATGTGATGATGAAATATATGTCTATAAAGTGATACAGTGTATTTAGGACATAATTTAAAATTTAATTCTAAATGTTTTCATGAGATTCATTTGGATTTTAAACTGTAGAGGCAGTGTACGTAGGATCAATTCTTCCATGGCTTCATTTTTTATTAATAATATTGATCCAATGAAAATTAATCAAAAGTTGCAGTACCTTGATTCAAACCTGAAATTGTTGATTTCAGATTAAACCGTATTATCGAACTAAACGTTGACAGAAAGTCAAACGATAATTTATTCGAATTTGCCAGTCCATAGCAATCTCAATAGTATAACGAAAGTATTTGAAATTGGTTAATAGATCCTATATACAGGTAAGAAAAGGAAGTGCGGCAACATCCTTTTACATTGGCGACCCTTCACCTTGAAAGTGAATCATGATCTTTAAATGTATGGAATAACTAGTTGATGCAAGCTGAAAGAAATATAGCATGCTTGTTAACAGCATCTGTCAAGATGAGCATGTTGATTTTGGAATATTTTCACACTTATTGGAGTAATTACTGTCATTTAGTTTCTATAAGAATAGGTAATGAGCCAGTTAGCTGCTTGTTATCACCAGTTAGGTATTTTTATCTCAGTATACATATAAATCTACAAATGCTGTTTTTACCTTTTAATCGGGTGTAACAAACTGACCAAGTGAAATTTTCCCACTGACTGAAATGTACATAAGGCAAAAGAGTTAACATTTGATTTGAATTTTTCACATCTAGTAAATTTCTCTCTAATGATTGAAAGCTTTGAACTAATGTGGAACTGCACACGATATATTAATAGGCATTGTATAAAACAATTTCATTCAGAACAAGGACTTAATAAATAAAGACAATAAACCTGGAATCTATAGCTTGCATTATAATGATGGTTTATGTTGGCCGAACTGGAAGATCCTTCAGAAAGAGAGCACAAGAACACCAGAAGAGTTATATATCTATTTTCTCAATATACCCAAACCATTTGAAATAATTTGGACATAATTTCAATAACAACTAAGAGATTCTTCAAATTATTCAATAAAATGCCTTAATTAACATTCATAGAACAATTTAAAATTAATGGATACAATTTCTTGAAAATTTGTTCAAACTAACTAGCAGATGTAAACATATCTCTTCTGTTGGATATATTCAGTTAATCTGGGTAGAACTCCAATCTACTCAGTATATCACGACCCCCTTTGGTCTTTTTTTTTTAAATTGGGCTATTCAAAAATCTATTGTTATGGATTTTCAAAGTGAAATAATATCAGTGATGGGTTAGAAAATTCTTAACGATAAACAATAATTATTTAAAAAGCAACATACCCTTTAAATTTTTGATGGATTCGGTCTTTACTTGATAGAAATTCATTTTCAGCTAGTAATGAATAAACCTAGTAATATAGCATTAACTGGTTTATTCTACCACGAAAGACCCTATTCCGAGAAAAATATTACAAATTTCATATAAAAACAGAATATCCGAAGACATTGCCAATTATTTCAAGGAAAATTTTAATTACATAGCAGCTTTTAGAACCATTAATATTATTGATAAATATAGTTAAAATAATAAAGATAAATCAAACAAAAATAATAATTCATAAGTTCTATAAGTTGACTTGTAAGGATTACCCAATGATTAATATTGGTCAGATCGGTAGATCTTTCAAGAAAAGAATACACGAATATCAAAAGAGCTGCACTTAAAATTCAACACATTCCACATGTGCCAACCATCTAATAGAATTTGAACATAATTTCAATAACGAATAAGAAATTATGCATATCGAGAGTAAAGGATCTAGATTAACATTCTTAGAATCACTGGAAAAAAACCGATACAATTCTTAGAAAATTCTCCTAAACGAACAAACGGACACGAATAGGTCACCTTCATTGAATATCTTGATGTAATTTGGAAAAACCAACGACTACCCCAATAAATTTTATTGCCGTTATCTCTCCACCTAATTGCGTATTCCCTAAAAAATACCATTCTACTTTTAGTCCCACTTCTTGTAATACCTGTCAATACATACAGGTATGCAAAAAACAGTCGGAAACATGGGAAATTCAGTGTTAATCAAGAATGCAGTGGAGCAGTGGAAGAATCAAAAACTCAGCGCGATGCGATGACCAACAAACGACTGATCTGTCTCAATGGTAATGGAAGTGAAAGCAGACTCCACAGCTTTTTGATCGAAGCATCAACACTGCTCACTGCCATTGAAAGAGAACAATCATTTATTCGTCATCGCATCGCGCTGAGGTTTTGATTCTTCCACTGCTCCACTGCATTCTTGATTAACCCTGAATTTCCTATGTTTCCGTCTGTCTTTTCCATACCTGTATATAAGAACCTATGTAAGTTTTCATACGGTATCAAATCAAATGTAGAATATGATTAAAGCCACAGTGTGGCGAAACACTTGTTATACAACAATAGAAAGTTTGTGGAGATTGAATTCTATTTATTATTATTTTATGACTTGTCAAAAACATTCTACATACATCATTAAAATGAATTAGATAGAAAAGTTTATAATCTAACTCAAAAGAACAATTACAAATGCAATTTTCATAAATAGAAACTTTCGACAAGAATTCATTCCTAGAGATAAATTTTTAACGATAAACCAAATTTAGCGTTTACCAAGCAAATTTGAGAGAAGTTATACTAAATTTTTAATTATAATTATAGTGTGCTGATTATACAATATTAAAATAATAAGAAGCGGTGTTTTACTTGATAGAAAGATTATTAGAAACTTTGAATATCAAAACAGATTCAATCTGTTCTTCTACAATTTTAAATTACAAAAAATTTTTTTGAAAAACTTTTAGAATTAAATTAATGTCTTATAAGCACTGCTTATATTTAATAGACGTATAAAATCAAAATTCATTATACAATATCAAATGGAATAAAAAAATGTTTTGTTCCAAACATGCGCACCTGAGCTTGTCAGACAGGCGTGGTACCTATGTTTTGCCTGTAACAAACAAAATGTTTAATTTCTGGTCTTATATTTATGAAAACACAACAAACAAAATTGTTTGTTGTGTTTAGCATAGAACAAAGAGTACCTTGGATATTACATGTACCTACCTAGTTTGAAATTGCATTCAGAGAGTTTCCAAAAATTGTTTGGTAAGATTTCAAGTTTATTTATTTTTATTTGATTTTACCTTTCAAATGTAAAGTTGAACTGACCATATCTGAATTCTAATTGTTTTTGAGGATGTGCTACATGTTTTTTAGAGTTTTTGAAGTAACTCATTCAAATATTTAAACATATTGAATATTTCAAATAAAATAGTTTTGGAGGAGTTCTTAAAATTATGTTGTGTATTTTTGAAAGAGATTTAGTTTTCATAAATATAAGACCAGAAACTAAACATCGAACAGTTCAGGTGGGCATGTTTGGAACGAAACATTCAATATTACTTATTTTTTAATTTTGATTAACAATTTAATTTTGTTGGGTTTTTATATTTCATTTGATACTTTATAATGAATTTTTATTTTATACGTCTATTAAATATAAGCAGTGCTTGTAAGACATTAATTTAATTCTAAAAGTTTTTAAAAAAAATTTTTGGAATTAAAATTGTAGAAGACTAACAGATTAAATCTGTTTTGATATTCAAAGTTCATACAATATTTTTGAGTGAATTATGTAATTAAGAAAAAAACAAATGAATAAATAGAAAAATTCTTATTCAAAAACTTTTAGAATTAAATTAATGTCTTATAAGCACGGCTTATATTTAATAGACGTATGAAAAAAATCAAACTCAATATACAACATCAAATGGAATAAATATTCAACCTGTCAGTCTTCTACAATTTTAATTTCAGAAAATATTTATTCCATTTGATATTGTATATTGAATTTTAATTTTATACGTCTATTATAATCCGTGCTTATAAGACATTAATTTAGTTCTAAAACTTTTTGAAAAAAAAAATTTTTTGAAATTAAAATTGTAGAAGACTGACAGATTAAATCTGTTTTGATATTCAAGAAATAATTATATATTTGTGTTTACATATTATCATTTGGTTTTAAAAAATTTCATAAAATACCTTGCAAACTTTGTAAAATTTCTGTGACGAACATAGAATACGTATGATTTTAAAAGTTCACTTCATTCTGGTGTTTGTTCAGATAACTACATTTAGTTTGTCTGATAAGATATTTTTTGTTTATTTTTTTAAATGTAAAGTAGGGCTGACGAGTTTTCGTTGTGAGAATTCTAAATTGTTTTTTGAAGATGTTCTGCATCTTTTAGGAATTTTTTTGAAGGAACTCATTTTGAGCAAGTTGTTTTTGAAGAAGTTCTGGAGGTTATGTTTTGCATTTTTGGAAAGGAATTTGGTGTTTTAAGTAGATTTAATTGGTAATTTATATTTCTCTTCCCTTTGATAATGTGTAATAAGTGTCTATTCTCTATATCTACTGAATTGACACAGCAAAGTTCTAAGACATTTATTTTATTTAATTCTAAAAGTTTTTGACTAAAATTTTTTTTAAATTAAAATTTGTAGGAGGTTAATAGAATAAATCTATATGATATTTAAAATTATATACATATATTTTAAAAAATTTCAATACTCATAAAGAACACTGATTCACCACACCAAAAAGTTTTCGAGAACATTAACCTATTCGATTGAAAAATAGTTCCTTGAGAATAATTTTTCGGTTAACGACGTAGTCCCCGAAGCAGTCTAGCTCATCGGCGCATTTCAAGGATAGCTCAAAGACCATTTTGAACAATAAATAAATTCTATTAATCAGCCGAAATCGATTCGGCGAATATGCAAATGACGTTCGCGAAAACGAGCTGTTGAGGAGACGCGAAGGTACATACCAGCTCATAAGCGACCAAAACAGAATAAAAGTCGTCTAGTTCGACGACAAGGCAGGTGCTTGCCTCAAGTTCAAGGCTTTTGACGTAACTCCTGCCAAGGTTGAAATTTCCTATTGACTCGCAGTGGCAATGTAAATAAGGAAGCAGTATCAAAATGACCATGTGACGTAGTTTCGAAAAATGAAAGTTATGAGATGAGAGTATACCGTGAAAGTTGTTAGGGAAGGTCGATCCCCAATGCTTTGAACGTTAACCTGAAGATGTCGACGGTGATCTCAAACGTGAGATAGTTGAAGTTCCGATACTGATTTCTTGAAATGGATATAGAAGAGTACTTTTCTATAAAACGAATAGACATAGATACTTCACAGCTTTATTATATATAATAGCTGGATTTATTCTCCGAAACCTCCACAGATTTAATCTCTTGAAAACTTTTTAGAATTGAATTTAATAAAATGGCTTAGAAGACACTGTTTGACTTCATAAACATATAGGATTATCAACACGTGTGAACAACTTCTAACCAATCAAGAATCAAAAGAAAACATACAGTATACTAAATAATTTAAATCCATCACCCAAGACAAATTTGTTTCCAGTCAGAAATAACAAATTCCCTCACCAAAAAATGTTCCAAGTAGGATTCAAAAATGTCTTTTTCATTTATTTTTTCAAAAAATAGAGAACAATTTCTCCAGAAAATGGAAATTCTTACCCATAAATTCATCAATTGGGAGTTATTTGGATGCTAAATAAAAACAATCAATAAAATACATCTACATTCCTTCATTCATATTGAAAAAACATAAGAAAGTATTTTTAAAGGCATTTCATTCAATTTAATTCTAAAAAGATTTCGAGTGATTAAATCTATAGAGGTTTTGGAGAATAAATCCAGCTATTATCTGTATTATTCTAAGAAACTCTTTGTAGTAAATTTTAAATATATATTGTTTGAATTTTCCATAACTTGTATTGTCACATATGCGCCTGGTAGTTTTCAAATGTAGAATCTATAGTCGTATCTTCTTCTTTATTGTTTTTTATGTTTTTTACATAAATATCGTACAAATAAAGAAAGTAAATCCGGAGTCTACAAGTTGACTTGCAAAGATTGCCCTTTAGTATACATTGGCCAGACTGGTAGATCATTCAAGAAACGTGTCCAAGAACACCAAAGGGGTTATATATCCAATTCTGTACATTCGACATATGCTAATCTTAAGGAATTCAGGCATAATTTCAACAATAATTATGAAATTATCCACGTTGAAAGCAAAAGTTCTAGATTAACACTTTTAGAATATCTTGAAATCAACAGGTATAATGCCCGTAAAATCCTTTTGAACGAACAAACAGATGTCGATCATTCTCCATTACTAAATATTTTTCCTTAATGGCATTTTTAGCGGCAAACTCCAATAAACGCTTAGAGTTTTTATGGCTTGTGCTTCCATTAATTGGTCACGTACCTAAAAATGTATTTAAACTCGGTTACACTGAATACCATCAGACAGTACAATGTAATACCTGAAGAAGCCACATTGTGGTGAAACAATTGTTGTAGTAGTACAAACATTTTTGTGGAAATAAATTACTGTCTCATATACATTTTTTTAATTAAAAAGAGTTTCCACCAAGTAAAGACCGAATCTATCAAATATAGATTATTTTGCTGAAGAGATTTGGGTGCGAATTTATCAGATTCTTTCTCTGGAAAATGTGTAATATATTCTTTAAAAGGGGAAAATGAAAAAAGGCCTTTTTGAATTATATGTTGAACATTTTTGGTGATGAAACTTGTGGTTCTTCAACATCCAATCCAAACATATATGTATAAGGTGATGTCTAAATAATTTGGTTATTATTTTATATTTCTTTTGATTCTTTATTAGTTAATTTCCACCACATGTGAAGATGATATATATGCGTATGGAGTGATACAGTGTAAAAAAAAATTAATTCAAAAATTTTTAGAATTAAATCAAATAAATGACTTCTTTCAAATACTGAACTCTTTCAGCCGTTTCTATTTGGTAGTTGATCATAATTAAAACAGTTATTTTATTTTCCAACTATGTTCTATTACCAATAAATTGATATTTTACACATTTAATTGTGACTGGAGTTTCGGGAATTAACTATCCCATCTTCAGACAACTGATAGTTAATTCCTGAAATTCGAGTCACAATTCAATGTGTTAAACATAGTAATTTCTACAACTTGTTTTAATTCAAATAAATGTCTTTAGAACACACCGTGTCCATTTAGTAGACATACAGAATTAATAATTGCACAGTACCAAAGGGAATGAAAGAAATTCAAAGAAATATAAATTGTCATCTAAAAATTATTAAATAAGTACATGAAGAGTACAAAATTTTGTTTCATTCCTTGTTTAATGAAAACTAAATTTCCTTTCAAAAATGCAAAACATAATCTCAAGAACTTTTTGAGGTTATGACAAAATAATATATAATAACATAAATTTATTGTGGAGATATAACATCCACTCACTAAAGGAAAATAAATTTTTTAAGCTTTACTTTTTCCGCCTTTAAAAAATTACTGGATACGTAAGATGACCACAGATATTAAAGAACGATAAAAAGTAACTCCTGCATTTTAAATTGGCTGGAGAAAGTATCACTAACTTTACAATTTTTGAGTTAATGAACTGTTAGATTTCGAAGATTGTTAAATATAATAATGTTGGTTGATGACTTCTTAATTTTTTAAGATTTAGGAACAGAATTTATAGAAGAAATAATATTGTGTCAAATCAGAGATATCTGCGGAATGGAAACCTGAAATTAGTTTTGAATACAATTAATTAGCATGAAAAAATTGGATGGAGAAAAATTCATTTTCAAAATAGTTACACATAATTTAAGGCATACATACTATTATTCCTTCAGTATTTTTCACGAGTTTAAGCAGATGAATTGAAAAATAGTGAATAGTTTCTGAAAATTTGGAAGACAAAAAGCTTTCAAAATAAACCAAGATTAGTATGTCCATGAATAATACTATTAGATAAATTGAAATTCGTGTCGATACTTGATAGAAGTATTTGAATAGCTTCAAAATTAGAATTATATCATATCATAAATAATAAAAAATATTTTGAATGCCTGGGAAAAAACTATTTTCGCTTTCGACATAAAACGTATTGATATAAATGTATTATCACAACATTTATAGTTACGTACATAAACATACATATACAGAAAAATCTACTATTCCAAAATTATATAAAATTCTCAAATTAAAGGATAGAATAAAAATTATTTGAACCAGATCTTCAACATATGACAGATATTTGTTTCGATATAGTTTGTCTCCTCAGATACGTACTAAATTCCAATTCAAATAAATCACAAAAACAACTTTTAACTCGCCAGAAAGATAAAATTTGGAAATGAATCAACTCAAACATGATGAATGTATTGAAGATACTTACGTGCACACTGAATACAGAAAAACATAATACATGTTATTTTTCTCAAACAATGTCTCATGATAAGAACAAAATTAACCAAAATTATTATATATACATATTACATAATGCTGAATTTGAATATCAAAACAGATTTAATCTGTTAGTATCCTGTAATTTTAATTTCAAAAAAATTTGATTCGAAAATTCTTAGAATTAAATTAATGTCTTATAAGCACAGCTTATATTTAATAGACGTGTAAAATCAAATCTCAATATACGATATCAAATGGAATAAATAACCCAACAAATATAAATTGTCAATTAAAATTAGTAAATAAATATTTGAAGGAGACAAAATTTTGTTTCTGATCTTAAAATTATGAAAACTAATTCCTTTTCAAAAATAGAAAACATAATTTAAGGACTTCTCAGAAAATATACTTCATTTGACATATTAAATATATTTAAATAAGTTACTCCAAAAATCTATCAAAATATGTATTATATCTTAAAAAAATAATTAGAATTTCGATAAGGTCTTCATCGGTCCTATTTCACATTTAAAAAATAAAATTAATTATCAACAAATATAACTCACCAAACAAACCTAGTGATATCCTTGTATTGAACACACAAACTTTAAAATCCAAGAGATTCTATGTTTGTCACAAAAAGCACAGGAAGCTGTAAGGTATTATTTCGTTTTCTTTAAACCGCTTGATATTCCATAATGTGTTTTATTTAAACCTAGTATAATTATTTATTAAATATAAAATAAAATAATAAGAACAGGTTTTGTTTTATCGAATATTACAAAATTACAATATTAAAAATTTGTAATATTCCATAATAATTGTAATTAATCCATAATTTACTAAAGTCAAAGATCTACAAAGAATTCCTTAATTATGTATTATTTTTGAAATTCTGTTTAATTTTGTTCTTATAATGAGACATTGAATAACATCTATAATATTTTTCTGTGCATGTTTGCCTATTTATGATTTTAGCCGACATATTTGCACCTTCCTTAAAAGTTTCAATTCTCTAGCTCTTTTCATTCGAAAGTTTGCGGGTTCAAGGACGTACTGGCTGGATAGAAATACTTATGATCTTGAATTCTTCGTCAGTGAGCCCAAACTAGTTGTTTAAGACTATTTTCAATCTAAACTTACAAACATAAGAAAACAGGTGAAAAATTCGTATCGCTGAATCCTCACAAACATGAACGGTTTTTATAATATGCATTTTTTTTTGTTTCCATTAACGAGCTTGCCATGTAATGGTCTCATTGATTGAATCAGTATTTATATTATAATTAATAAAACAAATTCCTTCGAGCCGGATTTGAACCAGCGACCTATGGATATCAACCGATTACTAAATCTACAGTCCACCGCTCTACCAACTGAGCTATCGAAGGTGGTGTTGAAATTTAATACATCAATTCTGTCAGTGATCCTCAATATTGCCATAACGAGGTCAAAGTAAATGCTATATGATGCTCAGAAAGTAAGGGTAAATTTAGTATACTTCCAGTTTTTCTTAAGCATCCATGATCTTGCAGTACACTTATTCATCATGATCGCTATTATTGAGAAATTTCCTGCTTTTATACTAAATTTCTTCATTAATAAACCTGAGCAGAAAATCCTTGAATGGAGAAAGTTTCTACCCGTGTGCTGCTGAGCTGCAAACCCACCAATTTTTTTCAGCAAAATATGTATTTTTTCTGCGGAACAGTGAAACTGCGTTGATATAGTTAAGACACATTTGAAGTATCTTGACGACTTCTGCATTTGGATAATTTCAGCCGATTCAGTAGTCTCACAAGACATCTGCAAGTTCAGTAAAACAATACGTCATTCAACGTTTACTTATTGTCATTTTATTTTGGTAATATTGAAGCAGAGACAAGCAGTTTCGCCATTACCCGTTCACCTGTATGCCTAAAAGCTGAATATGATCGCTTGTGCGAGATTTGAGCTGCAATATATGCAGCGCTTTCACGTTTTAATCTCAGATGACTTTTGTTTTTTGAGCATGTCGCCTGTATTAATTTACTTTCGTTTATTGTCGATTTGACCGGGACATTTTGAATTTTTTAAAAATTTGTATTGATGAAGATATAATTTATGATGTTATTAACGTTCAAAAATTTCACAAGCATTTGTTTATTGAAAGAAAAATCTTCCAGACCCGTTTGCCCGTGTACTTTTTAATGGTGAAAACTTGTGGTCACATGTATTACTCATTTGGCCCATTTAATTTTTGTGGTGTTTTCGAATTCTTCGTGATTACTATGAAAATGTCTGAAAATCCTGATGTTTTTCGTGGGCTTGTTAATTTTTCTGTAGATTTTGATAAACTGTCACTTGAACATTTAAAGAAAAAAACGATCTTCAAATGCACTTCAAAAGAAATTCAATTTAATTCACATTATGAGAAATTTTAGGAAACAAAAATTTTTCTGTAGAGTGTATTTTGCCTTTGAATTGTTATTGTTACTTAGTATTAATTAGTTATAAAAGGTCATTTCAGAAATATGAAAAGGTAAGAAAAGTTTATTTCTTAATTTCTGAAATGAATTTTCACATATTACCTTAACGAAAAATATGATAACATGTAATTTTCATCAAATAAGGTTATTAGTTTATTGAACATAACATAAAGTTACTATTAACATGTTGAAAAATCGAGACTTGTCTTGTTAATTTGAAATATTCAATCTTTAACTCTAGATAAGTTTGAAAAGAGTATCATACGTATGTATACAACTAATGGAGACGGCTTAAAGGAGACCCTTCGAGCGGCTGGTTTCTAACAACCCATCACGGAGTAGGACCATGATAATGAGGAAATAAAAAAATAGAGGTGACCCTACCAGTCGAAGGGATTACCTTGACCCATCTGCATCCATATTAATTGCTTCTGGAATATCCTTATCTAAACCCATGTTGGACGCACCAAGAAAATGGATAACTACGGCTTGGACCACCCCACGATGAATTAGGTCGAAGAAATTTCGAAATTTTCCACAGAACGATGTTCATGAATCATACTTAAATTTCAGGTTTGGGGCTTGTATTCGGTTATCAGAAATGATGATCATTTTTCATCTGAGAACTAGAGATTGTAGGCTCTATAATATGTGAACCCTTTTAATCCCTCCATTATTCTTAAATACTTCATATAGTCTTTTATTTGTCACCTTTTCTAATAGTTGAAACGATGTATCAATAATTTTGGTAATATGATAATATTTTTTCATAGAGTTTTATCACTATAAGATACTAACAAAATCAGCAGCGGCTTTTATATGCCGAAACAAATTTTAGAATGTAATTTGAGTTAATTTTGGTGCCGAAAAATTGAGATGTTTTCATAGTTTTGTGAGTATAGGTTTAACTTCACCTTCAGACAACTTAGAACTCAACGAAAGCTACTGAGGATTTGTGTATGTTCAAGTAAAAAAAAATGAACAAGAATACAAACAAGTGGTACAAAATAACTGCAGAGTAAAGAGAATTGGTAAGCATTTACTTAAATATGTTAGAGATTTTGGGCTGAAATGGATCCGTGGGATAATTCATTATTTTTATTTGAACTGATTTGAAAAATTCTACAGATTTCAAATAGTAAAAACCAACAGACCAATAGAAGAGGTGTTGTGATCCATCATGACAACGCCAGGCCACACACGTCTCTAGTGAGTCGCCATAAACTCCAGGAGCTTGGTTGCGAAGTTTAAATGCACCCACCATATAAATCGGACTTGGCATCAAGCGATTACCACCTTTTTCTCGCATTGCAGACCTTTCTGAGTGATAAGAAATTGTCATCAAGAGAACATTGCTATTATTCTGTAAAGTCTTGGAGTTCACGCAATAATAATGGATTTTTCTGCAACCTACCATAAACAAAACAAAAATTTCTGAACATAGAAGAACTTCGAATTTAAATGCAATCTATGTCCTAATTTAATGAATGAAAATTTTTGTTAAGACAATTTTTTTTAATATTTACTAATTATCTTAATTCTATAATAATTGATTAGGACCCTAAAGCGTATATTCCATATTTGCATAGATTTCAATAAGGTGGTTTAAATTTCCCAAAAGTTTTATTTATGTTGTTGACATATATGTTTCGGGTTTTAATACATTTTCGAAACTGAGTTTTGAAAATGGGTTGAAACCATAAACATATGTGTCAACAACATAAATTAAACTTTTGGGAAACTTAACCAAGTGTATTTATTTACCTTAATAATATCGAAAATATTTTGTCAAGTGGCTTGTGAGAAATCAATATATTCAATTAGATTTCATTGAATTTCACTAAATAATGTTTCTTAATTGAATTAAAAATATCAGGAAAGCACAGAATATAAACAAACCTCAGCAACTTACTATGTAGAATAAAATAAATTCAAAGAGTGTGTTTCTGATAGAGGAAAATATTTCATTGTACATATAAAAATTAAACTATTTTGTAAAACTTCTCCATAATTCAAATTTATTTTCAAATAAAATGAAAAACTATGCTTCTATTTACGTGTTAGTTGACATATAGAAATCAGCAATATCGTACAGAAGTCTATAATATGAACGAATCTATAGGAAAACCATATTACATACCTGAAACCCGAAAGTAAAATTTGAAGTTAAAGATAAGATTTACAATTTTTTTGTTTTGAATTTTTGCATTCAGTCACACACATTTAACTTTTAAGCGTCAGGATCTTATCATTTATTCATACAAATAAAAACATAGTTTTTCTGAGACATTTTGATGTAATTTGAAAAAATCGAATTGTCTAGAGATTTTACAGAATAATTCTGAAATTTTAAATATCATACAGATTTATTCTGTTAACCTCCTACAAATTTCAATTTCAAAAAATTTCTTTATTGAAAAACTTTTAAAATTAAATTAAATAAATGTTTTTAGAAAACACTGTTCCATTTTGTAGACATATAAAATTAACACTTACTAAGTACCAAAAGGAAATAAAATAATTCAAATAAATAGAAATTATCATTTAAGGTAAATAAATACTTGAAGGTTACAAAATTTTGTTTTGTACCTTGTTTTATGAAAACCAAATTCCTTTCCAAAAATGCAAAACATAACCTCAAGAACTTCTTCAAAAACAATTTACTCGAAATAAGTTCCTTTAAAAAAATTCCCAAAACATGCATCTTCAAAACATATTTTTGAATTCTTACAACGGAAACTCATCAGCCGTACTTCACATTCAAAAAATTAAAAGAATCAACAGAAGATATCTCACCAGACAAACTGAATATACTTATCTAAACAAACACTAGAATGAAATGAACTTTTAAAAATCCTACGTATTCATTTTGCAGGGTATTTTATGAACTCTTTTAAAACCAAATGATAATATGTCATAAGTGTAAACCAAAAAATATATAATTATCATACAATATTATATTATACACAATAATTGTATTAATTACATGTAATAATCCTTCTATCAAGAAAAAACTTTATTTATTATTTTATTGAATATGGAATAATTCTGTTTTTATATTTATTTCCCCATCTACTTCTAACAAAAATTGTGGTTACTCACGTACATTATTATATACTGATTTACAGTTCGAACATTGAAAATAATATTTTTCAAAAATTTAACGCCAACATGTTTATTCGACACAGATTATTAATTCTATTTCTTTGAAGTGCCTTACAATAAATTTTTAGTTGCATAATTCTAATTCTTGGCTACTCGAGAAAATTACAAAGTGAAATGAAAAAAAGCGCTTCGAATTATATACAAAAGCTTACACTTAAGCATTCAGATAGAGAAAAATTTTTTTGTTATATTTAGTTATAGAATTCTACACAACGCAATATTTTACCCAATTTACTCCCATTAGTAAGACACTTTTTTTCAACTTGATTTCATTCATTTTATTTTTTAGTTCGAACTTCAAAAAAAGGGGCACTAAAAAAACAAGGATTAAAAACTGGTTAAGAATCTGGTACCTGTCCAGCAACGACTTCGATTGAACCAGGAAGCGATTTTAAGGGTTTATCAACCTCCTGAGAAGGGCGGTACCGTTAATTTCTACCCTGTTATATGGTAGATGCAGGTCTTCCGCATTCTTAACGTTCATCCCTGAGTTGAATTTTTATCAGGTATAATCTCACTTTCTTTTAAGTGGCCTATCACCTTTTTTCATAATTAAATCTCTTTCCTGTTTGAAGTGCCATCCATCTATGAGATATAACGAAAAGTATGTCTTATATAATATTTATTGTAATACTTTTTAAATCAAGAATTTTTCTAGTTGCAAAAATTTTATGATAATCAATATAAATTTCTGATTTATTATCCGCTTTAATTCTTTTTATTCCAAAGATTTATAAGAAAAAATTAAATTAAGATTTTTTCAATTTTCAATTTAATTCAAATTTAACAATCTCTATCAAGTACGACTGGAATGTTAAATATTCGTTCGCTCGTTCTGAGGAACTAGAAACTATCGTTTTACTCAAATGTGCGTAATTTTAGAATTTAAGAAAATGTTGTCCGAAATCTATCAATAGTTCGACGAATAAGCTGCTCCGATGGACGATTCTGTAAACCATAAATTTCAGGAAGTAGTCTATAAGTTTTGCGAATAGAACACTGATTTTGAAAATAAATTTCAACAATTTGTAAACGTTGTTACGGGGTGAGTCTTTCCATGATAATTTGTCAATGCTAACTGAACAGAAATGTCAAAACAACATGGCTTCTACCTTCTGTCAAATCACAGTTATTCCTATCGAAAGTTCTGGTACTCTAAAAAAACACCCAATACCAACCTGAATTATATATGATTTTCGAAATTCTGGCTTTTATTATAATATTTGTTTTTTCATGGAAATTTGTTTAGAAAGAAAAACTGTTTTTATGTTTTCTGGATTGGAGGGCCTAGGGTACAACTTCGCTTCAGAAATCTCTTTCTAATGTATCTTGTTATGAAAATCAACATGCCACTTTTTTCCTAAGCTTTGATTTGGTGAGCCAAATTTTACTAGAATAATTTATTTGAATCTGAATTCAACACCCACCTGAAGATGATACATTAGGATCAAAACGCTTCATAGGTAAAAATTTAACTATTTTTATTCTAGCTTTTATTTTAAAAAGTTCCAAAAATTTTTAGCTATGGTAGATTTATATAAATAAAAACGTGTTGAGAATATTTACAAGAATGAATGTAATGACATAATAACATTTTCTGATAAAGGCGGTAACTTTTGTCCAATTCCCGAATTCTACAACAATATAGTGGTAAAAATTTAAGAAGGATTACAGTATGAGAATAATGAAAAATGGAACACGGAATGCACTGAAACATTCCAAGAACAATTTATATTATGATGAACGTACTATCATAGCGCTGGCTCTTAATCTATACTGTTTAATTTTATACTTAACACAGATACATTTTTTCCGTAAAGAAAAATAATAGCAGATAAACATACCTTCACTAATCGCGACGTAAATAAGATGGTCATGTATCACATTAAAATTTTTATATATAGAACGTCGTACATCAAAGAATACTGATACCAACCTGCCTAAGATCTCGTTTATTATCCAATAAAATCGCAGTTTAACTGAGCGTGAAGATTTTCAATGCTCAGCTCAATTGAAATTTAATTGAGTATTTAATGTATATTAACTACTGTTGAGGGTATAATATATTTTGCAATATTAGATAAGGATCAGGCGAGCTTAATGCCAACCTTAGCTTTTGGCTGGAGGGTTGTATAGTTACATTAATTTATTAGTTGATGAAACGAACTGGATGTTGCTCCATATTCTTCAAGTTATTACTGAGATAAATTACATTAGGTATTTACTTTCATTAGTGTGAATTGAATATATGACATGATGATCTCAAGCGCATATCATTTCAACCAAAACATAATAAGAACTGGTCATAAAACCGTACATGACACATTATTAATTCGTTAGAAGGACTTGACACATACGTCTTTGGTAAAAAAAGTTTTTATAATCTATATATATATATATTGAAAATTTACTATGAAGAAGTACATGAATATTAAAGATAATAGCTGGAATTAATTCTGCGGAACCTCTACACATTTAAATCTAACTAAATCTCATGAAAATATTTAGAATTAAATTTTTTTAAAACATGTCACTTTATAGACATATATATTATCATCAAATGTGGTGGAAATTAACTAATAAAAATCAAAAGAAATATAAATTAAAGACCCAATTATTTAGACATCAGTTTATACATACACGTTTCAATTGGATGTTAAAGAATTACATGTTCCATCACCAAAAAATTTTTAATATATATATATTTATATATAAATAAAAAATGCCTTTTTTATTTTCCTTTTTAAACAATATATAGCACATTCATCAGGTTCTTTCTCTGGAGAATATATATTATTTAAAAAGGATAATAAAAACAGGCCTTTTTGAATAATATGTTAAACATTTTTTGGTGATGGGACTTGTGATTCTTCAACATCTAATCGAAACATGTATGTATAAGGTGATGTCTAAATGATTTGGCCTTTATTTTATATTTCTTTTGATTCTTTATAAATTAATTTCCACTACATGTTATGATAATATATATGTCTTTAAAGTGATACAGTGTTATCTAGGACATGTTTTTTTTTTTAAATTTAATTCAACATGTTTTCATTAGATTCAGTTAGATTCAAATCTGTAGAGGTTTCGAAGAATAAATTCCAGCTATTATCTGTTATTATAATAATTATTATAAGAGAAGATAACACTACGGCTTCTTTAAATTCACATTTTGCAATGCAGTTAGAAGTGTAAGCCCGAAGAAGTTACTGTGTTGGCGAAACAATGTTTGTTTATCAAAATTTTTATCCAATTTGTGGTAATTATTCTAAATTTTTTCAACTGCTAATCACTTAAGTGACTACATATATATTATGTGCTTTCAGTTATTAAATTATTATTAAAAAAAAGATTCGCTTTATTACCACTTCAATATGCATTTAAATAATAATTACCTTTCAAGTAACTACTGATCACTAGCAAAACTGTGCGAGATTCTTTGTTAGTGTGAGTGTATAATTGAAGTCTGATCATATTGAACTTATTGAAATTTAAACACAGAATAATATATATTTTACAAATAAAATACACCTATTTTCCTTATTCTGTGTTCAATTTTCCATAGGTTGAATTTAATTAAAATTAGTAGAATAATGATAAACCAAAGTGAATAAGTATTCTATTAATATTCACAGTTTTGTTTATGTAATTGATATAATCATTACAATTTTCAATTAAATAAAATAATAAAGATTATTTCAAAAATAATTGTTGTCAAAAATAAATTCTGGAGATATTCTCTATAATTTAGTCAATTGAAATAAATTTCCATCAAGGAAGAACCGATTCCATTCAAATATTTGTATTTGTTTTATTTTTCCATCATTGCTGCATTATTTTGTTGAATTGTGAATCTTTAACCTATAGCATATTTTAATCAAGGGTCGTAAATAAATTTAAAGATTTACATGAATTTGTTAATAGATTTTTGAAAGTTTCAATATACGGTGAATATATTCTTGGTTTGATTTTTTACTAGATTGTTCAATGGAGAAGAAAACTTCAAGACTTAGTTCTTTCCAAAAACATATTCGGTCAGAATTTAATACAAACAAAAATAAATTAAATACAGTATCTGTTAATAAAGGTAAGCTTTTGTTCGGTTCCCGTTTGTTACAATTTAGATCAATATTTTCAGTTAAAATAAAATAGAAAAAGGCTTTTTACTTGATAGAAGAAATATAACAAAATTTTTGAATAAAAATTTTTTTGAAATTAAAATTATAGAAGACTAACAGATTAAATCTGTTTTGATATTCAAATATTTTTAGCAGTTGTTTCGAAGGAGTATTTTATTTTATACTTTAGTTGAATGAAATACATTAAATTAAAATAAGTTGTAGAAATTAGTATGTTTTAATTATGATCAACTACCAAATAGTAACGACTGAAACAGTTTAGTCTCTGAAACACATATATGTATATGTTGATTTCTATTTAATATCTTGAGTTGAAATGACGCGTTTCGTTAACATAGTTAACTTTTTCATTGGCTTACAAATAACTAGTCTGAAATTTGGTTACATACAGTAGACAAATATTTTAGATGTCAAAAAAAATCATTCTGCTTACCTCACTACAAATTTTTATTTCATAAAAATTTTTATCGAAAACTTTCTAAAATTAAATAAAATAAAAGCCTTAGGAAACATAGTTCCAATATAACAGAATTAATATTCATTACATATTATCAAAAGGAATAAATGAATCCGAAGAAAATATATAATATTGATTGAACTTACTTAATGAATACTTGATGGATACAACGTTATTTCATAACGGTAGTATAAAAACCAAATTCCACTCCAAAAATGACCAACATAACCTCAAAAATACTTTCGAGACTAAGTCTCTGTAGAAAGCACTTTAAAACAACTCTTCGAAAATATGTAATACATCTTCAAAAAAAGGTAATTGAATTTGTAACTGATAATCTTCAGTCTAATTTCGTGTTCATAAAATAAAAACAATCTATACAAAATATATCATGCTCGACGACCTCGTGTGCTTTTCAAAAACTAGGATAGAACACATTCGCATTCCATGATCGTCCATAAAAAGTTCTCATAGTCTTAAAAGTATTTTCAAAGACTTGATTATATCCAAAAAATACTGTGTGTATGAGTGGAAAAACAAAATATAATTATTATATAAATAATAGAATAATAATAGGCTCTTTTACTTGATACTTTCGATGCTGTGTTCTATATGTCTACTAAATTGAAACTGTGTTTTCTAAGGCATTTATTTAATTTAATTTTAAAGATTTTTTGAAAAAATGTTTTTTAGAATTAAAATTGGTGTTGTGGTTGGCGGAATAAATCCCTTCGATATTTGAGATATTGAAGAAGTCTTCTATCAAGTAGAAACCCCTTCTTTTCAAATAAATACTTTCTGTTTTGAGATAGGGGTACAATAAAATATTTTTATTACTTTTAATAAAACCACCGAATCTCTAGTTGAATAGATCCAATAAAGCTGAATTATTATCAGTTTATTAATTCAATAAATTCCCCGAATCTCTAAATCGATTCATTTCTATATTTCAGGTTCAATTTTAGACCCTTATTTTCTTTATGCAACAAATGTCCTATATGGACATGAAATTTGCCGTGAAAATTACAAGTCTTGAATTTTTTTTCTTGGTTATACCTTCAGCCGAACGGATAAAATTGTAGTTGACCACGAAATCTTTATTAGTCATAAAATAAAATAGAAAAAAGCTTTTTACTTGATAGAAGAAATATAACAAAATTTGAATATCAAAACAGATTTAATCTGTTAGTCTTCTACACTTTTAAATTAAAAAAAATAATTAATTAATTAATTTTTTTGAAATTAAAATTGTAGAAGACTAACAGATTATATCTGTTATCTTTATTAGTCTTATATAATCGTTCATACAGACACTTATCATCTCTAAAAATTTTTTTACTTTATTTAAATAATTTTCTACGAAAATATTGAACGGCGATCACATTCAATAACGTCGAGCATAAAAACTGACAAAATAAAAAAGATTGAAATCTGATACTTCTCATTGTTTATGCATGAACCATATTCCCTAGAATTTAAGACCATCGATGAAAAATGTGAGTTACTGCGATATCCATATTTTCCCGCGAAATCGGGTAGCGAATTCACGTGAATGATAATCATTAATAAACAAATTTGCAGATTGCGCTCTTATGACGAACAGAGGCGAGCAACACCATAGTAATTGACGTTTATGGGATCAAGAGAGAAGTTGTGAGTGCCTCATCATATAATTTTTTCTCCATATTGGAGTAGTTATGCCAGTACCGGATCTGAGTGTAAAATTGCCCTTAAAATATTCGGAAGTAAGTCTGATGGGAGCTTGGATTACATTTGTAGATTCTCTACAATTTCTGCATTTTATTGGCAGGTAACTACGTTGAATTTGTTACGGTGGTTTTCTATCGTGTTGACTCGGAAGCTTTTTTGTTACATGAGCTGCCTTTCCAAATAATTCCGGAGTTCCCCAGGGTCCTCACTTGGGCCCACTCCTGTTTATTTAATTCGCCAGTAACATATCTGCTCCTTTTTAACATTGCCCTTTTATGCTTGCTGATCATTCACATTTACCACTTGTGGTGGAGATCATGAGCGACCTCACTGGATATATTTGCGTAGTAGTGGGAGTTTGAAAAACTTGAAAATAACTAGAAAAAGAATTGTAATTAGTTTTTCCAGAGGAGTCATTGCGTTGACTGAATTTAGCGTTTGTCACAAACCATTCTACAGAGAGGGTCATCATCTTTAGACATCCACCGAGTAAGTAATTGGAATAAACAGTATGTTTCAATATGCAGGCGATATGTATACTTTTCTCTATTGAGGTGTTGAATTCTTAAGTAAGTTCCTTTTGTATGACGTTTTATTGACAGCAAGTACATTGAGTTCTTCGACAAAATGGATATCGCAGTAGCTTTTGTGACTCACGCTTCAATAAGATTTAGTTTGAACTTAAAATCTTTCATGAACTCTAAACAGTAATGTGGATTGTTCGGAATTTAAGTTTAGTGTTTTCAGAAGATCGCATGAAGTAATCTGTTACTTTTTAAAAGCTCTTGTCAACTGAAATGAAAAAAATTCCTTTGCTTTCTATAACGTTGTTAAAAAAAATGTCCAGGCTTTCTCGATAAAACAATCTTGAAATCGTTCATCTGGAACCGAAAAGCAAAAAAAATTTGATTGGAATTAAATAAAAAATTAGCTTGTTTTCTATCACTTTTTATTAATTGAGTATATAGTGACTCGAGTTTCGCAGTGTTTACTAGATTTTCATACTGAATAAAAAAAATTATATTTCAATTATTATATATATTTGAAGGTTTCGGTAAAACTTCGAAAAATGGGGTGTGCCACAGGTTCGCTTGCTCATTTAATAGTTTTATTGTCGGAAGGTGCTTTTTGTGTTTAAATATTTCGATGTATTCCAGAATATCTAGTTTTATCCTTTCGTTTCCGGCTGCAATATTTCAAGATTGTCCAATTCTGGGAAGATATGATTGGTTTTCGCAAAATTAGGGTTATCTTTCCAGTTCCTAAATGAAGATTGATGTTCTTTGTACCTTTTGTGGAAAGATCTCCCGGTTTATCTTACATATACGCTACTGCACTATTGACAACTTAATTAATAGACTCCAGAATTATTCAACCGGTTGTTTCTCTCTTTTACATAAAAAAGATGTTGGAAATTTCATGTGAGGGTGTGAAAGTGTAAAATTTCCAATTTTTTAATGCAAAAGACCAAAACAACCGGCTGAATAATTCTGGAGTCTATAAATTTCACGTTTCAAATTTACAATACAAAATGTAAGATATATTATTTGTTCGATATTTTTACCTGCAGTCAGAATTGTAAACTAGACTTCTTATAAAGTGACAAAATGGTATACTTCAAACTAAGTGACAGATGACGCTCAAAGCCTACGTAAGTACAAACGATAGTTCTCCCAACTTGGCGACAGAAAGAAATTCGAAAATCCTACTGAGCTGGCTTGTTAAATGTTTTCCATTTAGAGTAAATAAGTAATTATTCTTGATATGAGTTACAAATGAAAATAATAAATTAAAAATTCTACTATATTTGAGTCTCAAATCAGAGTCCATATCTGTGCATCCATCGAGAGCATAGAAGAAGAAAGGGTGGTACCAACTTCGATATTCATTAGATCATCGTACCTTGCGCATCTCACTTATTGGCGGGTACGTATATTTTTCATTTTACTTTAAAGCACCGTGGGTCTGAATTAAATCTTAATAGGTAGATAGTTATCATGCTATATGATTTTTTATTAATTGTCGACTCGATACGGCATTCCACCGAGATGATCTTTATAAGACATAATTATCACGAACGGCGCAACTTGCATACTCAAGTTGATAATTTTCAGCCGGGATTCATCCCAGCTGGGACTGAAACGTGTTTGTGGGTGCCATCTTTTTTTTCTAATACGAAAATTCATTTCCGTGATAGAGAGGCATCGAAAGAGGAGGTTGCGCTTATTTTACATAAGGAGCTTTAGAGCACTCCTTCAAAACCACTCTTCAATATAGGGATGCCTAGTGAAGCTTTAGGATTTTACAGTATTGGGAGTACAAAATAATAAGTTCCGCTTTTTAGGTCAAAAGTACATTTATTTCAAAAGGTAATGAAGTATTCAAGGTTATATTTATTCTTAGTGTATATGGAAATCTTCCAGAAATAGTTTTTATAAATTTTAATGAAATAACTGGAACTAATTTTCTACATTGAGGTTTAACATAATTAATGCTATTCTATGATTTTTATTTATCAAAAACTCCTCTACCAATATTTAAATAATATTTCAAATAAGTTTTATGTACCATGTATAATCGTAAATTTGTAAAGTATTGAAAATCATGTGAATGTTTAAATCGAGACAGTTATTATTTTTATCAGGCTCCATTTCCATACTGCATAAAATTTATGCATATAAACCTATCCCATAAAATTTTTGTAAATTATTTTCAGCTCAGAATTCCAAAAAAACCCAAATATTATGAATTCTAGAACAAACAGGCAAAATAAAAATCAGCCTAATTATGGCTCAAGCAATCGTGGTTCCACATACATAAATGAGTCATATTCAATTAAAAATCAGGTTATTCTGAAACCATTGTCGAGTGATTAGTATAACAATAAATTTTATGTATAGAAAAATCTACCACATTCATTTAACGACATGAAAAATATATATTCCCTATGTAATTATTCAAATAGTGGATTTATATTTTTATATCATTAAATGAAAGCGGAAGTTTTTTCTATACATAGTACTAATTTTAATAATAATTATTTTGTAAAAGTTATCAGAATATTATGATTTTTAATTCATTAACAACCTTCACCGAGTAAGACTCATAAATTGATAAATATTCATACTTGACAATATTTTTCGCTCAAGTCATTTACTATTGTAGAATTCTAGGATAATTCAATCGTCAAATTTCTGCAATGGATTTGTTTCGAACGAAATGATAGGTCAACATCAGTGGTAAAACATTCATACTGTATTATCATATTGCATATTTACTAACTCTATAAAATCACCTAAATCCTTGACAGAAGTTGTAACTTACTTAAGTGAAGACATACACACATACGTTTTCTCTAATAGGGTTGTGGAAATTTCGCTTGAATGAAAAGCTTGTGCTGAGAGTCTATTTTAATGAGCTATCTCTCCATTCAAACTTCTATATTTTATAATATTTTGATGATTTTCAGCTCCAGTTAATCTTATAGAATTGCACTGGACCAACTAATTTATGATTCGTATTTAAAATGAATTATGACATTCCACCTTTTCTTGTGTGAAAGAAATAATTTAGAACCTTTATATTTGCTTGCAGATGAAACAAAATGGAAGATTTGATTCGTGATTAACCATTATTCAGTCGCCCCATTGTAAGCATGAAAAAATTAATTTTAATTAAATTCGAAGATCTTGAAACAACTCACTAGATCAAGCTCAAAATTTGTATCGAGGGGGCTTTGTTTTTCAATCGCAAATGATTTCAAAGGAAAACTACCGCGACCATTATTTTTCTCAAAGCAGTAGAAACGAGGAACTCTAGCTGTTGTAGTCCCTCCTACGTCCTGAATCAGGTCCTCTAGTGAGTTTCTTCATAACGTGGATATAGTCATTGAACACTAGAAGACTCACAACAAAGATTCTCACAGTTTCGCGCTGACTGTAGCCATATTCTATAGCCGCCACAACAGTATTTATAGCTAACTAATACAGATAATGGCAAAACAACTCAATTAAATATTTTACAACAGACAGATAAAACTGCTGAAAAAACAAATGTACCTATAATAATTTTTAGGAACCATTTTTCTGTCAAACGCTAGCTGAGAAATATTCGGTGAACTGAATTCTGAGTGACTTTTGCAATAAATCAGGATTATTTTAATTGTTGCAACATTACTCGTTGCAACATTACTCGATGCAACAACAACAACAACAAGACGAAGAACTGTACGTACAGAAGAAAATATCACTGCATTAAGTCATAGTATTAATGATGATCCAGATTTGTCTGTTCGTCGAAGTTCACAACAAGTTGGACAACAAGTTGTGCATCCACATGGAAAATTTTGCATCAAGATCTTGGTCTACATCCATACATGATCCAAGTGGTTCAAGAACTAAAGCCACTTGACCATAATAAGCGTCGTTTGTTTGCTGATTGGGCCCTAGAACAGCTTGAAGTTGATCCACTCTTTTATCGTGAAATTGTGTTTAGTGATGAAGCTCATTTCTGGTTAAACCGCTATGTACACAAGCAAAACTGCCGTATATTGAGTGAAAACAATCCTCAAGAAGTTCTGCAGGTTCTAATGCATCCTGAAATATGTACTGTATGGTCTGTTTTACAGGCTGAAGTCATCATCGGTCCATATTTCTTTAAAAGCGATACTGGAGCTAATGTTACAGTGAATGGTGCTCGTTACAAATCGATGATCAATGATTATTTGTTTCAAAATTTGAATGGTATCGACCCAGAAGTGTTTTGGTTTCAACAAGATGGTGCTACACCTCATGCTGCTACTGTAACAATTGATTTATTGAAATAAATATTTGGCGATAACATTATTTCGCGAAATGGTTAATTGGCCTCCAATACATAACTCCACTGGATTGTTTTCTTTGGGTTTATGTCAAGTTATTGGTTTATACTGATAAACCAGAAACAATAGACGCTTTATAAACCAACATAACTCGTGTTATTAATGAAATAAGGCCTGAATTACTCGAAAAAGTGGTGCAAAATTGGTTTGGTCGAATGCCTCAGAGCTAGTCGTGGTGGATATATGCCGGAAATTATTTTTAAAACACAAATGTCATAAAATTATCTTTCAAATAAAAAAAAAATTTGGCTTCAATCTTAATTTAAATGTGTTTTTTTTCAATTTAAAGTTTTATCACTCTAAAAAAACACCCGATATTTTAAGTTGTTGTTCTTGAGTTAAGTGTTAAGAAAAGCAAATTATTGAGCTATTACGATAAGAGTCTGTTGAAGCCCCTGCAGAGTTTCTGACCTTTTTGTTAAAACACATCATTCCATTCGCTGCATTGTAGCTTTTTCAAATACTATCGAAAAATATTAAACAACAGTTGTTCAGAAACATTTGAAGAAGTTGCACTGTATTAAAACGTATCATGTGTTCAACTCCTAATGACAAATAGAAATGAACAAATATGTGTATTATTCAATCGGTAGAATAATACGTTTTAATAGATAATTCACTTACGGTTTATGTAAAAAAATCAAATGAATGTTAGATTTATTATTATGAATGATATCAGGTCGATATATTCACACAGAAATAACTCATATTCCACTTGACCTAACCTAACTAGTACTCGAAACTGATTCTCCATCAGTGAAAGTTCTTTCATGTTTTTACTTTCTAATATCATCATGTAGCACGAATGTAAGGTAGGTCCAGACAACTATACAGTTGTATTACAGATAATAGCTGGAATTAAATCTCCGGAACCTCTCCAGATTTAAATGTGAAATAAATATCATGAAAACATTTAGAATTATATTTTCTTAAAACATGTCTTAGATAACACTGTATCACTTTATAGACGTATATATGTAAAAATAAAACTGTTATTTTTAGGGAAAACAACTTTGTAACTTCTATGTTCTATGATCTATGTTCGATGTCTAAGATTTTAACCTAAAACTGTCACATGTCATATTTAGTTAGCTGTTAGAAATGTGAATTGAGAAAGCTGAAGAAATAGCATTGTTTTTGATTTCTTCCAGATTAGTGAGCAATTTTTTTTATTTCAATTTATTTCTTTGTATGTTATTATTTTATTTTGTGTATGTTATTCTGGTATATTTTAAACTAAAGAAAATGAATTCTTCCAGAATCATGACATCAAATCGTCTATTCCTTCAATTATAAAAAAAAGAATTGATTACATTCTTATATATATTATGATCACATGTGGTGAAAACTAACTAATTAAAAATTAAAAGAAATATAAAATAATGTCCAAATTATTTGAACATTACCTTATACATACATGTGTCGATTGGATGTTGAAAAATCACAAATAATATTGAACATATAATTCAAAAAGGCCTTTTTTATTTTCCTTTTTAAAGAATATATAGCACTTTCTCCAGAGAAAGAATCTGATAAATTCTGACCAAAATCACTTCAGTAAGGAGTTATTTAAATAGACAAAATAATCATTAAAAAATATATAAAATACCTTTTTCCATCATACATTTCTGCAACAACTAACCAATTTTTGGATATGCATGGCTTATACGAAAATCAGGTTATATCACAGAAATATACAATGAAAGAAGATACCACATAGACCACAAAGACTCAGCATTATATAACTGTCACGTTTATGTGTGATATACGAAGAAATTTCTCAATTATTAATAGATAATATATTGAAAATTTAATACGAAGAAGTATATGAATATTACAGATAATAGCTGGAATTAATTATCCGGAACCTCTACAGATTTAAATCGAAATAAATTTCATGAAAATATTTAGAATTAATTTTAAATAACATACGGATTTGCTAGTCTCTTTCAAATTTTAATTTCAAAAAATTTTATTCAAGAACTTTTAGAATTGAATTAAATAAAAAAATATATAAAAATACCCTTGTTTCACCAGACATTTCTGCAACAACTAACCAATTTTTAGATTAGCATGACCTATACGAAAATTAGGTTATATCACAGAAATATACAATGAGATAAGATATGACTTAGAATCCGCATTAGGAATTAATTCTTCGGAACGTCTACAGATTTAAATCTGAATAAATTTTTTTTAGATTTAAATTTTTAAAAACCATGTCCGAGGTAACACTGTACCACTTTAAAAAGATACATGTTATCATCACATGTGGTGGAAATTGACTTGGAATAACAAAACACAGAATTATGTGTTTTTGTTCATCATATACATTTTCATCAAGAAATAATTCACAGATTGGAAGTTTTCAGGGGACATGTAGTGTAATGAAATGCCTAATAGAGGTTTTACCTAAACCTTTTTCACCATTCACTTGAATTTATAGTCATGTTCTCAACGAAATTGAACACCTGCAAAAGTAGTTTCTATAATTTCTTGCCTTTTCACGGATTTTACTATTTCTTATTTTGAATTTAGTATTGAGTTTTGTCTCATTTTTTGTATCATTTTTCGAAGACTAAAGCTTCAGTTCTCGAAATATTTATTGAAAAATATTAAGAGCTACTGTCTGTTTTAAATTTTATGTGATTGCTCTAAAAATATACAATCTTTCCATTTGCTCCAGGCAAAAGTTTATTGATTACATATCGTTCTAGTTTTCGGTTACTTCGAAAAATTTTCTCAATAAAGGATATTTTCAGTTTTCAAATAAACTTTGATCCATTTGTTGGTATTCTGGATATCAAATTGTCGTAGGTTCATCTCTTAGTTCCTCAGACGACTTTCACTGTCTAGTCTTCACCAATTCATGAACACTTTCACTGACTACAGTTCTACAGTTGAAACCATTTCATTCCAATGACTTTCGGTCTTCTCGATTCCACGCTTGAGAAGCCACAAAAATATTCAAATAAAAAAAGGAGCATAAATTCCAGCTATGCCTTCATCTACTCTAAACAGGTTGATGCAGTTGCAGCCGCTCTTTACCCCCTTCCCCTAACAATTCCAGGAAAAAACTCGGCCTCTTATAGACAAACATTGATTATCTAACCAACAGAACCGGGTATCAACAGTCAAATCACATGTATAGGGTTCGTTATTACCACCTGAGAAACGTGCGATGACCCAGCGATGCACCAAGTTTTTTCTTCATTTTGTTTGATGTAATTTCAAGGTCTCCGAAACCAGTATAGACGAAAAACTACTTCCTCATACCACAGAAAATAGCCGGGCCCATCTGTGAGAGTGTTGATAACTATAGAAGTAATTTATTTTTTTATGCACCATAAGAGCCTATCCCGTAATGGTATTCGTTAGAATGGTAATGAACGAAAGTCGAAGAAGAACCCCTAATCAGTTTTCTTTGAGCGGTTTCGCTTTCCTAGTTTTATTTTTTCTCGATCGTTTGATGTCCTTGAAATAACTTTCGTCTGGGGCGTACAGGCTTGTCTAGTGTTTACTATCGGTTTTATTAGTCTGGGAAAAATTCATTTTCAGAGTGGACACCTTTCACTTAAGGATGCAGTCTTTTGGTTTATTATGTTCTCAAGTAATAAAGCTTCTTATCGTCCTGAAATATTCACAATTTTAGTATGTGAAATTTAAATATCGATTGAAAAATCTGTCTGAACACCGTTCACAGATCTTCTCTTCTTCCAAGGTAACTACGGCTAGTGTACACCAAAAAATCAAATTCTTATTGAACAACATAGTTTTGTTGAGGAAAGATCTGTGGAAACGAATTTAACTAGTTTGGTCGAGTGCCTTGCATGATTTTTTGGAAGGAGGTTGACACGTTGATGTAGTTTATACAGATTTCGCTAAGACATTCAACAACGTTCACGGGGAGTTGCTGCTGAATAAGCCCGGTCAAATTGATGTTTTGGGAGTCATGATGTAATGGTTCAAATCTTATCTAACTGATAGGCAGCAATAGTCGAAATTGGTGGTTATTGCTATGACAGCATTTTTGTTTCATCAGGTTCACATTTTGGCCCATTGTTATTCCTAATTTATATCAATAATATTTCGAAATATTTCGAAAAATGTAAATATTTGTTATTTGCTGATTACTTAAAAATTTTCAGAATTATCAGTTATCAGGGATTGTTGCCAATTGCTGGAGGAATTGGAAATTCTTTCCGCTTGTGTTGAAATAGTGGCCTATACATTAATAATGTACTTAATTTGTGAAACGGTAAGTTTTGTCGTAAAAACAGGTTAGACCAAAGTTGTAGATCACACAATTCTCTTCAACAATTATTGGAATACTTTTTTTCGTACAAATCACCATTCGTAAGATATCACGGTTTCAAAAGTTGAAGAATTTATATTCTATATAATATGCATTCATATGCAGCCTGTATACATCAACAGAAGTTCAGTGTATGTGAAAATAAGAAAATATTGGTTGGTTTGTGTTTCTCACACTTAAGTGTGTACAAGCTTAAGCTTGTACAAATTGAATGAGTATTTTAAAGTATCGGTTGTTTTTTTACAGTAATAGGGATAACTGTGATTTTACAGAAGGAAGAAGCCATGTTGTTTTGACATTTCTGTTCAGTAAGCATTGACAAATTATCATGGAAAGACTCATGCCGCAACAACGTTTACAAATTGTTCAAATTTATTTTCAAAATCAGTGTTCTATTCGCCAAACTTATAGAGCACTTCGTGAAATTTATAATTTACGTAATCGTCTATCAGAGCAGCTTATTCGCCGAACTATAGATAGATTTCGGACAACATTTTCTCTACTCGATGCAAAAACAATTAAAGACAAAGAACTGTACGTACAGAAGAAAATATCGCTGCTGTAAGTCAAAGTGTTAATGATGACAACAAGTTGAACTCTGTGCATCCACCACAAGGAAAATTTTGCGTGAAGATCTTGGTCTACACCCATACGAGATCCAACTGGTTCAAGAACTGAAGCCACTTGACTATAATAAGCGTGATTTGTTTGCTGATTGGGCCCTAGAACAGCTTGAAGTTGATCCCCTTTTTTATCGTAAAATTGTGTTTAGTGATGAAGCTCATTTCTGATTGAACAGCTATATAAACAAGCAAAATTGCCTTATATGGAGTGAAAACAATCTTCAAGAATTTCTGCAGGTTCCATTGCATCCTGAAAATGCACTACTGTATGGTGTGCTTTACACGCTGGATGCATCATCGGTCCATATTTCTTTAAAAACGATGCTGGATCTAATGTTAGAGTGTATGGTGCTCCTTACAGATCGATGATCAATGATTATTTGCTTCAAAATTTGAATGATATCGACCCAGAAGTGGTTTGGTTCCAACAGGATGGTGCTACACCTCATGCTGCTACCGTAACAATTGATTTATTGAAAGAAAGATTTGGCCATAACATTATTTCGAGAAATGGCCCAATTAATTGGCCTCCAAGATCGTTAGACATAACTCCACTGGATTATTTTCTTTGCGATTATATCATATCAATTGGTTTGTGCTAATAAACCAGAAACAATAGACGCTTTGGAAGCCAACATAACTCGTGTTATTGATGAAATAAGGCCTGAATTACTCGAAAAAGTGGTCCAAAATTGGTCTGGTCGAATGCGGTGCCTCAGAGCTAGTCGTGATGGATATATGCCGGAAATTATTTTTAAAACATAAATGTCATAAAATTATTTTTCAAATAAAAAAAATTGGCTTCAATCTTAATTTAAATATGTTTTATTTCAATTTAAATTTGCATCATATTAAAAAAAACACCCGATATAAGACTATACCATCAGCTATATACTAAAGGGCAATCGTTGAAAGTCAACTTGTAGATTTATCTTTTTTATTGTTCTGTCCTTATTGTTTTTATGTAAGTATAAAGGTAATTAATGGTATTCAAAGCTGCGTTGTAACTCAAACTATCATTGAAATATTTAGCAATATTGTCAGACAATCCAATATCATAAGATAACGAAGAGTATTTCTGTGTATTGTCCTCTTTTATGACTGGGTACACGAAATTCAATGCCATGTTCATTTTTATTGGATACCATTTTGTCTATAGGAAAGGGGTTGTAACCGTTGTTTGACGCTATCTGTTTAATAATATTTAATTCTTTCAAAACGTTATCTCAATTCAAAGGGACATTCAATTGTATATGAACAGAACTATTATATGCTGACATCTTTTGGTTGGTGGGGTGATTGGAAGTTTTATGTATATATCTGTATGTGTGGGTTTGTCAAAATACTAAAATCATGTAAATTATCTGGTATTGTTATTGTGAGGTCAAGAAAATTAATACTGTGGTTCATTTCTTCGATTGTGAATTTGATTTTTGGGAGGATTACATCAAGCAAACATCGAATCAATCAAACAGATATTAACTTTCATTGCAAGAATTGAAAAATATTGGCAAAAATCCATCTATAGATATTAAAACAATTAAGAGAAGATTGAAGTTGAATGGTAATAAAATTATTGTAACTGAGAAACAAGGGTGTTTACCAATTATCTGTTTAATTGATAAACAATATGATATTCTTAATAAAGATACAACAGAGGATAATACAGTTAATAAAGAAAAAACTAATGTACCTCTTTTCTTAGAACACCTCACAGAAATTCTGCAAGGAGAAGAAGAGAGTGATGATGAAGAAATAACTGATTAGTTAGAATTAGAAAGTTATCGATAATAATAACATTTAGAAGAAATCAAACCGTTTGAATTGTTTTCGAAGATGGATCTGGATGATAATGTTTATGTTTTCTTCATTGGTTAACTGCCGCTCATACGTGTTGATAATTATATGTGTTTATAAAATGAAAGCGTTTTTCTGAGGCATTTTATTTAATTTAATTCTAAAAAAATTTGAATATCAAAACAAATTAAATATATTAGTCTTCTACAATTTTAATTTCAAAAAAATTATATTCAAAAAACTTTTAGAATTAAGTTAATGTCTAAAATAAGCGCCGCTTACGTTTAATAGACGTATATAATCAAAACTCAATATATAATGTCAAATGGAATAAATAAACCAACAGATATAAGAAAGTCATTAAAATTAATGAATGAATATTTAAAGGAGACAAAATTTTGTTTCTGATCTTACCTTTAAGAAAACCAATTGCCTTTTAAAAAACATGAACACACCTTGAGGACTTCTCAAAGAATATAATTTATTTGAAATATTCAATATATTTAAATACTCGAATAGGTTAATTCAGAAATCTCTCAAAACATGCACTATATCTTCAAAAAACAAATATAATTCTAAGTAATCCCTTCTTCGGTCCTAGATAATATTCCAAATATCAAAATCAAAAATCTACAACTATATCACAACAAACACGTGCTAAGAATGAATGCTTCGAAACAGACCAACTATGAAATTCAAGATTGATCTATGTTCTAACAAAATCACAGAACAGTGTAAGTTATTTTTAAGGTTCTTCAAATTCATTGACATTCCATAATGAGATTTATTGAAGCCAAAATATAATTATGTATTATATATAAAATAAAATAGAAAAAAGGTTTACTTGATAGAAGAAATATAACAAAATTTGAATATCAAAACAAATTAAATATGTTGGTCTTCTAAAAAACTATAAATCTTCAATAAGTCTCATGATGGAATGTCAATGAATTTAAATAACCTTGAAAGTAACTTACACTGTCCTGTGATTTTGTTAGAACATAGATCAATCTTGAATTTTAAAGTTTGTCTGTTTCGAAGCATTGTTGTGATATAGTTGTAGTTTTTTGATTTTGATATTTGGAATATTATCTAGGACCGAAGAAGCGATTACTTAGAATTAGAGATTTCTGAATTAACTTATTCGAATATTTAAATATATTAAATATTTCAAATGAATTATATTGTTTGAGAAGTCCTTAAGGTGTGTTCATGTTTTTAAAAGGCAGTTGGTGTTCTTGAAGGTAAGATCAGAAACAAAATTTTGTCTCCTTTAAATATTTAGTTATTAATTTTAATGACTTTCTTATATCTGTTGGTTTATTTATTCCATTTGACATTATATATTGAGTTTTGATTATATACGTCTATGTAGAAGACTAATAACATATTCAATTTGTTTTGATATTCAAATTTTGTTATATTTCTTCTATCAAGTAAAAAGCCTTTTCCTATTTTATTTTAATTCTAATAAGTTTTCAAAAGATTTTTTGGATTAAATCTTTAGAGGTTTCGAAGAATTAATCCTTTCGAAGAATTAATCCTGTATTACATGTAATATTTCTGATTTGATTCAAAATAAGATAATATTTCAATACCATTTTCTCCCCAAAATTCTGGAAACAATGATCAAATAATAGACAATCTGTTTCGAGCGCGAAATATCGAACTACTCTTATGAGTAAAAGTAGCAAGGTTTCCACCGCATACTCAAAGATTGGTAAATAGAAAACAGGAAATACATCGAACAGGAATAAACGCATCTTACATGCAGAAATATTCCAGCATATTCTGTCAAATCGAATTTGAAATTCATTCAAGCGCTCTGGCATGCGGATCTTCACACAGTTCAATATACTGCCAATCGCAAAAAATGCATTCGATCCATCAGTTCTGCATCTATTGCAGTAAATTACTTTGTACTTCCGCCTCTGGGAATGAAAAACCATCAGCGGCCGGCAGATTTCATTTCTTCGCCTACCTACACAGGACCTTCGGCACACCTGACATTATTTTTCGATATAAATCCGGCATTGATAAAAAAGAGGGCCGAAGTCGAGATAACATCGGGTCTAATAGAGAAGAATCGGGATATTTATACAAAAGGGAAAGTGATGGCTTTTTTGTGTTTCTACCTACTAAAAGGTAGCAACCAGGAAGACCCAAAAAATTCTGCCGTAAATTAAGGTTTTTATTCCCACAGATTCCTTTCGCGATATGTTTGGTGCCTTTCCCTTTCAAATCCTGCTGATTTTATATCAAAATCATTGTGGCAGATGAATAATGACACGTAGATGTCATTAATAATCGTTGAAGAATGACAATCGAGTTTCTTAAGTTCAGGCGGTGCAAAGCTGAATTTATTTATACTCCTATCGGATATGTCTTTCATAAAGGAGACACCTGCTAAACTCCTAGCAAGCGATTGAATGGATATAATTAGCATTTCGCAGTTTGGGTAGATTCTAAATTTTATGGCCGACAGAGGTAGAATCGAGTCCAAAAATTATACAGGCGAAGTCTTTGTTGTCCTAGTACTTTTACTAGCTTTTCATTTTTTGAAACTTTCGCTCTTCCATATGACTTAGAAACATCATTTTTCGACGAATGCTGTAACAGTACATTAAACAACAAGTCTGGAAAAGCGGAGTTTCACTAAAATGAGTATAGCTTGAAAGCTATATGAGTTTAGTGAAACTGATTTTTTACGAGGTTTTTTATACTATTTATTCGCATTTTGTGTTAATTTTAAACAAATAATTATGGATATGAAAGCATTACAGAGATAGAAATTTTAAAAACATGTGTAAAATTTCCGTAACCTAGTAACCTGACTCGGTTTGTTTATTTACATAACAACAGATATCAAGTTTCATGTTGGTGGGTCGAATTGCCATTAAGTTAAATATTAATGATAATAATTAGTCTTGCTACTGCCAACAGTTCAGAAAATTGTTCTGAACACATTTTAAATGCCGCTCGAGAAGCTTCTTCGATTTTACTTGTAAGGAAAAACACGAGAAGGTATCGGGTTTTTTTAGAGTGATAGAACTTCAAATTGAAATGGAACACATTTAAATTAAGACTAAAGCAGAAGTTTTTTTTTTCTTTGAAAGGTAATTTTATGAAACTTATGTTTTAAAAATAATTTTCGGCATATTTCCATCACTAACAGCTCTGAGAAACCGCATTCCAGCAGACCAATTTTAGACCACTTTTTCGAGTAATTCAGGCCTTATTTCATCAATAACACGAGTTACGTTGGCTTCCAAAGCGTCTATTGTTTCTGGTTTATCAGCATAAACCAAAGACTTGACATAACCCTAATGTCGCATGATCTTGGAGGCCAATTAATTGAACCATTTCTCGAAATAATATTATCGTCAAATCTATCTTTCAATAAATCAAATGTTACGGTAGCAGCATGATGTGTAGCACTATCTTGTTGGAACCAAAACACTTCTGGGTCAATACCATTCAAATTTTGAAACGAATAAACAATGATCATCGATCTGTAATGAGCACCATTCACTGTAACATTAGCCCCAGCATCGTTTTTAAAAAAATATGGACGGATGATGAGTACAGCATGTAAAGCACGCCCTACAGTGCATTTTTCAGGATGCAATGGAACCTGCAGAACTTCTTGAGGATTGTTTTCATTCCATATATTCAATTTTGCTTGTTTACATAGCCGTTCAACCAGAAATGAGCTTCATCACTAAACACAATTTTACGATAAAAAAGTGGATCAACTTCAAGCTGTTCTAGGGCCCAATCAGCAAACAAATCACGCTTATTATGGTCAAGTGGCTTTAGTTCTTGAACCAGGTGGATCTTGTATGGGTATAAACCAAGATCTTTTCGCAAAATTTTCCATGTGATGGATGTAAAGTATCAAAGTTGTGAACGTCGACGAATAGACAAATCTGCATCGTCATCAACACTATGACTTACAGCAGCGATAGTTTCCTCTGTACGTACAGTCTTTGTCTTGTTTTTGTTGTTGCATCGAGTAAAGAAAATGTTATCCGAAATCTATCGATAGTTCGACGAATAAGCTGCTCTGATGGACGATTATGTAAACCGTAAATTTCACAAAGTACTTTATAAGTTTGGCGAATAGAACACTGATTTTGAAAATAAATTTCAACAATTTGTAAACGTTGTTGCGGCGTGAGTATTTTCATGATAATTTGTCAATGCTAACTGAACAGAAATAACAAAACAACATGGCTTCTACCTTCTGTGAAATCACACTTATCCCTATCGAAAGTTTTATCACTCTAAAAAAACACCCAATATATAACAATGTTTTCACTGATAAAGAAACAATTTTCTGTCAAACTGTGACAATGACAGTACTATGGACTAAAGAAACAGTTCTATGTGATAAATTGCCCTTTCATTAAACGACTTTTAATTTTAGATTGTCTCGGTCTTTACTTGACGGAAATTCATCTTCAGTTTTAATAGTCACCTGATGAAGTCATGGTATGACGAAATAGTTGTCGTCTAAATCAATAAAATAGCGGAAGTTAACATTTGTTTTTCCTATATTAAACGATTTTGAATTTAGTAAAATAGCACATTTAAAATGCGAAAAAATCATTTATTTAGAATACACCTATAAATGAAGTCATTAAAAACATTAATGAAATTACTTCGAGTGCAAACAGAATGTGAATTGTATTACTTAATCTATATAATAAAAATGTGTGAGCGACTCGATTGACCTCACATTTATCGTTTCAAGATAATGATCAGAAAGATGAGAGTTAAATTAATCCAATTAAACTTCATTGTCGGCTAGTGTGCACACCAGGAAGTAGGAGTATTCTTAAATTGTAAAAGAACTAGCTATTTGATTCTTGTAACGTATGATACAAAATAAACAGAGTGATGTTCTTTTAGAGATTGAAACATATTTTTCTGCGTGTGTATTTTTTTAGAATTATTAATTGGTATAAATGTCGGATGAAATGTATGAATGTATGTTCTCAAGCACTTTCCTATTGTTGTAAGAAAGTTAATATTTTCCGGATCGTACTGTCCTTTACATGATTAAAATTCATTGTACGCTTCAATTAAATAATACACATTTACAGGTTTACAAGAAAAACTTCGGACAAATTTTACTGTGTTCTGGAACAGAAGTATTTTAGCGCATCCAACTAATTTTTATTTTCTCTACACTTTTTTGTACTAATATGTGAATTTTCAGTTTGATATGACTTTATTTTGCAGAGTATTAGAATGTCAAACAAATGTAGGACAATTTTAGAGCTGTTTCGTCGAGGTAAGCGTCAATGCGATATTTTTCGTTTGCTCAGTGTGCCTCGCTAAACCTTATCGGATGCAATTAGCAATTTCAAGGAGCCTTGATGGTCGTCGTCCAGGAAGTGGGAGAAAATGTACTGTCAATACGCCTAGCAATCGCAGCATCGTTAAGAAGCGAGTCGATCGAAATCCGAGGATCTCCATGAGGAGATAGACCGTGAGACCGGTATCAACCGTGAATCGGTTCGTCAAATGTCCAAATAGGAGCCCAACCTCAAGCCTTATGCTCCAAAAAACTCAACTCACGGATGAAAACAAGCATGTACGACTCCAAAGGTGCCGCCAACCCCTTCTTCTCGTCGCCGGTTAGCAATGAAAGCGCATTCTCAGCACAAAGGAGAAGCTTTTCATTGTAGAACAATCCCACAACCACCAATACGACAGAGTCTTGTCCGCAGAAGCTCCTGGACATCAGCCATTGTCGAACATTATCAAAATCAGCAATCCGTCATGGTCTGGGGCGGAATTTGCGCCAGCGACCCAACATCCTTGGTTTTCGTGAATCAAGGGGTCAAAATGCGGAATTTGCGCCATCGACCAAAATCAATCAAGAAGTTCACTGCGACATTCTCGAGTTTGTTCGAGGTTTTTCTTGTCACCCTGTATATGCTGATTCCTATTTATTATTGTGACTTCCTCATATGACGCGTTTCTTCCATATAGTAACTTCTTCAAATGCTTATAAACAACTGGTCTAAAATTTGGTAACATATTGTATTTAAATGGTTTCTGTTTTGAGATAAAGGTACAATAAAAGTTTTCATTACTTGTGGTAAAACCACCTAGTCTCTGAGTGAATAGGTCAAATAGGGATGAATTACATAACTCAGTTTGCTTATTCAATAAATTACCCAAATTTCTTATCGGCACATGTGGTGATAATTAACTAATAAAGAATCAGAGGAAATTTAATGCTTTATATTTTCAAGAGATTTTTTTTAGATTGAAATCTGTTGAGATTCCGCAGAATTAATCCAGCTATTATCTGTAATATTCAAAAAATTTTTCATGGTAAATTTTCAATATAGATACAGAATAATTTAAGATCATAATGATTATTAAGTTTAAATTCCCCCTCTGAGATGTAAAACAAATAAATATTCTATATTTTGAGAGGACCTAAATATAATAAAATAATAACAAGAGGTTTCCTACTTGATAGAAGGATTATTATTATATTACTAAATTTGAATATCAAAACAGATTTATTCTGTTGGCCTCCCATAAATTTCAATTTCAAAAAATTTTATTCCGAAACTTTTAGAATTGAATTAATGTGCTTATATTTAGTAGACATATAAAATCAAAACTCATTATATAATATCAAATAGAATAAAAACCCAACAAATATAAATTGACAATTAAAATTACTAAATAAATATTTGAAGGAGACAAAAATTGTGTGTTTGATTTTATATTTATGATAACCAAATCTTTTTCAGAACTGCAGAACATAATCTTAGGAACTTCTCCAAAGTCTAATTTATTTGAGATGTTTGATATATTTAAATAAGTTACTTCAAAAATCTCTCAAAACATGTAGCACATCCTTAAAAAACAATTTGAAATTAAATGAGATCTTCATCAGTCCTACTTCACATTGAAATAATAAAATCAATTAACAAGAAATAACTAACCAGACGGACCTCGTGGTATCCTTTTTGAAAAAACCCTAAAATTTGAGAACTTTTAAAATCAAACGTATTGTTATTCAAAAAAATCACACAAAGCTTGTAAGGTACTTTACGGCCTCAGTTAAAACCAAATGACAATTATTTAATGAATTAGGAAAATCAAAATATAACTATATAGTATATATAAAATAAAATATTTAGAAGAGGTTTTTTACTGTATAGAAGGATTATTACAAAATTTAAATATCAAAACAGATTTATTCTGTTAGCCTTCTATAAATTTTAATTTCAAAAATTTTTATTCAATGACTTAGAATTAAATTAATGTGTTTGAAGCTCTGCTTAAATTCAGTAGACATATAAAATCAAAACGCATTATATAATATCAAATGGAATAAAGAAACCCAACAAATATTGAATGTCAATTAAAATTACTAAATCAATATTTGAAGGAGACAAAATTTTGTTTCTGATCTTATATTTACTATATGAAAACAAAATCTGTTTCAAAAATGCAAAATATAATTTTGAGAACTTCTCCTAAAACATTTCAAAGAAAATTTTTTGAAATTGAAATTTATAGGAAGCTATCAGAATAAATCTGTTCTGATATTTAAATTTTGACCTAAATATAAGGCTATGATTCATTTTTTATCGGAAGTGACTTCGTTCTCTTTTACTCTGAACTCATATTTTCCGTATGCTTAAAAAAATTGAATACACTAGTTAGATATGCCAATATAAAATTGGCAATACTTTTGTTTGACATACCTGGTAAACCTTCAAAAAAATTCTTAACCATTAAATCAATGATATCTCATCATTTATACTTTGGACCACCTTCTTATGGCAAATTTCCAAAGAAATACTAAACACTGGAATGATGATACGACTAAGCACAAATCGTGAACATCGGCCTTTTTATTAAAGATTGATCACAGAATTATTTACCATTGCGTAAACACCCTGCCGTATCATTACTTCTCGTACCAATCGACTTCTACATCTCTGAAATTATTATGCATAGAATGTTTCTGCTCGCTCCCGATATATCAAGAATAAATTGTTGAATCGATGGGTAATTACGCCAGGAAAATGGAATAGGAAAACTCACGGTCTAAGATCCGGCATGAGAAATATGTATCATCTTCTCTTGCACTAAGGAGGAAAAGTTCATATGAAGATGTATTGACACCATTTAATTTAGATCTGATAGGAAAGTTTGAGCTCGAAATATGTTATTAGGAACAAAGGCCTCTAGTGTACAAATAAATTGTCTAAATTTAAATATCAAAATAGATTTATTCTGTTAGTCTTCTTCAAATTTTAATTTAAAAAAATTTACTCAAAAACTTTTAGAATCAAATTAATAACTTATAAGTACCTACTGCTTAAATTTTGTAGACATATAAAATCAAAATACTTTTTATAATATCAAATGAAATAAAAAACCCATCGAAATATAAGATATCAATTAAAATTACTGAATTAATAAATACTAAAAGGAGACAAAATTTTCTTTCTGATCTTATATTTATGAAACCAAATGTCTTTCAAAAATGCAAAACATAATTTGAGGACTTCTTAGAAAATATAATTCATTTGAAATATTTAATATATTTAAATAAGTTACTTCAAAAATCTCTCGAAACATGTAGTAAATCCTCAAAAGTTTGAAATTAAATAAGATCTTCATCAGTCCTACTTCACATTTAAAAAATGAAATCAATTAATAAAAAATATCTTTCTTGACAGAGCTCGTGGTATCCTTGTTGAACGAAAACTAAGATAAGAAAACTTAAAAAATCCTACGTATTCTGTGTTCATATTTAGTAATTTCAATTGATAATTCATATTTCGTTGGATTTTTTATTCCATTTGATATTATATACTGAGTTATGATTTTATATGTCTACTAAATTAAAGCAGTCCTTAATAATCTAATTCTAAAAGCCCTTGGTTAAAATTCTTGGAAATTGAAATTTACAGAATAAATTTGTTTTGATATTTAAATTCTGTAATAATCCTTCTATCAAGAAAAAACCTCTTCTTATTATTTTATTGTATATGTAATATATAATTATATTTTGTTTTTTCTGATTCATTATATAAATGTCCTTTGGTTTTAATTAAGGCCATAAAATACCTAGCAAGCTTTGTGTGAATTTTGTGATGAATATAGAATACGTAGGATTTTTAAACTTCTCTACTTTTAGTGTTTGTTCAACAATGATACCACACGGTCTGTGGGGTAAGATATGTTTCATTAATTTATTTTATTTTTTAAATGTGAAATAGGACCGAAGAAGACCTTATTTAATATCAAATAGTTCTTAAGGATATACTACATGCTTTCAGAGATTTATGAAGTAACTTATTCAAACATTTAAATATATTAAATATTTCAAATAAATTAGTTTTGTAGAAGTTCTCAAAATTATGTTTTGCATTTTTGAAAATATTTGGTTTTCATTAATATAGGATCAGAAACAAAATTTTGACTCCTTCAAGTATTTAATTAATAATTTTAATCGATAATTTATATTTCGTCGGGTTTTTTTTATTCCTTTCGATTATATAATGATTTTGATTTTATATGTTTACTAAATTTAAGCAGTGCTTATAAGAGATTAATTCAATTCTGAAAGTTTTTGAATAAAATTTTTTGAAATTAAAATTTGTAGGAAGAAGACAGAATGAATATGTTCCGATATTCAAATTTTGTAATAATCCTTTTATCAAGTAAAAATAACTTTCCATTATTTCAAATTGTCTAATTAGACGAATCCTATTTTGATTTGTCCTTGTCAGGCGTATTTAATTAAACTCTCCCGAGTGAGTTCAATTTTGTAAATTTGATTCCAACAGCAATTTGGAAACGAAATTTTCGAATTTGAATAACTCTGGAGCCATTAGACGAATTTTACTCATTAACGAATTCAAACGAGATATTTAGGCTGCAAATCTACCCTGAAAGTTTTTAGTCTTTACTTCTTTTCGCTCGAATATTAAAAACGACGGCAAGCTGTTCACGAGAATGAGCGCGCAATAATTTATAATTGAAATTTTCAACGAAAAACGTGTATTGAAAAAATATGATTCGATGAATCATGAAAGAACTTACCCTTTCTTAATTATAATATAAATATGATATATGGTTTTATCTTCAATTAACTAATCCCTACATAAAATTGGTAATAGAAAATTCTAGAAATCGGGACAGTGAATAAAAATTCTATACTCGAACAAACTAGACGAGGTTTTGTAGATCCCAGAGACAAATTGCAGACATGCGCACGTTTCAAACTGTTTGGTGTTCATCAGTGCAATGTTTGCTAGTGACTCCAAATCTGTCCAGTATCTATATTCGCCATACACACGTTAATAGGTTATCGTCTACATATCTATACCAATATAAAAAGTATTTCTTAAGGAAATTTTGGTGAATTGATATGTAGACGATGTTTTCTGTTGCTTCACAGGTATATACAGACTTTTGAAAAAATATTTTTATTTATCAATGAAATACATCCTTCAATATCCTTCACTATGGAAATCGAACATAATAATTCTATTAATTTTCTTGATTTAACTGTTACCCGAATAAATAATTCACATGATTTTTCAATATTTCACAAACCAACCTATACGGATTCTATTATACACAATTAACGAAACCATCCTTTAAACCAAACATTATCAGCATTCAATTGTATGATCCATAGATTAGTTAATATTCCCATGAATCGCGAAAATTATATTTCTGAATTTAACATAATTAAACAAATAGCTATTAATAATGACTATGAAGCTACGTTGATGTTGATAAATGAACATAATAAAATAGCTAGGTATATCCTAATATAAAAGAAAATTTTAAATACGTTTCCTTAAAATACACTAAAGGTATTTCTGAAGAAAATTACTATAATACATACCTCAAAAATAAATATGATGTAAGAACTTCATTTGAAACTAATTTAAACTTGAGTAAATTCATTAAAAATAATAAAGACTGTACACATTAAGATGATAAATCGGGAGTTTATAAGTTAACCTGCGGTGATTGCCATAAAGTTCACATAGGACAGACTGAAAGAACTTTCCGATATAGAATTTTTGAAGAATTTCCTCAATAATAAAAGTATTTTCACATATTTTAACCATTTGTTGGAAACAGGACATACTTTCAACCATAATTTTGAAATTCTACATATAGAAAGTAAAAGTTATGCCTTAAACCTCTTAGAATCCCTAGAGATAAATAAACACAATAAAGTTGGAATATTACTTAACGAACAATTATATTTAAATAACTCACCTTAGTTAAATATATTCAGATAAGCTGGAATTGACAGAGACCCTTTTTTGGGTATTAGTGCTCAATAAAAATTTATTGTAATTACTGTAATATAAATAGCAACGGATTTCGGAAACAAGCTTAGTTGATGAAAATGTAAACCTGCCTGACGATGCTACTGTGATAGCAAAACAATTGTTGTAAACATAACGATAAAAATTTCTGAAAATCAGAATAACCTTATTTGAATATTATATAAACAAAATCCATCAAGATCCCGATCTTTAAACACTGAACAATCACACCCCAATCTGCAATTCCATACCATCTCCACCATAATTATACCCTATATATTTCAATGATTCTGTATTATCCTACACTTTATAATGATGTAACAATCGGAACGTGTCATGAAACATTTAGTGTTTTATATAATGTATAAGGTACCTGAGGGGGCTATGACCCAAAACAAGTATTTTGTTTAGGGTATTCATTGTTCACCTCTTGAGTGTTTCAAATATTATGGAGAATTGGGAAAGAACTCTACAATGAAAGCTTGAAATAAATTCAGTTTAATTTATTCTCTAACGATTAGGCGAATATTGTATTTTCAATTGCATAATACATTCCAAGGAAGTTATTTGAAATATGCACAAGTTTACAGCCACAGAACTCATATGAATCAAGTGCTCTCGAAGTAAAAGTTGATTTGGTATAAACTCCTTACGCCGGATCTTAGACCATTAATCTGGAAACGTGGAATCTCTAACTTGCAATGTCAATAATTGTCCAGCTTCGTTCGCATTCATCACTTCCGAAGGCAGCTAGATTCGACGTTAAAGAGAATGCAATTTGCAATTATTGTGCGCATAGGATATGGTTATCCTATATTCGCGATGTTGAGAATGAGTTCCTGTTGAGTTGGGAACAACGAACCACAAGATTCTACTGATGATGAAGTTGTCTGTTACCATGTATCGAGTCTTCGAGTCTCACTTTAAATTTCACTTCATTTTTTAAGTGTCAGATTAAAAATGGGATATGGCGTTCGCCAAGTAGAAGTTGCGAGGTTATGAAAAGTACATTCTGTCAAGAAAGTACCCGGAATTATCGATTTAAATCTGGCCGGGCAATGAGGCAGGTAAAAATTTTTTTTCCTAGGTTGGTACCACTGTCCTTAATTACTATGCCAAGCTTGAGCGGGATCTGTCAACTAATGTGTTTGCGACAGCTGATTAAGTCAGTCGATGTCAGAGTGCGTGCCGATTTTTACTATGGGTGATTACGTTGAGCAAAGAATTTGTTTAAAGTTTTGTGTTGCAAATGAATTTTCGTGTGCCGATGCATTGAAAATGTTGCAAAAGGCCTTTGGTGATAATGCTCTATCGAAAACTCGTGCATATCAGTGGTACAGAGCCTTCAAGGACGGTCGTGAAGTGGTCGAAGACCGGACGCCCATCGACGGCTTCGACCGAAGATAACGTCGATAAAATTAAGGAAAGGGTACTGGAAAACCGTTGTACCAGCTTGAGAGAGATAGCACATGATCTTAAGATATCCCACGAGTCCGCACGTACGATTTTGATTGATATTTTGGGCATGAGAAAGGTGACCGCACGACTCGTACCGAAAGACCTGAATTTTCTTCAAAAACGTCATCGCGAACAGGTTGCTTCAGACATGCTGGATCGCTGTAATTCCGATTCTACATTCACGGAACGCATTATAACTGGTGATGAGACCTGGGTCTACGAGTACGATATGCAAACAAGCCAGCAATCATCGGAATGGGTGGCAAAAAATGAGCCGAAACCGAAAAAACCACGCCAAAACCGCTCGAAAATGAAGGTGATGCTCATTGTTTTCTTCGATATCCGTGGCGTGGTGCACTACGAATTCGTTCCAGAGGGTCAGACGGTAAACAAGGAGTATTACCTAGGCGTTATGAAACGTTTGCGTGAGCGTATCCGTAAGAAGCGGCCAAATTTGTGGGCGAACAACTCATGGATTTTGCATGACGAAAACGCGCCTTCTCACCGAGATACGATTGTGACTGACTTTCTCGCCAAAAACTCAACAAACGTGCTTCAGCAACCACCGTATTCGCCGGATTTGGCTCCCTGCGACTTTTTCCTCTTCCCAAAACTAAAATTGCCCCTTCGTGGCACCCGTTTTGAGTCGATTGAACCAATAAAACAAAATTCGGCGCGAGAGCTGAAGTCCATCCCAGAAAGCGTCTATAAAAAATGTTTCGATAATTGGAAGTGCCGTTGGCATAGATGTATTGAAGCAAATGGAGCCTATTTTGAAGGCGACCCAATAAATTTTGACGATTAAATGTGAAAATGTTGTTTTAATTGAAAATTCCCGGTACTTTCTTGACAGAGTAGTATATTGAAATAAACTCTATCAACGCATGGAAAAATTGGAAACTCAACCTAAATATAGTGAAAATTTCACCAGAACAGTTCGTACTGTTTTTGGTCTCATTTCAACTATGAATTCAATATCGGTGAGGATAGAGTTCAGGATTTCTAAAAATGTATAATATGATTTTCTTTAATCACCACTTTGAAGAATTGACTAAATTTTCACCTAAATATACTATGAAGAGTTCCACAGAATTGATAGAGAAGTTATCTAAAATTAATAAAGTGGATAACCTAAGATTGGTTTCATTTGATGTAAAACAAATTTTTCCGAGTATTCCAATGAATAAATGCATACCCTTAATAAAGAACATTTTAGAAGAAAATAACTTCATCCACTAATAGCTTCAGAACTCCAAAACTTATTCAAAATTTCACTCACACAGAACTATTTCCAATTCCAATATAAATTATTTTTCCAAAAATTTAGCTTACCAATGGGTGAAGTCCTCTTCCATCAGACATTTTTATAGATAACTTCATCCACCTCAATACCAAATTTAAAGTTGGAGTATATATAAATAAAAAAATTCATTTCTCTTATGTAGAAATATTTGAAAATAATACACAATTAACATTCAGAACCTTCAGTAATTTCACAGCTGCAATCATTCCTCAGAATCATCATGAATTTGCTGCTCTCAATTCCATGATTTATAAGGACCTTATGGCAAGGTACCTATGGATGTTCTCCAATTTCATCATAGTTTTGAAGAATTTACACCCAAATCACGCTTCGTTTGAAGAAAATTATTGTACGCTGTCAACATCTTAATCAACCATCTCATTATGTATAAAGATGTATCCCAAAATTAAGCCTCGTTGCCATGAAAAATGCTATAAAATATTCCATGTGCATTGCAAGGGTCGCACTTGCTGACCTGGAGGTTCATGCAGATTCTCCTTTTTCGAAGTCACTGACTTCTAATTCAACAACTTGAGAGTAAAACTCGCCAAACTTATGCGTAGAAATCGTTATTCATGCGAACTGAAGACGTTCGAGAATACTAGTCGGCCTACACACGAAACAAATGACATTCCATCGTTAGTGTTTCTGATGGACACTGTCTTTGTGGGATGGAAAATAAATGTCCATGTGAGGTCGAGTTAATCTAGAATCGTCGACGAACGTTTGACTGTACAGTGTGAAAATAATCTTCGGCGAGTTGAAGGTGGCTCAGTATTTAAGTAAGAAGTATCCAAATATATAAACGAGTTGAAATATAGTTGAAATACTGCAAGTCATAGCACAAATGTGTAGAGAAAATTCGAACCATTTTCTGATGTGATGACTATTCCGAGCTGAATATTTATACTATTTAATTTTATAGGAATTAATTTCAAAAATATTTATTAATAATAATAATATGCCAGGTGTAGAAATATAGAGCCGGAACCTCCATATATATTCTTTCTCGTTTATCTAACTTCGTCACTAAAAATAATATTCTTCCCGATGAACAATTCAGGTGTCGACCACAATACTACACCACTTATCAGCTACCCAGAGTCGTAGAACATGTCCAAACTAGTTTCGAATGGAAACAAGTAACCGGTGCCGTATTTCTCGATATCTCGAAAACTTTCGACACGGTTTGGCACGACGGCCTCGTCTTTAAACTACATGAAGCCAAACCACATGTGCCAACTCATTCACTCCTTCCTACAAAATCACTCCTTCCAAGCAAAAATTTCAAACGCGATCTCCCAACTTAGAGATCTCGAAGACGGCGTGCCCCAGGGCAGTGTACTGTCGCCACTTCTATACGCTTTTTACACAGCGGATATTCCCAAAACAGACGGTTCTTCGCTGGCCGTTTTCGCAGACGATACAGCAATAATAGTTAGATCCAAACAGCCCGAGTTAACTATCAATCATCTGCAGGATGTCGTCGACAAACTGGAAGGATGGTGCTGCAAATGGATTATTAAAGTTAACACTGAAAAGAGCTCAAACTACTTGTGTCACGCAGAACAGTCCTACCGTCAGGATACGTCGAAATGTCGGTGAAAATATCCCTTGGGAGTCGCAACCCAAATACTTAGGTGTGATTCTAGACGAACGACGCTCATTCAACAGCACCTGGACTACGCATTCCAAAAGAGAAAAATGGTGCAAGCCCGACCATCTTCTATCCCAAATAAACTGACCATCTATTGAACTACCATCAGACCTTCAGTGAATTATGCTTCCGCATGCTGGGTCCTTTGTGTCGAAGCTCAATAAGAGACAAGTATTCCAGAATAAAATCCTCTGGAGCATATTCGACGTACCCTGTTCTGTTCGCAATACCCAACTCCATCGTTAGGCGAATTTACCACTGCTAAAAAAATTTATCCACGAAACCGCCCTGAAAATTCTCGCTAAAGCAGCGAATCATACTAATCCACTAGACAGATAAGCCGTCGACTACGATAACTCATCGACCAAATACAGGCAGCCAAAGCTTTACTTCAGTCGAATCCCCACTGACCACCACTAAATCAGTGATTTCTCCTAAGTCAATACCTAGTGCACCAATTTTCCAAGGAAAGTCTGATAACCAACATCCCGATGGAACATAAACACACCTTTCACAGTCCAATCTATCTAGAAGGCCAACGTTCAGCCACTATCAATTGCCACTTTCTATTCCGACTGGGCTAAAAGAGTCTAAGACTCGAAAAGCATGAAGGCAGGAATTTAGTGGATATATCCGTTCGTTTTGGTGAGTTTTTGTAAACTCGTTCTTAAGAGCGAGTTTGGGAAGCCCAACGAAATGAAAGGTGGAGTCCCACACTGTTTTCATTCTTTATCAGTGTGGTGGAAGCTTTAATGAGGAGGATTAACCTCTAAAAAATCAACAAAAAACAACCCAAATTGTACTCGACGGTTTTTTTTCTATAACATTAACTTGTCGCGTATTGAACCTAAGAACCAAAATTTGCGGACAGCATTGGTTTTCTAGTATCATTTGAAAACTGCTGCAGAGTCGTATTCGATACTTGTCGATTCTTACGGTATACGTGCTCTTGGTAGAACACAGATATTAGAAGGATTCAAAAGTGATCCTGACATGAGAATTACGAGCCTTATTGGATGAAGATGATACTAAAAACCAAAAAGAACTCGTGGATGAATCGAATATGATGCATAAAGCTGTCTCCATTTATTTGAAAGCTATGGGAAGGATTCAGAAAGTGGTTAAATGGAGTCTGAATGAAAGGTAGCAAGAAAATCGAAAAACCACTTGCAAAATGATGGGTGACAGATTCAAAAGATAATTATTCTTTACAGATGATGAATAATGGATTTATTTTGAGAATCTTGGGTATATTCAGGTGAACCACCGACCTCTACTGCAATACCAAACTGCTTTGGAAACAAGATAATGCTGTGTGTTTGGTGGGATAAGAAAGATGTCCTCTGTATTATTATAATCTGATTAAACATGGTGAAACCGTTAACAATGATCGTAAACAATCGATTTAAATTGAGCATTCGGTGAAAAAGGAATGGAATATAGAAAAATGCAATACAAAGTCATTTTGGTTCATGATCACACACAGCAAGTCAAGTCAGAGAAATGATCGGCACGGTCATTTCGGAAGTACTAACAAATGCAGCTTATTGGCTCCAACCGATTATCATCTATTCGCATCACTGGGATATGCTCTCGCTGAATAAAGCTTCCATTCGCATAAAAATATCTCGATAATTAGTTTATTTCGAAAGTACAACTATTTTTTTGTCCTGGACTTCATAATCTGCCAAAGAAGTGGAAAAATGTAGAAATGTCAATAAATGGTATTTGGAATCATTTATTTTTCATCAGATTTTAACAACAGAAGTGTAAGTTATACACAAAATTGTCGGATTCATACTTCTACACCCGGTAAATATCAAATGAAGACTCATGAGAAATTAATCCTCATATCGGGTGTGTTTTTTTGAGTGATAGAACTTTAAACTGAAATAAACCACATTTAAATTAAGATTGAAGCCAATTTTTTTTTATTTGAAGAATAATTTTATGACCTTTATCTTTTAAAGACAATTTCCGGCATATGTTTACCACGACTAGCTCTGAGGAACTGCATTCGACCGGACTAATTTTGGACTACTTTTTCGAGTAATTCAGGCTTTATTTCATCAATAACACGAGTTATTTTGGCTTCCTAAGCGTCTGTTGTTTCTGGTTTAACATCATAAGCCAATGACTTGACAACCCCAAAGAAAATAATCGAGTGGAGTTATGCCGCATGATCTTTGAGGCCAATTAATTGGACCATTTCTCGAAATAATGTTATCGCCAAATCTTTCTTTCAATAAATCAATTGTTACGGCAGCAGCATGAGGTCTAGCACCATCTTGTTGGAACCAAAACACTTCTGCGTCGATATCTTTCAAATTTTGAAACAAATAATCATATCATCCATCTGTAACGACCACCGTTCACTGTAGCATTAGATACAGCATCGTTTTTGAAGAAATATGGACCGATAATGCCTCCAGCGTGTAAAGCACAACATTTGTCAGGATGCAATGGAACCTGCAGAACTTCTTGAGGATTGTTTTCACTCCATATACGGTAATTTCGCTTGTTTACATAGCCGTTTAACCAGAAATGAGCTTCATCATCAAACACATTTTTACGATAAAAAAGTGGATCAACTTCAAGCTGTTCTAGGGCCCAATCAGCAAACAAACGACGCTTATTATGGTCAAGTGCCTTTAGTTCTTGAACCAGTTGTATCTTGTATGGGTGTAGACCAATATTTTTACGCAAAATTTCCATGTGGTGGATGCACAGAGGTTAATTTGTTGTGGACGTTGATGAAGAGACCAATCTGGATCATCATTAACACTATGACTTACAGCAGCGATTTCTTTTGTACGTACAGTTCTTCGTCTTGTTGTTTTTGCATCGAGTAGAAAAAATGTTGTCCGAAATCTATCGATAGTTCGACGAATCAGCTGCTCTGATGAACGATTATGTAAACCATAAATTTCACAAAGTGCTCTATAAGTTTGGCGAATAGAACAATGATTTTGAACATAAATTTCAACAATTTGTAGACGTTGTTGCGGCTCAAGTCTTTTCATGATAATTTGTCAATGCTTACTGAACAGAAACGTCAAAAGAACATTGCTTCTACCTTTGGTCAAATAACAGTTATCCCTATCGAAAGTTCTATTATTCAATCCATCATCAGCAAGCACTCAAAATGAATTTTGTAAATTTCAAAAAAACTTATCTACACGAGGATATCCGTACTGAAACACAAACAATTTCAAAAATTAAACTAAATTCATGAACAAATTCATCATACAATATATATATACTACTCTGTCAAGAAAGTACCGGGAATTTTCAATTGAAACAACATTTTTACTATACATTTAATCGTCAAAATTTATTGGGTCGCCTTCAAACTAGGCTCCATTTGCTCCAATACATCTATGCCAACGGCACTTACAATTATCGAAACATTTTTTATAGGCGCTTTCCGGGATGGACTTTAGCTCTCGCGCCGAATTTTGTTTTATGGCTTCAATCGACTCAAAACGAGTGCCACGAAGGGGCAATTTTAGTTTTGGGAAGAGGAAAAAGTCGCAGGGAGCCAAATCCGGCGAATACGGTGGTTGCTGAAGCACGTTTGTTGAGTTTTTGGCGAGAAAGTCAGTCACAATCGTAGCTCGGTGAGAAGGCACGTTATCGTCATGCAAAATCCATGAGTTGTTCGCCCATAAATTTGGCCGCTTCTTACGGATACGCTCACGCAAACGTTTCATAACGCCTAGGTAATACTCCTTGTTTACCGTCTGACCCTCTGGAACGAATTCGGAGTGCACCACGCCACGGATATCGAAGAAAACAATGAGCATCACCTTCATTTTCGAGCGGCTTTGGCGTGGTTTTTTCGGTTTCGGCTCATTTTTTGCCACCCATTCCGATGATTGCTGGCTTGTTTGCATATCGTACTCGTAGACCCAGGTCTCATCACCAGTTATAATGCGTTCCATGAATGTAGAATCGGAATTACAGCGATCCAGCATGTCTGAAGCAACCTGTTCGCGATGACGTTTTTGAAGAAAATTCAGGTCTTTCGGTACGAGTCGTGCGGCCACCTTTCTCATGCCCAAAATTTCAATCAAAATCGTACGTGCGGACTCGTGGGATATCTTAAGATCATGTGCTATCTCTCTCAAGCTGGTACGACGGTTTTCCAGCACCCTTTCCTTAATTTTATCGACGTTATCTTCGATCGAAGCCGTCGATGGGCGACCACTTCACGACCGTCCTTGAAGGCTCTGTACCACTGATATGCACGAGTTTTCGATAGAGCATTATCACCAAAGGCCTTTTGCAACATTTTCAATGCATCGGCACACGAAAATTCATTTGCAACACAAAACTTTAAACAAATTCTTTGCTCAACGTAATCACCCATAGTAAAAATCGGCACGCACTCTGACATCGACTGACTTAATCAGCTGTTGCAAACACACTAGTTGACAGATCCCGCTCAATCAATTTTTACCTGCCTCATTGCCTCGCCAGATTTAAATCGATAATTCCAGGTACTTTCTTGACGGAATGTATATATATATATATATATATATATATATATATATATATATATATAATAATATATATATATATATATATATATATATATATATATAATATATATATATATATAAATCGATAATTCCCGGTACTTTCTTGACAGAATGTATATATATATATATATATATATATATATACATGTATATATATATATATATATATATATATGTATAATTAATTCATTTTAATATTAATACTAATTATAGGCATCAAGTGTAATCAATAATATAAATGATTAGTAATTGAATATTATTCTACATTGAAGAGTTTTTTGTATGAATATTTCCAATATCAATACGAAATTTTTTTCCTGAATATCTTAGCAAATTCAATAAAATAAAATCCCCTAAAAATTTTTTAAATTCAATTAATTTTCTCAGAAACGCTGATTTTTTTATAGACTTCCAAGTGATAAGAAAATGGGAAAGAGATTCAAATACTTTTCATGGATAATGTGCTATAAATTTTTCAAGAAGAAATAAAAAAAAACGTTTTTAAATCTATGTGGAGCATATTTTGGCAATCGTTTTTGTTCTTCAATATCCAATCGAAACAGCTGCCTCGGATGATTTTCAATAATTAATCGATGTCAATATTTTATATTTTCCTTTGATTCTATAACGGTTGATTGTCTCACATATGAGTGGATAATTCTATAAGAAGATTTTTCAGATTGAATTTGTAGAGGTTTTCAGAAAAAGTTTTTGAAATTATTTTGTGCAATGTTTGTTTAAAAAACCCTTCAACGTAATATTCAATTTATCTTCAATAATTTTAGAATAAATATACAATAATACCTACTCTGCAAGTAATAGATCTTATCAATATCAATTCGGATTCTATTGGCTTTCTTCGTACAGTTAACAATGTACGTATTCAATTCCAATATTATCTCGAAAAAAATAGTACGATATAAAATGCACAGATAAGTCACATACAACTTCTTAGGAATGCCGTGTTATCCAAGTACGAAGTATAAGAAGACTAGATGAATTGTTCCTGAAGTTCAGCCCAAAAAAAGATTCAAGATGTATTATCAGCAAGCAAAATCAGCGGAGATGGAAGAAATTCATATATGCCATTGTGCCAACTCAAGTAACCTGATCTTACGTTTTTTTGTCCAATGCTGCTTTCAATACATGTGACGTTCACTTGGAACTATTTATGGGAGTCTTTTACAAATCAGAACAAGAGGATAACTATATCGCGAAGCAAATAAAGTAATATTTAATATTGTATAAGGAATATGGCATACATTTATATGTGTTCCAGCAGGTGGTTACGCTAGACTACCTATTTAAGAATTTCATAAAAATCGAACGAGATGTATCGAAAAGGATGTATATCGAAATACTTTATCTGAATATTGTCTATTGTGTATAATATAATTAAAGTGGGATTTCGCAAATGGTCTTTATAATTGAGAGAGTTACCATGTAAGAACTTGTGATCAATAGGTAGAGCAAAACGTAATTTGGATAATGCTGAATTGTCTCGGTCATAACAATTTGGTAGTTGATCGGAAATATAAAACTTACCCAAGTATGAGGCAAATATTCATGCTGAATTTCGTGACTGAGGCTGAGAGTGAAATGTCAATTTAAGTTAAGAAGGAACGGTTTTTTTACTTGATAGAAGGATTATTACAAAATTTGAAAATCAAAACAGATTTAATCTGTTGTCTTCTACAATTTTAATTTCAAAAAATTCTTTGAAGAAACTTTAAGAATTAAATTAATGTCTTTATAAGCACTGCTCATATTTAATAGACGTCAAAATTCATCATACAATATCAAACGGAATTAAGAAAAACCAAAATATAAAATATAAACTGTCAATTAAAATTAAAATATAAATAAGCAAACATTTTTTGTTTCGTTCCAGGCATGCGTAATGAACTCTTCAGACAAACTTACGAAGCCCTGTTTGTTACAAAATGTATTGTTTTCCGATCCCATATGAATGAAAAATAACTCTTTCTCAAAAATATAAAACATAATTTCAAGAACTTCTCAAAAACTAATTTATTTGAAATATTCAATATATTTAAATGAATTACTTCAAAAAATCTCAAAACATGTAGCACATTCTCAAGAAATAATTAAAGTTACGATAAGATCAGTTCAACATTACATATAAAAAATAATAAAATCAATTAAACAATGTATAGACTTACTCAGTGAATCTTAGGAATACACGGTCCTCAACAGAAATAAAGGTACACACCTTTATAAATCCAAGGTACTTATGTTCCAAGTTCACAGAAAATCACACAAAGCTTATAAGGCACTTGGCCTCAGTTAAAACCGTTCAACACTGTATAATGAATTTCTTTATTTAAAAAACCTAATATAATTATATATTATATATAAAATAAATTAAGAAGGAACAGTTTTTTTACTTGATAGAAGGATTATTACAAAATTTGAAAATCAAAACAGATTTAATCTGTTGTCTTCTACAATTTTAATTTAAAAAAATTCTTTGAAGAAACTTTAAGAATTAAATTAATGTCTTTATAAGCACTGCTCATATTTAATAGACGTCAAAATTCATCATACAATATCAAACGGAATTAAGAAAAACCAACGAATATAAACTGTCAATTAAAATTAAAATATAAATAAGCAAACATTTTTTGTTTCGTTCCAGGCATGCGTAATGAACTCTTCAGACAAACTTACGAAGCCCTGTTTGTTACAAAATGTATTGTTTTCCGATCCCATATGAATGAAAAATAACTCTTTCTCAAAAATATAAAACATAATTTCAAGAACTTCTCAAAAACTAATTTATTTGAAATATTCAATATATTTAAATAAATTACTTCAAAAAATCTCAAAACATGTAGCACATTCTCAAGAAATAATTAAAGTTACGATAAGATCAGTTCAACATTACATATAAAAAATTATATTTTATATTTTAATTTTAATTGACAGTTTATATTCGTTAGTTTTTCTTAATTCCGTTTGATATTGTATGATGAATTTTGACGTCTATTAAATATGAGCAGTGCTTATAAAGACATTAATTTAATTCTTAAAGTTTCTTCAAAGAATTTTTTGAAATTAAAATTGTAGAAGACAACAGATTAAATCTGTTTTGATTTTCAAATTTTGCCAATTTAAGAACGAAAAACCTAGAGACTTCAAATTTCTGAGGTTAGTTTGCAGTCTTAAACGATTAGTTATGTTCAAAAACAAATATAATCGACACACTAGTCCTTAAGTTATTTTCATTTGAATTTTATTTATCAAATATTTACAAATACAAATCCTAGTTCAAATTTAGTATTCAGATGTTAAATAGCGTCACAACGTGTCATGCATAATTTTGTGAACGTTCAAAACCTCCAAATAATATTTAAATAATTTATTCTGATTTTCACAAATTTTAATTGTTATGTTCACAACAATCGTTTCGCTATAACAGTAGCTTCATCAGGAAAGTTTACATTTTGAAAAACTAAGCCTGTTTCCAAAATATTCATATTACAGTAAGTACAATAAATTTTTATTGAGGACTAAAACCCAAAAAAGGGCCTTTGCAAATTCCAGCTTATCTGAATATATTTAACAGAGGTGAATTATTTAAATCTATTTGTTCGTAAGTAATATTCTAATTTTATTATGTTTATTTATCTCTAGGGATTCTAACAGATTTAAGGCAGAACTTTTACTTTCTTTATGTAGAATTTAAAAAATATTGTTGAAAGTATGTCCCTTTCTAACAAATGGTTAGAATATGTAGAAAAACTTTTATTATTGAGGAAAATCTTCAAATGTTCACAAAGTCTATGTCGGAAAGTTCTTCCAGTCTGTCCTATGTAAACTTTAGGGCAATCAACGCAGGTTAACTTATAAACCACCGATTCATCATATTTATGTGTACAGTCTTTATTATTTTTAATAAATTTACTCAAGTTTGAATTGGTTTTAAATGAAATTCTCAAATTATATTTATTTTTGATGTATGTAGCAATTTGCTCGGGAACACCTTTAGTGTATTTTAAGGAAATGTATTTAAAATTTTCATTTATATTATGATACACTATATTTAAAGCTATTTCATTATTTTTATTCATCAACAATTTGTCTATCAACTTAGGATCATAGTCAATACTAATAGCTATTTGTTTAATTATGTCAAGTTCTGAAATAGAATTTTCTCGATTCATGGTAATATCAACTGATCTATGGATCATACAATTAAATGCTGATAATTTTTGATTTAAAGAATGGTTTGATTCATTTTGGATATTAATTTCTTGAAAAAGGGAAGTAAAAAAGACCTTTCTGAATTTTAGGTGGAACATTGGTGACTGAATTTGTTTGTCCTTAATATCCACTCGAAAAAGAATTGTCGTGGGTGATGGATTTAGAGAATTTTAGTCAATATTTTATATCATTTTGAATATCATACAGATTTATTCTGATCAACTTTTCAAAAACTTTTTAGAATTAATTTAAATAAATGTTTTAAAAAACACAGTTTCATTTTAGTAGACATATTGAATTAACACTCATTACACTGTACCAAAAGGAATAAAAGAATTCCAAGAAATATAAATTATTAATTAAAAATACTAAATAAACACTTGAATGATACGAAACAAAATTTTGTATCCCCCAAGTGTTTATTTAGTATTTTCAATTAAAAATTTATATTTTTTGGAATTCTTTTTTCATTCCTTTTGGTACTGTATAATATGTCTACTAAACTGAAACTGTGTTTTCTAAGACTTTCATTTAAATTCTCGATTTCTCGACGTTCACAAGAACTAGGCATCTCCCAGTGGTCTTTGTGGCGAATTTAACGAAAGGACCTTGGTTAACATCCACACAAAATTGTTTCAACCCAAGAACTCAAACCAACAGATTTAAAGCGTCGTGCATTCAGTATTTGGTGCTTAGGAAAAATCGAAAATGATGCAGATTTTCATAAGAAAATCATTTTCAGCGATGAGGCTCATTTCTGGTTAAATGGTTATGTTATTATAACAAGCAGGATTACCGTTCTGGAGTGGTGATAAACCTGAAGAATATCGAGAACTGCCATTACATTCTGACAAAATTACTGTTTGGTGCGGATTTTATGCTGGAGAAATCATTGGACCTTAATTTTTCTTCACGAAGCTCGTGAAACGGTAACTGTCAATGGAAATCGTTATTGCCCAATGTTGACTGATTTTTTATGACCTGAATTGGTTCGTCTTGATTTGCAGAACATGTGGTTCCGACAGGACGATGCTACTTGTCATATTGCCAATGACATAAAAATTTTATTGAAAACAAAATTCAGTGATTTGATTGTATCAACAAATGGACCGATGAATTATCCGCCTCGTTCCTGCGATTCAACCCCATTGGACTTCCTTCTTTGGGGTTGCATTAAGTCATTGGTTTATAGAAATCATCCAGCGAATTGAGACGATTAACAGATCAATATTGAACGAGTAATTGCTAACATACGACTTGATTTGCGTGAGAGAGTCGTGGAAAATTGAGTTCAACGACTTCATTCCGGCCAGCGTTTCTGTGGTGCATATTCAAATGATTCTTGATTTTATAACAAATGGTATCCATTGTAGTTTACGATGAAATCAAAATTTCAATAATTTCCAGATAAACAATGTGTTTTATTCACGAAACAAAATGGGGCGCTTTTAATGAAAGATCCTTCATATTGTTCGGATTATTATATTTGAGACTTATTGTGCAAGTCCTAGAAGACTGCTCTGGATAGCTCTTCTCAGAAATAAACTACACATATACTAGACTAGACAAAGCCGCCAGATTTCGTGTTCAGATTTCAAATCGTCCACAGAGCGGTTTAAAATCCAGTCCGGCCATCGTGATCCAAATTTGGATGCCTGGCACCAACATCGTTATATCTTCGGTTAAACGAAAACAAAAGTTGTCTCGTAGTGATTCTCTTGAAAAAAAGATGGCTCTTGACTGTCGTTGGCCCTATAAAATAAATTCTTAATCTAGAAGTCATAATTTCTACCCACTTTTGGCGTTCGGTATGTATCAATGCCTTTTGTTTCTTAGGTTTTATGTGTGATAAAAATGTGGGAGTGCTAAAATTCGACAGAATCACTTTCGTTATTATCTCGAAAAAGTACCCACACGGATTGAGCTTCTTTGTCACTGAACGGCATGATGACAGTACCCAACTGTCGTTCTGATGAAATGGAGATCGAAATCGTGTGAAATGTTTAGGTACTGATCGTTTATTATTCTAGCGTGTCTTTATTGTTATTTTGTCAAAATGTTTTTTCCTTTAGTTTCAGAATTTGATGAGTTTGAGTCGAGCATTACGAGAAAAACGGCCGCAACACACCGATGGACAAGCCAAAGTTATTTTGCACCAATACATGTTGTACTTACTTAGTTCATCAATCAATGTTAAGAAACTTAATGGAAAATTTTGCCTGATTCACTATTTCAGAAAGGATTTGAAATAAACACAACAATTATATATTAAGAGATATTTCAGGAAACACTTATATACAATAGTTGATTTGACTCATCGCATATTGAAGAATTTTGGCTGATTTTCATTTTAAAATGATTTGAAAGTTATTTATGTTATATTGAATTGTATCAGTCCTTACTTGGTGAAAATCCATATTAAATAATATTGCAATAAGGTTATTCTGAATTTCACAAATTTTTATTGTTATATTCACAACAATTGTTTCACTATCACAGTAGCATCATCAGGCAAGATCACATTTTGAATAACTTCCAGTTATTCAAAATGTGATCTTACTTGATGATGCTACTGTGATAGCGAAACAACTGTTGCGAATATAACAATAAAAATTTGTGAAAATCAGAATAACCTTATTTCAATATTATTATTCATGTGAGTTACTTCAGTGAAAAGGCCAAATTTCAAAAATGCAATATAGTCTTTAAAATCCCTTAGTTGAATCGGCGCATCGCATATTGAGAGAAGCTGTTAGCTGAATGCGAATGCACTCTAGAACTTTTATCAAATTTAACTCGTAAATATATCATTATTCAATAGGTAGGTATAATTTTGCATGGAGTTTAGGTACAGTGAAGTACGAAAGTGAGATTAAAATTTAATTTTAATCTGTGACAACGTTTTGCTCGGAAGTCTCCAAGCTTCCTCTATAAAAGAAAATATAAACCTTACATACACTTAATATTGAGATTACAACAAATTAAAAACTAACATTATTTATATTTACTAATATTTTTACAGCTTAAAATCTATCTTGCTATGAAAAATGATCGATCATGAAGTATGAAGTTTATTACTTATGTTTTTGTTAATACAGGTGCTTGATTATTTTCAGATTACCTTGTGGTATATCTTGCTGAGCTATTTTATATCCAATTATGGCATTTTCAGTTTTCTTTATATGTGTCATCTCAGGGAATTCTCTTCTCTCAAGGTGTTTTCGATGGCCAGAATCTTAATCTCCTTGTAGTTGAAATCATGATTTGTCATTCTTTTATGTTTGCGCAATGCTATAGAGCAATCTTTTGTGTATTTATATCCTCTGATTATATTATTGAGGTATTATTAAATTGATGCGTTCACATAGGTTTTTTGTTTTTTGGTATTATCGTATTTAGTTCTGTTTTATTTTTGTATGTCAATTTTTTGAAGGGTTTTTTTAAACACCTTACTTTGTTCTCCTGTTTGAATTGTTGTAAATAGGGATGACTATCTGTGCATATGGCATTTATTAGGTTTGGTGTATAGTTATTTCTTTTAATGCTTTGCCTTTTTTTTAGCCGTATGACTATATTCTGTATAAGTCAGGTAGAGTGTTCTGTCCATTAAGCCTATTATGACAGAGATTCCAACCATGTACCATGTAAATTAATGAAGATTTTAATCATAAAAAAAGTTTTCTCTTGATAGAAGGATTTTTACTAAATTTTAAATATCATATAGATTTATTCTGTACACCTCCTACAAATTTTAATTTAAAAAAATTTGTTTTCGAAAAGTTATTATATAAAAACTTTCAGAATTGAATTAAATAAATGTCTTCAGAACACACTGTGTCAATTTAGTGAACGCATAGAATTAACACTTATTACATAGTACCAAAGGGAATAGAAGAAAATCAAAGGAATATCAATTGTCAACTAAAAAGTATTAAATAAATACTTGGAGAGTACAGAATTTTATTTCGTTCTTTGTTTTATGAAAACTAAATTCGTTTCCAAAACTGCAAAGCATAACCTCAAGAACTTCAAAAAACATTTGCTCAAAATGAATTCCTTCAGAAAAATTCCTGAAACATGCAGAACATCTTCAAAAAGCGTTTAAGAATTATTACAACAAGAACTCATCAGCTCTACTTCATATCTAAAAAAATGAAAATAATTAACAAAAAATATCTTACCAAACAAACAGGATGTAGCTTACTGGACAAACATTAGAATGAAGTGAATTTTTAAAAATCCTACGTTTTCTATGTTCATCACAGAAACCACATAAAATTTGGAAGGTATTTTATGGGCTCCTTTAAAACTAAATGATAATATGTTATAAATGTGGAACAAAATAAATAATTATTTCATATACAATAAAATAATAAAAAGAGGTTTTTTCATGATATAAGGGTTATTACAAAATTTTAAATATATAAATTTATTCTGTCAAACCCATACAAATTTTAATTTCAAAATTTGTTATTCAAAATCTTTCAGAATTAATTCAAAGAAATGTCTTTGGAACACATGGAGTCAAGTTAGTAGACCTATAGACTTGACACTTATTACACAGTACCACAGGGAATAAAAGAAATTCAAAGAAATATGAATTGTCAACTAAAAACTACTAAATGAATACTTGAAGAGTACAGAACTTTGTTTCGTTCTTTGTTTTATGAAAAAGAAATCTTTTCCAAAAATGCAAAGCATAACCTCAAAAACTTCCTCAAAAAACATTTGCTAAAAAAGGATTCCTTCAGGAAAATTCCTGAAACAAGCAGAACATCTTCAAAAAGCAATTAAGAATTATTACAACAAGAACTCATCAGCTCTACTTCATATTTAAAACAAGAAAATAATTAACAAAAAATATCTTACCAAACAAACTGGATGTAGCTTACTGGACAAACACTAGAATGAAGTGAACTTTTAAGAAAATCCTACGTATTCTATGTTCGCCACAGAAACATTAAGTTTGCAAGGTTTCATGGACTCCTTTAAAACCAAATGATAATATGTTATAAGTGTGAAATAAAATATATAATTATTAAATATATAATAAAATAATAGAAAGAGGATTCTTCTTGATACAAGGATTATCACAAAATTTTGAATATCATACAGATTTATTCTGTCAAATTTTAAATTGAAAAATTGTTATTCAAATTTTTTTAGAATTAATTCAAATAAATGTCCTTAGAACACACTATGTCAATTCAGTAAACATATGGAATTAACATTTATTACACGGTACCAAAGGAAATAGAAGAAATTCAAAGAAATATAAATTGTCAACTAAAAATTATTGAATAAATACTGGAAGAGTACAGAAGTTTGTTTCGTTCCTTGTTTTATGAAAACTGAATTCCTTTCCTAAAATGCAAAACATAACGTCAAGAACTTCTTCAAAAACAACTAGCCCAAAATAATTTCCAAAAAAAAATTTTCTAAAACATGCAGAATATCTTCAAAAAGCAATCTAGAATTATTAGCACGGAAAGTCATCAGCGCTTCTTCATATTTAAAAAATAAAAATAATTAACAAAGAATATCTTACCAAACAAACAAACTGGATGTAGCTTATTGGACAAACACTAGAATGAAGGGAACTTTAAACTCCTTTAACACCAAGTGATAAAATGTTATAAGTGTGAACCAAAATATATAATATAATAATTATATATACAATAAAATAATAAAAAGAGGATTCTTCTTGATAAAGGATTATTACTAAATTTTAAATATTACAATACAAATTTATTCTGTTAACCTCCTACAAATTTTAATTTCAAACAATATTTATTAAAAAACTTTTGGAATTAAATTAAATAAATGTCTTCAGAACGCACTGTGTCACTTTGGTATATCTTTATTTCCAGTGAAGTTCTTTCTTCTCAGTGCGCCCCCGAAAAATTTTTTCACTCCCTGCGCGAAGACGCGGTGCAACAATGGGACCCTTATTAGTTTTTGAATTTGGCAAGGGCACAAATGAATTCCATATACAGTCAAACATCTCGGCTTTCTAAAACAGGCATCCGGACAAAGCCTCCACTGGGAGATATTTCAATCCGATTTGAAATTCAGCAGGTACAAAGGTAGCACGTGGAATCGGCGCACAGAAAAACGATGCAACTACTCGGATTTTCATTTTATCTCTATGCATTATTCATTGCATGTCAGCCGAATCTTTTGTTGAATATGGCCACGTGCTCCGCAGTTTTTTCGCGTTATTCCATAAGTGTGTGGATACCTTTCGAGCTGGGGGTTTTTCAGCGGATTGTCGAAAATTCGGCCTGTGACCTCTTCGGCTCATCGCGATAGAAAAACTCTACAGGGTCATTGCCTGTAAGCAATAATGAAAATAACTTAGATTCATAGGATGACGATATGACTACATGAATCTGATTCAAACGTATTCACTGAAGAACAGCATGGTTTCCGGAGGTCTATCAGAACAGATTTTCTCTGATTTCTGTATTTTCTGAAATTGAAGTTGTGGTTAATATATCTCTTGAAAAGAAACAAAATTGTTTCAGTTGACGGATATAAATCCAAAAATTTTTCCAAATCTCTGGGATTCCGCATGGTTCTCATTCTGGGCTATTTCTCTTTATTTTTCATGTGAATAATACTCTAAAGTATTGCAGATTCCTGCTACTTGCAGATGCCGTGTAGTTGTTTCTATGAATTCGTTCTTTCAAAAACTATTTTGATCTTTAGGGGGATTTGGATGCCCGATCTTGTGAAAGTTATTGTTTTTTTTATATTGTTATTGTTTATATTTGTTTGAAAATTTCCTTCATCAGAAACCTCAGCAAAATCACTTTCTTGTACACATTGGATAAGTATGAGCTGAAAGAGTCATATTGGCTGAGACTTTGGAACTGCACTCGACACCAGGTTACGGGTAACATTATCACATACTGCTTCAGAATGTTCGGCTTTATGCCTAACGAAACTTCTTTTCGGAAAAAGGTGAAACATTTTTACGACGTACTGACAGCATGTCATTTTGGAAATGATTTCTCTCAAGATTAAGATCTAGGGATATGTCTAAGATGCTGATAACTTTTAATGTTTTGCCTCCAATTAGGTTTCATTTCTTTATCCTTAATCACTTTTGAAAAGTTGGGTGTTCTGTGTAATGGATGTATGATTTTTCGTCATTCTACACAATTGTATTTCTTTAAATTTTTGCTGATTAATGATTTTTAACTGAATGATTTCCCAGCTTGGAATGAATATATGTTAAGGATTTGTGTTTTCATTTCTAAGTAAGCGAACGCTTTTGCTTCTTGTTGAGTTTCATAATGCCTACTTTTTAAAGGGCCCAAATTCAAGGTGAGATCATACAAGTTATTTGCAACAAAAAATGTCACATAACACATGGTCGAAATGTTGTTGGTTATGCGCAAATTTAACATTTTTTGATTTCACGAAATATTTCAAGTTTTTCCATAAAATCAATTATACTTCAGTTATCCTTGAAGCCTCATCAAATTTGAACCCACATCTAGAAACGGCATTAAATTTGCTGCAAGATTAGAAGTTCTGTGTACCTAAACATTCTTATTGCGGGCGTGGTAAGGAGATGAATATCACGATTTTGAAGTGAACAACATCAGTCATATTTTTCCAATGGTTTTATCGATGAAAAATTATTAATTATGGACATGTTTCCTTTGCAGCAGAAAATACATTTCGACCATGTGTTATATGACATTTTTTGTTGCAAATAAGTTGTATGATCTGTCCTTGAGGTTTGGCCTTTCAAAACTAGACATCCTGTATAGAGAAATGAATGAATAAAGGCACCCAACTTTTTTCTTGAGAGAGGAAATTTCGAGATCCAGTATATCACAGAAACATTTATTTAACTTCATTTCAAGGAAGAAACTTCAGACCCTGCAATAATAGTTCAGTTCGTGAAAAATAATACCGTCATTTAAAGTCGTGTTGATTTAATCATTTGTGGGGTTACATCACAGATTTTATTTGCTGTGATGTTATGAAATAATATGAAGAACATGCCACATGTTGGATCCAGTGGATGTTTTAAAATGTGTATGAGCCCAAAAAGATATGCTGGAATTATAGAATTCATGAATAGTAAACAGACGAAAGAGTCGCTGTGGAGTTACTATCAAGAATTACCACCGTTTTTAGCTCGAATAGACAAAAAGAATCCAACGGTAACTCAACCAGAAATTGGAAAACAACTTCAGAAAAAGATGGGAATTGGATTGGTTTCATTATTTCAGAACGAAATATTACAGTGCTCTGTAAATATCTAGAAATAACTCCCTACATGTCCAACTATAAGTCCACGCATCAACAGGCAAGCTACCGACGCACCATCTTTTGACGATTCAGTAAATTTAGAACTTTGGTATCACAGATTTCACTATTGCGCTGTCAGGAAAGGAAACATCTGTGTAACTGGGGTTCTCCATCTATTTTTCAATTAGCATACTACGTGGACAGCAGTAATAGGAGAAACCCTTGATTATGCATATAAAGCAGAATACTTTATTCAATATTCTTTACAAGAAGAAGCTGCAATTATTCTTTTACAGATAACAAAAAAGTGGTAACCGTACAGAATCCTTCTTCGAACTCTAGAACAGATTGCTGCAGTAACCTCACTGAAATTTGCCATCTTTTCCGTATAGAAAAGAAGCTCTCCTTTTTCGATATTTTCATGTTTACGATGCGTTTATTGTTGTTTCAAATTTGTTCAAGTGCAGCAGTGTTTCAATGAGAAAAGGAATTTTATCTGCAATTAACTAGGAGCACCACCAACATCTCATTAGATGATAAAGTACTTGCAATGGGTCTGGTGAATTATTAACTCAGGCAAAAATGTTTTCGCTGTTCGTTTCCTAAGATTTCCTAAAATGATATAAAATAAAGATAGAAATTATGTGCAATTCTCAATTAATGTTGTGGGACACACAACATTTTATAATAAAAATAAGGTTTTTCTTGATAGGATTATTCCAAAATTTCAAATATCAGATTTATTCTGTTAAGTCCCTACTAATTTCAATTAAAAAAAAAATTTTAAAAAACTTTTAGAATTGAATTAAATAAATATCTTTAGAAAGCACTGTCAATTTACTAGAATTATAGAATTAATACTTATCATATAGTACCAAAGGGATTGAAATAAATTCAAAGAAATGTAAATTGTCAACTAAAAATTATCAAATAAATACTTGCAGAGAACAAAATTTTGTTTGTTTTCAAAAATGCAAAACATAACTTCAAGAACTCCTTCAAAAACAAATTGCTCAAAGTAATTATTTTGAAAAATTCCTAAAACATGTAAAAGATTTTTAAAAAGCTTTTTCAAACCTTTAGTTGACAATTTATATTTCTTTGAATTTTCACAATGAAACACATTTTAATTAAGATTCAAGCCACATTAATTTTTTATTTGAGAGATAATTTCTGGCATATATCCACCATGACTAGCTCTGGAAAACCGCATTCGACCAGACCGATTTTGGAACACATTTTCGAGTAATTCAGGCCTTATTTCATCAATAACATGAGTTATGTTGGCTTCCAAAGCGTCTATTGTTTCTGGTTTATCAGCTTAAACCAATAACTTGACACAACCCCAAAGAAAATAATCAAGTGGAGTTATGTCGCATGATTTTGAGGCCAATTAATTGGACCACTTCTCGAAATAATGTTATGGCCAAATCTTTCTTTCAATAAATCAATTGTTACGGTAGCAGCATGAGGTATAGCACCATCTTGTTGAAACCAAAACACTTCTGAGTTGATACTATTCAAATTTTGAAACAAATAATCATTGATCATCGATCTGTAACCAGCACTATTCACTGTAACATTAGCTCCAGCATCGTTTTTAAAGAAATATGGACCGATAATATCTCCAGCGTGTAAAACACACCATACAGTGCATTTTTCAGGATGCATTGGAACCTGCAGAACTTCTTGAGGATTGTTTTTACTCCATATACGGCAGTTTTGCTTACTTACACAGCCGTTCAACCAGAAATGAGCTTCACCAACAAACACAATTTTACGATAAAAAAGTGGAGCAACTTCAAGCTGTTCTAGGGCGCAATCAGCAAACAAACGACGCTTATTAGGGTCAAGTGGCTTTAGTTCTTGAACCGAATGGATCTTGTATGGGTGTAGACCAGGATCTTTAAGCGAAATTTTGTGGATGCATAGAGTCCAACTTATTGTGAACGCCGCAAATAGACAAATTTGGATCATCATTAACACTATGACTCACAGCAGCGATATTTTCTTCTGTACGTACAGTTCTTTGTATTGTTGTCGTTGGTGCATCGAGTAGAGAAAATGTTGTCCGAAATCTATCGATAATTCGACGAATAAGCTAATTGACGATTGTGTAAACCATAAAATTGACGAATAGAACATTGATTTTGAAAATAAATTTCGACAATTTGTAAACCTTGCGGCGTGAGTCTTTCCATGATAATTTGTCAATGCTTACTGAACAGAAATTTCAAAACAACATGGCTTCTATCTTCTTTCAAATCACAGTTATCCCTATCGAAAGTTCTATCACTCGAAAAAAAAACACCCGATACAAGGAGTATGAAAGTATATGTAAAAAAAATATATGAAATTATTATAGTCTTAAGAATGTCTCTCGCAGTTGTTAAGGTACCTCGAATTCTGCCGCGTATGCCCAAATTATGAAATCGACCAATTATTCTGTAGCAATATTCCTAGTGTTCTGAGACTGATGAATAATGAAGTTTAAATGATTATTAATCACTTTGCCCGATTCGAGCGGTCATTTTTACTACGGACCAGGCATTGTGAATAATTAATCATACTATGAATTGCCCCAAAGTATTGCGACAAAATGATAGCTTACTGTCTCTCGCAGTTGTCAAGGTACCTCGAATTCTGCCGCGTATGCCCAAATTATGAAATCGACCAATTATTCTGTAGCAATATTCCTAGTGTTCTGAGACTGATGAATAATGAAGTTTAAATGATTATTAATCACTTTGCCCGATTCGACCGGTCATTTTTAATACGGACCAGGCATTATGAATAATTAATCATACTATGAATTGCACCAAAGTATTGCGACAAAATGATAGCTTACTGTCTCTCGCAGTTGTTAAGGTACCTCGAATTCTGCCGCGTATGCCCAAATTATGAAATCGACCAATTATTCTGTAGCAATATTCCTAGTGTTCTGAGACTGATGAATAATGAAGTTTAAATGATTATTAATCACTTTGCCCGATTCGACCGGTCATTTTCAATACGGACCAGGCATTATGAATAATTAATCATACTATGAATTGCACCAAAGTATTGCGACAAAATGATAGCTTACTGTCTCTCGCAGTTGTTAAGGTACCTCGAATTCTGCCGCGTATGCCCAAATTATGAAATCGACCAATTATTCTGTTGCAATATTCCTAGTGTTCTGAGACTGATGAATAATGAAGTTTAAATGATTATTAATCACTTTGCCCGATTCGACCGGTCATTTTTAATACGGACCAGGCATTATGAATAATTAATCATACTATGAATTGCACCAAAGTATTGCGACAAAATGATAGCTTACTGTCTCTCGCAGTTGTTAAGGTACCTCGAATTCTGCCGCGTATGCCCAAATTATGAAATCGACCAATTATTCTGTAGCAATATTCCTAGTGTTCTGAGACTGATGAATAATGAAGTTTAAATGATTATTAATCACTTTGCCCGATTCGACCGGTCATTTTTAATACGGACCAGGCATTATGAATAATTAATCATACTATGAATTGCACCAAAGTATTGCGACAAAATGATAGCTTACTGTCTCTCGCAGTTGTTAAGGTACCTCGAATTCTGCCGCGTATGCCCAAATTATGAAATCGACCAATTATTCTGTAGCAATATTCCTAGTGTTCTGAGACTGATGAATAATGAAGTTTAAATGATTATTAATCACTTTGCCCGATTCGACCGGTCATTTTTAATACGGACCAGGCATTATGAATAATTAATCATACTATGAATTGCCCCAAAGTATTGCGACAAAATGATAGCTTACTGGACCTAGCACGTCAAAATAAAAAGCTGAAATGGGAATTTTTTTCAACGCTGGGAAAGTGAGTGCAAAGGATGGACATTCTAACTGTGCAGGGAGATTAATCAGGGATGACAACGAAATCCGTCGCACATGCATGTTTTTCGCCATTCCTCTCACATAATACAAAGATCACGTGAAAATTGGACGGCGGACACAATACGTCGACAAAACACAGGAACCGATCGATTTTCGCGATGAAAAGCCCCATTTTACGCGCATACATCAACCTGGTTAGGTATTCATCCAAAAATTTCGAAGCTCTCTTCGCCACCAAGCCGAATTTATTCATGGCCTATTGAAACGGAATTTCGAAAATGATTTTTCCAGCGCCTATCGCAACACCTGAAATCAACCGCCTGCCGTCGAATTGATTGGTCGACAGGTGCTGAGAAGTGGGGAAATCTTTGCTAAACGTCTGAATTTCCCGCCTCTGCATCGCCGACAGAACCGGGTCCCAGAGGAAATGAAAGGAACATGCTCTCAGTATTATTGTTTTTATGGGTGGTTCCAATATGAGGATTTTATGATCAACCGTTCTCCGGGGCGCGCGGAATACCTCCTTTTGTTCGGTTTTATTTTTCTTCATTTATTCATTCAATTATTTCTTATTGGACTGTGCGTATTCAGCGAGAAGTATTGTTCTTGGATATCGTTTTATTGGGAATGAGAATCGTCTAAGAAATAGGGGATGGCGCCTGCCTCAAATTTCTGACTGAATATTTTTTTAACCGTAGAGAAAATACAGAGTGAGTCCTGTTCTCGATTATATGTACAACTCACGTAATGAACTATTTAACAGATACTTGCGGGCATATTCTGTGGCATCAGAAGTGTTATAAATTTTTTTGGCAAGTCGCTCAACTTCTCCTTCCTTTAATCTTCGGTCATATCGTCGGCCATGTTTCCTGTATGGTGTGTAACGGTTCCGAAAGATTTATGCTCTGTGAGGAACTGGGTGAAAAATTATTTTGTCTTCCTATGGCTGCACAATATCCATGGCTATATATTTTTTGTCAATCTCCCACCACTTCTCTCTGCCACTTGGTTATTTCTCCTACCTCCTTGCGAATGTTCCCCTTCTGGCTTCTCTTCTGTTTTTGGACAATCTTACATTTACCTTATAAAAAAACAAATACCTTGACTATAATGAGGTCAATAGGTAGATAGCCGAAAATAATCTTTACCACCTGCGACAATACCGTTCTATATGCAGTCACCACTGGCGAGAGTCTCCTCATCTGCACTGAGATTAAATGGTTTCTATACTTTTCTTTCTTCATTTCCTTCTTCAACACCGACACCGCATATTACATAATGCTGTGCTGAAAGAGTACTCTACGACTGCCGAACCCAGGTCTTTCAACATTCGAAAGCATCTTCCTCATAACCTCTACTCTCAAATTAAATTTCTCTATCATATATGCTATATCTGCAGTGCATTACACTCCCTTACAACAATTTCATTATTATTGTCTTAGAGTTTTAGAAGACCTCACCTCGTCACCCATAATCCTGATCACTTTCCTCGACACTTATGTACCTGTCTTCTGCACCGCTACCTCCAAACCGCTTGTAGTCATCCACTGCGCCACCATCACCATCGACTTCTGAACCTTCTCCATATGAAATATTCCATAGCTAAGGGCGTGCTGAAGTATTTTGGAAAACGCCAATTCTACACTTGTGTCCTACTGTCTCAATTATCACATAACTATCCCGAAAATAATCGACTATGAGTTCCACCAGGTACTCACAATATTTTTATTTTTCTTTTGGTCGACATTATGGTGCGATCTTATCCTATTAAATGCGCCCTTCACATCAAATGTCACCATCGCCATCCACTTTTTTTTAGACCACGTAAATTTTACCAGTTAATGTATTGGCATGTGAGCATAGCTCTTTCACCAAATAACTTTTAAAAGTCTTTACAGTCTGCCAAAAGAGGCAGGAAGTGTGAAAAGGGTTACGCCTCATCATCGCGCATTGCGAGAACCACTCCAAAGAGCTGAACCCACCAGCTTTCAGTTTGGGCTTCAGTTCGAAAACCTACAACCGTGTAACTAGAAGCAGCGAAGCACTTTACAACCTCTACTGGCTCTGAATGGTCAGTACCCGAGTTATTTGGGACGCCACTCACACGCCGAAGGGGCTTCTTATCCATTAATCTGAAAGCAGTCCCAAGAACCAAGATAGTCCCAAGATTGATGCCTCAATTGATCCTGGTAAGAGCATCGTCAATCCGGCCTGTATAACAAGACCCACGAACCCTTGTGAAGTCTTTCAATTGATCCTGGCTTCAAGCACCACAGACTAGCCGTATCGTCGAGATTCATAAACCCCAGAAACGCCTCGCAATCAGTCGAGGCCGGTCGAACCGTCAAGTCCGCTAAACCCTGAAGCATTTCACGAGATATCCTGAACATGAGTGTCTGCGAACAGATAGAAGGAATACCTTCCTAGTCACGCATGCGGACTTTCAACCACAGCCCCCTCGAGTTCAACATCAATTGGGTGGCCAGGTCTTACGAATTATTCCCAAGGGCCTCCACACTATGCTACATAATGGACTTGGCCATTGGTCAGAAAAATCCGGAGATTTACTGCAATAGCGTAGGGTACGTTAGTTTCAAGGGAAAGGCCTGTGCTGCGACGGACTTCCTTGTCACTGAGTTGATCAACACGGCTCAACCTGGCATTCCCCCTTTACGGTGAAGCTAGGGTTTCATTCGGTCTATCTTCCACCACAGAGTTCCAGTGAGTGGCGAAAATCGCATAACTTTAGGCATCAAGACTTAACCCTCCATTTCACCGGGATGAAACTAGGGTCCTAGTCAAGACAAGTGCCCCTAGCGCGTCAAGCTATAATGCCATGGGGGGCGTTTTTTTTAGACCACTCAACTATATCCTTTATACCTCAAATTCCTCTTACTGTTCTTATTGTTGACCTTCTTTGCTTATTTTGTCCACTTTGTCTCGCCATCAAGTCTTTTCGTAATGAACTTCTAATACAGTTCTGTATCATCGGCATCATCATCTGCACCATCATCTGTATCATCATCTGCATTATCTGCATCAACATCTGCATCATAATCATCATCTATGTTAACTGCTTCATCATCTGCATCATCATCTTCATCTTCATCATCATTATCTCTGTATTGAGTTCTCCGAACTCAATTTTTGTTGCGCTTGATACTTGTAGATAAAGGCGAAATAAATAAAATTATTTTTGGTATAGGCTCCAATAAATCGATTTCTTCACAACAAACAAGCAGATAAATTTTTGTTTTCGCACAAAATTGTCAAAAGTTAAACGTTGACATTGATTTTATAGCGTGCTCTCAAAATTATCAGACTGCTGCTAAAACCCAAAAACAAGAAATTACTCCTTCTGTGCTTCACTTTCCTATGTCACTGAGTATATTCCAAAAACTGTAAGGAACACTTAAATGAGTGTATTCACATGCGATGGGATTACTTTGGAAGAGATTACAGGGTCACAAGAAAAACTTCGGACAAAATTTCCTGTGGTCTGGAACAAAAGTATTTCAGCGCAGCCAAATAATTTTTACTTTAATAGATTCTGTACACTTTCTTGTACTAATATGTGAACTGTCAGTTTGATATTACTCTATTTTGCGGAATGTTAGGTCAAACAAACGTAGTGCAATTTTGGAGCTGTTTTGTCAAGGTGAGCGTCAATGCAAAATTGTTCTTTAGCTCAATATGCCTCGACAAACAGTGTCCGATGCAATTTGCCATTTCAGAGAGCTTGGAGATGACGGTAGTCGTCCAGGAAGTAGGAGAAAACGCACTGTCAATACGCCTAGCAATCTCAACATAGTCAAGATGCAAATCAATCGAAATCCGAGGGTCTCCATGAGGAAAATAGCCTGTGAGATCGGTATCAACCGTGAATCCTCTCGTCAAATGACCAAAAAGGAGATAAACCTCAAGCCATACAAGCTCTGAAAAGTTCAACTCCTCACGGATCAAAACAAGCGCGTACGACTCCAAAGGTGCCGTCAACTCCTTCGTCTCGCTGCCGGTCAGCAATGGGAGCGCATTCTCTTCATAGACGAGAAGATTTTCACCATAGAACAATCCCACAACCACCAAAACGACAGAGTCTGATCTGCAGAGGCGCTCCTGGTACTTCGGCTTTCCTCGAACATTGTCAAAGTCAGCAATCATGGTCTGGAACGGAATTTATGCCAGCGGCAAAACACCCTTGGTTTTTGTGCACCAAGGGGTCAAAATCAATCAAGAAGTCAACCGCTGTGACATTCTCGAGGCCGTAATGCTTCTATGGGCCCAGCAGCACTTCGGTGACACGCATTGGACCTTTCAATAGAACTCCGCTCCGACTCTCAAAGCGAAAATGACGCAAGAATGGTGTAATAATCATTTTCCGGGTTTCATCACATCTGCAGAATGGCTGCCCTACTCGCCGGATCTCAACCAAATGGACTACAGCGTGTGGTCAATTTTGATGCTCAGGGCAGGTGCTAAACTCCACAAAAGTTTGAAATCGCTTAAGCAATCCCGGCGCCGGGAATGGAACCGATTAACGCCCGAAGAGCTACGGCCCATTGTCGACAATATCGAGAACCGTCTGAAGCTATGTATCGTCGCCAAAGGAAGCCACTTCGAAACCACCTAACTATATTATAACCAAATGTTTATGTTATTATTATTCGTTGTTGTTTTGTTTCATTTCTTTTGTTTAACAAAGTTAAATGAAAAAAGTTTGTCCAAGGTTTTTCTTGTCACCCTGTAAATTAACTTAATTTTTCGCATCAGCAATTTGTGCCTTATTTGGATATTTCTGTCACTTTCTGAACTAATTTTATTAACTTGGAGTCAAAATTTCATCCCTTAGGAAGCTGCAAGACAAAGACACGAGTTGAATCAATATTCACGGACTAAACGCCATTCTTCTTCTTCTATCCGCTATCTCTCTACGAGCTTCGAAGGAATTCGGTTCTCAATAAAGAATAATGTTCCGAAAGTCGAATGTTAGTGCGATATTTGATACGATGAGCAGAGTCAGGTCCGTATGTATGGATTTCGATTCCCATAAACCGAAATTGCGTCTTTCGCCTGGAGCACACAGCCCTTAAACGAATATTCCATACTTCATGCATCTAATCTCGGAAGGGAGTTAACTCTGTGCCATTCGACGTAGTAGATACCCCCGAAATAACCACCTAAAGCCTATATGGTTCCCTATTATGAACTCTGTCTCTTTTGTGAATCCCTTGGACTGTTTATCCAATTATGTTCGAATTTATTATTTTCTCGAATGAATTAGGATTGAAATTTTTCCGCAATTTTTTTAAATGAAGTATGAAGTTTATGCTATGATTTTTTTTTCTGTCCTGAAGGAAAGGATAAACAGAAAGAAGTTGTTTCTCAAAAATTTATTTATCTCTTACCTTCGTATTAAAACCATTGTTCTGAAATCATAAGCGTCGAACAATGGTTACACTATGAAAAATAATAAACTCGCCCTGAATTTAAATGAGACAAAATATATGGCTTTCAGTTCGTACACTCATAATCTACCAAGTTTAGGAAACCTAATAATAGACAATAAGACATCGATAGCAGAAACAAGTGATATTGAATATTTGAGAATTACGATTGACCAGCAGTTAAAATGGGATAAGCACACAAAAAAATCTTATGAACAAAATACGAGGCTTACTTTTCAAATTCAGATACTTACGTAAACATCTAAACACAACAAAATATTTGACAATATTCTACCAAGCCTTGGTGGAATCACAGATCGGCTATGGGGTAGTTGAAGCGGTTGGCGCTTATCAAACCCACATAAAACTTGGAGGTCATACAAAAATGGCTCCTAAAAATAATTCATCAAAGGAAACGTGATTTTTCGAGTCAGAAGTTATTTGAAGTAGCAAATGTGCAAGATGTGAGACAATTGTATTAAAATGAATTAATTCGGCTGATCTGTACCAAAAATCATTAATAAGGAGAAGTAGCTATGGTAAAAGGAATTTCTAGAAATCGAGACAGTGTGACATATATCTATATAACAATTCTATATTCAAACAAACTCGACAAGGTTTTGTAAGTCAAGAGGGAAATTGCAGACATGCGCACGTTTTAATCTGTCAAGTATCTATACTCGCTAGATACAGAGACTCCTAGATATCAATAATACATAAATAAAATAAAATTTGAATATTAAAACACATTGAAATATGTTTGTCTTCTACAATTTTAATTTCAAAAAATTTTCATTCAAAAACTTTTAGAATTAAATTTATGTCTACAACAAGCACTGCTTACATTTAATAGACGTATATAATCAAAACTCAATATATAATGTCAAATGGAATAAATAACCCAACAGTTATACGAAAGTAATTAAAATTAATAAATAAATATTTAAAGGAGACAAAATTTTGTTTCTGGTCTTACCTTTAAGAACACCAATTGCCTTTTAAAAACATGAACACACTTAAAGGACTTCTCAAAGAATATAATTTATTTGAAATATTTGATATATTTAAATATTCGAATAAGTTATTTCAAAAATCTCTACAAAATGTGCACTATATCTTCAAAAAACAAATATAATTCTAAGCAATCCCGTCTTCAGTTCTCATTTAATATTCCAAATATCAAAATCAAAAAACTAACCTATATCTCTCACGTGTTAAAAGACTAAAGCTTCGAAACACAGATCAACTATATAATTCAAGATTGATCTATGTTCTAACAAAATCAAAGAACAGTGTGAGTTATTTTAAGGTTTATTTAAATTCATTGACATTCCATAATGAGATTTATTGCCAAAATATAATTATATATTATATGTAAAATAAAATAAAATAGAAAGGCCTTTTACTTGATAGAAGAAATATAATAAAATTTGAATATTAAAACATATTGAAATATGTTTGTCTTCTACAATTTTAATTTCAAAAAATTTTTATTCAAAAACTTTTAGAATTAAATTTATGTCTAAAACAAGCACTGCTTACATTTAATAGACGTATATAATCAAAACTCAATATATAATGTCAAATGGAATAAATAACCCAACAGATATACGAAAGTATATAAAATTAATAAATAAATATTTAAAAGAGACAAAATTTTGTTTCTGGTCTTACCTTTAAGAACACCAATTGCCTTTTAAAAACATGAACACACTTAAAGGACTTCTCAAAGAATATAATTTATTTGAAATATTTAATATATTTAAATATTCGAATAAGTTATTTCAAAAATCTCTAAAATTGAGTTTATTCTGCGTTAGTAACGTGAAGATATCGAGAATATATTTCTTTATTTGAATTAACTCGCAAAGGTATGTCTTGTATGTATTTTGCATACTCTAGATGGCGTTAGTGTATTATCAATATCTTAGAGTCTCTGTATATGTATTTTGCATACTCTAGATGGCACTAGTGTATTATTAATATCTAGGAGTCTCTGTGTATAGCGAATATAGATTCTTGACAGATTTAGAGACACTTGCATACATTGATGAAAACCAATCAGTCTGAAACGTGAGCATGTCTGCAATTTGCCTCTGTTATGTACAAAACCTTGTCGAGTTTGTTTGAGTATAGAATTGTTATACAGATGTATGTTACACTGTCTCGATTCCTAGAATTTTCTATTACCACAGCTCATTCTCCTTATTAAAGACAATTATATGCCGGGAAAATTCTTTTAAACTTCGCTTCGAGGAAAATACGTGTGGATACATTAACACATGAATATGCAACCAGAGGAGGAGGTAATACTTACCAACCACCCAGATGTCACAAGAGAATAGGACCAAGATGTTACACTTATTTCGCAGCTAAAATTTTAAACATTGTTCCCGAACATCTGAAAAATATTTATAAAAAATATAAAAACTTAAAAAAAATTGAATCCTGGCTAAATAGTGACACAAGACATATTGTTAATTTGATGAATCACAGTTGAAAATATCACTATCCCATTATCTAGAATCAAGACACAATATATCGATTTTGAGTACACAACAAATATTTGAATAAAAACAATCATATACTTACGTGAGACGTGAGACGAGAAGATGAAAATGGAGATCTTTTCCTAGGTTATTTCAATTCCGCGTGACATTGTTCTGAAGTTCTTTGGTTTCTTACATGTTTCATATATTTTGTTAATATATAAGAATTAATCTATATTTTGCATTCTTTTTATGAAACTGGTTTTTCAGAATATTATATTGTGTTTAATTTCACATACAGGTTATAATACCCTATTATGTACCTAAGTGATGTAATTTGTTTATTCATCAAATAAACGTAATATTTGAATTTATTTTTGAGAAACAAGAGTTCTAGCCATTCTTTACCTTATCCTTCAAGACAAAAAAAATTGATAGCATAAACTTCATACCACAAATAGTTTATTAACCTCATTTCCTGATCTGTGTCAGTATATTCAAAAATTTTCCCTGATACGTTTCATGCGGATATGCTCACGAGAAACTCTTCGGATTTTCCATTGATTTTAATCCAAAGTAAACGAAGAAATGTTTTCTGAACATGCTGAAAACAGAAAGGCACGAATTCCCCACTAAGAATATCCGAGAATCCAATAAAACTAAAAAAATCCTTATAAATCCAAGAAGACCGTTATGTTCCTCATTTCGAACGGACTATCGCGAAAATTAATCATTGGGAGTGGCTCCAAATTAGGTTTATGTGTCTGAATCTTTCGCGCTTTCCGCGAGAGGATTTTCTCGTCTGTTGACATATCTTAGATTTGCATGAATCCGTTCGCTGGATGGTGGAGATTTCCGAAGCAGTTTATTTGCATAGTTGAAATGTTTTCGCGATATAATTGAAAATGCGGAAAAATGTAGCCCTTCTACTATTTATACACCGAAATTGCTACGTATCTGAATGCGGAAAAGAAGATTTTTGCAGAAATAAGGAGACAGGACCAATAAAAGTAGCTCACCGAAACACGATCAATAATAGAACGCAGTTTCGGTCTTAGAAACTGAAATGATAATTAGGTATCTTGATATTTGGTATCCTTTAAAAAGTAAGATTTCAGATTTAGATAGAATGATAGATGAATTGATCATGTGTGTATTTCTTTCTGATAAGTAAATTTGAAGCACATTTCAATATAATCAGCTCTTATCATGCAGTTGTTCGTTGATCCTGGATAAATGAACCACATAAAATATCAAGTTTTGTCTAAAGATGAAGGAAATCACGAAATGAAATAATACACATACAGAATGATCACAAAGGTAAAATTTTTTTGAGCAAAAGGTAAAACTCATCAAAATCAACAATTCCAACAAAAAAACACCTATACAAATTGTTCAAGAGAACAGAATTGGAATGTCTTAGAGAAAAATTCGATTCCCACACTTTATATTCTCTTACATTCTGACGACGCCAGTGAGCATGCGGTCAGGATTAACAGCATGTGTCAATTCAAACACTGAATCGAGATTGAAATTTCGATGCAAACATTCAATGGGCTTGTGAGTTATTTACCTTTGTTGATTTGTCAAATGATGCCGCATGTTCATTTGAGTACAAAGAAGTAAAATTATTAAATCACTTACAAGAAATAGTAATTCTAATAAAGTACCTTATTATCATAGTAATCTCTCTTCTCTTCCTAATGAATTTTTTTTTCTAAAATCTCGTCGAAAATTTTTGAGAACTTGACCAAGTCTCCTGCAGGAAATTCGAGGAAAAGACTCGAGAAATCATTCATGTTTGATATTTCACAAAATGAAGTTTTGTCTGTTGTAAGATTACTGAAGAACAAAATATTTTGTGGGCATGATGAAGTACCGATAAGAGATGGGAAATCATCAATTCACTATATACCCGAACCTTTCACTCATTACAAACCGTTTATTCAAGGAGGGTCTATTTACAGACAATTTAAATATAGCCATAATAAAACCTCTATTCCAAAAGGGTGACGTCAATGATTTCCTTAACTTTTCTTATTTTCTATGCAACCATCTTTCGGGGTTGTTCTTCCCATATATCGGGTGTTTTTTTTTTTTTTTGAGTGATAGAACTTTCGATAGGAATAACTGTGATTTGACAGGAGGTAGAGCCATGTAATTTTGAAATTTCTGTTTAGTAAGCATTGATAAATAATCATGGAAAGACTCACGCTGCAACAACGTTCACAAATTGTTGAAATTTATTTTCAAAATCAGTGTTCCATTCGCCAAACTTATACAGCACTTTGTGAAATTTATGGTTTACATAATCTTCTATTAGAACAGCATATTCGTCGAACTATAGATAGATTTCGGACAACATTTTTTCTACTCGATGCAACAACAACAACAAGGCAAAGAACTGTACGTACAGAAGTAAATATCGCTGCTGTTAGTCATAGTGTTAATGATGATCCAGATTTGTCTATTCGTCAACGTTCAACAAGTTGGATTCTGTGCATCCACCACATGGAAAATTTTGCGTGAAGATCTTGGTCTACACCCAAACAAGATCCAACTGGTTCAAGAACTGAAGCCACTTGACTATTATAAGAGTCGTTTGTTTGCTAATTGGGCCCTAGAGCAGCCTGAAGTTAAAATAAAGTAATTCTGTACCAAAAATCCTCAATAAGGAGTATGAACTATGGTAATAGAAAGTTCTAAAACCAATCAGTTTGAAACGTGCGCATGTCTGCAATTTGCCTCTGTGATCTACAAAACCTTGTCGAGTTTGTTCGAGTATAGAATTGTTGAACAGATGTAAGTTACACTGTCTCGATTTCTAGAACTTTTCATTACCATAGCTCATACTTCTTATTAATGAGCTTGAAGTTGATTCACTTTTTTATCGTGAAATTGTGTTTAGTTATAATATGAAGCGGATTTCTGGTTGAACGGCTATGTAAACAATCAAAATTGACGTATATGGAGTGAAAACAATCCTCAAGAAGTTCTGAGGTTCCAGTGCATCCTGAAAAATGCACACTTTGGTGTGCTTTACACGTTGGAGGCATAATCGGTCCATATTTCTTGAAAAACGATGCTGGAACTATTGTAACAGTAAATGGTGCTCGTTACAGATCGATGATCAATGACTATTTGTTTCAAAATTTGAATGGTATCGACCCAGAAGTGTTTTGGTTCCAATAAGAAGGTGCTACACCTCATGCTGCTACCGTAACAATTGATTTATTAAAATAAAGATTTGGCGATAACATTATTTCTAGAAATGGTCCAATTAATTGGCTTACAAGATGCGACATATATCCACTGGATTATTTTCTTTGGAGTTATGGCAAGTAATTGGTTTATGCTGATAAACCAGAAACAATAAACGCTTTGGAAGCCAACATAACTCGTGTTATTGATGAAATAAGGCCGGAATTAATCGAAAAAGTGGTCCAAAAATGGTCATGTCAAATGCGGTTCCTCAAAACTAGTCGTGGTTGACATGTGTCGGAAGTTATTTTCGGAACATAAATGTCATAAAATTATCCTTCAAATAAAAAAGAAATTCGGCTTCAATCTTAATTTAAATGTGTTTTATTTCAATTTAAAGTTCTGTCACTCTAAAAAAATACAGGATAGATGTAATTTTTGTTATTCAGAAAAGAGCACTGCGTACCATGTTATGTTTAGGATACAGAAAAACTTGTAGAGCTGTTTTCAGCAAAAACAATAATTTGACAGTCTATGGTGTCTATATTTACAAATTGTCCGCAGCGTCGGACTGTTAGCTGTCCAGATCCTAACGCCCAATTCCGTGACCCTATCGACGCTCGCGGGAGAAGGAGTGTGTGGCGACGTGCCCCGTCCTCGTCCAGGCTCTGCTACAACTTTCCGGCGTAGCATATAGAGTACGCTACCGCTTTCTGAATAACCAGTTCAACGTCCTCGCCCAGTTCAAGTATAGCGTTTGACAACCGAGTTCCGACGTGGAACAAAATTACTGGCGCCATAGGCAGACTTGCGCACCACGCCTATCTGATGAATTCAGGTGCGCAAGTTCGGAACGAAATGTCGCCTCCGAATTAAGAGGTAGAAGCTCCCTCATAAGTCCATGTCAATCCGAATATCCATAGCGAGAAGATCATGCTGTGTATTTGGTGGAACCAGATGGGCGTGGGGTATTACGAGTTGCTGCAATCGAACAAAAGGATCACAAGAAAGGTCCATCGATAACAATTGATGCATTTGAACCAAGACTTGTGAGAAAACGACCGCAATACGCCGCCAGATACTCCCAAAAATTAATATTTGAATATGTTTCTGTTTTATATTCCTTTTTTCATGGCAAAATTTTAAGGAAAACCGATTATCTTGATGCAAAATACCAATTTTAAAAGCAATTGAAGCTTGCGAATAACCCTTATCTCACTAACAAAAATGATGTACGATTCGATTAAGACATTTTGACGGCAAAATATGTAAAAATGAAAACCATTGTTGACGACGCTTTTATATCGATGCTTCAGAGGCAAGTCAAGTTCCATTTTCTTCCCACATTCCTCATTTCTTGTTCCAGGACGCATATCGAATTCAATCCCATAACTCAGTCGCGCTTAATTTCCTCGAGTTACGTCTGCTAGCACCGATATGGAAATTTCCATATTCAACTCCTGATAAAAATTTCATCCTCGAATTTTCCCAAAGTGTCGTGAATATTTCAGGACATATTTATCTTCGGGTGATTCAATCTGCCCTTTGGGAGTAATTCGGTCTACCTTAGACCCAGGACCACTTTAAATTCCGGGACGTTCTTCAGTTGCACAATATTTAGCAGCCTGCAGCGTTGGTTCGATTTAAATACAAATCTAATTACTCATTCGGTATTGCGTTAGGAAGATATTGTTAGCTCCCGCTGGAAAACCGGGAACTGACTGGAATAGGAATTCATCGATGGGGATGTTCTGTGGGGAATTGTGGATGGTTGCATGTCAAGCGTGGCGATGGGAGCTTAAGAAGGATTCAATAATTACTTGCCATAGCTCAAGAGGAGCACTATTTGCATTTTACCTCATGTCAACGCAAACAGGCATGCATATACTCCTTTGAAATATGGAAAAGTTGGAAACAAATTTAATTGAAAATGGAAAAAGTTTTCACTGCGTCTTATCAGCACCCGTATAGAACTCAGTAACTCTTATTTCTTATAAATGAAAATAATTTTCCAACTACATTGTTTGGTGTCATATATATTTCATTAATTTTGTGTCAGTCAAGCCATTCTTGAATCTTTCTATAATGATATTTTCAACCTAGCAGTTTTTGAGCTGTGTCATTCGAACTTTGTATTATGGATTTCGACACTTCAGCTTATTTGTTCTCTAATGAGTATATATGGCCCTTAGAAAACATGGAAAATCAATAGAGGTTTTGATATCTTTATTGCCTATGAATTATATTCGACCACGCAGCATTCCGAATTATAATCTTCTTGATTCCATCCTACTGTACTAGCATTTAATTTCGCTATAACAAAAACATTCAGTCTTTGATTACACGCTTCAGTCATTACTCGGGTAGTAGTAATCTTGTTCGCTTGTGGCCTTTCGGTCCAAGATATCACATCATTACTTCGGTAATAATCATCCTTTGTCGCTTATGGCTTTGGCATAAATCATTTTATTACTACAGTATTAGTATCGCATTTGGCCTTTGGTCCAAGATATCACATTATTACTTTTGTATTTTTTGAATAAAAATTTTTTTCAAATTAAAATTGTAGAAGATAAACATATTTCAATTTGTTTTAATATTCAATTTTGTTATATTTCTTCCATTAAGTAAAAGGCCTTTCTATTTTATTTTCTATATAATATATAATTATATTTTGGCTTCAATAAATCTCATTATGGAATGTCAATGAATTTAAATAAACCTTAAAATAACTCACACTGTTCTTTGATTTTGTTAGAACATAGATCAATCTTGAATTATATAGTTGATCTGTATTTCGAAACTTTAGTTTTTTAACACATGGAGAGATATAGGTTAGTTTTTTGATTTTGATATTTGGAATATTAAATGAGGACTGAAGACGGGATTGTCTAGAATTATATTTGTTTTTTGAAGATATAGTACACATTTTTCAGAGATTTTTGAAATAACTTATTCGAATATTTGAATATATTAAATATTTCAAATAAATTATATTCTTTGATAAGTCCTTTAAGTGTGTTCATGTTTTTAAAAGGCAATTGGTGTTCTTAAAGGTAAGACCAAAAACAAAATTTTGTTTCCTTTAAATATTTATTTATTAATTTTAATTACTTTCGTATATCTGTTGGGTCATTTATTCCATTTGACATTATATATTGAGTTTTGATTATATACGTCTATTAAATGTAAGCGGTGCTTGTTGTAGACAAAAATTTATTTCTAAAAGTTTTTTGAATAAAAATTTTTTCTTGAAATTAAAATTGTAGAAGATAAACATATTTCAATTTGTTTTAATATTCAATTCAACCAAGATGTTCAAAATAGACGTCGACATCGTCGATACGAAAAACATTATCACGCAGTGAATCCTAAATCCGTCGTTTCTGGCCTTGAAGTATGGAACTTTATCGAATAGGGTTACTTATAATTGATGCTTGATAAATTGTACTATAGATGGATCTGGACGTCAATACGGCAAAATTGAAGTGGGACATATTATCTAATTGAAATTTATACGAAAGATGAGGGATTTTCGAAAGGTTTAGATTCAAGAGCAGATCATATGTCCAGAGAAATTGTAGGTTTGTACCTGGTAGATACAAAATCGACAAACCTTATTCGATTTCGAAGAAATGAACAAATTTAATTATATTTATATGCATTGGAGAATCGGAATCATATGGAGGAATAACTGACAGAATGACGAAGCACTGAAATAGACTACCTTAATTGGCAGATAAGGCTAAAATTCCGTGTGAGAATAAAGCACAATTATGCTAAAGTAACAAAAAGAATTTCGACAATCTCATGAAGCGGACTTTATAAATGACGAACCGGTATCTTCTAGGAACTAAGAAACTTTTTCGCAAAATTGGCGATATTTTCGTCTCGAAAATTAAAGAACATTCGGCACGAAAACACTTTGTAAGGGATGAAATAAATCCAGCAGGAGCGGGCGACATAATTCTTAACCCTCCGCTACCTGTTTGGTTTTGGGCGCGATCTAACAAGTTTTCGATAAAAAGCCGTTCACTTTATGTTTATGACCGCCAAACATATATAAAATATAGGAAACGACCAAGGAGTTCCTGATGCGAATGTAGATGTTGCGGTGCTCCTGTATCAATCCTAGATAGTATAAAAAACTCCCTGGAGGATCCAGCTCAAGAAGTAATTTCCTGTTCTTGTTCATATTTCAGATTTATTACCCAAACTAAAATAGGACTGAAATATCATAGAGCTCTCTTGGGAATTTCGTCGTCGTAAAAGTTCTTAGGCAATTTTCCTGAAAATGGTATAAGATACCCAAATATTATCTCGATTCTAGTCAACATTTGTATTCCTATAGCAGTCTATGATCCCTTTTATCAGATATCAAGATTTTTCACCTATTTGTATTTGAATATTTCATAGAATATCCCAGGATGTGCGTTGAAAATTCTGTTTTAAGGATTATCTTTACATTTCCTTTCTTGATTTTAATATATATTCAGTCCAGAAGTAATCATGCACCGAGCCTGCTCAAGAGATTGTCTTATTTCTTTTTGTTGATAAGGTGGCACAGGTCATTTATCAAAAACAAGTTTAAAAAGGTTTTTCTGTCATTCGGTGCAAGAATTTTTTTCAATATTTCAAATATCAAATAGAGTAATTCTGTTCCACCTTGCTACAAATTTAAATTTTCGAACATTTCTTAAAATTGAAAAAATAAATCAAATTAGTGTCTGAAAAACACTGCTCTACACTAATTTTAGGAATAGCGAACTACGTATACGGAAGTTCGATTTCCATCCAAGCTAATGTGGTAAAATTACTAAGGATTAAAATCAAGATTCGTATTCTATCTTACGTGCAAGAAAGGAGCTGAAAAAATTCGTCAACGACGATACGGAGACTGAACCACCAGACATCTGGAAACTTCAGCTCAACTCATGTCCCCAAAAATCCTTCCCAGGCTGATTCTAACTTGAAATAAACAGTTTTCCTTATAAAAATTCCAAACTTCAACCTCTTACAAAGACTCCATCAAAATTCACAACGGCTATCGGAAACTCTCATGAAACTTACCTCAAAATAGCTAAATACTGTAAAATTTTCAGAAATATATTTAAATTTAAAGAGGTATACATGGGTTATCATGCAACTTTTATATCAAAATTCCTTGTGTAATTTAATGGTTTAGTAAGATCTATATCCTGCTGAAGAATTCACCATTTACAACATCCTGTATACATGTATAAGCTTCAGGAATTCTCAAATTTGTAATTAAATGAACTGATTAGGTGAATGCATAATTGAATATCATAGGTAACAATATTATCATTCACAAATTGCTCTATGGTGAAATACATTCTGTCAAGAAAGTACCGGGAATTATCGATTTAAAGCTGGCGGGGCAATGAGGCAGGTAAAATTTTTTTTCCTAGGTTGGTACCACTGTCCTCAATTACTATGCCAAGCTTGAGCGGGATCTGTCAACTAGTGTGTTTGCAACAGCTGATTAAGTCAGTCGATGTCAGAGTGCGTGCCGATTTTTACTATGGGTGATTACGTTGAGCAAAGAATTTGTTTAAAGTTTTGTGTTACAAATGAATTTTCGTGTGCCGATGCATTGAAAATGCTGCAAAAGGCCTTTGGTGATAATGCTCTATCGAAAACTCGTGCATATCAGTGTTACAGAGCCTTCAAGGACGGTCGTGAAGTGGTCGAAGACTTGCCTCGTTCCGTACGCCCATCGACGGCTTCGATCGAAGATAACGTCGATAAAATTAAGGAAAGGGTGCTGGAAAACCGTCGTACCAGCTTGAGAGAGATAGCACATGATCTTAAGATATCCCACGAGTCCGCACGTACGATTTTGATTGATATTTTGGGCATGAGAAAGGTGGCCGCACGACTCGTACCGAAAGACCTGAATTTTCTTCAAAAACGTCATCGCGAACAGGTTGCTTCAGACATGCTGGATCGCTGTAATTCCGATTCTACATTCATGGAACGCATTATAACTGGTGATGAGACCTGGGTCTACGAGTACGATATGCAAACAAGCCAGCAATCATCGGATTGGGTGGCAAAAAATGAGCCGAAACCGAAAAAACCACGCCAAAGCCGCTCGAAAATGAAGGTGATGCTCATTGTTTTCTTCGATATCCGTGGCGTGCTGCACTACGGATTCGTTCCAGAGGGTCAGACAGTAAACAAGGAGTATTACCTAGGCGTTATGAAACGTTTGCGTGAGCGTATCCGTAAGAAGCGGCCAAATTTGTGGGCGAACAACTCATGGATTTTGCATGAAGATAACGCGCCTTCTCACCGAGCTACGATTGTGACTGACTTTCTCGCCAAAAACTCAACAAACGTGCTTCAGCAACCACCGTATTCGCCGGATTTGGCTCCCTGCGACTTTTTCCTCTTCCCAAAACTAAAATTGCCCCTTCGAGGCACTCGTTTTGTGTCGATTGAAGCCATAAAACAAAATTCGGCGCGAGAGCCAAAGTCCATCCCGGAAAGCGCCTATAAAAAATGTTTCGATAATTGGAAGTGCCGTTGTCATAGATGTATTGGAGCAAATGGAGCCTATTTTGAAGGCGACCCAATAAATTTTGACGATTAAATGTAAAAATGTTGTTTTAATTGAAAATTCCCGGTACTTTCTTGACAGAGTAGTATATTATTTAAAATTGAAATAAAAATGTGTTCCGCTGTTATCGTGTGTAATAGAACGGGTTCGCACAATAATTTTCGATTAAGTATCAATTATTCATAAACTTGTTGTTTCCAGCGAACGCAAAACAATAAACTATTTCAACAATACTTTGGCAGCTGAATTCGATCAGTATTTTTATCCGATGAAATAACATCTTTTCGATGTGATATAAAGTATTTCACAGGAAACTATGAATCAAACAGGGTATCCCAATGAGAGTGGATATATATCTAGATGGAATAAAACAAGTTGTTTGTGAGTTATTAAAGAAATCCCTTCTTTATTGGAAAGACATGTGTATGCCTCACGATCTTGATTGCGAGTTCACGTCATCTCTGCTAGAGATAAGCATATCCCGAAATCCTTGATGCAGAATGTTAATCGTGACGTACATGCAGAATGTTAACCGAAGCACCATCTTGTTGACACCACATGTCATCTACGTCCGCGTTGTTCAATTTGGGCCAAAAGAAATTGGTTATAATCATTCTGTAGCGCTCGCCGTTGACGGCGATGAGCTCAGCAAGTCGTTATCAAAAGTTATGGACCAATGACGCCAACGGTCATAAATCCACCGGTGAACATCATGTGGGTTGGCTTACTCTTATAAACCACCATCGTGCTTCTTATCATCCAAAGATACGCCTAGTCAGAAAAGATAAAGTTCCTGTCAAATTGAGGCCCTTTTCCAAACGTTCTGAAGCCCAATCGGCATTGTCTGTGGCCATTATCTTCAACCTCCTGGGTCATTTGTACATGTTGTTAATTGAGAATGCGGTTTCAGTTTTAACTGCCCTCTTTTCCTGCTCACTTTATGACTTTCAGTCGCTGCCTCCATGAGCGCGGTATTTGAATACATCGAATTAAAGCGCTGAAAAACTTGGTCTTCCTTGCTTCCAGTAGGTTTTGGTTCTTTCGAATCTACGTAGGTTTCATCGAAGCCCTACCCGACTTCTTCTACTGGCTTTGCAGTTATATTGAACGCAACGCACACGCTGAAGGGGCTCATTAATCACCAAGTTGCCAATTCAAGGTCCTAAATCTGCTGTGGATAATCCCAATCGATCCCAGTACTAGCCCAACAGACTATCCGTATGGTTAAGACACGCAAACCTCCGACATCTCGCTCAGTCCCATCCTTATCACACCGAACCTAGGTGAATGAAATACCCTTATAGCCATGCATGCATGGCTTTCAACCACGGTCCCCGCGAGTACAACGTCAGTTGGACGAATAAGAGTACAAATACTTTCATGGTATCCTCCCGTGTTAGCGTCATTACCATAAGGAACCTTAGTAGGCTAACAGTCACCAAGAGCTCAACCGATGTTAGAAACTACGAACTTGAGGAATTCAACATATCTTCGTCTCCCTCCTCTAAAGTCGCTATTGCGGGTAATCTATCGTGGTAGAACTACGCTAGTTTAACGGCTGAGAGTCCTGTGCTGTAATGCTCATCCAGAACGTGCTGCTTATTGCGGTTGTGGTTCTTAATTTAAGTGACCTTCCTACCCTGGGGTCTACGGTCAATACTTCCATGGGTGCGGAATTCGGTTACGCTGAATTAGCGTGCAAAAGAAGTTGCCCCTTTTGCTTTCAGTGAAGACTAGTTGCTTTGAAATATTACCCCACTTCTATTGGCTCTGCAGTGTTGTGTGGAACGCAACTTTTACGCCGAAGGTGTTTATAGACCATCTTGTCGCAGCTATACCACGAAGGCGCAGTAGACACTACCGAGAGATGTCCTGGACAATCCAGGTCCAAAAACCACGAACCCATATAAATGGAATACCTCACTAACCTAGTATGCAGGCTTCAAGTACTGCCTCCACGAGTCCAACCTCAATTGGGTGGCCACGAGTACAAGTACTCCCGTGGTAGCCTTGTTCCAAAAGGAGCCTTTGAAGGCTAACGGTCGCCAAGAAGAGTTCAACTCAACGCAAGAAACCACGAACTCCACGAATTTAACACGTCATTGTACCACTTCCCTTAAAGCACAGATCTATTAATGACGTATTCGTACTTATGAACTTAATACCTGCGATCCTGTGCCATGAACATCGACCCGCTTGAAATGAAAAAACTTCATGGCATTGATCACAGTTGATCAATGCCACTACTGTTTTATTAGAACAAAAAATTCGTGAATTTGTAACTTTAAGAAATTTACCTGTTAATTGACATGCAGGAGGATTTTGTGGGGATGTACGATTCACTGTTCTATATAAATCGCTGGGACGTTTTGGAACTGAACATCTAATATAGCATTAAGTATATTACGCCTGGTTTGTTGCAAACAGTCACGAATGAAAGTTGGTCATTTGAAAATTGTGTTGCTTAAATCAAAATTGATATGGGGTGCACTTTGAGAACAAACTTTTTTACTTTATCTGAACCATTTTGCAAGCTTTTGATTCTCATTGGGAACCTTTGTAATATAGAATGAAGAAAGAGGAAAAATTGAAGAACGTTTCCCAAATGTGATCTCACTGAGGGCTGTCGAAGAGAACGTCGACATTGGGAGAATCGGTGTCTTTCAAGGAAGCCCACCGAAATCTGGGGACGGCATAATAACTAGGTTTTATGTGGAATTGTATTCACAACTTCTCGCTGAAAGAGCAACTTTGCATCTTTCCCATTCAAGGAAATTTGGCGAAGGGAGGCATTCAGACTTTCTAAATACATGATGAACCTTAATGATCGACAGCGAAGGACGGCACGACACGTGTTTCTGAAAAGAAAATGATGGCTTTCAGTGCTTTCTACTCGCTTAATTGCTGGCAATTCGGCTCTGTTGATGCCTTAAAATGAGGGGAGCGATTTGTTGAGATTCGAATAACAATACCGAGAATATTCTATATCGTTTTTCCACCTGCAACATTATTAACTAAGGGGTGGGCATTTTGAATCAGCTTAAAATAGAAAACAATGGGTGAGCGTATTCTAATATGGGTCTACATCACATTCGTGATGCACATTTGATATTGATGTCTTGCTTTTGCGTTTTAATTTGGAAAAGTGTTTGACTCTACATACTGTTTTTTTTCATTATCTTCGTGTGCACGTTAAAGTTCAATTTATTGTCAATGTTCACATCAAGATATTTAATTGCAAGATTAGGTTTTATGTTTTTTCGGTAGATTTTTAACATTGGTGACTTGTCCGGGTTAATTGTTAATCTCCATTTCCAAAACCAGTCGCAAACCCCACAAAGGAGTGTTTTCGCATGTGATACTATTGTTGTGGCATCTACATATTGCAAAATATAGGGTGTTTACATGCTCCCAGTTATGGCAGAAGAAATTGAAAAGAATTGTTGAAAGAGGAGAACGATGCCGAGTGCCCTGCTGATATAGAAAGGAAGTAGATACGCTTGAACCAAGTATAACGGCTAGTTTTCTGCTTTCTAGAAATCGCTGGAAGCTTGATTTAATACAATTTGTGTAGAAGTCCTCTGTGCCATATACAGTCGAAGGTTTTTTGAATACCAAGATTCAAAACTACTGACCTACATCATTCTGATGTTGTCTTTTGAACATTGGATGTGAGAATGGTGAGCACGTGGAATGTAAATCTTTTATTCCTGAATCCAAACTAGAACCGTGGTATATGTTGTTCAATATAAGTTGAAAGAACTTATTTGATCACAGTTTCATAGAACTTTACAAGTACAGGCAGTAATGTAATGGGTCTGTAGTTTTCCACTCTCTGGGAGTCCAAGTTGGGTTTGGGAATATTTATTATATTTCCTGTTTTTCCATATGTCAGGGCATGTGCATTTGTTTAGGCAGTATTCGTGGATTTATGTATTGTTTCATCTTTCTTCTTGAGTAAAATCCATGGAATGCTCTCATCGCCTGTGGTTCTGTTTTTGAACTATTTATTAGGAGTACAAATAAGTTTCCGCCGTTTTATTGTAGATGGCGCGGCACGGAGTTTCGGTTAGCTTTCGCAGATGATAACCGGCTCAAAAAATAGTTTGGACATCAAGAACAACATAACCTATTGATATCATTGATTTTATATTGGTAAAATATAATTTTTATAAGTTGAAAATGTCGAAATTTGAGCCAAGTAAGCGTCATTTAAGGGAAATATTAGTTTACTTCTTTAGTTTAAAGAAATCTGGTGCGGAGCCGCATCAATTGCTCGTAGAAGCATATGGTGAGGGTGCTTTGAGTGAGAGAACGTGTAGAGAGTGGTTTCAAAAGTTTAAAAACGTTGATTTCGACGTAGAAGACAAAGATCGCAGTAGAAGGCCAAAAATTTACGAGGATGCAGAAGTGGAGGAAGATTCATCTCAAACACAAAAAGAACTTGCTCTAACATTAGAAGTCACTCAGCAAGCAGTCTCACAAAAAAATTATTGAAAAATTATTCTTCTGCATGACAATGCTCGTCCACATGTTGCGGCTCCCGTGAAAAAGTACTTGGAAACACTTGATTGGGAAGTCTAACCCCACCCGCCGTATTCACCAGACATTGCACCGTCCGATTATCACCTATTCCGGTCCATGGCACATGCTCTGACGGCGCAGCGGTTCACATCTTATGAGGACACCAAAAATTGGGTTGATTCGTGGATAGCCTCAAAAGACAAGGAGTCTTTTGGAAAAAAGTGGTTGCAAGTGATGGGCAATATTTTGAATAAATTTATATTACCGTTCTTCTATAATAAATATTTAATTTGTATTAAAAAACGGCGGAAACTTATTTGTACTCCATAGCAGATGGTAGTTGTCAGATTCCTATATTAATATTGGTTCCACAGCGTTAACCTATTTTCTGAAATAATCCTCATACCATTCATATATTTTTTACCCTATTGTTCCTATCGAAGAGATCATCATCACCAAATTTATGTCTTTTTTTGTAGTGTTCTGCAAGTAGTCATTCATGATCATCGTTTGTAACAAGGAATATTGTTTATATTCAGATAATTTATTTATCTCACTATAAAATTTTTTACCTTGAATGTTGAATCATTCTATGTATATTTATTGTTAAATTGATCCAAATATTTTTGGAGCTCTAGGCTTTTATTTACACAATTTACTCTATATACCTATTCTTCTTTTGATTTTAAGTAATTTAATTATATAATGCGGTAGCTCATGTGAAAATGGATGTCTCTTTGATGTGGGTGTTGATTTATTGATTGTCTCTGAAAGTTTTCTGTTGAATAATTCAATATATAATTCGCTTAATGGGGTATTATTTTGTCGAATAAATCTTCTCATCTCCTCATCTATTTTCGCTATATTTCTCATTTTGTAGTTGTATATTATCCGTTGCTCAATATTTTCTCGACCCCAGATATACATAATTTATCAAATTTTAAATATCATACAGATTTCTTCTGTAAACCTCCTACGCATTTCAATTTCAAAAACATTCTTTTTCAAAAATTTCTAAAAATAAATTAAAAAAATGTCTTTAGAACACACCGTGTCAATTTAGTATACATATAGAATTAATACTTATACACAAATGGAATGAAAGAAATTCAAAGAAATCTAAAGTGTCAACTGAAAATTATTGAATAAATACTTGAAGAGTACAAAATCTTGTTTCATTCCTTGTTTTATGAAACCTGAATTCCTTTCCAAAAATCCAAAACATAAACCCAAGAACTTCTTCAAAAACAACTTGTTCATAATAAGTTCTTTTAAAAATATTCCTTAAACATGGAGAACATCTTTAAAAATAATTAAGAATTTCTAAATGGTAAATCATCAGCTGGACTTCATATTTAAAAAATAAAAATAATTAACAAAGATATCTTACCAAACTAACTGCATGCTGTTTATAACCTTCTACATATTCTATGTTCAGCACAGAAATAATATAAAGTTTAGAGGTATTTTATGAACTTCTTTAAAACCAAATTATAATATGTGATAATTTTTATTTCTAAAAATTTTGGAAAGAAAATTTTTTTTGAAATTAAAATTTTTAGGAGGTTTACAGGAGAAATCTGTATGATATTAAAAATTTTGTAATAATCATTCAATCAAGAAGAAACCGTTTTTTATTATTTTATTGTATATATATATATATATATATATATATATATGATAATTTTATATTTTGTTTTACGCTCAGTACATATTATCATTTAGTTTTAAAGGTTCATAAAATACCTTGCAAACTTTATGTTATTTCTGTGACGTACATAAAATATGTAGGATGTTTATATTAAAGTTCACTTTATTCTAGTTTTTGTGCAGTAAACAGCATGCAGTTATTTTGGTAAGATATCTTTGTTAATTATTTTTATTTTTTAACTATGAGATCGAGCTGATAATTAACCATTGTAATAATTCTAAATCATTTTTTAAAGATGTTCTACATGCTTTAGGAATTTTTTCAAAGGAACTTATTTTGAGCAAGTTATTTTTGAAGAAGTTCTTGAGGTTATGATTTTGATTTTTGGAAAGGAATTTAGTTTTCATAAAACAAGGAATGAAAAAAAATTTGTTCAAATGTTTATTCATTAATTTTTAGTTGACAGTTTGTATTCCTTCGAATTTCTTTCATTCCCTTTGGTACTGTGTAATTAGTATTAATTCTATATATCTACTAAATGGACACGGTGATTTCTAAAGACATTTATTTAATTTATTTCATAAAACTTTTGAATGAAAATTTTTTTGAAATTAAAATTTGTAGGAGGTTTACAGAAGAAGTCTGTATGATATTTGAAATTTTGTAAAAATCCTTCTATCAAGAAAAAACTTATTTTTATTATTTTACATAATTTATGGTTTTCAAAGACATTTAGATCTAGTTTCTAAAAATGAAATTATTATTCAGAGATTTCAAATAAAAATTCTATTCTTATATTTAATATTCAATACTAACCATGATCAAGAATATTGATTAAAATTAATTCATTCTGCAGTTAGTTTTAAGGCCAGTAATAATGATTATGCTCCAGTTCCTTGTTTTGATTCAGGATCAATTTTGCTCGAGAAAGAAATATAAGTTCTTGGTGAGAGTGTTCGAAAAGGAAATTGGGATTGAAGTTTCCCCAAAAAATAATTTTATTCAATCTCTTTTCAATCGGATTTGACTCGGAAATTTTTATATACATGTTCATTGAAAGTTCCAATTACCTACTCCCGGAATAATTTCAAAGGAAAAAATATTCCATTATGATTTATTTGAATTTCGAAACATTCTACTTTTTCAATTTTCCCATTCCGTCCTTTGAATATTTTATGTTTCTCGTAACGACACTCAACGTTATTGGATGGAAACAAACGTTGAACTTCACTTGTTTTCAAACTTTCTCAATCGAGTATCATTTCAATTACCCCGTTTCGGGTTGCACCTTGAGATGAAATTTCCATTCATAAAGTTTAAGGAAAATATACCGAACTTGCGGAAAAAAATCCTCTCAATTTCGAAGTTTACAAAGGCGAAGTTTTCTTTTGCTGTCGAGCAAAATTGGGGGAATACAAACGAGACTTTGTAGCATCTTTGTTTTGGATTAACTTTTCAGCATTTCAGGAACGAGTAATATTCGATAGCCCATTGTTGTTCAGTTCTAATATTTGACCGTAAAAATATGGGCTCGAAGTTGGATTTTAATTGTTGCGAATAAACAATAGTATGCGAAAGTTTCCGGCGTAAGTTCGGATATGAAGTGTTTCGACGTTACTAAAAAGTTGAATGTGGAATTTATTCTGACTGAGAGAAAAATTCGTTATTCTTCTTTCCAATTGAATTGTTCGATATATTGAGTTCAGAAAACCCTTAACTCAGGATAAAGATTCTTGTGTTTTGCAAGCTCTCACCAAGGTATTTTTTCATTGGAAATTTATACTTTGACAATTTCTTGTCGTGCTGATAAATTTTCCTTTCCCCTGAAGGGCATTCAATATGACTTACCGAAGTTTTTGTCGTCCAGTTCAAACAGTCCTTGCGATAAATATTTTTTGAACACGTGCAACGACAAATTATTCGTCAATATTCAATGCGAACTGATACATGTAATGGTTGTTTGACATCTGTCATAGAATAGGTTTCTTGTAATTTATTCACAATTTTGCCAATAACATGATCGGTATTTTGATTATCCTGCCGAAAATTCACAAAGAGCGAAATGCGCCTTTCGTAATAAGCTTCATTTACTTCAATTCGTTGGTCAATCCTGAATTTCTCCACCATTTAATTTGTGAACGACTAAATATGCCGAAATGAAAAAACCATTTCAAAAACAAGTGTTGGCTTTGTACAAATTATTATAACTTCCAATGTTTTGAAATATGCTAGCATTTCTTCATTTTCAGATCAATTTATTCTGATTTGCTTTGCTCTGGACACTGCTGAGATAAAAGAAGTGATGACCAAAAAATCTTCGTTCAAGATTGAAAAGATAACTGCTCAAGATCCCATGTCTCATGAATCAATTCGTACCATTCTGAACGATTCTTTATAGACTACAGGCCCATGTTGAAAAAATTATGGGTCATTTGAACCACCCGGTGACCTATCTAGAACGATATAAGAGCTTAAAATAATAAGATTCAGCACTATGCCGTCACTTGTAAGCTGTCCAACTGAGTGCAGGTGAGAATTCGAAAGTACAGGTAGAGTGAGTACATTTTGGTCACATAGTTCTGTACGGCATTCTTACCACCGATAGATCCATGAAAAATAATAAGAAAACGCAGAGTGCCGTAGAAAAATGGTGCGCCACAAAGTCGGAATTTTTTTTTTATTTTCCTACAATTACCAGGGTTAATTTGGTCATTTGATTTTGTGCGGCATCTGTGTCATACTATTTCAATACTGCTTCTAATCCATTATTCCACAACGCCGTACAAAAATCATGCGACAAGGGGAAAAAATCGAGGGATGCAATCCCCTCTCTTTCCGTGGTCCAGGGGGTGATTTGACACAACATGAAATAAATTTAGTTTGAAAGTATTTTATGCATAGATAATATTTTTTCATATGCCGTACATTTTCGTTGGTCCAAAGGGGAAAAAAACTGAAAAAGAAAAAATCAAAAAGAAAAAACCCATATAACGAAATGTAAGGTGAAATTTTTTTTATACGGCATTTAGATAGTTTATTTGTACTAATTTTCATAGTCTTTTCGTGATTCTATGTTCCTAGTTAGAAACTATGTTAAATATGGGTTTGTATACTATCGATTTATACCAAAATATAGACATGTTGTCACTGATAATTCCAAAATACAACATATTTTTGAGAAGTACTCATGACACTAAAGTTAGCAGGCACCTGTAAAATTTAAGCTTTTATTTCAGAAATGAACAAGTGGAAAAAAAATATTTAAAAAATTTGTACTTACAGTCCACTACTGGAACAAACTTTCAATGTTCTGCAAGAATATGTATGCGTTTTATACAACGTAAGGGCAAGAAAAACAGTCAACGAAGCAAGGTGTATCATATTTGAGACATTTATATGCCGAAAAGTAGTAATGAAGCTTTCAAAAAGACAGCTATGAATTGGAAGCAACGTCGTTTCCCCCTTGTTTCCGGGAGTTGGAGCAACATCTGAAGAGAAGTACCTGAATAGCACAGATTTGGTGTAATGCCTACAAACAAGTACCGTCGATCTTGTTTCCAATAAACTATGGATGGGTTGTTAATGACGATCGGTACGATTTCGATTGGTTTCACGGCGAGGAATGCCCCCAAAAAGTCTGTGACATAACGGAATCTGATGAGGAATCAGGTGAAGAATATAATGACGTCATAGGTAAATAAATAAATCTTTACATCTTTAATTTGTACGCAAGACTTTGATTTTGACAAATACATATTTATGTTTCAGAAAATAATAGAGAAGATAATTCGGACGTCAATGAAGACGTTGATTCCGATAACAACTCAGCAACTGATTCCGATACTGAATAATTTAAAGAAAAACTATATTTTTTATTATCATCATTAAATTTATCGAATTTTTCTGAAAAATTGCCATTTTTTTTATTATTATCATTAAATATATCGAATTTTTCTAAAAAATGATTGCTTTATTCATTCACATCATTACAATGGAACAAATCAATTATATGTATGTATCAATAATGTTTGAAGTATATATTAAACCAAAAAGTATAGAAAACTGTTAATAATGTGATTGACAGTTTCAATTCTTGGACATAATATACACACCGTTTCAGTTCAGTTAGACGTCATAGTGATTTTATCATATTATCAATTGTTCTCTTCAAAAATATGTTACTACCGTATTGTGTCAGATGGCCATAAAGTACCCTTAAAATTGTAGCGTCACTTTCATCAGCCTAAAAGATATGGTCTGCATAAAAATGTACGGCATCATTTTTTCCTAATTTATCTATGTTAATACTATTTAAAACAAGGGATAAAATGTAGAAAACTGCTATATTTCATTGATCTATGATATTTAAACTTTTACAATAATTGACAAAATTTCAGTTTTTGTATTTCTCCTTAATTTTTTTAGAACGGTTGCTTTTGAACGGCAATACTATATAACAATTGTATTTTACAATATCATGTTAAAAAAAAGTTCCCGTACAGGATCAAATGATTTTATAGCTCTATAAATCAAGGATACGATGAAATTAAGATACATTCAAATGAACAATCATTTTTTGACGGCATTATTTTTAATAGTACTTTTGAGTGCTAGATAATGTTTTGGAACCGAAGCCGTACTTTTTCAAATCACCCCCTGGACCACGGAAAGAGAGGGGATGCAACCCTCGATTTTTTCCCCTTGTCGCATGATTTTTGTACGGCGTTGCGGAATAATGGATTAGAAGCAGTATTGAAATAGTATGACACAGATGCCGGACAAAATCAAATGACCAAATTTACTCTGGTAATTGTCGGAAAATAAAAAAAAAATTCCGACTTTGTGGCGCACCATTTTTTTTACGGCATTGCGCGTTTTCTTATTATTTTTCATGGATCTATCGGTGGTAAGAATGCCGTACAAAAATATGTGACCAAAATGTACTCACTCTACTTGTACTTTCGAATTCTCACCTGCACTCAGTTGGACAGCTTAGAAGTGGCGGCATAGTGCTGAATCTTATTATTTTAAGCTCTTATATCGTTCTAGATAGGTCACCTGGTGGTTCAAATGACCCATAATTTTTTCAACATGGGCCTGTAGTCTATTAGACATGAAACGCTGAGAGAGCCTCGAAGCTTGGAGGTTTATCTGTTTTTGAACACGTTCGTGAAAACTTCATAATTTTTTCCGCAAGATGGCGACATGATTTTTTCCGCTCGTCTGCCAGATAAAAGTATAATCAATTAATTTTGCGGGTATGTACTGTGAACAAAATGCCATTGTTTCGTTTTGAAATTTTGATTTGTCTGAAATTGTTTTCGAATTTTGAGTCAGGAATGGAACAACAATATTGGACTTGATGAAGAATGCGAGGTCAAAATTAATTCTGTCCGGTCAATGATCACATCTGATCATTGGTGTAAATGCTGAATAAAGTTCTGAACTCCTTGGAACACCTCTACTTTTTTTTCTTCTTTTCCACATCTGGTTTGACCATTTGGCCTGATTTTCTCGGTCCAATATATAAGAAGCAATGAACCTATAAGCCATACCTCAACACCTAACTATTTAGTGTAACTTATCTGATGATACATCATGGTCAACAGTGTTGAAAACCTTCGTTAAGTCTAAGCATTCTATCATAGCTGTCCCATGCACATGTTATCAATTTTATCATTTCTTAGATCGCCGACATCATAGATCTACCCTTTCTATAACATGTTGGCATAGCTTTCGTTATTTCTCCTGAAGGAATATGTTAGTTTATATTGATTATTACCTCAGACACCTTGGACAATATTGGCAACACAGATAGAGGCCTATAACTTTTCGGATCATCTGCCTTTTCATTTTTGAATATTGGAATAACTCTAGTCTTCTTGGGGTTTTTAGGAAACACTTCTTCTTCTATACATTTGTTTGATATAGTGCCAAAGTGTCTGATATTTCTTGTTCCATTTTTCTAAGATTCTAGTTGACAAATCATATATACCTTTTATTTTAAAATGAATTAAATCGACTGATCTCTACCAAAAATCAATAAGGAGTATGTGCTATGGTAATAAAAAGTTCTAGAAATCGAGACAGTGTAACATACATCTGTATAACAATTCGATATTCAAACAAAGTCGACAAGGTTTTGTTGACCATAGAGGCAAATTGCAGACATGTGCACGGTTCAAACTGATTGGTTTTCATCAGTGCAATGTATGCTAGTGACTCCAAATCTGTCAAGTATCTATACTCGCTATACACAGAGACTCCAAGATATTAATAATACACTAGCGCCATCTAGAGTATGCAAAATACATACAAGGCATACCTTTGCGAGTTGATTCGAGTAAAGAAACGTATTCTCGATATTTTCACATTACCAAAGCAGAATAAGCTTTCCTCATACTCAAATCAGACCATAATTGCGCATGTCTGCAATTTACCTATGTGATCTACAAAACCTTGTCGAGTTTGTTTGAGTACAGAATTGTTATACAGATGTATGTTACTCTGTCTCGATTTCTAGAACTTTCTATTACTATAGCTCATATTCCTTATTAATGATTTTTGGTACAGATCAGCTGAATTAATTAATTTAAATATGAATATGCCAATTTTTGAGCATAACGGCAAATAATGATCTGATTTGAGCATGAGGAAAGCTTATTCTGCGTTGGTAACGTGAAAATATCGAGAATACATTTCTTTACTTGAATTAACACGCAAAGGTAAGTCTTGTATGGATTTTGAATACTCTAGATGTCGTTAGTGTATTATTAATATCTTAGAGTCTCTGTCTATATACTTTGCATACTCTAGACGGCGCTAGTTTATTATTGATATCTTGGAGTTTCTGTGTATAGCGAATATAGATACTTGATGTAGATTTTGCGTCACTAGCCTACATTGCACTGACTAAAACCAATCAGTTTGAAACGTGCGCATATCTGCAATTTGCCTCTGTGATCTACAAAACCTTGTCGAGTTTGTTTGGGTATAGAATTGTTATACAGATGAATATTACACTGTTTCGATTTCTAGAACTTTTTATTACCATAGCTCATAATTCTTATTAATTATCTTTCATTTCCTTATTTTTACTTATAACCGATATGATTTCCTCGAAGGTAGTTGAAACGAAGAAGAAGGATTAAGCGTTATTAATTCTCGTTTTCTGTTCTTATTCTTGTGTTGTTTTATTTGTGGGTGTTTCGTACCACGGTTAGTTTACCGTAGTATTTGCCTATTATTTCAGTATTTTAAAATAATAGACAATTAAAAACTAATTAATCTCGATGATTAATTTCGATGGCTTATAGTGGACTCTATTTTTGATTATTAGCGGTGATTTTGACTTCAAGAACACTCAATGTGCGGTGGTCTACAGCTTCCTTTAAACCACAACGATGATGAGGAACTGAAGTGAAACACTTATAACAAAACAAACTAATATATTTTGTATAGCTGTATATGATACCAAGCTAATGTGATGACAATTACACTACAAAACAAGTGTAAGGTCGATGCTACGTTTACAGCAATCGCGTTAAGCTTGTACAATTACAAACGAACAACTTGACTATTCGGAGAATAATGTATAATGTAGCTACGGCTGCATGGGACAACTTTGACTATTACTCGAATAATACTGCATGATGTAGCAAGGGCTAGATGCGGACACTTCGATTATCACGAATAATAATGATTATACAGTCTTTTCAAAGACTGAACGTTAGAACGTTAAAGGTGCTCGATGCACCTCTTCTAACAAAAAGATGGAAATTAACGTAGTTGATTGGAAGGTCCATTTGGAGGGGGACTGAATGAACAAACCAAATCTTCTTATTGGCTACAGGAAAATCATGAGAATAATGAAAGGAAAGAAAGATAGAGTCAGTTTGTAATTCCGAATACTGCGTCATGTGAAATTAACAGGCATAAATATATCCAAATCTCTAATTGACTTTCCATGTTTTCTAAGGCCATATATAATAATTAGAAAACCAATAATCTTCGAGTAAAAATAAACAATTTGAAACAATCTCAAAACTGCTAGGTCGCATATCAACGTTAAAGTCATAAGTATCGAATGACAAACTAATTTCGAACGACAGGGCCGTCTCTAATGAGACGGAACAGTGGGTAAGATATCATTGGTAAGATATCATAATTTGGGGAATTATTCACTAAATTTTGCATTAACCTTCTTTGTTTTGTAGTTACTTCACAAGTAAATGCTAAATTTTAACTTGATCGTAGTACGAGGGGTGTTCAATGAATTCTCTATATCGGGGTGATTTGCTAACAATGTGAGTAATCTAATTATCTCATTTACAAATGACATCATCTGAGAGTATAAATATAAAATTTCACCAATTCCGATCACTAGTTTTCTAGCTATCCTCAGTGAAAGACCACCTGAATGATTGACGCCACAATAATGAAGACAATCGAGCAACGCGCCGTTATAAAGTTCAGGAACGAAAAAGTCGGAACTTATTCATGAAGAGATAGTTGTTGTTTAGCAAGAGCGTTATCCACCGTTCAAAAGTGGTCATATGAATTCAGAAGAGGCTGAGAAGGATTTGAAGACGACCCTCGCTCGGGCAGGTGCGTTATCGGAACCACTGAAGAAAATATGAAAAAAGTGGAAAATATGGTACTTGAAGATGTCAGAATAAAAATCAGGTTGTTAGCAGAGATGAAAAACCTATCCGTAGGTTGCGTGGCCTTTATGACCATCTTAACCTGTCAAAGGTCAGCGTAGGATGGGTACCGAGAGTGCCATGAGAAGTTTGTAGAACTCCATGAAGAAGACCCACCGACTATTTTCAACTGGCTGGTTACAGGTGATGAGACGTGGGTTCATCACTAAGACCCTAAGAATAAACAAGAGTCCATGCAGTGGATTGTAAAGGGTGCACAGCCACCAAATAAGTTTGAAGACCACTGGAAAAATAATGGATACAGTATTCTGTGATTATAAATGTATTTTATTGAAAGAATACACTGAGAAGGGAGAAAGCATAATAGCAGCATTATAGGCAACTACTTGCGTAATTTAAGAGAAGCAATTGAAGGAAAAAGGCAAGAAAAAGTCATTTGCTACGACAACGAGTCGGTTCACAAGGCAAAGGCTGCTGTTCTGGAATGTAGCTTCGAAGAAATTGTTCATCCTCCCTACAGTCCAGACTTGGATCCAAGTAACTACTACCTATTCCCAAATATGAAAAAATATCGTCGTAGAAAGCAATTTTCCCGCGATGAAGAACTGAAGGTAACAATTAATATCTCTTTTGAGGAAAAACTGGAAGAATATTTTTTACAAGGTTTAGAGAAGCTTATTTCTCGATCTAACAAATGTATTGAAGAGCTAGGAGATTATATACCTAGAATACAGAGAATACATTGAACATCTCTCGTAAATGAAAATTGAAACGTTTTTCATTTGAGTCACCTGAAGACAGGCAGCGCTAATACTGAAAAATAATTTGGCTCGCCTAATTCCAGCCGCCCCTCTTTTATACGTAATGGTTCGGGATCCCATCTGGAAGTAGAAGTTTGTGATTATTTATTCTGAATTTCTTTTTCCGAATTGTTAATTAAGGCAAATAACTGGGTGTTTTGAGGTTGAGCTTTTTCGGCTGATATCAAAGTGTCCGTACGACGCGTTAATAAGTTTCAGGAACGTTACCAGCATCATTTGAATAGCGTTAATGAAATCCTCTCTGGAAGCTCCTCGAGTAAGAAAATTTCGAGATGAATTTTGCCGATGAAACATTCCAATTAATGTATCCGGATTTATAATATTATTCTACATACTCACTTTACTTGTAATTTGAAAGTTTAGAAGTTATACAGCACAAATGGGGATATTTGCATAAAATATCGGGTGTTTTTTTAGAGTGATAGAACTTTAAATTGAAATAAAACACATTCAAATTAAGATTGAAGCCAAATTTTTTTTTATTTTAAAGATAATTTTATGACATTTATATTTTAAAAATAATTTCCGACTAGCTCTGAGGAACCGAATTGGAACAGACCAATTTTGGACCACTTTTTCCAGTAATTCAGACCTTATTTCATGAATAACACGAGTTATGTTGGCTTCCAAAGCGTCTATTGTTTCTGGTTTATCAGCATAAACCAATGACTTGACACAACCCCATAGAAAATAATCCAGTGGAGTTATGTCGCATGATCTTGGAGGCCAATTAAATGGACCATTTCTCGAAATGTATCGCCAAAGCTTCCTTTCAATAAATCAATTTTTACGGTAGCAGCATGAGATGTAGCAACATCTTGTTGGAACCAAAACTTTTCTGGGTCGACACCATTCAAATTTTGGAACAAATAATCATCGATATGTAACGAGCACCATTCACTGTAACATTAGCTCCAGCATCGTTTTTAAAGAAATATGCACCGATGATGCCTCCAGCGTGTAAAGCACACAATACAGTGCATTTTTCAGGATGCAATACAACCTGCAGAACTTCTTGAAGATTGTTTTCTCTCCATATACGGCAATTTGGTACATTGTTTACACAGCCGTTCAACCAGAAATGAAATGAGCTTCATCACCAAACACAATTTTACGATAAAAAAGTGGATCAACTTCAAACTGTTCTAGGGTCCAATCATCAAACAAACGACGCTTATTATGGTCAAGTGACTTTAGTTCTTGAACCAGTTGGATCTTGTATGGGTGTAGGCCAAGATCTTCACGCAAAATTTTCCATGTGGTGAATGCACAGAGTCCAACTTGTTGTGGACGTCGACGAATAGTCCAATCTGGATCATCATTAACACTATGACTTACAGCAGCGATATTTTCTTCTTTACGTACAGTTCTTCGTCTTGTTGTTGTTACATCGAGTAGAGAAAATGTTGTCCGAAATCTATAGATAGTTCGACGAATAAGCTGCTCTGATGGACGATTATGTAAACCATAAATTTCACGAAGTGCTCTATAAGTTTGGCGAATAGAACAGTGATTTTGAAAATAAATTTCAACAATTTGTGAACGTTGTTGCGGCGTGAGTCTTTCCATGAAAATTTGTCAGTGCTTAATGTCAAAACAACATGGCTTCTACCTTCTGTCAAATTACAGTTATCCCTATCGAATGCTCTATCACTCTAAAAAAAACACCCAGTTTGAATCTACACAATTTATCCATAAAGCATAGTTGTTTATTGTTTCGAAGAAAATTATCAACTATATTAGTATTTGTATTTCCGCCTGAAATTACAATGAAAATATACAAGGTGTTTCATTTTTTTCATATATTTTACACATCAAAAATGAAAAAAGTTCATCTAAACATATATCGAGAAATGCACCTCTAAGGGGATACAGCCTTGGGAAGGTTTTTTTTTGAAGAAGGTTTTACATCTTTGTTTTTGAAACGTTGTAAGGAACGATTACAATATTTTTCAGATATGATTTCATTTTATATTCGGAGTAAGATAAGTTTTGATAACATATGTAACTACTACTTTATTATTCCATTATTTCATCCGGAAACATCCTCATTTTGTCATCATTAGGATTTCTTTACAGTATCTATTATTTCGCTGAATTGTGAACATTATAGCTTTTGGGAGCTATGAAACTGCCAACTTTTGTGCCCAATATTGTGTTTTCGCGAGGAGTTTTACTTCATTGAAGAATTTACAGGAGATTTTTTTTATTTTCACTAAAATTTTTGTAATACAACAATTTTTCACCTCAATGTGGCTTCTTCAAATATCCACATTCTACCGGCTGACCGTGTGACCGAGTGACCGAGTTTAAATATATTATTAGGCACGTGACAAAATAATGGAAGAACAAGTATAAAAACTCAAGGTGTTCATTAGAGTTTGCCGCTAAAAAATGCCATTAGGCAAAGATATTCAGTAATGGAGACTTCTCATTATCTGTTTGTTCGTTCAAAAGAATTTCATGGGCATTGTACCTTTTGATTCCAAGAAATTCTAAAAGTACTGATCTAGAAGTTTTGCTTTCAACGTGGATAATTTGATAGTTATTGTTGAAATTTTGCTTGAATTTCCTTAGATGATTAGCATATATCGAATGTACGTAATCAGATATACAACTCCTTTGTTGTTCTTGGATTCTTTTCTTGAACGAATCTACCTGTCTGGTCAATGTGTACTAAAGCAAAAAAAAATAAAAGAATAAAGAAAACCAAAAGAAGTTATATATCTGATTCTCTACCTTACACATATGCTAATCATCTTAAGGAATTCAGGCAAAATTTCAACAATAACTATGAAATTATCCGCGTTAAAAGCAAAAGTTCTAGATCAAAACTTTTAGAATTTCTTGAAATCAACTAGTACAATGCCTGCAAAATCCTTTTGGACGAACAAACAGATGTTGTTAAGTCTCCATAACTGAATATTTTTTCCTAATGGCATTTTTAGCGGCAAACTCCAATAAACACCTTGAGTTTTTATGACTTGTTCTTTCATTATATTGTAAAGTACCTAACAATGTATTTAAACTCGGTTGCACTGAACACCATCAGCCAGTAGAATGTAGATAGCTGAAGAAGCCACATCGTGGTGAAACAATTGTTGTATTACAAACATTTTTGTAGAAATAAAATACTGTCTCTTATATATTGTTCTATTAAAATGAGTTAGCACCAAGTAGAGACCGAATCAATCAAACGTTTCAATTCAATATGAAGAAAAAGGCTGCCGAAAGTCATAGTATTGTAGTGGATGTTTATGGTGCCCATGCCTAGCATTTAAACCATAAGTCACTCAATTTTCGAGAAGTCCGTTAAATTCAACAAGACCATTCAGAAGTTATAACTATGTAAGTTCTTTGAGGGGACAGAAATGTTCAAACAAAGATGGTCTCATTAATATTGACCTGTCTCTTACTAAAAACCAAATATAATTGGTAGTAGATATGTGTGTGTAGTTAGAGTCTCATACAGAAGATGACATTGTTTGCAAAAAGTACATCAGATGATAAATCCATCTGAGTAAAGACTGTAGCCACTCGCTGAATTCAAAGCTATTTTACCCTTTAGGTTCCCTCAAATGCAGGAAAAATGTTTATCGCTTCTGGGAATCTCCAATAATGTTAATTTTAAGAACTACCTAACACCAATTCAATTATGGCTTGCTCATTTCAAGATTGATATACGTGTTGCGTGTTTTCGATCTAGATTCTCAGATTACGGACCATAACCTATTTGTGTGCTATTCGTATGCCGCAGATTGAAATAATCAGTTTCAAACTGTGACATTCCGTTCCAGCATATTATGATGCATGCGTGAACACATAAAACAGTGAATTATCAACCTAAGTTAATTACGATTGCATGAAAAATTCATGATTTTTCTGCTTTCCCCCAGCAATTCGCGGTTGGATTCCGGCTGGATATGAAAACGCGACGAAAATTCTTCGCGGTACCGCAGTGTCATAAGCTCGATGAAAATATATGTATGACCTAAGAAATTTCTGGCATTTCCATTAATTCGTCATATATTTTTGATTTGTATTGTACATAGAATATTTAAAACAGTTCAAAAATATCGCAGAACCGGAAAACATCTCAATTTTAAGTGAAAAAAGGAATTTTTTTCATTGGGGTGCAATGAAAAAAAATTTCTCTGAATTAATTCGAAACTAGACCTGACAGTATTCAGGAATATAAAAGTTAATTTGGTATGGATGTCCAATAGTTTCCATGAGATAAATTGCCCTCTATGGCATTGTATCGGGTGTTTTTTTTAGAGTGATAGAACTTTCGATAGGGATAACTGTGATTTGACAGAAGGTAGAAACCATGTTATTTTGAAATTTCTGTTCAGTAAGCATTGACAAATTGTCATGGAAAGACTCACGCCGCAACAACGTTTACAACATGTTGAAATTTATTTTCGAAATCAGTGTTCTATTCGCCAAACTTTTAGAGCACTTCGTGAAATTTATGGTTTACATAATCGTCCATCAGAGCAGCTTATTCGTCGAACTATCGACATATTTCGGACAAAATTTGCTCTACTGGATGCAAAGACAACAACAAAACAAAGAACTGTACGTACAGAAGAAAATATCGCTGTTGTGTTAATGATGATCCAGATTTGTCTATTTGTCGACGTTCACAGCAAGTTGGACAAGTTGTGCATCCACCACATGGAAAATTTTGCCTGAAGTTCTTGATCTACACCCATACAAGATCCTACTGGTTCAAGAACTAGGGCCACTTGACCATAATAAGCGTCGTTTGTTTGCTGATTGGGCCCTAGAACAGCTTGAAGTTGATATACTTTCTTATCGTTAAATTGTGTTTAGTGATGAAATTCATTTCTGGATGAACGGCTATGTAAACAAGCAAAATCGCCATATATGGAGTGAAAACAATCCTCAAGAAATTCTGCCGGTTCCACTGCACCCTGAAAAATGCACTGTATGGTGTGCTTTATACGCTGGTGGCATCATCGGTCTATATTTCTTTAAAAACGATCCTGGAGCTAATGTTACAGTGAATGGTGCTCGTTATTGATCGATGATCAATGATTATTTGTTTCAAAATTTGAATGGTATCGACCAAGAAGTGTTTTGGTTCCAACAAGATGGTGCTACACCTCATGCTGCAACTATTATTTCGAGAAATGGTCCAATTAATTGGCCTCAATTGGCAGATCATGCGACATAACTCCACTGGATTATTTACATTTGAATGGAGGTTGCATGAGTAAATTAGATGAATATTTTATCATAATTTTCTAATTCAAGAATTAAAAATATATACTAAATAATTACAATTGACCTTTGTTTTTTCCGGATACTTTCTAGACGGACTATAATATAAAATTTGAATATCAAAACAGATTTATTCTGTTGTCTTCTACAATTTTAATTTCAAAAAATTCTTTAAAGAAACTTTAAGAATTAAATTAATGTCTCTATAAGCACTGCTCATATTTAATAGACGTATAAAATCAAAATTCATCATACAAAATCTAATGAAATTAAGAAAAACCAACGAATATAAATTGTAAATTGAAATTAAAATATAAATAAGCAAACATTCTTTGTTTCGTTCCAGGCATGACTACTGAACTCTTCAGACAAACGTACAAAGCCCTGTTTGTTACAAAATGTATTGTTTTCTGATTCTATATTAATGAAAAATATTTCTTTCTCAAAAATATAAAACATAATTTCAAGAACTTCTCAAAAACTAATTTATTTGAAATATTCAATATATTTAACTAAATTACTTCAAAAAATCTCAAAACATGTAGCACATCCTCAAGAAATAATTAAAGTTACGATAAGATCAGTTCAACTTTACATATAAAAAATAATAAAATCAATTAAACAATGTATAGACTTACCCAGTGCCATCTTAGAAATACAGGATTCTCAACAAACATGTAAGTAGGTACCTTTATATCCAAGGTACTCTATGTTCCATGTTCACAGAAAATCATACAAAGCTTATTAGGCACTTGGCCTTAGTTGAAACCATTCAACACTGTATAATGAATTTCTTTATTTAAAAAACCTAATATAATTATATATTATATATAAAATAAAATAAGAAGGAACGGTTTTTTACTTGATAGAAGGATTATTACAAAATTTGAATATTAAAACAGATTTAATCTGTTTTGATATTCAAATTTTGTAATAATCCTTCTATCAAGTAAAAAACCGTTCCTTCTTATTTTATGGACTATAATATCAATGAAGTAGAAAGATATTTCAGTTTATGGTGAATGGGGGTACAATTGATTATATAAATGAATATTGTTTGATGTGACTGTATAAGCAGTAAATTGTCCTTCCATCGTTGTGAGAAAAATAACAAAAAATTCAGAGTAGTATGGACATAAACCAAAAAGAAAACTATATGAATAATGTCGCTTGTATAACGAACGGTTATAAATCGAGGAAAATATGGGTTTCAGCTCGAACAAATTTGTAATAGCGATGATACACCTAACACATATATCACATGCTCATAAACATTGTTTTTTAATTTGATGGATTTTTCATGATTACACTGACGGATGGGTCATTGCTGAAATTTGCATATTGCATGCAGGCTGCCTTTTTATGAGAAATGACGCTAGTTTCACCAATCTCTCTCTAAAAGTTGTTTAATTCAACCGGTGCTGATGAACGTTTTTCTACCATTTTGTGTACTTCCGGCTCAGAAAAAAATTTTCTTCATAACAGAATTATAAAATGAAAATTCACATGACATATATTTCTAGTTTTCCGTTGTTTCTTGAAGTAGTGACGAAAGTATTAGTTTATATTAAATGAATGGAGTATGCGGTGAAACACTGTAACAATTTTATTCAAAAAATTCACAAAGGTTTTATGTTTCACAGTTAATTCATCATTCTGACACGTGTTTCGGTTTTTCGACCATCTTCAAGGGAGTAGACAAAATAGCTAAACTTAAAATTGAAATTGTTTTTTTATTGCACTTAGGACATCTGTGTATTTTTATTCCCGAAGAGAATTTGGTAATTTGTTAAAATCTCGTTTTTCTCAATGGCTTTTTTGATTGAAAGAATCTCCACATAGTCCATCAATTTACCTCTGTAACATCATATAGTAAAGTGACATCTTTCTCATTGAAAAAATGAATTTTTTCTATGGAATGTTCTGCAAAACCGATTGATTTCTGGTTTTTCAAAATAGACATCCTATGTTCTTTGATTCTATGTTGTTAACATCGGACTGTCTGTCCTATATATATATTGCATTACAATCATCACATTTATTTCGGTAAATCCCCGATTAGGAAAACGTGGGGTTCCTTTCTTTATCGTTCATCAACATCTTAGCCAAATAATTTATTTGTACTGCTAAATAATTAATTCCCATTTTATGAAGACCATTAGAAATCCTACTGCTGAAACCTTTAATATAAGCCATTGAAAACCATATTTTTTCTTCTTCATGAGGATCATTTATATTGATATAATTTTTTTTTTTAATATTGTGGTTAGGTTTCTTTTTAAGAAATAATTGGGCTAAGAAGTTAGTGAACGATAAAGAAAGAAACCCCAACTTTTCCGAATCTGGCATTTATTGAATTAAATGTGATGATTGTAATGCTACATATATAGTACAGACAGGCCGATGTTTATAACATAGAATCAAAGAACATGAGATGCCCATTTTAAAAAACCAGAAATCAACTGGTTTTGCAGAACACTGCAAAGAAAATAATAATTTTCATAATGAGAAAGATGTTATTTTACTGTATAATGTTGAAAACGGTAAATTGATGGACTATTTGGAGATTTTTTCAATGAAAAAGTCATTTAGAGAAACAAGAATTAAACAAATTCCCAAATAATCTTTGGGAACACCCCTATAATGAAAGCTGTTATTTACACGCGCCATAAAAATACACAGGTGTCCTAAGTGTAATGAAAGAAAGTTTTCATTTTCAAGTTAAGATTCTTTTTGTACTCCTTTGAAGATGGTCAAAAGACCGAAAGAAGTGTCAGGATTCTGAATAAACTCGGAAACAAAAACTTTGTTAATTTTTAAATAAAATTTTTAGTTCATATACCGCAGTATGTTAAATAAAGTCTCGAAGTTTACGCAAAATAATGGATTTTTTCCACAACCTATAGTTTTAAAGAATTGAAATTTACAGGAAAAGTGGAAGGTTGAAGAAGCTCGTAAAGGCTTCCAACCATTTTTGATCACTTATTCATTAGAATAGCGTGTTATTGTTTTGCCTAAATGTCTATAAATTCAGAATTTTGAGCCAAAAATGGTTTCAAGCTATTAGGTTGGACTCACTGCTGAAGGGTCCGAGATAAAAATAATTTTTTCTGGTTTGTCCGGTCAAAACGATCCGATCCGTCCTTAAATAATCTGACTTCATTTCAGTGCTTCTTAGCATTTTCATTTTAACTAGAGGCATTATAAAGAAATTATAGACGCAGAGAATGGAGCAGAAAACGGGTAATCTGTGGAAATACTCCAAAGAAACTGAAACGATAAATATGAACTCCTCAACCCATTCATCGAAACAACTTCGTTGTACAAATTTTACGCTGCGATATCCAAAAATGGCAAGCACAAAACGAGGATAAGCCATTAGATTCCATCTTACACGAGACATAGAACCATTATTCTGAAGGAAACATCCTCAGTAATCTTAGATATCTTCTGAGCTTGGGATCTGCATGAACACATCATGCATAACTCTCCCGAATTTGCACTTCTATGTAGAAGGATCTCAGGAATGGCGACCGCTATTGTGCTTTTATACGGGATTTGTAATTGAATGTAGAAATTTTTGCTGTTTCGGCTGGCTCTAATTGTTCCCTACATTCAAATTGCACTTCCGCATCTCCGCTCCGTGCCACATAAATATCGAACGAATGAGGCATTTTAATGAGCGCTGAAGTAACAAAAACAAGAGACTTAGGATTCTGGAGTTCTTGGAATGTGGCTTTCAGACAGGGAGGGCACGATAATCTTGATTGAACAAAACACGAGAGTTCCCGAGAGGTGGTGAAGGAATTTCCAATTCCAGCACTTCAAATTCAAATAAGATTGAACAATAACTGACAGGGCTTGGAAACTCTTGGTGGAAACTTTGGGAGAATTGATTCAATTTCAACAGTGATACAATCTTTCACGAACATTTTCTTTACAGGGGCTTCTATGGATAGATTTCTATCGCTCTTAAACCGCCTAATGAGTTCCAGGTTTGATAGAGAAAACATAACTTTTTTCTCTTAATTTTATTCTTCAACATAGTCTCCTTCAAGAGCGATAGATCATTCTAATATGTGTTTCTTGCTCAGATATAGTTCTTGAAGGACGCTTTATCTTTGGCCTCAAAATATACCTTTGTTTCGGCGATCAACGAATCACTCGGGCCAAATCTCTTTCCTGAAAGAGTTTCTTTCAAGTTTGCGAACTGATAAAAGTCACTTGGTGACAAGTCTGGATAAAAGGGTAGTTTCGGAACGAATTCGAAATGTATTTCGTCTCCTAACGTTCGATTAAATAGCTTCGCTGCTCAGCAGGTTAGCAATGTGATATACCCAGACGTGAGAGTACAGAAGAGATACAGGTTCTCTGATCACTTCATCGATATACAAAGAAAGCCAGTGAATCTATTAGACTATTTGAGATCTTGTATCATGATTGGAAACTGCAAAAAAGGTGCTGACTGTGATATATGGTGGCTTGTTTAAAGCATATGCCATGTAGTGAATGTATGGTATGAGTTATAGCTGGTGAAAGGTATTGAAATACAAAGATTTCCATAACTGATGTGAGAAAAAGTTTGAGCATGGAGGGACAGAAAAGATGGGGTGAGAGTACAGTTGGCACAGCCACCCCTACGTTTATTCCAAGGGTCGACTTTTCCGGTGAAAATGAATGGTTTTCGATTTTTCCCTGGTCTGTGTTTGAAATACCTTATCATGAGCTACGGGACATTGAATGAATTATTGTATAGACAAGGTGTGACAGAGTGTGAAAGAGTTGAGAATTGAGGATTGGGATCATGACTTGTATCAATTGATTGTAAGATGTTTAGTTCACCAAGAGGGGTGAACAAGAGTGAGTATGATACGAATATGGATTATTGAGACGGATGAGAGATGTAAGAGAATGGAGCTAGATCAGTTTTTCCAAAGGGAAGATATAGTCTCATTGAGATGAACCATCCTAGGTGGTCTTTGTCTGAAGACCATAACCGTTTGTGCTGAGTAAGTGGTTGAGATAAAGAGGTTTGAGATGCCAATGGTTGGTGTATCGGATCACTAATTGAGGATTCTGGACTCGTAACGATTCCTTGTATATTACGATGGAATGCATTCACGCAGCATGTCCCAGCAATGATGCTATGATTGCTACCAAAGGGGGTGCGGTGCTCGCAGGAGTATTCCTGTCCACCCTTTGGAATATATTTTGTGGGGGCAGTCTGCAAGTTAGACTAGAGCACCTGTTTACTTCGCAGCACCCTTCACATACTTTATTAGCCCTCTCCATGAAGTTGGAACGATCTGGAATGAGATACGATAATATCGATAAAATCATCAATACTGAGCAAAGTCGTATCAACGAAAATTCGAAGGTAATAATAAAAGTATTAATGTATATTCACGATCAAAATTTTCCAAGAGTTTACCACAATATGAACATGGAACTATTTCATGTTAAGAGCATATATGATAGGAAAGAAAAAATCAATATAAACAAAGGGAGCTAAGCTTGAGGCAATCCCAATGAACAAACAAAAATGAACCTCTAAATCCATATGGTATCTATTAGACATAATGAAAAATAAACAAGGCAATAAAATGATAACATGTAGCCAAAATAAAAAAATGTTATCAAAAACCTCATCCATCGTGGATCTACTAAATACTTTTAATTAATTTTTAACGTTTTTAGTGAAGATACTGGGGGTATTTAATGAACGGAATTTTCTTTTCAGTTTAAATGGTGAGGAATTTGTAATGTGTGGCTTTAGGTAACCGTACTCACATTGTTCTATAGTCTTATCTGTTCTGTATAAAGTAACCATGTTCTCTGCTTCTCTGTGAGTAGTAAATGGTGATTCATTTAGAGGTACCTTTTGTAGTGGGGATTTAACTGCAGATTGCGCATGCCTTGTGTTAACTGAAGTGGCATTTCTGTCCAGTAGTGTTTGCCAATTCATAATAGAAAGCCATAGCGCGACTCATCGTCTACAAATTGTTCCAAATGGGCGTTCTACGAGGAATATGTATCGGGCAAGCTTTTCAAGAGCCCAACGACTAGAACGGAAACGATTCGGAAGGCTTCAGTTCTTGCACTAGTTAAATTTTGTGAGATTTTAAAGAAAGATCCTTGCATAAAATACGCCAAGTTCTTAAATATGACAAGCCAAGCTGTTGAGAACGGCGATGAATCGACACTTCATGGTCTTCACGTAGACTTTCCTCTACTGCCCCCATATTTTCTTCACTACGTGCTGGGTGTGGTCTATTTGGTCCAGTATTATTCAATAATGAAAATTGGGTCTCAAACTTACGGATGGTGGAGCTAATTGTGCGTTCAGTAGGCCGATTATGTGCACCATAAGTTGCTCTAAGCCCCAATACACATTCCTCGTAGAATGCCCATTTTCGTAAGAAAGTTGAAAAATTTGTAGACACTCTGCCGGGCTAAGTATTTCCATTATGAATTGTCAAACACCACTGAACAGAAATGGCACAGCAGTTAAGAGGCATGCGCAATCTGCAATTAAATCCCCACCACAAAGAGTATCTCTGAACAAATCACCCTTTATAACCATAGTCGGAGTAGGTTGGGTCTTTTTTCTTTCTGAAGATGTGCATTAAAATAGTGTGAGGATAAATATGTCCCATATAGAGAATTCCTTATTGCAGGTACAGGTTATCTATAGGATAGAACCTTTACTTAGGTAAGATTGTTATTAGAAAAGAATTTTGCACTACTTGCAAGCTCTTCAAGTGAATATCACTCAAGCCTTACATCAGACCAGCGCATAAAAATTGTGCTTAGAAAACGAAACCTATGAAGAAAACACACAGCGAACATGGACTTCCCATCGCAAATGCTGGACCATGATTGGAGTAAGTTGGTTCTTTTTCATTTCTGAAGGTGTGCATAAGAATAGCGTGAGGATAAATATGTTCCATATCGAAAATTCCTGATCCCGAATACAGGTTATCTATGGAATATAACCTTTCCTTAGGTAAGATTAACCTCAGAAAAGAATTTTGCACTACATGTAATCTCTTCATCAGAGCATAAAACTTTTGCTTAGAAAACGAAACCTATGAACACAATTTGAACAAGAACGTTTCATCGCAAATACTGGTCAATGCGAAAGTTCGAATATTTGATGGAAATTACCGGAGTAATATCCAAGCACCCGCTCCCATCACTGATCAAGAAAACATCTAATTCAGATAGGTATATCAAAGAAGATTAGCATTTAGTTTTGTCCAGATTTATAGTTGAGGATTTATGACTGAAGGTTTTCAATAATTTCATAGCAATATTACCGGGAAAATTTACAACACTTCCACTAAAATTGATTTTTAATATATATTGTGAACAGAATCGGACTCAGCAACGTACCCTGCGGTATTTCACGTTGGATGTTCAATGAATCACTGAGACTATCAGCATTACGTACCATATTGGTTTTGTCTTTCAAATAGCTGCCGAAAAGTTTGCAGATTATGATTGACAGTGTCAAAAGCCTTGTAGAGTTCCAAGTAGACATACAAAAACAACTCACCATCATCTGAAGCTCTGTAAACTGCCTAAGTAATGATATATGAAGTATTAAATGAGCCCTGCAGTACGTTACATTTATCCAAGCATTCTTCTCAAACACTTTCGTGAACGAGATCGTTAGTGGGTTAGGTCTTTAGGACTGGTAAATCTTTAGGTTTCTGCCTGGTATCACGACATAAACCTCAAATTCATTTGGACTGGATGATCTCATTCAATATGTGGGCAAATGGAACACCTATCTCATTAATGATCTTCTTTGGAAGCTTATTAGGAAGATCATTGTATCCTGGAGATTTGTTGCCTTACAAACTTTTAATCATTCGATTAACTCTATCTTCTCTGGTCGTCCTTGAATTTTCATCACCATTCTGCAATTCTGTTTGTTCATGAAGCCACTGAGCTGGAAATGGGCTCTTCCGCTGAAAAGAATTCTGGTGGAAAATTGGTTATTTGTTTGTCTTTTTTTGTATATCCAATATACAGCGCTCTAAATTATCATTTGGCTCCAGTTTTTGTATCAGTTGAGTTTAGTATGCGTGTAACGAGATCTGTGTTTGTATTTTCGGTCACGTTCTTCCTCACGCCAGCAATGTTTTGGCTGGAGGTCCCGCACAAGTACCATTTAAGCAATTGGTGTGTTGTTCAAGCTCCGTTCGCATTTTTCATCTATGAATACTACTGTAAGAGTATTTATTACACCTTCCCATCACGTAACGAGCGATCGGCTATGAAATCAGAAAAGATGGAGACATATCCTACTTAAAGCTTTCTTAGTTAGAGGAGTTCTGGCACGATAGAAACCTCAATTAGATTGGGAAATTCAGTCACATCAGATCACCAGGTTATGGTGCAAAAATAAATATCAGTTCTGAGATATGTGCTCAGGAGAAACTTTGCCTTTTATTTCTTGAACTCTCGATCTGACGTAGCTGAAATATCTTTTTAAGTAGAAACACAAGAATATCGTCAGTGAAAGAAACGGGTAGCAGTCATTCCCATGATGATACCGCTTGACCTCAAAGAAAGATTTCACTTATCCACATCCCAGAGAGTCCGGTCGATAACGCTCCTCATTCTATATATGAATTCCGCAAACAAAGTTCTCCAGACAAGGGGGAAAAAGTTGAGTACACTCAGCTAATACGCCTCTGGGAGTATTTCAAACACCCCGGTTCCCCGAGGAAATTCACTAAATTACTCGAACCGTTGACGACAGAAGTTTGGTTCTTCTGTCGCCGAAAGAGGCCGTTACTGAGATGACTCAAACCAAGAAAATTCCATCGAGCGACTCGGATAGTTTTATTCTGAATGCGACATTAATTCGAAATTTAACTCGGGAGATGAAACAATCCTACCGTGAAAATGGGCAGGACGATTGGAGTTTTTGCGGCCTAGATGAGCGGCAGAGAGTGCTCATCCTGGATGCAGTGTCGGATTCGTTGGATGTTCATTACTCTGACTTAATGGAAGAAGGAAGGGTATCTGAAAATCCTCTGTGTAAATTTTCGGGCTTAAGTGGCGGAAGTTGCTTTCGATCGGATGGATTCTTTCTTTGAAGGCTTACGATTTTGTTGAGAGATTAAGAATCAACTAATACTAATTCATTAGGTGGAGAAATTTTCAATTAAATTCCCCGAATACTAGACATATATGTTGATTTCTGTTTATTATTGAATGTTGAACATATTCTGTTTTCTCTAAATGGGTTTCCTTATATCCCCAGAATTCTAGAGGACTCAATACGAAGTTACCGATATTTTTAAAATCTGTGTGTGATTAGACGTATGACATCGAGACGTGGCTTGGAGAATCTGTTTTCAATGGAGAAATTGCAGCCCCCGGTTATAGTATAGTGCATTGTGATAAGCAGTTTGGTGATGTTGGAAGGTCCCGTGGCGGTGGTGTCTTAATTGCCTTTTCTGACACCATCAGCTTCAAGGTTCTGGATAGCCAGTTTTTTAATAGATGAAGTCTTGTGCAGCTGTACTGAGCCAGTCGCCCCCCAGGCATTAGATCTTGACGTGATGGGGGCGCTCATCATGACTAGGACCCTAGTTTCGTCCCGGCGAAATGGAGGGTTAAGTCTTGGTGTCTAACGTAATGCCATTTCGCGGCAGTCACTGGACCTGTATGGTGGAAGATCTCCGAATGGGGCACTAGTTTTACTCAGGTGAAATGGAGGGTTGAGCCGGTCGATTAACTCAGTGACAAGGGAGTCTGTCGCAGCACAGGGCTTCTCCCTTAAAACTGGCGTACTCTACCCTATTGCAGTATGAATCTCCGCATTCTCTGTAATGGCCGAGTGCGTTATGTAGCATACTGCATTACCTCTGGGGGTGGATTGCCCTCAGGTGTTACTTGTACCACCTCACCACCCCATTGGTGTTGGACTCGAGGGGGCAGTGGTTGAAAGTCCGCATGCTGGACTAGGGAGGTATTGCATTTATCTGTTCGCAGACCCCCATGTTCGGGATATTCTTATGAAATGACTCGGGGCTTAGCGGGACTTGACGATTCGACCGGTCTTTTCCTGGCTCCGGATCGATGCGTAACTTTTTAGGGTTTGTGGATCTCGACGAAATAGCTTAGCTGTTAGTGTTTGACGCCAAGATCAATCAAAAGACCTCACATGGGTTCAGTGGGTCAACACGTATAGGCCGTGCTGACGGTGCTCGTACCAGGATCAATAGAAGTCATCAATCTTGGGATTATCTTAGTTCATGAGACTGCGTTCGGGTGCTTGGATAAGAAGCCCTTCCGGCGAGAGAGTTGTGTCACAAGCCAACTGGGGTACTGACCTGCAGAGCCCGCAGAGGTTAGATAGTGCTTCGCTACTACCAGTCAGACGGTTCTGGCTTTCAAGCCGGGGCCCAAACTGGAAGCTGGTTGGTTCATTTCTTCGGAGGGGTTCTCGCTTCGCGCGATGATATGGTGTAATCCTTATCACACTTTCTACCTCAAGGGGTGAACTGTGGAGACTGCTGGGTAGTCACTTGGTGAAGATCCATGCTCACATGTCAATATGAAAACCTGGTAGAATTCGCGTGTACTGAGCCAGTCCACATTATTATTTGCTTGGTATATATAAACCTGACGCGCCTGCCTTCCAGCTTGAGACTTTCACCTCTGCCCTTGAGATGGAATTTATTGATAAGAAAGTTTTAATCTTAGGTGATTTTAATGCTCCAAATTTCAATGTTGGTTTATCCGGATGTCCAAAGGCAATGCTTCTGCATAATTTCTGTAGTCTCCTTAAATTACAGCAGTATGACACGGTATATAAAGGGCATGATAGAATGGTGGATTTGGTATTCGGGGGCGATACTGTTGATGTCTCTGTTGCCAACTCTGATGAGCCCTTTGTTCCTGAGGATTCATATTACCCAGCGCTATCTGTTGCACTGAGGAAATCATCGTGTTACCGTCAGATTAATTTTTCAACAGCTGGAAATTTGTTTTAGAATTTCAAGAAAGCAAACTTCGAAGATTTGATTTCTATGACAAACTGTTCGATATTATTAGTCAACATGTTCCTGGTATGGCATATACGTACGCTGCTTGTCGCTCTCCTGTGTGGTTTACTTCCAACATCAAACGTAACATCCGTATAAAGAATTTCTACCGTTTGAGATGGCTGCTAACCCGAAATCTTAAATATCAAATAGAGTTTGTTCGCTTGCGAACACTCAGAGATATCTTCGGCATATTATAGTTACTTGGCTGATATTCAAGAAAGAATAGAATTGGACCCTTCTATATTTTGGAAAATCATCCGTCAGAAGGAGAAAAATACCAGGATACCCGGCGTAATGTGCATTAGCGGTCCCATGAGAATCCTCAGGATGTCGTCAACTTGTTCGCAGAGCATTTTTCTTGTACGGGAGTTGATGCCCCATCGAAATATGACAACCTTTACTTAGGTCCCACTAGTTATTATGTCTGTTATCTCTGAGGATGAAATAAGACCAATCATGTCCAAATTTCCGAACAAGGCTACAGCTGGTGATGATGGCATTCCATCATATGTCATAAGGGATTACAGTTGCTAAGCCTCTAAATATTATTAGTTTAAGTCTGAAAACATGTATCTTTCCTAAGAAATGAAAGAGAGCTCGTGTGGTCCCTGTATTCAAAAAGGGTGATGGCTCCCAGATTGAAAATTATAGACCAATTTCTATATTGTCCAATTTTGCGAAAGTTTATGAGGAGCTGTTATATAGCCAATTGATATTTTTCCACAGAGCTTTATTGGCCTTAGGACGACACAGTCTGCGCCTGGGGTTTCGCAAATTGACTAACAAAGTTGGAAATCAACAAAATATAAAAGTATGTCAAGAAACCGTCCGTATGTCACTGAAAAGACAAGGCTACATATCAAGGAAACCAAAAAAAATCCTTAGGAAGACACCTTCACAAAAAAACGAGGGATAGAACTTTGTCAACGTTTTCAAGAAGATAATTTTTATAATGTCTTTATATTTGATGAGAGTTGTTTTTAACTATCAAAATAACCTGTTACCGTTCAAATTTCCAAATTTCCCACCAAAATAATTGTTTGGGGAGCAATATCTCAGCGTCGTGCTACGCCTCTGTATAGTTGAGGGAACCATTAATAGTGAATGCTTTCTATCCCGAGGGGTTGTGTTTTCAGCAAGATAATGCAAGATGCCACACTTTGGCCTATACTCAAGCTTAGATGCAAGTACACCAAGTGACAACCATTTCATGGCCTGCAGCTTCATCAGATCTTAGTCCCATTGAACACATATGGGGACTAATGAAGATTGAAGTTGAACGAGCAGCGCCACGAAATAAAGATGATTTAATTCAGTCAGTTTTACAGTCCTGGACCACCATCAACGAAAATTGTGGAGGTGATCTAGTTTCGGATGTATCTCCCTTCAGTCGAGTGTTACCGTTGAATGGAGGTCGTATAAGTAAATAGGAGAAATATTTTCTTATAATTTTCTAATTTAAGAATCAAAAATATATACGAAATAATTACAATTGAGCTTTGTTTTTTCCGGATACTTTCTAGACGGACTATAATGTCAGTGAAATAAAGACATTTGAGATTATGGTGAATGGAGGTACAATTAATTATATAAATGATAATAAGTTTTTATTATATTTATGACAAATTAAGAAAGTTTTTATGATGATTGCTGTATTTGGGGGCTCCATGATTTCAGTTTTTTCATATCTTTCTAGGTGATTTCAAATTGAATAATGTATATCAATATATGAAATATAAAAACACTTATTTCGGAACACCAACTCCACTATGTTTAGATAAAAGGTTTAGGAAAAGGGAAATAAATTATTGTTTCGGTAAAGTGCATAATTATTCCCAGTTTTTATAACTCCATTATGAGTTGAGAGACATCAAAATTCAACAGAAACATGTTTGATTATTTAATCTAGAGCTTATATTCACCATCTACTTCAATTGATTTTCTTCGAGACTTTAACATCGGTTGAAGAAAATAATGAAGGTAACACACACCATTTATTAATTTACAATAATGGCTTCGCCACATTTTTTAACCAAATCTAAACCATAAGATTCAGAACAATCACAAGTGCGATTTCTACAAATGAATATTTCAAACAAAAATACTTCTCCTTAATTTGTGTACGGTAATTCGGTTTTATCACGAACAAGTTCGGTGATATCCTATGAAATTTCGAAGATAATGAATTTTGTTATAGGTCCCTAATGATCGAAATAAAATGATTGTTGTGCGTTTGATCACAATAGGATCAAGTAATCCTATCACTTTCGGTTGGAAAGAAGAGTCAAGGAATCTCCCATAAGCAACTAAAAAATTCAATTTGGCGATAAAGCTCTCAGGTTTCTAACACTTCTGAACCATGACGGATAGCAGGTCCGACATACCGATGAACAAATAGAAAGATCCTAACTTACATCCTTCGCTCCCCAGGGAGAAAGAAAGGAATGAATCCCGAATTTCTCCGAAAAGATTTCAAACAGAAAACAAAATTTCGTGTCATCCTGCTGAAAGGAAGTTAAATTGGGCAGGAGTGAAAATGCCACATGAGAGACGGGGCCAGTGGAAAGTTTTGATTGGATATCAAAGCGCTGCTTGAACAAGTTTGGTTTCAGTAGTTTCCTGGTTTGATTAAATCATATCTTCCGTATGTTCCGATGGCGTTCGGAAAGTGTTATATATCTACCGAGAGATGTGATATAACCGAACTTCAAATATTACATTCGATACTTTCCGCAAAGCTGACTGACTTCTTATGCCTATTCAACCAGGATCTCTGAAAGGAACTGACAATACGATGTGAAAGGACTATATTTAAGTTATTGAGGATAAGAGTTCGTGTCGTTTTGGTCATTTTTGTAATATACAGCGATGCTCAAAGAATAAGGTAGAGTTGTTTTAAAAAAGGAAAAGGCTAATCTTTTCTTGAGAATCATATTCGTCATCTGATTTACCAAAGAAAGGGAAATACTTTTTCAAAAATTGTTTCTTTACATGAACCATACCTAGTCTCCTATATTTTGTATTGGTTGTTCGTTGTATCCTCCTGCAATATTGCCAGATTTCAGGAGGACAGAAGGTGCAGTGGTTTTATATCTTCTCTTATGTGGAATGGAGCTGTTCCTTCTTTTGATGTATGAGTATCCGTCGTAAAAAAGATAAGGAAAAATCTGTCCGAATTACCAATGCTACGAGTTAAGAAGCAGGAATCCATGCATTTCTACGAAAAATCGGGGATTTTTGACAGCTTCACTTAAGAGAGCCTTCAAAAATGGATCCTTCACAACCTGCCTTGCAAAGGTTAAAAATACCTTGTTCAATTTCAAAAGCAATCGAACCTGGATATTACCTCTTTTTGTCAGTGTGTATGGATTACCAGACATTTAGATGACATGATAGAATCCTGGCGTGCCCGCATAAACAGGACAATTGTATGGAATGTATGGAATTCGTATCCTTCAATTTCATTCTCCCAGAACATGTCGCGAAAGGATTACAACAGCAATAAAACGTGAACATAGCTCTCTTTCTAACATCCATCACCGAAACAGCTGAATAATTGATTTTTTGAAATTCTGTTCTATCGTTGAAGAGGATTATAATGCGAAATTGTTCAAAGTGAAAAATGGATTTTCCTTGAGTGAAAAAAGGACCCCGAGGAAACAAATGCGAGAAATACTTTCGACCTCCCAGCGATCCGTCATTGTCCAATATAGAAACATTATTTCGAAAATAAAAGACTCAATTCCCGAGTCCAGTGCTATGGCGTGATATATTGTTAGTAATGAAACATTTTCACATCGTGCAAAATGTCATTAGAGTGGTTGTTTTGGATTGTTCGGTTCTTTACAGCGAATATATGGATGAAAAATAGGAGGGTTTCATTTACGCGTTGAATGAGATATTCTGCCATTAGCTGTGTTTTCTTCTCGTACGAAGGAGCCTTACAGACTGTTACAATAACTGAAATCCCTATTAATAAAATAAATTAAATTAATATTGAAGAATAAATACATAATTTTATCAAATTTTTACAATTTACTCGCTAAGAATGTAATTTTCACCATGAAATCAGCGTCACGTGTAAGGGATCACCTATTACGTTCAGAAATGGAGGGTATTACAATTATGGAAGGAGCAAGGCGTGGTTACATGCTGTGGATTGGTCAGGGTAGAAATATACATTTTGAGGGGTGAAAACTGATTAATTTATAATTGGTTGTTCATTGTTTGAAGATCGGGATCCTTATGGACTTTATTTATTTTCAATTACTATAATGATTTATTGAAGTAAATAAAAACAACTTCGCTTAGGTCTCATGTTTATTTCATGTCTGTTGACATACATGTTTCGGGTTTTAGCTCATTTTCAAAACTGCAGAGATCAAAATATAAAATCCTATTTATAAGTTGGGTAGATAACAGGTACAGTTTTGAAGAGTGTAAAAATATGGTGTTAGTTCGGTCCTACTCTTTTACAAATAAGAGCAACGGTGATGAATCAAATTGAAGTTCTTCATTTGTGATGAGTAGATTCTTTCCATCTGCTAAACAAATTTCCAAACTTTCTAAAAGGTCCATTCTTCTGCTTTTATTACCTACGTATAAAATCTCAGTTTTACGGAATTCTATAAAATGATTGTTATTTATACAATGTACAATATACTTTTTGATGTTCTTCTACCCTAAGGTTTATAGATCGTCCTGTCTTACCTATGCCGAATGCAGGGCATTTATTACAATATAATTTGTATATACCGCTCTTTTCACACGTTTCACGACAGTCTTTGCTATTGACTAAGAGTTTTTTCATTTGTACAAATAATATTAATATTATTCTGTTTTAGTCTATTGCAAATTTTGTTACTAATTTGTGGTATGTAGTTGATGCTATGGAATTTTTCTTTTTCTTTGTCCTGAAAAATATGAAAAAAAGAAGCTAGAGTTTTTATGAATTAATACATAATAACAGTTTCCACCCTCATAAAATGAAAATGTCTCATTTTCACGCCTTTATACATAGGTAAATATTAACTCCTTTCTCATTAGAAAACTTTAACAAAAGAAATTAAAAGTTTGAAGTTATATGCGTCGAACAATGGTTACAATACGAACGTAATAGATAAATTAATTTTTATGAAATAGCATAAAAAAGCTCTAATTTCTCTTTACCTATTCTTCAGAACAACGAAAAAAACAAATTCGATATCATAAACTTAATACCACAAATTAGTAATAAAATTCGCAATAGTCTAAAACAAAATAATATTACTATTATTAGTACAAATAAAAAAAACTTAGGTTCACTCTTGGTCAATAACAAAGACTGTCGTGAAACGTCTGAAAAAGCGGTACATACAAATTATATTGTAATGCTGCATTTTACATGGATCAGACAGGACGATCTATAAACATAAGGGTAGAAGAACATAAAAAAGTATATTGTATAATAAAATAACATCTGGTGTTTCGGAACATTGTATAAATAACAACCATTCCATAGATTTCAGTAGAACTGAGATTTTACACGTAAGCAGAAGAATGGAACTTTTAGAAAGTTTGGAAATTTGTTTAGCACATGGAAAGAAGCTACTCATCACAAATGGACAACTTCAATTTGATTTATTACAATTGCTCATATAATTTTTTTATTGCTTAAAACGCATTTGTTAATTAACAATCGTTTTCTCCCAATTCTAACTAATATTAAGAAACGATTTTTTCTTTAAAAATCATGATTTACTTTTCCTTTCCACATAAAAAAAAATTTCGTTTTGTTTAATTTTTCATTGTTTATATAATAAACAATTGGTTATAAACAAATACATTTTTACTTTATATTTTTTTCCCTATTCTTCTTACTGCCACAAATACAGACATGGTTTTTTTCAATAAATTTTTTTATTATTTTAATAATAAAAAAATTAATGAAAAAAATTATGTCTGTATTTGTGGCAGTAAGAAGAATAGGGAAAAATATAAAGGAAAAATTTATTTGTTTATAACAAATTGTTTATTATATGAATGAAAAATTAAACAAAACGAAATTTTTTTTATATAGAAAAAAAAAGTAAATCATAATTTTTAAAGAAAATATGGTTCCTCAATATTAGTTAGAAGTGGGAGAAAACGATTGTTAAATAACAAATGCGTTTTTAAGCAATAAAAAAATTTTTTTAAGGATTTTTTTAAAATCATTATTTGCATAAAAGATTGATATTCCTTAAAACAATTTTCAATTATTTCATAAACAACGCATTTGATTATAACAACTTTTTAAACAATAAGAGATAACAATTCAAAAAAAATATTTCTATATAGCTTTCTACAACATAAAAACGGACCATTAATAATATTTTGAAAAAAAAATTTTTTTCGATAATTAATCTCTCAAGTTTTTAATTTTGCAACAACGAAAATTGTTAATAAAAACCTGAAAAATAAACCTCTCCAAATTTTTCGAACGGGGATCTATTCTGAAGTCTTCCAAAAATTGCTCCAAGAGAGGAAAAAATCTCAAGTTAACAGTTTAACAATTATCACACTTGCAATGTTCATGTCCAAGCAGAAAAAAATTAATAATTAACTATTGCATAACTTAAAAGTATGAATAAAAACAGTGTTCTAATTTCCGCTAATATTTTATTAACACTACGATCGTTACGTCATACCATGACTTCTTCAGGTGAGTATTACAAGATACTGAGGATAACATGAACAAGAATTTCATTTTATAGTACATGGATATAACAAAAATAGAGGGGGTGTTAATATGTTTTTTACTTAATTCTGTTTGGTAGCTCCCCTTTGTTGAATCTTTTTTGAATCATTTTTCAGATTTCGAAAAGAATTGTAAAACTCTCTTCACCCCCTCTATTTTTGTTATATCCATGTACTATAAAATAAAATTCTTGTTCATGTCTTCAGTATCTTGTAATACTCACCTGAAGAAGTCATGGTTGACGTAACGATCGTAATGTTAATAAAATATTAGCGGAAATTAGAATATTATTTTTATTCATATTTTCAAGATGAATTTCCGTCAAGTAAAGACCGAAACAATCATAGAATTGCATAACTAATTGAAAAATTGAGATAAAAATTTTTTTTTGGCGGATTATTGTTCATTCATCTATCCAGTATGCTCCTGAATTTTTTCATTTATTAAATTTCATATTTAATCTGTTAAAATAATTTTTATTAATAAAGTGTCCAAAGTAGGCGTGGCTTACGAAAGCCAGAGTACACGTTTTCGGCCGTATTTTCATCCCTGGGAAAATTAACAATATTGGAACTACAATTCTGGGAGTCGACACCTTTTTTTAGGAAATTTCCTCCCCTCTTTGAATCTTTCTTTTTATTTCAAAAGTCTTTATTAGTTTTTGGGATATTTACAAGAAACTAAACCCTCTTTTTTTCAGTTAATTGTTAATAACTTTTGCAATTTTTGCAAGCGAGACCTCATTTTTTTCAAAAATCATATAGATGTCATTTCCAATCGAATGACACCTTGATCATAATTTTCGGAGACTGCTGAAAAAAGTTGACCCAAAAGGCACTTGTTGACTAGACTAATATCTGTTGAAGATTAGGAGCGCACTAACACCATATTTTCACACCATTTAAAATTGTACCTGTTATCTCCCCTTCTTATAAATAGGATTTTAAGTTTTGTTCTTCTTGTATTATCAGTATTATTGTATTTGATGACTTCTACCAATTTATGTTTATGATGGATGGAATTGTTTATTGTTTCCAGATTTCTTATTATATTAAGTTCAGATTCTATTCTCCCCTTTTGGTTTTCTTGTTTTAATTGTTCTCCAAATGAAATATAGGATAAAATAACATAAATAGAGGTCAATTCTTCCTCTATTTATGTTATTTTATTCATAATATATAATTATTTGGTTTCCTCAACATTCTTTATACAGATAGTCCTTGTGCTATAGCAGAGGCCGTTAAATTTGTCTTTCAATCTTCTAGATCAGGTTAAACCACAGAGATATTTCTGTGTGTAGTGAATACCTATTTAAAGGTCTCATTTAAGTAGAACTTTTTCTGGAGAGTGAAAGGTGAGTTGAATATATATTATTAATTGATGTTATATTTATTGAATATGAATATTTGAATACTGATGAGCAAAGTCGATTTTAAAACTTGTTTTTCGGTAATGTTTTGCATATCTTGAGTTTTTATATAAAGTACCTTGGTTAGATATCCAATAATATTGAATAGTCTAAGTAAGATAGTTTTGTGATGAAATTCTTAAGATTATGTTGGATATTCTTGAAAGATATTGGTTTTCATAGGATTGATAAGCAGAAACAAAATTTTGTCTATTCAAAATGTTTAATTTATAGGATTTTGGTTAATAATTTTTATTTATTGGATTTTGTTATACCATTCGGATGTCTTATAATGAATGTTTATTTTATGTCATGATATAAGTGGTACTTATACGACATTATTTCAACTTATTTTCAGAAGTTATAATCATTGAATATAATCTTTTGGAATTAAATATGTAGAAGGCTAATTTTTTTAAATTTTTTAAAATTTTTTTAAAATATTTATATATTAAATATAGGATAGATTTATTGCATTGGTAATGATATCTTTGTATGTATTAATTTGTTGAAATGTATTTGATTTGATTTAGATTTTTTTCTGCTTCTGTTTAATGCATGTTTCAGAAATAATTTCTTTGAATATCAACGTGTGTCATATTGTTAGCAATGTCGTTTGTTGATTTATCACAGCGTACCACTTGACAACCGATTAATAAACCTACCAGGTGGTTCTTCGAATTTGAGACTCTGTAGTTCCCAAAATAAGGGAGATAGACCGATACATGCATAAATAGTCGTTATCAGGAGAGAAAAGGCTATCTCCAAAAATAAGAAAATATATAGGGAGGTACATTTGAAAAAATGACACTGTATATATTCCATTTTGTGAAATCATTTTGAAAAAATTCAATTGAACTTTTGTGAATAACTTTTTTTGTATTCCTATTTGTTACAAAGGGGGGGTCAAATTTTAGTGAAAAACCAGGAACATTATCGACATACCTCGTCTAGAACATTCTGTAGGCTGATATAACTCAACGATACGATCTGCAATTTGTCCGACAGAGCTGGGATATGAAAAACATATCCCTTATCAAATATTCGAACTCAGTTTATGCACTTCCCTTATGCGATCTCCACAGTAGGACTTGGCACTTGGAGTAATCTAGAGCATGCTCTTTAACCCCAAACTTTAATTACTACGGATTATTAATTGGATTTCAAACTAATTTAAGCCAATCTGAGTGCAATAAATGGTTGATATCCTAGTGAGAGCCAAGCGAACTCCGTCTCGTAATCTTCGAACATGTAGACTTCAAACTCCATTTCAGTATTGTTAATAATGGTTGTATCGTGTGAATTTCTGCTCGTGGTTTAACTTCGGCCATGTGAAATTCAGTGAATTAATTACGTCGTCGGTTTTGGAGGTTAGTTTATACCATTCAATCGAACAGAAATAAACTGGGACGTATTTGTCGATATTCTCTCTCGTGACTGATACGGCCATATTGTAATTGCCCAATCTCCTTTAATAAAATATAGAATCACGTAATAAGAATTTAGTGTTGACAATAACGCGAATAATAAATCCAGAATTAGAATTGCTAACAAAGTGGAAACCAATTTATTAGAGTGCGACGAATTTTGGTTTATATCTTAGTTCCTCTGGTGCTGTGTGGATCTATTTTCGTCTGAAACAACTCATCTTTTCTATATTTCGAACAACATAAAGTTTGGAGATCATTATTGAATTTAGAAAAGTGAAAAATTTGCCGCTAATTCGTTGCGAAGAAAAAATTTCCCCAAATAATAAAAATACAAAAACTATAAACACGAATTGTTCGATTCTTCGAAAATAAACAGGTTATCATCGTTTTTTACTCACCATCAATTGCAGTTCCGGTTTCTACGTATTTTTATATCACAGTATCGTACCTCTCGAGGAAGTCGGTCACATAAACAATTTCATAAAACCCCGTACTTTTTCGTAGAAATATATTAATGGTGAACAAAACTGGACTTGTCCATTTTCAGATCAGTGACTCCGGTGTCCGGTTGATTCTGGATCTTCCCCGTGAAAACTCAAGGTCTTCTGACTGCTTAAGTAAGTGCTGTTTAAGTCATATGCTTATATGCATATAAATCATAATACGATATCCTGTTGGGTGAATCATGGAGTACCATAGTAAAGGGAATGCCGCATTTTCAAATTAACCTTACAACCATTGTTTATTTATGACATTTGTAAGGTAATAACGCTCCACTATGGATTTGAATCACAATCGCTAGAAATGCTACAATTATGTTATTTCACTAAGACAATTATGAAGTTTGGAGTTTCCGCAATAAAAGTCGACGTTTTTATCGCATGCGCTGTAGAGTAGCATTGTTTTCAAGAAGCGTAGAATTTCCCAAATTTTTTATATTGTGGGGCTACACGAAGACACACATTTTGATATTTTCATCGAATTAACGTACATTCTGTCAAGAAAGTACCGGGAATTATCGATTTAAATCTGGCGGGGCAATGAGGCAGGTAAAAATTTTTTTCCTAGGTTGGTACCACTGTCCTTAATTACTATGCCAAGCTTGAGCGGGATCTGTCAACTAGTGTGTTTGCAACAGCTGATTAAGTCAGTCGATGTCAGAGTGCGTGCCGATTTTTACTATGGGTGATTACGTTGAGCAAAGAATTTGTTTGAAGTTTTGTGTTGCAAATGAATTTTCGTGTACCGATGGATTGAAAATGTTGCAAAAGGCCTTTGGTGATAATGCTCTATCGAAAACTCGTGCATATCAGTGGTACAGAGCCTTCAAGGACGGTCGTGAAGTGGTCGCCCATCGACGGCTTCGATCGAAGATAACGTCCATAAAATTAAGGAAAGGGTGCTGGAAAACCGTCGTACCAGCTTGAGAGAGATAGCACATGATCTTAAGATATCCCACGAGTCCGCACGTACGATTTTGATTGGTATTTTAGGCATGAGAAAGGTGGCCGCACGACTCGTACCGAAAGACCTAAATTTTCTTCAAAAATGTCATCGCGAACAGGTTGCTTCAGACATGCTGGATCGCCGTAATTCCGATTCTACATTCATGGAACGCATTATAACTGATGATGAGACCTGGGTCTACGAGTACGATATGCAAACAAGCCAGCAATGATCGGAATGGGTGGCAAAAAATGAGCCGAAACCGAAAAAACCACGCCAAAGCCGCTCGAAAATGAAGGTGATGCTCATTGTTTTCTTCGATATCCGTGGCGTGGTGCACTACGAATTCGTTCTAGAGGGTCAGACGGTAAACAAGGAGTATTACTTAGGTGTTATGAAACGTTTGCGTGAGCGTATCCGTAAGAAGCGGCCAAATTTGTGGGCGAAAAACTCATGGATTTTGCATGACGATAACGCGCCTTCTCACCGAGCTACGATTGTGACTGACTTTCTCGCCAAAAACTCAACAAACGTGCTTCAGCAACCACCGTATTCGCTGGATTTGGCTCCCTGCGACTTTTTCCTCTTCCCAAAACTAAAATTGCCCCTTCTTGGCACCCGTTTTGAGTCGATTGAAGCCATAAAACAAAATTCGGCGCGAGAGCTAAAGTCCATCCCGGAAAGCGCCTATAAAAAATGTTTCGATAATTGGAAGTGCCGTTGGCATAGATGTATTGGAGCAAATGGAGCCTATTTTGAAGGCGACCCAATAAATTTTGACGATTAAATGTAAAAATGTTGTTTTAATTAAAAATTCCCGGTACTTTTTTGACAGAGTAGTACCTAATCAATGAAAATCGTGAAATATTGAATTTTTAGTGTTTCTCACCAGACGTCTAATCAAAAGGCGGTAAGTAATACGTAGATTCCTATAAAATATGTTCTGCTTTTGTGAATAGCATTTATTATTTTTGATTTATTTCATTCTCTGCAGGTTATACAGGTTAACATGTTGCTTTTTATGATATTATGCATTTAATTTCCCTTCTCATGCTCATGATCGAATAACGTGCTCTTATTCCTGTGTTCTAGATATTTCATCTCATGTTTATTAACTTGTTAATAATTTTAATAATATCTATAGTCACTGGGAATGAGATCACGTGTTGCACAGGCACTGTCTTATAGAATTAAAATTTGCAGTCTTTGTACCGGAGATCTTAGTAATGGAGATCTTAGTACCGGAAATCTTAATACTGGAGATCTTTGTATCGAAGAATCTTGTACCGGAGATCTTTGTACCGAAGATCTTTGTACCGGAGATTTCAGTACCTGATGTTCTTAGAACTAAACAATCTTACTGGGGTGCCTTTTTGCATGGATTATATAAATACCAGACCTTGTGCCGGTTTAGAATATCTCATTACCACCATCTTGGTTCCGGACGCTATAATGGTCGTTTGGAACAATTTGAGACTGAACACCTGCTGATTATATGCAGAATAGGAGCTATTCTTGGAGAAACCACTATCATTCCGACACCATGGAGAACAATATTCCAGGATAACCTCAAAAATAAGTCTTTACGTAAATCTCGGACCTCGAGCTAACTGTAAAATTGTAGTATATTGTAGATAAGAGTCACTATTTCAATTGTAAAGTTGAAATAAATAGATAGGGAGTAAGAGTTTGCATTTTCACTATCAGGTTGACAGTTTGGGATTCATTCAGGAAAGACAAGTTTAATTTATCCTTTCATTGGCGCACTATGAGACATTTTACGAAGTAGAATGTTTCAAGTGCGGACGTACAAAATTGGTAGCTCAAGCTAGAGCGTTTTAGTTTAATAATAATAAGTTAGGGTTAGCGAATTTTGGTTTTACATGGACAGTCGTACTTGTCAATGTCTACCATTTAATCGTGGGAAGCTGCACACTCCAACAACGTTTACAAATAATCCAAATTTATTATGAAAATTCGCAATCTATTACTCTAACTTTACGTGCTTCAACTCCAATGTTTGGTCGTTATAATCGTCCAGATAAAGAAACAGTTGAACGTATAGTGAAGAACTTTGAAACAAATTTTACACTTCATGATGTGACAGTGCCAGTGAGACAAAGAAATGCAAGAAGTAGAGAAGTGAAGAGAATATTGCTCCCGTACGTGAAAATGTTCGTGAAGACCAAAATTTATCGAAATTCACAAGAACTAGGCATGTTCCAGACGTCTTTGTGGCGAATTTTACGAAACGACTTTGGTTTACATCCATACAAAATTGTTTTAACCCAAGAACTCAAACCATCAGATCATTTAAACCACAGTGTAATCAGTAATTGGTGCTCAGAAAAATTTGAAATGATGCAGAATCACATAAGAAATCATTCTCAGCAATGAGGCTCATTTCTGGTTAAATGGTTATGTTAACATGCAGAATTGCCGTATCTGGAGGGGTGATAAACATAAAGAATATCAAGAACTGCCATTACATTCTGACAAACTTACTCTTTGGTGCGGATTTTATGCTGAAGGGGTCATTGAACCTTATTTTTTGTCAACGACGCTCATGAGGTGGTAACTATCAATGGAAAATGTTATCGTTCAATGTTGACTGATTTTTTATGACCTGAATTGGTTCGTCTTGATTTGCAGAACATGTGGTTTAACAGGACGGTGCCACTTTTCGTACTACCAATGACACAATGACTTTATCGAAAACAGAATTCGGCGATTCGATTATTTCAAGAAATGGACCGATAAATTATCCGCCTCGTTCCTGCGAATCAACTCCATTGGACTCCTTTCTTTGGGGTTGCATTAAGTCATTGGTTTACAGCAATCATCCAGCAAATTTTAACGATTGACACATCAATATTGAACGAGTAATTGCTAACATACGGCCTGATTTATGTGGGGGAGTCATGGAAAATTGGATTTAACGATTTCATTTCTGCCGCGATTTCATGGTGGACGTTTAAATGATGCTTTGTTTCATAACTAATGGTATCAATTGTCCTTTATAATAAAATAAAAATTTCAATAATTTTCGAATAAATAATGTGTTTTATTTACAAAACAAAATGAGGCGCTGTTAATGAAAGACCTTTATTTGTAAAAGAAAATAATCCATTTGATATTAAGTCTGAAATTTCATCCAAGAATCTTGATTTTAGCATCTCAGATAAAGATTTTTTTGCTCTAGAGAGAGCGAGTAGAATTATAATATACCATGTATGAGATGTAAATATTGATTCAGTTACTGAGAAGCAAATATTTCTTCAACAAGGATATTTCTGAAATTAAAATTATACTTTGATTTCTCCAACTTTGATAGTAAAGCCATTAAAAAGTCCCTTTCAAGAAATTTCGCTACAAACTTGAAATATAATATCGTTTGCCAGAATTGAATGAGCTAACAGAATCGGTCTGATAGTTTCAAAGTTCAACTTCATCTCTTGCTGGTAGGCGAATGTACATAGTACTCAATTCATTATGGCGGAAATGATCTAAGTTCTTCAGACCACAATATGAAGGAAACATCGATCCTCTCGCACTGTTTGTCTAGGATCAAAGGCTGCTCGCTTGAAGTTTCTCAATTTCCGAATAATTTTTGCGAGAAACTTTGCATTCACGAACTAAGTACTGAATACTCCTTTGATCTTTATAAAATATTAGATTTGATAGAGTGTTTTTGCCGAACAGTCTTGTTCATTTTTTGTCATATAGAAATCAAGGCACCTTTTATGGACTTCAGAAAATTCGAAGGAGTTAACTATTAAAGAGTATGTATTGATATGAAATAACAAATTTCATAAATGTTGACACTGTGCATGATGGAAATTTTGAAATACCCCGTGGAATTTTTTAGTGAGTTCAAATTTTGAAGGTTAATTTTCCGGAAAAAAATGAGTGTTCTGTTAATATTCAGAAATAATACTTCTAATAATTTTTTGGGTGATTTTTCCTCTTTCCAGCTTATATTTACTAATCGTTTGCCATTAATTATCTTCTAAAAGTTTATTTGTCAAGCAGTCAGTTTCATTCTCTAAATTTCTTTCTACATTTTCAAATGTATTCCATTGAAAATGAAGTAAATTTACAACTCGTATTCAAGTCTACAACAGCATTATCTGATTAAAATATTTTTCATGATTTTGTTTTGTAACATAATATGATAAAAAGATTATTATAAAGTTTGGATATCAAAACGGATTTTTTAGTTTTGGAGAAGTTCTTAAAATTATGTTGTGTATATTTGACAAAGATTTAGTTTTGATAAATATAAGATCAAAAAAAAAAATTGTCACAGGCAGACATGCGCACTGTCTGAAGAGTTCAGGCGAGCATGCTTGGAACTAAACATTCAATATTATTCATTTTTTAATTTCAATTAACAATTTATGTTTGTGAGGTTTTATTCCATATGGTATTGTATAATGAATTTTGATTTTATACGTCTATTAAATATGAGCAGTGCTTACAAGACATTAATTTAATTCTAAAGGTTTTTTTTTATAATTTTTTTGAAATCAAGATTGTAGGAGACTAACAGTTCAAATCTGTTTTGATATTCAAAATTTTGTTTTGTACGTTCACTTTTAAAGTTACGGGGTAGTGTGTTCCAGATTTTGAGTAAAAAATAATTAGCATTTTTTATATAGATATAGTCGGTTTTTTCTGCACATAGGTGAGTTTTACTCCTAGTGTTATATTCATGCTTTAGAGGCAAGATTTTAAAATCATTATAATTATTGCTTACACACATTTCTCCTATACAAACAAGCTATATAGTGCTAAAATATTTTTACAGGTTTCAGTTGGTTTTATCTTGAGGACAATCCTTAAGAACCTCAGTCCCAACTGAATCCTACCAGAACATAATCCCATACCTTGGTATTGATACATATAAGCATGGTATGCTGTCAGGGCCGTATCAAAACCAACAGTGTTTGTTAACATTCTCAGAACATAGCAGCAGTATCTTGCCAGGCGGTGTTGTCGATTTGCGATTTCCAATTCAAGTTCTAGTTAATCTGAATTCCCAGGAAAGTTACTAACTCTCATCTGTGATATTCTCATTATGATGATACATTTGTCTAATGATGATCTTCCTCTCTAGTAATACTAGTATTCTTGTTTTAGTGATATTCATTGCCAGACATCAGTTTGGAACCATTTATCCAGATTTTGCAGATTTAAATTTAGTTGTGTTTGGCATTCATATGCAGTGTTACCACCGCCAAAACTCACTGATACATCGTCAGAATACATAGCGGTACTGATATGTTTCCTGGATCAGATCGTTGGTATATATAATGTACAACAAGGGACCAAATATTGAGCCCTGAGGTACACCTCTTTCTATAAATAAGCCAGCTGATGTTATTTGTTTACTATTCTTAGTATTTTCAGTTGTTTTTTGCATTCCTCTAGTTAGTATTTGATGGATTCGGTCTCTACTTGATGGAAATTAATTTTCAATTAGTAATGAATAAAATTAAATTTCCACAAACTTATTATTGTTGAAGGACAATTTTTTTCGCCACACTGTGGTTTAATCATGTTCTACATTTGAACTGATATTTAGATAGGACACAGAAAGCACAGAGCCACAGCTTCTATTTCTTTATTATGATCTTGTGTTTCACCCTGTCATTTGATCGAGGCAGAGTACCACTATTAGACGTTTTACTAGGATGTTGTTAGCCTCAAAAATGTTGGTAGTTTCATCAAAAACTATTACCTCGAATAATCAAATCATCAATTATCTTTTACTTAACCAAATTATCAATTCAAAATGCTCAACTTGATGAACTTTATATAGATTTTAGAGAAAATTCGAAAATATTCAACAGTTTTATGTGTATTACTATTTCGAATATTTTTTCTTAAGAATGTTATTTCTGAGTGATATTTCATGCAAATTTATTTTAATGACATTACTAAAATATTTCTGTAAAATTCTCCTTATCTTTTAAGATTGTTCTGTAATAATGATTAATTATGGAATTGTTCTGTTTCGGGAAATATGATTTATAGTTGTTCTTTTGTGTTCAATTTTGAGTTGTTCTATCTAAATTAGTTCCATTTTACTGACCTTTGTATCATTAGGTGTCAACAAGTAATAAGATATTAAACGGTGCGGAATTTAGTAAGGTTCGTAAGCTAAAGTTAAAAAATTTTTGTTTTTTGATATCAGCATTGAGTGCCAACTTAAACACTATAACTTTTGAACGGAGAGAGATGGAGACTTAAAACTTTCGGGTTAGGTTTGTTGTATAATTATCTCAGTTTAGTTGGTTACTGGGCAAAATCAGGTCAAAAGTTTCGTAGTACATTATATTTGACATTTTATCTATTTATTGATATTTTCCAAAAAACAGATACGAAATTTGGGACTCAGAGGGCTTATGATTACGCACATATTCCTGCAAAATTTAATGAGAATCGTATCATTATAAGATTCAAAACATAGACAAAAATTTTGTGAGCGGAACAGTGTTGAGCGCTGAAGAAACTATATCAACAGCCCCACGACCGTGTTTGAATTTAACACTTTGATGTAAAATAAGGACAATAAGGTGATTATCAAATTTCGTGAAGATCGTATTATTGGAAGTCCAAAATTTTTTTTGTGAGGTTCGTGGATGATATGAACTAGCCCCCAAAAGCTTCTGGCCTCAGTGCGTTTCAATTTTTTTACTCGTTTATATCGAATTAGAATGAAATGAAAGTTATGATACACCACGAGTGTGAATAGAGATTTATGTCCTCAGGCAACTTACAATAGATATTTATACCCTTGTTACAGATATAATTATAGTTCAGGAACATTTAACATGAAGTAATTCATTTTATGCTCTCGCCCTAAACATTCGAGAATACTCATTGTTGGTAACTGCTAAATCATCCGTATAGAAATACACAAATTGAAGAAAATAAGTGAAATCGGTGAACTATCCAGTGTACTTCATTCTATTATTCTCTATCTGAGCGAAAAACGTACCAAAGCCGATCTGGAGAGATTCAGGAAATATCAGTGTTTCTCGAGAACCTTCGAACACGGGTCTTAGTCTTGAAGAAAGACGGTTATCGAATTGAAGCAGCGCTCAATTTGGTGAGAGGCAGCTTATGTGCAGGGGCTGGGTTCGATCATTCGGTCTTTCGGATTTGTTTCCATTTTAGATCATTGGAGGTGTCGCGTACATAACAATGAGATATATCCACGAATTTCCCCCTTCGTTTATTCGCTATCGTATCCGGAAAAATATGTCGTTTTATTGGAAGCCTCGGAGGTGCACAAAGATGGACATCAGGTTCCGCGACTACTGTGAAATTTCAAAAAGGTTCCTGGGGCGTTTGAAGAAAACTTCGACCGTTTACAAACTAATACAAAGATATCGAACAAGTTATCACTTCGGTACTAGCAAAATAATGTATCGCTCATTTACAGAGTGTTCCTAAATTGGAGGTACAAATGGAGAGAAAAGATTCCTTGCATAATTTTAAGAAAAAAGGTCCCACAAACATGGAACTGCAAACGTTTCGTTTTCGTGATACAGAAAGTTAAAGTTTGAAATTTTTCAAGTTTTTTTTCATAGTATATGCATTTCAAGAGATATTCAACTGAAATTTGGCTTAGTTATTATAATTTAGACTTGTGACATGCCAATTTTGATTGAAAATCTACGGGATGATATTTTTTCTGGAACACTGTCCCCTATTTTACTCGAGAACTTTTTTCTAGTGAGCCGCTGTCAGTTTGAAAAATTGAAAAAAGAAGCTTTGTTGTTATACTAAACTTTATGGTCTCTTGTAGTTTATCGTAGTTGCTACCGAATTCGAAAAAAATTTAGTATTCTCTCGAAATCCTCAGAAAATTCCAAATTGTCATAAAAATCCAGTTAGTAAGCTGCGGTGAATGAATTCATTATTTATTTTTCCTATCTGTAGTCATAATTCATAATGATTAAAAAAATACGTATAATCATCACAAAAAAGGTATTACTACAAGATACGTTGAACTAAAAAATTAATCATAACAAAAAAACTAGATAAAAACAGAGGAACTCAAATACAGCAATTGTTGAAAATGTCCTTCTCTAACCCTCATACAGGGTGTACAAAAAGAGTATCCGGTATTCGGTAAAACAAAAACTTACTTGATAGTAGAGAAAAGTTTATTGCTTATTATTACAATATAAAGTGGAAAATTATTTGGAAAAGATGATGTTATCTAAATGGTGACCATTACGCTGCTGACACTCTTCTAATCGGGAACGAAGATTGGCGATCACACGCTGACACATAGCTCTCGATATTGATGCCATTTCAGACCTGATATTTTACTTCAATTGCGTTAGATTCGTCGGATTATTGGCATACACCTTACTTTTAAGGTATCCCCATGCAAAAGATTCAAGTGGAATAAGGTCGGAGGGTAAATGGTCCCATCTTGTTGAAACCACGTTCTTGAGTTGAAACCTTGAAATTCCTGTACCTCTGGACCCAAAAAGGTTCCCAGCATATCGCAATAATGATCCCTACTCACAATGAGCCTCGACGATGTTCATAAAAATAAGGACCAATTATGCTTCTAGCAGACAGAACGGCCCAAACAAAGACATTTGGGATGCGCAGGGGTCGTTCATGCTTTCGTCTCGGATTTTCCTCTGCCCAGTACCGACAATTCATGACTATTCAGATGAAAGTTTGCTCCATCACTGAAGAGTACGTTATAAAAATTGTTGAACCGCCATAACATCTCGTTGGCGAAATCCAATCGATTAGCATAGTCTGTACCCATCAATTTTTGAACCAATTGAATTTTGTAGGCTTTTAAATGCAAATCTTTCTTTAAAATCAGATGCAAGGACGATTTTTTGATATTTTATGATTGGCCTCGCTTTCGGATGGATAAACACGTATTTCGAGAAACTAACGCCTCCACTTCTCGAATCGTTTCGTTGTCGCGGACTGTACGAGGACGGCCAGAGTGTTGAATTTTTACCGTCACACCCGTATTCTCGAACATCCGATTCCATTCTCTAATGCTGTTGTCACTTGGTGCATGGCGTGTACGATATTCCGCAGGATACAAACGTTGGAAATCACCGTTGCGAAAATAATAATGAATAGAACATGGCAAAACAATCAGAACGAAAGAGAAGAATTCACGGAAATCAGTGGTCGGAGAAATACTCGAATTAAATACCAAAGAAAAAACATAGAAACAGGACAAACATCGAAAGAATTCTCGGGAGAAGAGAAAAAGCTTTGGCTTTATATATACAAAGTCAAGAGAGAAACAACAAATGAAATGATAAAACAATACCTAGCCAAAAAAGAAGGATTTGAACAAGCGGAAATAATGGTCAGAGAAATACCTTCAGTAGAAGAAAGATCGAAAAGGTTTTTAATTACTGCTCCATTTGAAAAGAAAGATAAGATGTATAAACCAGAATTCTGGCCGACAGGAGTAGGCATTAGAATATTTGATTTCTCAAAACATAAAGATTTCATGCAAACAGAAGGGTTTCAGAAATAAATTAACTGCCATATTCAATCAGCCTAGTCCAAGAAACACTCAGTCAATACGAAATGCAATAGACAGAATTGAACAAGGTATGAAACAAACATCAAACTGTAAAATAATTTGTGTTACAGAACACTGACAAACTGAGGAATAATTAAAGATTTTAGCAATAAATAATTTCAAACTATCATCAAAATTCTGTAGGAGAAATGGATACGGAGGAGCAGCCATATATGTTGATCAATCCTGGAAAACTTTCGAAATAACGAATATGAAGAAGCTCGGAATAGAAGAAAACTTTGAATGTGCAGTAGTAGATTGTCGAATGGGTTCAAGAAAAATTGTAGTCAGTTCAATATGCAGACCACCACAGGGCAAACGAGAAGTTTCCTTTGGAAAAATGGAGGAGCTATTGACTATTGCCAGTGAAGAATTTGAGGAAATCATCATAGCAGGCGATTCTAATGTGGAAATGATTAATGAAAATTTATTGAAAACCCGATAAATAAACCTTATGAATTGTTTCAATCTAACTCAGACCATAAATGAACATACAAGAATAAAGGATAAATCCAAATCATGCATCGGCAACATATTTACTAACATCGAAAACTGGAAATCAAGAACATATCGGATCACATAGCACAGGAATTAATTATTACTAATACATGCCACACAATATCCAAGGTGAAATACTGTAGATCCTTCAACAACGAAGCCAAAAGTGAGTTCATAACAAAACTGAGAAAGCAGAACTGGTCATTTATATTCAAGGAGGATGGAGATAGCAACATTGATTCAAAGTGGCAGTATTTTCTGAGAACCTTTCAATCTATCCTTAAAAAATGTTTCCCAATGAAGAAGTTTGAACGAAAAAGGAATAGGTAAATACCATCAAACACAGAAATAAACAAATGCAAAAGTCAGCTAGATATCTTACTATTTATGGGCAGGTGTAACGTCAAATATAGAGAACTTTACAACAAAACAAAAAAGGACTACAACCAATTAATTTGGAAATACAAAACCCAAACATTTGACGAAAGAATCAGGAAATCAGATAATAAGAACAAAACAATGTGGTCAGTATGTAATGAAATCAGGGGAAGGCAGAAGAACACAGAGGAATGTGGTGTAGAAGGTAATCCTAAGGAATAAGCACAATAATTCAATAATTATTCCAATAACCTCAGCTCACAGATACATCCTCAACCAAAATGCAACCTTACACCAAATGACAGATCTATCTATCTTAAAATAACAAATCCTACAGAGATTTTGGAAATAGGGAAACTACTCAAAAATAAACAAACCAGTGGAATAGACGAAATACCCACAAGTCTTATTAAACTAGCCCTACCTGAAATAAATGGCATCCTAGCACACTTGGTAAACCAGTCGTTCAAACAAGGCAAGTTCCCGGAACAACTGAAAACAGCTATCATCAAACCCATATTAAAAAAAGGAAATCCGCAAGAGCTAGGAAACTACAGACCTATCAGTATTCTGCCAAGTTTTTCAAAAATATTCGAACTGATAATGTGCTCCAGAATCACAGAATTCCTGAATAGTTGTGATTTTTTCAGTAACACACAACACGGATTTCTGAAAGGAAAATCTACCTGTTTGGGTAGATTTGGGTAGATATTTGAATTAACAAAGAACATATTGGAACTGTAGGAAGGAGACAACTTAGCACTGACCATATTTTTGGATATGTCAAAAGCGAACGACTCAATAAACCAGGAACACCTGCTAAATAAACTTCAGGCTTATGGAATGAGAGGAAATGTATACAAGTGGATTGAATCATATATAGGCAAACGAAAACAAAAAGTTAAAATCATCAAGGAAGGAGAAAATGCTGGATCCACTGAGCTGATAAATAAAAGAGGAATAGTACAAGGAGGTGTATTGGGGCCAATTCTATTCCTTATCATCCGGAATGATTTGGAAGATATAGCAGAGAAAGATGAAAAATTAGTCAATTATGTGGACGACACCAACCTATTGGTAGGAGCAAAAGATGAGTATAAATTGATTCGTGCAGGTACCAACTTCTTCAATAGGACCCATGAATGGCTGCAGAAGAACGAATTGACCCTAAATGTTCAAAACACCAATCTTATAGTTTTCAGTACTAACAGGAGTAATAAAAGCAAACCAACCAGCATTGCTTTAGAAAATAAGGTTATAAATACTGTAGACAGTACTAAATTTCTGGGTGTATTCATGGACTCATTCATGAAGTCAGAAATTGATTCATACTAATTTTGCAATTAGAATATCTAGAAAATATGGAAATGGAAATCGGTGATAAATCATTGAAAATTTTATATATATATATATATATATATATATATATATATATATCCGGGTGAAAATTTTATATTATGCAAATTTTGAATCTAGACTTAGATATGGGATTATTTTTTGGGGAGCTGAAAGAAATTTAGAAGAAATGTTTAAAAGACAAAAAAGAACAATAAGGGCAATTTTTAAGCTGAAATATAATGAAACTTGTAGAGAATTGTTTGAGCAAAATAACATCTCCACAGTTTATGGTTTGTACATTTACGAATGCGTTGTATTTTTAGATAAGAACGAAGAAAAATTTATTCAATATAATCACAGTCATAGTTACAATACAAGAACACAAAATTTAAATTTTCCAAGTCATAGATTGACTTCAAGCGAAAAACACCCGACATATAGTTGTATCAGAATATTTAATTATTTGCCAAATAACATTAAGAATATGAATAATTCAAGAATCTTCAAAAACAGGGTAAAATCTTTGATTATAAAACTTGAGCCTTATAAGCTAGGAGATTTTTTTGTCACATTTAATTTTATTTAGACACTATTTAACTTTAGGTGAGCATCTTATCTGTAAACCTTATTTTAAATAAAGAAGTATTATTATTATTAATACGCTCGTACGCAAAAAACGCGATGCGTTTCAAGGTAATGCTCCATCGTGACTAAAACTCCACAAATGACGGACACCATGATCCCCTTTTCCCTCCGTTCCGTCGCTCAGTTTCAAATGCAGCGCCAAAGCAAATATCTGATACGCTTTTTGGGCACGCTGTATTTTCTATTTATAGGCGATCCAAAATCCAAATTTTGAATTACCCACCCCTTATAACGTTGAATATAATTACCTCCTTCCCGTTGGCACTTTCAATGCCACTTACATTATTTTCAGAATTAATTCTTTGCAATTTCAAGCTCTTTCAAATAGCACTTGGTCATACTACCTCAGGTAGTCCGTTGAACTGGAAGAGCTAAATAAAAATTCCTGATCTGACTCATCCGATATGAAGTCAGCCATCCAAGCCAACAATTGTTTGGCGTACACAACGTATGTATTTTCATCCGTCAATATTGACAGGGCAATCCAACAGAAAACCTACGCTGACCCCTCGCGAGTATCTATCAAGCCTGGTGAAGTGCACTTCACAGCCCAGTGATCCATCTCATGGGAGTAGACGGAAAGAGAGCCACCTCGATGGAAAAAGACGGGCGCATTCTGCCAATCTGCTTTATTTTTTCCTCATCCAACCGTGAACTTATCGGTATTTCGGTTATTCCGAACCGGAAGTTCGGACAGGCGATTTAACTCGACAATCCAATTTCATTTCGAATGTTAAACATCCATTTTGCGCGGATCGAGAACAGTCCCCTTTGGTTGCAGTCCGCATTTCAGCGAGCTCGCGATGGTCCCACTGTAGCTTTGTTCGAGTTAAAAAGATAAGATTTAAGTGATAGATTCTAATATTCGTTCATATGGACCCTTGTCAGTCAAAAGATACCATCACGCATTCAAGGCTAATGAAAAACTAAAATTAAGTATCGATCATCATCTTAAGCACTTACATCTCTCGTATTGAATTTTATTCCCACGAGCTATTGAAATCAAAATTAAAATCAGTAAAAAAAAAAAATTCACTATTTATACATATTTCCAGACAAGAATGAATAGGAGTTGTTAAATGGAATGAATTATCCTTCTCTGAATCATATTGAAATCAAGAACAAAATATCACAGAGGCTGCAGCAAACATTCTGTCAAGAAAGTACCGGGAATTATCGATTTAAATCTGGCGGGGCAATGAGGCAGGTAAAATTTTTTTTCCTAGGTTGGTACCACTGTCCTTAATTACTATGCCAAGCTTGAGCGGGATCTGTCAACTAGTGTGTTTGCAACAGCTGATTAAGTCAGTCGATGTCAGAGTGTGTGCCGATTTTTACTATGGGTGATTACGTTGAGCAAAGAATTTGTTTGAAGTTTTGTGTTGCAAATGAATTTTCGTGTGCCGATACATTGAAAATATTGCAAAAGGCCTTTGGTGATAATGCTCTATCGAAAACTCGTGCATATCAGTGGTACAGAGCCTTCAAGGACGGTCGTGAAGTGGTCGCCCATCGACGGCTTCGATCGAAGATAACGTCGATAAAATTAAGGAAAGGGTGCTGGAAAACCGTCGTACCAGCTTGAGAGAGATAGCACATGATCTTACGATATCCCACGAGTCCGCACGTACGATTTTGATTGATATTTTGGGCATGAGAAAGGTGGCCGCACGACTCGTACCGAAAGACCTGAATTTTCTTCAAAAACGTCATCGCGAACAGGTTGCTTCAGACATGCTGGATCGCTGTAATTCCGATTCTACATTCATGGAACGCATTATAACTGGTGATGAGACCTGGGTCTACGAGTACGATATGCAAACAAGCCAGCAATCATCGGAATGGGTGGCAAAAAATGAGCCGAAACCGAAAAAACCACGCCAAAGCCGCTCGAAAATGAAGGTGATGCTCATTGTTTTCTTCGATATCCGTGGCGTGGTGCACTACGAATTCGTTCCAGAGGGTCAGACGGTAAACAAGGAGTATTATCTAGGCGTTATGAAACGTTTGCGTTTTGTGGGCGAACAACTCATGGATTTTGCATGACGATAACGCGCCTTCTCACCGAGCTACGATTGCGACTGACTTTCTCGCCAAAAACTCAACAAACGTGCTTCAGCAACCACCGTATTCGCCGGATTTGGCTCCCTGCGACTTTTTCCTCTTCCCAAAACTAAAATTGCCCCTTCGTGGCACCCGTTTTCAGGTCGATTGAAGCCATAAAACAAAATTCGGCGCGAGAGCTAAAGTCCATCCCGGAAAGCGCTTATAAAAAATGTTTCCATAATTGGAAGTGCCGTTGGCATAGATGTATTGGAGCAAATGGAGCCTATTTTGAAGGTGACCCAATAAATTTTGACGATTAAATGTAAAAATGTTGTTTTAATTGAAAATTCCCGGTACTTTCTTGACAGAGTATTATTTCTGAGCCCAGTAACAGAGCGGGAAATGTTTCGGTATATTATGCAAATGAAAGACAAAAAGTCGGTAGGATATGATGGTATACCGGTCAGTCTTCTGAAAACCAAAGCACCATTACTGAAAAAACCATTGACACATTTATTTAATGGAATAATAGAAACAGAGAACTATCTACAAGCACTCAAGGAATAATGGGTTAATCCAATTCACAAAAAGGGTAATAAGGGCCATTATGACAATTATATCTCTACTTTCAAACATTAATAAGGCCTTCGAGAGGATATTTCCTTATATCGCTACCAACTTTTTCAAGGCTAACAACATCCTAGTTGAACAATAACAATGTAGTTTTCTTCTTCTCAAGGTTCCGTCTTCTAGCGAAGATTAGCGATGACTTCTTCAAATTTTTATCTGCACTGTACTTTTTATTAGTGATTGAAAGTCCAAGGTGTTTCATTCTCTCATATTTCTCAACCACGTATAGCAGCATACTATAAAAATAGCACTTTACCATGCGGTAGCGGATAGTAAGACTTATGTTTTTCGAAACAAAGAACGTTCGCATTTTCAGGAACACGTTTCTTACCTGTTCTATTCTGGTCTTCATTTCCTGATCTGAGTCCAATGTAGTTTTAGGAAAGGAAAATCAACAATAAATACTGTATACTAGGCAGTAAATTCAGTTCTAAAATCATTAAATAAAAACCATGTAACAGCAGGACTACTAAGGGATAAAAGGTGTAGGTCTGAGACATTTTGCATTCTATCTAACTGGTAGAATTTATAGAACAACTGGAAAGAATAAGCATGATAAACAAATAACATCAGATGCCTTATTTATAGAAAGAGGTGTGCCTCAGGGCTCAATACTGGGTCCCTTGTTGTACATAATATATACCAACGATCTGATCCAGGAACCATCCATCGGTATCGTTATGTATTCTGACAATGTATCATTGATTTGCGGTGGCATCACTGCAGATGAATAGCATACAAACTAAAGGAAAATTTGCAAAAGCTGGATAAATGGTTCCAATCTAATGACCTAGTAGTGATCATCACTAAACCAAAATATTGGTTTCGATAGAAAATCCACATGCTACAAATGTAACATTTTATGATGACAATATCATAGATGAGGACTCAGTACCTTTTCTGGAAATTTAGATTCACTACAACTTGAATTAAAAACCACAAACTGACAATATCGCTAAAAACCTGTCAGGGTAATGCTCTGAGAAATGTTAATAAACACTGTCGGTTGTGATGCAAACCACGTTTACGCGCATTCAAGACTCAGTTGGAACTGATAGGATTTTTATACTGCAAAAAAATGTTTATGGATTGTCTTCTAAATGAAAGAAACTGAAACCTGTAAAAAAATTTTTATGCAACATAATGTGTCACTACTCTACAGCTCCTATATATACTCGTATGAGTGTAAAATGTAGCGATTTACTTATTTACTACGGGTGAAACTAACCTTCGTGCAGATAAAGCAGACTTTGCCTATATAAAAAAGATGCTGATTATTTTATGCTTAGAATTTGGAATGCCATTCCCTGTGACTTCAAAAATGAACATGGTGTATTAGAAAAAAAAAATTCTCAAAAAATTTTTATTCAGAAAATACTATTATAGTGTTGAAGAATCTCAATGAGAAAGTCCCATTATTATTTTTAGAAATTGTTATTTAGTTTAAGTTAGTTATTAGGTGTTTTCCTCAAACCTGAACGACACTTCTGGGTTTCAAGATCAAATAAACATTCATTAACATAAATAGAGGTTAATACTTGATAGAAGGTATAAAAAATTAATTAAATATTTTAATATTAGCCTTCTAATATTTAATTTAAAAAAACTATATTTTATAATTTTAACTTCAGGAATTAAATTAAATTAATGTCATATAAGTACCACTTATATCAAACGACATATAAAATGAACATTCATTATAAGACATCTAAATGATATAACAAAATGCAATAAATAAAAATTGTTAAGCAAAATCCTATAAATTAAATATTTTGAGTAGAAAAAATGTTGTTTCTTCTGATCAATCATATAAAAACAAATATCTTTCAAAAATGTTTAACATAATCTTAAGAATTTCATCATTAAACTATCTTACCTAGAACATTCGATATTATTGGATATCTAACTACTTTCTATAAAATCTCAAGATATGTAAAAATATTACTGAAAAACAAGTTTTAAGAGAGACTTTGCTTCGTCAGTACTCAATTAATTCATATTTAATAAAATAAAACATCAATCAACAACAAATCTTTACTCACCTTTCAACAGTTCAGAAAACTTCTGGTAAATGAATACTGAAAACTGAACAGAGACTTTGCTTCGTCAATGCTCAATTAATTCATATTTAATAAAATATAACATCAATCAACAACAAATATCTACCTACCTTTCAATAGTTCAGAAAACTTCTGGTAAATGAATACTGAAGCTGGGTTTATATGACATTAATTTAGTTTAATTCCTGAAGTTATAATTAATGAATATAATTTTTTGAAATTAAATATGTAGAAGGCTAATATTAAAATATTTAAATAATTAAACGTTCATTATTATATTAAAAAAATGCTAGAGAAGCACTGATATAAAGTCAGGAAATTATTGCGCACTTGTTCATATAACCTACGATCATCACAAAATTTTGTATTATCCTTCTTGTCGCTGATTTTTGTCTAGATACTAATTTTGAACTCGGTCGTAATAGTGTTGCCATTGTCCCAGTAGCGCTCAATGATGCAACAAGTGTTTTTGAGATCTTCTGGTTATATGATTCTCACGAATTTCAGCAAGAACATGCGCCCTATTAGTCACTAATCACCAAATTTCATCCCGATCGGATCTGCTTTAGAAAATATTGAAACAAAAAAGAAAAAAATTTAAACTTGCATAGCAAACTTTCATTCCAAAGTTAGCTTGTTTGCCTCTAGTCGGTCGTCTGAACCTCATATAATTTGGCGTTAACTCTCGTGTCGTTATTTGACATCTAAATGCTAAATTCAAACTAGATAGCATCCACTTACCTAATTCGATTCACTTTCATTTTGTGTTATAACTATATGCTCCTCTAAAAATGTCAATCACAAAAGAGCGATCCAGACGTGTTGTTTGAAACGAACTTTCAATGTGACAATATATTGTGCAAGGTCACTATCTTCCTCTCCAAACGATTGGTCGGAGATTTAATGCACAGTAGCTAAGCAATCTTCCAGAGTGAGTTGTCTGAAGCCTCTAACTTTACGCTCTGTTCAACGGCTTGATTGACCAATTGATTTTTTTCGTATTCTCTGCCTTATTGTGACCATACATGACATACATGTCCTTCTGTCAATGCAGTATACAGAACAGGATAGATAATTTCATTATAGGACACACCAACTTCTTGATAAGCACCAATTCTGCTTATTTCAATGATGATTACAAGGTGATGATTTTGAGAACGTCATAGAAACCGAGGCATTTTGTACTCGTAATTCTGAATATCTATAGGCGGAGACAAATAAGCTACCAATATCCATACGTCAGCTGTCACAAGTAACGATAGAATTGTTTGGCATGTAGATACACCTTTACGAATTATTCCTTAGTAATTGACTGAAAGTTAATTAATTAGTATGCAAATGGATAAGCATACTTCATAAGGAACGTTGAGATATATTATAATTCTATATTTACCGCCTAAATATTATGTAGTACATTGTACAAATTTAAGTTGTTTCACTTAAGGTTGTGTTTTGATCTGCAGTTGTGGTAAAAATACTATTCCGCTCATAGATAAGTAGATCGATAGACTTTTTCACCGATGATCACTTTCACTGAGTTCACTTGGGTTCACTTCATAAATGTACTGAACTTATTCACAGTGTAGATATAACATTCACTTTCAGGGCTTTTTCTGCTGTTTTGTATTATCGTGAACGAAAATGGTCCCTGAGATTAGAATTGGCAAGTAGCAAATGAAAACGAATAGAGTTATTTCCTTGCATGCGTGTAAAGTATAGAGAGAGAGATGAGACGTGAGCCACAGGTAGTGGGTTATTCATTCATTGTGGTTTGAGAGAACGGAAGTGGATTGATGTGTTGACTGTGAATGTTGACTTGTTCAAGAGCAGAGAGATGCTGTGAATGGAATTTATATGTTCAAAGAGCAAAGAGATGTGACTTAGGCGGATATAAGCGGTTTTCTGCGGTGACTACCTCTAGTAAATGGCAATGGCTTTTAACCTAACTCGGAGTTATATAGTGAGGCAGGTAATATTGAAGTGAACCATTAATGAATGAGGGATTTTCGAGAAGTTTACTTTAGAGAGGGCTTCATGATTACATCATTAGGTCCGAGGGAAGTGCAAGTCCAACTACCTGACAGGCTTGTTTGATTATGAAGGAATCGGACTAGCCGTTCGGAAAGAAAAGGAAGAAATGCAAAATATGAAGACGAATAAAGTACTCATTCTATGTGTACTTAACACTTGTCACTGATCGAATAATTGGTTCATAAGAATTAAAGTGATAAATGTGCAACCGGTCCGATTGCACTTGAACCCGTTTCCTGTAATAGGATCACAGAACTTCTGGTTGGAACGAGTCTCTTGCATCTATTTGGCGATATCCGAAAGAGAAGTCCGAATGGACGAAATCGAAATAGGAAGCAGTAGCAGCCTGCATTTCCGCGAAATCGCAGGGAACAGATTATATCCTCAACCAACAAAATTCTAGACTGGGGCCGCACCATTACGCTGCAGGGTATTATAGAGCACGAAATGCATTTACCTCAAGATACGCTGGCTCGATGTTGTGGACAGAATTGTACAATACCATCGGAACGAAAGCGATAAACGACTCCCGTAGGACTCGCCGTTGTTTATGTTGTTATTCCTCGAACGAATCTTCAGTTTGAAACAACACATAGTAGTGATTGTTCGTAAAATGTAATTTTCGAATGGTTCTCCTTTAACGATTCAAGTGAAAATAATTGAAGGAGAATAAGAACATATTTCGATATGCATGCATGCTTTGATTCTGAAAATGCTGTCATATGAGATATGATAGTATGTACGTCTTAATATTTCATTTAGCGCTTCTCCATTTTTCAAGAGAAATTTCAATTGGTTTTGAATAATTTGTAGAATAAGGCATGGATTTGAAGTTTGAGTTTTCAGTAACATCAGCGGAATTTTTTAGGTAATTTCTTCTGTTTTTTGTATCCTGCAGATAAGTTTCCTTTTACTTTTTCAGGGGAAATATTGATAGTTTTCATGTGGGGAATTTATGGTGAGCTGGTGTGTAGTGATATCTGTATGGTTTGGATGTTTTGTGTAGTTGATAGTAGTCACAATGTTCAACGGACTTTTGAGCTGACTATTTCATCTGCATGATAAATAATGTGAAATTTTTTTATTTGGAAGCTCTTATAACCCTTGTGTTAAGACAGCGAGTATTGTGCTATATGGCAGACTCTAGCCCTTGGAAATTGCGCTGTACGGTGGCTACATTATAATCTGTAGATAATATTGAAGCTCTGCAGGTTCCTGGACGAGGAACGAAGAAGTTGTTCGCTACAATATAATAACGAGGTATAATATCCCCACTTCTGACTTGATGATGGGAAGTTAGGTACTTCAGCCAAAGGTTTCCATGCATCTTCTTGGCTTGACTGTCAATTCTTCGGTCGACAGGGAGGAATATGTGAGTGACATTAGAAATTCTGCTGCAAATAAGGTGGTATAACTGTTCAATTCTAGGAAATATTTTTTTGCAGATCAGAATATTCCACTGTATGAAGTCCAGATCAGAACAGGACTCAAATACTGCTTTCATGTTTGAAGTTCAGCACTCAAGCATTCGTTATTTCTTTAGGATCTTATCCAGCAATGAGCAGTGTGACTGATTGCCGAACTATATTCGCCAATCTGCAGTCGTTGGGACATATAGTAGGTATCATCATAGTAGTTACTGACATGAAGACATAAGGAAATGATTTATCATTTCGCAAAGCGAGAATCCCCACAATGAGGTTGAACCCACCCTGCTTACAGTTTCTGCTTCAGTTCGCAAACCTTTCCTAGAGCGGTCGAATATAAAAAATTTAACATCTGAAGGAGATTAGGGGAGAACAATCTATTTGAAAGACGGCCATGGTTCAGCACTTATACTGAGAGAATCACACTATTCAACAAGTATGCGCTCAAGAACATGTTATGTCAGACCAGCTATTTTATCATTGATTTCTTTTATTTTTCTATAGTTTGAAGAAATCTGATTAGTGTTGATTGTTTATGTCTATTAATTATTTCTTGAGGAATTATTCGATAAAATTTTGAAAATCTTTTAAGAAATTTTATAAAATTAGAATTTGTAGTGACGATTAAAGTAAAACAACTTAATTTCCACTAATTTATTTAATTTCACAACAATTGTTTCGTCATGACAACATGACTTCGTCAGCTGAGTATGCTACTAACTACATATTTGATATTGAGTTCTTTAAATATTCAAAATGTACAGAAAAGAATGTAGTGGGAATTTACAGTAATTTGTTTTTTTCTTATTATATTACACAAAAATTCAGAAAAGGTTAAGTAAGGGGGATTTATTGAGGCCCGTCTGGTTGTTTAGGAAAATCTGTTTTTTATTGTATCTGTTAATTTCGAGGGCTTCTAGGTAGTTCAACCTGAGGTTAATTTTTTTCTAGGTGTAAGATTTTGAAGTTATGGTCAAAATCATGTCCTGTCTTCAAAAGATGGTCAGCATATGTTGAATTTCCTTTTTTTCCAAGATATGCTTTCTCGTGTTCACGTATCCTAGTACCGAAAGATCTACCTGTCTGACACACATATACAGATGGGCAAGTACCGCAGTTTAGCCTATAGACTCCGGACTTTTTGTTTTTATGGATCAAATCTTTATTATTTTTTATTAAATTTCCTAACGTGTTTCTTGTTTTGAATGAAATGCTGCAGTTACTCTTTTTCTTTAAATATCTTGCTATTTTTTCGGACTTTTTGTTTATATACGTTAAAGAAATATATTTTGTATCAATAGCTATTGTTGGATATACAAGCGATATTGACTGTTTAAATTGCATTCGTTTCAATAATTCATTTATAATGAACGGATTAAAACCATTGTTGAATGCAATCTGTTTTATTATATTCAGTTCTCTATCAAAATTCTCTCGTGTCATAGGTATGTTGATTAATCTAAATATCATGCTATTATAAGCTGCTAGTTTTTGAGAATGTGGGTGATAAGAATTTGAGTGGATCGTATTATCTGTATGAGTGGGTTTCCGGAAAATTGAAAAGTCATGTTTATTGTTAATTTTTGAAATTTTTAAATCAAGAAAATTGATGCTGTTGTTTAGTTCTATTTCATTGGTGAATTTTATTGTGGGAGATAATGTATTTATGAATTCCAAAAACATTGCAAGCTGTCTACTGGTACCGGTGAATAAAGATAAAATATCATCCACGTAACGACACCAATAAATGAAATATTTTAAGGAAGGGGTCTCTTGGATTTCGGTTTCCAGGAAGTCCATAAATATTTCGGATAATATCGGACTAAGTGAGTTTCCCATAGCGAAACCATCATTAGCTTCGTAAAATATTCCATTAAATAAAAAATACTTTTGGTTCAAACAAACCTTTAAGATTTCGATAATCTCTTGTTTTATAACCGGACTCGTTCTATTTTTTACCGGTTATAAAACATTTATAACCGGTGAAAAATAGAACTAGTCCGGTTATAAAACAAGAGGTTATCGAAATCTTATAGGTTTGTTTGCACCAAAACTATTTTTTATTTAATGGAATATTTTACGAAGCTAATGATGGTCTCGCTATAGGAAACCCACTTAGTCCGATATTATCCGAAATATTTATGGACTTCCTGGAAACTAAAATCCAAGATAGCCCCTTCTTTAAATATTTAATTTATTTTTGAATATCAAAACAGATTTAACTGTTAGTTTTCTGCAATTTTAATTCAAAAAAAAATTGTAGAAGACTAACAGATTAAATCTGTTTTGATATTCAAATTTTGTTATATTTCTTCTATGAAGTTAAAAGTCTTTTTCTATTTTATTTCATTTATTAAAATTTGTAGTGACCTAATTTGATATTCAAGATATTGAAGAAATCTACACTATATCAATATTTCTATGTATTGAGCATTTGTGTACTTTAAAAATAAAGAGTCTTTCATTAATAGCCCCCATTTTGTTTTGTGAATGAAACACATTAGTTATGATGAAACGAAATATCATTCAAATGTCTACCATGCAAACGCTGGCAGGAATGAAGTAGTTGAGCGCAATTTTCCATGACTGTCTCACACAAATCAGGTCCTATGTTAAGAATTACTCGTTCAATATTGATCTGGAAAACGTCTAAATTTGCCAGATGATTGCTGTAAACCAATTACTTAATGTAACTTCAAAGAAAGAAGTCCAATAGACTCAGATCGCAGGAACGAGGCGGATAATTTATCGGCCGATTTCTTGAATTTTTTCCGAACACTGAATACACGACGGTTTAAATGATCTGTCGGTTTGAGTTCTTGGGTTGAAACAATTTTGTATGTAAACCAATGTCTTTTCGTAAAATTCACCACAAAGACGTCTGGGATTCGCCTAGTTCTTTGAACGTCGAGAAATCGATAAATTTTGCTTTTCGCGAACAGCAGGAACACTCTCTTCACTTCTTGCATTTCTTTGTCTCAATGGCACTGTAACATCATGAAAGGTAGAATTTGCTTCAAACTTCTTCACTAAACGTACAACTGTTTTTTTATCCGGACGATTATAACGACCAAAAAGTTAAAGGACGTAAAGTTAGAGTAATTGATTGCGATTTCTCATAATAAATTTGGATTATTTTCAAACTTTGTTGTAATGTGTACCTTCGATGATTGAATGGTGGACATTCACAAATAAAACTGTCAATGTCACAAATAAACAGTGGCTGCCATGCGTGAGTAATGAAAGACCCTTTATATTGATCTATCTAAGAAATCAACTAATACAGTAGAGATTTTTTTTCAACGACGTATATAATCACAAAAATGCGTACAATCCGACATCCATAAACACAAAGCAGCTTCCCCAAGATATTCCATTCAACAAGTACTATTAAAATTATGCGGGGAGAAATAAAATTAAAATTTTGTTACGGTGTTTAAAATTTATCTTTCCATAGTACGCTCAATGATACTATGTAACAAAGACGCCGACGTGTAGCTCATAACGTTGGGGTCGTAAAAACGTTATACGGAGGTCGTAAAGGGTGAAAACCCAGCGCGAAAAACCACCCGTCTTCTCGCAGTAATAATTTGGAATTCCCGGCGAGCCTGTATCAACAACATGGTTGAACGGGTAGAACTGTTATTTACGATATTTATGGTTTCTGGAAGATAGACAGACTTGTCAGATACGATGATCGCCGGGAAAATGGTGGGGAATCGTTCATCCGTAAATTGCAAACATTTTCTTTTCCAGATCTCGTTCGGCTTATTGTTCACGCGAGGATAGCGAATTGGAGATTTTCAGACTGCGTATGAACATAAAACTAGCTGGAACAAATTGTCACATTCCATTTATTGGGTTGCCATGCGAAAAAATGCTGTTTAACAATATAATTCATTAAAAAGAATCATTTCACTAAAAACTCACCAAGCCTCTTTATTGTTCAGAAAGGAAAAACCACTCTTAAACCTGTACAAATTTATTATATTAGAAGTATAAATAAGGTCGTACGGTTTCTTGTTGAATATTAAAGCTTTATTGTGAAAAATTGGTTATACATTCAAAGTTCAAACTATTCAATGGTTCCGAGTCTTCCATTCTCGGGCGTTCCTCAAGGCTCCGTACTTGGACCCTTGCTTTTTTATTATATATCAACTACCTGCCAGATATTGTAGAGAATGCTAGGAATCTAACATTGTTCGCAGATGACATTACACACTTATGCTCGAGAACCTCGCTCACTGACGTTTTATGTAAGGCACAGAGGCGTATACATTTATTTCCACGGAGCAGCGGTTTTGTTAGAGCAACATCTACCGTGACTAACTTGGCAACAATCGCACAATACGTTACTGAATGCTTAGATGTTGGAGGTCAGGTTGATGTGGTGTATACTGACATATCACGATCACGATATTCTGCTGAAGAAGATATCGTCCTTCGGTTTCAGTGCGGCATATGTAAAGCTCATCAGATCATACTTGGAGGATAGAATAAATTACGTCTTCTACAATAGCTATGGATTACTTGAGTATGTTCTTTCTTGTGGAGTGCCCCAGGGATCAAATTTGGGACCATTACATTTTATCAAGTATATAAATGATCACTTCTCTTAAGTGTCCTGTTTTCACGTTTGCCGATGACTTGAAGATTTACTTGCCAATACGCAGTCATGATGATTTGGTGCTGCTCCAGTCAAGCTTTGGAGTATATTCATAGTTGGTGTTTATGCAACAAACTCATGCTAAATATGTTGATGTGTTTTAAAGTTACATTCACATCGGTTTACTTATAGCTATCATATAGATGACAACTATGTTGGCGATGAAGACTAAATATATCATTTTGGAGTCCTCTTTGATTCCACGTTCAGTTTCATCCCACATGTTGAAGAGTTGTGTGCGTCTACTAGTCGCACTTTGCGCTTTGTGTTGAGGTATGGCAGAAACTTCAGTGATCTGTCAATTTTGAGGAATTTGTATTTCACGCTGGTCATCAGTAAATTGGAGTATGCACACTTGATACGGTTTCCTATTTACGACTGCCATTTGGTATCACTGGAGCGCATTCACAGAAAGTTTTTCAAGTTTGTGTTGTTAAGGTGGACTGGCATATATCCCGAGCGTGGTACCGATCTGTCTTTTATCATGGATGAGATGCCGATATCATCGTTGCTTGCTAGGCATGAGAATCAGTTTTGCAAAGTTTGCTCAGAGACTGTTGACCGGAAGGATCGACTCATCTTATCTGAAATTTATTTTAAAATAAATTACAAGAAAGCTGAATCACTTGTATATCCAAAATTTCAAAATGCAAACGAAACAAAATTTATTTATTTAACTTACGTAGGCCAAAAATCTGAAAAGATTGCTAGATATTTAAAGAAAACATAAAATTATAACATCTCTTTTAAAACTATTAAGTTTTTAGGTAGCTCAATGAAAAATAATAAAGACGTAATTGCTAAAAACAAAAAATCAGAAGTTTACAAGTTACATGATTGCCCATATGTATATGTGGTACAGACAGGCCGTTTATTCCAAACAAGGATACGAGAACATGAAAAATGTTATATTAATAATAAACCAAATTCAATCATTATGTGAAATTTTTATACTCGCATATTCCCGCCTACAAGTTGAGCAGAGAGTTTATGTTTTTGCTGGATACTGTAATAGTATGCAAAAATTTAAGATAAAGTGGAAAAACTTAATGAATGTTTTCGTGTTGCTTGAAGAGTCACCCTATCGGGAAACAAGGCAGGAGTACTTCAATATCTTGAATGGTGAGAAATTACAAAACTGAAATGAAAATATTTCCAGAACTAAATGACAAAAGTATGGGGTAGTGCCAAAGACATTATAACCGAACGTATCATACTCCAGTCATAAAAATACAAAAATTATGATCCTACTCATTTCTGTAATGTTCTGGAAGGCTTGCGGGTTTCTAAATGAGATTTCTGTATTCAACTGCTAATCCAAGTCCATACCGAGATCATTGAACGTGAAATTTCACCCCTGGTTGACGATCTGTAACATCACTGAATGTAACTTTCTACAAAGAAGCTCTTTATGAATATTACTGTACAATGCTTGCCTCCAGCCAGTTTATATCATGAAGAAAAATGAATCAACAGGGTTGGACTAGTTCAAATATGGTATTCTGTCGTATTTTAATCTTATGGTTTGGCAACTCTTCAAAAAACATATAATTATACAAACTAATAGTTCGCCTTGTAAATATTGCATCAAAACATTGGTTCTGTGTTTCCAATGAAAAAAATGTTCTGTTTCTTTTTTTCTTGAAGAAACTTCATTAATGAAAATGAGTGATGTCAAATATTCAGTTTCTGAAGAAACTGTGTGTGAACCATAAGAGTGGCAATTTGTATCGAATATATTATATCTATGAGAACGTACATTAAAGAAAATGTACTTCAATAGTCGTTAATGAATTTAATAGTAAATATTTTAATTTCATTCTAATTATTAGGTCGGCTTAGAAGTTTCCTGTTGGGCAAACAGCTGCCACCACAAATGACCAATGACCAAAAAAGATGTTTTCAAGATCAAAATTTCTACCTGGCCTCAATTTAGTTGTCAACATAAGCAGGCAAATGTTTATAATATGTTTATATCCATTTGGATAATCAAGTGCACCTTTCATAAATAGAAGGATTTCTTCCTTATGAAAAATATAATGTCCTTGAAACTCTGAAAATCAGACATGTAAACATGTTGGTAAGAACATCATAAAAATAATAAAAGAGTTCAACACCGGCTACACAACTAGAATTAAAAGCAGTTGTGGACTATCTGAGGATATCCCAATAACAACTGGCATACTACAAGGGGTTAGTATCAGTCCAGTACTGTTCAACATGGACAGAGTTATTGAGGAAGTTGAAAAGATCAGGGCTCGATGTAGAATGGGTAACCGTTTCTTGAGTATTCTGTTTTATGCGGACGATGCTGTAATGAGGGCAGAAAATGACGATGATCTACAGCGTCTGGTATGCGAAAAATTCAACAAGCGTATCTGCTGGGAAAAATCTAAGGTCATGGTTATCGCTAAAGAGCCTATACGATGCAACCTGGTGATGGGGGATCAGATTTTAGAGCAAGTATTGGGATTCAATTACCTGGGTGCAATAATATCTAGCGACCAAGGAATAGTGCTAGAAGCTCGAGTACAAGCACAGAAGACAGCTTAGATTGCTAGATGCCTCACAGATATTGTTTGGAACAATAAAGCCATAACCAACAAAGCAAAGTCAAAAATCTTGTATCAGAGATCACATCAGATGCTTGGAAATAAAAGAACAACTGCGGGTGCAGGTTATAGTAAGAAAAGCCAGAGCACGCAGAAGGTTCGGGAAAAATCACGTGGAAAGAATGGCAACGAAAATATTGGCTAAGTGGGCAGAAACATAAAAACACTCGGCTGTCCACGAAAGCGCTGGAGAGAAAGCTAGAGTTCAGTATCACAGGAAGCTGCAGACCAAGTCTGAGTGAAGCAGACTATACAGGACCTAGTCCTATTGGAAAGAATAAGATGAAAAATATGTATATTCATCCAAAACATGGAGAAATGATTTCAATGTGTTAAAGAGTTTTGAACTGAAAAAGCTTCAATACAAGCAAGAAATATATAATGTACGTTGAAAGCAATATGAAGCCATATGGAAATCTGAAAATTATATAATTTTCTTTTCGTTAACTGCAAAGAATGCATCTGCCTTGAGAAAAATAATAAATAATAAGTGAATACAACAAACATCTCATCGAAGTTACAAATTATAGAAATATGACATTGAAAGTTGTTTTTGCAGAATCAAATCCATATTTATTACAGAAGTATTTCTCAAGAAACATGAGCTTACAGCTAATTCTTTTCGGAGTCCCGAGAAGAATTTCCATCGATCCACATGTGCCTAGGCGAATTTCTGCTAGATGCCGCCTCTGTTCGTATAAGGACAATATGTCCCGAAATGGCGCTAAGTTTAATCGCATTTCCCTGTTATGCTCCACAAGGAACCATTCCGGCTTTGTATATAATCCTTGGAAAAATAATCACTAGACAGTTATCTCCGTCTGTCAAGCCCAGTTTCAAGCGCCATCTGGATCCTAAACAAACTTATAGAACTCTAATGCGGGCACTTTATGTCTTTCTTCAAGGTCCAACTCAGTAGCGGAGTGCACAACAAATTAAAATTTATTTTGGTCTATAAATCCGTGAAGGGCAAATCCTGACATAAAAGGGATCACCTGTTACGTCCCCTAAAATTTTGGAATGGGGTCAAACTTCATCCGCGCCAAAGGGAATAAACGATAGTTTTAGTACTTCACGTTACTGGTTCGATGCTATATTCGGATGCTATCTTTCGGATTCAACCACAGCTATTTTATTTTTCATGAAAATGTCAGGAGTTATTGCAGCTGTGCTAAGATTAGAACACAGAGTATTCTGGACTCGGCGAGGTACAAATTCCTTTCGTAACAGGAAGATTGGATGTCGGTTGAATTTGACCAAGGTTTTTATCTTAAATTTCAAAGAGAATGAGTGAAACCTTTTCAGAAAATATTTCTTCTCAAAATATCTTAGAAGCAACGGCTATAGTTTCGAAGCTCTCAGCGAAGCGGTGTTTTGAGTGAGCTTCCTGACTCCAGATCAGAAGGTTGCGTATTTTGTATGAGTTTTCAGATCTTTTAATTTAAGGAGGTAAGCTCTCCAGCCCCTGAACTCATCATATTGGCAATGGGGTGCAAGCCTACCAATGACGCATGTGGCCTTATTTAGTCGAAATGCTGTTATCGAACACTCTCACTCTGCTCTATTTGAATCCAGATAGGACGGTTAATTGAGGATAGGTGAGCGGTGGCGTACTCTCTGTGGAGCACCGGAAGCTGTGACAGAACAGAGTGGAACTCAGGATAATATCGAAAGATTTGGGACCGTCACCACAGTTTGATACACGAATGTGTTGCCGGACTTCAAATAACCACTACTTCAAAATGTATACTCTAGATATTTCGATACCTTCATTCTGTAAGAAACAAGGCAAGGTGGCAGGTTTGCACCCAATAGCGCCAGTCTGAAGAATCCACTGGATACTAGCTGAAGCGAAACGATTACATCTCGCAATGAAAAGGTCAGTGAGCTCGCTCATAACACCGCATCAAAAAAGAGCTTCAGTGAGATTATTATATATGATTTATAGCAAAAATTCATTTGAACGATACGTTGCTCAAAATATTAATTTTCTTACAGAATGAAATAATACTTTCGCGCTTATCTGAAATACATACTACATGGATGTCATGCAGGTCTGTGAGAATTAAAAAGAATATGATTGAAACATAAACAGATTGTATATTTAAAACAGACTCTCAGATAACGTTTATCAATCCAATAATGTAAATTCATTGGAGTGCACTGGAATAAATCATGGCGGACGTCTGGGTGTTAAGAAGAAGTTTTTTGATACGTGAAGTATCGACGCAGATAGCGCTGTAGGAACATTTGTCTCAATTTGGATCCGTGTATTTATTTCGATCGCGGGAAAATTTTATCATTAACTGTTATGTCCATGATGAAATTTTCTATCTTTGCTTCGCACTCAAGCTTTTTCCTGTCCAATTTTACTGTTCGTATATTTTGAATTGTCAAATATTATCGCATTCATTGAAAGTCCCCATCAATATTAGTACGTTGAAATGTTAATTCGAAATCTCACAGTAGTACCTTTATATATCGGCCTTAAAATTTAAATTATTAGGATACAATTGCTCTTCTGGCATACATAAATGATAAAGATCTGGAGATTTCCCCACTAAATGTACAGTCAGGTGATATCCTCTATGTCACAATCGTTCTGATGATTATTATTGATGTTTAATAACTCAAACATAACACACGTCCACGTCCATGCATTAAATGCATCATACCGTTATATACTATTTCGAACCATAGGTATTCTCCGAGCTCGACGGGCATTGTACATCATAATTCCAAATTCTCTGAAGATTGGGCAGTAGGCCCTGAAGGCTGGAATTTAGTTGTCATAACTTGGCTGCCTGTGATCTTTTAGCATGTTGCTGACTGACGTTTATGTCTATATAGAATCAGGGCAACCTCACCATCCCTCGCGACCTACTGGTTACAGAACAGACAAACTTTGAGGAGGTTTGGCTCAGTGGCGTAACAGTAATTAATTTGCCTATAGGTATCTTGGGAGTAAGACTTTACACAACGAAGCCAGTTTGCTAATCAGGTATTTAAAGGATGTTGATGTAGTCTGTAGAGGTGCGTATTTCCAACATTACTTGAGAATAAAATGATCGCTTAAATATTTTAATATTTACAGATATATTCTGTTAGCCTTCTACATATTCGATTTCAAAAAATTATAATCAATATTATAACTTCAGGAATAAAATTAATGTCATATAGGCACTGCTCATATCAAACGACATATAAAATAAATATTCATGATAAGACATCCAAATTAGATAAAAAAAATCCAATTAATATAAATTGTCAACATCATCCTATAAATTAAATATTTTGAGTAGACAAAATTTTGTTTCTGCTCATTCATCCTATGAAAACAGATATCTTTCAAAAATAATCTTAAGAGTTTCATCATAAAACTATCTTACTTAGAATATTCAATATTAGTTGGATATCTTACCATGTTACTTTTTAGAAAATCTCAAGATATGTAAAAACATTACTAAAAAACTAGTTTTAAGAGAGACTTTGCTTCGTCAGTACTCAATCATATTCAATAAAATATAACACCATTCAACAAAAAATATTTACGCACCTTTAACAATTCAGAAAGCGTCTTGGCAAATGAATTCTGAACATTTAAATGGAGTCTAATGTTGACTCGAAATAAATAGTTCTGTGGTTTACGATTGATCTTAAAGATTGAAAGGCAATTTAACGGCCACTGTTATAGTACAAGGACCATCTGTATAAAGAATGTTAAGGAAAACAAATAATTATATATAATGAATAAATTAAAATAAATGGAGGTTTATACTTGATAGAAGGTATATAAAATTATTTTAATATACAGATATTACAGATATATTCTCTTATTCTAACAGAATATATCTGTAAATATTAAAATATTTAAATAATTTTATATACCTTCTATCAAGTATAAACCTCAATTCATTTTATAATATGCTCGTTTTGCGACTAGCTGCTATTTATTTATTTATTTATTTATTTAAAGGAATACAAGACGGGACGAACCCAAAATTATGTATTCACTAATAATCCAATCACAATGTTACTTAAAAACCAATAACAACGAAAAGAGTAAATTCATTTGAACCATAAATTAAAAAAAATACAAATATGAAACAAAATTCAGTAATTTCCCAGAAATCGTTTCAAAGTGCAAGAGAAGGCCAATAAAGAATCAGAAAAAACGTCAACGGCAGCGATATTAGATAATGTATTATAAATTTTGCAGCATCTCATCAATGGTGAATTCAGGTGATAATTGGAAGAACTTTGATCTATATGGAACAAAAACTTATTTCTTGTGCAATATTTAGGTACATTGAAACTGAGCATATTCACAATTTCAGTGGAATCGAGAGAATTAATAATCTTGTAAATAAACTTTGCGTCCCTCAACATTCTCTGGTCAGCCAAAGTAGTTAACCCTAACTCCCTCATAACTTGATCCCGATCATCAGTAATATGTTTATAACATTTTTTGTTGACTATTGATTGTTTTTTGTCGACTATTGAATCAGTAAGCCACGTCTCTGCAAGGCACACAATATCACAACTGCAAGCCAAAGAACTATTGTAAATTTTGGACAATTTTGATCTCAATCCCCGTACATTCTGATACAGAAAAGACAGTATCATCATAAAACACTGCAATTAAACTTTTAAGTGGAGCAAGAAGTAAATTAATTTAGTCTTTCCAAGTCAGATTCAGTGAATATTCTAAAGACTTTGGCTTTATCATCTTTCCTTGCATAAATAGTGCCCTCTCTGACCCATATATATTTGTAGTTATTTTTTCGTGCATACTCCTTCGCCTTATTCAATAAAATTTTATTGTATCTTGTGAGATGTTCGTTTATGAACAGCTGATCAGAAATGTTATCAATCTTGAGTCCGGGAGACGACGTTCTATTTGATTTGCACTTCATTCTGGCAGCGGACAAGAATTCATCTCTAGCGACTTTTCGATTGAACTTGACGATGATTGGCCTAGACTTACCAATGATGCTAGTGTTTGATCTGAACAAGGCATCAACATCACCTGAAGATATGGGAAACTCAATATTTTCGGAGATCTTCTGCAAAATAACCGGTAATTTCTCATTCGACTTCTCTGGCAAACCCAGAATTTCCAAGTTATTTGACTTCAACTGTTCTTCCAATGATTCAACTCTATTAGTTAAATTAATTACCTCCTTCGTCAGACTAATATTTTCCTGTGTTAATCTTTCGATTATATCCAATTTATCATTGACCTTATTGATAATCATCTGAAAAGATGATATTTGATCACTGCAAAAGGAGACGGAATGAATAATTTCCCGCTGTTTCTTATTCAAATTTGATATATCATCTTGGGTTTTCTGAACAATTTTCAAGGTGAGCGCCGATGTAGGTGGATCCATATCCTCCTTCACACCAGGAGAAACCACAACGGACGATCGACCTTTGTTTTCGACCAATCTGCATTCAGGACACAGCCATGACGCACCAGGAAGCTGGAGATCCACCACAGACTGCTTACTCATGCCAACACATTTTCCATGGTAAAATAATGAGCAAGAACCTGCACATTTCAACCCTGGAGTCTTGCTTGTCAAGCCTGCGGTGCAAACGTTACATATCACCATGATGCTCCCGTACAGTCCACCTCACTAAACACCAGGGCGCTCCAGATGTGAACTGCGTGCCGTCTCTCCACCTCAAGGCGGAAATTTCTCACGGGAATCGGGATCAAAATAATGACAGAAATCAGCCGATAAACTTCTCAAATACAAAAACAGAGTCGCGAAAAATATTTCCCGACACTTTTGGAATGGTTTGATATAAAACTCACTTTTAAAAAGTAACAAAATACTATAATAAAACAACAATTCGTAGAGAGCGATGTAAATACACCTTATCTCCACAACATGCGTTTATAACTATAGAATTCTATTAAGGGATAAGAATAGATTTCCAAAGTATTTCGAAAAATATTAACGTGTTTGATTATTTAATTCATTTTAGTGTGAAATTAACTCGAAATGAGAGTTCTCAGAAATTTATTTTTAGTGAGAAAGTAGAACCGATTTCTGTATATTATTCTGGTAGTTTCTCATATTTCCGTTTGATTGGTTGGTAATCTAACAGAATAAATAAGAGGCTAGTCCAAAGTTATGAATATCGTGTTTTCTATTAAGAAAAAACCTGTTGAAATCTGTACATGTAGAGTTTTAAGTCAGACTGATAACATTTCGATGAAATTTGACCAAAATACAAAATTTGGGAAAGTATAAATTTTTATAAAATATCTAAATTCTGAAAATTTCAAAAAAAATTCATACATATAATTATCCTCAGTATGACCACCACATGCTTGAGTACATGCTTTCCATCAAATCAATGAGAATATCCTGCTCAATTTGATGCCAAAGTTGTGGCAAAAGATCTCAAAATACATGAGTGAAAATATTTAACAAGAGAGATCTAATGGCATCTGTTCGCTTATTGAGGATAATTTAAAGGTTCTTCCTGAACCAGGATCGATTGCAAGGCGTTTCTGGGGTTTGTGGATCTCGACGATACGGCTAGACCGTTGGTGCTTGAAGCCATGATCAATTGGACGACTTCACAAGAGTTCGTGGATCTTGTCGTACACGCCGGATTGACTGTGCTCGTACCAGGATCAATTGAGGCATTAAATCTTGAGACTATCTTGGTTCGTGGGAGTGCATTCGGGTGGGTGGATAAGAAGCCCCTTCGACGAGTGAGTTGCGTCACAGAACAACTCGGGTACTGACGCTGCAGAGCCAGTAGAGGTTGGATAGTACTTCGCTGCTACCAGTCACGGTGTAGGTTCTCGAACTGAAGCCAAAACTGGAAGTTTGGTGGTTTCAACTCTTCGGAGGGGTTCTCACTAATGCGCGATGATAAGGGGTAACTCTTATCACAATTTCTGCTTCCTGAGCAGATTGTGGAGACTGCTTTCACCCGGTGAAAGCCCTGAAACACGAAATCAAAGCTACTTTTCATGAGATTGCACCCCAAACCACTTACAATTGGTGCCCTTTCACACTCGAAATTTAATATCAAATGAAAAATCAAATCTTGGTACAGACAACCAAATTCATAATAAGATTTCAGCGAACGGAAAGATATCAATGAAAAGCAAACGAAGACTAACAAAAATGTATATTTCAATTTATTTCATTCGAAACTGCGAAACTACGTTACACAACAAAGTCGCAAACTTCGAAAACTCATTCAATAAATCACGAGTTGTAATATGAATCCGCTTGTTATGCTGCAGGGGTGACATGATTCCGAATTCTTCTCTTTTGTTCTGGCCCGGAATGATATTTCTTAACAGAGTTTTTCTTATGGGCAGCACGGACTAGTTAATAAAAGTTGTAAGAAGTCAGTATCTGCCGTCTTGCTCACATCAGATCTCGGTCTAATAACATCGGCCATCGTAATATTTTCTTGTTTTTTATTCCCCGCTCCGGAGCGCAGAGTCCAGTGTATAATAAATAAGGAGTCCGCTGACCTTATAACCCGAGGGAAGTGCCAGCACAAAAAATAAGAAGAATTATTTTACAGCCCTCGCGGTCCTGAAGGAATTAAAAACGCCCTAAGAATATCCAGCTAAGTATATTACGCAAAGAGTTCGGCGAATGGGGTAGTTCATGTGTGCAACACCATTTACGTCCCGAACATGGTTCTCGAAGAGCGGTTTTTTCGATGGTCGAAATAGCCCGCTCCGCTGGGCTGAACATTAAGCGATATGCTCGGTTTGTTTGATGAGATTTCTGAGACAGGATGCCGAAATTATGGGTGGTTTGGTTCGATTCGTCTCCTTCTCCCGTGAAGATCTGGGAAGAGTGGAAATAAATCCGTGGAGAGTTTTCTTGGAAACTGAATTCTTTCATGAAATAAACCTGAGAATTTTCGGATCTAGATAGTTTAAGTATTATGAGTCTTCAATGTGTCAGGCCAACAGATCCCAACGGGGGTGCTGGAGATGTCAAAGGGGACGATAGCAGATGAAGAGAAAATCACGGAACGCTGACGATTTCGAAGGGGATCACTAAAGATCATCTATTTCATCAAAAAACACAGTACATTCAGTTTTCTGGACCTACTGTTTCAGGGAGAATATAAAATCTATTTAGTTTTATTTTTCATGACTTGGAAACCTGGGTATAGTCGCTATTTTCGAGCAGAACTATTTTCAACAATGCTTCTAAATCTTCTTCGATATCGGTACGTTTTTGCGAATACGCTTGTACCATTGAGCAAAATAACTACCAAATATAAGGTGGACCGGAAAGTAATGTCACATTGTTAAATTGAATTCAAACGGATATACTATTTACAGGTTTTTATTTTTATTAAGTGATATCACCACCTTCGTTGTCAACAAATTTTTGCCATCTAGTGAGAACATTTTCAATGCTGGACCCATAAAAATCCATTTGTTTTTGAGTAAAATATATCTCGAGATGGCATTTTGGACGTCATCCAAATTTTCAAATGTTTTGTCTCTTAGAAAATGTTATTGCGATCAGAATAAATGGAAATCTGAGGGTGTGATCAAATCCACGTATGCCCCACCAAACATACAGAAGTGCCTTTTTGGAATGTAAACCCTGCTTTGCAGTACTTCGTGGGGATTCGTTTGGAGAGAGCCACTGCTTTTCATGTTTTGGATTATCATATAGGACCAGCAATCAAAAAACGGTTCTGTATGGTGCCGTTGAAGCAATACGTTGCATGTGATGGATCGGTTGGCGTTATTCTCTTCGGACAGATTATGGGGGACCCAACTGCTTATTTTTTCAATTTGCTGCAAATGTTCTTGGATGGTCGACCAAGGTTGGTTAAGGGCGTTTAAGAGTTCCTCGATTGTCAAACATGGATTTGCTTCCACTTCTGCCCTTAGAATGTTGTTGTCGTATGTTGTTAGGCCTCCTGATCGGAGTCAGAGAGATCAAAATTACCGGATCTGAACCTGGAGAACCATCTTTGGTATTTAAAAACGTTTAATGCACTTGGATAAACATCGCAAATGTTTTGGGTTGCAACTGTTGCATTACTACCCTTGTGATACTCAGAAAGCATACAATGCCGGATATGCTCTTCAGGTATTTTGTGGACATTCCTCCCCAAATTGCAAAAAAAGTCTAATAGTAATTTAATTAGAAGTAAACAAGTCACAATAAACTTGAAATGTCTTTCACACGACTTCGAAGTCACAATGGACTGACAGATGACAATCAAATATCAACATGAACAGAAACGACATTAATTTGCGTTCCCCTATTAGATTATTATTGTAATTTATAGACCACATCCCAATTCGTGGATTCTTGGTGGAATAAAAAACAAAATTCGAAAGATGAGATACTATACGTATTTCACGGTTGTTGACAATCTTCAGACAGCCGTAAGATTCGAAATTGAAAACAATTACAAGATTAAAAATATATCCATTCAAGAAAATCTCGAACAAAAATCCATATACTACGATTTGTACACTCATTATAACCTTGGGATTAAAATGCTGAATTTTGTTTTTAGATTACCAACAGATATTTCACAAGTCACAGGAATATCTGAAGTCTCAATCTTAATGATCTGTAAGTAAATATGTTATCTTTTAAATAATCCTCTATAGGTTTTTCCAGTTTCGAGAAAAAATAAATACTGTTATCTGTGCATGTGTTTTTGCCTGACAATGACATTGAAAAGATTTCATATTCACGTGAAGACTATCAAGATAAATAAACTACATGCTTCTGTGACCCGTGAAATATATGTTGATAACCTTAACATAAAATTCAGTCCTTTAATTTAAAGGTTATTAAAAGGCAGAAACACATGCATAGGTGACACCATGTATGTAGGTTCTTGTTTGAAATTTTCTTGGATAGATATGTTCTTAATAATTTTTTTCTGTTTTTAATGTCAAGGCTATCTAAAGATATCGAGCAACCAGGAATTGAATATAATATCTTATATCGGGTGTTTTTTTAGAGTGATAGAACTTTCGATATGGATAACTGTGATTTGGCAGAAGGTAAAAGCCATGTTGTTTTGACATTTCTGTTCAGTAAGCATTGATAAATTATCATGGAAAGACTCACGCCGCAACAACGTTTACAAATTGTTGAAATTTATTTTCAAAAGCAGTATTCTATTCGCCAAACTCATAGCACACTTCGTGAAATCTATGGTTTACATAATCGTCCATCAGAGCAGCTTATTTGTCGAACTCTCAATAGATTTCGGACAACATTTTCCCTACTCAATGCAACAACAACAAGACAAAGAACTGTACGTACAGAAGATAATATCGCTGCTGTAAGTCATAATGTTAATGATGATCCAGATTTGTCTATTCGTCAACGTTCACAACAATTTTTGCATCCACCACATAGAAAATTTTGCGTAAAGCTCTTGGCCTACACCCATACAAGATCCAACTGGTTCAAGAACTAACTCAGACAACTGTTGTATGAGGATGGGATAGTTAATTCCCGAAACTCGAGTCACAATTAAATGTATAAAATATCAATTCATTGGTAGTAAAACGAAGTAATTTTTACAACTTGTTTTAATTATGATCAACTACCAAAAAATAACGGCTGAAACCGTTCAGTAAGTTACACCAATATTTCTTTATTGATTTTAGAAATATTTGATCAACGTTTGTATTATATGTAATTTTTTGCCATTTTGTTTTGTTTCAGGAAAAATCACTCCTGAACAACTTCAACCGACTGAAAATTTTAGAGTACTTTTCAATGAAATGAATTATTACTTTCCTTCATTAGTTTTCATTTCTTGAGTTGTAGATCTTGATAAAATAATTAGAAGATAAATAATTCAGTATTTAATAAAAAAAGGATATTAACCTTCTTTATCGATGAAGAATATGTTGTGTATGTTATAAAAACAATATAATCAAAAATCCATGTTTAATCGATAAATGATTCGGAAACAACAGAGATAAAATCTAAGACCTCACAAATACCAACGGAATAATCTAAATCTTTTATTGTATAAATTTCACACATCTAAAAACCAGTGACGGATGAATATTTCTGGAGGGACAATAAAAAAATAAACGGAAATAAACCATAAACTAGAATATTCTCCCGCGAATTTCAGGCTAATGTATTCGGGTGAATCGCATAAAAGTTTCCATTTCTACTATACGTAGGACGTATTTTCCGACAAGAATATAAAAAGCACGAACGGCGCACTAAAATACATCACTCAATATCGTCGACATTACAAAAATTGATATTGAATTCTGCTTTCTAACAGGGATGGATTCTGAGATGTCGGAAGTTCCGATGTTACTCATTAAATTTAATCGCTATCGCAGCTTCAACATAACGATCTCTTTCCATCAAGGTCTGTGAGAGGAAAACTTATATGGTGATATTAAGAGTTACACCGTGAACTTGATCGCTTATTAGTATACATATGCAGAAAAAAGTCGGCACGAGAAGACCGAACTATCGTAAACTTGAAAGTAATGTGAATAATTTTAAATCTTGGTTTACGATGTTAATTCATTCTCAAGTTATTAATACGATGAATTTTATTCAAATGAATTAATTAAATGATAAGAAGAGGTTTTTAACTTGATTGAAGAATTATTACAAAATTTGAATATCAAAACAGACTTAACTTAATCTGTTAGTCTCCTATAATTTTGATTTCAAAAAATTTTATTCAGAAACTTTTAGAATTAAATCAATGTCTTATAAGCACAGCTTATATTTGATAGATAAATAAAATCAAAACTCCCTATATAATATCAAATGGAATGAATAACCCAACAAATATAAATGTCAATTAAAACTCATAAATAAATATTTGAAGGGGACAAAATTTTGTGAACTAGCAATAAGTAACTTACCTCTTAGACCTCGTGGTATTCTCGTTTGAACACACTTACTTCAAAATCCAAGGTATTCAATGGTCATCACAAAAATCACACAAAGCTTGTAAGGTATTTTATGGTCTTAGTTAATCCACGTGATATTTATATAATGGAGATTTTTAAACCAAAATATAATTATATATTATATAATATATAGAATAATGGGAAGAGGTATTTTACTTGATAGAAGGATTATTACAAAATTTGAATATCAAAAGACATTTAATCTGTTAGTTTCCTATAATTTTAATTTCAAAAAATTTTATTCAAAAATTTTAAGAATTAAATGAATGTCTTATAAGCACGGCTTATATTTAATAGACATATAAAATCAAAACTCATTATATAACATCAAATGGAATAAATAACCCAACAAATATAAATTGTCAATTAAAATTAATAAATAAATATTTGAACGAGATAACATTTTGTTTATGATCTTACCATTAATTTAATTCTGAAAGTTTTTGAATGAAATTTTTTGAAATTAAAATTAAAGGAGACTAACAGATTAAATCTGTTTTGATATTCAAATTTTAAATCAATAAGCATTCTCAGTATTGATTCGTTTCAAACTGGTTTTTAGAAGATCATTATTCCATCGAGCTTGGGAGATTTTGCTTTAAAATCATCATTATATAACCAAAACTTAATATCCCATAATACCACCCTTCATTTCCTTGTAAGATTTCAAATATCCCAATACCTCCCTGTAAAATAAGCCATGTCCTAGATGTTTATAATTCACAGCGGATTCCCAAATATATCACTCAAATAACTGGCAGACCACATTGTTCATAGTTCGACCACAGATACCTCATTTCAAGTTTAGGAGTTGTTGGTAATAAACTGTCAGAGTTGAAGTCGTTCCAATTTGTGGTGGAATCTCGGAAGACAATGGTGATACGTCCGAAGTTGCTCACTTGGACCCAATTCTCAGAGGAATCGTATCGAAAAGTCTACGTCCTTGTTTCCCCACGGGCGAAAAAGAGAATATGGAAATGCCCGCGAGTTCAAATGTTAGCGTTCTATCAGGATATTCCAATTAGGGCTAAAATTGAGGTACAGAATATTATATAACGTTCACCAAATTTTCAATACCCATTCAAAATTATTCTGCATCGTGAAATCGTTCTGCTGGTCAAGAACTACTAGCGGTGATTTCCCGAATGGTAAATAATTTTATGAGCCAACATTTTAAGGCTTTACTGTCATGTATGACTGAATAAAATTATCTCATTCCATGCAAGAGTATGTAAGAGTTCAAACAATTGATTTCATTCATGCTACTTGAAGGAATTCTTGGTATTTTGATGTATCTTTTCGAATTCTTCTTAAAAAATTGATTGAACATCAATCAATTTATATGCAAATTCTAGGATAAACATACTTTGAGGAGAATATAGAGATATAAAAATAAATTAGACTTCATCTGCAGCTGTGGTGAAAATACTGTTCACTTGGATTCACTGAGTTCACTTCGAAGATTCACTAACCTTAATTGCAAGTCTAATTATCATAGAATGTATCGGGTGTTTTTTTAGAGTGAACTTTAAGATTGAAAGATAATTTTATGACGTTTATGTTTTAAAAATAATTTACGGCATATGTCCACCACGACTAGTTCTGAGGCCTAGTAATTCAGGCCTTGTTTCATCAATAACACGAATTATGTTGGCGTCCAAAGCGTCTATTGTTTTTGGTTTATCAGCATAAACCATTGACTTGACATAACCCCAAAGAAAATAATCCAGTGGGGGTATGTCGCATGATCTTAGCGGCCAGTTAATTGGACCGTTTCTCGAAATAGTATTATCTTTCCTTCAATAAATCAATTGTTACGGTAGCACCATGAGGTGTAGAACCATCTTGTTGGAACCAAAATACTTCTGTGTCGATACCATTCACATTTTGAAACAAATAATCATTGATCATCGATCTGTAACGAGCACCATTCACTGTAACATTAGCTCCAGCATCGTTTTTAGAGAAATATGGACCGATGATGCCTCCAGCTTGTAAAGTACACCATACAGTGCATTTTTCAGGATCCAATGGAACCTGCAGAAGTTCATGAGGTTTTTTTTCACTGCATATACGGCAATTTTGCTTGTTTACATAGCTGTTCAACCAGAAATGAGCTTCATCACTAAACACAATTTCACGATAAAAAAGTGGCTCAACTTCAAGCTGTTATAGGGCCCAATCAGCAAACAAACAACGTTTATTATGGCTTTAGTTCTTGAACCAGTTCGATCTTGTATGGATGTAAACCAAGATCTTTAAGCAAAATTTTCCATGTAGTGGATGAACAGAGTCCAACTTGTTGTAAAATAGACAAATCATCATTAACACTATGACTTACACAGCGATATTTTCTTCTGTATGTACAGTTCTTTGTCTTGTTGTTATTGTTGCATCGAGTAGAGAAAATGATGTCAGAAATCTATCGATAGTTCGACGAATAAGCTGCTCTGATGAACGATTATGTAAACCATAAATTTCGCGAAGTGCTATATACTAGTAAGTTGGGCGAATAGAACACTGATTTTGAAAATGAATTACAACAATCTGTGAACGTCGTTGCGGCCTGAGTCTTTCCATGATAATTGGTCAATGCTTACTGAACAGACATGTCAAAACAACATGGCTTCTACCTTCTGTCAAATCACAGTTATCCCTATTGAAAGTTCTGTAACTCTAAAAAGAACACCCGATATATCCATACTTCCAGACTTTTTAATGGCAAATTTGTATCATCACGAGAGGTAGAATAAAAACGTCCCTTGAGATTGAATTTGTGAAGTTGCAGGTGAGTGCGAATAGAGTTCTTTTTCTGAGTGTATTAGAAGCTGTTAAGTATTACTGCGAGAGAGTATTACTTCAACCGGGCCGAAGTGAAGAATGTTACCGATATAGAGATACAAGTCTTACTTGAGCAATCAGAGAGTATTTCTTTAATTTCAAAATGAAGATGTTGCCAGATGAAGCAATGCGTTTCTTTACCTCTGTACCTCTAATCATTGATGAATTTGCTGATAGAAAAAGTAGTGGCTGCGTGATGATATTATTATTATCCTGATATTCTTAGATCTTCTGTGAAGATCCCTCAGAAGCATTTTCAGCTTGTGCGAGTTAGGAGTTCAGTTGTGTTCTGGGTAGGCTTTGTTATTGCGATCTTGCGCCACAGCACTGTTAATTTTTGACCCAAGAGTGAAATAGTGGCAGACACTCGTTCAACTGAAATTTTTTTTTCTACCTGAACAGGATTCGAACCCGGACCTCCCGGTCACGAGTCAGATGCTCTCCCGCTGAGCTATCCATACTCACAATTGATAAATTTGTTGACTTGGAAACATTCAGAATACGACACTATTATAAAAGAATAAATTTTCATTCAGTCTGGTGGTTTTCACCTGAACTAGCTATTTTTAAGCCAACTCACGTTCTTCCCGGTTGAAAACACTAGAATGCATTTATCCTTCTTCTACGCCAAAATCTAAAATTTTATCGATGAAAATAAATGGCTAAGGTGCCATAACATGGATGATAAAAAAATTGTGCGTATCCCTTTCGCGAATAAATCCTACTGTTTTCATTTTTATTCACCACGTTTCTTGGAAATATGGAGCCGGTCGTGCCCATAACTCACTTATTTTTACCATTTTTGCCATTCGTTACACGAGGAGCATTCATAATGTTTCAGGAGCTTTGTAGGCATGTAAATTAATTTTTATATAATATACGGGCAGTGCATTTTCTATAATAAATGTTGTACCGCGCAAAACGGAGGAGAACAGTTATCTGAATGGGGTGAAAAATTTCGTTTTTTCATGATGTGAGGGGAACAATTTCGAATCCTTAATATGTATTTAAACGATTTACGTTCCAGTAGCTCCAAAGCTCTATGAGGATTTATTCTAGCCATTACTTGAGCGTTAGCTGTTTTCCACCGTGAAGAAAGAAAAACTTATATTATAAGAAATATTACACAAAGTTTTTCAAATGAATGTTTCTCTTTGATGAAGTAGGACAAGAAAAAGTCTGATATTTGTCTATGAAACCTTTATTCATTATTCGCAAAAACAGTCTGAGAAATTTCTTCACAAAAATATGAGTATCTGAACATGGGTATCTCGCTTATGTCATTCATTTTTCAAGTAAAGGAATAAAGGAATTCATTAACAGCGCTCCATTTTGTTTTGTAAATAAAACACATTATTCATTTGAAAATGTTGAAATTCTTTCTTCATTATAAAGTAAAATGGACACCATTAGTAAGGTAAAAAACATCATTTAAGTGTCCACCACAGAAACGCTGGCGGAAATGAAGTCGTAGAACCCAATTTTTCATGACTCTCTCACACGAATCAGGACGTATTTTAGCTGTTACTCGTTCAATATTGATGTGAAAATCGTCTCGATTTGCTAGATGATCTCTGAAAACCAATGACTTAATGTAACCCCGAAGAAAGAAGTCCAATGGAGTTAAATCGCAGGAAAGAGGCGGATAATTTATCGGTTCATTTCTTGCATTTTTGTCGATTTTTTCTATGCACCCATTATTGAATACGCGAATGATTTATTGGTTCGAGTTCTTGGGTTAAAACAATTTTGTATGGATGTAAACCAAGGTCTGTTCCTAAAAAAACCTCAAAGACGTCTGGAGATGTCTAGTTCTTGTGAATGTCGAGAATTCGATAAATTTTGGTGTTTACGAACACTTCCACGTACGGCAGCAACATTCTCTTCATTTCTTGCATTTCTTTGAATCACTAGCACTCTAACATCATGAAGTGTAAAATTTGTTTCAAACTTCTCCACTCAACGTTCAACTGTTCTTTTATCTGGACGATTTTAACAATCAAAAATTCGAGTAAGAGCACGTTGATTTAGAGTATCATATCGCGATTTTTCATAATAAATTTGGATTTTTTGTGAACTTGGTTGGAGTGTATACCTTTCCATGATTAAGTGATAGACACTGACAAAATAACTGCCAATCCCGCAAATGAACAATGTCTGCCATGCGTGAGTAATGTCGATTGAAAAATGGGGCGTTTCCATTGGAATATTCTATGTGTGTACTGTTTCTTCACTTTCTGAAATCAGTTTCCTTCGTGAGCAGTAAGGATTATCATAAACATATCATTTCTTGCGTTTAAATTTCTGTGGGTAGCTCGCAGAAATGGTAACAAGAAACCCAAGCAATACAGGCACGAATCCACTTTAGGCATGGATACCAAAGCCTTGAAAAACTATAAATTTTCCATGGAGCACAATCTTAGTACTAAACAAAATGAAACGATAGTTCAGTGAACGTTGCAATTTAGCAAAAACTAAAAAAAACAAAAGATACGCTGGAAGCACTCGAACCTACTTTTGTTGGGAATGAACTCCAGAAGCTGGAAGTATCCTGGTATCTGAAGGGTCTTTCAATGGGAACGTCCCATTTTTAAATTGACATTACTTGCAAATGACAGCCACTGTTTATTTGTGGCATTAACAGTTGTATTTGTCAATGTCTACCATTTAATCGTGAAAGTGCATTCACTCCAACAACATTTACAAATAATCCAAATTTATCATGAAAGATGGCAAACTGTTACTCTAACCTTACGTGCTTTAACTCAAATTTTTGGTCGTCCGGATAAAAGAACAGTCGAACGTTTAGTGAAGTAGATTAAAACAAATTTTACACTTCATGATGTTACATTGCCAGTGAGACAAAGAAATGCAAGAAATGAAGAGAATATTGCTGCCGTACGTGAAAGTGTTTGTGAAGACCAAAATTTATCGATTTCTCGACGTTCACAAGAACTACGCATATCCCAGACGTCTATGTGGCGATTTTTGCGGAAAACCTTGGCTTAAATCCATACAAAATTGTTTTAACCCAAGAACTCAAAGCAACAGATCATTTAAAGCGTCATTAATTCAGTAATTGGTGCTTAGAAAAAATCGGAAATGATACAGATTTCCATAAGAAAATTATTCTCAGAGACGGGGCATATTTCTTTGGGGTTCTATTAAGTCATTAGATTTCAGCAATCATCCAGCAAATTTAGACAATTAACAGATCAATATTGAAGGGGTAATTGCTGACATACGACCTGAGTTTTGTAAGAGTCATGGAAAATTGGATTCAACGACTTCATTCCTGCTAGCATTTACGTGTTGGATATTTAGATGATGTTTTGTTTTATGACTAATCTTATGTAAAAGACGCTTTGATTTTATTATTATTGGGAACCTTTTATACACTTCAAGAAAAAAATGAGAAAATATAAAATCACGAAATTTTAATGTCAACTTTGAACTATGCTATGCACCATCTTCTTCGTGAATCGAAATCCGAGTAATAATCTCTAGCACATATGTTTCCATATGTACCCCGAGATTTCCCAACCTTTTTTTTGCAATGCAATTCAACGAACCGAAAATAAAATGAAACATAGAAACCGACGCGTTGATTCAACGATCGTTTCGACACAAAACAAAACTCTACGTTGAAATTTAGAATGAAATGGAAACTAAATAATAATGAGTGTTGAGTTAACACAACACTTGAAGCGTGCAGCAGAACGTAAAGCAGCAATCTAAACTAAAAAGATTGTTCTATAGATATGCGACATTCAATTATATTAAGTGAAAATATTATTACATCTCAGCGAAATGACTTATACTGAAGAGAAAGCCTACTGATGACCCTTAAAAATGAAGATGCTGCTAGATGAAACAAAGGAATAATAAACTAGTAGCGACATCTGTTATCCAATCCACACGATTTTATTTCTACCCCTAATAGTTTCATTTTCATCCACAGATTTCGTGTTGAGCAGTGCTGAAGTAGATAGAGATACGCACGAAAACATATCTTGAACCATTAACCGCCACAATCGATTCCGCAGAGTCATTATATAAAGAATTATTTTCAGGCACTTCTTCCCTCGTTATTTTTTCCGCGATATTCGCTCATAGCCGTCTGCGGCCCAGTATTAATCTTTGTACAAGCGGTCTCCTTACGCGACCTGATGGATTATTTCAGCCCCATTCCCTGGAATCAAAAGACTCACTAACGGTCAGATTAAGACTATCCATTCATCGTGATAAATCACAGTTTGGACACTCAAAGAGTTGCAAAAACAGCCGACTCGTTCAGCTACAAGGAGTCCTTGATAGACTATCCCACATCTATTTAGCTTCAGGATCTAACCAGCGTCTGCTCCCCGAGAGACAGAATCGAATTTCTCATTTTCCGGATAAAATTAGATTTTCCCCAGAGATTAATTCTCGGGAAGAGAAAAGTCTTGATAAACGTTAGGGAAGCATATAGGTTTTAATTCGCGTGAAATCAGCAGAGAGTAGGGAAATCCACTCTTCTAGGATTTTATCATTTCTGTCGCTCGTTCAGTACCAGTATTGGGACTAACAAGGAATCAATTTTCTCTCATTAGAGGAAATAATGGAAATTTACTGAATCGTTTTATAATGAACATAATGCCTTAGATATATAATAAAAACCTGTATACCTGCACTGTAAAAAAATAATGCTACATAGATCATTGAAATGTCAAGTAAAAGTTTTACCCATATATATATATATATAAGAATGTAATCAATTCTTATTTCAATAATTGAAGAAATAGACGATTTGATGTCATGATTCTAAAAGAAATCAAAAACAATGCTATTTCTTCGGGTTTCTCGATTCACATTTCTACCAACTAACTAAATAGACATGCGGCAGTTTTAGGTTAAAATCTCAGACATAGAAAATAGATCATAGAACATTGAAGTTACAAAGTTGTTTTCCCTAAAAATAACAGTTTTATTTTTACATCCCCCCACACAAAGTATGCACCCCTCATTACATGTTTGCGTGTTCACATGGGAGCAACTTAGTTACATGAAAATAGTTATTATCCTTCCTTTTATTTCCAATATCTATCTCATATATAGTGTTAGAAATTTTTTTTTCACTATTGGAAAAGGTCCTATTCTTATTTCATCAAGTTTTTTCTATTCAATTTTGATTTATTTTCAACTTAAACATAGTCTCCAATTTTAAAATCATAATATTTCCTATTCTTGTCGATCAGTCTTTTATTGTATTCATGATAGCGTAAAGAATTTTTATATTTTCTATATCCAGTTGTAGAATGGTCTGTTCTATTGAATTCTTCAATACATTCATCGGCTATTTTCGTCCATGCCCTAGTTTTCTTTTCGTTTTTTATTTCATTTAATTCCAGCAAATTAACTGTTTTTATACATTCATCCATATTCTCGGTTTCTTCCAGAATTGGGTCTCTAGAAAGGCAATCTGCTTCTACATTTACTTTTCCTGGTTCATATCTAATCTCATAATCGAATTGTGACAGAAAATTCATCATGTCACCCAGCTTTTCATCTGGTTTTGTACGAAATTCTTTCCATTCTAATGGCTTATGGTCAGTAACAACAATAAATTTATGTCATATTAGCCAATATTTCCATAATTTAAATGCCTCTTTAATGACTAGACATTCTAGAAATTTTGCTTTCTTGTTCTTTTGATATTTATTTAGTTTTTTAGAAAAATACGCTACGGGTTTTATTTCACTATTAATTTGTTTTTTTAAGAACAGCTCCTACTCCTTGAATACTGGCGTCAGTAAGTATAGTAGTATAGGCACTTGGGTCGAAAATTGCAAGAATTGGCTCAGAACAAAGGTTGCCCTTAACCTTATTAAAAGCAAAATAAAATGAAATAGAAAGGCCTTTTACTTGATAGAAGAAATATAACAAAATTTGAATATTAAAACAAATTGATATATGTTTATCTTCTACAATTTTAATTAAAAAAAAAATTTTTATTCAAAAAACTTTTAGAATTAAATTAATGTCTAAAACAAGCACCGCTTACATTTAATAGACGTATATAATCTAAACTCAATATACAATGTCAAATGGAATAAATAAACCAAAAGATATACGAAAGTCATTAAAATTAATAAATAAATATTTAAAGGAGACAAAATTTGTTTCTGGCCTTGCCTTCAGAACGCCATTTGCACTTTAAAGTATATATATATAGGGTGTCTACTTTTAAAAGGAGTAAACTTCAAGCGGAGATCATACATGTCATATAATGCATGGTGGAAATATTGATGGTTATTCTTCAATATAACGTTTCTTGATTTGAAAAAATATTTCAAGTTTTTCCATAAAATCAATTATACTTTAGTTGTCCTTGTAGCCTCATCAAATTTCATCACATATCTGGAAACATCATTGAATTTGCTACAAGATAAGAAGTTCTATGAGCCAAAAAATTCTCATTGCTGGCGTGGTAAGTAGATGAATATCACGATTCAGAAGTGATCAAAATCAGTCATATTGTTCCAATGTTTCTATCGATGAAAAATCAGTAATTATGGTCATGTTTTCTTTTCAGCTTTCGAATAACATATCAACTTTTCTGCTAGCTCCTTGTGCTCTACCATAATATCATGGCTAAGAACATAACAACGAAAAGTTGAGATATTCCAAACCTAAATTTGCTCTATCTTGAAGCTTCTTGTGATTGAATTTCAAAGTAAACATTGAATTTGAAATCTGATAGTTTCTGTCGCTTGATAATTTTGAATATAAGTGTTTCAGAAAAAATCGAGAAAATTATGCCTGTTTTTTCAAACATCGCATATCGCGATATGTTGTTCATTTATGGATTTGCGAATGGAAAAGTTCGCGCAGCGGTTCGGTTTTTTGTTTTCCCAAAGGACAACAACCAAATATTTGTACAACTGTTCAAATTAGGTGAATAGATGTTGTATAAGTTGACTCGTTTGGGAGCAATTTGAAAAAATCAATTAAATAAGACCAAGTCGGATAGAACTATTTCTAATATAACACATGAAAACACTCACTCAAAGTCAAAATTTGGAAGAAAAGCTTGTTCAGCGTACACATCAATTAATCGAGCGGAAATTCTCAGAACTTATGACCAAATTCGAGAATCCTTTTAAAATTTAAATGGAACGAATAAAATAATAGTAATCACTTTCCGATTATTCAATGTTGAAAAAAATCGAACTAATGTGAAGTTTAATATTTGTTCTAAAGCTGTGAAAAAAATGGTAAAAAATTTGTTATTTACATGGAACGTATGTTGATTTTAGTGAAATTATTGAAAAGATGCGAGCTTATTTCTCAAAGCAATATACATTTTCCAGAAAATACAAAATTCATTGAATTCAAGAAACAAAATGTATAGTCTGAGATGTTTTCAATATGGATAAATTTGTTATATGATTTAAACTAAAGAAACGTTATCATTTAAAGAGGTAATTGTTAGTAGTTATTAAGGTGAAAGCATTAGAATTCAAAAACTTTGGAAAATTTTTACACTTGAATGATCAATAATACATATTGTGAGTGAAGTGAAAATGGTACCAAAATTTAGACTAACATTCACTTGCCAGAGTGGTATGACAAAGAAATATTGTAATTTTCATATATATTCATTAGCATGAGCTTCCTTTTCAAAGAATCTTGATGCCTTCAACTAAGCTTTGAAAAATTCAGTTTTTCGGGAAGCTATTAAAGGAAGTGGCATATAGGAAACGTCATTTAGTATCGGGTGTTTTTGTAGAGTGATAAGACTTTCGATAGGGATAACTGTGATTTGACAGAAGATAGAAGGTAGAAGCCATGTTGTTTTGACATTTCTGTTCAGTAAGCATTGACAACTTATCATGAAAAGACTCACGTCGCAACAACGTTTACAAATTGTTGAAATTTATTTTCGAAATCAGTGTTCTATTCGCCAAACCTATAGGGCATTTCGTGAAATTTATGGTTCACATAATCGTCCATCAGAGCAGCTTATTCGTCGAGCTATCGATAGATTTCGGACAAAATTTTCTCCACTCGATGCAACAACAACAAGGCACAGAACTGTACGAACAGAAGAAAATATCGCTGCTGAAAGTCATAGTGTTAATGCCAATCCAGATTTGTCTATTCGTCGACGTTCACACAAAGTTGGACTCTGTGCATCCACTACATGGAAAATTTTGCATAAATATCTAAGTCTACACCCATACAAGATCCAACTGGTTCAAGAACGAAAGCCACCTGACCATAATAAGCGTCGTTTTTCTGCTGATTGGGCCCTAGAACGGCATGAAGTTGCTCCAATTTTTTATTGTAAAATTGTGTTTAGTGATGAAGCCCATTTATGGTTGAACAGCTATGTAAACAAGCAAAATTGCCGTATATGGAGTGAAAACAATCCTCAAGAAATTCTGCAGGTTTCATTGCATCCTGAAAAATGAACTGTATGGTGTGCTTTACACGCTGGAGGCATCATCAGTCTATATTTATTTAAAAACGATGCTGGAGCTAATGCTGCAGTAAATGGTGCTCTTTACAGATCGATGATCAATGATTATTTGTTTCAAAATTTGAATGGTATCGACCCAGAAGTGTTTTGGTTAAAACAAGATGGTGCTACACCTCATGCTGCTACCGTAACAATTTATTTATTGAAAGAAAGATTTGGCGATAACATTATTTCGAGGAATGGTCCATTTAATTGGCCTCCAAGATCATGCGACATAACTCTACTGGATTATTGTCTTTGGGGTTATGTCAAGTCATTTATTTATGCTGATAAACCAGAAACATCGCTTTGGAAGCCTATATAACTTGTGTTATTGATGAAATAAGGGCTGAATTACTTGAAAAAGTGGTCCAAAATTGATCTGGTCGAATGCGGTTCCTCAGAGGTAGTCGTGGTGGACATATGCCGGAAATAATTTTCAGAACATAAATGACATAAAATTATCTCTCAAATAAAAGAAATAATTTGGCTCCAATCCTAATTTGAACTTGGTTTATTTCAATTTAAAGTTTCATCACTCTAAAAAAAACACCTGATATAAAAATCACTAGAGTGAAGACCACGTTGGTCCTTCTAAAATGCTACTACAATCATTTCATTCTCATAGCATAAAAAAAATATTATACGTGGAATAGCGTTAAGAAATACGTTATGCTGATGATGAAAGAATCAAACGTTTAAATCAAATTCCAGCCAAGAATATCAATCCAGAATAAATGAAAATTCGAAGTAAAAGAATACGGATACAATTAAGAGGAATATTAACACAATGAAATTGAAATATCAAAATACATTTTCCAAGTTTCCATTAGAGGAATTAGAAATTCAAATTTTAAATCTTTTCTATCCCTACTTATCCCTACTTAATATTATAAATGCGAATGTAAGTTTGTTTGTTACGCTTTCACGCAAAAACTACTGAACCGATCATCATGAAACTTTGTACATATACTCTTGAAGGTATTAGAAGTAACATAGGGTACTTTATATTAAAAAAAAAAAAAATTTTTACGAAAGATAAAACAATTGTTTGTCAAAAAATCGTCAAATTTAGCTACTTCAGTAATGAAGTTTTACTATTATTATACCCTTACCCTTTATCTTTCATACTTATTTAATGACTCCACTGCGGGCGAAGCCGCGGGTAAAAAGCTAGTTACAAAATAAATTAAATTAGAAAAAATCCATTTTACAATCAGAAAATTCAAAACACACTCGACGCTAGCTGGCAGCTCAAGATATAAGATAATAACTAATAAGAAATACTATAATAATCACCACATACATACTTATCAATTTTACTCGTATTCCAAACAGTCCTTCGATGAAGCTCTTCTTCCAAGAGAAGCAGAACTCTGCCTCACTTCCTGTTTGATGATGATGTATGCATCTCGCTCAGATGGTCTCCTCATTAACATCGCCCCGGCCAACTTGATGCCCTATTTTTCATCGTTCTCCAGGACCGCCTATTCATCTCCATGCCTCCAAAAAGTGACTGACGTCTGTCTTAGCGGAATGCCTGATTGTGATTAATATTTGCTGCTTGGGTCGGGTCTCGAAGAAAGATTGGGCTTTGTTTCGGTAAAAGGACTAGAATAAGCGAGCTCTCCAGCGCTGCGGAATATCCAAAAGGTTGGACTATAAAAGACCTCTTAAACAATGAACTCGATGGGTTTTCTACGAATATTCTTCGCTTTTATCCTGCCTGTAATATTTTTTGTACCTCAGCTTAAGATATTATGACTGCGAGCTTTTTTAAGAACTTCCATTTCCTGTAATCCGTTGCGTCTACTGAACTACTAATGCTGTGTTTCTTATGGATTCGGTGATCATTGGATCAACAGATACTCTTGTCAAATTTGTCAAACGGATCAACAAATTTGGGTTTCACAAAACAAGTTCAGGTATTTGATCACGTGGATCAGTTTACCTAAGAAAACATCTGATAACGTTGCACTTTTAACGCTACACCATAGAAATAGAAATGAGGAAGATAATAATGTATATTTTTCTGTGGTAGCACTGTTAATGTAGGGTAAGAATTTAGAAACGGATTATTATTGCTTGTATGCTTGCCATACTATACTACTACGAACTACATTATTAGTTACTGAATTGTTTCGGGAAATGAACTGTCCCATCATCAGATTACTAAAGACCTAACAGTGGTATTTAAACAAAAGTGATGAATATTTTGAATATTTCAACAGATTCTCGGTAATGCCTAATAGTGGTACAGAGGTTCACAATCGGAACGTGATAAAAAACCGGGTTAAAAAAAAAGAGGGGCCTTCTAACAGATATCGGAATGTCGGCAATCGACAAAGAAGGTTGTTAAACAGATGGTACCCATTTAAATTCTCAAATAATTTTTGGGGTTACAAAGCTCCGTAGTCATTCATTATTTTTACATTATTTTGTTGTATATCTCAAATATTTGGATTTAGAAAGCTCCATACAGTCATTCATTATTTCTTACATTATTTTTATTGTGAACGAATTTGAAAATTTCAATGATTAAGTTTCTTTTCTTTTGAATCTACATGTAAAATTTTTCTTAAGATTTTCTTTTGTGGGAAGGAATTACTGTTTTCTAAAGAATGAGTGGCAAAAAAACAAAAATTCAACTTTTGCCACTCATTCTTTAGAAAACAGTAATTCCTTCCGACAAAAGAAAATCTTAAGAAAAATTTCACATGTAGAAATAATTATTTTTGGTAATTTGCCTATCATAGTTGAAATGATGAAGATAATGCTAAAATTAGATATGTATCGATATTTCAATCATATATTATCGAGATATTGTTAAATTCAATAATATATTATGAGAACTAAATAGTCTTTTCCGGTACACAAAACCAAAAGAATCGTTTGGAAGTAAAATTTTTGTTCCGATAATATAACATAACTCAGATCACTTTTTCTAATTACTCATGCCACGATATGATTTTAATCAGTCAGTAGAAATAAATAAAACCTACTCCCAATAAATTGAAATATAATTAACTAAGAATGCATGACAGGGATATACGAAATTAAAATTAAAAGAAGCTTTTCTATTAAAATCTGGAAAAATAGTTTTGGTCAATATTCTTTCTTCGATTGATCAAGCTTGGAAAGTTCATTATGAAACCTTGAAATAAATTTTCCTTATTGATTGAGATAAAACTAAATAGTGAATACCTACTGAAAAAAAATCGTCAAAAATTAATTCACAAAAATAGATCTCCAGACTTCTATGTATATTTTCCAATATTCGTTCAACAAAAAGTTCAGAACTTGGAAATGTTTGCAGTTAGAGAAAAATCTGCATGTACTCAAATACTCAAAATATCCTGCAGCTGTACTCCAAAGAGGTTTCTCGAATAGTTTCTCAGTTAGTACATTTCACGAGTTTGAAAAATCGAAATTATAATTGGAAATTCAACAAGAATTTAGAGTCTGTTCACAGTGTGAAAACTTGGGGTGTTCCCATTCAAAATTGAGAAAATATAGGGATACTGATTGTTTGAACTGCCAGGGACACTTTCGTTAAGTCACGTATCCTTGAATATCATCCTATTTCTCTGGAAAACGCCAATGAATTTTGCTTTGATTGCTTTGCATTGATGAAGATGAAATGACTGACTTCTTATCAATTGAGCAGCCAAATTACGGTGATGATGATGGTCATGAGGCCTTAGTTCTTAAATTAGCTGAGTTATATAGAGGTGCAATTATAAATTCTTCGGAATTGTTCGGGTAGTTCCATATATTAGGTTGAATTGCTGAGAAGATGCCCGACAGGCATATTTGGATTATCTTGAAAATTGCGTCTCATAGCTCATATAGTGTCCTACTTTAATACATTTTTGACACGCTTCCTGCAAATAAAGTTTTCAACTTCTCCACAAAATGAAGAATTGTTTGTGCACTTGGCCGATTATGAGGACAACCTGCATGTTTTCCGTGCAGATGTGTATAGAGCTTTGATTTGGATAGTAAATTTCAATAATTTCGTAGCATTGTTGTAGTAATAATAATAAATAAACATCAAACATGTTTTAGTATTGAATAATCCACGTTGTTTTGAAATAACCTGATCTAAAAAACTTTCACATGATTTATTCACCATATGCTCTTACTCGTATTTCAGTTAAATATTTTGTAGCAATAATGATGTTTTCTTTCACCAAGATCCTCGCCAAATATACAAATCGATATTGAACATTACATGCCAAGTAAAGAACACTTAGTTCTAATTCGCAATAAATTCATCTAAGTAATAAATTGAATTCTTGAATGGAAATGTTTCCATGCTGTTCATAATCATCTTTTCAGATAGCTGCTTCGTGAAAACTATGGTTTCGTTCGAGACTTTGGGGCACCAAAACTCCACACCTTCCTGCGACAGTTTTCATGACGTGGAATGCTATGTCTTAGTGTCAATGTGGTGATACAAACCCTTGAATGGAAAAGTGTATAAATTCTTTTGGACATAAGAAGAATACTCAATTCATATAAAGCTGGTATGATAAATTCTTTGAGCTCGCGAAAAGCATCATTATTTTTGTCGATTTGTTTTAGATTCAGGATTGTTCGAACTGTCCTCTTCCGGAGAAGTAAAAGATCCCGAACGTAGCCCACAGTCGCCCCCCGGGCATTAGATCTTGACAAGATGAGGGCGCTTGTCAGGACTAGGTCCCTAGTTTCGTCCCGGAGAAATGGAGGGTTAAGTCTTGGTGCATAACGTAATGCCATTCGCGCCAGTCACTGGACCTGTATGGTGGAAGATCTCCGAATGGGACCCTAGTTTTGCCGTTCTAGTGAAATGGAGGGCTGAGCTGGTTTATTAACTCAGTGACAGGAAGTCTGTCGCAGCACAGGGCTTATTCCTTTAAACTAGCGTACTCTAGCCTATTGCAGTAAATCTCCGGATTTTTCTGTCCAATGTCGAGTGTAGCATACTGCGTTACCTCGGGTGGTGGATTGCCCTCAGGTGTCACTTGTGCCACCTGGCCATCCCATTGGTGTTCGACTCGAGGGAGCAGTGGTTGAAAGTCCGCATGCTAGACTAGGGAGGTATTTCATTTATCTGTTCGCTGACCACCATGTTCGGGATATTCTTATGAGATGACTCAGGGTTTAGCGGTACTTGACGGTTCGACCGGCCTTGTCCTGAACCCGGATCAATGCGTAACTTTTTAGGGTTTGTGGATCTCGATGAAATGGCTTAGCCGTTAGTGCTTGACGCCAGGATCAATCAAAAGACCTTTATGGGTTCGTGGGTTATGACGTACTGTGTTGACGGTGTTCGTAGCAGGATCAATTTAAGTAATCAATCTTGGGATTATCTTAGTTCATGGGACTGTGTTCGGGTGCTTGGATAAGAAGCCCTTCCGGCGAGTGAGTTGCGTCACAAGCCAACTCGGGTTATGACCAGCAGAGCCAATAGAGGTTGAATAGTGCTTCGCTGCTATAGGTCAGACGGTTTTGGCTTTCGAGCCGAGGCCCAAACTGAAAGCTGGTGAGTTCATGTCTTCGGAGGGTTCTCGCTTCGCGCGATGATATGGCGTAATCCATATCACACTTTCTGCCTCTAGGGGCGGACTGTGGAGACTGCTGAGTAGTCACTTGGTGAAAGAGCCACGCTTACATGCCAATATAAAACCTGGTAGAATTCACGTGTACCCCACACTTTAACTCCACACGTTGCAACCGAGAAGAAATTGGCAAAGTACGTCATAAGGGCTGCGTGTCTATTTTGATTTTCAATAGATTGCCATTGCTGGTTCTTTTCCTCATGTCTTCAGTATGCCGCTACCATGAATGAACTCCATCCAACGATAATCCAAACAGTTTAATGATATTATTCTTTCCACCTAATTTTCCGAGGACTTTGCAGCTGTTCCATCTTTCAGACGTCGGGTAAATTCATCTCTCCATCAGTTGTAGATATTCAATATCAGAAGCCTTCAAGAAGGAGGAAGTGTCATCTGCAAAAAGAACATTTATCAAGTAAGATACAAACTGATTGCATCTCAAGTCAGAGTCATACATATAAATGATGAAGGATAGAAGCTCCAAGTTTGGTCCTTGAGGAACTCCAACTTTATGTTCAATTTCTCCGACATTACATTCCTCCACTGAACTAGATGTTAACTGTCCAAAAGGAATGAGCAGGTCAAGTCCACGGTTTAACCCTCTATGCCGAATCATTGCATCTTATTTGTAAGGATATTATGATTTATTTCATTTTTATAATTTCAGTAAATTGTTGACAACAAGTAACACCCTGTAAACTCGTACTACCGAGAAAACGAACCAGAGGGAGTTTCATGATGTCTTATGATTGAAAAAAATACCTGCACTCTTTTTGTTACGAGAACAACAAATGCTCCGGTCTCCGAAACTCCATAAAAACTTAGAATTCGGCCAAGCCTTCACGACTACCCCAATTCCCATATTACCGGGATTTTTCTCACAATTTCACCGACGAAAACTTTCGCGAAGCAAGAGACATATTTCACCCCATAACTGGGTCAAATTTCGCGAAGTAGAAATGAAATTAATCTAAATTCACTCCACGACGTGCTCTAAGTGAGCGTAAAATATTTAGGTGCAATTAATAAGGGAGGGCGGTAATATATAAACGTCAAGTTTGATCGCCGAACTCTTTTATGATTTAAGCTGGGTGTTTAAACTAACGGTGGGTTTTTTCTGTAAATAAATGCGGTTCTCGTTCCATTTTCCCGCCGGAAGTTTTCCGCTAATAACCGACACCTAATGCGGGATTATTTCCGGAAGAAGTTTCCAGCAAAAATTTCTCGAAAGTGCGGTGATTAATTATTTTTTTCAGAATGCACGGAAGCAAATTGTATAAATCCATTACTACCTGATCTTAAGTTGTTCATTATTTATGTGCAATTAGGTTCTAATACCTCAGTGCGGGAATTACGAAGTCTGCGTGATAGAGCATCCATTAACTTGGCTTCGAATAAGGCTGAAAGAATCCACCCAAGCCATGTTGGAATATTTTTGGTACATATTAATCAGGTGCATAATTATCTGACATTCATATTGTCACGCTTTTCACTAAATCTAATTGATAAATAATCGAAAACCATAAATATTTAATAATTTGAAATAAGGTTATTCTGATTTTCACAAATTTTTTTTTGTTGGGCATTTCCCATGATATTTATGTTCAGCAAGTTATGCCATTCAATCAACGAAAGACATATGCTTCAACAACGTTTGGAAAGTGTTAAATTATTTCTGAAAAATCAATGCTCATTTGTGAACACTGAAAACTTCAAGGAGAATTCATGGACGACATTACTCAGTTAATCAATTCACTGTTCGTCGTATTGTAGACAAATTTGACAGTGAATTTTCTTTACACGATACAAGAGTACTAGTATCAGGTGTTTTTTCTTTAATGTTATAGAACTTTAAATTGAAATAAAACACTTTTAAATTAAGATTGAAGCCAGTTTTTTTTATTCGAAAGATAATTTTATGACATTTATTTTTTGAAAATAATTTCCGGCATATGTCCACCACGACTAGCTCTGAGGAACCGCATTCGACCAGATCAATTTTGGACCACTTTTTCGAGTAATTCAGGCCTTATTTCATCAATACCATGAGTTATGTTGGCTTCCAAAGCTTCTTTTGTTTCTAGTTCATCAGCATAAACCAATGACTTGACATAACCCCAAAGACAATAATGCAGTGGAGTTATGTCGCATAGTCTTGGAGGCCAATTAATGGGACCATTTCTCGAAATAATGTTATCGCCAAACCTTTCTTTTAATACTTCAATTGTTACGATAGCAGCATGAGGTGTAGCACCATCTTGTTGGAACCAAAACCCTTCAGAATCGATACCATTCAAATTTTGAAACAGATAATCATTGATCATTGATCTGTTACGAGCACCATTCACTGTAACATTAGCTCGGCATCGTTTTTAAAGAAATTCGGACCGATGATGCCTCCAGCGTGTAAAGCACACCACACAGTGCATTTTTCAGGATGCAGGGGAACCTGAAGAACTTCTTGAGGATTGTTTTCACTCCATATATGGCAATTTTGATTATTTACATAGCCGTTCAACAAGAAATGAGCTTCATCACTAAACACGATTTTACGATAAAAAAGTGGATCAATTTCAAGCTGTTCTAGGGACCAATCAGCAAAAAAATGACGCTTATTATGGTCAAGTGGCTTTAGTTCTTGAACCAGTTGGATCTTGTATGAGTGTAGACCAAGATCTTTACTCAAAATTTTCCATGTAGTGGATGCACAGAGTCCAACTTGTTGTGAACGAATAAGCTGCTCTGATGGACGATTATGTAAACCATAAATTTCACTAAGTGCTCTATAAGTTTGGCGAATAGAACACTGATTTTGAAAATAAATTTCAACAATTTATAAACGTTTTTGCGGCTTCAGTATTCCCATGATAATTTGTCAATGCTTACTGAACAGAAATGTTGAATATCCTTTTGTCAAATAATAGTTATCCCCATCAAAATTTCTGTCACTCTAAAAGAAACACCCGATACGACAAAGAAATGCACGCAAACAAGAGAATATTGACATGGTTGTAGATTTATCGGTTCCACTTCGTTCTTAATAATTAAATTTTTCTCAAACAACAACTTCGAGAATTTTAAGAAAAGATTTTGGTTTACATCCTTACATATTTCAACTGTTTCAAGAATTAAGCCATTTTGCCTCGTTAAAGGTCGCTTCTTTTATGATTTGGCTCTCGATAAACTTGAAGCTGATGAACAGTTTCATCTAAAAAAAGAAAGAAGAACCCACCAAGTTAAACTAATCGTAGTATGAGCATTTACAAACTTTATTTGAAAATAATACGTCTATATATGATATGAAATTTTTTTATACAATTTTTTAAACATAATGCAGAATAAATGATTGAAACTAAATTCCTAATAGTAAGTCGGCTCCTAAGAAAAACTCTTATCACCAATTCATGTGGTTATTATTGTTGAATAAATCAATTTGAATAGATATTCAACAAAGATTTTATCAACCCTTTCTAGAAATTTCAAAGTGAAGAGAATATTTCACAATCCCTCATTGTAACGGTATTCCTGCAGGATTTCTCTATTCTAGCGTTGGCTACCCCTGATAACTGATATGGTTTATGGGGTTCTACCGAACGACAGTCGAATCCAATGTTGTATTTTATCTTCATGAACATATATTTCTGATTATCGCGTAGAAATATATCTGTAAACTCTGGGTTAGAATGGTTTATGATACAAGGCGGACTTTGTTTGTCAATATTTTGTGTTTCCAAATAGGACTTGGTCACGTACTGGTAGATGTACGCTGTGTAGATCAAATGAATCCGAGTGGAAAGCGGGATTGTTTGATTTTAACTTATCGTGAGCGCATTCGCCATTTTGTTGTCGTTTGGGATTTCGTTAAATATCTAATAAACTTATCGTAGAAAAACGATGAAAAATGATGAATTCAAAAAATTTATTTGAACATAATGAGAACTTTGATTCATGGTTCAGGAGTTTCAAGTCGGTTTCACAATAAAAGCTACGATTAATATCAAAATACTCGGTGGCTCCAACATGTTAACTATTGGGATTGAGAAATTCGTTTCTTCTAAATACTGGAATGATAAAAAATAACCACAATAAATTTATCGTAGGAATAAATATCACACTGTTAAGATATGATATTTCATTATTTTTTTGAAAATTTTTGTCGTCAGAACAAACTTTGTCCAGTTATTGACAAAAAGTCTATTGATATTTATAGATAACAATAGCCATCCACTGTTACTACGAATTCATGTAGAAATAAAGAATAAAAAACGATGAAATCAACGTGCTACAAAACAATATCTACTAGGCAGTAATTTTTTCTAGATGCATTAACTTCTCCTCAAACTCTTCACGAAGATCATGTTGATTTCGAACAAGAAAAAACGAAATAAGCTGTTATACCTCATTTATGGGTTGCATGGAAAAAACAGCTGGTGTAATTCCTACCAATATGAATGTGGCTACCCTGATGTTCCAAAAATACAGATTTCCTATCGGTTAACCCAATATATTTTTCAGAGTATTGCAATATCTCCATAACATAATTAACATCGTTGCACCCAAACATAATAGGCTATGTTGAACATGGATCCCGACCCATTTGGATGACTCTGTCATATCTAATTGGATTTGACACAATTGTACAAGTTTACATAGCGTGTATCCACCAAATAGGCTAACAAAATGAGCAATTATAGTTGTATTGATGTATCATTATTTATTACGCTGAATTGAATATAACAGTGCTTCGGCAAAACAAATTCGGTCTTTGAACGCATGTCGAAGCAATTTCACAGACTGTTGGTTCCTGGCGGTTGTTTGCAGTTGGCATGCAGGGCATTTTCATCGTTTATTGTATGGATTCTTAATGCGGTTGTTTACCGGGATTTAGTTGAGGTTAGGTTTTTGATGAAGTTTCTTCGGTGTGGAATCCGTTTTATTCGAATAATTGGTTTTAGATTTCTGAACGATGAATATATTTTTTAGTCGTTTTATTAAGGTGAATTGAGAAGAATCGTGAAAAATTAAGTACCAGAGTATTCTGCAAACTTCAGCTGAATGAATATTACTCTTTCTCTTAAGTAACATGAAAACCTTTCCACTATTGTGTAATTATGAATATGAAACATTCACTAAACTGAAACATAAGATTGGCTAAATATAAGTTTGGACAAGTTTAATTCTCTAAGAGCTTTCCTGTGAACTGTATTACTTGCAAAGCTCAAAATTTCAAATAGGAAACTTGCTGCACGGACCATGATAATCCAAGTACTTTATTGATTTTTGGGTGTTGATTCCAATGGATGATCGAATCACCAGTGCTTTTAAGACATGTTATAAATCTATTATGTCCATTGTGAAACAGACTACGTCTTATTAATCGCGGCAAATTAGCGGCTTCAGTATCTTTAAGTGAGAATAGAGAATTTCAAATTCCATTAGAAGACAAAAATGAAGATTTATTGGCATTTTCACTAAGTAACTAGTTTTGATTATCTAACAGATTATACTCAGGTTATCTTTGATAACATGAATAATCACAAAACGGTAATAGATGTGGACTGAACCGTAAATATATACGAAAATGTTCATTTATTGATACTAGTACAAACGAGGATACTGCTGGAAAAACTTGAGTTCTATCGTATCCAAGTTGTTACGTTGTTAACTGACAAATAGGGTGCAAACAACCTACCTCAATTGAAATTTCCACCCAGCAGCAGTTGGGTCATGGTGTTCCTCAGGGTTCTATATCGGGACCACTTTTATTCCTTAAAATGTGATTCATGCTTAACTGTGGTTTGACTCAAATAGGATGAAGATCAATCCTGAAAAGAGTCAAGAGCTTCTATTCGAAAGTAGAACAACATTAAGCATTGACCTCAAACTTCTGATATAAGACTGCAGCCAACGATAAAATTCTCGAAGCATATCGACAATCTGATTCAAAAATTATCAATAACAACTTATGCAGTTTGAAGAGTTTAAACAGATGGTAGATCCAGAAATGACAAGAACAGAGTATTTTGGTCGTTTCCACAGTGTTTTAAACTATTATGTACTCTTTTGGGGAGGATACAAAGACAGTCAAATAGTGTTTATGAAACAAATTTTGTTGTGTAATGGAGGATTAAGTCGTGATACCCAACACGGAGGTACGGGTTTTCATTGCAGCGTAGGACTTAGATCCTTAAGACTAATGTTACTCTGCCCAATTGCAGATTAATCTTCCAGATTTATCTGTCCAAAGGTCGAGCGCGCTATGTAATATACTGCGTTACTTTGAAAGGGTGAATGCTCACCGGCGTTTTCGTACTACTGGCCACCCCATAGATGTTGGTTTGAGGGAGCACAAGTTAAAATCTATATGCTAGACTAAAAGAGTATGTACTTCATCTGGTCGCGCGTAATTCTCGTCTCAGCAGTTTAGTGGGCTTGATGAAACGACCGATCGTCGGCTCGAACCAGGATTATTTGTGAGATATTTCCGGAGTTTTTCGGTTTTGGTCATATTGCTGAAGACTCTTCATGCTCGAACCAGGATTGATTGAAAGACTTGACGATAGGATCGGTTGTTTGTACTCAAATCAGGATCAACTGAAGCATATATTCTTGAGACATTTCTTGATTTTGAATTCGGGGCTGGGTAGTGAAAATTCAGCATCTTCGGCCTCCAAAACAACTCGCGTACTGACCTGCAGAGCTAGTAGAGGTTGGATAGTGCTTCACTGCTTGCGACGTTTTCGAACTGAAGCCAAAACTGAAAGCAGGGTGGATTAAACTCCATTGGAGTGCTTTGTGTGATGATAAGGCGTATCCTTATCACACAACCTGCTTTCGGGCGTTGTGGAGACTACTTAGTGGTTACATGATGAAAGAGCTACGATAACATGCCAGTAACTACAATGGTGGTAACTATACTCTTCATCCATGATCTTAAAGAGAGCCAATGGAGAAACAACTCTCAATCATTATTACAATATGCGAAATGCAAAAACCTTCAACATCTAAGGAAATGTTAATGAAGGAATGATACTACAATAAAGAGAAGTATTTTTGCGATATAATTCAATAGTTTGAAAATGATCCCCACGTAAGATTTGTTGATGTATACAAACATTATAATTGTCAATACTGCTCGTGAAATACTAGTGTGAATAGATTAAATGAATGAAAAAAATCAATAGATCTCATTAGAAGTTGGCAATCTATAACAAAGAAATAAGCATGCTCTGAAAACCACAGAAAACTACTACTTTGTTGTAAGAAATAACTTGACCTTCTTTCTGTTAACAAACTCATTTTATACACACATCGAAAATTTTCGTCAGTGGATTGAAGAGTGCAAAGAACTGTGATCATTTGAATTATGCACTGTTCGAATCAATTATGGAAAAAATTCCCGTCTAATTAAGCCGAAATACTTGCTACAATTGCATGCCTGTCAGTGCTTAAAGTTAGAGTGAGATTTTACTCGTTTCTATTCAAATGATTGAGCTCAAAATAAGAGGCTTTCGAAACCAATATTTATCCTTATTGAATCACATGATTCAACGAATGTTGAGAAAATTGAAAACAATATCCAGAAAATCGATGAACCCCATCGGCAGCATGTTCCGCTATGATAAAAATTAATGATGGATTTCTCCAATTTAATCCCCGTTTTACCACAACTATATTGATATTCCGATAGCGAGCCCTACAACGGGAGATCTTGTTAGCACGAGTCTGGCCTCTTACATAAATTGGAGTTATATCATGGAGGATGCAAATTAATCAAAGAAATTAATTAGGGTTGAAGCTGACATAATTCCCGGACTACAAGGGAACCTGAAATTCTCTATCAAATACATATTGCCCCAGTTAAGACTAGCTGTTCGAATGGGGAGCTCTTGCAGCATACATATATTTGTACAATAATTAGAAGGGAAGGAGATGAAATCTCCTACTCCATTTGAGACGGGTAATCCGGTCCCTATCAAATAATACATCCGGATAAACTTATATGCATCTGCTTCTGACTCGCGTATTACACGGCATTTGTATTTTTGAGCGAGGGGATTGTCGTACTTGAGCTCATTCGCCAACGACAAGCTCCCGACGTGAGGTCGTGTTATTGCTGTTGCTTCCGCTTCGTTGTGATGTGCGGAAATTCGCTTATGTTGCTAAACGATGTATGGTTTATGGTTGGTTTCCAATGTACTCGGAGGGAGTCGAGTTGCACATGTTTGTATGTAACCATGGTGCAAATATAATGATGTGCTCACGCGCAATGTTCCCTTTCCCAATTCAGGCTTGATGACGTCAACTGTGAGACAAACTCAAATTTGTGTGGTATTTACTCTGTAGCATTAAGAAGAGAGTCACAGTTTCTCCAGCTTGATTTTTTCAGATTGCGGCAATCTTATTATACATGAAGAATCAAACTACAACATTTGTGACATATTACTGTACAACATGTTAACCAACAAAAAAATGTGCTCGTGGGACCTCGTTTCAAGCAAACTGAACCCAAACATGATAATAATAATAATAATAGTGCCTTTATTCATACATTTACAATATATAAATATAGGGCGAAGTCTAGCTTAAAGCTACTCCACTCAACCCTGAAAAAAAAAAAAAAACAAAAAGGAAAAAAAAACCAAAAGGATAGAAACAAAAATGAGCGAAAAAAAAATTAACCAATCAATTACATTGTGAGTAAACAAAACATATTTCATATTCACAAAATTATCCTAATTTATAATTGGCTCGTCAAGAATTTTGACTTTTTCTCAGTGAGCCCAAAGAAACGCCTTCACACGAAACTAAAAATTCATTATGTAACTTCACCGCATTGAAGGTGAAGGAGCGCTGAAACATGGCTGAACCAAATCTTGGCAACATGAGCTTATGATCATGCCTAACGTCCACGCAATGAACATCACGTCTAAAAATTAGCTTTTCTCTCAAATACGGTGGAAGACAAGAACGTAAAATTTGATGAACCATAGTCGTCAGGTGGAGCCAGAAAACATTCACAACCCTAAGCCATCCCAAGCTGTTAATTCCGTCCCTTATTCCACTGTCATATTTCCTCAAACCGAAAACAAACCGGCAGCATGAATTCTGCATTTTCTGTAGTCTACACCTCTGTACGGAATCAAGGCAAGGGTAAAATACCGTTAATCCATAGTTTGGACAAAACGAGAGTCTCACAGAGATACTTGCGTGACTGAAAATCCAAACAATATCTCTGCCGATACAAAAGGCGCAATGCAAGGAAAGAATTCCTCAACAGCAACGAGACATGCTCCCTGAATCTCAACTGGCAATCGAAAAAGATTCCCAGGTTTCTACAGCAGGTGGAGGACGGAATTCTTTCACCGCCCATCTTGATCTCAACCACACCCTGAAATGTCCTGGGAAAAAAGCATATATAAAAACATTTTTTAACATTTATCTTCAAATTATTCATTTGGGAATAACGCATAATTAAGTCTAAATCCTCATTCAACCGCTCGACAGCCTGAGAAACAGAGGAGGGATGAATAGAGAGGCGAACCTGAGTGTCATCACAATAAAAATGGGTGGATGCGAATCTGACCACTTTATGCATGTCAGCCACATATATAAGGAACAGCAGAGGTCCAAGAACAGATCCTTGTGGCACCCCTGAAGTTATAGGGCAATAATCTGAATATGTATCACGCAATTTAACGCTCTGATACCTATCAGAAAGGTAAGACTTGAAAAATCTCAGAGCAGTTTCATCAAAACCAATATAAGTTAATTTAGCACAAAGCAGCTCATGGTCCAGGGTATCGAATGCCCTTGCGAAATCCAATAAGGTGAGAATTGAGGCATCACCCCGATCCAAAGATCGCAAAATATCATCAGTGATGTTCAGCAAAAGAGTGGTAGTACTGTAACCCCCCCTGAAACCCGACTGCTGCGCAGTGAGAATTCCATTGCCGGTGACGTATTTATAAACCTGAAGAAACAATATCCTCTCCAGAAACTTTGACAGAGCTGGTAGTACACTTATCGGACGACAATCAGATAAGCTCTCAGGACTAGGGATCTTGGGTATAGGATTTACAATAGAGTACTTCCAATCATACGGATAATAACCAGACTCAATGCAAACATTAACAATGTTTGCATTGTTATCCCATCCCATCCTCTGCATTGTATTTTTTTACTCCCATCTTACTTTTCAAACACCACCAAATGCAGAAATATAGGTAGTTAGAGTCTGGGGGATGTAAAGGCCATTGTTTTGGTGAAATGAAGGCTGGAATATTCTATTGAAGCCATCAGACGATGTGCTGCTCTCTTTGAGCTGGTGCAGAGTCCTAATGGCACACCCAGCGTTCTGATTTAAATCGTTTACTTGGCCAAGGCCCCAGGGAACCACCGAACACTATATGTAGATAAGAGTATAAACTTTTACTGCTTCTGATATGAAAACCATTGGAGAACATTCATTTCATGAGATTGCTGCACAAATCAGATTTGGCTTTTGATATGCTAGCAAATGGTCTCGATTGAGAGAAGAACGATTACTCAAGTAAACACTATCATTTTGCTTGTTCACAACTTGTTGAGCTGTAAACTGTTCTCATAAGAGAATACCAAATTGTCTAACTCATGACGTGATGCCATCATATCCGACTGTTTTACCTGATCGAGTCTTACGTTTTTCTGTGTATGATTCAAGTCCGGACCTTTTCGTATTTTGAAGACCTTTACCTGAAGTTTGTATTTACATATGCGGCTAATGCATCCTTGTGATATTCCAATATCTTTTGTCAATTGATTGCCATTTTGACATGTATTTCGTTCCAATAATTTCTTCACATGAATAAGGATTCACTGTACATTTATATCACATAATGTTGATTAATATTTATGATTGAGTGTTGCTCATTTGATGCGTTTCGTCACATAGTAACGCCTTGAGGTGTTTATAAATAAGTGGTCCAAAATTTGGTTATATACAATATTTAAAATGTTTCTGTTTTGAGATAAGAGACCAATAAATTTTTTCACTCTTGGAAACATTGGGTTATGAGAATAGAGCTGAAGTAAATAACTCAATATGTTCATTCAATAAATTCCCCTAAGTTCTTAATCGACACGTTCCCGAATTTTCTAATAAGTTCAGTTTCAGACCCATATTTTTTTTATGCAAAATCTTGAAACGCTAACATTCCTGAGTCAGTCACTTAATTAGTTAGTTTGTTAGTTAGGTAGTTAGTTAGATAGTTAGTTATTTAGTTAGTTCAAAAGTTAGTGGCTTAGTTAGTTGGTTTAGTTACTTAGTTAGTTAGTTTGGTTGGTTAGTAAGATAGTAAGTTGGTTAATTAGTACAGTAAAGTAGTTAGTTCGTTAGTAAGGTAGTTTTTTGGGTAGTAAATTAGTCAATTAATAAGATACTTAGTTTAGTTATTTAGTCAGTTAGTTAATATTTGATTGATTCGGTCTTTACTTGGTGGAAACTCATTTTAATTAAAAAAATGTAAATGAGACAGTAATCTATTTCCACAAAATGTTTGTACTACTACAACAATTGTTTCACCACGATGTGGCCTCTTCAAGTATTTTCTTGTACTGTCTGATGGTATTCAGGTATTCTTTAAAAAAAAAGAACATAAATCCGGAGTCTACAAGTTGACTTGCAAAGATTGCCCTTTAGTATACATTGGCCTGACTGGTAGATCATTCAAGAAACGTGTCCAAGAACACCAATGGGGTTATATATCCAATACATTCGACATATGCTAATCGTCTGAAGGAATTCAGATATAATTTCAATAACAATTATGAAATTATCCACGTTGAAAGCAAAAGTTCTAGATTAACACTTTTAGAATTTCTTGAAATCAACAGGTATAATGCCCGTAATTGTACGAACAAACAGATGTTGATAAGTCTTCATAACTGAATATCTTTCCTTAATGGCATTTTTTAACGGCAAACTCCAATAAACACCTAGGGTTTTTATGACTTGTGCTTCCATTATTTGGTCACGTACCTAACAATGTATTTAAACTCGGTTACACTGAATACCATCAAACAGTACAATGTAATACCCGAAGAAGCCATATCGTGGTGAAACAATTGTTGTAGTAGTACAAACATTTTGTGGAAATGAATAACTGTCTCATATACATTTTTTTAGTTAGTAAGTTAATTTAGTTAGTTAATTAGTTGGTAGGTTAGTTAATTTAGTTAGTTAATTAGTTATTAAGTTTTTGGTCAGTTAGATAGTTAGTTAGTTATTAAATTAGTTAGCTGGTAGTTAGTTAATTAGCATTTTTGGATAACCGATAATCTTGTTCGGGGACAATTGTTTCAGTTCTCAGTGGGCTATAAAAGCCTAACCAAAGACCTAGAATCTGATGCAACTCATCGCTAGGTACTCTGAGACGAGACGATGTGCACGGCTGTTTCAGTGTCTTCAAGACACAGCCTGCATCACTCGTCTTCAGCCAGACCAATTTTGTGCAAATGCGCTTTCAGCCTGCAGTGACCTGTCATAATTCTGACGAGTTTTTTGAGTTTGACCCTATCCAGACCTACGGCTAGGTCTGCCATCTTTTGCTTCGAAGCTGTTCCAAGGAACGCCTTCTAATGTTTCAGGCCAGGATGGCTGAGCCAGAAAGACTCTAGTCTTGAGTTCATTCTGCCTATTATTATCCGCTTAGCCACTTCATGTAGTCTTCTCAGTAATGGTGCCTAGGCTACCAGAGGTAGCGTGGCTCCAGCAAACGCCGGTCGATTTGCCTCTTCATTGCACAAATAACGATCCAGTTTCACGAACTCACAAATTGCCGTGAAGGCATTCCATTTCTATCTTATTTTCCACGTAAATTTGTAACAATTTGGATAGGAGATTCACCACATTGGAAATGAGTTTGTAAAATTTCCTCTTTTTTTTCAAGCGTTAAACAAGATATTCCGTATGACAGAAGTGTCGCTAGACTTTTAGTTGAATATCTTGAGAAATGCAGATGATATCAAAAGGAGAACTTTGAGAAATTCCAACTCACACACATCAAAACTTCTTGGGAACCAAACGCTCAAGGACCTAAGGTATATTTATGGAAGTTTTATTTTCGATATTAATTATTATTAATTATTCTCTTTGTAATGAAGCTGAGTTAATTCAATTTCTTTTTCTGAATAGATTACGACCGAAATACCTTCAATGAATTCAGCCCTCTTAAACATAGAACTGAGATAATCTATCGTTCAACACCATCCAATGATTGACAATTAAAATCCGCAACTACATAATCCGACGAAATTCTCGAATAATGTCCATCTCTCTGCTGTTGAAATTCCAAAATGCATTCGCGAAATGCATTGACCTAATCCTTTGTTGTGGTGACTGGCGCATAAAAGCTCTAAAAACATTTCAAGTTTCATTCTTTTCAGTCCCCTTCAGATATGAATTTCGGTTAACAGCGCTTGCTGAGTGGCTGACTCTCCTCCAGGCCAGATCTTTTGCGTCATCGCATTGACGTTGTTGGGGCAGGTCGGATTACTAGCAGCCTTTCCCTGGTCCCATATTCGACAGGGATTAGGGCAGGGTTGACTCGTGAAACAAGATTCAAGTAGCCGCGTTGGGAAAAGGTCTGGAGAAAAATCTTACCCTTCAAAGTCAGATAACGTAAAAACTCCCCAGAAAGAGACTGAGGTGAAAGCGAATGCACGTGTGACTCCGCCTTTACTATCCGTTTGATTTCGTCACGAATAAGCTTTCAGTTGATACCAAATTATATAATTTTTATAAATTAAATCGAATTTATAGCTAACAAATATTACTTTGATTAGACACATATTGAAAACTATATTAACTTAAATGAAACCATTATAATATTTGATGGATTCGGTCTTCACTTGATGGAAATTCATTATTATCTGATCCTGAAATTTCGTTTCAAAATTTCCATCGATAACGAAATTACAGATAAAATAGTGGAATATTACTTACTTTTGTGATTAGTTTATTAAATGCTGGAAATCAGCACTATTTATTTCCATGCAGTAATGTAAGTTTTACTGAAAACGTTCACGTACGTTACTCAAGATTTCTGGTGTAATTTGATGGCATTCATTAATGATACGAGTTCGCAAATCATCCAGTGACTCAGGCTGGGTAGCATGAACCTTGGATTCCAGGTGACCCCATAGAAAAAAGCCAGATGATCTGGGTGACTACTCTATATGTCCCCTTCTTTCAATCCAGGCGTAAGGAGAATTTTCATCTAAGAAATGAGGTACCGGTTGAACGAAATGAGGTGATGCGTCATCTTGTTGGAATATGATCGTTTGATGGTCTTCTGCATTCTCCAATCCATACACGATAAATGAATAAATAGTTTTCTCCAATAGATCTAAATAAATTTCGCCAGTGAGATTACCGAGTATAATAAAGTGCCGGTTATGTGATCTCCATAAATACTCGCTCAAACATTTAATTCGCTGCTGGAGAGAAACCGACAATAGCAATAAAAGTTATCATGGTTGTCGGTGCTGTTTCCAAACTGAATAAAGATATTCAATAGTGATGACCTGTTGGTATCTATTTGTTCATTTCAAATGATTCTAAGAATGTTAATCTTGTTCCTTCATTCGCGACATGGAAAATTGCGTATTCATTATGGAAATTATGTTCAAACTCTTTTGAATGGTTGGTATATGCTGAATGTGTTGACTTTGAAGTGTTACTTCTTGATGTTGGTGGATTCTCTTCTTGAACGATCTGCTGATCTGATCAATATATCATTAGGCAATCCTCGCAAATAAATTCACACGCTTCTGACTTATTACCTTTGATTTAACATTACTATTTTTAATGTATTTGTCTATGCTGCTAATGGTTATGACAACTTCTGTGTAATTTAGCTCTAGAATACTTGGCAATAGATTCAGAAATCACAATCAAATCTATTTCGTCATCTGAAAACCACATTAAATCAAACTTGGAAAAACATTTAATACCGGATGAGATTGAGAACAATAATAAACTGGAGTTTGCTCTTCGAAACAACAAAAATTAATATAATAAATTGGAGAAAAAATCAACAGGAACAATTTAATTTTACCCGATTAGACAAAGGAGAAAGCATTGTAGCCATCCCAGAAATGAAATATATCAATAAAACTTTCTCTATTCAAAACAATCGAAAAAGATCCTGTTGAATACTTTCAGAAACAAGTTGAAAATATAATCAATCAATCCTTGACTCTATTTCATAACTCTCCAAAAAATATTCATGGACTCGTATAAATCCACAAATACCAAAACTCTATTCACAGATGAAATTTCATACGTTATTAAACGTATCGATGGAAGTTATAAACAAATTCACTCCAGAGACGATTACAAGCATCAAAAACTCTGTTAGACAGAAAGTTTATTCATCAGGATATTCTGAATGGTCCCTTGGCTAACTTGTAATTGTTTCCGCGATGATTATTTCTATTCAGAAAGAAAAAATGTTCACACCGAAAAATTCACACATTGCCCAGAAAGCAACTGTATTGAATGAAGGATCTCAATTGGATATGTGCAAGCTTTTGTGGCTTCGTCAGAAGCATTCTGAAGCTTTTTGCATTTATTGTTAGTAACTATTCATGAATTTGTGCACTATATTTATCACAAATTGGAGACTGATATATGGGGTGTTTTTTTAGAGTGATAGAATTTTCGATAGGGATAACTCTGATTTGACAGAAGGTAGAAGCCATGCTGTTTTGACATTTCTGTTCAGTAAGCATTGCCAAATTATTATGGAAAGAAGCACTTCGTGAAATTTATGGTTTACATAATTGTCCATCAGAGCAGCTTATTCGTCGAACTATCGATAGATTTCGGACAACATTTTCTCTACTCGATGCAACAACAACAACAAGACGAAGAACTGTACGTACAGAAGCAAATGTCTCTGCTGTAAGTCATAGTGTTAATGATGATCCAGATTTGTCTATTCTTTGACGTTCACAACAAGTTGGGCTCTGTGCATTCACATGGAAAATCTTGCGTAATGATCTTGATCTACACCCATGCAAGATCCAACTGGTTTAAGAACTAAAGCCACTTGACAATAATAAGCGTCGTTTGTTTACTGATTGGGCCCTAGCTTGAAGTTGATCCACTTTTTCATCGTAAAATTGTGTTTAGTGATGAAGCTCATTTCTGGTTGAACCGCTATGTAAACCAGCAAAATTGCCGTATATGAAGTGAAAACAATCCTCAAGAAGTTGACAGATCCATGAACAATGATTATTTGTTTCAAAATTTGAATGGTATCGACCCAGAAAAGCTTTGGTTCCAACAAGATGGTTCTACACCTCATGGTGCTACCGTAACAATTGATTTCTTGAAAGAAAGATCTGGTGATAACAGTATTTCGAGAAAGGGTCCAATAATTTGGCCTCCAAGATCATGCGTAATAACTCCATGGATATGTATTATTTTCTTTGCGGTTTTGTTAAGTCAATGGTTTATGTTGATAAACCAGAAACAGCAGACGCTTTGGAAGCCAACATAACTCGTGTAATTGATGAAATAAGGCCTGACTTACTCAAAAAAGTGGTCCAAAATTTGTCTGGTTTAATGCGGTTACTCAGAGCTAGTAGTGATGGACATATGCCTGAAATTATTTCTGAAATATAAATGTCATAAAATTGTCTTTCAAATAAAAAAAAATTGTCTTCAATCTTAATTTAAATGTGTTTCATTTCAATTTAAAGTTCTATCATTCTGAAAAAACAACCGATATTTACTATTTCGTTCGTTGAAAATGATTTTCATTATTTTTTAAATGAAGAGTAACAAATTATACTCTCTATGGAGTCGTGCTAACCAGTCTGGCATAATTCGAAAAGAGCAGAAAATTACGTGTTAACAATTGTTAGTGCTTTCAATATATGATGAATATTGTTTAATAGTGGAGAAATTTTTTGCCATTGCTGATCTTCGATTATGATTCAGACGCTACAAAATATTGAGAAAATCATTGAACCAGAATTTAGTTACAGCTCAGCAGCAAATGGTAAGCAATTTCATGATCGAAATACTCCTCCGTTCAAGAGATGGACCATATAATGCATCTCACTCATCATTTCCAATGAAACATTGCACCGAAACATTCGATGAACATAAACTTTCGAACACATTTATTGATAGAATTTCAAAACCTTCAAAAAGATGTGCCACTGGACCGTTATTGCCACTCAAGTATATTACAAAAGATATGACCAGCTATTAACGACCTCACCTGTACTAAATATCGCTAGAGAAAATATTTCGCAACTAAATTTCGTAGTTTCAGTACGAGAAAGTAACTGCTGAAATTTCTGTGTCTCACGAATCAATCTGTAGTACTTTTATTTAAGGAGCGAATTGGTCGCAAAAAAAAACAGATTCTAAAAAATGAACCTCATAGATTATGCCCAACGATAAGGCACTTTTTCATTAAGGTCTCATTTCGAACAAATTTCAGACTAACTATTCAGCAAATCTTATCGAACAATTATCGCACTTACCTTCAGCTGACGTTTTTCTCTTTCCAAAATTCAAACAACCACTACATCATCAGTCTTCAGTGAATAGGAATCATAAAAAAGCATGAGAGTAGTATAGTTTATTCCTGAGAAAATGTTTTTGATCGGTCAGCTTGTTGGTGTAAGTGAAATTCTATTGAAAGTGACTTGTTTCGAAGTTTCTATAATGGATTCAGATCATTTTATGTCTCGTTGACCGATTACTAGTAGTTTTTGAACTCTGTAATATAGAACTTCTATAATCGATAACAAAACAGAAAAGTTGAAAATTTTCATACTCAGTGAATTCTCTAGAAATGAAAGAGCAAATATTTCTCTATTTGCTATTGATTGAGTATTATGTTATTAGTATTATTTTATATTACACGTAAAGGATGCGAAACTTGTATCGAAATATTTTCTTCAAATCACATTTAATCTAATAATTTACTTACATTTTTCCAGGACTGTTCTTATGTAACGGGTCTTTCAATAAAAACGCCCCATTTTTGAATTGACAACACTTACGCATGATAACACTTGATCATGGAAAGGTACACACTCCAAGAACCTTTACAAATAATCCAAATATATTATGAAAAATCGCGATCTGTTACTCTAACTTTACGTGCTTTAATTCCAATTTTTGGTCGTTATAATCATCCGGATAAAAGAATAACGTTTAGTGAAGAAGATTGGGACAAATTTTACACTTCATGATGTTCGAGTGTCAGTGAGACAAACAAATGCAAGAAGTGAAGAGAACATTGCTGTTCGTGAAGACCAAAATTTATCTATTACGTTCACATGAACGAGGCATCTTCCAGACGTCTTTGTGGCGAATTTTACGAAATGACCTAGTTTATATTCATACAAAATTGTTGTAACCCAAGAACTTAAACCAACAGATCATTTAAAGAGTCGTGTATTCGGTTATTCGATTATTTCAAGAAATGGACCGATAAATTATCTCATTCCTGCGGTTACACTCTATTGGACTTCTTTCTTTGGGGTTACATTAAGTCATTGATTTACAGCAATCATCCAGCAAATTAAGACGATTTACAGATCAATACTGAACGAGTTATTGCTGAAATACGACTTGATTTGTGTGAGAGAATCATGGAAAATTAGGTTCAAGGACTTCATTCCTGCGTTTACGTGATGGACATTTAAATGATGTTTTGTTTCATAACTAAGGGAATCCTTTGTACTCTATAATGGAATGAAAATTTCAATAATTTTCAAATGAACGATGTGTGTTATTTACCAAACAAAATGGGGTGCTATTAATGAAAGACCCTTTATATATGTAAAGCTCGTAAAAATCGGAAAACTGAATCAGCAATTTAATCGACTGCTAGGAGAAAGGCCGCCTCTGTTTCATCACTATGAAAACTGGCTGCAAAATGAAATGCTTGCATCATTTTATAATTGTCTATAGAGCCAAGAGCAGAAACCCCTATATTATAACGAAAATTCAGTAATATGACAAACCTCATCTGCACTTTCTCGACTACTTCAATGTAAACTCTATAATGAGGATTCCGTAAGACAATTTACTGAAGATTTAGGTGTATAGTACATTCAACTAGAGCATTCACATTTGAGATACGAAATTACGGCACTTACGTGTTATGAGTCAATAAATTGCTGAAGGATTTATAATCATTTTGAATATACTTGAATTTTATAATATCTTTAATAATTAAAATATGGGGTGGGGTGAAAATGAAATGATGAAAGAATATATACTAATATCGGGTGTTTCTTTTAGAGTGATAGAAGTATCGATAGGGATAACTGTGAGTGGACAGAGGGTAGAAGCCATGTTTTTTTGACATTTCTGTTCAGTAAGCATTGACAAATTATCATGGAAAGAGTCACGCTGCAACAACGTTTACAAATTGTTGAAATTTATTTTCAGAATCAGTGTTCTATTCGCCAAACTTATAGAGCATCTCGTGAAATTTATGGTTTACGTAACCGTCCATCAGAGCAGCTTATTCGACGAACTATCGATAGATTTCGGACAACATTTTCTCTACTCGATGCAACAACAACAACAAAACAAAGAACTGTACGTACAGAAGAAAATATTGCTGCTGTAAGTCATAGTGTTAATGATGATCCAGATTTGTCTATTTGTCGATGTTCACAATAAGTTGGACTCTGTGCATCCGCCACATGGAAAATTTTGCTTGAAGATCTTGGTTTACACCCACACAAGATCCAACTGGTTCAAAAAATAAAGCCACTTGACCATAATAAGCGTCGTTCGTTTGCCGATTGGGCCCTAGAACAGCTTGAGGTTGATTCACTTTTTTATCGTGAAATTGGGTTAAGTGATCATCATTTCTGGTTGAACGACTATGTAAGCAAGCAAAATTGCCGTATATGGAGTATATGAAAACAATCCTCAAGAAGTTCTGCAGGTTCCATCGCATCATGAAAAATGCACTATATGGTGTGCTTTAAACGCTGAAGGCATCATCGGTCCATATTTCTTTAAAAACGATGCTGGAGATAATGTTACAGTGAAGGGTGCTCGTTACAGATCGATGATCAATGACTATTTGTTTCAAAATTTGAATGGTATCGACCCAGAAGCGGTTTGGTTCCAACAAGATGGTGCTACACCTCATGCTGCTACCATAACAATTGATTTGTTGAAAGAAAAATTTGGCGAAAACAATATTTCAAGGAATGGTTCCATTAATTGGCCTCCAAGATCATGCGACATAATTCCACTGGATTATTTTCTTTCAGGTTGTGTCAAGCATTGCGCCTCCCAGGCATTAGATCTTGACGTGATGGGGGCGCTCTCTTGACTAGGACCCTAGATTCGTCCCGGCGAATTGGAGGGTTAAGTCTTGGTGTCTAACGTAATGCCATTTCGCGCCAGTCATTGAACCTGTATGGTGGAAGATCTCCGAATGGGGTGAAATGGAGGGCTGAGCCGGTTGATTAACTCAGTGACAAGGGAGTCTGTCGCAGCACAGGGCTTCTCCCTTAAAACTGGCGTACTCTACCCTAGCGCAGTATAAATCTCCGGATTCTGTGTAATGGCCGAGTGCGTTATGTAGCATACTGCGTTACCTCGGGGGGGTGGTCTTGCCCACAGGTGTTACTTGTACCACCTGGCCACCCCAATTGGTGTTGGACTCGAGGGGGCAGTGGTTGAAAGTCCGCATGCTGGACTAGGGGGGTATTTCATTTATCTGTTCGCAGACCCCCATTTTCGGGATATTCTCATGAAACGACTCGGGGTTTACCGGGACTTGACGGTTCGACCAGCCTGTCCTGGCCCCTGGATCTGTGCGTAACAATTTAGGGTTTGTGGATCTCGACGAAATGGCTCCGCCATTAGTGCTTGACGCCAGGATCAATCAAATGACTTCACATGGGTTCGGTGGGTCAGGACGTATAGTCCGCTAGACGGTGCTCGTACCAGGATCAATTGTAGTCGTCAATCTTCAGTTTATCTTTGTTCATGGCACTGCGTTCGGGTGGATGGATAAGAATTCTCTCCGGCGGGTGAGTTGCGTCTCAAACCAACTCGGGTACTGACCTGCTGAGCCAGTAGGGGTTGGATAGTGCTTCGCTGCTACCAGTCAGACGGTTCTGGCTTTCGAGTCGGGGTCCAAACTGGAAGCTGGTGGGTTCATCTCTTCGAAGGGGTTCTCGCCACGCGCGATGATATGGCGTAATCCTTATCACACTTTCTACCTCTATGGGTGGACTGTGGAGACTGCTTGGTAGTCACATGGAAAAGAGGTCTCCCTCAAATAGCCAATAACTATTCTGGTAGAATTCACCTGTCCCTATCGAAACGCCCCTCAAGCATTATATCTTGACGTGATGGGGGCGCTTGTCATGACTAGGACCCTAGTTTCGTCCCGGCGAAATGGAGGGTTAAGTCTTGGTGTCTAACGTAATGTCATTTCGCGCCAGTCACTGGACCTGTATGGTGGAAGATCTCCGAATGGGGCCCTAGTTTTGCCGTCAGGTGAAATGGAGGGCTGAGCCGGTTGATTAGCTCAGTGATAAGGAAGTCTATCGCAGCACAGGGCTTCTCCCTTAAAACTGGCGTACTCTACCCTATCGCAGTATAAATCTCCGGATTCTGTGTAATGGCCGAGTGCGTTATGTAGCATACTGCGTTACCTCGGGGGGGTGGTTTGCCCACAGTTGTTACTTATACCACCTGGCCACCCCATTGGTGTTGGACTCTAGGGGGCAGTGGTTGAAAGTCCGTATGCTGGACTATGGGGGTATTTCATTTATCTGTTCGCAGACCCCCATTTTCGGGATATTCTCATGATACGACTCAGGGTTTAGCGGGACTTGATGGTTTGACCGGCCTGTCCTGGCCCCTGGATCAATGCGTAACGATTTAGGATTTGTTAATCTCGATGAAATGGCTCCGCTATTAGTGCTTGACGCCAGGATCAATCAAATGACCTCACATGGGTTCGGTGAGTAGGACGTACAGGCCGCTGGACGGTGCTCGTACCAGGATCAATTGTAGTCGTCAATCTTGAGTTTATCTTAGTTCATGGCACTGCGTTCGGGTGGATGGATAAGTATTCCCTCCGGCGGGTGAGTTGCGTCTCAAACCAACTCGAGTACTAACCTGCTGAGCCAGTAGGGGTTGGAAGGTGCTTCGCTGCTACCAGTCAGACGGTTCTGGCTTTCGAGCCAGGGCCCAAACTGGAAGCTGGTGGGTTCATCTCTTTGGAGGGGTTCTTGCAACGCGCGATGATATGGCGTAATCCTTATCACACTTTCTACCTCTCGGGGTCGACTGCGGAGACTGCTGTGTAGTCACTTGGAAAAGAGGTATCCTCAAATAGCCAATAACTATTCTGGTAGAATTCACCTATGTCAAGCATTGGTTTATGCTGATGAACCAGAAAGAATAGACGCTTTGGAAGCCAACATAACTCGTGTTATTGATGAAATAAGGCCTGAGTTACTCGAAAAAGTGGTCCAAAATTGGCCTCGTTGAATACGGTTCCTGAGAGCTAGTCGTGGTGCACATATGCAGGAAATTATGTTTTAGACATAAATGTCATAATCTTTCGAATAAAAAAAAATTGACTCCAATTTTAATTTAAAACCGCTTTTTAGTGGGAAAAGACGTGAAAAACACGGATATTTTTGTGCGTTTGCAAAAGCAGTTTAGTAGTGAGTACCTGAGTAGGGCTGCCGTGTTTAAATGGGTCAAAGCATTCAAGGTTGGCCGCGAAACCGTCGAGAATGAGCCGCATGATCGTCGACCGTGAATCAACGTCACACCAGATAACATTCGCCCCGTAGAACAATTCATTTTGGAGGACCGTAGGATGAATGTTCGAGACATTTCGGCTGAAGTCGGCATCAGTATTGGTAGAGTAGAGTATATTATCCACGAACACCTTCAATAACGCAAAATAGCGGTGCGATGGGTTCCTAAACTGTTGAACTTTGAGCAAAAATTAACGCGGTTGGAAGTTTGTCGCCGCTTACTAACGCGATACGAGGCGGAGTGGGACGGTTTTTTCTAACAAACAGATTAAATCTGTTTTGATATTCAAAACTATGAGCAACAGTTCAATTTTTCTCTTCAATGAATCAATTGACACAAAAAATACATCATTGTCCTTATACTTATATATTATATTATATTATTAAATATATATTTTCATGGTTCTGTTGACCGGAGAATGCTTTTTCAAATTTGTTCTATGAAACGTAACCTCAAAAAACAGCAAAAACAGCATAACCCCTTAACGATCTAGATGGAACATAAATGCTCACGTAGGACAGCAAAGCTTGAGAGTCAACGTAACATTCAAAAATTTATACAAAAACATAACATATGTTCCCGACAGTTTTCCAATGAAATGAACCCATAATTTTTTCTAAGGCTATGAAATTGTAACTACCTGTAACCTTATAATCTAAATATCTCCTAAATTTTTTCTGCACTATCTCCAATCTGTACTTGTAGACTTCATATTGTGGCGACCAAACAACCAATGCATAAGATAACCTGGTGTGAACGAAGGCAAAATGTAACGCATTAAAGGCCTTAGTGAAAATGAGATCTCTACAAAAGCTCGTAACAAATACCAGCATCAGGCTACACATAATTGATGTGTGAATAAAATAACATTTTTGTATCAAATATTACACCAAGTCAAAATGATTGCTCTTTAGATTACGAATGAATAATATGCAGTTACACTTATTCAAGTTGAAAAATGTTTTATTTTCGATACAAGAGTTATTGAATGTATTTAAGACTTGTTGGAAGTTGAAACAGTACAAAGCGTCAGCTATACGGGAAAAATTTCACATCGTCCACAAATATCAAAAATTTACAAAATTTCAAATATTCACTTATATCATTAATGTAAATTATAAATATGAGAGGCCCAAGGAGAGACCCTTGAGGCATCCCCGAGGTCACCCAGACAGATGAAGAAAATTATCCGGTAACGACAACAATTTGAGATCTAACATTGAGATATGAAGATAACCAATGATCAACCTTATCGATGGCCTTCGAAAAATCAACCTGCATCTGACTGAACTTTTCTTCAGGTACATACTCTAAATAAAGGACCAGAGTGGACACAGTAGATCTTTTAGGTACAAATCCATGTTGTTCAGGAATAATAAGAAATCTTACTGAATTCATGATCCCATCACGAACGATAAACTCGAGGATTCTGCTTAAAAAACTTAATTTGCTTATGGGCCTATAATTTTCGATATTATGTTTATCGCCCATTTTCGGAATTGGAACAACGTGAGCAGTTTTCCACTTTCTGGAAAATTCACACTGCACGAACAATCGATTGAACTGATAATAAGGCAAATATATAACGACTCCGCGCACCGCCTGATAAATAAGGATGGTAATCCATCCAGACCTCCACCCTTATTCTCATTCAGCCCAGAAAGAACCTTAAGAACCCGATCTTCGGTTACTCTAATCTTAAGTATGGAATCATAATTGCTGACACACGAGGAAACATTGGAAAACTTCTGTTCATATGGTTGGAAAATACTACTAAAGTAATTTGAATAAAGATTGGATGCATTCAGCTGTCTCATTCTTATACATCATTTCATTAGGAAACGAGGTACGACAATTCTTATGGTACTGCCAGAAAGTTCATCCTCAACTAAAGAGATCTTACATGTGTAGTCAGAACGTAGAGCTTTTTTGGTTTTACGTCTTAACTCAGAGAAAACATGGTGAAACTTCTAGAGTTCAACTTCCACCTTTAATAAGGTTTTTAGTGATCTTACTAAGATAAGCCGAAAAATTAGTATGAATCTTCATTTTGGGAACATACCTGCCGACGAACTTGCTCATAAAATCTATCCAAGCAGCTGTCCACTTAGTAACCGCGAAACACTTCCACCCAGTCAACATTCCCCAATCCAAAATTGTTATACAAATGTACGTTGGTTGCACTGTCTCGATTCGTGGAACTTTGTATTACTCTAGCCTACATTATTTACTAATGAGCTTCGGAGAAGAAGAAGAAGATATATCTCAGACAGCGCTTCATTCGGAATCTCTTATATGAAAAGACTGAATAATCTTAGACTTCTCAACACAGTCCATTCATTTCATCATCCGGTACTCCTGTTCAAACAAAATGTTCTAAATGGCATTTCCGTAATGTGTTTACACTCTTACGTTCAAACTCGAGGTATACAATTTTTAGCGCACTTACGATATAACATCCAGCGAATTATCATTTTTTATTCCAAAGTCGCAGAATATAGCCCGCTCGATCCGATCTATATCCTTTCAACACGCATTCCCACTCACACCCTTTGTTTTCTCACCGATAATCCAAGGAAAATATGTAGGAAGGAGAAGGTTACGAGTATTGAAAGTTCAGAGATAGGTTAGGATAGGAAGATGAAAGTTCCTGATCTCGTCGAAATCCCACGACAGAAATAATATTGGTCCAATTCAATACATTCGGATCTGTAAAATTGTTTTAGATTGAGGTGAAGTTTTCTGATGAGTGTTTGTTCATCTTGAAATTCTGATGTTTACTTTAGCAAGACTTCATAGAAATGAGATGATATCAAATCAGAAATGAGGTTCATTTCAGTCTTGTATTAGAATTAAAAATAGGATCGAGCGATTTTGATAACATATGTCGCTAGTAGTTTATTATTCCAGTTTTTAATCTGGCAATACATTCATTTTGAAGTATCTTGATTTGGATTTCTTTTCAGTATCTGTCATTTCGCTGAAGTGAAAACAACACAGTTTCTGTGTGCTATGAATATGTAAACTTTTGTACAGAATAATCTGGAAAAAGGCTGCTGATATGGAAGACATGGAAATTTAACGAAGAAGAATTAAAGACAAGGCTCGATTGAGATCCATCACAAACGCAAGAGACTTGCAAAAACAATTGGAATCATTCAACCAGCTATTTTATATTGTTTAAAAGAAATGGGAAAGATTTGAAAGGTAGGAGATTGGCTGCCGTATGAACTGAAGCCAAGAGGCATCGAACACCGTTTTTTCACGTGTGAACAACTGTTCACGGAAATAAGGAAGGGGGTTTCTGCATCGAATTGTGACTAGCGATGATAAATGGCTCCATTATGATTATCCAAAACATCAGGCAACGTATAGATGCCTCATCATCAACTATCAAACCGAATGTTTATGACAAGAATACCAGCTGGATGTGGTGTACAATGAGCTGCTATAATTGAAAGAAAAGATCATAAAGGTGGGCTACTGACGACAATTGGTCCGTTTGAGCCAAGTATTACGAAAAAATGGACGAAATACACCAATAGACACAAAAAAAGTTATTGATATTGCACAGCCACATGTTGCGTTGCGTCGCCCGTTAGAACCTTATCAGAAACGCTCAGCTAGAAAGTTCTACCCCACCCCAGACATTGTTATTTCCGATAACCATGTCCTCCGATGGATGCAACATGACTTGGCTAACCAACAATTCTCCAATTACGATGAAGTCAAAAAATGGATCGATGAATGGATAGCAGCAAAAAAGTCGGCCTCTTTTCGCGATGGGATAAGTCTATTGCCCATAGGATTGTATAAAGTGGAGCTAGCGACGAATAATAATTCAAACTCTGATTCTATTACCAATGTTTCACACTAAAGCTTCAATTTTCGACATAAATCTGTACGAACTCATATAAACTCCCGTCGATATCCTTTGGTAGGTCAATTGTACCGAATGTATGGAAGCAAGCATTAGTCACTGCAATTTTTAAACAGGATAATGAACTGAGTCCCCACAACTATCGACACATCAGCCTACTATTTGTCTCTTCCAAAGCTATGGAAACAACTGTTGCCGAAAATATGGATGATTTTTTGGCAAAATCATAGCGCAAAAACAACTTGGGTTTGTTGAAGAAAAACCAACAAAAACAAATTTATTGGAGTGTAAGAACGATTGTACACTTGATCTTGATCAAGGGCTCATGGATGATATAAAGAATTTTGGCTTTGTGAGTACTTTTCATAAAGTTCCAAATATAAGACTATTATTATTATTATTATTATTATCCTGATATTCCTAGATCTTCTGTGAAAATCCCTAATTAAGCTCTACCATTGTGATATACGATGTAAACTGAATGCTTGGATTGGATATTATTTGACATTCTTCTCCTTGTATGATGCAATTTAAAGCGGGGCACCACATGGTTCCATTTTGGGACTGCTTCTTTATCTTGTGTATGCAAGCGCATACAGTGACACAGATAATTCAATTGCTATGATACAAATATTTATGCCAACCCATTCACGACACGATCCTTCATTGGTATACCGATTGGGTTTTACACTTGAATGTTATGAAGTATGTCATTTTGGAATTCAGTAAGAGCAATGCCTGTCAAAACTATACTATTAGTTGACCTGGGCGTAACTATCCCTTCAGACTTCACTTGATCCAATCACACACTGGCAACTTATAAGAGGGCAAACTCATTGATGTGAATTCTACCTGTTAGGTTAAAAGCATGTGAGCGTGGCTCTTTCAGCAAGTGACTACTCAGCAGTCTCCACAAACTGCCTAGGAAGCAGATAGTGTGATGAGGATACGCCTCATCATCGTGCATAAGCGAGAACCACTCCGAAGAGTTGAACCCACCAAGCGTCCAGTTTCGGCTTCAATCCGAAAATAGTCACCGCGACTGGTAGCAGCGAAGCACTATCCAACCTCTATTAGCTCTGCAGTATCAGTACCCCAGATGTTTTGCAACGCAACTTACACGCCGAATGGGCATCTAATCCACCCACCCGAACGCAGTCCCATGAATCAAGATAGTCTCAAGAATTGATGCCTCAATTTATCCTGTTACGACCTGTATGTTAAGACACACGAACACTTGTGCAGTCTTTTCATTAATCCTGGCGTTTAGTACCAACGGTCTAAGCCGTATCATCGAGATCCACAAACTCCAGAAACGTCTCGCAAACGATCCTGCTTCAGGACGAGTCCGGTCGGAACGTCCCGCTAAACTCTAAAGCATTTCTTATTCTATCCTGAACATGAGTTTCTGCTAGCAGATAGATGGAATACCCTTCTAGTCCAGCACGCGGACTTTCAACCACTGCCCTTTTGAGTCCAACACCAACACCAACACCAATTTGAAGGCAGGTTGCACGAATACTTCCCGGGACCCTCCACCCTCCCGAGGCAACGTTGTATGCTACATTCGGCGATTGGACAGAAAAATCCGGAGATTTACAGCAATAGGGTAGAGTAGGTCAGTTTTAAGGGTGAATCCCTTTGCTGCGACAAACACCCTTGTCACTGAGTTGGATGGATAACGCGACTCAGCTCTCCATTTCATCTTTACAGTGAAACTAGGGCCCTATTCGGTTGAACTTTCACCCCACTGGTCCAGTGACCAGCTCGAGTGACATAGCTTTAGTCATCAAGACTTAATCTTCCATTTCATCATAAAGAAACTAGGATCTCAGTCAAGACAAGTGCCCCCAGCGAGTCAAGCTACAATGTCCTTCGCGAAAGATATTTATTCCTGTGCCTTTCTTGACTTCAATCAAACTTTTTAAAACCTTTGTGCATCTGGATAACGCTTATTTGACTTTCGGATGACAGAACAAAGCAGCCTGCGTTTTTATTCTTCATTTACAGTATATTCCTGAATAAGTGGTGCATAAGTGGTTTTCACGATACAGGGTGTTAAAGTTTGAATTTTTTTCAAGTTTTTCCTCATATTATCTGTATTTCACAAGATATTCAACTGAAATTTGTACATGGATAACTTATTATATAAGTAGACCAACGTATTCCGAAATACTACAAATGGCTACCTTTACGACTTTCGTACAGCGCAGACTCCGAGGAGATGTTATCATGTTCTTTCAAACCTGATATTTGGTTATGCAAATCTGAGCTATTTGTTTTTTATAAACGTAGACTTACATTGACGTGGTCACAAACTAAAGAAGAGTAATTCAAAACCAAGCGGTGGCAACATCTGTTATTGAATCGGAAAAACAACAGCTACATATTGGTGCGATAATATAAATGAATGAATATGTAGGTTCTAATGTATAAAAAACCGTCCAGAGTTATATCGATAACACAAAATCTACACTAATCTCCACGGATCATATGTTGTTTCATCCGATCTTCCACTGTTTTCCAACAGAATTAAATTTTAATTTGCAAGAGAGATTTGACCCGGCTCTGGTGTTCCTATTCCAGTAATGAAGCTCAGTTTGGGTTGAGTAAGGGCGGATAATCCGCAAAACTTTTGAATTTTTTCAATTGCTTTATCGATTCCTCCCAAGGCAAAGTGGGAGATTGGAATGAAATTGCATTTTTATCCCACCATCGGAGGCCAATTTTATGTTTCGTTGATTTTCAGCAGATTCTGGAGGGAGCTTTGCCTACATTACTTTTACTCTGATCAGAAAGAAGAGAAGAAGGACCGATTTACTATATCCTTGAGTAGATATACGAAAACCCGAGTTCGTTGGGATGCCGTTATGCTATATACTGGGAAATAGTAGGGGTAGTAGGAGAGAATTCATTAAATAGATACATAAGTGCTTTCCAAAGCAAAGTTCCAAGAGGTGCATCCAAGTGGCACCAACTACCACTAATTGGTGTCTGAATTACAAAATAACATCTATATTTCAAAGTTTCAAATAACAGTCGATTTGCTATTGCGGTTCCTGAAGAACAATTTCCCTTTTAATTTGTTATTATTACCATGTATGATTCGGTATGAAGAAAATATACAGTGATATAATGATTTTATAAATTTTATGTTTGTGTTGACCGAAATATAATGGTATATTTTTCCAAATGAGATTTTATTTTTATAATCGAACATCTTCATTCAACTCCCATTGAAAAGAATAAATGGATGATGAAGTATTAAACTTTTTTCTGCCCCAACGTAAGGATTTATCACTCCAGATAAGGAACAAATAATGAGGTTCCGAACCGTTTCAGACTTCTATTATGAAAATTCCCTTTATTCTCTACGGATTATGAACCCGAAATATGAAATAATTTTCCGATCGATACAGTAGCGCCCGAGTTAAGCTCCTTTTCCAATAGGGGGGCAAAATCAGCTCCTTCAATTCAATCAGCTCGAAAGACTGATGATCTTATGGTTTGCAGCCTGATGGGGCAATATGTCAAGATTCCTGCTTGATCACCGACAAAGTCCCTTAAATCCCTTCTAGTTAGGGATCTGAAAGTACGGAATCTATTATTTATCAAATTAGGATCGAAAAATAACGAAGTCAGTGACTTGATCCGCGTTACATCTACTCAAAGCTCTTTAACTGGAAACACTGGCTGTTTTTGAACAACATAATAAAGATTGCCTTGCGAATATTATTATTTTCATGTTGAAAATTTTACATGATCAAACAGTATTCTGTCACTATCAAAATTATATTGTTATGTATAAAAAAAAGTTATGATATCCGTTAGTATTGTTATTCTTCTTCTTTATTTCCCATGGAAAAAATTACGAATAACTGCCTGTAATGTTAACGACTTTAATAGTGAAGCCCTTGGTATTAAATGACTAATGGATCAGAATTCTCTCAATAAAAAACAATATTTAGTTAAAAACCAGCTACCCTTAATATTTTATGACTCGTTAAAGAACAAATTTTATAAGTATAATGGAAATGAAATTAATTTAGATGAAGTGATTCAAATGCAACTCAACAAACCAATTGAACCAAAATTTTCATAATTTGAAGAAGAAGTACATTATTCAGAGAAAAAAAAAGTTACAAAGATGAGCATACCTCAGTGAAACGAAAGAAAAGAAGTACTAAACTTGCATGCAATATGACTCAGAAAGAACACCTTAAAGGAAAAATTTTTAAAGAAGAGGATAACTCATTGTCAAAAATTTTTTGATTTTATCTGAAAATATGTATAATCATTTAAATTCAGTATTTTTTATTGATAATTTAGCCAAGTTAAATCTATGATTGTTTCGGTCTTTACTTGACGGAAATTCATCATTTTTATTAATTAATAAAAAATAATAAAGATAAATCATCTAAGAACAAGAAATCAGGTGTTTATAAGTTAACTTGCGGTACTTGCCATTTCGTATATGTTGGTCAGACAGGAAGATCGTTCCAGACGAGACTCAGGGAACATGAAAAATGCTATTGTAACAAAAAGGGAAATTCAACCTACGCAGAGCACCTTCTAGACACAGGACATAGTTTTAATAGTAACTTTGAAATTTTACACTTAGAAAACAAAAGTTTTAGATTAAACTTATTAGAAACTTTAGAAATTAATAGATATCACAAAAGAAAAATATTATTGAATAACCAAACTGAATTAAGTAACTCCCCTTTGTTGAATCTTTTTTGAACCATTTTTCAGTTTCCCAAAAGTATTGTAAAACTCTCTTCACCCCCTCTTCTATTTTTGTTATATCCATGTACTATAAAATGAAGTTCTTGTTCACGGTATACTCAGTATCTTGTAATACTCACCTGAAGAAGTCATGGTATGACGTAACGATCGTAGTGTCAATAAAATATTAGCGGAAATTAGAATATTGTTTTTATTCATATTAGCCAAGTTAGATGTAATTGATTATTGTGCTCATATTTCTAATTCCAAATCCAAAAACAGACAACAAAAAATACATTAATAAAAATTGTCAGCCGAAAAAATTTTTGGAACAAAAAATTTCATTTAAATAGAGAAATATGAGCCAATCTCATTCACCGAAGAGTTTAAGGAAGGATTTTTGTGTTTTCATAAGATACGGAAACACAAATAATTGTAATATATCTGAAAACATTTAAGCAGAATAAGTATGATAAATTTTGAGGCTACTTACTAGAATTGAAAATTGGGTGTTTTTTTATAGTGATAAAAGTTTGAATAGAAATGAAACACATTTAAATTAAGATTAAAGCCAAATTTCTTTTCATTCGAAAGATAATTTTATGAAATTTATTTTTTAAAAATAATTTCCGGCATATGTCCACCACGACTAGCTCTGAGGAACCGCATTCGACCAGATCAATTTTGTACCACTTTTTCGAATAATTCAGGCCTTATTTCATCAATAACACGAGTTATGTTGGCTACCATAGCGTCCTCTCTTTCTAGTTCATCAGCACAAACCAATGACTTGACATAACCCCAAAGAAAATAATCCAGTGGAGTTATGTCGCATAATCTTGGAGGCCAATTAATGGGGCCATTTCTCGAAATAATGTTATCGGCAAACCTTGCCTTTAATAAATCAATTGTTACGGTAGCAGCATGAGCTGTAGCACCATCTTGTTGGAACCAAAACACTTCAAAGTCGGTACCATTCAAATTTTGAAACAAATAATCATTGATCATCGATCTGTAACGAGCACCATTCACTGTACCATTAGCTCCAGCATCGTTTTTAAAGAAATATGGACCGATGCATGTGCATTTTTCAGGATGAAATGGAACCTGCAGAACTTTTTGAGGATTGTTTTCTTTCCATGTACGGCAATTTTGCTTGTTTACACAGCCGTTCCACCAGAAATGAGCTTCATCACTAAACACAATTTGACGATAGAAAAATGGATCAACTTCAAGCTGTTCTAGGGCCCAATCAGCAAACAAACGACGCTTATTATGGTCAAGTGGCTTTAATTCATGAACCAGTTGGATCTTGTATATGTGTAGACTAAGATCTTTAGGCAAAATTTTCCATGTGTTAGATGCACAGAGTCCAACTTGTTGTGAACGTCGACGAATAGACAAATCTGGATAATCATTAACACTATGACTTACAGCAGTGATATTTTCTTCTGTAAGTAAAGTTCTTTGTCCTGTTGTTGTTGTTGCATCGAGTAGAGAAAATGTTGTCCGAAATCTATCGATAGTTCGACGAATAAGCTGCTCTGATGGACGATCATGTGAACCATACATTTCACGAAGTGCTCTATAAGTTTGGCGAATAGAACACTGATTTTGAAAATGAATTTCAACAGAAATGTCGAAACAACTTGGCTTCTACCTTCTGGCAAGTCACAGTTATGCCTATCGAAAGTTCTATCACTCTTCCTTATCTATGGGAGTCAATAAATCAAAATTTCCATATCAGAACCTAGGGAACCATTTTTGACATTAGAGAACGTCTAATATACTTTGGTAAACATCGCAAATGTTTTTGGTCGTAACTGTTACTAACTGCGAAACTCATACAATGTCGGATATGCTCTTCTGGTATTTGACACGCCATTTCATCTCAAATTGCAAAAAAGTCTGATACCTAATTATTTAGAAGTGAACAAGACACAATTACTTTGAAATGTCTTCAACACTACTATGACTTACACAATGAGCTGACAAATGACAATCATATATCGACATGCGCAGAAACGATATTACTTTCTAGTCCTCCTATTACTTTCAAGAAGTGTTATGTTGATTGTTTTATTACGTAAGTGTACCATTTCACTACAGTCCTACTTTTAAGGCGATAAAATGAATTTTATGTGTCTTTGAACTACTTCTGGTGCATTTCTGACACTGCACTATTCCCAGTTTAATCAAAAATGTATTTAAAATGATTGCATTCCAAGAAATAAACTGGAGCACTCATTAAATCAATAGAAAAACTTCTCTTGTAAATTGCACCCATCGATTTCATGAATGAAGATTAAATATAATTCCTTTCTGAAACAACTGCGAACATGTACAAAATTTACGGGCGGTAACATTCTGAAGACATTACTTTCAATGAGGGGCGTTTTGCGAAATCAGAATCTGAAGCCGTTCTGTATAAATATTCGTTAAAGCCTCGAATTGAAAATTGTCAGCAATCGAAATAACTTCGTTCAGAACTTAGTTGATGCCCAAAGTTAAATTAGAAAATATTATGTCGTAAATCACGTTCGGGTCCACTCTTTGGCAGTTACGTTTTGCCAACAGTCGTTAAACGGTCGCCGTTAAATAATGGTCGCGTTCCAGATTAACTGCTGGATCTTGTGATGAACATCTGAAAGATTGCCTCAGACGAACTTTCTGTATGTCTGAGTAGATATAAAGAGAGTCTGAATTATCAATGTAACTTTTTTATTTGTGTTTTATGCTTCAGTAGAAAAGTTTCTGGAGAAACTTGATTACAGAAGATATTTGAATTTGAGGATGAGGAAACAAATGATAATGAAATTATCATTTTCGGGATTGCGTTTTGAATTAACACATCTTGTAACATGTTTTATGACAAACAGACTATTACTATCAGAGCCTTTCGAAATACGCATTCTGAAACTGAATGAAATTGTCTGAACCCACAAATAAACATTGAGAGAGAATAAGCTTAGCTTAGCGTTGTTGATGCACAGTGAAGTTTAAGGTTGCATTATTTTATCTAATTTTAGATTCATTGAAATAATATTCAGATTCGAATCAAAGATAATCAATCATTAAATTTATCACAATTAATTGATTCAAATAAATTTACATCAATTAAGGATTCACTCAATAGAATTCTTGATGATACACAGTTTCTTACAATAAAATTGAGTATATTTTTGGATTTCCAAATGATTTTAAATTTTCCCTCTTCAAATTTTATCAGGGGATTTTTAGTGAATTATAGAGATACTGCTGCTTTTATATGAGAACCTTGTACATATTTTGAAACGAATTCAGTTGGAAAATTTTTCCTAACTCCTATCATAGAAAGCTCACAGGTGCTTTTTGTATAACATATTAGTAACCCATTACATTTACCGGCGCATTCGCCATTTTGTAATTTGAGGCTCAATATCATTTGAAATATTATTCAGTTGGCTGGAGGACCCAAGGTCGATGGCCATTTGATCTGCAATAAATTAAATTATTCATTATTTAGATTTGTCATTCTGAATATGTTACTGTATGAAGAGGTATTGTTACTTGAGAAAAAGCCATTCGTTGAAGAGTTGCGGAAAAGACGTGAGCGGGTCAAAGCGACGGTACGCGGTTCTTAGAGGATCTAGACGTTAAAAACGGAAAATTTCGAAAATGAAGGTAGTAATGAAAATTGAAATAAAACACAATTAAATTAATATTGAAGCCAAACTTTTTTTTTATTTGAAAGATAATTATATGACATTTTTGTTCTAAAATAATGTCCACCACGGATAGCTCTGCGGAACCGCATTAGACCAGACCTATTTTGGACCACTTTCTCGAGTAATTCAGACTTTATTCTTCTATCTTTACGCAAAATTTTCCATATGGTAGATGAACAGAATCCAACTTGTTGTGAACGTCGAAGAATAGACAAATCTGGATAATCATTAACACTATGACTTACAGCAGTGATATTTTCTTCTGTACGTACAGTTCTTTGTCATGTTGTTGTTGTTGCAACGAGTAGAGAAAATGTTGTCCTAAATCTATCGATAGTTCGACGAATAATTTGCTCTGATGGACGATTATGTAAACCATAAATTTCACGAAGTGCTCTATAAGTTTGGCGAATAGAACACTGATTGTGAAAATAAATTTCAACAATTTTTAAACGTGCTGCTGTTGCATCGAGTAGAGAAAATATTGTCCGAAATCTATCGATAGTTCGACGAATAAGTTGCTCTGATGGAAGATTATGTAAACCATAAATATTAATTATAAATATAATATTCATAAGTTTGGCGAATAGAACACTGATTTTGAAAATAAATTTCAACAATCTGTAAACCTTATTGCGGCGTGAGTCTTTCCATGATAATTTGTCAATGCTTACTGAACAGAAATGTCAAAACAACATGGCTTCTACCTTCAGTCAAATCACAGTTATCCCTATCGAAAGTTCTATCAATCTAAAAAACACCCTATACCTGTGAATATACCTGTTATAAAGTACATCGGGCGTTTTAATTAATACAAGCGTGCATTGAGATAATGTGTTAGGTATTTGACCATCAATCAACTCTAAGACAATTGTTATAAAAACCTACATACATTTCGAAAAATAATCTCGACAAAATATCAGCTCTATTTAAGTGTTGATAATTCAGGGTGTTTCAACAAAATTCATTGGATCAAACCCCATATAATCATCTGATGTTATTGCTTTCATAGTTTGTTGGTACACACTATATAATTCCACTTCAATATTCATCTAAATTAATATTAGTTCGAAGTCTTGCCGTTTCATTCCATCAGTGGGGCTTATCGTGAACGAACATAACATATCATCAATCAGTTTCATCGGCTTAGCTCATTAACTGCTGCGATGCTGCTATAAGTCCACCAATGCTGCTTCTATATAATTTCCAGCGTACATTACATCTCGCTCCATTAACCTTGCAAACTGCGAAGCTTATAGAGGAACACTTTCACATGAAGCTGAGACATACTAACCTTATGTGGGATCGATAGAGTTCACATAGGTGAGCAAGTCATAAAACACAATTCATTCAACCTGTAGATAGAATGAATTATGTTTTCTGAAGTAAAGTGGGATAGAATATTTTCTGTGATGCCAATATATTATATTATATTATATACATATATTATTTAATGAATATACCTATGTAAGTCATTTGTACTTTTCGAGTTGAAAGAAATGAGTTTTGAAATCATTTAGATGTACAAGGTAGTTCATCAATGAATTAACATACGTTGAAGGCACAACAATGAGTTCAAAAATCATCAGCGTGATTTATGTGGAACGTATGATCAACTTCTACATATCAATGAATTCATCTTTAAACAAAAACTTCAAATATATTGAAATTTAATCGGAATATTCGAAAAATTTTTAAAATGTTCTGAAATATTACTGGAGACAGACACTACTATTAGTCAAAAATGAACGTTATGCAATTTGAACATCTCAATAATCAATTCATTCGTTCAAAAATTCGTCAATTCATTGAGCCTTCACCCATCTCTGCCTACGAGTTGTATGCACCAAGACAAATACCAAACAGAAATTTTTTAGCATACTTATAATTAAAAATGCAATAACTTCAAACTGATCTCACTTGATTTATATTTCCATTTGATATTCTTCAGAGGAATACAGGTCTTTGTAGAGGGATGAAAAAAAAAACAAATTAAAATAAGTTTATCTTCTACAATTTAAATTTCAAAAAATGTTTATTCAAAAAACTTTTAGAATTGAATTAATGTCTAAAACAAGCACCGCTTACATTAAATAGACGTATATAATCAAAACTCAATATGTAATGTCAAATGGAATAAATAAACCAACAGATATACGAAAGTCATTAAAATTAATAAATAAATATTTAAAGGAGACAAAATTTTGTTTCTGGTCTTATCTTTAAGAACACCAATAGCCTTTCTATCCATTAATTTCAATGACTTTCGTATATCTCTTGGTTTATTTATTCCATTTGACATTATATATTGAGTTTTGATTATATACGTCTATTAAATGTAAGCGGTGCTTATTTTAGACATTAATTTAATTCTAAAAGTTTTTTGAATAAAAATTTTTTGAAATTAAAATTGTAGAAGATAAACTTATTTTAATTTGTTTTGATATTCAAATTTTATTATATTTCTTCTATCAAGTAGAAGGCCTTTCTATTTTATTTTATATATAATATATAATTATATTCTGGCTTCAATAAATCTCATAATGGAATGTCAATGAATTTAAATAAGCCTTAAAAATAACTTACACTGTTCTCTGATTTTGTTAGAACATAGATCAATTTTGAATTATAAAGTTGATCTGTGTTTCGAAACATTCATTTGGTTACACGTGTGAGTTGTTGATATAGGCTAGTTTTTTGATTTTGATATTTGGAATATTATTCAGGACCGAAGAAGGGATTGCTTAGAATTATATTTGTTTTTTGAAGATATAGTGGATGTTTTGAGAGATTTCTGAATTAACTTATTCGAATATTTAAATATATTAAATATTTCAAATAAATTATATTCTTTGAGAAGTCCTTTAAGTGTGTTCATGTTTTTTAAAGGCAATTTGTGTTCTTAAAGGTAAGACCTCCTTTAAATATTTATTTATTAATTTTAATGACTTTTGTATATCTGTTGGTTTATTTATTCCATTTGACATTATATATTGAGTTTTGATTATATACGTCTATTAAATGTAAGCGGTGCTTGTTTCAGACATTAATTTAATTCTTAAAGTTTTTTGAATAAAAATTTTTTGAAATTAAAATTGTAGAAGATAAACATATTTTAATTTGTTTTGATATTCAAATTTTGTTATATTTCTGCTATCAAGTAAAAGGCCTTTCTATTTTATTTTATAAAAAAAAGATGTCCTTATTCTAATCAAGATTAACTAGTCTCGATGTTTTTCATAAAAACTCGTAGAAATATTCTGCGGGACTATTTTATTTGGATCACCCTGTATAGTATTTTCTGAACCCTCGGGTTATCTCTACGTTACGCTATCGTATATTCATTTACCGATCAAATATTCTATATACACAAAGAATAGCATATATTCTATATTGATAACGCAGTTATTAAAAGTTCATTTCGAATTCATTATATGAATGTCACACTATCCGCGCATTGTCGAAAGTTCATGAATTCTCAGTGTAATTGCTCCATGTATGCCTTCAACTGATATGAGATGGTATCAATAAACTTACCTTCAACTTGTTGTGGTTTTCTCTGCAGCTTCCGAAGTTCCCTCTTCAATTTCAACTATGTCGGATGAAATAAGCCTCAAAATTCCTGATAGTTGCAGGTTTATCTACACATTCACACCAACTATATTACAGCTTCCTCGTTCCTGAACGAAAACTTGGCTAAGAGATTGTTTACGAATTTTAAAATTGTTCAAATTGTTTCAGCTGTTACTATCTGGCAGTTGATCATTATTGAAACAAGTTTTTAGGAATAGCTTTGTTTCACTCTCAACGAAATTGATATATTTATAAATGTTATTTGGCGGTTCATATTGCTTAACCTTATCGAAACATCAATGGAAAGTGAGAATAAAACTATATATCCACGAAGTTTAACTATATGAAATCCGTTGACATGTTCAAATAACTTGCACCATAACTAATTTCTGAATGATAAATAACACAAGTAAAGCCTAATTATTCAATGATTTCAAATAAATTGTATTGTATTATATTATATTATATCATATTATATTATATTATATTATATTATATTATATTATATTATATTATATTATATTATATTATATTATATTATATTATATTATATTATATTATATTATATTATATTATATTATATTATATTATATTATATTATATTATATTATATTATATTATATTATATTATATTATATTATATTATATTATATTATATTATATTATATTATATTATATTATATTATATTATATTATATTATATTATATTATATTATATTATATTATATTATATTATATTATATTATATTATATTATATTATATTATATTATATTATATTATATTATATTATATTATATTATATTATATTATATTATATTATATTATATTATATTATATTATATTATATTATATTATATTATATTATATTATATTATATTATATTATATTATATTATATTATATTATATTATATTATATTATATCATATTATATTATATCAGCAGTACAAATAAGTTTCCGCCGTTTTATTGTAGATGGCGCGGCACGGAGTTTCGGTTAGCTTTCACAGATGATAACCGGCTTAAAAAATAGTTAGGACATTCAAGAACAACATAACCTATTAATATCATTGATTTTATATTGGTAAAATATAATTTTTATAATTTGAAAATGGCACCTTTTGTATAATATATATCTACTAATATACGAGTATAAGATGTTATGTTAATTCTCATATCTGAACAATTCAGATGTAGAACCTTATGAAACCACAACTTCGTGAACCAATTGTCATTTATTAGTAAAAAATTTGTGGAAATTGTATTTTATTTACTATTTATTGAAGATGATTTTTCTTCAAATAGAGACAGAATCAGTTAAATAATTGTTATGGTTCTTAGTGGCGGAGTGTGCTTAAATACTGCGTCCTTTTTATATATTTGCAGCTGCACTGGATCAGGTAATTATTTAAAACTGCAGTAACCAAAATGTGGTTCAACAAATACATCTCATTTTTTTATATGAAACATAGATATTGTTTCCAATCATGGTTAATTTCCTGCCATATTTTTCCTTATGTTCCAGTCTTTCGAAAACATTGTATATCGAGTGGGAAGAAGAAATTTAGCTCAATTCGAAAAATAATGAAAATATGTGATTGAAAGCAACATAAAATATTCACTTCTATTTCGCAACAGACTGCATGAAAAGCGAAGCCAGAGGGTAGTTTCTCAATAATTTTCCATTCCACATTCTAATCTGTTAATTCCGAGTGGCCGCTTCTTGTAATTCAAGCTATACGAATTCCGTAAGTAGAACAAAAACTCCCTTCATTCACGACGAATAATGAAAACTAAAACCTTCATTTTCGAACCTTCAATTCAGGCAATCTGGAAAGTTTTCCAGTTATAGCTCTGACGCTCGGCACAGAGATCCAGGAAGTTCCGCGAAAATTGAATTCGGGAACTTTTTTAAATAAACACTACACCCAACCTCCTAAATTCAAGTTGTTGTTCAGATTTCCCCTCTGCCCCACTCCACAAATCACGAAATATACTACTATGTAAGACGGTAAAGTACTAGTAAAGTTTTTCCACTTTTAGCCTCTTAGCGAAATTTTCCGACTTGAGAATTAGTTTCGTGCTATTTGGTTGAAATAAAAACACATTGTTTCTATTTTGTATTCGATGCTAATAGAAAAGTTCTGTTTCTGCTAGTTTACAATGTTTCCATTTCAGTTTTGTGAAACTTACTGGGGAGTTCCTTAAATAATAAGTAACTTTTCATAAAAAATTTTCACGAATGCACGAATGATTCTTACTTTGTAGTCGCCGTTGAAATTTTCATTTGAGGCATTCTGTTGATGACTCGCTGTTCTAGTTACCAATTAGACTAAAATGGCACCACTCATATCTGTGAATGTTTCGGTTAAAGTAGGCGAAATCCCATATTCATAGATAGATACACTCGAGTATCAAATGACGTCCATAAGGATTCTTATTGCGTTTACACCTCTCCTGTCCTATAGATTCAACTGTAACTTTTGAGATGAATTCGACATTTAAGTGCCTAATTTGGTATTGTTGAAAATTTGCAATAAACATAAGTAAAAATGGGCAAATAAACTATTATTATTATTATTATAATCTCTCCAAATATTACCCATTTTAGGACGTAATTTCTTGTCATCAATGTTGATTTATTTTTTTCTTGATAATTTTGGTCAATTAGTAGTATGAACATACACCTATATTGTTTCATTCTTCCATCCATTTTTCATTTCACATATTCGAATTAAGTCTGAAAAATAAGCTTTTCTTTCTTGGCGAATTATAATTGAATAGTCTTGATGGAAGTTGTAATATTTTTTTATTAGAAATTATTTTAAGCATAGATTTTTCTCATTTTTAGTCATCATCAAATCATAAGTTTAGAAAACCAAAATATTGACTACACACAGAAAAATTATGTTAGTCCAGTGAAACCGATCAATAACATCCTGGCAAAAACTGAAAGAACAAAATTTGAAATAGCGAAATATTAGGTTTAGTAGAAAAGAAATTCATTGAATCTAATTGAATTATTCTACAGAAAAAACTTTCAGTTACAGAATCTTCTAATGAAGCCATCATAAAATTTCCAACCAGAATCGCACTGATTCTACCAACTGTAAAATTTTGGGAAGACGTAATATCCCTTTGTTTGAGTTTATTCTTGAGGAAGGGTAATATTTAAGTTTGTGTATAAAAAGAAAATTATTCTGCCGAAAGTTTACAGAATTCATTAGTTCATAACAAATTAAATCGAAATGTTTGAGTCATTGTTTTATTCTGAGTTTGGTAGTCAACTACACGTATAATATTTGAGATTCATATCTATTGATTGAAATGGCAATTTTGTTTTTCTCAGACATTTTAATTAGATTTTTTCGAACTAAACAAATTATGTGGATGTTTTAGCACTGAAGAATTGGCTGCTGCATACATAAATATTAATAGTAAATTGTTTTTTATGAGTAGAATATTCTATTATAAATTGTAATAAAAGAGGTCAAAAATAATCCAATGCGATAATGTGTAAACTGGAAAAAATTGGATCATTGTAACCACCCGCTGAAATCAACAAATGAGCAAATTAAATAATCACAATTGAAATTGAAGAAGCCGTTTTCACAAATTATTCCAACATGAATATGAAATATGGAAATATCTGTGTCGAAGAAAAGAGCGTTGAATCACTCTCAAATTCTGTGTGAGGTCTATTCTTCTGAAAGATATATTGAGTATTTGTCTGGATCTCGTTCGATTCGAATTTTTATTTATAATACTAATAGTAAACTTTGTTTCTTGCTGATTAATCAAAAATATACTTTGCTTTAATATCAAAGTGTCCATCATTCTTTTTCATTCTCATTATAGTTATCTAATTCTTAGATAATGAGAATTATGGCGTTCTGATATACTATGGAACCTTGGTGAGGTATTATTGTTTGTGATTTGATACTTACGCTCAATCTGAAGAGTGGAGATTGACACTGTTCTATCCTACCTCTGGTATGTCCCAAGGTAGTGTATTGAGACCTCTTCTGTTTTTAATTTTAATAAATGACTTTGGGATATTGCTCGCTAATAACTTTAAACCTTTCCGAGCCATTAGAAATACATAATTGCTCTTCAGAATGATTTGAACTTGGCCCTAAGCAGATTAAGGGAGAATGGAATGGTTGCTAAATATTGTGTGGTTTATTTTTTCTGGAGGCTCCTGTACTTATTGGAGAGTATCCTGCAGCTTTATACTTCATTTGTGAGACCACATCCAGAGTATGACATCTGTGCAAAAAACTCTTATTCTCACAGTGATGGCTCCAGCCACTATTTCCTTGAATCATGCCTTCGTATCATAAACCTAAGAGAAAGTGTTTTTCTTCACTGCGAAAGGCTCCACAAAAAACATCTAGGTTATATATGTGCCTAGAGTTTGTACCTAAATTCATTTCTTAGAGCTTCAAACCTACATGCAGTGCTTACGTTTTACGGTAACTAATGCTCAGAACACATCTATCTTGCTTCTTTAGATGAACCTATGTTCACGGTAAAAAGTTGTTCAATAATAAATATTATCTTACAAACAGCATTTCCTAAATTTCCAAATACCAAAAAAAATGCATATTATAAGCAAGAAAACTATAGAGATGGAATCGAAAAAAATTAAAAGCTCTTCTTGCTTCATGTGAAGTTAAAAAAAATGGCATAGATCCATTCGTGGCCTCTTATGGATCAATTGTTTTTTGTGTTCTTTGTGTGCTCGCAGAAAGCAGCCTGTGATATTTATATATAATATAATAATAATGTAATGATTCAAAATAAGGATTTGGTTGGCAGTGTGAAGTTGAAGGTGCCTAAAATTGGCTCAAGAAAGCCGCAATTTGATCCATTTCATCTTGATAACAGATGACTTACTTAGTACTTCCTGGGGATGGGCGTTGCAACTCAGGGCGCCCACCCAAAAAACTAATTGCAGATATTCTGCTCATATGGATGAATACGTCAGTTATATATCCGTGCTAGCTTTATGGGGGGGGGGACATGATGACGTGTTAGATTCCTCGAGGTATCTGGCATCGGGTAGAACCGTTAGCCTTCAAATGCTCCTTTTGGAAACAAAGGAACCGCGGAAGGATGGAAACACACAGGAGTTCCCGTACTCCTGGCCATCCAACTGAGATTGGACATGTTGGGGCAGTGGTTGAAAGTGTAAAGGCTAGGCTAAAAGGATATTCCATTCATTTGGTCTCGTTCTGGGACCTGCATGGTTCAGTTTAAGAGTCTGGACAATACGTTGAGCGTTGGGCCTGGATTTAAATCGACCAGGAGTGTCTACGGTGATTTCAGTGCCTTGAGCCGCGACTTGTTGGTGGATAAGCTCCTTCAGCGTGCAAGTTCCGTCACACGCAACTAGAGTTTTGACATTGTAGGACCAGTACATGTAGAATAGTGCTTCAAAGCTACCAGTTTTCACGGGAAGCAAGAGGGGGAAGCTTCGTTTGCTTACTGATTTGGCGTACTCAAATTCTGGGCCCATAGGGGCACTGGCTTTAGATCCTAGGATAGAAAAGTCAATTTAATCCGAAACTGCAGTCTCAAATGTAATGTCTAATGATATGCTGTCCAATAATATGGCTGACCTACTTAATATTGAACTGGGTGAGCATAGCATTGAATTGTTGTATCAGTATTCAAACCCTATGCAAATGTGATTCTGTTGTTTGTTGTTTTCCTTTCTTTGGTATGTGTCGAATTTTTAAATATAAGTCTTTGCATGTAATTATCATCCTGCGAATAAATGAAAATAACCTGTACGTAAACTCTTTGAAGATGACTTTCAAGTTGTCCTGTGATAACCTTACTTACAAAACTATCAAATAATCCATTTGTCACATGCAAGAGTACTGACTAGGTTCCACTTTGAATGAAGCACTAATTCGATCACTCCTTGTGTCAACACTAGTTATTATTATTATGAAAGACAAGAGTTTTATGAACTCACAAAATACAACTAAGCAATCAATGGATAGTACAAACAAACTCCGAAGAATAACTCTGAAGTTATTCAAAAAACAAGAAAAAGTTCCAAAATATACTGCATACAGGTAAATCATGAGAACAAATATCAATAAAAAAAAAATTGTTTTAAGATGCACCAGTCCCCTCGTCCAATACATTTTTGAAATTGTTCACGCTGCTAGCACTGATCACAGCACAGAGATTGTTCCAGAGGTGAGAGACTTTGTTGGTTAAAAACGTTTGCCTGGGGGTACCTTTGAACTTCTCGCCCTTCAATTTGAAGCGATGACCTCTGAGGTGCTGAGTAGATAACAGTTCATATAAATTGCTCAAGTCAGAGCCCTTTTTTGTTTCGGACTCTGTGAGAAAAAATAAGGCCACCACGATTGTGTCTAGCTTGGAAGGTTCCAAACACTGCTCGTGAGATATTCTTGTAGCAAGCCTTTGGATAGAGTCCAACATCTTTCTCTGTCACACCAGATTAGGGCACCACACGGGTCCTGCCTAATCCAATATTGATCCGACATAAATTTTGTAGAGATCAGAGCAGACACCTGGATCACGAAAAACGAAAAGTCCTCTCAAGGAGACCCAGCATTCTTCGAGCCTTAGAAGTAACGTGCAAGATGTGCTTTGACTAGGAGAGTTTAGGTGTACCTCAGCAAATAAAACGTACCTAATCATTACTATCAACAAACTCTTAAAATAATGAAACTAAAAGAAATTAGAACACGTCCAACAAATCGTGTTATGCTTTGTAGATCCTTGGAAGTTGTAGAATCTGCAGACAGACCCTGTTTTTGAAAATTTAATTCTCCCTGATTCATCTATTTTTGATTCGATACTGTTCCAAGAAGGTGTCAATAGAATTCAGGCGTGTGTTTCACATCCGAATAATTTGCATGACCACTTCAAGCTTCTAGCGCTCCTGTTTACGAATCGATGTTTCAACGGCCGGTCGGATAAACAAGGTACAGGCACAGCAGAGGCCTCATAACTATTTCAGCTGATATTTATCCACGATTAGACGCGAAGAGAGGCTGCAAGAAGAGGCCGCGAAGCGGGATAGCGCGCATGCCTACGTCCGGGTTCGAACCTCGCTCCCGCTCACAGTGTGCGGTAGCGCGTATAGGCGTTAACATGCCTCGCTGTCAAACCGCTGGCGAGCCCACAAAATACGCCGGCTGTCACACCAGCCACCTCAGTGGCGAAGCCGTTCGGCGCTGATCCTCTTACATTCTAAAAAAAATTAGTCGTTAAGTGTTTTAATGGGTAGGGCATGATTTCTGGTACTTTTTCAGTTTTATCGTTAATGCCCACAAGGGCCATTGATTCGGGTTTAAACGGGTTTAAAATGTACATAAAGTGATTAGGGACCAAACTGTTAACGTGTTTCAAGTGTTTGAATATTATACCCATAGGATTAAGATTTATCCTGCAACTTCTCATCTAACCATGGCACTAGCTAATGTAACCCCTCATGCGGCCATGGCAGTTGAAGAAATACTAATGCTCTTCGATAATTCTACTTCCAATAGCTCCAATAACACTATAGCCATCGCCCACTACCCTAGCGGCTATGGTCTACCCCAAATAGTGGTGGCTTCAATCTTAGCCACCATCCTCATGATAATAGTCGTGGTCGGTAATATGCTCGTGATAATTGCCATAACAACAGAGAAGTCTCTGAAGAGCATCCAGAATTGGTTTATAGGTTCTCTGGCAGTGGCTGATTTCTTTCTGGGACTCATCATAATGCCGTTTTCGCTGGCTAACGAACTGATGGGTTACTGGATCTTCGGCACTTGGTGGTGTGATATTCATTCCGCGATGGATGTGTTGTTAAGTACGGCTTCCATAATGAACCTGTGTTTAATATCGTTGGACAGGTATTGGAGCATCACTCAGGCTGTGGAGTACCTCAAGAAGAGGACCCCCGGTCGGGCTATAGTTATGATTGCTGCTGTTTGGATTCTATCTGCGCTAATTTGTATACCGCCACTGCTCGGATGGAAGGTGGAGCGGACAGCTGAAGAGCAGTATCCTCAATGTCAGGTAGGAGATCAATCTCTACTTGAATTATATTCAATTTGACGTAATCACGAAAGGTCAGAATGAAAGATCCGTGACGTTAACAAAGAAATATTGATGATCAATTCAATAAGAAGGTTTCTCTGTAATGTATAGCATAAGTGAGCTTTTGTTCTATGGAAATCAATGTTTATAATAACGGATGATTTCCCCAAATCCTAAATTAATTGATATCACATTAAATATGTTAATTTACACGTATTCATTGAATATTCTGAAGTGTTCCTTCAGCACTCCCTTTGGGACATGTTGAGGAAATGTATGATAATGTTCAACAAATAAATGTCACTCATGAAGGTGAATTAGATATTGAATAACAAAATTCCTCGTTCAAATAATGCGCTTATATTTTGTAATGGACAAGCAAATCTATGTGAAGTTTATCAATTGGAGTCACCTGATATTGAAACGAAATTGGACGGTCCTCTTCAAATCTGAGTTGATCTTCAAAGATTAATGAAACCCACTAGATACTATCTAGGTATCGGGTGTTTTTTTAGAGTGATAGAACTTTAAATTGTAATAAAACACATTTGAATTAAGTTTGAAGCCAATTTTTTTATTTGAAAGATAATTTTATGACATTTATGTTTTAAAGATAATTTCCGGCATATGTCCACTACGACTAGCTCTGAGGAACCACATTCGACCAGACCAATTTTGGATCACTTTTTCGAGTAATTCAGGCCTTTTTTAATCAATAACATGAGTTATCTTGGCTTCCAAAGCGTCTATTGTTTCTGGTTTATCAGCATAAACCAATGACTTGACATAACTCCGAAGAAAATAATCCAGTGGAATTATGTCGCATAATCTTTGAGGCCAATTAATTGAACCAATTCTCGAAATAATGTTATCTCCAAATCTTTCTTTTAATAGATCAAGTGTTACGGTAGAAGCATGAGGTGTAGCACCATCTTGTTGGAAGCAAAACACTTCTGGGTCGATACCATTCAAATTTTAAAACAAATAATCATTGACCATCGATCTGTAACGAGCACTATTTAGTGTAACATTAGCTCCAGCATCGTTTTTAAAGAAATATGGACCGATGATGCCTCCAGCGTATAAAGCACACCATGCAGTGCATTTTTCAGGATGAAGTGGAACCTGTAGAACTTCTTGAGGATTGTTTTCACTCTATATACGGCAATTTTGCTTGTTTACATAGCCGTTCAACCATAAATTAGCTTAATCACTAAACACAATTTTACGATAAAAAGTGCGTCAACTTCAAGCTGTTCTAAGGCCCAATCAGCAAACAAACGACGCTTATCATGGTCGAGTGGCTTCAGTTCTTGAACCAGTTGGATCTTGTATGGGTGTAGACTAAGATATTTACGTAAAATTTTTCATGTGGTGAATGCACAAAGTCCAACTTGTTAAGAACGTCGACGAATAGACAAATCTGGATCATCATCAACACTCTGTCTAACAGCAGCGATATTTTTTTCTGTACGTTTATGTTGAAAATAAATTTCAACAATTTGTAAACGTTGTTGCGGCGTGAGTCTTTCCATGATAATTTAATCTTCCGTCAACTCACAGTTATCCCTATCGAAAGTTTTATCACTCTAAAAAAAACACCCGATAGTACTGAACTAAAACTCCTTCGAACAATTACACAATGAATATATTTGGAAATTCATTAACATGACAGTCTTGTTGCTTGGTTTCTCATGAAATACAACTTACTGTCTTGAAAATTTGAAGGACCTTCAACAGTTGAGTAACTTGGACTAATGGTTACTTTGAATAGTTGGAATATCTTCCAAAGTTATAAGTTATTTAATGAATACGTTACCGCGATGAAAAGTAATCTTCATTGTGAATCATATATGGTAACCTGCAGTCCGAGAACTTTAGAAAGCAGATTCGCTTAAAATTGTTCTTCTTCCTACCGTGATACTGGTCATTAAACGTGTATACATTATATGACAAATGGAGGAATATAAAAAAGGAATTACGTGTTATTTACAGTTTCCCAACATTATATGCTCTGTTAAAATGTTTCAACTCTTTGATCGTTATGATAACGTTTAATTTTTGGGTTGTACTATTTGAAAGTCCCTGTATTATTATTCTAAACCATCAAATTCACCTAAAAAAAAAGAAAATAATGGAATCATCGTTCAAGATCTTCATATAACTGGAATTAGTAAAAAGCACGAATACCTAGAGATAGTACCATATATTTCACCTCAAATGGACCCTTTTTCTACCATTCATCAACTTATTCAGCAAATTATGCCAGATAATAATCAACTTATCTGTGGCAAAAAAATTTTCAAAAAAAATATATCTTCCATGAATAATTACCATTAAACATACCTTAAATTACCTAATGATAGAAAATCTAGTGAAAAAAATCAAACAAGCCGTAGTTCAAACAATTAGGAAGTTGAGGCTTCTCTTGAAAATAGGTATTAATTGCTACCGCCAGTTTTCATCGTCGGAAAATGGCTTTCCACGAAGATATGTTTTCAAATTTGAGAATGGGTGGTAGTCACCAGGGGCCAAGTCTGGAATATACAGAGGATGACTAATTTCCTAGAAGCCACATTTCTGCACAGCAGCCTTCGCCACGTGGGCCTTATGAAACGATGCATTATCGTGAAGCAGCAATACCCCCGCTGTGATTTTTCTTTCTCTTAAATTATGCAAAGTGGTTGCGTATGATGTTGCTGTGAGGATTTCACCCTTTTTAGTGTATTATAACAATTAAATACCTAAGAATCCCAAAAGACCGAAGCATTAATTTTCTCAGCGGATGGGGTAACTTCAAACGCCTTTGGAGGTTGTACACCCTTTTAGATCCTATTGTTTACTCTCAGGGTCATGGCGATAGACTCACGTCTCGTCTCCAGTAACCAGCCGGTTGAGAATAATCGATGGGTCTTCTCCACAGAGCTCTAGAAACTCCTTATAGCACTTGCTTCTGAGATGCGCTGAGCATTTTCAGGGCCCATCTTGCAATGACCTTTGAGAGGTTAAAATGGTCATGAAGGATAATAGGTAAGGTTCCCACGCATAGGTTTGTCATCTCAGCTAACATCTTGACTTTTATTCTGGTATCTTGAAGTACCAGCTTTTCCAATTTTTCCACATTTTCTTCAATGGTGGCATCAACGGGCCCGCTAGAGCGGGGGTTGTCTTCAATGCAATTTCTGCCTCTTTTCATTGAATTCACTTGGCCACTTTTGAACGGTGGATAACAACGCGGCATAGTCTTGGTAAACAGCAACCATCCCTTCATGAATTATTTTTTGACTTCTCTCCGGCTTAGTGAGGAACTCTATAACGGCGCAGTGTTCGATTTTTTTCATCATTGTGGTGTCAGTCATTCTGATCATCTTCCACTGAGGATACCTATAAAACTAATGATCGTAAATTAGTGAAATTTTATATCTATACCCTCAGATAGTGTCATTAGAACATGAGATAATTAGATTACTCACATTATCAGCCGATACCGAGAACGCCTCTCGACGAATTAAATGAAGTCAGAGAACTCAAAAGTCCGTTGAATTTTTACGTCAAAATTATAATGTAGATTCAGCCTTTGAATTATCAAATGCTGTCAATCGAGGCCGCACGCTCTCTGGCGTAGCTAGAATTAACAAACCCAGAAATGAATCCTAATCATAAGGCTTTTCTATTCATTTCCCCTTGAACATTGTATATCGTAGATATAATCATTATTACATTCTGTCAAGGAAGTACCGGGAATTATCGATTTAAATCTGGCGGGGCAATGAGGCAGGTAAATTTTTTTTTCCTAGGTTGGTAGCACTGTCCTTAATTACTATGCCAAGCTTGAGCGGGATCTGTCAACTAGTGTGTTTGCAACAGCTGATTAAGTCAGTCGATGTCAGAGTAAGTGCCGATTTTTACTATGGGTAATTACGTTGAGCAAAGAATTTGTTTAAAGTTTTGTGTTGCAAATGAATTTTCGTGCGCCGATGCATTGAAAATGTTGCAAAAGGCCTTTGGTGATAATGCTCTATCGAAAACTCGTGCATATCAGTGGTACAGAGCCTTCAAGGACGGTCGTGAAGTGGTCGCCCATCGACGGCTTCGATCGAAGATAACGTCGATAAAATTAAGGAAAGGGTGCTGGAAAACCGTCGTACCAGCTTGAGAGAGATAGCACATGATCTTAAGATATCCCACGAGTCCGCACGTACGATTTTGATTGATATTTTGAGCATGAGAAAGGTGGCCGCACGACTCGTACCGAAAGACCTGAATTTTCTTCAAAAACGTCATCGCGAACAGGTTGCTTCAGACATGCTGGATCGCTGTAATTCCGATTCTACATTCATGGAACGCATTATAACTGGTGATGAGACCTGGGTCTACGAGTACGATATGCAAACAAGCCAGCAATCATCGGAATGGGTGGCAAAAAATGAGCCGAAACCGAAAAAACCACGCCAAAGCCGCTCGAAAATGAAGGTGATGCTCCTTGTTTTCTTCGATATCCGTGGCGTGGTGCACTACGAATTCGTTCCAGAGGGTCAGACGGTAAACAAGGAGTATTACCTAGGCGTTATGAAACGTTTGCGTGAGCGTATCCGTAAGAAGCGGCCAAATTTGTGGGCGAACAACTCATGGATTTTGCATGACGATAAAGCCCCTTCTCACCGAGCTACGATTGTGACTGACTTTCTCGCCAAAAACACAACAAACGTGCTTCAGCAACCACCGTATTCGCCGGATTTGGCTCCCTGCGACTTTTTCCTCTTCCCAAAACTAAATTTGCCCCTTCGTGGCACCCGTTTTGAGTCGATTGAAGCCATAAAACAAAATTCGGCGCGAGAGCTAAAGTCCATCCCGGAAAGCGCCTATAAAAAATGTTTCGATAATTGGAAGTGCGTTGGCATAGATGTATTGGAGCAAATGGAGCCTATTTTGAAGGCGACCCAATAAATTTTGACGATTAAACGTAAAAATGTTGTTTTAATTGAAAATTCCCGGTACTTTCTTGGCAGAGTAGTATATATGATTGATTAACGTATAATTATATTCAAATTCGGTTATAGCAAATCATAGCTGTTTTAAGATACCAAGTTTAATTAAAACAAGTTGTAGAAAAAACTATAATATGTTTTACAACCAATAAATTGATATTTTACACATTTAATTGTGATTCGAGTTTCGGGAATTAACTATCCCATCTTCAGATAAGTGAAGAATTAACAAGCAGGACAGGGTATTTATGCATATACAGAGGTAGAAAAGGTGACAAAAACAGGTTAAAAAAGGGAGGACGCTTAACAACTATTATAATATCGGCACGCCAAAGAAGATTGGTGACCAATTGTTACTTAGATATCTCAAATATTTAAGATTTACATAGTCATTCATTATTTTTACATCATTTTTATTGTGAACTTATTTGAAAATTTCAACGGATTCTGAATAATCAAATTTCTCTGCTTTTGAGTCTACATGTAAAATTTTAAGATTATCTATTGTTGGAAAAGAATGGCCGTTTTCTAAACAATGGGTGGCAAAAGTAGAAGTTTATTTATTTTTCATGAAATTCATTTCATCTTCGTTGAAGGAACGTCCCGTCTGTCCTACATATTTATTACTGCACGTCGAACAAGATAACTCATAAACTCCCGATTCGTGTAGGTTTAAGGTTGGGTCCTTTGCGTTAAATAATACGGATCATAATTTGTTTTCTGTTTTGAAAGCAATATTAAAATCTGAATTTGAAAAACTATTGGTCGCTTTTTGACTTATGCTACCGAAATATCATGAAATGAATCTTTCCTTTTCTTCAGTGCACATGAGGGGATAAATTTCAGATTGTTTCTGTTGAATTAAATTATCTATATTATTCGGGTTGAAACCGTTGTTCACGGCTATTGATTAAATATTTGGACGCTTCGCGGTTATTTTTTGATAAGGGTAATGGGAAAGCTCTATGGATCTTCGATTGATACGCTGATATTTTTTGTGAATATGGGTCATTGGAGTCAATAGGAATACATCTGTCAGTGAATGTCAATTAAAATTAATAAATAAATGAATGTTTGTTCGTTTCGTTCCAAGCATGCGTACTGAACTCTTCAGACAAGCGTACACAGCCCTGCTTGTGACAAAATGTTATGTTTTCTGATCTTATTTTTATGGAAACTAAATCTTTCTTAAAACTATACAACATGATTTCAAGAACTTCTCAAAAACTAATTTATTTAAAATATTTAATTTATTTGAATAAGATACTTCAAGAACTCTCAAAACATGTAGCACATCCTCAAAAACTAATTAGAATTCAGATAATATTGGTTCAATTTCACATTTGAAAGATAAAATCCATTAACAATAAATAAACTTACCCAATACGACCTCTAGGAATATCTGTTTGTTGAACATTCAAATTAGGTACATCTAATATCCCAGGAACTCTATGCTCTATGCTCACAACAAAATCACACAAAGTTTATAAGGCACTTTATGGTCTTGGTTAAACCACTCGACACTGCATAATAAATTTTTTTATTTAAAAACCTATATAATTATATATTATATACAGGGTGTTTCACGAATGATTGTACAGACTTTCAAAGCAGATGCAGGATATTTTAGTGAGTCTGAATCAGTGCTCGAAATATGTCCTTACATATGTCTGCACCGTGAAAAGTGGCATCCATTTCATTTACAATCGGTCCAAACCTTGGAGCCAGGCGATGAACTACCGAGGATGTGATTTTGCAGACGGAACCAGTGAGCTATCTTCAGAACGCTTTTTACTGATAATGCGACCTTCACAAAATATGGCATTTTGAATGTTCGCAATGCACATGTTTGGTCCAGAGTAAATCCGAAAGTGACTAGGAAACGCAGTCCACAACATCGTTTTTCAGTCAATATTTGGTGTGGAATTCACAAGAATCACCTAATTGGACTATATATTCTTCCTTACAGGCTGAATGGAGTGACATATCTACAATTTTTAATCGAGTTGTTGCCAGGGCTTTTGACCGATGGAGGCAATATTCCAAGAGGAATGACTTCCAACATGATGTAGCTCCGGCACATTCTACACGGGAAATTGTAGCGCATTTGATGAATGAAGTTTATCCAGATCATTGGTTTGGTAGAGGGGGACCTCATGACTGGCCTGCAAGATTCCCAGATCTTGAATTATTTTCTCTGAGGACACTTAAAAAATGAAGTTTAATCTGAACAAATCATAGACAGGGAGCATCTGATCGTATTCAAGCTGTATGTGAAGCAATACAAAATCGGCCGGAAATTTTGAAGAAAGCTGTAGCTCATTTTATCACAAGTGCTAGAAAATGTTTAGAAGAGAGAGAGGGTATTTTCGAAAACAAGTTATAATTTTTTCTCTTATTAATTGTCAATTTGTTTCAGTTCCACACATTTTTATAAGACAGATTTCATATTTTGATTATTAAGTCCATTTTATAATAGTCCAGTTGAATGTTCTATATTAATTCGAGTTTTCGGATAGATTTAGTTTTGCAAAAAATATTTGATGTTGCTCCTACATGTCATGTATGTTACTGAGAATTTCAATTGATTCACTATGAATAGACGCATTATTCGGAGAGTCACAGGTCCGTGTTTACTACAAATTGAAAATTCCTAATATTCAATGGGTCATAAAATGATGGTGCGAAGGGTGCCATTGATCCTAATAGGCTTGTTTGAAAGGGTATTGATGGTAAATTCCGAAGAGAATTTCGCTTTTCGAAAATTGGACGTACAAGGTGTTTTACAAGATGTGGGATAAAGAATGTAATATTTTCAGTCCGGACCTGCTGTATCGATAAGTCGTTATCGGCAAATATTTGGCATTGGACTATACTCATTCTCTCAAGTTTTCATGAAGATCCATGCAGTCGTTCAAGAGGTATGCCGATTGAAAGATCTTGATGAAATACATAAAACATCCCGTAACTCTTAAACTAATACAGTTAGGACATACTTCGAGCACTGATTCAGACTCACCAAAATGTCCTGCATCTGCCCTGAAAGCCTTTACAATCATTCGTGAAACACCCGGTATAAAATAAAATAATAAGAAGCGGTTTTGACATTCAAGTAAAAAACCGCTTCTTATTATTTTACATTAAATTCTTTTTTACTATTCTAGTGTGATATCAAGAGGTCTAAAAATGCAATTCTATTGTTTGATTCCTTTTCTAACTTGAATTTAGTTTTTGCAAGTTTAAACGTGCTCTCCTAATCTAAGCAAATTTTGACTATTGGTAATGAAGGACCATTGAATATTCTCGATAAAAATCTTTCCAATAAAATAGAAAGGCTTTTTACTTGATAGAAGAAATATAACAAAATTTGAATATTAAAACAAATTGATACATATTTATCTTCTACAATTTTAATTTCAAAAAAATTTTTATTCAAAAAACTTTTAGAATTAAATTAATGTCTAAAACAAGCACCGCTTACATTTAATAGACGTATATAATCAAAACTCAATATATAATATCAAATGGAAATAAATAAACCCACAGATATACGAAAGTTATTAAAATTAATGAATAAATATTTAAAGGAGACAAAATTTTGTTTCTGGTGTTACCTTTAAGAACACCAATTGCCTTTTAAAAACATGAACACACTTAAAGGACTTCTCAAATAATATAATTTATTTGAAATATTTAATATATTCAAATATTCGAATAAATTGATTCAGAAATCTCTAAAAAATGCTCTATATCTTCAAAAAACAAATATAATTCTAAGCAATCCCGTCTTCAGCCCTCAGTAATATTCAAAATATCAAGATCAAAAAACATAACCTACATCACAAACAACTCAACACGTGTACAAGGACTAATGCTTGGAAACACAGATCAACTTTATAAATCAAGATTGATCTATGTTAATATTGAGAAGTCCTTTAAGTGTGTTCATGTTTTTAAAAGGCAATTGGTGTTCTTAAAGGTAAGACCAGAAACAAAATTTTGTCTCCTTTAAATATTTATTTATTAATTTTAATAACTTTCGTATATCTGTGGGTTTATTTATTTCCATTTGACATTATATATTGAGTTTTGATTATATGCGTCTACTAAATGTAAGCGGTGCTTGTTTTAGACATTAATTTAATTCTAAAAGTTTCTTGAATAAAAATTTTTTCGAAATTAAAATTGTAGAGATAAACATATATCAATTTGTTTCAATATTCAAATCTTTCCAATATTTCAACATTCCATAAAATTTCCTTTCTCCGATTTTTATTTGCGCAACTAATGAGTTAATCAAACTGTTATCATTTCATTTGAATCTTGTAACCGACAACATGCTTCAAACGCAATTTGAACAAAATTGTTTTTGGAGTAGAAAGAACACCGTTTATTGATTAAGATAAATATTGGCGCTCTTTTATATTCTAATTCGCACATCCTGTTACATTCAAATTTGCCAACCCCGATAACTCGTAGAGAATCAGGGGAAATATTGTTGGAAATTAAATATTTACCTTTAATTCCGTGAAAGTATTCGTATCAGCCTGTGGGCCTATCCGGCGATCCACTGAACTTAATTGAAAAACGATAAAATTGAGGAGATATTGGCCGGAACAGCCCTCCCGTCTGTTATCGAAGAGGCGAAAAGAGGAAATGAGAGACTCCGACGTAATGAAAAAATGTCACTTAGAAATCAATGAGTGCGATTCGAGAGCTACTTACCTTTCGGCGGGGTTCTTTAAGGTGGGGAGATAAAACTATTGAGAGGAATCCTAGAACAAACAAGGGCGAAGGAAGTTTATTGGAAAATCGACCCCTGCCTGCACTTGAGCAGCTAATTCTCTCCCGCATTCTAGTGATTACCTCACAGGCAGGAGCTCTTTTTACTGTCTTGAGAATATAAGGATAAAATATTAAGAACGTAGAACGTGTAGAATACACTGTATGTAACCTTCTGTGCTTTCTTGGTATGTTTAATTTCATTGAGAACCTTCATCTACAACATTTAATTTGATAAGGTAAAAAAATACGCTTGGCTTAAGTTCCACAATAGTTATATTTAATTTATGTTGTTGATATACCGGGTGTTTCACGAATAATTGTACAGGCTTTCAGGACAAATACTGGACTTTTTGGTGAGTCTGAATCAGTGCTCGAAATATGACCTAACATATCATTATATTCGTTTAAGAGTTACAGGATGTTTTATGTATTTTATCAAAAACTTTCAATCGGCATAACTCTTGAACGCCTGCATGGATCTTTATGAAAACTTGAGGAAATGAGTATAGGCCATTGCCAAATATATTTGCCCATAATGACTTACCGATAGCATAGGTCCGGCAAGACCCTCACCTGGAATGCACACCTGGATAAAGTGTGTCATAAAGCCAGAATGGGTTTCTGGACTTGCAGGCGGATCTGTGGGAAAACCTGGGGCCTAAAGCCCAGGCAGATGTACTGGCTATACACTATGGTAATTAGACCACGGATAGTGTATGGCGCTGTAGCGTGGTGGAAGAAAGGGCAACAAACGGTTGGCGAAAAAAGGTTACCCGACTACAGAGACAGGCTTGCCTTGCAATTACAGGTGCGTTTCGCACCACACCCACGGCAGCCATGGAGGTCCTACTAAATCTACCACCCCTGCACCTACTCGTGCAGAGGGAGGCGGAACGGACCACATACAAACTATATCAACTGGCGATTGACAGGCCAGAGGCAATAGTGATGGGAGGCGCAGGACTGCTGGACGAGCTTTTAACGAACAGTATCCTATCGATACCCTCGGATCTAATGTCAAAAATCACGAGCCAGGAACGGAATTTCAATGTAATCGTCCCCAGCCGGGACGAATGGACCCAGCATGCTGAAGTTCTATTGAGAACCGACCTTGGCTTGTTCACAGATGGCTCGCGAACGACGAACGGAAGAGGAGCAGGAGTCTATGGGAGTAAACCGAGAATTAACATCTCATTGAGTCTCGGTCAAAACGCAACCATATTCCAGGCAGAAATATTTGCCATTGAGACGGCGGCGGAACTGCTGATAAAACGGCAAATCCACCACGGTAAAATCAAAATATTTACTGACAGTCAGTCAGTACTAAAAGCTCTGGAATCCAGCTGTTTCACATCCAAAACAGTCTGGAGTTGCCGCACGGCTTTAAACAGGCTCGGTATGTATAACGGAGTCACTCTGGTTTGGATACCGAGCCACTCAAACTATTTGGGTATGGCATTTGCTGGAGCTGCGCTGCCTCTGGTAGGACCGGAACCACTCCTGGGAATACCGCATGACGTGGCTAACGAGGCGATAACAGGCAGAATGAACTACAGGCTAGAGTCTTTCTGGCGGAGCCATTCTGACCTGAAACACTCGAAGTTGTTCCTTGGAACAGCTTCGAGAAAAAAGAAGGCGAACCTAGCGCTAGGTCTGGATAGGGCCAAACTAAGAACACTTGTCGGAATTATGACAGGTCACTGCAGACTGAAAGCGCATTTGCACAAAATCGGTCTGGATGAAGACAATGAATGCAGGCTGTGTCTTGAGGATACTGAAACAGCCATGCACATCGTCTCAGAGTGCCCAGCGGTGAGTCGCATCAGATTCGAGGTCTTTGGCCAGGCTTTTATAGCCCACAGCGAACTGAAAAAATTACCCCTGAACAAGATTATCGGTTTTATCCAAAAACTGGATCTCGTCGGGGAGATATAAATTGGGGGTGAACCATAATAGTCCGTGCGGACGCAGTGGTAGGGTGGATAGACGCCCGCTCATCATAAATAATAATAATAAATAATAATAGGTCCGAACTGAGAAAATTACATTCTTTATCCCACATTTTGTAAAACACCCTGTACATCCAATTTTCAAAAAGCGAAATTCTCTTCAGAGTCTACAATAAATACTCTTTCAAACAAGCCTATTAGGATCAATGGAACACTTCGCATCATCATTTTATGTACCATTGAATTTTAGGAATTTTCAATTTATAATAAACACGGACCTGTAAATCTCCGAATAATCCATCTATTTATATTGAATCGATTGAAATTCTCAGTACCATTACTTAGTTATCGTGCTGCATCTTATTCCATCCAATAGATGAATGTATTTTGCAAAACTAAATTTAAACGAAAACTCGAATTAACATTAATCATTTAATTAAATTATTATAAAATGAACTTAATAATAAAAATATAAAATGTATCTTATGAACATGTGTGGAACTGAAAAGAATTGACAATAAATAAAAGACAAAATTAAAACTTGTTTTCGAAAATACCCCCTCTCTCTTTTAAACATTTTCTAGTTCTTGTGATCAAATGAACTACAGCTTTCTTCAAAATTTCCGAACGATTTCGTATTACTTCACATGCAACTTGAATACGATTAATCAGATGCTCCCTGTCTATGATTTCTTCGCAGTCAACTTCATTTTTTAAGTGCCCTCAGAGAAAATAATCCAAGCACGTAAGATCTGGGGATTTCTCAGGCTAGTCATGAGATCCTCCTCTACCAAACCAATGATCTGGATGAACTTCATCAAATGCGCTACAATTTCACGGGTAAAATGTACCGGAGCTCCATTTTATTGGAAGTACATTCCTCTTGGAATATTGCTTCCATCATTCAAGAGCCCTGGCAAATGCTCGATTAAAAATTGTAGATATGTCGCTCCATTCAGCCTGTGAGGAAAAATATATAGTCCAATTAGGTGAAAAACGATGTTGTGGACTGCGTTTCCTAGTCAATTTTGGATTTACTCTGGACTAAACATGTGCATTGTGAACATTCGAAATGCCATATTTTATGAAGGTCGCTTTATCAGTAAAAAGCGTTCTGAAGATAGCTCACTGGTTCAGCAAAACCCATCTGCAAAATTACATCCTCGGTAGTTCATCGCCTGGCTCCAAGGCTTGGACGGATTGTAAATGAAATGGATGCCACTTTTCATGTTGCAGAACTCGCCAGACCTGACAATGTGGCAAACCTAAAATTGAACCAAGACGCCCAGTGCTGGTTGAGGGATTTTCTTGGACAGCTTCTATTATCTTTTTATGGTTTACCATCGAATTTGCTCTTTCTCGTTTACTTACTGCCAGAAAGTGTCCAGTTTCACGAAGTGAGCGATTAACATGTTCGAATGTTTAATGGTTAGGAATTCGACAATCCGGATATATCCTTCGATATTCCCTAGCAGCTTCACGACCATTGCACTTACAAAATCCATAAACTAACAACATATCAGTGTACTCAGTATTCGTAAATGACGGTATTTGGATAATTCTCTTAATGAAAATTTTATGGAAACAGAACAATATACCACTTGGGTATTTTTCTATTTCAATAATTACGGTTTAAAATGTCAAAATTCTTAGCATGAGCCACTTAGATTTCGAAATGGGCTGAATTCAGAGTAAACGAATTTCTTCGGTGATCTTTCACAAAGCATTGAAAATAAATGATTTCTTAAGATTCAGATCGATTCAAGCAGTATGTGAGAAGATAAATAGTGGACCAGAAAGAAAGGCCAATGAAAGCTGCAGAACATTTAATACAACAGCTAGCCGGTGTCAAAAAGAAAGGGAAATTTTCGAGAACAAATCACATATAAAAATTGATGGGGTAAGGCGTATAAAAGAATTTATTTGCGAAAGTGTTAATAAGATGTCGAAAAGTATTTTGTTTTGTATGCGTGTGTCTATGAATCGAAAATTCCAGATATTCAATAGCTCATAAAATATTGATACGAAGCGCGCCGTTATTTCAAATGAGCTTGTTTGAAAGAGTATTCATTGTAGATTCTGAGGAGAGTTTCAGTTTTCGAAAATTCGATGTGCAGCGTGTTTTACAAGATCTGGGATAAAGAATAAAATTTTCCCAGGCAGTACCTGCGCTATCAACAAGTGATTAGATGCAAATATTAGGCATTGGCCTATACTTATTCCCTCAAATTTTCATGAAGATCCATGTAGGCGTTCAAGAGTTATGCTGATTGAAAGTTTTTGATAAAATACATAAGACATCCTGCATCTCTTAAACTAATATAGTTAGGACATATTTCGAGCACTGATTCAGACTTACCCAAATTTCCTGCATCTGCCCTGAAAGCCTGTACAATCATTCGTGAAACACCCTGTAGATGTTTCCATGTTAAAAACTAAAGGAGAATTCTTAGAATGAGAACTCCCTATTTTTAAATTAACATCCTCACGCATTGCAGCCACTGTTTATTTGTGACATTGATAGTTGTATTTGCCAATGTCTACCATTTACTCATGGAAAGGTACAAACTCCAACAAAGTTTACAAATAAACGAAATTTATTATGAAGAATCGCGATCTGTAACTTTACGTGCTTCAACTCCAATTTTTGGTCGTTATAATCGTCCGGATAAAATAACAGTTGAACGTTTAGTGAAGAAGTTTGAAACAAATTTTACACTTCATGATGTAACAGTACCATTGAGACAAAGAAATGCAAGAAATGAAGAGAATGTTGCTGCTGAAGGTGAAAGTGTTCGTGAAGACCAAAATTTATTGATTTCGCGACGTTCACAAAAACTATGTATCTCCCAAACGTCTTTGTGGCTAATTTTACTGAATGATCTTGGTACATTTTTCAGAAATTAAATCGAAATGTTTCAGAAACACTGTGTCTGTAGTAGATACATAAATTTTTCAAATACTACAACATCCATAATTGTTTTATCAGAATAACGTTATTTAATATCAACGAGTGGAGACTGATTCAATTAAACATTCGGACAGAATTACTTCTAACCAACAACATGAATCATAATCGATGGAATAATTAAGTCCATTAATTAGTCACAACATACCCAAATTGATCCAAAAATGACTTCACTCATCAGTGCAGCTTTCTTCTTTATTTCGAATCATTGAAAAAAATTACCACAATAAACTAATCGTGATATGGACGAAAATATGAATTTTGTCGAGTCAAGTTAGTGTTGTCGAACATTTTTTATTTCATATTATTGCAGCAATTGGTTGTTATGTCATAAACATTTATGCTCATCATCCAATGTAAATTACGTAAATTATCCTCAGTTAACAGAAGGATGTTGCATACCTATTATTGATGAACATCAAGAGTAATTATCAAGTAGGATTACGCTCTGAGAGCAGAGATGAATAGTTTTGCTTATTCTAACCATCATTGCAATCGTCTGTTCTGTTAGGAAGCCAAGTAAGATTAGATCTACTTCAGTACTCGCAGTGGTGCTAAGCATAAGGTGAAATACGAATCGACCCTTCACCCTGACAAAAAAACCTTTGTAAATTGCCGACATGCTTAAATTCTCCTTGGACGAGACAATAACATAACATAAACTTTTGTTTCATAATCAATGCAATCATACAAATGAAAACAGGAAACCGTCAAAAAATATCACAACTTCAACAAGATCTGAAAGAATATTCCATGAATTCCCTAATCGAGTATGGTTCTATATCTACATTAATCTTAGTTATTTCGATTTTGAATTTTCTTTATTACGTAGAAACATTAATGAACTCCTTAGGTAGTACACTGAATAATCTTATATACATAGATTTTGTGTTTCTTTCAGTAAGTTTCAAGAAATCCCTCGGAAAGTGATATGCTCCAGTATGTCTTATGTTGTTTTTATTCAACATACCATTAAAATATTGGGGATGTTTTCTTACAAATAGCAGAAATTTCAAAAAATATAGTCCCAGAATTGTGAGCATGGAATTATTTCCAAAATGTCCTCTGCATGATTCTTTATATTTCAATTCTATTATTGCCATCAAGGCGTATTTCTGTATAATGAATAATCTATTTATATCACTGCTTCCACCCTATATAACAAGCCCGAACCCCAGAAGTGAAACAAAATTTGCATAATAAATTGTTTTCAAAAGTTCCATGTCTAGTCTCCGTGACAATACCCTGATCATGTCCTGTATTGAGTTTTTTGCTGAACTAACTGAGTGATCATTTCAGGTAACAATCAAGCGAAACTCCAAGAAATTAGGTCAACGACAAAAATCTGACCTGGGCGTTATCCAGAGTTATTGAAAGGTTTCATATTTTTTTAGACTGAATCGTTCTAAAAATCACACACTCAGAACCCAAATTTTTTTTTTATTTGAAAGATAATTTTATGATATTTATGTTTTAAAAATAATTACCGGCATATATCCACCACGACTAGCTCTGAGGAACCGCATTCGACCAGACCAATTTTGGACCACTTTTTCGAGTAATTCAGGCCTGATTTCATCAATAACACGAGTTCTGTTGGCTTCCAAAGCGTCTATTGTTTCTGGTTTATCAGCATAAACCAATGACTTGACATAACCCCAAAGAAAATAATCCAGTGGAGGTATGTCGCATGATCTTGGAGGCCAATTAATTGGACCATTTCTCCAAATAATGTTACCGCCAAATCTTTCTTTCAATAAATCAATTTTTACGGTAGCAGCATGAGGTGAAGCACCATCTTGTTGTAACCAAAACACTTCTGGGTGGATACCATTTGAATTTTGAAACAAATAATCATTGATCATCGATCTGTAACGAGCACTATTTGGTTTAACATTAGCTCCAGCATCCTTTTTAAAGAAATATGGACCGATGATACTTCCAGCGTGTAAAGCACACCATACAGCGCATTTTCAGGATGCATTGGAACCTGCAGAACTTCCTGAGGATTGTTTTCACTCCACATACGACAATTTTGCTTGTTTACATAGTCGTTCAACCAGAAGTGAGCTTCATCACTAAACACAATTTTACGATAAAAAAGTGGATCAACTTCAAGCTGTTCGAGGGCCCAATCAGCAAAAAAACAACGCTTATTATGGTCAAGTGGCTTCAGTTCTTGAACCACTTGTATCTTGTATGGGTGTAGATCAAAATCTTCACGCAAAATTTTCCATGTGGACGCACAGAGTCCAACTTGTTGTGAACGTCGACGAATATACAAATCTGGATCATCATTAACACTATGACTTACAGCAGCGATATTTTCTTCTGTGCGTACAGTTTTTCGTCTTATTGTTGTTATTGCATCGAGGAGGAAAAATGTTGTCCGAAATCTATCGATAGTTCAACGAATAAATTGCTCTGATGGACGAGTATGTAAACCATAAATTTCACGAAGTGCTCTATAAGTTTGGCGAATAGAACACTGATTTTGAAAATAAATTTCAACAATTTGTAGAAGTTGTTGCGGCGTGAGTCTTTCCATGATGCTTACTGAACAGAAAAGTCAAAACAATATTACTCCTACCTTTTATCAAATCACTGTTATCCCTATCGAAAGTTCTATCACTCTAAAGAAAACACTCGATAGATTGTGAGCGTAACATTTAACCTCAACGGATCTCTACAAAAAATAGTCCAACGGATACGAATCACAGCTCATCGCTAAGAACGATTTTCCTGCAAAAGTGCTTATCTTGCCCATTTAGTTCTTGTACTAGTTGAACATTGTTAGTCTTCATAACGAGGTCCTTATGCAAAATTCTTCTCAGATAAGTGCAAAAAATGTTCAGTTCTTGAGCACGATGGCTAATTTGAAAATGATTTATTAATATTTCCTAGTTTTGTTCAAGCGTAGATCTACCCCTTTCATTAATGTCAAGTATTTAACTAACTTTTTGTCAAAAAACGAATGGCAGAAGTGTTTTCTGACTCTAAATAACCACTTAGTCAAAATACAAACGCTAGCTGGCCTATCTTTTCGATTAATGCCATTTTGATGATGTGAAAATTTTAATAATCATATCCCAGCTACAAATGGCATTTCACTATCTCCTGTCCCAGTTCCCATTCCATTGGAATGGTTTACCGTTCGAACGAAGGAATTGATGAAGTTGCCCTTTATGTTTCCGGTACAGCCATTATATTTATCGATAGTATTGGAGGGACGAGCCGGGATTGCGATTGAAAATCCATTTCTTTTTACAACTGTTTAACGACTGGGATATAAAACTGCGCTGCATAACAGTTTGGATGCACAATTCCCAGCTCTGGTTATAGCTTCTGATCGAAGCGTATATCAGGGTGTTGGCAACGGTGACTGCTGGCCTTGTTGAAGGCAATAATACGGTGAACCATAGAGTTCGAAGTTTTACTACTTTTTCATACTCATTCAGTCGAGGTTCCTAGATGTGTCAATTTATAGATCCGCCGGTTTCAATTAATCGAAAATATGTTAATGGGAGATCGTAGTTGCCTCGTATGTGGTTGAAATTTTGTGTGCAAAGAAGGTTATCCAATGAGATCCATTGTTTCTTACACCAATGCCCCTACTTCAAAACTGTGTAAATATCTTAACTCAGTATTTCCTAGTATGATTCAAGATGATGCTATATATTCCATCAAAAACAATATTCAGTTGACTAATGAATTAAATACCCCCAAAGTCCCCACAAATGCAAAGACAGAAGTCGAGTACTTAGTAAACCAACAACTTGATGAAAACCATTCAGTCACTGTTTCTATGAAGGAAGAGGCAATGAGACTTCTTAAGATTTGTCTAAGGCAAAGCTATTTTAAATTCAATGATAATGTCTATCAAAAATCAGATGGTATACCAATGGGTTTCCCTTCATCAAATTTATTCAGTGAAATATGCAGGACAGCTGACATTTTCTCCTGGAAATGCTACTTTGACTGGTTTTATACAGTACTGGAGGCGATATGTGGATGATATTTTTTGTATATGGACTGGTTCAATCTCAGAATTACAATCATTAAAATTATTGAATTCCTTTTATAGCTCCATTCAGTTGCCTTTGGAAGTAGAGGACGACAAAAAGTGTTTGAATTTCTTGGACATTCAAATAAATAAAATAAATGAACATCTTGAGTTTGATATATATCGGAAGCACACTTTCTCTGACATTCTAATTCCAAATAGTAGTTCACACCCCTATAAGATCAAGATGTCAGCATTTCATACTGTAATCTACAGATTGATTTCAATTCCACTGTCAGAAATTAACTCTAAAAAGGAAATTCGAATTCTAAAAGTATTAGTAAGGAACAATGGCTACTCTACTGACAAAATTGACAGATTTATATTCAAAAAACAACAGAATAGATTGTTCACTTTGTTATATCCATCTCAACCTGAAAATCAAATGAAGAAATTTTCATACATCAATTACATTCCATCTCTTAGTGAGAAAATTTGTGAAAAAATCAGACAAAATGATATTGATGTTGTATGTACCAAAAAATTTGAGGTCAATGTTTTTTAGCGCTGAGAATCGACTAAACAATTCACAGCTGAGTGGTGTCTATAAGCTGTTCTGTGACGAATGTCCTATAGGTCAGATGGCTCGATCTCTTGGAATCAGAATGGAAGAACATAAAAGATCGATCCTTCAAAATAAATCAACAACTGGCTTCTCCAGTCATTCTATCACATTCAAACATTTTGAAGATTTTAATAAAACACAAATTTTACACAAAGGTGAAACAGGTAAACTTCTTGAAGTTCCTGAAGATATCCTCGACATATCGACAAAATTTCCTAATTTTGAATGATCAGTTAGATTTCCGTCTGTCTCCGGTTTTAACATCTGCACTTAATATAATAATATATGTGAAAAAAGCGTTGAGGTGAGATTTAACCGCTTCGAAATGTTGAATCTGAATGTTATGTTCAAGGTTCCTGAATTAAACGATACATGAATACTCTTTAACAATTGCATTCAAATTCAATTGTATTAAAAAAATTGCCTATTCACTAGAAATAATTATAAGTCTATTTACCAGTCGGTATCTTATAGTTGCATTACGGAAATATTGAGTAGATGAAATTACTTTCACAACAAAAAAAGTTTAGGTAAGCCCTACATAATATAAAGACGAAGCTTAAATTTAAATTACATTGTGACACGTGACCTTACTTCAGAAGCCAGAGCGAGACCATTCCTACTCCTAATCTATCGTTCCAGGTTGACTCTTGATGACAACAAAAGCATACAAATTCACATAGTTCATTCAGAGCAGTGGAAATTTCTCGCATGTTGGTTTTAGTACATTCTGCAATTAACCAGCTACAACGAGAATGCCTACTAACGCCGATATCGGCGTTAACACTCAGCACTTGACTTACTGGATAGTATTCTTATATTCCAAGGAATCATTCGACCGGAAGTATCTGAAACACTTTCAAGTTGTATAAAATATCAATCCGTATCACATTCCTGATGCCATCTCCCGAAAGCGATCGAAACCGGTAACACAACTCCAAACCAATTTGAATGAGAATAGCTTCCGCGTTTATTCTATCCATTTTTTCCTTTCCGCACATAGTGCTTCAAATGTGATAGACTGAGATAAACGACTCGCATAAGATTGAGTTCAATATATTCCTCGCCATCCGTATGGAATACACAGCATCCAATTCATCATTCAGATTACATTTTTAGCAGAACCTTCAGGATCGGTATGGTAATAAATCCTCTAGCCGAATTGTGTACGTCGGAAGAGCGTACAATAACATCCCGTCTGATTGTTATCAATGAGACGTCGTGTGACTGAGCAGCATCATCCATATTTTTTTCTGGATGGGTAGGAAGCGAATCAAGATCAGAGCGGGTGTGGAAAGGAAGATGAACAGGTTTAGTGGATGTAAACCATATTTTTATGGTTGAATTATGGGGATATGGAAAAATAGAATACACAGAATACACTCGCTTTCACAAGTTTTCTTTCCCCCCTGATAGTGTGTTTGGACAGCGCATATTTTTGTTGTCAGCAATATGTTGATTTCAATCGGCGAATGAATGACTAAAAGTGTTCATACGGCAATGCAATAAATTACGAATTGAACTACTATGCATTGTTGTTAGCTGAAACCACTATATTGTTCGTAGAAGAGTAAATCGATGGGCTTTTTCACTGTTGTGCGCTTGCGTTCACTGATTTCACTTCACGAATTCATTAATCTTCATTTTGAATTTAATAATCATTGATAATTTCATGCTTTTAAATTCCGATATTTGTACCGGAATTTTCACTGTAATTTGGCCCCTCCTTCTTTAACTCTGTTAAAAATGGAGATACAAAAAAAAAGTTATTCACAAAAATTGTACGAAATCAACTGAGTTTTTTCGAAATGATTTAATAAAATGGAATATGTACAAGGTAGACAAGATATTGAGTGCAACTTCATTTTTTCAAACCCTGTATACTCACCGAGCACGTTGTTCAGAATGGAAGGACAAATATCAAATTTGTGCACTGAATAAATGAATACCGAACAAATTAAAAATGATTTAGTTATTCATTCGAGAATTCTTGAGATGTTTTCTAACTTGAAAAACATTGAGTTAGAAAGCACAATTCGACTATTACTTATTGAAAGAATTTGGCTGATCTATAAACATGTTGAAATATAGCAAGCAGTTCAATCAAAAAGTCAAACTACAATGGGCGAATTGTTGCTGTGTTAAGATTGATGACGAAGGGCGAAGTGTGCTGTGAATTATTTGAGGTACCCATTTGCGCCGTGGGAAATGACAAGTCATTTCGTTTTTCTCGTTAAAACGCTGTTACATCTCAATCTGCTTGACAGGAAGGGGATTAGACTTGTAGCAAAGTTTCCTGTCAACTGAAAGTTCGATATCATTGGATAAGGGACGCGATGAAAATAAATTACACATTTCTCTTCCTTTACCAATTTCACATCTTAGTGAAGATTAATTTTATCAGCAGGAAAATTCAAAGGATTCTCATTAAGTAAAACAGTGAACAAATAACTTTAATCCTTTGAATATTAGGAATTGTGTACGGAAAGAAGCAAGAGATCAAAATATCGCATCATCAGGGCCTTAACCGCACTCTTTCACTTTAATGCTTGGTAACTTCTAATTAAAGTTACACTCACATAATATGTGTGTTGTATATTCATTGATTTTTAATATTTATAGTATTTTGGAAATACAAGAACAAAACGGACATCTGGCTGATTGTTTCTGTCTCTATTATCAATCAAATCATGTAAGCGGAAAAATAAAGGCTTTTCTGGTTTTTTGATTTGAACTTATGTATGTTACCATTGAAAATAATTTCAGCTACTCAACAATATTTTCGTTAATATGATCCTGAGGTGTTCAATAAAATAAATTATAAAAATCTGCGGAATTTGCTGTATGCCAAGAGTCGAAAATTCAAGAAATTTTCTAACGAGAGCAAAAACGTACTTTTTCATTACAATTTTGTCATTAGTAAAAATTTGAAGATATGAAATGCAATCGACACTAAAATATCTGAGTTCATTATAATTGAACCTTTGAATGGATTAGGAGAATAATAAAAATGCAGAAAATTCCAAGATATTATTACATCTTCTGGAAAGGTTAATGATATGATTCATGTTTTAATAATGAGTCAAGCCCACATAATCAATATTTAAAACATTTCTTTTCGAATTCGACTATTAGAAGGTGTATATTCACGAAGTTATATCGGGTGTTTTATTTAGAGTGATAGAACTTTCGATAGGGTTAACTGGGATTTGACAGAAGGTAGAAGCCATGTTGATTTGACATTTCTGTTCAGTAAGCATTGACGAATTGTCATGGAAAGACTCACGCCGCAACAACGTTTACAAATTGTTGAAATCTATTTTCAAAATCAAAATTGCCGTACATGGAGTGAAAACAATCCTCAAGAAGTTCTGCAGGGTCCACTGCATCCTGAAAAATGCTTTACACGCTGGAGGCATCATCGGTCCATATTTCTTCAAAAACGATGCTGCAGCTAATGTTACAGTGAATGGTGCTCGTTACAGATCGATGATCAATGATTATTTGTTTCAAAATTTGAATGGTATCGACCCAGAAATGTTTTGGTTCGAATAAGATGGTGCTACACCTCATGCTGCTTCCGTAACAGTTGGTTTGTTGAAAGAAAGATTTGGCGACAACATTATTTCGAGAAATGGTCCGATTAATTGGCCTCCAAAATCATGCGACATAACTCCACTAGATTATTTTCTTTGGAATTATGTCAAGTCATTGGTTTATGCTGATAAACCAGAAACAATAGACGTTTTGGAAGCCAACATAACCCGTGTTATGGCCTGAATTACTCGTGGGCCAAAATTGGTCTGATTGAATGTGGTTCCTCAGAACTAGTCGTGGTGGACAATGTCGGAAATTATTATTGAAACATAAATGTCATAAAATTATCTTTCAAATAAAAAAACATTTGGCTTCAATCTTAATTTAAATGTGTTTTATTTCAATTTAAAGTTCTACCACTCTAAAAAAAAACACTCGATATAATTGAAGAAAGACAAAATCTTAACTCGAATGAAGAATTCTATGACATAATTCTGTTCATTGAATATTATGATTCGTTTTGTCAATACATTATTCAATAAATAATTGTAAATTATATGGAAATTTTAATTATTACATAGAGGACCATTTTTCAAATATTTGAAATATTGAGCAGAATGATGAGGTGAAATATCTACTCAAATTTAATCTCAAAATATATTCCGAAAAATTGAAAAAATTCAATCAAAATATCTAAGAAACTATGTGGTTTTTGAGTTATTGAGAAATCTCACATTTGAATCAACTTCTAAAGATTTGAAAGAGTATATAGAAAATATGGACCTAGCCATCCTGAAAATAAAATCTTTTCTTCACAAGATAATATGATAAAGAAAGTTCTTTATTGGAAAATTTATGTTGATGACGTATTTTGAATTGGGTCAAAATCGAAAATTCCCAAATATCAATAAATATTTTAGATATTCAGATCACAAGAAATGTTAATTCCCTTTAATTTGACATATTTAGAAAATCCACGTACTCATATTGATTAATACATAATAATAGTTGCCACTCCCATTTTTATTATTATTATTTTTATTATTATTATTATTCTGATACTCCTAGATCTTCTGTGAAGATCCCTCAGAAGCTTTTTCAGCTTGTACGAGTTAGGAGTTCAGTTGTGTTCTGTGTAGGCTTTGTTACTGCGATCTTGCGCCACTTTAGGTCACAGCACTGTTAATTTTTGACCCAACAGTGAAATGGTGGCAGATACCCGTCCAACTAGAAAATTTCTTTTCTACCTGAATAGGATTCGAACCCTGGACCTCCCGGTCACGAGTCCGATGCTCTCCCGCTGAGCTATCCACACTCATATGTTGCCACTCCCATAAAATAAGAATGTCTCTTTTTCACGCCTTTATACATAGGTTATTATCAACCCCTCTCTCAATAGAAAACTTAAACAAAGAAATAAAAGTTTTGAAGTCGAACAATGTGTACGATACGAACGTAATAGATAAATAAATGTTTAAGAAACACCATTTAAAAGCTCTAACTTCATTTTACCCTAGTTTTCAGGACAAAGAAAAAAAATTCCATAGCATAAACTTCATGCCACAAATTGGTAAATTTGCGATAGACTAAAACAAAATAATATTAATACTATTTGTACAAATAAGAACAACTTAGGTTCACTCTTAGTCAATAGCAAAGACTGTCGTGAAACGTGTGAAAAAAGAGGTATATACAGATTATATTGTAATGAATGCCCTGAATTCTTTATAGGTCAGACTGGACGATCTATAAACAAAAGGATAGAGGAACGTAAAAAAATATATTGCATAATAAAATAACATCTGGTTTTTCGGAACATTCTATAAATAACAACCATTTTATAGCTTTCAGTAAAACTGATATTTTACACGGAGGTAATAAAAGCAGAAGAATGGACCTTTTAGAAAGTTAGGAAATTTGTTTAGCACATGAAAAGAAGCTACCAATCACAAATTAACAACTTGAATTTAATTTATTACCATTGCTCTTATCTCTAAAAGATCAAGACCGAAACAACACCTTTTTTTACACTCTTCAAAATTATACCTGTTATGTCCCCTGCTATTATGAATAGGATTTTAAGTTCTATTCCCTTCAGTTTTGAAACTTGAGTCAAGTTGTTTTTATTTACTTTATTCATTTGGATATAAAAGAGTCCTTTATGTAAATTCTTTGGACGAAAATAGAATACGTAGTACAGTTTTATGTTTGTTTATTGAATGACATGTGGTCGGTGGGGTGAGATATATTTTTATTAATTATTTTTAATTTTGGATACAAAGTCGGACTGAAGAATTATCGACGTGTGAATGCGCCTTTTGAGTATTTTTATTTGATATTCTATATTTTCATGTATTCTTTTATTCCTTCTGGAGCTTTGAAATGAGTGTTGATTATATATGTCTACTATTAAATTGAAACTGTGTTTTCTAAGACATTAATTCTATTCAATTTCAATAATTTTTTGAGAAAAATTTCTTATAAACTTTGAATATCAAGACAGATTTAATCTGTTCATCTTCTACAATTTTAATTTGAAAAAAAATTCTTTTAAAGAACTTTTTGTATTGAATTAATGTCTCATAAGCGCTGGCTATATTAAGTAGATGTATAAAATCCAAATTCATTATACAATATCAAATGGAATAAAAAAACCCAAGAAATATAAATTGTTAATTAAAATTAAAAAATAAGTAATATTGAATGTTTCGTTTCAAGCATGCGCACCTGAGCTCGACAGACAGGCGTGGTGCGCATGATGACAAAATGTTTTGTTTCTGATCTTACATTCATGAAAACTAAATCTTTTCCAAAAATACGCAACATAATTTTAAGAACTTCTCCAAAACTAATGTATTTGAAATATTTAATATGTTTAAATATTTAAATGAGTTACAAAAACTTTCAAAAACATCTAGCACACCCTCAAAAACAACTAGAATTCAGATAAGGTCAGTTCAACTCTACATTCAAAAGATAAAATCAAATAACAATAAATAAGCTTATAAACCAATTTTTGGAACCTCTGTTTAATTTACATTCAAACTAGGTACATCTAATATCCAAGGTACTCTATGTTCTATGCTAACCACAAAAATCACACGAAGTTTGTAAAACATAATATAATTATATATTATATATAATATAAAATAATATGAGGCGGTGTTTTGCTTGATATAAGGATTATTACAAACTTTGAATATCAATACAGATTTAATCTGACTTTTAGAATTAAAATAATGTCTTATAATCACTGCTTATATTTAATAGACGTATAAAATCAAAATTCATTATACAATATCAAATGGAATAAAAAAACCCAACAAATATAAATTGTTAATTAAAAATTTTTCATAAAATTAAAATTCGTGGTATTGAGTTGAATCAGTCTTTACTTGGTGAAAATCCGTATTAAATAATATTAAAGTAAGGTTATTCTGATTTTCACAAATTTTTATTGTTATGTTTACAACAATCAGTCATCATCAGGCAAGATTACATTTTGAATAACTAAGCTTGTTAGTGCACCTTCATTTAAACTTTCGAATGAACTCATTCAGATTATTTTAAAAGAAACTAAATTCCAAGCTAAACTTAGTAGTTAAACTTACTGTAATATAAATAGCAACGGATTTCGGAAACAAGCTTAGGTATTCAAAATGTAATCTTGCCTGATGATGCTACTGTGATAGCAAAACGATTGTTGTAAACATAACAATAAAAATTGTGAAAATCAGAATAGCCTTATTTAAATATTATTTTAAATTCGTAGTGAGGTTAGTAGAATAAATCTGTATGATATTTGAGATAGATAATCTGAAGAACTATTGAATGTTTAGTGCATTTAAAATTTCAAAAATTCCTATTTCTATGCCACTCAATATGACATTAGCTGGATATTCAGTTTCCTTCTCAAAAATTATCCATAAATTGCAGCAATTACTAAACGTCTCCTCCTCCCAAAGTTATTCATCACTCTATTGATTCAGTTGTTGGCTTCCAAATTCCATTCGAAATTATCAAATTCAAGACTTCCCTAGCAGAAGATATTCCATTATTGAAATTCTCTACCCAAATCTCGTTATATAATCTCATTTATATTCCTCCCGAATAAGGGGGCAGTCTTTCGCGCCGTCTTCAGGGAGGCTCGGGGAGGCAGAATAACCTAAAAATGAGGAAAATCGGAGAAAATATTAGTATCAAACTTTTTAAAGGACTCTTTGTTGCCAACATCTGTAATCAACCGCGATACGAGACCTGGGCGTTGATCCGTCCAATATTGTTTGACAGCGGAGCGAGAAAATTGGTAGTTCATTTTTGTTTTTGCGGGCTGATTCCCGTTGCGGAGTAAGACCACGGATGAACATCGAAAGGTGGCGTTGAACGATAATAAATTCGGTTTTCGGCTTCTTGCTCTCGGCTTCATTTCGATGTACGAGGTGTGTTCAACGTATTCTTGGTATAGGCGTGAAAGAAAACACAGAAAATTGTAGAAAAATTCTATTTTTCAATGTAGTCTCCTAGAACTTCAATACATTTGTTAGATCGCAAAATAAGCTACTCTGAATCTTGTGAAAAATATTCTTCGAGCTCCTATCCAAAATAGGATTCATTACTACCTTCAGTTATTCATCGTCGGAAAATCGCTCTCCACGAAAATATTTTTTCACATTTGGGAATAGGTAGTAGTCACTGGGAGTCAAGTCTGGACTGTATGGAGGATGAGTAATTTCTTCGAAACCACATTCCAGCAAAGCAGCCTTCGCCACGCGGGTCGTAAGAACAGGTGGGTTGTCGTTAAACATCAACACCCCCTGTGAGATTTTCTCGCCTTTTTTCCTCAATTGATCCTCTTTAATTATGCAGAGTGGTTGCGTATGATGCTGTTGTGATGCTTTCACTCTTTTGAATGAATCCTATCGACAAAATACTTTTAGAATCCCAAAAGACCGTAGCAGTTATTTTTCCAGCGGATAGGGCGACTTTAAAACTTTTTGGGGCTGTGCACCTTTTTCAATCCACTGCATGGACTCTTTTTTACTTTCAAGGTCATATTGATGAACCCACGTCTCATCTCCAGTAACCAGCCAGTTGAAAATAGTGAATGGGTCTTTTCCACGGAGCTCTGAAACCGCCTTATACCACTCGACTAGTACTTGCTTCTGAGGTGCGGTGAATATTCTCAATACCCATCTTGCAGTGACCTTTGAGAGGTTCAGATGGTCATAGGATAGCATGTTTGGTATCCACGGATAGGTTTGTCATCTCTGCTAACATCTTGATTTGTATTCTGGCATCTTCGAGTATCAGCTCTTTTACTTTTTCAATGCTTTCTCTGCTTCTTTTGAATCCACTTGACTACTTTTAAACAGTGGATAAGGACGGGACACATCAACCATCTCTTCATAAATGAATTTTTGACTTTCTTACAGCTTAGTGAGGAACTTTATAACGGCGCAACTCTCGATTTTCTTCATCATTGTGGTGTCAGTCATTCTAGTCGTCTTTTAGTGAGGATACCTAGAAAACTATCATCTGACCTGACGAATTTCTTCAATTGCGTCAGGTTCGTCGAATAATTCTTATAGACCTTACTTTTAAGGTATACCCAAGCAAATCGTCAAGTGGACTAAGGTCGGAGATTCTAGGAGGCCAGTTGATGTTACCCCTACGCGAAATGACCTTACTAATGAATAATTCGTTAACAGCTTCCATTGTTTGATTTGATGTAGGGCAAAATGCCTCATTTAAACTACGTTCTTGAGTTGAAACCTCGAAATTCCTGTAACTCTGGACCCAAAATATTCTGCAGCATATCGCAATAACGGTCACTATTCACATTGAGTGGTCGACCTCGTCCATATTCATAAAAATGAGGACCGATTATACCTCTAGCAGGCATATCGGCCCAAACAACGTCCTTTCGGCTGTGGAGGGGTTGTTCATGCTTTCGTTTCGGATTTTCCTCTGCCTAGCACCGACAATTCTGTTTATTGACATGACCATTCGAATGAAAGTTTGCTTCATCACTGAAGAGTGTGTTATCGAAATTTGTGAACAGCCGTAACTTTTCTTTGGCAGAATTCAATCGATTAGCATAGTCTGTATCTTTCAATTTTGAACCACTTGAATTTTATAGGCTTTTAAATGCAAATCTTCCTTTAATATAGAATGCTAGGACGATTTTTCGATGTTTAATGATTGGCCTCGCTTTCAGATGGATAACGACGGATTTCGACGAACTGACGCCATCCTGAATCATTTCTTCATCGCGTACTGAACGAGGGTAGTCAGAGTGTTGAATTTTTAACGCCCAATCTGTATTCTCGAGCTTCCGGATCCATTTTCTATTGCTGTCGTCACCTGGTGCATAACATGTACGACATTCCGCACGATACAAACGGTGAGAATCCACTATTCAATCACCGCTGCGATCATACGTTCGTACGCAAAAAGCGCGATGCGTTCCCGGAGACTTCTGCATCGTGACTGAAACTCCACAAAATGGCGGACACCATGATCCCCTCTCCACTCCTCTCCGTCTCGCAGTTTCAAATGCAACGCCAAAATAAATATCCGATACGCTTTTTGGATACGCTGTACAATCAGAAACATTGGACTGAAATAAAATAGAAAAAGGCTTTTTACTTGATAGAAGAAATATAACAAAATTTGAATATCAAAACAGATTTAAACTGTTAGTCTTCTACAATTTTAATTTCAAAAAAATTTTCATTCAAAAAACTTTTAGAATTAAATTAATGTCTACAATAAGTACCGCTTATATTTAATAGACGTCTATATTCAAAACTCAATATACAATGTCAAATGGAATAAATAAACCAACCAATATAAAAAAGGCAATTGAAATAAATAAATAAATATTTGAAGGAGACATTAATTTAATTATAAAAGTTTTTTGAAATTAAAATTGTAGAAGACTAACAGATTAAATCTGTTTTGATATTCCAATTTTGCTATATTTCTTCTATCAAGTAAAAACCCTTTTTCTATTTTATTTTATACATAATATATAATTATATTTAGGCTTGGATAATTCTCATTATGGAATTCCAATGGTGTGAAGAAGACCATAGATTGCCTTACAGTTTTCTGTGATTTTGTGACGAACTGACTACCTGGTTTTTTGAAGTTAGTCTCTTTTAAACAAGTCACGTGTTAAGTTCTAAGGTATGATATAATGATGGTTAGTTGATTTTGATATTTAAATGTTATCTAGGGCCGATGAAGAGATTATCCGTATTCTAATTGTTTTCTGAAGATATATTACATGTTTTGAGAGATTTTTGAATTAACTTATTTGAATATTCAAATATGTTATTAGGAGTACCAATAAGTTTCCGCCGTTTTTTAACACAAATTAAATATTTATTATAGAAGAAAGCTTGCTGAGTGACTTATAATGTTAGAGCAAGTTCTTTTTGTGTTTGAGATGAATCTTCCTCCAATAATTCCTCCAATTCTGCATCCTCGTAAATTTTTGGCCTTCCACTGCGATCTTTGTCTTCTACGTCGAAATCACCGTTTTAAACTTTTGAAACCACTCTCGACACGTTCTCTCACTCGAAGCACCCTCACCATATGCTTCTACGAGCAATTGATGCGCCTCAGCAGCAGATTTCTTTGAATTTTTTTAGGGAGGGATACTTTCCGAAGAGACTGAAGATTGGAGTTGTGAAACCTGTGTACAAGAGTGGAAATAAGCTGGAAATGAAGAACTATAGACCGATATCTCTATTATCCAATATCGCTAAAATCATGGAAAAAATACTGAAGAAGAGAATAGCAAAATTTTGTGACAAATATAAGATTGTTTCGCAGCGACAATATGGATTCGTGGAAGGGAGGTCAACGGAGGATGCACTCTATCACTTGACGTCTCGCATCTATGGTTCAATGGACAAGTGCAGACCATCCTTATGCATTTTTTTTGATCTCTCTAAAGCTTTTGATACTGTCTCTCACGAAAGACTACTAAAGAAATTAGACAACTATGGTTTGAGAGGAAAAGTATATGCCTTACTTAAGAGTTATTTGACTGATCGAGAGCAGAGGGTGGACATCGATGGTGAGCTGAGTGAGCCCATGTATGTGACTTATGGTATTCCACAGGGTACTGTACTCGGACCACTGTTATTTACTATATATATCAACAGCTTATTGAAACTCAGAACAAAGGGCCAAATTCTTAGTTTTGCTGACGATATTGCACTACTTTGTGAATCTGACTCTTGGGAAATATTGAAAGCAGAAACTGAGGTCGACATTAAAATTCTAGAAAACTGGTTCAGTTACAACATGCTCACCCTAAACCTGGAAAAAACGAGGTATTTGCCCTTTTCCTCATACTCTAGTGGACTGCCGTCTATGGGGCCCTTGGCAACCGGAACTGTTTCTTGTATCCTGGAGGCAGAATCAGTCAAATATTTGGGTGTGATCATTGATCGACATATGAGGTGGGACTTACAGATGAAAAATATAGTTAATAAATTAAGAGGTGTGCTATATAAGATAAAATATTTGAAGGATTACCTTGATTTGAAACACCTCAAACTGCTGTACTTTGCGTTGGTCCAGTCACAGCTAACGTATGGAATTGTGGGCTGGGGGGGTGTTAGTGATGCTCATCTAGAGGAATTGAGCGTTGTTCAGAGGTGGATTATACGAATAATTTATAATAAGCCACTCACTTTTTCTAATGATAGATTACATGAGCAGTCCGAAATACTCGATGTGAGACAACTATTTTGTTTGAGTATGCTGATGAATATAAAAAAATCCATAATAAATTTTAAGCCCATTGTACACCTTCACAACACCAGAGCCAAAATGAGCTCCTTGACCGTACCAAGATGTGGAAAATCTATAGGACAACGCCACTGTGACTATCTTGCGCCGAAACTCATCAATCAGCTTCCTGCTAACATCTTAAAGATAAACAATATCAGTTTATACAGAAAGAAATGTAAAAAATGGATTCTCTCCTACGGAAGGAAAGGACTACATGACTTCATTAACCGGAGGTAGAGGTGTAAGATGAATGAGAAAAAAAGAAAAAAAACAGAAGGAAAAAAAAAAAGGAGGAAAAAAAATATATATATATATATATTGTACAAACAAATAAAAAATATTATTCAAAATATAACGAATTTTTAAATTAAAAAAATATTGAACAAAAAAAAAACAAAAAACAATAATGAATGAAAGAAAAATAATAAACGAACAAAAAAAAAAAAAAAATTAAAAATCAAAAAAAAAAAATAAAATAAAAATAATAGCAAAAAGAACTTTTTTTTGGTTTGTGGGTGGATTGGGTATTTCAGTTTGGTCCACTTTGTTCACTCATCATCGGGGGCAATTTTTTCTCGATATGACACCACGTACAAGCGATGGCTAGCCGGAGCTTCTGTGGTATTGTCTATTTGTTCACATATATATGGATATGCATACTGCTTTGTTTCAACTTTTTGTAAATGGTTTTATGGTGAATAAATATTATTATTATTATTATTATTAAAGAAGTAATCTAATATTTCCCGCAAATGACGCTAACTTGGCTCAAATTTTGACATTTTCAACTTATAAAAATTATATTTTACCAATATAAAATCAATGCTAGTAATAGGTTATGTTGTTCTTGAATGTTCAAACTATATTTTAAGCCGGTTATCATCTCCGAAAGCTAACCGAAACTCCGTGCCGCGCCATCTACAATAAAATGGCAGAAACTTATTTGGACTCCTAATAAATATTTCAAATAAATTATATTTTTTGAGAAATCCTTAAGTTGTGTTTCATGTTTTTGAAAAGGAATTGGTTTCACTATGGTAAGATCAGAAATAAAATTTTGTCTCCTTCAAATATTTATTTATTAATTTTAATTGCCTTTTTTATATTGGTTGGTTTATTTATTCCATTTGACATTGTATATTGAGTTTGGAATATATACGTCTATTAAATATAAGCGGTGCTTATTGTGGACATTAATTTAATTCTAAAAGTTTCTTGAATAAAAATTTTTTTGAAATTAAAATTGTAGAAGACTACCAGATTAAATCTGTTTTGATATTCAAATTTCAAACATTTGACTGATTAATTAAAAGGATACAATATCTTTATGCCTTTTCCCATTGTTTTGGTTAATTTTCACAGATTTGTAAGACCTGAAAAACAAATAACGAATGAATTTCTTCCCTAGGTACTTAGCCATAACAGCGATAAAGACAAATGTGTAATTATAATAATTCATGCTGAAGTCGGGGAGCGAAGCAAAACGACACGCCATTGCAACGCTGCACGGAGTAATCAGCTAGTTGCCAATATTCTCCTATATTTCAGTTGCCCCCGACTGCCGCTACATCCTATTAAAGGATTACGTTCCTTTAGTTAGTATTGAAATGATTTATTATCGAAATTTCCATAGTGTATCAACGGTTAAGTAAAATTGATCGTTGACAGTTTCCACAAAAGTTGCATAAGAGTTAGGTTCCGGAGAACAGAAAGGGATTTTCACGCTTCCAAAAAGTTTTGGCATTGAAAGCTTTATTGAACTTGATATCACAATGGGTGGATGTTCATCTGATTGGACGTACTTTTTTACACATAAAATATTCCATTTGGTTGAATGATGCTTTTATTCGATAGGTTGATCAGAAAGAGAGTGACACACAATGAGAGTGCAATAACTAATTGGAAAATACAATACGGGGTATTTTTTGAGGCGTCTTTGAATAGGCAAAAATTTTTTCTGTATCAGCAGATCTGACAGTTATCGTTCAGTTTAAGCTTTGTTTCTTATGGAATTTAATCATCAACAGACCCACGATAGAATAGGGATTGCTAGTAGAAGTACAGGGTGGCAAGAAAAACCTTGGACAAACTTTTTTTTCAGTCAACTTTATTAAACAAAAGAAATTAAACAAAAATTGAGAGGTGTCAAGGGACACCCGGATGAAACGAAGTTCCTTTGTAATATAATTTTATTTTCTTCAAGTTATAATGATATTTTTTTTGTTATTAACAAATATAATGTAATATAAACTTAATTAGTAGGCTCAATTTTAGTAATAATTGGCTTGTGGTAACTGAAGTAGGAAACATATGTTTGGGATTGTAGTTGATTCAAATGTCTTGAAAAAACTGCATCGATGGTAGTATTATATTTTGTTGTTGATTCTGCTGGATTATTGTTTATTCTTAAATCAAATTCTTTCTCTAGAAACTGTAGCAATGGTTTTGATTTTTCATTACTGAAGTTGATGTTAAAATCACCGGCCAAAATGAGTGGATGTTTATCTAAATTTCTGTTTTATCTGCTAAGCGTTTGAGATACATCTTCAGAATACTCTAGCAGTGCTCGGTGAATGAACTCCTGAATATCTATTAATTTGTTATTTGGCATGATTAAAGTAACGCCCTTTTCCATTACACACTCGTCTGCACATAAATCTGCAACACTTGTACGTCTCACGTGCAAGTCCTGAATATTGTTCATAATGAGCAAACATTTATATTTTAATTTCAATTGACAATTTATATTCGTTGGTTTTTCTTAATTCCATTTAATATTGTATGATGAATTTTGATTTTATACGTCTATTAAATATGAGCAGTGCTTATAAAGACATTAATTTAATTCTTAAAGTTTCTTCAGAAAAATTTTTTTGAAATTAAAATTGTAGAAGACAACAGATTAAATCTGTTTGGATATTCAAATTTTGTAATAATCCTTCTATCATGTAAAAAACCGTTCCTTCTTATTTTACTATACGACCATGATGTAGGTGATAAGGGATACCGATTTCTGGTAGATTGACTAGAAACTATTGAATACTCTATTAGGAGGAGTTAGGTGAGGACGATAATTGTTTCATGCCGAAAGCATTATCTGTGCCTTCCGCCCATTATACGAGGTAACGTGTCTGGTTGATGCATAAGGTTTCGATGATCCTTCGGATTATTCTGCATTATCAGGGCATACGACTGTGACAGGTGAATGTGTTGATTGCTAATGAGGAGATTATCTTGACAGAAGTTGTCGCGATATATTTCTGCCGGCATTAGTGGACATAACTTGTAAGAATGGTGTTTGACGTAAGTTATGCTAATACTATTTCCTTCTTCATTAGATTGTCACAAAACTTAAACTAGTTGTCTGAAGATAACACAGGCCAACACATGATTTGGTACCAAGCATTTGGGGCAGATTTTATACAAGTTTGATGCCCTGAATTTGAATATCGGATAACTTCGTCTAGGTGATCAAATTTCAAAGATATAAGCTTTTAATGAAGTATGCGTTACACTTTTATTGAGTAATAATGTAACCCGTATGGAAAAAATATCTAATCCATCAGACTAATAATTCATTGAAAGATCGAAAGCTTCTTTTCCGCTACATTATTGAATGTATTTTGGAAAGCGTTTTTTAAACTCCCGCAATAATCTGCTATTATGTACGTATCCCATCTTCCTTGATAAGGGTCCCCCTATAATTTTTAGATCTTGTTGAAATCTTCTATCTTGTTCCTCACTGACATCTAAGGAGAATGCTCTATGTGGGTATTTAAATAGTGCGCGATAAGGAGTACGAGCTATAGTAGAGAGAAGTAGGTACCACCACTATAGTTAGTAGCATGTGAACAAGGCTCTTTCATCATGTGACCACTTAATAGTCTACAACGCTTCAAATCAGGTTGTGATAAGGATGCGCCTTATCAACGCGTAAAGCGAGAACGTCTTCAATGGAGTTGAGCCCATTCCGCTTAAAGTTTCGGCTTCAGCTCGAATGGTAGCCGCGAAGGGCTATATAACCGCCAGTAGCTCTACAGGTCAGTACCCATTTGTTGTTTGGGACGCAACTCACACATCTGAGGAGCTTGATTTCCATCACCCAGCCTCAAATTCAAGCAACAAGAAAAAACTCAAGAACAGATGCTTCAATCGATCCCAGTTTGAGCACAAACAACCGATCGTTTCGTCAAGACCCACGAATCCTTGTGAAGTCTCTAAATCGATCACCAATGATCTTCAACCGTATCGTCATGATCTTAAAACCCAAAAATGTCTCGCAAACAATCCGGGTTCCAGCTGACGATCGGTTGTATCGCCAAGACTCTGAAGCATTTTTCGATTAATCCTGAGACGAGAATTACGCGTGACCAGACGACTAAAATACCCTCCCAGTCTAGCACGCAGACTTTCAATCACTGCCCCTTCGAGTCCAAAATCAATTGGGTCTTATTTATTTTTAAATGAAAGGAACAAGAATTCATCAATTCATCTCACATGTGGGCTTAAATTTCAATCATTGTGATTTCCTGTAAGATATAATGACCATATTACACTCCAAGTGTTTTAATATTTGTCACTTATCATAAAATCACCTAGGAATACAAAATATGAGTACCAAAAGCTGATAGAGTAAGCTGGTAACAACTCTTCAAATAAACTATAAGTTACAATGCATTGATCGAAAGAACATTATAGAGCATATAAGTTAATGTATCTACTGAAGAAAGGTAATATTAATAATGGAAAAATGATTTTATATTTGAATTAAGCTTTTAAATTGTAGCGCAAATCAGTTCTAGAATCCTCGGTATCAAGAAAAAAGATTTTCTGTAGGTCTTTTTGATCCAAAGGATCTATTATGGAGGTAAATAGTTTTCATATCCATAAAAAAATTACTCAGGATTTCAAAAATATTATTAAATCAATTGTAGAACTAGAAAACTGGTTTTAATCTTATGTTTTCATTCAAGTTGAAACCTACCCTAGGGATATGGGAATGTGGACTCGTTTTCCGAACAGAAATTCGCCTTAGAAAGTTCTTAATTAGAGGAGATATGAATAATGACCCCCTACTGACAATTTTCCGTACGGTATATCCATATATTACGAGTTAATTGGATGTAAAATTTGATGGCGGATTCAAGAAACAAGTGTTTCAATAGTTACAGCTCTAGCTCGATTCGAAACTGCTCATTAGGTGAGCGTTCTTTGGAAGTAAAGTGAAAAACGTGCAGAGCGAACCTGGGACTTTAGATCCGAAGGGGATTACGCGAATAAGGAGGTTCTAGAATGTATGTGGGATGCGTTCCGTGTCAAAATGGTAATCAAATGAAGGTGACAAGTAAACACACTCGCAGAAAAATGGAAAATTAATGGGTTGAAATATTCATAAAGTGCTAAAAAAGTAAGGGAACGTGAAAACTGCAAAATCGGAGGAAGAACACACATCTAATCAATGAATAAGGAAAAATCTGAAAAAATCATATATATTGGGTGATTTTTTTAGAGTGATAGAACTTTCGATAGGGATAACTGTGATTTGACAGCAGGTAGAAGCCACGTTGTTTTGACATTTCTGTTCAATAAGCATCGACAAATTATCATGGACATACTCACACCGCAACAACATTTACAAAATGTTCAAATTTATTTTCAAAATCAGTGTTCTATTCGCCAACCTTATAGAGCACTTCGTGAAATTTATGGTTTACATAATCGATAGATTTTGGACAACATTTTCTCTACTCGATGCAACAACAACAAGACAAAGAACTGTACGTATGGAAGAAAATATCGCTGCTGAATCATAGTGTTAATTATAATCCAGGTTTGTCTATTCGTCGACGTTTACAACAAGTTGGACTCCACCACATGAAAAATTTTGCGTAAAGGTCTTGGTCTACACCCATACAAGATCCAACTGCCTCGTTTGTTTGCTGATCGGACCCTAGAACAGCTTGAAGTTGATCCACTTTTTTATCGTAAAATTGTGTTTACTGATAAAGCTCATTTCTGGTCGAACGGCTATGTAAACAAGCAAAATTGCCATATATGGAGTGAAAACAATCCTCAAGAAGTTCTGCAGAATCCATTGCATCCTGAAAAATGCACTGTATGGTGTGCTTTACACGCTGGATGCATCATCGATCCATATTTCTTCAAAAACGATGCTGGAGCTAACCTAAGTGAATGGTGCTCATTATAGATCGATGATTATTTCTTTCAAAATTTGAATGGTATCGACCCAGAAGTGTTTTGGTTCCAACGAGATGGTGCTACACTACATGCTGCTACCGTAACAATTGATTTATTGAAAGAAAGATTTGGCGATAACATTAGTTCAAGAAATTGTCAAATTAATTGGCCTCCAAGTTCATGCGACATAACACCACTGGATCATTTTCTTTGGGTTATATCAAGTCATTGGTTTAGGCTGATAAAACAGAAATAACAGACCCTTTGGAAGCCAACATAACTCGTGTTATTGATGAAATAAGGCCTGAATTACTCGAAAAAGAGGTCCAAAATTGGACTGATCGAATGCAGTTCCAGAGAGCTACTCGTGGTGGACATATGCCGGAAATTATTTTCAAAACATAAATGTCATAAAATTATCTTTCAAATAAAAAAACATTGCCTTCAATCTTATTTTAAATGTGTTTTATTTCAATATAAAGTTAACACCCGATTCAAGAAAACAGAGAGTGTTCTATTTTGGGAAGAAAAATTTTATTTTTGTTGAAAATATTTGAGTGGAGTGCGAAATTTGGCAGATCGGCAATGCTAATTTGACATCCGTTTTTGACTGTTTTTGTAGTTCCGAAATATCACTACGAAGGAATGAGAAAGTCTACCTCACAAATATTTATTGGAAATTTACTATGAAGAGTGTTTTGAATATTGCATATAATGGCTGGATTAATTCTCCGGATATCCAATCGAAACAATCTGTTTTAAGTGATGAGTTTAGATAATTTGGCTAGTACTTTATATTTCCTGATTTCCCGATTTTCCTGATTCTATATTAGTTAATTACCACCACATGTGCTGACCGCTGATAATATGTATGTCTACAAAATGATACAGTGTTATCTAGGGCATTTTTAAAATTTAATTCTAAATGTTTTCAAGAGATTTATTTGGACTCTAATATCAGGGAAATTAATCCAGCTATTATCTCTAATACTCATCAATATTGTGCATCAGAACTTCATGATGCTGCAACATTTTCCGAATGGAAAAGTTGCTTCAAAGAGAAAATTTCAATGCGCAACTTTTTGTATCCTGACTTTTTCTCTTAAGGTTGTTTTATTGCAACAGAATAATTTGTAACTAATACCCTTTTCCAAGAATTCACAAAACTGTTTTAATTTTTTCGACACATTGAGTAGGCTGCTCTCAAATGTCATTTCAATAAATATCGAGTAGATTGGTGATTTAAGATCTTCATTCAAAATCTTATTAAAAAAAACTGTTTCAAATTAAATTGTCCTGCTTAGTATGTAGAATATTGAAAAATCCTCTTCCAAGGTATACACACTCAATTTATTACATGAATGGAGTATGCGGTTGGCTCTAGTTGAAACAATATAACAATTTAAAAAAAAATTAACATGGTTTTTAACTAACATTTAGCTGGAAAAACTCGTTCACTTTTGGGCTAGATATTTATATGACTAATTTTGCATTTGGACTGGAACTGACAAGATGCTATCGCAATTTTTTTTAATGAGAAAGCTTGCCACAATATTTGAAAATAACTTGATATCAATATGAATGATCCTTATGAAGAAAAGAAAATATGGTTTTCAATGGCTTATATAAAATATTTCAGCAGTAGGATCTCTAATGATCTTCATAAAATGGGAATTAATTCTTTAGCAATAAATAGAAATAATTTAGCTAAGATTTTAGGGAACAATGAAGGAAGGAACCCCAACTTTTCCCAATCAGGAATTTATCAAATTAATTATGATGATTGTATTGCTACATATATAGGACAGACAGGTCGATGTTTATAACATAGAATAAAAGAACATAGGATGATTATTTTGAAAAACCAGAAATGAACCGGTTTTGCAGAGCATTGTATAGAAAATAATCTTTTTTTTATGAGAAAGATGTCACTTTACTATATAATGTTAATAAAGGTAAATTGATGGACTACTTGGAGATTCTTTCAATCAAAACAGCCATTGGGATAAAGGAGAATTTAACAAATTCCCAAATACTATTCGGCAACACCTCTATATTGAATGCTGTTATTTCCATGAGCCATTAAAATACACAGATATCCTAAGTATAATAAAAGGACCTTTTCAATTTTAAGCTTAGTTCCTTTTTGTACTCCTTTGAAGATGGTCGAAAGACCGAAACATGTGTCAGGTTTCTGAATAAATTGTGAAATACGAAAACTGTGTGAATTTTTTTTTTAATAAAATCACTTTCAATTTATTTTCAAATGAATGGTGATTTTGTTTAGACATAATCACTTGGTGTATGTACTCAGAATGATCTGATTCTCAGTTTAATTCAAAGTGCACTTTATGCCTGAAATCTCAACCTTAGTGTGATAGATGAATCTCAATCGCTTTTAATTTGATTCTACCGAATAATATGAGTGAAAAATGTTTTATTGAAATCGAAAGAAAGTCATAGAAGCATTTTAAGACGAATACTCGAGCATTAAAAATCTGTTTTAAATGCTCGAATTTTTATGACAAGCCATCAAAATTCTCCTACTCAAATTCAGTCCGTGAACTCACTCTCAATTTCGTTAAAGTGCACTAGCGTCATTCCCAGAACATCGTTCAATCTCGCACGATGAGCGTCAAACAATAATTCATAATTCAGCAAGGAGTCTTGACTCACTGCTAGATCACCATCCCAGCCAAATGGTGTTTTTATTGCAGATGTATTCACCTCGATTTCATTAGATGGTTCACTCAGTCTGAGTAGGTAGTTCTGGAAGTCTCGTTTTATGAGGAATAATCATCAAATTGATTCTGGCAATCAGCGAAATAGGCGTTTCAAGTCATAAGGATGGATTTCTGGATATTTAAGACATTTTCACTTAGGAATACGAAGGGATTAAATGTTTCCGTTCAACTGCGAGAGTTATGTTTCAGTTAATGGTTCAATTCGATTTATAAATAAATGAGATGAGGTAGGAGATTAGGTTTAAAATACTCAAAATGATCTATCGGAAGAAATGTGTACATAGAAACAGGCAGTAGCTAGACAGAAATTATTATTGCTAAGTTTCAATATCAGTTATTGATTTTCATGGATAAAAGATATATTGATACTGAATGATTGTAATTGAACTTTTTTCTGCTACATTGAAATGAGAGAATACTGTTTGTAGGAAAATATTTTATTATTTACAGTAAAAAACCATTTATCGTGAAGGTGGGCTTGAAAAAAAGAAACAGATAGGTATGCCTCGTACAGCAACTGCTACTTGAATGCTGTACAAGAATGAATTTATTACAAAAGGTAGTACCAGTCACAGACTGGGGATGGAAATATACAATATTTGACTTTATTTCTGAGAATAACAAACAGCAGGCAGAATTCTTAGGGCACATTGGTGTAGATATGCCCCCAGTCTTGAAAGGTTAAAGTCTTTAAAAATAAAATGTACAAAAGAAAAATGTTTTTATACACTAAACTTCTAAACTAATGAATGTCACTGTCACTTATGCATGATCTTCACAGTTGACTGGCAGAGAACTTATTGATGTGACTGCTCTTCGAAGTTGACCTCGCGCTGTTCGAATTGAAACCACACGAGTAGTGCCAGGGTGGACATCCACATTTCTTCCCAGATTCCAACATAAAGGAGGAACAATATTATCATTGACTAGCACAAGAGAACCTTTCTCAATGTTTTGACTTTGTGCTCACCACCTTTGACATTCTTGTAGTTCGCCAATATCTTACTTGGACCATCGCTTCCATCTATGTTGCTGAAATCTTTGGAGTTTGTGAAAACGATCTAATCGATTCTCCGGGGTATTGTTCAGATCTGGTTCTGGCAAAGCAGTGAGAGGTCTATCAATAAGGACATGAGAGAGAGCGATAGGGTTTAGGTCAGTTGAATCTGCTGATAGTGGCGACAGGGGTCTAGAATTCAAAATTGCTTCAGTTTGCGCCAAAACCGTTTGAAAATCTGTATAAACGACATTTGCATTTCCTATGACTTTTTGCAAATGAAATTTCATGGATTTCACACCGGCCTCCCACAAACCGCCGAAATGAGAAGAATTCGCGAGATTTAGCTTCCAATCTATATTGTCATAACAACAATAGGACTTGAAATTGTCATTCTTTAGAAATGTGGCTAGAGCTTCAAGTTCGATTTTAGCATCAATGAAGTTGGTTCTATTATCTGAATATGTTTTGACAGGTTTACCTCTTCTCGAAATGAAATGCCTCAAAGCATTTAAAAAAGCATCTCTTGAAATATCAGTTGCAACTTCAAGATGAACACAGCTTTTGTTGTGAAGCAGATAAACAAACATATCCTTTGACGTTTTATTGCAACGATCTCGAGGTATATCTCCCATCAATAGGTGAATTGTTTTGGCATCTGCGTTGATGCTACGTACATACAGACAGGCTCCGTATGCATCATTTGATACGTCTGAAAATTCATGTAATTCTGTATTGTTGCACTTGATGTATCGATGAATTCGTAAGTCGTTGAGCTTTGTGAGATCCCCTTTAAAGTTCAGCCACATTGTGTTTATATTAATGGGAACTGACTCATCCCACGGAAGTTTGTCTGGCCACAAATTTAGTAACAATATTTTGCCCACAATGATACACGGACTTGTATGCCTAAAAGGTCATATATTAGGGCTATGTTGGAAAATATATTTCGCTCAGTAATCCTCTGAAGAGCCCTAGCCTCATTGATATAAAAAAGTAATATATCACAGTGACATGACCACCTAATACCTAGTTTCATATTCTCCTGAGGACCGAGGTGCCAAATATCCAATTCCCTCTCAGAAATGTCAACGAATTTCCAAACTCTTGGATCATTTGAGATCCACTTACGCAGTTGAAAACAACCTTGACTCAAAATGTGTTTGATTTCTTGGATTCGAATTGACAAAAGCTTTGAAGAATCTCAGGACGTTAAGAGATCATTATCAATAATTTTTTTGAATTGATCTGAAGACACCTTGTAAATTTCCTTCATGTTGAATGGGCCTTCGTGTGATTATGAATAAGAGTTCGCTTGTCGGTAGTATATCTACACACACAATAAATCCCAAGTGATTTTATAAATGACAGTGAAAATTTCTAAAGAAGCTATAATTTGCGCTGATTCACCTTCTAATCATGCTCTTAGATAATGGAAACACTGTATTTCATTAATGGATGAGTTTTTATTGAGTACCGAATCAAAAGTATCATGAAATTCTAGCCACCTTTCGTTTGAACCGCAGAATTTGGGTGAATCTATTGTTATTAATTTCAAATTTACGGTTTCAAAGTTATGTGAATTATTTTGAACTGACGAATTATTCACTATGAAAGGATTGGCTTGTGAGGTTTTTGAATAGAAATTATTCTCAAAATCCTCAGATTCCTTTAATTCGCTATCCTGATATTCAACCAAGCAACTAATCGAAATTTTGAATCTCATAAAATTCCGGTAATAATTTTTCAATTGTTGAGAGGAGGCTTTTTAACTTGATTAAACTGAATTTTGGGAAATCACTTTCTGACGCGCATTTATGTATAAAATTTTCGAAATTAGTGAGACTACTTTTGACTGCTCCACGTCTGACATGTAACTCCTTCAATTCAGAATGCATGATGAGGTTGAAACTAAATGAATTATGTTAACAAAATTTGAGTATCAAAACAGATTTAATCTGTTTTTTTTTATTCAAAAAACATTTAGAATTAAATTAATGTCTACAATAAGCACCGCTTATATTCAATAGACGTATATATTCAAAACTCAATATACAATGTCAAATGGAATAAATAAACCAACCAATATAAAAAAGGCAATTAAAATTAATAGATAAATATTTGAAGGAGACAAAATTTTGTTTCTGATCTTACCATAGTGAAACCATTTTCTTTTCAAAAACATAGAACACAACTTAAGGATTTCTCGAAAAATATGATTTATTTGAAATATTTAATATAATATATTTAAATATTCAAATAGGTTAATTCAAAAATCTCTCAAAACGTGTAATATATCTTCAAAAAACACGGATAATCTCTTCATCGACCCTAGATAACATTTAAGTATCAAAATCAACTAACCATCACTATATCATACCTTAAAACTTAACACGTGAAATGTTCGAAAGAGACTAACTTTAAAAAACCAGGTAGTCAGTTCGTCACAGAAAACTGTATGGCATTCTATGGTCTTCTTCACACCATTGACATTCCATAATGAGAATTATTCAAGCCTAAATATAACCATATATTATGTATAAAATAAAATAGAAAAAGGCTTTTTATTTGATAGAAGAAATATAAAAAAAATTGAATATCAGAACAGATTTAGTAGTGTAGAAGACTAACAGATTAAATCTGTTTTGATATTCAAATTTTGTTATATTTCTTCTATCAAGTAAAAATCCTTTTTCTATTTTATTTTATACATAATATATGATTATATTTGACTTGATACTTCTCATTATGGAATGTCAATGGTGTGAAGAAGACCACAGAATGCCTCACAGTTTTCTGTGATTTTGTGACGAACTGACTATCTGGTTTTTTAAAGTTAGTCTCTTTCGAACATTTCACGTGTTAAGTTCTAAGATATGATATAGTGATGGTTAGTTGATTTTGATTTTTAAATGTTATCTAGGGCTGATGAAGAGATTTTCCGTATTCTAATTGTTTTTTGAAGATATATTACACGTTTTGAGAGATTTTTGAATAAACTTTTTTGAATATTTGAATATAATAGATTGAATATTTCAAATAAATTATATTTTTTGAGGAATCCTTATGTTGTGTTTTATGTTTTTGAAAAGGAATTGGTTTTACTATGGTAAGATCAGAAACAAAATTTTGTCTCCTTCAAATATTTATCTATTAATTTTAATTGCCTTTTTTATATTGGTTGGTTTATTTATTCCATTTGACATTAAATATTGAGTTTTGAATATATACGTCTATTACATATAAGCGGTGCTTATTGTAGACATTAATTTAATTCTAAAAGATTTTTTAATAAAACTTTTTTTGAAATTAAAATTGTAGAAGACAAACAGATTCAATCTGTTTTGATATTCAATTCTTGTTATATTTCTTCTATCAAGTAAAAAGCCTTTTTCTATTTTAAATTATGTTAACGAATGAGATTTATAATTGGCAATGCATATCTATAAATACTTTGAAAAAATAATGAGGTCTTTACAGGAAATTAAAATTATGAATGAAACAACGATAATTTTAAACTGAATATATCTGAATTTAGCGTGTATATCGAATAAATGCAGATAATATGAACGAAAATCATGATAATTTGAACTGAATCGTCTGATATTATCATATTGAATGTATAAATGTAATTCTTTTGAGGAATCTACGATAATTTGAACTGAATGTGTATAAATTTACCGTAGTTTGAATGAATGTATTTTTTACTAGTGAAAGTAAAATAAATAAGACTGAATTTGTCTTGAACTATGAGATGTAATGTGTAAACTACGAAATTACTGAAAATAAAAATGAAGATGTTTGATATATCATGCAAACGAAATATATCATAATATCACTGAAGCAATAATAAATCAAAAAGGAAGTGATTGAAAATTACTTACATTTCCTATTGAGATTGGCCAATACTGCATTCAATGCTGGTTGCAGATGGAATAGAATACGGCGTAATTGGATCTGGATGCCCATTTGATTTAATTCCTCACTTTGGCCTTATGTGTGATGAAGTTGTGTATCTGGAATGCTGCTGCTTCTTTGTTTCGTATTGAAGTTCCACTTTTGTGGATAAAATATCGAATTACCCCGTAGTTTACTGAATTTTGCGCTGACATAATTAGTATCGAAGGACCATCAATGATTGTAAAATATTTTATTATTTACAGTAAAGAACTATTTGCCCTGATGATGGAAAATGAAACAGGGATGTATGCCTCGTAAGGCAACTTCTACTTGAATGCTGTACAACAATGAATTTATTACAACAGGTAGTCCCAGTTACAGACTAGGAAGAAATATACAACTCAAATTTTAAATGATGATTTTATATCAAATTTCTCAAGTTTATATCAGGGAAATTTTATTTCTGGAAGTTTGTATGCTTCTAATTTTGAGCTACGAATCTTTAAAACGATTATGTCAGATCTCCCTTTAAATTCATTTGTCTGTGTGTTGTCTCCTCATTATTAAGTAGGATAATTTCCGAAGATTTTGGGACTTCATACGAGAATGAGATTATTTGAAAATTCCCAACTCAAAATTGAAAAATTCTTCGAAACAACCTCTCTTTACAAAGGTCCTTTGAAAAACTTTTCAACAACATGCAGTACATTTTCAAAAAGAGTTTTGAGATTCAGGCTGATTTACTACTATAGAGTAATAAAGTATTATTATTATTATTGTATGCACCTTTGGTGGGAAACATCTTGTTTGAGAGATGCTTTTTCAGTATTACAAACCACGGAAAACCGTTGTCTCGTTTGAAAGTAGCAGGAATTCTCTCCTATCGATTTATGGATAAAACGAATGAGGTGTTGTATCTCATTCGGAGATTGGTGTATAGAGAGAGATTCATGTGAAATGGGGTCGAGTGTTTCCTGCAGGAAATTCATGGATGGAAAGACTTTAAACTCGTAATCCTGAACGATCACCTGTACCGTTGCCGCTTGAGTTGGAAGCCGTGTTCGGTCACTTTTCATATTAGTCCTTCGTACCTTTTAACTACGACAAGTATCGAATAAATCCGCGCTGGATACGATGTGAAAAATGTGCACATGTTTTAGCCAGTTGAGCCGGATTCCATTCTAATGGAGACGATGTGATCTCAACAATAGTATTAGTTCTAGTTTTTCGAATTCCGGTCAAATTCGAATACACAATATAGTTAGCACTCTATTTCTTATAATACTTACTTAATCAGCGTTCAATGCTGAAGCGTTTAATTGACTACTGTGCACAATAAAAAAATATGTCATTGATTTCGAGTCTGTATGCCAAATCCGGCGAATACGGTGGTTGCTGAAGCACGTTTGTTGAGTTTTTGGCGAGAAAGTCAGTCACAATCGTAGCTCGGTGAGAAGGTGCGTTATCGTCATGCAAAATCCATGAGTTGTTCGCCCACAAATTTGTCCGCTTCTTACGGATACGCTCACGCAAACGTTTCATAACGCCTAGGTAATACTCCTTGTTTACCGCCTGACCCCCTGGAACGAATTCGTAGTGCACCACGCCACGGATATCGAAGAAAACAATGAGCATCACCTTCATTTTCGAGCGGCTTTGGCGTGGTTTTTTCGGTTTCGGCTCATTTTTTGCCACCCATTCCGATGATTGCTGGCTTGTTTGCATATCGTACTCGTAGACCCAGGTCTCATCACCAGTTATAATGCGTTCCATGAATGTAGAATCGGAATTACAGCGATCCAGCATGTCTGAAGCAACCTGTTCGCGATGACGTTTTTGAAGAAAATTCAGGTCTTTCGGTACGAGTCGTGCGGCCACCTTTCTCATGCCCAAAATATCAAACAAAATCGTACGTGCGGACTCGTGGGATATCTTAAGATCATGTGCTATCTCTCTCAAGCTGGTACGACGGTTTTCTGGCACCCTTTCCTTAATTTTATCGACGTTATCTTCGATCGAAGCCGTCGATGTTTTCGATAGAGCATTATCACCAAAGGCCTTTTGCAACATTTTCAATGCATCGGCACACGAAAATTCATTTGCAACACAAAACTTCAAACAAATTCTTTGCTCAACGTAATCACCCATAGTAAAAATCGGCACGCACTCTGACATCGACTGACTTAATGAGCTGTTGCAAACACACTAGTTGACAGATTCCGCTCAAGCTTGGTATAGTAATTAAGGGCAGTGGAACCAACCTAGGAAAAAAAATTTTTACCTGCCTCATTGCCCCGCCAGATTTAAATCGATAATTCCCGGTACTTTCTTGACAGAATGTATATGGCCTTATAAAACATGGAAAGTCAATTAGAGATTTGGATATATTTATGCCTGTTAATTTCACATGACGTAGCATTCGGAATTACAAACCAACTCTATCCTTCTTTACTTGCATTATTCTCATGATTTTTCTGTAACCAATAAGAAGATTTGGATTGTTCATTCAGTCCACCTCCAAATGGACTTTCCAATCAATTACGTTAATTTCCCTCTTTTTGTTAGAAGGGGTGCATCGAGTACCTCTAACGTTCAGTCTATGAAAAGACTGCAAAGTCATTATTATTCGTGATAATCGAAGTGTTCGCATGTAGCCCTTGCTACATCATGCATTATTGTTCGAGTAATAGTCAAAGTTGTCGCATGTAGCCGTATCTACATTATGCATTATTCTCCGAAAAGTCAAGTTGTTCGTTTGTAATTGTACAAGCTTAACGCGATTGCTGTAAACGTAGCAATCCACCTTACATTTGTTGTTAGTGTAATAATCATTTCTTTAACTTGGTTTATATTTATATTTATATACAGTAAACCAAAAATTATAGTTCGCTGTTGTCATAGTGTAATACGAGTGTTTTAATTTAATTCCTTAACATTTTCGTTGGTTTATCTTATTGGATAAACAAAGCTAGTTCATCATCGAGATAACTACATACAAGTGCCCTTGAAGTAAAACTCTTCGTCAACTAATCAAAAATACAGTCCACTAGAAGCCATTGGAATTAATCATCGAGATTAATTAATATGCAATTGTCTATTATTTTAAAATACTGAAATAATAGGCAAATACTACGGTAAACTAACCGTAGTACGAAACAGCTACTATACCCTGAAGATAATGACTGTCCTCTCGCATTCCTTTCGAGAAACATCAAGCGTTCGAAACCTTCGTTTCACGCATCCAGTTCTCATCCCCCAACATCCCCGCAGCTACATCAAAATTAAATTTATCGTGCTCTCTGTGCCATTTTTCCGAATTCACCGCTTCATCAGATCGAGAAGGCGGAAATTCTTTCGACCAAAGCAGAGACAGTTTATTCCAGTAATAAAATTTGAAATTCAGATAGCTGAGTGGCGGTTCCGAATTCTAATCGGACTTAATTTTAACATATATATGAGATAAGGGCTGAAGTCGGAGAAAATGGGGCCCGTTCGAAGGAATCACGTGGGAATCCAAGAACAACGCCACCGACGCCAGCTGCGGCGTTAATAGGTGGAGAAAGTAGGAGGGCAAATTATGGACTGGAGCTGGAGGGGTTTCGAAATAAATTGGCAAGATTGAAGGACCTTTCCTATCCCCGGCAACTGCTGGAACAAAGGAGAAGTCGAGTGAAATTTCGAGGGGATTAATTAGTCTGATTTGCGTTATCTACATTGTAAAGTTGCGAGAAGTGGGATGGCGGTGGTCGATTTTTGCTTCCAGAATCATTAGTAGGTAGTAGGCAGTAGGAAGAGACAAATGTGGTGATATGGATTGAAATGCAAGTTTTTCGATTCTGTGCTCCCTGTTTCATAATACAGGAAAGATCAGTGAGGTCAGATGGGGGGTGGGGCTGTTAACATTTGTCTATAAGTCAAATCCATGGAGCTGTGGTCGTTGAAACATCGTGTACGAAAGCCTCATCTGAACAAACGAGTCTATCGCGGCAGTACATGTGGATTCTACCATTTAGTGTAGTGGCATGTGAGCGTAGCTCTTTCACCAAGTGACTAGTTAGTAGTCTTCACAAACTGTCCCAGGAAGCAGAAAATGTGAAGACGGTTACGCTTATCATCAGGTCGAAAACCCACCACCGTATGACTGGTAGCAGCGAAGCACTATATAACCTCTACTGACTCTACAGTGTTATTAATTAAAATTATCAGAAAACACAATTCATCCTTGGGTTCAAAAATTTCAAACGCGAGGTGTTTTGGGCAACAAAAGGCATCCAAGAGCTCCAGGAAAGACTGGAACCCCAGAATATGTTGAATAAGCCCTTTTGCGCAGTCCAGATTGATCTGTTCGAAATCATTTCGCTGAATTTCGTTTGAGTACTCAGACGGTAAAGAACCCAGGGACTTACGAACAATGACCAACTTTCGCGTGTGAGACGGATACAATCTGTGATCAAAATGAGTACCTCGTTATCTTCATGTCTGATGAAGCTCATTTACACCTGAATGTCGTGGTGAATCAGCACAACTGGGACAAGAAAATCCGCTGCTTAGCCTGAAAGTCACAATTTGATGCGCAGATTCCAATACTTGCATTATTGGCCCTTACTGTTTTGAAAACGCCAATGTTGATATGATAAGCTTATAAGGCAGTAGTTCTCAGGAGAAAACTAAGTTACCAAAGGCACTTTGTTCATAGAGGAATGCTACTGCGCACAAAAATCATGTTGCCATCCAAATTATTCACCTGATTTGGCTCTGTCCGATCTGTTTTCCTAACTGAAAAAGGTTAATTAATTTATTGTCAATGAATAGGTGATAAAATCTTTAGAGGCTTTGTTGTTTTAGAAAGATAATAATTTGTTTTTCAAAGTTTAGAATCATTGCAGATTTGTTGTTGTAAGTCAATGTTTCATCTGTGATAGTTTCTTGCAAAATCTAAAATTTATTGCTCAGTTTTTTGTGATAAAAATTGTTTACTTGACTTGACTAGCACAAGTAATTTTAAGTATTTCATCTCCGTTCAATAATGTTGAGCTTAATTAAATACTTCAATTCGAAGACGTTAAAATAATCATTATCTTGGTAACTTTGACAGAATTGTAGCTTATCGAAATGTCGATTTGTCTTATTGTGAAATTGACCACTTGATGAATTAAACATCCATGAAGGTAAGGCGTTTGTCTTGTGGAGAATAGAAGACAGAGGACCGTAGAATGTTAAGAGGACTCCGTGCATAGCTACATGATATTAATGCTCAATTTGTGTGGTGAATCAAAAAAAATAAATGGTTGGATTAGGCTCATAAACATTATTGAACAACATAAAATAGAAAAAGGCTTTTTACTTGATAGAAGAAATATAACAAAATTTGAATATCAAAACAGATTAAATCTGTTAGTCTTCTACAATTTTAATTTCAAAAAAATTTTTATTCAAAAAACTTTCAGAATTAAATTATGTTTAAAATGAGCACCGCTTATGCTTATTAGACGTATATAATAAAAACTCAATATATAATGTCAAATGGAATAAATAAACCAACAGATATAAGTAGGTCATTGAAATTAATAAATAAATATTTAAAGGAGACAAAATTTTGTTTCCATCCTTAACACGTGTAAGTTGTGATTTATTGATAGTTATTTGATTTTGATATTTGGAATATTATTTAGAAACGAAGAATAGATTATCTAGAATTATATTTGTTTTTTGAAGATATAGTACATGTTTTGAGAGATTTCTGAATTAACTTATTCGATTATTTAAATATATTAAATATTTCAAATAAATTATATTCTTTGAGAAGTCCTTAAGTTGTGCTCATGTTTTTAAAAGGCAATTGGTGTTCTTAAAGGTAAGATCAGAAACAAAATTTTGTCCCCTTTAAATATTTATTTATTAATTTCAATGACTTTCTTATATCTGTTGGTTTATTTATTCCATTTGACATTATATATTGAGTTTTGATTATATACGTCTATTAAACAAAAGCGGTGCTTATTTTAGACATAATTTAATTCAAAACTTTTTTGAATAAAAATTTTTTTGAAATTAAAATTATAGAAGACTAACAGATTTAATCTGTTTTGATATTCAAATTTTATTATATTTCTTCTATCGAGTAAAAAGCATTTTTCTATTTTATTTTATATATAATATATAATTATATTTAGGCTTCAATAAATCTCATTATGGAATGTCAATGGTTTTAAATATAACCTTAAAAATAACTTACACTGTTCTGTGATTTTGTTAGAACATAGACGATCTTGAATTTTAAAGTTAGTCTGTTTGAAGCATCTATCCTTAAAACGTGTAAGTTGTGATATATTGATAGTTATTTGATTTTGATATTTGGAATATTATTTAGGACCGAAGAAGAGATTGTCTAGAAATATATTTGTTTTTTGAAGATATAGTGCATGTTTTGAGAGATTTCTGAATTAACTTATTCGAATATTTAAATATATTAAATATTTCAAATAAATTATATTCTTTGAGAAGTCCTTAAGTTGTGTTCATTTTTTCAAAAGGCAATTGGTGTTCTTAAAGGTAAGATCAGAAACATAATTTTATTTCCTTTAAATATTTATTTATTAATTTTAATGACTTTCTTATATCTGTTGGTTTATTTATTCCATTTGACATTATATATTGAGTTTTGATAATATACGTCTATTAAACATAAGCGGTGCTTATTTTAGACATAATTTAATTCTAAAAGTTTTTCGAATAAAAATTTTTCTTAATTTAAATTGTAGAAGACTTACAGATTCAATCTGTTTTGATATTCAAATTTTATTATTAAACAACTATAAGAAAAATAACTATTAATAAGGATAACAAGAAACACCAACTATTTATGGCATTGGATCTGTGAAATGCTTCCAATACTGTATAGACACAATGATAGCGAAGTGAAAATTCAAATCGAAGAGTTTATTTCTTCCGAGTGTAAACTTCCAGTATCGCTAATATTATTTATAGATTTTAATCACGAGGCTCTCAATATATAGAATATCTTGGTATGGGGTGAGGAAATATTGTGGATATTTTATAACGAGAAAATATACTTTCAGAAAATTAAACAGTATTATCCATTCAAAACATGTTTTCCTATGATGATGAATAATAATATGAAACAAAAATATTTTTGATGGTCGAGTGCTTGTTTGAATATAACTTATAATTCATTCAATTCGATCAAGAGCTCGTTTCGGATGCATTTGATCGATGTAAATTTCTATTTTAATTTGACAGTAATCAACTATATTTAAACCACGATGAATTAAAATTCACAAGCAGATGACGCAAGAACGCTGTTTTCCCAGATATACCGCCGACAAATTTACAATAGATTTGTTATCCCACAAAAGACCATCTGTCAATTTTCATTTCAATTTCAGGCCTATTTCGATCTTTTATTTTCTGGTTTGTTTCAAGTCGAGACCACCATTCTTTCAGCTTGGAAAATGGAAGAATTCCGTAAAATAAAGTTCAATGACATTGTTTGAAAATACAAAATTGAGAAAATATAGGTTAATCAGAGCCAGTTAAAATATTCGATAATTATATCTATTATGTTTGAATCGACGTTGATATTTTTAAAATATATCTTCTCCATTGGTTCTTACTAACCAATATTGTCCATTGATTGTTTTGCATTGTATTTGTATTGTTTTTTGCAAAATACAGGTTGCTTTCAAAAAGGTGTTTATTATTAATTTCTCAATAAATCATTGTAGTCGCAAAAAGGGAAGGATTTTGTACATCCTTAAAAATTTCATAGGTTACTTTTCGAAGTATGTTGATTTTGAAACTATTTCAAGCTATTTCTTAACATCACACAGATTAATTGATACTTCTATGAAGTATCTCTCTATCAAGTACTGGAATGTTAATCTGTTCCTTAAATTATGCACTAGTTTCGTATAGAATTAATAATCTACAAATACGTATTTTGTCATGAAAAACTGATTATTTATGTTTTCATCATAGGACATTTGGAAAGAATTACATCTGTTCTGTGTTCAAAGTACACGTGGTTATGTATCATTGCAAGTTCTACGGTCTCCAGTACATTAGACATATTTTGGTCGATTCATCTCAGAGGTTTTTTTGGCAAGTCAAAAGTTTTTTCATCATTTATTTGAATCTGAATTTAGCGCATATCTGATGAAACCCTTTTTTGAGGTCTAGACAACTTATGTCCAAGTTATCAGGTTTTTGTCTTTTTTTAATTGGAAAATATACTGTACTAATGTACTGTGATATCGGAACAATCGTTATATTTATAACAAATATGTGGAAACTGGAATAATCGTATTTAAAATATCATTTTAGAAGGACTTCTCTCAAGGAAAGACCGATACACTCAAATATTTGACATTTCGTAAAATTATTCTATTTTCCATGTCAAAATTTATCGATTTTCGTTTGATAACAATATTGTTTCCATCATACTCTCAAAAAAGATGAGTATTTACAGAAATATTGCAAACTACATCACAGAGCTTTTTGCACTGTATCTTCCTAAGTTTAATTCTTCTTCAGAACTCGATGAATTCCCCTATCCACCGAAAACCCAATAAAAAACCTCGCATAAATTTATGCTGCACATAAATTCCTTCTATCAACGAATAATTGGTTCATTGTACCAAATCGACAAGCATAATATACAGATTCCTTGATTCTATTTTCAGCGGTTCAATATGAACGAAGAGGGTTACCATTATAACGTCGAAGAATCATAGCCGACGACAGACGTAAACTCTATTGTTCTTCCCGAAGAGAAACGTTTGTATGAACAAACAGAAAAACATGATTAAAGCAATATTTCTTCCAGAGTAGGTCAACTCTGATCTTGTGACCAATATCCGTCCTTACTGAAGAATGTTCCATTCTAAGCGATAAGAATTGTTCATTTCAATTCATCATTTTATTCTGCTGAATTATCGTAGATTTGATTCATTTCCTAGAGACTATGGATGTAAAATAAAATAGAAAGGCCTTTTACTTGATAGAAGAAATATAACAAAATTTGAATATTAAAACAAATTGAAATATGTTTATCTTCTACAATTTTAATTTCAAAAAAATTTTTATTCAAAAAACTTTTAGAAATAAATTTATGTCTAACAAGCACTGCTTACATTTAATAGACGTATATAATCAAAAACTCAATATATAATGTCAAATGAAATAAATAACCCAACAGATATACGAAAGTAATTAAAATTAATAAATAAATATTCAAAGGAGACAAAATTTTGTTTCTGGTTTTACCTTTGAGAAATACTACTTGCCTTATAAAAACATGAAAACTCTTAAAGGACTTCTCAAAGAATATAATTTATTTGAAATATTTAATATATTTAAATATTCGAACAAATTATTTCAAAAATCTCTAAAAAAATGTGCACTATATCTTCAAAAAACAAATATAATTCTAGATAATCCCGTCTTCAGCCCTTTTTCAACATTCCATATATCAAAATCAAAAACATAACCTACATCACTCACGTGTTAAAAGACTTAAGCTTTGAACTACAGATCAACTATATAATTCAAGATTGATCTATGTTCTAACAAAATCAAAGAACAGTGTGAGTTATTTTAAGGTTTATTTAAATTCATTGACATTCTATAATGAGATTTATTGAAGCCAAAATATAATTATATATTATATATAAAATAAAATAGAAATATATATATATATATATATATATATAAAATAATATATAATTATATTTTGGCTTCAATAAATCTCATTATAGAATGTCAATGAATTTAAATAAACCTTAAAATAACTCACACTGTTCTTTGATTTTGTTAGAACATAGATCAATCTTGAATTATATAGTTGATCTGTATTTCGAAGCTTAAGTCTTTTAACACGTGAGTGATGTAGGTTATGTTTTTGATTTTGATATTTGGAATGTTGTAAAAGGGCTGAAGACGGGATTATCTAGAATTATATTTGTTTTTTGAAGATATAGTGCACATTTTTTTAGAGATTTTTGAAATAATTTGTTCGAATATTTAAATATATTAAATATTTCAAATAAATTATATTCTTTGAGAAGTCCTTTAAGTGTGTTCATGTTTTTATAAGGCAAGTATTATTTCTCAAGGGTAAAACCAGAAACAAAATTTTGTCTCCTTTGAATATTTATTTATTAATTTTAATTACTTTCGTATATCTGTTGGGTTATTTATTTCATTTGACATTATATATTGAGTTTTTGATTATATACGTCTATTAAATGTAAGCAGTGCTTGTTAGACATAAATTTATTTCTAAAAGTTTTTTGAATAAAAATTTTTTTGAAATTAAAATTGTAGAAGATAAACATATTTCAATTTGTTTTAATATTCAAATTTTGACTATGGATGTTTTTCCAAGAAGATAAACCATGATGGGTAAATTATATTCAAGATTCAAGACGATGTTTTCAAAGATTCCTTACAGACGGTAAGAATTGAGCTTTAATGATAAACAGAAAGTTATCTAGTTCTGAAAATGTCAGAATTGCATCGAGTTGTGACAAGTGATGAAAACTTCCACTTCGATAACTCAAACCATCGGGCACCTTATGGATACATTGATAAGCGAAATATTCATGGCAAGAAGATCATATAAATTATGAATTTGAGTCTACTTGATGGAAGCTCTAATTTATAATTAAAAATAACAGAAATCTGAAAAACTTGCACAATATGTATATTCTGTTTACCGGAATAGACTTTTTTCCGTTAACATAAAAATATATAAACATGTGTTGTATTGTACTATGGTTAGTTTACCGCCGTATTCATCTGACTATTTCAAAATAACAAACAATACAAATTATTTAATCGCAATGTTTAATTACGATAGGCTTCATGAACTGGTGCTTATGTAGTGGAGCGATTATTTTAACTTCAAGAGCCCTTGTATGTTGTCTCAATGATGAACTAGCTTTGTTTATCTTATAAAATGAACTAACGAAGACCATTAGGTATCGAAATAAAATTCGAACGTTTATAACAACCACAATTATATATTGGTATCATTGTATTATATATTATGTGATACCAAGCTACAGTAATAACAATGGGATTACTACTCAAAGGTTGATTATTACTAGAGTAATGCATTAATCTTGGATCGAAGGGTCACAAGCGATGAGATGATTTATGATTAACGTAAGCAAAGTCGTCTCTAAACGAAACCAAATAGGTGTCTTGAATGTTAGGTTTGTATAAATGAGTTCTAGGAATCCTTCCGGCTTGTCAATATTTCTCAGAATACATCGAAGACTCCTGAAATAACCGAAGAATATGCAAATATAGCTGAATCAGTGCATAGTTAGAAGAAGAACTTTCCATGAAAAGAACTGATGAGATTCACATCAATCTGTGATTGTGATATTCGAACTTTTCCTGTACGAAAAGTTAGGGATATGTTACTGGGAATCTTATCCGGAGGGTATCCAAATTGTATTTAAACTCGAAACTTCCAATGCTCCAGAGGACTTCGTTTGAATAATTCGAAGCTCCATTCTTCGCAAAAATCCTGTGGCATCCTCAATCCGAGTAACTAGCTACATGATATTCGCTTATTCCGAATTTATCCACGATAATGGAAATATTCAGCTTCATTAACTTGCCTAAATTCTATGCGAGCTACAATTTCCGGAAGATTAAATCTTTATTAAATTCAAGCTGAATCAGGGTTCCTATTCGAGTTCATAATGGGGAATTGATAATTTCTGTACGGAATTTTAACATACTTTTCGTGTGAATGCTATATTGGAATTTCCATTAGTGACATTACTTAATTTTAACATCTGTGAATTTTGCGCCAAAATTTCAATGAAATTTAAAATTCTTTATCTATTCCGAATTTTCTCATGAACTTATACACCGATATATTTCATGGTTATTTGTATCCCTTTTTCGCATATTTTTTTCCATCTGTATTTGTGTGAATTGATGGTTCTGTGTTCATTTTTTGCATATGTTTTTCTTGTATTCATTCCTGAAAATTGTAAATTATTTGTACCCCTACTTTTTCAAGTTTGTAGCTATATAAAAACGAAGGTGTAATTTTCAGAGACTTGAAGAAGCCACAATGTGGGACAAACAATTGTCGTTAATCAATTAATTGTGGGTAAAGTCTTGATGAAAAATAGTTATTTTCTGAAATATTAAACAAAACCATTTAAATAAATTTTTTATTCATATGTGCCTTATAGTTAGTAAACCAAAGTCAGTTATTGAAGATAGTATAATAAATTGAAAGCACCTGAAAATTGATAGAAGTCAATTTATATCTCAGAAAACCAGTCAGTTATTGAAGATATTATAATGAATTAAAAGAACCTGAAAATTGATAAAAAACTATTTATATCTTAGAAAACTAAATTTAAAATACGAATCGTGTTATAATATACAATTCCGAAGACAAACTTTCATCATTTTTTAATGAGAGGGTTGACGGATAATTTTATATGTTTCTTTGTCTGCATTTGTATAATACGAATGAATGAGTTCATACTGATGAATAATATATGCTGCTTGGAATTCAGAAATTACTATTATTAATCTTCTTTTGTCACGCGAACTCAACTAAGCACTAAGATTATTGGAATAGATAATAATCAAATTCTAATGAAAATGTGTCAAAACATGTTCAATATGAAAAATTATTGTTCGGATGACTATATTATGGAAGGGTGTGAAGCTCAAAATTTTCCTTCGGAAGTATTTGAAGTAATAAATGATATAGTTTCTGAAAAATATTAAATCATTGGACACAGCTGATCTGTGCTAAAATTAGAAGTTCCTTGATATTTTTCAAGAATTCAATAATTTCATACATATATAAGTACTTAGTGATCTCACAGATGTTACCCTAGAATGGATAATTTCTTCAATTATTTATTGATGATATCATTAGCATAACGTTTGTAAAGATTTCTCCGTATTCTGACAGATATTGCACTATTTTACTAAATTCAAAATCATTTAATAAATTGGCATTTTATCACATAGAACTGTCACTTTACTGCATAGTATTGTCACTGTCAATAAAACGCAGTTTGACAGAAAATTGTTTATTTATCATTGGAAGCATTGTTATACATCAGGTGTTTTTTTTTTGAGTGATAGAACTTCAAATTTAAATAAAACACATTTAAATCAAGATTGAAGCCAAATGTTTTCTTTTATTTGAAAGATAATTTTATGACATTTATGTTTTGAAAATAATTTTCGGCATATGTCCACCACAACTAGCTCTGAGGAACCGCATTCGACCAGACCAATTTTGGACCACTTTAAGAAGTAATTCAGGCTTTATTTTATCAATAACACGAGTTATGTTGGCTTCCAAAGCGTCTATTGTTTCTGGTTTATCAGCATAAACCAATGACTTGACATATCCCCAAAGAAAATAATCCAGTGGAGTTATGTCGCATGATCTTGGAGGTCAATTAATTGGACCATTTCTCGAAATAATGTTATCGCCAAATCTTTCTTTCAATAAATCAATTGTTACGGTAGCAGCAAGAGGTGCAGCACCATCTTGTTGGAACCAAAACACTTCTGGGCCGATACCATTCAAATTTTGAAACAAATAATCATTGATCATCCATCTGTAACTAGCACTATTCACTGTCAACACAAGCATCGTTTTTGAAGAAATATGGACCGATGGTGCGTGTAAAACACACCATGCAGTGAGTGCATTTTTTAGGATGCAATGGAACCTGCAGAAATTTTGGAGGATTGTGTTCACTCCATATACGGCAATTTTGCTTGTTTACATAGTCGTTCAACCAGAAATGAGCTTCATCACTAAATTTTACGATAAAAAACTTCAACAACTTCAAGCTGTTCTAGGGCCCAATTAGCAAACAAACGACGCTTATTATGGTCAAGTGGCTTTAGCTCTTGAAACAGTTGGATACTGTATGGGTGTAGACCAAGATCTTTACGCAAAATTTTTCATGTTGTGGATGCACAGAGAACTTGTTGTGAACGTCGACGAATAGACAAATCTGGACCGTCATTAATACTATGAACTACTATTTCATTATTTCACCGTTGCTTTTGGGTACTTTTATCTCAATTTTATTATCACTTTCACCCATTTAATAATCACGGACACATTCTCCTGAGTATTTTTCGAGTTTATATTATATAAGTTTCACGAGTTATCGAATAAATTAGTAGAAAACTAGTTCAGCCTGTTGCATACATCTTCATAGGTGTACATGAACTTTGACATTTGTTGGAAGCCTAATGATGTGTATTCAACTGAAGATATTCACCTTATTAATTTTAAAACATAGTTAATATTGACTATGCAACTTTTGCCAAGACGATTCTCGTGAAGAGATTTTTTGGATTCTGCAGAATTCTAAAAATAAATACAAAAATACCACTGTTAAATATAAAAACATGAAATCGATACGATTTACATAAACATAATGAAATTTCAGTAACTTCTAGCAGTATTCCCATTCTACATTTGAACAACTTGTTCCTCGAAACTGAGGTTTTTTTCTGATTCTCCAAAGCAGAAGATTTCCGTAATCGATAAACGATAAAGAGAGCAAATAAAATTTTCTTACTCGATGTAATGAAAAAAGCATCATTGAAATTATCTCATTACTTTGCAGCTTTATGCTGATGCGTTGAGCAACTTCATACTAGTAGTAGCTTAGAACCTCAATAATTTCATCTAAACTTTCTTTGACGACCGCATTCTAAAGTTATCACTCCTACTGTTGCAATTTTCCGACCCTCATTATTAAAATTTCTATGTATGTTAGAGTGGTAAGTATCATAAACTTCACGGAGTATCATAAAAAGTGGAATAGCAGTTCTGAGGAGATCCTGAGGTATTAAAACCTCTCTTCGCACCTCGTTACATGAATAATTTTCTGCGAATACAATTACCAAGGTCTGTTAAAATTCGCCCAATTTCTGGTTGTAGTAGCTACTTTAATTATTTCTGAGTACTTCCCCGAACTCGTTACAAAAAAGTTATAAGAGTCTTTATGAACAGAAAAAGTTGAACTAACGGATTCTGATTTCTTATGTATCAACTAAGAGGTCGTGACTATCATATTGAAGAAGATGCACACTTTTCTAGAACAAAAAAGAATAAAATTTGTTTTTGATCGAACGAAATGATAACAATATAAACGGCTCATCAGTAGTAAAGGATATTGTATTGATTTTTGTTTTCTCTTCAGAAAAATTGAATTTTCTCTTGAAATGTGTAGATGTAGAATTTTTCAGATCAGAATGATAATATTTCAAAGAAGTGATGTGTTCACAATAACAGAAATAAGATATTTGAAAAAGTATAAAATTTTATGACTTTTACGAAGAGACCTATGTTAATGAAAGACCCTTTACCTGTATTGATCTTCAATACAATGTATGACCGCCTTGTGCATCAATGACTGCTTGTCATCCTCTGTGCATGCTTTCGCTCAAGTTATTGTTGATTGTCAATTCATTTCCAGATTTCTGACAAAATATATCGGAGCTGTTGTACCGTTCCAGCTGTGATCTGTGAGCGTCAAGGTCAATTGGTCCAAGCGTGTTCTATTGGATTTAGTTGAGGGAATCTTGGGGTCCTAGATGGATTTCTATATCGGTATTCACCTGGTGGGATCTGTCATGATGATAATCTAGAAAAACGAAATTTTGAAATTGTGGGACTCATCCTTCATCAACATATATCTGAGACTACATGATTTTTGGAAATAATAATAAGTCAGTTCTGCCCTCAAAACAAACTCCACCCTAAACCATAATGATGCCTCCGCAAAAAGGATAGACTTCTTGAATAGAGCGACGGTTTCTTCGTATTTGTGAGCAAATTTACACTCGTACTCGTCAACTATCAGATAAACGTTCATAGCTGGACTTGTCCTTAAGGAGTACGTAACGTCATTAATCTCGCCAGTGTACCCGCTCCAGTGGATTTCTTCTCGGTGTTAGATTGTCTTCATGAAGGCATCTTCTGACAATGTAGAGTACCTGCGGTATCTCGAAGACGTTGATCTGCTATTCTGAATGTGCTGAGATGCCATATTCTTACCGAAAGAGTTGAAAAACGTTCTTCCACTGGCATTGTAGCAGGGGTCTACTATTTCCTTGGTTTTTGACGCACAGTTCCAGTGCCAAAGCACCGTGCCAGTAAACACTTCGGCTAATATTGAAGAAATTGGCCACTTGCACTTATGTTTAACCAGCCTGAAGTGCTCTGTTGGCATCTTCTTCCGATAAAACTTGTCTTGGCATAATTAAAATTCCATTTTTTGTCACGTAGAGCTGTTTGATTTTATTGACAACGAAATACGGGCTGAAAAGAAAATCAGTAGACTATGCGTTTCTGACACACGTGGATAAAAATCTAGAAGAGCACTGATGTGAAGTACGAAAATGTTGAACGCTTGTTCAGCTCATCCACGTTCCCAAACAATTTTGCATGATCCTTCTTAACGTTATTTTATATCCGAATTTAAACTTAATCGGACAACTGTTTCTATTCATCCGATAGAGTTAAACGCTGCTCTATTCACTGATTCGCTGATATTATATATAATTTTATTGCTTTTTCTTCTTTTCGTGATCTTCTGTATTACTCATAGGGGTAATTCTCTAGGAAATTTCCTTCTTAAATTGTAGCTGTTGAAAACTTTTCAAGAACCAGATATGTTTGGGTGCTTGTTTTAGGGAACACCGTGCTACCGTTTTGCTGAAATGTCTGCCACTTTCGAATATTGAACCTAAAATGGTCTCTTACGAGTGGGTTAGACTCACTGAAAAAAAATCCGAAGTCTACCGACAGAAAACAGATCGCATTCATCAAAAATTCCTCGTATGTCTTCGTTTATTTTTGCGATTGATGGAGGCAAACTGAGTGGACTGTATTTGGAGAGTTGATTTGGAGGCTTAAATAAAATTGAGAACCAATTTGTAAAGAGTTGCTTGGTATGAAGAGTTACCTTTTTGAATTCTTCCTAGTGATTGATTAAACGGTAACCAACTAGTATGCAAATTCTTGGTTGAGAAAACTTCAAAAAGGATTGAAAGAGGAATGTTTAATTGGCTTTAATCGTTCATTTTCAGCCTGAATACATATAATACAAAATACAAGTTTGAATTGTTTGTCCAAATGGAGGGAGTTGTTTCGGTGTAGTCTTAACTCTAATTGCGGTGAAAATACTATCCTGTTCATGGAATAGTTCTTCTTTGAGCTTTTACACCGTTCTTCAAAGAGGAAATGTGTTTAGAACTTACTTTCAGAGAATTTGTGTGGGATCAGAACTTAATATTTGACGGGGAGAGAATATTGCGTGACCGTTTAGTGAAAGCACGAGGAGATAGCCAACGAGCGATTTCGAGGGATGTCTTCAACTGAACCGTTTTGCTAACTCGCAGACTGATAGACTCTCTTAGGGTTCTAAATGTGGTCAGGTAAATTCTGAAACGACATATGACTGTTGTAGTCTTGAAATGGCGTCGGTTCTAATGGGTTTCTAAGAAAACTGTGAAGGACAAATATTTTCGGTCCTTAACAGGACCAAAGTTTTCTAGGAAAAAAATGAGGCAAATTTAAAAGGGCTAGATTCCTGACTCGGGGATTATAAATGTTATGTACCTGCATAGTAATTTAAAAATTCCTTGTTCGATGTAAATTCGAGCACAATCGAAGACATGAGAAATCTTTGAAGGGTAACCCTCGTTGGTAGGTCCTTGAGATTGGATCTTCGAGTTTTCCCTCAACAACTCGACGTTTTTACTGGGCCAAAAGATACGAATTAATCCAGAACACTCGAGAGGCAAATTTGAAGAATGTGATAAACTCTTCTGGTCAAATATATATTTTAACAATTCACATCTGCTGCATACAGAGAGAATGCATATTTCAAATGAAACATCATGTGCCATCTATTTTCGAATTTCAGTAAAATGCCAGAAACAGTACAGATACCCTGTGTAAAGTTTTCAGCGTTTTTTTCAATTCAATTTGCAACTGCAGTCGAAACTGAAATCATCCGGATTCCTCGCCTCTCTTCGACCATTCAATAATCGTTGGAGATAAAACATTATTGGAAACGTTAGCCCTCTGTTCGACCTTTACCGCCTGTGTTTTTACAAATCTTAGCTCAGCTTGCCCCATAAATCAGCAGGGATGGTGGGTTCAATCTGAACATTGAAAAATTCTCTTCAATTTACAGTGTTCTAGCGTTGGGAAAAGTACAATGATCTTAGGATGTCCAATAAATCACCAGAGCGTAACATCTATGGGAAGTGCAAAAAATTTGCTCGATTTCAGTTTGCTCGGAACGCAGTTCCAGGTTGCTGATATTGCGGAAATTAACGCTACTTCTCGATAACGATTTACTTCAGAGGAAATAATAGGGATAAATTGTTTTGAATGCTTTTCCTTAAGAGAGCATCCTTAAAGTTCAATCAATTGAAGCACTCACCATAAGGGAAACTCTTAGATTATATTGATTTTTTTACCTGCACTCAATGCACTTTCCATACTTCTTGTTGATTTCTCCCAAAAAAATTCCTTCTCAAATTCATCAAGCTATAATAAATTTTCTTGAAGAGTCATTCGGATATCAGATATTAAATCGGTTTTGTATTGACTGGATGGAAATTCATTTTGGAATAAAAATAAGGAAGAACTCCGATTTCTACAGAGAATAATTTTTCCGTTCACAAGGAAACGAAGATTGATGGGAATATTAACTAATCTATGATACATTGAATGCTGATAATTTTTTATTTAAAGGTGGGTTTGATTTATTCTGTATAATGAAATACGTAAAGGTTGGTTTGTGAAATATTGAAAAATCATGTAAATTACTTATTCGAGAAACAGTTAAATCAAGAAAATTAATAGAATTATCATGTTCGGTTTCCATAGTGAATGTTATTGAAGTATGTAGTTCATTGATGAATAAAAAGTTTTTTTTTACATAGGACAGACTGGAAGAACTTTCCGACATAGAATTTGTGAACATTTGAAGTGTTTCCTCAACAATAAAAGTAATTTCACATATCCTAACTATTTGTTAGAAACAGGACATACTTTCAACCATAATTTTGAAATGCTACATTTATAAATTAAAAGTTTTGCCTTAAACCTGTTACAATCCCTAGAGATAAATATACACAATAAAATTGGAATATTACTTAAGGAACAATTAGATTTAAATAACTCACCTCTGTTAATTTGTTCGGGTAAGCTGGAATTTGCAGAGACCCTTTTTCGGGTTTTAGTGCTCAATAAAAATTTATTGTACTTACTGTGATATAAATAGCAACGGATTTCGGAAACAAGCTTAGTTATTCAAAATGTGAACCTGTCTGATAATGCTACTGTGATAGTGAAACGATTTTTGTAAAAATAACAATAAAAATTTGTGAAAATTAGAATAACCTTATTTAAATATTATTTCATATGGATTTTCACCAAGTAAGGACTGATTTAATTCAATAGTATGTAACTATATAACAAACAACTGGATTTCAAAGAAGTTATTATTATTATTTCAAGTGGATCAAAGGATTTTTAGCTTCCTGGACTTATCCTAATAAATTTAAAATCCCCTTGTTCCTAAACTTTTCGAACAAAAAATTTCCCCAGACAATCCGTCAACGGCCTCCGAGGTCCTACGAATATTAGACGGTCGATATTCACTGAGCAGTTTTCATTTCTCTCCCTTCAACATTTTAGGACATAATTGGAAGAAGGAGATGCATTAAGGGCATTTTACTCAAGCTCCTTCTCGAAATCATTTACCCTCTTTCGGAACGAAGAGTCTGGGGAATTCGTTAGGCTGGACTCCATCTCTGATTCTACGGAAAAGTTCCGATGGAATTTCGATAATTCACTCACCATGCTGCCGAATGTTTGGCTACTCGACGAACAGAATTCATTGTAGAGTTTCCATTAATTGCGAAAATTTCAATTTCTAATCGGTAGAAATGTCACTGCACAGCGGTTGTTCGGATTCGTGATTGAAGTTCCTACTCGAAAAAACTGGAGTTACACAAATTCGATCATTATCCCATACATTATTCTCTAAATTAACTGATAAGATAGTATTCATATTTAAAACTGAATCCTGTAGGCATTCTTTGATTTTATAGTACAAAAAACCGTCTTTCATATAAGATTAAAATATTGAACAAATTATTTGAATATTTCAATATTAACCTTCTACATATTTAATTTCAAAAAATTATATTTAATAGTTATAGCTTCAGGAATTGAATTAAATTAATGTCATTTAGGTACCATTTATATTAAACGACATATAAAATAAACATTCATTATAAGACGTCCAAATGATATAAAGAAATCCAATAAATAAAAATTGTTAACCAAAATCCTATAAATTAAATATTTTGAGTAGATAAAATATGACATTAATTTGATTTAATTCCTGAAGTTATAATTATCAAATATAATTTTTTGAAATTAAATATGTGGAAGGCTAATATTAAAATGTTTAAATAATTTTATATACCTTCTATAAAGTATAAACCTCTATTTATTTAATTGAACAAATTAATTTCCATAAATTCAATTCTCTAGGTACCGTTTTATGAACAGGTACCGGGAAAGTGCATATTCTTCTTGTACAGTTTACATTTTCATGGATCTCAAAATGATGACTACGATTACAGAAAAATATTAAAAACATATATGTGTACAATCCATGTGCAGTTAAGATATTATTTTAACAGAAAACTTCTTTCTTTACAATATTCATATTGAAAATTTACAATGAAGAAGTTTTTTAAATATTACATGTGATAGGTGGAATCAATTCTCCGGAACCTCTAAAGAATTAAAATTCCAGCTTTACATTAAAAAAACTTCTTCATCGTAAATTTTCAAAATATATATATATATATATATATATATATATATATATATGTATATATATATATATATATATAAATATATATATATATATATATATATATATATATATATATATTTATCTATTGTTTGACAAATTCTTTGTATTATCACACATGAACGTGGCGGTTTTCTAATGCTGAGTCTAAGTCGCATCTTCTTTCATTATATATTTCTGTGATATAACCTAATTTATTTTTGAATAGGCCATGCTTATCAAAAAGTTGGTTGGCTCTACTAAATGTCTGGTGGAAGAAGTTATGTATATATTTGTCACGGATTATTTTATTTATTCAAATAACTCTTAACTGAAGAGCTTGGATCTGAATTTATCAGGTTCTTTTTCTGGAGAATGTGCCATGTATTTTTTAAAGGAAAAATACAAAAAAACCTTTTTGAATTCCATGCAGAACATTTTTTGGTAAGTGATCTTGTAATTCTTCAACATCCCATCGAAACAAATTCTGTATTAGGTGATTGATGTTCAAATAATTCGGTCATTACTTTATATTTCTTTTTATTCTTTATAAGTTAATTTCCACCACATGTGATGAAAATGTATATGTCACGTTCAGGTTATAATACCCTATTATGTACCTCACTGATGTAATCTGTTTATTCATCAAATAAACTTTATTATTATAAAAAAATTTGAATATTAAAACAAATTAATATATGTTTATCTTCTACAATTTTAATTTAAAAAATTTTTATTCAAAAAACTTTTAGAATTAAATTAATGTCTAAAACAAGCACCGCTTATATTTAATAGACGTATATAATCTAAACTCAATATACAATGCCAAATGGAATAAATAAACCAAAAGATATACGAAAGTCCCTAAAATTAATAAATAAATATTTAAAGGAGACAAAATTTGTTTCTGGTCTTGCCTTCAAAACACCATTTGCATCTTAAAAACATGAACACACTTAAAGGACCTCTCAAAGAATATAATTTATTTGAAATATTTAATATATTTAAATATTCGAATAAGTAAATTCAGAAATCTCTCAACGCATGCACTATATCTTCAAAAAACAAATATAGTTTTAAGCAATTCCGTCTTCAGTCCTGAAATATCAAAATCAAAAAACTAACCTATACCAAACCACTCACCACGTGTAAATGAATAATGTTTCGAGACATAGATCATCTTTATAATTCAAGATTTATCTATGCTCTAACAGAATCAAAGAACAGTGTGAGTTATTTTTAAGGCTTACTTAAATTCATTGACATTGCATAATGAGATTTATTGAAGCCAAAATATAATTATATATTATATATAAAATAAAATAGAAAGGCCTTTTACTTGATAGAAGAAATATAACAAAATTTGAATATTAAAACAAATTAATATATTAGAATAGTTTAATTTAAAAAATTTTTATTCAAAAAACTTTTAGAATTAAATTAATGTCTAAAACAAGCACCGCTTATATTTAATAGACGTATATATATATATTAATTTGTTTTAATATTCAAATTTTGTTATATTTCTTCTATCAAGTAAAAGGCCTTTCTATTTTACTTTATTATTATGTCTGCAAAGTGATATGGGCTTATCTCGGCAAATTTAAAATTAAATTCTGAATGTTTTCGAGAGATTTATCTGAATTTAAATCAGTAAAGGTTACGGAGAATTAATTCATTTTGAGATTCCCTATATCCCGAGTAAAGCATGATTCTCAACGACATCTTCTGAGTAGTAAAAATATCATTCATAAATGTTGAATAGTCCCAAAAATTATTCAGTTTGAAACATGAGACTGAAAGTTAGCATTAAAAATGAACTTCAGTAGTTCAAAATCCATCTGACCTCTCAACGTAAATAGCACGTAACATGTAGAATTAAGTCTCCCCTACAATCATTCCGTATGAAAACCCCATTTCAGATGTTTATCAAGTGCAATTTCCAAAAACGAAATATTATTCCCGAAAGTGTCATCATCTCCCAAGATTTTTACTGTTTCATAATAGTGCAATTTACGTGTGCCACTATAAAAAACGTATCGGGTGTTTTTTAAGAGTGATAGAACTTTCGATAGGGACACGTGAATTCTACCAGAATAGTTATTGGCTATTTGAGGGAGACCTCTTTTCCAAGTGACTGCCAAGCAGTCTCCACAGTCCACCTCTGGAGGTAGAAAGTGTGATAAGGATTACGCCATATCATCGCGCGTGGCGAGAACCCCTCCGAAGAGATGAACCCACCAGTTTCCAGTTTGGACCCCGACTCGAAAGCCAGAACCGTCTGACTGGTAGCAGCGAAGAACTATCCAATCCCTACTGGCTCAGCAGGTCAGTACCCGAGTTGGTTTGAGACGCAACTCACCCGCCGGAGCGAATTCTTATCCATCCACCCGAACGCAGTGCCATGAACTAAGATAAACTCAAGATTGACGACTACAATTGATCCTGGTACGAGCACCGTCTAGCGGCCTGTACGTCCTTACTCACCGAACCCATGTGAGGTCATTTAATTGATCTTGGCGTCAAGCACTAATGGCGGAGCCATTTAATCGAGATTAACAAACCCTAAATCGTTACGCATTGATCCAGGGGCCAGGACAGGCCGGTCAAACCGTCAAGTCCCGCTAAACCCTGAGTCGTATCATGAGAATATCCTGAACATGGGGGTCTGCGAACAGATAAATGAAATACCCCCCTAGTCCAGCATGCGGACTTTCAACCACTGCCCCCTCGAGTCCAACACCAATGGGGTGGCCAGGTGGTACAAGTAACAACTGTGGGCAAACCACCCCCCCGAGGTAACGCAGTATGCTACATAACGCACTCGGCCATTACACAGAATCCGGAGATTTATACTGCGATAGGGTAGAGTACGCCAGTTTTAAGGGAGAAGCCCTGTGCTACGACTTCCTTGTCACTGAGTTAATCAACCGGCTCAGCCCTCCATTTCACCTGACGGCAAAACTAGAGCCCCATTCGGAGATCTTCCACCATACAGGTCCAGTGACTGGCGCGAAATGGCATAACGTTAGACACCAAGACTTAACCCTCCATTTCGCCGGGACGAAACCAGGGTCCTAGTCAAGAGAGTGCCCCCATCACGTCAAGATCTAATGCCTTGGGGGCGTTTCGATAGGGACAACTGTGATTTGACAGAATATAGAAGCCATGTTGTTTTGACATTTCTGTTCAGCAAGCATTGACAAATTATCATGGAAAGACCCACGCCGCAACAACGTTTACAAATTGTTGAAATTTATTTTCAGAATCAGTGTTCTATTTGCCAAACTTATAGAGCACTTCGTGAAATATATGGTTTATATAATCGTCCATCAGAGCAGCTTATTCGTCGAACTATCGATAGATTTCGGACTACATTTTCTCTACTCCATGCAACAACAACAAGACAAAGAACTGTACGTACATAAAGAAAATATTGCTGCTGTAAGTCACAGTGTTAATGATGATCCAGATTTGTCTATTCGTAGACGTTCACAAGAAGTTGGACTCTGTGAATCCACCACATGAAAAATTTTGCGAAAAGATGTTGGTGTAAACCCATACAGGATCCAAACATTTCAAGAACTAAAGCTTCTTGACCATAAGAAGCGTTGTTTGTTTGCTAATTGTGCCCCAGAACAGATTGAAGTTGATCCACCCTTTTATCGTTGTGTTTAGTGATGAAACTCATTTCTGGTTGAACGGCTATGTAATCAAGCAAAAATGCTGTATATGGAGTGAAAACACTCCTCAAGAATTTCTGCAGGTTTCATTGCATTCTGAAAAAAGTATGGTGTGTTATACACGCTGGAGTCATCATCGGTCCATCCATATTTCTTTAAAAACGAAGCTGGCGCTAATGTTACAGTGAATGGTGCTCGTTATAGATGGATGATCAATGATTATTCGTTTCAAAATTTGAATAGTATCGACCCAGATCTAACAAAATGGTGCTGCACCTCATTCTGCTACCGTAACAATTAATTTATTGAAAGAAAGATTTGGCGATAACATTATTTCGAGAAATTGTCCAATTAATTGACCTCCAAAATCATGCAACATAACTCTACTGGATTATTTTCTTTAGATCACGTCAAGTCATTGGTTTATGCTGATAAACCAGAAACAGACGCTTTGGAAACCAACATAACTCGTGTTATTGATGAAATAAGGGCCGAATTACTAGAAAAAGTGGTCCAAAATTGGTCTGGTCGAATGCGGTTCCTCAGAGCTAGTCGTGGTGGACATATGCCGAAAATTATTTCTGAAACATAAATGAAACTATTTTTCAAATAAAAAAAATAGTTTGGCTTCAATCTTAATATAAATGTATTTTATTTCAATTTAAAGTTCTAACACTCTAAAAAAATCACGCTATACATTGAGTCTATATTGAGATAGAGATTATGATATCAACTAAGCTCCCACTGTAATTTTTTGGAGTCATTAATAACATATGACATACATGATAATCGGAGGAAGTCGTTGGAATCATCCACAAACATCCTCAAGGAAAACTGCGTTAAACCTGGCGCTTTGGGTGAGCTATTTATATAAATTATAAACAGAACGGAACCCGCAATACTTCCCTGAGGAACGCCCAATTCTCATCCGAGGTAAATACCAGCAATGTTACATGATATACACAGTCGAAGGCCTTTGTTAGATCCAAGAACAAACTCAACGGTACCTCTCCTTGCTACGCGACAATAACAACTTCATTGATGAGTTCAAATGCAGCAGTTTCTTCATTTTTACCTTTTACGTTATATGAAACACTAATATTATCCTTTTTTACAAGAGCTTCACGATTGCAATTTTCCGGCTATTAGGAAAATAACCCTCTCTAAATGAACGGTTGATGACAGAAGTGAGCTGCGGAAGAATTACGTCCACCAATGATTTGGGAATTCTCACCGGTATCTCATCAAAATTACAAGAAAATGTATTTTCTTGACAGATATCAAGACTTCCTGCTGTGGATCAACAAACATAAAAAATGGTAAAATGCACTAAGGTGAAATCAGGAGCATTTGCGCGGTAGTTAATATCACCCATAATCGCCACAATAATTTTCTTTGGTCTTCTAATTATACGATCCTCGAAATTCTGAACGAACACATAATTCAATTTCTAAATGCTGAATTTCATATCGAACGAACCTGTAGTTTCGGAAATATTGGGAAAAATATTTGAAAAATTCTAAACTAATGAATTTTTCTCGAAGAAAAATTTTCACGCGAATTTTTGACATACAGCCGACGGAATGAAAAATGGGGTCAGATTCCATTAAACTTTAACGTTTTATTACTGGAATTGCTGTCATATTCGCTAACTAGAGATAAGGCCGGCTCCCTGAATGATTCAAGGAGAATTAAATTTTCATAATTCTGGTTGTCGTATATGAATGGATGGGGTAAGTTGTTCTGATTTATGTTTGCCCTTCCATTCATCTTGATGTTTGAACGTTCAACGGACCAAACAGCGGGTCCCTTTCATCTGGACATTTCGGAGTTGGGCAGGCAAATTCCCCTGGCTGAGACGCCATACTGAATTTTCGTCGTATTCAAAGTTAGTTGGGATGGAATGAATGAAGAATCATGTGAAATATTTCCAGTGATGATTATTTTTTCCATCAAGTAGGAAAAAGGAACAACATTTTCAGTTTCAAACTGAAAATTCTGAAATTGTTAGTTTGTCGGTCAGCCAGTGTAGTCGAATTGAGTTGAAATCTTTCACACATAAGTCTTTCCGGTCATTATACGTGGTATTTTCAAAATTGGTTTTTTTTTTTAACAGAAGTTAGAATTTCATGAAAATAAGTTATTGCAAAATAAAAGACTCCTCTGAATGTTTTGATTGGATCAGACCACCGCGAAGAAGACCTATTGATCTTCGTCCATCGACTTTCCCTTCGATAATCAGTCTCTCTACTTCTTCCTCTCACCCTGTACAATTATTGTTAATTTTATGTAGATTATGGAATTAACTGGAGTCGACTATACTAGAGGTGCTCATCGAGTCTATTGTATTGTACACCCTTATGAGAATGCTTCATGGTTTCAGTTATCCCCCCAATGAATACCTTCAATACTTATCCTCAAGTAATCTCCACAGAATGAGAAGATTTTGCTATGTATCCCATTTTCATCTCGTTCAGTATAACGGTAATTAAGTGCTTTATTAAAGTACGCACCTGCTTTCCAGCATCCGGACTGTATTTCCACTTGATTATCAGAAAGTTTGGCGTGTTTCTACGAGCAGCCTTGTTTCATTATTCAAGTGAGCTTAGCATCCCCTAATGAGAGGTTATTGTGATTTGTTGTTCCAGAAAACCACGAATAAAGCTGTTTCATAAATTGCTTGATTCTTAATTCATGTGGCGAAACATGTACTATAGGAACGTTTCGTGGAAGCGAATATGGGATGTAATCGGAAATATGCCGGCTGAATTGTGAGCATTCTCTTTTTCTTTCTCGCTTATTCATTTGGAATTAAACCTTTGCTTGATTTTTTTTCGAGCGCAATAGAATTGAAACTTCTGATTTACGGCATTATCCTTGCACGCTTGGGTGCTTTTTGTAGCACGCTATCATTTCGTTCATATTTTCATATCTTTCCCTGATACTGTTCGATTCTCTTTGAAACCTTTATGAGCGTAACATCGTAGCTTGTTGAAGTTCATAGATTACTTGTATTCTAGTGAGGCGTCACTGTTGTATCCATATATCACTTGAAAACCTCTTACTTTCTATTGGTATCATGGTTATTTAAACTTGGAGTCAAGTGAGCAACCAAAGAATTATCAGTTTCGCAAAATAATATATTTCATCGATTGATTCTCTGAATATACCCACGTTTCTTAACATCTCAAAAAATACAGATCTAACCAGGTCCAAACAAAAAATAAATATAAAATGTGACGTAGATAAATTTCGCTAGGACCCAATTACTCAGAAAAATATGAGAAGATTAATAATTTACGCCAACAGCTTAGTGAATTCAGACTAAAAAATAAGCCTTGAATAAGATGAAATATCCAATAAGATAACAAGTATGAAAATGATTAATAGAAGGCTTTTCGAATCGCGATAGTGCAACATACATCTGCGTTACAGTTTGAAACTTGAATACAGCTGAATAGGTTTTGTTTATCGTTTGTCATAAGCAGCAGAGATGAATGTTTCATTTTGAATTTTCATTAGTGAATTGTTCCAATGATAATGAATGCAACACAGCTACGCATCTATACTCACCCTGCATAGAGACACAACTGTTTTGTCAAACAACAGCGCCATCTAATGCTCGCAAATCACATACGCAGCATAGAACCCCAGGTTAAGGCAATAATCGAACTGAATTCCCTATTACTTCAAGCATTACAAAAGAAACAATCTTCCTCATGCTCAATTAGTATCTAATTAAGCTGTTGTGCCAATAGGCTAAGTCAAGAATCTAACTGCATTCCCAATTACTTCAAGCGTCTGGATTTTTGCGAATTTTCAGTCTAGAGGTCTCATATGATTGCTTATGAAAAATAAGAAAAGATTGTGGTCAAATTAAATTCCATCAAACACGATTAATTTCGAAATACCAGTATAGAGACCTAAAATTTCCAGGATAGGTTTTTATCTTAACTAGAACAGGCTTGAAAAAATGCCTGCTGGAAAATGAATTAGCTTTAATGAGATGATTGCTGATACAAAGGCCCATTTTAAGTTCGAATATGAATTGTTCGTCATGAAAGATATCAAAGGCGTTACAGAAACGCTGAAATTATTATGTCACTCTTGAAGGAGATTGAGTTGAAGAACTGAATCAAATTCATTTAAAAAAATGCGTTATCTTCATTATACCAAGTACTTATCAGCAGTTGTGTTAGAGCCTTTTGAAAGAAAAGGTACTGTCCATGGATATTGTTAACAAAAACCATTACACCAAATATTATGTCTCAAAAAAAACATAAATCAGTGAAATGTCAAGAAAAAGTCTTACCCATGTAAACAAATTGACTGGTTAGAGAGTAATTAGACCAAAATCGTTTGAATGAGTTCAATTATGTTGAAACTATTTATAATTCAATTCGTAAAAATCACTTACAAAAATTTCGAAGAAGGATTCCGTTCGAAGTGCACAATAACTAATCGAGCGAAAATTCTTTGAAACTTCAGTCAAAAATCAGAAATTCTTTTGAAAAATTCGAATACAACTGATAGGAAGTATTCAATTTACAATTATCTAATATTTAAGGCGGCCAAAGTTGTAAGAAATCAAAGTAATTTGAATTTTGATCCCTATTTCGAAACTAATAAAGAAAACGATGGAAAAATTTGCAATCATCATGAAACCTACGTTAATTTCAGTGGAATAATAGACAATATGTAAGCTAAATCATATCCAACCTATCAAAGTAATGCGAATTTTGCAAGAAACAACACAATTGAATGACTTAAGTAAATAATGTTTCTACGTCAGTAAATGTCGAAAATTTTTATACGAGCAATTTAATCTAAGATGGTTTTAGCATGGAAAAAGTTGTGAAAAGATGCCGGTCAGTTTATAAAAATTACTCCACAAAAGCATTAATCTCTCATAGCCTTAAAAGAAATGAAGTTCCGTAGAGTAGAGACCGAAACAATCAAGAACTAAAAAGAAGAAATATCATCAAGTGAAGAATTTGATACTTGAATACATAATGAAAAAATTTAACAATAAAATCAAGTATGAACCAGGACAATCATTGGAGAGAACTGAAATAGTTGGCTGGATAGTAACTGAAAAGTTCTAGACGAAAACAATTGTAATTGGACAACTCCTGAAACAGAAAAATAATTTAGGAAAAAAATTAATTAAGTGAAAGTCGGACTCATCATAGGTAATTAATAAATAATAGTGAATAAATTATAATAATAATTTTGATTTTGAAATACATTCTATCTTTACTATAAAACAGTTAAATTTAAGGTTAGATCCTAGAACATAGAAGTAGATTAGTTTATTCATAGATTTTTTATTACAATTTACTTTAGTTTTAATTTGTTTTTCGTAAATGAATTAGTAATGCAAATTTGAACCCTCCCTATAATATAAAAAATTATAATAATTTTAAAAATTTCCAATTTACAATCACGAAATTTAAAACACACTCGAAGTTAGCAAGCAGCTCAAAATACATCCTGACTATATACTATGGTAAGCAGAAAAAATTTCAAACCAAAGTATTTTAAGTAGAATTCATAACAATTGTTGATGTACAAACACTTAAATCATAAGAAATATAAAAAATTTCATTAATAGAATTCATATGGTCTTGCTCCCAATGCGATGCTTACAAATTCATTATAAATTAAGAAATTTTATAGTAGTATAAAGCCAAAGAATATTGGTTGGGTAGATTTTGACATGAATCAAAATATTACAGATAATAGCTTGAATTAATTCTCCGGAACCCCTATTTATATCTAATAAATCTCATGAAAATATTTAGAATAAAATTTTTAAAAACATAGATAACACTGTATCATTTTATAGACATATATATTATCATCACATGTAGTGGAAATTAGCTAATAAAGAACAAAAAGAAATATAAAATAATGGCCAAATTATTCAGACATCACCCTATACATACATATTTTGATTGGATGTTAAAGAATCACAAGTTCCCTCACCAAAAAATTGTTCAACATATATTCAAAAAGGTTTTTTTTTATTTTCCTTTTTAAAAAAGATAAAGCACATTCTCCAGAGAAAGAACCTGTTGAATTGGGACCCAATTTTTTTCAGTAAGGAGTTATTTGAATAAAAAAAATAATCATTAAAAATATATAAAAATTCCTTTTTCCACCAGACATTTCTTCAACAACTAAAGGAATTTTTAGATATACATAGCCAAAACGAAAATGAGTTATATCACACAAATATATAATGGGAGAAGATACGACTTAGGTTCAGCCTAATGCACCAGGTGCATGTGTGATAATATCCAGAAATTTCTCTATTATTAATATATATTGAAAATTTACTTCGAACAAGTATTTGAATATGAGAGATAATAGCTGGAATTAATTCTCCGAAACCTCTACAGATTCAAATCTTAACAAATCTCATGAAAACATTTAGAATTGAATTATTAAAAAACATGTCCTAGATAATACTCTACCACTCTATAAAAATATATATTATCAGCCAATATGAAAGTGATTAACCAATAAAGAATCAAAAGAAATATAAAATAATGACCAAATTATTTAGAAATCACCTTATATATGCATCTCACCACGATTGAATGTTAAAGAATCACAAGTTCCATCACCAAAAATAAATTTTGTACCCTTTTTCAGAAAAGTTATGCAGTCTTGATACAAATTGTAATTCAATGAAAACTCTCTTCCGTTTGAGAGTAACACTCCTTACAACTAGAACAATATAATGAAAATTCAAACAGAACTCAAGTAATCAGAACCACTCGGTTCAAAAATAAACACAGACGTCCTTCAACCTGTAGAATGAACGAAATATTCGGGAGCAAAAATTCACGAATGGAAAAAGCCGTTTTATTACATTTCCTGGTAGTAATGAGAAGAACAGTCCCCGGTAACAAAAACTCGAATCAGCCGGCTTCTTTCGCGAACTTTCTTAATATTTCTGATTAATTACTGAGCCAGCAGGAACCCCGCACTGAAATATTTCAGAAATTGCACTTCAGACTGTGGATTTCGTGAAATAATAGAGTGCGGCCTGAGTAGTACAAAGGTGGAAATAAAACGATTCTCCCAAATTCCTTTGTTCTGTGCCAATTTAATAATTTACAGCCCCATGTAAATTTAATTACAACTCCTGGGAAATTCTAAGAAAATATAGAGGATGGAAGAAAGCTTAATGGGATTTCCCATTTGTTTATTTTTCCTGATTGGAATAATTGGAGTGTTCTTAATTGAATCTGGCCGACAAGGTCCCTACGTTTCATTGGATAAGCTGAGTGGTTATTAAGCGATTGGGAACTTTTGATGCTTGAATTGTTGATGGACTGATATGAGCAATTATCAACAAATTCCTACACTAATTTGTTCTCAAACAGCACCTAAAACCAATATTGCAAAATTATATTTGGATTAAAATTAATAAATTTTTTTGAAATGGATGCGATAAAATCCCTAGAAACGCGAATAATTCTATATAAAATTGAAAACTTAAAAGATGTTTTGCCTTCACAGAAAAATTCATACTGGATTTATTGAAAAATTCTACAGATCTATTGATCTGTAAATCGTCTAAATTGCTGGATGGTTGATGTAAATCAATAATTCAATGTAAACCCAAAAAAAATGCCAATGGAGTTAAATGGCAGGAACGAGGTGGAAAATGTATCGCTCGATTTCTTGAAATAATCGAATCACCGAATATAAGACACTTTAAATAATCTTTTGGTTTGAGTTCTTGGGCTAAAACAATTTTGTATGGATGTAAAGCAAGGTCTTTCCGTAAAATTCGCAACAAAGAAGTCTGGGAGATGCCAAGCTTTTCTGAGCGTCGAGAAATCGATAAATTTTGGTCTTCACGAACACTTTCATGTACGGCAGCGATATTCACTCTATTTCTTGCATTTTTTTGTCTCACTGGCACTGTAACATCATGAAGTGTCAACTTTGTTTCAACTTCTTCACTAAACATTCATCTGTTTTTTATCCGGACGATTATAACGACCAAAAATTGGAGTTAAAGCACGTAAAATTAGAGTAATTAGAGATTTTTCATGATGAATTCGAATTATTTGTAAACGTGTATTTTTATGTCTTCCCAAAGAGTGTTTGGAATTTCTTAAATTCTCAATGGCTTTTTTTATTGAAAGAATCTTCAAATAGTCCATCAATTTTTCCTTTCTAACGTTATATAGTTAAGTGACATCTTTCTCATTGAAAAAATAATTATTATCTATAAAGCAGGTTGATTTCTGGTTTTTCAAAATAGACATCATGTTCTTTGATTCTATCTTGTAAGCATCAACCTGTCTATATATCTAGCGTTACAAACGTCAGATTTAATTTGATTAATCTTCGATTCGGAAAAGTTGAGATTTCTTTCTTTATTGTTCACCAATATCTTAGCTTAATTATTTCTATTAACTCCTAAAGAATTTATTCCCATTTTATGAAGATCATTAGAGATCCTACTGCTGAAACCTTTCATAGGAGCCATTGAAAACCAAATTATTTTCTTCATAAGGATCATTTATATTGATATAAATTTTTATTTCAATATTGTGGTAAGTTTTCTTTTCTTTCAATCATTTGAGTTCTATAGCCATTGTTCACCGCTATAGTTTTAATTATATTGACTTCTTTTCGGAAATTGGCTATAGACCTGAAATCATTGACAAAATGATCAAAAATGAAATTTACCACAGTATTTGAATAATCAATATGAATGATCCTTATCAAGTACCAAAGCTATAAAAAATATTTTCAATTGCTTATATAAAAGGTTTCAGCAGTAGGATCTCTAATGGTATCCATAAAATGGAAATTTATTCTTTAGCAGTAAATGGAAATAATTTAGCTAATATGTTGGTGAACAATAAAGAAAGGAACCCATCTTTTCCGAATCGGGGAATCATCGAATTGAATGTGATGATTGTAATGCTACATATATAGGAGAGACAGGCTGATCTTTAGAACATACAATCAAAGAACATAGGATTTTTATTTTACAAAACCAGAAATCAACCAGTTTTGTAGAACCTTGTATAGAAAATGATCCTTTTTTAATGAGAAAGATCACTTTACTATATAATGTTAAAACGGGTGAATTGATGGACTATTTGGAGATTATTTCAATCAAAAGAGCCATTGAGAAAAAGAGGAACTTAACAAATTCCCAAATACTCTTTGAGAACACGCCTATATTGGATGCTGTTATTTTTATGCACCATAAAAAAACACAGATGTCCTAAGTGTAATAAAAAAACCTTTTCAATTATAAAATAATATTTAAAAAAGGTTAGTCCGATTTTCACAAATTTTTATTGTTATGTTCACAACAATTGTTTCGCTATCACAGTAGCATCATAAGGCAAGATCATATTTTGAATAACTAAGCTTGTTTCCGAAATCCGTTGCTATTTATATTACAGTAAATACAATAAATTTTTATTGAGCACTAAAACCCAAAAAAGGGTCTCTGCAAATTCCAGCTTATCTGAATATATTTAACAGAGGTGAGTTATTTAAATCTATTTGTTCGTTAAGTAATATTCCAATTTTCTTATGTTTATTTATCTCTAGGGATTCTAACAGATTTAACGCATAACTATTGGTTTCTTTATGTAGAATTTCAAAGTTATGGTTGAAAGTATGTCCTGTTTCTAACAAATGGTTGGAATATGTAGAATTACTTTTATTATTGGAGAAACTCTACAAATGTTCACAAATTCTATGACGGAAAGTTCTTCCAGTATGTCCTATGTAAACTTTAGGGCAGTCACCGCAGGTTAACTTATAAACCCCCGATTTATCATCTTTATGTGTACAGTATTTATTATTTTTAATCAATTTACTCAAGTTTGAATTCGTTTTAAATGAAGTTCTCAAATTTTATTTTTTTTTGAGGTATGTAGCAATTTTCTCAGAAATACCTTTAGCGTATTTTAAGGAAATGTATTTAAAATTTTCTTTTATATTAGGAAATACCATATTTAAAGCTTTTTTATTATTTTTATTCATCAACAATTTGTCTATCAACTTAGGATCATAGTCATTATTAATAGCTATTTGTTTAATTATGGTAAGTTCTGAAATATAATTTTTTTGATTCATGGGAATATCAACTAATCTATGGATCATACAATTAAATGCTGATAATTTTTGATTTAGAGGATGATTTGATTTATTGTGTATAATAGAATCCGTATAGGTTGGTTTGTGAAATATTGAAAAATCATGTGAATTATTTATTCGAGTAACAGTTAAATCATGAAAATTAATAGAATTATTATGTTCGGTTTTCATAGTGAATTTAATTGAAGGATGTATTTCATTGATGAATAAAAAGAATTTTTTCAAAAGTCTGTCTGTACCTGAGAAGCAACAGAAAATATCGTTTACATATCTATACCAATATTATATTTGTATTTCTTAAGGGGATTTTGGTGAATTTTAGTTTCAATATTGTCCATGAATATTTCTGCTAATAAAGGACTTAAGGAATTTCCCATAATCAAACCGTTTTCAGATTTATAAATTTTATTTTCTAATTGAAAATAATTTTGTTTAGTGCAAATATCTAGACATTCTAAAATATCTTCTTTGATAATTGTATTGCATCTGTTGTTGATTAATAGATTATCTACTAGTTCAATTGTTTCGTTTGGTGGTGTACTTGGAAATAAATTTTGTACGTCAAATGAAATGAATTTAGCATTATGTGGTAAGTGGATATTCTTTATTTTATTTATTAGCTGTAGTGAATTTTTATCGAGTATTTAGCTTGGAATTTAGTTTCTTTTAAAATAATCTGAATAAGTTCTTTCGGAAGTTTAAATGAAGATGCACTAACGAACGAAACAACCGGTCTAATAGGATAATCTTCCTTGTCTAATTTAATCTAAGAATACATTTTTGGAGGTTGTGGATTCATTAAAATTAATTCATTTTTTTGGGTGTTTCGAAAGAGGCTGGATTCCGGGGTTATTAGGGATTTAATTTGATTTTGGAAAATTGTCGTTGGATTGTGTTTGATTAATTGAAAATTATTTAATTCTAGGAAAGTAACCGATTTGCTAATATAATCACTTTCCGTTAAAGCAATAATAGTGTTACCTCTATCGGCTCGAGTGAAAATTAAATTATAAACTTTCGAAAGAACTTATTCAGATTATTTTAAAAGAAATTAAATTCCAAGCTAAATACTCGATAAAAAATTCACTACAGCCACTAAATAAAATAAAGAATATCCACGTACCACATAATGCTAAATTTTTTTCATTTGACGTACAAAATTTATTTCCAAGTGTACCACCAAACGAAACATTTAAACTAGTAGATAATGTATTAATCAACAACAGATGCAATACAATTATCAAAGAAGATATTTTAGAATGTCTAGATATTTGCACTAGACAAAATTATTTTCAATTTAAAAATAAAATTTATAAATCTGAAAACGGTTTGATTATGGGAAATCCCTTAAGTCCTTTATTAGCAGAAATATTCATGGACAATATTGAAACTAAAATTCACCAAAATCCCCTCAAGAAATACTTTTTATATTGGTATGGATATGTAGACGATATTTTCTGTTGCTTCACAGGTACAGACAGACTTTTGAAAAAATTCTTTTTATTCATCAATGAAATACATCCTTCAATTAAATTCACTATGGAATACGAACTTAATAATTCTATTAATTTTCTTGATTTAACTGTTATTCGAATAAATAATTCACATGATTTTTCAATATTTCATAAACCAACCTATACGGATTCTATTATACACAATAAATCAAATCATCCTCTAAATCAAAAATTATCAGCATTTAATTGTATGATCCATAGATTAGTTGATATTCCCATGAATCGAAAAAATTATATTTCAGAACTTAACATAATTAAACAAATAGCTATTAATAATGACTATGATCCTAAGTTGATAGATTGTTGATGAATAAAAATAATAAAATAGCTTTAAATATGGTGTTTCCTAGTATAAAAGAAAATTTTAAATACATTTCCTTAAAATAAACTAAGGGTATTTCTGGGAAAATTGCTACATACCTCAAATATAAATAAAATTTGAGGACTTCATTTAAAACGAATTCAAACTTGAGTAAATCAATTAAAACTAATAAAGACTGTATACATAAAGATGATAAATCGGGGGTTTATAAGTTAACCTGCGGTGACTGCCTAAAGTTTACATAGGACAGACTGGAAGAACTTTCCGTCATAGAATTTGTGAATATTTGAAGAGTTCCCTCAATAATAAAAGTAATTTCACATATTCCAACCATTTGTTAGAAACAGGACATACTTTCAACCCTAACTTTGAAATTCTACATATAGAAACCAAAAGTTATGCCTTAAATCTGTTAGAATCCCTAAAGATAAATAAACATAATAAAATTGGAATATTACTCAACGAACAAATAGATTTAAATAACTCACCTCTGTTAAATATATTCAGATAAGCTGGAATTTGCAGAGACCCTTTTTGGGTTTTAGTGCTCAATAAAAATTTATTGTACTTACTGTAATATAAATAGCAACGGATTTCGGAAACAAGCTTAGTTATTCCAGATGTGATCTTGCCAATAAAAATTTGTGAAAATTAAAATAACCTTATTTAAATATTATTTGATATGGATTTTCACCAAGTAAGGACTGATACAATTCAATTTTCAATTATAAGTGCACTTACTTTTTGTTCTCCTTTGAAGATGATCCAAAGACCGAAGCGTGTGTCAGGATTATGAATAAACTGTGAACATAAAAACTTTGTGAATTTTATTTTAAATAAAATTGTTATAATGTTTCACTTAGAGCCAATCACATACTCCATTCATTCAACCTTATAAAATTTACGGAAATCTTAAAGATCCTGGTGAACGGTTAATCGTACGGGTGAATGTATGATATAACGTTTTTTCTTATTTCACTCGGAATGGAACGATAATATTCTCTACCATCTTATCAACTACATTACAAATATAAATCAGAGAAGAACAGGTGTTTATCAAGAACCAAAAACGTCCTCATTTTTTCCTTGAAACTGTCTGCTGGAACGTTCCAGGAACGATAAATCCTTCCAGGTGCCATAAAATGAAGCAATTAAGTAGCGGAAATGGTAAACACCTTGCGTGTCGACCGCAGAACCTTTCGATACGAATTTTCAACAGCCCTCTAGGAACTGTAGGGCGCTTATTTGGTGTTAATTTTTATCGGAAGGCCCCCAGGCTGCTAAGTACCGGTTGAAATAATTGGCCTCGTATTTTGGCGCCGCAGGAAGTATCGTCAGGTTTTCCTCCCATCTTGTTTCCCGGCGGATATTCCAGGAATCTGATGTGTTTTCTGATAAAATTCGCAGAGAGGTTATTTTATAAACATACAAGTTTTTGGAATGCGGAAGGAATTTGATCGTTCGAAATTTGTTCTCCGGAATGAAAGTTACTTTAAGGATGTTATTGTTTCCGGTAGGAAGGGTCTCGTATTTTCTTTGTTGTGGGAAAAGGAACTTTGCTTTGAACACCTGGGATATTCAGGAATATCTGATGACATGAACAACTCACCAATTTCGAGGTTCATAAACCCAGTGTCATACAATTCATTTAAGAATGGGCGATATTTATTTCTTCACTTCGAATATACAGTAGGATTTTAAGTCTTTCATGAAAAAAAAATTGAATATCAAAACAGATTAAATCTGTTAGTCTTCTATAATTTTAATTTAAAAAAAATTTTATTCAAAAAACTTTTAGAGTTGAATTAATGTCTAAAATAAGCACCGCTTACGTTTAATAGACGTATATAATCAAAACTCAATATACAATGTCAAATGGAATAAATAAACCAACAAATATAAAAAAAGTAATTTAAAATTAATAAATAAATATTTGAAGGAGACAAAATTTCGTTTCTGATCTTACCATTAAGAACACCAATTGTCTTTTAAAAACATGATCACAACTTGAGGACTTCTCAAAGAATATAATTTATTTGAAATATTTAATATATTTAAATATTCGAATAAGTTAATTCAGAAATCTATCAAAACATGCACTATATCTTCAAAAAACAAATATAATTCTAGGTAATCTCTTCTTCGGTCCTAGATAATATTCCAAATATCAAAATCAAATAACTACAACTATATCACAACTCACACGTGTTCAAGATGGATGGATGGACACGTGTGAGTTGTGATATAGTTGTAGTTATTTGATTTTGATATCTGGAATATTATCTAGGACCGAAGAAGAGATTACCTAGAATTATATTTGTTTTTTGAAGATATAGTGCATGATTTGAGAGATTTCTAAATTAACTTATTGGAATATTTGAATATATTAAATATTTCAAATAAATTATATTCTTTGAGAAGTCCTTAAGTTGTGTTCATGTTTTTAAAAGGCAATTGGTGTTCTTAAAGGTAAGATCAGAAACAAAATTTTGTCTCCTTTAAATATTACATATACTACTCTGTCAAGAAAGTACCGGGAATTTTCAATTAAAACAACATTTTTACATTTAATCGTCAAAATTTATTGGGTCGCCTTCAAAATAGGCTCCATTCGCTCCAATACATCTATGCCAACGGCACTTCCAATTATCGTATCATTTTTTATAGGCGCTTTCCGGGATGGACTTTAGCTCTCGCGCCGAATTTTGTTTTATGGCTTCAATCGACTCAAAACGGGTGCCACGAAGGGGCAATTTTAGTTTTCGGAAGAGGAAAAAGTCGCAGGGAGCCAAATCTGGCGAATACGGTGGTTGCTGAAGCACGTTTGTTGAGTTTTTGGCGAGAAAGTCAGTCACAATCGTAGCTCGGTGAGAACGCGCGTTATCGCTCAACGTAATCACCCATAGTAAAAATCGGCACGCACTCTGACATCGACTGACTTAATCAGCTTTTGCAAACACACTAGTTGACAGATCCCGCTCAAGCTTGGCATAGTAATTAAGGACAGTGGTACCAACCTAGGAAAAAAATTTTTTACCTGCCTCATTGCCCCGCCAGATTTAAATCGATAACTCCCGGTACTTTCTTGATAGAATGTACATATATCCGGGTTTATAGCGTCCTACGCCTTCCGGTTCCTAACCTCCAAGCCCTTCTATCTTGCCAGTCCCCTGGATGTGGATTTCGTTCGGACATAGCTTTTTCTATTCCCTCAAACCATGTTTTTTCGGGCCTTCCTCTCTTTCTTCTTTCTGGTGGTGTCTATTTCAGAATCATCTTTGGTAGACGCTCGTCGCACATTCTTTCTACATGCCCGTACCAAATCAGTTGTCTTCTCTGGATTTCATCTATGATTGTTCTTTCGAATTGCATGATATCTCTGATCCTATCATTCCTTACTTTGTCCATTCTGGATTTTCCTGCAGATCGTCGCCAGAAATCCATCTCAAGGGCCAAAATTCGACGTTCCACACCCCTAGTCAATTGCCACGTCTCACACCCGTATAGCACTATACCCGCAAAGATGGAATTATATATCTGATGTTTTTTCTCCCGCGATATATTGTGTTCAAACATCCAATGACCCTTCTACCTTTCAATATTCTCTGCTCAATCTCAGTTTCTGTTCGGCCAGTGTGATCAATTTGAGCACCCAGGTAAGTATATTTACTAGATGTTCCTATTTCTACGTTGTATTCTAAGTGTAGATTATCTGCTTCCTGTCCAATGCATAAATATTTGGTTTTCGTTTTATTCACAGACAGTCCCCACTTTTCTTATTCGGCGAAGAGCCTTGTCGTCATAAACTCTAAATCTTCCTTGTCTTGGGCCACTACCACCTGATCGTCTGCAAAGTGGAGAGTGTACAAAGTTTTTGTATATTTTAGTTGTATTCCCATACCACGGCAAGATCTTCTCCATTGTCGTAGCGTTTCGTTCAGATATATTTTGAATAACGTTGTGGACAGACAGCATCCCTGTCGTAGGCCTTTTGATATAGATCCTTTAAATATTTATTTATTAATTTTAATGACTTTCTTATATCTGTTGGTTTATTTATTCCATTTGACATTATATATTGAGTTTTGATTATATACGTCCATTTAACGTAAGCGGTGCTTATTTTAGACATTAATTTAATTCTAAAAGTTTTTTGAATAAAATTTTTTTGAAATTAAAATTGTGGAAGACTAACAGATTTAATCTGTTTTGATATTCGAATTTTGTTACATTTCTTCTATCAAGTAAAAAGCCTTTTTCTATTTTATCCTTCATGAAATTATGGAAGTGGTACGATCAATAAGGAATTTGTGTGCTCATCCAACCCCTCGGCAAGACAATAATAAAGCGAGGATTCACATAACCTCAGCAGATAAATCCTCCATCTATCATATTTCCATGCTGAATACGTTCTTCACCCTATATCTATATTTATTTAACAAAATGAAATTAGTGGTCCTCAGCACTGAAAACATGTTGTTAGGACCAACAATAATAATAATAATAATCCAAATTTATCATGAAAAATCGCGATCTGCTGCTCTAACTTTTCGTCTTTTAACTCCTATTTTTGGTCGTCTTAATCGTCCAGATTAAGGAGAACGTTTAGTGAAGAAGTTTGAAAAAAAATTTACACTTCATGATGGTACAGTGCCAGTGAGAGAAAGAAATGCAAGAAGTGAAGAGAATATTGCTGCCGTACGTGAAAGTGTTCGTGAAGACCAGATTTATTGATTTCTCGACATCCACAAGAACTAGGCATCTCCCAGAGGTCTTTGTGGCGAATTTTACGAAAAAACTGTGGTTTATATCCGTACAAAATTATTTAAACCAAGACCTCAAACCAGCAGATCATTTAAAGCGTCGTGTATTAGCTGTTCGATTATTTTAACGAATGGACCGATAAATAACAAAATTGAACGAGTAAGTGCTAACATACGACCTGATTTGTGTGAGAGAGTCATGGAAAATTGGGTTCAACTACTTCATTCCTGCCAGCGTTTCCATGGTTGACATTTAAAGGATGTTTTGTTTCATAACTAATGTATGTACATTCTACTTCATAAAGAAATGAAAATTTCAATAATTTTCAAATAAATAAAGTGTTGAATTTACAAAATAAAATTAGGCACTGTTAGACCCTTCATATCATGTATGTTCTATTATGAAAAATACTGGATGAAATAATGATATAAATAATTTATCACGTGTTAAATAATGGCTTTCATTGAATAACCTATGTAAATACAGACTTATGAAATTTACCAGAACTATCAATTAAGTTGGAAAGTTTCTAAATTCAATTCTTCAATATTTCAATTTATTAAAGGTACAATTGAATTTGACAGTTGAAATGTCCCAGTGTTTTTTGTGATTTTCCAACAGGACACAAAAAATGTTATTCCACGCTATATATCTAAATAATACTTTCGTCATCTGTCCTGTTAATTTTTTTCTGATTCAGAATTTTGTATAATGGTTGAATATTCCATAGTGTCATATACAACTCAGAAACCAAATCATCACACAGAGAGAACGAAAACAAACCTGAAATTAACGTACTCTTCTCTACAACAATCAGAAAACCAATACAAAATTTCAATTACACACACTCAATTTCTGACGAAATCATGAATTATTTTCCCAAATTAAACATAAAAATGTCCTCCTCAAAAAATAATTATCGGGGCAGAACCCTTTTCTATCAAAACCAGAAATAGGAAATACATATCTCATAAATCAGGTATTACAAAATAAACCGTGAAAATTATCAACGTCGGACAAACTGGTGGTAATTTCAGAGCACGTTTTGAAGAACACATAACTTCAGTCACAAACTATTCATGATCTGATAAAAATCATACAACATTCTTAGATAATCTAGAAATTTTCCATATCTCCGATAAAAGGAAAAAATGAACCTATTGGAATGTCTTGCGATAAATAAACAGTGCAAAAACTCAAAATCCCTTTCACTTAATAACTAATAAGACGTAACAACCTTAGCCCCATTAAACCTGCAATTATAAACCTATTAATCACAGATACTCTAGCATAAATACCTGTAACTTGAGACCGCCTGTTTCACTCGAAGATGACTCAACAGTTGAAACCTGTCGTGATGCGTAAAGATTTTAGTGGAAATTAGACAAAAAATTTCCTTTCAGTTCAGAATATATACTATTTGAATAAAAATAGAATATAATGGACCAAATATGAAAAAGTTGAACTATTGAACTTGTATTGAGAAAATTTTTTCGATACTGGTTCGTATCGATTCATGAAAAACAAATCCCTAGGAATAGTTATGGACATGATCTAAATCTAGGAAATATATACCTTTCGTCAAGGATTGCTCTAAAACAGAACTCCCAGCAAACTATAAATATCCGAAACTTTGACAGTTTATCCTAAGATATATGGCTTCGAGAGAATTCAGTCAATGGTACAATCGTTAAATTTACAGACTGAAAGTTTCCAGATTAAGGAGCTCGAAGAAAACCCCTACTGGAAAACAGGCAGATCCAAAATTTTAGAATAAACGGAAGGTTTTCCAAGGAATTTTTTACTGCTTTAGATCATCAACATGATGGAATAATATTCCTGAGCTTCTTATGACCTCAATTCTATAAATATGGAAAGACAGTTAAATAGATACGAGTATGTTTCGATAATAATACAATCAATTCTCGACCATGGCCTACTAAACTAATTGGAAGAAATTTCTGAAATAAGTAGTTGCTAGAAAATCAATATCACTGCCTTGACAACAGAAAATAGATCCTAACGAGTTAATATGTCGACTTTATGGTCAATGTGTTAGCGTTTTTAGACCGCTCATGTTTAACTACTCAAATATCTAATGTATCTATGAGTAATCACTCACATACATACGTGTTTAATGGTGAAAGCCCATAAGCTCACATATCTAGCAAACAAGAAAGATGGCTGAAGTTAATGTAGTTCTGTTAAAGTGTCTCTTTTCAATCAAATTCTCATTGAATCCATACGAACAAGCTCACATTGCCTGAATAATCATCTAAAACGATCATGGAATCTTTAATTATGTGCTTGCCTTACCCGAATATTTTTCACCGACAAAATTCAGTACATAAACCTATATAGGCCAGCTTTATTTGAGTTTTCCTCATTGAACCGAACCGAATTTAACAGTCAGTCAAAATAAAATTCGACACATACGTCGATTTCGATAACACAATTGAAAAATTAACACAGAAAATACAACGAAGCAAGTGTGACTAAATGAATCTCAAAGAACAGATTTCATCTTTGAACCATGCGTTTAATAAATTAGTGGAAAAAATCTAACATATATTGAAAATTTACTATGAAGAAGTATTTGAATATAACAGATACTAGCTGGAATTAATTGGTATTGATGATTATATATATATATATATATATATATATATATATATATATATATATATATATATATATATATATATATATATATATATTATCATCACATGTGCGAAAATTAACTAATAAAGAATCAAAACAAATATAAAATAATGACCAAATTATTTAGACATCAACTTATACATGCAAGTTTCATCACCCAAAAATGTTCAACATATAATTCAAAAAGGCCTTTTCTATTTTAGTTTTTTGAAGAATATATAGTACATTCTCCACAGAAAGAACCTGATGAATTTGGACCCAAAAATCTCTTCAGTAAGCAGTTATTTCAATAAAAAAAGCATTATACAATATATAAAAATACCTTTTTTTTACCAGACATTTCTGCAACAACTAAAAAATTTTTTTATGAGCATGGCCTATACGAAAATTAGGTTATATCACTGATTCTAAATGTTTTCATTCTGATTCATTTAGATGTAAATCTGTACAGGTTCCGGAGAATTAATTCCACCGATTATCTGTAAAAATCTAACAATATTGAAATATAAGTTGTTCCAGAGACGACTGGCGAAATTTTGTTTCAAGTCGACGATAAAATAAGCAACTTCATAAGTCACTCTGTTAAAAGAGAAAACATTGATTACATCAGAAAAGTACCCATTAGAACATCTTCCAAACCGAAACATATCGTGGTGAATTTCATGTCGAAACTCCACGGAGTGAATTTCTCGTTAAAGCGTAACCAGCTCAAGCGCAAAAGCCTAAAGCTTGCTGGTATCTCAAATAAATAAACGAATACCCCACAACAATGAATAATAAAATGGTAATATACTTGTAAGAAAAGACGATAATAATTCAGACATCGTATTAATTCGTTATCACTAATATCAAATAGTTCATACTTTCTGTTAATGACTAGAATTTAATATGGTATCTAAGAGGAAGTTCGGAGAAGGTATATTAATTGAGGTGAAGAATACGTCGCCAGTTTAGCTCCATGGTTTTATATAGGTCATCCTGAGGGTTATATCTACGAAAATCCCGCTTTGTTATGTTTATCCTCCTTCTGGCGAATCTGATGCTAGTCACAGTTTTGCATCAAAGTTAAATCACCATCTTGCATTACTTAGTTATCTTGTTTGGTGATTTCAATTTTTTCACCGTTCGACGAATAGCACTAATGACTCTTTTATCGAACCAAGCAATATCGAAACCAAATACTACTGTAACCTTATCGACACTCTGACTCTATGTGAATTAATGCAATTTAATGTTTTTCATTACGCTCATCATAGAACTGTCAATATTATTTGGTGTAACCAATTTGTTCTGTTATGGATTCGGTTCTTCAGTATTCTAGCGGTAAGAGAAGACTATCCTTCATTTGAATTCTTGGTTAATGTAAATCTGAAATCTTCCGCAAGAGCAAGGAAACTTACATACATCTTCAAAAAAAGTGATTATGAAAAAATAAATGATGAACTCCGTACGACGACTTGTCTAGGCTACTATGTACTAATAAAATAAACACTGGGCTTACTTAATTGAAAAATTAACCTTATAGAAACATTTGTGCTGAAGGAAATAATTAGTTCTAGATTTTCTTTATATATCTCCAATTTCACAATCAGATAAGTAGAGGGAAATAGAGTTGCAATACAGGATCTATCCATAAAACTGGTGTGGTTGTACTTGATTGCTGGTGTTCTTTTCATGAGGGCGAACACGTCAGTGATATCTGTGTAAGATCTATGTTAGCTTTAAGAGAAGGGATATGATATCGTGACTATAGTTAGCCTTCAAAGGCTCCATTTGGAAACAAGGCTACCACGAAGGGTGGAGGCCACGGAAGGCCACCCAGTTGAGGTTGTACACGTGAGGCCAGTGGCTAAAAGCCTGCAAACTAGGCAAGATCTAGATTCGTAGTTGTTAAACCAAAATGGACACATCTCCTGGAAGCTTGAAGGCCTTAATTATACGCTAGAGCTATGGGTCTGAATTTGGATTGATCGGTCGTTTCAGGGTCTCGAGCCGTGACTGGGTGATGGATAAACCCCTTCGGCGTGTGAGTAGTGTCCCACCCAAGTGGGGCACTGACATTGTAGAGCAACTCGAAGTAGGATACTGCTTCGAAGCTATCGGTCTTCACTGGAAGCAAAAGGGGGCAACTTTTATTGCTCGCTCATTTGGCGTATCCATATTCCGCTCCCAAGGGGCTGTCATCATAGACCTAGGGTAAGAAGGCAACTTTAATCCTAAACAGAAATCGCAATATACTTAAGGGTACAGCAGGGTTCAATTCTTGGGCCTGTTTTGTTTTTGATCCACACAAATAACAAGAAATGTAAAAGCTTTCTCTACGCGGGCGATTTGAAAATTATCTTTACTATCAGGACCTTAGCGGACTGTTACGTTATTCAGAAAGAACTAAAGGATTTCGAATATTTTTGCATCATGAATCAACCACATTTAAATATTACCAAATGTCAAACTATATCTTTCACTGAAGGAAGACTACAATTTATTCTTAATACAGCATTTACGTATCGAACGTGAACATCTCAGAGCATAATGCTTGATCACAGGCTGATCTTCAATCTTCATATCGATAACATAACCAATAACGCCAATTGAATTGATTTTTGTTCCCAGCATCTGAAATACATGGGTATTTGGTCGACGAAATTCACTTCGGTGAATATAGAATTCATGTAAAGCGAATCGAACGCATTCAGAACAAAATGCTTAAATACTTGAGTAACAAGGATCACTTTAGTGTTTCTGACAATGAAGATTACCTGGCAAGAAAACATTTTAATTTAGTTTCTCTAAGGAGAAGGCGTGGAATGAAATATCCTTTCACAATGAAGAGGATGGTAAGCGGTCAGTTGCAGGTGGAAAATTGAAGTAACTCCCTTAAGTGCGTTTAAACGTCCAAACTTTGAATTCCAGAAAATTTGAACTTTCCATTTTCCTCTCAAGAAATGAAATTACTCAAGAAACTCTTACATTGAATGTTCCGTTCCTGCAACGAGCTACGTTATGTTATTGATTTGTTTTATTCAAACCACCCCCTTTTGAAGCTACTCCTCAGGAGATCATTTTTGATAGTATATTAATTTTGTTATTATTTAATCAATAATGTATAGTCCGTCTAGAAAGGACCGGAAAAAACAGAGCTCAATTGTAATTAGTTAGTATGATTGATTCTCGAATTAGAAAATCATAACAAAATATTCATCTTATTTACTTATACAACCTCCATTTAACTGCAAACACTTGACTAAATGTCGAGGTACACCCGAAAATAGATCACCTCCATACAAATTACTTAGGTTTGCTCTTTAGCGCAACAAGGTATTTATTTCAGAAAAAAATGGATAAACAAGTCGATTAAAATATATTATATTACTGCCCACACTTTTTCCCACCTATCATGCAATTGCTGAGTACTGTCTCGGAAGAACTTCTTGTACTTTGAAGCGATCTAATTTTGAAGTGAATATTCGTATTGCATCCGTCGCCAGTAGGAAAAGGAGAATTGTCCGGAGAATAGGGCGGGTGCGGTCCCATTTGATCGCTTCCAAATATTTTTGAAAACGTGAGTCCGGGTGTTGTCATGCAAACGAATAGCTTTACTGTATCTGTCCTTATATTCCGGCCATTTTTCAAAACAATTCAAACTGGATGTTATCGGCAGATATCCAATCTATATAAAACCACGGTAATCAGCTGCTGTTATTCATAAATCCAATGTTTTAGAGATGACCACAATATTTCATCAGAATTCAGCCAAACAACACGTGTAGCAAGCATCTTCGTTCATTCATCATGAAGGCAATCGAAGGGCCATCCAAACTCACCAGCGTTTCACACCTGATGCTCCTCGCTCGGATTCAACTATGGCTTTGTGGCTAATTCATCAAGCCACCGTGGTCGTATCTGGATGGCTGAACGCCCGCGATAGCTGACTGGCGCCCTCGTCCCCCGTCACCGCTTAATTCATACAGAGTACCGAAATATGGCGGCGAGCCGTCGCTTTGTTTGTTACGTAATTGAATATTGTATTTATAGGTCGGTGCACGGCCGAAGCTTGCGAACAAATGCGAAGGCTCTCTTTTGGGCAAGAGGGAATAGGGGAAAACCACTATCAATTTATTGGCGTTTCCAGCTGGCGCTCCGTGCTGCCCAGCCGGAAAAAACGGTGACTATTTTTCAGGACTGGTGGCAGATGGAGGGGGAGATTCAGTCAATTTGTTTGCCACAGTTCTTTATCATCTTCGTTGTGAAAAGTTTTTTCTCTTTCCATCGAATCAATGTTTTCAGGATTCTGATTTTACTTCGAAATATCAAGTCCATGTTAGCTCAAGATTTTTTATAGTAATCTAGGGGTATTTCAACGAGAATTGTTCTTCATTTAGTTCTAATTAGTGTCTTACTTGTAACTGCTACGAATGATTGTGTTGGAATCGATAAAACTGCGTCAAAAAGTTGGAATCTAACTGCTTGTAGTTACTTACCCAGAAATGGTGGATCTTGTTCTGCAGGTTCCTTAATTTAACCATATGTGAATACCTTCTAATAATTTCTACGTAATGAGAAAATTGTCTCGTTGTCTAAATAGATACAGGTATGGAAAAGACGGTCGGAAACATAGGAAATTCAATGTTAATCTAGAGGACGACGAATGTCGAGTAGTGGAAGAATCAAAACCTCACTGCGATGCGATAACGAATAAACGACAGTTCCCTCTTAATGGCAGTGTGGAATGCTTCGATCGAAACGATACTCTGCACTGCTTTCAGTTTAGCAATCATTCGCACTTCAAACATGAGATTAGTTTGTCTATATTGGTTGAAACTAAAGTAAATCAAAATGTTTAGCCTAGAAAAAAGATTCAGATCATAAAATGGTACCTTGGTGGTCAATCAATTCAAGAGACAATAAATTCATTTATTGTTGCCTTTGAAAATAGACCGAGTCGAAATGTTACTTTTTGGTGGTTGTGCAAGACCGAAGCACAGAATAAATAACAGCTTTCTAGCAGGGATTCCTCTACCCAAGAAGACCGCTGTTGCGGTTCAACTGTTCAAAACGAGGCTTCGAGCCATCGTACATGGCTTAAGGATACGAAAATGGAGCATAAGTTGGAGGCGAGCAGAGGGCGAGTCTTCCCAGATAGAAAGCGTCCTGAATCTCCCCTTGTCTTCTAGCCAGCGCGCACCGTTCCTAGGCCAAGAATGGGAGAGCAACAGAGAGTCCGGTATCATAAAGAGGCTTAAGTTCCTTTATTCCTTGTTAAGCGCGGACCATTCAAGGGCTGAAATGAGGAACCCGCCCCCAGGTCGAAACATCGTAAGTCTTCCTTTTTCCTCCAGCGGACCATTTCGGACTCCGCTGCGGATAAGTGGCGAAGATTGGAAAGTCTGTGCCGAGATTCATCAGGGTTTTACCTTCGCCCGTGAGGTGAGAGTTTTGCTCCTAGTTCACACAATGAAACAGGAGAAAACGACGGGTCACATCTGTGATTCTCTGCCTATATGTACGTTCCAGGAGCGAGTATGGATTGCAAAACTCCAATCGGACGCAGGATAGCATGTTTTTGTCCTCTCTTCAGAGCTACAACTACTCCGTACGATTTCAAGCTTTGTTAAAAGATAGGAATGATTGTGGGACAACATGATGGCATGGTATGCAGTAAGGAAAATAGGAACAGGAATTCTCGGCTTCAGTCATCATGACTTTATCCTCCATTACACCGGGATTAAACTAGGATTTCAGTAATGACAAGCACCCCCACCACGTCAAGATACAGAGACAATTGGGGGCAGATTACTGGAATGTGAATTCTACCAGTTAGTCGAATTGGCATATGAGCGTGGCTTTTTCACCAAGTGACTACTCAGCAGTCTCCACAGGTAGAAAGTGTGATAAGGATTACGCAATATCATCGCGTGAAGCGAGAACTCCTTCGAAGAGTTGAACCCACCAGGTTCCAGTTTGGTCTTCAGCTCGAAAGTCTACAACCGTCTGGCTGGTAGCAGCGAAGCACTCTGTTGTTTGGGATGCAACTCACACGCCGGAAGGGCTTCTTATCCATCCACTCGAACGCAGTCTCATGAACTAAGATAATCCCAAGATTGATGACACAATTGATCCTGGTACGAGCACCGTCAACACGGTCCCATGTGAAGTCTTTTGATTGATTCTGGCATCAAGCACCAACGGACTGGTCGTTTCGTCGAGATCCACAAACCCTGCAACGTTACGCATTAGATCCAAGTGCAGGACAAGGCCGGTCGAACCGTCAAGTCCCGCTTACCCCCGAGTCATTTCATGAGAATATTCCGAACATGGGGGTCTGTGAAAAGATGAATGAAATACCTACCTAGTCCAGCATGCGAACTTTCAACCACCACCCCCTCGAGTCCAACATCAATCGGGTGGCCAGGTGATACAAGTATCACCTGTGGGCATCCACCCTCCCGAGGTAACGCAGTATGCTACATAACGCACTCGGCCATTGAACAGAAAAATCCGGAGATTTACTGCAATAGGGTAGATTACGCTAGTTTTAAAGGAAAAGCCTTGTGCTGCGGCAGACTCCCTGTCACTGAGTTATTAAACCGTCTCAGCCCTCCATTCCACCATAACGACAAAACAAGGGCCCCATTCGGAGATCTTCCACCACACAGGTCCAGTGACTGGCGCGAATGGCATTACGTTAGGCACCAAGACTTAACCCTCCATTTCACCGGGTCCTAGTCAAGACAAGCGCCCCTATCGCGACAAGATAATGCCATGGGGGGCGGATTACTGGAATAAAAGAAGCAGAGATGCCCAAGTATTGAAACTTGTTTCTAACGTTAGAAAAAATCGGGAATACAGTTCTTTACTTGAACTGGCCCGCTAGGGTATGTCATGTATGTATATTTGCGTGCATTATATGGCACTAGTATTTTATAAATACTTTGGTGTTCCTGTGCAGAGCGAATTTAGGTGCATGGCAGATTCGTAGTCATTGGACATTAGAGGGCATTGACAATTGAAACCAACAAGTTTCGAAACGTGCGCATGTCTGCTTCTTAGATCCCAGTGATCAAAAATCGGGTTTGTTTCAGTTTAGAATTGTTATACAGATGTATATGTATATGCACTGTCTTGCTTCGAAGAACATTCTATCACCATAGCTTATACTCCTTATTAATACAAAACATCGTTATCTTTTGATTCACTGCAGCAGACATTTTTTAACAGATGTGGGCGAATGAGTTTGAATCTGAATAAAGTGTATTTAGTGAAGAGAATTAGCGGATATGAAATTCAAACACAAAAATTAGCAAAAAAGAAAATCACTCCGTTACATCGGATAAGTCTCTCATTTATATAATTGTGTGAGTCATTCTGATATTATATCATAATATGGAGGGTCTTTCATTAATAGCGCTCCATTTTGTTCTGTAAATAAAACACATTATTTATTCTAAAATGATTAAAATTTTTAATTCAGTACAAAGAACAATGGATTTCATTAGTTATGAAACAAAACATCATTTAAATGTCCAACACGTAGATGCTGGCAGAAATGTATTCGTTGAAACTAATTTTCCATGACTCTCTCACACAAATCAGGTCGTATGTTAGCAATTATTCGTTCGATATTGATCTGCAAATCGTCTAAATTTGCTAGATGATTGCTGTAAACCAGCGAATCAATGTAATCCCAAAGAAAGAAGTCTAATGGAGTTGAATCGGTCCCTCATTTCCGACTTTTTCTAAGCACCAATTACTGAATACACGACGCTTTAAATGATCTGTTGGTTTGAGTTCTTGGGTTAAAATACTTTTTTATGGATGTAAACTAAGGTTTTTTCGTAAAATTCGCCACACAGACGTCTGGAAGATGCCTAGTTGTTGTGAACGTCGAGAAATCGAAAAATATTGGTCTTCACGAACACTGTTACGTACGGCAGCAATATTCTCTTCACTTCTTGCATTTTTTGTCTCACTGGCACTGCAACATCATGAAGTATAAAATTTGTCTCAAATTTCTTCACTAAACGTTCAATTGTTCTTGTATTCGTACGATTATAACGAGCAAAAATTGGAGTTGAAGCACGTAAAGTTAGATTAACAGATCGCGATTTTTCATAATAAATTTGGATTATTTATAAACGTAATACGACTGCCAATATCACAAATAAACAATGGATGCCATGCGTGAGTAATGGCGCGTTCACATTGAAAGAACCTTTATTTTCAACTAGATTGTAGATTGGAGGTTTTTAACTATCCATGCGTATCAATTTGAGAACTTATCATTCGGTGATAAACCTATGAATTCATATTTTCTTTTTGTCGGTTCAATCCTCTATAAACAAACATTCACAGCTAACCGCTGCCCAGCCTTAATAGGGTATGAATAGCTCATATACGCCATTATCATTCACATCCGACATTATTGAAATGCCTTTTATTTTTGTATATTTCTACTTTATACAGAAACATATTCAATGTGTTTCGCACATTTAAATTGATTACTAATCAAATCCAATCGGGGAACAGATTGCTGGAGTAAATCAAGTGATCAGTGATTACTATACTAGTCATTAAAATTCAAATGAACATAGAAACCTGTATACTCTATTTCCATATATTAACAGCGAAATTGCATAACATAGAAATGATTTTCAATTTCCATTTTGTTCTAGTTCGGCCGCCTATACCTGGATTGTATTTGATTAAATCATTTTAAATTGTGAATTAGAGCACTGAAGTGTGAATATGTGCAAAATGGGAATCATCGAAACCAAGTTGTATCTTTATGACGCGAATAGTTGCGAATTAACAAATATGCAAATGCACTCTAGTTTCATCGATTCTGAGCATAGCTGCGTTTGATCTCAGATTTCCCAAATTATTGCTGTCGTGTTCCGCATCCAATTCAATACGGAGTTAATGGTTCGGTCTAATATAACAAATGGTTAGTGAGACAAATTTAGTGTACACAACGCATATTGGCATATCTGCAAGATATCATTGATTTACAGCGTAACGAGTTACCGTAAGAGAAGCTGTTTGATATCATTCATCAATTTTATTATCACCTATTTGCAGTGGACTGTTATACACTCCAAAAAATATAGAGTGTTGAGAAACAACGCTTTTATATTTTGGGAGCTAATTCTGGACCTCAAAATAAGTAAAAAGTTTCAAATAAACATGGGTTCGCAAATGAGCCGTTTTGGAGATCTGAGCGATTTTCGGTTTTCAGAATATTGATTATGTACAAAATACGATAAATTACATAAGATATTCGATTTATTTTTGACTTCTAGTGTTTTACAGAAGATGTTCCATATGACCACCGTCCATTTCAATGCAGAAAGTACATCGTCCCATGAAAGAACTCATTACAAAAAACCTGGTTGCGTTCAGATTGTTTGACAGGATAGTTCAATCCGATGTTGCAAATCTTCGATGTTATTCACTGACGTTGCATACACTAAACTTTTCAAATAACGCCAAATATAAAAGTCCAAAGGATTCCATCCGGGAGATCTAGCGGACCATGGCACTGAGACTCCTCGTCCTATCCATTTTGTGGAAAATGTTTGATCTAAAGGTTTACTAACAGCAAGTGTATAATGTGGGGGCGCCCCATCTTGCATAAACCAAATATTCATCCACAGATTTAAAGCTACCATGTCTAGAAAATCGGGCAAGGTATTTTGAAGAAAGTTAAGGTATACGGCTTCTGTTAAATTCGGTGGTGAAACTACTGGTCCTAACTAACGATCTCCTGAAATACCTAGTCAGATATTTATACTGAAACACTGTTGATGTCTGTATTTATGAAAGGCGTAAGGATTTTCATTCGCTCAAATATGGTTATTATGAAAGTTAAAAATTCCATCTTTGGTGAAGCCGGCTTCATCAGTGAAATCTATTGACAGAATATCTTTTTGGCTTGATGATCAGGAGGATTGAGAGCTTGCACGCGTTGAATATGGAATGGATAGGAAAGTTGTTGATGCATAGTTCTTCAGACAAGGGAGCCACTCATTTCTACTTCCACTGAAATTCTTCTTACACTTGTACCGGGATTTTCAGTCACAATATTTAAAATTAGCTCTTCAACTTCTGGAGTACTTGGACGTCCAGAATCACGAGAGTTTTTTTTAAGGAACCAGTTAGTCTTAATCGTCTAAAAACTTGATTGAACGACACATGAGAAAGATTTGGACGATCCGGATAAGCCTCTGCATAAAGGCGGAGTACTTCAGGACTACTTCCGTTAGGTAGGGACATACATAAAAACCATATAACTCATTTAAATATTAGAATAAGACATTTCAAATTCAGGAATTCTAACTTTTCCTTAACAACAAAGTGAAAGAAAGTAAACAACTCTGCGTGATAAATATACACACATCGTCAAAATGAGAAATGAGATGAATATTTTCCTCTATTTCAACTGCAATATATTTGATAGAAAAATCTTTGTTTGTTAGTCTTCAATTTATGCAGGATAAGGCAAAATAGAAAAAATGAGAAAAAATCTAAATTAATCGATTATTTATTTTTGGTGAATTATAATTATTCCACAACTGAATCCAAATTCAACAGTCCGTATTACCACCTCTTCTTTCAATCAACTGAACAATACGCCTAGGTATCCCACGAATCAAGTCATTCATGAAATTTTCAGGCATATATTTCCATTCTTCTTGAAGTGCTTAACTCAATTCCTGATAAGTTGAAGGTGGGTTCTGGCGATTGGATATTGCTCTCCCTAAGTAATCCCATACGTGCTCAATTGAAATAATATCTGGTGAATTTGCTGGCCAGTTCATTCTCTGAATATTGTTCTCTTGAAGAATGTTTTGAACCCTTCGTGTGCGGTGTGGTGGGGCGTTATCATCCTGATAAATGAAATTATCCCCACATTCGTTTCGCAGAGAGCAATGATTGGTTCAATGATGTTCTCTACGTAGATGTCATCAGTCCTTGTTCGTTCAACTATAATAAGAGGGGTACGGCGACTGAACATCATACCCTCCAGTATATATGAAAGTGCACAAATTCCCGGGAGAAATTGAGTCGCTCTAATCTGTCTGGACCTCTCCAAATCCTTTCTCGTCGACTATCACTTTGTAAACCGAATCGTGACTCATCCGAAAAAAGTACGTTGCGCCATTATGGTAAAAGCTAGTCTTGGTGATGTTCTGCACATTGCCGACGGGTAGTTCTATGTCCAGGTGATAGCCAGATACCGTTCGATTCCTCCGAGTAAAATTTGCGATATAAACGTTGCGCAATCTGGTAGTTCGACAATGCTTCTTGATGTAGGGCTACTATTCTTGCCCGGTCAAACTGAGAAATTGGATGTCCCGGCATTTTCCACGGAATATTCTCAATATTATAACTCTCGTTATTCGCTGAACACTGATTAACTTCGAATACACATGTATTCTCCCGAGCAGTAAACATTGTTTGCTGTTTTATTGTTTTCATTTAAGTGATAAGATAATGAAGATGCCACATAAAAAATTTTCATGTTATTTCAACAAGTTCAGAGTTGATGGGGGGCCAAGACTTTTGACGATGTGTATATATATAAATGCAGATTATGTATCAAAAATATCCAATCCATTACACTCCGCACAAACATTATGCAATATCCGAATTGAAAGCTAAGATGTTATGATCACAATCAAATTCCGGGAAACTTGTCAGAGTTTAACTTCGTTTTCTTATGAGAGCGAAAACCTTGTCATTTATTCGCACAGACGAATGACAGAAACTGCTGAAATAAATCGTTGATACCGCATTACATAATTTTTCCAAACAAGGGCAAATGTGCGTGGAACAAAATCACCGAAAAGCCAATTCGAAAGCGTCGGTCAGTACATTATGACTTAGGAAGCGGTATTTTCTGTGGCAAGGATCAATCGAAGCCTCGGCTAATCTCAATCCCAACTAACGCGGTCTAAGGACGAGCCATTCCTTCCGCTCCCAATAGTCATATATATAGAATGGAGTCTTCTGTGCGGTTGGATGGCCGAGGACGGTTCATGATGCGGCCGATAGCCTGTCAGAGAACGATATCGTTCTCGAACGGATGCACCTGAAAGATGATGAAATGGACGTTTTCCATTTATTCTTACGCGGTATGAAATTGATTCGGGCCAGTAGCGCGTAAAGACTGAAGGAGAAATTAAGGTTCTTTTGATTTTGAAATTGGAACGGCGACAGCGAGCTTAGGACTCCGATGGACGTTTTTATCTGACGGTTTTCCATCGGAAAATCAATTACGGGATATTTGTGGCGTTTTTTCATTCAACCCACATGTTCGCTATTGGAAGATGCCGTTAGATTCACCGTTGGATTTACTTGCGTTCTGATGTTCGGATATATAGTTTTAATTTACCTCTGGTGAAATTGGGGTGGTGTAAAAGGTGTGCTTATTTCAATGGTCACTTCACCATAGCTATTTGTGTATGCTTGATATATAGCAATCTAGGCATTAGATGAATTTTTGAACTCCTATCACTTATTCTTCATTCTCGCTTCTATCGACCAAAACACCTAATGAACTTCATACTTTATATATTTAGGCTTTTCACACAAACGCAACTCTCCAACAAATTGGTGGCACTATTACTGAACTACACGAACTTTATTCTAGGAAGTTTTCGTCTTCAACATCTAAATCGTCTAGGTACCACGTAGCGTCTTTGCTTGACTCCCTTCGATGGACTATCGCGTGACTACCTTCACTGACCCTCTGGATTGAACTGGCTGCCGTCTTTCTCCCTGTATTCCTTAAGTCCACGATTTACACTTCTTTATGGTGGATCAGGAATCTGCTCTCAAATATTTGAAATTGTGGAAAGTACTTTATAATTCATGCTCACTTCACTTTGTTCTCAACGTGAATATCTTTTCAATCTGAAAATCGTTCTTCAATTTTCTACACAAAAAAAAATTTGTTGCCTGTAAAGTCGGTATACGGGCGAAAGTTTTACGTGACAACGACTTTGAGTGGTAAAATAATTTTAATGTGAATATTCATTCGTATAGTAAGAAGAAGGATGAAATAATAGTAACAATTTAAAACATTTATTTATACAAAGAATTATATTTAAAACATTAATTTGTACAAAGAATCTCGCACTGAATTTCATATTAACAAAATTTTATTTATCAATCAGTTGTTATAAGTTATTAATAAATTTAACTTGTTTTACATTGTTATAAATATAAAAACTAAATTTAAAAGTTAGAACATTTATTTAAATCACATTGATTGTTAATATCAATCGATTTTAATTCAAAGTGTATTTTCTAAAAGGAGAAAACTAATTCACATTTGATCTTTGAATTTGTAAATCGCGCGCTTACGACCTTGCGCAGTGATTAGTCGTCTCGGTTTGAATGTTTGAAAGTTTCGATTTGACAGGTTGAAGGTTAAACATTGTTATTTCAATTTTTTACATAGCAAGTCGCGCTCATTTTTTCAAGTTGAACAAATTATTATTGGTTGAGAAACGATTTCTACTACTTTTTTGATTGAAAACTACCACAACATTGTGATTACTACAACATAACCTATTCACTTATGTCTTAGTCATTTATTTCATCATGTTATATTATCAGTCTGAAATTATTTACCTTTGCTGTTTGAATTGTTGCGATGGACGAAACTACCTTCACATTATCACTACACAATCGTTTTACAATTAACTGGCAACGTGTAAACTTGTATGCAGGCGCCTAAGCGAAATAGAAGCGCAAGACATGAACCGGTGTGTATGCCTATCTCTCTCACTCTCTCTCTCTCTCTCGCTCTGTCTCTCTTGCTCTTAGGCGGGCTAACTGTGCTCGAGTGGAAGGGACGCGTGCCTTTCACTTTTTATGTCTGTCTCTCTCGCTCTTAGGCGGGCTAACCATGCCCGAGTGGAAGGGACGCGTGCCTCTCACTCGCTCTCATTGTGAGCGCATAACGTGAGCGGAGCGTAACGCAGTTTCTTGAAGTGTCACCCGGCAAACCAATTTATAAGACGTTGTCACGTCAAAAAGTGTGACAATATGAATTGGAACCTTCTTAGGTGAAACCAAATGATATTCCCAATGTGATCTCTGGATTTAGAGCCCTTCGACGTCAACCAAATGATGTTTCAAGTTAACAATCTAAAATTTCCTGATTCTCATACTGAAACAACAAGAATCAAACTAACTTTACACCGACGAGAATGACGTTTTACAATAAAGAAAATACAGATTTTAGAACGATGTGAATATTGAATATCGATACAAACTGAACACTCTAGTAAGAAGCAAATGGAACATTTCTCTATTTACGAGGTAAGGCAACGTAGAATTTCGTTAGTTTTCGATTCATGGGGTTAATCTTACGGAAAAAATTGAAACTCGAAGAGAGGCCCACGAGAGAACAGCGAGAAGGGACGAAAATTATGAAAAATATCACATAAAATAAATTCCTCGGAAGAGGCTGTCAAAGGTCAATAAATCATTCAACATATTGTAACATCCTGAGGTTGAAATTATTACACCAGCTAGTAATTAAAAAAATTGGGGGGCTACTCTGCCAGTTTTCAATAAGCTTTCTACATTCTCAGCTATTTCCCCACAAGACGTGCAAGAAATTACATTCGTATATTGAGCACCAGAATTTCTCATATTTGTTTAATGAAATATGGAAATCAAACTTTAAAAGAGAAACTAAATTATTAAATCAACATGTATCAAACAGTTTCTTCAACAATGTGTAATATTATTATTGTTATCAATGTTCACGAACTTTATTGAGAGATTCAATAATTCACAACAGGAAACGAAATATTGGTGGTCAGAATATACTTAAAATATATCAGTTTTCAACTATAAAGAAACAATTGAAGGACATTATAGGGCGCAAAATGTAACAAGAGTTCATGAGATTTCCATAGTGGGACCATTTAAAAATTTTAAATATGATAAAGATTTATTCTGTTAACCTTCTACAAATTTTAATTTCAAAAAATTTTTTATTCAGAAACTTTCGGAATAAAATAAAATAAATGTCTAAGAACACCCCGTGTCAGTTCAGAAGACATATAGAATTAAACACTCATCACACAGTACCCGAGGAAATGAAAGAATTCAAAGAAATTTAAATTATGAATTAAATCAACTAAATAAATACTTGAAATGTGCAAAATTTTATTTCGTATTTTGGTTTATTGAAACCAAATTCCTTTCCAAAAATGCAAAACATAATCTCAAGAACTTCTCCAAAAACAACTTGCTCAAAATGAGCTCCTTCTAAATAAATTCCTAAAACATGCAGAACATCTTTAAACATCAATTTAGAATGATAACAACGGAAGCTCATCAGCCCTACTTCACATTTAAAAATAAAAATAATTAACAAACTATAATTAACAAACTGAATTCAGCTGAACAAGCACTAGAATGAAATGAAAAATAATCATATTCTATGTTCGTCACAGAAACTTCACCAAGTTTTCAAGGTATGGATTTCCTTAAAACTAAATGATAATATGTTATAAATGTAAACAAAAATATATAATATTTGATTGATTCGGTCTTTACTTGGTGGAAACTCATTTTAATTAAAAAATGTATATGAGACAGTAATTTATTTCCACAAAAATGTTTGTACTACTTCAACAATTGTTCAACAATGTAATACCTGAAGAAGCCACATCGTGGTGAAAAAATTGTTGTAGTAGTACAAACATTTTTGTGGAAATAAATTAGTGACTCATATACATTTTCTTAATTAAAAATATATTATTATTATATATACAATCAAATGATAAAAAGAGGTTTTCACTTGATAGAAGGATTATTTAATAAATTTAAATATCATACTGTATATATTCTGTTAACCTCCCAAAAATTTCAATTTCACAAAAAATGTTTTGAATAAGATACTGTCAAGTTCTCATTACAGTTTGGCTCATTTTTTCATGAATATAATTCTATTGTTTTTTGAATCCCATGAGTTTATTACTTTGAGCAAGAAACTCATAATTTTAGAATAAATGCTAGTGATGTTTTATTCCTCTCTTTACATGGAACATTTTCGAAAAGATTCTACTGTATTAAGGAAAAGGAAACAAAAATAAATGTAATAGTTACAGACCTATTGCTATTCTGCCATGCTTCTCAAAAATTTTTGAAGCAACTTTAAAGAACACAATGATAAATTGAATTGAGAAAAATATTTTACCGAAAACCAATACAGATATAGGAATGGCCGAGGCACCACTACTGCACTTATGGATGAAATTGTTGAGTCTAGGGATAGTGGCGAATCCTTGAAGATGATATAAATATTTAAAAAAAATTTTAAACAATTTTAAAAAATTAGCCTTCTACATATTTAATTCCAAAAGATTATATTCAATGATTATAACTTCTGAAAATAAATTAAAATAATGTCGTATAAGTACCACTTATATCATGACATAAAATAAACATTCATTATAAGACATCCGAGTGGTATAACAAAATCCAATAAATAAAAATTATTAACCAAAATCCTATAAATTAAACATTTTGAATAGACAAAATTTTGTTTCTGCTTATCAATCTTATGAAAACCAATATCTTTCAAGAATATCCAACATAATCTTAAGAATTTCATCACAAAACTATCTTACTTAGACTATTCAATATTATTGGATATCTAACCAAGGTACTTTATATAAAAACTCAAGATATGCAAAACATTACTGAAAAACAAGTTTTAAAAATCGACTTTGCTCATCAGTATTCAAATATTCATATTCAATAAATATAACATCAACTAATAATATATATCCAAACTCACCTTTCACTCTCCAGAAAAAGTTCTACTTAAATGAGACCTTTAAATAGGTATTCACTACACACAGAAATATCTCTGTGGTTTAACCTGATCTAGAAGATTGAAAGACAAATTTAACGGCCTCTGCTATAGCACAAGGACTATCTGTATAAAGAATGTTTGAGGAAACCAAATAATTATATATTATGAATAAAATAACATAAATAGAGGTCAATTCTTGATAGAAGGTATATAAAATAATATAAATATTTTAAAAAATTTTTAAACAATTTTAAAAAATTAGCTTCTACATATTTAATTCCAAAAGATTATATTCAATGATTATAACTTCTGAAAATAAATTAAAATAATGTCGTATAAGTACCACTTATATCATGACATAAAATAAACATTCATTATAAGACATCCGAATGGTATAACAAAATCCAATAAATAAAAATTATAAACCAAAATCCTATAAATTAAACATTTGGAATAGACAAAATTTTGTTTCTGCTTATCAATCTTATGAAAACCAATATCTTTCAAGAATATCCAACATAATCTTAAGAATTTTATCACAAAACTATCTTACTTAGACTATTCAATAGTATATAATAATACATAATCATTGAATATAATCTTTTGGAATTAAATATGTAGAAGGCTAATTTTTTTAAATTGTTTAAAAATTTTTTAAAATATTTATATTATTTTATATACCTTCTATCAAGAATTGACCTCTATTTATGTTATTTTATTCATAATATATAATTATTTGGTTTCCTCAAACATTCTTTATACAGATAGTCCTTGTGCTATAGCAGAGGCCGTTAAATTTGTCTTTCAATCTTCTAGATCAGGTTAAACCACAGAGATATTTCTGTGTGTAGTGAATACCTATTTAAAGGTCTCATTTAAGTAGAACTTTTTCTGGAGAGTGAAAGGTAAGTTTGAATATATATTATTAGTTGATGTTATATTTATTGAATATGAATATTTGAATACTGATGAGCAAAGTCGATTTTTAAAACTTGTTTTTCAGTAATGTTTTGCATATCTTGAGTTTTTATATAAAGTACCTTGGTTAGATATCCAATAATATTGAATAGTCTAAGTAAGATAGTTTCGTGATAAAATTCTTAAGATTATGTTGGATATTCTTGAAAGATATTGGTTTTCATAAGATTGATAAGCAGAAACAAAATTTTGTCTATTCAAAATGTTTAATTTATAGGATTTTGGTTAATAATTTTTATTTATTGGATTTTGTTATACCATTCGGATGTCTTATAATGAATGTTTATTTTATGTCATGATATAAGTGGTACTTATACGACATTATTTTAATTTATTTTCAGAAGTTATAATCATTGAATATAATCTTTTGGAATTAAATATGTAGAAGGCTAATTTTTTAAAATTGTTTAAAAATTTTTTAAAATATTTATCTTCTATCAAGAATTGACCTCTATTTATGTTATCCTTGAAGATGTTAAATTCCAATTAAGACAAAGCTTTTGATTAAATTTCACATGTAGTACTACTCAAGAAACTGCACCCTTATAGATTCAGGGGCAATGTACTCAAATTATAGAGTCTTGCTTAAGCAAGAGAACTTGGAGAGTTTATTGGAATGATGTTACTTCGGCAGAGAAAGGAATATGTCATAGGATGTCTCAGTAATCCGAATTGGGGTCCCTACTTTTCTCATTAATGTGATCTGAATATCAAAAACTGTAACTGCATGTGATTGCACTGTGATGACACGCCCAAAATTATACCTTCAAAGCGCAGCGGTGATTTAATTGAAAATACACAATTCGCTCGAACTCAATTCGGATAAAACTGTCAGTTGACGGATGCAGAAAGAATTAAGCCATCAAGCGAGAGAAATGTACTTCAGAATAATCTTAGACAAAAAATTGAATTGGGAGGCGCATATCGACTGTGCCTGTATAAAATTATCCAAAATTCTCTATCTTCTGAGGAATTTAAAGACATGTGGTACTGCTGAGATGCTCGAAACAGAATATTTCGCAAATTTTGAGAGTGTGCTTTTATATGCTATATTTCTGTGGGGAAGTGCTTCGGACGGTACGAGAGCTTTCATCCTTCAAAACTAAGCAATGCTTATTATATTATATTAAGTAGCAAGTATAGATTCTTGTAGAGAATTTTTTGTAAAGGATGGTGTATTTCCTTTTCCATTCTGATTCATAAGAGAATGTCTCAAATACGTTTGCCAAAACAGAATAATATGCTGAGAAATGGAACATACCCCTTATTTAGTACCAGACATAAAATTAACATAGGATGAAATGGCGACGAGCAAGGGACCACTTGGACGCCCAGGTAAGCGATGGTGGGATAATATAAAGACCGTTCTGACTACAATGCATACACCCTTCGATACCAACTTAATGAAGCAGCGCGAAAGATGGGAGGAAGTTGTTAAGTCAGCCAAACCCACCCAGGGTTGAAGAGCTTACTGAACAGAACGCAGGATATTTCGGGCTATCGGGACATTCGAATATTCAACAGGTAATCCCTCGAATTGAAGGAATTACCAGAAAGAAATTTCATAAAGAAGAAACAGGATATTTATGTGAAAGGTGCATTTATTTTCTAAAAGAATTTTTTTGTTGCAACATGTTGCATGACATATGAAAGTATATATAAATAGTTGACCAGTAGTGTTAATATTTATGTAAATATATTATAATAATTATTATTTTCGTCTTATATCACACCATCCCAAAAAAGTATTTAGGACTTATTAGACATGATGAAATTTAATATATTCATTTTTCGTGTTCACGAAATTAACTAGGGGATGAGTATCAGAAAACATAAGACACACAAATATATAAGCTGAAGTACTAAAGTTCTGAGACATATTCTAGTTGCATACATCTCGTTTTCTCTTTTGATATTCGTCTTCATGAGCGCATCAGTCTCAAGCACAACTCGAGTTGTTTTCGCCCCATAAAAGAAGATCCATGAGCTTACATTCTTGGAACACAAAAAGAAAATGAATTACGTACTTGAGAGAATCAAGCGGAGGAGCAATTCGACCGAGTCCCTATTGTTATTACTATTCGTTATATTCCAACACAATATTTACGAGTTATTAAATTAATATGAAAGGACAGCCGGGTAATATCACTGGATGAATTAGGGGTAACACCATCTTCTCCGAACATTTTCTCGGGGATCATTAATGCTTATCTGCGGCATTTACGATAGGACATATTGGCCACCATTGTTGTTAAAGCGAATATTGTAGTAAATCTAATAAGAAACAATAATGGCCATTAATATCCCACACATATTTCTCCTGCTAATATCAATAATTTTTTGGATTAACGATGGAATGGAATTTAATTACTGTCATTAAGTTTATTAGACAACCTCAATAAAATCGTATCACACTCTTTATGGTATCTTCAGCGTCCAGTTATTGATTGACCAATTTCGTTTTTCTAGTCAACTAATTATTTTCTTATTTGTTGCAGGTATGGTATAAACCTAAATCGAGGAAGCTTTAGAATTCTTCAGTTTGAAAGTAAGAACTGTTTATTAATTTAAGGTTGACTTTGAAGCTTAATTTGAATCATTTGATGAATAAATCGTAACAGTACAACTTTTCTTCAGATACCGTGGATGGGAATGTCCATTTGTTGGATACAATTAAATCCAAAGGAAAATATTTTTTTCATGTGTGACCACTTTCGGAAAAAAAAACTATGTCACCTTGTTGTGCATCGAGCACAAAAATGTGGCCTGTTTACTCTCGTCTTGAAGTGTTGAAGATTATATACTATCAACTGGAAGCGTATTTTACGTGTTCCACAAAAGGACTTCTGATAAACAGAAATTCTCAGAGTTCTTAATTCAATTGTATAGAAATATGCTTGTTGCGCAGACTAGTGCCGCGTGTGAATGTAGCAGCACCTGGCATCATTTCCTTCAGTTGCATGGAGCATTGACCGTGATAATATATATAGAACAAGCACAAGTCGGCAAACTTTCCATGTTCCAATGACGTCAAATTGCCAGTTATAGTTGGGCAGTCATTCAGTCGTACTGCTCGTTTCTGGATAGAATACAAAACTTACAACGAATGCTTGGATGCGGAGCTCCAAACATGAGAGGAATATTCGAGTCCTGGTCTCATCTAGGCTTTATGCAGTAAAAGAACCTAATCTTCAGACAAATATTTCCTAGATTTTAATAAATATCCCAGCAGACTTCCCACCGTCATTCCCCCCCAAGAGATCGAGAAGAGTTTATAGTTACGCAAAAAAAGATGCATGGAATCACTCGGATGAAGCAGCTGGTTTTCCATCATCAAATAAGGAATCAAGAACTGAGTTTTTCGACAATATATTGTTGTTTGAGTCTTCGAGGTATTGACTTGACCCTATTCGTTCATCTTTTTGGGACTCAATGATGCTCAAAGGTTTGTCACTGTTGAAAGAAGACTTCACCATGCTATCATCTGCGAAGCTCAAAGTGTGGTCCTCGCTCGTACTAAGAAGATCGTTTATATGGACAGAAGATGACGAACAGAAGCTAACTAATGAATAGTTCGCCTGTTAGTTCTAACACTAAGAAACCTACATCATTTTACTAGTAGTCTCAAAAATATATAGCGAAGCATAATGACTAGACATCAAATGACCATACAGTTTCCAAAATTTGTTCATAATAATATATATATATATATTTCCCATAAATCATTTAATTACATCATATTATCACAAAAGCTGCATAACATATATGAAATATATAAGGTGGACAATCTTTTTAACATTTCCTGTTTCTATTATATATGTTTTTATATTTCCTTATTTATATTAAAATCTCCCACACCTTGAGTTTAGGTGTTTTTTTAGAGTGATAGCACTTTCGATAGGGTTAACTGTGATTTGACAGAAGGTAGAAGCCATGTTGTTTTGACATTTCTGTTCAGTAAGTATTGACAAATTATCATGGAAAGACTCACACCGCAACAACGTTTACCAATTGTTGAAATTTATTTTCAAAATCAGTGTTCTATTCTCCAAACTTATAAGAGCACTTCGTGAAATTTATGATTTACATAATCGTCCATCAGAGCAGGTTATTCATCGAACAAATCGATAGATTCCTGACAACATTTTCTCTACTCGATGCAACAACAACAAGACAAATAACTGAACGTACAGAAGAAAATATCGCTGCTGTAAGTCGTAGTGTTGATGATGATCCACATTTGTCTATTCGTCGACGTTCACAACAAGTTGGACTCTGTGCATCCACCACATGGAAAATTTTCGTGAAGATCCTTGTCTACACCCATACAAGATCCAACTGGTTCAAGAAGAACTGAAGCCACGTGACCATAATAAGCGTCGTTTTTTTGCTGGGCCCTAGAACAGCTTGAAGTTGATCCACTTTTTATCGTAAAATTGTGTTTGGTTCATTTCTGGTTGAACGGCTATCTGAATAAGCAAAATTGCCGTATATGGGGTGAAAACAATCCTCAAGAAGTTCTGCAGGTTCCATTGCATCCTGGAAAATGCAATGTATGGTGGCTTTACACATTGGAGACATCATCGGTCTATATTTCTTTAAAAACCCTGCTGGCGCTAATGTTACAGTGCATGGTGCTCGTTAAAGATCGATGAACCATGATTATTTGTTTCAAAATTTGAATGGTATCGACCCAGAAATGTTTTGCTTCCAACAAGATTATGCTACACCTCATGCTGCTACCGTAACAATTGATTTAGTGAAAGAAAGATTTGGAGGTAACATTATTTCGAGAAATGGTACAATTAATTGGTCTTCATGATCATGCCAAATAACTCCACTGGATTATTTCCTTTGGGGTCAAGTCATTGGTTTATGCTGATAAACAAGAAACAATATACTCTTTGGAATCCAACATAACTCTTGTTATTGATGAAATAATGCCTGAATTACTCGAAAAGGTGGTCCAAAATTGGTCTGGTCGAATGCGGTTCCTCAGAGCTAGTCGTGGTTGACATATGCCGGAAATTATTTTTGAAACATAAATGTCATAAAATTATCTTTCAAATAAAAAAAAATTGGCTTCAATCTTAATTTAAATGTGTTTTATTTTAATTCAAAATTTTATCACTCTACAATATAACTATAAATACCTGTAGATAATGGTTTCTTCAATAGAAGAACTCTTTTCAGAAACTTCCATTCCACTAATCTTAGTAACAAGAAATAGCCTGGGTAGATTTATCTATCCGCTCAGTTGATTAGGCATCCTTTGAGCGACAATAAAAAGAAACGTAACCTTTTATCGATTCAGAAAATCCCCAGATGTTCAGAATATATTCAGCCCCTTAATAATACGTTGGATTCATTTGCAAACCCACTCGTTTCTTTATAATCTACATGCATACATATTGTGTAGGGTCCCATGTGACCTACATAGGGACTTGTTCATAATGCCCCGGGATGAGCAAGCAGAAACGAGGGACAGAGATGAATTCTGGAAAAGTAGCTCTTAGAGGTGAAGCGGAAGAGAGTTTTTCACAAGCTCTTTGATGCTGGAACAAGCAACCGACGTTCATATACGCGAAGAAAATTTTTGACGCCAAAAACGATTTTTTTGATGCTTTCAAGAGATTTCAGTTATTTGTGTTCTTCTTCTCTTGTGAACTTGTTCTTTTTCTCTTGTGAGATTTCTCTATGATATTGAAATATTGGGTGTTTTTTTTAGAGTGATAGAATTTTAGATTGAAATGAAACACATTTAAATTAAGATTGAAGCCAAATTTTTTTCATTTGCGAGATAATTTTGTGATAATTGTGTTTTAAAAATAATTTTCGGCATGTGTCCACCACGACTGGCTCTGAGGAACCGTATCTGACCAGATAGACCAATTTTGGACCACTTTCTCGAGTAATTCAGGCCTTATTTTAGCAATAACACGAGTTATGTTGGCTTCTAAAGCATTTATTGTTTCTGGTATCAGCATAAACTAATGATTTGACATAACCCGAAAAAAAATGAGCCATTGGAGTTATGTCGTATGATCTTGGGGGCCTTTTAATTGGAACATTCCTCGAAATAATGTTATCGCCTAATCTTTCTTCCAATAAATTAATTGTTACGGTAGCAGCATGAGGTGTAGCACCATCTTGTTCGAACCAAAACACTTCTGGGTCGATACCATTCAAGTTTTGAAACAAATAATCATTGATCATCGGTGTGTGATGAGCACCATTCACTGTTACATTAGCTCCAGCATCGTTTTTAAAGAAATACGGACCGATGGAACCTGCGTTACTTCTTGAGGATTGTTTTCACTCCATATACGGCAATTTTGCTTGTTTACATAGCCGTTATACCAGAAATGATCCTTTTTTCCAATTTATACACATATTGAAACTCAACTATTGTAAAATCGTGAAGTGCACGATGTCTTAATGAATGAATTTCTTTTACCGATTAAATATCTTTAGAGCAAATGTTTTTATTTGACATTTTTGTTCTATTTGAAATTTATTATTGAATATTGAGAGTACCTACAATAAAAAGTATCTGATATGTCCGTATTGAAAGAAGCAGTTAAAATATCAGTTTAGCGTTCAGTTTGAATGAAGGGTACTCCAAAATGATCTTTACAGATTTCTCTTTAAAGATAGCTAAACATATGAAATCCGCACCTTTTCATTAATTCTGCATGGTTCTGAAAAATCTAGCTCTGATTATTATCCCGGAAGGACTAGAGGAAATCCATTCAGTAATCTATAATAATTCAATAATAAATCCATCAGAACCAATGATGAACGATGAGCTTTCACCTCACCCAAATATTTTTCTCCGCGAAATGCCCTGGTCCTCGAATCAATAGTCACATGTCGAGGACGTTAATCTCTTATGACTAATGGTCTACGCCCTGTTCAAACCTGCACAAGTTCAGGACATTTCCAATGGAGAGGCCAGCTAAATAAACAAAGACGCGTCTTACCTATTAATTATTGCACGTCGTCAATGGATCCGAGCAAATTAATTGGATTTTGTGATTGATTGAGCAGCTCCACTGGATATGTACAGTGTATCCTACTACGTCACTTGTGGTGATCCTTGTACTAGTTAAGAAGCCAATAGGGTGGTGTACTCAATTGAGGGATATTTAAATTTGGTCAGTAATGGAAGAAGGTCTGAGTTACAGTTAAATGTCTATACAGTATAGCACATAAAATTGTTCTCTGAATGAAAGAATTTTTTCCGGAAAACGCTTAGATGTGTCAATTCGCTAATGCTGATTTATTACCCTAATCAGAGTAAGTCCTTTGAAAACTCAGTCAGCTGAGGGCCTCAAAAGGTTCTATTATGGATTCTTCATAATAAATCATTTATATTGAATATTATAAGCGGTCAGATAAAAAATTCCAAATGAAAAACAATGATTTATTAAAAACACCCCAGCTTTTAATATTATATGACTTCCCATGAAAATGATTCCATATGAAATTAATTTCGATGAAATAATTTAGGCAGAACTCAGCAGAACTATTTGAAAAAAAAATTCATAAATAGAACCTTTCGACAAGAAGACAATCAGCGAAAATGAATTTTTCGGAAAATGAGGAGAATTTCTCAAGAAAAAATTTGTGAAATTAGAGAAAGATTCAAGACTTTAAGTCACAAATATTTGGGCGAAACGATAGTACGCTGTTCCCTGGAAATAGTGCTTAAAAAGAGTGTATTAGATTAACGATACTGAAAATTTCAGTCGAACGAACCTTTGCATCAATGCAAATTAGTAATTCAATTCGAATGTGGAATTAGTACTCATATGAAGATATGCTAGGGATAGTTTTAAAAACTACGAAGGACTGATAAACTACAAAGTGGAAACTGGTAGAAAAATTGTAGAAATTGTTCACAAAAAGCCAACATATACATAGTTATTTTAATATTCCACATGAAGTTTTTGGGGAGGTATTTTATTTGTTTAAGTTTAATTTCTGGATGCAAAATGTTCTCCTTCATAATAATATATATATATATATATATATATATATATATATGTATATATATATATATATATATATGTATATATATATATATATATATATATTTTTTTTTTTCCTAAGATTAATGATTTCTGTCGTTCATTGAATGATTTTGTGAATATAATTTGGGAAATAATGTATATGATTATTAAATTATCACTGCAAGCAAAATATTTTGTCATCAAACTAGCCCCTTAGTATAACAAACTTTAATAAAAACAATTGGTCTTTAGTCAGCTGCGTCAATTTCTTCCTGTAATTTTCATATATCATAACGGTTTCATATAACAATTCGTGCAAGAAATACTAAAAAAATTGGATAATTTAACTATATCACCTCAAAACTCATCAATGAGGCTAGTTATACCATATAGATGAGCTGTTATCTGAAAACTATTTGTTTACAGGAAGACATTGATGTTGATAAACCTCCCGATAAATCTACAGTAGTTAAAAAATGAATGACTTCTTTCTTGCGAATAAGGAAAGATCTTCAAATATTGAACAGTCCTTTTACCTTTGGATGAAATTCACCGCCTACTGCGTGGAGTAGACGATGTTGGGTTAACAAATTGGCGAATGCGTAGGTCAAATTCGAGGTTTGTTTTCTGTGGTCATTTTGTGGTTCATAGTTCATATATATTTGACCAGCTGAATTTCTGTGGAAAATCATATCAGACTGATAATCATTATTATCATCATGAATTCCTTAACGAAAATATATGAAGTACTTTAAAACTACCATGACTCTATTGGAAATCAACTTTTCTTGTTTTATTCCAATGTCCCATAAACGTCTATTCGTGTTATATTTCCACTTTATCGAATGATTATAAGGACTTGCCTAGAATTCAATATTTTTCAGTATATCATCAATTTCATTGGGTACAATATTGTGACTAAAGCTGAAATATAATATAATGAATAGAAGCCAAACACCAAGAGCCAAGGGGCAGAACCGATATACATATTTTCATTCTAAAAAATTTGAGTATTGTATTGGAAAAACGGTTGTATCGATTTTAGACTCATGTTTCTACAACATTGTGTTAATTCGATTGCAAATTGGCGAATGAGCTTGAATGAAAATTAATTTCGAAGTATTTGCTTACTTCGTTTCGATTGTATATACATCGATAATATATTATTCATAGGTGAGTATTAATTGTCATATGGAATATACTATTCGGATGTGAAATCTTGTTGTGAGAACTGTATAAATTACTTTTTTATATTGTTAAAATTTTATGTACATATTTATTTTATGTTCATTTTATTTAACATTCTTTAAATTATAATTCACTTATATTGTAAAATTAGATTTAAGTCTTCAACGACATAAAAAAATACTCAGTGTATGTGATATAAATTCAGATTTTATATCTGAATTCATATGGAATTCAGAATACGAATAAAAATATCTGTATATATATGAAACTATTTTCTTTATATATAAATGGAATTTGAAAGGAGCTTTTGTTCTGAATTGTTGAATATGAACTCCAGATTTTCATGGAATTACTTTGGGAAATAATAGAATCATAAGTTTTAATCTTTATACCTCAAAAATAATCTAGTATATTTTGATTGGATATTGAAGAATTCAATGAATGAAAATTGAGAGACGTAGGATTTGAAACTTCATTTCGACGCCGCAAGTTTCAATTCAAGGGTGAATTTTGCTAGAGAATAGGAAAATATCGTGTTACAAAGTTTAAAAAATAATTCATATATGTATATATATATATATATTACTCTGTCAAGAAAGTACCGCTTTTGTCACGCGAACTCAACTAAGCACTAAGATTATTGGAATAGATAATAATCAAATTCTAATGAAAATGTGTCAAAACATGTTCAATATGAAAAATTATTGTTCGGATGACTATATTATGGAAGGGTGTGAAGCTCAAAATTTTCCTTCGGAAGTATTTGAAGTAATAAATGATATAGTTTCTGAAAAATATTAAATCATTGGACACAGCTGATCTGTGCTAAAATTAGAAGTTCCTTGATATTTTTCAAGAATTCAGTAATTTCATACATACTACTCTGTCAAGAAAGTACCGGGAATTTTCAATTAAAACAACATTTTTACATTTAATCGTCAAAATTTATTGGGTCGCCTTCAAAATAGGCTCCATTTGCTCCAATACATCTATGCCAACGGCACTTACAATTATCGAAACATTTTTTATAGGCGCTTTCCGGGATGGACTTTAGCTCTCGCGCCGAATTTTGTTTTATGGCTTCAATCGATTCAAAACGGGTGCCACGAAGGGGCAATTTTAGTTTTGGGAAGAGGAAAAAGTCGCAGGGAGCCAAATCCGGCGAATACAGTGGTTGCTGCAGCACGTTTGTTGAGTTTTTGGCGAGAAAGTCAGTCACAATCGTAGCTCGGTGAGAAGGCGCGTTATCGTCATGCAAAATCCATGAGTTGTTCGCCCACAAATTTGGCCGCTTCTTACGGATACGCTCACGCAAACGTTTCATAACGCCTAGGTAATACTCCTTGTTTACCGTCTGACCCTCTGGAACGAATTCGTAGTGCACCACGCCACGGATATCGAAGAAAACAATGAGCATCACCTTCATTTTCGAGCGGCTTTGGCGTGGTTTTTTCGGTTTCGACTCATTTTTTGCCACCCATTCCGATGATTGCTGGCTTGTTTGCATATCGTACTCGTAGACCCAGGTCTCATCACCAGTTATAATGTGTTCCATGAATGTAGAATCGGAATTACAGCGATCCAGCATGTCTGCAGCAACCTGTTCGGGATGACGTTTTTGAAGAAAATTCAGGTCTTTCGGTACGAGTCGTGCGGCCACCTTTCTCATGCCCAAAATATCAATCAAAATCGTACGTGCAGACTCGTGGAATATCTTAAGATCATGTGCTATCTCTCTCAAGCTGGTACGACGGTTTTCCAGCACCCCTTCCTTAATTTTATCGACGTTATCTTCGATCGAAGCCGTCGATGGGCGTCCACTTCACGACCGTCCTTGAAGGCTCTGTACCACTGATATGCACGAGTTTTCGATAGAGCATTATCACCAAAGGCCTTTTGCAACATTTTTAATGCATCAGCACACGAAAATTCATTTGGAACACAAAACTTTAATTAAATTCTTTGCTCAACGTAATCACCCATAGTAAAAATCGGCACGCACTCTGACATCGACTGACTTAATCAGCTGTTGCAAATACACTAGTTGACAGATCCCGCTCAAGCTTGGCACAGTAATTAAGGACAGTGGTACCAACCTAGGAAAAAAAATTCCCGGTACTTGCTTGACAGAATGTATATATTTGAAAGTTTTTTTTTCTTATATGTAACTTTTGAGACAGAAAAGTTGCTGCAAATACGTTTGAACTGAACGTACCATTTAGAAAAAATGAAATTTTTGTGAGGATAACATACTATTTTGTGCTCTCTTAATGTTATTACATAAAACATTTATAAGTAGTCGAATAATATCTTTTATCCGGTTTTCCATATATCCATTCTATCTACAGACGTGTTTATCAAATAGTATTTCCCCATAAATGATTATCAATAAATATCTCTGCAAGGAATTTTCCTCATAGTCCTCATAGTCCGAAAATTTTCAATTTTCAATATGGTCGAATTTCTGGTTGGCAAGTGAATGCAAACTGTGTGTTCAGAGTTAATCGAATTCGTTCACTTTCCCTTAGATGAATATTATGTCTCATATGAATTTGATTGTTTACATTACATATTCATGGTTGATAAATTCGACCAGCTGGGATTCAGAGGGGTGTTTCTGGAATAGATCCGGAGTTAACTGTCTAATCGCACTATATTCGTCAATTACATCAACTGTAACTGTAAAAAATATTATGGTAAATTTGGTGTTCCTCAGGAATGAGTTCTTTCTTCACTGCTTTTCATATTATTTATAAATGATTTACCGGATCACCATATTGCATGTTGGTGGATGGAACATATTCAGTAGTCAGAGCAAAGGCTATAAACGAATTAAAGCAAATTTGTGATGAGCTTATCGAACGTTTTACTAATCATCAGCTCGGATTAGACTGAAGTCAACAAATTTCAAATCTCCGGATGTGTTCGTCAAGAAACAATTTCCACGAAGAATTTTCCTCATACTCTTTTCAATTATTCTTTTCGTGAATAAAAATAATAATCCATTCGAACTCCAAAAGTTTCCTATGTGTTCAAAATGATTGTGGAAGTTAGTTTCATCGACGAATAATTTTCACTCCGACGATGGAGAAAATCATTTATTAGTTCCATTTACTCCTTTCTGTCGTGTACGATATGAGTTAATGTGGTGGTATCATGAAATTATAAGTTGTTACCAACTTTGATCGTCAGCGGAGGGACATTAAATGAATAATCTGAATTGAACTTGAAAAGTAATAATGATTTGATTTGTCCTTGCTGAAACTTGGAATGACATTTTCTTGGGGAAATTTTGTAGTTTCCGGAATATGGTGAAATAGAGTAATCGAGGTAATTGTTTATTTCCTAACGTGCAGAATTACTAGAATTTCCGTGATTGTTTTATTAGACATTCATTATTTTACATTTGATTACCATTTTCCATGATAGTAGGTCAAAAATTCCTTCAATTGGATATTGAACAGCACAGTTTTTGGTATTATTCTGAATGCAGTGAGTTTTCTCTATATTGTTACATCTTAAGTTGATTATTTCCACAAACTGTGAAAAATGAAAAATGTTTCTTCATAGTAAACATTATCTAAAAAATGTATGTGAAGATATATTTGGGAAATTTGTTGAGAATTCAATAGAAAGTGATCTCGATTTTTCTACGAAAGTCATTTTGGTGCATTTTAAGGACCCAAACAGCGAAGATACGACTAAAATATTTTCACCATTCTTGTAGTAAATTTTAACAATTTCAATGAATATTGAATCATATACCGATCCATTTTTAGTAATGGCATGATTTTTTCTTGTTAAATGTCAAAATATTACAGCTTCAAAAGTGATAGCTGCCCAGATAGCAGGCTATTAAAAATGAATCCTCCTATATAATTTTTATACATTATATACTCTGATTTTATTTCGGTGTTTCAGTAAATAATTCTCTTATAGAATTTACAGTTAAACTGAATAACACAAATTTATTAAGGAAAAGATTCACCGTTGTATATAAGCTGACTCGTTAGAGTCTAACTAGACAAAAATTAATTGAATAATATCCATTCTGATAGAAATATTACTAATTCAATTCATAAAAATACTCGCAAGCCAAATTTATGAAGAAAAAGCATATTCGGAGTACTTGAACTAGTTGAGTGAAAATTCTTTGAACGGTGATGAAAAATCAGTAATCTTGTTGACAATTATAAATAGAAATTCACAGGGAGATTTCAATTCATAATTATTCAATGTAAAGACTGCCAAAGTTGCAACAAATTAAAGTTATTTGAATTTAGATATCTAATTTGAAATTGTTGAAAAGATTTGTTACTATTATGAATCACATATAAACTTCAGTGAAGTTATTGATAAAGAACAAGCTAAATTAAATATAACTCACCAAAATTATGTAAATAGAACACATTGGATCAAAATTCAATTAATTCAATGAAACATAGTGTCTACGTCCAAAATTTTGAAAATAAGTATGTAAGAACTCTCTTTGAAGATTTCTATGCATCAATAAACTTGTAATAGCATATAAGCTAAAGTAATGTAATCAATTTCATAGGTAATTTTAAGTAATTCATAAGTTGTTTGATTGTATCGGTCTCTACTTTTCGAAAATACATCTCGATTATTAAAGTAATTAGCGGAAATTAAGTTGTTTCACTTTAATCATCAACTCATGAGTTACAACTTTGGTAAATTTTGACACTTGAAATACTTAACGGATGAAAAACAAGACTTTCACTATTCTGTTTAAAATTAAACTAATATCAAAATGTAGTTTGAAGAATAGGTTGATTTCAAACCAAGAAATATTGTAAATTTTGTAAAATCAGTGAAAGCATCATTTTTTCAATAATTTTGACAGAAGCTAGTAAGCTTTGGAATGCAATTTTTCGTGAAAACTATAACATAAGATAGCACAGAAAACTTCGGGCAGTATGAAAAATTCGATAGCAGAGTTCACGTCATTTTGTCTCAAAGTAGAACATTTCTCTCTTCAAGAATCCAGTTCAAAAATCTAAAGAGAAATTAACATTATTATTGTGGATGTAAATGTGATTTGTTACCTGAGTGTTGTGAATGGAAATATCCCACATAGAAATGAAAAATAAAACAAATTGGATGTTAAGAATAAATCAACTAGGTTGGCTGTGATCTTGGAACATTCCAGAAATATCATTCGCCAATCAAAAACATACCTGAAACGGAGGAAGGACATTAAAAGGAACATACAGAAATCTATGACCAAACTTACCAAAGGTAATATTAAATTTCTTTCTGTAAAACTTGCCAATTAAAATCAAAACATTTCTTGTTTACGTTAGAGTTACGATTTTCAGAATGAAGGTTAGGTTAGCATAAAACATAGATAGGCTTGGTCATTACTTTTTGTAGTTGTCACAGATTCATTCTTCAAATTAATTTGATTCAATATACATTCTGTCAAGAAAGTACCGGGAATTTTCGATTTAAATCTGGCGGGGCAATGAGGCAGGTAAAAATTTTTTTTCCTAGGTTGGTACCACTGTCCTTAATTACTATGCTAAGCTTGAGCGGGATATGTCAACTAGTGTGTTTGCAACAGCTGATTAAGTCAGTCGATGTCAGAGTGCGTGCCAATTTTTACTATGGGTGATTACGTTGAGCAAAGAATTTGTTTAAAGTTTTGTGTTGCAAATGAATTTTCGTGTGCCGATGCATTAAAAATGTTACAAAAGGCCTTTGGTGATAATGCTCTATCGAAAACTCGTGCATATCAGTGGTACAGAGCCTTCAAGGACGGTCGTGAAGTGGTCGCCCATCGACGGCTTCGATCGAAGATAACGTCGATAAAATTAAGGAAAGGGTGCTGGAAAACCGTCGTACCAGCTTGAGAGAGATAGCACATGATCTTAAGATATCCCACGAGTCCGCACGTACGATTTTGATTGATATTTTGGGCATGAGAAAGGTGGCCGCACGACTCGTACCGAAAGACCTGAATTTTCTTAACAGGTTGCTTCAGACATGCTGGATCGCTGTAATTCCGATTCTACATTCATGGAACGCATTATAACTGGTGATGAGACCTGGGTCTACGAGTACGATATGTAAACAAGCCAGCAATCATCGGAATGGGTGGCAAAAAATGAGCCGAAACCGAAAAAACCACGCCAAAGCCGCTCGAAAATGAAGGTGATGCTCATTGTTTTTTTCGATATCCGTGGCGTGGTGCACTACGAATTCGTTCCAGAGGGTCAGACGGTAAACAAGGAGTATTACCTAGGCGTTATGAAACGATTGCGTGAGCGTATCCGTAAGAAGCGTATATATTTCAAAATTAACTTAGTAAAATTCGAATTGAAACATATTAAATTAATAATATTTAAAATTTCAATTTAAATAACAAAATTACAATCTCAAGAGTTAGCTGGCGCATACACAAATCATTCACTTAGATACAAGTGTGATTCAACAAGTATTCATACTCAAACTTGAAAAAAAGTGAAATTCCATGATAAATAAATTTGACCCATTCAAAGTAAACTCGGGTAATTAATAATAATAATAAAAAATCATATATTTCTTCCATAAAAATTGGCACCCAATTGAGACAATTAATATTTCATTTATTGAATTTATTTCATAACAATAACACTAAAAAGTTTCAAGATATTATTCTGAATTTGAATCTATTTCAGTTGCTTCTATCTAGTATTGACTCGCATTTCAATTTATTCCGTACAAAAATAAAAACTCGTTAGAAATTCATCTGATTAAATTAAATGTTGAGAAGTGACAATACTTTTCGGTCTCTCTAATAAAATGGAAGTGGATTAAAGTTCGCAACAGCACAAAACCAACCTCTCCAAGAACGGCACCAGCATCATTCCGCAACACCCAAAGTTACTTATCGCCAACTCCATCTACCGCAAACCCTCGCGCCTATCCAGAATATACTTCATCCAATTGTACGTGTTCCAGAAAACGATAAGACCCAATTTAATTCCCCGCGTTAAGGACTTCCGCTTTTCTGAAAACTGCGACGTCTGAGCGTCCGAAAAGCTGACCGTGCCGTTCGAAATGCCCATTTATGCGCCACCGCAAATCCCCAGAACATTCTAATGATAATTGAAGCTGGCCGGTCGATTGTCAAAAACAAAAACGAATCGGTTAGCTCAATTTACGGCCCGCGGAGCAAACAAGGGCCATAAGTGGTTGTTTGGTTTCATTAGCGAAGAATATAATTTCTGACCGCTTAACGACGTTTCGGCCGGTCGCACGACGGACACCGTCGGCGGCTGTGTAATGTGATTATGTTAACCAGCCCCCGGGTCCTTTTGTTCCTGCTGCCACGGAATGGAGTGGATGCAGTGACCATGTCCCTGCATATATTATACCTAGGTCCGTGTGGCGTCAGCGCCACGCTTTTTCGGCTATTGTGTCTACACCAGAGTTTCCCAACCGTTTAATATTCATCTGTAAATTTGTAAGGGGGGTCCAGTGGGACTAGTGTTGGTTCTCAGTAACAAACAGTCGAAATCAGCATTGAGTTCAACCCCTCAAGAAGTCGTTTAACACATCACTTATTAAGTCTCCTTCAAGAATGACCCATTTAATCTTCTACACCTTTGGTATTCAGATAATTTTTTATTCTGAAGGGTTTTCCAATAAGAGCCCATTATTTGGGCGGAGGCTAAATTAATTAGCAGAATTGTTGCATTTGGGGCTTGGGAAATCTAAGGATGACTGTTGAAACGCCTCTCCATCCTCAACGTGTCACTATTTGATGCGGTTTTTCGGCTGTCGGTGTAATGGGGCCTTACTTATTCGAAAATGAGGCTGATGCAACTGTTACGGTGAATAGATTACACTACTGAGCTATGATTTATGGTCTTTCATAGCGGAAATGAAATAAATTGATGTGGATGACATTTATTTTCATTGAAAAAATTTGAATATTAAAACAAATTAATATATCTTCTACATCTTCTACAATTTTAATTTAAAAAATTTTATTAAAAAAACTTTTAGAATTAAATTAATGTCTAAAACAAGCACCGCTTATATTTAATAGACATTGTATATTGAGTTTAGATTATATACGTCTATTAAATATAAGCGGTGCTTGTTTTAGACATTAATTTAATTCTAAAAGTTTTTTTAATAAAATTTTTTAAATTAAAATTGTAGAAGATAAACATATATTAATTTGTTTTAATATTCAAATTTTGTCATATTTCTTCTATCAAGTAAAAGGCCTTTCCATTTTATTTTATATATAATATATAATTATATCTTGGCTTCAATAAATCTCATTATACAGTGTCAATGAATTTAAGTAAGTCTTGAAAATAGCTCACACTGTTCTTTGATTCTGTTAGAGCATAGATAAATCTTGAACTATAAAGATGTCTCGAAACATTATTCATTTACACGTGTTGAGTGGTTTGGTACAGGTTAGTTTTTTGATTTTGATATTTTGAATATATTTCAGGACTGAAGAAGGAATTGTTTTGAACTATATTTGTTTTTTGAAGATATAGTGCATGCTTTGAGAGATTTCTGAATTTACTTATTCGAATATTTAAATATATTAAATATTTCAAATAAATTATATTCTTTGGGAGGTCCTTTAAGTGTGTTCATGTTTTTAAGATGCAAATGGCGTTTTGAGGGCAAGACCAGAAACAAATTTTGTCTCCTTCAAATATTTATTTATTAATTTTAGGGACTTTCGTGTATCTTTTGGTTTATTTATTCCATTTGACATTGTATATTGAGTTTAGATTATATACGTCTATTAAATATAAGCGGTTGTTTTAGACATTAATTTAATTCTAAAAGTTTTTTTAATAAAATTTTTTAAATTAAAATTGTAGAAGATAAACATATATTAATTTGTTTTAATATTCAAATTTTGTCATATTTCTTCTATCAAGTAAAAGGCCTTTCTATTTTATTTTATATATAATATATAATTATATCTTGGCTTCAATAAATCTCATTATACAGTGTCAATGAATTTAAGTAAGTCTTGAAAATAGCTCACACTGTTCTTTGATTCTGTTAGAGCATAGATAAATCTTGAACTATAAAGATGATCTATGTCTCGAAACATTATTCATTTACACGTGTTGAGTGGTTTGGTACAGGTTAGTTTTTTGATTTTGATATTTTGAATATATTTCAGGACTGAAGAAGGAATTGTTTTGAACTATATTTGTTTTTTGAAGATATAGTGCATGCTTTGAGAGATTTCTGAATTTACTTATTCGAATATTTAAATATATTAAATATTTCAAATAAATTATATTCTTTGGGAGGTCCTTTAAGTGTGTTCATGTTTTTAAGATGCAAATGGCGTTTTGAGGGCAAGACCAGAAACAAATTTTGTCTCCTTTAAATATTTATTTATTAATTTTAGGGACTTTCGTGTATCTTTTGGTTTATTTATTCCATTTGACATTGTATATTGAGTTTAGATTATATACGTCTATTAAATATAAGCGGTGCTTGTTTTAGACATTAATTTAATTCTAAAAGTTTTTTTAATAAAATTTTTTAAATTAAAATTGTAGAAGATAAACATATATTAATTTGTTTTAATATTCAAATTTTGTCATATTTCTTCTATCAAGTAAAAGGCCTTTCTATTTTATTTTATATATAATATATAATTATATCTTGGCTTCAATAAATCTCATTATACAGTGTCAATGAATTTAAGTAAGTCTTGAAAATAGCTCACACTGTTCTTTGATTCTGTTAGAGCATAGATAAATCTTGAACTATAAAGATGATCTATGTCTCGAAACATTATTCATTTACACGTGTTGAGTGGTTTGGTACAGGTTAGTTTTTTGATTTTGATATTTTGAATATATTTCAGGACTGAAGAAGGAATTGTTTTGAACTATATTTGTTTTTTGAAGATATAGTGCATGCTTTGAGAGATTTCTGAATTTACTTATTCGAATATTTAAATATATTAAATATTTCAAATAAATTATATTCTTTGGGAGGTCCTTTAAGTGTGTTCATGTTTTTAAGATGCAAATGGCGTTTTGAGGGCAAGACCAGAAACAAATTTTGTCTCCTTTAAATATTTATTTATTAATTTTAGGGACTTTCGTGTATCTTTTGGTTTATTTATTCCATTTGACATTGTATATTGAGTTTAGATTATATACGTCTATTAAATATAAGCGGTGCTTGTTTTAGACATTAATTTAATTCTAAAAGTTTTTTTAATAAAATTTTTTAAATTAAAATTGTAGAAGATAAACATATATTAATTTGTTTTAATATTCAAATTTTGTCATATTTCTTCTATCAAGTAAAAGGCCTTTCTATTTTATTTTCATTGAGACGGGTCACGTGACAGACAAGCAACGAAACAAAGGGAATTTTGCAAGAAAAGTATCTCGGCCGTGCTATTTCTCGAAAAGGTTTTCACAATTGGCTACCCAGACCTTGTGATTTAACACCTTTAGTTTTTTTTGGGGCCACGTGAAAGATAAGGTCTATGCAAATGCTCCACAATCGATTCAAGACCTTTAAGATGGAATTCGTGAAGTTATCGAGGACATGCAGCTGCAAATGTGCAAACTGATCAAGGAAAATTGTTGCAAGCGCATTTGTGGAGGCCATTTGGCTGATATCGCCTTCTACTGTTAATGGCATACCTTCCTCTTCACAACGAAATAAACATCCATTGATTTCTCTTAAGACATACTCGTCTTATTCAATGTTAAAATTAAACCACTCATTGGAAAACTGCTTTTTTATCAGAACTCAAATCTTTGAAGCATCTTCCTGATTTCCATATCAGAACTGTAGCGTCACAAATGCGACTTAGCGATTCACTCCGATTGTTAAGCTTTCATTAAGGCACAGAGTTATGCAAGGTTATTATAAAACTGGTGTCCAAAATTGACATAGTATAACATTGACATCAGTATCCAAGAGAATATTTCCAGATTTCTTGATTTTTAGAACACTTTCGATAATGTAAATTATTCCTTTGCTTTTGCAAAATTGAAATATTTTGTTCTCTCACCTTCGGAATTGTTAATGATTCAGTAATTTCCATTGTTCCGTTATTTGAGTATACGAGTTTTGTCAAGTCGAGACTGATATTATCATGCGTACCACAGGGATCCATTTTAAGGCCCTTGTTGTTCATTATATACGTGTCTTACATTTTCAATCATTTAATATACTGCACTGTTGAAGAATATACCGATGATATTCATTTATCGGGTGTTTTGTTTAGAGTGATAGAGCTTCCGATAGGGATAACTGTGATTTGACAGAAGGTAGAAGCCATGTTTTTTTCGACATTTCTGTTCAGTTGACATTGACAAATTATCATGAAAAGACTCAACGCTGCAACAACGTTTACAAATAGTTGAAATTTATTTTCGGAATCAGTCTTCTATTCGCCAAACTTGTAGAGCACTTTGTGAAATTCATGGTTTACACAATCGTTAACTGAAGTCACTTGACCATAATAAGCGTCGTTTGTTTGCTGATTGGGCCCTAGAACAGCTTGAAGTTGATCCACTTTTAAATTTTTCAAATTAAAATTTGTAGGAGATTAACAGACGAAATCTGTATGATATTTGAAATTTTTTAATGATCCTTATCAATAAAAAACCTCTTTTCATTATCTGAACTGTGTCAGTCTTCATACCGAGGTTTTTTTGAAAAATTCTCCTCGGGAAGAGCGAAAAAAGTTCTCTTCTTGAGCCGATGATGACTTGATGTTGATGAATGTTCAGTCACATTGTGGGCTACAGCAGCCATCTTTTCAGTTGTGCTCTCTGAACGAGAGCGGATTGTTTTATCAACTGCCGATTCAGTTTTGACGAACAGGTTGATCAACAAATTCTCATTTCTGTCGAATACTTCTCTTGAATTTTTAACAAATTGGTTAGAAGATTAACCTCTTCAGAAATAAGTTTTTAATATTTTCTAATTCAGTTTAAACGTAAATCGACCCATTTGGTCAATCTGAAATATTAAACTAACCTCCTGACCAAATACAAAGGACATAACTGTTTTCTTACTCGAAATAACCACTACTGAAAAATGCAAACTCTTTATAATCACACTAAGATATAAAAATGGTTTCAACAAATTTAATAGCGGTTTAAAGCATTTTTGAAGGGAACACCGAGCAAAATCAATTTAATTTTATGCTCACGTGTGGGTAATTTCTATTGCGCCATATAAACACTTGCTCCTATTTTGGTATTTATGAAATACTTCCGTTTCCGTTATCAGCTCTTCGCACCCGACTGTTTGGAAACTGCTGATGCAGACTCAATTCGATGTCCCCATTCTTCGGCTAAAATACCGCCGTTTCACATTTTCCAGCCTGGGGTATTTCCATTCGTTCTACGCATTTGTCGGGTTAGCATACCCCGCATTTGAAATTCATGTTTTAACTTATTTGTTTTCCATTTGGATTATGGATAATTTCCTGGCACCGAAACACAGAACGTCCGATGAATTAATTCGATGTGCGTTGGTGCCCACGTTCAATCGGAGCTTAAGATTTTTTGCTCTAGCCCTCTCATTCAGATATCCTTCACTTTCTGCTTGTTTGTTTCACTGCTGCTGGCTTAGAATCACTGCACAAAAATGCTGTTGGTGTTTGGCAAGTAGAAATTGAAATAGTGAATTATGAATTTATGTATCTTAGTTGTAAGCTTCGTATCGTGTTGGACTTAACTTGATAGAAATCTATTGCAAACTTCAATTAAATAATACAAATAATAGTACCGATACTGTTACAGCCAATTACGTGCAATTTTGCTTTAATCGATTCCATTCAAGTATTTTGGATTTAAAGATGCACCTTACACTGGCAGTCGATGAAATCACAGAAATAATCTGAAGTCGACCGGCATATTAGTAATATGGTCAAACAGTATATTTGCCTTCTGTCAACAACTGGACAGTTTGAAGCTAGCGATTGACCAAAAACGGAAGGAATTGACCAACAGAACGCCAAATCACACACGTCACTAGTGGCTCGTTAGAAAGTCCGGGAGCTTGATTGAGAAGTTTCAATGTATCGATCATATAGTCCGGACCTGGCAACAAGAGATTACTATCTTTTTTTCGCATTGAAGAACTTCATGAGTGAAAAGAACACCGATGAGATTGGAAAAATCAATCACTATAGTTCTTCGCCAATAAGAACCTGAACTCCTATGTGGAAGACAGTATGGAGGTATCCTTAAAATCGCAACAAATTACAGAACAATACTATGCACAATTGAACCAAATCGGATAATCTGAAACACAATAAATAAAGTCTTTAATTTTACGAAAAAATAATGGATTTTATTTTACCCAGCCTATTTTTGTTTATTATTTATGTTGATTTCTACTTGTTAGTGTAAGTTGCTCACATGACATCTTTCATTTACATAGTAGCTTTTTCAACTGATTATAAATAATTAGTCTGAAATTTGGTAACATACTGTATTAAAATGATTTCTGTTCTGGGATAAAGGAACCAGGTTTTTCACTATAATTCGACCCCCCTTTAATTCTGTTACAAATGGAGATGAAAAAAAGTTATTCACAAAAGTTGTACGAAATCAACTGAATTTAATCAGAATAATTTCACAAAATGGAATATGAACAGAGTGGACAAGATATTGAGTGCAACTTCATTTTTCCAAATGGATCACCCTATATATTTTCTTATTTTGGCTAACTATTTCTCTCCTGATTACGAATATATATTTGAGCTATACCCATAACTACAGTTTCAGCCTTGGATAAGTAATTCCTTACGCCAGTCTCAATAGAAATTCTCTGTATTCTATTCTTGATATTATAGAATACTCAACAACTCCAGTTGAGCGTCTCGAATACCATATGTATTTAATATATTGAGAAGCCTTTCAGGGTTCACACTGTCGAAGGTCTTAGATAGGTCCAAAAACAGGTATCGGGTGTTTTTTTTTAGAGGGATAGAACATTAAATTGTAATAAAACACATTCAAATCAAGATTGAAGCCAATTTTCTTTTTATTTGAAAGATAATTTCATGACATTTATGTTTTAAAAATAATTTCCGGCATATGTCCACCACGATTAGCTCTGAGGAACCGCATTTGATCAGACCAATTTTGGACCACTTTTTCGAATAATTCAGGCCTTATTTCATCAATAGCACCAGTTATGTTGGCTTCCAAAGCGTCTATTGTTTCTGGTTTATCAGCATGAACCAATCACTTGACATAACCCCAAATAAAATAACCCAGTGGAGTTAAGTCGCATGATCTTAGAGGCCAATTAATTGGACCATTTCTCGAAATAATGTTATTGACAAATCTTTCTTCCAATAAATCAATTGTTAGGGCAGCATTAGGTGCAGCACCATCTTGTTGGAACCAAAACACTTCTGGGTCGATACCATTCAAATTTTGAAACAAATAATCATTGAGCATCGATCTGTAACGAGCACCATTCACTGTAACATTAGCTCCCGCATCGTTTTTGAAGAAATATGGACCGATGATGCTTCCAGCACACCATACAGTGCAATTTTCAGGATGCAATGAAACCTGAAGAATTTTTTGAGGATTGTTTTCACTCCATATACGGCAATTTTGCTCATTTAAATAGCCGTTCAGCCAGAAATGAGCTTCATCACGAAACAGAATTCTATGAAAAAAAAATTGATCATTTTCAAGTTGTTCTAGGGCCACAATCAGCAAACAAGCGACGCTTAGTATGGTCAAGTGGCTTTAGTTCTTGAACCAGTTGGATCTTGTATGGGTGTAGACCAAGATGCACAGAGTCCAACTTATTATGAATGTCAACGAATAGACAAATCTGGATAATCATTAATGCTATAACTTACAGCAGCGTTATTTTCTTCTGTACGTACAGTTCTTTGTCTTGTCGTTGTTGGATCGAGTAGAGAAAATATTGTCCGAAATCTATCGATACTTGGACGAATAAGCTGTTCTAAGGGACCATTATGTGAGCCATAAATTTCACAAAGTGCTCTATAAGTTTGGCGAATAGAACACTGATTTTGAAAATAAATTTTAACAATTTGTAAACGTTGTTGCGGCGTGAGTCCATGATAATTTGTCAATGCTTACTGAACAGAAATGTCGAAACAATATGTCTTCTACCTTCTGTCAAATCACAGTTATCCCTATCGAAAGTTCTATCACTCTAAAAAAAACACCTGATACTTCTCTACATTCGAGAGCTTTTAGAATTTCAGAAGTCAATTCATGAAGAGCTGGTGCGCTTACCTCTCAGATACCCATGTTGGGTTTTCGAAAATTTATGGAAGAAGTTGAGCAGTCTGTCCACCAAAACCTTCTCAAACAATTTCGAAAATGAAGTGAGCAGGCTTATCGGACGATAGTTCTTGATGTCATTAGGATCTCCTTTCTCATAAAGTAGTTTAATCAGAGCTAATTTAAGGGCCGATGGAAAAGGTACCCTCGGTAAATGCTCGGTTGATAATATGCATTAGAGGTCCAGCAATAATATGAATCGATTTTTTTATTAGGAATATAGGTATATCATCAAAACCACAGGAGTTCAAATTTTCATGTTTTCAATAATATCTATTAACTCGCTCTCAGAAACAGGAAAACAATAGAAAGGTTTACCATTCCGGAAATTAATACATGGACCACATTGCAATATTTCCAATTCGCAATTAGTTGTTGCATCTACATTATCGAAATATCGATTTAAATTATTTGCAAGCACTTCAGGATTTGTTATGTAATCGAAAATATTTCCCTTAGTCGCATGTTTCCCAGTTAATTCATTCAATATGTTCCAAAATATTTTGCATTTATTATCACTGGTGGAGATCAATTTTCTGAAGTGATCTTGGTACAACTTTTGTAACGCCTTGTCATACAAAAATTTCACTTTCTTATATGAATCGGCACAATCTATGCCTAGAAATGACAAAGAAAGCGTCCAAACAATTCCGAAGTTGTTGAACATGAGGTATAATAGGACTTCTGATCTTATCATGTTTTTCAATGAGAATATATTTCTTTGTTGTCTGCTTTGTCCAACATTCGACTGTAGGAACCCTGATCATTCTCTCGACCCCTGTAACTTCCCCATAATTTAATGCACTCCAAGCAGTGGAACTTCCCAACTTTCTCTCATTAGGAATATAAAATCATCGCGAAAATGACCAAACTAAGCAATAAAACTCCCCCTGGCTTGTTTTCCTGACAGCTACCGCATAAATAATCATGCCGCGTTCGGCTGTGCCCCGACATATTTTATCCCAAGTTTCTTCGGTTTTTATAACGTTGTGTTCCTCATAATCTCCACAGGTCCCGTGCCATCGCCTCCGGCGCAGTAAAAGCAAAACACTTCTTTTTTCCGGGCCTCCCGGACTGCCACTTCAAGCTTTCTCCGTTTGTTTGCGATTCTCTTATTTCCCCGGACTCTTGCGTTATCCACGTTAATTACAAACTAACACAACGCTTCTGTTTTCAGAGGCGCATCCGTTGCTTTTCGTTCCGAGGTATAATCGGGAGAATCTACTGCAGATTGATTAGAAATAGCGCTTCTATAAGTTTTTGTCTGGCTTCTTTGTTCTTTGCAGTCGGTGGGAGATAGCGTTGAACTTTTGGCCCTTCAGATGGGAACAATATGTGTTGATGAAACATTGTTTAGTGTTGTCCTAGTGTGGACTGTAATCAGAGAATGTACTCTTTCAAAATGAGAGCGATGTGATTATTCGAATTGAATTAATTTCAGAATTAATAAGGTGAATACAAACACTTGGCTTAAGTTTCACTGTCTATTAATATAAAAAAATAAATAAATTTCACGTCTGTTAACATGTATGTTTCAGATTTCAACCCATTTCAGAAACTAAAGAGAATAGAATTTAAAATCATAAAATAATGAATTATGCATGAATTGAAGTAAAACACCATTACGTAAACCAACACACGCAGACTGCACAATACATTCTTCTTCAAATCATCCTTTGTCCCAAAAATGAGCTGCATACAATAGTATGTTATACCGCCAGATATAAAAAAGTCATTAAAATTAATAAATAAATATCTTGATCTTGAATTTTAAAGTTAGTCTGTTTGAAGCATTTATCCTTAACACGTGTAAGTTTTAGATAAAGCGATAGTTATTTGATTTTGATATTTGGAATATTATCTTGGACCGATGAAGGGATTGCCTAGAATTATATTTGTTCCTTGAAGATGTGTTGCATGTCTTGAGAGATTTCTGAATTAACTTATTCGAATATTTAAATTTATTAAATAATTCAAATAAATTATATTCTTTGAGAAGTCCTTAAGTTGTGTTCATGTTTTTAAAAGGCAATTGTTGTTCTTAAAGGTAAGATCAGAAACAAAATTTTGTCTTCTTTAAATATTTATTTATTAATTTTAATCAGTTTCTTATTTCTGTTGGTTTATTTACTACATTTGACATTATATATTGAGTTTTGATTATATACGTCTAGTAAATGTAAGCGGTGCATATTGTAGACATTAATTTAATTCGAAAAGTTTTTTGAATAAAATTTTTTTTGAGATTATAATTGTAGAAAACTAACAGATTAAATCTGTTTTGATATTCAAGTTTTGTTATATTTCTTCTATCAAGTAAAGAGCCTTTTTATATTTTATTGTATGATGAATACTTTGGTGTCCCTGTGCAGACATAGGTGCGTGGCAGATTTGTAGTCGTTAGACATAAGGGGCGCTGACGATTGGAATCAATAAGTTTCGAAATATACGCATGTCTGCTACTTATGTTTCAGCGATTAACAAAATCGCTTGTTTGAGTGTAGAATTGTTATATATCAGGTGTTTTTTTAGAGTGATAGAACTTTCGATAGGGATAACTGTGATTTGACAGATGGTAGAAGCCATACTGTTTTGACATTTCTGTTCAGTAAGCATTGACAAATTATCACGAAAAGACTCACGCCGCAACAACTTTTACAAATTGTTGAAATTTAGTTTCGAAATCAGTGTTCTATTCGCCTAAATCATAGAGCACTTCGTGAAATTTATGGTTTACACAATCGTCCATCAGAGCAGCTTATTCGTCGAACTATCGATAGATTTCGGACAGCATTTTCTCTACTCGATGCAGCAACAACAACAAGACAAAGAACTATACGTACAGAAGAAAATATCGCTTCTATAAGGCATAGTGTTAATGATGATCTAGATTTGTCTATTCGTCGACGTTCACAACAAGCTGGACATTTTGCGTAAAAATTTTGATCTACAACCATACAAGATCAACTGGTTCAAGAAATAAAGCTACTTGACCATAATAAGCGTCGTTTGTTTGCTGATTGGGCCTTAGAACAGCTTGAAGTTGATGCACTTTTTCATTGTAAAATTGCGTTTAGTGATGAAGCTCATTTCTGGTTGAACGGCTATGTAAACAAGCAAAATTGCCGTAGATGGAATAAAAACAATCCTCAAAAAGTTCTGCAGGTTTCATTGCATCCTGAAAAATGCAGTGTATCATGTGCCTTACACGCTGGAGGCATGAGCGGTCCATATTTCTTTCAAAACGATGCTGGAACTAATGTTACAGCGAATGGTGCTGGTTACAGATCGATGATCAATAATTATTTGTTTCAAAATTTGAATTGTATCGACCAAGAAGTGTTTTGGATCCAACAAAATGGTGCTACACCTCATGCTGCTACCGTAACAATTGATTTATTGAAAGAAAGATTTGGCGATAACATTATCTAGAGAAATGCTCCAGTTAATTGTCCTACAAGATCATGCAACATGACTCCACTGGATTATTGTCTTTGAGGTTATGTCAAGCATTGATTTATGCTAATAAACCAGAAACAAAAGACGCTTTGGAAGGCAACATAACTCGTGCTTTTGTTGAAATAATGCCTGAATTACTCGAAAAAGTGGTCTAAAATTGGTCTGATCGAATGCGGTTCCTCAGAGCTAGTCGTGGTAGATATATATCTACCACGACTAGCCGACTAGCCGGAAATTATTTGTAAAACATAAACGTCATAAAATTTTCTTTCAAATAAAATAAAATTGACTTCAATCTTGATTTAAATGTGTTTTATTTCAATTTAAAGTTTTATCTCTCTAAAAAAAACACCTGTACGATGTCGAAAATTGAACGGTAATAATGTGATCGTTCATTTTCTTACCTTTATAAGAAAATAGTTATTTAAATCTGTTCTTCTGGCGCAATACCTCCTAGTTTTCTATTAGTCTTTTACTGCCTTCTGAAAGTCTTAACCCCCCCCAAGAGGGCGTTATCATTCTGGTTGAGAGCCTATGACATAGGATGTTTTAGACCAAATATTCTAAAATTACATTTGAATGAAATGATATTAGACTGCGCTAGCACAAAACACAGTAAAAAGAATTTCTTCAAAATTCTAATCATCAATGTTATCTGGTCACAAATAACACATTTACGATTTTTCTGATGCCACAAAGCCCTGAATAATTTATACCGCCGCTCAAATTGTTCCTTCTTTATTCATCAAAATGAATGGCTCGACCAGTCAACCCGTTCAGACGAAGATTGATAACAGTGTTAGTCCAATCAAAACCTGATTGCGCACGAGGGAGCTTGTTCTTACCGCAGCCAGTATGGAAAATTTCAACCCTCCAGCATAAAATGTTTTATCAGGCTTAATCCATCTGCGTCACAATTCATTACACAGCAACATCATGTTGTTGGTTAGCATATGGAAAATGAAATTGAGTTAGCCTTAAATCCTCTACTGCGTGACGTTCTTTTTACGGTCAATTTCGTTTTGTTTTTAAACCTACAAAAGATATAGAGTTAATTTTGTATGTTTTTTTCCTGATTTATGCGTACGCTTTGTGGACACATGACAGCGAAGTATTTCTGAATATTTTTTGCTTTATATTTAATACGTTTCATATGGATGAGTAAGGTCGATATAAAACTGTTACGTTCACGATTAAATAACGTTTTCCATAGAATATAATAGCTTGGGGAAAAATATACGATTTTCGCGTCAACTCAGTTTAATATGTTTCGGATTGTCCGATCTATGTCAAATATGCATCATTTTCTCCTTTAATTAGTTATGGTTTTAGAGATAGATTCATAATGCCTTTCTCATATCTGGTGTTTTTTGTAGAGCGACAGAACTATTCATTGAAATGAAACACATTCAAATTAATATTGAAGCCCAATTTTTTTTATTTGAAAGATAATTTTATGACATTTATGTTTTGAAAATAATTGGTTTATCAGCATGAACCAATAACTTGACATAACCCCAAAGAAAATAATCCAGTGGAGTTATGTCGCATCATCTTGCAGGCCAATTAATTGGATGATTTCTCGAAATAATGTTATCGCCAAATCTTTCTTTCAATATATCAATTGTTACGGTAGCAGCATGAGATGTAATGTCATCTTGATGAAACCAATACACTTCTGGGTCGATACCATTCAAATTTTGAAACAAATAATCATTAATCATCGATCTGTAACGAGCACAATTCACTGTAACATTAGCTTCAGCATCGTTTTTAAAGAAATATGGACCGATGATGCCTCTAGCGTGTAAAGCACACCATACAGTGCATTTTTCAGGATGCAATGAAACCTGCAAAACTTCTTGAGGATTGTTTTCACTCCATATACGGCAGTTTTGCTTGTTTACTTAGCCGTCCAACCAGAAATGAGCTTCATCACTAAACACAATTTTACGATAAAAAAATTGATCAACTTAGAGCTGTTCTAGAGCTCCATCAGCAAACAAACGACGCTTAATATGGTCCAGTAGCTTTAGTTGTTGTATGGAAGTAGACCAAGATCTTTACACAAAATTTTACATGTGGTGGATGCACAGAGTCCAACTTGTTGTGAACGTCGACGAATAGACAAATCTGGATCATCATTAATGCAATGATTTGCAGCAGCGATATTTTCTTCTGTACGTACAACTCTTTGTCTTATTGTTGTTGTTGCATCGAGTAGAGAAAATGTTGTCCGAAATCTATCGATAGTTCGACGAATAAGCTGCTATGAAAGACGATTATGTAAACCATAAATTTCACGTTGTTATTATTATTATTATCCTGATAGTCATAGATCTTCTGTGAAAATCCCTCAGAAGCTTTTTTTTTCATCTTGTCAGAGTTAGGAGTTCAGTTGTGTTCTGGGTAAGCTTTGTTACTGCGATCTTGCGCCACTTTATGTCACAGCACTGTTAATTTTTGACCCAACAGTAAAATGGTGGCAGACACCCGTCCAACTAAAAAATTTCTTTTCCTCCTGAACAGAATTCGAACCCGGACCTCCCGGTCACGAGCCAGATGCTCTTCCGCTGACCTTGTGTGCTCTATAAGTTTGGCGAATAGAACACTGATTTCGAAAATAAATTTCAATTTAAACAATTTGTAATTGTTGTTGCAGCGTGAGTCTTTCCTTGATTATTTGTCAATGCTTACTGAACTGAAATGTCAAAACAACATGGCTTCTACCTTCTGTCAAATCACAGTTATCCCTATCGAATGTTCTATCACTCTAAAAAAATACCCGATGGACGTGTTGGTCCTGATTGGCGAAAAATTCTAGCAATCGATTTTTACAATCTTCCTTTGATGCCATCTTCTTATCACTCACTAGCTTGGTGTCAGATTCAGGTAGTATGATGGATGCATTAAAACTTCCCAAACAAGCTAGTACTTCGTTTTTGGATGGCAAAAAACACCATTGAAACGAAAGCTTGGCTTCATTGGTGTAATTGAGACTTGGCTTCGGGTAATCGACCACTATTACTGCCTACCTTAATTTGAACTTAGTCTTACGAGCACCCGACAATGCATAACGCTCTGGGTGCCCAAAAGCGGAGGATACTTCTGAAGAAAGTGCACAAAATGGCTTTGAAAAATCGTACAGTGAAAATACAAGAGATACCAGATACTCTGTAGATATCAAGGGAACGTGTAGGGTTCATTTTTTTTTGACCATTTACTTAGAGAAAGTTGGCTCAAATTGGGTGGTGCTCAACTAACCATGATTTCAAGCGCTGTTTGGTGCTGTCTTACCAGAATGAAAAGGATTTTTTGCGTCAATATGAGACAATAGTTGAGACATAGATCCAGTGCTCTACGTTTGAATTAAAAAATATCAAGTGCTCCCTGAGAATGCACTGTATGGTGTGCTTTACAAGCTGGAAGCATCATCGGTCTATATTTCTTCAAAAACGATGCTGGAGCTAATGCTACAGTGAATGGTGCTCGTAACAGATCCATGGTCTATGATTATTTGTTTCAAAATTTGAAAGGTATCGACCCAGAAGTGTTTTGGTTCCTCAGAGCTAGTCGTGATGGACATATGCCGGAAATTATTTTTAAAACATAAATGTCATAAAAGTATCTTTCAGATAAAAAAAAAATTGGCTTCAGTCTTAATCGAAATGTGTTTTATTCCAATTTAAATTTCTATCACTCTAAAAAAAACACTGATACATTTCGAATTGCTTCAGCACGCACTGTATTCTCTAGTTTTGACCCCCTATGACTCGAAATTTTTCACGGACATAAAAACATGCTTATCCAAAAGACATTTGGATCGAATAAAGAGAATCATCTAAACAAAGACCCTTGTTGAAGCCTAAAATAAATCGTTCTGAGAAGTTAGAGAAGCGCTGGAATCATTATATCTCTCTCGAAGGAGAATGGGTTGATAAGTAAGCTTGAATAAAAATTTTGGGTTTTCTTCATTAAACAGGACACTAAGCAGTCGATGTGTATTCATTAAAACACTAACGTTTTTGCAAAACGTTTTCAATCTAAAAACCTAATGTCAGCGCATCCATAATTATTTTTTCTGAGCTTTAGGTATCTCTTCTTCGAATAACCCTTATGTCTGTATCCGTTGAAGCAGAAAATCTGAAAAACATCTGCATCCTAGGTCACGGCAGTTGCTGTTCACGTGCGAAATTGTATCTCCCATATTCATATAACTGTCCAGGCTGTTGGGGAGACTAATTAAGCATTCATATTTCATGGAGGTGCTTTTTACTTTTGGTGTTTGCACGAGCAAAGATGAGGTTCTGCTAATGAGTTCAGTTCCATCTACAACTCAAACGACTGGAATAATAAAGCTCTGCTTTGTTTTGCGCGATGTTGAATAATGGGAAACCGGAAAACCGCAACAATTATAATTTTAGCCATCACGTCTGCACGGACGGGGAAGCAGGGAATGAGAAATACAGGTACATACTGGGGAAAAATCAAATTGGTTTGGGGAGAAATTAAATTACGATCAATAACGGCCAAAGGCTAAATTAAGCCAAATTTTCAGTTTTAATGATAATTACTGTCAATTCCCAAAATTGTGTGCTCTACTGATTATACATTTTGGAATTTTTACAAAAAGAAGGATAAACGGTTATGTAAACAAGCAAAATTGCAAGATATGGAGTGAAAACAATCCTCAATAAGTTCTGCAGGTTCCATTGCATCCTGAAAAATGCACTGTATGGTGGGCTTTACATGCTGGAGGCATCATCGGTCCATATTTCTTTAAAAACGATGGTGGAGTTATTGTAACAGTGAATGGTTCTCGTTACAGATTGATGATTAATGATTATTTGTTTCAAAATTTGAATGGTACCGACCCAGAAGTGTTTTGGTTTCAATAAGATGGTGCTACTTCTCATGCTGCCATCGTAATAATTGATTTATTGAAAGAAAGATTTGGCGATAACATTATTTCAAGAAATGGTCCAATTAATTGGCTTTCAAGATCCTGCAACATAACTCCACTGAATTATTTTCTTTGGGGATATGTCAAATCATTGGTTTATGCTGATAATCCAGAATTAATAGACGCTTTGGAAGCAAACATAACTCGTGTTATTGATTAAATAAGGCCTGAATTATTTGAAAAAGTGGTCCAAAATCTGTCAGGTCGAATGCTGTTTCTCATAGCTAGTCGTGGTGGACATATGCCGGAAATTATTTTTAAAACATAAATGTCATAAAGTTATCTTTCAAATAAAAGAAATTGTCTTCAATCTTAATTGAAATGTGTTTTATTTAAATTTAAAGTTCTATCACTCTAAACAAACACCCGATATGAAAAAATATATAGTCACTTGAATCCAAATATGTTAGAAACAAGTGCTAATAGTTAAAGAAAAGTATGCTACATGATTTTCAGAAATAACATATCAAAATTTCAATTGATTTATTTGGAATATAATGATATCTTGCAATAGTTATCTGGTTAGAATAGAAAAGAATTGGAAATTTGAAGACATTTACTGCCTAAAAAATCTAGATGATCAACAGTACAATCCACTTCCCACCCAGTTTGTTAATGGAATTTCAACGTTCCTATCAAGCAGGTGACTTTTAACATCAGGATTTTCTTTATTTGCCAAGTGGCAATATTCCCAAATTTCCGGACAGAAAAAGCTTTCAACTCCTTCAAATGCACATTCAGCGCAGGGCCATGATTAAAAACTGAGGCTATTGTGTGATCAAGGGCACAGTCGACAACATTAAGGGAAATTATATCGTGTAAAGTTGAGCCCGCTGAAGCAGCTTCTGGAATGAAAATTCGGTTAATAGTGTACTCAAGGAATTCTTTTTGAAATTGAAATTCCTCTGGAGACGGCGAGAGCAATGTACGTTTGTACGGAATTGTATCTCAACCGAGATATTGGATTCTGGTAGAGGCACGAGACTTAGAGCTTCGTCTTCGGTCGTAATGTTAAAAACACAGTAGTTTTTTAACATTCTCATAATATTAACCACTCCACTGAGATTGTTTTAATGGTAAGATTTCGAAATAGGTTTATCGGAAGAATGTTAACCTGAGTTTTAAGTTAGAGTAGCAGGACTGGAAATTATACAGGACATTCACTCTTGACTTACAATTTATGTGAAAAGACAACTGAAAAGATTTTAAGTTTGCTGAAATCACTGAAGGGCATAATTCAAATACTTTCGTTTATTCTCTCTTATGAGTTGATAATCTTGAAATAAAATTCTTTGCATCGCTGACAATGTATGGGTTTTTGTTCAGAATAAATTTTCTTCAATGGGTAACTTTCTGATCTTATTTTTGTGTTTAAATCGTGAAGATTGAAAATAACCAATTACGTATAATAGCTCATATATTGTATCAAGTACTTCATAATTTTCCAAGTTTTCACGAAGATATTATTAGGACGAAAAATTCAAATGCTTCTGTGCCTTGTGACATATAACCTTAAAATAAAATTGAGTATTTTAATTTTAGAGTAAATATCAGTTAAGCTAACACTGTCTGCGTTTTTGTTGACAATTTTTCTTGAATGAGTAGGTTTCTAATAATCAATTTGGGTGTGATATCAATTTGATAGTTTTTTTATATAGTTTTAATATATATTGTAGAAGTTAGAATACATAATTCTGAGTTTAAAGTCATTTAGGTTTCTAATCTTTACTTTGTTCAATTTTAAATGTTAGGGCTTTCTCTAGATCAGCAATAACCATGATCTTGGTCTACACCCATACAAGATCCAACTGTTTCAAGAAATAAAGTCACTTGACCATAAAAAGCTTCGTTTGTTTGCTGATTGGGTCCTAGAACAGCTTGGAGTTGATGCACTTTTTTATCGTAAAATTGTGTTTAGTGATGAATCTCATTTCTGGTTGAACGGCTATATAAACAAGCAAAATTTCTGTATATGGAGTGAAAACAATCCTCAAGGAGTTCTACAGGTTCCATTGCATCCTGAAAAATGCGCTGTATGGTGTGCTTTACACGCACATGGCATCATGGGTCCATATTTTCTTATAAGACATTAATTTAATTCAAAAAGTGTTTGGATAAAATTTTTTGAAATAAAAATTTGTAGGAGGCTAACAGATAAATCTGGTTTGATATTTAAATTTTGTTAATATTTGTCTACCCTCATCTCAAAACTGAATCCGTTGAAATATTGTATGCGACCAAGTTTTTGACAAATTGTTTGAAATCATTTGAAGAAGTTACAATGTAACGAAATCCGTCATGTGTTCAACTTTTAATTAGTGAATAGAAATCGATGAGTGTAGTATGTATTATTTAATTGAGTGTGCAATGGATTTCCTTCTAATGAGGTTAATACAATTCGTAGATTTTTATATATACATATTTATATTATAATATTTTTTTAAATTTAGATTGCATCTTTCGAATACCTTAGTCGATCATGTATTTTAGTATAATTATCTGCGTAATTTAGTCCAAGCGGAAGAAGGAAGAAATAAAGGGTTTCCTAAGAAGAGGTTTCATTTTGATAAAAAACGAGTATATTTTAGGATTTTTATTTAATCGTAAAGAGATAAAGTGATGGAAAAAACGAGTACATTTTAGGATCTTTATTTCATTGTGAAAAGAAAGACATGCCATCACCGATGGAAAATAATATCAGCCAAATGACCGCTACGGCTACAGTTGCAACAACATATCCTTTTCATGAAATTTTCCATGGCCGATTCGCACATTTACAGCTGTATGTCTTCGATCACTTCACGAATTCCATCTTTGAAGTCTTTAATCGATTTTCTAGCATTGGCATAGACCGAATCTTTCACTTGGTCCCAGGTGCTTCACGACGACTCAAAAGTGTTTCAGTTTTGTGAACTGTGACTACTAAATTTTCACCATTTTTGTAGCGAATTTGAACAATTTTATTGCGCTATTGAAGCGTGTATCGTTCTTGTTTTACTAATGGTATAGTCTTTACTCATCGAATGTCAAAAGATGATAGCTTCAAGTGATATGTGGCGATTCAAAATGGAGCCTCTTATTGGCAAACCCTTTATTAGTCAGGTGTAACTCAGCTATACAAAAGCTTCTAAGAGATCTTTACAGGAGATCTAAAAGTATAAAGAAATTATTTCTCTGATCGACATAATTTATCTCCTGGAGTGCAGTAGTTTCTACTTCTGTCTTCTCTAGAATATTATCAGAAATATAGAAGTTTTGAATCCGTTTTATAGCTTCTTTTTGAAATAGTAAATAGTAGACAAATTCATTAATGGTAGGTAGTCAGTAACTTTCGTCATGCAAGATCTCACCAGACGAAGTAATCCCTATGATATCAGGAAACATCCCATCAATATGTAGGGACTTTACTGCTAACACTTATCTAAAAACTTCTCGTTTCACTCTCCTTATCCCATTCGTAAATGGGAAACGGATACATTAAAATTTCAAACGCTGGTTTATTCAACTATGCGCTCTTGAATTAAGATCTGAAATCCCGAAAGATAAAAAACTGCAATTTCCTTCACAATTTATTGCTGAGCCAAGCCTGAACTAATTTGAAACGCGGTTTTTTCTTTGTATCGTTGCTGTCTACGTTCACATTTCGCTTGCCAAGTTGGTCTTATTTCTTTCCGTTTTAATTGCTTTTAGCTCAGACTATGTCGCAATAAATTTCAGGCTATCTTCATGCCACCAAACGATAAAATTTTGCTCTCGTCCTAATATTTGTAGGATAGTCGGGTTTCTTGAAAAATCCGAACGTATCGAAAAAGTAAGTCTGTTTAAATACGTGATGCTCGAATTTCCATATCAGAGCTCATTGAAATTTTGGAATGGAAAATGGTTGTAGTATTATTCAGTCGGTTCTTTGTCCTTGGCATTCACTATTTCAATATGAACTTATTATATATATATATATATATATATATATATATATATTCCTATATATATATATATATATATATATATATATATATATATATATAGGAATTCAATTTGTTACGTCTAGAAATTGAGTTTCTACATTGTAAATAATGTGAATTATTTAAAGATTAAGCTTTGGGCGTATGGGTATAGACCAGAGTTTCGAAAATACCTGGGCTAATCAATCTTTGAAATACCGGCCCTTCCGGTCTTTTAGCTATCATTAGAACGGCCCTTTCAAAAATGAAATGGGCCGTGTTACCCTACAAAGCTTAGTGGTTATCAGAGTAGAGAATTATTGCTGAACCAAAAAACGTCAATAGTTTCCTGGAAGAAGATATTGGGATATCTAAGGCTGTTGAAATGCCTTTCAATCTTCAAGATCTATGGTAAACCACAGAACTATTTATTTAAGTTTACTTTAGATACCATTTAAATGTACAGTATTCATTTGCCAAGAAGCTTGCTGTATTGTTAAAGGTGAGTAAATATTTTTTGTTGATTGATATTATATTTTATTGGATGTGACCGAATACTGACGAGCAAAGTCTCTCTTATAACTTGTTTTTCAGTAATGTTTTCATATTCCTGGAGATTTATTTAGAAATAGCCTAGTCAATTCAATAATATTGAATATTCTAAATGAGATAGTTTTATGATGAAATTCTTAGGATTATGTTAAACATTTTTGAAAGATATCTGTTTTCATAAGAGGGATGAGCAGAAATTAAATTTTGTCTACTCAAAATATTCAATTTATAAGATTTTTGTTAACAATTTATATTTATTGGATTTTGTTATCTCATTTGGATGTCTTATAATGAATGTTTATTTGATATGTCGTTTGATATAAGCAGTGCTTATATGACATTAATTTAATTCCTGAAGTTATAATTATTAGATATAATTTTTTGAAATTAAATATGTAGAAGGCTAATAGAATATATCTGTAATTATTAAAATATTTAAATAACCTTATTTCATTTTATTGTTCACCATGAAATTTTTTCACGGTGTTCAATTTATTTTGTGATCAATCACAAAGGTTCATTATTTAATAAAATAATAATTTTATGAATTACCCACTAACACAGAAATATGTCGTACGTTCTGCAGACAAGTTATTAATAAATACGATAAAATTTATACCTTCACATCAACATTTCTTACGGAACTCGACTGAGTTTTCCTTGTTCATAAACCTGGAAAACTATATGCCGAAATTTAAAGGGAAATTCTAGACGAATAGAATGACAGCTTGCGAAAATATATTCTGTCGGGATCCAGGCGAATAACATGGAAAGCTTCAAAGACATGGTGGCGTTAGATACTGGTAACATCCATCACGTTATACTATTACATGTTCCTGAGATTGAAGCCACATTATCATATTCCCTTATTTATAAACATTGCATGTCACTGAGTAGGACAGGCACTAGTATGATGCAGTCCCATCTCTTCTAAGTTCAGTATAGACATGACTCGGCGATAATTAATCAATTAAAATGGTTAAAATCCAATTAACGTTATGATCCTCCTCAAATAATATTTTATTAACATACCAGTTGTTCACCGTTGTTTCATTTAAGAGTTGTTTCATTTTAAGAGAATAAATAAGTTCATGCAGTTTTTGTCGAAAAATGAAGCTTGATTGTGAAAATTTTCTGTCCCTATGGTATAGCGAAAACCTCCTTATCATTTAAACGATTTCTATTTCTACCTGACAAAGACAAAGGTTATTCTAAAAAGGAAAAGCACAAGATCGAATATCCAAATTTGCAGTCTCCAGTGACCTGTTCTTAATAATGCAGATTTACCAGTGCCGATCGCACCTTCATATCCGCAAAACGTTATTTTGGAAGATATTGAAGACAACGAACGCATCATCAGGAAGCTCGGCAGAACAGTGTACCGACTCCACTTTTACTCCAGGTCCCAGTTCCGACAAGTCAATTGTTCAAAGTGAGTTAAGAGATTTAGTACGTTATTCAGGTTTATCAAAACAACAGTCAGAACTTTACGATTCCTGTCTTAAGGAATGGAACTTATTAAACAAAGAAACAAAAATGATGAATTTCAGAAAAAAATCCTCCGTTTTCTGCATTTACAGTATGGAAAATTCGTGTACGTGTACTGATATTGGTGGTTTAATGCAGGAACTTGATATTGAGCTTTCCCCCTCTGAGTGGCGTTTATTTATAGATTTGTCTAAATACAGTTTAAAAGCTGTGTTTTTGCATAATAGAAATTTAAATCCCTCTATACCAGTTTCCCATTTAGTGAAGATGAAAGAGAGTTATGAAAATATGCGTACTCTTTCGAATAAAATAAACTACAACACGTATAAATGGCAGATATGTGAGGACTTAAAAGTTATAGGAATTTTAGTGGGATTTAGAGGGATTTACAGAATATTGTTATTTTCTTTGTCTTCGGGAGGAACTCAGAGCATGGGACTCATTTGTTAGTGTAGTAAGAGGATTTTTGGGCAACAATATGGATGCAAACCACCAACAATTAGTTAAAGAACAATTACAGAGAAGCAAAGACATCAAACGAACATATAAAAGACAACATACATAAATATGTTCTGAAAAAGGAGAATGAACTGAACATGTGGGCCTAATGAACCAAGATCGAATAGTGAGAATTTCGAGAGATGAATTACCTTTAGCAAGAAGGAGTACCGAAAGATCCAGGAAGGGATGGTGTGAGAACTTTCCCAGATAGATGATGAGAGGAAAATGGCGAATCTTCGATGTAGAACAGGCAATGTGCCTATTTAGAAGAAGGAAGAGAAGAATAAATTTATTGATATTGAAGTTGACCTCTTTCACTACCATCCAGTGCACGCCAATGAGACAGAATTCGATGGAACAAAAAGACAAAGTCCTCTCTCGGAGCGAAGAATGCAAATAATTCAATTAACCAGGGAGAAAACGTAGCAGTAATAAAAATCATCGAAGTCTGAAGATTGTCCGAGTTCGGCCATAAATTAGATTCCACGGCGTCAACGGCATTAACCTCCATCTTCCCTAGACCCGGAAGAGATCGACACGTCCTCAGCGTTCCCTCGGGATCCTGTTACATGTGTCACGTATTTGTTTAATTGAACCTTGTACAAATAATAACGTTACAATTGTTCGATCGTCACGGAGTATTACACCAGGGACCCATTCCTGCAGGAAAATGAATGCGTGAAGGTACAATATTCCGACTCATCAAGCGCAAATTGGTCCGGGAGAGCTGCCATAGAGTGTGGTGTGACCGTCATTTGTTCCGTCGGCGCGGGACTGGAACGTTCAGATTTTGGTCTATATGGAACATAAAAGAATTGTTATCCTCCATGCCTGGTTTTCGAGAGGGAATTCATGTACAGTTTCCGCCCATCGGTTTTTGAAATTGAATGAGTTTTCCGAATATTATCAGATATCGTTGAGAATTTTATATTAAGTATTGTTCCAGCTACATTTGACATATGGTTTTCTTGACTGAGGTAGAATCGTCAAAACATATCTACTAAACTCAACAGTGCAGGAATGAATATTAAATGTCATCTTCATCAAGTCATATCATTATCTGAATTAAAAATTATCTAGAACGAATTTGAGAAATATTGTCTTGAATAGCTGACTGAATTGTGCCTCGCATATTGATTGTGACAAACTATCAAAAAGTCTACTCCTACTCAGAAAACTGAGGAACGAAATAATGAGAACTGCATATTCCACGAGTCCCCAAAGTATATTGCAGTATAGTATTCTCCATAAAATGGAAAAAGGCTTTTTACTTGATAGAAGATATATACCAAAATTTGAATATCAAAACAGATTTAATCTGCCAGTCTTCATCAAATTTTTTTCGAAAAAATTTTGATTCAAAAAACTTTTAGAATTAAATTAATGTTTAAATAACCACCGCTCATATTTAATAGACGTATATAATCAAAACTCAATATACAATGTCAAATAGATTAAATAAACCAACGAATATAAAAAAAGTCATTTAAAATTAATAAATAAATATTTGAAGGAGACAAAATTTTGTTTCTGATCTTATCATTATGATTCTTCTTCAAAAACATAAAAACACAATTCTTTTTCAAAAACATAAAACACAACTTAAGGACTTCTGAAAAAATATAATTAATTTGAAATATTTAATATATTTAAATATTCAAATAAGTTAATTCAAAAACCTCTCAAAACATAAACTATATGTTCAAAAAACAATTAGAATTCCGATAATCGCTTTATCGGCCCTAGATAATATTTAAAATATCAAAATCAACTAACAATCAGTAACTTACTTAAATAGACTAACTTTAAAAATTAAAAAAACCATAAATATTAAGGCTTGAATAAATCTCATTCTGTTATGTCAATGGTTTAAAGAAAACCTTATAATACCTTACAGTTTTCTGGGATTTTGTGAGGAACATAGAATATCTGGATTTTTAAAGTTAGTCTGTTTAAGCAAGTTCTGGTTACACTTTAAGGTAAGATATACTGATTGTTAGTCGATTTTGATATTTTAAATATTACCTAGAGCCAATGAAGAGATTATCTGAATCATAATTGTTTTTTGAAGATATAGTGCATGTTTTGAGAGATTTTTGAATTGACTTATTTGAATATTTAAATATTTAAAATAAATTATATTTCTTGAGAAGTCCTTAAGTTGTGTTGTATGTTTTTGAAAACTAGTTGGTGTTCTTAATGATAAGATCAGAAACAAAATTTTGTCTCCTTCAAATATTCATTTATTAATTTTAAATGACTTTTTTATATTCGTTGGTTTATTTATTCCATTTGACATTGTACATTGAGTTTTGATTATATTCGTCTATTAAATAAGAATGGTGCTTATTCAAACATTAATTCAATTCTAAAAGTATTTTGAATACAAATTTTTTGAAATTAAAACTGTAGAAGACTGACAGATTAAATCCGTTTTGATATTCAATTTTCAGTATACTCCAATTAGTTAGAGCGACTGAGTACTTATTTTGCAAAAGGAGGCCATTCATAATATGTATGATATGAAAAATATAGTCATATAAGCACATTTACATTATTGATTCTTTCAAATCAATGTAGAAACAACTGTTGTCAATTTGAAAACATATCTCTTCTATACTTCAGAGACATTGGACTCAAATTTATGCCAAATATTATTGATTTCTCGCATATCACTTGGTGAAATATTTTTAAATTAATAAAAAAAATTCTATCAAATATACTATACAGCTCACAGAAGAATTAAAAACTATGAATTTTTTCCCTAACGCAAAACTTGTTTTATTCGATGTTGTGAATTTATTTTATTCCATACCTAATTCAGAAATTAAAAATATAATTCAAAATTACCTCCGAAAGTATACGAGAAACAATGATTCTACTTGAAATATGCCTCAAACAAATTTATTTTAAATTAAACCATAAAATTTATCAACAATTATACGGCTTCCCGATTGGTTTTCCCTTATCACCACTTTTGAGCGAAATTTTCATGACTTGAAAATAAAATCTTTACTTTACAAGATAATTTGATAAAGAAAGTTTTTTATTGGAAAAGATGTCGGATGATGTATTTTACATTTGGTTAGGTTCTATTAGATAATTAGAAATGTTTCCGAATTTGTTAAATTCATTCTTCAATTCTGTCAAATTCATTATTGAAATCGAAAATTCCCTAAAAATCAATAAATTTTTTAGACATATTCAGAAGATCCAGGTACACAGATTCATTAATAAATAATAATATAATAGTTCCCACCCTCATAAAGTGAAAATGTCTCCTTTTCACGCCTTTGTTCATAGGTTACTATCAACCCCTCTCTCAATAGAAAACTTTAACAAAGAAATTGAAGTTTTGAAGTCTTTAGCGTCGAACAATAGTTACAATAAATCGATAAATTAATTTTTAAAAATGCTCTAGCTTCTCTTTACCCTCTTCTTCTGGAGAAAAAAAAAGAAAACTTCCACAGCATAAACTTCATACCACAAATTGGTAACAAAATTTGCAATTGACTGAAACAGAATAATATTAATATTATTCGTACAAATAAGAAAAACTTAGGTTCACTCTTAATCAACAGCAAAGACTGTCGTGAAACGTGTGAAAAAAACGGTATTTACAAATTATTTTGTAATGAATGCCCTGCATTTACATAGGTCAGACAGGACGATCTACAAACAAAAAAACATAAAAAGAGTATTACATAATAAAATAACATCTGCTTTTTCAGAACATTGTATAAATATCAACCATTTCATAGATTTCAGTAGAACTGAGATTTTATACGTAGGTAATAAGAGGAGAAGAATGGACCTTTTAGAAAGTTTGGAAATTTGTTTAGCACATGGTAAGAAGCTACCTATCACAAATGATCTATTCAATCTAATTTATCTCCATTGCTCTCATCCTTAAACGATTAGGATCGAACTAACACCATTATTTTTATTTTTCAAAATTGTACCTATGGTCTTCCCTACCATTATAAATATGATTTTAAGTTTTGTTCTCTTCAGTTTTGAAAATGGGCTAAAAACTGGAAACATATATGTCAACAGACATCAAATAAACAGTCAAACTTAAGCCAAGTTGTTTTTATGTACTATAGTAATTAGTTTAAGTTATAAAATTTTTTGCGCTCTATCTTCTAATTTATGTTTCTTGAGTCACATAGATTTATATCTTGGCCAAGTTGTTTTTATTTACTTTATTAAATATGCTAAATAGTCTGTGAGCGATATGGGGCTACGTAATTATTGTCACTTATATTTTTTTAATATAATGTTGGCCATTTTGGAATATTCGAAAACGTTTTCAACACATTATTCAAACTAAAACTCGAGTTTCACAAATCTGTATATGTATATCCTTTGCTTCGGTCCCTAACTCCAAGTTTTAGAAAGAATAGCATTTTGACTGAATCATAACCAGAAATATATGTTTTTTCATAATTTATTATCCTCAGCATTCAGTGGATGAACACTGTATCTTCTTCTTCGTCTATTATCCATAAAAGCAAAGGAAGATTTAATTTGCATTTCCAGCAGCTTAAATTCCTCGAGAAAAACGATGTGTTCAGAGCTTCTAGTTCATATTAAAAACCCCAATATATTGCGAGAAAGAACATAAACGGAAATAAGCAAAAGGGCCGAAAATGTTTATGACATGATCTCCTACATTTCCATGCAAAATATATACCTAGAATGGGTGAAGGTTACTCGTAGGATACTGTTTTTTGTTCCATTCCGCTATCTGAGGCGGACTTTTGATTCCAAGGGATCTAAAGTATGAATTGGGTGCTAAGAAGTGAATTCAAGACCGAGATGAACACATAAATTTTTAAGTATATCCCGGGAATTTCTGGCTGACGGGGTTATTACTTGGAGAATCCCTTAGAATTCGTTGTTTCATAGCAGCGGCGAATTCGATATTTCATTCAGTTTGGACTTATTTTCATTCTCAGGATTTTCTAGAATTTTAGTGAAGAAATGTAAGCACTGGTGTGAACGCATCGAAATTGTTTCCTGAGTAGAACCAATCACGTGCCCCTAATAGTTTCGACTGACATTATAAGTATTTTTTGTATTTCCATTCAATTCATGGATGGGTACCAAGGATAGATATTTCGAATCGGAAAAGAGCTGGACAGATCATTATTGAGTTTAATTAGTTAAATAGTTGTTTGTAAGCATTCGCTGGGCAGCCATCTTGTTGGTATCACATGCTGTACGATTTTTTTCAGTACAGTCAGTTTAATCTGGGGAAGATTTTTAATTTGAAATTATTTTTGGGAAAAATTCCTCTTTTTCATCGAAGCTGGAACAGTTTAGAGAAGCATTATCCAGGGTTATATACAAATTTTTGGACAAAGTGAAGATTTGTGACAAAAGGATTAAAAAGGCCGTCATAGGGTGTAGAATTTTTAGAATTTCATTCAAATACCTATCATTTTGAAAGCATGCGACACGGATGTTTTTCATATTTTTTGGTAACCAGTACGACTTGCCTCGGCAGCCAGTTGATTTCTTGGGCATATATATATATATATATATATATATATATATATATATTGTTACGTAATTTACAGGTGAAATAAACAAATATACAAAACTATCAACGAAAAGACTCACCGATGTATATAAATTGATTCATTAGAGTGTAATTAGATCAGAATCAATTGAATAATATGAATCCTGACAGAAATATTGATAACTGAATTCATAAAAATACTCACAAGTCAAAATTTTGAAGAGAAAGCTTATTTGGAGTACATAACCACTAGTCGATTTAATTTCCTTCAAACGATGGTCAAAAATCAAAAATCTGGTCGAAAATTTTCAAATAGAACTCACAGGGAGAATTCAATTCGCAATTATTCAATGTAAAGACAGCCAAAGTTGCAAGAAGTAAAGGTAGTTTGAAATTGGTAAAGAAAATGATAAAAAGATTTGTTATAATCATGATCCCTTTATCAATTTTAGCAAAATCATTGACAATGAAGAAGCTAAGTCAAATCTGACTCACCAATTAGTGAAAAAGGGCAAAAATTGATCAAAATTCAATTAATTAAAGGGAATAAAGTATTTACCTCAATAATGTTGAAAATATGTATGTAAAAAATATCCTCGAAGATGCCTATGCATGGATAGAGTTGTAATATCATATAATCTGAAGAAATGTAATCAATTTCATAGCTAATTTTGAGTAATTTTTACGTAAGAAGCATAAGAAGTTGAACTTAGTAAACTTTTGACACTTGAACTACTTTAAGGATGAAGAGCAACACTTTCACTGATTTGTTAAACATGAAATTGATATCAAGATGTTGATAAAAAAGAAGGGCTAATTTTCTACAATACTTTCAAACCAAGAAATAGTGTGAATTTTCCAGAATCATTGAAACCATAATTTCTCAGGAATTTTCGCAAATTCTATAAACTTTGGAATTCAATTTTTCCAGAAAACTATAAGAGGACGAGGCAGGAAAATGACATTTAGTATCCCTTTCTCCAAAGAGGGTACGGTATCGTTCTGATTAAAGATATTTCATTCTTCCAAAATATACAGTTCCATAACCAAAAAAGAAATAACATTATTATTGTGAATTGAAGTTGAATCCAGAAATACGTTACCTGAATGTTTAATAGAAATATTCAAATATAAATCAATTATCAATTTAGATGATCAGAAGAAAATCAACAAAGTTGGCAAAACTTTCACCAAGAATCCAATACAAATTCCTGAAACAGAGAAAGGATACTTGAAAGGGACATTGAAAGTTATAAACAAACTTACCAAAGGTGGAAATTATTCAATTCTGTACAAATTTCAATTCAAAACATTGATATTACGGAATATACACAAGGTTAGATTAGGAACATAGAGTTTAGAAATAAGATTAGTTTAGATTTCACAGATTTATAATTCAGATTACTTTGCTTCGATATATATGATATATATATATTGAAAAATTAAATTACTAGAAATTCAAATTGAACCCTCCCTACTTCATTAAAGCAAAATTAATCAAATTTTCAATTATAAAGTTAAATATCACTGGTTGTCCGAAAAAACACACGATATATTCAATTAGATACAAGGATGACCCAAAAAGTATCAGGAAAATTTTAGAAAGAAAATTTCATAAAATTTGAAAAATAATATTTATGAATTTGAACTTTCATTTTGACTTCTAAAGTAAACCTTTCAAATTCATCCTGCTGACAAACGGCCATACATACAGAATGACCATGCACCATGCATTTTTCATCAGCAAGTCCAACGTAATTGTTCGGGATTGGTACGTGGACGATTTAGTGGATTATTTTATCTCATGCTGCTCTGTAAATGAAAACCAATGAAAAATTTATCTTGTTTTCCCCAGAGAAACTATTTTAATAACAAATCAACCGACGCAATATCAATCTGTCGAATAATCCGGAACCGAATTGTTTTCTACCGGGTAATTATGTTTTGGAAATTCATTCGCAATCCATTGATTTTTGACAATAAATCTAGTTGAAAAATGAATCAGTACGTGCGAATCTCAACATTTCAATCGGGTTTCCAATTTATGGAATCAATTAGTGAGGCGTTATTCAATCAAGGATGAATTGGAAAACTGCATTAATATTCATCATTTCGGGATAGCACGAAAAGATTTTAAGGTTCGGATAATAGTTCTTCGCCAATTTACAGCTTCACTTTGCTAGAAAATAATATCTGTTCGGAGCAATGCAATGTTTTTAATGCATAGTGATTCGGCCAAATTTTAATTTGATGTGTGTAGTTCCTTTTCTTTTTCACCAAATTTTCATATGGTTTTCTCTTATTTAAATTTTACAATGCGAATATTGCTTCTTTATTGTTATTTTGGTTTGAAATATTTAATGACGGGAGTCAACTTGAACATGATATAAGATGCTATAGGCCAATAAGCCTATTACCAATTTTGGGAAAATTGTTTGAGAAGCTTCTATTCAAAAGATCGAGAAGCAATATCGATCTACACAAACCATCAATTAAAATTTAGAGAAAATCATTCAACAACACATCAAATACACTGGATAATGAACACCATTTCAACAAGCCTCGAAAGAAAAATACTGCACTGCTGTATTTTTAGACACATATCAAGGTTTTGATAAAGTTTGCATAGTGGATTACTCTTCAAATTGAAGAAGCTTCTTTCTCAACCCTACTATCTGATTCTGAAGTCCTACCTATCCAATCGATACTTTGCTGTGAAATATGACGATGCTATATCTATCTCGATTGAAATTGAAGCAGGAGTTCCACAGGGAAGTATATTAGGTCCTCTGCTTTAACTGATATATACATCGGATATTCAAGAAGAGCATAACATTACACAAGCCACTTTTGCAAACGACATAGCGACTTTGACATTCCATGAAAATGAAGCAAAACCTTTCAAAAACCTTCAGGAACATCTGAATGAACTAGGACAAAGGTACCGAAAATGGCGCCTTATCATTTATGAAACAAAATCCACACAAGTTACATTCACCAATAAAAGAGATATATTTCTGCCAGTTAAAATACATGATAAACAAATTCTAGTTAAAACAGAAACAAAATACCTAGGTATTCACTTGTACCAACGCGTCACTTGGAAACATCACATTCACGTTAAAAAGACACAAATAAACATCAAAATTAGGCAAATGTATTGGCTTATGGGCAGACAATCAGAACTTTGTCTCTAAAATAAGGTTATTAATCGAAAAAGCTATTACAAAACCAATATGGACATAGATTTCCAATATTCAAATTATACATTGACTTCAATCAAAAATACTACGTTCATTTACAAATGCACCTTGGTATGTTTCTTATTTGACAATTCATAATGATTTGAAGATGTCCTTCGTTAGGGATGAAATCCGAAAACGTTCAAGAAAATACCACCAAAATCTTGAAAACAGTATTATATATAGATCTGCTAGCAGAAAACCCGTTCAACATGAAGTACTGTAAAGAAGTATCAAAACGAGTGGAAATATCCTTGCAAAGAGAACCACTAATGCGTAAAAATGATTTTCACATATTATTTTCTAATGAAAATCACTATCGAGTTTCGTCAAAACAAGCTACCACTCAATTATATCATCAGGAATGATTCACGTGGCGCCCCCTATAACAAAAAGTGAAGTGATAAATAAAATTATATTTCTCGTACAAAGTTATGCCCCTGTGCCGATTTTGATAACAATTGAGAAAAAAGAGTGAAATTATTGGCAAAATAAGGAAAAAACTTTAACGCCGTGTATCTTTTACCACAGCAATATTTTAGTAAGGCATATTTGATCTTATTGCCACATATTTGTCCAGTTGTCCTTAACCTGTATCCCAATAGTTATGATTCACTAGGTTTACACTTATTTTCTTTTCGAAAAGCGGATATGGCCATGGAGTTTTGACAATTATGCATGAAAATGAATTTTCGTGAATTTTCAGCTATAGAAGGCGCAGCCCTCTATCAAGTTTTGTTGTGTTCATTTTCGTATGCCCCCTCCTTGAGAAAGATGTACTTTAAATTTTACACGGACCTCTAATAAGAGTATATTTTGAAAGAAATCAATGGAAGTTCATATCATTGTAAAAAGCAAGGTATGTCATTAACCATGGAAAATGGTATCAGACAAATGGCTTCGCTTGCAGCACCATATCCTTTTCATGAAATTTTCCATGACTAATTCGCACATTTGTGGCTCGAAAACTTCACGATTTCCATCTTTAAGTTCTTGAATTGATTGTGGAGCATTGGAATAGACCTTTTCTTTTACGTGGTCCCATAGAAAAAATTCTAAAGGTGCTAAATCACAACACCTCGGCGGCCAATTGTGATTGTCTCGATGCTTGTGTGGCACGTAGTGCCATCATTATATTCCATCTTCTGCTCATAAAAAGTTATTAATCATAGCTCAGTATCGCAATCCATTCACTGTAACAGTTGCAGCAGTTTTATTTTCTAATAAATATGATCCAATCATATTGTCAGCCTAAAAACCACACTCATTGCGACAATTCTGCTTAATAACCTAGCCGCATAAGTGAAAATGCACCCCATCACTGAAGATGATTTTTCCATGAAAATCCGGTTCATTTTGATGCATTTCACGGACCCAATCGGCGAAGATACGACGTTGCTTGTGATCGGTGGGTTTGAGTTCTAGTCTTAAATGAACTTCCTTTTTTACTTTTACTGGTTCCACTTTTGGGTTCACTTTTCACAAATTAATATTTTATTACCAATAAATAATGTAGATAATACATTCACTTCCAGGCCTTTAGTGCATTATGGGTCTCCAAGAGAGAAAGAGAGAGAGAGAGAGTTCCTTGGAAGGTAAAAGTGAAATGCGAATATGAAATTTTTCAAGAGTAAAGATATATGTGTTTCATCAATTAAGAGAACTTACTTCTAGAGAATGTGGATCAGAATTTAATGTTCGAAGAGAGAATATTGCGTAACCATTTGGTCGAGGGATGCCTTCAACTGTGCCTTTCGGCAAACTGTAGTACAGGGTGAGTAATGCGTAACCGTCTGATCGAGGGAATGTCTTCAACTATGCAGTTCGGCCCACTGTAGTACAGAGTGAGTAATGCGTGAACGACTGGTCGAGGAAATGTCTTCAACTGTACCTTTAGGCTAACTGGCCGAATGAGAGAATGGGTTGGGGTCTCGAAAAGGTCGCCCAGTAGATTCCGATACGAAATGCGACTGTTGTCGTCCTGAAATGGCTAAAACGGTTCTAATGGGTTTCTAAGAAAAATATGAAGGACAAATATTTTCGTTTCTTAACTGTTGTTTAGGCCCGTTTAGGTTACTAGGAAAAAAATGAGACATATTTGAAAGGCCTCAATTGTTGAACTCTGGGGATCATAATTATTATGTACCTGTATAGTGAATTAAGAACTATTTGTTCGAAGTGAAAAATATCTCTGTTAAGATATCCCGTGCTGTCGTCTTAATCAAACGCACTCAAAATTATTCTCAGTTAAAATATTCTGTAGCAGCTAAAATCAATATCCGATACAATACAGGGGCAAATAGAATATTCTTCACCGAATAAAAAAGTACGTAACATGTACAACCGTATCGAGAAATGCCCCATCCCTTATCTTGCCAGATTTCTATCCATACATTTCCGGACCGACTTTATAGGCAGCAATAACTCACCGAACATTCAAAAATCATTTAGTGCTCGAAGCCTCGAGCTGCCAGGACGCGACTACTGAGGAATTTTAATATCCACATTCTTTGGAGCGACGGCGGAAGGGGTTCGGAAGGTCTGTGCCGACGCTCTTCCTGTGGTACGTCATCAGCGCCACTTCATCCCCGACACAACGAAGGTTATCGTCGTTTAGTGGTTTATGACGGGGGCGGAAAACGTCGGAACGGTCGGAGTGTTTGTAGTCATACCGGCGTGTAGTTTAACGCCGCAAACTATCGCCTTTTATTATTTTTTATGGAGACGTCGATCTCTTACGTGAATGCAGGCGTAGTTGGTTGGAGTACATATAGGGGATGTTTTAAGGTTTGAGCACAGGGTTGAAATTGTTTGGCGTTCACAGATTTAAGAAAAGAAAATACATCATTTCTGTTTGAAATACAAGACTTTATTTAACATGTTTCGGATTGTCCAATTTGGGTCAAAAAGAAGTCTTGGCCCTTATTGGCGAAAAACTCTAACAATCTTCTCTTGATGCCAAAATCTTATCATTCAGGAAGTTTTGCAATGCTTGAAAAAATGATAATCCGGTCAGGTCCGGATTATAAGGTGGATACATTAAACTACCCAACCAAGCTCTCGGAGTTTCTGGCGAGTCACTACAGACGTGTGTGACTTGAGGTTGTCCTTACGGAACACAACACTCTTCTGTTAGTCAACTCTGGCTGTATCTGGTGTATCGCTAGCTTCAAACGGTCTAGTTGTTGACAGTAGAGATACAATTTTAGTTTTTGGCCATTTGGAAGCAACTCATAATAAATGATTCTTTGTCAGCACCACCAAACGCACAGTAGAACCTTCCTGGCCGTAAGTCCTGGTTTGGTCACCGTTTGAGCTGCTTCACCGTGCTTTGACTACGATCGTTATCACACAATATTGTCGTGTGTGACCCATTTCTTATCTCCAGTCATCATGCGATAACCAAATGGGTGGATTTAAGTCCGTTTTGACAAAGTTTCGCAGATGAAAATTGTGTTTTGGTGTTAATAAACAGGAATTAGTGAAATAATACATAAAATTGATATTTCTTGTCCAAATCATTGTCTCTGTGCCTATGTATATATTAATTGAGAAACAAACAGTGAAATTATCGGCAAAACCTGAAAAAAATCAACTTTAACGCCTTGTATCTTTTTGCACTTTGATATTTTATTGAAGCATATTTGGTCCAATTAACCTGTCCCTAATCTATGGCCCAATAGTTTTGATACAACCCATATAGGATAGATAGAACAGCCGCTTAACATCAGAGTTACGAAAAACAAAAATCGCACCAACAAAGAAGGAACAATTAAATCGGGAACAACAGAACACACCTGGGCTAAGCATCATGAAACCAAGTGGAACCACCAAGCCAAGATTATTCACTGGAAACAGCACTGAAAAAGTGCATGTTCAAAGACGCAGTCTTCAAATAACCGAATCGACACGTCTACAGCCATTCAAGTAAAGCAGTTCCACTGGACCGAACCGTGAAATGGAATTATATTATCCACATATTTCTGTTCCAATCTACCTCTTTGACCGATATACACGATGGGGCAATTATTGCAAGTCAACTTTCAGACACCAGATTCATTGTCTTCATCTGTTTGATTGTTGCTCTTCTTATACCAATTCCCAAATTATTAACTATTCTTGAAGCTGAGAAAGTATCGACTAATGTGATGCTCCATTGTCGAAAATTGTAATGAATTTCGTGAGACATTCTCGTTAAGATAATTGCTGTTATAAAATATTTCAGATTCATTTAAAATCTACTGAAACAAATTTTCACGACTACTTGTTCTGAAATTATTGTTCGTCGAATCCCTTCGGTTTGCTACATATCACCTTTTTGCGCTCCCCTCTTGAAACTAAGGGTTCAGTCAATTATTCCCAAGGAAATAAGAGGTTGAAAAGGGTCGAACGGAATAACGTATAAATTCCTCGATTTTGGACCTATTCTGAAATAATCTGACTCATTGGGATTGAGGGATCCACACCGAGAATTTAGGTCATATCTGATGCTCTAGCTCCATTATGAATATTAATGGTTGACCGTTTTTGATTCAAATGGTTTGGATGGAAATTAGTTATAAGTCTAAGAGCCTCACTGAATTATTCACGATTGCACCACCATCAACGACATGCCTCTTGAGCAAACCCAATTCGGCGATATTTGATGTTTCAGTCACGTTCAATATTATTTCCCAGAATGGAATAATATCGCAAAATTAAGTTTGGGTCGGACTACCAAGAAAAGTATTTTTTGCATTATTTAGTGGTATCTATTCGATCCCGTACAGTAGTCGCCTATCTTAGACGTAATCTTTAGAGTAAATCAAACTTTTTCTACGCTTGAACTACTCCGGAAATCATATCTCAGCTGGCCCCTTATGCTATAAATTAATATGTCCAAAGTTTTTTTTTTTTATTTGAAAAAATCTCGTGCTTCGACCATTCATCAAGTTCTTCAATATCCAAAGTTCTCAAAGCTCCCAGCTCGTTTACGGTTCGTATCATAGCAAGGGAAGGAATTTTTTTCAACAAATAACAAAAATATAATTAAAATATGAATTTAATCAATTTCATTTACATCGATAACAAAAATTTTAAATATCATACAGGTTTATTCTGTTTACCTCCTACAATTTTTAATTTAAAAAAAGTTTTATTCAAAAATTTAGAATGAAATAAATGTCTTTAGAACAATCTGTGCCAATTTAGTGGACATATAGAATTAACGCTTATTACATTATGCTAAAGGGAATGAAATAATTCAAAGATATATAAATTCTCAATTGAAAATCATTAAATAAATACTTGAAGAATACGAAATTTTGTCTCGTACCTTGTTTTATTAAAACTGAATTCTTTTCCAAAAATGCAAAACAAAACCTCAACAACTTGCTGAAATTATGTTCCTTCAAAAAAATTTCTAAAAGATGGAGAACATTTTCAAAAAGCAATTAAGGATTATCACAATGGGAACTTCATATTTAAAAAATAAAAATAATTAACAAAAAATATTTTACCAGACAAACTGAATGTAGTCAACAGGACAAACACTAGATCACTGAAGTGATCTTTTAAAAATCCTACGTATTCTATGTTATCACTGAAATTAGATAAAGTTTGCAAGGTATTTTATGGACTCCTTTAAAACCAAATGATAATATGTCATAAGTGTAAAGTAAATGTTTAATATGTTTATATATACAATCAAACAATAAAAAGAGGTTTTTTCTTGATAGAAGGATTATTACAAAATTTTAGATATCAGACAGATTTATTCTGTTAACCTCCTACCAATTTCAATTTGAAAAAACTTTTAATCAGAAACTTTTACAATTTAATTAAATGAATGTCTTTAGAACGCAAAGTGTCAATTTAGTAGACATTACAATAATCGAGTTGAAATTGCAAAGAATGAATTGAAAATTTCAAAAAATTTTAGAATAATTTCTATGAAGAAGAAGAAAGTGCACAGATTATTTCTCTTCACCATGAACTCTTCATTGTTGGACGCCAATGATTTCAAAACTTTTATTACTTTTGTTTGAAGTCATTAGCGTCGAACAATCGTTACAATGTGAAAGTAATCAATAAAATAACTTTTTTAAAAACAGCATAAAATAGCTTTAGCTTCTCGTTGCTCTATTCTTCAGGACAAAGAAAAGGAAAAATTTTATAGCATAAATTCCACTCCATAAATAAGTAATAAAATTTGCAATAGACTAAAACAGAATAATATTAATATAATTTGTATGAATAAGAAAAACTTAGGTTCACTCTTAGTGAATAGCAGAGACTGTCGTGAAACGTGTGAAAATGCGGTATATACAAATTATATTGTAATGAATGCCCCGCATTTTAGATAGGTCAGACAGGTCGATCAATAAACATAAAGGTAAAAGAACATACAATAATAAAGTACATTACATAATGAAATAACATATGGTTTCTCGGAACATTGTATAAGTAACAACCATTTCATAGATTTCAGTAGAATTGAGATTTTACACGTAGGTAATAAAAGCAGAAGAATGGGCCTTTCAGGAAGTTTGGAAATTTGTTAAGCACATGGTAAAAAGCTACCAATTAAAAATGAACATCTTAAATTTAATTTATCACTATTTCTCCTATCTTTAAAAGATTAGAACCCAACTAACACCATATTTTTACACTGCTCAAAATTGTAAATTTGATCTACCCTACCATTATTAATAGAATTTTAAGTTTTGTTCTCTTCACTTTTGAAAATGGGCTAAAAACCCGAAACATATATGTCAACAGATATCAAATAAACAGTGAATCTTAAGTCAAGTTGTTTTTATTTACTTTATTAAATCAAATGAAAAGACGTCAAAAATATTTCATGTAGACATGTTAAAATACCCTTTAAGGTTACTAGAATAATTAACTTTCGTTTCACCTCTCTTTTAAGTACAAAGTTGTTTTATTCATTTAGGTTGTTCATTACACAGTCTTGTAAACATACGTAATGTGTTTTTTCCGTGAATATTAATCAATGCCTTGGATAGTTTATATCTTATGCTCTATCATTATAAGTTACATTTACAGTTTCATTGATATTCTATTTCTATGTAAGTAATTTAAGCATTCATATAAATACAAGTCATAAACTGAAAATAAACAATTCAATTTGAAGACACCCCTAAAAGATTCCCTAAATCCCATTTTGAGCAATCTTCAAATCCCTTCTTCCGTGCAACAAAAACTCTTTCTAATATAAGTCTAATCTATAATTTTTAAAGTATTTGCTCACTGTCACCAAAAGTGATCTCATTAAGTTTTCTTTTTTCGAATAATTTCGTATTAAAATCTACCCATTTTGTTTTCCCTTAGTTTAATCAGAGATCATTCTCGTCCAAGAACCATTTCACTGTCAAGAACATGTGTTATTTATTTCTTCCTGAGTTTATCCTCTTTTCACTCTATTTGTATTTTTTGCAAAATTTACCACACTTTCTGCTATATGCTCAGGTATATGAATAACATAAATCAGAAATAACACGGACCCTACTAAGCTACCTGGATAAATTCTCAATTATCGAGGACTTACCATTCTCCACAATAACTCTTTGTTTTCTATTTCTGAAATAAAATTCAAACCGTTCCAAAACATTTCCCCTTAAACCTACTTTCTCCGAGTTCTACAATAACTTGTTTCTGGTTAAAGGATGAAAGGCTCTTGATAGATTTAAGAAAATACCAAAGACCATTGTATTATTTTCCAATAGTTTGTGAACTCCTTGACTGAACTTAAATGGCTGCTTGTATAGAGAAACCTTGCATATAGGTATGTTGACTTGCTAAGAAGATATTGTATGGGTGAACATAATTCAGGATTCTGCTACATATTAGATGTCCAGATATTTTTGAAAAGCTTAGTGATAAACAAACTGGTCTTAGTTTTCTATTAACACTAGTTCACCACTATTGATGATGGATTTCATTAGAGCCAACTTTAGCGAATCAGGAAATTTTCGAAACTTGGAGGAGTTATTAATAATTCATGAAAGAATATTACATATTTTGCCTTGAGATAGTTTGACTACGAGTGTGGGTATTCCATCAAGACTGCTCAATTTGTTTCTCAATGATTTTGTTAGTAATCTCTTCTGGATTCTTCGGTCTTGAGTAAAGAGATTTATCACTGTCTTCGATTGAATGATCCAAACTTTCCCAACTTTTCTCTTCAATTTTCCACATTGCCTTAGTTTTATCATCCGATCCTGCTATTCGGTTTTCTTAATGAACTATTCTGTTTGATTCCACTATTGATGATGGATTTCATTAGAGCCAACTTTAGCGAATCAGGAAATTTTCGAAACTTGGAGGAGTTATTAATAATTCATGAAAGAATATTACATATTTTGCCTTGAGATAGTTTGACTACGAGTGTGGGTATTCCATCAAGACTGCTCAATTTGTTTCTCAATGATTTTATTAGTAATCTCTTCTGGATTCTTCGGTCTTGAGTAAAGAGATTTATCACTGTCTTCGATTGAATGATCCAAACTTTCCCAACTTTTCTCTTCAATTTTCCACATTGTCTTAGTTTTATCATCCGATCCTGCTATTCGGTTTTCTTAATGAACTATTCTGTTTGATTCCAGGTAGTCATCATTCTTGTGTTTGTACGTAGTACTGAACTATGGTTGATAGATTTTTAGCTTTTGTAGAATACCTAATTAATTTTTTTAAACTGGCGATAGATTGGTATAGTTCCTAAACTATTTACCTTCAAACTTTTGATGAGGTTTTTCCTTTTGGTGCGTCCAAATAAGGAGTACAAACTCAATAGGAACCTGAAATTGTATAATTCTTTCCAAAATTCACTGAAATCGACAATTATCACAATGAAGTGGATTTTTTGGTTAGCACCATATGAGATCATTTCAACTTCCTCCATTCAATTGAAATCAAAGAGATTCTTTCAAAAAATCCTTTTAGTTCCCCTCGAAGTAAATTATAGTCTAAATTCAAAAGCTTGGAGTCAGAAAGCTTATTTAGATAGCCCACTTCCCTCGATTAATATTTCGTGTGGAGAAAGTTCTCCTCACTGTAGATTGCCATTTAGTTTTCGACAATTCCACTCGAAACTCGAACATTTATCTAACGCAGCGGGCGATAAATCGGCTTTCCCAGAAAGTTTTTCCAACTTAGAGATTCTTTGGAGGTTAACTTTGAAATTGGCGATTTACTGGGCTAAAACAGATTATTTTTATTTACTGCCTGCTTCTTGCACATTTTACAGTTATATGGTAAATTATACACAAGGTTGTTTCAAAAGATCAGAGAATTTTATAATTGAATCCGAGATTGGCTTAGGCACACAAATTAAGAGTATTTTCCTGAGCAATTATTGAAGGTACTGAAAGTCATAACATTATGGAAACTTTTCAGGAAATGACTACTATTGAATTTATGTTATTATCAATTCATTCAATATGGAAACCATAAATTCATTAACGGAATAAGAGAACCATATCAAAAGAAGAAAAATATGTTCAGCTTTGAAACCACCAGAAATAAAGTGTCAGCAGCTAAATTTTTCGATTGTAATAGGAGAGTTTCTTCTTTGGTATTTCAGGTAGAATTATCGGTAAGATAGTATTCGACGATACTTCTTTCTCAAAATCTCAGCACCTTACATCTGTGTTACAGTTCGGAACTTAAATAAAGCCGATTAGGTGTCGTTGATCGTCGGGTATAAGCGGCATATATGCATGTTTCATAGCTTTTCGCCTATTCATCAGTGCGCTTCTATAATACTAACGAATGCAATGCATCCCTGCATAGTTAATTTACTGTTTTGCCAAACAACAGTGCCATCTAATGGATGCGAATACACATACGCAGCATACAACCCCAGCCTAAATCAAATACCGAATTGCATTCCTAACTACTAGCGTTACAGACGAAGAAATCTGCCTCATGCTCATGGAATATCCAACTGAGGAGCTTTGCCAATAATTTGCATTTCTCTTCAGTTGAATTAATAAAATCGTACCTCATTTATTGAGAAAATTATAATAAAATACTTCTTATTTACCATCCTCATATTCTTTAATAATTTAAATATCAAAACAGATTTATTCTGTTAGCCTCCCACAAATTTTTATTTCAAAAAATAATTATTCAAATTTTCTAATAATCTTTTTATCAACCTCTTCTTATTATTTTATTGTTTATATAATACATAATTTTATTTTGGTTTTCCTGGCTCATTATATAAGTGTCATTTGGTTTTAGCTAAGGCCATAAAATACCTCATAAGCTTTGTGTGATTTTTGTGATGAATATAGAATAAGTAGGATTTTTAAAGTTCTCTAATTTTATTGTTTGTTCAACAAGAATTACATGAAGTCTCTCTGATTTCATTTTTTAAATGTGAAGTAGGACTGATGAAGATCTTATTTAATTTCAATTTTTTTTTCAGGATTTACCTCATGTTTTGAGTGATTTTTGAAGTACATAATTATTTAAATAATTGAATATTTCAAATAAATTAGTTTTGGAGAAGTTCTCGAAATTATATTTTGCATTTTTGAAAAAGATTTTCATAAATATAAGATTTTGTCTGCTCCAAGTATTTATTTAGTAATTTCAATTGATAATTTATATTTCGTAGGGTTTTTTTTATTACTTTTGATATTATATAATGAGTTTTGATTTTATGCGTCTACTAAATTTAAGCAGTACTTATAAGGGATTTTTTTAATTCTAAAATTTTTTGAATAAAAATTTCTGAAATTAAAATTTGTAGGAGGCTAATAGAATAAATCTGTTTTGATATTTAAATTGTGTAATAATCCTTATATCAAGTAAAAATCCTCTTCTCATCATTTCATCCTCATATTCGTTATCAAGCACTGGTCAACAAATATTTTAGAGACATTCCCTGAATAAGTGTCAATCAAGATGTCAGTGTTTATCTTATTGGATATTCACATCAAGTGCAAACTTAACTAGCGGTAAAAAAATATTTTATCACCAGAAATGCATGTGGAATTTTCCATGTTGGTTGTGAAAATCCATTATTCTAATGTTCATTAATATCATTGTGGAACCTTAAAAAAAATTCCGTTCGCCACGTGTCCTCAGATACGTTTCAAGTAGGTGTGGATAATCATTGAGCTTCATTCTTTACAAGTTGTAAAGGTTTCCTTGGCGCACCTTGTATATTTTCAACCAATAAACCTGGGTCAAATCAAATAAAAAGCCTGAAAGAGGATTTTACGTTGAAATTCATAAATTTCTTTTCGTCGGTTTAAGAGCAAGCCAACGATGAACGGATGGAAAAATAAAGGTGGAAAATTAAGGAGGGTGTTAATGTTTTTCATCCCGATTCTGGCGATTTTTTATGGAAGAATAACAAACCCAAAATGCCCCGAAACATCCGGCGTCGCCGAAATTTTTCCCGACAATCTAGCACAAAAAAGCCGTAATGACCTGCCGCTTGAAATTCATAACCCACCTCTTCTGCATTCGCCCAGCGGTATCAATCTACACGCTGAAGAACTGGTTATAGTCGGAAAGATACTGAGATAACGAATCCTTCTGGGACCGATAAATCCGATGTGTAAAATTGCAGAAAGCTTTCTGGAACATTTCTATGTAAATTGTGAAGAAGCGATGCGAACTGGATGCGAATGCGCGATGCTCAAGGTCATCCGGGAATGCGATGGGCGCCATGAAAGGGACCATTAAATATGAATTTGGGAAGGTTGAATTTGATGAAAGACGTCCCGCGGGAGTGATTGGGGTATTTCGATCGAAAAATTGAAATTTTACATGGATATCTGGATGGTGATGTGTTTTTGATAGCCTCGATTCACGAGAGTGTATCTTGTGTTGCAGTGTTTTCCATTCGATATCAAGGCGAAGGTGAAACATGACTCATGCTTTAAAATGGCTGTTTATAAACTGCTCCCAGAAATTTGAGCAAGTTAATATATATTTGAATAAGTTCAAATATAAATTAAAAATTACTGGGAAGGGTCTCCTTTAATATTTAAGATGTTAACTGGATCAATTTTTCGAAACCTGTACAAATTCAATCTGAAAATCTCTTAAGAACTCAAAAATTAAATCGCATAATATGTCTAAGGAACACTGTTTTTTTAGACATAGAATTATCAACACATGCACGCGGCAGTTGACCAATCAAGAATAAAAACAAAATATGAAATAATGATGGTAATCATCCAGCACACATCATCTGGGTTAGATGTTTTCAATTTGATATTTATATATAATAATTTTCTTTTATGAAAATGCATATAGCACATTTTCCACAGAAAGTATTAGAAATTTTTACCCATATTCTGATTAGATGAAACTTTTTGGATGCTAAATAAGTATAATCAATCTATACTACTCTGTCAAGAAAGTACCGGGAATTTTCAATTAAAACAACATTTTTACATTTAATCGTGAAAATTTATTGGGTCGCCTTCAAAATAGGCTCCATTTTCTCCAATACATCTATGCCAACGGCACTTCCAATTATCGAAACATTTTTTATAGGCGCTTTCCGGAATGGACTTTAGCTCTCGCGCCGAATTTTGTTTTATGGCTTCAATCGACTGAAAACGGGTGCCAAAAAGGGGCAATTTTAGTTTTGGGAAGAGGAAAAAGTCGCAGGGAGCCAAATCCGGCGAATACGGTGGTTGCTGAAGCACGTTTGTTGAGTTTTTGGCGAGAAAGTCAGTCACAATCGTAGCTCGGTAAGAAGGCGCGTTATCGTCATGCAAAATCCATGAGTTTTTCGCCCACAAACTTGGCCGCTTCTTACGGATACGCTTACGCAAACGTTTCATAACACCTAGGTAATACTCCTTGTTTACCGTCTGACCCTCTGGAACGAATTCCTAGTGCACCACGCCACGGATATCGAAGAAAACAATGAGCATCACCTTCATTTTCGAGCGGCTTTGGCGTGGTTTTTTCGGTTTCGGCTCATTTTTGGCCACCCATTCCGATGAGTGCTGGCTTGTTTGCATATCGTACTCATAGACCCAGGTCTCATCACCAGTTATGATGCGTTCCATGAATGTAGAATCGGAATTACAGCGATCCAGCATGTCTGAAGCAACCTGTTCGCGATGACGTTTTTGAAGAAAATTCAGGTCTTTCGGTACGAGTCGTGCGGCCACCTTTCTCATGCCCAAAATATCAATCAAAATCGTACGTGCGGACTCGTGGGATATCTTAAGATCATGTGCTATCTCTCTCAAGCTGGTACGACGGTTTTCCAGCACCCTTTCCTTAATTTTATCGACGTTATCTTCGATCGAAGCCGTCGATGGGCGACCACTTCACGACCGTCCTTGAAGGCTCTGTACCACTGATATGCACGAGTTTTCGATAGAGCATTATCACCAAAGGCCTTTTGCAACATTTTCAATGCATCGGCACACGAAAATTCATTTGCAACACAAAACTTTAAACAAATTCTTTGCTCAACGTAATCACCCATAGTAAAAATCGGCACGCACTCTGACATCGACTGACTTAATCAGCTGTTGCAAACACACTAGTTGACAGATCCCGCTCAAGCTTGGCATAGTAATTAAGGACAGTGGTACCAACCTAGGAAAAAAAAATTTTACCTGCCTCATTGCCCCGCCAGATTTGAATCGATAATTCCCGGTACTTTCTTGACAGAATGTATATAGTTCGTCTAAAAAGTATACGTAAAAAACAAAGCTCAATTGTAATTATTTAGCATATGTTTTTAATTCTTGAATCAGAAAATTATAACGAAATATTCCACTTATTACTCATACAACTTCCATTTAACTGTAAACACTTGACTAAACGTCGGGGTACACCCGAAACTAGATCACCTCCATAATTTTCGATGATGGTAGTTCAGGACTGTAAAACCCACCGATTAAATCATCTTTATTTCGTAGCGCTGCTCGTTCAACTTAAATCTTCATTAGTTCCCATATGCTTACAATGGGACTAAGATCTGGTGAAGCTGCTGGCCATGAAATAGTTGTTACTTGGTGTTCTTGTATCCAAGCTTGAGTATAGGCCGAATTATGGCTTCTTGGATAATCCTGCAGAAAACGCCACCCTTCTGGATATAAAGCATGTGCCGTTTCAAGGATAAAATCGTTTAGAGTGCCACAATACTTTTCACTTTTAATGGAACCATCAACTATACAGAGAGGCGAAACACCACGCTGCTCCCCGAACCGTTATTTTGGTGGAAAACTCGGAAATTTGGACGATAACAGGTTTTTTTTGATAGGTTTTTTAAGTGATTCACACCAAGTTTGAGAAAACTTTCATCAGATATAAAGACATTATTAAAATTATCTTCTTGAAAACGTTGACGAAATTCTATCATTCGTTCTTTTTGTAAAGGTGTCATTAAAGGAATTTTTTTGGTTTCCTAGATATGTAACCTTGTCTTTTCAGTGACATACGGATAGTTAATGGACATACCTTTATGTTTCGTTGATTTTCAAATCTGTTTGCCAATTTGCGAAACCGCAGGCACGGTTTGTGTCGTTCTTAGGCCAATAAAGCGTTCAAATTGTTTCCTTTAATCTTACGCGGTCTTCCTGAAACTAGCCTATGCCTCATATACATGCCATTTTTATCCTCTTTATTGTCTTATAAACAGCACCTTTTTCTAGTTTAGTCAATTGCACAAAATTTTTAACGTTTCGAACCCTCTTCTATACAAATAGTCTACCTGTTTGTTTTTATAGTTGCGACATTATTTTATAAATTGTATACCTGTTGACAATCAACAATATTTGGTAAATAGTGTTGCCATGCAATTTTGGCCATAGCCGACAATCGGCACAACTTATTTTATATATTACTTTCCTCTTAGAATGTTACAGAAAAAAGTATAATATATTGAAATGATAAAAAATAATACATCCTGGATACTTTCTAGATGGACAATATGATCGTATCTCCTTTTCAAAATTTTTCTGTGGAAGAACCTAGTTTCCTAAATGTTGCTCAGTTATCTGAACATCTTTATTTCAGTTCGCTTCTTAACAGGATATTTTTGGATGAAGATATGTAGATATATTTTTTATCGATTGTCTTCATTTAGCATCCAAATAACTTCCAACTAGAAGTTTTAGAATCCTTTTCCGGAGAATCTATTTTTTAAATAGAACAATGAAAAACACCTTTTTAAATTGTTTATAGAACATTTTTTGTTAATGGATTTCGATATTTCTTGATATCGAAACAGGCTGTCATGGATGATGTTTACTGTGTGATCTGGATCAATATTTCATATTTTTTTTATCCTTTATTGGTAAACTGCCGCACGTGTGTGTTTATAATTTCAAAAAGTTTTCAAGAGATTTTCAGTCTAAATTTGTGAATGTTTCTCAGAATTGATGTAATTAATGTCTGTAACATTTAGTGTTTATATTTGATAAAAAAATGTTTGCTATTATATTTGAGTGGTTTATTAGCCCCTCTTTCTCAAAATTAATCAGTTGTATACAAAATTCTATTTCTTATTTATTCAGTAGAGTTCAATTTTTTCTAATTCTGAAAAATTTGCTAGATTTGTGACTAAGACTATATGCTGCCCATCTTCACAAAACCGCATTGAAACCTGGCTTCGTTTTTTTTGTAGTTGTAATGAACTTATATCTACATTATTTCTTCTTTTAAAGCATTCTAAGAGAACATCTTTGTTTAACTTACTTCCCTTTTTGTCATAGTTGTAACTTCAATGCGATGCAATCTGAAGCAATGCATCCGAAGGAAGTCTTGCTTTTCTGAAACGTAAGAGAGCTATTAGAACAATTGCAGGAATTAGAAACACCACATCCATGGAAACAAACACAAATATTTTGGGACGGCCAAACTCTATCAGAACGCTACACCAAGAAGAAATAATCTCTTCATTCCATATTTTAAGATTAAATCTATACAAAATTCCACAAATTATTCAAGTGTAAATTTGCGTAACGACCTTCTGGTAAACTTCAGAACTAAGGATGATTTCAAGAGCTCCTCCAAAATGTTCTGATTTCATTGGCCGATTATTCCATTGAAAAGTTTTTGTCCAAAGAATTGAATCAAAATTTCCTAGTACTTGTATATTTACTACGTATTTCTTTTTTGAATTTTAGGTGCATTTATATTCAGTATTATTTGTTATCATTTGTGCATGAATGTGCATCTATCAGATTTGAATAGCAAACACTCACACTCTTGAATTTCATTAAAATAAATGCCTATCCAGTCAGCAACCTTAACACCTCCAAACGAATTAAGTTTTGTACCGATAAAAGATTTTTGGGTATCACAATTCATTTCAGCAGTAGTAATTAACCTCATGAAGTCTTCTAAGCACTGTTTTTGTCTAAACTTCAACACGTCTATTGTTTCTGCTTTATCAGCATAAACCAATGACTTGACATAACCGCGAAGAAAATAATCCAGTGGAGTTATGTCGCCTGATCTTGGAGGCCGATTAATTGGACCATTTCTCGAAATAATGTTATCGCTAAATCTTTCTTTCTATAAATCTATTGTTACGGTAGCACCATCTTGTTGGAACCAAAACACTTCTGGCTCGATACCATTCAAATTTTAAAACAAATAATCATTGATCATCGAATTGTAACGAGCATCATTCACTGTAACATTATCTCAAGAAATGTGGACCAATGATGCCTCCAGCTTGTAAAGCACACCTTAGAGTGAATTTGGAACCTGCAGAACTTCTTGAGAATTGTTTTCACTCCATATACGGCCATTTTGATCGTTTACATAGCCGTTCAACCAGAAATGACCTTCATCACTAACCGCAATTTTACGATAAAAAAGTGGTTCAACTTCAAGTTGCTCTAGGGCCCAATCAGCAAGCAAACGACGCTTATTATGGTCTAGTGGCTTCAGTTCTTGAACCAGTTGGATCTTGTATGAGTGTAGACCAAGATCTTTACGCAAAATTTTCCATGTGGTGGATGCACAGAGTCCAACTTGTTGTGAACGACGACGAATAGACAAATCTGGATCATCATTAACACTATGACTTACAGCAGCGATATTTTCTTCTGTATGTAAAGTTCTTCGTCTTGTTGTTGTTGCATCGAGTAGAGAAAATGTTGTCCGAAATCTATCCATATTTCGACGAATAAGCTGGTCTGATGGACGATTATGTAAACCATAAATTTTTCGAAGTGTTCTATAATAACAGAACACTAATTTTGAAAATAAATTTCAACAATTTGTACACGTTGTTGTGGCGTGAGTCTTTCCATGTCAAAATCTTCTTCTGTCAAATCAAAGTTATCCCTATTGAAAGTTCTATCACTTCAAACAAAACACCCGATAGTTATTCGTGTGGTTGAGCCCCAAACAATTGACAATGTACTGAATAATTGGGTTCTTGAATTCTTGAACCACGGAATCAGTACCGTCACTGAAAATTTTTCGTTTATAAGAGTCTTTTGCATTCAGGTAAGTAAATCAAAATATGGGATGTATTATTATTTTCAAACCGAGGAATTACAGATGGTACCATGTAATTCCGTCGATAAATTGCATGGCAACAGTTTGACCTGATCCGCTAACGTCACCCCTACGCGTGTAACATCGAACCCCCGCCATCCACCCACCCGATCTGGCAATGCTGTTCTAATTTGAGATTAAAACCCGAGCGATCGCAGGTTTAACAGGTTGAAATATCTGTTAAATTGTTTTTAATGGCCTCGGTAACGACGCACCGACGCTACCTAGGCGTCGGATTCGATAGTTGCAGATTTAATTTGGCTGCAAACGTTTTCTAAACGGCCGTCGGTTCGCAGGATCGTTCGGCAAATCAACAGTTGTTCAATTATTCATCCTTAAATTTTAATGGTGACCCTTTGCTAATGTGGACGATTGTGCGACAGAGAATTTGAGATTGCATGGATGCCGGGTGATTAGGGAGTTTTGTAGGGTGATTCCGTTAATAATAGATCACGTTCTGCATTCTTTATTTGTTAATTTTCTCAAATACGTAGGAGTTAACCATCGAAAATGTGATTCATCCATAAATATATCAGAATAACTTATCATCCAGCCTTTTTGTTATTTCCATAATAAAAAATATTTCATTAAATGAATGGAATATTCGGTTGGCTCTAGGTAATACATTATAAAAATTTTATTTGAAAAATTCACACAGATGTTGGTGAGCAATAAAGAAAGGAAATCATACTTTTTCGAATCGGGGATTCATCAAATTAAAATTAAAAGTGATCATTTGTGTATGAATAGTTCCGAAAAAATGTAGGAGCTGATTCCTTGTCAAAACTTCCTTTTTGTTATTTATCAACGACCTTCCCGCCAATCTGAGGGAATTATTCATCAAATTGGTGAATTGCAAACCGCCAACTCACTAAGATTTGTCTTATTTGCTGATGATTCCTCTGAAGGAATTACTACAGAGTAACACATCATTCCGAAGGTTTTGCATTTATATTCAAGAATATTCTAAAGACATTCTGTTTGGCTTCGACGTAGAAAACTGGATGGAAGTGATGGGTGAAGTGTATGAAGTTATCGAGTTTCTGAACATGGAACAAGTATCGAGATGTTGAGTTTGTTCATTATTTTCTTTTTAGTACTAACTGAATTGTTATTCAATGTTTCTGTCAACATTTTGTATCACTTCAGGCGTGATCAAAGGATCAACAATGAAAACGGACATATCAATTGTTTAACACTTTCCGTTTGCCTTAATTTTGCTATCTCCTCAATATTTACCACATTTTTTTGAATTTCGATTTAAAGTGTTGATATATTTTATTGGAAAATATTTTTGTTTTAATGGCAATGCACTTTTGTAGGATTTTCTTAATGTTAAAATGTGGACACTTATTTGGGTATGGAGTTGTCTCGTGTTCCCCTGATTTGAATAAACTAATAATCAAATTTTTGAGAAGGTCTAATATATTCTACGATTTTGTAGGTTTCTTGCACTAGAATTCATTACCCATCAAATACTGAAAGTGTTAACAATCGTTTTTTTGTTATATTTCACGCATTTTGAATAAAATAAATCATAATGGTTCACACGACTGCACAGAGAGTAGAATTAGTCTCGCGCTATTTCAAAAATTAAGGAAATGCTAGACAAACAGCGAGAATCATCAGCGAATGAAATTTCAAGAATATCGGTAATTCAGCGTCGCTAACAAAAACTGCGAAGGAAACCAGAATGTTACTGAAAAAGCCGCAAAAATGCAGTTATCGGACATAACGAGCTTAATCCTTCGTCAAGTACAAGAAAGTTAACAGAAATTTCAAGAATTGCCTGATTAAATTCAGAGGATCTAGAAAAAACATAATTTACATTCCTATGAGAGCGACCATGTCCAATAATTCAATAAAGACGATCTTGATGGGCAATCGCAATATTGTGAACAGATAAGTGAGAAGATTTTGAATGATTATAATTCTTCAGATTACACTTTTTCTTAACAATAGTGTCAAATCCCATAATTCTAAAAGAACAACATACACAATATCTACAACAATTTACATGTCTGGGCTTGAATTATAGGAAATAGCATCGTGGGTCCCTTTCTCGAATAGAAAACGTATTTTGCCATGCTCCATACTATGCAAACATTTTATGTGACTTTCTGAATTTTCATTTTCCTGAGAATTGGATTGGACGGTGAGGTTATATTAAATGGTCTCCAAAATATCCTGAATTGACATCTCTAGACTTTTATGTGGGGTTATTTGCAGATTGTCGTGGTTGGGACAGTTCCTGCCTTTCGAGAAGATCTTCGTCAGAGAATAGTGTGAGCAATTGTAATGAAATAACACCTGAGATCTTACAGAAAGTAAGAGAAAAAGTTAAACAAAGACCATTTTAATATTGAAAAATAAACGGTAGACAAAAAACAACATCTTATTCATCAAACTCAGAAGACGAACTATTCAATACAATTGCAACAAATTCTCTACACCAAACGGAAATCTTTTTAAATGTTTATGAATTGATTGCAAAATCTTCAAAATGTCGTGTTCCTCGATCCTTATGTCGTTCAATATTCTTGAGTAGGTTGTCACTTCGCTTGGGGGATGATCGTACATCAACGAAATCGTAATCAAAAGAAGGTGTATTTTTTCAGAGTGATAGAACTTTTGATAGGGATAACTGTGATTTGATAGAAGGTAGAAGCCATGTTGTTTTGACATTTCAGTTCAGTAAGCATTGACAAATTATCAGGGAAAGACTCACGCCGCAACAACGTTTACAAATTGTTTGAATTTATTTTCAAATTCAGTGTTCTATTCGCCAAACTTATAGAGCACTTCGTGAGATTCATGGTTTACATAATCGTCCATCAGAGCAGCTTATTCGTCGAACTATCAATAGATTTCGGACAACATTTTCTCTACTCGATGCAACAACAACAACAAGACAAAGAACTGTAGAAGATAATATCGCTGCTGTAAGTCATAGTGTTAATGATGATCCAGATTTATCTATTCGTCGACGTTCCCAACAAGTTGGACTCTGTGCATGCCACCACAAGGAAAATTTTGCGTGCAAATGCTGGTCTACACCCATTCAAGATCCAACTGGTTCAAGAACTAAAGCCACTTTACCAGCTTGATAGCTTGAAGTTGATCCACTTTTCTAACGTAAGATAGTGTTTAATGATGAAGTTCATTTCTAGTTGAACGGCTATGTAAACAAGCGAAATTCTCATATATGGAGTGAAAACAATCCTCAAGAAGTTCTGCAGATTCCATTGCATCCTGAAAATGCACTGTATGGTGTGCTTTACACGCTGGAGGCATTATTGGTCTATATTTCTTTGAAAACAATGCTAGAGCTAATGTTACAGTGAATGTTCGTTGTTACAGGTTGATGATCAATGATTATTAGTTTCAAAATTTGAATGGTATCGACCAAGAAGTGTTTTGGTTCCAACAAGATGGTGCTACATCTCTTGCTGCTACCGTAACAATTGATTTATTGAAAAAAAGATTTGGCGATAATATTATTTCGAGAAATGGTCCAATTAATTGGCCTCCAAGATCATGCGACATAACTCAAGTGGATTATTTTCTTTGAGGTTATACCAACTCATTGGTTCATTCTGATAAACCAGAAACAAAAGACGCTTTGGAAGCGAAAATAACTCGTTTTATTGATGAAATAAGGCCAAAATTATTCGAAAAAATGGTCCAAAATTGGTCTGGTCGTATGCGGTTCCTCAGAGCTAGTCGTGGTTGAGATAGCTGGAAATTATCTTTAAATATAAATGTCATAAAATTATCATTCGAATAAAAAAAAATTTAGCTTCAATCTCAATTTAAATTTGTTTCATTTCAACTTAAAGTTCTATCACTCTGAAAAAAGCACCCGATACTTCTTCCCAAATAAGAATTTAACCTTCTCGGTGTTCTCGAAAAAAACACATACGTAGTTAAATATTCGGCTGAACTATTTTATGTAGGTCATCCTGTATATTCAATTTAGTAATGGATCTTATTAAGAACGCATCTTCCATTTTCCTTCCGAATAGAAATTGATCGACCCTGACTTCTATTTCATTAGCACTAAGCTAGAACACATTGTCCAAAAAGCATCGCCAATATCGGACCAATACTTTTGCGCTTCTTCTATAACGCTGACCTCAGTTAAACGGAATTGCAATCCGAACCTAGACCAGAATCATTCTGTCCGTTTCTCCCCTATAGTGGGAAAAAATTTGAAAATATCTACGTAATAGGAATCCTAACTGGATCAATTTCATCCCAATTCGAGCCATTTGCTCCACATTAGTGTGCAGCGAAGATCTGGGGGACATTGATGTTCCCTCTTTTCCGGTTTAACATTAGATTGCCTGCGCAAAAAGCTTTTCGGTCGGGATATATCTCACCTGAATCACGGACAAATGAATACGTGGGGTAAGTCGAAATTATTCATTTGTGAAGGTTGTATTTGCTCGACCACTTTTACGTGTTTTTCTTCCTTTATTTACGGTTGACGTGATAGGTGGTCCATCCTCTGTTTTTGCTGAAGAATGAGTTCGGTATTATGCAGCTGTCAAGTGACTGTATTTATTTAACAATAACAAATTGAAGATAAGTGAAAGTAAAGTATTTACCTTGAATAGCATTAGGAATTTAATGATTTAAATTGTATAACTCCCCTACCAGGTTCAAAATGATGTAAAAATTCTCAGAGTTAAAGTTGTGTTGAATATATTGTTATGAAATACTTTTTCTGGCACCGCGTTGGGTGACAATTCGATATAAAATCCCTTTATATTTATTCTAAATATCTCAACTTTGAGTTATCTCTCCTTTCTTGAATTATATCATAATACGTTCCAAACTTTTGTTACAGTAGGATTACTATTTTACATTTCTTCTGCTTTAATAATATGCTCTTCCGCCTTTTCTCAATTCCCTTTCCTCTCTACCATGGTTTTATGATGGATAAAGTCACTACGTGCAGTTATATATATATATATATATATATATATATATATATATAAAATGGAAATGAAGTAATGATGGTGAAAATTTGAGTATTCTGTGATGGGACTAATATTACTATACAATGCTCTCTCTCGGGCCTCGCGTTGGGCGCCAAATTATTATGTCAAGCCGAATATTCATGCCGAGAAGATCATGCTATTTATTTGATGGAAGCAGCTGGGTTTGGTGTATTATTACCTGCTATAATCGAATGAAACGATTACAGAATAGATTTACTGACGATAATTGATACGTTTGAGCCATGCATTGGTAGAAAAATGGTTGGAATACGCCACCACCCACGACAGAGTAATTTTGCAGCATGACATATGTTGCGTCGTCTATTAAAAAGTACTAAATAGGAAGTTATATCCCACCCGTCGTTCAGCCCAGACATTGCTACTTCCGATAACCATATCTTTCGATGGATGCAACAGGGCCTGGCCGACCAGCCCGTCTCCATTTACGATGACGTCAAAAAATGGATCGATGCACGAATAGCTGCCAAAAAGCCGACCTTTTTTCGCGATGGGGTCCGTTAATTGCCAGAAAGATGAAAAAAGTAGTGGATAATGATGGACAATACTTTGAACTTTTCACAATAAAGCTTCAGTTCCCGACAAAAAACCCAACGAATTAATTTATACTTCTAACAGTGCTGTGACCTGAAGTGACGTGAGGTCGCAGTAACAAATCCTACCTAGACCACAACTGAATTCCCAACTCGTATAACCTGAAAAATTTTGATGAGGGATCTCCACAGAAGAGTATCAATAAGAAGTTTCATAACTTAAGATATAATTTTGTAAATTACGAGTTGATATAAGAGGAAAGTTTCAGATTTGAATTTTCTATTTCTTTCAAATTATATCAAATCGAAAAGTAATTTAATTCACATGTACCAAAAATGATCAAATTCTATATTTTAAGTAAACTTATATCACAACTGGAGATTCAACAAAATAATTGTCTGTAGCTTTCTAGTATCAGTTTCATTGATTGTTCTTCTTTTATCGTCTTCTGTATATTGCTCCAGGAAAATTTCAAGTTTTTTGTAGACTCAGAAAGCTCAGCATACGAATGTTTTTTCAAGAAAATTTCATCCAGGAAAAAATTGATGATCCACTTCATTAATTCTTAATTTAGTTTTCGAAATTATCCATCGTATGTTCGAGTTGAAGTATTCAGCAATAAAATTTCATTTTAATGATTTGATCTTGGTTTAGGTTATGAACAAAACATTTACAAAAACGATTTTTATACGGAGCGACATGCTTCTGAACTTAGTGATTTTGATACTGAATGACGTCAGTTGAGCCTCTTGTTATCATAGTATTTTGAAAATTTTAGATTCCACATCTTACTTAGAAATATCAAAATTATCCAAAGTGATGCTTCTGCTATTTCATTAAAACTGCAGCTTTTCATAAATTGAAATTGTTCCAGAAATTTAACCTGAATTTTTGTCTCCATTATGATACCCCTTCTTTTTGAATTCGGTTAAGCTTTAATCACAAAATTCTTCAGAAACTAATTAGCTCAATAAATACTTAGTGTTCATTATGATGTTGATAATAATTTTTTCGCTTGGATCTTATTAAAAATTTGGCCATATCAACTGCATATCATAAATCTTGTATAGAATTTCAACGTAGTTAATCGTGGTAACATTCCTTTCTAAAATTCATTAAATTTCAGTAGTTTTTGCCAAAATACACTGCTTTAATAATATTCAGGTGATTTTGCTTACATATTGTAATTTTTTCAACGTAACATATTTTTCATGAATCTAAAAGAAATATGTTCAAAATTAGTATTTGGTCGAGTAATTATTTGAAAGTAGTTTGAAATCTTGATTTTTTGTTCAAAAATCATGAGTGTATATATACGTCATCAAAGTTATCAAATGGTAAACATGAGGTTTTCTAATTTCTTCCAATAATATTCTTTAATTTCTTCAAAAATATATCACCGAATATGTCATTTCAAAATAGTCGCAGAAACTTCGTTACTTCGTTAGTTCCCTAAAATAAACCAAGCATTATAGATTTTTCTGTCTTCATTTTCCCATCTACTTCCGCCACAAAGGTGTATTTACCTTCTGGATTGTGTAATCCTACTGGCAGAAGGTATAAAATTAAATTTCTTCGATATATTACACCGTGTACGATCTTTTGTTCACCGTGTACAAGGATGGATAGAGAGATAACAGAGAGGAGAATTTAAACCTGTTCGAATGCAGGTCTGAACATGTAATCGATAACAGGAGCGTCATCATCTGTGCTTTATCCTCAACTTAAATTTTACAGAAACTCGAAGTGAGCGCAAAAACGCGAGCTAATGTGAGTCGTATAAAAGGACGAGCACAGTGGTGGAAAGGATCGGCTTTTAGCTGTAACGTTTTGAGGCTGAGATATGGAATAGGGATGGGCGTTTTTTACTGAAACATATTCGAGCTGCTTATATTGAATTATATCCCTTTAATATATATTATATATATATATATATATATATATATATATATATATATATATAAATTTGTTTTTACCTATTTGGCAGTACTGTCAGGTAGCTACTAACCTCACATCATTAATTGAAACAGGTAATTACGTTTCGTCCTGTTTCCCGCTCAATGTGATGTTCTGCTACTGGAGGGTTGAGTGCAAGCCAGAAAACCACGTGGAAGAGTGCCATCATGGTGGTCGTATCAAATAAAACAAATTCCTGGGTACTCTCTTTTTGAAGCAGCACAAGCGCAAGAGAGGGAACAATGGAGAAAAATAATCAATAGAGTAGCATAACATCACCACATCCATATGAAGGATAAAGAACAGAGGAGGAGAAGCGCTATTCTAAATTTTAAAAATCGAACTGGGTCGTTTCAAGATCTCCCTTGCATTTTTACCTAGCACTAGTTGAACTTTGTGAGCCTTCATACCGAGATCTTCATGAAAAATTCTCCTCAGAGAATCGATTGCAGATCGATCATACGGAACCGATCATAATAACTAGAGCGATGGAGACCAAAAGACATTCTTGTAGCCCGTTTTTGGACGTTTTCCAAGGAAATCCTGTCACTAATTCGAGTTTCAGGAAATGAACTATCCCATCATCAGACAACTGAAGATCTAACAGTGGTACAGAGGTATTTAAACAAAAGTGATAAATATTTTAAATATTTCAATAGATTCTAACACATAATAGTGGTACAGAGGATTACAAGCGGAACGTGATAAAAACCCGGTTAAAAAAGAGGGGCCTTCTAACAGATGTCGGAATGTCGGCAATCGACATATTTTTTCTTCTGTACGTACAGTTCTTCGTCTTGTTATTATTGTTGCATCGTGTAGAGAAAATGTTGTCCGAAATCTATCGATAGTTCGACGAATGAGCTGCTCAGAGGGACGATTATGTAAACCATAAATTCCACGAAGTGCTCTATAAGTTTGACGAATAGAACACTGATTTTGAAAATGAATTTTAACAATTTGGGAACGTTGTTGCGGCGTGAGTCTTTCCATGATAATTGTTCAATAACTACTTTATAGAAATGTCAAAACAACCTTCTGTCAAATCACAGTTATCCCTATCGAAAATTTTATCACTCTTAACCAAACACCCGATACATATTTTGGAGTACTGAGTTTTTCTTAATCCACGAACTCGATATTTCCTTTTTAACACAAATTCTACCGCGAAAATTTCAAATCTCTCAGTTATTGCTTTCGATATTTGTCATCACAAACATCTGGACAAACTGATAGCCAACCTGGATGAAACATGCATATGGTTAATAAAGGACTCGATAATGCTATTCAGAATGCCATTCAGTTATGCCACTTTTACTACACAGATGAAAATGCTCCATAAACCACTTGAAAAATTCGTGATAAAAACGTTTCAAAATCAATACGGCACATTTTTCCATGTCGACTTGTCTTTTACGATTTGGATACTAAATTTTATAGCATAATTGAGAACTTCCAACTTCTGAAAAAGCTTTCAAGTTCATCCGGGAAAGCTATTACAGTTTTAAACGTGCTGGAACATCAACGTCGTATAGCTGTCGACGTCACACGTAATTTCTTGATGTTACCCCTGTTGGTATTTTAAAATTTGAAACTGGAGAGAACATCAGTTTTTTAGTAAAATACATATTTACCGGTTAGTGCAACATCATAAAAACATTAGGTGGCCGTAAGACTATCAATTCTTATTAAACCAGCAAGCACTTCTCTTATTTTAATCACTAAGTAGGCCCAAACGTGAAACAAAATGAATTTATTACCCCTCTGTAGAAAAGCTTTTCACTGGGCAGAGGAGAATATGTTTGAAAAGCTACCCTTCAAGGAGTTATGCTGAGCATTTTTAATGGTCAGCCTCTTTCAAGATCAGTTGGAAGTAATCAGAATAAACCGTAAAATTGAAATTTTAAAAAACCAATTTTAATGTGAGTCAATACTTGATAGAAGTAAAATTAAAATGATCTTAAATTCAGAATTATATATTCTAACTTCTACATTATATATTGAAACTATATACAAAAACTATCAAATTGATATACTTATATATAATCAATCTAAAATATTTCTCAATGTCTCGGAAAAAATCTTCTTACATCCTGACTTGAAATGTATAAATACAAATGTATTGACAAAAGCTATATAAGTATGTATATTAACATACAAACACAAAAAAATCCACTATTCCAAAATTATCTAAAATTATCGAAATAAAGGATCAAATAAAAATAATTGAACGAGAACTCGAACATTTGATAGCTATTCCGGCCTATATAGCCTCATCAGAAATGTATTGAATTCAGATTCAAATATATAATAAGATCAAAATTCAGCTTACCAAAATAAGACAAAACATGGAACGAATAAACTTGAAGTAAGCTTTAAAGTATCCAAAATAAAACAGGAATGATCAACGAATTGTTACGTATAACCTATAATTATTTTTACTCGGAACACAGAGAAACAATAACAAAACTTATTCACCTCAAATAATGTCCCATGATAAGAAAAATAACCAGAATTTCAAAAATAATAAATAATTGAGGAATATATTGTGGATATAAAGACTCTATATGAAATTATTCCATAATTTAAAAAAACAATTTTAATGTGAGTCAATACTTGATAGAAGTAAAATTTAAATGACTTTAAATTCACAATTATATATTCTAACTTCTACATTATATATTGAAACTATATGCAAAAACCATCAAATTGATATCCTTATATATAATCAATATAAAATATTTTTCAATGTCTCGGAAAAAAAAATTTTACATCCCGACTTGAAATGTATTAATACAAATGTATTAACAAAAACTATATAAGTATGTATATTAACATACAAATACAAGAAAATCCAGTATTCCAAAATTATCTAAAATTATCAAAATAAAGGATCAAATAAAAATAATTGAACAAGAACTCAAACATTTGATAGCTATTTCGGCCTATATGGCCTCATCAGAAATGTATTGAATTCAGATTCAAATATATAACAAGATCAAAATCATATTTCTTATTGATTATATATAAGGATATCCATTTGGTAGTTTTTGTATATAGTTTCAATATATAATGTAGAAGTTAGAATATATAATTCTGAATTTAAAGTCATTGAAATTTTAATTAGTGGAAAAACCGTTCATCTCTTTCGAATCATTTTGACCAGTTGTTGAAATATAATATACTTTAACGATTTTCTTAATTGTAATATGATTTGAGTTCATCATTTTCTGCAAAGAAAGTGCCCTATCTAATTTGTATTTTCAGTGAATAATTAATAAATTTGAAGTATACAAGTCTTCGTCCTATCCAGGAACATTTATTTCATGATTCTTTTTCAGGGTAAGATGATTTTATTCAATTCTATTTTGATTTAATGATTGTTATGTTTTCAAAAACACTTTGAATGTATTGCGACTAAAAATATTTGTAACCTTAATTTAATCATAAATAAGGATTATGAGCTATTGTAATAGAAAATGATTGATGATTTTTGGTACAGAGAAGCCGAATTTATTTACTTGAACCTCAATTTAACTTTCAAAAATAGATACTGAACTGTCCAGCCGTTACTATTTGGTATTTTGGTATTTCAACAAAATTGAAATAAGTTGTAGAAATTACTATGCTTTACTACCAATAAATTGATAGTTTACGTATTTAATTATGACTCGAGTTCCGGAAATTAACTGATGGAAATTTCGATAGGGATAACTGTGATTTCACACAAGGTAGAAGCCATGTTGTTTTGACATTTCTATTCAGTAAGCATTAGCAAATTATCATGGAAAGACTCATGCCGCAACAACGTTAACAAATTGTTGAAATTTATTTTCAAAATGAGTGTTCTATTCGCCAAACTCATAGAGCACTTCGTGAAATTTATGGTTTACATAATCGCCCAATTTGCAGCTTATTCGTTGAATTAACGATAGATTTCGACAAAAAACTGCAAGAACTTATTTACACTCTTACTAGATGCCTATAATACTCAAAGAAAAATAGAATTCCATTCAAACATAAGGAAAAGGAAACCCCAAGAAGTCCAAGTGACATCGTAGTTGAATTGTAAAGGACTTCATGGAAAAGTCACAAATTCCGTGGAGAACACAGCCGGAGTTGAGAGCTGAAACGTGACCTGACATATTCAACCATCCTCGCCCTCTATCGCAACCTTATCAAGACTTGTGCCTGTCCCCTGTCACATTAATTCTGATTTCAGGATGGCTATCGCAAAAAAATAAAATGATACATAATTTAATTTAAGGTCTGGTCGAGAAAAATGGTCCGAATAAATCAACTCTTTGTGTCCGCCACATGGAGCTGTGGTCTGGCGAATATGGTCGCTATTGAGAAATAGGGCGTCATTGTTAATGAAAGTTCGGAGACAGAGGAGAATTACTCATTCTGGGTGTTGAAAATTTATTTCGGGAGAATGTGTGAGAACGAGGAACCGCGGTGATGGGAGATAAATGAGTTTGTTGGGGTATGCAACTAGGTAATCACATCACTGCCGCTTTTCTGGGAATTTTCGACGGTATAGAGGGAATTACTCGACTGAGTTTGACCTATTCGAGATCGTCCTACTACGCGTGTTTCCAGGAAAAGGAAAAGTTGACCGGTCCTTGTTTTGTGCATAAACAATTAGAAAACACTAAGTTGCATCTGACATGTGGGTTACAAGAGAGTGCTGGAAGCCTAAATTATTAAATGTATTTCGCCAAAGCGACAGTATGTTACAGAAATTGATCCAAATATAAGGAGAACAAGAAAGTTCGTACGGTTTTGATAACAGATATCGCTTCCAGTGTATTATTCCATTGTTTCTTCTGGAAATACCTTCATTTTGAAGTGTTCAGTATCTGTCATTTCGTTGTGCCGTTGAAAGTCATCGTATTTTAGTGGATTTTTATAGTGACAATGCTCTAGCTGAACAATTGTGTCAGAAATAATTTGGCTGATTTTAAAGTGGTAAATTTGATTTGGAAGACGCGTCACGCTTAAATTTGGCCGTTGATATTAGAATATTCTGAAATATTGACGTACAGATCTATCTATAGTACAGTTTGTACAGTTTTTAATTGTAGGTATCCATGATGCGGTACTATTCACTTCAGCCAGTAGAGTTACGATGTAATTATGTTTTCTTTACAGACAGGATCGACGTCTATTTTGAACATCTTAGTTGAGTTTGATTTATTGATGACTTTGTGGAATTGAACGAATCGAAGTTAAATTGCCGGACATTCAATCGGGGATAATAGTATAAATTAATTATGGATTAATATCTATAAATTGAAAATTACTATGAAGAAGTATTTGCATATTACAGAATAGTAGCTAATAAAATTAAATTTTAAAAAATGTCCTAAATACACTGAATCACTGTACAGACATATATATTATCATCACATCTGACGGAAATTAACTAATAAAGAATCAAAAGAAATATAAAAATGACCAAATTATTTAGACGTCACCTGTATAACCTAATTTTCGTATATGCCAGGCTTATCCCAAAATCGGTTGGTTGTTGCGGAATTGTCTAGTGATAATATATTTTTAAATGATTATTCTGTTTATTCAAATAACTCCTTATTGAAGAAATTTTGGGACCGAATGTATGAGCTTCTTTCTCTGGAGAATGTGCTATATATTCCTTGAAAAAGGAAGAAAGACCTTTTTGAATTATACGTTGAACATTTTTTGGTGATGGAACTTGTGATTGTTTAACATTCAATCGAAACTTATATGTATAAGGTGATATTTAAATAATTTAACCATTATTTTATATTTATTTCGATTCTTTGTTAGTTAATTTCGTCCACATGTGATGCTAATATATATGTCTATAAAGTGATACAGTGTATTTAAGACATGTTTTGAAATTTAATTGTGAATGTTTTCATGAGATTCTTCAGATTAAAATCTGTTCTGGAGAATTAACTCCAGCTATTATTCTGTAATTTTGGATTATTTGGAATATTGTTCAAACTTGAAGAAATTATTGGTGGCTTAGATTTCAGTTTTGGAGTTATATTGGGGCAATAAAGCCATGTTTTCGGATTAACCAGGTGGCCATCTTCTTTCACTTTCGTAATATTTCCATTCAAGATCAGTATATTCTTGACTTCAAACTCCTAATAGCTATCTGATAATTGACTTCATTAAGAAATTGGAAACTGATACTCGATTGACGACGTGCTTTGAATAAGGGGATTTAGAATTTCAAAGTACAGCTCAGACCCCCATCAGTGAAGAGCAAGAATCCGAACACCTCGTACATAAGTAGACCATCATCCAATAGATTCATATAATTCAGGCTATATTCGAGGTTTTATTGTTATTTAACATTAAGGTCAGTACATTTTCAATTTTAAACTAGTAAATTGAAATATATTAGCTATTGGATAATTTATTTAGTTCTTAATTATTGTGCAAATGTATGTGAACAGATATCTGTGATCCTTCATTCTCGATTAGTTGCTCACCATATATCTCTACGAGTCTGATTTGACGTAATAAAGTATCATCTTGTATTAATGCCTAGCATGCGATGGTGAATAAATTCTTAAAAGCACACAATCATTCCCTATTCCTTTTTTAATGACCATACAGTTTGTAATATTTTATTAAATCATTCAAGCGACTTTATTTCCTTCTTTAAATTCTAAATCCCCTATACCCTGAGTTATCTTCACATCTTACTTAAGGAAGGTAGCGCCCATTTTTAACTAGCTCGCTGATGATACTGAAACCATTAAACTGTATATGATAGACGTAGAACGACCCGGAAGGCCACCAAAGCTTAAGGATGAAGAATTAGAGGTAAGGTCCATTAAGATCTATCAGAAATGCAAAACGAACTTGTAATAACACTTGGAGTCACTCAATTAGCTAATTGCCATATGAACTAAAAGCAACAGACGTCTAACGACGTTTTTTCCTCTATGAACAACTGCTCCAGCGGCAAAAAAGAAAGAACTTATGGCACCGAATTGTGATAAGTGGGTCCAATACAATAATCCAAACCGTCGGGAAACATATCGTCAACTGTCAAGCCGAATATTCATGGAGAGAAGATCATGTTGTGTATTTGGTGGAACCAACTGGCTGTGATCTATTATGAGCTCCTACAATTCAACAAAAGGATCATAGAGGAGATCTACCGACTACAAATGATGCGTTTGAGGCGAGAATTACGAGAACAACGGCCGCAATACGGAGACAGACACGAAAAAGTTATTTTGCAGCATGACATATAGTATGTTGCGTCGTTCGTGGAAAAGTACTTTGGGGCTATTTAAAAATATGGAATTAACACTTGTTTGTTAAAAATGTGACCTGTAGAAGGAGTATCAACAAATACTGGTGGCTAATAACTAGACAGAACGTCCTGCTTCGATTTTAGATCTATGTAGAGGACAGCAGTTAGGTTTATTTGAAATAAAAAAATTTCGCAATACCTTGTGTGATTCGAAGTAACATTTAATCAATTGAATTCAGAAAATTTGAGTGAAAAAAATTCAGTTTCTCACGATGCAGTCTTTCTGTAAATCTAGTGTTGTATGGCGAAGTAGTCTGCCTAATAAATTTGTGAAAATTGAGACAATAGTATTAGACTATTGTTCTGAACACATAATGTGAAATTTAAACATATATATTCAATGTAGAATAATTTCCAAAAAAGACTAATTCTAGCTGATGAATATGGAATTTTGTAATTAACAACTACTCCCAAATGTTTCTAGAAAGGGAGCTTATAAGGTATATTTCAAACAATAGCTAATGATACAGGAATCAGACCATATCGAAATTCATAATTTTTGGTGACTAAGTAGGTAATAATATTTCATTATATTGATCCACAGTGCGGCATACAGACAGCATGCATCATTTCACTACTGAAATTTCAAAATTTTATTCAGATAAAGTATCCGCGGAATAACCGATACGGAACCAGGAATACTAGATTTATAATCACAAAACGATATAATCGGACTCTACTATCAGATAAAATTTATGATAATTTCATTCATATTTGTCGATTATTGAACAATGGTCCTCTGTTTGCTTAACACTTTCGTTACACGCATTAAATTTTATTAGGTTACTCATTTTGTGCAGGAAGAATTTATTGTAATACTAGAATAGGTAAAATGATTAATGGATTCACACGTTATAATTATTACCTGCCGATTTCGCAGGTGCACGTCATTTTGAATTTCTTCAACCACACTTCAAAAATTATAGTAAAATGGAACAAAATATATGAATTTAGCTAATATTCGCTATTCTTGTGTTATTGTAGAAAATATATCTATACACAGTGAGAAAAATTCGGAACTACATGCACACAAGCATTATTATATGGGATCATGCAATATTTCACGGAAATAGTTGGTCTGTAACAAAATTCACTTTTACTCATTTTATGTACTGTAAATCAATATTGCAAATTTCGTTTCAAAATTCAATTATCGAGATAGACGAATTATTCATTCTGATTAAAGTATTTCTACAACATGTGATTTGAACTCATCAACGACTTCTTCAGGCGTCCAATAACAGTCTCTCAATTGATTTTCAATATGCAACACGAATAAAAGCTCTTTTTTATGACTGAATGTTCAAGAAATATTGAATGTATGCTACTGAAACAAATACTTAAGAATGCGTTAATTTCACGACGATCTCACAATAGCAGTTAGCACAGTGCATCCACGGTTTCTGGAACAACAGCCGATACTAAGATCTTATTTTTTTAATATTTAGCGAAGGAATTAATCGGCAAATTATATCACTTTTTGAAAAAAAGTGGATTTATCTTATTACCGACGAATTCTTCTTTTGAGAATCAGTGGAAAATATCAGACATGTACCTGATAGATAGATGTAAAAATGAAAGACATTTTGTACACTGAGTTCAACCCGATAGTGAGAAGTAGATTTGCTGCTGCATACCGTACCATTAATTCAAGGGAGACCTACATACAAAATAATACCACAGAGCTTAATAGTAGTGGACAAACCAGCGCATTCGCCATTTTGCAGACTACGATAATTGTTGTGTTGTTTAATGTTTTCCCATATAATTAACCCATATTATTAATTCTACATAGTTTTGATTTGAATTGAAATCTTTGAATTTTAATGTACATAAAGTTCAAATCCAATAGTATTCTAATGAATGGTCAAGTACGTTTTTTGATATGAGAAACCAACTGTATATAAAGTTGTTTAGTGAAGTGCAATGAGATGTTGATATCGTGAGAATAATTCGCACTATGGAAAAAACAATACTGCAATAATTCGACTGATGATCATCGGTAAATCATCGAAAATTCAGTTCCACTAGATCAGTGAATTAATAGAAACTTATTTGAAGGAGTTGGAAATTAGTTGCAGGAAAACCTCATTTTTCATTTAATGAATGATAAAAATCATTATTACTCATTAGAAAGTACTTCTGAGCATAACAAAGTGACCTAATTTTTTTCCAGAACTCAATTCCGCAGAGTATTTTTGTGATGAAGTGGAAAAAAGAGGAAGCACCTGATATAGGCAGTTCTTAAGTAGTGGAAAGATCTCTTCTATTGTCTCACATAAATCCCAGATGATGTGCTTTCAGTGAACCAAACAGTAAAAATATGTATCTTAAAAACTCCCAGGGGAACTAGGAATTGCCCATGCTATGTATATATAAGATTACTTGACTGATATTCCGAAATAATTTTATTTAATTTTTGTGTATTTTTGGCGAAGAATAAAATGAAAATATCTCAAAAATTGGCTTCTTCGGGCATCCAATAACAACCTCTTATTTGATTTTCGATCTGCAACATGAACAAAATCTCTTAATTGAGTAAATTTTAAAGCAATAATGAATGTATGCTACTGGAATGAATGCTCAAGGATGCATTAATTTCACGGTCGCACGACGATCTTACAATATCAATTCGCGCATTGCATCGACGTTTTCTGGCAACAGGGGATACTAAAATTTTATTTTTTGATACATAAAAGGAGTTCAACGGCAAAACGTATAACTTTTTGAACCGACGATTTCTTGTTTTGTTGATTAGTGGAAAATATCAGAAATGTAGCTTATAGGTAGATTTCAAAATGAAAAATGTTTTGTACATTAAGTTCAACCAGACAGATAAAAGTAGATTTTTCGCTACATGCTGTATCATTAATTCAAAGGAGACCTTCATACAAAATAATACCACAGAGCTTAATAGTAGTGGACACTCCAGCGCATTCACCATTTTGCAAACGACGATACTTGTTATGTTGTTTATTATTTTCTCATATAATTAACCCATGGTAGTCAATCTGCATAGTTTTGATTTGAATTTAAAGCTGTAATTTCTTATGTATATAAAGTTCAAACCCAAATAATATTCTTATGAATTCAATAATGTCAATTACGTTGTTTGACATGAAAAACCAAATGTATATTAAGATGTTTAGTGAACTATCGTGGGTACAATTCTCACTATGAAGAAATACTGCAATTAGTCGACTGATAATCATATTCTACACGACTAACGTAAGTGATCAAATGAAACATATAGATATATCTACTATCAAGTTCGTCGAAGAAATGTGTGACTTCAAAAACAGACACAATATTTCTAAATGTACAGCCCTTCAGAGTTGAGTCGAGACAAAACCTACCTCTCGGAGTATAACAAATGATTTCTCAGATGTTTCTCCTTCAACTGAAGATCTCGAAATAAAACACTACAAAGTGAAAAACCCTCATCCTGGCCACTTGAATAAACACTTCTAGAGCATATTGGTAAGACTGGAATTTATCAGCTTACGTCCTTGAACCTTTTCGGTTTTGAGGAAATAATAACAGATTTACGAACAGGGTTTTCGTTATTCTTTCAGTAAACGAAATGAAAATGTATATAGTAAATTGCTCTATGCAAATTCTTATACATGAAATATGATTTTTTTAGTATCATAATATTTTATAATAAATATATACTTCTTGTACTGATTGCATAAATAAGTGCTGTTTGTTTTCCCCTTTATGTTTTGTAATACCACTACATTTTTGAATTGGTTAATGGTAGATTGAATGCTATTTATAAAAATCCTTGCTGACTCCAAGATGTCGGAGTATTTGCCTTCTGATTCCATATCTAGGATTCTGCAAATCCTTTATTGAGACCTAAAAGCAAAAGAAGAAGGTTTAATTTTTTTATTTCCAAAAGACGTAAACACTTGAAAATTTCAAAGTAGGTTTGGAGTCTAAATATATCAGACATTTTCAAACAAGCATAGAATAGTCTCAATGGTTCACGAGATATTATACTTTCGATCTCAATTCTTCAATTATTTTAATAAGTGAATATTCGATTTGTTTCCAATTTAGTATTTAGATATGAAATAACGACATTAAAGCTCATGCATAATTTCGTTAAGAAGGATTACGAGAAGTTTATGAATTTTGTTCTGATTTCGACCGAAATTATAAAAAGTATATGAAGTTGAATATCTTTTTCCATTCCATCTTACCAATATGTAATGGCACAGATTGAAGGAAGAAGAATGGAGCCTTTCAACAGTATATTTTTGACTTTCATGAGATTTTCCGTTACTTCAGAAAAGCAGTTCTGAAATTTCACAGAATCTTGTGTTCACTTCAGGAGGTAATACGGGCTTTTTATAATTTTTCAAAGAACTAAATTTCTCTTTTTATATGATACATTTTCGAAATCCCTATAAAATGCAATATTCGCAAATGTAATGTGAAAAAGTAGCTTAGTCAATTCTTACCACAACAATAGGCTAAACTATAGAAAAATGAAAGATACTCCCAGTACTTCTCATAAAGGCAAATTTCCACACTCTTTCAACGTTTCTCTATGTAGAAGTTAGAACAACCATACAACAATGTTTGGATGAGGCAATGAAATATGAAGGTGTAAACTGAAAACATACAAGAAACTCCAGGGAGATGCGGAAAGTGTATGTTTTTGCAAAAATCAAGATATCTCTAAAACGGTAAGACTTTAATATGATAAATTCTTTTACTCTAAATAGGAAAACCTCTGCTTTATATTCTTGTTTCGTTTACTGTCGCGTTTGTGGGACATATGTACGAAGTGAATAATTCTTATCAAAAAAATAATCCTTGATGTATAATTGTTTTTTTTTTCAGTGAACCAATATCGTTTGTTCAGAAAAATGTTCATATAAGTTCGATTGTGTGTGTAAGTGTATTAATATTCTTTGGCATCTGAATATTGACTCTCTGTTTGGTACATACATTATGTTATATACTATCAATGATATTAGGGGATGAAGGCCATAAAATTCGCACGTAAAAATTCACAAAAATGTAAATTTTCATAGGACATTTCTGTATCTTTCAGATAATTGTGGCCCAAAATAATCAGCTCATTGATGATAATTTTTTTATTGATAATGAATAACTAATCATGTACATCAAACAGCGAATTGCGAAACGTTGTCGAAAATTTCCTCCCTATAGCTCAACCACTTGGAAATAATGATTTTATACAAAAGGTAAACTCGTATAAATAGGGAAAATTCACATACTTTTTAACTGATATCGAGGCTTTGCTTCTCTTTGTAGAGGGAAAAATTTTTCCATTTGTATAGGAGCTTTGTAAAAAGTTAACCATATCTCATTTCGGCGCTTACCTAACGAATTTATTCCATTACAAATGTCTTCTCTAGATCCTCGTTCGTCCTTTTTATCCCGTCCTTTACCGATTAACCAAAACACGGATCACGTTTCACGTAGGACATAGCTGGATGCATTCAAACCGCCTGCTCTGCGAAATTCAGCAGAAAATACGAGGCATTACGCGAAAGGCTTATGTGAATGCTACAAGTAGTTAGCAAGGGTTTGCTTGAGTGATCTATAGTGCACCCAAAAAACAGCGGATATTTTAAATTAAATTTTAAAATATAACTCCAGTAAAAAGAAAACGTTTTGACCCTTCGTTTTATCGTTTGAAATTAGAAATTTTCATCGAAGAAATAAAATACACAGGATGTTGTCGTGAAGAAATATGACGCCTAAAAATTTTTAAGTCGCCACCCCCATTTAAGGGAAGATCTTAGTGGATGATGGTTACATGAGGAATTTTTGCAGATTTTATTATAACGCAATGATAAACAGAGTTCGGGATCAAAAATATATCTGTCATTATATCTCCCTTTTGAAACATCCTTATATATTATCTCCTAAAATTACTCTCAAGTATGATAAGAAATAGACAGATTCAAGAATTTTTCCAACCCATATTCCAATCTTAATTAACTCATCCGATACTTTATTGTTCTGAAGCCGATAGTAACCAGAAGTTATTTTAGGTTTTAGTAGATATACTGTATCATCTTATTCAAAAATTTTATAGAAAAATCAAGTCTTTATTATTAGTCTTTTTCCTGTTGCTCTTCTATTTGAAGTAACTATGAACAAATAGCTTCCCTTTTTAAACCCACTATTACGAGTTTCATTTAAAATTTTACAAAGTATTAAGTATTCTTTTACATTGAGAAATGTGAATCCTTTGTCGAATATCCAGACTTTCTATATTTTTTATTTTTAGTTCTCAAATGATACTAGTCGAAATCAAGGCTAGTAATGAAAAAATATAAAATCTTTTGTACAGTCCGAAATTGATTCTAAGTTCCTAATGATGTAAAATAATCATGACTCAATATCTTTAAACTAACTTATTGCCTCTATATTATTTGTACATTTAAAGTAATAAGGTGTGACTGCTATATATATATTTTCAATGGATTAAATTCATTTAAATATGTCATATATTACGTCATATGAAGAACTAATCATAATTTTATTGTTGCAGGTATGAATCATGAGGAATTCTAGAGTTCTCCAAAGTACAACATCAAAACTGTAAGATTTTTCTGAATATCTAATAAAAATAACGGAATTAGCATTTCTTCATTCATTGAACCTGTGTGTTCTTAAGAAATATTCTCAGACAATATTAACCGCCTTCGTTCACATAAATGATGCAAATATGCATGTAAATTAAACAGAACAAATATCCAACGCTCTAATTGAAACAAACACTCATTAGAAGCTTTGCTTCGTAACGAGATAGGACCGCTGACTTGTAAGTTGATATCTGGAATAGAAATATTACTCCAGAAATATTTTATTCTAAAATGACAGTATTCACATAATTTTTGAGTTACATGCTGCGTTTTTTATTCCTATTCTCACTACTCTTTCAATCACTAAACTTCTTGATTTATTGCTTTTTCTCGTATTTTCTATCATTTACAAAAATAGAAAAAATCTGAAATATTTTATAGTTGCTATATTGGTGATATAACTTAAAAATATAGCCTTAAAGATAAAACTTGAAAGATTATGTACAATCCCCAACTGAGCCATTTAATTGAAATAAAACTGAATGAAAATGTTTCAGAAAAACGGAGTTGATCTTCCTATCGACATATGGAATTCTCAAATATCCCCCATTGAACTTATTTTAATTTTTATATAAACTAGGAAATTCATACTTTGAGTTAACGATTTTTCATATGTCGTGTGAATATTTTTGATTTTCTCGAATGAAAACTTGAAAATTGTGTTAACGATCGGATTTGAGTTAACTTCCTTTTTTTTCAGTTTACGAAAGATGCAGACATTATTTTCTTTGAAGGTTATTTTCTTATGGCTGTCTGTTGAGTAATGAAATGTAGATTATCAAAAATTGTTCTGAAGAACTTGTTATGTTTTAATTTGTATTATAGTAGGTATTTTTCTGGCCTCAGGTTTGTTCCTCAAAATTATTCCTTGAAACAGTAGTTTTTAGCAATTACGTGTGATTCAGACATTTTATCAATATCTCTTGTTTTCTATGGATTCCTTCATATTTTGAAATGTTATGCTTTATTGCAGAGATCCCCAAATCTGCTAGAATATAGAATCAATTTTTCTACGACATTTCGATTCACTTTTTTAACGCGATAAATTATATACAGATTTCTGAAGAAGGTTCTGTTTATTTACCTAAAAATACCTTCTTCGAAAATAAAATCAATAAATTTTTTCCTCTATTTAAAAAAAAAAACAAATTAAAGCTACATTTAGCAATACGAGATTACATTAAAAAGGCCATGGATGAATTAGCAAATTCTTGTTATTTTGGCATGTGCTACTGCCACTTGAACTTGATCCTATAATTATTATTGTCGTATGAAGTAAAAAAATGGCACACTAAAAAAACTATGTACACTGCAATGCTTCCATAACTTCCTTACTCACCTGATGGCCCTTTTAACGCCACTGTCCCACTAAATCTATCACTACACCAGACCTCCGAAATTTATGTTTTGGCATGATCTCAAGATGCAACTCCAACTTTCAAAACTATGGAGAATAGAACTCCCAGCCTAGGTGCGCCTAATATTCTTTTAAACTCCTCTACTGAGGCAATTTTATACTTTCAACAAGTCTAACCAACATAATTCCCAACTAGTTATTATAATTATCATTATTTATGGCGAGCGGGCGTCTGTCCACCCTACCACTGCGTCCGCACGGACTATTATGGTTCACCCCTAATTTATATCTCCCCGACGAGATCCAGTTTTTGGATAAAACCGATAATCTTGTTCAGGGGTAATTCTTTCAGTTCGCTGAACTGAACACTCTAAGACGATGTGCATGGCTGTTTTAGTGTCCTCAAGACACAGCCTGCATTCATTGTCTTCAGCCAGACCGATTTTGTGCAAATGCGCTTTCAGTCTGCAGTGACCTGTCATAATTCCGACAAGTGTTCTTAGTTTGATCCTATCCAGACCTAGCGCTAGGTTCGCCATGTTTTTGTTCGAAGCTGTTCCAAGGAACAACTTCGAATGTTTCAGGCCAGAATGGCTCCGCCAAAAAGACTCTAGCCTTTAGTTCATCCTTCCTGTTATCGCCTCGTGAGCCACGTCATGTGGTATTCCCAGGAATGGTTCCGGTCCTACCAGAGGCAGCGCAGCTCCAGTAAATGCTAGCCGATCCGCCTCCTCGTTACCTAAATAGTTTGAGTGGCTCGGTATCCAAACCAGAGTAACTCCGCTATACATACCGAGCCTGTTTAAAGCCGTGCGGCAACTCCAGACTGTTTTGGATGTAAAACAGCTGAATTCCAGAGCTTTTAGTACTGACTGACTATCAGTAAATATTTTGATTTTACCGTTTGCCGATTTGCCGTTTTATCAGTAGTTCCGCCGCGGTCTCAATGGCAAATATTTCTGCCTGGAATATGGTTGCGTTTTGACGGAGACTCAATGAGATGTTTATTCTCGGTTTACTTCCATCGACTCCTGCTCCTGTTCCGTTCGTCGTTCGCGAGCCGTCTGTGAACAAGCCAAGGTCGGTTCTCAATAGAACTTCAGCATGCTGGGTCCATTCGTCCCGGCTGGGGACGATTACATTGAAATTCCGTTCCTGGCTCGTGATTTTTGACATTAGATCCGAGGGCATCGATAGGATACTGTTCGTTAAAAGCTATCCAGCAATCCTGCGTCTCCCATCACTATTGCCTCTGGCCTGTTAATCGCCAGTTGATGTAGTTTTTATGTGGTCCGTTCCGCCTCCCTCTGCACGAGTAGGTGCAGGGGTGGTAGATTTAGTAGGACCTCCATGGCTGCCATGGGTGTGGTGCGAAACGCACCTGTAATTGCAAGGCAAGCCTGTCTCTGTAGTCGGGTGAGCTTTTGTTCACCAACCGTTTGTTGGCCTTTCTTCCACCACGCTACAGTGCCATACACTATCCGTGGTCTAATTACCATAGTGTATAGCCAGAACATCTGCCTGGGCTTTAGGCCCCAGGTTTTACCACAGATCGGCCTGCAAGTCCAGAAACCCATTCTGGCTTTATGACACACTTTATTCAGGTGTGCATTCCAGGTGAGGGTCTTTGCCAGGACTATTCCCAGGTATTTTGCCTCAAATGAGAATTGAATTATTTCACCACGGATAGTCGGCGGTTCTAAACCATTCAACTTCCGTTTTTTAGTGAATGGTACTATAACTACCTTTTGCAGGTTAAGGGACATGTCTTCTATTATACACCATTTGTCAATAGTGTTTAGTATCTCTTGAAGGACGGCCGATATTGTCACCTCTGATTTACCTTACACTATGATTGCCAGGTCATCAGCAAATGCTTGAACGTCGACTTCTCACACCTGATCGCTAGCAGGTCATAAACGAGAAGAGTCCACAGTAAGGGTGAGAGAATACCTCCCTGCGGACAGCCCTTCGCAGCCTTGAACTCGAAGACCTCATCCTGGTATGAGGTCGTTATTATTCTGCCGCATAGCATTGCCTGTATCCATCTACAGATTAGTGGGTCGATTCCTCTCGCAGCGATAGCCCCAGCGAGAGAAGCCGGCAGCGTATTGTTAAAAGCACCTTCAATGTCCAGAAACGCTGTTTGTGCGATTGTCTCGATTATCGAGAGATTGGTTTAATTTTCCGACCAGATTATGCAATGCAAGTTCTGCCGACTTGCCAGCCTGGTAGGCGTATTGATGAGGGCTAGGGGGACTGTCAATTAGCACCTTCCCCCTGATATGGACATCAATCACCTTTTCCAGACTCTGCAGCAGGAACGATGTCAAGCTTATTGGTCTGAACGAAGAGGGTTCCGATTCTGTTCGTCCCACCTTTGGTATATATACCACTTTAGTTAGTGTCCAGCTTGTAGGGATAACCCCCCAAGCCAGACTTGTTCTAAGTAATTTTAGCAGATACGGAATCAACACATCCATGCCCTTTTGAAGAAGGGCTGGAAAGATTCCGTCTACCCCCGGTGTTTTGAAAGGTTTGAAAACCTTATTGCGTCTCTGACCGCTTGTGCAGTGACTATATTTTTGGATATTCGCCAGTTGCCCCTTCCTGGCCAGATTAGATGGCCAGGGTTGGATCTGAAGTTTGTATCTTCCAAGATTTGACATCAGGGAAGTGTTTGTTCGCAAGGAGCTCCAATGTTTCTTTTCTGGAACCAGTGAAACCACCCTCCGGACGTTTGAGCGAACTGGTTGTTCTCACTGGCTCTCTGGAGAGAATCTTGTGTATTCTGGCAGTTCCGGGGGCATCACAGAACTTGCCCCACAAGTCCCTCTTGATCCTCCTTATGCTCTTATTGTAGAAGGTTAGAGCTTTCTTGTATTTGCCCCATTAACCGGTCACTTTGGCTCGGTTGAATAATCTCCGAACCTCCTTTCTTTGTTTATTTAGGTTGTTATTCCACCAAGATGAATTTCGGTTATTCTTTTTACATCTTAGTGGGCAGTTTTCGTGATAAGCGGAGACCATGGCGGTTTTGATTTGCTCCGTCAAGATCTCCAAGTGATTCTGTTTGAATATTTTAGATATACACGTGCTGAGGTTAGCTCGGAGGGTTTCTACATAACCAATCCAGTCTGTTTTCCTAGCATTTCTGTAGTATTCTAATGGTCTAGGACCTGTTTTTATACTGAAGAGTATATGCCTATGGTCTGAACATGATGGTTCAGTGGATACCGTCCAATCGGAAATCTTATAGTTAATGAAATTAGTACTTATAGTGAGGTCTGAAACCTCCTGTCTATAAGGGGTAACAAACGTTGATTTGTTACCTTTATTTACCACTGGTAAGCCCTCTTGAAGTAAGTAATCTAGAAGTGACTCACCTCTATCGTTGATGTCCGTACTGCCCCAAACTGTGTGGTGAGCATTGGCATCACATCCAATTATCAGCTGGATATTTATCTTTCTACAGTGGCGGACTAAATCTCGCACGGCTGTAGGTGGGGGTCCTTGGGCAGCTCTGTCTCCAGGAAAGTACACAGAACAGACGATAAACTCCGTCGCATTCCTAACCCCCTGGCAGCGGACATGAATGGATGTCATGTCCCCCGTCCAGAACTCTGAAAGAACGAAATAATTCATCTTTTTCCTTACAACTTTACAGGATCTCAGCCTCCCAACTGAGACCCCGGTCACAATAGTTCCTGGAATTCCTCCCAGTCCACTTACCTTACCTTAGAATGATATCCAGGGTTCCTGGATTAGTGCAATATCTATCTGCTCCTCTATGAATCTCCTGCCAAGGATGAACGATGCAGCCTCAGCAACTAGTCAAGTGTATTCAATTATCTATCGAAGGAGAGGAAGGTTAACTTGATGCGTGAAAGGCGCTGAAAAAATCCGACACGGAGACTATATTTAAATTTTCAATAACTTCAACTTGATTCAGCCTCCAACATTTTGATACATTATATAATTATAATAGCAATCAGAAGGTTTTTACAATGAGTGAATGCTTTTAAAATTTATCCCAGGAAGACACTCATGAATTCTCATTTTATTGAAGTGAAGATAAAGTGGACTGAAATATACGACACTCCAACATAAATTATGCAGGTAGGAACGAAGCGGGAATGCAAGTTATATTGGAGCGATTTGTCGGAATCTAATTGAACTCCCAGTTCCTCAGAAAACCTCCCCACTCTATTCCATTATAAATAATCCAATCAGTCGACTACCTGAATCAAGAAGGCTGACTAGAAGTCAAACTTGAAGCTGTGTAAGCGGGACATTAGCTCCATTCATTTACCATATGAAGGAACAAGAGCTTAGGGCAAGAAATTATCCTAGTTCAATGTCGGAACATTTTGTGTGGTATCTGCCTGATTATTAATCGGCTCTGCCAAGTATGGTAATCCATTTTCTGTTTGCTGAATCCTAACTTCGGGGTTTAATCTAAGACGGGCCGCGAATAGTAAATGGGAGATATTGGACCATATTCATGCATATTGTTAGATTGTCGGTTATTAAAAATACTGTTTCACCGAGATGTATTGAAAAATTCCTAGTCTACTTTAGAAGCAAACAAAATTTTAAAATCCATATATTTTATTCAACATAATCTCTTCTTAATTGGATATACACACATCGTAAAAAGTCTTGGCCCCCCAAGGTTTCCCATGAAATAATCAATCTATGTTCTGGAAATGAACTGAATATTTTCCTTTATTTTAACTACAATACATTTGATAGAAAATCTCTATTTGTTAGTCTTTTTTTTATGCAGGCTGTGACGAAATTCTAAAAATAAAAAAAAAATCTAAATTTATCGATTATTTATTTTTGATTAATTATTGTTATTACACCACTGAATCCAAATTCAATAGGCCGTTTTACCACCTATTCTTTCACTCAACTGCCCAGTATGCCTAGGCATCCAACGAATCAGGTCAGTAATGAAATTTTCAGGCAATCGTTCCATTCTTTCTGAAGGGCTAAACCCCAATTCCTGAAAAGTTGAAGGTGTGATTTGGGATTGGATATTGCTCTCCCTACGTAATCCCATACGTGGTCACTTGGATTCATGTCTGGTGAGTTTGGTGGCCAGTTCATTCTCTGGATATTGTTCTCTTGAAGAATGTTTTGAACCCTTCGTGTGTGGTTTTTCGGACTCATCCTGATAAATAAAATTATCCCCAAATTCGTTGCGCAAAAGGACAACGATTGGTTCAATGATATTTTCTACGTAGATGGCACCAGTTATTGTTCGTTCAACGATAATAAGAGTGCTACCGAACATTATAGCCCCAGCTTTAAAAAAAGTACGTTGCGTCATTGTGGTAAAAGCCAGTCTTGGTGGTGTTCTGCCCATTGCCGACGGGTAGCTCTATGTCCAGGTGATAGCCGAGGTACTCTTAAAGGTCTTCTTGCCCTTAAATCTGAGGAATGCATCCGTCTCCTCATGGTACTGGTTGAGACTACCCGTCTATTGGTCCTCAAAAAATTACTTCGGAGGGCTGTTACATATACCGTTCGATTCCTTCGAGTGAAATTTTCAATATAATGGTCTTCCCTTGCAGATATTACTCCGGGTTGATCAGGCACCGGTCTCCGGGCAACGCTAACGGTTTCCAGGAAAAGGGCCACTATGCGCCTTACTGAAGTCCGTTGAATATCCAAACGTTGCGCAATCTGGTCCCGGTATTTTTCACGGAATATTCTCTATATTACAAGTCTCGTTATTTGCTGAAAACTGATTAACTACGAATACACCTGTATTCTTCCGAACAAGAAACTTTTTTGCTGGTTTATTGTTTTCATTTAAGTGATAAGATGGTGAAGATTCCACACACAAAAAATTGTCATGTTACATTCAACAAGTTGATAGTTGAAGGGGGGGGGCAAGACTTTTGACGATGTGTGTATTTAATACATGGGTCATTTAATCGCGTGACCTACTTTAATACAAAATTTAGTCTAATTTATCAACATAAATTAATGAATAAAAGTGAGGTTTATTCATGAATTCCACATATTTGTAAAACTTAATATTTTCTCATGAATAATATGTTCAACTATAGGATAGGCCTCTTGGACAAGATTCGATTCCTAATTACTACGAAAATATTCCATTCACCCTTATTGACACTTTGATATGAAAAAAGGACTCAATCAACAAATAACATTCAGTTCATATGCAAATGCTCCGAAAGGATGAGTCAAAGTCACCAGTCAGAGTACCCCTCCAGATAATCCAAGACAAAACTTTCCTCCTCTAAGCGCTCCTGAAATGGCTCCTGGGATCTATAATTTCCTGGGTCACAGTTTTAAGTAGTATGTAAAGCATACGAAGTGTACTCCTTGTAGTGAGGGCGCAAAGGGTTTTCCGATTTACTACACTTCTCAGCATCTGAATACTACTGGAGAATACATCAGATTGAGAAGAATCAGTTTAATTTGGTATAAACTTTTGCTTTCCATCAACTTCAAATGGTCGGAGAAAACTTCAAATGACTGGCATTTATTAGATGAAAATCTTATGATAGAAACAGCATTTAACGCTTCGCTGTCTAGTCTGTTCCTCTTCTGAGATTCAACGTCAGTAACAACTGAAAACACTCTTTTTCAGCAGTACTGTGAGGTAATATATGACATAGTCTCGCTAAATTACATATATCTTTGTATTCCGAAACCCCAGTGAAGTCTTTGATGTCACTCAGGGTGTTCCAGAATTCCTCTGTACACATCTTCGAAAAAGGGAGTTTTTCATCTTCGTCACTCAAAAAATCAATAGCAATAATTCCATTGTCTGTCAAATTTTTGAATAAAGAATATTATTCATTTTAAAAACATAGAATATTCTCCATTCCAAGAGTATCATCTGTGCATATAAAAAAGACGAAGGAGAATAGAACCTTCCATGGGCGAGGGGCAGTTACCCCCCCTGGAAGTAAAAAAAATATTCGTTATTAAATTTTGTTGTTGTTGTTACAATTCTGGAAATGACTATTTTAATAATAAAAAAACTATTGGATAGAGAAGTCCGTTGCTTTGTGATAGATCATTTTAGTTAGCAAAACGAAAATACTTTGTTTACTATATGTAGCTTTATTTAATTACAGTTACTTGAGTTTCGTAGTATTACTACATTTTCAAACTGAAAGATTCAGTGGCGTATTTTTTTCTTTATAGGTTATAGTCTGCACGTTCAATATTTATCATTATCATTTATTGTCGGGTCATTTTGGTGTAGATGAATTTCTAGAACTTCGAAAATATTCATTTTATTGCCCTTTGTCGCAAGATGTTGTTCTATACAGGGCATCGAATAGTGGGGAATTCTACAGGTTCGTGTGCTCGTTCAATAGATTTATTACCGGGTCATTTTGGTGTTTATGAGTTTCTAGAACTTCGAAAATATTCATTTTATTGCTCTTTGTCGCAAGATGTAGAATTTCTATGTCTTCTAGTTCAGGGAATATATGGTTTATTTCAGAGAAATAGGTTGGCTAGCAATATTGGACATGTCCCTCCTGTATTTGAAGGCGGCTAGGTGTTCTTTGTATCTGGTTTCGATACTTTTATAAAAAAGTTACTAACAATATTGAAAATGATGAAATTAGGGGTAACTTATCGTTTTTTTATTGTCTATCGAAATTACAGTACAATCGTACTCAATAAAATTCTATAGTAAAACAGAAAAATAATACTACTAATATATCGAATTATCGATATTTTTTTCAGGAAATATTCAATAAATATCGTCGATATTTTCAATTCCGAAACTATCGATATTCGATATTTTCAATACCAATACCATCAATAGACGATATTCGATATTCATTTTCAGAGTATCAAATTCTAGATTTTTTTATATTTCGCACTATGATTTCCACCACTCGAAACATATTATACTTTAGTTCAGTAGTTTTATTGGTCGAAAATCCTGATTTAGCGTGACCAGATTCAGTTGAAAACGACATATCCTGGCTCTATTTTTATGAAAAAAAAAATTGAATAAAATTATGACTCAATCTTCCTGAAAGCTCTGGAAATAAATAGACACAATAAAATTGGAATATGATTCAACGGCCAATTTAACAACTCGCCGCTTTCAAATATCTTTCTGTACCTCAAACATTCTATTTAAAATGATCTGTCACAAAGTAACTGACTACTCTATCGAATATTTGAGCATTTATTGCTGGAATTACCAAGATCCCTTGTACCTGCCTCATATTTACCTACACAGGGTGTATTGAATATCTCAATTTGGAATAGAATATATCGTGTATTTATTATGTATGTATTATTCTGACTAAACTAAAAATTCAAAATTAATATGACATACATAGCAACCTCGATTCATCTACAACTGAATAATGTACAACGTGTATAAGTTGGAGGCTAAAATGAAAATGAGAGATTTCTTGCTTAATTTTTTGAATAAAAAGTCTTAGAAACATTTATTTAGTACTCATCATTATTAACATGCCACTTAAAGAAAAAGAAGGAGATGAGGGGTTTTTCTATAACCTTTTAAATTTGAGAATTGACTTTGGTGATCTGAGCATCACTTGAATAGATGTCGAAAAAATCCACTTCACCAAAAATTCAGAATGAAGTTATAGGATTATGTGGTGAAGTGGTCAAAGAAAGAATTACTGATGACCGCAAACAAGCACAAGCTTACGCTCTAATGACCGATGAAACAGCAGATATCTCTGGAAAAGAACAACTTTCTATCGGCTGCGGTTTTATGATGAGAATTTGTAGGCTTTGTTGAGCTGAAATCTCAAGATGTCCCTACAATCGCTAGCACAATTCAGAGTTTTTTAGTTGAACAAAATCTTTCAGCAGAGAATTTTGTTGGATTTGGATTTGAAGGATGTTCTAAGATGGCTGGAAACGAAGGTGGTGTACGGCCATTTTGAAGAAAAAGTACAATAAATCTTTATTTTTTCATTGCTCAAGCCACAAACTAAATCTTGTGGTCAGTGGTGCTACCAAACTACCGGGAATAAGAATCTTGATTGCAACTGTTAAGGATACAATATCTTCCTTTCATGAGTCGCCAACGCGTAGGCTCCAAATTTATCAAGGCTCTGTGAGACCAGATGGTCTGAGAAATACAAGAGCATTAGAAAGTTTTCAAACAGCTGTCATGAAATCGTCAATGCGCTAGAACATCTCTCGATCGAAGGAAACTAAGCTACAAGAAAAATTTCCTGTACTGTACAGTAACTAAATCTATTTTTATTATATGTTTAATCATGATTGCAAAGTACTCTGCGATTTTGGAATCCGTTGTGAACGTTCTACAAGATACAAATATGGATCTGATTATGGTGAGGAAACACAATGGTGAAATCCTTGATGTCATCAAGAAGGATCGACAAGAAAATGAACACGTTTCTGAGGAAGAACTCAAAAAATCACATGATATCGCGGGGAAAATCGGCGTTGAGTTAACAGTTCCGCGAATTGTTACAAAACAAATACACAGAAGTAATCCGCCATCTGAGACTGCGATTGAATACTGGAGACCATCGTTGATTATCCCTCATCTTGGCTCTTTAACGTCATCATTGAATGTTTGATTCCCACACGAGAATACACCTGCTTTTGCCTTATCCTATGTTCATTCTTCATACATGCTAAAAATTACTTCAATGTGTGATATTGATATTATATATTACTTCAATGAGTGATATTTCTGCAGAATTAGATTTGTGGTATAATCTGTGCAAAAATGAAGATTTAGCAGGGGACGAATTAAAGGATATTGAAGTGGCTACACTTTTGGAGGAAGCTTATCTTTTTTTCCTGCAACAAGGCATGCACTCCTCATTTTAAGTGCCTTCCCATTCACGAGGGCTACTGTTGAACGACCTTTCAGTACCTTCGAAGGGTAAAGACCTGGCTGAGAAGTACACAGGGAGAGGACAGATTGACTGGGTTGAGTTTGATGAGCGTCCATCCAAAATTTTTTGAGGAAAATCAGGACTGGATTAAAACGAGAGTTTTGAATAAGTTTTCCACAAATCCAAGAGAAATGATAATAGTATAAGGCATGTAACTAGAATACATTTATTTTTCAACCAAATAATTGTAAAAACTTAGTTGATAAAGCACTATTGTAATTACACACATTTTTCTGAAAATTTGGTTTCTTTCACCTTGAAAAGAAAATTCCGTGATTAAATGTTCCCTACCATAGTTTTCCCCCTCTAGATTTAATCCTGGGTACGCCCTTGCTACCATCAATTCTTATTTGAATGAAGAACTCCTGGAATTTCCTCATTTCCCTATGAATCCATACAATCACAATTTTCCTCTAAATCTGGGGACAAATCCCCAGACTTCCTTGGACTGTGTTAGGGGTCGAAATGTGCGCAGAAATCTATCACTAATTTCGAAACGGCGTCGGTTTGAATGGTTTTCAACAGTTTCACAAAAAATATGAAGGGCAAATATTTTCGATCCTTAAATGATGTGCAGGCCATTTGTACTACCATTATTTGTTCAATTTCGGAAAAATCGAAGTCTATTGCAAGCTAAGCAAATTTCCCCGTTTCTATGATATCTGATATCTTATATCATCACATCATTTTACAAGTCGCGATAAAATCAGAAGATGAAACAAAATTTATATTCTTATTTTGATTCCGGAATCGCCATTCCACCAATAAATTAGGACAATAATTCCCTGCTGATCATTAGGCCCTCGTTGATAGTGAAGGACCAGAATTTACGAATAGATAAAAGTAAAATGACACGACGGCTTCGTCCAGTATAAAATGTCCCACAAATACTGAAATTAGATCCTGGGTCAGCTCTTCCCGTCCCAAATGATTCAATTAATTCAGTATATCCTTCGGGAAAGGGGAAAGATTCGAAATGTATTTGAAATCCAACAATGCGATTGTTATGGAACGACCACATTTATATCTGTTCCCTGGGATATCTCGGAAATGGCTTCGATAGGAAGAAGGAGCAAGCTGGATGGGGAATATCTAAGACGTCTTATAGGAGGCCATAGATAAAACTTTGAGGGAGGCGGCTGCTCTCATTTCGGCTTCCCCGATTAGAGTAAACAACTTTCGAAAAATTGAATTGACGTCAAGTCTCTCTTCGCCGCCCTTCCTTTTGAATAGATTGGGGTTCTCAAGGACTCCACTTCTTTTCTTCGCTTTATTAAGGCAATGATATTATGTTGAAGCAATCGACTGATTTTGTGAGGTAGCTTTGTGGCCTTTGGTTTCTTTCTGCGCCATCATTTATTTAGTTAATTTAAATTGTAGCACATTCGCAATTATACTTATCGAAATTGAACATATCAAAGAAGCCTGGATTCTCCTGAGAATTATTAGCTTAAGTATCAATGAGTGCGGACAGCTCAGTGGTAGAGCATAGGGCTTGTGGCCGAAAGATCCGGGTTCGAATCCTGTTAAGGTGGATAAAAAATTTTCTAGTTGGATGGGTGTCGGTCACCGTTTTTACTGTTGAGCCAAAAATTAACAGTGCTATGACCTAAAGTGGCGCAAGATCGCAGTTACAAAGCCTACCCAGAGCACAACTTGTCCGAAAATGGAGTTATACTTCGAAACTGCTGTCATTAAATGTGTGAACGTTTCGATTTTTTAGTGAGTATTAATGTCTAAAAAATTCTTTAAATGTAATATTTAAATTTACACTATAGTATGTTATTCTGGATTTTACTTGAATATTCACGAATTTGCCCAATGAGCACTTCTGAAAATACTTCACCATGTCTGATTTAGTTCAATTGGCCCCCCTTAGTTTTCAAGAAACCACCCAGATTGTCCTTTGGCGCAAAATCACCGTCATATCCTCAGAAGAGTTTAAAGAGCGGACGGAAACTCAGAACTTTTCAATTTTAAGCCACTACCAATTGTTTCTTCATACTCTACCATCTCTAAACTAAAGGATTATTCCGTTGATTAGCACTTCAAGACTCTTCCAATTTCCAAACTTCTAATAAGGGTGTAAGTTTGAAATGAAGTAATTTTCTTATTCGTATTCATGGAGGGTGAATTTCCCATGCATTTTCGCGTTTCTTCCGGATTGCATAGTTCCGTAGTTTCATGAACTTCAGGAGAGTTAAATATACTCCACGCTTCTCGTTGGAAATATTCATACTTTGTCGTGTATTGTAAGCTTTAACGATTCCTGACGCTATGCATAGAGCGAACGAAGAATGGCTGTATAACGAACCTTGCTGTAAATTGCAGGATTAGTTATAATTAACTATGAAATTTTATGAATAAGCTGTGATTTAAGTTGTTTTTGCGATGAAATCCGAAGAGTTATATTCTGTTGTAGGGTATTAGAAAAGTGTGGAAAGCGGGAGCAAAAAGTTAAAGTCACAAGATGGAAATTTAATTGAAAGTGGCGGTTTTTTTTGTTTGGATGATGAGTAGCGTGATTATATCCTCATTTGTTGGATCCTTCTGTTTTTTGTTTTATCTTTAGATTTCTGTTACATCGTCATCCAACATATCACTACTTTTCCCCCATTTTGAGAAGCGATTCCTATAGAATTCAGTTATCTAATTTAAAACATGTCGAACTCTCTTTGTTCTGAAGCTTAGCTATCAGTAAACTATGATATGGAATCAATCAATATTGAAAAAAAAACAAATAATCATAACAAAATTTGAATATCAAAACAGATTTAATCTGTTAGTCTTCCACAATTTTAATTTAAAAAAATGTTTATTCAAAAAAACTCAGAATTAAATTAATGTCTACAATAAGCACCGCTTACATTTAATAGACGTAAATAATCAAAACTCAATATAAAATGTCAAATGGAATAAATAAACCAACAGATATAAAAAAGTCATTAAAATTAATAACTAAATATTTAAAGGAGACAAAATTTTGTTTCTGGTCTCACCTTTAAGAACACCAATTGCCTTTTAAAAACATGAACACAACTTAAGGACTTCTCAAAGAATAAAATTTATTTGAAATATATAATATATTTAAATATTCCAATAAGTTTATTCAGAAATCTCTCAAGACTGAAGATGTGTTGCATGTCTTGAGAGATTTCTGAATTAACTTATTCGAATATTTAAATATATGTATTGAATATTTCAAATAAATTATATTCTTTGAGAAGTCCTTAAGTTGTGTTCATGTTTTTAAAAGGCAATTCGTGTTCTTAAAGGTAAGACCAGAACCAAAATTCTGTCTCCTTTAAATATTTATTTATTAATTTTAATGTCTTCTTTATATCTGTTGGTTTATTTATTCCATTTGACATTATATATTGAGTTTTGATTATATACGTCTATTGAATGTAAGCGGTGCTTATTGTAGACATTAATTTAATTCTAAAATTTTTGAATAAAAATTTTTTTGAAATTAAAATTGTAAAAGACTAACAGATTAAATCTGTTTTCTCATTCAAATTTTAACAGTTTTGAAACTTAATTACTTACGATTCTCACAAAATTTTGCATTAATCTTCGTTTCATTTCTAAATTTCAACTGAATATTGCGACTGTTGCTATGGTTTCATTAGCTGCTTCGCATACAAAATATACTAACTTACAAAGAAACTGCAACACCCAGAAGGAGTTGTTTAAATTTAAAATTTTATTTTGGTGAAACATAGATAGTATAGCAAGGAGCAAACGATAAAAATTTGGAGAAAATAATCGTGAAGGTCTTTTCACGTAAACATTTTTTGTTACTTAAATATGTAGTCGTTTTTTGAACCAACTGTTCGCGGAGATCCAAAGTAGTTTTTTAGTTGTTGGTGAAATGCCTAGAGCACGTGTACGCGGAATTTAGCGCCAACTAAGTGAATTTGAAAGAGGTCGAATTATTAGTCTACGGGAGGCGGGGTTAACATTTCGAGAAATCGCTAACCGTACGAACAGAAATCCAAATACTGTTATGAGATGTTGTCAAGCGTGGTTTGATAATGCCCAAAATCGAAGAAGAGTAGGCACCGTACGTCGAAGGGGCACAAATGAAGTTCAAGATCGACGTTTAAGATCTTTGGCTGATGAGTGGTTAGGAGAACAAGGCCTTGCTGTAACTGTCCGAACGGTTTACCTCCGGATAACGTCTTTTGATCTGCAGCATATCGACCGCATCTTGTGTTACCTCTGACGGTTGAGTATCGCCGGCAACGATTACAGTGGTGCAGAGAACGTCGACATTGGAATGTGGAATGGCATCAGGTCGTCTTTTCTGATGAATCTAGATTCTCCTTGGGTGCACATGATGACCGAAGAAGGGTAAGACGACGTCGGGGAGAAAGACGTGAACTTAAGTTTGATATTGAGCGTTATGTACACTGGACAGTAGGCGTTATGGTATGGGGTACTATTGCACATGTAAATAGGTCACCTTTTGTCTTCATTCTAGGTAACATGACAGCGCTGCGTTACCTTCTAGAAATAGTGAAGCCATATGTTCTCCCTTACCATAACCGGCTCGAGGATCCAATATGTCAGCAAGATAATGCTCGACCTCATGTTGAAAAAGTTAGTTTAAACTTTTTTGAAGCGACCCATGTGAATCTTTTGCCAAGGCCGCCCAGATCCCCCGGTCTTTTGCCCATAAAGCATGTTTGGGACATCATGGGTAGAAGGCCTGGAAATTTCTCCCAGCTCCCATGGACTTTGGCAGCTCAGAGACATGAACTACATGTAGCTTGGGATAGTATCCCTCAAGAAGAAATAGACCATCTGATTGCATCAATGCAAAGACGTGTTAGGAAGAGTATAGATAATCGCGGTATACAATCAAGTTCATTAAAAAGAAAATTTAAACCCTTCGTTTTTTCTCTTCAAATTTATGTTTAGTGAAACACAATTTTTCGATAAAAAAGGGGATCAACTTCAAGCTGTTCTAGGACCCAATCACCAAAAAAACGATGCTTATTGCAGTCAATCAGCTTTAGTTCTTGAACCACTTGAATCTTGTATGGGTGTGGACCAAGATCTCTACGCAAAATTTTCCATTTGGTGGATGCACATCGATCCATAACCATTCACTGTAACATTAGCTCCAACATCGTCGACGAATAGACAAATCTGGATCATCATTAACACTATGACTTACAGCAGCGATATTTTCTTTATGTACGTACAGTTCTTTGTCTTGTTGTTGTTGCATGGAGTAGAGAAAATGTTGTCCGAAATCTATCATTAGTTCCACGAATAAGCTGCTCTGATGGACGATTATGTAAACCATAAATTTCACGAAGTGCTCTATAACTTTGGCGAATAGAACACTGATTTTGAAAATAAATTTCAACAATTTGTGAAAGTTGTTGCCGCGTGAGTCTTTCCATGATAGTTTGTCAATTCTTACTGAACAGAAATGTCGAAACAACATGGCTTCTACATTCTGTCAAATCACAGTTATCCCTATCGAAATTTCTATAACTCTAAAAAACACCCGATATATTCATTTCAGCACTTGTTTTCATGAATTTTTGCATTTGGGAAGTAACATAGTAATAAAATGAAAAATTTTGATTGAAATTCATTCTTTCAATTCAAACAATAGGTTTCATAATATATATTGAAAATTATATCCTAAAATATCAAGATATTCAATAATTTTTGATATTTCAGTATATAATTTTCAATAATAAAATTTGTGACCTCAGTGTATATAAATTTAAAGTTAGTTAATTACTTCTGTCAAGTATCGACTCTTATTTGCATTTACATTATAAATTAGGAATTAATTTCATATAGAAACAGATCTACAAAAAATTTCTTGATTCTGTATCATTTTTGAAATTCTGGCTATTTTTATCCTTATCATGAGACATTTTTTTATGAAGAATAATATCTATTAAGTTGTGTTCTGATTGATTTTATAAGTCATCTCTCTAGTGCCTCCAATACATTAAACATGTTTAAGTTCATAAATTTTCCAGTTTTGTTTTTCTATCAAACTGAATATTGTGATTGATTTATTCTAGTATGAATTTTGTATATATCTGACGAAACAATCGAAACAAATTGTCATATGTTAAAATTCTTTTTCAATTATTATTTATCTATCCTATATTTTGGAAAAAATTCATATTTCGATATTTCAGAAAATAATTTTCAATATATCATCTAGAAGTTTCAAAACATCTGAATTCAAAGGTATTCAATTTCTTCTATCAAGCATCGACCTGTTTTTTAATTCATTTTGAAATTCGCTCAATAATTGATGAATGATGCTAAATAAAATCCTTAGTACCATGAATTCCTTTTCGATTTTCTTTATCGAATAATGCAATGAATCTGAAACTATATTTTTGATGACTTTGAACAGAGGAACACGATGGGTATGAAGAAAAGTTCGAAATAGTCCATCCTGAGCACTTCGTATACGTTAAGTTCCGAAAAATCACTCGAGTGGATGTAATATGGTTCGTTACATTAATAAAACAACACTAACCAACTTAAGTCTTTCCACTGAACGAAATTCCGAAACCTGTTACTTAGAAAAACAAACAATAAAGTTAATTTCGGATAATCAAACGAAATGGATGTTGAGCGGGGTCTTGTGGACTTTACGTGCCCGAAATGTCTGATGTCCAAAGTAAACAGTTTCGTGGAAGAGAAATTTTATTTCGCGATGACCACATGTAGGTTATATGATCTTTCCTTTCAAATCGGGAAGCCTAAACTATCAGTCAGTTATTCATTATCACTTTATGTAGAACATGGGCGTATGGAACTTTTTTTACGAAATAACTCTAACTTTAACGAGTTTACTCTGCAAATTGATATAGACGAATTTTTTTATATGGTTATGGATCGACTCTGTAATTTTCCGGTGAGTAAATTTCGGATTGAGCTTTTTCGAACTGCTTCCAGGGAACAGTGTGCTATCGTTTAATGTCTGTACCTCTTTAATTTCAAGTCGAAAATGATCTAGAACGACTAGTCCAATTGAATTAATATAAATATAGCGAATATGATAATGGTAAATAGAAGGTTTTTGAATCAAGGCAGTGCAACCTACATCTGTGTTACAGTTCGAAACTTAAATAAAGCCGAATAGGTTTTTTTGATCGTCAGGCATAGGCAGCAGACATGTATATTTCCTAGCTTCTTGACTATTTATCAGTGGCACCACATCAGCACTCCACAATCGATCTAGCATAGGTTGTCTAGAGTCTAATAGAGGTTGAAAACAAAAATTGGAGAACGATCCCTGTAAGAAGGTTTATACTTTCTTGCAATTTCTCGCAAATTGTGGATATATGCTCCGACCAGCTTAACTCACTCGTTACTATCACTACAAGTAAACACTTGAAAATGTTTGTGCCGTCGATTGTATACTTAAGTCGTGTGCTTGATCTGTCAACATGAAGATAACACGATTAGGTGCTCAGTAACCATTCGAGACCGCAAAGTTGAAGTCTTTCGAGATCTTGTTGAAACTAGTGATACTGTGAGAGAGGGTCCGCGTAAATTTGCGCGTTATCCGCGAAGAAAGAGCACGCCGACTCCAAACGAAGATAATGTTAGCAACTTAAGGAAGGAAATTTGCGGTCCAAGTACTGATTCCTTAGGTACTCCATTGGTTACTGGATAAGTTGATCAATAAGAGCTGCCGCGACGTACACGAAATGAACAAGTCAGACAGAAGGAAATACAACGAAGCAAATGGTCCCGGATGTCAACATATTCAAGCATTCGCGGAAATCTACGTCTTAGAACACGATCTAACGCTTTAGAGAAATCCACGTATCCTTCATCATCTACAGAAGAAGTCCAATCGTTTACACACTGCAAGAGGTTGTAACTGATCGACCAGGGATAAACCCATGTTGTTTCCTGAAAATCACATTGTACTTCAGGAGGAATTCAATCATGGAGTGGCAGATCATTGAATTCGTCAGTTTCGATGTCACGGAAACAAGTCTAATGGAATGGTGATTACCAGGGTCTAAATGCTCACCTTTTTTGTAAATTGGAGTTATGCTAGCTGTTAACTAAGGCTTGTGCAATATACCCCTCTGCATGGATATAGTCATTATTTTACACAGAGGTATGACTACTCCAGAGCAGGAATTCCGAAGAAATGGGCGAGTGAATAACCCGGTGAGGTTGAGATTTCGAGGTGAGGTTGTCGTGGTCACAAACAAATGGAGGACAGAATTCAATAGAAAAATAACCTCCTTTAATCAATCGAATGTAATTACACGACTCAAATTTTCTTCTTCAGAATTTGCAAAGAACAAACATCAGCGCTATGGTACAAGCTCGCAAAAATTCTGGCGTCATCGTCTGTTTAATTGGCCCAACATGAATTATTCAAAGCTAGATACGCCATAAACTCTCGACAAATTAGATCTCGAATCAGTTACATCATTAGCTGTAAAGTCTGAGATCTGAGAGTTATGCGGGCGTTACGGTTTTCAGTCTGGCAAAGTTAAAGTACGAACAAGTCAATTATGACGATTTTTTTGCCCCACAGCCTGCGGCGAGGCTCTTGTCAGAACTGTCGTAGAAATGTTTTCCTTCGCCGTTTATTCTCTTTCACTTCGAGGGGTAAATATTTCATCTTCAACAGGGAAAATCCCAAGTCTCGAACGTCTTGCAATAGACGAGAAGGTTTCTTATTTATGTAGCGAGTTTCTTCAGTCTGAAGGTTGATAAAACAAGGTTGATATTTTTGGATATTATTTTGTAGGAACTTAACAAGTGGTTCCACTCAAACAAACATTTAGTTTCCGAAACTGATCTAACAAGATAACAAGAAAAATTGTATAAAGGTTGTCTACAGATTCTCATGAAATCTGATGAATAATTTGTGGAGAGTTCAAAATATCTGCGGTTTCGGTTCAAATTATAGTATTAGTGGTATTATACGTAAATAACCAGAAAAAATACTGACTCCTCGTATATGATCTATGATGTCCTCATTTAAATATGTGAAATATCGGGTGTTTTGTTTTAGAGTGATAGAACTTTCGATAGAGATAACTGTGATTTGACAGAAGGTAGAAGCCATGTTGCTTTGACATTTCTGTTCAGTAAGCAATGACAAAGTATCATGGAAAGACTCAGCCTGCAACAATGTTCACAAATTGTTGAAATTTATTTTCGAAATCAATGTAATATTCGCCAGACTTGTAGAGCACTTCGTGAAATTTATGGTTTACATAATCGTACATCAGAGCAGCTTACTTGTCGAACTATCGATAAATTTCGGACAACATTTCTCTACTCGATGCAACAACAACAACAAGACAAAGAACTGTACGTACAGAAGAAAATATCGCTGATGTAAGTCATAGTATTAATGATGATCCAGATTTGTCTATTCGTCGACGATCACAACAAGTTGGACTCTGTGCATCCACCACATGGAAAATTTTGCGTGAAGATCTTGGTCTACAGCCATACAAGATCCAACTGGTTCAAGAATTAAAGCTATTTGACCGTAATAAGCGTCGTTTGTTTGCTGATTGGGCCCTAGAACAGCTTGAAGTTGATCCACTTTTTTATCCTAAAATTGTGTTTAGCGATGAAGCTCATTTCTGGTTGAACGGCTATGTAAACAAGCAATAAATGGAGTGAAAACTATCCTAAAGAAGTTCTGCACGTTCCATTGCATCCTGAAAAATGCACTGTATGGTGTACTTTACACGCTGAAGGCATCATCGGTCCATATTTCTTTAAAAACAATGTTGGAGCTAATATTACAGTGAATGGTGCTCGTAACAGATTGATGATCAATGATTATTTGTTTCAAAATTTTAAAGGTGCCGACCCAGAAGTGTTTTGTTTCCAACAAGGTGATACTTCTCCTCATGCTGCTACCGTAACAATTGATTTATTTAAATAAAGATTTGGCGATAACATTATTTCGAGAAATGGTCCAATTAATTGGCCTTCAAGATCATGCGACATTACTCCACTGGATTATTTTCTGTGGGGTCAAGTCATTTGTTTATGCTGATAAACCAGAAACTTTGAAAGCTTTGAAAGCCAACATAACTCGTGTTATTGATGAAATAAGGCCTGAATTACTAGAAAAAGTGGTCCAAAATTCGTCTGGTCGAATGCGGTTCCTCTGAGCTAGTCGTGGTGGATATAGGCCGGAAATTATGTTTAAAATATAAATGTCATAAAATTATCTTTCGAATAAAAAAAATTGTCTTCAATCTTAATTTAAATGTGTCTTATTTCAATTAAAAATTCTATCACACTGAAGAAAACACCCGATATATAGCTTATTGCTTTTCTCTCTGACTACCAGTTTTTTTGTTTTAGTGATATTAATTGCCAGGTGATCAGTTGGGAACATTCATCTAGCTTTTCCAGATTTTATACTATTTATGGTTTGCAGTGGTACCACCTCAAATCACTGATATATGCTCAGCATACAGAATACATAATATATGTTTCCTGGATCAGATCGTTGGTGTATATAATGTAGAACAGTGGACCCAGAATGGAGCCCGGAGGTACACCTCTATCTGAATTGGTTTACCATCCTTGGTCTTTCCAGTCATTCTTTGAATTATTCCAGTTGGATTGGACCTGGAGCTACAGAGCTGAACCTCTTGAACTTTTTCGTCTTCTTAAGTATGACCTTGTTATTCACCCTGACAAAGACCTTTGTTATACGGTTTTCATTTATTTTATTACTGAACTCCGTACCCAGTATACAAAGTTTATTGTATATTTTCACATTATTCTTTCACTAGAATTTTGTTATTCTCAAAAGAGTTGATAGTTTTCACACCAACTACTCTCTCGAAAACGTTTTTGATGTTTGGGAGAGATATTGGTTTGTAATCGTCAAAATTATTCTGTTTTTGTGAATTGCGAGATTTTTGGAGAGGTTGTAGATAATTCCATGTCTTCATTATTCTATTAGTTATATGAATTAATGATTTCGTCAATATAGTTAATTTCAGAACTAGCAAGTATCAGGTCATATTCCACTGACTTTTTATTCTCCTTTTGGATAATATTATATTTCTTGATTTAATACTGAGCTTAGAAATATGCTCCTTTCACGTTTTTATAATTGCTTCAGTATAAGTGGTTCTTCTATTTATTGATTCAAAATGTTTTCAGAAGAAAAATTAAAAAATCCATTCCATTTTTTGCTGGAAGTGACTCAAACAATATACGACCTCTGCGATATATTTCCCTGTTGAACATCTGATTGATATCGAAGTGGATTCTGTCTTATTTTGAGAGTTTCTCATTTGGAAGTTTTTTAAATTCATTTTGAATTGTTTGAGAAGTTTTAATATGCTGGAATACCGCTTGCAATACCCCCGTGCAACCCTTCAATCATTTTGTCATAAAGTTGCTTGATGTTCTTATTCTCAGTGTGAGCTATGATCTATTCCCACTGCTGAAAGTGCGCCTCTTTCGCTGAAATATCTGGTTCGTTCTTGTTTTGATGATGTGAGATAATTTTTCATAAGCTCTATCTGAATTCTGCTCCGACAGAACCTCTTCCAAGTGCATTCCTGCAAGTTGAGATGATATCTTCCAGTTTAGGTTGAAAAAACGCTCATCAAAAGGATGAGCAGTTTTTATTGATCTGGGAATAATAGTTTTAAATGTGATAAACTAATAAATATAATCCAGAAGAGCCTATATTATGTTCGTATTTTTTATATGTAATCGTATTTACAACAATATATTATAATCTATCAATAAACATCTAGTTGGACTAAGCAATATCTGTTCATGAAACTCTTATGAACTTGATTTTTCATAATGAACCAAGGAATTAAATTTTGTTACCTTAACGAAACTTCGAAGGTTAATCGTTAACATAGCATACTTTAAATAAGGCTATTCATTATTGATGAAATAACGTTTAAATAATTTTTATTCCTGGCTGTATATTTAAGTATCACCTCTATTTTCTTACCAACAATTCTACTCATATAAATCATTTTGTATGTGTCATTACCTATTACCCCGAGATTGAACATATATTTATAGATAATCCAAAATTAATTCACCTATTCTGCGAGAAATTACATTGCCCTGTGTCAAATAATAAATACAAAAAATTACCTCCATAAACTAATTTTGGTATGAATGATTACTTTGTTACTAAGAATCAATTCTGGAAATCCCCAAACTCATATCGTTCTCAGACACTGAAAACACGTAAAAATAACTACCATGTGTTCCTGAAGCTGTTAAAAAAATTCGCACGTTTACCGGACGAAATTCGAACAAAATCCGGTCGGACCTTCTGTCGCATTCTTAGATGAAATGTGACACCCTCATTTCACCCCAGAACCCGCATTAAAAACTTCGCTACATACCGGAACGGTAAATGCTACCCTCGTTTCGGACATAAACAAATCTCTAACACGTATAATTTGACACAAGTTCATGCCACAAATAGCTGGGTCGTTTCTAGAAATGACGTTGGCCCAACGGAAAGCCTGTAGCACCGACTGTTTTTGTTATACGGGCCATTTTAGACGCAGATTGTTCATGAAATAAATGGCTGGATATTTTTCGTGTGTTACCGTATTGTTTCCAGGACCCCAAGGAATGCATTTCAGTAAATTATTCGATAAATTATGATCGTGCTGATGTTGGTACATAAGGGAACTCGACTGCTTTAGACGTTTAGGAAATTAATAGGGGAGATTGCTTATATGAATAAACAGGAACATGAGGCCATAACAGAATCCTATTTTGATATTTAGTCAATTATGTTAATCTTTTAATATATTTTAGAAGGTACTATGAATGCCGAGAAGAAGAAATTTCCTAATCGAAACGCAAGTTTCGTGAAAACAACTATGTATTTACTATTAGGGGTACAAATAAGTTTCCGCCGTTTTATTGTAGATGGCGCGGCACGGAGTTTCGGTTAGCTTTCGCAGATGATAACCGGCTTAAAAAATAGTTTGGACATTCAAGAACAACATAACCTATTAATATCATTGATTTTATATTGGTAAAATATAATTTTTATAAGTTGAAAATGTCAAAATTTGAGCCAAGTAAACATCATTTGCGATAAATATTAGTTTACTTCTTTAATTTAAAGAAATCTGCTGCTGAGGCGCTTCAATTGCTCGTAGAAGCATATGGTGAGGGTGCTTTGAGTGAGAGAACGTGTTGAGAGTGGTTTCAAAAGTTCAAAAACGGGGATTTCGACGTAGAAGACAAAGATCGCAGTGGAAGGCCAAAAATTTACGAGGATGCAGAATTGGAGGAATTATTGGAGGTAGATTCATCTCAAACACAAAAAGAACTTGCTCTAACATTAGAAGTCACTCAGCAAGCAGTCTCACATCGTCTTCTATAATAATAATAATATTTAATTTGTGTTAAAAAACGGCGGAAACTTATTTGTACTCCTAATACCAAATATTGTTGTTGAATGATTACATATTACTGCAGTTTCAAACTCTCGTTCATCGTCTGGCAAAGTGGAAACTTTTTAGTGAGTACAAAGTATTTATATCTGACGCAAATTAGTTGATAACAGTAGGTAAGCTACAGGTTTATTATTTCATTGTTTCATCTAGCAACACATTAATTTAGAAGTATCATCATTAGGGTTTTTTCAGGATTTGTCCTTTTGCTGAAGTGTAAACAACAAAAAATGGATAGAGCCCAAAGAGCCGCCCTTTTGTTCGCAATAGGATCCGTCAATGAACTTTAAATGTATGACCAATTTTTAAAAATGAAGCTTCAATTCCCAACAAAATACTGCAAGAAATTATTTAAACTTCTGAAAGATTCATCTGATCATTCATTATTTTAGAATTACTGTTATGAACTGATTTGAAAATTTCAATTAATTCTAGGTGTTAGGTTTCCAATTGAGGGAAAGGAATTATTGTTTTAATTACAATGCCCTGCGGTTTACTTCTAGTGAAATCAGATAAATGTTTCTTGTTTCTAATTTCAAAGAAAGGTCTGGTCTGATATATGTATATGCTATTGCAATCTGAACAGGTTAACTTATACACTCCTGATTTGAATGATAACTTCTGCATGAGAAGAATATTAGTAAAAAATTCAGATTCCCTTTCTGGAGAATGTGTTTTCTATGTTTTAAAAAGAGGTAATAAAAAGCCCTTTTTAAATTCCATGTGAAGTATTTGTTTGCGATGGAGTTTGTTATTTCTGAATATCTAGCTATTATTTATAATATTTCAAGAAAATCTTTCTTCAAAGTAAATTATCAATTCATATTTGATGGGTTATACCCCTAATTTACTGTAATTCGTTTTATTATATTTTATTCTATTTCAAAATTCTCCTGTGATTTGGGTACATTAACTAGTCTATACAACATACTTTTGTATGCTGCTAATAGGTATAACCCATAAATCATTGACAAAGTATAGAATAAAATCAAACTAATTATTAATTATATATATATATATATATATATATATATTTAATTATAATTAATTAAATTAAAGTTCTACAATAAGCCCCGCTTATATTTAATAGACGTATATAATAAAACCTCAATGAATAATGTCAAATGGAATAAATAAACCAACAGATGTAAAGAAGTCATTGAAATGAACGCATAAATATTTAAAGGAGACAAAATTTTGTTTCTGATCTTACCATTATGAACACCAATTGCTTTTCAAAAACATGAAGACAACTTAAGGACTTCTCAAAAAATATGATTTATTTGAAATATTTAATATATCTAAATATTCAAAAAAGTTAATTAAAAAATCTCTCTAAACATGCACTATATCTTCAAAACACAATTATAATTCTGATAATCTCTTCATCGGCCCTAAATAATATTCCAAATATCGAAATCAAATAACTATCACTATATCTTACCTCCACGTGTTAACAGGATAAATTGCTTTAAACAGGCTAACTTTAAAATTCAAGATTGTCTATGTTCTTAACAAAATCACAGAAAAGTATTATAAGGTTATCTTTAAACAATTCACATTCCATAATGAGATTTATTAAAGCCTAAATGTAATTATATATTATGTATAAAATAAAATAGAAAAAGGCTTTCTACTTGATAGAAGAAATATAACAAAATTTTAATATCAAAACAGATTTAATCTGTTAGTCTTCTACAATTGAAATTTCAAAAAAATTTTTATTCAAAAAACTTTTAGAATTAAATTAATGTCCACAATAAGCACCGCTCACATTTAATAGACGTGTATAATAGAAACTAAATATATAATGTCAAATGAAATAAATAAACCAACAGATATAAAAAAGTCATTAAAATTAATAAATAAATATTCAAAGGAGACAAAATTTTGTTTCTGATCTTACCATTATGAACACCAATTGCTTTTCGAAAACATAAACACAACTTAAGGACTTCTCAAAAAATATAATTTATTTGAATTATTTAATATATTAAAATATTCAAATAAGTTAATTCAAAAATCTCTAGAAGACTAACAGATCAAATCTGTTTTGATATTCAAATTTTGTTATATTTCTTCTATCAAGTAAAAAGCCTTTTTCTATTTTAAATAATTTTGAAGTTCTCCATTTCGAGAACAAATGCAATAGACTGGACATTTTAGAAGCACTAGAAATAATAATATTTTGCTGAACGACCAAACAGATGTGAACCGATCTCTGTTATTGAACCTTTTTTAATAATTTATGAAAATTCCTCAAAACCCCATTTCATCATGTATTTTGTTAGTCAAACTTTTATCTAAGGAGAAATATTTTGTAAAAATAGTTAGTTACTTACTCACCCGGTAAAGTTCATATGTAATTGACGAAACAATTGTTGTGAACAATAAATATAAGCGCAAATAAAGTGTTTTACTTCAAATTATATACGATAAATTTCCGTCAAGTTGAGACCGAAACAATCAAGAATTAAATTTGTAGAAGTTTCGGAGAATAAATCTAGCTATTATTTGTAATATTTCAAGAAAACCCTTCAAAGTGAATTTTTAATTTATATTTGTTTGAAAAAATCTCATTACCTAAGGTAAATCTAACAGTTAACCTCTCACCAAATTTCAAATTTCATCTTGTGTGCAATTCTCTCTTGATGAAGTTCGAAAGAATTTACCGTAATTGTGTTTTATTATCGATCTCGCTGTGAAAAACAGAGTTCCGATGATTTGAATATAGAGTATGGTCGTTTTGATCCTGATTGGACTTTTCTGGGTTAATGGCAGCCGTTAAGTGGATCCGAAATTTTTAAAGCGCCGAGCTTTATTTGCATTTACCAAATTGCAATCGATACGGAATAATTATTCACTAATTATTGAGATCGATTTTTGTGGTACTTGAAGGTTGACTGAATTCACATGCAACGTATACATAGATGTGCCTATTTTATCATTTTGTTTTGAGCGAATTTTTTGATAAGCATGTGACAAAATCGCTACTTCATAAGAGTAGATATGGAGCTGAACGATATAAAAAAGAGAACACAAAAATTCAGACAATTTTCTTATCTTTTATATTGTCTATTAATATTATCGTAGCACTTTGAGCTAAAAATTCCATATTATAATGGTTGTCCATTCTCACTTAAAATTACAATCCAACGAATTTGGATGTTCAAGGAGAAAATTCGAATATACAAGCTCTTATCAAAAAGTACCGGGCACTTGTGAATTGAATGAACAATTGAACTAATGGTATTTGTTTGATATATCTTTAGATCAGACAAGTTTTTTTCGCATTTTAAAATTGATGACTCTGTTCACCAAAGAATCTGTTTAATATTTGTATTGCAAACAAAATTTCGTGTGTCGATTCATTTAAAATATTTGAGAAAGCCCTGGGGGACTCCGTCCTAGAAACCAGAGTTTAAAACTGGTCGTGAACCGTGCTAAGATATGCCTCGCTCTGGGCGGACTTCGACCTCATATACCGAAGAAAAAATCCTAACTGTGACGAAAATGTTGCATGAAAATCGGTATGTTAGTCTAAAGGAGATAGTTGGTGACCACGACATCAAAGGCCTAGTAGAGTGTGGTAACTATCAAAGTTGGATTCTTCAAAAATTTAGTTGAAATTTTTATACTATACACGAATTTTTTATTTTTAATAGCCACTTTCTATTTCTTTGTCTACGTATTTAATTATATTTATTTCATACCAAATATTCGAACGCATATAAAATCAATTATTCTTGGAATCTCATATGTTTTAATATACTATTTATCTTTAACTGCAAGTTTTAATTATTGATTTTCGAGTTGCTGATAATAGAACAAATAATAAAAAAGCAGAAGATTAAAAAATTGTTTCAATAAATTTTAAATTTTTGGTACATACTAGTGGTCAAACAGTTCCTATTCAATATTCAGAGAACAAATTATTTCGAAACTACAAAGACTTGGACAAGAAACTTTAGTGTTGCTCTTTTTATCACTCACTTCGCTCTGGATTATTAGAGAAATGGATTATTGAACAAGCACTCAAAAGCTTCGGACTTTTCTATTTTGTTTTATTTGGTAGGTTCATGTTGAGCGGCAGCTTCAATACCTTGCTCTCAGTTTTGAGCAGAAAGGACAAATGCATATTTGTCATTAAAAATTATTTAAGATATTCTCTTTATTGCTTTCCTCATATAATATAATCGCTACATATCGCTATAATCGTTAAACAAATATATTCTTCTTTGTAAAGAATTTCTTGGTATCGGGTGTTATTTTTACAGTGATAGAACTTTCGATAGGGATAACTGTGATTTGACAGAAGGTAAAAGCCATGTTGTTTTGACATTTTGTTGGGTAAGCAATAAAAATTATCATGGAAAGACGCACGCCGCAACAACGTTTATAAATTGCTGAAATTTAGTTTCATTATCAGTGTTCTATTCGCCAAATTTATAGAGTACTTCCTGAAATTTATAGTTTACATAATCGTCCATCAGATCAGCTTATTCGTCGAATTATCGATAGATATCCGACAACATTTTCTCTACTCGATGCAACAACAACAAAAAGACGTACAGAAGGAAATATCGCTGCTGTAAGTCATAGTGTTAATGATGGTCCAGCTTTGTCTATTCGTCGACGTTCACAACAAGTTGGAGTTAGTGCATCTACCATATGGAAATGGTGGTCACTTGACCATAATGAGCATCGTTTGTTTGCTGATTGGGCCCTAAAGCAGCTTGAAGTTGATCCACTTTTTTATCGTGAAATTGTGTTAATGATGAAGCTCATTTCTGGTTGAACGGCTATGTAAACAAGCAAAATCGCTGTAAATGAAGTGAAAACAATCCTCAAGAATTCTGCAGGTTTCATTGTATCCTGAAAAATGCACTGTATGGTGTGCTTTACACGCTGGAGGCATCATCGGTCCATATTTCTTTAAACACGATGCTGCAGCTAATGTTACAGTGAATTGTGCTCGTTACAGATCGATGATCTATGATTATTTGTTTCAAAAATTGAATGGTATTCACCTAGAAGTGTTTTGGTTCCAAGAAGATGGTGCTACACCTCATGCTGCCATCGTAACAATTGAGTTATTGAAAGAAAGATTTGGCGATAACATTATTTCGAGAAATGGTCCAATTAATTGGCCTTCAAGATCATGCCACATAATTCCACGGGATTATTTTCTTTGGGTTATGTCAAGTCATTGGTTTTTGCTGATGAACTAGAAACAATAGAGGCTTTGGAAGCCAACATAACTCGTGTTATTGATGAAATAAGGCCTGAATTACTCGAAAAAGTGGTCCAAAATTGATCTGGTCGAATGCGGTCTTCAGTCGTGGAGAACCTATGCCGGATATTATTTTCAAAACATAAATATCATAAAACTATCTCTCAAATAAAAAAAAATTGGCTTCAAACTTAATTTAAATATGTTTCCTTTCAATTTAAAATTCTATCGCTCTAAAACAAACACCCGATATATAGAGATGCCTTTTTGAATGGTTCCTTGTAATTGATAAAACGTTAACCAATTAGTATGCAAATTCTTGGTTAGTCATACTTGAAATGGGGTTGAGATAGAGGAATGTATATTAGACTTTAATGGTTTATTTATAGCCTTATAACATATATAACATGTTTACAAGTTATGCTTGTTCACCCAAATTGAGGGAGGTGTTCCGGTAGTATCGAACTTTAATGGCGGTGAAAACACTATCTCTTTCGTGGATTAGCAGTTCTTTGAGCTTTTTCACAGTCGTTCACCTTCCTCGAATTTATTTTTATCGTTTCACTGTTGGGTTTACTTTTCACAAATTAATATTTAATTACAAATAGATAATGTAGATGATTCATTCATTCCAGGCCTTTACTGCGTTATTGGTTATTAAGAGAGAGAGTGTGTTCCTTGAAAGGTTAATGTGAAATGCGAATATAAAATGATTCAAGAGTAGAGAGAAATATTTGTTATTAGTTAAGAGAGCTCAAAAATCGCGAGCGGTTTATTTTGCGAGTTTTTTGGAGATGTTTTTTCAAGGGTGCTTTGCGGCTAACTGTGGTGAGAGAACTGTTTGATTGTCACTTGAGATCTAAAGAGAAATGTAATTAGAACTCACTTCTACAGTAAGTGTGTGAGATCAGAACTTAATGTTGGAAGAGGGAATACTGCGTGACCGTTTGTTCGAAGCACGCATAAAGAGCCAACGAGCGGCTTCGAGGGATGTGTTCAACTGTGAACCTTTCTGCTAACTGGCCGAATCAGAGACTCTCTTTGGGCTTGAAATGTGGTCAGGTTAATTCCGATACGACATTCGACTATTGACTTTAAACGTCTTCGGTTTCTCAGAAATAAGATAATAATTTTTATATACCTGCAATGTGAATTAAAAATTCCTTATTCGATGTAAATTCGAACATTCTCGAAATTATGTCTCGTAGAAAAAATAATCAGTGCAAAAGGCGTTATTGAAAGAGGAGCTCTAGAATATGTCGGATTGAGTGTCCTTTCATTATAAAAGACCAGAAATGTTCTCTGCTATTGATCCGAGTTTCCGGCAAAGGCATACGAATTTTTATAACGTAATGACCCAAATATTCGAGCGGAAATTTTCTTGGAGATTCTCCCTTGAAGACGGTCAATTTAATTCAAATATAAAACTCGTATTCATAAAAGCATAACATCGCGGATGCACGACTGTAAAACCCCTAAAACTTGTCATGTGTGATGGAATATTCTTGAATAAAATATTTACGGACAATCGCTGGTTTTATGACACATTAAGTCAGAGACGTCAACTCCATATCGTGGACATGTCACGGCAATTTCAACACATTAAAATTCCAAGAAAATTTTCTGAGAAACGTATTAATGCGAAAATGTATTTTACACCCGCTGATAATATTCCAGAAAAATATTTAAATGGAAATAAAATGTATGATGGTAGTCAAATAATGAAAAATACTGCTATCAATAATTGGTAGTGATCATAATCAAAATACTTTTTTCTCAAAAAATTATGACTTCCTGCAAATAATAAATTGAAATATTCACACATTAATATAGTTTTGAAGTTTCACTTTATTCAGAAAATTGAAAACTTAACAGGGGCCAGACATGAGTTTCTGAAAACACAAAGCACAGAAACAGCTATCTTTGAAATGATACGATCGTTTTTTCTGGCTTTGGACAGGGGTAAAGTTTCAGTAGGACTTTTTCTGGATTTCGATTGCTCCATAAATTGTTTTCATATGGAATTAGAGACAGGCAGCTGAGACTGATGAAATTTGTAGGATCGAGTTCATAGAGTCTCTAACAAGTTTGATATCTGATGAAATATTGGAGACTGGTGTACCTCAGGGAGATATCTTAGGACACTTATTCTTCCTTATTTATGTAAATGGTTTGCCTGAGAGTATCATACTGCGAAGGTTTCTCATAAAGCTCAAAATAGGGACGAATGGTCATTCACAGTCAAAAAAACGTCATGACGTTACCATTTCCTTATGTAGGATTTATCCTACGTCCAGATACTTTTTTGAAATTAAAATACATAGGAGGCTAACAGTATAAATCTGTTCCGATATTTAAATTTTTTAATAACTCTTCTATCAAGCGAAAAAACCTCTTCTTATTATTTTATGGATAATTTATTCGTTTAATTTTAATTTAAGAAAGCGACATTACTTTCCGGTATTATCATTATTTTAATTGTATGAGTAATATAATTATATGAACCAGAAATAATTTGAACTCGGATTTTTAGGAAGAATTTAATTTTCAGCAGATCCACGTGTTGAAAAAATCATTTGAAGTATGTGGAAGGATAAAGAGTAGAAAATAGATCATTCACGAATTGAACTTTTTTGTCAATAGTTTTTCCATTAAACGTTTTTATCCAGCGCAAATTTATAGGAACAATAGATTTCGAACAATTGTAGCCCACTCGTGACAAATTCGTGACGAAACATTTCACCATTTTTTTTTCACGTTCTAAAATTCAATTGTACAGAGCTAGCCTAGAATTATTTACATTGTTGCCAATGTATTGTTCCGATGATAATTCAGCGGATTCCAACTATTATTTTTACTGATTCAAATTCAGAACAATTAATGGAAATGGCTAGTTATTCATAGTTGCCTGGTACATTTTTTACATTTCGCCTAATTTGCTCACTTCTATATTGTTCTGATTGCCGATATATGTTATATGCAGCAATTTTAGATAGCAAAATTATTGTGAGAATTTATTTACACGAGAGTGCGGTTTATTTTATATTGAAATTAAACTATTCGCAATTATGTATGTCACTCTTTAAACTATTCAAGCCGTAATTGTTTGGTAGGTCGTTGATCATAATTAAAATAAATTTTCGGAAATTAAAAAATTCGATTGTGAAATGAAACGAACGATATTAATGCTTCAAATAACCAACTTCTTGTATTAATTGAATTTTGTACCCGTACAGCGGCAGATATTCCATCAATATTTGGTATAAAGTGGGGTCGGTTGCTATTTATGCTTCCTTTTTTGAAATTCCATACAAAAGTTATTACGAGTTTACATCCTGTTTTAATCTCTTTAACTTTTTGTTTTCTTGATTTTTCTACTATCCTTCATCGTGAAAAACAAGTGGATAAATATTTATCCACGCATTTTCAATATTAAAATTGGTTAGGTAAATTTGTTTACGTTTAGTATTCAATTATTTAATACATCTGATCCACTATTTAGAAATGCGGATTTTACCTTGCTTCTTATATTATTTATGCGTTACTTGATACGTATCCCTATATATTCAAGAAAATTTTTAATCAGTCAGAAATATGCGATTTTATATGTTAAATCAGAATCTCTATGAAGGAATTCTAAAATAATATTAGAAAGCGGAAAAACATAAGACACTGTTATAGTTAACATATGATTTTAGCGTTTCCTGGTAGAGATTTTCAAAAAATAGGGATATATGAAATTTTTTGAAGTAACTTTCGAGACAAGAAAGAATATCATAAATAAGCATAAATTTATTTCATTACCTTGTGTATTAGATGATGCTTTTTTAGGCTTTTTTCAAATTTTCTTCCCATTTCAAGAGTTCTATAATTTTCATAAATATCTAGATAATGAAGAAAACTAAATTCAATAATAATATAATATTTATATTTATGAATAAAAACAGAATCTTCAGTTACCTTTACATATTTAATGTGAATATTCAAATCAATATCGTTTTAGAAAACTAGGTTTATAGTTTGATAGACAATGGAGTTCGTCAAAGAATGCACACATTTCTAAAATACATGAAGAATTAAGAAATTGATACAAACTATTATTTCATTTTTCAGATCCATACAATTGAACTGGAAAAAACATTCGATAATTCTGGCCTAAAAAATGCCAAATATAAATTGATTTATAAAACATCTTCCTAGACAACTTTCAAAAATCTATTTCTCATGTTATTCAGTCAATCTTTTATAAATTGAACATGAATACCATCGACAGACAATAACTCAAAATAAATTTTTTTTTATGTTGAAACGAAACATTTCAATTATCAAATGATGTGAATTATATTAGACATGGATATTATGAAAATTTCTGTTTTTATTTTTGAAACCAAATATTAACCTTTGTATGAACTCAATGAATTCATTTTATTTTTATAAAAAGTACAATACTTTAACTTTAGAGTTTGTGTTTGTTATGTCTAGCGCAATTCTTTGAGTTATTTAGGAATTTTGGAAGTTACCTCAATTTATAGCGTGAGTTTGCTACCGTATTTGGTACACAGACCAACTTTCAAAGAATTGAGTATACGTCATTTGTTAATAGATACATTTATTTTCAATGTGCAAATACTGTAATTTCAAGTTATGTTTCATTTTTTCAAGAGTTCCTGAAGAGTATATGGTATATATTATAAGTAACTTTCAATTAATGTCATATTTTTGTCGCGATAGTGGCAAACATGGAGGTACTGCTGTTTATGTCAGTGTCTGTCTAGCAGGTTTTTCTAGGGAGATGCCAGACTTTGTAAATATGAGCATACCGATCTCATTCGAGTGTTCTGCTGTATTGGTTAATATGAAAAATAAGCCGATAGCCATCATTTCGATTTATAGATCGTCGTCAGCAAACAGTGATGTAGACCTCTTTATCGAGAAACTCATTATTTTGATGCAATTCCTGACAAACAAAAAAATTCCTTTCTTGATAGCAGGTGATTTTAATATTCATTTCGAGGAAACTTCCAGAGATGTGAATAAGAGAACCCTAACATCGATTATCGAATCATTCAATTCACGATTAATTATAGATGAGCCAACACGTAAAGGAGCATGTATTGATAACGTGATTACTAATATTGTTTGCGCTTCTGGTTATTGCGAAAATCCCCATCTTTCTGACCATTCAGCTCAAGTGGTTCTGTTCAAACATTCTAAGAAGTGGGTTAAGTCGGAAACAATAACAACTAGGTCCATCGATGAAACAAAAATTTTAGAATTTTGTAACAATTTATCAAATCATGATTGGAGGGAGTTATTCGAGCTGCCATTAGAGGATGTTAACTCACAGTGGATGTTGTTTAATCGTGTTTACAAAAAAGAGTTCGAAGAATGTTTTCCGGTAAAGGTAATAAAAAAAAGCTGTAAAACTAATATCCCATATAATTCCGAAGTAGAGAACATCAAAAAACAACTTGATTCAGTTTTTACTATGGCAAGTATTGATCCATCTTTTCTCGGTTTATACAAGAAACTAAAAAACTTATACGATATTGCACTGAGAGAGAGTAAGCAGAATTACTATCGTCGAAAATATGAAAATTCGGCAAATAAATCGAAAACAATTTGGAAGATTATAAATGAGAAAACAGGTAGGTCGCAGGAAAAACCAAAGTTTAGCAATATAAACAGCCCTCAGCAACTTGCAGATGATTTTAGTTCTATATTTCGAAACTCGTTAAACCAACATAAACAAGCCGATGTGTCAGGGACATTGAATGCTGTTACTCGATTGGAAAATTCTTTTTTCATGTTTGAGGTAACTGATACAGAAGTCGAAAAGGTAGTCAAAAACTTGGCGAATAAAACTAGCGTAGGTTATGATGGTATACCAACGAGAGTAATAAAAAGAAGTATCTCTCGGATTTCTCAACCACTGCGTCATATCCTGAATAATAGCTTCCAGTGCGGGGTATTTCCGGATATGCTCAAAAAATCGGTTATAAAACCTATTCATAAGAAGAATGATCCGAATGATCTCAATAATTACAGGCCAATAAGTCTTCTGAGTAATTTCTCGAAAATTTTCGAAAAAATTATGGTAGATCGACTTCTCAGCTTCTTCAGGAAATTTAAGACTTTGAACCCACAACAACATGGTTTCATGAAAGGAAAAAGCACGGAGACAGCGATTTACGAACTAGTAGAAATGATAACTGATGGTTTAGAGATGAACGAACAAATGCTGGGATTTTTCTTGGATTTCTCGAGGGCATTCGATTCAGTAGATCATTCCATTTTACTCGCGAAACTTGAGGCGTATGGCATTCGAGATGCTCAACTCAAATTCTTTCAGAGCTATCTCAGCGAACGATATCAGCATGTATCGCTTAGGATAGATGGAGTTGAGTTTACATCCGTGGACACACTGATTGAGCAAGGTGTGGTACAGGGTAGCGTACTTGGTCCGCTGCTATTTGTTATTTATATAAATGACATTCCTAATATAATCCGCACTGTACTCTCCACGTTCACGGAATTAAATGACATATCAGGACCTTCATCTCCATCATCAATAGCATTCGTCAACTTTGCTGACGACTCGAATATTCTCTTACGCGGAAAAAACTCTGAACATCTCCAGGGTCTACTTGAATATATTTATCATTCTGTAAAATCATGGTGCACCCTAAATAAATTACATCTCAATGTTGATAAGACGGAATTTGTTTTGTTTTCGCACAAACTAAGGAATTTTGAAGCAGAACAACAGCTCACATTATCAGGAGAAATTATCTCTCCTCAACCAACAACCAAGTTTTTGGGCATTCACCTTGATCAACATCTTGAATGGGCAGAACATATTGAAAAATTGCGCAGAAGGTTAAGTCAAACAGTGTTTGTGTTGCGAGTGTTGAGATCAGAGCTCAGCCTAGAATTCTTAAAATCCATTTATTATTCCAACTTTCAGTCGGTGATGAGCTACGGTATCATTTTCTGGGGGAATAGTCGACAGGTGAAAATGGTTTTTTACACCCAGAGGATGGTCGTTAGGGTTCTTTTTGGACTGAGGTACCGAGAATCCTGTCGGGGCGTATTCAGGAAGAATAATATCCTAACACTCTCAGGCATTTACATCTATAAATGTCTGCAGTTTTTATTCCAAAATAAGCACCTTTTCGACAAATTTCGGAAAAGTGGCGCATATGAGACTCGACACCACTTTTATGTGTACCCGCTACATTCTTTGTCCCTGACAGAAAGAAACTGTACATACATGTGCTTAAAACTCTTTAATAAACTACCATCAAAAATACGAAGCGTTGATAACTTCAAATGTTTTCGAAGAGAGGTCTACAGCCTATTGCTACGATTAGAGCCATACTCTATAAGTGAATTTCTGGAGAGTGACATGGAATTTTGATGTCCTCTACTCTTTTTTTCTCATGTGTGACGTTTCCCATTTTCATTGTTATATGTAAACAATTATTATTGGTGAATAAAGATATATTCTATTCTATTCTATTCTATTTTCAAACATTGTCTCGAAAGAGGTACAATATTTTTGTATTCTGCATTTTTCAGGCACAAATTTTTAAATCGAAAAGTCTTTTCCAGCTGAGCGTTTGTCTTGATCATGTTTTCTATTAATTCTGCGTTTTATAGATTTTCCTCGTATTTCTCAGAATTTTGTGCATTCTTTAAAGAATTACATTTTCTATCAGAATAGAAGTGTAGGTCACAAAAATTTCTGTTCTCATATTTGCAAATAGAAAGAAGACCTGAATAATAATTTATTACACCTTCTACATAACGTGCAGGATAATGTAGATCTATAAAATTATTTTTTACAGAATTTTCTCACGAAGAAATGGTACTCTGAAAGATATTGACTAATATTAACTCTTATGGAATAACAGTTTAAATATTTCATGGAATTTAATGAAAAGTTTTAAATAACGAACACTATTAATATCCCCCAATTCAAGTTTAGCTTTTTCGGTTTTTAACGGTTAATAGAAGGACTTACTATATATCTTTAATGATTAGATGTCTTGTGCCTTTTTCGCATTAAATTGGTGAAGTGGATACTTCAATACTTATTCCAAAAAACCCTTTCAGCGGCACTATTTAGGGGTTCATATCTCCGTAAACAGAGTTCATATCTCCGTAAAACAAGTTTTATTATTATTATACTTATTATTTGAATTCGTTCACATTTTTCTAGACATGCTTTATATTGCACTGAGATTTGATCTTAACTTAAATAACATAAATAAATCACTGGATTTTACCGTTAGAAAAATGAAATCTAAAAAATTGCTTGGGCATAATTATTATTATACATATCACAAATTTTTTTATTACGTTAAATTGAAGCTCAAATAATTTTCTGTGAAAAAATTCCAAAGAAGCTCTTTTCACATTTCAGTATGAGACACTTTCAATTGCGCTCTCGAACGAGCACTCATTTTGGAGTATTTCTTCGCTTCCCTTGGGCCTTGCGAAGTTATATTGTGTTGTGGGTGGAAGCGAATACACAGAATAAACCAGTAGGTATTATGCATTACGGTTGTAGATGTTGGCTTCGAGACCAATATACATATTTTTCGCATTAGAACAATGCGAGAATTCTGTTTAGTATGCAACAGCAAGCAATATATAAATGTACAACCTCAATTCGGTAGGGTTTTCAGATATACGAACAGAATGAACATGGCAAGAAAAGATGGTCGTTGTTGAATATCGAACTTTCCTATATTTGCGTGTAACTCTGTGAAAAAATTGGATTAAAGTCGTTCATACGCTCGGGAAACATAACTTCTTATTTGAGAAAATGTCGATACGCTCTAATTGGATATTGGTTTTGGATTAATTTATAGTTTACAAAATGTTTTTTCTATATACTCTAAAATTTTTAGTGTGCCGTTAGTTTTGTTGCGCTAAAGCGCAAAGCTCTACTTCGCACCGCGTCCTCAAGGTCTATTGTGCCCCCTATTAAGGCTGTTCTACAGCTATCTTTTCAGTTTCAGAGTTCTGAAACTCACAGGAGTATGGGTTGGTTTCTAGGAGGTTACATCCTCGTTCTCACATGTTTCACGTCCAACGCATTTTTTGTGTTGACATGTAATCGTCAAGCATTCTGTAACAAGATTATCTGATTATCTCTTTTTTCTTCCTAAAGAATCAAATGCTGCCTGAGGCAACAATTCCCAGTAAGGAATGAGGCAGTGAAGCATGTGTTTACCGAAACCCAAGTGCTTTTTGGATCTTGCAGTATTAAACTTCCCAAGAAACTTTTTGAAGTGGTCCAGCTCTTGAAGATTACACTAGTATATTATTCTTCCGATTTCTTCCTTCTTTCGAAACTCTTACCAATAAGTGCATTTTCCTATATCACAGATGGGTTCCGCCCAAGTGAAGGGCACATGTTCCTTTTCTGGCAAATACATTGGCCTTCTCATTTACTTTGATTCCCGTTTGACGTAAAACCTAGACCAAAGAGACTCTATTATTTTTGCCTATTTCATTAAGTTTTCTTTGGCACTCCCATATCAGTTTTATATCAATGACATTGGAGCTCAGAGATTTAATAGATTGACTGTCATAGTGGATTGCTATATATCAAATAATTTCTTTCTAGATGCATTCTCACGCATGTATTTCTGCCTGAAAGCCTCTCGGACCTAACCATAGTGATAATTTGGTGTCTCTGGCGCCACTTCTTATGGATACTTTTGAACAGTTTATGTACCATTTGACGCTATTTATTCTGAAAGTTTAGTTGATGGATTTTTTTTCTCATTCTTTCTTCTGCTCAGTATCGTAGTAGAGTTCTTTTTGATGCTAACTTTCTCTATCATTACATCACAGGGAATACTAGCTGATGAAATGTTTCTGGTAATAGAGGAGCAGCCAGCATTTTTAATTCTCTCAATACCTGTACCTTCCCTGGATATTCTAAGAATGGCCTCACGAGTCAATCTATCTACCGCTATATGAAAAGGTGTGAGATCAGTGATGACCCTCAGTGCCCTAGTTGGAAATGTCCACATATCTCAAATGATGCATACACAGTGCATCACAGTATACTTCGTCGAGGATTTTCCTCGTACTTTTCAGACATGCTTTATTTTGCCAAACTATTTATCTATGTCTAATGGTTGTTCTCACAATCATGACATTCATCGCAATATATTAGGGCTACAAGTTTCATTTGCTAGATTTCTGCACGCCATCAAAGCCCTTACGGCTTTACCAGTGGTAGTTTCAATATGCTTGTCCCCCAAAAGTTTACCTCAAGGATTACTCCTAAATATTTAACCTCCGATTTCCGTTCTATGTTACCTCCGATCAAAAAGATGGATTTCATAACTGGAAGTTTCTTTTCTTCGTGAAATAAAATGACTGTGCTCTTGCTGATCTTCAGCTTCACTGACAAGCAGTAGTGCTCCATAATTCTACGGCCCTTCTGCAGTAATTTACATAGAGTCCCCGAACTTGCCTCTAACTAATAGGTCTTTGTCGTCAGCATACCCTATATATTCGAAGTCAAGCTGTGAAAGTCTATGTAGCTGCTCTACTACTAGGCTCCGTAGAAGTGAAGATATTACTCATTTTTCCTTGAGTGGCTTTGAGGTCGTGTGACAACCATCTTTCATTAACACCTGACTTGGGACGAGTACTCCTGACGCCAAACTATTGCTTTCAGGACTTTTAGTATTTTACTGCGCTATCTCCCAATAGAGTTCTATAATTTTAAACGGCGATAACATGAGAACGAAAAATAACTGTCGCGCCACGACTATGCTCTAAATACCTACGTGAATAACTCCTAAAATATCTGGGGATTCGGCCCCTAATGACATCCCCTGTTGTCTAGTTCATGATCTGGGAGATAATCAAAAGCCGACACGCACACCTCCGAAACAATGTCTAGGTTAGGCCGTGCCATCGTTGCGGGCATCACGGTTTTTGAGAAAATTGAATTTTCGGAGTTATAAATGGCTTGGAACACTAAACTTAATTGCATCATTCAGATTTATTTCCGTTCCGGAAAGCTGACGTTGAAGAATTGACGCTACATATAGCAATACACGCGTGGAATAACATTAGATCTGACATGTGCTAAATCAACAACAGTCGTGCGAAGATATATGTATATGGGTCAATTCTTTTTCTGAAGCAACTGAAATGGGAGGGTGTTTTACGAGTCGATGACGGGAAACATTGAGATCTAATGAAAGAGAGTAGAGAAATGTGGAGTAATGAAATGAACAGGGTCAGTCTTTGCGATTTTACTGACTCGTGTACTAGGGCAGCCAATATTTGGAAAATAGAAAACGAAATTCAAAACAAAGAACCAGGACGTGAAATGCCATAATTTGAATAACCAGGAGGTGTTACAATGTGATGAATCAGGATTAAAAATTAATTGAAAACCAGTGATGCACAAAAATTTGATTTTTTAATGAACTGTCTTAATTGATCTATTACAGTAAAATGCGGGATATATTATCTGCCCAATATATTTTGTAGCTTCGATGGTATCCGTCGATACACACTTATCTAAAATTTCTATAGTATTTTGATATTATTACTCATCTGTCTAATAAATGCGTTGTGAATTCTACCCCTCAAGTTGTTGGATAGTATCTGGTGTTTTTTTAGAGTGATAGAACATTAAATTGAAATGAAACACATTAAAATTAAGATTAAAGCCAAACTTTTTTTATTTGAAAGATAATTCTATGACATTTATGTTTTAAAAATAATTTCTGAGGAATCGAATTCGACCAGACCAATTTTAGATCGCTTTTTCGAGTAATTCAAGCCTTATTCCATCCATAACACAAATTATGTTGGCTTCCAAAGCGTCTACTGTTTCTGGTTTATCAGCATAAATCAATGACTAATCTCTAACTCTTACAAAGAAAATAATCCAGTGGAGTTATGTCGCATGATCTTGAAGGCCAATTAATTGGAACATTTCTCGAAATAATGTTATCGCCAAGTCTATTTTTCAATAAATCAATTATTACGGTAGCAGCATGAGGTGTAGCACCATCTTGTTGAAACCAAAACACTTCTGGGTCGATACCATTCAAATTTTGAAACAAATAATCATTGATCATCGATCTGTAACAAACATCATTCACTGTTACATAATATGGTTAGTTTAAAAAAACAAATGAAATTATATAATCTTTATTGATGTCATAATCTTCCAAAATGTTTAATATTATGCAGCTGTTGTTTTTTTTAATTGAATGGGTCCTAACTTGATGAAAATTCATTTTTATCAAATGAAATAATTAATTGTGGACAATCTATATTATCTTATGCAATTATGCAGCTGCGCTCGCCATATATAGTGGTCAAGAAACCGATAAGTCCGAATTCAAGTCTCGCTGGGCAGAAGAGAAATTTTCAAGAAAGACGGTTTTGGCCACCATTTCAGTATCTAGTCAAACATTGACAATGCTCTGTCTACTATGGTGTAAGATCACAATAACTAAGCTTAACTAGAACACAACAACATGATCTTCTAAGGAAAAAGATGTTGGATTACTCTAAAAAAGTTGTTGGAGTATAAGATCAATATGAATATTGATACTTCCCAGCATCATTGTAGAAAATGGTCCATTGATTCCTTCAGCAAATAATCTACTCCATTTTTTTCTGGTTGCCTGTGGTATTTCTAGATTCATCCTCGGATTTTTATCGACCGATTTTTTGCATTTGTGCTTGTTGACGTAATGATTAAGATGGAAATGGACTTCGTCACTGAAGAGAATTTTAGTTCAAAATTCGTCATCTGTTTATCTCTGTTCAATTGGCAAATGTACTGTGCTCTAAATGTTCCATCGACCTAAGTTCTTCCATTAGTTGAATTTTGTATACGTGCGACAATACAACTTTTATCAATATCCGATGCAAGGTATAACAAATAAATAATAATGATAATATTTTTTGTTGTTCACTTTAAATTTCCTCAATAGAAGAAGGGGGGAAACAGCAGATGATATAATGCATTGAAAATCAAATAAAAAAATAAGAATGTAAATATCTTAATAAATGAATAAACGAAAAAACCGAATGGACATAAAGAATGCTGCTGCAAATTGCTCATGCATACCACAAATAAAATCATTTATTGTTACTCCTTACCACATCCTCTTCTACAATAAAAATAATTTATTGCGTATCACCTGGAAAACTACGGTACCCAAAAATGATATATAATTACATACATATTCGATAGGACGAATATCTGAGGAATTTGGGAGCCATCTTAATTCAGTGTCATTCCTATGTTTAAAAGCTTTCTGATCAATCCTTGTAAGGATCTTTGATCAAAAATGAAAGGATTTTAAGACCTGAAATTGAGAAAATAAATTGTTGGAAACCGAGGAATCTCTATTTGAAAATCTATCACCCATGTTTAAAGACCATTCAGTATTCGACATGGCATACTCGAAGATAAATAATTATTATTCATTATTTATCAATTAATTCAATATTTTTATTATTATGATATTACCTTATACTGCCAGGTCTTTTGTGAAGATCCCTCAGAAGAAGTTGTGATCTAGGTAGGCTTTGTTGCTGCGATCTTACGCCAATTTAGACGACAACACTGTTAATTTTCGACCCAACAGTGAAATAGTGGCCGAAAACCATCCGACTAGAAAAATGTTTTCCCACTTGAACAGGATTTGAACCCGAGACCTTTCGGTTCCAAGCTCAATGACTTTTTGTATTGAAAGAATCTTCAAATAGTCCATCAATTTACCCTTTTTAACATTATATAGTAAAGTGACATTTTCCTCATGAGAAAATTGTTCATTTTCTATACAATGTTCTGCAAAACCGGTTGATTACTGGTTTTTAAAAATGGATATCCTTTATTCTTTAATTCTATGTTGTGAAAATCGACCTGTCTGTCCTATATATGTAGCATTACAATCATCACATTTAATTGGAGTTCCTTTCTTTATTGTTCACCAATATCTTAGCTAAATTATTTCCATTTACTGCTAAAGAATTAATTCCCATTTTATGAAGACCTTTAGAGATCCTACTGCTGATACCTTTTATATAAACCAATGAAAACCATATTTAATTTCTTCATAATGATCACTTATATCCATATAAATTTTTCTTTTTAGTCATTTTGTCAATGATTTCAGTTCTATAGCCATTGTTCACCGCTATAATTTTAATTATATTGACTTCTTTTCGAAAATTGACTTCGTTAAACGGCATTCTCAAACATCTAGAATGAAACTAGGGAATGTTGACATTAATTTGTCATGACTGTTTGGATTTCGAATGGATTATGGTTTCAGTAGTGGAAGGTTTTTAAAAGAACATAGGATGTCTATTTTGAAAAACCAGAAATCAAGCAGTTTTGCAGAACATTGTATAGAAAATAATAATTTTTTCAAATCAATCAATAGACTATTTGGAAATTCACTCAATGAAAAAAGTCATTGAGAAAAAGGAGAATTTAACAAATTCCCAATTACTCTTTGGAAACACTCCTATATAGGATGCTGTTATTTCCATGCGCCATAAAAATAAACAGATGTTCTAAGTGTAATGAAATAACCTCTTCAATTTTAAGTTCAAATACATTTTGTACTCCTTTGAAGATGGTCGGAAGAGCGAAACACGTCTCAGGATACTGAATAATCTATGAAACATTAAAACTGTGTTTTTTTTTAATAAAATTGTTATTATGTTTCACCTAGAGCCAACCACACATTCCATTCATTCAAATTATTTAACAGTTAGTTCAAAATGAAAACCTAAAGAAGCCAAAGTGTAGGCGAAGCAGTTCTTAGTATTAATCGATAAATATGAGCAAATAAGAGCCATATCAGTCAAATATATCGGAATATTTTCAAGATGATTTTTATTTTATCCCTATCAGAATATTCGCTCAGAGTCGCCGTATTTTTCGTAAGGGACGGAATCTTCTACAACAACCTCTCCAGTAAAAAATCATTTGTGGACATTCACTGAACTTCCCCATTCAAATTATTGGATTAACTTAACTTGATAGAGGAAATACTTACCAAAAGTTCAAGCTATTTCCATAATGAGTTTCTAGTTCGCACTGCTTCGCTGGAAGTTTGCATAGACGACGAATAAAAACAGTTCAAGCAATCGCAGCTCTCTAGTTTCTTATGCTTTTCAACCGAAATCTTCTCATTGAATCATCTTCATTCATACTAAACTAGAGGAAAGTAAATGCTTTTTTGGATTTAGCTTGGTGGAGAATGGCTGAATTTTCATCCGCCTCTGCTTTTCGATACAAAATAACCGAAATTCACTCATAAAATGATAAATATAATATGTTAACTCCACAAACAGATTTAATGGACATATTCTAATTAAAATTGATATTATCCAACCACCATATATAAAATATAATTAGAAAACAGGAAAAATAGCGTTAACTAATGCTAATACTATCATAAACGACCCCACCTCAGAAAAATACATCCGATTCACATCTATCAATAGAAGGATCTGTTGATGTTGCCAATTATTTCAAGGATTATTTTAACAATATCGCGACTTTAAGAACAACTAAGAACTTCCATCCAAATCAAACAAAGATGAGAAATCAGGAGCCTACAAATTTTCTTTCAATAATTGCCCATTAATTTATATTAAACAAATGGAAGATCATTATTCAAAAGAAGAATGTGAATGATAGTTTAATTTCGAACCTCTAGGCGGTCATTTGTGTACTCTCGTTGTTAGGATGTGTATATACACTGCTCAAAAATTGAAGTGGATATTAAATAGAAAACTGACTTTCTTCACTTGAAAAATTTAAGGATTTTCATTTGGTTTCCTAGGGAAGAATTGTTGTCTGAAGAGAATAACGGATAATAAAAGAGATAACTAGTACATTATGAAAAAAGGCCAATCGAAATCTCCAATCAATACCTTGATTCTCTACACAGAACCAGAAAAATCTTATAAGAGCGGAACTTTCCACCTCTTTTTAATGCTGTGAGATGTGTATTTATTCCATATGTCTCCTTAAGAGAAATAGCATTTTCAGGACATTTTAATCAATGTTTATTTCAAAAAAATCACTCCTACATAATGAAGAAATCCCAACCGGAATTTCCAATCAATACCTTGACTCTACACAAAACGGATTTTGTTATCTCTTTTTAATGCTGTGAGATGTGTGTTGATTAAATGTGTCTACTTAAAAGGAAAAGTGCCTGCAGGATATTTTCTTCAATTAAATTTTCAAAAAATTTCCGAACACTTTCTAGAAATAAATATTGTAGAGAGTTTTAACAGAAATACTCTGCTTGATATTTAAGATACTGTATAGATGAATTCTTCCATTCGGTTTTCTCCGGAAAAATCATCAAATTAACTAAATAGTAGAAAAAGAAAGATCACTGCTAGATAATGAACAAAGGCCAACCGAAATCTCCAATCAACACCTTGACTCTCTACACAGTACCATAAAAATGCATATCTCATAAGAGCAGAACGGATTTGTTTATCTCTTTTTAATGCTGTGCGATGTATGTTGATTTCATATGTCAACTAAAAAGGAGCAGCACACATTTCATTCAATTAAATTTCAAAAAAGTCTCATCTCTCTATAATGCGGTGATGTATGTGTTAATTCCATATGTTCACTAGAAAAGTACTCAGTTTAGAATATTTATTCAATTTAATTTTCAAAAAATTTCCGAGAAATTTCTAGACTTAAAGTTTGTAGAAAAGTGTAACAGAACTAATCTACTTGATATTTAACATACTGTAGAGACAAATTTTTACATTCGGTTTCTTCCAAAAGAATCGTTAGCTGAACTAAATAACAGAGAATGAGAGCTCACTGCTATATAATGAAGAAAGGTCAAGTAAAATCTCCAATAAATATCTTGACTCTCTACACAAAACCATAAAAATACAAATCTCATAAGAAGTGAACAGATTTTTTACCTCTTTTTAATGCTCTGCGATGTGTGTTGATTCCATATGTCTACTAAAAGGAAGCAGTGCTTATAGGACATTTATTCAATTTAATTTTTGAGAAATTTCCGAGAGCTTTCTAGAATTAAAATTTGTAGATAGGTGTAATAGAAACTACTTGATATTTGAGATACAGATAAATTTTCACCAATTTCTTCCGGAAGAAACGTTATCGGAACTGATTGACGGAGAATAAATAAGATCACCGCTACATAATAAAGAAACGCCAACCGAAATCTCTAATCAATACCTTGACTCTCTACTTAGAACCATAAGAATGCAAATCTCGTAAGAGTAGAACCGTATTTTCAATATCTTTTTAATAATGTGCGATATGTGTAGATTCCATATGTAAACTTAAGGGACTCACTACTTTTAGGATATTTTATTCATTTAAATTTTTTCAAAAATTTCCAAAGAACAGAACAAATCTCATAAGAACAGAACGGACTTTTTTATCTCTTTTTAATGCTGTGCGATGTATGCTGATTCCATATGTCAACTAAAAAGGAACAGTGCGTTTAGGACATTTCATTCAATTCAATTTTAAAAAAGTTTCCGAGAGATTTCCAGAAAAAAAAATTGTACACCGTTACAGATAATAGTTGGGATTAATGCTCCTGAACCTCTACAGATTTAATTCCAAATCTTTTTATGAGATTCATTTAGATATAAATCTGTAGAGGTTCCGGAGAATTCATTCCAGCTATTATCTGTTATATTCAAATACTTCTTCGGAGGAAATTTTCAATATATATATATATATATATATATATATATATATATATATATATTGTTGTAAATCAAAATATTTGAGATATACAACAAAATAATGTAAAAATATTGAATGAATTTACGGAGCTATGTAACACCAAAAATTATTTGAGATATTTAAATGGGTACCATCTGTTTAACAACCTTCTTTGTCGATTGCCGACATTCCGAAAACTGTTAGAAGGCCCCTCTTCTTTAACCCGGTTTTTCATCACGTTCCGCTTGTAAACCTTTGTACCACTGTTAGGCGTTACCTAGAATCTACTGAAATATTCAAAATATTTATCACTTTTGTTTAAATACCTCTGTACCACTGTTAGGTCTTCAGTTGTCTAATCATGGAATAATTAATTTCCCGAAACTGGAGTCACAAGAAAATGTGTAATATATCATTTTGGTAGCAAAACATGGTAATTTCTACAATTTGTTTTAATTATGATCAACTATCAAATAGTAACGGCTGAAACAATTCAGTATCAGAAATACTTTGATTGATGTTTAAGATACTGAACTGATAAATTATCTGAACTAAATAGCAAAAAAAAAGATCACTGCTACATAATGAAGAAATCGAAATCTTTTGTCAATACCTACACTCTCTAATTAGAACCATAAAAATGCAAATGTCGTAGGAGCAGAACGGTTTTTTCAATATCTTTTTTATAATGTGCGATGTGTGAAGATTCCATATGTAAACTTAAGTGACGCAGTGCTTTTTGGACATTTAAACAATTTAAATTTCTAAAAAATTTCCTAGAATTTTCTAGAAATGAAATTTGTAGAGAGTTTAAACAGAAATACTCTGCTTGATACTTAAGATACTCTACAGATGATTTCTTCCATTCAGTTGCCACCAGAAAAATTGTTATCTGAATTAAATAGCAGAAAAATAAAGATTACTGCTACATAATGAACAGAAGCCAACCGAAATCTTCAATCAATACCCTGACTCTCTACACAGAACCATAAAAATGTAAATCTCGTTAGAGCAGAAAGGATTTTTTTATTTCATTTTAATGCCTTATAAAGTGTGCTGATTCCATACGTATACTAAAAAGAAGCAGTGCTTATAGTTATATATAATTTCGGATAGCTTTCTAGAATGAAAAATAGTAGGTAGGTGCATTAGAAGCTACTAGATATTTAAGATACTAAACAGATAAATTGTTACCGGTCTCTTTCGGAAGAATCGTTATCTGAACTGAATGACGGAAAATAAAAGAGATCACTGCTACATAATGAAGAAAGGCCAACCGAAATCTCTAATCAATACCTTGACTCTATACACAATGAATTTTCCATTCGGTTTCTTCCGGAAGAATCGTTATCTGAACTAAATAGCAAAAAGAAAAGATCGCTGCTACGTAATGAAGAAAGGCCAATGGAAATCTTCTGTCAATACCTTGACTTTCTACACAGAACCATAAAAATGCAAATCTCATGAGAGCAGAACGTAAGAAAAATGAGCGCGACTCCGAGGCCGGCGTTTTGTGCAGAAATATAGCCGATTTGATTCGCATCAATTGTAAATAATGCGCAGGAGCCTACAACATAAACTTTCTCACATCTGTACAGAATCGCTCCTGAGAATATTCCACTCCGGCAAAAACTACCCGGCTGCAGCCGCTGAGTGTAGTTCCAGTTTCCGGGTTACAGGATATATTTCAGCTATTTTCACACCGACATGGCTATGCGCTGTCGCTGTTCAGCTCTGGGAAACTAGCAACGCTTATTTCTACGATATTTTATAGCCGGGCCAAATTCATTTTTCATTTCGTTGAACGGCGTCCTATTTACTCTGTTCCGTAGATTGCGGGCACTCGGGCAAACCATATGCCGAATTTTGAATAAGGCTTTCTTTGCCATTTGAAATACGTATACTCTTTCATGCTGTTTGTTTGGAAACGGGGCATTCGTGCTCGTCCATTTTATCCAGGAAGTTGGAAAATATATTATGTACGCTGATGTTTACTAATTTTTGTGCTTTGTCTTCAATTTATTCACAGAGTGCGCTGCCAATTCAAAATGTCGTAGTTTCAAGAGTTTTTCATTTCAAATATTGTATTGGGATGGACTAGATGGAAACTTAATTTTTATATACAATGAAATGAGTTGAAGTTTTGAAATATGGAGACTTCCCAGTATGTCAATATATTAATTCAATCTTCTAATCATACTCCTGCTATTCACTTGGAAAGCGAAATCTGAATAATTTTTATTGACTGTTTACTAACATGAAATGCCAATCTACTTATGACAATTATAAGAGAGCCGAATCCTCATACAACTTGATAATTAAGGAAGCAAAATTTAGATATTTCAGTAACCTGATTGAAACCTCTGACAGTAGAAACAAAACAGTGTGGAGTATCTTGAATTCCCAAACCGGCCCGACGTTAAAACAATGCAAGCCTATTGAGTTGATTGTTGATGGAAAATCATACGTTGACACTAAAAATCTGATGGTTATATTTGCCAAATATTTTCCCTCAGTAACAAAAAATGCACTGTTCGAATATTATAATTCTAACTTGTACAATGTCTGCAAGACCTCTTCAAATTTGAATTTTAACTTCTTTTTTCAACCAGTTTTGAACAACGAGGTGATCAGTACAATAAATAATTTGAAAAACATTAGTTCTGGCATTGATCATATTTCAGCGCGTATACTTAAAAATATTGGAGCTGCAATCGCACCTCAATTCGCCCATTGAATTAATTTGTCAATAAGCTCAGGCGTATTCCCTTATCTTATGGAAAAAGCCATAGTTTTGCCTATTTATAAAAAAAAAAGATGTACATGGTGTTGCTAATTACAGACCTATCTATATTCTCAGTGTCTTCTCGAAAGTTTTTGAAAGAATTGTTTTCAATCGAATGATGAACTATATAGATAAGTACAACATATTGTACACTGCACAGCATGGTTTCAGGTCACGTTGTTCAACTCACAGGGCAGCTTTATCTTTCGTTTAGTTTGTGCATGATTGCCTTGATAAAGACTTGTTCGTCGCGGAGTTATTTTTTGATTTATCGCGAGCTTTTGATAGCCTCTCCTATGGGTCTCTTATCGATAAATGTTACAACATGTGATTCAGGGGTATATTTCTAACATGGATTCAAAATTATCTAGAGAGTAGAACTATACTTGTAAAGGTTGATAACTCTTTCTCGCCAAAAGAGAATATTAATTTGGGCGTACCTCAGGGTTCTGTACTGGGGCCACTTCTTTTCCTTTAGTTCAGTAACAAATTACCTGTAAATTTGAAAAATATGCTTTTTCTGTCATCCGGTTCAAATGATTTTAATGTTCTTATGCATATGTTGAGATTGGTCTTGGTTGATGATGATACCTCAGAATTGCAGACTTTACGTCAACTCTTGTTACAGTGTTTTGTAGACTAGTGTCGTCAAAATGACTTAATGATCAATATCAGCAAAACAGAATGCATTCACTTCAGAAATAGGAATGCCGATTCCAATAGATTAATGTTGCGGTATTTGGATTTTATTATAGAAGCTCAGCAAAGGAGAATATACCTCGACCAGAACTTAAAGTGGTGTTCGCATGTCCATTCTGTATGCAAAAAACTAAATAGCTCTATATAGTTCTATGCTATAAGTAGAGTTAGAAATACGATTTACCTACAGTCGCTTATGAATATTTACTACAGTCTTGTGTACAGCCACATCTCTTATAATATTATACAATGAGGAAACTCATCCGATGTTGGTAGAGTATTCATAGCACAAAAACGGATTCTACGAATGATGTTAAATATTTCACCTCGAACTTCATGCAGCTCTTTTTTCAAGAATAATAATATTTTGGCAGTTGCATCAATATTTATACTCAGATGCCTTTTGTATGTTAAAGAGAATGAAAACAATATAGCAAAGCTCTCAGTATTTTATACCTATTACACTAGAAATGATAGAATTATGTCTATACCGAACCACAGAACTACTAAGTTTGACAAGTCCCCCTTATATCAATGTATGAAGCTTTTTAATCATCTTCCAAGAAGTATACAATCACTTAGTCTTGAGGAATTTAAAAATTCAGCTGAGGATAAACTTTTAGAAAATGTTTTTACTCGGTTACCGAAACTTTTTCAGTTAAATTGTGATTGTTCACATATTATATGACTTGTCCTATGCATGTAAAATGTCTTACAGGATGAATAAAATTATTATTATTAGTTCTTCAAATTTCACTGTTAACTGAACGTTAAATCAATTAATATGCAGATAATAAATGGATTAATTCTCCGAAACCTCTAAGGATTTCATCTAAATAAATCTCTTGAAAACATTTTGAATTGAAATTTTAACATGCTTTTGATAACACTGTATCATTTTATAGACATATACCCGGAGTTAAAAAACGTTTGAATATTTAGGGAGCGGATTCTAGACCTGAAAATAAGTAAAACTTTCGTATAAACATGAGCAAATAAGCCCTTTGGAGATATGAGCGATTTCAGTTTTCAAAATATTAACTGCCATCGCAACCAAATGCGATTAATTACCGAAGATATTCGATTTATTTTTGGCTTCTAGTATTTTACAGAAAATGTTCCATATGACCACCGTCCATTTCAATGCAGGAAGTACATCGTCGCATGAAGATTTTACGTACTCTTTCGAAAACACCTGGTTGTGTTCGGATCTTTTGACAGGATAGTTCAATCCGATGTTGTAAATCTTCGATGTTATTCACTGACGTTGTATACACTGAGTTTTTCAAATAACCCCAAATACAAAAGTCTAAAGTATTCAAATCGAGAGATCTAGCGAGCCATGCCAGTGGACCTTCTCGTTCTATCCTACTTCGCGGAAATGTTTGATCTAAATGTTCCCTAACAGCGAGTGTGTAATGTTGGGGTGGTACGTCTTGCATAAACCAAATATTCATCAACTGATTCATTTAGGTACCACGTGTAGAAAATTGGGCAAGGTATTTTGAAGAAAGTTGAGTTATGCGGCTCCTGTTAAATTCCTTGGTAAAACTACTGGTCCTAAAAAACGATTTCCACAAATACCTAGCCAGATATTTTTACTGAAATGCTGTTGATGCCTGGATTCATGAATGGTGTGTGGATTTTCATCCGCCCTAACATGGCTATTATGAAAGTTAAAAATGCCATTTTTGATGAAGCCGGATTCATCAGTGAAAAGAATTTTAGAAGTAAAATGCGGATGTTCAGCAATCTTTGTTAAAAGCCATTGACAGAATGTCCTTCTGGCTTGACGATCAGGAGGATAAAAAGCTTGCACGCGTTGAATATGGAATGGATAGAGAAGATGTCGATGCACAGTTCTTCTGACACTTATTCTTACTTTCGCTGAAATTCTTATTACACTTGCACCGGGATTTTCATTCATAATATTTAAAAAAAAATTCTTATTTTGGGAAGACAGGCAGAATTGCGTGGTATATTGATATATCTTTTTGAATTCTTCGTTATTAATTGATTGCACGCTAATCGATTAGTATACAAATTTTAGGATGAGCCGACTTCGAGGGTACTATAGAAAATATAATAATAGACTATAATTCGTGTATTTACAGTCTAAATAGCATAGAATTCAATGTAAACTTATGAGATGTTTCGCACAAAATTAATGGAATTATTGCGATAGAAATTTGATCTACACTTGCTCGTAAAGAAATAAATCGCTGAGGTTTTTCACCCTTGTTCACTTTCACAGAGTTCAGTTTGGTTCACTTCACAAATTTACTAAACTTAATTACAAGTATAAATATTATTTTAAACATAGTAAATTAACTTTCAATCCCTTTATTGCGGTATTGCATTACCACGAGAGGGTGGACGAAAATATTCCTTAAAATTAAATTTGTGAAATTACAAATGGGAGAAAATACAGTTCTTTCTTTGAATGCGTTCAAATTCTTTAGTGTTATAGCGGAAGAAAAGAGTTTTTGATTCGAGCAACGAAAGAACTGCAATTTTGCAAGAAAAGTTTCTTGGTCGTATTATTTCTCGAAGAGGTGATCAGAATTGGCCACCGAGATCTTGTGATTTGAAACCTTAAGACATTTTTCTTTGATGCCACGTGAAATATAAGGTCTATACTAATGTTCCACAATCAATTCAAGACTTTGAAGATGGAATTCATGCAGTTGTCGAGGACATACGGCCGCAAATTTGCGAATTGGTCAGGAAGAATTTCATAAAGATAACGTGCTACAACCGTAGCCATTTGGCTGATATTGTTTTCCATTGTTAATAGCATAGCTTCATCTTCACAATGAAATAAACATCCATTGATTTCTCCTGACAAATACTATTTTTTGTCAGTATCAAAATAAAATCTCTTATTGCAACACTCTTTAGCTGACAAATCAGAAGATGTCGTGCGGTAATCCTTGAAGCAGACTTGTAGGATAAACATCGTGGCAAAACCATTACTCGCAAAAAAGTCATCTGTCTTCTTGTGAGAAGGGTAGCATTTGACCCCATTTCTGTCAGTTCTTAAATTATAAATGAACGAGAGAGCTTACTTATCTACTTGTTACTCTGAAGGGGCAAGGAACAGTCATTACGATTTTTTCATATTCGCGAGGATTAATCAAACGCTCCCCCGCAATATCCGCCAACAAGCCCCGTCAAAATCTCCTCCAAATGAGGGTGTTTTATGTTTTTCATCAATCCCGGAACAATCATAAATCAGTGGATCAAATCCTTCAACATCGCCCGCCGAGATCTGCTGATACCCTCCATTCCGGCGGTATAATCTACGTCAGCTGCATTGGAGATTGTTTTGGTTTCTCAGGAAACAAAGAAATAAAGAGACGCGAAACGCCCTCCTACTTTTTCTCTCATTTTAATCCTTCTGGTGAGCCGGAGAAGAGTGCATTATTTCCGGTCGGGGAGCGAGAGTGATGGCATGCCGGGTAGCTCTCGGCCCTTTATAAGCGCCATACCGGAGTATGGCAGCTTGGTCTCGTTTCGCAGGGACGGACTCAAGGGAATATACGGTTTAAAAGGAATTGAGGATCTAATAAAAATTTATGATTAGCAATAAATTAGTCTTAACGATCTGATCCAAGCTGAAGAGAAATGAAGGGTCTGTTGATGGATTTATTGAAATTTTGAGCAGGTTTAACCACTTCTATTCGCTATATGGTCATAATTGAGACATTTTCCCAGAAATTAATAGATTGGGAAAGAAATCCATAATTTTTCCAGTAGATGGCCGTAGTGATCGATATCTCGTAATGCCATTATCAAGGTGCCACTTCAGACTGAAGGAATTCTTTTGCTGGTTTCTGTTTGGTCCATTCAGTTTTGAATTACAAGGTGTTAAAAATGAAAGTTAACAAAGAGGAAATTCGGTAGATGTTACAATTCTTCTATGATAAAGGCTGAAATGCAAATCAGGGGGCTGAAATTGTGAATGGTGTTTATGGTGTTGATATTGCAACAGCTATTTACGTTTTTGGTGTAGTCGTTTCAGTTCAGGTATTTTGCACAGGCGAGCTCCTCGTCGAAAATGTCGATAAAATCACAAAAATAGTCCAAGTTAAGCAGCTTGTTGGTAGTCTCAGCATCCCTCAGTTGCTGAAGATCAAACCGTTTGCGCACAGTTGGATTCAAAAAGAAGCTCGATGTTTGGGTGCCACACCAATTAAGACCAAAGATCATAATGAATTGAATTTCCAGCTGTGAAACCTTGGTCAAACGGAATGAACCATTTCCTAAACGAATGATGATTGGCGGTGGGAAGTAGTTCACCTAAGACAATATTGTGCGAAAAGCGAGATGAAGCAGCCAAAACCAGAACTAACCGCCAGGAAGATTCTACTGTGCATTTGGTGGGAGTGGGAAGGAATCATTCAGTACAAGTTGCTTTCATATGGCCAAACACTAAATTCATTGGTACCACATAGTTCGGACCTGACACCAAGTGATTTCTATCTTTTCCTCGTCTTCAAAACATCCTGAGTGATAAGAAATTGGCATCAAAAGAAGACTGTAAAAACCGATTACTAGAGTTTTCTGCCAAGGAAAAGAGCATTGAAATTTCCAAAATCTTGTTTTAGTTATCGAACTTTGGGTTACAGTTGTATTAAATTATCTTCAGGGCTATTTTTTTAGCACATAACATTTATTACATGAAGAAACCTTCGATGATGGAAAGCAAGTGTGAGCTACATGTAAGATACTGCTAAGCTCTTGAACAAAGATCATCTTGCTACTTTGCTCACCATTCTAGGTGATTTTAGCTTGATGTGATCTAATTTGGTGTTTGCAGTTTGATCTGCGCAAAGAGAAAGATAGGTAGTGGTTGATGAACCAATGTGATGAATTCTGGTGTACTTCACAGATTACGCCTAGGTCCCCTACCATTTTCCAGTTTCATTGCTGATATTTCTTGTAGAATAAGCGAAAAAACTGATACACTTGAAACAGTGAATGATATTCATTTCTTGCATATCACTGAGTGAAACATCTTTAAATTAATAAAGGCTTAAGTTTCACTGCTTATTTCATGTCAATTCCATATCATCAATTTCAAGTCGAAAAAATCGGTAGTCACTTGGCTAATGCGTCGCTGAAGAAAATTCGATGCAAATAATCATCATCCAAACGTTATTGTTCAAGCACCCAATCGGCATATGTACTATGCATTTTATGGTCCGCTGGCTTTAGTTCTTGTGCCTACTGAACCTTATAAGGATTCAGATGCAAATCCAGATGCAAAATATAACATAGCTTGTCGTAAGAGCTCAAATGTTGTGCGTGCCGACGAATTGATAAATTCGGATCCTCTTTAACACTTCCACTTACAGTAGAAATATTGTCGGTCCAGCTGTGCATTTCGATGATGTATGGGCCTTCAGACATCAGTAACAGATCCAGCCTCTTCGAATTTTTTCACTGTTATCAATTGTGCGCTCAGATGGATAATTATGTCGACCATAATTTGCCTGTATGCACGAAACGTACTTATTACAGAATAATGATTTTTGTAGTAAGTTTCCACAATTTTCACACGTTCAGCAGTAGATAAACGATCCATATTGTTAAATGGTTAACTTCCTCTAAACATATAAAGATCACAGTTCTATTCGACATGTGTCATTGCAATCCGAACCACGAAATAATTAACCCGTTACAAGGGTCGAAATAACTTAAATAAACGAACCAAAAAATGAGGAAATTGTGATGAATGAAGATAATTCGATTGTTATCCAGAAGTAACTTCGGGAAATGAGATGAGTTTCAGGAACGATGAGGAGTTAAGTTTGTTTCTTTTCTTCTACAGTAATTATATAAAAGCCTTCCTGCAGATAATGACAATTCAACAGTTAATTTGGGTGTGCTCGAGAACTAATAAAATAGTACTTTTGCTGTAGTTTAGTAAGAATTATTTTAAAATACCTTATTCTTTATATCGAGTGAAATAGTATTTCTATTTGTTGAAAAGATCGAATGAATCGAGCGATCGAAGAAAAAGTTGCTAGATGAAATTTATTAATCCGTACACTCTGGTTATACGATCCTTACAAAACTTCACATTATCCTTTGTGTGGTTAATTTACATCTAAGTGACAAATTTTAACTCCATCCTAGGACTTTTACTATGGTTTTCGCAGCAATAAACGCTGCTGCGCATACTATTTTCGTTTTTGTATTGAATCATTTAATTATGCGATCCACTTTGCATGATAATGTTTTTTATTATCTCACTTCAGAATACCCGATTCCAGTCCAATAACAGACTCATCTGAGACATTCTGGTTCCAAACCTACTTCGAAAGTTTGAAGTCGCTATTCCTTTCTGTTCGAAAGTTATAGTGTTTAAGGTAGTCCTCAACGTTGATCTGCGAACAATTTTGTAACTTATAATCTCATGAAATTTCAAGTGCCAGACTTCAGATAGATCGAAAATATGGCAATAAATATGAATATTTTTCATAGTTGAATATCTGGGAACTTTTCAATCAATTTTGTCCATTAACGAAATTGTTTAAAATTTTTACAATTCACTTCTGTACAGTAAACATTTGAAATATATTATTGTCATTTCCTTGGTTCTATAAAATTCCGTATGAGAGTTCAATTTCGACATATCTTTAAATGGGAAATGTGTTAGTATTATTTCTATTTATTTAATATTAATAATTTTTTAGGCAGTTTCCGAAATATTTTCGCTACAAGTTCAAATAATCATTTCTTAAATTCAAATAGTTATTCACTCGTAACAATTCACCCCGTATATTTTCTCTAAGTCAATTAGGGAACGAATACATGTGTATAGACGTAACTAATTTTAATCTGCTGAATAGTTATTCGTTTTACAATAACAGAGTCAAACTTCGAGTACAATCTCATTATAATTCCATTGTCTCCCAACTTCACCTTCAATGCAAGCAAAGCCAAGTTTTGGACTAGCCGTAAATACCTTATTAGTTTTGATAATTCCACACTGCAGCCTTTGAATTCGTACTATCCCTTTCCAGAGTATCCTTCAGGCAATGGTGCATGAATTCCATTGTTGTTGGTAGATGTATTGTACACGTTTCCATTGCCTCTACTACAAAGACAGACAGAGCTCTGATCTTGATGTTGAACAGTGTAGTTCGGCCTTGGATAGCGCTAGAACGTTAGAAGACAGGCTTAACATAAGTTTTGCGATAAGTTTTCGGTGTTGGAATTAATGCTCAGGAAATTGAATGATTAAATTGAACTCATGAAGATTTAATATAGGATGGAAGAAGATTACGTGTTAGTGAGTGATCTGAATTTAATTGGCTTTTGAGTGTTTATTTAATTATTTTCATGGATTAAAACAAGTTGTATAAATTACTATGTTTTACTACCAATAAATTGATATTTTACACATTTAATTATGACTCGAGTTTCGGGAACTAACTATCCCATCTTCAGACAAGTGAAAATGTAACAAGCAGAACAGGATTTTTATGCATACACAGGTAGAAGAGGTAATAAAAAAGAACCTAACAAGTATTAGAATGTCGCCACGCCAAAGAAGATTGGTGAACAGATGTTATTTATTTAAATATTTCAAATATCTGATAATCTTACCGTCACCAAAGTATATAAATCAGATGCTACAGTTATCCTATCTAGATCGGAGTACGTAGAGAAAATGAATGATTTGATTAAAAATCAAGATATCGTAGAAATTTCCGTTGAACTGATGACTGAAATTCAAAAGTCATTGAGAAAAACTTTGTCAGGCATCTTTTTGTTTAAATAAAATCACCATTTCATAAATATAAATCCTGGCCCTCCAAAACTCTACTGTCTAATAAACACTCACAAAGAAGATGCACCAATTCGCCCAGTTGTTTCCTTTATCAGTAGCCCTACCTATAAAATAGAAAAAGGATTAAATGGAATTCTCAAAAGACCTACTGATTTCACTCCGAAATACACAATAAAGAATTCCATAGGATTAACAACGAAATGAAAGAATTTTACTTTACCAAATAATTCCTACCTAGTATGCCTGGTAGATAATACGTTTTCACATTTACCCAGAAATGATATCATTCATTTAGCTTCAGAATTCCTTGAAAAATCTCATGTAAATTCCGTGATACACAGCGATTTCATCGCCCTTTCAGAACAATTCCTGCTTAAAAACTATTTCCAATTTAACAATAAAATTTACGAACAATTAAACGGCCTAGCTATGGGATCACCACTGAGACCACACCTTGCAGATATATTTATGTCCGAAATAAAAAATGAAATCTTGTATTCAAAATTACCCGTGAATATTCATTTCTGGTACAGATACGTAGAGGATATTCTCATGTGTATTTCCGTAACATCCAGACAACTGAGTCAATTTTTGAATTTACCAAATAACATTCACCCAAAAACTAAATTAAAATTAGAAAAATGAATCGAACAATTAGAATTACATTTTGATAGCAATCGATATCAAACTCGAATAGTAAAATAAAATTTAACGAGTTCAGAAAACCCACATCCACTGATATATGTATTGTCTCCAATCACACATATTCACAAAAAGTGTCAGCGTATCAATCGATGTTCCATAGAGATTTGTCATTACCCTTATCAAAAAATATCTGCGAAGCTGAAGTCTAAACTATAAAATCAATAGCCGCGAACAACGGTTTCAACCCCAATATAATAGTTAATTTAATTCGACAGAAACAATCTGAAACAGCTATAAACCAAATTTAGTCCATCATAAAGACTAAAGAAAACAAAAAATTCGTTTCTCTATAGTACTTCGGTACCATCAGTCAAAAAGTGGCCGATAGTTTTTCAAAATTAGATGTTAGCATTGCTTTCAAAACTCAAAACAAATTATTATCCGTATTATTTAACTCAAAGGACCCAACTCCAAACATACACAAATCGGGAGTTATCTTGTTCGACGTACAGTAATACATATGTGGGGACGTTCCTTTAAGACGAAATTCAATGAATTTCATGAAGAATGAAGAACCTTTTACTTTTGTCACTCATTGTTTAGAAAACGGCCATCCCTTTCCGACAACAGATAATTTTAAAATTTTACATGTAGAATCAAAAGGAAAGAAACTTGATCTGTTGAAATTTTCAAATAAGTTCACAATAAAAATAATGAATTACTATACGGATCTGTGTAAATCCAAAATATTTGAGATATTTAAATAAGTAACATTTGTTTACCAATCGTCTTTGTCGTGCCGACCTTCTAGTAGTATGTTATATTCAAGATTTCTATGGTTCAGGGATGTTAATTAAATTTGAACATTCCATGTTAACTTGTCAATAAGTGTTAGTATTCTTAAAAGCAACGAAACGAATAATAAATTATAAATGATAAAAAAATTCAACAGAATTACCACCAAAATGATTGACTGCGGGTTCTTTTTAATATTTTACATTTACTTGTTGTTGTCGTCAAGTTATTTCGGAATGAAAAATTGGGAAGGATATTCTCGTTTGAGTAATTTCAAAGTGAATAACTCAAGCTCATAATCTTGAAAGAACTTCGAAATAACGCTACACGGAATCGCTTTCACATTTGTCATCTGCGTATCATTTCAGAATGAAACTTCGTAATGAGAAACAGTATTTATTAAGGCCTGCATTTATTACTACGTGTCTGGAAAATGAATGTTTCCGTACCCTAAAGAAGACATTTTGCGTGCTTGAGAAATTCGTTCACCTTTTGTTTCGTGTGGAACAAGGAACGCTGAGCTATATAATTAATATCTTATTATACTGAAGCTCTTGCTAATCTGCCGGATAGGAGTTCGCGATATTATTTCCATTTCTGTAATACCGACGTAATGAATTATGAGACTGTAATATTTTGCGGGTGTGCAACTTGGGGAAAATGAGACGGGAAACTGAAGATTACGATCCTTGAAGGAATTCAATGGATTCTACCGAGTTCTGGTGGATAATCAAGTCTCAGATTTCGGAATATGGTTCTTGAGTCTGATTTCTGACTTAAATCAAGATGTGCGGAAATTTAAGACCATATTTTCAGTCTGATGACATAGTATTTTGGTATGTGGTGAGAATAATTACATTTTAATACAAAGTTTAGAGTTTGAGTAAAGAAAATACTGTATCATACCAATAAAAAACAATTTTTGAATTTTCTGATAATTGTGACTTCAACTTGCAATTATTAGTTCTAATTTTATCTTCTACCTATTGAATTATTGTTGCAAAAACGCGTAACCATCGAGAGCTATTTCAATATCACCAAATTCTATGGACTCAGCAGAAAATTTGTACTTCAATTTTGAGAAAACACAGCCAGAAATTTTCCATACGATCATGCAATTATTCCACTTGAAATGTACAGTCGTTAACAAAAGTGGAGCGACATGCTAACCAAAAGTAATACGAAATTGACGAACTGAATTCGTGAAATTTTAACCAATTCTATTCTGAATTTTCTCCATTGCGGAATAATTCTTCGAAACCTCTACAAATTTATTCTAAAAAATCTCCTGAACACTTTTTATAATTATATTCAATAAAATGCCTCAGGAACACTGTTTCACTTCACGAACTTATAGAATTATCAACACATGTGAGCGGCAGTTAACCAATCAAAAGAAAAAATAAAATACAGACCACAATCATCCAGATCCATCATCCTACACAAGCTTGTTTCGATTGGATAATCAGAAATAACAAATTCCATCACCAACAATCAGTAAAATATATCTACATATCGGGTGTTTTTTTCAGAGTGACAGAACTTTTAATTGAAATAAGACACATTTAAATTAAGATTGAAACCAATTTTTTTTTATTCGAAAGATAATTTTCTGACATTTATGTTTTAACAATAATTTCTGGCATATGTCCACCACGACTAGCTCTGAGGCACCGCAATCGACCAGACTAATTTTGGACCACCTTTTCGAGAAATTCAAGCCTTATTTCATCAATTGCACGAGTCAAGTTGGCTTCCAAAGCTTCTATTGTTTCTGCTTTATCAGCATAAAACAATACTTGACATAACTCCAAAGACAATAATCAAGTGGAGTTATGTCGCATGATCTTGGAGACCAATTAATTGGACCATTTCTCGAAATAATGTTATCGCCAAATCTTTCTTTCAATAAATCAATCGTTACGGTAGCAGCATGAGGTGTAGCACCATCTTGTTGGAACCAAAATACTTCTGGGTCGATATAACTCAAAATTTGAAACATATAATCATTGATCATCGATCTGTAACGAGCACCATTCACTGTAACATTAGTTCCAGCATCATTTTTGAAGAAATATGGACCGATGTTGCTTCCAGCGAGTAAAGCACACAGTAAATTTTTCAAGATGCAATGGAACCTGCAGAACTTCTTGAGGATTGTTTTCACTCCATATACGGCAATTTTGCTTATTTACATAGCCGTTCAACCAGAAATGAGCTTCGTCACTAAACACAATTTTACCATAAAAAAGTGGAACAACTTCAAGCTTTTCTAAGGTGCAATCAGCAAACAAACGACGCTTATTATGGTCAAGTGGCTTTAGTTCTTGAACCAGTTGGTTCTTGTATTGGTGTAGACTAAGATCTTTACACAAAATTTTCCTTGTGGTGGAAGCACAGAGTCTTACTTGTTGTGAACGTCGACGAATAGAGAAATCTGGATCATCATTAACACTTTGACTTACAATAGCGATGTTTTCTTCATAAGTACAGTTTTTTGTCTTTTTTTTTGCTGCATCGAGTAGAGAAAATGTTCTCCGAAATCTATCGATAGTTCGACGAATAAGCTGCTCTGATGGACGATTATGTTAACCATAAATTTCACGAAGTACTCTATAAATTTGGCGAATGGACCACTGATTTTGAAAATAAATTTCAACAATTTGTAACCGTTGTTGCGGCGTGAATCTTCCCATGATAATTTGTCAATGCTCACTAAACAGAACTATTAAAACAACATCGCTTCTACCTTCTGTCAAATCACAGTTATCCCTATCGAAAGTTCTATCACTCTAAAAAAATACCCGATACCTTCAATCACCAAATATTTTGTTTCAAAGTGAAATTCATAAATGTGGTCCACTAGTTTAATACATATATGTGAAAGAATGCCAAATGCAAGAGACCATGGAGGCATTTTATTCGATATAATTCTAGAAAGATTTAAGAGATTATTTAAATTGAAATTGCAGATGTTTTGGAGAATTAATCCAGCTATTTACTGATTTAAAAATGAACACGTCTCGGTTTTTGTATTGAAACATAGTACGAGTAATTTGTGGAAACCTGTTTAGAATATCTCATTCATATTTCACACCACTTTTTGATCTGTAAACGAAATAAAAAAATTATTCCCAGAATGAAATGAATTCCCTCATCCATTCACGAGAATAGTAGGAAATGAAAAACGTCGAATAAATGCTTCAAGCTATTTTCAGTAACCCGAATATGAAACTCTGGTATCTAACAGGTGACTGCCGTGTATGAAATATAAATTAGAGCGTCACGTCCCAGTCGGTTCAAGAAGGCGTAGAGCCTCTACATGGATATTCAAGGAATGTGCTTCGGTCTAGATTTATGTCCCTAAAATACAATATACCACCGAGAACATCGCCGAGTATTTTTGATTGGAGGTCTAAGTTCCCCCATCTGTATTACCAGGCACGTATACTCCGAATTGTGTCATATTCGTGAAACTCTGTATAATTTCAGATAACTGGCAAACAAACTTGGTTACTGGAGTAACCAAATATCAGTAAACTAATGCTGGGGTGTTAATAATAAAGGAAGAGATTTTAAAGGAGGTTATTCTAATTTCCGCATAATTCTGATTAATTTAACTATTGTTTCGCAATCACGGTACCTTTTGAATAACTAAACTTATTCTGGAAAAATATTTTTGTCATATTGTCTCAGGTAGATTATTCGAATAAGGGGTATGATAGTTTTTAGGAATTGACGTCTTCAAAAAATTATTTGAAGCTTCTGTCTGTTAATTGTTTAAAATTCCGACTATAAAATGCCCATTTATTTTAGTACTTCTTACGGGGGTGAAACATACAAAACATTCAAATTCTGTTTTGAGTCATTTCCCGCTTCCGATAAAGGGTTTGAGTAATTTAGATATCGAAAGAGAAACAGTTTACTCAGAATTTTTAAACTTTGCGTGTTGATAATAAAATTTCACCCCTGCTTTGCAGAAGTAAACATAAAATCGGAACTCAACTCAATGAACAAACAGCTATGAAGACTACGTTGCCTTTCAACATTTCTGTTGGCCCCAATTTCTTGTTAACCCATTATTATGGAATGCCGTTTTTGTACCTGCCAGCTTCATTCTTCGTAAAATTTTCAATGGAATAGTGGTCACCGAAAAGCAGGCAGACGCTTCGACATAAGTTGCAGTAGTATACTTGTAATTAAATTTAAGACATTTGTGAAGTGACCCCAAGTGAACTCAGTGGAAGTTAATATCAGTTAAAAAGTCAAGTAATCTACTCCTCTACGAGCAAGATAGTGTTTCACCACAACTTCAGATCAAAACACCACCACACCAACTGAAGAAATTACAAGTCGACTGTGATGCTGTTGCAAGGAATGAAATCTAGCCGAGAGTTCGAATATCTCTACTCGACGTAGAGCACAAGAATTGCAATTGTTCATTACTACTCTGAGTCAGAATTGATGATCGTTGTGTCCGTACCAAATTCAATCAACGCAAAAACTTGAATCGAAGCACCATTTAAAGCCCCTCTTATTGCAACAACCCATATAACTAGATAATATATGAAAATAAATAATTCATGAAACGTTGAGATGAAAATTCATATTCTGTAGATGAACTGCGTAAACCCCTTTGACGGGTTTACGGGCCTTTATCCTGATAAAGGCTCATTTCAACAATTGTATTCGTCGCAAAGTTCATGAATTGAGTTTCGAAGAGAGTTTGGAATAATATGGTTGAGATGATTTTCAATAAATATATCATCTTTATGCCTTGTCTTATATCGATGAAAATTCCCAAAAATATTGAATTTTAAGCTACTATCAAGTCTTTATCGTATCTGAAATAGCTCCCTACAATTTATATATAAGAGACATTTCATATTTAATTGAAGGCAGTTGTGAAATTTTCAGGATAAAACTATTCATATTTTCTGTAGTTGGTTCTAAATTATTTCATAATTCTGAACAAATGGTTTGGTTTTTCACAGTTCCTCCTCTCTGAAATTTGTTTGGGATAGCTGCTATAAGCTAATTTCCACAATATTTGTTCTTTTCTTCTTTTGATTTCATAGATCTGAAAGTGAAATTTAGACTAGTATGATACCAGTTTATCTTACGATATATAGTGAATCATTATACCTGACATCCTAGAAAGGATTAGTTTGTAGTCCCAAGTATTTTTCCTGATATTATTGAAGGGACTGTATCAGCTCATAAAGATTTATAGTCCCATATCTCAGATTAGGAACCATGAGACCTTATAATTTTTATTTTAGTTCGAGTGTTTTTCGAAGCATCACTGGAAAACTGTTGAAATCTTTTTTCCAGTTGTATACATATGCTTAGTATAGGAAATTTTGTATCAAAATATTCTTCCCATGGGCGAAAGCAGTTCACAATTCTGTTTTGGGGTCAATTTTGTAAAACGTATTTGTCGCTGAATTCGGTACGGAATAAACCTTTAGAAACCATTTCCTCCTATTTGAATATTGTGCTAACCAAGTTTGCTTGCTAGTTATATGAAATCATATAAAGTTTCGCTAATATTACATTTTGGGTGTACGTGCGTGGCAATAGAGATGGAAGTCCTTAAACTTCGAGTATAATACTATGATACAATTATTCCATGTTCAGAAATGAATGGAGACTAACATAAAATGTACCTAAAATATTTTTCCTTTTTGAACTGATTGGGTCTTGATGCTATGAAGCGCTATGAATATTGCATACAAAATTCAGTCACATACTAAATGCTCGAGTTTTACTTGGCTTGCTGAAAATAGGAGAAAAAATTTAATACTGTATTTGATTTTGAAATAGTTCAGTTCATTCGGTTGGGGTCGAATGAAATGACGAATGCGTGAACGCAAATCAATACCGGTGGTTGCAGATTGGCGGATGCGCTATATTAACATATGTTATAGTTATTACATCTACCCTTTTTATCACCTCTTCCTACGATTCCTCATTCATTTACGGTTTGAACTCCAATGTTGTGAAGTTATTAAAGGATGTATTTTGTTTACAATATAGTAATATGGTTGCAGTTCAATAAAGCTGCAAAATGCTGTTTATTAAAATAGTGTCACAATAATTATAAATGCAGCATCGCGAAGAAATAGTGGAATATTTATTACGTATGAAAAGCACTCTTCATAAATTATCCGTGCAGTTTTTATTTTTAAGCTGAAAATTCTGCCATGCAGATTCTCTTCACACAATTCATGAACTTTTCTGTTATATAGTCAAGCAATGGGTCATCATTATCTTAAAACCAATTGTTACCACTCTTTTTTCCCATTGTTTGATAAGACAAAAAATTTTGATTTTCCACTTTATTGCGAACTGAACGTGTAAACAAATCCAAAAATTGTGTCAATTTGTGATCGCTTGTTAATAAAAAATACTTCATGAATTCGGTCTTTACTTGATGGAAATTCTTGTTCAACTAATAATAAATGAAATTCAATTTCCAAATCATTCAATTGTTGAATGAAAATTATTTCACGACACTGTGGCTTAATCATATTCTACATTTGAACTATAGGAAAAGTTAAATAGGTTCTTATATATGTATTGACAGATGATAGAGGAAGTGGGACTAAAAGTTGAATGGTATCTATGAGGGTTACATGAAGATATTCAATAAAGGTGACTTATTCGTGTCCGTTCATTCGTTGGGAAGAATTTTCTGAGAATTATATCGGTTTATTTCAAGTGATTCTAAGAATGTTAATCAAGAATCCTTACTCGCGATATACATACTTTCATATTGAAATTATGTTCAATCATTTCGGCAATCCGAGTTGCTTACAACTCAACTTATAGATTTTTGAATCATTATATTTGCTTGATTTATCTTTATTATTTTCAATATATTCATCAATGTTATTAATGTAATTTTAATATTTCTCAAAATGATTACCAATTATTTTAAGGAAAATTTTAATTACATAGCAGCTTTCAGAACCATTGATAACATTGATAAATATATTTAAAATAACAAAGATAAATCAATAATAATTCAGGAATGTATAAGTTGACTTGTAAGGATTGCCCAAGAGTTTATATTAGTCAGATCGCTAGATCGTTTAAGAAAAGAATTCACGAACATCAAAAGAGCTATAGTTCAAATTTCACATGCCACATATGGCAACTATCTATTAGAAGTTGAACATAATTTCAATAACGAATATGAAATTATGCATATTGAGAGTAGGGGTTCTAGATTAACATTCTTAGAAATACTTTGAATAAACCCATATAATTCTCAGGATATTCTCCTACATGAACAAACGGACACGAATCAGTCACCTTCATTGAATATCTTCATGTAATTTGGGAAAACCAATGACTGCTTCAATAACTTTTATTACCATCGACGTTATCTATCCACCTAATTGAGAATACCCTTATAAATACTATTCTACTTTAGGTTCCACTTCCTCTAATACCTGTCAATACATATATATATATATATATATATATATATGAAAGTTTTCACGCATTATCAGTGCAAATCAAGAATATGATTAAGCCACAGTGTGGCGAAACAATTGTCATTCAACAATAAAAAGATTGTGGAAATTGAATTTTATTTATCACTAGTTGTTATTGAAAATGTGGAATTGGACTGGATTAGATAATTTCTGGAGAATCTTCTTTACTCTTAGCAATTTACGGAATCTATACGTCAAATTCTATGTATGATTTAAATACCACTATACATTTCCATTTCTGAGAGTCATCTTTACGCGTTGAGATAACTTTAGCTGATTTGCAAGCTAGACACCGCAAAGACAGACATCGGAAAGAAAATATCCCTTTGAGGGATTAAGAGGCGATGCAAATATCTTAATTTCAGTCATCGAAATTTTAAGTTCAAGTAGATATTTGAAACAAATTGTAGAAATTACTATGTTTCACTACCAAAAAATATGTATTACACATTTTCTTGTGACTCGAGTTTCGGGAAATGAACTATCTCATCATCAGACAACTGAAGACCTAACAGTGGTACAGTGGTATTTAAACAAAAGTGATAAATAGTTTGAATATTTCAACAGATTCTCGGTAACACTTTATAGTGGTACGGAGGTTTACAATCGGAACGTGATAAAAAACCGGGTTTAAAAAGAGGGGCTTCTAACAGATATCGGAATGTCGGCAATCGACAAAGAAGGTTGTTAAATAGATGGTACGCATTTAAATATCTCAAATAATTTTTGGGGTTACATAGCTCCGTACAGTCATTCATTATTTTTACATCATTTTGTTGTATATCTCAAATATTTGGATTTACAAAGCTCCATACAGTCATTCATTATTTTTTACATTATTTTTATTTAACGAATTCGAAAATTTCAATAATCAAGTTTCTTTTCTTTTGAATCTACATGTAAAATTTTCTTTTGTCGAAAGGAATTACAGTTTCTCCCGGATTGCCGACATTCCGATATCTGTTAGAAGGCCCCTCTTTTTTAACCCGGTTTTTATCACGTTCCGATTGTAAACCTCTGTACCACTATTAGGTGTTACCGAGAATCTGTTGAAATATTCAAACTATTCATCACTTTTGTTTAAATACCACTGTACCACTATTGGGTCTTCAGTTGTCTGATGATGGGATAGTTCATTTCCCGAAACTCGAGTCACAAGAAAATGTGTAATATATATCATTTGGTAGTAAAACATAGTAATTTCTACAATTTGTTTTAATTATGATCAACTACCAAATACTAACGGCTGAAATAATTCAGTAGATAGATAATTATCCATCGTAATTACTGTTGAAAAGAGGTTTGTCCAATCACATGTACTAGTACATAGATGATCCAAATTGTATGGAATACAATTCTGGTGAGAATCACGATTCAGAAGGGATAAAATTGAATGTCAATACTACATAGTGAAATAAATCTGATAGAGTCACAGCCATTCAGACCGGGTTAAAGTCGAGGCGATCGAATATAGCTGAAGCTATGAAATGCAGAGACCTCATTGAAAAAGTAATGAATAATCCTGTTGGAAATAAAGAGCTCGTTATCATTTTTGAAATGGTTGAAATCACAATTGAATGTTTCCTTTCGCTTCTGTGATGATTCTGTGATATTGCGATATTTTAACATTCGAATCTGCCACTATTGTCTGAATATTAGCCCAACCTGTAAAGTTGCGGAATAGCTACATAAAAAAAAACGACTGCAAAAATAAATAAAGAAATTGCACAGTGAACCAAATTCACATTTTTCACATCGACAGAGATTTAGAGGGAATATCATCAATAAATTCTCGATAACGCATTATTTTACACTTCTGATAAATTTACTGCGAGTCAGCTTCAAATCGGAAATTTAAAACGTGTCTAAAAAGTTATCTGAAGCAACAAAAATTGGCGACGGCCAACTTCTAAATCGCTTTTGAAAGTTTTCACCTAATATTCTCGAAGTGAAGGGCGGTGAAAGCGAAATTCAAACATCACAGGAAAACTCCTTTGTCGAAAAAGGTAATAAAGCTTTTGTCCGAGGTTAATTTTTCCAAGAAAATAATTAAAAGCGCGGAAAAATATAAATCCTCTTTCGTCCAGAGAGCTCTGCCGCGAAAGTTTTAATGAGAACGTTTAAACTCCACGCCGGAATTCAGAATAACTTCAGGAACTGCAAGAAACTTTCAAATAATACATGAAACCCGGACTTTCACCCCTTTATTATTTCAGCAAAAGCTCCTTAAGATCATACGAGAACTAACTTGTTGAAGTGGAATGCATCGAAAGATGCGTACGAATCACCCGACTATGCAAGAAACTTTGAATTGAATTTAACATCTCGGAATCCATTATCTGTTCCTTTCAGAACTACAATGATAGTACGTTCTTATTGATATATTGACAAGAGATTCGTCATTTGAATATATTTACTCCATTTAAATTATTATATATCTAAATATGAAGATTTCGAGATAGGAATAAAAAATTTGAACTGTCCATAAAATTTTTAGATTGCGTTTCGAAATAATAAACTATTGTGCACAAAATATCTAGAATTTTTACCGTAAATACCTGAAAAAAATTGATGTGCAAATTAGGACTGGGTAACCCCTTTACTATTGATTCATATTCCTTCAAGATATTGGTAATTCTTAATGCGAAATTATTGTTCTTGTGAGTGAGTGGTTTTTGGCAATTTTTATGGGTCAACAATCCCATATCCCGAGCACAAAAAGTCACTTATATTTTTAACAATTTCTTTATATCTATAGAGTTCCTCATATCTCAAAATGTTGTACAATTAGATGAATTCCGATATATGTATAAAACAGAAACTTTCTAAGTATTCATAAATGGAGGCTATTTTATATTTATCAATATCTAGGGGTATTGATTGAAAAATCGGCCTATTTATTCCTTAGTGTAAAATGAGCGCAGACTGTACTATATACAGTTCACTTACAAGACTGAAGTTAAAATTCAGCGTCTTAGAAATACCAACAACACTTGATACAAAAACAGTTTGTGAGTTTCTGAACCTTTTCATCTTTATCTCGTTTTGTTACCTTCGTCTAAGAAGTCTATCTCGATTTTCTCCGCAAACCTCGACTGCAACCTATCTATACTCAAGTCAGTGGCGTGAACAGCCATACTCGACTTCCGCTTATTGGACACATCTTAGATACTATACCAATCTGGGTGAGAAATATAACAATTGAATGAATCTCAAGACACACCAAAAAAGATGTGTTCTTACTGTTGGCGTTTTTTGGTTCAGCAATAAATCTCAATTCTTTCATGGCCACTAAACTTTCAAGGGTAACACGTCCCATTTCGAAACATCTTGAAGCAGTATGAATAATAATATCTAAAGGACCGGAAGTGCTTTCGATCTAGTCGCCACGGGAGAACCTGTATCCCAACAATGGACCACCCCAGTATTTCAATAACCCTGGTCTAAGATAAAGAATTCTCGTATAGTTTCATCTATGAATTATTTACAAATGATTCACAAAGTATAAACTCAGCTTATACGCTCTAGAAATGGAATTCTTACATAATTATTAAGTTTTTTCAAATCAAATCTATAAGCTATGCTATGAATGAACGAGCATTCATTATATAGAAACGTCTAATTTTTACTTTACAAATTTCTCTTATACTATAATTCTTTAGCATTTCATCCAAAGTCATACAGGAACTAATATGGCTTTCAGCGGAATGCACATTGAAAGACGTACGACGCAAGAAACTTTGAATCGAATTTAAAGCGAATTTATCATTATTCGCCGGAGTCCATTGTCGCCTCATTTTAGAGCCATAATGAGCTACTGCATAAATCAAGCTTGGCGCTTCTCTTCTAGAATTTGAGGCAGTACTAAGTCCAATATATATTCCGGAGCTTGAATTAATCAATCAGTAGATCTTACGTAGCCGAAGTTCTTATCTAATGCAGTTCTATGGATGCTTCGCAGCTGAGACGTTAATTGCGCATTTGTTTGATGGTAATAGCAAACACGTGGCTTTATGATAGATACCTTTCTTTAAATTTATCCAAAGTTTCAGAAATCTTAATTTATGTTGAGAACTTCCATGGGCTAACCGATTTTCGGGTTTAAAGTTCGATTTAAATGTAGGTTTTTTTATAATATCAATCGTTAATTAAAATTTATGCAGAGGCAAAATCTTTCAACTTCAAATCTTATTTCTTGGATATCTCGTGGAAGTTGAATAGCAGAACCTAATAGTGATTTTATCCTCATAAGCATCCCTTACTCTACATTCAATCAGTCGACTTTTTGTCGACTTGTGAATTTTGCTATCTGTAGCGTATTCAGTTTTAAAGTTGATGATGAGCAATCTATGTGTTGCCTCACGTTTTTGGAGTATTGTAATGCACCCACTTTTCATTGTTAGTCACAATTCGATGCAAAAATTCTTTTTTTGTATCGAAAATCCTATTTTCTAGTGCCCTGAGGATGGCCTAATTTAGATCGAAACGTCGGCAAATACAACATATTTACCTCCAACGAATATTTCACTTGACCTATATCCAACTAAATATCTATAATTAAAATAAGCTTCATTGAATTTGATTCTGCGGAAGTGAAATACTTATATAGAAATTTGGCTATGTTTTTCAAATCCTAATATCGATTTGTTCTATCGAGTATTTTTTTAGAGTGATAGAACTTTAAATTGAAACAAAACACATTTAAATTGAGATTGAAGCCAAATTTTATTTTATTCGAAAGATAATTTTATGACATTTATGTTTTAAGAATAATTTCTGGCATATGTCCACCACGACTTGCTCTAAGGAACCGCATTCGACCACACCAATTTTGGACTACCTTTTCAAATAATTATTCGAGCCTTATTTCATCAATAACACGAGTTATGTTGGCTTCAAAGGCGTGTATTGTTTCAGGTTTATTAGCATAAACTAATGACTTACATAATCCCAAAGAAAATAATCCAGTGGAGTTTGTCGCATGATCTTGGAGGCCAATTAATTGGACCAGTTCTCAAAATAATGTTATCGCCAAATCGTTCTTTCAATAAATCAATTGTTACGGTAGCAACATGAGGTGTAGCACCGTATTGTTGGAACCAAAATACTTCTGGGTCGATACCATTCAAATTTTGAATCAAATAATCATTGATCATCGATCTATAAGGAGCACCATTCACTGTAACATTAGCTACAGCATTGTTTTTAAAGAAATATGGACCTATGATGCCTCCAGCGTGTAAAGCTCACCATACAGTGCATTTTTCAGGACGCAATGGAGCCTGAAGAACTTCTTGAGGATTGTTTTCACTCCATATACGGCAATTTTGCTTGTTTATATAGCTATTCAACCAGAAATGAGCTTCATCACTAAACACAATTTTACGATAAAAAGTGGAGCAACTTCAAGCTGTACTAGAGTCCAATCAGCAGACAAACGTCGCTTATTATGGTCAAGTGGCTTTAGTTCTTGAAGCAGTTGGATCTTGTATGGGTGTAGACCAAGATCTTTGCGCAAAATTTTCCATGTGGTGGATGATGCACAGAGTCCAACTTGTTGTGAACGTTGACAAATAGACAAATCTGGATCATCATTAGCAGTATGACAGCAGCGATATTTTCTTCTGTACGTACAGATATTTGTCTTATTCTTATTGTTGCATCGAGTAGGGGAAATATTGTGTGAAATCTATAGATAGTTCAACAAATAAGCTGCTCTGATGAACGATTATGTAAACCATAATGTTCACGAAGTGCTCTATAAGTTTGGCGAATAGAACACTGATTTTGAAAATAAATCTCAACAATTTGTAAACGTTGTTGCGACGTGAGTCTTTCCATGATATTTTGTCAATACTTACTGAACAGAAATATCAAAAGAACATGGTTTCTACCTTCTGTCAAATCACAGTTATCTCTGTCGAAATCTTTTTCACTCTAAAAAAACACCCGATAAATTGTAATGAAAATATGTTGGCCGTATCACGAATATTTTACCTTCATTTAATTTTGGATACCTATCATTTACCAATACCATCAAATCTTATAGAGATAATTATGAACGATTATGATATTTGATCGGTTTTCCGAATGACATTTTTCCATTTCTATGCGTAAATATTTTTTTCAATTTTCGGATAACAAAATTCTCAGAATCAGAAGGAATAAATAGAGGATGATCAAATAAATGCTACAGAAATTCATACTGGAATATAGGTAACACTGTGACACATGAAATATAAATTATTTGACGTTTTTACTTACGTCAAGTTTCTACATAACAACATAAAACTTTAATAAGCAGTATGAGCTATGGTAATAGAAAGTTCTAGAAATCGAGATAGTGTAACATAGATCTGTATAACAATTCTACACTCAAACAAACTCGACAAGGTTTTGTAGATCACAAAGGCAAATTGCAGACATGCACACGTTTCAAACTGATTGGTTTTCATCAGTGCAATATATGCTAGTGACTCCAAATCTGTCAAGTATCTATATTACCTATACACAGAGACTCCAGGATATCAAAAATACACTAGCGCCATCTATATTATGTTAAATACATAAACAGAGACTCTAAGATATCAATAATAACGCCATCTACAGTATGCAAAATACAAACAAGACATATATTTGCGAGTTAATTCAAGTGAAGAAATGTATTCTCGATATTTTCACGTTACCAACGCAGAATAAACTTTTCTCATACTCAAATCCGACCATGATTTGGCGTAAGGCTCAAAAATTAGCATATTTATATTAAAATAAATTAATTTGGCTGATCTGTACCAAAAGTCAATAATAAGGAGTATGAGCTTTTGAAAAAGAAAGTTCTATTACCATAGCTCATACTCCCTATTGATGATTTTCGGTACAGATCAGCCGAATTAATTTATTTTAACATAAAACATTTGACAGTTCAACAACTCCACGAAATTATCACATTCTACTATCAAATCCTAAGCAACTTGGGGTGCATTACGCCCCATGATAAAATGAACTGATAATATTCGCTTATACCAACGAATTCGAGGAGCATATTTGGACGTTCCAAACTTAATTGTTATTAACTGGCCTTTCAAAAGGAGGTAAATATATTCCACCATGCAACAGTGCATCTATTTAATTTCATTTCAGAATCCTAAAGTTTTAATTAGATCATACGTACTTCATAAGACCAAATCAGGATTTTTAAGACCCTTTTTGCGCCTATTGGGATACATCTTTCCATCGTGATTCAGTTACAAGGGTCAACACAGAAATAATTCCACTTATTTATAAACTCAACGACATGAGAACATGGTCGTCACTATTCGCTCACCTCATAAACGTTGATGTTAACCATTCAACAGCTTCTCTAGAGATTCCGAACTGTTTTAATCTAGTGGCCGGCAATCTTCCCAGTTTTATATTTCCCGAGGGTCTTTCTAGCGGTCGGAGATCCAGTTCGTGAGCCTTGTTCAGAAATGAGTCATGTAAGGAGGTTCTGGATGTGAGAGCGTAATGGCTTTGTGGAATATTGAACGAAGCAATCACATTTTCGGGGAGAATCATAGAATTAGTATTCTATGTAGAGCGCCATGGAAGTTTGAGAAAGTATGGATGTAGCAGGATATCAGCACGCTCGACATATTTGCGATTATCTCAGGAAATACTCGTAACGTTCACTTACGCCATCATTATCGTTATATTAGTATTCACGAATTGAAATTTACGACATTTCTGATATTGATTCCTCGCATGTCACTTGGTAAAACATTTTTAAATTAATAAAGTAAATAAAAACAACTGGGCTTAAATTTCACTGTTTACTTCATGTCTGTTGACATATGTGTTTCGGATTGTTAGCCCATTTTTAAAACTGAAGAGAAGAGAACTTAAAATCCTATTTAAAATAATGGGAGCGCAAGATTTAAATTGCGCGCCATGTTTGACAGTCATAATGTCACATGATTATGACGTGACAGATCGAAAGTTGACAGATGGGAGTTAGTGAACATGGATCATTTCACAGTAGAACAACGCGTCCTAATTGTCAAAAAAATTATCGACATGGTGAAATTTTAATTGCCACTATTCGTAAAGTGCGTCCAATGTTTGGTCGAAATAATGTGCATAATTCGTCTACTATGAAGAGAATAATCAAAAAATTCGTTCATTAAGTGATGTGAACAAAACTTCATGGCAGTTCGCGAGAGTGTGACAGAAAGGCCAGAGACGTCAATTCCTAATCGGGCACAAGAATTGGACATTTCAACAGGCTCTCTTTAGCGAATTCTCACTACAGATTTACAGCTGCATGTCTACAAAAGCCAACTGACTTAACAAGTTCTGCCAGTAGACCATGAACAGCGAAGAGAATTCACCAATTGGATCCTTGAGCAACCTTCTGATTTTGCAAACAAAATCATTTTGACCTCGATGGCTTCGTTAATAGGCAAAACTATCACATTTGAGGCTTAGAAAATCCACGAGGTATTCATCAGAAAGCAATGCATCGACAACAGGTCACTGTATGGTGTGCATTATGGTCCGAAGGAATAATTAAACCGTTTGTCTTCGAAAAGGAAGAAAGTAATGCAGTAACGGTGAATGGCGAACGTTATCGCGCTACGATAATGCAGTTTCTTGTGCCTCATTTGGAAGCTGTTGATCTTGACGACATGTGGTTTCTGCAGGACGGTGCCACATGTCATACCGCCCGTGAAACTTTGACGATCTTACACGAATTTGCTCCTGGTCGTATCATTTTACGATTTAGTGACTAGAATTGGCCTCCAAGCTCTTGCGATTCAACGCCTTTAGACCTCTTCTGTGCGGTTATCTGTAGTCAAAGGTTTATGCCAATAAGCCTGCAACCATCGAAGCATTGAGAGCCGAAACAAGACGCTGTATCAATGAAATACCACCACATGTATTCAATAACGTTATTGAAAATTTCGTCAAATGGGTACGCATATGCCATTTAAAAGATGTTTTGTTTCATACATAATTCCCAAATGTATATTTTCCCAATCGATTAATATTTCAATACTTTGATACAGAAAACCATAACAGGTATAATTTTGAAGAGTGTAAAAATGAGGTTTTGTTTCGGTCTTTATCTTTTACAAATAAGAGGTTATAAATTAATTCAAGTTGTCAATTTGTTATTGGTAGCTTCTTTCCATGTGCTAAACAAATTTCAAAACTTTCTAAAAGGTCCATTCTTCTGCTTTTATTACCTACGTGTAAAATCTCAGTTCTACTGAAATCTATAAAATGATTGTTATTTATACAATGTTCCGAAAAATAAGATGTTGTTTTATTCTGCAATATACTTTTCTTGTGTTCTTTTACCCTTAGGTTTATAGATCGTCCTGTCTGACCTGTGTAAAATGAAGGGCATTCATTACAATATAATTTGTATATACCGCTTTCTTCGCACGTTTCACGACAGTCTTTTCTATTGACTAAGAGTGAACCTAAGTTTTTCTTATTTGTACAAATAGTATTAATATTATTTTGCTTTAGTCTATTGCAAATCTTGTTAGTAATTTGTGGTATAAAGTTTCTGCTATGAAATTTTTCTTCTTCCTTGTCCTGTGGGAAAGGGTAAGAAGAAGTTAGAGTTTTTTTATGCTGTTTCTTAAAAATTATTATATCTATTACGTTCCTAAGGTAACCATTGTTCGACGCTAATGACTTCAGAACTTTAATTTCTTTGTTAAAGTTTTCTATTGAGAGTATTGAGGTTAATAGAAACCTAATTATCGGGTGTTTATTTTTAGAGTGATAGAACTCCAAATTGAAATAAAACACATTTAAATAAAGATTGAAGCCAAATTTTTTTTTAATTGGAAGGATAATTTTATGAAACTTATGTTTTGAAAATAACTTCCGGCATATGTCCATCCGACTAGCTCTGAGGAACCGCATTCGACCAGAGCAATTTTGGACCACTTTTTAGAGTAATTCAGGTCTTATTTCATCAATAACACGAAATATGTTGGCTTCCAAAGCGTCTATTGTTTCTGGTTCATCAGGTTAAACCAATGACCTGACATATCCCTAAAGAAAACAATCCAAATGAGTTATGTCGCATGAAGTGGGAGGCCAATTAATCAGACCATTTCTCAAAATAATGTTATCGCCAAATATTTCTTTCAATAAATCAATTATTACCGTAACAGCATGAGGTGTAGCACCATCTTGTTGGAACCAAAACACTTCTAGGTCGATACCATTCAAATTTTGAAACAAATAATCATTGGTCATCGATCTGTAACGAGCACCATTCACCGTAACATTAGCTCTAGCATCGTTTTTAAATAAATATGGACCGATGATGCCTCCAGCGTGTAAAGCACACCATACAGTGCAATCTTCAGGATACAATGGAACTTGCAGAACTTCTTGAGAATTGTTGTCACCCCATATATGGCAATTTTGCTAGTTTACATAGCCGTTCAACCAGAAATGAGCTTCATCACTAAACACAATTTTACGATAAAAAAGTGGATCAACTTCAAGCTGTTTTAGGTTCCAATCAGCAAACAAACGACGCTTATTTTGGTCAAGTGGCTTTAATTCTTGAACCAGTTGGATCTTGTTTGGGTGTAGACCAAGATCTTTACGCAAAATTTTCCATGTGGTACATGAACAGAGTCCAACTTGTTGTGAACGTCGACGAATAGACAAATATGGATCTGACTTACAGCAACAATAATTTCTTCTGTTATTATTCTTTGTCTTGTTGTTGTTGTTGCATCGAGAGGAGGAAAATGTTGTCCAAAATCTATCGATAGTTCTACGAATAAGCTGCTCTGATGAACGATTATGTAAGCCAAAAATTTCACGAAGTGCTCTATAAGTTTGGCGAAAAATTTTGAAAATGAATTTCAACAATTTGTAAACGTTGTTGCGCCGTGAGTCTTTCCATCAAATTTGTCAATGCTTACTGAACAGAAATGTCGAAACAACATGGTTTCTACATTCTGTCAAATCACAGTTATCCCTATCGAAAGTTCTATCACTCTAAAAAAATCACCCGATATAAAGGCGTGAAAAAGAGAAATTTTTATTTTATGATGGTTGGAACTGTAATAATGTATTAATGAATGTGTGTACGTGGATTTTCTCAATATATCAAATTCAATTAACATTTCTTGTGATCTGAATTTCTAAAAAAATCATTAATTTTCGGGTATTTTCGATTTCAATTGTGAATTTGACAGAATTGAAAAATGAATTTTACAAATTCAAAAACATTTCTAATTGTCTAATATGACGTAACCAAATGCTTCACAAGATAATTTGATAAGGAAAGTTCTTTATTGGAAAAGATAAGTTGATGAAGTATTTTGCAATTAGGAATGTCTTTGAATTTGTTGAATTCATTTTTCAATTCAGTTAAATTCTCTACTAAAATCGAAAATTCCCAAATATCAATAAATACTTTAGATATTCTGATCACAAGAAATGTTAATTCCCTTGAATATTACATATTGTTATTCATGAATGTCCGATTATGTTTACTGGATGATCGCGGTATATATTTTGTATTTTCTTCTCATTATTTATCGGTTAAATGATACACTTATATATTGATGATGATATGTGTCAATAAGGAAAACAATTTTTTCAAGATATCTTATTTAATTCAATTTTAACATACGAAACATAAAAAGCAACTCTATTGGAATAAATATCGAAAAAGTGATAAGATTTTCCCTTCACGAGACCATTTGTTTTATCCACCAATGATCGTGGAGGAATTAATGTCATCCTTTCAAATCACTTATTAAGCAAACAATTAGGACAACAAAGTAATCCCTACTACGTGAAATTCATCAACGTCAATAAGAAAATTCACAGCAAGAAAACGAACGCTGAAAATTCAGACTGACTGAGACCATAAACAATTTCACAGCTTCAACCCTAAATGTTACTCTGACGTTCTCCCACCCCAACGTAATTTGTCTAGCATCGTTCTCACAAAACCATTCAATATAACTGAGCTGAAATGATTAATCACTTCAAGGAATAATGAACAAGATGCATTCAATATCAGTTCTGAGAGGAGGCAGAGCGACGCTTCAGTTCTACCAAAATAGATATTCTGCAAAATTAGTTCAGTTGGTACTTTGTAATTTCTCGGAATGAATCGCTTCCCGCCAAATTGGAGCGTTGCAATATTTCCAGGCGAGTCCGAAGAGAACGGGCATCGCTTAGATAAATTCTGTGAAGATATTTCACATGTTGGAGAAGCAAAGAAGGGAGAGGAGGGAGTGAACGAGTTTTGTGGCAGATAACGCGTAGCTTGGGATTTTCACTTTTGTTATTCCAAACTTGAGAAATTGAAAATAAATTTCATGTAGATATGAAAGCCTATATGTATTCTCCTCCCAGAGTTTTTTGTGGTGACAAATCCCCATCATAAAAAACACAGATTATCTGCGAAGAGAATGAAACAATATCTTTTTATCAGTGAGAAGCAAAATTTATTGTTTTTGAACAGTTAACTGTGAACAGTGAAGGTACAAAAGGTTCAAGTATTCACCTCCATTCCTAATTGACAATTATCACGTTTGGGATTAGGTAAATCCGTTTAAATCAGTTAAAATGAACTTGAAAATCACTCACTCGTCATTAGAAGCTTCAGCGTCATGCAATAATGTACTACTCCATAAAAATTGAAGAAATTTTTTTTGTAAAAGTTACCGGTTTTGGCCATTTATGATTGCCAATAACTCAGTGGTTAGAGCCTTGGGCTGGTACTGAAGGGTCCTCGGCTCAAATCCCGTTCAAGGAGAAAACAACTTTTCTACATGGACGAGTTTCGGCCATCATTTCACTGTTGGATCGAAAATTAATAGTGGCGTAAGGACTCAGTAACAAAGTCTAAACACAACACAAATGAACTCCTAACTCCTAACTCGATGTGCAAAAAGCATCTGAGGGATCTTCACAGAAGATCTAGGAGTGCCAGGATAATAAGTATATCATATCATATTTTGGCCATTTGGTATTCATGTGTTGTAAAATAATGATTACTTATTATGTGACTACTTCATTTGAACCTCTCTCTAAAAATAATACCAATTGTAAAGAAAACTTAATTTCTTGTGTATTTTGTGAAATTGAATCTTTCTAAAAACTCAAAGAAACCAAAAATAATCTGTCCTTCTTGAGTGTAAATTTCAACCATATAATGCCTCTGCAGACTGCCGATTAGGTTGATGAAGTGACTTTGAGCAATTTGTCTCTGAAACTGTTGTAAAAGCTGGTTGAGTTATTGGAGTGTCTGTAAGAGATAGCTGTTCGTTCTGAAGCGTCTTTCATTGACAGCGCCCTATTTTGTTTTGTGAATAAAACACATCATTTTTCGAAACTTATTGAAATTTGTATTTCATTATAAAGTACAATGGATACCATCAGTTATGAAATGAAACATCATTTAAATGTCCACCACAAAAACGCTGGCAGGAATGAAGTCGTTCAACCCAATTTTCCATGACTCTCTCATGCAAATCACGTCCTATGTTAGCAATTATTCGTTCAATATTGATCTGTAAATCGCGAAAATTTGCTATATGATTCCTATAAACCATTGACTTAATGCAACCCCGAAGAATGAAGTTGAATCGCATAAACGAGGAGGATAATTCATCGGTCCATTTCTTCCGATTTTTTCTAAGCACCAATTACTGAATACACAACGCTTTAAAGGATCTGTTGGTTTAAGTTATTGTGCTAAAATAATTTTGTATGGACGCAAACCAAGATCTTTTCGTGAAATTCTTCACAAAGACGTCTGGGACATTCCTAGTTCTTTTTAACGTCGAGAAATCGATAAATTTTAGTCTTTACGAACACTTTCACGTACGGCAGTAATATTCTCTTCACTTCTTGCATTCATTTGTCTCTGTAACATCATGAAGTGTGAAATTTGTCTCAAACTTCTTCACTAAACGTTCAACTGTTCTTTTATCCGGACAATTATACCAACCAAAAATTGGAGTTGAAGGACGTAAAGTTAGAGTAACAGATGGCTAGTTTTCATAATAAATTTGAATCTTTGTAAACGATGTTGCAATGTGTACCCTTCCATCATTAAATGGTAGATATTGGCAAATACAACTGTCAATATCACAAATGAACAGTGGCTGCCAATCTAAAGTAATGTTAATTTAGAAATAGGGCGTTCCCATTGAAAAACCCTTTAGTTGGTCTCAGATTGAAGTCAAACAGCCGAGGCGGTAGTGCCAAGTGTGGAATGCTGTGGGGTTCTATGGAATCATTAATAATTCCAGCACAATGATGGCAGTACTTACTGTCTGAAAATGTAGTATGAAATAGAAATAAGACACTCGTGAAGTCTTGTTCGACGTATATCTGTGCATTCATATTATCATCAATCCCAAGCAGCTATTAAGGTCTACTAAAACAAATGCTACCCAAACAACAACTGTACCATCTTTGAAAAGATAAATTTATTGTAACGATCTACGATTTCTAGGTACCACAGGAAGAGTTCATACGTAAAAACACTTCAGGAATCTGAAAACTGTCCACATCTTGATCAATTTGTAAACAAGAACGACCTCAATATTTAATTCCAATACACGTACCCTCGAACAAGTCTCTGAGCTTGTGTGAATATGCAACTGTGTCCAGAAATCTTGTATAGTTGTATGAAAAACAGACATTTTACGTGCAAAAATGTAAGATTTGAAACAGTACAAAATAAGATATTTATGTCTTGTATCAGAATTGTCTAAATCTACGATTTAAACCCTCATCACATCCAAATAAATGTAATCCTGCTCGATTCTTGTAGCTGTAGCAAATCAGCAGTAATACGAAAGGGCATTTCACAAAAGAAAAGGATTTGAATGGAGAAGACAAACAACAATGGCGACAAAGGCCCGTATCTGTCCTGCTTCCGTTTATTCCTGTCTATTTATTTATTCATACGCCATTCAACTTTCAGTCGATTCATCACATCAGACATATCGAACTAAGAATTCTGTAGGCGCGAAACAAGTTAAATATCCGCCTATTTCAGCGCTTCAGAGATTTACAAGTTTCCGGCAAATGGTCCTTTTGTCAGAAGTTCTGTTGGAGCGCTTTTTTTTTCGATCCCTTATTGAAAGGAAAACTTTCTGATGCGTCGTCTTGTATATCGCGCTTCGGTCGGATGACCAGGTTTTATGAGGCTATAAGTTTTGTAGGTTTTTTGTTGGTGAAATTCAATCGTGAATCGTAAATGGTGTTGAATTTTTATGCCTAGGGTGTGGAGGTATCACCGTAGAGACGAATTTATTCTTAATTTCTAAGTAGAAGGTTGTCATCAAAGTGATGATCGATTTTAAATTTATCTTTTAAGGAGACTGCTGTCAGTATTGCAATTGTATAGTTTTGATGTTAATCGGCTGTGAACTTTAGCTTTCTCGAAATACCTATCGAGTATGGTTATTGTGAATAAAGTCAGTTTTAGCAGGACAAGCGAAAGCAGTCATACTAAAGTGAAAAAATAAATATTATTGCTAAAGTCATGAAACTAAGGGATCTAAGTAGCTCAGCTGAGTTTCAAAACTATTTTCTAAACTACAGATTCATTCGATCTGAAATTATTCATTTGGAATTATAATAATAACGCACATTCGTGTATGATCCTGAGAAGATTGTAGGAACAGAAAATTTCAAGAAAAATTTGAGCGGATCAGAGTTGTGCTTTACTTCAAAGACCATAACTTTTCAACGAAAAAAGATAAAGACTTGAAATTTTCGGTATAAATTTGGAGCTTGAATCTTTGAGTTTATTTCCTTAAGGGAGTGAAATCATTCTAATCATTCCACAGTTATTCACATTTGAAATTTTCTCAGGATCTTATCAATATTTTCCAAATATACATCTGATTGATCTTAAATGTGGGGTAATAATAACGCACATATTCCTGCGAAATTTCATGAGGATCGTATCATAAAAATATTCAAAACATAAATTAAAATTTTGTACAGCGTTGTGTGATGAAAGAACCATACAAACATTCACACGATCTAGTTTAAATGTTTCTTTAAGATGCTATAAAACAATAAGGAAGCTTATATCGGGTGTTTTTTTAGAGTGATAGAACTTTCGATAGGGATAACTGTGATTTTGACAGAAGGTAAGAAGCCATATGGTTATGACATTTCTATTTAGTAAGCATTGACAAATTATCATGGAAATACTCACGCCGCAACAACGTTTACAAATTGTTGAAATTTATTTGCAAATTCAGAGTTCTATTCGCCAAACTTTCAGAGCATTTCGTGAAATTTATGGTTTACATAATCGTCCATCAGAGAAGCTTATTCGTCGAACTATCGATAGATTTTGGACAACATTTTTTCTATCCGATGCAACAACAACAAAAAGATACTCTACGTACAGAAGAAATTATGAAAATATCGCTGCTGTAAGTGATAGTGTTAATGATGAACAACATTTTTCTATTCGCTCACAATAAGTTGGACGCTGAGCATCAACCACATGAAAAATTTTGCGTAAAGATCTTGGTCTACACCCATACAAGACCCAACTTGTTCAAGAACTAAAGCCACTTGACCATAATAAGCGTCGTTTGTTTGCTGATTGGGAGCTAGTAAAGCTTGAAGTTGATCCACTTTTTTATCGTAAAATTTTGTGTAATGATGAAGCTCATTTCTGGTTGAACGGCTATGTAAACAAGCAAAGTTGCCGTATATGGAGTGAAAAACAATCCTCAAAAAGTTCTGCAGATTCTATTTCAGCACTGTATGGTGTGCTTTACACGCTGGAGGCATCAACGGTCCATATTTCTCACAAAATGATAATGGAGCTAATGTTACAGTGAATGGTGCTCATTACAGATCGATGATCAATGATTATTTGTTTCAAAATTTGAATGGTATCGACCTAAAGTTTTTTGGTTCGAGCAAAATATTGCTTCACCTCATGCTGCTACCGTGACAAGTGATTCATTGAAAAAAAGTTTTGGCGATAACATTATTTCGAGAAATGCTCTAATTAATTGGAGCCTCCAAGATTATGCATCATAACTCCACTGGACTATTTTCTTTAGGGTTATGTCATGTCATTGGTTTATGCTGATAAACCAGAAACAATAGGCGCTTTGGCAGCCAACATAACTCGTGTTATTGATGAAATAATGCCTGACTTACTCGAAAAAGGGGTCCAAATTTGGTCTGGTCGAATGCGCTTCCTCAGAGCTAGCCCTGGTGGACATATGGGGGAAATTATTTTTAAAACATAAATTTCATAAAATTATCTTTCAAATAAGAGAAAAATTTGCTTCTATCTTCATTTAAATGTGTTTTGTTTCAATTTAAAGTTCTATCACTCTGAAAAAACACCCGATAAAAAGTTTTGTAAAGATCGTTTAATCAGAAGACAAAAAAATATTTCGTGAGCATTATGAGTGATATAAGTTAGTTCGCAAAAGCTCCTAACTTCATATCAGTGCTTTCCAGTTTTTTTCCAAACGTTTAATCAATCGTGATGAAAACTGAATAATTTATTATTATATCTAACGAAAGCAGAAATACCTATACCAGTTTGATTAGAATACAACATATTTTAGTATTTGGAACTCTTTCTTAGGAATAAAACAATTAATTTAGATATACAGTGCTTTATTTGAACCAAGCTAATTCTGTCACTCGGTAAAAACGACCCAGAGCTGCCGAATCATAAAGTGTTGTATTCCATCATGAAAATGTTAGGCCATACAATTAATTCCAAAAATTATGGATGTTTGGTATCACAACCACCATATGTTCCAGAGTTAGTGCTAGTGAAATATATATAGCACATGTTTGAGGTTTGAACTGATACACAGATGTAAGCTAAAGACTCGAAGAAATTTCTGTTACCAATGCTCATTCTATTTAAGAAAAAATATCTGCCAATATTTAAATTTATTTGAATATTTTTGTATGTCAGTAAACGAGTATTTACTGATTTTCCCTTTTTTATGCGTCGTTAACTGTGTTGTTTTTGAAACTGTTGACCATATCTGATCGATTTGAAAATCTGCAGCTCATTTAAAATCTGTTGAACATTCTAAATGATGTGAGATGCCGAAACATTTACGGACATAATAACAGGAATGAATTATCTCAATCATCAAACCTTCACCATCAGAACAGGATCGTTTATAGAACTTCGCAAGCCAAGGAGATCGAGAAGAATTGTCACACAAATTCAAGCTTCATTGGGCTCATGAAATTGGTAGAGATAATTAGCCTTCAATCACCATGATAAACGACCTGTCAAAAGGATCCAGTAATGACCGATATATATTACAAGTTATTTACCTCCGAGAATTATCACTCAAACTGGATAAGTTTTTCATAAATTTCGTTCAAGAGTTTAATTCCCAGGATATTAGGGAAGTTCAAGTCACTAGTGTGAATTTTGTAGATACGGGGGTGGAAGATGAAATATAGATCTGAACGAATTGGATAAATGAGCGTTATGCTGAATAATTACAATAAAATACTCTGAATTTGCTGTGAGTGTCAAAGAACATTTTCTGTCTAACAAATTTTAATTAGACAAAATATATATTATTTTTATTATACAAAAACTGATTTGAATACATTACTGGTTTGATTGTATTACAATATGTTTTACTCACATTTCTTATGTTAAAACCGCAGAGTTAGATAGAAATTTCGAATTAGCTCAGAAATTGACATCATGATAAGATATTGGTTTGAAACATCATATCCACATTTGATCTGAAGGGAAATTTTGCAGTAAAATAACTAGAGAAAACTTTAGAGAAAAATTTGGTAACAGTAATTTCAAGAGATCATTTGAAAGTGGTGTACATAGTTTTCAAGGAGAGGTTGATAAAAAAGAGCAAAAGGATAAAATTTTATGGAGAAACAGTTTGGTGGTTCCAAATGAGTATTTCATTGTAAAACTATTTTCTTAAAGAAATATCAAACTTCCAGCGCCTATGTAGAATTCTTGACGGAAACTCAAGATATGAGTACAACTGCAGAGAACGTTAGTCCTCACTACTAAAGTCATCTCCATTATGAACGTATAGCTCTCCGGTTTAAAATCTCCAATTCCGAGCATAACTCAATTAATTTAAAATTCTAAACAACATCAGAATCAGGAAAAAACCAACTCACTAACTGAATAATCTAGAAGTATCATTTCCTACTATAAGCCGAGCTGTTATTTTCAGCAATTTCGACACGTTTCAACAAAGGAGGAGAATATCAAGTTATCTGGTGCATCCATTCTATTTAAAGTATCGGGTGGTTTTTTAAAATGATAGAACTTTAAATTGAAATAAAACACATTTAAATTAAGATTGAAGCCAAATTTTTTTTATTTGGAAGATAATATTAAATATGAGAGAATATGAGGCCAATTAATTGAACCATTTCTCGAAATAATGTTATCGCGAAATATTTCTTTCAATAAATCAATTGTTTCGGTAGCAGCATGAGGTGCAGCACCATCTTGTTGGAACCAAAACACTTTTGGGTCGATATCATTAAAATTTTGAAACAAACAATCATTTATCATCGATCTGTAACGAGCATCATACACTGCAACATTAGCTCCAACGTCGTTTTCAGAGAAACATGGACGGATGATACAGCGTGTAAAGCACACCATACAGTGCATTTTTCAGAATGCAATGGTACCTGCAGAAAATTTCTTGAGGATTGTTTTCACTCCATATACGGCAATTTTGCTTGTTTAAATAACTGTTCAACCAGTGTGAATGTGGTATCAATGCGAACGGACGTTATCAAAATAGTCTTCAAAAAGTTGAGAGTTATTAGTGTATTGAAGGAGGAATGATTATTAAAGTGAGTGCATTTTTGTGTGTTCATTGACTGTTTGAGTCCATCGTGTTTAATTTTGGCGATTCAATTAGTTCAAAGGGAATTTTGAAGTCGGGAGTCATCGGCTTATCTTCAGATTCGTCACGTATATTGTTGTCATCGAACACGTGGAGCGGGAATCCTTAAGCTAAAGCAATCCATAGACGGAGCGAATCAAGTATGTCACAACCAGATATGATCGCAATTTTAAGAGAAGAAATAGCGAATCAGACAAAATTCTTGAAGCAAGAACTGGATGCCCTGGGGAACGAAATTAGAGAAATCAGTAGAAAAACACGACTACAAATTTTTGACGTGGAAAAACGTGTCACTGCTATTGAGGCAGATGTAATAGAACTGAAAAGACATTCACGGAAGAACAACATTGTCATTAGTGGCTTGAAATAAGAAGGTTCGGAGATTGTCGACGCGACCATAAGCAAGCTGAATGAGGTTCTTGAGACGAACTTGAGCTTGGAAAATATCAATAACATCTACAGGTTGGGAAAATCTAATACGGCCCCGATCAAGGTGGAATTCACTTCCTATATTGCCAAATCTAAGGTGAAAGCTAATAAGGCTAAGCTCCGTGGTACTGATATTTATATAAATGATGATTTATGCAAGGAAGATAAACAAAGGGAAAGAATTCTGATCACTAATTTAAGGGAAGCAAGAGCTAAGAATTACCGAGCATATAGAAGGGGTTGGAGTTTGTATGTAAATGGTGAAAAATACAATCCAAGTGATTTGGCTGAGGTTTCTGAGGAGGCTCGTCGTCAAACAGCTTGTTTAGAAGAGGTAGAACGAAGGAGTGCCCCAAGTTCTCCATTTCCTGTGGCAAGGGGTAAACAACTAATGGAGGACAATACTCATATCCAATACCAAGAAGAATCTAAAATTCAGAAGGAGGTCACAGACTTAGAAAGAGTTTTGAAGAATACATCAGATTTTGATCGAAAACTGAGGAACAGATTCAATTCTGCGGGTAGAGAGGCAACGCCACCCGTACACAGGTCTTCCACGTCGAGGGCTTCTAGTAAAAAGGGGGTAAAGTAGATATTTTACACTAATTTATTCGGAGCGTTTTTCTGTTTTTATTGTGTTTCAGGGGTGTTGTTTTTTCTTTTTCTTTTTTTCCTTTGTCTTATGCGGATTTTGGTCATGAATCCTTATATAAGGGATTACAGTGGATCAAGCATTGGAGCCACATTTGTTGGGGATGTTTCGGAATTCAGTGAATATATTGTGGAGGCTGGTCAATTCAATGTTGTTCATCTGAATATAAGAAGTTTGAATAAGAATTATGATGAGTTAATATGTTTCTTACAGCAGTTTCCGCCAGAATCGGTGGATGTCATTGTCTTGAGCGAGACTAACCGAATACATGATATAGGTCTGTTTAATTTGGAAAATTATCGGATCATTTATAATGAGGGATGTGTAAACAAATGTGATGGGGTTGTTGTTTACGTAAAGAGTATCCTGACATATTCCCACAATGTAGTACACATTGGACCCATTAAATGTATAGAGTTGGAGGTAATTCGAGGTGCGAGTAAAATTCTGATTTCTTGTATGTACAGATCACCATGTCTTAATCCGGAAGCATTCAGCAGAGATATATTTTATTACCTGGAGAATGATGCCAATATAAAAAACCATATACTTGTGGGAGATATGAACGTTAATATTCTATCTGAGGACGACACTGTGGAAGAATTTAAGAACATATTGGGTTACTTTGGTTTTATATCTTATATTAACAGATGCACACGAGTTCGAAGTGGTACATGTTTGGACCATTTTCATTTAAAGGTCGCACAGCGGGATATCTTTCGCGATGTTCAATCATTTGTCCTGGAATATGACATAACAGACCATTTTCCGATAGCTCTAGTTTTTAAGATATATGGAGGAGATACAGCATGTCCAAAGAAAAAACTCGAGACGACTAGACTAATAATAGAGCACTCTAAACTGAAAGATGATTTGAGATCGGAGAATTGGGGTTGCGTTTTTGATTCTCAGGATGTCCATGCAGCTGCGTCGATTTTTTTAGACACGCTGAAGCATCATATTGCGCAAAATTCCAGGAAGGTCAGAATAAACAGGAAAACTACCGCTGTAAAGCAATGGATAACACCATCAATATTAAAATGCGTTAATAAGAAAAATAAACTTTTTGCACAAGTGCAGCAAAACAGGGAATCCTTTGAGCTGCAGGACAAGTATAGAAGGTACAAGTCAACCCTGTCAAAGCTCATAAAACGCTCGAAGCGAGAGTATATACAAAAAAACATTGAGGGGAGGAAGAATGAGTCTAAAGGTCTATGGGAATGTATTAATAAAATGTATGGCAAGGAAGAAGCTAAAACAACAATTCGTAAGATTGAGACAGAGGAAGGTATAACAATCAATGACGAGAGAGATATTGCTATTAAGATGAATGAGTTCTTTGGTAAAATTGGTCAGAACAGCAGGAATACACCGGACGATCTGGGCGAATACAAGGAAAGGAGGGACAGGTGTGAAAAGACATTGTTCTTCCTGCCCACGAATCAATTTGAAGTGTTGTCCATCATAAGGCAACTAAAATCGAGCAAAGGTACAGGATATGATGATTTACGATCGGAAACACTGAAAGAGGTAGCTGAAGAAATATGTTCACCAATGGCCTATATTATTAATTTATGTTTTGAATCAGGTGAGTTTCCGGACATCTGGAAGTTGGGGATAATCAAACCATTACATAAAGGGGGCTCTAAAAGTAATATGAATAATTACAGACCGATAACATTGATTTCGAACCTATCAAAAATTGTAGAGAAAGTTATCAAGATTCGAATGCTAGGATTTTTGAATGAAAATAACATTCTCTCTGAAAAACAATTTGGTTTTAGAGAGGGGAAGTCGACAGAGGATGCAATTTTGAAGTTAACTTCGGAGCTGTATGGAGCTATCGATAAGAAAATCACGGCGCTTTGTTTATTCATCGACCTCACAAAGGCATTCGACACAGTGAACCATAGGATAATGTTGGAAAGAATGGAGGACTATGGAATGAGAGGAGTCTCACTTCAACTTATGAAGAGTTACCTATCTGATAGAACACAGGTAGTGGACATAAATGGATCAAAAAGCAATCCGATTGTTGTAGAGTCCGGTGTTCCACAGGGCACCGTTCCGGTCCCATTTTCTTCATTATTTATTTGAATAATCTACTTCGGCAAAAAACGGTTGGTGAGATGGTCGTCTTCGCAGATGATATGGCCATCATATATAAGTCTGAATGTTGGGATACCCTAAAGTGGAAGGCAGAAAATGATTTGGTTAATGTTAAGATGTGGTTGGATAGTAACCAACTGACACTAAATTGCGCAAAGACTAAATATATGAAATTCACTTCATATTTAAGTAACTTACCTGATGATGCACCGCTCGAGATAGGACCAAATACTTCAATTCCAACCGCAAAACATGTCAGATATCTTGGAATAACAATTGATGAGCATCTTAGATGGGACCTGCATATAAAAAATCTAAAGGGAAAATTGAGGGGACTGATCCAGAGATTTCGAGTTCTGAGGGAATTTTCAGAAGAAAAACATCTAAATATTCTGTATTATGCATTGGTACAATCGCAACTGACTTACGGAATATCGGCTTGGGGAGGTTTGGCTGATTGCTATCTTCGAAGCCTCGAAGTACTACAGAAGTGGATATTAAGGATCATATACAAAAAAAGGATTAGACTTCCCTCCGATAGACTATATATGGAGACAGGAAAGAGTGATATCAGACAGTTGTTCGCCCTGAATCTTCTAATGGACATAAATCGACAGAAGATAAAGATTACCCCAATTGGCCACCAACACGACACGAGATTGAAAGAGGACGGTGCAGTTGTACCTAGAGCATTCAAGACCGTTGGGCAAAAATGCGCCTCATACATTGCTCCTAGGCTCTTCAACTTCCTCCCGGAGGAGCTCAAGACATCGGTATGTGGCATTGGGTTCAAGAAGAAGATGAAAAATTGGTTGCGGAATATCGATAGAGGGATTGTGCGTGATTTGATCAGTCGGAATTAATTCGATGACATTGGGAATGAATATGTTGATCGGATGCTGTGATCCTTTTTTGCTAACGGTTTCTGTGTAGTTTTTGGAACTGTTATTCATTTTGTTTTGAATTTTGAGAAGTTTTATTCATTTTTTTTTGTGTGATGTAGCTGATACCATTGAGTTGTATTTATTATGTCACTTACAAGTAGTATAGCACTACTTCTGTGACTGAAGTATATTTTTGTTTCTTAGGATAATATATGCTTGTATTATAATTGTTCAATAATGGGAAGGCAAAAATAAATTATTATTATTATATTATTAAATGAGCTTCACCAAAAATCACAATTTTACGATAAAAAAGTGGATCAACTTCAAGCTTCAATCAGCAAACAAACGTTGCTTATTATGGTCAAGTGGCATTAGTTCTTGAACCAGTTGGATATTGAATAGGTGCAGACCAAGATCCTAACGCAAAATTTTTCATGTTGGGGATGCACAGAGTCCAACTTGTTATTAACGTCGACGAATAGACAAATCTGGATTATCATTAACACTATGACTTACAACAGCGATATTTTCTTCTATAAGTATAGTTCTTTGTCTTGTTTTTGTTGTTGCATCGAGTAGAGAAAATGTTGTCCGAAATCTATCGATAGTTCGACGAATAAGCTGCTCTGATGGACGATTATGTAAACCATAAATTCCACGAAGTGCTCTATGAATTTGGCGAATAAACCACTGATTTTGAAAGTAAATTTCAACAATTTGTAACCGTTGTTGCGGCGTTTTAAAGTCATTCAAAATTAGTTCTATCAAGTATTGACTCACATTCCAAATGATTTTCAAATTATGAAATAAATTGAGATAGAATCTGAATATCCGCAACATATTCCTCAATTATTGATTATTTTTGAAATTCTGGTCATTTTTCTCATCGTGGGATATTATTTGGTGTGAATAATTTCTGTTATGTTTTTCTGAGTTTCGAGTTCACATGCTAATTAGCTAATGGTAAAAATTTGATCATTTCTGTTTTATTTTGGATACTTTATATCTTACATTGAGTTTATTCGTTCCAGGTTTCATCTTAATTTGTGATTTGAATTTTGATCTTGTGATTTTAATCTGAATTCAATACATTTCTGAAGAGGTCTAAAGACCGAAATAGCTATCAAATGTTGGAGCTCTTCTTCAATTATTTTTATTTGATCCTTTATTTTGGGAATTTCAGATAATTTTGGAATAGTGGATTTTCTTGTATTTGTATGTTAATATACATACCTACTTACATAGTTTTTGTAAATTTGTATTAATACGTTTCATGTCGGGATGTAAAAAGATATTTTCCGAGACATTGGAAAATATTTATATTGATTATATATAAGGTTTCATTTTTTTTAAGTTTTTTTATATAGTTTCAATATATATTGTAGAAGTTAGAATATATAATTCTGAATTTACAGTCATTTAAAATGACTTCTATCAAGTTCAAACATTCAAATTGATTTATAAAAACTTGTTCTGATTAGTAGTGTATTCAAGCAAATATGTAATCTTATCAATATTGGGAGCAAACGATAGTCATCCTCAAAAACTAGAAAATAAAATTAAATTAGAAGCATGGTCAAAGGGAGTCAATATGGCCCATCGACAACGAAACTACCTACCGGGTCTCGTAAATCCTCATCTGAACTGACCCCTTCCAGCAGAGACATTCTCCGAAACAATTCGTTGTAGTTAAGTCCCGGAAGAAAATAAATGGTGGTCTTAAGAGCTCGTATCGCTGACCAGTGTTTATTTTGGGAAGGGTAAATGCAGCATTACGAATATATCTCCTCGGACTAACATTACAGGTAAACCTACATTATCCGGTTTATCTTTACCCTTGCTCCTAAATTTCTAGGTCAAACTGTCAAGATTTATTGGAGTAAAATATGTCTGGGATTGAAGCGGTCAAATTTATGCCCCCTGTCGAAATACAGATTAAGCTATCGAATGGGCGGAAGGAAACAGCAGATTTATTGATGAATTATCTGCTTTGTTGCAGTTATAGAGGAAATGTCACATAAGAAATTGGATTTATGAAGTTTGAAATAGTGATCAGCTTTACCGGACTTTGCTAGACATTACTAGAAAATATCCGTCTATCAAGAAATTTTCTTTTAAAACTTCAACCGCTAGTTCCCTGGTGTTCCAATTTCTTTGAAAAAAATTTATTAAAAAAAGAGTCTCAGCAATACAAAGTCTAACAGGACATTTCATATGGAACAAGATTCAGGTTTACATTAAAAATGGACTTCATCAAAACCATAACAATACTTTAGTTTAGAACAGAGAAATATCATTTCCTTCTTACTGAATATATGAAATCCTTCCTTAATTAAAACAAGATGAAACGAGTATCTAATACATAGTTTTCGTGCATGAATTACTACTGCAAACTCTGAATGTAGACAGACTAGTCTTCAGGTACCTGCCTTACTTAATTGTTCAACCCTCATTTGCCTTCACGCAAATAAAATTAACGTCGGCAAATGTTGCGCAATTATAGCACACGAGCAGAAATTGTAACGATAATGTTATAATATATACAGTACCTTCTCATTATCTGATAACGATACTTGCATCTGGTTTTGACACGAGTTTCCCAGAATGCGTATCAACGGAATCATATAGTATATACACGTATGTACATACCATCTGATTCTGCTGTAAATGCTGTATATTCCTTACACGCGAACTTGTACCATTCGAAACGTAATTGTTTGAAGCGCGATAAGGGTCGTTAGGGCTTAATATAATATGGTGGAAAGCAAGATGTAGGGGTTAGGTACCCTTGACGAATTCTCGGAGAAAGTTATTTATTTAGCCATTAATGAGTTGTATCAGCGGTATAGCTTATGAAGGCTGTATCCACTTGTGCATATAATGATTCTAGCAAGAAAGGGAATATGAAACTACACAATGCAATTCAGAAGTTTTTATGTGAGATAAAAAAGTGATGCATATTCTAGAAATTTTGTCTGTTGGATATATTTAGTTTTTTATCTTGAGTTATTGGCATCAACTGCTCTTGTCATTAGTCATCGATCAGATATCGTTTCTGAACTTAACACCAAGACACCAAAATTTAACTTTCGAACACAAACGCATTGAATATAAACATATGTGGTTTTGGAAATGAACAAATAATGAATGAATAAATGAATAAATATATGAATAAATATACAAATAACTGGATATATATAAAAATGTGCATGTATATAGATGAAAGTAGAAGTGAATAACTATTCCGGTTAACAAATAAATAAATAAAATATAGAATATTCCAACGCCTGTAGGTAAGACAGTGTTAGGATTAGTAACGAGTGATGAAAAAATTAATCAAGATTTTGTATTGGAAGGAAATAATTGGTTTTTCCAAGATACGTAGCAGCTTGTATAGTTTAATTATTTTGTGCTCTTTCACTATCTTTTATTTCATTTATAAGGTAGACAAATACATTTGACTTAAGTTTCACAAAAATATAATTTGTCTTGTTCACATATATGCATGGGTTTCAACCCATTTTCAAAACTATGGAGAATTTACTTAATATTACAATTTGTATATTTCAGACTACAGATAACGTGTGTTTTTTTTAGAGTGATGGAACTTTCGATAGGGATAACTGTGATTTGACAGAAGGTAGAAGCCATGTTGTTTTAACATTTCTGTTCAGTAAGCATTGACAAATTTTCATGGAAAGACTCACGCCGCAACAACGTTTACAAATTGTTAAAATTTATTTTTAAAATCAGTGTTCTATTCGCCAAACTCATAGAGCACTTCCTGAAATTTATGGTTTACATAATCGTCCATCAGAGCAGCTTATTCGTCGATCTATCGATAGATTTTGGACCACATCTTCTGTACTCGATGCAGCAACAACAAGACAAAGAACTGTACGTACAGAAGAAAATATTGCTGCTGTAAGTAATAGTAATAATGATGATCCAGATTTGTCTATTCATCGACGTTCACAACAAGTTGGACTCTGTGCATTCACCACATGGAAAATTTTGCGTAAAGGTCTTGGTCAACATCCAAACAAGATCCAACTGATTCAAGAACTCTGAAGCCACTTGACCATAATAAGCATCGTTTGTTTGCTGATTGGGCCCTAGAACAGCTTGAAGTTGATCCACTTTTTAATCGTGAATTTGTGTTTAGTCATGAAGCTCATTTCTGGATGAACGGCTATATAAACAAGCAAAATTGTCGTATATGGAGTGAAAAAAATCCTCAAGAAGTTCTGCAGGTTCCATTGCATCCTGAAAAATGCACTGTATGGTGTGCTTTACACACTGGAGGCATCATCGGTCCATATTTCTTCAAAAACGATGCTGGAGCTAGTGCTACAGTGAATGATCCTCGTTACAGATCGATAAACAATGATTATTTGTTTCAGAATTTGAACAATATCGACCCAGAAGTGTTTTGGTTCCAACAAGATGGTGCTACATCTCATGCTGTTACCGTAACAATTGATTTACTGAAAGAAAGATTTGGCGATAACAGTATTTCGAGAAATGGTCCAATTAATTGGCCTCCAAGATCATGCGACATAACTCTACTGAATTATTTTCTTTAGGGTTATGTATAGTCATTGGTTTATGATGATAAACCAGAAACAAAAGACGCTTCGGAAGCCAACATAACTCGTGTTATTGATGAAATAATGCCTGAATTACTCAAAAAAAAGGTCTAAAATTGGTCTGGTCGAATGCGGTTCCTCAGAGCTAGTCGTGGTGGACATATGCCGGAAATTATTTTTAAAACAGCAATGTTATGAAATTATCTTTCAAATAAAAAAAAAATTGGCTTCAGTCTTAAGTTAAATGTGTTTCATTTCAATTTAAAGTTCTATCACTTTAAAAAAAACACCCAATAAATGTGACGGGTTTTTGTATTTGAGGTTGTTAATAGTAAGTTTTACCTGTTGACGATATTCGCTTATTTTTCAAAGGAACTAGTTATTAATAGATGTCAGTAACGGGGATAGGTGAAATTCCAACTGATCGTTTGTTATCGGAAAATGTTTTTTTATGAGCCGAAGAGATCTCAAGATAAGAGAGGATAAGAGAATAGGTCCAAGTTTTTGCTTTTGTTACCTGAATGTAGAATTTATGTTTGACGTAATTCTATGAAGTGGTTTTATTTTATGCAATGGGCAGAAAAACCAGTTGTTTTATTTCGGAGAACCTATTTATGTTTGCCCACTCGAATGTTGATTGAATGACCAGTTTGACTTAAGTAAAAGGCAAGGCGTTCACTACAATGTAATTTGTATATGCCACTTATTTCTCTAATTTCCAGACAACCTTTGTTTTTAACCAGAATTGTCCTAGATTTTTCTCATTTGTACATATGGTTTGAGGCTGTTTTGTTTGCGTTTATAGCAAATTTGCTTTTGTCTACCTTATTAATATCCAACATGTTTCATCAAGTGATTGGCGAGAAATAAATATATTTAATCTTTAATTTTATTCACATATCAGAGCCATTATCTGAATCATTTTGATTAGTTGATATCTTGTATGGCTACGTTACATCGTTCAAGAAGGAAGGAGACCTTGTTAAAATGTTGACTCTGATTGATGAAAATACCATTCAAATATGACGTGAGACTGGTTCCATAATAATTGCCAACTGAATATTCCAAACACCCACTGTTCAGCGAACTCAATTGAATTCAAATAAGAGCGATGATATCGTGAATTTCCATCGTCGCCAACTGACATGTACTCGTAACTCCGTTTGTCTAATAGCAAAACTTGATAATCTATTATGAAACTCCAAAGCAGTCCTAAAGTGCCAAGTAAGGGGGGAGTATATCAAGATCAAAGTTGGTAAACATGTAAGATGCTATATATTTGCACTTCTTCCTGTTGTAGACAACTTGCTAACTGAATTTTACAACCTTGGAGCGAGATTTCGCATGAAAGTTTCCGAGTTCCCGATTCTTTTAGGGCTTTTAATGGAATCTCGATGGCCATCACTTCGTTTACGATAAACTTATGGATATAGGGATGGTTGCTTCCAGTCGATGGGAAGTTTTCATGCTACCATTAAGCTCTGTTAAGATGAAATTTGTTCAATAGTTCGAGAGTTTAATGTCGTATCAGCTTTCACGGTTCAATTCCAATCCGAGATATGGGCAGTTCTGTAGGTGGATTAAAGTGGAGTGCTTTTAGAAGATTTTATTCCAGACTTTTATAATGGCAACGGATGAAATGAATCTCAAATTTCCATCCAATATTGTTGAACTAATCGTTTGAGACGAACGTCAGCGCCTGGACAATTCAAAACTACTACTGATAGATATTGTAAAGAATTGGTCAGTAGGTAGAGATACCTTTTTGAATTCTTCCTGGTTTAAACGGTAACCAATTAGTATGCAAATTCTTTGTCTAAGCATACTTCGAATGGTCTTTAATGGTTTATTTTCAGTCTAAACACATATATTACAAATTGCAAGTTTCAATTGTTTACCCAAATTGAAGGAGTTGTTTCGATGTAGTTTTAACTCTAATTGCGGTGAAAACACCATTCTGTTCGTGGAATATTTCTTCTGTGAGGTTGAGTTCACTTTTCTCAAATAACTATCTAATTACAAATATTGTACATTTACTTCCACGCCTATATTACGTTAAAGGTTACTAATAGAGAGTGTTCCTTGGAAGGTTAAAATGAAATGCGAATATAAAATAATTCAAGAGTAGAGAGATTTGTGCTTTCAACTTGAGAGACAAGGATAATTGTGATTAGATCTTACTTCTAGAGAATGTGTGGGGTATAAGAACTTAATGTTCAAAGAGTAGAGAATATTGCGTGATAGTTTAGTTGAAGCACGAAAAGAGGGTCAACGAGCGACTTTGATGGATGTCTTTAACTGCATTGTGGGTAACTGACAAAAATGCGACATTCAGGGCATGTTTCTTCAAAGGTTGCTTTGTGGCTAACTGTCAAAAATGCGAATATAAAGTAATTCAAGAGTAGAAAGACATGTTTGATTATAACTTGAGAGACAAAGAGAAATGTGATTAGAACTTACTTCTAAAGAATGTGTGTGGGATGAGAACTTAATGTTCGAAGAGTAGATAATACTGCGTCACCGCTTGGTCGAAGCACCAGAGGGTCAATGAGTGAGTTCAAGGGATGTATTCAACTGAACCTTTTTGGGTAACTCGCAGAATGAGTGATTCTCTTAGGGCTCGAAATGTGGTTAGTTAAATTCCGAAACGACATTCGACTGTTGTCTTGAAACGGCATCAGTTCTGACGGATATCAAAGAAAACTGTGAAGGACAAAGACTTTCGGTCCTTAACAGGCTCACAGGTTTCTAGGAAAAAATGAGACATACTTAAAAAGCCTACATTCCTGACTCAAAGATCATAATTATTATGTACCTGCATAGCAAATTAAAAATTCCTTGTTCGATGTAAATTCGAATATATATTACCGATCATTGTCTTAATTAACATCCTTCTATATAAGGATTCATTCAACGAACAAGTTACAAAAAAATTCTTGATATAATTCGATTCCTTGATATTTCGTAGTTGTTCCGTCTCATTAGAGACGGCCCTGTCGTTCGAAATTAGTTTGTCAATGTTTCGTACCACGGTTAGTTTACCGGGGTACTTGCCTATTATTTCAGTATTTTAAAATAATAGACAATTGCTTATTAATTAATCTCGATGATTAACTCTAATGGCTTATAGTGGACTGTATTTCTGATTATTAGCGGTAATTTTGACTTCAAAGAACACTCTATGTGCGGTGGTCTACAGCTTCCTTTATCTAATGATGATAAACCACAACAATGATGAGAAACTGGAGTAAAACACTTATGACAAAACAGTGTAATATATTTTGAGATTACTGTATATGATATCAAGCTAATGTGATGACAATTACACCACAAACAAGTGTAAGCTGGATTGCTACGTTTACAGCAATCGCGTTAAGCTTGTACAATTACAAACGAACAACTTGACTACTCGAAGAATAATTCATAATGTAGCTACGGCTACATGCGACAATTTTGACCATTACTCGAATAATAATGCATGATGTAGCAAGGGCTACATGCGAACACTTCGATTATCACGAATAATAATGCATAATGTAGCAAGGGCTACATGCGATTACTTCGATTACCACGGTTAATAATGATTTTACAGTCTTTTCAAAGACTGAACGTTAGAGGTGCTCGGTGCACCCTTTCTAACAAAAAGAGGGAAATTAACGTAATTGATTGGAAGGTCCATTTGGAGGTGGACTGAATGAACAAACCAAATCTTCTTATTGGTTACAGAAAAATCATGAGAATAATGCAAGTAAAGAAGGATAGAGTCAGTTTGTAATTCCGAATGCTGCGTCAAGTGAAATTAACAGGCATAAATATATCCAAATCTCTAATTGACTTTCCATGTTTTCTGAGGTCATATATAATAAATAAAAAACAATAATCTGAAGTGTCGAGTAAAAATAAACAGTTTGAAACAATCACAAAACTGCTAGATCGCATATCAACGTAAAAGACATAAGTATCTAATGACAAACTAATTTCGAACGACAGGGCCGTCTCTAATGAGACGGAACAGTAGTATTTTCCATTGCGAGCTCAGATGCGATAATAGGGAATATCTAGATATAATTATTTTCGCAACATAAAAGAAATATAATAGTAAAAAGAGGATTTTTACTTGTTAGAAGGAGTATTTAAAAAATTTCAAATGTACAGATTTATTTTTCTGAACCTATTCTGGCAAGTTGTGTTTGAAGAAGTTCTTGAGGTTATGTTTTGCATTTTGATTTTAATAAACCAAGAATGGTGTTAGCGTACATAAGATGGTGAGGTTGATTTACGAAATGTAAGTGTCCCTACTTAGGTCAAATATAGGTGAGTGGCTGTGATGCATTACGCTGAATATTAGCTAAAAAGCTATGACACATCCATGTCTGCTCGTTATGCGCCTGCACTTGCACTTGCAAGTTGCACTGTCCCGATTCGAATAACTTCCAGTTTACCATAGCTAATACTTAGTTATCATAATACAATAATAGTTCTGATAAACTCCTAATTCTTGAAAAACCTTATGAAATATCGTAAAGGCACGATTTATCTGAATGATTAACTTTGACCTGCACCACAAGATATAGCGGCGTCACGCCATCATATTCTGCTCAAATCATGGAATCATGTTCTTCTTCCATATCTCTGAAATCTTATTCTTATCTACATTGTACCAAGATATAATACGAATATATCTTGGTTCCAAAATAATAAGTAGAAGAAATCTGAAAGAGGAGGTGCCGAATCTCCCGCTACAAGATGTGGTAAGATGGACCAGAATAAGACAGTGGGGAGACCATGATAACTGGCTACCCAGAATAGCAAAAACGGAAAGGCCTAACACCGTTAGACTCCTAGGAAGACCACCAACTCATTGGTACGAAAGCCGAACCTCCACATCCCAAGAATGAGGAACATCGTAGGATTAAGTCCTAATGTAGAATGAAGAAGAGGTACCAAGATTCAACTTGCATATCAAAAAATAATCCAAATCCTAGTCAGTTTCCGAAAAGGCATTAACGCTACAGTTATGAATAGCTGGCAGGCCACAAATCACAGCCTCTTCTCACAGAGTACAACAGCTCCAAAATGAATTTCGCCAAAGTTAATTAAAACCGACTGCATATCCGATATCTCCAGTAAACGGAATGAATAGGTCATGATAACGTAACATAAATCAATGTGAATAATTATTATTAATTAGTGGAGTCGCTGCTGGTACCCGATAAACTGAGGGAATTGGACATCGGACCTTCATGGGCCTCCATTTCGCAATTAATATCAAACGGGTTCGCGCGATATCGGCTTACTCGCGACAGTCGACGGTCAGAACGAATTTCAATTTCGACGGGATTCCCTGTTGAATATAGGAAATGATATCTATTTATATATGGCGGCGTTACGTATGCATGCAGGTTTAATCGAAATTTTGATGACAGGACGTCGCCTGTGGTCCCATGCGAGCTTAGGAATTATTGAAGTCGCCTATAGGCCATCAGGAATTTTCGATGCGTTTGTATCAGCCGACACTTTGATCGAGTTGTTCATTTCCGATTGTGTGTTGTTGGGTTTAAAGCCTGTGGTTTATCTGTTCTCTATTTTTCAATTACATTTTGACCGCGGCTACGGCTGTCCGCTGATCACGTAGATAGTAAGATTTTTTTATTTCGAATATATCTCTTTGAAGCTCCCTCTCAATGCAAATATGTGTAAATTCAAACCGTTATTCACAATAAATGATAGTCAAATTGATTGTGTTCCATGTTGTCGGACCTTTTGTTCCCGAGTTATTTGTTATCACAAACATGTGCCTGATCCAGATTTCTGCGAGAAAATATTTTCAACATTGTGCTTCACCAGTTCTATGCCGAGAAATGGGTAGTTCTGTACTTGGATTAAAGTAGAGTATTTTTAGAAAATATTATTCCAAACCGTTATAAGGAATACGAATGAAATAAATTCTAAATTTCCGGATCTTAACCTAGAGAAGCATCTTTGGCATTTACAAACGTCTAATGCACTTAGATAACATAACATGAACTTTATTCTCATAATCAATGCAATCATACAACTGAAAAGGGGAAACCGTCAAAAAATATCACAACTTCAACAAGATCTGAAAGAATATTCCATAAATTCCCTAATCGAATATGGTTCTATATCTATAATAATCTTAGTTATTCCGAAATTTTTTTTTTTTTTTTTTTTTTTTTTGTGTTTTTTGATCCATCTTGAATATATAGTTGATCTGTAGTTCGAAGCTTAAGTCTTTTAACACGTGAGTGATGTAGGTTATGTTTTTGATTTTGATATTTGGATTATTAAAAACGGCTGATGAAGGGATTATCTAGAGTTATATTTGTTTTTTGAAAATATAGTGCACATTTTTTAGAGTTTTTTGAAATAATTTGTTCGAATATTTAAATGTATTAAATATTTCAAATAAATTATATTCTTTGGGAAGTCCTTCAAGTGTGTTCATGTTTTTATAAGGCAAGTAGTATTTCTTAAGATAAAACCAGAAACAAAATTTTGTCTCGTTTGAATATTTATTTATTAATTTTAATTACTTTCGTATATCTGCTGGGTTATTTATTTCATTTGACATTGTATATTGAGTTTTGATTATATACGTCTATTAAATGTAAACGGTGCTTGTTTTAGACATTAATTTAATTCTAAAAGTTTTTGAATAAAAAAATTCTTTTGGAAATTAAAATTGTAGAAGATAAACATATTTCAATTTGTTTTGATATTCAAATTTTGTTATATTTCTTCTATCAAGTAAAAAGCCTTTCTATTTTATTTTATATATAATATATAATTATATTTTGGCTTCAATAAATCTCTTTATACGGTGTCAATGGATTTAGGTAAACCTTAAAATAACTCACTTTGTTCTTTGATTTTGTTAGAACATAGATCAATCTTGAATATATAGTTGATCTGTAGTTCGAAGCTTAAGTCTTTTAACACGTGAGTGATGTAGGTTATGTTTTTGATTTTGATATTTGGATTATTAAAAACGGCTGATGAAGGGATTATCTAGAGTTATATTTGTTTTTTGAAAATATAGTGCACATTTTTTAGAGTTTTTTGAAATAATTTGTTCGAATATTTAAATGTATTAAATATTTCAAATAAATTATATTCTTTGGGAAGTCCTTCAAGTGTGTTCATGTTTTTATAAGGCAAGTAGTATTTCTTAAGATAAAACCAGAAACAAAATTTTGTCTCGTTTGAATATTTATTTATTAATTTTAATTACTTTCGTATATCTGCTGGGTTATTTATTTCATTTGACATTGTATATTGAGTTTTGATTATATACGTCTATTAAATGTAAGCGGTGCTTGTTTTAGACATTAATTTAATTCTAAAAGTTTTTGAATAAAAAAATTCTTTTGGAAATTAAAATTGTAGAAGATAAACATATTTCAATTTGTTTTGATATTCAAATTTTGTTATATTTCTTCTATCAAGTAAAAAGCCTTTCTATTTTATTTTATTTTAGTTATTCCGATTTTGAATTTTCTTATATTAAGTACATTGAATGAGAACAACGCAAAGGGCCATTGAACAAATGATGTTGGGACTAAGTCTTAGAGACCATATTACAAATTAGACAAAGAACTTAAGTCGAGGATATCATAGCACGTACAGACCAGTAAAAGTGGAGCTGGGTTGGAATGAATCAAGGTGGACAAAACGCATAGTACAATGGAGACCACGACTGCAAAAGAGAAGTGTTGGTAGAACGCAGAAACGTTGATTCAATGATATCAGGGAGAGCGTTGGTAGAGCTTCGCATCAGAAAGCACAAGACAAAGAAGCATGCAGACTGGCACGGGAGGCCAGGAATGGACTGCGAAGGGCTTTTGAAAGAGGAAAAAGAATAAGATACATTGATTAACTCCTTAGGTAATATAATGAACAATCTGAACACATATACTTTGTGTTTCTTCCAGTAAGTGACAAGGAATGACTCGGAAAGTGGTATGGAACGGTACGTCTTGTGTTGTTTCCATTCAACGGATCATTAAAATATTCGGGATGTTTTCTCACAAATGGCAGACATTCCAATAGTCCCGGAAGTGTCATGGAATTATTTCTAAAATGACATCTGCATGATTCTTTTTATTTCAATCCTAATATTGCCCTCAAGGCGTATTTCTGCAGAATGAATATAACAATCCAGTACCTGAGCAGTGAAACGAAATTTATATAATAAACTGTTTTTAAAAGTTCCATGTCCATTCTCTGTGGCAATATCCTGATCATGTACAAAACTTTATTGAGTTTTTGCTGACCTGACTCGCATGATTATTTCATTTCAGGTGACAATCAAACGTAACTCCAAGAAATTCTGTCGACACCAAAAATCTGAGCTGGGTGTTATCCAGAGTACATATTTTTTGACTGAATCAATCTAAAAATCACACACTCATTCTTACTGATATTGAGAAGTAACTCATTTTGAGTGCACCAACTGAAGCGAAGGATAATCTAGCTTGTTCAATAATCGAATTAAGATTCCTGCTACGCAGTAAAGCACTCGCATCGTCAACAAACAACAAGAGGTCGAGTGTATTGATGTATATCAGAAAGAAAAGTGGCCCCAGATTACTTCCTTGGGGAACTCCTATGTTGACATATCCTCTGCCATAAATACCTGTCCGTCACCATCAATACAAACCCTCTGGACTCGATCAGACAAGTAGCTCCTGAGCAACTCCAGTTGACAATCGCGAATACTACATAAAGAGAGTGTCCTCAAAAGGCATTCATGATTCTCGCTGTCGGATGCCCTAGATAAATCTAGAAAGAGCCGAACTGGCACCGCATCACTCTCCAAAGCATCAAAAATATCACTTACTAATTCATACATTGCTGTAGTAGTACTTCTGTTTTTTAGGTAGCCATGTTGTTTCTCAGAGAAAATTTTGAACTCATACATGAATAAACAAAGCCTATCGACTAAAAGTTTCTCGAATATTTTTGCAGAAGAACTGAGTAAACTAATTAGATGGAAATTATTGACATTATGTACATTTCCTTTTTTATGCAGGGGTTTGATTAAAGCTATTTTGAGGGCAGATGGAAATATCCATTCAGTGAACGAGCGGTACATAATATAAGCCAATGGCACCGCTACCACTTGTATAGTACTTTAAATAACAGTTATCGGTAACCATCGTACCCACAAGAGTTTGTATTTCTCATCTTATTCACTATGTTGATGAGCTCCCTCTTGGTAATAGGGAGAACGTAAAATGAGCTTCTATTGACATTACTAACTATTTGCTTCTGAATTTTTTGTTCTCCATCTCGTACAAAGTTTTCATTTTCCAGAAAACAAATCACCGAAAGTATTTGCAAAGTTTTCAAGATCTTCAACATTGCTGAAAACGTTCTCCTTAAAGTTACCTTCACCAATTAATCTATTGAGTATGTTCAAAGTTGTTTTACTTTTTTTTATTATTGTTAGTTAATATTCGAGACCTCATATGTAAGTTTAAAAATTTCAAGTTTTAAATTCTTTATCTGACGCTACAACAGATCTTTGAAGAATTTGATAATTTCCTCAATGCCATGTATAGATTGAGTAGAAGATTGTTTCATATCAAATAAATCCTTTTTTTCAGCATACGCTTTCGAGGTTATGTCGGATGATAAACATTCAACACAGATCCAAGTCTTAATTGCTGCTGATTTTTTCTTTGCCTCTAGTTTATATAGAGTTATGTTAACACACTGTGTGTGGAACAAATGAGAACGCACTATCATTACAACACTGAATTGAATCATCGTAAGTGATTTCATGCACTTGTTGCACGTAACGGCCATTTTATTATAAATCGTCGATAATATCAACAAGCATTCTGAAAATTTACACATTTTCAGATAATCAGCTCGATCAATCCAAGTTTTAAACTTGGAGTTTGTGACTGATTACTGTTTTAACAAAGTATAATTGTACTTACTCGTAAACATTGCAAATGATTTTTGTCGCAACTGTTTCGGTACTACCCTTGAGAAGCTCAAAAAATCATCCAATGACGGCCATGCTCTTCTGGTATTTGGCTGGCCATTTCACCCCGAATTGCAAAAAAAGTCTGATATCTAATTATTCAGGAATGAACAGGTAACAATACCCTAAAACTGTCTTTTTACACGACTTCAGAATACACAATGAGCTGGCAAATGACAATCAAATATAGGCATGTACAGAAACGACATAACTTTCCGGTCTATCTATCATTGTCTTAAATAATTCATAATTTTTCATGAATAGTTTTTTCGAAATGAAAATGCTGCAAATCCCAGTTTCCGGATAATTTCAAACAACTATTACACAATTATAAATGAAAACGCCATATTCATAACAATGAAAATTTAAAACTGATGCGATCTCTGTTCCTCATTGCACGAAACAACAGGACCACAAATTTCCAACTTCTATGGATTCTGTCAAATAGTTGATGATGTTGCCGTAACTACTCGTTCAATTATCGTTATCAGTTATCAGGGACCGGGAATTGTTAGACCGGCCTAACGAAGGAGTATAATTACTCGGATGGTCTATTCGGGAGCCAGGGTAGAAAGGGTATGATAATGATACCCATATCTCAGCTTTTGATCGCGAGTGTATTCGAACGTATTTTGGTGTAACGGTCCGATAAACAGGACCGCTCTTCCTTGGAAGATCCTTGCTCTGCTCTGTGATTAGGGACGCTGAATTCTGAAGACGAATCGTGAGATTAGCAGCAAACAAAGTATTGATGTCACTTTTCGTAAATATGGAGGCAGAGATTAATTGGGGTCGTATATTTTGCCATTTCGACCTTATTTATCCGTTGAGAATGGATTCTGGAACGTTTCAGTTAGGGGCTATTTGAATTTAGTATTCTTGGAATACGTGCAGAGTCAAACTACATAGTAGGTAGAATTATAATCAGTAACGTTATAGATATCACCCCCAGATGTGTTAGTATCTTCAACATTTTCATATCAATGTGGCAGGTTCACATCCAAGGAATAAAAGACAGTAATAACTAAACGTCGAGGTACACCCGAAACTAGATCACTTCCATAATTTTTGGGTGATGGTAGTCCAGAAATGTAAAACTGACTGAATTAAATCATCTTTATTTTGTACCGCTGCTCGTTCCACTTCAGTCTTCATTAGTCCCCATATGTTTTCAATGGGACTACGATCTGGTGAAGCTTCTGGCCATGAAATGTTGTCACTTGGCGTTCTTTCATTATCCTGCTGAAAACGCCACCCCTCTGGATATAAATCTTGCGCCGTGTCAAGAAAAAAATCATTTAGAATGCCACAATACTTTTCACTATTAATGGTACCATCAACTATACAGAGATGCATAGCACTACGCTGAGATATTGCTCCCCAAACTATCACTTTGGTGGGGATTTGAACGATAACAGTTTGTTTTGATAGGATTTTTAAATGATTTCCACCAAGTTGGAAACAGATATAAAGACATTATTAAAATCATCTTTTGAAAACCTTGACAAAATTCTATCCTTCGCGGCTTTTGTAAAGGTGTCAGTATAAGAATTTTTTTGGTTTTCTTGATATGTAGCCTTGTCTTTTCAGTGACATATGGACGATTTTCACACCATCAACAGCTCAGTCGGTAAAGGACCGAAACGTCACCATAAGAATAAAGCCTAGTTAAATATCAGAAATTCAGATGTTCCATCAGTCCGTCGAGCCTTGGAACAAGTGGGAAATCCTGTATTCTTTCAAGAGAGCATCGGGTAGTGCCTACAACTGGCACAAAGGCACTATTGGAGAAAAGATCATAAATTTTTTTCTTCATTTTTTAAAATAAATAGAGGTTTGTACTTGATAGAAGGTATAAAAAATTATTCAAATTTTTTAATATTAGCCTTCTACATATTTAATTTCAAGAAATTATATTCAATAATTATAACTTCAGGAATAAAATTGAATTATTGTCATATAAGTCCCACTTATATCAAACGACATATAAAATAAACATTTATTATAAGACATCCAAATGATATAACAAAATCCATTAAATGAGAATTGTTAACCAAAATCCTATAAATTAAATATTTTGAGTAGACAAAATTTTGTTTCTGCTTATCAATCTTATGAAAACAGATTTCTTTCAAAAATGTTTGACATAATCTTAAGAATTTCATCATAAAACTATCTTACTTAGAATATTCAATATTACTGGATATCTTACTAAGTTACTTTTTATATAATCCCAAGATATGTAAATACATTACTAAAAAACAAGTTTTAAGAGAGAATTTGCTTCGTCAGTACTCAATTATATTCATATTCAATAATATATAACATCAATCAACAAATATATTATATTTTCTCACCTTTTATCAATTCAGAAAGCTTCTGGTACATGAATACTGAAAATTCAAATGGAGTGTAATGTTAACACAAATAAATAATTCTGTGGTTTACCATTGATCTAAAAGATTGAAAGGCAATTTAAGGGCCTATGTTATAGCACAAGGACTAACTGTGTAAAGAATGTTAAGGAAGCCAAATGATTATATATTATAAATAAAATAAAATAAATAGAGGTTTATACTTGATAGAAGTTATAATTATTAAAAATAATTTTTTGAAATTAAATATGTAGAAGGCTAATATTAAAATATTTAAATAATTTTATATACTTTCGATCAAGTATAAAACCATATTTATTTTATTTTATTCTCGTCTTATTTTTTTAAAATAAATTAATTCGGCTGATCTGTACCAAAAATCATTAATAAGGAGTATGAGCTATGGAAAAAAAGGTTCTAGAAATCAAGACAGGTATGTCTTGTATGTATTTTGCATACTCTAGATGGCGTTAGTGTATTATTAATATTTTAAAGTCTCTGTGTATGTATTTTGCATACTCCAGATGGCGCTACTGTATTATCAATATCTCGGAGTCTCTGTGCATAGCGAATTTAGATACTTGACAGATGTCATCAATTTTCTCTGTGATCTACAATCTGTGAACCTTATCGAGTTTGTTTGAGTATAGCATTGTTATAGAGATGTATGTTACACTGTCTCGATTTCTAGAACTTTCTTTTACCATAGCTCATACTTCTTATTAATGTTACTTTAACTGAATCGTGGAAATATTCTACTTTCAAAATTCCTGCTTACTTCTGGGAGAATATTTTATATCGATTATATATTGTATATGAATAATATTCTAATAAATGATTCTCAATATAAAGTGTATATAAATAGTTGCGAAAATATTCAGGCAATGATACCATGTCAAAAAATAGGGCGGATCTTTCATCTAAACTTTATTTTTTTGAGCTCCCTCCTGCTTAGTTACAGCCCCCTAAAGATGGCGCCGGAAAAACAGTTTCAAATTTTTTTCTTAAAAATCAAAAAACTGAGAGAAATAAAATTAACCAGACATTTTATGCTAGGGAAAGGCACTCAAAAAAATGTTTGATGGTGAGCCTCTATGTTTGCAAGGGGTAGAAAAAGCCACCCCTTGAACTTATTTCGCAACAAACTTTTTTCCATATTCTCATACTTTACAATAACAAAAGAATTTTGGATAGCCTGATCCATTATTATCAAATAAGGTTCTCTTGTAATTTCTTGCTAAACTTCAAGGTTTTTGAGAAAACAAATAATTTATTAACATGATAGCGTCAGTCATAGGCTGAAATTATAACTAAACTTTATATAGTAAGCGGATGTCATTTTATTATGGCAACTGACTGACTTATTTTCATTGATTTTGATTCAGTTACAATTTTTTTTCTGGCTTATCATTTGGAGATTTTTGTCACATACTCATTAAGATGGCGGTGTACACAAACATAGAAATGACCGATATGCATTTTGTTTACGGTTTTTCTGTTTGTAATTCCCTGAATGCACCCAGAACATATGCAAAAATATAACCTGAACGTGTAGCTTCCACATCACACTCTATTTACACGAATTCAACAACGATTGCGAGAAAGTGATACATTTAAAATAAATAAAAGTGATTGTAGTCGCAAGCGGGAAATGAGAATTCCAGCAATAGAAGAAGTAGAAGTAAATCTTGTCGACGAGCACCTTGCTATCGGGTGGTTTTTTGAGTGATAGAACTTTAAATTGAAATAAAACACATTTAAATTGAGATTGAAGCTCAATTTTTTTTATTTGAAAGATAATTTTATAACATTTTTGTTTTGAAAATAATTTCTGACATATGTCCACCAGGACAAGCTCTGAGGAACAGCATTCGACCAGACCAATTTTGGACCATTTTTTCGAGTAATTCAGGCTTCATTTAATCAATAACACAAATTATGTTGGCTTCCAAAGCATCTATTATTTCTGGTTTATCAGCATGAACCAATATCTTGACATAGCACCAAGACAAAATCCAGTGGAGTTAAGTCGCATGATCTTGGAGGCAAATTAATTGGACTATTTCTCGAAATAATGTTATCGCCAAATCTTTTTTTCAATAAATCAATTGTTACGGTAGCAGCATGAGGTGTAGCACCATCTTGTTGGAACCAAAACACATCTGGGTCGATACCATTCAAATTTTGAAATAATTAGTCATTGATCATCGATCTGTAACGAGCACCATTCACTGTAACATTAGCTCGTTTTTCAAAGAAAATATGGGCCAATGATGCCTCCAGCGTGTGAAGCACACCATACGGTGCATTTTGCAGGATGCAATAGAACCTACAAAACTTCTTGATGATTGTTTTCACTCCATATACGGCAATTTTGCTTGTTTACATAACCGTTCAACCAGAAATGAGCTTCACATCACAAAATACAATTTTACGATAAAAAACTGGATCAACCTCAAGCTGTTCTAGGGCCTAATCAGCAAACAAACGACGCTTATTATGGTCGAGTGGCTTTAGTTCTTGTACCAGTAGGATCTTGTGTGGGCGTAGACCAAGATCTTTACGCAAAATTTTCCATGTGGCGGATGCACAGAGTCCAACTAGTTGTGAATGTCGACGAATAAACAAATCTGGATAATCATTAACACTATGACTTACAGCAGCGATATTTTCTTCTGTACCTACAGTTATTTGTCTTGTTGTTGTTGCATCGAGTAGAGAAATGTTGTCCGAAATCTATGGATAGTTCGACGAATAAGCTGCTCTGATGGACGATTATGTAAACCATAAATTTGTCTGTTTAATTTTATTGTTGTCAGTTTTTTGGTTTTTAAGAAAAAACTCAAAAACTGTTTTTCGGGGGACATTTGTAGAGGGCTGTTACTAAGCAGGAGGCTCAAAATAATAAAGTTTATATGATAGACCCACCCTGTTTTTTGACAAGGAATCACCTCCTAAATTTTTTCGCAACTATTCGTATATATCCTGTATATTGTAGACGTTTTCAGAAATACTTCTGAATTTAATTTTGTTCAAATAATTCCTGTCAAGTACGACTCGGATATTAAGTTAGTCTGAAGTTTGCCTGATTTTAACATTACCAACATCCAATGATGAGACAATATTATATTAAGAACGACTATCCTAAATCTCATCACGATAGGCTTTTTTAAATTTTTCATTTATAATTCTAAATATTTACCCATCCCTTTCACACTAACATTCATTGTGCGTTGTAAATCGGTTCCACTTAAATTTGCATACACTTCACATTTACGAGAGGAAATAGTACAACCACTCCGACTAGAAGTTACTGCATGGACTCCTCAGAAAGAGCTTGTCAGATATTCAGAGCAGGAGATAAATGCATCACTTCATTGCAATATAGAGTGTGAGCTCCTATTATAACGAGAGAACTCGGGAAACAGGAAACGGGTGGATTCAAGATCCGCTCGAAGATGAAACTTCTAGCCATAATATTTTAAAGCAATTGCTTCTCGTAAAATTGTCCCCCGATTGTATATGGCTGCTCGCCTGAACTGGAACTTTTCATTTACACTATAACGAACTAGAGATACATTATTCATAGGGGGAATATCATTTTGGGGAATTTCCATCCTTGAAATTTATGGGACCGAATGCTATTACGTTTATTTATTGTTTGGATGCTCATGATTGATATTAGAGAGGTACAAATAACAATAACTTTCTTTTTCGTATAAAAGGGCGTCGTTTGTGTTAGTCAGGGTTTTTTATGTCTAAATTTTTTATTACATAAATATTTATGCGGTGGCGCAAACTAATTTTCAGGTCAAGAAGCCATCTAGAGCCATGGCCGAAGATTAGCATTTTCTCAAATAAATCATACTCAGCAATGAAGCTGTGATATTACTCGCTGACCTTTTTTTGTGGAGATGCATTTAGGATAATTGTTTCGCTAATCATCCAGGAACGATTTCCGCCTTGAAACACAAGATCAAAGTTGCCATTCATGAGATTGAGCCCCAAACAATCGACTATATACTGAAAAATTTGCTTGATAGGATGCGGTACTGTAGTCGTGGAGGCTATTTTGATAATATTGTTTTCCATTCGTTAATATCAAGGCTCAATCTTCGTAATAAACTCACGACTACAAGAAAATATTTGTAGGAATTCAATTCTTTCAGCCAAACAATAGAGTTTCTACTTTGTAAATAATTCATAGATGAAACTTTACGTCTATGTGTCACTTTAGTCCGGGGTTATAGAAACACCAGGGTCTATCAATTTTTGGAAAACCGGCCCTCTTGTAACGGCTAGATTGAAAAAACTTTCTGTTCTTTAACAATGCCGCTTCAAGATGTTTAAAAATTGGACGAGTTACCCTAAAAAATTTAGTGGTTATCCAGAGTAGGGGTACATTGCAGAACTGAATACGTCAAAAGTTTTCTGGTATAGTATCTAAGAGTTGTCATCACTTCTAAAAACATCTTTCTCATTCCAGTATTCAAGAAGAATAATGTTAACGATATTATGAATTATCGACGTATATCGATTTTGAGCAGTTTGTTCTAAGTAATTGAAAGAATTGTTTTAACGCGAATTTTTAACTGCACAATTAAATTCAATGTAATATCTGGCTGTCAGCACGGATTCAAATCTGATCACTCTACTGAGACAGCAGCGGAATTTGTTTATGAATGCTTCGATGAAGGTCTAACTGTAGCGGGATTATTCTTTGACTTGTCGAATGCTTCCGATGTTCTTTCCTTCAAATTCATGATATATAAGTACTATAATCTTGGCTTCCGTAGCGTTTCTTTTTAACTGGCTTAACAGATTTATTTACAGGAGAACTATGAAGGTTCACGTATTCAGTATTCAGGAGTACCTCAGGGTTCAGTATTAGCGCCGCTTCTATTTATTTTGTTCATAGTAAATTTAACGAACAACATCGATGAAAGTAAGGTAACCTTATTTGGTAACGACACTTCTGTTGTTGTGGTAGCCCAATGTTTTGATGAACTTACGTCTACTTGTAATAAGCTTGTCCAGGAATTTGCTCCTTAACCCCTTTCATCTTCAAGGACCCAGGCACTTCTTTATCTACAAGGCCGTTAGCAGACATAATTATTGGCAAAACTTTCACGAATCTGTGGATTTTCTTCAATTCATTAGCCATTATTATTATCATTATTTCCAGTTGTTCTCAGCTTACTCTTCCTGGTATTTTGACGAGGTACGGGGATAATATATACCAAGTACTCTCGCTTATTCCTGGCTGGAGAACCTTCGGACGATTATTATTATTATATTAAGTATGGACGTCGAGGTTTGAGATTGGCAGCGCAAATCTAGTGGCAGATAGTTCAGAATACCGCGAATTATACCGGTTAGGTTACCGGCAAATGAAGAGTTAGTAGTTATTCTGATTGCAGATTGCTGTCGACACCGGTTGAACTGATGCAGAGGACATCGTGAATTTTACCGGTAAGGTTACTGATATGCGGACATAGCTCTTTCACCAGGTGACTACTCAGCAGTCTCCAGAATCTGCCCAGGAAGCACATAGTGTGATAAGGATACGGCTTATCATCGCGCATTACTGAGAACCACTCCGAAGAGTGGACCTCGCCAAGCCTCCAGTTTCGGCTTCAGTCCGAAAACCTATACCGTGACTGGTAGCAGCGAAGCACTCTGCAATCTCTACTGGCTCTGTCGTGTCAGTACCCGAGTTGTTTGGGAAGTAACTCACACGCCGAAGGGGCTTCTTATACATCCACGCAGTCCCATGAACCATGATAGTCTCAATATTGATGCCCCAATTTATCCTTGTGCGAGCACCGTCAATCCGGCCTGTCAAGACCCACGAACCCTTGTGAAGTCTTTAAATTGATCCTGGCTTCAAGCATCAACGGTCTAGCCATATCGTCGAGATCAATAAACCCCAGAAACGTCTCGCAATCGATCCTGGTTCAGAACGAGTTTGGTCGAACCGTCAAGTCCTACTGAACCCTAAAGCATTTCTCGAGATATCCTTAACATGAGTTTCTGCGAACAGATGGATTGAAAAGCCTTCTTGTCCAGCATGTGGACTTTGAACAACTCCTTCCTGGAGTCCAACACATCCCGAGGTAACCCAGAATGCTACATAATGAGCTCGGCCATTAGACAGAAAAATCCGGAGATTTACTGCAATAGGGTAGAATACGTTAGTTTTAAGGGTGAATCCCTGTGCTGCGACAGACATCCTTGTCACTGAACAACGCGGCTCAGCCCTCCATCTCATCTTTACGGTGAAACTAGAGCCTCATTCGGTTAAACTTTCACCACACGGGTCCAGGGACTGGCACGAGTGACATTGCTTTGGGTATCAAGACTTAATCCTCCATTTCAACGGGATGAAACTAGGGTTCTAGTCAAGACAAGCTCCCCCAGCGCGTCAAGCTATAATGCCATGGGGCGAGTTACAAAGCAGAGTCAAAAAGAAGCAGTTCGCGGCAGTTTAAGGAGAGTCGAGATTGCGAAAAGAACTGAGACGAAAGTTAGAGTTCGCTAATAGAGAGTTGATAGAGCAAACCTTTAGACGATGGTTAGAGAACGGGATAAAGACCAAATGGTTCAGGAGCTCAGTAACTGTTTTTGCTTTGAGTGTTGTATTTCTAAGACGTTGAAGTATAATTTTACTGAATAAACTGCATATAGTACAGTTTATTTTACACTTAGGAAGAGATGGGCCGATTCATCTATCAGTACCTTCAGGTAGTGATGTAAAATAGCCTACATATTCATTAGTTTTTCATTTGCAGCTGATCAATAATGGAAATTTTAAATGGTCCACCCCTTACTTAAAATTCATCTATAAACGTTACAACTAATATAGAAAACTGTATTCCTCGACCACAGATATTGAGCATAATTTTTCTATCTTTAAATGACCACGATTCACTTACTGTTATTAGGCTACCAGTCCAACCCGTTTCATGCCGACTAATTGATTTTAGACTCTTTCTCTCTCACGTTATGTGGTGAGTACATCAGTATACATTGCCATTACCGTTTCTTTGCCATGAAAAATTCCATCGCATAGAAAAAGTCCCAACTTTCAATTACACCCAAAATTACCATTCGAACGGTGTACCAACAACAATGAAAAGCAATTAGACAATATTTGAAGAGAAACGAACGGGCGAAGCTCCAATTCCAGCCTCCTGCAAACGGACGGCCAAGGTATTTTGTTTCAATTTGTTCGGCCTCCATGATACTTTATGTAGCTGAGTACTTAACCCAAATGAAAATTACACCAGACTATCTCGGTTCGCAGTTGAAACTCAGCGGAATGGAGCCGACTTTGTTTTACAATGAGATAATCGCTTCGTATTGCTTCCCTCTTTCGTTTCGGCTCGCAGTTTATGGATTCTTCAAATATTCAATTATTCTGCGCCACCACTTTCACTTCTCAGATGGAACTATTTCATTAGGGAATCTGTTTGATCTTTTTCTAGAACGTGAGTAATTGGGAGCTTCGCTTTTCCTGAGGAAGTATCGAAGGGAAATAATGAAGTGGTCTCCCATTGGATTTTCTCCGGAGGTTGGTTTTCGGGAAAAAAGAAACGGAGAGGGGAAAGTTGGGACATATTTTGTAGAGAATGCCATTCGAAGGGTTTATTCATCCGCCACAGGTGTCACAGGATTCTAATGAGGGTGGATTCGGATTAAAAATGCCGCCTGTTACATTTGACGAATGATAGACGTATATGATACTGATATTCGGGGAAGTATTTAATGGATACATTTAAAATTCTTGTCAGCTTGTTCAGAGTTGAAGCGGTATTTCACATCTCCACTCGTTTTACTAGATTTTCAACTTGTAAAGGAACTTTCGGAAGTTATCTAACCATCTTCTTCTTCTAATTAAAAAATATATGAGAGAGTATTTTAATTTCCACAAAAATATTTATAATACAACAATTGTTTCACTACGATGTGACTTCTTCAGGTTGAAACCAAAATCACTAACCCACCACAGCGAAGATAAAAGGATATGAAACTAAAATGCTCTAGCTTGAGCTAGCGATTTTTTTCCTTCCGTCCTTGAAACATCCTACTTCGTAAAATGCCTCATAGTGCGTCAAGAAAAAGATAAATTGAACTTGTCTTTCCTGAATGAATCCCAAACTGTCAACCTTATAGTGAAAATGCAAACCCTTACTCCCTATCTATTTATTTCAACTTAACAATTAAAATAGTGGCTCTCATTACAATAAAATACAGTTTTACAATAAGCCTGAGGTCCGGGATTAACGGAAGGACTTATCTTTGAGGTTATCCTGGAATATTGTTCTTCAAGGTGTCGGAATGATAGTGCTTTCTCCAAAAATATTTCCTATTCTGCATATAATCAGCAGGTGTTCAGTCTCAAATTGTTCCAAATGACTATTAGAGCGTCCGGTACCAAGATGGTGCGGTATTAAGATACTCTAAACCGACACAAGGAAGATTGTCTGGTATTTGATAATCCAAGCAAAAGGTACTCCAGTAAGACTTTTTAGTACTAAGAACATCAGCTACTAAAATCTCCGGAATTAGGATCTCCGGTACAAAGATCTCCGGTACTAAAGTCTCCGGTACTAAGATCTCCTGTACTAAGATCTCCGGTAAAAAGACGCCTTTTGATTAGACGTCTTATAAGAAACAATAAAAATTCTATAATTCACGATTTTCATGGATCAGGTAGGTAAAATTGATCAAAAACACCACAATATGTATCTTTGTGTTAACCCGCAATACGAAAGAAAAGAAATCTGGGAAATTCTACGCTGTTTGAAAACAATGCTACTCTACAGCGCATGCGATAACAACGTCGACTTTCATTGCGGCAACTCCAAACTTCTTAAGGGTCTTAGTCACATCATCGGAGCATTTTTTGAGCGATTGTAATTGAAATCAACAGTGGAGAGTTTTTAAACGTTACAAGGTATCTTCATTCTACTGGCTGATGGTGTTCAGTGTAACCGAGTTTAGATACAGTTTAAGATACAAGACAAAATAATGGAGGAATAAGTCATAAAAACTCAAGGTGTTTATTGGAGTTTGTCGCTAAAAAATGCCATTAGGGAAAGATATTAAAAAATGAAGACTTGTCAACATCTGTTTGTTCGTTCAAAAGGATTCTACGAGCATTGTACTTGTTGATTTTAAGAAATTCTAGAAGTGTTAATCTAGATCTTTTGCCCTCGACGTGGATAATTTTATAGTTATATTTGAAATTCTGCCTAAAATCCTTGAGATGATTAACATATGTCGAATGTACATAATAAGAAATATAACTTCTTTGGTGTTCTTGGATTCTTTTCTTGAATTATCTACCTGTTTGGCCAATGTATACTAAAGGACAATCGTAATAGATCACAAGGAGCTAAGTAGGCAACGGCAGATCGCCTCTCAAATAGATGAATCGGCCCAGGAAGTGTTTCCACGAAAGATCCATTGAACGTTGTGCAATATGTGCCGTGGCTTCACCTTGCTAAAACTCCACATCCCTTAGGTCCACTTCTTGAGGTTTTCGAGAAAAATTCCTTCACCATTCGACTGTAGCGAGCTGAAGTCATCGTGACCATGTATTCGTTCTCTACAGAAACGTGAGGATCAATTATCACCGTTCACGAAATCGCACATAACACAGTGACACATTTATCATGAAATGGTTTCTGAAGACACTTTAATTATAATAACGTATGTTTTGTTTGTTATTGCAACCAGAAATGTGAAAGTGAGCCTTATCACTGAGAAACATAAGCGCGTCGTGAGGCTCGTCTGAAATTGGCGCTTCACATGCTTCCTTACGAGCAATAAAATCGCCCAGAGTAAGCTAATTTGTAGGAATGAAATTCAAAATCAGAGTGAAGAATTCGATTCATAGAGTGGTTGAAAATCCCCCGAACAAACTGTGACTGCGCCACTGATTCATTTCAGGTGTTTTGGCAATCCGTTGACGTTTATGACGGCACGCTGCTCACATGTCCACTGCGTGGCAGTTACTGAATAGGTGAAAGCAGATCCTCTTTAGAATTAATCCTACCCTTCTACAACCCCCTTCAATATTTGACGCAAAACTTCGTATACATAAAATTCCTGATTTTTTAAAATGAAAACTCGTCAAGTTTCGGCCGTATTGCTGGTATATACGTATAGAAAAATAATCAGAATTTATTTGGTCAGAATTGGGTCCTGCAAGAAGTTCTGTCAAGGACATTTGGACGTTGTTCCATTTATGATATCAGAGATATCTGAATTGGTTAAAAAACGTACTAATGTTTTTACATTAATTAATTAAGTTTGTTTTCTTTGCAGGTGAGTTCAAGAGAAATTTTCTGGCTAAAGTGAATTGTTTTGGTAAGTTGTTTAATTCGATTAACACTTTCATATTCGACATATACAATACATCAGTTTCTTGCTAGAAAATTAGAACTTAGTATGAAAATTTCATAGCTCGTTTATGACTTCCGTTTATGGAAAATTGAAGGATATCTACTTTTACCTGAACAACAAGGGAATATCACATATATAAATACTTAGATACTTAGATACTTAGATTTCTCTTCAACAAACAACCATGTGGGATGAAAGTATATTTTCCAATATACTATTATGTATCACCAAATATACTCGTACGTCTATGATCTACAAACTTCGGTATACAGACTACCTTAGGCTATAGACAGCTTAGCTAACAGTAACTCGATTCCAGAAAAGTCCAACTCCGTTTAATATTTCAAGCACTCGGGTCAGCCTAGATTCTACAATTAAAGTGTTTGCAAGTATGATGACGGCAAAATTGGATTTCGTACAGTAACTTTCCTCTTGTTTTCCTGATAACTGTTATTGCATGCTAACCTTATGTATTTGATTCCGTTTATATGAATATTCATCATTAGGCAAGTTAACATTCATTAAGTGTCAGTTGCGTTTTATTGAGTTATATGAAATTTGAATCCGTTATTATTTATTTTCATAGCATTGTTCTACTTGACTTACTAACGGAGTACATGCTTTTATTCTCACATTATTTTAATGGAAGGTTTTCTCAATAATTGGATGGACTTCGCCAGTGTATAAGGAAAACGGTTTTATGGTATTTGAATTTATACTGTTTAAAATTAAACACAAATGGGGTTTCCTCGAAAAATATTGAAAAAATGGATAAGATAAAAAATGGTGTTTGTTTGTTCAGAACATGATATCATTTTTAGCTTCATTAATTCTATACGTTTCCTATAAATTTACATTCAGACCTCTATTTTAAACATTTGAAAAATCGAAAATATTTCGAATGGAGCTCTATAATTTATGGGAAACGTATTAATTAAACGATAACAACTTTTTGAACGAACAAACCGAATTTTTTACATCACTCTCCTATCTATTGGGTTGTTCCGAAAGTAATTTTGTGTTTTGGGGAAATGAAAGACAATTTTCGTTAAATGAATAAATATTTCATTAAATTATATATAAGGCATTCTGGTCCAACACTTCGTGCCATCTTTCTGGTAGTAGCAGGATTTCATGCCCATAAAATTTTTGGTCTTTGCTGGCAAAAATTGATCCAGCTGACTTTTGATCTCTTCATTTGAAAAAAAGGTTAAACCGTCCAAAAAATTTTGCAATGACTGGAACAAAAAATAATCTACAGGCGTCAGATCTTTCCTCGAAGTTATTAGAGGTATCTGTTATTAGTTAACATTTGATTTCTTAACTTTTTTGTTCGGACCTATTTCCATTCTGATTGAATTTTCGTTGAAAAGATATTGTAAATATTCTTATTGATCAAATTTCTGAAATTTCGAAAGAATAAAACGTTTAATTTCAGCATAAAATAGATTTTCATTAAATTAAAAATCACTACTAATAAATATCTAATTAAATGAATTTCCCCCAGAAAACTTACTGCTGGAATTCCAGAAATGTTTTTGCGTCGAAATCCATATCCAGACTAAATAATCGATTGGGTAAAACACTTTATTGTATTCACCGGAACGTTCAAACTTTTTCATCGTCGGCCAAGTATCGAAGAAGCCCTGATCTGGGTTACATAAGTAACCAGGAATTGGTTCAACAGGAGTCAAACTCGACGAAAAGCACTTCTTCAAACACCATTAGAGCATGTCATCCGCATGCATTACTGGTCTTATATCTGGCTTGGCCTGAGGTATAATGGGAGTCCTAAATAATTCAGACGGGTTTGGGCTGAAAACTTTGAATGGGACAACTTTATGAAGAATATAAGTCCTGAATCGCACATCGAAAAGGAACTCAATGGCAGAATGTGTAATATCTTTCGTATGAAGCTCTGCTTTTGTTTCAGTTGATCTGAGATTTCTTTCATTTGTCTGTGCAACCAGAAAAATTGTTTCGAGGAAACGAAGTTTAGTTGAGATAAGTTTTCTGTATAAGAAAGTTGTGTACTATTTCTTTCATCCAGTGTTTTCGACATTTATTGTAATATGATATGAATACTCTAAGCTTATTATTCTGATGGATAAGTCATAAACATCAGTTAAGGAGATATTGGTTATTAACCATTTGTTTTGATTTTCCTATATTGTGTGATATTATTCGTTAAAAAACGTAATTATTATTATTATTAGAATATGAAATGTAGAAAATATGTAAAATTAATTTTGAATTCATACATATATTAATGTGGATTTATTCCTTCTATAATATATTTAGTTTTTAGTAGACTCAAGTAAGGTCCTGATACTTATTCTAATATTTAAAAAAATTATCAGGTTATTCCGTATTTCGTTAGGATGGAAAATAATCATACGATAGTCTATTCAATTTTGACTCAAGGTAAATAATCAACTAACCTTGTTTCATCCAACTTCTCATTATGGTTTTCATCTCATCCAATTTTTTCTTTAATCAATGCTACTAACTGATTCGAAATATCATATCCAGTATGAGCATGGTGAACATGAAGTTTTTCGGCACAGTGCAATATGCATCCGTGTTACAGTTCGAAACTTAAATACAGCCGAATAGGTTTTGTCGATTGTCGAGCACAAACAGCAGACATGCATGTTTCATAGCTTTTTGGTTACTCTTCAGTGCCATGCTGTAATTCCAACGAATGCAACACAGTCGTGCTCCTTGCATAGGGACATGGATTTTCTACCAAACGACAGCGCCATCTAATGCACGTGAATACACATAATCAGCATATATCATGCTAAGCCAAGAATCGAACTTCATTTCGGATCACTTCAAGCATCACAGATGAAACAGTCTTCCTCTTGCTCGAGTACAGCGTGACAAGAAAAACTTCGGACAAATTTTACTGTATTCTCGAAAAAAAAGTATTTTAGCGCAGTTAAATAATTTTTATTCTATTAGATTCCCGGCGCCGGGAATGGGACCGATTAACACCAGAAGAGCTGCAGCCGATTGCCGAAAATTTCAAGAAGCATCTGAAGCTATGTATCACCGCCAAAGGAAACCGCTTAGATATTTTTGTTTAATAAAGTTAAATGAAAATAAGTTTGTCCGAGGTTTTTCTGGTCACCCTGTAATATCCCAATAAGCTGCTGTGCTAATAATTAGGATTCCTCGTGAAATGAATTTATTGAATTTTCGGTTATTCATAACGAAATATCCGGCCGTTTCAATTTATTCATTTGAAGAGAAATGCTAATTATTGGCATAGCAGCTTAGTAGTAGCTAAAAGTGTTTTGAATAAAATTTTTTGGAAATTAAAATTGTAGAAGACAACATATTTAATTTTTATATTAAAAATAACACTCGGTTTATATTTCACAGTTTATTCAGAAATCTGACACGTGTTTCGGTATTTCAACCATCTTCAGAGGAGTACAAAAAGTAACTAAACTTAAAATCACAGAGGTTCATTTTTATTACAATTACAACATCTGTTGCTTTTTATGGCACATTTTTACAACAGAATCCAATACAGGCGTACTAGGAAAGAGTATTTGGGAATTGGTCAAATTTTCTTTATTCTCTAAAGATTTTTTAATTGAAAGAATCTCCAAATAGTCCATCACTTTACCCTTATTAACATTGTATAATAAACTAACATCCTTTTCGTTGAAAAAGTGATTATTCTCTATACAATGTTCTGCAAAACCGGTTGATTTATGGTTTTTCAGAATTGATACCCTATGTTCTTTCACTCGATGTTGTAAACACCGACCTGTTTGTCCAATATATATAGCATCACAATCATCACATTTTAGTTGGTAAATTCCCGTATTAGTCATATTAGGGTTCCTTTCTTTATTATTCCCTAAGAGTTTGGCTAGATTATTTTTATTGACTGTTATCGAACTAATTCCCATTTTCCGGAAACCATTACAAATCTTTAGAGAATAAAGAAAATTTGACCAATTCCCAAATACTCTTTCCTAGTACGCCTGTATTGGATTCTGTTGTAAAAATGTGCCATAAAAAGCAACAGATGTTGTAATTGTAATAAAAATGAACCTCTGTGATTTTAAGTTTAGTTACTTTTTGTACTCCTCTGAAGATGGTTGAAATACCGAAACACGTGTCAGATTTCTGAATAAACTGTGAAATATAAACCGAGTGTTATTTTTAATATAAATATTATAATGTTTCACCTAGAACCAACCGCAAACTCAATTCTTCTTACATATTTAATTTGTTTTGATATTCAAATTTTACAGCTTAGTGGGTTATTACTTGAGTATGGGGAAGATTTCTTCGCCTGTTAAGCTTGAATTAATCGGGAATGCAGTTAGATTCTTGACTTGGCCTGATAAGGTATACTGGGTATGTGTATTCGAGTGACTTAGAGGGCGCTGTTGTTTGGCAACAGTGTCCCAAGGCGAATATAGGTACGTAGCAGTGCTGCATTCGTGGGTATCACAGTGATTCACTGAAGAATAGCCAAAAAGCTATAGAATGTGCACAAAACTTATGAGGCTATATCTAAGTTAATAACTGTGACACAGATTCATGTTGCACTGTACTTATTCGAAAAACTTTCCGTTTATCACGCTTTTACTCGCTACCATATTTCGTTATAGATATCCGCCGATTCGATTAATTCTGATTCATAGAAGTCTTGCTACGAATCCAATTGAATTGGTTCTCACTTGGTGGAAAGTACAATAATAAATTTCGGAGATATTTTTTGTTATTTCATTAAATATTCCTGATATGATACTATAATGATTTCTCGCAAATCAATTGATGAAACATTTTGGATAGTACTAAGGTACACTTGGCTTAAATTTCACAGAAATTTAATTTATATTGTTGGCATGTATGCTTCGGGTCTCATTTTTTTTTTCAAAACAAAACATAAATGTCATTAACAAAAACTAAATTTTTATGAAACTTAAGCCAAGTGTAATCGTCTACCTTATTAATCTTCTGATATGAATATGAATATTCATTATAAGACATCCAAATGATATAACAAAATCCAATATATAAAAATTGTTAACCAAAATCCTATAAATTGAATATTTTGAGTAGAAAAAATTTTGCTTCTGCCCATCAATCTTATGAAAACAGATATCTTTCAAAAATGTTTAACATAATCTTAAGAATTTCATCATAAAACTATCTTACTTAGAATATTCAATATTATTGGAGATCTAACTGAGTTACTTTTTATGAAATCTCAAGATATGTAAAAACATTACTAAAAAACAAGTTTTAAGAGATACTTTGCTTCGTCAGTACTCAATTATATTCATATTCAATAATATATAACATCAATCAACAAATATATTTTCTCACCTTTTATCAATTCAGATAGCTTCTGGTACATGAATACTGAAAATTCAAATGGAGCGTAATGTTAACACAAATAAATAATTCTGTGGTTTACCATTGATCTAAAAAATTGAAAGAGAATTTAACAGCCTCTGTTATAGCACAAGGACTAACTGTATAAAGAATGTTACGGAAACCAAATAATTATACATTATGAATAAAATTAATTTAATTCCTGAAGTTATAATCATTAAATATAATTTTTTTAAATTAGATATGTAGAAGTCTAATAATAAAATATTTTAATAATTTTATATAACTTCTATCAAATATAAACCTCTATTTATTTTATTTTATGCATAATATATAATTATTTGGTTTCCTTAACATTCTTTATACAGTTAGTCCTTGCGCTATAACAGAGGTCGTTAAATTGTCTTTCAATTTTTTAGATTTAATGGTAAACCACAGAATTATTTATTTGAGTTAATATTTTTTTTGTTGATTTGTTTTATATATTATTGAATATCAATATAATTGAGTAATGACGAAGCAAAGTATCTCTTAAAAATTGTCTTTTAGTAATGTTTTTACATATATTGAGATTTTATAAAAAGTAACTTATATCCAATAATATTGAATATTCTAAGTAAGTTAGTTTTATGATGAAATTCTCAAGATTATGTTAAACATTTTTGAAAGATATCTGTTCTCATAAGATTGATGAGCAGAAACAAAATTTTGTCTACTCAAAATATTTAATTTATAGGATTTTGGTTAACAATTTTTATTTATTGGATTTTGTTATATCAGTTGGATGTCTTATAATGAATGTTTATTTTAAATGTCGTTTGATATAAATGGTACTTATATGACAATAATTTAATATAATTCCTGAATTTATAATTATTAAATATAATTTTTGGAAATTAAATATGTAGAAGGCTAATATTAAAATTTTTAAATAATTTTATATACCTAGAAATCTCATTATGAGGAGTATGAGCTACCGTAAACAGGAATATTTTCAGAACAGTGCTACTTGCTTTTGAGACTTAAATTTGCTGATAAATTTGATTCCCACCCAAAAAACGAACTAGAAGATATTCTGAACGATATGAAGTGAAATTTGGTAAATTCCAATGGTATCGTATTATCTCTCTGTATTAAAATAAATCATGCGGTATCTTTCGGCAAATTAGGGAAAGTACAATAACTGAGGAGTCCGTTAAGTGATCACATCGAAATTTTAATTTCGATTCAGCCTTTGAATATACACTTGCTATTAATTGAGGCCGCATGCTCGATGGCGTCGTCAGAACTAACATAGTGGGACTTCCTGGGTATCGAATTTTACTAAAAAGAAATCCATCTCTGTCTCCTTGATTATTTTGTATAGGCCATTTCTATTGAAACGGTTCATTTTGATGAGTTATACCCCCTGTTGAAAAAACTCTCAACTTTGAAAATACCCTATATATAGATTGATCTGACATTTAGTTTATTGTCAAAGATTAGTAGAAGCAATAAGGATAATTTTCCTGTATCGATGTTCGAAAATTTACTTTTGTCAAACACACAGTTGTAATACAGTTTTAATTATACCCACTTATGAGCATTCATTCTTAGAATTTCAAGATTTGAAAGAATGTATATATCTATCATTAGATTAGAGAAAAATGTCGATCCCTAGATATCAAAAAAATTGACATCCATGACTTACACGTAAAACCCTTACAGAATATGCTAGAGCTATTTATATTTTATTAACTGAAAACCTTGTCATGGGGTGAATCGTGTCAATTTGTCAGAAGGATATCGCGGATATGAAAAATGATTGTACGAAAAATTCGATGGAAGCCTTTACTAAGCTCTCTTGTAGATCACTTCCATCCCACGAGATTTCAATAGAAAAATATTTTATTCATGTGCCGCGCAACAATTGACCTGGTTCCATATCTTGTCAAATCCGTGGTCAAATACTCAACAGTCGAAGGTCAGCTCTTGAAAAGATTCGTGTTAACTTAGAATTTGTCTTGTCTGTAAATATTCAGTTCATATATTTTGATGTGAATTTTTAAAGGGGGAAGAAAAGTTCTCTCTTTTCCGGAATCTGATATATGCCACATTAAATAATGTGGTTGCTGACTTGTGAATTCTTTTTCGAAGAAAGTAGTTCTGCCTTCGACATATCAATTTCCATAGGGAGATATTCTTTGCCAATTTTGAAAATTTTCTTCGATAACATTTATTAACGCAAGATGGTAATTTTCTATATATTACAAGCTTGGTAGGGCACATGAAAAATAATACAGGTGATGAATAAGTTACAGAATATTTGAAGAAACATTACGTCTTTCAAGAATTTCGGTATTTTCTGATAAAATTGAACCTCGTGTATTGATCTTGAATCCAATTTGATTAATATTCTATCTAAATGGTATTTCTTTCGAATGTTATTGCGTTAGCAAACAAACGACAGTACGCAAAGATGTAAAAAACGTTAATGTAACAGGTAGTAGAATACTAACACAAGACAAGTCGATTGAAAAACCCGTGCCTCTAGGGCATCAACCAAAAAGACATCACCCCAGTTAGTCGAAAATATGCATCTCTATCGCATCAATAGAAAACACCCTTCAGTTCAGTTGCAGAAAGTACGATATCGGAATAACACAAACTAGTTTTATTGGCCACTCGACGAAAGAATTCTACTCACACTAATTTGTAACTTCTCAAATTTAATCTCAAGGAACAATGGTATGCTTGTTTAACAACCACTAAAATTAGAAAATTCTACGTATTCTATGTTCATCACCAAAATCACACAAAGTATGTTTTGAAAGATTTTTGAAGTAAATTATTTACATATTTAAAATAAATTTGTTTTGGAGAAGTTCTCAAAATTATGTTTTGCATTTCTGAAATCGATTTGGTTTTCATGAATATGAGATCAGAAGAAAAATTTCTCCTTGAAGTATTTATTCAATAATTTGAATTGATAATTTATATTTCGTTGGGTTTTTTATTCCATTTGATATTATATATTGAGTTTTGATTTTATATGTCAACCAAATTCAAGCAGAGCTTATAAGACATTCATTTATTTCTAAAAGTTCTTGACTAAAATTTTTTTAAATTTAAATTTGTAGGAGGCTTACAGAATGAATCTGTTTTGATATTCAAATTTTGCAAATTACAATAATTTCCTGAATCTTGTTTAAATTATAAGCAGCTACCAACTAGTAACGACAGAAATAATAAAATTAATTTGTTCGCATTCAAACAAGGTTTGTCAAGTTGTTATCTGTCAGGTAGTTATTATTCTTAACTTCTCAAAAATTCCTAATTCTAGGTGTAAATTTTTGAAGAATAGCTGTCACTCAGAAACCAATTAGTTGAATGTCGCTTCGTCATTAGACAGTAAAATGTTTACCTGAGTGAGTCTTGAAGCGGACAGTATTACTACAGTTTCTCTGTCTTTGAAACGAGGCAGTCACTCTCAGCTCCTCAAACAAGTGACTTCTATTCACATTAACTCTTTGCTTCTGAACATGTCTATAAGTCATCCTGTGGCCTACGTCTTATCTCTTCCGCTACACTTAAGAGTTTATATGCATTCAAAGAAAGAACCATCTTCATACTCATTTGTAAATTCACAATTTCAGTCTCAAGGAACATTTTTGTTCACAATCCCGTGATAATCCAATATCGCAATATATGGCCTGGAGGTAACTGTTTACTTATAATATTCACATTCGTAATTGAGTTTAGTACATTCATAAAGTGAACCAAAAGTAAACTCAGTGAAAATAAATAATGGTGAAAAAGCTCATCGATCTATACATCCACAAGAAAGAAGTATTTTCACTACAACTGCAGATCAAAACTCCACCGCACCAACTCCCTTAATTTTAAGTTGATTAACTCAAAATTGTACACTTTACTATATAATATTCAAACCAGAAAAAAAAAATTATTGTCTAATAATATATATCTCTAATCCCCTTGAATTATGCACCTCCTAGAATTTGCATAATAATTAAATAATGTTCAATAAATTATAGCAGAAAAATTCAAAAAAGTATATCTGCCTACCAAGCAATTCTTTCATAGAAAAATACTCATATTATAATTATTAAGATCGTTTCATCCGTCATGACCTGATGTTGTTTTTAGGCATAATAGAAATAAATGTCCGAGATATCGACATCCTTGATCCATTGTTTCCTGCTCAGATTTTGAGTTTTTGAACACTACAAGAATTTAGTTCAGTACAGTTTACAGAAAGTATATAATATCATCTAATGCAACAAGAAAGTTTCTATTTGTCCCTTTCTGGAACTTGTTCCTAGTGGAACTTTGGAGCGTAAAACTTCATGGGGCAACTGACATTTCAGTTCATGCTAACGTTAAGTCCAATAAAATGCAATCCCCTGTTAGTTGTAAACAAGCTGCAAGAAGTGAGAAACTAGTCTAGCTCTCAATTCAGTTTGGACAGGGAAATACATCGTCGAACTACAAAATTTCTTGTTCGTCTGAATACTTAATTGAAGCAAAATTTTCCTGGAATATGTATACTGTGCAGTTAAGATAAAAATAAACTACAGATTTTATCTCGTTTCCGAGAATTCAATGGGTAATTCGATATCCATATCATTCTATATTTGAAATTTGACTTGATTTCTGTTATTCAATAAAAATTGGTTTTTATATAACGAATCCTTTTCAGCAAATATTAATACTTATTATAAAAAACTAATACTACATAGAAAGAATTGAAATGTCAAGTAAAGGTGTTAGCCGTGTGTATAAATTGACTCGGTAATTTAATTAAAATCATTTGCATTAAATGAATTTTGGGAGAACTATTGATAATTTATTACATGAAAATACTTCTAAGACGAAAATTTTGAAGTAAGAACCTTTTAATGTAAGTCAAAATTCGAAAATCTCTTCAAAATTCAAATGAAATTGATAGAGTGTATCCACTTTACAATTCTCCAATTTCAGAAGAGGGCTGATTTCTTTAAAAATCAAATTAATTTGAATTGTAATTCCTATTCTGAAACTAACGAAGAAAACGAGTAAAAACTTTGTTTTATCGGAATGGAATGCAATAAGGAATTACTTAGTTTTCTATCATTTTTCATTAACTTAATGTACATTGATTCGAGTTTCCTAGTGCCTACTACATTTTCAAACTGAATAAACCAAATTGAATCTCAATTATTATATTCATTCGTTGTAGGCTTCGACTTGTTCAAAACTTCCCTTCCTATATTTAAAAATTTTATTGATATAACGTGCTTGTGCTTAAATACTTCGATGAATTCCAGGATGACTTGTTTTTTCCTTTTACTTTCAACTGCAATATTTCGAGATTGTCTAATTCTGGGAGAATATTATTGTTTTAGAAAAGATGTTTCGCAAAATTGGAGTTATCTGACTGGTTCCTAAATGAAAGTTAATATTCTTAGAACCATTTTTAGAGTTTTTCCTCTATAAACGTTACTGTACAGTTGAAAACTCAATTTACAGATTCCAGAATTATTCAGCCGGTTGTTTTTGTCTTTTGCATTAAAAAAGAGGTTGAAAATTTTATGTGAGGGTGAGAAAGCTGTTGTATGTTAGTTTTTGAAAATATTTGAACTATGTTTGCGAAACTGGTCCAAAATATGCTAGTTTTACAAATTTTTTGTCATTATAATCTGGTTTTTGAATTTGGGTATATTTGTTTTAGAATGAGTTGTTTTTTCTTTTTTTTTACCAGGGAATTTATGGTTTCGATTTCGATTTTATTGTTTGCGGTTTTTTGTTTTATCGTATTCGGTTTTTTTTTCAATGTAATATTATTTAAAGGAATTGAAAATGCTCTATTTATCATTGATCTGTAAGCATCAAGTTTATGAGTGTTCGGATGGTTCGAATAGTTGGGTATGGTTGTGGGTGTCATAATTGCTTTTCTTAATAAATCAAAGGAAATTTAATTATTATCCTTAATTGAAGTTATGTGCAGAAAATTCATTTTATTAGTTAAAAATTATTACAATCGAAAGGTTACGTATTGTGAATATTTCGTTTGTTGTGTCTAATCTATTCTAACTTTGGATATTCAATGGTGCCCTGGCATATAATTAAACTCACATCCTGATCTGCATGGAATTGGCGTCAAGTTACACAGGACATCGTAATACTCTTGGATCTTTCGAGAATGGCAACTTCCATGTCAAGAATGTTGATGTAATGCGTGAATGGCTCGGCTTGAACATTCTTGGGATATGATGAAATTCATATAGCTCTATCAACGAGACTCCCTTGGGATTCTGTCGGTGCATTCCCTCTATACTTGAGGCACGAACTTCTTTATAGAAAGGAATTTCGGTTTTGCCAGACAGGACTGAGTTTGGATATCCAGAGAGGTAGAAACTAACATTGAGTATTTTCAGTTTCAACATATGCGAAAAGTTTCGCAGCTTCAATGTCGGGAAATTATCAAAATTTCTGAAACTGCGTTTTCCTGTTTTCCTATTATAGCATGACGAGTTTTATACTCTCAGCGTTCCTTATTGTTTGTCTTGTACCGACCCTTCACACCAGATTAATTCCATAAAAAAGCTTCCCATGATGAGTATTGAAATATTCATTGAGCAGATTTCACAAATAAAAGTGAAGGTTACAAAAGAACCTAAATCATTATTGATGAAACCTCCATTTGAGAGAACATATGTTACAAAGAATGCAAGTAGTTGGAAAAATTTCAGAATGAAACTAATGAAAAGACATGACTTACAAGTTATTAGAAATATAAATAACACATATGAATTTTTTCCGAATTTCAATAAAAACAAGGAATGATAAAAATGCTGGATGCGTGAAATTAAGGTTTCACATAGAGGTATTGAATCCGTAAATACTATCATAGTATCAGAATAAAGTTCAAAATTCAATACATCATTTCGAAAATTAATTCATACATTGCAAAATTCAAATTTTTTATACATTTCAACGAATATTTAGAATAAAAAAAGTAAAATATTTTTCCATATATGATATCTTACTAATTCGATCAGAAGTTAGAAGATAACAAAATATTTATGAAACATATAGTGTTTTTTACTAGAAAATCTTCACAGGTTTTTCCAGAGAACCAATATTGTTGCATTATTTTTACGATTTTTTAGAAAATCGTAAAATATCCTAGATTATGATTATGATGCTTAAGGATTTTTCCTTCACTCGATCGGCTGAAAAACTTCGATATAAATCCATTAACTTTTAACTGTATTGCGCCACCAGTTAAAGCACAAAAGAAAACTCAACCCTAATAAAATTTGGGGTAAGGAGTTTGGAATCGCCGTATAAAAGAGGTCGAATCGCTCCAAATCAGAAAAGATATTGCTTGAGGGGAATGATTGTGATCAATGCTCGCAAAAGTGGTATTTATTCAAGGAAAAGAAGTATGGGTTGGCCTAGCCCTGGAATTGAAGGTGACAAAAAAGGAAACGGAAAGTCCAAATCGACATAAAGAATACATAAGAATACGGGTAATAGTTATCTTTCTGGATGTAATTTATAGAAGAAATGAGTTCTTTGTGTGTGTTACTTGTGAGAGTTTTAAATTTCGAATTAATCGCATATATTTTATTGGAAAACTATTAAATCCGAATATATTCGGAAGTATTTGGAAGTTGATCGACATAGGACGTGGAATGCGCCCTTTGAACTAGTGAAATATAAGATATTTTAGGCATTCAGAAGACCACCAAATCAGTAAGAAATTCTGGTGAAAGTGTATTAGGCTGTGGTTACTGAAATAATAATAGGAAGGTTGAGAATATTGATTGCAGTGGTAATCAAAAATATGCTATATTTATATATGAGGTTATCTAAGAGAATAAGGTCGATCAGATGTCCAAAAATAGGATACCTAGGGAATTAGTTTTAGAGTCATGAATTTTTTCTCATTTTCTTGTGTAACCTTGGCTCAGAAGATATTATTGGTCAGAGAGACATGAAGCACTAAGACTGAAACTCGATTTTCATGGAATATGCTTCAAGGATACTAAAACCAATGTCTATGACAATCGGATACCACTGCACAAAAAATAATTGAGATATTTGAATATCAAAACAAATTAAAATATGTTTATCTTCAACAATTTTAATTTCAAAAAATTTTTATTCAAAAAAACTTTTAGAATTAAACTTATGTCTAAAACAAGCACCGCTTATATTTAATAGACGTATATAATCAAAACTCAATATATAATGTCAAATGGAATAAATAAACCAAAAGATATACGAAAGTCATTAAAATTAATAAATAAATATTTAAAGGAGACGAAATTTGTTTCTGGTCTTACCTTCAAGAACGCCAATTGCCTTTTAAAAACATGAACATATTTTAATTTGTTTTGATATTCAAATTTTGTTATATTTCTTCTATCAAGTAAAAGACCTTTCTATTTTATAATCGAGATAGATATATGTTGCAAAATGGCGAATGCGTCAGTACAATCAACTTTGTTATTCAAGCTTTTTTACGATCTTTTTCCGCGGAAGTCAATGCTAGGAAAAACATAGCTCTTTTGTTAAAGTTAAATTAAACAATAATAACCGTCCGACACAAATGAGATAAATGAAAATATATTGAAAGTTAATACAACAGAATAATTTCTGTTGCCTGCAGCAGTTAAATTTTCATAAACGAAATTACGTGTTCCTACGTTACAGAGTTACAAGGTACGAGGTTTTTTATATCCACCAGTAATGATAAATTATTACATTCCGACAAAAAGTTATCCATTTTGTGATTCTGAAAGTAAAATTAAACGAAACACATTTATGATTCTGATCTTTAACAAATTATTATTCCAATACATTGTTAAGATCTTGCCATTATGGAATTACTATCATCCAAATAATCTCCATGGTTCGATTTTGACAATTGCTTCTTGAGGTATGTCGGACAATTCATCCAACTTTCGAAGAGTATTCATTTCTAAGACATCAGGAGTTTAAAATTGGCCCACATGTACAATTTTTCACATAACAAGTAATCTAGCGGACACAAACCACAACGTCTGGATGGCTAATTCTTAAAATACCTCATTTCTGAAGTTGTTCTGAAATTAAGTTGAAATGTAGTCTTATATAAGTCATATTATCGTTTTGTTGGATATTTTCGAATTAGGGAAAAAATCCTAAAATTGGCTACAGCAATAAAAATTTTTGAAGGATCTTTTTAATTTCCGAAAAAGCACTACTAGTATACCACCATACATAATACTGCACTTTTTTATTTATTAACGTATCCAAACTTCGTCGCTGAAAAAAATGTGTATAAAGCGTATATACCGATGTATAAAACAGTTCTAATATATAAATCGACGTAGGGCAAGATTGAGTGCTCTATCACCGAGAAATCGATAGATTTATTCGGTATTTTCAGTATCGACAGACAAATTTTCTACATCTCTAAAGTGGAAAGAATATCTACAATAAAATCATTATTCGAATTCTTGGAGTATTTTATGTAGTAGCCTAAATGTACAACCATAAGCTGTTCATAATAAAATTTAAATATACTGAATTGTTTCAGCCGTTACTATTTGGTAGTTGATCATAATTAGAACAAATTGTAGAAATTACTATGTTTTACTACCAATAAATTTTTTTTTGTCTGATGATGGGATAGTTCATTTCCCGAAACTCGAGTCACAAGAAAATGTGTAAAATATATTTTTATTGGTAGTAAAACATAGTAATTTCTACAATTTGTTTTAATTTAGTTTTTAAAATTTAAATAATTGGAAGGCAAATTCAATCTTATTTTGAAGGATCAGCTGCAATCAAGTATAGAAAGAATATTCAATCTGATTCATCGAAACGAGCAAACGGTTCTGTATCCACCCTATGATCTAAAGTGCTAAGATGTAATCCGAATAAATGGAGAAATGGAGGCGTAGACGAGGTGGCTACTACGATTTTCTTTCCTCGTGAGTGTGTTTTATGGTTACTCATGCTCCGCTCGTGTTTCTACGAGGTCACAGATATATCCTCAAATCGGTTATTTTCTATTTGTATTTATCGTTAGACTTTTTTTCGCCAACTGCTAAACAGGCCTAAGCTCGCAGCGTAAGTCTTCATTTTGCTTGCAGCTACAGGATGAATTCCCTTGGAATAGATTTAATAAAATCCCTACGGATTTCGACTGTCCTATAATTTTCCATTGTGTTCACTTATCCTGAGATACTGACTAACACAAGAATTTATATATGCTGCAAGTTTATATCCTAGTCTGAGAAACTTTCCCGTCTATTTAAGTTTTGTATGTGAATATGACTAAACGGCTACGTTGACTAAAACTAAGTTTTCATGTGACAGAGTTCATGAAGATTTAGTCGTAAGAATTTCTAAGGAAGGGAATCGTTCCTGTATCAATATTACGATATTACAGATGAATCTTCTTCTATATCAGTTCGCGACACATAAGGTTTGAAATGCAAAAATTTGTTCAGAAAATGTTCTCCTCATACGAATAGCTTCAAATTTAATGACCAAAAAATATCCCAGAGTGAAAATTCGTTTTTACGTTGATTCTGATTGGATCATACATTTTCATTTCAATTTTATTACATTCAATAATGAATGTGTGCCCACTTTTTCATTCGTGTTTTTGCTAATTTTTTATTCATTAGTTGTTATACTGAAATCGCTACATCTCTTAAGAAGCTTCAGTCCGAGTTAATCTACCACTTGTGTTCTGATTGGGCTTGAAAATGGCCATTCTAAGTAGAAAATTTCTTCCCCGCCAAGTTACGAACTCGCACCGGAGAGGAATCTTTGCCTACGACTCGAGCGTTTGAACCACTACGCAAAAGACGCCCATAGATATTATTCTATAATTTTTGAAAATAATTGAACCTAATTCAATTCTGAAAATTTTTATTCATCTGCTTGAGGTGGAAACACTTATTGCATTTAAATTAGCCAAAATTCAACTTCATTCTCAATGAAGTCCTTGTTTTATTTTTCTTGATAAGTTGTCATTTTTGCAGAGTCATTTTAATTTTTCAACAATTAAATTAAAATATGAAAACGAAACATATATAAACTCAAAATATTATTTAATTGAGAAAATCATCAAAAATGTCTTGGAAAATAAAGTTCATATTTTAAAATACTAGAATTCTTTGAATGGTTAACAAAATTCTAAAAAGCATGAAGTTAATCTATGTAATAAGGAAACTGATAGAAAATATAGCTCACCCTTTGATCAAGGCAATATTGTTGCGCTGGAAAAAAGATTTAACTAACAAATTTTGACCTGATGTACAAGAAACAAAAGGAAGGTAAAGAAATTCTAGATACAGCTTTGGGCCCCATCAGTGAACAGGAAAGATCCGAACACATCGTTCATAAGTAGACCATCAGCTTATAGGATTCGTATGATTCCAGTAGTAAAAAGTTGTAATTGAAGGTTGATCGTTTGACAATTTTAATATCAAGACAAATTACTTTCTACTTTGGACGATACATTGAAGTATATGCAACAGCTATTGGATAATTAATTTAGTTCTGAATTATTTTGCAAATTTGTGAACAAATATCTGGGATCTTCCTTTGTTTATTTGTTAACTATATGAGATGATCGTCTGATTTGAAGTAAGAAAATACCATTATGTGTTACAGCCTTGCCTGCGATAGTGAACTCAAAGAAAAGAGCACAATCATTTCGTCTTTCCCATTAAGTAGCCATGCAGTTTGTAATTATTTAATGAATCATTTGAAAGACTGTACTCTTCGGTTAGTAAAACCTTATTAGCAAAACTAGATGTTGTGCCAAATACTGCTATTAGATTGGCGACAGGCGCATATAAAACTAGTCAAAATATACCGCGCGAATATCTGTTGAAGTGAATAATCGAATCCAACTCAAGATACAGCCAAGTTTACATAAGCCATCCTAACCTGACAACACCATTAAACCATCTAGTTAATCACCAGCTGTTAGAGTCCATGATCCCAAGGAGCAGTTCTCAAAACAGAGAACAGCCCAACCAATCATATTTTCTGACTCTGTTAGTTCAATTCAAGCAATACAGAGACTTTACAATGAATACACTATAGTTCACAACGACAAAGAAATAATCAACCCTATCTAAAAAAAAATAATCTCTACTTTTGATGTGGATTCCCTTCCACTGCGGCACTGAGGGTAATGAGAAGGTGGATATAGCTGCAGATGAGGCTTTTACAGATGATTTAGACATAAGAAGTAACGTTGATCTGCGACCTGAGTAACCTTCGCGAAAAGACAATCAAGTGCGGCACTGAGGGTAATGAGAAGGTGGATATAGCTGCAGATGAGGCTTTTACAGATGATTTAGACATAAGAAGTAACGTTGATCTGCGACCTGAGTAACCTTTGCGAAAAGACAATCAAGGACAACGTACTGAACTGTATTCAAACTCTATTACATAAGAGACCACCAGTCAGTAGAATGTAGATACCTGAAGAAGCCACATCGTGATGAAACAATGGTTGTATTGTATACATTTTTGTGGAAATTAAAACACTGTCTCTTAAATATTTTTTCAATTAAAATGAGTTTGCACCAAGTAGAGATCCAATCAATCAAACAGCATATATTATGTAATCAGAGAATGTCAATTATTCGAAAGCCACAGAAGACTAAATGAAATAAGCAACACAATGGAGGAAGCATTCAACACAAGTTCACGATCTAGCTCCAATACTATATTCTTTGTGAAAGGGAGCAATTTGAAAATTTGAATAATATAAAAGATAGGATAAAATGATTTGCTTATATTCACAATACCAAGTATTATAACACGCTAATGACCCAGTTGTCGAAGCGGAAATTCTATAATTAAATAAAATTTAAGTGGCTATATTTCCTTCTTCACATTACAAATCTTCCACAGCCTAAGTTCAGTATATTTACCTTGAAATCCCGTTTAAAGAAGGTGGGGCCCATTTGTAACTAGCTAGCTGATGATACTGAAACCTCTGAAACTGTATGTTACATTATATATCGGGTGATTTTTTTAGAGTGATAGAACTTTCGATTTGACAGAAGGTAGAAGCCATGTTGTTTTGACATTTCTGTTCAGTAGGCATTGACAAGTTATCATAAAAAGACTCACGCCGCAACAGCGTTTACGAATTGTTGAAATTTATTTTCAAAATCATTGTTCTATTCACCAAACTTATAGAGCACTTCGTGAAATTTATGGTTTACATAATTGTTCATCAGAGCAGCTTATTCGTCGAACTATCGATAGATTTCGGACAACATTTACTCTACTCGATGCAACAACAACAAGACAAAGAACTGTACGTACAGAATAATATACCAACTGCTGTAAGTTATAGTGTTAATGATGATCCAGATTTGTCTACCCGTCGACGTTCATAACAAGTTGGACCCTGTACATCCACCACATGGAAAATTTTGCGTAAAGATCTTGGTCTACACCCATAGAAGATCCAACTCGGTCAAGAACTAAAGCCACTTAACCATAATAAGAGTCGTTTGTTTGCTTATTGGGCCCTAGAACAGCTTGAAGTTGATCTACTTTTTCATCGTAAAATTTTGTTTATCGATGGAGCTCATTTCTGGTTGAACGGCTATGTAAACAAGCAAAATTGCCGTTTATGGAGTGAAAAAATCCTCAAGAGTTCTGCAGGTTCCATTGCATCCTGAAAGATGTACTGTATGACGTGCTTTACACGTTGGAGGCATCACCGGTCCATATTTCCTTAAAAACGATGCTGGAGCTAATGTTACAGTGAATGGTTCTCGTTACAGATCGATGATCAATAATTATTTGTTTCAAAATTTGAATGTTATCGACCCAGAAGTATTTTGGTTCCTACACCTGCTGCTACCGTAATAATTGACTTATTGAAAGGAAGATTTGGCGATAACATTATTGCGAGAAATGGACCAATTAATTGGCGTCTAAGATCATGCGATATAACTCCACTGTATTATTTTCGTTGGGGTTATGTCAAGTCATTGATTTATGCTGATAAACCAGAAATAATATACGCTAAGGAAGCCAACATAACTCGTGTTATAGATGAAGTAAGGCTTGAATTACTCGAAAAAGTGGTCAAAAATTGGTCTGGTCGAATGCGGTTCCTCAGAGCTAGCCCTGGTGGACATAAGCCGAAAATTATTCTTAAAACATAAATGTTATCAAATTATCTTTCGATTAAAAAAAAATTTGGCTTCAATAATCATTTAAATGTGTTTTATTTCAGTTTGAAGTTCTATTACTCTGAAAAAACACCCAATATGTCTTAAAGGATTAATTAATATTATTATTAGAAATTAGAATTTCCGAGCACTCCAGGGCTTGGATGTGAATTAATATTTTCATCCTCTTTCATGTTGATAAAGTTTCGGGATATTTCGTTAGTTACTTGGTCCAAGGTTTCAGCAGTGTTATTTGTCCAATCCATTGAAAGGTCTCTATAGTATCGACGCCAAGGCAATATTATTTTGCAATATGCATTCTGTGTAATAAAAGTGTACGAATATTCGCATTTGGAGCATTTCTTACACGCCCAAATGCAAACAACAGCAACTTTCCTCGTAACTCACCATAATTCAGACAACATAAGGAAATATAGGAAGAGCTCAATAGCACACACTCTAGCCAAAATATATTTCAGTTCATGGCCACTGCACCCTCTCCAGACAGGAATATTGCCAGAAATGCGTTCGGAAGCCGCTCTTCCATGAGATATATTCACTTGCGGAGTATGGGGCTGAAGCAGAGATGGGACTTTGGAAACTCCTTATACGTGTGAAAAAGCATAAAGGAGATTAACGTCTCCGCTATAAAAATTTTCCGCCAGAACTTCCGAAAATTAGGACAATAGATTATCTAATAACGAGGCACGATTTTCAGTTGGCAAGTTGTTTCCTTGGTCCGCACGGAAGTAGACAATCGCCGCTTACTTTCTCCCGTAAATTACCGTTGAAGTTCTTCGGTTTCTTTCGTATTCTTTCCGGGTTTCAATTCGAGATATAATGCACCTGTTGTAGTGGAATTTCTGGAGAAATATGAGACCTTTTGTACCGCACGTCTCTGAAATTCATAACAAACGACTTCATGCTTCTCTGGACGACCTCCGAGTTTTGGTTGCTCGGCTTTCTGTCGAATAGGGCTGGATTCCGTTCGGTTTCAGTTTCCCGTTCCTTGATGAGCCTTATCGCTTTTCTGGGAAGACTTGATTATGACAGAGAAACGATATTAAAATTCTTTTTTTCATTTTCTTTTTGTGATGTGGAATCTACTGAGATTTTCCCTCATTCCCCATCAAATTGAATGGGGAGCATCGTCACTTCACTGGAGATGCTCACCGTGGAATCTCTAAGCTACTTCTTTTTCTCATTCTCAATTTAAAGCTCTTTCTATGCACAATGAGCAGCGATCCTTTATGCAATAGAATAATCAACAGGATGTCGCAGAAAGTACCGATGAGGGCTCGTCGCTGAAAAAAATTCGATGCGAAAAATCGTCATCTAATCGTTCTTGTTCAAGCACCACGGCATATTTTCTGCGTATTCTAGGTGGCTTTAATTCTTATGTCAACTGAACCTTATAAGGATGGAGACACAAATCCAGATGCAAAATAAGCCACGGCGTGCCTCTTGGCACGAATGTCGTGCGCGCCGATGTTAATTTGGATCTTCTTCAACACTTTCACGTAAATTAGAAATATTTTCGATCCAGCGTGCATTTAGATGACGTGTGGGCCTTAAGAAATCAATAACAGATCCAGCCTATTCGAATTTTTTCACTTTGTTACCAATAGTATGCTCAGATGAACGATTATGTCGACCATACCCTGCCCGTAATGTAGGGAACGTAATTACTAGAGAATTGTTTTGGTAGTGAATTTTCAGAATTTTTCCACGTTCAGCAGTAGATGAACGATCCGTATTGTTGAATGGCTAACATTCAACTAAACATATGAGGCTTCGGATTACACTTCTGTTCGCTTTGGACGGCGTCCCAACGGTCTGCGTGTACATGGTTTCTGTGTTTCCGCCAATTGGGCTAGTCTTTTTGCTGACATCCAGTCCACATGGTCGCTCCCAATCCTCCTGCGTGCTCTGATCCATCTGACTATATCTTGTACGTCAAGTTCCTTCCTGATGTCTGAACTCCTCACATGGTCTCTGAGTGTCAATTCTCTGATAGATCTTAAGATCCTCATTTCTGTTGTTCTCAGCATTCTCTTAGTGGTCGATGTTTCTGCCCTAATTTCGACTGCATATATGAGCACTGGTCGCACATACGCTTTGTGGCTCATGGTTTTGTTGGTCCAAATTATATCTCTCAGACAGCCCCCATCCCCATGGCATTGCAGCTGGACGCGCTTCTCTTGACTAGCATCCTAGTTTCAACCCGGTAAAATGGAGGTTTAAGTCCTGATGCGGAACAGGGGCGGGAGTCTATGGAAGCAAACCGAGAATTAACATTTCATTGAGTCTCGATCAGAACGCAACCATATTCCAGGCAGAACTATTTGCATTGAGACCGCGGAGAACTGCTGATAAAACGGCAAATCCACCACGGTAAAATCAAAATATTTACTGATAGTCAGTCAGTAATAAAAGTTTTGGAATCCAGCTCTTGTACCTCAAGAACAGTCTGGAGTTGCCGCACGGCTTTAAACAGGCTCGGTATGTATAACGGAGTCACTCTGGTTTGGATACCGAGCCTCTCAAACTCTCTGGGTAACAAGGAGGCAGATCGGCTGGCGTTTGCTGGAACTGCACTGCTTATGGTAGGACCGGAACCATTCCTGGATATACCACATGACGTGGCTAACGAGGCGATAACAGGCAGAATGAACTCAAGGCTAAAGTCTTTCTGGCGGAGCCATTCTGGCCTGAAACATTCGAAGTTGTTCCTTAGAACAGCTTCGAACAAAAAGATGGCGAACCTTGCGCTAGGTCTGGATAGGGCCAAACTAAGAACACTTGTCGGAATTATGACAGGTCACTGCAGACCGAAAGTGCATTTGCACAAAATCGGTCTGGCTGAAGATGATGAATGCAGGCTGTATCTTGAGGACACTGAAACAGCCATGCACATCATCTCAGAGTGCGCAGTGGTGAGTCGCATCAGATTCGAGGTCTTTGGCCAGGCTTTTATAGCCCACAGCGAACTGAAAAAATTACCCCTGAACAAGATTATCGGTTTTATCCAAAAACTGGATCTCGTCGGGGAGATATAAATTGGGGGTGAACCACAATAGTCCGTGCGGACGCAGTGGTAGGGTGGACAGACGTCCGCTCGCCATAAATAACATAAGTCCTGATGCCTAAAGTAATGCTACTTGCCCCAGTCACTGGACCCGTGTGGTGGATATATATAATCATGTCTTCTATCATTCTCTTTAATGGTATGATATGTATGGATTTTTTATTTTTTCATTCGAATAAGTAATTGAATGAGTGAAAAATATCTTTAAGTTACCCAGCAATGAGTTTGCTCTCTTGCTAATATACTAAAACTACATAATTCCTAATGTTTTTTACTGCTTGCAACTAAAACGTGATCTCATTGGACTGATTTTGAAACGAAGTTATGTCAAATCTTCCCTCTTCAGTAAGAAATTATCGGAAGAGACAGGTTTCCCAGAATATAATCCTCCCCATTCCGTGGAGTCTAACAAAATATCATTTTCACATTATTCAGCGAAATTCCTCCCCCGAGCTGTTCATTTCTTAATACCAGAAGCCGACGATATGCAAATGGAATTCCTTTCATTATTCCGTCTACAAATCCACATTTTCATGTATATCAAGTCGCGACAAAAATAACCGACAGAGGTGGGGAATTACTTCGTTAGCAAGCTTTCGAAAGACCCGCGATCTTCCGCTTTCTTTTTCTGAGAAGTATCAGCACATTCCAACAATTTGTATACAAACTTCCTTGGGGAACTTTGAAGTATGCAAATTTGCACTTCATCTCAGATGCAGATGCGTGTAATGAAAATTCTAAATTTTTATCAATGCCCGCGCCATCTACAGGCTGGGGATTTAATGAAAAAGTACGGAATACCATTTAAATATTTACTCTAGAACTCAATACGTATGGTTGAATTGTAAAATACGGAAGCAATGCGGAGGATATAAGTTCCTCTGTTCTCAATTCGAGCAGCCGAAGTCGAAGAATTCTCTCGAGATTGAGCAATACAAGAATTCGACTTATTCTGTATTCTGATGTGTTATTTCAGCTATTCGTTCGAATGAAATTCTCAGTGTCATCGCTAAAAACGAAGACTTCAATTTTTCATACGAATACGTCGTGAAAATATATCACAAAATGGATTTGTTGGACCTACTCATATATTCGTAAGAATTCGCAAACTCATCTTTATTTATTCATTTATTTATTTATATATCTATCTGTCTATATATGTCTATCTTTCTATCCTTTTATTTATTTATTTATTCATTCATTTATTTATCTACTTACAGAGAAGGGATACAAACAGGCTGTAAGCCTAAATGAAGTATCCACAAATAAACACCAAATAACACACTTATCAGCTATCAAGAGATAAAAAAATAATAAAAACAAATTTCGATATATCCTACGAGTCCTGAAACAACGGACATGAATCACAGCTTCAAAAACTACCTAGTTAAGTCTTTGTTTCAAAGTCCTCTTTATTGACGGCAATGATTGATGAAAACAATACAAACCGATCGAAGCAAATTGCAGGTGAAAATCATCCTGCAGAGCGGTGAATTATGTGACGAGTTAGTGTTTTTAAACGGTATATAGAATGTTTCCTTAGATCTCAAATTAGGAACTTTAAAAGAAATGCTGAGCACCTACAACACCCATCACAATCTTGTAAATCATCATTGTATCTGCGATTCTTCTACGGTTACTTAAACTTAACGTATTACAACTCTTCATAATCTCTGAACAATCATAATCTCGAATGTCCACTCTGCCTTTATAGGCTGAAAATTTTATAAATCTGTTCTGTACTCTTTCTTAACGTTCAATGTGTCATTCATACCTAGGACTCCATATGAGTGAAGCAAAATTCAACTTGCTGCTGAAAGAATAATAAATGGAAAGAAGAGCTTCCTGCTCACTGGAATTGCGGCTATTGCGAAACAGAAAGCCTAACACTCTATTGGAGGAATTCACAATGTTGATATTGTGTTAATCAAAATTAAATTGGAATCAAGTGTTTCACCCAAATCACAAATATAATTCACTTCAACAATATTGATATCGTTAATATAGTAGTTAGAGTGGACAGTATCAGTATTTCTCGTGAATATGATTTTAATACATTTTTGAAGATTTAGAAAGAGAAAATTACTACTGCAATACTGCTGAAGTATACTGAAATCACTCTGTAGTTTAACACAGTCCTTCCCGGAACTTATCCTCCAGAACACCTCCAGGTCGTCGGCGTGAAGAAGGAACTGAGCGAATCTGAAACATTTCGCTATATCGTTCAAATAAACAACGAAAACTAATGAACCCAGTTTAGAGCCTTGAGGTATCCCAATTGTGTTATCACAAACATGTGACTTAAATCCATTGTCCATTACGAACTGCGATATTCTCCTGACATATGATTTCAGCCATTTCGTGGTACGGATTTCACAGTCCTGTTTCAATGACATGACAATGAGAGTCCCAAAGAAAATTTTATCCCCCCAGAACTCAGAAACGAAAAATTTTCGAGGTTTTAAAAAACAGGCCAACTTCTGTTTAGAGGGGGACGAATTTCCATCATGAGTTTGTTCCGATAAAACCAGTCCCATGAAGGTGGCATCAAATCCCAACATTTTATGAATTGAGAATAGATGTCGAGTGTTGGTTTGAAGTTTGAAATTTATTTTTGTTCTGTGTATAATCCAGTTACAATTTTCAAAATTGGTTCACTATTTAAGAAATAATGTATTATAATATTGAACTATAATTATGTTGAACAGACAATTGATCTTAAAGGTCGATTTCCTCCGATATAATTAAGTGAACATTTGATTGATTCGGTCTTTACTTGGTGGAAACTCATTTTAATTAAAAAAATGTATATGAGACAGTAATTTATTTCCACAAAAATGTTTGTACTACTACAACAATTGTTTCACCACGATGTGACTTCTTCTGGTATTGCATTATACTGTCAGACAGTACAATGTAATACCTGAAGAAGCCACATCGTGGTGAAACAATTGTTGTAGTAGTACAAACATTTTTGTGGAAATGAATTACTGTCTCATATACATGTTTTTAATTAAGTGAACGTTTAGAAATTAAAGTAATATGATAATTTTATGTTTAGTAGGAATGTTGGCAATATCAATAATAATTAAAACAAATTGTAAAAATTACTATGTTTCACTATCAATAAAAATATATATTACACATTTTCTTGTGACTCGAGTTTCGGGAACTTTAATTATGATCAACTATCAAATAGTAACGGCTGAAACAATTCAGTATGTGAATATCAAGAATGTTAACAATAGTGTGTTTGGGTATTCGGATATTCTGACATAATTATATTCTTCCCCAAACAATAACCTGCCTAATATACGTGTTATAGGAAAAATTCCAATTCACCCGGGATTAAAGGACTAGGCAGCAGTTCGGAGATTTATCGCTATATTGATGGGAGCGTCTGTTACATGCGGTCATTTTTCATAAAAACAACAACACTAAGGACCTGCACGCTCATTCTTCCAGACATTAATAATCACGTCTGTTCCGACCTGCACTTACCAAAAATGAGATTGACATCCGTCAGGTCACGCACGGTCGATTCCGCCATAAAGCCCCTTTTACGGCCGATAAAAATGGCCCGAAATAAAAACAGATTCGGATTTCTGGCGGCTGCACAAAAACTGCATTAACCTAATTCCGGCCCGCGTTTAACGAACTACGGGTTGAATATTTGACAAATCGCGGTACTGTCAGGCCGTTAGTCTGAGATTAATCGCTCGAGAGAGACTAATTTTCCACGTTTCGTTCGAGTATTTCAACCCTCCTTGATTCTCTGATTTATTGGGCATTTTTGGGTTCCGCGAGATCATACGGTGGGAAAATATATTCGGGTTCTTCGCATGAAATATCTCAGATATTTTCCAGATTCTGGAAAAAATAATTCGATATAGTAACGATTTCAGATTAATACCTATCTACACTGCTCAAAATACGGATAATTCAGGCGTATATAATAATTTGTATAAAAAAGGAATGAAAAAATTATGTGCAGAAAGTAGTTCCGTTTTTTCCTGACAAAAAATTTAACTGCATTTTTTCGAACCCAACTTCACAGTTAAGTCGCATAATCGTAATATGTTTTGAGAGCTGCTATGGCAGTGTGTGAAAAATTTCAATTAATTCTACGCATTAGTTATTGGTTGGTGACCTTTTAAACGTGAAGAGCAATAAGCAGCATTTTCGTCATATTTTACTTTTTTACTATAGGAACGGTAAAAATGCTGTTTAAGCCAGAAAGGAATTAACCGTTCTATAAGACCGGTAGAAGCTGATAAAGACTCAATAAAGGCATCAGTTCATGTTAATCGTCAAATAACAATACGTGAGATCGGTGAGAGGTTAAATTTATAGAACTCGACTGTTCATAACCACTTGAAAGACCTGTGTTTTACGTCTAACCCCTATGTATGGGTTCCTCATGTTCTCACAGAGAGAAATTTGTATGATCGCGTAGACGTCTGTGATTCGCTTTTCAAAAATCACGAAAATGGATCCATTTTTGAAACCTATAATTACTGGGGACTAAAAATGGGTTGTATATAACAATGTCAAATGCAAGAGATCATGGAGCAAAAAAGGTGAACCGGCCCAAAGTATTTCGAAAGCCAATATCCATCAAAAAAATGTGATGCTGTCTGTTTAATGGAATATAAAAGGAATCTTTTTTTTGAACCTTTACCGGATAACATAAAAATTAATTCAGAAGTCCACTGTCATCAGCTGGACAAACTAAATGATACACTTCAACAGAAAAGGCCAGAATTAATCAACAGAAAAAGTGTAGTGTTCCACCAAGATAATGCGAGACCTCATACAAGTTTGGTCACTCGCCAAAATCTTTTACAACTTCAATGGAATACACTGCCACACCCACCATGTTCTCCAGACCTGGTCTTTTCGGATTGTTATTAATTTCGTTCATTGCAAAATTTTGCGGCAATAAAACCTTTACCTCAAATGAGGAGGTCAAAAATCCCCAATATATATAATCAGGAATCGACATACTCGTTAACCTGCCTTAAATGGCAAGAGTAAGCAAGACAGCTTTAGAGACTATAGTAGATAAATAATCAAGATTTTGACCTTTTAAGTGTATTTCGAAATGATGACAGTTGTTTAATTTCAAATATAATGAGGAGTATCAAGAAGGCGAAAAGTGAAAATGAAATTAATTAACGCTGTGACAAAAAGGAAAGTAATGGATCAAAACTACTCTTTTTGTACCAAAGAACTGGATGATGCGCTTTACTGTCGAAAATGTGGTGGAAAATTCACCCATCATGTTTCACAATGCCAGTTAATAGCAAAGACCCTACATGCAGGCATGTTCATTCTGAGAAAGAATTCTGAGAAAAATTCATTCAAGAGAAAATCAATACAATTTTCATTAATCGAGAATGAAAATTTTGCGTAAAGATCTTGGTCTACACCAATACAAGATCCAACTGGTTCAAGAACAAAAGCCACTTGACCATAATAAGCGTAGTTTGTTTGGTGATTGGGCCCTAGAACAGCTCGAAGTTGATCCACTTTTTTGTCGTAAAATTGTGTTTAGTGATGAAGCTGATTTCTGATTGAAGGGCTATGTAAAGAAGAAAAATTGCCTTATATGGAGTGAAAACAATCCTCAAGAAGTTTTGCAGGTTCCATTGCACCATACAGCACACCACTGTATGGTGTGCTTTACACGCTAGAGGCATCATCGTTTCATATTTATTTAAAGACGATGCTGGAGTTGATGTAACAGTGAATGGTGCTCGTTACAGATCGATGATCAAGGATTATTTGTGTCAAAATTTGAATGGTATCGAGCCAGAAGTGTTTTGGTTCCAACGAGATGGTGCTACACCTCATGCTGCTACCCTAACAATTGATTTATTGAAAGAAAGACTTGGCGATAACATTATTTCGAGAAATGGTCCAGTTAATTGGCCTCCAAGATCATGCGACATAACTCCACTGGAATATTTTTTGTGGGTTGTGTCAAGTCATTGGTTTATGCTGATAAACCAGAAACAATAGACGCTTTGAAAGCCAACATAACTCGTGTTATTGTTGGAATAAGGCTTGAATTACGCGAAAAAGTGGTCCAAAATTGGTCTGATCGAATGCGGCTCCTCAGAGCTAGTCGTGGTGGATATTATTTTTAAAACAAAAATCTCATAAAATTATCTTTCAAATAAAAAAAAATTGACTTCAATCTTAATTTAAATGTGTTTTAGTTCAATTCGAGATCTATCACTCTGAAAAAAATACCCGATAATTTGTTTTTTCCAAGTTAATGGTGAGTGTGTTGTATCTGAATCATTTTTCAATAATTCTGAACTCCTGTTCAGCCAATAATTTTATCATTTCCCATGTGTCAGCCTGTTAGAAAATCGCCGTTTCATCCGCGAAACCCCTTATTCTCATACTCAACAGTCTTGTTACATAGATTGTATATTGGATCGGACCCACCACAGTTCCCTGTGGAACCCCGTATGTCACTGCCACAGGATGACTCACATCCCCACCGATATCGACTCATTGAACTCCATCTGTTAGGTAACTTCTCAGTATGTCGTAGATCTTTACCCTGAAGCCTTATTTGTCCACTTTATTGAGTAGTGTTCTATGACATGCAGTATCGAAGGCCTTGAAAGGTACACGAAGATGCACAAAGAAGATATATTTCCATCCAGTAAATGTAAGATGTCAACTGTAGGATTACATCCTCCGTTGATTTTCTCTAACAATTCTTATTGTTGTTCAGATATGAGTTTATGCCTCTTGCAAAAAGTGACAATCTTTAGCTTAAGCACCATTTCCGCTACTTTTGCAATATTCGAGATGAATACTTTGAACTGTGAATGTATAACAAATTTTTTATGAAGCTTCAATTTTTCACAAAAACCGAACGAAATTTTTTATACTCCAAAAATTTAAGAAGATATTCAACGAATACTCTCATAAAGATCTATCTTGAATTTTTTATTTTAGTCTACCATAAAGCCGTAACATTCTTGATAAACTTTCGAAACACCATGTAAATACGAATTTGTTCCTCGAAACAATGCAAGCGAAATAAGTGAAAAACGCTGAATATTCCTTTCATTCCCGAACTTTCAACACTTGAATTTAGGTTCCGAAAATTCGACCTCCATAAATTCTCCCAAATTACCTTCCACGGGAATAAATATCGCGCCCCAGAAAACACCGCCGAAATCAACAACAGAGTAACAACCATATTTATACAATGTAATTATTTCTGAAGCGGGTACGTTGAATTCACGTCTGCCTCTTATGGCGCATTAAAACACACATTGTAGTGCCATTTCTGACAGTGTAAACGAAATTTTAGGGTGACGCCATCGGAATTTACTAATTCAAAAACGTATGAACGCGAAGGTTCGCCTCTGACGTCGCTTTACGGCCCGGACATTGTTGTAAGACGACCATGGCTTGTTGAAACTTGGGCAATTTGACTATATATGGATCTTTTATTCATGAATCGATGGGATATAACGTGAAGTGAACTATTCAGCTTGAAAATCCATCCGCGAGCGGGATTTCGATAGGATTAAAAGCAGGCTATGAAAATTTAACACCTGATCCAGCTGTAATAGGTTACGTTCAAGGCGTCTATCTTAATCTTCCAGAAACTCGCATTTTGTTGAAGGGATCCATATATTTAATTAGAATAAAAGTTGAGTATGTTCCTATCAAACTTGTGAAACGCGCCTTTTTTATATCATGTATTCCGATAACTTCGAATTTTTTTGGCCTTCACTTGGTCCTAATGGATTGTACACGTAAATGAATAATACACATATATGTTGATTTCTATTTATTTCTTAAAAGATGCGTTTCATTATATTGTCACTTCTTTCAATGAATTTAAAGAAGAAGTCGAAAATTTGGAAATATATCGGGTATTTTTTAGAGTGATAGAACTTTAAATTGAAAAAAAACATTTCAATTAAGATTGAAGGCAAACTTCTTTTTTATTTGAAATATAATTTTATGAAATTTATGTTTTAAAAATAATTTCCGGCATATGTCCACCATGACTAGCTCTGAGGAACTGCATTCGACCAGACCAATTTTGGACCACTTTTTCGAGTAATTCAGGCCTTATTTCATCAATAACATGATTTATGTTGGCTTTCAAAGTTTCTAGTTTATCAGCATAAACTAATGACCTGACATAACCCCAAAAAAAATAATCCAGTGAAGTAATGTCGCATTATCTTGGAGGCCAATTAATTGGACTATTTCTCAAAATAATGTTATCGCTAAATCTTTCTTTCAATGAATCAATTGTTACGGTAGCAGCTTGAGGTGTAGCACCATCTTGTTGGAACCAAAACACTTCTGGGTTGATACCATTCAAATTTTGAAACAAATAATCATCGGTTATCGACCTGTAACGAGCAATTCACTGTTTCATAAGCTCCAGCATCGTTTTCAAAGAAATATGGACCGATGATGCCTTCTGCAAGTAAAGCACGCCATACAGTGCATTTTTCAGAATGCTATGATACCTGCAGAACTTCTTTAAGATTGTTTTCACTACATATACGGCAATTTTGCTTGTTTACATAGTCGTTCAACCAGAAATGAGCTTCATCACTAAACACAATTTCACGATAAAAAAGTGGATCAACTTCAAACTGTTCTAGGGCCCAATCAGCAAACAAACGAAGCTTATTATGGTCAAGTGTCTTTAGTTCTTGAATCAGTTGGATCTTGTAAAAGTGTAGACCAAGATCTTTACGCAAAATTTTCTATGTGGCGGATGCACAGAGTACAACTTGTTGTGAACGACGAATAGACAAATCAATTTTTTTGAATATGCTAATGCTGACTATGAGCATTGCGGCATATAATGATCTGACTTGAGCAAGTGGAAAGTTTTTTCTGTGTTTGTAACGTACCAATATTGAGAATACATTGCTCTACTTGTATTAGCTCTTAAGTATATCTTGTGTATGTTCAATATTTTAGTGTTTCTGTGTATAGCGAATATAGATACTTCATCTTTCGTAATTTTCTCTATGATTTTTTCTTCTGTCCAAAGTATTGAAATAACTGACAATTTTCTGTGATCGAAATCTAACACCCACCACTCATTGCTGAATCGCTTTAATCGTCTGAGGACTCTTCGGTCTGTAAGAAACCCAGACTATTTATAATTATCAGTGATAAAAAGCGAGATATTGCGTTAAAATTCATACAAAACAACAATCATTTTAAACTCTGATAGTTTATGAGTACAATGTGTTTGTCGAACTCCCCACTGGTTCATAGATGTGTATTGATGTAAATTACATATGTGTCGAGTTGAGTAATAATGCAGTTATTTATTATTCCCTCTTATGTAACATTTATATGGTCCTTGATGAGGTTATAGGTACAAACAATTAGTAAATAATCTATCTGTACTGTATAGTAATTATGTTCCTTAATCTATCTAGATTACAGTTTATAGACAAATTTTATTCTCTTGTGGTAAAATAGGTATATAGCTAGTTGATCAAATTAATCAATCACTTCATCAAGTATTCTAATTCGAACGAAATTCCACACAAAATATTCAAAATGCTTATTTAAGGTACCAACCTTTGTTTGAAAGATCCCATTTTTATGAGGATTGTCATTGAAAATCAATTTTTTTATTATATGGAATTGAAGAATAAAACTCCTGCATCGGCTAAATTTTTCTGAATATATTCGGTTGATATTCTATATTTTCTTCATTTTTTTTTATTTCTCTTTGATAGTGTACGACTTTTATCAAATCTAAAACATTTAATTTAGTTAATTCACAAAATTTATAATTCAGTTTCTGAAATTTCAATTTATAGAGACGTGTAACAGAATATTCGGGTGTTTTATTTAGAGTGGTAGAACTTTAAATTGAAATAAAACCACATTTAAATTAAAATTGATGCCAATTTTTTTTTATTTGAAAGATAATTTTATGACATATATGTTTTGAAAATAATTTCCGGCATATGTCCACCACGACTAGCTTTGAGGAACCGCATTCGACCAGACCAATTTTGGACCATTTTTTCGAGTAATTCGGGCCTTATTTCATCAATAACACGAGCTATGTTGGCTTCCAAAGCGTCTATTGTTTCTGGTTTATCAGCATAAACTAAAGACCTGACATAAACCCAAAGAAAATAATCCAGTGGAGTTATGTCGCATGATCTTGGTGGCCAATTAATTGGACGAGATCTCGACATAATGTTATCGCCAAATCTTTCTTACAATAAATGAATTGTTACGGTAGCAGCATAAGGTGTAGCACCACCCTGTTGGAACCAAATCACTTCTGGGTCGATACCATTCAAATTTTGAAACAAATTATCATTGATCATCGATCTGTAACGAGCACCATTCACTGTAACATTAGCTCGAGCATCGTTTTTAAAGAAATATGGACCGATGATGCTCCTATCGTGTAAAGCACATCATACAGTGCATTTTTCAGGATGCAATGGAACCTGCAGAACTTCTTGAGGATTGTTTTCACTCCATATATGGCAATTTTGCTTCTTTACATAGCCGTTCAACAAGAAATGAGCCTCATCACTAAACAGAATTTGACGATGAAAAAGTTAATCAACTTCAAACTGTTCTAGGACCCAATCAGCAAACAAACGACGCTTATTATGGTCCAGTGGCTTTAGTTCTTGAACCAGTTGGATCTTGTATGGGTGTAGACCAAGATCTTTAAGCAAAATTTTCCATGTGGTGGATGCACAGAGTCCAACTTGATGTGAACGTCGGCTAATAGACAAATCATCATTATTTCTATGACTTACAGCAGCGATATTTCCTTCTGTATGTACAGTTCTTTGTCTTGTTGTTGTTCTTACTTCGAGTAGAGAAAATGTTGTACGAAATTTATTGATAGTTCGACGAATAAGCTGCTCTGATGAACGATCATGTAAACCATAAATTTCACGAAGTGCTCTATAAATTTGGCGAATAAAACACTGATTCTGAAAATAAATTTCAACAATTTGTAAACGTTGTTGCGGTGTGAGTCTTTCCATGATAAGTTATCGATGCTTACTGAACAGAATTGTCAAAACAACATGGCTTCTACTTTCTGTCAAATCACAGTTATCCCTATCGAAAGTTCTATCACTCTAAAAAAAAACACCCGATAAATTAGTCTTTAATGGTTTATTCACAGCCTAAAAATATATAATGCAAGTTTACAGATTTGAGTTATTTACCCAAATTGAGGGAGTTGTTTCGATGTGGTTTTAAAACTAAATGCCGTGAAAACATTATCTTGATCGTGAAACAGTTCTTCTTTGAACTTTTCACTTTTGGATTCACTTTTCACAAATTAATCTCTAATTACAAATAAATAATGTAGATAATACATTCATTCACTTCCAGGCCTTTAGTGCGTTATGGGTAATTATAAGAGAGAGTTTCTTGGAAGGTTTAAGTGAAATGCGAATATAAAATAATTCAAGATTGGAGATAAATGTGTTTCATAAGTTAAGAGAACTTACTTCTAGAGAATGTGCGTGGGATCGAAACTTAATGTTATTAGAGAGAATATTGCGTGACCGTTTGATCGAGAGTATGTCGTTAATTGAACTATCTTGACTGACTGGTTTATACAGGGTGAGTATCGCGTAACCGTCTAGTCGGGGGAATGTCTTCAACTGTACCTTTCGGCCAACTTGTTTATACAGAGTGAGTACCGCGTGACTGACTGGTCGAGGAAATGACTTCAACTTATCCGTTTCGACTAATTTGCCGAATGAGAGAGTGGATTTGGGCTCGAAAAGGTAGCCCAGGTAGATTTCGATACGAAATTCGACTGTTGTCGAAATATTTGAAAGGTTCAAGTTTTCGAACTCTGGGGACGTAACTCTTATATCTACCTGCATAGTAAATTAAAAATTATTTGTTCAAAATAAATTTGAACAATCTTGTTGGAACTCAAATAATTGAACTAACGAAACTTTATTATTGAGCGATGACTGACAAAATTGTTAGTTATGTCATTTGGATGACGTCTGGTGCTTGACCTAGTAGATCCTCATCCATCGACCTCGAGCAGGAACGCTGGGATTGGATAATATTCGTCAGAAGTGTCCTGAAGGTAATGACAATTATACATTGTACGTTCCACAGAAAATCCATAATAATTAATTATTAAGATTAGTGAATATGATTCATTCTCAAATGCCGAACAACGAAAAAATACCACGATAAAATTATCATGGTTTATGCGTATCATTTATGCCGGTAAGGAAAATCATCCAATTCAGCTATAGATTTGTTGACGGACATGTACGTCTGTAATACCCTTCCCCTCGTTATTTGTTCTGTGCTGACAAATTTCGGATGAGTTCCATATCTCCACGCTCATATATCTTGTGTCGTAGTTCAAACACCATCTCCATGCCTATTCATCTGCCTTCGTGTTTGTCTGTATGAATTTCTACTACTCTCTATCAACAATCGATCGTGATCTGCATCTGATGTGGACGTTGCTTGATCAGGACGGAACCAGTTGAAAATTGGAGGCATGCATGCTCATTCCGCCAACATCAATAAATAATTGTTCGCTCCAATAACAAATAGAATGTATTATAGATTACTGTCGAGATTCGCGCTGCTGTAATTTGACGCAGTATTGTATCCGACGTGCGGGCAGAAACAATAGTTTTGCGTATTTGTGGCGACGACGTCGATGGTACTTCACGGTGGGATGGAAAGCCCTGCACGGGACGAATCTGGAAGTGATTTCCATCGAAAATTCATGAGAGTGATCCTTCGGCGCTCATTCAAATAGCTTAATCTGTGTGGATGTCATGTGTCGGAATGATCTCATGACATGATAAATTATGTAAAGAGCTATTTTGTAGATTTTACAGCTGTTGAGCTGATGGAAATTTACATTAACGGATATACTATATTGCTGCTTGGTGATCAACAAAACCCATTCAGCTATATTTGAATTTTGAACTGTTACACAGATGCAAGTTGCACTGTTCCGGAAATACACGTGAAGATATCGTCAACGTATTTGTACCAGAAATGAATATTCAAGGATAATTTTGAATTGAAGATTTTATTTTCTATTTCGGACATACTACTCTGTCAAGAAAGTACCGGGAATTTTCGATTAAAACAACATTTTTACATTTAATCGACAAAATTTATTGGGTCGCCTTCAAAATAGGCTCCATTTGCTCCAATACATCTATGCCAACGGCACTTCCAATTATCGCAACATTTTTTATAGGCGCTTTCCGGGATGGACTTTAGCTCTCGCGCCGAATTTTATTTTATGGCTTCAATCGACTCAAAACGGGTGCCACGAAGGGGCAATTTTAGTTTTGGGAAGAGGAAAAAGTCGCAGGGAGCCAAATCCGGCGAATACGGTGGTTGCTGAAGCACGTTTGTTGAGTTTTTGGCGAGAAAGTCCGTCACAATCGTAGCTCGGTGAGAAGGCGCGTTATCGTCATGCAAAATCCATGAGTTGTTCGCCCACAAATTTGGCCGCTTCTTACGGATACGCTAACGCAAACGTTTCATAACGCCTAGGTAATACTCCTTGTTTACCGTCTGACCCTCTGGAACGAATTCGTAGTGCACCACGCCACGGATATCGAAGAAAACAATGAGCATCACCTCCATTTTTCCGCGGCTTTGGCGTGGTTTTTTCGGTTTCGGCTCATTTTTTGCCACCCATTCCGTTGATTGCTGGCTTGTTTGCATATCGTACTCGTAGACCCAGGTCTAATCACCAGTTATAATGCGTTCCATGAATGTAGAATCAGAATTACAGCGATCCAGCATGTCTGAAGCAACCTGTTCGCGATGACGTTTTTGAAGAAAATTCAGGTCTTTCGGTACGAGTCGTGCGGCCACCTTTCCCATGCCCAAAATATCAATCAAAATCGCACGTGCGGACTCGTGGGATATCTTAAGATCATGTGCTATCTCTCTCAAGCTGGAAGTGATTTCCATCGAAAACTCATGAGAGTGATCCTTCGGCGTTCATTCAAATAGTTTAATCTGTGTGGATGTCATGTGTCGGAATGATCTCATGAAATGATAAATTGTGTAAAGAGCTATTTTGCAGATTTTACAGTTGTTGAGCTGATGGAAATTCACATTAAAAGATATACTATATTGCTGCTTGATGATCAACAAAACCCATTCAGCCATATTTGAATTTTGAATCTCTCTCAAGCTGGTACGACGGTTTTCCAGCACCCTTTCCTTAATTTTATCGACGTTATCTTCGATCGAAGCCGTCGATGGGCGACCACTTCACGACCATCCTTGAAGGCTCTGTACCACTGATATGCACGAGTTTTCGATAGAGCATTATCACCAAAGGCCTTTTGCAACATTTTCAATGCATCGGCACACGAAAATTCATTTGCAACACAAAACTTTAAACAAATTCTTTGCTCAACGTAATCACCCATAGTAAAAATCGGCACGCACTCTGACATCGACTGACTTAATCAGCTGTTGCAAACACACTAGTTGACAGATCCCGCTCAAGCTTGGCATAGTAATTAAGGACAGTGGTACCAACCTAGGAAAAAAAATTTTACCTGCCTCATTGCCCCGCCAGATTTAAATCGATAATTCCCTGTACTTTCTTGACAGAATGTAAATATATCTGCAAAGAGTGGACTCAATAATGAGCCCATAGCTAAACCGTTTAATAGTTTATATATATATTTTATTGTTAAATTGAAAATAGTTTTTAAGCAGGCATTGTTCTAAAAGGGCGATAAAATCACTGTGTACCACGTGGTTTACATGTGATTTTTTTTAGAACATCTGAGTCTAAATTAATGCTATCTTTTCTCGGTATATTTGGAAGCATATTGTCTAGATCCAGGCATACTAGGTAGTAGTTATTTGGTAAAGAAAAAATTTTCAGATCTCATTGTTAATACTGTGGAATTTTTTATTGTGTATTTCAGGTGAGAGTGCTGTAGGAAAATTGCAAATAAATTCCACGCTATCGGGTTTGAGATAGACTTTCAGAAGCCAGTACGTTATCGTGTACGATATTCACCTAAAATTAGAGCTCTGCGATCACTCTGTGTCAGATACTGAAGGAACATCTGTCGTTGCAAGTGTAAAAAACTTAATTGATACAAAAACTTAAGCCAAGGGACCAGCAAAGCGCTTTGCGATAACATGAGTTGGTCTCATTTTAATACACTCAAGTTGAAACAAAATTTTGAATATTTTTGTCAGTTCGAATCAGAACATAACTCATCCCATTTTACATTAAGCTTTATGCTCTTCTATCTGTTCAAAAATTTCAATTCTCTCGTTTTAGACTTTGAATAATGGTTTCAATTTCTTCCTTTGGATTCAGAACGTCGCATGAAAAACCCAGCGGTATCGCTGTTCAATAAAATTGATAATGTCTCCTGCCTATATATTTTTTTTCACATGACTATGTTATATGTCGTGAAATATTCATGCGAACGATTTATGGTACATTGTGCTTATTCGGATCGAATCGAGGATAGAAAATAGGAGCGCAGGCAATCACCCGAGTAGCATTATAATTCCGATATATTTCTCCGAAATTCCGAAGGGCCCTTGAGAAAAGGGTGGATGGGAAATGGATTCAATCGTGTTTTCTTCTGTTATTGAATTCGGTGGATGAAATAGGAGATAACGTTGTAACTGAGTCTTTTGAATCCGTGTGATTTGGTATAAGAATTGTCCATTTTTGATACAATGATAGACTCGGGTATTTCGACAGTAGTTTTCATGCAGTAAAAATCAATTGAAAGGAAAAATTTTTCTTCGTGAGACACAGAAATATCTTTCAAATATACTAACTGACAAAGAAACTGCAGAAGTTTAAACTAACTCTGGCAACATGGGGTCGAGCATTATCTTGCTGAAATATTGGATTCTCAGTTTAGGCAAGGGAGAACATATGGCTCCACTATTTCTTGGAGGTAAAGCAGCGCTGTCATACTACCTCGATTAAAGATTAAACGTGACCTACTTGCATGTGCAATAGTACCCCATACCATAGCACCTACTGTCCGGTGTACATATATCAAACTGAGATTCACGTCTTTCTCCCAGACGTCGTCTAACCCTTCTTCGGCCATCATGTGCACCCAAGGAGAATCGATATTCTTCAGAAAAGACAACCTGATGCCATTCCACATTCCAATGTTGACGTTCTCTGCACCATTGTAATCGTTGCTGGCGATGCTCAACCGTCAGAGGTAACACAAGATGTGGTTGATAATGCTGCAGTCCAAAAGACCTTATCTGGTGGACAGCTACAGGATGGCCTTGTTCTCCTTACCACTCATCAGCCAAAGATCGAGTTGTCGCAAATCGGTCTCTAATAGCCCTAAGTCTTACACGTCGATCTGGAAATTTATTTGTGCCCCTTCGGCGTCCGGTGTCTACTCTTCTTCGATTTTGGGCATTATCAAACCACGCTTGACAACATCTCATAACAGTAGTTGGATTTCTGTTCGTAGGGTTAGCGATTTCTCGAAATGACAACCCCGCCTCTCGTAGACCAATAAATCGACCTCTTTCAAATTCACTTCGCTGGCGATAAATCCCGTATACACGTGCTGTAGGCATTTTCACAACAACTAAATATCGACTTTGGATCTCCTCGAACAGCTGATTTGTTGTGAAATTTAAAAAATTTGCAAAAAACGACTACATATTTAAGTATCAAAAAATTTTTACATGAAAAGACCTTCACGATTTTTTTCTTAAAATTTTAATCATTTACTCCTTGCTATACTATCCATGTTTTACCAAAAAAAAATTTAAAATTCAAACAGCTCCTTCTGGGTGTTGCACTTTCTTTGTCAGTAATTATATATTCGACAATGAGTATAAGTAGATGGTACATTTATATATATATATATATATATATATATATATATATATATATACTACTCTGTCAAGAAAATACCGAGAATTTTCAATTAAAACTATGCCAACGGCACTTCCAATTATCGAAACATTTTTTATAGGCGCTTTCCGGGATGGACTTTAGCTCTCGCGCCGAATTTTGTTTTATGGCTTCAATCGACTCAAAACGGGTGCCACGAAGGGGCAATTTTAGTTTTGGGCAGAGGAAAAAGTCGCAGGGAGCCAAATCCGGCGAAAACGGTAGTTGCTGAAGCACGTTTGTTGAGTTTTTGGCGAGAAAGTCGGTCACAATCGTAGCTCGGTGAGAAGGCGCGTTATCGTCATGCAAAATCCATGAGTTGTTCGCCCACAAATTTGGCCGCTTCTTACGGATACGCTCACGCAAACATTTCATAACGCCTAGGTAATACTCCTTGTTTACCGTCTGACCCTCTGGACTCTGGAACTGGAAAAACTAGTAAAACTAGGGCCCCATTCGGAGATCTTCCACCATACAGGTCCAGTGACTGGCGCGAAATGGCATTACGTTAGACACCAAGACTTAACCCTCCAATTCGCCGGGATGAATCTAGGGTCCTAGTCAAGAGAGCGCCCCCATCACGTCAAGATCTAATGCCTGGGTGGCGACACGTTATAGACATACTCAGAATTGTACAAGTTAAAATATGAGCAGAGCTCTCTAATAACATTAATGTACCATTATCATCATTGTTGTCCCGGGTTTCTGCTCAGGTTTTGTTACCCCAGCAGACCCCCGAAAAGCTGAAAGAGAAAGAAAGGAGTTTTGGAGAAAGGATTATAGAGCACTCCGCGCCAGCACAACTAGGTGAGGGACCCCCACAAGTCACCTCTCCCACACCAAAGAGGATCGCCGTTGCGATCCCACCACTCAATCATTTGAGCAGAGTGTCTATGGATTATGAAAGACTGAAGCAACGAATCAACACAAATAACAGCTTGTCAGCATGGACCCCCCGCTCCACAGGATCGCTGTTGCTGTTCGCCGCCAAAAGCGAGGCTCCGAAGCATCATAGGATTGGGCCTTAGGATCAAAAGGGCGCCAGAGTTTGGAGGAGAGCAGAGCGTATCTTAAAGGACCCTCAAACCTTGTCGAAACGGTGTAGTCTCCCTTTCCCTCCAGAGGACCACTTCCAAACCCGCAGCGGAAAAAGATAAGCTTAACGATCCACGAATGGGGCTGGAGTTAGGGAAGAACGCAGCGAATATCCCAAGCTCCCACACTTGTTCAAAACGTCGTAGTCTCCCTTTGTCCTCCAACGGACCAATCAGGACCCCGCAGCAGGAACTTCAGGAACTAAAAATGGAGCCAAATTTGGGGGCGAGCAGAGCGAATCTCCCAAACCCCCCAGCTTGTTCGAAACGTCGTAGTCTCCCTTTGTCATTCAACAACCATTTAAGATCTTTCAGCGGGCTAAGAGGACGAAGGTTGGAAACCCACGCTAAGGACTAGCGAGGATCGCCTTTGCCAATGAAAGGAAAAACAGAACTCTAATCGATCGCAGGGTCGCAGATTCTGGTCGTCATCAGAGCCAGCTTCCCCGTACGATTCCAACTCCTGCGGCAGGACAAGATAGGATGGAAAGGTATTATGCAAGAAAGAAACAAAGAAAGGAAATTAGGATTGCGATTCTCTGCTTTAGGTATCATAACCATATCCTCCATCTCATAAATGAAACTAGGACACTCGTTATGACAAGCTCCCCCACCACGACAAGGTACAGAGACGGGGGGGAGCCCCGTTATAGACAAGAATCTGTCTTGATTAAAGAATATAAGACACAATTTCAGCTAATAACTAACAAAAGAAAAGTGAATTTCAAAATAAAATGTTTCGCCATACATCAACTCCTGCACAACCCAGAAAAACCATCCTGAGCATTCAATATCGATTCGAAGGCGAGAAAAACCACCGGCGAATTTTTTGCAATCTGCCGCTGACGAAAGTACTAAATTTGGCTCGAAATTTGAAACGCATAATCCCACAAAAAGGTCCATCCCGAGCCAATATCTTATACCTAGGGAATATCGTCCAATACTCCCCTTTGACTCCGGTCGTCCTTTTCACGGCATCCACATTATGGCAGCCAATATTCTCACAGACTGCGCCAAGTATATATTTCCGTGATGGCGGAAGGAATCCGGTTATTATATTTGGAGGGAGAGAACGGAATCGATGTCCCTGTCCTATATATTGAAATGAAAAACTCGGGCGAATGGATCCTTTCCAGATAAATAGATCCTTTGTCCTTCCTCCGGATTTCTATGCGCTTTTTTCCACGGCGGACTCTATTTGTTTTCCGAGCCGGGAAACTTTATGTGTGGAAAAAAGCGAACTTTGACTTCTGGACGGGTAATGAGTTCGAATTAGTTCCAAGTCCGGGAAATACCGAACTGGTAAAAAAGGGAATTGATAAGGGGATTCCGCTAGGTCGATCCAATTTGTATTTTACCGTTACGCGGATAGATCGGGGATGATCGAGGTTTATAGTGGGGTTGAAATTGAAAAATCCGTTTCAGGTTTCAATGTGGAAATGGAAGCTCACGAGAGATCTTTCGGTTTATTCTGTTAATACTCGGTGTGATATGTTTATTATTATTTTTTTAAAATGCCGCGTAAACTGCAATCTGAAAATCTTTACTTAAATATTTTAATATTAGCCTTCTACATATTCCCGAATATATCCGAATGGTACCATTCGGATGTCTTATAATGAATGTTTATTTTATATGTCAATTGATATAAATGGTAATTATATGACATTATTTTAATTTATTTTCAGAAGTTATAATCATTAAATATAATTTTTTGGAATTAAATATGTAGAAGGCTGATATTAAAATATTTAAATAATTTTATATACCTTCTATCAAGAATTAACCTCTATTTATGTTACTAAAAATCTTTTTTGCCATCTTTTCTTGAACTGACTGAATAATTACAGAAAACTAATCATTTAGGAGGGGATGTTCGAAATTATTTATGTCGCTTAATTGGAACAACAGTCTTCCATACACGCGAACTTTGAGATCATGGGTCATTTAGTTTGCTTAGAGTGTAATTAAAACAAATTATAGAAATAACTATGTTTCACTACCAATAAAAAGATATGTTTCACATTTTCTTGTGACTTGAGTTCCGGTAAACGAACCTTCCCATCATCAGACAACTGAAAACCTAACAGTGATACAGAGGTATTCAAACAAAAATGATAAAACCTAGGGTAAAAAGGGGGGATGGCCTTCTAACAGATATCAGAATGTCTGCAATCGACAGAGAAGGTTGTTAAAACAGATGGTACTTATTAAAATATCTCAAATATTTCTCGTTATTTTCATTGTATATCTCAAATATTTGGGATTTACATAGCTCTGATTGTCTCGAAAACGAACATTCCTTTCGCACAATAGATAATCTTAAAATTTGACATGTAGAATCAAAAGGGAAGAAACTCAAATATCTAGAATCTGTTGAAATTTTCAAATTAGTTCACAATAAAAATAAAGTAAAAATAATGAATGACTGTACGGAGCTATGTAAATCGAAAATATTTGAGATATTTAAAAAGTAACATCTGTTTGAAACCATTTTCAACGAACATAAAATTAATTTACTGAAAAGTAAACAAAAATTCACCTTTTGCCTCTCATTCTTTAGAAAACAGTTATTCCTTTCGACAAAAGAAATTTAGAAAATTTCACATGTAGATTCAAAAGAAAAGAAACTTGATTATTGAAATTTTCAAATTCGTTCACAATAAAAATAATGTAAAAAATAATGAATGGCTGTACGGAGCTATGTAAATCCAAATATTTGAGAAATACAACAAAAAATTGAAAAAATAATGAATGACTGTACGGAGCTATGTGACCCCAAAAATTATTTGATATATTTAAATGGGTACCATCTGTTTAACAACCTTCTTTGTCGATTGCCGACATTCCGATATCTGTTAGAAGGCCCCTCCTTTTTAACCTGCTTTTTATCACGTTCCGCTTGTAAACCTCTGTACCACTATTAGGTGTTACCTAGAATCTAGTGAAATATTAAAAATTTGTTCACAATAAAAATAATGTAAAAAATAATGAATGACTGTACGGAGCTATGTAAATCCCAAATATTGGAGATATTTTGATAAGTACCATCTGTTTTAACAACCTTCTTTGTCGATTGCAGACATTCTGATATCTGTTAGAAGGCCCCTCCCCCCTTTTTTACTCTAGGTTTTATCATTTTTGTTCAAATACCTCTGTACCACTGTTAGGTCTTCAGTTGTCTGATGATGGGATAGTTCATTTCCCGAAACTCGATTCACGAAAAAATGTGTAACATATCTTTTTATTGATAGTAAAACATAGTTATTTCTACAATTTGTTTTAATTATGATCAACTACCAAATAGTAACGGCTGAAACAATTCAGTATCTGCTTAGAGTGTGCCAATTCGTCATTTCATCTCGAGTTATTCTCAATTTGCAGCATAGAATCAGCCTGCATTACAAGTAGAATCTCGCTTATAAAAACGCTGAAAATAAAGGGTGAGCAATCTTGAGTTAGCATTTTTGAGTAGTGGTTATTTTGAGTATGACAACACTTCTGCATGTTTTGACAGAAAGCTAGTTCAATATGGAATATATATATTAATTGAAAATTACTGTGAAGAATTATTTGCATATTACAGAATGATAGCTCGAATTAATTCTCCAGAACCTCTACAGATTTTAATCTGAAGAAATCTCATGAAAACATTTAGAATAAAATTTTAACACATGTCCTAAATACACTGTATCACTTTATAGACATATATATTATCTTCACATTAGGTGGAGATCCACTAATAAAGAATCAAAAAAAAAAAAAAAAATAACGACCAAATTATTTAGACATCACCTTATACATATATGTTTTGATTGGATGTTAAAGAATCACAAGATCCATCACCAAAAAAATGTTCAACATATAATTCGAAAAGGCTTTTTTTTCTTTTTCAAAGAATATATAGCACATTCTCCAGAGAAAGAACCTAATAATTTCAAACCGAAAATCTCTTCAGTAAGAAGTTATTTGAATAAACAAGATAATCATTTTAAAATATATAAAAATATATTTTTTATCACCAGACATTTCTGCCACAACTAACCAATTTTAGGATGAGCATGGCCTATACGAAAATTAGGGTATATCACAGAAATTCATAATGAAAGAAGATATGACTTAGACTTTGCAGATAACCGTCACATGCATGTGATATAAGGAAATTTCTGAATTATAAATATATATACAGATATATATATGAATTGAAAATTACTATAAAGAATTATTTGCATATTACAGAATTATAGCTCACATGTGATGATAATATATATGTCTATAAAGTGATACAGAGTATTTAGGACATGTTTTAAAATTGAATTCTAAATGTTTTCATGAGATTTATTCAGATTAAAATCTGAAGAGGTTCTGGAGAATTAATTCCAGTTATTATTCTGCAATATGTGATATTAACGAAATGAGTTCATTGAACAAAACTGCGAAATAATAAAAACTTAGTTCCAAAGTTCTACCCATTCTGTCACAAATTTAAGTAGAAAATTCAATAGAAATGAAATTTACATTTGAATTCATTTAGTTTTCGATGTAATCTTAACTAATTCCTTCTTGAAATTCCCAAACGTTTACTCTTTTGTAGGATTAGAGGTGAATAAATGCCCGTTGATAATTTTTCTTCAATTATTTTTTTCCTAGTTTGTACCTATCAGAAATGGAACAAAACATAGTTATTTAATATCAAGTTCTATAGAATGATGAATTTTTCTTCAAGGAAATTAGATGAAACCGCAAAATCAAGCTTTTCTAAGACTCTAAATACAAATGATTTTCTCTCTCTTTTCTCTATATTAACTACATGATGGTAATTGGGATGAAATCCTGCACTACATTCATCCTAATTTCTGCCACAAACGTAGTCTGTAGGCCTTACAGATGTCGCTTCATATAAGGAGTTAGTTGAGTTTTTATCGGATACTTTTCTTTTTACCACAAATGAGTTCTAGAAATTGGGCAATTTATATGAGCGCTTAGTGGTCACGTTTCCATTATATTAATTATTGTATTTTTCGACAAAGATTCTGTAGACGCTAGATGCCTTTGTGAACCCCAGGAATTTGTTTGATATTTATTTGATATGAACAGTTCGCCATGAAATGTTGGCCTTTGTTTGGAGGGAAAGAACGTTCTTTATTAACTAGGTACAGACAATAACACATAGACCTTTAGTCCTTCAGCTTTGTTTAGATTATTCACAATTATTGTGTTTTCAGAGCGGTAGATATGTATTTCAGATAGGTATTTTCAGTAACTGGGCTGGTATGACTGCAATATAATAGTTGAATGGAATTGAATCATTAGTAATTTCGTGAATCATCATGTTCTTTTTATGAAGTAAATTAATCAACGTTGACTGGCGTGCATGTTATTTAATAATATCGTGCTAGCACGCGATTGTAAAAGCCTTACACATATTTTCACATGCAACAAGTTAGGGACGTGCTAGTAGGTTTTGAATTCAGGAATTGAATGGATTATTTGAGAAATAATTAGGAAGAATTATCCACATCATTACATCCAAACATTATTCTTTTCCAATATCTTTCAAGGTTCAATAATGTGGGACTAAAGAATATAGGTATTCTTATTTCATTATATTCGAATTATATTTCCCAATGAACTATAATCAAGGTGGGCCATTCAGAGTTTGCATTTTGAATTAGTGGTTATTTTGAGTCTGGAAATACTTCTATCATTTGAATCTTAACAGAAAGTTAGTCTAATATTCGACATTACCGAAATGGGTCGATTTACTCTGGAGCAAAACTGGAAAAAATTTATTTCCAAATTGGTGAATCTTCTGCCTGAACTTTATGTGGAAAATTCAATAGAAATGCAATGCCCTCACGGCAATTTGTGGATCAAATTGTTCCCGTGAGCCGGATCGTTATTTGATTAAGCAACCCTCTCGCCCCTAGTAAGCACACATGAAAACACTGCTGCTGTATGCCATCAACACCAACTCATCATCGTGCTCAAAAACGTTTCTCATACTACTCTGAGTAGACTTTTGCATAAAGACCTTGGTACGAAGGTTTACAGGGTTCAACTGGTGCAAAAAGTGAAGCTCCGTGCCAAAGAAGAATTATCTTTAGTGAGGAAGCTCGTTTTAATCTCGGAAGTCTGTTTGTTGTAAGGATCCATTAAGGATGATTGTTGCACTAGCCATCCAGAAACGATATAATTTGAGAGCAAAAAGATCCGTCAGATACCTGAAATTGAGTAGGGAGCACCGAGCTATAAGATATCGTTGGGCTCTTGAACATATATATATATCATCGTCATGTCGCGCGGTCGTGGAATATGTTGCTCCCGTTGCACTCTGAAAATAGATCGATATGATGATTCAATAAATTGCCAAATTTGTGATACAAGTTATCATGTCAAGTGCCTCAATATGTCTATAGACGACTTTAATGAATTTCGTGCAAGTGTTAACAATAAATGGAATTGTGAGGCATGTCAGCAGCGCACTGAAAATGTGTCACAAAACATCGTTCCTAATGCCCAAATAAGGGATTATTCCTTATCAGGATTTGATTTCTCAGCATTCAAGAAGGAAATGGTCACTGAAATTACCTCTATTTTTGTTACTGAGATTGATTTGCTCAAAACAGTTATCACAAGCCAGAGTAAACAAATTGAAGAACTATTAAAAGAAATTCATATCATCAAGTCTGATAAGAACCATATCAACACAACAGATCGTGGGACTATCTCCGTGAGTCCACCTGACCGGGATACCATCGATTACTCATCCTCTACAGCTACGGTGTCGATCATCTGTGACCCGATAACATGCGTTCCAATCTCGTCGAATGAAATATGCGAAAATGCCAATTCTAATGAAAACCGAGGAAAATCCATAAAATCAAATGATTGGACTCTTGTGACCACAAAGAAGAAAACGAAAAAGCCCATTCAAAAATCAGCTGAGAAATCTGAGTTACCGGTTCCTTCTCCTATCGAAAAACAGCCAAAACTCAAAAGAGTTAACAGACCTTTGGTAGGTACTCAGAAAACGAGTAGTCTTCATGTGGTTCCGAAGAAACAACTTTCATACATACATGTGTCAAGACTGAGCCCTGCTACAACTGAGTTGGAACTAAAGAGTTTTATTCAACAATATACACAGGATGTCTCTTGTGAAAAACTGAACTCCAAGCGACCGGACGTATATTCTTCGTTCAAGATAACTCTTCCAAGAGACTTACATGAAACAGTCATGGATCCAGCATTCTGGCCCGAGGGTGTGGCTGTGAGTAATTTTTTTGTAAGGCGCCGTCAACTCGCGATAGGAACTTAAAAAGAAATTTTAAGATAATCCAGCTCAACGTGCAGGGTATAAACAATAAATTTAATTATTTAGATGTTCTTATAAGTATTGAAAGCCCGGATATCTTGAGTATAGCCGAGATCTGGTGTTCTCCAGAACAAGTGTCTTCTTTAGCCATTAACGGTTATTATATGGCTGCCTCGTATTGTAGATCGTTCCATCAACGTGGTGGTACAGCCATTTATGTCAAGTCAGATTATTTAGCCGAAAATATTAGGCAGATTGAGGGCTTCTCCCTCGAAATGCAGTGCGAAATTTGTGCAGTAAATCTCAAAGTTTCTACTAAAAATGTATCCATTATAAGCGTCTACAGGCCTCCTGGGGCTAACATTGAGCTTTTTATTAATTCATTGTCATGTGCACTTGACTGTTGTTTTTCTGGTTCTGATCTCATTTTCGTTTGTGGTGATTTTAACATCAACTATTTTGCTCCTCACAACTATCTTGATTATATGCTGTTGAGATACAATCTTAAAGTAACTTCCACGGAACCTACGAGAGTTTTCACGGATAGAAATGGGAAGACAAGCTCTAGTAAAGTTGACTACATCCTGACTAATGCTAGTACGGATTCTTTGTCAGTCCGAGTATTTGAGAGTAATATAGCTGATCACAAGGCCATACGATTAGTATATAATTATAATACAGATGCTCCAACCTCTGAACCCATCCTGAGATCATTTCGATTGTTGAATGGTGAGAATCTTCAAATCCTGTCAACTGCTTCAATTTGTTTTGATGGTGTTTATTCCTTCACGGATGCTGATGGTGCATTCGGGGAGTTTCTCACTATTTTAACTTCTGTGATTGATACTGCATGCCCGGTTGTAGAGAGAGCCCCTGTAAGAGCGAAAACTCATGGGTGGGTCACTAGGGAGGTACGAAAGGCGAGCTCTGATCTGAAAGATCTGCATTGGTTGCATCAAAATTTGAAATCTCTGGAATCAAGGAGCCTCTATATTGCGGCAAAGAAAAAGTATGCGGAACTGCTTAGGTCTAGTAAGATAGAATTCTACAATAAAATTTTAGAGTCTTCATGTAATAGGTCGAAAGCGGTTTGGAATTTGGTAAGGACTGAAACGAGCCAAAACTCCGCTACTCCGCAGATCAAATTGAGCGATAACGGTACGATTGTATCCGATCCTCAGTCAGTGACGGATATGTTTGGCGGGTATTTCTCCAGTATTGGTCGTATTAGTGTTGAGGAACATTACGGTAGTGCGAGATCGTCCTCCTGTTCAACCCAAGCCATGACAGATAAAAACTTTTTCTTTTACCCTGTGACAGATCAGGAAATTATAGACATAATTAAACAATTCAAGAAGGTAAATAGTAGCGGTCATGATATGATATCTGTACGAATATTGAAAATTTTGGCTGACAAAATAGCAGAGCCTTATGCTTACCTAATTAATAAAGCAGTTACTGCGGGTAGATATCCAGCTCTACTTAAAATCTCTAAGGTTATTCCAATACATAAAAAAGAATCCAAGGACAATGTTGCCAACTATCGGCCAATATCAATAACCAGTTCACTATCGAAAGTCTTTGAGAAGGTGATACATAAGCGAATGGTTAAATATTTGGATAAATTTTCTTTAATTTCTAGTCAGCAACATGGCTTTCGTGTGGGCAGATCGACCGAGTCCGCAACTGGTGACTTCATTACATATGTCTACGAGTGCCTAGATACTGCGGTTCCGGTCGCTGGGTTATTTTTTGATGAGTCTCGAGCATTCGACTGTCTCGACTTCAGTTTTGTCGTCAGTAAATTATATAATATAGGCTTTCGAGGTGTTTTCTTGGATTGGGTATCGGACTATCTGAGGGATCGATTGCTGTTCGTTCAAGTGGGTCATCATAACTCGAGAAGGTATCCTGTGGAAATGGGTGTACCACAGGGATCTGTGCTGGGGCCTCTGCTGTTCATACTGTTCGTTAATGATCTACCAAACTACTTAAAAACTTACTCCGATCATTTGTTGGATGTTCGGATCGTATTATTTGCGGACGATACGTCATTTCTTGTGTCAGCAAAGAGTGCCTCAGAACTCAAGATGATATGCGGGATCCTCATTAATTCATTCATGGAGTGGTGCCACCAAAACTCAATAATTTTAAATGTCAACAAGACCGATCTTATATTTTTTCAAAATAAGTTCTCGGTGGGTGAGTTTGAATTGACTCTCCCGACTGGTATCCTCAAGGCATCAGATCACGTGAGGTTTTTGGGCATTTTAATTGATGAACAATTGAATTGGCAGAAACAAGCAAATTTCGTCTGTAAAAAACTTAGCAGCGCATTTTACGCTCTAAAGAAACTAAGAAATGCTTTACCTAGAGAAACCCTGTTACAGGTTTATTATGCGCTGGCTTATTCTCATATGAGCTATAATACAGTTTTGTGGGGGAGTTCATCATTGGCGGAGGATGTTTTCATTGCGCAGAAGAAACTGATACGCCTGATATTCAATATGGAGCCCCTGGAGTCCTGTAGACCCAAGTTTATTCAGTACAAAATATTGAGTTTTCCCTGCATATTTATATTAAACTCTCTATTATTTGTTAAGAAGAACTCAGACAATCTCAAGAAATGCTGTGAGTTCCATAAACATGATACAAGACATAAAAGCACTCTTGAGTATCCAATTCACAGAACTTCAAAATTCCAAAAATCACCATTGTATAATGGCATTAAACTTTTTAATCACTTGCCTGACAAATTCAAGACATTACCTTATATGATTTTCAAAAAAGAAGTTAAGAAGTTGCTGATGATCAACTGCTTTTATAGTCTTGGGGAATTCTTGGACTGTAAACTGAATTAATGAATAATTTTGCATTTGGTTTTTCTAATTTTGTTGGAGAATATATTATTATTTGTTGAACCATATGACTTGTCCCATACAATGTTTTTTTGTCTGAGAGGATGTAATAAACTTATTCTTATTCTTATTCTTATTCTTATTCTTATTCATGTGAACTTGAACGCGCACAGATGGAGATTCTGTTCACGGATGAGTCCAGATTTCGTCCGTATCAGTCCGTATGATGTGAACAAAATCTCGAAGAGACTCAAATGATAAGATATTGCATTAATATTTTCCTAGAAATTTAGTGTTCTAATGATTTTTTTCTATATTCGTATTTAAAAACTAAATAAATATTCGGGGAGAACAAATTTATTCTCAGCAACTGATTTTGAACCTCACTACCTGCTTCGGCGATTGCAGAAATCACTGATCATAGAGATTCAGTTCAAGAATCCATAATTTTTTTCAAATTTTCCTACCCATCAGGGAGTTTTCGTGATATTTCTTCAACATTATAGATGAGGTTTACGTAACAAATATAATTTTTTCTTTAACTGTTGTAATTACTAGCTCACAGGTTGAAAACTTTCGTATAACATAACGAATCGAAAATATAGTATGGTTTTCAATTTATAACCTAATGTTAATAGTGTAGACAGTAACTTACTGGATAAGGATGATTAAAGTAAAATAACTTAATTTCCGCTAATTTATACAATTTCACAACAATTGTTTCGTCATGACAACATGACTTCGTCAGGTGAGTATGGTACTCAAATATATTGATAAATTAGCGGAAATTAAGTTGTTTTGCTTTAATCATCGAGATGTATTTCCGACAAGTAGAAACCGATATAATCAAACACTTACTGGATACTTCGAGTTCTGAAATCCTGACATAATAATAGTTTGGTAAAAAATAAATGTATTGCTTTTTCGGTATATGACTGTAGCGATCCATAACGTAAAGTATCGATCAAATAGTTCCAGATGCTCCTTGTCAAAATGAAATTTTCACTAAAATAATTCTTTTGCTGTTTTGTCTTCAATCCAATCAATTACAAGTTACAGAGTCTTAAAAATGGATGTCAACTAAAAGAATATTCCTTACATTTTATGGTGGGTTGTACGGATAGTAATTTCGTTTTTTTTTAGAAAACAAAATACAGTTTTCGTACAATGAATGAATATTTTATTAAGTTATATATTGACTATTCTGATCCAACAACTTTTGCCATTTTTCTGGTAGAAACATGATTACCCGCTCATAAAATGTTTGCTGGCAAAAAAGTGATCCAGGTGATTTTCGACCAAGCAAAATTGCCGTTTATGAAGTGAAAACAAGTAAATGGTGCTCATAACAGATCGTAGATCAATGATAATTTGTTTCAAAATTTGAATGGTTCAACCCAGAAGTGTTTTGGTTCCAACAAGATGGTGCTACACCTCATGCAACAACTGATTTATTGAAAGAAGGATGTGGCGATAACATTATTTTGAGAAATGGTCCAATTAAATGGCCTCCAAGATCATGCCACATAACTCCACTGGATTATTTTCTTTGGGGTTATGTCAAGTCATTAGTTTATGCTGATAAACCAGAAACAAAAGAGGCTTTGGAAGCCAACATAACTCGTGTTATTGATGAAATAAGGCCTGAATTACTTGAAAAATTGGTCCAAAATTGGTCTGCTCGAATGCGGTTCCTCAGAGCTAGTCGTGGTGGACATATGCCGGAAATTATTTCAAAAACATAAATATCATAAAATTATCTTTCAAATAAAAACATTTAGGCTTCAATCTTAATTTGAATGTGTTTTATTTCAACTTAAAGTTCTATCACTCTGAAAAAAAACCCAACTTTTGAACAGTTATGATTAAGTGACTCGTTTTTTCTGCTCGCCAGTGTATTTTGCAACTTTTATACAAAATTTGAATATTAAAACAAATTGAAATATGTTTATCTTCTACAATTTTAATTTAAAAAAAAAATTTTATTCAAAAAACTTTTAAAAATAAATTAATGTTTAAAACAAGCACCGCTCACATTTAATAGACGTATATAACCAAAACTCAATATATAATGTCAAATGGAATAAATAAACCAACAGATATAGGAAAGTCATTAAAATTAATAAATAAATATTTAAAGGGGACAAAATTTTGTTTCTGGTCTTACCTTTAAGAACACCAATTGCCTTTTAAAAACATGAACACACTTGAAGGACTTCTCAAAGAATATAATTTATTTGAAATATTTAATATATTTAAATATTCGAATAATTTAATTCAGAAATCTCTAAAAACATGCACTATATCTTCAAAAAACAAATACAATTCTAAGCAATTCCTTCTTCAGTCCTCAATAATATTCCAAATATCAAAATCAAAAAACTCACCTATATCCAAACCCTCAACACGTGTAAAAGGACTAATGCTTCGAAACACAGATCAACTTTATAATTCAAGATTGATCTATGTTCTAACAAAATCAAGGAACAGTTCGAGTTATTTTTAAGGCTTATTTAAATTCATTGACATTCCATAATGAGATTTATTGAGGCCAAAATATAATTATATATTATATATAAAATAAAATGGAAAGGCCTTTTACTTGATAAAAGAAATATAACAAAATTTGAATATTAAAACAAATTGAAATATGTTAAGTATGTTCATGTTTTTAAAAGGCAATTGGTGTTCTTAAAGGTAAGACCAGAAACAAAATTTTGTCTCCTTTAAATACTTATTCATTAATTTTAATGACTTTAGTATATCTGTTGGTTTATTTATTCCATTTGACATTATATATTGAGTTTTGATTATATAAGTCTCTTAAATGTAAGTGGTGCTTGTTTTAGACATTTTAAAATTTTTTTGAATAAAAAATTTTTTTTAAATTAAAATTGTAGAAGATAAACATATTTCAATTTGTTTTAATATTCAAATTTTGTTATATTTCTCCTATCAAGTAAAAGGCCTTTCTATTTTAACTTTTATACATACCAATCTTCGTGTGAAGGTTTCTTCGGATGTATTCTTTCAAAGTTTCCTGAAAAAAATTCGAAGAACATTATACATCTGATTTCAAGAGTAATAAATCAAAAATTACACCATGCAAAATCCTCAATTTCAGCATGGAGAAAATCTTCAATCATTCCAAAATGTACTGCACAAATCGAAATACGATATTTCTGGAATCATTCCTCCCTTAATTCCCTGAAATATTTCATGTGTCGAAACGGTGTACAACTCAGGTCATGAATACTTTCGACATGTACATTTCAATGTAGATATTGCAGATATGTTGCTGATGTAATGCTGCTAATAAATCACTGACAGTTATGCGATTCGATTTGTGCAACTGATGGACATGTTGAATTCGATGTTTTCTAGTTAACGGCTTCTATCCGTGGCACGGTTGCAAACTGCAGCCATACTGCAACAATACGCAATCACAGATGGAATTATCAGATCAATCTTTATCGTGCGCCGGCTCTAAATAATGGTTATTATCGTTACAGCTTCAGGAGAAATATGCAGGTGTTTGTTTCAGTAGATTAGCGCGGTTGCACAGACTAGGTTGCTGAAGCCGAGTCCATATGTGTGTGGGAAACAGGTATTAATTACTTATATGGAAACTTGTTTGCGGAGATTTTATCAACGATAATAGAGATGAAATTTAACTCTCTTATTATAAAGGTTGGCCCATTTAGGGTTTTCATTTTGAAGTTCTATTCGGGCAGTGTTTTGACAGAAAGTTAGTTCAATATTGAACTGGGTGGTTTGCCTTCAGGTGTTACTTGTACCACCTGGCCACCCCGTTGGTGTTGAACTCGAGGGGGTTGTAGTTGAAAGTCCGCATGCTGGACTAGGGAGGTATTTAATTTATCTGTTCGCAGACCCCCATATTTGGGATATTCTCATGAAATGACTCGGGATTTAACGGGACTTGATGGTCCACCCCTCATACGAGGGGTGTTCAATATAGTCTGGGTATATGGGTGATTTGTTGATAATGTGCGTAATGTAATTATCCCTTTTACTGGTGATACTATCTGAGGGTATAAATATAAAATTTTACTGATTTATAATCGTTAGTTTTCTGGGTATCCGACGAAAATGACTGACGCCACGCTAATGAAGAAAATCGAGCATCGCGCCGTTATAAAGTTCCTCACTAAACAGGAAAAAAAGCAAGACATCATTCATGAAGAGATGGTTGCTGTTTACCAAGACAGACTTCCATCGCTATCTGTTTAAAAGTGGTCAAGTGAATATAAGAGAGACAGAGAAAGTATTGAAGACGATCGTTGCTCGGTAGGGCCCGTTAGTGGCACTACTGAAGAAAAAAAAGGAAAAGCCAGTACCTGTAGATGGCAGAATACTGAGGATGAGACGGTTACTGATGATGCGACGTGGATTCATCACTATGTCCCTGAGAGTAAACAAGAGTTCATTCAGTGGATTGAAAAGGATGCACAACCCCCAAACAAATTTAAACCTACCCGATCCGCTGGAAAAATAATAGCTACAGTCTTTTGGGATTCTAAAGGTGTTTTATAGATATAATATTCTAAAAAGAATGGAAGCATCATAGGCATACATTTTGCGTAATTTAAGAGAAGCAATTAAAGGAAAAAGATGAGGAAAACTCACAACGGGGGTGTTGCTGCTTAACGACAACCCGCTGGTTCACAAGGCCCACGTTGCGAAGACTGCTGTGCGAAAATGTGACTCCGAAGAAAATACTCATCCTCCGTACAGTCCAGACTGGAACTCCAGTGACTAATACCTAGTCCCAAACGTGAGAAAATGTCTTCGTGAAAAACGATTTTTCGACGATGAAGAACTGAAGGTAGTAATTATTATCTATTTTGAAGAAACGCCGAAGAATATTTGTTACAAAATTTAGGGAAGCTCATTTATCGATCTAACAAATGTATTGAAGTTCTACGAGACTGCATTGCAAACTAGAATGTTTCCAAAATTTTTTGAATTTTCTTTCATGCATATAACGAAAATACATTGAACTCTCCTCGTATATACTCCGTATATCGTATAGGAATTAATAATCTGGTGCAGAATGAGATACACGTGAATTGATGAGTCTTGTTAATATTCGTTAATAAAAGCTATAAAATCTATAGTAAAAATATTGAGATTTACATCATTGTGAAGCTTAAAACGTGAGCTTCTTAACCATAGTACCTGGAAAGGTGTAGGGTGTGAAGAGTGCATTTGATATTTGCTGGCTCTGGTTGCTGAGATTTGGATCCAGTTCTTATCACAGTTGACTACACCTGGCTGGAACCGTAAGAAAGAAATCTAAAATCCAACATACATCACAAGATGAGCAAGGAGGGAAATGTTTCTCTGGAGGTGTTGTTGAAGGAAATTATTGATTCTAAAAACGATATTAAGAGTACAGTTTCTGACTGCGAAGCAAAATTAATTTCCGAAATTCGAACACTAAAATCCAGAATCTCAAGTCTTGAAAAAGAAAACGAAAATCTTGTAAGCAAAATCGAAATCCTTGAGCGCAACCAGAAAAAAAACAATATTGTTGTGTTTGGTATACACAGACCTAACGATAAAATTAATCCAAGTCTTCTGGCTCAGGAATTGGGTAAAATACTCGAGCTTGACATTTCTGAATCAGACATTAATGATGTGTATAGGCTGGGGAAGCTGGATACCTCTCCTATAAAAGTGGAATTTGCCTCTTACTGGAGAAAAAAGGAGATATTTTCAAAAACCAAAAATTTGAAAGGAACGGATATAGCAATTGCAGACGACTTAACCAAGGTCCAGCGCGAAGAGCTGAGAATATTAAAGAAATACCTAACTATAGAAAGAGCTAAAAATACTGAAAAATCTTACATAAGGGGAAACAAGCTATTAGTGGGAAATAGGGAGTACACTCTGAAGGAACTGAAGGAAGCAGGGGAACCTGAGACAGAGGATATTTTATTGGAAGCACATAGAAGGCGAAAGGTAACCAGCAACTCAGGTGAAAACCAGGGAGAGAGACGCAACCAAAAGAATCCGCAAGCAGTCAACAGAAGCCAGCACTCAAGGGGAAATCCATATACAAGAAAAGCCGAACTATTAACCAATACTGCTTCTGTGACTCCAATACATGAAAGTCAGGATAAACAAAAAATACGGACGAGATCTGCATCGAGAGTGTAGCATAAGTAGAGTCCCCTGACAGAGTTCCCCGAATGAACAGGTAATTAATTAGATTTAACACATTCAAACCTACTGAGCATACGGGGATGAAGAAATAATAGAGGGGAAAACAAAAACTAGTGAACCGGAATTTTTAAACATTTTAATTTGGGAAATACTGTATTCTATGATCGCTTTATGTTTTTTAAGATGGATCGGTACATCAAGGAGTACGATTGCAATCCACATGAAACCGAAATGATAGCAAACTTAACAGAACTAAGAAAAAATGAGAATGAGGTAAAAAACTTTGAAATATTACATATGAATATCCGAAGTATCTCGCAAAATTTTGCAGAATTCGCTGCGTTACTTGAATACTTACCAATAAAATACGACATTATCATATTGAGCGAAACATTCCAAATACAAAACCTAAATATGTTTAATATAGACGGATACAAAAGCATTTATAATGAAGGAATATTCAACAAAAATGATGGCGTGATTGCATTTGTCAGGGAACATATATGTTTCAGTTATAAAATAGTATGTATTGCGGATACTAGCGGATTGGAAATTTTCATTAATGGAGATAAAGATAATATTAAAATTACAGCCATTTATAAATCCCCTCGGCAATGTGTCAACTCATTTAATCAAGATTTATATCGTTATCTGGGACAATCAACACAATTTAAACACATAATAGTCGGAGATGTAAATATTAACATTTTATCTCAGGAAAATGTAGTTGAAGACTACAAGAACATTATGTCAAACTTTGGGTTTTCATCCGCCATCAATATTTGCACCCGCCCTGGCAGTGGAAGTTGCATAGATCATTTTTTTGTCAAGGGCGTAGACGATTATAGAGGTTCTGTTTTGCATTATTTGGTCACAGATCATTTTCCGATTACATTGTCTTTTCAACTCAACATTGACGAGGCGATGGCGCGGAGAACAAATAAAAATACTAAAGAATACATTAATTATGATTTACTTAGGGATAAATTGATTAATGAAACATGGCAAGGAGTGTATGAGGAGAAAAATATTCATTCGGCTACTGAAAATTTTATTGATACATTGAAATTTCATATTGAATCAAGCACAAAATCAGTAAAATTACATCGAAATAAAGTGAAGCGAAAATTTTGGATAACAGATGCTGTTTTGAGACTAATCAATAAAAAAAATGATATGTATATAGAAGTCAAAAAGAATCCGAATAACTCAGATCTAAAAAATAAATATTCACAATTCAGAAATAAAATACAAAAAATGATCGACAACAATAAAAAACAGCATTTACAAAAGTTCATAGACAAAAACAAATCCGAATGTAAAGCCGTTTGGGATTATGTTAAAGATATAACGAGTAGCGTGTCGCCTAAAACAGAAATAACGGCTGTTAGCACGGAAAACGGTGTTGAAAAAGATAAACTTGAAATTGCTGAGATCTTCAATGAGTACTACAGTAATTTAGGCGAACAGTATGCGAGTGTTATAGAAACAGTAGAAAATTTTGAGGAAATAGATGTCTATAACAATAAATCCTTTTATATACTACCTACTGACCGGATGGAGGTAGAAAACACTATAGCAGGGTTAAAATCTGGAAAATCTCCTGGGATAGATAATCTGAGAGTAGAGACTCTCAAGGAAATAAAAAAGGAGATTTCACATCCTCTTAGTCACCTTGTGAACTGCTGCTTTCTGGCTGGTGAGTTTCCAGACTTTTTTAAATTGGGTACAATAAAACCATTATACAAGAATGGGAATAAATTAAATATTGGTAATTACAGACCCATCTCATTGATTTCAAATGTTGCCAAAATAGTCGAAAAAATTTTTAAAAAGCGTGTAATAGATTTCTTGGAGAAAAATAATATAATAGATGATAAACAATATGGTTTTAGGCGCGGTCGGTGTACTGAGGATGCTATAAGACAGCTTACGGGGAAAATTTATGAATATTTGGATGAACAAGTTCCCTCCTTGTGCATCTTCGTAGACTTGGCAAAAGCCTTTGATACCGTCTGCCATCAGAAATTATTGAACAAGTTAGAAAGGTATGGATTCCGTGGCATTGCCTATAAATTTTTTGAAAGGTATTTATCAAACAGGCAACAGATGGTTGAAATAGAGGGAAGGCGGAGTTCGCGACGAGTGGTTACCTACGGTGTACCCCAGGGGACCGTCCTCGGCCCATTGCTTTTTTTGTTGTACATCAATAGCCTATTAAAGAGCAATTGCAATGGAAACATAATCAGCTTTGCAGACGACACTGTAGTGCAATACCATTCAACATCTTGGGAATCACTGAAATCAGAAGTGCAAGAGGATTTAAAGTATGTAATTGACTGGTTCAGATATAATAAACTGACTTTGAATATTTCAAAGACAAAGTATGTCCCCTTTACCTCGTACCACGCAAGCTTGCCGAACATGGATTATATTGAAATAGATGAAAAAAATAAAATACCCAGAGCAGAAAATATAAAATATCTTGGTATAGTAATCGATGCCCACATGAGATGGAACGAACATATTGAGTACGTGGTAAAGAAACTTAGAGGATTGATATACAGATTCAAATTAATGAAAAGATATCTGAAAAGTACTAAATATCTAATGGTAATATTCAACGCCTTGGTCCAGTCACAAATCAATTACGCCATTACAGGCTGGGGTGGGCTATATGACTGTCATGTGGAGAAGCTGAATATTGTGCAAAAATGGATATTACGAATAATACATGGAAAGAACCTTACATATCCCAGTGAAAATCTTTACAAACTATCGAATGTTCTAGATATAAGGCAGTCGTATGCATTGAGACTAATTATCAGCGTATTCAAACGAAATATTGGCGTAAATTGTTTGCAACACTCATATGTTACCCGGAACAGAAGCAACACTTACCAGACATCTAAATGCAAAAAAAATATTGGTCAACGATCTTGGTGTTATTTGGCACCAAAAATATATTCTGAAGTTCCGCATGACCTGAAAAAAATTATAAATTACAAAAAGTTTAGACAAAAAGTTAAATTATGGTTACTGGAAAAAACACGTGTATGGATAAAAACGCTTATTAATGGACGATAAAGAATATATGAATCTTACCTGATTGTGAAAAATCCCCATTTGTGACTTGTGTTTCCTGGAATGGACTTTAATTATCCCGATTGTGACAAAAATTACCCTAATGAGACATTAATACCAAATTGGAGTAGAGTTGATTTTCTTTTTTGAACTGTTTCCTAGGAAATTTTTTGTTGAGTAAATTTTGGTTGACTGATACATCTGCGGATCAGTGTTTACAAAAGTATTGTTAATTTATATAGTTGCGCACAGGTTGTTTTTTCTATGAATTAACAGCCTCTGCAACTTACCTTGTTTATTTATTTGATCTATGTATTCAATTACTTAAATAAACATATATTATATCATTGCATCAACAGAATAAAGAGTGCCATTTTCCAGTGATTTCGTTTCCTTGAAACGTTTGATACAGATTTTATCGAAGTAAAGCATTTTTCCAGAAATCGTCTCTTGTAAGCATTCTCTCTACAGTTCTGTCTAAGAGGATTTCAACAAAGTAAATCATTTCCCCAAGAATAACCCATACAAATGTTAACGTGCTTTCTAACCAGGAATGTAATTGATCGACTTAATAGAAAAATACATATATATATGTTGCTTCTTATTTCATTTTAAGAGTTGAGAAAATGCTATTTGAAAATAAAATGACTTTTGTGTGTTATCGGAACAGATATCACCCGCTCACAAAAAATTATGCTCAAATCAAAATGCCTGTAGTTTGAACAGTGAATTCTTCAACAGTACAGAAGGTCTAATTATGGAGTGTCCCTTGAGCCCACATTTAATTGAAATGTTCAGGGTAAGTTTTGAACAAACTATTCATGAAATGAGTTAGGTAAAAACATGGTATAAAATATTGAGGTCATAAGGAAAACAGAACTGAAAACTACTTAATTTTTGTGCATTTAGGGAGTGAACGAAAATGTTCTTTCAGATTAAATTAGTGAAGTTAGAAGTGAATGCGAATTTTTTTTTTCTTTAAATAAGTGTGAACTTTTCAGTGTAATAATTTAATTGAGACACGAACCACGGGAAGTGGGGTATTCCTTGACTGCGGTTTGAGTGATTATAAGTGGGTTTCTGTCGTGACCGATTCGTCAAAGCATACTAGAGAGGTTGGAGATGTGATTTGGGTGGCTGCCAAAAACACACAGTGAATGGAACTTAATATTTCGAGGAGCAAAGTGTGGTGACTTATGACAACCTAATTTATAAACATCTGAATTACTGAATCTCTTTAATTTGTCTATAGCAATTGGTTCTAAATTTGCTATGAGGTTATCAAAACTATTTTAGAGTTGGTTGAAATTTTTTGTGCAATTAGTTCTGAATATGTTAGTACACCTAATATTTTTGTTTCCTCTTTTGAAAGTGGGTTATATTTATTTGGAAATTGTATTGCGTTAGACCCAGATATTGATCGAGTAATCTCTGTGATTCATCGTCTTCGAATTTTTTAGGCTGAAACGAACGTGATCTATATTCAAAGCTGAAATCACTGCTTCTGAAGCGCCGAAACTATTCTCTACATAACTTGTTATTTGGAGTATCGCCACCGTGAACTTTCCCAAGGATACGATGAGCTTCAGCTGCACTTTTTCAATCAAAACTTACCACAAATGCTGTTTAGTTATCAAATCCGGAATTTTCAACAGCTTAACAACATACGTTTTGTATGAAATAATTTGAACTGGATGTTATCGGCAGATGTCCTATTTGTCTAAAACCGCGGTTTTCAGCTGTTACTATTCAAAAATCTTATGTTTTCAGAGGCAGTTTCTGAAAACGGACCAATTTAATTTGTAGTTTCGATATTATATCATTATATTCCATTACACGGAGGGAATGCAAAAAGCAAAAGGCAATTTTCCTCATAGATATAAAACTGCCGGTATTTCCTTTGGTGATCACAGTTCTCTCTGTTTCCAATGATTTTCCCTCCTATCCTAAGCATGATAAGATGAAATCCACTGTTGTTCTCGTCACATACAGTATAAAATTCGACGTCTTTCGCCTTTCTCTTCTACTTCCGGATAAATAAAATAAATAAATAGAATTCCCTAATACCGTTACTTCCTCTTGTCTACGCACAATTTCTTCCATGCCCGTCTCTTCACTCTATTTCGTGCTTTCCTGATTTATATCGTTCTTGGATTCGAGAAGCGGAATAAATGGAATTTTGAGATACATAAATGTGTTTTAGATTGCGTTAGGTGTGATTTCTGCTCGCTTATTCGCTGTTGGTTTTTTCAAATAAAATGTTTGTACAAGAAATGCCGAGATTATTCGTGTTGAGAATTGCCAAGTTTTTGTTTCCGAAACGTCACGGTTCACTGAAGATCATAATAGGGGGAATAGCTACACTATGAGAAGAAATAAGAAAAAAATTGTGAATAGAATAAACCTGTGTTAGTCTTTGTTCAAATTCATTCTATCTCTTCAAAAAAATAACCTATTAAAACAAAACAGTTATGCCAACTAATCATTTTTACCATTCTGTTAGGCCTCTGAAGGAATGGCTTTTAGCTACTGCGTAGAATTTTGTTTGATAACTTTCAACGACTTAAATTTCCATTACGAAGGTGCAACTTGAGCCGGAAAAGCAAAGAAAAAGTGACATGTGAATAGATTTTGCGAATACGATGCTTTTTCGAGGATATGGATACCCAATTCCACACCATTCACGCTATATAGCTTGACTCGTTATCAGGGTGCAACATTTCTCAAATGCTTCGTAACGACTAGACAATAATTTTCATCAATAGTTAAACTTAAAAAAAAAAGTAAATAACTGGATCCAATAACAACGGTTCATTCGCATTACCATTTCCCGATACATTTATCGAGAAAAATAACTAAACAAATAAATTCCCCTCTATATATTATAGAAAATCCTCACCATGGATACATAACCCTGAGTTATTTTGTAAATTTACTTACCGAAATCCAAAATTATTCAAGAAAATTCAACAATAAAATTCACCCACGAAGAAGAACAAAATGATAGCATAAATTTTTAGACTTAAAAATAACTGAAATTAACAATGGACATGATTTTTCGATTCACCGCAAACACAAACAGACTGCACAATACATTCCTCTTCAAATCACCCTTTATCATATAAATTAGCAGCATACAATAGTATGTTGTGTAGACTGGTTAACGTACTTATATCACAGAAGAAATTTGAGATAGAGTTGAATATAATGAAACAAATTGCAGTAAATAATAGGTATAACCCATCAATTATCCACATACTATTGAATGAAATTCCACTAAAACGATCCATGTCATTAGTTTACGCACAAATAAGAATAAATAAAAAATGAAAAGTTTATTTGCTTACCGTCAATAGGATGAAAACCTGAATTGACAGCTAGATATTCGAAGAAAAATAGGAATCTTAATATCAGTTATGAAACCATAAATTCTTTAGGTAAATTGATGAAAAATAATAATGATATTTTCAATAAGAACAATATCAGGAGCATATAGGTTAACTTGCGGTACATGTCCATATGTATACATTGGCCAAACAGGCGTAGCTTTCGAGAATAGGATTCATGAACATCATTCGTTAAGAATTAGTCGAATTCTACTCATCTTCAAGAATCAGAACATGATTTGTAATTTCTCCATATCGAGAACAAAGTCTATAGACTGGACCTATTAGAAGCATTATAAATAAACCGGCATTATAGAAAATATTTTAATTAACGGCCAAACAGATGTGAACCGATTTCCGTTTTTGAACCTCTTTCAATTAATTCCCAAAAACCTTTATTTTATTTGTTTTTTTTTTTACTGAAACCTGTATTTAAGGAGAACGATTTTGTGAAAGTAGTAACCATACACACCTGAAAAATCCCAAAAACCTTTATTTTATCTGGCTTTTTTTACTCAAACCTGTATTTAAGGAGAACGATTAGGTGAAAGTAGTTAGTAACTATACACACCTGAAGAAATCAAAATGTAATTGACGAAAAATTTGTTGTGAAAACAATAAATAATAGCGGAAATAACGTATTTTACTTTAGAGCATATACGATGAATTTCCGTCAAGTATCAATCAAGAATATCTCAGAACTGATTCTAATAACAATAAAGTTCAAATGCAGCAATCAAAAATGAATAGTAAAGATATCCTGTAAAATAAATTTTACCGGATGTTTCTTTTGCAATTATATCTCGAAATATCTCTCAATCCTTATTGTTTACATAATTATTTTTAAATTGCCTGAACTTTATTCATTTCATTTCAAAATTCGAGAATGATTACCTATTCTGAATAGAATCAGATTCATAAACCTACGTATTCTGCTCTCCTAGAATACTGTATAAACTGAATGTGAACTTTTACAATCAGCTTTTATTTCGCAAAAATGTCATTCACGAAATATATCTGGTAGTTTTATATACGACTTTACGAGCTTATTTATGAAGTTCCATTATTATTTTACGACACCTGCATGATGTTGATGCATAAGGCTTCCAGTCTCTCCCCTATGCATTCATTTATTGGTTCAAATTCAACCAAGTAATTTGAGTATCCATACCGACATGCATACTCGTACATGGTTGAGATAGGTAACGGAAGACACATCGATCGATGTTAACATATACCGTTATTACTGACGACAACATCCATTCAAATGAAGAACACGTATACATATATGAATAGTTGCGAAAAAATTTACGGGGTAATTTCTTGTCAAAAAACAGGATGAGTCAGTCATATAAACTTTATTTTTAAATTAAAAATAAGCAATATCGAATGTTTCGTTCCAAACATACGTACCTGAACTCGTCAGAAAGGCGTGGTGCATATGTTTGGAACGAAACCTTCGATATCACTTATTTTCAATTTTAATTAATAATTTATTCTTGTTGGGTTTTTTATTACATTTTATATTGTATATTGTATTTTAATTTTAATACGTCTATTAAATATAAGCAGTGCTTATTATTAGACATCAATTTAATTCTAAAATTTTTGAAAAAAAAATTTTTAAATTAAAATTGTAGAAGATTAACAGATTGAATCTGTTTTGATATTCAAATATTGTAATTATCATTCTATCGAGAAAAAACCGCATCTTATTATTTTACCAAAGAAAATAATCCAGTGGAGATATGACGCATTATCTTGGAGGCCAATTAACTGGACCATTTTTCGAAATAATATTATCACCAAATCTTTCTTTCAATAAATGAATTTTTACGATAGCAGCATGAGGCGAAGCATCATCTTGTTGGAACCAAAACACTTCTGGGTCGATACCATTCAAATTTTGAAACAAATAATCATTGATCATCGATCTGTAACGAGCACCATTCACTTTAACATTAGCTTCAGCATCGTTTTTAAAGAAATATGGACCGATGATGCCTCCAGCATGTAGAGCACACCATACAGTGCATTTTTCAGGATGCAATGTAACCTGAAGAACTTCTTTAGGATAGTTTTCACTCCATATACTTCAGTTTTGCTTGTTGACATGCCGTTCAACCAGAAGTGAGCTTCATCACTAAACACAATTTTACGATAAAAAAGTGGATCAACTTTAAGCTGTTCTAGGGCCCAAGCATCAACCAAATGACTCTTATTATGGTCAAAAGGCTTTAGTTCCTGAACCAGTTCGATCTTGTATGAGTGTAGACCAAGATTTTTAGGCAAAATTCTCCATGTGGTGGAGGCACAGAGTCCAAATTTTTGTGAACATCGACGAATAAACAAATCTGGATCATCATTATCACTATGACTTACAGCAGCGATATTTTCTTCTGTACGTACATTTTTTTGTCTTGTTGTTGTTGTTGCATAGAGAAAATGTTGTCCGAAATCTATCGATAGATCAACGAATAAGCTGCTCTGATGGACGATTATGTAAACCATAAATTTCACAAAGTGCTCTATAAGTTTGGCGAATAGAACACTGATTTTCAAACTAAATTTCAACAATTTGTAGACGTTGTTGGGGCGTGAGTCTTTCCATGATAATTTGTCAATGCTTACTGAACAGAAATGTCAAACTAACATGGCTTCTACCTTCAGTCAAACCACAGTTATACCTATCGAAGGACCTATCACTCTAAGTTTCTCTGATTTCTGATATTTATTTCGAATTTCAAAGGAAAACATTCACCAAATAGACTCAAAATTAATAATTTACTCAATTTTTCGAATGAGCCATTTTAAACAATAAGACCTTTAAAATATTATGAAATATGTCTTGTGACATATCTTTCAATGACCTTAAGATAAAATTCTTGGTATTGATTTCAAAGTCTTTATAATATAGAAAACGTGCTCATCGGTGACTGTATTTGGGATAGTGTTTTAAATTTTCTGAATAGGTAAGTTTCTTATTTTATTATTATGTTTTATTCCAACTGTAAGAGTTGTCTGAAAATTGAGAATCATCTCAAATACTTTTATATTTTGAATTGGGTATTTTATCATTTCTGTAGTCTTATTGGGTTTTTACAACAGTTGATAAATCCACGTATGCATGATATACAATATCATAACAAAATGGTTTTCCAATCAATAATCAATTTCATGCTTATATGATATAGTTTCTCGAATATTTTCAGTGAAAGTTTTTCAGAATTCCGATGTCAAATTTTAATTTTAAAAATTCGTTTTATGTCTGACAAATTTATTTTTATAGTTTTAATATTAAAACCAAAAAACTGTCAGACAATTCTTTCTCTATTCTCTCTTCTGGATCAACATATATCCCAAATATTTCACTTGCAGAATTCCTTTTAATATCTATTCTAGAAAATTTGGAACCCATCAGAATTTTGTTTTATACATTTTCCTAAAGCCATTCCGAATAAATTTCCGTATTTTAATTTTTCTCATCAGCAGAACATAACTGATTTCTACTTATATTTATATTTATGATAGATTGGGCCGTTGCTTGGTAGAAATCAGTTGTAATTGTCATTATAAAATAAAACACTTGTTTACATTTTCTACTTTATTTTTGGTATTGACGTACGTTTCGTCTTTGCTAGAAAGACTTCATCAGAATACCTGATGAAGTCTTTCTAGCAAAGACGAAACGTACGTCAATACCAAAAATAAAGTAGAAAATGTAAACAAGTGTTTTATTTTATAATGACAATTATATTTATATATGTCTCGTTATCTGCTTACCTTATACAAGTTGTGAAATTTAATTTTCGATAAGATACCTTCTTAGGGCGATTGAATATTTAAGCTCTTTTTTTTCCAACTTGAAACAACAATGAAAAGTATTTTAATTCTTTAGAATTTCGTGAATTTCATTACACTCCAATATGGCGACATGTTTCTTTCTGAAACATTCGAATGTTGATCACACCATATTTTTATTTCGAATTCATACATCCCCAAGCTGTAATTTGAAATCATACATGAGATAAGCAATAAAGGCGGTTTCTCTCTGGAACTATATTTTTGCCTCTCAAATATTCAAGAGAAATTTATAACCAATATAAATCTTTTATATACTATCGGATTTTCGCTATAACTTCTGACTTGGGATACAGAGCTATACGTCTTGTTTTATCAAAAACTTATGACATAAAATATCGCTTACTAAGCACTTGATTCCAACAGTCTCACCAACCGATAAATAAAAAACAATAGAAGTCTGAATCTAACCAACTTTCTTCTTGGTTGAAATTGTGGAAAACAAAATCCGAGCAGGAAAATGTAGCAGTGTTGGTTCATGAAAATATCTTGTTCCTTGTATAAATTTGACACGGTTATTCAATCTCAACAAAATTTACCCCCAGTTCTTCTATAGAAAATTTCGGTAATATTTGTTTATACCTTGTTGATAATTTTAGGCTGAAAAATTTAATGGGTAAAATTTGAATTGGTCTACAAGTATACGATCTTCATCTTCGTAAAACATTTTTGATAAAGTATTTTTGAGAATAATTGGTTATAAATATTCATACCGCTTTAGCCTTCAAACTCATTAACAAATAATTTTCGTCGGGAACAAAGTGCTATCGTATCGCAATTTTCGAATTTTGAGTTGAAAATGTCTCGAAAAATTAGGACAGATGTGGAATCTGAAAATATCGATTATGTTCAAATCAAGTGATTGAATGTGAAATAATAACATGAAAGCACATGCATAATTTCGTAGAGATTAAATTACAAGTATCCTTTCAATTATTCCTAGCTTACTTCAGCAAAACTTATGGAAGTATTTGAAATTTTGTTCAATATAAATTCTTTTTTACTTTTTTGCAAATACCTAACGATCCAGACTGGAGGCAGAAGGAAGGAGGCTGTCTTTAAACCATGTTATCTTTATTTTTATCAGTTTTTTCAGTTGGCCATCCGTATACATTATAACTTTCAAACTTCCGAAGGAAAAATTGCTATAAATTTTTCATCATTATAAAATTAGTAAGTTACATTTTTGGCAATCATCAAAATCAATCTGGCATACTCATCATCACATAGAGGTATGAAATCTCTAGTTATCTTTCTGATCTGACACTTATTTTCAATTAACTGTTCGTTAGGAGTAAACTTTTTGACAATCACAAAATCAAGCAGGCTCACTGTTTTTCACGTGGAGTAATGAACTCTATTGATAATGAATTTTAAATTTGAATGTAGTTTGAATGAAACCTCCAAAATGAATATGCCGTTTTGCCAAAGCTATCTAAATAATCCCTCGTTTTCTGTGATTTTTTGTAGTTTTCCAGCTACGACTGTTTCCGCATTTTTATCTGCAGCCTCAATTCATAGAGATAAATTATTGAAATATATATTTTTTGTTCGAAATAGGAGAACAGTAGACTCTGCAAAGAAAATAATTGAGCGACTCTACGATACTACAGCACTCTGTAAAAAATTGAAATAAGGGGATTGTTGCAAAATGGCGAATGCGCTCTGTATTCAACTCTGGGTAACCAGCTTTGAAATACAACTATTTTTCATGATGCAGAATTATCATATCGTCTCCGAACTGTTTTCGTTCATTAGGTATGTTGTCCACCTTTTTCTGACAAAATCGATCATTTATCTCAATAGTCCTGGGACGAATAATATCTTAATAAGGTAAATATATCACTTGGCTTAAGTTTCACAAAAGCTTTTTTGTCGTTGACCTATATGCTTCGGGTTTCAACCCATTTTCAAAACTGAGGTGAGTTTACTTAACATAACAATTTATTACTTTTCGGACAATAGATAGAAGTGACGGGATTTTTTTATTTGAGGTTATTAACAGTAAGTTATAACTGTTGACGGTATTTGCGTATCCTCAAAGGTACTTTTAACAGATATCAGCAATGGGAATAAATCAAATTCTCAACTTTTGTTTTTGCCAGATATTTTATGTGAGCAGAAGAGATATTGAAGTAGGTCCAACATTTTGCTTCTATTACCTGAGTGTCTAATTTCGGTTTTCTGAAGTCTAAGAAGTGGTTTACTTTTATGCAATGAGCAGAAAAACCAGTAGATGTTTTATTTTACCGAATGGATTTTTTTATGCTCATCTGATCTTATGTGATTGAACGACCAGTTTGACCTATATAAAAAGCAGGGCAGTCACTACAATGTAATTTGTATAAAATTTGAATATTCAAACAAATTGAAATATGTTTATCTTATACAATTTTAATTTCAAAAAAAAATTTTTGTATTCAAAAAACTTTTAGAATTAAATTAATGTCTAAAACAAGCACCGCTTACATTTAATAGACGTATATAATCAAACCTCAATATGTACTGTCAAATGGAATAAATAAACCAACAGATATACGAATGTCATTAAAATTAATAAATAAATAGTTATTTTTAAGGCTCATTTAAATTCATTGCCATTCCATTTTGTTATATTTCTTTTATCAAGTAAAAGGCCTTTCTATTTCATTTTATATATAATATATAATTATATTTTGGCTTCAATAAATCTCATTATGGAATGTCAATGAATTTAAATAAGCCTTAAAAATAACTCACACTGTTCTTTGATTTTGTTAGAACATAGATCAATCTTGAATTATAAAATTGATCTGTGTTTCGAAGCATTTGTCCTTTTACACGTGCTGAGGGTTTGGATATAGGTTAGTTTCTTGATTTTGATATTTGGAATATTATTGAGGACTGAAGACGGAATTGCTTAGAATTATATTTGTTTTTTGAAGATATAGTGCATGTTTTTAGAGATTTCTGAATTAACTTATTCAAATATTTAAATATATTGAATATTTCAAATAAATTATATTCTTTGAGAAGTCCTTTGAGTGTGTTTATGTTTTTAAAAGGCAATTGGTGTCCTAAAAGGTAAGACCAGAAACAAAATTTTGTCTCCTTTAAATATTTATTCATCAATTTTAATGACTTTCGTATATCCGTTGGTTTATTCATTCCATTTGACATTATATATTGAGTTTTGATTATATACGTCTATTAAATGTAAGGGCTTGTTTTAGACATTAATTTAATTCTAAAAGTTTTTTGAATGAAAAAAGTTTTTTTTGGAATTAAAATTGTAGAAGATAAACATATTTCAATTTGTTTCAATATTCAAATTTTGTTATATTTCTTCTATCAAGTAAAAGGACTTTCTATTTCATTTATTATGTAATTTGTATATGCGACTTTTCTCTCCAATATTCAAACAATTTTTGTTTTAAACCAAATTTGACCCTAGATTTTTCTTATTTATAGATATGGTGTTAATGTTGTTTTTTCTGAGTCTATTGCAAATAAGTAATAAAAAAATGATATCTTGCAAGACAGATACTTTAAAAATATTATACTCCAAAACACCGAGAAATCGTATAATATACATGAAGGTGATTCGGATATCTAAAGGTATTCTAGATCTCTGATTTATCACTGGACAACCTGTATATCTTATTATTCAATATACCATAAAAACCTCTATTACTTGCATGAGATATCGTATATATCTCTAAGTGTATTTACGTTCAAGTGCTTCTGACAAAATTATGAGCCATCTGATGCAAGCTTTTTTTTTCAGTTAAGCGAAGAATTGGGATACGTCCTATATTCGGCCCTTGGTTCCTTCTACATTCCCTCCTGTATAATGGTCTTCGTGTACATAAGGATCTATTATGCAGCAAAAGCTAGAGCAAGACGTGGTATAAGAAAACCTCCACGAAGACAACCTCAAGATGCTGTTACAAGTTTTACGAATGCTCCTGGAGATTCAAAGAATGGAAGGTAGGAAATCACTTTGACCTTCTAGTTATGTGAGCATCTGTTGACATATGAAGATTCTTTTTTAATTAGTTTGGGTTCTGAAATATACTCGGTGATATTAGAAATGTCACATCAAAAGTGAAAGATTTCTTCCATCTGATTTTTTTGCGAAACAACGACTATATTTACCGTCGATAAAATTAATAATCTTGGATGATTTTCAACTGAAAGAACATTCTATTTCTTTTTTTCTTGCCAGAAACCAGTTTTTGATAAATATTTAGTACTACGGCATATTATAATCTGACTTAAACACCAGGAAAGTTTTTCTGCGTTTGTAACGTGAAAATATCGGATATACATTTCTTTACTTGAATTAGCTCTCAAAGGTGTCTTGTATGTATTTTCCATACTCTAGATGGCGCTAGTGTATGATTAATACCTTAGCGTCACTGTGTATATGGAATATTGACAGATTTGTATTCGCTGGTATTCATTGCACTTATGGAAACCAACAAGTTTGAAACGTGCGTATGCCTGCAATTTGCCCCTGTGATCAGCAAAACCTTTTTGAGTATAGAATTATTATACAGATGTATGTTACACTTTCTCGATTTTCAGAGCTTTCTTTTGCCATAGTTAACACTCCTTACTAAACAGTTTCTGATACTTGGCTTCACTACATTGCCGAAAAAACAAGCCGAATAAGTTATTCCTTTTTTGTGTCAGCGGGTCCAGAAAAAGTTTGGATGATATATTTATACAATTAGGTCCATTTATTGATGAACTGGCTTCAGTTCAAGGTTTTTTGTACGCAATAATAATAATAAATAAAGTATACAAAAAAAATAGAACAAATTAACTTACAAAATAAACTAACATACTGAACCGGGTGGAGCTGAGATACAATATGATATGGGACTAGATGAGGGAATTACTCAGGTATAATTTGTCGGTCAACTCAAAAACAATTTCAATTTTATTCGGTTAATTGAAATTCACGTTTGAACATGAAGTATCCATGCTGACAATAAAAAGATTTTATTTTTATTCATTTGTAAAGGTCATAAATCTGTAACAATTTTAATAATTCTCTATTGCAAAATTTTGGTAGGAAATAAAATGTGATTAGATTTTCGGAAATCAGCTCATTGAACATATCCTTAAGATACCTATTTATTTGGTGGCTGGCAAAATATATATTTCGTGAATTCGTATTATTGGATCACAAATAATGATAAAAGGAATTAAAAAAGAAACAATTTCATTCTATATCCCTTCCTCATTATTAAGGAACATACATTCTCAAACTGGTGTATAACAAGTTGAACTTCGAAAGTTTCATATATTTGTGGAAGGTTTCGGCTTGTGTTAGAAAAGTCAGTAGAATCGAAAACTTTTTCAATTCATTATCTTTTAGGTAAATGCATTTTTTTTAGCTAAAACAATGAATCATATTAATTTATGCTCCCAATACAATGAAACAGAAAGCATTAAATAATCATTTCGAAGCAAAAATTATCAATCCTTTCATAAACAGAGAAAAACAACTTATTTTAGAATAAATATACCCCACTTCCAAAACAGGAAACAACAAAAAATTTGTAAAACTAACATATCTTAGAATAATTTCGTGAGATATCGCTCACATAGTTTCAATAACTATTATGAGAATAGTTCACATCTACATATAAAGTTTCTAACCTATTTTTTGATGCTAATGACTAAAACAACCGGCTTTATAATTCCAGAGACTCTGAATTAAGATGTCATGAGTGGAGTTGTGTATATGTGGGAAGAACAGAGAGAGAGATTTCACAAAACCATTCAAAGAACATAAAGCATCGAAAATACAACTCTAGTTTTTGAAATATTTTTTGGGCACTGTTCACGTTTTCCTAGAATAAGATAATCTTAAAATACTACATCTGGAAGTACAAGGCAAGAACACAGACATCCTGGAATAAATGGCGGTTCAAAAAATTATCACGATCCGGCAGTTGAAATCTTGAACCAGCGGACGGACCAAAGTCTTCCATAAATGTATAAAATCTTTGAAATAAACCTTATTTTACTGCGTAACTAGGGTAGAAATATTATCCATAATGAAAAAGTGATGGAAAATTTCCTATTTATTTCATTTTAAAAATGAACAATCACAAAGTAAGGGACTACCCCACTCCACCCAATAAGACTTGCTGCTAAATGGTGAATGAGCTAACCAAATTTCACGTATTATTCGCCATTTAGCACACTATCCCATTCCTGGATTTATAAATTTTTACTATCCCGAGCCTCCTTAAGAGGACAAAATTAAATATAAATATTTGATACTTCTTTTTGAAAGTGATTTTCTTGACCTCTGCCTGAAATTTGTTTTTCGACCTTCGTCTAACCGAAAACAAATATTTACTCTAATTAACGAAACTCTATCAGCAACTTAACATTGCTAACGGATAAATACACCTTTGAAACTTATCAACTAGAATTTAGATGATTAAATTACCATACCTTACAGACCAACTATTCCTCAAACGGCCCTTTCATGCTTCTTCTATGTATTTCCAATACAGCTTAGCTCTTTTCTCTTCCCATTCGATCGTTTTTCCACTTCCTTTGAAGCCTCACTATAAAATTTCTACAAGACGAGATTGCTTCGGAGTGTTCCATTCGTTCTGTAAGTATCAATACTTTTGATCTTATCACAAAATGATTCCCAGAATACGGTGAAATTGTGCGGTGCCCCTGAGTAGCGTATAATATGGAAAAATCTTTCACGTCTGAATATATGAATATTCGTTTATTTGAACTACTTCTATGTAAAGTCTTATCTGTTCTGAAATAAATTTTTCCCGAAGATTTGGGATATTTTCCATCAACTTATAGCTAGAAAGTAATTAAAGATTGATAGAATATTTTCACATCGAATTCTAATACATTAACTTGAATAATATCGATCTAGAGTGAAGTTCATTTTTATATTGAAATGCTCCATCCAGATTTATTTGGTAGTTGATTAAAATCAAAATAATTTTCTGCAAAAAACTAAGTTTCAACACCAGAAAAAACAAAACTTTCACAAAGCTTTGCTTAAAGTTTCTAAGTGATACTATTGGATGCTTTTTTTAGAGTGATAGAACTACCGATGGGTATAACTGTGATTTGACAGAAGGTCGAAGCTATTTAGTTTTGACAGTAAGCATTGAAAAATTAACCTGGAAAGACTCACGCCGTAACAACGTTTAAGAATTGTTGAAATTTATTTTCGAAATCGTTATTCTATTTGCCAAACTTCTAGAGCACTTCGTGAAATTTATTTACATAATCGTCCATCAAAGCAGCTTTTTCGTCGAACTATCGATAGATTTCACACAATATTTTCTCAAATAAAAGCTACAACAAAGAGACAAAGAACTGTGCGTACAGAAGAAAATATCGCTGCTGTAAGTCATAGTGTTAATGATGATTTAGATTTGCCATTAGTCGACGTTCACAAAAAGTTGGACTCTGTGCATCCACCATATGGAAAATTTTGCGTAAAGATCTAGGTCTACACCCATACAATATCCAACTGGTTCAAGAACTAAAGCCACTTGATCATAATGAGTGTCGTTTGTTTGCTGATTGGGCTCTAGAACAGCTTGAAGTTGATCAATTTTTTACCGTAAAATTGTATTTCGTGATGAAGCTCATTTCTGGTTGAACGGCTATGTAAACAAGCAAGCTTGCCGTATATGGAGTGAAAACAACCGTCAAGAAGTTGTGCAGGTTCAATTGTATCCTGAAAAATACACTGTATGGTGTGCTTTACACGCTGGAGGAATCATCGGTCCATATCTGTTTAAAACCGATGCTGGAGCTAATGTTACAGTGAATGGTGATCAATGATTATTTGTTTCAAAATTTGAATGTTATCGACCCTGAAGTATTTTGGTTCCAACAAGATGGTGCTACACCTTCTGCTGCTACCGTAACAACTGATTTATTGAGAGAAGATTTGGCGATAACATTACTTCGAGAAATGGTCCAATTAATTGCCCTCCAAGATCATGCGACCTAACTCCACTGGATTATTTTCTTTGAGGTTATGTCAAGTCATTGGTTTATGCTGATAAACCAGAAATAATAGACGATTTGGAAGCCAACATAACTCATGTTATTGATTAAATAAGGCCTGAATTACTCGAAAAAGTGGTCCAAAATTGGTCATGTCGAAAGCGGTTCCTCAGGGCTAGTTGTGGTGGACATATGCCGGAAATTATTTTGAAAACATAAATTTCATAAAATTATCTTTCAAATAAAAAAAATTGGCTTCAATCTTAATTTAAATGTGTTTTATTTCAATTTAAAGTCCTATCACTATCAAAAAAACACCCCATATATCATCAGATAGGTGAGAACTTAACAAAAGGTACTGTATTCCATTCAATGAACTGAATAATATTTATTTCATTCATGTCTTTATTTATATATTTTTATTATATCGAAGGTATATGTATTTATCTTTACTTATTCAGAAACTAACTTTCTATGAAATTGTTTCTCACTATATTGGTATTTAATGAATATCAATTCCTTTAAAATATCATCTACCATTTTTATCTGACATTTATCAAAATTGAATGAGTTTTGCACTAGCCCATATGTAAAATATCCTTAGATATTTGTTATGAAAAAAAGAGTAGGGACAATTTTGAGAATTGCATGATGTACAATTTTTGTCTGAGATATTTTCCTTAAAAAACTAACCGTCTCACTGAGGAGTCGAAAAACACCATTTTTGCGAACTCTGTCCAAACAAAAAACAACGACAGAATGTTTTCAGTGTGAAATGCCACCTTGACAACTAGCATAAATCTGAAATTGTTTGATCGATACTTTACGGGATATCGATCACTACGAAAAAATGGTGGATTTTTAGCCTTTTAGCTTGCATTTTATTTGAATCAAACAAGATAATATACTCGAGAATTGATAGAAATGCGGCAAAAAAATGCATTTGATTGATTACATTACGCGTCTTGATCAAGCGGAAAAATTTCCTGAATAATCTACTGCTCCATTAATGAATGAACATGTATTCTGAATATTTCAGTATATAGCAAGCTCAAATTTTTGACCCAATTTCGACATTGTCAACCTGTTCGTTAGAGAGTCTCGGTGATAAGCTTCCCTAATGATTCTTGGGCGAATTCAGGGAAACTGATCGATGAGGAGTTAATTATAAGGATCTCCTCAGAAGTGAGAGGAAATACCTCGCTTTCGAGAAGGGAAATAGCTAAGTGCATCCGAGTTGTTTTGAACTAAGTTTGGAATTTATTGGAGTTCGCTAATGTTCAGAAGAGGATTAGGTAATTGCAAGAAGAATTAGCGTTCGGGAAACAGATTTTGGTACTACATGACATGACTTTGTCCGGTTTCTGTTGTTCGTTCGGTTTAGCGTCTACTTCTAAAAGACGTTTTAAGCTAACCTTTAATGGAGACAGATTGATAGGATTTATGACCATTTTTAGGGAAGAAATAAAGCGGATAAAGGAATGATGGTTATAGAAAATTAACGGGTTATCATCCATTTCATGGTCCGGATTTCACAGCCCTGTTTCGATGACATACGTTCAACATAACTGTAATCCGAAGCCTCATGCGTCCAATTGAAGGTTAGCCATTCAACAATATGGATCGTTTGTCTACTTCCGAACGTGTGGAAATTGTGAAAACTCAGCACAAAAATAATGATTCTGTAGTAAGTATGTTTCGTGCACTTAAGGTAGATTATGGTCGACATAATCGTCCATCTCAGCGTACAGTTGGTGATACAGTGAAAAAATTCGAAAGGGCTGGATCTGTTGCTGAAATCTTAAGGCTCCTACATCATTGAAATGCAGACTGGACCGAAAATATTTCTACTGTAAGTGAAAGTGGTGAAGAATATGCAAATTTATCAATTCATAGCGCACGCAATATTTGGGCCTATCTTTGGGCACGCTATGGCGTATTTTGCATCTGCATTATCAACTCCATTCTCACAAGGTTTAGTTGACACAAGAACTAAAGCTAGCTGAAAAAAATGCGTACAAGAATAAAAGAATGCGTAAAGCATATGCCGATTGAGAACTTGAACATCTTTCACTCGTTGTCTATGTAAACAAGCAAAATTGTGGTATCTGGGGCAGTTAAAATCCTTATGTAACTACTGAGAGACCAGTACATCCAAAGAGTCACTGAATAGTGTGCAATTTGGTCAAGTTAAGTGATTGGCCCGTACTTCTTCGAAAATGAAGAAGGTGTCACTCAAACCGTCAATTCTCATCGCTATAGTCAAATAATTACCGATTTTATTTAGCCTGAAACTAATGATGTGGAATTGGAAAAGATGTGGTCCCAGGAAGATAATGCAACAAGCGACATAACGACTCGTTTCGGCTTTATTGGAAGTAATATTCCCAGGACGCGTAATTTCTGGTTTCGGCGATGTAAATTTTTTTTTATTATTATCCTGATACGCCTAAATCTTCTGTGAAGATCCCTCAGAAGCTTTTTCAGTTTGTGCGAGTTAGGAGTGCAGTTTTGTTGTGGGTAGGCTTTGTAACTAGGATCTTGCACCACTTTAGGTCACAGCACTGTTAATTTTTGACCCAACAGTAAAATGGTGGTCGACACCCGTCCAACTAGAAAATTTCTTTTCCTCCTGAATAGAATTCAAACCCGCGACCTTTCGGTTACGAGCCCTATGCTCTACGATTGACCTGTCGGCACGCGGAATTGGCCACCAATATCTTGTGATTTATCGCCTTTAGATTTTTTTGTGGGGTTATGCGAAAAATCGTGTTTATCCCGGTAATCACAGTATGGGCGATCTGAAAACCAACATCTTTCATGTTATTGTTGAGATATTGCCCGAAATGTGCTGGAAAATCATCGAAAATTACCTCATAAGGATCGAGTCCTGCCAGAGATCACGCGGAGGACATTTATATGATGTTGTATTCCACACATAATGGCAAGGTCCGAGCATTACATTAAAATAAAATTTGATCGATATTCTGAATAGTGTTACCTTTATTTTCGGAAGCAAAAAATGGATGACCCTGTATAAATGAAAATTTAAAATTTACTTCAAATAGTTTCCTCAAAATATTATAGATACAAGCTGGATCAATTCTGCGAAACCACTACAGACTTTATCTAAAGAATCTTTTAAAATTATTTTAGAATCAATCTGAACAATAGTCCTTGAAAACACTGTTTCTCTTTATATGCTTAAAGAATTATCAAGAAATATAAGCGGCAGCTAATAATTAAAGAAACAAAAAAATAACATAAAGTACTGACCGCTATCGTACAGAACTACACTATTCAGGACAAGCTAATTTCGACTGGTTATTCAGATATAACAAATTCCATCACTAAAAAATGCTCCACATAGAATCCTGGAAGGTGTTCTCTCACATTCTCTAGAAGAACAATCTGAAATTCTTATTCATATTCCCCTCAGCTGAAAGTTATTTAGATGTTTAATAAAAACAAAATGGAAAAATGTATATAAACATATCGGGTGTTTTTTGTTTAGACTGATAGAACTTTAAATTGAAATAAAACACATTTAAATTAAGATTGAAGTAAATTTTTTTTTACTTGAAAGATAATTTTAGGATTTTTTTAGCATTTAGGGTTTAAAAATAATTTCCGGCATATGTCCACCACGACTAGCTCTGAGGAACCGCATTCGAACAGACCAATTTTGGACCACTTTTTCGAGTAATTCAGGCCTATTTCATCAATAACACGAGTTATGTTGGCTTTCAAATCATCTATTGTTTCTGGTTTATCAGCATAAACTAATGACTTATGTCGCATAATCTTGGAGGCCAATTAATTAGAACATTTCTCTAAATAATGTTAACGCCAAATCTTTCGTTCAATAAAACTCGAGTAGAGAAAATGTTGTCTGAAATCTATCGATAGTTCGACGAATGAGCTGCTCTGATGGACCATGATTTAAACCATAAATTTCACGAAATGCTTTATAGGTTTGACGAATAGAACACTGAATTTGAGAATGAATTGCAACAATTTGTAAACGTTATTGCGGCGTGAGTCTTTCCAAGATGAATTGTCAATGCTTACTGAACAGAAATTTCAACAACATGGCTTCTACCTTCTGCCAAATTACAGTTATTCCTAACGAAAGTTCTATCACTCTAAGAAAAACACCCTATACATTTATTCACTAAATATTCTGTTCTAATGCGAACTTCAATACACGTGGTCTAGTAGTTAAACACTATTAAAAAAACTAGGCTAGTCCACAGTCTATGGCAGTTTTCAGATATGAATCTACGCCAATTTTCAGAGCTTTTGTTTATTGTGACTTATGTCATCGACTGCTGTGGTCATTAGCCATACCCTACCACCTGACGTACACAAATATACCCATAGGCGCAGCGGGACTCGAAACCGCAATCCCTGGTACCATAGCCAGCATCTACGCTCACTATGGAACCATGTTATAATACTTGTATCAAGAAAAAACTTCTTTCTATTATTTTATTGTATATATAATAATTATATATTTTGATTTACACTAATACATATTACCATTTGGTTTTAAAGGAATCCATAAAATACCTTCCAAACTTTGTGTAATTTCTGTGACGAACATAGAATACGTAGAAATTTTAAAAGTTCACTTCATTCTAGTTTTGTTTATATGAACACATTAAGCTTTTGTGGTGAGATATAATTTTTGTTAATTATTCTAATTTTCAAATATGAAGTAGGGCTGATGAGTTTTCTGTTGTGGGAATTCTAAATTGTTTTTTGAAGATGTTCTGCATGTTTTAGCAACTTTTTCGAAGGACCTTATTTTGAGCAAGTTGTTTCTGAAGAAATTTTGGAGGTTATGTTTTAGATTTTTGGAAAGGGATTTGGTTTTCACAAAACAAGGAACTCAACAAAATTGTGTATCCTTCAAGTATTCATTCCCTTTTGGTACTGTGTAATGAGTGTTAATTTCTAAATGTCTACTAAATTGAAACAGTGTTTCTCTGAAACATTTATTTTATTTAATTTTGAATGTTTTTGAATAAAAATTGTTATGAAAATATAATTTATAGGAAGTTAACAGAATGAATCTTTATGATATTTAAAATTTTTTATTAATCCTTCTATGAGGAAAAACACTCTTATTGTTATATCATAGTGGCGTGCTAAAAATCTTGACGTCTAATAAGTACTTCTGGAATTTCTTCGATGAACCTAGTATTAGTCACTCAAAAAAAAAAGATTCAGGAAGTCAGAACTCTTGTGAGTTTTTCATCAGGAAAAGAATAAATCTACGTTACTCGCTTCCCCAACATGTACTCAATATAAGAATTTCGCACGTAAACACAGTGATCTTTCATTTTGTTTCAGCACGAGGGAAACTCCGGCAGCAGGATCCGTAGACAGAAATAGCAACACCTCCCCAAGGGATGGCGAAAGGCAAATTGCCACAATAGAGTCCCATCCACGACCGATTCCCATACCCACCGTAACGTGTGATTTAGCTTCCGACATCTCCACCAGCGACCAGGGAGAGCTTGCCAATAACGAAGGAATAGACATCCAAAAGGATACCTTGAAGGTGTGTATCCTTACGCGTGTGATTCGTCCTGGGAGAAATTGCGAACTCATCTCCTCTGAAACGTGGCAATATTCGTATGTTTGGGGACTATAGGTTTTTGGTGAATAGGATTAATTGAATACAGAATCGTATAATTAGAACTAAACTGCTCAAAAATTGAAGTGGATATTCGAAAGAAAACTAAATTTTCGCACTTCAGGATTGCTGTACATAGGACATAGGAGAGGCGTATGCTTGCGTATTACACACAAAAAATATGTTCCTCAAGACACTAAATTACTTTATTACAAAAAACTAAAAATAACTTATTTCTTGTGGTTGTATGATTTTCTTTTCTTGGGGTCCATATGAGGTATTGCAATTGATCTGGTGTTGTGTAGTATCAGTTCTGAATTAATTGTCATAAGTTTAACATGCGTTTAGAAGCCGTCCAACTTGATCACTTACTGTGCTGGTTAAACGGAGGTTCAACTCATCAAGCAGTTGCTAAGCGTCTCCGGGTTTCGCAAAGTTTAGTAAGTGGATTTTAGAATTGCTATCATATTAGTGGAAGTGTTGCATATACTCATAGGGATGGAGGAACAAGAGCTGCAACCGTCACACAAGATCGGTTAATACGGTTAACACCATGACTAAATCCCTTCTTCGCAGCATCCTGAAATCAAATCAAATCAAACCAAAATCACTTTATTGTCAAATCAATGTATAAACACGTATATGAGGTATATAAGTTCGCATAAAAGACTTACCTGAGAAGGGAAGAGTCAACTCTCCTTGGCAATACTTTTATTGTTTAAACAACTTGGTTCAGTCTTTTCCTTATGTTCAATACCTGAGAGCTTCAGTTGATGTGGCTATCAAGGATAATACCCAGTGAGTTGGTAGAAGGCTGCAACATAATTCTGCCACCATCCAGGGACACAGTATCACGAAACGTCAACCTTGAATGATGTGTCGAAAATGAGACACACTCCGTCTTCTGCAAATTCACAAATATTTGGTTATTCTCACACCATTTCAAAACGCATTCATATTTACCCCTGATATCATTCACTGCATCGTCTAATTGTTTTCTAGACACTATGATATTTGTGTTATCTACATACATTAAAAGCCGACTGTTCAGAATACTATAAGGAAGGTCATTTATGTACGACAGAATCAGTAAAGGACCGAGAATACTTCCCTGGGGAACCCCCATCTCTATTTTTTTGTCCAGCTGAGAAGTAGTCTTCACCACTCAGCTCAATGTTCACCTTCTGAACCCTGTCCCACAGATCGCTTTGGATCAGTTCCAGCTGTTTGTCTCTGATCCTATAGTGAAATAGCTTCTTCAGAAGTAAATCATGGTTGACGCAGCCAATTGCCTTACTGAGGTCCAAGAACAAACCAATTGAAGGATTACCATTCTCTAATTCTGAAACTATTGGGTCGACCATTTTAAATATTGCAATCTCTGTATCATTTCCTTTCAGAAATGATCATTCGCAAAGTTATTATATTTGCGAAGAAACTTAATTATTCGCACTGTAAAAATTTTCTCAAATATTTTAGAGAATGCGCTCAGAAGACTGATAGGTCTGTAATTTCCAATATTGTTGACATTTCCCTTCTTACGAATAGGTACAGAATTGGTATATAGAAATAATCGCTCATTCTGGCAACCTACCATTAAGAAAAAACGATTCAACGGTATAATGAATAGTGCTTCATAACGTCAACAACTCTTTTCGGTAGAGGTTCAATGTGCTTTTGGGGAGGCATTTCTTTCAATGAACCTACAGATTTTATTATCGTCATTACGTCATGACAGCAAATATTGTTTCCATATTCCCGCTGCAGGAGCCATTGGCGACAATTTTACGTTAATCGACGAAAATACATTAACCGAATGTATTGGCCTGCTATCACTCCAGATCAAAATTGAACATGCCTGGTCTGCAATGACACAACAATTACACCACTTTCTTGATCCACCGCACACATAACAATAGCTTTCCAATTCTTTGACGAACATTTGGTAAAACACACCTCAAGTTGTCATTGATAACCTCATAAAGTTAAAGTATTACGAAGAGCTACAGGAGGTCCCACCCGATATCAAACCGTGATTTCAAGATATTTCTATATTCGTTCGTTTATTTATTTAGTATGTTGTTGCTCTAAAGCAGTCTTGATTAGTGTTGCGGTTTCAAGCAGGTTATCCGTATGTAGACACCTAACTTAATTGAAGCTCTCGAAGGAAATGCGATGTTGTTACAGAGCTTCCACCTCTTAATAAAGAAGAGGGCGTTTCGTTCTGAGCATGCGCACCTGAAACTCTTCAGACAGGCCATGTGTTCCGCTTTGGAACGGTCGTTGAACGCTATGTGCCTTATCCTATTTGAACTCGGCGGGGATGGTCAGTCAGCAATATTTAGGCTAGTCGTGTCCTCTATATGATACGCCGGTCAAGCTGCAACAGAGCAAGGTTTCTGGACAAGGAGCGAAGAAGGTGGTTGCTAAACTCTCCTCCTCTAGTGAGCGTCGATAAGGTCACAGAAAAAGGAGTTGGCCAGGGAAGGAGATAGTCCGCGCTGGTCTGGTTGCGGTACCATCTCCAGCAGGGATCTATGGAATGAAAGGGAAGGTAGCTTCGGAATGATGGATAGGGGGCAATTAAGGCCTCCAAATGACTGGGTTCGTTTGCTCTTGAAGCAAACCCTCCGAATCCCGTCATGGTCACCAATGAAGCTCTCGAAGGCAATGCGGTGCTGTGAGGGAGCTTCCACCTTTTAATTAGGGCGTTCCTTCCTGAGCATGCGCACCTGAAACTCTTCAGACAGGCATGGTGTGCATGTCTGCCTGTGACGCCAGTGACCATGTGTTCCGCTTTGGAACGGTCGTTGAACGCTATGTGCCTTGTCCTTTTTGAACTCGGCGGGGACGGTCAGTCAGGAATATTTAGATTAGTCGTGTTCTCTATATGATACGCCGGTCAAGCTGCAACAGAGTAAGGCAGGTTTCTGGACGAGGAGCGAAGAAGATTGTCACTACATAGTAATACATAAGTACATATACAAAATCGCTTGTTTATTTCCCTTTATATATTATAACCTATGTACGCAAATTTTCCACATAAATTTTCTAGCAGTGGAACTGCTTCTTTTCTTCATAGGAATCAGCCTAGATGTGACAACATATTTTTATTAAGTAAACTATAACTTGAAATTTCTCCGAATTCAATTGATGGCTAAAGATCATTAACCATTCCACAGAATGTAAATTCTCAGGATTTATAATTTGAATTAAATCCAGATTAACAGCATATCAGATCCTTATCAATAGGGATAGACTTTCATACAAAAAAATTTGTTTTGCTATTTTCTGTTTGGTCCATTCAGTTTTGAGTGGCAAGGTGGCGTGGGGTGAAATACAAACGGATACAAGAGGAGACAGACTACTAGACTGGGCCATGATACACAGGTACATAATACACAATGACACAGATCATAGTCTAACATTTGACTATGACTAGAGGACTCACAATAAAAAACTGGCGATACAAAACGATGAAACGTTAAGCTTCCATATGTGAAGAACATATGACATAGATATAAAAGCGATAAGAAACACAAAACTATACAAAACGTATGACTGGATAGAATTTAAGACGGAATTGAACAAAGAATACAACAAGAACACGGTAGACGGTAGACAACACAAAACAACTGGACGATAAAGCAGAAAGGCCAAAAAATATGTACACATGTGTACAAAGTGAAAATAAAGTGGTAGACGAAACAAATGACTGGTAGACAGAAGAACCACAAAAGACAAGAAAGGCATTGAGAAAATCCAGACGAGAAGCACAACAAGAGAAAAATGAGGAGGATTTACAGAATACTAAAGAATTATTATAAGAAACAGATTGAGGAGAAAAATAAAACAAGTACCGATAAAGATGAAATAAATAAGCGAAGTATATGTGTAGAACAAACTCTGGAGATTTCTCAATAAAAAATAGAGGAAACCAGACACAAATATAGAGAAAGAACAACTAGCTGTTAGCTTAGACAAAAGTTAAAGCCGGAAGGCGGGTAGCTTAAGCACAAACTATATAGTTCGGACCTAACACCAAGAAATTTCGATTTTTTTCTTGCATTGCACAATTTCCTGAGTGATAAGAAATTAGCATTAAGAGAAGATTGTGAAAATCGATTATTAAAGTTTTCGCCAATAAAAACCTAGACTTCTACATTTTAAAGCTACCTTTAAAATGGCAACAAATAATAGAACAAAAAATTCAACCCCAATCGAACATTCCGATACATGTTAAATAAAGTCTTTAAGTTCACGCAAAATAATGGATTTTTTCCCTAACCTATTATTAAACCAACTTTCTGTCAAAACAAGAATGACACAAGTATTGCCTGACTCGAAAAAAACAATACTTCAAAATGCAAACTCTAGATAACCCACCCCTCATATCCGAGAAATAAATTTCTGATAAATTTTTTTTTAATTTTATTTGACACAGAAGAATGCACACAGGTGAACAAACACCCAAAGGCAGCATTCACTAAATAATACAATAGGACAGAGTTACAAAAATAAAATATTACGAATTTAATTCAAAAGAACAAAGTATTCTCTGCTCATAAATATATACATCAATGAAGTTTAGAACTACATAAAAAGCCTTCTCAAAACCATCTTCAAAACAGAAGGTAGGTGGGAACCTTGAGGCACTCCAGATGTTGATTTAAAGTTTCCTACTTTTACGTATGGAGAACGATTGCGCAGATAAGACTCGAACCACCCCAACACCCACATCATCAAGCTCCTGCAAAAGGAGATCAGTGTTGATTCTCTCGAAAGCTTTACTGAAACCTGTGTAGACAGTATTTACCCGAATACCAAGATTCAGGTTGCTTTGCATATATTTGATGAAACTGATGAGGTTTGTCTCAACTGACCTACCCTTGACGAAACCATGCTGTTCTGGTACTATTTGAACTTCCACAAGATGTATAGATCTGGGATTCAAATACTTTCTCAAAAATGCAGAGTTTAGTAATGGGGCGATAATTCTCAATGAGACTCCTACTTTCGGCCTTGAAGAGTGTAATTATACAGGCGATCTTCCACCAATCAGGAAAATGTCACTACTGAGAGATTTGTAGAAAATCAGTGAGAGAGGAAGACTCAGAGAGAAGCTACATTTTTTAGCAAAAATTGAAGAAACATCGTCCGGACCAGCGCCCTTATTTATATCCAACCTGTTCAATTCTGCTTCAACATGACTCGTGCTACTTTAAATGAGTTCCAATAAAGTGATCGGGACTGCCGACCTTAGAACCCCTATTGATGACTGTACTTGACCCAATGAAAACACACTCAAAATAATCAGCGAATAAGTTGCAAATTTCCGCACCTGATCCACCCTCACAATTCCCTATGACATATGATTAGGAATCCCTTAATCTCTCGAACTGACACAAACAAGTGACCGAAAAGTTTTTTCGGTTAGTTTTGAGTTCAGCATGAACAGAAGGCTCATTTTTTGCCACCCATTCCGATGATGGCTGGCTTGTTTGCATATCGTACTCACTGGTCTCATCACCAGTTATAATGCGTTCCATGAATGTAGAATCGGAATTACAGCGATCCAGCATGTCTGAAGCAACCTGTTCGCGATGACGTTTTTGAAGAAAATTCAGGTCTTTCGGTACGAGTCATGCGGCCACCTTTCTCATGCCCAAAATATCAATCAAAATCGTACGTGCGGACTCGTGGGATATCTTAAGATCATGTGCCATCTCTCTCAAGCTGGTACGACGGTTTTCCAGCACCCTTTCCTTAATTTTATCGACGTTATCTTCGATCGAAGCCGTCGATGGGCGACCACTTCACGACCGTCCTTGAAGGCTCTGTACCACTGATATGCACGAGTTTTCGATAGAGCATTATCACCAAAGGCCTTTTGCAACATTTTCAATGCATCGGCACACGAAAATTCATTTGCAACACAAAACTTTAAACAAATTCTTTGCTCAACGTAATCACCCATAGTAAAAATCGGTACGCACTCTGACATCGACTGACTTAATCAGCTGTTGCAAACACACTAGTTGACAGATCCCGCTCAAGCTTGGCATAGTAATTAAGGACAGTGGTACCAACCTAGGAAAAAAAATTTTACCTGCCTCATTGCCCCGCCAGATTTAAATCGATAATTCCCGGTACTTTCTTGACAGAATGTATATCTACTGTAATCTGGCTTTATAAAGGACTTGGATTTAGATCTTAGGATTTGGAACATTTTATATTATTCAATTAAAATAATTTTTTCTTTGAGTAAGGACTAATTCAGTTAAATTCTTGGGAGGGTAAAATTGACTCTTAATTGATATATTATCTAGTATAGGAAAAAATTATTCTCTGATATTCGCAAAGTTTCTAGAACCCGTCCGAGCCGTAATTGCTTATTGAAGAATTCCCTCGATACCAAAATTGATTCGAAACTCAGAAAACAAAATATCGAAAGTAGAAACTTTCTTAACCTATATTTCTAAAGAATTATATCGAACACGAAAACACTGTCCTATTCAGATTCTTCATCGACTTCGTTCAAAGTTTTATCAAGCGATGAATTCACTCTAGGTCGCTCGCTCCAAAACATGAAGAAAGGTTGGTCGCTTCTGTTTATTGTGGGAACGCCAAGTTTAGACAGTTCCATGAAAAACTTCAAGGCGTGATTGGAAAAGTTTATCGGAGGAACTACATATAGACGATCGACTTCAATGAAACATCCTGTCATTTTCTGTGCTAATTTGTACGGTATTATCCTTGAAGTTTCTTTTAATTTCGGGTATTTCGTTCTGAAATTTTTTCTCTAAATAGTTTGAGAACACGTGTAGGTTTCATTTATTCCTAACCAATGTACAATTAAGTTAATATAGCGGACATTGTGATAATGAAATCGAGTAAATATTTAATATAAATATATCGAGTGTATAAACTTACTTGATGAAGGCTCATAATTTAAAAGTTTAGAACTTTATAGGAAATCATTCTGAAACCTCTATAAAAATTATTATTCATATTGAAAAAAAAATAATGTCTGAAACATAGTATTTCCATTTAAAGACATATGGGAAATTCAACAATTATACAAAATTCCTAACTGGAAAAACTCGATAGAATATAAAATAAAACACTTGTTTTATTTTTCTACTTTATTTTTGGTATTGACGTACGTTTCGTCTTTGCTAGAAAGACTTCATCAGAATACGTATTCTGATGAAGTCTTTCTAGCAAAGACGAAACGTACGTCAATACCAAAAATAAAGTAGAAAATGTAAACAAGTGTTTTATTTTATAATGACAATTACAACTGATTTCTACCAAGCAACGGCCCAATCTATCGTAAATTCGATAGAATATACTGATCAAAATATGATTCAGATATGTGTTGAAAGCCGGAGTTTCAGATAATTTAGTCCTCTTCAACAGGCACTCGAGATGAAATATATAAATTCAAAAATACTCACACCTACGAAAATCTATAATTATGACAATAATTTGAAAAAGTCAACCAAACTCACTCTATGTTTACTAACATCAAGTAACTTGAAAAAAATTCGAAGTATTCTGACTAACTTGGTCGCAAGGCTGTAATCGAAATTTTCACAAAGTAGAAATATGTTATTTCTTATAGATTCATTCATATTGTTGAGAGTAATGTGATTATTGAGAATTCTGTATCTCTCTTTTAATAGAAACACTTTTCCCAAGATATTTCAATATAGTGTCCAAGATTTTTTAATGTAATATTTTTTTCAATCCATTCAATATTAAAAATATTTATATTTATTAACGAATTGCAACTGCTTCATTCCATTACATCATCTTCAGTTTCACATCTTGCACTAATTTGAATGAAACTCAGCATATCCCTCAAAGAAATAGTTAACAAAATTGATGATGAAACAGAAGGAAATGTATTGAAATCAATTTGTAAAATTCACATATTATGAAAGAATATTCAACAAAAGTTCAAAAATGTTTTGAGGAAATACTTTTTTCAGTTGTGAAAGATTTCAATTGCTAATCTTGAAAAGAACACTATTTAGTAGAAATTTTTCAAATGATTTGCATATATTTTGAGTTCGTTCATTGAAAGATTCAATAATTTTATAAATGTAAATCATAGGAGTGTCGACTGATAGACTTGTTTCTTTTTTGTTATTCATGTTGAATTCCAATATTATCAACATTTCTAAACGCTACCCTACAATAAAATAATTTTTTTAAATACTCAGCATCGTTCTTTGTATTTTATGACAATGAATTGATGTTATTTATCATTGAAGAGTTCCTTTATTTGTAACAGTGTACACGTGAATAAAATGAAGTTTTTTTGATTCAAATTAAAAGAACAGACTTTTTTATTATTTCTATAATTGTTTCGGTCTTTACTTGACGGAAATTCATCTTGAAAATATGAAAAAAAAATAATATTGTAATGTCCGCTAATATTTTATTAACACTACGATCGTTACCTCATACCATGACTTCTTCAGGTGAGTATACCATGAACAAGAACTTCATTTTATAGTACATGGATATAACAAAAATAGAGAGGGTGAAGAGAGTTTTACAATTCTTTTGGAATTCTGAAAAATGATTCAGAAAAAATTCAACGAAGGGTAGCTACTTATTTCTGTTTGGTTATTCAATAATATTTTTCTTTTATGATATCTATTAATTTCTAAAGTTTCTAACAAGTTCAATCTGAAACTTTTGTTTTCTGTGTAAAATTTCAAAGTCACTATTAAAACTATGTCATGTGTTTAGAAGGTGCTCTGCGTAAGTTGAATTTCCCTTTTTGTTACAACATTTTTCATGTTTCCTAAGTCTCGTCTGGAACGGTCTTCCTGTCTGACCAACATATACAAAATGGCAAGTACCGCAAGTTAACTTGTAAACACATGATTTCTTGTTCTTAGATGTTCCGTTTTTATTACTTTTATTAGTTTTCCTAGAGAGTTATTCGTTTTATAACAAATTCTAAAATTGTGGTTCTTCTTTAAATATTTAGCTACCTTTTCTGTTTTTGGTCCCAAGTATGTCAACGAAATGTATTTACTTTCAATTGAATCATTATTTATGGGATATACTAATTTCAAAGCCAGCTTTAATTGTATTTTTGTTTTACAAAAATACAATTAAACCCCCTCTATTTTTGTTATATCTATGTACTATAAAATTAAATTCTTGTTCATGGTATACTCAGTATCTTGTAATACTCACCTGAAGAAGTCATGGTATGACGTAACGATCGTAGTGTTGATAAAGTATTAGCGGAAATTAGAATATTGTTTTTATTCATATTTTTTATTACTATTATCTTATGTACAATATTCACTATGGTGTGATTTACTTGTTTATTGATATTTTCTTGATACTCCTAGATCTTCTGTGAAGCTTTGGATTGAGCCTGCTGAAATTTTAGAAATATGTAACTGCCGTGAAATATTTATTTTGAAATCAGTGTATTTTAGTCAGTATTTTTGTAATTTAACGTTCTTGCATGTTTCTATGGTTGCCTTTGAAAGCAAAATACGGAATTATAGAATGAGGTAAGGTGAGAATATCGCGTAATTTAATAATCTAAATGATGCCTTTCCTTTTGTTTTATTTTCGGCTTTCAATTTTGTCTCAACCAGCTCTACCTGATCTGTCATCATTTCGCTATAAGAATCAGTTCGAAATCTGAACCAGAAGATGCTACAGGTTAGTGAAGCAATTGAAAAGAGAATTCAAATGAGTTCATTATAAATTAATCAGAAACGTTTAATGTATTTGAAAAACATCGCTCAACTTTCAAACTGCAGTCACAAAAATATGAGAACATTTGGAATTTCTGGTAGTACTCGTATTATTTAGTAATTTCTAAATTGCTATTTCAATTATGATCAACCATCAAATTTTAGTGGCTGAAATAATTCAGTAATTAAAATTTGAGTTGAGATTTTAAGTAAATATGAAATAGCTTTACTTATATAGTTGCTCAAACAAAAATAATGAATTCATTTTACTGCCGGTAAACAATGAACTGATTAAGGTTATTGTTAGTTTACTGATTCCTCAAATGCATTATCAAATGGTCATTAGTTTCTTGGAATTATGGCTAATTGAATTTAATTTCATTGAATGAATTATTTTAGTTATTTTAGTACTTATTTGTGGTAATTCATTCATTGATATTAATCAATGAATTGTTGAAATAGTCTTTATTATTTTATTTGAATAAATGAATGTATCCACAGAAACGTTTGTGGAATAAATGTACAAATATCGCTTATTAGTGTTTCTAACTGACAGTCTGAGCTATTTTAATGAGTAAATCATGATAAAGTTACAGAAATGATATAGGTGAAATAGCCATTATGGATTCTGCAGCGAAAAATTGCCTACTAGTAGTTGAAAGTTTATTTGCACTAAAATGCATGTTGGCCTATTTTATCATAAACATTTAACATAAAGTTGCATGAGTTGCCTTCATAACTTAGGCAGCCATTAAAATATCTTCATTAGCAGGCTCTTTTCTGACAAATTCATTTGTATTCTTGAATGCACCTAGAAAATTCGAGACGAAGAATTCGTTAATATTCAACTCATTTAGTTTGTTAAATATAAGATTGAATTCATTTATGCAATGTTATATTATTTTCGATCAATTTTATGAGACTGACAAGATACCTATGAAGTGAGATCTATTCTGATTAGGCAAGTTCGAAAACTTATTCCCCATTTCCCCCTGTAGGTACTTTTCAAGCTGGTGGCTTAATATCAGAGTTAGATACTCACATAACTAATCGTTATAGATTAATCTGAACTCAACGCTATCTAATTCCATTGCAGGTGTTTCCAAGTGGCCAAGTTGTCCGAACTTCCCTCTCGCAGTGCCAGCTGAGCGGATCGACTCTGTCCGTGAACGGGGAACTTCAACAACAGGCAGCGGCCATGGCTAAGACACGCCAACACTCCATGGCCATAGACACAGACATGGTGAGCGAATTCGACCCTTCCAGCTCAGATTCCGGAGTGGTCGCTAGGTGTACCGTAGTGAAGCCCCTAAAGTTAAGACTGTGCAAGCCGATATTCGGCAGAAGGACCCCTAAAAACCAACGTTCCAAGGGTAAAAAACTAAAAAACCATTGTGAAGAAGTGATAGTTGAACAGGTCGTTCCTAAAGTGCAAAAACCGCGTGATCCGGAGAGGGAGAAGAGGAGGATCGCCAGGAAAAAGGAGAAGAGAGCCACACTCATCTTAGGGCTCATCATGGGTTCCTTTATAGCGTGCTGGTTGCCATTTTTCATCATGTATATATTGAGGTTAGCTTACGATATACCGAACATAGCTTTTTTGACGGCGTTTTGGTTAGGTTATATGAATTCTGCGCTGAATCCCGTCATCTACACCATCTTCAACAAGGATTTCCGAAGGGCGTTCCGCAGGATTCTGTTCAAGTGATGTTTAGCTTACGTGTGCTGCTATGAGTGCGTCAGTCGTAGGATACGGACTGCGCAGTACCGCGGTGCACCAAGCATGTTGTACAGACGTTAGATTTTTTAAGACAATCCTAAAGTCATCTTACTGTTAATACGAGGGTTGAAGAGAATCTTATGGATAATATAATATTGAAACCTCATTTTTATATTGACTCGAAAACTTCAAACTGAAAGATATCGTTTGCTTTTTGTTTTTAAGTAATCTGCTCGCAAAGTATGGGTACTTTTAAAATTTGAGTTGAGGGTTAAAATAATATAGAAGCTCTTCGATCCATTTTTAAGATTGAAGTCATTTACTAGTTGAAAATTAGCGAAATCAACAATTCATCATTTATTTAGATTCGATTTACTACTGAATAAAATGCTGTAGGATAGCGTAAAAGACACATATTCTAGCCAATTTAATGAAAAAATTTGAAGATCGAAGGAGAATCGTCGATTATTTTCTATATTCGAAAAAAAAATTATTTTTTGTGCACAAAAGTAGGGAAATATGATGCTCACGGAGGGTACAGAGCGTACAAGGACTTTAAGGTAGATATTTAGTACATTACAAATCAAATTAATACCTAAAACAAAACATTCTCTCATAAAATGAATATGCTCAAACTGTTTGAGCTGTACAGTGTAGTCCATTTGTTTTAGATCAACTTCAACAATCGATAAAATGTTTAGTTTCAAAATGAAATGTCCTATAAAAAAATGCAAAAGCTTCATAATCCAGCTTGAGTATGGTCAACTTTACAGATTTTTTTAAATTTTATCTAACATTACATATATTTCCAGAGATATTCGAATCAAAATTCAGAGATGACGCGTTTTTGGTAGTCCGAATAAAAAAATTACGAAAACTGTTGCGATAATCTACAGGATGATGCCTTTTTCAACCATAGTCTCTTTTTTAAACCCCAAAATTTTATGGTCTTTGATTTTTTCTCGCTTTTCCTGAGTTGTAGACTAAATTTCAATGGACCTCTATATAGGACAATCAATTAAATTAGCATCGTTAAAACGAATAAGGTTATAAATAATGTTGCTATATCAGAAAAATACAGCACATAAGGTTTTCATGAATATTGAATGCAGATACGAAATCATCCAGGCCACCTCTGTCAGAAGTTTATTAAAACTTCAAAGAAACATGGCCTTTTAGCGAAACAGAGAAGGAAAATAATCAAATTACAGTGGTTTTGAAGAAAATTACTCAATATAATTTACACCTCCTAAAATTCACTGCTAGGTCTTGCAACGTAGTAATCGCACAAAAAAACTTTAAATGTTCACGTTTTGCCATTCACCTTTTGTTAATTTGCTGAGAAATGCTTCTATATTTATGGATTTTTAAATTAGACAATACTATCAAAAAACCATGTGAGTTGATCAAGATATGAATGGAGTTTAGGAAAGAATATCCTAATGAGAAAATTATGAAAGAAAATTTGGCGAGGAATACTATTATTCATAAATATAAACCGTAAAATTATCTCTGTTCAATTTCATTGATATATTCTGATTAGTCTTGATCAAAATAAAAATTATTCATCTAGGGTGTATACTGAATTCTATATCCAAACATAATCGAAAGAATAATTTGAATAACATGTATATTCAAAATGGAATAAATGAGGAATTACTTCGTTTTCAATCATTTTTTTTATATACAGTGATCCAAATTTTGTCCAACTTCATTGACGAACTAAAGTAAAACAAGTTGTTTTTAAAATAATTTAGTATATTCAAGGAAGTCTTCAGTTCCTGCAAGACTTCAAAAAGTAGGGAATGATACATATCTGCTCGTTTATTCATACTACGCGATCGGGATAATTTTCATGAACCTTAATGTATTCAAGGATTGAACGTTCCTTGACTATAAAATGAATATTTCGCATAACAAGAATTATTTTAATTCTGTTTAATGTTAATGACAGAAAACCAGCTCAATGATTATAAATTAAGTTGTAATAACTGCGGTTGCATTTATGTAAGAAAAATGTTTCTAAGAAAATATACCATCATTTAAGCATCTAAAAGATATCTCAAAGTTTGCGAAGCGTTATTTCAAAACAAGTCATATTTCCATAGAATTAGATAATTTTGAAATACTATATATGGATCCAAAAGTCAAGAAACTAGATATTTTTAAGTAAGTAGAGGTTTAGAAAAATCAACTGGATCTCGCAGTGAAACTATGAAACGAGTAGATGGACCTGTGACATTTCCCACTTTCCGAAGTTTCACATAAACTTAAGCCTTCCTCAAATATATAAAATTCTTCAAATTACAACTACAGCAGTTCGAAAAACAAGATCGGTCACTGCATCCCCAAGAATAAAAAGTGATAGGAAACGAAATAATTTGTTATTTATTCCATTTTTGAAATGAGTTATCAAAAAGTAATGGACTACTCTATCCGACGACATATAAGTTGATCAAATATAAAAATCTTGAGAATAAGGTTATTTACTTCTTTCAATATGTAGTCGAATTTTGGGAACATTATCTCTTGTTGAAGGAAAGTTGTCCATAAAAAACCTACAATCTATTGATTGAAAGATTTAGTAACTATTCGCCTAAGTTTTATAATTATAATATCAGATTCACACTAGGATATTTTTCGTTTTTCGCTTTTTTGCTTAACTATTTAAAGGGAAGATTATTTGAGTCGAGTACCATTATCAAATATTACTTTACCTAGAAGCCTAAAGCAAACATGTCTTCGGTACTGAAGTTGATGAAGGTATTGAAATAATGATCTTAGCGAAAAAGAATGATTGTCCATGCAGATTTTCGTTCAACTCACGCAATATCTCTCACTGTAAATTCTCACAAAGTTTCCTAATGAAATCACGTTCAACACTATTAGATAATTCAGATATTTAAATGAGTCAGTTGAAGTAGCATCGTTGAAATAATTGAATTATAGGCTAGAAAAATTTATTTTCGAAATCAGTAGAAACACTTTTAATTATTAGTATGACATAGAGGAGAAGGCATATCTTATTTGTATAATTCGGAAACGTATTAAATATTGTATGTAAAAATATTCTTATGCACCAAATATGTTCAAAATTCTTTATCCCTTTATTCATTTTCAATTCGAATACTGATAAGTTTTAATGAATGAACTTATGAACAATAATTCAGTGACCAAGTATCGATTTTCCTCTCTTCTATTGTAAATGCTGCCTTCCTGAATTTTTTGAATTCATTGTAAATATTGAGGAGAGTTATTCGTTTATCGATTTCCTCATAGGTATATCTAGCTGAGAAATTGTAGATTTTGGATATGATACATATCCAATGTTTTTCGATATTGTTTCCATCTTTTTCATTACTTCATTCATACATATATGTAAATCATGAATCTAGTTTCTTGTGGTTATAATTTGACGGAAAAAATAAACGAAAGCTGAAACAACATATCAAGGATCTACTCGTATTGATCAAAAACTTTCGAAAGGAATATCCTTGAACAAAAGTCGAAACTAATATGATAATGTAAATAATAAATAAGTCACTACTCTTGTAAATAAAATGCACGTGAAAAAGAGTATATTGACTGGAACGACTTATTCTTCAGTAATTTATAAATTTGGATAGCCATTCAGAATGCCATGTTTGCTTTAAATGACCTATGGATTCTTGAGATTGAATTTTGCTACAGCAGAATTTTCAGTAAAAAATATAAATATAAGAACAAAATTATTCAGTAAAACTTCTACATAATTCAATTTTAAAGAATAGATCAGAATGAAATCTGGATTATTTGCACCAATGAAGTTCGGAGATTTGTGTCAAAATGCCTATTTTCACAACAAATGTCATGAATATCTCTGCTATGTTAAATCATCCAATGTAAAAATAATCAATTCACGCATGTGAATCTGTACAATTTTATTTCAATTGTAATTTAATGAATTACCTATGCCTACGTATAAAAATATTATACATTCGATTGTATGAAGGGCCTATTTTCACATATTGATCTGGACATTATGTATAACAGTGTATTCCTCTGAATTATTGGCACACCAAGAACCCTTTAAGCCCTTATTTCCACATATGAAATGCAACTTTCGCTTCAAATCCTTCTAAAATGTGTTGAATGAAAAGCCATTTTCACATAAGCTCCTGATCGCGTACCGATACTGTACGTTTCAAATCAGTTCATGTTTAATTGGATTATTGTCCATCAAGCTCCTATTTTCACGTAAGATTCTGTCGCGTGTATCGTAAGTGTTCTTTCATTCTAGCCCTGAAGTAGTTGTTTTCTCAACATACATCCGAATGTCATGTTTTTAAGATATTACCATCAATGTATCTTATGAGAATTTCAAGGTTAGTTTGATTGCGCTTCCAAAAAATCCTAATGTCACAAGAATTTTTCCATTCAGGCAGAAAAACATCCATTTTATATTAAACATTTCTGCGAAAATAACAATTACAGCTCTCTCGTGCGAACTGAAAATAAATCTCGATTATTATTCAATATAAAAATGAAATATCGTCGTTTCTTCTACTCAAGAAATTGTTTTCCTCTCCATCTCATACTGCGAAATTACTTCCATATATAGAGAACAGTCATAATAAATTATTTTTCAGTATATCTTCCATCTTTTCGGGTGAGTCTGCAACGTGATATGAATTATTCAGTTTCATGAAAATTCTTTCCGCGTACGTTTCTTGAGAATTTGTAAATATATTAGTCATGATCCTGATCTGGATGAATACTGTCAACCCGTGCTCAAATCGTTTCTAACAGTATTTATTTGATTCCTCAAACAGCCAAACTGACAGATTTTTCAACTGTAAGATCTGTTGAAAGCGAATGAGTGTCAGTTTTAAAGATTCAGTTGGACTAACTTGAATATTTGAAAGATTAAAATTGGCATAACTACGGAAACTGAAGTCGTTAGTCTTCTGTGACTCATTTTACAACCGTTTCATTCATGGGCTTTCTAATAAGGTAAGGACTTGAGATATACGATGTCCGTGTATCGTAAATGCATGAATATTAAGTATTTATACTTATTCTAGCCATTATCACAATATGACCAGCGCATTCGCCATTTAGTCGACAATTGAAACGTATAGGCAGAATAACTGAAAAATAATAAGACCGTAACAAGTCAATTTTTATTACAGCTGAGACTTCTTCTGATCGTTAATTTATCCATTAACGTAAATCTAGAATGAATAGAATATTTTAAATTTTTTCTGGATAAGGAAGTTGAAAATTTGCTGGAAGTAATCGGTGAAATAAAAGATGCGAATATATTTCCAACCCAATTTCATAAAATGACAAATCTAAATTTAAAACTATCGACGTAAAAATATAATGAAAACATTGTTCAAAATTTTCCCGAATATTTTGTAACACCTTGTGTTTTATTCACAATACACACTTTCTAAATAACAAGAAAAAACCTAATCGGTTGAATATTTCATGAAGTCAGTCTTCTCAAATCAAATTCTTGAAAAATATTCATCGGAAAAACCATGTACTGACGTTGGATATTGCACAGTGCTAAAGAATATTACATTTGATATAGTGTGGGTTTTTGAGTCCCAAGATTCGGTTGCAAAATTGTCAGTTGAAAGAAGTGTTATATTTTCCGACATTCCAATCCAGATATTTTATTTGAAGTGTTATATTTTCCGACATTCCAATCCAGATATTTTATTTTTCTGGAGAAAAACCTCATCAAGAATGTTACCATAATTATTGTTTGTGCTTTTATTCAAAGTTGATATGTTTGTTTCTTTAATCACTTGTTACATATTAAGGACTCTAAAGTATAACAAAGATTTAATTTTCGATTTGTTCGAGAATTCGAGAATTTATTTATTTCACTGAAAATTTCGGCAAGATTTTAGTATATCTATCAACGCAAAATTAATCAATTCTACAATTTTTGTGAAAAAAAGGAAGAAACATTCTACATGTGTCGAATTCTAAAACAGGTTTTCACTGCGTTTAACGAGATAATATTCAACTGTTGAATTTAAAATCGGAAGATGTTACCATCGAATTAAATATCAATCTGATTGTGTGTGTTCTTGACAAATTATACAGCGTGTAACACTATATATAAATAGTTTCTATTAAATATGCCTTAGACATTTCATTTCGAATATCACTCTCTAGTCGCTCATTTATAATATGCTACAACTAGGGTCTTATTTTAATGAATGTAGAGCTTACTTTGTGCTGCAATTAAACTTAATGATTAACTTTAGACCAGAATTTCGTTTACGTGTTATCTTTCAAACCGAATTTAACTCATGGCTAACTGATTCTTTCAGTCCTCTTATTTTCATAGAAAATTATATATCGTTAAGTGTATAATCTAGAACGGATGATAAATAATTGCTCTATATGAAGATCGCAAAGCAATAGAATAATACGGTTTTATTATAGACCAACAACTTGGATATATAACTGAGTAACAGTACCTCAATCATGATGTGCTATAATGAATGATATATCCGATCCAAACATAAATCTGCAGCACTAACTTCAAGAGGATTTCCTCAATTACTTTCCACTTGCATCATATCCATAGATTGATGTTTGTAGTTGTCAATAAAAATCATCATTTCAAATTTATTGTTGATTTTTCAGATGAAGAAATAGGAAAACATGTGATATATTAAGCGGTACTGTTCTTTATTAATCATTTGCAAAATTTCGACCTATATCTTCAAGAAAAGTCAAAATATTGCACAAGAAACTAGACTAGTGATCGATATTTTTTCTAATGTAATAATTGACATGGAGCAATGACTACCACTGTGATATAATAACGCTTTCATTCTGAAATTTAAAATATAAGTGATTTTATCTGAATAATATATATACCAATATTGTGTGTTTTAAAGTAATAACAAATCTTCGATGTCTACTGATGTACATATTAGAGAGATTTTAAATTTTTTGTATAAAACTGTTAGCTATTTCTGTTATTGGCTGTTGGAGAACGACCAATGAAAGGCAAAGATGAAAATTGAAAAAAATTGTAAAAAGAAAATTTATTCCTAAGTTGAGTCTCACTTATTTCATATGCTTTAGAAATTATATATTTTGAAGAGATTTATTGAAATTTTTAATGAAACCATGTAATATTTCAATTTTACCAGGTTGAGAAAGACAGAAATCAAACTATTTCCAAATGTTCAACCAGAAAGTGTTCTTTAAAGATTTACTTGGTAACGATACGATACTAAACGCGACTGATGTTATATTTAACGGTCATCGTGTCTGCTAGTAGAAATGGAGATTCAAAAAGTGTTGAGGTATTCAAAATCAAACATACCATAAATATGCATACCGACTTTATCAAATGCAGGATTTAAAATAGTGTTTACATTGAATCAAACGGGATTGAAGTATTATTTGATATTAATTTATATGAACAGGAATGTCATTCCAAAAAATTTATAGTGAATACTCTATTGCTACTGATTTCTCAACCCAAACATCCAACCTATAACTCAATTCAAATTTTCAATTTTAATTTGATACTTACATACAGGTTGTCCCAGTTTTTCCACTCAGAAATGTAATGATGGTATAAAAATATTTTCACTCTTTATATAACCTTTAATTCTAAAATTTTTGGATGAAGACTGAACTTGACGATCTCTTCATTTACTCTTAAAAAAATTTGAGATTTTCTTTGCTAACACTATAAGTTAATATTGAAAATCATCCAAATTCTAAGAACTGATGTATGGGAATTCATGCAGTATTCACAACATTTAAATGGATATTTTGCTTTATTTCTTTTATCACATCCATTATCATTTCTATATTATTTCCTGGCTGAGATATTCTTTATGATTATGTCAGCCTAAAAAGTTTTCATTATATAAAATGTTGGGGCTCGAGTTGAACCTCATCAAGTAAATGTGGATTAATTTTAAATTTTATTTCTCCGAGCGTGTCAATATGCGTGTAGTTTCGTTCAAGAGATATCTTGTTTAAAATTCATTTGAGAAGCTCATTCTGTAACACTCATGATATCATTAATATTAAAATAACATTCTGTTATTGACACTCACTGTTTCTGTTATTAACATTCCAATTTATTTCAAGCTTCAATTGATTTTATACTGAGAAAAATTAAACAATAATTAAAGGTATTATATAATATATATATATATATATATATATATATATATATATATCATGGGCAGGATATTTGACCATCATGTACGGGCTATTTCTGACTCGAAGGAATCACGAAGGAATTTTTTGCTTTCTCAATAATCGGAGTTATATTGAACATGAAAAGTTATCAGAGAAAAAAACTTAATTTTATAACTTCGATGGTTCGAAAAAAGTACCAAAATATTTTGGAGAAAAAGGTTGATGAAGGATTGGGGATATTCTCACTATCTATATATTCCTGAGTAGAATACAGGAACAGCCTGTGTAATAAAAGTTAAAATTGTTGTTAACATATGTTTTATTATTACAGAAGATTCAGTTGGTTTCATGATTGGTTTGCAAAACAAAACGAAACCTCAAAAGTGTATATAAATATTAGACTTAAGGGATGAAAACTGAAACTTCGTGATGAATGTATGTACAGTGCTCAAGAGAAATAATTTACGAATATTTAAATTAGGGTATACGGAATATGAAAAGAGACTTGGCGGTTATTTTTCAACAGTCACCGGGATAACTAATCAACCAATTTTATATCTTATGAGAGAATCAGAAAAGGTGCGTAAGACAGAGAAAATTGCTAGATATTAGAGATTAGACACCAATGTATCAATACCCCTGAAGACGATCAGTTGTCAAACTTAACTTTCATCCCCACCTTGAAAATAAATAAAATATTTAACAGATGATAAAGCTGCCTCATCGCGCAAATATGTTTTCAGGGGATGTCTTCCAAGAGCCGCGGGGCCCATATTTTCCCGTTTAACTCTTGCAACGAAACTATGGTGCTATTGTCTGCTAGCAAGTCCGCCGTTCGGAGATCCCCCAACTCCAAATGACGGACCAGAAGCGGCCCCGCGACTTGGGGGGACGACTGCCTGAGCCCGCAGTCGCCCTCCCAAATAGCTCCCATCTTGTTACATCTTTAGGCTAATTTATTGTTACAATTACAAAAAAAAAACAATTGAAACTATTACTGTCCCATATTTATGTGTGTACGTTTCCGTAACTTATAATGAAGTTATATAACTATTAAGATAATATGAATAATTAAACAATATGAATTTATTTTGAGTTTTATTGCCATTACATCCAATATCTACTATAGTTTTCAATTATGCTACCAAAAATAATAACCATGGCTTGCCAAAGGCACTTTTCCAAATTCCAACAAATGGTAACACTGCAAGCGATCTGGCAATGCTGCTGCTTGTGATGTTGTCCTTAACAAGGACATGCATCACTACTCTCCCATAGCACAGGGCTGGTTTCAACTCCTTCCGTTAAATAAGTAATTGTTGTGACTGGTATTGGTGAAGTTGTGTCTTGGTTCGTCACACAAAATGGAACAAGGAAATTTGGAGCAGTATTGTGCCATAAAATTTTGTGTTAAGCCTTGAAAATCGGCAAGTATGATGATAGAAAAGTTCAAACAGGCTTTGTTCACTCACTCATGTTGGGGCACTCAGAAATATAACGTGGTTTAGAATTAGATATTAGGAAAATATTATTAGGAAATTAAAAGGTCCCAGTTCTAGTGAAAGAGAAAAGATATCTTTAAGGTAAATATAATAATCATAAAGGTCATCAGTTCGTTGTGAAAAGGTTACTATAATACAACACAGCAGGTAGCTTTCAATAAAACAAAATTACTCAGAATAAAAGAAAAAGTTTATTGTTAATTTTTACAATATAAAGTGCAAAATTATTTGGAAAAGATGATGTTATCTAAATGGTGACCGTTATGCTGCTAGCACTATTTTAATCGAAAACGAAGAGTGGCGATTACAAGCTGACACATAGCACTCGATATTGCTAACATTTCTGACCTGATGATTTGCTTCAATTGCATGAGGTTCGTCCAATTATTCTCATAGATCTTACTTACGATGTTTTTCCATGCAAAATAGTCAAGTGGGCTAAGGTCGAGGATTTTGGGAGGCCAGTTGATGTTACCCCTATGCGAAATAACCTTATTAGAGAATAATTTGCTTCAATTGCTTGACTAAAAATTTTTTTGAAATTAAAATTGTAGAAGATAAACATATATCAATTTGTTTTAATGTTCAAATTTTATTATATTTCTTCTATCAAGAGAGAAGCCTCTCTATTTTATTTTATATATAATATATAATTATATTTTGGCTTCAATAAATCTCATTATGGAAATGTCAATGAATTTAAATAAGCCTTAAAAATAACTCAAGCTGTCCTTTGATTTTGTTAGAACATAGATCAATCTTGATTCATAAAGTTGATGTGTGTTTCCAAGCATTAGTCCTTGTGCACGTGGTGAGTTGTTTGTGATATAGGTTATGTTTTTTGATCTTGATATTTGGAATATTACTGAGGGCTGAAGACGGCATGGCTTAGAATTATATATTTTTTTTTGAAGATATAGAGCATGTTTTAGAGATTTCTGAATCAACTTATTCGAATATTTGAATACATTAAATATTTCAAATAAATTATATTCTTTGAGAAGTCCTTTAAGTGTGTTCATGTTTTTAAAAGGCAATTGGTGTTCTTAAAGGTAAGACCAGAAACAAAATTTTTTCTCCTTTAAATATTTATTTATTAATTTCAATAACTTTCGTATATCTGCTGGTTTATTTATTTCCATTTGACATTATATATTGAGTTTTGATTATATACGTCTATTAAATGTAAGCGGTGCTGGTTTTAGACATTAATTTAATTCTAAAAGTTTTTTGAATAAAATTTTTTTGAAATTGAAATTGTAGAAGATAAACATATATCAATTTGTTTTAATATTCAAATTTTCAATTGCTTGATTTGATGTATGGCAAGTGTTGTTGAAACCACTTTCCTGAGTCGACACCTTGAAATTACTGTAACTCTGGACCCAAAAAGTTTAGCAGCATATCGCAATAACGGTCACTATTCACATTGAGTGGTAGGCCTCGTCGATCTTCATGAAAATAAGGATCAATTATGCCTCTAGCAGATATAGCATCCCAAACAATGACCTTTGGGCTAAGCAGGGGCTATTCATGCTTTCTTACTCGAAAGTGTCTCTGCCCAGTGCCGACAATTCTGTTTATTGACATGACCATTCAGATGAAACTTACTGACGAGTATGTTATCAAAATTGTGGAACCACCGTTACATCTCGTTGGCAAAATTCAATAAATAAACATAGTCTGTATCCTTCAGTTCTTGAACCAATTGAATTTTATGAGCTTTTAAATGCAAATCTTCCTTCAAAAGCAAATGCAAGGGCAATTTTTTTATGTTTAATTATTGCCTTCGCTTTCGCATGGATAAAGACGGATTTGGACGAGCTGACACCTCCACTTCTTGAATCGTTTCTTCGTCGCAGACTGAACGAGGGTGGCCAGAGTGTTGAATTTTTACCGTCACACCTGTATTCTCGAACATCTGGATCAATTTTCTAATGCTGTCGTCACTTGATGCATGGCGTGTACTATATTTCGCACGATACAAACGTTGAAGAGCCACTATTGAATCACTATTGTGATAATACGCTCGTTCGCAAAAAGCGCGATCCGTTCCCGGGTACTGTTAACAGCTTGAAGTTGATTCACTTTTTTATCGTAAAATTGTGTTTGGTAATGAACCTCATTTCTGGTTGAACTGCTATGTAAACAATCAAAATTGCCATATATGGAGTGAAAAGAATCCTCAAGAAGTTCTAAAGGTTTCATTGCATCCTGAAAAATGCACTGTATGGTGTGCTTCACACGCTGGAGGCATCATCGGTTCATATTTCTGTAAAAACGATGCTGGAGCGAATGTTACAGTGAATGGTGCTCGTTACAGATCGATGATCAATGATTATTTGTTTCAAAATTTGATTGGTACCGACCCAGGAGTTTTGGTTCCAACAAGATGGTGCTACACCTCATGCTGTTACCGTAACAATTGATTTATTGAGAGAAAGATTTAGCGATAACATCATTTCGAGAAAACGTCCAATTAATTGGCCTCCAAGATCATGCGACAGAACTCTACTGGATTATTTTCTTTGGGGTTATGTCAAATCATTTGTTTATTCTGTTAAACCAGAAACAAGAGACGCTTTGGAAGCCAACATAACTCGTGTTATTGATGAAATAAGGCCTGAATTTCTCAAAAAAGTGATCCAAAATTGCTATGGTGGAATGCGGTTCCTCATAGCTTGTCGTGCTGGACATATACCGGAAATTATTTTTAAAACATATATGTCATAATATTATCTTTCAAATAAAAAAAAAATTGGCTTCACTCTTTATTTAAATGTATTTTATTTCAATTTAAAGTTCTATCATCTTAAAAAAACACCCGATACAATTCGGTGGATATACTGAATTTAGTTAGGGTAATATAATCAAAATTAGAAATCGGCTCAATGTAATTTCTATTCTACCCAGAAAAATTTGTGCTAGGAAGGAGTAAAAGAAATTTTAAAGCTTTGGGTGTATGTTATTCTGAAAAAACAAATTATTCGTTTGATGGATTCATCTTCACTTAATGTAAACTCATTTTTAATGAGTAGTAGGTCAAATTCAATTTACAGAAACTTATATTAATAAACAACAATTATTTCATCACACTCTGGATTCATCAGGTTGTACATGCGATTTGATGAAGACATAGATTGGTGAAAGTTTTCCAGTGCTTTTCTAACCGAATGTATATGTTTTTTTATTGTATTTATATATTTTTTTCTATGTTAAATTTGAATTATTTTTTGATGTATTTTCTCCAAAAATTCCCTGGTTTGAGTTTACTGAAATTCATTAAGAGTTTTATTATTCATTTCTTCATTTTTCAAATTATTTAACACAAATACTAGTTCCATACACATGTATGGACTCTGGAAGCAGAAAAATGAAAATGGAAGGCACACTGAGGCAAATGAATAAAGAATAACATTTCGGTCAGAATGAATTCAATATAATCCTGAACATTGTTTCCACAACTGGTATAGCTGAACATTTTCTTCCTTCCTATATTGCGTCATATCCATTAAAACGTCCGATGGCATTTCCTTTATCGAAAAAACTGTTTCGACTTCCCATAGCAATTTCTCCCCCTGTCTTCTCAGCTATTGGTAGGCTACGTGTGTATTTGTATCCACTGCTAACTCGGAAAGTTCGAAGAGGGTGTTTTTTCAACTTACAGATGTGAGAAAGTGAGCAGAGCGGGTTTTTATGAAGAACGAGTTATTCTCAAGGCCATTTCAGAAGGAAAAGTTGTGAAAATGAATGATATGTAACTGAATGGAAATAGTTGACAGTGTTGACATGATGTGATTGAGAAAAATAACTTGAAAATAAAATAATTTGTTTAATTTCTCATTGCAGGTGTTGATAGAGATTTTACAAATAAAATTTTTGGAATGCAAATGTTTTTTCATTTTAATATTGATATGAATTATATAAATACATATACATATCTACTTTCCAAAGGGCAAAATTTCAGTTATTTGCAACAAAAAATATCACATACCACATGGACGAAATGTTGATGATTATTCTGCAATTTAACATTACTTGATTACACGAAATTCTGCAAGTTTTTCCATAAAATCAAATATACTTCAATTACCCTTTGTCACCTCATCAAATGTGACCACATATCTGGAAACGGAATTAATTTAAAATAGAAGAATGCTTTTTACTTAATAAAAGAAATAAAACAAAATTTGAATATCAGAAAAGATTTACTACGCTCGCAAAAAAAATTTTGCAACTCAGAAACTCTTATCTTGTAGCAAATTTAATACCGTTTCCAGATATGTGGTCAAATTTGATGATGGTACACGGATAACTGATTTTATAGAAAATCTTGAAATATGTTCACCAATCTTTTTTGGCGTGCCGACATTCAAATAGTTGTAAGCCGCCCTTTCTAAAACTTGTTTTTATCACCTCTTCAACATAAATACCCTCTCCTTATTGTTAAGTTTTCAGTTGTTTGAAGATGGGATCGTTAATTCCCGAAACTCGAGTCACAATTCAATGTGTAAAATATCAATTTATTGGTAGTAAAACATAGTAATTTCTACAACTTGTTTTAGTTCAAAATGACTGATACTGAAAGAAAATGCTTAATGATGATAAACAATGGAATAATAAGCTGGTAGCGACATCTGTTATCAGAACAGCACGAACTTATTTCTGTTCCTCTAATATACTAGTATAACCGGGAAGATCTTGAGATCAAAGTGAGATGGAGGTTTCTTTCTAAATGAAATAAATTTAATTTACAGGTAAAAAGTTCCATTTTTTCTAATTAATAATAATGTATCTTATACATATTATTAATTGAAATAATATTATATTATCCCAGTTATAATTCCAATATTCAGTCTATGAATGTTTTTGAAATTTCCTAACTTCTCTTTTTCAAAATTTATTAATGTGAAAGCGTTAGGTGTTGAGGCACTCAAAGAAAGTGAGAAGGGCAATTTGTGAGATCTGCACCTTCGGATGTTCCCGAATTTCATCTGCCTGGCGTCAAGTCCTTTTCCCATCAGCGAATAGTTCACGACAGAACACATGTAATGCCGTCGCTGTCGTACCTCAAGGAAAGTTTGATGGATCGATTTTGGGTCTTCGGCACATCGTTCGACCTCCGTTTTCACGAGAACTGGAACACGTCCGACTATTCCGGCCCGCCAGAAGGGGTCAGAACGTCAAGTCCGGGCGACTTATGTTCGGGAATCTATCATTACCGGAATTGGGGTCCTCTGAAATCCTGAATATTCGGTAATATCCTCGGAACTGCAGCAGGCGTCGGTTTAGGCTGCGGTCCGATTTTATGGCGGAATTTCCTGCACTAGGAATAAAATTCGGATTCCGGTAATCAGCCGAATTCGTCTGGCTACTTTGTTTAATTTTTCATAGTATACTCAGTTACCAAGTGGGAGTAAAAAATTCAGGACTAAATTTGGATATATAAAAAGTTTTATTCCTTATCTGATTATTTGATTTTGTCAGTATATTTACTAGAAATGTAAGAAGATGCTAAGAAGGCAGGAATACCCAGGAGGGGAAGAGGGCGATGGTGGTGCTAATATTGAAAAATGGAAAAGACCCGGCACTATTTTGCAGTTATAGACCAGTATGCCTGCTGATTTCACTAAGGAAGTTGTAGAAGCATCTTCTTATCATGAGAATAAACTTTGAATTAGAAGACAAAGGTGCAATTTCGACCAGAGAATCTTCAGAGAGTAGAAATTCGTGCTTTGTTGGCACTAAAAGTGCAAATGGAAAAGCAAACGCAAGATAATTCCTTATCGTAACCATAGACATGAAGAATATCTTCATTACTGCAAGCTTGTAGAGAATTCTGGATGTAATGAAAGAGTGTAAGGGGAGTGAATATCTCATGAGTTGTGTAGAAAATTACTTTCAATACAGAAAAAGGTTTTCAAGGCCTTCCATCAGTCTTAATATTGATGGAACAGTTATTTCGGATATTGATGTAGTTGTAAATGCATTTGCTGACTATTTATCGACTATAAGCGTTGTTCCGTCTCATTAGAGACGGCCCTGTCGTTCGAAATTAGTTTGTCATTCGATACTTATGTCTTTTATGTTGATATGCGATCTAGCAGTTTTGTTTCAAACTATTTAGTTTTACTCGACACCTCAGTTTATTGGTTTTCTAATTATTATATATGGCCTTAGAAACCATGGAAAGTCAATTAGAGATTTGGATATATTTATGCCTGTTAATTTCACATGACGCAGCATTCGGAATTAGAAACTGATTATATCCTTCTTTACTTGCATTTATTCCTCATAATTTTTCTGTAATCCATAAGAAGATTTGTTTCGTTCATTCAGGCCACCTCCAAATGGACCTTCCAATCATTTACGTTAATTTCCCTCTTTTGTTAGAAGGGGTGCATCGAGCACCTCTAACGTTTTTGAAAGGACTGTAAAATCATTATTATTCGTAATAGTCAAAGTGTAGCCTTTGCTACATCATGCACTATCATTCGGATAGTCAAATTTGTTGTACGTAGCTTGTGACACTTGGGTCCAAGCTATCGCGGTTATTATTGGTAATATAGTAATCCATTTGATTGCCAAAGTACTGGCAAATTCATTACATTTGTGGATAGTGTAATAGTCATACCTTCGACTTAGTTTATATACAGTAAATCAATTATTATAATTCGCTGCTATTATACTGTAGTACGAGTGTTTTACTTTAATTGCTTATCATTTTCGTTGGTTTATCTTATTAGATAAACAAAGCTAGTTCATCATCGAGATAACTACATACAAGTGCCCTTGAAGTAAAACTATTCGCCCTTACATAAAAAATACAGTCCACTAAATCCTTCTGAATTAATCATCGAGATCAATTAATTTGCAATTGTCTGTTATTTCAAAATACTGAAATAATAGGCAAAATAATGCGGTAAACTAACCGTGGTACGAAACAAGCGTAAAAAGCTTGAATGAACATTACGGCAACTTGAGGTCACAGGTTTATACCCTGATTTCAATGAGTAACCAACCATGTTTATTCTTCATCCCAGTGGTAAACCAGAAAGAAGTCGATGTCGTCAAGTCAATGAACAATAAAAAGACTACTGGTATAGACTGCGTATGGGTTAGAGCTTTGAAGGCCATGACTAAACCAGTTTCAGATCATCTAGCGTACCACCAGTGGAACGTTCCCTGACTTGTTGAAGAGGGCGATAATAACATACGTTTAAAAAAAATTATATTGATGATATAGCAACTTATCGTCCGATCTCGATACTTAGTGTGTTCTCCAAGGTTTTCGAACGGGCGGTGTTCAAGCGAATGGTAAACTTCTTAACAAAATTTAATGTAGTTACGAATAGTCAGCATGGTTTCAGAGCGAAACGATCTGCACAAACTGCTGAATTCTCTTTTGTGAGATTCGTTTATAAGGGTTTGGATGAGGGATTTTATGTGGCTGGTTTGTTTTTCGCTTGGACAAGAGCATTTGACTGCCTGGTTTCTGAATTCCTTATTAGTAAGATGTATAACTTGGGTTCCAAAAGTGTTTCTTTGGATTGCGTTCATGATTTTGTTTCTCATCGTAGGATGAATGTAAAACTGAAGAACTGCTCCTCACAACAATTCAATTGCAAATTAGGATTGCCCCAGAGTTCTGTGCTTGGTCACTTCTTATTTTTGTGAATGACCTACCAGATTGTATAGATACTGGCAGGATTATTATGTTTGCTGATGATACATCTTTTGCCGTAAAAGCACAAACCTATGAGGAGGTGTTAGTGTTGTGTGATCTACTAATGAAATCTTTCGATAATTGGTGTTGTTCCAATTCACTAATACTTAATGTACGCAAAACTGATTGTATCTATTATGGTCTGATAAATCCAGTTGGCAGGGAGCTGAAATTAAAATATCTTAATACAGTAATATTGTCGAAGGACACGTTGACGTAGTAAATAAAAAAACTGAGTAAAACTTTTTTTGCAATAAGTAGAATAAACATACTTTACCGTCTACTTCAGTTGTCAATGTATACTACAGCCTTGTTTTGAGTCATCTCAGTTATAATATTTTGTTATTGGGTAGTTTTACTATTAATTCAACTACAGTATTCATTAGTCAGAAGAGCATAATTCGACTAATTTCTATTATTCATCCTCGAATTTCCTGTAGGCCCATCTTTATCGAAAGTGATATTACTACTGTGCATTTTTTGATATATACACAAATTTTTGTTGTATATCAAAGAAAATGAAGATGAATTTGTCAAACCAAATTTTATTCAACTCGAAACATCGGTGTACTCCTCATACCTAAACATAGAACAGCTAAGTTTGAACACCCACTACCCTATCAGGGCATTGAAATGTACAACCATATCCCTTCGATTATAAAGTCACAGAACTTTTAACATTTCAAGAAGATAGTTAAATCGATTCTATTGAAGAAAGCTTATTATAGTGCATGGGAGTACTTAGGTGACTTTATTGTAATTGATCCCATGTGAACCTCTGTTTGTTCTTTTGTCTTTGACTTTTCCTATACAATGTTAATTGTCTGATTAATAAATATGTTCTTCTTCCTCATACACATGGAAGCTGCCATGATGAAACATAGATAAGGGTGCCGCAGTTGTCAGTAGCCGAACACTAAATGTGTATCTAAGAATATGAAGGAATGCTAAGACTGTCATATAGAAGAGGCGTATCGGCGATAGCGTATGTATATGATTTGCTCCTAAAGATAGATGAAGGACGATTCACCCTTCTGGTAAGTGAAAGAAGGGTAGGACACATCATTGAACTTTAGTATGAAATGGAAGAATGGATATAGAGCTGAAAACTGGAAGTTGCGATCGAGAGAAGTTGATAGTAAGAGGACTATGAACCAAGGAGAACTTTGCAGTGGAAAAGAAAAACAGAATAATTTGAACTCTAGAAAAACTGAAGTACAAAGGGTGTCGTGTTTCAGAAAAATCTCAACTTTTAGGCACACATTCAGGAGATAGTGCAGGAGTCAAAATAGATAGCGGCTATTGAGAAGTTGATGCCAACCATCGGTAGTACAAGATACCATGAAAGGTGAGGTGGAGTGATACAGAGAATGATATCCAATACGTTTCTTATGTGGTGGAAAGCCATGATGTCTCTGCAGAGAAAAAGTCTACTGTGAACAATATCAGCATATAGAAACATCTCGACGGATGCTCAGATCACCGCAGCCTGCTGCCCAAGGGACTCCATAGCGCCAAGAGCCTGTTTCCTCTATTAAATACTGATCAGGATGCCAAAAAATAAGGAAATGACCAAGATACAATGACTGATTACAGACATAAAATCATGGATAGAGTGTGATTGCAGAAAGACGAACTGTCACTCCACAAAGTTGACATAGTTCTTTCGTTACCCAACAAAATTCGAATAGCCTGTATTTTGTGGGTCTAGTAAAAAACAGTTCAGATCATGTCCTATATAATTGGCAGTGATGGGGAAGGCAGAGAGGAAAACTGATAGGGATGATGGGATCGCTTCCTGAATTAGGCCATTTTGTGCAAATAATGGTGGATAATGTGAAAACAAGGGAGTAAATGTTATAAATTTGTAACAAAGCTGATGAGAACGATACAGGTGGAAAAAAGAAGAGATAACATGAATGACTAGGGAAGGATGCATGACTGATCATACTGCACAATCGATTTCTGTCTAAGTTATAAATATGGGAAATCTGGCGAATTAGACGCAACCTATTTCTAAAAATTCAGAAAAGAGTCGGCAACGTCCATGATTGAAAATAAAATGTGACCGTACACTATCAATAAATATTATCATTTGATTACCTCACAAAAAGTGTAGAATCTTGTTGAAAATGGATAAATATTAATGAGTGTTCCCATTTGTTTATCATTCGATTTATGACTAACAGGTCTTTCAATAGGAAACTTCAAACTCTGACAGTTGATAGCAGTTAGAGCTACATCTTCGAATTGGCTGTCATTTGTTGAGTTTGCAATTCACCACGGTCATACTCAGAATTGTACTTGTTGGCAGTTGAGAATAGCTCTCCACCAACGTTGATGTACCATTTTCATCATTGTTATCCGGTGTTTCTGCTCAAGTTTTGACACTCCAGCAGATCCCCAGAGCTGAAAGAGAAAGAGAAGGAAGTTTAGAAAGAATCAATAAATAATTTGCATCAGTACAGCAGCACAGGGATCCTCCCCTTCAAAAAAGAGCAACACTAAGCTGCATGAGCGAAGTGTCCTTATTTGATAGTTGTTAAAGACAACACCCATGACAGCTTCCCATATCTCTCCATAAGGATCGCTGTCGCAATGACGTCGTAAGTCTATATCTAATGAGTAGTTGTATTGAATTATGCAGCAAAAATAGGGGTTATTAAAAACATAATGGTTATTCTGTTTGTTGAAAACTTTTCTGAAATACGTTAAATGGAAAAGATGCTGCTTCCGATGAAAGCTTCAGGTAACACAAGCATTTTAAAATTCCACATTCAGGTAACACAAGCAACCCATTTTAAAAACTAAGGAGAATTCACTCTGGTACTGGTAAAACCAGAATTCTACATTCAGGTAACAAAAGCAAATATTTGGACCAACTCGTATATCTGAAGATCTCTTCGGCCCATGAAAAACATTTGGAGATAACAAACGATAACTTTGAATTTCATACACCCCCATTACTGATCTCTGTTAATAACTAGTTCCTTTGAAGAATAAGCAAATATCGTCAACAGGTATAACTTACTGTTAACAACCTCGAATAAAAAAACTTTCATTCAAACATTAATTGTAATGTTAAGAAAATTCTTTCTAGTTTTGAAAATGAGTTGAAACGCGAAACATATATGTCAACAACATAAATTGAAATTTTGTAAACCTTAAGCCAAGTGTATTTTACCTTATTGATAAACCAAATTAAAAGACAATGCTTAATGTATAGCTGCAGTTGTAACTTTATTAGGTCCTTTTCTGTTTTCTCTAAAAGTATCAGTTTTCTATGTCTTTACGATAATAGTGATCAGTGGAAGCGACTAGAGAGAATATACTGACGATAGATGAGCCTTTTTCAGAAGCGCTTATTCTTGAATTCAAAAATGATCCAAAATCTTTTCGATGAGTGAAGAATCTCACCCTCTCAACGAAATCGCAAAAATCGGATACGCGCCAAATAAATTCTTCGTGTCATAACCTGTCACACATAGCGGCACGGAAAAGAACAATTTCGCAGAATTTCAAAGTTCTATTCCACCGTAGTGCCTGCCTGCATTATCCACTGATATTATAAGGAGAATGATGGAAACGACGAGATTTGATTTAGACGACATAAAGGTTTATGAGATTCCATTAGGCTCGTTCCGGATTCCGACGATACTGAGATGTTACGTAGAAAATTTTTATGGAAATATATCCATCTCTTTAGGTTTATATTCGGCTTGAATAAAATAAGATGAAGAATTATTTCAAAAATTATAAACAATATAACATTATAAACATGATATTACAGATAAAATTCGTTGAATTTTTAGTTATCTGAAGATGCAGTTATACTTGGAAACTTAATAAATAAAAATAAAAAAGTGATGAAAATGTGAAAATTCAATCAAACCCTGTAACCTTCTCAAGTTGTTTTAAAGTAAAACTGTGACTTCAAGCAACTCGCTTTAAGACTTAATATCGGGTGTTTTTTGTGATAGAACTTTAAATTGAAATAAAACACATTTAAATTAAGATTGCAGCCAATTTTTTTTATCTTAAAGATAATTTTATGACGTTTATGTTTTGAAAATAATATCCGGCATATATCCACCACGACCAGCTCTGACAAACCGCATTCGACCAGATGAATTTTGGACCACTTTTTCGAGTCATTCAGGCCTTATTTCAACAGTAACACGAGCTTGTTACAAAGCGTCTATTGTTACTGGTTTATAAGCATAAACCAATAATTTGACATAACCCCAAAGAAAATAATCCGTTGGAGTTATGTCGCATGATCTTGGAGGGCAATTAATTGGACCATTTCTCGAAAAAATGTTATCGCCAAATCTTTCTTTCAATAAATCAATTGATACGGTAACAGCATGAGGTCTAGCATCATCTTGTGGGAACCAAAATACTTCTGGGTCAATACATTCAAATTTTGAAGTACGGACCGATAATGCCCCCAGCGTGTGGAGCACAACATACAGTGCATTTTTCAGGGCAATGAAACCTGCAGAACTTCTTGAGGATTGTTTTCACTCCATATATGGCAATTTTGCATGTTTACATAACCGTTCAACCAGCAATGAGCTTCATCACTAAACACAGTTTTAGGATAAAAAAGTGGATCAACTTCAAGGTGTTCTAGGGCCCAATCAGCAAACAGACGACGCCTATTATGGTCAAGTGGCTTCAGTTCTTGAACCACTTTAATCTTGTATGGGCGTAGAACAAGATCTTCACGCAAAATTTTCCATGTGGTGGAGTCCAACTTGTTGTGAACGTCGACGAATAGACAAATCTGGATCATCATTAACACTATGACTTACAGCAGCGATATTTTCTTCTCTACGTACAGTTCTTTGTCTTGTTGTTGTTGTTGCATCGAGTAGAGAAAATTTTGTCCGAAATCTATCGATAGTTCGACGAATAAGCTGCTCGGATGGACGATTATGTCAACCATAAATTTCACGAAGTGCTCTATAAGTTTGGCGAATAGAACACTTATTTTGAAAATAAATTTCAACAATTTGTAAACGTTGTTGCGGCCTGAGTCTTTCCATGATAATTTGTCAGTGCTCACTGAACAGAAATGTTAAAACACCATGACTTCTATCTTCTGTAAAATCACAGTTATCCCTTTCGAAAGTTATATCACTCTAAAAAACAACCGATATATGCAGACATCAATTTTTTGGCGTTAATAATACACCTTGAATAATTGCAGATGAAAGCTTAACCGTTTTCAGTAAGGAAACAATATCAACCAAGTCAATTACTAAATAATTCATCCAATAAGAGTTTCATCAGATCTTAATTATTGTGGTGGAGAGAGATATTAAGAATTTAAAGTGAGAAAATATTATATTATATTATTTTTTGCCAGTGTTCCATTTTTATTTCATGATTTTCAATATTTAAACCAAACAACAGAAATCAATATACGAAGGAAAAGGTGTTTCTACTGAGGTCATCTGGATATGCAAATATCGAAGGACGAAATGGAAGCTGGAAATAAATCAAATAAATAGCCCCAAACACAAACTGAATTGATGCCACAGGAAAGGATACAAATCGAATCTGGAATCCCTATTTCCACTTTGTCGTTTTAATAAACGTTTAGTTAGGCTAACGAACAGAACTTTCCTTGAATACTCAGGTGTTTAGTATTGTATTTGTTCTATTTTAATTAGTTTGTGGACTGCACGTGTCACGAATCCATACTCATAATTCACAAGGAACTGTTTGTTGGAAATATATATAGTGTTTGAGCTAGGGATATATTCCAGGGAAATAGAGGGAATTTGAAATGTCCAATGTTTGGTAATAAAGCACACGCATAGTAAGGGATTTCAATGCCTGGTGAATGTCTGAATGTCCCCATAGATTCAGTGAAAGTAATACTGGGGGGAGAATTAAGTGGTATTATTTACCCCTAATATTATAGCATATTCAATTATGATATTATCTCTTCGTGCTCAGGAGTATCATAATTTTTTATGTATTTGGGAGTTGAAAACGATAAAACAATTTATTTTTGATAAGCTTCAAATTTGTTCTGTCTCTAAACCAAGAGAGTCGCGTCATTTATCTACCATGGGCTAAATAACAAGTGTTTATCCACTATCGATGGGTAGTTAATTTAACGAAGAGTTATAGTTTGGTTTGTGTTCGGATTCTAGAAGAGTACGAGGCACCAGTCTCAGTGCAAGAGAGGAAATTGCACAGGTATGTATCAGGTGAATTTTTTTAGAGTGATAGAAATTTCGATAGGGATAACTGTGATTTGACAGAAGGTATTATAGAAGCCATGTTGTTTTTACATTTCTGTTCAGTAAGCATTGACAAATTATCATGGAAAGTCTCACGCCGCAACAACGTTTACAAATTGTTGAAATTTATTTTCAAAATCAGTGTTCTATTCGCCAAACTTATAGAGCACTTCGTGAAATTTATGGTTTACACAATTGTCCATCAGAACAGCTTATTCGTCGAACTATCGTTCGTACGGTTAGCGATTTCTCGAAATGACAACACTGCCTCCCGTAGATCAATAATTCGACCTCTTTCAAATTCACTTAACTGGCGATAAATTGCGTGTGCACGTGCTCTAGGCATTTTAACAACAACTAAACATCGCTTTGGATCTCCTCGAACAGCTGGTTTGTTCAAAAATTTTAAAAATTTGCAAATAACGACTACATATTTAAGTAACAAAAAATGTTCACATGAAAAGACCTTCACGATTTTTTCTCCAAATTTTAATCATTTACTCCTTGTAATACTATCTATGTTTTATCAAAAAAATTTTAAAATTTAAACAGCTCCTTCTGGGCGTTGCAGTTTCTTTGTAAGTTAGTATAAAATACATAATTTGACGTGTCATTAGTTCTTCTTTTAATTGAAATTTGTGCTAAATAGACAAGATTTTATTTTAATGAATTATTTTATTTTCCAATAGTTTGAAAATGACTGTATAATTCTCAATCTTCGTAGATTGTGTGCAGTTGTGTATTTCATTTTTGCATTTTTTAATTATTTGTATTGGATCCAACTCTATCGTTCGACCAGAACGAATCTATCGGTGGAAGCTTGCGCTCCTCATTTTCTTGTGGCGTTCACCAAAGTACACAGTGTAAAGTATCCCCAATAACAATTCCGAGAAGCCCTTGGCCTCGCAGAAAAGTGAATAACAAAACTATCGAATCAACGTATTTCCACTGTGCCGTCCGATTTGAAGCAATTTATTCTCAGTAGAGTCAAAATGTTATCCGGTTTTTATCAGTAGTAGAAGACTGCCAGACTATTGGAAATCGGATCTCGAAGAAATTACCAATTCGCCAAGACTGCCACACTTCGTTATTCATTCGAGTTGAAGTAAGTTGATGGATTGCGACGCCTCGAGAATAAGCTTTCATCGGGTAATGGAGGCGTTGAACCTTTGTGGTATGTAGATAGGGGCTTATACAGGGTTTCCCAATATGGTTAAGGTTTTTTTAAAATGCTCTATGGCAGCCATATTTAAATAGAGGATATGCCATCAGCTGTCACTTGCTTTTCGTTTGACACCCAATTTTGACAATTTGCACGTGTCATCAACGTTTGATGGTTATTATGAATGTTGTAAACACATTCGTTCAATGAATAATCTTTTTTTACTGATTCGACACTAACTCCGTGAACATTTTAGTACACGTAATAATTCTCCTGTATTTTTTTTGACGGATTCTATCTTCAGTTTTATTTAGAATGAAAATAATTTCTACAAGAACTTTTATTGTAATAGATGGGGTAAAATGAACAGAAGGAGTAATACAGGCGAACTAGGGGCGAGGCTAGAGGGCTGCGACTGATATCTTTCGGTTAAGGAGTGTTCACAGTTCGTAGGTCATAATGGATATTCTGAACAAGAAAGCATCGAGAGTTCGCAGTTGAGGAGTACCTAAAACCAAGCGGATCTTTTATTGTCGGCGAATTGTTCAACAATGATAATGACACCCTCATGAGATGGATATAGAATTTTAGGACAACGAGATCAATAATGAATCCAATTGTAGAAAGGCTAAGGCAATTAAAACTCCACAAGCAGTTTGGCTGAAAATTGACTTCAGCACTTCGAATGAGTAGTACACTTCGAAAGTTTTTACACCACGGCCTTAGTTTTCATCCTAAAATTAAAATGATTTCTGCCGATGAAACTGAACTAGTAATAATAGTGACATCTAAAGCCGAAGATCTACTATACGTCGATAAGCCTCGAAATCTACAAGAGTTGAAAGAAGCAAACTCTGCACAAGTTTAGGTATTTGATATCTAATGACTGAGCGATGTGAAACTTCGAGGGACGACTACAGAAGTACCTTTCAGAAAATGATCGTCATCCGACTAACATTCTTTTTGAAGCAGAATTTCACTTTTTATTTGTTAAAGGGTTAATTTCTCACGAAAAATTTCGCCAAGGTAAAAAACAGCGGAAATATTCTCATTAGATTTTATTCCACCCTGTATAAGTAAATTGAATGATTGTTGAAAACGAAAATCAAGAAATTACAAATCGCATTTGATAATGTATAACTTTCTTTAGAAAAATTCTATTCGAGAATCTGAGAAACTGAACCTGAGTTTTGTAAGGTCTTTTGATCAGAATAATATTTCAATCACTTACGTTTGACGGAATGTAACTAATGCGCTAAGTAGGCTTGCTCTTGGGCCTAAAGTCACCCCTCGAAGGGTATGTTATTCGTAAAGGTCGAATCAACGCGCAAAAGGAAAAATGTCCCTACATACTTCCAGAAGGCTTCAGTTCTCTTGAATCTAGTTATGACTGGTAGCACTGAAGCACAATTGAATCTCTACTGGCTCTAGTGTCTGTTCCTAAGTTATTTGTGATGCAACTAGGATGCCGCAGGGGCTTATTCGCCACACAGTTACGAATGCAGCATCCACAATTTCCTGTGGATACATCCCAATCGATCCTGATTCAAGTCCAACGGACTAGCTGTATGGTCAAGACTACAAACCCCTAAGAAGTATTCCAGTGAATTCTGTGTCAAGAACCGCGCATCTAGGTTAATGAAATAGTCTTATACCCTATGGTGCATGCTTTCAACCACCGCCACTATGAGTCCAGCCTCAATTGGGTGGCTAGGAATACGAATACTCCTCTGGACTATTTTCCCTCTCGTGGTTGTCTTGTTACATACGAATTTATAAAGGCTAACAGTCGTCAAGAAGAGTTCAATTTGGTTGCTAGAAGCTCGATGAATCCAAGACGTCATTGTTTTCTTTCCTAGATCCAATAATAACGTATTCGCGCCTTGCACAGATACACTACTTGAGCGCCCTGTATTGCAACGCCCACCCAGAGTGACTTACGTTTATGGAATATCTGAAGATATCGCTATGAAGTTTTTTAAGGAGCGACGTTATAAGGAAGCTCACCAGCCCATTGTTTGCGAAGATCGCCACTGGTACTAAGAGAAGCCGTTTGTATTGTGTCTGCTGCTACTGCGACTATAGGTTCTAGATTCGTCTCGTATCTGGAAAACCTAGTACTGCTGGCTAAACTCTTACGGCCGGTAGTTTCCCCTACAGTCCTTAGGTCAGTTGTCCTCCCATTCCATAATAGCTTCCATGGTTTGGAGTAATCTAGGAGCTGGATGGTCGAGAGGCCTAAATGATGTTGTCTGCCTGAACTGCTAGGTTTTCTAGGGAGTTGTCTTTGACTTTGACCATGATGTGTCTGGATATCCACCCTAAACTTAAGGATTTCAATAAGGCCTCGGCTGTGATGACATCAACGAGGTCCTTCAGATAGCGCAGGAACTGGTTTGATTATCAGTTCCCTACTTCTTTTCGTTCTAGGAGGAGGTGCGCTTTTTCTTCTTGCGATATGCTCAGATGTTGGATAAACTCAGATTTGATCCATTTGTATTCCTCAGCCGGTGGTGGATTTGAAATAAAAGCATAAGAAAAAGGATTAAATAGAAAACAGAGCAGGAAACAACCATGGTTAACGAAGAGTTTGCTAAAATCAATAAATGAGAAAAACAGAAAGCATCGGCTGGTTCTCAAGCATCCTCTAGATGAAGATTTGAAGAAGAAATATAAATATTTTAAGAACGAACTCAGCTCTCTGATAAAAAAAGTAAAACGTGAATACAATAATGATATGAATAATAATAATAACTGTACAACTCTTTGGAAGGTGGTTTAGCTAATTACAGGGACGAGAAAAGGAAAAATATTCATGGACAAGATCAGGCTCGGGAACGGCGGAATATCTGAAGATATCTGAAGAGGGGTAATTGCCAATTCTTTCAACAAAGCTTTTGTGGAGGCGTAAGGATCTCTCTCAATTGAGGTTGTCTAAGTTACAGATGGTTATTCGGGGAGATCGATGGTTTCGGGTTCCTTCACTTTCGAACCAACTGATGAAGGTGAAAAATGTAATTGAAGTATTGAACAATGGAAGTGCAAGAGGACCAGATAGTCTGGGAGCGAGAGATTTAAAACTGATCTTTACTTGCTTCCCTGACAAAAATATTGAATAGAAGCTGGTGTGTACCTTCCGGAGTTCGAAAACACGGTGGTTATTCCAGTCCTAAAGGGATAGGATGAGGCTATTATAGAAACTCATTGACCACTCATCTGTCGAGAGTTTTTGAGAAGATTATCAAGAAGTGACTTGTATCATTCATTGATAAATGCAAGTGAATATCGGAGTCTCAGTTTGATTTCAGGAAGCTGTCTTGCTAACTAATAGAATTACTGCTGCACTGAATGAGAGCAAGCCATGCCCGAGTTTATTTGTTCATCTGAGGAAGGCGTTTGATATAGTGGACCATCGTCTTCTTCTGGAGACCTTGGAGAATTTTGATATCAAAGCAGGCAGGAACATCACTTTCCTTCCGGTGAAGGTGTATAAATCTCATATGGCATAGTGATAGCAATGTGGTTAAAAAATTGAGATCTGTTTTGTATGTGTTTCGTCAACTCAAGACCATCCTCTTGCAAGAATATCTAAGAATTTTATACTATGACCTGGTAGAAAGTCATATTCGCTATTGTAAAACAATTTGGGGATAGGTATAAATAATCATTTCGAAGCAAAAAGTATAAATTCCTACATTACCCAATCAAAGAAGAACTCATTCTGAAAGAATTATACCCTAATTTCAAATCCGAAAACAATATGAAAAGTTGAATTAACATAAAATAATATTGAAATAAGGTTATTCTGATTTTCACAAATTTTTATTGTTATATTCACAACAATTGTTTCGCTATCACAGTAGCATCATCAGGCAAGATCACATTTTGAATAATTCAAAATGTGATCTTGCCTGATGATGCTACTGTGATAGCGAAACAATTGTTGTGAATATAACAATAAAAATTTGTGAAAATCAGAATAACCTTATTTCAATATTATTTAATATGGATTTTCACCAAGTAAGGACTGATACAATTCAAATGAATTAACATATTTTGGACTAATTCCACCAAAGATAGATCAAGTAATTTCGACAACATAAATAGCATCGCAACCATTATGTAAAATAACTAACCTACTTTTTTAATATAAGGACAAAAACAACCGTCCTAACAATTCAGAAGTTTTCAGATGAAGTTGTGATGACTGCGGTTCACTTTATGTAGGAAAAATCGAGAGAATATCTACAAGAAGATTCAAAGAATATCAGCCATGAGAAAGATAAATATAAATATATGTTTTCGCGAAACCCTTCTCAAAAAGAAGATATATTTACACAAAATAAGATAATCTTCAAATACTACAGCCGGAACTGTACAATAAAGGTCTATGAAAATTATCAGGATTCATCAGTTAAAGTATTAAACAAGCAGACGGACCCAAATTTCCAACTTCTACATAAACCTAAGTCTTTCTTAAATAAACAAAAACCTTTCCTCGTACTAGTTCGAAAATGTATTAAGACATCGAACAATGAATTTTTTATTAGTTGTGCAGGTAGATATAAGAATTACGTCCCCAGAGTTCAACATTTCAGGCCTTTCAAATAAGCGTCATTTTTCCTAGAAACCTAAGCCGGCCTAAGCTCCAGTTAAGAAACGAAACTATTTGTCCCCAAACATTTTTCGTAAACGAAGGGACAGATTTCTCGGTACCTGGGCCACCTTTTCGAGCCCCAACCCACTTACTCATTAGCCACAGAGCACCCTTGAAGAAATATTCACAAAAAGTCGCATTTTGTCGCTGTCCTAAAAAGCACAAAATAAACCTGTCGCTAGTTTCACGTCTCTTTCTCTTAATACCACAGTAACACACTAAATTGAATATATTATCTACATTATTTATTTCTAATTAGAAAGTAATTTGTGAAATATAAACACAGAAGTGAACCCAAAAAGAACCCAATACAAGTGAATTCGGTGAAAGTGAACGATGGTAAAAAAGCTCAAAGAATAACTATTTCTCGAACAAGATAGCGTTTACACCGAAACATTCCTTCAATTTGGCTAAACAAATCAAACTTCTAAATTTGTAAAATATGTTTTTCGGCTGAATATAAACTATTAAAGTCCAATATACATCCCTCTTCCAGCTCCATTTGAAGTATGCTTAACAACGAATTTGCATACTAATTGGTTAACGTTTGGTCAATTAAAAGGTAGAATTCAAAAAGATATATCTACATACCAAGCAAATATTTTACATCTGCGAAACTCAAGTAACTGCATCCTCTATAATGAAGTAGTGATAGAATACGTAACTAGTTTCTTATTTATTTCATAAGTGAACAGTAAACATCCTGTAGATGCAAGCATTATTTTTCCATCCCCAGTTTATCACCCTCGGAGAACATATTTCCCAGTATAGCTGGGGCATTCTCACTGCATGTGAGTGATATTATTTGCCATTCAGATTAAATGAAGTGGCAGTTATTATTAATGCAAATGCGGTTAGAATATTCGGGTCCGCCTGAGCAGCTGGCTCTTGAAATTTCCATAAACAACGCGTGACACATTGGCAAACACTGACGCGCAACTTCCATATTCATTTATTATATTCCTCATTAAGTTTCCATCGAATTTTCTCGGTTCAGAAGTGGAAACGTAATTACGAAAGTTGCCAAAACTGTGTGCCGTTCCGTACTAAAATGTTGATTCCGTTCAGTTCGTTCGACGGGGGGAACAATTAAAATTCATGCAGCGTTGCTCGGTTATTCCAAGAAAATTCTTTCAACATCCAGTGTCGATCATTTCCTGCCTAATGGTACCGTTACTTTCTACAGCTCCGAGCCGGGGTAGATTTTAGAGCCGTTCGGCTATTCATTCTCGAGATCTGAAAGTGAAAACGGGAAAATATCACGCTTTTGTGAAAGGACGGTTGGCGTTTTTATCGTGAGATTATTTATGGATGATGAGGAACTGGATAATAATCTCCTGATGGTCCCGAGTGTATTTGTATGCGCAGGTGGATTTCAGTCGGTGCAATTCATTGAGAAACTAACAGAAGATTTTCTATCTTTTAGTAGAGAATGGTTAGTTTGTGTTTGATACTTTTGTTCATGAGCACTCACATATTTTGGGAATAACATTGGAAAATATTGGAAAGACAAGTATACAACAATTGCTTATAATAATGAACAAAAAATATCATTGAAAACTTGTGGATTAAACCTAGTTTTCATGTTGACAAATGCTGCCAAAGATCTCATTTCAATGACGTATGCTATACATCTTCTAAATATAAGAAGCACTTTTCTAGGAGTTTTTTCTTGTCGGAAAATTAGGACTTCTGTAGAATAAAGTGGTCAATTACTAATAAAGAATTCAGTAAATGTGTTCTCAAATCCACCTTCACAGCCATAACGTTGTCGTTGTTGAGACATGCTAACGACCCAAGTCCCCTTTTAATTTTAGGAGCTTCAAATCCAGGTCTTGTTGAATTGAGTTCGATTAGTTCGAGAATCATATGCTCATAGGTAGATAAGAAAAGCATATGGCATCTCAAAAAACATCCCTTTTTACCAGAAGTGACTGTTCGAAGATGATAGAGTGATAACCATGCCACCCATCGCAAAGATCCTGTGAACATAATTGCCCAGCTTTCAGCTATTATTATTTATGGTGAGAGGGCGTCTGTCCACCCTACAACTGCGTCCGCACGGACTATTGTGGTTCATCCCTAATTTATATCTCCCCGACGAGATCCAGTTTTTGGATAAAACCGATAATCTTGTTCAGGGGTCATTTTTTCAGTTCACTGTGGGCTATGAAAGCCTGGCCAAAGACCTCGAATCTGATGCGACTAACCGCTGGGCCGTGCATGGCTGTTTCAGTGTCCTCAAGACACAGTCTGCATTCATTGTCTTCAGCCAGACTGATTTTGTGCAAATGCGCTTTCAGTCTGCAGTGACCTGTCATAATTCCGACAAGTGTTCTTAGTTTGACCCTATCCAGACCTAGCGCTAGGTTCGCCATCTTTTTGTTCGAAGCTGTTCCAAGGAACAACTTCGAGTGTTTCAGGCCAGAATGGCTCCGCCAGAAAGACTCTAGCCTTGAGTTCATTCTGCCTGTTATCTCCTCGTTAGTCACGTCATGCGGTATTCCCAGGAATGGTTCCGGTCCTACCAGAGACAGCGCAGCTCCAGCAAATGCCAGCCGATACGCCTCCTCGTTACCCAAATATTTTGAGTGGCTCGGTATCCAAACCAGAGTGACTCCGTTATACATACCGAGCCTGTCTAAAGTCCTGCGTCAACTCCAGACTGTTTTGGATGTAAAACAGCTGGATGCCAGAGCTGTTAGTACTGACTGACTGTCAGTAAATATTTTGATTTTACCGTGGTGGATTTGCCGTTTTATCAGCAGTTCCGCCGCGTTCTCCATGGCAAATATTTCTGCCTGGAATATGGTTGCGTTTTGACCGAGACTCAATGAGATGTTAATTCTCGGTTTACTCCCATAGACTTCCGCTCCTGTTCCGTTCGTCGTTCGCGAGCCGTCTGTGAACAAGCCAACGTCGGTTCTCAATAGAACCTCAGCATGCTGGTCCATTCGTCCCGGCTGGGGACGATTACATTGAAATTCCTGGCTCGTGATTTTTGACATTAGATCCGAGGGCATCGATAGGATACTGTCCGTTAAAAGCTCGTCCAGCAGTCTTGAGCCTCCCATCACTATTGCCTCTGGCCTGTCAATCGCCAGTTGATATAGTTTGTATGTGGTCCGTTCCGCCTCCCTCTGCACGAGTAGGTGCAAGGGTGGTAGATTTGCCTTCAGCTAAAATGCTTGTGAAATTAACAAGTTCATCTCTTTTTCCTTATTGAAAAAACTGTTCTGGAAAACTCACCATCCTCTCACAATTCTCATTCGTCTCAATCATTCAACTGGTGTCATACTTCCTCTCTACTTCTCTACGCATTCTCTTCAAGGTCATACTTCTTCTTCATACTGTGCCTTTTTCTTTGGAAGGTTGACGATCGTTGTCATGGAAACAGCAGCGCGAAAGATTTCTGCTGATGAATGACCAGTTCATCTCCCGAGTTTTGACGCCTTTCCTTCATCCTGATCTTTCCACCTTAAAAAATTGTATTTTTTTCTCCTTGATGGTTTTCAGTAGTTCCCTTTGTGTACTCATGCCTTAGAGCACTTCTTCGTCGGAACTTTCTGCGTCCATGAAACTCGCAATATCTATCGGTATAGATCTTGAAGGTCTCAACTCTCTTTTGTTTTGTGTGTCCATTATTCAGCTCTCGCATCCATAGAGCAAGACCGCGAAAACGTAGCACCTAATCATCCGAGTCTGAGCTTCAGGCTGAGGTACGATCAAGTGAAAAATATTTTCAAACTCATGAAAGCCTTTCTCGCTTGTTCAATCCTCGAATATGTTTAGCTTTTCGGGAGCCAATGGAGGTAGAAATCAATCTAATGTGTGATCTTTTACCTAATGCTCGAATCTTCGTCATAATTAATTCAGAATATAAATAGTTATAGGCGCTGGACAAATCGAACAAAAAAGCCCAAACATTCATTGTTTTCTAATATTTGATGTTATACAGAATATACTCTTTCTATGCTGTTTCTGTAGTGTCCTGCCAGAAATTCTATTTCTTGACCAATTCAATCAGTCCAGTGACAAAACAGAAAGCTTTGGTCAAATGTACTTCTATTTGTAGGTACAAGTTTAATGATATAATATAATTATATTTATCGAAGAAATAACATAAAGACCCCATATTTCCAAGGTAGAAATAAACCCCAAATGGAAGAACACCAAAATACACTCGAAAAATATAAATTGAATCAGCTAAAACTATTGGATAATTATTTCAGATAGACAATATTCTGTAACCCTCCCAAAAAATTGATATTTAGATTCAAAAACTGCGCTCATTTTAGTGACAATCAAAATTGTAGGTATCTGATGTATAATATCGGGTGTTTTTTAGAGTGATAGAACTTTCGATAGAGTTAACTGTGATTTGACAGAAGATAGAAGCCATGTTGTTTTGACATTTCTGTTCAGTAAGCATTGACAAATTATCATGGAGAGACTCACGCCACAACAACGTTTACAAATTGTTGAAATCTATTTTCAAAATCAGTGTTCTATTCGCCGAACTTATGGAGAACATCGTGAAGTTTATGGTTTACATAATCGTCCATCAGAGCAGCTCATTCGTCGAACTATCGATAGATTTCGGAGAACATTTTCTCTACTCGATGTAACAATAACAACAAGACACAGAACTGTACGTACAGAAAGAAATATCGCTGCTGTAATAGTGTTAAAGATGATCCAGATTTGTCTATTGGTCGAAGTTCACAAAAAGTTGGACTCTGTGCATCCACCACATGGAAAATTTTGCATGATGATCTTCATCTACATCCATACAAGATCCAACTGGTTCAAGAACTAAAGCGACTTGACCATAATAAGTGTCGTTTCTTTGCTGATTCGACTCTAAAACAGCTTGAAGTTGATCAATTTTTTATCGTTAAATTGTGTTCAGTGATGAAGCTCATTTCTGGTTGAACGGCTATGTAAACAAGCAAAATTGCCGTATATGGGGTGAAAACAAGCCTCAAGAAGTTGTACAGGTTCAATTGCATCCTGAAAAATGCACTGTATGGTGTGCTCTACACGCTGGAGGCATCGTCGGTCAATATTTCTTCGAAAACGATGCTGGAACTAATGTTACAGTGAATGGTGCTCGTTACAGATCGATGATCAATGATTATTTGTTTCAAAATTTGAATGGTACCGATCCAGAAGTGTTCTGGTTCCAACAAGATGGTGCTACACCTCATGTTACTACCGTAATAATTGATTTAGTGAAAGAAAGATTTGGCGATAACAATATTTCGAGAAAAGGATCCAACTAATTGGCCTCCAAGATCATGTGACATAACTCCACTGGATTATTTTCTTTGGGGTTATGTCAAGTCATTGGTTTATGCTGATAAACCAGAAAGAATAGAGGCTTTGGAAGCCAACATAATTCGTGTTATTGATGAAATAAGGCCAGAATCACTCGAAAAAGTGGTCTGGTTGAATGCGGTTCCTCGGAGCTAGTCGTGGTGAACATATGCCGGAAATTATTTTTAAAACGTAAATGTCATAAAATTATCTTTCAAATAAAAAAAAATTGGCTTCAATCTTAATTTGAATGTGTTTTATTTCATTTTAAAATTCTATCACTCCAAAAAAAAACCGATATTTGGATCGAAGAACCGAGAAAATTATACAGATATAGAATGTGTTGAACATACGTTTGGCTTATATGAAATTGTTCAAACTTACCGTTTTATGTGTTCAAACATAACAGCATATTTTAAAATGTGCGAAAATATGACCCATGCCTATGAAGCGCAGAGTATAATATAATATAAATAAACAAAAAATATTTGAACATATTAGGGGTATTCATATTCACAAATAGAGCAATTTTTGATAAAATTATCTGAAATTTCATCATTATTATATTATATAGAGTCTAATTGAAATAAACCTTAAATGTAAGAGATACAATATTCTGGATTTAGTTGAAAATTTTTCAAAATAAATGTTCGAAAAATCAGGTGATTTAGCATTTAGAAAACAAACTTAATTTTAAAATTAAACAATAAGAAGAATTCACGTCGGAATCACTTCTACTACTTTAAGTTGGTTTTGCTATCAAAATATTTTTAGGTTCCTGAAAAATTCTCTTATTCCGCCATCACATTCTAGTTCGTATACAGGAAATCGGTATTTAAACTGAAAGTGCATCCGCCATTTTTAAAGAAGCAAATAATGAAAATAAGGACCATGAATTCTGTCTCGATTGGGGGGTGAACAAAATTCAAACAAAACAATACAATCTTGATGCAGTATTTACATCTGTTGCATTAACTTTATTCGGTTACATAATATACTTCCATTAAAAATATACTGGTTTGGGATTTCAATGAAATAATTGAGTATTCAAATTGATTTATTTACACTCAGAAATTAATCCAAACTTTTCTCAAAATTTGATAGCTTTCGACACAGCAATTATTATATTTTTCAGTACCCTTATACCAGCTGGTACGACAAAAGTTTTAACAGTCTCAAAAAAATTTTTTGTCATGGCAGCTCTTATACGGAATAAATCATATTCACAGTCTGAGTTTTTATGTGTGTTCATTTCAGTAATTTGATGCTTTTTTAAAATTATCAACCTAAAAGCATAATAAATCGTTTTACTTAACACAACACTATTAACAAATCTGCACACATCTGAACAAAACGACTTATTTCGGTATTTATTCTCAAATTATTGCTTCGGCTCCTCCTTTACCTTGAAGAAAAAGAAATATGAATTATTCTGATGAAATTATTAACCATAACATTTTGTGTGCAACTGCGCATTCGCCATTTTGTGTCAATTATATAAAGGTGGGCCATCTGGAGTTTTGAAGTAGTGGTTTTATCGATTCAAGCAACACTTTTGTCATTCGTGTTTTGATAGAAATTTAGTTAAATAACTGACATTATCAAAATGAGTCTATTCATGCTTGAACAAAACTAGGAAATATTGAAAACTTTTTTCCTTAATAGTGAATCTTCTATCCAAACTGTTATAAATTGACATGGAAAATTCAATAGGAATGAAATGACCTCACGAAAATTTGTGGATCAATTTGTTCGTGTAAACTGGATCGTTATTTGATGAAACAACCCGTTCATTTCTCGTCCAGTGAGCACACCTGAAATCATTGCTCGCCCAGAATGTGGCTGAGCATCCATGCACCTCTTTGAGGAGAATTTTGCATGAATATTTCGGTATGAAGGCTCACAAAGTTCAACTAGTACAATGATGCATTTTCACTTCACCCAATGGTCTCATGATCCCATGGTCGAAGATGATCATTTTCCCAGAAAAATCATCTTTAGGGATGAAGCTCCTGTTTACCTCTGAAAAATATTATATTTTTTGTGAAAATCTTTTAAGGATAAGTTTGAGATCCGAAATATACACAAAGATGCATATAACTCTATAATTTCTACTTTGGGATTAGTTTTTGCTTATTTATGTGTAAAGGCTATTGTATATCAATGTAAAGGGGTTTTGATAGATAAATTGGCATATCTCTTCTTCAGTGTGAAAAAAACGCATGTACTAGATGCGGTTTATTTACAAGGTTGAAGTTATACTAGAACGTTTTTATAACATTTACAGTTATTATTATTATCCTGATAATCCTAGATCTTCGGTGAAGATCCCTCACAAGCTTTTTCAGCTTGTACGAGTTAGAAGTTCAGTTGTGTTCTTGGTAGGCTTTGTTACTGCGATCTTGCACCACTTTAGGCCACAGCACTGTTAATTTTTGACCCAACAGTGAAATGGTGGCAACAATACATGATACAAAACAGTTACTGAGTTTCTGAACTATTCCGTCTTAATCTCGTTCTCTAACTTTCGTCAAAACGTTTGCTCTACTAACTCGATTCGTGAACTCAACTTTCGTTTCAGTTCTTTTCGCGATCTCGACTCTCCTCGAACTGCCGCGAACTGCTTCTTGCTCCACTGACTGCTTCTTCCTCCCCGACTGCTTTCTGACTGACCGTCCTGAACTAACTGCCCTTAAAGTTGCGCTTCCGATCTCAAATCCCGAAGACTCCCATCTACTTAAGTCGAAGCCGTAGGCAGCCACTCGACTCTCAGATACTATAACAGCAAACTATCTACGGTTTTGGTTCTGCAATAAATCTCTACTCTTGATAACCACTAAACATCTTATGGTAACATGTCTTATTTCGACCATCTTGAAGCGGCATTGCTGAAGGATAAGAAGTGCTTCTAGCCGTTATGAGAGGGCCAAGAATTGATCAGTCCAAGTATTTTCATAACCTTCGGTTAAGTAACCCATATAAGTATAGTTCCATCTATAAATTATTCACATTATTTACAAAGTAGCAACTCAATTTCTAGGCTCAAGAAATTGAATTCCATAAATACTTCATAGAAGGTTCACTGTTAAAAATTTCCATAGTAATTTTACTAAACATGTGTAGGAAGTTTTTACGCACCACAATTTTGGAATTATAGTACTCAGTGTTGTAATTCTACTACACAAATTCCTAATGTGTATAGTTATTTTACAAACGTTGAGATTTAATTCTACAACACAGAAATGTAAAATTACAATAACTATCTGACAAATACAAAAAGTTTGTAAATTTACAATTTGTTTAGTATTTTGGCTATTACAAATTGTAATATCACAACAAATGCGTGTTTAAATTGCAATACAATGCAGGAGTTTGTAATTTTACTATGCAATTGCTCAGTAAAAAAATAGTGAATTTACAAACATTTTTAACAGTTGAATAAAACAGTTATCAGGAATCGGACTATATATTTTATTCTCTTCTACAGCTTTTTTCGGCCAACGTTTCAACTCATGAAAATGGATGATAACCTTGATCAGAATTTTTAACAGTGTATATAAAATTATTTGAATATTAGCCTTCTACATATATGATTTCAAAAAATTATATATTATGACTATTAATACTAATTAAATTAAATAATTAATAATTAAATCAAATTAATGTCATATAAGTACCATTTATATCAAACGACATAAAATATATAAAATAAACATTCATTATAAGACATCCAAATGAAATAACAAAATCCAATAAATAATAAATAATCAAAATATTTAATTTATAGGATTTTGGTTAACAATTTTCATTCATTGGATTTTATTATATCATTTGAATGTCTTATAATGAATGTTTATTTTATATGTCATTTGATATAACTGGTACTTATATGAAATTAATTTAATTTAATTTCTGAAGTTATAATTATTAAATATAAATTTTTGAAATTGAATATGTAGAAGGCTAATATTAAAATATTTAAATAAATTGGATTCCCGCATATAAATCGTTTGTCTATTTGTAAATAAGTGATTACAGTTTTTTTGCTACTCTAAATGTTGAGAAACAAATTTCAAGAGATTATACTTATATATTGCCTGATAATTTTTCATGGCTTGTTGCTAATTGAAGTACATCCTAAAATTGTTAAAAATTTATATCATTGAGGTCTGATTCGAAATCGTTCCTTGCCTAAAAGGCCCCAGTTGGAAACAAAGACAAACAAACATACACACAGCTATTCTCCAATTGCATTGACCTAAATCCACGCATCTTCTCTGAAAACCCCATTTAGTAAATATATCCTGATAGGGGTCGCTAAGTAATTTATTGTTAGGATAGTCTGCAAGGCCTGGAAGGTTCTGCTTGCACCAAATTATCAGACCGCGAGATGCCTATTAATCAATACTCGATACGCCACAAATCAATCTAGTTGCGTAATAGAAGTGAGTTAATTAACTGGAGTCGCCCTTTCGCTCGATGATTCTCTAGAAGCCTTTCAAAGGAGCAATCAATTTTCATTGATTAATTATTCAGAACGGGGCGGTACGATTCTTTACGCTGATTTAAGCAGGATTGATTGTCTTTTTTTATTTTCAGAAATAATGGTGGCTATGGGTTTTTTATTCAATTCAGAGGAAATTCATTGGAGATTGGAGGAGATTCGATATTTCAATTAACTGTGATTGGAATAACTGTCAATATCTCATTGAAACCGAATTAGTCATTTATGTCAATTTCATCACGTGCAATTTTTAAAGAGGTTGTTGGTCATGTGAGACATGTGTTTCGGCATGTCATGGATCATTTGATTACGTTCAATCCCGTTAACGGGAATTGAAAGGAATTAGTCAGGGAAAAAAGCATTGAAGCCAGTTTAATCATTTTTTATTATACTGTTTCAATATATAGTTACATATATCAAACACACATCGTCAAAAGTCTTGCCCCCCCCTTATCAACTCTCAACTTGTTGAATGTTACATGAAAATTTTTGTATGTGGAATTTTAACTGTCTCATCACTTAAATGAAATAAATAAACCAGCAAAATATGTTTTTTGTTCGGAAGAATGCAGGTGTATTGGAAGTTAGTCAGTTTTCAGCGAATAACGTTGCCAGCCTGTTCACCTGATATGAAATCCTTAGATTTTTTTTACTGAGGAGTAGTGAAGGAAATAATTTATTCAAGACAAATTGAAAATGTAGCTGGGCTTCGGGAGAGAATTAGGAAAGTAATGCAATTCGTCAATAACGGAAAATTCGCCCGTTCGATATCACGATCTTTTTCAAGAGGATGTCGTGCATGTATTGTGGCTGAAGGAGGGCAGTTTGAACATCTTTTGTGAATTTATTAAATCTTGTCATAAAACTAAACTGAATTTGTTCAAGAAAAACCTCCTTTTATCCAATCTAAAAAAGAGTGTAGTTAGTGTTATAGCATATTAGAATTCTTATTAAATGTGCTAACTTTTAAAGTAACTTGCCACACTGATGTAGTACCATTTTTTTTTCAGTACACTCAATTGAAGTTAGGTGAAATTTCAATTTTGAATACTTGGTTCGGCAAAAAGTGACATTATTTTCAAGGCTAGAGCAATTGGCTCAGAATTGAAGACAGCAGGTTACAGAAGCTCAATTCGGGATAACATAGGACAAATAAAATTAGAACAAAATAAAAAATTGTAGCAACAGGAGTTCAAAAATCATCACAGGGTGTGCATTTTATTGAATAAAAAAAAGTGCAATATAATTTGAAAAATACAGGACTTGGAGTTTCTTTTATATTTTTTTGAGGACTATGATGACTTAACCTGTTACCTGATTCCGGCTTGACGTCGACTTCTAGGGACATCCTGTATAACACATTGCTGAAAATTCAAATTTTTCCTTCAACAAAGAAAATCTTAGAGGGGATTAGTTCAGGGTGACTCTTTTTCTCCAGTGTTTTATTCCTGAAAATATGAAAATGATAAAACGATTCATGAAAAAAAGCGAATAAAATACAGAAATCGAAAACGTTTATCGCAAGGATGATACTTGCTGCAGCGAATAACTTATGGCAAAACAAGGACAATATATCATAATAACGGTATCTACTTCTTCTATGAAGAATCATGAATACGCCTCATATCTGCCCCATTTTTCTGTTTTGCGTACGACTTGAACGCCAAGATGAATATACTAGCATTATTCTCACATATAAAACCCACGTACTTACGTACCATCCCCAGAGTAAATAAAATCATTGCCAGAAAGGGACTCGTGATACATTTCTTCTTGAGTTCGAAACCACTAGAGATTGCTAGACTGTGTTGTTTGAACCCAAGAGATGACTAACAGATTTCGTGAGGCCTTTGTATGAAGCCCTCTGAATATTTGCTCGTTTGCCAAGTTTTCGGAAGTTATATGGGCGATGAAGGATAGAGGAAAATCAAATATCTATTGTCTGAATGATATTTGCTGCACAAGAGGAAAGTGTTCATGTTGTAGAAATTCGTGTTCCAATATTTGTGGAAGAGCACAATTATTGTTTGGAAACGATTCAATTGTTCTGACCTTATTCCTTGTTCTATGTTGGAAAATGTGCCCATTTCCCTTTTGAAATATCATCAAAAGTCTGTTTGATTGAAATTTCTATTCATGCTTCATTACGAAGTTTCCAACCATACTATAAATAGAGTGGTATTTTCATTTCGTACTTTCATTCCCTAAATATTTTTTCCATGATATCCTATGCGAACGAAGCGCTAAACAAGAACGTTCACAGAAAATGAAGTATTAGGATGAAAAATTTCGAAACGAATAACACAATTGTTGTAAAAAAGGTCAGTAATATTAAAATACATATATCGGGTGTTTTTCTTAGAGTGATATAATTTTAAACTGAAATAAAACACATTTAATTTAAGATTGAAGTTTTTTTTAATTTGAAATATAATTCTATGGCATCTATGTTTTAAAAATAATTTCCGGCATATTTCCACCAAGACTAGCTCTGAGGAACCGCATTCGACCAGACCAATTTTGGACCACTTTTTCCAGTAATTCGGACCTTATTACATCAATAACACGACTTATGTTGGCTTCCAAAGCGTCTATTGTTTCTGGTTTATCAGCATAAACCAATGACTTAACATAACCCCAAGGAAAATAATCCAGTGGAGTTATGTCGCATGATCTTGGAGGCCAATTAAATGGACCATTTATAGAAATAATGTTATCGCCAAATCTTTCTTTCAATAAATAAATTGTTACGGTAGCAGCATGAGGTGTAGCACCATCTTGTTGGAATCAAAACACTTCTGGGTCGATACCATTCAAATTTTGAAACAAATAATCATTGATCATCGATCTGTAACGAGCACCATTCACTGTAACATTAGGTCCAGCATCGGTTTTAAAGAAATATGGACCGATGATGGCTCCAGCGTGTAAAGCACACCATACAGTGCATTTTTCAGAATGAAAAGGAACCTGCAAAACTTCTTGAGGATTGTTTTCACTCTATATACGGCAATTTTGCTTGTTTACATAGCCGTTCATCTAGAAATGAGCTTCATAACTAAACACAATTTTACGATAAAAAATGGATCAACTTCAAGCTGTTCTAGGGCCCGATTAGTAAACAAACGACGCTTATTATGGTCAAGTGGCTCTGGTTCTTGAACCAGTTGGATCTTGATGGGTGTAGACTAAGATCTTTACAAAAAATTTTCCATGTGGTGGATGCACAGAGTCCAACTTGTTGTGAACGTCGACGAATAGACAAATCTGAATCATCATTAATACTTTGACTTACAGCAGCGATATTTTCTTCTGTACGTACAGTTCTTTGTCTTGTTGTTATTGTTGCATCGAGTAGAGAAAATGTTGTCCAAAATCTATCGATAGTTCGACTGATTTTGAAAATAAATTTCAACAATTTGTAAACGTTGTTGCGGCATGAGTGTTTCCATGATAATTTGTCAATGCTTACTGAACCGAAATGTCAAAATAACATGGCTTCTACTTTCTGTCAAATCACAGTTATCCCTATCGAAATATCTATCACTCTAAAAAACACCCGATACATATACTGAAGCAGGAAAAATTATTATAAATTGAATCTGATCTCCGTAAAAAGCAATGTAATTGAAAAACTTTTCGAACAAATAAAAATAATATGAAAAATTTTTGCAACAGAAATAATTATTGATTTGGATTGAATGTAAAGCCAGACTTTCATTCAAAATGATTGAGATATTATTGAGGTAAGTAATAGTAATATAAATGTATCCTGGTACCTACTCACTTGAATCTGGTATTCATTTGGATTCAAATGGATAACAATAATTACTATGCCATGAAACCAAATCTGGTTTCCAATTCGATGCATAGTAATTATTGTTCATTCATAAGGATTATGATCTATAGTGATGAAAAATTCTACAAACCGAGACAGTAAAACATACACCTCTATAAGAATTCTATACTCAAACAAAATCTTCAAGGTTTTGTTGATCACAGGAGGAAATTGCAGGCATCGAATGTTTCAATCAGTGTAATAATGTTTTCATCAGTGTAATGCATGGTAGTGACTACAATTCTGTCATGTATCTATCTATATTCGCTATACACAGAGACACTAAGGTAATAATCATACACTAGCGCTATCTACTATCTAGAGTATGCATATATATATATATATATAGGTATATAAAGACAAACCTTTACGAGTTAATTCAAGTACAGAAATGTATTCTCGATATTTTCACGTTACCATAATATACCGTAATGATCATAATTGGCATATTCATAATCAAACAAATTAATGACCAAAGATCATTAATGAGGTGTACGAGCTATGTTAATAGCAAATTGTACAAATCGAGATAGTGTAACATAAATCTGTATAACAATTCTATACTCAAACAAAATCGACAAGATTTTGTTGATCACAGAGGTAAATTGCAGGCATGCCCATATTTTAAACTAGTTGGTTTTCATCAGTGCAATAAATGCTTGTTTTGTTTGAGTATAGAATTATTATACAGATGTATGTTACATTTTCTCGGTTTGTAGAACTTTCTATTACCAAAGTTCATACTCCTTATCAATGATATTTGGTACAGATCAGCCGAATAATAAGTTTAAATATGAATATGGTAATTATGAGCATTACGGCATATTATGGTCTTATTTGAGTGTCCTGCTTATTTCTACTGAATTACCTCACGGTACAATATTGTAGAATAAATGACTAAATAAAAAACTGAATAGATAGTTTTTATGGAGTTGACCACCAGTGTTTTCTTTATCCTACTCAAATCATAATAAATTTCACTTAGTTTTTACAAACATTGTCTATTTATTCTCTATAAGATAATCTACTAACTACATGGATACCGAGTGCATGGTCTTAACGTTAAAGAATCGTCAAAAATTACATGTCTCCAATCAGCACCCTTGAGCCCAAAGTGTAAGCAGTCTGTTTTGTGAACATTAAAAATTAAAGCATTTTTATAACACCAACAATTAAAGGAAGTTATAATAATCAACAAAAGTAATGACAAGTGCAAAATACGCCATTTACCTATCTAGCCCAAAATATAATAATAACATGATGAGTCCACTTTTAGCTGAATTATTTATGTCTTACTTTGTAAAATTATAACTCGCTAACACTACTTTTGAGCATTCCATTGAACAAGGTCAATTTCCGAAAAGAAGTCAATATAATTAAAACTATAGCGGTGAACAATGGCAATAGAACTGAAATCATGGACAAAATGGTTAATAAAAAACTTTCCAAAATACTAAAAAAAAATTATATCAATATAAATGATCCTTATAGGGAAAAGAAAATAAGGTTTTCACTGGCTTATATAAAAGGTTTCAGCAGTAGGATCTCTAATGGTCTTTAAAGAATGGGAATTAATTCCTTAGCAGTCAAGAGAACTAATTTAACTAAGATTTTGGTGAACAATAAAGAAAGGAACCCCAACTTTTCCGAATCGGAGATTTATCAAATTAATTAAGATGATTGTAATGCTACATATATAGGACAGATAGGCCGATTTTCACAACATAGAATCTAAAAACATAGGATGTCTACTTGTAAAAACCAGAAATTAACCGGTTCAGAACATTGTGTAGAAAATAATCATTTTTTCAATGAGAAACATGTAGCTTTACTATATAATGTTAATGAGGATAAATTGATGGACTATTTAGAAATCATTTCAATCCAAAAAGCCATTGAATAAAAGTGGAATTTAACCAATTCCCAAATCTCTCCTATATTGGATGCTGTTATTTCCATGCGCCATAAAAATACATAGATGTCCTAGGTGTAATAAAAGAACCTTTTTCCATTTTAGGTTTAGTTCCTTTTTACACTCCTTTGAAGATGGTCGAAAGACCGAAACGCGTGTCAGGATTTTGAATAAATTGTGAAACATAAATTATTTTAAATAAAACATATGAATAGATACTCCATTATACCCTTGGTGTTTTAGGTTGAGTTTGTGTCCTTGAAGTAGAGTGCATGTATCAGGAAGCTGATTCCTTTCACTGAGAGTTATTATGTTATTGTGATCAGAACCAAGATATACACCATTTGACTTGTACTTCGTTTTGGAACGGACTGTCGAACAAGCACGCGAAAGCTTCTGACTTCACATCAGTTTTTTCTAGATTTTCGTTTGTCCATTTAAATACCACTACCCGCAGTTAAATTATTACTTGGCGATGAAACTAAAAATCATAACTTACAGATGAAGCTTCTGTAGTTAGACCTTATTCTGATCCTGGGTTTGTAAACGTGATACAATTATCGCATCAAACGAAAATTCAGAGAACAACCAGTTGTAATTAACAGGAACATTCTTCAAATTGAATATTCTCAAATTTAAAATTATGTTTCATCTTTTCTTCCACGTGTTGCGTTGCCTCATGTAATAGCAATACAAGAGCACGCTTTTGTATTCAAATGGAGAAGAGTAATATATGATAATTCTTCAATTCATGAATATGTATTCTAGTACGAATGAGGAAAACTCGATGAAAAAGCTAAATAACGCATATACGTCTAGGGAAATGTGCTTCCCCTTTGCTCATCATGTTTGAGTCGATAAAAAGGATGTTTTAATTTATGTTTCAGAATTTTTCATTCGTACAATACGCCACTGACGGGTTTGCATAGCTTTCAGATGAGAGCGGTAAACTCATGTTCCATTTTAATATTGCTATAAGAAGCATCTTAAATGAACAAAATGCAAATGGGTATTTTCACCCGAGCCGATTAAGGTAACACTATTATTGCTTTAACGGAAAGTGATATATTAGCAAATCAGTTACTTTCCTAGAATTAAATAATTTTCAATTAATCAAACACAATCCAACGACAATTTTCCAAAATCAAATTAAATCCCTAATAACCGCGGAATCCAGCCTCTTTCGGAATACCCCAAAAATAAAATTAATTTTAATGAATCCACAACCTCCAAAAATGTATTCTTTGATTAAATTACACAAGGAAGATTATCCTATTAGACCGGTTGATTCGTTCTTTAGTGCACCTTCATTTAAACTTTCGAAAGAACTCATTCAGATTATTTTAAAAGAAACTAAATTCCAAGCTAAATACTCGATAAAAAATTCGCTTCAGCTAATAAATAAAATAAAGAATATCCACTTACCACATAATGCTAAATTCATTTCATTTGACGTACAAAATTTATTTCCAAGTATACTACCAAACGAAACAATTAATCTAGTAGATAATCTATTAATCAACAACAGATGCAATACAATTATCAAAGAAAATATTTTAGAATGTCTAGATATTAGCCCTAAACAAAATTATTTTCAATTCAAAAATAAAATTTATAAATCTAAAAACGGTTTGATTATTGAAAATCCCTTAAGTCCTTTACTAGCAAAAATATTCATGGACAATATTGAAACTAAAATTCACCAAAATCCCCTTAAGAAATACTTTTTATATTGGTATAGATATGTAGACGATATTTTCTGTTGCTTCACAGGTACAGACAGACTTTTGAAAAAATTCTTTTTATTCATCAATGAAATACATCATTCAATTAAATTCACTATGGAAACCGAACATAATAATTCTATTAATTTTCTTGATTTAACTGTTACTCCAATAAATATTTCACATGATTTTTCAATATTTCACAAACCAACCTATACGGATTCTATTATAGACAATAAATCAAATCATCCTCTAAATCAAAAATTATCAGCATTTAATTGTATGATCCATAGATTAGTTAATATTCCCATGAATCGAGAAAATTATATTTCAGAACTTAACATAATTAAACAAATAGCTATTAATAATGACTTCGATCCTAAACTGATAGACAAATTGTTGATGAATAAAAATAATAAAATAGCTTTAAATATGGTGTTTCCTAATATAAAAGAAAATTTTAAATGCATTTCCTTAAAATACACTAAAGGTATTTCTGAGAAAATTGCAACATACCTCAAAAATAAATATAATTTGAGGACTTCATTTAAAACGAATTCAAACTTGAGTAAATTTATTGAAAATAATAAAGACTGTACACATAAAGATGATAAATCGGTGGTTTATAAGTTAACCTGCGGTGATTGCCCTAAAGTTTACATAAGACAGACCGGAAGAACTTTCCGTCATAGAATTTGTGAACATTTGAAGAGTTTCCTCAATAATAAAAGTAATTCTACATATTCCAACCATTTGTTAGAAACAGGACATACTTTCAACCATAACTTTGAAATTCTACATATAGAAAGCAAAAATTATGCCTTAAATCTGTTAGAATCCCTAGAGATAAATGAACATAATAAAATTGAAATATTACTTAACTAACAAATAGATTTAAATAACTCACCTCTGTTAAATATATTCAGATAAGCTGGAATTTGCAGAGAACCTTTTTGGAGTTTTAGTGCTCAATAAAAATTTATTGTACTTACTGTAATATAAATAGCAACGGATCTCGGAAACAAGCTTAGTTATTCAAAATGTGATCTTGCCTGATGATGCCTGTGATAGCGAAACAATTGTTGTGAACATATCAATAAAAATTTGTGAAAATCAGAATAACCTTATTTAAATATTATTTAAATGGGTATTTTATTGCCCTTCAATATATCATATTGTTCCATGGTGAATTTGCATCCCATCATTTTTTAAATTTCCAGAATGATTCAATCGATTGCGTTTAATAACGCATTCAATTCTTTTCAATTCTAATTTTAAAAAATTCACACAGTTTTTTTGTTTCACAGTTTATTCAGAATCATGACATATATTTAGGAGTACAAAGGAGTACAAAAAGGAACTAAACTTATAATTGAAAAGGTTCTTTTATTACACTTAGGACATCTGTGTATTTTTATGGCGCATGGAAATAACAGCATCAATATAGGGGTGTTCCAAAGAGTGTTTAGTAATTTGTTAAATTCTCCTTTTTCTCAATGGCTTTTTTAATTGAAAGAAATTCTAAATAGTCCATCAATTCAGCCTTGTCAACGGTATATAGTAAAGTGATCTTTCTCATTAAGAAAATTATTATTTTCTATACAATCTTCTGCAAAACCGGTTCATTTCTGGGTTTTCGAAATAGACATCCTATGTTCTTTGATATATCGGCCTGTTTGTCTTATATATCTAGCATTACAACCATCACATTTAATTTGATAAATCCACCATTCGGAAAATTTGGGGTTCCTTTCTCTATTGTACACCAACATCCTATCTAAATTGTTTCTATTTAATGCTAAAGAATTAATTCCCATTTTATGCTGAAACCTTTTATGTAAGCCATTGAATACCATATTTTCTTTTCTTCTTAAGGATCATTTATATGGATATCAAATTTTTTATGAATATTGTGGTAAGTGTTCATTTAATCATTTGGTCAATGATTTCAGTTCTATAGCCATTGTTCACAGCTATGGTTTTAATTATATTGACTTCTTTTCGGAAATTGATTTCGTTCAACGGGATGCTCAAAATTATATGAATGATAAATAGAAATTTATGTCATATCTCACATAAAATTATGAATTGGTTTTGAATACTTTGTAGTAATTATTCTGCAAAATAGTATGAGGTTGACGAGCTTAACAAATATTCTCAAATTTCATTGTGATTGTTGAACTCGATTTCAAAGTCAAGGCTAGAAATTAAAATAACAATACTCTTCTCATTATGTACTTATTTTCAAGTTCACCTGAGTTTATTCAATATTATAATTGTCAAATTTACTGAAATATATTGGGAGGAAATAAAATATTTTATCACTAGATGTAATTTTGAAAATTGCGATGTATAACTGCAATAATTTCATTGTTTACGATAAAATGTTATAAACCGGAACTAATAGCACGTCATTCCCATTAAACTCATAAAAATTGATGTTATCCATCGTTTAACTTTATAACTATGTGGTTTATGTTTAGTTACAGATACATTCCCTGAAGGTACTTTTTTTCAAAACGGATTTAACAATTCGTATTTTTTTATCGGAATCAGATAATCATTTTCTTTTCATGAAAATATGGATGGAATTATTTTTTTTTGAAAGAATATAATGAAAAGGATCTGTCAAAATTATTTTCCGGAATAAGCTAACGATTATTTATGTCTTCATAAAAGTATTCCATGAATACTCTCAAATCTTTATGTACGAATTTACTTCAACTTGCAGAGGTTTAAAATTCAAACTGACTTGTGTACGTTCCGCTGATCCTGGGACATGAGTAGCAGACATCATCATGTTTCAAAGTTTATTGCCTTCATCGTCAGTGCCAGCAGTTGAACTGTCTCGATTCGAATAGCTTTCTGTAACCGTAGCTAAATCTTCTTATTATATGTGAAAGATATTAGCTGTCAATTAATTCGATCAATATAAATGCTAATGGTTGGCATAATGGATAATACTTGTACGCGACGAAGTTTTTTCTCATTGGTAATAATAGAAACAATCGGAAATACAGTTCATTGGTTGAATTTCCAGGTGGAGTATACAATGTATATGTTTTCGCGTACATAAGGGGGAGCTCGTGTTTGGTAAAAATTTAGCATTCTTATGCGAAACAAATATAGGTGGCTGCGTTGCATTGGTTATAAATTAGATCTGACATTGGCGATGAAACCAACAAGCTTCGAAACATTATCATTTCTGCTACTTATGTCCGAGGATAAATGAAACCTATTCAGGTGATTTTTTGAGTATTGTACTGTTACAGAAATGCAAGTTACATCCCAGATTCGAAGAACTTTCTGATACCAGAGAGATAGGAACTCATACTCGTGCTAACCTATTTCCACTACTTTATGGTTAACTTAAATGGTGATGCAATGTTTGAGGAAAATTTAATTCCAATTTTGAAATTCATCATTAAAATTGTCCCACCTTGCGAGGATTTAATATTCTATACCTTCTAGAAAAGTCTTGAAATTGTTGAAAATAAATGATCCGTGAATGTTCACTTGGTGAGTTATTTTTTTTCTTGTTTCCGATGATGTTTTTTTCGTTATACTCGAAATTTAAAATACATTCAGTGAGAGATAAATTTGATACTGACTACTATTTTCATCAGGTAGTCGTTTTTCATCGATTTTTTCTTCAGGGTCATTTTCCAAAGTGTTTTTTTATCGAAGTTTGTTCTATGAGTTTTCTACATTTTATTTGCCTTTACTGAGAACAGTGTACATTTTCTATTAGTTTTCTAAAAAATTTGTATGTACAATTTTCCTTATTGAATTTTCATTTATCTGAATTAATTTGAAATGAATTTTTTGAATAACCTCATACCAAGTTTTCCTCCTATTTTCTCCTGATATTTTCATGCAAATTTTTTTTTTTCTGTCAATCCAGTATCTTATTAAATGGTACCGATGATGCAAATTTCTAAGTTGATTTTAAAATTGCATATAATTTTAATGTTTCAACATGAAAAAAATAATAAAAACATGATATTTCCCACATTTTATTACAACTTATATTCAAAGCAATTCTTGTGTCCTTTGATAACAATTTTCAGACATCTAACCTCAACAAATTCAGAAATTCACATATCAAATTCAAATAAATAGTAATTAAAATTATAACATTTATTGTGATTGAATGTTATTGGATAAATTACAGTCATTTATGTATTTGTATTTTTTGATACAACATGAATAAAGTTTCGGTTGAAATTTCTAGTTTGAGATTTTTTAATTTCTGTTTGGAATTAAAATTGGAAACGTGATCAAAATCATTAATTAAATTGTACCAAATTATCAATTCAAAATTCTCGACTAAATGAATTATTCTTTTTTTTAGGAAATCTCGATAAAAGTTGACAGTTCGATATTTTTTCCGATTTTCTTTAATCAATATATCATACCAATTCAATACTCTTCTTTTCTGATTACACAAAAGTTTCCTTGTAAAATGCTATTTTTAAAATTTATTCTATAGAATTATAATTTGAATAATTAAAATTACTCCATATAAATCAATTTATGTATGGTATGTAGAATTAGTTTTTAATGAGTCATAAAATATTAAACCCTAAGTTATTTATTGACTAATTAATGTTTATCATAAAAAATATTTTATTCGATAGGTATTATTATTCAATCTGAATGATTTCTTATCGATAATCCATAATTAGTCCGGTCTATTTAAGCCTAAAATCAGGAGGAAGGTTACATAAATTCCCATAAAGCTGAATATTGGCATAGTTGTTCAAAACATCATTATAAAGAAAATCTCAAAAGTCCTCATCGTTCCGAGGTGTGCTAAAAATTTGGCACGGGGTCAAAGGTCAAAAAAATGAGTTTTTTGCGATTTTTAGCGAAACGGTGAGTTTTTTCGCAAAATTACCCCAGTACAAAATTGTAGATCACAAAATTCTCTACAAAAAATATATTAATAATTTTTTTCCTAAAAGCCACCATTTTGGAGATATAACGTTCCGAAAAGTTGGATCAGTCGTAATCCCTCTATTTTGCACACGTACGCCACATATGAAAGTCACTAAAGGTGTAATAGAACTAAAATAAGTTCGCTATTATTTATTGTAACTTGCTTATGTAAAATATAAGTTAAACTACGAGAATCTCAGGTATAATGAAACCCCGTTCCTAAATTTGTACGTCAGTATAACCTTGGGATAACATCTGTCTTTTATTCTATTGTCCGCGTGGCTAGGGTCGTATACCTGCTTTATGTTGGCATGCCCAATATATGAAATACATACCGTTAGTCTTGAGCGCCACTGCGTAGGGAAAACATGTGCTTATCTTAACCTATCTTTTAACCTATTTTGTGCGTTTTAGATTTTTATAAGAAAAATGTCAGAATATTGTTTTATTTGTACTCATCTTTTAACTGAAAGTGAAACTGTAACTGTTGATCGTGGTATGAAGACACTGATTAATGCAAGTGCTGAAAGAGATGATGGATACTCGGAATTTCTTAAAAAACAAAAATCTGTGACAATACATAGCAACTGTCGTAAAATTTATACGCGGAAGTGTTCTATTGCTGCTGCCATCAAAAGAAAACGCGAAGAACAAGAAGCTAACACATCTACAGGATCTACAGTAAGTAGTCCTCCTCGTTCTAGATCCCGTTCAAGTGATTCAGCTTTTTGTTTTAAAAAACTATGTTTATTTTGTGGCAATAAATTGAATGAAGAGTTGCAGAGAAAAAAATCCTTAGATCGTCGCAGTAAAATTTGTCAAGTAAGTACACTCCAATTCAAACATTCAATTTTGGAAGTAGCACGAACTCGTTCCGATGCTATATCGAAAGCTGTTGTTGCTCGAATCGAATTTGACTATGATTTAGTTGCTGCTGAAGCAAAGTATCACCAAGAATGTTATACTTCTTTTTTGAAACCGACTACTGGCGGTACAGTTGGTCGTCCTAAAGATGAAGCAGACCCGTGGAATAGGCCTACTGGGGAAACCACGTTAAAAAAAACGCGCTTTGTACACTACCTCATAGGTGGCGTGGAAACGTGTGCAAAATAGAGGGATTACGACTGATCCAACTTTTCGGAACGTTATATCTCCAAAATGGTGGCTTTTAGGAAAAAAATTATTGATATATTTTTTGTAGAGAATTTTGTGATCTACAATTTTGTACTGGGGTAATTTTGCGAAAAAACTCACCGTTTCGCTAAAAATCACAAAAAACTCATTTTTTGACCTTTGACCCCGTGCCAAATTTTTAGCACACCTCGGAACGATGAGGACTTTTGAGATTTTCTTTATAATGATGTTTTGAACAACTATGCCAATATTCAGCTTTATGGGAATTTATGTAAACTTGAATGTGTAAATAGACCGGACTATAATATTTTCTGTTGAATCAATGTATTACTTTATTAGTTAAATGAAAAATTATAACAAAAATTATCGAAGATCTTAAATAAGAGGTTCCAATTTCTTATTCAACGGAGATACGGATCTGCTTATACGTGAGCAACATCAAGTAATATCCAAATTTTATTCTGGCTGACGAACAAACACATTAACAACTCCTGGTGAAATATTTATTACAGACATGACAAAGATACACATCAACATAATGAATTGATGTAATGCGCCATACAAACACCATTAATAATACCGAAATAGTGTCCATCAAAATGCTAAGTGATTTCTTGAATTATTTATATTCGACACTATGATAATTATTGATGATTGATTTTCACAAATACCATGACAGGATTATTCAATGAATCCAATTTGGTCGAAGAATCGAATTTGTTTACTTGACATTCAAATTCCTGACACTACCATCACCTGAAGATGGATAAATACGACTATTTCATCATCATGGAATATTTGGTTCTTGGAAAAATAACTAATCATATGATATTTATTTCGTTGAACTGGCTGAATGCCAAAGAGGTGAAGAATATGTGCCAATGCGATATTGAACGTAGAAATGTCAGTTCATAACATATCCCATTCAGTTTCCTATATACTCAAAGACATTAGAAGTGTTACACCAAGAAGGAATAATTCTTTCGACTAGGTTTTTTGACAATGTGATCTAATACTCAGAATGAATGGATAATATTTTTAAGAAAATTTCAATGTATCTCGAAAGGAAACATATTCTCCAGTTGGTATTTCGGCAATACAGGACTGTGAATAATTTTGTCCCGTTTAATACGTCTGTGGATGCACACATACAGGTATGGAAAAGACAGTCGGAAAAATACGAAATTCAATTTTGATCAAGACGACTACCAGGATCCAGTGGAGCAGTGGAAGAATCAAAACGTCTGACGAATAAACGACTGATCTCTCTCAACGGCAGTGGTGAATCGGGTCTGCTTTCATCCGCACTTCAAACGTGAGACGCGTTAGACCATACCGGTTGAATATAAATACGACAATCTTATTCCATTGTATGCGAGGAATTCATTTTCCACGATTAATGACATAAATCATTTCCTCTGTGAAAATGAGAACTTAGGTCCTTATAGCTAAGCTTGAAACTATAGCTGGCTTGAAACTAAAATAAATTCTCCAATAATTTCTCCAATGTTTTAATTATTTTAGAAATAGCCGAACCTGAAGGAATCAGCCTATCTTCAAAGGCAACAATAAATGACTGTCTCTTGAATTGATTTACCACCAAAGTACCATTATATGATCAGAGTTCTTTCTTCTACACTGAACAGTTCGATTCACTTTATTTTCAACCGATATGGTCTGACGCATCTCAAGTCGTGAGGTGCTAATGAAATCAGACTGCAGAGTCTTTCGATACCCACTCGCAACTGCCATTGAGAGAGAACAGTCGTTTATTACTCATCGCATCGCACTGATGTTTTGATTCTTCCACTGCTCTACTGAACCATGGTCGTCGTCTTGATTAACATTGAATTTCGAATCTTTCCGACTATCTTCTCCATACCTGTATGTGAATGCAAGTCTACCTCAATTAAAATCGCTAACATGATTATAATTTTGACGTCTTCCAACTAGAGGCATTTTGTGACACTAGCAAACGGAGACGCGATGTCTTAAAACGTCTGAACTAGTTAGCTCTCATCAACCTTTATCCTCAAAAAAAAATAAGAGACAAACTTTTGTTCGCGAAAAGAGTTATTGGTGATAAAACCCATTTGTTTCAAAGAAAATGTAATAATTCATTCGAAACTTCATAGTCTATATAATCTCAATTAAGTGCCAATATCAGTGGCGGATTAAAGGTCCAGAGCGCCCTAGGCAATAACTTTCTCGGCGCCCCTGTACCAGCCATAAATGGCCATCTTAATTAAAAATTCTGAGCTCGCGCGCCCCTTGTAACTACGCGCCCCTAGGCACGTGCCTAGTTTGCCTTACGGATAATCCGCCACTGGCCAATATAATCGCTTGAATAACTGTTTCCAAAAAATAACTATAAAAGAATTGGTTGAAGGTCAAACATTATGTTGATTTGCAACCTTTGCCATGAGTAAAAAATGTCCTGAAATTTCTTTCGTTGATAACTCCATTTCACCTTATCTATAGTTTTTCAATTCAATTTTGTGACTTCGAATCTATTATGGTTTCTAGGAAATTTTGTTCTACTTCTGTTAACTCCATGCATTTCCAAATAGAATAAATTAAGTGAAAATATACTTAAGGAAAGTTTCTGAATATTTTATAGAATTTCATTCTGAAAACCTGACTTAAATTATCATCAATATTAATAATAATGAATTAGGAGTATATTTAAGGAATACAAATCTGAATTATATTTTTGTCAGTTTGAATTGTGGAGTTTTTTCTCATTCAGAATTTTGTATTATGATTGATTTTTCCATATCCTCATTAAATAGAGACCGTGATTTTGAGATCTTATTTATTGTTATTAATAATGATTTCAGTGAGGGTTTTAGCATGAATATCTATAAAATTTGAAGTTCAAATTATATATTTGATAGATTCGGTCTTCACTTGGTGGAAACTCATTTTAATTAAAAGAATGTATATATGACAGTAATTTATTTTCACAAAAATGTTCGTACTAAAACAACAATTGTTTCACCACGATGTGGCTTCTTCAGGTATTACATTGTACTGTCTGGAAATAAATAACTGTCATATATACATTCTTTTAATTCAAATGATATACCAATAACAAGTATATATTCATTATTTTTTTTATTTATTCAGTGAAATAATTTAACTCTTGAGTTACCAATTCATGTTTCATGTTTGTGAAGATTCCCAAATTAGTTCTGCTACAATGTGTCTGCACTCGCCAAAGAATTTTATAAAATTTTCTATGTTATTCCAGGTTTGATCAGAATGAAGCGCATTTAGTTGACTTCCTGAAGTTATTCCAGTAACAGTGCCGATTTTCGTGTGCATAAGTTTTTTTGTATTACATAGAATTAATTTTCAGTTTAGCTGAGGAGTACTAATTTTATCCCAAACATGTGCATGTTCTACAATATCAATTTTTTTTTGTGGATGTTTTTCTGATTCGAAATTTTGAAAACGATTGCTTTTTCCATATTGTCATTAAGTAGAAAACGTGGTTCTGAGACCTTTTTCAATATTATTGGAATCATTAATAATTTTAGTGAGGATTTCAGAATGAATTTCTATAAAATTTAAACTTTATGCATTTTTATATAGAAGCAAACAAGAATTCTGATATGTTTAATTCCTGATTCTTTTATGATTTGGAATCAATATTATTTTATAAAATAAAATAGAAAAAGGCTTTCTACTTAATAGAAGAAATATAACAAAATTTGAATATCAAAACAGATTTAATCCGTTAGTCTTCTGCAATTTTAATTTAAGAAAAATTTTTATTCGAAAAACTTTTAGAATTAAATTAATGTCTACAATAAGCACCGCTTATATTTAATAGACGTATATAATCAAAACTCAATATATAATGTCAAATGGAATAAATAAACCAACAGATATAAAAAAAGTCATTTAAATTAATAAATCAATATTTAAAGGAGACAAAATTTTGTTTCTGATCTTACCATTAAGAACGCCAATTGCCTTTCAAAAACATGAACACAACTTAAGGACTTCTCAAAAAATATAATTTATTTGAAATATTTAATATATTTAAATATTCAAATAAGTTAATTGAAAAATCTCTCAAAACGTGCACTATATCTTCAAAAAACAATTAGAATTCATGTAAAACAAGTTGTAGAAATAACTATGTTTCACTACCAATAAATTGATATTTCACACATTTAATTCCCGAAACTCGAGTCACAATTAAATGTGTAAAATATCAATTTATTGATAGTAAAACATAGTAATTACTACAACTTGTTTTAATTATGATCAACTACCAAATAATAATGGCTAAAACAGTTCAGTATCTGAAAAGTATGTAATACTTCGTCGTATTATAGCAAAAAATATCAACTGTACGATTTACTACTTATTTAAAAAGTTTCCTTTTATTCAGGTTACTTCAGCGAAAATCCTAGTCAAATTCAATCCATTGATCTTGTTCCTGAATAAAATTGTAACAGATATCAGCCACTTTTTTTTGTAACCAGGACGAAAATTCAAGCACACTGTGGAACATGCTGTAACTGCAAAAAACGCTAAAATCCAAACATATATTTGCAAAGCACAAGATATCCCTGAACAGGTAATTCAGTACAAATGAACCGACTTAATATAATGTTCTCACACTTTATCTAAATATAGCAAGCCAATTCAGGCTACTGAGTTATTCTTAATTTTGAACACGCTTGATTCGCATGATAATTTCGAGGTACAGATTTCGTATCTTGGTAAACCTAACATTATCGAAAAATGGAACATGCGAAAGTGACTCACTAGTTTTATGTTGATAAATAAACGTTTATTTCCAAAACTCATATCTAATAGATACCAACAAAAATGCTAATTATGCTTTTACAACTTTTTGTTTGACTTTACCTCTATATATTGGTTCGTATGCATAATACCTGGGAGCGTAATTTTAAGACAATTTCCGAATAAACTAAAATGTTGATACTTGTGCAACCTTAAAATTGGAGAGTGAATAAACCCAGAAACTGGTATAATTACCATTCACTTTTAGAGTAAGAAAAAATTCATTCCGATTTAGTAACGATAAAACCTTTTAAAAATGTATTACTTTCTGAGGGTGTGAGTATTCCTTTGAATTTGAAAGACTATCGGTCGTTTTGTTTTGAAAATTACTGATAAATCACTTCCACATCTAAAGGCTGTGCTAATAATCTCTCGAATAAACTCTTATTGCTAATTGGTGGGTATACGATCATCCCTCTAAACGGGGTGACCACCCCACAAAAATCTTAAATGGTAATAGGGCACGAGTGACACATCATTTCGAAGTTTTGTTCAATATTTTCCTTCAGATTTTGTTACCCAAAGAGTAGCGTTTATTTTGTAATTAAATAACATTTAAAATTCTACAGAATGTGAGAGAAATGTTGAGCGTATTTTTTAGATTCAAATAAATTAATTCTGCTGACCATCTGTACTAAATAGCAATAATATGCTATACATATAGTATATTGCTTTGGTAATAGCAAGTCCAACAAATCGAGACAGTGTAACATACATCTGTATAACATGTGTAAAGCATCCTAAATTTAAACAAGCCCGATAAGGCGTAGCAAGGGTATGTCAGGTATATTTGCGAGTACTAGATGGCGCTAGTATCGAGTGTTTTTTTAGAGTGGTAAAACTTTGAATTGAAAGAGACATTTAAATTACGATTGAAGCCAAATTTTTTTATTTGAAAGATAATTTATGACATTTATGTTTAAAAAATTATTTCCGGCATATGTCCACCACGACTAACTCTGAGGAGCCGCATTCTACCAGCCCAATTTTTTAAATAATTCAGGCCTGATCTCATCAATAACACGAGTTATGTTGGTTTCCAAAGCGTCTATTGTTTCTGGTTTATCAGCATAAACCAATGACTTGACATAACCTCAAAGAAAATAATCCAGTGGAGTTATGTCGCATGATCTTGGAGGCCAATTAAATGGACCATTTCTCAAAATAATATTATCGACAAATCTTTCTTTCAAAAAATCAATTGTAACGGTGGCAGCATGAGGTGAAGCTTCATCTTGTTGGAATCAAAACACTTCTGGGTCTATACCATTCAAATTTTGAAATAAATAATCATTGATCATCGATCTATAATGCCCACCATTCAGTGTAACATTAGCTCCAGCATCGATTTTGAAATATGGACCGATAATGCCACCAGCGTGTAAAGCACACCATACAGTGTATTTTTCAGGATGCAATGGAACCTGCAGAACTTCTTGAGGGGTTTTTTCATTCCATATACGGTAATTTTGATTGTTTACATAGCCGTTCAACCAGAAATGAGCTTCATCACTAACCACAGTTTTACGATAAAAAATGGATCAACTTCAAGCTGTTCTAGGGCCCAATCAGCAAACAAACGACGTTTATTATGGCCGAGTGGTTTTAGTTCTTGAACCAGTTGGATCTTGTATGGATGTAGACCAAGATCGTTACGTGTGGTGGATGCACAGAGTCCAACTTGTTGTGAACGTCGTCGAATAGACAAATCAGGATCATTATTAACACTATGACTTACAGCAGCGATATTTTCTTCAGTACGTACAGTTCTTTGTCTTGTAGTTGTTGTTGCATCGAGGAGAGAAAATGTTGTCCAAAATCTATCGATAGTTTGACGAATAAGCTGCTCTGATGGACGATTATGTAAACCAAAATTTAACGAAGTGCTCTATAACTTTGGCGAATAGAACATTGATTTTTAAAATAAATTTCAACAATTTGCAAACTTTGTTGCGGCGTGAGTCTTTCCATGATAATTTTTCAATGCTTACTGCACCGAAATGTCAAAACAACACGGCTTCTACCTTTCGTCAATTCACAGTTATCCCTATCGAAAGTTCGATCACCCAAAAAAGACACTCGATATATTATAACCACTTTAGTTTACCTATCCAGAGCGAATATAGGTGAGAGAGAGATTTGTAATCTGTTGGACATTACAGGGCACTGATCAACAAAGCCTTGTCGGGCTTGTTTGAGTTTAGAATTGTTATACAGATGTTTGTAACACTGTTTCGATTTGTAGAACTTTTCTTATTAATGATATTCCTCAGTTATGAATGGTGAGCAATTTCAACATCTTATTAATTAAAATTTATTCAGAAACTCGACCCATCACTTACTTCGATTTTTTTTCACCGAAACAAAATCCAAAAAGAAAATTTTCAGCAAATTCATGAATACAATTTGTCATTCCATTTCTACATAAGATATTACCGTCCAGTTCAGGGAAATGATCATGCACTCAGCAATCAAAAAATGTCCCCTTCCAAATAAAAACTGACCTGTCCCAACATTTTCTGGAAAAACTCATGATTGCGTTATTATTCATATAGCCACCTAATTTTCTTTTACTTTCAATAAATATTAGGAATATTTTGCCTTGATAAGCATCATTATTAAAAATCATAAATGTATGGTTCGACCTCCCCTATTATTGATTACGTGTCGTATTTTATTATTTATGCTGAAGTATGGCAATTGTCGTTAAAACAATTTGCAAGAGGTTTTATTTATCAAGTATGTTTTATTTCATAATTTCGACTGACCTCTAGAGAAACATAGAAAAAAAACCAAGATGAAATTGAGTATGTTTCACTCCAAATATACTGATGTAAACTGACAAATTTCAAATTCTTAAATAGATGAAGAAAATTTTATTACTGCAATCAGTATCTTAAATAGAAGAAGTTTATTCGACTACAGAAAATCCCACAATAAAAAGTCTTAGTGCGGTCAAATCGCACGATCTGGCGATGTTCTGCAAGGCGGTTATCAACTTGAAATGTAGAACACGATCAAACTCCTATTCAAAATCAATGAAGCACATATATACGGGTTTCCTCACTTCCCAGCACCGTTGGAGGCAGGTTTACATCGAAAATAAAGCTTCTGGAGTTTCAAGGCATCTCCTAAATCCAAACTAACTCTAAGCAACCACTTCTTCACATTTGTCGTTAATTCTATGCAAAAGTAACTTAACAACAAAGAATATGAAGATCTGATTTCACTTACATTATTTTACAATACATATTCTTTCAATTTTATCGGAAATATTATGCGAAAGAAAAGTAGAATTTTTAATGTCAAGTCTCAGTGAATATTGTCATAGTTCTTCACCGAAAAATTTCTGTAATTAACTTCACCCAAAATAGTCCTCTGATGCTCTGTAGAAAAAGTGTAAATTGTCGAATCAACCTAGGAAAAACATCCTTAACTCATTCGACTTATTTGCTTCGAGGAGACCTAATCTTAGGATTAATAAGGAGTAATAATTAATGGCTGAACAACAATTTTCAACAGTTCAATAAGAATAATGTGCTATTAGTTCCGGTTGACACCAATGTTATTTGTAATATGCAATATAATTATTGCATTTATTTATAGCAACTTTGGAAAATACGTCTATTGAACCAAATATTGTATTTCCTCCAAATAATACTAAGTAATGGTGGTAATCATTTACTTACGACTATATATACTGACTATACTAACAAACATGAAGATCGAAATTAATTTTAGTATAAATGTTTTTGAGTAGTCGATATATTGATTTGTGAAAAAAATCGCATTAATAATTCACTGCTAGAAACTTGATTTCAGTAAGTATTAATTGACCTGCCTAATTGACTCCAAACAGAAAAAATAATAGTTTTATTGACTGAAATAATTGTTACATTATCGAATCTTATATTATATGTTGTTAAAGTAAATATTATTGTTTCATCTAATTAGAGACGGCCCTGTCGTTCGAAATTATTTTGTCATCGATACTTAGGTCATCCATGTTGATATTCGATCTAGCAGTTGTCGTTCGAACTGTTTACACATGATTACATATGGCCTCAGAAAACATGGAAAGTCATTTAGAGATTTTGATATATTTATGCCTGTTAATTTCACATTACACAGCACTCGGGATTATAAACTGACTCTATTCTTCTTCACTTGCATTGATCTCATTATTTTTCTGTAACCAAAAAGAAGTTTTATTTTGTTCATCCAGTCCACCTCCAAATGGACCTTGCAATGAATTATGTTAATTTCCCTCTTTTTGTTAGAAGGGATGCATTGAGCACCTCTAACGTTGGGTCTTTGAAATGACTGTAATATTATTATTCTCGTAATAGTCAAACGTGTCGCATGTAGCCTTTGCTACATTATGCACTATCATTCAGATAGTCAAATTTGTCGTACGTAGCTTGTGATATTTCGGTGCAAGCTACCATGGTTATTATTGCCAATATAGTAATCCAGTCGATTGCCAAAGTATTAGGAGATTTATTACATTTGTTTTAAGTTTAATAATCATACTTTTGACTTGGTTCATACACAGTAAACCGATAATTATAGTGCATTGTTATCATAGTGTAAGACGAGTGTTTTATCGGGTATTTTTTTCAGAGCCATAGAACTTTCGATAGGGATAACTGTGATTTGACAGAAGGTAGAAGCCATGTTGTTTTGACATTTCTATTCAGTAAGCATTGACAAAGCATCATCAAAAGCATCACGCCGAAACAACGTTTACAAATTGTTGAAATTTATTTTCAAAATCAGTGTTCTATTCGCCAAACTTGTAAAGCACTTCCTTAAATTTATGGTTTACATAATCGTCCATCAGAGCAGCTTATTCGTCGAACTATCGATAGATTTCGGACATTTTCTCTACTCGATGCAACAACAACGAAAATGCAAAGAACTGTACTCACAGAAGAAAATATCGCTGCTGTAATTCATAGTGTTAATGATGATCCACATTCGTCGACGTTCACAATAAGTTGGACTCTGTGCATCCACCACATGAAAATTTTACGTTAAGATCTTGGTCTACACCCATACAATATTCAGCTGGTTCAAGAACTAAGGCCACTTGACCATAATAAGCGTCATTTCTTTGATGATTGTGCCCTAGAACAGATTGAAGTTGATCCACTTTTTTACCGTAAAATTGTGTTTAGTGATGAAGCTCATATCTGGTTGAAAGGCTATGTAAACAAGCAAAATTACCATATATGGATTGAAAACAATCCTCAAGAAGCTCTGCAGGTTCCACTATATCCTGAAAATGCACTGTATGGTATGCTTTACACGCTGGAGGCATCATCGGTCCATATTTGTTTAAAAACGATGCTGGAGCTAATGTTAAGTGAATGGGACTCGTTACAGATCGATGATCAATGATTATTTGATTCAAAATTTGAATGGTATGCCCCACTCATGCTGCTACCGTAACAATTAATTTATTGAAAGAAATATTTGGCGATAACATTATTTCGAATAATGGTCCAATTAATTGGCCTCCAAGATCATGCGACATAACTCCACAGGATTATTTTCTTTGGGGTTATGTCAAGCCATTTTTGTGCTGATAAACCAGAAACAATAGCCAACATAACACGTGTTTTTGATGAAATAAGGCCTGAATTACTCGAAAAAGTGGTCCAAAGTTGGTCTTGTAGAATGCGGTTTCTCAGAGCTAGTCGTGGTGTAGATATGCCGGAAATTATTTTCAAAACATAAATGTCACAACATTATCTTTCAAGTAAGAAAATCTTGGCTTCAATCAATCAAAATTAATTAAATTGCAATTGCCTGTTATTTCAAAATACTTACATAATAGGCAAAATACTGCGGTAAACTAACCGTGGTCCGTGGTACGTTACACTTATTTTAGTAACATCAGTCAGTCATTACTTGCTTCCCAAGTTTAAAAACCTGTATTGGAAAAATCTCTGAAATTTCCCAGCTGAGGTAGAGAACCATTAAATATTGCGGTAACAGTATACAGGATAGAGTTACTAACTTTTCTGCAGAAAATAACATATTGCCTGATAAGTTTTCGGTTCAATGAAGAAAACAAGGTTTTGCCACAAATTGGACTTCATAAATAAATATGTTCTCATTAGGGATTGATACTGTTAACGCCTATATTGGCGCATTCGCATTTAAAATAGTTAATAGCAGAATATTGTGCTGATGCGAAAAAGCTCTATTACTCTAAATGAACTATAAATTCTTATGCTTTTTCTCTGATTAAGAGTTGTTAATTAAAGAACCGGAAGTAAAGGATTCATCATTTTCGAGGAAAATAACTCAATGCAGTTAGATCCCCTCATCAGCATATTTTTGACGCAGTCAGAATGATTACGTCATACCAGATACCACCACTCCAATGCTTCTTTAATCTTTCGATACATCTTGAAGAACAATTAATCTTCAACCTCCAAATAGCCATCTGCTCTTCATTCATCTTCATTCAGCGAGCATCCTTTGTAGGAATGTAAACAGATAAAAGTCTCTGGGGCCAAATCTGGAGAAGAAGATGGGTGATTGCTTTCATTTTTTTTTTGGATCCGTTTCTCCGAAATTCACTAGTTCAATCGATTCAGTTGGACGATTTGGGGATTACTGTTAACTGTCTTGCGCTTTTAAAGATACTCGATAAAAAATAAGCTTTTGCATTCCAAATTACAGACACCAATACCTTAATAGCAGTCTGTTGCGCCCTTTGGCGCTTTGGGCGAGGTTCTTCGGGTACTGCCCACTCAGCTGACGATGGTTTTCATTCAGGCGTATCGTAGTAGATCCATGTTCAATTCATGAATACATGCAAAAGCTGCAAACAATCTCGTTTATTCTGCTTAAACAGCTCCAAGCAACACTCGTTATCATCTACTCGTTGGTGTTTTCGATTTACTGTTAGCAAACACGCACTCACTCATAGACAAATGCTTATGCAAAATGAAGCATGCATGTTTCTTTTATCTTTAGTATGTCAGCAAACTCCTAACGATTCACTTTTCGGTTTGCCAAAACAGCAGTTATATTATTCAATGAAGTTTATTCAAAGTATAAAAATTTTATTCATTTGTTCCGTTCTAAAAACGCACAGAACTTTCCGGGAGACTAATAATAATAATGAGTGCAACATGGTAAGAAGAAGAATAAAAAACTCTATGTCCAGATAACCGATTCTAATTTATAACAATGAATTGTAAAATGATCTGAAGTCGATGACATTCTTCATAATATTCAATGAACTAGTGTATATCGTATATAATGTTTCACGCAAGTCAACATAAGTCGAGTCTCATATAAATTGCAAAATAAATCGTACTGATTCGTAACAATGAAAGAGAATTAATCAAATATTCGAATTCGTTAGAGGTTAACTTGAATAAAATCGTAGAATAATATTATTTTCTTGTTGTTTGTAAGCATCAGTAAACCATGTTAACAAATCGTGTGTGTTTCATTTAACTAAAGAACACAATTTTCGTGTTAAAAATTTCATGTTCGAACCACAGCAATTTCATATGAATTGGTAACTGATTGAAGTTCCTCAGAATTTCACAAATGATCTAAAATTAATGAAAAAGTGAGAAGCACTGACGTGAATTCAGGAGCTTTTGCGCGCTAGTTTATATGACCCACGATAATCACAAAATAATTGTTTTTGGTCTTCTTATTATACGAACTTTACGAAACTTTGCGTTAGCCCGCCTCTTCTTATTTAACATACAAATAATAAATTCGAACTCGAGATTGGGGGTGTTGGAATGGTTTCTTTAGCGCTCAACGCTGCTCCACTCAAAAAATGTTTGTCTTTCTTCTGAACCTTCTAATTATACGATACCCATGAAACAGCAGGAATATATGCTTATCTCTCTAAATCTCAAATTACAAATCGATCAAATCTATACTTCGGAAAACATAAATAAAAATGAATACATCGGAAGCTTTAAGTCTCTGTCTCTTTCTCTTCGAAAGTTATAGTGTTCTCGCTGATCCGGCCCCATTTTTTTTAAACCTTCTAATCATACGATCATCACAGAATTTTGCACGAAATACGTGTTTCATTTCTTTCAAATGCTGCATTCTTTTTCTGATGCAAACCTTGTCAGTTGCATATTTTTAATTACTTTTCTACGTACTAATCTATAGTCGAATTACACGGTTATAGCTCAACACTTTTCTACTTCCCCTAGAAGTACATACGTGTCTTGAGAAGCAGTTATTTCATTACAGGACCAATTAACTTTGTAACCAATTAAACCTGAAGACTCTAGAAAAATATATTTGCTTAGATTTTTTTATAGTGTAGTACTGGGGGACCAATTTGAGAGAGAATTTCAGATCGACAGAATCTGTAATTTTGAAAACATAAGGACAAATATAGATAAATTTTGAAAGGTGAATAACTGGGAAACTATTGAAACTATTTAACGCATTGATTAACTATCTCAATCGATATATTTAGAACTCAAATCTTATCTGGAAGTTTTTTAACCTTTCAGCCCTTTCTGTTCGAAAGTTGATTTGTTTTTTGTGAAAATTATTTTTGACCTCGGTTTTTTCATCAGTGAGTCAAAGCAAATTGTTTGAGACCATTTTTTGACCTAAAAGTAAAAAAATTACAGACATTTGGACGAATCGATAGCACTTTCTCAACGTTTAGATGAAAGTTGACCACGACTTATTCATCCGAAGCTCCAGTGTAATCATCAAAACCTTTTGCGGTTCAAAAAACTAGAAAAATACCATCACGGTGTTAAAATAGAACGGGCACACAAAATGAAATCCTGGAATCGACTATTTTCATTACTTTATTTAAGAATATGATAATTTAATGTTACCACATCCGATCACGGGAAAATATTCAAAACTGACAATAATAGAAGAAATTAAAACCAATCATTTTCATAACGAACGAGAATCGTTGTTTTCTACAATATAAATTCAGGAAACGGTGATTATTTTTTAGTACTCGTAATTTGTTTATGTTTAACTTAAGCTCGTACCTTGCTGAATCAGTTCAGTACAGTTCGATGGTTCAAACGATGATGTGGGATATTTGGTAATACCGGCTACGTAATTTTTTTTAATGTGACAGCTCCTACGCTTTGTAATACGGGATGTGTGATCTTAACGTTTTCTATTATTTTTTTGGAGATGGGACTGACTGTAACCCTAAAAACGTAAGGATTCAATATAGAATTTAATACTATATACTTGCTGGCTAGTTATTCTAGGAAATATTTATGTTTAATATGACAAAATCCATTAAAACAAAATGAACCAACTGCCATTGTTGAAATTTATACTTCAAAAAAGTTTTGTAAAATTGTGTGACCGCTTTATTGTGATGGCTGTAGCAATTTCTAGTTTTTATTTTCACGATAATTATCAAAAAATGTATATTCATGTGCATCTTTTCAAATTGTAGTCTGCTAGGCAGACTACAGTAGAATTTTCTTACTCTTTTTTCAATCACTATTGGGGATGCCATTGACAGCTTTGTCAGATAAATGAAACCTTGATTTCTTCAATTATGATTAATAATGATAATAATTTATTCATTTCCAATACAGTACATATCACAGAATATGAATAAATTTTAAACCCATGAAAAATTTCCTGTGGAGTCAGGTAAAATTTTGTCTGAAAGACACATAATTATATATAAATAAAAAATGTATAAAACAAAATAAAACACAACATTGAACAAACAAACAATAAATAAATAAATTTGGCCAGACAACGTATTTCATAAAAATATATTTTTTTTAAAAAGTATCATTCAGGTATTCATGTATTGATTAGTATGCTTTATTCATTAGGAGTCATTTCAGTTCATTCTTAAACTGAATTCGATTTGATTCCTTCATTCTGAACGGCAGTTTGTTGAAAATTTTTATAGCTAGAATACTTACACTTAACTGTGATGCTTCTATACGATGGTATGGTTTGATGAAGTTGTTTCTGTTTCTAGTATCCTAGTATTCCTTATCATGGATGTATCGGGTACTTTTTTTACAGTGATAGAACTTTAAATTGAAATAAAACACATTCAAATCAAGATTGAAGCCATTTTTGTTCTTATTTGAAAGATTATTTTCTGACATTTATGTTTTAAAAATAATTTCTGGTATATGTACACTATGACAGGCTCTGAGGAACCGCATTCGACCAGACCATTTTGGACCACTTTTTCGAGTATTTCAGGCCTTATTTTATCAATAACACGAGTTATGTTGGCTTCAAAAGCGTCTACCTGAAGAACTTCTTTGGGATTGTTTTCAGTCCATATATGGCAATTTCGCTTATTTACATAGCGGTTCAACCAGAAATGAGCTTCATTACTAAACACAATTTTACGATAAAAAACGGATCAACTTCAAGCTGTTTTAGGGCCTAATCGACAAATAAATGACGCTTATTATGATTGAGTGGCTATAGTTCTTGAACCAGTTGGCTCTGTATGGGTGTAGACTAAGATCTTTACGCCAAATTCTCCATGTGGTGGATGCACGGAGTCCAACTTGTTGTGAACGTCGACGAAAAGGCAAATTCAGATCACCATTAACACTATGACTTACAGCAGCGATATTTTCTTCTGTACGTACAGTTCTTTGTCTTGTTGTTGTTGTTGCATGGAGTAGAGAAAATGTTCTCCGAAATCTATCGATAGTTCGAAGAATAGGCTGCTCTGATGGACGATTATGTAAAGCATAAATTTCACGAAGTGCTCTATAAGTTTGATTTTGAAAATAAAATTCAACAGTTTGTTAACGTTGTTGCGCCGTGAGTCTTTCCACGATAATTTGTCAATGCTTACTGAATAGAAATGTCCAAACAACATGGATTCTACCTTCTGTGAAATCCCAGTTATCCCTATCGAAAGTTCTATTACACTAGAAGAACATCCGATACATTACACAGATAAGTAAATGAATGGACGTCACGTTAAGAATTTTTTTCTCTATGGATTAGCTCTCTACAGCTGAATTTACTACTTACGCCACATAGTATTCTCAGTACCTGCTTCTGTTTTATGAAGATTTTCTTACTTTCAGACAAATCCCCCTGAGAAAAGAATGCGGTATTTATTATTTTTGATCTTCGTATCCAGGAAATTAACGGGATATATTTTGCAGTAGCTCATCAGCATATCCTGAAAGCATAGGGGATTATTTCAAAATTAAATTCCGAAACCACAATTTTATTGAATGTGGCATCTTTCAGAGTTTCTGAACATAACGACTGCATTGCGTGGGAAATCTCAATGAAGTATAACAAAATGAATCATACTAGATCGATTCTTCTCACAATTATGTATTAGAAAATTTCGGTTCCTTATACAGGATGAGACAGAGTGGTTTGCTTATTTTGAGATTAAATTTGGGAGAAAGTGGATCAGACGTATATTTCATTCTTTGAGCAATATTGAATACGATGATATCGTATGGTTGTCGATATTGTCAATACACTGTGTTAATCTACTTCCTAAGTTTCGTTCAAGTCTTTCCAACATATCTATGGAAAAAGACGATCCGAGTTTCTAGTACAATCGCTGTAAAATATTAATTTGATGCAGCTTTATAGAAAATAATCATAGGGGAAATCATGAAGAAGTGCTTCACATGCATTTTCTCTTCCTGTACTGAAACTTTTGTGTAGATGAAATTAAGATTCTTCCTGAAGAATCTGCCTCAAAGACGAAGTAGAAAACACAATATGTTTTAGTTTAGAGCGCCAAGACAACCCAAGATAAAAAAGTCAATGATTTAGGTTTCCTAACCCTTCGTGGAATAGCGATGATTTAGCGACCGTACTTTAACGGTGCATCGACAGCGAACGGACGTTGCATATTCGTCCACTCTATGGAGCTAAATCAAAAGGAATAAAACCTTACGTCCCACTCTTTCGCCTAGCAGTACCCCCGTCCCAGCAACTGTGGCTCCAGGGTGTCAAACTAAAATCAGCAATTTGCTGTTCGTTTAATTTTTTTAATTAGTGTTTATTCAGAAAAATGATGAATTTTCTGTATTTCTAAGAAGAAAAATCTTCGAAAATGTACTTCACCCTTTTTTGCATTCGATACGCTTCGTGATAAAAATATTGCTCGAACACCATTCAATACTTACATATTTGTTTGAATTTTATCACTTTTTACTGTTGCGAAGAATAAACTACCTAAGATTTGTATTTGTGAGGAGACCTATGTACATTAATTGTACGTACCAACCTCATGATGTGTTAACAAAAAAGAACCTTGTTTACATCCCACATCTCTTGAAGCTGCTTCAACATACTTGTGTAATGACACTCCGTCTTAGTCTCACTAATAAAAAAAAGGTAGAAAACAAATTAATTTCTTATTTATTCCTTTTTTGAAATAAACCATCACAAAAAACGACCTAATCCGTTCAATATTTAAGGATCATTTGTATCTAGTGATCAAAAAAAGGGGTTTTTTCTATTTTCTCATCTTTGGTCAAATTGTGAATTATTGAAAACTTTGTGAGCTCTATTACCTGCCTATTGTTGTAAAAAACAAAACCTCTCTTGTGAAAATATCAGTTGCTCGTTAAATACCGACTGTAGTAGTAACGCTCTTATTGCTTTAAAAATGTCTTTTTTCTTCAGTTATCGATACCTTATCAGCAATAATAAAAAGAAAAATTGTATCCATAACAAATTTTTATATTTATAGATTACTTAGACTTCGAAATTGTTTAATTTTGTTCTTATTGATAATTTTTTAAATTATCATTGACCAGACATGATGAAATTCTGAAGTTTTTCCTTACATTATGGAAGTAATATTCAAAGCAAATAGCTATAAGGATGGATAAGTGATCCAAAATAATAGGAACAACTTAAGTATATTATCTTGTCTATGTAGAGATATAACGAATTTTCTTTGTTTTTTGCTAATTCGAAATTTGCTACTTTAGTGAGGAGACAAAATGTGTAATTATTGGAATCTTCAGTTCCTCATCATTTTTATAAATCTGGATAAGAACATAACGATTTTTTCTTCAACCTGTATGATTAATTTTGTATATTAGGACTCATTCGAATGGAAATTTATGACATATACAAATTTTCACCATAACATAGACGAAGGAATCACAAAATAAGAGGAATTGAAAGATTTTTACTAATCCAAATAAAATTCCACACAGAAAAAGACAATATTTCCATTTCGAAACTATTATTGTTTTTAATTTGAAACTTCAAAAGTGTTGCTACTGCCAAGATTTATTTTCAAGAATCCTGGTCAGTATCATTTTTTCTTTAGTTCAACTTTATCCTATGGTTCCTTGTGAAAGCGGCTTAAGGAATTGTAACTTGACGTTAAGGTTCTCGCACGTGCACGTCAAGCTGTCTAAGTAAGCGATAACTCTGATTATACAGTGCCGAACAAACTTAAGGTCATCTAGTAATTTGCAAGTATTTTGGAAATATTTTGTGTATGCGATGATTTCATGGAGATTGCTTAGGTCAAAGAAGTTATTGTTGAAGATACAAACTCTATACCTGATACGTTCAAATCTCGGGATTTGTTTTGGTCCGTTTGAAGTTCAGATAAACATCCGATAGAACATACTTATTTGAGATGGGGAGACGTTAACGAAAATATGTGCCAGCTCCCTCAATTTTCAAAGAGCTTCGTTATATGCAGATACAGGTATATGACAATATTTCGATGGATCCAAATTCTGATCCAAACCATGCCGCGTCGTTTGCAAATTGTTATCACTGCTGAATTACTCGCTAATGAAGTTCTTATTTTTTCTCCGTTTAACCGAAAGGCATAGAAGGTTGAATTTGTAGATTCGTCAATTTCACTGAATTTCGACCAAAATAATGAAATATTTTTCTTATTCAAACAAATCTATGATTGTTTCGGTCTTTACTTGACGGAAATTCATCTTGAAAATATGAATAAAAACAAAATTCTAATTTCCGCTAATATTTTATTAACACTACGATCGTTACGTCATACCATGACTTCTTCAGGTGAGTATTACAAGATACTGAGTATACCATGAACAAGAAATTCATTTTATAGTACATGGATATAACAAAAATAGAGGGGGTGAAGAGAGTTTTACAATTCTTTTGGAAATCTGAAAAATGATTCAAAAAAGATCCAACAAAGGGGAGCTACTTTGGTTATTCAATAATATTTTTCTTTTGTGACATCTATTAATTTCTAAAGTTTCTAACAAGTTTAATCTAAAACTTTTGTTTTCTGAGTGTAAAATTTCAAACTTACTATTAAAACTATGTCCTGTGTCTAGAAGGTGCTCTGCGTAGGTTGAATTTCCCTTTTTGTTACAATAACATTTTTCATGTTCCCTAAGTCTCGTCTGGAACGATCTTTCTGTCTGACCAACATATACAAAATGACAAGTACCGCAAGTTAACTCATAAACACCTGATTTCTTGTTCTTGCTTTATCTTTATTATTTTCTATTAGTTTTTCTAGGGAGTTATTCGTTTTATAATAAATTCTAAAATTGTGGTTCTTCTTTAAATATCTAACTACCTTTTCTGTTTTTGGTCGCAAGTATGTCAACGAAATGTATTTACTTTCAATTGAATCGTTATTTATGGGATATACTAATTTCAAAGCCAGCTTTAATTGTATTTTTGTGAAAAGATCCTCAATAATCAGGACGTTGAAACCGTTGTTCAATGCAATCTGTTTGATAATGTTATATTCTTTGTCAAAATTCTCACGTGACTTGGGTATGTCGGCTAATCTATATAACGTACTATTGTATGCTGCTAATTTTTGTGAATATGGGTGGTTTGATGTGGAAGTGAATTATGCTATCTTAGATATCTTAGATAGCACAATTCACTTCACATCAAACCACCCATACTCACAAAAATTAGCAGCATACAATAGTATGTTATATAGATTAGCCAACATACCCATCTCACGTGTGAAACGGATGAAATTCATTACAATGTTTTTTTGAAAATTCTTGCTCAAATGTGTTTCAATCTTTCGTTTCTGCATCATAATTTACATTTTTTTTCTAGATGTTCCCTATCAGTACTTACAGATCTAGTGTATTTGAATGTATTGGGTTTCTGTTTGAGTTACTCTTCTGGTAATGTTCCATATCAAATTGCTTAAAAAATATCACCGAATTTCGCCATTTATTTCCTATTGAAGAAAATTGAGGTTTGTTTCCACACTCAAGTGGTTTTTTCGGAACAATTTCATTATACGAATTTTTTTCCAAGATACAGAACTTGAAAATAATTTTTTGATTCTTTAAAACTCTTGGATTTTTGAGTTTGAGCGTTTCAACTGTCTTTTGACGTTAAGTTCAAATTACATTATTTCGTGAATAGGGAACCGATTTTGAAAATTTTAACTGGGTTGTACAGATAATATAAATAAATTTCATACTAACCAATACTCGATATCTCTCCGTTATTCCAAAACTGCCATCTTCATGGGGGTGGTTTTTTCGGAACAAACTCATGATGGAAATTCGTACCAGTCAAAACAGAAGTTGACCTGTTTTTTTAAAACCTACGCAAATTCTTCGTTTCTGAGTTCTGTGGGGTCAAATTTCCGTCGGGACACCCTATATAATTGTGGATATTTGTATTGATATTTTTCGCATATTTTTCTTTACCGGTATTTCTGTGTATGAATGTTTATTTGTAACTTTTTTGCATTCGTTTTTCTTATCTTTATTTCCGAAAATTGTTAAATTGTTAATTGTACCGCATCTTTTTTCGAGTTTTAAGCTACATAAGAAGTGAATATGTAATTTTGAGATTCAATTCAAAATGTGAACTTGATGAAGATACATCGTTGGTGAAATTTGTGGAAATAATCTACATGATTATATTTGAAATTAATTTTCATCAAGTAAGGACCGATTCAACAAAAAAAAATATTTTTTTGAGGGGGTGTCGTATTTTTTTCAACGGAACCTGCAAAAAAGTGCAGGAATGAGTCGAATTGTGAGAGGCTGGTCTAACTAATGAAAACATTTTTATTTCCGTGCGATGTTAAGTTTATGATTATTGAAATGAAAGTATTTCCTCTTCTGAATAAAATACCGCACTTTTTTCTTGATTTGAAATATATCATATGTTGAAGAAACTTCGATATAATACTCATGTTTACAGTGATTCAAAAATATGTTCCACTTTATCATCTACATTATTCCTTCAGAGACTCATTTCAGAAGGAACGTACAACATTTGAAGGACGATATTACTGGTCTCCAGAGAAATGAACATATTCCAAGTTGTTCCAAAAATTCAGTAACCAGCACTTTCAGGCATTCCTGAATAAAATATTCAAAACACTCGGCATAAATTCCCAGACAAGGTTCGACATGCAGGTGGAAAACTATTCTCGGGGTGTTCTGGAAAATCTGCATTTTTATGGACTCCGATAAAAATGCTAAAATGTCACCTTATCCATCACTTCAAACTACTTTTGCACTTCATATGAATGCAGATGAATTCCTTACTTCGTTTATCAAAATCATGAGCTGAATTATAAATTATAAGAATTTGCAGAATATTTATAGGGCCTTTCATGTCCTATTCCATTAAGTTCTTTCGAGAAAGGTGTACGTGCTAAATCCTAGCTGCACTTCCGGCGCAGCAAAAAGGTGACGGTTTTTAATTATGTTTCTGAACACTTCTCGGAGACATCATTATGCCGAGACGAAGTAGATGTCATTTCGTTGCACATAATCTAGAAAATTATTAAGCACTCATAAAGTCTGGAGTGATACGATATGCTCTAGTTAGAAATCTCTCCTATACATATTCTTAAATTTTATATCCAAGTGTTAAAGTGCACGTTTGTAGGAAATATATGACAACCATGCGCCCGGGAAAATTTTCCGTTTCCGTGTAAATTGAGATATGAGAATATTAAATTGCACAATCGCTAGCTATATAAGGAGTTTATACGCTACGTACCCAAAATTAAATGCAAGGTCTGGCTCTAATTTTGTAGATTTTCAGCTTATAGGATATTTTTCAGCTGGTGTTCATTCAATTGAGAGTTATGAGTTACGGGTTGAAATTGAAAAATTTATCAGAAGTAAAAATAAGTTCCTGCGGTTTTTTGTCGAAAATTGCAACTTTATTGTGAAAAAGTGGTTAGCTACTACATTTTTCCATCTTTCTGGTAATCCAGATCCCATCGCGACTGATGAGTATAGATAACTTCAGGAATTAAATTAAATTAATGTCATATAAGTACCACTTCATCAAACGACATATAAAATGAACATTCATTATAATACATCCAAATGATATAACAAAATCCAATAAAAATTTATTTCATTTTATATATGGGATTTTGTTTTCTTACTCAAACTCGATTAATTACTGTTTTTTGTTTTAATATGCATACATAGAATTAATTAAGATACATATTTAAGTGAATGAAGGTTAACTGTTGTTGAATTAAGTTATATTACCAAAGTGTTATATTGATATGGTCTAAGAATATTATTTTTCCTTAAAAAAATTCAATTTCGTGACGAATAATGTTTAATTGAATAATTTAGAAATTGATTCAGATTTATGGATGTTCTGAAAATACAAGTGAGAGTATTGTCGACGCGTGTCCACCAAGAGTTTATTTTCAGCGATAGTTTTGAATTGAGAATTCTGTTTTCCATATCGAACATGACAACATTTTCAAGAAATGGATTCAATAGTGAGCCCATGGTAAGTACCGGTAGTATTGAAATATAACATGTTTAAAAAAATCCCAACAACAATTGAGTATTCAGTAAATTCTATCGATCTAAATACTATCGACAGTTAGAATTATATCGGGTGTTTTTTTGAGTGATAGAACTTTCGATAGGGTTAACTGTGATTTGACAGAAAGTAGAAGTAATGTTGTTTTGACATTTCTGTTCAGTAAGCATTGACAAATTATCATGGAAAGACTCAGGCCGCAACAACGTTTACAAATTGTTGAAATTTATTTTAAAAATCAATGTTCTATCCGCCAAACTTATAGAGCACTTCGTGAAATTTATGGTTTACATGATCGTCCAACAGAGCAGCTTATTCGTCGAACTATCGATAGATTTCGGACAACATTTTCTCTACTCGATACAACAACAACAAGACAAAGAACTGTACGTACAGAAATCAGTATCGCTGCTGTAAGTCATAGTGTTAATGATTATTCAGATTTGTCTATTCGTCGACGTTCACAACAAGTTGGACACTGTGCATCCACTAAATGGAAAATTTTGCGTGAAGATCTTGGTCTACACCCATATAAGATCCAACTGGTTCAAGAACTAAAGGCACTTGACCATAATAAGCGTCGTCTGTTTGCTGATTGGGCTCTAGAACAGCTTGAAGTTGATCCAATTCTTTTATTGTAAAATTGTGTTTAGTGATGAAGCTCATTTCTGGTTGAACGGCTATGTAAACAAGCAAAATTGCCGTATATAGAGTGGAAACAATCCTAGAGACGTTCTGCAGGTTTCATTGCATCCTGAAAAATTCACTGTATGATGTGCTTTACACGCTGGAGGCATCATCGGTCCATCTGTCTTTAAAAACGATACTAGAGCTAATGTTACAGTGAGTGGTGCTCGTTACAGATTGATAATCAATGATCATTTGTTTCAAAATTTAAATATAATCGACCCAGAAGTGTTTTGGTTGCAACAAGATGGTGCTACATCTCATGCTGCTACCGTAACAATTGATTCATTGAAAGGAAGATTTGGCGATAACATTATTTCGAGAAATGGTTCAATTAATTGGCCTCAAAGGTCATGCGACATAATTCCACTGGATTATTTTCTTGGAGTTATGTCAAGTAATTGATTTATGCTGATAAACCAGAAACAATAGACGCTTTGGAAGCCAAAATAACTAGTGTTATTGATGCAATAGGGCTGAATTACTCGAAAAAGTGGTCCAAAATTGTTCTGGTCAAATGCGGTTCCTCAGAACTAGTCGTGGTGGACATATGCCGGAAATTATTTTTAAAACATAAATGTCATAAAATTTTCTTCCAAATGAAGAAAATTAGGCTTCAATCCTAATTTAAATTTTTGATTGTCTCGGTCTTTACTTGACAGAAATTCATCTTCAATATAAGAAAAACAAATGTTAACTTCCGCTATTTTATTGATTTAGACGACAATTGTTACATGACCTTAAATACACAGCTCTAGTACAAAAAATAGAGGGTTGGAACGAGATGGTATACAATTAATGAAAAATATTAAGTAGGGGGGATCTGTTTAAATCTATTTGATCATTCAGTAAAATTTGTCTTTTATTATATCTATTGATCTCTAAAGTTTCTAACAGATTTAGTTTCTGACTTTTGTTTGCGTCATTCCTAAAAACAAAAAATCAGGAGTTTAAAAGTTAACATGTAGTGATTGCCCATGTGTATATGTGGGACAGACAGACCCTCATTCCAAACAAGGATACGAGAACATGAAAAATGTTACATTAATAATAAACCAAATTCAACTTATGCCAACCATTTGTTAGAGACTGACCATAATTTTAATATGAACTATGAAATATTCCATATCGAAAACAAAAGTCAGAAACTAAATCTGTTAGAAACTTTAGAGGTCAATAGATATAATAAAAGACAAATTTTACTGAATGATCAAATAGATTTAAACAGATCCCCCCTACTTAATATTTTTCATTGATTGTATACAATCTCTTTCCACCCCTCAATTTTTTGTACCAGAGCTGTGTATTTGAGGTCATATTTTGCATTGTATACCTCAGTTTAAATACTCACCTGATGAAGTCATGGTAAGACGAAACAATTGTCGTGTAAATCAATAAAATAGCGGAAGTTAACATTTGTTTTTCTTATATTTATCCTAATTTAAATGTGTTTTATTTCAATTTAAAGTTCTATCACTCTAAAAAAATCACAGAAAACCAATATCGAAACCCACACGGTACATTTTTGTCACTGTTAGATTTGGATGTATAAAAGTATATTACTCATCAAAAAACTGTTCCGTGTTTATGGAATATTATAGCAATTCTGTAATTGTGATTATTATAATTATGCACTTCGAGCAATATCATAAATTATCATGAATAGGCAATTTTTTTTCAATTGATTCTCCATATATAATTTTCTTCGACTCAGCTGAATGTCGAGTATACAGTAGGCTTCATTTTTGTAGGTTTTATGGGGTTTTTCTGTTATTTGAATAAAAACAATAGAAAAGAACTGATGTAAGGTCAGAAGCTTTTGCGCACTTGTTCCAAGGAATTTTTCCTGGAAATTTTTTCCAATATTTGAATTATTTCTCAAAGAAGCTATAGAAGATGAATGAAAAAAGAGATTGATCGAGATATGTGGGACCCAATCCTACCCCGAAAGTTTTATCCCTATTGGTTTTTGTTCGAAAGTTATAGCTCAACGCGGATCCCCTCCCAATTTTTTTTAACTTCTAATCATAGGATTCGCACAATATTTCACACGAACACGCTGGTTATTATTTTTCTTCGAAATGCGAAACTTCAGATCGTTTTCTGTAATTTGGAAAATATTGAAAAAAAGGAAAAATTTTCCCAAACGTGAATAACTACGAATCTATTCAACCTGTTTTCAACCATTCACCAAATTTTCAAGGCTCCAACTCATTCCTTTCGAAAGTAAGCGTGTATACGGGCGGCCGGACAGCATTATTCTCGACCTCAGGACATAAGATCATTCGGAAAATTTTGAATTCGTCGATAAAAGTGAAACGTTATCGAAATTATATACTGAAAGAGAAACAAGTATCGGGTGTTTCTTTTAGAGTGATAGAACTTTCGACATTTCTGTTCAGTAAGCATAGACAAATTATCATGGAAAGACTCACGCCGCAACAACGTTTACAAAATGTTGAAATTTATTTTCAAAATAACTGTTCTATTCGCCAAATTTATAGATCTCTTCGTGACATTTATGGTTTACTTAATCGTCCACTAGAGCTTTTTCTCTACTCGATGCAACAACAACAAGACAAAGAACTGTACGAACAGATATCGCTGCTGTAATTCATAATGTTAATGATAATCCAGATTTGTCTATTCGTCGACTTTCACAACAAGTTGGAGTCTGTGTATCCACCACATGGAAAATTTTTGCGTGAAAATCTTGCTCTACACCCATACAAGATCCAACTGGTTCAAGAACTAAAGTCACTTGACCATAATTAGCGTCGTTTGTTTGCTGATTGGGCCTTAGAACAGCTTGGAGTTGATCCACTTTTTATCGTAAAATCGTGTTTAGTAATGAAGCTCATTTCTGGTTGAACGGCTACGTAAACAAGCAAAAATGCCGTATATGGAGTGAAAACAATTCTCGAGAAGTTTTGCAAGTTCCATTGCATCCTGAAAAATGCACTGTATGGTGTACTTCAAAGGCTGGAGGCATCATCGGTCCATATTTCTTTAAAAACTATGCTGAAGCTAATGTAAGAATGAGTGGTGCTCGTTACAGAATGATGACCAATGATTATTGGTTTCAAAATTTGAAAAGTATCGACGCAGAAGTGTTTTTGTTTCAACAAGATGGTGCTACACCTCATACTGCTACCGTAACAATTGATTTATTGAAAGAAAAATTAAACATTATTTCGAGAAATGGTCCAATTAATTGGCCTTCAAGATCATGCGACATAACTCCACTGGATTATTTTTTTGGGGTTATGTCAAGTCATTGGTTTATGCTGACAAACCAGAAACAATAAACGCTTTGGTAGCCAACATAACTCGTGTTATTGATGAAATAAGGCCTGAATTACTCGAAAAAGTGGTCCAAAATTGGTCTGGTCGAATGCGGTTCCTCGGAGCTAGTCGTGGTGGACATAAGTCGGAAATTCTTTTTAAAACATAAATGTCATAAAATTTAACTGTGTCTTATTTCAATTTAAAGGTCTATCACTCTAAAAATACCCTATATTATGGAATGAATATGAAACCAGAAAGACATTTAAAATGATTGAGATTTTAGGGAATACTTATGACCTTCTAATCATTTTATGATAGATTCTATCAGATTTTTTTGATATTCTTGTGTTTCGTGATTTTCATCCAAATGCTACCTTCTCCCTGATTTTTTTTTCGTTTTAGTGTTTGTCTACTTTGGGGTAAACTATGTACAACAAATAGAGGTCCAAAATTAAAAAAATTAAGTAAATTTCCCATTAACTTTTATAATAAACTGTTTAATATTGTGAATAAGAAAAAAATTGTATTCCTGGGAAAAAATTAAAGGAATAAGATCAAAGATACTTTAATAAAAAATGAAAACAGTAACAATTATTTCTCATATTAACGAGAAAAGCGGTTTCACCAAGTAACGTGAATAATTCGCATTAGCGTACGTAACTCTAAAAACCAGGTGAGAGTTTGATATTTATAGTTTTTCATATACCACCCTTTCGCTGTTTCGCTTCTATCCGATATGCAACTATTTATCGGCATATACTAAAAGTTACCAATACTATTTCACGTAGTTAAGTTCATTTAAAACTCCAGATACAATCCAACCAGCATTTTATACAATCTGGAAATTTTCGTTTCAATAATTTTCACAGAAAAAGTAATGTTGCTGGAAAACTTGTAATTATACTCATAAATAAAAAATAACTATATATATTGTGGACACCATAGATGAATAATTTATGAATATTTATGCAGAACATGTAAACCAGTTTGAGTTTCCGTGATAATTGGCCATACGAAGGACAATTTATTAAGAATTAAAAAAAATTAATATGCTTGAGAATAGCAGAATACAAATTTTGTACACTGCATTACTGATCGCATAATTAGAAGTATCATTTTTGTATTGGGTGTTTTTTTAGAGTGAACTTTTGATAGGGATAACTGTGATTTGACAGTAGGTAGAAGCCATGTTGTTTTGACATTTCTGTTAAGTAAGCATTGACAAATTATCATGGAAAGACTCACGCCGCAACAACTTTTACAAATTGTTAATTTTTATTCTCAAAATCAGTGTTCTATTTGCCAAACTTATAGAGCACTTCTTGAAATTTATGGTTTACATAATCGTCCATCAGAGCAGCTTATTCGTCGAACTATCGATAGATTTCGGACATCATTTTCTCTACTCGATGCAACAACAACAACAAGACAAAGAACTGTACGTACAGAAGAAAATATCGCTGCTGTAAGTCATAGTGTCAATGATGATCCAGATTTGTCTATTCGTCGACGTTCACAACTAGTTGGATTCTGTGCATCCACTAAATGGAAAATTTTGCGTAAAGATGTTGGTCTTCACCCATACATGATTCAACTAGTTCAAGAACTAAAGCCACTTGACCATTATAAGCGTCGTTTGTTTGCTGGTTGGGTCCTAGAACAGCTTGAAAATGATCCACTTTCTTATCGTAAAATTGTGTTTAGTGATGAAGCTCATTTCTGGTTGAACGGCTATGTAGACAAGCAAAATTGCCCGTATATGGAGTAAAGACAATGCCCAAGAAGTTTTGCAGTTTCCATTGCATCCTGAAAAATGCACTGTATGGTGTGCTTTACACGCTGGAGGTATCATTACTCCATATTTCTTTCAAAACTATGCTGGAGCTAATGTTACAGTGAATGGTGCTCGTTTCAGATCGATGATCAATGATTATTTGTTTCAAAATTTGAATGGTATCGACCCAGAAGTGTTTTGGTTCCAACAAGATGGTGCTACACCTCATGCTGCTACCGTAACAATTGATTTATTGAAAGAAAGATTTGGCCATAACATTATTTCGAGAAATGGTCCAATTAATTGGCCTCCAAGATCATGCGACATAACTCCACTGAATTATTTTCTTTGGGGTTATGTCAAGTCATTGGTTTATGCTGATAAACAATAGACCTCCATATTTCTTTCAAAACTATGCTGGAGCTAATGTTACAGTGAATGGTGCTCGTTTCAGATCGATTATCAATGATAATTTGTTTCAAAATTTGAATGCTATCGACCCAGAAGTATTTTGGTTCCAACAAGATGGTGCTACACCTCATGCTGCTACCGTAACAATTGATTTATTGAAAGAAAGTGTTGACCTCAACATTATTTCGAGAAATGGTCCAATTAATTGGCCTCCAAGATCATGCGACATAACTCCACTGAATTATTTTCTTTGGGGTTATATCAAGTCATTGGTTTATGCTGATAAATCAAAAACAATTGACGCTTTGGAAGCCAACATAACTCGTGTTATTGATTAAATAAGGCTTGAATTACTCAAAAAAGTGGTCCAAAATTGGTCTGGTCGAATGCGGTTCCTCAGAGCTAGTCGTGGTGGACATATGCCAGAATTCATTTTTAAAACAAAAAGGTCATAAAATTATCTTTCAAATAAAAAAAAATGTGGCTTCAATCTTAACTTAAGTTTGTTTTATTTCAATTTTAAATTCTATCACTCTAAAAAAGAACCGATACAATAAAAATAAAACACGGTTGCTCTTTTAATAGAATCAACACTAATCAGACAGTATCGAAAGACGAAAAAATTATTCCAGGAAAATGTAGAATATATTTATATATATAGTGAGCCCTTTCCATTGCGGTATTATGAAAATCCAAATTATAAACCTTTTAAAGAAATTTTATAAAATTTAAATTTGTAGCGATGTATAACAAAATAAATCTGTTAGATATTTGAGATACTGAAAAACCTTCAACCAAAAAACAAAATCCTTTTTGTTATTTTATGCTATATATAATAATAACAATTTAGTTTTTCACTCATGCTTACAGTATTTTTTGAAGGATACTTTATTCAACCTCTGTGTACTATATATTCTGTGAACAAACACATAACGTGAAAGGTTGGTTGTTTAGTCTTACAACTAACAGACTATTTGAGTTCTTTCTGTCTTTGATTCTGATAGTAATTTTAATGATTGTTTTTATTTTGGATTTTTTGAAGATAAGTCACATAGTTCTAAAGGGTTCTTTGAAAAAGCTTTTTAAAAGAGAGCTTGTTTCAAAGAATTTCTTAATTTTATTTTGGACATTTTTAGAGTGGAATTTATTGTTGCATAATACCGTTATGCAACAAAAATTAATAATTCATCAACACTGTTCAACTGGCAAGAGGCAGAAAAATTATAATTCATTATAGGTCAATTAAAAATTTCACCAAAACCAACTGATATTTTTCTAGTTAAGCTGAGTTTGCAGCTTATCCTTAATTTTTTTAGATTTAATCAGACATTTTGTATAATTTTATGGGAATATTTATTTGAATGATCCGGAAATATTATACCAATAATGATTTTCATATGATTATTATTTTTCCGAGACTACAAATAAATAAATGCATCTTTGGGAAGAACGGGACATCAAATCCTGAATATATCCGGACGATTCTCAGCAGAGGGTAATCCTTGCGTCATACGCCAGTATAAAATTATAATAAAGGTTTGCACGACTTTTTTGATGCAGATCAGAGCAGAAAATCGGGAATTTCCCCAGTATCTTCACTAACTCTAGAGGTTAAGATAAATCCCACTGCAAAACATCTTCTTATTTACCTTTGGCGAAGAATATTCTTGTGAATGTCGGGTTTTAAAAGCAAATGACTTTGGTGGGAGTGTTTAGTAGTGCTCGACGGTCGATAACAGCTGCTCGTAGTGGTCAATCGAAAGAAGAACGTCTAGGTTGTAACCTGAAACTTGACCTATAGTTTTCATTGACTGTCTTGAAAGTCAAACGAACTCTGAGTGTAATAATCATTCATTACTCTTCTAATCATTTCCTGGTTGTGCGCTGTAAAACTGATTTCATGATCTTGAGCACAGAATCCTAAGATTTTGATCTTGAAGATACGAAAGGTTTGTTATTTCTTGTTATTGTTGTGGTGTATCGATTGTTTACAAATATTGGCAGCAAGTTTTTCACTGATGAATATATAGCAAGCTGGCTTGCCTCCACATCGACATAAAGGACGCAAGGAAATTCTGATTCCTTCATAAGAAGAAAAATAAATTAAACTATTATTTCAGTTAATTAATATACGACAATTTGTAAGTCATAATTTTTAATGATATTTAGTTAATTTCTCAGGATCGTATACCCAGGTGTAAATATGTTGGGACATGAAATCAATTCATGTTAGAAATAAAAATTTTTTTCGTGATCACGTGAGTCAACTGAAAATATAAAAGTTCATAATTAATTTTGGGTAAACTGTAACGAGCCCCTTCATAAACTGAAGCTGTATAAGTTTTGAATAAATTAAATTCTCCATAATCATTGCCCATTCATGTGATCCAAGAAATATTTGTTCTAACAATAACAATTTGAATATTGCCAGTTCTTTTATAGCATGAATAACATAGAGGAATGTTGAAATTGTTTCATTCCCTATAATAATATTACACCTGTTATGTATAGCTTGTGATCAAGATCATATCCATTCAATATTTATATTTATGGGTTCGCCCCTCCCTTTGTTTGTGTATTGATAATAATAATTATAATAATAATATAATATATTTTACTGAGAAATACAAAATTGAAAATGTTGAAATATCTGAATTAGAGAAATTGGTTTGAAAGATGAATATCTATAACATCCTTCAATCAGGAGTATGTGAAAAGTATTTTTTCAAATGCGGATGAATTAAATTGAAAAACACAAATACATAACTTTCATGTCCGTGGAATGGAGTATAATCGACAGTGTTGCATATGGTGCCGTCTTACTGAAACCACATATCTGCATAATTAGTGCTTACAAATTGAGGTACGAAAATATTAGTTATCATATCTCTACTGCATTCTGACATTCACAATTTTTTAAGATTATGACCTTTTTCTGGATATGGTTTTTTTAATATACCGTATAAGTTTCGCGAACGATGTCTCGAGTAGAGGAAACATCGTTTACGAAACTTCTTGAATTTCTTGAATCATGTTAAGCTATTAGACTATTCACCGGTCGGTATTTAAATGTAGCAATACTCAAATATTGAATGAAAGAAATTACTTCAATATTTATTCTCAACAGTAAAAGTTTAGGTGAGCCTAATATAAGCGGAACTTATATTAAACTTACATTGTAAAACACATGGCCTCTCAGCCAGGGTGACTACGACTGACCTCTCTGGGCCGACAACCTCAGTAACATAGAAAAGTCCTACAAATTCATGACTTATTCAGAGCAGTGGAACTTTCTGGCATGTTGGCATTGGCACAATATTCTGCTATAAACAAGCTAGAAGGAGAATGCGTATTAACGCCAATATTGGCGTTAACACCAAAGTTTCTCAGAAACATTGTTTCTATCAAAGTAGACATATAAAATTCTCAACATTACACAATACTTCAGAGACATCAAGGAATCTTTAGAAAATATATTCACTGATATTATATGAAAAACCTCAGCCGATACAGCCGTTTCATATTTACCTTATGAATAACAAATTCTATTCCGAAAAATGCTTGACATAAACTGAACAATCTTTCAAAAACCCTCTCAAAAATATTTAGCACATTCACCATGAAAGCGTTCGAAACTCCCATCCTTTCTAGTCAGTACGGTTTGTTGACGTGACAAATTAAAAAAACCAATAAAATTATATTACATACCTTGCCTTCATTCACATTTATACACGAGGTTTCTAACCTCGTGTATAACAGAATGTTTAGGGTTAGCCTAAAATAATTGTCATATTCTATGTTCGTCTACAGGACAAACATAAATGTAGGTAATTTATGTATATTTTGAACACGATCCAGGGATGCACACACAGTCGAATCCGTCCATAATGGACTACAGATATAGGTATTGAAAAATATATAAGAGGCAGTATTTTAATTTCCACAAAAATGTTTCTAATACAACAATTGTTTCAACACGGTTTGGCTTCTCCAGTTATCTACATTCTATTGGCTGATGGTGTCCAGTGTAACAGAGTTTAAATGCAGTTACGTACGTGACAAATAATGGAAAAACAAGTCATAAAAACTTAGGGTGTTTATTGGAGTCTGCTGCTAAAAAATGCCATTAGAGAAAGATATTCAGTAATGGGTATTTGCCGACATCTGCTTGTTCATTCAAAAGGATTTTACGAACATGGTACCTGTTGATTTCAAGAAATTCTAAAAACGTTTATCTAGATCTTTTGCTTTCGACGTGGATAATTTCATATTATTCTTGAAATTATGTCTGAGTTCCTTCAGATGATTAGCATATGTCGAATGTACGGAATCCGATATGAAAATCCTTTGGTGTTCTTGGATTCTTTTATTGAATGATCTACCTGTCTGGCTAATGTTTACTAAAGGGCAATCGTTGTAAGTCAACTTGTAGACTCTAGATTTGTTTTCATTATTTGTTCGGTCCTTATTGTTTTCTATGTAAGTACTATTCATTAATGGTTTTAAAAGCTGCATTGTAATTGAAACTATTTCTGATATATTTAGCAATATTTTCAAATAATCCATTAACGGGAAGTATTTCTACATATTATTCTCTTTTATGATTGGGTACACGAGATTTAATGCCTGGTTCTTTTGTTTAGTGAATACCATTCTGTCTATAGACAGAATGGTATTCTGTCTGTTGAAATATGTTTATCTTCTACAATTTTAATTTCAAAAAAATTTTTTATTCAAAAAACTTTTAGAATTAAATTAATATATACGTCTATCAAATGTAAACGGTGCTTGTTTTAGACATTAATTCAATTCTAAAAGTGTTTTGAATAAAAAATTTTTTTGAAATTAAAATTGTAGAAGATAAACATATTTCAATTTGTTTTAATATTCAAGTTTTGTTATATTTCTTCTATCAAGTAAAAGGCCTTTCTATTTTATTTTATATATAATAGATAATTATATTTTGGCTTCAATAAATCTCATTATGGAATGTCAATGAATTTAAATAAGCCTTAAAAATAACTCACACTGTTCTTTGATTTTGTTAGAATATAGATCAATCTTGAATTATAAAGTTGATCTGTGTTTCGAAGCATTTGTCCTTTTACACGTGCTGAGGGTTTGGATATAGGTTAGTTTTTTATTTTGATATTTGGAATATTATTGAGGACTGAAGACGGAATTGCTTAGAATTATATTTGTTTTTTGAAGATTTAGTGCATGTTTTTAGAGATTTCTGAAACAACCTATTCGAATATTTAAATATATTAAATATTTCAAATGAATTATATTCTTTGAGAAGTCCTTTAAGTGTGTTCATGTTTTTAAAAGGCAATTGGTGTTCTTAAAGGTAAGACCAAAAACAAAATTTTGTCTCCTTTAAATATTTATTTATTAATTTGAATTACTTTCGTATATCTGTTGGTTTATTTATTCCATTTGACATTATATATTGAGTTTTGATTATATACGTCTATTAAATGTAAGCGGTGCTTGTTTAAAACATAAATTTAATTCTAAAAGTTTTTTGAATAAAAACTTTTTTTGAAATTAAAATTGTAGAAGATAAACATATTTCAATTTGTTTTAATATTCAAAATTTTTAATATTTAATTCTGTGGAAAAGTTATCTGAATTCCGAGGTACGTTCAATAGTCTAGGAATAAAACTAATATATGCTGACATCTTTTGGTAGGTGGGCTGATTTGAAGTTTTATGTATTGTGAAATGGTGGCCGAAACTCGCCCAACTAGAAAATTTCTTTCCCACCTGAACAGGATTTAAGCCGGGGATCTCTCCGTTCCGAGATCAAAGCTGTAGACATTCATCATCATATGATAATCTTAAACCGTCATCAACCTACATAGATATTAGCCTACATAGTTATACATAAAAGCTTGTTTTGATTATAATCAACTACCGAATAGAAATGGCACAAACAGTTCAATATCTAAGTGAGAATTCAACTATCTTCTTTATTATGGAGAAATCTCCAGCTGACAATCGTGAGTGATTCTAGTTCTTCAATAAAAATGCAGGATCCTGAACAACTAGCAATAAGCTCGCAAATGATCGTGATGTTTTGTGCTGAAAGAGCTCTACGAGATTAAGTCAAATGTTTCGTAACACTAATAACCTATTAATTTAGTGATTTTCAATTATTGCTATAACAGTAGATGAATAATCAAATTTCTAACTCTCTCCCATCAATCCATCATAATCAAGGGAAATTATGACTGCCAAAATGATGCAAATGTTCAATATTGCTCCCTTATTGGAACACCTTTGTTTACATATAATAGATAATCAAAATATAAACTTTCAATATCGATCGATGGAGTATAAATAACCGCCAGCATATTGTATTTATTTTGTTTGCAATGAGCCGATAATTGTTCAATTTGAATAATTATATAACCTATCCTACGGAATATCCTGTTGAAGACGCAGTACCTAACTCTTGTTATATTGCGACGAAATTGTACTGAATCAAGCGATTAGCTTCTTATTTACTGGAGGATTTCCTAATGGCCTTCATATCCATTCTAACGTATTCTGATCTCTTGTTTATGTACCTGCAATATGTTTTTTCATGCTGCGTAAAACGAATAAGAAAATACCGAATAATAGCAGAAAAATAAGTGCAGTTCACTTTCCCAACAAACTAACGTATCTAAAATTCACACAATAACTAGATACCGAAACAGCGTTGTAATCGATCCTTCTACGACTCTGGTAGTATTCAGAAGGAAATTTTGAATCGATTCCAAGGAACTGTTAAGAAAAAAGAAAGGAATTTGTATCCGGCATGTGGAGTGGTTGAGTTTAACTTAAATATTCAAGTCTTTGAAATTTTAATTAGTTTAATGCTTCTAAAAAATAATAATATACAATACGTAGTTATATTATTTTCGAGAGAACGCAGAAATGCTTAACAAAATATATACGTCCATTATATTTTAATAATTTTCTCAATATTTCAAGACATAGAATTACAGGTTTTGTCATGAACAGCATCTAAGTGATCTTATCCCCAAAATTAGGATGATACTAAATGTAGTTAATCATTGCAAACGGGAACAAGAGGAGGAACAGTTTTATTTTGTAAACGTTTCCCTACTGCAAAAGCCAGAATATGATTCAGGAACCATAACATGCTTCAAAATCAATTTTTTCTCCCGGAAAGTTGTTAAATCATATCATTTTCGCGTCTATTTAAAACTTGCAAACATGCTCGAGTCTAAAAACTAGCAATGAGTGACTTCCATGATACTTTGTCGAATTGAAAATATATATTTAGCTATTTCAAGTGTATCTCGATCTATTCAACAAATCTTGGCAGGTAGTATTAATCTTCTTGAACCTTGGACTATAATATTGCGGATAATGTTCTTGGGTCTTCTCATGTTTTCATTCCAATTATATATGTTGACTATGAACCATGAGAGAGTTCTTCGAATTTCAACTCGGCCCAAATGAGTTGAGTGATTGATTTACTAACTGGTTTTATACCGGAATAAGTTCGAAATGAAAAAATTGAAAATTCAAAGAAGACCTGTGGAGCAATAACAACTTTTTTTCTCATTAATCACAATTTCAATATACAGCAGAAAGTCATATTAAAAAACGCTCGGCTCTACGGAATATCACACATGTCTGAAAATTTGTACTCAATCGTGCCACTATTGTCAGCTTATATTCCATTCCACTATAAAATTGAATGAAATAGAATATGTACACTTTCTATATTCATCTTATCATTCTTTCTAGTTGCGGTTGAAGGATTAAATGAAATATTTTCTCATTTATCCTCACAAAAAATCCAGCAGTATCAGAAGCAGGATAAGAGGAGCTCAGCAAATGATCTTTTAATCATTTTTTTAATCAACAATAATATTATGGTCTATCAGTGAAGTAAATATTTCAATGGAATTATAAATTCTTTTAAGGATTTGAGAAGGATTTTTAGTGATTCCATGAGAACATATGGTCATGATGAATCGCCATAAATCACTCATACACCATATGGTTCCTTCAAAATAAGACCATTATATTGAATGGAAGAGTTATGATTACAGACCCTGGAAAATAAATCGAAAATGTAGCATATGAAAACTCATATTCAGCAATTGTCAGATTCAGCATAATAAATTATAGAAAATAACCTCTAATATTATTTGATAGAGGTATGTATGCAAGCTGATAAGAAACTAATTCCAGACAATTTAGAGTTCACTTGAAAAATATTATTATTCCTCTTCGTCATGAATGACTGACAGCCTTGTACAAGGCAGATATATCCAAAATAGTAAATTTAATACTTTCCATTGAATGAATTACTAAACAGTTCACTTATCTCTGAGAATCCTCTGATATTTCAAAACAAGTAATTTAAAAGATATGCTGACCCAATTTCTGATAATATTCGTGTATAATATCACTGTTTTGTTGTCATTTTCAGTCAAGATAATGTAAAACCTTTAAATTTGATAAACGTTCAGTTGTCCTGGTACAAGGCGAATCCTTGACAATTTGCCTCTAAGTTCAGGAAATTTACTGACTCTTTTAGGTCAAGATCACTTTCGTTTTCCTTATTCAACTGACCATAAGTCGTTGATACATTTATTCTATTCCATATACCAGTATCAAAATCAAAAGTTTACAACCACATTACAGAAATGTATGAACTATATGATTTCAACTGTAAATCTGGAGAAAATTAATTTAATCTGAATTGCATAAGTGGCGTGCACTTCTTCAGTGAAATAACATCCGAAAAAATCCCCAGTAAGTTAAATGTTTATGTTTTGCATATAATAGCAATAATTAGTTTTATTTTGCACCATCCAACAGCAATATATTCAAATCAAATAAATGTAGAAACATATATTTTCCAAAAGGTTCTTTGGAACCATGTCCATGAACTCATAAATACAAAATAATTTTTGAAAATCAAAACAGATTTAATCTGTTGTCTTCTACAATTTTAATTTCAAAAAATTCTTTGAAGAAACCTTAAGAATTAAATTAATGTCTTTATAAGCACTGCTCATATTTAATAGACGTCAAAATTCATCATACAATATCAAACGGAATTAAGAAAAACCTTATAAGCTTTGTATGATTTTCTGTGAACTTGGAACATAAGTACCTTGGATTTATAAAGGTGTCTACTTTTATTTCTGTTGAGGACCGTGTATTCCTAAGATTCACTGAGTAAGTCTATACATTGTTTAATTGATTTTATTATTTTTTATATGTAATGTTGAACTGATCTTATCGTAACTTTAATTATTTCTTGAGAATGTGCTACATGTTTTGAGATTTTTTGAAGTAATTTATTTAAATATATTGAATATTTCAAATAAATTAGTTTTTGAGAAGTTCTTGAAATTATGTTTTATATTTTTGAGAAAGAGTTATTTTTCATTCATATGGGATCGGAAAACAATACATTTTGTAACAAACAGGGCTTCGTAAGTTTGTCTGAAGAGTTCATTACGCATGCCTGGAACGAAACAAAAAATGTTTGCTTATTTATATTTTAATTTTAATTGACAGTCTATATTCGTTGGTTTTTCTTAATTCCGTTTGATATTGTATGATGAATTTTGACGTCTATTAAATATGAGCAGTGCTTATAAAGACATTAATTTAATTCTTAAAGTTTCTTCAAAGAATTTTTTGAAATTAAAATTGTAGAAGACAACAGATTAAATCTGTTTTGATTTTCAAATTTTGTAATAATCCTTCTATCAAGTAAAAAACCGTTCCTTCTTATTTTACAAAATAATTTTATTTGTCCAAAATTTATACCTAATACAATCAAGATTTTAGAGGAAATCATTATTTTTCGATTATTTAACACTGTTTTAGTTTTCAAAAGAAGCAGATATATGAAATAAGTATAGGAGGATTTATTTATTATCCTTTTATGTTTTTCAAACATTAAGTTTCCATATTTTTAGACCACCCTCCTAAAAAATTATATAAAATATAAAATATCTCCACAACATCAAGAAATGAGTTTGAGGCAAAAAAGAATTATTTGTGTTGTTTCATAGGGTTTTCTGATTTTGATTCTGACAAAATGAAACTTGGCAGCTGATTCTTGTAAATCACAAAACTCCCTATGATTTTTGAAGAGCAGTACAACGCATCAAAAATTCCCAAGGGTCAAGCAATATTTATGAAACAAATTCACCTCTATATCCGCATGACAATTCATTCTGATTTATGTATAGTGGATTTTGTAAATCGTTCGAACTCCTTATATTCTTATATCCAATCATGTTTTTACCTAACAATGCGGTTTGAAATTTTTTTTTCATTTATTTAAATGTCATACAGATTCATACTGTATGAATACAACCTACTATAAATTTTAATTTGAAAATATTCAGTTTAGTGTTTGTTCAGATGAATTCACTCAGTTGGTCTGGTAAGATATTTTTTGTTAATTATTTTTAAATTTTTGTTTTAATATGAAGTAGGGCTGATGACTTTTTCGTTGTGATGGCCTTTTGACGATGTTCTGCATGTTTGAGGAATTTCTTTGAAAGAACTTATTTCAAGCAAGTTGTTTTTGAAGAAGTTCTTCAGGTTAATATTTGCATTTTTGGAAAGGGATTTGGTTTTCCTAATACAAGGTATGAAATAAAATTTTGACTAATCATGTATTGATTCAGTAATTTTATTTAATGATTTATATTTCTTTGAATTATTTTATTCCCTTTTGGCACTGTGTCATAAGTGTAAATTATATATGTCTACTAAATTGAGGCAGTGTTTTTCTGAGACATTTATTTGATTTAATTCCAAACGTTTTTGAATAAAAAATTTTTTTGTTAAATTAAAATTTGTGGGAGGTTAACAGAATAAATTTGCCTGATAAATTTTGTAATAATCCTTCAATCAAGAAAAAACCTCTTTTTATTACTTTTTATTTATACTTGTTTCTCAACTAGCACAAAAGTGAAAATCTGAAACACTTAACAAATTCAACTTAATAGAGTTGATTAATCACATCATTACACGAAAACATTTGGATGGAAATTATTTTATCTCTTTTTGATTGTCTCGGTCTTTACTTGACGGAAATTCATCTTCAATATATGTTTTTCTTATATTTAATATCTTACCAGAAATCTTATTGTATATGAAAATAATCGTGAAATGCAGTTTTTTCAATTCCATTCTTTTCACATTCAATGTTGAACAACCAAGTAAAACATGTAAGGTCGTTCTTTGCCAATGAATTGGAATAATAAAAATATTATGCGTTCATAAAATGCGGATAAATTTACTTCATTTTTTTCGAATAAGTACACATGTTTTAAAAGGCATGCATATGTGATTAATGAGTGATAAACTCATTATTCCCAACCCAATACATTTTCATGATTCGAACAATAGTTTCGATAGAAATGAGTTGAAAATATAATGATTCATCAAAAATTGAGTGTCTACTAGCTCCACATACATAGGACAAAGAAATTATTTCCCAATATAAACAAAGACGTCGCTAATGAGACCTAACATATTCTATCTACATAGAATAAGATATGAAAAAGTCAACAAAATGAATAAAAAGCAATAGTAAATATGAATTTTCTGGATATCGAAGAAATTGACGCTTATAAAAACTAAAATATGTATTTCAAAGATTATTGGAAAAATGTCAACAATAAATTCAAAAATAATTTGTATTAAATATGACATATCACTTAATTTCATTTAACTATGAATGTAAGAGCGCCCTAATGCCCTTGACTACAAACGAGTGGTTTTATAAATTCACTGGGAACATTTTTTCTGTACTCACTTGAACAGTTCTTCCAGTCTAATCACTGTTGAAAACACTCTTCATTCATACACAGAATTATATTCCTGTGTTGATCATCATATTTCTCATATCCTGAGATAAATACAGGAACAGTTCACAATAGCAACAATAAATAAATTTCGTCAGGTTAGACCCCTAAATTACATCGTTATTTCGGGTTGATTCAATTCGTTATCCTAGTTGAATGGAATCGTCGAAGATACATATTCAAATCCAACTGCTTTGTGCTCGAAGAATAATGAAGTGTTTCCCAGTAGATTGGAGGTATAAATATAATATGTATCTTTTTTTCGATTTGCTGCGAGATATATTCTTTCAAGAACGGGAAAAAGACGAAACCCATTACTTGGATTTCTATCAAGAAAAGACCGATTCAATTTAATATATTAAATAGGTGGACAGAGCTGACGGGAAGTTAGAAGCTTTGTTCAACAGTCCGTTTTCCCTTAAAATTTCGAATCATCGAATTAATTCTTGAAAAAGCTACATATGACGATAAAAAAAATACAAAATTGTTTGAAATATTTATAACCTGTAGTGTCTTCAATATTCGATAATTATGTTGTCCTTATATCGGGTATTTTTTTTATAGTGATAGTTCTTTAAATTGATATAACACACATTTAAATTAAGATTGAAGCCAAACTTTTTTTTATTTGAAAGATAATTTTATGACATTTATGTTTTAGAAATAATTTTCGGCATATGTCCACCACGACTAGCTCTCAGGAATCGCATTCAACCAGACCAATTTTGAACCACTTTTTCAAGTAATTCATGCCTAATTTCATTAATAACATGAGTTATGGTGGCTTTCAAAGCGTCTATTGTTTTTGGTATATCAGTATAAACCAATGACTTGACATAACCCCAAAAAAAATTATCCAGTGGAGTTATGTCGCATGATCTTGGAGGCCAATTAATTGGACCATTTCTCGAAATAATATTATGGCCATATCTTTCTTTCAATAAATCAATTGTTACGGTAGCAGCATGAGGTGTAGCACCATATTGTTGGAACCAAAACACTTCTGGGTCGATACCATTCGAATTTTGAAAAAAATAATCATTTATCATCGATCTGTAACGAGTACCATTCACTGTAACATTGGCAGCAGCATCGTTTTTGAAGAAATATGAACCGCTGATGCCTCCAGCATATAAAGTACACCATACAGTGCATTTTTGAGGATGCAATGCAGAACTTCTTGAGGATTGTTTTCACTCTATATACGGCAATTTTGCTTGTTTACATAGCCGTTCAACCAGAAATGGGCTTCATCACTAAACACAATTTTATTATAAAAAAGTGGATCAACTTCAAGCTGTTCTGGGGCCCAATCAGCAAACAAATGACACTTGTTATTGTCAAGTGTCCCTAGTTCTTGAATCAGTTGGATCTTGTATGGGTGTAGACCAAGATCTTTACGCAAAATTTTCCATGTGGTGGATGCACAGAGTCCAAATTGTTGTGGACGTCAACGAATAGACAAATCTGGATCATCATTCACACTTTGACTTACAGCAGCTTTTTTTTCTTCTGTATGTACAGTTCTTCGTCTTGTTGTTGTTGCATCGAGTAGAGAAAATGATGTCCGAAATCTGTCGATAGTTCGACGAATAAGCTGTTCTGATGGACGATTATGTAAACCATAAATTTCACGAAGTGCTCAATAAGTTTGACGAATAGAACAGTGATTTTGGAAATGAATTTCAACAATTTGTAAACGTTGTTGCGGCGTGAGTCTTTCCATGATAATTTATCAATGCTCACTGAGCAGAAATGTCAAAATAACATGGCTTCTTCCTTCTTTCCTTCTGTCAAATCACAGTTTTCCCTATCGAAAGTTCTATCACTCTAAAAAAAACACCCGATACTTCTTCAATCATTATTAAACCAATTATTCATTTTATTCCTAATATGAATTATTTTCTTTATCTTCGGATGCGTATCTATAAAACTGACACGAACTAACTGTTCAAAAACTAAATTTTGAACTATTTTAAATTATTATTCTTAATCATCAGAAAATGGGTCTTGAAACTGGTACAATATCTTGTAATATTTTTCTACAAATGGGTTTCAAATATGTCATAAAGTTTTGTTACTGTTTCCTCCATCCTATAAATATTTTTCAAAAATGTTTGACACTGCTGTATGATCTGACATGTAGTGGCCCATAATGAATATTTACAATAAGAACTTTTGTTAATTGTGTATTTATTTTGACAACTACTTTTAAATTTTTCAGATATTTTACTAGCCTGATTCGCAAAAAAACGTAGAACTGAGCTGAAGCTTGATCATTAGAGAATAAATCAATACTGAAATCGCCTGGCCTATTTAGTCTAGAGATATATTATAAACTCATATTTATAGTACGTGTTTCTTTGAATAGTTATTTAAATGCTGCGTCCTTCAAAACAAAGTGAAAAGAAATGATTTGATGAAAATAATAGTTTCATGAATTTTCGAGAAATATATCTAAACAGTTAACTTTCAGAAGTTTCCATAATTCTGCAGTTTATAATCATTCGTTGATATAATTCGCATTTGATTACTCATGATATGCTTTGATTTTATTGCGAATTAAATTCGTTGAACAATAAAATGACTCAAGCAATTCATTACTAACGTGTGTGTAATTCGTTCACATTTGCTTGACACCTACGTGTTCTGAGTGGAATTTGCTTATCAGAAACTGATGTAGGAAGTGTGAGATGAATCACTGAAGTGGTACAATATTTGCTATTCTGTAATGTTGAAGTGATTAGTAATGAGATCTTTATAAAATCTATTACACAAGCGCTAAAACCTTGTTTTCAGATAAAAGGATCGTCCGAATTCGTTTACGTTGCCAATATAATTTGTCGGATCAGAATTTTATATGGACCAAACCCTGAACACATTCTTATTTAAAAGCAGAGTAACAAATTCATTAATCAGTGGAGATCAAAGTGGAGAAATCTTAATTATTTATGCTTTCAATGATTCTATGAATGTTCATAATATAAAAAATTTAAAAATTTTGAATCCCTAAAACGTGAACCAGTGTTTTACAATAAAGCTTCAATTTCCAAGACAAAAATTGGGCAAAGTATTTTATGCTCCTAAAAAAAAATGAAAAATGTATAAATATTGATAAAATTGAAAAACGATGCCATCTTCTTCAGAGCAACTTCAATTTTGTGAATTAACCATGATAGAGTCTGCAAAGAATGATACCCATGGCATAACATGAACGCCTGCTTCTTGGAGAAAATCTGACAGAAAGCTCGACGAATGCTCAATGAGTAATATAGGGACATGCGCTTTTAGTAACACAGGATATGTGAACATCTATCAGAATAAGTTGAAAGGATCATTTGATTTCCTGAATGCCCTGAGAGAAATACGAAACTTAAGAAACTATGGTCTGTCTATAAGGTATCCGGAAATTATTATTTGTCATAATTTTAATATACTTCTTTTTTGTAACATTTTAAGACAAAAGTAATGTATAAACTAAATTGTGCAGATAGTCGGCTATGTCCAAAGTTGTATGGCAACCCTATTTGTCAAATATTATTGATTGTTAACAGGTAAACAATTCATAAAATAGTGTCGCAACTAGAAAAAATAAAACAGGAAGAATATTTGTATAGAAAAGGATTTCGAAACGCTACAAAATTAGTGCAATTGAGTGAACTGGAAAAAAAGGGCTGTATATGAAACAATAAAGAGAATAAAGATGGCGTGGATATCAGGCATAGACCAGTTTCAGTAAGACCGCGTAAGATTAAAGGAAACAATTTAAAGGCTTTATTGACCTAAGGACACCTACGGTTTCACAAATTGGGCAACGGAATTGGAAACCAACGAAATATAAAAGAATGTCCAGAAACCTTCCGTATGTCACTGAAAAGGCAAGGCTACATATCAAGGAAACCAAAAAAGGGACGAAGGATAGAATTTTGTCAGCGTTTTCAAAAAGATAATTTTATTAATGTCCTAATATCTGATGAAAATTGTTTCCAAGTTGATGGAAATCACTTAAAAATCCTATCAAAACAACCTGTTACCGTTCAAATTTCCCACCAAAATAATAGTTTGGGGAGCTACGCCTCTCTGTATAGTTGATAGTACCATTAATGGTGAAAAGTATTGTGGCACTCTAAATTATTTTCTGTTTGAAACCGCGCATGCCTTATATCCAAATAGGTGGCGTTGGCAGCAGGATAATGCAAGATGCCATACTTCGGCCTACACTCAAGCTAGGATGCAAAAAAACCAAGGGACAACCATTTCATGGCCAGCAGCTTCACCAGATCTTAGTCCCATTGAAAACATATGGGACTAATGAAGATTGAAGCTGAACGAGCAGCGCCAAGAAATAAAGATGATTCAATTCAGTCAGTTTTGGAGTCCTGAACTACCATCACCGAAAATCATGGAGGTGTTTCGGGTGTAACTCGAAGTTAAGTCGTGTTTACAATTAAATGGAGGCTGTATAGTAAATAAGATGAATATTTTGTTATAATTTTCTAATTCAACAATTAAAAATATATACTTAATAATTACAATTGCGCTTTGTTTTTTCCGGATACTTTCTAGACGGATTATATAATATTCAACTTTAGTTCTTCAAAATTTGTAAATTTTAATATGTTATATTTATTTGAAATTTCCATTTTATCTTAAAGAAGAGTAACTTTCTTGGTATCTGCAATATGTGCTCCGATCTAGGACTCTTCGCTTTGTCTTCATCCTTAGGATCCTGCACCACAACTTTATCTGAAATAAAACCCTGGGTCCCATTTTGCCAGTAGAATCATGACGAGACATACTTTTTTTCTTGATTACAAACACTCTTTGCCGGATTAAAATTACTCTGTTGGTAAGTCGATGTAATTATTTCAGGGATCGCTAGAGCGTCTCATAAGTCCTTCCATCAATTTAATTGATTTGGCCTTTCGATCTCTCAATTTGTCCGAAAAATTTTCTTCACATGCTTGAGTTCCCGATCACATTATGTAGCTGAGTACACCATAACATGCCCTACGTATGGAAAGACCTGCCAGCAGCTTGAATCTCAAGGATTCAGTTTGAGCAGTTCAGCAGTAACTTGTTGTTTCTGCATACAGAACCACAGTGCCTTCTGGCAAACCAAATCTTTCTTAAACAAGTTAGTCAATTTCCTGAACGTTCTGTTCTTCTTCCCCAAATTCTGATCTGTTCTTTTGGCTACGCGTTCACTCCTTTTCGTGACCTCTCGATATTCCTCACAGATGGCGCAACCACTCTTCATGTCGCTCAATATACCGATTCCTGCGGATTCAATCAGAACATCAGTCACTAGCTCATCTCGTTTCTATTGGAACAAGGCCTACATGCGTCTTTGGTAGGCTCATCAGCCATATAGCAGATTTGAAGAATCCATGAGTTGAGGGACGAAACGCCTATTCCACAAGCAGACAGCTTCATTGCGAAGAAATATAAAATACCGAAAAATCAAGGAAAAGGAATTATTCCTTATGGGTTAAATTATGTCCTAAAAAAAGGTTTATTGAATTTGAATACAATTCTCTTCTGGTAAGCATTCATACAAACTAAAAATGATCTGTATCTAGCTCACCGGCATTAAAAATGATTGATTCTCCCGCAATAACAATTGCTTAATCGATCATGAACTCCGTTGCCTCGAAATTGACCAATTAAAGTAACTTTTCGAGCTGGAAAAACCCGCGCGATAATTCACAAAACCAAATTTCCATGAGAGTGCTGGTTGGTCGAAGAATGGAACACCTACAAACGAGCATTTACTTTGCAATATATCACAGAGAAAGAACGAAGACAGTATTCCTCATTTCCGGGAGAAAAACGAGGCCGTCGCGTTTGAATTGTGAATTCTACAGAATGTCTTTTAGAGCTCTAGGCAACGATAGTGAGAATGTTTTTGATAAAACATATTAATGGTGAAAGTTCAGACTAGTGCAAACTTGGAGGTTAAGAGGGTTCTCTGATTAAAAGAAGGAAAACTATCTGGGGATTTCGTCGAAGATAAAACAAGTTTAACGAATTACTGTCCATTCGGATGAAAAATTGGTGTGACGTTGCAAATCCCTTTCATTTATCAGATTTTTCGAGCCTTTAGATTGAAGACAACCAGCTACAAACTCGCTCGGAGATTGAACATATATAAAATCGTCCCGACGTTCTACTTTTTAGAAGATGTGCGAACTCATTCCGTGGGGAATGCATTCAACATCAATTTGGTCGTCCACAAACTTGATTGTTTTTACGAGAAGGAATGGGGAATCACATGGCTGTTTCAATTAGAAGTGGGTTTACAACCCTAGTAGTATTTATATCAAATCAAGTGATTCCAGATGATTTGAATACGGATTTATCAAGATGCTAGAAGTTGATCTTGGTGCGATTTCAAAAATCTTCAGATTCGTTTATTACTTCATGTAGGATGTTAAAATAGTTTGACAGATGATATACAGCGTGTCCAAAAGCGACGGAGGGCAGCGGGGGTGGGGATCGTGGTGTTCACCATTTTGTGGAGTTTTAGTCACGATTGAGCAGTACCCGGGAACGCATCGCGCTTTTTGGGTACGAGCGTATTATGGCAACGGTGATTCAATTGTGGCTTCTCAATGTTTGTATCGTGCGGAATATCGTACACGCCATTCACCAAGTGGCGACATGATCAGAAAATGGATCCGGATCTTGGAGAATACAGGTGTAACGGTAAAAATTTAACACTCCGGCCGCCCTCGTTCAGCCCGAACCGAAGAAACGATTCCAGAAGTGGAGGCGTCAGTTAGTCAAAATCCGTCTTTATCCATCCGAAAGAGAGGTCAATCATCGAACATCAAAAATTCGTTCTTGCATTTGATTTTTAAGAAAGATTTGCATTTAAAAGCCTATAAAATTCAATTGGTTCGATAATTGAATGATTGAATTTTGCCACGGAATGTTACGGCGGTTCAACAATTTTGATATCTTCAGTGATGAAGCAAACTGTCATCTGAATGGTCATGTCAAAAAACAGAAATGTCGGTTTTGGGCAGAGGAAATTCTAAGACTCTTGCGCAGCTCAAAAGTTGTTGTTTGGGGCGCTATGTCTGCTAGAGGCGTAATCGGTCCTTATTTTCATGAAGATCGACGAGGCCGGCCACTCATTGTGAATAGTAACCAATATTGCGAAACTTTTTAGGTCCAGAGTTACAGAAATTTCAAGGTTTCAACTCAAGACCTTGGTTTCAACAAGATTGGGCCACTTGCCACACATGGAATGAAGCCATGGAAGCTGTGAACGTATTATTCACTAATGAAGTCATTTCGCGTAGGGGTAACATCAACTGGCCTCCTAGAAGCCCCTACCTGAGCTCACTTGACTATTTCGCATGGGAATACCTTAAAAGTAAGGTCTATGTGAATAATGCGATGAACCTGACGCAATTGAAGGAAAATATCAGGTCAGAAATGGCAGCAAGATCGAGAGCTATGTGCAGGGCCGTCTTTAAACTATTTGAGGCCCTGGGCATATTAGGATCATGGGGCCCCTATGACCTTGAGAAAACACTATTTAGTTACAATAGATAAAGAAAGACAAACAAGGTTCTAAATTTATTTTTATTTAATTACTAACTATAAAAAAATAGGAAATATAAAAAATAATCTACTAAAGTAACTCGCTGTCTCGCTTAACTTAAAATCCTTAGATTAATTTTATGTTGATTGCAAAGGTACCCTTCGGTAATACCTAAATATCGGTTATCATTTGGTAATCTGGCAGGAACTAGGGGGCCCCATTCGATCGCGGGGCCCTGGGCACGTGCCCATAGTGCCCAGTGGGGAAGAGGGGCCTGGCTATGTGTCAGAGTTTGCTCACTAATCTTCGTTCCCTATTAGAAGAATGCCAACAGTGTAACGGTCACCATTTAGATAACATCAACCTTTTCAAATAGTTTTCTCCTTTATATTGTAATAATTAACAATAATTTTTTTTTAATTTTAAGTAGTTTTTGTTTTATCGAAGCATCAAATACCCGATACATGTGGAAACCTTGTACATGAACGGAGCTCAGACGTAATTTCTTGTTCAATGTTAGTTTTCGTTTGAAAATCTTCACTCATTTACAGATTGAATCATGCTAAACAGTTGAGTCTTCGATTTTGTAGGCTCACCTAAGAGACTAAAAGTGATATTGGAGTTCAAAGTTGTTCACGAGTACGTTTAATCTTATGGGTATATTTCATAATTGGGCCATTTGTCGACAAAGAACTACAGTTTCTGCTCACTTATGAAATATTAGTTTTTGGTGTTGTATTGTTTCAGAAAGGTTAAAGTTTTTCTATCTTTACATGTTTCTCAGAAGTCTATTCCGCATCCACGTCATGATACCCCGAAATCGGCAAGCAACCAAATTTGAAGGTTTTTTAGGATTGTCCACTTCTGTTTCTTCCCAAAAATAAGGAAACGTGCATTATTGTATCCACGAAAGTGTTTAGATACACATAAACACAACGTATTCATTAATTAATTGGTTATCTAGGTAGGTAAACACACCATGATCGGACAGTGCCCCTTAATTTGGTATTTGAGTACAATACCAAAACAGCAACAATTTACGACAAGTACAACGGGTAGCTAAACCCTGGATATAGTTAAGATACTCTCGGAAACTACCTTTGATAAGAAATAAGAACGTTGAGCTGAAACTACCACTACCCTGAAGAAGAATGTGATCGAGAGTTCAAACTACTATATTTGACGTAGAACATTCATTCGTGTCCCATTGGAAATCACTATAACATTGCAACATGAATAACATAGAATTTACAAAACAAATTAATGTGCTATTATTTTAATTCTCGATTAGAAATATTCAATGAAAGGTTTGCCCAGATCAAAAATTCATGAAAAATACATTCATAAATTTCAAAAATTACCTATTTCACATTAAAATAGAAGGGCTTTTTACTTGATAGAAGAACAAATTGAAATATGTTTATCTTCTACAATTTTAATTTCCAAAAGAATTTTTTTATTCAAAAAACTTTTAGAATTAAATTAAGGTCTAAAACAAGCACCGCTCACATTTAATAGACGTTTATAATCAAAACTCAATATACAATGTCAAATGAAATAAATAACCCAACAGATATACGAAAGTAATTAAAATTAATAAATAAATATTCAAAGGAGACAAAATTTTGTTTCTGGTTTTATCTTTAAAAAATACTACTTGCCTTATAAAAACATGAACACACTTAAAGGACTTCCCAAAGAATATAATTTATTTGAAATATTTAATATATTTAAATATTCGAACAAATTATTTCAAAAATCTCTAAAAAATGTGCACTATATCTTCAAAAAACAAATATAATTCTAGATAATCCCGTCTTCAGCCCTTATTCAATATTACAAATATCAAAATCAAAAACAACCTACATCACTCACGTGTTAAAAGACTTAAGCTTCGAACTACAGATCAACTATATATTCAAGATTGATCTATGTTCTAACAAAATCAAAGAACAAAGTGAGTTATTTTAAGGTTTACTTAAATTCATTGACATTCTATAATGAGATTTATTGAAGCCAAAATATAATTATATATTATATATAAAATAAAATAGAAAGGCTTTTTACTTGATAGAAGAAATATAACAGAATTTGAATATCAAAACAAATTGACATATGTTTATCTTCTACAATTTTAATTTCCAAAAGAATTTTTTTATTCAAAAAACTTTTAAAATTAAATTAATGTCTGAAACAAGCACCGCTCACATTTAATAGACGTTTATAATCAAAACTCAATATACAATGTCAAATGAAATAAATAACCCAACAGATATACGAAAGTAATTAAAATTAATAAATAAATATTCCAAGGAGACAAAATTTTGTTTCTGGTTTTATCTTTAAAAAATACTACTTGCCTTATAAAAATTATATTCTTTGGGAAGTCCTTCAAGTGTGTTCATGTTTTTATTAGTATTTTTTAAAGATAAAACCAGAAACAAAATTTTGTCTCCTTTGAATATTTATTTATTAATTTTAATTACTTTCGTATATCTGTTGGGTTATTTATTTCATTTGACATTGTATATTGAGTTTTGATTATAAACGTCTATTAAATGTGAGCGGTGCTTGTTTTAGACATTAATTTAATTCTAAAAGTTTTTTTAATAAAAAAATTCTTTTGGAAATTAAAATTGTAGAAAATAAACATATTTCAATTTGTTTTGATATTCAAATTTTGTTATATTTCTTCTATCAAGTAAAAAGCCTTTCTATTTTATTTTATATATAATATATAATTATATTTTGGCTTCAATAAATCTCATTATAGAATGTCAATGAATTTAAGTAAACCTTAAAATAACTCACTTTGTTCTTTGATTTTGTTAGAACATAGATCAATCTTGAATATATAGTTGATCTGTAGTTCGAAGCTTAAGTCTTTTAACACGTGAGTGATGTAGGTTATGTTTTTGATTTTGATATTTGTAATATTGAATGAGGGCTGAAGACGGGATTATCTAGAATTATATTTGTTTTTTGAAGATATAGTGCACATTTTTTAGAGATTTTTGAAATAATTTGTTCGAATATTTAAATATATTAAATATTTCAAATAAATTATATTCTTTGGGAAGTCCTTTAAGTGTGTTCATGTTTTTATAAGGCAAGTAGTATTTTTTAAAGATAAAACCAGAAACAAAATTTTGTCTCCTTTGAATATTTATTTATTAATTTTAATTACTTTCGTATATCTGTTGGGTTATTTATTTCATTTGACATTGTATATTGAGTTTTGATTATAAACGTCTATTAAATGTGAGCGGTGCTTGTTTTAGACATTAATTTAATTCTAAAAGTTTTTTGAATAAAAAAATTCTTTTGGAAATTAAAATTGTAGAAGATAAACATATTTCAATTTGTTTTGATATTCAAATTTTGTTATATTTCTTCTATCAAGTAAAAAGCCTTTCTATTTTATTTTATATATAATATATAATTATATTTTGGCTTCAATAAATCTCATTATAGAATGTCAAAGAATTTAAGTAAACCTTAAAATAACTCACTTTGTTCTTTGATTTTGTTAGAACATAGATCAATCTTGAATATATAGTTGATCTGTAGTTCGAAGCTTAAGTCTTTTAACACGTGAGTGATGTAGGTTATGTTTTTGATTTTGATATTTGTAATATTGAATAAGGGCTGAAGACGGGATTATCTAGAATTATATTTGTTTTTTGAAGATATAGTGCACATTTTTTAGAGATTTTTGAAATAATTTGTTCGAATATTTAAATATATTAAATATTTCAAATAAATTATATTCTTTGGGAAGTCCTTTAAGTGTGTTCATGTTTTTATAAGGCAAGTAGTATTTTTTAAAGATAAAACCAGAAACAAAATTTTGTCTCCTTTGAATATTTATTTATTAATTTTAATTACTTTCGTATATCTGTTGGGTTATTTATTTCATTTGACATTGTATATTGAGTTTTGATTATAAACGTCTATTAAATGTGAGCGGTGCTTGTTTTAGACATTAATTTAATTCTAAAAGTTTTTTGAATAAAAAAATTCTTTTGGAAATTAAAATTGTAGAAGATAAACATATTTCAATTTGTTTTGATATTCAAATTTTGTTATATTTCTTCTATCAAGTAAAAAGCCTTTCTATTTTATTTTATATATAATATATAATTATATTTTGGCTTCAATAAATCTCATTATAGAATGTCAAAGAATTTAAGTAAACCTTAAAATAACTCACTTTGTTCTTTGATTTTGTTAGAACATAGATCAATCTTGAATATATAGTTGATCTGTAGTTCGAAGCTTAAGTCTTTTAACACGTGAGTGATGTAGGTTATGTTTTTGATTTTGATATTTGTAATATTGAATAAGGGCTGAAGACGGGATTATCTAGAATTATATTTGTTTTTTGAAGATATAGTGCACATTTTTTAGAGATTTTTGAAATAATTTGTTCGAATATTTAAATATATTAAATATTTCAAATAAATTATATTCTTTGGGAAGTCCTTTAAGTGTGTTCATGTTTTTATAAGGCACGTAGTATTTTTTAAAGATAAAACCAGAAACAAAATTTTGTCTCCTTTGAATATTTATTTATTAATTTTAATTACTTTCGTATATCTGTTGGGTTATTTATTTCATTTGACATTGTATATTGAGTTTTGATTACAAACGTTTATTAAATGTGAGCGGTGCTTGTTTTAGACATTAATTTAATTCTAAAAGTTTTTTGAATAAAAAAATTCTTTTGGAAATTAAAATTGTAGAAGATAAACATATTTCAATTTGTTTTGATATTCAAATTTTGCTATTTTACATTATCAAAGGACCAATTTCAGATACACGAATTCAATTTTTCAAACCCATTTATCTCCAAAATGCCCTTTTGATGTAAATTTTCGATGCCCTTTATGTCAGTAATCATTCACTTTTGGACTGAAGCAAGTTGAGTTATATCGCTTATTTAATTTTTTTATATTTCATCATTTTTCTGAGACACTCTGTATAAATCCACAAAGCATTACAGGATTACAAAACTTGAAAACTAGCCACGATGTTGCTAGATAAGTAAGTGTTAGAGTAGACTTCCTGTTGACGTTATCTTCTCTAATTCAATGAAATTCACTTAACTAAAAAAAAAAATTTGAATATTAAAACAAATTGAAATATGTTTATCTTCTACAATTTTAATTTCAAAAAAAATTTTATTGAAAAAACTTTTAGAATTAAATTTATGTCTACACAAGCACCGCTTACATTTAATAGACGTATATAATCAAAACTCAATATATAATGTCAAATGGAATAAATAACCCAACAGGTATACGAAAGTAATTAAAATTAATAAATAAATATTTAAAGGAGACAAAATTTTGTTTCTGGTCTTACCTTTAAGAACACCAATTGCCTTTTAAAGACATGAACACACTTAATGGACTTCTCAAAGAATATAATTTATTTGAAATATTTAATATATTTAAATATTCGAATAAATTATTTCAAAAATCTCTAAAAAATGTGCACTATATTTTCAAAATAAAAATATAATTCTAGACAATCCCGTCTTCAGTCCTCATTTAATATTCCAAATATCAAAATAAAAAACTAACCTATATCTCTCACGTGTTAAAAGACTAAAGCTTCGAAATACAGATCAACTATATAATTCAAGATTGATCTATGTTCTAACTTTTGTTTGATTTTTCAAAGAACAGTGTGAGTTATTTTAAGGTTTATTTGAATTCATTGTTGTGTAGACATAAATTTAATTCTAAAAGTTTTTTGAATAAAAATTTTTTTTGAAATTAAAATTGTAGAAGATAAACATATTTCAATTTGTTTTAATATTCAAATTTTGTTATATTTCTTCTATCAAGTAAGAGGCCTTTCTATTTCATTTTATTCACTTTACTGTATTCAATTTGTTGGAATTATCGTGCAGTTATTTGTGTATTTGTAATATCAGTTAAAACTGGTAATTATTAAAATATGCCAAATAATGGCACTAAATAGATGACAGAAATGTTGATAAGGAATATTTGGAGACGATGATAAGAAGACAAATTTAATTGGAAACAAAAGATAAATCTTCAGAATTCCCTCTCAAGTGATGTTATCTTAGAAGAATCGAGCTTTTTACTCAGGATAGTTATCGTTGCCTTATCAGACAGTCCTTACCTTACTGTGCCCTAAGCAATTGTTGCTCACCAATCAATGCAGATCAGCTGATAATGAAGTTTCCGACTAGAAAACCTATTCTTCCGGATTTAACGAATATAGGAACAAAAGCTTTTGTTTCGGCCTGGAGGTCAATTCGGGTTAGCTCGTTCGACGTTCTTGAAAAGATGCCAGGAGTCCGTTCAAAGACCAGCTGATTCGCGAAATCATATCCCGGTTGTTTTGTAGGATAGAGTTGATTCTAGGTTTTCACTGGCTGAAATTTTGTGCGTAGTAGTTACTCGATCGTTTGTTGTTGTTAAAGGAACGCTTTTTTTGGTGAAAATTCGCTAAACGCAAGGTTAATGTAGGAGAACATTGTGAACTTTTCCATTAAACAAATCAAAAAGGAGGAGATTGTGCTGACATTTCAGACAGGTATTTTTGAATATCCATTATTATTTAATCTCTGATCTCTATGAAAGGAAGACTTTCAATACTTATTCGTACATTGTGTATCAATCTCGAATGTTGGATCCTATGAAAATGGTGTATTTTCATCATGAATTGAAAAGTTCGAAACTAAGTTTCACATCTGACATAACGTTTGATTTAATTCTTTAACTTTCTAACAAAATCTGAATCCGTGTCAGAATATTTTGAATGAGGCCGAGTGCCATTCCGAAGCATTCGTTGAATTTTTATTCAGAATTTTTGAGATACAAATGATTCTAAATGATGAATATTTTGTAAATTATTGGGTGTTTTTTTTAAGTGCTGCTAAAACTTCAAATTGAAATAACACATTTAAATAAAGATTGAAGCCAATTTTTCTTTAATCGAAAAATAATTTTATAACATTTATGTTTTAAAAATAATTTCCGGCATATATTCACCACGACTAGCTCTGAGGAACCGCATTCGATAAGACCAATTTTGGACCACTTTTTCGAGTAATTTATGCCTTATTTCATCAATAACACGAGTTATGTTGGCTTCTAAAGCGTCTACTGTTTCTGGTTTATTAGCATAAACCAATGACTTGACATAACCGCAAGAAAATAATCCAGTTTTTATATTTTAATATGATCTTGGAGGCCAATTAATTGAACCATTTCTCGAAATAATGTTATCGCCAAATCTTTCTTTCAATAAATCAATTGTTACGGTAGCAGCATGAGGTGTAGCACCATCTTGTTGGAACCAAAACACTTCTGGGTCGATACCATTAAACAAAAACACCCGATAGATTCCTTTCGAGAAAAAATATAATGGAGCCCAAAACGTGAACCATTTTTTTCTAGTTAAACTAGAAATTATTCCATCCATTTGAAATGTTCCAGAACAATGATTGGTTAGTAAAATTATTGCGGGCGAAGCTGCTACTCGTTTTCTAAATGAAGCTGAAGCTATAAATTTGATCGAATTTTATGATGCATTAAATTTTGCTCTCAGTGCACTTATTTAGAATTTTTTCGAATTAAAAATTCAATATGATTTGAGACAAAACTTAGATAATTAAGGACGCCTATTATTTAATGTTTATTCTTTTCCATTATATCGGGTGTTTTTTTTAGAATGATAGTAGAACTTTCGATAGGGAACATTGTGATTTAACAGGAGGTAGAAGCCATGTTGTTTTGACATTTTTGTTCAGCAATCATTGACAAATAATCATGGAAAGACGCACGCCGAAACAGCGTTTACAAATTGTTGAAATTTATTTTCAAAATCAGTATTATATTCGCCAAACTTATAAAGCACTTCGTGAAATTTATGGTTTACATAGTCGTCCATCAGAACAGCTTATTCGTCGAACTATCGATAGATTTCGGACAACATTTTCTCTACTCGATGCAACAACAACAAGACAAAGAACTGTACGTACGGAAGAAAATATCGCTGATGTAAGTCAAAGTGTTAATGATGATCCAGATTTGTCTATTCGTCGACGTTCACAATAAGTTGTACTCTGTGCATCCACTTCATGGCAAATTTTGCGTAAAAATCTTGGTCTACACCCATACAAGATCCAACTGGTTCAAGAACTATAGCCACTTGACCATAATGAGCGTCGTTTGTTTGCTGATTGGGCCCTAGAACAGCTTGAAGTTGATCCAATTTTTAATCGTAAAATTGGGTTTGATGATGAAGCTCATTTCTGATTGAACGGCTACGTAAACAAGCAACATTGCCGTATATGAAGTGAAAACGCCCCTCAAGAAGTTCTGCAGGTTCCATTGCATCCCGAAAAATGCACTGTATGGTGTGCTTTACACGCTGCAAACATCATCAGTCTATATTTCTTTGAAAAAGATGCTGGAGCTAATGTTACAGTGAATGGTGCGCGTTACAGATCGATGATCAATGATAATTTGTTTCAAAATTTGAATGGTATCGACCCAGAAGTGTTTTGGTTCCAACAGGATGGTGCTACACCTCATGCTGCTTCCGTAACTATTGATTTATTGAAAGAAAGGTTTGGCGACATCATTATTTCGAGAAATGGTCCAATTAATTTGCCTCCAAGATCATGTGACATAACTCCACCGGATTATTTTCTTTGGGGTTATATCAAGTCTTTGATTTATGCTGATAAACTAGAAACAATTGACGCTTTGGAAGCCAACGTGACTCGTTTTATTGATGAAATAAGACCTGAATTACTCGAAAAAGTGGTCTAAAATTGGTCTGGTCGAATGCGGTTCCTCAAAGATAGTCGTGGTGGACATATGCCGGAAATTATTTTTAAAACATGAATGTTATAAAATTATCTGTCAAATAAAAAAATTTTGCTTCAGTCTTAATTTAAATGTCCTTTTTCATCAGTTCTCTGAGTAATTGCCAAGTAACGGCCTGATAAAAGTGGTTATATCATCAGCAAAGGAAATCGACTCATCGTTATTATTTTTGGGAAAAATAGAATTCAAATAAACAGTTAACAACAGAGGACCCAAGGTATCACCTTGAGATACACCACAATGAATAGGATACGGGGAACTATCGGGTGTTTTTTTTAGAGTGCTGGAACTTTAAATTGAAATGAAACACATTTAAATTAACATTGAAGCCAAATTTTTTTTATTCGAAAGGTAATTTTATGACATTTGTCTTTTGAAAATAATTTCCGGCATATGTCCATCACGACTAGCACTGAGGAACCGCATTCGACCAGACCAATTTCAGATCACTTTTTCGAGTACTTCAGGCCTTATTTCTACACGAGTTATGTTGGCTTCCAAAGCGTCTATTGTTTCTACTTTATCAGCATAAACTTGACATAACCCCAAAGAAAATAATCCAGTGGAGTTCAGTCGTATGATCTTGGAGGCCAATTAATTGGACAATTTCTCGAAATAATGTTATTGCCGAATCTTTCTTTCAATACATCAATTGTTACGGTAGCAGCATGAGGTGTAGTAGCTTCATCTTGTTGGAACCAAAACACTTCTCGGTCAATACCATTCAAATTTTTAAACAAATAATAATTGATCATCGATCTGTAACGAGCACCATTCACTGTTACATGAGCTCCAGCATCGTTTTTAAAGAATTGTGGACCGATGATGCCACCAGCGTGTAATGCACACCATACAGTACATTTTTCAGGATGCAATGGAACCTGCAGAACTTCTTGAGGATTGTTTCCACTCCATATACGGCAATTCTGCTTGTTTACATAGCCGTTCAACCAGAAATGAGCTTCGTCACTAAACACAATTTTACGATAAAAAAGTGGATCAACTTCAAGCTGTTCTAGGGCCCAGTCAGTGAACAAACGACGCTCATTATGGTCAAGTGACTTTAGTTCTTGAATTAGTTTGATCTTGTATGGTCGTAGACCAAGATCTTCACGCAAAATTTTCCATGTGGTGGATGCACAGAATCCAACTTCTTGTGAACGTCCACGAATAGACAAATCTGGATCATCATTAACACTATGACTCACAGCAGCGATAATTTCTTCTGTACGTACAGTCTTGTTGTTGTTGCATCAAATAGAAGAAATGTTGTCCGAAATCTATCGATAGTTCGACGAATAAGCTGCTCTGATGGACGATTATGTAAACCATAAATTTCACGAAGTGCTCTATAAGTTTGGCGAATAGAATACTGATTCTGAAAATAAATTTCAACAATTTGTGAACGTTGTTGCGGCGTGAGTCTCTCCATGATAATTTGTCAATGCTTACTGAACAGAAATCACAGTTATTCCTATCGGAAGTTCTATCACTCTAAAAAAACACCCGATATAAGGATCTCCAATTTGAGTACGTTGACTCCTGTTCAATACATAGCTTTTATACCATGAGAATTTTCGTTTGTCTGAAACTTTCTAAAATTGTTCGAAAGTTTTTCGGATTAACCTTGAATGAAATCAATTTTCTTGTAGTCCAAGCATTTCACTAAATTATCTTGACTTCAGTACACATATGACTTAAGATACCTCTGATTTCATTCCATGTTCATAAAATAAATCCACGGATTCACTTGAAAATGGAATATGGCTAGTGTGAATTGAGCCTTAATTATTTAAAGAAGGGCAACGCTTTACTGCCCCAAAATTGTATCAATTTAAGAACGTGTGAAATCACGTATTACACAACTGTCTCACATCATAAACACCATTCATTCATCCGATGAAACAGCTCCCACTTCAATTGATGCAAAGTACCCATGTTGTTTAAAAATAATGAAAGAAAAATTCGCTGAATATAAATGCTTAGCCAACCTTGAAATTATCAGGAATCCTAATGAATGAAAAGAATAAATTACGGTTCAAAAACAATCCAATAAAGTAGCGTGCAGATATTCTGAATATCCTATCGGAATTACGAGTACTTGTTTCGTCATCTCGCGATACGAGTCATTTTTAATTTGGCATATTTTCAGTTACTGGCTCATCAGTGTTGGACGCGAACTATAGAATTTTTAATAATAGATGTCATTATAAGCGGCGAAAAGTGCTACATACTTTCTGTGAAAAGACGAAGCGTGAGGATTTAAATCAAGGTTACAGAAGCTAAGGATAGTAGATATGAAACATTACGTCGCTGTGCTTTTTTGCGAAAATTTTCCCTCATGTCTAGCTTAATATTTATAATTGTGCCGACTATCTAACGGTTTAAAAAATCAGTAAAAATTCTTAATATTATTTTAGCATCTAGCATTTAGACTACATCCCTAAAAACCTCCTCTTTTTCAGTTGAAAAATATCAATCTACTGTCGGCTTTTTAGTAAGTACAAGTGCTAAATTAAAATTGAACCTAAATTAGAAACACCCGTTCTTTTGATGAATGAGAGACTCCTTATTTTGTCGTTCTAATTGTGGAAAAGTTCTAATGAGGAGTTTGTGTAATCTCTACAGTCGTTAGTTTTACCATGTGATCAGAAGGTCTACATCTATAATCTGCGAGTTTCGTATCGCCAGAGGTCAAAAGACTTCTGAAAAATACTTTCTTGGCCTTGTCTGTAATTACTGAATGACGTATTATCCAGATGGAAAAAATGTTGTTGTCCAATGAGTTGTGGGTTCAATTTTACCTGTGGATTAATTATGATGGATGCGTCAAGATCAATATACCTTACACTTTCGAAACTAAAGTTTCTTCGATGTGACATAATGAGACATGTAACGTATGACGGCCTTTCACACGTCCGGAGCTTTTCACCTAACGTATGAAGGAAAAATTCATGCAACATGATATACAATAATTGAATAACCTCATATGATCCTCCTTTGCGCCCTAGTCCAACAATCGATGAAAATTTCAAATCTTAAAGAAGCCACATACAGTGTGGAAACAACTTATGGAATAATATAATTTGTATCCTTTGTGTGTAAATTGTTAGAAATGCTGGGACACGTCATCTTTTTAAACATAAATTTAAATATGCAGTGTGATTCGCGCAAGTCCAACATAGTTCGCCCTCTTCATTTTAAATGGAACATCCTATAGTTCTATCATTTTTATAGCCCTTAATAACCTGATTTCAACGAACCTTGTATGATCTATTATGAATAATACTTGATGAGTATTTAAAATTAGTTTCAAGAAATTGAATACTTACATTACATGATGTAATTCATTTTTTTCTATAGCTAAAGTTGAAATCTTGTTTACGTACCTCTTTTGAGTTGATGAAGTATCACTTTAACCGCAAGGGTAGATAAAGTAACACTTTAACAGCAAGGGTAGATAAAATGTTCTAACTTTTTTTATTCAATTAAATGTACAAAATCAAACACATTAATTCAAAGAATTAAAAACCAGTACAAAGATGAAGTACAAATTTATCGTCTTGTATAATGAATAACTATTAATAGATTGAAAAACTTAACTTTATTTTATCGAATTCAATATCTCTTAACTTAAAGAATTCAATATATCGGGTGTTTTTTGAGTGATAGAACGCAACAACGTTTACAAATTGTTGAAATTTGGTAAAATTTATTTTCAAAATCGATGTTCCATTCGCCAAACTTATAGAGCACTTCGTGAAATTTATGGTTTACATAATCGTCCATCAGAGCAGCTTATTCGTCGAACTATCGATAGATTTCGGACAACATTTCATCTACTCGATGCAACAACAACAACAGGACAAAGAACTGTACGTACAGAAGAAAATATCGCTGCTGTAAGTCATAGTGTTAATGATGATCCAGATTTGTCTATTCGTCGACGTTCACAACAAGTTGGACTCTGTGCGTCCAGCACATAGAAAATTTTGCCTAAAGATCTTGGTCTACACCCATACAAGATCCAACTGGTTAAAGAACTAAAGCCACTTGACCATAATAAGCGTCGATTGTTTGCTGATTGGGCCCTAGAACAGCTTGAAGTTGATCTACTTTTTTATTGTGAAATTGTGTTTAGTAATGAAGCTCATTTCCGGTTGAACGGCTATGTAAACAAGCACAATTGCCGTATATGAAGTGGAAACAATCCTCAAGAAGTTCTGCAGGTTCCTTTGCATCCTGCAAAATGCACTGTATGGTGTGCTTTACACGCTGGAGGCATCATCGGTCCATATTTCTTTAAAAACGGTGCTGGAGCTAATGTTACAGTGAATGGTGCTCGTTACAGATCAATGATCAATGATTATTTGTTTCAAAATTTGAATGATATTGGCCCAGAAGTGTTTTGGTTCCAACAAGATGGTGCTATACCTCATGCTGCTACCTTTAAAACTGATTTTTTGAAAGAAAGATTTGGCGATAACATTATTTGGAGAAATGGTCCAATTAATTGGTCTAAAAGTGGTCTAATCGAATACGGTTCCTCAGAGCTAGCCGTGGTGGACGCCGGAAGTTATTTTCAAAACGTAAATGTCATAAAATTATCTTTCAAATAAAAAAAAATTGGCTTCAATCCTAATTCAAATGTGTTTTATTCAATATAAAATTTTATCACTCTAAAAAAGAAACCCGATACCATTATGTTATTCTATTACGATTCAAACATCGCAATCATATAAGAAATCGTAAATTTCTGTTAGAGTTAATAGATCAAATCGGAATGTTCACTAATCTAGAAAGGATATTAAACGATAGACCTATGATGTAGACATAAGGAAGCCGACATGTTGATAAGGAGAGGATTTCATATTACAATAGTAACAAATAGAATACCTTAGGTGTTCTGACGTCCTAATGTCGTCATCGTTCAAATTCTGGTGTTATTGTGTTTGTTGATAAATAAAGAGGTGAAAGAGGCGTTAAACCTTGAATGGAAGGTATGTTTGCACAGATTTGGGAGATGAGGGTCACATGACGAATTAAAAATGATTCATTGTGTGTACAAATGGATGAAAATGCAGCCGAATATAAGCTAAGCACAGACTCACTTTTTTATACAATTTTTAAACAATACCTCGAAGAAATAAGGCAGCATTGTCTAATTATTACCAAGGTTTTCCTTTATCGACGAACTTCACCTGAAACCAATTTCTTTTTAATTCGAAAACATCATTTTCACTGCAAAAAATTTTGAATACCGTTATTATCTAGTCATGCTAATTGAGTTGTAATCTACTGAAATTACTCATAACTTAAAGCGTTCATTCGTTATAACGAGTTTTCATATTCCTTAATATTCAATTTATTTTTAATACCTTATTCTCTTTTCACGTTCACTGGCTCGAAGTCAGTCATACACACACGATCTTCACGAAAGATGCGAATAGTTGAGAAACCATTGGACTGATTTTTCCCACCTACCCTGAAAGTTTAAAGCCTTTATTTCTGTCCGTATGAAGTTAGAATGTTCAATCTAGGTCTTAACGCTGCTCTGCTCACATTTTTTCTGAACTTCTAATCATAAATGCGCGTTATTGTTCCTGTACCAAATGTCGAACTTCAGATTCATCGAAATTGTAATATATTTAAAAAAAATATTGGAGAAAATAAGAGAAAATTTATAATGTTGATAATTGCGGAACGATTAGACCAATTTTGTAATAAAATTAACTGAGATATTTAGAACTCAAACGAACCCTGAAAGTTTCAAGTTTCGAGCTCTTTCCGTTCGAAAGTTATCGTGTTTACGGCCGAATCGACCGGACAGTATTACTTATGAGCTCGAATTCTCCATCAGTGAGTCCAACCCAGTCGTTTGAGACCATTTTCGGCTCATAAATGATTATCTACTGAAGCCCCAGACATGTAAATAGTGTTTAAATAAATATGTGGAAATTGCATAAATTACAATATTATTCCTTTATAAGAAATGATTTCTGGAAACATGGAAAAGTTATTAATTTTATCCATATCGGAATTAAGCATGAATTTAAATGTTCCAAAAATATTTATCGTTCTTCAAATGGAAAAGAATAGTTTTTGAAAATGTACACCATATTTTCGAATTGTTTTTGATATAAATGATTGATTGATTCGGTCATTACTTGGTGAAATACGATGTGGCTTCTTCAGGTATCTACTGGCTGATGATGTCCAGTGTAATCCAGTTTAAACACAGTGTTAAATACGTGACAAAATAATGGAGAACAAGTCATAAAACCTTAGGTGTTTATTGAAGTTTGCCGCTAAAAAATGTCATTACGGAAAGATATTCAGTAATGGAGATTTGTCAACATCTGTTTGTCTATTCAAAAGGATTTTACGGGCATTGTACCAGTGTACCTGTTGATTTCAAGGAATTCTAAAAGTGTTAATCCAGAACTTTTGCTTTCGACGTGGATAATTTCATAGATTTTGTTGAAATTATGCCTGAATAGCTTAATATGATTAGCATATGTCGAATGTATGGAATCCGATATGCAATTCCTGGTGTTCTTGGATTCTTTTCTTGAATGATCTACCTGTCTGGCCAATATGTACTAAAGGGCAATCTTTACAAGTCAACTTGTAGACTCCAGATTTATTTTCTTTATTTGTTCAATCCTTATTGTTTTTTATGTAAGTACTAAGGCTAATAATGGTTTCAAAAGCTGCGTTGTAACTGAAACTCTTTTTGAAATATTTAGCGATATTTTCAGATAATCCATTAACAGAAGATAACGAAAAGTATTTCTGTGTATTCTCCTCTTTTGCGACTGGGTACACGAGATTTAATTTTGTTTATTGGATGCTATTTTGTCTATAAGAAAGGGGTTGTAACCGTTGTCTGAGTCCATCTGTTTAATAATATTTAAGTCTTTCAAAAAGTTTTCTGAATTTAAATGGAAATTCAATAGTATATGATTAGAACTATTATATGCTATCTTTTGTTTGGTGGGGTCATTCGAAGTTTTGTTTACTGTCTTTTATATATTTTTTGATTAATGCAGTTGCTTGATTATGAGCTTCGGTGGTGTAGAGGTTAAAATTCTTGACTCGTAAATGGAGGATCCGCTTCGATCGGGATTTGCATATTTGCGAGAGAAGAATATCTTTAAAAATTGAATTTATTGTTTGACAAAAACAACATAACAAATACTAGTTCTCACTGATACTCATCAATTACTGTATTTTCTTCATCAACGTTTTGAGAATCCATTTTTCTTGAAACATATAATTTATTTCAGTCGAAATTGAATATTTTCATGAGTTTCAACATTCAATTCATTGAAACAAGTTTTCTGATGTTACTATGTTTAACTACCAAACAGTTCAAAGTGCTATTTTTATTACAATATTGAATACAAATCATTAATAAACTAGAATTCAAACTTAAATATGATCCAATATGAAAAACCATTTTTGAAAATATGCATTGAATAATTTTTCGAATTGTGGATTTAATGAACATTATTACAGAATTTTCAACAACTATGCTATATAAGATGAATAAAAAAATTATGCAATGTCATTTAAATCCGGAACTAGAAATCAAAACCCACTGTTATCGAAAGAGTTCACGGATACTCTGAGAGTCTCTAGCACATTTCTCTCATTTTTATGTTCCCCTACTCAGAATATTATCAATGCAGTATATCCTTCAAAAAAGTGAAATTCTACTTCAAATATCAAACAAAGAAAGTCCTAATTTGCGGAATAAGCTGACGCCTTTTTTCATACATTGACAACAATGGGTTCACATTCCATCAATTTGCACAGATCAGGCAAGGATGTACAGTAAACAAATAATAGGAGGATATGCTATCTGCAGTTATCAAAAATACAATGTAAAAGGATTTTCTCTTTGAAAAATTTCCTATCACGTTCTCACGGTATTGGCTTATGCAAATATTGAAGTTTATATTGTTGTCAGTGTGACAAAGATTTCAAATTCAGCGGCACAATTAAAATGAACCATAAGGTATACTTCTAATTCTACATCGATTTTAGAGTGATGCTACATAAGTGAGGTCTTAAAGGAATAACAAATATTTACCTATTTATGTCAATTAGGATTTGTTGAAATTTGGCTTAATGATCTTATACGTACAATGGAACTAATTAAATACGAAAGAAAAGTATTAGTGGAATTTCAATAATGTTTACTTGAGAGAATTTCTGGATATAACTGGAAAGGGAATCTTTTATTGTTTGGGTTTTTACTTGACGGAAACGTATTTTAAAAATTATAAAATGTAAATAATTTTAACTTCTGCTGAATTAGCTTATATCTCTTGAAAAAACGGCTTTTTTAAGAGATTTTTATTTAATTCTTGAAAATACTCATGAAACGATTCCAAAGTCAAATTTGTAGAGTTTTGACAGAATTATTCTACTCAATATCTGAAATATTGAAATACACCTTCGAAGTAATGAACCCTTCCAATTTATTTTGTGTATAATAAATATAATTAATTTTTTCACATGGGCACACGGATTGATTCTGGAACATCTCTGTGTATATTCTATAGACGAACATAGAATGTGACAAATGTTTTAGATTACTCTTCAACAGTCCATTAATTTGTTCTTGCCTCACAATGGGAGTTTCGGACGCTGTTCTGAAGCTGTGGTGCATATTTTTGAAGGGTCCAGCAAAGGGGTTTTTTGAGAGAGATTTTTGATGGGATTTTTCAAGTTTATGTTAGTAATTGTTGGCATAGAATTTGTTCTTCATAAGATCAATATGAAACAGCTGCATCGTCTGAAGCTCGCTAGGTGATTTCTGTCAATATTCTATATTCTCTTTAGATTTATTTGATATCTTTTGGTTGCTGTGAAATGTTTGAAAATTCTATATCTACTAAAAAGGGCAATGTTTCTAAGAAATTTTTATTGAATTTAAAATTCTGAAAAATTTAGGAAATTTTCTAAAATTAGAATTTGTAAAGGTTTTACTGGATTTATACTATCAGTTTTTTGTCATAAATATTCGAGTTTCACGCCGCACAAGGTTTACAAATTGTTGAAATTCATTTTCAAAATCAGTGTGTATAAGTTTACCAAACTAATAGAGCACTTCGTGAAATTTATGGTTTACATATTCGTCCATCAGAGCAGCTTATTCGTCGAACTATTGATAGATTTCGGACGACATTTTCTCTATTCGATGCAACACCAACAAGACAAAGAACTGTACGTACAGAAGAAAATATCGTTGCTGTAAGTCATGGTGTTAATAATGATCCAGGCTATGTAAACAAGCAAAATTGCCGTATATTTAGTGAAAACAATCCTCAAGAAGTTCTACAGGTTCTATTGCATCCTGAAGTATGGTGTGCTTTATACGCTGAAGGCATCATCGGTACATATTTCTTTGAAAAAGATTCTGGAGCTAATGTTACAGTGAATGGTGCTCGTTACAGATCGATGATCAATGATTATTTGTTTCAAAATTTGAATGGTATCCACCCAGAAGTATTTTGGTTCCAATAGGATGGTGCTACACCTCATGTTGCTACCGTAACAATTGATTTATTGAAAGAAAGATTTGGCGATAACATTATTTCGAGAAATGGTCTAATTAATTGGTCCCCAAGATCATGCGCATAACTCCACTGGATTATTTTCTTTGGGGTTATGCTGAGTCATTGGTTTATGCTGATAAATCAATACTCATAGACGCTTTGGAAGCCAAAATAACTCGTGTTATCGATCAAATAATTACTCGAAAAAGTGATCCAAAATTGGTCTGGTCGAATGCAGTTCCTCAGAGCTAGACGTGGTGGACACATGCCGGAAATTATTTTTAAAACAAAAATGTCATGAAATTATCTTTCAAATAAAAAAAAATTTGCTTCAATCTTAATTTAAATTTGTTTTATTTCAATTTAAAGTTCTATCACTCTAAAAAAAACACCCGATAGTTAATCATCATTTAATAAATGAGGTTATAAATAACTACATGAAAGGTACTCATTGAAGTTAAATTCTCACACAATAAGCAAAATACGACGGTAAACTTACCATAGTACGATGCACTAATTAACATTCAAAATATCATCAAAGTGCTTTATGTACCATCGAACCTAATTTTAACAAAATTAGGTTATCTGTTGTTGTAGGTTCTATAAATAGATCAAAAGAAAATCTATAATTCTTTGTTGTTTATGTTATATCCCGAAAATTCATTTGATTTAAGCTTCACCATAAATTTTAACTCTAAAAACACAACTTGAAATTCACAGTTTGAGAATGTGATGACACAACGAAACGAGGGTTTTATATTCAACGAAAAAAATTAATAGTAAGCAGAGAAGTATCTTTTTCATCTGAAAAGAACTGTAAAACTGTAAGTTCTTCAGGAATTAAATAAATGGAATATGCGGTAGCTCTAGGTGAAACATAATAACAATTTCAATTATTTAAAAAAAATCACCCAGTTTCAATGTTTCATAGTTTATTCAGTATCCTGACACGTGTTTCGGTCTTTCGACCATCTTCCAATGAGTAAAAAAAGTAACTTTACTTAAGATTGAAAAGGTTCTTTTATAACACTTAGGACATCTGTATTTTTATGGCTCATGGAAATAACAGCATCCAATATAGGTTTTGTTTCCAAAGAGAATTTGGGAATTTATTAAATTTTCCTTTATCTCAACGGCTTTTTTAATGGAAAGAATCTCCAAATAGTCCATCAATTCACTCTTTTCAACATTATATAGTAAGTGTAAGTAAGTGACATATTTTTCATTAAAAAATGATTATTTTCTATACAATGTTCTACAAAACCGGTTTATTTTTGGTTTTTAAAAATAGAAATCTTATGTTCTTTGATTCTAGGTTGTAAACATATGTAGGACAGACAGGTCGATGTCTACAACATAGAATCAAAGAACATAGGATGTCTATTTTGAAAAACCAGAAATCTACCGGTTTTGCAGAACATTGTATAAAAAATAATCATTTTTTTAATGGGAAAGATGTCACTTTACTATATAATGTTAAAAAGGGTAAATTGATGGACTGTTTTGAGATTCTTTCCATCAAAAAATCCCTTGAGAAAAAGGAGAATTTAACAAACTGTAAAATACTTTTTGAGAACACCTCTATATTGGATCTTATTTCCATGCGCCATAAAAATACACAGCTGTCCTAAGTGTAATAAAAGAACCTTTTCAATCTTAAGTATGGTTACTTTTTGTACTCATTGGAAGATGGTCGAAAGACAGGATACTGAATAAACTGTGAAACATAAAAACTGTGTGAATGTTTTTAAATAAAATTTTTCAGGAATGTTAATGTTATTCTGTTTGGTCGATATTATTTGATAAAATAAAAAGCTAATAAGAAGGTTCTGAAAGATTCCGTAAGATTTTACAAACGTCCCATTAAAAAATTAAAAGAGGATAATTTTCAATGAAGTAAACTGTTTATAAATGATGTGCAATCATGAGATCATCAATTACGCTCCATGGCAATTCCTAGATTATGAAATGATCGTAATTGACCTTACACAACCCTTATCTCTACTCTCTAAAAACGGACGAAACCGCACAATTGACCAAAGGATAAGTAAGAGGAACTCAACAAGTCCGCATTTCATGGAAAATTACTAATCAGTGTTTGGTGCAAGAGTGTTCCATTTTAAGATCAACAATCGTATCATGCTTACGACGTGTGATGTCACAATTGATATCACGTGTTCCAATAAACATCGAACATAAATAAGATTACTCCCTCACGTGTTTTACTCGATTCCTGTCTAATTCCCATTTCATTCCCAAGAGCAATGAGCGTTATCGCGATGAAATTTGGAGCTAGCACGCGAGGAAAATAATTAGATCAAATACTAACTCACAAACAAACGCTGCCGCGTTGGGTTTCCTATGTGGTTTGATTTTTAATGAAATTAGACTGCCTCCGTGTTTTCTGGTTATCGATTCGAAAGTAATGAAGAAATTGCTATTTTCCAGGGAAATATCTAGGGCTCCAGAGGAAATTTCTATCCTGCAACAATGTTAATATGCTTTTCTGGTTGATTTCGTTTTCCTGTTTCAGTGCAAATGATGAAGGAAATAAGCGTCCTATTCCTCATTCTTTTGTAATATATTGATAGGGATTTTTATTCAAGGAATTTCATATTTTTTATTAATTTGTTAGCTTTGCGTTTGAAGCCTATTCTTATGGATTTTTATTAATGAATTTCTGAATTTTCTTCGTGATTTGTCTTTTTGAGGCGTTGGGTGACAATTTGTTATTTATATGAAGAAGTATTTGAGTATTATAGATAATAGCTGGAATGAATTCTCCAGAACCTTTATCGATTTAAATCTAAATGAATCTCATGAAAACATTCATAATTGAATTTTTTAAAAACATGTCCTAGACACACTGTATCACTTTATAGACATATATATTATCATCACATGTGGTGGAAATTAACTAATAAAGAATCAAAAGAATTTTAATTTCAAAAAAATTTTTATTCAAAAAACTTTTAGAATTAAATTAATGTCAAAAATAAGCACCGCTTACATTTAATAGACGTCGTATATAATCAAAACTCAATATATAATGTCAACTGGAATAAATAAACCAACAGATATACGAAAGTCATTAATATTAATAAATAAATATTTAATGGAGACAAAATTACGAATTTTATCGGTGCCTTGATGACTGAGCAAATGTCATTGATAGCCACATCGTCGTACTCAACACGGAGCCCCGAGGAACGCCATTATGGGTGAGGAAGCAATCGGAATACTCGCCATTCACTCTCACCTTGAAGCTTCTCTCAGTCAAAAAGTTTTCCAGGAAGTAGTATATACTCCCACTAAGATTGATGTGATGTAACTTGCTCATTATAGCTTCTCGACTAGGGGTGTCAAAAGTAGTGTCAATGTCTATCAGTGCAGCTATGAGATCTTGTTTATTTGCGAAGGCATTCTGTTTGGAGTATGACGAGATTATCTGTTGTGCTGCATTTTTTCAGTAGCATTGAAAAATTATAATGGAAAGATTAACGCCCCAACAACGTTTATAAATTCTTGAAATTAATTTCCAAAACCAGTGTTCTATTCGCCAAACTTCGTACTTCGTGAAATTTATGGTTTACATAATCGTCCATCAGAGCCGCTTATTCGTCGAACTATCGATAGATTTCGGACAACATTTTCTCTACTCGATGCAACTACAACAACAAGACAAAGAACTGCACGTACAGAAGGAAATATCGCCGCTGTAAGTCATAGTATTAATGATGATCCAAATTTGTCTATTCGTCGATGTTCACAACAAGTTGGACTCTGTGCATCCACCACTTGGAAAATTTTGCGTCAAGATCTTGGTCTACACCCATAGAAGATCCAACGGTTCAAGAACTAAAGCCTCTTGACCATAATAGGCGTCGTTTGTTTGCTGATTGGTCCCTAGAACAGTTTCAGGTTGATCCACTTTTTCATCGTAAAATTGTGTTTAGTGATGAAGCTCATTTCTGGTTGGAAGGCTAAGTAAAAAAGCAAAATTGCCGTATATGGAGTGAAAACAATCCTCAAGAAGTTCTGCAAGTTGCATTGCATCTTGAAAAATGCTCTGTATGGTGTGCTTTACACTCTGGAGGCATTATCGGTCTATACTACTTTTAAAACGATGCTGGAGCTAATGTTACACTGAATGCTCTTTACAGATCGATGATCAATGATAATTTGTTTCAAAATTGGATTATTTTCTTTGGGGTTATGTCAAGCCTTCGGTTTATGCCTACAAACCAGAAACAATACACGCTTTGGAAGCAAAAAGTTCTCGTGTTATTGATGAAATAGGGCCTGAATTACTCGAAAAAGTGGTCCTAAATTTGTCTGGTCGAATGCGCTTCCTCAGAGTTAATCGTGGTGGACATATGCCGGAAATTATTTTCAAAACACAAGTGCCATAAAATTATCTTTCAACTAAAAAAAATGGTCTTTAATCTTAATTTAAATGTCGTTTATTTCAATTTAAAGTTCTATCACTCTAAAAAACAACATCCGATACAAATTTCGATTGGATGTTAAAGAATCACTAGTTCCATCACCGGAAAATATTCGACATATAATTCAAAAGGGCCTTTTCCAGAGAGAAAGAACCCAGTAGATTCGCACCCAAATCTCTCCAGTAAAGAGTTATCCAAAAATTGGTTACTGCCTCCGAAGAGATTTGCCTCCGAATTTATCTGGTTCCTCTATATCTCCTATTTCAATATTTAAAATTAAATTTAATCCTCTATAAAGAAAATGATCTCTAAATTTATTTTATTTTATGCATGGTATGAAATTTACACTTAGAATTTTTGTTTTTGTCTCATTACTTTTCAATTAAAGTCATTGCAATAATTTGTTGATATTTGCAAAAAATATTTTCTTCAGAAAGTGTTAATTTACAATTGAAATTATTTCAAAAGTATCAGTTTAGAATTAAATGGAACGTTAATAAATTCATCATAACCCCCTTGGCTTAGATATTTCTTTTTTTTCACAAATTTCGTGGTATACATATACGATTGTCTACTGAAGTACAAATTTAGGAAGAATTAACAAAGGAGACAACAATAATTGAAATTTCATGTTGAGTAAGGTAACAGGTACATATTGCCTATGCAACGAACCGAATATCGTTCAGGTAGTCCAGACCGAATTTGAAGCAGGGTTGTATTAAACTAAAATCAGTCCTTTACAATATCAATGGTCAAACCATCCGAAGCTCCCCATAGATATTGACACAGAAACGAAGCCCTCGAAAAGAGAAAAATACAGTTTTATTACCTATTTTCAAACTTCTTGATCTTGTTTTACAATATCTTATTTTACTCAATCACTATATTCTTTTATTCGAAAATATTTCTCCAAATTACAATTTCTGCATCATTTATGGAATTTTATATAAAAGTACCATACCTATCTATGCTCAAATACATACAGAATGTTTTAAAATATTTCCTGGAATTCAATTCAGCAATAAAAGAATTGGCAAATATGATATCTGTGGATTTACATGTTAATGGCAAAAAAATTTGATTATTTTGATTTCGGACGTCCATTGGCTGAATTTTCATACGAAATATACCTTGATGTGAACAAAAGCTGAAACAAAAACTTTCTAAGAAAATTCGGGATTGCGAAATGCAATAAAAAATTGTTGTAAAAAGTAAAAACTGCTGGTATATATCCTGAGATAGAAGCAATTATTATAGATTGAATCTTACCACCAATAATTTGATTGAAAAAAAAGTTGAACCAGCAATATGAAGAATTGTTGGGTTATGCTCTAGAGCTAAAAGAAAAATTATTATGGATTGAATCTGAAACCAGCAAATAATAAAAAATCATTGAGATATTATTGAGGTAAGTTCTGTAATGAAAATAGTTGAAAAGAGATTGAATTCTGTATTTCACGAAGTTTCGGTTACACTGACTAAAACGTCGTGAAATAAACAATTCAATCTCTTTTTACAATTTTCATTGAGAAATTAACTCAATATTAGCTAATTATCCTTGAAAAATACTAATAAATATCAGTAATCACATGAAATCAGTCAGAAATACCTTAGTATATCATAGAAAATCTCCCTATCATTCTTTATTAAGGATATTTCTCGAAAATGTATTAATAATAAAATGAATTAATTCTGCTGATCTGTACCAAAAATCATTAATAAGAAGTATAAGCTATGGTAATAGAAAGTTCTAGAAATCGAGACAGTGTAACATACATCTGTATAACAATTCTATACTCAAACAAACTCGACAAGATTTTGTAGGTAACAAATTAAAGACATGCGCACGTTTTCGTCAGTCAATGTATGCTAGTGACTTTCAGAGTCTCTTTGTATAGCGAAGATAGAATAGATACTTGACAGATTTGGAGTCACTAGCATACATTTAATTAACGAAAACCAATCAGTTAGAAACGTGCGCATGTCTGCAATTTGTCTCAGTGACCTACAAAACCTTGTCGAGTTTGTTTGAGTATAGAATTGTTATACAGCTGTATGTTACACTGTCTCGATTTCTAGAACTTTGTATTACTATAGCACATACTGCCCATCAATGAAAATAATAATAATAATGATTTATTTAATTATCAGATAGAAGTTCTATATTGAATTTGACCTTATGGTGCAGACCGTTATGATATTTTAGTCTGTTTTCTAGTTCTGCATACGTTGCACAGAAGCAAACCAAAATGTTGTTTACATATTTGTACCAAAATATCATATGCTCTGCGTGATTGGATTTTAGACGACATATTGATTTGCTTCTGCGAAACACATTCAGAACTAGAAAACACTCTGAAATATCTAAATTGTTTGCACCATGAGGTCAAATTTACTACTGAACTACAATCTGATAATAAAATAAATTTTTTGGACGTAACTTTAAACAAGAATAATAATGAGATTTCCTTTGATATATTCAAAAATCCCACGTCAGATACAACCATGCCCAACTTTTCAAACCATCCGAACTCTCATATATTCGCTGCCTATAGAGCATTTTCAAATGTTTTAAACAATATTGAGTTGGAAAGAAAACTTAATACAAGCAATCATTTCAAGACAAAGATTAGAAATCCTCTCATAAACAAACAGAAAAACGACTTATTCTGAAATAAATATATCGTACATCCAAAACAGAAGGCAATAATAAAAATGTTGTGAAACTAACATATTTCGAACTAATCTTGCGAAAAATACCTTAAATAATTTCAAAATCGTACATACAAATAGCTTTCACTCCCTCACGTAAAATTTCCAACCTCTTTTTTAATGCTGAAGACAAATCAAAGTGGCTTAATAAATCAGGAGATTATAAATGAAGTTATCATCTGGGAGGTAGCGTATATTTAGGAAAAACCAGGAGATCTTTCAAAAAAAGGTTCAAAAAAACATCAATCGTCATTAAGAAACCTGAACGATATCTCTAATTTTGCGAACATTTTTCCGAAACAAATAATGTCTTCCTAGAATTATCAGACAATCTTGAAATACTACCTCTGGAAGCGAAAGGCAAAAAACATCCTGGAATCCATAGAAATATTCAAAAATAACCACGATTTAGAAAAAACTATTAAGCGGGGCACACCTCACCTCTCGAAGTTTTAAACTAGCCGAAGTATTCAATGAATATGTAATCGTTGAAATACAATTGGTTCATTTCCTTTGTAAATGAAGTAAATACAAGGAAACTCGAGTCACTGTATCTTCAGTAACAAAAAAATGATAGGAAACGAAGTAGTTTCTTATTTTATTCCATGGCCAAATGAAATATCATAAAGTAACGGACTACTCCGTACAATATTCCAAGTAATATCATCTTGAGTATAATCAAATTCGTTGAAGTATTTTTAATTAGCTAGAACTCCAATAAATCAATGATATTCCTCAATTCATTAATTAAATGGAGTAGTACGTGACTTTGTGATAGTTCATTTCATTTCATATTTGCTCATTAATTTACAACCATATTAAAACCTCTCGTTCAAATTCTGTATTTTCACAGATTTTTTTTACTTTATCATCCAACGCTGCGGAGGTAATGCATATATAAAATAATAAAAAGGGAGATACCTCGCTACAAATTTTAATATTAGAAAATTTCTTGAGAATTTTCGAAATTAAATTAAATAAATGTCTTAGAAAACACAGTGTCATTTTTAGTAGATATATAGAATAAACACAGTATCAAAAAGAAATCAAGGAAAATGTAGAATATTGATCGAACTTACTCAACAAACATTTGGTGAGGAGAACACTGTTTTATACCAGTATCATAAAAAACAAATTCCACTCTAAGGATGCCAAATATAAACTTAAGAAATTCTTCGAAACAACCTCTCTTTAATATTTAAGATGCACATATTAAGAAATAACATATAAAGACCTTTCGAAAATCAGGAAAAATTTCATTTGCGACAACATAAATTTAATCAGATGAAAATGTGAATTTAAAATCATAAATCAACAAACCCTTGCTGATATGGGGTGATATTTTTATCAAGATATTTCTATTGCTGTTTAAGTAATCAGTTTTACTCGCTTTGAAAAGATAAATTTCAACCATTGGGAGAACAACAAATGAACGGTTAAGTTCATCCTAAGTTCGAAAAATGGTGATAATAATCTGAGTCATTCAAGCACTTCGAAAGGCGATTTCAAATCCGTCTCTGTCATGTTATTTGCTGCCAATCGTCCCGGTCCGGTGAAGAACCAGTACTGGTTAAATTTCTCTTCGCCATACTTGTATTGTCTATCCGTCAAAGTCAAACAAGCACCGGCTTCTTTTCCTAATTCACGGGATTCTCTGACGTCACATGCGTGCTCCCAGTCGCTTATCAAGCAAATGTTATTATGCTTAAATACAATTTATCATATTTGCTCAGTGTTTCCGATTGTTTATATTAAATTCTTCAGCTGAATTAAACGTACTCAGTCCAGCCTCCGGTATTGTCTATAAACGTGGTTTTGGTGGGTTTTCAGCCAGACCTGTTGTCAGTCTGAAACAGTTTCAAAACAAGTTCAGTGGGAAAACAGAAGCAAAACTGAAAATACAGAGGTGAGCTTTATCGTCCGATGCTGGAGAGGTAGTTGCATTAATAGAAAATAAGCATTCCAATTTTCAGTTGTAATTTCGCTTGGTTAGAAGCTAATATCGTTTTGTTCCGAATGAAATTTAAATTAGCTGGATAAGGCATTCTTCCTCCACTTACTAGATAGCATTTAATAATGAGTAGCTTGATCCTAAACAAGGAAACAATTATTTTTCATGAAATAATTCTGGATAATTTCTAACTGTTCTAGATAGTAGTTTTAACTCATGCTGTGTATATACATTTCGTGAAGAGTTGCCTTAAGCAATTGGAATAACTTCTCACATTTCGGTTCCTAAAAAATTTCAGATACACAACTAAAGATTCGATTGTCATTTTCCACTCATGATTAATTGGCTATCAAATGAAAATTATTTCAATTAAAAGCTTGGATTTTCAATTATACCATCAGTACTGAGATCTGAAATAGGTCAACCTATTCCACTCCTTATTTGTATACATTTGCAATGACGAAAGGGATATAGAAAATTCTATATCACTTATCATTATATGATTATAAAATTTTTCTTATTCTCTATATAAGCTTTATGACAAAATCTGGCAGCTGATAGCTCGGCTAATTCTAAAATTTTTTTTCTCTGGATATAGGTCCGATTCGTATTCGTTTATAAAATAGAAACATTTGAAAAATATACTTTAATGTTTAAATTAAAAGTTGGCTGATAAACGAGAATACAGGTCGATATGACAGCTTGTGTTATTTCAGTTATTCATTTGACACTTGGCGTACGTTCTGAATAAACAATGCACTCTTTTTCGATTCAGGAATATGTAGATACTGTGTTTGTATATGGGTATTCTAATGGAAACCCCAGTTCGAGATTACCTAAGGAAATATACAAATAAGCATCAATCTGCCCACACAGTATTTAAAGTCTTCAGCTAGTAATCTTGCTCCAAAAAAAGCCATTAGCCCCACTGAGGTAAATGCAAAAAATGGAGAAAATTTATGAGAAGTCATTCTTGCCAACTCTTCAGTTAGTGTTCAGCGTGTAGCTACTAGTTCTCATTAATCACCGAATTTTGTATGAAGTATCTCAAACAAAGAAATTTTGCATCCATTTCATGTAAATGTACAAGCTTTACATCCTTGAGATGACCTGTCCCATTATGTTGCCGATGATTACTTCAAGAACATTTACAAAAAAATAGATTTATTTCGCTTGTCATGTAGTATGACTAGGCTTGTTTTACTAGCTAAACTACTAAAAATCAATCATAATGAACATGTGTGGTCATTGCAAAATCCACCTACCATTGAACTAAGACGATTTCAGTAACGCTTTAGTATCAGCGTTTGGGGTAGGATTCTTAACAAGAATTTTATGCCTGTATAATGTTATAAATTATCGGTTGAATGCAGGTTTGTAAAGAAATTTGTTGGAATTGGTCAAAGAGGACCAATAGTATGGCCGGTTCGTTTTCCAAATCTTAATCCTTTAGATTTTTATTTGTGGGACAGATGAAGCAGCTTGTCCCTCATATTGAAATCACATCTCATCCATATTTACTCAATAGAATTCAAGATGCAGCTAATTAAATAAGAAACCCAAATCTCATCTTTGGAGTAACGGCATCTTCAGTTCATAGATGTACGGCTTGCATTCAAGCCAAAGGTGGACATTTCGAACAATTTCTACTATCTTAAGATTCATTATTTTCATTCATCATAATTTTTATCGTTAATTGTTAAAGAAGATTGATACACTATTCAAAGTTGAAACATAGTTCTGACATCAATAATAAAATATATTTTTTCGAAAGATTGTATTTTTTTAACGAAAACGAATCGGATCTATGTTCATAGAAACAAAAAATAGAATAGGCACAGCTCTCATCTTCCAGAGTTTTTTATAGAGCTTAAAGAAAACTTATTACTTCCATTTTCTATAACTTCTGAACTCTTGAGCGTAAAATAAAACGATGTAAAATATATCCGGTATAATTCACTGACAAATTTTTAATTTCTGTTAAGTCTCCTATGATTTTCAATTGTAAAAATGGATCTGGTTGAAATAATCGATTTCTGTACTTGGTTTCATGCGTTCGCTCTAATAATAAACGAAAGAAATTCTATCAAAGCTTTTAATCAACATTCTTCAATTCAATATATAAAATTTCACCAAAAATCGAAATTCTGAAAAATTCATACTTGAATTCAGCGTCAAAACAAAGTATGATCACCACATGCATCAATAACTGCATGGCAAATTCGCAGCATGCCTTTCACTAAGTCATTGGGATTGTCTTATTCAATTAATTGTGGCAAAAAATCTCGGAGATGCTAAAGCGTTTTCGGCTACGGTCAGTGAGCATCAAGGGATCTGTGTAATTGATCTCTCAAGCATGCTCGATAGTATTTGGGTTAGAGGATCTTGGAGGATATGTTAGATGTGTAATAGCTTGGTCTATCAGTAATCACCTGGTGAGATCTGTACGGCAGTACATTGTCTTCCAAATAAGCGAATTTTTCGCCAATAGCTATGTGCAATTGCGGCTCTTATCCGTCGATTACTTCATCAACGTATGTCTGAGATGTTATGGTTATTAGAAGTACTAATAAGTCAGTCTTGCCTTCGAAACAAACTCCACTCCAAACCATAAGTGTGTCTCCTTGAAAGGGATGGACTTTTTGAACAAACCAGCGGTATTTTTGTGTGAGTGGATCGATCACTCGTGCTCGACTAGTCAACAAAGAGTACGTATCATTCATATCGCCAGTGTATCCGCTCCATTATCCACTATTATCTTTGACGCTTATATTCGCGAATGAGGGCAATTCTTAACAAACGTCTCGATGTTAGATTGATTTCATGCCTTCTGACTGTGCTTAGAGAAACTCAAGAACATGTTGGATCTCGAAGGCTATCTTGTCACCGAAAGGGTTAAAAAACGGTCTTCTTCTGGCATTGCAGCACGTGACAAGCCTAGAGGCTACCACTTCCGGGTCCTTGAACAGTTCCAGTGGAAGCGATATCATACCTTGGCTAGCGTTGAAAGTCATTGGGTACTTACACTTATGTTCGACCTGCCTGAAGCATCCTGAGGGCTCTGTTGGCATCGTTCTCGGATAAAACTTGTCTTGGCATATGGTAATTCGATTATTAACTGCGTAAAACCGTTTGGTATTATTAAAAACGAAATATAGACCGAAGAGAAAATCATCAAAATACACATTTCTGACAACCATGAGCAAAAAATATTTAGACCTGATAAAAATCTGCTCCACTATTAACCAGAAGACGTTTCTATAATCTCTGTAAGTAAATAAAATAAATGGAGTTTTATACTTTACAAAAAGGAAAATTATTTTAATATTTACAGATATATTCTGTTAGCCTTCTTAATTTCAAAAAAATTACATTTAATATTATAACTTCAGGAATTAAATTGATGTCATATAAGTACTTCTTATATTAAACAACATATAAAATAAACATTCATTATAAGACATCCAAATGATATAACAAAATCCAATAAATATAAAATGTTAACAAAAATCCTATTAATTAAATATTTTGTGTAGACAAAATTACGTTTCTGCTCATTCCTCGTATGAAAACAAATATCTTTCAAAAATGTTCAAAATAATCTTAAGAGTTTCATCATTAAACTATCTCACTTAGAATATTCAATATTATTGGATATCTAACTAAGTTACCTTTTAGAAAATCTCAAGATATGTGAAAACATTACTGAAAAACAAGTTTTAAGAGAGACTTTGCTTTGTCAGTACTCAATCGTATTCAATTAAATATAACATCAATCAAAAAATATTTGCTCACCTTTAACCATTCAGAAAGCTTCTCGGTAAATGAACAATTAAATGGAGTCTAATGTGGCTCGAAATAAATAGTTCTGTGGTTTACCATTGATCTTAAACATTGAAAGACAATTTAACGGCCTCTGTTGTAAGTTTCTGTTATTGAACAAAATATTAAGATGATACGGAAAATATGCATCATCAATATCCTCAATTTTTGACGAGCACATTATTTCCTGAGAAATTTGCGAATCAAATCTTCAAAATAGCATTGAGAGTATGGAATTTTCGTGTCATAAATTGACAAAAAATTTCATGTGTACTAATTAGTGAAACTAAGGTTGGCTGAACCGCTATAATAGTGTGGTGTTAAATGTAAAAATTTCTCCATTCACATCAGCTAAAATTATCTAAATTACAGCTGTTAAAAATCATCTAGCGAAATCTTTCCTACTGGTATTTAAAATTTACCAGCTATCATTTACAATCTATCAGTATCCTGTTTCACTATTATTGACTCTTTCGCGTTTTATATCCACGCCAAAATTTCCATAATTTTTATTGATACAACATTTATGTTAATCTGGCTAATTCAATTTGTCAACACCTGGACTTCGATGGAGTGGTTCAATAAACTTCTCAATCAATCAGCTTTGTATAGATCGGCTTATCAGTCACGTTCTACGGCACATGCTTGTTAACCTCCGGTGTTATCCAGGGAACTTGTTCAGCAATAATCGCCAAATTTTGACGTTGACGTGGAAGGGATGTAGTATCGCTCGCATTTGTTTGTCGAGATATAACACATAAATTACGTTTCCGTTGAAAATTGAAATTATTTCATATTCTGCCTTTTACAAATTAATTCGTAGCCACGGTTTAATTGGTTAATAAATCAATTGAAATAATTCGATTATGAATATAAATAATGTTGTTATTACTCGTTTATATCGGTTCCGGTTTGCTTGAGTTTGATATTTAAGCCTTTTATGGTAATTCTTTTGTTTTTCACTTGAACTCTCTTCTGTTGTCTGTCAGCCACATTTTCCACGTCTCCAAACTTTCCCACTGCATTTTCTTTATTACAAACTCTCGCGTTATGATATTAGAAATTGTTGCTATGGATGTCGACAACGTATATTTTCAACGGGATGCTTATGGAAATGCTTCTGACAAAATTATTCTATTGCGTGAAACATTTCCTGGACACGTAAATTTCTCTAAATGGAAACACTACTTGGCCGTGATTGTGTGATTAGATATCATTAGTTCCTTTCTTTAGCAAGGCGAAGATAATTCTCGAGGCAATATTCCAGGAACGATTCAAGCGCTGAAAGATAACTTCAGAGCTGTTCTTCGCGAAATAGTGTTCCAGTTTTCCGAAATTTCCATCATAGTTATTATGAAAAATCATTTGAAAATTCTAAGCAAAGGTTACTAATTTTTACCACTTGATATGAATATTTTCATTATTAGCACACTACTGTTGGCAGAATCTCGCCAGAAAAGAACTGAACTCAGGGTCCATGTTTTTAAGATATATTTTTTATTCAAGCTACCCAATTTTCAACCGTCAGAGAGAATCGAATCAAAAATTCCAAAGAACATAAATGCGTAAAATAATGAAACTTCGCACCAGTTGCATGAATTTGTTTTAACGCGAATTCTGAAAAGCATAGTATTGCAGAAGTGAAAAAAGTGTCTATAAAATTCTTATTCATTATGCTTTTAATGAGTATTCAATTTATTATATTGGAACATAAGAAGTAAACACCATATAGTGCTATGCTCCCAATAATCAGTAGATAGTCGTGTTCTGTTTTTAACACTTGATACTTTGTTATTCCGGAAATGAACTATTGTTTTCACTGACTATGTTATTGTGAAGCTGGAACCTTTCGATTGGGGTACTTATTGCAAACAAAAAGCGCTAATATTTGCAAAAATTTGGATCAAATCAGAATGAATAGAATCCTCATAGATTCGTGAAAACCTTATTATTGACATTAAAGTTATGACACGATAACAATCACAAGTACGACGATTTATCGCCTGAGGTCAAACAACCAGTCAAGGTCGACCAACGCATACTAGTTATCATCATAATATATTCTGAAATATTTTGCTATTTGTAAAGTTTGATGTACGATAGGGAAGGAAATAAATTATATTTTTAGATGGAATTTTATGGTAAATACTTCACATTTCACAGAGGTTCCAATAAGTCCCTCATAATACAAATATATTTCTTTATTTTACCCAACAGGAATATCCCAATTACAGGGTAACATGTTACAGAATGCGAAATATTACAACGTAATGATGGATAAAAACATAAAATAATTAATAATTCACAAAACTAACCAAATATATTCACTCGAAGTTTATCAGCACATTTACACATACAGTTAGTTCGCCGGTGCCTGCTCCGACAAGTTAGTACAAGCTTTACGCAAACAAAAAGTAGCTGCGAATCTTGGAACATTGAAACTAATTTCGATAGCAGATAAGGTGAATCGATCCTTCCGGTCAGCAGCTCCTGAGCAAACTTTGCACTCATGCCTAACAAGCAACGATGATATCCTCATCTCATCCATGACAAAAGACTGAACGTGGAATCAAAAAGGAATCCAAGGTCATATTATTTGATTTTTATCGCCAACATAGTTGTCAACCGGTGTGACCTTCTACTGAATGTAACTTCAAAACATTTTATATTCAGTATGAGTTTATTGCATAAACACCAAATATAAATATACTCCAAGCAGCATCAAATCATGAGGACTGCGTATTCTCAAGTAAAACTTCAAGTCATCCGCAAACGCTAAAACAGGTCACTTAAGAGAAGTGAGAAGATCATTTATATACATGATAAAAAATAATGGTCGCAAATTTGATCCCTGAGGCACTCCACATAAAAGAACATACTCAAGTGATTCTCCAAGTATGATTTGATGAGCTGTACATATGCCGGAGTGAAACCGAAGGACTAGATCTTCTTCAGCAGAATATTGTGATCGACAGAGTCGAAGGCTCGTGAAAAGTCAGTATACACCAACCTGACCTCCATCATCTAAACATTCAGTAATATACTGTAAGATTGTTGCCAAGTTAGTCACAGTAGATCTTGCCCTAACAAAACCGTGCTGCTCCGAGGAAACATATGAACCGGCTCTGAAATACATATCTCCATATAACATCTCCTCATAAACCTTCGCAAAATTGTACAATATCGAAATTGGTCTATAATTTTCAATCTGGGAGCCATCTGTTTTCTCGAATACAGGGACCACATGAGCTGTCTTCCATTTCTTAGGAAAGATACATGTTTCCAGACTGACACTAATAATAGTGGCTTGTTAATAATTTTCAAATTCAAATTATTCTTTCTTCGGAATTCTATTTGGATTATTTTGTGAATAGTTATTTTCTTTTATATTACTTTTCTTTATATCTTCTAACATATGTGTTTTTTTCAGTATTCCTTCAGTGAAACATCAACACGCTACAACATGTCGAAGGAAGCCAAGAGTATGATATGGGACTATTTAGTCTTTATCGTTTTTGTCATAGCTAGTTCCTTCGTAGCGGTCTATTCAAGATTTTTCGGCCCAAAAGAAAAAACAAAAGCGGACTATGTATTTGCTGCGGGAAAAGTATCAATGGCGGCCATGATGTTGAGTATAGCGAGAGGGACGTTAGGCGTCAGGTCTTTCTTAGGTGAGTTGATTTTCTACTAGTTATCATGAATTCCTGAACAACTGTCTTTCCATCATCTGAAATATTCCTGGAAACGTCAATATTTAATTCATGAAACCTTTTCCTGCTATCAGTTCAGATATTTATTCTTAAATCTCGTTGTTTCATGAAAAATAAAAGGAATTAACCTTCCAGAATCATATTATATATTATTCAGAACTCATTTTTAAACCACACTCTTGTTTAAATATCCTGGTGATTTTACCTTTAAATCACTCTGTTCGTGATAAAACCAGACAACTTTTTAAAACAACTGTTTGAAATACGCGTCATATAATGAAGATATAAGATAAGATAAGTACTTCCTTTAACTGGATTTTTGTAATAACCAACTATGCGCATACTGATTGGAGTATTTTCAAACTTGTTCGATTCCAACTGTTGGACTATTTCCATACCATCCTGGATTATTGCTCCCTTTATCTGCGGACAATTTTCATCACTCTTTTGATCGATTCAGAGAATGGTAGCATTTGGAGGTCTGCTTCGATGAATCGCGATTAGGTCGAGGTATGCATCTATAACCACACAAAGGTACGGTGACATCGTGGAGAGCATTGTGACATTGACGTTGCTGTTTAGAGGCATGTAGATAAAACTGATAAAAAAGAAAAGAGGGAGAATATTTGTATAGAAAAGGTTTCGATAAGTTGAAAATTACTGCAATTGACTGGGAAAAAGTGCTGTGTATGAGACAATAAAGAGGATAAAAAATGCCTCATACACCAGTTTCAGGAAGACCGTGTAAGATTAAACAAAACACTTTGTTGGCTTTAGGACGACTGGGGTTTCGCAAATTGGCTAACAGATTTGGAAATCAATGAAATATAAAAGTATGTCCAGAAACCGTCCATATGTCACTGAAAAGACAAGGCTACATATCAAGAAAACTGAAAAAAATCTCTATAATGACACTTTTACAAAAGGAACGAAGGATAGAATTTTGTCAACGTTTTCAAAAAGATAATTTTAATAATGTCTTTATATCTAATGAAAGTTGTTTCCAGCTTGGTAGACATCACTTAAAAATCCTATCAAAGCAACCTGTTACTGTTCAAATTTCCAAATTTCTCACCACAATAATGGTTTGGGGAGCAATATCTGAGCGTGATGCTACGCCTCTCTGTATAGTTGATGGAACCATCAATAGTAAAAAGTATTGTGGCATTCTAAATGATTTTCCCCTTGCTTTATACCCAGAGGGGTGGCGTTTTCAGCAGAATAATGCAAGAAGCCATACCTCGACGTTTAGTCAAGTGTTTACAGTTAAATGGAGGTTGTATAAGTATTATATAATAAATAAGATGAACATTTTGTTATAATTTTCTAATTTTAGAATTAAAAATATATACTAAATAATTACAATTGATCTTTGTTTTCTCCGGATACTTTCTAGATGGACTATAGTTGCGCGTTTAGTTGATTTTATTCTATAAATCACATCACTGCATATTTGAAATAACCGTCCACACATCTTTTTTCAACATCAAAACGCACCTGCTCGCATTGCTTATTGCTATATACATCTTTTCCAAAAAACAGGCATTCATATTTTGTGGGCGCCACCCCGTTCACCGGATTTAAATCCCATTGAACATATATGAGATATGATGGAAAAAACTTCTACAGAATCAAAAGACTTAATCTACGGTGTTCAAGTCGTTTGAAACGAAGTGCTGTAAGCATATATCGACATTTTTTCGTTGCCTAAGAGTGTACTAAGCTACGGCATAGTCAAACACATTATTTATTTTTTTTCGATTACATGGCAATGTATGCCTTGCATATTATTGTTTCATTCTTGATATAGCACCCTATTGTCGAAAAATGAAGTGGAAAAAATCATTTCTTCAAAGTTTTTTAATATTCTGCATATATATATATATATATATATATATATATATATATATATATATATATATATATATACATTCTGTCAAGAAAGTACCGGGAATTATCGATTTAAATCTGGCGGGGCAATGAGGCAGGTAAATTTTTTTTTCCTAGGTTGGTACCACTGTCCTCAATTACTATGCCAAGCTTGAGCAGGATCTGTCAATTAGTGTGTTCGTAACAGCTGATTAAGTCAGTCGATGTCAGAGTGCGTGCCGATTTTTACTATGGGTGATTACGTTGAGCAAAGAATTTGTTTAAAGTTTTGTGTTGCAAATGAATTTTCGTGTGCCGATGCATTGAAAATGTTGCAAAAGGCCTTTGGTGATGATGCTCTATCGAAAAAACTCGTGCATATCAGTGGTACAGAGCCTTCAAGGACGGTCGTGAAGTAGTCGCCCATCGACGGCTTCGATCGAAGATAACGTCGATAAAATTAAGGAAAGGGTGCTGGAAAACCGTCGTACCAGCTTGAGAGAGATAGCACATGATCTTAAGATATCCCACGAGTCCGCACGTACGATTTTGATTGATATTTTGGGCATGAGAAAGGTGGCCGCACGACTCGTACCGAAAGACCTGAATTTTCTTCAAAAACGTCATCGCGAACAGGTTGCTTCAGACATGCTGGATCGCTGTAATTCCGATTCTACATTCATGGAACACATTATAACTGGTGATGAGACCTGGGTCTACGAGTACGATATGCAAACAAGCCAGCAATCATCGGAATGGGTGGCAAAAAATGAGCCGAAACCGAAAAAACCACGCCAAAGCCGCTCGAAAATGAAGGTGATGCTCATTGTTTTCTTCGATATCCGTGGCGTGGTGCACTACGAATTCGTTCCAGTGGGTCAGATGGTAAACAAGGAGTATTACCCAGGCGTTATGAAACGTTTGCGCGAGCGTATCCGTAAGAAGCGGCCAAATTTGTGGGCGAACAACTCATGGATTTTGCATGACGATAACGCGCCTTCTCACCGAGCTACGATTGTGACGGACTTTCTCGCCAAAAACTCAACAAACGTGCTTCAGCAACCACCGTATTCGCCGGATTTGGCTCCCTGCGACTTTTTCCTCTTCCCAAAACTAAAATTGCCCCTTCGTGGCACCCGTTTTGAGTCGATTGAAGCCATAAAACAAAATTCGGCGCGAGAGCTAAAGTCCATCCCGGAAAGCGCCTATAAAAAATGTTTCGATAATTGGAAGTGCCGTTGGCATAGATGTATTAGAGCAAATGGAGCCTATTTTGAAGGCGACCCAATAAATTTTGACGATTAAATGTGAAAATGTTGTTTTAATTGAAAATTCCCGGTACTTTCTTGACAGAGTAGTATATCGACATTTTTTCGTTGCCTAAGAGTGTACTAAGCTACGGGATAGCCAAACACATCATTTATTTTTTTTCGATTACATGGCAATGTATTCCTTGCATATTATTGTTTCATTCTTGATATAGCACCCTATTGTCGAAAAATCAAGTTGAAAAAAATCATTTCTTCAAAGTTTTTTAATATTCTGCATATATATATATATATATATATATATATATATATTAGTGGGACATACATAAATCGATCGGTACTCTAGTTATAGGGCAGACTACATATGGTTCATTATTGGATAAACAAATAAACCAAAATTGTACATGAGCGGATTACATATGTTGTTTCATGTTTGTGTGGTGTCATTCTAATGGGACGACAATTTATTATTTTTATTACAGCAGATGTGACCCTGATGATACCGTACGACACTTCCAGATAGAAAAATGACATTTATTAGATATAATCTCACGCCAAAACGATAATAATACTAGTTCTATTCGGTAGTTAATTGATACATAATACATAATATTATTCACAGATATTATGCAATTAGGATAATTCCATTCATACCATCTTTCAAAGGCCGAGGTGATTAAGTATTAAATTGGATTTTTCTCTACCTAATGAAATCTGAAAGAATACCACTCTGAGTGGTGACGTTATGATTTTAAGCAAAATTTCAATTTAAACTACCCTAGATTGAAATGATAAATATTTAAATAACCTATGTTACCAGGCAACGGCAACATTTTTCTAACTTTTGCTGAAATTCTCACAATTTTCATTGAATACTAGAACTCAAATATCGGTTCATAAAAATTGTGTCTTTCGTTCAAAGTTTTTCTCCGCTGATCAAAATTTTGTGAAATTTATTAAAACAAATTATGGACTGGAACTTAAAAATAGACTTTAAAAATTTATCCACGGACATTTATGTAGCTCGGTAGGAAAATAAATTAAAAGAGGCTGACACAAAAAAAATTATTGAAACTTTTTTTTATTATTATAATGACGACATCTGAAACCGATAGATGCTTCTTGACCTTGAAAAGAATAAAAACTCTTTCACGAAATTATAGTCCGTCTAGAACGTAGCTGGAAAAAACAGAGCTCAATTTTTATTATTTAGTATATATTTTTAATTCTTGAACGGTAACAGGTTGTTTTCATAAGATTTTCAATGATTTTTACCAAGTTGAAAACAACTTTCATCAGATATAAAGACCTTATTAAAGTTATATTCTTGAAAACATCGACAAAATTCTATGCTTCGTTCCTTTTAAAAACTTGTCATTATAGGGATTTTTTGGTTTCCTTGATATGAAGTCTTGTCTTTTCAGTGACAAACGGATGGTTTCTGGATATACCTTCATATTTCGTTGATTTCCAAATCTTTTAATCAATTTGCGAAACCCCAGGCGCGGATTGTGTCGTTCTAAGGCCAAAAAAGCGTTTAATTTTACGCGGTCTTCCTGAAACTGGCATACGCCTCATATGTATGCCATTTTTATCCACTTCATTGTCTCATATACATAACTTTCTGCAGTTCAGTCAATAGAACCAATTTTCTACAGTTTCGAAAATCTTTTCTATACAAATATTCTACCTGTTTTCTTTTTTTCTAGTTGAGACATTATTTCATAAATTGTATACCTGTTGACAATGATCAATTTGTCAAATAGTGTTGCCATGCAACTTTGGCCATAATCACCTATCGGCACAACCTCACCCTATACTTTTGTCTTAGAATATTACAAAAAAGAATTATATTACAATTATGGAAAATAATAAATTCCGGATACTTTCTAGATGGACTATATATGCATGAAAATAGGTTGAAAACTTTCTCTATGCTGTCTGTTCAAAAAAAAATTATAAAAGAAATACAAAATTTCAATAGAAAAGTTAAAGATAAGTATGTATCCAAGAAATCCCAAAGAATACATTTTATTTATAAAAAAACAAGTGTTATTGTTTTTTCACCGAAATACGTAGCAAGTAAACTCACTTTATTTTTTTAAATTTTTGTTCTTTCTTGTTGTTCCTGGGAAAAACCGAATTTAACAAACCAAGAAATGACAGTATTTCTTTTTATTGCAGTTGTTTCTTTCACGTATTTTCATTTTATCGATATTAGAACATTTTTTCTTAGTCATAATGAAAAAATCACCAATTCCCAACACCAACAGATATGAAACAGAATTAATTTTCTAGTGATCATTAATTGCGTGCTGTATTAGTTGTCTTTGAGGTTTTAATTAGAAATATCTCCTAGGTTCAAATGCACTTGAACGATGATAATGATGAAAACAACTGTTCGCTGTTAATCTTGATCATTTATGAGACCCATTTCAGGATGAATGTTAATGCTTTCAGTAATTAATCGACAAATAGTTCTTGCTGATACTTCAAGAATGAATGGATATGTAATAGTTTGCCTTTACCCTGAAAAGAAATATTAAATATTTCGTCACAAATGATTTTTCCAGCTTAAGGAATAAACGGTAAAAAGTGTTCAATATTTCGAAAAAGATCCTTGAAATGGATCCTTTTATATTCCGATAAAAGACTGGGAACAAGAAATCCATTATTTTTTCGGTGGATGGCTGTAGTGATCGATATTTCCTAAAATAACGATCAAACAATTTCAGATTTATGTTCTTTGTCAAGGTGACATTTCCCTTTAAAATAATTATTCTGCTCTTTTTTGTTTGGTCTGTACAATTGTGAGTTACGGGGTATTATAAGTGTAAGTCGACAAAGAGAAGAGTCAGCATATTTTAAAGTTTTTATCTGATAAGGGCAAAAATGCAAGCAATGGTTTCGTCGATTCAGTTCAGGTATTTTGGATGTTAAAGAAGCACCTCGCACATGCAAGCTCATCGTCGAAAATGTCGATAAAATCACAAAAATAAGTTGACCTGAATCTTAGTAGTCGTACCATTACTCAGGAGCTACATATCGACCACAAAACAGTTTTCAACCATTTTCCTCTGCTGGATTAAAAAATAAGCTCGGTGTTTGGGTGCCACACCAATAAACACCAAAAAACATGATGGACTGAATTTCCCTCCGCGAAGCCTTGGTCAAGCGGAATTAAATGGACCCATTTGTTAAACGGATGATGACTGGGGATGAGAAGTGGTTCACATACGACAATGTTGTGCGAAACGATCGTGGTCAAGGCGTGGTGAAACATCTCAAGCGTGGCCAAAGCAGGACCAACGCCCAGATAGGTTATACTGTGCATTTAGCGGGACTAAAAAGGAATAATTTATTATAAGTTGCTTCTATATGGCCAAACACTAAATTCGTATCTCTACTGTCAACAAGTGGACCGTTTCAAGCTAGCGATTGAACAGAAACGCCCAGAATTGACAATGAAGAGGTGTTGTGTCCCATGAGGACAAAGCCAGGCCACACACGTCTGTAGTGACTCGCTAGAAACTCCGAGAGCTTAATTGGGAAGTTGGAATGCACCCTGGAGCTGGCGCCAAGCGATCCTTTTCTCGCATTGCAAAACTTCCTGGGTGAAACTGGCATCAAGAATAGATTGTAAAAATCGATTACTAGAATTTTTTGCCAATCGGGACCAAGACTTCTATGAGAGAGGCATCATGAAGCTACGTTTTAAATTACAACAAATTATAGAACAAAACGCTGCATATCTGACCCAAATCAGATAATCTGAAACATGTTAAATAAAGTCTTTACGTTCACGTAGAAATAATAGAGTTTTTTCCTCAACCCATTATTATACAGGATTATGCATGGAATTTGTCCCATACTTCACTCCTTTGTTATTTTTGACAGACATGACATATGATGCTAAACTTTAGTTGGTTTGTTTTTCATTCAATTACCTTTGAAACCTGCATCTATTCGTGAAAATCGATAAAAAATAACTGAGTTATGCCTCTCAATCTATTTTTCTGCATGTTGACTGATAATGTGCTATTTTACTAAATTCAAAATCATTCAATAAGGTGACATTTTATCACATAGAACTGTCACTTTACTGCATAGTACGGTCACTGTCACAGTTTGCATTCCTGGATGATCTTGAGGTGCCAGTAGTTCTTGGTGATGAGATATATTTTTCGAAGTTTTCAACTTATTGGCAATGCTTCTGCCGCACTAGTTGACTTCCATTCTCCATGCCTTTTGAGTGTTTGAATGCCAGCTGCACTGTCAGCGAGGAAGGTGGCAGAGGTCCTCAAGCAATGGCCAGTATTACTGGATGCATCTGGGAGTTTTAAGTATTCTTCAACTTTTTGAGGAATTTTTGCAAAACTATTGATGACAACTGGTTGTGTTGTGGATGTACCGTGATTATAGTGAACGAAATATCTATTGTGTTTTACTTGTTTGGGGCTCAATTGGGCTTATGATACATTTCTTATCCAATGGACTTTGATCCTTCGGTAAATACACATTTTTTCTTCGGTTTGGTATCATATAAAGTTATAACAAAAATGTTTCCAGTGTCTTTCATATCGTTGACAGTTAAACTATATAATTCTGCACGCCGACATGCCCCATTTAAACCAAATATTAGTAACACTTTCATTAATGAGAACTTATCATCTGGAGTCACTTTGAAAACATAATAACGTTTTCCCTAGTCAAAACTTTCGATTCCTTTGCTTCGTATGTGCCAATTGGACGTTTCAAAAGGGCAAGTAACTTTTTGTATTGTGAAATATCCACATTTTCATTTATTTGTATAGTACTTTTCAATATGGAATATGTTGACCATAAACTGGATGCCTTGAGAGTTTTTGCCTAAAATAATGGAAGACATTGTATAAAAATACATATAATAAGTAGCTTACCTTCTCAAACAAATAAGCTAGCATTACACTTTCATCGCTTCGCAGTGCGTTTCTTGTCATCTTTCAATTACAAAATATTTCATATACCTTCTCGTATTTTTCCTTGGATTTTAAAGGTATTAAACTCGAAGACGCTACTCGAGCGGCATTCAAAATGTCTTCAGAACAATTTTCTGAAGTGTTGATAGTAGCAGGGCTCATTTTTATAATTAATATTTAACTTAATCTCAATCCGACCCACAAAAATGACTGCTTATCTGCTGTTATGTAAATAAACAGACCGTGTCAAGTTAGTAGGTTACGGAAATTCTGCACAGGTATATACTTGCAATGAATTTTTTAAATTAAGTAACTTGCTCGCTGCGCTCGCTCGTACTCAAAAGCTATACTAATGTAGTAAAACTTTGCTTTTCTAAACTTGTTGTTTAATATACTATTTTGATCTGCGGCAATAAGAAAATATCATTGTGTGTCAAACAAGGACTTTCGGTGAAAAACCACTCAATTCGATGTTTTGACGTCTCAAAAACGTTGTTTGAGCTGATATGTGAGCTATGGTTGAAATATGATGAGGAGTATGAGCTACGGTAAACAGGAATTGTTTTAAATCAGGTCTGTGCAGCTTGCATCTGTACTACAGTTCAAAACTCAAATACAGCCGAGCAGGTTTTGTTGATCGTCGGGCATAAGTAGCATATAGGCATGTTTCAAAGCCAACACAGCGACGCATCTATATTCTAACTGCATAGAGACACCAGTGTTTTGTAAAATAAGCACTGCACTTAAAATAAGACAAAAAGCTTTAAAACCTGCATGCCTGCTCCTAATGATGTGACGACATGTCGAGTTTTTCTGAAAAAACATGCGACCATTTGCTTCGGAGTGCTTCATGTGTGCACAACTTTTCTGGGATTTGGCTCTTCCTGAAAGACCCATATCCATATTTTGCTTAATTTCGAGTTCACATGTATAAATCCATGATTCATTGCCTGTCACGATCTTATAGGCGTCTTTTTAACCCCTGCCACCGAATTTTTACAACGTTTTTTTTCACAATTCGGAAAGAGTGATACTCAAATTATGCGGTATCCAACAAATCTTTTTGATGAATATATGTTCATGCAAATTTGATTGTAAGCAGTGGAAGAAATGCCCAAGTAATCCTCAAACTCACGGTATGTCAAATGCATCGATCCACTCAGACGTAGTAGCCAATTTTGGATGACCTTCACGAAATTCTTCCTGTAGCGCAGTGCGACCACGATTGAAATGGGAAAACCAGCGAAACACGGTAGTTCGAGATGGTGCTTCATTACCAAAACTCGAGGCCAGTGGATGTTTCAAGTCTCTGTGAAATATACAAATACTATTCCTATGTAAACACTGTCTAAGAACGTTCACCATTAAAAATGTCAATTTTTACGATAGAAATGTCAGATTTGATACATTCACATCAGTGTTGCCATATCTCATGAGCTAAGTAGCAATCCTCGTAAATCCTGAGTTTGGAAAGCAAAAATGAGTAAAAACAGTATTTTGTTCCATTGAATTTTTTCAGTTAGCAAATGTTTCTCTAAAATACTGAATTCATATAAATAGTTTGGTATGTGTATGTATTTTGCTGTCATTTAGCAAACGTTATCTGATAGCTACCAGTTTGTTTTGAAGAAACATATGATATATACATCTCATCTTACTGAAATAAATGTCACAGTATCCTGTGAAGATCTCGTGGAATTACTCACCTAATTGTATCGCTTTTTCAACTCAACAAACCAACTGACTGTTTCTCTAACCTACTTCCATTATGTGGAAAAGAAACAAATGGAATTTATTAGCCAGATGTCTGAAAGAAACCCCGAAATTACCCGATGTTTCAGGAATGAGTTTTGCCAAACTTTATTTTATTTATTTCTGACCTAATCTGCTTTCGCAGTCATTGAAAAATCTTCACTAAATTGGACAGTTAACTTGCTGAATACCCGAGCAACTTCATGAAGAGACTAATAGGGAGTGATTATTCTCCTCCATGAGAAAGAATGGAGTTACTTGACGGGGTTGTGATGTTTGGAAAGAAAACAGCAAACTTGAAGAACTGAGCTCGGAGAGTTCCTTTCAAAATGTTTCTTTTGAAGTGACGCGTTTTATGATCATAAACGAAAATATTGAATATCGCCGAGAATGGGTTTGTGGAACGTTCAGCGCCAGCTTTCATGAAAATACATTGGAGCGTTTTAGAGGAAATTTAGGATAAGTCCTGTGAAACGTTTAGAAAAGCTGCATTTTAAGAATACGTTATTCATTAGACTGTTCGACATTTAACCTAAAGGGACTTTCATAACCAGCGCCTCATTTTCTTTTATGAATAAAACACATTACCTATTTGAAAATTATTGAAATTTTTATTTATTTATAAAGTTCAATGAATACTATTAGTTATGAAACAAAACATAATTTAAATGTCGACAACGGAAACGCTGGCAGGAATGAAGTCGTTGAACCCAATTTTCCATGACTCTCTCACACAAATTAGGCCATATGTTAGCAAGTACTTATTAAATATTGATCTGTATATCATCTAAATTTGGTGGATGATTGCTGCAAACCAATGACCAATGACTTAATAAAAAAATAACCCTAAAGAAAGACGTCCAATCGAGTCAAATCACAAGAACGAGGCGGATAATTTATCGGTCCGTTTCTTTCGACTTTTTCTAAGTACCAATTACCGAATACACGACGCTTCAAATGATCTTTTGGTATGAGTTCTTGGGTTAAAACAAACAATTTTTTATGGATATAAACCAAGGCCTTTTCGGGAAATTCGTCACAAAGACGCCTAAGAGATGCCGTCGAGAAATCGATAAATTTTAGTCTTCACGAACACTTACACGTAAGGCAGCAATATTCTCTCCACTTTTTGCATTTCTTTGTCTCACTGGCACATGCACATCATGAAGTATAAAATTTATTTCAAACTACTTCACTTAACTTTCAACTGTTCTTTTATCCGAAAGACCATAACGACCAAAATTTGGAGTTAAAGCACGTGAAGTTAGAGTAGCAGATCGCGATGTTTCATAATAAATTTGGATTATTTGAAAGGTTGTTGGACTGTGTACCTCTTCATGATTAAATGGTAGACATTGGCAAATATAACTATCAGTGTCCCAAATAAACAAGTGCTGCCATGCTTGAGTATATAAGTTTAAAAATGTGGCGTTCCTATTGAAAGACCCTTTACTTTAAGTACCTTTGAATAGACACTTTACGAACAATTGCAGCAGATTAAATTGCTTATTCGATACGTGGTTTTCAGTTTGAAAACGAAGTTACTTTTTTGAGCGTTTTAAGGAATATCTGAATAAATAATTGCTACTATGCTATGTACCTGTTGGGACCAAGGGGCGTTGTATACTACGAGCTGCTAAGACCTGATAATTAAATTACGGTTGAACGATAAAGAATGCAATTACTTCGTTCGGACCATGCATTACGAAACTAGGCAGCATATAATGGCAGACATGATTAAATTATTCTTTTGAATGGACCTCACGTCGCTGAAGTTGTCCTAAAATAGTCCAGAAATGTTCGAATGGGATATTTGACCTGCCGTATTCTCCAGACATTGCTATTGGCTGCTTCGATGGGTAGAATAAGATTTGGCAGGTTTTTTCGAGAAAATCACCTGTGAGGTGATCAAAAGTAGTCAGCAGTGATTTTAATTGATTAGTCAATTCATTATCTTCTGAAATAAAGGCATTTTTAACCTAAAAACCAACCGAATTAATTTGTACTCCCAGTAATTGAATAAGTACCTGAAAAAAGGCAACTTTTGAGCTCTATAAAATTCAGGAAAATCAAGCCTAAACTAGACATCTAGATGAATTAAAAAACCTTTATATTAAATACCAAATAAATATCTTCAAATTGATATTCACCAACAAATTGCTGATAAACGAAACACTCAACATTTTTCCAAATTCCTTCTAAGTTTCCTGTATGTTCAGTACTATGTATTTTATTGTTTCAGGTTACCCTTCGGAGCTTTTCTATAGGGGCTGCTCCATGTGGGAGACTCTCTACGGAATGGTGCTGGCGTATCCAATAGTATGTTTTATCTTCGTCCCTGTATACTTCAGCCTGGGTATAACGTCAGTCTATCAATACTTGGACCTGCGATTTAAATCTCGACTTGTGAGATGTCTAGCTTCTGGCACATATATCGTGAGACAGCTGCTCAATCAAGGAGTCACAGTTTTCACCCCCTGCGTGGCACTGAACACTGTTATTGGAATTCCGTACTGGGCATCCATCTTCGGTATCACAGTTGTCAGCATTATTTTCACGATATTGGTGAGTATTTCACTATCAGAGCGGAAATATTTCTTGAAATTATCGTTTAAAAAAAACGTTTTGCTTTATTGCGAAAAATTTGAGCTCTGTATACTGCATGCCTAGTATTCTATTTCGTAGGAGCTTTGTGAATAATAATAAAAGATAAAAATTTCTTTTTAATGGAGCTTGAGGAAAAACTGAGTGGAGTATACCCAAGGATATGATTCGGAGGCATAAATAAAATTGAGAACCAGCTGAAGACAAGAAACAACTCGACGTCTTGACTAGGCTGAAAGATATGAATTATTTCAGAATATTCTAGAGGCAGATTTGAAGAACTGGAGACACAAAAAACTGTTTCTTGTTCCATCTGGTTCACTAATTTCTTGTGAGCTAAGTTTGCAAATTTCTTATTCACTGTTAGACGAGTGCGTCCACGTTTATTCCAAAAATAGCCAAAAATATTCTTAGAAAAACTTAGATTAGAAAAATCTGAAGCAAAATCAATTATATGAATTTCGGAAGCGTGATAATCTCTAATGGCCAAGAACGCATTTTTTTAATTTACATGTGTTTCATACGGAGAAAATATTATTCAAACAACATATGCATCTATAAGCGAATTTCATTGAAATGCCAGAAGCAGTGCATATTTAATTAAAATGAAATTACAGTTCGTCTAGAAAGTATCCGGAAAAAACAAAGATCAATTGTAATTATTTAGTACATATTTTCAATTCATGAATTAGAAAATCATAATGAAATATTCATCTTATTTACTTAAAGAACCTTCATTTAAATGTAAACACTAAACATTCACTAAACTTCACTAAACCTTCATTTAAATGTAAACACTAAAACTAAACGTCGAGGTACGCCCGAAACTATATCACCTCCATAATTTTCGGTGATGGTAGTCCAGGACTGTAAAACTGACTGAATTAAATCATCTTTATTTCGTGGCTCTGCTATCTTCATCAGTCGCTATATGTTTTCAATGGGACTAAGATGTAGAGAAGCTACTGGCCATGAAATGGTCGTCACTTGGTGTTCTTGCATCCAGCTTGAGTATAGATCGAAGTATGGCATCTTGCATTATCCGGCTGATATAAAGCATGCGCCATTTCAAGAATAAAATCGTTTAGTATGCCACAATACATTTCACTATTAATGGTACCATCAACTATACACAGAGGCGTAGCGCCACGCTACGATTTTGCTCCCCAATCTATTAGTTTAGTGGGAAATTTGGAAATCAGAACAGCAACAGGTTGTTTTGATATGATTTTTAAGTTGGAAATAACATTCATCAGATATAAAGATATTATTTAAATTATCTGCTGGAAACTTTGACAGAATTCTATCCTTCCCTCCCTTTTTAAAGGTGTCATTATAGGGATTTTTTTTGTTTCCTTGATATGAACCCTCGTCTTTTCAGTGACATACGGACGGCTTCTGGACATACTTTTATATTTCGTTGATTTCCAAATCTGTTAGCCAATTTGCGATACCCAAGGCGCGGAGTGTGTCGTCCTAAGGCCAGTAAAGAGTTTAAATTGTTTTCTCTAATCTTACGCGGTCTTGCTGAAGCTGATCTATGCCTCATATTCATGCCATTTTTTATGCTCTTTATTGTCTCATATGCAGCACTTTTTCCCAGTTCAGTCAATAGCACTAATTATTAACGTTTCGAAAACCTTTTCTATACAAATATTCTAGCTGTTTTCTTTTTTCTAGTTGCGACATTATTTCTTTAATTGTTTATTAGTGTTGCCATGCAACTTTGGTCATAGCCGACTATCTGCACAACCTATTTTATACATTACTTTCGTCTTAGAATATTACAAAAAGACGTATATTAAAATTATGAAAAGTAATAAATTCCGAATATTTTCTAGACGGACTATAATAGCAATACTGACTTTATTTCCTCTATATCATTTTTATAGATAACTTTTACAATCATTAAATTTACATTGTGAAAAATGAGAAGCCCTTTCTTCTGAACTGTCATCATTTTCAGATCATCCAGTTAGTCTTTTGTTGTTTATCTCATTCTACTATGTATGGTATATAGACTCCACAAACACAAAGGTAAAATTCTGAACATTTTATCCTATTCAATTTAGAAGGTGTTCGAAACGCACAAACAACTGGCAATTATTCGAATCAAATATTTGTTGCATTGTTTTCACGGATATAGAGAGAGCGAAACAAACAAAAATCTTCTCCCCACTTTACCTTAACATTCTCTTTCGATCGAATGACATATGAAGTGGAATGACGGCATCAAAAAATATATAAACGAATAAATCTCACAGTATGATTGAGTGCCCTAACCGAAAATATCTGTTACCTCCAACATCAAAGTAGACGATGGAACTTTTCCAATTGATGTGAAAAGCCCTTGTTTTATGCCCCGTTCCGACAAAAAACATGACAGTGACATATATCTTCCATGGGAAAATTAAATTTTCGTCCTATTGCCAGTCTTTCGCGTACACCCAATCCAGAAGATTCATAAATATTTAAATTCAATTTGTCGCCTGTATTCAGCAAGTCTTATCATTGATGCTGTCCAATCCATAAAAACATCATGTTAAGTTTCACTGTGGGACAGGCTAGAGGATATCCAGGTGCTCTAATGGAGGAACTTTTCAATTTTAATGCTCGAAACGGCGCTTCTTGAATAAAAATAGTTCATCACGTCATTCGTTATGTATTGGAGTTACATTTCTTGCAAACGCATTAAAAGGTAGAATTCCTGATAGAGTAAAATGTTGAATAAATGTATAAACTCAGAGGTAAATATAGGAACATCATACTAGCATATTGTCGGTTGTTGTAAAATGAAGCGCCGATGATATGTCTTGGAAAACATGCAATTCCTATATCACTACAGAATCGTGCTGAGAGATCTGGTTATAGTTCAAGTAATTGCCAGACAAATATTATGATTAGTACATGCCGTGTGGTAATCAGACTTTCGCACACAGAGTAAAATTTTGTCCTAAAATTTTTCTACGTTAATAGTTGTCAATGACTTCACCTAGCACAGGTCCAACTTCAAACCAGTTCAGAACTCTACCCTTGCGCAGTTATAAAAATGTTTTTTTCTACGAGTGTGGACAGCTCAGTGGAAGACCATCGGGCTCGTGACCGTGAGGTCCGGGTTGGAATCCTGTTTAAGTGGAAATAAATTTTCTATTTGGAGGGGTGTCTGCCACCATTTCACTGTTGGGTCAAAAATTAACAGTGCTTTGTCCTAAAACGGCGTAAGATCCCAGTAACAAAGCCTACCCAGAACACCACTGAACTCCTACCTCGCACAAGCTGAAAAAGTTTCTGAAGGATCTTCACAGAAGATCTAGGAGTATCAGGATAATAATAATAATAATAGTAATACTTCCTCTACAGAAAATGACGAAATTTCTACTACTAGCCAAATATGTAACTACCTATTTACGCAGTGGCAACATAAAACTGTACGATTTGACACGATTAACAAGCGATACCGTAGCATCTGTAAAGTGAAAACGCACGGCGTATAACCAATAAGTATAGTACAGATAAGAACTCGACATTACACACTTCCAGAATTACGCATTCACCGCTTCGCGGCTCGTGCGTAATATGTTTCTTACACCTCTCGTTACGACGTATTACAGGTCAAATAATTCGACTAATTTTTTTTTGGATTTGTTGATTTTATCCTCTTTGTTCGGAATCGATGCAGAATAAAAAAAAAGCTGTTTCTCTTTACATAATATACAAACTTCACTGGATCCGTATAATTCCGATTCCTATTGTGGAAATTAAATTTCATAGCTATTTCATGCAGTTTTGTTATTTAGATCCGTATCAAACATTATCGAAATCACTGTAGAAGCTCACGTATGTATCAATTTCACTGATTGGAGTTAAGTTTCACCGAGTTCTTGCTTCATAATCTAATTTCACCTTATAATTTATTAATGCCCAATCGGGTTAGCATTTCCTCAACAATTAGATCGATAATGTGGATTAATCAGTTGGAGAATATTTAAGCACATGTTACGCGAGAAAATTTCCCTGGGGTGCAACATGACATGAAGGAGAATGGAGAACATCCACTAGGATTTCCAGAGGCCCTCTCGCTCGAATTTCAACACAGAATATGGTTAGATTACAAGCTAGATGAATTAAATGGGAAAGTCTTTTTGGGAAAACTACTGTTGTTGGCTAATAACCTAGTTGCATTTTGCTGGAGTGTTAACACTGTATCAGATAAGTTTTGATTCAAATATCATTATCCGTGAGATAACTGTAATTGTAAATAAACATAAATTGAATATTATTCGAAAGGTTTTTTTCAATTTGCGTGAACTACCTTCTCCGCGAACTGCTCTTAGAGTGGCCCCACTTCTGCTTATTGGACAACTTTTAGATACTTTACCAAACAGGGCAAGAAATAGAACAATGAAAGATAAATTTCAAGAAACCCTATCGAAGATATGTTCTTCCAGGAAATTGTTGACGGTTTTTGGTTCAGCAATAAATCTCTTCTCTTTATGACGACTAAACTTTCTATGATATCTTGAACCGGAAATTCGTAATGGGTTGAAGGATCGGAAGTGCTTTCGATCTAGTTTCCACGAGAGAGCCTGTATATAAACCCTGCACATCAATATCTTTGCCGGTCTTTTTATATTTGTCTTTTTTCCTGCTTCAATTCTTGAGTGGCTAATCTCAGCAAGGATGTGAGTTTAAATACATATGTAAAATGCGCAAAAACTGCCGTAGGACAGGTCTAATTTCTGTGCTCTACCTAAAATCAATATATTTGGATCTTCTCCCCATGTAATATTATCCATTTGTGGAGGCATTTTATATCGAGTGAAATTTTATCATGTTTCACCTTGAACCTACCGCAGACTTCATTCATTTAAAATATTTCATATTATTATGAATTCAGTTCATTCTTTTCATATACATGCTTATCAAAAAATGAGCGACTACCAGTAAGCTCTCTATATATTCCTCATTTTGCCAACATATTCTAGGAGCAACTTTCCTACTGATCGTTTTAAAAACGACGTTTTGATCGGGAACTTAATGAATATTAAATTCTCCCGGTATCGGCAAGAGTCTACCCAATTTTCATACTGTACTCGAACTAGCGGAACTACTAGGTGTCTTCTGAAAGTTAGTTGGGAAGTTTCTATTACCTCATCCAAAACAACCCCTCACACATCTTGAAAACTGATAACCGATATAGCCACTTAGAAACCGCACCGTGCTCCACACAGGTAAGTAACCACCGCTAGTTTTCCCTTAAGACGATCCCGTTTGAAGGATGCTTCCGTCGATGAATTTATTATGCCCGTACCTTGGTTAATTCGATGCCTGCCATGAAAACTACACAGGGTGATTTTGAACTTGGAAGGTTTCATCCTCTCGAAACTACGATGATATCGAGGTTTCAGAATTGCCAGTGAGATATGAACGCGAAATTACCTTTTAAGTATGGGAAGTTTGGCTATTCTGTAGGTGGAATGAAGGAAGTTTTGTGGTTATTGTTTCTTTAGTGTATTCCATGTCGAGCTGTGGCAACTCAAAAGAGGAAAGAACAGATGAAACACCAGCAGAAATTTTCATATTTTACTGTTTGATTTAAATTCTTACACTCCAAAAATATAAAATTTCTTAGCTCTGGGACTTTTCAAAGGATTCATTTTCGTGGCCTATAAGAAACTACACTCATAAAACATATTGTAACTGGTGATGAGACAAACCAGACAACAAGCTTGAGATGGCGCCTTCCAACTTAGCCGAACTAAAAAAAAGCACATCAATGTCGATCGAAGGTTTCTTCCTCTCGATCGAAAGGTTCCTCAATCATCGCATTGTTGTGCACAAAGAATTCTTGCCAAACGGTGAGACAGACAATGATGCACTGTCTCACAAGACTATACTTGCGAACGAATTTCTAATACCATAATCTGGCCAATACGTTGTTCAACTCTTGGCTACTTTGAACGGGGCTCACTTGCTGCCCACTCACATAACAACCTTTTTGAATAAGACGTCTAGTAATAGATCCATAGCGCTTGGCATCATCGACGCGTTGTTTTGTTAACAAGTACCGTACCTTCTTCGAAACCAGTTTTTTTCTAGAAAAATTTTCATGTAAGGAATTAATGCATCAGTAAAATTATATCAAATATTTAATTTTTTGTGCAATCAGAAAATTGATGTATGGGGCATTCCAAGTCGGCCTGCTATTCTTCGACCAATCCAACCTTGTTCCACGAATAGAGTAGCTTGAGCATACTTCTCACGAGTTAAATTTGTTGATTCCCATTTTATGTGATATTCGATTATGAAAGAAAAATTTCATGATAAGGTGTATGAGCTATAGTAAATAGAGCGGGTACTACCATTGTAGTTACCGACGCGTGAGCATGGCCATTTTACCAGGTGACCACTAAGCAGTCTCTACAAACGCCCAAAAGCAGGTTGCGTGATAAGAATACTCCTTATCATCGCTCAAAGTGAAAACCCATCCAATGAAGTTGAACTCATCCCGCTTCCAGTTTCGGCTTCAGTTTGAAAACCTACATTATGACTGGTAGCAGCGAAGCACTATCCTACCGCTACTGGCTCTGCAGCTCAATACCCTAGTTCTGTGGGACGTAATTCATACGCCGAAGGGGCACTACCTAGCCGTAAACACAAGAAATAAAATAAATCTCAAGAAGACATCGACACTGTTTCGTGCAATAAAAATCGATCGTACCATGAAGATCCACGACCCCTTGTGAAGCCTTTCAGTCGAACCTGGTTCGAGCACCAATGGCCTTACACCATATCTTCAAGACCCAAAACCCCAAAAAACAAAGATCAATTGTAATTATTAAGTACATATTTTTAATTCTTGAATTAGAAAATCATAATGAAATATTCATCTTATTTACTTAAAGAACCTTCATTTAAATGTAAACATCTGAAAATTGATGTATGGGGCATTCCAAGTCGGCCTGCTATTCTTCGACCAATCCAACCTTGTTCCACGAATAGAGTAGCTTGAGCATACTTCTCACGAATTAAATTTGTTGATTTCCATTTTATGTGATATTCGATTATGAAAGAAAAATTTCATGATAAGGTGTATTAACTATAGTAAATAGAGCGGGTACTACCATTGTAGTTACCGCCGCGTGAGCATGGCCATTTGACCAGGTGACCACTAAGCAGTCTCTACAAACGCCCAAAAGCAGGTTGCGTGATAAGAATACTCCTTATCATCGCGCAAAGTGAAAACCCATCCAATGAAGTTGAACTCATCCCGCTTCCAGTTTCGGCTTCAGTTTGAAAACCTACATCATGACTGGTAGTATCGAAGCACTATCCTACCGCTACTGGCTCTGCAGCTCAATACCCTAGTTCTGTGGGACGTAATTCATACGCCGAAGGGGCACTACCTAGCCGTAAACACAAGAAATAAAATAAATCTCAAGAAGACATCGACACTGTTTCGTGCAATAAAAATCGATCGTACCATCAAGATTCACGACCCCTTGTGAAGCCTTTCAGTCGAACCTGGTACGAGCACCAATGGCCTTAAACCATATCTTCAAGACCCAAAACCCCAAAAGCGTTTCTTCTTGAACAGTCCTGAGTCAAGAATTACCCACCATCAGATGAATGAAATACCCTTGCAGACTTTCAACCATTGTCCCCTCTAGTCCAATACCAATTAAGTGACCAAAAGTAGGAATACTCCTGTGGGACTCCATCCTCCCGAGGTTACGCAGTAAATTAAATAACGCACTCGACCATTGGACAGAAGGATTCGAAAGATTAATATTCAGTAATGTAGAGTTATGCCAGTCTTAAGGGTGTAAGCCCTGTACTACAACAAACACACGTGCCATCATGTAGGTACTACGACCATTTCACCTCTGTGAAACTAGGGGCCTAGTCAAGGCAAGCTCGTCCATCCCGACAAGATTTGGCGACGAGGGGTACAGCCGTGCTAAATAGAAAGCTTTTCGAACGTGTGCAACTTACAACCTTCACAATGCAGTGCTGTAATACCGATGAAAGCAACACAGCTCATTTATATTTGTCCTGCGTAGAACTCCTAATGTTTTACGAAACAATAGCACCATTTTATGCATATGAATACACCTCACCAAGCTTATTCAAGAAGTGATTACTCTAAGCGTTACAAAGGAAGAACTTTTCCTCATGCTCACGTCACATCTTGTTAATCTTGGTATTTCTCTCCAAATGGTCAACGGTCTTTTTTCTATCAAAAAGCTACGTCCTCATAGATAAAATTCTTTTTTTTTTGCTCGCTCCCCATGACATTGTAGCTTGACGCGCTAGGGGCGCTTGTCTTGACTAGGATCATAGTTTCATCCCAGTGAAATAGGGGATTAAGTCTTGATCTCTAAATCAATGTCACTCACGCCAGTCACTGGACCCGTGTGGTGAAATGGAGGGCTGAGCCACGTTGTTCAACTGAGTGTCAAGGATGTCTGCTGCAGCAAAAGACTTCACCCTTAAAACTAACGTACGCTACCCTATTGCAGTAAATCTCCGGAGTTTTCTGTCCGATGTCCGAGTGCGTTATGTTGCATACTGCGTTACCTCGGGAGGGTGAAAGCCCTTGGGAAGTATTCGTACGACCTGGCCATCCAATTGTTGTTACACTCGAAGGGGCAATGGTTGAAAGTTCGCATGATGGACTAGAAGAGTATTCCATCTATCTGTTCGGAGAAACTCATGTTCAGGATATCTCGAGAAATGCTTCAGGGTTTAGCGAGACTTAATGGTTCGATCGGCCTCGTCCTGAACCAAGATCGTTTGCGAGACGTTTCTGGGGCTTGTGGATCCCGAGGTGTAGGTTCTTGGACTGAAGCCGGAACTGAAAGCTTGGTAGGTTCAACTCTTCAGAGTGATTCTCTATAATGCGAGATGATAAGGCGTAACCCTTATCACACTTTCTGCTTCCTAGGCAGATTGTGGAGACTGCTGAGTAGTACCCTGGTGAAAGAGCCATGCTCACATGCCAGTAATGAGTGTCAGACCAGAAACCCATCAGTCGACGGAAAATCTAATGAACTGTGATATATCTGAACTTATTTTATGATGGCTTATAAGATCACCTGAAATCTGGAAAACGCTCAATTATTTTTTTTTCATTCTTGTAACTGTAAATTTCTTCGCATTACATTGAAAGTTAATTATAATTGATCTTTTCGAATGAATGCTCATGGCAAAGACCCGCATGAAAAATAACTGAGAAATTGCTGGAATCCATTTCGGCCTAATAGACACAATTTCCTTTCGAATCCACCACGTCGATCCCCATAACAGCGAATCATAAAAGTTCATCGCAATGCTCATTTACTCTCAGCGGCGTCATCTTCATCTCTGCTCCTTCCAGATGTTCGATAATAAGAACTCAGTTGTATTCTTTTCTGTTCCTTTTTTCGGTGTAATATCCTTTCCGCAGAAATCCGACGAAAATCTTGAAATGAACCCCTATCTGCCGTATAAAATTTCCATGACAATACTGACATGGCCTCAATTTCATCCGGGATCTTCACAGTGCCATCCCAGATTTCATAACAGATCAAATTTCCAACATAAACGGCCGATTTTAATCTGGGAGCTATTTCGCAGCTTTCTGAGTACAGTTGTGCGTGCAGTAGCGGATCGGGAGATTGGATGTTGCGAACTTTTTCCATTTTTATTCTCCTCTGTTGCGGTTATGAGAGTAAAACGCTGAATGGGGTTGCTCGAGATGAAATGCACCAACAGGAAGAGCATGGAATGAAACGAAAAAGAATATTTTGACATATTCAGCAAGATACCTTTCGCAATGCTTCAATTTTAGATTGTAATGGGTCTTTCAATGGGAACGCCCCATTTTTAAATTGAAATTACTCACGAATGACAGCCACTGTTCATTTGTGACATTGACAGTTGTATTTGTCAATGTCTACCATTTAATTGTGGAGAGGTACACACTCAAACAACTTTTACAAATAATTCAAATTCATTATGAAAAGTCGCGATTGGTTACTCTAAGTTCACGTGCTCACAGGTTGTTTGTTTAGGATTTTTAAGTGATTTCCGCCATTTTGGAAACAACTTTCATCAGATATAAAGAAATTATTAAAATTATCTTCTTGAAAACGTAGACAAAATTTTATCCTTCGTTCCTTTTGTAAAGGTGGCATTATAGGGATTATTCTGGTTTCCTTGATATGTAGCCTTGTCTTTTCAGTGACATACGGATGGCGTTTGGACATACTTTTATATTTCGTTGATTTCCAAATCTGTTAGCCAATTTGCGAAACCCCAGGCGCGGACTGTGTCATCCTAAGACCAATAAAGGGTTTAAATTGTTTCCTTTAATCTTACTCGGTCTTCTTGAAACTGGTCTGTGCCTCGTATCCATGACATTTTTTATCCTCTTTATTGTCTCATATACAGCACTTTTTCCCAGTTCAGCCAATTGCACTAATTCTTTAACGTTTCGAAAACCTTTCTATACAAATATTCTACCTGTTTTCTTTTTTTAGTTGCGACATTATTTGATTAATTGTGTACCTGTTGACAATCAACAATATTTGACAAATAGTGTTGCATGTAACTTTGGCCATAGCCGACTATCTGCACAACCTATTTTATACATTACTGTTGTCCTAGAATGTAAAGAAGTATGTAAAATTATTAAAAATTAGTATATTGTGTAACTAGTGCGAGAGTTGTCGATTGCCCATGAGAGTGAAGCTCATTGGCTCGAGTGGACAATGCACAACCTCGCACGAGTTCCACATACTATTTTTTATTACGAATGCGGGGATAATGGCAGTGTAAATATGGGCTTCAGGGACAGGAGTTAAATTATTGATCACCTCATTCGCTCTTTCAAGTATTTCAGGTGGTATAGACTCAACATTACGACCAGAAGATTCATCATTGTCACTCTCATCAGTTTCCGGGATCCAGTGAGGATTATCACTCATTTTTTTAAGTTTAATTTTCTAATTTAGTTTTTCAATACGCGAGTATAAAATATTTTTATTTAAATGCCAAACCTAATTATTTAGTATTGACAGTTCGACTGTCTTTTATTTTTGTTATTTATTTTAATTTTGTCAATTTGCTTGTGCCAATGAAAATTTGCGTGCGAGAAGTTTACTTGTCGCACTCAAATCGACATTAAATTTACTCAAAACTCGTGTGGTAATTGTGAGGTGGGCAATTAGCGTGTTTTCGACCCCAAAAGCAAGCGCAAAGATAGTACTTTCCCCGCATGAGTAATAAAAAAAAATCCGGATACTTTCTAGACCGATTATATTTATGTTGATCATTTGAAAGCTTCATTTGAAGGAAGGATCTTAGTATTCTAAGTGCTGAAATAATTATTGCATTGGAATCATTTTAGTAAATTCATAATTAGGCAGAAACAACGATTTATTCATTCCCACTATAAAAAAATCTAGAAGAGCACTGACGTGAAATCAGAAGTTTTTGACGACATTACTTACTGGTTCCCCATATGGAAACCTGCAGAATCTGCCCATGATAAATATTCACGAACCGCCACTGGATAGCATGCTGCTCCCTAGAACCAGCGCGCAAAAAGAGCTGTAGGCAAACTAAATGAAAAATAGTATGAAACATTTCTCAGTACTTAGTCTATCAACTTTTCTAGAGGATGAAGAAGATATATTTCACAAATATTCTTAAATAAATTCACTTCTAGTATTATTTTTTTTCCTCATGAGTGTGGACAGCTCCGTGGGAGAGCATCGGACTCGTGACCGGGAGGTCCGGGTTCGAATCCTATTCAGGTGGAAGAGAAATTTTCTAGTTGGACGGGTGTCTACCACCATTTCACCTGTTGGGTCAAAAATTAACAGTGCTGTGACCTAAAGTGGCGCAAGATCGCAGTAACAAAGCTTACCCAGAACACAACTGAACTCCTTACTCGTACAAGCTGAAAAAGCTTCTGAGGGATCTTCACAGAAGATCTAGGAGTATCAGGATAATAATAATATATTCAAATGGAGATAAAGGTATATACAAGGTTGAACTTTTCTACTACACCTCTGTCTGCCCTTTATTACAATTCAAACTGCAATATTCTGAAATGTTATTTTGTTTCCTTTCAGGGCGGTTTAAAGGCGGCAATTCTGGCAGATGTTATGCAAGGATTAACAATGATCGCAGTGAGCGTTGCAATAATATTTCAAGGCACAATCGAGGCGGGCGGAGTGAGCGAGGTCTTCCACACGAACAAGGAGGACGGAAGGCTCGATTTCCTCAAGTAAGTACAGCTTTCCATTTAATTATACCCGGACAAATGGCTGATATTGAATGGAGTCAAATGGAAACGGAGTTGCCCTCCCAAGTTCGGGACTTTGCCATTTTAGTGGAAGGAATATTTAACGCACCTTCTATTAGGTTTCAGAAAAATTTCAAAGGCAGGAATATTAGGAATTTTCCACTTGAAGGAACAGAAAATTTGCACTTAAATGCAAGTTACAGATCTAAATTTATCATAGTTGCGAAATGTTCAGATGAAATTGTTTCAATTAAATTTTTCTTCGAAAGATTCAAGCTTGTTTACCTTTCGGTGTATAAAAAGCTAAAATGGCACAAGGTAGCTGTACAGTATGGGTCTTCAGGTTGTACATTGTTTTTACCATAGCTGAATCAAAAAACGCCTAAAATTCATATTGAATGGTTTACTGCATGGTCTAAGTATGTTATTCAATTCAAATAATCTTTAAAAGCTGTTCTCTTAAATACCTTCGAGAAACAAATCATAATTGATAAAGGACGAAAGTTTTCGATGTCGTGTGTATCACCTTTCTTGTAAACGGAAATAACTGTAACTTTCTTCAGAACTGCTTCATCTTTTGAAAAGGCAGGAAAGAAGGAATTTGAGTCCTGTATCCTGGAAGTTGTACCTAATTGAAACAATGAGTTGCGAAAACACCCAGAAAGTTTCGTCGTTATTAAAGCGAAAAAATATAGTAATATCATTAATAAGAAGTATGACCTATGGTAACCAAAAATTCTACAAATCGAGACAGTGTAACATACATCTGTATAACAATTTCACACTCAAACAAGCTCGATAAAGTTTTGTTGATCACTGGGACATAAGTATGCGCACGTTTCGTTGATTCCGTAGTTGCACCTTAATGTCCAACGATTGCAAATCAGCCACGCATCTGTATTCGCTCTGCACAGGAACATTGAAGTATTTATCATACACTAGCGCCATCTAGTGCACCTAAATATTGGGTGATTCATTCAGAAGTATTTTTCTTTACAATTATTTTTTAAAGATAATTTCTTTCAAATGTTGTCCGCAACTACGGTTAACAACGTGAACTCGAGAGGTATGATATCACACGATCTAGCCGGCTAATTCGATGATCCATTCGCCGAATCATTTTCGCAGTAAAGTCATGGTTTCACGGACTGCATGGCAAGTGGAGCCATCTGGTTGGAACCAAATTTCGTTGAGACCACGAGCTTCAATTTCTGGCGTAAAATAGTCTGTTATCATTGCGCGATAATGGTCAGCATTCACGGTAACATTCCGGCCGGCCTATGTTTTGAAGAAATATGGACCGATTATTCCACCGGCCCATAAACCACACCAAACAATTGTTTTTTCTCTTCGGGTTGTTCATCACCCCAAATACGCGCATTTTGTGCATTCACGAACCCATTAAGCCAAAAATGGACCTCATCGGTGAACAAAATTTTTGTCGAATAAAGTGGATCTTCCGCAAGCTTGTCAAGAAACAAACGAATAAAACGGAAACGATTCGGAAGGTCGGTCGGCTTCAGTTCTTGCACTAGTTGAATTTTTTAAGCTTTCAAAGAAAAATTCTCACGTAAAATATGCCAAGTTGTTGAATATGACAGGCCAAGCTGTTCAGAACGGCGACGAATCGACACTTCACCGTCTTCGCGTACACTCTCCGCTACCGCCCCTATATTTTCTTCACTACGTGCTGGGTGTGGTCTATTTGGTCGAGTATTATCCAATAATGAAAATTGGGTCTCAAACTTATGGATGGTAGAGCGAATTGTGCGTTCGGTAGGCCGATTATGTGGACCATAAGTTGCTCTAAGCGCCCGATACACAATTCTCGGAGAACGCCCATTTTCGTTATGAAGTTGAACAATTTCTAGACGCTGTGCTGGGCTAAGTCTTTTCATTATGAATTTTCAAACACTACTGAACAGAAATGGCACTTCAGTTAACACGAGGCATGTGCAATCTGCAATTAAATCCCCACTACAGAAAGTACCTCTAAATGAATCACATACTAGACGACCTACCTCAGCAAGCTAGTTCAAGCATAGAACTGTATTCCCAATTTTTTTTAACGTTACAAACACAGATAACTTTCCTCATGCTCAAGTCAGATTCTATTACGCCTTGATTCTCATAATTGGCATAGTTGTACCCAAATAAATCAATTCGACTGACAGTCTGTTCCAATTGTCATTAATAAGAAGTATGAGCTATGGTAATGGAAAGTTCTAAATATCGAGACAGTGTAACACACATCTGTATAACAATGTTAAACTCTAACGAGCCTGATAATACATTCTTTGATCATAATATTATGAATATTATCTTTATCCTTCAAATGGTATGGTACATTCAATACCATCTGAGTATATGAACATTTAATTTAATCAGATTCAATGAGTGACAGGAAGAAAAGAACTTTTACATCTGTTTCTCTAATGAGCAAATATTTTGGAAATTTTACTTTCTGTTGACATCTAATGAACATATTCCTTTCTAAGGGCGCTATTTTTATGAAGATCTTACAGTCGTCTTTTTGAGCTAATCAAATGATTCTTCGACGGTGAAACGAACAGTAGAATTCGACGAATATAAAACTACGTATTTCCTTCTCGAATCTTTCGGATTCCTCAATTCTCCCATTTTTCATTTCCTTCGTTTGATCAAAAGAAGTGCATTAAATTATACCGAGCATCGTCTTAAATATTGCATACAGCTGAAAGAATGAAAATGAGTTGATATTTCTATATCTTCCGTAGACGAAGAAGAAAGACTACAAGGGAAAAGCGTAGCCGGATGGAATGCCATTCGAGCATCGTTTGTGCAACAACGGACTGAACCGCGAGATGTAAAATTAGAATATCTGAGCCGTCCCCAATCCGATAATGAAAATAAAATTTTATGTAAATTAACTTTGTACCAAGTTTACTCAAGAAATTTTCTTTACATAATGACGAATCCCCTTTCGGGTTTATTTGTATTAATAAAACTTGAGAGAGCTTTCGGTGTTCTTCTGCTGATTTGGGATTGGGTTAATGTTAATGAGAGGAGAACCTAAGGGACCGAAGTAATTGCTGATCAAATATTTTCGGAATTTTATGGTCCGTTATAATTTTCTTCGATGCTCATTCGTGTGTGGTCAGAATTTTAGATTTCAGATTCATTTCACGAAAAATTTCATTTATGTTTTCACATGAAGTGTAAAGTTTGTTGGTTCTCTAATATCTGTAGTTAAATTTCATAACAATTGCAACCGTTTAACATTTCTCTTAATATTTCTCTTGGTCAAAACAGTGAAATATGCAAAATTGTGATCCAGAATTCGAGTCTCACTCGAATAGGACTGTTTCATTGTGAAATGACATCCAAAATTGACAATGACAGACGGCAAACTTAGACATCAAAGGAAAAGCACGCGAAAGCTTATTATATCAAGTTATGAGGTACTCCAATAGTAATTGGAGTTTTTTTTGAGTGATAGAACTTTCTATAGCGATAACTTTGATTTGACTGAGGGTAAAAGTCATGTTGTGTTGACATATCTGTTCAGTAAACATTGACAAATTATCATGGAAAGACTCACGCCGCAACACCGTTTACAAATTGTTGAAATTCGTTTTCAAATTAGTGTTCTATTCGCCAAACATATGGAGCACTTGGTGAAATTTATGGTTTACATAATCGTCCATCAGAACAGCTTAATCGTCGAACTATCGATAGATTTCGGACAACATTTTCTCTACTCGATGCAGCAATAACAACAAGACAAAGAATTGTACGTACAGAAGAAAATATCGCTGCTGTAAGTCATAGTGTTAATGATTATCCAGATTTGTCTATTCGTCGACGTTCACAACAAGTTGGACTCTGTGCATGCACCACATGGAAAATTATGCGTAAAGATCTTGGTCTACACCCATACAAGATCCAACTGGTTCAAGAACTAAAGCCACTTGACCATAATAAGCGTTGTTTGTTTGCTGATTGGGCCCTAGAACAGCTTTAAAGTTGATCCACTTTTTTATCGTAAAATTGTGTTCAGTGATGAAGCTCATTTCTGGTTGAACGGCTATGTTAACAAGCAAAATTGCCGTATATGGAGTGAAAACAATCCTCAAAAAGTTCTGCAGGATCCATTGCATCCTGAAAAATGCACTGTATGGTGTGCTTTACACGCTGGAGGCACCATCGGTCCATATTTCTTTAAAAACGATGCTGGAGCTAATGTTACAGTGAATGGTGCTCGTTACAGATCTATGATCAATGATTATTTGTTTCCAAATTTGAATGGCATCGACCCAGAAGTGTTTTAGTTCCAAGAAGATGGTGCTACGCCTCAGGCTGCTACGGTAATAATTGATTTATTGAAAAAAAAATTTGGCGATAACATTATTTCGAGAAATGGTCCGATTAATTGGCCTCCAAGATCATGCGACATAACTCCACTGGATTATTTTCTTTGGGGTTATGTCAAGTCATTGGTTTATGCTGATAAACCAGAAACGATACACGCTTTGGAAGCCAACATAACTCATGTTATTGATGAAATAAGACCTAAATTACCCGAAAAAGTGGTCCAAAATTGGTCTGGTCGAATGCAGTTTCACATAGCTAGTCGTGATGGTCATATGACGGAAATTATTTTTGAAACATAAATGCCATAAAATTCAGTTCCAGATAAAAAAAATTTGGCTTCCATCCTAATTTAAATCTGTTTCATTTCAATTTAAAGTTCTATCACTCTAAAAAAACACCCGATAGGTTCCATTTTGATTGGAATTCTCTTAAAATATATTTGTTGTTTTTTTTCAATATCAAAATGAAACCTCTTATTGGGTAACTCTTTATCGTGAATTCTTTCTCTAACTAACTCTTTAAAATACTTAACTGTGTCCTCGACTGCCATGACCTTTGTACCTGGTACAAAAATATTGAACAAGAATCGAGAGCTGGTCGAAAAACGCCAGTCACACACGCTTTTCCATTGTAGCGAAAATCTCACATCAAAATATCTTCATTAATCTTGTATCCTCATGGACCATTTATTATTGAAGGGAGCCGAAGAAGATAAATGACGCCCGAATGGAATAGACCGGCCCATATGGCCTTCCTCGATGAAATTTCGGCGGGAGGTAAGAAGGACGATATTCAAATCGCTACGAAATTATGGTAATTCGACCTCTTGCCTAATTTCGATTTAACACTAATACTAGGCGTGAATGATTGGGTGATATCAACCGTGCACTGGTTCGAGGTGACCTTTCTTGTCCATAGGGCCGATTCATGAGTTTACATAAACAAATAAATTCAATTTGGATGTAATAGGTCGAAGCGCGTCTGTACCTAGAGGGTATATACATTCAGTGCCGGGAATTGGTCATTCCATGGTAATTTACTTGAAGAGATTGTTGAATTTTTTGTGGCTATGTTGGTTCTCTACTCAAGCGAGGTTTGAGTCATTTAGTCTCCATTTTGTCATTTCATCTGAAGTGATTCACGGTAAAATATCGAAAAAAGAATTATGCTTCAATTTAGCATGAAGAATCGTGTTGAAGAGCGCCATTTATCGAAAAAGCCCGAATTTTGGGAAGCAAAACTCATGGATTTTTCATCACGATAACGCACCATCTATAAGACTATCATGGTGAAGAAATTTCTGGCCAAAAACTAAATAATTCTTATTTGATGGATTCGGTCTTCACTTGGTGGAAACTTATTTTATTTAAAAAAAATATAAGAGACAGTATTTCAAGTTCCACAAAATTGTTTATAATACAACAATTATATCAACACGATGTGGCTTCTTCAGGTATCTACATTCTAGTGGCTGATGGTGTCCAGTATGAAAGAGTTCAAATACAGTTGAGTACGTGACAAATAATGGAAAGAGAAGTCATAAAAACTTAGGGTGTTTATTGGAATTTGTCGCTAAAAAATGTCATTAGGGAAAGATGTTCAGTAATGGGCATTTGTCAACATCTGTTTGTTCATTCAAAAGGATTTTACGGGCATTGTATCTGTTGATTTCAAGAAATTCTCAAATTGTTAATCTAGAACTTTTGCTTTCGACGTTGATAATTTCATAGTTATTGTTCAAATAATGCCTGAATTCCTTACGATGATCAGCATATGTCGAATGTACGGAATCAGATAAGTACCTTCTTTGGTATTCTTGGATTCTTTTCTTGAATGATCTACCTGTCTGGACAATATATACTAAAGAGCAATCGTTGCAAGTAAACTTGTAGACTCCACATCAATTTTCTTTGTTTGTTCGATCTTTAATGTTTTTTATTCTAATTACTAAGGTTAAATGGTTTGACAGCTGCGTAATTGAAACTATTTTTGAAATATTAAGCAATATTTTCAGATAATCTATTGATATAAGATAAGGAAAAGTATTTCTGTGTCTCTTTTATGATTGGGTACACGAGATTTAATACCATTTTCTTCTGTTTATTGGATACCATTTTGTCTAAGAAAAGGTTGAAACCGTTTTTTGAAGCTATCTGTTTAATAACATTCAGTTCTTTGGAAAAGTTAGAGGAATTCAGAGGGACATTCAATAGTCTATAAATAAAACTATTATATGCTGACATCTTTTGGTTGGTGGGGTAATTTGACGTTTGTAATATTGTAATATCTGTATGTGTGGGTTTGTGGAAAACGCTAAAATCATGTGAATTATCTAGCCTTATTGTGAGGTTAAGAAAATTAGTACTGTGGTTCTTTTCTTCTTCCAAAAATCAAATTCACAATGGAAGTGAAGAAAAGAATCACAGTATTCATTTTCAAGACCAGAGAATTCACATGATTTTAGTATTTTTCCCAAACCGACAAAAACATAAAACTTCAAATCGCTCCTCCAACCAAAAGATATCAGCATATAATAGTTTTATTCATAGACCATTGAATGTTCCTGACAGACTTTAGCATCCCTTTCTCATGAACTGAGACACCCCAAGAAAACATCGACCATCTCATCAGAACTTTACGTATCAATGAATGCATAAGAAATCGTTGGTACTCGACGCACAAACGAGTCTCAAATTCTTATAATTCATAAAGTAAAAGGCGAGGAAAGTGCGAACTGAAAATTATTAAAATATTGCGATCTTATATAAAAAATAACCTTTCACTACACGAATTTCCAGTTAGCTGCTTTCCTAACTGATACTATTATCCTCTTATTTATTCTTCAAAAATACCAAGCAATTCAAAATAACATTAGTTGATTTCAAACTATTTCCATTTTTGCAGAATTTCATTCAACTGTTTGTACTTCGCGGAATTACGCATTTTTAGCTGTCCCTATCTGTAAATAAAAATTTTTCTGTTCAGTGATAATTCTGTCTGTCGAATCATGAGCATGATCGCTTCATAATGGAATAATGTAACTTTAGGGGTAGATTTTCAGCTGAAATAAATACACAAAATGTGAGTTTGATAATTTTTTTGAAATGAGTTCTTCCTGCGAACTTGGTATATATAAACATTCGACAAGAGGATGTATAAAATTTTATTGGGATATGCTGATATCTATTTCAAGGGGAGTCATCAATAAGAAACAACAGAAAACGTTAAGTACATACCCCTGGCTAACATATCCCAGCAAAACCTGGACGCCATAATGTTTACAAAACATGCAAAATGTCTGGCCGAATAAAAACGCGACGCGATACGGAACGTTAGAATCAACATTCCTATTCCCGTTTTTCCGTTCGCCAGTTGTCCAGTTTCAGCTGGATTCACATGTCTGCATATCGGGCGCCCAACATGCGGCATATCGACGGCCGATACAATATTTGCCAAATCCTGTAGTCAATTATTCTTCAATGCTCGGCCAACCGAAGCTTATGGATTCCGCAAACGGACTCGCGGGCCTGGCCTATACCACTCGCATAATACCACAACATTCTTCTGAGCGGGTGGGCTCGGACAAATCGTGTGTGAAAATACATTCGGCGTACCGTTCGGATTGATGGAGAGGTTGCGAATTTGAATGGATTAAGGGAGATGCTGATTGCTGAAAAATCTTTCCAAATAATGCGGGCGAAGCTTGAAATGTTTTTTGAGGAATGATGGTCGAAACTTTATGGGTGATATATGCACATTGCGATCCCAGTATTATCATGATGAAATTGACAAAAATTACCTGAAACATGATGCTTTCACTGATCAAAGTATCAAAATTTATTGGTTGGGTAAACCAAATGAAATTTCGGATGATCAAATCAAAGTTACAATGAATTGGGTTCATCAAATTCCTGTCCTAGAGAATTATGAATAGTGACTTTATTGTCATAACATCGAATGGAAACTATCATGCTCTAAAGAAAATTAACCAGCACAAATAACATCTTATGCTGAAAGACAACAGAAAATTATGCTATCAGATTGAATGTTGAATTTCATTGTGTATTTTCAGCTATTTTCTTGAAACCAAATGATTAATTCAGATGTGGATTGTCACTAGTTGGATAAAGCAAACTTCACATTTGAAGAAAAACTACCACAGCTGCTGAATCGTGAAGATGTAGTATTCCACCATGACATCGCTAGTTCGCACACATTACTAGTCACTCACTAACAATTCTTGATGCATAGTTAAGAAGTGATTTCACATCCACCTATAACTCTGAATTAGAGCTATCGAATCACCATTAATTTAGAGCCGTATGAAATTCCATTGTTGACACCTCCAAGAATTATTTCCCTGTGAAGTCACACCTAAATCAATTTTTTGAAGTTAAAGAACAGAAATTCTCTCAGTTTGAAATAACGCTCTGATAAAAAAATGACAAATAGTTATTCACCAAATAGAAAATATTTTACTGAATAACGTTAAATAGCAACAACAAACTATCCGGTTTCATTTGTATGAAAAAATTTGCATTTACTTCACTGTCAACACACTAGATTGGATTAATTGTTTGGTTCAGTGACAACCCCTGTGTCCTGCGACTAGTAAAGTCTTTGGTGTGTTACCAACTAGAAAGGTTTTCCTAGGAAGATTAAATCCTTCCCAAGGTTGATTATTTCTTTGTAGACTTGGCTCTTATATTGCTTGGTGCGAGAGTCACACTATACAGTAGAGAAAGTCTGGATTACCCCAGCGCTTTGCATTGGCGGAATATGTGTTCGGTGGTTTCTATTGACGATTCACATATCCTACAGGTATCAGACTTTTCTCCACCGATCTTGTGTAGATAGTATTTCACGACCCTGAAACGATTGAGAAGTCCAGTAAGCAACCTCAGCTCGTTCCTTGAAAGTGAAAGAGCTAATAAGGCATTCTACTCAGAGGGCTAGATGAGCGGCTTGGTTAGTCGTTGGCTTGAGATATTCCCATTCTTCGATTCCAGCCCTAATCAGTGTGGGTAACACGAAATACGAGGATTCCGCTCCTCTGAAGAGAGTATTTTCTCTTCTTTTTTCAAGGATGTCTGCTTTTTTTCCCTCAATGCACTTGGGAGCTGATACCCAAATTAGAACTAGTTTGTTGCTTTTCGCCAGCAGTATAAGACATTTTTTGCAGGTCTGCAAGGTTGTTAACTCACACTCACACTCACACCATCGGTTGCTTCAGTACCATCTGTCTATCTGAGGCAACACAAATTCTAATTCCCTTTTATTATCTGAATAGACGGACTTGAACACATCTCTATATAGCCAGAATTTCGGTTTGGAGCATTGTAAGCTTTTCCCAAGGTAGTGATTCTCTATGCCAACCTAATAAATTTCATTTTCTGGCGAAGGTCTTCTTCAGAATTAGATTCAAGAAGGTGCGGAAAAATGTTGAACAAATACACAGTAAAAAGAAATAAATAGATCATTTCATTTCATCTGGAAAAATTTGCGCTTTGATGGAATCGAACATAGCTCACAAATGAATGAATTCAATGACGTGCAATTTTTGGTTCGATGCCATGAATACATCAAAATTAAACCAACTCTGATGCAATAACTGTTATCGAAAATCAGAAGTGATGTTAACGCTATTTCTGTCCCACGCGAGTCTACGCAACGTTTCCAACTCAATTCTGAGCCGTAATGAAAGCTGGAGGCATATACGCCTAAACTTCCAGGAAACTGCAGAGCAAAATATCCTCCAAATTTGCAATCATAAGTCTGAAAGCGTCGACTACGTCGCAATATTGTTATCGTACTTTTTCATCAAGATACGTTTTCAATAAGCTCAGCATCTTGTCCGATTACTTTTTGGGAGTTTATTGGAGCCCGATGGTTGAGAGGAAGCAAACTCAATATACCTAGTTTCAAACACCTTCTACGCCTTTATCTCGCCTATATTAAAATAATTAAAAGTTACAGGAGTATCGGCGACGAAGTTTGGATTCCCGATGATAATGCCGAGTTCGAGGTGAATTTTAGATCTCATCTAATCTGCAATTTGAACAGACTTGGATTCGCCACTACAGAATCTCTTTAAAAAGTTTCGTCTGTGACATGAAATCGGTCGTATGAAAGTTGGTGAAATCAAAATCCACTGAAGTAAACATAAAAGTGAAGAGGGCAAAGAAGATTAGAGATTCACGAGCTTAGCTTGGTTTCAGATACTTTGGATTGAGCTGGTTTTGATTGAAAAAGAGGTGCTAGTTGTTCGCTAGTTCATATCACCTAAGAGGCCAACAAGATATTTTTTTTGGTTGTCTGATTACATGATCCTCAGGAAATTTTTTACGAACATGCGCGTTATTATTCTACTTCCAAATGCTGAATTTCAGATCGATCGGTTCTGTTTTTTCGAAAATACTGGGAAAAATATGAAGAATTTTCAAAAATGACTAACTGCGAAAATATTCGAACGATTTTGCCCATTAACGAAATTTGCTGCGTCATTTAAACGTCAAAGCTTCCCTGAAAGATTCAAGGCTCTAACTCTTTCTGTTTAAAATTTAACGCGTTTAGGGACTGACCGGATTCTTCATCAGTAAGTCCAACCTAGTTGTTTAAGTCCATTTTCGGCTTGAAATTCGTAAAAACAGACATTTAGTGAAACGATAGCGTTGTTTTCTGAATCTAGCGCGCAAAAAAGAAGTTTGGTTCATGGTTTTTCATAAATAAAACACATTTGTACAAAGTATATAAAAAATATAATAACAACAAAAGAAATTTCAATCGAAAATGTCATCTGAAGATTTACCCTGTTAGCTGATGTGCCTTTCCGACTTCTTCAATAGTCATTTATCGTTGATCAATTAGTGTTTGATTGATTCGGTCTTTTCTTGGTGGAAACTTATTTTAGTTGAAAAATATATGAGAGAAAGTATTTTAATTTCCACAAAAATGTTTATAAAACAAAAATTGTTTCACCACGATGTGGCTTCATCAGGTATCCACATTATACTGGCTGATGTGTAATGGAGTTTAAATACAGTTAAGTACGTGACAAAATGATGGAAAAACTAGTCATAAAAACTTACGGTTTTTATTGGAATTTGCCGCTAAAAAATGTGATTAGGGAAAGATATTCAGTAATGGGAATTTGTCTACATCTGTTAGTTCATTCAAAAGAATTTTACGGTCAATGTACCTGTTGATTTCAAGAAATTCTAAAAGTGTTAATCTAGAACTTTCGCTTTCGACGGATAATTTCATAGTTATAGTTGAAACTATTGCTGAATTTCTTAAGATGATTGGCATATGTCGAATGTTACTTCTTTGGTGTTTTTGGATTCTTTTCTTGATTGATCTACCTGTCTGTCCAATATATACTAAAGGGCAATCGCTGCAAGTCAACTTGTTGACTCCAGTGTCATTTTTTTTTATTTGTTCGATCCTTATTGTTTTTTATATAAGTTATAAGGTTATTGATGGTTTTAAAAGCTGTGTTGTAATTAAAACTATTTTTCAATTATTCAGCTATATTTTCAAATAATCCATTAACATAAGATAACGGACAGTATATCCTCTTTCATGATTGGGTATGAGGATTAATGCTATGTTCTTTTGTTTATTGGATAGCTTTCTGTTTAATAATGTTTCATTCTTTGCAAAAGTTCAGAAATTCAGAGGGACATTCAATAGTCTATAAATGAAACTATTATATGCTGACATCTTTTGGTTGGTGGGGTAATTTGACGTTTGTAATATTATCTGAATTCAGCAGGACATTCAATAGTCTATGAATAAAACTCTTATATGCTGACATCTTTTGGTTGATGGGATAATTTGAAGTTTTATGTATTGTAATATCTGTATGTGTGTTTTGTGAAAAATACTGAAATCATGTGAATTATCTAGTCTTGTTATTGTGAGGTCAAGAAAATTCATACTGTGGTTTTTTCTTATTCGATTGTGAATTTTATTTTTGGATGGAGTTTATTAATAAAATTCGTGAAGATATGTAGTTGTCGGTCGGTGCCTTTGAAAAAAATTGTTGTATCATAAACATTTTTGTAGAAATTAAAAAATTTTCTATTATGTATCTTTTAATTGATCCAATAGTATGCACGTTCCAGGATAAGCTTCAAGGAGAGTGGAGAGATAATATTAGACAGAACTAGTTTACTTACAGTTTATATATTATTACGTGTTTTTCACGAATATTGTTCCTTGGATTTTTTACATTTTCATGGATTATTTGAAGTGTACTTTTATAAGTGACTTTTCTTCGATATAATGAGAGTACTCTCGATGGGTGAAATTGTTTAAAAGTCGTTAGGGTTTTTCTTATATGTGGAATCACATAGGATTTTATAGAACCTGTGAAGTGTCTAATCACTCTGTTCTTCCAATCAAAAGCCACAAACTTAAAGCGAATATAAATACGCTGAAACTAAAATTTCCATCAATATTCATTCATTAAAAATATAAATGGGGAAATGAATATTTCAGAAATGAATGTATATTATATAACATTGGTATAAAAAACTTCATAAAATGTTTACAATGAATTAGATATGCTGAAGTCTATCATTGAACTGTTACAGTAAAAAGCCAACGAAAGATTTTGAATGTTTTTTTTGACTCGGTAACAAGTATACTTTCTTTTTTAGCTTTGATTTGGATCCAACTCTGAGGGTAACAACAACCTCTGCACTTGTGGGACAACTTTTCATGTCCCTCTCAATATTTGGCTGCCAGCAGAACTTTGTACAAAGATACTGTAGTATGGACTCTCAGAAAAAAGTAACAAAGTAAGTTTTATTGTTCAATTTTTTTTGCTCCGTATTCCATGAACCACTAAGGTTATTTTGAAATTTAATAATTCATTCAACTGAACAAAATCAGGCAAATCCAGTACTTTTTCAAACTGGAAAATATCAATACACAGGTCACTAAATATTTATGATACAAGATTAGAAGCAGCTTGATATTTTTTTTTGACTCGCTCTGTATTTTGGCAGATGATTGATGTCTAAAGTTCTTTTATAATGAGAAGTATGGTAACAGAAAGCTCTTCGAATCAGGACAGTGCAATTTGCATCTGCGTTGATTTACTGTTATCTAATACATTTGAATTTTTTTGTTAAACAATAACTTCATTTTTAATGTTGAGAATAATTGAATTTGCAGAATGACTTAGGTTTGAGTGCTTATATTTATCAATTTCCATTTTAAGTGAAGTGAATTGTAAGAAATTATTATTTTTCCTTTATAGATGTTAATTTTCGTTATCACTCCTACTGATTTTTTTTTTCGTTTTACTAGGACACTGATGTTCAACATTCCTGTGATCACGGTGCTCTTCAGTTTATCTTGGGTTGTTGGCATGGTGATCTACGCAACCTACGCCAGCTGTGATCCCTTGTCCTCTGGCTACATCGAAAAATATGACGAAATCTTGCCGTTTTTCGTCGAAGATAGATTCAACTACCTGCCAGGAATTTTGGGATTGTTCATGGCTAGTCTTTTCAATGGAGCGCTAAGGTGAATACAATATTGAAATCAATTGAAAGGAAGAATTTTGCACAGTCATACAAATTCTGTATCGATTTTTGTTGATTAATCTCTGTCGTGATAATTTGCATAGACGAACTCCTGGAAAACATAATACTATCCTTGAGAACATAAGAGTTTGCTGTCTACATAAATAATTGAAAGTCGAGTCGAAGTAACAAATATTTCTCATTGAATTATTCGACTAAAAAATCCCTATTGAGAAAATGGTGAAAAGCACTGACGTGAAGAAAGAAGGTTTATATCACCCACGATTCCTACGAAGTTTTGCATTAGCCTTCCTACATTTAAACATTGACCAAATGATTTGAATTCTACACCTAACACAATTGTTCCGAGTAGATATTGAGGAATAAAGAGTTTTATCGCCAAGGAATGTTCCAAATAGAATTTCAAAACGTCTTTTTTATTTTCCTTTTTAAAAAATAGATAGCACATTCTCCAGAAAAAAAAACCTAAAAAATTCTAACCCACGTCTCGTTAGTTAGGAGTTATTCGGATAAAAATGAAATAATCAATAAAAATTGATACATTACATGTCATCAAACACTCAACGGAAAGAACTAATTTTCAGGTAATGCATGGCATATGCAAAAATTAGATAATGCCACAGAAATAGATCTATTTCTGAAATGGAAAATGAAAAAGAACTTTCTGGATTCTATTTGGAATATTTTTTGGCGATAAAATTTGTTATTCGTTAATATCCACTCGAAACAATTTTATTAGGTGATAAATTTAAATAATTTGGTCTTTAATTTATATTTTCTTTGATTCTTCATTAATTAGTTACCTCACATGTGCTGATAATATTTATGTCTATGGAATGATAGTGCTATTTAAGGCATGTTAAAAATTTAATTCTTAATAAAATAAAAAAAGGCTTTATACTTGATAGAAGAAATATAACAAAATTTGAATATTAAAACAGATTTAACGTTTCAGTCTTCTACAATTTTAATTTAAAAAAAAATTTGTATATTGAGTTTTGATTATATACGTATATTAAATATGAGCGGTGCTTATGTAGACATTAATTTAATTCTAAAAGTTTTTTTAATGAAAATTCTTTTGAAATTAAAATTGTAGAAGACTGGCAGATTGAATCTATTTTGATATTCAAATTTTGTTATATTTATTCTATCAAGTAAAAAGCCTTTTTCTATTTTATTTCATACATAATATATAATTATATTTAGGCTTGAATAAGTCTCATTATGGAATATCAATGGTTCAAAGAAAACCTTATAATACCTTACAGTTTTCTGTGATTTTGTGACGAACCTAGACTATCTGGATTTTTAAAGTTAGTCTGTTTAAGCAATTTCCGGTTACCACTTTGAGGTAAGATATACTGATTGTTAGTTGATTTTGATATTTCAAATATTATTTAGAGAAGAGATTATCGGAATTCTTATTGTTTTTGAAGATATAGCTCATGTTTTGAGAGATTCTTTTTTAATTTCAAATAAATTATATTTTTTGAGAAGTCCTTAAGTTGTAATATTAAAATAAGGTTATTCTGAAAATTTGTGAAAATCAGAATAACCTTATTTCAATATTATTTAATATGGATTTTCACCAAGTAAGGACTGATACAATTCAATCCTTAAGTCGTGTTTTATGTTTTTGAAAAGGAATTGGTGTTCATAATGGTAAGATCAGAAACAAAATTTTGTCTCCTTCAAATATTTATTCATTAATTTCAAATGAATATTTATATTTGTTGATTTATTTATTCCATTTGACATTGTATATTGAGTTTTGATTATATACGTCTATTGAATATGAGCGGTGCTTATGTAGACATTAATTTAATTCTAAATGTTTTTTGATTATTTTTTTTTAATTAAAATTGTAGAAGACTGACAGATTAAATCTGTCTTGATATTCAAATTCTAATTCTAAATGTTTTCAAGAGATTTATTTAGATTAAAATCTATGGAGGTTTCAGAGAATCAATCCAGCTGTTATCTACAATAGATCATTGCTGCTTTCTGTAAAAACAGCAGCCACGTAAACGATCATAAGGAAAACCCAACTGAGTTATCTCGAAAGAATTCAAAATCCACCATTTCAGTATGCGCGATCCGAACTTATGCACGAAAACATGTTGAAATTGAAGCCTCTCATTACTCACTATCCATCGATGGAAATACTTTAAAACCAATTTGTGGTGAACAAGCCGATCTGTCGTTATTATGCCACTCACGTCGGCTCTCTAGGTCCCCTTCAAACTCCAACAGGATCGCTGCCAAACACGCGACCGTGGTCTACGCCCCGCAGGAGTGGATTCTGCGATATTGGATCGACCTAACTGAGCAGGAATTTTTCGTCGGAGATTATCGCGGTTAATTCAATTTTCCGATTTTCCCCAACTCTCCGGTTCGATCTAACAGGGTATTTTCGAAATTTTTTCGATTTATATCCTTTAATAATAAATTTTATTAATTTTGGTATGTTGAGTGATAATTAATGAAAGCATTAAACCTAGGGAATAGTGTTAAAATCGTATTACCAAAGAAATATGAAATCAAGGAGACACAAGTGCATATAACAGCAGAAATGGTAACAAAGGTGTTAGAGAAATGAAGAAAAACAAAAGCAAGTTGTCTTAAAGGTGTTTCCGCTGAACTTTTTAAAAATAGAACACAAAAATTAATGGCCATGTTGGCAAAGTTGTTCGAAATATATATAAATGGAGAAGCAATTCCGGAAAGTTGGAGAGAAGCATGAATCACTTCAATACATAAAAAGGGCCAATACTGATGTATATCAGTCACCAGCACGACCAAAGCCTATGACAATGTGCCCTTAAAAAAACTCTGGAATATTTAAGAGCAAACATCCATAAACAACATACTTATTTATAAAAGCCGTGCAACAAACATATAAGAACGCAATTTCAGAGATTAAGGTTGGGAATGAGTTCTATGAGAATTTTTCGGTAACAAAGGGATTACGTCAGGGTAATAGTCCCCATCGCTCTTCAAAACATGCCTTGATCGAGCACTTAAAGATTTGCACTAGTCGTGCAGAAGTAGGGGTATTCCGATAGCCAGTGAAAACACGCTCTTTACTCTGCATTTCGCAAATGATCAGGTTATACTTGCGCAAGATAAAGATGTCATCAAACTTATGACCCGAAAACTTATAAACACAAAGTGGGGGTTGTTGGTTAACATGGACAAAACCAAGTACATGTGCATTGGTGGAACAAATGATGATCTGGTGTTAGAGTAACCATCAAATCCTGTAATCAATACATCTACCTCGCAACTCTCAGAAGTAGTAATGGTAGAACAGAACAAGAAATCCAACAGCGAATAAGTAAGGGAAAGAAGATTATTGGCGCATTAAATTCTGTACTATGGTCAAAAGAAATCTCAAAACAACATAAGAGTAGTACTGTATCGATGAGAAACTTTGCAGCTGAATAAAGTCCAACTAAAACGTCTTCTAGCACTGGAGATGGATTTTTGGAGAAGATCACCAGGTATCTCTAGACTCGAAAAAGATGACATAAAAAAATCGCAACTTGTATGGTATGGGTACATACGGAGGATGCCAAATGAAAGAATTACCAAACAGATGCTAAACTGGACACCATACGAAAAACTTAAAAGGGCAGACCGAAAGTAACTTGGATACAGGATATTATGAAAGCCATGTCGGACAGACATCTACGACCTGGAGATTTGTTGGATCTAAGAAGTAATCGCTGCAATATATATATATATATATATATATATATATATATATATATATATATATATATATATATATATATATATAATGCAGCGATTACTTCTTAGATACCATCGAAGGGAAAGGGGAACCAATTATGATTTCAGCAGCACAAGTATAGCATGGTTAGTAGATTTTAGAATAAAAATGAGCAAAGAAATAACTACAAAAAACCTGCTTCATACAAAACTCCTCATTCAAAATTACCCTAGAATTAAAACATCAACAGTGGTGGCTAATACACAGGTATCTCAAGGAAACTTCAATGCTTAGGATAATCAATAAATGAACGATATAGTACTATATTCCAAAAGTCATTAAGTCCAGTGAAGGCATTCTTGAGTGCAACATCTCATCGAAAACACTCTGGAGCTGCCGCACGGCTCTGAATAAGCTGTGTATAAAAGAATCACTCTTGCTTGGATACCGAGCCACTCAAAGTATTTGGGTAACGAAGAGGCAGATCGGCTGGCGTTTACTGGAGCCACCCTTCCTCTGGTAGGCCCGAAACCATTCCTGAGAATACCACATGACGTGGCTAGGTGGACAATAACAGGCAGAATGAACTCCAGACTAGAGACTTTTTGGCTGAGCCACCCAGGCCTGAAACATTCGAAGGCGTTCCTTGGAACGGCTTCGAACCACATAACAGGATGGCAGATCTAGTGCTAGGTTTGAACAGAACTAAACTCAGAATACTTGTCGGAATTATGACAGGTCATTGCAGCCTGAAAGCGCATACGAATAAGAATACAAATCTGTTACATCCTTATTAATGATATTTGTTACAGATCAGCCGAATCAGTTTATTTGAATACAAGAAAATATAAATAATTGAAAACATCTTTCACTGAATTACTCACGGCCGTGATAACCTCTGCAATGCAACGTTACTGTCCTAAAGATCTTTTAGCTGCATGGCCTTCACAAGTGATGATCCCTCATTCGACTATTTCACGATGTAACTCTAACTTCCAAAACCAGGGACAACAGAACTTCAACCAATATTCTTGTAACCTCTTCAACAGCGGAAATTCAATTATTTCACCAGATCTTACGAACTTAAACCTTCCACGTGGTCTAGGTATACTCTATCCACTAAAACTTCAGCCACAGTGAAATTCATACAAAGGACTACGATTTCCATCCGGGTTAACGTGCTAAATTCTCAAGATCAGCATCAAGAATCGAACTCTAGTGAGAAGAACAAATTTCAAGGACTATCTATCTTACGTGCAAAAAATGCGCTGAAAAAAATACGTCGACGACGATATGGAGGCTAGACCATCAGACTTCCAAAAATTTCAACTGGACTCAGCTTCCAAAATATCAAATATCCACCTCAAGACGATTCCAACTGGAAATACTGATCTATTTCCTTGCACCCAGGAAAATTCCAAACCTTCAAACTCGTACGACTCTATTTAAATTCACAATGGCCACCGGAAAATCTCGAATTACGAACAATCATTCGAAAAGATTTATATCGATCAAGCGCAAACGAGATCTGCAGATCGCAAAAATTGATGCCCTATGAATTTTCACAGCCGCAGAAGAGATTAGAAATTGCCATAAAGTCGCGTAATACGCACATCCACCACTGCAATCTCAGGACATCATCAAAACGGCGTTTTGAAGTCGTGACAACCACAAAGGGACACTACCTTTCAATTTAGTTTACCCGTTACCTAAAGGCACGCAAATGTGATTAATAAAGGATAAGCTAAATATTCCAAAACCAATGAATTTTCATAATTCGAACAAAAAGTTCGACAGAAATAAGTTGAATGTCATGATGCATTGTAAACATAAAGATTTAAATGTCTACTGACTACAAACGCACAGAACAAAAAAAATTTCTAGTGCAATTAAAGACGTATATCTGTTATGAACATATCATAAAGAAAAATTTTATCCTTGAAAACATCCTTTAGAATAACATTGGTTATCTAACGAAAGCAACTGGCCAAGCCGAAACATCGGATTGAAAATTCGTAATTGGAAGGAGATAATGTACTGTTTGCCGTATTGATTTTCAGGATTCAATTAGGGTGGGAAACTGCGCTGCACTCAATTGAAATTGACGCGTATAGAAAATTTAATAACAATTCTATACAGTCATCACTTTCGCGTTATAGAAATTCCATTGAGTTTTATGAATGATTTGCAATATATTATTCAGAACACAGTTTTTTCATGTCAACAATATTTATCCATTTGTTTAGCTCGTTTATAAAATATTTCCGATATGAATTCACGTCGATACAATTGGGATGTAACGTGATGTTATGGTTTATTGTTTCAAAATAATGAACTTCAGGAGTCGGATAGTGAAAAAGGTTTTCAGTTTGTGATTGAATATTTAATTCAGGGTAAAAAGTTTTGCGGATTTTATTCAAAAATTTATTTTCTGGTTCTATATTAACTTGATGGGTAGTTTCAACTAATGCATTTTCTTCTGTGTTTTTTTTAAATTCAAAAAAATGGATGCCTGTTTCATTTTTTGCTTGCTAGGTTGGACTGACGGAGAATCAGAGGTCAAAAGTAATTCTGTATGGCCGTCCATAAACTTTCGAATTAATAAACAGTACATATATCAAGAGCTTCAAATATTTTATAAGGACCCTATACCCATGTACGAATGGATAACCCAAGTGTCCAGATGCAATGCAAACTTATTAACATGGAAAGATTTAAGTACCGCAATAGCGATAGGAAAATAAGGAGTTATGTTATGTTACTTAACAATATCACTATTGTTTTAAAATCCCTAGTAATATGACCGGACTAGAAATTTGTTGAAACTGTTTCAGCACTTTTTCAACTTCGCTCCCTTGAATATTTTATGCAAGCAATTTTTGGTGAAATGATTCATTTTGATGAGTCTACCTCTTGTTAAAAAAGCCTCAACTGTGGAAACACCCTGACTATTCAGTGCAATAAATTTACTGAATAAATACTTGAAGGGGACAAGGTTTTTTTCGTTCCCTGTTTCATTAAAACCAAATTCCTTTTCAAAAAAGCAGAAACTTTTTTTATTATAATAAATATTTGATGGAAACAACGTTAGTATTATGAAAACTAAATTTCGCTCCAAGAATGCTCAACTGAACCTCAAGAATCCTTGTAACTAACTCTCATTAAAAAGCTCCTTCAAAAGAACATTCCATAATATGTACCACATCCTCAAAAACATTACAACATAAAATGCAAATGGTAATCGTTTAAGAAAACATTAGAGTTCTATCTTAGTTTTCGAAAAGATCACGAGGTCGTCATTTTTTATATTTAAACAAATTAATTCGACTGATCTCTACCAAAAATCATCAATAAGAAGTATGAGCTATGGTAGTAGAAAGTTCTAGAAATCGAGACAGTGTAACATACACCTGTATTACAATTCTATACTCAAAAAAACTCGACAAGGTTTTCTAGACATGCGCACGTTTCATACTGATTGGTTTTTGTCAGTGCAATGTATGCTAATGACTCCAAATCTGTCAAGTGTCTATATTCGCTATACACAGAGACTCCAAGATATAAATAATACACTAGCGCCATCTAGAATATGCAAAATACATACATAGACACTATAAGATATTAATAATACACTAACGCCATTAAGAGTATGCAAAATACATACAAGACATACCTCTGCGAGTTCATTCAAGTAAAGAAATGTATTCTCGATATTTTCACGTTACCAACGCAGAATAAACTTTTCTCATGCTCAAATCAGACCATAATTTGCCGTAATGCTCAAAAATTAGCATATTCATATTAAAATAAATTAATTCGGCTGATCTGTACCAAATATCATCAATAAGAAGTATGAGCTAAGGTAATAGAAATCTCTAAAAAAAACCAATCAGTTTGAAACGTGGGCATGTCTGCAATTTGCCAAAGTGATCTACAAAACCTTGTTTTTGTTTGAGTATAGAATTGTTATACAGATGTTTGTTACACTGTCTCGATTTCTAGAACTTTCTGTTACCATAGCTCATACTCCTTATTGAAGATATTTCTTACAGTTTGTTTTTATTTTGTGAACATGAAGGTGGACTGAAGATTATCGGTTGGAATTTCAATTCGCCTTTTTGAACATGCGCTACATATTTTTGAAGAGTTTTTTGAAGGAGCCTTTCAAAGAGAGTTCATTTCGAAGAAATCTTTGAGGCTATGTTGGGCATTTTTGTATTGGAATTTGGTTTTCGTAATACCGTTATGAAACAACTTTGTTTCCGTTAAATATTTATTAAGTCAGTTTATTCAATATTATATATTTTCTTTGATTTATTTTATTCCTTTCGATGCTGTGTAATGAGTGATAATTCTATTTGCCTACTGAATTAAAACAGTGTTTTTAAAGCCTTTACTTAAATTTTGAAGAATTTTTCTAGAAATAATATTTGTAGGGAGCTAAGCAGAATCAATTTGTTTGATATTCAAGATAATCAAAAAGCCTTCTATCAAGTAAAAAAACTTTATATTATCTAGATTTTTCATTGCAGCAATCTTATGATAGTTCCGAAATACACGCGGCATTTTATATTTAACTTCAAAAATTCCACTTCCGTCTCTGAAATTCCGAACACAAGCATCTCCTCATAAACTTTCTTTGTTGCAGTCTGAACGTATCGAATTTAAATTCACTGGCCACCGTCACCTTCGAGGACTTCTTGCGTCCAATCCCATATCTCAAAGGGCTGAAGGACTCTCACCAGTTGTACGCCATCAAAGCCATCGGCGTTGTCTATGGGTTTGTCATCATGGGAATAGCCTTTGGAGTCGGCCTGCTGGATGGTGTTATAGAATCCTCTATGCTGGTCACTTCGGCTACTTCCGGACCTCTTCTGGGAGTGTTTTTGTTGGCCCTACTCGTCCCATGCGCCAACTGGAAGGTGAGCAGTGTATAGCATTTCGAATAGTTTTTTAAATTGAGTTTTACATACATCTTTGGCGTTCCTGAAACTTAGATGCATCTGTATATTAGATTTGGGATTTTCTTTCACCCCAGAACCTGAAAATTTATTTCAAAAGGATGTAAAACTTTTGGACATGAACTACGCCTGATATAAGCAATGGACTGATACTCAAAAGTTCACTGATGAAATTAATCTTCACACACCTCTAATATTAATCACTACTTCATGTTTCTTTGAATTTTGGTACAGAACTATCGGAAGAAATATGTAACGAACCTTAAATAAATGAATATTTCTTATACATATAGTTTCAACTTGACACCGACTCCATTAATGAAGGGTTTTCTAATAGGAAGTTTCATTTTGAATGAAAAAAAAAGAGAATGTTTTAAGACAAATCATTGAATGTTTATTTCATTGTAAAAAGGAAGGCATGCCATTAACAATGGAAAACGATATCAGCCAAATGGCTTTGGTCATAACGTTTCTATGAAATTTCCCCTACCAAATTGCACATTTACACATGTCCTCGATAATTTCACGAATTCCATCTTGAACGATCAATATCTTCCAATTCCGGCCATAAAAAATCATTAATCGTAGCTCGGTAGCGCAATCCATTCAACATAACTGCTGAACCAGCCTCATTTTCGAATAAGGAAGGTCCAATCACACCGCCAGCCCAAAAACCGCACCAAACAGTGGCACTTTTAGAATGGAGAGGCTTTTCAATAATCTTTCTTGGATTTTCAGAGCCACAAATGTGACAATTCTGCTTATTAACGTATCCTCTAGGGTGAAAATGGACCTTATCACTGAAGAAGATTAACGATGAAAATTCGGATCATTTTTATGCATTTCAAGGACCCAATCAGCAAAGATACGACGCAGCTGTTGATTGACCGGCTTGAGTTCTTGTGTAGTGAATTATAACAATTTCAGTGCGTTGTTGAAGCGTGTGTCGTTCCATTTTTGGTAATGGCGTTGTCTGTTATTTTCTAATTTTTAGCCGAAAATGGTTTAAAACGTCTGGACTGGATTCACAGATGGAGAGTCAATCCGGTAGGTCCGTCCATAACCACGCCAACTTTCGAACGGAAAGAGCTACAGCCTTAAAACTTTCAAACAAGATTTGTGGTCCAAACATCTCGTCTAAGTTCGTTCATTGGCAAAATCGGCTTTATAGTTTCCCAGTTATTCATGTTCGAAAATTTTTCATATCTTCCCCAATGTTTTCTAAATTACAGATTCCATCGATCTGATATTCGACTTTCGGAAAAATAACAGCGCGCATGTTCGTGAGGATCGTATGATTAGAATTTTCAGAAAAGAATATTTCATGAGCGGTTGAACGTTAAGAGATAGAGGCTTGAAACTGTCGGGCTAAGTTTGAATACCTCAGTAGTTTTGATTGTCTCGGTTGGGTTTGTTATTAGGCAAAATCAGTGTAATGGTTTAGCAGTTATTCAAATTTCAAATTTTCTCTGGTTTTCATTAATATTTTCTGAACTATTAGGAGTACAAATAAGTTTCCGCCGTTTTTTAACACAAATTAAATATATATTATAGAAGACGATGTGAGACTGCTTGCTTCTTCTAATGTTAGAGCAAGTTCTTTTTGTGTTTGAGATGAATCTTCCTCCAATAATTCCTCCAATTCTGCATCCTCGTGAATTTTTGGCCTTCCACTGCGATCTTTGTCTTCTACGTCGAAATCACCGTTTTTAAACTTTTGAAACCACTCTCGACACGTTCTCTCACTCAAAACACCCTCACCATATGCTTCTACGAGCAATTGATGCGCCTCAGCAGCAGATTTCTTTAAATTAAAGAAGTAAACTAATATTTACCGCAAATGACGCTTACTTGACTCAAATTTTGACATTTTCAACTTATAAAAATTATATTTTACCAATATAAAATCAATGATATTAATAGGTTATGTTGTTCTTGAATGTCCAAACTATTTTTTGAGCCGGTTATCATCTGCGAAAGCTAACCGAAACTCCGTGCCGCGCCATCTACAATAAAACGGCGGAAACTTATTTGTACTCCTAATACAAATTCGATTGACTTGAAATTTGGGTTTGATGACGAATATGTTCTTGCAAACTTTCATGAGGATCGTATGATTAGAACATTAAAACAAAAACAACTATTTTGTGAGCTAAGCAGCGTTGAGCGCTCAAGAAATCATAGCAACAGTCCCACGATCCATTGTAAATTTAGCATTTACATGTAAAATAACAAGAAGAAGGCTAATACAAAATTTCGTGAAGATCGTATAATAGGAAGACAAAAAAATATATTTTGAGATGATCGTTGGTGACATGTTCTAGAGCACAAAAACTCCTGACTTCACGTCAGTTCTTTTCACCTTTTTTAATATTTGTTGATTTTAATCGAAGGTTAAACTGACACAAATTTATTTGTCTTCATATATCTTGTTTCATTCATAATTTCAGTACGAATTATTCACAAGTTTACACAAGTTTTGGGGAGAAATTTCAGAATTCACGAACTGGTTCTCCCATTTTTTTTTATAACAATTGGTCAATCAAATATATAGTGTCTGTTTGGAAGGTTGTATTTATGACAAACCGTGAATCCGTAGGTTCATAAGTTCGATATTCTTCATAAATTGGTGTGTGTCTTTTTATGTTTGCAAGAAATTTCTCCATCTAAATCCACCTTATTCAGCTTAGGAAATAAAGTAGTTCCAAGAGAAAAAGTCACACTGTAATATTACTCGATTCTTAAATTATTAAGAGACCTGGTTTTGTGAAAATAATATCTGTTTATCTTCAGCACAATCATTACATACAGAGTGATGATTAAATGAATGGAGTATGAGGTTGGCTCTAGGTGAAACATAACAATTTTATTTTTTTTTAAAACACACACTTTTTATATTTCACAATTTATTCAGAATCCTGACACGTATTTTGGTCTTTCGACCATCTTCGAAGGAGTACAAAAAGGAAGTGAGCTTAAAATTGAAAAGGTTCTTCAATTACACTCAGGACATCTGAGTGTATTTTAATGGCGCATGGAAATAACAGCATCCAATATAGGGATGTTGCCAGAATAAAGTATTTGTGAAATTTGTTAAATTCCCCTTTTTCTCAATGGCTCTTTTGATTGAAAGAATCTTCAAATAGTCCACCAATTTACCCTTTTCAACATTATATAGTAAAGTGACATCTTTCTCATTAATAAAATGATTATTTTCAATACAATGTTCTGTAGAATCGGTTGATTTCCAGTTTTTCAAAATGGACATCCTATGTTCTTTGATTCTGTGACCTGTCTGTCCTATATATGTAGTATTATAATCATCACAAATAATTGTAAAAATCCCCGATTCGAAAAAGTTATTATAGGATTCCTTTGTTTATTGTTCACCAACATCTCAGCTAAATTATCTCATTTACTGCTAAATAATTAATTCCCATTTTATGAAGTAGGATCTCTAATGGTCTTCATAAAATGGGAATTAATTCTTTAGTAGTAAATAGAAATAAATTATCTAAGAAAGGATGCCCAACTTTTTCGAATCAAATTAATTGTGATAATTGTAATGCTACATATATAGGACAGACAGGCAGATTTTTACAACACAGAATCGAAGAACATAGGATGTCTTTTTCAAAAAAACAGAAATCAATCGGTTTTGCTGAAAATTGTATGGACAATAAGCATTTTTTTAAAGAGAAAGATGTCACTTTACTATATAATGTTAATATGAGTGGATTGATAGACTATTTGAAGATTCTCTCAATCAAAACAGCCGTTGAGAAAAAAGAGAATTTAATTTTTCATGCGCCTTAAAAATACACAGATGTCCTAAGTGTAATGAAAGAACCTTTCCAATTTTAAGTTTAATTTCTTTTTGTACTCCTTTGAAGATGGTCGAAAAACCCAAACACGTGTCAGGATTCTGAATAAATTGTGAAAAATAAAAGCTGCGTGATTTTTTTTTTAAGAAAACAGAGTAATGATGCTTATGCCCTGTTTTGTGAAAATTTTAGTATTCCCTTGCAAAGAAGAGCCCCTACCAGGTATTTTGTGTATTTCGTTGTGGACACTAGTATTGGAGTTCGGAATGATACTATTTATAAAAAAGCTGTCGAAAACTGTCTTCTCGACACATAAATTCTCAAATAAAAGAGGTTGTAGAGGATAATCTAGACTCTTGAAGATAGAATGACCATCGTTCACGCTCAACTAATCCTTATCATATTTCATCCCATCTCGATTTACATAACTGATAACAGCACTTTACTTCCGATATAGATGATGACATTTCTAAAATAACCATAGCAACTCCTATATCCGCAAAGCACTATTATTCAAATCTATACCGAAGACTCACTCCATCGCCTCCGACTTCTAACCTCTACGCGGAAGACTCAATCGACCCGTCCAGACTGATAAATCACACTGTACATAAACTAGGAGACTCCATCAAATAGACGCCTGATTTCCGCTAGGTTTGTCCCACAAAGGATTGAGAGCTACCGTATCAATAATTCCATTGACATTCGCTAATTAATTGCTGAACACGACTGACATGATCGAAATATATGGATCTACGAGGATTGATGAAACAGAATAGAAGCGTTCTTGTGCGATGTTCATATGAGTTATGTGACAGGCTGTAACCTTCTCTTCATATTATTAGTACGAGAGGAACGCTTCGTATACAGGGTGTCCCTACGAAAGTTTGACCCCCCAGAACTCAGAAACGACGAATTTTCGAAGATTAAAAAAAAATGTCAACTTTTGGTTTGAGAGGGACGAATTTCCATCATGAGTTTGATCCGAAAAAACCACGTCCATGAAGGTGGCATCAACCCCCAACATTTATTGAATAGGGAAGAGTATTGGTCAGTTTGAAAGTTATTTATGTTCTGTGCACCACCCAATTAAAATTTTCAAAATTCACTATTCACGAAATAATGTGATATTGAACTTACTGTCAAAAATTGATGTTGAACAGATAGTTCAAACTCAAGAACCTAACGGTTTTGAAGAATCTAAAAATAATTTTCAAGGTCTTTAGGGAGAAAGAATTCCTATGAAGACATCGTTCCGAAAAAACCACCTGAGGTGGTCATCGTGCAGCACCTTCTCGAGCAGCAATAGTCAAACTGGTGGAAAAATTTGAGCTATGGTGACAATTGAATGATGTGAAGAATAGAAACCGTATGCGTTGCTCAAGAACGACTAAGAATATTGCTGCTGTATCCCGGAGTGTTGACGAAAGCCCAGGTTTGTCGATTCTTCGTCCATCTTTGGAATTAGGCATTCCACAAACGACATTACACCTTATTTTGGATATAGACTTAGGTCTTAAGGTTTTTGAAGTTCAGTTAACACAAGAACTGAAGCCAATCGATTACCAGCAACGTCGTATGTTCACTGATTGGGTCCTTGAAATGCATCAAAATGATCTAGATTTTCATCGAAAAATCATCTTCACTGATGAGGCCCATTTTCGCCTCGCAGGCTACGTTAATAAACAGAATTATTGCATTTGGGAATCGGAAAATCCAAGAATGATTGTTGAAACGCCTTTCCATCATCAATTTGTCAAGTGTGATTGGACCTTACTTATTCAAATTTGAGGCTGGTGTAACTGTTACGGTGAATGGATTGCGCTATCGAATTATGCTTAATGATTTTTTATGGCCGGAATTGGAAGATATCGATATGTATGACGTTTATTTTCAACAACACGTGCACTACCTGTGACACAAGCAACGAAATAATCGCAGTTTTGCAAGAAAAGTTTCCTGACCGTGTTATTTCTCGAAAAGCATTACAATTGGCCACGAGATCTTGTGATTTAACACATTTTTTCTTTAGGGCCACGTGAAAGATAACGATCATTGATTTCTCTCAAAATATACTCCTTGTTTCCAATATCAAAACGAAATCTCTTACTAGAAAACCCATTATAAATTGAAATACGAGTCGATACTAAATCGAAGTACTTAAAGTAACTTCAAATTCAGAATTACATCTTGAAACTTGTACAATAAATATCGAAAATTATATATCGAAATATAAAAATGATATCACAATATATAGGCAATATTTTCAATTTCGATCTTCAATTATTATACAATGTATTTATGTGTCCTAATGAATATATATTATTATTATTATATAAAATATTTTCTAATATTTACCAAAAAAATTTTTCGTTTTACGGCATGAAACGTATTGATACAAATGTACTAACAAAGTTGATTTTGAGCACCTGTCTTTTATGGAGGACATTTCACCACACTCGAGTAAAACTTCAAATTCTTTTAATATTTGAAATTTTTGACAGGCTACTGAATAAAGATGAAAATTGTGAGGTTCAGTCAGATACGGCCCTGTATCATTTAAAAGGTTCAAGAGTGGACGAGAGGAGTAACAGTTCATTCCAGAACTTTAATTATAACACACACATGTTTCGAATTCACATCCTTTTTTAATCCGTTTTTCAGTGTTCAGAAATTAAATGGGATATTTCGTTGAATTAATTCAGTAATGCCAAGTTTAATTTTTGCCTCGAACATGCATCAATTTTGGTAATTCTTTATAAAATCAAGTATCCATCAATATAATCCCACATCAGCATGTCCCAAATATTCACCACAAAATGAAATTCACAGTAGATCGGAACCATTTTTGCGCGAATCTTGTTGAATAATTTTTTTTCTCGTCTGATTATTGCCAAAAATCTGAAATATATATTAAGTTTTGTTCAGCATATTCTTTTTCTAATGCCTAAATATTTTATTATTCTCCTGATATTGAAGAGAATTTTGTATCGAAGAGGTACAGTGAAGACACATTCATCCCTCAGTGTTTTGGAAACAAAATTTTTCATGAATCCATTTTCTGTCGGTGGACCAACACAATATTGCTGGACAGGATTTTGGTGCTAAAAACAAGTCAATTCTTCTGTTATGATGTTTAGGACTTTTTTTGATAATCGAATGTTGAACATTACAGTTTTGCATTCAGAAATTATCAGAAATTTATCTTTATAATTGTTGATATAGTAATACAAGAAATAACCAACGACACGTTTGAATTACAATTTTTTTAGCTTCTAAAAAGAACTCCGTTCGAGATGGAAACTTTCCATTAATTTAAAGTATGAGCTCTCTGGACAACTTCTTTTAGAAGGATTACAGAATTTTCATCAAAATAACAGGAAATAAGCCAATAATGAAAAGTACTGAAACATTCACGCTTAGAGCTGTGAGCTGTGTTTTTAAGTGGAATAATAATCTTAGGCAATAATTATTCAATTTCAACATAGTTTTCCTGATTAATAAGAAAATTTTAGTTTGAAAGAAGTGTGAAGTTCAATAGAATGCTCGATTTTTTACAATTGCGGATCAAATTCATTGAAAATGAATTTTTTTCTAGGGTTCTGCTGTTGGAGTCATTTCTGGGCATCTGATTACATTATGGATAACCTTCAACGGATTTTCGATCGAAAAACCTCTAGCACAGATTCCTCCGCTAAAAGTGGATGGATGTACAAATACCTCCTTCAATCCACACATCCTGAAACCAGAACATAGAGGATTGGAAGCTTGGAATATTCCCACAACAACTCCTTATCCGTATGATTTTAACGATACGGAAGATCCATATGATCTCATCAATACGGACTTGATTACATCGTAAGTAAAATATCGATAATTACGAATTTATTTGATAAAAGATGAATTAATAAATTGATAATCGACATATTCCGAAACTCTAAGCAAATTTATAACTATTAAAATTAATGCTATAGATAGACAACACTATTTCCATTCAATGCGAATAACATGGAAATATATATATATATATATATATATATATATATATATATATATATATATATATATATATCACAAAAATCACAAAAAATTCAAGAACTGGATCAGAGCTTGGGTAATTGTCACAGATTTTGACTTAAAACATAAGCATTCCAAATATGAATCGTACCAGGTAGTCTTCAAATGAAAAAAATACAATCCAAAGAGCATGTTCCAGACATCTTAATCAATAGAGTGACAGCTCATTCATAGAAAACAGATATAAACAATACAGTGTAAAATACAATCTGAAGCACTTATAAATGACATTATCAATCTCAATAGAACTGCAGAAGTAAAATTACTCTTCAAGAGTAGATATTAACCCTTAAGTGAAAACATTTTAACGTATGAATAATTATAAATTTTTGAGACCTACTTGGCGAAATTTTAATTAACAAATTCAATTAGAGTATCCTCGTGCAGGTTTTGTTCTATACTGTATTATTTACGTTTGCTTTTCATTTCACTCTGGTTGGAGTTCAGCCTTTAAAATTATAATTCTGAATGAATTTAATTCATATTTCACTTCTGCATCCTTGCTTGATTTGTTTAAAATCGTAAGGAAAACCTAGAAGGTTGTAGAAAAATATGATGCTACTATGTACTTGTGTGAAGCTTTATTTAGTAATTTATGCTCCCAGGTACTAGAGCACCTACTATTTAGTCCATATACACTGCTCAAAAATTGAAGTGCATATTCGAGAGGAAACTGACTTTTTGCACTTGAATCAAATTTCCAGAATTGCTGCACATACCATGTGATGTAGCGTATGTTTGCGTATTACACACAAAATATGTTCTTCATAAATGTATAAAAAATTAATTTCTTGTAGGTACACGATCTTTTTTTCTGGTCCATATGTGCGAAAATGTAATATTGCAATCGATCTGGTGTTATGTAGTATCAATTATCAATTAATTGTCACGAGTGTAGCATGTATTTAGAAGCTGGTAGAATAGTTTCTGGTCGAACAATCCGGAATAAGTTGCACGGTTTCAATTTTAGGGCAAGAAGATTCGCCAAGCACCCGGGATTGAGTAGAAAGCACCGGGCTGTAAGATATCGTTGGGTTTGAACATGAGAACTGGAACGCGCATAGATGGAGATTCTGTCTGTTTAAGGATAAGTCCCTATTTCGTCTATATCAGTCCGATGGGTGAATATTGGTGCGTTGAGAACGGGTTCAACGGTATAATAAATATTTCATGACGCCAACAACATTTTTCGGTGGGAAGCATTTGTTTTAATGGACGCTTAGATCTTATTCTCCTCTTTAACGTAACCATGACAGCGGGAAGGTATCGTGATTTAATTGTAGAACCAATTATTGTTTCTTTTGCGACCATTGGCGACCATTTTTTAATCGTTAATCGACGATAATACTCATCCACACCGGGCAAGAATTATCAACGACCACATACAAATGCATGACATTAACCGAATGGAATCGCCCGCTGTTTCTCCAGACTCAAAATTGTATTGAACATGTCTGGTCTAAAAAAAATTCTGTATACGAGACAATAAAGAGGACAAAAATGGCATGGATATGAGGTATAGACCAATTTCAGGAGGACCGCGTAAGATTGAAGGTAACAATTTAAACGCTTTATTGGCCTCAGGATGACTCAAGCCGCACCTGGGGTTTCGCAAATTAGCTAACAGATTTGGAAATAAATGAAATATAGAAGTATATCCAGACAAGGCTACATATAATACATATCAAGGAACCAAAAAAAATCCCTATAATGACACCTTTACAAAAGAAACGAAGGATAGAATTTTGTCAATCTTCTCAATAAGATATTTTCAATAATGTCTCTATATCTGATGGAAGTTGTTTCCGAATCACTTAAAAAACCTATCAAAACAACCTTTTACCGTTCAAATTTCCCACCAAAATAATGGTTTGGGAACCAATATCTCAGCATGGTGCTACGCCTGTCTTTATAGTTGATAGTACCATTAATATTGAAAAGTATTGTGGCATTCTAAACGATTCTCTTCTTGAAATGGCGCATGCTTTAAATCCAGAGGAGTTGCGTTTTCAGAAGGATAATGCAAGATGCCATATTTCCACCTATACTCAAGCTTGGATGCAAGAACACCAAGTGACAACCATTTCATGGTCAGCAGCTTCACTAGATCTTAGTTCCATTGAAAACATATGGAAACTAATGAAGATTTAAGTTGAACGAGCAGCCCAACGAAATAAAGATAATTTAATTCATTCAGTTTTACAGTGCTGGACTACCATCACAGAAAATTATAGAGGTGATTTAGTTTCGGATGTACCTCAACGTTCAGTCAAGTGTTTACAGTTGAATGGCGGCGGTATAATGAGATGAATAATTTGTTATAATTTTCTAATTCAAGAATTAAAAATATATGCCAAACAACTAAAATTGAGCTTTGTTTTTTCCGGATAATTTCTAGACGGACTATAATATCAAGGAGAATAAGTTTTGTGGAATCCCTGAAATGCCAATACTACATTTATATTCTCAGAAACCCATACATCGGCAAAATATTGAGTTGTTTGCCAATTTATGTTACATCGATGTGAAACCTCAGTATGTGCTAACGAATAAGCAGGCTACCCTTTGTACCGAATAAAGAAGGCAACAGTTTCCATTGAAATTCATCCGGTACAAAAAATACGAAACGACCTGCATTTTCAGTATCATTCAAATGTAAATTCGACCTTTGCAAACTGACCCGAAAAATCATATTCAAACGTTCTCTCCTCGTATATTATTCATTTGATACAAATTAATACAATCCAACAGACCGCATTCAAATGACAATAAAAGGTTCTTTGTGGTGAAAGATTGATAATTTCAATTTTATTTGTTGAAGCTCCGGCTGGTGTAGAGTTTGAAATAATCCTTTCATGAACGCGGTTTCCAAATTAATCCGGTAAAACTCGTTCATTGTTTGAAACTACTCAATAGAGCGATGGTTTGAAATGATGGATTGATGTAAAATGTGTTGAGTAATGGGAAAAAGTAGTCAAATAGCGATGTTAACCGGACCAAGTGTTTATGTTTACTTGGAAGTGTTCATTTCGACCAAACTGCCTATTAAGTTGGTAGTGGAAATGAGGTTATACTAACAGGATTATTTTACTCCTAAAGGCCTTGGTACCTACGGTTTATTGAGAATTTTCAGTTGATTCTACTTTTATCTTACACAGAATTACGTTCCGGTACTTTATTTCCAGAAGATAAACTTCGGAAATGTTTTCATTTAAAAACGATATATCACATAATCACTAAATGTTAAATTATCGTCACTTATAAACATTTATCTTCATCGAGTAGATAATTCGCTGACAGTAGCTTTTTCACATATTTTGACAAACTAAATTGCCAATGTTTTCATTTATGTTCACAACAATTATCAATAAATTTTATCAAAGTCTCATAATATCTCCAAATGAGTTCAATCGGTCGTATCTGTTCATTAAAGTAACTATTGAATTTTTCTAGGCTGTCAATAAAAGGATTCTTATACAAAGTAGTAAATTTAAAATATTATATAAAGTAAATATTTCGTGAAATAATTTCAGTTTATCAGATTATAATATTTGAAGAATGTACTATGTAGCGAAATAATTGTTATATTCGAAAAACTATGTGGAAATATTTAATGAATCGTTCGAAAGGAGATTACATTAAGTAAACACTGACTCGATCCAATGCTTCCTGTTTAGATTGGGAGCTAGAAGAAAGGAAGGAAGAAGGATTTCTAGTATTATATTAACAATCAATTTATAAGGTGCCTTGAAAAAATCATAGTCTTCACCTAGATATCTTTCTTCAAATTTCTCCAACTTAAAAATCATCGTTATCAATTTTTCCATTGAACTGTCAGTTTAATCGATTCGTCGGTTTTTATATTCCGCATAATCTAGGTATTTTTATATCTGCGACATATTAAATACAACAATACTCGCTATATATGATTATAAAAAATCATTTCGGTATAAAAACGAAAGTTGTTTGCTTCTTTCTCACACATTTCCATGCCATCTACGAGATTTCGTATAAACTTTACTCGACAATGCAGGATACTTCTTTCTGAAAACTAAATTATTTAATACAGTTCCATGTACAATCAGCTACACGTATAAATTGTTTTTATGTCGATCTACACACAGCTGTCGATAAGAAGAAAGTGAATACCATTTTCATGAAAAAATCTCTCTGGATTAATATTCGGTGACAGAAATCAGAGAAGAACTCTTTGTCAACCCTCTGAAGACTTCACATTTCACCTATGCATAATTTAAACGAAGATTGAGTAAACTATTAAACCTCTTCAGCAATAGCATGTTGAAATGAATGCTAATTAATGTAAAGTATACCCGAATTTCTAACCAGCGCATTCGCCATTCAGTTCTAAGTTTGTTCACAAAATTACGACGAATGAAAACTGACATGAGAAACTTGTTTTCATTAGGAGTAATATATTCAATTAGTTTCAAACTGTAATAGTTTCACTTTTTTTATTCACTGTATTAATAAATACGATTAACTAGATTTGCAATAATGGAATTAGCGAGGCATATCAATAAAATCAATAACGTATAATTTCCAGGAAAAAAACACATTCCTAATACATGTCAACAAAGAATTTTTAGTCTTGAAATACTAAAATAAACATAAAATGTAGTGGCTTCTACCATCTATCGGACACAGTCTGAACTTCTTTTTCTTTTACAGAAACCCACTCACTCAATTATACTCGATGACCTACATGTACTATTCATTCGTTGGATGCTTTATCACAGTCCTTGTAGGATGGACAATTTCCTACTTTACGGAGAGCAGTGACGACATCTACGATGAAACATTAGTTCATCCTATCGCTCGTAAGATGGCGAAAATATTCCCTGGAAAGAAACGTAGATATCTTGAAAAAACGAGGACTCCTGATGTACCAAGGTGCAGTTCAATGAAGCCGTCAGCGAGCAACCCAAATTTCGAGAAAAAGAATGGATTAAGCAGTGGTACCAGTATGACCAGTTCCAGCCACGAAGTGCCTATGGAAACCCTTGAAGTTTATAAAACGAAATTATGATCGAATGAAACAATATGAGTTTGCAGATATTTTAGGTTTTAGTTCACATTTGATATTTATTACTGCTGTGATTCATTAGCTGTTAAACTCAAGTTATCATTCAATAACTGAACTTGAGGCCTTTTATAGTTACAACGTGGTTATTATCATTAAAACCAACCAATTGAATTGTCTCAATTCGAATTATCCATTCATTTCGTCACGAATTCGTTAATTTATCGATTCATGCTTACTTAAACTCATACCTATACTTTTAAGTATAAACTGTAAATCAAGTTCCCTAGGTTATAATCTTAGTAATATTGCAAATAGTTTTATAGTACTTACTTAATAACACTCAAAATCTATATTCAGTTATGTTTCGTTCATTTTCCTGTCAGCTTTTTGGTACAGGTTATAAAATTTTTTACACACTTAAATTTCTTCAGTTGTATTCAACCAAAAGTAATCAAATTTTGTTAGTTATTAACAATATGAATCGTCGATTATTCTGCTAAGTTAATTCACTTAATTGAAATTATGTACATATTTATATTTAAGGAAGGATTCAATGACTATGTTTTTTTAGAAACTTGTAAATTAGATATATTTAACGAAACTAACAATATTTTTTGAATATTATATATCTACATTTGATGAAGTGTAAGAAAATAAATTACTTCATTTATATTAAATGTTTCAAATAGATGCTAAGTCGTCTTGAAAAAAATAATTACATAATTTTAGTATAAAATTGTGTTTTCATTCATATCCTGCTACTTGAATAAATAGATTCACATTCGATTAGGTTGGTTTTCGAGTTTTCAGAAAAATGAGAATTCAGAAAAATCTAGAAAAGCACTGACATGAAATCAGAACAGCTTTTGCTCGCTTGTTCAGCAGTCAATTTCCCTCTGAAAATTTAAAATCTATGAATTACTTCTGAAGGAGGCTACATAGAATGAATAAAAATTATAGACGTTTGAAAAAAACGATTTCGCGCTGTTCCTTGGAAAAAGCCGGTAAAGAAAATTCATTTTTTTATTGTTAAATTGAACGATACGAACAACTAAAAAAAGTTGTGGGGTATTTTTTCATAATAATATATTTACCTGATATTCCGTATTGTAATTATTATTCTACAACTGGTTGATAAAAAACTTATATTTATAAAATAATAAATAGACTTTTTTTCTTGATAGAAGGATTATTACAAAATATCATACAGATTTATTCTGTTAACCTCCTACAAATTTTAATTTGAAAAAAATTTTCATTCGAAAACTTTTTTAATTAAATCAAATAAATGTCTTTAGAACACACTGTGTCAATTTAGTAGACATATAGAATTAACACTTATTTTTATGATAGATTGGGCCGTTGCTTGTAGAAAACAGTTGTAATTGTCATTATAAACTAAAACACTTGTTTACATTTTCTACTTTATTTTTGGTATTGACGTACGTTTCGTCTTTGCTTGAAAGACTTCATCAGAATACGAAGTAACAGTTGTTGTACAATGAAATTCATTGTACAACCACTCTTACTTCGTATTCTGATGAAGTCTTTCAAGCAAAGACGAAACGTACGTCAATACCAAAAATAAAGTAGAAAATTTGAATATCAAAACAAATTGAAATATGTTTATCTTCTACAATTTTAATTTCCAAAAGAATTTTTTATTCAAAAACTTTTAGAATTAAATTAATGTCTAAAACAAGCACCGCTTACATTTAATAGACGTATATAATCAAAACTCAATATACAATGTCAAATGAAATAAATAACCCAGTAGATATACGAAAGTAATTAAAATTAATAAATAAATATTCAAACGAGACAAAATTTTGTTTCTGGTCTTATCTTAAGAAATACTACTTGCCTTATAAAAACATGAACACACTTGAAGGACTTCCCAAAGAATATAATTTATTTGAAATATTTAATACATTTAAATATTCGAACAAATTATTTCAAAAAACTCTAAAAAATGTGCACTGTATTTTCAAAAAACAAATATACTTCTAGATAATCCCTTCATCAGCCGTTATTAATACTCCAAATATCAAAATCAAAAACATAACCTACATCACTCACGTGTTAAAAGACTTAAGCTTCGAACTACAGATCAACTATATATTCAAGATTGATCTATGTTCTAACAAAATCAAAGAACAAAATGAGTTATTTTAAGGTTTACCTAAATCCATTGACACCGTATAAAGAAATTTATTGAAGCCAAAATATAATTATATATTATATATAAAATAAAATAGAAAGGCTTTTTACTTGATAGAAGAAATATAACAAAATTTGAATATCAAAACAAATTGAAATATGTTTATCTTCTACAATTTTAATTTCCAAAAGAATTTTTTATTCAAAAACTTTTAGAATTAAATTAATGTCTAAAACAAGCACCGCTTACATTTAATAGACGTATATAATCAAAACTCAATATACAATGTCAAATGAAATAAATAACCCAGTAGATATACGAAAGTAATTAAAATTAATAAATAAATATTCAAACGAGACAAAATTTTGTTTCTGGTCTTATCTTAAGAAATACTACTTGCCTTATAAAAACATGAACACACTTGAAGGACTTCCCAAAGAATATAATTTATTTGAAATATTTAATACATTTAAATATTCGAACAAATTATTTCAAAAAACTCTAAAAAATGTGCACTGTATTTTCAAAAAACAAATATACTTCTAGATAATCCCTTCATCAGCCGTTATTAATACTCCAAATATCAAAATCAAAAACATAACCTACATCACTCACGTGTTAAAAGACTTAAGCTTCGAACTACAGATCAACTATATATTCAAGATTGATCTATGTTCTAACAAAATCAAAGAACAAAATGAGTTATTTTAAGGTTTACCTAAATCCATTGACACCGTATAAAGAAATTTATTGAAGCCAAAATATAATTATATATTATATATAAAATAAAATAGAAAGGCTTTTTACTTGATAGAAGAAATATAACAAAATTTGAATATCAAAACAAATTGAAATATGTTTATCTTCTACAATTTTAATTTCCAAAAGAATTTTTTATTCAAAAACTTTTAGAATTAAATTAATGTCTAAAACAAGCACCGCTTACATTTAATAGACGTATATAATCAAAACTCAATATACAATGTCAAATGAAATAAATAACCCAGTAGATATACGAAAGTAATTAAAATTAATAAATAAATATTCAAACGAGACAAAATTTTGTTTCTGGTCTTATCTTAAGAAATACTACTTGCCTTATAAAAACATGAACACACTTGAAGGACTTCCCAAAGAATATAATTTATTTGAAATATTTAATACATTTAAATATTCGAACAAATTATTTCAAAAAACTCTAAAAAATGTGCACTGTATTTTCAAAAAACAAATATACTTCTAGATAATCCCTTCATCAGCCGTTATTAATACTCCAAATATCAAAATCAAAAACATAACCTACATCACTCACGTGTTAAAAGACTTAAGCTTCGAACTACAGATCAACTATATATTCAAGATTGATCTATGTTCTAACAAAATCAAAGAACAAAATGAGTTATTTTAAGGTTTACCTAAATCCATTGACACCGTATAAAGAAATTTATTGAAGCCAAAATATAATTATATATTATATATAAAATAAAATAGAAAGGCTTTTTACTTGATAGAAGAAATATAACAAAATTTGAATATCAAAACAAATTGAAATATGTTTATCTTCTACAATTTTAATTTCCAAAAGAATTTTTTATTCAAAAACTTTTAGAATTAAATTAATGTCTAAAACAAGCACCGCTTACATTTAATAGACGTATATAATCAAAACTCAATATACAATGTCAAATGAAATAAATAACCCAGTAGATATACGAAAGTAATTAAAATTAATAAATAAATATTCAAACGAGACAAAATTTTGTTTCTGGTCTTATCTTAAGAAATACTACTTGCCTTATAAAAACATGAACACACTTGAAGGACTTCCCAAAGAATATAATTTATTTGAAATATTTAATACATTTAAATATTCGAACAAATTATTTCAAAAAACTCTAAAAAATGTGCACTGTATTTTCAAAAAACAAATATACTTCTAGATAATCCCTTCATCAGCCGTTATTAATACTCCAAATATCAAAATCAAAAACATAACCTACATCACTCACGTGTTAAAAGACTTAAGCTTCGAACTACAGATCAACTATATATTCAAGATTGATCTATGTTCTAACAAAATCAAAGAACAAAATGAGTTATTTTAAGGTTTACCTAAATCCATTGACACCGTATAAAGAAATTTATTGAAGCCAAAATATAATTATATATTATATATAAAATAAAATAGAAAGGCTTTTTACTTGATAGAAGAAATATAACAAAATTTGAATATCAAAACAAATTGAAATATGTTTATCTTCTACAATTTTAATTTCCAAAAGAATTTTTTATTCAAAAACTTTTAGAATTAAATTAATGTCTAAAACAAGCACCGCTTACATTTAATAGACGTATATAATCAAAACTCAATATACAATGTCAAATGAAATAAATAACCCAGTAGATATACGAAAGTAATTAAAATTAATAAATAAATATTCAAACGAGACAAAATTTTGTTTCTGGTCTTATCTTAAGAAATACTACTTGCCTTATAAAAACATGAACACACTTGAAGGACTTCCCAAAGAATATAATTTATTTGAAATATTTAATACATTTAAATATTCGAACAAATTATTTCAAAAAACTCTAAAAAATGTGCACTGTATTTTCAAAAAACAAATATACTTCTAGATAATCCCTTCATCAGCCGTTATTAATACTCCAAATATCAAAATCAAAAACATAACCTACATCACTCACGTGTTAAAAGACTTAAGCTTCGAACTACAGATCAACTATATATTCAAGATTGATCTATGTTCTAACAAAATCAAAGAACAAAATGAGTTATTTTAAGGTTTACCTAAATCCATTGACACCGTATAAAGAAATTTATTGAAGCCAAAATATAATTATATATTATATATAAAATAAAATAGAAAGGCTTTTTACTTGATAGAAGAAATATAACAAAATTTGAATATCAAAACAAATTGAAATATGTTTATCTTCTACAATTTTAATTTCCAAAAGAATTTTTTATTCAAAAACTTTTAGAATTAAATTAATGTCTAAAACAAGCACCGCTTACATTTAATAGACGTATATAATCAAAACTCAATATACAATGTCAAATGAAATAAATAACCCAGTAGATATACGAAAGTAATTAAAATTAATAAATAAATATTCAAACGAGACAAAATTTTGTTTCTGGTCTTATCTTAAGAAATACTACTTGCCTTATAAAAACATGAACACACTTGAAGGACTTCCCAAAGAATATAATTTATTTGAAATATTTAATACATTTAAATATTCGAACAAATTATTTCAAAAAACTCTAAAAAATGTGCACTGTATTTTCAAAAAACAAATATACTTCTAGATAATCCCTTCATCAGCCGTTATTAATACTCCAAATATCAAAATCAAAAACATAACCTACATCACTCACGTGTTAAAAGACTTAAGCTTCGAACTACAGATCAACTATATATTCAAGATTGATCTATGTTCTAACAAAATCAAAGAACAAAATGAGTTATTTTAAGGTTTACCTAAATCCATTGACACCGTATAAAGAAATTTATTGAAGCCAAAATATAATTATATATTATATATAAAATAAAATAGAAAGGCTTTTTACTTGATAGAAGAAATATAACAAAATTTGAATATCAAAACAAATTGAAATATGTTTATCTTCTACAATTTTAATTTCCAAAAGAATTTTTTATTCAAAAACTTTTAGAATTAAATTAATGTCTAAAACAAGCACCGCTTACATTTAATAGACGTATATAATCAAAACTCAATATACAATGTCAAATGAAATAAATAACCCAGTAGATATACGAAAGTAATTAAAATTAATAAATAAATATTCAAACGAGACAAAATTTTGTTTCTGGTCTTATCTTAAGAAATACTACTTGCCTTATAAAAACATGAACACACTTGAAGGACTTCCCAAAGAATATAATTTATTTGAAATATTTAATACATTTAAATATTCGAACAAATTATTTCAAAAAACTCTAAAAAATGTGCACTGTATTTTCAAAAAACAAATATACTTCTAGATAATCCCTTCATCAGCCGTTATTAATACTCCAAATATCAAAATCAAAAACATAACCTACATCACTCACGTGTTAAAAGACTTAAGCTTCGAACTACAGATCAACTATATATTCAAGATTGATCTATGTTCTAACAAAATCAAAGAACAAAATGAGTTATTTTAAGGTTTACCTAAATCCATTGACACCGTATAAAGAAATTTATTGAAGCCAAAATATAATTATATATTATATATAAAATAAAATAGAAAGGCTTTTTACTTGATAGAAGAAATATAACAAAATTTGAATATCAAAACAAATTGAAATATGTTTATCTTCTACAATTTTAATTTCCAAAAGAATTTTTTATTCAAAAACTTTTAGAATTAAATTAATGTCTAAAACAAGCACCGCTTACATTTAATAGACGTATATAATCAAAACTCAATATACAATGTCAAATGAAATAAATAACCCAGTAGATATACGAAAGTAATTAAAATTAATAAATAAATATTCAAACGAGACAAAATTTTGTTTCTGGTCTTATCTTAAGAAATACTACTTGCCTTATAAAAACATGAACACACTTGAAGGACTTCCCAAAGAATATAATTTATTTGAAATATTTAATACATTTAAATATTCGAACAAATTATTTCAAAAAACTCTAAAAAATGTGCACTGTATTTTCAAAAAACAAATATACTTCTAGATAATCCCTTCATCAGCCGTTATTAATACTCCAAATATCAAAATCAAAAACATAACCTACATCACTCACGTGTTAAAAGACTTAAGCTTCGAACTACAGATCAACTATATATTCAAGATTGATCTATGTTCTAACAAAATCAAAGAACAAAATGAGTTATTTTAAGGTTTACCTAAATCCATTGACACCGTATAAAGAAATTTATTGAAGCCAAAATATAATTATATATTATATATAAAATAAAATAGAAAGGCTTTTTACTTGATAGAAGAAATATAACAAAATTTGAATATCAAAACAAATTGAAATATGTTTATCTTCTACAATTTTAATTTCCAAAAGAATTTTTTATTCAAAAACTTTTAGAATTAAATTAATGTCTAAAACAAGCACCGCTTACATTTAATAGACGTATATAATCAAAACTCAATATACAATGTCAAATGAAATAAATAACCCAGTAGATATACGAAAGTAATTAAAATTAATAAATAAATATTCAAACGAGACAAAATTTTGTTTCTGGTCTTATCTTAAGAAATACTACTTGCCTTATAAAAACATGAACACACTTGAAGGACTTCCCAAAGAATATAATTTATTTGAAATATTTAATACATTTAAATATTCGAACAAATTATTTCAAAAAACTCTAAAAAATGTGCACTGTATTTTCAAAAAACAAATATACTTCTAGATAATCCCTTCATCAGCCGTTATTAATACTCCAAATATCAAAATCAAAAACATAACCTACATCACTCACGTGTTAAAAGACTTAAGCTTCGAACTACAGATCAACTATATATTCAAGATTGATCTATGTTCTAACAAAATCAAAGAACAAAATGAGTTATTTTAAGGTTTACCTAAATCCATTGACACCGTATAAAGAAATTTATTGAAGCCAAAATATAATTATATATTATATATAAAATAAAATAGAAAGGCTTTTTACTTGATAGAAGAAATATAACAAAATTTGAATATCAAAACAAATTGAAATATGTTTATCTTCTACAATTTTAATTTCCAAAAGAATTTTTTATTCAAAAACTTTTAGAATTAAATTAATGTCTAAAACAAGCACCGCTTACATTTAATAGACGTATATAATCAAAACTCAATATACAATGTCAAATGAAATAAATAACCCAGTAGATATACGAAAGTAATTAAAATTAATAAATAAATATTCAAACGAGACAAAATTTTGTTTCTGGTCTTATCTTAAGAAATACTACTTGCCTTATAAAAACATGAACACACTTGAAGGACTTCCCAAAGAATATAATTTATTTGAAATATTTAATACATTTAAATATTCGAACAAATTATTTCAAAAAACTCTAAAAAATGTGCACTGTATTTTCAAAAAACAAATATACTTCTAGATAATCCCTTCATCAGCCGTTATTAATACTCCAAATATCAAAATCAAAAACATAACCTACATCACTCACGTGTTAAAAGACTTAAGCTTCGAACTACAGATCAACTATATATTCAAGATTGATCTATGTTCTAACAAAATCAAAGAACAAAATGAGTTATTTTAAGGTTTACCTAAATCCATTGACACCGTATAAAGAAATTTATTGAAGCCAAAATATAATTATATATTATATATAAAATAAAATAGAAAGGCTTTTTACTTGATAGAAGAAATATAACAAAATTTGAATATCAAAACAAATTGAAATATGTTTATCTTCTACAATTTTAATTTCCAAAAGAATTTTTTATTCAAAAACTTTTAGAATTAAATTAATGTCTAAAACAAGCACCGCTTACATTTAATAGACGTATATAATCAAAACTCAATATACAATGTCAAATGAAATAAATAACCCAGTAGATATACGAAAGTAATTAAAATTAATAAATAAATATTCAAACGAGACAAAATTTTGTTTCTGGTCTTATCTTAAGAAATACTACTTGCCTTATAAAAACATGAACACACTTGAAGGACTTCCCAAAGAATATAATTTATTTGAAATATTTAATACATTTAAATATTCGAACAAATTATTTCAAAAAACTCTAAAAAATGTGCACTGTATTTTCAAAAAACAAATATACTTCTAGATAATCCCTTCATCAGCCGTTATTAATACTCCAAATATCAAAATCAAAAACATAACCTACATCACTCACGTGTTAAAAGACTTAAGCTTCGAACTACAGATCAACTATATATTCAAGATTGATCTATGTTCTAACAAAATCAAAGAACAAAATGAGTTATTTTAAGGTTTACCTAAATCCATTGACACCGTATAAAGAAATTTATTGAAGCCAAAATATAATTATATATTATATATAAAATAAAATAGAAAGGCTTTTTACTTGATAGAAGAAATATAACAAAATTTGAATATCAAAACAAATTGAAATATGTTTATCTTCTACAATTTTAATTTCCAAAAGAATTTTTTATTCAAAAACTTTTAGAATTAAATTAATGTCTAAAACAAGCACCGCTTACATTTAATAGACGTATATAATCAAAACTCAATATACAATGTCAAATGAAATAAATAACCCAGTAGATATACGAAAGTAATTAAAATTAATAAATAAATATTCAAACGAGACAAAATTTTGTTTCTGGTCTTATCTTAAGAAATACTACTTGCCTTATAAAAACATGAACACACTTGAAGGACTTCCCAAAGAATATAATTTATTTGAAATATTTAATACATTTAAATATTCGAACAAATTATTTCAAAAAACTCTAAAAAATGTGCACTGTATTTTCAAAAAACAAATATACTTCTAGATAATCCCTTCATCAGCCGTTATTAATACTCCAAATATCAAAATCAAAAACATAACCTACATCACTCACGTGTTAAAAGACTTAAGCTTCGAACTACAGATCAACTATATATTCAAGATTGATCTATGTTCTAACAAAATCAAAGAACAAAATGAGTTATTTTAAGGTTTACCTAAATCCATTGACACCGTATAAAGAAATTTATTGAAGCCAAAATATAATTATATATTATATATAAAATAAAATAGAAAGGCTTTTTACTTGATAGAAGAAATATAACAAAATTTGAATATCAAAACAAATTGAAATATGTTTATCTTCTACAATTTTAATTTCCAAAAGAATTTTTTATTCAAAAACTTTTAGAATTAAATTAATGTCTAAAACAAGCACCGCTTACATTTAATAGACGTATATAATCAAAACTCAATATACAATGTCAAATGAAATAAATAACCCAGTAGATATACGAAAGTAATTAAAATTAATAAATAAATATTCAAACGAGACAAAATTTTGTTTCTGGTCTTATCTTAAGAAATACTACTTGCCTTATAAAAACATGAACACACTTGAAGGACTTCCCAAAGAATATAATTTATTTGAAATATTTAATACATTTAAATATTCGAACAAATTATTTCAAAAAACTCTAAAAAATGTGCACTGTATTTTCAAAAAACAAATATACTTCTAGATAATCCCTTCATCAGCCGTTATTAATACTCCAAATATCAAAATCAAAAACATAACCTACATCACTCACGTGTTAAAAGACTTAAGCTTCGAACTACAGATCAACTATATATTCAAGATTGATCTATGTTCTAACAAAATCAAAGAACAAAATGAGTTATTTTAAGGTTTACCTAAATCCATTGACACCGTATAAAGAAATTTATTGAAGCCAAAATATAATTATATATTATATATAAAATAAAATAGAAAGGCTTTTTACTTGATAGAAGAAATATAACAAAATTTGAATATCAAAACAAATTGAAATATGTTTATCTTCTACAATTTTAATTTCCAAAAGAATTTTTTATTCAAAAACTTTTAGAATTAAATTAATGTCTAAAACAAGCACCGCTTACATTTAATAGACGTATATAATCAAAACTCAATATACAATGTCAAATGAAATAAATAACCCAGTAGATATACGAAAGTAATTAAAATTAATAAATAAATATTCAAACGAGACAAAATTTTGTTTCTGGTCTTATCTTAAGAAATACTACTTGCCTTATAAAAACATGAACACACTTGAAGGACTTCCCAAAGAATATAATTTATTTGAAATATTTAATACATTTAAATATTCGAACAAATTATTTCAAAAAACTCTAAAAAATGTGCACTGTATTTTCAAAAAACAAATATACTTCTAGATAATCCCTTCATCAGCCGTTATTAATACTCCAAATATCAAAATCAAAAACATAACCTACATCACTCACGTGTTAAAAGACTTAAGCTTCGAACTACAGATCAACTATATATTCAAGATTGATCTATGTTCTAACAAAATCAAAGAACAAAATGAGTTATTTTAAGGTTTACCTAAATCCATTGACACCGTATAAAGAAATTTATTGAAGCCAAAATATAATTATATATTATATATAAAATAAAATAGAAAGGCTTTTTACTTGATAGAAGAAATATAACAAAATTTGAATATCAAAACAAATTGAAATATGTTTATCTTCTACAATTTTAATTTCCAAAAGAATTTTTTATTCAAAAACTTTTAGAATTAAATTAATGTCTAAAACAAGCACCGCTTACATTTAATAGACGTATATAATCAAAACTCAATATACAATGTCAAATGAAATAAATAACCCAGTAGATATACGAAAGTAATTAAAATTAATAAATAAATATTCAAACGAGACAAAATTTTGTTTCTGGTCTTATCTTAAGAAATACTACTTGCCTTATAAAAACATGAACACACTTGAAGGACTTCCCAAAGAATATAATTTATTTGAAATATTTAATACATTTAAATATTCGAACAAATTATTTCAAAAAACTCTAAAAAATGTGCACTGTATTTTCAAAAAACAAATATACTTCTAGATAATCCCTTCATCAGCCGTTATTAATACTCCAAATATCAAAATCAAAAACATAACCTACATCACTCACGTGTTAAAAGACTTAAGCTTCGAACTACAGATCAACTATATATTCAAGATTGATCTATGTTCTAACAAAATCAAAGAACAAAATGAGTTATTTTAAGGTTTACCTAAATCCATTGACACCGTATAAAGAAATTTATTGAAGCCAAAATATAATTATATATTATATATAAAATAAAATAGAAAGGCTTTTTACTTGATAGAAGAAATATAACAAAATTTGAATATCAAAACAAATTGAAATATGTTTATCTTCTACAATTTTAATTTCCAAAAGAATTTTTTATTCAAAAACTTTTAGAATTAAATTAATGTCTAAAACAAGCACCGCTTACATTTAATAGACGTATATAATCAAAACTCAATATACAATGTCAAATGAAATAAATAACCCAGTAGATATACGAAAGTAATTAAAATTAATAAATAAATATTCAAACGAGACAAAATTTTGTTTCTGGTCTTATCTTAAGAAATACTACTTGCCTTATAAAAACATGAACACACTTGAAGGACTTCCCAAAGAATATAATTTATTTGAAATATTTAATACATTTAAATATTCGAACAAATTATTTCAAAAAACTCTAAAAAATGTGCACTGTATTTTCAAAAAACAAATATACTTCTAGATAATCCCTTCATCAGCCGTTATTAATACTCCAAATATCAAAATCAAAAACATAACCTACATCACTCACGTGTTAAAAGACTTAAGCTTCGAACTACAGATCAACTATATATTCAAGATTGATCTATGTTCTAACAAAATCAAAGAACAAAATGAGTTATTTTAAGGTTTACCTAAATCCATTGACACCGTATAAAGAAATTTATTGAAGCCAAAATATAATTATATATTATATATAAAATAAAATAGAAAGGCTTTTTACTTGATAGAAGAAATATAACAAAATTTGAATATCAAAACAAATTGAAATATGTTTATCTTCTACAATTTTAATTTCCAAAAGAATTTTTTATTCAAAAACTTTTAGAATTAAATTAATGTCTAAAACAAGCACCGCTTACATTTAATAGACGTATATAATCAAAACTCAATATACAATGTCAAATGAAATAAATAACCCAGTAGATATACGAAAGTAATTAAAATTAATAAATAAATATTCAAACGAGACAAAATTTTGTTTCTGGTCTTATCTTAAGAAATACTACTTGCCTTATAAAAACATGAACACACTTGAAGGACTTCCCAAAGAATATAATTTATTTGAAATATTTAATACATTTAAATATTCGAACAAATTATTTCAAAAAACTCTAAAAAATGTGCACTGTATTTTCAAAAAACAAATATACTTCTAGATAATCCCTTCATCAGCCGTTATTAATACTCCAAATATCAAAATCAAAAACATAACCTACATCACTCACGTGTTAAAAGACTTAAGCTTCGAACTACAGATCAACTATATATTCAAGATTGATCTATGTTCTAACAAAATCAAAGAACAAAATGAGTTATTTTAAGGTTTACCTAAATCCATTGACACCGTATAAAGAAATTTATTGAAGCCAAAATATAATTATATATTATATATAAAATAAAATAGAAAGGCTTTTTACTTGATAGAAGAAATATAACAAAATTTGAATATCAAAACAAATTGAAATATGTTTATCTTCTACAATTTTAATTTCCAAAAGAATTTTTTATTCAAAAACTTTTAGAATTAAATTAATGTCTAAAACAAGCACCGCTTACATTTAATAGACGTATATAATCAAAACTCAATATACAATGTCAAATGAAATAAATAACCCAGTAGATATACGAAAGTAATTAAAATTAATAAATAAATATTCAAACGAGACAAAATTTTGTTTCTGGTCTTATCTTAAGAAATACTACTTGCCTTATAAAAACATGAACACACTTGAAGGACTTCCCAAAGAATATAATTTATTTGAAATATTTAATACATTTAAATATTCGAACAAATTATTTCAAAAAACTCTAAAAAATGTGCACTGTATTTTCAAAAAACAAATGTTAGAACATAGATCAATCTTGAATATATAGTTGATCTGTAGTTCGAAGCTTAAGTCTTTTAACACGTGAGTGATGTAGGTTATGTTTTTGATTTTGATATTTGGAGTATTAATAACGGCTGATGAAGGGATTATCTAGAAGTATATTTGTTTTTTGAAAATACAGTGCACATTTTTTAGAGTTTTTTGAAATAATTTGTTCGAATATTTAAATGTATTAAATATTTCAAATAAATTATATTCTTTGGGAAGTCCTTCAAGTGTGTTCATGTTTTTATAAGGCAAGTAGTATTTCTTAAGATAAGACCAGAAACAAAATTTTGTCTCGTTTGAATATTTATTTATTAATTTTAATTACTTTCGTATATCTACTGGGTTATTTATTTCATTTGACATTGTATATTGAGTTTTGATTATATACGTCTATTAAATGTAAGCGGTGCTTGTTTTAGACATTAATTTAATTCTAAAAGTTTTTGAATAAAAAATTCTTTTGGAAATTAAAATTGTAGAAGATAAACATATTTCAATTGGTTTTGATATTCAAATTTTGTTATATTTCTTCTATCAAGTAAAAAGCCTTTCTATTTTATTTTATATATAATATATAATTATATTTTGGCTTCAATAAATTTCTTTATACGGTGTCAATGGATTTAGGTAAACCTTAAAATAACTCATTTTGTTCTTTGATTTTGTTAGAACATAGATCAATCTTGAATATATAGTTGATCTGTAGTTCGAAGCTTAAGTCTTTTAACACGTGAGTGATGTAGGTTATGTTTTTGATTTTGATATTTGGAGTATTAATAACGGCTGATGAAGGGATTATCTAGAAGTATATTTGTTTTTTGAAAATACAGTGCACATTTTTTAGAGTTTTTTGAAATAATTTGTTCGAATATTTAAATGTATTAAATATTTCAAATAAATTATATTCTTTGGGAAGTCCTTCAAGTGTGTTCATGTTTTTATAAGGCAAGTAGTATTTCTTAAGATAAGACCAGAAACAAAATTTTGTCTCGTTTGAATATTTATTTATTAATTTTAATTACTTTCGTATATCTACTGGGTTATTTATTTCATTTGACATTGTATATTGAGTTTTGATTATATACGTCTATTAAATGTAAGCGGTGCTTGTTTTAGACATTAATTTAATTCTAAAAGTTTTTGAATAAAAAATTCTTTTGGAAATTAAAATTGTAGAAGATAAACATATTTCAATTTGTTTTGATATTCAAATTTTGTTATATTTCTTCTATCAAGTAAAAAGCCTTTCTATTCTATTTTATAAAGTAGAAAATGTAAACAAGTGTTTTAGTTTATAATGACAATAACACTTATTTCACAGTACCGAAGGGAATACAATAATTCAGAGAAATATAAATTGTCAATTAAAAAATTATTAAATAAATACTTGAAGAATACAAAATTTTGTTTGGTTTCTTTATGAAAACCAAATTTCCTTTCAAAAATGTAAAACAGGAGTTCTTGAGGTTATGTTTTGAATTTTTGGAAGGGAAAAGTAGAAGAAATTTATTTTAGAAGGAATTCTTGAGGTTATATTGTGCGTTTTTGGAGAGGAATTAGGTTTTCAAAATATTGTTTGGATTCTTCAAGTATTTATTCAATCATTTTAATTAATATTCTATATTTTCTTTGGATTATTTTATTCCTTTCTATGCTTTGTAATGAGTGTTACATCTATAGGTCTACTAAATTGAAATTGGTTTTTTAAGAAATTCTTTTTTTTATTTCAAAATGTCTATGAAACAAAAATTTCATGAAATTGTAATTTGTAGTGGGGTTAGCAGAATTAATCTCTTTTATATTTGAAATATTGTGAAAATCTTCCACAAGTGAAAACCCCTTTTTTATTATTTCAGGTTTTTTTCATACATAACTTTTGAAATGTACCTTTTAGCCATTTTTAGCAGATGTTCCATAGAACTTTTTTAAATATATCTGAAACTATTCAGAATACCTCTCAGTTTTCTAAGGAGATAACTGAGAGATAGAGCGTAAATTGGTCCCATTTTAGATGCCCATCAATATAAATACCGAAAAATTAGTTGGAATTCTTTTTAGAGAAGGAATTTCGGAAGACTGGTCTTGTTGGATGTGAATGACAAGTATTTAGTTTTTTCAAAGTTCGAGGTAGATTCTCATAAGATTTGTTATCATATCGGGTGTTTTTTTTAGAGTTATAGAACATTCGATAGGGATAACTATGATTTGACAGAAGGTAGAAGTCATATTTTTGTGACATTTCTGTTCAGTAAGCATCGATAAATTATCATGGAAAGACTCACGCCGCAACACCGTTTACAAATTGTTGAAATTCATTTTCAAATTAGTATTCTATTCGCCAAACTTATAGAACACTTCGTGAAATTTATGGTTTACATATTCGTCCATCAGAGCAGCTTATTCGTCTTATTATCGATAGATCTCGGACAACATTTTCTCTACTTGATGCAACAACAACAAGACAAAGAACTGTACGTACAGAAGAAAATATCGCTGTGTAAGTCATAGTGTTAATGATGATCCAGATTTGTCTATTCGTCCACGTTCACAACAAGTTGGTTTCTGTCCACCACATGGAAAATTTTGCGTAAAGATCTTGGTCTACACCCATACAAGATCCAACTGGTTCCAGAACTAAAGCCACTTGACCATAATAAGCGTCGTTTGTTTTCTGATTGGGCCCTAGAACAGCTTGAAGTTGATCCACTTTCTTATCGTAAAATTGTGTTTAGTGATGAAACTCATTTCTGGTTGAACGGCTATGTAAACAAGCAAAATTGACGTTTATGGAGTGAAAATAATCCTCAAGAAGTTCTGCAGGTTCCATTGCATCCTGAAATGCACTGTATGTTGTGCTTTACACGCTGAGGCATCATCGGTCTATATTTCTTTAAAAACGATGCTGGAGCTAATGTTGAATGGTGAATGGTGCTCGTTACAGATCGATGATCAATGATTATTTGTTTCAAAATTTGAATGATATCGACCCAGAAGTGTTCTGGTTCCAACAAGATGGTGCTACATCTCATGCTGCTACCCTAACAATTGATTTATTGAAATAAAGATTTGGCGATAACATTATTTCGAGAAATAGTCCAATTAATTGTCCTCCAAGATCATGCGACATATCTCCACTGGATTATTTTCTTTGGGGTTATGTCAAGTCATTCGTTTATGCTGATAAACCAGAAACAATAGCTTTGGAAGCCAACATAACTGGTGTAAATGATGAAATAAGGCCTGAATTACTCGAAAAGGTGGTCCAAAATTGGTCTGGTCGAAGGCGTCCGAGCTAGTCATGGTGGACATTTGCCGGAAATGATTTTTAAAACATAAATATCACAAAATTATCTTTCAAATAAAAAAAGGCTTCAATCTTAATTTGAATGTGTTTTATTTCAATTTAAAGTTCTATCACTCAAACACCCAATATATTGCTATAATATCATACGTTTAACCCAACATTTCAACTTGCTCTTCTCTTCAAATGAGCTATTTATAAACAACAGAGGTCCGAGTACAGTGTTCTGTGGTACTCCATAGGTAAGTCAAGTTTTTTTACTCCATTTTCCATTAAGTGATACAATTTGATTTTTTCCTATTTAGAGCTTTCAATCCGTTTGTGAATTTTTTTTAATTCATGAGTTTTTTTAGAGGTTTTTGATGGGAGATGGCATCAAATGCTTTTGCTAGGTCTGTTATGAATGCCAAAGATGGATTGGTTTTGTCAATATTGTTGTATATGATATCCGTTACTTCTTTTGTTGCATCTTCCGTTGACATACCCTTGCAACATCGAAATGATTATTAGACAGAATATTTTCTTATTAATGTAATCATGCGAAATGTTTAAACATTTTTGAGGAATTTTTTTCATTGAAAAGTAGAGGTTTCACAGAATTATTCTGTAAAAAATGTTTAATTCTGGATGGTCAAAACTAACCATTATCACCGCCCATTTTCTTCTGCCACCTTTTTGGATAAACTTCCTCATTCCATCGAGGTGATGAAATACAAATTTGCACATCACAAAAGTAATCTTCCGCTTGTACTCCACCCAGTCGATCTTCATTTAAATAAGGCCATGAGTGGACTTCAAGGCACTAATTTCAACACCAAACCGCGAGCGGATCCTGTGTGGCACACCCGGTAGGACATCGAAGGCCGTCGAGAGGCTGGAATTAATTTTGCCATTAGTTTATTTCAGGAACGCAATTGCTGCACTGTGCAGTACCGTTTCAGAGTTTTTCCTTTTCGAAAAGTGAGGGAAATAGGTGCAGAAAAGTAAGAGGCGTAAAATCATAAATCATAGAACAATTTGACAAGTTCGTCCCAACATATGTCATCTCGAGAAGGTTAAATGAGCATTTGCATATAGCCTACCTAATTTCGTTGATAAATTATGATTAAAATTAGGATTTATTGGAGCGGGTGTGGCAACGGCGGTATATTTAGGTATAATGAATAGGTTCCATGAAATTACGAGTTCCAATAACTGGTTCTAAGAAATATGATACGGAGCTATGCAGTTCGATCAGGAATCAATGGAAATTCTAGAATGTTTGGACTTGTTTACATGAATGGCGAAAATATATGATGCCTGTTCCATGTTCTTCAATTTTTGAATTTAAGTATATGTGGCAAATTTCGAACCAAAAGTCTTAAACGAGAGAAAACCATTTTTGCGTGCTTGTTCGACGGAACTATCGTTACGCCCGAAGGTCGGTAATTTTCTAATTTTGAGCCGAAAGTGATCTAAACAACTAGGTTGTACTAAGTGTTGCAGAATCCGAGGTCAAAAGAAATTATTTCCGGCCGATCCATCCGTACCTTTCGAACGAATAGTGGTAGAGTCATGAAACTTGCAGGCAAGATTGATGGTCTGAACATCTCGGCTGATTGCGTTAATAACCAAAAACGCATTAATAATTTTGAAATTCTTTATATTTTTTCTAATTTTTTCGAAAGTACAGATTTGGCCGATCTGAAACGCGGCATTAATAAGTTGAATAATATCGTGCAAAATACAAAAATGAAAGCCAGTTTGACAGATGTAGCGTCAACAAATATGGCCGCTATCAGCTGTCAAATTTCAGAAATCCCTATTGGAAGATCCGTTATATAATAGCTATGAATAATTATTGTCATGGATTTCATATAATAAAAATACTATGACTCTTAAAAAAAAACTAATGCTATATAAAAACATAGTCTTGCCCATGTATATGAAGTTGACTAGTTAGAGAGTAATTAGATAAAAATTTTTCAAATAAGATCAATTCTGATAAAGTTATTTAAAACTCATTGAAATACTCACAAGCCAAAATTTTGAAGAAAGTGCATGTTCGATATACACATTGATATATGAATATATATGAATATTCTTTGAACGTTATTAAAGTGAATAATCAGAAATTATTTTGAAGAATTAAAAAAGTTCAAATAAAATTAAAAGAATTAATTATTAATACCTATTCTGACACTATCAAAGAAAACGATGAAAAACTTTGTTTTTAACATTACAATTATCTAATTATTAAATAAAATACTGACAATAATCAAGCTAAGTCACATCTAACTTTTCAAAGTTATGTAAATTTTAGATATAATAGCTAAATTTTATGTATTAGAGAAACAAAGTGTCTACGTTAGTAATGCTGAACAATTGGTATGCAAGGAATATAAACTAAGATATTTTTAGAATGTATTAAGTTTTAATAGGATGTGAGCTGAAGAAATGTAATCAATTTCATAAGTAATTGTGAGAAATTTTCAAGTTAAAAGCATTAAAAGTTGAAAAATTTGCAAACTTTCGATAGATGGAATTTTGAAAATATGAATAAAAACAATATTCTAATTTCCGCTAATTAGAAATTAGAATATTGTTTTTATTTATATTTTCAAGATGAATTTTCGTCAAGTAAAGACCGAAATAATCATAGATTAGATGGAATTTTGAGAAATTTTCAATAAAAGCTGAACTCAAATTAAAGAATGCTAATTTTCTAGAGTAGTTTCAGATCAGAAAATAGTGTAATTTCAGATCAATTAGTTCAAGCATCATTTTGGAAGAATTTCGACGACTTAAAGTAAAGGAAAATTTATTTTTTCGGGAATCTATAAGTAGAAGTGGGAGAGCAAACGTCATCGAGTATAAAATTCTTCAAATTCAAGCTCACGTCGGCCTTAAAATAATTTAATTACTCCACTTAAGCATTGATTCCTTAACCTTAAAAGAAGAAATATCATTAGGTGAAGAAATTGGTGTCAAGAAATGCGATACCTGAATACATAATGTAAAAATTCAACAACTAAATCGATACACACAGTGAAGAAAATTGATATATCTGAAATGTTTTAGAAAGGAACAATTAAATTTGGAGAATTAGAAATTCAAATTTGAACCCTCCCTATTATATCAAACTTAAGTAAAATTTTAAAAATTCTCAATATACAATTACAGAATTCAAAATACACTCGAAGTTAACCGATAAGCCAAAATATATCCTGACAATGGTGAGGAGAAAAAAATTCACACCAAAATTAATTTTATCCAAATAAAATCATATATTAACGAAAACTTTCATTAGAAAATTTCATATTAAATTAAAAATTAATTAATTGAATCCATAGCAGGACGTAATGCGGAAAAAGGAGCTTGATTGAGGTTTATCTGTGGTGTTCTAAGCAATATGAAACAGTTGAAAGGAACTGATATCTAGCATGTGTTTGTTCATTTAAGAGAATTTTGTGGAAATTATATTTGTTGGTTTTAAGTGATTCTAAGAATTTTAGCTAAGATCATTTGCCGATTTGGATAATTTCATGGAAATTGTTGAAATTATGTCCAAAAAAAGAGAAATTGAAAAATGTTCTTTTATTACACTTATGATATCTGTGTATTTTCATGGCGAATGGAAATAACAGCATCCAATATAGGGGCGTTGCCGAAGAGTATTTGGGAATTTGTAAATTTTTCTTTTTCTCAATGGCTTTTTTGATCGAAAGAATCTTCAAATAGACCATCACTATACCCTTAACAACATTATATAGTAAAATGACATATTTCTCATTAAATAAATGATTATTTTCTATACAGTGTTTTGCAAAACCGGTTGATTTCTGGTTTTTCAAAATAGACATCTTATGTTCTTTGATTCTGTGTGTGAACATTGGCCTGTCTGTCCGATATATGTAGCATTGCAACTATCACAATTAATTTGATAAATCGCTGATTCAGAAGAGTTCCCTTTTTCTTGTTCACCAAAATCTTAGCTGAATTATTTCTATTTACTGCCAAAGAATTAATTTCCAATTTATGAAGACCATTAGAAATCCTGCTGCTGAAACCTTGTATAAAAGCCATTGAAAACCATATTTTCTTATCTTCATAAGGATCATTTAAAATTGAAACAAGTTTTGGAAATCACTATGTTTAACTACCAATAAACTGATATTTTACACATTTAATTGCGACTCGAGTTTCGGGAATTAACTATCCCATCTTCAGACAACTGTTGTCTATGTTTCACCTAGAGCCCACCGCATACTCCATTCATGTAATAGGAAGTTCTACAAATCGATACAGTATAACAATTCTGAATTCAAACAAGCCTTATTAATCTATTTCATAGTTAAATTCCAATTGTTGAGATAACTACACAGTATTCACTTCCATCTATTTTTAATTTTCAATACAGTAGTCAATAGTCGATCTTCTCAGAACCGGTCCTGACCTGTAACAAATCATTCATCTATTTTAAACAAAAACGAAAAGAGATGAATATTATTTTTATGACATGAAAGCACGTATTGACTGCTAATTGACTTCTTGAAGTCGGAGTAACGAAGTTTTGTTGTCAGTCTAGTTTCTTCATTCGATTTCTTTTAGCATTTATCGCTTCTTGCCATCTACTGCTATGATGTCAATAATTTTTCATAACTCTATGCCTCCGCACTTTTTTGCATAATTGTATGCAATCTCTTCCTGGTGTAGTAAGTGATTGAATTGTAATATATGTGATTTTGAATCGGTCAGGTGAAAATTCTTCAACCACAACACGTCGATTTATCTGGAACTGTGTTTCTCTTGAATTGAACAATAGTTTTTTGTCCTAGTTGATGAAGCAAATTTTGGGTACTCCCAACTATCGATAATGGAGTTATGAATATTCAAGCAGTTTATAAAGAAACTTTTCTAATTATATTGGAAGCTATTCCGGCAAATTATTATTTTTAATGTTTTTTTGAAGGATAACTGTTACTAATTGGAAAATACTTAGAATTTATATTCTTTGTTTAAGAGGTTTCGTGATACCTATTAAAAAACAGATAAAAATCATAAGCGGTACCAGGTATCTATAAATAAATAATATATAATAGAGATATAACAGATGGATTAGTTCTTCAAAACCTCTTCAAATTTTATCTAAAAAATCTCTCAAACACTTTTTAGAATTAAATTGAATAATATGCCTTAAAAAAACAAAATACTGAGCCTTATCATCTAGAACACTGATTGAAGATAAACTTGTTTCGATTGTATATTCAATAATATCAAATTCCAATTCCAAAAAAAGTTCCACATAGAATTTAAAAAGGTCCTTTTCATTGATAGCTTATTCTCCAGAAAAGAATTCTGAAATTCTTACCAATATTTTCTTAAATTAAATTTTTAGAGGTTTCGAAGAATTAATCCAGCTATTATCTGTAATATTTCGAAAAAAATATTCGAATTAAATTATCAGTTTTATGTTTGATTGATTCGGTCTTTACTTGGTGGACTCATTGTAATGGAAAAATATATAACAGACAGTATTTTCATTACCACAAAAATGTTTATAATACAACAATTGTTTCACCACGATGTGGCCTCTTCAGGTATCTACATTATACTGGCTAATGGTGGTCCAGGGTAACCGAGTTTAAATAATGTGTTAAGAACGTGACAAAATAATGGAAGAACAAGGCATGAAAACTTAAGCTGTTTATTGTAGTTTGCCGCTAAAAAATGCCATTAGGGAAAGATATTCAGTAATGGAGATTTGTCAACAATGGAGGTTTGTTCATTCAAAAGGATTTAACGGGCATTGTACCTGTTGATTTCAAAAAATTCTGAGAGTGTTAATCTAGAACTTTTGCTTTCGGCGTGGATAATTTCATAGTTATTGTTGAAATTATGCCTCAATTACTTAAGATGATTAGCATATGTCGAATGTATGGAATCCAATATGTAATTCCTTTGGTATTCTTGAATTCTTCCTTATCTTAAATGATCTACCTTTCTGGCCAATATATACTAAAGGGCAATCGTTGCAAGTCAACTTGTAGACACCAGATTTATTTTCTTTATTTGTTCGATCCTTATTGTTTTTTATGTATGTACTAAGGTTATTAACGGTTTCAAAAGCTGCGTTGTATTTGAAACTGTTTTTGAAATATCAAGCAATATTTTCAGATAATTCATTAATATAAGATAACGAAAATTATTTTTGTGTATTGTCGTCTTTTATGATTGGGAACACGAGATTAAATGCCATGTTCTATATTGTTTTATATATATTAATATCTGTATGTTTGTTTTTGTGAAAAACACTAGAATTATGTAAATTGTCTAGTCTTGTTATTGTGAGGTCAAGAAAACTGATACTGCGCTTCTTTTCTTCTTCGATTGTGAATTTAATTTTTGGTTCTCAGATATTGAGTGTATGATCGTAACCCTTTTTTCGACATTTTTCTGTGAAATAACCCAGTTTTTTAAAAGGTGGTCAACTTGTTGTCCACGTTTATTAAAATTCGATTTCAATCTGAATATTTGGTGAATGAAGGATTATAGATATATTTTATTGATTGTTTTATTTAGCAACCTAATGACTTCCAACTGAGGTGAACATGGGTAATACTTTTAGATCATTTTTCTGGAGAATGTGCTTTTTATTTTTTAGAGAGAGAAATAAAAAAACCTTTTCAAATTCTATGTGGAGCATTTTTTGAGGATTTAATTTGTTTTGCTGCCTCGTTGAATATAACTTATGAGTAATAACGGAATATATCAAGACTTTTCAAATATTTCCATGTTTTCTACTCTTGTGAAAACTAATGAGCTAAGTATCCAAAGGCAATAATGATGACACAGATCAGAAAATCGTAGGTTGAAAATATCAACATGAAGAAATTCAAGTGTTTACCGCCACTTGCAATAAAAAAATGAATGTATTTTACTCTAACGCAGACAGGATCATTTTCAAATGAAAACTAACATAATTAACTCTGCTTTTCTGCCGTGTGAAACAAAATTTCTTCTCTAAATTTAGTTCAGTTTTATTTGTCTGCCTAACAGAAAATGATATATAGAATATATGTCAGTTACATCACATATATATTTACCAAACTCTTCAGGTCTTTGGCACACGTGCAGAAAGCGAATTCATGAAAACTTCGCCTAAATAATTTCAAAATGAAATAATAATCCACAAAAACTCAAGGTGTATACCACTCTCAAAAGCTATTTAATAAACAAATGCTAATAAGTCAGATACTTATTGACCAATTAAGTAAAAGTGTGAATACATAAACTTCACGGCAAATTTCGGCGGCATACCGAATTGATATTCAATTCAAATTAATTAAGTTCCAGGCTAATTTTCAATGAAATTAATGAACTACATATCTGTATTCTAGCTAGTGAAATTCACCAAAAACATAACTTCAAATATCACTTAAATTTAAACCAAGTTTTGGTATCATTAAGCCTGAAGATTGTAGCAGTTTAAAAGGTGATCCTTTCATCTTCTCATTAAGAAAACGGTCTCAAGCTTGGAGAAAAATTATGAAGATTTCAAAAATAATATTATATACAGATTCCTTCATTTTAAATAACTTGGTCCTTCTGATAAAGACACCCCATGCTTCATTAAAATATATTAATTACATATAGTATGTAATTATATAAAATCCTTCAAAATTTGAGAAAGATCTTTTGGCTGACTATCCAAAAAGTCTATCTGACCATCCAACGTGAATCACTCTGTATATTCCCAAAATTCTCTCAAGTGAGCACTGCACCGAGTAATATCCATTTTTTGTATCAATCTCACATAGTAAATCTAATTATAAGCATTGGGAGGAGTCATATAATAAGGAAACAATTAAGCTGACTACAGATAACAAACGGAAAAATTTTAACCTAGATAAGCCAGATGTTCATTGTTAGAAAGCACAGGTAATTCTTGTGGCGTAAGCGCCTACTAAGAATACTAACCAGAATTACAAAAATATTTCGAGCATTTCTCACGTTTGCAACGCAGGTAACGCTCGAGCGATCATAATATAGAAATGAACTCTTATCAAATAAAATGCCTACTGTTAACACATATTCGGCAATAAAAATGAAGGTTGCTCATGTATTCGCTGGAATTTTTTGATCAATATCAGGGTCTGCATAATTATCATTGATTTTATCGACTAACAAAATATATTTAACGAGGTTAAAAAGCACATGCAGAATATTCCATTTCCTCCAGTTCTATTTTTTATCTCCTGAACAATTCTGCAAATTTTACATAAAGCTATTACTCCTTCCTGACATATTCCCAGTTTCGTACAATCTTCCAAAATAAGAGCTATATTAAACATGACAATATGACCTTTCTTCTATAGCTTCCGACATGTAACTAAAAATGTTTCTTTCACTATCAATAATTAACATCTATTCATTAATGACAGGAAGTGACTCTAACACAAGAATCAATTTTCTACTTGTTGTTGAGATGAGGTCAAAATCATATTTCTCGGTTATTATATAATATGCATACTTACAAACTTACTTATTTTTGAGGAGAGATCTCCTGTGTTAATTCAGTCTACAATAGTATTACCATAAAAGACATTCTGGTTTGTTCAATATAAGTTTTTGGACAGGTACTACATGAGAATTAGTGATCACGTAATAATTCTGAAAGATTCAATTGAATCGATGCTTACTTGATGGAAATTCATTAATTAAAAAGATTATTTCCACCATTTATTATTTATGACAATTTTTTCGTGCACGCTATAGATTTGTGAAGTTTACATCTTGAATTTAAAATTAAACACTTCTCATATTGCAAAACACTTGAATAAAGAGGAAGAACAACTAACTAACAATCTTCGGAAATACAGATAAAAAAAACCTTGAAAAAAATGGATACAAATAACCATTATCTATCGAAGATTAAAAATATGCGGAAAAAAGGATATTAATAACCATAAAATATATTGCGGTGAATTGTCGGAACTACTTACCTCCATAAGTAAAAATATTCAACAATATATTCCATTGTTGAATAAAAATATTCAAAATTGTTCACATTGTTGAATATTTTCAATATTTTCAATCTCAAAAAACATTTTCTTTCACCTTCTGAAACTTCACCTACAGCTGTTAAAACGAATCCGTAACTAAGAAGCCTGAAAATGAATGAATCTTCTATGATATTCACACTTGTGATTAAGGTAAATGAATTTGTGAAGTGAACTCAGTAAGCCCAAGTGAACAACGAGTTCTAGTCTATTATTACATGTACTACTTGTACGACTGTATGTATTCCCCTCAAAGGCTGCTCATAGAATTTGTATACTAATTGGTAAACGTTCATTCACAGAGTATTGAAGAATTCGAAAAGATATATAAACATACCAGGGAATCCTTCATTAATATTATTTAATGTTAACTCCGAACTCTTACTCTTTGGATCTAGGGGAACAAATTTGGGAAAAATAGATTTGCTGGTTATGCAGAATTCATTGTAGTATGCACCATTCCATTTTATTCCTCACAATCTCAAAATTGATTCATAATTCTTTCTGTATCTACTCATTACACTTTTGAGTGTAACGTAAACAAACAGTATGATACTGGAAAAGGAGTATCCACGTATCAAAATTTCAATATCAAAACAGATTTAATCTGTTAGTCTTCTACAATTTTAATTTCAGAAAAATTTTTATTCAAAAAACTTTTAGAATTAAATGAATGTCTACAATAAGCACCGCTTACATTTAATAGTCGTATATAATCAAAACTCAATATATAATGTCAAATAGAATACATAAACCAACATATATAAAAAAGCCATTAAAATTAATAAATAAATATTTAAAGGAGACAAAATTTTGTTTCTGGTCCTACCTTTAAGAACACCAATTGCCTTTTAAAAACATGAACACAACTTAAGGACTTCTCAAAGAATATAATTTATTTGAAATATTTAATATATTTAAATATTCGAATAGGTTAATTCAGAAATCTCTCAAGACATGCAACACATCTTCAAAAAACAAATATAATTCTAGGCAATCCCTTCATCGGTCCAAGATGAAAATTGTGGAAGACTAACAGATTAAATCTGTTTTGATATTCAAATTTTGTTATATTTCTTCTATCAAGTAAAAAGCCTTTTTCTATTTTATTCAAAATTTCTATTTTGATACGTGGATACTCCTTTTCCAGTATCGTAGAGTGATGAAATGATTCACGAACAATACTGGAAAATTCTCCCGTCTTTGGCTTCTTTCGATCTATAAGACTTCAAGATATAATTGCATCGGGCTGAAGTGATTGAGAATATATAAAAATGGCATGTAAAGTACCATTTCTATCCTAAAAGGTGTTTCATTCAGAATGATAGGATTTTGATTTCAAATAAAACGGCAAAGGTTTGACATATCAATTTCATTTTTGCTTTATTTTGAAGCTTGAACAAAATACGTAATAATTCCGGCCGTATTTCGCCTATAATTTAACGAGTATTCTCTTTCAAGTCATTCAAAATCTGTGGTATACTGGCATAGAATTATGCTTTCACATAGCACCAAAGAAAATAATTCAAAGATGTCAAATCACATGATCTTGGCGGCTAATTCACCATTCTTATCGTGAGATGATCCTGTTGTCAAATATTTCCTTCAGAAAGGCGAGAGTAGCATCAGACATATGGAATGCAGCGCAATAATGTTGGAACTACATCTCTTTAATATTAATATTCTCAAGTTCAGGCTACAGAAGTTCGGGTAACATGGTTCTATTAGTGGTCGCCATTTACGCTTATCATGCAGTTTTTCGGAATGCATGGAATTTCATAACACTTCTGAGTCGTCCTTGCACCAATAGGTGTAATTCTGCTTATAAAAGAAGCCGCTCAATCAAAAATGCATCGTCTTAGAAGATGATTTTTGGGCCAAAACTAGGATCATGTTCCAAGTGCTCAAGGACCAAGTCAGCAAACTCTCGACGCAAACTGGCTTTACTTCTTGGGTCAATAAGACTTTATGAGGATGCAACTCTAGGTCCCTGCGCAATATTCTCTAAGTTGGCGTCTTTGAAAGCCCCAGTTGTTGCGAACGTCGCGAAATCGACTAATTTGGCTCATCTCCTGACGACGCAAGCTTCATCGTCTTTTTGGTGGTCTTGTAAAGTTAACTCACATTCAAACTTCTCCTCGTGTGAATAAACGTTGAGTATCTACAACTGAACTGCCATTTTGATGATATTTTTTCATTACTTCCTTCCAATCTACCGGAAGAGTCAAAGGCTGTATCGGAAACTATACACTATACTAAATATACTCACACCTGGAAATAAGAAAATATCTGTTAGAAACCGAATACTCTCCATTTGAAACACTATAACCCATATTTAAAAATTTTATAACCTGTTTAGCTCGATAAAAGGAAAAAGTAAAATAAGATTTTGTAGATTAGAAACTCACTAAACACCAAAAAATTCCAAGGTCATTCGTCCTCCTTCCAGAAACTTTAACGAAATAATACATACCTTGTATGATATGAATATATTGAACCAGTTAATATAAAGTGCATTTCTTTTCGATGTTCAATTGTGTGCAAATATAACGACGTCGTGAAAAAATTTATCTGAATTTTTGCATCTACCCCAACATTCCGTATGTAATTGGACCAAATTCCATACGTTACGATTAACATAGAGTCGTGGCTAAGCCTACTCAGCAGTAACCAACGAAGACAATAATAATTTCTGTTTACAAAGTTCATTAGAATGCAATAATGGTCACGTATTTAGACCAGACGCAGTTAACGTTCGTGTCGCAAATTGCGTTTTTTGAAATTTCTTTCTGTGATGAAAACTCTCATTCTGGGAGTGATAGAACTTCAAACAGATAAATATGTGGTTGGTTGTGTAAAATTCATAATTCAATTTGGTATTCAGATTCCTATTCATGATATCGAAAGGTGAAAAAACTCGAATCTTTTTGTGGTTTCATTTAATGCTCTATTACTTGCGGTAATTATGGCTGGGTGTATACCTTACCGAAAGAATGAATTGAATTAAGTAGGTATATAGGACTGATATTGGGTGTTCCCCTAAAGCTCTTGAATTTTCAAATATCATCCGCGTGAAGAAAATAATTATAATCGTGATAGCTGCAGTTAAACTTATGGAAGAACTCCCACACCTCAGAAATAACAGCGAGGTTTTCATTTCCTAAGAGATTCAGTGTGAAAAGAGCCATATTACTGGATGATGTATGACAAAAAGATACCATACTCTTTGGTCCTACTTTCATTCAGATAGATTAATTAAGTTTCAATATCGATTGACTTCTTCTTCCTCTGCTATCCATTATTGGATATTTGCGATCACTTCTGACCAATTTGTTCTGTCTCTAATGGTGTGAATTGATTCTCCTGTGGTTCTCATCCCTGTCCAAGGTTCAGTATTTCGGAGTCACGACATCTTTCTGCCCAATCCCCATCTTTCTTCATCTTTCCTTTCATTAATAGCTGGAGCAAATGATATGATACTTATTATTGCGTATCGCATGTCCCAGATGCGCAGTTTTCCTGTGTTTTATGTGCACAGCTGTTCACGTTATACACCTATCCTTCTCAGAATATCCTCGTTAGTTCTTCTCGCTGTCCATGGAATTTTCAAGATCCTTCGATAAATCCACATCTCAAACGCAGTCTGTTCATAGTATTAACCTTCAGTGTCTAGCCTTGATCCTAATGCTATATATTTGCGTGCACTAGATGGCGCTAGTGTGTGATAAATACATTGTGTTCCTATGCAGAGTGAATATAGATTCGTGACTGATTTGTAAACTGATGATTCGATTCCTTCGAGTAAAATTTGCGATATTATGGTCTTCCCTTGCAGATGTTACTCTGGGTCGACCAGGCACCATTCTCCGGGCTCGCTGCCGGTTTACAGGAAAAAGGCCACTATGCGCCTTACTGAAGTCCGTGGAATATTCAAACGCTGCGCAATCTGGTGGTTCAACAAAGCTTCTCGATATAGGGCTGCTATTTTTCCCCGGAAAACTGAGAAATTGGATTTCCCGGCTTTTTCATTAATGCATCTCTCAATACCCAACTTAAAAGCATCTCCAGTGGAAAACAAAGACATAAACCAAGGACTTATCCTAATAAAAGTTAACTCCCAGATGTAGAGTCGCAAAATCAGGAAATTCATATTGCTGTTTTCTGATTGATCTACAGATTGGCCAACTAAGTACGAACAATTGCCTATGTGTGCATGTGGAGCCCAGCCAGGTCACTACAGCTTATCACTGATCTCGCACCTCTTCATTTAGTGTAAATAGATTGGTTCATGAGGTAATTCTTAGAGTATCCAGAGAAGATACAGACATTAAAAGAATTGAAAACCAGAAATGCTGGTCCTCTCTTACATTTTATCATCAAATCTTCCCTGTGATGTGATGATAAAGAAAGTTAGCATCTAAAAAAAACTTTAATATGATGCTAGCAGGAGGGAAGAATAGAAAAGGGAATTCACAACCCAAACTCTTAGAACAAACACCATTAAATGGTATACAGACAGTTCAAAAACAACCACAGGAGCTGGCGCAACAGTATTTACCAAACAATCTCTATAGGTAGGCTCCTGTTTAAACGACTTTCTGGCAGATGCATGGAAATGAACCTAGAAAAAAACCATCAGAAATTTGATATAGCTATCATATCATATCACTTAGCTCCCATCACTGATTCAAAACTGATATGGACGTGCCGAAGAAAACTAAAGGAAATAGGAAAAATAATATAGACTGTTTAGTCTGGGTAGCCGTTCAGAAGGAGATCAAAGAAAAAGAGAAGGCTACTGTACATGACAAAAAAAGGACCACAGATCCTCTGGGTTGAATGAGTGCACCTAGAAGAAAGGGTTTCGCAAGAAGGAAGAACTTAGAAGAAAACCACTCAAAGACTGGATCACTCCAAAAGGTTTCTTAGGAACTTCGATACTGCAAGATCCAAAAAGTACCTGGAACTCACTAAAAACATGCTCCATAGATTTAGCGGGTACTGAGGTTAGATTCTGGGGGTAGACTCTGAAACTGAAAGGAGAGCTATATACACCTTTAACAAGAGACCTTGAAGTCACCGCGCGAAGTAACCCCATTCAAATCTACAGTCTCTATTTGCACATTCAAAATCATTCACTGACAATTTCATTGAATATATGGTTTATCAACCGGAAATAAACATTATTAACAATATGCTTATTCTTGATCAGTGTTAAGTGAATTTAGTCCTCGAGTGAACGCAACCTGCCAAATTGTTATTCTATAAGAGCTCAGTTGGGGAGAACATCATTTAGCATTTTTATAACAGGTGCACTCAAAGCATCAACATTTAGTTGAATTAGGACAGCAGTGGACTTTTTGACCAAAAGATAATTTGCCATATATAGAATAGAAAATATTCGCAAGGTGCATACTTACAATTTACAAGTAGAGCCTAAAAAATTCCTTTTTGATACTATATCTGTAAAACATTATTAATAAAAAATTGTTCTCCAATGTTCTTCGTTATTTTAAGTAATGAGAAAATACTGAATAAGATGAAAAAATGTTATTAGTGTATCAATGGATAATTAATTCTTTAATGCAAATGTGAACTGCCTTACTTTCATTTCTGGTAAGGAACAATCTAAATTCTCAATGATTATTCATTCGATTCGTCCTCGAAATAACTTAAATATAACAATCGAAATAGAACATAAATATTTTTTCGATACCCAATAATTTAACTAACACATTATTCTTAATTTTAAAGTACAAGCTTAAAATTTAATAGAACAAATTAACATCGGCAATGTCAAGGAAGGCCTGATCGTGTGTTAATAATTCTCTAATTGCCATGAGGAATATTTTTCGTACGTGAACAAAATAAATTCACGGATTCCAAAGCACGGCATGCAGCTTACCTTCAGTGTTTTCAAGATGCATATAAATCTCGAATAATTGATCGTTTGTTGACCTTCCTGGTTTTGTTAATATATCGTCGCTAAATGGATGTTTGTAATGGGAATGATAACAAGTAACAAGTTTCGCTTTGGAGGAACTTGCATTGGAAACAAGTTGTGGCACTTCAGAAGATTCCTGATTATTGAAGAAAACTTGTACTTCAGCCAATAAAAATGTGCCTACTAATGAGGACATTACTGTTTTTTTATTAACGGTCTGTCTTCATAACCTACGTCAGTTATTTTGTTATCCAGAAATTTCTCAACTTCATCACTTTAATATTGTGTTTATTGTGAAGAATAATCCAATTAGTGCCTTAAGATTTCAAACTGAAATAAAACTCAAATATTGCTAACGAACCAAAATTTCCTAACTTCATTTAAAAAAGCAACAGATTTTTAGTGTCTTAAGAATTTATTGGTTATAGCAGATCCGATAATTACAATTTATCATAACGTTTTCACATATTTGGGTTTATATCTGACGAATACCAAACTCTTAAACTGTTATTTGATAGATTCGGTCTTCACTTGGTGGAAACTCATTTTAATTAAAAAAATGTATATATGACAGTAATTTATTTCCACAAAAATGTTTGTACTAATACAACAATTGTTTCACCACGATGTGGCTTCTTCAGGTATTACATTGTACTGTCTGATGGTATTTCAAGCTTCTGTTGAGAAGTAAGAAGAATACCCAAAATATTTGGTTTTTTACCAAATGCATACATTTGAACGTGTTCCCGAAATACATCAACTTCAAGACGAAGAACAAGAGCCCCGCAGCCACTTATGGACGAATACATGGAATGAAGACATGGTTGAAGAATGACATGAAAGTGCAATACTACCAAAGAGATGTCACCAATGTATACTTAAGGGTAATTCATACAGAATTAACTAGTAGACTTCATTCTATTCAGTTCGATATTATTGACAGAAATACTAGAGAACGTGTAGGCAAAATTATTCACTCCAAATTCTTAACTCAAACTAAAAAACTAAAAAATTTAACTCATAAAAATAAAAAGAATATTCCGAAATTTAATAAAAGTGAAAAACATCTTTTCTCTGAACATCAATTTTACCCTAGATTTGTCAACTTATCTGATGTAAAATTCAACAGTAGAGAATCCAACCTTTTAGAAAAGGGATTTAAATTCAACCTAGAAAATAAAAATTCACAAAAATCCCTAGACTATTTAGCAATAGATTCAGAACTCGCCATTAAATCTATTCAATCACTCAAAAATCAATCAAATTCAAAAACAATAAATATATTATTGCTGACATAATTAAAGACAAAAATAAAACTGAAATCCACTCTTCCTCAATAAAACAGAATTTAGTTAAATCAATCATCGAAAAAAGAAACACCAATAATTTAATATTCACTCGAGCCGATAAAGGAAACAGTATCGTTGCTATACCAAACCATGAATATTTCAACAAAACTATTGCTTTTTTAACCCCAGATAAATATAAAACCGTTACTAAAGATCCCACTGAACATTTCCAAAAACAAATAAAAAATATAATAGACCAATCTGTTAGCCTTTTCAATAACTTCCCAAAAAAACATTTGCTCACTTTAATGAATCCACAAATCCCAAAATTATATTCATTAATAAAACTTCATAAAGAAAATAATCCAATTAGACCAGTAGTTTCATTCGTCACATCACCAAGTATAAAATTATCTAGAGTCTTAATTTCTATTATTCAAACCGAAACAAACTTTTTAGCTAAATACGCTATTAAAAATTGCACCCAACTTATAGACAATATTAAATCCATCCAATTACCCAAAAATTGTAAATTAATTTCTTTTGATGTACAAAATTTATTCCCTAGTATACCTCCAATTGAAACAGTACAAATTGTAAAAAAACTATTAATTAAAAATAATACCAATCCCATCAAAATGAATGATATACTTAATTGCCTGGAAATATGTCTCGAACAAAACTACTTTCAATTTAACGGAACCGTCTATATTTCTGACAATGGTTCAATAATGGGAAATCCACTCAGTTCAATTTTAGCTGAAATATTCATGGATGATCTGGAATCAAAAATACACCTGAATCCTATAAGCAAATATTTTCTTTATTGGTACAGATATGTAGATGACATTTTTTGTTGTTTCGAAGGCACCGACCGACAACTACATATCTTCACGAATTTCATTAATAAACTCCACCCAAAAATCAAATTCACAATCGAAGAAGAAAAGAAAAAGTATTAATTTTCTTGACCTCACTATAACAAGATTAAATAATTTACATGATTTTAGTATTTTTCACAAACCAACACATACAGACATCACAATACATAAAACTTCAAACCACCCCACTAACCAAAAGATGTCAGCATATAATAGTTTTATTCATAGATTATTGAATGTCCCTTTAAATTCAGAAAACTTTATGAAAGAATTAAATATTATTAAACAAATAGCATCAAACAACGGTTACAATCCCTTTCTTATAGACAAAATGGTATCCAATAAACAAAAGAAAATGGCATTAAACCTCGTGTACCCAATCATAAAAGAGGACAATACACAGAAATATTTTTCGTTGTCTTATGTCAATGGATTATCTGAAAATATTGCTAAATATTTCAAAAATTGTTTCAATTATAACGCGGCTTTTAAGACAATTAATAACCTTAGTACCTACATAAAAAACAATAAAGATCGTACAAATAAAGAAAATAAATCCGGAGTCTACAAGTTAACTTGCAAAGATTGCCCTTTAGTATACATTGGCCAGACTGGTAGACCATTCAAGAAACGTATCCAAGAACACCAAAGGGGTTATATATACAATTCTGTACATTCGACATATGCTAATCATCTCAAGGAATATAGGCATAATTTCAACAATAATTATGAAATTATCCACGTTGAAAGCAAAAGTTCTAGATTAACACTTTTAGAATTTCTTGAAATCAACAGGTATAATGCCCGTAAAATCCTTTTGAACGAACAAGCAGATGTTGATCATTCTCCATTACTGAATATTTTTCCTTAATGGCATTTTTAGCGGCAAACTCCAATAAACACCTAGAGTTTTTATGACTTGTGGTTCTATTATTTGGTCACGTACCTAAAAATGTATATAAACTCGGTTACACTCAATACCATCAGACAGTACAATGTAATACCTGAAGAAGCCACATCGTGGTGAAACAATTGTTGTATTAGTACAAACATTTTTGTGGAAATAAATTACTGTCATATATACATTTTCTTAAACTGTTTTACAATTATGAATTGTTCTTGCTTGATTGGAGTACTACTTAGACATGAAATAATTTCACATAAAGAAGCAGAGATTCACAAGCTTGGATTGATTTCAAGAAGCTTAGCTTGAGCTTGACTTGAATTGCAATTCTGAAAACAATAAGCATAACTTACTTATAGTCCGTCTAGAAAGCATCCGGAAAGAACAAAGCTCAATTGTAATTATTTAGTATATATTTTTAATTATTGAAATTGAAAATTATAACAAAATATTCATCTTATTTACCTATGCAACCTCCATTTAACTGTAAACACTTGGATAACCGTCGAGGTATACCCAAAACTAGATCATCTCCATAATTTTCGGTGATATTAGTCCAGGACTGTAAAACTGACTGAACTAAATCATCTTTATATCGTAGCGCTGCTCGTTAAACTTCAATCTTCATCAGTCCCCATATGTTTTCAATGTGATCTGTTGAAGCTGCTGGCCATGAAATGGTTGTCACAATGGTGTTCTTGCATCCCAGCTTGAGTATAGGCCGAAGTATTGCATCTTCCATTATCCTGCTGAAAACTCCTTTCCTCTGGATACAAAGCATACGCCGATTCAAGGAGAAAATCGTTAAGAATGCGACAATACTTTTCACTATTTGGTACCATCAACTATACAGAGAGGCCTAGCATCACGCTGAGATATTGCTCCTCAAACCATTATTTTGGTGGAAGATTTCCACCAAGTTGGAAACAACCTTCATCAGATATAAAGACGTTATTAAAATTATCTTCTTGAAAACGTTGACAAAATTCTTTCCTTCGTCCCTTTTGTAAAGGTATCATAATAGAGATTTTTTTGGTTCCCTTGATATATAGCCTTGTCTTTTCAGTGACATACGGTCGATTTGTTGACATACTTTCATATTTCGTTGATTTCCAAATCTGTTGGACAATTTGCGAAACCCCTGGAGCGGATTGTGTCGTCCTTAGGCGTTTAAATTGTTTTCTTTAACCTTAGGCGGTCTTCCTGAAACTTGTCTATGCCTCATATCCATGCCATTTTTTTCCTCTTTATTGTCTCATATTTCTTCCCAGTTCAGTCAATTGCACTAATTGCTTAACTTTTCTATATAAATTTTCAACGTATTTTTTTCTAGTTGCGACATTAATTCATAAATTGTATACCTGTGGACCATCAACAATATTTGACGAGTAGTGTTGCCATGCAAATTTGGCCATAGCCGACTATCTACACAACCATCTTATACATTACTTTTATTTTAGAATGTTACAAAAAAGGAGTATATTAAAATTATAGGAAATAATAAATTCCGGATACATTCTAGACGGACTATATTTCTGTCCCAAGTCAAGCCAAGTTTTATCAAAATCAAGCTTAATAGTTCAAGCTTTTCCCAATTAAGCTTTAGGCTTTGTCCAAGCTTTATCAATCAAGATACAAATTTCGTTTATTTTCGAGTTTGGATCCTTTTTCTGTTTCTTTGGATTAAGTTAGCACATGACGATGTAAAATATCATTGGATAATGTAGTTTATGAGTTTCAGAATTCATAACCAGAAGATTCACCTCTAAATGTAAAGACACCTCCACGGTGGACATAAAACCCTTTCTGACTTCAATACTTATCTGACCCAATACCGCAAAAATGCACTCCAGCAGTCTCACCAGAAAAATTTTCTCGAATGCGTCGAAAATCGATGAATGCGTAAAATAATTTAGCTGGTATTCTCAAGGATATCACCTTCTACTATTTGTGGATGAACTTCACTGCAATTGTTTAAGTAGATACTATCATAAAGAAATGATGAAACGAGGGAGTAGCCAATCAAAAAGTTGATTAAGTAATATACTAGTAGTAGAAATAAGTTACTGTGGTTCTGTTCATAGATGTCGATACTAGTTTATTATTCCACTCTTTCATCCGGCAACACTTTCATATCTCTCATATTGCTGAAATGTAAACAACATTATTGAATTGAATCAGTCCTTACTTGGTGAAAATCCATATTAAATAATATTTAAATAAGGTTATTCTGATTTTCACAAATTTATATTGTTATGTTTACAACAATCATTTCGCTATCACAGTTGCATCATCAGGCAGGTTTACATTTTGAATAACTAAACTTGTTTCCGAAATCCCTTGCTATTTATATTACAGTAAGTACAATAAATGTTTATTGATCACTAAAACCCAAAAAAGGGTCTCTGCAAATTCCAGCTCATCTGAATATATTTAACAGAGGTGAGTTATTTAAATCTATTTGTTCGTTAAGTAACATTCCAATTTTATTTTGTTTATTTATCTCTAGGGATTCTAACAGATTTAAAGCATAACTTTTACTTTCTATATGTAGAATTTCAAAATTATCTTTGAAAGTATGTCCTGCTTCTAACAAATGGTTAGAATATGTGGAATTACTTTTATTATTGAGGAAACTCTTCAAATGTTCACAAATTCTATATCGGAAAGTTCTTTCAGTCTGTACTATGTAAACTTTAGGGCAATCACCGCAGGTTAACTTATAAACCCCCGATTTATCATCTTTATGTCTACAGTCTTTATTATTTTTAATAAATTTACTCAAGTTTGAATTGGTTTCAAATGAAATTCCTAAATTATATTTATTTTTGAAGTATGTAGCAATTTTCTCAAAAATACCGTTAAAATTTTCTTTTATATTAGGTACACCATATTTAAAGCTATTTTATTATTTTTATTCATCAACAATTTGTCTATGAACTTAGGAATAGTTGTCAGTATTTTAGTTGATGCTTATGGTGGCCATAGTTGAACAACTGAACGAACGTGCCAGAAGCTGCTTGTCCGATTTAAAAGCGCCAAAGTTGAAGGATGATGAATTAGAGGCGAGGCTCTATGAAAATCTATCGAAACGCAAGAGGAACTTGCAAAAACACTTGGAGTCAATCTCTTCTTAATGATCTGTCTTTTGAGCAGTTAAGAAATAAACTGAAATGGGCAATTGTGACTCAATTTTTGGATAAGCATAAAGCAGAGCTCATCCTCTACCTATGACAAAAATGAAAATTACAAGCACCTTCGTAAAATTTTATAACATGACAGTTGATATTGACCCGCTTTTTACATGAAATATAATTAATATTTAAGTGGAATGAGTCTTAATATTTTCTGCTTTTATCAACATAAAATTTACGATACACATTTTGCCAAAGAAGAATTGTTCTAAAAATGATGAATATTGAATTTGTTTGTAATAATTCATTTAATTTAATTTTATGTTAATGAAATCCTTTAACAATAAGACTCATTTCACTTCAATATTAAAAATACTGTAAAAGATGAGGAATAATTCCAGTAGACCTTTCGTGTTGAATCAGTTATCTTAAGTTCAGCTGCCAAATACTGAATACTGTGTGAAATTGAAAATCGGTATACGGAATGTTTCTCAATAAAACTGAAAATGAAAACAAACTTTGAGACAATTCACACAATATTCAACGCTATTTGTTTTCATAGCAATGTGCCATGAATAATTCACGACAAATTTAACAGTTATTGGTTTAAAATCAAAACTACTACAACCCAACCAACAGAAGTTCGTGTTTGAAACACCATGTAAGCAAATACGACTGCCTCTCAGGGCTTTGAGCTGTGACAATGAATATTCTTGTTGGAGTTGTAATGCTTTTAAGACAAATGTCTATATATTCCACTGGATTTGCCTTGACAACACTAACACTGAGTTTATAGTTGAATAAAAAGGTAGTTCCAAGTATAATAAATACAAGCTACTCTAAGATATAGAACATTTCGATATTTCCATGAAAAAAGCACCAATAAATTATACGCCATTATAACTGACGCCTATCAACGCTCTGAGAATGGATCTCTGAAAAACAAATAACTGTTCTTTTATGGGCGATCAATGCGCGAGAAAAACGCTACAAGTAAAAATCAATATACTCCGGCATAAAATATAGCGCGAACAACAACTATAAAATGTCTCAAATTATTCAAGGAATTTGTTTCACAGACTCAATGCAAAATGCCACTGCACTAAACCAATTTGTTAACAATTCATGATTCCGTATAAGTTAGAGCAATCTGTCATATAATGGTTATTATTGAAATTCTATGATAATAAGTTTCTTTTCTATGCATCCGGAACGTGTTTAAGTCGATGTAGATATGGGATTATGTTGGTTTTTTTAAATTTACATAATGTTCGACTAGCGTGATGTCCTGCTGATCAACTTGTCATAGGAATGATGTATTGGGTTACACATTTATTGGTAATTAATCATTTAGCACTTCAGTAGGAGCTCGAAATAGTCTTCCTTGAAAGGTTTAGTGTATTATGGGTTCCGATTTTTGTAGCACTGGAGTGAGAACGAATCAGTTTGGGTGTCTAACGAATGGTTGACATAGATTGTCCATCCTCAAATAAAGGTTTGTTCGGAAAGTAATTTCGTTTCTTCCTGACAGAGTTCAATTGTATTTGTTCGAACTCAACTCCACACTTGAGCCGCATAATCATTATATGTTTTTAGAGCTGATATAGCAATTCTTGTGCGTGAAAAAGTTCAATTAATTCTACGCAGTAGTTTTTGGTTGGTGTCTTTTTAAATATGGAAAGCGATAAGCAGCGTTTTCGTCATATTTTACATTTTTACTATAGAAAAGGTAAAAATGCTCTACAAGGTAGAAAGAAATTAACTGGTATGTATGGACAAGATGTGTTGACAGTACGCCAGTTCCAGAACTGCGATCCGGCAATTTTGATGTCGAAGATACTCCAAGTTCCGGAAGGCCGGTTGGGGCTGATAAAAACATGATAAAGGCATTAGTTGATGCAAATCGGCGAATAGCAACACGTGAGATCGGTTGGAGGTTAATTTAATCGAATTCAACTATTCATGACCACTAAAAAGGCTTGGGTTTAAACTCGAAGCTCGATATTTGGGTTCCCCGTGTTCTCACAGAGAGAAATTTGTGTCGTTGCGTTGACGTCTCTGATTCCCTTCTTAAACGTCATGAAAATGATCCATTTTTGAAGCGTATCATTACTGGGGACGAAATATGGTTTTATACATCAATGTCAAACGCAAGAGATCATGAAGAATAAAAGGTGAACCAGCTCAAAGCATTTGGAAAGCCAATTTCCATCAAGAAGGGTGATGCTATCTGTTTGGTGAGATTTTAAGGAAACGTTTTTTTTTAGCTTTCACCAAATAACACAACAATTCATTCGGAATTCTACTGGCATCAGCTGGACAAACTTAATGATGCACTTCAAAAGAAAAGGTAAACATTAATCAACAGAAAAGTCGTAGTATTCCACCAAGATAATGCGAGACCTCATACAAGTCACTCGCCAAAAGCTTTTACAGCTTGAATGGGATACACAGTCATACTTATCATATTCTCCAGATCTTGCGCCTTCGGATTTTTTTTGGTTCTGGTCACTGCAAAATTTGGACGCTGAAACCTTCACTTCAAATGAAGAAGTCAAAAATCACCTGGATCAGTTTTTTGCCATAAAGTAAAAGGTATTGGACCAGAATGGCCGATATATATTTTAAGAAAATATTTATTATAATAAATATAATTTATGAACTTCATTCAAAACCAATTCGAACTTGAGTAAATTTATTAAAAATAATAAAGACTGTACACTTAAAGATGATAAATTGGGGGTTTATAAGTTAACTTGCGGTGATTGCCCCAAAGTCTACATAGGACATACTGGAAGAACTTTCCGAATAAAATTTGTGAACATTTGAAGAGTTTCCTCAATAATAAAAGTAATTCCACATATTCTAACCATTTGTTAGAAACAGGACATGCTTTCAACCATAATTTTGAAATGTCACATATAGAAAGTAAAAGTTATGCCTTAAACCTGTTAGAATCCCCAGAGATAAATAAACACAATAAAATTGGAATATTACTTAAGGAACAAATAGATTTAAATAACTCACCCCTGTTAAATATATTCAGATGAGCTGGAATTTGCTGAGAGCCTTTTTTGGGTTTTAGTGCTCAATAAAAATTTATTTTACTTACTGTAATATAAATAGCAACGGATTTCGGAAACAAGCTTAGTTATTCAAAATGTTAACCTGCCTGATGATGCTACTGTGATAGCGAAACGATTATCGTAAACATAATAAAAATTTGTCAAAATCAGAATAACCTCATTTAAATATTATTAAATATTTATTCATTATACGAAAATTGTCTTTCATTTTTCAAAATTACTTTCTAAACAACCCATTAATCAAAAATGACACTCCCAAATAATGCTACACATGTTTTTGAAAAATTCCTTTTGTTTTGTTTTAAGAAATATATAGCTTGTTGTCCAGAAAACAACTTTTAAAACTCTTACCCATTTTATTTTATCTGGAGAATGTTGATATTTTTTAAAAATGAAATAAAAGAAGACTTTCATGAATCCATATGGAGCATTTTCTGAGAATGGTATTGGCTCATGTTTGCTTATTGATCGCAGTTTTTTTCTTCTGTGTCGGTTGACTGCCGCACACATTTGTTAATAATTCTATATGTATACAAAAGAAATATCTAGTGTTTCTAAGACAATTAATTCAATGTAAATAAAAAAATTTATGAGATTTTCAGATTAAATTTGTAGAGGGCTTCAGAAAAAATTCTCTAATTAACATTCGAAATGTTAATCTAAAGGATATATCTCAAATATGATAAGGAGTACAGTAGTTTTGAAATGTAACACAGATACAAGTTGCACTGTCTCGATTCGAAAAACTTCCTGTTTGTCACGAATTATCATAATAAATTCGAAATACATCTTAGTTTCTGACAAATAACAGGTCGTTCTTCTGCTGATGATACAATATCAACTTCAATATTCATATATGGAGCTATATTTTTCTGTAATTAAATTTCATATTTTTCTAATATTAAAATTTATATTTTCTAATATCAAATTTTATATTTTTCTAATATTAATTATTCTATTTTTCTAATTTTTGAATATCAAAACAGATTTAATCTATTAGTCTTCTACAATTTTAATTTCAAAAAAATTTTCATTCAAAAAACCTTTAGAATTAAATTAATGTCTACAATAAGCACCGCTTATATTTAATAGACGTATATAATCAAAACTCAATATATAATGTCAAATGGAATAAATAAAACAAATATAAAAAAGTCATTAAAATTAATAAATAAATATTTAAAGGAGGCAAAATTTTGTTTCTGATCTTACCATTATGAATATCAATTGCTTTTCAAAAACATGAACACAACTTAAGGACTTCTCAAAAAATATAATTTCTTTGAAATATTTAATATATTTAAATATTCGAATAAGTTGATTTAAAAATCTCTCAAAACATGTACTATATCTTCAAAAAACAATTATAATTCTGATAATCCCTTCATCTGCCCTAAATAATATTCCAAATATCACAATCAAATTACTATCACCATATCTTACCTCCACGTGGTAACAGTATAAATTGCTTAAAACAGACTAACTTTAAAATTCAAGATAGTCTATGTTCTCAACAAAATCACAGAAAAGTGTAAGGTATTATAAGGTTATCTTTAAACCATTGACATTCCATAATGAGATTTATTCTAGCCTAAATATAATTATATATTATGTATAAAACAAAATTTGAATATCAAAACAGATTTAATCGGTTAGTCTTCTACAATTTTAATTTCAAAAAAATTTTTATTCAAAAAACTTCTAGAATTAAATTAATGTCTACAATAAGCACCGCTTATATTTTGTTTTTTGAAATTAAAATTGTAGAAGACTAACAGTTTAAATCTGTTTTGATATTCAGAAATTTGGTTGTATTTCTTCTATCAAGTTAAAAGCCTTTTTCTATTTCATTATATTTTTCTAATTTTAAATTTCTCTAATATTGAATTATTTTTTCTAATATTAAATTAATTAAATAAAGAGACATCGAAAGTGTGTCAGAATTATCTAGCTGCCATTTGAAAGATATTCAATAGAAATTTGTTAATAACCTGTTAACATGATTGTGTTTAATCATTCACGAAAAATATTCTTTATTCAACAAGAAATGGTTACATAACATCAATCAATAATTCCAATCTATATCGTTCTAATAGATCGTAATACAGGAGTAAATATAAATATCTGATAGTGTAGGTGGTGTTGTTGTTACATTAATTGATTGACTTGAACGTATATCATTCTTGTCATATCTAGCGTCTGCCCGTCAACTCCACTAACAGGTTTAGTTGTTAGGTTGATGTTTTTTTCCGAATCGGGCGAATTTCTTGGAATTTGGTGCGTATTTTTTTATCATAATGATGATGGAAATTATACTTACGTTGTCTTTACGAGATTATTTTATATTTTAGTTACTGCTTTGATAACTGTTCGATATGAGGGGGCTCTGATGATAAGCGCAGATTTTCCTTCCTTTCCGAGCTTCCTATAGGGGGCGTTTTAAACGCACACACTATCCAAACAGTCGGTAGTACTTACTACTATTACTCAGGTTTTTGCAACAGGGATATCTTGTTAACGCATTTGTGACAATGTTTTATATTTCAGCATTTCATTCTGATAAACTTTTATATAGGAACCAAGGCGATACGTGCTTATTTTTCCTCATGTCACTCTAAAAGATTTATAATAAATTTGTTGAATATTTCTGAGGGATATTTGTCCTTAAGGGTCGAAAAATAAATTATTTTTTTGAGTAAATTCAAAATTTCTTATTTTTTTTCCGTGAAAATTTTAATCAGTTATATTCTATTCCTGTATTTTGAGTCCCGAAACTCAAGGTATGGCAACCTAATGCAAAATGTAAATATCAAAACAGATTCATTCTGTTAGCCAAAAACTTTTAGAATTAAATAATTAATGTCTTATAAGCTCCTCTTCAATTAAGTAGACATCTGGTGTTTTTTTAAGAGTTATAGAACTTTAAAAAGTTGAAATAAAACATATTTAAATTAATATTGAAGCCAAATTTTTTTCTTATTTGAAAGATAATGTAATGACATTTATGTTTTAAAAATAATTTCCTGCATATGTCTACCACGACTAACTCTGAGGAACCAGACCAATTTTGGACAACTTTTTCGAGTAATTCAGGCCTTATTCCATCAATAACACGAGTTATGTTGGCTTCCAAAGCGTCTATGGTTTCTGGTTTATCGGCATAAACCAATGACTTGACATAATCCCAAAGCAAATAATCCAGTGGAGTTATGTCGCATGATCTTGGAGGCCAATTAATTGGACCATTCCTCCAAATAATGTTATCGCCAAATCTTTCTTTCAATAAATAAATTGTTACGGTAGCACCATCTTGTTGGAACCAAAACACTTCTGGGTCGATATCATTCAAATTTTGAAACAAATAATCATTGATCATCGATCATTCACTGTAACATTAGCTCCAGCATCGTTTTTGAAGAAATATGGAGCGATGATGCCTCCAGCGTGTAAAGCACACCTTATAGTGCATTTATCAGGATGCAATGGAACATGCAGAACTTCTTGAGGATTGTTTTCACTCCATATACGGCAATTTTGTTTGTTTGAATAGCCGTTCAACCAGAAATGAGCTGCATCAATAAACACAATTTTAGGACAAAAAAGTGGATCTAGGGCCCAACCAGCAAATAAACGACGCTCATTATGATCGAGTGGCTTTAGTTCTTGAACCAGTTGGATCTTGTATGGGTGTAGACCAAGATTTTCCAGCAAAATTTTCCATGTGGTGGATGCATAGAGTTCAACTTGTTGTGAACGTCGACAACGAATAGACAAATCATCAGTAACATTATGACTTACAGCTGCGATATTTTCTTCTGTACGTACAGTTGTTTGTCTTGTTGTTGTTGCATCGAGTAGAGAAAATGTTGGTCGAAATCTATCGATGGTTCGACGAATAAGCTGCTCTGATGGACGATGATATAATAAATTTTACGAAGTGTTCTATAAGTTTGGCGGATAGAACACTGATTTTGAAAATGAATTTCTACAATTTGTAAACGTTGTTGCGGCGTAGTCTTTCCATGATAATTTGTCAATGATAACAGAACAGAAATGTCAAACAACATGGCTTTCTACCTTCTGTCAAATCACAGTTATCCCTATTGAAAGTTTTATCACTCTAAAAAAAACACCCGACATAAAATCAACACTTATTATATAATATCAAACGGAATAAAAAAACCTAACAAAATATAAATTATCAATTAAAATTACTAAATAATTACCTGAAGGAGACAAAATTTTGTTTTTAATCTTATATTCATGAAAACCAAATCTTTTTCAAAAATGCAAAACATAATTTTCTCCAAAACTAATTTATTTTGAATAATTAATATATATAAATATGTTAAGAAATTTTAATATCATTATTAAAATAAATTAGTTTTGGAGAAGTTCTTAAAATAATGTTCTGCATTTTCGAAAAAGATTTAGTTTCCATAAATATAAGATTAGAGACAAACTTTTGCCTCCAAGTATTTATTTAGTAATTTCAATTGATAATTTATATATCGTTGTGTTTTTTATTCCATTTGATATTATATAATGAGTGGTGATTTTATATGTCTACTAAACTGAAGTAGTGTTTATAAGACATTAATTTAATTCTAAAAGTTTTTCAATAGGATTACTTGAGATTAAAATTTGTAGGAGTTTAACAGAATAAATCTGTTTTGATATTTAAATTTTGTAATAATCCTTCTATCAAGTAAAAAACCTCTTTTTATTATTGTATTGCAACCTAATGCTTTTTGAGCGCTAGTTTCAGGCAAGAGTGTGCTATCGTTTCACCCAAATGTTTGTAATTTTCGAATTTCCAGCCGTAAACTAGGCTAGAGTCACTGATGAAGAATCCGAGTTCAAATCTAGTTAAATCCGACCGGTCCGGTCGGCTGTCCGTATACACACTGACGGATAGAGCTAGAGCCTTGAAACTTTCAGGGAAGGTTTGGAGTCTAAATGCCAACGCTGAATTTATCGATGGGTAAAATTTCGCTGTTATTCATGTTTGACAGTCTTTAATATTTTTCCAAATATTTCTCGAATTCTGAAGTTAAATAATAACGCGCATGTTTGTGCAGAATTTTGTGATAGTTCAATTAAAAGACTACAAAAAAATCATTTCGTGAGGTGATATGAACTAACGCATAAAAGCTTCTGATTTCTTGTCAGTGCTTATCACCTCTTTTTCACTTAATCACTGAGTACCACTAAAACTGAGCTTTCAAATTTGATTGTCTAATGCGAAGTATTTCAATTCAATGAAATAAATTTAACTGAGGCCACTAGGAACAAGGAGTCTGCAGTTTAGGTTATTTGTTGTTGTCTAGAAGAATTGTCAACCTTCTTATCGGAGCCATATTAGAAATTTAGTCCGATGGTCCATTTTCCCATAGAAATAATTATGGGCTGAATTATTACTAAGGAAAGCAAATTTCTCCAAAATTTTTTGTCGCATTTACTGTATGACGCTTCCATTCTTGTTCAGCTTAGATTCCAGGGGCAAATTTAGTTTCTGATTTTAGGTGAACTATGCTGCTTTTCTGAATTGATGATAGCTGAAACGAAAATTTCCGAGAGGTTTTCATAAAATATGCATCGAATTATTCCTATAATATAGGAATTAATTGAATACTGCTCTGACTCCATAACAGCTTCTGTATTTGAAGAAATGAAATTTGGTCCTTTGGCCGGATTAATTAAAAATTACATCAAAATGAAGTGAAAAACGTATTTATACATTCTTCTGTGGCTATGGGTCTGTGATATGTAGATATTCACATTAAAGTAGAGATAACTATAAATTCGTTATCATATTCTGAAAACTCCGGACTGAATATGAATAACGTGAGTATGGACTAATTCTCAAAGTAAGCTCACGAAATTGAGAATTTAATGCGCAATTATGATCAACTCGTTGGGGTTTGTGTCGAGATAGAATGAGGTAAATTCTGCACTGCTGTGGTAACTGATATGAAGAGAAAATTTGACAGATGACTCAGTTCTAAGTAAGAACTCGATAGAAATAAAAATTATATTTTTTTCTGAATATTGAAGAAAACCGTAGATACATTTTATCCTCATAAATGGCCTGGCTGACCGGTACTTTCCAATAACGATGAAGTCAAAAAATACATGGATGGAGGCAAAAGGGACCCTTTTTTTCGTGATATCAATTCAAGTATTGAGTAATAAAGAAGGTCCTTGAAGTATCTGATGAGCACTGGTGTTAATATTTTCTTTAATATTTTCAACCGGACAAAAATTGAATGTCGTTTAGTAGCGAGTTCGGATTTACAATGTTCAATATCTACCTACTTCTATGTTAATTGCATGAGGCGAAGAAATATGGTAGAACTAATTACATTTATTACCTATTATTATTAGAACACAAAGAATAAGCTTCGTGAGCATATCTGGTGCCTATTACCTTCAAATTTTCTCACATATAACCGAAATGACAACACGCCACGTTAAGCAATAAAAATATTTCAATAACGCCGAAAACGTGCGCAGCTCTTCGCTCTGATAAATTTCTAACGCTGGTGAACTCCAGGAGCCAACGAATTCATTTGTGAAACAAAATAAAATATCTCGCCAACTAAAACAAAATTATCACCTCCTCAGTGCAATGGATTTCACGGTTCGTGAATGTTCAGGGTAATTTTTTTTTAATTGATTGGTGCTTCTGTATTTTATAATATTTAAGGAATTTCATTCAGAGGAAATTCTGTCGAAATCAGTATGAATCCTAATTATGGATCCACCATTATGGATACTTCGTTGGTTTTCGGTGATTTTATTCACCTAACTATACTGAGTAGCATTGAAATTCTTTACATAAATTTTTTTTGGTATAATACGGTGATTTCGTTTTCTCTTTCCAATATGGTTATTGCATTTATGATTGGGTTAATTGATACTGCGTGAATTTAGGAAAGTATCTCCTTCATTATGTAATAGTGATATCGATTCACCTATCAGATAACAGAAATAATAAATACGTTATATTCTCTAATTGCCTATACTAGACCTACCCAATATAAAAATAGCTATAATGAACTATTTTCTTTGAATCCTACATTAGGGTTGAATTTTATCACATTATTTTGTATCCATATAATAACCAAAATTTTTGGATAGAGGTTCGATTGGCTCAGTAATAACTTAAAACAAATTGTAGAAATTACTATGGTTTACTACCAATAAAAATATATTTTATACATTTTCTTATGACTCGAGTTTCGGGAAATGAACTATCCCATCATCAGACAACTGAAGACCTAACAGTGGTACAGAGATATTTAAACAAAAGTGATAAATATTTTGAATATCTCAATAGATAACACCTAATAGTGGCACGGAGGTTTACAAGCGGAACGTGATAAAAACCCGGTTAAAAAAGAGGGGCCTTCTAACAGATATCGGAATGTCAGCCATCGACAAAGAAGGTTATTAAACAGATGGTACCCAAATATCTCAAACAATTTTTTGGGGTTACATAGCTCCGTACAGTTATTCATTATTTTCACGTTATTTTGTTGTACATCTCAAATATTTGGATTTACATTGCTCCATATAGTCATTCATTATTTTTTAAATTATTTTTATTGTGAACGAATTTGAAAATTTTAATAATCGAGTTTCTTTTCATTTGAATCTACATGTAAAATTTTCTTGAGATTTTCTTTTGTCGAAAGGAATTACTAATTTCTAAAGAATGAGTGGCAAAAGTTGAATTTTTGTTTACTTTTCATTAAATTAATTTTATGTTCGTTGAAAAAGGTTTTAAACCTATGTTACTTTTTGAATATCTCAAATATTTTCGATTTACATAGCTCCGTACAGTCATTCGCTATTTTTACATTATTGTTATTGTGAACTAATTTGAAAATTTCAACAGAATCTGTTGAAATTTTCAATAACAATAATGTAAAAATAATTAATGACTGTACGGAGCTATGTAAATCGAAAATATTTGAGATATTCAAAAAGTAACATAGGTTTAAAACCTTTTTCAACGAACATAAAATTAATTTAATAAAAAGTAAACAGAAATTCAACCTTTGCCACTCATTCTTTAGAAATTAGTAATTCCTTTCGACAAAAGAAAATCTTAAGAAAATTTTACATGTAGATTCAAATGAAAAGAAACTTGATTATTAAAATTGTCAAATTCGTTCACAATAAAAATAATTTAAAAAATAATGAATGACTGTATGGAGCTATGTAAATCCAAATATTTGAGATGTACAACAAAATAACGTAAAAATAATGAATAACTGTACGGAGCTATGTAACCCCAAAAAATTATTTGAGATATTTGGGTACCATCTGTTTAATAACCTTCTTTGTCGATTGCCGACATTCCGATATCTGAAAGAAGGTCCCTCTTTTTTAACCGGGTTTTTATCACGTTCCGCTTGTAAACCTCTGTACCACTATTAGGTGTTATCTATTGAAATATTCAAAATATTTATCACTTTTGTTTGAATACCTCTGTACCACTGTTAGGTCTTCAGTTGTCTGATGATGGGATAGTTCATTTCCCGAAACTCGAGTCACAAGAAAAAGTGTAAAATATATTTTTATTGGTAGTAAAACATAGTAATTTCTACAATGTGTTTTAATTATGATCAACAACCAAAAAGTAACGGCTGAAATAATTCAGTAACGCTAATAACTTGACGAAAATTCATTTTTATCAAATAAAATAATGAAAATTATCTCCACAGCTTAGTAATTTAACAACAAATGTTTCGCCAGTTTACATGTTGATCTAACTCTGAAAATAAGACCTTAACTTCTTATACATGGTGTCTACTTTTAAAAGGGCCAAACTTCAAGGGAGATCATAAAAGTTATTTGCAACAAAAAATGTCATATAACACATGGTCGAAATGTCCATGGTTATTCTTTAATTTAACATCTTTACATTTATTCTTGTAGCCTCATCAAATTTTACCACATATCTGGAAACGACATTCAATTTGTTACAAGATAAGAAGTTCTGTGTGCTAAAATATTCTTAGTGCGGGCGTGACAAGGAGATCAATATCACGATTCTGAAGTGAACAAAATCAGTCATATTTCTCCAGTGGTTTTATCGATGAAAAATTATTAATTATGGACATGTTTTCTTTTCATCAAAAAAATACCTCATTTAGCGTGATTCCGAATGACATATCAACAGAAAAAAATTTTCCTTTATGGGGATTGCTATTGACTGAATTCTGAATCGTTTGATAATATTTCCAATTTGAAATAAGAAGAATGCAGACATTGAAACGTAATTATGGACGCACAACAATTGAAATATATACCCATTTGTGGGAACTGGGATGAATTTGGCAATTAGTACATATAGTAGAACTGTGATAAAATATTAACTTAAAATTACGTCTATGTGTTTTCAATGTATACTGATGATATTTAGGAGAGAGCATTATTTAAACTCTAAAAAAATTCATACGGCAAAACGAGTTTTAGTGAGCACCAATATTAATGGTTAATATTAATAGTTTTCATCGAGTGCTAATGAACTTCGTTTTGAAATAAAATCACTTCGTTTCTTCAATCTAAGATTTATTTGCCTTTACTTCCAGAGAACTTCTTCTTAAAATTTCTGGATTTTTAATTTGATTTTATGGCTCCAGATATCTAATAAAATGTAGAATTTTGTATTTTCTTATTCTCAGAAGTTTTCTGAAAATGTACTTTATCCCGAGGTAAAACAATTGTGTAGATGATAAGTGGAGATAAGTGGTGGAAAATCGTTAAATCGAATATCCCAGATATACCTATAAATTTTCTATTGAATCTATGGAACTGCTTCCGAGATACCCAACATTTATTACAAAAAAATATAGTTTTACTGAAAATAAATATAAAATCAAGAAATAACCATATAATCTAAATGATAATTCGATACGGCACAGTTTCACCCTTCTGGGATTCGTCTGTCAAATATGTCACTTGAGAAATCTGAAAATTTCACAATGAAAATCCTCAGTCGTTCTAACTACTAACAAATGGGGGATACCACGTGTTCAGTTCTAGCACCACGATTCTATATAATTCTATAGAAGAAAATATAATTCATAGAAAATAATCGCTTGAATAAAACGAACCAAATTTGCTGATTTAAGATTAATTTAAATTCATCGTTCTCAACAAAAAAAACATAACTTTGTATAAATCTTAGGAAAGGTTTGTATGCAGATATTTATTACAGTTTTATTGTATGATCCCCGTGAATTTTGCCTGAACATTCTAATCGATATTTCATCGGTTGTTTTTTTAGAGTGATAGAACTTCAAATTGAAATAAAACACATTTAAATTAAGACTCAAGCCAAATTTTTCATTAATTGAAAGATAATTTTATGACATTTATGTTTTCAAAATGATTTCCGGCATATGTCCACCACGACTAGCTCTGAGGAACCGCATTCGAACAGACCAATTTTGGACCACTTTTTCGAGTAATTCAGGCCTTATTTCATCAATAACACGAGTTACGTTGGCGGCTTCCAATAAGTCTATTGTTTCTGGTTCATCAGCATAAACCAATAACTTGACATAACCCCAAAGAAAATGATACAGCGGAGTTAGGTCGCATGATCTTGGATGCCAATTAATTGGACCATTTCTCGAAATAATGTTATCGCCAAATCTTTGCTTCAATAAATCAATTGTTACGGTAGCAGCATGAGGTGTAGTACCATCCTGTTGAAACCAAAACATTTCTGGGTCGATACCATTCAAATTTTGAAGCAAATAATAATTGATCATCGATCTGTAACGAGCACCGTTCACTGTAACATTAGCTCCAGCATCGTTTTTAAAGAAATATAGACCGATGATGCCTCCAGCGTGTAAAGCACACCATACAGTGCATTTTTCAGGATGCAATGAAACCTGCAGAACTTCTTGAGGATTGTTTTCACTCCATATACGGCAATTTTGCTTGTTTACATAGCCGTTCAACCAGAAATGAGCTTCATCACTAAACACAATTTTACGATAAAAAACTGGATCAACTTCAAGCTGTTCTAGGGACTACTCAGCAAACAAACGATGCTTATTATGATCAAGTGACTTTAGTTCTTGAACCAGTTGGATTTTTTATGGGTGTAGACCAAGATCTTTACGCAAAATTTTCCATGTGGTGGGTGCACAGAGTCCAACCTGTTGTGAATGTCAACGAATAGACAAATCTGGATCATCATGAACACTATGACTTAAAGCAGCGATATTTTCTTTTGTACGTATAGATCTTTGTCTTGTTGTTGTTGCGTCGAGTAGAGAAAATGTTGTCCGAAATCTATCGATGGTTCGACGAACAAGCTGCTCTGATGGACGTTATGTTAATCATAAATTATGTTAATCATAAATTTCACGAAGTGCTTTATCAGTTTGGCGAATAGAATACTGATTTTGAAAATATATTTCAACAATGTGTAAACGTTGTTGTGGCGTTAGTCTTCCCATGATAATTTATTAATGCTTACTGAACAGAAGTGTCAAAAGAACATGGCTTCTACCTTCTGTTAAATCACAGTTATCCCTATCGGAAGTACTATCACTCTAAAAAAACACCCGATATAAATGACTCCGAGATTTTAAGCTACCTAAATCTGCATTCTTTGCACGCTTGTCCAAGGCAACAGCATGCTATCGTTTCGTCAAAATATCTGTAATTTTCTAATTTGGGGCCGAAAATGGTCTGAAATGATTAACTAAAACCCACACTTATGCACGTTTGAAAACTGAAAGGAAATAAAATAAACTGTATCGATCTGTATATCGGCATTCAGATGATAAAAATAAACGCATTATATGATCATAAGTTCAAATAAAATATTTTGGCGGATCACTGTTGAGCGTTACTTCAAATACTATAACTTTCGAACGGGAAGAGATAAGGACTTGAAACTTTTGGGGTAGGTTTAAGGCCTGAATATCCTGATTCAGTTTCCTACCGTGTACATCAGTTTTTGCAGTTATTCACATTTAAAACTTTCTCTTATCTTCATCAATATTTTTCGAAATACAAATCCGACTAATCTGAAATTTCGTTTTTAGGGGGAAAATTAAACGGGCACGTTTCTGCAAAACATAACATTGAGCACTAAAGAAACCATGCCAACTGTTCCACAATTTTATTTTAAATTTTTATTTTAAAATTACCATTGAGATGTAAATTAACAACGTAAAGACAAGTACAAAATTTCCTATAATTACAAGATCAAAAGGAATATTTTGTGAGCACAGCAACGTCTAGTGCTATCGAAACCATAGCATCAGATTGAGTTTAAATTTAGCCTTTAGATGTGGAATAACGACCAGAAGTCTAATGCAAAATTTCGTGAGGATCGTGGGTGATAAGAACAAACGCGCAGATGCTCTTGACTTTGCTCTTCATCATTTTTCAAAATTATTCAGATAATTGGAAGGTGCGTATTTTTAAAGCCAAAAGGCTATTTTGTCCATATACATATTACTTCATCATTCTATCTCAAAGTACTCTGTATATCCCAATTCTTCGAAAGTGTTTTGCTTGTACAGTTTGACAACGAATTTTCTATCTCTTCTTTTATGTTATTTTTTATACGTAATCGTTCCAAATCATATTCGATTCGAAAAACACACATATGAAAATTTAGGAATACTTTTCAAAAATTGAGATAAATTTGCATTTTTACAAATAAATTTCCACAATATCACCTCATATTAAGGGTCGCTTAGACGTCTAAAATAAGGCCAATTCCAGTAATTGCACCAATTTCAATACACGCATTGTCAGGTTCAATGGAGATGCTCTTCAAGTGAAAGGGACCTTGCCATAGCGCCTTCCTAAGAAGCTCCATAGAAGGGGGTATTATATATAAAGATCACGGCGCTCAGTATTAATCACAGTCATTCAAAACTTCCTAGTGCCTTACAGGTAGAGGTTGTTCAAGAAAGTAATTATGAGGGCTTTGGTGAGTAAAGTGACTTAAGTGATGAGTGAATTTCCCCTATTTTTCGTTGGATGGGATCTTATAGTGATAAAAGTGCTCATCGACATTATGGAGTCATTGTGATTTTTTGGTCTATAGCCTATTTTTGCTCCAACAATAAAAAATTCAATAGTACCTATTATTAAAAAAATTTTCATAACAGATTAATCTATTTTTTTCGTTATGTTCATCATGGTATCGCATTTAGCCAAAATACTATTTCGATGCTCATTGAGAACTGTTATCGACAAACTTTCAATGAAGTCATTTCTGCCTGGAAACTAATATTAGTTTATTCCCTAGAAGATATTCAGGCATCATTTCTCGCTGAAAAAATATACTTAACTTTGAATATTCAAAACTTTCTTCTCATGCAGTATAATCCACATAATTTTCTAAGAAAAATGTCTTAATTCCATTAATATCCTTTAGCCTTATGATCAATACTCTTAATCGTAAGAGTTGAATAAATCACATTAACGATCGACATCGATGGAGCACTCAATTAAATTTCTATTTTTCATTTTCGACCATAAATTGAAATTTAGAGACGACATTAATAACCATATACGTTGTCAATATTTTCATCGATGTTTAAATCAGTTCAAGTAAAACTCCAGTGAATTAGCCGTCATATGTTGACCTTAGTAATCCCTCACCTAGTTGTTATGAAAAAAGATAAGATGCTGGATGTAATTTCATAGAAGAATATGAGCTTCATATCGCCCTAGACTTTGAATGAAATTAAAACAAAACGATATAACAGACAACTACAATATTTTCCCTAATTTGAAACATTTGTATTTATTCTTATAACACAAAAAATAAGAACTTGAATTATTTGAACGCAGAAACTCAGATTATTTTTGTTATATGTAATCCTTCTCACTGAAAAGTAACACCATATTATGTATTATACATTGAAAGTAATTTTAAAATTTATCTCGAGTGCTCCAGATTTTTATATTTCTTATGTTATCACCGATGACTCTTTAAGGTGAAAGATAGTCGCTTTAGATGACCAAGATAAATATGTTAAATACCTGTAAAATACATACAAATTTTATAATGTATCAGTCCATTACTCAGCGAGACGAACTGTCTTGCTAAATGAGTCAATCTCCGTTTTGATATTATTCAATCTATATAATGATTTGACTATTTTCAACTTCAATTTTGTCCATAGTTGTTGGCGATACTAATGCACAAAACATCAAGTCTTCAGAATTTCTTCCAATTGTCAAGGACCTCATAATTAAGACATAAATATCAAATTTTCATTTGTTCTTGCAATTCACTTTTTCAAAAATAAGCCAACAATCTGTAGTAGTTTCCTTATTCATAGACACATAGTTCTTGAAATTTTAAACATAGCCAAGGCTGATTTTCTATGGTAAACCAGAAGATGTCTTTTTCAGCCAATCCTCCACTTAGATTCTTCGTTAAACTCGATAAGTAGTAACAACCATTAACATAATTATAATGCAAGCGTTTTCCCGATTTTCCATAACTGTAAAAATTACAAATAACCTTTAAATTGTACATGTGAAGGCCGCTCAAGATGTCGATATTTCAAATCGCATTCACACGTATTGATTTCATCACTCCAACACGAGTCAGAATCTTCCACTATAAAGCATTAATTATCGAGAAGATTTAATCTAATATTAACCAGAAATCTAATACTTCCTTCGATAGCTATATCTGCATATTTCGTTTCTTTTGTTACAATGTGCCACATTATTTAAGCGTAAATAATTGATCAGATTTAAAAAGGGAATCTGACACGAAATCAACATAATATTAAGAGAAACCCTCCTTCAATTATGAATATAACTAGCAATATATAAATAATCTGGATATTATCTAACTTGATCTTCTTTCAATTCACATGCAATCCAATAAACAATGCAATGAACAGAAACTTAATTGATAAGTAATTGGGTGCTGATCTAATTGAGCATAAATTATGATTTGTATTGATTGGAATGTTGATTGAGTAATATTAACGTTCATTTTCTTTCCAGTTGTTCGTTTCTTTCGTTGTGGCAGCAGCATCTGCTGGATATGCTCCCTATTACCACAATCAAGCTGTGATAGGCCCTGACGGTCACCCAGTAGAGACTCCTGAAGTGCAACATGCCAAGGTAGCTCATTCAGCTGCTCACGCTGTTGCTCGTTCCCGCGTAGCTCATGGACTTCATTACGTACCAGCTCATTACGGCGTTGTACCCGGTGCCATTTCACACGACGGTCGACCATTGGACACTCCTGAAGTTGCTGCTGCTAAGGCTCAACATTTCCATGACTACGCCGTTGCCGCCCAGAGAAACGCCATACCTGCTGGACATGGTTTAGTGGGACACTACGCTATTGGCAGCCCATACCCGGTTGACACCCCTGAGGTAATACCAAACATACATATTTTTGGCAGAAAGATTAATCACTGATATTTTGGTAGGTTCAACTCGCTAAAGCTTCTCATTTTGCTGCCCATGCCCAAGCTGCCGCACGTGCTCATGGTCATTACAGACGTCGCCGAGGAATCTACGCTTACCCACAACACATCCCAGTGATCGACCACAATGGTGTCCCAGTTGAAACCCCCGAAGTTCAAGCAGCTAAGGCTTTCCATCTCGCCAAACATGCTGAAGCTTCTGCTAGGTCTGGACATTATGCTTATGTTCCACAATATCATGCCTACCCAGCCAGTTTACCGGTAATTGCCCACAACGGAGTACCTTTGGACACACCTGAGGTTGCTGTAGCTAAGGCCAAACATTTCGCAGCTCATCACGAAGCTGCTGCTAAAGTAGGTGCGGTATCACCGCTGCATTATGCTTCAGCGTATCATCTCGGCGGTGCTGTAATTGGACCCGATGGACACCCTGTAGAAACCCCAGAAGTTCAGCATGCTAAAGCTTCCCACTTTGCTGCACATGCTGCTGCTCGCCACCACTACTGAACGATCTGATTCCCTCTCGATGCAATTCTGTGATCAACTATTCTCTGACTGTTTTATTCGATATCTTCAAAAAGTTTTCAAATTACAATCACTTCCTGTGGATGATCAGTGATAACATTGAATATTCGCTTTCAGGATTGCATCAGCTGCAAGAGCTTTATCTTGCCATCACTTGTAGTTTTCGCTACCTAGCGGTTTACGCAGAAAAGGTTGAAAAAAATGTTGAGCTTTGCAATCTCCGCTAGGGAGGAATAGACCGTGATGCAAGTAATTACAAAAAATGACTAGATTTAAGTATAATTATTTTTGTAATCAACTGAATCATAATGTTTAAACATTCTGTACATAAGTCATTGTGCATAAATAAAACTGTGAATTTGATTTGACCGTTATTTATTACTAACAGAAATATTACGAAATTATTTTTTCCGTATAAAAATATTCCAATTTTTCCCATTTATAATCAACAAATGAACATCTAGAAATATAGGTGTGATACTAGAATTTAGAGCATATATTCAAACAGCAAAATTCCTCAAATATATGAAAATATTACACATCAGAAACCTAGCTCAAATCCAACTCAAAAGAAGAATAATAGAAAACAAATAATGATTTTTGAAATTTTTGTCTGTCTGTACAACTAATCTCCGAAATTCTTTGACGAATTGCCATGAGGTTTTCACAAGTTAATCGTAATTTAGACTTTTTTAATCGTAATCCGATGAGGAGAAAAAAGAGGTAGTCATTCAAAAATAACTAGTATTGACCTATACATATATTGGAAGAGTACAATGGGAATATCTTTTCATAGAATATATTTACTGGGAATTGAAACAGAGTAATAAAACAATATTAAAAAAATGTATTAGGAGTACAAATAAGTTTCCGCCGTTTTACTGTAGATGACGCGGCACGGAGTTTCGGTTATCTTTCGCAGATGATAACCGGCTTAAAAAATAGTTTGGACATTCAAAAACAACATAACCTATTAATATCATTGATTTTATATTGGTAAAATATAATTTCTATAAGTTGAAAATTTCAAAATTTGAGCCAAGTAAGCGTCATTTGCGGGAAATATTAGTTTACTTCTAATTCAAAGAAATCTGCTGCTGAGGCGCATCAATTGCTCGTAGAAGCATATGGTGAGGGTGCTTTGAGTGAGAGAACGTGTCGAGAGTGGTTTCAAAAGTTTAAAAACGGTGATTTCGCTGTAGAAGACAAAGATCGCAGTGGAAGGCCAAAAATTTACGAGGATGCAGAATTGGAGGAATTATTGGAGGAAGATTCATCTCAAACACAAAAAACTTGCTCTAACATTAGAAGTCACTCAGCAAGCTTTCTTCTATAATAAATATTTAATTTGTGTTAAAAAACGGCGGAAACTTATTTGTACTCCAATATATGAGACAGTAATTTATTTCCACAAAAATGTTTGTACTACTACAATAATCGTTTCACTACGATGTGGCTTCTTCAGGTGTTACATTGTACTGTCTGATGGTTTTCAGTGTAACCGAGTTTAAATACATTGTTAGGTACGTGACCAAATATTGGAAGTACAAATCATAAAAACTCTAGGTGTTTATTAGAGTTTGCTGTTAAAAATGCCATTAAGGAAAGATATTCAGTAATGGAGACTTATAACATCTGTTTGTTCGTTCAAAAGGATTTTACGGGCATAATACCTGTTGATTTCAAGAAATTATAAAAGTGTTAATCTAGAACTTTTGCTTTCAACGTGGATAATTTCATAATTATTGTTGAAATTATGCCTGAATTCCTTGAGATAATTAGCATATGTCGAATGTACAGAATTGGATATATAACCCCTTTGTGGTTCTTGGACACGTTTCTTGAATGATCTACCAGTCTGGCCAATGAATACTAAAGGGCAATCTTTGCAAGTCAACTTGTAGACTCCGGATTTATTTTCTTTATTTGTTCGATCTTTATCGTTTTTTATGTAGGTACTAAGATTATTAATTGTCTTAAAAGCCGCGTTATAATTGAAACAACTTTTGAAATATTTAGCAATATTTTCAGATAATCCATTGACATAAGATAACGAAAAATATTTCTGTGTATTGAAAGTGTTGACATTATTTTTTTAACTGAAACGTGGCTGAACCAATATATTTCGGATGAAAGTATTTCTATTTCAGGTTTTCGGATTTTTCGAGGTGATCGTGTCGGACGTGTTGGGGGAGGAGTTGGTTTTTATACAAGGGATTCACTATCATCAAGTAGAATATTCGTTGACTTTGACCCGCCCGTTGGCGTGGAACATATTTGGATTGAGCTAAGGCTTGGTAGGGATACTATTCTGTTAGGTTGTATTTACAGAACATCCGCGTGTAATGCTTCAAGTTTCGTCCGCTATTTGGATGATTTTTTGTCTATGGTGTCCGCTAGTTATTCACATATAATTCTTGCGGGGGACATTAACGAGAATCAATTAGTTGAGAACAACTTTTCTGACTGCGTGGAATCTTATGGTCTGAAACAGCTAATTAATGAGCCAACACGCATAACTTCGACATCTCAGACTTTACTGGATGTGATTTGCTCTAGCAGACCCGAACTGGTGATTGATTCTGGTATTATTGATCATTCAATATCTGATCACAGGGGTGTCTTTTGCAGGATAAATTTAAAGAGAAAAATAAATACCCCGAAGATTATTCGTTATCGTGATTTTCGTCGGTTTGCCCTTCAGGACTTTTTATCGGACCTTTCTAGTGCGTCATTTGATAGAATCCTTTATGTTAGTGATATTGATTTGAAGATCTCAATTTTTTGTCAATGCCTGATTGATATATTTGACAAGCATGCCCCTTACGTCGAATCGAGAGTTACTAAATTATTTTCCCCGTGGATAACTCCTACAATAAAAAGCATGATGAAGTTGAGAAATGCTGCTCTATCTAAATATAAGCTTACGAAGAACTTAGCTGATTACAGTTATTATACTCATCTGCGAAATGTTGTTACTTCTGCTGTGCTAAGGGAGAAACGCGGTTTCATGTCCCAGGACCAGATCTCGGGGTTCCGGATTTTTTTGGAAATTCTTTAGGACATTGCATCCTTGTTCACAGAATTCTGTGCCTGAACGCTTTTCTAACCCTCATGAATTCAATGACTATTTTCGGTCGGTTTTTAGTCCTTCCAATTCTTGCCCGGAGAGAACCAGTTATTATAGCTCGAACAGATTTGATGCAAATAAAAAATTTTCGATCGGGTTTGCGACTATAGACGAGATAAAATCAGTTGTCTTGGATCTTCGTTCGAACGCTCTGGGGATTGATTGTATATCTGCTAGAATGCTTAAATTATCCCTCGGTGTTACTCTGCCCTTCATGACGCATATTGTTAATGTTTGCATTGAGTCTGGTTATTATCCGTATGATTGGAAGTACTCTATTGTGAATCCGATACCTAAGATCCCTAGTCCTGAGAGCTTATCTGATTTTCGTCCGATAAGTGTGCTACCAGCTCTGTCAAAGGTTCTGGAGAGGATATTGTTTCTTCAGGTTTATAAATACGTCACCGACAATGGAATTCTCACTGCGCGGCAGTCGCGTTTCAGGGGGGGTTACAGTACTACCACTCTTCTGCTGAACATCACTGATGACATTTTGCGATCTTTGGATGGGGGACATGCCTCAATTCTCACCTTATTGGATTTCGCAAGGGCATTCGATACCCTGGACCATGAGCTGCTTTGTGCTAAATTAACTTATATTGGTTTTGATGAAACTGCTCTGAGATTTTTCAAGTCTTACCTTTTTTATAGGCATCAGTGCGTTAAATTGCGTGATACATATTCAGATTATTGCCCTATAACTTCAGGGGTGCCACAAGGATCTGTTCTTGGCCCTCTGCTTTTCCTTATATATGTGGCTGACATGCATAAAGTGGTCAGATTCGCATCCACCCATTTTTATTGTGATGACACTCAGGTTCGCCTCTCTTTTCATCCCTCCTCTGTTTCTCAGGCTGTCGAGCGGTTGAATGAGGATTTAGACTTAATTATGCGTTATTTCCAAATGAATAATTTGAAGATAAATGTTAAAAAATGTTTTTATATATGCTTTTTTCCCAGGACATTTCAGGGTGTGGTTGAGATCAAGATGGGCGGTGAAAGAATTCCGTCCTCCACCTGCTGTAGAAACCTGGGAATCTTTTTCGATTGCCAGTTGAGATTCAGGGAGCACGTCTCGTTGCTGTTGAGGAATTCTTTCCTTGCATTGCGCCTTTTGTATCGGCAGAGATATTGTTTAGATTTTCAGTCACGCAAGTATCTCTGTGAGACTCTCGTTTTGTCCAAACTAAACTATGGATTAACGGTTTTTTACCCTTGCCTTGATTCCGTGCAGAGGCGCAGACTACAGAAAATGCAGAATTCATGCTGCCGGTTTGTTTTCGGTTTGAGGAAATATGACAGTGGAATAAGGGACGGAATTAACAGCTTGGGATGGCTTAGGGTTGAGAATGTTTTCCGGCTCCACCTGACGATTATGGTTCATCGAATTTTACGTTCTTGTCTTCCACCGTATTTGAGGGAAAAGCTAATTTTTAGACGTGATGTTCATTGCTTGGACGTTAGGCATGGTCATAGGCTCATGCTGCCAAGATTTGGTTCAGCCATGTTTCAGCGCTCCTTCACCTTCAATGCGGTGAAATTACATAATGAATTTTTAGTTTCGTGTGAAGGCGTTTCTTTGAGCTCACTGAGAAAAATTTTGAAGTCAAAATTCTTGACGAGCCAATTATAAATTAGGAAAATTTTATGAATATGAAATATGTTTTGTTTACTCACAATGGAATTGATTCGTTAATTTTATTTTTTTTTTCCGCTTATTTTGGTTTCTATCCTTTTGTTTTTTTTCCCTTTTTGTTTTTTTTTTTCAGGGTTGAGTGGAGTAGCTTTAAGCTAGACTTCGCCCTATGTTTATATATTGTAAATGTATGAATAAAGGCACTATTCTTATTATTATTATTATTGTCCTCTTTTATGATTGGGTACACGAGATTTAATGCCATTTTCTCTTGTTTATTGGACACCTTTTTGTCTATAAGAAAGGGATTGCCACCGTTGTTTGATGCTATTTGTTTAATAACATTAATTCTTTCAAAAAGTTATCTGAATTCAAAGGGACATTCAATAATCTATGAATAAAACTATTATATGCTGACATCTTTTGATTGGTGGGGTGATTTGAAGTTTTATGTATTGTGATGTCTGTAGGTATTGGTTTGTGAAAAATACTGAAATCACGTTAATTATTTAGTCTTATTATTGTGAGGTCAAGAAAATTAATGCTTTGATTCTTTTCTTCTTCGATTGTGAATTTGATTTTTGGGTGGAGTTTATTAATGAAATTCTTGAAGATGTGTAGTTGTCGGACGATACCTTTGAAACAACAAAAAATGCCATCTACATATCTATACCAATAAAGGAGATATTTGCTTACTGGATTTAGGTGTATTTTTGATTCTAGATAGTCGATAAATATTTCAGCTAAAATTGAACTGAGTGGATTTCCCATTATCAAACCATTTTCAGAAATATAGACGGTTCCGTTAAATTGAAAGTAGTTTTGTTCAAGACATATTTCCAGGCAGTTAAGTATATCATTCATTTTGATGGGATTGGTATTATTTTTAATTAATAGGTTTTTTAAAATTTGTATTGTTTCAATTCGAGGTATACTAGGAAATGAATTTTGTACATCAAAAGAAATTAATGTACAATTTTTGGGCAATTGGACGGATTTAATATTGTCTATAAGTTGGATGCTGAAAAGTTTGTTTCGGTTTGAACAATAGAAATTCAAACTTTAGATAATTTTATGCTTGGTGATGTGATGAATGAAATTACTGGTCTAATTGATTCATTAATCACATCACCAAGCATAAAATTATCTAAAGTTTTAATTTCTATTATTCAAACCGAAACAAACTTTTTAGCTATTATAAATACGCTATTAAAAATAGCATCCAACTTAAAGACGATATTAAATCCGTCCAATTGCCCAAAAATTGTAGATTAATTTCTTTTGATGTACAAAATTTATTTCCTAGTATACCTCCAATTGAAACAATACAAATTGTAAAAAACTATTAATCAAAAATAATACCCAATCCCAAAATGAATGATATACTTAATTGCCTGGAAATAAGTCTTGAACAAAACTACTTTCAATTTAACGGAACCGTCTATATTTCTGACAATGGTTTGATAATGAGCAATCCACTCAGTTCAATTTTACCTGAAATATTTATGGACGATCTAGAATCAAAAATACACCTAAATACGATAAGCAAATATCTCCTTTATTGGTATAGATATGTAGATGACATTTTTTGTTGTTTCAAAGGCACCGACCGACAATTACATATCTTCACGAATTTCATTAATAAACTTCACCCAAGAATCAAATTCCCAATCGAAGAAGAAAAGAATCAAAGTATCAATTTTCTTGACCTCACAATAACAAGACTAAATAATTCACATGATTTTAGTATTTATTCACGAATCGAATTTTCTAACGAAAAGACCTAGATGAAAAGTGTTGATATTTAGATATGAAACAAATACAGGAAACACGAAACATATGGTACAGACGTGAAGATTCCGAATTTTATTCTTATCTGATTTCGGCAAAAAGTATTAATAATTCATAAAGTTTTGTTCAGTATATAATTTTCATACTCTTTCTTGCCAATATCGATGCATATCGATGGAATAAAGATGGAGCATTTCAACCATGTATTTTTTCTTTTTCATGATATTTTCAATTTCAGAATAGCACTTCTGAATTGGCACAAAAAGTCGTTCATTTGATTTAGGTATTACAGAACAAGGATTTCTGTGTTTTTATTCATTAGACAGAGCTTCTTCAAGAAGCAATTCATAGATTAGGAATTTCAAGCGTTTAAAAATGTTTCCGACTCCACGTTAATGATTTTCTCCATTTTTGCGCGCTTGTTCCAGAGAAGAGCGTGCTATCGTTTCGCATAAACGTCTGGAATTTTCGAATTTTATGCCCAAAATGTTCTCCGAGACAAGCTTGGACTCGCTGCAAAATCAAATGAAAAAAAAATCTGTCTGGCTGATTCATCCATATTTCCTTTTCTTAAGGTTTCATTGAGCTGAAGAACTTATGCTTTATAATTTCTCCTCTTATAGGCAGATTATATTTCCTCTGTTTGATAAACCATCTGTTTAAGGCTTCCTCCATTTTCGGATATTCAGCTTCCGTCAAACTGCACTTTTGAATTTTATTTGGCTTAAAACTATGATTCGCAACACTCATGATTTTGGTTTGTTTTTTTCTTTTAATCGAGCATACAGTTGATTTCAAAATTCCATATTTTTTTGAAAGCAGTGTTACTCTCATGACTTTCCGGTTATCTTCCAAGATCTTCGATTTTTCATACAGACTAAAAAATTTCTTGTTTTCAGCCATTTTAGTTAGATATTCATTTCACATTAAAGAGCACTTTTCGCGGTAGAAGATAACTCCTGATATGTAAAATTCGTATCATTGAAATGGCTTTACGGATGATTTTATCAAGATGAAACAAAAAAATAGTAAGTCACACTAACGAGATTGTGGATTGTTCACACTACTGGATATATAGGGTGTTTTTTTAGAGTGATAGAACTTCAAATTTAAATAAAATACATTTAAATTAAGATTGAAGCCAATTTTTTTATATTTGAAAGATAATTTTATGACATTTATGTTTTAAAAATAATTTCCGGCATATGTCTACCACGACTAGCTCTGAGGAACCGCATTCGACCAGACCAATTTTGGACCACTTTTTTGAGTAATTCAGGCCTTATTTCATTAATAGCACGAGTTGGCTTCCAAAGCGTCTATTGTTTCTGAGTTATCAGCATAAACCAATGACTTGACATGACCCCAAAGAAAATAATTTAGTGGAGTTATGTCGCATGATCTTGGAGGCCAATTAATTGGACCATTTCTCGAAATAATGTTATCGCCAAATCTTTCTTTCAATAAATCAATTGTTACGGTAGCAGCATGAGGTGTAGCAAAATCTTGTTGAACCCAAAACACTACTGGGTCGATACTATTCAAATTTGAAATAAATAATCATTGATCATCGATCTGTAACGAGCACGATCCACTGTAACATTAGCTCCAGCATCGTTTTTAAAGAAATATGGACCGATTATGCCTCCTGCGTGTAAAGCACACCATAGAGTGCATTTTTCAGCGTGCAATGGAACCTGCAGAACTTCTTGAGGATTGTTTTCACTCCATTTACGGCAATTTTGCTTGTTTACATAGTCGTTCAACCAGAAATGAGCTTCTTCACCAAACACAATTTTACGATAAAGAAGTGGATCAACTTCAAGCTGTTCTTGGGTCCAATCAAACAAATGACGATTATTATGGTCAAGTGGCTTTAGTTCTTGAACTAGTTGGATCTTGTAAGGGTGTAGACCAAGATCTTTATGCAAAATTTTCCATGTGGTGGATGCACAGAGTCCAACTTGTTGTGAACGTCGACGAATAGACAAATCTGGATCATCATTAACACTATGACTTACAGCAGCGATATTTTTTTCTGTACGTACAGTTTTTTGTCTTGTTGTTGTTGCATCGAGTGGAGAAAATATTGTCCGAAATCTATCGATAATTCGACGAATAAGCTGCGATGATGGATTATGTAAACCATAAATTTCACGAAGGGCTCTATAAGTTTGGCGAATAGAACACTGATTTTGAAAATAAATTTCAACAATTTGTAAACGTTGTTGCGGCGTGAGTCTTTCCATGATAATTTGTCAATGCATACTGAACAGAAATGTCAAAACATGGCTTCTACCTTTTGTCAAATCACAGTTATCCCAATCGAAAGTTCTATAACTCTAAAAAAACACCCGATGCAATGAGAATAATTTCTTGTCCACACCATTGGGTTTTTTACACAGACATGTGTTCATTATAGGGCGAGTTTACTGTATTTTTAATAACACGGCAGCCCTTTTTATTGTCTGAACATTTCAACTGAACTTGTTCTGTATTTGGCCAGAAGAAATATTTCAGATCAATTCCAAGTTCTTCATCTTGGCAGAATTATTGAAGTCTGAAAACCCTGGGAACACAACTTTGCAAATCTACCTCATTTACAATTCACGATCGTGCATACAGCTTTGGCTTGGTATTTATCGCAGTTGAAGAAATGCCATATCAATTGAACATAAATTCTTTCGCTTTTTTATTACTGTTTAGTTTTAGCATTCTATGTTTCCAGTTGAAATAATTAAATATAAGAAAAATTTTTTAAATTATTTTGACAATGATCCACTTGACTGCCATATGCACTTAATTTTTATACGTTTTTCATATGTATATGTTTCTGAAAGAACAAAATAATTTTAACTTTTCATACAACACAAGAACAATATAAATTCAGAAATCTGCATTCGTTTCAAGAGCTTTCTGCGTTCAACCGTACGAGTACCTGATCTATTTAGGAAATATCTGGTTCGTTCGTTGTAAATTAAAATAAAAGCAATCTCCTAATCTCCAATATTTCAAGGATGTCGAAAATTCTTTGTCTACCAGAACATTGAACCAGATAAATCTTTTTTTTTCAATTAGTGTCGCGTTTTCAAGAGACGCTCATAAGGTGAAAGGAACCTTGATCTTCGACGCCTCCAAGAAGAACCACATAAGTGGGGGTTCTCATATAAATAGACACCTCAGTTTTGATAAGATTATAGTCATTCAACTTCCTAGTGCCTTCAAGGTAGAGGTAGAACAATATTAAACATGAAGATTTTTGTGAGTACCATTTGAAAATATAATTACTTTTAAAAGCATTTTACCGCAGAAAAACACAATCTGATGAATTTTATAAACTCCCTGAAATGCCATGAAAATTTCTTTTTGAAAATTCATTTGGAAAGCATATTTCTTTGTAAAGTTTATTTTATTTTTATATAACAATTTTCTGCCAAACTGTATTCAATTCAAAAACGCATTATTTTATCATATTTACTTTGCCTTGTAAAACACTCCCTATTTTATTAATGAAAATGTAACTGCCGAGTATAACAAATGAATAGTTATCCAATCAACTATGCGAAATTATTCAATCTTGCTCAAATGTTATGAGGCCACTTTTTGGTTATATTCATAAGAATTATGAAAAAGTAACAATGTTAAACTGTGAAATAAGCATGAAAATAAAATAACCGCTAGATTGCGTGTTCTAATTGTCGAATTCACGTCCAATTATTTTTTTGTTAAATCTTCGTGGGAACTTATATTAATTGAATTAAACGGTCAAAATTACGATGTGCGAATAAGAAAACTTAACAATTCTATTTCCAGTTGTTCGTCTCATGTGCTTTGGCAGTAGCTTCTGCATCTGTCTTAGGTCCAGACGGTCATCCTGTGGAAACACCTGAAGTTCAGCACGCAAGAGCTGCACACTATGCCGCTCACGCTAGGGCTTTGGGACATCTTCCCTATTCAGTTCCAGTAGCAGCAGTAGGTCATTACGGAATTGCTCCAGGAGTAGTAGCTCTTGATGGTCGTCCATTGGATACACCTGAAGTTGCCGCAGCTAAAATCCAACACTACCACGATTTCGCTGTTGCTGCTCAAAGAAACGCTGTACCTGCCGGACATGGTTTAGTTTTTAGCCATCCTGTAGCTGCAGGACACTTGGCTGTTTTAGGCGTTCATCCCATCGATACTCCTGAGGTCTGTATTTGAAACAAATATTCATGTTATTTCCTAGAATGATAACAATAATGTTTTTCAGGTTCAACACGCTAAAGCCGCACACTTTGCTGCCCACGCTGAGGCTGCTGCACGCTCTCACGGCCTTGTCCACTACAGACGTCGCAGAGGAATCCTTGCTTATCCCCAACACATTCCAGTCATCGACCACAACGGTGTGCCAGTAGAAACTCCCGAAGTTCAAGCCGCCAAAGCCTTCCATCTTGCCAAACATGCTGAAGTTTCTGCCAGATCTGGTCACTATGTACACGCTCCAGCAAGTGTTTATGCCGCTCAAGTTGCCCCTGTTCACGTTCCCCAAGTTATCAGCTATGCCAGCCCTTACACCAACGTTGCTCTGGCCCGTCATCTCGCTTACGAACCAGCTACCGTTGTAATTGGAGCAGATGGTCATCTTGTCGACACCCCTGAAGTTCAACAAGCTAGGGCTGAACATTTGGCTGCACATGCCGGAACGCATCATTATTGATGAACGACGAAATCTTCAAATGCAGTTTCGAAATTGATTCACTGAAATAAGAAACTCAAGTTTCTTGTCTTATGAAGTTTTCAATTTTTTCAACCGTCAATTCCGAAATTGCATAAATTGTAATTGAATGACTCGATCTTGTATCGCACGTAGTTTTCGGAACATTTTCGATTCGAATAGACTGTGACACAAGATAGTTATTCTTGTATTTTTAAATAATTGTAAATACCAGAGAGCAAAATACAAAAAAGCAAAAAATTTTATTTACCTGTTTCATTCATTATTGATCCATTCCAAACAGTTCAAGGGCACACACTAAATGTATTAAAACAATAAATTTGTTCAATTGGAATGGAATTTTACGTCCATGTCCAAGAAGTATTAATTGGAACATAAGCAACAAATTCTCCATACGGGTGGAAAATATACATCACGTTCGTGTTAGAATGTATATTTTTCATAGATCTGTTAGGAGACTTTCGCTTTAACTCGTAGATACGTTAATTTTGAAATATTGGATAAAGTATTATTATTATTATTACAAAAGTGATAAGAGTAAAGGTAAACCTATAAACTCAAAAACAAAAATAAAATGAAACTGAGAAAATAATGTGGAAGTGAAACAATTAGGTAGTGCAAGTAATTGAATGTAATGGAATAAATTATTGAACCTGTGTAGAACATCTGTAATACACCACTTTATCTTCAACCCACTCAGGGCCGTTTCCCTGTGTTTATCTCATTATAAAAACGGTAATATGTGTGAAACTTTTAATATTTCTTACTTTCAATAAAAATAAAATTAATTCCAATTTTAAAATAATGAAACAAGCAAAAAATAAAATAATACCTAATGTAAACCTTTTTCTGACTATCAACCCTTACCACTGTCACCATTTACTCTCTACATTCTACTCATAATTCCTGAATCTAGTTCCCAACTCGAAAATATATCAGAATATACTTACTTTACTGAACTCTCTTTTTGGAAAGAATTTGGGTTCGTGCTCGTCGCACGAAGGACAAGTCTTTTGTTTTACAAGTATTTTCTGAGGAGATGGATAGAGCAAAAATAACTCATTCAAATGAGATATCACATATAATGAACTATTATGGTGTCAACTAATAGAAATTTCAATATTTACAATTTTTCACAGTCTTTCGAAAAGCAATTGATGTAAAATGATATTCTAAAATCAAATCATAGTAATTGTTTAAATCAATATTTTGGAAGACTTCAGGACCCTGGATTGTCAATTTTAATAAGTCATATTTTCATTCTCGCTTATAAACCATTTATATTGAAAACCAATAAAGGAATTTTAGTGAAGTTACAAAAAATCCTACCTTTTTCGGGACACCGATCCACAAAACCCAATACCATGTTCAATAGCTGAACCCTCTACATGGGGGTGTTGGCCTCAGTCCAAAGGCACAACACCCCTTCAAGAACAAACACTATAATTTAGCCTTTTATTTTTCAACCTGAATTAAACTAAACTAACCCGACCACGAACCGATTAGTGACTGTCTGTCACCAATGCCTAACGACGACTACCCTCTTTTTTTCCGAACATCCAAAACGTTGGCTTCTATCCTCCTAGCGAAATTTTACTGAGTCGGCTTTTTCTAAGTTTTCATCGTTTCAACGCCTACACACGTCTAGACCATCCTGATCTTTTGACTTGTCGATTTCTTATCTCGACTTTACTGAGAATTCCCAATCTTAGCCTTGAAGTCCTTTATGTCGTCTGCACTAAAATCATAATCGCTAACTTCCGTTCCCAAAACCTCCTCGTTGAAATTTAAATGAATCGATCTATTGATTAATACATTGTTGCTTTTAGAATTAACGCCCGTTGTTTAGGCTACATTTCTATCTCAAATAATTAACACCGCTTGTCGGTCCTTGAGCTTTATTATAATAGAATTCTTTGGATCAAAATTTATTTCCCTATTTCTAAGTAAAACATAGGCCCTTTATTACACATCCATCCAGAGCGTTCTTGGAAGAATTCACCGATGGCGATGACACAACTTCAGCAGGGAGCCGATTCCACGCCTCGAACACTCTGTTGGGAAGAAACTGGCTCCTCGGTGTTATCCTGAAGTTCTCCTTGGCAAGCTCAAAACGGTGTCCTCTTAAGGCTCGATATTGGTTTAGTGGAAAGAGGTAAGACATATCTGTACCGAAGAGGGAGTGAAGTGCTAGATAGGTGGTAATCAGATCTCCCCTTCTTCTACGATCCGAAAGGGAGGGCAACTCAAACAACCGTAGCCTCGATTGGTAATCAGGGCGAATTGCGCCTAATGGAAGACGGGTGTTCCACCGCTGGACAGATTCCAAAAGATCGCCATCACCCTTCAGATTGGCCCACCAAACCGTGCCCGCATATTCCAGAACAGGTCGCACGTAGGTTGTGTAGACAGTCCTCCTTGTGGCTAAATCACATCTTGCAAAAGTTTTAGACAGCTGGTAGGTGAATTGTCTCGCTCCAAACACAGCAGTCGAAATGTGGGTAGACCAACTCAAGTCATCCGCGACGGTAACACCCATGTCACATTACTGAGAGACACCAGCTATCCTCTACTTTTGAGGTCTTCCTGGAGGTGTCCCGCGTTAACCAAGGAACAGTTGTAGAGCTTTGTGTCGTCTGCGAACATTGCACAATTAGAAGAAAAAAGACGAGGGAGATCAGAAGTGTACAACAGGAACAAGATAATACTCAAAACCGAAACCTGAGGAACTCCAGTTTCATATCAGAGAAGGATAAACAGTCACCGACCGTCACCCAGAAAGTGCGAGCGACAAAATTGACCGAATCCACGAGAGCGGAGGTCCCCTCACTCCTCAAGCTTCCTCAGGAGACGACAATGGGGACGCGATTAATTGCTCGTGCAAAGTCAAGACAAACAACATCCACCGGACAGCCATAATCAATGCGTTGACACAGAAGTGGAGGTTTAGGATGGTGGACCGACCCGGAAGAAACCCATGCTGCTCCCTGGAAATTATATCGTTTTATAGGGAAAACTCTATCAATTTATCGCTAATGATTCGCTCCAGCAGCTTGCAAACTTGAGATGTTAAGCTTATTGGTCTGTAGTTCTGAGCAGAAAGCTTACCACCTTTCTTGAAGATAGGTGTAACAGAAGATGACGACCAGTCTTGAGGGAGCGAAGAGGATTAAAGAGAATACGAAAATATCATATACAGTGGCTCAGCCAATACATCGGCGCAGGAATGTAGCAGTTGGGAAGAAAATCCATCGCGACCAGTGGCAGGGTGCTTCTTCATCTTGGAGAGGTATCGCAGGACCAGCTCCCGATCGACATTGATGCTCTTCACTTCATCGACAATAGGTGGAAAATTGGGATGAGAAATTAGATCGTCAGATTCCAACACAAAAGCGTCCCGAGTAAGGTTCTCGCAAGCCTCACCGGCAGAGTCATAAACAAAGGGTATTTCAACCTTTCTGTTCATGCAGGAGCAAAGATACTTGTAAAGCCTCTTGGAGCTGATCAAATCATTCTCAAATTTCTTCTTGGCTTGTTGAATAGTCGACGATACGACGTTGGAATATACACGATGGTTGCGATAGTCATCATCCGATCTGCTGCGAAAATAACGTTGCCACAATGATTTTTTACAACGAATCATATGCAATATGGACTGCTCTATCCATGGTTTCGAAGGATTGAATTTCTGAACTGAGTAAGTAGTACAAGCAGTCACAGCCTCATTGATTATATCAGAAAACACCCCCCAGGTATCCTCCATCGAAAGCTGAGAAGAGAGAACAGTATACCATGAGATGATAGAAGTAGTCGGGATAATTCATTTTAAAATGATATTAAATGGGGAATGTCTTAGTTTTCCATCACTTTTTATTTACTGAATATACAGGGACTCGAATTTCGTAGTGATCATTACATTTTCAAACTTGAATAAAACGAATTGTATCTCAACGATTATATGATACTATAGCCGTCTAGAACGTATCTGGAAAATATTATTTTTTATAATTTTCATATACTTCTTTTTTGTAATATTCTAAGACAAAAGTAATGTATAAAATAGGTATTGCAGATATTTGGCTATTGTCAAAGTTGCATGGCAACACTATTTGTCAAATATTGTTGATTGTCAACAGGTATACAATTCACAAAAGAAAACAGGTAGAATATTCGTATAAAAAAGGTTTTTGAACGTTAAAAAATTAGTGTAATTGACCTAACCGGAAAGTGCTGTATATGAGGAAATAAAGAGGATAAAAGATGGCATGGATGTGAGGCGTAGACCAGTTTCAGTAAGACCGCGTAAGATTAAAAGGAAACAATTTGAAGGAACGAAGGATAGAATTTTGTCAACGTTCTCAAGAAGATAATTTCAATAATGTCTTTATATCTGATGAAAGTTGTTTCCAACTTGGTGAAAATCACTTGAAAATCCTATCAAAACAACCTGTTACCGTTCAAATTTCCAAATTTCCCACCAAAATCATGGTTTGGGGACCAATATCTCAGCGTGGCGCTACGCCTCTCTGTATAGTTGGTGGTACCATTAATAGTGAAAAGTATTGTTATATTCTGAACGAGTTTTTTCTTGAAACGGCGCATGGTTTATATTCAGAGAGGAGAAGTTTTCACCAGGACAATGCAAGATGCCATACTTCAGCCTAAACTTGGATGCAAGAACACCAAGTGACAACCATTTCATGTCCAGCAGCTTCTCGAGATCATAGTCCCATTGAAAACTTTTGGGGATTATTGAAAATTGAAGTTGAGCAAGCAGCGCCACGAAATAAAGATGATTTAATTCAGTCAGTTTAACAGTCCTGAACCATCACCGAAAATTATGGAGTTTCGGTATACCTCGACGTTTAGTCAAGTGTTAACAGTTAAATGGAGGTTATATAAGTAACTGAGATGAATATTTTGTTATAATTTTTTAATTCAAGAATAAAAAATATATACTAAATAATTACTAAATATATATATATATATATATATATATATATATATTTTTTTTTTTTTTTTAATTCACACTTCTTGTGGTATTCGTGTTACCCGGGCGCGTGCGCCAAGAGCAACTCCGGTGCTAGTGGGGATATATAATTTTCCGTATAATGCTGACCGTTCCCAACAAGACTGCTTTCTGCATCCATGTGCTGGTATTATTTGGCAAATCCAGTTCCTTTAGGTGCTGTGTCGTCCTTCGATGTACGAGACCGTTTACACTTATTATTAGGGGCATTATAGACACCACCTTCAGTTTCCATATTTCTTTCATTTGGTGTGCCAGTGCCTCATATTTTGATATTTTCTCGGCATAGCTTTTTGCCAAGTTGTTGTCTTGTGGCACTGCAAAATCTATGATTATGGCGGTCTTCTTTCCTTTGTCCCACACGACCATATATATATATATATATATATATATATATATATATATATATATTGTCATGGTATTTACAGTTAAAATAAATAATTACATAAATATATTAAGGAAAAGACTCACCTTTGTATATAAGTTGACTCGTTAGAGTATAACTAGAGCAAAATTCATTAAATAATATCCATTTTGACAGAAATATTAATAATTCAATTCGTAAAAACACTCACAAGCTAAAATTATGAAGAAAAAGCATATTCAGGATACATAACGACTAGTCAAATGAAAATTCTTTGAACGGTAATCAAAAAACAGTACTCTTGTTGACAGTTTATAAATAGAATTCACAGGGAGATTTCAATTTACAATTATTCAATATAAAACCAGCCAAAGTTGCTTAAAATAGAAGTTATTTGAATTTAGATATCCAATTTGAAATTGATGAAGAATTTGTTGAAAAGATTTGTTATTATAATGAATCACATATAAACTTTAGTGAAATTGTTGACAAAGAACAAGCTAAATTAAATATAACTCACCAGAATGATGTAAATAGGACAAATTTGATCAAAAATCAATTAATTCAATGAAAGATAGCATCTACGTCAGATATTTTCGAATAATTAATGTAAGAGAGATCCTTCAAGATGTTTAGGCATCAATAGAATTGTAATAGCATCTAAGCTAAAGAAATTTAATCAATTTCATAAGTAATATTAAGTATTTTATAAGTTATAAGCATTAGAAGTTAAAATTTGTTAAATTTTGACACTTGAAATACTTTACGAACAAAAAGCAAGACTTTTACTGTTCTGTTTAACATGAAACATACATCAAAATGTAGTTAAAAAAATAAGCTAATTTTCAAAAGTAATTTCAAACCAGGAAATATTGTAAATTTTGTAAAATCATCAAAAGCATCATTTTTATATAATTTTGACAGAAGCTAGTAAGCTTAGAAATTCAACTTTTCTTGAAAACTATAAATAGGGCAGACACAGAAAAAGTCGGCAGTCTCCAATTAATAGCAGAGCAGAATCCTTGTCGGTCCATAATTAAAAAAGTGCCAAAAAAGTATCATCATCTGAAAAAAGAAGATTATTTGGTTATTGTGAATGGAAATTGAATCCAGAAAATACATTACCTGAATGTGAATGGAAAAATATCACATAGAAATCAAGTTTCAAACGGATTGGACATATTGAAGAAAATCAACAAAGTAGCCTGTGAATTTCAGAACATTCTAGAAGTGTTGTTTCCAACGAAACCAGCGTTATTCCTGAAAGAAGAGACAATAAAAAAAGAACAATCCTAAATTGATGAACAAACTTACCAAAGGTATTCAAATTCAATCCTGTTAATATTTCCACAAGAAGATTAGAAATAGCAATCATTGTTTACATTAGAATTACGTTAGGTTATTTAGATGAGGTTAGGTTAACATAGAATTAGATCTAGCTTATTGTTCACTGATTATAATATTTCAAATTACTTCCATAAAATATAATTTAAAAATTCAAACTTTTTAGAAAATTCAAATTGAATCCTCCCTCAAATATTAATCAAATTTAGTAATATTTAAATTTCAATTATTCAAAATTATAATATTAAGAGCTAGCCGGAAACACAGAATAATACATCACTTATATACAAGGGTGATCTAAAAAGTGATCTAATAAGTATTCATTCACTAAAATTTCATTAATATAATACCATAACAATATATACATTCTGTCAAGGAAGTACCGGGAATTATCGATTTAAATCTGGCGGGGCAATGTGGCAGGTAAAAATTTGTTTTTCTAGATTGGTTCCACTGTCCCTAATTACTATGCCAAGCTTGAGCGGGATCTGTCCACTAGTGTGTTTGCAACAGATGATTAAGTCAGTCGATGTCAGAGTGCGTGCCGATTTTTACTATGGGTAATTACGTTGAGCAAAGAATTTGTTTAAAGTTTGGTGTTGCAAATGAATTTTCGTGTGCCGATGCATTGAAAATGTTGCAAAAGGCCTTTGGTGATAACGCTCTATCGAAAACTCGTGCATATCAGTGGTACAGAGCCTTCAAGGACGGTCGTGAAGTGGTCGCCCATCGACGGCTTCGATCGAAGATAACGTTGATAAAATTAAGGAAAGGGTGCTGGAAAACCGTCGTACCAGCTTGAGAGAGATAGCACATGATCTTAAGATATCCCACGAGTCCGCACGTATGATTTTGATTGATATTTTGGGCATGAGAAAGGTGGCCGCACGACTCGTACCGAAAGACCTGAATTTTCTTCAAAAACGTCATCGCGAACAGGTTGCTTCAGACATGCTGGATCGCTGTAATTCCGATTCTACATTCATGGAACGCATTATAACTGGTGATGAGACCTGGGTCTACGAGTACGATATGCAAACAAGCCAGCAATCATCGGAATGGGTGGCAAAAAATGAGCCGAAACCGAAAAAACCACGCCAAAGCCGCTCGAAAATGAAGGTGATGCTCATTGTTTTCTTCGATATCCGTGGCGTGGTGCACTACGAATTCGTTCCAGAGGGTCAGACGGTAAACAAGGAGTATTACCTAGGCGTTATGAAACATTTGCGTGAGCGTATCCGTAAGAAGCGGCCAAATTTGTGGGTGAACAACTCATGGATTTTGAATGACGATAACGCGCCTTCTCACCGAGCTACGATTGTGACTGACTTTCTCGCCAAAAACTCAACAAACGGGCTTCAGCAACCACCGTATTCGCCGGATTTGGCTCACTGCGACTTTTTCCTCTGCCCAAAACTAAAATTGCCAATTCGTGGCACCCGTTTTGAGTCGATTGAAGCCATAAAACAAAATTCGGCGCGAGAGCTAAAGTCCATACCGGAAAGCGCGTATAAAAAATGTTTCGATAATTGGAAGTGCCGTTGGCATAGATGTATTGGAGCAAATGGAGCCTATTTTGAAGGCGACCCAATAAATTTTGACGATTAAATCTAAAAATGTTGTTTTAATTGAAAATTCCCGGTACTTTCTTGACAGAGTAGTATATATATATTAATTGAGGGGTTTTGGCTTGTGCAAAATTTTGAGAAGTGTGGTGTGCCAGAAGGGCAAAATGTATTCTGAGTTATGTTTATTTGAAATTTTATTTTTCAAGAATTTTAAGAAGTGCAGATCCGATTTCGGACTCATGAAAATAAATTACGAGAATTTTCTCATCTGATTCAGGCAAAAAGTATGGATGCATATGAGTTTTTTTTAATATATTCTTTGTACACTCTTTCGGCCTTTCAACCCCGTATTTCTCTTCTTCATGACATTTTCCGTTTCTTCCGGAGAACAGTTGTAACATTGCAAAAAATTTGTTTATTTAACTTTCTGAAGACAAAGCACAGAATTCTGTATTTGCTATGAGTCTTATTTGTATTATTTTAAATTTATTGAAAATAAAAGATGATAACTATGTTAATCTTGAAGAAGAATTTAAGAAGTAACTCAGATTTGAAATTTTTAGGAGAGATGGTTTTTCGCATAAGTTTCAATCTCGTATACATTTTTTTCACCATTTTTTGATATGTTATTTTTTAATTTACAGAGATTTTCTGAATTTCCCGTTTCAATGGTATGTAATATATTCATATGAAAAAAATGGATTTGATGAAGTTTCGTTACTTATACAAAAATAATTTTAAAAAATTTTCCACTGTATTTCTTAGGGATATCTTAAAAAATATTATTAACCAAAGATTGTACAGAAAAATTCATTCATATTCAAGTTTTGAAAAGCAATGAAAACATTTCTTGGCAACATTTTGCTTTGACTTTTGAGCTTTCGAAGCTGAATAAGAATGCTTTGATTACATATGGTAGGTATAGGGCGTTTTTTTTAAAGTGATAGAATTTTAAATTGGAATAAAACACATTTTAAAGAAAATTTCCTTCCACTAGCTCTGAGGAACCGCATTCGACCAGACCAATTTTGGACCACTTTTTCGAGTAATTCAGGCCTTACTTCATCAATAACACGAGTTATGTTGGCTTCCAAAGCGTTTATTGTTTCTGGTTTATCAGTATAAACCAATGACTTGACATAACCTCTAAAAAAATAATCTACTTATGTCGCATGATCTTGGAGGTCAATTCATTGGACCATTTCTCGAAAGAATGTTGTCGCCAAATCTTTCTTTCAATTAATCAATTGTTATGGTAGCAGTATGAGGTGTAGCATCATATTGTTGAAACCAAAACGCTTCTGGGTCGATACCATTCAATTTTTGAGACAAATAATCATTGATCATCGATCTGTAACGAGCACCATTCACTGCAACATTAGCTCCAGCATTGTTTTCAGAGAAATATGGACCGATGATGCCTCCAGCGTGTAAAGCACACCATAAATTGCATTTTTCAGGATGCAATGGAACCTGCATAATTTCTTGAGGATTGTTTTCACTTCATACACGACAATTTTACTTGTTTACATAGCCAGAAATGAACTTCATCACTAAACCCAATTTTACGATAAAAAAGTGGATCAACTTCAAGCTGTTCTAGGGCCCAATCAGCAAAGAAACGACGCTCATTATGGTCAAGTGGCTTCAGTTCTTGAACCAGTTGGATCTTGTGTGGGTGTAGACCAAGATCTTCACGCAAAATTTTCCATGTGGTGGATGCACAGAGTTCAACTTGTTGTGAACGTCGACGAATAGACAAATCTAGATCATCATTAACACTATGACTTAAAGCAGCGATATTTTCTTCTGTACGTACAGTTCTTTGTCTTGTGGTTGTTGTTGCATCGAGTAAAGAAAATGTTGTTCGATATCTACCGATAGTTCGACGAATAAGCTGCTCTGATGGTCGATTATGTAAACCATAAATTTCACGAAATCCTCTATAAGTTTGACGAGTATAACACTGATTTTGAAAATAAATTTCAACAATTTGTGAACGTTGTTGCCGCGTGTGTCCCTCCACGATGATTTGTCAATGCTTATTGAACAGTAACGTCAAAACAACATGGCTTCTACCTTCTGTCAAATCACAGTTATCCCTATCGAAAGTTCTATCACTCTAAAAAAAACCGTTACAAGTTTTCAACGATATTTTCAAAAAGAACCTTGTACCTAAGAATGATTTTTAGTTTGGGAAAATAACTTGAAAATGAAAAATAAATTCAACTACAGCAAAGCTCAGTGAAATCGAACCCAACTTGTTGAGATGTGAGCAGATACTAAAAAAAACTGTGAAAAATTTTGCGTGCTTGTTGTTATTCTACATTTAAATGGTACTTTGAAATATTTATTTAAATCACCTACTTATATGATCCTCACGAAATTTTTCCCTAGCCTTCCTGTCCTAAATTTGAATCTCTTTGTTGAATTTAAACCCCATCGTCGGACAGTTGCGGCTTTTTTAGCGCTCTACGTTGCTCCGCGTACTGACTTTTTGTTTTTGTTTTGAATCTTCTGATCATGATCCTCATTCCTTTTGCAGGAACACGTGGGTTATCGTTATTCTTCTGAACGTCAAATTTCAGATGAATTGAATGTGTTGATTGCAAAATATTAATAAAAATGAGAAAAAATTTCAAATGTGAATCACTGCAAAACCATTGATCTCTTTGACGAACTTAAAGAGATATTCAGGTCCCAAAGCTCTCCGAAAGTTTTAAGTCTTCATCTCTTTCCGTTTAACTCAGAGTTTAAGGTAGCGCGAATATACTCTTTAGAAATAAATTATTTGGGTATTTCGAACGTAAATTTACTTTACGCGGTCCTTGATGAAAATCCATTTTATTTAGATAAAATAGTGAAAAATATTTCCACAATTTATTATTCTATCAATTAGTTTGAACGTCATTCTAAGGAAATCTTCAAGCTGGAATTAATTACTGCTATATGCTGTGAAAATAGAGAATGTCTATTTAACATAATGTATCCTTAAAATATGAGAAATTGCTCAAATTTTGTAATCCGGCTATACTTGATAGAATTTATATTTCCGGGATAAGAAGTCCGAGAGCTTATGTACACAGCTTGTGTATATAATATTGATATATTCCAATAATTCCTATTTCGAAATAGCGTAATTGGTGATAAGAAGATTATCATTCAATGGTAAGAATTAGTCAAAACTCAGCTAATTTTGGACAGAAGATAGTATCCAATGATTATTAGAAATATTGAAAATAAAATGAAAATGGAATCCACAATGAAGAAGTATAGTGATAGATTAGAAAGTGTACAGCACATGTAACAGAAATTTTTGTTCTTTAGAAACAGATTTCAAATTCAAACTAGGCGATATGTGCCTGTTATATAAATCAGTTGATGGTGTGCTTTATGCCTCAACAATTCTTCAGTATAGATCAGATATAGATTTTAGAGTTCCGGAAAGAATTCTGAAATCTCAAGATGAATTCGCTATTCCAATTCGTGCAATGAATGTCACTCAGAATGCGCCACTTTGTAGACTATTGGCTACATTCAATTGAGTTTCCTTGGATGTAGATATTTTCAACGTATCCTTCATAATATTGCAAGAAATTCTTCAAATTAAAATTAGTTGACTGTTGATGACCTGCTGTTTATTTTCTTGGATGGAATATACGTTTTCTCTTGATACAGAAGTTTTTTTAAGCTTATTTTATACATATATTTTTCAAACTGTGATCATTATATTGGCTGGTTTCACCTGCTTGTATTCTTCTGTTTTGAATAAAATGAAATCTTAAACTAATAAAATGTTTTCTGAAGAACATGAAACTGTAAGTTGGAGATAACTAATTGTAATGAATTTAATATCATCTCGAAATGAGTTCGCCACAATCATTTATAAATTATGTGCGTATATATATAGGATGACCATTGAAAGAGTTATTCGAAAAATCAGCTGTTTTTCTGTAAACCGCGTTTTAAAGACACAATTAGGTGAAAGGAACCTTGATCTTCGACGCCTCCAAGAGGAACCACAAAAGTGGGGGTTTTCATATAAAGATACACGTCAGTTTTGATAACTTTGTAGTCATTCAACTCCCTAGTGCCTTCAAGGTAGAGGTAGTACAAGCTTAAACATGAAGATTTTTGTGAGTACACAATTGATAAAATGATTAATTTGGAGAGTAGTTGAATTCCAAAAAACGTATCATTATTCGGGGAAAAAGAATAGATTTCCCAATATAATGATATTTTTTTTAGTGATAAAATCAGTTTCTGAAAACTTTAATACGAAAGGTTCATTTTAATTGCGATATCTTCAGATGATGAGTTGTTGTTTCATTTCACGTGTTTACTGATCGGAATACCTCTTGAATATGTATTAATCTATTATAATTATTTTTGTTTGTACGCTATTCAATATATTTTTAATGAAGATTTAGAAACGGCTGATTATATCGAATGAATAGTAATGAGAAATTGTTCCATCTTTCTCAAATATTATGAGGCAATTTTTTGATAGTTCGTGAGAATTATGGAATAAAACAAGGTTAATCTGTGGAAAGAGTACTAAAATTGAATGCATAATGAGCATGGAGAGAGTCAAATTTGCGAGCAATTATTTTTTTGGTCTGGTTTTCATGAGAAAATGAAATAATAATAATATAGAATCGGCTAAACGATATGAGGAAGTGTGAATCGATAATTTACCAATGTTTTTTTTCCAGTTGTTCGTCTCTTGTGCACTCGCAGTAGCTTCTGCATCTGTCTTGGGTCCAGACGGTCATCCTGTGGAAACACCTGAAGTTCAGCACGCAAGAGCTGCACACTATGCTGCTCACGCTAGGGCTTTGGGACATCTTTCCTATGCAGTTCCAGTAGCAGCAGTAGGTCATTACGGAATTGCTCCAGGAGTAGTAGCTCTCGATGGTCGTCCATTGGATACACCTGAAGTTGCCGCAGCTAAAATCCAACACTACCACGATTTCGCTGTTGCTGCTCAAAGAAACGCTGTACCTGCCGGACATGGTTTAGTTTATAGCCATCCTGTAGCTGCCGGACACTTGGCTGTTTTAGCCGCTCATCCCATCGATACCCCCGAGGTATGTGTTTCAACAATCACTTTGGTTTAAAATATTATGTGTTTAATTTTTCCAGGTTCAACACGCCAAAGCTCTTCACTTTGCTGCCCATGCTCAAGCTGCTGCCCGCTCTCACGGCCTTGTCCACTACAGACGTCGAAGAGGAATCCTTGCTTACCCCAAACACATTCCAGTCATCGACCACAACGGTGTGCCAGTAGAAACTCCCGAAGTTCAAGCCGCCAAAGCTTTCCATCTTGCCAAACATGCTGAAGTTTCTGCCAGATCTGGTCACTATGTACACGCTCCAGCAAATGTTTATGCCGCTCAAGTTGCCCCTGTTCACGTTCCCCAAGTTATCAGCTATGCCAGCCCTTACACCAACGTTGCTCTGGCCCGACATGTTGCTTACGAACCAGCTACCGTTGTAATTGGAGCAGATGGTCATCTTATCGACACCCCTGAAGTTCAACAAGCTAGGGCTGAACATTTGGCTGCACATGCCAGAGTGCATCATTATTGATGAACAAATAAATCTTCGAATGGGATTTCGAAATTGATTGACTGAAATAAGGAACTCATTTTTCTTGTTTTATTAAGTTTACAACTTCATTCAGTCGTCAATTTCGTAATTGCATAAACTGAAATGGAGAGACTCGATCTTGTGTCGCATGTAGTTTTCGTTACCCAAATTTCACTCTGTAAAATAAGGCACTTTTTGGGTACGAATAGACTGTGACACAGTACAATAATGTAGTTATCTTTGTATTTTAAAATTATTGTAAATAACAGAGCGAATAATAAAAAATTCCATTAACTTCTTTCACTGTTAATGTATTACAAATGTTTCGAGCGCATCCACCAAATAAGTGTTAAGCGCATCAAACTCTCACTGTATCAGTTTCCATCGAGTATTGTATTCGAAACATGAGTCAAAGATTAATGCTCACAGTACCATTAATTTTTGACATAACAGTGAAATGTTGAACCACTATTCCAGCGTAAAAATTCCTCATCAATATGCGTGTACGAATGAGCAAGCAAAAATGCAGAATTTCGATAAATGAAGTTCAGAATTATTTCCGTAAACTTCTACAACATATATTAAAAATCATATATTGATACAGTATAATAATAATATATAAAATGAATATACAATTTTGCGAAAGAAGTTTTTTGACTTTATGACGTATTTATACATATATATATATATATATATATATATATATATATATATATATATATATAAATTATTTAATGTAATGCAAAGAATTATATTATTACATAATTTTGAAAATGTAAATTTTGATTTGAAATTTCAATTCGAAATACCCGGTTAAATTTTGTACAGATGTGTATTCATTATTCCCTATATTCGGATTTTATAATATGAAAACAAATTTTGAATGACATTTTAACAAAATTCCATTGAAGATAACTAACAGAAATTATTAACTGGAAACTAACCTCTATGATTAACCTTAATTAGATAAATCAAATTTAAATTATTTCATTTATTGCCAGGATTTTTTTGAAAGTTTGTTAATTTTTTTAACTCCCTCCACTTATTTCTGGATCTTTTTTTGTTTTTTTTTTTATTGACTGGATACACCAGATGACTCATATTTTTCTTGAATTAAAATGTTGTCTTGATATTTTTCTCTTCCAAAAGTCTTGAATTTGATGAATTAATTGTTCTGCTGATGAATTGATTTTTGCAGATAATGTTTGATACATTTTTTTAATGTATATTCGGCATGGAAGGTTTTAAAATTTTACGTTCAGTACAGGTAGTAGTTTGATATTCTTCCGCTTTTCTCTGCAGGTGTATTCATATGGTCGCTTCAGAGTTGTAGATACGCCTTGGTTTTTTTAAAGTGATAGAACTTTAAATTGAAATAAAACACATTTAAATAGAGATTGAAGCCAAATTTATTTTTATTTGAAAGATAATTTTATGACATTTATGTTTTAAAAATAATTTCCGGCATATGTCCACCACGACTACCTCTGAGGAACCGCATTCGAACAGACCTTTTTTAGACCACTTTTCCGAGTAATTCAAGCCTTATTTAATCAAAAACACGAGTTATGTTGGCTTTCAAAGCGTCTATTGTTTCTGATTTATCAACATAAAATAATGACGTGACATAAACCGAAAGAAAATAATCCAGCGTAGTTATGTCGTATGATCTTTCTTGATTGGACCATTTCTCGAAATAATGTTATCGCCAAATCTTTCTCTCAATAAATCAATTGTTACGGTAGCAGCATGAGGTGTAGCACCATCTTATTGGAACAAAAACACTTCTGGGTCGATAATATTCAAATTTTGAAACAAATAATCATTGATTATAGATCTATAACGAGCAACATTCACTGTAACACTGTAGCTCCTGCATCGGTTTTAAAGAAATATGGACTGATGATGCCTCCAGCGTGTGAAGCATACCATACAGTGCATTTTTCAGGATGCAATGGAACCTAAAGAACTTCTTGAGGATTGTTTTCTCTCCATCTACGGCAATTTTGGTTGTTTACATAGCCGTTCAACCAGAAATGAGCTTCATCACTAAACACAATTTTACGTCAAAAAAGTGGATCAACTTCAAGCTGTTCTAGGGCCCAATCAGCAAACAAACGTTGCTTATTATGATCAAGTGGCTTTAGTTCTTGAACCAGTTGGATCTTGTATGGGTGAAGACCAAAATCTTTACGCAAAATTTTCCATGTGGTGGATGCACAGAGTCCAACTTATTGTGAACGTCGACGAATAGATAAATCTGGATCATAATTAACACTATGACTTACAGCAGCAATATTTTCTTCTGTACGTACAGTTCTTCGTCTTGTTGTTGTTGTTGTTGCATCGAGTAGAAAAAAATGTTGTCCGAAATCTATCAATAGTTCGACGAATAAGCTGCTCTGATGGACGACTATGAAAACTATAAATTTCACGAAGTGCTCTATAAGTTTGGCGAACAAAACACTGATTTTGAAAATAAATTTCAACAGTTTGTAAACGTACTTGTGGTGTGAGTCTTTCCATGATAATTTGTGAATGCTTACTGAACAGAAATGTCAAAACAACATGGCTTCTACCTTCTGTCAAATCACAGTTATCCCTATCGAAAGTTCTATCACTCTAAAAAACACCCGATACATGTTTTCACATTGAAATCTTTTTTGTATCCTTTTATAACATTTTTTAAGTTTCGAACTTCGATAATGTTCTCCCTTCAGAAATTAACATATTCAAATCTAATAATTAGTTCTTAAAATTCATTTTTAATGTTTTTATTGAGATTACCATTATTTGTGCATTTTCTGGCAGGTTACTTTTGAAACATATTTCAAATCTCTACTGACTAATTTTCACAATGAGTTTAAATAATATTTTTTTATTTCTAAACTGATTTACATTTTTAAATAATTCATTAGGTTTTCGTACTGAAAATTAAACGCCATTTTCTGTCAATGCTAAAAGCTAATACATTATATCTTTCGTATAGTTTTATTTTCAAAAGATATGAAGATAACCTTGATCCAACTCATGTTGTCACCACTACAAATTATGCGGGATTTTCCATATAAATGAATATATATGAATTTCATGGGAGTACTTATGGAACCTTCAAGTCACGGGAGTTGGAATCTGAAAAAAAAATGGATTACGCACTCCTGTTTGAAAGATAAAATCGGGTGTATAAATATTGGGACTAAATTTTAGAAATGTTTAGTTGAAGGTTCATCTGCCAATAAATTTTTCAAGATGAAAACTTTACAAAGCTACATTATTCGCGAAACAATTGTCGTTAATGTTAAATATGTGGAAATAATTTATATTATTTTATTTTATTTAATTATATTTTGAATATTAGAACATAATTTAATTTCATTTGAAGAACATGTTTTAATAAAATAACAAAAAATGGTTTTTTATTTGATAGAAAGATTAATACAAAATATTTATTTTGATGTAAATAACTGTCAACTATCTGTGCAGTTTTGAGATACTTTTGTTTCAGCCGTTACTATTTTGTAGTTGGTCATAATTAAAACACATTGTAAAAATTACTATGTTTTATCACCAACAAAAATATATATTACACATATAAGAGTCACAATAAAATGTGTGATATATATTTTTATTGGTAGTAAAACATAGTAATTTTGACAATTTGTTTTAATTGGTGCAGTTTTGCCTGTTTAAAGAATTTAACCGTGATAGTTTGGCCGCAAATCTACCCCAAAAATTTCAAGTCTCTACCTGTTTCCGTTCAAAAATTAGTGTGTTTACGGACGGACCACCGGCCGGTTACAATTACTTCCGACATGGGTTTCTTCATTAGTGATTAGTCATTTGAAACCAATTTCGGTTCAAAATTCGAAAATTTTAGACATTTGGGCAACACGATAGCACGCTGTTCCTAAATAAGCGCGCAAAAATTAGATTATCTGAGCCTAAAATAAGTTCTGATAAAAAACTTTTGAACTGAAATATTTCAATTGCCCTAGCTCAAAACATGGGTACGCCATTTTTCATTTTCCTGTAATCCCTAAGAGTTCAACATTCCATAATTTGATTTGTACCACTATATTGAACGTAATAAGTACGTAAATGTAAAGAGATTATAGCCGTATTTTCCAGAGATGCTTCGGGTTAGGGTAACCTTGACTTTCAACACCTACAAGAAGATTATGGATAGTGGGGATTATAAAATTAATAGTTTATTTAGTTGTGATCGAATTGTTACTCAAAATATTCAGTGCGAAGAGGTAAAGGAGGTTTAAAATAAACAGAATGATTTTCGTGAGTAAAGATTGTAAAAACTAATTTTTTTCTAATGAAATTATTTTTAACTCGTGAATTCTCAAATTCCATAGGTTTTCCATTCCGTTTTTGTGCGCTAGTTCAAGGATACCAGCGGCCAATTTTCGCGTTTTGGGGCAAAAATGGTCCTGAACTACTTGATTCAACTGGTGAAGAATCCGAGATCACAAATAATTTTATCCGGCCGGCCGGCCTGAAACACATTATTTTTCGAACGAAAAGAGCTAGAATCTTGAAACTTACAGGAACAAATTGGGTTCTAAATGTCGCGACCAAGTTCGTTAACGGGTCAAATCGGTTCGACAGTTTCGTAGTTACTCAATTCAATTATTTCAGCAGAGTGTTGACTTCTGGGGTCCTAAAATTTATAAGACAGCTTTATGCTCGAAAATACTCTCGAGAGAAATATTCAAATGGAATGTTAAAGAACTGATAATTAAAAACACAACATATACGTTAGATGAGCTCGTGGATGGCTGGTCAATTAATTATTGAAAATTTTGGCTTTGCATATATAATTATTATATATCGAAAACTTTCCTTCGAAAAAAACTCTCTCTAAAAGGTAAGTTCAAAAAACTCTCCAAAAACATGCAGTATATCGTTGGCTTTTTTTGATATTAATCCATTGTACATTTTAGTTTGAATGATACACATATATATGGGGCATTTTTTTTAGAGTGAAAGAACTTTTGATAGGGATAACTGTGATATTACAGAACGTAGAAGCCATGTTGTTTTGACATTTCTGTTCAGTAAGCATTGACAAATTATCATGGAAAGACTCACGCCGCAACAACGTTTACAAATTGTTGAAATTTATTATCAAAATCTGTGTTCTATTCGCCAAAGTTGTAGAGCACTTCGTGAAATTTATGGTTCACATAATCGTCCATCATATCAGCTTATTCGTCGAACTATCGATAAATTTCGGACAACATTTTCCCTATTCGATGCAGCAACAACAACAAGACAAAGAACTGTACGTACAGAAGAAAACATCGCTGCTGTAAGTCTTAGTGTTAATGTTGATCCAGATTTGTCTATTCGTCGACGTTCACAACAAGTTGGACTCTGTGCATCCACCACATGAAAAATTTTGCGTAAAGATCTTGGTCCACACCCATTCAAGATCCAACTGGTTCAAGAACTAAAGCCACTTGACCATTCTAAGCATTGTTTTTTACTGATTGGGCCCTAGAAGAGCTTGAAGTTGATCCACTATTTTTTTGTGAAATTGTGTTTAGTGATGAAGCTCATTTCTGGTTGAATTTGAATTTCTGGTGTGCTTCACATGCTGCAGGCATCATCGGTCCATATTTCTTCAAAAACGATGTTGGAACTAATGTTACAGTGAATGGTGCTCGTTACAGATCGATGATCAATGATTATTTGTTTCAAAATTTCAATGGTATCGACCCAGAAGTGTTTTGGTTCCAACAAAATGGTGCAATACGTCATGCTGCTACCGTAACAATTTATTCATTAAAAGAAATATTTGGTGATAACATTATTTCGAGAAATGGCCCAATTAATTGGCCTCCAAGATCATGCGACATAATTCCACTGGATTATTTTCTTTGGGATTATTTCAAGTCATTGGTTTATGCTGATAAACCAGAAACAATAGACGGTTTGGAAGCCAACATAACTCATGTTGAAATAAGCCCTGAATTACTCGAAAAAGTGGTCCAAAATTGGTCTGGTCGAATGCGGTTCCTCAGACTTAGTCGTGGTGGACATATGCCGGAAATTATTTTCAAAACATAAATGTCATATCTTTGTTATGTAGATTTAAAGTTCTATTATCCTAAAAAAAACCGATGCATATTGATTTCTATTTATTATCGTGAGTTGCTGATATGACGGATTTCCTTTACATAGGAACTCCTTAAAATGCTTGTAACCAACTGATTTGAATTTTAGTAACATACTCTATTTCATCATTTTCTATTTTGAAATAATGGTACAATAAAAATGTAGATAGATCCAAAAAAGGTGAACTGGATAACTCTGTTTGGTCATTCAAAAAATTCCTCGACTTTCTAAAATGGTTTATTTCTAAACTTTCCAACAGATTCAATTTCAAACCCTTATATTGTGTGTTCAAAATAAATCTTAAAACCTAGATCGAATTCATGTTTCTCTTCTATTAAATGTTCTGCATACGTACAGTCCAACTTATTATTGAGGTAGGATCGACAGTGTTCCTTTATTCTAGTATGAAATGGTCTTCCGCTTTGTCCGATATATCGAGTGTTTTTTTTTGACTGAAAGAACTTTAAATTGAAATAAAACACATTTAAATTAAGATTGAAGCCAATTTTTTTCATTTGAAAGATAATTTTGTGACATTTATTTTTTTTTAAATAATTTCTGGCATATGTCCACCACGACTAGTTCTGAGGAACCCCATTCGACTAGACCAATTTTGGACCAATTTTTCGAGTAATTTAGACCTTATTTCATCAAAAACACGAGTTTTGTAAGCTTCCAAAGCGTCTATTGTTTCTGGTTTATCAGCATAAACCAATGACTTGACATAACCCCAAAGAAAATAATCCAGTGGAGTTATCGCATGATCTCGGATGCCAATCATTTGGACCATTTCTCAAAATAATGTTATCGCCAAATCTTTTTATCTATAAATCAATTGTTACGGTAGCAACATTAGGTATAGCACCATCTTGTTGGAACCAAAACACTTCTGGGTCGATACCATTTAAATTTTGAAACAAATAATCATTGATCATCGATCTGTAACGAGCATCATTCACTGTAAAGTTAGCTACAGCATCGTTTTCAAAGAAATATTGGCCGATGATGCCTCCAGCGTGTAAAGTACACCATACAGTGCATTTTTCAGGATGCAATGGAACCTGCAGAACTTCTTGAGGATTGTTTTCGCTCCATATATGGCAATTTTGCTTGTTTACATGGCCGTTCAACCAGAAATGAGCTTCATCACTAAACACAATTTTACGTCAAAAAAGTGGATCAACTTCAAGCTGTTCTAGGGCCCAATCAGCAAACAAACGACGCTTATTATGGTCAAGTGACTTTAGTTCTTGAATCAGTGGATCTTGTTTGGGTGTAGGCAAAATTTTCCATGTGGTGGATGCACAGAGTCCAACTTGTGAACGTCGATGAATAGGCAAATCTGGATCATTAACACTATGACTCACAGCAAGCGATATTTTCTACTGTACGTACAGTTCTTTGTCTTGTTGTTGTTACACCGAGTAGAGAAAATGTTGTCCGAGATCTATCGATAGTTCGACGAATAAGCTGCTTTGATGGACTATTATGTAAAGCATGAATTTTACGAAGAGCTCTATAAGTTTGGCGAATAGAACACTGATTTTGAAAATAAATTTCAACAATTCGTAAACGTTGTTGCGGCGTGAGTCCTTCCATGATAGTTTGTCAATGCTTACTGAACAGAAATGTCAAAACAACATGGTCAAATCACAGTTATCCCTATCGAAAGTTCTTTCACTCTAAAAAAACACCCGATACGTTTTTTAAGCCGGTACCACATAATATTTGGTAAACACTTGATAATTGAGATTTGTCCCTTTTTGGTTTACTGTTTTCCAAAAAGGTTCCTAATGAATTGTTGGTTTTATAAAAAAAGTTTATTTCTATGTTAAACTAACATGGAGTACATCTTCAAAAAGACCATTTGTGATTTCATATGATAATTCTCAGTCCTACTTCATAGTCAAAAAATTAAAGTAATCAATAAAAAATATATCTCACCTAACAAATCTCATATCCCCCACGAATTAACCTAGAAAGAGCAATAATTTTCTAAATTACAAAAATTATACATGCCTTCTGTGTTCGTCCATGAAAATAACACAAAGTTTATAGAGTGTTTTTAAGTACTAAAATTCCCCTTCTTATTTTTATGATATCGACTGTTTCCATCAAACTCATGCGTTTGAAATATCAAAATTTAATTCAAACTCTTTGGAATTAAGCTTCATGTGTTTGCTATTTTCAGAGGGTGGACTTTTCAAGTAGAATAACTGGGTTATTTTGTTTCCAGTTATTTTGTCTCTTTGTCTCGACAATAGGATTTTTGCACCCGACAACTGCCAGCGCGTTGCCTGTTTCAGACGATCGTCATGTCGATATTTCATCACAGGTAGGTTCAAATAATATCTGAATCCTTGTTTATATATAAGAGCATTTCTTATGTATTTCAGTTTAATTCTGCAGTCCATGCTTCCAGTGTACATGGTTTCATTCAGAGCAGGGTCCGCAGAGAAAATCATGTTGCAACCAGAGCTCCTAAAGTAGTCGAATATTACGACGCTGATAGTCCAGTTTCCTCCCTTACTGTTCTTTCAGAAGATGGGGTTGCTCTAGAGCAACCTATTAAATATGTTAATACCGCTTTCACTCCTGATTCAGATGGTTATTTGGTTAAAGTACCCAAGGACCAGCAAAATAAAACCGAACAACCTGTGCAGGATAATGGCTCGACTTCATAATCGATAAACTGAATATTCATTTGCAGTAATGTATACTGATAGCTTTTCGCAATAAAACTTTAAGATTTCCATGTGTTTCATGAATTACTGCTTGATAATATTGAGCGCTTTGTGGGGAGAAAAATTCAAATAGTGTGAAATAATCAAAAAGGTTTTTTTTCAATCTGAAATATCAACCAGAGTAAATCTGTTATACCTCGATACAAACTTTAATTTTAGAAAGATTCTCGGAAATTTTTTGGAAATTAAATGAATATGTCTTGGAAACACTGTTTCTTTTGAGTAGACAAATAGAACTAACAGTCATCGCACAGTATTAAAAAGAGATTCAAAATAACTGAAGAAAATGAAGAATATTGATCGAACTCACTCAACAAACTTTCAGTACAGAAAGCACTGTTTGATACCAGAACTATAAAAAACAAACTCCACTCCAAATAAACAGAACTGAAAAAAGAAATCCTTCGAAGAAACGTATCTTTGAAAATCCCTTTCAAAAAACTATTCGAAAATATGCAGCACATCAAAGAGACGTTTGAGAATCTCACCGATAATTGTCAGTCTACTTTCCTACCAGTTAAATAAAAACAGTGACTAAAAAATATTTATCATACTTGTCTACCACGTGTCACATCGGGTGTTTTTTTATAGTGATAGAACTTTAAATTGAAATAAGACACATTTAAATTAAGATTGAAGCAAATTTTTTTTTTTGTTTGAAAGATAATTTTATCACATTTATGTTTTGAAAAGAATTTTCGGCATTTGTCCACCACGACTAGCTCTGAGGAACAGTATACGACTAGACCAATATTGGACCACTCTTTCGAGTAATTCAGGCCTTATTTCATCACGAGTTTTGTTGGCTTCCAAAGCGTCTATTGTTTGTGATTTATCAGCACAAACAAATGACTCGTCATAACCCCAAAGAAAATAATCCAGTGGAGTTATGTCAAAGGATTTTGGAGGCCAATTAATTGGACCATTTCTCGAAATAATGTTATCGCAAAATCTTTCTTTCAATAAATCAATTGTTACGGTAGCACCATGAAGTGTAGCACCATCTGGTTGGAACTAGAACACTTCTGGGTCGACATCATTCAAATTTTGAAACAAATAATCATCGTTCTGTAACGACCACCCTTCACTGTAACATTATCTCCAGCATCGTTTTCAAAGAAATATGGACCGATGATGCCTCCAGCGTGTAAAGCACACCATACCGTGCATTTTGCAGGATGCAGTGGAACCTGCAGAACTTCTTGAGGATTGTTTTCACTCCATATAGGGCAATTGTGTTTGTTTACATAGCCGTTCAACCAGAAATGAGCTTCATCACAAAACACAATTTTACGATAAAAAAATGGATCAACTTCTATGGCCCAATCAACAAACAAACGATGCTTATTATGGTCAAGTGTCTTTAGTTCTTGAACCAGTTTGATCTTGGGGTCTAGACCAAGATCTTTACGCAAAATTTTCCATGTGGTGGAGGCACAGAATCCAACTTGTTATGAACGTCGGCGAACAGACAAATCTGGATCATTAACACTATGACTTACAGCAGCGATGTTTTCTGCTGTACGTACACTTCTTTGTCTTGTTGTTGTTGTTGCATCGAGTAGAGAAAATGTTGTCCGAAATCTATCGATAGTTCGACGAATAAGTTGCTGTGATGGACGATTACGTAAACCATGAATTTCACAAAGTGAATAGAACACTGATTTTGAAAATAAATTTCAACAATTTGTAAACGTTATTGTGGCGTGGGTCTTCCCATGATAATTTATCAATGCTTAATGAACAGAAATGTCAAAACAACATGGTTTCTACCTTCTGTCAAATCGCAGTTATCACTATCCCGCCCCCCAGGCATCAGATCTTGACGTGATGGGGGCGCTCTCTTGACTAGGACCCTAGATTCGTCCCGGTGAATTGGAGGGTTAAGTCTTGGTGTCTAACGTAATGCCATTTCGCGCCAGTCACTGGACCTGTATGGTGGAAGATCTCCGAATGGGGCCCTAGTTTTACTCAGGTGAAATGGAGGGCTGAGCCGGTTGATTAACTCAGTGACAAGGGAGTCTGTCGCAGCACAGGGCTTCTCCCTTAAAACTGGCGTACTCTACCCTATCGCAGTATAAATCTCCGGATTCTGTGTAATGGCCGAGTGCGTTATGTAGCATACTGCGTTACCTCGGGGGGGTGGTCTTGCCCTCAGGTGTTACTTGTATCACCTGGCCACCCCAATTGGTGTTGGACTCGAGGGGGCAGTGGTTGAAAGTCCGCATGCTGGACTAGGGGTGTATTTCATTTATCTGTTCGCAGACCCCCATTTTCGGGATATTCTCATGAAACGACTCGGGGTTTAACCGGACTTGACGGTTCGACCGGCCTGTCCTGGCCCCTGGATCTGTGCGTAACAATTTAGGGTTTGTGGATCTCGACGAAATGGCTCCGCCATTAGTGCTTGACGCCAGGATCAATCAAATGACTTCACATGGGTTCGGTGGGTCAGGACGTATAGTCCGCTAGACGGTGCTCGTACCAGGATCAATTGTAGTCGTCAATCTTGAGTTTATCTTAGTTTATGGGACTGCGTTCGGGTGAATGGATAAGAATTCCCTCCGGCGGGTGAGTTGCGTCTCAAACCAACTCGGGTACTGACCTGCTGAGCCAGTAGAGGTTGGATAGTGCTTCGCTGCTACCAGTCAGACGGTTCTGGCTTTCGAGTCTGGGCCCAAACTGGAAGCTGGTGGGTTCATCTCTTCGAAGGGGTTCTCGCCGAGCGCGATGATATGGCGTAATCCTTATCACACTTTCTACCTCTAGGGGTGGTCTGTGGAGACTGCTTGGTAGTCACTTAGAAAAGAGGCCTTCCTCAAATAGCCAATAACTATTCTGGTAGAATTCACCTATCCCTATCCAAAGTTCTATAACTCCAAAAAAAACGACGAATAAGCTACTCTTGCACGATTATGTAAATCATAAATTTCACGAAGTACTCTATAAGTTTGGCGAATAGAACACTGATTTTGAGAATATATTTCAACCATTTATAAACGTGGTTCAGTCTTTCCATAATAATTTGTCAATGCTCAGAAATGTCAAAACAACATGGCTTCTAATTTCTGTCAAATCACAGTTATTTCTATGGAAAGTTCTATCGCTCTTAACAAAACACCCGATACTTACCTTCCGCGTGTTATATAATACTTGACAGAGCACAAATGACCTATCGGCTAGACACCAGACCATCACTGGCATTCTGTGTTCCTTCATAGAATATACATAGGTTGAAGAAAGTATGTTCAAAACTCGTTAAACATAAAAAAATACTGTTCGCATATGTGAATAACAGATTGCAATTGTTATATACAGAATGAAGTAATAAAGAGGGCTTTTTTACGTGATTTTCCATATCTTCAATTTAAGTTATTGGGAAAAAAATTCTTCAGTTGTACCAGACTCACATTTTTGGAAGCACTAGAAATTAATAGGTATAAGAACATTAAAATTCTTCTCAACGAGCAAATAGATGTCGCCAGAACCCCCTTGTTGAACATTCCCATCTAGTGAGACTTTTCCGATAATTGGCTCCAATATATTATATGATTATTTCAATCCCTTTTTCGCAAACTATTCCTTATCAGTATTTCCGAAAATTCATTGTTAATTGTATCCTTTTCCTGAATATATTTTCTCATCTAAATTTTGAGAATTGTAACTGCACCATTACTAAAAATGGAACGATACACGCTTCAACAACGCTTTGAAATTGTTAAAATTCAATAAAAAATGATGAAAATTTTACAGTCACAGTTCACAAAAGTGAAGCACTCTTGGGTCGTCGTGAAGCACTTTTTCCGTAATAGTCAAATTGGTGGGAACATTGGTGGAAACATTGAAGTTGAAATTTGTAGACTCAGTTCAATATGTAAACCTTAAGAAGCCACAATGTTGGCGAAACAATTGTGAATTAATGAATTGTTGAAATATTCTTTATTTTCTTTCTATTATAAGCCGAAGTTTTTAGTATCTCATCAGATTCAAAGTTTTGAGCTGGAAAAATTAGAGCTACTGATTAAATTCAATGTCTTCTTTGATTACTCGACCTCAAGTTCTGAAATGAATACATTTTCTCGTAATCTTTATTCCTACGCGGTATTGCAGCAATTTATTTACCATACAAGAATATAAAACTGAAATGATTATGTCTTCTAAAGATGATAAATTCAAGAGTCGGGTAGGAAAGTTGATCGATTAAGTCAACACCCAGAAATCTTACCAATTATTTCATCGCTTAATTTACATAGTAACACCGAGATATCACAGTTCGGATCATAATATATTTCACTGAATGAAATAATCGACTTCACCTTGAAGGCGACCTTGCCTGCCATCAAGAGCCATCCAACACTTCATTAAATTCATCTTCTGCAGCCACACCCTGCAGGAAGACCTGTTGAAGCAGTTTTGTGTTATCTAGTTAACGTACATTTTCGGACTGGGTTTTGGTACAGGTATCGCGAAAAAAACGGCCTTTCAATGTCTTTAGCGTCGACAATGAACTTTCAAATAGTAGGATTGTGACGCCAGTTGTGGTGAATTGGCTCCAGAATGCAACGCATATATTGCACAGCGTGTTCACAATGTCTTTGTTCTAGTTGAGCTCCTTCTTTGTGGTACGCAATTATTTTATTTCGTATGGTATGGTGAACTTTTAATGCGGAATATTTCACTTAATTCGAAGAAAGTATATTTCCATAAGACGTTCAATTTTTAAATGTAAATAAGGCGTGTCATTAATTGATTCTCATCTGAAAAATTCTTCAAATCATAAAACTGTTAAAATGCTATTGACTACAACTGCTATATACAAACTTTCATTATATATAAAACTTCCAACGATACACTGAAATATTTAAACAATAAGATAATTCTTAGTAATTTCAATGAGCATGGAATGAGTGTGGGGAATGATGTGAAAAATTAACCTCATGAGGTTTGTACGAACGCAATTAGGAATTGAAAAAGATAAGAAGGAATAGAATTATAGACATTCGGATTCTTTATGCTCTCATATCGAACATACTACAATGAAACAAGATCACAAGTCAGCAGCCATATTCATGGGCATCAAGAAAGTATTTGATAATGTATGGCACGATGGTCTTCTGCACAAACTCCAGCAATTAAACACCTCAGCTTAACTGCAAAATATTATAGGAAACTTCCTAAAGCACAGAAGCATGAGGATTAAAATAAGGGACTTTCCTCTGCATTGTTCTCTCCTTTATTGTCACCCTATATACTGGTAATATTTACGTACACGATATTCACAAGGTAAGAGGATCTGAAAAGTTTCATCTTCCTCTACGCTGATGACACAGCGCTCACAAGACATAACCAGATTCTGAAGGACACAATGGAGGAACTACAAAGTCTATGTGAGATAATCATGACATGGATGAAAGAATAGAGAGTTCTGCCAAACCCTGACAAATTCAAACTAGTAGACAGTTTTTGGCCACAGATTTTCAGACAATTCACTAATCATTACGATGCTACAATATAAAATAAAACCAGTCCAACACGCTTAGAGTACTTAGGAATCACAGTAAATAATAAGACAATAAATACATTCCAGTAATAAAAACAGAGAAATTATTGCTAAATCTAGACACTTTCGATCCCTCACCTACAAAAACCGTGACATAAACCACACAAGAGCTTCAAGAACCTAAAAGAGTATTTGCAGATCGATATAAGAATATGGACATCTACGATATAATAACTATAGAAGAGTCACCCTATAAGAAGTTAAGATAGACCCGATTTTGGGTAGACTTCAGATCTTGGGGAAGAAATTTGTGAGCAGGCCATATAACCTCTAAGTCCTCCAGCCCGTTGTTCTACAAGATCCGAAACAAGGACAGAACAAAAGAAAGTACACGATCGAACCCCTTATGTTTTCAATAAGGAGCCTTTCCCGCTCCGGAAAGGCTCCTTATTGTCTACTCACTTTTTTTTCAAAAATTATATACACCCTTTTTCCAGAATCAATATGTATATAAAGAAAGTATTTCATACTGACGGAAAGACGCAAGTTGTTAGCCATTTGGTAAAGCAATAAACATTTCTTCTCTCTCGAATTCTTTATTAGAGTTCAGGAAAATGGTCAATGTTTCAGGTATTGCATTGTTTTGAAGAAGAAATTCATATTTGATAGATTCGGTCTTTACTTGGTGGAAACTAAGTTTCCACCAAGTAAAGACCGAATCTATCAAATATTTATTAAAAGCTGAAACCAGCTTTTTGGTCTTATGGTATTTGAAGCTTCTGTTGAGAAGTAAGAAGAATACCCAAAATATTTGGTTTTTTACCAAATGCATACATTTGAACGTGTTCCCGAAATACATCAACTTCAAGACGAAGAACAAGAGCCCCGCGGCCACTTATGGACGAATACATGAAATGAAGACATGGTTGAAGAATGACATGAAAGTACAATACTACCAAAAAGATGTCACCAATGTATACTTAAAGAAGAAATTCATATAAAACTGATAATAAAAATATCATTGGTCAAGTGTAGAAGGAAAATCCATCGAAATCATATATAAAATATTGATAATTTCCTATTTTATAAAAATCAATGGCATATAGAGAATAGAATATTATATTTTTATCAAAGTTTTACAATTTAGTCACTTGAAATATGATATAGGAGCGGTGTCAACGATTATCAAGTGCAAAGGAATACAGAATGCACTATTTTATGGACTTTGCTTATTTCCAATAACTCCAACAAAATCATTTCATAGCCTTTATGGCATTTTGGGATTTTGAGGATTTTGAGGCGATTGACAGCTTCGATATGTTCAAAGACTGCCGAAATTCTGTTTGCAGCTAGACGCTCTTCTGGTTCACCATGAAGCAAGTTTAATCATTCTTTGTGTCAGAAATTCACATTTTAATGATTTTTCTCTTCAGCCTTCATTTCGTTTTGAATGAGATCACACGGTTCTACTCTTTTAAAGACCCAAATTTCATTATACTAAAACAAGTTTCATCTGAGGACAATGTCAACAGAGCCCTTGGAATGCTTAGAGTTGCTCGAACATAAGTTGAAGTGGTCAATTTCTTCAAAGCTAGGTAGAGTATGATATCACGTCTACTGGCAAAGCACTTTACCACTAGAACTATTCAAAGAACTCAAAGACCGAGAAATGGTAGACCACGTGCTACAACGCCAGTAGAAGACCGTTTCAGGATGGTAAGCCAATATATTCGCGGTGCCACAGTTCTTCAGTTTCTCTAAGATAAGTCAGAAGACGTCTCCATGAAGTCAATCTACTATTTAGATCCTTGTTATGTAGACTTCGACTCATCCGCGAACATAAGCGTCAAAGACTAGAATCAGCAATGGAACAGGTATACTAGCTAGATGGATGGCGATATGTACTTTTTACTGACGAGTCCAGATATAGGTGTGTTTCTGATAGTCGACGAGTACGAGTGTGAACACGTCTACTCTTATGAAAAAACCATCACTCTGTTCAAAAAGTCCAACTTTTTCGATGAGGCACTATTATGTTTTGGTGAAGAGTTTGTTTCGATAGCAGAACTGACTTATTCGTACTTCCAAGAACCCTGAAGGCTCAAACATATGTTGATGACGCTATCAACGGAGTAGTCCCACAATTCCACGTAGCAACTGGCGAAACTTTCATTATCTGGATGATAATGCACTGCCACAGAGATCCCACCAGGTGATTACTGCTAGAGAAAAAAGGGTATTCCACATCTAGAATTACCTCCAAGATCTCCTGACCTAAATCCAATCGAGCACGCTTAGGACTGATGACAAAAAACCTTTGATGCCCACAGACCACAGCAGAAAACACTTCAACATCTCCGAGATCTTTTGCCACAATTTGGCAAAAAATTCAATAACTTGAAGAAAAGCACGAAGTGAATATTCTAGGCAGTTATTGATTTTTTTCCCTCCTGATTCAACCTCATTGTTAGACAAAATGTAGCTGAGAAACAAGGTAGTAATAAACGAATTTAAATATATTTCATCATTCTAGAACTTTCCAGTGAACATAAGAGCTATTAGACCACCTGTATATAAATTCTTCAGAATGTTACAATCATTCTTATGTGGATGAAGGCGGGGTACGTATAAATTAAAAGTCAAATTAACTCACAAGTCGTTTTATTGTATATGTGCGAGTTCTAGACATTAGAAGCGCTGAACAGAAACAATGAATCCCTTGGTGAGTTTTAAAATTTTCTGTTGCTTCAATGGAATTTAAAAAATATACATTCAGTCAAGAAAGTACTGCGAATTGATCATTCAAAAAGCCTGCTTGCAGGTATTGTCGAAATTTATTAGTGACTAAGTTATTGGTACAACCGTCCTCTTTATTCAAGAGGAATATGAACGTCTTCTGTCATTTAAGTTGTTTACAGTGCTCAATTTTATCAGTTCATCTCAAGTGTGTTTTACGATTTTTAGACGAATGAAAATATCGAGCAGAGAATTTGTGTTATATTTCAATCTACAAATGGAATTTCTTGTGTATAAGGCCTAAGGAGAATTGACTTAATCAAAAACATATCCACATGAACAAAAATAGAACACGTCAAAGTAGATTGGAAATTGAGGAGATGTGAACTTTTATCAACTATGAAGATGTTGTGCATTCGGAATTCTTGTCAGAAGACGACACAGTAAAAAAAATTAAATGTGGGTTATGCGCCATTTAAGAGAGGAAATTCTTCGGAAAAGACCAGATTTGCGAGGAAGATATAGCTTCTGAATTAGAAGAACGCATCTTTCCAGAAGGTTATCATTGTGAACGAGTTTTTGATCCAATTCTTCAGAAATTTTATCGACCAGTCACCTGATATGGCTTCGACAGACTCTTTTGTCTCTTTAAATCTACTTAAATAAACTACCACTTCGAATTATCCATCTCTAGTAGATGTCACACCTAAAAGAGAACTAAATTATCAAAACAGATTTATTCTGTTAGCCTCCTACAAATTTTAATTTAAAAAAATTTCATTCAAGAACTTTTAGAATTAAAATAATGTCTTATAATCACTACTTAAATTTGGTAGATCAATAAAATCAAAACTCGTTATATAATATCAAATGGAATGAAAAAGGAAATATGAATTGGCAATTAAAATTACTAAATAAATACTTCAGGTAGACAAAATTTTGTTTCTGATCTTATATTTATGAAAACCAAATCTTTTTCAAATATAAAAATCATAATTTTAAGAACTTCTCCGAAACTAATTCATTTGAAATATTTAATATATTTAAAATTTTAAATAAGTTATTTGAAAATCTCTCAAAACATGTAATACATCCTCAAAAAACATTTTGAAATTGAATAAGATCTTCATCAGTCCTACTTCACATTTAAAAAATAAACTCAGTTAACAAAAAATATCTAACCAGACAGACTTCCTGGTATCCTAGTTGAACAAACACTGGAATTAGACAACTTTAAAAATCCGACGTATTCTATGTTCATCACAAAAATCACACAGAGCTTGTAAGGTATTTTGTGGCCTTTGTTAAAACCAAATGACATTTATCTAATGAGTCAGGAAAACCAAAATATAATTAGATATTATATATAGAATAAAATAATAAGAAGAAAATTTTTCTTGATTGAAAGATTTTTACAAAATGTGAATATCAAATCGTATTTATTGTGTTAGCCTCCTACAAATTTTAATTTAAAATATATTTATTCAAAAACTTCAAGAATTAAATTAATGTCTTATGAAAATCGGCAAGTGTTAAAGTCGATTCTTGAATGCATTCAAAAATGTTCTCATGATTAGATTATTCGTTGATGTTTTTTTTCATAGTGGGCCTATTATGAAAGCGATACAATAAATTTGATGAATATTACGTACTCAATGTTTTATTGATCTATTTCTGGTACTTTTTCGACAACAAAGTATGTTATGACAATAATATGTATATCACTTCTATTTCATATACGTAATTTTTCTGCTTACGTATTATTTTTCCCATGAACTCCCATGCTACTTTATTGTCATAAACGAAAAGAGAATATTAATTTTCCTTATGAGACATTATTGAGTAATCGGAAATTCTTGAGACAAATCAGCCACAAAACTTTCTCATTTTGAGCAGTTTTGAATTTTCAGGATAAAAACTGACAGAGTGGTTTTTTTCAGAAATATCTACTACTTATTACCTTAGCAGAACTGGCATCAGGATCAGGAGTCACGATTGGTCTTAATCCAGAATTGCATCCCATACATTCCCTCTACCATTCTCAGGATTGGCGTGGTCAATACACTTATGGCTATGCAACACCGATGATGACACGCAATGAAGTCAGATCGATGGATGGTACAACTGTAGGAGGTTACTCTTACATGGATACAAACGGAATTCTTCAAACTGTGCAATACAGATCAGATCCTGTCCATGGTTTTCAAGTCGCTGCCTCCAACTTACCTCAAGATCTTCCAGATGTGGCTGCAGCGAAGGCGAAACATTTAGCATTATTCCGAAATATCCAAGCAGATCACGCAGTAGGTGCCGTCCCTCAAGTCGTCTTACCACAGCCAGTTCAAGATCTCCCGGAAGTAGTAGCAGCAAGACAAGCTCATATGGCTGCCTTAGAGGCTGCTAGAGCAGGTATCATGCCTCAACCTGTTCAAGATACTCCGGAAGTTGTTAGAGCAAGAGCTGAACATTTATCATTCTTCGAAGCTACTCGTTCCCGGGATGAAGCATTAAGAAGAGCAATCAGTCTGAGTCCAATACCACAAGATATATCTGGATCGGTAGCATTACCAAACCAACGTTTAGATTCGAGTAATGGAGTGGCACCTGTAGATTACAGACCAGCTGTTGACGTTTCAAGTTATGGTTCCAATGGTGGTTTAGGATTATATTCTTATGGTTACACAGCTCCCTTAAGTTCCCACTCTGAAGCTAAATCAGCTGATGGAGTCACTAGAGGAGGATATTCATACATTGACGCAAATGGTATTTTACAAACTGTCAGGTATATATCCGATGATGTCAACGGCTTCAGAGTTCAAGCTACAAATCTCCTAACGGATCATTCGCAATCAAACCTTGAACCCCAACAAGTGAACCTCAATCCAACGCAACAACAAGTAGCGTCGCCTCCTATTCAGGAACAAGGATCTGTGCAGTCCAACAGAGGTGGTTTTCTTATCAATGTCGACAATTCCCTTCAAAATGATCCCAAGGCCATACTTTACAGTCAAGAAACGCAATATTGATATTTATTGATTAGTTTTAAAAACCCAGACTGCATTTTCTGTATAATTTAAGCTTAGATAAGGAATGATAATAAAAGAAAGAATATAATTGGCTTCGTTATTCAAATCAACTATTACCGCTTCTGAACGTTTTCAAACTGAGAGCGGGTTGGTCGAAAAAGTTGTTAACCTTAGGGTAGTCAGAGCTGAAAAGCAAAAACTACACAAAATATGCATACACTCTCATATGAATCGTATTTTAGTATGTTCGTACCGTTAATGTTAATCAATGTTCATTTGAATATTTAAACATATACAGGATATTTCATCCAAACTTTTCCAATACCATAAGAGTCAGAAATTTCATATCGGAATATTCTTGTTGATTGTGATTCCCATGGAAAGATTTTGAACAATTTAAAAAATTTTGGTTATACCAGAATAAATTTTCGATTTTAAATTTTATTGAATGAAGTCTGTGAATCAGCCACCATATATAAATATATGGTGACACTAAACGGCTTAATCACAAAAAATTACAAAAAACTCATTTCTTGTAGGTTTATGATTTTCTATATTTGTACTCCATATGCCCGATAATTTGCTATTGCAATCGATCTCGTGTTGTGTAGTATCAGTTGTGGATTAATTGTCACGAGTATGAAATGAGTTTAGAAGCCGTCTAACTTGAATAATTAGTGTGTTGGTTAAACGAAGGTTTAATTCAACAAGAAGTTGTATACCGTCTCCGAGTTTCACAAAGTATAGCAAGTTGTGCGTGAAATCACTATTGTATTATATTAATGAAAATGATGCATATACTCATGGGAGTGGAAGAGCAAGAGCTACAACTGTCGCACAAGCTGGGCTAATACGGTTAACCTTTATTCACGGCAGCCTGAATGAATATCTCATGCCGGCAAGCTATCGGTAGGATAGTTTCTGGTCAAACAATGTGCAATAGGTTGCACAGTTTTAATTTGAGTGCAAGAAGATTCGCCAAGCACTCGTTATTGAGTAGGGAGCACTGGGCTGTAAGATGTCGTTGGGCGCTTGAACATGAGAACTGGAAAGCGCTCTGATGAATATCTTGCCTTTTCACGGATGAGTCCAGATTTCGTATACGTCAGTCTAATAGGCAAATGTTGGTGTCACGAGAACGGGGTCAATGGTACAATGAACATTTCATGACACAAACAACTCTTTTCGGTGGAGCTTTAAATGCGTTTGGGAAGATATTCGTTTTAATGGGCGCCCAGATCTTATTATCCTCATGAACGCAATCATAACAGTAAAGTACCGAGATTTTATTGCAGAATTAATTGTCGTTTTCTTTACGAGGCGACAATTATACGTTAAATGACAATAATGCTCGTCCCCACCAGGCAAGAATTATCAACGATCGCATAGAAATGCAAGGCATCAACCATATAAATTAGCCCACTACCACGAATATGTCCGCAATGTCACAGCATTACTTATCTGACCCAACTCAGACATTACAACAGCTCGCCAATAATTAGACGGATATTTGACAAAACATTCCTCAAGCTTTCATTGATAACATCATTGACACAATCACAAATAGAGTGAGGGAGTACTACGAAGAATAAGAAGAGGCCCCTCCTGATATTAAAAAGTGATTTCAAGATGTTTCTAATAGATGGAACCTTTTATAAAGCCTGCAGACTACACCAGATCAAAATCTTCATTTTATTTATTTCTCTACCATGTTGTCGCTCTAAAGTAGTCTTGCTCACTGTTGTCAATTCAAGTAGGTTAACCGTATGAAGACACTTAACATATATAAAATCGTAATTTTGTTTCCCTTTATGTATTATTATGTGTACGTTAATTATCCATTTCAATTTTTGAGCAGTATAACATTTCTCAAAAAGATTTAGGATATAACTCACTTGATATCTGCTGCTTTAAGGAGCTCGTGTTTTTGTGCGTGTGTTCTAGGCAACAATGTTTTATCATTTTGCCTAAATGTCTATTATTTTTAAATTCGAGCCATCCATTTTAGCGGATTTAAATCCCATCGAATATGTGCTGAATATCATGTGAAGAAGACTATTGACTTTGTAACATTCTACATAGATTCTGAGACAGTTGATCCTAATTTATATTTATATAAATTAAAAATTACAACGAAGAAGTATTTGCTAATTACATAATATAATTACATAATAGATGAAATAAATGCACTACCAAGAAGTATCGGGTGTTTTTTTAAAGTGATAGAGCTTTCGATAGGGATAACTGTGATTTAACAGAAGGTATAATAGAAGCCATGTTGTTTTGACATTTCTGTTCAGTAAGCATTGACAAATTATCATGGAAATACTCACGACGCAACAACGTTTACAAAATGTTGAAATTTATTTTCAAAATCAGTGTTCTATTCGCCAAACTTATAGAGCACTTCATGAAATTTATGGTTTGCATAATTGTCCATCAGAGCAGCTTATTCGTCGAACTATCGATAGATTTCGGACAAAATTTTCTCTATTCGATGCAACAAGAACAACAAGACAAAGAGCTGTACGTACAGAAGAAAATATCGCTGCTGTAAGTCATAGTGTTAATGATGATCCAGATTTGTCTATTCGTCGACGTTAACAACAAGTTGGACACTGTGCATCCACCACATGAAAAATTTTAAATGGTTTTTCTGTTTATTCAAATAACTCCTTACTGAAGAGATTTTGGGTTCGAATGTATCAGGTTCTTTCTCTGGAAAATGTGCTATATATTCTTTAAAAAAGGGAAAATAAAAAAAGACTTCTTGAATTATATTTTGAACATTTTTTGGTAATGGAACTTGTGATTCTTTAACATCCAATCGAAAGATATTAATATGTATAAGGTGATGTCTAAATAATTTATTAATTATTTTATATTTCTTTTGATTCTTTATTGGTTAATTTCCACCACATGTGATGATAATATATATGTCTATAAAATGTATTTACGACTTCTTTCAAAATTTTAATTCTGAATTTTTTCATGAGATTTATTTAGATTAAAATCTGTAGAGGTTCTGGGGACTTAATTCCAGCTATTATTCTGTAATTTCTATTATTGAAATGAAATTCGAATTAGAAGATATTGTGTCCTCACTTCAATTAACTCAATCTCAATATCTGTCTTTAACGATATTCAAAACGTACTACTAGATAAAGGATTCCAAATAAAATAAACTATTTCTTCGTTGATCTTCATATAATAATTACTTGGATTAGAAATCTAGACATTTTTGATACATATAAAACTTTCGGGATGATTGCACGTCAGACAGAGGAATAAAATTCAATATTCCAATAAAGCTCAATTCAGTTAAGTTATACGTTGGTAAATTCATAAAATGTTCATATACGACGCCGCTAAAACTACTGACGTCAACTCTATACTTTTACATCATTTTTTCTTGTCCACAAGAACGCCTACACTTAAATAGGTCACCATTTTATATCCCTTTAATGATATCACTATAAGACCACTCCTTAATGTTGCATACGAACAATACCTACGTTCAAAGGAAATTTGCTGATCACTCTTTTATTGTAATGGAACTTAATGAAACACAAGGGCTTTTACAGCGTTAATTTGTTAAGTAATCAATATCAATTAGTGTGTTTGCAGAAAATATATATTCACTAAATCGATCAGTTCTAATGATGTCCTAGTTATGAAATCAGATCCGGATTAAGCCATATTTTTCTCTGTCTTTCCACCTGTCATGAACTTTTATAAATTCTTTTGATGTCCTACAGTAATCTAGTATGTAGAAGTACCTACTGAATTCAATATGCATTTATGTTGAACAGTTCTTAAGTAATGTATTTTGAATGTAAATAAACTTTTAGAATTGAATTAAATAAATGTCTAAGAACACACTGTATCAATTCAGCAGGCATATAGAATTAACAATTTAGAATTTTAGACATTTATTTAATTCAATTTGAAATTCATTGAATAAAAATTTTTTGAAATTTAAATTTGTAGGTTAACAAAATAAATCTATATAATATTTAAAAAATTTTATATAATCCTTCTATCAAGTGATGAACCTCTTTTAATTATTTTATATAAAAGTAACCTTCGAAAACACCTGTAAAATAAAATTTAAAATGTTTGTTTGATTCCGTATTTACTTGCTGGAAACTCATTTTAATTCAAAAATATATGAGACAGCATTTTAATTTCCACAGATATGTTAGTAATACAACAATTGTTTCACCACGATGTGGCTTCTTCTACTGGCCAGTGGAATGTAGATACCCGAATCAAGTTCGAATACTCCCCAATTTTTACCCATTTCACTTCATTTAAATTATTCATCTCTATTCACTGAATTAAATACTGGCATATATCGAGGATTTCCGAAGGATTATTTTTTGGCTGCATTTTGCTTGAACACTCAAATTATTCAATATTTGAATAATACGGTATCTTTCAATACATTGACGAAAGTAAAACATAGGATTGTTTCTTCACACCGAACTAACAGACGAGTATGTATCCAATCACAATAGTGTTTGAAGCAAACCTTATGTTTCAATTAAAACAAATTTTTTATTACTATGTTTTCCTACCAACAATTTCCAGATGTTTTACAATATGTAAGGTTTAAATTTTTGAAACTGGTTTCGAACTTTAGATCATCTGCAGGCAACTGACCCTTAAGCACATGATACAAGATATTGCATGTAGATTCAGATACAACGTAGTGAGAGTTACAGGAATTTTGTCTCGACCAGATGTTAGAAAACAATCCCGTCTTCAGTCTTCTTTTAATACTCCAAATATCAAAATCAAAAACATAACCTATATCACTCACGTGTTAAAAGACTTAAGCTTCGAAATACAGATCAACTATATAATTCAAGATTGATCTATGTTCTAACAAAATCAAAGAACAGTGTGAGTTATTTTAAGGTTTATTTAAATTCATTGACATTCTATAATGAGATTTATTGAAGCCAAAATATAATTATATATTATATATAAAATAAAATGGGAAGGCCTTTTACTTGGTAGAAGAAATATAACAAAATTTGAATATTAAAACAAATTGAAATATGTTTATCTTCTACAATTTTAATTTCAAAAAAATTTTTATTCAAAAAACTTTTTTGTTATTTGAATGAAAATTTTTTTGAAATTATTATATATATATTTCTATTTTATTTTATATATAATATATAATTATATTTTGGCTTCAATAAATCTCATTATAGAATGTCAATGAATTTAAATAAACCTTAAAATAACTCACACTGTTCTTTGATTTTGTTAGAACATAGATCAATCTTGAATTATATAGTTGATCTGTATTTCGAAGCTTAAGTCTTTTAACACGTGAGTGATGTAGGTTATGTTTTTGATTTTGATATTTGGAATATTAAAAGAGGACTGAAGACGGGATTGTCTAGAATTATATTTGTTTTTTGAAGATATAGTGCACATTTTTTTAGAGATTTTTGAAATAATTTATTCGAATATTTAAATATATTAAATATTTCAAATAAATTATATTTTATATATAAGTCCTTTAAGTGTGTTCATGTTTTTAAAAGGCAATTGGTGTTCTGTAAGATAAGACCAGAAACAAAATTTTGTCTCCTTTAAATATTTATTTATTAATTTTAATTACTTTCGTATATCTGTTGGGTTATTTATTCCATTTGACATTATATATTGAGTTTTGATTATATACGTCTATTAAATGTAAGCGGTGCTTGTTAGGCATAAATTTATTTCTAAAAGTTTTTTGAAGAAAATTTTTTTGAAATTAAAATTGTAAAAGATAAACATATATCAATTTGTTTTAATATTCAAATTTTAATATTCAAATAACTGATATTGATATTTTCTGAAATTTCAAGATTTCGAATTGAGCTCAATAGTTTGGTTAACTTGATTCCCTTGAATACAAGCGATTTTCGGTGAAATGGGTGTTTTGATAAGTTCTACATTCTGTTGAAAAATTCTCAACTTTTAAAACACCCTGCATGAAAAACTCATTGGTGGAATTGATACAAGCCTTCTCGGTTTTGACAATGGCATCTTATTGTTGGACTTGGCAAAAATACAATATGTATATAGACAGCTCCACTGCGTAAGAGAGGCGCATTTGTGAAGGAGATAAGTTCTCTTTTTACTAGTTTTATGAGTGATCATAATATGTTCAAGCCCGTTAAGGCATAATACTATTCTCCCTGAATAAACCTCTACAAAACTCTCTCTAATGTAGTCGATGAAGAGATCTTATAGTCATAAAGTGAAAAATAGGCGTATGGAGTGTGATCCTAGAAGATAATTCCGTAAGAGATTCAAAATTTGCAATATAAATCATCTTCAGGACGTCAAAGAAAACCTGATATTCCAATGTATCGTTTGAGCCTAAACCGAAATATATAGATATATGAAATTCGAATCAGTCGAAGCTTCGTTTGTCACTTTTCTGCAGAAAGAAATATTCAGTAACCTTCACCATGAGATACTTTATCAGCGAATTCTTCAACTAAAAATTTCCTAGAACGTTTACTAGGCGTTACTCATTTTGCATTATGTTTTTTGATATTTTTTTATCTGATATAACCGAAGATATTTAATCATTAGAATGGATTAATGTGTGAAGACTACGTGAATAAGCTTTTAAATATATATCTACAAAGCCCAAAAATATCCTGTTGATCGTAATGCAGCAAACAAGAATTTTTCTTCTAAAGGTCAATTCATACTACAGTGGGTGATCACATTATCAGAGCCACCTTAAAAAAATTAACACTTCTTAATGAAATGAACTGAAATTAGAGTACGATTTTACGCATTTTAATTTGCTTTTTCTCGTTCATTTATGATACTAGAGTATATTTATTAGTAGGAGCAAAACTGGCAACACTGCAGATACCCCCACCAATTAACTCATGCGCCAAGATGCATCAGTGTTGTTACTTCCGGCTAACCAGCCTTGCGGTGCATATATTTTCAAGTTATTAATGGTTTTCTGAGACGTTCTGGTTTGTTACTTTTATCGTCGTATCATATTGTTGTGCTTTATTTTTACATGATTTTAGGAGCCAAGTCTTTGTTCTGTGTTTATTACAGTACTTGATTAAAAAAAAGTAAAATTATAATTGTAATTATAACAAGAAAATTGAAAGACATCACACCCAGAAAAGCAACTGAGATAAAATCTTCGGTATCAAATACAGATTACCCCAACAGAAAAATAGCATCCATTACTAAAGTTTCGAGAGCAACAGTAGACCGAATAAGGAAAAAAATGGATGAAAACTCAAAAATGATCCCACGACGCAAAGCAAAATGTCGTCGAAAAAAAATAACAACACCAAGAGATGAGCGAAAAATACGTGATACTGTTATGGCAAACAGAAAATAGCTTCGCAGGATACTCACAAGGATCATGCAAGGATCAGCTCCAATACCAATAGCAGCTCGAAGACGAATAAAGGATTTGGGGTTCTCAGCATGCCTGTAGAAACACCTCTTCTCATCCCAACCATGATGAAAAAAGACTCCGATAGGCCTAATTTCACAAGGACTGGACAGTTGATGATTGGAAACAGGTCATTCATAAATATAATGATAAATAAAAGGTAAACTTATAGGATAACTTAATATTCCAGGTCTGATTTTCAAATGAATCGACCATTCAAATTCTCAAGAACAGATCTGAATTCGCGTGGAGAAGACAAGGGGAAAATTTAAGAATGACTGCATCGTTAGAATGTTCAAGCATCCTCTAAGCATCATGGTGTGGTCTATAATCAGTAGTCAGGGAACAGGTCGCCTGTACATCGTTGAAGGCAAAATGAGACAGGACCAGTATGTGAATGCCCTTGAGAGAAAAATGCTCCAGGCCAAGGAGTGGTTCCCAGGTGGGCGCTACATATTCATGCATGACTCGGCACCATGCCACAAGGCTTAAAAAGTTACTAAATTTCCTTCTGACAACTGAGGTTCTAGACTGGTCTAGCAATTCTCCAGATCTCAACCCGATCAGAACCTTTGGAAGTTGATAAAGAAAGAAAGTTCAAACGAAATAATCACTAGTAAGCGTCAACTGATAAAGCGTTTACTAAAAGTGTGGCACAGGAGCGGAAAAATAAGGAAAAATTGTCAACAAGGCATAGAAAGCATGTCCAGAAGGTGCCAGGAGGTCATAGACGCAAAAGGTGGTAGTACCAAGTATTAGGTCTGAAGCAGAATTCTGGATGTTAACAGGTTAATTTTCAATTATTAATAAAAACTGACAAATATATATAAAAAACTGGTAGTATTTTTCTGCAATAACCAGAATTGCTTATTTTTCACTGTGGCTCTAATAATTTGATCACCCACTGTACTTCTATTCTCTGCTTCTGTCTTTAGAATGCTTCTTTTATCCATCTTAATCTTTTCTATACAAATATTTCTATCATTGATGAACCTTTATCACCATCATTGCGGGCTCTGGAAATCAGTTTTTCTTGAATGACTTAATGTTTTTCATTTTTAAAAACAATTCATAGGATGTTCAGCTCTTTCAATTTACCGGGCAGGACTAAGTAATACCATTTAATGCATAAATCTTCAACATCTTGTATGATGAAGGCCTAAAATAATTATTGCCGTTATAATGAACCGTTTTCGGGACAAAGAATAACAAACAAATTAATGTTTTATTCTAAATAAAAAGGACCGCATGTAACAACATAGCAGGTATATGGTGTCACAGTTAACATGTGGGTAAAGTTATGACAGATATTTATTTATCTTTGTGCGGGAAAGGAATTATCTTGCTATTTCCTACATATTTCAGTTGACGGTATATACAAATAGTTTTTAACTGGGTATTTTTAATATATGATTATTGGTTGTGGAAATTGCATTTGAATTACGGCCATGAATTTGGTAACGCCCTCTAGGAGAGAATATTGTAACAAAAGAAATCCTAAAATTTCAGATCGAAAGACATTAGAACGCATTGTCCTTCTTTTAAGGGTATCTGATAAGAAAAAATAATTTCTATAAATTAACTGAAATATCAAGCTTCTAACTATACTGTTTATTCCCGTTTTGGTGAATTAAAAGAACCATATTTGTTTCAGGGACAATATTTTGTAAGGTTCTTTCACTTGTCACATATTTGAGCTTTTCAAATATTCAAAATATACAGAAAAGAAGGTAGTGGAATTTCAACAGTAATTTGATATTTTATTATTTCACAAAGTTTCATTTCTAGAAAAGGTTGAGTAAGGGTAAAGAAAGAGAACCTGCGTATATCTTAAGGTGATACATTCAGAATTGTCCCGTAGACACCATTATATTTTGTTTGATGATCTTGATAGGAAAATTAGACCAGATATAAGCAAATCCAAACACAAAATATATTTAGAACAGAATAAAAAACGGAAAAACATATTGAATAGAAAAAATAATCAAACGACACAAAATCCATCTAAACAAAAAAAAATTTCAAACCTATCATAAATCTGTTAATCTGTCGGATATCGAATTCACTCAAAACGAAATCAAATTATTAGAAAAAGGTTATAAATTCAATTTACCTAGTAACAATCCAAAATATCTTGCTATAGATTCAGAAATCGCCTTAAAAGACCACCAAAATTCTAATGTAGATAAATATATGTTGATTAATCACATAGCAAAATGAATACCTGCCTACAATAATCCTAATATCAAAAATACATTCGGAACAATAAAAAATAAAGTTTTAGATAATATAGTTTTCACAAGCGCGGATAAAGTAAACTCAGTAATTGCAATCGAAAGAAATGAATATGTCAATAAAACTACCACATTTTTAAATTCCAATGAATATAAAATCATTAAAAAAGATCCTACTACCAAATATCAAAAACAGATCAAATCAGTCCTCAAAAACTTAACTGCGCTTTTTAGTAAGACCTCAATGTATAGACTATCTTTAACTAGCCGACAACTACCAATTCTGTATTTCCTTATAAAATTGCATAAAAAAGAAACCTATTAGACCAGTAGTTCCATTTGTCACATTGTCGAAAGAATTAATTAAAATTATTCAGATAGGAACAAACTTTCAAGCAAAATTAGCCATCAAAAATTCATATCACCTGATAGATAAAATAAATATACGTATATTCCGAATAGCGCTAAACTCATTTCTTTCGATGTGCAAAATTTATACCACCGTACCAGTTAAAGAAACAAAAAATCTAATAGAAATTTTATTATTGAAAAATAAAACTAATCCAGTTATAAAACAAGAGATTATAGAAATCTTGAACGTTTGTTGCGAACAAAACTATTTTTTGTTCTTCCTGAAAACTTCCTGAAAACCAAAATCCAAGAGAGCCCCTTCTTTAAATATTTCATTTATTATTAAAAATTTATAAATACATTATCTCCCCCAATGAAATTCACTAATGAAGTAGAACAAAATGATAGCATCAATTTTCTTGACTCAAAAATTAATAATAAATATGACTTTTCAATTTTCCGGAAACCCACTCATACAGATAATACTATTCACTCAATATCTAATCATTCATATTCACAAAAAGTAGCAGCATATAATAGCATGATATTTAGATTAATAAACATACCCACGACACAAGAGAATTCTGATAGAGAACTTAATATAATAAAACAGATTGCATTTAACAATGATTCAATCCGTTGATCATAAATGAATTATTGAATCGAATGCAGTTTAAACAGTCAATATCACTTGTATATCCAACAATAACTCAAGCTGCAAAATATGTCCCTAACTTACATAAACCAAAAATTTGCTATTTAAGTCTGGAGTATATAGGTTAAACTGCAGTACTTGCCCATATGTATACTTTGGTCACACAGGTAGATCTTTCGGCACTAGATAAAGAGAACACTAGAAAGCATATCGTGGCAGAAACGGAAATACAACATCTGCTGACCATTTTTTTGGCTACAAGACATGATTTTGACAAAAACTACAAAATCTTACGCATAGAAGACAAGAACCTCAAGCTGAACTATCTAGTAGCACTTGAAATCAATAAATATAATGAAAAGCGAATTCTGAATGCTGAACGACCAAAGAACCCTTAATAAATCCCACTTACTTAACCTTTTCTGAAAATAAAACTTTGTAAAATAACAAATTATTGTCAAAATCTCACTACCTTCGGTTCTGTGTATTTTGAATATTTAATGAGCTCAATCTCAAATATGTAGTTAGTTACCATATTCACCTGATGAAATCATGACGACATAATCGTTGTGGAATTAAATAAATTGCCGGAAATTAAGTTGTTTTATGTTTAATCATCCACATGTATTTACGACAAGTAAAGACCGATACAAGCAAACATTTTAGAGGTTAATAAAAATCCGATTTTCAGCGGCGTTGTTTGGAGATTTTGTAGAAAAAATTCTATAGGAATTCGCCGTCTTTTTTTGAATGTTCTATCTGAAAACGATTGTTCGTATTTTGCCAAGCATTCAGTTAATAAAACCTCACGCTAGAGATATCAACACCTAACTACAAATTTTTGAAATGCCTCTTTCATTTGTTGCATTGAAAATCAATCAAATTTCATTTCGGTGAGCATTTTCTGAATTGAACTATGGTACGTAAAAAACTCTCTCCCAGGTTATTTTCAAAAATAATTGGCAATAAGTTTCTTCCAAACATGCTCATAAAGAAAGATGCGCAGTAGGTTCTCCCTTGGTTCTCGTATCATCTGACTTTAGCCTTCCTTGCATTTCAACCCACAAACAATGAATTAGGGAGTTTCCTTGATAGACGTGCTATTAAAACCATCGTTTACGGTACGAAAAGCAAACAGCCTGCCAATAAAAATAATGAAAATGTTTTAATCTGCTCGTAGTCTGTTTCCCTCGAATTGCGAAAGCGTCGGATCTTCAAGGTGTTTATCGTCCAAGTACTGAAACTGGAAAGATTAAACTGATAAAGCAAATATTGAGTGTCAGTGTTTTTCGATGTTTTGAGAGCATTAGATACGTGATTTCAGTTGCGTAGAAATCGATAGTTTTGTGAAATAAGGCCGATCACATTGGTGCTAAATCGAGTGAAAACAAACATTTCGAAATTTGTGAATGCCTCAGTGTTTTTGAGCTAAATTTAACTCTGGAATCCTTTCTGTAGTACACATGCAGCTATTATGAGGTAGGTGAATCTACTAACTGTTATATCTAATTCAAACTGGAAGTTACTGAGCGAGATCCTCAAAGAAAATCAAACTTGTTCAATTGAGCGATGAACTCCTTATATGATCATCAAATATATCAAAACATTAGATAAAACGGCATGACTATGATTCAAATTTTATTAGCGTAGATTTTGTTCTGTCGAAATCATCACAGGTCTTTACCTTATTCTGAATGAATAATCAGAAAAATTATCACATTTTCATTCTTCCCCAATTTCATATTACCATGTAGCTGTGTTTTCGCGATAGAAATTAAGCTAATAGATTCATTCAGGCCTTTACTATCTTTCAATTTTTTTAATTTGGCGCCATATTACGATAGTCTTCAAGACGTCTGTACATTTTTTTTTGGCATGATAAACATTAATATAACTTTTCAGAATTTCTATAGAATATTTTGTTCATTATCTTGAGAAATAATTATGATGAAAATTTCGAGTGTTTTTTTTGAGTGATAAAACTTTAAATTGAAATAAAACACATTTAAATTAAGATTGAAGCCAAATTTTTTTTATTTGAAAGATAATTTTATGACATCTATGTTTTAAAAATAATTTCCGGCATATGTCCACCACGACTAGCTCTGAGGAACCGCATTCGACGAGACGAATTTTGGACCACTTTTTCGAGTAATTCAGGCCATATTTCATTAATAACACGGCCAATTAATTGGACCATTTCTCGAAATAATGTTATCGCTAAATCTTTCTTTCAATAAATCATTTGTTACGCTAGCAGCATGAGGTGTAGCACCATCTTGTTGGAACCAAAACACTTCTGGGTCGATATTTTTCAAATTTTGAAACAAATAATCATTGATCATCGATCTGTAACCAGCAGCATTCACAGTAGCATTACCCCCAGCATAGTTTTTAGAGAAATATGGACTGATGATGCCTCCAGCGTGAAAAGCACATGCATTTTTCAGGATGCAATGAAACCTGCAGAACTTCTTGAGTATTGTTTTCACTCCATATACGGCAATTTTGCTTGTTTACATAGCCGTTCAACCAGAAATGAGCTTCATCACTAAACACAATTTTACGATAAAAAAGTGGATCAACTTCAAACTGTTCTAGTAACAAATCAGCAGACAAACGACGCTTATTATGGTCAAGTGGCTTTAGTTCTTGAACCAGTATGGGTGTAGACCAAGATCTTTATACAAAATTTTCCATGAGGTGGATGCACGGATTCCAACTTTTCGTGAACGTCGACGAATAGACAAATCTGGATCATCATTAACACTATGACTTACAGCAGCGATATTTTCTTCTGTACGTACAGTTCTTTGTCTTGTTGTTGTTGTTGCATCGAGTAGAGAAAATGTTGACCGAAATCTATCGATAGTTCTACGAATAAGCTACTTTGATGGACGATTATTTAAACCATAAATTTCACAGTTATCCCTATCGAAAGTTCTATCACTCTAAAACAAACACCCGGTATTCAAAAAGGTAGCGAAATTTAATCACGTACAATTTTTTAACCCCAGAAATAAGGTAAAATGATATATTATCTCTAGATATCAGTTAAAAAATTATTATAATATTCAGATAAAGATTATATTTCCTTTGTTTCTGAGTTACTTATGATTTCAATAGATTTTATATATATATTTTCGTAGATATATCGTAAATGGCCTGCGAGATGAGATTTTCTGATAAAAGTTCTTTCTGAAAAATTATTGGAGAGTTGTCCAATTCAAATTAATGTAGTCGCGATAAAATTCTTATCATAAGCTACTTATTATTTCCGTGTTAGGACAAATTCATTCTCGAACTCTATCTCATTCGTAACAGATCTAAGGAAAAAGCTGCTTTCTCTATATTTCGCTTTTTTCGTTGAAGACACACCAAAATATAGCTCATGTTGTTGTTTTCTCGATCACGGTAGTAAAATATACTTCCGACTCGGAACATAGGAATATCTGTATTCGCTGTTATTCCATTTTTTATCTTCCGTTTGCTCAGGTGATATCAAAAGTATTTACTTCCAATTTTTTATGTCAGCAAGCGAAAAACACCTTTTTGACCTGAAAATATTTTGCTCAGCTTATTCAACCGGTACTAACAAATATTATTTCGGAAAATTCACCCACAAATGAAATGTAAATATAATTTTGATTATATGAAAAAAATATTCAATATAGAGACGGCAAATACGATGTTTTAATTAATAAAGCATTTGATTGAAACAGAGTTATTACGGAAAATGACTGCATATTTTGTATATTCCCTTTATAAGAACAGACCCATATTCTTAATATTTAATGTTTCTGAGACTTTGAGAATTTCATCTCCATTATTACTTGAGAATTACAAATATATTTACAGTATACACAAACCTTTTTGAGTTGTGAAATGATAATTATATATAGTACTTCAGTTGGAAAATAGAATCATTTTTGTTTCTAATTATGTAAAATATATTCCAGAATCCGCAACTGTTTTCGCGAATAATATATTCTTGTTTTTTTTTATTTTGTAATTATTCTTTTTATTTTTCCTAATTTTAGTTATAACATGCTATGAAAAGCAGGTTATTATTAACTTGGAACACTCTGATCTTGACACATTTTTAACTGATGAACTTGATTTTGATGAACTTAGGATTTTTTAGCTTCACAAGAAAATGGAATTTCTAGAGGTTAGGAAGGAACAACAACACATGTAGTGTTTTGTTTTAAAGAAGAATTTCATGAAAGTCTGTCTATATGACAAATAATTTTATTATTTCATCTCTTAATCGTTAGACATCCTTTCTGGTGAGGAAAGTAAAGATGAACGCAGCCTAAATATTCTATCGGTTCGTATTAATATCAGTCCAGTGATTAAATGCATTTCAATACTTCAAGACATCTATCACTAAATTTTTTTTTAAATATTTCCGTCACACCTCAGTTCTTGGTTTCAGTCGTTTCGAAGTAAAACATTCCTGGAAATCATTAAAATTTCATAACGTTATCTCAGAACTCTTAAAAATCCACCAAATCTAGCGATTCCCAGAAAAAATAATTTTTCCGGTGTAGAACAGCTGTATAATTATTTTTTATACATTTACTATACAAATTTTTGATTGATGAGTGTGATGAATTTTTTCACTTGGAATAAAAATTCGTTTCATTGAGTTATTTCATAAAATAAATAGAGGTTTATACTTGTTAGAAGTTATATACAATTATTTAAATATTTTAATATTAGCCTTCTACATATTTAATTTCAAAAAATTATATTCAATAATTATAACTTCAGGAATTAAATTAATGTCATATAAGTACCAGTTATATCAAACGACATATAAAATAAACATTCATTATAAGAACATCCAAATGATATAACAAAATCCAATAAATAAAAATTGTTAACTAAAATCCTATAAATTAAATATTTTGAGTAGACAAAATTTTGTTTCTGCTCATCCCTCTTATGAAAAGAGATATCTTTCAAAAATGTATGTAATCTTAAGAATTTCATCATAAAACTATCTTACTTAGAATATTCAATATTATTGGATATCCAACAAAGTTACTTTTTAGAAAATCTCAAGATATGTAAAAACATTACTAAAAAACAAGTTTTGAGAGAGACTTTGCTTCGTCAGTACTCAATTATATTCATATTCAATAAAATATAATATCAATCAACAAAAAACATTTTCTCACCTTTCAACAATTCAGAAAGCTTCTGGTAAATGAATATTTAAATTGATTAAGCAAAGTCTCTCTTAAAACTTTTTTTTCAGTAAGGTTTTTACATATCTTGAGATTTTATAAAAAATAACTTAGTTAAATATCCAATAATATTGAATATTCTAAGTAGGATAATTTTATGATGAAATTCCTAAAATTATGTTAAACTTTTTTGAAAGATATGTGTTTTCATAAGATTGATGAGCAGAAACAAAATTTTGACTACTCAAAATATTTGATTTATAGGATTTCGGTTAACAATTTTTATTTATTGGATTTTGTTATATCATTTGGATGTTCTTATAATGAATGTTTATTTTATATGTCGTTTGATATAAGTGGTACTTATATGACATTAATTTAATTTAATTCCTGAAGTTATAATTATAAAATATAATTTTTTGAAATTAAATATGTTGAAGGCTAATATTGAAATATTTATAATGAATAATAGAGTTATTTTATGTTTATAAAGCATTTTTAGCAAAAATTTCTATAAGGGTCCAAAACGTTAATATAAATCAAACTTCTCGATTTCAGTTTGACTGAACCCAAATTGTTGAATATTTCGAAATGATAAAATTTGGAGTATTTATATTTTCAAACTCTCAAAATGTCTTAGCCTATTTAAGAACTTGATTTTCTAATTTTGTCGTAAGAGTAATTTCAAGATTTTGACTTTTATTTAAAAGGTTATCTTCTTCTTCATGTATGATGTCCTCCCAGAACGTTAGTTACCATCAGTGATATATGTATTTTGTTTACAGCTCTCATAAACAATATGTTTGTATTTACATCTCACCAATCACGCGAATTCTTCATCCAGGATGTTCTTCTTCTGTCTGTCGTTCGCCTGCCTTCTATTTTTCCTTGCAGGATGTTCTGCAATAGTCGATACTTATTATGCCTCATCAAATGTCCAATATATTCCAGTTTTCTCTTCTTAATGTTGTTCATGATTTCCGGATTCTTATTCGTCATCTCGATCAATCTTATATTACTAACTTTATCCAACCACGTTAATCTCTAAATCCTATAGCACCACATCTCGAAAGCTTCCAAATTTTTCATTTGGATGTTATTCAATGTCCAAGCCTCCATCCCGTATAGGAGTGTCAAAAACATATAACAGAATGATCAGGATAAAAGAAGTATTCATAAAGGGTGTTACAATAAGAGCGCAAGATTTCAGTGTTCAATAACAAATGGTTTTCTGTAGCAAAGTATTGAATTATTCATTGATTTAGAAAATATACATTTTGGAATTATATATGAAACAAAATATTTTGTAAATGGGGCCACTGCTCTGCTGACAACGTTATTGAATACATGTGGTGGTATTTGATTGATACAGCGTCTAATTTCAGCTTTTAATGCTTCGATGGTTGCAAGCTTATAGACATAATCCTGTGACTTCAGATAACCTCACAGCCAGAAATCTAAAGGCGTTAAATCGCAAGAGCATGGAGGCCAATTCTGGTCACCAAATCGGGAAATGACACAACCAGGAACAAACTCGCTGTTCATGGTCTACTGGCAGAAGTTGTTGAATCAGTTGGATTTTGTAGGCGTACAGCTGTAAATCTTGAGTGTGAATTCGCTGAAGAGTGCCTGTTTAAATGTCCAATTCTTGTACCCGATGGCTAATTGACGTATCTGGCCTTTCTATCACACTATCGCGAACTGCCGTGATGTTTTGTTCTGAACGACCTCTACGAGCTCGTATCGTATGTTTCACGTCACTAACCGAACCAGCACTTTCGAATATTTTGATAATTTACAGTAGATATTTACCTAATTCACAGTAGATGAATTAGGCATATTTTTAGGACCGAACATTGGATTCACTTTACGAATAGTGGCAATTAAACTTTCACCATTTTGATAATAATTTTTAACAATCAGGACGCGTTGTTCTACCGCATAATGCTCCATGTTTACTAACTTCCATCTGCCAGCTTTCGATCTGTCACGTCATAATCATGTGACATTATGACTGTCAAACACAGCGCGCAATTCAAATCTTGCGCTTTTATTGAAACACCCTTTATAAGAAGGTCTAAGGTTATCGCTCTAAAAAATCATATTAAAAACTGGTATATAATTTTCTGGAACAAACTACATATTAACGAAAATCTGACTTAATCCCTGAGAATTCCGTGAAAAATAGATACATAAATAATACGGGAAAATAGATTTTTCGTTCTTGTGATCGCTCAGCGAATTATTATTTGCTGTACTAATTTAAAATCATTATCCACCCAATATTTTCAAATATCTCATAGAAAAACATTTAGTATGTATTCTGTAAATGATTATTTCATACTTGCCTGTTTCATCTGATGACTTTATCTTATTATCCTTTTATATCCTAAGAAACGCCGCGGATTTCATGGAATTCTCATACAATTCCATACTTTATTTAAACTGTTAAATCAACATTTATTCACCTGAGCCGCTTCATCTCATAGTGAGACCGGAATTGTAAAATTATGTTGCCAACTTCAATCTTTTTTTTCAACGAACTACGCAATAAAAAATAACATGATGAATTACATGTTATATGCACAAATTTTTATTGAAAAAACCAGAATTTTCTCAAATGTGTTTGTTTTGGTTTTCACTAGACGTAGATTATCAATTTTGCTGTTATTTTTATCCAATCATGCAATGAACATGTTGTCGTTTCATGGACCTATGTGGGAAGAAAAAGTGTTAGGAAATTTTCTAGCAAATAAAGAATAATTCCTGCATATCAAATGAATTTTTCTATTTTCTTGCTGGCTTTCATTCAGAGTATGCGGGACTCATTTCCTACTTTCTGACTCCTCATAGCTTACAAATGCATCTCATTCAATTGTTCTTGCAAGTTCTTGTTGAGTTTGATTTTCAACTTCATCGAATAAGACTTGCAATTCTTTGTCTGTGAAATTGATTCGGTGATTTTGTTTCTAAGGTCAAAGTCACCATGTTTACATTTTCTGAGCCACTGTAAACACTGTGCTCGACCAAGAGCATGATCACCAAAGAAATCGGTCCAATGGTTCTGCAGTTATTCACATTTGAACCTTTGTCTTATTATCTAACTACTCATCTGATTGAAATCAAATTTCGTTTTTGGGTGTATAATAAAAACAGAATTATTTATGTAAAATTTCGTGAGGATCGACGGTCTCCGCGAATGACTGGAATTAAAGATGATTATTTTCGAAGAAATGACCTAGAGAATTAAAAATTTCAGGGCAGGTTTTGAGTCCGAGTATATCAATTATGTTCAAAAATGGCCAGAATTGCTCAGTGGTTCCTAGGTTCTCCGATTTGAAATAATTCCGAAAAATCCGATCATCTTCAAATTTAGTATTTAATGTGGTGAAATAACGACACGAAGGTTCATTTATAATTTTGTAAAGATAATAGAGGGAAGTTTTTATTTTTTTTTTATCTGATATCGGAAAATGTATGAATAGTAGTATATGAAATTTTGTTCAGTCAATTTTTTTGCACTCTTTCTTGCCAATATGTAACAATACAGATGAAAAGGAGAAGGATGGAGCATTTTATCCATTTATTTATAAATTTTCTGACATTAGTATGACAAAACACAGAATTCTGTTTTATGACTCAGTTACTTAGTTTGCAATTCTTCTTTTTCTTCTTCCTTGTACTTGATAACCCTAAGTTTATTTCTCATTAGATTTTTCCGATTATATTATAAACAGTGAGATAGCTATCAAAACCTGACGTTGACATTCTCTTGGAATAAAGCTGTTTAGAGCTGTAATATTTTTGTTTCAGCGTTTTGAATGATTTCTTTGAATTCGATCAAGAAATTACATAAATGATTCCGCTGTTGATATCGCTTGTATGAAAACTTTCAATTTAAATGGAATAAAAACATGTATTATTCAATGAACTAAAAACCGAAATCAATAATCTTTAGAATTTGTCTCAAGGATGCACATTCAAATGTTTTGTTAGATATCAAATACTACTATATTACTATACTACTATACACTCTAATATAAATATAAATATTAAACGAATGTGATAAGGTTTTATTGCATGCAGAGACAACAAATACACTACCGAACACAAGATATGATATTTTTCTGATACTCCTAGATCTTCTGTGAAGATCTTGAAAGAATTGCTTGGTATGTATGTGTTTCTTTTAGAATGACAGAAATTTCGATAGGGATAACTGTGATTTGACAGAAGGTAGAAACCAAGTTGTTTTGACATTTCTGTTCAGTAAGCATTGACAAATTATCATGGAAAGACTCACACCGCAACAACGTTTACAAATTGCTGGGGCTTCGACCCAGAAGTGTTTTGGTTCCAACAAGATGGTGTTACACCTTATGTTGCTACCGTAACAATTGATTTATTGAAAGAAAGAATTGGCGCTAATATTATTTCCAGAAATGGTCCAATTAATTGGCCTCCAAGATCATTCGACATAACTCCACTGGATTATTTTCTTTGAGGTTATGTCATTGGTTTATGCTGATAAACCAGAAACAATAGACTTTTTGGAAGCCAACATAACTCGTGTTATTGCTGAAATAAGGCCTGAATTACTCGAAAAAGTGGTCCAAAATTGGTCTGGTCGAATGCGGTTCCTCAGAGCTAGTCGTGGTGGACATATGCCGGAAATTATTTTTAAAGCATAAATGTCATAAAATCATCAAATTTCAAATAAAAAAAAATTGGCTTCAATCCTAAACTAAATGTGTTTTATTTCAATTTAGAGTTCTATCCGTCTACAAAAAAAACTCGATAGAAAGATATAATACTAGAATATAATTTGTTCAATTTCAGTCCAAATATTTTATGGTACAGTGTGCAATCTTGAGTTCTTTCACCCAAAATTAGAGAAATTGGTGGGGTTGAGTTTTGATCTGCAATTGTGGTGAAAATATTATCTTGCTCATAGAGGAGAAGATCGGTAGACTTTTCCCTGTAATGCACTTTCACAAGTTTCACTTGGGTTCACTTCACAAATGTACTAAACTTCATTACAAGTATCGGATTATCCATGTCGTAGTCCGGATTTCACAGTCTTGTTTCAATGACATATGTCGAATAGAACTGTGATTCGAAGCCTCATATGTTTAGTTCAAGGTTAGCTATTTAACAATATGGATAGTTTATCTGCTACTGAACTTTTGAAAACTGTGAAAACTTATTACAAAAACAATGATTCTGTAGTAAGTACGTTTCATGAATTACAAGCAGATTATGGTCGACATAATCGTTTATCTGAGCGTACAATTGGTAACACAATAAACAAACTCGAAGTCGTGGAATCTGCTATTGAGGTCTTAAGGCCTTTACATCATCGAAATGCTCTTCGACCGAAAATATTTCTACAGTAAGTGAAAGTATTGAATAAGATCCAAATTTATCAAGTCATCGTCGCGCATAACATTTGGGTCTCTTTTACGGCACGCTATGGCGTATTTGGCATCTGGATTTGCGTCTCCATCTTTCAGTTGACACAAGAACTGAAGCCAGGTGATCCTAGAATGCGTAGTACATATGGTGATTGGGTGCTTGAACACCAACGTTTGGATGACCATTTTTCGAATTTCTTTCAACGACTAAGCACATTTTTCACTCGGTGGTTATGTAAACAAGCAAAATTGTCGCATCTGGGACAGTGAAAATTCTCATCGCTATAGCCAAATGATTACCGATGTTTTTGTTCTGAAGTTAATGATATGGAATTGGAAGAGATGTGGTTCCAGCAAGATGGTGCAACAAGCCACACACACGACACGTTTTGGCTTCATTGCAAGAAAACTTCCCAGGACGCGTAATTTCTTATTTCGGCGATGTAAATTGGCTAACAAGATCTTGTAATTTATCGTCTTTGAATTTCTTTTGTGGGGTTATGCGAAGGATCGTGTTTATGCCGATAATTCTCAGACTATTGACGATCTGAAAGCCAACATCCGTCAAGTAATTGATGAGATATTGTCCGAAATGTGCCGGCGAGTCATCGAAAATTACCTCACAAGGATCGAGTCCTGTAAGAGATAACGCGGACAACATTTAAGGATGTTGTATTCCACGCATAATGGTAAGGTCCAAGCATTATATTCAATTAAAATAAAAATTTGATCCATATTCCAAATGAAAGAGTGTTATATTCAAGTTTACTTTCGGAAGGACAAAGTGGATAACCTTGTATAAATATTATAGATAACTCTCAGGCCTTTTGATACGATATTGTATTATCATGAGAGGATGAACGAAAATATTTATTGGAATTGAAATTGTGAAGTAACAAATGAGTGCGAATAAAGTTCTTTGAATACGTTAAGCTCTTCAGTGTTCTGAGAGAGATGAGTTTCTCCACTACGGAAGTGGGTTGTTCTTTGACTGCGGGTTGAGTAAATGGACGCGTTGACTTTGAATTCAGTGAATGTAATAGGGTTTCTGCGGTAACTGCGTTTTGAGTGATTGTAAACGAGTTTCTACGGTGATTGAAAAATATAGGGGAGACTGTTTTAGAGCTGTGATTTGGACGGATATAAGCGGATTTCTAGGCTGACTGTCTTGATCAAAGTGCAACGAGAGACTTTGGGCTTCAAGGCTGATTCGAATTCATATTGATGAGGCGTTAAAATTCTACTGCTTAATTTCGATTTTTTAGATTAGATAGCTGGTCCTTGGTGATGTCATTGTAATAGACGAAGACCAGCTAAAGTTTAACTGTAACTATTTGGCAGGTACAAAGTCGACAACCCTTGTTTAATTTCGAAGAAATCGAACAGATCCTCCCGAAGCTTTTCAGTTTGTGCGAGTTAGGAGTTCAGCTATGTTCCGATTAGGCTTTTTTACTCATCCTTACGCTACCTTTAGCTGTGATAGCGAAACAATTATTTAAGTTGATATTTATGGTGATAATCTTAATAAAATAATGGACAGTAAATAGAAATTTTCAAGTTTCAACCACTTTTCTACCACACCTCGTATGCAACTATGCAAATGGTCTGGACTCGGCTCAAAGAATGCGGAGTGAATGATATAATAGTTCTGAATGTTTATCTTTCAGATTCCAAAATAATCGAAGGAGGATATTTGAAGAATTTTCCGCAAACAAAAAATACGATGTGTGAAATTCATCTTCCATCATGAATCTCCGGTCGATAGTTGGAGGGCTGCTTTTCATCTTTTTATTAGATGCTTCGAATGCGGTGAGTATTTTACTGACGAAAGTCAATCTTATATCTAAGGAAGAGTTATGTATCGTCACACAGTTCGTTTATCGTGGGAAGCTTTTGATTAATCCTGCCGATTAATCTTGGTTTCAGCGATCCGTTGTATCGATCGCAAACCATTATTTTTCGGTGCTCTACTGAACTAAACACTCTCCTAGGAATAACAATGTTTTTTCTCCACCTTAGATAACTAGAACAAAAGTACTTGTTCACAAACTCTATGCTACAATTCAATTACAATTACCTTTTTCTTACAAAAAAACATCCCTAAAAATTGTCAAATACAACGGGTGTTTTTTTTAGAGTGACAGAACTTTAAATTGAAATAAAATACACTTAAATTAAGATTGGTGCCAATTTTTTTTATTTGAAAGATAATTTTATGACATTTATATTTTAAGAATAATTACCGGCATATGTCCACCACTACTAGCTCTGAGGAACCGCATTCGACCAGCCCAATTTTGGACCACTTTTTCGGGTAACTCAGGGGTTATTTCATCAATAACACGAGTTATGTTGGCGTCTATTGTTTCTGGTTAATCAGCATAAACCAATGACTTGACATAACCATAAAGAAAATAATCCTGTGGAGCTATGTCGCATGATCTTGAAGGCCAATTAATTGGACCATTTCTCGAAATAGTGTTATCGCTAAATCTTTCTTTCAATAAATCATTTGTTACGGTAGCAGCATGAGGTATAGCACCAAAACACTTCTGAGTCGATACCATTCAAATTTTGGAACAAATAATCATTGATCTTCGATCTGTAACCAGCACCATTCACAGTAACATTACCCCAGCATAGTTTTTAGAGAAATATGGACCGATGATGCCTCCAGCGTGTAAAGCACACCATACAGTGCATTTTTCAGGATGCAATGGAACCTGCACAACTTCTTGAGGCTTGTTTCCACTCCATATATGGCAATTTTGCTTGTTTACATAGCCGTTCAAATAGAAATGAGCTTCATCACTAAACACAATTTTACGATAAAAAAGTGGATCAACTTCAAGCTGTTCTAGCGTCCAATCAGCGAACAAACGACGCTTATTATGGTCAAGTGGCTTTAGTTCTTGAACCAGTTGGATCTTGTATGGATGTAGACCAAGATCTTTACGCAAAATTTTCCATGAGGTGGATGCACGGATTCCAACTTTTCGTGAATTTTGCACATGTATCATCATTTACACTATGACTTACAGCAGCGATATTTTTTCTGTACGTACAGTTCTTTGTCTTGTTGTTGTTGTTGTTGCATCGAGTAGAGAAAATGTTGCCGAAATATATCGATAGTTCGACGAATAAGCTGCTCTGATGGACGCTTATGTAAACCATGAATTTCACGAAGTGCTCTATGAGTTTGGCGAATAGAACACTGATTTTGAAAATAAATTTCAACAATTTTTAAACTTTGTTGTGGCGTGAGTCTTTCCATGATAATTTTTCAATGTTTACTGAACTCAAATGTCAAAACAACATGGCTTCTACCTTCTGTCAAATCACATTCAACATTATCGAAAGTTATTTCACTCTAATAAAAACACCTAATAATTGAAATGAATACTGAACCGGTAGTTTGATCGAATATAGGACTGGTCCGCCGCATATTTGAATCATTAGCAAAGATACAAAAGTATGCAATTTGAGCACAATGACTTGAACCTCCCTTCACTTTGAAGCTAGGAGATCCTCAAATTTAGATGCTTACCGATTTCGAGGTATTATGACGTGAATGTGGAATATACTTCTGAAAAACGCGGACAAGTGGAGAAACCTTAATAAGATGAACCTAAAACTAAAACGGTCCCAACACAGCTGTGAAGACTAGTCATGAATTTGAACGGTCTCGAAAACAACTTTGAATGGAACCGAATAGAATAATATTGCGACGCGACAAGTTATAACATAAGCAGGTAATCTACGTGCTCTGTGCGCAGATTCTTAGAACGAGTGTATCTTTTAAATTAGAAACACAATAATTTTGATACACTCTACATTGATATCTTATGTAGCTATTAATTACAGGGTGACAAGAAAATCCTCGGACAAACTTTTTTTCATTTAACTTTATTAAAAAAAGGTTAATTAAACAAAAGAACAACGAATAATAATATTCGTTTGGTAATAATATATTTAAGCGATTTCGAAGTGGCTTCCTTTTGCAGCGATACATAGCTTCAGACGCTTCTCGAAATTTTCGTCCCATTCTGTCCCATTCCTGGCGCAGGGATTGCTTCAGCGACTCCAAACTTTTGTGGTGTTTAGCACACGCCCTGAGCTCTAAAATCGACCACACTCTGTAGTCTATTGGGTTGAGATCCGGCGAGTAGGGCGACCATTCTGCAGATGTGATGAAACTCGGAAAATCGGTCTTACACCATTCTTGCGTCATTTTCGCTATGTGAGCCGGAGCAGTTGAAAGTCAGTTGAGTCCTATTGAAAGGTCCAATGCGTGTCGCCGAAGTGCTACTGGACCCACGGAAGTACTAAGGCCTCGAAAATGTTGCAGCGGTAGACTTCTTGATTGATTTTAACCCATTGATTCACGAAAACCAAGGGTGTTTTGCCGCTGGTGCAAATTCCACCTCAGACCATGACGGATTGCGTATTTTGACGTTGTTTGAGGATGGCCGTAGTACTGGAAGCCTCTGCGGACCAGACTCTGTCGTTTTGATAACGACATTTGATTTTTTACTAGAATAAAAATTATTTGGCTGCGCTAAGAAACTTCCAAAACACAGTAAAATTTGACCGAAGTTTTTCTTGTTTTGTTCGATGTATTTTTTCCACTCTCTCTTGCCAATACAGAATGATGCAGATCAAAGAAAGAATGATGTAGACTTCTAACAATGTATTTTTCAATTTCATGAGATTTTCCATTTCTTGACGAGAAAAAATTAAGTTTTTTTGAGTTTCAGAAGACAAAACATATAATTCTGTGATTTTATTCACTACACATAGCTACTTGAAGAAATAATTCAGGTTTGAAATTTTCTGGGGAAATAGGCTGTGGAACAACCGTGCAAAAGCTCTACTGACTTCTCGTCAGAGCTTTTCACCATTTTTATTATCATTTAACGATTAAGCCCCTCCGTAAATACCTACATACTGAATTTCATTCATATCGGTGAAATTTTGACATATCGATCGCAAATATACAGGTTTTTGGGCATGCATTATGAGACGTAGATTGAGATGTAGTTTTCCCATATTTCATCTTTCATAATCACATCCTGAAATATATTAATGTTAATTCCGGACACCTACCTGTACATAGGTTAATACGAATTATCATGCAGAAGAAGTTTTAGATAATGTGTTTACAGGACATTCAACGCAGAGAAAAATAAACATCGTTTATGAATGCATTTTCTAATTATAAATCAATTCTACAATGCAATACCTCTTTCGAATAAACAGTTTCTGTTTACTGAGCAACTTGCAAAATTGTATATGATAATAAGCAAAAGAGTTTGAAGTATACAGGGACGAGTAAGGAGATCTTGCGTATTTTTAGAGGCAGTTACAAACAAGGAAATATACAAAAACATAATTTCACTCATTTAGAATAAATATTATGACATGTTACATTCCTTCGTGCCTTCATTTTAACAAGTGGAATGTCCTGACATACAGCTCTGCGAGTTTCAAAATCCAGAATTCTTTTAACGCTCCATCTTGGGAGGGGGTGGCATTTGAAACACAAAATCAAACTGAACAAATGTGTTTGTGTTGTACCCGTGCTATTTATAAAGAAAGGAGACTATGACGTGTTAGATTCCTCGAGTCCGTGGTTTCTAGCATGCAGTTAAACTCTTCTGGGCGTCCGTTAGCCTTCAAAAATTCCGTATGTAACAAGACTACCACCAGAGCCTTCAGGAATATTCGTACTACTGGCTGCGGCTACCCAATTGGGCGGTAATTGAAAGCTTGCATGCTAGGTTAAAAGGCTATTTCATTCATCTGGTTGCACGTAATTTCCAAAACAGGAGTGATAGAAATTTGTCTCGGGGGTTCCCTAATTCTTGACGATACGGCTTGCCGTGTGTGGTCTAAAGACGATCAAATGTGAGACTTCTTAGTAGTTGATGGTCTGGCTGCTAGTTTTAGAACCAGGATCAATTCAGACATATATCCTCGGTTGTTTATGAGTCTTGAAATAGCTCCTGAGTAGTGACAAAAAGCCCCTTCGGTGTGTGAGTTACATACCAAACAACTCGAGTACTGACCTGTACCAGAAGATGCTATCAGTCACGGCCTAATATTCTAGAACTGAAGCCAACTGGAAGCTGGGGGATTTTTTCCTTTGCGCTATGTTATAATACAACTTATTTTGGAAATTGTTGAGACGACAACTTACGTAGTCACCTGATGAAGTGCCATGCTCAGTAACTACAATGGTGGTACTTACTCCATCCTGAGAGTTCTAACATGTTTTTGGCGATAGCAGAAATTAACAAACGGCCTCCATTACAACCGATTGCATAAAAAATGCCTCTTTCTAACAATAGTTATTTTAAGACTTTACATGTTGAATCAAAAGGCAGAAAGGTTAACTTTTTGAAGTCCCCAAAATATTCAATATATACGAAGATCATAAAGACTACTGTCAGTGGTCTTCATGATCTGAAGAAGTTACAATGTAATGAAACGCGTCATCAGTTACTCAATGAAAGTGTAAATTAAACAATTATTGTTTTCATTTCATTTAAAAACATACTACTCTGTCAAGAAAGTACCGGGAATTTTCAATTAAAACAACATTTTTACATTTAATCGTGAAAATTTATTGGGTCGCCTTCAAAATAGGCTCCATTTGCTCCAATACATCTATGCCAACGGCACTTCCAATTATCGAAACATTTTTTATAGGCGCTTTCCGGGATGGACTTTAGCTCTCGCGCCGAATTTTGTTTTATGGCTTCAATCGACTCAAAACGGGTGCCACGAAGGGACAATTTTACTTTTGGGAAGAGGAAAAAGTCGCAGGGAGCCAAATCCGGCGAATACGGTGGTTGCTGAAGCACGTTTGTTGAGTTTTTGGCAAGAAAGTCAGTTACAATCGTAGCTCGGTGAGAAGGCGCGTTATCGTCATGCAAAATCCATGAGTTGTTCGCCCACAAATTTGGCCGCTTCTTACGGATACGCTCACGCAAACGTTTCATAACGCCTAGGTAATACTCTTTGTTTACCGTCTGACCCTCTGGAACGAATTCGTAGTGCACCACGCCACGGATATCGAAGAAAACAATAAGCATCACCTTCATTTTCGAGCGGCTTTGGCGTGATTTTTTCAGTTTCGGCTCATTTTTTGCCACCCATTCCGATGATTGCTGGCTTGTTTGCATATCGTACTCGTAGACCCAGGTCTCATCACCAGTTATAATGCATTCCATGAATGTAGAATCGGAATTACAGCGATCCAGCATGTCTGAAGCAACGTGTTCGCGATGAAGTTTTTGAAGAAAATTCAGGTCTTTCGGTACGAGTCGTGCGGCCACCTTTCTCATGCCCAAAATATCAATCAAAATCGTACGTGCGGACTCGTGAGATATCTTAAGATCATGTGCTATCTCTCTCAAGCTGGTACGACGGTTTTCCAGCACCATTTCCTTAATTTTATCGACGTTATCTTCGATCGAAGCCGTCGATGGGCGACCACTTCACGACCGTCCTTGAAGACTCTGTACCACTGATATGCACGAGTTTTCGATAGAGCATTATCACCAAAGGCCTTTTGCAACATTTTCAATGCATCGGCACACGAGAATTCATTTGCAAGACAAAACTTTAAACAAATTCTTTGCTCAACGTAATCACCCATAGTAAAAATCGGCACGCACTCTGACATCGACTGTTGCAAACACACTAGTTGACAGATCCCGCTCAAGCTTGGCATAGTAATTAAGGACAGTGGTACCAACCTAGGAAAAAAAATTTTTACCTTCCTCATTGCCCCGCCAGATTTAAATCGATAATTCCCGGTACTTTCTTGACAGAATGTATACTAAATAATTACAATTGAGCTTTGTTTTTTCCGGATACTTCCTAGACGGACTATATATTCCACTTTGGTTATCAGAATATAATAAACAGAGAATTCAACAATTTTTCAGACTAGGCACTACTGTGTTTGCTTAAGTTTTTCACAGATACTTATCTGCCTTATTTGAACATTATTTATTTAACTGATTAGATAATACCATGAGGTGAGAAAATAATTTTATTGAATTATTGAAGTGTTTATTCCATTGATTTCTGAGATTATTGCGACGGTATAATCTAAATCCCAGGTGGACATGTTTGATTTTTATTGGAAATGAATGACATTGATGGACTTGATCAAACAGTGCCTCAGCTGTTCATTTACTCTCACAAAGGATCGACGTATTCTGCTCATTATTTTCAAAATTGATATTATTGTATATATACAGGATGTCCTAGATATCTCCGTACAAATTTCTTGAGGTGATTCTACAGGTAATTTGCAACACTAATGTTCCTAAAGAGCATGGTCCGATTATCTTCACAATTTTTTCACTGAAAACATAGCATAATTTGAAAACTATCATCTTGATCGAAATTCAGTGTACACCATTGGAATTATCTCTTTAATATAGGATGGTTTCATGGAGATCTTCATAAAATACTTAATTATTATAGGGTGGTAAAGAAAAAAATTATTATATTATAAAATTTTCATGAATATCTCTATGAAACCACCCTTTTCTTAGGAGCATTTTCCGCTCTGTCCAATGGTGTATACTGAATTGTTTTAAGATGATAGTTCCGAAATTATTCTATGTGAAGAAATTGTGAAACATCACAAAAAAATAGATTATTAAATATCTTTACAATGGACGACAATTGTACTATACTTTCTGGAAACCTTTTGTGTTGCAAATTACCTGTAGAATCACCTTGTGAAATTTGGCCAGAGATAACTTGGGCTAATTAATAATTTTTTCATTTGATATTCCGTAACTGAAAAAAATCTTCTTCATCTGCTTTCTCATTCTGAAAACTGTCTTTTGATTAATAATCCTTCAAGGGTCATAACGAATCTTGAAGCACTTCCGCAATTCAAATCAAGCCGTATTAAATCACAGACGACAAAATAACATAAGACTGGAAAAACATCATAGCATTCTTTCCGGCAGACGGTGAAAAAAAGATATAAGATAACAAATGAGATAATGTTACAATATCTTAAAACATTTTTTTGATTTGAAATATACATCCTCCTTCGCAGTAACGCAGGAGGATGAAAAGAGTAGGTAATTCGTGAATTCAAAGAACTTGATTTATGGACATTTATGGATGCTTTCTGATAATTTCATACAGATGTTTTTGGAATAATTCAATGTTTGCGACATCTGTTATCCTATATATTACTTATATATCAAGAACGCATTTAATTCAGTTTTCTGTAATACCTAATGTGTGAAATATCAGTTTTGAATAAATCTCAACCTCTTATGACGAATTACCTTATGAAAAAGAATTATTCACTTTTTTGACATTTATTCAGTCCTTATTCTGAAGGTAATATCCTCAAGAGTATATGGTATAATTAGTCAGGGGGCCTCAAATTTTCAACAATTCCTTTTCTGTCGAATATCTATGATTTTCAATGCCGTCGGTAGAAACATACCAAGAAACAATTCCTTCCGAATACCACTTCAATTATTTAAGGGCCTTATTGACTTGAAATCATTTTTTATTGCATACTCATTAAAATATTGACTTCATGATGAATGCAGAAATAATTTCAGAGAATTTTGTGTTCTGTTTTTTCAGAAAGTCATTAATATTATGAGTGTCGACAGCTCAATGGTAAGAGCCTTGAGATGGGAAGCAAAGGGTTCTGGGTTGGAAAGAAATTTTTCAGTTTGACTGTTTTCGGCTACCATTTCATTGTTGGTCAAAAATTAATAGTGCTCTGCCAAAAGTGGCGTAAAAACGCGGTAACAAAGCCTAACCATAACACAACTTAATTTCGTACTAGCTGAAGAACTTCTGAGGAATCTTCACAAAAGTTCTAGAAGTATCAGAATAATATATTATATCAATTAAGACAATCACTACTTTAAATGAGTCAATATCTAGAATTTCATTATATTTCGTAATTTTATTTTTGTTTTTAGTTTTATTACTTGATTCGTTATATTTATTCATACGTATCAGTTTCATTATAGAATAATACAAAATAATTTGAAAAAATTACATTTATTTTTCTTTGAAGTTCTCACATATAGGGCCCTCTGAAATTAACTATTCCATTAACTTTGTTTTCTTCACCCATATTCATGCAAACCTTGGACAAGCTCATATCTTTGCTGTATAACATCCAACCCTTCATAAGAAATATATTTCATCCATAGACGTATTAATATAATACATCCGGTGTTTTTTTAGAGTGATAGAACTTTAAATTGAAATAAAACACATTTAAATTAAGATTGAAGCCAAATTTTTTTTTATTTGAAAGATAATTTTATGACATTTATGTTTTGAAAATAATTTCCGGCATATGTCCACCACGACTAGCTCTGAGGAACAGCATACGACTAGACCAGTACGAGTAATTTAGGCCTTATTTCATCAATAACACGAGCTATGTTGGCTTCCAAAGCGTCTATTGTTTCTGGTTGATCAGCATAAACCAATAACTTGACATAACCCCAAAGAAAATAATCCAGTGGAGTTATATCGTATGATCTTGGAGGCCAATTAATTGGACCATTTATGGAAATTATGTTATCGCCAAATCTTTCTTTCAATAAATCAAATGTTACGGTAGCAGCATGAGGTGTAGCACCATCTTGTTGGAACCAAAACACTTCTGGGTCGATACCATTCAAATTTTGAAACAAATAATCATTGACCGTCGATCTGTAACGAGCACCATTCACTGTAACATTAGCTCCAGCATCGTTTTGAAAGAAATATGGACCGATGATGCCTCCAGCGTGTAAAACACAAAAATACAGTGTATTTTTCAGGATGCAATGGAACCTGCAGAACTTCTTGAGGATTGTTTTCACTCCATATACAGCAATTTTGCTTGTTCAACCAGAAATGAACTTCATCGCTAAACACAATTTTACGATAAAAAAGTGGATCAACATCAAGCTGACCTAAGGCCCAATAAGCAAACAAACGACGCTTATAATGGTCAAGTGGCTTTAGTTCTTGAACCACTTGGATCTTATATGGGTTTGAATATCAAAACAGATTTAATCTGTTGTCTTCTACAATTTTAATTTCAAAAAATTCTTTGAAGAAACTTCAAGAATTAAATTAATGTCTTTATAAGCACTGCTCATATTTAATACATTTTGTAACAAACAGGGCTTCGTAAGTTTGTCTGAAGAGTTCATTACGCATGCCTGGAACGAAACAAAAAATGTTTGCTTATTTATATTTTAATTTCAATTGACAATTTATATTCGTTGGTTTTTCTTAATTCCATTTGATATTGTATGATGAATTTTGACTTCATACGTCTATTAAATATGAGCAGTGGTTATAAAGACATTAATTTAATTCTTAAAGTTTCTTCAAAGAATTTTTTGAAATTAAAATTGTAGAAGACAACAGATTAAATCTGTTTTGATATTCAAATTTTGTAATAATCCTTCTATCAAGTAAAAAACCGTTCCTTCTTATTTTATCTTATATGGGTGTGGATCAAGATCTTTACGCAAAATTTTCCATGTGGTGGATGCACAGAGTCCAATTTGTTGTGAGCGTCGACGAATAGACAAATCTGGATCATCATTAACACTATGACTTACAGCAGCGATATTTTCTTCTGTACGTACAGTTCTTTGTCCTGTTGTTGTTGTTGCATCGAGTAATAAGCTGCTCTGATGGACGATTATGTAAACCATACATTTCACGAAGTCCTCTATAAGTTTGGCGAATATAACATTGATTTTGAAAATAAATGTCAACAATTTGTAAACGTTGTTGCGCCGTGTGTGCTTCCATGATAATTTATCAATGCTTACTGAACAGAAATGTCAAAACAACATGGCTTCTACCTTCTGTCAAATCACAGTTATCCCTATCGAAAGTTCTATCACTCTAAAAAAACACCCGATATATAATATTAGGATAATAAGTCTATGATTTCAAAAATTAATTGTATTTTTGGGTGCTTGTCCTAGGTAACAGCGTGCTATCGTTCTATGTCTGCAATTTTTTAAATTTTGAACCAAAAATGGTCTCAAACGACTAAGTTAGACTGACTGATGAATTCGAGGTCAAAAGTAATCTTTCTGGCCGTATTTTTGAACCCAAAGATCTTCCAGGGCTGATTTGGGGCCAGAATATTTCAGTTAAATTCGTTAATGAACGAAATTAGACCAATGGCTGTGCAGTTATTCATACTTCAAATGTTTCCTTATTATTTCGGAAACTACAGATCAGACCTATCTGAAATTTGGTATTTGAAAGTTGAATGTTGATGCTTTTATTCATGAAAAATTTTTGGGAGTCTAATATTTATTAATATTATTAATTAAAAAATAAAGTGGGCGGAACAGCGTTGAGCGCTACCGAAACCATAGGAACAGTCCTACGATCGAGTTTAGATTCAGCATTAAATTTTTATGTCTATTTTATGCATTTTTTAATATTTAATTTATTATTTGTAATCTCGGTATGAAACAGTTGCTTCGGTTAATGTTTGCTAAGTAATTTTTAAGGAATTTTTTCAAATTAAAATTTGTAGAAGTATGAATTATTTTGCTTAGTATTTAGGACATTGAAATTAATCATCTTCGAATTAATACACCCTTTCAATAAATTTTAACTAATAACTCAATTTTTTTACAGAAATCATACGAATGCAACAGTTCTTTGGCAAATGGCAGTAAGTACTTGAAGTTAGAACTGAAAAGAATAAAAAAATGCTATTTGAAAATATAATTTGATAAAAATATTCCTCAAATACTCTGAAATCTACTTCCTAAACTACTTCATAATTCGTCAATTTTTACCAATAAACCATTGCAGTAAGAAAATTAGCTGAACAATGTTTGTTTTTCCAAATAATGAATACTACTGTTACTTACAATGATTTATTTGAACCGATATAAAACTAAATGGAATAAATTTTCATACAGAACTGATATTCAGTGAGAAATTTCATTTCCCTTATTTAAATTGTACTTTTTTACGACTAGTTACTATTATATACTACTCTGTCAAGAAAGTACCGGGAATTTTCAATTAAAACAACATTTTTACATTTAATCGTCAAAATTTATTGGGTCGCCTTCAAAATAGGCTCCATTTGCTCCAATACATCTATGCCAACGGCACTTCCAATTATCGAAACATTTTTTATAGGCGCTTGCCGGGATGGACTTTAGCTCTCGCGCCGAATTTTGTTTTATGGCTTCAATCGACTCAAAACGGGTGCCATGAAGGGGCAATTTTAGTTTTGGGAAGAGGAAAAAGTGACAGGGAGCCAAATCCGGCGAATACGGTGGTTGCTGAAGCACGTTTGTTGAGTTTTGGGCGAGAAAGTCAGTCACAATCGTAGCTCGGTGAGAAGGCGCGTTATCGTCATGCAAAATCCATGAGTTGTTCGCCCACAAATTTGGCCGCTTCTTACGGATACGCTCACGCAAACGTTTCATAACGCCTAGGTAATACTCCTTGTTTACCGTCTGACCCTCTGGAACGAATTTGTAGTGCACCACGCCACGGATATCGAAGAAAACAATGAGCATCACCTTCATTTTCGAGCGGCTTTGGCGTGGTTTTTTCGGTTTCGGCTCATTTTTTGCCACCCATTCCGATGATTGCTGGCTTATTTGCATATCGTACTCGTAGACCCAGGTCTCATCACCAGTTATAATGCGTTCCATGAATGTAGAATCGGAATTACAGCGATCCAGCATGTCTGAAGCAACCTGTTCGCGATGACGTTTTTAAAGTAAATTCAGGTCTTTCGGTACGAGTCGTGCGGCCACCTTTCTCATGCCCAAAATATCAATCAAAATCGTACGTGCGGACTCGTGGGATATCTTAAGATCATGTGCTATCTCTCTCAAGCTGGTACGACGGTTTTCCAGCACCCTTTCCTTTAATTTTATCGACGTTATCTTCGATCGAAGCCGTCTACCATTCGACCACTTCACGACCGTCCTTGAAGGCTCTGTACCACTGATATGCACGAGTTTTCGATAGAGCATTATCCCCAAAGGCCTTTTGCAACATTTTCAATGCATCGGCACACGAAAATTCATTTGCAACACAAAACTTTAAACAAATTCTTTGCTCAACGTAATCACCCATAGTAAAAATCGGCACGCACTCTAACATCGACTGACTTAATCAGCTGTTGCAAACACACTAGTTGACAGATCCCGCTCAAGGTTGGCATAGTAATTAAGGACAGTAGTACCAACCTAGGAAAAAAAAATTTTTACCTGCCTCATTGCCCCGCCAGATTTAAATCGATAATTCCCGGTACTTTCTTGACAGAATGTAAATGAAGAAATTTTTCATAAATTTGTTTGAATAATTTTAATTTATTCACAATCAAATTATTGATGGAAAATTTTCAATTCCAGGCATACAATTTTTTCCGAACAATATATTCAATCATGTAAAAATTGCCCGAGTAGAAGATCCAGATTACAGAACTCAGCTGAACATAAAAATTTCTCCTGCGAACGGTAAGCTTTTAATTTAAGTTCCATGTACGATTACACTACGATGAAAAAGGTGGGGAAAATTGTGAATAAAATTCAATTTCCTGAATCTCCTCATCAAATTATTTATTTCCTTGAAAATAACATTCATCTGAAACGACACACTTATGCCAAGCTTAATCCAATCATCCATGGCACTTCTGACAGGTCTTCGAAGGAATGTCTTAGGTTCCTTCGTCGCATTTTATTAGATAGCTTTAGTCTAGTCAACAAGTCAACTTAAAAAAAATTTTATTATTTTATAAACAACGCATTTGTTTATAACAATTTTTTAAACGATTTGAGATAAAAATTTAAAAAAAATATTTCTATGTAGCCTCCTACAACATAAAAACGGACCATTAATAATATTTTGAAAAAAAAATTTTTTTCGATAATTAATCTAAGTTTTTAATTTTGCAACAACGAAAATTGTTAATAAAAAACTGAAGAATAAACAGCTTTAAATTTTTCCAACGGGGATCTATTCTGAAGTCTTCCAAAAATCGCTCCAAGAGAGGAAAAAATCTCAAGTTAATAGTTTAACAACTATCACACTTACAATGTTCATGTCCAAGCAAAAAAAAATAATTAATTAACTTTTGCATAACTAATTGAAAAATTGAGATAAAATTTTTTTTGGCGGATTATTGTTCATTCATCTATCCAGTATGTGCCTGAATTTTTTCATTTATTAAATTTCATATTTAATCTATTAAAATAATTTTTATTAATAAAGTGTCCAAAGTAGGCGTGGCTTACGAAAGCCAGAGTACCCGTTTTCGGCCGTATTTTCATCCCTCTGGGAAAATTATTAATATTGGGACTTCAATTCCGGGAGTCGATATTTTTTTTAGGAAATTTCCTCCTCTTTTTGAATCTTTTTTTTGATTTGAAAAATCTTTATTAATTTTTGAGGTATTTACAAAAAACTAAATCCTCTTTCTTTTAGTTAATTGTTAATAACTTTTGCAATTTTTGCAAGCGGAACTTCATTTTTTTCAAAAATCATCTAGATGCCATTTCGAATCGAATGAAACCTTGATCATAATTTTAGGAGACTGCTGAAAAAAGTTGACCCTAAAGGCACTTGTTGACTACACTATTATAACGTATCAAATTTTCATCTACGAAGGGACAACTTTAGCCAGAGAAACAAAAAAAGGCACATGGTGCTAAATCTGGCAAATGCGTTACTTACTCGAGGATATGGACGCCGGGTTACACAAATTCGGTTGTTTCCTACGCACACCATCTCTCAAACGCTTCATAAAGCCTAGATATGATTCCTTATTAACGATTTGACCAGGCGGTAAGTACTGATAATGCACCATACCAAGATGTAAATGAAGGAAAACAGTGTGCGTGATTTTGATTTTCGATCGACTTCGATTTGTTTTTTCGGTTTCGTTTCATTTTGTACGCGCCGTTCCGAGATTGGCGTGCTTGCATGTCGTACTCGGAGAACCATATCTGATCACTTGTTATGATGCTGCATTTCATGAAGGTTGGATTGGTAGTTGCCTCCCAAATTATCACTGTATTTTGATGAACTTTTTTTTTAATTCAGCTCTCTCGGCATAAGACGTCGTAGCACGGCTAATTGTCGTTAATATACACAATAACGTGCTGGGACGTACGAGATGTTTAGATTTTATTTATTTCATTTTTATTTATTTATTTATCGCCTTTTGTACAATTTGTTTACAAATATTGTCTAATCCTCCAGAGAAGCTCAGTTTAGTCTGTTGACTACTCTTACACTTAACTCCATCCAGATGACTCTTATACTCACATGGTGATTGTCAAGTACCATTTTCTGCATAATTGCGACGTTTTCTTCGGTATTTGATGGCGAAGACCTTCCAGAACGGGGCAGATCTTCGCAAGACCACTTTTGAACTCATCATATTACTCATATGCACTTTTTTTGATAAAGCAGAATCCGCAAAGGCTTACTCTAACATTTTAATTGTATCGGCACAAGAAATTTCGTTTAAAAAACAAAATTTCAAGCAAACTCAACAGAATCATTTATTTCAAAATTCAACAAAACTCGAAGATCTTATCGGACGCAATCAGCTGACAAACGAATACTAATGATGATATCCCTTTCAAATTCGACATAGATGTCAGTTAAGAATCTACCAATTCATTAAGATGAAAATTACCGGATCCGTTAACTGCAGTTCATTTAAATCACAATTTCCCAGTACTTTTTGATCATAGCTTGTATAATAACTAATAATGTTTATTACAGATTTTGTTGGCAGATCATGTAGAGTTATTCTTTCCTCGGTAGATGATGAATGCATCCATTACAGCGAACAAATATTTGATATGAGAGTAAGTATAGTCATTTTATTAAATTTTTTAATGGTGGTATTAAGATTGTTCGCTTGGAGTTCGAGGGACTTTAAGTTTAGTACATCGAATTAAAGTCAACATTGTTTCAAATGGCAGTCATTTATAGCAGGTATTTGAAACTGAAATTTTCCTCAAAATATCCCCTATATTCTACCTGTTCCCCTCATAATGTTAGAATTCGAAAGGATTTTATTGACAAACACTATATTCTACTACTTACGCCTGGCTATGTCATTTTGATTGTCTCAGTGTATCGAAAGACCTTACAGCCTACATTGTGTTGTAGACTTTGGTTAAAAGCAATATATAGGAAATTGACGGCCAATTCCGAAATAATTAGAACAAAATATTATTATTTTACATAAAAGATAGATGGTGAATTCATTCACACGAAGGTTGCATAATTTCTTGCATATCTGGATTTTTTACTGTTACAATGACGTCACTTTCTGCACAAAACTTTCGAAACTCAACTTTTAATTTTTCATAGAAATCCAGGCCAGTAAAATACTAATTCAACACTGCGCCTGTTATAAAATGGTATCTACGGCATTAACCAAAAGTACTTCGTCCACTAAGTCGTGAATCTGTATTTCCGGCATTAATATTCCCAGTAAGTGAAAGAAATATTCTCTTGCAATAATACACAATAGTTTTATTAGGCACTCAAAGAAAGAACTCTACTCGAACTCATTTGTAACTTTTCAAATTCAATTTCAAGGAAGATTTTCGTTCACCCTTAGTAACAGTACAAATCTGCAACTCAAAAGCCTGAAATATTTTCTATGAGGTTCACATTTGTAACGAACATTAGTGAATTTGTACAGTGAACTCAGTGATCCCAAGTGAACAACAGTAGAAAATCCCATCGATCTACTCCTCTACGAGCAATCAAGTGTTTTCACCATAAGAAGAGATAAAAACTCCATCGCAATAATTTGTATAATAATCTATGTATTATTTAGACTGTTAATAAATATTATTATATCTCTATATTATCCCCTTGACATATGCTTATTCTGAAATTTGTATACTGATTTATCAATACTTGGTTAAGTTATTAATAATTTTCAGTTACTATTAAAGAATTCGAAAAGGCATACCAACATACCTGGGAAATCTTCAATAGGTATATTATGTGTAAAATGTATGATCAGTATCAAAATTGATAATATGTTTGGGAAAAAAATCCATTTTCATTTGATGATTTCAAAACTCCTAATCCAAACACAAATTTATATACGTCTTCCATTCCATTATACATTTAGTTGCAGTATTTTGATGTACGATTATTCCTGATTTCAAATATTCTTTCTTGAAAAGGCTACTTATGATGCATACCAATAGAGAATTACGTGTTTTGTCATCAATTCATGAAAATTAAAAATACATGATTAAAAGGTTCCATCCTTGGCAAGAAAGCGTGAAAAAAATATTTTGAATAAAACGTTATATATTTTTAATATCGGGTGTTTTTCTTAGAGTGATAGAACTATAAATTGAAATAAAACACATTTAAATTAACATTGAAGCCGAATTTTTTTTTATTTGAAAGATAATTTTATGACATTTATGTTTTGAAAATAATTTCCGGCATATGTCCACCACGACTAGCTCTGAGGAACCGCATTCGACCAGACCAATTTTGGACCACTTTTTCGAGTAATTCAGGCCTTATTTCATCAATGACACGAGTTATGCTGGCTTCCAAAGCGTCTATTGTTTCTGGTTGATCAGCATAAACCAATAACTTGACAAAACCCCAAAGAAAATAATCTAGTGGAGTTATGTCGTATGACCTTGGAGGTCAATTTATTGGACCATTTCTCGAAATAATATTATCGCCAAATCTTTCTTTCAATAAATCAATTGTTACGGTAGCAGCATGAGTTGTAGCACCATATTGTTGGAACCAAAACACTTTTGAATCGATACCATTCAAATTTTGAAACGAGTAATCATTGATCATCGATCTATAACGAGCACGATTCGCTGTAACATTATCTCCAGCATCGTTTTTAAAGAAATATGGACCGATTATGGCTCTAGCGTGTAAAGCACACCATACAGTGCATTTTTCAGGATGCAATGGAACCTGCAGAACTTCGTGAGAATTGTTTTCACTCCATATACGGCAATTTTGCTTGTTTACATAGCCGTTCAACCAGAAATGAGCTTCATCACTAAACACAATTTTACGGTAAAAAAGTGGATCAACTTCAAGCTGTTCTAGGGCCCAATCAGCAAACAAACGACGAGATCCTTACGCAAAATTTTCCATGTTGAGCAAGAACAGAATCCAACTTATCTTGAACGTAGACAAATAGACAAATCTGGATCATCATTAATACTATGACTTACAGCAGCGATATTTTCTTCAGTACGTACAGTTCTTTGTCTTGTAGTTGTTGTTGCATCGAGTAGAGAAAATGTTGTCCGGAATCTATCAAATGGTTTATTTTTAAAGATTGAAAAATCTCCTGACTTGAGGATATTGCAAACTCAGCAAAGTGGAGAACTGTTCTAGGAAACGTTGTTACAATATCACATAATATCATATAACAACCTGCTCTATTAAACACATATTTTTTCAGAAGATAGAAAGTACGGATAAATATTAAATGTTAAAGAAATCGTGTTGATATGATTTTATATTGTGGAATAAGTTATTGATGCAACCTGAATAAATCACGAATTGCCTATACTTTTCAGGAATCAATTTATCTACCAGATTTGGACAGATCTGACCAGGATTTAAAACCAGGATGCAATTACAGCTTAGTTTTTATTATACAAGATCTATGTATACAAACGTATTATCAAATTCCAGGTACAGTGATGCTTAATCCTAAGACACTTATTTTTTTTAAATGACCATTCCATAAATAATTGCATAATAATCAAATAACTGCATTCACCCTTCAACATTCTATTCTATTACAATTTAACGCATTGCAAATACACATTATTTCTTTATTATTTTCAGAAAAGAGACCTTGCGCGCACTTTCCTATTGAAGGCAAGTATGCATAGTCTAGTTTTTCATTTCTTTCATTCAATCATCAATTTGTAAGTTTATAGACGTCTGTTACGAATTCTGTCAAATGAGATCAAATAAGGAGAAAAGTGAAAATGAAAAGGTGGCTTGTAATTTTTTTTCTAAATACGTCCTGTCAATGTACAATGTTATATTATATTAACTTCACATAGAAAAAACACATGGTATACATATTTAAGTTATTCAGAAACCTGACATATGCTTAGCTCGTTTATATTTATTATATCACCCCTTCAGTGGATGACATATAATATCATTATCAATATTGAATATTGATTGAAAATATTGAATCAGTAAGACTGAATGCCTGCTGCAGTATATTCTTATTATACACGAAATTTAAAGTGAGATCAATCTTTTTATATTACTCATTTTATCATCAACATATAGCTGAAAACAAATTTGCAGCTATTGAATTGGCCTTCAGATATTCAACATTATTAATTAATTCATATTTATTTTTGAGATTCTCAAAAATTATTGTTGAATTTGTCATTTTTAAATGTAAAATGCTACTCTCAAAATTTCAAGGATAGTCATTTCTTTCGAAAGTCATTCTGCCTTTAAAATGATCGACAGAATCAAATTGCGCCACGAAATTTGTATAAATGGGCCCAATATAGCAGTTTTCCACCATTTTTGTGCGAAAAATATGAACATTTATACGCTCTGCTACGAGCGTCCAGAAAATAAGTATCAGATAACTGCACTCTTGGCTATTCAAGTTTTAAAGTTTGTTTTGAATTTCGATTTCAATAAGCAGTAATGACAGTTTAATTTTTTTCATGCCTTCGGTAGCATTTATATTTAGAAGATAATCCATTCTATCTTAATTTATAAACAGATTGTTTCAGATACCTTCGACTCATTTCCAAATGAAATTATGGATTATGTATCTGTTACTGCATTCAGGAAAAACGCAATCCGATTGAATATTTCGTTTTCTGCGAAACCAGGTATGTATCACAATTTGCGGGCTAATTTCAATATATTTAACAAATATTAATTAATAAAGTTATCACTAATAGCTCTACATTCGTAGAGCAAAATCAGATACGAACTTTAGGGGTAAAGAAGAAATATATCAAATTTTTTAGACGTGGTTATAATAATTCGTAGTTATAACACGAAACAACAATTGCTTTTTCGCCTTGAAGAAAATTAATAATTCTCAGGCCTAAGCATGCAGCATCGAGTTACATTGTAATTTATTGGGAATATAGAAATTATAAATCCTATTTTGTGAGAGTGCATGTTACATCAAGCCCGAATAGATTTTGTTGATAGATGGTACATAAGCATATTTCGTAGCTTATTGGCTTCAATAGTCAATATCTTGGTATGTCCAATGCACACAAATCAGCCACTCACCCATAATATAATAATAACAACATAATAATGAAAAAATCAGGAATAAAGTTATTGGCTTGAATAGGCTGGCTGAGGTATGTCGTGTATGTATATTTGGGTGCATTAGGTGGCGCGCTCTCTCTCTCTTCTTTTCTACAGCTGTCTACCATCCACTCCTGAATGAAAGCCTCCTCCATAATCTTCCATATATGTCTATCCTCATCATACAGTTTCTACCTGCCATCTCTCGGACATCGTCCATCCATCTTCTCTGTGATCTACCGCTACTTCTTTTGGTTCCACGAGGTCTCCATTGCAGCGTTCTTATTGTCCACCTGCTGTTGTCCTATCTGGCTATATGTTCTGCCCATCTCTACTTTCTGACAGCGATTTCCTCCATGGCACCCCCGATTCTGGTTTTATTCCTGATTTCCTCATTTCTGATTTTGTGTCTCAAAGATATGTTGAGCATGGCGCGCTTCATTGCCCTCTGTATGACCCTTACTTCCCACTCATTCTGTATGTGGGAACAGGTAATATACAGGAGTTATATACTCTTCGCTTAAGATGTATTTGGATATCCGGTTTTTTTAGGATATGTGCGAGTTTTCCAAAAGCTGTCCAAGTTAGCGATATTCTTCTTCTGACTTCTGCAAATTGATTTTGTTTTCCTAAGGTGATATTGTGCCCCAAGTATACATATTGAGAGACGTTTTCTATTTGTTGTTGATCAATCCTGATGGCGATGTTTGCCTAACTCATAATTTTGGTCTTCTGGATGTTCATCTTCAGACCAACTTGTTTCGAGTCATGATTTAATTAAATTATCATGTAGCTAATTCATGAACATCACTGGAAAACATGACAACGTCATCAGCGAATCGCAGATGGTTGAGAAATGAGCAGTCAACTTTAATGCCTTTCATTTGCCAAGTTAGTTTCTTGAATACATCTTCAAGAACTAATGTGAACAGTTTTGGCGCTCTATCTCACTCTTCTTCTCATATTTCTGGTGTTGGTTTTTAGATTTTCGTTGAATTTAACCTTCATTTTGGCATTTCATATATGTGCTCGATAATCTGTGTGTATCTGCTGTCAATTCTGGCATTGTCCATTGAGTTCTGGATGTAACAGGTTTCTATGAAATCGAAAGCTTTGTGGAAGTCGATGAAAACTAAGTGGATAGGTATATTATATTCTATTGTTTTTTTTTTTGTTATTTTACGAAGGATCTGCAGGTAGTCAACTGTGCTGTAGCCTGCCCGAAAGCCTGCATATTCTACAGGCTGATAAAAATGAAATTTGTTGTTTAGGCGGTTAGTAAGACCTTTCGTGAAAAGTTTATATATCATAGATAACAGACTTATCGGGCAATATTTCTCGACGTTACTTATATCACCTTTTTTGAAGAAAATAGCTATCTCGGAGTTGTGCCATTTATTGGGTATATTGCCTTCGAACAAACACCTATTTAAAAACATCTGCAAAACTTTTTCCAAAAGATCACTCCCATGCTTGTTATTTCTGCTGCAACGCAATCGTCACTAGAACACTTTCCACTTTTCATTTTCCTGAGAGCTACTCTGATTTCTTCAGGGGATATTTCAGGAATCTCCTCAGATCTCATAGTTAGTCATAGTTGCCATAGTTCTTGATTCGGATTGTGGTTCGTTGGATGTGTAAAAGTCCTCGGTAACTTTTGTTATTTCCTCTGCACTTGTGACTTCTACATTATGCCTGTTTTTCAATTTTGTCAACCTTTGTTTTCCCTTGGAAAGTTTGGATTTCAATACTTTCATGTTTGAATTCTTCTCTATGGCGTCCAGGATTGTTTCAGTTTTGTGTGTTCTCAAGTTCCTCCGAATTTTCCTTTTCACTTGTCTGTTCTTCTCTCTATGTCTGTTCCTCTTTTCAATATCCTCCTTTCTTTCATCAGCTGGACTGTACTTGGAGCAATTCTTCTCTCCAAAACGTATTATCTTTGATGACATTTGGATGCTAGACGTAATTTTTTCATTTAGGTGGTTAATGTCCATATTTCTAAGTTCATGTGTGAAGCCTGCTATTGATCTTGATATACTGCTAGCTCCTGGTTTAGAGGAAAACGGTGTTGTTTTATTAATTTATTCCGTTCTAGCTTCTTGTTGGTTTTTATGTGTGCTCTGACCAGTCTATGATCTGCCTATGTGGAATCTGTTAATAACCAAGACATCTTTACATATCTTCCTATTGTTGCCTATTATGAAATCTATTTCGTTCTTTACCGTGTTATCTGGGCTTATCCAGGTCAATTTCCTTTGTGGCGGTTTCTTATAGAAGGTGTTCAGACAGTACAGACATTTAGCGTTTAAGAAACCTGCAAGCATTTTGTTTCTGACGCTCAGGCCGTGGCTCCCTACGTACTCTGTGTCGTTGTACGTCTTTCCGCCGATTTTTCGTGCGTCCTCTCCGGCCTCGCAGGTCTTATATCCTCGTAAACTTGATCCACATCTTCGTCCTCGGTGGCGTTTGTTAGGGTATATACATGTATAACTTGTAGTCTGTATCGTGCATTCAACCTCAACACGATGTATATAGCTCGATCTGATATTGACTGAAATTTTACAATATGATCTACCGTGTTGGAGTTTCTATGATACAGTACGTGACCACTCTTTAGGTCTATGGCCCTTTCGCCTGGAGACCTGTTTGCGATAGGCCGACAATATCCTATTTTATTGTTGAGAGTTCTCTTTGCAGTTCTTTTATTGTATGTAGCAATGAATAGGCTCACATTAGAAATACATTGGATTTCCATACTCAGATTTTTGGTCCACCCCCAGAATCCTTAGAAAGACTGACGAATCAGGGTGAAATTCTGAATTTTCAACTCTACTCACCTGCGGTAATCCGAAAGAAGTTTTGTGATCCGACATATGGTTGATTTGAAAGGTTGTAGCTTTGAAAAGCCTCGCTTGCCCTGCGTGTTGGCGAGTTTGTGGGAATGATTGGAAGGATATAGTAGGTTTGAACAGGAAAATTTGGAATCGGACAATGATTTCCCCTGTGGTTTTAGGAGATAAAACAAGGCTTGCGTGGACAGAGGCGCGTCCCTGAAGTAGATCTATCATCATAGATCATAGATGAGTATCTACCTGCTATCTATACTAAGTTATATTCTCTATTTTAGGATATGCCAACGTCGGCGGAGTTATATCCCTGAGCTCAAAAAATAAAAGATGTGATCACCACGAGGAATTCAGCTTTAATTTGTCAGTAAGTAGTTTAAGTTTATCTTCAATTTTTGTTATTAGTTCATCGATTAATCCACAGAATAATGCTTTGGTTATTCCCAGAGTTGAATATCCGCACAGTTTCATAGACGTAGGTTGTGAATATATGGTTGATTTTGAATTGGATAATGGTTATTGTTTGACAACGACCTACAAAGTACCGAATTTATGCATAGGGTTTGAACCAAACGTTGAGATAACTGATGTGGTAAAAGAAGAAAATGATATATACAGGATAATTTGGAAATCAAAGACAACAGATAGAAACGAGACTTATTCAATAATTGATACATCTTTTAGGTGAGCTAAATAACTGATATTGTTTTATTTATGAGATTACAAAGTAAAAACCTGGGGATATTGAAGCCTAGCTAACGGATGTTTCAAAATAAATTCAGATAGTCGAAGATAATCATGTTTCTTCTCAAACATTCATAAGAAAGATCAATCTATGAACTTGCAATTTCAGATATGATCATAAAGCAACATTCAATAAGAAAATATGAAAAAATACAACAATGTTATAGGTCCTTGATGACTTGAGTAGTATAATAAGACCTAAAACTATCCTGCAGTAGATCGATTTTGCAGTATTTTGATGAATGCAAATGCACTCGTTCTGTATTGTAAGGCTCCAATCTTTTTCATCCATATCACAATGAATTTGTTCAGTTTTTGCGCTCTGCAGGTTTCATGAATACGGTCTCCCATTTTGAGATTTTAGAATTTGTGTTCATGCATGCACTGAAAAAGTCTTTCCCAACGAGTTGGTGTTCTTATTGAACTTGCACCCAATGTTATTAAGCTTGCATTCATAGACAAACCGAGGTGTTATAAGTCCGGTTTCAGCAAACCCTCACTAAATTATTTTATTATCCTTCGATAAATATGCATTTTGAACAAGGGATTTATGCAAGCTGTCACTTTTTATATGATTTCTTATTTCCTGATACCTAATTGCAGCTTGCTACGAACTCAGTACTCATCTATTCACTGGTCCAAATGCTGTCATCAGATCGTCTCCTGAGCATAGTTATTTTCATAGAAATAGTTAAGTTGTAGGCATCACTCTTTCAATAAATGATCATTAAACAAGGAAGATAATGCGAAGGTAATAAGGCCTGTCACTCATTTTGATATGCCTTATCATCCTGCTATATAAACAAGAAAAGCAAGATAAAAAATATTTTGATTGAATATCACAAAATATCTGATGAAGTATCTTGCCTCTTAAGTCCAATCTTTTTGAACTTCCAAGGACATATTCGAATTCAGTTGAATCTTAAGCAGTAAATAAATATATTATAATTGAAAGTTTGCATTGTTCTTTCTCATCTAAAATTCTTCCATATTTTATTTTCAGCATAGATGAAGTTCCTTTAGGAGTATTCGACAATTATATGGTTATAGAGAATAACTTGATATCTAATTACACATTGCTAAATTTTTCTCAGCTTGCTGGACCTAGAATTTACAGACTTACAGCTATTTTCACGAATGAGAAAGAATGTACAAATTATTCAACACTTGAATTTGAAGGTGAGTAGTCTTGTCCCTAGTTTTTTGTGACTAGTAATAACTGACACATGAAAGAGTCCAGCCAAATATTTCAGTAAGTATAAATTTTTCCGAAATTTTATTATTTTGAGGAGGGCATCTTGCAATTGTAAATTCGTGGGCGTCAAGGGGCTCACGATGCCTTTTCCTAAAATTCCAGTTCAGAAATTCACATTTTGCTGCACTTTCAACATTTTGAATAAGAATGACTCCAGAATCTGCAAGTACAGGGTGGAGTATTGAGGACGGACGTATCAAGTGTTTTTTTTAGATTGATAGAACTTTAAATTGAAATAAAACACATTAAAATTAAGACTGAAACCAATTTTTTTTATTTGAAAGATAATTTCATGATATTTCTGCTTTAAAAATAATTTCCGGCATATGCCCACCACCACTAGCTCTGAGGAACCGCATTCGACCAGACCGGTTTTGAACCACTTTTTTGAGTAATTCAGGCCTTATTTTATCAATAACTCGAGTTATGTTGGCTTCCATAGCGTCTATTGTTTCTGGTTTATCAGCATAAACCAATGACTTGACATAATCCCAAAGAAAATAATCCAGTGGAGTTATGTCGTATGATCTTGGAGGCCAATTAATTGGACCATTTCTCGAAATAATATTATCGCCAAATATTTCTTTCAATAAATCAATTCTTACGGTAGCAGCATGAGGTGTAGTACCATCTTGTTGGAACCAAAACACTTCTGGTCGATACCATCCAAATTTTGAAACAAATAATCATTGATCATCGATCTGTAACGAGCACCATTTACTGTAACATTAGCTTCAGCATAGTTTTTAAAGAAATATGGACCGATGATACCTCCAGCGTGTAAAGCACACCATAAAGTGCATTTTCTAGGATGCAACGGAAACTGAAGAACTTCTTCACTCCATATAAGGCCATTGTGCTTGTTTACATAGCCGTTCAACCAAAAATGAGCTTCATCACTTAACACAATTTTACGCTTAAAAAGTGGATCAACTTCAAGCTTTTCTAGGGCCCAATCAGCAAACAAATGACGCTTATTATGGTCAAGTGGCTTTAGTTCTTGAACCAGTTGGATCTTGTATGGGTGAAGACCAAGATGTTTACGCAAAATTTTCCATTTGGTGGATGCACAGAGTCCAACTTGTTATGAACGTCGACGAATAGATAAATCTGGATCATCATTAACACTATGACATACAGCAGCGATATTTTCTTCTGTACGTGTAGTTTTTCATCTTGTTGTTATTGCATAGAGTAAATGTTGTCCGAGGAATGAGCTGCTCTGATGGACGATTATGTAAACCATAAATTTCACGAAATGCTCTATAAGTTTGACGAATAGAACACTGATTTTCAAAATAAACTTCAACAATATGTAAACGTTGTTGCGGCGTGAGTCTTTCCATGATAATTTGTTTGAACAGAAATGTCAAAACAACATGGCTTCTACCTTCTGTCAAATCACAGTTATCCCTATCGAAAGTTTTATCACTCTAAAAAAAACATCCTATACTTCCCCATGAAGGGCCGATCAGGGGCTAGTACCACTAGGATCGTAGGGTTAAAGCATTTGTCTACCAGTCAGAGCCATTGAGCTGTGGCTTTTAGAACACCGTATATTCGCGTACGAAAGTTTCATCCGAAAAAACGAGTCTGTCACGGTAGTTCAGCATGAATTCCAGCAGCACTTCAACATTCACTGGAATCGAGATGTTCACGCCAACGAAACATCATTCTTCATTGGGGGCAAGTACTTCATATTCGAAGTGTTTTGATGATCAAAAAATACCCAGGAACTCCAACGGCAGAAAATATTATGTGTCGGACAAGCCCTTCTCCATACTTCAGGTCTATCTACTCGAAACCTTTCCGCTAAACCTCGTTTTAGTAGTCAGAAGGTAAGGCGTAGTTTACACTTTGACCTGCATTTACACCCTTACAAAGTGGCAGTTGGCAATTCAACAGTTACAGCTAGGGAATCGCGAATAATTACTAACTTCGCGCAGAACCTCATCATCTTCATTTCGAAATCGAGAGCAACTATTTATGCTCTTTCGGGAATTTTGTGAACCATGCTGACTTCAATTGCTCGAAAGGAGCAGAAAATCCAAAATGGACGACTCCTAACACTTTGAATATCAGGAGAGTATTGATTAGAGTGAAGGAAATCTTTGAAATTGCAAGAACCTATTAGACCTTAACAAGAAAAACAGTTCTTGGAATTGTTTAGTTTTTTGATCTTATTTATCCTTGTTTGCATGTTGTCCATGATTCATAGAGCGTCGTGGATTTCTGGCTGTTTTTTGTCGACTTGTGGATAATTTACGCATGACAATGAATTGGACAACTGTTTGATGTTCAGTATTTTTTGCCATTTCAGCACTGCCATAAACTTAAATCAGAATGCTTGCAAATTCATTTTGATTATAGCGATTTGATTCTTGAAACCATTAGCCATTACTTAGAGATAAGTACATCCTCAAACGAGCACTGTTCCAGCTAGCTGTTTTTACATCACTACAGAGATATAAGAATGGGGAATTTTTATGTCAATTAGAATTCGTTGAAAGCTGTTTGGTGAAAAATCAATTCAAAGAGTGAATTACTGTATTTCATTTTTATTTGAATATGTGCCTCCACCATTTTTGTAACTCAAAAGCTTATACTTTTTGTAGTACTTGATGCTTAATCACTGGACTTCTAGATGGCGCCTCATTTAAATAGCACCCCCAAATCTGAAACCGTACACAAGATCTAAATGACAAAAGTTCATATTTTCAATAAAATCAATCAAGAGCCATTAGCATGATTTCATTTCTTAATTACTTTCTAATGTTTCTTATTTACAATAAACAGAGGTGTGTTTACTCATTCGAAGTAAAGGGTCTTTCATGAACAGCGCCCCATTTTGTTTTGTGAATAAAACACATAATTTTTTTGAAAATTATTGAAATGTTATTTCATTATTAAGTACAATGGATACCATCAGTTATGAAATAAAATATCATTCAAATGTCCACCAGGGAAACGCTGGCAGGAATGAAGTCGTTGAACCGAATTTTCCATGACTCTCTCACATAAATCACATCGTATGTTAGCAATTACTCGTTCAAAATTGATCTGTAAATCGTCTAAATTTGCTGAATGATTGTTATAAACTAATAACTTAATGTTACCCGAAAGAAATAAGCCTCATCGCTGAGAATAATTTTCTTATGAAAATCTGCATCATTTCCGATTTTTTTAAGCACCAATTACTGAATACACGACGTTTCAAATGATATTTTGGTTTGAGTTCTTGAGTTAAAAGAATTTTTTATGGATGTAAACCAAGGTCTTTTCGTGAAATTCGCCACAAAGACGTCTTGGAGATGCCTAGTTCACGAACACTTTCATGTACGGCAGCCATATTCTCTTCACTTCTTGCATTTCTTTGTCTTATTGGCTGTGTAACATCACGAACTGTAAAATTTGTTGCAAACTTCTTCACTAAATGTTCAACTGTTCTTTTATCCAGACGATTATAACTACCAAAAATTGGAGTTAAAGCACGTAAAGTTAGAGTAACAAATTGCGATTTTTCATAATAAATTTGGATTATTTGTAAACGTTGTTGAATTGTGTACCTTTCCATGATTGGACATTTACAAATACAACTGTCAATGTCACAAATAAACAATGTCTGCCATGCGTGGAGAATGTCAATTTAAAATGGGGCGTTTCCATTGAAAGACACTTTATATTCGTGAAATACATTGTTACTCTAAATATTGTAACCTTCGTCATCTTATTCCTCTCCTCTTTTCTTTCATGTTTTCATTATTCTCTTTTTCAGTTAAGGGAGATTCTGGAATCTTCATCTTCATTCTTGCATCAACCGTTTTTTTGTTCACGGTCGCTCCAGCCATGTGCATGTGTATTCCAACCCTAAGAAAAAAAATTGTTTTCTTCTCGAAGTTTATATTTGGAAAGACCATCGTGCAAGTACCAGTTTCAACTGCAGGGGAAACCAAATATTTAAAGTATGACAAATTTATGATATTTCATCAGAAAGATTTCTCCAAAATTTTGTCGTGTTCAGCCAAAAGAGCAGGGATGCCAAACTGCTCCTTATTGATGTAGTAATACACGATAGCGTTCCGATTATTTGTAGAACAAGGTGTTCACCATTATACGTCATGATTATTTTGAGAAAAATTCATAGCAAGAAGCAAAATACAATTTCTTCTGGGATTCATTATATAATGAGTTTTTAAATTAAAAAACATCAAATTGAAATATATCTGTTGTTTGCAATGATAATCTGAGTCTGAAATACTCATGGTCTACACCTGACAGATGCCATTTATACAAAGTAATATTTTGTATGGGATTAAACAACTTTTCCAAGTTCATTTAAGAATTTCATAACATTGCGAAAATTTATTGTATCAGAGTGTTTCGTGTTGGAACATTTTTGATGGTTTTATCACGAGAGATAAACAAGATATTGTGTCTATATGAAACAATGATTTTAACTGTTTCAAGTGAACGATTGGCCTGAGAATTACAACTATCCAGGTTTAGTGTAGGTCTAAAGTTTCTAGTTATTCCTTCCCAATCAATGGAAGATTTTTCAAGCTTAATCTTGAGAAAAAAAAATTAATTGTGTTGGAACTCAATTACACCAATTGCTCTTATTACAAATCAAGAATGCAGAACTACAAAAGCCGTTTGAAAACCCTCTGAGGTCGCTGAAAAACAACTTGGAAGAAGCATTTAGAGGGCATAGGAAGCAACTAGTTGTTGTTTCTCTAACTCTACTAGAGAAAGAGAGGGCAGAAAATGGCTTCTTTTTCTTAATAGCGCTCATTGAAACCTGTTTAATATCAAAACATTTTAGAAGTTTCATCAAATTCCATAAATTTCTATTCAAAACTTTTAGAGAAGCTACACATTAGTATATCATAATCTGAATCAGTAAAGTAGTAGACTATCATTATTTTGTCCCATTTTGTATAACTTATTAACTACTCCATCACAGAACTATTCTGTTGATGAATATAAATAAAAATAATTAATGATTGAGGATATGTAATAAATCAAGATGAGCAATGTTTCTAAATTAATTAAAGATGTAATTCATTAATATCGGGTGTTTTTTTAGAGTGATGAAACTTTAAATTGAAATAAAGCACATTTAAATTAAGAATGAAGCCAATTTTTTTTAATTTGAAAGATAATTTTATGACATTTATGTTTTAAAAATAATTTCCGGCATATGTTCAGAATGACTAGCTCTGAGGAACCGCATTCGACCAGACCAATTTTGGACCACTTTTTCGAGTAAATCAGGCCTTATTTCATCAATAACACTTGTTATTTTGGCTTCCAAAGCGTCTATTGTTTCTGGTTTATCAGCATAAACCAATGACTTGACATAACCCCAAAGAAAATAATCCAGTGGAGTTACGTCGTATGCAGCAGTAGGTGTGGCACCATCTTGTTGGAACCAAAACACTTCTATGTCGATACCATTCAAATTTTGAAACAAATAATCATTGATCATCCATCTGCAACGAGCACCATTCACTGTAACATTAGCTCCAGCATCGTTTTTAAAGAAATATGGACCGATGATGCCTCCAGCGTGTAAAGCACACCATACAGTGCATTTTTCAGGATGCAATGGAACCTGCAGAACTTCTTGGGGATTGTCTCCACTCCATATACGGCAATTTTGCTTGTTTACATAGCCATTCAACCAGAAATGAGCTTCATCACTAAACACAATTTTACGATAAAAAAGTGGATCAACTTCAAGCTGTTCTAGGGCCCAATCAGCAAGCAAACGACACTTATTATGGTCAAGTGGCTTTAGTTCTTGAACCAGTTGGATCTTGTATGGGTAGTGGATGCACAGAGTCCAACTTGTTGTGAACGTCGAAGAATAAACAAATCTGAATCATAATTAACACTATGACTTACAGCAGCGATATTTTCTTCTGTACGTACAGTTCTTTGTCTTGTTGTTGTTGCATCGAGTAGAGAAAATATTGTCCGACATCTATCGATAGTTCGACGAATAAGCTGCTCTGATGGACGATTATGTTAACCATAAATGTCACGAAGTGCTCTATAAGTTTGGCGAATAGAACACTGATTTTGAAAATAAACTTCAACAATTTGTAAACGTTGTTGCGGCGTGAGTCTTTTCATGATAATTTGTCAATGCTTACTGAACATAAATGTCAAAACAACATGGCTTCTACCTGCTGTCAAATCACAATTATTCCTACCGAAAGTTCTATCACTCTAAAAAATCACCCGATACTTAACCCTCACGATACACTCACAGCCTGAAAATTATGAGAAACCTCTGGAAACGAGAAATCTACCATATCCAATACTGACACGTTATTGATTTATTTCATTTTGTGCTTTACAGCATCCATAAAAAAGAAAAAATGAATGAATCTTACGTTCCACTGGAGTTACAAGTAAGACCAATTTTTTCTTATAATTTTCTAGAGATGTTAAAAAAAGTTCTTCTAGAACTGCGATGAACTGGAGTTTCCTTTGAAATACCGTGAATTGGAATTGGAGACAGGCGTAGAACCAAAACTTGGTAACTTTGGAGTTGTGTATATAGGAAGAGCTTATGGCATCAATAAACTGAAAGGCTTCACAACCGTTGCTGTGAAAACGCTCAGAGGTATGCTAAAATAATCAATTATTCTGGGTTCGAAGGTTCGATTACTGATGAAATTTATTGATTTAGTTGAGTTCTTGTCCTGCTTTAGGGACTAAATTTAATTTCTCTCTTTTTTGCATGCAGCTTTTTGAATAACACATAAAATTTTCATTAGTTTGTGCTTTTTCAGTATTGACATTTTAATTTTCTAATTTATACTGTAAAATATGAAATTCTGGTTCGAAAATTACAATAGTTTCCATTTTCACATAAAAATAATAACGCTCTTCCTTAGCACCATCCTTGACATCCATACTGGATTATGGTTCTCTTTAGTGACTTGTTTAGATTTTTTTGGGGATGAAATATAGAAGGATAATATTAGAAAGCGACGTAGTCAAAAACGTGATCCGCAATTTTCTGTGGAAAGACTTGAGCACCGCTATAGGCGTTATAGCATGGAAGCGACTGCTTATGGAAAAAGGTGTTCTTCGTTGACCATAAGAAGCAATATGACTGCCTGACGTTTCATTTATGAAGCAGTGACACCTCGTGTTCTACTCTACCTTCAGATACATCGACCACATGTAAAAAGAGTTATCTTGAAAATTTTTAATGAAATAGAGTCAGTTTGCTGCATTCACCAACCTGATCTCCACATCAGACCATTGAGCACGTTTTGGACGTTATTGGTAGAAGATTAAAGAATTTATTTTATCCTTCACAAAATTTGGCAAACCTTCATCTTGATATACAAGCAACATACAATACTACACTTTAGCAGCAAATCTATCACATCGTGAAAAGTCTCTCCAAACGTATAATGCTTCGTGGAAGTCCAATGTTTTTTAATTTTGGATTGTACTTGAGAAAAATATAAATTAATAATGATTAAAAAAGCCTACTTTACTGTGTCCTATTGTTTAGTATTACTAATACTAATGTTCTCTTCATAGAAAATGCTCCCGAGGAAGATGTCCAAGCACTGATAGATGAAATAAGTACACTTAGAAAAATTGCTTCACATGGAAACCACGAAAATGTTGTGAAAATGTTGGCGTGTTGTTCCATCGAAAAACCTTATATGATTCTTCTAGAGTTTGTAGCTTGTGGTGACCTGAAGAATTACCTAATGGATCTCAGAAACGAGTGGCTGACTCGAAAGAAAAATAGACATTTCGTTTTCCCAGGGTAAGAAATCAAATTTTGTTTTTGTGTGTCTGAAGATAGTAGACTTAATTTGAATGTATCATATTCAGAATAGTTTCCATTTTTCAAAAAAAAAGTATAATTTTACAAAAAAATGGAAATGGTGTAGGTTATCTTTGAATGCGTTTTTTATGCAATATTCAGTGAAACATTTCCCGAAGTACAATGCCATGCCTCGATAATTTTCGTATATCATGGAGTTTATGTGAAATGTCCAATCAAACAATGACATACTTTTGAGGACACCTTGTAAAAAGAATTATATATTCCAAAGCAATCGAGCATTTTGTTCCAGAGATGAGAAAAGTGGCTCATATGTATCTCCTAATGCCAGAACCATCAGCGAAACGTCATCGAGCCTACCTTCTTCACCTACCGAAAGTAAGTCACATTTTGCATTTATACTGTTTTTTAGATTTAATGCCAATTTGATATCATTTTGATCAATATTTTTTCCTCGAAGATTACATGAGGATGAAAGGTATGATAAGGTATACTACAACTCCTTGCCAGAATTTCAATTTATATCTGTCATACATTTTTAGCTGACTCAACGATTCTCTACGATGATACTGATGAAAGTTTACTCACTTCGCCGACGTCAACACCAACGAAAGTATCTCCAGCACTCAGTAATGTAGAACTTCAGCAGTTCGCATTACAAATAGCCAAAGGGATGGCTTTTCTTGAGAGTATATCAGTAGTACACAGGTAAATCAAATTTAATTTCAACGTCAGTGTTGTCAAAACTTTGCTGTGTAGCATATGCTATGTATACACAACCGAGCTTTAATTATATTATATCACCCAGTGTTTTACAGAAATAGTCATTATCGTAAGGAGTGTACTTGAACTTGAAATAATGTTTTTATTCATGAGACTGTTTGGTTTCCTGAAAGATTAGGCATTATTTGCCTAAGTATTGATTTTATGATTTAAAAAATAATAGGCCATTTTTGTTGAAGCTGAGTGACCTGCGATCAATAAGTATTTAGCCTTGCTTTTCAAAAAATTTTGAGCGAATAATCTCCAACCAGTTTAAGATTCACCTGGATACCTAAATAATTCTTCCAGATATTGAGTCTGGTTTTCGAAGGAACCATGGAACATACGAGTAGATAGCACTTCTCAAGGTAATCGATGATGTTGGAAGAGCCAGAGTAGTCGATCTTGGTGATGCTTGATAAAAGCAAAGCCTTCGATTCAGTTTAATATATTGGTTTCTCTTAAGTGGTTGATGTACCATCTTAAGGGCAGAGCACATAGAGTTGAAATTAGCACCTATCGGTGTTCCTCATGGAGGATAACTTCTTCGGGTGTTCCACAGAAAAGTACTTTGGGCCCTCTGATGTTTGAAATTTGTATTTTTGACTTTGCGGCTTCGTTGGATTTCTGCCTTGCCCTTTTATACGTTAATGATTTTCAGTTGAATTGGTCATGCAATGCTATTCAGACTGGAGATTGCATCGAGTGTATAAATATGGATTTAGGAAATTCCTCCTTAAACGAAGGGCTATGGTTTGAAGTTGAATTCGGTGAAAACAGTCGAGATTTGTTTTGCCACTGAGCGGTAGAGAGTTTATGTTTAGTTGAATCATAGACTACTTTTGAATACTGTTTTTATTGAGTGGGCAGATCTGTGATAAATCTAGGAGTAATTGTTGATAGCTCTTTGCCGTTTGAAGACCACGTCACAAATTTATTCACGAAATCCTTCTTCAAGTTGAAGCTTTTGTATTGATTGATGCATCAGCAGAGATCGGAAATGAAATCGGTGGTTACAGGTTGCAGGCAAGACGATATTCCACCGCCTTCTAACAGTTACCAAAAATGCCTTGAAGGCGTTCAATTGGTTTGTTTTTTTCCCGATCTTGAAAACAATCCCTGGTCAAATACCAGAGAGGTAGACAACAGTTTATTAAGGCAGTTTTTGAAGAATGTAAAGACCTCCGTTCGAAAAATCTAAAGTTCTCTACAAAGCAAGACCTGACGCAAACGTGCTTGCATTGGGTGAAGATCTTTAAATGCGGATTACAAATCTCAAGAAATCCATATTTATGTACTTTCTATTTCTTTATAAACTTACTGTTCAAGAATCACATTATACTTCACCTTTGACATTACGTAAGGACGGTTATTTCATTATTAATTTTTGCAATAAAATATATTGAATTGAACCATATTTTGATACTCATAAATATATCATTATATCATTTTAACTTTCTTCTGTGAAAAACTTCATTATAATACCTTAGTTAATAGTGTGAACAATTTGGTTGTTTGTATTCAAGAACTCCCAGTTTGGCCGATTGGTAGCAGCGAATAAACAATTCTGATATTGAATAAACTTATGATTCTTCTTTGGGCATTTTTCAGAGATCTCGCAGCTAGAAATGTGTTAATAAGCGAAGGAAAAATTCTGAAGATCTCAGATTTTGGAATGTCCAGAATAGGTGACTACGTGCATAGAAACACCTGTCAACAACCGTTGAGATGGATGGCGCCAGAATCCATAGAAAAATTTACCTGTACCAGCAAAAGTGACGTCTGGTCTTTTGGTGTGGTGCTCTGGGAGATAGGAACACTTGGTTTGTACTACATTATTGGTATTTTAAAACTGAAAGATAAAACGAGAATTTTGTTGTATGATTTATTTATACATCATATATTATCCTGATACACTCAGATCTTCTGTAAAGATCCCTCAGAAGCTTTTTCAGCTTGTGCGAGTTGAAGGTCAGTTGTATTCTGGCTAAGCTTTGTAACTGCGTCCTTACGCCACTTGAGGTCACTTCGAAACCGCTTAAATATATTATTATTAAATGTTTATGTTATTATTACTCGTTGTTGTTTTGTTTAATTTCTTTTGTTTGATAAAGTTAAATGAAAACAAGTTTACTCGAGATTTTTCTTGTCACCCTGTTATTATTAACTTTTAAAGTAGGACTCGTCAATTTCTAGGGGAAGTTTGACGGATCATGGAGAGCGTAGAGAAAAAAGTTACCTGTGTATTTTATTGAAATATATTAATTTCATCAGATAATATTAGTGTTTCCAATCAATGCATAAAAACACAACTAGGACTAGACTCGGATTGGATAAAACCTTTGAAATGACGTGTCTATTCAAAAACTTGAAGGGTTGATTTCGGATATTAGGGTTATTAGGTGAAGTGAAATCCCCCTCTAAAAGAAAACTAATGCTTAAAAAAATTGTTTTATTTGAAATAAACGTTGTAGTTGATTATGCAGAACAGTTACTGGGTGAACTGCATATTCTCTATTTATCTATCGATGGAAAAAACACTGACACTGATTATTTATGCAGGTGCATTCCCATACGACAGTATTTCAAATGACTGCATTCTGGAATATCTTCTCTATAGCCTGAAGAAGGGAATAAGACTGATGCGACCAGAAATCTGCACAGATGAACTATATTCGTTGATGCTCAAGAGTTGGTCAGAAAACCCCGATGACAGACCCAGTTTTCAGCAGATCGTTGATTATTTAAGTGGAGAAAAGAAAAAAATCTATTTAGATTTCCAGAAACTTAATCCTGCATACGTGTTTCCACCTACAAAACAAACGTGAAAAACTTTTGTGTGATTTTGTGATACTAGAATTTCCTTGGAATTCGTACTTGATGATCTTAATTTGTGTGAATGTTAAACTGAATGAAATGAAGAATCTTAAGTGTATCATCATCGTATTTTTTTATTTGAAAATGTATGTTACAAACTATGTAAAAATCATTCAAATCAGTCATTCATTATGTAGGCATAAAAGTAAAAGATTATCTACCGCAAGTATTCCTTATTCTCGATTTTTCACATTCTGCTATAATATTTCATCTCAAACATATATTTTTTCTTCCAAATTTATCCTTGTTAGTAGAAATCCACTGTACACTCATTAAATAATATACATAAATGATGATTTATATTTATTATTATGGGTTGAATACATGATAATTGGTTTCGGTCAATGCAACATGTCATATTATAGATTAACAATTCCTTTATTTCCGAAAAATTTTAATCATGAAGTTGATTGAATCATACAAATAGCAACTAATTACTGATATTCGATCAATAATAGACAGTATGATTGTCAGAAAACAGTACAGAAATGCTGTTTACAAAACATACTCCAAGTTCAAAACCAAAAATCATTCAATTCCCAATACGATGGTGAACCATTTCTGCAAATAAAGAAGTTCCTCAGAAACATTAGCAAATCCTTCAGAACCAATAATTTTTGGGAATAATGAAAAAAAAAATTCTAAAGCTAAAATAAATAAATCAAAATGATCAGGAGGTTCAACCCATAATAATTTATATAAATCATCATATATGTATTATTTAATCATTCAAACATATATTCTTTCACAAGAATGAGAAAATAATTAGGAAATAAATTGCCACTGGAGTCTGTAAGAATCATCCATGTTCTAGTCTATTTTTTTATTCATATTTTGAATAAGTTCCCTGTTAAAAGAGGCAGCTAAAGCATTACTGTGAAACTTTAACTCCTTTTGTACTTTTTTACACCTAAAAAAAAAATTATGTTTTCTCTGTTTCTTGGGATTAGGGTTACAACAGGAAATAAATGAAATGGCTACTCTCTATTGATTTAATGTTTACTGCACAAAATATATTCATCGAACATGTTCTTCATTGCTTTTCAAACACTCGATTTACAGGTCAAAATGCAGGTCAACTGTGATAAAGGCATTCAAGAATCAAACAGTCATGTTATAAATAAAATCTAGGTATCTGTACACTTAATGAACATTAAAGATCAATACAACTCAACAATATCATAACTGTTTGAGACAGATTCACCAGTTTATGGTTTCACAAGGATACAACCTGCCAATGTTAAGTTGGTAGGTTGCTCTATTTTTATAATACTGCAGATCAGTATGCTTGGTACAAAAGTAACACCTATATTTCATTAATATTAATAATCATCTTGATATACAGTACTAATTATGTCAATAATATATAAAAAAGTAAAATTAGTAAATTTTGTACATATTGCACTTTCGATATTTCAACTTAAATAATTTGTAAGTTATGTGTTCTTTATAGGAATGATCCTCGCTTAAACATGAACAGCAGATTGAAATTCATTCTGATGTTCCGCCAATTGAAGACTCAACAAAAAATGATGTAAACTTAATAAATATCTCAACAAATGAATTCAGGTTTTTCTGAATATTATATTTACATTATAGTACATATTTCAACAGATTTCTTGTGAAATCAACATGAAACCAACAATTCTTGGAGAATTACCTGATTGTTTTGGTTTGATTCAATGTGTTCAAAGAGAACTTTATTGAGTGGTTAAATGCTCACAAAAAAATGTGGCTAAAATGAACTTTGAAGTTCCAGAGTGAAAAATATTCCATACTGTTAATCATTGAAAGGAAATATATTATCAAGGCATTATCTTGAGCCCAGAACTAAAAAAGGATGTTATTGAAATATTAATTCTTTAGGGTGTTTACTGATAGTGGTATTATCGGTATGTGTTATCAGTAAGTTGAAGGTGTTTTTTTGTAGAAATATCGAAAATAGGTAATAAAAATTTCGATAATTTATGGATCTTTCCACATCATTTCCAATATATCATTCAACTTTTCTCCCTCCACTTAAACTTACATGATAAAAGTGGGTACAATTTGATGTTATACAATTTTATAAACATTTAATACAAAACATGAAAGAAATTGCGGCATACTACACAAGATAGTCCTTGCTTGGCTCAATCCATGCAGTCCTCATACAAAATTCTTATATAATTATTACATTGAGTGACATTTAGCTACAATACTTCAATGGAAATGGCAGTCCCTTAATTTTGGCAGTGGCAAAAAATGTGTCAACCAATAGAATAATGGGCTCTACAGGCACTTTACTTGATGGAAGAGTGTTCTGAGGCTTATTTGATGTTTCACAAGATGGATTTGTTTTCCGAACATTCACCGTTCACCCGGAAAACTCAAAACTTCAACTAAAGCTTCAGGAGACCAAAATGAGTGTCTTGGTAAATAAAAAGTCTATTTTCAATGGAAATCAGAGTTTGAATCTATTATTACTCTCTTAAATTATTACGTATTCTTTAAATGTTGAGAATAATTGCAAAAGGAGCCATCTCAAAAAAATCAACAAAAAACTAGACACAGAGAGCCTAGTACCTGAGCAAGAGGTATTTATAGTCATTATACAATGAACTTCATTATATAGCACCTACAGCCCATATAATAACAGTTTATTAGATCAAGTGAAAATTTGTGCCAGTTGCTGCAAGATTTTCCCAAATTCAGGTAAAATCTCACGTGTTCAATATCTACGTATCAGACTGCATGGAGACAAAGACATTGAATGATTGGGATGATGTGATACATTGAGAGATTCAGAGACAGAGCCACTTACGGCAGTGTTAACTAAAAGGAGTCAACCTATGACCATTTTATATGATTTCCTGAAAGTTTGTACCGTTTCGATTTGTACGCTTATACCCCTACCTAAATTTATATATTAAATCTGATCCCCCTTGGTAACGCCGACACTAAATTATATATACTTCTGAGAATTTACACAACAAATATTCAACATTTTTGAAGGCCCTCTTTGTTAGAACATTACGTCTAGATCAAAATCTTGCTTCCGGAAGATCTTCATTGCAATGAAAATCCTATGAAATAAATGATTTTGATCCTGTCAATAGCTCCTCGATACCTTCTAATAAATTTGGGTTGACTCCCAAGAAAAATAAATATTTATAAAATCTGAATAAGGCAAAGACGGCGCAGAAATAATTTGTCTCCTCAATTTCAAACAAAAATATTTCTGTCTCTTTATGAAAATATGTTATTATAGACAATGATGAATGTTATGTTCATTATTCATTTGATGTAGTTTCTGTTTAAATTACGATATATATTTACATTGGAATATCAAAAAATGGACGACAAAAATTCACAAGGCACGAATTTTTAATAATATCTCGAATACTAAATAATTGTTGCCTCTAAGAAATTTTAGAGCTCAAGTTGAGGCATCGAATAAAAAACAGAGGATAATTAGATCAAATCAAATAAAAAAATAGTTATTACTTGAATATTTATTGATGATATATCGTAATTTGAACAACTCTATAAATATATATAGTATATATAGATATAAATAACATATGGAACTTTCCCCCTGCCCTTTTAAGGAATATGTTCACAGATTGTGATTTGTTGGATCATTTTTATGAGTTTTGGAATTCTTTCTACAGTAAGGCAAATAAGTATTAGAATCACTATTCAAAGAATTTTAAAATCCATTTAATATGACCCACTCAATATGCAAGAGGCTAGCTAGCATTTGCACAGTGTTAGATAATGTTGTATGCAAGTTCTCCAAAACCTGAATTGACACTGTGTAAAATTTGCCAAAAGTTTCTAATGGAACTTCATTCTAAAACTGGGGGAAAATTCCACGCAGTTAGTGCTTCAATGAATATGAGACCTAAATTCAAGAGATATAGGTATTGAATCTATGTCGATTGAGGTAATGTCTTAATGGTGATTTGACTCAGTTATGGGATTATGAATTATAATTTGTGAATCTTAAATTTATTGTTCTATCTTCCTATTAGCAAAAAGAACGCGCTTTTACACAGTATAAAAGTGAGTAGACTAATCTACACATCGATGAAGAGTTAAAACATCCAACTTAGTATCATTAAAGGCAGGAGAGTCTTTATCGTGTTGTGTATATTATTATTTTCATGCCCGAAAACTTACATGGCACAGGTCCGGATAACACTACCATAAGTCATTTCTCATCACTGTTTTCAACATTCTTGGTTGATCGGACGGTACTCTTGTGTACTATTTTGCAATCTGAAGTACGCTGTCGTTTTTTGGTGCTTTTCAAGATATAAAGTGAGCTTTGCCATTGTTTCTTCTATTTATAAATCCATCTAAACATCAGGCTAATTTTCCAAATAATTTACTAAATTGCACTTAAGCCTTTTCGTCAGATCATATATTTCCCTAATCCCTTCGTCATTCAACTTTCTCTCTTTATCTAAAAATTTTTCTACAATTTCCATTTCTGCACCACTCTTCGAATTCTCCCATGATCCGTTACATCTTTCAATTGAAGGCACCTCTGTTTTTAAGTCAGTCCAGTCCAGTCTTACCAATGGAGTAAGCAATTTTTCCAAGAGATAAAGTGGTTACAAAAGTTGCACAGGAATAAAAAATCTACGTATAGTTTGTTCAAATCGAGCAATAATCTCTAATTTTATCTAAATATATCTATTCTCAGTAACATTTCTTAGATGCCGTCCAACAATATGTTAGTAAAAAAATGAATAACTTTACAATAGGTCACAGCCAACTATTTGGTGGTGGGCCATCCGACTGCTGTTTCTTTAAGTATTTGACGTATTATTCTTTTTTCTCCTAACGTGCACATCACTTTCAACAGCAGCAAATAAACCATCATCACCGATTCCGGATCAACCGGAATGAAATCCTCAAACTACTATGAAGTGTGAACCAAGTCGACATCCCATATTTCAGCCAAGAATGGTGGTAGTTTCTTGTTCTTCAATTTCAATGAGAAGCACATTTCTGAATTTTGGTTGCCTAGTGTCCTTAGTTCAGTCAACACAGATAGAAGTTTCGCAAATATCGTACCGGATTTGTGGGCTCTCCTGTAGTCCACGTACGATCTCAACGCCTCCAAGTATATCTCTTGGATTTTTTCGACCTTCCACGCTTCCATGAGATTCGGTCGTTCTGGAAAAAAAATATTGTGTTATGTTATGTGACAAAATGTAATTCAATATTGAATTGAATCAGTCCTTACTTGGTGAAAATCCATATTAAATAATACTTAAATAAGGTTATTCTGATTTTCAAACTTTTTATTGTTATGTTTACAACAATTGTTTTCGCTTTTTATTTATCAAAGAAATATCATTCACTATGGAAACCGAACATAATAATTCTATAAATTCTCTTGATTCAACAGTTACTCGAATAAATAATTCATATGATTTTTCAATATTTCACAAACCAACATATGCAGATTCTATTATACACATTAAATCAAAAATTATCAACATTCAATTGATTGATCCATAGATTAGTTAATATTCCCATGAATTGAGGAAATTTTATTTTAGAACTTAACATAATTAAACAAATAGCTATTAATAACTATGATGACTATGATCCTACGTTGAAGGACAAATTGGTGATGAATAAAAATGATAAAATAGTTTTAAATATGGTATATCCTAATATAAAAGAAAATTATAAATACATATCTTTAAAATACACTAAAGGTATTTCTAAGAAAATTTCTACATACCTCAAACATAAATATGATTTAAGAACTTCATTTAAAACCTATTCAAACTTGAGTAAATTCATTAAAAATAATAAAGCAGTACACATAAAGATGATAAATCGGGAGTTTATAAGTTAACCTACGGTGATTGCCCTAAAGTTTACATAGAGAGACTGGAAGAACTTTCCGACATAGAATTTGTGAACATTTGAAGAAGTTTCCTCATTAATAAAAGCAATTCCACAAATTCTAACCATTTGTTAGAAACAGGACATACTTTCAACCATAATTTTGAAATTCTACATATAGAAAGTAAAAGTTATGCCTTAAACGCTTTAGAATCCCTAGAGATAAATAAACACAATAAAAGTGGAATGTTACTTAACGAACAATTATATTTAAATAACTCACCTCTGTTAAATACATTCAGATAAGCTGAAATTTACAGAGACCCTTTTTTGAGTTTTAGTACTCAATAAAAATTTATTATACTTACTGTAACATAAATAGCAACGGATTTCGGAAACAAGCTTAGTTATTCAAAATGTAAACCTACCTGATGATGCTACTGTGATAGGGAAACAATTGTTGTAAACATAACAATGAAAATTATGAAAATCAGAATAACCTTATTTGAATATTATTTGAAAGTAATCCAGTTCTCATTTTATGGAATGCTTAAGATATACAGGGTATCTAAGTTTCACGTTAATATATTTCAGGGCTCTAGAATCACGTATAGAATCATTGATATCTTATTTTTTTCCTACAAACGCAAAAACCATTGGTCTTCATTTGCATAAATCTATTTATGAGAATTAGGTAAGCCAAATAGTTGTGGGATAAAAAACTTCACTTTCAGCTTTGTTTATATTGAAGAGTTCAAAATTTTTAATAATACACTGAACTGTTTCACGTGTACGTTCGGTAAAATTCTGTCTTTCAATGAAAGAACTAAAATATTTTTTGAAATCTTTCAGAGAATAGTCCTCAAACGAAAAGACTTATCTGATTGGTTCTCATACGGTAGGGTTTTCAGACGTGTTCTTACGATGAAAGAATAGTTTGAATCTGTTTATTTAAACTTACATATTTCAGTAAACTGTGATCGATTGATGGTATTGACCTGGTCAGTGAGAATACCCCAGGTAACACTAGGCAATTTTCTTCACATAGCTAATATACAGCGTGTCCAAAAACCGTACCGGGTATTTGTTTTGGCGCTACATTTGAAAGTGAGCGGTGAAGGGGAGTGGGGAAGAGATCGTGGTTTCTGTCATTTTGTGGAAATTTAGTAAAGATGTAGCAGTACCCGGAAACGCATCGTGCTTTTTGCGTACGAGCGTATTATCGCAACGGTGATTCAATAGTGGCTTCTCAACGTTTGTATAGTGTGATGTATCGTACAAGCCATACACCAAGTGACGACAGCATTAGAAAATGGATCCGGATGTAAGAGAATACAGGTAAGGCGGTGGAAACTCAACACTCTAGCCGCTCTCGTTCAGTCCGCGACGAAGAAACGATTCGAGAAGTGGAGGCATCAGTTCGTCAAAATCCGTCTGTATCCATCCGAAAGCGCCAATCATTAAACATAAAAAATTCGTCCTTGCATTTGATTTTAAAGAAATCTTTGCATTTAAAAGCCTATAAAATTCAATTGGTTCGAGAATTAAGGGATACAGACTATGCTAATCGATTGAATTTTGCCAAAGAAATATCGTGTGTTTTTTTAGAGTGATAGAACTTTAAATTGAAATAAAACACATTTAAAGTAAGATTTAAGCCAAATTTTTTTTTATTTTAAAGATAATTTTATGACATTTATGTTTTAAAAATAATTTCCGGCATTCGACCAGACCAATTTTGGACCACTTTTTCGAGTAATTCAAGCCTTATTCCGTCAATAGCACGAGCTATGTTGGCTTCCAAAGCATCTATTGTTTCTGGTTCATTAGCATAAACCAATGACTTGACATAACCACAAAGAAAATAATCCAGTGGCGTTATGTCGCATGATCTTGGAGGCCAATTAATTGGATCATTTCTCGAAATCATATTATCGTCAAATCTTTCTTTCAATAAATCATTTAATACGGTAGCAGCATGAGGTGTAGCACCATCTTGTTGGGACCAAAACACTTCTGGGTCGATATCATTCAAATTTTGAAACAAATAATCATTGATCATCGATCTGTAACGAGCACCATTCACTGTAACATTAGCTCCAGCATCGTTTTTAAAGAAATATGGACCGATGATGCCTCCAGCATGTAAAGCACACCATACAGAGCATTTTGCAGGATGCAATGGACCTGCAGAGCTTATTGAGGATTGTTTTCCCTCCATATACGGCAATTTTGCTTGTTTACATAGCCGTTCAACCAGAAATGAGCTTGATCACGAATCACAATTTTACGATAAGAAAGTGGATCAACTTAAAACTGTTCTAGGGCCTAATCAGCAAACAAACGACGCTTATTATGGTCAAGTGGCTTTAGTTCTTGAACCAGTTGGATCTTGTATGGGTGTAGACCAGGAACTTCACCCTAAATTTTCCATGTGGTGGATGCACAGAGTCTAACTTGTTGTGAACGTCGACGAATAGACAAATCTGTATCATCATTAACCCTATGACTTACAGCAGCGATATTTCCTCCTGTACGTACAGTTCTTTGTCCTGTTGTTGTTGTTGCATTGAGTAGAGAAATTGTTGTCTATTGATAGTTCGACGAATAAGCTGCTCTGAAGGAATTTCACGAAGTGCTCTCTATAAGTTTGGCGAATCGAACACTGATTTTATAAACGTTGTTGCGGCGTGAGTCTTTCCATGATAATTTGTCAATGCTCACTGAACAGAAATGTCAAAACAACATGGCTTCTACCTTCTGTCTAATCACAGTTATCCCTATCGAAAGTTCTATCACTCTGAAAAGAATACCCGATATATGCACGCAATAATTCCTTGATATTTATTCTCATAACTGAAAATTTAGTTATTCTTAAAATGTATAAGGAAAATTACCAGAAAAGATGACAATGGCGGTGAGTAGAGCATATTCAGCGTTGTCAACTTTCATGTGGTACATCAATCTACAGAAATGCAGCAAATCTTCGACAGTTTCACCCATGCCAGCTAGGTTGTAGCTATCTCTAGAGTAGGGCATATTGTTGACGAATAATATGGAATCTGAGTTGTAGTCATATCGACGTGCCATTCTGAACATCATTACTTCACTCGAACATGCCTGGAAAAGAAGAAAAATTTATAATTAATCATATACGCATTTTAACCCAGTATATAGAGTGATTCTTCGAGTTGTACGATATAATCAATATGTTGATTGATAATCTTGAATCCCATGGACTGCTATTTTTCAACTGGTTTATATAGTATTTAAATGAATATCAAAAAAACTTATTTTTGGAACATCATGTATATTTTAATTAATGAAATTTTTGTCACACTGGATCAGAAGTTTTTTGAAGTTTGCGTTATGTGTTACGTATTAGGAATTTATTGATATTTAACAATATAATGAAGTTGTTTCAATGAAGTGAATTATTTATAAGCGTTGAAGAGTTATAGTCTGTAATATGTTTGGAATTATATATTCGTGAAATATGAAATTCTTTCAAAATTAAAAGGATATATATTTCAATTGAACATCTTCATTACTGTAATATTCAGAAGAGAATAGGTTCATAAGGAGTCTTTCAATGGGAACGCCCCATTTTTAAATTGACATTACTCACGCATGGCCGCCATTTTTTATTTGTGACATCGACAGTTATATTTGTCAATGTCTACCATTTAATTATGAAAAATAACGTTTACAAATAAATTTATCTGTTACTCTAACGTCTCTCTTGCGTGCTTTAACTTCAATTTTTGGCGGTTATAATCGTCCGGATAAAAGAACAGTTGAACGTTTAGTGAAGAAGTTTGAACCCAATTTTGATGTTACAGTGCCAGTGGGACAAAGAAATGCAAGAAGTGAAGAGAAGATTGGTGCCGTACGAGAAAGTGTTCGTGAAGACCAAATTTATCGATTTCTCGATATTCACAAGAACTAGGCATCTCGCAGGTGTCTTTGTGGCGAATTTCACGAAAAGACCTTGGTTGACTTCCAAACAAAATTGTTTTAACCCAAGAACTCAAACCAACAGATCATTTGAAGCGTCGTGTATTCAGTAATTGGTGCTTAGAAAAAATGGGAAAAGATACAGATTTTCATAAGAAAATCATTCTCAGCGATGAGGCTCATTTCTGGTTAAACGGTTATGTTAACGAGCTGAATTGCCGTATCTGGAGTGGTGATAAACCTGAATAATATCAAGAAGGACCATTACATTCTGACAAACTTACTGTATGGTGCGGATTTTATGCTGGAGGAGTCATTTTTTTTTCAACGAAACTCATGAGGCGTTAACTGTCAATGGAAATCGTTATCGTTCAATGTTGACTGATTTTTTATGGCCTGAATTGATTCGTCTTGATTTGCAGAACATGTGGTTCAGGACGGTGCCACTTGTCATACTGCCAATGACACAATGACTTTATTGCAATCAAAATTCGGTAATTCGATTATTTCAAGAAATGAACCGATAAATAATCCGCCTCGTTCCTTCCATTTAACTCCATTATTATTATTATTATTATTATCCTGATACTCCTAGATCTTCTGTGAAGATCCCTCAGAAGCTTTTTCAGCTTGTTCGAGTTAGGAGTTCAGTTGTGTTCTGTGTAGGCTTTGTTACTGCGATCTTGCGCCACTTTAGGTCACAGCACTGTTAATTTTTGACCCAACAGTGAAATGGTGGCAGATACCCGTCCAACTAGAAAATTTCTTTTCTACCTGAACAGGATTCGAACCTGGACCTCCCGGTCACGAGTTGGACTTCTTTCTTTAGAGTTATATTGAGTCATTGGTTTACAGCAATCATCCAGGAAATTTAGACGATTCACGGATCAATATTGAGCTAGTAAATGCTAACATACGACTTGATTTGTGTGAGAGTCATGGATAATTGGGTTCAGCGACTTCATTCCTGCTAGTGTTTGCGTGGTGGACATTTAAATGATGTTTTATTCCATAACTAATGGTATCCATTTTACTTTATAATGAATAAAAATTTCAATAATTTTCAAATAAATAATGCGTTTTATTTACAAAACAGAATGGGGCGATGTTAATGAAAGACCCTTTAGTAACGACGTTCATAATAAAAGAAGTGATCATTGAGCTTACCTTCAAAAGAGCAATCTGATCTTCTCTTAAAAGTTTATCAAAACCTGGCAATCTCTTGGCAAATTCCACAATTAATTGGACTGTCAATATGGTTATTTCTGTAATATGTCTGAATCTTACATCACACTGGTCTTCACCTTCGATAGGCGAGTTCTAAAAGTGAGAAAGACACATTTAGAGAACTGAAAATAATCTGAAACGAATAGTGAAACATTGTAATAAGAACAAAATTTTGATTATGATGTCTGTACGAGATTACCAAATATGACATACTGAACTTACCATTATTCGTGTGACGTCTTCTTCTGGAGGATGTTCATGTTCGCTCTGGAAGTACACCAAACGGTGAATAAGCTCTTCTTGCTCTGGTGATACGGGCTTAATACCATTAAGGGGCAATTTTTTTTCTGAATCCGGCTGCTGGAATTTTGCAAACCAGTCCTTAAGGAGAAACAGAAAAAAATACGATAAACACAGGTGATCCTTTAATGGAAACAAAATTGTCATTATATGTTTGATTAATTTGGTGTTATCTTGATTGGAATTTATATTGAATTTCAATTGAAATGAAACAATAGTACAAATTGAAAATAATTTTTTTTTATTTTTGAAATCTTTATGCATTTTTCATAAAGATGCTACGATAAAAAAGTACTAGGATATTGTTTTCTGTGATTGTCGAGGTGCATTATGAGTACATGTCAAACCGTAAATAAGGAATATTATCTGGAAGCTATGAAGCGTTTAAAAGATAAGTGTAGGAACAACCGGCCGAAGACAATTGGATTTTGCAGCAAGATAACGCTCCAAGCCACAAAACGCGAATGCTGATCTGATGGAACACAGGATCAATATCCTCAAATCAACACAGTATTCGCCAGATTAAGCACCATGTTATTTTTTTGTTCTCCTGAATAAAGCTATCCATTCGTGAACGGAAATTTTCATATTAGAACAATGTGGTGCAAGAAAACGGGTCACTAAGATTTTACACTGTCTTTTTCCAATAGACTCACGTGTTCAAACTGATTCAATAATGTTTTGTTTCATCTATCTTTCATTAGAAAATCAACTAAATATACGCAAAATGTAGACATATGGGCTAAAAAACTTGATAAAAGAAATCATCTTCGAATAATTCTTCACGATATCATCGTTGATCAGTTGCGTTCAAGATTGGTCATTGAGAAGTTTGTTTTCCACTCTCTGAAAGAAACAATTTCATAAAATGAAATTGAAGATTGTGCGAGGATATAAGCACTTATTGAAAATTGGCTGAGCCAGAGATCTGTTGCTGGAAGAATGAATGTTGCCCTATCTAGAGTCCAAGGAATATTGACAAGGCATCAGGAGACAGGCAGGCTGTCCAAAAGACCTGGATCTGGAAGAAGACGTTGAGGCATAACAGATTCATGGTTTCCTCAAGTCTTCGAAATCGCCATCTTACTGCTTTTGAAGTTCGAAATCGATTGGTGGAGGTACGTCAGGTAAACGTAAGTGAATGAAACGTGAGACGAAGCTCAGAATCGAATTCAGAACCATAGAGACCCGCGACAGGTCTAGAACTTCTCAGAGAGCATCGAATTGCGCGTCTTCAATTTGCAAGAATCACATAACCTGATTAGAAGCTCAATGGGCCCAGGTAATTTTCTCTGATGAATAGAGATTCAGCATTCGAGGAGCTGATGATAGTAGACGCGTTTATAGACGTCCAGGAAAAAGATATGCCGATGCCTGTTTCGAGGAGCGAGTTCCATTCGAGGAGGTGTGTCTTTAGAGGGCCGCACAGTTGGTTTTTATAAATGGATCTTTAACAGCATTAAGGTACTTAGAGGATATTCTTATGGACATGTTGTACCTTATATACCATTTCTAGGAAAGCAGAGAATTTTTATGCTTGACAGTGCACGCTCATATACTCCTCGAATAGTGACAGCGTACTTGAATGAGGTTGAAATTTCAAGGTTCAACTGGCCAGCAGGAAGTCCTAACTTAAATCCCATCGAGCATCTATGGGACAAACTGGGAAGGCCGGTCAGAACTATGGTTCCATCGCCCAATAATATACAAGATCTCCGTGAAGCTCTTCATCATAAATGGGAGAATATTCCAAAAGAAAATATTTGAAGGCTCATCACGACCATACGAAGACGTTTGGAAGCTGTAATCAGAGCTAGGGGAGGTACACGTCATACTGATAGAAAGGTATTTGAACAGTAATAATCAAGTGACCGGTTTATTCTGCTCGCCAGTGTATTTGAATTCAGTGACACCAAAGTGATATAAACTCCAAGTTGCAAGGCTATGATTCAATTTTTTCTTAAACCTTTGAAATTCTTACCCCTTTAAAAAGCTCAATTAAATCCATGTAAAATATATAATATCAATTATTGGATATTACTCGATTTTGAAAACCATGTTTTATGACTTTTTACAAGCTGGCTGATGGAAACAATAGAAAATAATTGACTGATGACAGAATAAGAGTATTAGTTCCTTTCATATATTTAAAGAAATAATATAACAATTTTAACGAAGGGTTAGATCATCAATTTACCTCGGTTGGCTCTATTTTGATCGATTCTGGTGATCCATTGGTTGTACTATTTGGTTTGTCCTTCTCTTTCTGTGCCTTCTTCTCTTTTCTTTTTACTGCGCACTGTACTTCCGGGACAACACATTCTGGTCTCATACCCACAGCAAGACATTTTTTAAGCCTACATTCCTGACATTTTCTTCTCATGTACATATCAATCTCACAGTTCTGACCATATTTGCATTTATATACAGCGTTTTTCGTAACACTCCGTCGAAAGAAACCTGAAAGTAATTTAAATTTCAATATAAATGGAAAATTATAACACAGGTATGAATAATCAACAATAGAGATGAATCGTTCGGTATTAACATATAATATTAAAATGGACATTATTAAAAACACTGCAGATCTATTATATTTTTAGAGTGGAATATTTATGGCCTGGATGACTTTGGGATGACAGATCACAGAATTATGTATTTTTGTTCATCTTACGATGTAGCTTCTCCAAGAAGTTACACACAAATTTGACATTTCCAGGGGAAACGGGCTGTTGAATAAGCGCACAAAAGCTTTTGACTTCACGTCAATGGTTTTAACTATTTTATTTGAAGATCAACTACTGCGCTGATGTAGTAGCATTCCTTCTTAATGTATGCAACATTCTTGATCTGTACCTAAAGATGGCGTTAAGAATTTGGCTTTCAATATAACATATGGTAATCTAAATCTCAAACTTAAGATTCATAAATCCAGAAAAACCAGAATTAGGCAAAAAATGCGATCGATTCTTTCCCAAATATTCTCCAGATGAGAGAAAACTTTTTTTTATATTAGCTTGGCCAGAATCAAAAATGGTTCACGAGTCATGAATATTGATGAGCTCGACGACCTTGGCCACACGAAATACTCGATGTCTCTGGTACATAATCAATTATGGCGCGATAAGGTTGTTTGTTCTGTCGAAAATTCGAAAGGACAGTAAACTACTCGCTGTCGTGAACAGGTTAACGATCACTAGACGTTTTGTTTACGTGCTAACAACCGCCTACTTTGTGTATTGCCGTACGATGTTCGAGTCGCCTTGTGCTATATCGGATATTTTGCAGATGAATGAACATAATTAAATAACCAATATTATAAAGGCTGTAACAGGTTATTATGCAGATATTCCAGGAGGCGATAGTACTAGTCAAAGAAAGAAGAATGCCAATCTAATCATGGTCGAAAACGCACTATTTTTTATATATGTATCCTGAATATTGAAATGCTTTTCGTATTTTATGCTACTTGATTCGTATCCTTGAATATAACTTAATAATATTCAATATACTCTGAACTTTTGTCAACCCCCTGTTCGTTGATATTCAGTGGATGAAGAAACTAACTAACGTCTTGTCTGCAATGGACAAATTTCCATTACTTCAGCGAGTCTGAAGGAACTGAGTTTGTATTTTAGAAATTTTGCCATCAATAAGAATAGAACTTATGGAGCATGGTTCTAAAAGGTCCATACAATAAGAAAAACGGGTAAAAGATGTTGTCATAAAACCAAAGAATGCGAAGATCGAACTCTTTGAGTTTTTGGCTTTGAGTAATCGCAACGCTTTCACAAGAGCGATAGCATACCTTTCATTCACCATAGAATGCGATACTTTGGACTATTCTCATACCATCCTCATTGATGTGGTGTAGAGAATGAGTACAATGGAAACAAGATGGAGAACGGTTGTCTTTTGTGACGAATCAAAATGGTCTTTGTGGACCAATGATATGCACCACAGATGTTGTGTAAGTGAACTCCTTATGGTAATATATTACTTCATAAGAGGCAATCTGACCCACCGTTACACGTAGAAAGTTGTTCTCATATGTATCATCACATCCTTGGATCCTTCGCCATGAACTGATCCAAGAAGATATGCGTGACCACATGCAGCGTGAGTTAACTTGGACTACTTCGAAGAAAATCGAGTGAATTCGTTGCCATACCGATCTCCGAATTCTTCACTCACTGATAGAAGGTTACTTAATTTAATCCAGCCTTCAAAGTCTATGACACACCTTTGTCAGAAAGTACAGGTAGCCTGGAATACGACGGAAGGAGATGAATGACTCCTTTAGAAACATGTCCTGATATATGAATGAATGAGTCTATTACGCATCGTGGAAATCTAACACATTAATGATTCTTTTTGGATTAATCTTGGCTACTGACTGCCCGATTTTTGATCGTTTACTTATCATGTTTTAAGAGACCTATAAAATTATAGAAATATTTTATTGAGTATGCTTATTTTAATGCAACTTGATATAATTTGCGTCAATTACAAAAATGTTCTTTATTGTGGTGTCAATGAGTCTTACAGATGAAAATATCAATTCCTCCATAGTTCCTTCTTATTTATGCATCTGAATCAATTTTCTTTCTCCGAAGTTGAAACGTACCGATATCTCCTCAAATCGAGCATAATACTCTAACAATGAGTCTGCATAGATTGTATTCACGATGAAACAAGTCTAACACGGAACGATAGATATCATAGTAATTAAAACGCGATAAAACAAGATGATTACTGAGCATTAACCTCAAGCTTCTTGTGGGAAATTGACGGCTATTGTGAAGAAAATTCAGGGACAGATTTACTCTCGGTATACAGCTAGATACATGCAAGAATGCAAGGTCAAGAAGGGAGTACGTTCACTATAGAACTATCAGAATTTCAATATACAAGAAAAATAAATTTTGATTGAAGCCAAATGATGGCACATATGAAAATAACTTATATTGAAACTTAGAAAAGAAAAAACTCCTGAAGGAGATGAAAATACCATAAGCTGAATTCTTCATGTCAACAGCTCAGAACTTCTTCTTTGAGTTCTATGTGTACCGGTGAGGACTTCATCAAGGCAGTCTTATTATATTGGTTGGCATCCGAAACTTTTCTGTAAAGCTCTTGACAAACCGAGTTTTGAAGTATGCCGCAAGACATTCTCTCTTTTTTATTCGAATTTTCCTTGCAACGTACACTAAAACTCTACTAATTACTCATAATATAGCTTATTACTGTAGTTTTCGACATTTTACCTCATCTTCAGGATTCTTCCGTATAACCAGAGTACGGCAACTGCGACTTTAACCGCAATTTCCTTTGGTCAGAGTCCATGTCTCTATTCCATATAGAGGAACCCAAAACACATAGCATCTCAGGAGGTTTCTTTTGGCATTCATAGTGAACCGTGACTCTTTAATACTTACTTAATTATGCAAATTGATTAGTTCTCATTAATGTCTATTAAGTTGTGCTATGAGCAGCGTACTTCAAATATTAAAGTTATTTATCGAAAATACTCAATGTATTATATACAATTCAACTTCAAGAATATTCACATGACGTTAGTTCTAGATTCAACCACCACATTTGAGTCGAAGAAATATATTTTACCGAAATGTATCTTCTTGGGATATTACCTTTACAACCTTCACATGTTAGAGCATTATAATGATATCCTGAAGCTCTGTCTCCACAAACTAAACACAATTCTTCCTGCTGTCTTGGTGTTGGGCCTTTCTTCTTTTTCGAGTCACCACTATCCGCACTGAAACCATTGAGACTGCTGGGTGATAGGTCATCTCTACCTGTAATGAAAAGAGAAATTAGTTCGGAATCAGTCGGAATCAGGTCGTGTTGATTACATGAGTATTAAAAAAACTAAATTTGAATTTTACCAATTATTGATAGAAATATATAAGAACGTGACTCATATTTTGAAGTTTCAACATTTGGTGCAAGTAGAGCATGCAGACGTAGAATTGGCACTCCGACAGCTGAGGAATAGAAAAAGCTCCGGACTAGATGGCATCCCAAATGAATTGCTCAAGTATGGGGGGCAGCATCTGGTTAAACAGTTGACCCTGCTGACTAAGGCCATCTTCTACCACCACAGAATACCGGACCAATGGCGAACAAGTATCGCCATCCTCATGTTTAAAAAGGGAGACAAGAGAAAACCAGAGAACTACAGGGGTATAAATCTACTCAGTACAACATTAAACTTAATAACTAAAATAATCACCAATAAGATCAATAATATTATTTTCCTATCCGATGAGCAACAAGGCTTCAGATCAGGGGGATCATGTAATGATGCAGTATTTGTTGTGAGACAGATCGTTGAGAAATCTATTGAATATAACCGGCCCGCATATATGTGCTTTATAGATCTTCAGAAAGCATTTGATCGAATTCAAATACAAGATGTCGTGCACCTTCTCTACAAAAGACAGATACCGACAGATACAACTTAATTAAAGTAATTGAAGATATATATATAGCTCCAACAAAATACAGGCTAAAATCGATGGAGAACTCACCAGACCTATATCAGTGGAGAAGGGAATTCGACAGGGTGATTCTTTGAGCCCATTGCTTTTCAACCTGATCATGGATGAAATAATAAAGAAAGTTCGCCGTCTCAGGGGGTATAAAATGGGCAATAAAAATATTTCGATTCTTTGTTACGCTGATGACGCGGTGCTGATTGCAGAGAACGAGGACGACCTGCAGAGGCTTCTATATCTCTTCGATTCCATGGCAAAATCCCTGAATATGGTTACATCTGTCACAAAAATAAAATGTTTGACTACATCCAAATATCCTCTCAGATGTAAACTCGTCGTCGATGACCAAATCATACAGCAAGAGATGACGTTCAGATACTTGGGAATAGAGCTTTGTGGTTTTGGGGATGTAGAGTCTGAGGTGAGACAACAGGTAAATAAGGCAATGAGAACAGCTGGATGTATGAACGACACCATATGGAGTAACAAACACTTCCGAACCGAGACAAAGGCAAGAATCTACAAAGCTACCATAAGACCAATAATGACGTACACAGCAGAAACACGACCAGACACAACAAAAACTAAGAGGTTGTTGGAAACATGTGAAATGAAAGTCCTAAGGAAAATAGCTGGAAAAACGCTATTAGATAGAGAACGCAGTGACAACATAAGAAAAATGTGCGGGGTGGAAAAGGTGCTTTCTCCTGGGGAGAAAGCACGAGTGGAATGCACACATAGACCGAATGGATCATGAGAGAGTGGTCAGAATCGCACGTGATAAATCTCAAATGGGAAGGAGAAGTATAGGAAGACCGCGAAAAAGGTGGAGCGATAACATGACTGCCAACTGAACACCGGACAAGTTACGAAGAAGGAACAGGCATAAATGCCTATAATGAAGAAGGAAGAAGAAGAAGAACATTTGTGTCAGGAGATAAGTGATATTTGACATGTTAACATTTAATTTCGAATTAAAGTAAATACTTCAATAGGACATAAGGTCCTTCCATAGGCTTTTGTTTTTATAAACTTAACCAAATAATTAAAAAGAGCCGGTAATTTGAAATAAAGGTTTTCTAATATTATATCTATTTGCCTTTAGTCTTCAGTAACAGATTGACACAATGACTTTTGAGTATAAAGCAAGGAACGGAACTGGTAGATCATGACTTAATACTAGATATAGTAGCTTCAAAATGAAGGAATGGTAGAAGTGTGACTTTTACGAGATGTAGAATATGTTCTATTTTGAATGTCCACAAGATGATGCCCACTCATTAAAACCATACTGAAGCGTTTCCTTAGCGGACATCAGGAAGGAATGACCTTCCATCGTATGAATACAAATTCTTCAATTTACTACAATCAGAAGACAGCAGATCGAAATTTTCGTAAATCCAACTCTGTCTAGTATATCAATGAATAGTTCTGAAAGTGCAATCGCTGAAACACAGAAAAAGGAAGTCAGCGCCAAATAGACTGAATTACAATCAAGTCCCCGTAATATAAGAAGATGTTTCGAATTCTGTGCACGTTATTTTTATGAAGGCGTTTCTCGGAATGGTCGAGGACGTTCTCTGACTCCTAAATTCAGTCTGGACAGTCAGATTCAACCGACAATAGATCGCCCATATCGTGTACCGCGTGGTAGCTTCTTTGTACTCCGCTAGGTTTCAATTTATAATACTGTCACGAAGTTCTTGACGGAATTGAAATTTGTGTTAAGGTAGACATTGTCTTGGATCGAAGTTATGTAAAAGTAAACATCCCAGTAATCAGTTGGGCTGGTCTATTGTCAGTTCATATCGAGAAATTGAGGCCAGAGGCGTCATACAATTCTTTTCTTAGCATACGGTGCAGAATTTAGGTAGAGTATCACTCGTGAATACCGTTTTATGAAATACTGCACAAAACAGCTCGTAAGTAAATACAGGGTTGGGCAGTCAAGATCGACATTCTTGGAACTGCTAGGGCTAGGGGAAATTGAAGAGCCGATCGGGGTGGGGGTTAATACCGTAAGGTTCGTAGGGTCTTAGCATTTGTTTATTAGTCAAACCCATGTAGTTGTGGTTGCAACACGTGTATGCGCGTGTGAAAGTTTCGAAATGACGAGTCTGTAACGGCAGTTCAACGTGAATTTCGTCGCCACAACATTAATCGGATTCGAAATGGGTCTTCACAAAACACTATTTTTCTTTGGGTCTAAGCACTTCGAATATGAGGTGTTTTGACGAACAAAAAGCAGCAATGGACTCCACGACCGGCTCGAACCTCAGAAAACGTTGAACAAATCGGACAAGCTTTTCTTCATAGTCCAGGTCGGATTGCTCAAAATTATTCCGATGAACTTTGTTTGATTACTCTGATGGTAAGGTGAATTTTACACTTTGATCTGCATTTCCACCCTTACAAATTGTCAGTTGTTCAACAGTTACAACGCCTAACTTCCGCGCGTGAGATAGAAACACTTTTTAATCATCATTTTTTTTGTCTGATGAAGCTTATTTCTATCTGAACGGCTTGGTAAACCAGCAGAACTGCTTAGTGAACCAGTAGATCGCTTCATAGCCTGAAACTTATAGTTCCAACACTTATTGACCCTCACTTTTTTTGAAGATACCAATGGAAGAGCTCTAAACTATTTATTTCATATTTCTTTATTATATTAGTAACACCATTAGTTGCATAATAATAATGATAATAATAATTCATTCATTTATTTTCGACAATTAAATGTATAGGACAGGTCATAAGAAAAGTACAAAAATATAAGTGTACAAAATCAACTATTCACTAATATGTCAGAAAGAATTATAACATTTAGTCAGCAATATACCTTTAAAAGTTTTCTTAAATTCCTTGAAATTAAGAGGTGGAACACCATGCGGCAAGTGATTATAAAGTTTAATGCATAGGGGACATCTCAAACTTGGCTGTATTGTGTTTTGGGATAGACAATATTCCCTCACTTCAGGTCTTATAGCCATGAAAGCTGGATAACTATAACTATAGGTTTTTTCATTTTTCTTTACATATATAAGACATTTCAAAATAAAAATGGAGGATCATATTCATACCATGCGTAAGATCCGTTTCTGTAATATGAAAGACCTGTCACCTTTTGAAGAGTTTCCTCACAGCAATACATTATATGAGAAGTGACTATAGACTAAACTATAATATGTATTAACAAGAGATTCTATAGAGATTAAATGTTTCACTCTATTAATAACATAATATGAACTATTCAATTTCTTACAGAAATATTGAATATGCATAGACCACTTCAAATTGTTATCTAAATAGATACCAAGAAATTGTAGTAGTACTACTCGTAGATGGGCTGAGAGTATCTGAATACCGAATGACAACTCTACGTTCATTATGGGCAAATGTAAAATGAATACATTCAGTTTTATCAATGCTGACCATCAAATTATTCCCCTGACACCAGCTCACAAAGCTCTGTACTGAAAGCTCACAAAGCGTTTGAAGCTCCTCAAAAGTAAGCGCCGTAACTGCCATTGAAGCATCATCAGCGAATAAGCCAATACATAACTTTTTTGGGAGTGATAGTATACTGTGACATCACAGAATGTTACATAAACTGATGATCATTCGTCGCAACTTATTGGAAAGATCATTAACAATATGTGAAAATAGAAGTGGTACTCCTCAAGTTATATTGTACTCAGCAGATGAAGAGTTCTGATTTTTGACAAACATGGATCTACCCTCAAGATAGTTGAGGTTCCAATCCAAAAACACACCTCGGAAGCACAAGTTGAAACATGTATTAATTATGAGTTTGAAGGACAAACTATCAAAAGCACGTGAAAGATCGAAAAATAAGCCTGCAACATATAAGCTGTTTTAAGGCAGTCATAAACGAACTCAACAAAGTGAATTGCTACCGTTTGAGTTGAGTAGCCAGAACGAAAGCCATGCTGGGCGGCATCAAGTATGTTGAATTTTTCTAGGTACTCAATAATTCTATTGAACACAACTCTCTCGAATACCTTGGAAAAAAAACTTAAAAGAGAAATTGGCCTATAAGTTGTGATACTGCGTATATCATTTTTCTTTTGAAAACTGGAACAACCAAGGATTTTTTGAGGAGTGAAGAAAACACGCCTAGTCACAGAAAGGTTTATGCACTGAGCAAAGTGTTCACATATATTTGAACTAATAAATTTCACTTAAAGTATTCACCATAGACCATACAGTTTTTATTGTCCGACACATCAATGAGTTTACTATGATATTTCAGTTTCGCATTCCTGATCATTGAAACATAGGACGATTTGGCATTTTTATATGAACCATATGTACTCTCACATTTTACGTTTGAACGTAACCAATGCAGATTCCTAAGTTCCTGTTTAGCAAGAATTATTTCAATGGTGATCCACCCTTTAACATGACTAGTGTTCAACCTGATAAGAGGAAAACAAAATTTAAATATACCTCGAATTCTGCTAATTAATGCTTTAAAACATTTGTTAATATCATCAGTTTCATATATATCCTGAAAATCACAGCTCAAAATTAGTGAGATTTTGCCGACTCAAGTTTGAGTTCAATATTTTTAAGGTCTGTATCATAGACTGCAATATTTCTTAATAGGAAAAAGTTTATTGCTCAGACAAGTGGCGTAACCAATACAATAAGAGAAGGAGAAATTATGGAAGAAATAAACTACATATAAGAGTGAGATTATTTCAGTTGAATACCAAAGAAACAAGTGCAAACTCCACGATGAATTTCGACTGTAGTCAGTGGTTCTTAAAAATACAGGTGAAATTCTACGTATAATTATTCAAGATATGTTCAGAACAATATCGGAATCAGCTTGAGAGAAGGAACACAACACTTCTTCTGTTGGTCAATTCTGGCCGATTCTGGTCAATCGCTAGCTTCAAACGCTGCAGTTGTTAACATTAGAGATACGACTTTAGGGTTTGGTCAGATAGTAGTAACTCATAATAAATGATTCCTTTCCAGTCCCATCAAATGCACAGTAGGAGCTTCCTGGCCGTTAGTCCTGGTTTGCCCACCGTTTGAGCTGCTTCAACATTGACCACGATCGTTTTCGTAGAATATTGTCATATGTGACCCGTTTTTGATCCCCAGTAACCATCCTATTATGGACGTTTTAGCATGATGTTCCCAGCTTCCTTCTACTAAGAAGACATTTTCGAAAGTGATTTCTCAAGGTTTCATTCTTTTTGTTAGAGCTATGGACATAACATGTTTGGTCGTCGAAGGCTGGACATAAAATTTGAATCTGACCAAGACATTTTTGAACTTCAATAAGCCTGGTCATGAATTTAAGATACAAACCAACCAACGAACTTTCGAATACAACACATTAAATCAAGTCTCCTGTAGGTGCTCACCTTGTACCACTTCCCGGCTCCAGCCAGAAATTCGGATCGGAATGAGACAAACGATTCTCGAGAACCTCCAAATCTACATCTAATGGACCCATTCATATTCCCGTCTCATCCGACAAGTCAAAACCGATCGAAATGGAGAAAACTAGTCGAAGCCAGGTCAATAGCAGCCGTCGCAACAATAAATTACCGCGTCGTTCTGCAGGATGATAAAAGCGAATTCGAGAGAGTAGCGAACCGGAGGAACTAGACGAAGAAAGAACCCACCGGAGTGATCCGAGTGTGCTAGAAACCAAGTTTATAAAATCCGGGCGGAGCAGTTTCGTAGCACCGACAAGTGGTTTTTAGAAGTAGGAGAAGTTTCAAGCAAGTCAAGGTCGCTCACTGCTCCTGGTCATTCTACTACTCGAGTGAACAATGTTGTAGCTTGTTTACGTCGTGCCTGGTATTGGCATGGTCGATATCTTGCGATCGGTTCGACATTTTGTCGATTAGGGTACTCTGCTCGAAGGATTCTCGTGATTCTTGCAAGCTCGTGGCAGAAAACAAGAATCACAATATTCTGCAAGTCTTAACAAAATGAAAATTAATACCGAGGTTAAGAGAAACTTCTTGCATTTAATGAGATGACAAAATATATCTATTATTGTATAACAATTCAAACATAAAGTAAAATAAAGATGAGCCACATGAAAGTTGATTTGTGACAAGAAAAACTTCGGACAAATTTTACTGGTTCTGGAACAGATGTATTTCAGCGCAGCCAAATAATTTTTACTTTAGATTCTCTACACTTTCTTGTACTAATATGTGAGTTTTCATTTTGATATTACTATATTTTGCAGTGTTAGAATTTCAAACAAACGTAGTGCAATTTTGGAGCTGTTTCGTTAAGGTAAACGTCAATGCGAAATTGTTCGTTTGCTCAATGTGCCTCGACAAACCGTATCCGATGCTATTTGCCGTTTCAAGGAGATTGACCATGATGGTCGTCGTCCAGGAAGTGGGAGAAAACGCGCTGTCAATACGCCTTACAATCGCAACATCGTCAAGAAGTGAGTCAATCGGAGTACGAGGGTCTCCATGAGGAAAATAGCCCGGTATCAACCATGAATCCGTTCGTCAAATGTCCAAGAAGGAGCTCAACCTTGAGCCACACAAGCTCTAAGAAGTTCAACTCCTCACGAATGAAAACAAGCGCGTACGACTTCAAAGGTACCGCCAACTCCTTCATCCCGCCAATGGTCAGCAAAGAGAGCGCAATCTCTTCACAGACGAGAAGCTTTTTACCATAGAACAATCCCACAAGCACCAAAACGACAGAGTCTGGTTCGCAGAGGCTCCCGGTATATCGGCCATCGTCGAACATCGTCAAAATTCTCAATGCGTCATGGTCTGAGGCATTTGCACCAGCGGCAAAAACACTTGGTTTCCGTGGATCAAGGGGTCAAAATCAATCAAGAAGTCTACCACTGCGATATTCTCGAGTCCATAGTGCTTCCATGGGGCCAGTAGCGCTTAGGAGATACGCATTGGACCTTTCAACAGGACTCCGCTACGGCTCACAAAGCGAAAATGACGCAAGAATGGTGTAAGACCCATTTTCCGGGTTTCATCACTGCAGAATAGCCGCCCTACTCGCCGGATCTCAACTCAATGACTACAGCGTGTGGTCGAATTTGGGATTAGGGCGCGTGCTAAACACCACAAAGGTTTGGAATCGCTGAAGCAATTCTTGGGAAAGGGACCGATTAACGAAGAGCTGCGGCCTATTGCCGAAAATATCAAGAAGAGTCTGAAGCTATGTATCGCCGCCAAAGGAAGCCACGTCGAAACCGCTTAAATGTATTATTACCAAATGTTTATGTTATTAGGAGTATCGATAAGTTTCCGCCGTTTTATTGTAGATGGCGCGGCAAGGAGTTTCGGTTAGCTTTCGCAGATGATAACCGGCTTAAAAAATAGTTTGGATATTCAAGAACAACATAACCTATTAATATCATTGATTTTATATTGGTAAAATATAATTTTTATAAGTTGAAAATGCCAAAATTTGAGCCAAGTACGCGTCATTTGCGGGAAATATTAGTTTACTTCTTTAATTTAAAGAAATCTGCTGCTGAGGCGCATCAATTGCTCGTAGAAGCATATGGTGAGGGTGCTTTGAGTGATAGAACGTGTCGAGAGTGGTTTCAAAAGTTTAAAAACGGTGATTTCGACGTAGAAGACAAAGATCGCAGTGGAAGGCCAAAAATTTACGAGGATGCAGAATTGGAGGAATTATTGGAGGAAGATTCATCTCAAACACAGAAAGAACTTGCTCTAACATTAGAAGTCACTCAGCAAGCAGTCTCACATCATTTAAAATCATTAGGAATGATTCATATTTAATTTGTGTTAAAAAACGGTGGAAACTTATTTGTACTCCTAATATTATTATTCGTTGTTCTTTTGTTCAATTCCTTTTGTTTAATACAGTTAAATGATAAAAAGTTTGTCCGAGGTTTTTCTTGTCAACCGGTTTATTTGTTCCGTTCTAATGCTGGAATCCTTCAGTTAACTGTATTATCCAGAAATCTTAACGTTTTAAATATGGACCACCAATTGTTTTTCCAAAGCAAGAAACACAATCAACATTATTGAATATTGAGGTTATATCATAGAGCGATTGGTCGCCCATAGAAAGCAAACGTTAACGACATAAAATGAAATTGGAATCATAAACGCAGACAAAGTATTCTCATTTCTCTTTTCATACTCGTGCAGGGATGAAAAAGGATTTTCCAGAGTAGGAAAGAAATTCTGCTAAGTGCATATGGTTTAAAGGATATTCCAGTTTTGCTTGAGCTCTCTGCTAAAGGATGGGCCATCTAGAGTTTGCATTTTGGTTTGGTGATTTTTTCGAGTCTGGCCACAATTTTGTGTTTTCACAGAAAGTTAGTTTGATATTTGAATTTTAACGAAATGCGTCGATTTTTGTTCGAAGAAAACTGTAAAATATCGAAAACTTATTTCCAAAGTGGCGAATCTTCTACCCAAATTGTTAGAAATCTACTTGGAAAATTCAGTAGATTATTGATGAAATAACCAGTTCACGTTCTCGTCTAGTGAGCATACCTGAAATATTCATCAACACCAACATGTCATCATGCTCAAGAACTGAACATGTCTCGCACTTCTCCGAGATGAATTTCGTATGAAGACCTGGCTACGAAAGCTTACATTTTCCGGAAAACTCATACTGACAGAAATATCCGGTTGGAATGTTTTATATTGGCCACCCGGTATATCTCTGCCAGATGCGTACCTTTGTACATTAAACTTACTGAAGATTAATTTACATATGAATTTAATATTAATTAAATAAAAATTTTTTAACCGGTAAATTTTACCCGAAAATTGGGAATCAATTTCGTGAAAATATAAAATTAACGCAATTTTTGTCAAGCTATTGTATTTTATTCTTTCTATTTCTCATTTAAACTCCCTAATTTTTACATTAAACAATTTTACGTCCGTAATATTTAATATATAAACTAAAATAAAAATAATGATTAATAATTAATTCTTCACTACACTTCATCAATCGAAATCATGTGTATAAAAGATAAGACAAGAAAAGAATCAAGTTACTTAATTAGTTCGATTATGGCATTTGTTGGAGTGATTGAATTTTTATTAAGTTTTTTTATTAGATAAATTCCAGTCATCCTAGGTCAGATATTGAAACGACTTCAACAGTTACAACTGACCTGTACGATAAAAAAAATAAACTGGTGTTAAATTTCATTCCACAGTTCACCGGACATCCTGCCTTCAGAGATAAGTTTTTGAATTTCCTAGTAAACTATCATGTATTCATAGCCGATTGATCAGCATTCTTAGGAAATTGAAATCGTCTTTAGTAAATGACAGGTTGGTAGTTGCAAGAATTATCAGTTTGAAAATCAAAATAGAATGACAAAAACAAGAGATATGAAATTTACGGTCTCTGTTAGAATATGAGTATTTCGGTTATTAATACTTTTCACGGCAAGTATTATAATACATAATTTTTTCTGGAATTCGTAGAATTGCAGTGTTTAAATGAATCATGTATAGAGACGTGGGAAAAATGAAATAAAGTCGATATCTCCTATTCTTAACACAGTGAGAAATGATTGTATACAAATCTATTTTAGATTCTCAAATAATAAAAATACCATAAACTAGTTCTTGAAATAACAGATTGAAGTGAAATTGGGAAATTACCACTTTTCATTCTGTCTCTGCAAAAATATGATGGTTTCGAATTCCTCTGCAAAAATTGATGATAAAATCAATGAAATTCACGGAATTCCTAACAATATGATTGATTATCAATGAAAAACATAATAAATTAATTTCAGGTCCGAAATTCTCAACATGCTTACAAAATATATATTTATAAATATCCATAACTCCTTCGACTTCAAATTAGATTATGTTTGTATGACACGTAACTGAGGAGGTGAAACGTATGGAATTTTGTTAGAAAGTTGAGGAAGATTATTTCTTGACGTGATATGTCCGCATTAATTGTCTCATAAAGAAGAAAAAGTTGGAATAAACTGAAAATTAATAAGAACAGAAAGACATTTTCCTTCTCAAAATAAATATACAACTTCAAAGTATGAGTAGTTTAGTGGGTTAATAATTATATAATTATAATTTTCATGTAAGCAGGTTAATCAATTCATGAAGTCAAAAGTCAGCTATGGTGTCATGTAAAACTAGAGAAATATTTAAAATGAGTATGCATTTTTTAAGAGAATGCGTCCAAGACATTTGAGTGGTTGATTTATTTCTTACATTCTGGTTATAAAGAATAAAATTGATGTTCATTGTTTACAGTTTTTCATTTCAAATTTTGTACATATAATTTAATGTTGAATATTCATAACATTCTTTGATTGAGAATAACATGTTACAAACTATTGTATTATCTTCAGGGAAAAAATAGGCTTGTAACCATTATCTTGAAGAGATAATTATCTTAGAAATCTAACTGTCTACTTTTATAAACCATTAAGAAAATTTTAGGAATAAAGAAATTGGTAGATAATATAACTGACAATTTTTTCAGGTCGAAAGACTGTTTCGCTGGTAGAAAGTTTTTGAATAACAAATTTTGGCCTTAAAAATCCTTTAGGCAAAACTTACAGGGTTAGGTACAGAATTTGTCTCAATTTTAAGTGGAAATAAAAGAAAGAATAAATATTTTGTCAACATTCCTTCTGGTATCTATTACTTATAAACAAAATGGAATCCTCAGTTTTGGATGTAACCGCCTTTGAAAAATTTTACTCTCTTCAATCTCTCAAAGAAATAATTTCATCATGCCCGTATGACACCTGGTGGGATTTTGGTCCATTTTCGCTTGAGAGCAGTCTTCAGCCCACCCACCGTATCATATGTTTTTGCTCTCCAAATACCCCCAAATACAGAAATCCGTAGGGTTGAGTCTTGGGACTATAGAGGCCATCATTGTCTTGGTGAAATGACAGCTGGAATGAATCAAATGGACGGTGCGTTGTTCTCTGTGAGCTAATGTAGAGACTTGCTGTGTTCTGATTTGAATTGTTTACTTGCTCAAGGCTTCAAGGAACCTTCCGACACTAACTGTCTATAAATTGAAGCACTATTTTTTACTCCTTCTGGCATAAAAACCAGTGGAGAACGACTATTTCGTTTTTGATATGCTCGCAAATGGTCTCGATTCAGAGAACAACGATCACTCAAGTAAACACGATCATTTTGTTTGTTCACAACTTGCTGAACTGTAAAAATTTTCTCATCCGAAAACACCAAATTGTCCAACTCATGATGTACGGTCATCGTATCCAACTGTTCTTACCTATCGAGTTTGAGTTTTTTCTATTTATCATTCCTGAACTTTTTGTATTCTGTAGGCCTCAACTCGAAGTTTGTTCTTCAATATGCGGCGAATGGATCGTTGCGATATTCCAATATTATTTGCCAATTGATTGTCACTTCAACGTCGATTTCGATAAAATCGTTTCTTCACTGTACTTTAAGTCTCGGGAGTATATGAAGTCGTTGGTACACCACTTTCACGCTTACGTTCGATAGAGCCAGTTTCATTATTACGTTTGATGATACAATTAACGAATTTTCTGTTATTATTTAAATGTTTGAGCCCATTCACTACCTCACTAGTATATTTTTCATTAAATAGTACAGCGATTATCGCAGACTTTTTCGTTCTTGAATCCATAACTTTGGTCTTTGATGATCGATTTCACAAGTAGACACAGGTTGCTTAAATGATGAACAAACTGTCAAAAATCTAGTGGCATATCAATATGTTTATCAAAAGTGACAACGAAGTGAAGTTTGAAACAAATTCCGTGCTGTACTGTTGGAAGGGTGAAATTATAGAAGGCTAATTTATACGCCCCTTTATCTTGGATTATCCCCGGTTTTATTTAGCATTATTTATTCATCACAAACAATTTTGGTTTGTATGTGTCACTTTGATAATTAAAATTATCACTTTTTCTCGTTGAAATGAGAATATATCAAGTAATTTCGATGAACGAGTACGATTCGTAACAAATTCTGCAGAATTTGGGTTGAAAAACTTTTCAGGCTGTAATTGTTCATCAAAAAAGTTTCTACAACGGAACAATTCGCCCGATCTGGAAAAAAAGTTATATTATCTATAAATTTGTTTAGCTATTCTATAAAGTTCCTTCATGTTCTTTAGAACTTGTTGGATTCTTTGTAAAGTTCCACTTAATTTTCTGTGATAATATTAATTTAATGTTTGAAAATTAAATATGTGAATGAAACAGAAATTTTTCATATGTAGATTGAATATTACTTTCCTCAAGTATAAACTCAATTTTTTTTCTATTTTCGTAAATACTGTCAATTTCAAAATGATTATAAGACTTTTCAAGAAATTAGACAAAATCTATTTCGAAACAGATCAAATATAAATGAAACATCATTCATTTGAACAATACCAAAGTGAATGAGTTTTCTTGAACCTCAAAAAATTGTTATATCATAGAGTACGATTCGCGCTTGAAGCAAGCGTTTGATAAATTTTCTTGTATTTAAATGAAACGGATTGAATCCGTTTGGGTTGTTCATTCACTATATTCGAGTTTTTGTATCACCACGACCTTCAACCTGAACTTCGTATTCACGCACATCAAAGAGTAATCGAGTTTGTATCCGGTATACCCGGAAAGCCTTATGTACCTATTTTTCATGGATCTAACTCGTTGGTTCATTGTGAAACACCGTATCGATCCAACAAAATGCTTTCAACTATAGATGTCTTTACCCTGCATTCATATGATTTTATGTGCAATGTAGTTACAAACTTCTATATTTCGTAAGAGATTCAGTATATTAGTTCTGAAGAGAAAAAACTCGAAAAGGAATTATGACATGCAATAAAGAGAATGGTTTCGATAAAGTGTTCACAAATGGACGAAAGCACTTAGAGTGATTGATTCAATTCGGTTTATTACGATTTATTTCCCACAATTGCAGTATCCAGTACCTCCGACAGACACAAGTATATCAAGAGAATACAAACAGATATTTGTATTCAATGCGATTCAATATTAAGATTTCCAAATTTCCTAAAGATGGAACAACTGTTTATTCTTATAAAAGATATCCAGGAAAGGCGGGTATAAAAAAATTATGTGAAATTTTTAAAAGTACTTACTTGAAATTAAAAGCTTCAATGCACTTATATCAGGTGTTTTTTTTTAGTGATAGAACTTTCGATAGGGATAACTGTGATTTGACAGAAGGTGGAAGCCATGTTGTTTTGACATTTCTGTTCAGTAAGCATTGAAAAATTATCCTGGAAAAACTCACGCCGCAACAACGTTTATAAATTTATTTTCAAAATCAGTGTTCTATTCGCCAAACTTATAGAGCACTTCGTGAAATTTATGGTTTACATAAACGTCCATCAGAGCAGCTTATTCGTCGAACTATCGATAGATTTCGGACAACATTTTCTATACTCGATGCAACAAAAACAATAAGACAAAGAACTGTACGTACAGAAGAAAATATCGCTGCTGTAAGTCATAGTGTTAATAATGATCCAGATTTGTCTATTCGTCGACGCTCACAAAAAGTTGGACTCTGTGCATCCACCGCATGAAAAATTTTGCATCCAGATCTACACCCATACAAGATCCAACTGGTTCAAAAAATAAAGCCACTTGACCATAATGAGCGTCGTTTCTTTGCTGATTGAGCCCTAGAATAGCTTGAAGCTGATCCACTTTTTCATCGTAAAATTGTGTTTAGTGATGAAGCTCATTTCTGGTTGAACACCTATGTAAACAAGCAAAATTGCCGTATATGGAGTGAAAAAAATCCTCGAGAAGTTCTGCAGGTTCCATTGCATCCTGAAAAATCCACCGTATGGTGTGCGACATCGGTCCATATTTCTTTTGAAACCATGCTGGAGCTAATGTTACAGTGAATGGTGCTCGTTACAGATCGATGATCAATGACTATTTGTTTCAAAATTTGAATGGCAACGACTAACAAGTGCTTTGGTTCCAATAATATGGTGCTACATCTCATGCTGCTACCGTAACAATTGAATTATTCAAAGAAAGATTTGGCGATAGCATTATTTCGAAAAATGGTTCCAAGATTATGCGACATAATTCTACTGGATTATTTTCTTTATTGTTATGTCAAGTCATTGGTTTATGCTGATAAACCAGAAACAATAGATGCTTTGGAAGCCAACATAACTCGTGTTATTGATGAAATAAGGGCTGAATTACTCGAAAAAGTGATCCATGATTGATCTGGTCGAATGCGGTTCCTCAGAGCTAATCGTGGTGGACATATGGCGGAAATTATTTTTAAAACATAACTGTCATAAAATTATCTTTCAAGTAAAAAAACAATTTGGCTTCAATCTTAATTTAGATGTGTTTCATTTCGATTTAAAGTTCTATCACTCTAAAAAAAACACCCGAAATCTCTAGTAGTATCTTCATAAAATGGAAGATTATATACAATGTCCCTCTTTATCCTAAAACAATTCCGCTAAAAAGCTTGAAGGTTTGTTTAATGTTAGATAATAACTGGTTGTTTATCAACTTTCATGAATTTATATTCAAATATTTGAGAGAAAACCTGAAGACGGCAAACGAATTTTTATTTCAAAACAAATTATAAATCTATGTATTTTAGGGACTTACCATTCGAGCAAAATGTAAAATTTCGGTTATTAAACTAATTGGTAGAACAAATATGATTACGTTAGTGATATTCTTGAAATGTTGGAAGGGTGAAATTATAGAATGCTAATTTATACAGCCTTCTATCTTGGATTATCCCCCATTTTATTTAGCATTATTTATTCAACACAAACGAAATTTTGGTTCGTATGTGTCACTGTCATAATGCATCAAACTGTTGAAGCAATAAATATCTTGAAATGATCAAAACGATGAATGACATCTTCAATGTTAAAAGCATTTGATTATGGAAATATTCTATAACTAAAAAATGAATTGGGGTATAAAACAATTGAAAATAACTTTGTACCTAATGGAAATATTACCAATTGTTCATGGACTCCTATAGCGACAAACTTGCATACGTTTTGTTTTATATCTACGCTCGTTCTCGTTGGCATGAATGATTCGTTGGAAATTCTTCCGAATTTGAATGTTGTCAAATAATTGTTAAATGGATATCCTTGTACCGTCATATTCTCACTTTTAACTTTTAAATTAAATAATATATAAATTATATGTGTCCTACCTATTCCATTGATCAATATAATCGATTTATCAAATTTTTTTCGGATAATTCAAATGAGCCGGAGGTCAGATGAACCGGTACAACATTCACGGCGAGAGGGCGTGTTTAATAATCTCCGAAAAATCGGGTAAAATAGAAAAATGTTACATTTTCATTTGTTCGTAGTGAATAAACGGAAGATCGTAAGGAAAATGCTTTAACTAAGTAGATCGGTGTGACATTCAACTCATACATGTCTTTTTAATGAGGGTCGAACAGGAAAAAACCCTTTCGACATACAAAAACATCGTTTTTGGCGTGTTTCTCATTTAAATCCGGTTTCTATGACAGTCATTTTTTAAATGTCTGGTGATGCATAGATCCATTCACATGCGTAGATAGTCACGAGGGGAGTATTCACTTAAATAAATTGATACTGATTAAAATATAGGGGCCTATTGAAGGTAGTTCTATTCGCCCCAATCGTGTTACAACAGACAGTTTTGAATATTTGATTGAGTTAGTTTTTATTTGCTGTTATATTTTTCAAACGATATGTAATATTATTTTAACATGCTTCTTCAGTTTGCCATGAAAGTATGTATCGGGTAATTTTTTAAAGTGATATAACTTTAAATTGAAATAAAACACATTTAAATTAAGATTGAAGCCAAATTTTTTTATTTCAAAGATAATTTTATGACATTTATGTTTTAAAAATAATTTACGGCATATGTCCACCACGACTAGCCCTGAGGAACCGCATTCGACCAGACTAATTTTGGACCACCTTTTCGAGTAATTCAGGCGTCATTTCATCAATAACACGAGTTATGTTGGCTTCCAAAGCGTCTATTGTTTCTGGTTTATCAGCATAAACCAATGACTTGACATAACCTCAAAGAAAATAATCCAGTGGCGTTATGTCGCATGATCTTGGAGGACAATTAATTGGACCATTTCTCAAAATAATGTTATCGCCAAATCTTTCTTTCAATAAATCAATTGTTACGGTAGCAGCATGAAGTGTAGCACCATCTTGTTGGAACCAAAATACTTCTGGGTCGACACCATTTAAATTTTGAAACAAATAATCATTGATCATCGATCTGTAATGAGCACCATTCACTGTAACATTAGCTCCAGCATCGTTTTTAAATAAATATGAACCGATGATGCTTCCACCGTGTAAAGCACACCATACAGCGCATTTTTCAGGATGCAATGGAGCCTGCAGAACTTCCTGAGGATTGTTTTCACACCATATACGGCAATTTTGCTTGTTTACATTGCTGTTCAACCAGAAATGAGCTTCATCACTACACATAATTTTACAATAAAAAGTGGATCAACTTCAAGCTGTTCTAGGGCCCAATCAGCAAACAAACGGCGCTTATTATGGTCAAGTGTCTCTAGTTCTTGAACCAGTTGGATCTTCTATAGGTGGAGACCAAGATCTTTACGCCAAATTTTCCATTTTGAGGCTGCACAGAGTCTAACTTGTTGTGAACGTCGACGAATAGTTAAATCAGGATCATCATTAACACTATGACTTACAGCAGCGATATTTTTTTCTGTACGTACAGTTCTTTGTCTTGTTGTTGTTGCATCGAATAGAGAAAATGTTGTCCGAAATCTATCGATAGTTCGACGAATAAGCTGCTCTGATGGACGTTTATGTAAACCATAAATTTCACGAAGTGCTCTATAAGTTTGGCGAATAGAACACTGATTTTGAAAATAAATTTCAACAATTTGTAAACGTTGTTCCGCCCTGAGTCTTTCCATGATAATTTGTCAATGTTTACTGAACAGAAATGTCAAAACAACATGGCTTCTATCTTCTGTGAAATCAATTATTCCTTCTGTAAGTTCTTTCACTCTAAAAAAAACCCGATACAAAATTATTAATTTTACAATAACTCTATTGCTACAGAACAAATTCTTTAAACCTGAAAATAATCTTCAACGTTTTAGTTCGTGTAGCTATTAAAACGTGTTTTCAGTTTTTTAACTGTGATTCACTATACATTTAAACTTATTATGAATATTGAAATGATTCAAATGTCAACAATTGTTAAGTTTATAATACATAAGTGGTATCAATAATATGATGAAATTTTTATTTTCCAGACTTTGTCACTTTATTGTCAAATCCAATCCTGATTCTGAATTTGGTATCAAATTAAACGTCACGGCTCGATAAAACGATTGATAAAGGGTTCAATTTCAAGTAAACGACATGGAAATTGAAAGAGAGTGGTGATAAGAGGGAACAAGCAAGTCATCCAATCTAATGTTATCTACTTCATCTTCTAAAATCCACAAGGAACTTGGATGTAATAAATCTTTATTACGCAATTCGTTTACCGATCTATCAATCAGCTGGAAATGGTAATTCATGGTCATTGCGTGGAAGACTGATGGGACTGGAAAGATGTGATTTGTATCTTCGTTTTAATTACGTCTTCGACCTTCAACCTGAACTTAACATTCATTACTTCATTGTTCGCAGTCGCTGGGTGGAAATCCTACTGAGACTTTTCCAAGACTAGAGGTCAGTTTTCCTTTGAAAGGAAATTCTGTTTTTCAGCACTTATAATTCAACATTATCATTATAAAATACATCCCCTTAACGGAGTAAGCAAAATTTTTTAATATAAAACAGTTCAATCATAAATGTTCAGTACGTTTGAGCCGAGCATTGCGAGAAAGTGGCCGCAATACGTCAACAGGCACGACAAAGTTATTTTGCAGCATGACACAATTTGCGTTATCCGTTAAAATTCACTTGGAAAGGCACAAATGGCCCAGACACCGCATGATCTTTTATACCTCTGCTAATAACATTTCAATTTATCAAAAATTTTAAGAAATGTAGAAAGGCGCATTTTACGGCTGCCATTTTACAATTAAAAAAGGTAATGCGATATACATTTCAGTATCATTTCAAAACTTAAAATGAAACGATCCTATAAACTGCAAAGAATATCCCACCTTTAATCTAACACATCTCATTAAAAATTAGCTTGCGACTGCACTGAATGAAAATTTCGTTTGAAACGGAGTTCTCTTGAGACAGCGCACAATTAATGGAGGTAGTAATTAGTTGGGGGAAATTCATTACATCCTCTCTTTTCAACCAGAAATCATCCCTTCCTTTAATTACTGGGGCAATTTGATGATGAGATCCTACGGCTCAATTTTCTTCACTCCGAATAGAGACGAAATTATTATGCCTCCGTTATCCACGTGTCGCTTAACAACAGACCAAATTCTCTACGCGTGTAGAACTTTTATAGATAATGTGGTATACTTAATGATAGACAAACCAGTTGCGACAAATATCATTAGGTCAACTCAAGTCAAATCAGGACTCCAAAATATCAAATTATAAGAGGTTTAATGACTATACTGTCAAAATGAAAATCAGGTTGTACGAAAATACAAATCTTTGATTTGAATAAAGGACATTTAGTTTCAACGCGACTTCTTTTTCGCATATCTGATGATTTCCTAGATTCCCAAATTGGAATGTTGTTTCGATAACTCAGTGACGGGATATTTGTGACGAGTATAACATATATAAACAATTTTGAGGTTATAATATGCATAGATATGATTTTATTGATTTCTATGTTTTTGCGGGCTGAAGTTTTCATTATGCCATCAAACTTTGCGGGCAATGCTGAACTTTTATCTCTTCATCAAAACAATCTGAATGTTGTCCTCATAACAAATAAGATTTCAACAGAGGGATGTTTCATCTTCTAACATCTATGTGTTTTGCCCTTCAGCAAGAGTCATTTGCTTTGGCACTTACCCTGTTTATTCAATATCGCAAATATGGACGTAAAGAGGCAACAAAAAATATCTATTAACAAACGAATCCAACGTTATGTCGCTCTACGAGATTCGACAACTAGTGGAGAACAATAGCGAAAATATCAAATAAAATAAAACAAAATATGTTGGTTTCCACTTTTTGTTCAGATACTGTGAAAGTCAAACAAGGGTGATCTCTTTAACTGTTAACCAGCTACAAATTTTAATTTAAAATAAAATTTGTATTAAAAAACGTTTCGAATTAAGTGAAATAAATGTCTTTAGAACACACCGTGCCAATTCAGTACAAATATAGAATTAATACTTATTACAAAGTACCAAAGAGAATGAAAAAATCCAAAGAAATAAAAATTATCAACTGAAAATTATTACAGAATGATAGCTGGAATTAATTCACCAGAACTTGATTTTAATCTAAATGAATCTCATGAAAACATTTAGAATTAAATTGTGATTCTTTAGTATCTATTCGAAACATACTACTCTGTCAAGAAAGTACCGGGAGTTTTCAATTAAAACAACATTTTTACATTTAATCGTCAAAATTTATTGGGTCGCCTTCAAAATAGGCTCCATTTGCTCCAATACATCTATGCCAACGGCACTTCCAATTATCGAAACATTTTTTATAGGCGCTTTCCGGGATGGACTTTAGCTCCCGCGCCGAATTTTGTTTTATGGCTTCAATCGACTCAAAACGGGTGCCACGAAGGGGCATTTTAGTTTTGGGAAGAGGAAAAAGTCGCAGGGAGCCAAATCCGGCGAATACGGTGGTTGCTGAAGCACGTTTGTTGAGTTTTTGGCGAGAAAGTCAGTCACAATCGTAGCTCGGTGAGAAGGCGCGTTATCGTCATGCAAAATCCATGAGTTGTTCGCCCACAAATTTGGCCGCTTCTTACGGATACGCTCACGCAAACGTTTCATAACGCCTAGGTAATACTCCTTGTTTACCGTCTGACCCTCTGGAACGAATTCGTAGTGCACCACGCCACGGATATCGAAGAAAACAATGAGTATCACCTTCATTTTCGAGCGGCTTTGGCGTGGTTTTTTCGGTTTCGGCTCATTTTTTGCCACCCATTCCGATGATTGCTGGCTTGTTTGCATATCGTACTCGTAGACCCAGGTCTCATCACCAGTTATAATGCGTTCCATGAATGTAGAATCGGAATTACAGCGATCCAGCATGTCTGAAGCAACCTGTTCGCGATGACGTTTTTGAAGAAAATTCAGGTCTTTCGGTACGAGTCGTGCGGCCACCTTTCTCATGCCCAAAATATCAATCAAAATCGTACGTGCGGACTCGTGGGATATCTTAAGATCATGTGCTATCTCTCTCAAGCTGGTACGACGGTTTTCCAGCACCCTTTCCTTAATTTTATCGACGTTATCTTCGATCGAAGCCGTCGATGGGCGACCACTTCACGACCGTCCTTGAAGGCTCTGTACCACTGATATGCACGAGTTTTCAATAGAGCATTATCACCAAAGGCCTTTTGCAACATTTTTAATGCATCGGCACACGAAAATTCATTTGCAACACAAAACTTTAAACAAATTCTTTGCTCAACGTAATCACCCATAGTAAAAATCGGTACGCACTCTGACATCGACTGACTTAATCAGCTGTTGCAAACACACTAGTTGACAAATCCCGCTCAAGCTTGGCATAGTAATTAAGGACAGTGGTACCAACATAGGAAAAAAAAAATTACCTGCCTCATTGCCCCGCCAGATTTAAATCGATAATTCCCGGTACTTTCTTGGCAGAATGTATATATGTATAAGGTGATGTCTAGATAATATTATTTTTTTTTATATTTCTTTTGATTCTTTTTTGGTTAATTTCCACCACATGTGATGATAATATATGTCCATAAAGCGATACAGTGTATTTAGGACATGTTTTTTAAAATTTAATTCTAAATGTTTTCATGAGATTTATTTAGATTAAAATCTGTAGAGGTTCTGGTGAATTGATTCCAGCTATTATTCTGTATTATACAAATAATTCTTCGTAGTAATTTTCAATTTATATAAAAATTATTAAATAAAGATTGAAGAGCAGAAAATTTTGTTTCGTTCCTTGTTTCATGAAAACCAAATCCCCTTCCAAAAATGCAAAACATAACATCAAGGACTCCTTCGAAAACAACTTGCTCAAAATGAGTTCCTTTAATAAAATTCCTGAGACCTCTTTTTAATAGTTTATTGTATATGTAATAATTATACATTTTGGTTTACACTTGTTTGATATTATCATTTGATTTTAGGGGAATCCATAAAATGCTTTGCAGACTTTATGTAATTTATGTGACGAACATGGAATACGTAAGATGTTTATGAGTTCAATTCATTCTAATGTTTGTCCAGTAAACAACAATCAGTTGAGGATAGTTTTTGTTGATTATTTTAATTTTTTAAATATGAAATTGAGCTGATGAGTTACCCTCGTAATAACTCTAAATTGCTTTTTCGAGATGTTCTGCCTGGTTTAGGAATTTTTTTAGAGGAACTTTTGAGCAAGTTGTTTTTGAAGGAGTTCTTAAGGTTATATTTTGAATTTTTGGAAGAGGGTTAGGTTTTCATGAAACAAGGAACGAAACAAAATTTTGTACTCTTCAAGTATTTATTTGATAATTTTTAGTTGACAACTTGTGTTTCCTTGGATTTCTTTTATTGCCTTTGATAATAAGTATTTACTCTATTTGTCTACTGAATTGACACAGTGTGTTATAAAGACATTAATTTAATATAATTCTGAAAGTTTTTTAATAATTTTTTTTCTGATTAAAATTTGTAGCAAGTTAACAGAATGAATCTGTATGATATATAAAATTTTGTAATGATCCATCTAATAAGAAAAAACCTCTTTTGATTATTTCATAAGACTAAGGGTTTGAATGAATACAAAAATATATAATTGAAGAAACAATGCTATCTATGTGGCTACAGTTGTTGCTATAGTTTTATTCATAAAAACTCAATTGCAATTGTCTAGGTAAACCAGACACGGAATGTTTTTAACAATTAAACCTACAATTTTCAATGAAAAAAAATTGTCCTTCTGCGACCTGTCTAATTCACTGTTCATTTTAGTTGAAGGGTTGAAAATTGAGGGTTGAAATAAAAAAATACATATATTTTTGAAGAAACTAATAACTGATTTTGGAAGCAATACTTTATCACAATTTGTTGAGAAAATGGTTGCAAGTCTACAGAAATGGTAGATCTAATAGAAAATTGTAAGCATTACTGGGTTTGATATCAGTTGCAAAACAGATCGTTCAGCTAATACCAATCATAATATTTATCATTATTATTAATTATTTACTTTCAGTTCTCATCTCTGATACGTTATTATCGAAATTTTCAATTCAACTCTTTCGTAAGCAAAATAAAATCAAATATTACACTTGAAAACTATTTGTCCGGACTACACAATTGTAGAAAATTCACATCCTGTGTATAGAACAATTATATACCAAGAATGAAATAATAATTTAAATTTACCCACAGTACAAACTAATTTGGGTCAGATCCAATCTAGATGTCGAAATATCCGCCAGTTGGTGTCGAATTTTCGGGGGATTTCTCGTATATATTATATCCGGTACTATTTACAAAGAAATCCAAGGTAAAGCAGAGTCCGAGCATTCTCAAATTGATATCTATACGTGTCGATGATCCCGTGCAGCACCTTGTATTCAATTTTCACACAAACCATCTATGCTTTTTGCACGTGTCCTCTACAATAGAAATTCTACAACATACCCGTCGAATGTATTCAGTATTGACCATGACATGACTTGAAAGTCATTAGTCAGATGACGCAGTTACATAATCGGTACGATGAATGCGGGTGTATAAATGTCTAACTCCAGCTGTCTGTGTATGAAAGCAAGATTGAATGGGTTCTAACTTTAATACCTTGAAAAACAATTTTAAAATCACAGAGTAGGCCAAGACCAAGTACTAGCTGCACAGTCATCCCCATCTGATCGGTACCATCCAGAGGCGTTTTATTTTCTTTAGTATAATTGCTCATGTACTTCGCGATGTATTTTTTTGCCATCGTTTCAATCACTATCTCTTACTGAAACAACTCCTCTCCACTTTTGTGTGTAACGACCCAATAATGTACACCAATACAACGCACTTTCAAAAAGCTGTAAAGCAAATTCTAAAACATCATTTGGACTAGCAAGTATCGGGTGTTTTTTTTTTAGAGTGATAGAACTTTCGATAGAGATTACTGTGATTTGACAGAAGGTAGAAGCCATGTTGTTTTGACATTTCTTTTCAGTAACCATTGATAAATTATCATGGAAAGACTCACGTCGCAACAACGTGTACAAACTGTTGAAATTTATTTTCAAAATCAGTATTTTATTCGCCAAACTTATAATAAGAGTCGTTTGTTTGCTGATTGGGTCCTAGAACAGCTTGAAGTTGATCCACTTTTTTATTGTAAAATTATGTGTAGTGATGAAGCTCAATTCTGGTTGAACAGCTATGTAAACAAGCAAAATTGCCGTATATGGTGTGAAAACAATCTTCAGGAAGTTCTGCAGGTTCCATTGCATCCTGAAAAATGCACTGTATGGTGTGCTTTACACGCTGGAGGCATCATAGGTCCATATTTCTATAAAACGATGTTGGAGCTAATGTTGCAGTGAATGGTGCTCGTTACAGATCGATTATCAATGATTATTTGTTTCAAAATTTGAATGGTATCGACCCAGAAGTGTTTTGGTTCCAACAGAATGGTGCTACACCCCATGCTGCTACCGTAACAATTGAGTTATTGAAAGAAAAATTTGGCGATAACATTATTTCGAGAAATGGTCCAATTAATTGACCTCCAAGATCATGCGACATAACTCCAGTAGATTATTTTCTTCGAGGTTATGTCAAGTCATTGGTTTATGCTGATAAACCAGAAACAAAAGACGCTTTGGAAGTCAGCATGACTCGTGTTATCGATGAAATAAATCTTGAATTACTCGAAAAAGTGGTCCAAAATTGGTCTGGTCGAATGCGGTTTCTCAGAGCTAGTCGTGGTGGATATATGCCGGAAATTATTACTAAAACTTAAATGTCATAAAATAATCTTTCAAATAGAAAAAAATATTGGCTTCAATCTTAATTTAAATGTGTTTTATTTCAATTTAAAATTCTATCACTCCAAAAAACACCCGATTCAATATTAGTCGTACAGTTTTGTCTACAAGTAAGAAACAACTCTTAATTGTTTGGATCAAACAGTTGTAACATTATCCTGTTAGTATTTACTAGTCAATTAATTTCGTTTTTCTTTTTAATTGCACAGAGAAATGATTCCTTCGATATATATAATTATAGCTTTATTTCATTTGTTCCCTATTGTTACCTAAAGTGCATGTAACAGCAAATATACATTTTCGCTTAGTTACTAGTGTGCCAATTATTATCTATTACTACATTCTTCATTGTTCATCTAATTACAGATAACAACGTAAATAAATTTAGTTGAGATTACATTTGAACACAAACACGATCTATCATTCGTTGTGTACTCTCATCAAAAAAATTAATTCAACGATCAATCTACTCATGACTTCAAAATTTTCATCATCCTTTATTGCAAATTACTGAAACAAGTACACGATAAACAAATCGTTGTACGAACACACTCTTCATATCGAAAGAGGTAGTAACTGTTATTTACAGAAGAGTTGAGGTGAAAAGAAGCAGAATATACTGGAAATTATTAAAATTGAGGTTATGTTTTGCATTTTTGGAAAGGAATTTAGTTTTTATAAAACAAGGAACGAAACAAAATTTTGTACTCTTCAAATATTTATTTAATAATTTTTAGTTGACAATTTATATTTCTTTGAATTTATTTCATCCCCTATGGTACTGGGTAATTAGTATTAATTCTATATGTGTACTAAATTAACACAGAGTGTTCTAAAGACATTTATTTAATTTAATTCTAAAAGTTTTTGAATAAAAATTTTTTTGATATTAAAATTTGTAGGTTAACATAATAAATCTGTAGGATATTTAAAATTTTGTAATAATCCCTCCAAGAAGAAATCTCTTTTTATTATTTTATATTATTTTAATGGAAGATATGAAAATATTCTGGGAATTAATAACCTAACCAGAAAATGTTCTGTGAATTTCATTTTTAATTGTGCTCCAATGAAAAATTTGAGCATATTTATTCATTAACATAAAAATATGAGATTTTTACGCAAAACCTAGAGAGCTAAACAAGTCCCTTGTATCTAAGAGCAGAAATCTCTAAGAGATTCAGTTGATTATATTTTGTGTGAATTTTACATTCACAGGTTCTAATCGTATTTATAGAACCTATTCCTTTCATGGAACTTGAAAATTTTTCATTGATTTAGTCTATAATTATATTAATTATTATAATCTTTTTCGATATTTAATAAATTTGGATATTATTCAGAGCTGAGAATTGAAATACTTTAATAATCATAATTTATATAATTACTTATGGTGTGTACTCCTTTAAACAGTTTTTCAAGCAAAGGGCAAAGCGTTATTCTATCAGGAAAGTACAATTTTCATGATAAAAGTTATCAATTATCCTATTTCTTAAATATTTGAACTCACTACCTTGGTTCTTCTGAAGCTTCTCAATTTTTTCTGTTGTCCTTACCTGGAACAAGAAATATTAAATCAGTATTTTAGCCAGATACAAGAATGCATGATAATAATATATTAGATTAATCCATTTCATGTTAAATTGTGAACATTCAGTTCTTTATTTAAATAATAGTTTCTATATCTAGGAAGTATATTTTTCGAAGGACTTTTATTGCAAATTCCAGGATAAAATTCATATAAACATTTGTTCCTTCACGTTTAAACTGCAGTTTTGCAGTATGGTCACGTTACCACATATTTACATTCTCGGTATCTATTGTCTTTTTTTATTAACTATCGTTTATATGTTGGAAGGAGAATTTTAATGCCTCAATCGTTCTAGAAGGTTTTGTAATGTATTCTATGGTAGTCTTGTATAATACCCAATATTGCGATAAAAACATTTCTCTCTTATTTCAAACATCAATTTCACTTCAGAACACTCAAAATTCGTCTTTTATTGATTGAATTTGAAATCATATGTACCTACAAAGGCATTTAATGTTTTACGAGGCAAGTATCTTTTTAAATAATATTAAATGAGGTTATTTTGATTTTCACAAATTTTTATTGTTATTTAATACAACAATTGTTTCGCTATCACAGTAGCATATTCAGGTAGATTCAAACTTGAAATCTACCTGAAGATCCTACAGTGCCAGGGAACCAATTGTTGTATTAAATAACAATAAAAATTTGTGAAGATTAGAATAATCGTATTTAATATTATTTAATATGGATTTTCATCAAGTAAAGACTGATTCAATTAAAAAGTATCTTTTTACTTGTTACTTGCCACAAATAATTTGATTTTCTTCTACTTTAGACAGTTGAGAACCAAAGGAGATCTGATTACCAATAAATTTTTTAATGTAAAATTTCAGTTCTGAGAAAAATAAGTTTAAATTTGAAAAATTTAACAAAATAAAAAGCTTAACATCCTTCATCGAGCAAACTCCATTTGTCACAGAGTACTGAATAAAAGATATAAAAAGTTATTTATGCAGATCATCGGCTATTCATTTGAAAGTATAAATAAATAGTTTATTATGTGAATATATGGACCGAGTAGTTGATGTAGACCGAGTTTTCAGCAAACAACATTCGAATGGGAAATACACATATAAATGAATAATTCGTTGGTCTTTGATGCTAATGGTAAAATTAATATTAGATGTTTTCATTTACCTCTAATATTCGAAATATTGAAATAAAGTATCTCATTTATGAGGAAATGGTTTCATAGACCTCACACAATATTGATTTTTTACCTTTCTTATCGACCTCAGTAAAATTATTCAGAGAGGACTTAAGCAAAATAACGATTGTGCTACAAATCAATTCATAAGTTTCACATTGAAATGTTAAAAATAATTTTGAAATACCAATATCACAGTCCAAAATCTCTCTTGTGGTACAATAGTATGCATTTAGATTTCTAATTCCATATAAAGCGTCAAAAAACTCTATGGTCGAACGAAATATTAAAATTCGATAAATTATTCTGTTGAATGAGTTCATCTAAAACGACTCATTAAATAAGTTACGGTTCTACAACTTACTAGCAAGAAGAGGGAATTTTCTTAGCGCTAACCTTCGGAAGGAAATTCTGAATAATTTTTAATGGTGCTTGAGAAATCTTACTCAGATATCACTGTTCAGATCCTATTAAATCTATTTTTGTACAAAAAAAATATGCAACCATTTTATTGGATACCATATTTTATCAGAGTTTTTGGTTTCATCTAGCTAATTATATGATGTACAGTAGGTCCTAAAGTAATTTTCTTAGCTCGTCTGATCAATCAACAAATCTTTATCTGAAATATCTCTCTCTGAATCAAAGAAGCTTTAAACTTTGCACTGTAAATGTTTCAACTATATATCATTTCAAAATAAAGTGTTGAGTTTCAACAGGAAAAAAAATCCACACGTAAATTCAATCAATATTTTCCTGATTGAGTACATATTTTCCTTTAATCATATACAAGAATGTTGTACAGGATGAATCAGCTTACCGGCAGTATAACTTCATTCAAATAAGATTAAAGAATTATTTATGTGTAGGTTCTGATAAAATTCGAATAATCCTTTATATTTTGTTTGTCGTATCGATATAAGCAATTTATTGCCCCATTAATTCATTAATCAAATAAAGTTTGTATTTTTCCGATGTGTGTTTGTCGGATTAAGAGATTCATTACTTCGATTAAAATATATGACAAATCTCTTTTCAGGACAACTCTTATTTCATACGAATGATTTAATGTAGGGTCGAAAGTGCTGTCGAATGTTGGCTTTTGACAAATAAATGAAAAATTCAACTTTATCCCTCAGACTCTTTTGAAGGAAACAACATGGATACTTGATGTTGGAGTAAATTTTAAGTTCCAAATGTCTAACTGGAAAACCAAATTCGTTGATGTGAAGGAATGTTCACTGGATTCAGAAATACGGGTAGCTGAGGTTTTTAATCACTTTAGAAATTACAAATCTAAACAAGTTTGTGTAGTTCGAGAAGTCAAAGAATGACAGAAACATTTGTACACATTTTCTTAGAGACTATAATCGTCCCAAAGATTTTTTGATAATAATTCAATTGAATCGGTCCTCACTTGTTTGAAATTCATTTTAATTAAATGAATAATAAAGAATATTTCCTCGATTTATTAATTCACAACATTCGTGGAAATATTGCTTTTTATTTTTGAAAAATTTGCTAACTTTAGCGAGTGATTTGTATATTGGGAATCGATAAAAAAGTTGTCTAATTAATTGACCGCTTTGCTACAAGAAAATATATGACTGATGAAAACCAAATAATTTGATAGTCACAAATATAAATGCGAAACTCATGAAAATAAATAAGGAAATATGGTTTTGGTACAGACGACCATTTATGGAAGATTAGACCTAATTATAGACTTCTTAATTTTTTTTTTTTTTGAAAAGTGAAGATTTTTGATTTTGATATTTGGAATATTATTCAGGACTGAAGAAGGAATTGCTTAGAATTATATTTGTTTTTTCAAGATATAGTGCATGTTTTTAGAGATTTCTGAATTAACTTATTCGAATATTTGAATATATTAATTATTTCAAATAAATTATATACTTTGAGAAGTCCTTCAAGTGTGTTCATGTTTTTAAAAGGCAATTGGTGTTCTTAAAGGCAAGACCAGAAACAAAATTTTGTCTCCTTTAAATATTTATTCATTAATTTTAATGACTTTCGTATATCTGTTGGTTTATTTATTCCATTTGACATTATATATTGAGATTTGATTATATACGTCTATTAAATGTAAGCGGTGCTTGTTTTAGACGTTAATTTAATTCTAAAAGTTTTTTGAATGAAAAATTTTTTGAAATTAAAATTGTAGAAGATAAACATATTTTAATTTGTTCTGATATTCAAAATTTGTTATATTTCTTCTATCAAGTAAAAGGCCTTTCTATTTTATTTTATTCTATTTTATTTTATATATAATATATAATTATATTTTGGCTTCAATAAATCTCATTATGGAATGTCAATGAATTTAAATAAGCCTTAAAAATAACTCACACTGTTCTTTGATTTTGTTAGAACATAGATCAATCTTGAATTATAAAGTTGATCTGTGTTTCGAAGCATTAGTCCTTTACACGTGGTCAGTTGTTGATATAGGTTAGTTTTTTAATTTTGATATTTGGAATATTATTCAGGACTGAAGAAGGAATTGCTTAGAATTATATTTGTTTTTTGAAGATATAGTGCATGTTTTTAGAGATTTCTGAATTAACTTATTCGAATATTTAAATATATTAAATATTTCAAATAAATTATATTCTTTGAGAAGTCCTTTAAATGTGTTCATGTTTTTAAAAGCCAATTGGTGTTCTTAAAGGTAAGACCAGAAACAAAATTTTGTCTCCTTTAAATATTTATTCATTAATTTTAATGACTTTCGTATATCTGTTGGTTTATTTATTCCATTTGACAGTATATATTGAGTTTGGATTATATACGTCTATTAAATGTAAGCGGTGCTTGTTTTAGACATTAATTTAATTCTAAAAGTTTTTTGAACAAAAAATTTTTTCGAAATTAAAATTGTAGAAGATAAACATATTTCAATTTGTTTTGATATTCAAATTTTGTTATATTTCTTCTATCAAGTGAAAGGCCTTTCTATTTTATTTTATAGACTTTTTTTCCCAACTACGAGATTTTTTTAATATGTGAATAAACTTTTACTGGTAGTACATCACAAAATGTATTTCATTCAACTTATTATGTACGATTATGTAGTTCCTGAGGCTAAATTAGAATTCTTATATTTTTCCAGGAAGAATGTTATAATAAAAATAATTATATTGGATCAATACGTGACAAATTTCAATATAATAATCATCAAAAAAATTCTATGAAATCTTGGATGCTTTCCAGAAATAATACTTTTTAGTAAATAGTAGACCCACAATTTTAATATGTTGGAAGTAGTAAACGTGAATCGTATTTTCATTGTGAAGGAAATTTTCTGATCTCATTAATGTAGGCAGTTTCATTAAATGTCTTATATAATATTTCGTTTACATTTCATTAAGTGATTCATAAAAATCTTGAGTCAAAACCAAAAATAAAGCATAATCAGTCTATTTCATTATTTAACACACGTTTCCATAATCATTTTTGATATAAGAATATGGTAAACCTGTTGAAATCCCAGAAATTATAATTTATATGAATCTTCCTTGATAATGTTGTTAATGAATTCAATATTAATCATTCTATTAAGGTCACCAGAATATTCTAATTTTAAATTTCATATATAATGAATGAATTATGAGGAAATGTTTCCATATAATGACCAGTTTACCCAGTCAGATGTTATTGAATCGAGAATCTTGGGGAATTTGAGGTTCTTCATCAAATAGTTAAATATTTCAACACAAAGAGCGATAAAAATTTTTAACGATTTTTTTCTATGCACGAATTGAATGGTTCACGTTTTGGAAATGAAACCAAAATTTATCTGCTATTGTAAATGTATCATGTTCAGGCCTTTCAATCAGTAATAACATACTCAAAGCTTTCGAAGAAATGCTTGGTTTTTATTAAATGGTTTTTGATAAGGTTAATACAATAAATGTTAAAAATTATTGTTTCTGTGCGTCATTCGAATGGTTCACTATATGGAAATAGGAACCCCAAAATTAAGACAGAAACTCAACACCCAGCATCTTATGCTGGTATCTAAGAAATTCCTGCGTCGAAACCGAATAGCAACCAGCCTTCTCTAATTTCATAACGCCTGCAATTCGGTCTCTGGCGCAACGACCAAGTGCAGTTGCATTTTGCAGATGTTGACCCGGTTGGCCATGACCATGACATTGGTCGTCCTCTGATGCTGAAAGCAAGGCAGGTGTAGTTCCACTGGGGCAAATGTTAGATCTGCGTGGAGGCCAAGTGCGACGGAAATGCAGCTCTGCACCTATTCATCCCTAATTTGGGTTAAGTTACAGACCTTGACAACCCTTCAATTTGCGGCGCAATCAAGGAAGCAGAAATTAGTTGGGGGACTATGATTGTTCGTCGAGTTCTGAGGCTGGGAAAACGTAAGGCCGGTGGTTCTGCTTCAATGGTTCCGTTTTGATATCAACCTCGGTTATATAAAGTATTATAACACTTCAATGGAGCAATTCCTTATTATTAATTGTGAGGAAATGGGAGCATGTGAAAGGAGGTGGAATCAAAGAATTTTTGGTTTATAATTTCCAAATGTTTTTAGATGAAACAGTTCAAAAATTAGAACATTTCTGTGAACCTTTTCAAAATATTCAATATCAAAATTAAGACTATGTCTAGACTTCCACTAAGCAATACAAAAAAAAACGCTAATGTATAATAATAATAATGTTTATTCACATCAGAAAGATACAGTTCAATGCATGATAGTTTTATAATAACGCAATATGTATTAATAATAGGAGTACAAATAAGTTTCCGCCGATTTTTAACACAAATTAAATATTTATTATAGAAGAACGGTAATATAAATTTATTTAAAATATTGCCCATCACTTGCAACCACTTGTTCTCATCTCTCAGGCAGCATTCGAATCCCACGTCTGAAGAACTCCTTGTATTTTGAGGCTATCCACGAATCAACCCAATTTTTGGTATCCTCATAAGATGTGAACCGCTGCGCCGTCAGAGCATGTGCCATGGACCGGAACAGGTGATAATCGGACAGTGTAATGTCTGGTGAATACGGCTGGTGGGGTAACACTTCCCAATCAAGTGTTTCCAAGTACTTTTTCACGGGAGCAGCAACGGGAGCATAATCAGCGTTCAATATCTCTCGGCTTTAATTCGTACGGAACCTAATTTCCTTGTTTATGAATCATTCCTAATGATTTTAAACGACGTGAGACTGCTTGCTGAGTGACTTCTAATGTTAGAGCAAATTCTTTTTGTGTTTGAGATGAATCTTCCTCCAATAATTCCTCCAATTCTGCATCCTCGTAAATTTTTGGCCTTCCACTGCGATCTTTGTCTTCTACGTCGAAATCACCGTTTTAAAACTTTTGAAACCACTCTCGACACGTTGTCTCACTCAAAGCACCCTCAACATATACGAGCAATTGATGCGCCTCAGCAGCAGATTTCTTTAAATTAAAGAAGTAAACTAATATTTCCCGCAAATGACGCTTACTTGGCTCAAATTTTGACATTTTCAACTTATAAAAATTATATTTTACCAATATAAAATCAATGATATTAATAGGTTATGTTGTTCTTGAATGTCCAAACTATTTTTTAAGCCGGTTATCATCTGCGAAAGCTAACCGCACCATCTACAATAAAACGGCGGAAACTTATTTGTACTCCTAATAATATATGTACATAGGTTTCAATGTTTTCAGAGATTTTCTAATTTTCTCTCAACTTTTATTTAGTTAATTTAAGATTTGTACTTAACGTGAATTTTGCTGATCATAATTGATAATACATAATAATAAAATAGAAAAAGGCTTTTTACTTGATAGAAGAAATATAACAAAATTTGAATATCAAAACAGATTTAATCTGTTAGTCTTCTAGTCTTCGGAAGACTAAAAAATTAAATCTGTTTTGATATTCAAATTTTGTTATATTTCTTCTATCAAGTAAGCAGCGTTTTTCTTTTTTATTTTATACATAACACATAGTTATATTTAGGCTCGAATAAATCTTATTCTGGAATGTCAATGGTTTGAAGAAAACCTTATATTATAGGAGTACAAATTAGTTTCCGCCGTTTTTTAACACAAATTAAATATTTATTATAGAAGAACGGTTTTAAACGATGTGAGACTGCTTGCTGAATGACTTCTAATGTTAGAGCAAGTTCTTTTTGTGTTTGAGATGAATCTTCCTCCAATAATTCCTTCAATTCTGCATCCTCGTAAATTTTTGGCCTTCCACTGCGATATTTGTCTTCTACGTCGAAATCACCGTTTTTAAACATTTAAAACCATTCTCGACGCGTTCTCTCACTCAAAGCACCCTCACCATATGCTTCTACGAGCAATTGATGCACCTCAGCAGCAGATTTCTTTAAATTAAAGAAGTAAACTAATATTTCCTGCAAATGACGCTTACTTGGCTCAAATTTTGACATTTTCAACTAATATCTAACAGTTTTCTGTGATTTTGTGACGAACTAACTACCTGGATTTTTAAAGTTAGTCTGTTTTAAACAAGGGCCAGTTACACTCTAAGGTATGATATACTGATTGTTAGTTGATTTTGATATTTCAAGTATTGTCTAGGGCCGATGAAGAGATTATCCGAATTCTAATTGTTTTTTGAAGATATAGTGCATGTTTTGAGAGATTTTTGAATTAACTTATTTGAATATTTAAATATATTAAATATTTGAAATAAATTATATTTTTTCAGAAATCCTTAAATTGTGTTTTATGTTTTTGAAAAGGAATTGGTTTCACTATGGTGAGATCAGAAACAAAACTTTGTCTCCTTGAAATATTTATTTATTAATTTTAATTGCCTTTTTTATATTTGTTGGTTTATTTATTCCATTTGACATATATTGAGTTTTGTTTATATACGTCTATTAAATATAATAAATAATATCAAATAATAATATAAATATAAGCGGTGCTTATTGTAGACATTAATTTAATTCTAAAAGTTTTTTTAATAAAAATTTTTTTGAAATTAAAATTGTAGAAGTCTAACAGATTAAATCTATTTTGATATTCAATATTTGTTATATTTCTTCTATCGAGTAAAAAGCCTTTTTCTATTTTATTTTACCTTAGGTATCTATTCAAAAAGATTCAGTAATTAAGGTCTGTTTGGTCTTTGTGTGACATTATTATCTCAAATAATCAACCTATGTGATGAATGTCATGAGCTTATGCGCGCTTGTTATATCTCCTCGCTCCTTGTTTAAAGGGGCATTATCTATATTTTTCTCAATAAGTTTTGTATGAAATATTAAAATTTTTATTTTTCTTCAAATATCTACTCGTTTTTCTGAAGTGTTGACCTCTATGAGCAAACGTAATAATAAAAAATCTGAAAAAAACTAACTTTTCCCAGACTCTTAAAGAAAATTATTCTTCATATTTTTGAGTGGCTAAAACAAATTCGTATTGTTATCTTAATATGTTTTTCATTGGGGAAATCTACAAAAGTTCTCAGGAATAGTATAAGGCATTTGAATTGTTTTTATTGTTCACGTTATTAATCTATTTTGTGAAACAAAAAACGTATATTATTCGGAAATACAAAACAAGAAATCGACTACCCTATATCCATGGAAGGCTGCTTTTTATCTATCATCAAAACATTATTATAAGCCAGCTCCAAACCGGAAATTATATGCAGGTTTCTACCTTCAAATCATCCTTTTCGGCACAACGTAGACCAGATGGTAAGGGCGTCAAGTTCCCATTCTCATGCGATAAAGACCCATCATCGACGGAGTCTCTTCGTATCCATGCGAATTTCGAAATCTGGCCCTCCGTTTTCGCCGAAACTCAATTTGGCATCGATAGCAGTTGCGCAACCCTGGATGCAGCTGCTCTTCTTCAAAATCGCAACATTTGCCGGCATTCAACCTGACCTATTCGTCCCAATGACCTTCGAAATGACATTATGCATTTTAAATTAGTTCACCCCAAAAAGGGATTAGATGGTATCGTCCTGCAGTTTTGGAGTGATTTGAAAAGGCTGGTTTTGTGATTGACAGGCGCAACTTTTGTGTTTTGTCAGCTTATAATCTGGCGAATAATTCCATTTTGGGGCGTTTGCCACTCTTTGTATTCTGTATACCAATACACATTCAGTCTTTATATTGCCTAAAACTTACAATAGTGTATACCTGAAATTTTTGACCATCTGTTGGTTATTACAAGTACTTGCAAATATCAGCTATTTTTTTTAAAGTGATAGAACTTCAAATTGAAATAAAACACATTTAAATTAAGATTGAAGCTATTTTTTTTTATTTCAAAGATAATTTTATGACATTTATGTTTTAAAAATAATTTCCGGCATATGTCCACCACGACTAACTCTGAGGAACAGCATTCGACCAGACTAATTTTGAACCACCTTTTCGAGTAATTCAGGCCTCATTTCATCAATAACACGAGTTATGTTGGCTTCCAAAGCGTTTATTGTTTCTGGTTTATCAGCATAAACCAATGACTTGACATACTCCCAAAGAAAATAATCCAGTGGAGTTATGTCAGATGATCTTGGAGGCCAATTAATTGAACCATTTCTCGAAATAATGTTATCGCCAAATCTTTCTTTCAAAAAATCAATTGTTACGGTAGCAGCATGAAGTGTAGCACCATCTTGTTGGAACCAAAACACTTCTGGGTCGATACCATTCCAATTTTGAAACAAATTATCATTGATCATCGATCTGTAACGAGCACCATTCACTGTAACATTAGCTCTAGCATCGTTTTTAAAGAAATATGGACCGATGATACCTCCAGCGTGTAAAGCACACCATACAGTGCATTTTTCAGGATGCAGTGGAACCAACAGAACTTCTTGAGACGATAATTTGTCAATGCTTACTGAACAGAAATGTCAAAACAACATGGCTTTCACCTTCTGTCAAATCCCAGTTATCCCTATCGAAAGTTCTATCACTCTAAAAAAACACCTGATACAAATAGTACTTCAAAGTAAAAAAAAATCTAGGCATCGATAAATGAAACACAAAATATGTATTATTCATTCAAATTGATTGTATAGCCTTTAAAGATGACTATTTCTTAAAAGCATTTTCAGAAAATGAATTCAGTACTCAGTGTAAATTCTCTTTTATGCCTTCCATCCACTGAAACCGAAACGATATCAGGAGAAAATGGTAGTTTTTTGAGTTTTTGAGCAATAATGTCTAAGGTCTTTGGGTACTTATTGAGTGGCAACGAGTTTCATACCCAACAAAAAACGTTTAAAATGGTACGAATTGATTCGTGCTTTCGCACACGAAACACCGTTTGAAATGAAAAAACACATCGCAAGACACATTTGACATTAACTGACAAATAGGAGCATTGCAGGTAAAGTCAATAATAGATTATTCTCACACTTTTTCCACAAATGGATATGATGCACCAGTAATTAAGAATTATTGAATTTGTTTTCGGATATTTCAGAAAATCAGAGCGAAGTTCTCAATTTTCAGGCACTCGCACCAAAGACCCGTATCCTTTTCTTCAAATATTAGTAGATATTTTGCTGAATTTCAGTTAAAATTGATTTTATACGATGATTAATCCTACAGATTAAAAATTTATGGTTGAATTTCATTCTGCCATTTCACTTCTTTGCACTCTAACTGTTATAACCTGCAATTTGCATGGTACATTTCCAACTTAAATATTGATTCTTATTTGATCTTATTGTCTTTATTTTATTTTCGTTGTTTTTGATGTGAATTCTTTAACTATCAGTCATTCTAAGAGCTATATTCGTGTCAAATTTCACTTTAGAATACTTATTCGATATTCTGTTCGTAGGAAAAGTAATGGCAATTTAAAATTTGCATTACTTTCTGAAAAATTGTCCCCAGAGAATTCAGTTCTTGAGCGAGATGACGGTTTGATGTTGATTGCTTATCTACAGCAACAATGTTTTTATGTTCGAACAAATGGATTCACAAATTTCCGTGAGTGCATTTCATTTCTATTGAATTTTCCACGTAAATTTCTAACAGTTTAGTTAGAAGATTTACCACTTTGGAAATAAGTTTTCTACATTTTAGAGTTTTGTTCAAGCCTAAATCGACCCGTTTCATTAATGCCAAATATTAAACTAGCTTTCTGTCAAAACAAAATTCAAACTCTAGATGGCCCACCCTCTATATTTCAGTAAAATCTTTCATACCAGGATATACTAGGATTCATTATTTTATTAAATGAATTATCATAAGGTAAGGACTAATTCCATCAAGTTCATGTATTGAATTTGTCGATATGTATTTGTTTTAAGGCCTGCGAGTTGCTTAATCTTCAATTATTACATAATTAAAAGAAGTCTAGATATCTGTTTATATAGAGATTATTGTTACGTTCATTCTAGTGAATAACTTGTGGTCTTCACTTTTCCTAAATACGGATCTGCTAAAACTGTGTTCCAGGAAACTGAATATGAAATGCGCTTGGCAAGAAATACTAAAATAAAGAGTATTTGTCAGCGCAGTTGTTACATGAAACTGCAGATGAATTCCGAGAAATTCAGAAATATGAAATAAAATCGAAAAATGACACCTAAATAATCCACGATGCAAATTTCACACTATTCGTTTGAACCTAAGAATGTAAATGAATGGAAACTTTCTTCGCTATGTTAGGATATGGTGAATGGAGTTTCTTGAATTTAAATTTGATTCGTTCCTTCCTCGAGCCGTTATTGAATAAGCGAAATGAAATTCGTTTACAGCTTTAGACTGTCGATCTCCTTTGAAAGGAGTTAGAATTTTGCTGTTGTCATATCTGAAATTAATTCACTTGGTCTTGTAGCATTTTGGAATAGTATTTTGTTATATGTTTCATAAGTTTTCGGTATATTGTAGAAGAAATTGACTGATGACCTTTTTGTTTGTAAATATCAAAGTGACAGGTGTCTACCAGATTCCTTTTTTTATTGATTGAATCACATTATCAAACCATATTTATCGAGAATGGTGCTTCCTAACGCTTTCAACCACGTATACTTTATTTCTTTTAGTTAGAAACACTATTTCTGTTAATGACAACTGAAAAATTTTTGAATTCATTAGTTATTCAACATGTAGACCTGCCTGATGATGCTACTGTAATAGCGAAACAATTGTTGTATTAATATTTATAGTTTTTCCAATAATTACAAAATAAGAGGGTGCTCTGAAATATCAAACTATCTCCAAAAAAATTCTTATGCTATTTTTAGAAAAAATATAATTTTTCCTCATCTGAATCTATTCCAAAAAATTACCTTGAATTTTTCTCTACATTTTGGTTTACAGAATTTGGTTAGGTTTCAATAGCGATATTTACCTTGGTGTTACAAGTTTGAAAATTTTCTTACTTCAAATAATAATAAATTTCTAAATATTGCTCATGAAGAAAAATTTAATTATTCTGCTTGTATCTTATTTCTATGTTTCAAATGTGAAAAGCATCTTAGATCTTAGATATTTTATAATTTCCAACGTTGTGACATTCCTACTCTAAAATAATAAAGAGGTTTTTTTTATAAAAGGATTATTACAAAATTTTAAATATCATACAGGTTTATTCTGTTGAACTGACAAGTTACCGTTGTATTAATTCTGAATTGCTTTTTAAAGCTGTTCTTGCTTATTTTGAGTAAGTTGTTTGTGAGGAAGTTCTTGAGGTTAAGTTTTGCATTTTTCGAAAGAAATTCAGTTTTCACAAAACAAGGAACGAAACAAAATTTGGTACTCTTCAAGTATCTATTTAATAATTTTTAGTTGACACTTTATATTTCTTTCATTTCCTTTGGTACTCAGTGATACGTATTTATTCTAGATGTCTACTAAATTGACACATTGTGTTCTAAAGTAATTTATTCAATCTAATTCTAAAAAGTTTTTTAATAAAATTTTTCTGAAATTAAAATTTGTGGGACGTTAATAGAATAAATCTGTCTGATATTTAAAATTCCTACTCTATTTTTATTGAAATTTGATTGTTTTTTATCAAAATTATTGTCTTGATAGGCTTTATTTAATTACAAATTATCAATATTTTCTCTAAATGTAATATACTTTTCCTGACGATAACAATATCATAATCATCGTCTTCAATAACTTTATAATAGGTCACTATTTTACAATGTCTTTTTTTTCTTAAACCTTCGTATCTTGAATATATATATAATAAATACTGGTAATCTGAATACTCGAATATTAATTTGTAAAAGGCTATTCCTTTCAATTTTTGGTTTGTGTTTTCGTAGGTTAAATTCTGAATATTTTTGTACAGAATGAAACTCATTTCAATGATTTACATAACATATTTCTCCAACGAGTCAGGCAATATTCAACGGTAAGATCTTTTCTAGTAAATCCATTGTATTTTTTAATTATAGACACTAAATATACTGAATAGAAAATCGTAAGGGTATCTATAAAATCTGTAAAGCTTTTCCGCCAAAATAATAGGAGATTATTTCACTGGATTCAACTTCTTACAAAATAGTTAGAAGTTTACCAATTAAGTTTCCAAATTGCCTGCATAATATCTTGGCATATTTATTACAACAAATTAATCATCGTTACCTCAATGTTGCACGAAACAGAATGGGTCATTGAATTTCTTGGAGATGAAATTGTGAAAGTGCTAATTGTCGGTAAAAATGTTGTGTAACATCGATCTTGAATTGAAAGTGACACACATTCGGTGGAATTTTAGGTTAAGTCGAGGATACTCATCAACTCGTCTTCTTGTACGATTCGCAAGTCTTACGATAACAAGTTTTCATTACGCGTGAAAGTTTCGAAAAAACATAATGAATCAATTGTTCGACTTATAGGCTTTTCGGAAACGTGAAATTATCGCAGGCGAATTTTGAAACCACATTGACCTCGTTAATCGCGCATCGTTTATGCTTATAAGGACAAACAAAGAAGTTTTCAAGAGAACGTATCAATATTTATTATTGTTATTCAGTCTTGGGAAATCTAGAGTATAGGAATTGTTTTATCTTTCGATATCTACGTACGATGAGTGTTTTATTTTCAATTCTGCAACATAATTAAATATCAAACATGAGTGTCAGCGATTTAGTGTCACAAGTAGAATTTCTCGTGCTGAACTAACAGTATGGCAGAAAAACTAATGTTCATACCACGATTTTCGAATATTCTAAAAAAGAATTCACTATAATTTCATTTATCTTCACACTACTCCAAATTCAGATACCAAAGAATGATAACATGAATAAACTGTCATGAAATGTGGTTAACAGATGCTATTTGAATATGTTGAAAACTTTAGATTTAAATAGATCCATTATTTTCAGCAAATTTTTATTTTGAACTGATTTTGGCATTTCAACAGGCTCCAAATATTAATTATAAGTTTCATGCCTTAAAAATTTGAGATTATCTATTCAAAGGTGGCTATTTTTCATGCAATGGGTTGCAAATATGGAAGTTGCTAGTTTTTGAAGGAATTCATTTATTTTCGTTGGATATTTTCTTAAATTAACGTCTTGCCTCTCCTGTATAAGGAGTGGGCCATTTGAAATTTGCATTTTTATTCGGCTATAAATAAAAAAACTATTGAATATTTTGTCAAAGTTATGATTTCATTAGAAAGGCTGAACCTTGACATTATCGAATTAAAAACAATATCATTAAAATGAATGCCAAGACTGGCCATACAATATCCCAACCGATCAACCCAATTTTTCTGTACATTGTCGATTATTTGGGGCTCAATCTCATGAATAGCAACTTCGATTTCGTGCATCATTCGTTTCTGGAAGGTTATCGTAAAACTTATCCTGAACAGATCCCACAAAAAATTGTGTAATTGAAACTGTTGTTCGTAATAATTACCCTTATAGTTTTAATTTCAGTTTCGCAGTAATTTTTTGATAGAGGAGATTCACGGTATTAATTCTCGGGTTATTTGGAAACGTACTGTCTACATGTGGATACACTAAGTAAAAAAATAATTAGTAAAGCGATATCTAATTTAATCTGAATTTTTTTAAAGTTGGAAATGAATCCATCAAATAAAAAATTTAGAGAATCGTGACTGATTAATAATTAGTTTTTGTAGAAACTACCATCAATTTATACTCCATGGTTTTGGAGAAACCGTGAAATCAATTTCTGAATTCTTAGAATGCCAAAATTAAACTGTGCGAATCTCAGCGAAGGGTTGGGAAAATATTTTCCTTTTATTTGTTCGACTAGTTGATAAAATATTAACCTAAATACCATATATTTCTCTTAGACCCAATTCCCTAATTAACTGAGCTTGTCTAATGAACCTACCCATACATAAAAACCTTTATTTAAATAGGTCCTCATGTAAGCTATGAATAGACGAATTTGGGTCAAGCCACAAGGTCGCTATCCAAATGCAGGTAGATAAACGCCATCTGAAGAGATCAAAACAGTAGATTGAAGAGGACGTTGAACCCTTATGGCCAGGATAAGGGGCAATAGGTTTTAACTACCGACAACTTGCTTCGTCGTTCTAATCAGAATTAACCGTACATGATCGAAGTTCTGAGGTTTCTGAGGAATATTTTGTAAATGACAAATCATATGGTACAACCAAAATCGTACTGATAAATACAATATAGAGAAATCAATTAGAATTTTTATAAGTATAAGTATAATTCTTCTGTTCAGGTCCTCTTTAGTACAAATTTAATACTTTAACAGTAGGACTGTAATATTTCTTCCATTTAAACATATAATCAGAGTAAAATTCCTTATTTTCTGCATAAACTACATTATGTATGTACATAGCATTTCATTTCAATCCAACTAAATTTTGCTCAATAAATAGGAGAATGAAGAGTTATTAGCAACCAATTTCCATGAATTTTTTTGAAGAGTTACGAAAAAATACATGTTTTAGGTTTTAGCTAATAAATTAAAAGCCAAAATAATCCACAAAATCCTTTATTTCAAAAATCAAAACTAATACTAAATCTATAAAAAAAATTTCATTCAATGACAACAAAATTTCTATAGCAAAATCAACAAGAACCCAAGAAATCAAAATTCTAGACAAACGAAATAAATGTTAACAATTGATTCGTTCAATCTCAAACTCGCCTGTAAACTGTGTTATTAAGATATCTAGTTTCTTTAAATATGAAACTTTCCAAGTTGTCTTGAACGAAAAAACGTGCAACTTTAATGAAAGTATCTAGACATTTAGGTTATACCACAGAGTGAAAATTCGTACACAGAGAACAAACGCAAACGTAAATAGTGCGGCAGAAGATACAACGTGTATGACAGATGCAAACAGAACAACTGGCAATTTACATCTTTCAAGAAATACAAAATAACTACACAAGAGATGATGATATTGACTCTTATGTAAACTAGACATAGTATTAATTTAAATCACTTTGTAAAAGTTCTCAGATTATTTGATTTTTAATTTGTTAGTTTAACCTTTACCAAGTGAGATTTGAATATATATAAAGTTCTAGCTTACGCTATCAGATGCAAGATTTCCTCGTTGTGAAACATTATAAAATGAAACGAACGTCGGATTTCTCCCCGAGACAATTTCATCATTACAGATCAACTGTTTAAATTATCTCAAAATGCAAAAGCAACCAGTGACATTAGATATATGGGAATATTGTGTACGATTTTTCGAAATAGATATTATCGAGCTACAATTTGAGTACTCGAGATAATAAGAGCACAATATTTCAATTGTCAGCCAGATAAGTGACCTTAAACAAGTTTTCAAACATCAAAATGTCAACAGCAGCCTGAAAGATGTCTGAAATGGTTATCTTATGAATGTAAGTACCTGATATTGAACTGGTATCTGATTTCGCTAATTGTGTTGTAATAATTGTATGTCCTTGTAGCCCAAATCCATTTTGAATTAACGTTATATTCCGAGCGTGATGATGAGCATTTCCGTCTAAATCCCATAGATCCAAGTCCATTTCGCCAATGTCGTTCGACGCCAGTGACCCCGAAGGGCTCATTTTGAACACCGCCGACGAAGACGTAACTTCCGAAGAAGATTCCTCAGGGCTCATCCTCATTGGTTCTGGCCACCTACGCAACATTTTAAAACGAGTACATGAGTGATGATTGAAAATGAAGTTAGGTTCGTCGCCTAACCCACTGTTGATATCTCCAGAAAATCGCACACTAGGACAGTATGTGATTTAATCCAACACAAAATCGATACGGAAATCACGGAATGTCAAGCACACGATATATCCAACGGTCAACGTCGCTTTTCACCACGAAAATAATCCATTTCACCCCAATTAAGTTTTATCGCACTCCTGGATTATATCCGCACCAATTCTCGCGATTGTTTCAAGTTCACCGAGTCCAATTCGTCATTATTTTTTGGGGGACAATGGGTATTTCACACACGTGTCAGAACACAACCGATATATCGAACAAGTGGCACAGAATCGATAATTTATGTAAGTAGGCCCACAAGTAATGAAAGTACCACTTTTCCTTGGATCGCTCTATACACACATTCGATGTTCTATGATCACTAGCGCTCTGCCACTGTTCCGAGCAAAGCGGAGGGGCGACCCGCTATGACGTCACAACAGGTTGTTACCTTGTTTCTGTCCCCACCACATTCCACTAGGTTTACCTGGCTCCACTGTCATGGCCATCTTTATAAACTTTATAAAACGTTCTCTCTCAGCGAGCGTCGAGTTAGATCATATTGCAACATTATTACGATTTCTATATCAAAATTATTGAGGGTATGGTATCATACGAAAAATGAAGCTGGCAACATAAAATTTCTAATAACAATGAGTTTTGTACTTGTCTTATGATATAAGATTGTCGCAGGATCAGTTAACGAATTTGAGTAGTTTTGTAGGAGGAAAAGTATTATGGAAAAAAATAGCAACATTAAATATAATTTTTTCTAAGATGAAAGCCGCACAGATTTGCCTCTTTGAAAATTAGGAAATAAAGCATAGGGAGTGTTGCAATTCTCGAAATATAAACTGTGAAAAATTATAACTCACTAGGTACTTTTCAAGTAGTTATGCATATTGGGAATAAAACCAGAATCGTATAGATATATGGAATTATGAGCGACAATTATTCTGTGAGTTACCAGTATTATTCTTAAAATAATTTTATGAATAAATAAATTGAATCGATACGAATTTTACATAAAGTTGTTGTTCAACATTGTTCAAGTTTTATACATGATAAATGTTATGGAAGGATACAAAATTGATTTTAATGTAAAAACTTTTACAATTTTTTATTACTACGTTTTACTACCAACAATTTTCGGATGTTTAACAATATGTAAGGTTTACATTTTTGCAACTAGTTTCGAACTTTCGTTCATCTTCGGGCAACTGACCCTTAAGCACATGGTACAAGGTATTTTATGTAGATTCAGGTACAACGTAGTGATCCTAATAAAAAGTGAGAGTTACAGGAATCTACATAAAATACCTTGTACTAAGTGCTCAGGGGTCAGTTGCCTGAAATTGAATGAAAGTTCGAAACTAGTTGCAAAAATGTGAACCTTACATATTGTAAAACATCTGAAAATTGTTGGTAGTAAAACATATTAATAAAAAATTCAAAATGTGTACAATTTCATTCAAAAGTGAATAGATAAAATCGTGGAATTAGATAGAAATTTGAATTAACTAAGAAATTTGCAACATAGCGAAGATATTGTATGAAATAACGTATTGATCCCAGACAGAGGTAAAATTTTACATGGTAATATCATAAGTTAACCCTTAGGAAAAACTTGGTAGCAGTAAGTCAAAGAGATCATTAGAAATTAATTCAGAATGATGAACCTTTCAATCAGATTATTGGAACGTACGAAATTTTGAGAATAAATATTTGAATAGAGGATAATCAATACAAAAATTCAGCAAAGGAATTCTATCTAATCCAAAACAGTCTCATCAGTACAACATTTGGTGCTCATTCATTATGTTGGACCAAATGGGTTTAACTCAAACTTGGATCATCTCTTTGTCCTTCCTTCTATAGTTTGTCATGTTCAGAATTTTATATTATATGTTTGTTGAGTTTTTAAGGACGTTAAGAAATATCATTTAGTTAATTTATCATCAATAATTTTATAAATGTTGCCGAAAAATTATTTAAAATTAATTTTGAAAATATTGACAAACATTGGACGAAAAGTAAGAGTTTTTGCGCGCTTGTTCGTACCATCCACGATCGCCACGAAATTTTTTATTAGCCTTCTTGTCATTATTTACATCTAAATACTAAATTAAAACTAAATCGTAGAAGTTACTTCGGTTTCGGTAGCGCTTAATGGAGCTCTGCTCACAAAATATTTTTTATCTTCTAATTATACGATCCTCATGAACTTTTGCACTAGCCTTTATATCATTATTTTACAACTAAATGCTTAATTTAAACAAGATCGTAGGACTCTTGCTATAGTTTCGATAGCACTCGACGATGCCCCGTTCAAAAAATATTTTTTGTTTTGATTCTTCTGATCATACGATTCACACAAAATTTCTTCAGATGGATGGGAATTGAAGTTTGGAAAATTTTGAAAAAAATAAGAGAAGCTTTCAAATGTGAGTAACTGCGAAACCATTGGACCGATTTTGTCCAATAAAAAAACCTATCCGAGATATTCAGACTCCAAATCATGTAAGTTTCAAGTCTTTAACTTGTTCCGTTCGAAAGTTTTTGACGGATGGTTGATCAGACATTTGACCTAGGATTCCTTATCAGTAAATCCAACCTAGTCGTTTTCAGCTCAAAATTCGAAAATAACAGACATTTTAGCGAAACGATAGCATCCCTGAAACAAGCGTGCAATAAATAATCTATTTATTATTGCATAACCAAGTTGAACCGAATTGAAAATAATATGATCTGTTCTTGCTATTGCTGAATTCGAAACACAATATTCCCATCTTTTGGTCGGTATACGAAATACCCAGTTATTGTGAAAAATTAATTGATTCTTCGAGATTATCTTCAATACTTCCTTCGAAAATGCATTTATAACGTTTATGAAATAAATCCTTTTTTAAAAAATGATACCAATCTGCATTCAATTCTAATAAGCAAAAAGTTATTACTTATAATGATATATTATTGGGAAAATTGTAACGTAGGCTTTATTATTGTGCAGAATATTACAACTATGGAGATTTGAAGGCCATCTGATCATGTATTTTTTTTTTTTTTTGAATCATTAATAATGGATAATCCGAATTAACTAATAAAACGAATTCGGATTAATACAAAAATTGTTATAGTTGTGTTAAGTTAAACTCGGCTGAAACAAAACAACAGACAGTAAATAAAAATCTCTTGATGTTACCTAGAATGGTAGCCAATTGTTTAAATTTAATGTTGCAAGGTAACCGGTTTCAGAAAATAACTCGAAGAATTTTACCGATTGGAATGAATTCAGAGGTATGGTGTTGTTTTATACTGGTTTGCTTTGCAGTACCATAAACAATGGCGATACCAATTTATGAGAAATAGGCACGTCTGCGCCTCGACACAACACGAGTGTTTCGCGCACAGAACTACAAATCTTACCCGCAGCTATATATCTTGATAAATCGCTCATATTGAAATATTCCCAGAGATGCTTAACAATAACCCGAGGTGTCAGGTGCACTGCGAGATTTTTTCAATGGAACTAAAGAATTTTGCGGAGATATGGCACCACTGGATCGCTATGACCAGAGACCAATGCCAAGTACATTTAGTACAACTCGTAATAATGGAACGATTGATTTTGCACTCTTTATGGCTGTGAGAGTATCCAACAAAAAGAAACTAATATCAGAATTTATTTCAAAAGAACTAGTCGTATAGGTCTTGGCAATAAGGAAGATATAATTTTCAAATTGCAATTAATACAAAATAAGTTAACAATTATATAAATTATGAATTTTGAGTCTACTTTACGAAAGATCGATTCAAAGTTAAAATATAAAATCAGATTTATGAACAGTTATAAAAATAAAATTAGATTAATATGAAATTAATACTTATAATTATTAAAAAAAATGTTTATTTTTCATTTATGACATTGTATACCCACATGAACCTGTTACTGAATTTTTAATAAAAGCTATTTTACGTATTTTATCTTTTGACAATCTTCAGATAGCCCTAATATTAAAAATTAAACATAAAAACAAGATAAAAAAAACTGACAATTCGCGAATGAATTGAACAAAAAGAAAATTTAATTTCAAGGTTACTAACAGATGCGTCACAAGTCACAGAAGCATTTGAGTTCTTTCCCAGTAGTTCCTACGTAAATTTAAAATCTTTTCCCATAATTTTTACTGAATCTTAAAATTACGAACCAAATTAGGAAAATTTATAATTTGTATAATTGTGTGATCGATTTTTGACTCATTTGCCTTTTGGTTCGTAATTATAAAGACCATTTAAGATCATAGGAAAAGATTTTAAATTTACATTCTGTCAAGAAAGTACCGGGAATTATCGATTTAAATCTGGCGGGGCAACGAGGCAGGTAAAATTTTTTTTCCTAGGTTGGTACCACTGTCCTTAATTACTATGCCAAGCTTGAGCGGGATCTGTCAACTAGTGTGTTTGAAACAGCTGATTAAGTCAGTCGATGTTAGAGTGCGTGCCGATTTTTACTATGGGTGATTACGTTGAGCAAAGAATTTGTTTAAAGTTCTGTGTTGCAAATGAATTTTCGTGTGCCGATGCATTGAAAATGTTGCAAAAGGCCTTTGGTGATAATGCTCTATCGAAAACTCGTGCATATCAGTGGTACAGAGCCTTCAAGGACGGTCGTGAAGTGGTCGCTCATCGACGGCTTCGATCGAAGATAACGTCGATAAAATTAAGGAAAGGGTGCTGGAAAACCGTCGTACCAGCTTGAGAGAGATAGCACATGATCTTAAGATATCCCACGAGTCCGCACGTACGATTTTGATTGATATTTTGGGCATGAGAAAGGTGGCCGCACGACTCGTACCGAAAGACCTGAATTTTCTTCAAAAACGTCATCGCGAACAGGTTGCTTCAGACATGCTGGATCGCTGTAATTCCGATTCTACATTCATGGAACGCATTATAACTGGTGATGAGACCTGGGTCTACGAGTACGATATGCAAACAAGCCAGCAATCATCGGAATGGGTGGCAAAAAATGAGCCGAAACCGAAAAAACCACGCCAAAGCCGCTCGAAAATGAAGGTGATGCTCATTGTTTTCTTCGATATCCGTGGCGTGATGCACTACGAATTCGTTCCAGAGGGTCAGACGGTAAACAATGAGTATTACCTAGGCGTTATGAAACGTTTGCATGAGCGTATCCGTAAGAAGCGGCCAAATTTGTGGGCGAACAACTCATGGATTTTGCATGACGATAACGCGCCTTCTCACCGAGCTACGATTGTGACTGACTTTCTCGCCAAAAACTCAACAAACGTGCTTCAGCAACCACCGTATTCGCCGGATTTGGCTCCCTGCGACTTTTTCCTCTTCCCAAAACTAAAATTGCCCCTTCGTGGCACCCGTTTTGAGGCGATTGAAGCCATAAAACAAAATTCGGCGCGAGAGCTAAAGTCCATCCCGGAAAGCGCCTATAAAAAATGTTTCGATAATTGAAAGTGCCATTGGCATAGATGTATTGGAGCAAATGGAGCCTATTTTGAAGGCGACCCAATAAATTTTGACGATTAAATGTAAAAATGTTGTTTCAATTGAAAATTCCCGGTACTTTCTTGACAGAGTAGTATGTAGACTGTTTGGGGAAAAATTTGAATGCTTCTGTGGCTTGTGACGAACTGTTGAAATTAAAGTCGATGGTTTCATTCCGGATAAACTGTGTTTGGTTTTTGTTCAGAACATTCCCGAATTGTGAGTTTTTAATCTTGTTATTTTGTTTAATTTTAATTATTGAAGAGAGAAAAATCACTTAATTTATCTCCAGAAAAACCTCCATTAAGGCCAGTTACATTAAAATAATATTATGTTGTACCATTTTACTGAAATTAATATAATCTAATTTTGACCAGAAGACATATGTTAACATTGATGGGATATGCTCACCATTCACTGTGAATTTCTATCTGTATTTTCATAAATTTAGACGATAAGCCATAGGGTAACTATAATCCATTGTGGATTACAATGTTGAAAAAACAGACATTCTCTATGGTAAAAAAATTCAACTTGAAAATATGATTTGTTTTTAATCAGAATAACTTTCAAGTTAACCTATTTCATTTAAAGCAATTACGACTATTATGAAGATCAAGTTTTTCAGTCAATACTTTTGCAGATGTTAGTCCAAATAATCACTCAAAATATGCAAATTTGTCACCCTTGAAAAGCCAAATTTTTAAGAACTATCGACATATTCCAATACTAGGAAAATTCTCTTGGTTTCATGCGTCGTCTAATACAAAATGAAATATGATGCAGTAAATTTTTCTATAACAGAAGTGCGGTTATGTGAAATACTACTCTGTCAAGAAAGTACCGGGAATTTTCAATTAACACAACATTTTTACATTTAATCGTCAAAATTTATTGGGTCGCCTTCAAAATAGGCTCCATTTGCTCCAATACATCTATGCCAATGGCACTTTCAATTATCGAAACATTTTTTATAGGCGCTTTCCGGGATGGACTTTAGCTCTCGCGCCGAATTTTGTTTTATGGCTTCAATCGCCTCAAAACGGGTGCCACGAAGGGGCAATTTTAGTTTTGGGAAGAGGAAAAAGTCGCAGGGAGCCAAATCCGGCGAATACGGTGGTTGCTGAAGCACGTTTGTTGAGTTTTTGGCGAGAAAGTCAGTCACAATCGTAGCTCGGTGAGAAGGCGCGTTATCGTCATGCAAAATCCATGAGTTGTTCGCCCACAAATTTGGCCGCTTCTTACGGATACGCTCACGCAAACGTTTCATAACGCCTAGGTAATACTCCTTGTTTACCGTCTGATCCTCTGGAACGAATTCGTAGTGCACCACGCCACGGATATGGAAGAAAACAATGAGCATCACTTCATTTTCGAGCGGCTTTGGCGTGGTTTTTTCGGTTTCGGCTCATTTTTTGCCACCCATTCCGATGATTGCTGGCTTGTTTGCATATCGTACTCGTAGACCCAGGTCTCATCACCAGTTATAATGCGTTCCATGAATGTAGAATCGGAATTACTGCGATCCAGCATGTCTGAAGCAACCTGTTCGCGATGACGTTTTTGAAGAAAATTCAGGTCTTTCGGTACGAGTCGTGCGGCCACCTTTCTCATGCCCAAAATATCAATCAAAATCGTACATGCGGACTCGTGGGATATCTTAAGATCATGTGCTATCTCTCTCAAGCTGGTACGACGGTTTTCCAGCACCCTTTCCTTAATTTTATCGACGTTATCTTCGATCGAAGCCGTCGATGGGCGACCACTTCACGACCGTCCTTGAAGGCTCTGTACCACTGATATGCACGAGTTTTCGATAGAGCATTATCACCAAAGGCCTTTTGCAACATTTTCAATGCATCGGCACACGAAAATTCATTTGCAACACAAAACTTTAAACAAATTCTTTGCTCAACGTAATCGCCCATAGTAAAAATCGGCACGCACTCTGACATCGACTGACTTAATCAGCTGTTGCAAACACACTAGTTGACAGATCCCGCTCAAGCTTGGCATAGTAATTAAGGACAGTGGTACCAACCTAGGAAAAAAAATTTTTACCTGCCTCATTGCCCCGCCAGATTTAAATCGATAATTCCCGGTACTTTCTTGACAGAATGTATACATATCGTACATCATGATGAGCTTGAATAAAATACACTAAACATAAATGACATTTAATGAGCGAAAGGTTTTAGTCGAGCTTCGGGGAACTTTGCCTGCTGTTGAAAATTTTTTTAAAATATCCTTATCACAACAGGATAATAGTGATACTCTTCTCTGTTATCTAAAAGATTCAATTGAATATTTTCGGCATTTGGGGTTTCCTAGAGATGTACTTTTTCATTGAATTAAAAATTTCTTAGCAATATGTGTTCTCAGATTCGGTATTTCTACATTTATTTAATTTTTTCTTGATTTGTTTGACAGTTGGAGACTCACACATCCGATGTTTTTGCCTTCTAATTCACCAGATATACAACATAAATATATACCTCAGAAATAATATCGTACGATCATATCTAAATAGAAATAAAAACCATGATCTCATATGTATAGGTATATCATTTCAGGAGAAGAATGTCTTAATCAGTATCCCATGCACAGCGGTTGAGGACGGATCATGAACGTATTGCTGGGAAAATGAAGATAACCTTCGTAATATGAAGCTTTTGCTCGTTCATTATGTAGCATTTTTATGATACGTTGATTACATCCTCTAGAGATTAGAAGATTATTAAATTGCTGTTTCATGCAAACTTATTTTCAGCAGATACATTGGACGTTTATGCCTGATTGGTTAGCAGATGTCGATTTGTCGATATCTTACTTTGAAGCAGATCACAGTCATCGATGAGGAAACTCAAGGTATCAGAATAATACATTATTTTAACATTTACAATATTAGTACATGATGAATCTCAAGTCTAAGGTGATTAGAAGAGTAAAGTAATATGGAGTCGTAAGGGAGTCTATGACATCACACTCGTAAAATGGACATCAAAATCACAACTGAGTTTAATGTCTACTGATTGATTAACTTGTTAAATCGACATGCTCAATAAAATGTTGATGAAATACCTACTTACTGTTTTCATATTACTTGAAAAGCTTCATAAAAAGTAGGTTAAATCCAATGATTTCATCAATTTTGGACCAATTTCCACTCTTTATGCAAGAATTCGAAATTGAAAATCTCAGAATATAGCTCGATATAATTCAAAAGAGCAAGCACAAAATTGGTAAAAAGCACTGACGTGAAATCAGATGCTTTTGCGCGCTCGTTCAATTTCTATTTTTCCTGAAAATTACAAATATTTGATCTTTTTCTTAGGGAACTAAGTAAATATTGGTTCACTCGACCCAATTGTTCACAATGACGTCCTACATTAACAGTTTGTCCAGGTTTCAGCACATCAAAATGGACAATTCCGTGTTCACTCCATCAAACACACAGAAGTGCCTTACAGCCACTGCCTTTTGCGTTGGATTATCATATAGGACCCATTTTTTGTCTCCAGTGATCAAAAAACGGTTCTATATGGTGCCATTGTATGGTTGCATGTAATGGTTCAGTTGGCTTTGTTCTCTTAGGACTGATTATGGGGGACCCAAACATCTGCTTATTTTTTTCAATCTGCAGCAAATGTTCTTGTATGGTCGACCAAGGTTAGTTAAGGGTGTCTAAGATTTCCTCGATTGTATGACATGGATTTGCTTCCACTTCTGCCCTTAGCATGTTGTTAGTCTTCCTGATCCACAGGAGTCGGAGAGATCAAAATGACCGGATTTGAACCTAGAGAACCATCTTTGGCATTTACGAACGTCCAATGCACTTGGATTAACATCGCAATTGCGTTCTTCAAAAAACATACAATAACGGATATGTTCTTCTGGTATTTGGCTAGCCATTCCACCCCAAATTGCAAAAAAAGTCTAATATTTAATTATTCAGAAATGAACAAGCCACACTAACCTTAGAATATCTTTGACACGACTTCGAAGTACATACACAGTGAGCTGACAAATGACAATCAAATATCGACTCGCGCAGAAATGACATTAGCTTTCGGTCCCCCTATTACCTTTTGCAGAAATCAGAGCGACATAAAATTCGAAAAATTCTCTCAATTTATCTTCACGAAATTATGCGTAAGCCTTCATATAGTTTTTTCTCATTTAAATACTGAAAAATGCTGAAGTTTCAAGTAATTTTTGGCTCAAAATTATAAAATAAGAAACATCTGAGCAAAATGGTAGCACGCTGTTCACTAGTTCAAAAGATAAATAATGCTATCTTTTTAAGAGAAACTTCTGCGAAATGATTTTAAAAAGATCATGGTGATACTTATGGCATAATTTCCATAATGTCAAATAACCCGTTGACTCCAATTAATGAAAGTGATAAAGTCCAAAAGCGGGACGTGTACTGCTCAAATGACTCATTGATAATATCTTTTTTGAGAAATCTCAGCATCATTTGAACTTTACACTTTAAATCTTAATATTTCAATAGAAAAAGATTACTTGTTGTAGCTAGTTTATTCATCAGATAATAATAATCAATTAAGGTGAAAAAATTTCAATATTCTTCATTAAATATAAGTCGTTTCAACCTTATTATTTCACAAATTCAAACTCGTGGAACTATTCTGCTCCGCTCACAAAGTGTTTGTCATTGTTTTGTATTTTCTAATTTTATAATCCTCATAAAAAATCCCAAATTTCATATCGATAGAATCCATAGTTCCTAAAATATTAACAAAAATAAGAGAAAATTTCAAATATAAATGACTGCGAAACTTTTGGAATGATTTTTCCCAATTGAGATATTCAGGCTTCAAAATTATTCAGAAGACTCTATCTCCTTTCGGGAGTTATAGTGGTTAAGGTATCTATCGCTCAACGCTGATCTGCTCACAAAATATTTTTTTCAAAACTCACAATCATACTATTTTGAAGAAAATGTTGGAAAGAATATAAAAAATTTTCAAACGCGATTAAATGCGAAACTATTGAAACGATTTTATCCATTAACGAAATTAGTCGAGCTATTCAGATCCCATACCTTCTCTGAAAGTTTCCAGGCTCTAGCCCTTTCTGTTCAAGCAGGCGTGTTTATGTACCGCACAGAATTACTTTTGATCTCGAATTCTTCATCAGTGAGTCTAACCTAGTCGTTAAAAACAATAAAAAGCGAATAACACGCCCTGGAACTAGCCTACAAAAACAGAATATTCTATTTTAAAAAGTCGACAAACAATTTTTGCCTCAAATTTCTTGTTGTTCATTCTCGAAATGATTCGACAAACTCTTTTACATATGTAACACACAAATACCACTGGCATGCTATTTATAACGTTTGAGTAAAACTGGATTAATAATTCAAATTGCTACCTTATCACCAAAATCAAATTTTGACATATTTATGATCTGGTTATCAAGCACACTCATTCCGCGAAATATAAAATTAAAGTTTCCACTTCCAGTTTCTGAAACAGATTGATATTCTCGATTCGTCTCCTATTCGTTTGAAATAAATAATGAGGTAAATAAAATTCACAAACCCTAATGAATTCCATAATTTATTCGGAATATTCCCGACCATCGTAAAACACCTTTATCAAGAGCCAACCTAATTAAAGAATAACCATTCCTATAAATATTGAGTCATCGTGAAGGTCAGTCAAAGATTTATTAATTACACGAACAGAAGATAAATTTGAAATATATGTAAACTTCAACACTATTCCTTATTCAGAAATTTCAACAATTTTAATAGACAACATTCTATACATGTAATAATGTTAAAACATAATTGAAGAATGAAACGTGTGCGTAAAAGTCACGAGTGTTTAAGCAGATTTTTTATAGAATATGGGTGATAGTTTTTCAAACAGAGATTTCTCGGTTTTATCAGAAGCAGGTATCCAACACATATCTCAATTATGTCTTTGTTGATTCGTTCTATAAAATTTTTTATATTTGGTGATAAATATAATATGAAGTTGAATTTTCCATGTCTTGAAATAGGAATAGCGTTTGCTAGGTGTTATTATTGATTAATATTAGTCAACTTTGTGAAGATTTCAGAATTATTTCTGTAAAAGTTCAAATTCATCATTAACCTTCATTCAGCTTATACACAAGAAATTTGTTTCATTGCATAGCAACTAAGTTCTGTGACTTAATGTCTGCGATTTTTTTGTGACGTTAATCGGAATCATTGGTTTATGCTTTCAGATTTCACACAGAAAAATGAAACAATAACACCAAAACACCAAATTCGATCCTACAGATTGAATATGATTGTCATGTGTTGAGGTTCAAAATAAGAAAATAATTTGCTTTTCTCTGAAATATTCCGTTTTTAATTTTCTCTAACAACGTTTCCACAAACTGAAAGACGTCATGAAAATATTTTCGATCTTTTAGGAATAGTCTACGAAATTAATAAAACAGAGAGGGAAAATTTGAATAGCCATACACCATGTTTTCTGGAATCAAAATTGGTACAGGAAAACAGAAGCATAATTAATTAAAGGTATTCCGGTGTGAACGCTCGTTAAATAATTCGCATTTTAATTGGCCGCCGTGAATACAAAAAAAAAACCTAAGAAACGTTCAATTCAAGGTCTCTGGAGCATTCATTAACCTTTAAAGGTTATAGGAGTGATATGTTTATTCAACTTGATGTTTCTATTCGGTGTATGGAGCTAGCTCAACATGCTTTTCGACGGTACTAAGTGCGCGCGAACACTGTTCAATACCTCGATTTTTCAGCTGGTCTTTATGACAGTTCCGGTAGCCTACAGACGAAGCTGGTGATTCATTAAATGCAAATTATTCAGTTTCATCGATTCTATAAACGTCACCACGTGGATAATAATAACAAGGTTGAATGTAGGTTGAGATGAGTTAGAAATTTCAATTTCGTAGAAAGATGGTCCAGTTAATAAATGGCAGACTCATCGTTTGAAATACTAGGCCATGTGACATGAATAATAGAACTGCATAATAATATAAATAATATGCTCTATAACTCGGCAGATGCATTTGCTACTAGTAGTGCATTTGACAAATATACGCAATGTTTTGTCACTTTCATACAAGTGACTGAGTATCAATGTGGACCATCTCCTTGCACATGCCAGCTACTGAGACTTGTATACTCTGGCCAAAAGGGTACCAGGAATTGTTATTGTGAAATGTCTCCACAAAAGGAAATTTCTTTTTTTAAATTGGTGGGACTACCTTGGACCTTTCTTCTTATACATACGTTTTCGAAATGTAAGGTTCTTGAGAATAGTGCAGCTATTTTCAAACCATAGGAAAATAAAAGAACTTTATTATATAATCTCGCTTATACTTAAACCTACCCTTTAACAAGAACAAGAAACTATAGAAATAATGAAAATAAAGAGCCTAGTTCGTCAAAGTAGGTTATGTATTTCAGATAACAAAAATGTTCTTATCAGGTAGGATTGCTTAAAAGCTTGGAAAGTTGTTTACGATTTTGAAAATGCTTTATATTCCAAAGAACACGTCTCTGAAGCTTATTTTTTGATATTTATTTGACATTTCTTCTGTGAAGATCCCTCAGAAACTTAGCTTGTGCGCATCTTCAGTTGGATTTTCATTGGTGGTGAGGATGTTTTCTCAGGAGGTTACTCATTTTCTCTAATTGAACGTGTCAGACCATTCTAACTGAAACTCTTTTGATTATTGATAATTATTGAAGGAAGAAAGACAAAAAATTGTAAAAAGAAGCCAACCTACATTAGACGATACAAAGTTCAGATGGAAATTCACGTTCAATTCTCAATGGCTCATGAAGTCGCAGAGTGGCCTCTTAAAGAGAACCGCCGTAACCAACCATCCAGAAGTTCTGTTATTCAACGTTGGCGTTTCGAATTTCTAGGTCATGAAGTACAATCTTGAATCACATTTGGGAACCTTTTCTCCAAGCTCCAAATAACATCTCCAAGCAAAGTTATTGCGGGCACTGAATGTTTTAATATCTTTGCAAAGTATCAGAGGAGTAACTTACAATTGCGTATGAGTTAGAAGGGAATACATTCGGTCTAAATATTCGTCTTTCAATGTGATAAATCTACTTACACATAATCCTTCCAAACTTCTCTTATTCAAAACTCGCTCAAAACTTTTTGAGCAAATTTTGTATTTTTTCGTTTTTTTGTAACTGGTAGTTGGAGTAAAGAGTACAAAGTACTGAAAAAGAATAAATACTGTCCTTAAAAAATTATATTGAAATGATGAAATGGATATTTCCTTGTGTCAGTAATGTTATTGATAATCAGTGATAAATAAGGTATACTCTCATATTTTCAATTGAACAGAATGTGCACTATAAGTTCAAAACGTTTCAAAATTGGTAGAGATGACAAAAATAATGTTATGTTATCGAAAAAAGAAGTATTCTGATTAACAATCGATTCCAAGAAAATTGTGACTGGCAAAAGCTTAAACTAGTTTCGAAAAGAACGTAGAATTATGACAGAAATTTTCAGATACCTCCAGGGGATTTTTTATGTTCATTCCACTGCAATGGAGAGCAAAATATCTAATGAAATGTAAGAATCCACACGAAAGAACTTCCAATTTCTGGTTGCAACCAAAAATTATGCGACCTCGGCTGTGAGGCCAGAAATATCAATTTTTTTTCGGCGGGCCTATAATGACAAGAATTATATTCGACCTCCATTTGTTTAATAATACAATTCGAAGCCCAACATAGTAACAATTTGTGGCTTTCCATCGGCGAAGAGCCGACTGAACTACAACACTAAACAACAGCGCTTAAAAACATAATAGAAGTCGTAAAAATTCTACGAGACATTAAATTATCTACAGGAAGTGTCCAGAAATCTCTTGCAGAATTTGGCAAGGTCGGAGCAGTAATTTGTTCGAGTCACGCTCGACTACCACCGGAAATTTTATATGGTTGGAGGAATAGGAAAAAATAATGATTTCGTTATGAGTTTTATGACCAGCAGTAGTCAAATGAAATGATTATAGCAGCGTACTGAAGCTACGGGGGTCTGACGGAATTGTCAAATTCCTGGACTCGATGGATACAACCGACGCTATCTTAGAAAGAGAAGAACACACAACATAGAATTTTTAATTCAAAAATGGACTACAAGTGTATCGCTAGGAAGAAAGGGAACATAAAAGCTATGTGTTTCAGTACGCGAGGGAGGAAATAAGCGATTTTGCTAAGATGATACTGAACAGTGAGACCAATTAAAAGAATTGTAACTTCGTACTATTTCCAGTATACATTCTGTCAAGAAAGTACCGGAAATTATCGATTTAAATCTGGCGGGGCAATGAGGCAGGTAAAAATTTTTTTTCCTAGGTTGGTACCACTGTCCTTAATTACTATGCCAAGCTTGAGCGGGATCTGTCAACTAGTGTGTTTGCAACAGCTGATTAAGTCAGTCGATGTCAGAGTGCGTGCCGATTTTTACTATGGGTGATTACTATGGGACGATAACGCGCCTTCTCACCGAGCTACGATTGTGACTGACTTTCTCGCCAAAAACTCAACAAACGTGCTTCAGCAACCACCGTATTCGCCGGATTTGGCTCCCTGCGACTTTTTCCTCTTCCCAAAACTAAAATTGCCCCTTCGTGGCACCCGTTTTGAGTCGATTGACGCCATAAAACAAAATTCGGCGCGAGAGCTAAAGTCGATCCCGGAAAGCGCCTATAAAAAATGTTTCGATAATTGGAAGTGCCGTTGGCATAGATGTATTGGAGCAAGTGGAGCCTATTCTGAAGGCGACCCAATAAATTTTGCCGATTAAATGTAAAAATGTTGTTTTAATTGAAAATTCCCGTTACTTTCTTGACAGAGTAGTACAGATTCTCTAAGAGTACGCGTTTAGAAGGCTCCTGATGCCAGTGAATGAATTTTGCATATACAGGAAGTTCACAGCTACAGGAACGGCATGATCAGGTTCTAGGGGTTGCTGTCTCAACGCAACTGAATGCCATTAATTGAAAGTAAATGACAATTAAATGACTGAAATATCGTTCGATCTTCGATGCAAAAAGGAAAAGGCAGATACTCATGACTAAAATTGCCAGTAAAATACTTATTGTATAGTATCATTAAGGAGGTCGATACGTTTTCAAATGGTCATGGCGGTCATATTTAATATAATAAATATGTCTAAATATGTAATTAAAATAGAACACATTTAAATTAAGATTTCCGGCATATGTCACCACGACTAGCTATGAGGAACCGCATTCGACCAGACCAATTTTGGACCACTTTTTCGAGTAACTCGGGCCTTATTTAATCAATAACTCGAGTTATGTTGGCTTTCAAAGCATCTATTGTTTCTGGTTTATCAGCATAAACCAATGACTTGACATAACTCCAAAGAAAATAATCCAGTGGAGTTATGTGGCATGATCTTGGAGGCCAATTAATTGGACCATTTCTCAAAATAATGTTATCGCCAAATCTTTCTTTCAATAAATCAATTGTTACGGTAGCAACATGAGATGTAGCACCATCTTGTTGGAACCAAAACACTTCTGGGTCGATACCATTCAAATTTTGAAACAAATAGTCATTGATCATCGATCTGTAACGAGCACCATTCACTGTAACATTAGCTCCAGCATCGTTTTTAAAGAAATATGGACCGATGATGCCTCCAGCGTGTAAAGCACACCATACAGTACATTTTTCAGGATGCGATGGAACCTGCAGAACTTCTTGAGGATTGTTTTCACTACATATACGGCAATTTTGCTTGTTTACATAGACGTTCAACCAGAAATGAGCATCGTCACTATACACAATTTCACGATAAAAAAGAGGATCAACTTCAAGCTGTTCAAGCTTATTATGGTCAAGTGGCTTTAGTTCTTGAACCAGTTGGATCTTATATGGGTGTAGACCAAGATTTTAATGAAAAATTTTCCATGTGGTGGATGCACAGAGTCAAACTTGTGAACTTCGACGAATAAGCAAATCTTGATCATCATTAACAATATGACTTACAGCAAACGATATTTTCTTCTGTACGTACAGTTCTTTGTCTTGTTGTTGTTGCATCCAGTAGAGAAAATGTTGTCTGAAATCTATCGATAGTTCGACGAATAAGCTGCCCTGATGGACGATTATGTAAACCATAAATTTCACAAAGTGCTCTATAAGTTTGGTGAATAGAACACTGATTTTGAAAATAAATTTCAAGAATGTGTAAGCGTTGTTGCGGCGTGAGTCTTTCCATGATAATTTGTCAATGCTTACTGAATAGAAATGTCAAAACAACATGGCTTCTTCCTTCTGTCAAATCATAGTAATCCTTATTGAAAGTTCTATCACTCTAGAAAAACACCCGATATTTAGTATAGTTTGGCAAATAATCCTTGTAAAATATACGTTTAGATAACGTTAAGTCCAAAAAATTCGAAAAATTATTATTATTCAGTCCAAATTCAATATAAACGGAATTTTGTCGTTATTTTACACCTAAATACCAAATTTGATTTTGATCGGATCAATAAAATCGAAACTAATCGAAAAAAAATAAGAAAAAGATTCAAATGTGAAAAACTGTGGTGCTCATTAAAAAAATGGAGATATTTTGGCCTCAAACCTACTTTGAAAGCTTCAAATTTCTACTTCTTTCCCTTCAGAAGTTAAAGTCGGGCGGACAAAATTATTTTTGATCTCGAATTTTTCATCAATGAATCCAACCTTCAGAGACCAAAATTGCAGAACTTTTGGTAACACGATAAAACGTGCAAAAATAATCCTCAAATGTTACTTGATTTATGGCCTATTTTATCGAATGCAATGCAAAACGCAGATGCAGTAAGTGTAGAATATTATCCATCAATGCCAGCAGATATTTCATTTAACAAATTGGATTCAATTTATTTCCTATACGCGTTTTTCCAACAAGATGATCCAACACTAAATTTTGCTAATGGAGAGAAGTTCGGTAATCGTGTAATCTCTACAAATGGAAATCTCAGTACCTCGAACTGCAGACGCTTCGAAATTGACCATCAAACGGTGTATTAATGAAATTACTCCAATTTATTGCCAACATTGGATAAATCCAATTCTATCCTACACAGGAAGTCGACATGAGCCTTGAGTGATGCTCTTTAGAAAAATAAAGTTACACTCGTACCTAACTTATTTTCTATTTAATTCAATTCTGAAAACATACGAAGTGGGACCAAAAAAATCTGCACTGAGAGCGCTGCCATTTGTTGTAGTGGAGAGTTCCCACCCTACTTGGAGTTATTGGACATTCACGAAACAACTGTGCAGATGGCGTCAGTTTAAAGATTAACGTTTGATTGTACATTTGCGTTTCTCTTACTGATGCGGTAAAAAAATCTCTCAATTTTTTTTAAAATTAGAGTGAATGAAATGACACTGTTTCACTTTATATATCCAGGACAGCCTGTTTCGATTGAACGTTCAGAAATAATAAATTCTAACACCAAGAATGCTCTACATAGAATTCAAAAAGGTCTTTTTTATTTCCTTTTTTGAAATATATACACCCATCGTCAAAAGTCTTCCCCTCCCTCCTATCAAGTCACAACTTGTTGAATGTAGCATGACAATTTTTTGTGTGTAGAATCTTCACTATCTTATCACTCAAATGAAAATAATAAGCCAGCAAAAAAAAGTTTCTTGTTCGGGAGAATACAGGTGTATTCGAAATTAATCAACTTTCAGCGAATAACGAGAGTTGTGATATTAAGAATATTCCGTGGAAAATGTCGGGACATCCAATTTCTCAGTTTGACCGGGCAAGAATAGTAGCCCTACATCAAGGAGCTTTGTCGAACCACCAGATTGCGCAATGTTTGAATATTCGACGGACTTCAGTAAGGCCCTTTTCCTGGAAACCGGTAGCCCTGAGATGCCCCCAGACAGGTCCCTGGTCGACCCAGAGTAACATCTGCAAGAGAAGACTATTATATCGCAAATTTTTTTCAAAGGAATCGAACGGTATCTGTAACAGCCCTTCTAAATCATTTTTTGGGGATCTATAGACGGGTTGTCTCAACTAGTACTATAAGGAGATGGTTGCATTCCTCAAATTTAAGGGCAAGAAGACCTTTAAGAGCACCTCGGCTATCACCTGGGTATAGAGCTATCCGTCGGCAATGGGCATAACACCACCAAGACTGGCTTTTACCACAATGGCGCAACGTACTTTTTTCGGACGAGTCACGATTCGGTTTACAAAGTGATACTGGACGAGGAAGGGTTTGGAGAGGTCCAGGCAGACTAGAGCGACTCAATTTCGCCCGGGAAGTTGTGCCCTTTCAAGGCGGATCAATAATGTTCTGGGGGGTAAAATGTTCTGTCGCCGTACCCCTCTTATCGTTAAAAGAACAATGACTGGTGCCATCTACGTAGAAAACATCATTGAACCAATCATTGTTCCTCTGCCCAACTAAGTTGGGGATAATTTCATTTATCAGGATGATAAGGCCCCATCACACTGCACATGAAGGGCCCAAAATATTCTTCAAGAGAACAGTATCCAGAGAATGAACTGGCCAGCAAACTCACCAGACATGAATCTAATTGAGCACCTATGGGATGCCTTAAACAGAGCAATATCCAATCGCGAAAACCCACCTTCAACTTTTCAGGAATTGAGTTTAGCCCTTCAGGAAGAATGGAACGTTATGCCTGAAAATTTTATTAATGACTTCATTCTTGGGATGCCTAGGCGTATTGGGCAGTGGATTGAAAGAAGAGATGGTAATACGGACTATTGAATTTGGATTCAGTTGTGGAATAACTATAATTGATCAAAAATAAATAATCGATAAATTTAGATTTTTTCTCATTTTTTCTATTTTGTCTCATCCTGCATAAAGCAAAGCGTAACAAAGATTTTCTGTCAAATATATTGCAGTTGAAATAGAGGAAAATATTCATCTCATTTCCAGAACATAGATTGTTTATTTCGTTAGAAACTCAGGGAAGCCAAGACTTTTGACGATGTGTGTAGATCAGATTCTACAGAAAAAGAATCTGGAATTCATGATCCTATTTTCCTCAGTTGTAAGTTATTTGGATGTTAAATAAAAACAATCAATAAGGCAGTTTTCAGATATTGAATGTATAATCGTATCTTTTTTTCAACATTTTACTTTGGAATAGCTTAGTTTTATAAATGAGGCTCAATTCGTTTACTTACATTTATTTGAGTTCGCTCTCAAACAGGATGCTTGGTGAATGGAGGTATGTAGATATATTTTATTGATAGGACATTTAATCAATTAAATTGAGAGATATTTTAGATTGAATTTGTAGAGGTTCGGAGAATTTATCCACTTATTGTCCGTGATATTGCAAAAAACCTTTCGATTTATATTTATTTGTGATGTATTTAATAGGACAAAGCGTGTGTTCAAAATTTTGTGCTCTGGATGAAAAATTGTCAACAGATGCTTACAGAATGCTTTAACCGGCGCTTTCAAGAAATATGCACAAGTTTTCGAGTGGTTTGAACGCTTTAAACGTGGTGATATGCATATTGAAGACCGTGTTCGTTTTGGGCGTCTTTAAGCATCACAAAATGATGAAAACGTTGAAAAACTCCGCCAAAAAATGAACAAGGATCGTCATTTCATGATCAACCAGATTTTAGAGGGGACAAATTTAAGTTGGAGCTCGAGCCAGTAGATTTTGAATGAGGGTTTTTAAATGAGACGTATTTTCATGGAATAAGTTACCCGTCTTCTGACACACTTTCCTACTTTCATGGGAGCTTTGTTGTTCCTAACTCACCCTATTCCAAGACCTAGCTCCATTTCAATTTTTCTGTTCCTGAGAATGAGCAGAAATCCGAGAGGGAAGTGTCTCGATGATGTGGAGGTAGCAAAGACAGCTTCGATATAAAGGTTGAGAGGTTATTCAGTTCAAACACTGGAAAATAACGAATGGATAGTACTTTGAAGGCGATTGAGAGAATTTTGTGAAAAATAAATAAATTTCCACAACAAAAATCCTTTTTTGTCTCCCCTCCTCATATCATTTATACAAGTAAGAGCGCTACACAGGTGTACCATCAGATCGACAACCTTTAAAAAAAAGTTGTCAATGCTGCTGAAACCTTTGATTTGCCGATTTCAAAACCATCTGGTTTCCTTTCCTACTGAAAGATCAGTGCCCTTTGGGGATATTCAGGTGGACGACCTCGTTTGTTTGTGTAGGGAGTCAAATTCAGCGCATTCGAATATACCGTTAAGTGGAGCCCTTTGGACCAGGTAGCGATAGAATTCTGTTAGCTAAGAATCCATTTGAACCGGCGTGAATGTATCACGAGTAACTGTATTCTTACGTCGTGGTTTGTGACCGTTCAGATTAACTTTTCCATCAAGCTTAAAATACTGGTTTGGCCGAAGGAAAGTGAAGATTCAGATTCATTCTTTTGTACCACTTAATACGGAATTAATTTCTTAGCTCTTGTCCACGAGGACATTGTATTCTGTTATTGACAAAAAATGCATCTATTGTGCAGTGAAGATTCATTTAGACTTTTCATACCTAATAATTGATTTTTGGTGCGTAGCAGTGAATAAAGAAAATTCCACTCTTTGAATATTTATAGTATCACTTGTGAAATAGTAAAAATTGGAGTTCGAAGGCTGACAGTTTATGTACAAAGGGGTGGCAAGAAAAATTTCGGACAAATTATAATGGAATTGTACTGGAACAAAAGTATTGTAGCGCAGCCATATAATTTTTATTTTATTTGAGTCTCTACACTTTTTTACAATAATATATGAATTAACAGTTTGATATTACTTAATTTTGCAGAGTGTTAAAATGTCAAACAAACATAGTGCAATTTTGGAGCTATTTCATCAAGGTAAGCGTCAATACGAAATTGTTCGTTTGCTCAATGTGCCCCGATGCAGTTTAGCTGCAGAACTAGCATTGCCTCTGCATTCCTCATAAATGATGTGAATGTTGGCTTATTTTCGTATACAAGACATGGCGACACTACTCGATTAATGATAGTCCAGGGGACAGCAGTGCTAGCTAGAAAGAAAAACGTGATAGTCCAAACACAAATCACAACAATATAGACCAATAAATGAAGCAAACAGTAGTAAGACGAAATCAACACAGACTAATACAGAAAGATGCGCAGTATACGAATGAGCGTAACGTATTGCTCTGTAGTGTGGGTGCATCACTGAAGATGGATAATAGCGTTTCTTTTGCACTAGTCTCACACGTTAATAAAAGTGGTATCACTATCTATCTCGCTCACATTTCGTAGAATTACTCTCTTCATCTCATTCGAACTAAAATCTTAAAATTACGTCCTACAGGAAAACCTTGGGTGCATTAGAATAATTTCAAGTAATCAAATCTTCCCAAAAATATACACAAGAAACTTTTTGAACTACTAACAAATGTTACACCATTTTGAAATCCTTTTAAATGCTCCAACTTCTGAAGATACTTGCCAAGTTAGTTGTATTAATTTTTTACATTACAAATAGTTAAAATTGGGTGAAGTATTATTATTGAATAGTTAGTTGGGCAAAAAGACCCATTTTCTTCCAAGCTGGGTCAGTTGCCTTAAAATATTAGGGAATAATTTACATAAACATTATTCAGGATAACAAAATGAAAATTAAATTGAATATTAAGTAAATACTTCAAGTAACGGGATACAAAACACCATTACAGGGTGAATAGGTTCCCGATTTTTTGAGATGTATATAATTAGAAAATACGTATGATTTTTAAAATATTCTTTTGTAACTATTATGACTAACTTGACCTTTCACCCGGTTCAGGCTTCTGGAATATCCTGTATGTAAAATATGGGATGCTACATAATTAATGTTAATTTGTTGACGATTTCAAGGAGAAAAATCAACATAAGATGAAAGAACCTAGCATGTTTTATAGTGAGGAAGTGACTTGGATTCAATATCATTTTGTTCTGTAGTTTTTAATCATTCCTAGTATAATTTTCATCCAAATACGTTTTTTTTTCTTCTAAATGGATGGTCTTCAAATTCAAACAGAAATATTTTTATACAGAAGGCTGAATTCAATAACATTCGAAGAAAACCTGAACAAACCAAAAGAGATAGGAAACAGTTCTTTATTTTAGTATGAGATACGATTGAATTTTTTTATTGGACCAATTCCTTAGTCATGTTGATCAAGTGTGAAAATTTTAAAATGGATTCGATAACTTGCGTCATACTTCTCGAGTTCTTTTTACACAAGAAAACCTTAAAATCACGATTACCACACTATTTCACAACTTCATCTTTGGATTACATCAAAAAGAATTACGACCAACCGAAGTTTGTCGAAGAAAATATCATAGTTCAATGTTATATTTTTAAACGAATGGGAACCCACTCTCACTAAATTTAGCAAGGTGAGAAGTCCCGAATAATATCGCCATTGTTCGAATATTTCAAGGATCTCAGGGCCTCATCGATCATGGGATGTCGATATCGGTATAGCTGAAAGAACACGGTTGTCACGAATGAAGACTCAGACGATGATTTTTACTTTTATTTTAATCGATTCGACCTCTAGGTGTACTGGTGGGAGTGTGTAAGATTTTCTTAGATCGACGAGAGCTTCGAGAATGTTTTATTCGTTTTTCCGGGATTGAACTCTAATGATGTGAAATATGAGAAAAAAGTGTCGAATAAGTCGAAATAGGGAGACGAGAATATTTGCCCGTCATTACCAAAACCATATTTGGATGAGATTTCAAGGAAAATGTTTGGACATTTTGGACAGTGCTGCATAAAATTTACAGTTACACATGTGGTGTCCCACAGGGTTCAGTGCGCAAACTAACAATATATATTTCGAAATAAGTTTTAGTAATTACTATGTTTTACTATCAAAAACTCCAAAAGTTCACACATTTGGAAGAAACAATACTTTTCTCCTCGTGTTACATGTCCGAGATATCTTAGAGCTCTCTCTTTAGTTTTTTTGAGTTGCCTCTTCGAATAATCTCTTCTCAAGACTTTGTTGTTGGTCAGTGAGTTCGTCTATGGCAGTTTGAAAATCCTCCGATGAAGTCACACCTTGATTATTGCCAAGCTATTAAGTGGATTGATCTTCAGGATCCAGCCTTCAACCCCATATAATAATACTGATCATGAGTGCCAGTGGTTAGAGCCCTGGGCTGGGATTTAAAGAGTCTCGTGTTCAGGCCCCTCTAGGTAGAAAATGAATTTTCTTGTAAGACTGGTTTCGGCTATTATTTTACTAATGTGTCGAAAATTAACAGTGCTGTGCGTAAGGTGACGTACCAAATCCTAAGCAGAATATAACTTAAGTCGCAACTCTCACAAGCTAAAAAGCTTCAAAGGAATCTTCACAGAAGATCTAGGAGTATAAGGATAATATAACAAAATAATATTAGGAATAGGCAGCATCTGACCATACGCTGTTGTAGTTTCAGGTTCAAGCTTTCATTACTAACGAAGGACCTCATGTGCTGCAGGAGCTTCCTTGTCATCTCAATTCGACTCTTTATTTATATCATCTGTACCGTCTAGACTTAATGTTGCATTTTGTGCTTCTCCCGGCTGGATATTGTAATTTTCGTTTTTATAACATTAATGTTCAGTTCCAAATCCGATGGTATTTATTTCATTTATCAGCAATTCCTTCAAGCTGTTAGTCAAAACGAGGACATAGTCAGCATATATGATGGTATCTAGAAAGACAATTCCATACTCAATGTCCTCAAGGGTTTCTTTGAATGTTTGCTAGGAGCAGAGTTAACAAGAGTGGTGAAAGAACACATCCTTGCCGAACCCTACGCTGCTTTTTCAGTTCTGATAATTCCTGCCCTTACTTCAGCCTTTTGGCCCCAACAAAAATTTTCAATAATTCGGATGTACTTGTGGTCCAAAGTGGTTCAGCGGAAATTATCCAGTAGCTGAGTGTGACGTACCTGATGCATCTTTGGTCGCAACATTTTTGCAGGAAGTTATTTATCCAAATACAGGCTCGCGTTTTTCGAATGCACCTCTAAATCCCATTCGTGCATTATCCAGGTCGAACTCACACTTTTTACAAGCTCTAATGTAAATTGTTTATTCTCAGGAAGGTCTCCAATAAATGGCTCATCAAACTAATTAGCCTGTAGTCGTCCCATGTTGTAGGGCGCAGTTTCTTCTTAGCTGATCACTGGCCATATATCAAGTTGTATATCCTAGTCATCCATGTCATCAGTTCTGTTGCTTTCCTACTTTTTGCAACAATTATGGCATGCAAAGCTCTTTGTACAATATCTCGGGTCACTCCAGATATTCACTGCTATTCGAATTATCAGGTGTTTCATAATTGAATAGTTCCCTGAATTAATCTTCCTCTACTATTGGTGTTACTGACGAGTTGTACAATATTATTTCCTGATAGATTCCAGCTACTTTCCTGATTTTTTATGTACTTCGTGACGGTTATGTTTGTCTTCAAGCTTTTACAATTCTATACATCTTTCTTTCATCCACTCATCCTGGAATGACTTAATTTGTGTTCTTATAATTCTTGGTAATCTCCTGTAATCTTCTTTCTTGTGTTTGTTGATTCTTCGGTCCTCTATTAATTCCAGAATTTCGTCTGTCATCCAACTTCTCTTCCTTATTCTTTTTCTTGGTTTTAAGTTGTTGTTGCAAACCGTGCTTGAAATAGTTTTCACTTTTTCCAGGATATCTGGACCTGTCCATTCTTATTCTCTGAAAGTCAGCATAATTCTTATTCAGTTCTTTCTTGTTTCTTCTTTTATTTGTGAGTTTTTCACATAGATGTGTCGAGTCTTTGTGTTTTTGTATCTTTTTCTGATCATCTTCTATTTAACCTCAGTATCTGCCTCGAGTGGGACATGGTCAGAACCAATATCTACACCAGGATAAGTTATAACCCTTGCTATTCAATTCTTCTTCCTTCCAAAACTCATATTAATACTTCAAGGCTCCCGTTTTTAATAGATAGAAGACACAAAAGAAAATTCGCGATAAATACTGCAGTCGATTTCCGAAAATACATTGAAATAAAAATGAGAAAGGCACTGACGTGAAGTCAGAAGTTTCTGAGCTCTGCATATTCCTACAATCCCTACGAAATTTTGCATTAGCCTCTCTGCTATTTCGGATTGTTGCTGTAGTTTCTGTAGCGCTCAAAGCTGCAGCTGTAGCTTCAAAAATATTTTAAAAATATTAAAAATTTTAAATTAGAATTATTCCAGAACCACTGGACCCATGGAACACATTAAGGGACCTAAACGAGATAGGTTGACGTGAAACCTATCCTCCAAGTATGCTGTTCCCTATACCTAAACCATTATCATAAAAATATCGGAGTAAGAAGACCGAACTTCAATGAACATCAAATCATCAGTACATAAGAGTAACATTTTTCCGTTAACTTCAACGTCAACTTGCAGGTGTACCAACTGACAACACCAAGAGGCACCATTTTCAAAGCCAAAGCCTTGTGCGAATTAAAAACGAAAGAAGGTTACTTGTATAGTCGTATACCTCTCTCCAGCTCGACTCGGAAACAGTCTCAACTTTTATTTTCAACTTGTTAGTTCAGTCTCGCTCTGGTGAAGCAGAGCGCCCCTGAAGCAGAGCGGACGTGACGTCACAACACCATGACACTTGAAATTCATAGCTCTCCTCCGTTGAAGTGAGGAAGGAAATCGAGCTGGCCGAGGAAAGATGTGATCTCGCAGGCAGAACACTTAATTAAAATATTCCGACTTATGGATAATGAGAAGTCGTGAGAAATAAATCAGCACAGGTTGCCGATAGATATACGAGGTTCTAGAAGTTCAGTTTTATGCGAGTGCAGTATGCAATTCTGCTTAGGTTGAAGCGAAATGCTGTCAGCGAGCTGATTCCAAGAGAAAGAAAATCCTTTAACATTTACTTCAGTGAAAATTATCTCAGATAAATGAAAATAATTGATATTTATTGGATAATAAGGAAGTAAAACGTTGCTTATATAGCTTCCACGTCAATCGTTTGTTGAAGTTCGCGAAGATTTGGATGACTTGGTAACCGATGTTAAAGCGTGGATTACCTTAAAAAACAGCCAACCATTTTGTCGGTTAATCTATTGCCTGTCAAGCCAATGAGAAGCAGTAGTTTCTCTTTGCTTGCTATTTGACAAATAAAAGAATTCGAAATGAATTAAATTTTACCTACATGAATTCTGTGAAAACGCGAATGACAGACTCGATTGACATAACTACTAATTCAAAATGAAAACTCTAGATTATTTCAACGAACTGAATTTATAAATCACAAAGTTAAACGGCAAAAATCATGACTTCAAATTAAATCAGCCTCGATGCATTTATTCAAAGTTTCCTTTGTGGACATTTTATTCTCTGGTATTTTTAATTCCAAATAAAGAGATATTAGTTTTTGAAACACACGAAAAAGAGATTCCGCTCACCTCCATGTCGGTTGCAGGAAATAGTCTGATATGAACTTGTGTGATAAAATTGAATCAAATCAATGTCAATGGCTAAAATTCAACTAGCAACAAACTTAATTGGAATGATTCTAAAGGAAGATAACTCAAATTGGGGACTATGACAATCGAAATTTGATGTGAATTCGATTCACGTCTGAGATTGAACTTTCTGATATCTAACTGTTTACAATTCGATAATCATGAAGATAAATAATGCTAATGTAGAAGAATATAGCAACACATGTAAGTTTTTATAGACAACTAAATTATATAAGGTGCTTAAAGGCACAAAACGTTAGAAATAATTATTAATATAAACAAGCCTTCATTTATATTTGCCAAGGTTGAGCGTTAAATTTCATACATTAGTTTTTCAGGGTGTTGATTAATGACGGTGCAAATCGTTTTATTACATCGTTAGGATGTGGTTGAAGCTACCGAAATTATAAGATAGTTTTCTTTCTATAATTTGATTCAGTTTAAATGACAATGCAAATTTCAATCAACTAATTTTTAATAGAAGTTTGCCAATTTCATTTCGCAATACATGCGATCTGATGAATGTGAAACGAAATTTGAACCAGGTATTAACTTCAAGCTTGATTAGGAACAAGAAACAAACTGTGGTTAGGTGGGTGTTACTTAAAATGTCTCATGGAGCAAAATTTCAAAGGTTAATAAAAAATAACAAAACAAAAATATATTATTTTAAACAACTTTACCTCATTTCACCAGATATTAACAAGGTCCTTACCTGAAAAGATAAACAAATATTAGAATTCCAAAACTGAATAATTTAATTTTCATATAGATAAGAGGTTTTATTTTCAATAATCCGCTATCTGTGCAGCTGTCACTTTTGAAGCTGTCATCTTTTGTCATTTGAGAAGTGAAAACTAAGCTTTCAATGAAAATGGAACGGAAAATTTAATTGGATAAATTAATATATATTATTTCCAGAACTTGATAGTGTATGTATTAAAATGAATTTCGATCAAGTAAGGACCGATTCAATTAAATTTCTTTTAAAAAAGAGCTTTTTGGTATTTTAAACTTCTTTTAAGAAGTAGGATAAATACTCAGAATATTTGGTTCTATACTAAATGCCCACATTTGAACTAATTCCTGAAAATAATCTATATTATTTTATTAACCAAGAAATAGCTCATTGAAATAGATACAATTCACTACCAAAATGGTGGAAATTTTGCAGTTACAGTTCGCAAAACGAAAGCACTTTTGGGTAGTCGTGAATCATCATCTGGGCCGGCAATAGTGAAACTGGTGAAGAATCGAAAATTAGCGTCGTTCAAAAACAACTGAGAATATTGCTGCTGTAGCCCATAGTGTTGACGAAAACCCAGCTTTGTCGATTCCTCGTCGATCTTTGGAATTAGGCATTTCATAAACGACTCAAGAACTCAAGCCGGTTGGTCACCACAACGTCGTATTTTTTTTTATTTTTTTTTTGATTGAGGCCAATTTTCACATCGGGGGCTACGTTAATAAACAGAATTGTCGCATTTGGGACTCGAAAATTCCAAGAATAATTCTTGAAAGCCTCTCCATCCTCCACGTGTAACTGCTTGATGCGGTTTTTGGCTGGCGGTGTGAATATTATTCGAAAATGAGGCTGGTGCAACTATTACGGTGAATGGATTGCCCTACCGAGCTGCGATTAATGATTCTTATGGCCGTAATTGGAAGATATTGATGTGGACGACGTTTATCTTCAACAAGACTGCGCCACGTGACACACAAGTAACGAAACAATCGCAGTTTTGCAAGAAAAGTTTCCTCGCCATGTTATTTTTCGAAGAGTTGATCACTATTGGCCGCCGAGATTTTGTGATTTAACGCTTTTAGACTTTTTCTCTGGGGCCACATGAAATTTAAGGTCTATGTCAATGCTTTTCAATCGATTCAAGATCTTAAAAATGGAATTCGTGAAGTTTCGAGGACATCAGCCGAAAATGTGCGAATTGGTTATCGAAAATTTCATGAAAAGATGATGCATCCGTATCCGAATTGTTTATGGCATACCTTCCTCTTTACATTAAAATAAATATCCATTAATTTCATTGAATATATACTCGTTTTTTAATATCAAAATGTAACTTCTTATTGGAAAGCACTAACAATCGTAGTTTGAAAATACACCACTTCCGTTGAATATCAAATAAACAAAGAATATCCTTGAACAGTCGTTCTGGTAGTCACGTAATCCTGAGAAGAAAATATATTGTGAAAAATATTTGTCCATAATGTAATGGGCTTCATTAAGAAGCAATAACTTCAATGGTTTTCCCGACCTATCTTACCTGTTTTCCAGTTGAATATAGTAGTTATCGCTAACCACAAAGTAGTAATTCAAACGGGAGTATTTATTTTCAGGTGACTCAGTAACATTTTCCAATGTTTATTTGGACAAAAGTGAGGGGAAAAATAATAATTTCTCTATTTTTATCTTTTCCAGAGAAGTTGTTGTAACAGATATAGATTGCTAAAGTGAGCAATAGAGGAAACGTTTTTTGTTCAAGTATTTTTAGGTACGTTAAGAACTTTGCAAGGTATATTCGGAAGTAGAGAAAACTTAATTGTTTAAAAATATGGTTAAATGGGACAAATGCAGCATCAAATTACACATAAAGGGACTTTCAATGTGAACGCCCCATTTTTGAATTGACATTACTTACGCATGGCAGCCATTGTTTTTTGTGACATTGACAGTTGTATTTGTCAAAATATCACCATCTGTAACTCTAACTTTACGTGCTTCATCTGATGTTACAGTGCCAGTGAGACAAAGAAATGCAAAAGTGAAGAGAATATTGCTGCCGTACGTGAAAGTGTTCGTGAAGACCAAAATTTATCGATTTCTCGACGTTCACGAGAACTAGGCATCTCTTAGAAGTCTTTGTGGCGAATTTTACGAAAAGAGGTTTACATCCATATAAAATTGTTTAACTCAAGAACTCAAACCAACAGATCATTTAAAGCGTCGTGTATTCAGAAATTGGTGCTTAGAAAAAATCATAAATGATGCAGATTTTCAGAAGAAAATCATTCTTAGCGATGAGGCTCGTTTCTAGTTAAACGGTTATGTTAACAAGCAGAATTGCCGTATCTGGAGTGGTGATAAACCTGAAGAATAGCAAGAACTGCCATTACATTCTGACAAACTCATTGTTTGGTGCGGATTTTATGCTGGTGGAGTTATTGGACCTAATTTTTTTTTAACGAAGATCATGTTAATGGAAATCGATATCTTTCAATGTTCACTGATTTTTTATGGCCTGATTTTGGTTCGTCTTGATTCGCAGAACATGGGGTTTCAACAGGACGGTGCCAATGACACAATGACTTTATTGAAATTAAAATTCCTTGATTCGATTATTTCAATAAATGGACCGATAAATCATTGGCCTTGTTGCAGCGATTGCAACTTCATTGGACTTCTTTCTTTGGGGTTACATTAAGTCATTGATTTACAGCAATCATCCAGCAAGTTTGGACGATTTACAGATCAATATTGAACGAGTAATTGCTGAAATATGACTTGATCTGTGTGAGAGTCATGGAAAATTGGGTTCAACGACTTCTTTTCTGCAAGCGTTTTCGTGGTGGACATTTAAATGATGTTTTGTTTCATAACTTGTACTTTAGAATGAAATAAAAAGTTCAATAATTTTCAAATAAAATAGGGCGCTGTTCTTGAGTCCCTTTATTATTACCTCCAATAGAAATGCAGTTGATTCCATGGAAGAAATTGAAGTCAAATTATAAATAAATTTAAAAGTAACTTAAATTTCGTCCTTTTTTTAATTCAATATGGACATAACTCAACATTTACTTTGTGTTACATGAGTAGAATCGTCCAGAACAAACTCATACCCATCCTCTGGTCAAAATAAATAATTTTTTCAACACCTCCTTCAAGGAAACCCCAGATGTTTAGGGCAGGTAGTCAAATTCTTGGAATGCGGAAACCGTAACATAGAAACGGCCCTAAAGAACAGTTAACCACCATCTCAGAAGTTCATCGTCCTCAGTGAAACCATTTTGTAGGGTTGGTTAACCCCAAGTAACGTTGAACCTGTTGTGGTGGTCAGCATTGACGGTCTCTTTTTCCGGTAGGTTGTTATTGTTATTTAACACACTGTAGTTATCAGTTTCAATTTGCACTGGTTTTTGGAGCATGAATAATCGGGGTTTCATGCTTGATTTCTGTCAGGATTTATCAAACTTAATGAGTTTTATGATAAGGAAGACACTTAATGACCTATTTTCAAAGAGACCCTTGTAGAATTGAATATATTTGACTTTAATTCATTGTGTTATCAGTTATTAGAAGCGATAAAAAAGGTTCTAACTTCCATATAAGTCCATAATTAGACCCATATTTCTTGAGCGATTTGGTATTTTTTGAGAAATAATCTTAAGGGATAATCAGTAAGTTTCTGGTTAAATTCAATAGTCTGTCTACACTGCAATTTACATATTTCAAATATTAGTTACAAAATTTTGTTTTCAAAACCTGTACAAATTTAATTTGAAAAAAATCTCTTAAAGTTTTTTGAAAATTAAATTAAGTGAAATAATAAGATTTTTTACTTGATAGAAGAATAATTACAAACTTTGAAAATCAAAACAGATTTAATCTGTTAGTCTTCTACAATTTTAATTTCAAAAAATTAAAAAAATATATCAAATGGAATAAAAAAACCCAAAAAATAAATTATTGATTAAAATTAAAAATAAGTAATATCGAATGTTTCGTTCCAAACATACGCACCTGAACTCGTCAGAAAGGTACGTGGTACGTTTTGCCCTTGACAAACATTTGAAAACATGTTCAGTTTCTGGTCCTATATTTATGAAAACTAAATCTTTTTTCAAAAATACACAACAAAATTTTAAGAACTTCCACAAAACTAATTTATTTGAAATTTTTAATCTGTTTTAATATTTGAATAAATTTTGCAGAAATTGTTTGGTAAGATTACAAGTTTATTTATTTTTAATTGAACTTATATTATAAATGTAAAGTTGAACTAACCTTATCTGAATTTTTAATTGTTTTTGAGGATGTGCTACATGATTTTGAGAGTTTTTGAAGTAACTTATTTAAATATTTAAACAGATTAAATATTTCAAATAAATTAGTTTTGAAGGAGTTCTTGAAATTATGTTGTGTATTTTTGAAAAAGATTTAGTTTTCATAAATATAAGACCAGATACTGCACATGTTTTAAAATGTTTGTCAAGGGCAAAACATACGTACCACGTGCCTTTCTGACGAGTTCAGGTGTGTATGTTTGGAACGAAACATTCGATATTACTTATTTTTAATTTTAATTAATAATTTATTTTTTGGGTTTTTTTATTCCATTTGATATTGTATAGTGAATTCTGATTTTTATACGTCTATTAAATAAAAGCAGTACTTATTTAAGACATTAACTTAATTCTAAAAGTTTTTTTTTTTAAATTTTTTAAATTAAAATTGTAGAAGACTAACAGATTAAATCTGTTTTGATATTCAAAGTTTTTAAATTAAGTTCTTTTTAATTGATTGTTTTTATTCACCATACAAGTAACTCTCGACTGATAAGAGTTTCAGATGCTTTTTCTGGAAAATGTGCTTTATTTTACAAAATGAATAAAAAAACTCTTTTAAATCTTGGTGAAGCATTTTTTGGTAATGGAATTTGTTTTTCGATATCCGATCGAAACAGCTGTCTCGGATGATGTTTTGCTAATTAATCGCAGTCAACTATATTTTCTTTTGATTCTGTATCGATTGACTGCCGCCTATGTGTTGATACTTATATATTTCCATAAAATAAAACAGTGGTTTTAAGACATTCATTTTAGTTTAATTTTAAATATTTTTCAAGACATATTTCGAATTAATTTTGTAGTACTTTTCCCAGAAAAAAAATGTTTTTAATAATATTCGAAATATTTGTTCGAAATCCTAATAATCTAATATGTATCCGGTGTTTCTTTAGAGTGATAGAAATTTAAATTGAAATAAAACACATATAAATTAAGATTGAAGCCAAATTTTTTTTATTTGAAAGATTATTTTATGACATTTATGTTTTGAAAATAATTTTAGGCATATGTCCACCACGACTTGCTCTGAGGAACCGCATTGGATCAGACCAATTTTGGACCACTTTTTCGAGTAACTCAGGCCTTATCTCATCAATAAAACGAGTTATGTTGGCTTCCAAAGCGTCTATTGTTTCTGGTTTATCAGCATAAAACAAAGACTTGACATAACCCCAAAGAAAATAATTCAGTGGAGTTATGTCGCATGATCTTGGAGGCCAATTAATTGGAACATTTCTCGAACTAATGTTATCGTCAAATCTTTCTTTCAATAAATCAATTATTACGGTAGCAGCATGAGATGTAGCACCATCTTGTTGGAACCAAAACACTTGTGGGTCGATACCATCCAAATTTTGAAACAAATAATCATTGCTCCTCGATCTGTAACGAGCACCATTCACTGTAACATTAGCTTCAGCATCGTTTTAAAAAAAAATATGGAGCGATGATGCCTCCAGCGTATAAAGCACACTATACAGTGCATTTTTCAGGATGCAATGGAACCTGCAGAATTTCTTTAGGATTGTTGTCACTCCTCATACGGAAATTTTGCTTGTTTACATAGCCGTTCAACCAGAAATGAGCTTCATCACTAAACACAATTTTACGACAAAAAAGTGGATCAACTTCAAGCTGTTCTAGGGCCCAATCAGCAAACAAACGACGCTTATTATGGTCAAGTGGCTTTAGTTCTTGAACCAGTTGGATCTTGTATGGGTGTAGATCAAGATCTTTACGCAAAATTTCTCCTGGTGGATGCACAGAGTCCAACTTGTGAACGTCGACGAATAAACAAATTTCGATCATCATTAACACTATGCCTTACAGCAGCGACATTTTCTTCTGTACGTACAGTTCTTTGTCTTGTTGTTGTTGTATCGAGCAGAGAAAATTTTGTCCGAAATCTATCGTTAGTTCGACGAATAAGCTGCTCTGATGAACGATTATTTAAACCATAAATTTCAGGGAGTGCTCTATAAGTTTGGCAAATGGAACAATGATTTTGAAAATAAATTTCAACAATTTGTGAACCTTGTTGCGGCGTGAGTCTTTCCATGATAATTTGTCAATCCTTACTGAACAGAAATGTCAAAACAACTTGGCTTCTATCTTCTGTCAAATCACAGTTATCTCTAACGAAGGTTTTATCACTCTAAAAAAACACCCGATAGGACTCATGTAGGTTTCATTTACTTCTATATATTTTTCAGTTTTCAAATGTACAGACACTGCTTGTTGTAAGTGCAAATTCGTCTCGGATTTTCAAAGATTAATGTCTTTAATTCGTAGTCTTCGATTTTTTTGACCGCCCTGAGGTTTGTCTTCTAAGTCGAAATCACCACTTCTGGAGCGCCGAAATCTTGCTCTACATAACTTGTCAGTTGGAATATTGTAACTGTAAACTACCACAAGCATACGATGAACTTCAGCTGTACATTTTTCCAATTAAAAGAAAAAATTAAAGCTTCCCGCAAATGTAGTTTAGTTATCGAAAAATCCGACACTTTCGACAGCGCAACAAAAACCGTTTTGTATGAAACTTGACACAATTTAAACTGAATGTTATCGGTAGATGTCCAGTCTTGGTAAAACCACGATAATCAGGTAGTACTTTTTGAATATTTGATGTTTTCGGAGTCATCTTTTGAAAACGGACCAAATTAATTTGTAGTCCCAACACAGTAGAAATTTGGAGAGTATCAGTAATTTCTGTAAATGTTTTTTGCTCGATTGCACAGGATTTATTATTCGAGAAAATGAAAAACCAAAAATTACCCCAGACCAAATAAAAAATAAAACGAAGCACGTCAATCTTCCATGAGCGATTCGGCCAATCTGCAAGTGGGACCATAAATTGAGAGGCATACGGTCAATTGAGTACGTTTGCACGCATATAATGCTCAACCCCATTAAGCTCGGCCATGGCAAAATGTTTCCCGACCTGGGACAATATCCTGTTTAACCGCAAGTATCAATTCACTTGCAGCTACAGTTATTTCAGGTGTAACCCGCTGTAACCCGGTCGGCATCGATGTACACACGAAGGTTTTTTGACCCAGTAAAGGTATTCGCAGTATGGCGGTACTTATCGTACACTTAATTAACACGTTGAACTTATAACATTATGCTGAAGATCGCAGGGATGAATATCTCCAAATAATCTCGATTATGTGGAAAATTTTATTCGTTTATCAAATTACATGTTTTTTATGCATATGCTACCGAAATTAAGAGGATAAATTAAGTTCATCTTCAATTGAAACGAAATACTTAAAAAACAATACAAAGTAATAATAATAACAATACAGTAATATATTTATGGATCTTTTAAGACGTGTATATGTAATATATATATATATATATATATATATATATATATATATATATATATATATACAAATTTATATGTTCAGAAAAAAGAGAACAACATAATAATGGAATTAAATTGAACACCAATCACTTATATCTTAAATATCACAAAGATTAATTCTGCTTACCTCACTAAAACAAAATTTAAATTTTATAAAAATTCTTTCTGAAAAATTTTTGAAATTAAATTAAATGAATGTCTTAGAAAACAGTTTCAATTTAGTAGACATATAGAATAAACACTCATCACACAGCACCAGAAAGAAGAGAATAATCCAAAAAATATAGAATATCAATTAAAAATATTGAATAAATACTTGAAGAATACAAACTCTGTTTCATAACGATGTATTATGAAATAAAATTCCTTTCCAAAAATGCCCAACATAACGTCAAGAATTTCTTCGAAAATAACTCTCTTTAAAAAAGTTCTCATGAGACCTAATGCACTTACGTAGATGGTCAAATAGTTTTATACAATGGTATGTTGCTGAATGTTAGAATTTAGCGCTATTATGTTCGAAGGTACAACATAAACCAAGCACTTGAAGATATAAAAACATGCCACTGTTAGAATACCATTTTCTACAAAAGTCGGACGGCAAGAGGACCTTGGAGCAATATTGAAGATCATCTGCAAGATTCTTTTCTGGATCAAAAATAACCTACCAACATCAATGCAGCTTTCCTGGTGTATGGTATTGTAGAATGAAGACCATAGTACACATTGATAATATAACTTAAGGGAAGCGAATTCTTGACTCTGTTATTACATACTAAGGACTATTGATTTTCTTACATGTGGAATCAAAATGTGTAACCCATCTCAAATTAGAATCGATGTAGATTCCCAGAAATCTAGGGCGCAAAAGCTCCTGACTTCATGTCACTGCTTTTCACTATTTTTAAATTATAAATTAACACAAATTATCTTGCTGTATTTTAAATTCTTACTTTGTTATGTTTAGCTAACTCCATTCCTATAATTCTGGGACAACCAGTTTTCATCAAGATTTTTGATTAAGTTTAAGAGGAGTCATAAATATTGTAACTTTTTATTGGTTGAAGTTTCTACTATTCATGTCCGTTCTATCCTGAGTTACTTGAATTGCCGAGAAACTTATTTTGGGATCTTACGTTCTATGGAAGTAAACTTAAGATGTCGAGATCTTATACAATTTTTTATGCTATAATAAAAATCAATATCTTGAGGCCTATTAAGAAGCATTGGAAAATTTTTATCTTCTGAACTACGAAAACTTCTGAGGGAGTTCAACTTATACACAGTTTGAATTATTTTTCAGGAATGATCACTGTAACTTAATGGATCTTTACAGTGTACATTGAAATCTCAGGTTTCACGCTATGAAGCAACAGTTCAAAACCATAATATTTTCCCATGATAATCCAATTTTAACGGAATCAAACGATTTAGGACATAATAGTATCGAGAACCTCCTGATGCAACGCACTGTTGCTGACCTATCAGCAATCTCCTCCATTCTCGTAAATTCCCACTTGATCCATCGTGGAATTTAAGACTCCAATGGTGAATAATCGGAAAGCACATCGAATATATTCCTGGAATTAACTGCATACCTTTCGACCGGATCGTGAAATTCAGCGAATACGAAGAACACGATTCTTGCTGCACTGGCAACGGAACACAGAGATCTTGCAACGTCGCGAAAAACGGGAAAAATTGGCAACATTGGAATAGTAGAGGCAGCGAAGCGTCTCTTGACATGGTCTCAGAACTGGTTTAGTAAATTAGAACCATCTCTGACCACTTGTACTCTCTCGCGATGTCCTGATCTTGTTTCTATCTTTAACCACAGATTATTGCATGCCTTTTTAGCGGGGTTATGTGGAGCTGTGTTTTTCCAGATTGTGCATCGTCCTCGGACGACTTTGCAGCTCTGAGAGAAGGTAGAAAAAGTTGGAATTTCTCTTTGAGGCATTAATCTGCTCTGACGTATATCTTGTATTTGCCAGAGTTTATATATTGCGCTTCTTTGGCTACCAGACAGGGACGTGTGGCTTACAGTTATGTATATACCATGTTATTTAAAATTTGACAAACAGAACGCTACAGTTACTTCATTTCCGTGTTAAGTAATTTCCAGGAGTATTAAAGAGAACTGGACATAAATCGGTTCATAAACACGTACAGTATGCGAAAAACTGCTTCGAAATGATTGCTTATACACAGCTGAAAGCGTAGCCAAATATTTGCATTTCGGTCGAGACATGCATACACTTCTGCATGATACCGAAAATTTAGGTGGCAATTCTGATACCTTTATCTTTGAGCACAACTAATGAAAATAATTGTTAAGTCCAAAAACAAGAAAAAAATGAAAATGAATCATTTCAATAAATCTCATAATTTTACAAAAAGAATGAGTACAGGCTGACCTCTGATAGGCATGCTTAAAATATAGTCGTTTTAGAAAGTACTAGTTGTCTAAAGAAGCCACTCAGGAAAACCTGAGTGACTTCTAGTTCTACCTTCAACACACACCCTTAACTATAAATGTACCATCTTGCTAGCTCTTAGACAAGGCGTTAAAGACACGAAATGAGTATAGGGGCAGTCACTTTTTTACAACGAGTATGTCATTCTTTAACCACTACAGGGCCTTTGTCATTCATCGACAAATCTCACTGGCTGTTGTGTTGAGGGCTTTTGATTGGAACATATATGGCTGGTTTTCAATGAGTATGCTTAATATATTCAAATTGAATAAGTTGTGCTCATTGGAGATTTACACGATCCGACATAAGTTACATCGCTGACATTTTGCAAGGAATTACGAGTATGCTAAAAACCATAACGCCAAAGAAAAAAATAAACAGTTATTTGTCGAGATGCAAAAACCATTTCAAACTTTCTCAATTTGCAATACCACATATTCAGTATTTTGGTTCCAACTCATTTCTATTTCGTATAATGTTTTTTTCTCGTATAATTTTCAATATATTTATTGCGGTGACGTGTTCCAGTGATACTCGGTTTCTAAATTGTTATTTGATGGTCTCACGTATGCTTCTTCATCAACTCTCGATGTAGAGAAGCAATATAATACCATGTATCCTTATTCTTCATATTGTTGTTTTCGAAAGCACGGATGGGAAAAATGGATTGATTAGCAATAATTTCACGGTTCTAGGAACATTCTCATTTTGGTTTGAAGGTTGATAAATTGTTGTATTCAAAATGAGTGGCTGACATTCTTTTTAATCCTTACCATAAGGTCGTTTACCTGGTATACGAGAACTTCAACCGGTTCAAGATAAAACCATAACAAAGAACAGTTTTTAAGTGATACATGGAAGTTGCAATGTTAGGGTGTTATTATAATTACTTAAGCTTAATGAGATTGCATTCAATATTGTTGGCTTAAATAACTAATAATAAATACTACCCTGCTTATAATTGAAACATATACGCAACAGAAACAATTGTGTTTTACAGTGTCCTTGTATTGATTTTTGAATTTTCAGACTCCGAAATGCGAACTGTGAAAATTCACAACGGTTGTTTTCGAACTATGAACCAAAAATAATTTCAAATGAATACATTGATCTTAAAGATGGAAAATTTGTGGTGAAATTCAACTTTCGGCAAAAATATTCAAGAGAGGAGATACAGGATTATCCAGTAATCTGGAATGTACATCCTTGTTTCAATTACATACTTGATTGGGTTAAAGTTTGGCATTTTACAACATGGATCGTTCAGCAATCGCAAACGTGTCAAAATTGTGAAAACTTACTACAAAATATGTATGATATTGGTTTCTCGCATAGCACTTGGTGAAACATTTTTAAATTGATAAAGTACATAAATACAACTTGGCTTAAGTTTCACTGTTTATTTGATGTCTGTTGACATATATGTTTCGGGTTTTTAGCCCATTTTCAAAACCGAAGAGAAAAAATCTTAAAATCCTATTTATAATGGTAGGGTAGATCACAGGTACAATTTTGAACAGTGTAAAAATATGGTGTTAGTTGGGTCCTAATCTTTCACAGCTAAGAGCAATGGCGATGAATTAAATTGAAGTTGTTCATTTGTAATTGGTAGCTTCTTACCATGTGCTAAACAAATTTCCAAACTTTCTAAAAGGTCCATTCTTCTGCTTTATTACCTACGTGTAAAATCTCAGTTCTACTAAAATCTATGAAATGGTTGTTATATACCAATGTTCCGAAAAACCAGATGTTATTTTATTATGTAATATACTTTTTTCATGTTCTTCTGCCATTATGTTTATAGATGGTCCTGTCTGACCTATGTAAAATGCAGGGCATTTATTAAAAAATAATTTGTATATACCGCTTTTTTCACACGTTTCACGACAGTCTTTGCTATTGACTAAGAGTGAACCTAAGTTTTTCTAATTTGTACAAATAATATTGATATTATTCTGTTTTAGTCTATTACAAATTTTATTACTTATTTGTGGTATGCAATTTATCCTATAGAATTAAAATAACAACCATTTCATGGATTTCAGTAGATTTTACACGTAGGTAATAAAAGCAGAAGAATAAATCTTTCAGAAAGTTTGGAAATTTGTTTAGCACATGGTAAGAAGCTACCAATTAAAAATGAAGCACTTCAATTTAATTCATCACCATTGCTCTTATCTGTAAAAGATTAGTACCCAACTAACACCATATTTTTACACTGTTCTAAATTGATCTACCCTACCATTATAAAAAGGATTTAAGTTTTGTTGTTTTCAGTTTTGAAAATGGGCTAAAAACCCGAAAAACATCAACTAAACAGTGAACCTTAAGCCAAGTTGTTTTTATTTACTTTATTAACAAAAATGTATTTTTCTAGAAGTTCTTTGTAGTAGATTATAATGTAGATATAATAGATGAACAAAATGTGAATAAAACTGAATATTTCGAATAGAGTGGTTATGCTACAGAGGAATTAAATTAAAGTATAGTCCCTCTAGAAAGTATCCGGAAAAAACAAAGCTGAATTGTAATTATTTAGAATATATTTTTAATTCTTGAATGAGAAAATTTTAACAATATATCTATTTACTTAAACAACCTCCTCTTAACTATAAACACTTGACTTAACGTCAAGGTACACCCGACACTAAATTATTTCTATAATTTTCGGTGATGGTAGTCCAGGACTGTAAAACGGGCTGAATTAAATCATCTTTATTTCGTGGCACTGCTCGTTCAACTTCAATCTTCATTAGTCACCATATGTTTCCAATGGGACTAAGATCTGGGGAAGCTGCTGGCCATGAAATAGTTTTCACTTGGTGTTCTTGCATCCAAGCTTGAGTATAGTCCGAAGTATGGCATCTGGCATTAGGCTGCTGAAAATGCCACCACTCTGGATATAAAGCAGGAGCTGTTTCAAGAAGAAAATCGTTTAGAATGCCACAATAATTTCACTATTAATGAAACCATCAACTATACAAGGACGCGTAGCACCACGCTGACATATTGCTCCCCAAACCATTATTTTGATGGGAAATTTGGAAATTTGATTGTTTTGATAGGATTTTTAAGTGATTACCACCAAGTTGGAAACAACTTTCTTCAGATATAAAGACATTGTTAAAATCTCTTCTTGAAAACGTTAACAACATTCTATCCTTTGTTCCTTTTGTACTGGTGTCATTATAGGGATTTTTTTTGGTTTCTTTGATATGTAGCCTTGTCTTTTCAGTGACATACGAACGATTTCTGGACATACTTTTATATTTCGTTGATTTCCAATCATGTTAACCAATTTGTGAAATGCCAGGCGCGGATTGAGTCGTCCTATAGCCTATAAAGCGTTTAAATTGTTTCCTTTAATCTTACGCGGTCCATGCCATTTTTTATCCTCTTTATTGTCTCATGTACAGCACTTTTTCCCAGTTCAGTCAATTGTACTAATTTTTTAACGTTTCTAAAATCTTTTCGATACAAATATTCTTCCTGCTTTCATTTTTCTAGTTGCGACATTATTTCATAAATTTTATACCTGCTGACAATCAACAATATTTGAAAAATAGTGTTTTCATACAACTTTGGGCATAGCCGACTATCAACACAACATATTTTATACATTACTTTTGTCTTAGAATGCTACAAAAAAGCAGTATATTAAAATTTTGAAAAATAATAAATTCCGAATACTTTCTAGACAGACTATATATCCATCATCAAGATTTATGGTATACTCTACATAAAAAGTGGCTGCGAAGTGTTGAAATAGAACCGAATTATCAATTTGCACATTTTCATTCGGTAGATGAATGAATAACAAAATTATTCTGCATTGGAAAGTGAAAATCTACATTTAAATGCCAAAGACCATTGCATCTACAAGAAATGAATGAATGGGGTGCGATTTGGTTTAGCAGTATTATTGGTCCAACTTCTTCGAACATGAGAAAGTCAAAAATATTAGGATTATGCATACAATCAGAAAATTCTAAACGCTTTGAATACTGGTTATACCCGATTCATAGCTTGACACATGGGTCGAAAAGTCATCGGAAATTACTTTGTCATAGTCAAGTCTTTCATGAATATCCGTGAAGATTTCAATAATCTTATATTTCATTGATAATTTCAGAGCCGAACAAGATACTGAAATAAAAATATCAATGAAAGCTAAATCATAAATGTGATTTATTTAAATTTACTCTTTCCAAATCAGAAAGTGGATGACTCATTATCTGTAAAGATGCCTTCAATCTCAAATAGACAAAATAAATTCAGGGAATAGACAAAATAAATTCAGGGAATTCAGGGCCGATTCATTTATCACAGGATGAAGTGAATTTTGTTACTTCTAACTTTACGCAGAGACATGTTTAGGATCGTTTTACCTCTCTGCATTTACGTACCTAAATATACGGCATCTTTGAACAAACTCACGAGATTACAAAAAAAGTTACAAGTCCATTGAATATTTGCACCGACATTTCAATCTCGATACAGCGTTCGAATTGGTACATGCTGCTAATCCGCATGCTCGCTGACCTCGCTAGGATTAACAGAACCGGACTCAACTTGCTAGGAATGGAATCTTACTAACGGGGCTTCCAACTCTATCTTCTTGAATATTTTGTATTAGTGATTTCTGTTTAAATGGTTTATTTTGATGAGTTCTAACTTCTGTTAACTAGACTTTCAAATTTGAAAATCCCTGTAAATTTGAGATACTGATATCACATAAATTGATTCAAAATTCATATACTTGTAGTAGAGTTCACGTATTAAGCAACGAATTTCCCGAATATTTAAGGAAACTCTGTAGGAGTGTTAAAACATGAAGCATTAACTTTAAAAGTAAATAAGTTCGAGTATATTTAGTTGTCGACCTCTCAAATGCGAGTAATTTGGAGATTAATGGTTTTTTACTAGAAAAAAGATATTTCTGTCAGTTCTGTAGCATTTTTATCGTACAGTAACAATAACTCATCTTCAAGTGTAGCACTGCTCTGTTCACGATTTCCAGCAAGCACAGTACGTCAAACTAATTAATCGGGTTTATTAATCGACTGCTCTATCGCTTTCATGTCGGATCGAAATGAATTTATTTCCATTCGTGATCAACAAGGCAAATCCACTCCATTCCATTTCATTTTTATCCTCCGTCAAAGACGGGAAGCTCGCTGGAAAATTTCACGTACCGCTCACCATGCTCTAGTGAACTGGTCGGGTAGGCTTCGGTGATCATGTGAAGGTGCAGAAGAGTCAAGGCCAGATGCAATTGAAGTTCTTGTCCGTCGTCGTTTCCTCCCAACGGTCTCCTCGTTTTTCCACGCCATTTTAAATTCATTCCCTCACGTAATCCCATCACAATCTAGTTATATAATTTGTCTTATATCTTATATATGCGACGAGTAGAAGAGGATGTAATTATTGGAAGTTTATATGGGAATTTTGTTCATTTATGGTGTTTTCGATGGCTTTCTTTGAACAGCCGGCTGAAGGGAATTAACTCTATCTTATTTTAATTATCCGGTTGCCTCTATTGAATATTCCTAGTAAAGGGAATCATATTTATTGATTTTCTAGATACCAAATGTCACGATGTTCAAATTTCCAGTATTCTATATTTCCAATCTATCCTTGAATGTCAAGTAACCATTCCGGTTGACGCTCTGAAAATGAACCAAGTAATTCTTAAGGTGGATGAATATTTTTAAGCAGAGGGTTGATCTTATTTAAATTAAATATTGGGAATACAACTGAATTCATAACGTTTTCCCAACACAAAAAAATGTCTTGACTAAGATCTTAGTTTCATCCCGGTGAAATAGAGGATTAAACCTTGCTGCCTAAAGCAATGTCAGAAGCGCCAGTCACTGGGCCTGGGTGGTGGAAGTTCGACCGAATGGGGCCCTAGTTTCACCGTGAAGGTGAAATGGAGGGCTGAGCCGCGTTGTTCAACTCAGTGACAATGGTCTCTGTCGCAGCACAGGGTTTCACTCTTAAAAATAACGTACTATATCCTATTGTAGTAAATCTCCGGATTTTTCTGTCCAATGATCGAGTGCGTTATATAGCATACTGCTTTACCTCGGCAGGGTGGAGGTTCTCGGGAAGTATTCGTACGACCTGGCCACCCAATTGGTGTTGGACTCAAGGGGAATGTGGTTCAAAGTCCGCATGCTGGACTAGAAGGGTATTCCGTCTATCCGTTTGCAGAAACTCATGTTCAGGATATCTCGAGAGGTGCTTCAGGGTTAAGCGGCACTTGACGGTTTGACCAGCCTCGTCCTGAACTAGGATCGATTGCGAGACGTTTCTGGGGTTTGTGGATCTAGACCATTGGTGCCTGAAGCCAGGATCAATTAAAAGACTTCCAAGGGTTTGCGGTTCTTTACGCATCACTCTTGAGATTATCTTGGTTCATGTGACTGCATTCGGGTGTGTGGATAAGAAGCCCCTTCGGCGTGTGAGTTGCGTCCCAAATAACTGCAGAGCCAGTAAAGGTTGGATAGTGCTTCGCTGCCTCCAGTCAATGTGTAAGTTTTCGGACTAAAGCCGAAACTAGAGGCTTGGTGGGTTCAGCTCTTCGGAGTGGTTCTCGCTAATACGCGATGATAAGACGTATCCTTATCACACTATCTGCTTCCTAGGCAGATTGTGGAGAGTGCTGAGTAGTCACCTGGTAAAAGAGCCATGCTCCCATACCAGTTACCTAACTGGTAGAATTCACAATCTCAATCGACAATTTTTAAATATTTTTTATATATTTTGCTCATAGTACACAACGCCCCCTTGGTCCTAACAGATACACAGTATAATTGTCAATCCAACTGCCAGAAAAGCTTTTTCAAGTAAATTTTGGAATGTTCAACGAGGGGGGCTCTCAATCTTCTCTAAAACGAACGTTGATTCGTGAATTCACAAGATTCATAAACACCCGCAAAATACAAAAAACAAACAGTTGCTTCGACCGGCGAAATGTTCATTCTCCCAGGTCATGACTCTTGACCATATCTTCCTATTACTATGAGGCTCGGCAACTAAGAAATCGATGCCAAATGCAATAAAAATTTTTCTTATGGGACAGCCTCACACTTAGTAGCGTAGAAAGTTCATTCAGGCAATTAGCCATTAAATTTATAGTCATTTAAGTCACTCATACTAGAAAAATCATCGTACAAATTTAAATCAACGTATTTAAAATCAGTGAACTTTATGAGCGAATTGAATATTTTACATCAATCGTCTTCAGAGAAATATTTAACCAATTTTTGAAAGGTTCAAAAATCTAAATTGAGAAGACCAAATTTTCACGATGTAAATTATTCATTAACACAGAACAATTGTATGCTTCATTGTTGTTAAGTGGTGGAAAATATGCATAAAACCAATTGTTTCCTGTATGATTAATATGAAAACTAATTAATTCTTTTGCACAGCTAAACAATTATACAACAAGTAAATTTATTTGATGTATAAAATATGAGCAAATAGAAGGCTGCACAATACCTCTTATATCCAAGACAAGTTTACTTTCTCGACTACCTCCACAGTCCACAGTAGTACCCACTTGGCGGGACCAGTCTTAAAAAGCCCCACAATTGGTAGGCAAAGACATATACATACAATAGTTGAACTCGACATTGACATTCTTTTGCAAAGCCAGACGTACTCATACCTACTCAATCAAGAGAATTACTGGTGAAAGTATGTTCCATTGCCTCGTGCAACTTGCAGAATACTCCGTTGGTTGTCTCATTTAAAGTTAATGAGAAGAAGGAGCCATATGAGGGGTGGGCTATTTAAAATTTACATTTTTGGTCCACTATAAATACAAAACTAATTAATATTTTATCAAAGTTATGAGTTCATTAGAAGTGTCATCATTTACGAAATATCATTCACGAGTGGCTACAGTACTCCATCCGATCAACCCAATTTTTTAGTACATTGATTGGGGCTCAATATCACGAATGGAAACTTCGATTTTGTGTTTCAAGGCATCAACCGTTTCTGGATGGTTAGCGTAACACTCATCATTAACGGATTCCCACAAAAAAATGGATTCCGAGGTTAAAATGAGCTTCATCGCTAAAGATGATTTTTCTGGAAAAATGCCCATGTTTGGCCACGTGATCATTAGCCCACCGAGCGAAGTAGAAACGTTCAAGCTTAAATAGAAAGATTTTGTCGATGTTATTGCCTTAAATTAATGATGGTTCGAAAATCCCTCTGAATATACCGATAACGCTAACTAGATGCTCGTAGAGTACTTCTTAAGTAATTATACCAGAATATAACAAAATCTAAATATCAAAACAGATTTAATCTGTCAGTGTTCTATAATTTTAATTTAAAAAAAAATTCTTTATTCCAAAACTTTTAGAATTAAATTAATGTCTTATAAGCACAGCTTATATTTAATAGGCGTATAAAATCAAAACTCAATATACAATATCAAATGGAATAAATAAACCAACAAATATTGATCATCTATTAAAATTAATAAATAAATATTTGAAGGAGACAAAATTTTGTTTTCTGATCTTACCATTATGAAAACCAATTCCTTTTCAAAAATACAAAACATAATTTAATAAAATAATTTATCTGAAATATTCAATATATTTAAATATATAAATAAATTAATTCAAAAATCTCTCAAAACATGCATCATATCTTCAAAAAACAATAAGAATTCCAATAATCTCTTCATCGGCCCTAAATCATATTTAACAAATCAAAATCAAGCAACAATAAATATAACTTACCTAAAAGTTGTCCTGGGATTATCGTTTGAACAACTAACTTTAAAATCAAGATATCTTATGTTCAATATATTTAAATAAGTTAATTCAAAAATCTCTCAAAACATGCATTATATCTTCAAAAAACAATTAGAATTCCGATAATATCTTCATCGGCCCTAAATCGTATTTAAAAAATCAAAATCAGCCAAAAATAAATTCTAATTGTTTTTTGAAGATATAATGCATGTTTTGAGAGATTTTTGAATTAACTTATTTAAATATTTAAATATATTGAACATATAATATCTTGATTTTAAGATTACGAGTAGTTGTTCAAACGATAATCCAATGATTTTTTCAAATATAATTTAGCGCCGATGAAGGGATTATCGGAATTCTAATTGTTTTTGAAGATATAATGCATGCTTTGAGAGATTTTTGAATTAACTTATTCAAATATTTAAATATATTCAATAATTCAAATACATTATATTTTCTGAGAAGTCTTTAAATTATGTTTTGTATTTTTGAAAAGGAATTGGATTTCGTAATGGTAAGATCGGAAACGAAATTTTGTCTTCTTCAAATATTTATTCATTTATTTTAATTGACAATTTATATTTGTTGGTTTATTTATATTTGTTGGTTTTGATATTGTATATTGAGTTTTGATTTTATACGCCTATTAAATATAAGACGTGCTTATAAGACATTAATTTAATTCTAAAAGTTTTTGAATGAATTTTTTTTTTTAATTAAAATTGTAGAAGATTGCCAGATTAAATCTGTTCTGATATTCAAATTTTGTCATATTCATACTACCAAGTAAAAAGCCTCTTCCTATTTTATTTTACACCAGAATATTCAATAAAATTCACTAATATATCAGTGATTGGTTGAAAATGCAGGAGTACCAAATTACTGTATAAGAAACACTGGTAGATAGGAAAAACAGAAGTCCAGACCATATGGATTGTCTAATTTGCTTAATGCGGTAAATTGGTGAAAAGATGACTTCTATTTTGTCACTTTGTCTACACCGTTGTAGTCTACTGAAAATTAATCATACTTTTCAAAGTTTGGCGATGAAACTGATGACTTTTTCTTGAGATATTCTTTTGCGTTTCAGCCATATTCTGAGGTTCCTCAGGAAATACATTGGGGATAAATTAGAAGAATGAACGACCATAAAATGTCGCCTCGAAGCGAGATTAACTTTTCACAAAATAATTGTCCTAGCGAAGATTCTAACGAGCAGAAGTTACATCCTGCTGAAACCAAGCCTGCAAAGGGCAATTCAGAGGTGACGTACGTCAGGGTATCATCCATCCTGCTAGAAAAAACTATGACATTTTACAGAGTGCCACCTAGGGAGTACTCCTTATAAAGAGGATCTTGATGAAAATCCTGTGAATAAGTTGGAGTGCCTTATAGAAAAAAATTTTAAATAGTGGAGAATTTTCTGCTGTTTCAATATCCCATAATAGAGGTGTGACAGAATTATTCTGTTTGATCAGTTGGCTCAAGATTTCAAAATGAACCTTCATCGAAGCAATAAACCCTTCCAATTCATTCTCATTCAATTTTGAAAGCATTTTTCGAAATAAAATTCTATAGAGATATCACAGAATTATTCTGTTCAACATTTATAAATGTCTTACAAGGAATATGCCCCTTAAATTTTCTATTTTATATATAATAATTCTAATTTGTTCCTTCCCACAATGGCACAACATATATCTGATAAAAATGAATCTGGGCCATGAATTTTCTTCTTTTTGTATATTCTGTAAACGAACATATATATAATCGGATAGATGTACCAAGTTAACCTCAAACATTCTGTTTTCTATCTTTAAATCTCGTTAGTGTATGCGAGAGTAAGGTAAATAGTTTTATTGATTTTTTTCAAATGGAATTTGTTATTCATATGGTTCGTTTGGAGCAGCTGTACCGACTAGAATTTGCTAGGTAATTTCGGTCAATATTCTATATTTTTTATAGCTTATTTTGAGGGAAGTAGTCACGAATACACGCATGCGTATCTCCCCCAATTATCTCTGTACCTTGTCGCGCTGAGTGAGTTTGTCATGTCTAGGTTCCTAATTTCATCCAGGTGAAATGGGGGATTAAGTCGTTATGTCAAAACCAGAGACAGAGGGTGGAGGTTTGTAGCACAGGACGTTCACCCTAGCGTGGCTCTACCCAAATGAAGTTTATCTGCCAAACGTGAGAGTGTCTTAGAACTAGATCTGTACTAGCCTTAAGAAGAGGGAAACTATAGATTCCTCGAGATGAACTTTCCTTGGCGGCCGTTAGTCTTCAAAGGTTCGTATGGTAACAAGTCTACTTCAGGAGACTGGATGCCGAAATGGTGTTGGGCTGGAGGTGGCAGTGGTTGAAAACCTGCATGCTAGGTTAAAAGCGCATTTTGCTCATCTGATAACGATAATCGTTGTGTTTGATTTCCCGCACTAAATTAATCTTGCGAGCATGTAAACCAAAATCTTTATTCAAACTTCCCCTAAAGTTAAAAGTGTTTAATTCTTGAGCACTATGACGAATTGAGACATTTGGATAATCATCAAAACTACGCTTCTTATTGCGTCCGTACTGTACGGTGTCTTAAGCAATATTGTTCAGAGTAAACATTGCAGAAACGATAAACAAATGACTTCTGGAATGAATCGCTCTGATAGAAGATTATGACCATAATAAATTAATCTCCAAAAATCCAAGAACATCTGTGACAAAAAACTGGAGTTGTCATTTTGAAATTCTCCCCTTTAATATAAAATATATTTTTCTTTGACACTAGTTCAACATGACCTTGTGATTCATAAATATTAAATAATCTAATTAAAAGTGAAACGAATTACGATTGGTCAAACCTTATTATGACGTCAAAGTTAATGTAGACAAAATTGCAAATAATCGAGATTTTACGATTGCTAATATTAGATGCATAAAAGCTGAAAGGTGAGTTAATAATCTTAAGTATTAATATAGTCGACAGTTTCTTCTCGATAAGTATTCCGGTTATATGTTTACTAAGATTGAGAAAATTCATGTTATTCTAAGCGTTTGGTGTACTCAGTGTATTATTAGACTTTGGAATTGCGCAGTACTTTTAAATTATTTTTTTTGCTATTTGTTATTCTTAATTTATTGAAAACTTCCATTGATGCATTAGACAATATTCGTCACATAATGATGGCGTTCAAATAAAGAAAATTCAGCAGTTATTCAGGTTTGAAAATTTTTCATATCTTCCCCAATATTTTCGGAACAACAGATTAGATATATCTAAAATTTGGTTTTTGGATGTTGAATAATAACGTGCATGTTCGTGCGAAATTTCACGAGGATCGCAGGATAAGAATTGAAAATATATATATATATATATACATTCTGTCAAGAAAGTACCGGGAATTATCGATTTAAATCTGGCGGGGCAATGAGGCAGGTAAAAAATTTTTTTCCTAGGTTAGTACCACTGTCCTCAATTACTATGCCAAGCTTGAGCGGGATCTGTCAACTAGTGTGTTTGCAACAGCTGATTAAGTCAGTCGATGTCAGAGTGCGTGCCGATTTTTACTATGGGTGATTACGTTGAGCAAAGAATTTGTTTAAAGTTTTGTGTTGCAAATGAATTTTCGTGTGCCGATGCATTGAAAATGTTGCAAAAGGCCTTTGGTGATTATGCTCTATCGAAAACTCGTGCATATCAGTGGTACAGAGCCTTCTAGGACGGTCGTGAAGTGGTCGCCCATCGACGGCTTCGATCGAAGATAACGTCGATAAAATTAAGGAAAGGGTGCTGGAAAACCGTCGTACCAGCTTGAGAGAGATAGCACATGATCTTAAGATATCCCACGAGTCCGCACGTACGATTTTGATTGATATTTTGGGCATGAGAAAGGTGGCCGCACGACTCATACCGAAAGACCTGAATTTTCTTCAAAAACGTCATCGCGAACAGGTTGCTTCAGACATGCTGGATCGCTGTAATTCCGATTCTACATTCATGGAACGCATTATAACTGGTGATGAGACCTGGGTCTACGAGTACGACATGCAAACAAGCCAGCAATCATCGGAATGGGTGGCAAAAAATGAGCCGAAACCGAAAAAACCACGCCAAAGCCGGTCGAAAATGAAGGTGATGCTCATTGTTTTCTTCGATATCCGTGGCGTGGTGCACTACGAATTCGTTCCAGAGGGTCAGACGGTAAACAAGGAGTATTACCTAGGCGTTATGAAACGTTTGCGTGAGCGTATCCGTAAGAAGCGGCCAAATTTGTGGGCGAACAACTCATGAATTTTGCATGACGATAACGCGCCTTCTCACCGAGCTACGATTGTGACTGACTTTCTCGCCAAAAACTCAACAAACGTGCTTCAGCAACCACCGTATTCGCCGGATTTGGCTCCCTGCGACTTTTTCCTCTTCCCAAAACTAAAATTGCCCCTTCGTGGCACCCGTTTTGAGTCGATTGAAGCCATAAAACAAAATTCGGCGCGAGAGCTAAAGTCCATCCCGGAAAACGCTTATAAAAAATATTTCGATAATTGGAAGTGCCGTTGGCATAGATGTATTGGAGCAAATGGAGCCTATTTTGAAGGCGACCCAATAAATTTTGACGATTAAATGTAAAAATGTTGTTTTAATTGAAAATTCCCGGCACTTTCTTGACAGAGTAGTATATATATATATATATATATATTTTGTAACCGATGGAGCACTACCTTTACAACTATAACTTTTGAACAGAAAAATTTAGGTATTTTAATCTGTGGAAGTAGGTTTAATGCCCGCATATTTCTTTTGAGTTATTGGGAAAAATCAGTCCAACGGTTCCGCAGTTATTCACATTTGTAATTTTCTCTTATTTTTATTAATATTATCCAAATTGCGAATCCAATTGATCTGAAATATGAGATTCAGAAGGATAATGAAAAATCTTGTAATAATTCATGAGGATCATATGATTTGAAGATTGAAAAAAAAAAACAAAAATTTTGTGTACTGGATCTTTCTGGGCCGCCAACAATAAGATGTCTTTGATCTGTGGTGCTTCCGTATGGAAATTTTGTTGGTCCAGATATTTATCTTGTGTATGTTAAATGCTTCTATACACACAGAAAGAATCCTGAGAAACTTAGAGAACTTTCCATATTGATTTTATAATTTTTTGATGAGAAACATTTTTGTTATCTGAACATAGAACACAAAATGATATATCAAGGTTCATTTTTGCATTAACCATTATTCTGATTAAAAGTTGTGTTTGAGTTAATACAAAATTTTCTTTTATTTTTTTAAATAGCTACACTATTTTCAAAATCCCTAGATATTGAGCACGTGTGTAAGAAGTTGAAATAATGTTTTTATCCTCATTATCGATATTTTTATTCGTCCAGTTCTTTCGATATATTAAAGAACGATACATTTAATGAGAACAATATAAAAAACAAGTTAACGTCCCTTATATAGGACAATTATAGTTTATGTTGCTACAACCAAAACCATAAAATCCACTGCGTGAATCCACCGTCATACACCAGTTACCATTTCAGAAACATATTCAATAACGATTTCTCAATAAATTATCTATTTGTACTGATAGTTCGTTAATTCTTCTATCTAAGGTACACTTCATCATCTTAATCACTATCGAGAAATAGCAAAGATCAAGGCCGACTTCATTCATTAAAATCAAGATTTGCCCATTCATTAGTAACACATTGCTCCTGAAAAAATTCAAGGATTTATCATTTATATCCTCTCTATCCAATTACATCCACTTCCGTTCAAGTTCTGTGACCAACGTGTAGCGCACTCTGTGGTGAAAGCTTCGAACTATCGGATACAAGGTTGATGATAAACGTGATGCTCTAGCGAAGACAAGGCTTTTTGTGCTGCGAAAGAATGTTGATGAATAAACAAACGATTCATCTCTTCAGCTACAAGTCAAGGTTTCACTAGGATGGTAGTCGTGAAAACTTATAGCCATGCATAAACCAACTCATAAAAAGAAGACGTGTTTAAGGTGCTGGAGAATTGGTTGGAGAATTGAGAACATACACTTATGTAAAATATCATGTTTACATATTTCATATTTGATTTTGGAGTGCTCTGGAAATAACACATAAAACATAAAGCAGAACAGAACTAATTTTACAAGTTTTTATCAACTGAGTTCCTTACTGGGTTCGTTCGGTATTTATTTTATCAGAACTTATTTAAAACGATTACTAGCTGATATAATTTTAAATTTCCATGTTTATTCATAAATAATAATTGTTCCACCACACTTTAGCTTCTTCAGATACTAGAGTCGAATGAACTTCATTTCGTAATTTACCATAGTGTTATATCTGAAGAAGCTACTGTGTAGCTGAACATTTGCTATGTTGAAAATTCCGATTATAATATTTACCATATCGGTTTGTTAATGTTTCTGTTCAGCACAATTTGCGCATTATTTTCTTATACATTCTGTCAAGAAAGTACCGGGAATTATCGATTTAAATCTGGCGGGCAATGAGGCAGGAAAAATTTTTTTTTCCTAGGTTGGTACCACTGTCCTTAATTACTATGCCAAGCTTGAGCGGGATCTGTCAACTAGTGTGTTTGCAACAGCTGATTAAGTCAGTCGATGTCAGAGTGCGTGCCGATTTTTACTATGGGTGATTACGTTGAGCAAAGAATTTGTTTGAAGTTTTGTGTTGCAAATGAATTTTCGTGTGCCGATGCATTGAAAATGTTGCAAAAGGCCTTTGGTGATAATGCTCTATCGAAAACTCGTGCATATCAGTGGTACAGAGCCTTCAAGGACGGTCGTGAAGTGGTCGCCCATCGACGGCTTCGATCGAAGATAACGTCGATAAAATTAAGGAAAGGGTGCTGGAAAACCGTCGGACCAGCTTGAGAGAGATAGCACATGATCTTAAGATATCCCACGAGTCCGCACGTACGATTTTGATTGATATTTTGGGCATGAGAAAGGTGGCCGCACGACTCGTACCGAAAGACCTGAATTATCTTCAAAAACGTCATCGCGAACAGGTTGCTTCAGACATGCTGGATCGCTGTAATTCTCATTCTACATTCACGGAACGCATTATAACTGGTGATGAGACCTGGGTCTACGAGTACGATATGCAAACAAGCCAGCAATCATCGGAATGGGTGGCAAAAAATGAGCCGAAACCGAAAAAACCACGCCAAAGCCGGTCGAAAATGAAGGTGATGCTCATTGTTTTCTTCGATATCCGTGGCGTGGTGCACTACGAATTCGTTCCAGAGGGTCAGACGGTAAACAAGGAGTATTACCTAGGCGTTATGAAACGTTTGCGTGAGCGTATCCGTAAGAAGCGGCCAAATTTGTGGGCGAACAACTCATGGATTTTGCATGACGATAACGCGCCTTCTCACCGAGCTACGATTGTGACTGACTTTCTCGCCAAAAACTCAACAAACGTGCTTCAGCAACCACCGTATTCGCCGGATTTGGCTCCCTGCGAATTTTTCCCCTTCCCAAAACTAAAATTGCCCCTTCGTGGCACCCGTTTTGAGTCGATTGAAGCCATAAAACAAAATTCGGCGCGAGAGCTAAAGTCCATCCCGGAAAGCGCCTATAAAAAATGTTTCGATAATTGGAAGTGCCGTTGGCATAGATGTATTGGAGCAAATGGAGCCTATTTTGAAGGCGACCCAATAAATTTTGACGATTAAATGTAAAAATGTTGTTTTAATTGAAAATTCCCGGTACTTTCTTGACAGAGTAGTATACTCCAGTAAGAATAATGAAAAGATTCATTGTTTCTTTAATCGATATACACTGTTTCTTTAAGTGTTCTTTAAGTAATATAGAAATGAAAGATTTATCTTCCATTACTTTGAAATAAACATTTTAGTGGTGGCAAGAAATTATTCAATTTGTGATAATTCCATTGTGTCTGTTATAATTTGTGTTTCTTCAACATATTTTAGTCTTCAGTACTATTTGGTATATACAGAAGGAATCTCTTAAAAACCATCTGTCACTGACTTGAAAATATATATTATATGTATGACTGCATTGAAAAAATCCTTAGCATTCAAGCATAAACATTCAAAGCACACAACAACAGTATTAGATGCAGAACTTGTCCTCAAGAACATTGAATACATAGGAATCACGTTTTATAGCGGATGTGTTAGTACAGGAGATGTCCAACTGAAAATCTGCAAATGGGTTAAAAAAATAAAGGTACTCCGCAATGATACTCAATTTTTGGAGCTGCTCAAAGCGTTGGTTACAGAAAAGGAAACAGATAGATTTTCATTTAGTCTAAATTCTAATAACATGAATGGAGTATGCGGTTGGCTTTGGGAACATTATAACAATTTTATTCAAAATAATTCACACAGTTTTTATGTTTCACGAATTTATTCCGAATCCTGAAACGTATTTCGGTCTTTCAACCATCTTCAAAGGAGTACAAAAAGGAACTAAACTTAATTCCATTTATTACACTTCGGTAATCTGTGTATTTTTATGGCGCATGGAAATAACAGCATTCAATATAGGGGTGTTGCCAAGCAGTATTTGGGAATTCGTTAAATTCTCCTCTTTTTTCATTGGCTTTTTTGATTTAGAGAATCTCCAGATAGTTCTTCAATTTACCCTTATTAACATTACAGTCGACACTCGTTAATTCAAACCTGCGATAATTCGAACCTCTCTATAATTCAAAGTTCCCTACTAAATCTCTTTATATTTCGAACTAAATCAATACATTTTCATACACTTGGTTATTCGAACGAAAAAATCATTGCTATTTAACAAAACGACGCGTTAATTCGAACTCATCAGCGTCCAACACTCGACAATTCAAAGTTGCAGAGAGAAGAGGCGGAAAGATTGTAAGTACATTTTGCGACAAGTTCAAACTTGTATACGACAAGTTCAAACTTGTATCAAGATACACGAGCCTTTGTTTTTGTTATGATTAGTTTGACTATTTGACGCACACACTTCTTACGAATTGGTTTGTTTAGTTATTCAGTTACTGTTACTCTTTCGTTGGTATGCAGATTAAAAGTTAGTGTTAGTTATGAGCCCTAGAAAGTATAGATGTTTGACGATTGCTGAAAAGAAAAAGTTAATCGAAAAAGTAGAAGAAGGTGAGAAGAAGAGTGATGTTGCAAAAGAATTTAAGATTCCTCTGAGTACACTCTCAACAATAATAAAGCACAAGGAGAAAATTAATGCTGCTCAAACTGCTGGAGTACGGAAAAGAACTACTAAAGGTGAATTTCCTCGTCTGGAAGAAAGCCTGGTCATTTGACTAAGACAGTGAAGAGGACAAAAAGTGTCTATTAGCGGGAACTTGTTGAAGGAAAAAGCAAAAGAGTTCGCGTCTACTCTAAGCATCAAAAACTTTGCGGCAAGTGAAGGGTGGCTTACAAATTTCAAAAAGAGAAATGGAGATGGCGAAATTTTATCTGCGACAGATACGCAAAGTAACGATGAAGATGAGGACGATACATCGGAACCTATGGCAGAGGTGTCAGTTAAGGAAGCAAGACCCTCATTTGATACCTTACAAAGCTTCTGTCTACAAAACGAAAGTGATGAAAAAGCATTTCAGGCACTTTTTCTTTTAAAAAAAGTTATTGAGCAGTGTGAGCAGCAGAATTGTGCTTTAAAGCAAACCAGTGTAACAAAGTTCTTTCGAAAGATTAATTAATTCACATTACGAATACATGTATGTACACGAATGTACCTCTTAATTCTTGACATTTTTATATTAATACATAAAAATTAACCAACACTTAATAATTCGAAGTTTTATTTATTTTCTCTCACAAATTTCAAACCATTTGATATTTCAAACACTCTATAATTCGTAATATTTCAAGAGTCCCTCGAGTTTCGAATTAACGAGAGTCGACTGTATATAGTAAAGTAACATCTTTCTCTTAAAGAAAATGATTATTTTCCATACAATGTTCCGAAAAACCGGTTGATATCTGGTTTTTCAAAATAGACATTCCGTGGTCTTCCATTCTATACTGCAAACATCGGCCAGTCTGTCCTATATATCTAGCATTACATTCCTCACAATTAATTTGATAAATCCCTGACTCGAAATAATTTAGCGAAGATTTTGGTGAACAATAAAGAAAAGAATCCTAACTTTTCCAAATCAAATTAATTGTGAGGATTGTCCTATATATAGGACAGACAGGCCGATGTTTACAGCATAGAATCAAAGAACATAGGATGCCTATTTTGGAAAACCATAAATCAACCGATTTTGCAGAACATAGTATAGAAAATAATCATTTTTTTAATGAGAAAGATGTCACTTTACTATATAATGTTAATAAGAGTAAATTGATGGACTATTTGGAGATTCTTTCAATCAAAAAGGCCGTTGAGGAGAAATAGAATTTAACGAATTCCCAAATACTATTCGGCAACACCCTTATATTGGATGCTGTTATTTCCAGGCGCCATAAAAATACACGTATGTCCGAAGTGTAATAAATAGAACCTTCTTCAATTTTAAGTTTACTTCCTATTTGTACTCCTTTGAAGATGGTCAAAACACCGAAACACGTGTCAGGATGCTGAATAAATGGTGAAACATAAAAACTGTGTGAATTATTTCAAATAAAATTGTCTAAATTTTAATCGATAAAATCTGGAGTCTGTGATCGTGTCTCCTCTTCAAGATTTTTCTGTGGGGGAGCTTAATTTAATAAAACTGTATAGATTTTGTTTCTGTTGGCTTTAGGTAGGATATATGTCGAACAGAGGGTATATGGATAATTTTATTTAATGTTTCTATTTAATTAAAAACCTTCTTGAATCCAAATTTAATTACAAACAGCTGTCTCAGAAGATGTTTGCTAGGTAATCGCGGTCAATATTTAATTTTTGAAAATTTTTGAGAGATTTTTTTTTACTGCAATTTGTAGAGCTTTCTGAGGATTGTTCTAGTCAATATTTGAAATAGTACAATTTATTGCAGATGCTCCTTTTGTTAGAAAGTAATGTAGTGACACAAATACCAGATATATTTTCAAATAATGAAAATTCGAAAACGTGCGAAATTCTTCGTGAAAAGTTTTGAATGTGTATCTTACTGTTTGTTCAGTGACCCATTTCAAGTAGTTTGGGCAGAGTTGTAGCTAACCATAAGAAGAAACATCAATTTTCATAAACACATTCGACTAAAATCGTAAATCGGAAAATGATGGACTCCAGTAATACTTCAGGTAGGTGGTATCTTACATTTTGAATGAGTACATTTGAAATAATAAAGACATTACACATAAAGATGATAAATAGGGAGTTTATAAGTTAACCTGCGGTGATTGCCCAGAAGTATACATAGGGAAGACTGGAAGAACTTTCCGATATAGAATTTGTGAACATAAGAAAAGTTTCCTCAATAACAAAAGTATACTCGAAGCATTTTTTAGGAACAGGACAACAACAATTCTGAAATTTTGCATATACCAAGTGAACGTTATGCCTTGATGCTGTTAGAGCCCCTAGAGATAAATAAATTCACAAAATTGGAATAGCACTCGACGAACAATCCCATTTTTTGGGTTTAAGTGCTCAATTAATTTTTTTTACCTACTCTAATACAAATAGAAACCGATTTCGAAAACAAATTTAGTTATTCAAAATGTAAGAACTTATTTAATATGGACTTTCATCAAGTGCAGACTGAGTCAATTAAACGATTAAATAACATCAGTAAGCATTACACATCCTCTAGCAACTCAAAGCCTGGAAACAAAAGAGTGTGGGAACATTAAACCTGCTCCATATTTTTCAATCAAGACTGGTAGGTAGACATGACTAGATGCTCTAATTCTGCCTGCAAAAATACCACAGGGGCAACAACAAAACTCTAATTCATGTAACATAAACCCCACTTGCATATCCAAAAACGATTAAATCATGATGCATCCAAATTCAGCTACCCAACTGGTCGATAGCAACAAATTTTACACGGTCATAAAAGGAAATCTCATCAGTCAAAAATTCGTGTAGGCGGAAAAGGAGAATGAAAGGTAAGTTATGCATTTATTCATCAGCACCTACCTACAAATAACAACCCATTGAAATATAATCAGCCCCTCGAAAAGTTGTTAAGATATTTCGACCATGCCTCACCAGATTTGTCAGAGGTATATTTCGTTACACTCCTTAATTTTTGCGTGGACATGACAGTGAATGATGCTAAAAAAACTTTTTGGAATTTTCGAATCCTAGGTCTGTAGAGAACATACAATGAATATCAGATTCATTTTTGGTTAGTTGCATGATATTGATATTCAAATCGTAAAAACATTCACTTTACTTGAGAGATTTAATACATTAATGTATTACGTTAATTCCAGATAAAATCTGGATTAATTGTCTAATGTTTTAATCTAAAAAATCTTTTCAAAACTTTCTACCGGTTTTCTTTCTTCTAGTTGCGATATTATTTTATGAATTGTATACCTGTTGACAATCAACAATATTCGACAAATAGTGTTGCCATGCAAATTTGGCCAAAGGCGACTATCTGCACAACCTATTTTATACATTACTTTTGTCTTAGAATGTTACAAAAAAAAGAAGTATATTAAAATTATGAAAAATAATAAATTCCAGATACTTTCTGGACGGACTATATAATGTTTAAAATATGGGCTATTCAGGAATTCCGTTTCTAGGTTGTCATTATATATTTCGGACAAAACTGGGCTTAATGGTTTTCCCATGGTAAATCTTTCGGCATCTGTATCCAACTTATTATTCAAAAGAAAACAATTTTGTTTTAGACAAACGTTTAAACTATCAAATATTTTTTTTTATTACAGGGTCACTTTGTTTCCATTGTAATAAATTGCCAACCATCTTAATGATTTCTGTGACTAGTATACTTGAAAAGGAATAAGTTAAGGTTTGCTTGGGATCTACATAAATTTTTCGTATTATCTGTTAGATGATACAAATTTTTATGGAAAATTTTGCTCTGAAATTGGTCTTTTACTGAATAATTCTAACTTAAAATGAAATAACTGGTCTTGTAGGATAATTTTCCATGTACAATTTGATTAAAGTATACATAATGAGTAGATCTGGATTTACCAAAGTTAATTTGTATGTTGGAATATTTGCGAATAGCTTGCTTTCACCTCTGAGTCATCAAGATACAGAAGAATTCCGATTGGTTGTTATACCCGTCTTCAAATCGAATTATATCTGAAAACCCCACAGGCGTATACGATATCCCGACAAAAGCAACGAATATCAAAACAAACAAAACCTTAAGGATTCTGTTATACACACATGATATTCGTTAAAAATATGGACCTGCATTCCGCCTCATATAAATCACATCAAGTCAAACGTACAAAGGCAATTGACGTGTACCGTATTTCAAAGATAGACCGTCGACTACGTGGCAAAATTCCATGAGGACGTCTTGAATTCTTATCGTTAAAGATCAATGTCGCGAAACCGACTGCTCTCGAATTAAGGTTCCGTGAACAATCCGTTCTTAATAAGAAAAAGACGAAAACAAACGCTCCAACATGTGTTGGTATGACTTCCGAAGTTATTTTGATACAAGGTCGCAGCAGATAGAACGGGAGTTCATGGTGTGCTTTGCCAAAAGTTGGGCCAGATATTGAGCCAGCCTTGAACTTGCTTATCAGTGATGAGGTGCATCAATAAGCAATATAATTTGAGCACCAGTATGTTGGATCTGTGCTCTCCATTAGCCTTTCTGACATATTCCAAATCAAACTCTCACCTGCATAAATTAAGCGAGATACTCTTGAACACGTAGCAAAATTTTCATATTATGTTGCATATAGTTTTTATCCTAAACAAAATGTTTACCTCTTCTCATGAAAAGGTATAAGGCCTACTTCTTCATATTATTTTTACGGTATGCCCATGGGTACTATGGTTTATTATGGTTTACTTGGCACTTCCTCCACTATCATTGTTTGATGTATTTCAACGCTATTCTTAGTATTTAATCATATCTCTTTGGAAATCTCGACTACAAAAACGTTATTTATATTACTGTCTATATAAAGTATTCATAATTTTTTCATCAAAATGCCACATTATCCTATTTTCACTATTTCAGTTCGCTGTGCGAATGTATTCATTTTTCATAACCTCACAATTCATTTTTGTCAAATACAGTACTGCTGTAAACTAAATTTTAGCTTTCAAAAATGGCGCGAAGCTCAAAATCAAATGTCTTGTTGGACGACCAGATATTAACTGAAGATCGTAGAGTTTTTGTATGTAAATAATGTTATTAATCTAGGGGAAAAAACCTCTATCATTTAATTCATATCCATACTTCTAAAATTAAAAAAAATTTAAACTCACTGAAGTAAAAATTGTTTAATTTTCGCCAGGTGCATTCAAAATTAACTATTGTTTCCAATTCGTCATTTGATTAATTTAGTTTTCTATTAAATCTATTGTTTACACAACTTTTCATGGATTAATGATTTAATACTTGATATTTAAGCTATATCTTCGTAATTCCAGAATAGATTCGAATTTTTTCCTCGCATCTGTCAATGACTCCTCAAAACAAAACAGGACGACTTTTTATTGATAGATATACATTCCGGAGGTCAAAGCAATTTGTACATGTCAGTTTCAATGCTATTCTTTCCATAAATAATTATTTCTCTTTTAAGAGCATTCTGCATATATCTGTGACCTTTGATTTTCCTGATATAACGGATGACATTCTGGTTAAAATATTAACTGCGAATAATGACTTACCAAAACATTGCAGATGACATCAACTCAGAGTTATTGACATAGAAACGATAACTCGATAATAAAAAAATAAAACAGAAGTAACCTTCAGTTTCGGAAAAATTTCGAATTGGGAAATTAGGCGATAAATATGAGCTGTGCGTATCAATACTACTTTGAGACTGTTCACAGATGATACAATTTATAGCACAAATTGTCATTCAAATACTGATCTCATTATCTAAGTTGATGAAGAGCTCACAGAAACCTATATTGTGCAACACAATACACTGTACCATTCGAAGCTATTGACTATTTCAAAAGATTAAATAGAACTACTGGATGTTGACTGAATAAAGCGATAAACTAATTGCCATAAATTCATTAATAAACAATAGGTGTTTCGCCATTGCTGTGGTTTTTTGAGGTTTCCATTTTTAACTCTAAATAAAACTATATAAAATAATAAAAAGAGGTTTTTTCATGATAGAAGATTATTACAAAATTAAATAAAAACTAAAGTTCGTGTAGAGAGTATCTGGAATTTATTATTTTCCACAATTTTAATATATTTTTTTGTAAAATTCTAAAACAAAAGTAATTTATAAGATTAGGTTGTGCATGGCAACACTATTTGTCAAATATTGTTGATTGTCAACAGGAACATAATTTATGAAATATGTTTTCTTTTTAATATTTTACTATCATATTCAATTTCAAAAAATGACATTTGATAATTATAACTTTAAGAATTGAATTAAATTAATGTCATATAAGTACCTCTTATATTAAACGACATATAAAATAAACATTCATTATTAGACATCCAAATGATATAACAAAATCCAATAAATAAATATTGTTAACCAAAATCCTATAAATTAAATATTTTGAGTAGACAAAATTTTGTTTCTGCTCATCAACCTTATGAAAATAGATATCTTTCAAAAATGTTTAACAGAAGCTTAAGAATTTCATCATAAAACTATCTTACTTAGAATAGTCAATATTATTGAATATCTAACTAAGCTACTTTTTATAAAATCTCAAGATATGTAAAAACATAACTAAAAAATAAGCTTTAAGAGGGACTTTGCTTCGTCAGTAGTTCATTATATTCATATTCAATAAAATATAATATCAACCAACAAAAAACATTTTCTCACCTTTTAATAATTCAGAAAGCTTCTGGTAAATGAATACTGAAAATTTAAATGGAGTGTAATGTTAACTCAAATAAATAATTCTTTAGTTTACCATTGATCTAAAAGATTGAAAGGCAATTTAACGGCCTCTGTTATAGCACAAGGACCATCTGTATAGAGAATGTTAAGGAAACCAAATAATTATATTTTATGAATAAAATAAAATAAATACAGGTTCATACTTGATAAAAGGTATATAAAATTATCTAAGTATTTTAATATTAGCCTTCTTCATATTTAATTTGAAAAAATTATATATAATAGGTATAACTTCAAGAATTAAATTAAATTAATGTCATATAAGTACCACTTATATCAAACGACATATAAAATAAACATTCATTATAAGACATCCAAATGATATAACAAAATCAAATAAATAAAACTTAAAACAAATTGTAGAAATTACTATGTTTTACTACCAATAAAAATATATATTACACATTTTTTTGTGAGTCGAGTTTCGGGAAATTAACTATCCCATCATCAATTAATTTCCCGAAACTCGAGTCACAAGAAAATGTGTAATATATATTTTTATTGGTAGTAAAACATTAATTTCTACAATTTGTTTTCATTATGATCAACTACCAAATAGTAACGCCTGAAACAATTCAGTATATAAATAAAAATTGTTAACAAAAATCCTATAAATTAAACATTTTGAGTAGACAAAATTTTGTTTCTGCTCATCAATCTTATGAAAACAGATATCTTTCAAAAATGTTTAACAGAATCTTAAAAATTTCATCATAAAACTATCTTACTTAGAATATTCAATATTATTGGGTATCTAACTAAGTTACTTTTTATAAAATCTCAAGATATGTAAAAACATTACTGAAAAACAAGTTTTAAGATATATCTTGAGATTTTATAAAAATCTTGTTTGAGTTTAGAACTGTTGAACAGATGTATGTCACACTATCTCGATTTGTAGAACTTTCTATTGCCAAAGTTCAAACTCCTTTCTATTTTATTTGTCTCTGTTTTTTGAGTTTTGCTTGAAACAAACCTATTCAAGATGTGATGTTTCTTTTTCATAGTAAGTTCCAAATGTTAACCTAAATAAGCGAAACAATTGTTGTTCATAATTGAATTTGCGGGAATTATTCTTCATTATTCTAGTTGAATTAAATGAATTCCCATTAAATAAGTACCGAATCAATCAAATAGGGACCTGTTTATTATTCTCCGTATTTTACCTTTGAAAATTAGAGTGCTTACGAACACACTGGAAAGAATCACTTTCCATCTGTGATTATTCGTCAGTGAGAGCCATTTGAGAGCATTTTTGACTTGAAAGTCGAAAAATACAGACATTTGAATAAAACGATAACGCGTAAAAATGGCATTTCAAGGAAAGCATCTTATTTAAAATTGAACATCGTGAACGATATAATTAGCATGAAATTTGGGATGTAATATTTGTCCGTTTAAAAGGTGAGTTTATGATCTGACTTAGTTGTTTGAAATGGAGTTGTAAAAACACCAACGTTTCAGAAACTTGGACCTTGTGGATTTGTCTTTCAGTCATATCTGAATTAAGAGTTATATTTAGAAGAAAATATTCCTTCCTTCATATTATAGGGAAGACATTAGATTACTGAAATATCTGTTTTTTATTATACTTCAATATTCTGATAAATAGCACGAAAAAATAACAGTTAAGTGATCACTTATAGTTTTCATTTTCATTGAGGAGGAAACGAGCAATAGCACATTAAAGAAATTGGTTAACAACTGCCCACAAAACGCTAGAATTATGTCGTGTTTATAAAAATCGCTCGGAGATAATGCAAACAAGAACATTTGGCAAGGCGACCAAAGCAAAAATGCACAGCGGGTTAAAAATAAAAAAATGCAGCGCGTTTCGTTTTTAATAGAATTCAACGGAATCCTTTGACTTATGAGACGATTTAATTGGCAGTTATAGATAAATAATTTCTGTCCGCAAGAGTTACGAGCTTTCTGAGGTCGCGCCGTTGAGCACTTCGACGTTCGAAACCATTAAACGGAAAAATAATTTTGGGTCAATTTACCGAGTCAGAGACTCAGTCACTGGGTAAAATGCTGATTTATTCTGAACGGTCTGTTTGATCTCGCACTTTGAAATGGATTATTTATGAAATCGGTGAGAAATATTGTAGGTATTTGCGAACACAGGTGTTGTTTTGTTGGTCCAGGTTTTTGGGATTCTACGTCGAAGTTTGCACGTAGTAGCGTTGAAACTATTCCCTAAACTCTTCCATCCTCTTGATAAAGACTACAGCCAGCTCAGCCAATCCACTGTAGCCTCCGTATCGCCCCTCCATGATGTAGCTTGACGCGCTTGTCTTGACTAGGATCGTAGTTTCATCCCGGCGAAATGAGGAATTGTCTTGATGCCTAAAGCATCACTCGCGTTAGTCATTGGACCCATGTGGTGGAAGTTCGACCGAATGGGGCCCTAGTTTCACCGTAAAGGTGAAATAGAGGACTGAGCCGCGTTGTTCAACTCAGTGACAAGGGTATTTGTAGCAGCACAGGGCTTCACCCTTAAAACCTATTGCAGTAAATCTCCAGATTTTTCTGTCCAATGGCCGAGTGCGTTATGTTGCATACTGCGTTACCTCGGGAGGGTGGAGGCCATCGGGAAGTATTCGCACGACCTGGACACCCAATTGGTGCTGGACCCAAGGAGCAGTGATAGAAAGTCCGCATGCTGGACTAGAAGGGTATTTCATCTATCTGTTCGCAGAAACTCATGTTCAGGATATCTCGAGAGGTGCTTCAGTGTTTAGCGGGACTTGACGGTTCGATTGCGAGAAGTTTCTGGGGTTTGTGGATCTCGACGCTTGAAGTCAGAAGCAATTGAAAGACTTTACAAGGGTTCGTGGATCTTGACGAGGCCGAATTGACGGTACTCGTACCAGGATCAACTAAGGCATTGAGACTATCTTGGTTCATTGGGCTGCATTTTGGGGGGTGGATAAGAAGCCCCTTCGGCGAGTGAGTTGCGTTATAAAACAACTAGGGTACTGACACTGCAGAGGTTGGATAGTGCTTCGCTGCTACCAGTGTACCACGGTGTAGGTTCTTGGACTGAAGCCGAAACTGGAAGTTTGGTGGGTTCAACTCTTCGAAGTGGTTCTCGCTAATGCGCGATGATGAGGAGTAACCCCTATCACACTTTCTGCTTCCTGGGCAGATTGTGGAGACTGCTAAGTAGTCACCTGGTGAACGAGCCAATCGAGATGAGGACCTGCATCAGCAATCTCCTCAGAGGCAGGTCCGGAATTTTCCAGAACGAAGCGATCATGCCCCTCCAGTTCGATTCGATTCAATATGCAGAAGACATATGGCAGGAAAGATGGCAAAATTCGACTAAAGGTAGAATAACCTTTAAATTCATACCTGAAGTCGCACAAGAATGACCTCTCAAAATTGACTTCCTCAAAGCCCAAGTATTATCAGGACACGGCGAATTCGGCTGTCACCTAAAAAGAATCGGAAAATCCGAATCTGACAACCAACGAAACAGACAACCCAATCCACAGAATTTTGAACTGCCCTAAGTACTATCCCATCCTGTCTCTGTACCTTGTCGTGGTGGGGGAGCTTGTCATAACGAGTGTCCTAGTTTCATTTATGAGATGGAGGATATGGTTATGATGCCTAAAGCAGATGACTCGCAATCCTAATTTCCTTTCTTTGTTTCTTTCTTGCATAATACCTTTCCATCATGTTTTCCCAATCCTACCTTTTCCTGCCGCAGGACTTGAAATCGTACGGGGAAGCTGGCTCTGATTGACGACCAGAATCTGCGACCCTGCGATCGATTAGAGTTCTGTTTTTCCTTTCATTGGCGAAGGCGATCCCCGCTAGTCCTTAGCGTGGGTTTCCAATCTTCGTCCTCTTAGCCCGCTGAAGGATCTTAAATGGTTGTTGAATGACAAAGGGAGACTACGACGTTTCGAACAAGCTGGGGGGTTTGGGAGATTCGCTCTGCTCGCCCCCAAATTTGGCTCCATTTTTAGTTCCTGAAGTTCCTGCTGCGGGGTCCTGATTGGTCCGTTGGAGGACAAAGGGAGACTATGACGTTTTGAACAAGTTTGGGACCTTGGGATATTCGCTGCGCTCTTCCCTAACTCCGGCCCCATTCGTGGATCCTTAAGCTTATCTTTTTCCGCTGCGGGTTCGGAAGTGGTCCGCTGGAGGTAAAGGGAGACTACGACGTTTCGACAAGTTTTGAGGGTCCTTTAAGATACGCTCTGCTCTCCCCCAAACTCTGGCGCCCTTTTGATCCTAAGGCCCAATCCTATGATGCTTCGGAGCCTCGCTTTTGGCGGCGAACAGCAACAGCGATCCTGTGGTGCGAGGGGTCCATGCTGACAAGCTGTTATTTGTGTTGATTCGTTGTTTCAGTCTTTCATAATCCATAGACACTCTGCTCAAATGATTGAGTGGTGGGATCGCAACGGCGATCCTCTTTGGTGTGGGAGAGGTGACTTGTGGGGGTCCCTCACCTAGTTGTGCTGGCGCGGAGTGCTCTATAATCCTTTCTCCAAAAACTCCTTCCTTTCTCTTTCAGCTTTTCGGGGGTCTGCTGGGGTGTCAAAACTTGAGCAGAAACCCGGTACAACAATGATGACAATGGTACATTAATGTTATTAGAGAGCTCTGCTCATATTTTAACTTGTACAATTCTGAGTATGCCCTAAATACTTGGACACCCAGTAATTAATTAAGGAGGAAACCAGAATGTGGCCAGCAGACCTACAGCAAATCCGTCATTTGGAAAACAGAAGCATCTTCGAAAAATTAGCCAACCTCAGCCCGTGCTAATTGGTAACCAGAACTGGAACCCCACTACTCTCAATCCAAAACTCGTAAGAAATCATTTCTTTTCTGCCAGCGTGGTTAACCAACACAGAGACGAAACCAAGGTAAAACCAGACCCCCCCTCTCAATCGTGAACCACCTGGCCCTAACTCCAGAGAATCCCGGGGGAACCAACATCCTCCAGGATAGCAAGAAAACTAACCCAACCCTACTCGAGACGGAACCTGCATCGGAAAACATAAGGATCCAATCAAAGTGTAATTTGTGAAGTGTTGTGACGAGCATCGCGATAGTAAAGTGTCGTATCGATTTAAGTGAAGCAAAGTGATCTCAGAGCAGAAATCAGAACAATCACACTTCCCAAGTGGAAGTCACACAAACCTGTAATTTGCCTAACTTTGTACTACTTTATAAACTATGGCATACTGCGCTATGCACCACTGTCAACGTTTTAAAATTCTTTTTATTTTCTTCTTTTTTTCTTTACTTTATTTTTAATTGGAATTTTCTGCAATCACACTGTTCTCAGAAATCAGGCACCCAATATGGTGCCACACACCCAATATGGTGCCACACATGTATTTCATACCCATTTTTGAAATAAACGTGCCATTAGGCACCTTTTTTTTGTGAAAGAGCCAAGCTCAGATGTCAGTAACCTAACCGATAGAATTTATGATGTAGTGTCTTCGAACTTAACTTTCTTTAATCAGTGAGCCCTTCAGTTTTTAAAGGGACGGGCTGAAGTTGCATGGTTTCAACTTCATTGTTCTGAATTTTTTGATGAAAATAAGGATCAGTTTCCAAATGCTCCATGGCCCATTCAGCGAACACACGTCATTGCTGGGTGTCGGCCACCAATTAACTGTGGGGTCGAAAATTAACAGTGCTGTGACCTAAAGTGATGCAAGATCGCAGTAAGAAAGCCTACCCAGAACACAACTGAGCTCTTAACTCGCACAAGCTGTAAAAGCTTTTGAGGGATCTTTACGAAAGATCTAGGAGTATCAGAATAATAATAATAATAATAATTCCCTATGGTCCCTTATCTTCAGTGCTCCTAGGTCAGTTGAATTTTGTATAGTTGCAGGCCAAAGTCAGTACGGAAAATTCGCCAAGTTATGGAGTTCGAAACGCCCTGAAATCGACTGGTTCGGTTTCTCCTCCACGCAGCGTCGTTGTTATTGATTTGCATAACGTCATCGTGTTGGTTCATTGTTTATTGAACCAGTGGACTCAAATTTATTCACTATACTGCAAATAGTCCTCTGGTAGGACAATTTTGGCGACCGTAAAATGAGCGAACTCTCGGAACGTTGCCCGAACAGAACACTCATTTTGATAATACAATTTTATCATCTGCTTGGTGTTTTGGCAAAAGAGACTGAATAAATGTCAGCTAATTCAACAGACGTAGCTTCAACAATATGGCCGCTATCAAGTGTCAAAGTTCGGACATCCCTATTGGAAGACCCTGTATCAAGAAAATGAATTTACGGCAGGATTTCTAATTACAAATTCAACATTGGAGAATCCTGTGGGTATGAGTCTCAACGAAACATTCCAACCACACACGGTATCTCAACTAAAAGTTAGTAGTTAAGTCACAATTGCAGGACGAAGCTTTACGATAATCGAGAATACAATTTGTAAAACTTTTATATGGGAAGTTTAACGTGAAATGGTTTACTTCGGTCAGTACCTAAGAGCCACTTGAAGTTTGAATTTTTGATCGGTTATAATTAAAAAACTAAAGAATGTTTTTTCAAATTCATGAATTCATTAGAAAGATTGAACTTTGAAATTTACGAACGGAAAACAATATCATTCCAATGCTCGCCACGACTGGCTACAGTACCCCATCCGTTCAACCCACTTTTTCAGTATATACATTGCGAGTACATTGCGAGAAAATTGTTCTGTGTTTCGAGGATTGGTGCCACAGAAATTCTCTAATCCTCAACTTATCGAAGACAGTTCTGATTAAGTTTCAGAATCGGGAAAACCAAACTTCGGGACCTCTTGTTATTAAACACCAAAAAGGTTTTTTGCAGTCGACGGAAGTCGTCAGGTTTCTGGGGATGTTTGTTGATGGTAACCTTGCGTGGCGTCATCACGCAGAGCATGTTTGTGGTAGGCTTAACAAGGCTTGCTATGCTATTTCACGTCTCAGGGGCTGTCTACCAGTCGAAGAATTGCTGAGTGTTTACTACAGCATGGTATATAGTCACTTGAGCTACAACGTAGTTCTTTGGGGTTCAGCGGGGGGATCTCACCGAGTTTTTATTTCTCAGAAAAGGATCATACACCTTATTTTCAAACTTCGGCCTCGTGATTCATGTCGTCCGACTTTCCGAGAATTTGGTATACTTCCCTTCCCATGCGTGTACATTTTGAACTGCCTTGTGAATATCCACCTAAACTTAAGCAAGTATAAGAGATGTTCAGACTTTCATAAGTATGAAACACGTAAAACAGATATTATAGCCTTTCCTAGACATTCTACGGCCAAGTTTGAATCCTCACCCGATTATATGGGTATCAAACTGTTCAACCATTTGCCTAGTCGACTAAAATCAATGAATGGAAAGTTTTTCAAGAGGGAAGTTAAATCCCTTTTACTCAATAAGTGTTATTATACTGTCGATGAGTTTCTGGCTGATGCCGTTTGTTAATTTTTATATGTGTTTATTTTTACCTATGTTTCTTCGTAAGACTTGTCCTATACATTGTAAATGTCTGAAAGGATCAATAAATTTATTATTATTAAATTTATTATTATTATTATTATTATTATCGATTATTTGGGGCTCAATATCATAAATGGCAACTTAAATTTCTTATTTCAAGATATTGATCATTTCTGGATGGTTAGCGTAACACTTATCCTTAACGGATCCCACAAAAAATAGTCCTCCAAGATGAAAATGGGCTCTATCGCTAAAGATGGCTTTTTCTGGGAAATGTTCATATTCGGCCATGCGATCATTACCTCTTGAGCGAAGTGGAAACGCATCGGACGGTCTCGAAGCTTCACTTCTTGCACTAGTTGAACTTTATAAGCCTTCATATCGAGCTCTTTATGCAATTTTCTTCTAAGAGAAATGCGAGAAATATTCAGTTCTTGAGCACGATGACGAGTCGATGGATATTCCGCCACATTCTGGGCTAAAGCAACAATGTTTTTAGATATGCTCAAAAGATGAGAACGTAAACGGGTTGTTTTATCAAATAACGATCCAGTTTTCACAAACTGGATGCACAAAGTGATTCTCACCGATTTCACGTGTTGTTATCCGCTTATATGCATCAACTAATGCCTTTATCGTGTCTTTATCAGCTTCAACCGGCCTTCCGGAACGTGGTGCATCTTCGACATTAAAATTGCCTGATCGAAATTTTGCAAACCAGTTTTGGCATTGGCGTATTGTCAACACATCTTCTCATACACATTGGTTATTTTCTTCCTGGCTTGAACAGCATTTTTACCTTTTCTATAGTAAAAAAATAAAACATGACGAAAATGGAGCTTATTGCTCTCCATATTTAAAAGGGCACCAACCAAAAACAACTACGTAGAGTTAATTGAACTTTTTCACACACAAGCCTTGCTATATCAACTCTTAAAACATATAATGATTATGCTCAATTTAGAAGTTGGGTTCGAAAAAATACAATTAAATCCTCGAAATTACTTTCCGAACAACCTTATATTTTAATATTACGTATATCACTTAATTCACATATATTCTGTCAAGAAAGTACCGGGAATTATCGATTTAAATCTGGCGGGGCAATGAGGCAGGTAAAAATTTTTTTCCTTGGTTGGTACCACTGTCCTTAATTACTATGCCAAGCTTGAGCGGAATCTGTCAACTAGTGTGTTTGCAACAGCTGATTAAGTCAGTCGATGTCAGAGTGCGTGCCGATTTTTACTATGGGTGATTACGTTGAGCGAAGAATTTGTTTAAAGTTTTGTGTTGCAAATGAATTTTCGTGTGCCGATGCATTGAAAACGTTGCAAAAGGCCTTTGGTGATAATGCTCTATCGAAAACTCGTGCATATCAGTGGTACAGAGCCTTCAAGGACGGTCGTGAAGTGGTCGAAGACTTGCCTCGTTCGATCGAAGATAACGTCGATAAAATTAAGGAAAGGGTGCTGGAAAACCGTCGTACCAGCTTGAGAGAGATAGCACATGATCTTAAGATATCCCACGAGTCCGCACGTACGATTTTGATTGATATTTTGGGCATGAGAAAGGTGGCCGCACGAGTCGTACCAAAAGACCTGAATTTTCTTCAAAACCGTCATCGCGAACAGGTTGCTTCGGACATGCTGGATCGCTGTGATTCCGATTCTACATTCATGGAACGCATTATAACTGGTGATGAGACCTGGGTCTACGAGTACGATATGCAAACAAGCCAGCAATCATCGGAATGGGTGGCAAAAAATGAGCCGAAACCGAAAAAACCACGCCAAAGCCGCTCGAAAATGAAGGTGATGCTCATTGTTTTCTTCGATATCTGTGGCGTGGTGCACTACGAATTCGTTCCAGAGGGTCAGACGGTAAACAAGGAGTATTACCTAGGCGTTATGAAACGTTTGCGTGAGCGTATCCGTAAGAAGCGGCCAAATTTGTGGGCGAACAACTCATGGATTTTGCATGACGATAACGCGCCTTCTCACCGAGCTACGATTGTAACTGACTTTCTCGCCAAAAACTCAACAAACGTGCTTCAGCAACCACCGTATTCGCCGGATTTGGCTCCCTGCGACTTTTTCCTCTTCCCAAAACTAAAATTGCCCCTTCGTGTCACCCGTTTTGAGTCGATTGAACCCATAAAACAAAATTCGGCGCGAGAGCTAAAGTCCATCCCGGAAAGCGCCTATAAAAAATGTTTCGATAATTGGAAGTGCCGTTGGCATAGATGTATTGGAGCAAATGGAGCCTATTTTGAAGGCGACCCAATAAATTTTGACGATTAAATGTGAAAATGTTGTTTTAATTGAAAATTCCCGGTACTTTCTTGACAGAGTAGTATATTAAGAAAGCTTAACTCCCAATTTTTGATGAAATATATTATTTTGAAGATTCTATCATCTGTCAAAACTATTCACCTTAAGAACCACCTGTATATATAAAAAATTACCTATGATACAGCCTATTTCAATAATATTCTGGACAAATATTAGCTGATTGAATAAGAAGCAGTTCGTATGAAATATGACTTCTCTTTGTGCGAGAGTATTCCTTAATTATCATGAACGGAAAACTTTGAGGAAAACGTGCCCGAAACAAAATAAATTTCCGAATATAGAAAGATTAATCACCAAAATGACCTCGTCGACTTCATCAGTATATCGCGACAAATTATGAGACTCCATGTGCGGCAATGTCAGAAAATGACAAGCGAGATTCCATATCATCATATAAATTGTGCTCATGATGCTTCTTTGTAACTTGAGAGCTCTTCGCGCCAGCATCTTAAACAACTTTTTTTTCACATTAATCACATAATTAATGCCCAAACAAGATTTTGTCATGCTCTGGTCATACGAGCCGAATGAAGCATTAAATGGCACAGTTCAAAATATGAGATATTTTCAACAGAGGTTAATATTTAATGCATAGCTAAAAAAATTGTAGTATAAACATGATGTGATTTTTTGATATGATTTATCCTCTCCTTTTTGTTATTTTTTGCAGGTCGTATTTTGTATTATTATTATTTTTCAATACTTAAATTAATTTTTGAATTGTATAGTAAATATCACAGAGCATTAAGTGTAAAAAGTTTGAACATGGTTGAATACTTTTTCGCCGGGTAATTCTGCAGTTTTATTATTTTGAATTGATATACAAAATACGACGTAGTTTATATCAATTCAAAATAATAAAACTGCAGAATTACCCGGCGAAAAGTATTCAGTCATCTTCAAACTTTTTACACTTAATGTTCTGTGATATTTACAATTCAAAAATTAAATTAAGATTGAAAAATAATACGTTATGTTACAGTGCACCTAATATTCACAGCTCTCCTCCTGAATTAATCAAAAAATATAAAGAATTGAAAAATAAATTAGTTGTTGTATCCAAAATTTTCAGTTGAATCGATTCAACTCTTAAAGCAAATCTCAGAAACCAAGGTTTTTCCGGGAACAAAAAAATTCCGGAAAATCGTTCACTCGAGGAAAAGTCTTTCTGAAATAAAAATCATTATATCATTTCCCATAATTATGCAGACACCCTGAGCCTCGAAATTTGAATGATGAATAAAGGTGGTCCCATATACCATAAGAAAGCTTTTTCCTGAATTTAATTGAAAAACCAATTTGAATTTCTTGATATGTGGGTTTGAAAATGAAATACACATCTATTTTAATAGAAACATATTGAATCTACCGACTTTCAAATTGTTCAAAGTTCTATGCATGTAGAAATTATGTTAAAATATTCGCCTTATATTTTAGAACTTTTTCTGTCAAAGAGCGTAGCTTTTTTTCTACGAGGGGGATCCGAAGGAAGCCTTAGACGTAGGAGAGAGTTCTCCAGCTAGATGGGGTTGCACATAACTGTGCAGCCGGCGTCAGTTTGAAGTTGTGTTTCCTTAACTAGCCGAATATTTCATTATTTTGGAAAAAAAAAACTAACAATTTCAGCTTTTTCGACCATTGCGTATATTCAGATTTTGCAAAAAATATTAATGGCGGTTATAAAAATAAATCATGCGTCGTAAAATTTTTAAATACATTGTTCATTCACAAGAGCAAAACAATGTTATCGAACAAGCGTCATTAAATCACCTGCTTTGGTTTGTTTTTCTTCATGGATCGCATTCTGAATCAGACTTTACAATCTTACAAACTTCCACAAAAACAACCAATTAAATTTATGGTTATTAATTCTTGGAATGTTCGAGAATGTAAGGAAACATTCCATGGAAATGAGAATGTTTTTTAGATTAGAGTTACTGATGGCATTTATTTAATTATTTTTCATATAAGAATTTATTTTTCGGATTTTGCCTTACACGAGAGAGTAAGCGTAGGTTTCTGATAAATTAAAAGGTAATTCATATCCGAAGTTGCTCTCCAAATATCAAAATGTTGAAATAAGATGATGATGGTAATTACAAAAAAATCCTTCTTTATAACATAAGTGTTCTGTCAGAGGAATCCTGCAAATTTATGTAGCATGCCTTCAAAATGATAGGCATTAAAAAAATTATACAACCTGTGACTGTCTTTTTACTTCGCCATAAATATTCACTTTTTTCAAAGATTTTTTTGTTATGTAACCCTGAATAATGCGTCTCTAAACTGTTATCAAAATTTCAATACCAACTGCTCCACATTGGATGGAAAAGAGACATTTCTCCTAAAAAAACTTCCAAATTAAAAATTGTGCCCAGTTCAAACTGACTGTACTGAAAAAAAATTGTACTAAACGAGCTTGGCAAGTGACGTTGAAATTTGGCGCAGTTAGTAAGGACTCCCAAATACTACAACACTTGGTAAATTCTTGCTGAAATTGTAGACAATTTATCTACCTTATTTTGAATATCCACAATATATTCCTTAATTATTTATTATGTTAAAAATTCTGGTTATTTTTCTCATCATGGGATATTATCTAGGATGAATAAGTTTTGTTATGTTTTTCTGTGTTCCGCGTACAAATAGTTAAAGGTTATACGTAACAACACGTTGATAATTTCTGTTTTATTTTGGATACTTTGGAGCTTACTTCGAGTTCATTCGTTCCAGGATTTATATTATTTGGTGAGCTGAATTTTGATCTTGTGATATATTTGAATCTGAATTCAATACATTTCTGAAGAGGTCTAGAGACCGAAATAGCTATCAAATAAATCTACCTTAGTTGATAATTATTCTAACGTGCCATTTTAAGGTGCGTTTGAAATAAAATTCAGTGGATACCTTAAGTTTTTATTAAATTAAGATTTACAAGGAAGTTCCATTGAACTTTTACGACTGCATGTTGTACCAATAAGAAGACTGCCAAGCGCATTATGCAGTTTCGAAGAAATTGTGAAAGGAAAAAATGTGACGTAGCTTATTGTTCTTTCCAAATTAGCAACAATTATACCACCTACACGCCACTGATTAAGATAGAACAATAATTTTTTTGGGACAGAACATGCACTGTTGCCAATTCTCAAGTCTTGCAAAATTTTATTGAAATATCTCAAGTGGTTATGGAAATATTAAAAAAATTGTATTTTTCAATAAAATCTTCATACCCTATATTTGCGTAACGAAGCATTCCCGAGACATAATTCAGGCAGCAAGGTTATCTTTATTTCAATAGAAGAATACTCTCCCGAAGTTATGTATCGTGTTTAGTAAAAACTATGTATACTATTCTCATGATTAATATTTTTGTTAACGAAATGTTCTCATCCCAGTATTCATAATATATACCCCAACATAATAGACAGACATGTGGAAATATAAGAGGATGTAGACAAAGATTAGAATGATTTGGAACATACCAGATAAATGAAAGAAGGTCATCAATTCAAATAGAAGTTTTGCGCTCCTACATGTTAAATAGATAAACAAACATTTTCGCATTTATCACAGCTAAATAATATACTTTATCTATCTAATTTGTTATTTGAGAGTCTGCAATATGTCTTATATCGATTTTACCAGTACGATCTAAAGGAAAGTATGTCATATGACCAATATGAATCACCACGTATGTAGATCGAAGGGTCACATTCCAAAATGATTCACCCATTTCTTCCTATCAACGTCGGTTGCCAAATTCGAAAACACCTCAACATAAAACTCCCATTTCCCTTGCCCACTTCGCTGTTTAGACTTGGAGGTAATTCAAGAAAAATTGTATAGTCACACGTGTTAGGCTCCACTACCCACTGGCTGCATTTAGAAAGAAGGATCATGTGTCTCGGATTTATATTACGATGAATAATAACCTTCCGGTAGTTTCGAACACATGTCATGCACGATAAGTCGAAGCAGTAAATGTATTTCGGAACTAGGTCGGCTGACTTTCTAGAAAGCCGTGTTAAAGAGGTTGTTCGTATTATATTGATGGCACTATTCCGTTGGGAATTATGTTCATCATAATTAGGATTCGACGTATCGGATGAATATATCGTATATACTAAGGAATGAATGATTTACCATAACATGTAAAATGTTCATTTTCGAGCAATCTACAAATGGTCAGCAGATGGATTTATAGTGAAGAAAACCAAAGTGATTTATTAGGTGATAAATATTGTATGTGCAGATTTTCCTTTCTCTCCGGTTATCCTACAGAGGGCGCTCTGACGCAAGTAATACCCAGGCACTTTTCCTCAAACTTGAGCATACAATAGTTGCTCATTGAATCCAAACAGGATTGTTGGAAAGGGAGGAAATATAATAGAGGCGAAGGAAAAAAATTCCTGTCCTCATAAAAACCGAAAGATCATTCAGTGATTGCTCATTGAAAATTAGAAAAACATGAAAATGAAATTAAAAGCGTCCTCATAGAAACCTAAGGATCATTCATTGGTCATTAAAAGCAAAACAAGGAAAACACTGCATATATACTCATGTATATATCGAAAACAAGGTGTATCGGAGGCTGGCCTAAAAATTGATTTATCTATGAATACCTAGTCCCTGCAAAAGGGTAGTATACTCTTTTAGAAGGAAAATTTCGTTTGATGTTGACAGCGTACTTTAAATGAGTTAAATAAGTTTATAGTTGTTTGAAGTTCAATTGGAGGTTATCTGATCCGTCTAGAAAGTATCCGGACAAAACAAAGCACAATTGTAATTATTCAGTATATATCTTTAATTCTTGAATTAGGAAATTATAACAAAATATTCATCTCATTTACTTATACAACCTCCATTTGAATGTAAACACCTAAGAGTCGAGGTACACCCGAAACTAAATCACCTCCACAATTTTCGGTGATGGTAGTCCAAGACTGTAAAACTAATTGAATAAAATCATCTTTATTTCGTGGCTCTGCTCGTTCAACTTCAATCTTTATTAGTCCCCATATGTTTTCAATGGGACTAAGATCTGGTGAAGCTGCTACCCATGAACTGGTTGTCACTTGGTGTTTTTGCATCAAGCTTGAGTATAGTACGAAGTATGGCATCTTGCATCCTGTTGAAAACGCCACTACTCTTGATATAAAGCATGTTTCAAGGAGAAAATCGTTTAGAATACCACAATACTTTTCACTTTTAATGGTACTATCTGTAAATTTGCAATAAGTTTACTGCAAATGGAATTTCAGTGTGATCGAAATTGCTTAAAGATTTGGTAGCTGGTTGGAAATATTGCCAATATATCAAAATAGCCTATGTATTTCGGAATCAACATAGCGAATTGAATTCCCTAAGATATACCCAATATACAATATACGTGTAAATAGTCTGTGTGTGGACTTGGTGTTAAAATTATTATTAGATATAACTAATAAAATAGAGTAAAAACTAGATAAGCGATAAGTGGACTGTTATTTAAATATTTCAACATTAGCTTTCTAGATATTTAATTTCAAAAAATTATATTTAATAATTATAACTTCAGGAATTAAATTGAATTAATGTCATATAAGTACCACTTATATCAAACGACATTTAAAATAAACATTCATTATAAGACCTCCAAATCATATAACAAGATCCAATAAATAAAAATTGTCAACCAAAATCATATAAATTAAATATTTTGAGTAGACAAAATTTTGTTTCTACTGATAAATCTTATGAAAACAAATATCTTTTAAAAATGTTATACGTTTGATATAAGTGGTACTTATATGACATTAATTTAATTTAATTCCTGAAGTTATAATTATTAAATATAATTTTTTGAAATTAATTATGCAGAAGGCTAATATTAAAATATTTAAATAATTATTATATATATATATAATATATAAGTATTAATCTCTATTTATGTTATTTTATTCATAATATATAATTATTTGGTTTCCTTAACATTCTTTATACAGATAGTCCTTGTGCTATAACAGACAGAGTCCGTTAAACTTTCTTTCAATCTTTTAGATCAAGGGTAAACCACAGAATTATTCATTTGTAGTAAACATTACACTCCAATTAAATTTTTCAGTATTCATTTACCAGAAGTTTTCTAAATTGTTGAAGGGTGAGTAAATATTTGTTGTTGATTGATGTTATATTTTATTGAATATGAATTATTTGAGTACTGACGAAGCAAAGTCTCTCTTAAAACTTGTTTTTCAGTAATGTTTTTACATATCTTGAGATTTTATAGAAAGTAACTTAGTTAGATATCCAATTATATTGAATAGTCTAAGTAAGATAGTTTTATGATGAAATTCTTAAGATTATGTTAAACATTTTTGCAAGATATTTGTTTTCATAAGATTGATCAGCAGGAACAAAATTTTGTCTACTCAAAATATTTAATTTATTGGATTTTGGTTAACAATTTTTATTTATTGGATTTTGTTATATCACTTGGATGTCTTATAATGAATGTTTATTTTATATGTCGTTTGATATAAGTGGTTATTATATGACATTAATTTAATTTAATTCCTGAAGTTATAATTAATAAATATATAATAGTTTTTTGAAATTAAATATGTAGAAGGCTAATATTAAAATATTTAAATAATTTTATATACCTCCTATCAAGTATTCACCACTATTTATGTTAAATGGACTGTAATAAATGCTTTTAGCTGGTTTCAGGAATTGAAAGAATACTGAACTTGAACAAGTATAGAAGAGATGTTTAAAGTATAAAATATGTGTCATAAAATGATAATGCATACAAAATTGACTTACTGGACTTTGTCTATGGTGCTATGTCCCATGGTCTAGAAGTATGTTTGAAGCCATGTGGAACCGTTTTGGAATACAATACTGAGTCGGTTGAATAGAATGTTTAAAAGACATTCGAGATGGCATATCAAGAATTACATGAAATTTCATCTATGGTTTCTGTGGTTATTCTTCTTTCATAGAGAAACTTAGTTAATTTGGAAGCAACCACAGGATACAGATTATGTATTATACAACAATATTGAAATATTAGAGAATGTACATGCGGAAAGTGATTTGCGCATGAGATTACATAGTTGGCAGTATTTTACGCCTTAACACCATCAACTATACAGAGAGGCGTAGCACCACGCTGACATATTGCTTCCCAAACCATTATTTTGGTGGGAAATTTGAACGGTAACAGGTTGTTTTGATAGGATTTCTAATGATTTCCACCAAGTTGGAAACAACTTTCATCAGATATGAAGACCTTATTAAAGTTATCTTCTTGAAAATATTGACAAAATTCTATCCTTCGTTCCTTTTGTAAAGGTGTCATTATAGGGATTTTTTTGGTTTCCGTGATACGTAGCCTTGTCTTTTCAGTTACATACGGATAGTTTCTGGACATACTTTTATATTTCGTTGATTTCCAAAATTGTTTGCCAGTTCGCGAAACCCCATGCGCGGATTGTGTCGTCCTAAGGCCAATAAAGCGTATCCTCTTTATTGTCTCATATACAGCACTTTTTCTCAGTTCAGTCAATTGCGCAAATTTTGTAACGTTTCGAAAACCTTTTCTGTGCAAATATTCTAACTGTTTTCTTTTTTCTAGTTGCGACATTATTCCATAAATATACCTGCTGATAATCAACAATTTTTGACGAAGTAGTGATGCCATGCAAATTTGGCCATTTGCACAAGCTATTTTATACATTACTTTTGTCTCAGAATGTTACGAAAAAGAAGTATATTTAAATTATGAAAATAATAAATTCCGCATACTTTCTAGATGGACTATAGTAAGTTGCCTGGGACGATTATTCTATATTCATTATTTTGATATTTGAAGTTTTATCTTGATACTCCTAGACCTTGTGTAAAGCTTGTAGAAGATCAGTTCATCTGGTAAGCCTATGTTACTGTGTCCTTATACCATAGCAAAGCACTCTTAATTTTCGACCCAGCAGCGAACTGAAAACCGTCAAGATGCGAACCCGCATCGAAGAGGAATCTTTGCCTACGAGTCGGACATTTGAACCACTACATCCACCTCCCTGTCACTTTTAGCCTAATACACACTTTTTCACAAAATATTATCTATGAGTAATAAGGTCGCTTTGAAGTCATCTCTTCACTTATTAATAGAAGAATTAACCTAGAAGCTCTTGTAAATTAAGATGTTGAAAAGTTGGTTAACAATTAACTTACCTATTTTTCCGTTGGTCGGACTATAAGGGTCGTAGCTGCCGGACGACATCGGCGATGGGTATCCGTTACTTATAACAGTATACGTATGCGAGGGGGGACCAGGAGAGGGAGTTAGAGGAGGAGCACTGACACTCATAGTTCCAGAACTGGGTGAACTCAGCCACTCCTCGGGACGCGGCCGTTTACCGGAGGATTGAACACTCGCGTTTTGGCTGGTGCCGAGGCCGCTGAACGGCCCCGAGCTGAGCACGAGTCCATTATTGTTTGGCGATATCGCGCTACTGAGTCCGTTGTGGTTGGAAGTGCCTGCCAGGCTGGTGATCAGACCGTTCGATGTCGAACAGATGAGGGTAGATGAGGTATGCAGTCCGTTGGTGCTCGTTGAACATGGCGATAAGAGTTCGGGCTCGGACTTAACCAGCAGCAAGTCATCGTCACGGTAAATCATCTCGTGCTTGATGTCCATGCTGCTCATGGAAGTGCTGAATATGGCTGTCATTAACGGTTGTTATCGACGCGGATCAAGCCGCGACATGATATCACAACCTGAAACAAGCAAACAATAATAAGAAAAAAATCAACATCAAATTCAATTGAAATTAATTGTTACGCATTTATTGTTTATCCAGAAAAAAGATTACAAGAAGATTGATCCTTCAAGTAATCAATCAATTTCTTAAAAATTTTTTTCCATTTACTAACCGCCATTCATTATTGTGGATTTCACGATAAACCACATAAATGAGTGAGACAAATCGAGGAGTCGTCGTAGTTTGTTGTGTTGGGAAATAATTTTCAACACCTCTGGTGTTCCCCAAGACTATCATTTTGGTCCGTTGCCAATTCTGATCGAAATTAATGACATTTATACTTGCTTTTATCACACTGAATTCTAAACGTCAGCAGAAGACCCCTAAACCTTCAGCGAAAGTTGAGTATTTTAAGGATAAGGTGATTCGTTCAAAGAGAGCTAAAGTTTTCACTGTTATTTACACAACAATGCAATAATACTTATTCTGCAAATCAACTTATGGTTTTTCTCAAGGAATCAGAATTATACTATTAACATACTAAGCTTTGAATCAACAGCATTACACTTTTAAGCTCTCATTCTTGAGTAACTGTTATGTTACTTTCAGAGTTCTATTCCTGTGAAATTACCAAAATTACACTTTTCGTTAAAAAAATCATAAAGCTCTCAATTGTCCCTTTATTCCAATCTTAAAAGCAGTAAACGAAGTGAAAGATCCAGTATCTCTTGGTTGAAAAGGTCTACAGCAGCATAACTCTTAACACTCTTGTCTAGATGAAGCCTATACCTATCTCTTATAGTATGTAGATTTTTGATGTTATTTTCCACAGTCATGCCGTTCTGTAAAATTTGATTGGTGATCCTATAAATAAACATATACGATTTTAATACGCTTATGTTGACAATATTGTAAAGATTTTGTAAAGCGCAGAAGGAGTGCAGAATGGTAGCTTGAACAAGTATTTATTCTGCAATCTTTGGAGTCGACTGTTCTTACACATGGAAAAATTATATAAAAATGGTATGTCAACTTAGATTATCAGAGTGAAGTAAGAATTTTCAAAGTGAATGAAGTATCGGGTATTTTTTTTAGAGTGATAGAACTTCAAATTGAAATAAAACACATTTAAATTAAGACTGAAGCCAATTCTTTTTATTTGAAAGATAATTTTATGACATTTATGTTTCAAAAATAATTTCCGGCATATGTCCACCACGACTAGCTTTGAAGAACCGCATTCGACCAGATCAATTTTGGGCCACTCTTTCGGGTAATTCAAACCTTATTTCATCAATAACACGAGTTATGTTGGCCTCCAAAGCGTCTATTGTTTCTGGTTTATCAGCATAAACAAATGACTTAACATAATCCCAAAGAAAATAATCCAGTGGAGTTATGTCACATGATCTTGGAGGCCAATTAATTGAACCATTTCTCGAAATGATGTTATCACGAAATCTTTCTTTCAGTAAATCAATTGTTCCGGTAGCGCCATCTTGTTGGAACCAAAACACTTCTGGGTCGATACCATTCAAATTTTGAAACAAATAATCATTGATCATCGATCTGTAACGAGCACCATTCACTGTAACATTAGCTGCAGCATCGTTTTTGAAGACATATGGACCGATGATGCCTCCAGCGTGTAAAGCACACCATACAGTGCATTTTTCAGGATGCAATGGACCTGCAGAGCTTATTGAGGATTGTTTTCACTCCATATACGGCAATTTTGCTTGTTTACATAGCCGTTCAACCAGAAATGAGCTTCATCACTAAACACAATCTTACGATGAAAAAGTGGATCAACTTCAAGCTGTTCTAGGGCCCAACCAGCATACAATATTATGGTCAAGTGGCTTTAGTTCTTGAACCACTTGGATCTTGTATGGGTGGGGACCAAGATCTTTGCGCAAAATTTTCCATGTAATGGATGCACAGAGTCCAAGTTGTTGTGAAGGTCGACGAATAGACAAATCTGGATCATCATTAACACTATGACTTACAGCAGCGATATTTTCTTTTGAACGTACAGTTCTTTGTCTTGTTGTTGTTGTTGTTGCATCGAGTAGAGAAAATGTTGTCCGAAATCTATCGATAATTTGACGAATAAGCTGCTTTGATGTAAAACATAATTTTCACGAAGTGCTCTTTAAGCTTGTTGAATAGAACACTGGTTTTGAAAATAAATTTCAACAATTTGTGAACGTTGTTGCGGCGTGAGTCTTTCCATGATAATTTGTCAATGCTTACTGAACAGAAATGTCAAAACAACATGGCTTCTACCTTTTGTCAAATCACAGTTTTCCCTATCGAAAGATCTATCACTCTAAAAAAAACACCCGATATTCAGTGTTATCATCAGTAAACTCATTTAAGTATTAACGTTCGAGCGTTCTTAAGTTACTGGAGCCATGATGATATTTCATTTATATCTTCAACCCCATATACTCCACACAATACATTAAGCAGGTACACACCTCTTAGAACAACCAGAACAGAGCCTATCATGATTAACCGAGTGATAAACGATTTTCATGCATAATGGTACTCGAAAAATAGGTTAATTGACTCTCTGACTCACTGCGCTAATCAGATAGCGAGCTGAGTCTGCCCCATTAAGAATATTCAACCAGACATGCCACGCCACGCAGTCTACAATGTCCAATACATCACAACCTCGTTTATCTCGCGAAATTATCAATCGTGACTCTTCGAGAAATTAACACTCTTTTGGACGTAGGCTGCTTCTGTTAGAATGAAAAAGTATCATCGTAAGAGACGATATAGTGCCCACTGCCACTAGCAAGAGAGACCTTCATGTTTTCGCTAGACCGAATTTTCCAGGTCAGTTGGAGCCCTCCCTGCTTTTTCACCGCTCCACCTCCCTTTGTCTAGACCACCCTTGATCCTTTTGTTCGACGAAATCGGTCACCCAGCTCAAACAATGGCACTTTCGTGCGGACGGTTGATATTTAGAAAGACGTGGACGTGAAACGAATAGTGAGGGTGTATCGATATTATATTTCATTTCCACTGAGATCCACAATATCAGGAAGGAATGAAAGAATATCCCTCTGATATTGAGATGGATATCAGAAAACTTGGCACGAAATAGATCACACCTTTCGGAATAGCAATAATGGTCCATCGCATATATTTAGTCTTCAAGACTGTCAAGAAAGTATGGGGAATTGATCAATTAAAAAGCACAAATGTGCTCGATATTCACGCAGCTTCAGCATGCTCTGTCATCTTGTTTGTTTACTGTACTCAATTTTGTCACTTCATCCATATTTTGCAATTTCTACAATGTACAAATATCGAACGAAGAATCTGCCTGTTTTGTATTGTAAATGATAATGTTAACATTTTTTTCCACTATCGAAGTTTTGAGCACTCAGAATTCTCGCCAAAAGACTATATAAAGAATATTATTTCTGCTTTATATTTGTCGAAAAAGTCTAGATTATCTCAAATAATCACTTCGAAGCACTTTTTTCATATGATAGAAAAAAAAGTTTAAACGCATTTTAGGCATATTCACGATTGGATTTTTTATTGATCTAATTGCAATATCTCGGAATGGACATACTTTGAAAGTGATAAAATAAATTCGTAAGAATTCCACATAATTTGTATGACTTTGAGTTGGAATTGAGCTACTTAGTTTACTAAGGTCACTGTTACAAGTGCACAAAAATGGATAAACGGTGTGCTGTCTACATACATATAGTATTTTGAATGATAATAACAGTGTGAGTACGCTCTTCATAAGGATATCCCGGAGAGACCACACATGATTCCAAAAAACGTCTACAGTTGCTCATTTGAATAAGCTTAAATTGAAATATAAAAGGATACCAGCGCATTCGCCATTTTGCATCAAAAAATATCATATACTTGTAGAAGAAATAGAATAAAAAATGAAAATTAAGTAAAATATTGGGAAAATACATTTGAAGGAAATGAAAAAAAAAATACATTTGAAGGAAATGAAAAAAAAATAAGCATATTTCCAGTTAAAGTTGAAAACAGCGTGAGATGGTTGATATCATTTAACCAACTCCTTTGGTTTTCGTAACTGTAGGATCGCAAAAGTCTTGGTTTTTTACGTCAATTCCACTTTCAGAAGATATTTTTCATTCTAAAAATATATTTCGTTCAATCCATTCTCAACGCACTCTAACTATGAAAAAGGAGACTAAAATCAAGTTGGAAGCATTCATAAATAATAACATAGGACATTATGGAAGGATTCGAGAGATTTCTTGAATCATCATCACACTGAAAATCTCATTCGGAACAGACTTGATTTAAGCATGTCCGTAACACCGTGTTGAGAAATCATAATTCACTACGAAATATTCATTGTGATAGACTAGTGAAAGTTAAAATTCGGTCATTGAATTGAAGAGAACTCTGACGAAATATTGTTGAGCTCAACTTTCAAATTTATATACCACTGTCAACGTTACGAATTTATCTATAAGAGCTAGATAATATCGTTTGTAATATTAAAACATTAATATGAAAATATTCGAAGTGGAGCTAATTCTGTTCACTAATAGATATCTTAATTTTTTAGGAAAATGTACTTTTCCGATTGGCTCTCCTAAGACGTTATCAGAGTTGAATGATAATTTCAAGATAATTCAATGCAGCCTCTTTAAGCATTGTATACGGTTATATCCCTGGGTTAAAATCGTTTTCATTGAATAACTCCTTCTTATTTTCAATTGAAAAAACTGGCGGATCAACCGTAATACTACTATATCTGGAATTTGAAGAAACCGATTTCACGTATTGATTTGTTTTAATTTCAATAAATTTAGATATATTATATTGATGTATATGGTTTTCATCAGTATATTTTTTCTGTAAACATAAAATTTGTCATAACAGATCATTTTTGATTTAAAAACAACATTCTTCAGGGAAATATCATTTGATTGAATGAGTCCGACTTCTAATTATTGACTTACGATGTACTGAACTCGAGGCAACTATTTGTGACGTAAATATTATTATATATTTTTAGATTGAGTCAGTAACGATATGGAACTAAGATCTTGCTTGACCATTAATTGCACCTAATAAAATTTTAATAGACTAAGAAGCACAGTTCGACACAAGATTGTGAGTTACTATGCCAAACGAGCTAAATTCATTATTATCCCAAACTGTCGAAATATTCCGAAGCTCTATGAACAATTATTAAAAAAAAGACGGATGCCTTGAAATGATTACACAAAAACGTCGAAGTAAACATGTGATGAAATTACCAGGCTGGTTTCACTGTGAAAACATTTCCTGCAAATGATATATATTACTGATAAAATTATAGAGCATGAATGCAAGGTATAGTGTTTTATATTTCACCAGTATCGATGCGAATAATCAATGAACGCATCAGCAATCTGCATGGTTACTCGACTGAAGTGGTGCTGGAAACAGGTTGATGATCATAGGAAACAGGAAGTGCTTTGAGAGGAGCTTTTCTGGATAGAAGTGAATAGCTTCGCTAGGCTGGTGAGAAGATAGTTATACTGAGCTATTGTTCTGAAAGATTTTGTTAAGCGGCTTTGTCCTCGTTTGCTAAAAGGTTGGAAGCTCAAAGATCTTATTCGAAAGATTAATTCCAATGTTTCGCAGGCCCAATTGAAGAGCATAATTTCAAAACTGTGTTTAATAAAGAGCAATATTTAATTCAAATTGAATAATAAAGGTAAACTGAACGATGTTGATCAGATTAAATGAATATTTGCAACGAAATCTACCTCACAGAAAAGTTAACCATTTGAGGTTGGTATACGGGCACTCTGAACGCGCAGTTAATTTGCATACAAGTTTTCAATTCAATGCAAAATTTTGTGTGCTTTTATCTAAAATCAGAGAATAATGGAGTGGATATGAGAACACAATATGAATTCAAGTATGCCCAAATTTGATAATAGGTAATGACTCAACATGTCAACATATATCATATATATGTATTGTCACATACCACGATACCAGTTTTAAACACTGAGAGGATGTCTCAAGGTTGAGAGTAAGAATCACTCATCGGAAAACCATTTTTAGCGATGTTATTTCATAGGAATACTCACAGTTCTATAAATAATATAAACTTTTCTTCACGAAATTTAAATAATAGTTCAGTTCAAGCAATTTTTACTACAGCATTTACGTTGGTCGTAAATTTTTCCATTGGTATGAAAACTCAAAAAATACAATAAAGTATCTTTTCAGTTCCAGTCTTTCGCACTAATCGATAAATTTACATAGACATGTTGTGTACATGAAAACAAAAGTAAAGAATTGTATGGACATAGATTAATTTAATATAAATCTATTTTAATCTATACATCGAAAATTTTACAGATTTCTGATATCAATTTTCAATTTTATAATTATGAATCACTAGAATCGAGCTATTTTCATCAGAGGATATATTACAACAGCCAAATTTTTCCTAAATCAATATGAAAGCACATTTGTTGAAACGAAAACTCATATTGTGTCAATATTCGGAAATTTGTCAAAAATAGTTTTTCACAAGAATGGAGTATGCGGTTGGCTCTAGGTGAAACATTATAACAATTTTATTCAAAATAATTCCCACAGTTCTTATGTTTCACAATTTATTCAGATCGTATTTTGATCTTTCGACCATATTCGAAGAAATACAAAAAGGAACTTAACTGAAAATTGAAAAGGGTTCTTTTATTAAACTTAGGACATCTGCGTATTTTAATGACGCATGGAAATAACAGCATCAAATATAGGGGTATTGCCGAACAATATTTGGGAATTTGTTAAATTCTTCCTCCTCTCAATGCCTTTTTTGATTGAGAGAATCTCCAAATAGTCCATCAATTTACCCTTATTAACCTTATATAGTGAAGTAACAATTTTGTAACAATTTAAATGCGTTGTTGAAGCGTGTATTGTTTCATTTTTATTGATGGCGTAGTTTTCCTTGTCAAATGTCAAAACTTTACAACTTCAAAAATGACATATGCCCAGAGAGCGGGCTATTCAAAATGAATCCTCTTACTGGAAAACCTTTTAGAACAGTAATTGGTTTTGCATAAGAAACATCGAAATTTTCACCTAATAAGATGATACTCGGCTCTCCTACGTAACATTCCATCAGCTTAATACGAATTTAGTCACTCTAGGACGAACATGTTTGACTCTGTGGGCTCACCACATCCAGGTCCGATCGATAAATAATCTTTTTCGGCCCGGCAAGCAATCAGAATTATTAATACAGCCTGTGCGAGCAATGTAACATCTTAACGCTGCCATATTTCTTTCCCGCCGTATTTATGGTTATTTCGGATTCAATTTGCGAAGCTAAATCGACCGTTCTGGAGTTCTCGATATCCCAGACGTTGGATGCAGGATTTCACGCCAATTAATGTTATTGGCGAATAAATTTCTAGGTTTGTTTATAGGTTCTGAAAGGGGTTTCCTGCTGGGTTTTAGTTGATTGGACTATGGAGTGAGTAGGCGCTGATATTATTTCGTTCCTACCAGGATTCTGGTGAGTTCGTATCAACTCATTGATTGGTCATTAATTCGATGCTTTCATTGTTATCGTCAGTTTGATAGGAGTTTATTCTCACTGTTCTAACTATAACTTGCATTATAGGTGGCATTGATGCCATTTCTACAAGAGAGAGTGCATTATCTATCTCTCCGGTTATCGCACAGATGACGCTCTCCCGCTCACAAGACCTGAGAGATCGGTACCCATTACCGTATGATACTAATCTAAATATTGGATATAGGAGTCCGTTACTTTGTGATACTTCATTTCAAATCTGAAATAAGTAATAAATTACTTCGCTTTCTGATGGATACTAAATCTGGGTCCTTTTTTTTTTTAGATTTCAGATATGGTACATTAAGATTATCTAATTCTGGACAAACGTGATTTATTTCGAAAAAAGTTCCGCTAAATAATAGTTATCTTTTCGATACTCAAATGAAGCTTGATGTACTTTGAATCTTTCTGTGAAAATGCTCACGGTGATTTCAGTTAAATTAAATAATGAAGATTATTTCCACAATTCAACTTGTGGAAATAATCTTTATTATTTTATTCAATTCTTTTGTTATTTTTTGTTTTCTGCTTTGGAAGTGGGGTTTATTAGTTACAGAAGGAGTTGTTTTTTATTTATGTTTCAAAATGATTGTTCCTAGCTATTAGTTTGATAATTTTAGTTTCCATTTCAACGCAAGTTTTTTAAGGGAAGGAAAATGCTCTATGTATCATTGATCTACAAGCAGCGAATTTATGAAAGTGCAGATGGTTAGAAAAATTTGGGATGTTTGTATTTGTCGTTGCAATATCTCTCTAATACTTATATCAAAAGATTTGTACTTCAACAGTCTTGAAAATAAGTTACTTAAGAACCTTGTTTTACATATTCTCTATTGATTTTTGTATTTTATAATTTTTGATAAGAGTTTTTTCCCTTAAATTGATGTATTAAAGCTCTTCTGTTCTTTTTGCTTGTTCTAGGAACAGCGTGCTTGCGATTTATCCAAACGACATGATATATTATCCTGATAATTCTTACATTTTCTATGAAGATCTCTCAGAAGATTTGCAAGTTAGGAGTTCAGTTGTGTTCTGGTTAGGCATCCTTACGCCACTTAAGTTAATTTTTGACCTCAACACTGAAATAGTGGCCGAAACCTGTTCAACTAGAATTTCTTTTCTACTCAAACGAAAGTTGAACTTTTCGGTTCACAGCTCAATGCACTAACCACTGAGCTAATCGGCATTTATATACATATAGGGATAATATGATAATCAAGGGGTACCGTGAATCTTGCAGCCCTGGAATTTTTAGTCTTTCTTTGAATTTTTTGTGGGCAACAAGTCAACAAATAGAGACCAATATAAAATCTTTTGGTGCTGAAAATTTTTAACGAATGATGCTTTCGAACTATAATGTAGTTGAATAACTTTACTTGAAGTGCACTAAGTTTAAGATACAAGCGTTCTCAAGTATTTTCACCCAAGAGCACTGTAAGATATTCGCTTGGTTTGAAGTTGAATCTAAACTCACCTTCAGCGTATTGGAAGAATCGAAAAATTTCTTCTTTCTATGGTCAGTCGTTATACTGAAAAAATGGCGAAAACGGAACACATCGGAGTTTTTTCAATTCGAAATAATTCAAGACTGAAGCGGAAGAGGAAAAAAACAATAACCATTTTTCAGTTTCGCGAGACTGCAGAAAAACAAACGGAAGATTGAATTTTTTTCGCTCAGACTCGATTCCATTGTTTTATTTACAGAATAGCGTCGTACTCCCAGTGCTTCTATTTCGGGATGAAAGAAGATGCGACTACAAAACAAGCGAGATGGGTTATGTTGTGTCTGGGTCTATCGATTTTTCGAAGTGTCCGACGCTCCGAGAGAGAAGATAAGGGTTGATTACGAGGGTTCCGTTGGGGTTTTAGATATACTGAAACAGTTAATCCCCAATTTGTAGAGTAAACTATGTGGGACTATCTTGTTTCGTAGAATGGAGAATTTTGCGGAAAATTCTCTGTCATTGGTGGCTTAATATGGAAGGATCAACAAAACGCTTTTACCTACGTACCTACCTCGTGTGTACAGGGCATCAGAATTTAAAGTTGATGAAGGTTGGGGAAAATAAATCCATTATTTTTCATAGTGATCGATGTCTTGTAACATATCGATCAAACTATTTCAGATTAATGCTCATTATCAAGGTGACATATCATACTCAAAAAATCTCTTGCTGCTTTTTATTTCCTCCATTCGCTTTTGAGTTATAGGGTGTTAAAAATGGAAGTCAACAAAGAGAAAATTGGTACATTTTACTGAATGTCTTTGTTGTGAATAGCTTATAGAATTGTAACTGATTTGAAAAAATGTAGAAAAGTGCATATTTCACATTGATAGAGACTTGAACATTGGCGAACAAGAAATATTATGTTTCTGAAATAATTTGGATTTCTCCGGAAGGGCTATTAAATTGATTCCATCGTTGAAATGCAAACCTGATGAATCTTGAAAGCCACCAAACAACGATGTTGAAAAAAATTCCTTGACTTAAGAGTATACAAACAAGTATGGAGAGGTATTCCAGCTAAATAATCGCAACTGATTTCCAGGATTTCTTGTTACTGAAAATATAACACCTCACCTGGTTTCCTCCCAAGAATCTAGAAACGGAAAGTGACGAGAAATATGCCGGTTAGGATTCCATCTCTTCCTTTTCCAGGAAGAATCGCACAAACTCGATATTTCCCCCTCTCTAGAAAATGAAGTGAAAGATAGATAATTTCAATCAAACAATTTCGTTCACAATTTCTGAAAAGACTCAGTTGCATTCAAGGATGATTTTCAATTGACTTCTTTGTTTATTTTTGATGGTGTTTGGTTGGCAAGAGGGCGGAATCAGCCATCTACTCTGAATAGAATACTGGTAAGAGTAGCTGTGTAACTTTGTCCATGGTTCAATCGATATTCATTATATGGGTAAATGTTTCGATTGGTTCCAATAAAGACACCAATATAAATATCTATTTGGAAGGCTCATATCTGAATTGAATTCGATAAAAGGTTTTAAATTTTTTTAGTTAGGCTCACTTTGAGCTGTTAAGAAAAGGCGAGCTTGTGTATGACTCTTTATGTTTCTTTGAACTTCATTTTTAGAAATACAAATGTAGGAAGATGTTAGGAGCGCCAAGGTATTCATGCGGTTTTTTGAAGCTTCATTGTGAATAATTCGGCAGCCTTTTCCTTCATATTAAAGTACTGAAGTAACGTAATATTACTTCATTACTTACATACAAAGAAACTTCAGCGAAATGACAGATGCGGAAAAGAAATTCTAATGATAAAACTTCAAAATGCAGGTTTTGCCAGATCGAACAATGGAATTATAAAAAAGCATATAATTGGGCACCGTTACGTATGAAATTATGAATGAAACTGCTACATAACCAATTCAACCAAGCTTATGCTATAGTTTGTACATCACATAGATGATGAGGTATATTATTTAAATTTTTTTTGGAGAGATTTCGAAGTAAAATCCAACCGCGATTATAGATTTTCGCAGTACACTTTCAGAAAGTTACAATATTGAAACCATATTGGCATTATTACTAAATATCAAAACTAGGTTTAAATTTTGCAACATCCATTAATGTCAAAAATCAACGAACTATATTTACTAGATAGTGACGTCAACAAAGATTAAGCTTTAGTCTATTCTCGACTTGAAGTCTTTTAAAAGGTTTTAAGGCAAATAATCCATTTTTCACTGAGAGACTAAAACAAATTCATGCGAATATCAATCAATAATCATGACATCTCATTTGAAAATATCGATTCGTTTATTTGAACAAACTTGTCTGTACAGTATGTTAAATTTCATTATGCATGTTTTATCCGACGAATAATGACAAAGAGAAAGTATATGGACTTAGTTTACCCGATGAAGTTATAATATAATGTTTGCAATTCTTACATTTCAACATAGCGGAACGCACCCCCTTTCGTGTTGAAAGCAAACGTGTTGTTTGAACTTGAAGTTCCCTTTGCATCACGAACGCACTTCCCGAATCGATTGCCAGGATACGGAAAAAATCTTATACCGTTCAGGTTTCGGATGCGTTGCCAGAAACAACCACCGACGTCGCTCTGGACCCAGAGCGATATTATAGTTTTTGCGCGTCGGGATTTCACTTTCTCAGTTCCACGACCTCGTCCTTGGCTGAGCTACCCCTCGCTTCTTGCACCCCCGCCCTGCAGCTTTGCGGCGGCCTACCGCATAATGCGCCGCCTCCGCTGTCTAGACTGCTCCCTCTGCATCCCCCCTTTCACGGTATTGTAAAGGTGTTACTTTGGGTCCGATTCGATCATTCCTGGAAACGGGAACGACATTTGGGACCTTTGTCTGGGAGGTGAGACAGGTTATCGTTCCACAGTTTTGACACTTTTGCATGATGAATGAGTCTATGTTATGCCAGACGGTACTTATAGGGTTCAAGGTTTTGCCATAAATATTAACACAATTTGGACCCCATAATTATATGTTGCTTAAAGTCACCATCCCTAAATATTCACAAAAATCAGTCCGAATTAACAAAGTCCATGTGTTGCTAACTGTCTCGTCAGCACTGATAAGTAATAAATTAATAAAAAAGCAATTCATATCTTTGAATATATTGTCTCAACATCATCTTCTAAAGGCTCCTTGTCGCTGCAGCCATTGATTCCTGTCATTTGCGCCTCTTTTCATATGCCAGAAGGATTCAAAATTGAACCTTTCTTTGATGTCCTTGAAGTAATTTATTCTTGGACTTCCTTTGGATCTTCTTCCATTTATTCTTCCTTGTTGATATTGATTGTGACGAGTTATATGGCCTATGAGTTTGATTTTTCCCATCAGGGTCCAGGTTTCGCTGCTATACGTAAAGGTGCTCCATACTAAAGTTTTTTTTATAAAGGATTTTCTGGCCTCTATACTAAGATGTTGGTTTATTCGTAGGTTCTCCTTTTCTTCAAAGGCTTGTTTGGCAAGAGCAATCCTTCGTTTCGCATCTTGGGTGTACTTGCTGGTGTTACGTTATTATGCTTCTCAAGTAGCAGAATTCTTCTAGTTGATGGACGCCCCTCAGGCATTAGATCTTGTCGTGATGGGGGTACTTGCCTTGACTAGGACCCTACTTTGGTCCCGGCGAAATGGAGGGTTAAGTCTTGGTGTCTAACGTAATGCCATTTCGCGCCAGTCACTGGACCTGTATGGTGGAAGATCTACGAATGGGGCCCTAGTTTTGCCGTTCTGGTGAAATGGAGGGCCGAGCCGGTTGCTTAACTCAGTGACAGGGAGTCTGTCGAAGCACAGGGCTTCTTCCTTAAAACTGGCGTACTCTACCCTATCGCAGTTAATCTCCGGATTTTTCTGTGTAATAGCCGAGTGCGTTATGTAGCATACTGCGTTACCTGGGGGGGGGTTTGCTCTCAGGTGTTACTTGTGCCACCTTGCCACCCCATTGGTGTTAGACTCGAGTGAGCAGTGGTTGAATGTCCGCTGGACTAGAGAAGTATTTCTTTTATCTGTTCGCAGACCCCCATGTTCGGGATATTCTCATGAAATGACTCGGGGTTTAACGGTACTTGATGGTTCGACCGGCTTTTCCTGGCCCCGGATCAATGCGTAACGATTTAGGGTTTGTGGATCTGGACGAAATGGCTTTGCCGTTGGTGCTTGACGCCAGGATCAATCAAATGACTTCACATGGGTTCGTTGAGTCAGGACATACAAGCCGTTAGACGGTGCTCGTACCAGGATCAATAGTAGTCATCGGTCATGATATTATCTTAGTTCATGAGACTGCGTTCGGATGCTTGGATAAGAATTCCTTCCGGCAGGTGAGTTGCGTCACAAACAACTCGGGTACTGATCTGCAAAGCCAGTAGAGGTTGCTTTGCTGCTACCAGTCAGATGGTTCTGGCTTTCGAGTCGACGTCCAAACTGGAAGCTAGTGGGTTCATCTCTTCGGAGGGGTTCTCGCTTCGCGCGATGATATGGCGTAATCCTTATCACACTTTCTTGGGGTGGACTGTGGAGACTGCTGAGTAGTCACTTGATGAAAAAGCTATGCTCGTCATGCGTCATGCAATACGAAAATCTGGTAGAATTCACGTGTTCAAAGATGGACCCTCTTAATTTTACATCAGTTGTTGAATGATCATGGTTTTTGTTTTCTGATGTTTATTTTCGATCGAATTTAGTCTGCAAGTTATCTGATATTTCTAACATACGGTTTATTTCATTTTCTGATTCTGCTAGATTTTACATTAGCGAACCTAATAAAGTGATATTTTGCCCCATTATTATTAGTCTAGCCTTTCACTGTGTTAATGACCAGTTCCATAAAGAGATTGAACAAATAGGGTGACAGAGGACAACCTTGGCGAAATCTTTTTCTGATATTAGCTTCTGTGGAAGTTCCATTTACATCAATTAATAAGGTTTGGGTGTTGTATTAGTTAAAAATAACTTTCCTGTCTCTCCAATCTGTTCATTTGAGAGATTTTAAAAGAAACTTCCAATTAATTTTATCGAATGCCTTTTCAAGATCTATAAACATCATGGTAAATGTCAAGGTTCAACTTTTTTAATAAACTCATAACTTTGTATAATATTCATCAGTTATATACTGTGAAAAAATTTAAATTTTAAATGGCATAGACCTTACTACGTCTTTCGTCTATTCTTTTGCGCAGATAAATATTTCGTTCTTAACTTGAATAAGTGCTGTCATATTACCTTCGCGAGAAAAATAAACGTGTTCAGATCTCCTCTGTCGCTTGGTGGATGTATTTAACGGAATGATGACCATGTGAGAGGTTTGAGAATGGTTCTAAATTCTAAGCTCTCTTCTGGTCTTCATATCGTGTTGTTACAAAGAGTTTCGGCATACTGGGCTCTTCTACGTGCCATAAAGAACTTCACTAGGTACTCAGATCTAAAGCCTATATTTTATCTCGTAAGAAGCAACTTGGAGAGTAGTACCCCCATCTGGTAACCATTTTATCATGAATATGTGTAGGGAATTGAGAGAGTACACAAAAATTACAAAGACGATTCAATTAGACATGGTATTCAAAACCTACAGCCAGCTGCAGCGTCTAGTGTTGTCGATGAAACAAATTTGGCGATTTCGAGACGATGATCAAAGCTGAGGCTTTCTCAGACGTCAACTTGGAGAATACTGAACGATATCTTATTCCAAACATAAATACATTGTTCAAGCTTCAAAATAAAGCATGAATTAAGTTTATATGGCAGATTTTCGTTGTTTTATTCAAAATTGAAATAGAATAATTCTCAATGAAATACTCTCTATATTGATTGATGACAGCGTCCCTAGATTATGCTAAAATCAGTCCAAATCAACAAGTACGTCGAATTAAGTGTTACCAACTCTGTGGTAGGCATTGATGATACAAATGAAAAAACAATATATATCGGGTGCTTTTTTTTAGAGTGAAAGAATTTTCGATAGGGAGAACTGTGATTTGACAGAAGGTAGAAGCCATGCTGTTTTATTTCTGTTCAGTAAGCATTGACAAATTCTCATAGAAAGACTCACCCCGCAACAACGTTTACAAATTTATTTTCAAAATCAGTGTTCCATTCGCCAAAATTATAGAGCACTTCGTGAAATATATAGTTTACGGAATCGTCCATCAGAGCAGCTTATTCGTCGAACTATCGATAGATTTCGGACAACATTTTCTTTACTCGATGCAACAACAACAAAACGACAAAGAACTGTACGTACACAAAAAAATATCGCTGCTGTAAGTCATGGTGTTAACGATGATCCAGATTTGTTTATTCGTCATCGTTCACAACAAGTTGGACTCTGTGCATCCATCACATGGAAAATTTTGCGTAAAGATCTTGGTCTACACCCATAGAAGACCAACTGGTTCAAGAACTAAAGCTTCGTTTGTTTGCTGATTGGGCCTTAGAACAGCTTGAAATTGATCCACTCCTTTATCGCAAAATTGTGTTTAGTGATGAAGCTCATTTCTGGTTCAACGGCTATGTAAACAAGCAAAATTTCCATATATGGAGTAAAAAACAATACTCAAGATGTTCTGCAGGTTCCATTGCAGATCGATGATCAATGATTATTTGTTTAAAAATTTGAATGGTATCGACCCAGACGTATTTTGTTCCATCAAGATGGTGCTACACCTCAAGCTGCTACCATAACAATTGATTTACTCCACTGGATTATTATTTTTTTTTTTTTTGTTATGTCAAGTCATTGGTTTATGTGAGATGTGATTTAGATGAGATCACATCATCTGAGGCGAATAAATTTTTGGGAATTTATGTGTACAGATATTTAAGGTGGACAACCCATGTCGATGCTTTGTGTAAAAAATCAAACCAGTCATTTTTCGCCATTGTCAGGCTCAAAATGGATTTACCAAGGAGCTGTGTGCTCAATATTTATTATAGTTTAGTGTATAGCCATATATCGTACAATATCTTGCTGTGGGGAAGTAGCCCTGATTTTCACAGAGTATTTGTAGCACAGAAGCGAATTTTGCGTTCGATATTTAATTTAAGGCCATTAACATCATGTAAGCAAGTTTTTGTTGAAAACCGTATTCTTGCTTTACCGTGTATATATTATATATGTTTAAATGTTTAGTGTATGCCAAGGAAAATGAAAGCGAATGGTTGAAATTATCAAGTCACCATGAATATACTAATAGGAATGCATAAATAATGATGCTCCCTAAGCATAAAACTGTTAAATTCGAATGCTCTCCTTTATATCGAGGCATTAAGTTTTTCAACCATTTGCCTTCATCTTTGAAATCCTTGAATTTAAGAGGGGTTAAGAAGGAAGTCGAGGAACTTCTTTTAGGAAAGGGATTCTATTCAGTTAATGAATTTTTTTGTGATCAATTGGCGGTTCAGTTTTCAAATTTTTTTTTTAGCTCTTATGACTTATCCTATACACTATGTAGTGTCTTAATGGATTAAATAAAATTATTATCATTATAATTATTATGCTGATAAACCAGAAACAATAGACGCATTGGAAGCCAACATAACTCGTGTTATTGATGAAAAAGGCCTGAATTACTCGAAAAAATGAATTATGTTTCAAATAAAAAAAATTTGGCTTCAATCTTAATCTAAATGTGTTTTATTTCAATTTAAAGTTCTACCACTCTAAAACAAACATCCCATACATTGTTTGAGCTTCAAAATAAAACAAGAATCAAGTTTATATTCAGATTTTCGTTGATTCATTATTATTATTGAAATCTAATCATTCTTAAGAAATATCCTTTATATTGATTGATGACAGCGTCCCTAGAGTATTGATGGCACAAATGAAAAAACAATATATATCTTTACAAACTAGTTGTTCACAAGCATATGAAAGTTTATTGATCAACATTTCACTTATGAAGAAATGGAATGTAATTGAAAATAAAAATTTTGATTGCTTCATACTGGGCAGAAAAATCTCAGCAAGTCATTGTGTGCGAGTTGAAGCACTTGCGAATAAATCAAATATACTACAATGTCAAAGAACGATTCATTAAACATAAAATATGTACACTTCGCCCAAATTCATTGTATAGCTTTTTGAGTAGGCACCTTCTAAAATAAACGCAAATGAGTAATCCAATTATAGAAACAGTATTTTGAGGTATCGACTGCCCGCGAATTCTCTTTTATTGACTGAAAACAAGTGCCTCTAAGTGGTTATTTGAATTCTGAAAAGAGAAAATGGTCGGCTGGGATCATATCAGGGTAATACAGTGATTCTTTGATATACATTCTGTCAAGAAAGTACCGGGAATTATCGATTTAAATCTGGCGGGGCAATGAGGCAGGTAAAAATTTTTTTTCCTAGGTTGGTACCACTGTCCTTAATTACTATGTCAAGCTTGAGCGGGATCTGTCAACTAGTGTGTTTGCAACAGCTGATTAAGTCAGTCGATGTCAGAGTGCGTGCCGATTTTTACTATGGGTGATTACGTTGAGCAAAGAATTTGTTTAAAGTTTTGTGTTGCAAATGAATTTTCGTGTCCGATGCATTGAAAATGTTGCAAAAGGCCTTTGGTGATAATGCTCTATCGAAAACTCGTGCATATCAGTGGTACAGAGCCTTCAAGGACGGTCGTGAAGTGGACGCCCATCGACAGTTTCGATCGAAGATAACGTCGATAAAATTAAGGAAAGGGTGCTGGAAAACCGTCGTGCCAGCTTGAAAGAGATAGCACATGACCTTAAGATATCCCACGAGTCCGCACGTATGATTTTGATTGATATTTTGGGCATGAGGAAGGTGGCCGCACGACTCGTACCGAAGACCTGAATTTTCTTCAAAAACGTCATCGCGAACAGGTTGCTTCAGACATGCTGGATCGCTGTAATTCCGATTCTACATTCATGGAACGCATTATAACTGGTGATGAGACCTGGGTCTACGAGTACGATATGCAAACAAGCCAGCAATCATCGGAATGGGTGGCAAAAAATGAGCCGAAACCAAAAAAACCACGCCAAAGCCGCTCGAAAATGAAGGTGATGCTCATTGTTTTCTTCGATATCCGTGGCGTGGTGCACTACGAATTCGTTCCAGAGGGTCAGACGGTAAACAAGGAGTATTACCTAGGCGTTATGAAACGTTTGCGTGAGCGTATCCGTAAGAAGCGGCCAAATTTGTGGGCGAACAACTCATGGATTTTGCGGGACGATAACGCGCCTTCTCACCGAGCTACGATTGTGACTGACTTTCTCGCCAAAAACTCAACAAACGTGCTTCAGCAACCACCGTATTCGCCGGATTTGGCTCCCTGCGACTTTTTCCTCTTCCCAAAAGTAAAATTGCCCCTTCGTGGCACCCGTTTTGAGTCGATTGAAGCCATAAAACAAAATTCGGCGCGAGAGCTAAAGTCCATCCCGGAAAGCGCCTATAAAAAATGTTTCGATAATTGGAAGTGCCGTTGGCATAGATGTATTGGAGCAAATGGAGCCTATTTTGAAGGCGACCCAATAAATTTTGACGATTAAATGTAAAAATGTTGTTTTAATTGAAAATTCCCGGTACTTTCTTGACAGAGTAGTAATTTGTTGACTTGATAGTGACGAAATGTTCCGTTATCGCTGTGATTTTCAATCCGCAGATATGGTATTTTTCATTCAATTTGCGCTGCAGTACGCTGAGATGATAATCTCCTGTCTGGCCAAACTTCAAGTGCACAAACATAGGCAGTTGTTCGAAGGGATTTCTGGTTGGGAACTCATTCAGAATTATAACCTAGTGACTTGAGTTTTACGGCACTGGTCGAGAGGAAACGCGTTTTAGTCACGAACAGTCATTTCAAATTTAACGAACTGAATCATGAGACACAAATTTCAGCGACTCTTTCAGACACTTTTCGGTCACCATTCCCATTTCTTTTTAGATGTTAAGTTCAGTTGTTGATAGCTGAATATTATACAGAGTGTAGCAGAATGGAAATGCCCTCGAAATTCTTGTCTAATAGTGAGACACCAAATGATTTGAACGATGTTCGGCATTTGAGATTGTAACTTCGTCCGAGAAGACCAGATTTGTGGAAAAAAAATTGTGAACTAATTTCTGGCCAAAAACTCAACAAATTCTACTGAAAATTTCTCTTTCCTCTTACCAAAACTCAAACTACTACCTCGAAGAATTCATTTTCCGTCGATGGAAGACATTAAAGATAATGAAGTCCATTCCTGGAAATACATTAAAAATCTGTTTTAATGATTGGATTATTCGTTGATGTGAGTGCATCATTTCGGAGAGGGCCTACCTTGATCACAATACTATACATTGGTATGAAATATTGACTTATTACCGGTACTAATCACACTGTAGTATAATCGTATTAAATCCTGTGAGATGAGATAAGGAAATATTCGACATTACGAAAATGTCAGAACAACACAGATACTATGACTATAAAATATGATATTCTTGGGAGAATTATTGATAATACATAATTTATGATAGATTGGGCCGTTGCTTGGTAGAAATCAGTTGTAATTGTCATTATAAAATAAAACACTTGTTTACATTTTCTACTTTATTTTTGGTATTGACGTACGTTTCGTCTTTGCTAGAAAGAGTTCATCAGAATACGAAGTAACAGTTGTTGTACAATGAATTTATAAGATTTTTTACAGAAGGTGTACATGTGTTTTTAATTGTTCGTCGGGTTGGTTTTCTCAAAGAATATTCCCTTCAGAATCGTGTTCACTCGATCCCTTGTAAATATTGAATAGAGGGGTGTAATAAAAATCTATTTGTTCATTTACTAGGTTATTGCTGTTTTTATGTTTATTTATTTCGTAAATTTCCCATAAGTTCAATTTTAGACCTCTATTTTCAACATGTAGAATTTCTATTTCTTTTGTGAAAGAATGGTTATTTTCAAGAAGGTGTTTAGCATAATGTGAATCTTTTTTATTTTTATCGAAACTTCTTTTATGTTCGGTTAGGCGTGTACCGAAATTTCTACCTGTTCTACCAATATAAATCTTTGGGCAATCTGGGCAAGTGAGTTTGTATACAACTGATAATTGAAGTTTATCCATACTGTTTTTATTGTTTTTGATGTATTTGCTAATAGGATTGTTTGTCTTGAAAGAGACTTTAATATTTTCTTTTTTGAGTAGGTTTTTTAGTTGAATACTAATGTTTCCGAGATATGTGAGGCTAACGTATTTGTGTTCAGATAGATCAGATGTTAATGGATTAATTTCTTTTATTGTGTTTTTGTGTATACGTTGGTTAATTAAATTATCTATTAGAGATGTATTATATCCATTGTTGTAAGCTATTTGTTTAATTATACATTTTTCTTTTTGGAAATTGACTTGGTTTAGTGGAATGTTCAATAAACGGTATATCATACTATGTACAGCTGCTAGTTTATGTTGGAATGGATGAAAAGATTTACGGTGTATAATGGTATCTGTTTGTGATGGTTTATGATAAATTGCGAAGTTATGTTTATTGTTTTCTCTAGTTATCGTGAAATAACGTTATCAGAAATAATACACTTATTAAATATTTGTATAAACCAAAATTTCTTCAAATTTAACAATACTTTATATACTAGCGAAGAAGGTTTAATCATGGGAAATCCACTAAGCTCTTTACTCGCGGAAATCTTCATGGATTTCCTAGAAAACAAAATTCATAAACATCCGTTCAAAAAATACATCCCTTTATTGGTATAGGTATGTGGATGATATAATTGCATGTTTCGTAGGTACTAACAGACAAATATCAACATTTGAGAATTTTATAAAAAATCTCCACCCAAAAATAGTTTTCACTTCAGAAATAGAACATAATGAATCCATCAACTTTCTTGACCTCACGATAACTAGAGAAAACAATAAACATAACTTCGCAATTTATCATAAACCATCACAAACAGATACCATTATACACCGTAATTCTTTTCATCCATTCCAACACAAACTAGCAGCTCTACATAGTATGATATACCGTTTATTGAACATTCCACTAAACCAAGTCAATTTCCAAAAAGAAAAATGTATAATTAAACAAATAGCTTACAACAATGGATATAATACATCTCTAATAGATAATTTAATTAACCAACGTATACACAAAAACACAATAAAAGAAATTTATCCAGTAACATCTGATCTATCTGAACACAAATACGTTAGCCTCACATATCTCGGAAACATTAGTATTCAACTAAAAAACCTACTCAAAAAAGAAAATATTAAAGTCTCTTTCAAGACAAACAATCCTATTAGCAAATACATCAAAAACAATAAAAACAGTATGGATAAACTTCAATTATCAGGTGTATACAAACTCACTTGCCCAGATTGCCCAAAGATTTATATTGGTAGAACAGGTAGAAATTTCGGTACACGCCTAACCGAACATAAAAGAAGTTTCGATAAAAATAAAAAAGATTCACATTATGCTAAACACCTTCTTGAAAATAACCATTCTTTCACAAAAGAAATAGAAATTCTACATGTTGAAAATAGAGGTCTAAAATTGAACTTATGGGAAATTTACGAAATAAATAAACATAAAAACAGCAATAACCTAGTAAATGAAAAAATAGATTTTTATTACACCCCTCTATTCAATATTTACAAGGGATCGAGTGAACACGATTCTGAAGGGAATATTCTTTGAGAAAACCAACCCGACGAACAATTAAAAACACATGTACACCTTCTGTAAAAAATCTTATAAATTCATTGTAGAACAACTGTTACTTCGTATTCTGATGAAGTCTTTCTAGCAAAAACGAAACGTACGTCAATACCAAAAATAAAGTAGAAAATGTAAACAAGTGTTTTATTTTATAATGATAATACATAATTGTTATTTCAGATCGTGGGTGTTCCGAAGCAATTGAAATAAATCTGGACAGAACAGCACCCCTGTCATAAATCAGAGAGAAGTGTCGATTCTCCATGTTTTCTTCATATCAAGCTTTTTCGATTTATTATAAATTATAACGGCATAATTGAATATACACCATACTTATTAAATAGATATTTATCAATTAGAAAACCATAATGATTCTATGTATGGCGTCTGAGAAACGTAATCGCTGATAAAACAGGCATGTATCCCGACAGTCGCAGTAATTATTTCAGACCTAATATAGAAGTATAGCTACTTGGCACTAAATCATTCCAGAATGAGCTATAAAATCATTTAAATATTCAAACGGCGAGATACCTTTCAGAGCTCGTTGGTAGCTCGATTTGTAATCCGGAATAACAAGATGTAGCTTCTGTATGGGGATTAGATTTAGACTTGTTCGGCGACAAATTTGATTTACGGGTAGAAAATGAGAACATATCAGTTGCAGTTACCATTAGCGTCGGTACGTTCGATGATAAGATAATCTAATTTTCATACTATCGAAAGATGTGTCGATATGGAATATATCGACTCGAACCGGATCACATACTCGATGTATTTTCATATTTGAACAAACAATATCAGAATGGAGGAGGAGAAATCTCTTACTTCTTCACTTCAATCTATTCTACCGGCCACCAATACTATCTAAGGTAGAATATTTGAGCCTGAAAAACTCTTCATCGGTTCTCTACCCCCTTACCGAGAAAACTTTGAGCTTATTACGCCCACCAAATGTCAGACAAAGACCATAAAACTTATTCATAACCTCCCCAAGGAAAACAGGAAAGCTGAAACCAACGTAAACACACAACCCGTGCAAAATAGTGACCTTTATCGACCGGTTCGTAGCAATGACATTTGGGACGTGACCCCACACAACCCTACCATCCTCCTGCTTCACTTGCATCCGCTGTTACTTCGCTTCCCTACCACTGAACGCTGTGAAGGCTACGACCTACTTCCAATTCATCCATGGAGCTACAGAAATCCATCGTCCGATTCATTTCCGAATAAACATGATTAAAACTCCGGATGCGATGTTTGCCGAAAATATAACATCTCGGTTGTAAGCAGGAAAAAGGAAGGAAGGGCGAGGGGAATGTTTCCGTTCAAGTTTCCCCCAGTATCTGCATTCCGGGAATCAAGAACCCTTGCCGGTGTACTTAGGGGATTAAAGTGGAGATTTTTGCATATCTAGGTATCCCTAGGGATAGATCGAGCTTTATCGAGAGCTCCTGCTTTGAAGTCATCCATCTAGAACTTCAATATCTGCGATAAATTCGAACAGGATTGGCTCGCTCGTTTCAGGCACAATGTCTGTGTTTTGCGAAAATGAAGAAGAATCTTCGTTTACGAGTCATACGTTTTAACCACTAAACCACCGACGCTCATAAGTTTAACTTATGTTAATCTTGAAATAATTAATTACAATCAGTAAAACTTATCAGTACTGTTCAATTCAGGTGGCTCAAACAATAATTATCATCCTGTATTGAATAAGTATTCCTGGGGGTTCTATGAGAATGCCAAGAAATAAATTTTCGACAGGGCTAGAATTGATGGCAAGAAGAACTATGATATTAACAGATAGCCATCATTTGAACTTTGTTGAAACCGCAGTGATTATGGCTTAAAGAAGTCTTAGAGATACTGGAGAAGTAGTTAGCCTTTCTAGAAATCGATGTATATCTGTTACTGCTTTCGGATCTCATATATATCTAGGTCACTTCGAGAGCCTCAGTACGTGAAAGGGTAATAACATCGGATTTCGATTTAGAAGACCTTCAAAAACTGATCTGCTAACTTTTGTCACCACGTCACTCGTGGAATGGCATGGAATGGGCATGGGACCATCTGGTTGTTGCCCCAGTTCCTTAGTTGAGATTAAAGTGATCTTCCCCTAGAGCCTATGATGACTGCTATTTTTTTATAAATCATTACATCCCAGAGCCTCGTGAAAGTATCATTTAATAGAAATTCAACATCAGGAAAGATATACAAATTAAGTTTAGACAGATAACGCTTCAGACACTTCAGACCCAGACATAATAAAATCATGAAAAACATTCTCTATTAGACTTTACGTGAACAAAGTCACGAACTACAGCTATTTTTATAATGAAGAGAGACAATATTGATCGAAAATAAAAAAGGGATATCTTGCAAAAGTCGCAAACTTTCAAGAACATGAAATAACACAAAAAATTTTGGGAAGTACAAATAAATTCGGTTCTTTTTCGAAAGATGGCTCCAAAAACATGAAATTTTCAAATATTAACAGCTGATTGCCGCTGTTTTAGACAATTTGGATATCTGTCGATAACATCCAGTTTGAAATTTCAAGTTTAATGCAAAACGTTTTTTGTTACGCTTTTGAAGATGTCAGATGTTTTGATAACTGAACAGCATTTGCGGTAACTTTGAATTTTTTGTTTCAAATTGAGAAAAAGGGTAGCTGAAGCTCTAGTATGGTTGTGGAAGTTTACAGTCACGATGCTTCAACTGACAAGACTTGTAGAGAATGGCTTTGGCGCTTTAAAAGACAGACCTCGCTAGGGATAGGCTAAAACATTCGAAGATGATGAATTACAGACATTACTCAATCAAGATCCGAGTCTAACGCAGGACCAGTTTGAACTTATATTGTGGAAGACCCAACAAGCAGTGTTTGTAAGTTTGAAAATTATTGGCCTGATTAAAAAGCACGGTAATTGGGTTCCTGATGCATTGAAATCAAGTGATCTGGAAAGGCTTGTGAGCAGCTATTTCAAAGGCGAAACGAAAGGGTTTTTTCACAAAGAGTAGAAACTGGTGACGAAAAATGGATCTTCAACGACAACACCAAGACAAAAATACCACGCTTTGCCCGGTCAATCGTTGTCATCGACCTCAACAACAACATCAAAGCCGAATATATTTATGATTCGAAAGAAATACTGTGTAATTGGTGAGACCAAGGGGATATTGTGTATTATGAATTACTAAAACCCGTGCATTACGAAAAAAGCAGCCGGAACATAAGGATAGACCGGATAAAGGTATTCTTTTGAATGGCCACTCTCGGCCTCACGTCGCAAAAATTGTCAAAAATATTTATAAAGAATCAAATGGGAAAAATGGCCTCAAAAGACAAGAAGTTTTTCCGAGACGGGATACGAAAATTGCTCAAGAGGTGAGGAAAAGTAATATCGAGGATGGACAATATTTTGATTAATTTGCTAATTCATTGTGTTTGGAAATAAATGCATTTTTTGAGCTAAAAACCGAATCGAATTAATTTGTACTCATCGTTTTTACTCCGTCCTGAAATATAGATATTTTTCAACGAAATACAATGGTTAAGCTCTTACCTGATCAGTTTTGATCGAACTTGGATTGAATTACTCTCCTAATCCTAATTTTCTTCATAGAAAGCACACACATCAGAATAAAGATTCAACTCACATAAAAACAAAAAGAAAAGATAGGCACACTGCACAATCAAAACGCCATTGTTCGAAACAAGACAAGACGTCTTAATCACACAAACTCGGAGCAAAGATCCGAAGCTTACCCAGAAAACTCCGTTTTCGTTCTCCAGAATACGGGAGAAACTCCTTCGCATTCGAAATCGTGGAAAACAAGGTAGAAGTTGACAATAATAACGATGCAAGAATGCTTAATAACTCGGTATTGAATGAGGCAGACGACGATCATTACAGTTATTCGCGGAATGCTTTCTTCTGTAGCGACGGGAATCTCAAATGGTTTTTGCATCGCGATGCGAATGTATAAGAGCCTAACAAAGTACATTTGCAATTCATATTCCCTTGTTTTGTGAACAACTTCTGCTCTTAGGGGGAAATGAGAAAGAAACGTTATGGCGTACTCTGGGGACATGAGGTTCTGCATTCGTGGAGTAGAATACGTTCATTTCGTTTCGCTTTTCCTGAAGGAAAAATGAAGCAAGTCTTCATCAAATTCAGTATTGCCGGATGAATTTGAAAGTACCGGATATCGTTTTTGTGCATACTTCAAACATGCTAACGACGATGTTATCCTTTTCATTGAAAAAAACAGTATGTTTACCATACTCTTTTTATATAATGGAAATTGTTTTTTTGCTAATCAAAAAACAAATGGATTTCAAGAGGAAACCATGAGGGTAAGCCATCTAGAGTTTGCATTTTGAAGTAGTATTTATTTTGACCCTGGCAACACTTCTGTCATTCATATGTATAGAGAACTAAGAAACATGAATCAAAATTACTTCAGAACATCAATTAACAATAGTAAAAATAAAAGTAAAACAACTTGGATCATACTCAATGGATTAACTGGTGGAGGTACCTTTGAGAAGAACATTTTCAGCAATATCGAAGATCTTGAAAACTTGGCAAATACTTTCAGTGATTTTTTTCTGGAAATGCAAACTTTGTACGAGATGGAGAACAAATAAATCAGAATCAAATAGTAAATAATGTTAATAGAAGCTCATTTTACGTTTTCCCTATTACCAAGAGAGAGCTCATCAACATAGTGAAAAAGATGAGAAATACAAACTCTTGTGGGTACGATGGTATATCGATAACTCATTAAAAGTATTATACAGGTAGTAGCGGGGCCGTTGGCTTATATTATGAACCGCTTGTTCACCGAATGGATATTTCCATCTGCCCTTAAAATAGCTTCAATCATAAGAAAGTAAATGTACATGATGTCAACAATTTCCGTCCAATTAGTTTCCTCAGGTCTTTCGCAAAAATCTTCGAGAAACTTTTGGTCAGTAGGCTCTGCTCATTCATATATAAGTTCGAAATTTTCTCTGAGAAACAATATGGCTATCTAAAAAACAGAAGTACGTTGCGATCGCACGGCCGAAGATAAGCTTTTTCCCAGAAAAATCATCTAACGATGAAGCTAATTTTCACATCGAAGAACTATTTTTTGTGGGAATCGGTTGAACATAGGTGTTACGCTTACCATCCAGAAACTATTGATGCCTTCAAACACGAAATCGAAGTAACCATTCACGAGTCTGAGCCCCAAACAACCGACAATGTACTGAAAATTTGGAATGCTATTGTCTTCCGTTCATGAATGTTCAATATTTTCAATGAACTCATAATTTTTAACAAATATGTATTAGTTTCTTCTTGAAGCCGATCAAATATGCAAATTTAAAATGGCCCAGCCCTGATATTGGATGGAGTATTCCTTCATTTTGTAACGATTTAGACTCTTACTCTTTCCGTTCAAAAGGTAGCGTGTTTACGGACGGTTAGACCAGACAAAATTGATTTAAACCTCGGATTCTTCATCAGTAAGTGCAACCTAGTCATTCAAGATCATTTAAGGCTAAAAATTCTAAAACTACAGACATTCATGCGAAAAGATAGTACGCTAGTCCATGGAACAAGCATGCAAAAAACATTGAAAATTTGCTGTGAGGATGTTGAAGCTATGTTAGTTTTTGAAATTATTTCAGCCATCTTTTGTGAAATCCGTCCAAAATATGTCGATATGACAATTCAGGGAGTTTTTAAAGTTGAAACTTTTTTCCTAACAGGAAGTAGAACACATCAATATAAAACATTTGACCAAAAATATAATATTCAAGGACACAAAGTAAAAAAACTGTTAAGTTCAATTCCAAATCTTCAAGTTTCCGAAAATTAAGGGTGCGGTCCAGTTACTAAGGACTTAAAAGCATAAAAATGTAATCTCTTTGTATTCCTATATATAAAGCTCAAAGAACTAACGATCAAGTTGAACACCAAAGAAATCTTTTATTATTTAGCATTATTTTTGGTGTTACTAAAAATCTGTAACGAAGATAGTTTTTACGCCATATAAAAAATTGACCAAAAAAAAATTCCAACCAACATTTTTCTATACATTTCGATTGTATACATTGTAACTTTACAGAAAAAACTCACATATATACGAGTAATTCAGATATGTGCTTCGAACGAAAATTAGTCCTCACCTACATTTAAAACGAATTATATTAAATACAAAAAGTTTTAACTACACGGAAATCCCCACTGTTGCTGGAGTAACTTCAGAAAATAATTTAAATTTGATCCAGGTTTGCCAAACATTGAGTAACATAGAAAAGTTTCTGAAATTCTACGACAAGCACAAACATCAAGGCTACGTTCGGTATATTCAGATACGAAAATTTAGATTGTAATGCAATATAACTGAAAAATTAAATTATTCTTTTAATTAAATAAAATGAACTTGATTAGAGGGATTTATTCTTCGATAGAGGTTTTCTAGAAATTTTTGAATATTAAATATAATATCGTGTGAAAAATTATGTATCATTTCAAAAAGAAAGAGAGTTTCTAAGGTATTTTTATCTAATCTTAAAAAATGTCTTTCAAACTTAAATTTTGTAGAGGTTTCACAGGATTATTTTGTTTAATATCAAACAATTGATAAGGGTGTATAATTTAAAATTAAAAGTTTAAATCACAAAATCTCATCTCCTTAAAATTATCTTTTTCAATAAAATTACCTCACTACTGTTGTCCTATTTGATCAATTCCAAAATGTCCTAAATTTCAGCCATTTTGCGCTAACGGATATTTGTTCCCATTAAGAATACCTCGACACTAGACACATTTTTCAGAAAAGTTACGGAATTAGTTGAACTTCGATTCTTCACTCGCCTCACTGTGTGCGATCGGATTGTAGGGAAGTCACAAATCCGCACTAATATTAGAATAATGGCAATGTTTAGAGGCCAAAACCTCACAACTGTTATATGAACGATTTTCTCAACTTTTTTATTTTATAATTATAATCTTCTGCTGCAAAGAGCGCCATTGAAACACTTTACGTTTATGCATTCGAATGGATTCAAAATGACAGTTGTATATTCCTTACAATTAAACCTTTGATTCTGGAAATCTCGCTCTCATTTACAAATTAGCTGGTCGTTCCACGTTGAATAAACGTCCCGTTTACACAGGATCTAGGTAGATTAATGGCCTATCCTGTTCAGTATACGACTACAAACATTGCGCTTTGTATGTACATTCGTTGTTGCATACTGCAGTTATCGTGGAAAGTTTGTGTACTTGGGAGTGGTCTATTTTCTATTTGACCTACTTCGATGACCTATTTTCGAGGGGTGGTGGCATGTTTACGCCAAACGGTGTGGCTCAAGGTGAGGATTCCCGATATCACAGCGATTCGATGCTCGATTGTTTGCTAATTTCGTCTTTGGTGCATGTTTCCTTATATATATATATAGTATGATATTCAGTTTTGGTCATGCCTAGATTAATCTTGATTCCTTGCAAGTTAACGAGGTTGGTTATGGGAATAAGCAACGAAACTTTTATGAATATATTCATATCTAAAAATTAAAATATATGAATACATGGCGGTTGAAGCTCCTGAATTCAATTTCGACATCCTTGACGCTATAAATGTTGGCGTGTTTACCGTTAACGGAGAAAAGCAAGGGTGGTAAGAAAGGGTTTATTATCTAATAGAAATACTCAACTCTCTTAAGTCTCCTCTGTCTTTTTTGATTCCACAGTTGCTTCAAGCAATGGATAAAGCCTTTTAGTTGTCTATTGGTATTTGGTTAAAGATACCAATATATCGGGTGTTATTTTTAGAGTGATAGAACTTTCGATAGGGATAACTGTGATTTTACAGAAGGTAGAAGCCATGTTGTTTTGACATTTCTGTTCAGTAAGCATTGACAAATTATCATGGAAAGACTCACGCCGTTTACAAATTGTTGAAATTTATTTTCAAAATCAGTGTTCTATTCGCCAAACTTATAGAGCACTTCGTGAAATTTATGGTTTACATAATAGTCCATCAGAGCAGCTTATTCGTCGAACTATCGATAGATTTCAGACAACATTTTCTCTACTCGATGCAACAACAACAACAACACAAAGAACTGTCCGCACAGAAGAAAATATCGCGCTGTAATTCATAGTATTAATGATGATCCATGAAAAAAGTTTGTTTACTGACTGGGGCCTAGAACACCTTGAAGTTGATCCACTTTTTTATGGTTAAACAAAAATGTCATAAAATTATCTTCCAGATAAAAATAAATTTGGCTTCAATCCTTATTTAAATGTGTTTTATTTCAATTTAAAGTTCTATCACTCTAAAAAAAATCACCCCATACAACTTGAAGGTCTTGCGCATAACTTGAACTCATTACATTAAAATATTGAGTTCACAATAGAAGTAGACACTGGAAACTCATTATATTGGGTCAATAACAAACATAATTTTTCCATTTTTCATAAACCTTCTTTAACAGATATAGCAATCAACAAAAACTCATTTCATCCAATCCAACATAAATTATCAGTATATCGTAGCACGACACATAGGTTATTGATAATACCTTTGTTTCAGAATAGTTTTAATCAAGAATTGAATTGAATTAAACAAATAGAACGGTTATTCAACATCAATAATAGACAGTATGAGGTCCTGAAAACAATAAACTAAGGTTACAACCAAATAATATAGAATTCCCTCACCTACTATGATCAGCCATCTTCACAATTAGAAAAATTTTTCAATAACATAGACATAAACATATCATTCAGAATCATTAATTCATTAGAAACTTATTCCTATGTTCATTTATGGTTTTTAATTCGCTAAACGCCCCAGATTTTAGGGAAAATTTGGTTTCGAGTGAATTTTATGGATCTTTTAAAGATAAATCTAAAAACTGGACAGGGTGCTCTATTTCAGATTGGAAGGTATAGTACCTCAAAGTTTCAAAATGCTTCATCTTCATGTTAACTTTTCCAACATAAAAACTCCATATTTTTATATGCTTCAAAAATAAACTTTGCGTCTATTTTCAAAATATATGTTTTTTAATCTAAAATACCTGGAATGATTGAACAGCCATATCAGCTGTCATTTTAAGGAATAAAGGAGAAGTTTGGCAATGATGCTAATTCCCTATATGACAGGCTATCTATATACGAAATGAGCTGAGCTTAAATCGGTGCTATTGCCTAAGTACACTTTGAGAACGGGTGAAATTGCTTAAAAATGCGGCTGTAATTTCGATTTTTTGCATGAATATGATTGATATTTTGGGAAAAAAAATGGCGTCTATTTGAGAAAGAGGGTTCAAATATGATTTATGAGAAAAAATAATACCTCTCTTAGTATAAAGGGTGGGCCATCTACAGTTTGTATTTTGAGGCACTGGTTATTTCTTATTTGTCATTCGTGTTTTGAGACAAAGGGAGTTTTATATTCGTACGACCGGGCCACCCAATTAGTGTTGGAGTCGAGGAGGCAGTGGTTGACACTCCGCATGCTGGACTAGGAGGGTATTCCTTCTATCTGTTCGCAGACACTCATGTTCAAGATATCTCGAGAAATGCTTCAGGGTTTAGCGGGACTTGACGGTTCGACAGGCCTCGTCCTGGACCAGGATCGATTGCGAGACGTTTCTGGGGTTTGTGTATCTCGACGATACGGTCTGTTGATGCTTGAAACCAGAACAATTGATCTTGAGGTACAGGACGGATTGACGGTGCTCGTACCAGAATCAATTGAGGCATCAATCTTGAGACTATCTTGATTCATGGGACTGCGTTCAGGTGGGTGGATAAGAAGCGCCTTCAGTGTGTGACTTACGGGTACTGACCATGCAGAGCCAGTAGAGGTTGGATAGTGCTTCGCTGCTACCAGTCATACAGTTGTAGATTTTCGAACTGAAGCCCAAACTGGAAGTTGGTGGGTTCAGCTCTTCGGAGTGGTTCTCACTTCGCGCGATGATAAGGCGTAATCCTTATCACACTTTCTGCCTTTTGTGGCAGACTGTAGGGACTGCTAACTAGTCACTACACTAAGTGGAAGAGCTACGCTCACATGCCAATACACTAAATAGTAGAATTCACGTGATTCTTTGAAACCCGAAATCGAAGTTGGCATTCGTGAGGCTAAGCCTCAAATAATCGACAATATACTGACAAATTAGGTTGATCGGATGGGTTACTGTAGCCAGTCATGGTGATCATTTGAATGCTTTTGTCTCTCGTTCGTAAATGTCAAGGTTCGACTGTTCTGAGAAACTCATAAGTTTAAAAACATATTCATCAGTTTTTTATTTATAGCCGATCAAAAATACAAATTTTAAATAGCCCACCCCTTAGAAAGTGACCTGAGAATGGAGCATTTTTAAACTTTGAATGCCCTTAACTTCCAAACTAAGACAGAACGGTCGGTTTCGATTTCAGATATGAGTTGAGGAAATTGAAGGTTTATATGGAAACGTTATTGATTATAAAGCATTCAAAAGAAGACATAGTTTTAGTGTTTATTATTTTTGAAGGTACGTCAGAGGTTTCTGATTTTAAATTTGTGCTTCATTCATAAAGAGAAATGTTTTTTCCTTTCTCCGCGTCTTGCCTAGCAGCGTACCAGTCACCAATAACAATTAAAAATACGAAATGTTCCTGAATTGAGCCTCAGGGCATCCAACTCCCGTTCTGCATCCGAAGAGTGACCCATTTATTCCCTCGCATTAGATCCCGTCGTCCTTGTCCCGCGGGCTCGAGTGCAGAGCGACGCGCAGCCCACCTAGCCTCGTAACCTCGACACAGCATCGACACATTCTTCACCATGTTGTATAAATTCCAACTTTCCGATCGGCAACGTCCTTCGCAACGAGCGAGGGGTCGGCGGAGAGTTATCGCGTTCCCGTTCGCTCCTCGTGTATGCACAGCCTCTCTGAGGGATCTTGTCCAAGGCCCACCTCGATTGTGCGAAACCTGGTCGGACCGGGCGCTGGATGGCGTTTTTTAATGGAGGTGGGATGAAATCTTGTCCAAGGTCCGCGCGGTTATTGCATTTCGTTTCGAGCGGGACACGTGGCAGATCGGTTAATGCAGCACTATGGCACGGGAAACAAACAGGATATCGTTGGGCGCCTTGAAATGCGCCGGATCAAGGTTTTCGAACGGCCAATTGCAGATCCAACTTGAGCTCGAGGTTGCGGTATCGAAAATTGTTGATGAGGTATAGCGGGTTAATTGGTGTGTACATTATTTCACGAATTTTCCACCTTGGGATTGTTCATTTTCGATTAGTTTAGTGAATCCAAATGTAAATCTCGAATTTATTAATCGACGCTGATATTTACCGCTACCAGAAACGGATGAATCGCTAAATACAGTATTTCAAGATACCGGGAATTGATCATTCAAAAAGCCCGCTTGAAGAGATTGTCGAAATCGCTTTCGTTGCTGAGTTGGCACAACTGTCCCATATTCACAGAGAGTTTGATTATAATCTGTCACTTTAATTGATTAAAAATATTACGAGTCATTATTCTCTCCCTAATCCGTAGAAATTTAGTCAAATCAACAAAGGAAAACAGCAAAATAAATGATTTAGTTTTTACTCGTGCTGATAGAAAAATAATATTAAGGTTATGGAATGAAATAAGGAATTACTTTGTTTTCTATCATACCATATCATCTATTCGTAAACAAATTTACCCCACCTCCAAATCAGATCATAATAACAATAAATTTATGAAACTAACATATTTTGGACCAATTTCACAAAAAATAGCTCGAATTTTATCAAAAATTAACATAGTAACAACTTTCACACCCTCCCATAAAATTTCTAATCTCTTTTTTAATCCGAAAGACAAAGAGAACCGACTGAATAATTCTGGAGTCTATAAATTAAGTTGTCAAGAGTGTAATAGTGTGTATATAGGTCAAACGCGCCGACCTTTCCATAAAAGGTACAAAGAGCATGAATCTGCTTTTAGGAACCGGAAGAATAATTCCAATTTTGCGAACCATTTCTTCACTACAGATCACACCTTCCCAGAATTGAACAACCTTGTTATCTTGCACGTGGAAGCGAAAGGGAAAAAACTTGACATCCTGGAATCCATAGAAATTGAAAAATATAAAAAGCACGTACCAATAATAAAACTACTTAACGAACAGACGGAACTTTGGAAAACCCCTCTCTTCGAAGCTCTGCCGAAGCCTACAATCCCCATATATAATAGTTGAGATCTAATTTGTTCGTTCAGTTTGAAAATGTAGTAAACACTACGAAACTCGAGTCACTGTATATCAGTTATAATAAAAAGTGATAGAAAACAAAGTAATTCCTTATTTCATTCCATTAAAATGAACTATCACAAAGTAACGGACTACTCCATCCAATAATATTAAGGCTATTCCAAGAAAACAATATATCGATAAATAGAATTGATACATTCATTTGAGAAGATTTCGACTTGATTTAATTCATACATTTTTAACATTTTTTTGAGCATGAAACACGTTTCCGCTCGACTAGTGCTGAAAGACCTGAGTCACAAGGCTATCAGTGTTGAAATTTTTGGTGATCTGAAGTTTTATACGACTGTTATTTGATTTCGACCTGTTTCAATAGGTAACGTGAATTATTTCTCAAAATTTGCCAATTCTACTAGGCCAGTGATTTTGTATTACTCAAAAAATTTCACGATTCTAGTAAACAAATAAACAAAGCCCAGCAGGTATGGTGATAAAATATCCACTGTGGAGCCCCAATAAACAAAGGGAGACCCTTAAGATCAAGTTGTGGGAATTAGTTTTAAGGTGATTGAGGAAAATTTAAAAAAATTGTTTCAAATAAATCCAAATGTAGGATGTCCGCAAGACGCAAGACAAGTATTTCAGGACCATGGTCCTGAAATTCATAATACGGGTACTTATATTTTTCAATATAAAATTTATTTTTATAAAATAGGCATCAATATTATCTACCGATCTTTTTCTTCAATCCTGAAGAATTATTCTGGATGAAATATCAAAATATTATTTGGCTTTAATGAATGAAAGAAAAATCGATTAACTTTGGACCTTCCTTCAGATACTGACCTGTTTCAGCCGTTACTATTTGGTAGTTGATCATAATTAAAACAAGTTGTAGAAATTACCATGTATTACTACCAATAAATTGATATTTGACACATTTAATTGTGACTAGAGTTTCGGGAACTAACTATTCCATCTTCAGACAACTCAAAACTCAACAAGCAGAACAAGGTATTTATGAATATACAGAGGAAACAAAAACAGGTTAATGAAGGTTTGAAATGAGAGCACGTTTAACAACTATTAGAACGTCGGCACGTCAAAGAAAATTGGTTAAGAGATGATACTTATTTAAATATCTCAAAATTTTTGGATATACATAGATCCGTAGTCATTCATTATTTTTACATTATTTTTATCGTGAACTAATTCAAAAATTTCAACAGATTCTTTATAATTAAGTTTCTTTCCTTTTGATTCTACATGTAAAATTTCAAGTTTATCTATTGTCGAAAAGGGATGGCAGTTCTCTAAACAATGAGTGTCAAAAGTAGAGGTTTGTTTATTTTTAATGAAATTCTTTTGTTCGTTGAACCTTGTCTGGAAGGAACGTCTCGTCTGTCCTATATATTTATTACTGCACATCGAACAAGATAAATCTTGAACTCCCGATTTTTGTATGTTTGGAGTTAGCTCCTTTGCATTAAATAATACGGATGATAATTAATTTTGTGTTTTGAAAGTAATATTAACATCTAACTTTAAAAAACTATTGGCCACCTTTTGAATTATGCTACCGAAGTACGATAAGGAAATGCATTTTTTTGTTTTCTTCAGTTTTTATTATAGCTAAAATAGCTATAAACGAAATTTATCCCATAATTAAAACTGAACGAGAAAAATCATTTCTTTATCGTACTTCGGTAGCATAATTCAAAAAATGGCCAATAGTTTTTCAACATTAGATGTTAATATTGCTTTCAAAACACAAAATAAATTATCATCCGTATTATTCAATGCAAAGGACCCAACTCAAAACGTACATAAAGCGGGTGTTTGTAAGTTATCTTGTTCGACGTGCAGTAATAAATATATAGGACAGACGGGACGTTCCTTCCAGACGAGGTTGAACGAACATAAAATGGATTTCATTAAAAAGAAACAAACTCCTACTTTTTTCACTCATTGTTAAGAAAACTGCCATTTCTTTTCGACAATAGATAAACTTAAAATTTTATATGTAGAATCAAAGGGAAAGAAACAATTGACATTTTTGAATTAGTTCTGAATAAAAATAATGAATGACTGTACGAATCTATGTAAATCCAAAAATTTTGAGATATTTAAATAAAAAACATCTGTTTAATTTACCTCTTCTACCTTTGTATATTCATAAATACCCTGTTCTGCTTGTTGAATCTTCAGTTGTCTGAAGATGGGATAGTTAATTCCTGAAACTCGAGTCACAATTAAATGTGTGAAATATCAATTTATTGGTAGTAAAACATAGTAATTTCTACGACTTGTTTCAATTATGACCTTATTTCATTTTAATGTTCCACTTCTAATGATGGTGGCATTCAGAGGCTACGATTGAAGAAACGATTTTCTATCAGTACTAGTTTTGCTCGTAGAACCTTAATAAGAAAGTACTTCCACTCTGCTTTCCCTGTAATTGATATTGTAGCTATGAGAAACTCTGAAATAATCAATCAAATACTTATAGTCACTAATTAATTGCTGAAGACACGCAAAATATGAGTAATCATTCAATAATGAAAGTTCAGGAATAAACTAAAGTCAAGAACATTCCTTCTGAAAAAGATATTGAATGATATTTTTTTAATTTATACAGGAAAGGTATAAATTAAATTATTTAATGTTGTCTTAACATCATTCATTAAAAATTAAGCCCATCCAAGACTCCTCGGAAATAACAAAATGGCGAATGCGCAGGTATATTGAATTTGCTGTAGAATACAGCTTTTTTTATTGATAGTTGAAACTATTAGTTAAAAGAATTATGAAAAACTTCGAAGGGACTATCTCTATCTGTAATATTTTCAGCGAAATATTTATAAAGTGCAATGAATACAATTTCATATGAATAAATAGCATTACAACGGTTTTTATATTTGAAGAACTATGAGAATTAAGATTCCTTCGATTGAACTCAAATTAAGAGCCTATAGTCCCTCCTGAGAATACATTAGTTCAGATAACTGATTCATGAAAATCGAAGAATAAAAGATAGTAAATCTAACAATTCTAGAGCTTTATCCTTCTAAGAAACATAAAATGCATACTGCATCCAAATTGCATCACGAGGCATGCATCAAAACGGATAACCGCTGTTCGAAATCCCACAAAGCATCATCCATCATAATTTACATCACCGTCCTTTCAAAAAATTCACATAATTCACAACTTCCGCCAGACCAGACAGATGCGAAGTTCAAGTGTCGAACAACAAACAATAAATTGCAGACGCGACCATATGCAATTTTACAGTGGTGTCGATAACACTGTGCACGTTCGTAGTTACGTATATGAGTCAGATTATTTAATTTGTCTCCACCTGTGATGATATCATTCGTTTATGTTCCCTCGTGTCTGCAGTAATGCAGGAACTGTGCCATCTAGAGTGACAATATGATACTACCGTTTCTCCCAACAAAATGTAATTGTTGGAGATAATTTTTCGCTTAAAATTCGCAAAATGCAGGTATTTTTATGGAATAACAGGGTATCTGAAACGAGCGTGCAGGAAAATATTACAAAATTTCATGGCATGTATGGAGTTGAAGGATAATATGATCTGTTTCGCAAACAGATGAAGACAAAGAAGACAGACACACTCACAATTGCTTTTATTCCAAAATAAGTAATATTATGTAATTGATACTAATTTCATTGATCAACAGAAATACATACTACTCTGTCAAGAAATTACCGGGAATTTTCAATTAAAACAACATTTTTACATTTAATCGTCAAAATTTTTTGGGTCGCCTTCAAAATAGGCTCCATTTGCTCCAATACATCTATGCCAACGGCACTTCCAATTATCGAAACATTTTTTATAGGCGCTTTCCGGGATGGACTTTAGCTCTCGCGCCGAATTTTGTTTTTTTGGCTTCAATCGACTCAAAACGGGTGCCACGAAGGGGCAATTTTAGTTTTGGGAAGAGGAAAAAGTCGCAGGAAGCCAAATCCGGCGAATACGGTGGTTGCTGAAGCACGTTTGTTGAGTTTTTGGCGAGAAAGTCAGTCACAATCGTAGCTCGGTGAGAAGGCGCATTATCGTCATGCAAAATCCATGAGTTGTTCGCCCACAAATTTGGCTGCTTCTTACGGATACGCTCACGCAAACGTTTCATAACGCCTAGGTAATACTCCTTGTTTACCGTCTGACCCTCTGGAACGAATTCGTAGTGCACCACGCCACGGATATCGAAGAAAACAATGAGCATCACCTTCATTTTCGAGCGAGTTTGGCGTGGTTTTTTCGGTTTCGGCTCATTTTTTGCCACCCATTCCGATAATTGCTGGCTTGTTTGCATATCGTACTCGTAGACCCAGGTCTCATCACCAGTTATAATGCGTTCCATTAATGTAGAATCGGAATTACAGCGATCCAGCATGTCTGAAGCAACCTGTTCGCTATGACGTTTTTGAAGAAAATTCAGGTCTTTCGGTACGAGTCGTGCGTCCACCTTTCTCATGCCCAAAATATCAATCAAAATCGTACGTGCGGACTCGTGGGATATCTTAAGATCATGTGCTATCTCTCTCAAGCTGGTACGACGGTTTTCCAGCACCCTTTCCTTAATTTTATCGACGTTATCTTCGATCGAAGCCGTCGATGGGCGTCCACTTCACGACCGTCCTTGAAGGCTCTGTACCACTGATATGCACGAGTTTTCGATAGAGCATTATCACCAAAGGCCTTTTGCAACATTTTCAATGCATCGGCACACGAAAATTCATTTGCAACACAAAACTTTAAACAAATTCTTTGCTCAACGTAATCACCCATAGTAAAAATCGGCACGCACTCTGACATCGACTGACTTAATCAGCTGTTGCAAACACACTAGTTGACAGATCCCGCTTAAGCTTGGCATAGTAATTAAGGACAGTGGTACCAACCTAGGAAAAAAAAATTACCTGCCTCATTGCCCCGCCAAATTTAAATCGATAATTCCTGGTACTTTCTTGACAGAATGTATAACACTGTTTCACAAATGAACAAATATGAAACTAAGCAGAGAAAAATATATGTTCAGCAGTAATTACGACCATAATAATCCAGAGTTCACAGTGAGCAGGAAATCCTAACACCCTGATCCACAAGAAATTTCGCATCTGATGCAAATTTGGATAAAAATGTTTTCTTCTTCATGAGAAAATTACTTATCGTGCTTACAGAGGAATTAGATTTTCTAATTTGGGCTTATATTCTCCATAAAAATTTCCCTTATTTCTTTCGAAAGATATTGTGCCTATAAAAGGATCTGATCTTCTTATTTGAGCTTAAAACCCTTTCAAAAATATTAAGTGACTAAAGTTGTTTCTTTCGAAAGTTATAGCGTTTACAAAAAGACTTGATCTTTCAATTTGATCTCAAAATCCTTCATGAAAATTTCAAGTGACAATAGTTATTTCTCTCGAAAGTGCTCATAAAGGTGTTTGATCGTCTTATTTGAGTTTAAAACTCAAATTTTAAGTTCTTAAAGTTATTTACTTTGAATGTTCTCGTGCTTACAACAGAACTAGATCTTCTAATTTGAGCTTATATTCTTCATGAGAATGTCAGCTTCCTCATTTCTTCCGAAAGATATCATGCTTATAAAAAGACCTGATCTTCTTTCAGCTCAAAACCATCCATTTCAAGTTCCTATAATTATTTATACCAAAAGTTATCCTGCTTACAGAAAACTAGATCTTCTAATTTGAGCTCACATTCTTAGTGCAAATTTCAAATCAATTTATTTCGAAAGTTATCGTGCTCACCAAAGAACTGATCTTCTTACCGGAACTTAAAACTCAAGTGGCTAAAGTTAGTTCTTTCCAAAGTCATTGCGTTCACAAAAAGATTTGATCTTCCATTTCGATCTCAAAACCCTTTATAAAAATTTCAAGTCTCCATAGTATTTTTTTTTCGAAAAGGCTCACACTATCATTCAATTTGAGCTCACAACTCTCTATGAAATTTTCAAATTCCTTTAGTTATTTATTTCGAATGTTCTCGTGCTTAAAACAGGATTTGATCTTCTAGTTTGAGATTATATTTTTTATGAAAATGTCAAGTGTCTTATTTGTTTCGTAAGATATCGTGCTTGATCTTCTATCTTCTGACCTTCCAATTTAAGCTCAAAACCCCACATAAAAGTTTCAAGTCACAATAGTTATTTCTTTCGAAAGTGCTCACAAAGATGTTTGATCTTTTAATTTGAGTTCAAATGAGAATTTAATGTTCCTAAAGTTATTTACTTTGAATATTCTCGTGCTTAAAACAGGACTAGATCTTCTAATTTGAACTTATATTCTTCATGAAAATGTCAAGTTTCTTATTTATTCCGGAATATATCGTGCATATTAAAGGACCTGATCTTCTAATTTAAGCTCAAATCCCTACATTTCAAGTTCCTTTAGTTATTCAAACCTAAAGTTATGGTGCTTACAAAAAAAAACTAGATCTTTTAGTTTGAGCTTATATCCTTAATGCAAATTTCAAATCAATTTATTTCGAAAGTTATCGTGCTTACAAAAGAGCATGAAACTGTTAAAAAAAAATTTCAGTGACTAAAGTTATTTCTTTCGCAAGTCATTGCGTTCACGAAAAGATTTGATCTTTCATTTCGATTTCAAAACCCTCTATAAAAATTTCAAGTCATCACAGTTAATTCTTTCGAAAAGGCTTACAACTCTCTATAAAAGTTTCAATTCCCTGTAGTTATTTCTTTCGAATTTTCCCGTGCTTACAACAGGACTTGATCTTCTAATTTGATATTATATTCTTGCTGAAAATTTCAAGTCTCTTATTTCTTTCGTAAGATATCGTGCTTGATCTCCTATCTTCTAATTTAAGCTCAAAACCCTCCATGAAAATTTCAAGTTCCTATAGTTATTTATTTCGAAAGTTATCGTGCTTAAAAAAGGACTAGACCTTTCTATATGAGCTTATATTCTTCATGAAAATTTCAAGTTCCTTATTTCTATCGAAAGCTATCGTGCTTATGGAAAGACTTGATCTTCTATAATTTGTTAAGCCTAAAATCGTTCATGCAAATTTGAAGTCCTTAAGTTGGTTCTTTAGAAAGTTATCGTATTTAGGGAAGGATTTGATCTTTTAATTTGAACTTAAAATCTCTCAATGAAAATTTCAAGCCCTTACTTTAAACCACTAAACAACACGTGTTCTGAGGGACAGGATAAGTACAGACCTAGCCACATAACTTGGCAATAGCGGTCTCAAGTAGACGTGACCGTTAGTATTTGTTCATCGCAAAGATCCTATGGTGAATCGAGTTTAAGTCGCAGAACTATAGAATATTATTTGATGCATTGATGCTCAGATTATTTTCTCGCAATGATATGTGGAGCATGTGTGTTGATACTGCTAGATCCTTCAAAACTGGAGCTTGCGCGAGTTAAGTGATTTACTGTGTTACTCAAGCCAACATAAGTAGATAAATGTTAATTTTTCCGCCCAACAGTGAAATGGTGGTTGGTCAGACTAGCGACAAAGTTTATTCTTGTCAATATAAGAACCCCAGACGCTAATATGTCTTAACTCACTTTGTCATCGGGTAAAAACCCTCATGAAATTGACTAGTTCTATAGTAAATATACTAATCATTTTTTGAGCGATAAAATACTGCTATTTCTTATCCTGAAGAATAAACAGAATGCTGATTTCCTTTCTAATATTGCTTGTTGCAAACACCATACTCTATGAATATCACTGAGTTCAGTTGATCATCGATTTCAAAGGTCTATCATGTGGAAGTAATAAATCAAAAACGGACTCTATCTCTTGAGTTTGAATAAATAAACATATATTTAAGTGTTATCACTAATGCGCACGGTTTTCTACGTCAGTGGATATTAAATTTACGGGTAATTAGTAGCAGCGGCAGTTTGATGCACATCGCTCAGAACTGACTGCTGTGACCCAGTCATTAGAAGCCAAACCAATACGAATAATGCAGACAGATGACCTGAGTGTGTGGGTTGACGTAGGTCATGTGCGAACAAACTATCAGTGACTGACTGACTCGCCCTATACTGTAATGGCGCCCACGCCTTCTAACCGAGATAACCTTTGGCGTACTATATATTTATTTCATCAAAGCGATCGCTGGAAATGTCGTAATGGTATGCTCTCGGCAAGGCGTTCTTGATTTGTATGGGAAAAATTCTCGCATGGGGAATTCATGGAGCGTTTCGCGAATATCAAATTGGATGTACAGGATGAAGAATTTAAAGGTTATTTGAAGTTAGCATTTATGACATCCTGTTACATTCAGAAGGAATAACTTCTTCAACTTGGTTTTCTAGCATTTTGATAGTTCTACATCAAGAATGGAACGAGAATATTCGCCAGCAATTTTACCGAAGAAAACTAAAGTGTTTGGAGAAACCTTAACTGCTGAGTACGTATCTAGGTATCATGAAGATTGAGAATCTATGGAGGATTGTGCAAAATGGTGTCCCCCCTATCATATCTCAAGCATGTTCGATGAAATTTAAATCCGGTGAACAGACTGGCTACACCAAAATATTACACCCCTGCTTTTTGGAAAATGATCATAGTTCGACTAGCAATGTGGGGATGTTCATCGTCTTACCGAAAAAAGTTAATTAAAGGCCATCAAGATGACGCAACCAAGTGAATTGCTTCAACATAACGTCCATCGATCAATTATCTCTCTATGGTGATCGGCTATTGTATGCAATAGTGCCCTAAATCATTACTTTAACAGTGCTCTGTATATATATATATATATATATATATATATATATATACATATATATATATATACATATATATATATATATATATATATATATATATATATGTATATATATATATATATATATATATATATATATATATATATATATATATCAATATTAAATTGAATATCATGCCTCTCTACGGCCATCGTGCATATTTGGACAGAATCACATTTCGTCATTGAAAACAACAATCTCATTTTTTTCCTTCAATAGTAAAGGGATAAATTCAACACTATGCTGAACTTTTTGTTGCACATAAATTATATGTATGACGTAGTGGAATCGAAATTGATTCGTACTGCGGTTAGTTCATAGCCGTATTCGATTTATTGTTCCAGAATTTTGGAACAACAAATAAGAGCAAATTAATTAATTGTAATGATTAATTATAATGGGTTGTAGACTGAATCGAAGTACTGTGATGGTATTTAATTTCAAAAAGTACTTTGTATGTAATTATCCCGATAATCGCGTCGTATTTCTGAAAATAAAATAAACCACAACGACGACGAAGAGAAGAAAAAATCATCAAACACTTCAACGATAACGAAATATTATATATTTCTTGATTATTATAGGAAGAGTAAATGTAATAAATTTTCCAACATTATGTCAACCAACAATATGTAGAATACTATAATCGCGATGTTCTTGCAGCCACAAGCTATAAAGTTGACTATAACAAAAATAATAAGGCGATAATCTTGGGCCAACGAAATAATCGTAAGTGACAATATTAACTTTTATGAAAAAAATATTAATTGTACATGTGTTAGAGGGTACATAATAACTTATGAATAGGTGTATCTGAAGTATCTGGAGCGAAAGTGATTAAAAATTATATAATTTAATATAAAACAATACAATACAAAAAATGTAATACAATACAATACAATGTAATGTAATGTAATATAATATAATACATATTAACATATAGGTAATATAATAATATAAAATATCATGATTCATCCAAGGAGAAACATTTAAATGTCTGCTGACTTCACAGCCGCAGGATAAAGAAATTATTTTCTACAACAAAGACGTCTCTAATGAGAGGTATCGGGAATTTTTAGCTAAATACTAAGATAAACTCAATAATGATGCTCTGACGGAAACTATGAGTGGAAATTTGACTAATAAATACGTGAGATTCAATTTTGTGGATGAAATTCTATGAAATGAAGACAAATTTTCTTAGTTACTACTTCCCCTTATAGAACGGTTCCAATTAACTCCAAGTGTTCCATCTAGAAAATTACTTGAAATAAGCTCGCTTTTATGCTGAAGGCAGCATACATCAAGCGTCATCAAAGATGCCATCGACATAACAAAAGAAAAAAGCACAGCAATGAACTACGTTTATGAGGGGAAACATTTTCCATTAGCAACTGCGAAGTATATCTTTCAGCTCTATTCTTCAATCCCAAGCACATATCTTGATTTTCTGCTATTAACTAGGTTTTGCAAACGAATAATTCAATCACCAATACATTATTTGAACCCAATTTTAATACTCACATCGATTTTTTTTAAAGTGTTCTGACCGGAAACGGGTGCTTCGAAGTGTTAATTTAAATTTCAGGAAAAGGAAAAAGAAGGGGAATAAGGTGGTTGTTCGATATAATTTGTTGAATTTTGTTCATAATAAAAGCCTTGTGAGGTGCTGCATTAACATGGTGTAAAATCCACATCTATTTCCAAAAATCCAATCTTTTTAGGAGGATTTTCTCCGTCAATATATCATAGTGTTCAAAAAATATTCTGTATATCTTCCCTCACTTCTGGTAAGAATCTCTAGTGCCCAACACCGCGATAATCGAGACAAACTGTCAATATCACCTTTACTTCTTGTGGACATTGATGTGTTTTTGATAAAGTGTATCACGGCAAGCTTTGTATAACATTGATGCAACTTCCATTACTTTGTTTAACATTTCAGCATTTTCGCACATAAAATTTCATTGACAACGGAAAAATCAAGACAGATCAGTTGTTCGATATTTATTCACAAAATATGTTTGGGAAAAATTGACAAAATGGAGCATTGTAAATAAACGAAATAATCAAGCTCTGCCTGAGTATTTATGAAGCACAATTCTGTTATCTAAGTGATGAAAATAAATTCAACAATCCCTTCAACCGGGCTTTTTCAGTAAACAATTCCGGGTAATTTTCTGAGTGTATTTAAAAAATGGTTTTGGTAAAATATCAAAAATAGAGCTTCATTGGAGTAAAATCGTGAAAATAGATCTAAAAAATTTGAATGAGTATAATATGCTGGAGTCATAGCACTAGAAGAGTGGAAAAATTAGTTTTCATGAATTTCTGAAGCACGTTTCAACAGAGTCAAATGAAATTGAAAACCTAATTGTAGATATATCATTGAAATGAATTTGACTCAGATTGAACAAGGAACAATTAAAAAACAAATTTTCATAAATTGAAGCTCTCGACAAGAAGTCGTACATAGCGAATGAAGTTTTGAAGATAAGCAGAATGTTACAAGGAAACTTCAGTGAAATTAAAAAAGAAAAGTGTAAAGTTTGCATAAAATATTACTTAGAGAAAACATTTTAAGGAGAAACTGTTAAAATAGGAAAAACATAAAACTGTCAAATAGTTTCAAATTTTCTCTATATAAATTATTTTAGTTGAGCATTTTAAATTAATTATTGAATCAAATAAAATGTAATTGATGATGACGAGTAAAAATAAACTCATTGAAGGAATAACCAAAGAGCATTAATTCTCAATATCAGCAGAACAGTTATTTTCATCAAATTCAAAACTTTTTGGAAAAACGAAAACAAATTATCTGGTGAATCCATCTGATTTAAAACAGATGATCCAGGAATTAGTGAAGTTAGTCGAAAAAAATTACTATCATTAAAACAAATTTTGCAGGTTAGGACCATTTATAATGAACTAGCTTTTTACCCGCGGCTTCGCCCGCAGTGGAGTCATTAAATAAGTATGAAAGATAAAGGGTAAGGGTATAATAATAGTAAAACTTCATTACTGAAGTAGCTAAATTTGACGATTTTTTGACAAACAATTGTTTTATCTTTCGTAAAAAAATTTTTTTTTTTTTAAATATAAAGTACCCTATGTTACTTCTAATACCTTCAAGAGTATATGTACAAAGTTTCATGATGATCGGTTCAGTAGTTTTTGCGTGAAAGCGTAACAAACAAACTTACATTCGCATTTATAATATTATAGTAGGGATTCAAAAAATGGTATTTCATTTTCTCACACATAACAACTTGTATCACGATTAGGTTAACCATAAAGCAATAGCTATAGGTTAGTTTATAATTTCTGTGAGTTTTTCAATGAAATCTTGTAGAAAATTTTATTCAAAATTAGTTTTCATATTATAAAATCAAAATCCACAAAATGATCAATGAAAATTTGAATTTCTTCCATAAAATAAGATTTTTTTCAGAAATTAAAAATCCTCCGTAAACCAAGAAGTATATTAACAGTACAAAATTCAACCGGATATTTCATATCTTAATTGAAATCAACATTTAAATTCTCAAAATTATTCCAAGAATCAAATCCACTTCAGCACATTATTCATTGAGTATTACTTTAAGTTTTTGTTGTGCTACGGTTCACTTTAGTCAATTTTCCTCTTTCAAATATCACGCTGACCTCCAATTTTTTATTGTGTAAAAAACGAAGTTCCATATTTCATCACTAATTTTTCCAGAACTTTTCCAATTGCCGTAATCCGTAACGTGAATATGAATATTTTCCCTGAAAGGCTGATGAATAACTGAAATAACCTTCAGCTTAACCACGGGGGGAAAATGAATTTCCTCGGCTAGGCAGCAGAATTTGCTCCGGGTAAATTTGAACCGGAATCCCTCAGAAAGTAGGTCATGACCTGATTTACTCCAAGTGGAGGGTAACCTTAATATCATCTCATTTGTTATGGAAACGAAACTTCGGAAGTTGAGGTAGGTCCTATAAACGCAATATCCCCACCTACACAAAGTATGGCTCATATACTAGGATATTTCCCTGTTATAAACAATTTTCTAGATAAAATAATTATCAGAAATTATGGGAAAATCAAACCATCGAAACGATGAAGTTTTCGGCAAGTTCGCAAGATATTTTATGAGCTTTTATTCAACCTTCTTTGGTATGGTTAAAGATATATAATACTCAAGCGTGCATTGCTGAGCGACATCCATTTAATAGGAGCTCAGTTATGGCATGGGTACGCATATCTTTTAAAGCTCGCACGGAGTTAGTTTTTATCCAAAATGGGGCTTTTTTTCTAGAAGACTATTGTGCCATTCAGGGATATTCTAAGAATATATCGGGTGGACCTAATGAATAAAATAAACTTTTTTATTGGTTATAGAAAAATTATGAGATCAATGCTAGTAGATAAGGATAAAAACAGTATATAATTCCGAATGCTGTGTCATGTGAACTTATATGCAATAAATATATCAAATGCTCTAAAAAACTTTCCATGTTTTCTAAGACTATAAATAATCATTAGAAAACAAATGAGCTGAACTGTCTGAACTTTATTCAAAAATCTCCTCAGAGAGGTACAAGAAATTTTCTGATCTTAAACACCATGACGAGTTGATGTAGATAGATGTTCAACCAGATTCTAGGCTAGAGCAGCAATGTTTTAAGGTATGCTCACTGGACGAAAACGTGAAAGGGTTGTTTTATTGAATAACGATCCAGTTTCACGAACTCGCTTCACAAATTGCCGTTTCATTTCTATTGATTTCTTCACGTAAATTTCTAACAGTTACTCAAGAAATTAGTTTTTAATATTTCCCAGTTTTGTTCAAGCGTTAATCGATCCATTTCGTTAATGTCAAATATTAACCTAACTTTTAAAACACGAATGACAGAAGTTTTGTCAGACCCAAAATAATCACTACTTCAAAATGTTGAACTCTAGATGACCCATCCTTCAAATATTCACGAGCCCAGAACGAATATTTTCTTGATTGTTATCCAGTCCAATGACTATACATGGTGTCCCAGAAATCAACGTTAATCCGGAACTACGTGACGAGGCAAGTCGTACTGGTTATCAGAAAAATGGAAGAAAAAACTATGTGGCATGCTTTCTAATTGATAGGCATTTAAAAAATTCTACACTCTGTGACGGTCTTTTTACTCCTGTTGCCACAAATCTTGTGCTCTTGTACTTCGCGAGTTTGGCAAGTGACGTCAAAATTTGGCGCATTTAGTAAGGATTCCAAAATGGTATATCACTTGGTTAATGCTTGCTGAAATTGTAGACATTTTTTCTGTGGAAATAATTCCGTTTTTTATAAATTTATGTACCTCAGTTAAAAAATATTCTAATGTGTCATTTTAAGGTGCATTTGAGATGAAATTCAGTGGATTCCTTAAGTTTTTAATTGGAATAAGATATACAAGGAAGTTCCACTGAACATTTACGGCATCATGTGGTACTAACAAGATGGCTGCCAAGTACATTATGCTGCCACAGTAAGAGAATTCTCATAGCAAATGTTCGAAATATTCACCATCAGCTGCTAGCTGTACATTGCTTTAAAAATTTTCTCGTAATCAGATAATCAGCGTAATCAGCGGCTTCTGGAAGTCTTCGACAAGCTCGTCTAACTCTTGGATCGGTTTGGAATACACTTTCTCCTTTCGTACCCCAATAAAAGAAATTGGGTTCAAATCGGGTGGACGGGCAGGCCCGATATCGTACCACCCCGCCCAATCCACTTATCGGGGTATTCTTGATTGAGGAATTCTTTTACTGTTACAGCGTAATGCGCTTGGCTTCCTTGTAAATCTTAATTCATTATTTCAGACGCCCCTTAAAATGGCACAGAATAATTTTTAACTTAGGTAGATAAATTTGTTTAAAACGGGATTATTTACAAAAAAAAATTTGTACAATTTTAGCAAGAATTCACCAAGTGTTATTTCATTATGGAATTCTTATTGAATGCGCTAAATTTTGACGTCACTTGCCAAACTCCTGTAGTACATTTTTCAGTACTGTCAGTTTAAACTGGGCAACATTTTTATTTTGAAAGTTTTTTGGGAAAAATGTCTCTTTCTCATCCACAGTGGAATGCTGGTTTTGAAATTTTGATAACAGTTTAGAGAAGCATTACTCAGGATTACATAACAAGAAAAATATTTGGAAAAAGTGAAGATTTGTGGCAACAGGAGTAGAAAGGTCGGGGTGTAGAATTTTTTTAAATGCCTCATAGAATTTTTTTATATTTTTCTGATAACCAGTACGACTTCCCTCATCATCCAGTTCCAGCTCACGTTAATTTGATTTCATCATGTTTTGTGATTAGTACGGATATTCTAAATTGTTTGTGTATCGTACCTGGTTTATTTATTGTTTCAGTAGTTTGAAACAACAAATAAGAGCAGTTCAATTAATCCCAATGATTCAAGTACTTTGGCGGTATTCAACTTTCAAAAATACTTTGTGAGTGTTTTTAAGACATTTTATTCAATTAAATTTTTTGATAATCTTTGAGAAATCTTTTGAAGTTAAAACTGCTTTGACGGAACCATTCAGCTTGATGTTTATGATATCGACATAAACCACTCTATCAGGTAATGAACCTTTTCGTTAAAATTTTGTTCCGCGCAAAAAAAATTCAAGATAAAAAGTTTCATGATTTAACTATAGTTATTATGTTGTCAAGAAAATTAAGTTGAAGAAATTATTCCTTCTGGGTGTTGTACTTCTGATACCATTGAGTGCCCCTTTGTTAGGCAGAACATACCGATGAATAGAGTGCAACAAAAAGTCAGTTAGAATATCATTAGCTTATAAAAATGAAATCTTAATTGAAATTAATGACACACATGGCATATATGTTTATATATCTCTGTGTGCGCCTATGAAGGTACCTCTATGAACCGTCTCGCAGCTGCATTCATTCGATTAAGCGATGACGTCATCTATTTGACCACATCATTATCAAGGACAAGTCAGCCTTCGTCTCAATTCGCCGATTTCAAACAATTACCTCATTATTTCTGATCGACTTGATGGATCTGTGCATTGTAAAACCCCATTCCAGAATCGCAAACTCAATAACTGCACTCTCAGTGCAAACAGCCAGTCCAGCACTATTCATCCTCTCGATTCATTCATCCAGCCAAATTTCAATAGATATCATTACGACGGTTGTGTATATTCAACTGACTGCAAGCTCAGCCTTGGCTGTTGTGTAATTTTGAATGCTAATAAACAAACATAGAGTGACCTAGCTAGTTTTATGAGGTGAGAATGCTCTTCTACGAGGTCACATGATGCAGTTTAATTGATTTAGAGGATAAATTGTTGCATTTTATTGTCTCAAATTGTTAAGGTATATCAAAAGGTGTGTTCATCTTTCGTGCTCTATTTGGTTTCTTAGAGTGCGAAGTCACTTCTGGTGCATTTGTATCATACCTTTTGGGTGGATGCCTGTCTTTTGAGAATATGCTGTAAGTATCCGGACAACGCCGCAACAGATCAATTTTTATTTGAACGGGGATCTTTTGATTTGTGGGTATACAATCATCCCTCTAAGCATGGTGGTAACCCTTTAAGAATCTTAGATAGCAATGAGGGATCGATTGATACATCATTTTGAAAATGGTGCTATTCTTTAAAGCAATATGCTGAGAAATTTTTCTTTGGTGTTCGTTTCGGTATATACCTCATTGGAACTGATGGTGAAGTGCATTAAGTGATCGAGCTTCTGAAAGAATTTTTTTAGCTCAAAAATGCATTGATTTCCTGATTAATTAACAAATTGATTATAATATTGTCTATCACTGCTCAGTAGTTTTTTCCACCTCTCAGGCAACTTCCAAATCCCGTCTCCGAAAAACTTCTTGTCCTTTGAGGCCATCGAAAAGTGAAGGGCAGACCTGCCAAATCGTTATTGCATCTGTCAAAACAGCCAGTAGGCAGAAGGAGCAATATTCGACGAATACGGCGAAGAAGATCCACTTTTCGTCACCAGATGTAAAAAATCCTTTCTTTTTTCCCTCGAATTTATTAAGAACCCAATTGCCTTGCTTTTGAATCAGGCCTTCAGATTTTAAAAGTACAGATACTGCTTGCTGGGTAATTTCCAACGTAAGTGCAAAATCGTCTTTCGTTTAAATCACCACATTTGAAGCGCCGAAACCATTCTCTACATTACTTGTCAGTTGAAGCATTGTCACCTAAACTTCCACAAGCATATTATAAGCTCCAGCTGCACAATTTTCCTAATTAAAACAAGAAATGAAATTTTCCCCTCAAATGCTGTTTTGTTTTCAACAAATTTGAGATTCACAACAGCTTAACAAAAATGTAAATGAAACTCAAAACAATTCAAACTGGATGTTAGTGTCAGATGTCCAATCTGTCTAAAACCGCGGCAATCACCTGTTACTATTCATAAATTTACTGTTTTTAGAGCCATCTTGGACCGAACTAATTTGTATTCCTTATATAATAAGATGTTCAAATTGTCTATCGTTCATTTCCAAACAGTAGTAGTGTCTTTATTCAACATTTTCTCTCACATTCTGCAAATTTTGAGGTAATACTTCATCACATAAGAACACCATTTCCTGGCGAAGATCTGCTAAAGGAGAAGGTTACAGAATGTACGAGGAAGTGCTGATCAAAGACGCTATTACTGTTCAGAAATCATTTGTGGGCTATTTGAATATCTTTCAATCTACCACTTAGTGCAATCAACACTTATCACTTATCACTTATACCGAAACGAATGCAAAACCTTCAAAATAATGTGGGTCGCTATCAATCGACCCCTACTGCTATTCAAGATTCTATAGGGGGTTGCCTCCCCGCTTAGAGGATAATCGTCCATACACAAATTTGCAGTTAAAAGATGTCCTCTAAATGAAAATTGACTTGTCATGGCGTTTCCCGAAATAACACATGCTTATGGAAATATCTGGCGGAACCACCGGGTATATTGTAAGAGTTGTAGAGTCCATTATTTTTTTGAGTAGAAGCCATGTTGTTTTGACATTTCTTTTCAGTAAGCATTGACAAATTATCATGCAGAGACTCACGCCGCAACAACGTTTACAAATTGTTGAAATTTATTTTCAAAATCAGTGTTCTATTCGCCAAACTTATAGAGCACTTCGTGAAATTTATGGTTTACATAATCGTCCATCAAAGCAGCTTATTCGTCGACCCATCGATAGATTTCGGACAACATTTTCTCTACTCGATGCAACAACAACAAGACAAAGAACTGTACGTACAGAAGAAAATATTGCTGCTGTAAGTCATACTGTGAATGGTGATCCAGATTTGTCTATTCGTCGACGTTCACAACAAGTCGGACTCTGTGCATCCACCACATGGACAATTTTGAGTACATATCTTGGTCTACACCCATACAAGATCCGAATGGTTCAAGAACTAAAACCTCTTGACCATAATAAGCGTCGTTTATTTGCTGATTGGGACCAGCATGAATTTGATCCACATTTTTTTATCGTAAAATTGTGTTTAGTGATGAAGCTCATTTTTGTTGAATGGCTTTGTTCCTCAGAGCTAGTCGTGGTGGACACATGCCGAAAATTATTTTTAAAACATAAATGTCCTAAAATTATCTTACAAATAAAAAAATATTTCAATCTTAATTTAAATGTGTTTTATTTGAATTTAAAGTTCTATCACTCTGAAAAAAAGACCCGATACATACAAGTGCTCTTGAAGTTAAATTCTTCGCTATACTAGGTCAAAATACTGTCCACTAAACCCATCGAAATTAATCATCGAGATTAATGAATTTGCAATTGTCTGTTATTTCAAAATACTGAAATAATAGGCAAGGTACTGCGGTGAACTAACCGTGGTACGTTACAGTGATGAAGCTCATTTTTACCTCGGTTTTTCATTCCTGAATGTCAATAATTTGTTTATTTTCTAATAAACTCATAACTTTAAAAAAATACTCATTATTTTTTTATTTGTAACCGATAACAATGCATTGCCATCCGATATAATGTCACTGAATATATCCATTGCTATTGTTTAGTTTATTAAAACGTTCTAAGCACTAAGCAAAATGAAGATCATTATTCACCATCGATCAATGCAAACTCCATAAAATATTTCATACCTTTTGAACCTTATTCTCAACGAATCCCATTTCGGTCACGGCATTCCAACGCAAGTTCTTGTACACGAAATCCAGCAATTAGAATTTTATTGCTTATAATTTTTATCGATTTTCCAGTCGCCTACATGAGGGCGTACCATATACACTAGCCCTGATAAGGCCGGGTTTATGGGCCATAAACGGTGTTCATTCCTATATAATGCCAACGGTTAATGGAAAGCCAGCAGACGATATCTTTTTCATTCCTCATAAGTCATAACTCTGTTATTAATATCCTTCCTAAGCTTGTTAAAGAAGTCCTTAGCCGGTTGCCATTCGCGAAAGTGGGAAAGTCGGTTATGCGGGGAGAATTCTAATCCAATAACTGGGCGCAATCGTTATTGGGTTTGTTTTAAAAGGATAAGGATTACCTTGCAAAATTGGAGTTGGAATAGTCGAAGAACAGAAATCCTAGTAATTATCTGTTTGAGTGCGAACCGTATGAGGTAAAACAGTGGGAAACAAATGATTCACGTAACACGTGAATGCTTGAAACAGTCCATCTTAACATCAACATCCTAAAACTCATATTCAAAAGGATATACGATACTAAAATGTCAAAAAATAGCAGGAATAGATTAATGAAATAAACAATATGGGTTATTCATCTAAACGCCTTCAAAGAACAGCTCGAAATAAGACACTAAAGCCATCGAATAATCCAATCTACATAACTTTTTCGAAAGCATTTTTAGAAATCGTCGCGCATTCTCTTTTATATTGAGTTGTTCTGAAAAAAATTTTGTTTTTTTTTTGGAAAATGAAACACAATTTTCGTATAATGAATAAATATTTTATTGAAGTATATATTGGCCAATCTGGTCCAACACCTTTTGCCATCTTTCTGGTAGTAGAGTGATTCCACGTTGGTCTTTGCTGGCAAAAAACTATTCCAGGTGATTTTTGACCTCTTCATTTGCACTAAAGGTTTTACCGTCCAAAAAATCTTGCAATGACCGGAACAAATAATAATCCGAAGGCCCCAGATCTGGAGAATATGTCGCAGTGTATCCCATTCAAGCTGTAAAAGCTTTTGGCGAGTGACCAAACTTGTATGAGGTCTCGCATTATCTTGATGGAACACTACACCTTTTCTGTTGGTTAATTTTGGCCTTTTCTGTTGAAGTGCATCATTCAGTTTGTCCAGCTGATGACAGTAGACTTCCGAATTAATTTTTGTGTTATCCGGTGAAAGCTCAAAGAAAAACAATTCCTTTAAAACCCCACCAGATAGACAGAATCACCTTTTTTATGGATATTGGCTTTTGAAATGCTTTGAGCCGGTTCACCTTTTTTGCTCCATGATCTCTTGCGTTTGACATTGTTATATACAACCCATTTTTCATCCCCAGTAATGATGCGCTTCAAAAATGAATCATTTTCGTGACGTTTGAGAAGCGAATCACAGACGTCAACGCGACGACACAAACTTCTCTCCGTAAGAACATGAGGAACCCATATATCGAGCTTCGAGGTTAAACCCAGACCTTTCAAGTGGTCATAAACAGTTGAATTCGATAAATTGAACCTCTCATTGATCTCACGTGTTGTTATTCACCGATAAAATAGAAAGGCCTTTTACTTGATAGAAGAAATATAACAAAATTTGAATATTAAAACAAATTAATATATGTTTATCTTCTACAATTTTAAGATAGATTATATACGTCTATTAAATATAAGCGGTGCTTGTTTTAGACATTAATTTAATTCTAAAAGTTTTTTGAATAAAAAATTTTTTAAAAATTAAAATTGTAGAAGATAAACATATATTAATTTGTTTTAATATTCAAATTTTGTTATTCACCGATGTGCATCAACTAATGCCTTTATCAGCTTCAACCGGCCTTCTGGAACGTGGTGTATCTTCGACATCAAAACTGCCGGATCAAAATTTTGCAAACCAGTTTTAGCACTGGCGTACTGTCAACACATCTTCTCCATACACATCGGTTAATTTCTTTCTGGCTTTAACAGCATTTTTATCTTTCTCCATAGTTAAAAGGGCCCCAACCAAAAATTACTGCGTAGAATTAATTGAACTTTTCCACACAAAAGCCTTGCGATATCAGCTCTCAAAACATATAATGATTATGCGGCTTAAGTGTGAAGTTGGGTTCGAAAATATACGATTAAATGCTCTGTCGTGTAAAAACGAAATTACTTTCCGAACAACCTTACATCTTCTATACACTGAAAACCTGATAGTGTCTCAAAGTGTCTATTTGAGTTTTGGAAGGAAAAAATGTGACTCGGATCCACAAGAGAAGAAGACACTTGTTCTTTCCTTAAAAACTGAGTATTTCATTAATAAATTTATTTCTATGTCAAAATTCATACAAATTATTGTTATTATTTATTCATAATCACTTTCCCTTACAGATATATACAGAATGAGTCTCCAAGTTGTAACTAAAGAATGGGCTATCTAGGGTTTGCATTTTGAAGTCTGGCAACACATCAGTCATTCTTGTTTTAACAGAAAATTTGTTTAATACTTGACATTGACATATTGGGTCAATTTACGCTTGACCAAAATAGGGAAATAATGAAAGAATCAAAGTGGTGAATCTTCCATCCAAACTGTTAGAAATTTATGTGGAAAGTTCAATAGAAATGAAGGCTCTCACGGCTATTTATTTATCAATTTATTCGTGAATACTGGATCGTTATTTGATGGAACACCCAGTTCGCGTTCTCATTCAGTGAGCACACCCGAAAATATTGCTGATGTAGACCAAAAAGTGGCTGAAAATATATCAATATCAACTCGTCATCGTGCTCAAGAACTGAACATTTGTTTGCTCTTCTCTGAGGAGAATTTTAGATAAATACCTTAGTATGAATGCTTACGAAGTTCAAATAGTGCAAGAAGTGGAGCCTCGTGACTACGTGACGCGTTTCCACTTTCCTCAACGGGCCAAAAATCGTATTTTCCCAGAAAAATCATCTTTAGCGGTGATGCTCATTTTCTCTTTGGAGGACTATTTTTGGTAGGGATCCGTTCAAGATAAGTATAAAGCTAACTACTGATGCCTTGAAATACAAAATCGAAGTTGCCATTCATGAGATTAAGCTGAAAACAATCGCCAATCAACAAAAATTAGGTTGAACGGATAGCGCACTGCAGCCAGTCGTCGCGGTCATTTGAATGATATTGTTTTCCATTTGCAAATGTCAAGGTTAAACTTTTCTAATAAACTGATAACTTTGAGAAAATATTCACTAGTTTTTTATTTAAAGTCGATTAAAAATGCAAATTTTGTGGCCCACCTCTTATAAAGGAAGTATAGAAAATAACAAAAATTGATAGAAAACAAAAACATCGCTGATACAATATTGTTGGAATTAGATATTTCAACTAAAAAATTTTTAGCCAAAAAAATGCATTATACAAAATTCAAGTACAACGTAAATACGAAAAACGTTTGAAAATCTAGCCCAACATCATCAGTCCAACCTTAAGTATGAAAAACCAAATATACCAAAAAAATACTGAATAGCTCTCAAAAAGAAACAACATTTCCAATAATATAAAGGGTACGTTCCAGAATAAAATATATTAAAAAATAATTAGATTCTATGATCGGGTCAGATGAGAGACGTCGTTATGTTTTTTTTCCCTCAATTTTTGTATGGCAAAATTTTTATCTTGGACTTTTTTTGATTCGCATGTCACTTGATTTTATTATTATCGATTGGATGAACACGTAACGTCACAAACAAGAAGCTAGTCTCTTTCAGTGGCAAAGGTTTCGTACTGATAGGTGACACGAGTTAGGGTTTCTGTTCAGAATTTTTCAAGAATGGGTATGTTTCTAATCTTGTTTTTGTGTTTAATTCTAAATGTTAGAGCTGTTTGGAGACTTTTAACAAACACGAAATGAGCTTATATTTTGAATTGCGTATTCCATCATCTGTGTAGTCTTTTTGGGTTCTAACACCAATGAGTAAATTGTTATGTACACTGTCATAAAATGAAAAATAGAAATTTTTCTAGAAAGTATAATATTAATTTCATAATAACTTAACTTTTATTTGAAGGGTGTATATGAATTTAGGGGGGATTCCTTGTCAAAAAATAGAGTGGGTCGTCCTTCATATAAACTTAATTTTTTTAAGCCCCTCTGCGCAGTTACAGCCCTCTAAAGATAGCGCCTGAAAAACAGTTTTTAATTTAAAAAAAAAAAACCAAAATACTCACAATAATTGTAACTGAATCGAAGTTAATCAAAATCAGTCACTTGTCATAACAAAATGACATCCGCCTACTAGATAAATTCTAGTTCGAAAATAATTCCAGTCTCTTCGACTCGCGGTATCATGTTGATAAATAATTTTTTTTCTCAAAAACCTTGAATTCTAACAAGAAATTACACGAGACCTTATTTGTTAAGAATGGATCAAGCTGTCCAAAATTAATTTTTTATTGTTAAATAGGAATATGGAAAAAATTTTCTTGCGAAATAAGGTTTAGAGGTGGCTTTTTCTACCTCTCAATCATAGAGGAACACCACCAAAGATTTTTTTGAGTGCTTTCTCGCCCACATAAAATGTCTGCTTAATTTTTCTTGTCAGTTTTTTTGTTTTTAAGGAAAAAATTAAAAACTGTTTTTCGGGTGCCATCTTTAGGGGGTTGTAACTAAGCAGGGGGGCTCCAAAAAATATAGTTTATATGAAGGACCAACCCTATTTTTTGACAAAGGATCGCCCACTAAATTTTTTCGCAACTATTCATATAAAAAAGTGGAAATTCTTCAGATTTTTGATATTGATTTTTTATTCTGAAACAATATTGTATCAACCATGTTTGACCATTATTTTCCACCAATTTTCATTATTTCCTACAGGCTCCTTCATGTTTCGAAATACTGTATCAAAATTGAAAATTCCTGTTTCCTAAAAGTGGAACTATTTTTTAAATTGAATAAATTATGTGACGATTTCATAGAATAATTCTTTTTTTTATTTAAAATTCAATATAAGCCTTGATCAAGAATAAACGCATTAAATTTATTTCCATTTAATATCAACAATTTTCTACATTATCATCAGAAAAAAATTTCTAGCATCACTATACATCTGAGTTTCGCGTTTTTGCAATAAATAACAAATGATCACAGTGAACGTGTTTCGAAGGTGTATAACACTGAAGCTAAAGCAATACCTAAATATCTAATTTGAAAAAACTTAGCACGTTACATTTCACCTCTACCAAATTATCCTATTCGGGTGTTGGGTGTAAAAGGCAGCACGAAATATTCGCCTAAATGCGAAGCAAATTCTGTACTAATTGGATGATTTTTTGTACCATTCTATAATGCTCGATCCTAAACCGGTTGTCCTTGCCACTTTTTTATTCACTTTCATGAACGCTTATTGCACACTCAGACTGGTTCGATTAGATACACTTCCAGCCAATGTTGTTTGAGGGTTACTTATTAGATTAACTTTAGAAGAGAGTTCAACTCATCGTTGAAGGTAAACTAATTTACTCATTTAACTGCTTCGTAAGTTTTCCTGAATATAAATACCTATAGTGGACATGGCATAATTAAATTGTACTTACATAGAAACGGTTAAAATGGGGCCTTGCTGAACCTGAAAAAAAAAACAGAATATTAATTATCCGTTACATTCTGTAGTAATGTAGTTTAAAATATTGGGTGTTTTTTTTAGAGTGATAGAACTTTCGATAGGGATAACTGTGATTTGACAGAAGGTAGAAACCATGTTGTTTTGACATTTCTGTTCAGTAAGCATTGACAAATTATCATAGGGGATCTCGGTGGCATAGTGAGCATAGACGCGAGCTGTGGTATCAGGGATTGCGGGTTCGAATCCAGCTGCGCCCATGGATGTGTTTGTGTATGTTGTGTGAATGGTTGGTATGAATGAGAAAAATGAAACGAAGAATATTACGTAGAGACTGTCTGCATAGCCTAGTTGCTGGGACAATAAAGAGAAAATGAATGAATGAATGAAATTATCATGGAAAGACTCACGCCGCAACAACGTTTACAAATTGTTGAAATTTATTTTCAACATCCGTGTTCTATTCGCCAAACTTATAGAGCACTTCGTAAAATTTATGGATTACATAATCGTTCATCCGAGCAGCTTATTCGTCGAACTATCGATAGATTTCGGACAACATTTTCTCTACTCGATGCAACAACAACAAGACAAAGAACAGCAGTACAGAATGTCGCTGCTGTAATTCATAGTAGTAATGATGATCCAGATTTGTCTATTCGTCGATGTTCACAACCAGTTGGACTCTGTGCATCTACCACATGGAAAATTTTACGTAGAGATCTTGGTTTACAGCCATACAAGATCCAACTGGTTCAAGAACTAAAGCCACTTGACCATAATAAGCATCGTTTGTTTGCTGATTTGGCCCTAGAACAGCTTGACGTTGATCCACTTTTTTATCGTAAAATTGTGTTAAGTGATGAAGGTCATTTCTGGTTGAACGGCTATGTAAACAAGCAAAATTACCGTATATGGGGTGAAAACAATCCTCAAGAAGTTCTGCAGGTTCCATTGCATCCTGAAAAATGCACAATATGGTGTGCTTTACACGCTGGAGGCATCATCGGTCCTATTTCTTCAAAAACGATGCTGGAGCTAATGTTACAGTGAATGGTGCTCGTTACAGATCGATGATCATTGATTATTTGTTTTGAAAATTTGAATGATATCGACCTAGAAGTGTTTTGGTTCCAACAAGATGGTGCTATACCTCATGCTGCTACCGTAACAATTGACTTATTGAAAGAAAGATTTGGCGATAACATTATTTCGAGAAATGGTCCAATTAATTGGCCTTCAAGATCATGCGACATAACTCCACTGGATTAATTTCTTTGGGGTTATGTCAAGTCATTGGTTTATGCTGATAAAACAGAAACAATAGACGCTTTGTAAACCAACATAACTAGTGTTATTGATGTAATAAGGCCTGAATTACTCGAAAATTGATCTGGTCGAATGCGGTTCCTCAGAGCTACTCGTGGTGGATACATGCCGGAAATTATTTTTAAAACATAAATGTCAAGAGATTATCTTCCAAATAAAACAAAAATTGGCTTCAATCTTAATCTAAAAGTGTTTTATTTCAATTTAAAGTTCTATCACCCTGAAAAAAAACCCGATACAATGAATTAGAATTAAAACTGAAGTTTCAACAATATGATATAATATATTATTATCGAGAAATTCAATTCATTGTAAAAAGAAATCTGCTTCGAAAAATTGTGCATCAAATCATACTATAGTTAGAGGTTAAATAATTAGGCACTGATCGTTATAGTTTTGAGGCTTCATTGGTTAAGATTGCATAATTTCTGTGTTCGTTTTTTATCAAATCTGTTCTTCCTGGTACAAGATTTCCTTCCGAAATATGTGTTAAGATCAGTATTGAAAATTTCTAAAATTGAACTTAAGAAATTCACGTTGTAGTTCGAGTTAAATGCAAACTAAATTTTCTGAATAAGACACTGGGAACACACTACCCTTGTTGTCTCTATTCATGAAAACAACTTGACAACAATTTCGTATTAAATTAAAATAATAAGAAGAGGATTGTTTTATGTCTAGTAAATTTGAGGCGAGCTCATAAAACATTTAATTCTAAAAGCTTTTGAATACAAATTTTTTTAAATTAAAATAAACATAATAAATCTGTTTTGTTATTTTAATCTTGTAATAATCCTTCTATCAAGTAAAAAACCTCTTTTTATTATTTTACTGTATATATAATTATATTTTGGTTTTCCTGAATCATTATGTATAAGTCATTCTGTTTTAACTGAGGTCATAAAATACCTTACCAACTTTGTGTGATTTTTATGATGAACATAGAATACGTAGGATTCTAATCTCTAATTTTGTCTGGTAAGATATTTTTTGTTAATTGATTTTATTTTTAAAAGTGAAGTAGGACTGATGAAGATCTTATTTAATTTCAATTTTTTTTTTGAGGATGTACTACATGTTTTGAGAGATTTTTGAAGCCACTTATTCAAATATATTGAATATTTCTGAGGAAATTCTTCAAAATGTGTTTTGCATTTTTGAAAAACTTTTGGTTTTTATAAATACAAGATCAGAAACCAAAATTTTTTCTCTTTCAAGTATTTATTTAGAAATTTCAATTGATAATTTATACTTTGTCGGATGTTTTTATTCCATTCGTTATTATGTATGTATGTTTTGATTTCATATGTTTTTAAAATTGAGCAATGGGACATTAATTTAATTCTAAATGTTTTTAATAAAAATTTTTTGAAATTTAAATTTGTGGGAGGCTAATCTAATATATCTGCTTTGATACTTCAATTCCGTATAAAATTAATAACTAGCTCTAATAATCTAGCTCTACCCTGATAACAATTAAAAGAGAACAATTTGCTAGTCTCAGTGCCTTCATTTTGGGTTCTCTAGGTACACATTAGGTGTTGTAATATTGAGACAGGAGACGAAATATAAAATTATCTAGATCGGTGCCCCTTTGGTATAAAAGCTTTTATTGTATAGCTCACTGAAATTTGTTGTGATACATATTGGTATTTGTCGACATCTTCCTATAACATAAGTCGATTTACGTCTGCGTTTGAGTAACAAGCCAAAACATTCTTCGAATAAGAAGTTGTGAAAGAAATTGTCCCAATTCCCTTATGAAGAGACTGATTCAGCAATACCTTCATCAAACTTTGAAGTGTGAGAGAAAAGTTATTTCATGGTAGCAAGGAATTTTTTTTGCATACCATTTGGGAATACGAATAAAGTGACAGTTCAAGAAATGGAATACAATATTTTGTATCGATTTCATGCCCTTTTTTATAAACTTTTATTAAAATTTAAATGTGTCCTTCTTCAGAAGTTAAAATTGTTTCGCCTTTGAAAAGGACAACATTGAGTATTCTGAGGAAAATATTTCAGTTCCAGACTATGTTCACTTAAGCAACGTATTGACGATTATGAGCATCGTCTTGATTGATCTTTAAACTTACTTGAATATCGATCCTGATTTAAAAAAGGCGGAAAGCATTGACGTGAACCTAGAAGCTTTTGGGCACTGGTTTACATCACCCACTATTATAATTTATGTTTGAGCTTAAATTATCCGGTTCTCACGAAATTTCGCACGAACATGCACGTTATTATTGTACTTCTAAATGCTGAATATCAAATCGATCGGATCTGTGCTTTCTGAAAGATTGCAAAAAATACGAAAAATTCAATGTAATAACAACCCTAATCGCGGCATTTAGACCATAAAACTTGCCTGAAAGTTTCAGAGCTTTAGTTCTCTCTATTTGGGAGTTAGCGTTTTTACGGCCGAACAGAGTAACTTGACCTCGGATTCTTTATCAATAAGTCTCCAAACTAGTCGTTTGAGACCAGTTTCGACTCAAAATTCGTAGACTACAGAAATTTAGAGGAAACGATAGCACCGTGTTCCCTGGAAATAGCACGCAAAAAACATTCGAGTCCAGTATGAAAATAATCCACAAGAATTTGTGGAGAACAATCAGCAACTCCTAGTTCCCTATTTGTATTGTGTGTTGCTTCCCCATTCTTAATTTGATTTATACTAGCTAAGTAGTAGTCATTGATACTAGTTTAGTAGTAGTAATTGATACTAGCTTAGTAGTAGTAATTGATACTAGCTTAGTAGGTAGGTCAAATGAACCAGTATGACATTTGCGTCGAGGACGTGTCTTATTGCTGTCTGTAATTTTCGAAAATCGTGCAGAATGTCACATTTCATTTCCTCAGTAGCAAATAAATGAAAAAGCATAGAGAAATCGCAATGTTTGTATGAATTAGATCGATTTTTTAACATTCGACCCGATACTAGCTTCGTCGATTGATCAATATAATCGATTGATAAAGTTTTTCCGGTAGTTCAATGAGTTGAAAGGTCGAATGAACCAGTATGACATTTGTGGTGAGAGGGCGTGTCTACTTACTACCTGTAAATCGTGCAGAATGTCACATTTCATTTCCCCAGTAGCAAATCAATGTAAAAGCGTAGGGGAATCAAAATGAAATTCTAGATAGCTTCAAGACATTCTGGTGCAGAAATAAGACGATATTCTGCAATATGTAATCCAAAATCTAATTCAAAACATGCCTCGTCCTTGGCAGATTGTTATCACTGAAAATAATCGCTACTGAAGTTCTTAATTTTTGTCTGATTGACCCAAAATTATATCCAATTACATTCTTAGTTTACATAATTTTCAAAGAACTTTGAACAAAACAACAAGAACTTTTTTTATTCTAGCAATCGGCACAAAATCACCGTGTTTAAATTAAAAAAACAAGTGCCATTTTGCGCGAAATCACAAAGAACGATCTGAAGAGACAAGTGGATTGATATTCACTAAACTCTTAACAATACCAGTGTCGTTTATGCAGTCATAACTATAAACAATAGTAAATACTTTTTAAAATGTGTTCATTTCAATTTATAAAGGGTGAGTCATCTAATGTTTGTATTTTGAAGTTAGTGGTTATTTCGAGTCTGGTAACACTTCTGTCGTTCATGTTTTGACAAAAACTTAGTTTAATATTAACGAAATGGCTCGATTTAAGCTTGACAAAAACTGAAAAATATTGAAACCTTATTTCCAAAATGGTAAATCTTTTATCCAAACTGCTACAAATTACGTTGTACATTCAATAGAAATGAAATGCCCTCACAGCAAAATATTAATCAGTTTTTTATTTAGAGCCGATAAAAACTCCGAATTTTAAATGGCCTACTCTCTATTTGATGCAAAATTGAAAATGCAAAGATGTTCTTCTAGTGAATACATTTCAAAATGTAGGAGTGTATCTCATGTAGCCGCTCTTGAGAATTAATGATTGCCACTTATGCAAACAGAAAGACTGCGTTCAAACAACGTAAAGAATGAATAGATTAAAATTCAATAAATAATACTGAATCTAATTAATTAATAAAATAATTCGTAGTTTATGAGGAATTGAAAATCCATTCATGTTCTTGTGAATACATTTCAATTCGTCGCAGTAAACCAAAAAACGTATAGCCACTGTTCACTTTGAACCTGAGGATTTATAATAGCCACTCATGAACGTATCAGCAGATACGTCAACTAGGAAAACACATTAAGTGCTGTCACTCAGAATAAAATGGCGTCCTTGATCGGTGAGCCCGTAGAAACGTACTCATATTCAAATATATTAATCTATTCCCACCGGAGGTTAGCAGTGCAGTCGCAGACGGTTTTAATCGCCTCTAGCCTACTGTTAGCCTCTTGGACGGCAACAAGATGCAAGCTGCAGCTAACAACGAAGTCAATTGAAATGGCCTTGAGTTCAAACTACCGACGATGCAATTAGAAATGCACGAGGCAATGGAGAAAGGAGCGATTCCGAGAACTGAAGACTCCATCCGATGCGAATGTTTTTGTCCGCAAATATGAATAATGATCAGATTGGATTTCAGTTAATTTCCAATATCTTGGTAGATTAATGAAAGATTCAACAGTTTTCGATTATTTTGAGGGAAGTTTAGCTTGGAAATTCATCAAATGTGAACTTAAGTCTAAATATTGTTTGCTAATTGTTCAAATTTATCTTGAAAAACAGGAATCACTTCACGAAACTCATCGAACTTACGTGCATTTCGTGGTTGTCATAACCTCATAACCATCAATTAGGGCGATCAATTAGAGGAACCATGGCTCGTTTTCGCAACACATTAAGTTTAATCAATGATAAAGGTGGGCCATCTAGCGGTTCACTTCTGTCTTTCGTGTTCTGACAGAAAGTTAGTTCAATATTTGACATAACGAAATGGGTCAACTTACGCTTGAACGCAACTGGAAAATATTGAAAACTTCTATCCAAATTGTTAGAAATTTACGTGGGAAATTCAATAGAAATCAAATGCCCTCACAGCAATTTGTGAGTTCGTGAAACTGGATCGTTATTTGATAAAATTATCGGTTCACGTTCTCGTTCAGTAAGCACACCTGAAAACATTGTTGCTGTAGCCTAGAATGAACATTCATCAACACCAACTCGTCATCGTGCTCAAGAACTAAATATTTCTCGTACTTCTCTGAAACCAATATTGCATAAAGACCTCAGTATGAAGGCTTACAAAGTTCAACTAGTACAAGAAGTGAATTCTCATAGCCATCCGATGCGTTTCCACTTTGCTCAGTGGGTAAATAATCGCATGACCGAAGATAAGCATTTTCCCAGAAAAACCATATTTAGAGATGATATTCATTTTTTCTTTGGAGCACTATTTTCCGTAGAGATCCGTGTTACGATAACCTTGATGCCTTGAAACACCAAATCGAAATTGTCATTCATGAGATTGAGCCGCAAACATTCGACAATGTACTGAAAAATTGGCGGTTACTTGAATAATATTCAATGGTAAATGTCAAGGTTCAGCTTTTCCAACAAACTCTCAACTTTGGAAAAATATTCATTAGTTTTTTATTTATAGCCGACCAAATATGCAAATTTTAAATGGCCTACTCCTTACACGTTCCGTAAGACAGAACACAATAAGCAATTGATGATTGTTAAGCTCGGTGACGAATTGATACCTTTGGATCATCATTAACGATCCAAAGGTATCAATTCATCACCGAGCTTAACAATTTAACTTGTGTCTATTGTCAAGCATAGGATTATCATTACACGTACGTTTGGTGAATGGGCTGAAGTAAATATTACTTACTATTGATTTAACGTTTCATTTAAACATTCTGTCCAGTGACGGAGCACACTGAAATTGATGTCAATACACAGAATTGCCGAATTTAAGGCCTCAATAATTCCTAAGCCATAACGCCATAGAGTCACCGTTGGGTGCGTTTTATGGTGTCTAGATTCATGGGTCCATATAATTTCATAAATGGTGACAATCCGAACATTACATTCAGCGGTGAGCGGATCAGAGAAATGATTACTGAATATTTCGTGCCTCAATTGAAAGGCGTTAATGCTGCAGATATTTGGTTTCACCAGGACGTTCTCACATGTCAGAGATCACGCAATGTACTTAATTTAGATGATAGAAATATTTGAGCGCTTAGTTCCAAGAAATGTATCTATTACCTGGCAATCTCATACCTGTGCCATTTTATTATTTTCTCTAGGAATATGACGCGTACCTATATCGATAAATCAAAAGCAACTGAGTATTTTATAATAAAAGATCCTTGGGTGTTAGCTGAAATACAGCAAATGCAGAGAGTCTACGAAAATTGGACCTCCGATTTGTGCTATGTATGCACTAATCACGTGAAAAACATGCCCGAAATTCATACACTAAGCCATCGGTCAAATAAAGGGTGATTCATTTAGAGGTACTTTTTGTCGTGGGGATATAATTGCAAATTACGCATGCTCTGTGTTAACTGAAGTGCCATTTCTGTTCAGTAGTGTCTGACAATTCATAATTGGAAGATTTAGCCCGGCAAACATCTACAAATTGTTCAACTTTGTTACGAAAATGGGCGCTCTACGAGGAATGTGTAGAAGAAGTATGGACCGATTATTCCATCGGCCCATAAACCACACCAAATAGTTATTTTTTTTTTTTGGGATTCAATTTCAGCTCTTGAACCTCTTCGGGTTTTTCATCACCCCAAATACGCGCATTTTGTTTATTCACGAACCCATTAAGCCAAAAATGGGCCTCATCGGTGAAAAAAAAGTTGTTGAATATGACAGGTCCAGCTATTGATAACGGCGACGAATCGACACTTCACACTCTTCGCTACCGCCCCTATATTTTCTTCACTACTTGCTGGTTGTGGTCTATTTGATCGAGTATTATCCAATAATGAAAATTGGGATTCAAACATACGGATGGTAGAGCTAATTGTGCGTTCGGTAGGCGGATTATATGGACCATAAGTTGCTCTAAACGCCCGATACACATTCCTCGTAGAACGTCCATTTTCGTAATGGAGTTGAACAATTTGTAGACGCTGTGTCAGACTGAGTCTTTCCTTTATGAATTGTCAAACACTGCTGAACAGAAATTGCACTTCAGTTAACACGAGGCATACGCAATCTGCAATTAAAACTCCACCACAAAAAGTACCTCTAAATGAATCACCCTTTACAACCAAATTAAAGGGTATTAGTACAATTTTCTGTATTTTACTTCATTTGAAAGTTTTTCGCCTCTAAAAAGAAACATCCCTCACAGAAAAACAAACTTTTTGTTGGTATTAGAAGATTACACTTGTCATCGACCAAACAAATCTGCTGTAATCAGATGTTTACGAGATTAGCACTTGAAGAAAATGAAGGAAATTGAGTTCTGACAAACCTTTTTCTGGTTAAATGGTCATATTAAATGTCTCACTATAAAACGGATGGTTTAATGTTAATTGACGCTGTATATGTACACACTAGGGTTCGAAAAACTAGTTCCACATATTCCGAAAAATAGCTCTAGTCAACACGGGACCAGAGTTTTTCGTAAGTTCATACTTTAGGAGGAAAAACCTAAAATCAGTTTTGTAACGCTCTAATATTTCAGTACAAAGAATACACCGAACACCGTCCATTTTTGTGCGTATTCACTAAGAACAGCGTGCTATCGTTTTGCCCAAATGTCTGTAATTTTCGAATTTTGAGCCGAAAATTGTTTCAAACGACAAGATTGAGCTCAGCTTGAAGAATCCAAGATCAAAAATAATTTTCTCAGGTCCAGGCCTCGTAACCACTGTTACTTTCGAACGGAAAGAGCTAGAGACTTGAAACTGGCAGGTAGGTTTGAGGCGTAAATATCCCAGATAGGTTCGTTAATAGGCAGAATTTATTTAGATTTGAACCTTTGTCTTATTTTTCCAATATTTCTGTGACTACTGATCCAATCAAAACAAAAATTGGCCTAAATTTTTCATGGGTGGTTTAGAGCCTAAATATATCATATCATTTGTTTAAAAAGGGGCAGAATCAGCTAGATGAATTCAGAGTTATTTTTGTTTGAAATTTTATTTTTCAAATATTTCCGAAAGTTAAAATCTCATCGACAAATTTAGTTCCTATTTAGATATGAACTAAGCACACAAGAGCTCAAGATTTCATTATCTGAATTCGGCAAAAAGTATGAAATATAATTGGAGTTTTGTTGAATATAAATATACTTTTCCCACTCTTCTTTTTGCAAATTTATAACGATGCAGATTGAGGGAAGAAGGATGGAGACTTTTACCACGCAATTTTCATTTTCAGAGGAATAGTTTTATTTAAAAAAATTTCACAAAGTTTTTATGTTTCATAATTTATTCAGAATCCTGACACGTCTTTCGGTCTTTCGACCATCTTCAAAGGAGTACAAAAAGGAACTAAACTTGAAATCGAAAAGCTTCTTTCATTACACTTAGGACATCTGTGTATTTTTATGGCGCATGGAAATAACAGCATCCAATATGGTTGTTGCCAAAGAGTATTTGGGAATTTGTTAAATTCTCTTTTTTTCTCAATGGCTTTTTTGATTCAAAAAATCTCCAAATAGTCCATTTACCCTTATTAACATTATATAGTAAAATGACATCTTTCTCATTAAAAAAATTATTATTTTCTATACAATGTTCTGCAAAACCGGTTGATTTCTGGTTTTCAACATAGACATCCTATGTACTTTGATTCTATGTTGTAAACATCGGCCTGTCTGTTCCTATATATGCAGCATAACAATCATCACATTTTATTTGATAAATCATCCTACCTAAATTGTTTTAATATTCAAATTTTGTTATATTTCTTCTATCAAGTAAAAGGCCTTTCTATTTTATTTTATATATAATATATAATTATATTTTGGCTTCAATAAATCTCATTATAGAATGTCAATGAATTTAAATAAACCTTAAAATAACTCACACTGTTCTTTGATTTTGTTAGAACATAGATCAATCTTGAATTATATAGTTGATCGGTATTTCGAAGCTTAAGTCTTTTAACACGTGAGTGATATAGGTTATGTTTTTGATTTTGATATTTGGAATGTTAAAAGAGGACTGAAGACGGGATTGTCTAGAATTATATTTGTTTTTTGAAGATATAGTGCACATTTTTTTTATAGATTTTTGAAATAATTTATTCGAATATTCAAATATATTAAATATCTCAAATAAATTATATTCTTTGAGAAGTCCTTTAAGTGTGTTCATGTTTTTAAAAGGCAATTGGTGTTCTTAACGGTAAGACCAGAAACAAAATTTTGTCTCCTTTAAATATTTATTCATTAATTTTAATTACTTTCGTATATCTGTTGGGTTATTTATTCCATTTGACATTATATATTGAGTTTTGATTATATACGTCCATTAAATGTAAGCGGTGCTTGTTAGACATAAATTTATTTCTAAAAGTTTTTTGAATAAAAATTTTTTTGAAATTAAAATTGTAGAAGATAAACATATTTCAATTTGTTTTAATATTCAAATTTTGTTATATTTCTTCTATCAAGTAATAGGCCTTTCTATTTTAAATTATTTCTATTTACTGCTAAAAAATTAATTCCCATTTTATAAAGACCTTTAGAAATCCTACTGCTGAAAGCTTTTATATAAGCCATAGAAAACCATATTTTCTCTTCTTCATAAGGATCAATTATATTGATACAAATTTTTTTTAAATATTGTGGCAAGGTTTCTTTTTAATCATTTTGTTAATGATTTCAGTTCTAAAGCCATTGTTCACCGCTGTGGTTTTAATTATATCGACTTCTTTTCGGATATTAACTTCGTTTAAAGGCATGCTCAAAAGTCTATGAATGAGAGTATGGAAGGTTGAAATTTTAATTTGCCATGACTGATTGGATTTTGAATGGATTATGGTATCAGTAATGGTAGGTTTTATAAAAATGTCGAATTCGATCTTATTATTACTATGACTTATATTAAGATCTAAAAAGTTGATTGAAGAATTTTTTTCCATTTCTATTGTGAATTTAATATTTTCACTTATGCTATTCAGATAATTCAAAAATTGCGATAGCAGCCTGTCAGTTCCAGTCCAAATGGAAAATACGTCATCTACATATCTAGACTGTGTGATTTTTTTTTAAATAAAATTGTTATAATGTTTCACCTGGTGCCAACCGCATAATCCATTCATTTAATAATCTGAAGAATAGTTCTTAAATTGCAGGTATTTAACTTTCAGATGACAAAACACAGAATTCTGTGTTTTCATTCATCATATCATTGTTTGCGCGATGTTGCATGGGCAAATATCGATAATTTTCTTTCAAAGTGGAAAAACCATCAAACTGTAAACCGATAAACGGGTCAACAAGCATCAGTCAAGATATAAATGCATCGAGCATTAATCAAGAAATGTAGCTTTTTTCAGAAACACTTCACCAATTTGAAATTATCTAGAGGAATGGACTGTTGAACAAGCTCGCAAAAGATTCTGACTTCACGTCAGTGCTTTCTTAGATTTTTTTATAGAAATTATTATTTGAACGTAAAAACTAACTGGAAAACCACTCAACTCATATAAACCTGAGTAAATTTACGATGAATTCTAGTTTGAAATAATAGACATGTGATCATAAGTAAAGCTGAAAGTTCAATGAATGCCTTGGCAAGACCAAATGTTCAACCGTATAACACAATTTTTCCACTCAACCCTTCACTTTCTGAGTATGATTTAACACCTTCGAAATTCTATTTTAACATTTTACAATAATTTTATCGCCAAATAATTTGGCATCTCTGCGTACACGTGTAGACATTGAAATACTGGCACTTTCAATCAGTGAATGTCTGAAACGATCAGTTTTATCGGTTACTTTTTTAACATTGGTATTTTAACTCTATCTATAGGCCACCATTGCTGAAATCGCTATTTTTGTCGAGTTCTGCATTCTACTGATTATATTTGAAAATCTTTTTCAGAGGAAGGCAATTATTTCTAGTTATTTGCTTTGGTTTCATTGGAGTGTTTAGGTTTTAAGATTTTATCGAAATGAATTATTTGCTAACAATCAAGTAAAAAAATTCCCTTTTTTCATTATTTATTTCATAGATAATAATTTCAATTTGTTTTTCATTTATGCGCACAGTGGTTTTTGCATTTGAAAAATACTTTATATGACCTTTGTGTATATTCTGTGGACAAATCAGAGAATGTAAGTGGTTGTTTAGTTTAATCTCTAAGTTGACAGTTTATATTCTTGCTTTTCTAGATACACGAGGCATATAACTATTGAAGATATTTTTATCAATTGTTTTTTCAACTGTTGGAAATTTTTGAAGTGGAATTTGTTTTTCTATTATATCGATATGAAACAGCTGTCACCACCAAAGTTCGATCAATATTCCATATTTTCTTTGGATCCTGTTATCTCCGTTTGATACTGTGTGATTAATGGTAATTCTTATGTATATCAAAAAGTGAACAGTGATCCTTAAGGAATTTATTTAATTTAATTTTCAAGATATTTTTTGAAATTTGAATCTATAGTAGGTATAAGGTGTTTTTTTGGAGTTGAAGAACTTTTAATTGATATAAAAGACATTCAAACTACGATTGAAGCCAAATTTTTCTTTATTTGAAAGATAATTCTATAACATTTATATTTCAAAAATAATTTCCGGCATATGTCCACCACGACACGACTAGCTCTGAGGAATCGCATTCGATCAGACCAATTTTGTATCACTTTTTCTAATAATTCAGCCTTATTTCATCAATAGCACGAGTTATGTTCGCTTCCAAAGCGTCTATTGTTTCTGCTTTAACAGCATAAACCAATGACTTGATATAACCCCAAAGAAAATAATCCAGTGTTATGTTGCATGATCTTGGAGGCCAATTAATTGGACCATTTCTCGAAATAATGTTATCGCCAAATTATTCTTTCAATAAATCAATTGTTACGGTAGCATCATGAGGTGTAGCACCATCTTGTTGGAACTAAAACACTTCTGGGTCGATACCATTCAAATTTTGAAACAAATAATCATTTATCATCGATCTGTAACGAGCACCATTCACTGTTACATTAGCTCCAGCATCGTTTTTAAAGACATAGCCGTTCAACCAGAAATGAGCTTCATCACTAAACAAAATTTCACGATAAAAAGTGGATCAACTTCAAGCTGTTCTAGGGCCCAATCAGCAAACAAACGACGCTCATTATGGTCAAGTGGCTTTAATTCTTGAACCAGTTGGATCTTGTATGGGTGTAGACCAAGATCTTTACGCAAAATTTTCCATGCGGTGGATACACAGAGTCCAACTTGTTGTGAACGTCGACGAATAGACGAATCTGGATCATCATTAACGCTAGGACACACAGCAGCGATATTTTCTTCTGTACGTATAGTTTTTTGTCTTGTTGTTGCTGTTGCAACGAGTAGAGAAAATGTCCGATATCTATCGATAGTTCGACAATTAAGCTGCTCTGATGGACGTATGTAAATCATAAATTTCACGAAGTGCTTTAAAGTTTGGCGAATAGAACACTGATTTTGAAAATAAATTTCAACAATTTGTAAACATTGTTGCGACGTGAATCTTTCCATGATAATTTGTCAATGCTTACTGAACAGAAATATCAAAACAACATTCTGTCAAATCATAATTATCCCTATTGAAAGTTCTATCACTCTAAAAAAAAACACCCGATATTACAGAATTTATCCGATATTTAAGCGATTGATCTGAAGTTTGGGGTCCCACAAAGGGTATAATAACCAACAATTTCCAGAGGAGCGTTTGATTAAAATATTCAAACCAAAACAATAAATTTTGCCAGTGTTTTTCACCTTTCAAATCATCACATGTAACTACCTTAGGAAAAAATTGTCAAATCTGAAATTTTCAGGGGAAATTGGTTGTTGAACAAGGGCGCAAAAGCTTCCAACTTCACGTCAGTGCTTTTCAGACTTTTTTTAATTGTGTTCAAATTCTACCTCAAAAATTTTAGCTTTCTAAATTTTTTCTGTTGAAATTTATCTTGCCCGAAGAGGGAAAGACAACTGTACCTCCAATTTTTCATATCGAGGTCTGATGTAAATGTCCTGATTAAAATTTGCAAAATGCATATAACGGGTTTTCCAATAAGAATGATACACTTCGAAATGATTATAATGGCAACACTGAATATTATTTTTGACATCTCCCATGTTATCTGTGTTCAGTGTCATGGGTGCTCATTTGTAAAAACTGTAATTATTTTTATTTTTCAAATATTAAGATAAGCTGATGAGTTACCGTTGTAATAATTCTAATTGCTTTTTAAAGATGTTCTACATGTTTTAGTAATTTTCTTAAAGGAACTTATTTTAAGCAAGTTGTTTTCGAAGAAGATCTTGAGGTTATATTTTGTATATTTGGAAAGGAATTTAGTTTTCATAAAAGAAGGAACGAAACAGAATTTTGGACTCTTCAAGTACTTATTTAATAATTTTTACTTGGCTATTTATATTTCTTTGAATTTCTTTTATGCCTTTTGGTAATGTGTAGTAAGTATTAATTCTATGTCTACTAAATTGACACAGTGTGTTCTGAAGACATTTATTTAATTTAATTCTAAAAGTTTTTGAATACAAATTTTTCTTAAAATTAAAATTTGTAGCACGTTAACAGAATAAATCTGCATGATATTTAAAATTCTTTTCAATGATGAAGCTCATTTTTGGTTGAATGGTTATGTAAACAAACAGAAGTGTAGAATTTGGAGAAATGGAAATCCACACGAAACTATTCAGATACCATAACATTGAGATAAAGTCACTGTGTGGTGTGTAATTCATGCTGGCGGAGTCTTTGGTACATAAATGGTCAAAGAGTAATAGTTAATGGAAGAAGATATAGAAAAATGTTAAATGAATTATTTTCTGCTGTTTAAAGAACGATACAGAAACATGATAAAAGTTTTTTTCCTGCTGTTTTTGAGAATAATCTGGAGGATATGTGGTTCCAACAAGATGGTGCTACGTGCCACCTCAACAATTGATTCTATTGAAAAGAAATTTGTTCATAAAATTATCTCAAGAAATGATCCAGTTATTTATCCTTCTAGGTCGTGTGATTTAACATTATGTATTTTTATATATGTTTTAAGGATTATTTTTTTTATTCAAAATACTCCTTACTAAAGAGATTTGGGTCCAAATTTATCAGGTTCTTTCTCTGGAGGATGTTCTATGCTATATTTTCTTTAAAAAAGGAAAATGAAAAAACGCCTCTTTGAATGACATGTCAAATTCGTATCTTATTTTATTGGATATTTCCGTGATATAACCTAATTTATAGACCATGCTTATCCAAAAATTGGTTAGTTGTTGCAGAAATGTCCAATGAAAAAAAGTTATTTTCATATATGTTTTAGTGATAATTTTATTTATACAAATAACTCCTTACTGAAGAGATTTGGGTTTGAATTTATCAGGTTCTTTCTCTGGAGAATGTGCTAAATATTCTTTAAAAAGGCCTTTTTGAATTATATGTTTTTGGTGGTGGAAATTGTGAACATGCAATCGAGATATATATGTACAAGGTAATGTCTGAATAATTTGGTCATACATGTATATGTATATATGTATATGTCTATAAAGTGATACAGTGTATCTAAGACATGTTTTTTAAAATTTAATTTTAAATGTTTTCTTGAAATTAAATTTATAATAAAATCTGTAGAGGTTCTGGAGAATTAATTCCAGCTATTATCTGAAACATCTTGTGATTCCTTTCTTTAATCATGTATTTTTATGTAATATATGTTTAAAGGATTATATCTTGCTAAAGAGATTTGGGTCCAAATTTATCAGGTTCTTTCTCTGGAGGATGTTCTATGCTATATTTTCTTTAAAAAAGGAAAATGAAAAAACGCCTCTTTGAATGACATGTCAAATTCGTATCTTATTTTATTGGATATTTCCGTGATATAACCTAATTTACGTATAGACCATGCTTATCCAAAAATTGGTTAGTTGTTGCAGAAATGTCCAATGAAAAAAAGGTATTTTTATATATGTTTCAGTGATCATTTCGTTTATACAAATAACTCCTTACTGAAGAGATTTGGGTTCGAATTTATCAGGTTCTTTCTCTGGAGAATGTGCTATACATTCTTTAAAAAGCCCTTTTTGAATTATATGTTTTTGGTGGTGGAAATTGTGAACATGCAATCGAGATATATACATTCTGTCAAGAAAGTACCGGGAATTATCGATTTAAATCTGGCGGGGCAATGAGGCAGGTAAAAATTGTTTTTCCTAGGTTGGTACCACTGTCCTTGATTACTATGCCAAGCTTGAGCGGGATCTGTCAACTAGTGTGTTTGCAACAGCTGATTAAGTCAGTCGATGTCAGAGTGCGTGCCGATTTTTACTATGGGTGATTACGTTGAGACGATAACGCGCCTTCTCACCGAGCTACGATTGTGACTGACTTTCTCGCCAAAAACTCAACAAACGTGCTTCAGCAACCACCGTATTTGCCGGATTTGGCTCCCTGCGACTTTTTCCTCTTCCCAAAACTAAAATTGCCCCTTCGTGGCACCCGTTTTGAGTCGATTGAAGCCATAAAACAAAATTCGGCGCGAGAGCTAAAGTCCATCCCGGAAAGCGCCTATAAAAAATGTTTCGATAATTGGAAGTGTCGTTGGCATAGATGTATTGGAGCAAATGGAGCCTATTTTGAAGGCGACCCAACAAATTTTGACGATTAAATGTAAAAATGTTGTTTTAATTGAAAATTCCCGGTACTTTCTTGACAGAGTAGTATGTACAAGGTAATGTCTGAATAATTTGGTCATTATTTTATATTTCTTTTGATTCTTTATTGGTTACTTTCCACCACATGTGATGATAATATATATGTCTATAAACTGATACAGTGTATCTAGGACATGTTTTTTAAAATTTAATTTTGAATGTTTTCTTGAAATTTAATTTATAATAAAATCTGTAGAGGTTCTGGAGAATTAATTCCAGCTATTATCTGTAAAATCTTGTGATTCCTTTCTTTAATCATGTATTTTTATATATGTTTCAAGGATTATTTTGTTTATTCAAATTATTCCTTTCTAAAGGGATTTGGGTCCAAATTCATCAGGTTCTTTCTCTGGAGGATGTTCTATGCTATATTTTCTCCAAAAAAGAAAAATGAAAAAACGCCTCTTTGAATGACATGTCAAATTCGTTTCTTATTTTATTGGATATTTCTGTGATATAACCTAATTTACGTATAGACCATGCTTATCCAAAAATTGGTTAGTTGTTGCAGAAATGTCCAATGAAAAAAAGGTATTTTTATATATGTTTCAGTGATTACTTTGTTTATATAATACAAGTAACTCCTTACTGAAGAGATTTGGGTTCGAATTTATCAGGTTCTCTGGAGAATGTGCTATAGGTTTCTCTGGAGAATATGCTATAGGTTTCTCTGGAGAATGTGCTATACTACTCTGTCAACAAAGTACCGGGAATTTTCAATTAAAACAACATTTTTACATTTAATCGTCAAAATTTATTGGGTCGCCTTCGAAATAGGCTCCATTTGCTCCAATACATCTATGCCAACGGCACTTCCAATTATCGAAACATTTTTTATAGGCGCTTTCCGGGATGGACTTTAGCTCTCGCGCCGAATTTTGTTTTATGGCTTCAATCGACTCAAAACGGGTGCCACGAAGGGGCAATTTTAGTTTTGGGAAGAGGAAAAAGCCGCAGGGAGCCAAATCCGGCGAATACGCTGGTTGCTGAAGCACGTTTGTTGAGTTTTTGGCGAGAAAGTCAGTTACAATCGTAGCTCGGTGAGAAGGCGCGTTATCGTCATGCAAAATCCATGAGTTGTTCGCCCACAAATTTGGCCGCTTCTTACGGATACGCTCACGCAAACGTTTCATAACGCCTAGGTAATACTCCTTGTTTACCGTCTGACCCTCTGGAACGAATTCGTAGTGCACCACGCCACGGATATCGAAGAAAACAATGAGCATCACCTTCATTTTCGAGAGGCTTTGGCGTGGTTTTTTCGGTTTCGGCTCATTTTTTGCCACCCATTCCGATGATTGCTGGCTTGTTTGCATATCGTACTCGTAGACCCAGGTCTCATCACCAGTTATAATGCGTTCCGTGAATGTAGAATCGGAATTACAGCGATCCAGCATGTCTGAAGCAACCTGTTCGCGATGACGTTTTTGAAGAAAATTCAGGTCTTTCGGTACGAGTCGTGCGGCCACCTTTCTCATGCCCAACATATCAATCAAAATCGTACGTGCGGACTCGTGGGATATCTTAAGATCATGTGCTATCTCTCTCAAGCTGGTACGACGGTTTTCCAGCACCCTTTCCTTAATTTTATCGACGTTATCTTCGATCGAAGCCGTCGATGGGCGACCACTTCACGACCGTCCTTGAAGGCTCTATACCACTGATATGCACGAGTTTTCGATAGAGCATTATCATCAAAGGCCTTTTGCAACATTTTCAATGCATCGGCACACGAAAATTCATTTGCAACACAAAACTTTAAACAAATTCTTTGCTCAACGTAATCACCCATAGTAAAAATCGGCACGCACTCTGACATCGACTGACTTAATCAGCTGTTGCAAACACACTAGTTGACAGATCCCGCTCAAGCTTGGCATAGTAATTAAGGACAGTGGTACCAACCTAGGAAAAAAAAATTTTACCTGCCTCATTGCCCCGCCAGATTCAAATCGATAATTCCCGTTACTTTCTTGACAGAATGTATATTCTTTAAAAAGGCCTTTTTGAATTATATGTTTTTGGTGGTGGAAATTGTGAACATGCAATCGAGATATATATGTACAAGGTAATGTCTGAATAATTTGGCCATTATTTTATATTTCTTTTGATTCTTTATTGGTTACTTTCCACCACATGTGATGATTTTGTATATGTCTATAAAGTGATACAGTTTATCTAGGACATGTTTTTTAAAATTTAATTTTGAATGTTTTCTTGAAATTTAATTTATAATAAAATCTGTAGAGGTTCTGGAGAATTAATTCCAGCTATTATCTGTAACATCTTGCGATTCCTTTCTTTAAATCAAGTCACATTTTTAATCTAGTAATCCAATAACAACTGAGCAATTAAAAATACACAATGAACGTAACATTCATGAAATACAGCCAAATTTATGTAAGAGAGTGATGAAAAATTGAGTTGACAGAATACAGTATGTACGGAGAAATCGTGATGTTATCTGCCATACCTAATGGTATAATTTAACCTTTCAGAAAAAAAACTGTGTCTCACTGAGAAACTTATTTGTTAATTTTTAACTTGTATCATCGCTTTTGGAAAACACTATATATGAAGCGTCCTGGTAAAAGCGCGCTAAAACTAGAGTACGAGTGCAATGTCATGTCAATAGCCTTAAATTTTCATCACCTTTGCAAACATTCCAAGCAGCAGATATTTTATAAAACACAGGTAGATGCTAATCCATTTAAAGGAGTCAAAGCTAATTTGTGCGGAAGTCATTTAACACAATGCCATGCAGTGTTGCACAATAATTGGTCAACTTATTATCAAAATGGGTTAATGAAGCAATGAAATAAAAGCCAAGCGGAGTTATAACTTTATTCACTACAAAATCAAACACACAATTCAAAGGAAGCAAGAACACTTTTCACTGAGCCCCAGAGCACTTCACATTCGCGATATCACGAGCTCAGCTTTACGATACATCCAAGTTTACAAAACATGTCTCCTAAACAATGCACAAACTTTCCTATCTCGACTTTTTCAGAGTTATGGCTGTAAACAAACGATACTTACACAAAACGCAAGGCGATATAAACAAACGGCTTCATTCATCCAACCGGTGCACACAACCGCGAGGAGTTCGGCACAACACTTGTAAGGAAGAACATCAAATGGTGGGCCGACTCGATGCCGCACAAAGACACAGCAATAAATAAGGCGTGCAATTACGAAGCGTCATAGAATTGTACAATTACCGTCGAAAGGCTGAACGTTGAGACGCTGGAATGGCCGCCTGGACGTAACAGAATCGGACGCGTTGCACCGAACGACTGCAGCCCGTACACGATTAGTTTAGATATGCCATGCCCTCGATCCTCTCTATGTATGTGTGTATGTGTACATATGGTCTCAAGGACATCTACAATTATATGGGCTGCGCGTAGTCTGGTTTGCTCACTAGCAACGATGCCACATGTGATATGAAAGCTTCAACGAAATTTTGGTTACTCTCGGTGGCGTAGGTTTGCATTTTGGCGCTAATCGGATCAACCCTTGCTTTGAATTGTTCTCCGTTCGATGTGATAACTTTTTGATTCATAGAGAGAGGAATCAATTGAATTTGTCTTCTAAACTCAACAATGTTTTATTTCGAAATTCGGAACCATTTAATTCCTCTATAATTTCATACCAAATTGTACTTGAAATTTAAAAATCAAAACAGATTTATTCTGTCAGCCTCCTATAAATTTTAATTCAAAAAAATTTCAGAATTAAATTTATGTCTTATAATAACTGATTAAATTTAGTAGACATATAAAATTAAATCAAAACTCATATATACAATAACAAATGGAATTAAAATCCCAACAAATATGAATTGTCAATTAAAATTAATAAATAAATATTTGAAGCAGTAAATATTTTGTTTCTGAACTTATATTCATGAAAACCAAATCTTTTTCAAAAATGCAAAACATAATTCAAGAACTTCCCAAAACTATTTCATTTGAAATATTTAATATATTTAAATATTTGAATAAGTTACTCCAAAAATCTCTCAAAACATGTAGCACCTCCTCAAAATGCAATTTGAAATCAAATAAGGTCATCGTCAGTCCAACATCACATTTAAAAAATTAAATCAATTAACAATAAATAACTTACCAGAAAGACTCCGAATCCTTGTTAAACAAAAACTAAAATTAGAGAACTTTGAAAATCCAACGTATTCTATGTTCATCACAAAAATAACACTAAGCTTTTAAGGTATTTTATGGTATTTTATTGGTTTTAACTAAGGCCATAAAATACCTTACAAGCTCTGTGTGATTTTTGTGATGAACATAGAATACGTTGGATTTTTAAAGTTCTATAATTTTAGTGTTTGTTCAACCAGGATACCACGAGGTTTTTCTGGTAAGTTATTTATTGTTAATTGATTTTATTCAGGAATTAAATTAATGTCATATAAGCACCGCTTATATCAAACGACATATAAAGTAAACATTCATTATAAGACATCCGAATGAGATAACAACATCCAATAAATATAACTTGTTAACAATAATCCTATAAATTAAGTATTTTAAGTAGACAAAATTTTTTTTCTGTTCATCCCTCTTATGAAAACAGATATCTTTCAAAAATGTTTAACATATTCTTAAGAATTTCATCATTAAACTATCTTAATTAGAATATTCAATATTATTGGATATCTAACTAAGTTACTTTCTCGAAAATCTCAAGATATGTAAAAACATTACTAAAAAACAAGTTTCAAGAGAGACTTTGCTCGTCAGTACTCAATCATATTCAATAAAATATAATATCAATCAACAAAAAATATTCACTTACCTTTACCAATCCTTTACATATCTTGGGATTTCCTAAAAAGTAACTTAGTTAGATATCGAATAATATTGAATATCCTAAGATAGTTTTATGATGGAATTCTTAAGATAATGTTAAACATTTTTGAAAGATATTTGTTTTCATAAGAGGGATTAGCAGATACAAAATTTTTTTCTACTCAAAATATTCAATTCATAGGATTTTTGTCAACAATTTATATTTATTGGATTTTGTTATCTCATTTGGATGTCTTATAATGAATGTTTAATTTATATGTCGTTTGATATAAGCGGTGCCCATATAACAATTCAATTCCTGAAGTTAGAATATATCTGTTAATATTAAAATATTTAAATAATTAGTAAATATTCTACGATATTTTTGTATCTCACGATACACATTTTGTCAAATAACCCCTGTCAAATTCAAAATGACATATTTTGAATTTTTATCAACTGAAATATGATAATTAAAATCAAAAGTTGGCGAAGTAATTTAACATAACACACAATACTTTGCTGACTTTTGATTGCTATATTTCAGTTGATAAAAATTTAAAATTTGTCATTCTTAGAGCAATGCTTCTTTGACAGAATGTGTTTTGTAGGATATAAAAATATCGTACGATGTTTACTAAGGATATTACGTAGTAATTCATTTCATTTTGATGAAAGCTTTTGAAATTAAGGCTCATCTCACTTCAATATTAAGAATTTTGGGTGATTTAATAAATAAAAAAGAGTTTTCAGAGATTTTGTACATTAAAATTTGCATAGGTTTCGCAGAATTGCTCTAGTTAATATAATATATGAAATATCATGTAAAATTTCATATGAAGTTTAAGAACAAAACTTTATATTACCATCCATTTCAAAAGCTATTTCAATAAAAAAAAATCGATAAAACGGATAAATTTCAATCAAATTGATAGGGACCGTTATCAAATATCCATTAAAAGCATTAATTTCATGTGAAAAATTATTAGTTATTTGCAACGTCCATACGTAAGTTAAATTGTTTGAAAACCAAATCGCCGGTGAAAACATTATGAATCAGTAAGGCACAGCTATCGAGAAAAAGTATTTGAAACCTTCGAAAGAACCAAAGGCAAACTAACTTCACCCTATAGAATCATAGCTCAAATAGGCGCTTACTCTAAACTTAGTTGAAGTTTTTCCGATGCATTAATTTTTTCAACCAATACGCAAAATTGTGGTAACTGAAGCTTGAAACTACAGCAACATCCTGTTGCTAATTTAACTACATAATAAGACAAGGATGTGTGATATATTTTCTATGCATATTCAAACGATCTTGATTGTAAACAGGAAGTCACTGTTGGGTTCAGAAGTTACGTTTCTTCATATATCTCGCCCATGGTTGCAACACTTTAGGTTTGTCACATTGTAAATAAACAAAGTACAATAATAATGTCAAGTACAAGTTCAATAGAACAACAGTCGGTCATAGTGATGCATTACGTGTGAATGGGAACGATTAGATTTGAAGGATGAATAACTCGTAGGATGTGGTTTAGATTTCCTCGGCTAGAGTTGCATACGGACGAATAGTTGGGAAATCGTTATAAGTCATTTGAGTATGTCGTATTTCAACGAAGTGTTTTCTGTGAAGAATGAAGTATTCATTTCATTCACCACCTAATTTTGATTTAGCTGCGTTCTGCTTTACACAATCCTGGAGCTATTAAATGTAGTAGGAGCAAAATCCTGTAAATTCAGGAAAATGGATAACAAACGTTTTAACCCTATTTGAATCCTATTCAAAGAACTCCTTATATGTATGACTTTCAAATGAAAAAAAATCTTGCCAAATATATATTAAATAAAGGGAAGCTTCAGTTGTATCATAATGTAGTGAACATAATAGAACGTTAGGGTAATATAGAGATGAGTGCGCCCCCTATGGAGTTACAGTTGAGGTTTAAGTAAAAAGCTTAACAGTGGACTGAGTGTCACTTTCTTTGTCGATAAGACTGAAAAATTCAGCGAGTATCATCGCCTCGTGAAACCGGAGTAAGAATTGAATTCAATCTAAACGTAGTCATCTCCTATTTTATTGGTGGTATCGTTTTTAAAAGTTACGAATTAATGCGAATCATGACCTTACTATTAATCCCCAAGGATTGAATGAGCATCTATCGTATTGTATATTCCCAAGAATAATAGTAGATTAAGGACCCTGAACGAACAAAAAGTTGGAGAACTAAACTATTCTGTGACACAAATACACTACAGTTTAATGAAATAATTAAAACTAAAAGCGAACTATCCAGATATTGTTTCGAAGCAGTCATGAGTTTCAGTGAAGACAGCATTCTTAACTTGCGTTATAGTTAGTTTGTAATCAGAATTTGGAAAACCTCTTTTTCTCTTTTGGTGGAACAGCTATATTCCTAATACACTGTTCAAAAATTGAGGTGGATAACATTAGCACATAAAGGAAAATGAAAAGGTGATTTCGTATATGTACTGAGGTATAGTCTGTCTAGAAGGTACCGGAATTTATTATTTTTCATAATTTTAATATACTTCTTTTTTGTAACATTCTAAGGCGAAGGTAATGTATAAAATAGATTGTGCAGATAGTCGGCTATGGCCAAACTTCCATGGCCACACTACTTGTCAAATATTATTGATAGTCATCAGGTATACAATTTATGAAATAATGTCGCTACTGGAAAAAAAACAGGTAGAATATTTGTATAGAAAAGGTTTTCGAAACGTTAAAAAATTAGTGCAATTGACTGATCTGGAAAAAAGTGCTGTATATGAGACAATAATGAAGAAGAAAAATGGCTGGATATGAGGCATAGACCAGTTTCAGAAGACCGAGTAAGATTAAAAGAAACAATTTAAACGCTTTATTGGCCTTAGGACGACACAATCAGCGCCTGGGGTTTCGCAAATTGGCTAACAGATTTGGAAATCAACGAAATGTAAAAGTGTATCCCGAAACCGTCCGTATGTCACTGAAAAAACAAAGCTACATATCAGGAAACCCAAAAAAAATCCCTATAATGGCGCCTTTACAAAAGGAACGAAGGATGGAGTTTTGTCAACGTTCTCAAGAAGATAGTTTTAATAATGTCTTTGTATCTGATAGAAGTTGTTTCCAGCTTGGTGAAAATCACTTAAAAATCTCATCAAAACAACCTAATACCGTTCAAATTTCCCACCAAAATAATGGTTTGGGGAATAATATCTCAGCGTGGTGCTACGCCTCTCTGTAAAGTTGATGGTATCATTAATAGTGAAAAGTATTGTGCCATTCTAAACGAGTTTTTCTTTAAAACAGCGCATGCTTTATATCCAGAGGGGTGGCGTTTTCAGCAGTATAATGCAAAATGCCATACTTCGGCCTAATCTCAAGCTTGGATGCAAGAACACGAAGTGACAACCATTTCATGGCCAGCAGCTTCACCAGATCTTAGTCCCATTGAACACATATGGGGACTAACGAAGATTGTAGTTGAACGAGCAACGCCACGAAATAAAGATGATTTAATTCTGTCAGTTTTACCTTCCTGAACTACCATCACCGAAAATTATGGAGGTGATCTAGTTTCGGGTGTACCTCGACGTTTAGTCAAATATTTAGTTAGAAGGAGGTTGTATAAGTAAATAAGATGAATATTTTGTTATAATTTTCTAACTCAAGAATTAAAAATATATACTAAATAATTACAATTGAGCTTTGTTTTTTCCGGATACTTACAAGCCGGACTGTAGGTTGCTTAAGAACAGATTGAACTTCAAAAAGATTCTGTCACAGTAAAAAATTAATTCTCCAAAAAATTTGCCTTATTTAATATCTTATTATATATGAAAAATTAAATTCATTTGGGTTTTTTTCGTATGCAAACCTTGCATATTTCTAACTAATTTTCTACATAATAATTCTACAGTGAAAAATTAAATGAGGTAGTGAAAAATTCAACCAGTATAACTGCCCGGATAAATTAATTTAAGGAAGTGAATAATTTAGAAGTCATTTTCCACGTAATTAGAAAATTCAATCTAATTAGTTAAAAAATCAACAATTTGGAAACCGTTTTCTACATAATAGTGGTAAATAACGCTAAAACCTCAACTACACGTGCTTTGTAACTGGATCCAGTCTATATAAACTACATATTAGAATCCCCGTTATCGATCTGCTTAGTTTCAGTTCCCGTTGGAAGAGGGATCTGAACAACCCCAGCTACCTAAATATATTCATGAATGAATTTCCCCCTCTTCTGTCATTCTAAATTTGTTAACGCAGAATGCAGTTCCACTGACACGATGGAGGATCATAAACTCCAAGCATGTTATTCAGAGAGCTTTATTCAGCACTTCCTTTGCCGTTTTATCCTAGGGTGAACGCAATGGTGTTCGGGACATTTTCGAACCAATAAGGAATCACAAAAAATTAACCATCTACCCACGTTTCTATTATTTCGCTATGCGTCAAAACGAAATCGTTCTTTCAAAATTTCTGTTTAAAATCAAATGTCAAGTCTTGTCAGGGATATGGATGGATGTACAATACTGTCTCTTAAATTTGCATGTTAGATCGACTGTAAATATAAAACTAATGAATATTTTTTAGTTATGAGATTATCGAAGAATCCTAACCTTGACCTTCACTAGTGAAAAACAACATTATTCAAATGACCGCCACGACTGACTACAATATCCCATCCGATTAATCCAATGTTTCACTGCATGGTCCATTGTTTGGGCTCAATCTCATGAATAGAAACTTTGATTTCGTGTTTCAAGGCATCAATCGTTTCTGGATGGTTAGCGTAACATTTATCCCCACAAAAATCATTTGCCAATTGAGCGGAGTGGAAACGCATCGGATGGTCACTAGGCTTCATTTCTTGCACTAGTTGAACTTTGCAAGCCTTTCTACTGAGATCTTTATCCAAAATTCTCCTCAGAGAAGTGTGAGAAATGTTCATTTCTTGAGCACTATGATGTTTTGATGTTCCTGGATATTCAGCCACATTCTGAGCAATATTTTCAGGTGTGTTCACTGGACGAGAACATAAACGAGTTGTTTTATCAAATAGTAATCCAGTTTTCACGAATAAATTGATACAAAATTACCGTGAAGGCATTTAATTTCTAATGAATTTCTCACGTAACAGTTTGGATAGAAGATTTACCACTTTGAAAATAAGTTTTTCATATTGCCCAGTTTTATTCAAGCGTAAATCGACCCATTTATGTCAAATATGAAACTAACTTTCTGTCAAAACGCGAATATGTTGGCAGCCTCATACTCATTACTTCAAAATGGAAACTCTAGATATCATGAAACCACTTCGGAAATGAGTTTTTAATATTCCCCCAGTTTTGTTCAAGCGTAAATCGACCCATTTCGTTTATGTGAAATATTAAATAAACTAACTTTCTATCAAAACACGGATGTGTTGGCAGGCTTGAAATATCCACTATTTCAAAATGCAAACTCTAGATAATCTACCCTTTATCACGAAATATGTGGCAAAATATGAAAATCGGTACACACAATAACGAAACAATTATTTACAATTGAAGGTTGCATGAAAAGAAGTTATAAGTTTTCAAAATAACTCGAAAATTGTTGATTATATTTGTGTAAAAAATACATTTATTATTTTGCTTTTCATTTATTGTTGAAAACCGGGAATGCAGAAAATACATCTAATAAATCAAAGAAAAATTTTCACTCGTTATTTATATCATTGTTAAAAACTGATTTCCTGAGGTTCTCATTTGAATTCATTACAGGATAATATTAATCATCTTAAATTATTTATATTATATTTCTAAAATCAGCAGAATTTTAAATTATTGTAATAAAAATAAATTATTATAAATAATGTTCACGCCACCGTTTTTGCCCGCTTGTTCCAGGCAACAGTCTGCTAATGTTTCCACAAATATCTGTAATTTGCGAATTATGAGACTTAAACAATTCATCATAAACGACTGGGTTTACTGATGGAAAATATCCAAGTTCAGAATTAATGTTGCCAATCCGAACTTTCGAACGGAAAGATCGAGAGCCCTGAAAGTATCAGAGAAGTTTTGGAGTCTGAATGTCTCAGATGAGTTGGTTAATGGACAAAATCGGTTCAGTAGTTTAGTAGTTCTTCACGTTTGAAAATTTTCCATATTTTTTCCAATGTCTTCGAAACTACAAATCCGATGGATCTGAAATTTGGTAATTAGAAGGAGAACAATGACACGCATGTTCTTGCCAAATTTTGTGACAAGCATATGATTAAAAAATTAAAAAAAAATTAGAGAGCGGACCAGCGTTGAGCGCTAAAGAAACCATAGGAACAGTTCCACCGACTTTAAATTTAGCATTTAGATGTAAATTAACGACAATAAGGCTAATACAAAAGTTTGTGGAGATCGTATAAATAGACCAAAAAAAAATTATTTTGTGAGAATCGTGAGAGCATGCAAAAGCTTCTTATTTCACATCAGTGATTTTCCTCCTTTTTTCTATTATATATATATATATATATATATACATATATATATATATATATATATATATATCTTATTTCACATCAGTGTTTTTCCTCCTTTATTCTATTATATATATATATATATATATATATATATATATATATATATATTCTGTTAAGAAAGTACCGGGAATTATCGATTTAAATCTGGCGGGGCAATGAGGCAGGTAAATTTTTTTTTTCCTAGGTTGGTACCACTGTCCTTAATTACTATGCCAAGCTTGAGCGGGATCTGTCAACTAGTGTGTTTGCAACAGCTGATTAAGTCAGTCGATGTCAGAGTGCGTGCCGATTTTTACTATGGGTGATTACGTTGAGCAAAGAATTTGTTTAAAGTTTTGTGTTGCAAATGAATTTTCGTGTGCCGATGCATTGAAAATGTTGCAAAAGGGCCTTTGGTGATAATGCTCTATCGAAAACTTGTGCATATCAGTGGTACAGAGCCTTCAAGGACGGTCGTGAAGTGGTCGCCCATCGACGGCTTCGATCGAAGATAACGTCGATAAAATTAAGGAAAGGGTGCTGGAAAACCGTCGTACCAACTTGAGAGAGATAGCACATGATCTTAAGATATCCCACGAGTCCGCACGTACGATTTTGATTGATATTTTGGGCATGAGAAAGGTGGCCGCACGACTCGTACCGAAAGACCTGAATTTTCTTCAAAAACGTCATCGCGAACAGGTTGCTTCAGACATGCTGGATCAATGTAATTCCGATTCTACATTCATGGAACGCATTATAACTGGTGATGAGACCTGGGTCTACGAGTACGATATGCAAACAAGCGAGCAATCATCGGAATGGGTGGCAAAAAATGAGCCGAAACCGAAAAAACCTCGCCAAAGCCGCTCGAAAATTAAGGTGATGCTCATTGTTTTCTTCGATATCCGTGGCGTGGTGCACTACGAATTCGTTTCAGAGGGTCAGACGGTAAACAAGGAGTATTACCTAGGCGTTATGAAACGTTTGCGTGAGCGTATCCGTAAGAAGCGGCCAAATTTGTGGGCGAACAACTCATGGATTTTGCATGACGATAACGCGCCTTCTCACCGAGCTACGATTGTGACTGACTTTCTCGCCAAAAACTCAACAAACGTGCTTCAGCAACCACCGTATTCGCCGGATTCGGCTCCCTGCGACTTTTTCCTCTTCCCAAAACTAAAATTGCCCCTTCGTGGCACCCGTTTTGAGTCGATTGAAGCCATAAAACAAAATTCGGCGCGAGAGCTAAAGTCCATCCCGGAAAGCGCCTATAAAAAATGTTTCGATAATTGGAAGTGCCGTTGGCATAGGTGTATTGGAGCAAATGGAGCCTATTTTGAAGGCGACCCAATAAATTTTGACGATTAAATGTAAAAATGTTGTTTTAATTGAAAATTCCCGGTACTTTCTTGACAGATTAGTATAATTCAAGATTCATCTATGTTCTAACAAAATCAAAGGACAGTGTGAGTTATTTTAAGGTTTATTTAAATTCATTGACATTCCATAATGAGATTTATTGAAGCCAAAATATAATTATATGTAAAATAAAATAGAATAGAAATGCTTTTTACTTGATAGAAGAAATATAACAAAATTCGAATATTAAAACATATTGAAATATGTTTGTCTTCTACAATTTCAATTTCAAAAAAGTAAAAGGCCTTTCTATTCTATTCTATTTTACATATTATATATAATTATATTTTGGCTTCAATAAATCTCATTATGGAATGTCAATGAATTTAAATAAACCTTAAAATAACTCACACTGTTCTTTGATTTTGTTAGAACATAGATCAATCTTGAATTAAATAGTTGATCTGTGTTTCGAAGCTTTAGTCTTTTAACACGTGAGAGATATAGGTTAGTTTTTTGATTTTGATATTCAGAATATCAAATGAGGACTGCTTAGAATTATATTTGTTTTTTGAAGATATAGTGCACATTTTTTAGAGATTTTTGAAATAACTTATTCGAATATTTGAATATATTAAATATTTCAAATAAATTATATTCTTTGAGAAGTCCTTTAAGTGTGTTCATGTTTTTAAAAGGCAATTGGTGTTCTTAAAGGTAAGACCAGAAACAAAATTTTGTCTCCTTTAAATATTTATCTATTAATTTTAATTACTTTCGTATATCTGTTGAGTTATTTATTCCATTTGACATTGTATATTGAGTTTTGATTATATACGTCTATTAAATGTAAGCAGTGCTTGTTGTAGACATAAATTTAATTCTAAAAGTTTTTGAATAAAAATTTTTTGAAATTAAAATTGTAGAAGACAAACATATTTCAATATGTTTTAATATTCAAATTTTATTAATGGTACTATCAACTATAAAGAGAGGCGTAGCACCACGCTGAGATATTGCTCCCCAAACCATTATTTTGGTAGGAAATTTGAAAATTTGAACGTTAACAGATTAACAGCGTATAAATTGTTTCCTTTAATCTTACGCGGTCTTCCTGAAACTGGTCAATGCCTCATATCCATTCCATTTGTATCCTCTTTATTGTCTCATAGACAGCACTTTTTCCCAGTTCAGTCAATTGCACTAATTTTTAACGTTTCGAAAACCTCTTCTATAAAAATATTCAACCTGTTTTCTCTTTTCTAGTTCCGACATTATTACATAGATTGTATACCTGTTGACAGTCAACAACATTTGATAAATAGTGTTGCCATTCAACTTTGGTCATAGCCGCCTATCTGCACAACCTATTTTATACATTACCTTTGTCTTAAAATGTTACAAAAAAGAAGTATATTAAAATTATGAAAAATAATAAATTCCGGATAATTTTTAGACTGACTAATAAAATGAATCTAGAAAGATAATAAAGCCATAAAAATAATATTGATGAATTTCAGAGATTGAATTGTTTTGAAATTCGTTTTTTAGCTGGAATAATTTTCTGTCTTTAAAAATCTGCAACTATTAATACTTTTTGCAATTGTAAAGATGCCATTACGAATTGAATGACCTATCACATATATTTCAACTCGCAGTAGGTAGCAAACCGTTTTTCAACTTGTGAATCAGGATATGTACCAAAACTCATCGCATTTCGATTAACTCCCTGCTCCAACTGCACCATAAAAATGAAACGAGCGCAAAATCGAACAACTCCAAACGCGTTTTATATCCACGATGAGAAGAGATAGGAAATCTGACGGAGATAAAACCATCGTGCGAGAGAGACGGAAGATTGCGATTCAGTGGGGCTGCTGCTGCGCTTTCGCTATTGCATTGTAGACCTCTATTCAGCTTAACCTTGGATTGATGCATTGCCCCTCATAGACCTGTTTACTTCGGTCTGGGCCTGATGCAAAACACATTTACACACATAACGTCTACAAATAAATACACTGTGCTATTCATTTACTTATTATATTGCACATTGTGGCCTAATCTCTGAAAGTAAAGTCGAAAATAAACTTTACCCAGAAAAGTTTTATCATTTTTTTTATCTGCACCGTTCAAACAGATCCAGATATATTTGACATTGTATGCCAGAATGCATCATACTCGAGCTTTCACTTTTATTTGCAATTGCATAAAAATTGATAACAGGACTTTGGCGTTTTTGTTGGGCAATCACCTTTATCGGATAGGTTAGAAGAGTGTGTAAACAAATTGATATTTTTTACAAGGTTGGCGATATGTATGCACTCGTTGATTTCATGATATCAAGTGGAGGAAATATTGATGTTGGTTCTAAATGAATGTACAGCGGCCCTTTTCTTCTTTATGCATTTTTGTCATATGGATATATCAGAGGAGTTTAGCCAATACTCAGCTTTCATCAAGTTTTGAACTTACTTTAAAGCATAACAACTTCAAATCATATGGTTTAGACAGAAACTTGAAAGAGAGGGGTTAAATGATAGTCAATTTTCTAAAATACAGATAAGTAAAAATATGCAAAATGGAATATATTGGCGAAAATTACGGAAAATACTAACTAAGCATAGATCAACAAGACTATATAGATGGGACACTCACTGTAAAAAGTCTGAATCAAGTTTGTCGCTTTTTTTGTAGCGACTGGTGCATGAAACAAATCCAACTAAAGAAAACCGTATTACCAACTCTCAAGAGAACTGCATAAGCTTTGCTTTTAGAATTCTGCATTATCGACGCTTGGCGCGAATATTTGAATCTTCTTTCAGTTTTTCCTAGGGATAAAATTAAACAAGTGTTCAGAAATTACTATGTTTTACTACCAAAACATTGAAATGCTTACATTCACACAACTCTACAACAAATACATTTCAATTTTTTGGTAGTAAAACATAGTAATTTCTGAACACTTGTTTTAATTTCAACCCTAGGAAAAACTGAAAGAAGATTCAAATATCGTTTCAATCTTCAAACCCACTATTTGAATAACAGATACATGTTTGAACTATAATTATTTATTAATTAGAAACTGTTAAATAAAAAAAGAGATGAATTCAACATATGTATTTACAATATTTACATCTAATTTTTCTGTAGTACAACATAGTAATTTCCAAAAAATTGTTTCAATGTTCAAACTAACTATTTAAGTAACGGAAATATGTTTGAACAATAATTATTCATTGGTTATAAAAAATAAAAACTATTAAATAAAAAAGAGATGAAATTAACATATTTAAAGTATTCCAAGGTGTTAAGACAAAAATTGAACCTTGAGAACATTAATTTATGAGATCTTCTTTAAGATTCAAAATGTCTTTTAGCTTGGTCCTTAATCGGGTCAATAAATTCCTTCTCTGGATTATTGAATAAAAATTTTGAATCAGTTCTGGTTGCTATTTTATTCACTTGCTTTCACCACCAGAATAAAGAACACCTGAAGAGTCAAGCATAATATTTGATAAAGATTATGTGATGCACACTTCATAATTTGAAAATTTAAATTCTTCAATATGATATTTTCAAAACATTTTGAGATTTTTCTTCTCTCACAAAGTCTTGGAATGAAATGAAAGAGATAATTAAAACACTGATTAAATAAAAAGTAAGTATAGTGTCCAGGTTTCATCAAATTACCAAATTGATATTTCTTACACTCAATAAAATGTAAATCTTTTAACAACTCACTATGACCAAGTAAATTAATCCTACAGATTACACAGTTTCTAATAGATAAATCGTTTGATATAATTTTACAAATTGCACCACTCCACCTGAAGAAGTTTTTTTTCCTATCAACATTTGGCACTGATCTAGAAACTGGCCCATATCATTTCAATATCTGTTACCTCAGGAAAATCACCTGAAGAAAAAATAATATTATTAGATCAACCAGAGCAATTTGTTGGTGTGTCACATAGCATTGATTTATATTTTAAACTAACCAACTAAACATTAAAATAGTCTAGACGACTACATAGTAAATGAAAATTAACCAACCTGAAGAAATTATATTCCTCTCAATATTTGATCATTTGTGCCAATCAGTTGGCTGTATATTTCCAATCCACCTCTTAAATAACTTGGGATCTCTCTTGGGAAAACAATGTCTAGGGCTGGTTAGATCTTGACACCCATGTACACAACATTTCTTAGTATATCCCATTCTCAAGTACTGTATTGAACTCAATATTTGAAAATACACTAGTTTAGATGCACTAAACTGTTTTGAACTTAACTCTTACGAAATTTAATCAAAAAGAAATATTAGATGTACCAGAGGTTGGGCCATAACAAAACGTAAACAAAACCACCCCTTTTCGAAATATATGACCATTATTACAACTATGGCTAACTGCTGATGGTAGCGGTACCTAGCAGCGAAATCAAAAAGTATAAGTTGATGGTTAGCGCTAACTATTGACTATTGACTGGTGCATCAACTAAAAGCTTAGTTTTAGGTGGGGGTAGGGAAGTGTCCAATCTATATATTATTGTTAATCTATGTAACTAAGCAAAAATATTCAATAAGAGACATCCATTGACATATGTTTGCTCATTGAGAAGTTGATTTCAACCTCTTCCAACAGTGCAAGTGTGGTACTTTTGATGGATAATTTTATAGTTGTTAAAATTATGTGCAAATGTTTAAAATGGCTGGCACATGTCTGCCGTATAACTCCTATGGTGCTCATGAATTCTTTTCTTAAAGAATCCACTGGTTTGATAAACATATACCATCAAGCAATCATTACAGGTGAACTTGTAAACTCCAGATTTATTGTCTTTTTTCAATTTTATCTTTGTTGCGTTTTATGTGAATTATTAATCGTTGTGAAATCTACATTATAGTCATATTTTTTTTCAAAAAGTTTGTCACTGTTATCGTATAACATTTATCAAATATGTTTATCTTCTACAATTTTAATTTCCAAAAGAATTTTTTTTTTATTCAAAAAACTTTTAGAATTAAATTAATGTCTAAAACAAGCACCGCTTACATTTAATAGACGTATATAATCAAAACTCAATATACAATGTCAAATGAAATAAACAACCCAACAGATATACGAAAGTAATTAAAATTAATAAATAAATATTCAAAGGAGACAAAATTTTGTTTTTGGTTTTATCTTAAGAAATACTACTTGCCTTATAAAAATGTTGTTTATTTCATTTGACATTGTATATTGAGTTTTGATTATATACGTCTATTAAATGTAAGCGGTGCTTGTTTTAGACATTAATTTAATTCTAAAAGTTTTTTGAATAAAAAAATTCTTTTGGAAATTAAAATTGTAGAAGATAAACATATTTCAATTTGTTTTGATATTCAAATTTTGTTATATTTCTTCTATCAAGTAAAAAGCCTTTCTATTTTATTTATCAAATAACTGACTATAATGTAGCTTTTATAATGATTAATAATTTAGGAATTCACGTAAAAAAACCTAGATAAAAACTGAATCCATTAATCCCGGTGTAATTTATTTTATTGGTACACATCTCCGATGTTTTTATACACATTTATCTTTTGGTTGATTTCGTTTTTCATGCCATGTGATTAATTTTATATATTAACATTTCATTTGTGAATTATTTCTTGATATCCTATTTGATTTATTTTATATAAATTGATGTCCAATTTTCAGATTATTTTGTATTTTGTACTTTTGAATCGGTCATTTTTATGTGATTTGAGCTTAAACATTTATATTCAATTAGATTTTATTTAGATTCTCAGAATATATTAATTTTCTTCACCTGTCTCGATTCGATGGTGAAATGATTTTCATTGACAGGTGATTCTTTCATTTCCTTGCTGCCTCATGGGCCATTTTCCCACCTTATCAAGCTTTTACTTAACTTTCAAACAAATGGAGACATTTTTCATTCAATAGATCTTCACTCAATAAAACTTGAAATTCGTTGTCTGCGAACTCTTTCTATGATCTTCATTTTTCACGTCAAAATTATCCCTTTTGAATTTTTTGAACCACTCGTAACCCAGTGTTTTACCAATGATGCTAACATATTACAAATATTCTCTAAATTTCTGTTTCACAACATCATAACAATCGAGTTATTCAAAATGTGATCTTACCTGATGATGCTACTGTGATAGCGAAACAATTGTTGTGAGTTTAACAATAAAAATTTGTGAAAATCAGAATAACCTTATTTCAAATTAAATTATCATAACAATCAAATAAAAATAATGTTTTTCAGTTGAATTTAATCGAATGTGTCGTTAAATTGGATCCAGTTTCTGAGGTTTTTTCTATGGAAACAATTTTTTGAAAGCTGTCATTGATATAATTCTTAATTGAGAAAGTTCACAAGCAAAAAGCAAAGCAATTCTCATGGACCGTTTGCTGAAAGCACTCAATCTCAAGTCTGAGAGACCAATGAAATATCCATATACTTTTACAGCAAAACTGGTTCAGTTTCCGTATTCATATCATTATAAAAATCAATGGTTATTCAAATATTATATTTTTGGAGTAATTGTATGCATTCCTATATTTTGGAAGATCCAAAAGATGGGTAATAAATAGTGTAAATTATAAATGACCCAATCTTATCATTTTTCGTTTCATTTCCAGCGAAATCACCATCCAACATTCAAAAATGGAAGGAACTCACAGAAAAAGAACTAGAACATGAAAAACATAGATGGGATAACAAAAGTAGAATGAATTAGAAGATGGTTCATCTATATTCACTTCAGAATATTGAGTATATTTTCTATTTTAAATTTTTAAAAACATATATTTGGGATATTCCAAACAATTTACAATGTTATTTTTATATTCAGTCTGTTTTCTGAAACACAGAATCACGGGCTCGAGATGTGTTTGATCTTCACAAAGCGAATAAAATTTTTAGAAAATTTTCCATGAAAATCAGTTATTTACTCTGAAGTCAAACATATTTTCACATAAAAATAAATGTACACTTATAAGTCTTAATTGATAAAAGTTTAATTAACAAATTATCAATCATAATTTGAAATTTATAGGAGGCTAACAGAATAAATCTGTTTTGATATTTAAATTTTGTGAATATCCTTCTATCGAGTAAAAATCCTCTTCTATTATTTTATCAATCATAATTTTTCGAAATGGTTACTATTCAAACTAATTTTATGTCTAGAAAAAACTTTTTCATCTAAAGTCTTCGAAATATATCATAAAATTAGAAAATTTAACAAATATAAGAGAAATTGAAATTTTTATTTTTGGAGCTCTTAGAAATATTATTAAAAAATATATATATTTTAAGTGAGAAACTTAATAAGTCAACGAAGAAGCACAATTAAGCAAGCATGTTCAGAAGTTCTCTAAACGAACTTTCATTCTATGGTATAATGTAGATTTCCGAATATTCTTGTTTTATTGTACTTATATAATATGTAAGATATCGAAAAATATATACGAGACAGTATTTTAATTACCACAAAAATGTTTACAATAACACAATTGTTTCACCACGATGTGGCTTCTTCAGGTATCTACATTCTACTGGCTGACGGTGTTCAGTGTAACAGAGTTTAAATACATTGTTAGGTACGTGACAAAATAATGGAAGAACAAGTCATAAAAACTCAAGGTGTTTATTAGAGTTTGCCGCTAAAAAACTTCCATTAAGGAAAGATATTCAGAAATGGAGACTTGTCAACATCTGTTTGTTCGTTCAAAAGGATTTTACGCGCATTATACCTGTTGATTTCAAGAAATTCTAAAAGAGTTAATCTAGAACTTTTGCTTTCGACGTGGATAATTTCATAGTTATTGTTGCAATTATGGCTGAATTCCTTAAGATGATTAGCATATGTTGAATGTACGGAACCAGTACCAACTCGTTTAGTGTTCTTGGATTCTTTTCTTGAGTGATCTACATGTCTGGCAATCGTTGCAAGTCAACTTGTAGACTCCAGATTTATTTTCTTTATTTGTTCGATCCTTATTATTTTTTATGTAGGTACTAAGGTTGTTATTAATGGTTTTAAAAGCTGCGTTGTAATTGAAAATATTTTTGAAATATTTAGCAATATTTTCAGATAATCCATTAACATAAAATAACAAAAAATATTTCTGTGTATTGTCCTCTTTTATGATTGGGTACACGAGATTTAATGCCCTTTTTTTTTGTTCATTGAATACCATTTTGTCTATAAGAAAGGGGTTGTAACCGTTGTTTGACGCTATTTGTTTAATAATTCAATAGTCTATGAATAAAACTATTATATGCTGAAATCTTTTGGTTGGTGGGGTGATTTGAATTTTTATGTATAGTAATGTCTGTATCTGTGGGTTTGTGAAAAATATTAAAATCATATAAATTATCTAGTCTTGTTATTGTAAAATCAAGAAAATTAATACTTTGGTTCTTTTCTTTTTCGATTGTGAATTTGATTTTTGGGTGGAGTTTATTAATAAACTTCGTAAAGATATGTAGTTATAGGTCGGTACCATTGAAACAACAATGTCATATACATATCTATACCAATAAAGGAAATATTTACTTATCGAATTTAGGTGTATTTTTAATTCTAGATCATCCATGAAAACTTCAGCTAAACTTGAACTGAGTGGATTTCCCATTATTAAACCTTTGTTAGAAATATAGATTGTTCCGTTAAATTGAAAGTAGTTTTGTTCAAGGCATATTTAGAGGCAATTCAGAATATCATCCATTTTGATGGGGTTGGTATTATTTTTAATCAATAATTTTCTTATAATTTGTATTGTTTCAATTGGAGGTATACTAGGGAAAAAATTTTGTACATCAAAAGGAATTAATCTACAATTTTTGGGCAATTCGACGGATTTAGTATTGTCTATAAGTTGGATGCTATTTTCAATAGCTTATTTAGCTAAAAAGTTGGTTTCAGTTTGAATAATAGAAAATAAAACTCTAGATAATTTTCATTTTTCATGGAAATTTGCTTTGAAATTCAATTTTGTAGAGGTTTTACAGAATTATTCTGTTTAATTCTTAAAAGTTCAAAAAGAAAGAACTGGCTAAAGCTGTACCAGGATTTGAACTAGAATTTACAAATTCTAGCTCACGCCCGAATTCTTTTGTTTGCAATTTAAAGAATTCAAGAATTAGTTAGGAGCAAATTAAGTGCTCTAGAATTATACCCGGGAAGAAAATTAACAGAAACTAAAGGTTAAACCAGTTTGTTCCAATTTGCAATAAATGGCCCGATTGAGGGAGATCCAAATTAGCTCAAACAAAAAACATTGAATTTGAAAAGAAGCTTATTCATTGTGCTAAAAAATAGAAATAACGAATATCTTGTCGTGGTCCCAGAATAATCCTCGTATTGCTAAAATGCAGCCCGCTAATTATGCGCATAAATTAAAACATAGCTTCGCTCGAAAACCGCATTTCCCAGTTTAAAATCCACGTCCGTGGTCAACTCGATTTGATTTACGTTCGTTCTTCAAATCATTCAGAATTTTATTTTGCGAACAGGCATGCAGAGATGCAAAACACGGCAATTTACTTAACATAAAAGAGGCTGGATGAGGCGGTTTGGTCGAGGCCTGACGAAGTTCTCTTGGACGATCCTCGGATTCAAACAAATGTGCAGTGCCTGCACGAAAAAAATAATTATCATTTTGTGTCGCGTTGGTCGGATGCCAGCCTTTTTTTTTGCATTCCGAAGGACATCTATAACTTGAGAACGTACTTATCTGGTCGAAGATGGATGGGTCGACATTTTTCATTAATGTTTGCGGGAATATTTTTTGGATATGTGGATGATTTAGACTTCGAAAACAAACAAGTGATCATTATTGTACACTTAAAAGTAAGTACCGCCAAAAATATTAAAATACTCTCAGTCAAATTCGTTGGTTCATCTATTATGGTACACACGCCTACAAAAATTTTTTTCTTGGTGTCAAGGATCTCAAAACTGATCTTTACTATTGAAAGTAACTGGTGACATAGCATTCACAATAAATGAGGTCAATAAAATCTTTCTCACCTTTGGATCTGATAAGCTCTGTACCATTATTGCCCAAAATGATATATTTGTGTTTTAATAAAGAGACTGTCGAGTGATTTAGGAATTAAGTTACGTCAAGAACTGATTCAACTAGGTACACAGGTAAATTGTAGGCTTCGGGTGCTATAAGGTATGGTGTTCTGCAAGATATTATTCTGGGGCTCATTTTGTTTTTACTCTACATAGCAAGGAATACAGTTTCTATCTATATATGTGGTTGATGTTCAACTAAACATTTCTTGTAAGTTGATGAATATTGATTCAACCATAGGTGAAATTTATCGAGACGTTATTAGCCTCTCATTTTGGTGTAATATGAGTGGTCTCAAAATAAATCAATCCATCCAAAACTTTGACCATGTCCAATGACTGACCTAGAAACTTTTCTAAGATAGGATTGCACATGAAGGGTAGACGGATCCAACAATCGGTTGGGTAATTGTACAAAAAAATTGCTGATATATAGTAGTCCATATTGAAAGTATCCAGAATTTATTATTTTTCATAATTTCAATATACTTCTTTTTGGTAACATTCTAAGACTAAAGTAATGTATAAAATAGGTTTTGCAGAGAGTCGGCTATGGCGAAAGTTGCATGGCAACATCATTTGTCAAATAATGTTGATTGTCAACAGCTATACAATTTATGTCATAATGTCGCAACTAGAAAAAAGAAAACAGCTAGAATATTTGTATAGAAAAGGTTTTCGAAACGTTAAAAAATGAGTACAATTGACTGAACTGCGAAAAAGTGCTGTATATGAGACAATGAATATGATAAAAAATGGCACGGATATTAGGTATAGACCAGTTTCAGGAAGACTGCGTAAGAATAAAGAAAACAATTTAAATCCTTTATTGGCCCTAGGACGACATAATTCACGCCTAATATTTAGCGAATTGGCTAACAGATTTGGAATTCAACGAAATATAAAAGTATGTCCAGAAACCGTCCGTATGTCACTGAAAAGAGAAGGTTACATATCAAGGAAACCAAAAAATCCCTGTAATGACACCTTTACAAAAGGAACGAAGGATAGAATTTTGTCAACGTTTTCAATAAGATAATTTCAATAATGTCTTTTTATCTGATGAAAGTGGTTTCGAACTTGGTGGAAATCACTTCAAAACCCTATCAAAAAAACCTGTTACCATCCAAATTTCCCACCAAAATGATTGTTTGGGGAGCAATATCTCAGCGTGCTGCTACGCCTCCCAGTATAGTCGATGGTACCATTAATATTGAAAAGTTTTGTGGCATTCTAAACAATTTTCTCATTGAAACGGCGCATGCTTCATATCCAAAGGGGTGCGTTTTCAGCAGAATAATGCAAGATTTACTTTGGTCTATACTCAAGCTTGGATGCAAGAACACCAAGTGACAACCATTTCATGGTCAGCAGCTTAACCAGATCTTAGTCGCATTGAAAACATATGGAGGCTAATGAAGATTGAACTTGAACGAGCAGAGCTACGAAATAAAGATGATTTAATTCAGTCAGTTTTACAGTCCTGGACTAGCATCAACGAAAATTATGGAGGTGATCTAGTTTTGGGGTGTACCTCGACGTTTAGTCAAGCATTTATAGTTAAATGGAGGTTGTTCAAGTAAAAAAGATGCATTTTTTGCTATAATTTTCCAATGCAAGAATTAAAAATATATACTCAATAATAAAAATTGGGCTTTGTTTTTTCCAGACTATATATTTTGTTGTTTTTGATATGGTTTCGTTAAGAAGATGTTGTGTGCTCAACAGATGTGATTAAAAAACCAACCTAGTGATTAGCGTCTTTTCATAGATAGCAGCAAAAGAGGTTGAAAGTGTGTTTTGCTTCATAAAGGTAACAAGTACGGATCTACAGGTATGGAAAAGACATTCGGAAACATAGAAAATTCAGTGTTAATCAAGAATGCAGTAGAGCAGTAGAAGAATCAAAACCTCAGCGCTATGCAATGACGAATAAATGATTGTTCTCTCTGAATGGTAGAGTGCAGTGTTGATGCTTCGATCTAAATGCTGTGCAGTCTGCTTTAATTTTCCACTACCATTAAGAGAGATCAACATTTTGTTCGTTATCGCATCACGCTGAGGTTTTGATGCTTCCACTGGTCCACTGGCGTCTTCATTAACTCTGAATTTCCTATGCTTCCGACTGTCTTTTCCATACCTGTATAATTATCGCACATTCGACGACTTTAAAAGAAGAATACGCAAATGCTTCTAAGGTTGTGGAAAAAATTAAGTATCAAGACCACAAATGGATCATTTGTGTTGATCTGAAAATGGTTAAGTTTTCTTTAGGTCAACAAGGGGGTACACAAAGTTCCCTTGTTTCATGTGTCTCTGGGACAGTCAAACAACATCATTGGTGCAAAAAGTTTGGCCAGTGCGGGAAAAGCTAATAATTGGTACAAAAAAATGTTATAAATATGCCTCTAATTGGCTGACACCCCATTATACTTCCACCACTTCATATTAAACTCGGCATAATGAAAGAGCACTTGATAAAAGTGGCGAATATTTCAATTTTCTTTCACGCAAGTTTCCAGGATTAAGTACAGAAAAATTAAAAGCTGGTATTTTTGATGGGCCACAGATAAGAGAACTTGTGAAAGATCCTTATTTTGTCGAATCAATGACTGAAGTCGAATCCAAAGCTTGGAATTCATTTGTTTTATTTATGAGTAATCCTAGGCAAAAAGACATCTGATGACAACGTCGAGATTGTTGTCGAGTGCATGCTTTCGAACTTGCACGAGCTAGGGTGCACCATGAGCTGGTAGTGGTAGTGAGACTCGCAAATGAAGGCAGACTACTGCTGGAGTTTCCAACAAGATATCCCAAGGAAACTTTATAAAAGATCATTTGATGGTGTTCAGTAGAAATTTCGTTAACATAACGTATTACTTTTTTGCATATTTTTGACAGAATAATAAAACTGTATATCTCAAAATGTAAAGCTGTTAGCAATCTCCCAGTATTTCTTCATAGTCAGGGTCATAGAATAGAAAACCAAATAAGGAAACAAGTGTTGACCAGTGTTATTAACTACATGCGCTAAAATATATTTTCATAATCGAGATGAAAATGCAACAACATATGATATCTGCCGTACATGCACTTCTGTGCTGGGTATAATGAAACCTGATTCTTGAACCCAAATATTTTTAAAATTTCGAGGTGAACTAAAGTAAACTGATTGTTGAGTACCCTGTAGCGGAACCTTGAACAGCATCCGAGAGCTAATTTTAATGTGGACTTGCTACACGAAAACACATTCCGGAGACTGGCTCTGGAAGTTATTTTTACGATATATAACGCTAATATAATTGCCATGTTGAAGTTATAACTCTACTACGCGACACCAAGAACTGCAATGGGCTCAAGTCGTGAATTGTAGACGTAGGTCAGTAACAACGATTGAAATAACGTGGTTCACTTCACCCCAGTTGAACTGTTTGGAGGTTCATTGAGTTCAGACGTGTATGATGTCATTGGCATTGATCGAATATAATTTGCTCAATGTTTTTCAGCTAGTGAATATTTTGAAGATGAAAAAAAAATGATAGGTGTGTCACATTATCTTAAACGCGGTATTAAATAGTTGTTTAAATAAAAACAATATTTCAACATATTGAACTCTATCGTTTGTTACTATTTGGTAGTTGATCATAATTACTACAGAAAAATTTTTCACCTTTTTGTGACTGCAGTTTTCAGTATTACCCCAACTTCAACTGAAAACTTCAAAAAAGTTACAGAGCATATAAAGCAGGTTCAATGTAGCAAACAAGTACAGAAAGAAGTGTTATGAAATATAGGCATTGTAAAAAAAAGTAGTTCAAAGCCACACTGTGATCCGTGGTAATGAAATGGTTCAACCTTTAACTTGATATTTAGTCAGATTTGAATGTATCTGAAAAATGTCATCATCACCAATTTGCTAATTAATGTTGCATTACTCTCCGATATCGAGATTGGTCTAAAGGTTCAAGTCGTTTGAGACTAAAGCTTTTCGGTAAGTTAGTTTGAAATCGATCGCAAATTTGGAGACATAAAATCAGAAGAAATATTTATGGTATTTATAATATCTTCATTTTGCAGAATTTTAACATACTCTGCTTTGAACTGAAGGACAAATTGATCATTTAAAAGTTAATTATTATAAATTCAGAAAATCACACACTTTCTTAATTTTATTCTGCTAGGAGCCCAGTAGATTTTCTAAAATAATAAAAAACTGTATACTGCCCTCAAAAATCTGTATCTTAAAACTTTAACATCCTTTGAATATTATTTGCACCCAGTTTTGGAGCTAGTTAGTAATGAACATATATGTGTTTAATTTAAGTGTTAAATAATGAAATTAATATTTTTTCATGGCTGTTTCAATAGGAAAATTGCCTACAAAAAAATTTTGTTCAAAAATTTTATTCTGACAATTCAAATGAAGGTGTGAAAATTCCAAAGTGTATTATTCCGTTAATCTTCTTAAATGAATTTCTAACAGTAAAGATCGAATAAATTCAATTTAGAAAATCGGACAGAATGGATTAATTTATTTCAATATTAAAAGTCGATAGAAAGAACAGTCTATGTGAAAAATAAATCAAAATCACATAATGCAATAACAACTCTTACTTGGCATAACCTATGTTAAAACCGTTAATTCACTTTTCGTATTTATTTTTCTTCCCATATTTTCCAGCGCGTCATGAATCCTATTCAGATGAAACGAAAACGAAATGAATAAGGTAACAGTATTATGTTAAGAATCTCGTCTTTCCTTAGAAATATGTTTTTCTTTTGAACACATATTTTCCTTTTACTTTCAGTATGAATACTGGGTATTTATGTGTCTTCTCAGAATCCTCAAAAGTTATCAATTTCATCTTGGAATAAACATCTTTTTCGATATCCAGTGGAATCGACAGGGGCAGCTGAGTTGAAAAACAAGCTGCCTATAGCTCTAAAATTCAAATATTTCAGAGTTTTGTCCTCCAATAATTCATGAAAAAAAAACTATTATGATATACGTTTATTGAATTTCATATTTTGTTATGAATTGTCAATTGAAGCCAATTTATTAGAAATTAAATTATTGAATTTTACCAATTAATAAATTTTATATTTTTTTATTAAGTGTTAATTTAGCCTCGCGTTGAAAACAGATTTATTACCGGCTGCCTTAGTTTATTTAAAATTTTATTGTTGTAAACTGAATTTTTAAATTTAATTAATTTTGATATGATGTTATCGGGAGGGTGCTAATTTGAATTTTCAATTTATTTTCTGAAATCAATAACTTATATATTCTACGACCTCACTTTAAACTCTAACGGTAATTATCGTAAATATGCAATGCTCACAAAAGAAAAATTTACAGAATTAAATGGTTTGTATTATTAATATATAATTAATTGTCTCTATATTCTGTTCGGGGAATTTTTGTTTATTGTGGATTGCCGAACTTTCCACCCTTTCACTTGTTTCCTCCTAGAACGTTTCTGATGCTATCCAACCACTTAAAATTTTCTGTGCCACTTCTATTAATAACTTCCCAAAAAAATCGAATTTTCTAAAGCTCAGAATTTATCGAAATTCTTAAAAAAATTAGCTTATGCTATTCTCATGAAAATTACAGTGATTTACATAAAATATGGTTGTGTTTATTCAGCTCACAGTTCTTTCTCACAGATAGTCTCTGTCATCAAGTACGATGTTGGAATTTAACTCCTTCAACAGTTTAGAAGTTAAAATAGATAAAATGATTCTTCCTCTGGATATTAAAAAATATCATTCTCTACCAAGCATATGGTCATATGGCTTCATAATACATATCATGTCTCATTGAATAATTAACAGACCATAAATTGACGTTAACTTATAACGTACCCTAATTTAAAACACCCTACGTAAAAGAAAAACAGAGTTCTGAAGGGGGGTTAGTAACCCCCATTTGCTGTTACATTGTATACTCATGTTCGCTGCTTCAGATTATGACTTCTAATCAACCTCAACTCTTAAAATTTCCATTCACAGCTGCAATGGTTCCAAAAACAAACAGGTTCATTAGCTGGCGCGAGTTCCGAAAAATAGGTTAATTTCATCTAGCAATCGATGACCTATACCTGCCCCTGTTGCATTCTACGTGCCAAATATATTATCTTTCTAACAATATAGTGTTGAAAATGTGTTGGTATAAATAAAACTGCTGGCACAGATTCAATTCTGGGTTTACTATATTTATCGGATGAATGTTTAAGGCAGAGAAAGATTGGAGATTTCCCCTACATTTCACAGAGTGTTTTTGATAACCCTGATGACTCTCAACTATAAAAGTGTGAGTTTTGTATAAATGATAATGATTCGGTTTATGAAGCTGATTTTCTTACGTTTGAAATTTGAACTACATCCAAATATTTGTATGTTTTTTCGAGTTTTCCAATTAATTTTTTATTTTGCGAAATTAGTTCAGCGTAAAAATGATATATACGAGCACAGCCTCAGTACACAAGGTCGGTTTTAGAATAGAGGACGACAAATTTGCTTTTTTCACTTTGGACCGTTTTCAAACAGGTGTTGGTTGCTTTGTAATTCTTAAAAAAGAACAGGATGAGTGAGGCTACGAAATACTTTTTGCATTCAACCTTGGTCTGTTTTGCCCCGTTTATTTCAAATAGATCATTTAAAATATATTTGCTATAGAAAAACGTGTAGATGCTTCAGTAAGAAAACTTGAATTCTGGAATCTTGGAACTTTTCTATTACTTGTTCAGAAAAATTTTTATATCAGTTTTCTACTCGCCTCTAATAAATTTACTCCATCTAAAAGGTTTATGTAAGTATTATTTGCGGTTGAGTAATAATAAACAGAGAAGAATTGAGGAACTAGGTACTTTTTAAATAACAAATAATAAATTTTGTAGTGTCTCGGTAGTAAGACTAGTAAGAGACAGATAATTCTGTAGTATGTTTTATGATCACTGGCGGTCGCTAAAAGTTATAAGGTACAATTTCGATTTCACGAAAACGAATTCGAAAGAAATTGAATAGCATAAACTGAAAATTTACACTCAATATCCCAATAACATTGTAAACTACCATAAATAACATGGAGCCTTTAATTATATAAACAATCGAATCTCTTTCAGTTGTCAGCATTATAAAAGAATGGTAGCAAGCAATAACATGAAGTCGAAAGATTTTGAGCGCTTATTCGAAGATCATTTCTCTTGAAAATTCAAAATTTGTGAATTACACGAACAGTTTCATTGCATTTATACTTCAATAAAAACTTCATAAAAGGATTTTTTCCATTAGTCCAAAGAATTGTGTAGAGTGCAAAGATTAGCAAAGTGTAACGATATTAAATTCGACTCGGAAAGGTTCATTCCAATGACTTGGAAGGGATCTGGGGCATCACGTGAAAACAATGAATATAACCATCGGGGACCTCAACTCGCTCTAGTCGGCTATGGAAAAGGGTACGGTTCAAAATAACAGCCGGATGCAGGTCTGATAGTCATTTCAGATAAGACTGGGCGGAGGAACATTTACTCCAAAGATACGAGTAATTTCGCACTTCCCAGATCTTGTATGTCGGGATGAGCTTTTAAGATAGGAAAAAAACGACTCTATTAAGGTTTGGGAAAGTTTTTAGTGTAGGGGGGAAAGATTATGATCTCTTACACTTTTAGGATGTTTTGCAAAAACTATTGCAATAACAAAACTTGAAACTAATCAAAAACATTCCGGAAATTATTGATTATAATCATTTATCTATTTTTTCCTGGATTGACAGCCCTTTTCCAACCTGTTTTTATTAACTTCGCCTGTTAACTATAGTCCGTCTAGAAAGTATCCGGAAAAAACAAAGCTCGATTGTAATTATTTAATATAAATTTTTAAATCTTGAACTAGAAAATTATAATAAAATATTCATCTCATTTACTTATACAACCTCCATTTAACTATAAACACTTGAATAAACGTCGAGGTACCCCCGAAACTAGATCATCTTCATAAGTTTCGGTGATGGTAGACCATCAGGACTGTAAAACTGACTGAATTAAATCATCTTTATTTCGAGGTGCTGCTCGTTCAACTGCAATCTTCATTAGTCCCCATATATTTTCAATGGGACTACGATCTGGTGAAGCTGCTGGCCACGAAACGGTTGTTACTGGATGTTCTTGCATCCAAGCTTGAGTATAGGTCAAAGTATGGCATCTTGAATTATCCTGTTGAAAACGCCACCCCTATGGATATAAAGCATGCGCCGTTTCGAGGAGAAAATCGTTTAGAATGCCACAATACTTTTCACTATTAATGGTACCATCAACTATACACAGAGGCCTAGCACCCCGCTGAGATATTGCTCCCAAACCATTATTTTGGTGGGAAATTTGAAATTTTGAACGATAACAGGTTGTTTTGATAGTATTTTTAAGTGATTTCCTCCAGGTTGGAAACAACTTTCATCAGATACACAGACATTATCTTCTTGAAAACGTGGACAAACTTCTATCCTCCTTTCCTTTTGTAAAGGTGTCATTATAGGATTTTTTTTGGTTTCTTTGATATGTATATAGCCTTGTCATTTCAGTGACATACGGACGGTTTCTGGACATACTCTTATATTTCGTTGATTTCCAAATCTGTCAGCCAATTTGCGAAATCCCTGGCGCGGATTGTGTCGTCCTAAGGCCAAAAAAGCGTTTCAATTGTTTCCTTTAATCTTACGCGGTCTTCTGAAACTCATATCCATGCCATTTTCATCCCCTTTATTGTCTCATATTCAACACTTTTTCCCAGTTCAGTCAATTGCACAAATTTTTTTAACGTTTCGAAAATCTTTTCTATACAAATATTACACCTGTTTTCTTTTTTCTAGTTGCGATATTATTTCATAAATTGTATACCTGTTGACAATTAACAATATCAGTGTTGCCATGCAACTTTGGCCATAGCCAACTATCTGCACAACCTATTTTAAACATTACTTTTGTCTTAGAATGTTACAAAAAAGAAGTATATTAAAGTTATTTAAATTAATAAATTTCGTATATTTTCTAGAGTGACTATACAACGAAAATTTTAAATATAATTTACGAGATAGAACTGAAAACTTGCCACATATTAAAATTGGACAACAATGAAATAAATTGATAGTTTTGTTGTTACCAGGATTATCAAAACTAAAAAAAAATTACTTATATTCCAAGTTAAACAAAAAATTATTCTCATTTATGAACAGTTCCTTTTTTACCATATTATTATATTAACTATATATTTATTGATAGATGGTTACCAATGGAATATTTGTAACATTTAATATCAAGCGCCACACAAAATTAATGTTCTGTTAATAACATTATTTTTATTTTGAATTAATTCAATTGTAAGGAATGAAATGCAAATTTTCGTCATCAACACAACTTTTAGTTGTGTTTGAGTATGTTTTATCGCGATTTTAATCTAAATAACTTTTCATCATGATACAAACTTTGAGTGCGATCTGCCAATAGTTCTGTTGACAGTAGCATCCTGATTTCTCAGTCTGATATATCTTTCAGAAAGATAGAGTGACCTGAAAAATATCTAATTGTTTCACTTTTTGATGATTTTTGAACGGCACAGTTAGAATCGTTTTTGTTAGCTTGCTTCAGGGAACAGCAAGTCTTAAACGATTAGATTAGACTTACTGATTAAGAATCCAAGGTCAAAAGTAATTCTTTTTGGTAGGTCCGGCTGTAAATACGCAAACTTTTGAACAGAAAAAGTGAGAGCCTTGAAAGTTTCAAGTTTGAAGTGACTCAGTTTATTAATGGGCAAAATCGTTTCGATAGTTTCATAGTTATTCAGGTTTAGAAGTTTTTTATATTTTCTCCAATATTTATGAAACTACAGAATTGATTGATCGCAAATTCAGCATTTTGAAGTAAAACAACAAAGTGTGGGGATCGTTTAAAAATGTTTCATATTTTTCCATATACTCTCGAAACTGCAAATTTTATCTATCTAAAATACAGTATTTGGAAGTAGAATTATGAGGCACCTATGCGTGCAAAATTTCGTGCATGTTTTCCATTAGTCCGAAAGGTTGTGTAGAATGGAAAGATTACCAACGTGTAATGTACACTTCGACTCGGAAAGGTTCATTCCAATGACTTGGAAGGGATCTAGGGCATCACGTAAAAACAATGAATATAACCATTGAGCACCTCTACTCGCTCAAGTCGGCTATGGAAAAGGGTACGGTTCAAAATAACAGCCGGATGCAGGTCAGATAGTCATTCCAGATAAGACAGGGCGGAGGTACATTTAATCCAAAGATAATTTCGCAACATCCCAAATCTTGTATGTCGGGATGAGCTTTTAAGAAAAGAAAAAAACGATAATATTAAGGTTTGGTAATATTTTCAGTAAAGGGGGTATATTGCTACATTTAAGATGATTCTTTCTTACACTTTTAGGATGATTTACAAAAACTATTTCAATAAGAAAACTTGGAACTCATAAAAAAAATACGGTAATTCTTGATTTATAATCACTTATATATTTTTTTCCTGAGTTGATAGCCATTTTTCAAACTGTTTTCATTACCCTCGCCTGTTAACTATTCAAAGAAAATTGTCTACGCATTTCTCACCAGTCGAGACACTTGATTGAATTTGAAATTTAAAATATTGAAAAGAGTCAACAATAAAATGAAGTGATAGTTTTATTGTTACCTGGACTATCAGGATAAAAAAACTAATATTACAGGTTGAACAAAAAAATTATAGTTCAAAAAATCTGAATACTTACTGATATACTACTCTGTCAAGAAAGTACCGGGAATTTTCAATTAAAACAACATTTTTACATTTAATCGTCAAAATTTATTGGGTCGCCTTCAAAATAGGCTCCATTTGCTCCAATACATCTATGCCAACGGCACTTCCAATTATCGAAACATTTTTTATATGCGCTTTCCGGGATGGACTTTAGCTCTCGCGCCGAATTTTGTTTTATGGCTTCAGTCGACTCAAAACGGGTGCCACGAAGGGGCAATTTTAGTTTTGGGAAGAGGAAAAAGTCGCAGGGAGCCAAATCCGGCGAATACGGTGGTTGCTGAAGCACGTTTGTTGAGTTTTTGGCGAGAAAGTCAGTCACAATCGTAGCTCGGTGAGAAGGCGCGTTATCGTAATGCAAAATCCATGAGTTGTTCGCCCACAAATTTGGCCGCTTCTTACGGATACGCTCACGCAAACGTTTCATAACGCCTAGGTAATACTTCTTGTTTACCGTCTGACCCTCTGGAACGAATTCGTAGTGCACCACGCCACGGATATCGAAGAAAACAATGAGCATCACCTTCATTTTCGAGCGGCTTTGGCGTGGTTTTTTCGGTTTCGGCTCATTTTTTGCCACCCATTCCGATGAATGCTGGCTTGTTTGCATATCGTACTCATAGACCCAGGTCTCATCACCAGTTATGAGGCGTTCCATGAATGTGGAATCGGAATTACAGCGATCCAGCATGTCTGAAGCAACCTGTTCGCGATGACGTTTTTGAAGAAAATTCAGGTCTTTCGGTACGAGTCGTGCGGCCACCTTTCTCATGCCCAAAATATCAATCAAAATCATACGTCCGGAACGAGGCAAGTCTTCGACCACTTCACGACCGTCCTTGAAGGCTCTGTACAACTGATATGCACGAGTTTTCGATAGAGCATTATCACCAAAGGCCTTTTGCAACATTTTCAATGCATCGGCACACGAAAATTCATTTGCAACACAAAACTCTAAACAAATTCTTTGCTCAACGTAATCACCCATAGTAAAAATCGGCACGCACTCTGACATCGACTGACCTAATCAGCTGTTGCAAACACACTAGTTGACAGATCCCGCTCAAGCTTGGCATAGTAATTAAGGACAGTGGTACCAACCTAGGAAAAAAAAATTTTACCTGCCTCATTGCCCCGCCAGATTTAAATCGATAATTCCCGGTACTTTTTTGACAGAATGTAAAAGCAAAAACAATTCTTTATAATGAAGAGTTAATTCTGTAGCTGAAGAAAGTTCACTACTTCATTTTCACTGAATAATTTTGTGAGAAAATTAAATCATTCAGAAAATAATTAATTTTATTATAAGTAATCGTTGGATATTTTCATACTGACTCTAATGGCTAGTTGCGGCAGCCATTGGCGACAATTTAACGTTAATCGGCTTGTCCACACCAGGTAAGAAAGACCACATAGAAATGCATGGTATGAACGAATGGATTCGTCAGCTGTCTCTCTAGAAAAAAATTGTATTGAACATGTCTGGTCTACGATACCACAGCAATTACAACACTCACCTTACCCATCTGAGACATAACAACAGCTCGCCAATGCTTTCTTCACAGACAATTGGTAAAACATTCCTCAAGTTTTCATTGATAACCTTACCTTATTGGCACAATGCCGAGTAGAGTGAGAGCAATTCGAAGAGCTAGAGGAGACCCCATCTGATACTAAATCGTTATTTCAAAGTGTTTCTAACTGAAGGAACCTTTGTCTGAGCTTGCAGATTCCACCAGGCCAGAATCTTCTTTTTGATTTTATTCAAAATAATTCACACAGTTTTCATGTTTCACAATTTATTCAGAATTCTGACACGTGTTTCGGTCTTTGGACTATCTTTACAGAAGCACAAAAAGAAACTAAACTTAAAATTGAAAATGGTTTCTTTATTACCCTAAGGACATCTGTATATTTTTATGGCGTATGGAAATAACAGCATCTAATATATGGGTGTTGCCGAATTGTATTTGGGAATTTGTTAAATTCTCCTTTTCCTCAATGGCTTTCTTGATTGAAAGAATCTCCAAATAGTACATCAGTTTACTCTTATCAGCATTATATAGTAGTGACAATGATAAAAAAATAACTTACCACAATATTTAAAAAAAAAATTATATCAATATAAATGATCTTCACGAAGAAAATAAAATATGATTTTCAATAGCTTATATAAAAAGTTTCAACTGTAGGATTTCTAATGGTCTTTATAAAGAGGAAATCAATTCTTTAGTAGTAAATAGAATGATTTAGCAAAGATTTTGATGAGCAGAAAAGAAAGGAAACCAAACTTTTCCGAATCGGGGATTTATCAAATTAATTGTGATGATTGTAATGCTACACATATAGGACAGACAGGCCGATGTCCACAATATAGAATCAAAGAACATAGGATGTATACTACTCTGTCAAGAAAGTACCGGGAATTTTCAATTAAAACAACATTTTTACATTTAATCGACAAAATTTATTGGGTTGCCTTCAAAATAGGCTCCATTTGCTCCAATATATCTATGCCAACGGCACTTCCAATTATCGAAACATTTTTTATAGGCGCTTTCCGGGATGGACTTTAGCTCTCGCGCCGAATTTTGTTTTATGGCTTCAATCGACTCAAAACGGGTGCCACGAAGGGGCAATTTTAGTTTTGGGAAGAGGAAAAAGTCACAGGGAGCCAAATCCGGCGAATACGGTGGTTGCTGAAGCACGTTTGTTGAGTTTTTGGCGAGAAAGTCAGTCACAATCGTAGCTCGGTGAGAAGGCGCGTTATCGTCATGCAAAATCCATGAGTTGTTCGCCCACAAATACTCCTTGTTTACCGTCTGACCCTCTGGAACGAATTCGTAGTGCACCACGCCACGGATATCGAAGAAAACAATGAGCATCACCTTCATTTTCGAGCGACTTTGGCGTGGTTTTTTCGGTTTCGGCTCATTTTTTGCCACCCATTCCGATGATTGCTGGCTTGTTTGCATATCGTACTCGTAGACCCAGGTCTCATCACCAGTTATAATGCGTTCCATGAATGTAGAGTCGGAATTACAGCGATCCAGCATGTCTGAAGCAACCTGTTCGCGATGACGTTTTTGAAGAAAATTCAGGTCTTTCGGTACGAGTCGTGCGGCCACCTTTCTCATGCCCAAAATATCAATCAAAATCGTACGTGCCTTGTGACTTGTGGGATATCTTAAGATCATGTGCTATCTCTCTCAAGCTGGTACGGCGGTTTTGCAGCACCCTTTCCTTAATTTTATCGACGTTATCTTCGATCGAAGCCGTCGATGGGCGACCACTTCACGACCGTCCTTGAAGGCTCTGTACCACTGATATGCACGAGTTTTCAATAGAGCATTATCACCAAAGGCCTTTTGCAACATTTTCAATGCATCGGCACACGAAAATTCATTTGCAACACAAAACTTTAAACAAATTCTTTGCTCAACGTAATCACCCATAGTAAAAATCGGCACGCACTCTGACATCGACTGACTTAATCAGCTGTTGCAAACACACTAGTTGACAGATCCCGCTCTCAATCTCAATTCTCAAATACTATTCGCCATAAAAATACACAGATGTCATAAGGGTAATAAAAGAACCCTTTTCAATTTTAAGCTTAGTTCCTTTTTGTACTCCTTTGAAGATCGTCGAAAGACCGAAACACGTGTCAGGATTCTGAAGAAATTGTGGAACATAAAAACTGTGTGAATAAATTTTAATAAAATTCTTATAATGTTTCACCTAGAGCCAACCGCATGCTCCATTTATGTAATCTTCATTTTGTTTATTTCTCTACCATGTTGTCGTTCTAATGTAGTCTTTTTTACTGTTGCCATTTCACCTACCTTAATACATCGGTACATATAAAAAACCGCCTTTTTATTCCCATTTATATATGATTATATTTAAAAAAAATGTATATGAAACAGTAATTCATTTCCACAAAAATGTTTGTACTACTACAACAATTGTTTCACCACGATGTGGCTTCTTCAGGTATTACATTGTACAATTGTTGTAGTAGTATCCATTTAAATTTTTGAGCAGTATAAATAAATACCCAAATTTTGTCGCTTAAATTACTGTAACCTTTGAACCAAACGTCAGACCGTCAGAAAATTTTTACACCTTTTTTTTGGTGGTTAATACTTTCTAGCAAAAATCTTGATTTCGTATTTGTGGCGCCATCTGTGTTTCAAACCGTAAACTTATTAGCCGATGGTTCACATATATTTTCTGTATATGAGAAATTTTTTTCTATGAATAAGTTTATTATAAGTTTTATATCCAATATAGATCAAACCACCCAGTACATGTTATGATATTAGAATTTACATCTGAACGGAGAGATTTGGCAATCAATTCCCGAAGGTTGAAGGAGGCGCAACATTGAAGTCATCCATCCCATAATGTCATTGTGCTAGTAATCATTCCCCAAAACTTATTCTTGGGCCAGTACTCAATGGATTGTGTAAACTTCGATCTATGCGTCAACAAGCGCATGCACGGCGTTGTCGATGTTCTGAACCCGGGAATTTGAACTAATAAAACGCAGTTGAAGGTTGAATCGGTTTACAAAACGAACGACTCCGGTATCGTATCAATATTATTGCAACGCACAAAGTCAAGAACGGTCCTTGTAACCTCGTTATGTGTGCATCTGGAATGTATAAATACAGCTCACCGTATAAATAGACTTGGATCTCTGTCGGGAAAATGCCCGGTCCGGTGCGCGTTTTGTGAAAATGTTCGGCCCAGATATTGTGACCGCTCTTTGGCGAAGACTACATCATACAGAATGAATCATAACTATACGGACATAAGTTCAGGACAGGTTGTATGAACGAAAATATGGCGATTGGACCAAATATGCCCCAAAAAAATATTGATGTGGAAAAAAATACAGGGCGTTAAAGTGGAACTTTTTTTTTTCGTTTTTTAGTGATAATTTGACTGTTTATTCCACAATTGTCATCAAAATCGGGACAGAGAAATAATTTCAGACGAAGAATATTATTTTATGTACTACTTCATTTTTTGTTATAGGGGCGCCAAGTGAATCATTCCTGATTATGAAATTAAGTGATCGGTTTTTTTGACAAAACTTGATAGTGATTTTGATTGAATAATACGATGTTAAAATAATTTTTACGTTATATTGGTGCCCTTGTTCGCACACGATAATTTTTTAGCCTTTTTGAGAAAAACGCAATAGAGAAGTTCATTGTTACGAAAGGTGATTTCAAATAACAGACAATAAATAAACTTGTAACGTGAGGTTTCTGTTTGAACAGTAAAGGAGAATTCAAAACAATTAAGCATAAAAGGAGCAAAACTTAAAGTAATTGTTCTACTTATATGCCTTTTCTAATTCTTGTGACAAAAGACTCCCGGACGTCAAAGGAAACATTCTGTCCCCTTATAAAATTAGCCGCATTTTGTATTCTGCAGAGTTCGTCTCAATATTCAGTAAAAAACGTATTGGATGAAAACAGGTTAAAAGAACCGCTCAAATTGTTTTTCTTACTTTTTTCTATGATATTTCGAAATGTTTCAAAAAAGTATATTTCCGCATTTTCTAGATGATTTAAAAATGTTTACAGTTCTCAACGGATTTTTAAAAATTGCAGAATATTTTCGATGGCGGTCATTGTATCGCTGTATATTAATATCGTAAATTGTTCAGTTATGACATTCTCATGCAGACAACATTCAAGTGTATAGAGTAACCAGTGAAGACATTTTGGTTTTGTTATTGATACCATATTAAGTTTAGATTTCCTTATGGCTTCTTGTAATCGTATATAAAGGGTGTTTCAAGAAGAGCGCAAGATTTGAATTGCGCGCCATGTTTGACAGTCAATACGATTATGACGTGACAGATCGAAATTTGTCAGATGGTAGTTAGCAAACATGGAGCACTACACGGTTAAACAACGCGTCCTGATTGTCAAAATTCATTATCAAAATGGTGAAAGTTTAATTGCCACTATTCGTAAAGTGGGTCCAATGTTCGTTCAAGATAATGTACCTAATGCATCTACTGTGAAAAGAATAATAAAAAAATCGAAAGGACTGCTTCGGTTAGTGATATGAAATATACAATACGAGCTCGTAGAGGTCCTTCAAAACGAAACATCACGGAAGTTCGCGAGAGTGTGACACAGACATCAATTCGTCATCGGACACAAGAATTGGACATTTCAACAGGCACTCTTCACCGAATTCTCCCTAAAAATTTACAGCTGCATGCCTCCAAAAACCAACGTTGACGATCTTGCACGAGTTTGCTCTGGTGGTGTCATTTCCCAATTTGGTGACCAAAATTGGCCTCCACGCTCTTGCGATTTAACGACTTTAGACTTCGGGCTGTGGGGTTATCTGAAGTCATAGGTTTATGCCAATAAGCCTGCAACCATCGAAGCATTGAAAGCCAAAATTAGACGCTGTATCAATGAAATACCACCACATGCCAGCAAATCCGTGGCGGCCATTTACAAGATATTTTGTTTCATACATAATTCCCAAATGTATATTTTCTAAATCATTAAATGTTTCAATACTCTGCTACAGAAAACCATGTTTTATTGAACACTGAAATCTTGCGCTCTTATTGAAACACTCTTTATATCATAACGAGACATTTGAAGTTTCAAAGATCCGTCATGTTCAATAGTATTCTACTTCGCATATACTAATTCTACTCGAAAAGTGTTCACCAGAGCCTGTTCTGTATTAGATGTTCACTAACTCATGCAGGGACGGGAAGTTCCCTGATTCATAGAAGAGTGCACGAAAGCGCTATGGAGAAGCCAGGTCAGTTTCTTTGGGCATATCCAAGGTTTTACATCTTGTCTGGCATAAGACTCTTCTGAATAAGTTATCTTCGTGTGTTTTTACCGGGAGTCTGTGCGTTTGGATGAAGGGTCATTCATATAATCGCGGATGGTGCAGGCTCCGGTCATTTCAACGTGGAGTGCTCCAAGGTTCAGTTTTGTCGCCCACCCTCTTTCCTATTCACATAAACGATCTTTTTATTACGACCAAGAACCACATTGTGAGCTTTGCGGATTATAGCACGCTGATGCCTTCTTTCACCAGTGACAAACCTTTGAGCACTGTTGATTCTCACTTCCTTAAAAGTCAGCAAATCGATTCCCTGAATAAAGATCCCAAAAAGATAAACAAATGGGATCAACGGAATATGGTGCAACTCACTGCCCCGAAAAATCAAAACAGCGGTGCTCAAAACGTTTGTCACTAGTGAAAGAAGACATCAGCGTGCTGCCATCCGCGAAGCTCACAATGTGATTCTCAGTAAAAATATCATTTATGTGGATCAGGAAGAGAATGGACACTCCAGCGTTCACGTTGAAACCACCTGAACTGATATTAGTCGGGACCACATGAATGCTTCTATTGGTGAGGAAACTTTTCATCTAATCGCACAGATTCCCGTAAAACCTACACCAAAATAGGTTACTCATGTCACCTGTTGATCGGTGTTTACGAAAACCATATTGTCTGTCACTGATATAAGGTCTCCAGGTATCTAACCATTTCGAGACTGACAGCTGCTTCCATGACCTTCGACAAAATGGGTAGGCGCATAAAATTTACGATGGTTTGGTGATCGATATTACAGTGTCTATTGCCTGTAAGAAGCTTTTCGTTAATGGACTGGATTATCTGCCAAGCAAACGGAAAGAAGTTATTGCCGCCTGACGTTTCTGGAAATTTCTTATTGATCGAAGAAAGTCGAAAATAAGAAATGATATATCCTGCGAATTCACAATTACTTCTTGTATGATGTAACCAGTACAGCTAGAATTAACCCTAATTTTACTTTCGCTACGACCTGATTGATATAAATGAAGTTGTTGAATCTGAATTCGAATAAACGATATCCTTATATTCCAAAAGAGCAAACCTACCCGTCCTATATGTACGTTGGTTGAAAATGTAGTATCACTATGAAACTCATGTCACCGTGTAACTATCGGGTGTTTTTTTTTCGAGTGATAGAACTTTCGATTGGGATAACTGTGATTTGACAGAAGGTAGAAGCTTTGTTGTTTTGACATTTCTCTTCAGTAAGCATTGACAAATTATCATGGAAAGACTCACGCCGTAATAACGTGTACAAATTGTTGAAATTTATTTTCATAATCAGTATTCTATTCGCCAAACTTATAGAGCACTTCGTGAAATTTATGTTTACATAATCGTCCATCAGAGCAGCTTATTCGTCCAACTATCGAAAGATTTTGGACAACATTTTCTCTACTCTATGCAACAACAACAACAAGACAAAAAACTGTACGTACAGAAGAAAATATCGCTGCTGTAAGTCATAGTATTAATGATGATCCAGATTTGTCTATTCGTCGACGTTCACAACAAGTTGTACTCTGTACATCCACCACATGGAAAATTTTGCTTAAAGATCTTGGTCTACACCCAGCCAAGATCCAACTGGTTCAAGAACTAAAGCCATTTGGCCATAATAAGCGTCGTTTGTCTGCTGATTTGGCCCTAGAACAGTTTGAAGTTGATCCACTTTTTTATCGTGAAATTGTGTGTAGTGATAAAGCTCATTTCTGGTTGAACGGCTATGTAAACAAGCAAAATTGCCGTATATGCAGTGAAAACAATCCTCAAGAACTTCTGAAGGTTCCATTGCATCCTGAAAAATGCACTGTATGGTGTGCTTTACACGCTGGATGCATCATCAGTACATATTTCTTTAAAAACGATGCTGGATCTAATGTTACAGTGAATGGTGCTCGGTACAGATCGATGATCAATGATTATTCGTTTCAAAATTTAAATGGTATCGACCCAGAAGTGTTTTAGTTCCAACAAGATGGTGCTACACCTCATGCTGCTACCGTAACAATTGATTTATTGAAAGAAAGATTTGGCGATAGCATTATTTCGAGAAATTGTTCAATTAATTGGCCTCCAAAATCATGCGACATAACTCCACTGGATTATTTTCTTTGGTGTTATGTCAAGTCATTGGTTTATGCTGATAAACCAGAAAAAATAGACGCTTTGGAAATATGTTTTATTTCAATTTAAAGTTCTATCACTCTAAAAAACCACAGGATACTTAATGAAAAGTGATGGAAAACAAATTATTTTTCCCACTACAATTAAAATGAACTATTACAAAGTAGCGAACTGCTTCATTCAAGAAAATTTGCTGCTCTGTCAAAAAGACTGATTAGACGCAGATTTCTGTTCACAAAAGTCTTACTGAAGAAGATATTTTGAATTCTAATTAGAAGATATTTTGAATTCTTGAATAAAGTGTTTTTTGGGTACATACTCCCGCAGCACCATTAAGAGTATTCATTTGCGATATTTGAAAATATTGACGCTCGAAATACATTTCTGTTCTAAATACATCTGTTCTCAAAATACGCTAACCGGTTACGACAGTCTCTGGCTCTGTGCGGTGTAGTAGGCATCCTCGTAGGACGGCTTAAATGGGTGTTTATCTGTCATCATAGCATGTCGGGTCTATTCCAGAATCGTAGTATGGTTTGTTCCGAATGACTAAGATAAAAATAATAAACACAACTATCTTTGCCGAGGCGAAATTTGGGCGGGAGCCATATCCGAAATAATGCTGGAAATGTCAAGAAGCTGACAGTTTGCCGAAATTTCCGACAACAACAACAAGACGCTCGGCAATTTTTGCGCGCCTTTTCTAGGGAATAGAGTGCTATCGTTTTGGCCAAACGTCTGTAATTTTTTAATTTTAAGCGAAAATGGTCCGAAATGACGTTGGACTCATTAATGATGAATCCGAGGCCACAAGTAATGCTGTCCGGCCAGCTGTAAACTCTCTCACTTCTGAACGGAAAGAGCTAAAGATCTGAAACTTTCAGCGTAGGTTTGAGATCTAAATTGCCCAGTTGAATTCATAAATTGGTGGAATAGGCGTAATGGTTCTAGAGTTATTTTCATTTGCAATTTTATCTTTCGCACATTTTCGAACTTACTAATCCAGTATTTTAAATCCAGTACTTAGATGTGAAATAACGATAAGAAGACTGCTGAAAGATTTCGTGAGGCTCGTAGGTGATATGAAGAATCCCGCAAAAGCTCTTGACATCATGGCAGTTCTTTTCGCATCTTTTGTATAAGGTTTCGCGGATTTGTGTCAAATAGTTCACAATAAAAGCTCAGGGTTTTTTTTGTTCGACTGCGTAAACTGTGAATTTTTGAGAGTGGATTTATATTTTTTCTTTCAAAATAACAATAAACTTCTCCTCATTGTCACAAAAAGGGAATTGTTATCGCCCATATTGGGATTCATTCTCCTTCTACCTGGTTAATGGTAGAATATTGTGTTGAGGCCATCATAGTCTAGGAATGGTCCATTGTTCTCTAGAATACTGTTAATTTATACAGGGTCATCCATTTTGTGCTTCCAAACGTAAACGTAATTAAAACACTCTTTTATTCAGAATATCGATCTCATTTCTATTTCAATATAATGCTGGAACCTTGCCATTCTGTGTGGAATACATCATTGAAATGTGCGTGATCTCTTACAGGACTCGATCCTTGTGAGGTAATTTTCAATGACTCGCCGGCACATTTCGGGCAAATCTCACCAATAACTTGACGGATGTTGATTTTCAAATCGTCAGTAGTCTGAGGATTATCGACATGAACACGATTTTTGCATAACCCCACAAAAATAATCCAAAGTCAATAAATCACAAGATTTTGGTGGTCAATTCACATCGCCGAAACGAGAAATTACGCGTCCTGGGGGTTTTTCTTGCAATAAAGCCAAAGCAGGTCGTGTTCTGTGGCTTGTTGCACCATATTGTTGCAACTACATCTCTTCCAATTCCTTATCATTAATTTTAGGCAAAAAAAACGGCAAACATTTAGCTACAGCGACAAGAATTGACGGTTCAAGTGACACCTTCTTCACTTTTAAAGAAGTACGGGCCAGCCACTCCACCAGACGAAATTGCACACCATACAGTGAGTCTTTGTGGATGTAATGGTCTCTCAGCAGTTACATGAGGATATTCACTGCCCCAGATGCGACAATTTTGCTTGTTTACATAGCCACCGAGTGAAAATGTGCATCATTGCTGAAGAAAATTCGATGCGAATAACCGTCATCTATTTGTTGTTCAAGCACTCAATCGGCATATGTTCTACGCATTCTATGGTCAGCTGGCTTTAGTTCTTGGGTCAACTGAACCTTATAAGGATGGAGGTGCAAATTCAGATGCAAAATACGCCATAGCGTGCCGTAAAAGCCCAAATTTTGTGTGGGCCGATGAATCAAAACATTTGGATTTTATTCAACACTTTCACTCAAAGTAGCAACATTTTCGATAGAGCGTGGATTTCGATAATGTATGGGCCTTAAGACATCAGTAGCAGATCCAGCCTCTTTGAATTTTTTCACTGTGTTACCAATTGTACGTTCAAATGAATGATTATATCGACCATAATCTCCCCGTAATGAACGAAACGTACTTACTATAGAACCATTGTTTTTGTAGGAAGTTTTCACAATTTTTACACTTTCAGTAGTAGATGAACTATTCATATTGTTAAATATCTAACTTTCAACTAAACATTTGAGGCTTAGGATCACAGTTCTTTTCGACATATATCATTGAAATAGATAATTTTATGACATTTATGTTTCAAAATTAATTTTCGGCATATGTCCACCACGACTAGCTCTGAGGCACCGTATTCGACAAGACCAATTTTGGACCATTTTGTCAAGTAATTCAGGCCTTATTTAATTAATAACACGAGTAATGTTGGCTTCCAAAGTGTCTGTATACATTAGATCCAGCATCGTTTTTAAAGAAATATGGTCCGATGATACCTCTAGCGTGTAAGGCACACCATATAAGTGCATTTTTCAGGAACCTGTAGAACTTCTTGAGGATTGTTTTCACTCCATATACGGCAATTTTGCTTGTTTACATAGCCGTTCAACCAGAAATGAGCTTCATCACTAAATACAGTTTTGCGATAAAAAAGTGGATCAACTTCAAGCTGTTCTAGGGCCCAATCAGCAAACAAACGACGCTTTTTATGGACAAGTGGCTTTAGTTCTTGAACCAGTTGGATCTTGTATGGGTGAAGACCAAGATCCTTACGCAAAATTTTCCATGTGGTAGATGCACAGAGTCCAACTTGTTGTGAACGTCAACGAATAGACAAATCTGAATCATCATTAACACTATGACTTACAGCAGCGATATTTTCTTCTGTACGTACAATTTTTTGTCTTGTTGTTGCATCGAGTAGAGAAAATGTGGTCCGAAATCTATCGATAGTTCGACGAATAAGCTACTCTGATGGACGATTATTCAAACCATAAATTTCACGAAGTGCTCTATAAGGTTGGCGAATAGAACACTGATTTTGAAAATAAATTTCAACAATTTGTAAACGTTGTTACGGTGTGAGTCTTTCGATGATAATTTGTCAATGCTTACTGAACAGAAATGTCAAAACAACATGGCTTCTACCTTCAGTCAAATCATGGTTATCCCTATCGAAAGTTTTATCACTCTAAAAAAACACCCGATATGATACCTACGAAATTCTGCAGCAGCCTTTGTGTCGTTATTTTATATCTAAATGCTAAATTCGATAGTAGTACTTTCTGCTGCTAAGATTGAACTAACGCTCAACGCTATTCTGCTCACAATTGTATTTCTAACATTCTTATCATACAATCCCCACGAAATTTTGCACGAATTTGCATGCCATTACTATACTTCTAAACACCAAATGTGAATAACTGCAGGACCAATGGAGTGACTTTGCCAATTAAGGAACTTTACTAATATATTTTGTCCTCAAAAGTTTTTTCTGTTCGGATGTTAGTGTTAATGAACGGACAGATGCACTTTTGACCATGTATTCTTTATCAATGAGTTTAACATAGTTGTCTGAGATCATTTTCGGCTCCAGCTTGAAACATTGCAGATATTTAACAAAATGATAGCACTGTACCTTAAAAAAAACAGCAAAAATTAAAGTAAGTTCATAGTAAATATAATCTCAAATTGGCAATAAAAAGTTTATACGAGATGAAGGGAAAGTCCACGGTTTATTCATGAGATCACCAGATTATCATCATCTGGCGCCTTAATTTTATTAGCGTCTGATATTTTTGTTTCAGTGTGTTTTATCATCAAAGTCGGTGACCCCTTTTCAATGTCCCATTCATCTTGATAATACCCTTATCAATCCACTCCACATCCATCTGCATCGCCATAAAAATTGTTATCTTTTCACGAGCGAATTATTTCCGTTGACATGCTTGATAAAAATTTTCAGATATTCAAACAAGATGGGACATACTCACCACGTTGCAATGAAGAAACGAATATTCGATTACCTGAAATAGAGAAAAAGAATTAGTTCGGCCAAAATATATCTACAATAAAATAATAAAAAGAGGTTTTTTATTGATAGAAGGATTATTACAAAATTTTAAATATGATACAGATTTATTCTGTTAACCTACAAATTTTAATTTCCAAAAAATTTTTATTCAAAAATTTTTACAATTAAATTGAATAAATGTCTTCAGAACACACTGTGTCAATTTAGTAGACATATAGATTTACTTATTAAACAGTACTGAAGGGAATGAAAGAAATTCAAAGAAATATAAATTGTCAACTAGAAATTATTAAATAAATACTTGAAGAGTACAACATTTTAACATTTTGTTTCTTTCCTTGTTTTACGAAAACTAAATTCCTTAACAAACATGCAAAAATAACCTCAAGGATTCCATAAAATACCTTGCAAACTTTATGTAATTTATGTGCCGAACATAGAATACGTAGGATGTTTATAAGTTCACTTCATTCTAGTCTTTGTCCAGTAAACAGGTTTGGTTAGATATTTTTTGTTTTTATTTTTTAAATTTGTAGTTGAGCTGATGAGTTGCCGTTGTATTAATTCTAAGTTGTTTTTTAAAGATGTTCTACATGTCTTAAGAAATTTTTTTCAGGAACTTATTTCGGGCAAGTTGTTTTTGAGGAAGTAATTAAAGTTATGTTTTGCATTTTTGGAAAGGAATTTAGTCTTCATAAAACAAGGAACGGAACAAAATTTTGTACTCTTCAAGTATTTATTTAATAATTTTTAGTTGGCAATTTATATCTCTTTGAATTTCTTCCATTCCCTTTAGTACTGTGTAATAAGTATTAATTCTATATGTCTTCTGAACTTACACAGTGTGTTCTAAAGACATTTATTCAATTTAATTCCAAAAATTTTTCAATATTTTTTTTTAATCTATGATATTTAAAATGTTTTGAAATAAATCTGCTAACATTCAGGTAAAATAAACGACGTGTGGAATAATCGTTATAGTAATTATTAATTCGAGTTTTCGTTTATTATTTCCTCAAATGATAAAACTTTGGAACCGAACAACCCAAAAAAAATTCTTACAATTTCCTGAAAACTTCACACCTCTCATTTTGAATTACATAACATTCGAATATTAAAAAAAAGAATTTTTTACTTCACGGATAATTAGTTATAGTGGGCCAATTCTGTATATTTTATGCCTATAAATCCACGGATTTTTCCCAAATTATTATTGGAGTATAAACGTAGAATATTTAATTGCGTTCAAATAATGAAAACTCATTGAGCTGCTAGTCTCTTGTGGACTAATCGGGTAGTGGATATATTGTTGACATTATGCTATAACAATCAATCAGAATATTTGTGACAGCTCACGAGAACTGATTTAGCAAACCATATATTAATTAATAGAAAACCAGAATATTGGGCAAACCTTAAAAAAATACTTATAATCGAATGAAACTACAAGATACAGGAACAACTTTCATCTAATGACATAGACAGATTAACTATAATCATTTGGATAAATTTACATTTTATTATATTGGAAAATAACAGTGCGATAAAATAAATAGCAATATTCAAACTCAATTTAAAAAATTTAAATTCTTCCACAAAAAATAAAGGATTTTCCATTAAGAGGTTTCATTTTGACAATACAAAGAGGGTTGCAGCCCCATATCCTTTTCATGAAATTTTCCATTGCCAATTCGCACATTTGCGGCTATACGTCCTTGATAACTTCACGAATTCTATATTGAAGGTCTTGAATCGATTGAGGAGCATTGGCATAGACCTTATATTTCACGTGGCCTCAAAGAAAAAGTCTAAAATTATTAAATCACAAGATCTCGGTGGTCAATCGTGATCACCTTTTCGATGAATAACACGGCCAGGAAACTTGTAAACTTTTTCTCGCAAAATTGCGATGATTTTGTTACTTGTGTGGCACGTAGCGTCGTCTAATTGAGAATAACGGTCGTCCACATCAATATCTTTCAATTCCAGCCAAAAAAAATCATTAATCATAGATCGTTTGCTCAGTCCATTCATCGTAACTTTTGCAGCAGCCCCATTTTCGAATAAGTTAGGTCCAATCACACCACCAGCCCAAAAACCCCACCAACCAGTGACATGTTGAGAATGAAGAAGCTTTTCAACAATCATTCTTGGATTTTCCGAGCCCCAAATGAGACAGTTCTATATATTAACGTAGCCCCGAAGTGAAAATGGGCCTTATCACTGAATATGATTTTTCGATGAAAATCTGGATCATTTTGATGCATTTCAAGGATCCAGTTAGCGAAAATACGACGTTGCTAGTGATCGACCGACTTTAGTTCTTGTGTTAACTGAACTTTTAAAGCCTTAGGACCTAAGTCGTCATGATAAATACGGTGTTGTCATTTGTGGAATGCTATATTCCAATTATCGACAAACCCGGGTTTTCGTCAACACTACGGTCTACAGCAGCAACATTCTCAGTTGTTCTTGAGCACACATCGATTCTTCACATCACTAACTTGTCCCAATAGCTCAAATTTTCACCATTTTTGAGTGAATTTTAACAATTTCAATACGTTGTTGAAGCTTGCATCACTCCATGTTTAGATATGACGTAATTTTCACTTGTTAAATGTCAGAAGATGACATGTTCAAAAGTGACAGTTGCCCAGATAGCCATATATTCAAAACTGAACCTCTATTGGAAATCCATTTATAAAATATTACGGTAAATGTGTATTAGGAAGTTAAGATTTATATACAATTTGCCTAGTTTTTATTTCGGGGATGAATTCAAAAGACTATTTGACATAGATCAGGTCTGCTATTGAATCTTAAGATTTATCACATTATATTCCATATCTTCATATTCCAGGCCGAGTTTGTAGTATTTCATCGAGTCTACAACAATACTAGAATCATAACGAATGATGAAACTAAAATGGAATATTGTTAGAATCTTTTTTCATCGCAGAAACTACTCCAATTTTAGATTTGTATGAAAGTTCACGTCTCTGCTTTAAAAAAGCAATCTGTGTGATTTTGGCCCGAGTTCATACTGTAACGTTCACAAATTTCAGAACCTGACATGAACATAAAATTTTTTAGGTGAATCAATGAATTGTTATCTTTATATACATATTTATGTAATTTTCCCACGCAACTTTTTTTGGCACCACAAGAAACAAATCTCTCCAAAGACTTTTTTTATCTAGGGCGTGTTTTGACAATCTGTAACCAACGAATACTAACGTATACAAAAGATTATGTAATGATTCATAGCTTATGTGAGAAGAACGCATAAAAAATTGCAAGCGAAGATGAAACGAGTTAATTAAAAACTAATTGGTTATCGCTGGGTGGATTAATATTATCGCAGGACCCCCATCATCCAGACACGTTAATAATACGTTGAGGTGTATGAAGACAACATCAAGCCATTCCCACCTTTCATCAAGTGTCAGATGACTACCTCTGTCTGAAGAAATTATAAACTACTTAAGCGAAATAACGAATTCTTGAAGGAAAAATGATAGAATCGAAACATAATGAAGATTACACCTTCTGGTATCCTTAATTAAGAAAAACCGATAGACATTGTTATGATCGGATCGGAGAGGTAAAACAGGATGTATTGAAGGAAAGAACACGATTGATTGCTTAAATATAGTGTAGTTGTGTAAAAAATTTTAAATCGAAAAATAAGAAGGTACCATAAGAAACTTGAAGGTTTATTGTGAAAGATTATGCATATTTTACCCTTATGCTTATTTTTTTAAAATGTGCTGTTTCTATTCTACGTATTAGTACATGTGCCATGTATTAAATATTTTTTGACCCGTGATGAAATTGTCGTGATACATTGTGGCAAAAATATTTTTTCGAGATAACGATCCATTAAATTATCTTATAATCTTTCAATTTGGGCTTTAAGGCCATTATGCAGTTTTCAGGTTACAAAGTTGTTTCTTTCAAAAATTATTGTTCTTGCAATGTATCTATAGGCACAAACAGTGGGAACTTTATCACGAATTGTTCATCTATGGGTCCACTATATAATCATTCTGCGCAAAACTGAAAAAATTGAATATTTGGACCAAAGTAGTCACCAGTTCCCTACGCTATTCTCGTCTTCATAATGAAATCTAGGTCCTTTTCTTGAGTTGAAAAAAATATCAGGTAGATATGGATTATTAAACAAATTACAAACAAGTTGGTTGTTCGGTCCCAATTTGGAGACGTCTACTTTAGACATAATCAATTATTTTATTATCACTGGTACGAAACGTAAATCTTTCCATGTTAATATTTTTAATCTAGCAATTTTTCTGCTACTCGTATGCTATTCGAACTTGGAAATGTTTATTGGACACACTTTAACATTCTTACATGTGTATATGGACATTAAAAAATATGGAAACTCTTTAAAACTTTTGATATATTTGTTGCCTATGAAGTCAATGACAGAGCATTCGAATTATTATCTGTTTCATTCTATTCTTATCTACTAGAATTGCTAATTTTCCACCCACAAGTAGGCTTTCCAATCAATTTCATTAATTTTCCCCCTTTTGTAAGAAAGGTGCATTAGGACACATCTAAAATTCAGTATTTAAATATACTGTAAACTCATTACTCGATTGGTAATCATCTGGTTCGCTTTTGACCTTTCGGTCTAAGAAATTGCATTATTACTTTCCGAATTATCAACCCTTGTCGCTTGTGACCCTTCAATCCAAGATTATTGCATTATCTTTTTGATGATCATCTTTGTCGTTTGTGGCTTCTCCTCACATTAATGCATTATCCCCGTAATAGTCAACCTTGTAGCTTGTATTCTTTCGGTCCAATTTATCGTATTCAAGTGGATTTTAAAGGATTTCACCCCATATATTTTACATTGTTAAATACTCACTGGTGCTTGTCGTTCTTGTATATCGAATGCTTTAGTCTTCCGATACATATCGAATATACAGTATTTATCATCAACCTTTAATGCGAATCTAATTCAAATGTAGATCGATCTTGTTAAGCATTTGGTTATTGTTGACAAATTCTCAAAGAACTCATACAATATTCTGAATACCGACAGCGTTCAAGTCCAAATGACAGCAGTTCCATCTATGAAAGCATGCAATAAGCCCATAGAATGCCTCAATGATGTACATTAGAATGGAGTCGATCCGCCTCGAAGATAAGCTGTTTTAGAATGAATAGAAGTCACTTATTACGAGAGATTCTTAGAAGGTCTCGGCTTGAAAAACTGCACGGTTATTGATGATGTCTGCCGTGGGAGTTTGATTGAACCAAATCCCAACAACGGACAAAATCTCCATTAGTTTCTTCACAATGAGGCTATCGTGAAGGCAATCAGAACTCGATATGTGCTACGGCCTCAGGATCATGCTGCTGACAACACAAAAGATAAATAATATGCACCGATCGGTAATCTTTAAGGTGTCGGGGCCTAGAAATAGATCGGTGTGTAGTTACTGACATTTACATTCTGCAAGGATTCACTCTTGGAGTTATTATGGTGTTATTTCATCGATTTGTCCACACCCACAACTATAGACTTTTATTCAAATTAAGTACGTACATTCTTGCGAAATATGAGTGTGTGAATAAGAGATCTTGCAAAATGTGAATATTAGCAATATTCTCATGGGTTTGTTTTTGCCGAAGATGAAACTGGTTTTGAAGCCAGGTGGATTGAAGTTAGTAGAAACGGCATCATGAAGAAAAAAACACCGTTTTCTTAACGTATGTCCGAACCTTTATTCATTTGAAGATCAGAGACTAGTATAATGAAATATTGGTACAATAAAGAGAAGTGGTCAACATATTATGTTGTGATTTAAATACTTGTGGTGACGTGTCTTCCGATACTTCCGCGGAATTCTACTTCGTTTTGCTGCAGCTTCTCGGTGTAGCATATAGATGACTCTACCACCTCCTGAATGCCGAACTCATCATCTTCGCCCTGTTCAAGTAGAGCAGAATGTGAGCGTTCCGACAGCCGACGTGGAATCTGAAGAGTTCAGGTTCGCAATAACGTGCGAATAACAATCCTCAATTTCGAGGAAAAGGTTAGTAATAATAATATTCAAATAAAAAACATCAGAAAAATAAATTTGAACACCAAATTGGAGCTTGCAATCGTAGTTGCTAGTAACATCTCTGTTACGAAAGCTGGTATGTTAATTACGGAGTTTCAGCAAGAGCAGAGAAGATTGCTGCAATGTTTCGGCCCTGAAATTATCTCCTCAGACAATTCTCCAACGAACGAAACTTTATAATTGGAACCAATAAAAGTAATTACAAATTGAGTGCTTCCAGTTTCAGCTCTCATTGCACTTGGCCCATAAAATGTTATTACACTACGTCTTCTTCAGGATGAACACATAACATTAGAAGTTTGCAGGGACGATGCACATTGTACGACAGTTTGCCCCAGTTAGCCTGGAACAGAGGGCGGTTTGGGATGAATCTATCGTGATGTTGTAAATACGCTAATTGTACTTGTAATTAAACGAGGCAAATTTGAGCTTAATATACTGAGGAGTAACTTGGAATAGCGGCATGATAGTGGCCTGTTCCGAAAATATCCAAGTGATAGGGCAAATATACGTGCTTGTTTTTTTAATCAATTATATTTCTGCTAGTATATGTCTGTTACGGCATTAAACCGGCTATATAAAAAAGCAATTCATTTAACTTCCTATATGGATCATGTATTTGGTATATGATTTTGAGAACTACCTTTGTTGGTCCTACAGGTCAGATTTGTCCATAAAAATTAAATCATAATCTTAGATAATGAGCAGATAAATATAATTGAAAATAAGTAAAATGTATAAGGCTTAACTATCTCAATTCAATTTATATTGTAATATCCAATGCTCCAAAATGATTCATGCGCTGAAAAAAATTAAAAAGTTCTCATTCACAGAAAGGAGCAGCAAATGAAAAAAAAATCTTCCTAAAAAATGACATTATGTGAAAACAGCCTAGGAGACATTTAGCAGATTTGATGTTCCATTATTAATCTCAGGGTTGAAATCAAAATATTTCCGCTCATTGCAGTGATTTTTCACAAATCACTGCAATTTAAATGAAAAAGAGGTTTTCCTTGATAGAAGGATTATTACAAAATTTAAAATATCATACAGATTTTTTCTGTAAACCTTTCTTCAAATTTTAATTTCAAAAAAATTTTTTATCCAAAAATTTTTAGAATCAAATTGAATAAATGTCTTCGGAAAACACCTTGTCAATTAAGTAGATATTTAGAATTAATATGTATCACACAGTACCAAAGAGAATGATGAAATTTCAAAAAAATCTAAATTGTCAACTAAAAATTATTAAATAAATACTTGAAGACTACAAAATTTTGTTTCATTCCTTGTTTTATGAAAACTAAATGCAGAACATAATCTCATCACTTTCTTCAAAAATAACTTGCTCAAAATAAGTTCCTTTAAAAAAATTCCTAAAACATATAGAACATCCCTAAAAAACAATTTAGAATTATAACAATGGAAATCTTCAGCTGGACTTTCTTTTCAAAAATAAAAAAAAATTAACAAAGACATCTTACCGAACCGACTGTATGCTGTTTACTGCACAAACATTAGAATACAGAGTAAACTTATAAACATCCTGAATATTCTATGTAAGCGTAAACCAAACTATATAATTATTATATATATAATAAATGTTTTCTTCTATTTGATTTATTGCATATATAATAATTATAGCAGTCGGTTCAGTAAGATACCTTTGTTAATTATTTTTATTTTTTAAATATAAAGTGGAGCTGAAGATTTCCGTTGTTATAATTCTTAATTGTTTTTTAGGTATGTTCTACATGTTTTAGGAATTTTTTAAAGGAACTCAGTTTGAGCAAGTTATTTTTGAAGAAATTCTTGAGGTTATGTTTTCCATTTTTGAAAGGGAATTTAGTTTTCATAAGACAAGGAATGAAAGAAAATTTTGTTCTCTTCAAGTATTTATTCAATAATTTTTAGTTGACAATTTATATTTCTTTGAATTTCTTTCCTTTCCTTTGGTACTTTAAGTATTAATTCTATATGTCTACTAAATTGACACGGTGTGTTCTAAGGACATTTATTCAATTTAATTCTAAAAATTTTTTCGAAATTGAAATTTGTAGAAAATTTACAGAAGAAATCTGTATGATATTTTACATTTCACTGCAATTTTTTTCTCCATTTAAAACGAAATGCAGAACCATTTGTTATAGTATACACATTACATCCTCATATCCATCAATGATTACTCATCAGCTCTAGGACTTTTTTCTCTCAGTTGTAGAGGAATCGGAGAATCGCAAAGAACAAAATTCAATAAATGTGGAAAAATTCATAATAATTCTCAACTTTACATAATTCTTTCATAACCTAAACTAGGTGGAAACATTCTTAATAATTGTCAATTAAAATTTTTTTATTAAATTGAATAAAATCTCTTTTATTATTTCTGTTATTTCGAAAAAAAATTTGCAGTGAACTAACTTTCAGCTCATTAACTCCATTCATTAATTTTCCCAATTTAACGCTTAATTCTTTTTTGTGTTCCACCCCTAAAAATAATTTCATCCAGCAAACTTCCCAAAGCCGCATGATAATCCTGTCACCCAATTTTTTTCTGGTGATTTAATCCCCACCGTAAATAAATATTCCAAAACACTTTCACTCCGGCTGGTTCCCAGAAAATTTTAATGAAAAACTGTGGTTATTGCCCAGACAATTTATTTTCACTCTTGGCACCTTGTCCTGATGCCTGCAGATCCATTATTCCTGTCATTCAACAGTTTGAAGGATTTTAATTGAAAACGTGTTCAGCGGTCTTGGTCTCTGGGAAAGAAGACCTTGGGGTCTTTATGAACGGAGAAAGAATATTTTTTATATAACAATTCTACTGAAAATATATGTGCGTTATGGTAGTTCAGATTTCAGTTTCTTTTTGTTCAGAAAAAGTAACCATAAGTACGCATAAGCATAACAGATGTATCCTGGTTAAGTAGCGCATAATTTTGCTTACTAACTACATACAGACAAGGTGTTTTCAAGAGTTTAATTAAATCGGTCCTTACTTAGTAGAAACTTGTTTCAATCAAATGAAATAATAAAGAATATTTGCACATTTAATTAAATAAACTACTAGTTTTTCGTTAACACCGTGGCTTCAGGTTTACATTTTAAATCACTTCTAATACGTAACATCACATGTCATAAACAGGTAGTCGTTGATCTGAATGTCTCACCGCACCGAGCAAATGGGACAATGAATTCTCCCCCACTCTGGGCAGTCCGAAAGAGTAGGGAAAGATTCAAAAAGCTGTCCAGTTAAATATCATTTATAACATAGAAGCACAATAGCGTCTATCTATTGTTAATGCATTATAAATCCTATATTCGGCGAATGATTTTCGTGATCTGTAAGTATGGTTTAACTAGAAACTAAAAAGAAGAAGGTAAAAGTGATAAAAATTATCGTAAGTACCTAACTGAGTAAAACTATGCAAAAAAGAGATACAAATCACAGCAAAATATATTGAGGTCAATTGTGATATTGTGATATATTATCCTGATACTCCTAGATCTTCTGTGAAGATCTCTCAGAAGCTTTTTCAGTTTGTGCGAGTTCAGGAGTTCAGTTGTGTTCTGGGTAGGCTTTGTTACTGCGATCTTACGCCACTTTAAGTCATACCACTGTTAATTTTCGACCCAATAGTAAAATGGTGACCGAACCCCTCCCACCTAGAAAAGTTCTTTCCTAACTGAACAGGATTTGAACCCAGAACATTTCGGTTTCCAGCCCAATGCTCTAACTTGAGTAGGTTTGGTATTTTTACTTTCTTTATGGATTATTCCATCTTGTTATGGAAATTACTACATTAATATAATAAATTCTAAATACTTTTTGTGAGTTCTTTAATGTTGAGGAACAGTTTCGGCAACTTCATATTATTTTTTCACCAAAAGTCACATTCAATCTCTGAAATACTTGCCAGTATTACCCTACATGAAAAGACGCAGTGAATCTACTAACAAAAACCAAATTTGTTGTTATTTGTTCAATGAATTCGCCGGTAAGGGTAAGTGATTTTATACATCTATTCAATAGGGATATTTAGACAGTAGAACAGATATTGATATTGAATGTATGTATATATATATATATATATATATATATCAAAAAAATTTAGGTAACAGAAGTGAAACCTGTTATAATTTTTTGAACCTCAGGTATTTTTTTGAAAATTTCTGTTGCTAAGTCATATGTGTACAACATATGATTTAATAATAATATAAACTTCTACTTGTAAAATGTTTTAACTTATTTTAAATTTCGAGATAACGTTTAGCTGATGCTGCAAACAACAAATGATTTAAATAAGCGAAAACTGTAGAAGCTTAGCGGAAGCCCTCAACACCTCAGTCAGAGTAATTTGTCGATTATCACAACATATCGGGTGTTTTTTTAGAGCGACAAAACTTTAAATTGAAATAAAACACATTTAAATCAAGACTGAAGCCAAATTTTTGTTATTTGAAAGATAATTTTAGTAAATTTATGTTAGAAAATCATTTTCGGCATATGTCCACCACGACTATCTCTGAGGAACCGCATTCGGACAGACCAATTTTTGACCACTTTTTCGACTAATTCAGGCCTTATTTCATCAATAACACGAGTTATGTTGGCTTCCAAAGCGTCTATTGTTTTTGATTTATCAGCATAAACCAATGACTTGACATAACCCCAAAGAAAATAATCAAGTGGAGTTAAATTGCATGATCTTGGAGGCCAATTAATTGGACCATTTCTCGAAATAATGTTATCGCCAAATCTTTCTTTCAATAAATCAATTGTTACGGTAGCAGCATGAAATGCAGCACCATCTTGTTGGAACCAAAACACTTCTGGGTCGATAGCATTCAAATTTTGAAACAAATAATCATTGATCATCGATCTGTAACGAGCACCATTCACTGTAACATTAGCTCCAGCATCGTTTTTAAAGAAATGTGGACCGATGATGCCTCCAGCGTGTAAAGCACGCCATACAGTGCATTCTTCAGGATGCAATGGAACCTGTAGAACTTCTTGAGGATTGTTTTCACTCCATATAAGGAAATTTTGCTTGTTTACATAGCCGTTCAACCAGAAATGAGCTTGATCACTAAACACAATTTTACGATAAAAAAGTGGATCAATTTCAAGCTGTTCTAGGGCCGAATCAGAACACAAACGACGCTTATTATGGTCGAGTGGCTTTAGTTCTTGAACCAGTTGGATCTTGTATGGGTGTAGACCTAGATCTTCATGCAAATTTTTCCATGTGGTGGATGCACAGAGTCCAACTTGATGTGAACGTCCACGAATAGACAAATCTGGATCATCATTAACACTATGACTTACAGCAGCGAGAGACCGTTTTATTGATTTTTGATTTCATTAATCTCTGCACATCTTTTCAGAATTTACAATCCTAATGTTTGCTTCTTATTTCAGGTCAAATCGGTTACTATGAAAAGGTATCTTGACCCAGGATTAATAGGAACTTCACTATTCGGAACGTTTGATAACTCGTTCAACATTCATCAAATTATCGGTGCAATATTTGTTTCCGCTACTTCTTCATAGATATGTAAACACTATGTAACTTTAGAACTGTTGGTCACTGTTTTCAAATAAAAAGATCGTTTTTGCCGAATTGAATCACTGATTTTCGGTTCAATTAATTTCGTTCTATTATCTCAGATTGAGATGGGCTACAAAAAATATACATTATGAAGGTGTTAAGATATACAACCTATTCATTTCATTGATTGATTATCTAAATTTATAATCAATAAATGATCATACAGTCCATATGAATTTGGTGTTTAAGTGCAATACCAAAAAACAAATATTTGCGACCAGTGTAACGGGTAGAAAGAGTAATCAAGCTTCTAGCCGTAAATTAACCGTAGGACGAAGCATGCGTGGAAATGCCCGTCTACACACAGAATGGCTAATGTGTGAATTTCTGAAAACTGAGCATATGAATGTTTTACCGGACCTTAATCCGATGTAACATCTTTGGGATTCAATGGGACTACGACTTTCACCTCAACAGAAGCAATTCCAAACCAGAAAATAGCTGTTTAATTGTCTTTCTAATCTATGGATTACTACGGATCAAGTGAGTATCGACCACTCAGTTTGAGCACGCCCGAAAGATGCCAATCTGTTATTAATTCAGGACGATCCATACGAACTTACTCAACTTTTCTTGTCATATAACATTGAAAGAGATTTGGGATGTGATTTTATGTTTTCTTTTTTGTTGAACATCATCGACAATTTTTTTCATTGGTAATGTTTATCCAAAAAGGCTATTAACCATATGACTCCTAAATATTTCACAGGAGTATCTGAAAAGCTATAAGAAATTCAATTGTTTCCCACATTATACGACTGTGTGTAGTTTCGTATAACGTTCCATGAATTAATTATCCGTAAAAATATCAGAAATTCTTGATCTGAGTCCCCTTGCCGGCAGAAAGCAGCAAAATCTGGAAGGTCGATTCAGCCCCATGACGTCAACAGCGAAACGGAATCAAAACGTGGCACGAAAATTGATCAAGTGATCTTTCGCAACAACACAACAGAGAAACTAATAAGACCGGGGGGGTAACGTACGACTGCATTGTCGGTCCATTTAAATTAATAGCCGCAATGTCCAAGACTGTTAATCACGTTTATGGCCTTGCACTATCGTTTATTCTTGCTCACTTGCAGCGTCCAACGATCGCGAATTTCGCCCGAGGTTACTGCCGATCGACTGCAGTTACGGCGAATTGTTACTTTTTGCAACAATAATTATAAGGCCGGAGTTCACCGAAAAAGAAAATCGCCGCGTATAGATGGAATCTGTTGGGTGTGATATATGACTTTATTATTTATTGTTTCCTTGTCAAGGAAATAGGAGAGGTTTTCTATCGATTGGAATTACGTGTTTTATTGCTTGAGCAGCGTCTGCGGTGATTTTAAGGATGCACTCGTGGACGTATTGGGTGGTAGGAGACAAGATGACCACTTGATTAACCTAGAGATATACAACGTGTCCGAAAAGCGTATCGGGTATTTGTTCTGGTGCTGTATTTGAAACTGAGCGACGAAGAGGAGTAGGGAGGGGATCGTGATGTCTGCCATTTTGTGCAGTTTTAGTCATGATGGAGCAGTACTCGGGAACGCATCGCGCTTTTTGCGTACAAGCGTATTATCGCAACGGCGATTCAATAGTGGCTTCTCAACGTTTGTATCGTACATGCCATTCACAAAGTGATGACAGCTTTAGAAAATGAATCCGGATGTTCGAGACTACAGGTGCGACGCTAAAAATTCAACACTCTGGTCGCCTTCGTTCAATCCGCGACGAGGAAACGATTCGAGAAGTAGAGGCGTCAGTTCGTCAAAATCTGTCTTTATCCATCCGTAAGCGAGGCTACTCATTAAACATCAAAAAATCGTCCTTGCATTTGATTTTAAAGAAACATTTGCATTTAAAGGCCTATAAACTTCGATTGGTTCAAGAATTGAAGGATACGAACTATGCTAATCGATTGAATTTTGCCAACGATATGTTACGGCGGTCCAACAATTTTAATAAAATAATCCTCAGTGATGAAGCAAACTTTCATCTGAATGGTCATGTCAATAAACAGAATTGTCGGTACTGGGCAGAAGAAAATCCGAGATGAAGACCTAAACAACCCCTGCACAGCCCAATGGTCGATGTTGGGGCCGCTATATTTGCTAGAGGCATAAACGGTCCTTATTTTCATGAATATCGAAGAGACCGACCACTCAATATGCATACTGACCGTTATTGCGATATGCTGCGAAACTTTTTGGGTCCAGAGTTACAGGAATTTGAAGGTTTCAACTCAAGAACATGGTTTCAAAGATGAGGCCACATCAAATCAAGCAATGGAAACTGTTAAGGAATTATTCCCTAATAAGGTCATTTCGTGTAGGTGTAACTGGCCTCCCAGAAGCTCCGATCTTAGCCCACTTGACTATTTTACATGGGTATACCTTAGAAGTAAGATCTATGAGAATAATCCGGCGAACCTGATGCAATTGAAGCAAATCATCAGGTCAGAAATGGCAGCATCATCGAGATATGTGTCAGCGTGTGATCGCCAATTTTCGTTCCTGATTAGAAGAATGCCAGTAGCGTAACGGTCACCATTTAGATAACATCATCTTTTCCAAATAATTTTCCATTTTATATTGTTCTAATTATCAAAGACTTATAGAGCAAATTTATTGTTTACATAATCCTCCATCAAAGCAGTTTATTCGTCGAACTACCGATAGATTTCGGACAACATTTCCTCTAGTCGATGCAACAACAACACAAAAAACTGTACGTACAGAAGAAAATATCGCTGCTGTAAGTCATAGTGTTGATGATGATCCAGATTTGTCTATTCGTCGACGTTCACAACAAGTTGGAATCTATGCATCCACCACATGGAAAATTTTGCGTAAAGATCTTGGTCTACACCCACACATGATTCAAATGGTTTAAGAACTAAAGCCACTTGACCATAATAAGCGTCGTTTGTTTGCTGATTGGGCCCTAGAACAGCTTGAAGCTTGAAGTTGATCCACTTTTTTATCGTAAAATTGTGTTTAGGGATGAAGCTCATTTCCGGTTCAACGGCTATATAAACAAACAAAATTGCCGTATATGGAGTGAAAACAATCCTCAACAAGTTCTGCAAGTTCCATTGCACCATGAAAAATGCACTGTATGGTATGCTTTACACGCTGGAGGCATCATCGGTGCATAATATAATGTTAGAGTGAATGGTGCTCGTTACAGATTGATGATCAATTATTCTTTGTTTCAAAATTTGAATAGTACCGATTCAGAAGTGTTTTGCCCAAAAAGAAGATGCTACACCTCATGCTGCTACCGTAACAATTGATTTATTGAAAGAAAGATTTGGTCATAACATTATTTCGAGAAATGGTTCAATTAATTGGCCTCCAAGATCATGCGACATAACTCCACTGGATAATTTTCTTCGGAGTTATGTCGAGTCATTGGTTTATGCTGATAAACCAGAAACAATAGACGCTTTGGAAGCCAACTTAACTCGTATTTTTGATTAAATAAGGCCTGAATTACTAAAAAAAGGGGTACAAAATTGATCTGGTCATATGCGGTTCCTCAGAGCTAGTCGAGGTGGACGTATAGTGGAAATTATTTTTAAAACATAAATGTCATAAAATTTTCTTTCAAATGAAAAAACATTGGCTTCAATCTTAATTTAAATGTGTTTTATTTCAATTTAAAGTCCTATCACTTTAAAAAAAACACCCGATATGACGAAAATGCTGCTTATTGCTATCCATATTCAAAAGGGCACCAACCAAAAACTACTGCGTAGAATTAATTGAACTTTTTCACACACAATCCTTGCCATATAATGATAATGCGGGTTAAGTGTGAAGTTGGGTTCGAAAAAATGCAATTAAATCCTCTCTCCGGAAAAAACGAAATAACTTTCCGAACAACTTCACAGTTTCGTTGTCAGGCTGTAGATGTCGTAAGGTGAGGAAATACTTTGAAACTACAGTCACAAAATTGTTTACACAGCTCATTTTTTATGGTGAAACGAAGTTATTTTCAAAAATAAAGTAGATTCACCCCAGAACGTATCCTCGTAGATATATGCACGAGCTGGGATCATACTTGACCCCAACTCAAATCGGTAGCTCTCTTTCATCAGCGGTCTCGCAGAGAACATAAAAAAAAAGGATTAAAAGTTGCAAACTCAAAGTGCTGCAAACTCCCGGCCACGTGGAGTGAATGGCTGACGGCACTCATATATGCTGATAATCTCAAGTCCAAACTCGAAGCCAAAAGAGAGTCATGGAGAGATCATCGCGGTCCTCGTTTTTAGGTCAGACGGTGCCCCCGTTTTCTCTGTCCGCCCAAACGAGTTCCCAACTTCGCTATCGAATAAAAGAAAGTGTGCAATTTGAGTACTCAACTGGCCAGTTATAAAAACTGTTACTCAATTCGCAGATTGTCAGGGACGATTCGCGAACGTACATCGAATTAAGTGTATGCTTGGTCTTAACGAGTGAATTGGGAACGATGTGTTCTCCTTCGCAAAATCCATGTTCTTGCCGAGAATATTCTCTATAATTTATACTGAAGCATAAAATAATCCAACTTGACATGAAAAGCCGACTTAATTAATTTTTTTAATAACTATACTTGACTGGGGAACTTAAGAGCACTCATACGCTAATATTCAAATGAATATCATAGATTTATAATCACTAAGACATCCAAATTGTTGTTTACTACGAGTAGTTTACCGTGGGGTGTTCGGAGTTGAACCCTAACGGCTATAAATCCTTTGTTGTGACCAATTTAGTTGATCACAATCAATGTTACTCAATGTTGTACCATCTATAGTTTGTATCGGCGTTTTTTTTAGAGTGATAGAACTTTCGATAGGTATTTGACAGGAGGTAGAAGCCATGTTGTTTTGACATTTCTGTTCAGTAAGCATTGACAAATTATCATGGAAAGACTCACGCCGCTACAACGTTTACAAATTGTTGAAATTTATTTTCAAAATCAGTGTTCTAATCTCCAAACTTATAGAGCACTCCGTGAAATTTATGGTTTACACAATCGTCCATCAGAGCAGCTTATTCGTCGAACTATCGATAGATTTCGGACAAAATTGTCTACTCGATGCAACAACAATAACAAGAAAAAGAACTGTACGTACAGACGAAAATATCGCTGCTGTAAGTCATATTGTTAATGATGTTAGTCTATTTGCCGACGTTCACAACAAGTTAGACTCTATGCATCCGCCACATGGAAAATTTTGCGTAAAGATCTTGGTCTACACCCATACAAGATCCAACTAAAGCCACTTGCGTCGTTTGTTTGCTGATTGGGCCCTAGAACAGCTTGAAGATGATCCACTTTTTCATCGTAAAATTGTGTTTGAGGATGAAGCTCATTTCTGGTTGAACGGCTATGTAAACAAGCAAAATTGCCATATATGTACTGAAAACAATTCTCAAGAAGTTCTGCAGGTTCCATTGCATCCTGAAAAATGCACTGTATGGGGCTTTACACGCTGGAGGAATCATCGGTCCATATTTCTTTAAAAATGATGTTGGAGCCTATGTAACAGTGAATGGTGCTCGTTACAGATCGATATCAATGATTATTTGATTCAAAATTTGAATGGTATCGACCTAGAAGTGTTTTGGTTCCAACAATATGGTGCTACACCTCATGCTGCTACCGTAACAATTGATTTATTGAAAGAAAGATTTGGCGATAACATTATTTCGAAAAATGGTCCATTAATTGGCCTCCAAGAACATGAGACATAACTCCACTGGATTATTTTCTTTGGGATTATGTCAAGTTATTGGTTTATGCTAATAAACGAGAAACAATAGACACTTTGGAAGCCAACATAACTCGTGTTATTGATGAAATAAGGCCTGAATTACTCGAAAAAGTGGTCCAAAATTGGTCGAATGCGGTTCCTCAGAGCTCGCGGTAGACACATGCCGAAAATTATTTTCAAAACATAATTGTCATAAAATTGTTTTTCAAATAAAAACAAAATTTGGCTTCAATCTAAATTTAAATGTGTTTTATTTCAATTTAAACTTCTATCACTCTAAAAAAACAGCCGATATTTTGAAGTAGTGGTTATTTCGAATCTCGTGTTTTGAAAGAAAGTTTGTTCAATATTTGTCGTTTACGCTAGAATAAAACTGGGTTAAAACTCATTTCCAAAGTGTTTAATCTTCTATCGCCAAACTGCTGGAAATTAACGTGGAAGATTCAATGGAAATAAAATGCTCTCACGTCAATTTGTGGATCACTTTGTTCGTGAAAAGTGGATCGTTATTTGATTAAACAACCCGATCACGTTCTCGTACGGTGAGCATACCTGAAAACATTGCTGCTGTAATTTCTGATTGTCTCGGTCTTTACTTGACGGAAATTCATCTTCAATATAAGAAAAACAAATGTTAACTTCCGCTATTTTATTGATTTTCACAACAATTGTTTCGTCATACCATGACTTCATCAGGTGAGTATTTAAACTGTGGTATACAATGCAAAACATGACCTTAAATACACAGATCTGGTACAAAAAATAGAGGGGTGGAAAGAGAGGTATACAATTAATGAAAAATATTAAGTAGGGGGGATCTATTTAAATCTAGTTGATCATTCAATAAAATTTGTCTTTTATTATATCTATTGATTTCTAAAGTTTCTAACAGATTTAGTTTCTAACTTCTGTTTTCAATATGTAATATTTCATAGTTCATATTAAAATTATGGCCAGTCTCTAACAAATGGTTGGCATAAGTTGAATTCGGTTTATTATTAATGTAACATTTTTCATGTTCTCGTATCACTTGTCTGGAATCAACGGCCTGTCTGTCCCACATATACACATGGGCAATCACTACATGTTAACTTGTAAACTCCTGATTTTTTATTTTTAGAAATGACGATGTTACATTAATAATAAACCGAATTCAACTTATGCCAACCATTTGTTAGAGACTGGCCATAATTTTCTGGCCATAACTATGAAATATTACATATTGAAAACAAAAGTCAGGAACTAAATCTGTTAGAAACTTTAGAAATCAATAGATATAATAAAAAACAAATTTTATTGAATGATCAAATAGATTTAAATAGATCCTCCCTACTTAATATTTTTCATTAATTGTATACCTCTCTTTCCACCTCTCTATTTTTTTGTACCAGATCTGTGTATTTAAGGTCATGTTTTGCATTGTATACCTCAGTTTAAATACTCACCTGATGAAGTCATGGTATGGCGAAACAATTGTTGTGAAAATCAATGAAATAGCGGAAGTTAACATTTGTTTTTCTTATATTGCTGCTGTAGCCCAGAATGATCTAACATCCTTCAATATCAGTTCGTCATCGTACTCAAGGACTTAACATTTCTCGCACTTAATCTGAGGATAATTTTGCACAAAAATCTCGGTATAAAGGCTTACAAAGTTCAAGTGCACGAGTTTGTAGTCTGTAAATGTTGGTACTTTGATGTGTGTTTTGTCTATTCTTGATGAAACACTCCTGGTCTAAAACACTATACTCGTTACTCGTACTGAGTTATTATTGTTATTTATGGCGAGCGGGCGTCTGTCCACCCTACCACTGCGTCCGCACGGACTATTGTGGTTCACCCCAAATTTATATCTCCCCGACGAGATCCAATTTTTGGATAAAACCGATAATCTTATTCGGGGGTAATTTCTTCGGTTCGCAGTAGGCTATAAAAGCCTGACCATCGAATCTGATGCGACTCACCGCTGGGCACTCTGAGACGATGTGCATGGCTGCTTCAGTGTCCTCAAGATTCAGCCTGCATTCATTGTCTTCAGTCAGACCGATTTTGTGCAAATGCGCTTTCAGTCTGCAGTGGCCTGTCATAATTCCGACAAATGTTCTTAGTTTGGCCCTATCCAGAACTAGCGCTAGGTTCGCCATCTTTTTGTTCGAAGCTATTCCAAGGAACAACTTCGAATGTTTCAGGCCAGAATGGCTCCGCCAGAAAGACTCCAGCCTTGAGTTCATTCTGCCTGTTATCGCCTCGTTAGCCGCGTCATGTGGTATTCCCAGGAATGGTTCCGGTCCTACCAGAGGCAGCGCAGCTCCAGCAAACGCCAGCCGATCTGCCTCCTCGTTACCCAAATAGTTTGAGTGGCTCGGTATCCAAACCAGAGTGCTGAGACAACAAAAACGAAATTAACTATACACAGATTCAGTGACGGCCATCAAAGACCTTGCGTGCTTGTCAACGCAATATAGTTGCTGTATGTTCATACGAAATTGATGTATCTCCCCAGCGGCCGTTTCTACCGTACACAATAATGATTATGGTACAGTTGAAAGTTACCGAACGTTATCCTTAGGAAGTTACTAAAACGCACGTATTATACAGGGCGACAAAAAAAACTTCGGACAAATTTTACTTTGTTCTGGAACAAAAGTATTTTAGCGCGGCCAAATAATTTTTATTCTATTAGATTCTTGTAGTAATATGTAAATTTTCAGTTTGATATGATTGTATTTTGCATAGTGTTAGAATGTCAAACAAACGAAGAGCAATTTTGGAGTTGTTTCGTTAAGGTAAGCGACAATGCGAAATTGTTCGTTTGCTCAATGTACCTCAACAAACCGTGTCCGATGCAATTTGCCGTTTCAAGGAGCTTGGCCATGATGGTCGTCGTCCAGGAAGTGGGAGAAAACGCACTGTCAATACACCTAGCAAGCGCAACATCGTCAAGAAACGAGTCAATCGAAATCCAAGGGTATCCATGAGAACAATAGCCCTTAATATCGGTATCAACCGTGACTCTGTTCGTCAAATGTCCAAAAAGGAGCTCAACCTCAAGCCATACAAGCTCCAGAAAATTCAACTCCTCACGGACGAAAACAAGCGCGTACGACTCCAAAGGTACCGCCAACTCCTTCGAAAATAGCTATTTTCGTGCTAGAAGCTTTTGGTGCCAAGTTCTTTCAATTGTGGTTGCAGAAATTTTCTTTTTTTCATTGGTCTTTATTGACAGGACGTTGCCTATGGCATCTTCGAAAGAGCAGATGTCCAATAGATGAAACTGTACATTCTCTAGAGTTTTTCTTCCCCAATAAATGCTCGTTTTGCCTATTAACACAACCAAAAAGGTAGTTGAAACTTTCTCTGTCACTCATCATTAAATTTAACAAGAATTAAGTATTGATTCCATTAAGTTTGTGCAAATAATATGCAGTCAATATATATGCAAATCTGAAGGCAGAATTCTTCTCAAAGTCAACTCGGGGAACTCTAATTGTGCAGGAAGTCTTCCTGTGGAAGTTTTTAGTCAGAGGTTTTTCAGTATGCTGAATATCAGTTACTTCGCCATTATGTAAAGATGTCGTCTTTGTGTGTGGGAGCTCTTTGATCTGATTACGCTCGCTTGCAAGCACGTTGAGTTGAAATAACCCAAGAAAAATTTTCAGGAAATAATTTAACAAGTTCTGCGCGTTCCACAATCAAAAAAATTTCACTGACATTCTTTATAAATCTCTTGAAAACTGAATGTAGATTATCCAGATGTGAAACATTAAATCTGCAAATATTTTGAATGATTCCTACTTGAATTGGCTTAATGCAGTTGTCCGAAGCGATACCCAATTCATTATAACCAGTATAACACATGAAATTCTCTAAATTCTTCATCATCAAGATTAGTCGAAAAAAAGCCACGATTCTACCTTACACTGATTAATTCCGCAGAAACACCGATAAAATATTCTAGAGTTAACCTCAACATTGCGACGGACAAGGTGATGAATCACCTCCACTTGACGTCTTAGCAGACTTGGATTTCCTCCAAAATCGTGAATTATTTGGGGGCGTGTAGCGCTAACAGACTGAATTATTCCGTGAAAAATATTCCTAATGACATTGAGGCTTAAATTACTTCAGTCAGTGAAAGTGACATGGCACAGAGATGAATTGAACAAGTAGGTAGCATGTGTATTGAATGGAAACAAAATATATGAAGTAGTTCTTCTAACCTCCACAGAATTAACCACTTTTTGTAAAATAACTTCAAGAGTCGACAGAATGTTCAATTCCGAGATAAAACTGTCCTATAAACATAGGTCCCCAAACGATTCATTACTCAGCTGCAAGGTGTTCAAGTTTCCTAAGGTCCCTTTGGAATATTGTTTGTTAACAGACCCCTAGGGCTCCGCCAATTCATCTCTAGGGATCTCAGCTCTGGACCATTTAATAACAATAACTAGGCTAGGTCTCTAAATTTCATTATTTTCAGTTTCATTTGTGAAGAAGCATTCACGAGCAGTTGTTACTGCATGCTGAAGTGCTTTATTTGTATCATGGAAAAGTTATGACCCGTGTTTTTGAGCTGAGAAATGAGACCAGAATGTTTTTTTTAAAAAACATGGTGCTCATTTGAATGACTTTTAATTGCTCGCAATGGCAGCATGTTTAGCTGAAGTGCCTTAACGAGCAGAGCTTGAATCTACAAAGGAGAGATAGTAACATCTTCCAGGTTGAATATAAAAATGAAACTAGCCCTTTGGATAAATCTGTAGATTCTCATAACAATTTCGATCAACATTCCATTTAAAACTCAAAAAGTACCACACCCTTCACAAGTTTGATGTGAATAAGAGTTAAGAAAAATACTGAAAAAATTTGAACTATTATCCCCTTTAGCTGGGCTATTTAGCGTTTGCAGGACATTTTTGTCTTGAAATTGAACATTATATCGACTGTTAAAGTAATCTACAAAAAGTAGACTACCTATACAATGTACTACTCTGTCAAGAAAGTACCGGGAATTTTCAATTAAAACAACATTTTTACATTTAATCGTCAAAATTTATTGGGTCGCCTTCAAAATAGGCTCCATTTGCTCCAATACATCTATGCCAACGGCACTTCCAATTACCGAAACATTTTTTATAGGCGCATTCCGGGATGGACTTTAGCTCTCGCGCCGAATTTTGTTTTATGGCTTCAATCGACTCAAAACGGGTGCCACGAAGGGGCAATTTTAGTTTTGGGAAGAGGAAAACGTCGCAGGGAGCCAAATCCGGCGAATACGGTGGTTGCTGAAGCACGTTTGTTGAGTTTTTGGCGAAAAAGTCAGTCACAATCGTAGCTCGGTGAGACGGCGCGTTATCGTCATGCAAAATCCATGAGTTGTTCGCCCACAAATTTAGCCGCTTCTTACGGATACGCTCACGAAAACGTTTCATAACGCCTAGGTTATACTCCTTGTTTACCGTCTGACCCTCTGGAACGAATTCGTAGTGCACCACGCCACGGACATCGAAGAAAACAATGAGCATCACCTTCATTTTCGAGCGGCTTTGGCGTGGTTTTTTCGGTTTCGGCTCATTTTTTGCCACCCATTCCGATGATTGCTGGCTTGTTTGCATATCGTACTCGTAGACCCAGGTCTCATCACCAGTTATAATGCGTTCCATGAATGTAGAATCGGAATTACAGCGATCCAGCATGTCTGAAGCAACCTGTTCGCGATGACGTTTTCGAAGAAAATTCAGGTCTTTCGGTACGAGTCGTGCGGCCACCTTTCTCATGCCCAAAATATCAATCGAAATCGTACGTGCGGACTCGTGGGATATCTTAAGATCATGTGCTATCTCTCTCAAGCTGGTACGACGGTTTTCCAGCACCCTTTCCTTAATTTTATCGACGTTATCTTCGATCGAAGCCGTCGACTTCACGACCGTCCTTGAAGGCTCTGTACCACTGATATGCACGAGTTTTCGATAGAGCATTATCACCAAAGGCCTTTTGCAACATTTTAAATGCATCGGCACACGAAAATTCATTTGCAATACAAAATTTTAAACAAATTCTTTGCTCAACGTAATCACCCATAGTAAAAATCGGCACGCACTCTGACATCGACTGACTTAATCAGCTGTTGCAAACACACTAGTTGACAGATCCCGCTCAAGCTTGGCATAGTAATTAAGGACAGTGGTACCAACCTAGGAAAAAAATTTTTTACCTGCCTCATTGCCCCGCTAGATTTAAATCGATAATTCCCGGTGCTTTCTTGACAGAATGTATGTTAATTTAGTACTCTTGTAGACCCCAAAATGTCCTTCTGCCTCCTTTTCACATAAAGCTTTGGCTGATAAAAAACTTTGTGAAGGCTATGAATAAAGATGGTGATAGATTCAAATACTTAAATCCAGTCTTTTCCAAGTTAAGTGATGCCAAATTAAAGGAAGGCATTTTTATTGGACCACAAATCAGAAAATTGCTGGACAACTTTAATTTTACAGAGAAGCTTACCAGGCAGGAATCAAAACATGAAACTCATTTGTTAGTGTAGTAAGAAGATTTTTGGGCAATGATATGGATACTAACTACGGATAGACAGTTAATGAACTATTAAATGCCCACAAATCGCTTGGTGCCCGAATGTCATTAAAAATTGATTTCATTCATTTACATCTGTCATTTTTCTCTAAGGATTTGAGAGCTGTCAGTGACGAGCAGAGTGGAAATTCGCTATCAAGGACCCAGCCATGATGGATGATTACTGCTGGTTTTTGAAGAGAGATGATATGACCCATCATAAAGGAAACATTAAACTTAATCAGTATTCAAGTCAATATTTTTACTCATTGTGTTTTTCTTAAATGTAAAGTGCGTTTAGTAGGGGTAAAACTAAATAAAGTCGATATATACGGTTGGATACGACCATTCTACCATAATATGCTATTCAGCTTCATGTCACAACCAAAACATTTTGTTTGTCGGCCAGTATAATTATGAATATGGCAGACCCAATACCATTTTGACAAATTTCGATTCTTGTAGAGCATATCAGTATTGTTTTCATGGATTCTAATGAAATAATTCTGTGGTATGGATGGTCAACGACATATTTCGAAATGGCAATAATCCCAAATACAGTTACATTTCAGACTCGCATACTCAGTGAATCGCCGAGTGCGTGTGGAAATGCTCATTTTCTAAATTGACGTGACATCGAACAGTAGTAAATACAGAAATATCATTCATTGTACGTTAATTCGAAATAGTCATAGCATAGCGGCTAATGGCCAATTATTATGAAAGTGAATTTCCGGCCAGTCTCGGGTTATAAATTATTTTAGACGTTGCATTTTATTGAGCTTAATACTGAGCTTTCCGTGCCATAATATCATACATGCAAATGGATTAAGGCTACCAGTTTCATAATGATTCAGATTTAATGCGTTTCTAACCCATAATATACTTATTCCTCTGGCGACCATAAATTTTCACTTAGAATGCACTTAAAAGCCGGTGTTCTAAGGCGAGTTAATATTGGTTGTCTTCTGCATTTCACGTACGAGACTTGTTCGTCAATGGGGATATTTAAAGCTCTGTGGTTGCCATCATAACTTCGCCTGTCATCACATGATGTTCTAAGATTGTCGATGCCTCCTTTTGTTTTCGTGCTATAGCAATTTAAGTGAAACATATTTCAAAGTTTGTCGCAATCTTCTAGAGCATTGACAGAACGTAAAATTTTTCGCTGAGCTAAGGAAAACTTTCACAGAAACGTTTCTATTTTTGAAAAAAGCTCACCGATATGATGTTCTGAATTCTGAACAGTGGAACGTATAATTTTCACAATTTGAAGTGGTCTGTTACGTCTTTGTTTACATTATGAAAAATTTTCTCATTGCTGTATTTTTGGAAACAGTGAAATTTTAGTATTTCTGTTTGTAAGAAATTTTTCAACTTTTTTTCATCGACCTCAGGCTCTAATGTTGATATTTTATTACCTTGGTTACTTAGTTTTTCCATGATGATACTTAAAAGTGAAGGTATTTCCACTCTTCATAGGTTTTTTGTGGTTATGTCAAAAATTAGCTCTACGCAAATACTCAACCAGCGATTCGAACGCTGAAAAGAAGATATCATAAAAGTTGATTGCGAAATGAAGCCACAAGGGTGCAGTAGCGTACTGAAAAATTTCATCAAAAGAATGGCCGCCTGTAAGAACAACCGTTCACACAAGGACCAAAGGAAATGAATGTACTTGCAAGAAAAGGAGCACAGACTCCCTTCACTGACTGCAACTCTTCTAGGGTAAAGAAAAGAGTTTCGAAATGACGAAAGATGATAAAACTAAACTTATCCAAAAGTACTGTAAAATGGTTCTATTTTGAGGGATACTTTTCGACATATTTTGGGTCTACTTTATCAACGTCCCTTGTATAAGCAGAAACGGAGGATAATTCTAGGTTATGTTTATATAATTATTGTCTGTACGTGTTTGAACATTCAGCTGTGTATTGTGCCTTTAATATTCAAAAAAATTGCGCAAATATGGTTAGAACCAGGGCCGTCTTTAAACTATTTGAGGCCCTGGGCACATTAGGATCATGGGGCCCCTATGACCTTGAGAAAACACTATTTAGTTACAATAGATAAAGAAAGACAAACAAGGTTCTAAATTTATTAATTTTATTAATATAATAAGCGCAGGTATTGTAGTAAGTCATTATCATCAGATTTTTCAAAATTAATGTTTTTCGGTAATACCTAAATATCGGTTATCATTTGGTAATCTGGCAGGAACTAGGGGGCCCCATTCGATCGCGGGGCCCTGGGCACGTGCCCATAGTGCCCAGTGGGGAAGAGGGGCCTGGTTAGAACCTTCAGAAAAACGCAGGGGCGTCGTGCATACAGAAACTACAATTAAGAAGACATGCAAAGAGCTTATAAGTAAAGTAAAATCCGGTAGATTATCGCAGAATGCAGCATCTGAAAAGTATAAAATTAATAGGACAACGTTATCGTGCAAACTTCATGGTTCTCATGTAGGCATCCAAACGTTTTATCCAAAGTCAAAGAAAAATTGATTGCACAAACTCTAGGAACTGTAAGTGATTGGGGGTTTCCCCTAAATAAAGCTTATTAATGAGGTGTGATCGAGAAGTTCATGAGCAAACAACGCAAGGATGTACCACAGTGTCTGGTGTTGATTTTGTAAATGCTTTTGCCATAAGAAATGGCACTTTCCGTTCGTCTAGCTACAAATATAAAGGAGAAGAGAGCATCGATTGGGACTACTTAATTCTTTGAATTTTTCGAAAATATTCGTTATATTCTCTCCACCATTTTAGATGACAGTTTGCTAGAATTTTTGGAAGGATCAGGAGGCTTCAATGAAAATAGACAGCGACATAACAGAGCAAAAGAATTGACAACAAAGTCAGGCAGTCACATATCACTAGAAGGTGAGAATCAACCACAGGCAAGAAGTTCTAGATTAAGTCCGCAATACTCTTCAGATGATGACCTTTCTCTCATACATGTCTCAAATGCATCCTCCAAGCATGGTAGTGAGCTTGGAGGAATAGAATAGAAAACCTGCGTTCGATCTGCCTGTTTGACTTTCTGCATTCCAATTGTAAAAATTGGGTTTTTGGACTCTGCAACAAGAGCGCCAAGAATCCTCGTATAAATGTCCAAGATATTGAAGTATGTGATATGTGTGATATGCAAACATCTTTTTTGGAAGAATATTATTTTTGTTTTTTTAATTTATTCATTTTAATTCAGTTCCTTTTTTTACATTGTAAACTTTTGGATTAATGAGTCCAAACTTTGTAGACACCTAATGTTTTCAAGTTTAACCGTTGAAAATATTATAAAATGAAACAATCTAATTAGTCTGGTGTTAAATTTTCCATGTAGTGGATGCACAGAATCCAACTTATTGTCAACGTCGACGAATAGACAAATCTGGACCATCATTAACACTATGACTTACAGCAGCGATATTTTCTTCTGTACGTACAGTTCTTGTCTTGCTGTTGTTGTTGCATCGAGTAGAGAAAATGTTGCCCAAAATCTATCGATAGTTCGACGAATAAGCTGTTCTGATGAACGATTATGTGAACCATAAATTTCACAAAGTGCTCTTTAAGTTTGGCGAATAGAACACTGATTTTGAAAATAAATTTCAACAGTTTTAAACAGTGTTGCGGCGTGAGTCTATCCATGATTTGTCAATGCTTACTGAACATAAATATCAAATCAACATGGCTTCTACCTTCTGTCAAATCACAGTTATCCATATCGAAAGTTCTATCACTCTAAAAAAAACACACGCTGTGTTAAAGTAGCCTTGACCATAGGGTTCCTCTGACAAGTTGCCGTTATAAGAAATGTTGTGAAGGTATCAATTGGTTCAGACGAATACACATTGATGATTCTATGAACTAAAAGGAAAGTAAAGGGTATTGAAACACTCAAACCATGTCAAAATAGGCCCAGTTTACGGTAATCATTAATTCACAAAATATAAGAAAACCGGTAAAATTTCCGTTCATACAATTTTTTTATCATCTTTCTCGTTAGAATTCTTCCATTATATCACTCTACTCTGGTATATGTTATATAGGAACAGGTGAAAATTTCTTACTTCTTGTATTATGTTGTACACGAACTATCCACAATCAAACATTTTCACATGCATCGACCAAATAACTAAAAATAGCATGCAGTGGATAAGGTTTGATTTTCTCCAGACGCCTTTCCTTCCTGTTCTATTTTAATGTTGCCAATATCAATATCCGATTGCAAGATTGTGTCTGAATTATGGAGGTTTTTAGGTTAGTGTGGTGAAATGATAAAGCAGTTTTGCAGACATAGGTAATTGCATAACAAACTTATCAAACGGATAATATATTTTCGTTCTGCAAATTTGGTTAAAAGTCAGATAATTAAGCCCTAAAGCGGAAAAAAACTTCGTAAAACAATTAAATATGCGTCTGTGATAATGGTTTTTGCATTTCCATATAGATTATCACCAATCAATCAATAATATAGGGTGTTCGGATTTAACGTTAATAAAAAGTGGGCCATGTAGAGCTTTCATTTAAAAATAGTGGTTATTTCGAGTTGAGCAACACTTCTGTCATTCGCGTTTTAACAGAAAGTTCGTCTAATATTTGACATTAACGAAATGGGTCGATTTACGCTTAAACAAAACTGGGAAATATAAAAAACTTCTAAAATTTCTAAAATGGTGAAACTTCTATCCAAACTGTTAGAAATTTACGTGGAAAACTTAATAACTAAACGGCAATTTATGGATTAATTTTGAATGCGACTTCGCCAAACTGTACGTTAGTCGATAAAACAAACCGGGCACGTTCTCGTCTAGTGAGCACATTTCAAATCATTGCTGCTCTAGCCCAGAATGTGGCTGAACATCCATCAACATCAATTCCTCATCGGGCTCAAGAACTGAACATTTCTCGCATTTCTTTGAGGAGAATTTTGCCTAAAAACCTCGGTATGAAGGCTTACAAAGTTCAACTAGTGCAAGAAGTGAAGCTTCGTGACCATTCAATGCGTTCCCACTCCGCCCAATAGGCTAATGATCGCATTTTCCCAGAAAAATCATTCTTAGCGATCAAGCTCATTTTCACTTCGAAGGACTATTTATTGTGGGGATCCGTTGAAGATAAGTGCTACACTAACCATCCAGAAACGATTGATGCCTTGAAACATGAAATGGAAGTTGATATTCATGAGATGGAGCCCCAAACAATCGACAATATACTGAAAAATTTGGTTGTTTGGATGGGGTACTGTAACCAGTCGTGGCTTCTTATAAATTCAAAACTTATAATATAACAAAATATTCATTAGTTTATTAAAGCCGATAAAAAATGCAAAGTTTAAATGGCCCACCCCTTACCAGCGTAGTGGATTGATCTAACTTTTCGATTGATAATTTTTTTTTCGGGTAGTTTAAATGAACAAGGACGACGTTTATGGTGAGACGGCGTGTTTTATTTTCTGTGATATCAAAAAATCGTGCAAATTTTAATAACGTTACTTTTTTCGTTCGTAGCAAATGAACGGAAAATTATACAAAAATGAAAATGTTTTTACTCCTGAACTGTTTCAGCCGTTACTATTTAGTAGTTGATTATAACTAAAACAAGTTGTAGAAATTACTATGTTTCACTACCAATAAATTGATATTTTACACATTTAATTGTGACTCGAGTTCCGGGAATAAACTATCCCATCTTCAGACAACTGAAGACTTAATTAGCAGGACAGAGTATTTATGCATGCACAGTCAGAAGAGGTGATGAAAACAGTTTAAAAAAGAAGCTAACAACTATTAGAATGTCGGCTTACCAAAGAAGATTGGTAAAAAGATGTTACTTATTTAAATATCTCAAATATTTTGGATTTGCATAGATCCGTAGAGTCATTCATTATTTTTACATTATTCTTTTGTAAATTAATTTGAAAATTTCAACAAATTCTAAATAATCAAGTTCTTTTCCTTTTGATTCTACATTTAAAATTTTAAGATTATCTTTTGTCGAAAGAGGATAGCCGTTTTCTAAACAATGAGTGGCAAAAGTAGAATTTTATTTTTCATGAAATTCATTTTATGTTCGTTGAACCCCCTCTTGAAGGAACGTCTGTCCTATATATTTTATACTGCACGTCGAACAAGATAACTAATATTCTCGATTGTTTCGGTCTCTACTTGACGGAAATTCATCGTAAATGATTTGAAGTAAAACACTTTATTTCCGCTTATTTTTATTTTTCAACGACAATTGTTTCGTCAATTACATATTGACTTCGTCAGGTGAGTATGGTAACTAACTACTTTTACAAAATCTTTCTCCTTAAATACAAGTTTCACTGAAAATACGTGATAAAATGAAGTTTACAAGGAATTTATTAAAAAAGGTTCAACAACGGAGAACGGTTCACATCTGTTTGGTCGTTCAACAAAATATTCATTTTATGGTGCCGGTTTATTTCCATTACTTCTAAAAGGTCCAATCTATTGCATTTGTTCTCGAAATGGAGAACTTCAAAGTTATGGCCAAAATCATGTCCGGATTCTTGTAGATGTCTGGCATAAGTGGAGGAAGTCAGGAACACCGGAATTCATTCGTTAAGAATAAATCAAACTCCACTTATGCCAGACATCTACAAGAATCCGGACATGATTTTGACCATAACTTTGAATTTCTCCATTTCGAACAAATGCAATAGATTGGACCTTTTAGAAGCAATGGAAATAAACCGGCATCATAAAATGAATATTTTGTTGAACGACCAAACATATGTGAACCGTTCTCCGTTGTTGATCATTTTTTAATAAATTCCTTGTAAACTTCATTTTATCACGTATTTTCAGTGAAACTTGTATTTAAGGAGAAAGATTTTGTAAAAGTAGTTAGTTACCATACTCACCTGACGAAGTCAATATGTAATTGACAAAACAATTGTCGTTGAAAATTAAAAATAAGCGGAAATAAAGTGTTTTACTTCAAATCATTTAAGAAAACTAATAAACTACCGATTTGTGTACGTTTGGAGTTGGGTCCGTTAAATAATGCGGATGATAATTTGTTTTGTGTTGAAAGCAATATTAACATCTAATTCTAAAAAACTATTGCCCAGTTTTTGACTTTTGCTACCGAAGTACGATAGAGAAATGAATTTTTTGTTTTCTTCAGTTTTTATGTTGGGATAAGTTTGGTTTATAGCTATTTTAGATTGTTTCTGTCAAATTATCTGTTATATTGGGGTTGAAACCGTTGTTCTCGGCAATTGATTTTATAGTTTGGATTTCAGCTTGGCGACCATTTTTTGATAAGGGTAATGGAAAAACTCTATGGATCATCGATTGATACGCGAACATTTTTTGTGAATATGAGTGATTGGAGTCACTAGGAATACATATATCACTGGATGTGAGTTTTCTGAACACGTTAAATTCTATTTAACTATTCGAGTGTGATGTCGAGAGGTCTAAAAATGTGATTCTACCACTATCTATCACGGGATTTATATGTAATTTTTTCAAGAATTTCTGAAGCTAAATGAATCTTTCATTTCTCGGTATGTTTGGAAATATATTGTCTACATCCAGGTAATTATTTGTTTATGTAAAATGTTTTAATTTCGTTGTGAATTCTACGTAATTTTTAATGGTGTATTTCGGAGTGAAATTAGTAAGCCTTCTATTTAATTCTTTTTATATTTTATAGGTAGGGCTACTAATAAAGGCTGTCTGAAAATGGGATAGTTAATTCCCGAAACTCGAGTGACAATTAAATGTGTAAAATATCAATTTGTTGGTAGTAGTACTTTTTTGCAGGTCCGTTGATAAAAAAAACCTTTTGAATCCTTTTCGAAAAGAAGAATTTTGGTTTTCAGTCAAAATTGACCTATCTCTTCATTCAGAGACATTTCTGTATTGTACTGATGAAAAAAATTGCTGTTAATTATCGATCCTATTGAGCAATCACATCGTATTCAATTTACAGGGTAGAACATTATGGGGGTAGATTCAAAGAGGCTTGGAATTATAGCAGTAATAAATACTGGAGGACCCTACAAACGAAGCAATACATTAGAGAGTCAAGACCATCAATCCATACCCATATTGGTTATCATTATACCCCTATTCAGATCCTCGTACCACTTCGTTGGATTAAACATGAATACAAATGACGCCTATACATCGTAAGATAGAGGACTTCCCCAACTCAACAATTTGCACCAGAGATCCTCAACCTCTGGGCGAATGAGTGAGTTAATCTTTCTGTATAAAAAGTGTAGTAAACAATTTTCTTCGAAAGAAGAATGATTTTTAATTATTTGTTTCCAAATGTGAAAAGCAGCAGGTGGAACACAACACAATGTAGAGTATATACAGAGTTTCCTAACGAAAAATTGACTACCCCCAGAACTCGATAACTAAGAATTTTCGAAGATTTAAAACAACTTCTGTTTTGGGGGGGGACGAATTTCCATCATGAGTTTGTTCCGTAAAAACCACCCCCATGAAGGTGGCATCAACCCCCAATATTTTTTGAATAGGGTAGAGATGTCGAGTGTTAGTTTGAAAGTTATTTATGTTCAGTGCACAATCCAGATAAAATTTTCAAGATCGGTTCACCATTCACGAAATAATGTAATATTGAACTTAAAGTTGAACGTTAAGTTGAACAGACGGTTGAACCGCCCAAACTCAAGAACCTAAGAGTTATGAAGAAACCAAAACTAAGTTTCAAGATCTGTATTAGGGAGGAAGAATTCCTATGACGACATTATTTCGAAAAAACTATCTGAGGATGGCAACAAGCCCCAAAATTTTTTGAATAGGGGGGAGATGTTGGATGTGGTTTAGTTGGGAAGATTTTTCTGTTCTCTAAACATCCCAGTTGAAATTTTCAAATTTGTTTATATAATGGCAGAACAATTTGAGTTTTTGAATGTTTTTACTTTATGAGAAAATGTGTGAAACGCATTAAATTCATTACAATGTATACTATCGGGTGTTTTTTTAAGGGTGATAAAACTTTCGATAGGGAAAACTGCGATTTGACAGAATGTAGAAAACATGTTGTTTTGACATTTCTGTTCAATAAGCATTGACAAATTATCATGAAAAGACTCACGCCGCAACAACGTTTACAAAATGTTGAAATTTATTTTCAAAATCAGTGTTCTATTCGCCAAACTTATAGAGTACTTCGTGAAATTTATGGTTTACATAATCGTCCATCAGAGCAGCATATTCGTCGAACTATCTATATATTTCGGACAATATTTTCTCTACTCGATGCAACAACAAGAACAATAAGACAAAGAACTGTACGTACAGAAGAAAATATCGCTGCTATAAGTCATAGTGTTATGATGATCCAGATTTGTCTATTCATCGACGTTCAGAACAAGTTGGACTCTGTGCATCCACTACATGGAAAATTTTGCGTAAAGATCTTGGTCTACACCCATACAAGATCCAATTGGTTCAAGAACTAAAGTCACTTGACCATAATAAGCGTCGTTTGTTTGCTGATTGTGCCCTAGAACAGCTTGAAGTTGATCCACTTTTTTTATCGTAAAATTGTGTTTAGTGATGAAGCTCATTTCTGGTTGATCGGCTATGTAAACAAGCAAAATTACTGTATATGGAGTGAAAACAATCCTCAAGAAGTTCTGCAGGTTCCATTGCACCCTGAAAAATGCACTGTATGGTGTGCTTTACACGCTGGAGGCATCATCGATCCATATTTCTTTAAAAACGTTGCTGGAGCTAATGTTACAGTGAATGTTGCTCGTTACAGATCGATGATCAATGATTATTTGTTTGAAAATTTGAATAGTATCGGCCTAGAAATGTTTTGGTTCCAACAAGATGGTGCTACACCTCATGCTGCTGCTGTAACAATTGATTTATTGAAAGAAAGATTTGGCGATAACATTATTTCGAGAAATGGTCCAATTAATTGGCCTCCAAGATCATGCGACATAATTCCACTGGATTATTTTCTTTGGGGTTATGACAAGTCATTGGTTTTTGCTGATAAAACAAGAACAACAGACGCTTTGGAAGCCAACCTTACTCGTGTTATTGATGAAATAAGGCGTGAATTACCGGAAAAAGTGGTCCAAAATAGGTCTGGTCGAATGCGGTTCCTTAGAGCTAGTCGTGGTGGATATATGCCGGAAATTATTTTAAAAACATAAATGTCATAAAATTATCTTTCAAATAAAAAAAAAATTGGCTTCAATCTCAATTTAAATGTGTTTTGTTTCAATTTAAAGTTCTATCACTCTAAATATACACCCGATACAATCGATATAATATTTTAAATATCTAACAGTTTAATTCTGTTAAACTCTGATAAATTTCAATTACGAAAAAATTTTTATTCAGAAACTTTTTAGAATTAAATTAAATAAATGTCTCAGAAAACACAGTTTCAATATAGTAAACATATAGAATTAACACTGGTTAAACAGTACCAAAAGAAACAAAAAGAATTAAAAGAAATATAAATTATTAATTAAAAATACTAAATAAATAATTGAAAGATATGAAATTTCGTTTCCTATATTGTATTATGAAAACTGAATCTCTTTCCAAATATACCAAATATAACCTCAAGAACTTTTTCAAAAATAACTCACTTTGAATAAGTTCCTTAAAAAAAAACTTCCTAAAACATGCAGTTCATCTTCAGAAAGCAATTTAGAATTCTCACAAAGGATAAACTCCTCAGTCCCACTTTATGTTGAAAAACTCAAAATAATTAACAAAAAATACCTTGCCGGACCAGTCAAGTATCTTCCTCTAACAAACATTGCATTTTTGGAAAGGAATTTAGTTTTCATAACACAAGATACGAAACAAAATTTTGTATCCTTCAAGTATTTATTAAGTATTTTCAATTAATAATTTATATTTTTTGGAATTCTTTTATTCCTTTTGGTACTGCGTAATAAGTTTTAATTTCATATGTCTACTGAATTGAAACTGTGTTTGCTAAGACATTTATTTAATGTAATTAATTTATTATAATTAAATTTTTTCGAATTTAAAATCTACAGGATGGTAACAGAATCAATCTGTTATATATTTAAAATATTGTAATAATCAAGTAAAAGGTTCTTTTTATTATACAATCGATAGATTTTGTATCTTAAATAGTGAATATTCGAATGAAATATAAAGCCTTCGAAGTTGTGGTGTCAAAATGTAATATCTGATTGGCTACTTTTCCACGAATTTATATGAATGATGAAACCACTTGTGGCGAAACACTTATTGTATTCAAACTAAATAAGTAAGTTTTCACCGCAGTCACATTATTTTAATGAATTTTCATCGAGTAATAATTGAAATATTCGACACAAATGGAAAATAAAAAAGTTCGTCCAAAATTTGCAGCAATTCCAATCGCAAAAAGTTGAGATTTCCTGCCTTCCTCCTACAACGCTAACTAGACTGCTGGTAAGCCAGGCGGAATATCTTGCCTCCAAGTCCTATCTCCTCCTGAATCTCCCCGCACTTGATTGAATCCGCTTTTTATGGACCTTCGACGTTTTTGCGAACTCCTGGTTCCAAGGTGAATAGTTTCATCAATCAATGAACGTGGGCTGCAAGACATGAAGGTTATGTTGTCGATAAAAAATTGTATTTTCATTTGATTGACACGTCGCTATGGAGCCTACCATGGTAATAAGGCATTGTGGGAGGTTCAATAAAGAGCTTAATTGAATTCTATGGTTTTTTGACTGATCACTTAACTTTTTCAGGTTGATTCGTCTGTAGTTTTCATAGAAGAGATTAACATTAGGAGAACTATGGCGCAGGAACATCATTCATATTATAATAATTATTTTTCGAGGACTTTGATAGACTTGAAAAAGATTTTTCTTATTTGTACATTTGGTGTTGATGCTGTTTCATTTTTTGAGTTCCAAAAATTAGTACCCACATTTGCAATAGACTCAGAAAAAACAACATCAACAGCATATGTACAAATAAGAAAAATCTGATTTTGGTTAAAAACAAAGATTGTCTGAATATTGGAGAAAAATGTGGCATATTCAAATTGCATTGTAGTGAAGGTTCTGTTCTTTACATAGGTCAATCAACATTAGTGTAGACGTAAATAAAAATCTATACTGCGAAATAAAACAATTACTGGTTTTTCTGCTCATTGCATTAAAGAAATCTACTTCATAGACTTCGGTAAAACCGAAATTCTACACTCAGATAACAAGAGGTTGGGCCTACTCGAATATCTGGAGATCTCTTCGGCTCCTAAAAAACATCTGGCGATGATAAGTTGGAATTTCATTTATCCCGATTGCTAACATCTGTTAATAACAAGTTCCTTTGAAAATAATAAGTCCACCACGACTAGCTGTGAGGAGCCGCATTCGACCAGACCAATTTTGGATCACTTTTTCGAGTAATTTAGGCCCTATTTCATCAAAAGCACGAGTTATGTTGGCTTCCAAAGCGTTTATTGTTTCTGGTTTATCAGCACAAACCAATGACTTGACATAACCCAAAGAAAATAATCCAGTGGTGTTATATCGCATGATCTTGGAGGCCAATTAATTGGACCAGAGAAAATGTTGTCCAAAATCTATCGATAGTTCGACGAATAAGCTGCTTTGATGAACGATTATGTAAACTATAAATTTCACGAAGTGCTCCATAAGTTTGGCGAATAGACAACTGATTTTGAAAATAAATTTCAACAATTTGTAAACGTTGTTGCGACGTGAGTTTTTCCATGATAATTTGTCCATGTTTACTGAACAAAAATGTCAAAACAACATGGCTTCTTCCTTCTGTCCAATCGTAGTTTTCCCTATCGAAAGTTCTATCACTCTTAAAAAAATACCCGATATAATGATTAGAAATTTTCAAAGGTATCTCAAGCGACACAGTTTCAAAGATAGCAACCGTCTAATTCCTCTATTTGTCATTATTATCCCTTCTCCGAATAATAGGTCGTAACCTCCCGACCTGATTTCGCATCTTGACCCGCTAGATTTCCGGTTCTCGGCTGAAGGGCCGCCGGATTGCCCCAGTTCCTCTTTCTAGGATACGCCACCGGGGCCGATCCAGGTCCTCACCAAACGGCAGACTCGACTCTCGATCGTTAAGGAGGATCCAGAGCGAAATGCACCTGACATTTGGCCGACCGGAATATCCCGGGTTTTCCCAAGGACGGTCCTAAAAATCGAACAGCTGACGGGCGATGTCAGTGACCTTTCGTCCCAGTTTCTTGTGCGGTGACACGAGACCTAAGCTACCGGCTGTGCAGGTAACGAAGGACACGTGAGGAGTGGTCGTGACAAGGATTTTCGTCGAAGAAGTCGTCTGTGCATTTCGTCATGTCAGGTTCATCATTTACATAAGAATAAAAGACTTTCGAAATCGGGCATCAATATAATGGATAGAAAATTGAGTATGAGAAAATTCTGAAAAAACCCAGCAATTGATTAATTCTAGTACATGTCTAGGAGAAACCTTTTCGAATTAATGATTTTTTCATGTTTGACTGCCCCAGGAAAGGTTGTTGGATCATCGTTGACTGAACCATCATTGCCATCATCATTAGTACAATTGCCATCTGGAGCAAAGGCCTCTCCAAATTTCTTCCAATGTTCCCTATTTTGAGCGATTTGTGTCCCATATATTCCTTTATTTTTCTAAATATAATCCTGGCGTCTTGTTGCTGGACGACCACGGCATCTTATACCATCTCTTGGATACCATTCCTGCAGCAACTTGGTCCATTTTTCGGTTGACATCCTTGCTACATGGCCAGCCCAAGTCCACTTTCTCTTGAACAATTCTTTGTCTATATCTTTTATTAGTGTTTTTTGTGATATCTACATTTCTTATTCGGTCTTTCAATTTTATTCCCTTATCTTTTGTGTTTGTTTTTCAGCGCCATATGATAGAATAGGCAGTACACACATATTCATCACTTCCTTCTTGATATTCATGAGAAAGTCCTCCTTCAGGATAAACGCAAGTGACCAGTACTGACTCCAAGAGTTGTCTATTCTTCTTTTAATCTCTTTGTTCTAATGATTTGTAAAAGTAACGACCTGGCCAAGATAACAATATTCCTGAATATAGTCAATGGTTTTATTTTTCTTCACTGTTTGTCATCACTTTAGTTTTGGTTTCATTTATCGTTAGTCCAGCTTCTCTACTATGAGTATTCAGCATTCAGCATTTGTTGAAGTTCTTCTTGACTTTCTGAAAAGAAGACAATATTGTCCGCGAATTCAAGATTAGATAAATACTTTCCATTGAATTTGTAGCCTTGTTTATTTCCCCAGGAAATAGGTCTGAATATTTGCTCTACCAATGCTGTAAATAGCTTTGGAGAAATGATGTCTCCTTGACATACCCTTTTTCCGATGTTAAAGAGCTTTTCTACATTTTCAAGTTTGATTTTTGCTGAGCAATTATGATAAACTTGTTGTAGGAATGTATGGTTCTGGTATATCTTGATTGATTAGAGCATTCATAAGATACTTATGATGCACCATATCAAAGGCCTTTTTATAATCTACAAATGCTAGGTACAATTTTTTGTTGTATTCTTTGTATTTTTCAATAACCTGGGTTACAGTGAATAGTTGGTCCATAGTTGAGTAGCCAGTTCTAAATCCTGCTTGCTCAGGTGATTGATTTTCATCCAAAATGTTGGTTATTCTTCTCAAGAGGATTTTTGAGAACACTTTGTAGACAGTTGATATTAAACTGGTTGGGCGATAATTTTCAATATTTGTTTTTGGCCCTTTTTATGTAAAAGTATGATTTCGCAAGTAGTCCACTCTTCTGGTAGGTTTTGGCTTTGGATGACTTTATTAAATATATGAGTCAGTGGTATTGTGAGTTCTTCTGCTATAAAGTTCAACAATTCATTTGATATTTCATCTTCACCTGGACATGTTCCGTTTCTGAGATATTTAAGTGCAATGTTTACTTCCGATTCTATAATTAGTGGTAGTTCATCCATACTGTGATCTAGTATCCTCTCTTCTATATTAGGACCATCATTCTTGTGAAGGTTTCGATAAAATTCAATATTGGATATTGGTCCTAAAATAATTGAAGATACCATACAGAGATGCGACCAGCAAACGGAAAGATCTGAATTTCCAGACGGCGAGACAAGAATATCTATACCATATGTAAAAGGCTTATCAGAGAAAATCCGCAGAATAGCTCATGACTACAACATACAGACGATGTTCAAATCAGATAATACCTTAAGAAGTTTTATCACAAAAACCGAGCCGGAAGAATCAATAGACAACAAGAACTGAATCTACTCGATACCTTGTGAATGCGGAGCGACTTATATAGAAGAAACGAAACGACCCTTGAAGGTCAGAGTCGAAGAAGACAAAAATTATATAATCAGAGGAGAAACGACCAAATTGGGAATAGCAGAGCATACCTGGGACGAGCATCATAATATCCAATGGAAGCAAGCGAAGATTATCCACCGGGAACAACACTGGAGAAAGCGCAAGTTCAAAGAAGCAGTCTTCATCAAACAAAATCGAAATGTCTACAGCCACCCAAGCGTAGAAGTCCCTCCCATATGGCTTCCCTACTCGAATGCAGAACGTGAGAATACCCCTACCCCCTCCATCATCATCAAACTAGGGATATATAAAGACGCGTAGCCACGACCATTTTCAGTTGACACAATAAAGGTCAGAGATACTTTTCTGATAGAAACGTCGTGTTATACACAACATAATTTTTTAACTTTATTTGTTGACGAGATTTGTAATTGTCTATATATTTTTGAATTTAATTTATCTTGATTTTTAAAGAGACAAGTACACATTTCGGTGAAGTTTTCTGCTTTTTAAGATCACTTCACATTAAAATATATTGTGTATATAAAGAAATTGTGAATTCCGATTCAATCCATGATTATTGTCTCTGTTTCACAGTATATATTAGATATTTGTTACAATTATTTTTGTATTGATTTTCAAGAAGTTTTCTGTTTTTCAGGTTGGAATATATTGTGTATGTAAAGAATTCAGGCAATGGATGTCCGAAATCAAAATTATCAAAATACTTTACCTTCAACATTTAAATCATAAGTTTCAAACTTGTATGCATAATCAAGAATGTCGTAAATAATTATTTTTCCTCAGATGGTGCATATATTACTGTTTGTACTTTCGCAGTTTAACATCTATTATCCAACGAAACTGGAGATTTAATAGAATGGAATATACGTCGTTGAAAAGCTTTTTAAATGAGGCAGTTTTTGCACCAAATTTCCATGAGAGTTTATGGGGTAGAATTAAGATTAATTTTTGACCAAAGATGATGGTTGAATATAATTTCATGATCATTTTTCACTTAGCTACTACATAATAAGCGTTTCATGAAAATCTTCATGGAACCACCCTAATCCAAGGAGAATTTTCCGCTCTTTCCAATGGTGTAAGCTGAATTTTTATTTAGATGGTAGTTTTCAAGTTATGTATGTATTTAGTGGAAAAATTGTGAAAAGTCACAAAATAGTAGAATCTTGAATAACTTTATAACGAAAGATAAAGGACCATATTCCAGAGGAACTTTTTTGTTGAAATCTCGCAGGCAGAGATAGCTTGGACACCAGGTATATTATTAAGTATATTTTTATACTTCACTTCACTCAAAGGAGAATATCTTCTGTGGAAGTCGTTTAACACTGTGTTTTTTTGGAACATAAACACGGAGGATGAAACATACAAAGAAGGTTTTGTCGATGTTTTGCATGCTATCGATCTACACAAGAGTATGTCGGAATATATTTTCATAAGAGCGCACAACACAAGGAGTTCGAATACAATCGACTTGTGAAGTTATCTCTTGACCTCCGTTCTTTTGGTTTCGGTTATCACAGAATTTAATGTTAATATGTATTCGGATTCACATAAATGTGTACTTATTATAACCCTCAGTCGGATAAGGTAAGCAAAAATTGAAACTAATGAGGTTAAAATAGGATGTTCATAATGAATTTGTAAATATTTGTGAGTAAGAAAAATTAGGCCGAATGATATTTTCTTGGATTTTGATGAATTTATCTTTCAATACAGATCCTGGGGAAAACAGATGGTTTCATTTCATTTCGTAGACTGCTAGAAGATAAAACTTATGATAGATTGGAAAAAAATATAATATTATAGTATCTTCAAACAAAGGTGAATGTAAATTACTCTCAATCAATACACACTCTTTATATCATAATAATTGATGGAACAAAAACAATTAATTATTCAACGAAAAAAAAAACAAGATGGTGACTAATGCTTGAAATTTCCTTTGATGGGGCGTCATACTGAAATTAAATACTTTTGTTAAATCGGGTGTTTTTTTTGGGTGATAGAAATATCGATAGGGATAACTGCTTTGTGACAAAAGGTACAAGCCATGTTGTTTTGACATTTCTGTTCAGTAATCATTGACAAATTATCATGGAAAGACTCACGCCGCAACAACGTTAACAAATTGTTGAAATTTATTTTCAAAGTCAATGTTCTATTCGCCAAACCCATACAGCACTTCGTGAAATTTATGGTTTACATAATTGTCCATCAGAGCAGCTTATTCGTCGAACTATCGATAGATTTCTGGAAAACATTTTCTCTACTCGATTCAAAAACAACAACAAGACAAAGAACTGTACGTACAGAAGAAAATATCGCTGCTCTAAGTCATAGTGTTAATGATGATCCAGATTTGTCTATTCTTCGACGTTCCCAACAAGTTGGACTCTGTGCATCCACCACAAGGAAAATTTTGCGTGAAGATCTTGGTCCTTACCCATACAAGATCCAACTGGTTCAAGAATTAAGGCCACTTGACCATAATAAGCGTCTTTTGTTTGCTGATTGGGCCCTAGAAAAGCTTGAAGTTGATCCACTTTTTTATCGGAAAATTGTGTTTAGTGATGAAACTCATTTCTGGTTGAACGGCTATGTAAACAAGCAAAATTGCCATATATGGAGCGAAAACAATCCTCAAGAAGTTCTGCAGGTTCCATTGCCCTGTATGGTGTGCCTCACACGCTGGAGGCGTCATCGGTCCGTATTTCTTTAAAAACGATGCTGGAGCTAATGTTACAGTGAATAGTGCTCATTTCAGATCGATGATCAATGATTACTTATTTCAAAATTTGAATGGTATCGACCCAGAAGTGTTTAGATTCCAACAAGATGGTGCTACACCTCATGCTGCTACCGTAACAATTGATTTATTGAAAGAAAGATTTGGCGATAACATTATTTTGAAAAATGCTCCAATTAATTGGCCTCCAAGATCATGCGACATAACTCCACTGTATTATTTTCATTGGGGTTATGTCAAGTCATTGGTTTATGCTGATAATCCAGGAACAATAGACGCTTTGGAAGCCAACATAACTCGTGTTATTGATTAAATAAGGCCTGAATTACTCGAAAAAGTGTTCCAAAATTCGTCTGGTCGAATGCGGTTCCTCAGAGCTAGTCGTGGTGGACATATGCCGAAAATTATTTTTAAAACATAAATATCATAAAATTATCTTTCAAATAAAAAAAAATTGGCTTCAACCTTAATTTAAATGTGTTTTATTTCAATTAAAAGTTCTATCATTTAAAAAAAAACACATCATGGTTATAACTAGCGATGGTTCATTATTATTATTATTATTTGAGAATGTTCATGAATTTGAGGACCTCAAGTAAGTAATCTAGAGTTTGCGTTTCGAAGTAGTGGTTATTTTGAGATTAGCAACACTTCTGTCGTCCGTGTTTTGACAGAAAGTTAGTTCAATATTTGACATTAATGAAATGGGTCGATTTACGCTTGAACATAACTGGGAAAAATCAAAAACTTATCTCCGAAGTGGTGAAATTTCTATCCAAACTGTTAACTGTTAGAAAGTTACGTGGAAAATTCAATAGAAATGAAACGGAAATTTGTGGAGGGAGTTCGTGAAACTGAAATGGATTCAGACATAATTAATTAATAAACTTTTTCAACTGGAATCGAACGTCAAAAATAAATGATTTTCGATGGCTTAAGGTATCAAGTTCATTGCTCACATATAGTTTTTTTAATGGATATTCGGACATGCGAAATTTCTCACCAACTGAGGACATCTCTATTTGTTCAAAATTCAGTGTTAAGGGAGATCCTTGAAACTAAATATATTAATCAACTCGAATAGATAATAGAAAACAGACAATAAACAATGCCCGACATTGACATATGAGCTGTCGTCGGCTTGTGAAATATCCTTGAATAATGGGTGAATATATCAGTTTGATAAGTATCAATATATCTACTAGCAAAGGTCTCAAGTGATGATGGTAGATTTCAATAATTTTACATAGGGTCGCGTCATGGTCTGGAAAATATTCATCAACATGAAATATGGATAGAGATTCATGCATATATGGGATTTCTCACCAGATATCGAAAAGTAGTGAATAGAGCACGCAAAATATTCCAACCTCAATTTCCAGACTGCTATAAATTCACACATTCCATATGAAATGTTTGCACTCTACAGAATATCACAGTAAATCAACGTCAAGACGGAAACTGTTCATATGAGAAGTGGTGAAAATTATCAGAAAACTACAATATGTAGGTACCAAGGGTGTGAATAGATGTTTATACCCTATATGTGCCCTATGGCAATAATCTCTATTGATATATGTGGTGCATACCAACTTTTATCTATATTTTTAAAGCAACAATTGACTTTCCCAGCAGGTAATTTCTATCTCAAAATTGACCGTTTTCGAAATTGACCGAAAACGCTGAAGACCCCAAAAATGCTCTCCTCCACATTCGAAAGGCTTTTTTCTGGCGGAAGCTGCAAAGAAAGTGCGAGAACGAGTCAAAACTCGAAAGACCGATCTTTGAAATAAAAGCATTTTCATTCCTGTACAATTTCCTGTTTATTCGCTATGATTGAAAGAAAATGTAACATTTCACTTTGGCCGATATTTAAAACACTTTTCTATATTTTGACATTAAATCTTGTCCAAGTGACTATAAAATTGACGAAAAATCGAATCAAAGTGGTAAGATTTAGTCACCTTATCATTTCTTATGCAGTCCATCAAGAAAGTATCCGGAATTTATTATTTTTCATGATTTTAATATACTTTTTTTTGGAACACTCAGAAACAAAAGTAATGTGTAAGTGGTTGACAATGGCCAAAATATGGCAACACTATTTGTCAAATATTGTTGATGGTCAACAGGTATACAATTTATGAAATAATGTCGCAACATTGAGCAGCTAAAGAAATGAGTTGTTGGCGTCATGAAATTTCCATTATACCGTGTATCTCGTTCTTACCACACCAATATTCGCCTATCAGACTGATATAGACGTGAACATCTTAAATTCTACCGGGTTAAGTTACTAACATGTTAGCATGGCTCTTTCACCAGGTGACCACTCAGTAGTCTCCACAATCTACCCAAAGAGCAAGTTGTGTGGTAAGGATACGCCTTATCATCGCGCAAAGCGAGAACCACTTCGAAGAGTTTAACCCACCCTGCTTCCAGTTTCCGCTTCAGTTCGAAAACCTACACCGTGTCTGGCAGCAGCGAAGCACTATCCAACCGCTACTGGCTATGCAGGTCGGTACCAGAGTTGTTTGGGACGCAACTCACACGCCGAATGGGCTGCTTACTTCCACTCACCCGAATACAGACTCAAGAAACAAGAAAGTTCCAAGAATAGATGCTTCAATTGATCCTAGTACGAGCACCGTCAATCCGGCCTGTACGTCAAGACTCACGAACACGTGTGAAGTCTTTCAATTGATCCTGGCTCCAAGCACCAACGGTTTAAAACCAATCGTCGTGATCCAAAAACCCCATAAACTTCTCGCTATCGATTCTGGTTAAGGACGAGGCCGGTCGAACGGTGAAGTCCTGCTAAACCCTGAAGTTCTTCTCGAGTTACTGCGACCAGATTGAATACCCTTATAGTCTAGTATGCAGACTTTCAACCACAGCATCCTCGAGTCCAACGCCAAATTGGGTGGCCAAGTCGTACGAATACTTCCCGAAAGCCTCCGCCCTCCCGAGGTAACGCAGTATTATACGTAACGCACTCGGCCATTGGACAGAAAAATCCGGAGATTTACTGCAATAGGGTAGAGTAACGCTAGTTTTAAGGGTGTAAGCCCTGTGCTGCGACCGACACCCTTGTCACTGCGTTAAACAACGCAACTCAGCCCTCAATTTCACCTCTGCGGTGAAATTAGGGCCTCAGTCGGTTAAACTTTCCCACCACACAGGTCCTTTGACACAGGGGTCCATGTCTTTCGCCTTTTATGAAACTTCACGGTCGGGTAGGTCTATTCAAAAGCCGGGCCTTCACGGAAAACATACGTGAACAGGCAAAGTCTCCATCTGTACGCGTTTCAGGTCTCATGTTCAATAGCCCAACGATACCTTACAGCCCGTTGCTCCCTACTCAATCGCCGGTGACTGGCGGATCTTCTTGTGCTCAAATTGGAACTGTGCAACCTATTCCGGATTGTTTGACCAGAAACTATCCATTATTGGTCAACTTGGACAGTTTCTAAACACTCATTAACCTCGTGACAATTAATCCACAACTGATACTACACAACACCAGATCGATTTCAATAGCATGTTATCGCACATCAGACTACGAAAAAAGATGACACACTAGTAACTTGTAATTAAGCCATTCAGTGTCACGAGGACCATATTTTGTGTGTGTAATACGCAAATATACGCCTATCCGCATGATATGTACAGCAATCCTGAAAATTTCATTCAAGTGCAAAAAAGTCAGTTTTCTCTTCAATATCCACTTCAGTTTTTGAGGAGTGCATTCAGTTCTTATGATTTTCATTAATTTCAAATAATCATTTGTTGGGCAGTATACAGGACAATACACCACCCATTCTACAAAATTCATATTTTCACGAGTACAAAGGAACTTCTGAGAAAAAAGAAAATTTTTTCCCTTTTCAGAAAGCTCCAAGGATGAAAGTCCCGAGTCAGGATCTGAATGGAGGAAAGTAATTCTCTTTCATCTCAGAAAGGATCTCCAGTGCAAGTCTCGCTTCATTTTCTGCAATAAAATGAACATTCCGAGAAAAACGAAACCAAATTCGGGGAATGCATCTGAGCACTCATTGTAGAACATAATTGTGGATCTATAATTATCTCCGCCTTGTACAAGTGTAGGTTAATAGCTTGCATCAATCAACCCAGTTAAACCGGAAAATCACGTTGGCCAGATCTAGAAAGTGAATATATATGGAAGAAGCGAGAAACTCGACATCCGATTCGCCCTTGAAGAGGAATCTTGCAGATATGTGTTCTTTAAGTTTTTTATGACGTCGAAAAAATACAAGTTTTTTTTATATTCGTAAATTCATCTGAACTGGTAGAATTAAATTCAAATTCGTCATTCGCTCGAGCGACCTCAAGGCAGTAACCGGTTTTTGTCAATCTTAATTCATAATTTATAGTTAAGTATGTAGTTATTTCCATAGTTAAAGATCTAAAGTACATAGCTATTATCGTTTAAAATGATCTCCCTTGTAGAATCAGTTTTACGAGTTCCAATTTTAACACGCCAAATATCAAGGTAATAAATTATGCCATGACGCAAAATTAGCAGATATTTCCTAGACAGGGTATTTCATCAGGTGAAATCTTAAATCTTAAAGAATTTCAGTGAAAAAACGCTACAAGTGCTTATTAATTCGTATTCAAAATGTACTTCCTTTTTTGTATCCATAGGATGTTGTTTCACTTCGAATATGTTTTCGTTGATAAGTTTAGGATGAGCATTTTAACGGCAATACATATCGCGACCTTCCGGTCACGAGCCCTATGCTCTACCACTGAGCTGTCCGCATTGATACTATTCCAATATTCAATTATTTTTTCAGTTTTCACGATTTACAAACATCCGAAAAATCTGGGGAACAAGAATTCAATTTCTTGGACCTCCTCAGGGTGTTCTATAAGCTCTATGACAAACTAAAGTAGCTGTGCTTATTCTAAACATTTTTTCCTATGAACATATGTCCGATTCGTTTTCATTTAGAAGATACAAGCATTTGCAAAAATACATTTGCATGTGTAAATTGTAGGTAGGCTGACACATTAAAATACCGGTTGATATAATAACTTGTGTTATTTTAATTATTTTTTGACAGTTGGCGTACGTCCTGAATGAATAAAACACCCTTTCCAAACTCTCGGAGTTCTATTGCTTGAGTAAGGCAAAATTAATTCGAGTACATTCCCTTAAATCCAAACACGTGCAGATCCTTCAGTAACACTGCATGTGAAGAGTATTGGCCCTAAAATGGATCCCTAAGGCACCCCATGACATACTACTCTGTCAAGAAAGTACCGGGAATTTTCAATTAAAACAACATTTTTACATTTAATCGTCAAAATTTATTGGGTCGCCTTCAAAATAGGCTCCATTTGCTCCAATACATCTATGCCAACGGCACTTCCAATTATCGAAACATTTTTTATAGGCGCTTTCCGGGATGGACTTTAGCTCTCGCGCCGAATTTTGTTTTATGGCTTCAATCGACTCAAAACGGGTGCCACGAAGGGGCAATTTTAGTTTTGGGAAGAGGAAAACGTCGCAGGGAGCCAAATCCGGCGAATACGGTGGTTGCTGAAGCACATTTGTTGAGTTTTTGGCGAGAAAGTCAGTCACAATCGTAGCTCGGTGAGACGGCGCGTTATCGTCATGCAAAATCCATGAGTTGTTCGCCCACAAATTTGGCCGCTTTTTACGGATACACTCACGAAAACGTTTCATAACGCCTAGGTAATACTCCTTGTTTACCGTCTGACCCTCTGGAACGAATTCGTAGTGCACCACGCCACGGACATCGAAGAAAACAATGAGCATCACCTTCATTTTCGAGCGGCTTTGGCGTGGTTTTTTCGGTTTCGGCTCATTTTTTGCCACCCATTCCGATGATTGCTGGCTTGTTTGCATATCGTACTCGTAGACCCAGGTCTCATCACCAGTTATAATGCGTTCCATGAATGCAGAATCGGAATTACAGCGATCCAGCATGTGTGAAGCAACCTGTTCGCGATGACGTTTTTGAAGAAAATTCAGGTCTTTCGGTACGAGTCGTGCGGCCACCTTTCTCATGCCCAAAATATCAATCAAAATCGTACGTGCGGACTCGTGGGATATCTAAAGATCATGTGCTAACTCTCTCAAGCTGGTACGACGGTTTTCCAGCACCCTTTCCTTAATTTTATCGACGTTATCTTCGATCGAAGCCGTCGATGGGCGACCACTTCACGACCGTCCTTGAAGGCTTTGTACCACTGATATGCACGAGTTTTCGATAGAGCATTATCACCAAAGGCCTTTTGCAACATTTTCAATGCATCGGCACACGAAAATTCATTTGCAACACAAAACTTTAAACAAATTCTTTGCTCAACGTAATCACCCATAGTAAAAATCGGCACGCACTCTGACATCGACTGACTTAATCAGCTGTTGCAAACACACTAGTTGACAGATCCCGCTCAAGCTTGGCATAGTAATTAAGGACAGTGGTACCAACCTAGGAAAAAAAAATTTTACCTGCCTCATTGGCCCGCCAGATTTAAATCGATAATTCCTGGTACTTTCTTGACAGAATGTATATCTTTCTCTGCGGAAGTAACACCATTCCAGTAAACTCTATGAGTTCTATTGCTTGAGTAAGGCTCTATTCATTTGATTACATTGCCCCTAAATCCATAAGCGTATAATAATGTTTGATAACTTCTACATGCCATTTTACAACGCATCACATTCACTTAATACTTGTGAAGGTAGATTGAAAATTTCAGTAAATGCTACAAAAAAAAGAATATTAACAAACAAAACTTGAAGACGCGCAAAAGAACACAGAGAAAATACCAATATCACGTTTTCCCTCACGCTAAGATAAGAGAATCAAAACCCAGATGCAATCTACTTTCAAACATTTTGTCTGACGTGAAAATAGAGAAATCCGAGAGCGAAATATGTTGCTGAAAAATATATCCGATGCATGACGTCCTTCATGGATCTTCGTCATAAGGTGAATGATTCGGGAATGGATTCAATTTGAATATTTGATTGTCGTACAATATGCTGAAAATAAATAAGCTGTCTGCTTCCACATACATAAACTTTGAACAAGATTCACTACGTTTAAAAGCAACCGAGTTGTATTTGTTTTCATTGGAGATGGAAGGATTTATTTATGTCGAATATACAAGTTATTTTGAGGAGATCTGAATTATCGGAGAGAAATTCGAAGATCATCACTCCAAAATAAAGCAAATGGTTACAAAAATCGGTCGATTTTCTTTTGTCTCAAGTATCTACACAACACTAATATAATGAATAAGAATTATAATAAAAATTTGAATGCTTATGGGATCATGTCACCAGAAGCACACCATAATTGTAGTAAATTACCATACCTAGAATTCACTATATTAATCTTTACAGTTTAATTAGAAGTTGAATAAAAAAGGATGTTTCAATAAGAGCCCAAGATTTCGGTGTTCAATAAAACATGGTTTTCTATAGCAAAGTAGTGAAATATTTACTGATTTAGAAAATATACATTAGGGAATTATGTATGAAACAAAATATCTTATAAATGGCCACATATGCTGGCATATGCGTACTATTTTGACGAAATTCTCAATAACGTTATTGAATACATGTGGTGGTATTTCATTGATACAGCGTCTAATTTCATCTTTCAGTACTTCGATGGTTGCAGGCTTATTGGCATAAACCTGTGACTTCAGATAACCCCATAGCCAGAAGTCTGAAGGCGTTAAATCGCAAAAGCGTGGAGGCCAATTCTGGTTTTGACGTAAGAGAAAATCAAGGTTTTTGCAAACCACATGACTCAATATGTATGTATGTGAACGAGCTAATCGTAAATACGATTTTAAAAGTAAAAAAAAGATCCAATTAAAATCTAAGCAGATAGGTAATAATAGTGGTTATTTTATTTTGTGTAAATCCTTTTTTGATAATTAATAAAAATATATTTCATGACCTAATCCAGCGGTCAATGGATAAAACTTACTTTCAACCTACTTTCTCAATATTACCCTCAAAAACCTATTTTTTTACGATTAGAAAAGCGACATGTGTTTACTCAATTATTTCAAATAAAAAGTCAGTGGCTCTATTGGATAGCATCATATTAAACTTTTTTTTCTGCTGAATGATGCTTCGTAACGCTTTCAACCAAGTGTATTTTTTTCTGAAGAATCTTATTTTCTTGAGTAAAATTTCAATCAGATCACCACTTCAAGAGTTAGGATTCCTTTTATAAAAGTCCCCCCAATTATCTTAGCCACTGGTAGAAATTATTGTATTATAAAATACTTGATAGAAGGATTACTACAAAATTTAAATATCAAAACACATTCATATTTAAATTTTGTAATAATCCTGTTATCAAATAAAAAACCTCTTCTTATCATTTTATTTCTTATATAATTAGAATTATATTCTGGTTTTTCTGATTCATTATATAGATGTCATTTGGTTTCAACTAAGGCTGAAAAATACTCTACAAGCTTTGTGTGATTTTAATGATGAACGTAGTATACGTTGGTACCTTAAAGTTCTCTAATTTTAGTGTTTGTTCAACAAGGTTACCAGAGCTCTGTCTGGTTAAATATTTTTTGTTAATTTATTTTCATTTTTTAAATATAAAGCAGGACTGATGAGGATCTTATTTAATTTCAGATTGTTTTATGAGGATGTACTACATGCTTTGAGAGATTTTTGAAGTAACTCATTTAAAAATTCAAATATATTAGATATTTCAAATAAATTAGTTTGGGAGATGTTCTTAAAATTATGTTTTACATTTTTTCATAAATATAAGATCAGCAACAAAATTTTGTCTCCTTCAAGTATTTATTTAGTAATTTTAATTGACAATTTATATTTCGTTGGGTTTTTTTATTCCATTTGATATTATATAATACATTTTGATTTTATATGCAGTACTTATAAAATATTAATTTTATTCCAAATTTTTTTTAAATTAAAATTTATAGAAGGCTGAAAGAATAAACCTGTTTTGATATTTAAATTCAAAAAATCATTACATTTTCTGTTATCACACAACAATTTGGTTTATCGAGGAACTCGCATACTGAATTTCATTTGTATTTTCACAAAAATTCATATCTTGGGAACATATGAATGATGAAGAGGCGCTAACGCCTTAGAGGTGCATTTTAGAACATAGGTTGATGGGAAGTATTTTCAATATTTAGGCCTCTGGAATTACGTTATGAAATAAAGGGTTTTCCAATAAGAGATTTCATTTTGATATTGAAAATAACGAATAGATTCTGAGAAAAATCAATGGATGTTTATTTCATTGTGAAGAGGAACGTATGCATGTATGTTCTCGATAACTTCACGAATTCCATCTTAAAGGTCTTGAATCTATTGTGGATCATTCTCATAGACCTCATCTTTCAGGACAGCCCTAAGAAAAAAACCTTAAAGGTGTTAAATCACAAGATTTCGGTGGCCAATTGTGACCATCTCTTTGAGAAATAAAAAACCTTTTCTGGCACGTAGCGCCGTCTTATTGAAAATAAACGTCGTCCAAATCAATATCATCCAATTCCAACTATGAAAAATCATTAATCATAGCTCGTCAGTGCAATCCATTAACCGTAACAATCGCACCAGCATCATTTTCGAATAGGCAAGGTCCAATCACACCGCCAGCTGAAAAACCGCACCAAACAGTGGCCCGTTGAGGATGGAGAGGCTTTTCAGCCATAATTTTTTAGTTTTAGAAGCACCAAATGCGAAAAATCTGCTTATTAACGTAGCCTCCGAGGTAAAAATCACTGAAGATGATTTTTCGATGAAAAGACGGATCATTTTGATGCATTTCAAGGGCCATATTAGCGAAGTTGCTGGTGATCGACCGACTCGAGTTCTTGGGTAAACTGAATTTTAAAAGCCTTAAAAAACCTTTTATATTAACGTTAAATCCAGACAGCCTGTATGCATTAATTACAGTTAATAGTACTGATGTTTCTTTTACATACATCTTTTCCAGAGTAAACGCCCTCGCATGTTGCAAGTTTTTTCCCACAATTAAAAGTGATTTTCGAGAGGTTGGCGTGATGAAAATGAATTAAAGAAAATACCCATTTATGAGCAAAATACCCATTTTTACTAAGCTCACCTTGAGCACGTTTCGATTGTCAGAATATCTCCTACTAAATTCATCACTTTTTGCCGAAACCGTCGAAAAAATCATGTGAGTTAGAATTCGCTCGTTCAATCAATGAGATCATTTTTAAACATAGTGAACGGCATTTGAGGCCTGCTAAGGGACCTTGCAAAGTTCTATTTATTGATTTATTACAGTAGTTGGCAGACGGTTTTCAACAGATATGTTATTCATACAAATTGTACTATTAGTGCTCTCCGTCTATCTGATGCTGTGGATAAATAATGATACGAAATTCTTTTCCTTATAATGATAGGATATCGCCCCACATTAATCATTCAATTCGGACTACGATAGTCTAGAAGACGGTCGAAGAAACAATAAAGCCAGAACGTACGTTATAATTATCAAATCTCGCAAAAAGATTATCATTGGAATAGCGAAGACCTATTATCAACCATTCGTTTGACAGGGCCGTTTACACAGTGCTAGGAACAAAATTGTTTCTCTCTTTTTTTTTTATTCGTCAATTATGTGTATATTTACATAGGTTTGTCTTGCAATTTAGTCTATAAGCTGGTAGTATTGATACAAATTTCATGAAATTCCCACGATTGTTAAGTCGAAAGTAAGGTGAATGGCTTCCATCAAGTTTGAATATAATATCGGGTGTTTTATTTTAGAGTGATAGAACTTTAAATTGAAATAAAACACATTTAAATTAAGATTGAAGTAAATTTTTTTTTCATTTCAATGATAATTTTATGACATTTATGATTTAAAAATAATTTTCGGCATATTTCCACCACAACTAGCTCTGAGGAACCGCATTCGACCAGACCAAGTTATGTTGGCTTCCAAAGCGTCTATTGTTTCTGGCTGATCAGCATAAACCAACCAGACTTGACTTTACATTACCCCAAAGAAAACTCCAAAACTATTCAGTGGAGTTAGGTCGCATGATCTTGGAGGCCAATTAATTGGACCGTTTCTCGAAATAATGTTATCGCCAAATCTTTCTTTCAATAAATCAATTGTTATGGTAGCAACATGAGGTGTAGCACCATCTTGTTGGAATCAAAATACTTCTGGGTGGATACCATTCAAATTTTGAATCAAATAATCCTTGATCATCGATCTGTAACGAGCACCATTCACTGTAATATTAGCTCAAGCATCTTTTTCAAAGAAATATGTACCGATGATGCCTCCAGCGTGTAAAGCACACCATACAGTGCATTTTTCAGGATGCAATGGAACCTGCAGAACTTCTTGAGGATTGTTTTCACTCCATATACGGCAATTTTGCTTTTTTACATAGCCGTTCAATCATAAAGGAGCTTCATCACCAAACACAATTTTACGATAATTCAAGCTGTTCTAGGGCCCAATCAGCAAATAAACGACGCTTATTATGATCAAGTGGCTTTAGTTCTTGAAATAGTTGGATCTTGGATGGATGTAAACCAGAATCTTTACGCAAAATTTTCCATGTGATGGATGCACAGAGTCCAACTTGTTGTGAACGTCGACGAATAGACAAATCTGGATCATCATTAAAGCTATGACTTACAGCAGCGATATTTTCGTCTATACGTACAATTCTTTCAATTGTTGTTGTTGCATTGAGTAGCAGTGAGAAAATGTTGTCTGAAATATATCGATAGTTCGACGAATAAGCTGCTCTGATGGACTGTTATGTAAACCATAATTTTCACAAAGTGCTCTATAAGTTTGGCGAATAGAACGCTGATTTTGAAAATAAATTTCAACAATTTGTAAACATTGTTGCGGCGTGAGTCTTTCCATGATGATCTGTTAATGCTTACTGAACAGAAATGTCAAAACAACATGGCTTCTAGCTTCTGTCAAATCGCAGTTATCCCTATCGAAAGTTCTATTACTCTAGAAAAAACACCCGATAGTTAAGCTTTACTTTCTACTTGGTCTTTCCAATGATAAGTGCTGTTTTGAAATGATATTCAAGCAGATGGAACATAGCAAAATGAATATTAATTTGCATATATACGACCTCGATATAGGCGATTTTAAAAAATTTGAATATCAAAACAGATTTAATCTGCTAGTCTTTTACAATTTCAATTTCAAAATATGTATTCAAAAAACTTTTAGAATTAAATTAATGTCTTATAAGCACTGCTTATATAGACGTATAAAATCGAAACTCATTATACCATATCAAATGGAATTTTAAAAACCTACAAATATAAATTGTCGATTAAAATTAATAAATAAATGAATGTTTGTTTGTTTCATCCCAAGCATGCGCACTGAACTCTTCAGACAAATCATCGAACTTTCTACTGGTACTTTAAAAAAATACGATTATTCACATATTTGTATCAATGAACAATATTGTTAGTGATTTTATTTTTATTTTCATGAATAGTTTTATACAAAATATCCATGAAAATTTCAGATAACAGTTGTTAATTAAGTCATCTGGATTGCAGTTAAATTCACTATTAACTCTGAAATAACTTTGATTGAAGCAAATTTTTAGTAAATAAATAATATATGATTTTATTATGCAATTCACTTTGCTTTCAAATAGCTTTTCTTCTAAAAGGTGGTACGCTCAGAAATAAATTTTGCGGTACGCTCAGAAATAAATTTTGCTACAACAAATGAACCTAATTTTTGAGTTGCATGGGATTTCAACATTTTCAATTTTGGCAATAAGTGAATTAATAATATCTTTTCTATTTAAAAAAAAAATTCAGACAGTTTTTATGTTTTACAATTTACACAGAATCCTGACACGTTTTTCGAAAGGAGTACAAAAAAGAACTAAACTTAAAATTAAATTCTTTTATTACACTTAGGATATCTAGAGGTGTTGCCAAAGAGTATGTGGGAATTTGTTAAATTCTCCTTTTTCTCAATGGCTTTTCTGATTGAAAGAATCTCCAAATAGTCCATCAATTTACTCTTATTAACATTATACAGTGAAGTGATATCTTTCTCATTAAAAAAAAAATTTGTTGCCTGTAAAGTCGGTATACGGGCGAAAGTTTTACGTGACAACGACTTTGAGTGGTAAAATAATTTTAATGTGAATATTCATTCGTATAGTAGGAAGAAGGATGAAATAATAGTAACAATTTAAAACATTTATTTATACAAAGAATTATATTTAAAACATTAATTTATACAAAGAATCTCGCACTGAATTTCATATTAACAAAATTTTATTTATCAATCAGTTGTTATAAGTTATTAATAAATTTAACTTGTTTTACATTGTTATAAATATAAAAACTAAATTTAAAAGTTAGAACATTTATTTAAATCACATTAATTGTTAATATCAATCGATTTTAATTCAAAGTGTATTTTCTAAAAGGAGAAAACTAATTCACATTTGATCTTTGAATTTGTAAATCGCGCGCTTACGACCTTGCGCAGTGATTAGTCGTCTCGGTTTGAATGTTTGAAAGTTTCGATTTGACAGGTTGGAGGTTAAACATTGTTATTTCAATTTTTTACATAGCAAGTCGCGCTCATTTTTTCAAGTTAAACAAATTATTATTGGTTGAGAAACGATTTCTACTACTTTTTTGATTGAAAACTACCACAACATTGTGATTACTACAACATAACCTATTCACTTATGTCTTAGTCATTTATTTCATCATGTTATATTATCAGTCTGAAATTATTTACCTTTGCTGTTTGAATTGTTGCGATGGACGAAACTACCTTCACATTATCACTACACAATCGTTTTACAATTAACTGGCAACGTGTAAACTTGTATGCAGGCGCCTAAGCGAAATAGAAGCGCAAGACATGAACCGGTGTGTATGCCTATCTCTCTCACTCTCTCTCTCTCTCGCTCTGTCTCTCTTGCTCTTAGGCGGGCTAACTGTGCTCGAGTGGAAGGGACGCGTGCCTTTCACTTTTTATGTCTGTCTCTCTCGCTCTTAGGCGGGCTAACCATGCCCGAGTGGAAGGAACGCGTGCCTCTCACTCGCTCTCATTGTGAGCGCATAACGTGAGCGGAGCGTAACGCAGTTTCTTGAAGTGTCACCCGGCAAACCAATTTATAAGACGTTGTCACGTCAAAAAATGTTTATTTTCTATACAATGTTGCAAAATGCAGTATCGATTGATTTCTGGTTTTTCAAAATAGACATTTAATGTTTTTTGATTTTATGTTGTAAACATTGGCCTGTCTGTCCAATATATGTAGCATTCCAATCATCGTATTTTATTTAATAAATCCCCGATTCAGAAAAGTTGGGGTTCCTTTCTTTATTGTTCACCAACATCTTAGCTAAATTATTTCTATTTACTGCTAAAGAACTAATTCCCATTTTATGAATACCAATTTAGAATTAAGGTTGAAAATTACAAAAAGTACTTCACTTTGAAGGAAAGAGTGAACTGTTAATTTCCTGAAAAAACTTGATATTTTTCTGAAGAGACCTCGTACTTTCACAAATTCCATAGAAGGTGAAAATATAAAATACCCCATAAAATACCGAAATATCTGTACCGAATGCTGGAACGAAGAATGCAACCGACGGAAAAGATTCTTCCGACATGCAATCACGCAAACTTTCCAACTTTGCAGCAAACAATCGACTTTATTTGTTGTTTGTGAAGGCAACGCTTTATCATTACCATTTAATGCAAATATGACCTACCAGCACAGATAAGAATTTATGGCACTTGTAGACTATGAATTATATTATCTAGGTCCGGATTATTTATGAGCTGCAGCAGTGAATATTGCAACCGTCATCGTTTTCTTATCGGTCGAAATTGCTTTTTTAGATATTTTATGGAATACCTGGGTACCGATTCTATTCGCTATAGTTATCTCGCAATGCTACAACTGGGTCGAGCAGTGGAGTGATTTTCATCAAGATATGTTTATGCTCGAAATAATGATGATAATAATAATGTTTGTTGAAAATAAAAAAGTTCCAATGGTTCATACCAATATATACATATATGTATTGGTTTGAAATAATAATAAATTTTTCATTATTATCATTAATTGGAAGCCCTAAGTTGGGCGCCAATTCATTATGAATTAGATAAAGAAATTTTTATTAATTATTAGCCCCACGTTGTGGGACAATTAATTTTAAATTTAGTTAATGAGTTTTTTCAGAATTATTTTCAATTAGAAGAATTAATTGGAAAAGTTTGGTTGGAGCACCTTTTTTATGAGTTTATTTTATTATGAAATTTACTTTTAATGTTTTAGTATGAATACTTGTTGGATCACCTTGTATCTAGTTAAATGTATCGTGTGTTACCGGTTATCTGGTTATATTTTAATTTTGTAATTCGAAATTGAAAATTTAATATTTATTAATTTTGGTTAACTGTAATGGAGAGGGTTCAATATGAATTTTTGATAATTTAATTTTTAAATATATATTGAAGCAAAGTAATTAGAAATATGTGAAACTAATCTTATTTCAGTTTATTTTAGTTTAATAACCGTAACAATAAATCTAATTGTAATGGACATAAATGTAATTTGAATGAAAGTTTTACAGAATTAAACTTTTTTCTACATTTGGTAAGTTTGTTTATCCCTTTTAAAGTTCCTTTTAAGTGTCCTTCCTCTGTTTCAGGAATTTGTATTGGAATCTTGGATAACGATATTTCTGGAAAGTTCGGAATTCACTGCCAACTTCTTTGATTTTCTTCTTCGCATTTAAATTGTTTGACACTTGATTTTTATATTGATTATTTCTATTAATACATTCAGGTAACGTATTCCTTGATATCAATTCACAATACTAATGTTATCTTCTTTTTAGGTTATGGAACCGTATATTTTTGGAAGAGTAAATCTTTTACCTTGAAAGAAAACGACGTGGTCTCGGTTCTGGTACAATTTCACACTGAATGACGTTTTTGCCTGCCACTTCCTTTTTACATTTTTCTCGAAAACTTGACTTCCAAAGCTTACTAGCATTTGTCAAGATTCTTGAAAAATTATGCTTTCAATGATTATACAAATTTTACACTATTTCCTGTTTGGAAAATATTCTAGAAAGTTAGCCTAATTTTTTATCTGACTTTTGATACCAATTTTTTTTTTGAATCGGTTGAGTTAAAGTATTCCTTTATTTATCACAAAGTATTCAAGTGTGAAAAAAATTCACAAAGTTTTAACTTCAAATGCTTCAAAGCACTTCAAATTCCCTATGAAATTGATTATATTCCTTTAACTTATGTACTATTACAACTTTATCCATGTTTAAGCATCTTTGAGGATATTTCTTGCATATATTTTTTCAACATTTCTGACCTAGATACTATGTTTCCTTGAATTAATTGAATTTTGATTAATTTTGCCCATTTTTCATCATTTTGGTGAGTTAGATTTGATTTAGCTTGTTCATTGTCGATAATTTCACTAAAGTTAATACATGCTTCATGACAATAACTAATCTTTTCATCGTTTTCTTCACCAATTTCAAAATAGAAATCTAAAATCAAATAACTTCTATTTCATGCAAATTTGGCTTTCTTAAACATTTAATAATTGTGAATTGGATTCTCCCTGTGAATTATATTTGAATTTTTCAACGATATTTCACTTCACCTCGCTTTCTTGATCAAAATAATCTGTAGAGTTCCTCGATATCCTTCCTAAAGGATCCCAATGAATTCAAGAATATTCTGATTATTGTTATGATGAAAATTAAATTGCCTTCTCAATGGAGCTCTGCACGAACTTACATAGCCCCCTTTTATTTTGAAAAATCTATAATAATAAAATGCACCCTTTGTGCTGGTGTTCTATAAAAAACTTCTTCAAGGGTTCAGTCTCCATTTTAAATTAAAATTATGTACGTAATTCGAGAATAATGTCATATTAATAATATAATTTTGAAAAATCGATTTTTTAATGCAACTTTTTATTTCTTAATTACAACAAAATCTAATGATGAGGAAACTCATTATCGAACGTCACAGTTGGCAATTAAATTGGTTTGAATACTTAAATTATCTTGTATGAAGTTAATGTGCTATATTTAAAATACATATCCGAACTATTTTTCCAGAAGTTCACATAATTTTAAATTTTGAATATTCAATGAATATTTCTTCAAGAAGCGTTTTGTAGTGGGCGATAAACATTTATTTTGATTGTTACCTTGATAGAACTATAATATCACAATGATCTAGTTGTTTCCTTCTTCAAAAAGTGTTTTTCAAGTTTCCTTTTGAACTTGAACGATTTGAATTTTATATGAATGAAAAGTGAATTATTCACTAAATTACAAACCACATTGAATTTCATCAATTTCTCCGTTGAAATTGAAGCAAGCAAAGTATTTCATGTAGATTTGGTATTTCGTCGACTCACATAAATAAAAGAAAAAGGGAATCTCACCTTTTCGTGTAATCGAAGACTGCAGATAATCAAAATTCCAATTCGAAAAGTTCTCAACACTAAATCAATATAACTAAACTAGATATGGCACTGCGGAAGTTAATCTTGAACACTAAACACCAGGAGTTGATCCAAGTACATGAGGTCACTAGAACCAGAAAAGTATCCTGAAGAAACCTGGAATAAATAAATTAGAATTAAAAAACCATTCAGCTGTGAGAAGCAAATACTTTAAATAATACATTTTATGGAAGTTTTTAAAAATTTTCATACACGTAATAAAATGCAACATGGTATGTACAATCTCATTTAGCCTTGCAGCACATAACACGTTTTGTGTGCTTTAAGTGCATAATGAAGTATGTCATAAATCCTATGGTGTCGAGCCAAACAACCAAGTTGACTCAACCAGTCAAAACAGATTTGAACCTCATAAACGCTGGTTAGTACGCTCTTTAGACAAAATATTCTCTAGTGGCCAAGTTCAATTGCTCCATCTATCAGGAAATTTGACCCTGGCCTTGTTCATTCATTTATTGCGCCTTGTTGCGAATATACTTACAGCTGTTAGGAATGGAATGAAGTAAAATCTAGTCAGACAATGCCTAATTTTAGATTTTTCCGAAATACCACGATTCAATAACTTTGATCCATCTCAAACTAAAACGATTGAAATAGTAGACTACTGTCCTGCAGTTAAAAGTTGCCATTATAAGGTATTCATCAAAAAGACTGAGATTTTCTAACAATTATTTCGGTAAACTTTGAGGATAAGGTGCATCCGACTTTGAATTTCGGAGTACACATCTTGTCATTGTGAAATAAAAACTTATAAAGAATTTCATCTGAATCTAATTCAAGCCGAAAGAGGTCTCTTACTTTGGAAAAAAGTAAACAGGTAGAATATTTATATAGAAAAGGTTTTCGAACCGTTAAAAAATTAGTGCAATTGACTGAACAGGGCAAAAGTGCTGTATTTGAGAAAATAAAGGGGATAAAAATGGCAAAAAGACCGCGTAAGATTAAAGGAAACGTTTTAAATGCTTTATTGGCCTTGGGACGATACAATCCGCGCCTGGAGTTTCGCAAATTGGCTAACAGATTTTCAAATCAACGAAATATAGAAGAATATCCAGACACCGTCCTTATGTCACTGAAAATACAAGGAAAACCAAGGGAACTTACAAAAACCCTCATAATGACACCTTAACAAAAGGAACGAAGTATAGAATTTTGTCAACGTTTTCAAAAAGATAATTTTAATAATGTCTTTATATCTGATTAAAGTTGTTTCCAGCTTGGTGGAAATCACTTAAAAATCCTATCAAAACCACCCACCAAAATAATGGTTTGGGGAGCAATATCTCAGAGTGGTGCTACGCCTCTTTTTATGATGGTACCATTAATAGTGAAAAGTATTGTGGCATTCTAAACGATTTTCTCCTTGAAACGGCTTTATATCAAAAGGGGTGGCTTTTTCAGCAGGATAATGCAAGATGCCATACTTCGGCCTATACTCAAGCTTGGATGCAAGAACACCAAGTGACAACCATTTCATGGCCAGCAGCTTCACCAGATCTTAGTCCCATTGAACATATGGAGACTAATGGAGATTGAAGTTGAACGTACAGCGCGACGAAATAAAGATGATTTAATTCAGTCAGTTTTACAGTCCTGGAGTACCATCACCGAAAATTATGGGGGTGATCATCTAGTTTCGGGTGTACCTCGACGTTTGCTCAAGTGCTTACAGTTAAATGGAGGCTGTGTAAGTAAATGAGATGAATATTTTGTTATAATTTTCTAATTCATGAATTAAAAATATATACCAAATAATTACAATTTCCCGATACTTTAAAGACGGACTATATTTGTTATAAAAAAAGCTTTTAATCTCCTTTAAAATACAACTCGAGGAATTTTTTCACTCTTAACGAACGGAGTTCAATTAGTCTTCTGTAACTCTACCACTTATATGTCAATATTTTCTCAGTTTCTTACTTTACGTTGTTTCCATGTTATCGTGTAACATGAAATCTGTTTCAAATCTAATAAGATTAGAAGAACACCAAATACGAAAATTTACGGAATAAAAAACCTGTGTTTCGCCCATGATGAATTGTCAAATTATATAAAACACATATGGCAACGTTTGAGATTCCCATAGTAACACATGAATACCAAAACGTTTAAAGAACATTTTATACGTTTTGGGACCCCATTAGATTGATTGTAGTATTCACTAGTCATTTACTAGCTGCAAATATGATGAAATGAAAAAGCAAAATTTTTTAACGAACCACAAAGAAACTATAATGAAGATTAAATTAATTTCACAAATGACATGTTGAGCAAATGTTTCTTAAAATAATTTACGCTGAAAAACTACAATTTAATTTCTGCAATTTTAATGTGCTTCACTTGCACCTGCATCCTGCATGTAATTAAATAAATTGTCTTCATGTGCTCAGCCATAGTATAATAACAAATTAAATTAACTCGGGCAATATAACACTTCTTGAAGTGAACCTGTTGACTCAAGTGAGTAAAGCAGCGAACTTCAGTCATATTGGTGTGCTAATTTGTACTTAGTAGCTATTATAAAGAAACCTACTACAGTTGAATAAACAATGCCGTGAAAAATTATTGATATGTTTTTGCATTCTGTATGGTTTCTCCGCATATCTTGTTTAGACCAAATATGATATTATCTTATGACATCTACAGACTCCAGTAACAAGCAGTTTGAAGAAATTCTAACTGCTAGCATTATGAAATAATTTTTCGCCAGATTGACTATTTCTGTACAGAAAAGTAAAGGGAATATTGAATTCACGAATATATATTGCTAAATAAATGAACTGTTATAATTTGATTTCTTGTACTCTGAGTTCAATTTTTTTTCAATTTGAGAAGCGCCAAGTGTAGGAATAATTTGCTAACAACTTTTTCAGTTTTGAAATGTCAATTTCAATTTACTAATAATTAAAAATAAACTTTCCTTTGTTATTTACAGTAAACCCTAATGATAAGAAAATGACAATAATAAAAAGAGGTTTTTTACTTGATAGAAGGATTATTAAAAAATTTAAATATCAAATCAGATTTATTCTGCTAGCCTCCTACAAATTTTAATTTCAAAACATTTCATTCAAAAACTTTTAGAATTAAATAAATATATTATAAGCACTGCTTCAATGGTAGATATATAAAATCAACACTCATTATATAATATCAACTGGAACGAAAAAACCCAACGAAATATAAATTATCAATTAAAATTACTAAATAAATACTTGAAAGAGACACAGTTTTATTTCATATCTTATATTTATGAATACTAAATGTTTCTTTAAAAATGCAAAACATAACCTTAAGAACTTCTTCCAAAATTTACGTATTTCAAATATTTAAATAAGTATCCTCATAAAATCCCTCAAGATATGCGACATGCTTTGAAAGATTTTTTGAAGTAACTTATTTGAATATATTAAATATTTTAAATACGTTAGTTTTGGAAGAACTTCTTAAGGTTATGTTTGGCTTTTTTGAAGAAAAATTTGGTTTCCATAAATATAAGATTAGAAACAAAATTTTCTCTTCTTCAAGTATTTATTTATCAATTTTAATTGATAATTTATATTTCGTTAGTTTTATTTTTATTCCATTTGATATTATATTATGAGTGTTGATTTTATATGTCTACTAAATTGAAGCAGTGCTTATAAGACATTAATTTAATTCTAAAAGTTTCTGACTAAAATTTTTGAAATTGAAATTTGTAGGAGGCTAACATAATAAATCTGTTTTGATATTTAAATCTGATAGAAAATTGAGTGTCGGAGATCTAGTGTTTGTTTGATAAATTATCTGACATTCGGTTAATATTGTTAATAGTTCATATCTAAAATACATGTATAAGTAATTTCATAAGAATGTCACAAGTCCATGTCTAACAACTATTTTCTTGGCTAAATATGGTGAGTGTTGAGATTTCTCTGAAATAATGGTTTTATACTGGATATCCATATTGAATAAACTCACGAATATTTCAAATGGAGCATCAGGTAGACCTGAACTTTTAATTTAAGACTATAATATTTTTTTTATACAACTAAAAAATTCACGGAATGAAATAAGAAATTACTTTGTTTTCTATCACTTTTAATTATAACTGATATACAGTGACTCGAGTTTCGTAGTGTTTACTACATTTTCAATTTCTTATTTCATTCCATTAAAATGAACTATCACAAAGTAACGAACTACTCCATCCAATATTTAAAAAAATCACCTTAAATCACAACTTCTACGATATAATTCCGAAAACGTTCTGCAAAACAGGTTCCCAAGTTGATACCTGATATTTCAAAATCTGCATAATACATTTCAGTGATAGCTTTCATAATCGGATAGATGTTATTTAATCGCGATAAGTGTGTCGTTTCAAAACAAGAAAAATCAATTTGACGTATCCAAACGTCCCCGTAATCTTCTAAACACGATTTCGAATCTATCATATTCGTAATTTGATCCACAACCAATCCGAGTGGGAAGTGTTATATGTGTTTCCAAATTACAGAATATCTGCTTTTTTCTTTCGGAAATTAATGGAGGAAACACGATAAGTTATTTGATTCTCATTCCATTATAGAAAATCAGGTCACAGCAGTTTTGAATAATGTAATAAATCAGGTATAATAACACTGGGTCGAAATTGATTGGTTATTTCTTCAGAAACGTTTTCCAGGATTGATAAACCACCAAAAACCATTAGTGAAAATCTTTTAAAAGAATAAGTAGATGTCTGTGCTGCTCTTGAAACCAGTGCACCTTGCTCGAGTAAACTAATTGCTGAACAAGTCAATATGAGCGATAGAAGTGTACGGAATATTTTGAAAAGAAATGGTTATCGATGTTAAATGGTTCAGGCAAACCAAGAAATTTTTCCCATATCAAAGAAATCGAATTTTGTGAAACTATGATGGAAAAAGTGAATGAAAATATCGGGTGTTTTTTTAGAGTGATAGAACTTCAAATTGAAATAAAACACATTTATATTAAAATTGTAGCCAATTTTTTTTTATTTGAAAGATAATTTTGTGACATTTATGTTTTGAAAATAATTTCCGGCGTATATCCATCACGATTAGCTCTGAGGAACCGCATTCGACCAGACCAATTTTGGACCACTTCTTCCAGTAATTCAGGCCTTATTTCATCAATAACACAGATATGTTGGCTTCCAAAGCGTCTATTGTTTCTGCTTTATCAGCATAAACTAATGACTTGACATAACCCCAAAGAAAATAATCATGTGGAGTTATGTCGCATGATCTTAGAGGCCAATTAATTGGACCATTTCTGGAAATAATGTTATCGCCAAATCTTTCTTTCAATAAATCAATTATTACGGTAGCAGCATGAAGTGTAGCACCATCTTGTTGGAACCAAAACACTTCTGGATCGATACTATTCAAATTTTGAAACAAATAATCATTGATCATCGATCTGTAACGAGCACCATTCACTGTGACAAGTCACTACGTAAGAGAGTCACACAGTATCTCAAGACGACTTTTTCGAACCGTGTCATTTCTACAAATGGTAGGATCAAATGGCCCCCCAGATCACCAGGTTTATCTCCAAATGATCGTTTCCAGCATCTTCCTCATTCCAATCCCACAAAACTGCACAGAGTACGCATAGACGAGCCCAGTAATCCGGTATCCCCATGGGATCAGATTTTTTCAATTATTCTTCTTCACCCGGTCCTGTTTCGTATCGAGGTCATGCGGGACGTATACAACAAGCTCGAATTTAATACCATGCGGGTATTTTATACCTCTGTACCATTAAAATTGAATGTTATGGTGTTTTTTCTAATTCGCGAACAGACTGGCGTCGGACGACTGCAGTAACTTCAAGGTCTCCGGGATTCAGCTGAAATGAAATGTTGACTTTAAGCTGGTTTTCGCCGTTCAATAGGATTGACACTGGTTTTCCATTTGTAGTGGAAGTTGATCGATTGTTTGCTGTAAATAATGTCAAATAAGAAATGAATCGTTGAGGTAGACGTATACAGGTTGACCAAGGCAAAGTGTTACGAATTTAAAACGCAACATTTTCGTTTATTTATTATTGAACCAAGAAAATAGTTGTCAAATAATTTTTGACATTTTTGGTATGGATTATAGCTTTGAGACGACCAATAAAACGCAGCACGAAAGTGACCTTGCTGTCCTGGATATATTGAGGTTGCTTCTTTCTGCCATCTCACCAGAAAGCATGGAAGATCCCAGGTATATGTAAGATCGTCTATTCCTGTTAAAAGTAACAATGTCTCCAGATTTTCTGAGGAAATTCATTGTGAGGTCTGCGATATTGATGAGTAAGTTGGGTATAATAAGTGTTTGCAGACTACTGATGGTAATTTTGAACTTTTTTTGAAAATAATGTCTCAAATGATACAATAATGCTCCCTCTGGTTCACTTGAAAGACTTTTCGTTTGTGGGAATCTCAATGAAGACTTTCTTACTAATGTCACGAACAAAAATTTGGTCTGTGATTTATTTCGGTTCAAAATTAACTTCTTTACTTCCAACAAGAATTTTCACTAAAATCATAGGTAAATTCTGGTAGGACTATGAGAGTTAAGGTTAAAAATATTTTCAATAAGAAATATGACATTACATCAGGAGTGTGCCAGGGTTCTGTTTTGGGTCCACTATTATTCAATCTCTTCGTTAATGATTTACCAGAATACCAAAAGTCTGTATCGAAACACATCTGCAGATGATTCTGCTACTGCCTCGAATGTTGCCGAACTTACTAATGCCTGTAAATGCATCATTGAAAATTTTATTGATTGGTTGTGGCTTTTACTTGGTGTAAATCCATATCAAATGAAATGAAAACAATAATTGTTTAATTCACACTTTTATTGAGTGATGACGCGTTTCATTACATTGTAACTTCTTCAGATCATTCAGACTACTGTAGTAGTCAAAACTGTCAAAATCCGCAATCCGACATGGTCTGGGGCGGAAGTTGCGCCAGCGGCAGAACACCCTTCGTTTTCGTAGATCAAGGGGTCGCTCTACTCGCCGGATCTCAACCCAATGGACTACAGTGTGTGCGTGCGATTTTTGAAGCTAAGGGCGTATGCTGAAGACCACAAAAGTTTGGAGTCGCTGAAGCAATCCCTGCTCCGGGAATGGGACCGAATAAGGTTCGAAGAGCTGCGGACATTGCCGAAAATTTCAAGAAGCGTCTGAAGCTATGTATCACCGCCAAAGCAAACCACTTCGAAAGCGCTTAAAAATATTATTACCAAATATTTATGTTATTATTATTCGTTGTTGTTTTGTTTAAATTCTTTTGTTTAATAAGGTTAAATGAAACAAGTTTGTCCGAGCTTTTTCTGTCACCCCGTACTATTGTTTTATACACTGTGCATTGATTCTACTGATGTAAATAGAATTTTTGTTGCTCAGAAGGTCTTGCGCTTGATCTTCGGTATTGACTCAGAGTCCTTTTGCAGAACTCTGTTTTTGCAAATAGCATCCTAACAGTATTTAAACTCATAAGTAACTGCTCTTGATCAGACAAAAATTGAGCGACACTAGGAAATTACCTAGCTATCAATATTTGGCTAGATCGACCGTTACTTTTTTTGTGCATCGGTAAGATCATGTGCATTTTGGAATTTGAACAATTTTTGGTCATTTTCAGAATGTGTTATATCCGTTTTTGCGATATGTTCTCACGATCCATTTCTTCTCGACTATGACCTGGATTTCAATCAATTCTCATCAAGACCACTCGAACCAATATGTTCGGAGATGTTGCAGTGCATACCTGACCATCTCCAGGACGTTCTGCAATACTGCCAATATTATTATAATTCATAGTCTTTTAGGTAATGAAATGAGCTGTCGTTTATATAAATAAGAGTGCTGTGTTAACGTTGGTTTGAAAGCTGGATCATTGTAAGGATATAACACTTCTTTTCTGTTGTCTGGTATTATCTGCTCTTGAGAGATGGCTGAACATCGACATAACAATCTGCTTTAGTTAGGGAGATAATTCGACAAAGCCAGTAACCTTAAATAACGTAGCGCATCTGTCTGATGATGCACGGTGGTCGGACAAGGGTGATCAAACATTCGATAGTGATATGTTCACCACGCTGTGGCGTTATCCTATGGCGTTTTATTGGAAGCTAGTTTTTATTAGAGACAACGTGATAGCCCTGCATTTCACTCAGAGTAAAATCGAATGTGATTTCATACTTTTACATCATCAAAAACGTTCCAAGAAGATAATGACAGACAACATATTGGAAGGGAAAAGATAGCTTTCAAGTATCTAATGTTCGCCTTAGTCCCCAAGATCACCAGATCTGTCTCCGATTGAACATGTTTGAATTATGATTAGGTTGTTGCAACAACCTCCACAGACTTGACGAACCTTTCCTCATGAAGTTAGGGTACCCAAGTTAAGACCGATGCTAGGCGTGTCAATCAGTGAATAAGGAAAACATCATTGAACCAGAGGAATCCCAAATTTTAATCATTCACTAAAAAGCACTGAACATAGGTACACGCCCCCCAAGCATTAGATCTTGTCGTGATGGGGGTGCTTGCCTTGACTAGGACCCTAGTTTTGTCCCGGCGAAATGGAGGGTTAAGTCTTGGTGTCTAACGTAATGCCATTTTGCGCCAGTCACTGGACCTGTATGGTGGAAGATCTCCGAATGGGGCTAGTTTCGCCGTTCTGGTGAAATGAAGGGCTGAGCCGGTTGACTAACTCAGTGACAGGGAGTCTGCCGCAGCACAGGGCTTCTGCCTTAAAACTGGCATACTCTACCCTATCGCAGTATAAATCTTCGGATTCTGTGTAATGGCCGAATGCGTTATGTAGCATACTGCGTTACCTCGGGGGGGTGGTTTGCCCTCAGGTGTGCCTTGTACCACCTGGCCACCCCATTGGTGTTGGACTCGAGGGGGCAGTGGTTGAAAGTCCGCATGCTGGACTAGGGAGGTATTTCATTTATCTATTCGCAGACCCCCATGTTCGGGATATTCTCATGAAATGACTCAGGCTTTAACGAGACTTGACGGTTCGACCGGCTTGTCCTGGCCCCGGATCAATGCGTAACTTTTTAGGGTTTGTGGATCTCGACGGAATGGCTTAGCCGTTATTGCTTGACCGCAGAATCAATCAAATTACTTCACATGGGTTCGGTGGGTCAGGACGTACAGGCTGTTAGAAGGTGCTCGTACCAGGATCAATAGAAGTCACCAATCTTGAGATTATCTTAGTTCATGGGACTACGTTCGGATGCTTGGAAAAGAATTCCTTCCGGCGGGTGAGTTGCGTAACAAACCAACTCGGGTACTGACCTGCAGAGCCAGTAGAGGTTGAATAGTGCTTCGCTGCTACCAGTCAGACGGTTCTGGCTTTCGAGTCGGGGCCCAAACTGGAAGCTAGTGGGTTCATCTCTTCGGAGGGGTTTTCGCTTCGCGCGATGATATGGCGTAAACCTTATCACACTTTCTACCTCTTGGGTAGATACAAAATACAATACAATACAAAAACCTGGTAGAATTCACGTGTACATTGGTACAAAAATTAATAATATCGAATAAGTATACATAGTTGTTGATTTTTTTGTCAGTCATGGTGTATATATAAAAAACTTAACAGTCGTTTTATTCGGTAAGCCAGTGCAATCTGTCATCCCAAATATAGATCCAGGACACCTTGATAACTTCATGCGTAATCTGGAATTCGGGAATCTTATCTGGAAACCTTGATGGCATTACCATAAAGCCAATCCCACATCAAGTTATATTCACGTGTCCCTCCAAGTGAACATATTAGACGGCAACCTTTGGGTGCATGTCTTCCCCTAGTAAAATCACGGTCTATCGTCCACTTCATCAACTTGAATGATAACGTGGGGATTTCGTGTCACCGGACAACTCCATTCCTCCGCTGTCGATGTTCGCCAGTCTGGAATTGCCTGAGATCATGCTCGACACTCCGGTTACAATATTCTGACGATAGCGGCTAAAATATATGCCTACATCTTGGTAACGGTGACACGGATTGCGTGGATCGAAGCCTCGCGATCGGAAAAACGAATCGTTGTACGAAAGGGTGAAATCCGGGTACCAGCGGTCCTCAAAATGTCAAGGAGACTAGACAATATAGAAAGGTGAAGGGGAGGCATGAAACGGATCCGTTTTAGTGATCAGCTGAAAAGACGAACTCCGGAAGTCTCAGGAGAATACTATAATCTTGTTTGATAAATTTATATCCAACAAAATTTTAAATATCATACAGATTTATTCTGTTAACCTCTACAAATTTCAATTTCAGAAAAAAAATTTATTCAAAAACTTTTCATAAGTTATTAAGGTATAAGGTATATATACCCAGGAGGGCTAGATCTTCATACATAAGTACGCAGACGAGCAGAGATGTAACTTGTCCGAAAACTTCAAGATCATCTGCGTATAGTAGAAATCTAGAGCGTTGGAAATATTTAATCATATCGAATATCAAGAGACCCAGATGGGAACCCTGAGGATCGCCCGAAACAGCAGATAATGTATCAGAAGAGAAGCCGTTCATGAAAACTTCGAATTTATGCCAAGAAGATCCGTTTACACCAAGTGCTAAATTTATAAAGGATACTTTGATGATGTTTTCAAATGCCTTACTGAAATCTGTGTACACTGTAACGATTTTAATGCGTCTATCAAGATCAAGTTAGAACACTTGAAAGATTATCATAGAACACCTATACTAACTGACAAAGAAACTGCAACGCCCAGAAGGAGCTGTTTAAATTTTAAATTTTTTTTGGTAATTTAGTATAGTTTTTGCTAAATTAGTATAGAAAGGAGTAAATGATTGAAATTTGAAGAAAAAACGAAGGGTGTACAATTTTTTTTAATAAATTTGTTAATAATGCGTTTGTCTACCGCGATTATCTATACACTTCCCAACACGTCTTGGCATTGATACAATAAGATGAACTATTTCTTCTTGAGGGATACTATCCCAAGCTACCTGTAGTTCATGTCTCAGAGCCGCCAAAGTCCGTGGAAGCTGGGCTAAATTTCCAAGCCTGTTACACATGATGTCCCAAACATGCTCAAAACAAAAGATTCACATGGGTCGCTTCAAAATAGTTTAAACTAACTCTGAAAACATGAGGTCGAGCATTATCTAGCTGAAATATTGGATTCTCGAGCCGATTAAGGTAAGGGAGAACATATGGCTCCACTATTTCTTGAAGGAAACGCAGCGCTGTCATGTTACCTCGAATAAAGACTAAAGGTGACCTACTTGGATGCGAAATAGCACCCCATACCTACTGTCCGGTGTCCATGACGCTCAATATCAAACTGAGGTTCACGTCTTTCTACCCAACGTCGTCTAACCCTTCTTCGGCCATCATGTGCACCCAAGGAGAATCGAGATTCATCAGAAAAGACGACCTGGTGCCATTCTATATTCCAATGTTGACGTTCTCTGCACCATTGTAATCGTTGCCGGCAATGCTCAACCGTCAGAGGTAACACAAGATGGGGTCGATATTGTTGCAGTCCAAAAGACCTTATCCGGCGGTAAACCGTTCGGATAGTTACAGGATGGCCTTGTTCTTCTAATCACTCATCAGCCAAAGATCGAGTTGTCGCAAATAGGTCTCTAATAGCCATAAGTCTTAGACGTCGATCTTGAACTTCATTTGGGCAATTTTGGGCATTTTTGGGCATTGTCAAACCACGCTTGACAATAGCATAACAGTAGTTGGATTTCTGTTCGTACGGTTCACGATTTCTCGAAATGACAACCCCGCTTCCCGAACCAATAGTTCGACCTCTTTCAAATTCACTTAGCTGGCAATAAAATCCTCGTACACGTACTCTAGGCATTTTAACAACAACTAAACATCGACTTTGGATCTCCTCGAACAGCTGGTTTGTTGTAAAATTTAAAAAATTTGCAAAAAACGACTACATATTTAAGTAACAAAAAATGTTCACATGAAAAGACCTTAATGATTTTTTTCTTCAAATTTTCATCATTTACTCCTTGCTATACTATCTATGTTTTACCAAAAAAAAAAAAATTTAATTTAAACATCTTCTGGGTGTTGCAGTTTCTTTGTCGGTTAGTATATTAGTTTTAACGATTTTTCTTATGTCTTTAATTTTAGAAATACGAAACTAAGATTTGATTACTAATCATCACTTGCCCTTTAACACGTTTCCAACTCCAAGTTAATATCTGAGATACTTGTATTTGCAGAGAATATAAAGACAACGAAACGAGACTAGCTACCCCCAAATTGAAAATGTACATTTTTATTTTTGTAAACTGCAATACAATTTTATTGAAAAAAAATTCACACAGCTGTATGTTTCACAGTTTATTTAGAATCCTAACACGTGTTTCGGTCTTTCGACTATCTTCCTAGGAGAACAAAAAGTAACTAAACTTAAAATTGAAAAGGTTCTTCTATTACATTTAGGATTTCTGTGTATTTTTATGGCGCATGGAAATAACAGCATCCAATATAGGGGTGTTCCCAAAGAGTATTTGGAAATTTGTTAAATTCTCCTTTTTCGCAATGGCTTTTTTGATTGAAGGAATCTCCAAATAGTCCTTCAATTTACACTTTTAACATTATGTAGAAAAGTTACATCATTCTCATTAAAAAAATGATTATTTTTTATACAATATTCTGCAAAACCGGTTGATTTCTGGTTTTTCAAAATAGACATCCTATGTTCTTTGATTCTATGTTTTATATATCGGCCTGTATGTCCTATATATGTAGCATTACAATCATCACATTTAATTTGATAAATCTCCGATTCAAAAAAGTTGGGGTTCCTTTCTTTATCGTTCACCAACAACTAACTTATACATATTTACTGCTAAAGAATTATTTCTCATTTTATGTAGACCATTAAAGATTCTACTGCTGAAACCTTTTATATAAGCCATTGAAAACCATATTTTCTTTTCTTCATAAGGATCACTTATATTAATATGAATTCATTAAATGATCCTTATGAAGGAAAGAAAATATGGTTTTCAATGGCTTATAGAAAAGGTTTCAGCAGTATCCCTAATGGTCTTCATAAAATGAGAATTAATTCTTTAGCAGCAAATAGGAATAATTTAGCTGTTGGTGAACAATAAATAAAGGAACCCCAACTTTTCTGAATCGGAGACTTATCAAATTAATGATGATTGTAATGCAACATATATAGAAAAGACAGGCCGACGTACACAACATAGAATCAAAGAACAAAGGATGTCTATTTTGAAAAACCAGGCACCAACCAGTTTTGCAGAACATTGTATAGAAAATAATCATTTTTTTTAATGAGAAAGATGTTACTTTACTATAAAATGTTAATAAGGGTAAATTGATGGCCTATTTGAGATTCTTTCAATCAAATTAGCCATTGAGAAAAAGGAGAATTCAACAACTTCCCAAATACGCTTTGGGAATACCCCTATATTGGATGCTGTTATTTCCAAGCGCCATGAAAATACACAGATGTTCTAGGTGCAATAAAAGAACCCTTTCAACTTTAAGTTCAGTTACTTTCTGTACCTTTGAAGATGGTCGAAAGACCGAACACGTATCAGGATTCTGAATAAACTGTGAAACAAAAAAACTGTGTGAATTTTTTTTAAATAAACTTGTTATAATGTTTCACCCAGAGCCAACCGCATATTCAATTGCAATATATCTATCGAATCGGTTTTTTTTTTCTTCTTCAATCCAACATATTTTGGACCACTGATCTATACCAACAAACTCCACCTCACATAAATAAAACCAGGTTTCCGTGTTCTAATAATGGTCGTGACCTATAATGACCTTTAGAAAGGTGGAGGAGTTCATATGTCCGTTAGAATTATGTCAACTTCGTCCGGGTAAATGAGTGTAATAGGGCTGTACTCTGCTATCGATCAGTAACACAACTCCATTATTTATAGCGAATTTCACAGAAGGCAACCATTATATGAATCGATTTATATTCCTTTGTTGATTTCGTTCGTTTCGGGATATAAATTTCAAGATGGAGAAAATTTAGTAACTAGGCCAGTGCGCAGGCTTAATGAACGATAACTAACAAGGGCTGTTTGTAAATTTCTTTGGATATATGTGAAAAGGTAGAATATGTATGCATAAAATATAAATAAACTGTTAGGACCACTTTATATTAAATGAGAAATATCATTGCTTTGTGTTAATAATTTGGCATGAAATTTGTTTGCTTACCCTTGTACATAATTGTATAGCCGATAAGTACATAAGAACACTGACTGTAATTTTTAACTGTATGAATTGATATAAAAGGAACAATTGTAATTTGAGGTTTTGATAGTTTCGTTCTAAAATCAAATCTTAATTGTTGAATTCCTATTAGTAAACCGCACTGTACAAAAAATCAATTGAATGGGTTCTTACTTGATGGAAATTCATTTTGATTAAATAAAATAATATATGGGATGTTTTTCTAGAGTGATAGAACTTTAGATAGGGATAACGGTGATTTGACAGAAGGTAGAAGCCATGTTGTTTTGACATTTCTGTTCAGTAAGCATTGACAAATTATCCTGGAGAGACTCACGCCGCAACAACGTTTACAAATTGTTGAAATTCATTTTCAAAATCAGTACTCTATTCGCCAAACTTATAGAGCACTTCGTGAAGTTTATGGTTTACTGAATCGTCCATCAGATCAGCTTATTCGTCGAACTATCGATAGATTTCGGACAACATTTTTTTTTACTCGATGCAACAACAACAAGACAAAGAACTATACGTACAGAAGAAAATATCGCTGCTGTAACCATAGTGTTAATGATGATCCAGATTTATCTATTCGTCGACGTTCACAAAAAGTTGGACTCTTTGCATCCAACACATGGAAAATTTTGCGTAAAGATCTTGGTCTACACCCATACAAGATCCGACTGATTCAATAACTAAAGCCGCTTGACCATAATAAGCGTCGTTTGTTTGCTGATTGGGCCCTGGAACAGCTTGAAGTTGATCCACTTTTTTATCGTAAAATTCTGTTTAGTGATGAAGCTCATTTCTGGTTGAACGGCTATGTAAACAAGCAGAATTGCCGTATATGGAGTGAAAACAATCCTCAAGAAGTTCTGCAGGTTCGATTACATCCTGAAAAATGGTGTGATTTACACGCTGTAGGCATCATCGGTCCATATTTCTTTATGAACGATGCTGGAGCTAATGTTACAGTGAATGGTGCTCGTTACAGATCGATGATCAATGATTATTTGTTTCAAAATTTGAATGGTATCGACCCAGAAGTGTTTTGGTTCCAACAAGATGGTGCTACACCTCATGCTGCTACCGTAACAATTGATTTATTGAAAGAAAGATTTGGCGATAACATTATTTCGAGAAATGGTCCAATTAATTGGCCTCCAAGATAATGCGATATAACTCCACTGGATTATTTTCTTTGGAGTTATGTCAAGTCATTGGTTTATGCTAATTAACCAGAAACAATAGACGCTTTGGTTGTTAAAAGCCAACATAACTCGTGTTATTGATGGAATAAGGCCTGAATTACTCGAAAAAGTGGTTCAAAATTGGTCTGGTCGAATGCGGTTCCTCAGAGCTAGTCGTGGTGGACATATGCCGGAAATTATTTTTAAAACATAAATATCATAAAATTATCTTTCAAATAAAGAAAAGTTGGCTTAAATCCTAATTTAAATGTGTTTTATTTCAATTTAAAGTTCTATCACTCTAAAAAAACAACCGATATATTATTTCCACAGTTTAGCTTTGTCATGTTATTTCATTCAATTAAATGTCTGTACGTGTATGGTGAGTTTGAATTCCAATGAATGCTCCTCTCTTATTGTCATTTGTATTTTTTTAGGAAAAATTTCAGTTTAGTGTACATTCTGCAGCATTAATATATTATATCATAGAAAATTCATATTCAATCTAGCCATCTATATTAATTTTTAGTTTTACTTCTTGGTCTCTTGAATCTGATGTTGAATTCTATCTATAACATGTTGAAGGTAACAATGTACTCCACAGAAAAATGTCACTTTAATAATTTTAAAAAAAAATTATTAATACAGATTGACGTTCTTCTAACCCACATGAATTTGATATTGCAATTTATAGGTTTTGAAAAAAATTTAATATACCACAACTGACATTCAAGAAATTTCAAAATTCCCCAAAATGATGCTTAGGACATCTTAATAAAATAGTTTTTGGTGATCCAAGGCAATTACGGAAAATAAGCCTGAATTTTTATATAAATTTTGGAACTACTTTTCCTGAATTTCATTCAGTGTTAGTTATAATTATCATCAAACATTTTTCCTGGTGTTATATTACAAAATTATTGTCTGCACCTTCATGACGAGTATCAATTTCACTACACAGGGCCGTCTTTAAACTATTTGAGGCCCTGGGCACATTAGGATCATGGGGCCCCTATGACCTTGAGAAAACACTTTTTAGTTACAATAGATAAAGAAAGACAAACAAGGTTCTAAATTTATTTTTATTTAATTACTAACTATAAAAAAATAGGAAATATAAAAAATAATCTACTAAAGTAACTCGCTGTCTCGCTTAACTTAAAATCCTTAGATTAGACAAACGACGATTTAATCAAACAATACTATTTTTTTTATCAGAGCTCGAGCACAGTCAGTAACAAACTAACAACTACAAACAAAACAAACGCCACAACATCGCAGACAAATAATTGAAGGGAATTATCCCGTTCGTCAAGTCAAACGACGATCGGGAGTCGGGAATTCCCCTTTTTTGTCTTTGGTATTACGAATGACGTTCGAATAGGTTTCTTTAAGACATAAACCACACCGCATCAAATAATTCTTCTTTTTTAAATTTAATAATTTTTCTTTTAATTGTATTCTTATACTTACATATAGGTATTTAAATTAACCTAAACATACTAATATCGGAAAAACTCATTTTTAAGAGAGAGTGGAGTACTTATACGGATACCCTGTTTATTTATTAGTTTGATCTTTCTTTTTGACGGATGTCAAATCTGAAATCGATATAACTTTGCAACGACGAACAATATTTTCTTATTTTAATAATATTAAAAATTGATAATAATCATAAGAATAGACACACAACATAAAAGTACCTGTTAAGGACTCAAGCATTTTCCGAAAGTCTTAAGTGGTTTTTATTGCTTCGAAGTAAAATTTAAATAGAAAAACTGAAACCAATGGTCTCTTACCTACCCAATGTTTTTATGTCTAGTGCAATAAAATTGATTGACGAATGAATTTATTTATTTTGAATAGTTTAAAACATACATACAGCCACATATTTAGCCAACACATTTTTTACATCAATAGATATTTTCTGTTTCCCATCACTGACCCATCTGTCAAAAAGTTCAAGCTATGTTGTACAAGGTATAGCTATCCGCATGCGGCAAACTAAAGGTAATATAATAAGCGCAGGTATTGTAGTAAGTCATTATCATCAGATTTTTCAAAATTAATGTTTTTCGGTAATACCTAAATATCGGTTATCATTTGGTAATCTGGCAGGAACTAGGGGGCCCCATTCGATCGCGGGGCCCTGGGCACGTGCCCATAGTGCCCAGTGGGGAAGAGGGGCCTGTCACTACATGTTCCCTTTAATAGTATTCTGTATTTGGTTCCAGGAAAATTTCTGTTCATTATGGATGCTGGCAGTTCCGCCACTAGCGAAAAGGGATAAAAGGTCTATTTGATTGATTCGGTATTTACTTGGTGGAATTTCATTTTAATTAAAAAATATATATGAGGAGTTAATTAATATGAGCCAGTACAATGTAATACCTGAAGAAGCCACATCTTGGTGAAACAATTGTTGTAGTAGTACAAAAAATTTTTGTGGAAATAAATTATACTGTCTCATATATAAAAGCTATATCGTAAATCAGAAAATGTTTCGAATTATTTTAAATTCTAGTAAAAAGATTGTTGGAAGTGTGAAATAACAGAGGGCTATTGTGGGAGCCAACTATATTGGATAATCAACCATTTAATTTTGCATTATTTATTCAACACAGATGATATGAATTGTCATAAGTGTCACTGTTATAATGCAGGATATATTGCAATATCCCTATATTTAACATTATCTACTGCGGGATTTGAACCCGGGTAAGCGCGTTAGAATACTTGGACTCTGCCAAATGGGCTACTCGCGCTTGATGGAATAAACTGACATTGTGAAATATATTCTGATCCCCCACCTTTGTTCATTTGAAATCCCCACTCTTTCAGACCGCTCTGTAGGCTTAAACCTTGTTTTTGGAAGTACCTAACATTTTTGGCATCTGTCCATTATTAAAGACTCACTTAGCTAGAGACTATCTTCAATTTGAATTTTGGTTTTCCATTGAATGATGATAGGATAGAGTCAGGTGGCAAGTCATGAGGGAGGCCTATGTCCAGCAGTGGACGCTATGAGGGGTGGGTGATGATGATGATTGAATGATGTACTATATTATTATACGCTCAATTTGTTTAATGCAGTTGTCTACTCCACTTTAAAGCATCCATTTTAAGGCATCTAAATTAAGTTCTGGTCTTCATTTCTTTCGTCATTCTATATAAAAGACGCAACTCTGAGGCAGAAGCATATATTATTTGTGACTTATTTGACTATAGGCTAATAGAGACTCAATAAAATTAATTTCGAAGGGAATATTATTTCTTATTTATTTCTCGTGCAAATACACACCAAAATCTATGAACGATGTATTTTTGTACAGAATCGGTAATGAACTGAATCAATAATTTGTTAAAAGTATTTATATCGTTGCGAAAAGTACAAAGAATAACTAAGTATTGTATAAATGTAAAACAGAAGAAAATCAATTGGCTGAGATCTGTTAGATCAATTTATGAAATATTGATATATCTCAAATATCTAACAGATGTGCTAACCTCACTACAAATTTGAATTTCTAAAAAAAATAGTTAATTTAACTTGACTAAGTAGCTTAGAAAACACAGTTTCAATTTAGTAGACATTTAGATTTAACACTAATTACACAGCACCAAAAAAAATCCAAAGAAAAAGTATTACTTTTGGTGCTGTGTAATGAGGATTAATTCTATGTGTACTAAATTGATACTGTGTTTTCCAATATTTGTTAAATTTAATTTTAAAAAGCTTTTGAGAAAAAATTTTTATGAAATTAAAATTTTTAGTGAGATAAGGAGAATTTTTCTGTTTGATATTTAAGATATTGTAAAAAGCTTTCTATCAAATAAAAAAACCCCCTTTTATTATTTGAATATAAATATGTTTAATGGATAAATTTTTATTATATTTATAAGCAATAAATGCCAAAAAGGAATAAAAGGTCTATCATAAATTATTCACGGTATTATATATCTTGAATTAATACAAATTCAGTAAAATATTTGTTGGAAGTGTGAAATAACAGAGGGCTATTGTAAGGAGCCAACTATATTGGATAATCAACCAATTAATTTCGCATTATTTATTCAACACAGATGATATGAATTGTCACAAGTGTCACTGTTATAATGCAAGATATATCATCTACAGCGGGATATGAACCCGGGTTAGCGCGTTAGAAAACTTGGTCTCTGCCAAGTATGCTATTCGCGCTTGATGATAAATATGGATATTGAAAATTATATTCTGATGTCCCACTTTTGTTCATTTGAAACCCCCACTCTTTAAGACCCTCAGTAGGTATAAACCTTATTTTTGGAGGTACTTAAATTTTCTGGCATCTGTCCATTATGAAAGATTTACTTAGCTGGAGATTATCTTCAATTTGTCATAATTTTAGTTTTCCATTGAATGATATTCTTGATTATTAACGCTCAATTAGTTCAATGCAGTTGTCTACCCCTCATTTTAAGACCTCTTAATTTAATTCTGGTCTTCATTTAATAATAATAAGCACATATTATTTGTTAATTATTTGACTATGAGCTAATAGAGACTCAATGAAAATAATTTCGAAAGGAATATTATTTTTATTTATTTCCTAGTGCAAATACAGACCAAAGAATCTGTGATCGATATCCTATCGTACAGAATTGCTAATGAATTGAATCAATAATTTTTTAACGGTAATTGTAATGTTGCCAAAAGTATAAACAATAACTAGGTATTATATAAATGTAAAACAGAAGAAAATCAAATTGCTGAGATGTGTTTGATCAATTTATCTTAAATATCTAACAGACTATAAATTTTAATTTTGTAAAAATTTTTTCCCAACAAATTTTCAAAACTGAATTTACTAAATATCTCAGAAAACAGTTTCAATTTAGGTGACATATAGAATTAAAAAAAGAATCCAAAGAAAATTAAAGAATGTATATGAGACAGTAATTTATTTCCACAAAAATGTTTGTACACAAGTAGTAGTACAAACATTTTTGTGGAAATAAATTACTGTCTCATATACATTTTTTAATTAAAATGAGTTTCCACCAAGTAAAGACCGAATCAATCAAATATCCAAAGAAAATATATTCCTTTTGGTGCTGTGTAATGAGAGTGAATTCTATATGTGTACTAATTGAAAATGCGTTTTCTACGATATATTTTTAATTTAATTGAAAAAAGTTTTTGACAAATTATTTTTATGAAAGTAGGATTTGTAGTGAGGTAAGCAGAATTAATCTGTTTGATATTTAAGATATTGTAAAAAGCCTTCTATCAGGTAAAATAAAACCTTTTTATTATTTCAAATAATAATATGTCTGATGGATTAATTATTTCGAATTCTGTAAAAAATTTGTTGGAAGTGTGAAATAACAGAGGGCTATTGTAAGAGCCAACTATATTGGATAATCAACCAATTACTTTCGCATTATTTATTCAACACAGATGATATGAATTGTCACAAGTGTCACTGTTATAATGCAAGATATATTAACTACAGCGGGATATGAACCCGGGTCAGCGTGATGGAATACTTGATCTCTGCAAAGTAGCCTATTCGCGCTTGATGGAAAAAATTGATATTGGGAATTATATTCTGATGTCCCACGTTTGTTCATTTGAAACCCCCACTCTTTCAGACCCTCAGTAGGTATAAACCTTATTTTTGGAGGTACTTAAAGTTTCTGGCATTTGTCCATTATTAGAGATTTACTTAGCTGAAGACTATCTTATATTTGTCATAATTTTAGTTTTCCATTGAATACTTGATTATTAACGCTCAATTTGTTCAATGCAGTTGTCTACCCCTCATTTTAAGGCCTCGTAATTCAATTCTGGTCTTCATTTAATAATAATAATAATAAGCACATATTGTTTGTTAATTATTTGACTATGAGCTATTAGAGACTCAATGAAAATAATTTCGGAAGGAATATTATTTTTATTTATTTCCTCGTGCAAACACAGACTAAAAAATCTGTGATCGATATCCTATCGTACAGAATTGCTAATGAATTGAATCAATAATTTTTTAACGGTAATTGTACTGTTGCCAAAAGTATAAACAATAACTAAGTATTATGTAAATGTAAAACAGAAGAAAATCAAATCGCTGAGATGTGTTAGATCAATGTATCAAATACTAATATATCTACAATATCTAACAGATGTGCTAACCTCACTACAAATTTTAATTTTGTAAACATTTTGTCTCAAAAAATTTTCAAAATTGAATTTACTAAATATCTCAGAAAACAGTTTCAATTTAGTAGACAAATAGAATTAAAAAAAGAACCCAAAGAAAATATATTCCTTTTGGTGCTGTGTAATGAGAGTTAATTCTATATGTGTACTAAATTGAAACTGCGTTTTCTACCATATCTTTTTAATTAAATTTTAGAAAGTTTTTGAGAAAATTTTTTTATGAAATTGAAATTTGTAATGAGGTAAGCAGAATTAATCTGTTTAATATTTAAGATATTGTAAAACGCCTTCTATCAAATTAAAAACCCTTTTTATTATTTCAAATATTAATGTCTGATGGATTAATTTTTAATATGTTTATGAGAAATATCTGCCAAAAGAGAATAAAAGGTCTATTACAAATTATTTAGGGGATTAAATATCTTGAATTATTTCAAATTCTGCAAAAAATTTGTTGGAAGTGTGAAATAACAGAGGGCTATTGTAAGGAGCCAACTATATTGGATAATCAACCAATTAATTTCGCATTATTTATTCAACACAGATGATATGAATTGTCACAAGTGTCACTGTTATAATGCAAGATATATCATCTACAGCGGGATATGAACCCGGGTTAGCGCGTTAGAAAACTTGGTCTCTGCCGAGTATGCTATTCGCCCTTGATGATAAACAATTATATTGAAAATTATATTCTGATGTCCCACTTTTGTTCATTTGAAATCCCCACTCTTTCAGACCCTCAGTAGGTATAAACCTTATTTTTGGAGGTACTTAAAGTTTCTGGCATTTGTCCATTATTAGAGATTTACTTAGCTGAAGACTATCTTATATTTGTCATAATTTTAGTTTTCCATTGAATACTTGATTATTAACGCTCAATTTGTTCAATGCAGTTGTCTACCCCTCATTTTAAGGCCTCGTAATTCAATTCTGGTCTTCATTTAATAATAATAAGCACATATTATTTGTTAATTATTTGACTATGACCTAATAGAGACTCAATGAAAATAATTTCGAAAGGAATATTATTTTTATTTATTTCCTCGTGCAAACACAGACTAAAAAATCTGTGATCGATATCCTATCGTACAGAATTGCTAATGAATTGAATCAATAATTTTTTAACAGTATTTATAACGTTGCCAAAAGTACATACAATAACTAAGTATTATATAAATGTAAAACAGTAGAAAATCAAATCTCTGAGATGTGTTAGATCAATTTATCAAATACTAATATATCTTAAATATCTAACAGATGTGCTAACCTCATTACAAATTTTAATTCTGTAAACATTTTTTCTCAAAAAATTTTCGAAATTGAATTTACTAAATATCTCAGAAAACAGTTTCAATTTAGTAGACAAATAGAATTAAAAAAAGAACCCAAAGAAAATATATTCCTTTTGGTGCTGTGTAATGAGAGTTAATTCTATATGTGTACTAAATTGAAACTGCGTTTTCTACCATATCTTTTTAATTAAATTTTAGAAAGTTTTTGAGAAAATTTTTTTATGAAATTGAAATTTGTAATGAGGTAAGCAGAATTAATCTGTTTAATATTTAAGATATTGTAAAACGCCTTCTATCAAATTAAAAACCCTTTTTATTATTTCAAATATTAATGTCTGATGGATTAATTTTTAATATGTTTATGAGAAATATCTGCCAAAAGAGAATAAAAGGTCTATTACAAATTATTTAGGGGATTAAATATCTTGAATTATTTCAAATTCTGCAAAAAATTTGTTGGAAGTGTGAAATAACAGAGGGCTATTGTAAGGAGCCAACTATATTGGATAATCAACCAATTAATTTCGCATTATTTATTCAACACAGATGATATGAATTGTCACAAGTGTCACTGTTATAATGCAAGATATATTAACTACAGCGGGATATGAACCCGGGTCAGCGTGATGGAATACTTGATCTCTGCACAGTAGCCTATTCGCGCTTGATGGAAAAAATTGATATTGGGAATTATATTCTGATGTCCCACGTTTGTTCATTTGAAACCCCCACTCTTTCAGACCCTCAGTAGGTATAAACCTTATTTTTGGAGGTACTTAAAGTTTCTGGCATTTGTCCATTATTAGAGATTTACTTAGCTGAAGACTATCTTATATTTGTCATAATTTTAGTTTTCCATTGAATACTTGATTATTAACGCTCAATTTGTTCAATACAGTTGTCTACCCCTCATTTTAAGGCCTCGTAATTCAATTCTGGTCTTCATTTAATAATAATAAGCACATATTATTTGTTAATTATTTGACTATGACCTAATAGAGACTCAATGAAAATAATTTCGAAAGGAATATTATTTTTATTTATTTCCTCGTGCAAACACAGACTAAAAAATCTGTGATCGATATTCTATCGTACAGAATTGCTAATGAATTGAATCAATAATTTTTTAACAGTGGTTATAACGTTGCCAAAAGTACATACAATAACTAAGTATTATATAAATGTAAAACAGTAGAAAATCAAATCTCTGAGATGTGTTAGATCAATTTATCAAATACTAATATATCTTAAATATCTAACAGATGTGCTAACCTCACTACAAATTTTAATTCTGTAAACATTTTTTCTCAAAAAATTTTCGAAATTGAATTTACTAAATATCTCAGAAAACAGTTTCAATTTAGTAGACAAATAGAATTAAAAAAAGAATCCAAAGAAAATATATTCCTTTTGGTGCTGTGTGATGAGAGTTAATTCTATATGTGTACTAAATTGAAACTGCGTGTTCTACCATATTTCTTTAATTTAATTTTAAAAAGTTTTTAAGAAAATTTTTTTATAAAATTGAAATTTGTAGTGAGGTAAGCAGAATTAATCTGTTTGATATTTAAGATATTGTAAAAAGCCTTCTATTAAAGTAAAAAAAAGCCTTTTTATTATTTTAAATATTAATATGTCTGATGGATTAATTTTTATTATGTTTATGAGAAATATCTGCCAAAAAGGAATAAAAGGTCTATTACAAATTATTCAGGGGATTAAATATCTGGAATTATTTCAAATTTTGTAAAAGATTTGTTGGAAGTGTGAAATAACAGAGGGCTATTGTATGAGCCAACTATATTGGATAGTCAACCAATTAATTTCGCATTAATTATTCAACACAGATTATATGAATTGTCACAAGTGTCACTGTTATAATGCAAGATATCTTATCTACAGCGGGATATGAAACCGGTTTAGCGCGTTAGAATACTTGGTCTCTGCCACTTGTTCATTTGAAACCCCCTTTCTTTCAGACCGCTCTGTAGGTGTTAACCTTATTTTTGGAAGTACTTCAAGTTTTTTTGGCATCTTTTCAATATTAAAGATTTACTCAACTAGAAACTATCATCAATTTGTCATAATTTTAGTTTTCCATTGAAGGATGTACTCGATTTTTATACGGTTAACTTGTTTACTTCAGTTGTCCACTCCTCATTTTAAGGCATTTTAATTCACTTCCGGTCTTCATTTCTTCGGTCATTCTAATATATATAAAAGATAAAACTTGGAGAGAGAAGCTTTTGTTATAAGTGAGTAAGTAAATTTGCCTAAGACTGAGAAATTCAAGAAATTTTTAGAAATATTGTTCGGTAAATGTCTGTGGTTACAAATTATATTATTATAGACAACAAATTAAGACTGCAGTATAAACGATTTTTCAGTAATTCTATTAACATATCATCATTCATTATATTCAAACTCACGTTAAATTCTGTTCGTGAGTCCGGTGATTATTAAGCTTGAATAAAATAACTTGACACTTGGCGGGGTCATTAGAACATCGAGTTACTGCGAAAAATCCGCGGATGTTGCGGAAACATGCTCATTAGAAATGTTGTTTCTTAATTATCTCACAAAGAGAAATCCAACAAAGTTGACGTCGCGAAATTGGATGTAAAATAACGATTCGAATAAATAATCAAAACAGCTGTTGTACCATAAGAGAAAATGAGATTTTTAGCCAATACACAAGACTCAATACATTTCAAAATATGAAGATGGTGTTTATTGGAAATATTAACTGAAATTGTCTGTTATAAGTAACAATGTCAGCAATAATTTATAGAGTGTATATAAAGTGTATGAGATATCATTTCACAGCAACATTCAGCGTTAATTTGAATGTTAAACTAACTTGCAAAAATCTTCCAATTATATGTTTCATGGAGAAATCTCCTTCGTATCTCACAATCGATACAGTTCTTAAATTTCATGTCATACACAAATACAGTAATAATCAACATATTTTGAGATTTTTTGACGTGACAACGTCTTATAAATTGGTTTGCCGGGTGACACTTCAAGAAACTGCGTTACGCTCCGCTCACGTTATGCGCTCACAATGAGAGCGAGTGAGAGGCACGCGTCCCTTCCACTCGGGCATGGTTAGCCCGCCTAAGAGCGAGAGAGACAGACATAAAAAGTGAAAGGCACGCGTCCCTTCCACTCGAGCACAGTTAGCCCGCCTAAGAGCAAGAGAGACAGAGCGAGAGAGAGAGAGTGAGAGAGATAGGCATACACACCGGTTCATGTCTTGCGCTTCTATTTCGCTTAGGCGCCTGCATACAAGTTTACACGTTGCCAGTTAATTGTAAAACGATTGTGTAGTGATAATGTGAAGGTAGTTTCGTCCATCGCAACAATTCAAACAGCAAAGGTAAATAATTTCAGACTGATAATATAACATGATGAAATAAATGACTAAGACATAAGTGAAAAGGTTATGTTGTAGTAATCACAATGTTGTGGTAGTTTTCAATCAAAAAAGTAGTAGAAATCGTTTCTCAACCAATAATAATTTGTTTAACTTGAAAAAATGAGCGCGACTTGCTATGTAAAAAATTGAAATAACAATGTTTAACCTCCAACCTGTCAAATCGAAACTTTCAAACATTCAAACCGAGACGACTAATCACTGCGCAAGGTCGTAAGCGCGCGATTTACAAATTCAAAGATCAAATGTGAATTAGTTTTCTCCTTTTAGAAAATACACTTTGAATTAAAATCGATTGATATTAACAATTAATGTGATTTAAATAAATGTTCTAACTTTTAAATTTAGTTTTTATATTTATAACAATGTAAAACAAGTTAAATTTATTAATAACTTATAACAACTGATTGATAAATAAAATTTTGTTAATATGAAATTCAGTGCGAGATTCTTTGTATAAATTAATGTTTTAAATATAATTCTTTGTATAAATAAATGTTTTAAATTGTTACTATTATTTCATCCTTCTTCCTACTATACGAATGAATATTCACATTAAAATTATTTTACCACTCAAAGTCGTTGTCACGTAAAACTTTCGCCCGTATACCGACTTTACAGGCAACAAATTTTTTTTCATCCTGTAAATTGCCTTCAGGTATCAAAAGTTTCACGAGTGGAACTATTTTTGTACAATTTTGAGTCTGATCGATTGCAAATTTGTTCTGGACTTAAGGACTGCTTGGATATTGTTTCTGCCTCTATTAAGCTTAAGTTAGTCTTCGCTAAGAGAAATTGTGAACATTGCGTAAGCAGTTATTTAATGTAAGTATTCTGGTAATAGACATGAAAATGAATGACGCGAAATTGAAATGTTGAGGCCTTGGGTATTTGGATCTGATCGTTTAAAATACCTTGAACTCCTTTAATAGAGTTTGCTCATTCCCAAATCTTGATCTGCAAAGGGAGTGACTCAAACATACCGGTATCTGGAACAATCCAAAACGCGTGATCGGTACACAATACTCTCATATTGACCCAGATTCGAAATGTAACCGTGATACCCAAGTTCACTCTCTGAGCACGTTTTCGACAATTTAATTCCAGAGATAAGGGTACCCTTTGCGAATTCAGTATTGAGTATTCTAGATCAGGTGACAAAATGCGAAGTATCTATGCCACTGATCCTCGAATTGGTTGAAATAAACAGTATCATTGGATTTTGGGAACAATATAAGGATATTTCTAAATTAAATAAAAACAACTTCATGTCTGTTGATATATAACTCATTTCTTTCGACGTGCAAAATTTATTCCCTTGTATACCAGTTAAAGAATCAAAAAATCTGATAGAAATGCTATTAGTAAAAAATAGAACTGATCCGGTTACAAAACAAGAGATTATCGAATTCTTAAAGGTTTGTTTGGACCAAAACTATTTAATGGAATAATTTACGAAGCTAATGATGGTCTCACTATTGGAAACCCCCTTAGTCCGAAATTATCCGAAATATTTATTGATTTCCTGAAAACCAAAATCCAAGGGAGTCCCTTCTTTAAATATTTCATTTATTGGTATCGTTGCGTGGATGATATTTTATATTTGTTCACCGGCACCAGTAGACAGCTTGCGATGTTTTTAGAATTTATAAATACATCATCTCCCACAATAAAATTCACCAATGAAATAGAACAAAATAACAGCATCAATTTTCTTGATTTAAAAATTTCAAAAATTAACAATAAACATGACTTTTCAATTTTCCGGAAACCCACTCATACAGATAATACGATTCACTCAAATTTTAATCATCCACATTCTCAAAAACTAGCAGCTTATAATAGCATGATATTTAGATTAATCAACATACCTATGACACAAGAGAATTTTGATAGAGTACTGAATATAATAAAACGGATTGCATTTAACAATGGTTTCAATCCGTTCATTATAAATAAATTATTGAAATGAATGCAATTTGAACAGTCAATATCGCTTGTATATCTAGCAATAGCTATTGATACCAAATATATTTCTTTAACGTACATAAACAAAAAATCCAAAAAAATAGCAAGATATTTAAGGAAAAAGAGTAACTGCAACATTTCATTCAAAACAAGAAACACGTTGGGAAATTTAATAAAAAATAATAATGATTTGATCCATAAAAACAAAAAGTCTGGAGACTATAGGTTAAACTGCGGTACTTGCCCATCTGTATATGTGGGTCCGACAGGTAGATCTTTCGGCACTAGGATACGTGAACACCAGAAAGCATATCTTGGCAAAAAGGGAAATTCAACATATGCTGACCATCTTTTGGAGACAGGACATAATTTTGACAATAACTACAAAATCTTACACCTAGAAAAAAAGAACCTCGGGTTGAACTACCTAGAAGCCCTCGAAATTAACAGATACAATGAAAAAACAGATACTCCCAAACGACCAGACGGACCTCAATAAATTCCCCTTAATTAACTTTTTCTGAAACTTTGTGTAATAATAAGAAAACAAATTACACTAAATTCCCACTACCTTCTTTTCTGTATATTTTGAATATTTAAAGAACTCAATCTCAAATATGTAGTTAGTATCATACTCACCTAACGAAGTCATGTTATCATGACGAAAAAATTATTGTGAAATTAAATAAATTAGCGGAAGTTAAGTTGTTTTACTCTAATCATCAAGATGTATTTCCGACAAGTAGAGACTGATACAATCAAACATTAAATTTGTTTCATTCGATGTTGTGGATTTATTTCCTTCCATACCTAATTTAAAAATTAAAAATATAGTCCAAAATTTATTGCAGCATAACCAATCACCCACCTCCGAAATTATACGAGAAACAATCATTATACTTGAAATATGCCTCAAAGTTATTTTAAATTCAACCATAAAATTTACAACTATTAGACGGCTTCTTTATGGGTTGTCCCTTATCACCATATTTGAGGGAAATTTTTAGGACACATCTTGAAAATAAAATAATTTCTTCGCGATATAATTTGATAAAGAAAGTTTTTTATTGGAAAATATATGTTGATGATCTATTTTGCATTTGTTAAGGTTATATTAGACAATTAGAAATGTCTTTGAATTTGTTAAATTCATCTTTCAATTTTGTCAAATTCACTATTGAAATCGAAAGTACCCAAAAATCACTAATTTTTTTAGATATTCAGATCACAAGAAATGTCAATTAACTTGAATTTGACATATTTATTATAGTAAAACCACGTACACAGATTCATCAATACATAATAACAGTTCCCTCCCTCGTAAAATAAAAATGTCTCCTTTTCACGCCTTTATACATAGGTTACTATCAACCCATCTCGCAATAGAAAACTTTAACAAAGAAATTAAAATTTTGAACTCATTAGCGTCGAACAATGGTTACAATACGAACGTAATAGATAAATTAATTTTTAAGAAACAGTTTAAAAAAGCTATAGCTTCTCTTTACCCTATCCTTCAGGACAAACAAAAAGAAAAATTCCATAGTGTACTTCATACCACAAATTAGTAACAAAATTTGCAATAAACTGAAACAAAATAATATTAATACTTGTACAAATAAGAAAAACTTTGGTTCACTCTTAGTCAATAGCAAAGACCGTCGTGAAACGTGTGAAAAATGCGGTACATAGGTCAGACAGAACGATCTATAAACATGAGGGTAGAAGAACACAAAAAATAACATAATAAAATAACATCTGGTTTTTCCGAACATTGTATAAATAACAACCATTTTATAGATTTCAGTAGAACTGAGATTTTGCACGTAGGCAATAAAAGCAGAAGAATGGACCTTTTAGAAAGTTTGGAAATTTGTTTAGCACATAGAAAGAAGCTACCAATCACAAATAAACAACTTGAATTACATTTATCACCATTGTAAAACCATCTGTGAAAGATTGAGACCGAACCAACACCTTATTTTTACACTCTTCAAAATTATACCTGTTATCTAGCCTACTATTATAAATAGGATTTTAAGTTCTGTTCTCTTCAGACTAAAAACCCGAAACATATATGTCAACAGACATGAAATAAACAGTGAAACTTAAGCCAAGTTGTTTTTAATTACCTTATTAATTTAAAAATGTTTCACCAATTGATATACGAGAAATCAATATCAAATATCCGGATATGTTGTTCTTTCATTTGAACACGTTGTACTTCGAAAAACCTAGAGGAAAAAGTAGGAGATTTTTTCTTGAACACCCATCTACCGCTAAATAATTCGACAATTCATTGATTAACAACAATTGTTTCGCCAGAACTGTGGCTTCTTCAAATATACATTTTGAACTAACTTTGAAAATTATATATTCGCATCTTGTAGGCAGAAAAAATAAAATAAGTTGAAATATGTCAAAAAAAAGCACACATATAACCATGAAATTGGGAATTAATAAGTAGTGGAAAGATGCTTTATTATTTTATTCAATTAAAATGCATTTCCATCAAGTGAGAAAGGGATTTGGAAGACGAAGAATGGCCCAGAGCGCCACCTAATTTTAAAGATGAAGAATTAGAGGCAAGGTTTGATGAAGATCCATAACAAATGCAAGAGGAACTCACGAAAACACTTGCAGTCACTCAACTAGCCATTTGCCATCGTTTAAAGGCAATGGGAATGATCCGAAATGTCGGGCGGGATTATCAATTGAACCAACAACACTCCAAGTTATATCAGCGAATAATAAAATACCTCCCACATAACCAAAATGGTCATGGTGTTCTTTCTCTCCAATTTCTATTATGTTCGGTATAAATCTATTTATACTTTTACGGTAGCAATGAAATATGGGAAATGTATTTCGATTCTGATTTTAATAACATGAAATATGAGTTTATTGCGGAATTTCCATTTCATTGTTTCGTTGAAGCAATAACAATGTGAAATTATTTATTAGTATTCTTGGGAATATTCTTTTACCTCTGGTTGTATGGTGCAGTTGAGGAATAACGGTTCATATTTCCCGACAAGGTACTCTTCATCTTTTGTTCGACGTTAATGTTTATCTTTATTCTTCCGAAATAAATATGCGGCAAGAATTGGGTCAGACTAACTGCAATTGAACTATTTACTATTTTGTGATTGCGACAGTACATGTGGCTTTCAGGAATCATTTAGGACAGCTAGCGTTTTATTTTGAGTTTGCAGAGGCGTCTCTTTAAAATGGTACTAATCGAATCAAATTATTCAAACTTCTTGAAAATCGTAAAGTATTTAAGAACTTATCAGATTACATACAATACGAGAGAACTTGTGAAGTTAGAAATGAGTGCGAGTTAGAGTTCTTTCTTGAATGCTTTATAAACTGGAGCGACGTACCGACTGCAGCGAAGAGTTTTGTGAAAGGTTTTTCAATGGTAACGCCCCATTTTCAAATTGACATTACTCACGCATGACAGCCATTTTTTATTTGTAACATTGAGAGTTGTATTTTTCAATGTCTACCATTTAATCATGGAAAGGTACACATTTCAATAACGTTTACAGATAATTCAAATTTGTCATGAAAAATCACGATCTTTTACTAACTTTACGTGCTTTAACTCCAACAGTTGAACATTCAGTGAAGAATTTTGAAGCAAATTTTACACTACATTATGTTGCAGTAGCAGTGAGACAAATAATCGCAAGAGGAGAAGGGAATATTACTGCCGTACGTGTTCGTAATGACCAAAATTTATGGATTCCTCGACTAGGCATCTCCCAGACGTCTTTGTGACGAATTTTACGAAAAAACCTTGGTTTACATCCATTCAAAATTATTTAAGCCCTTGAACTTGAACTAACAGATCATTTAAAGCGTCGTGTATTCAGTAATTTGTGCTTAGAAAAAATGATGCAATTTTTCATAAGAAAATCAGTCTCAGCCATGAGGCTGGTTAAACGGTTATGTTAACAAGCAGAATTTCAGTATCTGGAGTTGTGAAGTATCGGGTGGTTTTTTTAGAGCGATAGGACTTTAAATTGAAATAAAACACATTTAAATCAAGATTGAAGCCATTTTTTTCTTTGAAAGATAATTTTATGACATTTGTTTTAAAAATAATTTCCGGCATATGTCCACCACAACTAGCCCTGAGGAACCGCATTCGACCAGACCAATTTTGGACCACTTTTTCGATTAATTCAGGCTTTATTTCATCAATAACAGGAGTTATGTTGGCTTCAAAAGCGCCTATTGTTTTGGTTTATCAGCATAAACCAATGACTTGACATAACCCCAAAGAAAATAATCCAGTGGAGTTATGTCGCATGATCTTTGAGGCCAATCAATTGGAACATTTCTCGAAATAACGTTATCGCTAAATCCTTCTTTCAATAAATCAATTGTTACGGTAGCAGCATGAGGTGTAGCACCATCTTGTTGGAACCAAAAAACTTCTGGGCCGATACCATTCAAATTTTGAAACAAATAATCATTCATCATCGCTCTGTAACGAGCACCATTCACTGTAACATTGGCCCTAGCATCGTTTTTAAAGAAATATGGACCGATGATGCCTCCAGCTTGTAAAGCACACCATACAGTGCATTTCTCAGGATGCAATGGAACCTGCAGAACTTCTTGAGGATAGTTTTTACTCACTACTTACAGCAGGGATATTTTCTTCTGTACGTACAGTTCTTTGTCTTGTCGTTGTTGTTCCATCGAGTAGAGAAAATGTTGTCCGAAATCTATCGATAGTTCGACGAATAAGTTGCTCTGATGGACGCTTATATAAACCATATATTTCACGAAGTGCTCCATGAGTTTGCCAAATAGAACACTGATTTTGAATATAAATTTCAACAATTTGTAAACGTTTTTGCGGCGCGAGTCTTTCCATGATAATTTATCAATGCTTACTGAACAGAAATGTTAAAACAACATGGCTTCTACCTTCTCTCAAATCATAGTTATACCTATCGAAAGTTCTATCACTCTAAAAAAACACCCGATATATCAAGAACTGCCATTACATTCTGACAAACTTACTGTTTGGTGCATATGGAGGAGTCATTGGACCTTATTTTTTTTTTCAACGAAGCTCATGAGGCGGTAACTATCAATGGAAATCGTTATCGTTCAATGTTGACTGATTTTTTATGGCCTGAATTGGTTCATCTTGATTTACAGAACATGTGGTTTCTACAGGACGGTGCCACTTGTCATACTGCCAATGACACAATGACTTTAATGAAAACAAAATTCGGTGATTCGATTATTCTAAGAAATTGACCGTCAAATTATCCGCCTCGTTCCTGCAATTTAACTCCATTGGACTTCTTTCTTTGTCATTGGTTTACAGCAATCATCCAGCAAATTTAGACGATTTACGGATTAATATTGAACTATGAATTGCTATCATACGACCTGATTTGTGTGAAAGTCATTGAAAATTGGGTTTAACGACTTCATTCCTGCCAGCACTTCCGTGGTGTATTTAAATGATGATTTGTTTCATAATAACTAATGGTATCCATTGTACTTTATAATGAAATAAAAATTTCAATAACTTTCAAATAAAAAATGTGTTTTATTTAGAAAACAAAATGGGGTGCTGTTTAGTATTTGACCTGAAATTCGTTTACACTGATGGACCTCCGAGAAGGTGCCAAATCCAAGAGTATTTTTCCACATACTTTTTTCAAAGAATTTGCTCCCTCAAACGCTCATAGAATATTCTTTATTTAAAGACTTACTTCAAGAAAATATTTCCGAATGCATTATTTTAATAGAAATAAAATTTTAATTAATTTCAAAAACACCTGCGTGAAGAAAACAAATTAAAAACAATATTCGTATATCAAATATTGTCCAACATAACAGTCAGAGCATTAAGTGTAAACTTCAATTCTAGAGAAAGATGAATGGGCAGAATGATGCATAATATTGTTATCTTAGTTGACAGGAAGGGATATGGTTACGGTATAAATCTCTTTCAGTGCCACATCTGACACCAACTCTGCAACTATGGACTTTAATTTTGAGGTCACCAAAAGATGCCTCACAAGCCACAGAAACATTATCATTCTTCTTCCAAAAACAGTGTCTACATAAATTTAGAAGTCTTTTTCTACAATCTTTAAAAGGTCTTAATAATTGCAAAAAAAGAAAATTTTAATTAGTTGGTCATGTTAGGAGAAGTCTGGAAAGTTATCAATTTCTACAACTTATACTCCTAGGAAAAATTGAAGGGAAAAGAAGCATGGGACGACGAAGAATATCATGATTGAATAATTTGCTGTTTGGTTCAACCCAACAACCACAAGGCTATTTCGGGCAGGAGTTGGTAAGGTTCATATCGCCATCATATTAGCCAACGTCCAAAATGGATAGGCACCAAAAGAAGAAGAAGAAGAATAACTACAAAGCAAAAGAAAAAATTACAAAAAATTCAAGTTAAGAAATCTGCTTTATATTGGAACAGTTTCAAGTAGATGGTGATATTGTCAAATATAGTTTCCTATAGATTGTCAGTAGAATCTACGCTACTGGTCTTGGCTCACCAGAGCGGCTTTTGATCAAATGTCGTGCCAGAATGTAACACGGCGTGCCAATGAAAGTGATCTGAACGGCAATCTAAACCTCAAAACGTGCAAGATAACACCACTATATCGTTTCATACGAGTTCAAACAACGTTGTTTGTTGAAGCTCCCACTATGTATACACGTATAATTATGGCATATCTACATATAAACATTTTCTATCTTTATGATACAGGCCTTCGAGTCTGCAGATAAAAATTTTGCCTTTCGCGGGTTAACAACAACTTTGGCAGTAATTATAGAGGTTTTGTTATCTTCAGGGTCAAGTCACTGATTTCTGGGGTACTCTCGAAATCCATTCATCCTATAAATCTTCATTATCTGCGGAGCCAAATGGCGAAAACTGATAAAATATTCGTGATTCAAATAGGAACGCTTGGTTTCAGTCTACGAATTCAGGTCTAGCAAATATTCGTAAAAAAAAACTGTATCTAACGTATGTGAAAGACGAATATGTCCTGTGGAAATTATTAACCCAAACACAATATCTCTTGTCTTGTCGTCATTTAAAAAATAACTCGTATCTTTTTCAATTTGTATAGACAATTCTAACACAGAAATTACAATGAAAAAAACCCGATTATGCTTCAAACTTTCATACTCATCGGTAATATCTTAAGTCTTACTTATGTGTGGAAAGGGGAAGAAAACGTGCTCCGTGATAGGATTATTACAGTATTTTAAATATAATACAGATTAATTCGGTTAAAATAATAAAAAGAGGTTTTTCCTTGATAGAAGGATCATAAAAAAATTTTAAATATCATACAGATTTATTCTGTTAAACTGCTACAAATTTTAATACTTTATTAAAATTAAATGAAAATTTGTAGGAGGTTAACAGAATAAATCTGTATGATACTTAAAATTTTGTACTAATCCTTCTGTCAAGAAAGAACCTCTTTTTATTATTTTGTTGTATACATAATAATTATTTTTGGTTTACACTTATACATATTATCATTTAGTTTTAACGGAGTCCATAAAATACCTTCCAAGCTTTGTGTAATTTCTGTGACGAACATAGAATACGTAGGATTTTTAAAATTTCACTTCGTTATAGTGGTTCGTTCAGATAAGTACACTAAGCTAGTCTGGTGAGATATTGTTTGTTAATTAAATTTCATTAATAAGAAATAAAAGCTATGGTAATAGAAAGTTCTTGATACAGATCAACCGAATTAATTTATTTTAATTATATTTATTTTTTAAATATTAAGTAGGGCTGATGAGGTTTTCGATTGTGGGGATTCTAAATTGCTTTTTGAATGTTCTGCATTTGGTTTTCATGATACAAGGTACGAAACAAAAATTTTTATATGCTTCAAGTATTTATTTAGTAAAATAATAAGAAGAGGGTTTTAGTTGATGAAGGGAATATAACAAAATTTGAATATAAAACAGATTAAATCTGTTTTTATATTCAAATTTTTTTATTTATTTAGTAATTTTAATTAATAATTTATATTTCTTTAAATACTTTTATTCCCGTTTGGTACTGTGTGATGAGTGTTAATTCTTTATGTCCAGTAGTTTGATACAAAAAATTTTGTATCCTACAAGTATTTATTTAGTAATTTTAATAAATAATTTATATTCATTTGAATTCTTTTATTCCCTTTTGGTACTGTGTAATGATTGTTAATTCTATATGTCTACTAACTTGAAACAGTGTTTCTAAGACATTTATTTAATTTTATTCTAAAGGTTTTTTCAATCTTTTTTTTTAAATAAAATTTGTAGGAGGTTAACAAAAATAATGTGTATGTTATTCTGTAAACTTCTACCAATTTGTGAAAATTAACAGATTAAATCTGTATGGTATTTAAAATATAGAATTTAATTTCAAGGTTTCCACTAGATGTGTCACAAGTCACAGAAGCATACGAGTTTTTCTTTCAGGGTCTATACACAAATTTGATATTTCTTTCTATAATTTTTGAAAGATCACAAATTATTATATAACGTATAAAATGACTGTATGATGTTAGAGAGATCGCCGTGTGTTGGTTTGATATTTTTTGTTTTTCTTTATTTCTTACTATGATATACTGAATACAATAACTTCTGATCTATATCAGTAGAACATCGAAATTCAAATATTTACCGACCTTCATTTTTCATTTGTGCTAAAAACCTAAATTGCAAATATCAAGTCCGTAGGTCATATTTTTTGAAAGTTATCATGGAAATAAATGATAAATATCAATCAAACTGTGAAAGCTTCATCACCAAGAAGGTACTTCTCAAAAATAAAAATCCTGATAACACAAAGATACCATCCATTTCAAGAGCGATAAGATGGATAATAAGAACTGTCCTCTTTACATGTATATTGTTTGGAGTACAGTTTTATAACTCCTAATGAAAAATAAAGCGACGTTTAAAATAATAAAGTGTCGCTTGTTAACAGCCTTTCAAGATAATATAATTTTTAACAACTGTTATCAGGAGAATTATGAAATCCAGGTCAGATTTTATAAACAACTCTGTACAAACACAAAGAGTAAATGATGCGGCACATTTATATTTTTATGGAAGTTTGCTATTTTTCTGTAATTTGCATTTTATGGCGCCTCGCTGTCAAGGTTTCATGGAAATCTCGTGCGCTGAATGCTACTTGGGAGGCGGTTTCGAAATAAAGTAGATAATATCGATATATTTCCCGCTACATTGCCACTTGGTAGAATTAATTGAACGAAACATCCTGACACTGATGAAGCGATCAATTAATTACATCTAATGAATGAAATATAGTGAAATTATACATATCTGATTAGAAAATATTAAATACCATACAGATTTTTTCTGTAAACCTCCTACAAATTTTAATTTAAAAAAAATTTTTCTATTCAAAAACTTTTAAGAATTAAATTAAATAAATGTCTTAGAAACACAGTGTTTCAATTTAGTAGATATATAATTAACACTTATTACACAGTACCAAAAGGAAATTAAAGAATTCAAAGAAATATAAATTATTAATTGAAATTACTGAATAATTACTTGAAGGATACAAAATTTTGTTTCGTACCTGGTATTATGAAAACCAAATCCCTTTCCAAAAATGCAAAACATAACCTCAAGAACTGCTTCAAAATGAGTAACTTCAAAAAAATTCCTAGAACATGAAGAACATCTTCAAAAACCAATTTAGAATTCCCACGACGGAAAACTGATCGGCCCTACTTCATATTAGAAAAATAAAAATATTTAACAAAATATATCTTACAAGACTAGCTGAGTGTATTCCTCAGAACAAAACACCAGAATGAAGTGAAATTTTAAAAATCCTCCAATGTTTGTCACAGAAATTACACAAAGCTTGGAAGGTATTTTATGGACGCCGTTAAAACCAAATGATAATATGCCTGAGTGTAAACCAAAATATAATTATTATATATACTATGAAATAATAAAATTGAAATAAAAATTTTATTTGATAGAAGGATTTTCACAAAATTTTAAATATCACACAGGTTTATTCTGTTAACATCTTAAATTTTAATTTCAAAGAATATTTTTATTTTTAGAATTAAATTATTGAATTTCATTCATTAAATATGACGTAGAGCTGTTGTTGGAATTCTTAATTGCTTTTTGGAGATGTTTTGCATGTTTTAGAAATTTTTTTGAGGGAACTTACTTGAAGTAAGTTGTTTTTGAGGAAGTTCTTGAGTTTTGCATTTTTGGAAAGGGATTTGATTTTCATAATACAAGGTACGAAACCAAATTTTAGATTCTTCAATTATTTATTTAGTAATTGTAATTAATAATTTATATTTCTTCGAATTCGTTTATTCTCTTTTGGTACTGTGTGATGAGTGTTAATTCTATATGTCTAATAAATTAAAACAATGTTTTCTAGAATTCTTAAAAATTTTTGAATAAAAATTTTTTTCAATTAAAATTTGTAGGAGGTTAACACATTGAATCTGCATGATATAAAATTCTGTAATAATCCTTCTATCAAGTAGAAACCTCTTTTTAGTACTTTATTGTATATATAATGATTATATTTTGGTTTCCACTCATGCCTATTATCATTTGATTTTAAATAAAATTGAAATTAAAATAAATACCTCACAAGCTTTGTGTAATATATTTGACGAACATAGAATACGAAGAATTTTTAAAATTTCACTTCATTATAGTGGTTCGTTCAGATAAGTACACTAAGCTAGTCTGGTGAGATATTGTTTGTTAATTATATTTCATTAATAAGAAATATAAGCTATGGTATAAGGAAGTTCTTGGTACAGATCAACCGAATTAATTTATTTTAATTATATTTATTTTTTAAATATAAATTGGTATAAAGTTCAATTCATTCTGGTGTTTTGTTCAGAGAAATACACTCAGCTAGTCTGGTAAGATGTTTTTGGTTATTATTTGAATTTTTTAAATATGAAATATGGGTTTCACAAATTAAGTCCAGGTAGTTGATGCAAGAAAACAATCTAACAACGTTGCACTTTCTGAAATTTAACCGCTACACCAGAGAACAAATTATAATAAGCAGAATTTTTCATGAAAATTTAGTGAAGTTGAAAAAAGGAGTATTGAATTTGCATGCATCATTACTAAGGAAGTACATTCCAAAGCAGGAATATTGAAAAAAAGGAAAAAACAGAATTTTCAAATTTTCTCACAAAGTTTATAATTCATTCAGTTGAGCATTTGGAATTGATAATTTGGTCAAGTAAAATGATACTGATCACATTTCCAATATAAAATCCAGATATAAGTCATAAAAAATTTCACATTACAAGTTACAAGGGGATATTCATGAACCATAATTTCTAAAGATAAGCAAAATAGTTATCGTCGAAAAATTCAAGACTTTTAGAAATTAAAAAGAATGTCAAGTCATCTGGTGAATATATTAGGAGTACAAATAAGTTTCCGCCGTTTTTTAACACAAATTAAATATTTATTATAGAAGAATGATTTTAAACGATGTGAGACTGCTTGCTGAGTGACTTCTAATGTAAGAGCAAGTTCTTTTTGTGTTTGAGATGAATCTTCCTCCAATAATTCCTCCAATTCTGCATCCTCGTAAATTTTTGGCCTTCCACTGCGATCTCTGTCTTCTACGTCGAAATCACCGTTTTGAAACCACTCTCGACACGTTCTCTCACTCAAAGCACCCTCACCATATGCTTCTACGAGCAATTGATGCGCCTCAGCAGCAGATTCCTTTAAATTAAAGAAGTAAACTAATATTTCCCGCAAATGACTCTTACTTGGCTCAAATTTTGACATTTTCAACTTATAAAAATTATATTTTACCAATACAAAATCAATGATATTAATAAGTTATGTTGTTCTTGAGTGTCCAAACTATTTTTTAAGCCGGTTATCATCTGTGAAAGCTAACCGAAAATCCATGCCACGCATGCATGCATGAATTATTGAAATCGCTATCATTAGTTGGTGAAATAATTTAAATAACACATTTTGACACTGGAATTACATTTTTAGTGAACATTGCATCGATTTAATGAAACTATAGAGTGACAATAATAGGCTAATTTAGGCTTTCTTATTCATATGACAGTTCTAAATGAATTTTTGTTATATTGGAAAATTGTTTTCATATTATAAAATCAATTTTTCGAAAAGTTTTGATTTCTTTTATCAAATAAATTTTAAAAATTATTCAACAATAAAGCTTCCTCTCTAATACAGAAAAAGTCCCATCATTACAAAAATTTCAAATAAAATTTAAATCAGCAGTTATATTATTGAAATTAACTCATTAAAAACCATCACAATACACGTTTCCTGTTTGGCGCGTGAAGCGCTAGTTATAAGAAACTTGTATCGGTGGCGCCATCTACTCATCACATTGTGAATGTTCCGTATTTCTTCGGTTCAGTGGAATTATTGTCTTGTGTCATTTATTGCGTGACCAATTGGAATAAATATTTGAATCCCGATTTCTTCCAACTTATTTTTATATACTTTCCCAAGAAAACTGCTGATCCCTCCGGCAAGCATGACGAAACGCTTAACATCTACCAAACGGCAGGCTTCCATACAAAGGGACCCAAAGCAACTTTCCTTCCTCCCCTTTCCAAGCTGATCTAAAATTAAACCCACACGCACAATCGATTCATAGGAAGAACAAACCACTCCAAATAAACCTCAACAAAAGCAACAGCCCATAGTGGTCTAAAATAGAACCCTAATCAATTGGTTGTGTCAAAGAAGCGTGGCGATAAAATTCTTCGAATGATTCCACACAACTGTTTGCGAATGCAGATGCTCGTCTTTTTGGCACTTTTACAGATTAATCAGTCCCGCAGACCTACTTTGTATACCTGAAATGTATACACAGACGGTGCTTCAATAAATTAACATAAGTTGTCACGCCGTCCCACGTTTATTTTAAATTTATATTCACTTTTGAGCGGAGTAAAACGGTGACAAGACCGATATTTTATATTTCGTGCGAAACGAAACCAGGAACGAGTCTTATAGGAATTCAAGAGGTTCTTTTCAATGACCATCTATCTAACCAGGTTGAGACATTCAAGGGACTGGTTTATCAATATAGCCAGTTGGTGTTATAAGACAAAGTTTAAGTGAAATTGGATGAATGCTACACTGAGTTAAAAGTAATGGAAGTTTATAATTTGTATACCCTACCTTAAACATTGAACCTAATTTTTTGTGAGTATAGCACTCGACTATACAAAATTCGAGCATTATCTATCACTCAATATGTTTACAGTTGCTATTTTAGTAATATAGGATTCGGCGGATTTATTCTATTATTTCCAATCAACAAGAGACTTCGAGTTTTTAAGTGTCGAATGAAATTTCCTGTGTTGTATCATTGAATATGTTGCAGAATATTTAGGTTAATTCAAGTATGTTGAGAACATGGGCATATTTATGGTATTCGAAGTATTAAATATTTAAAGAAAGCCATTATTGAGAGCTAAATGATTTTCCTAGTTCAGGTCTATCATTAACGGCCGCAAAAGATAGGTTTAACATTAATCTAACCACGACCAAGAAGCACAAAATGATTTTGTCGGCCTACAAAGTCAGCGCCATGGGGTTGCTCGCAATATATATAATAATATAACTTTGGTTAAGAAATACTACCCCATTCAGCATCTTCTGTTTCCTAAACCTAAATAAGTTGCTTGGCAAGTAGAGATTTGGTTGAATGAAACAAACGCCTATTTTGAAAACTTTGAGAAACCTTTGACGCCATCAAGAAATGAGGCGTATCAAAAGTGAGATCAACAAACAAACCAACAACCTTGGCGTGATATAAAAGACAAAACTTAATAGGGAAAATTCGCTAAAAGAACTGAGGACAAATTAGTATGGAAAAGATCATGCGCTGGTACAGCTTTACAAGTATGAGGATCTAGTTCATTATTAATATAAATTTTGATGCATACTTCCCATATATATTGAAAATATTTTATATATATATATATATATATATATATTAGGAGTACAAATAAGTTTCCGCCGTTTTATTGTAGATGGCGCGGCACGGAGTTCCGGTTAGCTTTCGCAGATGATGACCGGCTTAAAAAATAGTTTGGAAATTCAAGAACAACATAACCTATTAATATCATTGATTTTATATGGGTAAAATATAATTTTTATAAGTTGAAAATGTCAAAATTTTAGCCAAATAAGCGTCATTTGCGGGAAATATTAGTTTACTTCTTTAATTTAAAGAAATCTGCTGCTGAGGCGCATCAATTGCTCGTAGAAGCATATGGTGAAGGTGCTTTGAGTGAGAGAACGTGTCGAGAGTGGTTTCAAAAGTTTAAAAACGGTGATTTCGACGTAGAAGACAAAGATCGCAGTGGAAGACCAAAAATTTACGAGGATGCAGAATTGGAGGAATTATTGGAGGAAGATTCATCTGAATTGATTCAGCTGATCTGTACCAAAAATCATTAATAAGGAGTATGATCTATGGTAATAGAAAGTTCTAGAAATCGAGACAGTGTAACATACATCTGTATAACAATTCTATACTTAAACAAACTGGACAAGGTTTTGTTGATTACAGAGGCAAATTGCAGACATGCGCACGTTTCAAACTGATTGGTTTTCCTCAGTGTATGCTAGTGACTCAAAATATAATAATACATAAGCGCCATCTAGAGTATGCAAAATACATACAAGAAATACCTTTGCGAGTTAATTCAAGTAAAGCAAATGTATTCTCGATATTTTCACGTTACTAACGCAGACAAAAACTTTCCTCATGCTGAAATCAGACATTAGTTATGTGGAAATATCGAGAATACATTTCTTTACTTGAATTAACTTGCAAATGTATGTCTTGCATGTACTTTGCATGCTCTAGATGGAGGATTCTTTATCAGTGAGTACAACCTAGTCTTTTGAGACCGTTTTCGGCTCAAAATTCGAAAATTGAATAATAAATATTTTAGTATATTCTAAAGGTATTCAGGATTTTCCGAGCTCAATTTATAATCCAGTTTATTATTATACAGGATGGTCTTTTAGCTTCAAGGAATTTCTTTACCCTGTGAGCAATTAGACATTTTTTACGAAGGCGATAGACTTCTGGTAATTGATTTCATTTTTGCGTTGGTTGAACAGTTTTCACACTAAAAATACATACAGCTACGAGCCAAGCATCATCCCCATTCTTGACGTACCGGCTATGGTGAAAATGAATAACGTACATTTTATAAAGTGTGAGCAGAACCTTCGGAAGGAAGTTTAACTGTCAGAAATTAGCAGCCTACAGCGTTAAAATGGGGTAAAATTTATAACAGCGCATTATAGAACTTTTTCTCCAATTATATATGTTTCTGAAAAAAAATTTCTATGTGAAAGTACTTTAATACAATTACTTAGTTGTTTTGATAGAGTTCTGATTATTAACAATTTTATAATGAATCAGAATTCGCTAGACTATTCAAAGAAATAACTTTGTATCATCAATTATTTCGGAGATTAAATAAAACGTTCACTCAAAGAACGGAAATGAGGTTCATCCACCATTTTTGACAAGCCTAATATCGGATATCAATATTGTTTTTTATAAAAGAATCGCGCACATTTGACTTCTGAAAAAGTTCTGGATGTGTCTTCTTTATTTTTTTTTTCTAATAAAAATCTTGTAAAACATTTTACAGTAAGCATCAAAAACTTGTACAGTTTTCATGTAGGTTAAATTTAAAAAATAAATAGAAAAGTATGTCCGTGTGCATTTATTTTCCCCCAGTCTATTCGGGGAAAATTTATGACCACCGGTGCCAAAATCAATAGATGACTGATTCAGGTTGATCAATTAGTCCCAAAACATGAAAATCAGGGCATGAATAAAGTTAAAGATAAGGAAAAGAGTGAACTGGAATATTTTCATGAGAAAATACGAAATAGTAAGTATACCTTTGTGTAAATTTCTTTGTGAATTTTGAGCTTTTGGATAAATAAAATTGGCCAAATCAATTTAACTCTTTATTGTCATCGATAAAACACAATATACATGAAGAAAACAACAGGTCTTTATTGATATTTTCCTAACTTATCCCATGCTTGTCGATAAAATGGTGGATGCATACCAAGCATTGTTCCTTTGAGACCAATGTTGTTTAATCAGTGTCAAACAAGACCATCTTTGTCAAAAAAATGGTGGATGCACTACACAGCGTAGTTCCTTCAAGAGACCAAAACTTGTTCAATCAATATATAACAAGACTATCTTTTTTCAAACGGAATATTATGGGGGATATATTGGTATCAAATCCGAAAATTTTGAGCGTTTTCAGGATAAGGCTGTTTCGGGATTTATAACAATTAAATTGACGTAATTTCAGAATCAAAATGCCAACAAATCAGTAAAATGAAATTGGATTCGATTCTGTTACCGTATTAGATAATTATTGCTTAACAACAATTTCCTCTTCTCGCATATTAAAGTTTTTAACAGATTAATGGAAATAACGTGATTCAACTCTTGTTATAAGACAATATAACAAGTTTTTCTTCAAATCATGACATATTTTCATTGAGAAAACTACACTAGAGTCCTGTGAATATTAATCCCGACAAAAACTTTATATCTTCCTCATTTTCCTTGAATTGAAAATTGTATGTTTATTGTTTTTTTTTCTACAAATACCAAAAAGATACTTCCTTATAATAAGGCAATAAACAACTGTTAGTCCTGAAAATTCTTATAATACCATCTGAAGTGAGTGGAGAACTTATCGTACTTTTGCTCTTGAACTTGGAAAAACTATTTCGATTTCAATTAATAAGTTTACGAATACAATAACTATATTTATATCAGTGACAAAATAGGAGGCCTCACTAAGTACACAAATTATTTTATCTCGAATTAAGTCTATGTCATTTCCTTTCTTTATCTGTACATATAGTTATCTAAAACAAATTTGTGATTCCATTGGATTGGAATAAATATTAAACTATTAGTCAACATATTTCGGGGTTACGAAGAAAGTGAACTAGCAATGATAAAAACTTTATTTTAATTGAAAATTTGGGTACTATTAGAGGGCTATTATCAAAAAGAAATAAGGTACATACATACAGATTAGATGTGCGTTTCAATTTTTAAATATTGTATAAAAAAACAAGAATCTGTCACTTAAACACAAAATATGTGCTACTTATACAAATTTATTTTAACGCATCAATTAATTCAATTGCGCCAAGCAATAATCCAATCAACAAAACACTGTTTGAACGCATTATCAGAATGTATTCGTTTCTCAGAAACATTTCGCCAAAAACTAGACATACACACATCATCAAGTCTTGCCCCCACCTATCAACTCTGAACTTGTTCAATGTAACATGACAATTTTTTGTGTGTGGAATCTTCACTATCTTATCACTTAAATGAAAACAATGAACCAGCAAAAATGTTTCTTGTTCGGGAAAATACAGGTGTACTCGAAGTAAATCAGTTTTCAGCGAATAACGAGATTTGAAATATTGAGAATATTCTGTGGAAAATGCCGGGACATCCAATTTCTCAGTTTGACCGGGCAAGAATAGTAGCCCTACCTCAAGAAGCTTTGTGGAACCACCAGATTGCGCTACGTTTGAATACTCCACGGACTTCAGTAAGGGCCTTTTCTTGGAAACCGGCAGCGTTGCCCGGGGACCGGTGCCTGGTCGACCTAGAGTAACATCTGCAAGGAAAGACCATTATATCGCAAATTTTACTCGAAGGAATCGAACGGTATCTGTAACAGCTCTTCGAAGTTATTTTTTGAGGACCTATAGACGGGTAGTCTCAACCAGTACCATAAGGAGACGGTTGCATTCCTCAAATTTAAAGGCAAGAGGACCTTTAAGAGTACTTCGGCTATCACCTGGACATAGAGCTACCCGTCGGCAATGGGCAGACGAAAGGTTCAAAACATTATTCAAGAGAACAATATCCAGATAATGATCCGGCCAGCAAACTCACCAGACATGAATCCAATTAAGCACGTATGGGATTACTTAGGAAGACCAATATCCAATCGTCAAAACCCACCTTCAACTTTTTAGGAATTGAGTTTAGCCCTTCAGGAAGAATGGAACGATATGCCTGAAAATTTCATGAATGACTTGATTCGTGTGATGCCTAGGCGTATTGGGCGGTTGATTGAAAGAAGGTAGTAATAGGGACTATTGAATTTGGATTCAGTTGTGGAATAACTATAATTAATCAAAAATAAATAAGCGTTGAATTTAGATTTGTTCTCATTTTTCCTGTTTTGTCTCATCCTGCATAAAATAAAGAGTAACAAACAGAGATTTCCTATCAAATATATTGCAGTTAAAATGGAGGAAAATATTCATTTCATTTCCAGAACATAGATTGTCTATTTCTTAAGAAACCTTTGACGATGTGTGTATATCGTTCTACGGCGATCGTATTCACCTGATTTAACACCATGAAACCAAGCTATTCAACAACCTCAAACGATCTCCCAACGTACACCATTTCAACTCCATTCAAGAGATGAAAGTAGAATCGAAAAACTATGAAACTTTTCCCTTCGATTATTATCGTTATATATTGGCAAAGAATGGAAAAAATGCACTGAACAAAACTTCATATACTTTTCATACTTTTTGCCGAAATCAGAACGGAAAATATTTTGGTAATTTATCATCAAGAAATTCTGTATGAGCTTTCGTGTCGTTGTTTCACATCCAAATACTAAATTCGAACTCAGTCGGATACACATTTCACTTTATAAAATATTTGAAAAAAAATATTCAAATGAGAATGACTCGGTAACCTTTAAACTGATTCTGTTCATTTTTTAACCAAAGTGATATATTCAGACTACAAATCAACCCTCAATATTTTAAATCCCTAGATATTTCGGTTCGAGAATCAGCATTTTTATCTCCAATCATTCGCATGGAAGATCAATCCTCTCGAAATTTGGCATGCAACTTTTTGTCGTTAAAATACACTAAAATAACATAATAAGTAATTTCAAGCGGATCAGTAGTTTCGTAACTATTGAAAACATAAGAAAATGATTTAAATGTGAATAACTGCGAAACCATTGAACCGATTTTGTCCATAGACAAACCTAACCAAAAATTTTAGGCCTCAAAATCTACTCGGAAAGTTTCAAGGTCTCGTTATTTTCGTTTGAAAGTTCACGGACGGATCGTCCTGATATTTGACTTCGCCACTGTACACGTTTATGACCATTTCCGGCTCAAAATTCGAAAATTACTTACATTTGGGCGAAACGATAGCACGCTGTACCCTAAAACTAGCGCACAAAACTGCATGAATTATGTGAAAACTATCAAAATACAAAGTGACAAGAAAAACTTCGGACAAATTTTACTGTGTTCTGGAGCAAAAGTATTTAAGTGCAGTCAAACAATTTTTTTTCTATTAGACTCTCTACACTTTCTTGTACTAATAGGTGAATTTTCAGTTTGATATTATTTTATTTTGCACAGTGTTTGAATGTCAAACAAACGTAGTGCAATTTTGGAGCTGTTTCGTCAAGGTAGCGTCAATGCTAAATAGTTCATTTGCTCAATATGCTTCGACAAACCGTGTCCGATGTAATTTGCCGTTTCAAGGAGCTTGGCATGATCGTCATCGTCCAGGAAGTGGGAAAAAACGCACTGTCGATACGCCTAACAATTGCAACATCGTCAAGAAGCGAGTCAATCGAAATCCGAGGGTCTCCATGAGGAACATTCCCCGTGAGACCGGTATCAACCATGAATCTGTTCGACAAATGTACAAAAAGGAGCTCAACCTCAAGCCATACAAGCTGCAAAAAGTTCAACTCCTCACGGATGAAAACAAGTGCGTACGACTGCAAAGGTGCCGCCAACTCCTTCTTCTCGCCACCAGTCAGCAATGAGTGCGCATTCTCTTCACAGACGAGAAGCTTTCCACAGTAAAACAATCTCACAACTACCAAAACGACAGAGTCTGGTCCGCGGAGGCTACCGGTACGTCAGCCATGGTCGAACATCGTCAAAATCCGCAATCCGTCATGGTCTGGGGCGAAATTTTCGCCAGCGGCAAAGGACCATTGGTTTTTGTGAATCAAGGGGTCAAAATCAATCAAGAAGTCTACTGCTGGGACATTCTCGAGGCCGTAGTACTTCCGTGGGCCCAACAGCACTTCTGCGACACGCATTTGACTCTTCAATAGAACTCCGTTCCGGCTCACAAACTGAAAATGACGCCAGAATAGTGTAAGACCCTTTTTCCGGATTTCATCACATCTGCAGATGGCCACCCTACTGGCCGGATCTCAACCCAATGGACTACAGCGTGTGGTTGATTTTGGAGCTTAGGGCGTGTGTTAAACACCACAAAATTTTGGAGTCCCTGAAGCAATCCTTGCGCCGGGAATGGGGCTGATTAACGTCCCATTCCCGGAGTTTCAAGAAGTGCCTGAAGCTATGTATCGTCGCCAAAGGAAGCCACTTCGAAACTGCTTAAATATATCATTACCAAATGTTTATGTTATTATTGTTCGTTGTTGTTTTGTTTAATTTCTTTTCTTTATTAAAGTCAAATGAAAAAATTTTGTCCGATGTTTTTTCTATCACCCTGTAAATTGTAAGCACGATCAAAGATTTTTCAATGTGGTCAAAGAATTCACAGTAATGTGATCGACTTTTGAAGGCATAATGATTTTTCCCCCTATTGCTACAGGCAGAATCTCTTGTTACTCCGGTGTTACAAAATCGATAGCTGCTAGTGAAATTTTTCTTAGACGGTTCGACCGACTGGACGATGGAAAATAGCATCTTGGCGTGGGACGTTACCTGTTATATTGTGGTTTACAATATTGTACGATGCTATCGGTTCGAGTGGGTATTTTTGTTCTCCGTCGATTGAATCGAGTAACATGGGATTTATAGGTGGTCCACCGTTAACGTTGAGCACTTGAGTTACAACGGATTGTTGTTCGTGAGTAATGTACAACTTCGCGAATCGTTTTGCGACATCGACTATCGACACCAGTAGAATTTTTTGTTCAGGAAGATCAAGTCGCTTGGAATGCGAAATAAGCGATTGTTCGAGTTTTGGATATAGTCGGTTAGTCCAGTCAAGTTGGTCCTAAAAATAGGGATGAGGTTACAAATATTCCCACACAGCTAAAAACTGATATGAATTTACAGAATACCATTATTAATAAATTGTGAAAAGTCTCCATCGATCCCCCTTGCGCAAAAAATGTTATTGATGACGAAAGTATGCAAAAAAGGGTTGCATTGTCCAGTAAACAAAAGTTCAGAAAAAAATTGTAGACCATCCAATTATCTACAGAAAATGTCTGGACTTTTCTTCTCGTAACTATCGCCATTTACGAGATATGGCGATTCGAACAATTGAAAAAATGGTTTTCAGTGTAATATGCACGTTAATGTACTTCAATTCAATTAATTCTACGCAGTAGTTTTTAGTTGGTGCTCTTTTAAATATGGAGAGCAATAAGAAGCATTTTCGTCATATTTTACTTTTTTACTATAGAAAAGGTGAAAATGCTGTTCAAGCCAGAAAGAAATTAAGCGATGTGTATGGAGAAGATGTGTTGACAGTACGCCATTGCCAGAACTGGTTTGCAAAATTTCGATCCGGAATTTTGATGCACCACGTTTCGGAAGAACGGTTGAAGCTGATAAAGACACGATAAAGGAATAAGTTGATGCAAACCGGCTAATAACAATACGTGAAATCGGTGAGATGTTAAATTTATCGTTTATGTTTATGACTAGTTGAAAGACCCGGGTTTAACCTCGAAGCTCGATATATGGGTTCCCCATGTTCTCACATAGAGAAATTTGTGTCGCCGCGTTGACTTCTGTGATTCGCTTCTCAAACATCACGAAAATGATTCATTTTTGAAGCGCATTATTAGTGAGGACGAAAAATGGGTTGTACATAACAATGTCAAACGCAAGGAATCATGGAGCAAAAAAGATGGACCGGCTCAAAGCATTTCGAAAGATAATATCCATCAGAAAAAGGTGATATTGTTTGGTGGGAATTTGAAGGAATCATTTTTTGTGCTTTTATCGGAAAACACAACAATTAATTCGGAAGTTTACTGTCATCAGCTGGACAAACTGACTGATGCACTTCAACAGAAAAGACCAGAATTAATCTACAGAAAAGATGTAATGTTCCATCAATATAATGAGAGACCTCATACAAGTTTGGTCATTCACCAAAACCTTTTACAGCGTGAATGGGATACACTGCCACACCCACCATATTCTCCAGATCTGGCACTTTCGGATTATGATTTGTTCCGGCCATTGAAATTTTTTTTGGACGGTAAAACCTTTACTTCAAATGAAGAGGTCAACAATCAACTGGATCAGTTTTTTGACAGCAAAGAGCAAACATTTTTTGAGCGTGAAATCATAGAACTACCAGAAAGATGGCAAAAGGTGTTGGACCAGAGTGGCCAATATTAAAATTCAATGAAATATTTATTCATTATACGAAAATTGTCTTTCATTTTCCAAAAAGAAATTACTTTCCGAACAACCCAATGCATTCTTCATCAACTGTAGTTTCAAAACCCAAACACTAAAATATATGTAATGAATAATAATTATCTAAATATTTCCTCGGAATTATTAGGGTATGTAGGTGGAAAAAAAATTAATGAAATTTATATACTATTCATACTAATTGCAGAAATCAGATGCAGAAAATTGGAGAATTATATATCGGGTGTTTTTTTTAGAGTGACAAGTCCAACTTGTTGTGAACGTCGACGAATAGACAAATCTGGATTATCATTAACACTATGACTGACAGCAGCGATATTTTCTTCTGTACGTACAGTTCTTTGTCTTGTTGTTGTTGCATCGAGTAGAGAAAATGTTGTCGGAAATCTATCGATAGTTCGACGAATAAGCTGCTCTGATGGGCGATTATGTAAACCATAAATTTTACGAAGTCCTCTATAAGTTTGCAAATAGAACACTGATTATGAAAATAAATTTCAACAATTTGTAAACGTTGTAGCGGCGTGAGTCTCTCCATGATGTTTTGTCAATGCTTACTGAACAGAAATATCAAAACAACATGGCTTATACCTTCTGTCAAATCACAGTTATCCTTATCGAAAGTTCTATCACTCTTAAAAAACACCCGATATCATCTTAAATAAATTATGCATGAATCTTTTATTTCTTCCAACAAGCGCACAAAATTAATTTGTAGGATATAGAATGATATTAGTCTAAAATATATTCAAATCATTTCAGCCGAAATGTTGATAACTAAACAAATTCCGTAATCTCACTTACGTCATTTGAAGTCTTCATTAATTCAAAGCCTTCTAATTAGTGAGCGAAGGCGAGCCATAGGTACCAATCATGATCATTTATAATGTACAGATGATACACTTAACGATCATAATGATATGGACATTAAATTACCCAATGATTATAAGCGAATTTGGCCCCAAGCAATTTTGGACCAGAAAAAATGACAACATGGAACCTTGTGTACGTCCAAATGTTTTGGAGAACTAATGACAGAAATTAATGAGTGAATGAATTCTGAAGATGGAATATAGAAACTCCTTGATAAATATTTCAAGAGATATAAAAATAATTAAGTCGTTAACGAAATCAGAAATCTTATGGACAATTTTTAATTTATTTAATATTGAAAACAAAAACAATTTATCCTAAAAATTATAAACCGTTTCTTTCACCTGGTTTATTTTCATTCATTCCTAACCAATTCTACTTGTTTTTTGTCTATCGTTTTGCCAAAATATCTTTCGATTTTTAGCCGAAAATGATCTCAAACGACAAAGTTGGACTCAGTGATCAAGTATCAAGCTAGACTCAAAAGTTTTAGAGAATGTTTAATACTCTAATATCTAGTTTGAGTTCATTAATGGCCAGAATGCTTCAAGAGTTATTCACATTTGAATTTTTTTTATTTCCGCAATAGTTCTAGAACTACTGATCCGATCGAAATAAAATTTAGTATTCAGGTGTATAATGAGGTCACGAAGATCAATGCCAAATTTCGTGAGGATTTGCTGTTCGAGCGGATGATTGAAAATAAAAATTTCCAAATAAAAAGACCTTGAGACTTGAAAGTTTCAGGGTAGATTTTAAGTCGGGATATATGAGTCGTATTGAAAAAAGACCGAATCAGCTCGATAATTCCTGAATTATTCTCATTTAAAATTTTATTTTTCAAGTGTTTTCTAAAGATCCAATCCAGCTGAAATTTAGAATTTATGTGAAATAACGATACCGAGACTCCTTCAATATATTATATCAACTCTTTCTTCACAATATAAAGAACGATGGAGATATAGATTTAAAAATTTCATGAGATTTTCTCTTTTTTCAAGAGAACAGTTCAAAATTCCAAAAATTTCAGATCATAGGACACAGAGTTCTGTGTTTTTATTCATCATATAAACCTTCTTTGAGAATTCTGTTTTGAAATTTTCATGGGAAACAAGCTCGCAAAAAATTTACGTCAGTGCTTTTTACCATTATTTTAAACTAATCCTTTCTTTTTTGAGTCATGAAAGTCCTGAAAGTTCTTTAAAAACAAGCTATCGGTAACAATTTGAATATTTTTCCATGACTTTTCCATTTTTATTCACTGTAACCTAAGCAAACCCTAGTTAATATAAGAAAAAAAAAATGTTAACTTCCGCTATTTTATTGATTTACACGACAATTGTCCATAAAATAGCGGAAGTTAATATTTGTTTTTCTTATATCGAAGATGAATTTCCGTCAAGTTAAGACCGAGACAATCAAACCATAGTGTTTGAGAAAGTATTTGAAATGATAGCAATGGGTGATATACAACAAAAATAATTTTTATGTGTATGGTAATGGTAAGAGAAACAAACTAAACCGATATCTGGCGTAAATCAAAATAAAAACTCAACAAAATCCCCACAATAATAAAATGAAATATTCCGATCAAAAAGTATAATGAGCTTACTGGGATGAATAGAAATTTGAACAGGGTAAGTAAAATTAGAACTTCTTTATTCAAAATTCAGAATTTGATAATATTATTAATATTACAACATTTTTCGGACAATTAACATAAAACACAAACAGTCCCTATTCTACAGCTTATAACTATTCATTACAATTACCAATAGATCTTATTAATACACATTTATCTTCATTTTATTACATTCTATCAAAAATTTTAGGTGCCTTGCAGAAAAAAATACAAATAAATAATAATAAAAATAAATAGACAATAATAAAAATAAATAAATAATAATAAAAATAAATAAATAATAATAAAAATAAATAAATAATAATAAAAATAAATAAATAATAATAAAAATAACTAAATAATAATAAAAATAAATAAATAATAATAAAAATAAATAAATGATAAAAAAATAAATAAATAATAATAAAAATAAATAAATATCAGTAAAAAAATCTACTTATGATATTGTAACTTCCAAGGCAGAAACCGTTTTCACTATACCAGGATATATATTTTTCTATTAATTATTCAATATTAAGCAGTTTACGGCAATAATATCTTATCATTATTTCAACAATTTATATTACAATAATACATATTCTTCTTTCTACCATATTTGATCAAAATTAAGGTATCTTACAGAAAAATTATCAAAAAATCGAGATCAGTATAAGATATGACTCCGGGTACAGAAAACAAAATAAATAAATTACGAATTTTGTCATTTTAGAGATATTTTACCCTTGATTTTCAATCCTTAGTATGATTTGAACAAGCTGGAAAGCTTGATGGATATAAAAAGTTTCATGAATATGTCAGTTTAAGAAAAATCTTTGGACATCGAACAGATGGATGTTTTTGTAATTTCACCCTATACGGGTATACAGGGTGTACATGAATAGTTGCGAAAAAATTAGGGTGTTCCTTGCCAAAAAATAGGGTGGGTCTTTAATATAAACTTTATTTTTCTGAGCCCTCCATGCTTAGTTACAGTCTCCTAAAGATGGCGCCCGAAAAACAGTTTCTATTTTTTTCTTGAAAATCAAAGAACTGAATCAAAGTTAATCAAAACTAGTCAGTTTTCATAACAAAATGACATCCGCTTACTAGATAAATTCTAGTTCGGAAATAATTTCAGCCTCTACAACTCAGGGTATCATGTTGATAAATTTTTTTTCTCAAAAACCTTGAATTTTAGCAAGAAATTACAAGAGACCTTATTTGTTAAGAATGAATCAAACTATCCAAAATTAACTTTTTTATTGTAAAATAAAAATATGGAAAAATGTTTCTTGCCTAAGAAGGTTTAGGGGAAGCTTTTTCTACCCCTTGCAAACATAGAGGAACACCACCAAAATTTTTTTTGAGTGCCTTCTTGCTCGTTTTTAAGAAAAAAATTAAAAACTGTAGTTCGGACGTCATATTTAGGAGACTGTAACTAAGCAGGAGGGGGTGCTCAAAAAAAAATTAAGTTTATATGAAAGACCCTTTATTCGCAACTATTCATTTACACCCTGTAAAGCTTTATTGTTCGAAAAAATAATATACTAAAATCAGAGAAGAATATTATAATAATAACATCCGATGATATTTTTGTTGAATAACGACTTGCGTGCACATCCAGTATATTGAATGTTATTTTATTTATATGCTCTTACATCTAGATGCTACGTTATAATCTCAATTTGGAAATTGATTGTGTAGTTGTTCCTTTTGGCTGACTCCAATGTAACAGTTCTATTTGAAATCGTTTCTAGAATGAAGCAACAGGTCTTATTTTTTGCAACTTTATTACGAGGAAATATTAGTATTGCGAATAGTAACAAATCTTGCTAAATTATTAAATACACTTCATAATTTTGTAATGCCACCTCTGAATGATTGAATGAACTTCCACTGAATTAATCAATTCAATGTTCTCAAAATAATTAATAGTATACCGGGTGTCTACATTTAAAAGGGCTAAACTTCAAAGGGAGATTATACAAGTTATTTGCAACAAAACATATCATATAATGCATGGTCGAAATGTTGATGGTTATACTTCAATTTAAAATTTCTTGATTCCACGAAATATTTTAAGTTTTTCCATAAATTCAATTATATTTCAGTTATCCTTGTAACCTTGTCAAATTTAAAATAAGAAGGAACGGTTTTTTACTTGATAGAAGGATTTCCTTCTATCCATAAAAAACCGTTCCTTCTTATTTTATTTTATATATAATATATAATTATATTAGGTTTTTTAAATGAAGAAATTCATTATACAGTGTTGAATGGTTTTAACTAAGGCCAAATGCCTTATAAGCTTTGTATGATTTTTTGTGAACATGGAACATAGAGTACCTTGGATATAAAGGTACCTACTTACATGTTATTTGAAGATCATGTATTTCTAAGATGGCACTGGGTAAGTCTATACATTGTTTAATTGATTTAATTATTTTTTATATGTGAAGTTGAACTGATCTTATCGTAACTTTAATTATTTCTTGAGGATGTGCTACATGTTTTGAGATTTTTTGAAGTAAATTTAAATATATTGAATATTTCAAATAAATTAGTTTTTGAGAAGTTCTTGAAATTATGTTTTATATTTTTGAGGAAGAGTTATTTTTCATTAATATAGGATCAGAAAACAATACATTTTGTAACAAACAGGGCTTCGTAAGTTTGTCTGAAGAGTTCATTACGCATGCCTGGAACGAAACAAAAAATGTTTGCTTATTTATATTTCGATTGACAATTTATATTCGTTGGTTTTTCTTAATTCCGTTTGATATTGTATGATGAATTTTGATTTTATACGTCTATTAAATATGAGCAGTGCTTATAAAGACATTAATTTAATTCTTAAAGTTTCTTCAAAAAATTTTTTGAAATTAAAATTGTAGAAGACAACAGATTAAATCTGTTTTGATATTCAAATCTTGTCAAATTTGACCACATATCTGGAAACGGCATTAAATTTGCTACAAGGTAAAGTTCTGTGTTCTAAAAAATTCTTATTGCGTGCGTGGTAAGGAGATGAACATCACGATTCTGAAGTGAACAAAATCAGTCATATTTATTCAATAGTTTAACGGATGAAAAATTATTAATTATCGACATGTTTTCTTTTCATCAAAAATACCTCATTTAGGTATGACATTCGAATGACATATCAACTTTTGTGCTAGCTGCTTGTCCTCTACCATAATATCATGGCTAAGAAGATAACAAAAAGTTGAAATATTCCAAACCTAAATTTGCTTTATCTTGAAGCTCCTTGTGATTGAAGATCAAAGTAAACTTTTAATTCAAAATCTTGACAGTTTCTGTCGCTCAATAATTCGCGAAATTATCGGTTTTCATATCAAGTTTTAATATATGATATGAGAAGGATAGAAGGATATGAGAAGGTTAAGCGATATGTATAATTATTTCTGTCCTGTTTTAATCAATCAAAGCATAATCACAGAATAGAGAAATAATACAGAAGCAATAACCCATTTTCCTTTCGAATTTCGGGTCGAAAATGGTCTCATACGACTAGGTTGGACACACTGATAAAGAATTTGAGGTCAAAAGTAATTCCGTCAAATTCCGTCATCCTATCATTTCGTGAACACTCTCTAACTTTCGAACGCAAAGAGTAAGAGGTTTAAAAATTTCAGGGTAAAGCCTGAATATCTCGGTTAAATTTGTATACAGGCAAAATAGGTCCAAGGGTTTCGCAGTTATTCATTTTAAGTTTTTTTATTCATCTACTTGGCCATGAAGCATCTGGTTATCATGAACAAAGCCCTTGTGCCTGTATATTCATTAAATTAGACAAAAATTATCAACCAAATTCAATGGTGGCCTTTCGTCAATATAGAATTTCATTTATTTGTTTTATTTGGTATCCAATTATTGAGTAATAGGGAAGGTAACAAATGGAGGATTAAATTTAATTCTTGGAAATCGCTGAAATTTTAAGTAGTCTACATAATTCCGAACCAGTGTTTGGCATGTCTATTATACATTGGCATATATCTATAGGTGAGTTTCAAGCTTCCTCAAACAAAAATGACGAAATTTATGTTTGAACAACTGATTTGCATCATATTAGCATATAACAGACTGGGTCCCCGTATTTTACACTCGTATATTTTAAATAAACATTTTTCTTCTCATCGATATCCAACAGTCAACAAGACTTTTTCACAAACTGTTATATGTATATGGGTATTTGTCACGATACGCATACACGTTTGAATTACAAAATATGGCTTTCTGGTTATTCATTCCAGAAAAATGGTGTCCATGAGTTGTATTAACCTCTAACATTGTCGAATTATTCGCTACAAAATGATAATATTCAGTAGTTTCGCATATGCGAATTCGTAATTCGACCTTGGAGATATTAAAAACGCGGGAATTGTGGATGATAATAATTCGTGTTTCAAGGATTTTAGTTTGAATATACGTTTGGAGCTCGAATTATGAATATTATAAACATTTTTCAGGTCGACCCAGAACTATTCGTTTGCTATTCGAACTCGGCGATTATTGTGCGATAAATGGTTCCACTTTCTGAAAGAGTTTTTCCGTTTATAATACACAGGATGTTTTCAAGTGGAATTTTATTGAACAAAATGTTAAAGTTACGAAAAATATAATAGTACTATTTTGAGCTTAAGTTTTGAGTTCGAGAGACTACTATTAGTGTGTAGCGAAATCGTACGGGAACATAAACTCTAGTGGCTGACTAAAAGTAGAGTCAAGTCGATTATAAGACTGCTCACGATCGAGATAAATACAAGGCACAAGTTGAAACGCCGAACGCTACAAATCGACGCGTAGAAAGACATCCTCCATTCTTGTTTCATTTTTATAGACTTATAGACTAATAAATAGACAAAAAATTTGTTTTACTTCCAATCATACGGTACTCACGAAACTTCACACGAACATGCGCGTTATCATTATATCGGGTGTATTTTCAGGGTGATAGAACTTTCGATAGCGATAACTGTGATTTGACAGAAGGTAGAAGCCATGTTGTTTTGACATTTCTGTTCAGTAAGCATTGACAAATTATCATGAAAAGACTCACGCCGCAACAACGATTACAAATTGTTGAAATTTTTTTTCAAAATCAGTGTTCTATTCGCCAAACTTATACAGCACTTCGTGAAATTTATGGTTTACATAATCGTCCATCAGAGCAGCTTATTCGTCGAACTATCGATAGATTTCGGACAAAATTTTCTCTACTCGATGCAACAACAACAACAAGAAAAAGAACTATACGTACATAAGAAAATGTTGCTGCTGTAAGTCATAGTGTTAATGATGATGCAGATCTTTGTATTCATCGACGTTCACAACAATTTGGACACTGTGTATCCACCACATGGAAAATTTTGCGTAAAGATCTTGGTCTGCACCCATACAAGATCCAACTGGTTCAAGAACTAAAGACCCTTGACCATAATAAGCGTCGTTTGTTTGCTGATTGGGCCCTAAAAAAGCTTGAAGTTGATCCACTTTCTTATCGTAAAATTGTTTTTAGTGATGAAGCTCATTTCTAGTTAAACGGCTATGTAAGCAAGCCAATTTGCCGTATATGGAGTGAAAATAATCCTCAAGAAGTTCTGCAGGTTCCATTGCATCCTGAAAAATGCACTATGGTGTGCTTTACACGCTGGAGGCATCATCGGTCCATATTTCTTTAAAAACGATGCTGAACTTGATGTTACAGTGAATGGTGCTCGTTACAGATCGATGATCAATGATTGTTTGTTTCAAAATTTGAATGGTATCGACCCAGAAGTGTTTTGGTTCCAACAAGATAGTGCTACACCTCATGCTGCTACCGTAACACTTGATTTATTGAAAGAAAGATAATTTGAAATAAGGTTATTCTGATTTTCACAAATTTTTATTGTTAAACTCACAACAATTGTTTCGCTATCACAGTAGCATCATCAGGTAAGATCACATTTTGAATAACTAAGCTTGTTTCCGAAATCCGTGGCTATTTATATTACAGTAACTACAATAAATTTTTATTAGGCACTAAAACCCAAAAAAGGGTCCCTGCAAATTCCAGCTTATCTGAATATATTTAACAGAGGTGAGCTATTTAAATCTATTTGTTCGTTAAGTAATATTCCAATTTTATTATGTTTATTTATCTCTAGGGATTCTAACAGATTTAAGGCATAACTTTTGCTTTCTATATGTAGAATTTCAAAGTTATGGTTGAAATTATGTCCTGTTTCTAACAAATGGTTGGAATATGTGGAATTGCTTTTATTGTTGAGGAAACTCTTCAAATGTTCACACATCCTATGACGGAACGTTCTTCCAGTTTGACCTATGTAAATTTTAGGGCAATCACCGCAGGTTAACTTATAAACCCCAGATTTATCATCCTTATGTGTGTAGTCTTTATTATTTTTGATAAATTTACTCAAGTTTAAATTAGTTTTGAATGAAGTTCTCAAATTATATTTATTTTTGAGGTATGTAGCAATTTTCTCAGAAATACCTTTAGTGTAATTTAAGGAAATGTATTTAAAATTTTCTTTTATATTAGGAAACACCATATTTAAAGCTATTTTATTATTTTTCTTCATCAATAATTTGTTTATCAACTTTGGATCATATTCATTATTAAAAGCTATTTGTTTAATTATGTTAAGTTCTGAAATATAATTTTCTCGATTCATGGGAATATTAAAATATTCCCATGAATCGAGAAAATTATATTTCAGAACTTAACATAATTAAACAAATAGCTTTTAATAATGAATATGATCCAAAGTTGATAAACAAATTATTGATGAAGAAAAATAATAAAATAGCTTTAAATATGGTGTTTCCTAATATAAAAGAAAATTTTAAATACATTTCCTTAAATTACACTAAAGGTATTTCTGAGAAAATTGCTACATACCTCAAAAATAAATATAATTTGAGAACTTCATTCAAAACTAATTTAAACTTGAGTAAATTTATCAAAAATAATAAAGACTACACACATAAGGATGATAAATCTGGGGTTTATAAGTTAACCTGCGGTGATTGCCCTAAAATTTACATAGGTCAAACTGGAAGAACGTTCCGTCATAGGATGTGTGAACATTTGAAGAGTTTCCTCAACAATAAAAGCAATTCCACATATTCCAACCATTTGTTAGAAACAGGACATAATTTCAACCATAACTTTGAAATTCTACATATAGAAAGCAAAAGTTATGCCTTAAATCTGTTAGAATCCCTAGAGATAAATAAACATAATAAAATTGGAATATTACTTAACGAACAAATAGATTTAAATAGCTCACCTCTGTTAAATATATTCAGATAAGCTGGAATTTGCAGGGACCCTTTTTTGGGTTTTAGTGCCTAATAAAAATTTATTGTAGTTACTGTAATATAAATAGCCACGGATTTCGGAAACAAGCTTAGTTATTCAAAATGTGATCTTACCTGATGATGCTACTGTGATAGCGAAACAATTGTTGTGAGTTTAACAATAAAAATTTGTGAAAATCAGAATAACCTTATTTCAAATTATTTAATATGGATTTTCACCAAGTAAGGACTGATACAATTCAATATGAAAGAAAGATTGTGTTTTATTTCAATTTAAAGTTCTATCATTCTAAAAAAACACCCGATACTTGTGAATGGCGAATTTGGGATCAATCAAATATGTAGTTGGCGAACCCAGCCTAGATATTTAGACTCCGAATCTTTCCTGTAAGTTTCGCAGCTTTAGTTTATGTCCATTAGAAAGTTTGCGAGCTTACGGGCGGCCAGACAGAACAGAATTATTTTCGTCCTCGGATCCTTCATCAATGAGTCCAACCCAGTCGTATAAGTCTTTCGACTCAAAATTTGAAAATCACCGATATCTAGACGAAACGATAACAAGCTGTTTCCTAGAACAAGCGCGTAGAAAGAAATAAAACCCATTTTATTTTTATCGCAATTACGAATAAATTAATTTTTTCAAATAACCTTCCATTCGATTTTAGAAAATAATAACGTGCAACACATTTTCTGCAGTCATTAAAATCTGTTTGTTATTTTCATGTTTAGTTTTTCCATTACAAACTTTTCAATTCTATCTTCGTGAAAAGTTATGCTGAAATATAAAACCGACCAAATTCATTTATAGAAGCAATACGAGTATGCTCGAAATTATTGTAAAGAACTGCAGACATTGCAAAATAGTTCCATAGATGCAGACGTCCTTCCTATTTCGCTATTACATTATTAAACACTTCAAATTCGAAACCACGATAAGAGCTTGATAAGGACAAACCACGAATGTCAAGTTCTATGATTATTATTTCCATCCTGAAATGTGTTGCAGTTAAAATATTGCACAGTCTGCAGCGATTTTGAAAGTTCAATTGAATAACACTATTCTTTAAGTTTTACTATTATATGAATATTAATGAAAGTATATTTCGTAATGATATTACTAAATGATTAAAAAGATAAGTATCATGGCAATCAACCGTAGAGTGTTTGGGAATTTGTTAAATTCTCCTTTTTCTCAATTGCTTTTTTTATTGAACGAATCCCCAAATATACCATCAATTTACCCTTTTTAACATTATTAAGTAAAGTGACATCTTTCTCATTATAAAACTATTATTTTCTATACAATGTTCTGCAAAACCGGTTGATTTTGGTTTTTCAAAATAGACATCCTATGTTCTTTGATTCTATACTGTAAACACAGGCCTGTCTGTCCAACAGACATCCGCATACTCCATTAATTTCATTATTATATTCTATTTCACTGTTGAAGATAGTTTAAAAGAAAAGTAAATTTCTAGTCTGCACCCTTTTTTAACGGTGAACAGATGTAAGGTGACAAAAATGTCCGGGGTCAGTAGTCACGCTTCCCTATTGAAAACTGCGTCGGTTAAACGGGGCCATCAATATTATATTTCCTGGGCTTCAAGTTCTTGCTGTGATTGGGTTTCAGCTTGTTTAATACCTATTGATATGTATAGTTTGTAACAACGGCTCTGATCACAATAGGTCATCAAAATCCACGTTATACACTCCAAGTATAAATCAATTTATTCATCGCAGACTGATAGCAATAACGACTGCAATGATTTATATCGAAAATAGTCAATAGATTTCCTAGAAACTGGCTATGCAATCATATTTTATTAACTGTTGCAAAGCCATTCAAAGGAACGATACCTCAGGAACTGTAGAGGGCACGTCTGTATCATTACATCTTCAACGTTTAAAAAAAAGCGTTTCAACGAATCATACGGGAAATAGTTTTCTTCTCAAGCCAAAATAAAAGGGGTGTCTTTTACAGAGTGGAAACCATTATAGAATAAAATTATAAAAAACAGTGGGACACGTCAACTTTTAAATTCAATAGTGCGCTTTTAAAAAAATTAATTTGAATATGCAGGGTTATTTGCGCAAGTCCATTATTCTGTATTTTAAATGGAACACCCTGTACATTTCTATATTTTTCAAAGCTACTTAATAACCTGATTCTAACGAATTATATCATGGTCTATTATGAATAATACCGGATGGAATTTCGAAAGTATTTATAATTGGTTTCAAGACACTGTATAGTTAAATTACATGATGTAATTGATTTGACTACTTTGAAGTAGTAATGTTCTCAACCCCATTCTTGACAATAACACAGTCTCCTACAAAACTCGTTACTAACTTTTTTTAATGTTTGAGTTGAAATATTTCGCATTTCTGTAGTTATCCTTTCTTTGAGGTGTGCGATCGATGCTCGTCAGCTGTGCTTCATAAACTTTGTTCTTGAGGTAACCTCACAGAAAAAATTCCAGCGACCTAAGGTCTGGCGATCTAGCTGGCCTATCAATTGTATCTCTTCGTCCAATGCATTTATTGGGAAGATTGCGTTTAAGTAACTTCATACCATTGAAGCATAATGGGATGGGACTCCATACTGCTGAAACCAGACAATTTCGGTAGGAACAACTTCCTTTCTAATCAAACTCAAATATTTTTCGGCTGTCACAGCCCCATCTATGAATATAGAACCAATAATATGGTAACCATACTGCGTATGTGTCTCACGCATTCAATGAATATTTTCCGCTGACCAATATCTACAATTTTGTCGGTTCACCTCCTCGTTCAATGTAAATGTTCATTCATCAGAAAAAATGATTGTACCAACAGCTATTTCATTTCTGTTCAGTTTATTCATCACAAAAGTCATTTTATACGGATGAAGTCTTTCTTTCTGGAGACACAACAAGTTTTACGATTTACATTATTTCACGGGTAATTTGTCGTGTACTTGTCTTTGGATTCTCTGCAACACCCAACAAAATATCAAATTTCACAGTATCTTCAACGAATTGCAGTTTCCTATTTAATGGTTTGACGACAAGTTCAAGTTCTCTGAATTGTGCATGAATTTTAGACACCTTGTGAAATATTAGGCATCTGTGGACACATCTAGTTAAATAAGTTTGCCACTTCAACTTGACTTCTGCAATTATCCCCGTAACCGGTCATCATTAAAATCTCAATTCGGTGAGTCTCAGTTAAATTTTTCATCAATACTTCTACAAGAAATACGTTTTCAATTAAGAATTTACTATTGCGATGTAAATCTCAACACCGCAACGTCCGACTGGAAACCATCTACATTATTTGCAGATTTTCTTCATTAATCAAATTATCTATTGGGTGTTTTTTAAAGTGATAGAACTTTAAATTGAAACGAGTAGAGTCGATTGATCTATATTTTTCAATCGATCCGGTTTGAAGAAGTCATTTTTTTTAAATAATTTTCTATAATTTTAGGTGGGATCTACTTTTCGTTCAAATTCCGTCTTTGGTCACCCCCGTTTGGTCATCCCTACGCGGCATACGCGTAGGGCGGTGACCGTTTGGCGAGCGCCGGAAAAGTCTGGAAATTTTCATCCGCTCGTTTCGTCGCGACGGAAAGTCATCCGCGAAATATATGGGCTTTCGCGGGTAGCGGGTCTATCGGACCTTCGGTCCGAATGGGTATTTTCGCGACGGGTTTCGCCCGTCGCGAGATATATCCATTTCTTCCGACGGTCCGAAAATTTTCGGACGGTCTCCGTACTTAACTTCGCGGATCGCCCCTATACGTACACCACAGAAACGGTTCGAGATCGCGGTGGGCGGGGCCTGTTTGTTTACAAATGGAGTGCGCGGGAAAAGTCCTGAAATTTTCGAACTTTATCCGCCCGTATCTCGGGAACGGAGGGACATCCGGGAACGGGAACGGTACTACTGTCTGGAGGGAAGTGCGGACCTTTGGTCCGCACTGATATCCAGGCGACGAGCTTCGCCCGTCGGGATCCTATGCGTCTGGAAGTTAGCACTTACATGATGGCGATATCGATGGTTGGTTGCCATGGAAATTACTGTTTTAATATATAGTGTAAGGACAAAACACATTTAAATTAAGATTTAAGCCAATTTTTTTTATTTGAAAGATAGTTTTATGACATTACGTTTTAAAAATAATTTCCGGCATATGTCCACCATGGCTAGCTCTGAGGAACCGCATTCGACCAGACCAACTTCGGACCACTTTTTCAAGTAATTTAGGCCTTATTTCATCAATAAGGTTATGTTGGCTTCCAAAGCGTTCACTGTTCCTGGTTTATCAGCATAAACCAACGACTTGACATAACCCCAAAGAAAATTATCCAGTGGAGTTATGTTGCATGATCCAATCAATTGGCCGATTGGACCATTTTTCGAAATAATATGTTGCAAAAGGCCTTTGGTGATAATGCTCTATCGAAAACTCGTGCATATCAGTGGTACAGAGCCTTCAAGGACGGTCGTGAAGTGGACGCCCATCGACGGCTTCGATCGAAGATAACGTCGATAAAATTAAGGAAAGGGTGCTGGAAAACCGTCGTACCAGCTTGAGAGAGATAGCACATGATCTTAAGATATCCCACGAGTCCGCACGTACGATTTTGATTGATATTTTGGGCATGAGAAAGGTGGCCGCACGACTCGTACCGAAAGACCTGAATTTTCTTCAAAAACGTCATCGCGAACAGGTTGCTTCAGACATGCTGGATCGCTGTAATTCCGAGTCTACATTCATGGAACGCATTATAACTGGTGATGAGACCTGGGTCTACGAGTACGATATGCAAACAAGCCAGCAATCATCGGAATGGGTGGCAAAAAATGAGCCGAAACCGAAAAAACCACGCCAAAGCCGCTGGAAAATGAAGGTGATGCTCATTGTTTTCTTCGATATCCGTGGCGTGGTGCACTACGAATTCGTTCCAGAGGGTCAGACGGTAAACAAGGAGTATTACCTAGGCGTTATGAAACGTTTGCGTGAGCGTATCCGTAAGAAGCGGCCAAATTTGTGGGCGAACAACTCATGGATTTTGCATGACGATAACGCGCCTTCTCACCGAGCTACGATTGTGACCGACTTTCTCGCCAAAAACTCAACAAACGTGCTTCAGCAACCACCGTATTCGCCGAATTTGGCTCCCTGCGACTTTTTCCTCTTCCCAAAACTAAAATTGCCCCTTCGTGGCACCCGTTTTGAGTCGATTGAAGCCATAAAACAAAATTCGGCGCGAGAGCTAAAGTCCATCCCGGAAAGCGCCTATAAAAAATGTTTCGATAATTGGAAGTGCCGTTGGCCTAGATGTATTGGAGCAAATGGAGCCTATTTTGAAGGCGACCCAATAAATTTTGACGATTAAATGTAAAAATGTTGTTTTAATTGAAAATTCCCGGTACTTTCTTGACAGAGTAGTAATATACCCTTTGTATTTGCTATTGCAAATTGAATACGTTAACGTACGAGCGTCTGATGTATTTATGTTCTGTGGCTTCAAAGTACTGCTTAAATCTCATTTCGAAAGATAAACTGAATTTCTTGGTTTGCTTAGTTTTCGTGATGTGCTTTATAGCTATTTGGGGTTGTTTCTGTTCGCTCTACAGCGAATGTCTACAACGAATGTTGGATAAGAACTTTACCTGTCACTGGCGATAAATAAAGCTTTCTTTAAAAGAACATCAAGGAGCTTTTCACATTGCCAGGCGAAACGCTGAAAAGAATACCGCAAGTCGTCCACTTTTAAAAAGCCTAGATAGAGAGATAGAAACTGAACCATCCACTTAAAAGATCATCACAAATGACATTTGTATCAGAATGGTGAACGACGTAACAATCGACACGAAAAGGCCGCGCAAAAAAACCATAGTCTCTTTCGCCACACTAATGCACTTCTGCATGTTGAACGTCGTGTTGTCAGGGATGAAACCACGTTGGCAATATTCACCGACAGATGCTATCACGTACTAACACGTCAATTGCTCACTGGAAAACTAGCAGGCGAATAAAATTTTGATTTTGACGACTTGGTGACCGATATTTAGACTTGGATTCCCTCTAAGAACAGCAACTTCCTCATCCTTGATATTGACTGTCTGCCAAGCAAATGGGAAGCACTAATTGAAGTTGATCGTGAAGGTGCTTCAGAATAAACAAATACAAATGTTTCTGTTGAATTGAAACGGTAGATAATCATGCAAAAACTAAATGAATAAACTAATAATAATAAAACTATTTACAAACATTTTTCGAAATAATACCAATATTTCAAACCATAAAATGGTCAAAACATCCACGATTTTGTTGCATAGTACGTAAGTAATTATTCAATTTCCTTGGGATGATATAAATAAAGGAACACATAAATATTTCTTTGTAGCATTATTTTGAACTTATAGAATTAATATTTTATTTGAATCACTCCACATCAAATGCGGCTTCATCAAATTATGTTTTGGGTATGATAATTCTAACACCATCTAGAGTAAAAGTATTTTTAATTTTCCTACATTGGTGACTGCAACAAGAATATATAACAGAAATTTCTCCTTTTATTTTAAATTCCTTCCATTTATTATTTAAAAGTTATTGCTCACGATGAACTGAAATCTACTACTCTATTTTGTTTTTCTGGCAGTAAGATACATTTATCTTTTCTTTTCTGAAATGCTACAAATGTGCTTTATATCGACTCCATTTATAAGCACTTTTCATTTTGTAATTTTATGATCTTAAAACCGACATCCAATTTTGTTTCCTAAGAGATATCGGTTTTCCTCTGTTATTCATTCTGTTCATCAACTCAGTTTATCTGAACCAGTTGATAAGGATGATTTTCTGTATGAAGTTAGCGCCTAAAGCTCATTTCACAACTTTGTTTTCGCCAAATCACGACTTCCTGAAACAATTGGTGACATCAGAGACATGTTTTCACTTCCCAAGTAATTCTAAATTAGTTGCATTTGCATTTTACATTCTCGATGAGACTTTGCAATGTGTAGTCACAAATACTCACCTATATGTGTTCTGTTTATACTTTTCCTAATTCCCTTTGATGTTTAGATAACCTAGAAATCAATGCAATAAAGCTGATTGCTGCAAATGCAAATTTAAACAATGGTCGCGCAAAAATAAAGCTTCTCACGAATTATTTGTTTTCGCTGATTGCAAATATGGACAAGTTTGAATGGGAGGGAGAAGTGGATGGTTGAAAATGAATCGTATTAAATTCGATATGGTTAGGTAACCAGAAAAGCCGGCTTTTCACTGTAAGAAATAAGTAAACAGATCCAAACCTACGACAAACGCAGTAGAAGTACGGCTGAATCAATGAAAGTCAATATGGTATTTACGCTGACACAAGATATGGGTTGAAGCAGCCGCGAATAGATTAGGAAAACGCATTACAACACACATCTACGAGACACATGACCGAGATGACAACCAAACGAGAACAGCGACCTACTAAATAGAAAGTTACTCACAGTTGTGGAAAAGTGAACCATTAATCCATTTCAAACGAAAAACGGAGCATTTCATCCACCCACACTCAACCAAACACCGTCTATGTGCCCCTAATGTGCACCTGAAAAGTACGTGTAAATAAATCGAGGGGGTTAAGCGGTTGAAATATGACTAAACAAACGCAATTTCCGCGACCGTACACGATCGAGAGGAAAAGCAGACTGTCGAGAATCTTCGTGCGCAATCTCCTCGCTTCGAAGTTATAGTAATGGATGCCGCGCGTGCGCTATAGGGGTATCTATACGCACATCGTGCCTCCTCAACTACGATCGAGCGATGCCGGCGTTTTGCCTTGCATTTTACTTGGTGTAAGAGATGGTCTCGTAGGGGTGACTTGGTTTAATTGATGCGTGGGTGTTTGTTTGGGACAACAGGAGGTGCGCACGCAGTGTCGGGATTGATTTCACGTTTCAGTTACACAGGGATTTTTGAAGAAACTGCAAACATTCTAAAGCTATTAGAGTAATTGCGATGATTTGAACTGTTCCTACCAGTATATCAGTCAGTTCGCTGCTTCGATAAATTACAGTAATCAGGTGTGAGAATATTAAAGAAAACTGACCTTACAAACAGATGATTTTGTATTTAAAATACTGAATACACAAGAATGTTCAACACTTAGGTTATATAATATAATAGCTTAAAAAAAAACACCCCATGATAAGGAATAATGCTTGAACCACAGTTGTAGACTAGTAACTTATTTCTAATCAAATCATTCTGGCAATAATAATAAGGATAATCATAGATATATATTCACAACATCAAGAAAATTTACAGACTGTCAAAAATTACTCAGACTGAGCAATCAGCAGTTATATACAGTTGCAGTACAAATCTCCATATCTCCCTTCTCCATACGTCCCCATCTAGAGCGTCATTAGCATCTATATCACAGGCCTCCACTGCTTCCTGTATTATACCGTTTCAGGATTTCCATGGTGTACCCCGTTCTCTTCTACCGACAGGCGTCCACTGAAAAACCTGAACCTATCCTCCTACATTCGAAGGACATGTCCAAACCATTTTAGTCTATCCGCTGTAGTATTGTCTCCTCTGCCTTTATAATATGTCTTATTTCACTAACTTCTTCTGTCCATTCTTGATATACCAGCGCTTCTTCTGAGGTAGTCCATCTCCACTGACTGAAGTTTTCTCTCAGAGTCTGCTGTAAGTGTCTACAGCTCTGAGCCATAGCACAGTACCGATTGATGTTCTCTCTGATGTCTTTCACCAAATGTTAATATGTGATAAATCGAATGCTTTCTTTCTTATCTGAGATTGTTTTTTTGATTTACCTTTCTTCAGTTCATGGGAAACATGACCAAATGGCTGAGAAGTAGACGTCCAGGTGTACCATACATGCGCAAGATCGGTTTTTGACAGTACGTATGCATAGAGAACAATTGAGAACCTGTCAGATCGTGCTTCTGCATGCTTTTGATGTTGCGGTTTCAATGGAAGCAGTATTTCGAAGACTTCATGAGGTTAATCTACGTTTAAGACGACTGAAGTGTTCCATCAACATAAGCTCAAAGGCGTGTTGGATTGGCATGGCAAAATAGCGCGTGGATTGGAAAACAGAATAGAAATTTATCTTGTCTACAGATTAATCAATTCTTTTCGAATAGTGGACATGTTCGAGTTTAGAAATCGTAGACCGGTACAAGAAGTTCATAGTATAATACAGTAGCTGATACAAGTTTGCAGAGAAGAACAAATGAATCCCTCACAGAAGATAGTAAACAATTCTTTCATCATAAATTAGCACTGGAAGAAAAATCGGCAACTTTTAGAATAATCTCAAAATTTCTGAACTTCCTTAACTTTTGTGGGGTAGCTTATCCTGAGACCCCAACAATCTAATGGGGGATGTTGAGTCTGTGAAGTCTATTCCTTGGTGGAATGAATGATAATATTGAGTTCACTGCAACTATCCGTTTCTGATTGAAGATTTCGAATCCTCCTCCTTTGGAAAATCGGCAGATCCTGAGCGCGAACTGATGTTTCTCCAAGGAGAATACTTAATATTAATAGATGACACTTGTAAGTTTATTTTTTGATGTTGAGTTCCCAAGATAGTACTCCACCTATGAATTTGATGGTCTCATCTTTACTGTTGATGACAAGGTGTTATCCTCTGGACTGATTTATTGATGGCAAGTTTCATCTGAATCAATTGTTAGACTTTGAGAAATTTTCTTCTATTCTCCGCTGTTATCTCAAACCTTTTTGTACAGAAAATCTGCAACAAAGTGGAAAATTTACTCTAAAAATTGTCTGCTGAATTGTCTTCAGGGGGTGAAAGAATTTGTCGATATAAGAAGATAATGCTTATATTCCCAGGATCGAAAGTGAACCATTTTCAATATAAGAGATGAAAAAGTTCATTTGTTTTGCATATTCTATGTAAGCTTAAGTACTTGAGTTAGCTTAAGGAATTCGTACATTTCCATACTTTTTGTGAAACTATTTAAATCGTAGGTTTTCTGTAAATAAGGTCTAATATTTTTTCTGGGTTATTTTTTGTTTCTTAATTTGATTTGGAAGGTTGCATATTCCTTCTGTATTTACTTATCTTTTTTTACATCATTCTCGTATCTTCCACTATCTACGAAAAATTTGCTTGAAAAACTAATATTTTCAGAAAGGAGTAGAGAAATCCAGAGAAAATCTAAAACATTTCAGTAACTAGCATATTAGGAGAGGAGTGGAGAAATCAGGAGAAAATCTGCAACATTTCTCAGCTGTATATGTTTTAGGAAATAAAAGCGAGTGAAGTTTACGTAATTCCATTGAATTAAATTCAGCCGTATGAAAGAAAATAGCAAAACATAAACGAGAATTCTTACACCAATATGGTGTGGTTTTGACTACGGTATATTGACATGTTCTTGGAATTTCAATAGACAATACTATAGTTTCACACAATTTTTTATTCGTTTATTTTATCCTAATACTACTTGATCTTCTGTGAATATCCCTCAAGGCTATATCGGCTTGTGTGAGTTAGGAGTTCAGTTGTGTTCTAGGTAGGCTTTGTTACTACGATCTTTAGGTTACAGCACTGCTAATTTTAGACACAACAGTGAAATAATGGCCAAAACGTGTCCAACTAGAAAATTTCTTTCCCACCTGAATAGGATGTGAACCTGTTCTACCACAAAGCTATCGACAATAGTTCTGCACTGAGTCTCACTTATATTTATGAAAGTATAATATAAGTTGTTTAATAAAATTTTCCTTCTCCGTCAAGACCAAACTCAGAAATATGTTTTCAAAATGAAGTTTAATTTCTTCAAACGATAAATAACATTTTTCCTCTGACAATTTGGAGCTTTACTTTCACAACTCCAGACTGTTATGAGAGACTTCCTAAGAATAACCAATCCATATGGTGGAAAATATCACTTTCATTTCCAACATGTTCCATTTTTTTTAGTATAAGTATAGTATAAAAAATTTAGTTTAATGATTGATTACACATATTTTGCGCTCAAGAATTTTCAAATTGTTAAGTTCAACTGCATTTGTCACATTCTGATATCGAAAACCTACAAATAAAATTGTCAATCATTATTTTCGACCAGAACCTTTCAGATAAATTTTGAAAAGAAATTTAAAAAAACGTTTTTATTCAGATTAAAGCTTAATAAAATTCTTTGTTTCTGAAAAGAAGTCATGAAAATACCTACGTCTCATAAAGTTCTTCACTTTGATTCCTTAATTCCGAAAAGCCATCTCATTCAAGGTATTCATTACTTCAGTTGAAAAAGAAAACAAATGATAGGATGCTATTCAAATTTAATGTTTTGCAGAGAAAATTAAATACAATGAGTTTTCCATTACGTGTTCCGGATTTCAATAACATATGTCAAACAGAACTGTCTCGAAGCCTCATATGCTTAGTTGAAGGTTAACCATTTAACAATATGGATCGTTTGTCTACTGCTGAATGTGTGAAAATAGTGAAAAATTACTACATCTGAGCGTACAATTTGTAACACAGTGGAAAAATTCCAAGAGGCTGGATCTCTTGCTGATGTCTCAAGGCCCTTACATCATCGAAATGCACGCTCGACCGAAAATATTTCTACTGTAAGTGAAAGCGTTGAAGAAGATCCAAATTTATCAATTCATTGTCTCGCACAACATTTGGGCCTCCCTAACGGCACCCTATGGCGTATTTTGTATCTGGATTTGCATCTACATCCTTATAAGGTTCAGTTTACACAAGAACTAAAGCCAGCTGACCATAGAATGCGTAGAACATACGCCGATTGGGTGCTTGAACAAAAACATTTGGATGACGATTTGTCGCATCGAATTTTCTCTAGCGACGAAGCACTTTTTTCACTCGGTGGCTATATAAAAAAACAAAATTGTCGCATCTGGGGCAGTGAAAATCCATTACATCTACAAAAAATCATTGTGCGATGGTCAATTTGGCCCGTACTTCTTTGAAAATGAAGAAGGTGTCACTCAAACCGTCAATTCTCATCGCTATAGCCAAGTGATTACCGATTTTTTTGGCCTTAAATTAATGATATGAAATTGGTAGAGATGTGGTTTCAGCAAGATAGTGCAACAAGCCACACAACACTACCTATTTTGGCTTTATTGCAAGAAAAGTTCACAGGACGTGTAATTTCTCGCTACGGCAATGTGAATTGGCTAGCAAGATCTTGTGATTTATCGTCTTTGGGTTTTTTTAAGAGGGTTATGCGAAGGATCTTTTTCATGCCGATAAGCCTTAGACTATTGAGGATCTGAAAATCTACATTTGTCAAGTTATTGGTGAGATATTGTCAGAAATGTGCCGGCGAATCATCGAAAATTACCTCACAAGGATCGAGTCCTATTGAGATTCACGCGGAGGACATTCAAATGATGTTATTTCACAGCTTTTTATTGAAATAAAAATTTGATCGATATTCTAAATGAAAGATTGTTCTTCTACATTTACTTTTGGAAACACAAAGTGTTAACTGTGTATATGAAATGTTACATCCAGCCTTTACTTGAATCTAACTCCAAAGTTATAAGCTGCTCATGAAAAAAGTCTAATGTGAAATATTTATTTATAGTCATATAATTCACAAACTGCGGGAAAACCTTGAAAATGTCTCGTGAAAACACATAATATACAGGTGGTCCAACAAAAACTTAAAACCTCAATTTTCCGACTTTAAAATGAAAATGTGAAAAATCGCTCGGACCCTTCAACTTCTGATTCGAATGGGAACAACTTTTCCGCTTTTTTCATCCCCGTAACTTCAACCCTCTAACGGGGGTGAGCATAAACCATTGATTTTAAATAGGGATGAGGGGTGTTGCGATAACTAATTTTGAAGATCGTATCGAGTACTATCCGACCCTAAGCTATCTCTTCAAAATATCCATCGATAATGAAATAACAACGAAAATAGTGAAAGAGGCAATGTGGAATTTATCTCGAGAATATTATTCGTATTCCACACCTTTCAAAGGTATTTAGTAATTATGTTATTAATTTTTTGTCCAAAAAAGTATTAATTTCTCGTCCAAAAAAGTAGACGGACCATGTTTTTGATTTACCTTAGTCTATCGTGAATCTTATAAAACGTTACAAGTGTGTCAAAGCGATTGTAAATTTGTAGTAGAATTAAAATGGTGTATTCCATAGAAGAAAGGGTGGAAATGATAAAAATATTGATTAGAAATAACGACTCTACGCTAACAACAGCGACTTTATTTAACGAACGACACACTGGAAAAAATGTATCCGCTGCTTACATTGTGCAACTGGTTGCCAAATTTCACGCTACTGGTTCAGTCGAAAACAAAAAGAGGGTGCATGAAAGAGACGAAGAGAGGGGCGTGGCTGTCTTAGGTCATATAGCAATGGATTCGACCTTGACTACTAGGTCTCCACGAAGCGAAAGTACCAATTCAGCTGTGTCAACTCATACATTCCTATATATAAAATCACTCCTTCCAAGCTAAAATTTCCAACGCGATCTCTCAACCTAGAGATCTTGAAGCCGGGGTGCCCCAGAGCAGTGTTCTCTCCCCACTTCTATACGCTCTTTGCACAGCGAATATTCCTAAAACCGACCGCTCTTCGCTGGCAGTCTTCGCAGACGACACAGCAATACTTGTCCGATCCAAAAAGCCAGAGCTAGCTACCAAATATCTCCAGGAAGTCGTCGACAAACTGGAAGAATGGTGCTGTAAATGGCTTATCAAAGTCAACCCTGAAAAAAGCTCCGCTATGCTCATGGCACGCAGAACAGCACCCCCGTCAGGACACGTCGAAATTTTCGGCAAAAATATCCCCTGGGAGTCGTAAGTCAAATACTTAGGTGTCATTCGAGACAAAAGACTCTCATTCAATCAGCACCTGGACCACGTCGTCCGAAAGGTAAAAATGGTGCTATCAAAACTATCTCCGCTGCTTTGCCGTCGCAGCAAAATGTCCATCCCAAATAAACTGAACCTCTATAAAACTATAATCAGACCCACAGTAACCTACGCTTCCGCATGCTGGATCCACGGACCCTCTGCCTCGAAGCTCCAACAGTTACAAATTTTCCAAAATAAAATACTCAGGACCATATTCAACGTACCCTGGTGTGTTCGCAATTCCCAACTCTACCGCGAGGCGAACTTACCACCGTTAAAAGAATTTCTCCATGAAACCGCCCTGAAAACACTCGCTAAAGCAGCGAGCCATACTAATCCACTAGTCAGACAAGCCGTCGACTACGTTAACTCATCGTCCAGATACAGGCGTCCCAAGCTTGTACTCCAACGCAACCCCAATGACAATCACTAAATCAGTGTTTCTCCTAAATCAGCACCTAGTGCAAATACTTCCAAGGAAAGTCCGATAAATAACCAACCGATGGAAGGTTGACACACCTTTCACAGCCCCAACAGTCTGAAAACCTCTTCTGGATAAGCGCTCTAGAGGAGGTAGACGTCCAAGCCATCATCATTCCCACTCTCATATCCCGATAGAGTTGAAGGAGTCTATGACTCGTATAGCTCGAAACAGGACTTTTAGCTGGTAGACTCCCTCTTTTTGCTGAGTTTTTGCAACCTAGCTCACTGAGCTAGTTTGGGAAAGCCCAGGAAACTGAGATGTAGTGAACCCAGCGCTGTTTCCACTCCTTATCAGTGGGGTGGATTCGTCCATAGGGAGGATTCGACCTGTATAAAAAAATAAAAGTTGACTACTAGGAAATTGTCCGATGTATCTGGTGTTTCACGCACAACAATCATGAGAATCCTGAAACAACATAAATTGCATTCTTATAAGATACGATTGGTTCAGGAACTGAATGAGGATGATTACGTCCCGATCACCGACTCAATTTCTGTGAAGTGGTCAGTAAAATGATTAACGGTAATCAAAACTACATGTTCGATATCTGTTTTTGGGACGAGTTTTCATTTTACCTTAACGGCATTGTAAACAGGTATAACTGTCGGAATTGGTTATATGAAAATCCAAGATTATTTCAAGAGGTGCATGCTCAGCGTCTCCAAAAATTAAATGTTTGGGCGGGTATGTATGGAAATCGCATAATCGGCCCTTTTTTATACCCGGTAATCTCACTGGCCAAATTTATTTAGATCTGTTGGAGAACGCTATTTAACCTGCCCTCGTGCAAGTATTGGATAATGCAGAAGACCATCAAACAATTATTTTCCAACAAGATTGGAAGAAGGGGACATATTGAGAGACCACCTAGATCACCTGATCTGGCTCCACTGAACTTTTTTCTATGGGGTCACCTGAAATCCAAGATTTACTCTACCCAGCCTGAATCACTGGATGATTTTCGAACTCGGATCATTGATGAATGCCGTCAAATGCACCAGAAATCTTCAGTAGCGTACGTGAACGTTTTCAGCAAAACTTATGTTACTGCATTGAAGTGAATGGTGCTCATTTTCAGCATATATTAAACTAATCACAAAAGTAAGTACTCTTCCACTATTTTACCTATCATTTCGTTATCGATGGAAATTTTGAAGCGAAATTTCAGGATCAGATAGAACTCGATAAGATCTTGAAAATGAGGTATCGCAACACCCCTTATCCCTATTCAATATCAGGGGGTTGTACTCACCACCGTTAGGAGGTTGCAGTTATGGGGATGCGAAAAGAGGAAAAGTTGTTCCCACTCGAATCAGAAATTGATGGGTCCGAGCGATTTTCCACATTTTCATTTTAAAGCTGGAAAATCGAGCTGTTAAGTTTTTGTTGGACCACAGTGTATAAATAATACACGAAGCCTCTCTCTCTCTTTCACTTATGTTAGTCGCAAACAACTTTTCGCTTAAGTCAAAGACAGCCAGTCCATTTGTTTTAATGTCTATGGTCTGATTGGGCGCGAAGTCATAGAATAAAATACTCACTGCAACGCAACAATGACTAAAAGCCATATGAACTTCACGAACTATTGTATTTGTTGAATTTGCACCATTCTTATAGAAAATTTTCACTATCAGTTCATTGTGTGAGCGTACAGCGATCCATTTTTAATTTCTGCTTATCAAATGCGATATTCCTGTCAGTTTCATTTGAACACTTCAACAATGGCGCGGAATTCAAAATGAATTCTTCATTTGGAAGTCCAGATACATTAGTGGATATATTTTTCATGCCATTAAATAAAAAAAGTGTCTCTTACATGTTTCATCATTTTGTGAAGGTTTTTACTGTATTCTGATTCATAATTGTTTTTTTTTAACTTTCTGAATCAGCTTTTATGTAACTTTAATAACTCTTCTTAGCCAGTCGTATAGGAAATTAGTTGTTATTAAAGTTTACAAAGAGAAAATGAACATAAAATTCGAAATCTCAACTTGTACGAGAAAACAAATCTGAATTTCCGACGCACATCTACCAATAGGAGTCAGGTCGAAATGCTATAAAGCCATAAAGCGTTGCCCATTCATTTAATTACCCACAATTTGCATGTTCTAAAAAGGAATAACTTATATTGGCAATAAACTAAATGGATGCCGTTTGCATTGAACCAGCTCTTTACCATATTAGACGCGAAATGTCCAGACAATAAACTCGTCAGGTAAATGCAAACAAACAGTCTTCAAACAACGGGTTATAATGACTCATTCTGCTCTAATGAGCTGAAAAATTTGCAACCCATGAAAATAAGAAGAAAGCGCGAATGAATCAGCGGATCGATGGGTGGAGATGGATTGGTCACCGGAGTGCAAAGTAACTTCTCGTAAAACGTTTTAATGGGTTTCTTTGAATCTCAATTGTATCGATATCAAACCTTGTCAGGCAAAATAATTTGCTCGATTCACTAGAAGTGCAATGATTTCATGAGCAACCTGTGTAGGTTGTCAAACCAAGTTGTGTAACTTGGTTTATTCTTTCGAGAAATTGATCGAATCACAGTTAGTCCTGATAAAGTTAGTTGAGAACACAACACAATCGCAGTGTAATTGATGTCCAGAAGAAGTTATATTATAACATAACTCCCCAGTTTACACTATAGATCAATTTCAGTTATTAATAATTTTGCATAATTATTTGAACTCGATCCAAGTAAATGGTAGAACTCTAACAACCGACAAAGAGATCACAAACGCCTTCAAGAAACATTTCCAGGAATCATTCAAGAAGTCGACCATCAAAGAATTTAAAGAAACCCCTCGAAAGAAAATAGAATACTGGTATTATAACAACTTTTAGCAGATCCTGAATACCAACCAATAACAGAAGATGAATATTACAAGGTCCTAAATCATGGAAAAAACACGACTCCTGGCTTCGACAACATCTCTATGAAAAAACTACGAAAATTGGATACATCCATCAAGAAATGATAGGAATATATAACTTCTGCATTACTGCTTTTTGGGAAGCTATGAATAACTGGAAAAATGTCTTGCAATATTCCTTGATCCTGCCAGAGCCTTTCACACTGTTCCACGGAACAAGCTACTCGGGAGAATGCAGGAATATAGAGGACTATCTATGGGAAAACTCGCAGCTGTTGGGATTGGAGCATGTGAATGTGTGAATTCTACCAGGTTTTCGAATTGGTATATGAGCGTAGCTCTTTCACCAAGTGACTACTCAGCAGTCTCCACAGTCTGCTCCCAGAGGCAGAAAGCGTGATAAGGATTACGCCATATCATCGCGTGAAGCGAGAACCCCTCCGAAGAGATCAACCCACCAGCTTTCAGTTTGGGATTCAGCTCGAAAGCCTACAACCGTGTGACTGGCAGCAGCGAAGCACTATCTAACCTCTACTGGCCCTGCAGGTCAGTACCCAAGTTGGTTGGGACGCAACTCACTCGCCGGAAGGGCTTCTTATCCAAGCACCCGAACGCAGTCCCATGAACTAAGATAAACCCAAGATTGATGACTCAACTGATTCTGGTACGAGCACCATCAACGGGGCTGTACATCATGACCCACGAACCATGTGAAGTCTTTTGATTGGCGTCAAGCACTAACCTGGCACTCGCGGGCTAAGCCATTTCGTCGAGACCCTAAAATGTTAAGCAATAGATCCGGGTTCAGGACAAGGCCGGTCGAACCGTCAAGTGCCTCTAAACCCTGAGTAATTTCATGAGAATATCCCGAAAATGAGGATCTGCGAACAGATAAATGAAATAACTCCAAAGTCCGGCATGCGGACTTTCAAGCAGCACCCACTCGAGTCCAACACCAATCGAGTGGCCAGGTGATACAAGTATAACCTGTGGGCATCCACCCTCTCGAGGTAACGCAGTATGCTACATAACGCACTCAGACATTGTCATCGAAGATTTACTGCAATAGGGTGGAGTACGTTAGTTTTAAGGGAGAAGCCCTGTACTGCGGCAGACTCCCTGTCACCGGCTCAGCCCTCCATTTCACCATAACGTCAAAACTAGGGCCCCATTCTCGAAATCTTCCACCACACAAGTCCAGTGACTGGCGCGAATGGCATTAATTTAGGCATCCAGGCGTAACCCTCCATTTCGCCGGGACAAAACTAGGGTCCTAGTCAAAATAAGCGCCCCCAGCGCGACAAGCTTTAATGCCATGGGGGTTAAAACACGAATGACAGAAGTGCTGCCAGACTAGAAATAACCACTACTTGAAAATGCAAACGCTAGATGGCTCACCCTTTATTGGGAAATTTGTGAAAAATCCTCTTCAAAGTAATATACCCTTTCAATTAATTTTTAAATAATAATAAATTGTGGAAATATTCTTTATTATTGTATTCAATCAAAATGAATTTCCATGAGGTAAAGACCTATTCAATTGATTAAATTCAGTATTCGGACTCATCTTCTACACAGACTCCATTTCGCTTGGGGTAAATTCGTTTAGAATTTATCGAACCTTATTGAAATGCAAACTAAAAACCACCAAATTCTTAAGGCAAGGAATTCATTATCATTTTCAGCGTGATCGACCATTCGATAATTAATCGAGTCTGCATACAAATCTCAATCTGCTCTTGCAAATACTTGCTATCTTGACTAGACAGCTAGCTCGAGGCGATTCGTCCGATATGCATTTGGATTGTACGAAAAGGTTTATGGGTTGAAGAAAACAGACTTTATCGAATAAATTAATTTAACTTGTGTGGTCTGACTATTACTCACTTCACCGTCTTTTGCATGGATGGCCGAAAGACAATCTGAGACTGAGAGGTGTGTTAAATGTCATAACGTTAGTTCTAAAACGTTACGGTATACTATACTCGCATGGATAACAGAGAATTTAATGAAGCAAATATTAGGGACATGATATCCAGTATAACCTTGCGGTAATTTAGTAAATATGAAATAAAAATTTTGATAACGAAGGAGCGAAAAACACTAAGAAAGAAATGTGACATATTATTTCATAAAAATGAACAACTAAGGAAAAAATTATTCTTAGTGAGAAAAGGTTCGCACTCAGAAGAAATGATTTCTTCAATTAGGTGGTTTGGTTGAAATATTTGGAATTTGAATATCAAAACAGATTTATCTGTTAGTCTTCTACAATTTTAATTTCAAAAAAATTTTTATTCACAAAAAATTTTTAGAATTAAATTAATGTCTACAATAAGCACCGCTTATATTTAATAGACATATATAATCAAAACTCAATTTATAATGTCAAATGGAATAAATAAACCAACAGATATAAAAGAGTCATTAAAGTTAATAAATAAATATTTAAAGGAGACAAAATTTTGTTTTTGATCTTACCATTATGAACACCAATTCCTTTTCAAAAACATGAAACACAACTTGAGGACTTCTCAAAAAATATATTTTATTTGAAATATTTAATATATCTAAATATTCAAATAAGTTAATACAAAAATCTTTCAAAACATGCACTATATCTTCAAAAAACAATTAGAATTTTGATAATCTCTTCATCGGCCCTAAATAATATTCCAAATATCAAAATCAAATAATAATCACTATATCTTACCTCCACGTGGTAACAGGATAAATTGCTTTAAACAGACTAACTTTAAAATTCAAGATAGTCTATGTTCTGCACAAAATCACAGAAAAGTGCAAGGTATTATAAGGTTTTCTCTAAACCATTGACATTCCATAATGAGATTTATTCAAGCCTAAATATAATTATATATTATGTATAAAATAAAATAGAAAAAGGCTTTTTACTTGATAGATGTTATTATTATTTTGTTATTTATGGCGAGCGGCCTACTTGATAGAAGAAATATAACAAAATTTGAATATCAAAACAGATTTAATCTGTCAGTCTCCTACAATTTCAATTTCAAAAAAAATTTTTATTCAAAAAACTTTCAGAATTAAATTAATGTCAATGTCAATGTCAAGGTGTTAGATTATGAGGATATTTATTATAAAAGATGTATCAGTGAAATGATCTATATAAAATATTAACTCTACAGTTAGTGATAGAATAGACACACAAAATTTGAGACGACATATACGCATTCTCAATATGCATAAGACCAATAGAGGCCAACGAAGAGAAGGAATAACATAAACATATGTATTTTGTGTTTGGATTCCAATACGTCTGTTGTTATTTCATATTATTTTTAGGTTATTGTATCTTCACCATTCGATAAAATTATTTTTCAAATTTTATGATCTCTGATGTATTGTTCTTTGCCAATTTTGTTATTTGGGATTGTGAATGTTGACTCAATTTCATGCACACACTGTATGTTTAATGATTTGATTACACCATTAGCCTAAAACAATTGATTCTGGGTGACTCTCTGTGTTGAATATTCTGTTATATTTTGTTGTATATTTTTAGCTGTGAAGAAGTTTAAATATATAGACGAAACGTCGCATTATTTAAGTGTTGTGATTCTGAGAAGGCTGTACTAACCCGATTATCCTTTATTTGATTATGAATAACTTTCTAAAAATTTATGAATAGATTATTCTGTATCCATTCGTATTATGTCTTCTTTACATCCCCAAAAGCCGTAGTTTGTGTAGACGAAAAGAGTCAATTTTTTTCAATTCCTGGATGAAAACATACATTTGTAGCTTCTCATACCATTTAAAACCAACCATGCTATTTGATGATGATTAACACATGCCTCGATTATGGAATCTCAGAAGCTCCTTGTTAACCTTGTCAAGTTGTTGCAGAGGAATGATATATTGGGGTCTAATTTTCTTTCAGTTTTATCATATTCCAGCAACTGGTTGCCGAACTGAATAATTCAATAGAACAAGGAAAAACTCGGATCGTAAAAAATGATAAGTATACTCGAAATTCTTCTCTAGTACACATCATCCACAATAAAGCAGTTTATATTTAGCACGCACGCCAAAAGAGGTCTGTTATATAATAGTCCCAACTTCATGAATGATGCAAAAACATTAAAACACCTTATCGTTCAAGATATTGCCAAAAATTCGTGAACCAGACCGGCTTTGCGTTCCATGGACGCGTTACATCATCGCACGATTCGCGCCAAGTTTGGACGGATTTTAGACGGAAGTTAAAGAGTACCGGACTTGACTGGTCAGTAATTTGGCTCATTAACATTCAGTACAGATACATAAGCGTGACCCCATTCGTTTATACTTCAACATTCGGTCGCTTCAAGTACATAAATTGTTCGGGTCGAGTAGCGACTGAAAGGGACAGTACAGGATCGTATTGCCAATATAATAATAGCGAATGCCTCGTCATTAAGTGTAAGACAATAGCAGATTGAATTAGTTTTTTCTTTAAGGAAAACCATTTAAGCGATATGTTCAGACTACGGTTAGTTCATCACAGATGAAGTTGAGACGGACAGACGCATTCCTCAAACGTTATGTATTCTACATCGAATTGCCATAAATAAACCTGTCTGGTTTCCAGCTGGCTAAAACCTTAAATCCGTTGACACCCCCGCCATATCATCTAGATACTAGAAGAATTTACTCTACATTTTGTTGTGCAAGTTTGACCGAAGTCAATTAATCATCATCCAATTGACAACTGAACGAACTTTCGAAGTTTAACCGTGAGAACCCAAACGATGAGGATGACGGCTTTCAGTACACCCTTCCTTATAACTTCTTACTATTTTTCTGGATTTATAAACATTAGTTCGATGCACATGATATACATGTGAATTCTACCATTTAGTGTATTGGCATGTGAGCGTAGCTCTTTCACCAAGTGACTAGTTAGCAGTCTCCACAGTCTGTCCCAGGAGCAGAAAGTGTGATAAGGGTTACGCCTTATGCGCATGGCGAGAACCACTCCGAAGAGCTATACTCACCAGCTTCCAGTTTGGGTATCAGTTACAAAAAAACTTACAACCATTTGATTCGTAGCAGCAAAGCACTATCCAGCCTCTACTGGCTCTGCATGGTCAGTACCCGAATTTTTGAGACGCAACTCACATGCCGAAGGGGCTTCCGAACGCTGTACCATGAACCAAGATACTCTCAATATTGATGTCTCAATTGATCCTGGTACGAGCACCGTCAATCCGGCAGGTAGCTGTACGTCAGGACCTACGAACTCTTATGAAGTATTTCAAATGATGCTGGCTTCAAGCAGCAACGGACTAGCCGTATCGTCGAGATCCACAAACCCCAGAAACGTCTCGCAGTCGATCCTGGTTCAGAACGGGGTCGGTCGAACCGTCAAGTTTACAAAAATATTAAACAACTCTAAATACAAGATCTATGGATTCGTCTAATTTGTGAAAAGCTACCCCTACCAACCTACTCTTTAGTATGTTCCGCATTGTATTTTTATTTAGTTCTTTATAATCTTTTTGTAGTTCATTCGTACAATATCTTCAGTGCTAAGTGGTTTACACTCGGCTATGAAGTTGCTAGGTTGTGGAAGGAGATGAATTTGTTTGCAACCCATTTATCAAATGTGGGAAAGACTATCCTTATATTCATAAAGATAATCAACACAGGTAAGTATGACGAGAGATGTCGAAATAGTTAATATTATTCTCTTGCCTATATAATTGTCTACATGTATTGATTGTTCTGTCGTTTCATATTATTCATATCTTCTGCTTCTGCATATTATCCTGGACTGATAAACTACAAGAGCTTGCGAAATACGCCACTTTAGTCTGCAAGCTAGCTATCTGATTCATTCTCTATATGTTCAAATCAGACTGGAGTTGTATAACCAGGAATTCGAGGCAAAAAACATTGAAGTATCTAGCCTAGACGTATATTAACTAGGTATTTTAATTATAATCATTTTGTTTGTACCACAGTTGAGCTTCTACCATAGTTATTCTGGTATTACTTGACCTAGAGGTCTTGGTAGTTAGGCGTAACATTAAGGAATATCTGAGTCTTCTAATTTAAGGTCATTAACACAGGGTGCAGGATAAAACGGACGCTTTTTAAATCGCTAGTACTACTCTCTACTAGGTTGATAGATGTCCTGAGGGTACCGTTTGATTCGTGAAGTTCTAGCTTTTTTTGTCAGTCGCAATCATGGTGCCATGAATGGTTGAGCACCGCCTTATAACGTATGACAGCTTTTTCTGAAATAATGAGTCCACTATAACAGTTCAGCCTGAGTTTCGTCACAGAAATCTAGCTGCTCTCTCTCGAAACAAGTCGTTGAGTGGAATCAATGCGCACGCTAGGTGTAGTGATCAATAAGAGAACATCAGAGGCTCCACAAACGATTCGAACCTCTGAAAATATAGGAAGGCTTTCCACAAGCCCTAAACTAGGTTTTTACATCTTCAAATTGGGCATTGTGTAACAGTTATAACCTGGGGACAGCACTGGCCAATCCTAATGAGAACCTCTTTTGTTCATGAGATATGAATCTCATTTCCATCTCGTTTGACTGGTTAATCAGCATTGCTGTTATGGGGCATCCAGGTTAAACATATTTCGAAGGAATATAGATATTTAATAAGAGAGCAGGATTCCTTTATTTACATTCTATATACTGCACAAAACATTGTACAATTTTAACTGGTTTTTATCTACAATTGAAAGAATTATTGCGGTGTGGTTTTTATATGTCGTTTTGGTGAAAACACTATTTTGCTCATAGAAGAGTATATCTATGGGTTTTTCACTGTTGTTCACTTGGAATCACTGAGTTCGCTTCACAAATTCACTTACCTTAATTACAAGTGTAAATATCATAGAATGTATATTCACTTTCAGGTTTTCTAGTTGCGATTTGTATTATCACGAAAGAGTGAACGAAAATTTTCTTTGAGATAGAATTTGAGAAGTTACAATTGAGTGCGAGTAGTAGTTCTTTCTTTGAGTGAGTAATAAAACTGTTTTGTGTTATTACGACAGGGTATTTCTTCAACTTACTGGGCCCCCATGAAGAATGTTACTGCAAGAGAATGTTTTTGATTTACTGTGGCGAAGTCTTTTTGGTTCTTTGTATGACTGCTACTGGGTTGAGTTATGTCGCATTGAGATTTCTACCAAAAATGACGAATTTTTGGGAGGTTAAGTTAAGAGAGCCAGTCGGACTTTGTCCAAAAAGTGACCTTATTGTAACAGAGAAAGGGCCGGTGCTTCAAGGGATCTAGTAGCTGTTGTAAAAGTCGACAATATCTTGTTCATTTTCGAAGAAGTCGAACCTGTACAATAGTTTTATTATTCTAGATACTAAAATATATTGCAGTACAAATAAGTTTCCGCCGTTTTTTAATACAAATTAAATATTTATTATAGAGGAAAGCTTGCTGAGTGACTTCTAATGTTAGAGCAAGTTCTTTTTGTGTTTGAGATGAATCTTCCTCCAATAATTCCTCCAATTCTGCATTCTCGTAAATTTTTGGTCTTCCACTGCGATCTTTGTCTTCTACGTCGAAATCACCGTTTTTAAACTTTTTAAACCACTCTCGACACGTTCTCTCACTCAAAGCACCCTCACCATATGCTTCTACGAGCAATTGATGCGCTAATATTTCCCGCAATTGACGCTTACTTGGCTCAAATTTCGACATTGTCAACTTATAAAAATTATATTTTACCAATATAAAATCAATGGTATTAATGGGTTATGTTGTTCTTGAATGTCCAAACTATTTTTTAAGCCGATTATCATCTGCTAAAGCTAACCGAAACTCCGTGCCGCGCCATCTACAATAAAACGGCGGAAACTTATTTGTACTCCTGAATGTATAAAACTCTACCCGCTAATGTCACAATATATAAAAATAAAAGAATTATTTTTATGGTGTTTAGATTTTGTTGACGGTTCTTCAAATATTTACTGTCTTATCACCTGAAAAATTTGGTGATTCTGTAATCTCACGAAATGTCCTTTACTACTGGTCACCCAGATTTTGTGATATAACACCATTAGATAATATTGTGTGGTGACGTTGAATCCAAAGTATATGTTTACAAATCAAAAACTTCGCGAGCTCAAAGCAAACAATCTCAGTATCATGATTACTATCACAAGTTCTACAAATTAATAGAAAATTGAAATCAAAGGGTTGGACAGTGCAAAATAACTGTAGTCGTCATTTAAAAGATAAGGTGTTCGAATCATAAACTTCATAAAATCTTCCATCTACTCAAGTCGTTTTACGACATTTTTCCCAAAATTCTCTTTTTTTTATCTCAATTCTAAATCCGATCGCTTTTATTGCGAAATCCGATACGATATTCCTACACATCCCAGGCCAGCTCTGTTCGAAGAAAATTAATTCGGTGACCATAACCTGTCCGATCCAATGACCCAATAAAACTGAGCTGGCTTCTTGTGATTTAAAAGGCAATTTTCTCAAACGTAAATAAAACGAAGGCAGTTAATTAGCTCAAAAAATGTCGTTTTGGAAAAGATATGACTCCACTTTCGAAACGAGGCGGTGGATCTTGATGAAGAACGATACTGAAAGGTGCAAAATTGATATCCCGGTTTTATTAGTATTGTTTTTCAGGGAATTCATATCCAAAATTATGTTACTGGATAATAAATTATGATCGAGACCCTTAAAGTCATATCTGTAGGTTTGAAGATTATAATCAGTATCACTGAAATTCCTTCTTGAAAAATTAGTCGTTCTTGACACTAAATGCGAACCTCATGTGGTGCAGTTTGGAATAAGAAAACCTACTTTTGAAGTGGATTGCTGTATTCAAGGAAGATCAGAAAGTCTGTAGGTCCAAGGTCAAAAATTCACATTGATATACACCTTAGTTTATTTGAGGATATTGCAAAAAAGTACCGAACAAAACTTTTTTGTATGTATTACAGGACTATAGACATCTAACAAAAATTAGGAAATTTCCCTGAAAAATAAACTCGTAATGATGAAAAATTCATTAGTCATTTCGTTCAAGACATAAACATGATAAATATAGAACTTACTATGAGAATAAAAAATAAAACTGATACGATATTGAAGTAATATTTAATAAGAAATATGTTCTCATTTGGCTATTATCACCACTTCAATCCATTTTGTCACAGATCCAATTATTATAATTCTAATCAGTACTCCTCAATATAAAATAATATAAATTCGAAGAGTATACTCTTGATAGAGGATAACATTTAATTTTAAATATGAAAACATTGTTGTGTGATACCTAAACTTAATTAAATTTTTGAAACATTCAATCTACTTTTTCTTAAAAAAACTTTCAAATATCATACAGCACTCCAAAATATGAAGGAATATATATTATAGAATATAAGGAAATACAATTTGAATAATATAGAAAGCCGAGACAGTAAGTACTTCATCTGAATATTATGAGTAACAATTTGTACCCCAAAAGATGACTTCTAAAATATATATTAGGAATTCAACACATTTCTTCAAAAGTACTATTATTATAAACGTTTCTGCGTACAATTTTCTGTAATATATTGGAGTTTGGATCGTTCCTAACTTTGATATTTTCTGTGGTTTAAAAGAGCATCCAGTTTTTCATTATGTTTTCAGAAGAATCAGTAGATTTTTGCAAACTATACTGCTATGTGAATAAGCCTGGAGGCAAAAGACCGAGGACGAAGAGCAAAGAACTCTGGACGGTTCGGAGAAACTACACAGTGTTTATATCGCCGATTGAGACTTGTGGTTCCTGGGGAATGATTTAGCAGCGCTTGGACCATCTCAACTAAACAGTTTGAAAAAAAATTTGAATGGTAGAATGATTAATATGTGTGAAGTAGACTGTCGAATACGAGGTTTTACCTCTGACAGCTGAACATCGTCCTAACCCTTCCTAAAAGGCAAATACGTCAGTACTCGATCTGTGCTAGCTTTGAGGGGAGGAATACGTTGACTCGTTAGATTCCTATAGTTCGTGGTTTCTGGCATCGAGTTGAACTCTTCTTGGCGATCGTTAGCCTTCAAAGGCACCATATGAAAACAAAACTACCACGGAAGGGTGTATGTCCACAGGAGTATTTGTATCCCTTGCCATCCAATCGAGGTTAGATTCGTGGTTTAAAAGCCTGCATGCTAGGCAAGAAGGGTAGTCCATTCAACTGGGTTCATAGTTCATAGACGTGGATTATCCAGTTTACATTTCGAAGATTTGAGGGTCTTTACCATACGCCTGTTGGACTGGAAACTAGATCGACTGGGAGTGTTTACTGAGGTTTCAGGACCACGAGCCGTAACTTGGTGATAAGCCCCTTTGGAGTGTGAGTTGCATCCCATATAACTCGATCACTGACGCTGCAGAACCATTAGAGGTAGCACAGTACTTTGAAGCAACCAGTCTGGCCTAGGTTCGAAAGGACCGAATCTTACTGGAAGCAAGGGAGGCCATTTCTTCTGTACGCTAATCCGGCATATCCGAAATCCGCGCCTATGGGAGCAGTGGCCGCAGGCTCTAGGATAGGAAGGCCACTTGGAATCTAGCAGTCTGCTCTGGTGTAGAAAGAGAATTCAGTGGGACTAGGAATGAACTCAGGTGATCTTTAATTACGAGTCGCGCTCTGTCCATGAATGCATGGTAGTTGCTCAAGGGTGAGAAAGATACAAAGTGAAGGACGTGAGCTGCAATTGACAGAAAGAGCCATGTTTACCATACTGTGGACTTTAGCAGATCACCGCTGGTTTCTATTAGAGGCAATATGATAATCCGATGCAACATTTAGAAAGTAATCAAACTATATATGATCACATATTTTCACATTATCCAAAAAGCTACGTTTCAACAAGATATTGCCAGATCCCATGCTGCCAAAGAAATGATAGCCATCGCACGTTGGGCACCAAGATCTTTAATTTGTCTTCGATTATACATGTCTGGTATATGATTGGTCGCAAGTTGTTGACTTTGCAGTACCTTCACAGACTTTTTCTCTAATGAATAAGATATCAAAGAGGACATCAACTATCTTATCAGAACTGAGCCTAGTTGTATAATGATAAGTATGAGCTATGATATTGAGTACAAATGTGTTCACCTTTGCTGTCAGTCAGTGTATTAATCTATTTTCTTTCTCACAATTAACCGTGTATTAAACATGTTTCTGCTTATGTTTGTATCAATTAGCGCAATACCATATAACATCAAATAATCACCTTTACTCGTCATGTCGCATTCCAACTTCACCACGCCAGAGCTTGCATTTCTTCGACCCTTGACAAGATGCGTATCTCAACAACCAACCAAACCTATCAATTATCCCGCCGTGAGGAACTAACTCAAAACAATTAGAAATTGCTCGTCATTATCGTCCCATGAAATCTTGCTGGTAATAATTCGCCACCAGTGAGGGAATCTCGGTAGCAACGAAATGGAAAATGCGCTCTTCATAATTTTACACAGAATCACGATAATGGTTGGGTTGATTGGAGCCCAACTGGATGACGTCACAATTTTTAATGGAGTCACGATTGATGCAAGTACTCGAGAAGAATTCTGTGGCGTGGAACAGGGAGTGACTGCCAAGGGGGAATGATTTCTGACTTTATTAGAATGAGAGGCTTTCGAGATATTGGGATAATTATTTATTCATTCATGAAACTTGCGAAATGATTTATGGGTATCCTTGTGGGAAGGTAATGGATGATATTGTATTTTTCTCAGCATTTTTGCAAATACGAAGTCGTATAATTCTAATTTGTGGCCGATTTCCTGTGGCAATCGAATTACGCTAGGTTTACACTTCACTTAATTTGTTAATGACAAATAAATATATAGCTGCCACAGAAGGATGAAACCTTTGCATGAACGAAAAGTTCATTTGTAGTTCATTGTAGTCTCGGTAAGCTCAGTATCCATTCCTTAAGTTTTCTCCTGAAAACACAAATACTACTAGTATTTCTGATCTCTACCGGTATCAAGTTATAGAACCTAGGAGCCAAGTAAGAACTAGACCTCTGGAGGATATTTTTATGTGACTTTAGAACGTGAGAATTTATTCTGTGACGAGTTTCATAAGGGTGATCTATTCCTTCGAGTTTGTGCTTATTCATATGTTGTCTGATTACGATTTTAAGAAAGTAAAGCTGTCTGACGTCCAAGATCAATATTTCTCCAAATGAAGCTTCAGTCGGGTAAGTTATTCTCTTCTTGAAAATCATCTTCACACTGATTTCTGTATTTGTTCTAGCCTCCTCGAATAACAAGTGTGTGCTGCTCTCCAAGCAACTATATCGTAAGTGATATGGGGCTCAAACAATGTGTGGTGTAGCATGCGCATCTGTATTTCACGTAAGTATGGTCTTATATATTTTAAACTTTATATTACACTACTACCTACTCTCGAACCATTTAGTCACAGCTGTGAAGTTTTGTTCAACTTTTTCTTTTAGAGAGACCCATGATCCCGCCTTATACACCACCATCGTACCGTCCGCAAATCCAAGTATTTCCCCACCGACATCTAACGAAAAGAGATCATTCAAATATATGTTGAAGAGGAATGGACCCAAGACGGTTTCCTGAGGCACTCCATACTCAACTGTTCGATAATCACTCAGGGTATCCTTGACCTTAACGGCCTGGCTGCTCTTGCCCAGCAGCCGATGCAACACACCCCTGACACCAATACCCTCGAGCACCTCCAGCAGTTGTTCGTGACTAACAGTATCAAAAGCTTTCCTCAAGTCAACAAATATATAGAGGGTTGGTAATTTTTCATCGATATATTTACTTATTCAATTTGTCAGCAAGGTGACTGCATCTACAGTTGACTTTCCCTGTCTGAACCCGAACTGATTACTGGATAAGATTATATTTATGCAAATATTTATCCAAACGTGTTTTCAAGATGGACTCAAAGATCTTAGCGTAGTTCGTAATGACGGAAATTGGACGATAATTTTCCACTCTAAGTGTATTACCAGATTTTAATAAAGGTGAAATGATTGCAGTCCTGAATATTGCTAAACAAATTTCCAAACTTTCTAAAAGGTCCATTCTTCTGATTTTATTACCTACGTGTAAAAGAATGAATGGAACCTTTAGAAAGTTTGGAAATTTGTCTAGCACGTGGTAAAAAGCAATCAATCACAAATGGACAACTTCAATTTAATTTATCACCATTGCTCTTATCTGTAAAAGATTAGGAACGAACTACCACCATATTTTTAAACTCTTCAAAATTACACCTGTGATCTGCCCTACCATTATAAATAGGATTTTAAGTTTTGTTCTCTTCAGTTTTGAAAAAGGGCTAAAAATCCGAAAGATATATGTCAACAGACATCAAATAAACAGTGAAACTTAAGCCAAGTTGTTTTTATTTACTTTATTAATTTAAAAATGTTGCACCAAGTGATATGCGAGAAATCGATATCATAAATTTTAAAAGATTTTTTACATTAATTTCGTAGAGGTTTCGCACAATTTATCCAATTATTGTCTATAATATTTAGAAATTATCCAGTAAATTTTGCAATAAAGAGTCCAGAAAGTATAGTATAGCTCTTAGAAAGTGATTTAAATTTGGGCTTCATTTAGACAACCTACTGAACAGCTGATAAAGTGAAAGGAGAATCCTGCATAATCAAAAGCTTGCGACATGTTCAATTGAAGACAGATCAGATAATGTTAGGGCCAAGGTAAACGGTTGATGTATTAGTATAATATCTATCCCTGAAGGCCATGGTTTCTCTGCAAACGTGCTGTGTGCCGTCTAGCATTATATTGTTGAATCGTAGCATCTATGATGGTAAAAAAATATGAAAGTATGATAAACTTAGTATAGCGGTAGCAGATCACGTCACCTTTGTCCGACCATCATGCATCCCTAGACAGAAGCGGGACTCATCTCTTAAGATTTCCTGGCACGATATAAAAAGAGATCAAAACTTCGTATTCAGCAATATACTGTACCAACCTCATGCTCTTTATACCACTGCTTTTGAATGTCCTGAATGTTACTAAATATGTCTATAAGAGCCGTAAGTCTCAATCAGCAACCTACGATGACAAGAATTGAAAGATAATAATTTTTATTTCATTTTCGTAAATGATCAGCGTGTTTTTCATTATTATTATGACAAAAATGATAAGAGTAAAGGTAAACCTATACACTCAAAAACAAAAATAAAAAGGAAACTGAGAAAGTACTCGAGAAGTGAAACAAATTAAGTAACGTAAGTAATTGAATGCAATGGAATTAATTATTGAACTTGTCTAGAGCATTCATCCAGAGCTTTCTTGAAGGAATTCACCGATGACACACAACCTTAGCAGGGAGCCGATTCCACGTCTCGAAACTGGCTCCTTGGTGTCATCCTGAAGTTTTCTTTGACAAGCTCGAGCCTCTTAAGGCTCGAACTGGTTTAGTGGAAAGAGGTAAGACATACAGACATGTCTTACAGTACCGAAGAGGGAGTGGTAATCAGATCTCCCCTTCTTCTACGATCCGGAAAGTAGGTAAATTCAAACAACCGTAGCCTTTACTGGTTATCAGGGCGAATTGTGCCAAATGGAACACGGGTGTTCCACCGCTGGACAGATTCCAAAAGTTCCTGATCACCCTTCAGATTGGCCCACCAAACAGGGCCCGCATATTTCATAATAGGACGCACATAGGCTTTGTAGAGAGTCCTACTTGTGGCTACATTGCATCTTGTAAAAGTATTAGATAGCTGGTAGGTGAACTGTCTTGCTCTAGACACAGCAGTGAAAATGTGGGTAGACCAACTCAAGCCGTCTGTGACGGTAACACCGAGGTCACAATGCCGAGAGATACCAGCTAGCCCAATGAAGTAGGGAGTCCTGGGATTGTTTTTCCGATATGGAGCATGCAACACTTCTCGATATTAAGAGGTTGCGTTTATTGAAAAATATTTTTTCAATCTATCGGCACCTTTCTGGCGCCAACTCAAAGCCCCCTAATTTTTTCTGGTTCTTCTACTGCCCTCCTGAAAGTCTCAAAAGGGGTGTAATCCCCACGTTGAGAATCTATGATCTTAAGAACTACGAGGGGTGTATTCGGTATTGGGGTGATACATGCTATCCTTCAAGATCATTTTAACCTCTCAAAGGTAAGGTGTAAGATGGGTACCGAGGATGCTCACCGCACCTCAGAAGCAAGTGTGAGTCGAGTGCTATAAAGAGTTTTTAGTGCTCTGTGGAGAAGACCCATAGACGATATTCAATCGGCTGGTTATTGGCAATGAGACGTGGATTCATCGCTATGACCCTGAGAATGAACAAAAGTCCCTGCAGTGGATTGAAAAAGGTGCACAGTCCCTAAAGAAGTTCAAAGTCAAGTCACCCCATCCTCTGGAAAAAATAATTGCTAAGGTTTTTTGAGATTCTAAAGGTATTTGATTGATAGAATACACTAAATAGGGTGAAAGGATCACAGCAGCATCATAGGCAACTACTTTGCGTAATTTAAGAGAAGTAATTCAAGGAAAAAGGCGAGGAAAAATCACGGCGAGGGTGATGCTGCATAACGACAATGCGCCGGTTCACAAGACCTGCGTGGCGAAGGTTTCTGTGCAGGAATGTGGCTTCGAAGAAATTACTCATCCTTTCTACCTGTCCACCAGTGACTACAACCTATTCCCAAATATGAAATAATATCTTCGTGGAAAGCGATTTTCCGACGATGAAAAACTGAAGGTAGCAAGGAAATGAGCGGGGACAGCTAAGTGGTAGAGCATTCGACTTGTGACCGGAAGGTCCGGGTTCGAATCCTGTTCAGATGGAAAAGAAATTTTCTAGTCGGCCACCATTTCACTGTTGGGTCAAATATTAACAGCGCTGTGACATAAAGTGGCGCAAGATCGCAGTAACAAAGTCTATCTAGAACACAACTGAACTCCTAATGCGCACAAGCTCAGAAAAGCTTCTGAGGAATCTTCACAGACGATCTAGGAGTATCAGGACAATAATAAAACTATTTTGATGAGAAGCCGGAAGAATATATTTTACAAGGTTTAGAAAAGCTTATTATTATAAGTATAATTTTCTGAATATTTTTTCATGCCTATACTGAGAATACACTGAACACCCCTCGTAAAGGGTTACTTAGCCTTCTGTCCATCGATACCTAAGGAAAATCAAGTCTGAAACGGATCACACTTGCGAACGAGAACAAATTCCCGGCCACCCTGATAATGTATTTTTGGGTTCATAAATATTATGGTAGATTATTTCGATAAACTCCATTTGGAAATAAAAACCAAACGTGAATAATGAACACTGTTGAAGGTCCGTCTCTGGTTTCTATTGACAATCTAGAAGCATACTCATTCAGGCATGGATCACGACAAACGTCAGCCCATCCTACCCTGCGACTAAGGCTCATGAAGACTTGCAAGCTGCAATTTATTTGCACGTTCGACCGGTCGAGAAACAATGGCCGGCATTCCTTGGTATGCCCTTTATTAATTGAAGGTTGCCGGAATTTACTACGCCACTTGAAACGCCCAATTTTTTAGGTTGAATTGGTAAGATGCCGACTAATGACACGGTTTAAATGAGACCATCAAATTGTTGTTCTTATTTGACGTTCGATGCTCGACTTGGACATCTACCTAATTCTCTTTCATCCCTACTTACGAGGATGCATGATAAATCCCTTATCTTCACCGCTATTCGCTTTATCTTTTATATCACCCTGTCTTTTTTTTTAATTTCGAATGGATCTTAATAGTTATGGTTCACTTCTTTCGAGGAAACATTAACCAAACAAATTTTAATGGTATGCTGTTGTTATTCTCTCATTAAAATCATCTACTTTGTTCGATTCTTTGATCTTTTCCTTTTTCCAATCATCATTAGTTGTTATATTTGAATGCCTTGAATTTGGATAATTTGGTTGTAATTATTCTGTCTGAATGTTGGGAGTTGTATGATGAATTAAATAATAATATTTCTGGTCTTGATGTGTTTCATAATGGGTCGAAATATAACAAAAATGATGGCTTATTAGTCTATGTAAAATCGACAATAGATTCCACTAACATAAGGCTATATATTGAGGGGTTGAATGAATATTTAATGAGCCTATGCTTTGGGGATGCTGAAATACTTTTGGGTGATGTTAATATTAATAAAGGAGACCAAACGGTTTGGATGTATTAACATATGAAACTTGTATGGGACAAAATGGATACATTTCTAAGATCAACCCTACTCGAGGAATAAATAGTAGTTAGAAACACCTACAGAGTAGCTTTTTTTATTATGATCCCAAATTTTATAATCTTCTTCTTTATGAATTAAAAGCATCATTCAACGTAAGGAATAAGTTATGTGGGAATCGTATCCAAACATACATAAGTTTGAATTCAAGTAGATTCAAGGCTGTTTTTTTCTGCATAATCAGCATTTTCTTTTGTACTCAATTCCATTTTTTTTATTTGTTGTCGACACTTAACTTAAATTGTAACAGGTGGACCTACTTCAAAAGCGCGGGCATTCTAATCCCCTAACCTCTCGTCCTAGGTTAACTCTTAACAATAGAAAAGGCATACAGATAAATAGTTCAATCAAAGCAGTAAAACTTTCTCACATATTGACCTTAGCACAATATTCTACTATTAACTAGAAAAAAATGAGAATCCTTACACAATATCGGCGTTAAAATAATGTCCGCCTTGAAATGTCTACATTTCAAAAAAGAACTATTTACAGTTCAAAACTAGACATAAAATATACAGAGTTACAAACGAAAGAGAGAGATTCCTTGAATAATTTTAAAAAAATTTCAGAACAGATTCAATCTGTTAGACTTCTATAATTTTAATTTCAAAAAATTTCGTTCAAAAACTTCTAAAAATTGAGTTATATATATATATATATATATATATATATATATACACAGCTTATATTCAAAAGACATATAATGAATTCATTATATGTCTATTGAATATAAGCTTATATTCAAAAGACATATAATGAATTCATTATCTGTCTATTGAATATAAGCTGTGCTTATAAAATATTCATTCAAGTATCAAGTAAAAAAAATTATTCTCATTATTTTATTTTATATATAATTATATTTAGGTTTTAAATTTCATCATATAAATATCATGGGGTTTGACTAAGACCATAAAATACCTTACAAGCTTTGTGTGATTTTTGTGATGAGTTTTTTTTAGAGTGATAGAGCTTTCGATAGGGATAACTGTGATTTGACAGAAGGAAGAAGCCATGTTGTTTTGACATGAAAGACTCACGCCGCAACAACGTTTACAAATATCGTGGAACGCCGCAACAACGTTTACACATTGTTGAAATTTATTTTCAAAATCAGTGTTCTATTCGCCAAACTTATATAGCACTTCGTGAAATTTATGGTTTACATAATCGTCCATCAGAGCAGCTTATTCGTCGAACTATCGATAGATTTCGGACAAAATTTTCTCTACTCGATGCAACAACAACAACAAGACAAAGAACTGTACGTACAGAAGCAAATATCGCTGCTGTAAGTCATTGTATTAATGATGATCCAGATTTGTCTATTCGTCGACGTTCACAACAAGTTGGACTCTGTGCACCCACCACATGGAAAATTTTGCATAAAGATCTTGGTCTACACCCATACAAGATCCAACTGGTTCAAGAACTAAAGCCACTTGAACATAATCAGCGTCACTTGTTTGCTGATTGGGCCCTAGAACAGCTTGAAGTTAATCCACTTTTTTATCGTGAAATTGTGTTTAGTGATGAAGCTCATTTCTGGTTGAACGGCTATGTAAAAAAGCAAAATTACCGTATATGGAGTGAAAACAATCCTCAAGAAGTTCTGCAGGTTCCATTGCATCCTGAAAAATGCACTGTGTGGTGTGCTTTACACGCTGGAGGCATCATCGGTACATTTTTCTTTAAAAACGATGTTGGAGCTTATGTTGCAGTAAATGGTGCTGGTTACATATCGATGATCAATGATTATTTGTTTCAAAATCTGAATAGTATCGACCCAGAAGTGTTTTGGTTCCAAGTAGATGGTACTACACCTCATGCTGCTACCGTAACAATTGATTTTTTGAAAGAACGATTTGGCGATAAGATTATTTCGAGAAATGGTCCAATTAATTGGCCCCCAAGATCATGCGACATAACTGGATTATTTTCTTTGGGGTTATGTCAAGTTATTGGTTTATGCTGATAAACCAGAAACAATATACGCTTTGGAAGCCAACATAACTCCTGTTATTGATGAAATAAGGCCTGAATTACTAGAAAAAGTGGTCCAAAATTGGTTTGGTCGAATACGGATCTTCAAAGCTAGTCGTGGTGGACATATGCCGGAAATTATTTTTAAAACATAAATGTCATAAAATTATCTATCAAATAAAAAAAATTGGCTTCAATCTTAATTTAAATGTGTTTTATTTGAATTTGAAGTTCTATCACTCAAAAAAAAACACCCGATAGAATACCTTGGATTTTATAGGTCTCTAATATTAGTGTTTGTTCAAACAAGTATACAACAAGGTCTAAGGGGTAAGTTATCTATTGTTTATTGATTTTATTTTTGAAATGTGAAGTTGGACTGAAGAAGTTCTTATTTGAATTCTAACTGTTTTTTGAGGATGTGCTACATGTTTCGAGAGATTTTTGAAGTAACTTATTTAAATATTTCAGATCCATTAGTTTTGGAGAAGTTCTTGAAATTATGTTTTGTATTTTTAAAAAGAATTCAGTTTTCATAAATATAAGATCAGAAACAAAATTTTGTCTCCTTCAAATATTTATTCATTAATTTCCATTGACAATTTATATTTGTTGATTTTTTTAATCCATTGGGTATTATATAATGAGTTTTTATTTTATATGTCTGTTAAATATAAGCTGAGCTTATAGGACATTAATTTAATTCTAAAAGTTTTTGCATAAAGTTCCATAAACATGAAACCGCCAACGTTTCGTTTTTGAGATACAGGGTGAATATTTTTCAAGTTTTTTTCTCATAGTATCTGCATTCCATAAGATATTCAACTATCATTTGGCATAGTTATTACAATTTAGAGTTTACACCATGTGACATGCCAGTTTTGATTGCAAATCTACAGAATTTCAGAATTTTTTTCCGGTGAGCTACTGTTAGTTTGAAAAATTATAACAGGAAGATTTGTTGTTATACTAAACTAGGTCTCTTGTTGTTTTGTCGTACCAGCTATCGATTTCGAGAAAAAAAATTCGAATCATTTTCTGGAAATCCTGAAAAAAATCCAAATTGTCATAAAAATTATAATTGAAGCAGTTATACAAAATGGTGGGTTTTCTTCTATTCTACTTCTGAATAATTCTGGAATCTCTGTCTTGAAGCTACCGAGATTTCTTTTTTGTGCCCATCAATTTTACAGGAAACCAAATCCTTTAGCACAGTTTTATTATTTTGTTTCAGCTTCAGCCTTCCTTTCACTGATAAGGTTCCTGTTCTTTTCTGCTTCTGCAAAACAGGCGCACAAAAAAAACTTTGACATTGATTCATCTTGATCTTCTGTGAAGATCTAGTTAATTGAATCGGTCCTTATTTGATGGAAATTCATTTGAATTAAGTAAAAAAATATAGATTACTTCAACAATTTATCAGTACATTAAATCGTGGAAATAATCTATATTATTTTATTTAATAGTTCACTTGTGTTATGCATAGGTTTTGTTACTCCGCCACATTTGGCACTGTGCACAATTAACTAGAAAATTTGTTTGCTAACTAACGAGACCTGAACCAGGAAACTTTAGGTTTCCAGGCGAGGCGTCTAATCACTAAAGTATCGGCACTTATTTGACATTCCTTGCACTTCTCTGTCAATTTTCATACTTTCAGTACTTTTAAAATCTTGGGTTGAATGCAATGATACTTAGTAATAGAAATAAATTAATTAAAAAAATGTATGTATGACAGTAATTTATTTCCACAAAAATGTTTGTACTAATACAACAATTGTTTCACCACGATGTGGCTTCTTCAGGTATTACATTGTACTGTCTGATGGTATTGAGTGTAACCGAGTTTATATACATTTTTAGGTACGTGACCAAATAATAGTAGCACAAGTCATAAAAACTTTAGGTGTTTATTGGAGTTTGCCGCTAAAAATGCCATTAAGGAAAAATATTCAGTAATGGGGAATGATCGACATTTGCTTGTTCGTTCAAAAGGATTTTACGGGCATTATACCTGTTAATTTCAAGAAATTCTAAAAGTGTTAATCTAGAACTTTTGCTTTCAACATGGATAATTTCATAATTATTGTTGAAATTATGCCTAAATTGCTTAAGATGATTAGCATATGTCGAATGTACAGAATTGTATATATAACTCCTTTGGTGTTCTTGGATACGTTTCTTGAATGGTCTGCCAGTCTGGCCAATGTATACTAAAGGGCAATCTTTGCAAGTTAACTTGTAGACTCCGGATTTATTTTCTTTATTTGTACGATCTTTATTGTTTTTACCTACATAAAAAACAATAAAGATCGCAAGTTAACTTGTAGACTCCGGATTTATTTTCTTTATTTGTACGATCTTTATTGTTTTTACCTACATAAAAAACAATAAAGATCGTACAAATAAAGAAAATAAATCCGGAGTCTACAAGTTAACTTGCCAAGATTGCCCTTTAGTATACATTGGCCAGACTGGCAGACCATTCAAGAAACGTATCCAAGAACACCAAAGGAGTTATATATACAATTCTGTACATTCGACATATGCTAATCATCTTAAGGAATTTAGGCATAATTTCAACAATAATTATGAAATTATCCACGTTGAAAGCAAAAGTTCTAGATTAACACTTTTAGAATTTCTTGAAATCAACAGGTATAATGCCCGTAAAATCCTTTTGAACGAACAAGCAGATGTCGATCATCCCCATTACTGAATATTTTTCCTTAATGGCATTTTTAGCGGCAAACTCCAATAAACGCCTAGAGTTTTTATGACTTGTGCTACTATTATTTGGTCACGTACCTAAAAATGTATATAAACTCGGTTACACTCAATACCATCAGACAGTACAATGTAATACCTGAAGAAGCCACATCGAGGTGAAACAATTGTTGTATTAGTACAAACATTTTTGTAGAAATAAATTACTGTCATATATACATTTTTTTAATTAAAATGAGTTTCCACCAAGTGAAGACCGAAATTAAGTTTGCATCTTCTTTTAGTCACACCCACTCGCAAAGTTCAATGACATATGAATATGTGTACATTTGAGTAAGAAATATTAAAACTAGTTCATATATCTGCTGCAAAACCATACATCTTAAATAGGTAGTTTCTACGTCCACTATTTCAAGATTCTCATCACGACCTAAAGACATAAACGTGGAAACTTCTTCAGAGTTCTCTATAATTTGATTCAACCGGAAACTTTACAGCTTCTTTATCGTTAAAAATAATGGCCCTATACGTCCCAACTTTGAAAATTGGATTTATGTGTAGAAGGTTACGGCACAAAAAAAAGCGAAAAAAAGTTCTTGTCAGAAGTGGGATTCGAACCCACGCCCACAGAGTGGACTGCGACCTGAACGCAGCGCCTTAGACCGCTCGGCCATCCTGACTATGTATGTATCAGTTTATTCTATCAGCTATAGAATTGCAGGCCAAAATTATCATTGAATATTTTCTGATATTTTTGTTTTATATTCTTTTGAATCAGAGATTAATTAAATTTAGAAGTTATTTACGTACTAAGGATATTTTATACATCATGAAACTTATTATATTTTGAGAATTCTTCACTGTATTGTTGGTGACTGTTAGACTGCATCACATCATAAAACCTCTTTATCCTCGAAAGGAAGGATAGTACTTTCTAACGCTTTTAACCTTTTTTCCTCAATAAAACTTTCTGAATGAAAAGTCAAACAGATCACCAACTCAGGAATCAGGAGTCATTTTATTAAAGGCCCTTCAATTACTTTCGTCACTTGAAGAAATTAGTCTTTTTTGCTATAACGAAACAATTTGTCTTCTGTAAAAACCCAGGTATTCTGATTTTGCATGTGCCAAATTTTGGCAAAATAATCCAACAAATACAGATATTTAGTGGTAATGATGAAGACACCCTAAATCCACTAGGATGAATTTAGGTCGTTCGCTGATTTGAAGTTTTTTTCATGTAACGACTCTTAGAATGACTTCCTGAAATATATTAACAGTGAATCCCAACATCCTGTATATTTCGCATCTCATATCTCAATCCTTCTTTTGGTTTGTTTGGATACTCCAAAACTTTCCAACGTGACAAAAAGTATACTCATAACAAATGGCGAAATGCTGTCACGCATGCTTTCCGAAAACCATCCCAACAGCCTAGGCAGATACGGTTCTGAATTCTGTAAACCTGCCCTTTATGCATCGCAGGAGAATATTCGGCAATGGTCCTGGCTAGACGTCGGTAATGACATTGACCCGCGTGCCGACGCCCCCAGTCGAAGGAGACGGCGACGCTGCAGCATTGATTGCTCAGGGTACAACAGGCTCGGTTCCACAAGATAAAATCTGATACCGTGTGCGATTGTTATTAACGAATATCGGGAACTTTTCCGGGAGCGAGAGCAGGTAAATGGTGGATGCGCCTCAGGTGCAAGCGCATATGGTGGATGCGGTTTCTTCAATTTATTCATGTGTTTGATCGGTTTTCATGCGATATACACACATAGAAAAAATTAGGGATATTTACCAGAAAAAAAGTTGAAAGAAGTTTTTGATGTATATTATTACAAATTTTGCATATTACAGATAATAGCTCGTTTAATTCTCCGAAACATCTACAAATTTAATCTAAATAAATCTCTTGAAAACTTTTAGAATTAAATCTTATAACATGCCCTAGATAGCACTGTATCACTTTATAGACATATATATTATCAGCACATGTGGTGGTAATTAACTTATAAAGAATCTAAGGATACATAAAGTATTGACCAAAATTATCTCATCATCATACAATTATTTCGCGTGGATGTTGAGGAATAACAAATTCAATCACCAAAAAAATGTTCCATGGAATTCAAAAAATTCTTTTTTATTTCCCTTTTCAAAATATAGCACATTCTCCAGAAAAATATGGTGAAAAATCCATACCTTCGTCTCGCCGGCTAGGAGTTATTTGAATAAATAAAAATAATCAATAAAATATTATACAGGGTGTATATGAATAGTTACGAAAAATTATATTTTTCGTAACTATTCGTGATTCTTTCTCAAAAATAGGGTGGGTCTTTCATATAAACTTTATTTTTTTGAGCCCCCCTGCTTAGTTAGAGCTCCCTAAAAATGGCGCCCGAAAAACAGTTTAAAATTTTTTCTTAAAAACTAAAAACCCTATTTTTTGACAAGGAATCCCCCCCTTTAATTTTTTTGCAACAATTCAGATACACCCTCTATATCGTACAATCTTCCATCAAACATTCTGCGAAAAGGACTAATTTTTTAGATAACGCATAGCATCATCCAAAAATTTGGTTATTCCACAATTTTTGCGTCAAAATATGCTTTGAGTTGTTATCAGGAATTGAACTTCCAATCGAAAAATTCCAGAATGTTAGACGATATTTAATGATACCATTCACATTAATATACGAGCTGAAATTTCTTATATCAATTTATCGTTCATACAGGGTGAATCATAACTATTGGGAGATACGTTATTTGGACCAAAATATGGCGATTGGAGCAAACATCCCTTAATACATTATTGCTGTGGAAAAATATGAAGGTCGTTAAATTTTTTTCGTGTTTTCCTAATAATTTCACAGTTTATTTCGCAATTGTTATCAAAATCGTCATAAAGGCATAACTTTAGACGAGGAATATTATTTTATGTATCGGATGTTTTTTTTAGAGTGATAGAACTTTTGATAGGGATAACTGTGTTTTGACAGAAGATAGAAGCCATGTTGTTTGGACATTTCTGTTCAGTAAGCATTGACAAATTATCCTGGAAAGACTCGCGCCGCAACAACGTTTACAAATTGTTGAAATTTATTTTCAAAAGCACTGTTCTATTCGCCAAACTTATAGAGCACTTCATGACATTTATGGTTTACATAATCGTCCACCAGAGCAGCTTATTCGTCGAACTATCGATAGATTTCGGACTCTACTCGATGCAACAACAACAACAAGACAAAGAACTGTACGTACAGAAGAAAATATCGCTGCTGTAAGTAGCGTTAATGATGATCCAGATTTGTCTATTCGTCGACGTTCAAAACAAGTTGGACTCTGTGCATCCACCACATGGAAAATTTTGCGTAAAGATCTTGGTCTGCACCCATACAAGATCCAACTGGTTCAAGAATTAAAGCCACTTGACCATAAGAAGCGTCGTTTATTTGCTGATTGGGCCCTAGAACAGCTTGAAGTTGATCCACTTTTTTATCGTAAAATTGTGTTTAGTGATGAAGCTCATTTCTGGTTGAACGGCTATGTCAACAAGCAAAATTGCCGTATATGGAGTGAAAACAATCCTCAAGAAGTTCTGTAGGTTCCATTGCATCCTGAAAAATGCACTGTATGGTGTGCTCTACACGCCGGAGGCATCATCGGCCCATATTTCTTTAAAAATGATGCTGGAGCTAATGTTACAGTGAATAGTGCTCGTTACAGATCGATGATCAATGATTATTTGTTTCAAAATTTGAATGTCATCGACCCAGAAGTATTTTGGTTCCAACAATATGGTGCTACACCGCATGCTGCTACCGTAACAATTGATTTATTGAAAGGAAGATTTGGCGATAACATTATTTCGAGAAATGGTCCAGTTGGCCTCCAAGATCATGCGACATAACTTCACTGGATTATTTTCTTTGGGGTTATGTTAAGTCATCGGTTTATGCTGATAAACCAGAAACAATAGACGCTTTAGAAGCCAACATAACTCGTGTTATTGATGAAATAAGGCCTGAATTACTCGAAAAAGTAGTCCAAAATTGGTCTGCGGTTCCTCAGAGCTAATCGTAGTGGACTTTTGCCGGAAATTATTTTTAAAACAAAAATGTCATAAAATTATCTCCCAAATAAAAAAAATTAGCTTCAATCTTAATTTAAATGTGTTTTATTTCAATTTAAAGTTCTATCACTCTAAAAACAAACACCCGATATTACTTAATTTTTTGTTTCAGTGGGCGCCACGTGAATCATTCCTGATGGTGAAATTATGCGGTAGCTTTTTGCCGAAGAAACTAAATAGTGATTTTCATTAGAAAATACGATGTAAAAATCATTTTTACGTTATTTTGGTACTCTTGTGTTAATACGATAATTCCACCCGTTTTTAAAAAAACGCAAAAGAAAAGTTCATTGTCTCAGGAGAAGATTTCAAATAACAGACATTAAAGAAACTTGAAGGCGTGAAGCTTCTGTTTCAACTGTCAAGAAGAATTAAAGGCAATTTAACACAAAAAGAACAAATTCAAAGTAAATGTTTTACGTGGCCTCCTAAGACTTATATGCCTTTCCTAATTCTTGTAATAAAAGACTTCCGGATGTCAAATAAAACATTATTCTGTCGCCTTATAAAATTATCCGCATTTTTTGTTCTTCTCCACAGTTCATCTAGCGAATTAATTGCATGGGCATAAACTAAGGATTTCATATGTCCCCAAATAGGTAAATTGGGCGGGTTATAATCAGGACTTCTTACTGCCCATTCAAAATTACTTCCTGTGTCAATCCATCGGTGAGAAAACATGTCACTTAGATGATTCCTAACAATTAATAGGAAATTGAGTGGAACTTCATCTTGCATTTTCCTTCTTACATCTAGAGACAAATTGTCCAAAATATCACTTAAAGTATTTTCCAAATAATAATAAATAAGAATCTCCATTTCATTTTGAAGGAAGCACATATGGTCCTATCATTTAGTCACCTATAATGCAACATTGAGGAAAATCTTTAATTGAATGAACAAACTAAATGAAGATTCTGATGGAAAAAATGAGGCATAAAGACGTCCATCTGGCACAGAATCGCGGAAAATGGAAAGACCTTGGTAATTTCGTTTAGAATGGTGTCGATGTTATGTTGAGGAATATCCTGGTCTTTTTTTTAAGCAAATAATGATTATTGGTGTTAAATTAGTATTTTTCGTGTTTATGTACCCGTATTTATTTCTACTGTCTTTAAAACTGCCTCTGAATGCCCAACATTATCACATCAAAGTTAATTCGAACAGTCGACCCAATTTGTCTCTTCACAATCTACAGAATCTATCCGGACTTGAACATTTGCTAATAAAAAGTTTCCCTATTTGCGGTCCTTATTACCTCCTAACCAAAACTCCAAAGGAAGACGTCCCAACTTGCGGAAGTAAGAAAAACCATTTACCACTTAGTCCGCCATCTTCCATTACCTCATAGCTTCTGCATCTCCCTTCCAACTCGACAAATATTATAAACCTCAGATAGGGGAAAAGAGAACGGGGTCACATTGAGGAAAACAAAAGTAAAACTTGAATAGAAGCGACGGGATGCAACCGCCATAAAGCGGCGGCGACGCTGTGACGCCATTCCTGGCCTACTTAGATCGGGGTGGAGCGCCATCGGTATAAATCAACCGACAAAGGGAGAAGTTTTCGCTGTGTGGAAGATTGCAAATTTTATAACGAAAATAAATGGAATCGGGAAAAGAAATTTGGATTTATTGGACGATTCTGCCGTTGTGGGGGTTCTCAAAACAGCGCATAAGTCAACGGTCAGCAATTTTTCTATGTAGGTAATACTCGTAAACGTTTGAAAGGATGGCTGTGAAAGACAAATTTTGAAATTGCGTTGTTGTCTTTCAGATGAGGTATGGTCTCATGAGTAGATGTTTTTGTAATATTATATATGTTCGTCGAAAAAGTAATAATAATATGTTCACCAACCTTAAAACAATACAATTAATCATCAATTCAAAAGATACATATATACATAATAGGGATGAATAAAAAGAATAGCTACAAGAATTGAAATAAATTGAGCAATTGCTTCGTTTTCACTTTTCATAACTGAAGATACAGCGACTTGAGTTTTGTAGTTTTTACTACATTTTTAAACTGAATACAATTGCTAATCACGTCCGTGGTTTACTATGTTTTTATTATTATTTTTTTTTAATTTTCTAATGCGAGAAATTATATTTCAATCGATACAAACTTCCAATTTGTTATTCAAACAAATAGTATCGGGTGTTTTTTTAGAGTGATAAAATTTTAAATTGAAATAAAACACATTTATATTAAAATTAAAGCCATTCTTTTTTATTTGAAAGATAATTTTATGTCATTTATGCTTTAAAAATAATTTTCGGCAATGTCCACCCCGACTAGCCCTGAGGAACCGCATTCGACCAGAACAATTTTGGACCATTTTTTGGAGTAATTCATTCCTTATTTAATCAATAACAAGAGTTATGTTGGCTTCCAAAGCGTCTATTGTTTCCGGTTTATCAGCATAAACCAATGACTTGACATAACCCCAAAGAAAATATTCCAGTGGAGTTATGTCGCATGATCTTGGAAGCCAATTAATTGGGCCATTTCTAGAAAAAATGTTATCGCCAAATCTTTCTTTCAATAAATCAATTGTTACGGTAGCAGCATGGGGTGTAGCACCATCTTGTTGGAACTAAAACACTTCTGGGTCGATACCATTCAAATTCTAAAACAAATAATCATTGATCATCGATCTGTAAAGAGCATCATTCACTGTAACATTAGCTCCAGCATCGTTTTTAAAGAAATATGGACCGATAATGCCTCCAGCATGTAAAGCACACTATACAGTGCATTTTTCAGGATGCAGTGGAACCTGCAGATTTTCTTGGGGATTGTTTTCACTCCATATATGGCAATTTTGCTTGTTTATATAGCCGTTCAACCAGAAATGAGCTTCATCACTAAACACAATTTCACGATAAAAAAGTGCAACAACTTCAAGCTGTTCTAGGGCCCAATCAGCAAACAAACGACGCTTATTATGGTCAAGTGGCTTTAGTTTTTAAACCAGTTGGATCTTGTTTGGGTGTAGACGAAGATCTTTAGGCAAAATTTTCCATGTGGTTGATGCACAGAGTCCAACTTGTTGTGAACGTCGAAGAATAGACAAATCTGGATCATCATTAACACTATGACTTACAGCAGCGATATTTTCTTCTGTACGTACAGTTCTTTGTCTTGTTGTTGTTGCTGCATCGAGTAGAGAAAATGTTGTGCGAAATCTATCGATAGTTCGACGAATAAGCTGCTCTGATGGACGTTTAAGTAAACCATAAATTTCACGAAGTGCACTATAAGTTTGGTGAATAGAAGACTGATTTTGAAAATAAATTTCAACAATTTTTAGACGTTGTTGCGGCACGAGTCTTTCCATGATAATTTTTCAATGCTTACTGAACAGAAATGTCAAAACAACATGGCTTACACCTTCTGTCAAATTACAGCTATCCCTCTCGAAAGTTCTATCACTCTAAAAAAAACACCCGATACTTCTAAGTTGTTATATAATTTTCAAAACTCTATTTCCTGTTTTGTTTGTAACATATATTAAGTGAAATTCAATGAAACTTAGTTCCATATAAATGTGAAATCATGCTCCACTTCAAAGTCTTAATGAACTCCATTTGATTATTGAATTAGTAGAAATTTTAAAGAATGTTTTCAACAATACTGTATTGTGAAAGTTCGAAAATAGATTAGGTTCAGATTTGTTATATATTCAATTCACTTTTTGTTTGCATCCTTTGGTATCTGTTTTCCCATTTGATAAATAATATTTTCAATGAAATAGTTTGTATTAATTCCGCATAAAACGAAATAGTGAGAATTTCAGCTATCGAACATTCAATAGTTTTCTTGTTTCAGTTGTAAGCTGTTAGAATCGAACGAAAGCATCGCGAGAAAAACGGCCGCAATATACACGAGACAGTTATTGAAAATGCATGGCCAAATGGTACATCGCCCGTTGAAAGGTACTTAGAAATGCTCAAATGGAAAGCCTACCACACCCTCCTTGCAGCCCAGACATTGTTCCTCACGATTACCATCTCTTTCGATCGATGTTACATGGCCTGGCTGACCAGCACTTCTCCAGAACAGAACTTATTTATACCCAAAGAAGAAAAGTTCATTGAGTCATTACCTTTCCTATATTTAATTAAATCGGTCTTCACTTGATGGAAATGCATTAAAAATAATATTTTAAATAAGGTTATCCCAATTTCCTTTTGGAAGATATTGGAGACAACGCATCAGGCAGCTCCGAAGAACAGTGCACCGACCCTACTTTTACTCCCAGTTTACGTGATTTAGGGTTATCAAAGCAACGGTCAGAATTTCTTGGTTCACGTTTTAAGGAATGGAATTTGTTAGGTAACTAAATGAAAATTACCAAATTCAGAAAAAATGCTCCATTTTCTGCATTCTACATTTTGGAAAATTCGTTGTGTGCATGTACTGATATTGATGGTTAAATGTAGGAACTTGATATTGTGCATTCCCCCTCTGAGTGGCGTTTATTTATAGATTCGTCTAAATACAGTTAAAAAGCTGTGTTATTGCATAATGAAAATTTAAAACCCTCTATACCAGTTGCTCATTCAGCGACGATGAAAGAAGGTTATGAAAATATGCTCACTCTTTTGGATAAAATAAACTGCAACACGTATAAATGGCGGATATGTGGAGACTTAAAAGTTACAGGAATAATATAATCTAGATCGCTAAAGTGACTTAGTTAACATGAGCTCTCCCCAAAATTACATCCTCTCCTAATGAATTATCGTTTCCAAACTCCATTGCCTTCAAATTTCGTGGAGATAGCTTCATAAGTTCAATTTGTACGAGCAAATTTCTGCCAGAAAGCGCACTCACCGTAAAGAGGGCGATTCTCGTAACGGTGTGAAGGATGAAGCGGGCTCAAAGGTTCAGCTTGTGACGTCGCACGGCTAGACGCCTCCGACGTCCTTGGAATCGAGCGTCAAGGTCGTTGCCTTCGATCCGAAGAGCGGCCGTAAATGATTGCGCCTACGGCGTTTTTTGTTGCTACTGAGGATTAATTCAGATCCCGAAGGATACAGATGGAGAATTCAAGGATGCGCGTAGGTTATGTCTGGAGGCTGAAGAGAGATTTGACAAAATTTTCAATTATCATAATTAGAATAACTAATTAGTGTGCTAGCTAGAATATAAACTGATATAAGCGTTATATTCTTCGGAAGTTCCAATAAAATCAACCATTCCTTGTTTGTCCTTGTTCCGTCACAAAGTTTTTTCAACAATTATAGAATTGAAAATGCTCTATGTATTATGGATCATAGTGAATTTGCACCAAAGGTCAAATTCATTATGGAACCACAATGTAATAACAAAATAAATTTTCTGGACATTACTTTGATTAAGAATGATGGTGAAATTTCCTTTGATATATTCAGAAAACCCACAACCCTACCCAAGTTTTCAAACCATCCGAACACTTATAAACTCGCTATCTATACGTCAATGATACATACAACATTTTCAATTCTTCTTAAAAATATAACGTTAAAAAGGAAACTGAATACAATCAAACAAATAGCCACAAATAATCAATTCGAAACAAAAACAATGAATTCTCACATAAATAAAAAACAAAACAACTAATCCGAAAACAAATATAGCCCATTTCCGAAACAGATAACAATGACGAAAAATTCATAAAACTAATACACTTTGGACCAATCTCACAAAAAATAGTTCAAATATTTTTAAAAAAACTAACATAATAACAACTTTCACACCCTCACATAAAATTTGCAACTTCTTTTTTACTGCATAAGTCAAAAACAATCGGCTGAATATATATATATATATATATATATTTATATACATATGACAAACCGGAAGATCTTTCCACAAAAAGTAAAAAAAACATCAATCTTCATTTATGAAACGGAAAGGTAATTCGTATTTTGTGAAACATTTTTTCGAAAACAATTATATCTTCCCAGAATTGGACAATCTTGGAATATTGCACCTGGAAGCGAAAGGAAAAAACTAGAAATCCTGGAATTCATTGAAATATTTAAACACAAAAAGCACCTTCCGACAATAAAACTATTAAATCAGCAGACGGACCTGTGAAACACCTCACTTATCGAAGTTTTTCCGAAGCCTTCAACGAATGTATATAATAGTTGAGATATAATTTGTTTAATCAGTTTCGAAATATAGTAAACACTGCGAAACTCGAATCACTGTATATTCAGTTAATAAAAAGTGATAGAAAACAGGGTAATTTCGTATGTCATTCTAATTTTACTATAGAGGACCAGTGCATTCACCAATTTGCTCCCAATTGGTAATTGACAATTATGGAGTAACAGTTATAATTTAAGAATTAGTTATGCGTCTTTGCAATCATTCAATAATTCTCAATGATGAATTTGTTTGTTTACTAAAATTATTGGGACAACTAGTAGATAAAAATTAATATTGAAATGAACATTGATGAAATACCGAACTGTTTCAGCCATAGACTTAATATCATTTTAATACGTCTATGTTTTCAGCAGTTACAATTCGGTAGTTGATTATATTAAAAAATATATCTGGCAATTAACAAAAATCAGTCAGTAAGTTTTTTACAATTGAGGCTTTATTAGATAGATATTGCTGAATTATAAAATGAAATTGTTCTTTACAGTTCGATTGCATTATCTTAGCTTTATAATTAACATAGTTTGAGATTTAAATAAAATTCAATATTTCAAAGAAACCTAAAACAATTTTTGTGTATCGCATGAAATGCAAATAAGGGCAATGTTCTGAACAGGAAACAAGGTTAGGTCAGGAAGAATTCACGATAACAAATGCAAATTCCATCCCTTGCGTGACAGCCAAATATTCACCGCCAACCTAGATTGAATTGTGGAATTTGTCTGCACGGTTTCCTTATTATCCTTTTCGACAGTATAACCTATTTGGAGTATAATAATAATTAAAGATTCCAAACAATTTGATTTTACTGCAAGTCAGCTCATTTGAAACAATATCAACAAGCATGCACTGAGGTCTTAAGCCCACGTGTGAAAAATTGTTACGGACGATGAATAATGTAACTTTTCCTTAAAGGGTTATTTCAAAATTTCAAAATATATTAAAAATATTAGATCATTAATTGTTTTTTGTTTTGTTATACATTAAATAATTTTTATTCCTTAAATGAATATTCACTAACAAAACACTATTTTTGTTGTTGAAAAAGTTTCTTGAGAAACAATATTTCTAATATTTTGCGTCATGATACAGATATCGAAGGCTTTTGAAAATATGTAAAAATATACGAGGTGATTCATTCAAAAAATCACCCATTTGTTAAATATTATTTTGGGAACAGCCTGTATGCTAGAAAATTATTTCCTACGCTTTCGAACAAAATTTCTAAGATATCTAGTTCGGCAAGTATGAAAGCGTAAAGCACCCATATATGCTAAATAAGTTCTTTCACATAAACAGTTCAGATGTAGTACGTGAAGACACAGTGTGGTGACACCATTGTTTTTTATTAATAAAAAAATTGTGGAAATTGAGTTTCTTCATTACTTTTTGTAGAGCATAAAATGTAATTTCTTTTTGACATTTTCTATTACAGAACTTACCTCAATAATATCGCAATTGATTTTAAATTTTTAATGTTTTCGGATTCAGTCCATAATAGTTTCTGCTTCAGGATATATTCCAAACATTATTCACTTTTTTGTAGAATTTTTGTAATCCACTTATGATCCTTTTCTTCTTTGAAATTTTTTTCAAGTTTTCTCCACATTAAGTTATATATATTGTTTATAAAAATTTAGACAAAGAAAGTCCGAAATGAAAATACTCAAATTACTTTACCATCAACATTCAAATCGACGATAAGATTGATAAAAATTTTCAATAGTTATATTAATTAAGAGTTCTTTCAATTTGTGAAATAGTACTTTATATTTACAAAACTCTATGCAAAAAAATCAGTCTGCTAGAGAATAAATTTACAGAAACAATCAGCGCTAATTAAAATTTATTATTTTCTAATATCCGTGAATAATTGAATATTTTTTGGTGGATGCACAAGTAAAGAGGATGTCGAAGTTCTGGAAGCATCCGCCATTTAAGGGGAAAAGTAATCAATGCAGTTTAATCTCCCTTTGATTCTAGAGGACAAATAGATTAACCAGCTGTAGATTGAAAATTAGAAGGTTTTTTTTAAATATTACAGATAACAGTTGGATAAATTCTCCGAAACCTCTACAGATTTGATCTAAAAAATCTCAAAAACTTCGCATTTTATTCCATTTAATTCTGAAAAATTTATAAAATTTTTCAGATTAAACCTGCAAGTTTTTGGAAAATTAATCCAGCTATAATAATAGATTAACTAGAACCCATGAAATTTATTCTGATATTAATTTTGGAATCCCTTGAAAATAGTTAACAGTTTCCTTCTACATATATTACCACGATAAAATATTTCAGTATTGTTAGTATAGATGTCACCACTGCCATGTAGAAAATTGGAGTAAGGCTGTAAATAATTTTTAACACATATTTTTTATCAAATGGAATTGGTAAATCTTTATTTGCAGTTTGATCAATAAAGGAAGCATTTTTCGTTTGTACTTAATGAAAAGTTTACCGAAATTACTTTAGAGAAACTCTTTTATTGCTTGGCAAAAAAAGCAAAAATTCTAGAGAAAATTTTATTACTTATGAGTTTTCGACAGACTATTGCAGTTAAAAGCTTGAATCTAGCCTAAGAAATTCAGAAATGGGTTATATTTATTTTAATCCTTAATAATAAACATTTCGAATTAAGAAGAAATTTCTTTACCCATTATTCAAAATTTTCAGTTTACGTGGAATTCAAAAAAGCTCATTAGTCATTATCTGGCGTAGATCCAAGTTTTGCGCGCTTGTTCCTAGAAAACAGAGTGCTAGCGTTTCCCCCAAATATCTGTAATTTTTGGTACATTCAGCTGAAAATTATTATAAACGACTAGGTTTGACTCACTGATGCAGAAACCGAGGTCAAAAGTAGTTCCGTCCGGCCGTTCCAACCGTAAACACTCTAAATTTGAACGGAAACAAACGGAGACTTGAAAGTTTTCAGGGAATGTTTGAGACCTAAATATATAGTTCAGTTCGCGACAATCAGCTGTAACTATTTAGAATTTAAATGTTAATATTGATTTAATCATTATTAAATTAATTTAATTTTTTAACGATGTTATTATAATTCCGAATATTTTCTTTACTTCAAAGGATTGTTTGCCATTTGAGGAAGATTGTGTTAAGTACTCCGTAAAATTAAATCAAGGCCAATGAAGAACATTTTACTTTTTGTACGTCATTGTACAAAAAACTTCTAAGAATTTCCGAAAAAACGTTATTTTATTGTTCAGATCAAAAACTAAACTAGTTATACCGACTAGTGTCCGAAAGGCGATATTAAATCCTGTTTCCTCTTACCACTACAAAAACGAAGTGCGAAAATCTATAATGCTAATTTTTACGACATCCACCTGCCAATTTTCGAAAATATTCAAATTGTAAATTACTTTCACACCGTCTCAAAGTTAGAACGTCAAGAGTTCGACAAATTTTATTGTTGTTCTTTTGTTGCACGTGATACAAGCAGCTTATTCACAAGCTTTATTATTTGAAATTAAGACCAGGAATTTTTACCTGTTTCCTAGGCACCTGCTGGTATACTGAATGCCCCTAATATCAACCTGTGATTCTCAGAAAAGGGCACTCTTCTTTCTTTGTACCAGATAAAAGCCCTCCTGAGTTGAGAATGGATGGAACATGTTCTTGGAAGGTGGATGTGATAAAGTTTGCTGGCATCATTCTTTGTGATTTGTTTCTGAAATAAACAATTTTTGAGGTGTGAAATCCGTGAATATTTCTCATAAATCATAAGCTCAACAATTCTTTAGTATGAATGTTAAACTTAAGTCCTTACTAACACTAAATCAAGCCTAAGAAAAGTATTTGCCACACGATCATCTATTTACGTGAATAGATGGTTGTCTGACAAATACTTTTCTATTTTTTTTTAAATTTCTGTATACGTATACAAAAATATCAAATAAATAGTTGAGTGAATATTTTTGTCATAATTATCTTATATTTGAAACTCTAGTTGAACACTACTCTGTAGATAATACGGCAGAATATTTCAAGCTTTTTTTGTAGTCCATTAACTGTAGATTTTGATCATGCTCAAAATGGAGTACAGTATAAAAGTGAATCTTCAATTTTACCAACATTTTGTGGCTGACGCAGTTACAGAGATTCTTCAAAAGTCTCCTGTCAATCGTGAACTTCCACGCAAGTCAAAATTTATATGTGCGTTACCGAGTTTCAAAACTCAAAACTCACCAATCTCTTATTGAATTTCTTAAATATCAAAAATAATCAAAAATTTTTTTCAAGAATTTTGAAATTAAATTAAATAAATATCTTCAAAGACACAGTTTCGATTTAGTAGACATATTACATAATTGACACTCATTACATAGCACCAGAAGGAATAAAAAAATTCAAAGAAAGTATGGAATATTAATTAAAAATATTAAATAAATACTTGAAGGATACAAACTCTCTGTAAAAAAAGTTCCTTAAAAAATATTTTTTTAAAGAGTTATTTACATGAATGGAGTATGCGTTTGACACCAGGTGAAACATTATAACAATTTTATTTAAAATAATTCGCACAGTTTTTACGTTTCACAATTTATTCAGAATCCTGACACGTGTTTCGGTCTTTCAACCATCTTCAAAGGAGTACAAAAAGGAACTAAACTTAAAATTGAAAAAGTTTCTATTTATTTCAGTTCGGACATCTGTGTATTTTTATGGCGCATTGAAATAACAGCATCTAATATAGGAATGTCGCAGAATAGTATTTGGGAGTTTGTTAAATTCTCCTTTCTCTCAATAGATTTGATGATTGAAAGAATCTCCAATATCCATTATATAGTAAAGTGACATCTTTCTCATAAAAAAAATGATTATTTTTTATACAATGTTTTACAAAACCGGTTGATTTTTGGTTTCTCAAAATATACATCCCATGTTCTTTGATTCTCTATTGTGAACATCGGCCAGTCTGTCCCATATATGTAGCATTACAATCCTCACAATTAATTCGATAAATCCCAATTCGGAAAAGTTAGGGTTCCTTTCTTTATTGTTCACCAAAATTTTAGCTAAATTATTTCTATTTACTGCTAAAGAATTAATTCCCATTTTATGAAGACCATTAGAAATCCTACTGCTGAAACCTTTTATATAAGCAATTGAAAACCATATTTTCTTTTCTTCTTAAGGATAATTTTTATTGATATAAATTTTTTTTTTAATATTGTGGTAAGTTTTCTTACTAATCATTTTGTCAATGATTTCAGTTCTATAGCCATTGTTCACCGCTATACTTTTAATTATATTGACTTCTTTTCGGAAATTGACCTCATTCAACGGAATGTTCAAAAGTCTATGAATGAAACTATGGAATGTTGACATTTTAATTTGCCATGACTAGATTTTGAATGGATTATGGTATCAGTAGTGGTAGGTTTTCGTAAAATGTCGAGTCATTTTCTAAGAAATTATTGAAGTTATGTTGTGTATTTTTGGAAAGGAATTGGGTTTTCATGATACATCTATACGAAATAAACGTTTGTATCCTTTAAATATGTATTTAATATCTCTAATTAATATTCTATATTTTCTTTGGTTTCTTTTATTACTTCTGGTGCTGTGTAATGAGCGTTAATTCTATATGTCCACTGAATTGAAACTGTGTTTTTTAAGACGTTTATTTAATTTAATTTTAAAATTTTTTTTAAATTAAAATTTGTATTGAGTGTAGCAGAATTAATCTGTTTGATATTTAAGATATTCTGAGTCCTTTTATCAAGTAAAAACCCCCATTAAAATAAATTCTCATCAATTATTTTACAGATTTCTGTGTTTTAATTGAAGTTAAATAAAATAAATGATTTGGAGCTCGATGTAAAATATTTATTAATTGGGAATATATTACACAAAAAAACCTCATTACACAAATTGAAGAACATGCCTGTCTTATCTGTTGAAAGTTGGACCCATAAGACAATGGATCGAATTCTGAATGTGTTTGTTGACTATAAATTTGTAATCTTGAGTAAACTATCATTTAAAATATTTCCAAAGCAAATGGTGAATCGTTATGTAAAATTTGTAGCTACTAACTACTTCACTTAATAGGGAATATTCTTTATAAAATGAGCAAGATAACTCTTTGAGAGGCCTATAATCTTTTTTTTCTTCGTAAGAATTTTCAACAATTGCCCAAGTACTACACCATTATCACTCTGAAGGCTTACTGTTAACAATAACCTCGTATCAATGACAACAACTATCACCAGGTAAAATTTATGGCTCTACCCTTTACAAATTACAGATTCCGTTGGAGTGCTTTCAACCAAATTCCAAAAGCCGATGGTAATGGTCTGGAAACTCCATTTCAATAATATCCGATATACTTGCGGTAAATATTTTGGTGATTAGTATCAGAGTTCGCAATATATTGCAGATTCAATCTGACATTGAAAATTATGAATCATTAATGTATGAAATACCTTAATCCGTTTTTGGAAACTAATGGTCATTATTTTTTTAATGCTTTTGTTTGATCACTGAAACGTTAAGTGAATAAATAATTTTATTATTACTGGCTATTTTATTTCGTTCTATTAAGAGTTCACTCTGGGAGTTGAATTTTTATAATTTAGTTCAACATAATTATGCTTTGCCCTGTTGAAGTGAAAGTTGGACTTTTATAATGGTTTTTTTCTCTTTTTACTCGTATGTATTAGTTTCGCTTATATTCATCTGAATTTGGATAAAATTTTTAAATGTATGTCATCAGTTTGCATCAGATCCAGCTTTGTTATTTTTTAATAGTCATTTTAGTTATTTCTGTGATGGGCATTGTGTCAATACAAAAACCATAGATTGCAAAAAGTTGACAGGCAAAAACGTCAAATTGGAATCTTTTGCGCACTTGTTCTGTTGAACCTCAACATTTCAAATCTGTGAATTAATTCTTAATGAAGTTACATATTATGACTGGAAACATAAAATTCTTTGTTCCGTCATTGAAAATTTATATTTACGTAATTTTTTGCAATTTCAGAACTATTCTCCTCAAGATACTGAAAATTTTACATGGTTAAAATGCTCCATTCTTTCACCTTCGATCTTGAATCATAACATATTGGTAAGAAGGAGTAAAAAAGAATATATAGAACAAAACTCCATATAATTTTCATACTCTCCGCTGAATTAAGATAGAAAAATAATTCAAAAAATTGTCACAATTTATCTTCAGGAACCAATTATATAGTAATTAGAAAGGATGTAAAGAAGAATTAAGAAAAAGCATTGTGGAAATCAGGGAAGATCCATGAAGCCATTCTGAAATTAAATCAAAACGAATTGGTTCATCTTAGAAAGGAAACCACAAGAAAAATGAGAAGGAAAACAATTAAAAACTGAATTCGGAGACCCTTAATCAATATTTTCTGTACTGTTATTAAGCAAATGAAAAAGACAACAAAAATCAAAGTTTGAAATAATAAACATCAGTCATAAAAAAAGGATGAGTCTGATCAGTTGAATCACCATGCTGACTCCATTCTACCATCACTATCGAAGATTATCCGCCCATTTTGAAGACAATAACATGGATTCATGAACTCCAAATCAACAACAATAACGCTGCTGAACTGATGAACCATATTATCGAAGCAAAGGACGAGAACTGAATATCTGAAATAATTTCCAAAGCTTTTGATATAGTGGATCATGATTTTGTTATTAATAAAATGCCTTGTTATGGTGTGGGTGGTAGGTTTAGACTTAGTCTGCTCATTCCTATTTGACAGGCATTCAGTGAAACAATCAGAGGAATGAAACAGGAAAGCTGAAGTCCCTCAGGGATCAAAACTGGGTTCTTTAATCTTCATCATCTACTCGAATGACCTTGAGTTGAGATCTGATGAATTTGAATCTTACTTGAGTACTCTTCTTTTTGCAGATCACACTTTCTTTTTCTTGAAGGCTTCTGATATTGTACATCTACAACTAAAGGAGATATATGTGTACCAGACATCTGTAAGATGGTTCAGCTGTAACGCCCCTTCGATCAATGAGTCCAAAACCCAACGTCTTCAAATAAGAAGTGGAAATAATAAGATCATTGAACTGGTTGGAATACTGGTGGTATGAACCCCATATTGAGGTGATAAAAAAACTAGTCGCTATCCATTCATTACCAACAGTCAAGGGAATGTCTTCTAGACACGCGGCCTTTAAAACTTACTTTGCCAATTTCCATTCGTTTGCGACGTATGAAATTCTTCTCTGGGGTACATCGGTGCACGCTCTGGACTTTTTGGTTCTCTAGAAGAGAGTAGTTTGGACAATCTTGAATTTGAAACAAACCGATGTCTGTAGAAATGCTTTTCGTGAGTTTAAAATACCGTGTGGCTATCAGTGTCTTGAGGTGCGCCTCATTTTCATTTTCCAATCAATGGTTTGTTTTACCATTTCAATACTAGGAGAAGAGATAAACTTAGTTTTCCACATCATAGCCAGAAATTCTCTTATCGAGAAACCACGAGTCTAAAATAAACTTCTGGATTTCACGAAGCAGCTGTCGGGAAGGAGGATCAACAGCGCGAATAAGATTATCTTCAAGAATACAATTTATCATAAATATTTTTTTTAATTATATGTTGGCTTTTTTGGTCCAACGTCTTTTGCCATATTTCTGGTAGTAGCATTATTCAATGATCATAAAATTTTTGGTCTTTACTGGCAAAACTCTGATCCAGGTGATTTTTAACCTCTTCACTTGAAGTAAAGGTTTTACAATGACCGGAACTAATAATAATCCGAAGGTGCCAAATCTAGAGAATATGATGGGTGTGGTAGCGCATCCCATTCAAGCTGTAAAAGCTTTTGGCAAATAACCAAACTTTTATGAAGTCTCGCATTATCTTGGTGGAACACTACACATTTTCTGTTGATTAATTCTGGCCTTTTCTGTTGAAGTGCACCATTCAGTTTGTTCAACTGATGACAATAGAGTTCCGAAATAATTGTTGTGTTATTCGGTAAAAGACAAAAAAAAACGATTCCCTCAAAATGCCACCAAACAGATAGCATCACCTTTCTTTGATGGATATTGGCTTTCAAAATGTTCTGAGCCGGTTCGACTTTTTGTGCACCATGCTCTCTTACGTTTGACATTGTTATATACAAACTCTTTTACGTCCCCAGTAATGATGCACTTCAAAAATAATCATTTTCCTGACGTTTGAGATGTCAACGCGACGACACAAATTTCTCTCCGTCAAAACACGAGGAACCCATATATCGAGCTTCGATGTTAAAACCAGGCCTTTCAGGAGGTCATAAATAGTTGAATTGAAAAAATTCAACATCGCACCGATCTTATGTATTGCTATCCGCCGATTTGCATCAACATATGCCTTTATCATGTTTTCATCAGCTTCAACCGGCCTTCCGGAACGTTGTGCATCTTCGACATCAAAATTACCGTATCGAAATTTTGCAAACCAGTTCTGGAACTGGCGTAGTGTCAACACATCTTCTACATATACATTGGTTAATTTCTTAACAGCATTTTTACATTTTATATATTTAAAAGGGCAACAACCAAAAACTACTGCGTAGATTTAATTGAAATTTTTCACACAGAAGTCTTGCTATATCAGCTCTGAAAACATGTAATGATTATGTAGCTTAAGTGTGAAGTTGGGTTACTTTCCGAACAACCTTTTATTCCGCGAACTCGAAAAGTAAACTCGAACCAACCAGGTTATTATCCAACTGCAGAACTGGATCGAAATTAAAATTTTTTACGGAATCAGTGAAAGTATTTCCGAGAACGTAGGAAACCCCAGAAGAATTGAATTTGTGATTAATTTCGAAATAAACCGGAGCGAACGATGGTGAAAACAAAATTCAAATATCTTCCAATACAGCATCTGCTGTCGAAAACTGGAAACCCCGATAGGTAGTGATAACAGAATAATTGAGACATAATGTTCACATAATTCGCCTGCGAAACTTTCACATAAAATTTTAAGAATCCTTTCACTGGAAATTCGACGTTACTCCGAAGTAAAGTGTAATTGGAATTACTCATTATGTAATAATGTATTCGAATTATATCATCATTGTTGTTATTCGGGTATTATATGGTCAAGCTCTTGAAACAAGAGAGTTAACTTTGTGTCTAATGAAATCGGTATTGGTTTGAATGGCTTCTTCTTGTGCAAGAATTTCATTATGACATTGATTATTTGACATGTGGACAAAGCAGAACATATCATCGCTAACTCGATTAAACATTATATTGAGCATAACTTACATTTCCTAGAGCATATTGGAACAATCCATATGTTTCATAAAATGTTTTATAAATTGTACAAAATTCATGAAATGTTTGAGTCTTACTTGATACAAATTGAATAAACATATAAAAAATCAGAAATTTTTGTGAAACCTTTTCACTATTTAGTATCAATACTATATGTACGAAAAATTTCCACCATATAAAGAATATTTCTTCCATTGTATAATCATATAATAATCAATAGAACACAAAAGCTTAGAAATCTAGGATCCATCTTCACAGATATTCTTTAGCTAACCGTGTTACATGGAAAATCTAAATATTACTTCAGTAGATTCACTTCAGAGAAAACTGATTTTCCGTATTTAGGGGAGCATAAATAATGGGTGTTTCAATAAGAGCGCAAGATTTGAATTGCGCGCCATGTTTGACAGTCACATGATTATGACGTGACAGGTCGAAAGTTGACAGATGGAAGTAAATAAACATGGAGCATTACAGGGTAGAACAACGCGTCCTGATGGTCCAAAATTATTATCAAAATGGTGAAAGTTTAATTGCCACTATTCGTGAAGTGCGTCTAATGTTCGGTCGAAATAATGTGCCTAATTCATCTAATTTGACTTTTCACAGTGGAGGGAAATATGCAGCAGGACCGATAGAAAAGGATTCTGCAGACCGAATTAATACCACAGATCAATGAATGGTTTAGCAATGGGCGTAAAATTTTCATGCATACAATTTGTCCCCCCACTCTGCTTAAAGCGAAAAAAAATTCTTAGAGGGAAAACACCCCTTCTAGCATGGTCCTGGAACTTTCCTGACATGAACCAAATTGAGCATGTCTGGGAGTGCCTAAAATGGGAATTGGCAGAAGAAAATGTACAAACAGGGTGCAGTTGATAAGAGATATCATTGTAACCACAATAATTCGCCAAACTTATAGAGTACTTCGTGACATTTATGGTTTACATAATCGTCCATCAGAGCAGCTTATTCGTCGAACTATCGATAGATTTCGGACAACATTTTCTCTACTCGATGCAACAACAACAACAAGACAAAGAACTGTACGTACAGAAGAAAATATCGCTGCTGTAAGTCATATGATCCAGATATGTCTATTCGTCGTTGTTTACAAGTTGGACTATGTGCATCCACCACATGGAAAATTTTGCGTAAGGATCTTGGTCTACACCCATACAGGATCCAACTGGTTCAAGAATTAAAGCCACTTGACCATAATAAGTGTCGTTTGTTTGCTGATTGGGCCCTAGAACAGCTTTACGTTGATCCACTTTTTATAGTAAAATTGTGTTTAGTGATGAAACTCATTTCTGGTTGAACGGCTATCTAAACAAGCAAAATTGCCGTATATGGAGTGAAAACAATCATCAAAAGGTCCGCAGGTTCCATTGCACCCTGAAAAATTCACTGTATGGTGTGCTTTACACGCTGGAGGCGTCATCGGTCCATATTTCTTCAAAAACGATGCTGAAGCTAATGTTAGAGTGAATGGTGCTCGCTACAGATCGATGATCAATGATTATTTGTTTCAAAATTTGAATGGTATCGACCCGGAAGTGTTTTGGTTCCAACAAGATGGTGCTACACATCATGCTGCTACCGTAACAATTGATTTATTGAAAGAAAGATTTGGGGATAACATTATTTCGAGAATTGGTCCAATTAATTGGCCTCTAAGAACATGCGACATAATTCCACTGGATTATTTTCTTTGGGGTTATGTCAAGTCATTGGTTTATACTGATGAACCAGAAACAATAGACGCTTTGGAAGCCAACATACCTTGTATTATTGATGAAATAAGGGGTGAATTACTCGAAAAAGTGGTCCAAAATTGGTCTGGTCGAATGCGGTACCCCAGAGGATATATATATAGGAAAATATTCATATTTTCTCATATTGAAGATGAATTTCCGTCAAGTAAAGACCGTGACAATCAAAAACTCAGAGGATTTATGCCGGAAATTATTTTTAAAACATAAATATCATAAAATTGTCTTTCAAATAAAGGAAAATGGCTTCAATCTTAATTTAAATGTATTTTAGTTCAATTTAAATTTTTATCACTCTAAAAAAAACACCTTATACTATCGAAAGCCGGCAGTTTAACTCAATATTAATAATTTAATGATAATTTCATATATATATATATATATATATATATATATATATATATATATATATATTTAATACTTTCCAATAATTAATATGTAGAAAAGTAAAAACTCCATTTTAATGCCACTAACAGATTGTTAATAACGCTAATAGTATCTTTGAAACCCAAAAACAAATTTACGGCTAAATCTGATAAATTTTTCCCGAGATATTTATCATTTATTGAAATGGATTTTCCCATGCATCACAAAATCTTGCATAAACATTCAAATCATTACTCTGAATTCAACTTTTCACTTTGCCTTTAATTTTTTGATATACTGAAAAGACACAATTTTCAATGTTATCTATATTTCCTGATCCATGATTGGACTCCATTCATGCTCGAACTCCGGATTCTTATAAAACATTAAAAACTACCCTGAAAGTTTCAAGTCCACATTATGTGCTGAAATAATTTTCCGAATTTAGAATGTGGAATTCGTTCAATCAGCACGAATCATTCAAAGTTCGAATGAAGCCTGATTTAAGAATATTTATCATAATTCAATTAAGTTATGTGCATTTATTTTTACTTCACCAAGTTCAATGAACAAAATAGGTACTCAAAATTGGATGTAGTAATCCGTTACTTTGTGATAGTTAATTTCAAATGGAAATAACTTTGTTACTTTTTATTGAAAAGGTATATAGTGTAGTTGTTCCGAATATTCTCGGAAGTTCCTAGTTTATATACTCTAATACACTCTAAAGAAAGGGATGGTTTTTTCTCACGTTTTGTTGCAACAATATAACCGAAGTTTTGCACGTTTCAATTTTCAGGTAAAGGCAAAAGTTCCATTTCTCAGAAGTTTTATTTTGTATTTCATTCCTTTCATTTTGTTCATCATAATTTCCTTTTTCAAAGACTGAGAGGAGAATAAAATCATGCATGTTCATTTCGTTGTGAAGAATATATAGATTTTAGAAAGAAATCTCGATTTTCATAACACAATAAATTAGTTATTTTTTATATATTAGCCTATATTTTGGAAAGATTTCTTCAAAAATTATTTAAATATTTTAATATTAGCCTTCTATATATTTAATTCCAAAAAATTATATTTAATGATTATAACTTTTGAAAATAAATTAAAATAATGTCATATATTTTTTTAATATTAGCCTTCTACATATTTAATTCCAAAAAATTATATTCAATGATTATAACTTCTGAAAATAAATTAAAATAATGTCATATATTTTAATTTATTTTCAGAAGTTATAATCATTAAATATAATTTTTTGGAATTAAATATGTAGAAGCCTAACATTAAAATATTTAAATAATTTTATATACCTTCTATCAAGAATTAACCTCTATTTATGTTAAGATTTCTTCACTTTGATTTTTATCAATACTAAATTCAGTTATGAGTTTAAATTCAATTTACATTGGCGTCTGTCTACTTTTTAGCCATTCTGCTAAAATATTTTCCATTTTTTAATTTTCATCATAAACATACCACCTGTCATTAGTTTCAAAATAAAAAAATATTAAAACAGGTATTCGGAAATCGCTGTTTTAATACCAAATTAGATGTTAATTGAGGTTTAAGCGTTGTTTCTGAACGAAAAGAGAACATATGAGAGGCAGGTGTTCAAATTGTTAATTGTTAATTGTTAATTGAGGTTTAAGCGTTGTTTCTGAACGAAAAGAGAACATATGAGAGGCAGGTGTTAGTCTTCAAAATTATTTGAGTATTTACATACACTAAAAATCGAATACAAGTTCCTGGATTATTTTATACTTTTATTTTATTGTGCATACGGATTTTGTTCGTGTTCAACTTTTCCTAGAATATGTTCTTTCTTTAACAACTTGTCTATTTTATATGTAACAAATTTCCTATTTTCATATATGGGGAATTAACCCAAAGCATATACGCTTTCGTCTGAATATTTATGTTTTTAAATTTAGAGGAAAAAATAATCTCAAACTCGTAAACCGGCATGAATATATGCATACTGTCAGTCATGCTGATTTAAGTGAAATTCAGAAAAAATGACTATTAATAATAATAAGTTCTCGAGATTTAAAAATTCAACAAAGTTGGAAATAAGACACTTCTTATTTCCATCTCACTAGATGTTGAAAGATGACTCTTTACTGAAGAGATTTGAGTCCGAACTTACCAGGTTCTTTCTCTTGGGAATGTGCTATACTTTTTTCAAAAAGGAAAATAAAAAAAGGTCTTTTTGAATTATATGTTGAAGATTTTTTGGTGATGGAACTTGTGATTCTTTAACATCCAATCGGAACATATATGAATAAGGTGATGTCTAAATTATTTGGTGATTTTTTTATATTTCTTTTGATTCTTTATTAGTAAATTTCCACCACATGTGATGTTAAGACAGTGTATCTAGGATATGTTTTTCAAAATTTAATTCTAAATATTTTCATGAGATTTATTTAGATTTAAATCTGTAGAGGTTCTGGAAAATTAATTATATATATATATATATATATATATATATATATATATATATATATATATATAATATCACTTAATCAAGGAGAAACTGGTACACATCATCGATTATTATTTTTCAATTATCTTCAATTCCATTCGTAATTACTGAAGAAGTTTCCTCAAACTTTTCTTAGGAGAGGGTCCTTCCGCTTCTTACATAAATTGCACCGAATTACAAGATCACCTCTTTCGGTTGGCATAGTTATGTTTATTAATATCTGTCTTTAATACGTGTTAGTTTCCAATTTGAATTCGTCCTAAACGTGAACTGTGTTACTTGACTTTCACTGGCTATGATATAACTGGACAGTTATGATTATTTCGTCGTCCATAGGCTAGTCAAAATACATATAAATCTTGCGGTGCATACAATTTCAGTCTACTTTCATTATGACAAAAATGCGTTCAAGATTTCCAGAGCGAATTTTGAAGACATTTCGATAAAAATGTCAATATTTTGTACAGTTGCTAGAAGTTTGTAACGATACACCTTTCCTTGTCTGACGGATCTTCCAAGAAGAAGTTTCATTTCAGAGTAAGGTAGAAACGCAAAAAGCAGAAATATTCAATTTCAATCCTTAATACAAACTCTGAAATTGATAGTGTAATACAATATCTGTGGAAATTCAATAAGTTAAATAAGGAAAAAATGATTTCTTTTAATTGATAACAGAGGAGTTATTTCAAATATTCTCGGAAGTTTATAGTTCATATTCTGATAAACGCAACTTAAAGAAATGTGCAGTTTTAAATTTTTTCTCACGTTTATAACCGAAGTTGTATTTTCGTTGTATTTTCAGGTAGAGACGATAGATTTTTTAAAAACCCATCTTTTCTACTGCACATTTCGGTGTGTCTTTGCTTACCATATTTTACTTAACTGGACCTTGGAAACATCTTGTCTATTAAATACCCTGAGAATTCTTTGGAGAGCTAGTTTTAAAAATGTCGGTATCATTAATACTTCACTTTAATAAATCATACCATTTTTCTTATACACTTAGTATATTTTACTTATACTAGGTTGGGGAAAAAAACATTATTTTTGCATGAACTTCAAGACTTTATCTAACATGTTTGGAATTATCTGATTTGGGTCGAATATGCACTGCTTTTTGTTCTATAATTTGTTGCCATATTAAAGGTAGCTTTGTAAGGGCTTTTTTATAGAAATCTTATTGGCGAAAACTGTAGTAATCGATTTTCACAACCTTCTCTTGATGCAAGATCCGGACTCTATGGTGGATGCATTAAAACTTCCCAATCAAGTTTCCGGAATATCTGGCGAGTTACTACAGACGAGTGGACTGGTGTTGTTCTGGTGGAACACAACATCTTTTCTGTTGGTCAATCCTGGCCGTTTTTGGTCAATTCTTAGCTTCAAACGGTCCAGTTGTTGACAGTTGAGATACGAATTTAGTATTTGGCCCTATGGAAGAAACTCATATTAAATTAATCCTTTCCAGTCCAACCAAATGCACAGTAGACCTTCCTTGCTGTTAGTCCTGGTGTGGGCACCGTTTGAGCTGCTTTACCACGATCGTTTTCACACAATATTGTCGTATATGACCGACTTCTCATCCCTAGTCACCATCCGCTTAAGAAATGGTCGATTTCATTCCGTTTGTCCAAGGCTTCGTAGATTGAAATTTGATCCATCATGTTTTTGTTCTTAATTGGTGTGGCTCCCAAACAACGAGCTTCTTTTTGAATCCAGCTTTGCGCAAATGGTTTAAAATTGTTTTCTGGTCGATCTTTAGCTCCTCGTCGATGCAACGACTACTAACATGTCTGTCAAATTTAATTATTTCTGTGATTTTATCGACATTTTCGAGGAAGGGCTTGCCTGTTCGAGGTATACCTTCAACATCAAAAATGCTTGAAAGGAATCAATGAAACTAGAATTGCTCGTAATTAACTGTTACAGTATCAGGACCATAAAGACCATTCACAATTTCAACCACCTGACTTGTATTTTCGATTTTATCAAAGAAAAACTTTAAAATGTACCGAATTTCGTCTTTGTTGACTTCCATTTTCAACACCCTATAACTCACAACTGGATGGACCAAACGAAAAACAGCAAGAGAATTTTTTTAGTGTAATAACGAGCATGAATCTGAAATTGTTTGATCGATACTTCACGAGATGTCGATCGCTACAGCCGTCTGAAATAATGGATTTATTTTTCCCCAATCTATCGGGTGTTTTTTTAGAGTAATAGAATTTCGATAGGGATAACTGTGATTTGACAGAAGGTAGAAGCCATGTTGTTTTGACATTTCTGTTCGGTAAGCATTGACAAATTATCATGGAAAGACTCACGTCGCAACAACGTTTAGGAATTTTTGAAATTTATTTTCAAAATCAGTGTTCTATTCGCCAAACTTATAGAGCACTTCGTGAAATTTATGGTTTATATAATCGTCCATCAGAGCAGCTTATTCGTCGAACTATCGATAGATTTTGGACAACATTTTCTCTATTCGATGCAACAACAACAAGACAAAGAACTGTACGTTTAGAAGAAAATATCGCTTCTGTAAGTCATAGTGATAATGATGATCCAGATTTGTCTATTCGTCGACGTTCACAACAAGTTGGACTCTGTGCATCCACCACATGGAAAATTTTGCGTAAGGATCTTGGTCTAACCCCTACAAGATCCAACTGGTTCAAGAACTAAAGCCACTTGGCCATAATAAGCGTCGTTTGTTTGCTGATTGACCCTTAGAACAGCTTGAAGTTGATCCACTTCTTTATCGTAAAATTGTGTTTAGTGATGAAGCTCATTTCTGGTTGGACGGCTATGTAAACAAGCAAAATTGCTGTATATGGAGTGAAAACAATCCTCAAGAAGTTCTGCATTGTGTGGTATGCTTTACACGCTGGAGGCGTCATCGGTCCATATTTCTTTAAAAACGATGCTGGAGCTAATGTTACAGTGAATGGTGCTCGTTACAGATCGATGATCAATGATTATTTGTTTCAAAATTTGAATGGTATTAACCCGGAAACGTTTTGCTTCCAACAAGATGGTGCTACACCTCATGCTGCTACCGTAACAATTGATTTAATGAAAGAAAGATTTGGCGATAACCTTATTTCGAGAAATGGTCCAATTTATTAGCCTACAAGATCATGCGACATAACTCCACTGGTATTTTCTTTGGCGTTATGTCAAGTCATTGGTTTATGCTGATAAACGAGAAACAATAGACGCTTTGGGCCAACATAATTCGTCTTATTGAGGAGATAAGGCCTGAATTGCTCGAAAAAGTGGTCCAAAATTGGTCTGGTCGAATGTGGTACCTCAGAGCTAGTCTTGGTGGACATATGCCGGAAATTATTTTCAAAATATAAATGTCATAAAATTATTTTTCAAATAAAAAAACAATTTGGCTTCAGTCTTAATTTAAATGTGTTTTATTTCAATTAAAATTTTTATCACTCTAAAAAAAATATCCGACATTATAACGATTGCAAAGAGGACAAAATTATGTATGTGCATTTTGTTATTAGGAAAAAGGAACATACGCATTTTGGAGACAAATAACTTGCATTACAGAGCACAACTCTTCGTACTACTTCGTACGTGTGTTCATTAAAATTGTTTTATTCACGCATAACAATGACAGGCTATTGAATTACTCCCATTCTGAGAAAAGGACAGAAATATGATCGAATGCTTTACTTCACTCTCTTCTGAAAAATCAGTGCGAATAACTCTATAGTACTGGTCACTACCAGTACTCGCTGCGATTTATAATCTCTAATTTCTTCTTTTTTATTTATGTATTACTGTCGGTCACTTGATGGTATAATGGTAACAATGGTCGTTCAGGAGTTAATTTCTACCAAGAACGTGGAAATCAACTAAGGTGAGTGGTTTTGGCTTTGCCATTGACCGATTAATTTTTCTCATATACTCTAACAATATTTACGCCAAACAGCTTGCATATTATTTTTCATTTGTTTTAAATGGCTCGACTCAGCGCTCCTTTTCAAACCCAAGAAAAATTCCACGCAACAGGATCATTGTTTCACAAGAAGTATATTGCATTTTGCTCCATCCTCCAGAAAATAAACCTTATTCACATCTGAAGCGTCAATTTCGGGCTTAAAAACTAAGTTATCACCGTTCAGGTTCTGTTTACTGTGAGAGTTGGAAATATTTTCAGCAGACCTGATGGGGCGAGCACGAATTGGAGTCTTCACATCACTAGCTTGTTCAGAATTTTCAACTTTATTTAGCTGGTGTAGAGCAAGATGGCGCTTGATGATGACAAAAAGACGTACGAACTTTACGAACTAAGTTCATACATTTTTCATCATTTTATAGTGATTATACACAATTCCAATGCGTTGTACGAACCTTTGTCGATCAATTTTATTCTGAATATAGGGAGTATAAAAAACCGAGTGTGCTTTAGACCACACGACTGAAGTAAAACTTCTTTAGCTCCATCTATATGTATGTAAAGGGTCTTTCGATGGGAACGCCCCATTTTTAAACTGACTTTACTCACGCATGAGAACCATTGTTTATTTGTGACATTAACAGTATTTGTCAATGTCTACCATTTAATCATGGAAATGTGCACACTCCAACAACGTTTACAAATGATCCATATTTATTTTGAAAAATCGCGATCTATTTCTCCAGTGTGCTTCAATTCCAATTTTTGGTCGTTATAATGGTCCGGATAAAAGAAAAGTTGAACGTTTAGTAAAGAAGTTTGAAACAACGACGTTCACAAGAAGTAGGCATCTCCTAGACGTCTTTGTGGCTAATTTTACGACTTGGTTTACACCCATACAAAATGGTTTTTACCCAAGAACTGAAACCAACAGATCATTTAAAGCGTCGTGTATTCTGTAAAATTTGGTAATTCGATTATTTCAAGAAATCGACCGATAAATTATCCTCCTCGTTCCTGCGATATAACTCCATTGGACTTCTTTCTTTGGGGTCACATTAAGTGTGTATTGGTTAACATCCATCATCCAGCACATTAAGAGATGAATATGGAACGAGTAATTGCTAACATACTACTTGATTTGTGTGAGAGTCATGGAAAATTGGGTTCAACGACTTCATTCCTGTTAGCGTTTTCGTGGTGGACATTTAAATGATGTTTTACTTCATATGTAATGGTATCTATAGTACTTTATAATGAAATAAAAATTTAAATAATTTTTAAATAAACAATGTATTTTATTTACAAAACAAAATGGGGCGCGCTGTTAATGAAAGACCCTTTATAACGTTCACGTTCTGATAGAAAGAAGAAAATAAGTAACATGTCGCACGTGACTAATTTGCGTTTATGAATTTTTGATTAGTTTATACACTTAAAATATTCAATGAAGCGAACAGACTGAAAACTCCAGTATGTCGTGCATACTTCAAGAAAAACTCGAACTGAAAATTGTAGTTAATGAGGATAAATAGTGCCTCTTTAAATACATAGTTCGCTTGTTAGTTCGTTCTAAACAGATGAACTCTTTTAGGAAGTTTCTGTTCACATTATAATTTTTTATTGAATATTTTTCATTAAATAATGTCTGCATATAAATCGAGTTCTGCTAGGAGATAAATTTGTTTTCATTAATAATCGAAAAACAGGAACAATATTGCTTTTATCCTTTGAGTACGATCTTCAAGATCAACAGAAAATTAAGCTGCACGGTTATATGTATAACTGCATTGAATGTAAAGTTAAATCGGGCCCATAAGGAAAGCCCTACGTAACTTCCTTCGATTGGAATCTTCCCCATTTCTTTCGTAATAGGGTCCTCAAGTACTCTAAAGGATTCAGTGAACTATGACACCTAGATCCTTTAGCATCTATACGTAAACAAAACGATAACTGATAATCAGGAAGGATGTTCACTCTTCAAGTGGGGCACAATCTACGTGCAGAAAGTGGAGGCGAGAACCAGCCGGTCAGCACGAGCTGTGTCACAGTGCTCGACGACCTTCTGCCGAAGAAGTTGAACGTATCGCGGTTGGTGAGCGCTCAAGAACGAACGTGATTTTGACGAACGAACGAGCATCCCCTAGAAGAGGGCTATACTCGAGACGACCCCACATACCGGTTCTGGTCCTTGAAGAAGGAAGTGCTTTGTAGAAGGATTTTGAACATGACTAGTGGCTTGTGTGGATGAGGTGTACTTGCTTTAGTTGGTGTTTTGTGTCTTTTTTCAGTTTGGATTATTGTCTTGGTTATAAACGGTAAGTTTTACATCTCATTCATAATTATCTGAAGAATACCTCAAGGTCTCAATCTGCAAAGTGTGAAAATTTATTTTTATTTTTGTCACTTATATCTCACATATTTTTCATTGTTGAAATTTAGAAGTTTGTTTCAATCATAGTTTCTTTAATGCATCTGAAATTTCAACTTGAAAGAATTAACTTTAATTCTTCCCCAAATAAGATGATAAAAACCATTAATGAACGAAATTCGTCCATGATATCTAGAAATAAGTTAGTGAGAAATTTGGTTTCTTTGATACCTCAAAACACAAGAAAATAAATGAATTGAAATCGAGATGTTAGATGAAGAAACACGATTTAAATATATTTGCATAATTTCCTGAGAATCAGTGAATAAACTAGGTTAATTTAATGAGATATATAAGATCGCTTAAACTATTCGTTAATTTGTAAACCCCTGTAAGTTATTGATAGGAAAGTTATTATCAGAATCGACTATATAGCTATTTTAACTCAGGAGTTAATAAGGTTCTTCTGGAAACCATAAGACTCCATAGTCTCATAAGTAGTTACTTCGCCGAAGTTAAAAAATTTGATTGAAAATCGATTTATAGAAGTTCATATTTCAAATAGTGCATATGATAAATGTTGGTATTAATTTTAATTAGTGTTCAGTGTTACAAAGCAAATTTATTTAATAACCGTTAGCTGATTAGTAAATTTATAATGATTTTAGGACTAACAAGAATTCAAGCATTTCAAACATTTTATCGCATGATTGGTTGAGTATAAAATAGCTTTTATACTTCACCGATACTGAGAAGTGCTTCACGAAGTTTCGAAATTTCATTATATTATGGTAAATGGTGAAAATAAATGTGGAATAAGAATTGTATCAACAGTTTCAATCGAAGTTCAAGATAATTGCTAGATAAGCCCTAATAACTAAGACTTGATATTTAAAAAAATATTGAATCTATTTGGTGTGAACATCGCACTGAAAAGATTCTGTGATATTCTCATTACACTGGTAATCATAAAAATAATCTTCTTGGTTAGTGGTCTTACGACTAATATCGATTAAACACTTTGGTATACTGTGCTATTGTTTTGCAGATTTTTCTAATTATTGACCTTCTTGAACGTCTACCTCTGAATTCTTCATTTTTTGGTATCAATTTAAAAAATATTGCACCTTGGTAAATATTCCGTTCGAATATATCATATTGCATTGTACTTTATGAAAATTGGATAAACGGGCGTATAAACAATTTTTGTCTTCTAGCAATGTTTCCAAAGATGAATTTTTGAAATGAAATGAATCAAACATCTCAAATATTGCTTGGTACTTATTAAAGCAAATATTCAAAAAACTAATTAATACCACTTGAAGAAAGTCTAGAATTGAAAGAAATCGGTTAAGATTAGGAATTAAATTACTATTTACGGACTGAAAATTCGTTACGACTTCAGTCTAACCATGGTATGTAAGAAATCTAGAATGAACTCAAAGCATGAATTCACTAATTCACGAACCTATTTCGAAAAACAATTAACAGGTCATGGTGGAAAGTAGCTTGGTGTTTATCGCATTTAGAAATATTTTGCTTGACTAATTGCAGTATCAGAAATTTGATTTATGAAGATGAGGCACTTCTTGATGAGTGTTCAGTTTTGTCGGAATTCTTTGGATACCTTTTCTCTTTCGGTTATGAATATTTGACCGAAGAAATAACTGGAGGAATAATTAATTTTACTTATTTATTTTCATCGAAATAGATCAAAGTAGTTTCATCAGATAAATAACAATTGTTATTTATAGCATTAGAAAAAATATAAATTACGATCGGATAATCAAGATTACTTGAAAGAATTTCTGTACCTTTCAATTTTCGAAGATGTGTTCTGAATAGTGAATATTATAAAATTCGCATAAAATGGTTACACCCTAATTCTTATTTTCAATTGGGTTACTCCATTTTTTGAGATATTGAAATTAAAAGATTTCTACCTGTCTTAGTATTTGTTTTGAATGAATTTCAGGTAGCAATTTAGTTTTCAGTGAAGACATAAAAGAAGCACAACGCAGCTGTCTCCCCTTCTGTTATTCAGTTTTATTGAAACCTATAAACTTATAAATAGGACATAGTTCCATGATAAAAATAAGAGTACAGGTGAACTCTCTGGTCTCTTGAATTTGCTTACGTGAGATTATATATAATTCTATATGGATAGTCTAGTTATCTGCCCGAACAGCTCATCCTCACAAAATTTGGAATTAATTTTCTTCTCGTTATTGTGCACTTATATACCAAATTTCCTTTAGATCGGATGAGTGGTTTTGGAACTATTCGGAAAATAATAAAAAGTTTCAATTATGAATAATTTCGGAACCACTGAACCAATTTTATTCATTACTGTGCATTGCCTAGATATTTAGGCTACAAATCCACTCCGAAAGTTTCAAAACTCTAACTCTTTTTTTTCGAAAGTTTGACTTCGGATTCTTCATCAGTAAGTCCAAACTAGTCCTTTGAGAACGTTTTTGGCACGAAATTCGAAAATAACGAACATTCAAGCAAAACAATAGCACGATTTCCCAGAACAAACCCGCAGAGAAGCTTTTTAAGTAAATTTAAAACTAAAATTTCAAATATTAGGAGTACAAATAAGTTTCCGCCGTGTTATTGTAGATGGCGCGGCACGGAGTTTCGGTTAGCTTTCGCAGATGATAACCGGCTTAAATTATAGTTTGGAAATTCAAGAACAACATAACCTATTAATATCATTGATTTTATATTGATAAATATAATTTTTATAAGTTGAAAATGTCAAAATTTGAGCCAAGTAAGCGTCATTTGCGGGAAATATGAGTTTACTTCTTTAATTTAAAGAAATCTGCTGCTGAGGCGCATCAATTGCTCGTAGAAGCATATGGTGAGGGTGCTTTGAGTGAGAGAACGTGTCGAGAGTGGTTTCAAAAGTTTAAAAACGGTGATTTCGACGTAGAAGATAAAGATCGCAGTGGAAAGCCAAAAATTTACGAGGATGCAGAATTGGAGGAAGATTCATCTCAAACACAAAAAGAACTTGCTCTAACATTAGAAGTCACTCAGCAAGCAGTCTCACATCGTTTAAAATCATTAGGAATGATTCATAAACAAGGAAATTGGGTTCCGTACGGCGGAAACTTATTTGTACTCCTAATAACATATATTACCGCTCGGTCTTTTTGAAGATGAGATTTTACATAAGATAACATGTTTTCTTCACGCCTGAATATTAGATTTAGAAAATATCATTATATTTTTAGTTTGCTCATCTCGCCAGTGGCACAAAATACGTATAATCGCAAAATGGCGAATGCACAGACACAAGATTCCAATATATTCCCATTCATACTTACGTTATTCGTGTGGGATGTATGTAATCATAATGTGTGCATCAAAACCTTCAAATGTATGGAGCCAAATGGAAGGCTATCCGCTCACTAGATTTAGGTAGTTTACTAGAAATTTTAGATAGCATTCACATGGTTTCTTATGGCGTACACATCGTTTTTATCGAATTTTTTCATCTGCAACTTTTGAGGTTGTGTCAAGACTAACAGTAACTACATATTATATAATAAAAGTATTCTTTTAGATCTTATAATTACTATAATTAGGTATTAAGCAAACTTTTGCAATATATCGTGAACTATCCCAAATATCATTGTAAACGTTTTCTTCACCCATTTCAACAAAGTTAAAAGACAAATAGCATACATCTCTGGTAATTTTAGTAAGCAATTAAAAACAATACTCTCGAAAGAAAATATTGAATTTCTCTTAAGAAAAATACGATTGATGAAAAAAATGAAAAGATTATTCGAATTAATTTCGAATATAAAAAAATCTATAATCTCACTCATTTATTCAGTTCAAAGATTAATTTTTTAGAATAGTTATTGATTTTCGGATTCGTTCATCTAAATTTAAAGTAAGTATAAAGGTTAGGACGAATTGGTGATGATTCTATTTCTAATATTGTCGACGTCAAATGGAATTCATGGAAAATATGGGAGAAAAGTAACAAAAAAATTGTAATAACCTTTTGCACGAAAGCATTAAAATTTAAATATTTGTCAATATCACGTTTGAACGTGATTCTGAATACTTAAAATTGTGTTAAACAGTTTGATACACATTTTTAGACCTAAATGAATGATGAGTTACCGTTGTAATAATTCTAAATTGCTTGATGTTCTACATGATCCAGAAATTTTTTCAAAGGAACTTATTTTGAGCAAGTTGTTTTTGAGGAAGTTCTTGAGGTTATGTTTTGGAAAGGAATTTAGTTTTCATAAAACAACGAAACAAAATTTTGTACTCTTGAAGTAGGACTTATTTAATAATTTTAATTGACAACTTATATTTCTTTGAATTTCTTTCATTCCCTTTGGAACAGTGTATTAAGTATTAATTCTTTGTCTACTAAAATTGACATAATGTCTTCTGAAGACATCTAGTAAATGTCATTCTAAAAAATGTTTGAATAAAAACTATTTTGAAATTAAAGTTTGTAGGAGGTTAACAGAATAAATCTGTATGATATTTAAAATTTTGTAATAGACCTTCTATCAAGAAAAAACCTCCTTTTATTATTTTATTGGATAATTTTCTTATGATTAATTCCTATCAACCATCGACTGAATCAATCCAAATTTTGTATCGATGAAGAAATATATTTTCACTGAGAAAAATATAAATATAGAAAATAAAACTGTAATCGAATTGAATATGATATATTGTAATTGAAAATATTCTTATTGGAAACAGAGCCTGATCTTCCTCTTCTCCATCGACTTCTACTGCTACGTTTATTGTGACTTTGTTCTGCATTGTCAGCCCTTCTCTCAAATCCAGTTGTGGTGATAGGAGTACCTTTGGCCCATCTAGCAATCCATGGTAGTTCCGAACTAAGAGATCTGAAGATTCCTGTATCCGTTATGACACAATTTTTAAATCCTGTGTATATTCCAACTAAAGCAACGCCAATCGTGTTGTTTCTTCTATCTCTCTTTTCGCATACTAAAGGAGATCCTAAATCTTCCACACATTCTCTCTCTTCGCTATTCTTCATTATACATACATGCGCTGGATCTGAAGATTTGCAAATTCTTCTAGGTAGTTTTGTTACTACCTCTTTCTTCAATGTAAATCCTTCTAAATCTCTTATTTCGTCATAATTCTTCACGTATGTACCCCATCCCAGAACGTAACACTCTGTAGCGCCTCTTATATCCGGTGTGCTAAGCCTTACTCTCTTATTTCTCAAGGACCGAAGGATTTTCATGTCCATATCGTCTTCGATTTGTTCTTTTACCTCATAGAGATCTTCCAGATTATCGTACTGAGCTAAATCTGGTGGAATTTCATCGTATTCCTCTTCGGATACAGTGGCAAATTGTGAAAGATTTGATTTACCATAAATACGAGTACGTCTTCTTCTTGGGAAACTCTCAAGATCAGACATTTGTCGAACTGCTTTGGGCCTTATAGACATGGTCATATCCTCAACTTCAATAGATTTCTTCACATATTCCACTGTCTCATCTGTTTTCCGACCAGATTCAATATTCTTAAGTTTCTTAGTCGTTGACTCCAAGGGATTCTTTTCGAACCTTTCTAAAATAACGAAGTGACCTCCTTCTTCTTTATATCTTGTCAAGAAACTCATATGACGAGAGTATGTAACAATATTTTCGTCCCAAGATATGCCTATGTCTTCTAGCCACATATCGTGTTCTAAATAGTCGAAGCATTTCGCCGAAGTGAAGAAATAATCTGTGAAAGGTGTGAGTTGAATAGCGTCGCAAAATCTGGGTTTTTCCTGGTTAATCTCGTGGTTTTTGGGAATCCACATGTTCACCAAGAAGGGATAGTCGCTCTCTCCTTTCTCCCTTATTCGTTTCTGGAATTTTGTAGGACTAATTAGTAGGAACATGAAAAGAACAAATTGTGGAATATTTGACATTTTCAAGACAAATTCACTGACATGTCATAATATTCATTATCTCTGTGATTTTAGAATAAGTTTCCTTTATTCAGTGTTATCATTGCAGATTTTTTTTCAAAAGTGCAAGACATTTTGGAAACCATTGATATAGCTTTACAAAATACAATTTTAAATTTCGAAAATATCTTATTGATCTCGAATAAATGCTATTAAAAATCTGGGGGAATTTAACTTTTGCAAACTTAAGTTAAGAGGAAATAATAGAAGAAAGTAAAAACCACTAATATTTTAATATTATTTAACGTGTGTCAACTTCAGTGCATCGATCCATATTGTATTCCGAAATAATCAAGAATATTTTAAATGAAATATCCAACTTCCAGGTTCCTTCTCTAGGGAATGTGCTATATAATAACAAAGGAAAATAATGAAGGCCTTTTTGAATTATATGTTGAACATTTTTTGGTGATGGAACTTGTGATTCTTTAACATCCAATGTCTAAATAATTTGGTTATTATTTTGTATTTCTTTTGATTCTTTATTAATTAATTTCCACCACATGTGATGATAATATATATGTCTATAAAGTGATACAGTGTATTTGGGACATGTTTTAAAATTTAATTCTAAATATTTTCTTGAGATTCATTTGAAGTAATAGCTGTAGAGGTTCTAGAGAATTAATTCCAGCTATATTCTGTAATATGCAAAAACTTCTTCATAGTAATTTTCAAATTATATATTTGGTCTAATCGTCATATTTCGGTCCAAATAATTTGTTCTTACCCTATGTCCCAATAGTAATGATTCACTCTGTATAATGTCAGTCGTTTTGACAAGAATTTTATTGTGGCAATTCTGAATAAGATATTGGTATCTACTTTTATAATATAAATATCAGTATCCGAATATTCCAGTAAAGCCAAACTATATTCTGAATAAATATTTGTATGTACAAATATTCATTGTTCATATTAAATAATGGTGTATTTGTACTGATATGTTAGTTACAAAAATGTAAAGAAAAAGTGCGCTTATTCTAATTTTTATTCTTATTATCGATTAAATCAATATTTATCAAAGTAATTACGGGTACAAAACTTCCACAAAAGACAACAAATTTGATGTGTCAGTGAACTATTTATTTCGTTACATCAAAAATTTGATTGTTGTGGAAAGGAAGTAAATGTAATGATCCCTGCTTACATTATCCGATTAAATATGGATTAATGTATCGGACACAATCAGAAAATATATAATCAAATAATTAAAGTTCGAAGTTTACATTTGAGGATCCTTTCTCTTATTATTTCTAACAAACACAAATTTAACTTGATCATTGAGAATATCCTCAGAACACCTCCTGTTAATTTGATTGCAATATGTCGACATCGATTTAAGTCATGAGGTGGTCAGTCCATTCAAAGTAGATTTTAGCGTTTACCTTGACCAATTTTGACTGGACAAGTGTATATCTTGAAGAAAATTGAACGCTTGAGTTCGACTTTGATTAAATTCATCGTGTTCTACACGGAAAAAATTATTAATATTCATAAGCAACATGTAAGATTCCATCTTAGATTAGGATTTCACTATCTTGAATTTCGCTTTCCTACGTTTTTATAGTTTCAATGACCTCACTTTAGTAAATAAATTATTTATTCATTTATGATTATTGGAAGATGAGAGAAGGAATGGGTCCAAAATTTTTATAGATGCGAGAATGTTTATTTCATTTTTAAATTTCAGAGAAAGTGATTCCAAATAAATATTGATTAGTTGCTTAATGATGGTTAAAAATGAAGCCTCTTCGAAATAAACTGTCCCACATATGAAAAGCAAAATGATTTTTGATCGAATTTTATATATATAGGTCGATAACAAAGAACTTCCAGATTATAATTCATGTGGGATAATACAAAGAATTTTTCAACCAATATATATTGAAATTACTATAAAGAGTTTATGAATATTTCACATAATAGCTGGATTAGTTCTCCGGAGAATTAATCCAGCTATTAGTTCTCCGGAGAATTAATCCAGCTATTATCTGTAATATTAAAAAAACTCGTCATAGCAAATTTTCAATATACTACTCTGTCAAGAAAGTACCGGGAATTTTCAATTAAAACAACATTTTTACATTTAATCGTCAAAATTTATTGGGTCGCCTTCAAAATAGGCTCCATTTGCTCCAATACATCTATGCCAACGGCACTTTCAATTATCGAAACATTTTTTATAGGCGCTTTCCGGGATGGACTTTAGCTCTCGCGCCGAATTTTGTTTTATGGCTTAAATCGACTCAAAACGGGTGCCACGAAGGGGCAATTTTAGTTTTGGGAAGAGGAAAAAGTCGCAGGGAGCCAAATCCGGCGAATACGGTGGTTGCTGAAGCACGTTTGTTGAGTTTTTGGCGAGAAAGTCAGTCACAATCGTAGCTCGGTGAGAAGGCGCGTTATCGTCATGCAAAATCCATGAGTTGTTCGCCCACAAATTTGGCCGCTTCTTACGGATACGCTCACGCAAACGTTTCATAACGCCTAGGTAATACTCCTTGTTTACCGTCTGACCCTCTGGAACGAATTCGTAGTGCACCACGCCACGGATATCGAAGAAAACAATGAGCATCACCTTCATTTTCGAGCGGCTTTGGCGTGGTTTTTTCGGTTTCGGCTCATTTTTTGCCACCCATTCCGATGAATGCTGGCTTGTTTGCATATCGTACTCGTAGACCCAGGTCTCATCACCAGTTATAATGCGTTCCATGAATGTAGAATCGGAATTACAGCGATCCAGCATGTCTGAAGCAACCTGTTCGCGATGACGTTTTTGAAGAAAATTCAGGTCTTTCGGTACGAGTCGTGCGGCCACCTTTCTCATGCCCAAAATATCAATCAAAATCGTACGTGCGGACTCGTGGGATATCTTAAGATCATGTGCTATCTCTCTCAAGCTGGTACGACGGTTTTCCAGCACTCTTTCCTTAATTTTATCGATGTTATCTTCGATCGAAGCCGTCGATGGGCGACCACTTCACGACCGTCCTTGAAGGCTCTGTACCACTGATATGCACGAGTTTTCGATAGAGCATTATCACCAAAGGCCTTTTGCAATATTTTCAATGCATCGGCACACGAAAATTCATTTGCAACACAAAACTTTAAACAAATTCTTTGCTCAACGTAATCACCCATAGTAAAAATCGGCACGCACTCTGACATCGACTGACTTAATCAGCTGTTGCAAACACACTAGTTGACAGATCCCGCTCAAGCTTGGCATAGTAATTAAGAACAGTGGTACCAACCTAGAAAAAAAAAATTTTACCTGCCTCATTGCCCCGCCAGATTTAAATCGATAATTCCTGGTACTTTCTTGACAGAATTCACTTGGATGATTTATCTCTTATGCTACGACGTGAAATGTCGTTCATGCACGATGGTGCTCCTGTTCATTTTTCAGTCTTAGGTAGGGAGTATTTGAGCGAAAATTATTAAAACAGTTGGATTGGACGAGGTGGACATCAGTCCTGGACCGGCAGATCCCCAGACTTAAATATTTCAGATTTCTTTTTATGGGGCCATTTGAAATCTTTAATGCTCTTAACGCCAGTGAACTCTGAATCAAAATTTCCAAAAAAACCCAATTGATCATATTTGTAGTAAGATTTGCTTTTGATATTCAATCATAAAATTCTAAATATCATACAGATTTATCGATAACCTCCTACAAATTTTAATTCAAAAACTTTTAGAATTGAATAAATGTCTTTAGAACACACTATGGCAATTTAGTCGACATATAGAATTAACACTTATTACCAAAGAGAATGCAACAATTCAAAGAAATATAAATTGTCAATTGTAAAATTAATAAATAAATACTTGAAGAGTACAAAATTTTGTTTCGCTCTTTGTTTTATGAAAACCGAATTCCTTTCCAAAAATGCAAAACATTACCTCAAGAACTTCTTTAAAAAAAACCGGCTCAAAATAAGTTCCTTTCAAAAAAATCCTAAAACATTCAGAACATCTTCAAAAAACAATTTAGAATGATTACAACGGAAACTCATTCTTTCTACTTCATATTCAAAAAATAAACATATCTTACCATACAGAACTGAATGCAGGTATTTAGACAAACACTAGAATGAAGTGAACTTTTAACATGAAATGTAACAGTTTTATATAATTTTCATCAAATTTTGATTCATTATTTTTGAAAAGTAAAAAATACAGGACAAGTTGTTAAAAATTACTAATAATTATTAGTAATGAAGACTGAATTGGGTTGATGAAATCACCAGGTTTTAGTAGCTCGTAGTACACAACGCCCCTTTGGTCCCATCAGATACACATTATAACTTTCGAACCATGAACCATATAAAAATTAAAACTTTCCGCAACTGCTGTTTAGTTATAGAAAATTCTGGCATTTTCAACAGCGTATTAAAACACGTTTTGTATGAAACTCAAAACAATACAAACTGGATGTGATCGGTAGGATATCCAATCTATCTAAAACCGCGGCAATCAGCTTTAATATTTAAAAATTTTATGTTTTTTGAGTCATCTTCTGAAAACGGGTCAAATTAATATGTACTACCAATTACTTTGTTTCCAACTCAATATAAGATTAAGAAAATAGCCTGAACTCCTCTGAATGTAATTTGCCTTGATAATAAAAAAAGATATTACAGAAATAACACCTCATTCAAGAGCGCTTAACTCTAACGCGAAGTAGGTGCTTTAAAAATTTCATATTCTATTGTGTCACCTGTTTTCACCAACTTTGTTCACATGAATAAATATTGACAATAGCGTACTCATATTATATCGCGCGCAATTTCAAGATGCTCAATGATATTCGTTTCTTACATTCCGGACGATATTTCCTCACAAAACCATAAAAGTTTGAAATCACGCCTGAAAACAAGAGAAAGTGAAGACATAAAGCACTTTTGTTGATTTTTAATACCAGATAATCCGTTCCCGAGCGTATAATAAACATAAAAATGTAATTTGTGAATCACCGAGAGTGGAATATGTAGGATAAATTATAGTGCTATCTACTTCCGAGTCAAACAAATAGATGTTGCAACACTGATATAATTTAAGACAGTTTTGTGTTATAGAGACATAATACTAATTTACTTTCAGAATTCCGCATTTTGAGTGATCTACATTATTTGTTGCCAAAAACAATCGCTGCACACTAATAACATACCTACATTTCAAATCCTAACATTTTCTTTATTCCACCTTTAGTTGTATAACTCCCGATTCACTAACCATAAAACACTACATTTATAAAGGTCTTTTCGCGCTTGTTCTAGGAAACAGCGTGCTATCGTTTTGGCCAAATTTCAGTACGGCCTCTCTTTCTATTTATCAATATTATCTGGTATTCTGTTTACGTAAGGAAGAAAAATGTAATTTTTACTTTTTAACTTTTAAAACAGGCTACACAAGACTCAAAGCAATTTTATTCTGTTTTTTATAAGTTGAGTATGGTATATATTGATCAAATGGGTAGATCCTTCAAAAGAAACACATTAACACCAAAGGAATTATAAGCCAGACAGCTCACATTCAACATACGCCAGTCATGTGAATGAATTTAAACATAATTAAAATTCATATGAATGAGGAAACTGATATCAAGATATCTTTCAGTTTTGAAGAAACTACTAAAGTTCAAATTCTTTATTATTTCATTAAATTGAAATATATCTAATATTCAATTAAGTTCCAATGGAAATGAGAAAAAAATACATTTTTTCTTTCATGCAAGTGCTTGTGTCAATAAACTTAGACCACAGGTCTTTTACGAGTCGCGAACAATAATTGTCTCTTTATTATTCCTGTGAAGTATCGATTAGTATTCTGTACGAAGTTCAATGAGTAATTAGTTGATATGCAACGCGCTGCCGCCCTTGTAACAAATTTTTGAGTTACACTCGTTTAAATGGTCGATTCAGCGAAGTCGTAAACGTGGTTACATAAATCACTTGGATTCAACTTTCGAAACCTACCATTTAGGAAAATCAAGATCTTCTCGCTACTAAAATTTACGATTCTTGTGTTTAATGAGTTTCACCGACTGATTTGATATGAAATCAATCCGACTGAAGAAACGTGAAAAGCACCGACTTGAAGTCGAAATCTTTTGCGTACTTACTCAACATTCCATTTTGAAAATTTCAAAATCTGTGAATTACGTCTTAATGAAGCAAACTAAAATAATTAATAACTTTAAATTCAGAATTATGTCTACAAATTTCTACAATATATATTGAAAATTATACACAAAAACTATCAAAATGATATCCCAATATATAATCGATATGAAATATTTGATAATAAATAATATTTAGAACACAGAAAAAATATATTATTGCTCCCAAATAATATTCCATGATAATGAAATAATCAGAATTTCAAAAATAATACATAATTAAGGAATGTTTTGTGGATCGTTGACTTTATATGAATTTAATTCATAATTTAAAAAATAAATTGAAATGTGAGTCTATACTAGAAAGAATTAATTGAAATAACTTTAAATTCAGAATTATATATTCTAAATTCTACAATATATATTGAAAATTATATACAAAAACTATCCCAATATATAATAAATATAAAATATTTCTCAATGTCTCGGAAAAAAAAATTTTTACTTCACAACATGAAACATAATAATACAGGTAAATTAACAAAACTATATAGGTATGTATATAAACATATAAATACAGGAAAAACCACTATTCCAAAATTCTCTAAAATTCTCCTATATTTGTATGTTTATATACATACCTATATAATTTTGATAATACATTTGTATCAATACGTTTCATGTCGTGAAGTAAAAAGTTTTTTCCAAGATATTGAAAAATATTTTATATTGATTATATATTTATTATTATATAATATTCATATATTTATTATTATATTACATAATATTAATATATTTATCTATATTATTTTGATGGTTTTTAAATATAATTTTCAATATATATTGTAGAAGTTGGAAGATATTATTCTGAATATAATGTTATTTTAGTATTGAGTCGAATTTTAATTTATTTTTTTAGCAAACTATATGATGAATAAAAACACAAATTTCAATTCCAATTCAATCAAATTTTGCATGAATTATCTCCTTCAACTCCTAACGTGCTAAATATTGCTGATGTGCTTGTTCATCTAGCATCGTAGTTATGTTGAGCTCTGATTAAAGTTCCAAATGTCTAGGTCATCACGTACTGATCAAGTTTAAAATTTTTCAGAATCTATATATAGCAGAGGCAAAAAGAAACTTAAAAAAATTATAAATACACTGAAACCTCTAGTATTTTATGTGAAATTTTCAGGGGCAAGTAATAAATTGTTAACTTTCAAAGTACATTTTGGGTCTGTTAATTTTATACACGGTCAATTGCAATTTAAAACAAATTGAAATGATTTGTTAGTACTATGTACTCTAACAAATCATTTGGTCACCATAAATAGAGTAGGTCCTCAAATTTGGTGCCGACCATTATTTAATTGAAATTCTTGGAGCTATAATTGGAAATAATGCACTCTTAATTGTAAGTGCTTCCTGTACACACGACATTATCTAAAATAAAATATGACAGACGAAGTATTTTATATGGATGTGTCTACCTTCCTCATGTGCCTATTAGACAAGTTTTCCATACAGAGGATTTTGGCCCCATACTCAACATAGCAATGATATATGCACAATATATCACATATAGATTTTGATTAAGGAATTAAAAATTCATCAGTATGTTTCATTTTCAAGTCGGTTTTATAATTTTTGCGATACTTTGTATTGTAAAAGAAAAGCCGTTTTGGCATTTTAAATTTGAATATTATTAATCCGTCATGGAAAAAGTGAACAATTTTACGAATGAAGATGTCATATGTAATGAAATTAATTATTAAAAGTTGAAAGAAGAGTGATGTTCAAATAGTCAGTTGGGAACAGAAAAAGATTCTGAAACCGAAAATTTTGAAGAACAATACCCAGCTTAAAAGCATCGATTTAATTAGTTGATGTTTGGAGAATAATTGCCATTTAAATAATATCATAAGATGAAAGTAGGTTTACTGTATTAATAAAGGATGTTATAATGTCACGTATTGACTTTGTCATATGTACGGAAGCTTCGGATGCTTGTACAAAAATCCATTAAGAACACAGTATTATGTGTTTTGCCTACCGCAAGTCAAAAAAACCTATTTTGCACAATTTTAGAACACTCTCCTGAAGAACGGAAAACTTCATGAACTAAAAATATATGGTTTGAAGGCTTCATCCTTCTTCTTTCGGTCGGCATCGTTAGCAAAAAAAAAACAAACTTAGAAATAGCACTTTGGCGTTGAAAAAGATGAAGGATAAAGTAGAAATAAATGGGATATGAAAATATGATCATAATAGATAGGGAAAAATGAGCTGATTGCTGCATTTCAGTTTAATTTTCTGGAAAGACCAGGAGGAAAATCAAGAAAGGAATACCCTTAAAAAATTTAGAAATCAGTCAGTTAGACGTAGAAGTAATTTGAAGGAATAAGGTAGAGACTACATAATATTTCAACACACTTTTCAAATTATAGTGGAAAAAATTCAATTTATAATGCGAATTGCATCATAATTAAACTTTCAGGCTCTTTAGAGTACCTAAATGTTCTATCATTAACTTTGACTTTAAGGCCTGAGAGGAAATTAAACACTCATTTTTCTGAAGGCAATAACACCAATGGATCCTAATATACAGATGACTCCTGAGGCTTATGGGTTGACTGGACATTGATCATTAAAGAAACTTCTACATTAAAAGAGCATGCATATGCAGACTTGACGATTATCTCACTAAAGATTATTAAACTAGTAGGCATAACTTTCTAGGATGCATCATTCGAAGTACACCTAGCGAAAGAGCATATTGTTTCATCAACATTACATTTTTTCACCAGCAAGGACTGTATTGGACAGAGATTCCAATGAAAAATAATCATTCTATTTTGGAGAAAGCATATATTTCAGCTTCAATGAAATTTGTATGTTATTTATTACTCGGAGAATTTGATAGGTTAACACCAAGATTTACAAGAATAAATTTGCTATCTTCATACCTACCTAAATATCGGGTGTGTTTTAAGAGTGATAGAACTTTAAATTGAAATAAAACACATATAAATTAAGATTGAAGACAAATTTTTTTTTATTTGAAAGATAATTTTATGACATTTATGTTTTAAAAAAAGTTTCCTCCGGCATATATCCACCACGATTAGCTCTGAGGAACCGCATTCGACCAGACCAATTTTGGACCACTTTTTCGAGTAATTCAGGCCTTATTTCATCAATAACAGGAGTTATGTTGGCTTTCAAAGCGACTATTGTTTCTGGTTTATCAGTAAAAACCAATGACTTGACATAACCCCAAAGAAAATAATCCAGTGGAGTTATGTCGGATGATCTTGGAGGCCAATTAATTGGACCATTTCTCGAAATAATGTTATCGCTAAATCTTTCTTTCAATAAATCAACTATTACGAAAGCAGCATGAGGTGTAGCACCATCTTGTTGAAACCAAAACACTTCGATACCATTCAAATTTTGAAACAAATAATCATTGATCATCGATCTGTAACGAGCACCATTCACTGTAATATTAGCTCCAGCATAGTTTTTAAAGAAATATGGACCGATGATGCCTCCAGCGTGTAAAGCACACCATACAGTGCATTATTCAGGATGCAATGGAACCTGCAGAACTTCTTGGGGATTGTTTTCACTCCATATACGGCAATTTTGCTTGTTTACATAGGCGTTAAACCAGAAATGAGGTTCATCACTAAACACAATTTACGATCAAAAAGTGAATCAACTTCAAGCTGTTCTAGGGCCCAATCAGCAAACAAACGACGCTTATTATGGTCAAGCGGCTTTAGTTATTGAATCAGTTGGATCTTGTATGGGTGTAGACCAAGATCTTTACGCAAAATTTTCCATGGGGTGGATGCACACAGTGCAACTTTATGTGAACATCGACGAATAGACAAATCTGGATCATCATTAACACTACGACTTACAGCAGCGATATTTTCTTCTGTACGAACAATTCTTTGTCTTGTTGTTGCATCGAGTAGAGAAAATGTCCGAAATCTATCGACAGTTCGACGAATAAGCTGCTCTGGTGGACGATTATGTAAACCATAAATTTCACGAAGTGAATAGAACACTGATTTTGAAAATAAATTTCAACAATTTGTAAACGTTGTTGCGGCGTGAGTCTTTTCATGATAATGTATCAATGCTTAGTGAACAGAAATGTCAAAACAACATGGCTTCTACCTTCTGTCAAATCATAGTTATCCCTAACGAAATTTCTATCACTCTAGAAAAAACACCAGCTACAATTGAATTTCGAGTCATTCAGGGTGTAATAATAAGTAGTATAATTTAATTTTAATATTTGTTATGGTTTTGGATATTTTTTGTGTTTAATATTATTTCATATTAAGCTGCTACAATTTTTAATAAAACCAAAAGTTAATATTCTTCATATTTCAGTACAGAAGTTTGCTCAGGTACTACTAGATTTTACTACGGATATATTATGGTTCACGAACAATAACTAAACTTTCATTTGTTCACCGCAATGGCTTACGAAACGACATTAAGGAGTCTGAGCACAGCAATAGTAGGAGAATATTAAAACAATAATGGAAAAGGTGTTTTAATTCGATTCAAAAGTCACGTGCTTCAGAAAATAAAGCGTATGCCGGAAATCTGTATTCAGCTGTTATTCTCATTGTGTTCTTTAAACTGAGTGATGGAACATGAATATTTATTTTTCGTTGATGGAATTTCATGCCTTGTCCACATCTAATACATAAAGATTTTTTGTTTCCTCAGCAAAGTTTTCCAAGCTTCTCGGTAAATAAACTAGACTTGATGCCATTTTTCAGACTAATTGACAGAAGAAAAATTCCGTGGATGATGTTTTTTCCTAGAATTCTTCGACCAAAATGTTATCTCTTTATGGTATATCATCCCATATTCGTACATTTCAACTTCTCGCATTTCCACATAGTACAAATATGTTAACATGTTTCATAGTGCTCGTGTACTAGATTTCATTCAATCATTCTAGAAATACAGACAAACTTATATGGAATTATTGAGAGTTTTATAAAAAGAAAGTATTCGACCCAAAAATGTACTTCATTTCAACATGATTCATTGAAGGAATGCGATTAAATTGCTTATCTAATATGAGAAAAAAACACAGTAAAATGTGTACTCCTTGGGAGTATTAGTTGTTACTAATAATTCCACTAATGTTCCTAATGCTAGTACGAATTCCATGATGTCAGTTTTTTGACTACTTGAATCAGTTTCCTGAGTAATTTTTACGTGCTCTAACTCTCTTTTTCGACATCATCTACAAATGTTCAATGGGATTCAAGTCTGGGGAATAAGCCTAATATACTCATAAATAAACTGCAAAAATATATTTTGCATAAACAGAAGAGCCTCTTCAAAAAATTTTTTCCATCAAAGTCTTATAATAAAATGCAGCAATAATGCTCTGATTCATGGGCATTTAAAGAATTCCTTCCAGCAACTGTAGCATAAACCAGCAAATATCCCTGTTAGCTCTTTATATTTTATTTTCAAATATGAAAACAGAATTATACTGTAAGATTTTCGCATAATTTCCACATATAATAAATAAATATAAAAAAAACGGATAAGCCGCTGGATTGTTTATGTTTACAATGAATTGTCAATTATCAGTTCTGACATATGGCCCTGTAAGCATCTAAATTAACCGAAGCCTTTGTGTAACAAAACCGTAGTTGAAATATCGGCATTGAATTCGAGTTTATAGACTTGTATTTACGAGTATTCTCTTGAATATATCAAATTTAAATATCAAAACTGATTTATTCTGTTAGCCCCCTATAAATTTCGATTTAAAAAACTTTTAAAATTAAATTAATGTCTTGAATGCTTCGCTTAAATTCAGTAAACATATGAAATCAAAACTCATTATATAATATCAAATGGAATAAAAACCCAACAAATATAAATTTTCAATTAAAATTAATAGATGAATATTTGAAGGAGACAAAATTTTGTTTCTGATCTTATATTTATGGAAATCAAATCTTTTTCAAAAATGCAAAACATACTTTTAAGACCTTCTCCAAAACAATTTTTTTGAAATATTTAATATATTGAAATAACTTACTTCAAAAATCTCTCAAAACATGTAGCATATCCTCAAAAAACAATTTGAAATCAAATAAGGTATTCGTCAGTCCAGCTTCACATTTGAAAAATAAAATCAATTAACAATAAATAACTTATCAGAAAGACCTCGTGGTATCCTTGTTGAATAAACACTAAAATTAGAGAACTTTAAAAATCCAATGTATGATGAACATAAAATACGTTGAATTTTCAAATGTGAAGTTGGACTGACGAAGACCTTATTTGATTTCAAATTGTTTTTTGAGGATGTGCTACATGTTTTGAGAAATATATTTAAAATAAATTAGTTTTGGAAAAATTCTGCATTTTTGAAAAAGATTTGGTTTTCATAAATATAAGATCAGAAACAAAATTTTGTCTCCTTAAAAATATTTCTTTATTGATTTTAATTAACGATTTATATTTGTTGGGTTTTTTATTCCATTTGATATTATATAATGAATTTTGATTTTATATGTCTATTAAATTTAAGCGGTACTTATGAGACATTAAGTTTATGAATAAAATTTTTTTTAATTAAAATTTATAGGAGGTTAACAGAATAACTCAGTTCTGATATTTAAATTTCGTAATAATCCTTCTATCAAGTAAAAAACTTCTTATTATTTCTCTTGAATATTTTGTTTCGGCGATTTTTGTTGAAATGATTTATTTTGATTTAATTTGATTTTTAAAAATATCACCTTTTAAAACATTCTGTATATGTATACAAAAGTTCTCGTCTCCGGGGGAATTTTGAGTGTCGACATATTTCCTTTCAAATAACGTACCACATACACCATTAATGGGATAATTCTCAGAAAACCGATTAAACCATAACTGTTCAATCTGAGTACTATCTAATGCACTAATTGAGAAAGAAGTTCAAGTTCAACCATTCACATCTTCCAATCGCCCACATTTAACTATCAAACAAAGAACTAATGGACTAGTAATGGCATGAACTCAAGAAAAATACTCACATCCAAGGTTATCTACGACGTTGGTGCTACATTTTTCCGTAAAATGGTTTAACTTGCAAATGATTAGAAAGGTATAGAATTGACATAACAGTTCTGTTTGTTATTATTTTTTGCGTTCGGTCGTAGGCCAGTTTCTTTACAAATGAATTAAGATATTATTACCGACACTCACGAGAAAAAGATATTGTTAATTGGATGATATTTATTGATCAAGCACTTTTATTGAGTATCAATAACAAACTAATGAGGAAATAATCGAATTAGATAAATTCAAAATTTTGAAGCGAATGAGTGACCTTTCCTTTCAGATATCACATTTATTTTTGAAATGTTATCCCGTTGATAGATATTTACACCTTTATAATTATTCTACAAATATGGAATACCATTGTAATTAAGTTTAGAATTTTCTAGTTTTCAGTCGGAATTCGTGTTTTTGGATTGAAGTAGCAATTCGAAATTTCTAGTCTAGCTTTCACAAAGTTTCATCTCAAGAATCGCAATTCCACAAATACTATCAACTTTTGCCATTGAAAATTGCAGTATATATCGGAAAATCAATAATGCACTCACAAGAGTGTCGAAGAATTCTAGGCACCATTAATATTTTGTTATTTTATAATTTATTTAATGGATAATATTATTCAAAGAATACTATCAAGAAATTTGGAATGGAAAAAGCATACATATGAGATTGTGGAAAATTTCGTGCATATCTATTTGAATATTCACCATCCAAAATTATTCAAAGAAATCCAGAACAGATTAACTATTCAAATTAATTCATGAAAATTTCCTTTTCGCTGCATTTATTTTTAATGTGAGACTTCGAATTATTGAATAGACTTTGATAAGAAAATAGGTATTACTTTTAGTAATTATGTCTTATTGGAATATATCAATATTGTTTATATTTTTGATATCATTTTGATAAGTTCTCCAAGCCAACTTCAACGAGAATCACTACTAACAGTACCATAATTGATGTGAAATTCTATTTGTCACGTGAAATCTCATAGAGCTCGATAGTTTTCTTCCAAAATACAAAGTGCTTCAAATAGATGATTGAAATTGAGTGAATGTTATTCTGAGTAAAGAATAACCTGAACTATTGGTAGTTTCTGAACATCTAATTCGAGCCAATCTACTCAAAAGGTAATGTTGTATTATTGTGAATCACCCTCTTCAAAGGCTTAAAAAGATCTACGTATTTTAGACTTTTGTTCTTGTAAGCATGATAAAGTTTCCATTTAAATTGAAAACAAAACATCCGAATTCTATAGAACGAGTTATCAGGAAATGCGTTTTGGGATTGACTGTTCGAAATCTCGGACGAATATTTTCTCAGAGTGCCATGACTAACCCTCCCTGTGATAAAAAACTTGTTGATTCCCTAATCCGTTCTTCAGTTTATCGAGTTAAGCCGTCTTCAAAATCGAGTGTAGACAGAAGCGTTTAGTGATGGACTTTATTTTCATCATTATGCAGAATTATGGGAAATTTCAGAGCTGGGTAATTCAATTATGACTAATATGAAAAATGACCGATAATGGCAAATATTATTTATTAAATACTTAAGCAGTATATCTCAAATTTTATTTCACTTTAACGTTATCAGAATATTTCATTTTGGTTTTTCGTATAAGAATTTCTGAAGATCAAGTTTATTGATTTCTATATGGAAACATTTCTTCGCATATTCAAGATCTATTTTTATTTGTTTACAATAATATTGTAATAACATTTTTTTGTATCTAGCATAAAATTCTAAGATGAAAAAATATGTTTTCATTCCAATAAATTGGAAATTTGAATATCAAAACAGATTTAATCTGTTAGTCTTCTACAATTTTAATTTCAAAAAATTTACTTAAGAAACTTTAAGAATTAAATTAATGTCTTAATAAGCACTGCTCATATTTAATAGACGTATAAAATATTTTATCCAATAAATTGGTACAAATGTAAACTTTTAAACTAATTTTAATTAACGCAAATCATATATATCATAGTTACTGATTCCAAAATTGTTCCATAGGATTGAAATATGTTCTGCAAGCAGGTCATTACAAAAACGAAACAAATTCTCAATAAATTAAACAAGATGTTTACTCCTTTAAGTGAAATTATGCTGTGTTCTGTGTTAACAGAAGTGAATCCAATTTTAATTTACTCTTTCCTTATAATAAACCGGCATAAACTTCTCTGATATGTTCAACATAACCATTTTTTGTAAACTACGGTAAATAGTCTAAAAGTTATCGAAAAATTCTCCTGAAAATCGATTTTTTCAATATCAAAATTTACCGATTTCTTTATTAATTGTTTGATTTTACAAATTTCCAACGTATTTTGAAGAAAAAAACGAACCAATTTGAAAAGATTGCAAAAAATATTAAGAATTAAATGTTATACAGATATTTCGAGGCTTATTTTATTTTTTCAGGATTTTTTGATCATAACTGGCTGCAAACTTTAAGAAATAATCTCGTGCTTTATATGATTATTATGATTTAATCATATTATGATATGATTAATCATATTATGGATTGAATATTGTCTATAAGTTGGATGCTATTTTTAATAGAATAATAGAAATTAAAACTCTGGATAATTTTATGCCTATAATATATATTGGTCAAACAGATAGATCCTTCAATCTTGAACTTTGATGATATTTCCGAGTATTTTCCCGTTGTCCAGTTTGATGAGTTTCGATATCAACTGAATCAAAATGTGAAATTAATTTCAACCAATGAATACCAAGTTCCGTCCCTATGTGAAACTGTGGCGAAAATCTACACGGTTGGCCTTTTCCAGATCAAACAAATTTACCATTCACATAGCGGAATAATTAGTTTCCTCATTTTCGAAAACTAGTTCATTCTTAAACATACAAACTGCCTCTAACCACGCTTTATGGGCAAGATTTTTACGGTGACAGCTTTCATCCCACCCAAACAAATCTTGGTGAAAATGTGTAGGAGAGTATGAAATTATATTTCGAATAGATTAGTACTCTGTAGAACAAATAACTGTTCTTTTGTCGTCATCGAGTCCAGAAATAACTTCATTTTTTCGACCCACATTTAAGAACTGTAAGATTAATGGCGATACAGAGTTAATTCAACTGAAATTGTTCCAGAATTCAAAAACGAATCTACATAAAACCTTTTGATTGAAATAAATTCTCTACGCAATTCTACAGAGGATAATTACATTTGAAAGGATAATGCATTTCATTTCACATTTACAAGAAGTTTAATTGAAGTAAATTTTATGCAATAATTACTTATTATTACTTCTCCGGTTTATCATTCTCTGGAATAATAAACCTGATAATCGATCCATCATTTTTCATTAAAATTCATTAAATCTAGATATATGGTATAAATATTGAAAATTATCAAACATTGGTATTAATCATATTTTATTAAATTTTCATGGGTTCCAAATCAGTTATGTTTTGGAAGAACAGTATCTTAAGTGAAGTGAAAAGCACTGACGCGATGTCAGGAAATTTTGTGTGCTTGTTCATATCCCCCACCATCATCACCAAATTTTGCATTAGTCTTGTTGTATTTTTTGACTATGGCTCCAGTAGCGCCCAACGCTACTCTGCTCGTCTTTGATCTTCTCATTATACGATCCTCACGAAATTTTGCACGAAAATGCGCGTCATTATTCTATTAACAAATTTCAAATGGATTGGATCTGTAACTCCTAAATAATTAGAAAAATAAAAACTACTGCGAAACCATTGAATCGATATTACCCATCAACTAAATTCACCGAGATAATCATACCACAAATCTATCCTGAAAGTTTCAAGTCTCTAACTCTTTCCGTTCGACAAAGGGTTTTTCATTAACAGCGCCCCATTTTGTTTTGTAAATAAAACACATTAGTTATTTGAAAATTATTGAAATTTTTATTTCATTATAAAGCACAATGAATACCATTAGTTATGAAACAAAATATCATTTAAATGTCGACCACGAACTCTGGCAGGAATCAAGTAATTGAACAAAATTTTCCATGACTTCCACACAAATCAGGTCGTATGTTAGCAAATACTCGTTCAATATTGATCTGTAAATCGTTTAAATTTGCTGGATGATTGCTGTAAATTGATTTAATGTGACCCCAAAGAAAGAAATCCAATGGAGTTAAATCGCAGGAGCAAGGCGGATAATTTATCGGTCCATTTCTTGAAATTATCGAATCACCAAATTTTGTTTTCACTAAAGTCGTTGTGTCATTGGCAGTATGACATATAATGTATGACTGTTGTAATCACATGTGGTTTGAGTTCTTGGGTTAAAACAATTTTGTATGGATGTAAACCAAGGTCTTTTCGTAAAATTCGCCACAAAGACGTCTGGGAGATTCCTATTTCTTGTGAATGTCGAGAAATCGATAAATTTTGGTCTTCACGAATACTTTCATGTACGACAGCAACATTCTCTTTACTTCTTGCATTTCTTCGTCTCACTGCCACTGTAACATCATGAAGTGTAAAATTTGTTTCAAATTCTTCACTAAACGTTCATTTGTTATTTTATCCGGATGATTATAAAGACCAAAAATTGGAGTTAAAACACGTAAAGTTAAAGTAACAGATTGTGATTTTTCATAATAAATTCGGATTATTTGTAAACCTTGTTGGAGTGTGTTCCTTTCCATGATTGGAAAGGACGAATACAACTGTCAATGTCACAAATAAACAATGGCTGCCAGGCGTGAGTAATGTCAATTTAAAAATGGGGCATTCGCATTGAAAGACTCTTCAATATAATTTTTTTAAATTCTTCTAATTCAAAAATTATAATATTAGTGAAAATAAATTTCCAATTTGTCATTAACGCACCTATTTTTCAAAGACACACAGTAATTTGTGAAGGTTACAGAATATTCCGCGTTGTAGATTCTAAATTCTTTCACTTTGAATTCCTAGCGAGTTCATCAGTTCATCTACCCACATAACCCAAAGAACAAGTGATATTGTTAATTTTCGCGACTTTGTAACACCGACATATCACCCATCGCAATCTGAGATATGATCTAAAAACCTACATAAAAATAATGAATCATTTCACAAGAACCAGTCATGCTTGCCGAAGAGTTCAAGTAAGGAAACAGAAGAAAGTCACACTTAATGAAAGCATCCTATATTGTCACTTTCAACAGCTTTATCCGTTGAAGATCCAGTTCGATCTATTGAATAATTGCTGCTGTTATTGAGAAAGGAAGTACGTATTTTCGATTAATTAGTGAAATATACAGGGTATCTCAACGAAAATTTGACCCCCCACAGAACTCAGAAACGAAGAATTTTTGAAGATTTAAAAAAATCAGGCCAGCTTCTGTTTTGAGGGATATGATTTTCCATTATGAGTTTGTTCCGAAAAAAACACTAATTCGTATAGGATGAATTTTGTTATTTATTTTTTCTTCTTTCCAATATGATACTGAACAGACTGAAAAATTGAGAACCCATGTTTTCCTGTTTCTGAAACAAAGTCATTATTGTTTTCAATCTAATTGACTTATGAATTATTAAATTTATTCGATATATTACAATTTTCTCTACTCTTCAAATATTTAGAAATCCTTTCAGTTTTCTGTCATATGTAAGTCAAAAAAAATAAATTTCGTTTTATATAAATCTTTTAGTGTTTGCTATTTTGTATTTGATTTTAATTAAAAGGTTGTCTATAATCGCCGGATTGAAATCATTAATTAAAGTTATTTGTTTGATATCATTGTATTATTTATCAAAATTTTACTATTTAATAGATATTTCCAGTAATCTATGAGGAAAAAGAATTAAAAAGAAAAATTTAGTGGATGTTTATTTTAAACACTGTCATTTTATTCTCCTGTCAAATATCGAATAACGTTCCCAAATTTTTTATTCAGGAATTATTAAGTTAGTAGTTAGTTAAGTATTAAGTTAAGGTCAAAATAATTACCTTGTGAGGATTTTAATACACTTTCATCAACTAATTTTGGTTCGGCTTCCATTCACCGACTATTTCGACAAGATTCATTCCTCTTGAGTATCCACGTCATTGAAAACTAAAAAAAAATATTTCCCAATGTTCGGTCATCAAAATTAAATAAATTGGAATGACTGGAATGAAATTATTTGAGGTTAACGAGATCATTTCGTTCTCTAGACATCATAATTGTAGGTAGTTTTATTATAAAATTGTAAGAACACACTTCAATGTAAAATATTTAGAATTTACTACGGTTAAGAAGTATGAGACCGGATTTTTTTTATGAAAATTACATATCAAAGTTTACACATTTGTTGTGACTTCAGTTTCGAGAAATTACCCCAAAATTCAGACACAATTTATTCAGATTCCTAAAACGTGTTTCGGTTTTTTGACCATCTTCAAAGTAGTACAAAAGGAACTAAACTTAAAATTGAAAAGGATCTTTTATTACACTTAGGACATCTGTGTATTTTTATGGCCAATGGAAATAACAGCATCCAATATAGGGGTATTTCCAAAGAGTATTTGGGAATTTGTTAAACTCCTTTCTCTCAATGGCATTTTTGATTGAAAGAATCTCCAAATAGTCCATAAATTTATCCTTATTAACATTATATAGTATATTCTCATTAAAAAAAGATTATTTTCTATACAATGTTCTGCAAAACTGGTCGATTTCTGGTTTTTCAAAATAAACGCGTGACTTATTTTCAAAATAACACATTAGTACCATAAATAACTATAAGGTGATATTCGTCTCAAATTTTGGGAATCACTGACATTTAAACTAAATTATATTTGCTTGTTACAAGTACTAGTAAACTACATTCCATTTAATAAAATAATAAGAAGAGGTTTTTTTTAATTTTAAAAGTTTTTCAATAAAATTTTTTGAAATTAAAATTTGTAGGAGCTAACAGGATAAATCTGTTTCGATATTTAAATTTTACATTCCATTTAGTTGTAAATGATTGACATTCTTAAAATCAATTACATTTTGAATTACGATTATCTTTACATCCCAAGGTTAGTTAAATATTACTGAACTTTTCGGCAATCATGTTTCAATATTAATAAATAATTATCTTAATGGTATTAAAAAAATATTTCCGTTCATTCTGACCTCCTAAAATAGTTGCAATATACAAGGCAGGGACTGTTGCAATAACTAGTTCTCAAACTACTGTTGAAAAAACGAGAAGTTTAATGCACTCATAAGTAACAGATGAAATTGAATAATCTACCACTATCTTCACTATAAAATAACAACTAACGCAACTCTTGAAGATATTATCTGCACGCTAAAAGAATTATGTTAGAATAAATCACTATTCCACTTTAATAATATGAAAGTATTTTATTTAATGATGATATGCCATCATACGAATTAACCGAGAACAAATACTCACAAACAACTGTTGCATAATGATATACTTGAATTTAACGTGTATTAAAACTTTCTCTCCATAATTTTCACTGTGTTCAAGTCGAAAATCGATCATATCGGGTGTTTTTTAGAGCGATAGAACTTTAAATTGAAATAAAACACATTTTTTTAATTAAGGTTGAAGCCAATTTATTTTTTCAAAATTTGAAAATCAAAACAGATTTAATCTGTTATCTTCTACAATTTTAATTTCAAAAAATTCTTTGAAGAAACTTTAAGAATTAAATTAATGTCTTTATAAGCACTGCTCATATTTAATAGACGTCAAAATTCATCATACAATATCAAACGGAATTAAGAAAAACCAACGAATATAAACTGTCAATTAAAATTAAAATATAAATAAGCAAACATTTTTTGTTTCGTTCCAGGCATGCGTAATGAACTCTTCAGACAAACTTACGAAGCCCTGTTTGTTACAAAATGCATTGTTTTCCGATCCCATATGAATGAAAAATAACCCTTTCTCAAAAATATAAAACATAATTTCAAGAACTTCTCAAAAACTAATTTATTTGAAATATTCAATATATTTAAATAAATTACTTCAAAAAATTTCAAAACATGTAGCACATTCTCAAGAAATAATTAAAGTTACGATAAGATCAGTTCAACATTACATATAAAAAATAATAAAATCAATTAAACAATGTATAGACTTACTCAGTGAATCTTAGGAATACACGGTCCTCAATAGAAAATAAAAGTAAACACCTTTATAAATCCAAGGTACTTATGTTCCACGTTCACAGAAAATCATACAAAGCTTATAAGGCACTTGGCCCCAGTTAAAACCGTTCAACACTGTATAATGAATTTCTTTATTTAAAAAACCTAATATAATTATATATTATATATAAAATAAAATAAGAAGGAACGGTTTTTTACTTGATAGAAGGATTATTACAAAATTTGAAAATCAAAACAGATTTAATCTGTTATCTTCTACAATTTTAATTTCAAAAAATTCTTTGAAGAAACTTTAAGAATTAAATTAATGTCTTTATAAGCACTGCTCATATTTAATAGACGTCAAAATTCATCATACAATATCAAACGGAATTAAGAAAAACCAACGAATATAAACTGTCAATTAAAATTAAAATATAAATAAGCAAGACATTAATTTCATTCTTAAAGTTTCTTCAAAGAATTTTTTGAGATTAAAATTGTAGAAGATAACAGATTAAATCTGTTTTGATTTTCAAATTTTGTAATAATCCTTCTATCAAGTAGAAAACCGTTCCTTCTTATTTTAATTTATTTTTTATTTGAAAGATAATTTTATGACATTTATGTTTCAAAAATAATTTCCGGCATATGTCCACCACGACTAGCTCTGAGAAACCGCATTCGACACGACCAATTTTGGAACTTTTTTGCGTCAATTTCATCAATAACACGAGTTATGTTGGCTTTCAAAGCGTCTATTGTTTCTGGTTTATCAGAATAAACCAATGACTTGACATAACCCCAAAGAAAATAATCCAGTGGAGTCGCATGATCTTGGAGGCAAATTAATTGGACCATTTCTCGAAATAATGTTATCGCCAATAAATCAATTGTTACGGTAGCAGCATGAGGTGTAGCACCATCTTGTTGGAACCAAAACACTTTTATATCGCGATATTTTAATGAATCGTTGTACATTTGGAAACACTGATCACTAGTAACAATGAAAACCACAGTCATTCTGAAGAAATTATTTTTTTCCGATTTATTGTTGTCCACTTGGATTTAATTATGGTAACCAATAGCATTTCTACATTATGTGCAATAAAATCTAAGTTTTTTCATCCGTATCTGGTCGAGTTGAAATCCTGTAATTCCTTAACTGTTACGTTGGTTCGGTTGAATTTTGCGAGTTATGGAGTCTGAAGTTAACCTGAAACAGATTCAGGCAACAATTTTGATTATTATTTGATGTCTTGTCCTATGATTAACTTATATTTCACTAAGCCAACAAGGATGAATTAGTCGTAGCCTGTATACTCTGGTAACAAGCTAATTTATATTTATACACTTAGTAGTATGTTCAAGTAGCTTGACGACCTAATGGAATTGGCCTGAAGGTAGATTCAGCTTGATTTAGCGTCTTGTAACACATAAAGAATTAACCAGCTTTCGAAAGTGGTTACTCCTGATGAAATAATATTCTGTAACATTCGAATTATAAGTTTATTATACTCAAGTTATTACCGACTTGTTATGAAATCTTGAATTGAATCAGTCCTTACTAGGTGAAAATCCATATTAAATAATATTTAAATAAGGTTATTCTGATTTCCACAAATTTCTATTTTTATGTTTAAAACAATCGTTTCTCTTTCACAGTAGCATCATCAGGCAAGATTACATTTTGAATAACTTCAAAATGTAATGCTATGAATTCATTAGAAAGGTTGAACCTTGACATTTGCGAATTAAAAACAATATCATTTAAATGGCTGCCTCCACTGGCTACAGTATCCCATCCGATTAATTCAATTTTGTAGTACATTGTCGATTATTTGAGCCTCAATTCCATGAATGGAAACTTCATCACTTGCACTTTGTAAGCCTTCAGATCTTTATGCAGAGTGCGAGAAATGTTCAGTTCTTGAGCACCTTTACGAGTTAATGTCAATGGGTGTGGGCCAAATTCTGGGCTACAACAGCAATGTTTTCAATTGTGCTCACTGGACGAAAATTGTTTTAACAAATAATGATCCAGTTTTCACAAGAAAATGAATACACAAATTGCCATGAGGGAATTTCATTTCACATTGAATATTTCACGTAAATGTCTAACAGTTAGAAGACTCACCAATTTAGAAACAAGTTTTTAATATTTCCCCCTTGATATGTAGTCTTGTCTTTTCAGTGAGATACAGACGGTTTCTGGACATACTTTTATATTTCGTCATCTGTTAGCCAATTTGCGAAACCCCAGGCGCGAATTGTTTCATCCTAGGGCCAATGAAGCGTTTATATTGTTTCCTTTAATCTTATGTAGTCTTCCTGAAACTGGTCTATGCCTCATATCCATGGCAGTTTTTATCCTCTTTATTGTCTCATATACAGCACTTTTTTCCAGTTCAGTCAATTAAATTTTTAACGTTTCGAAAACCTTTTCTGTACAAATATTCTTTCTGTTTTTTTTCTAGTTGCAACATTATTTCATGAATTGTATACCTGCTGACAATCAATTATATTTGATAAATAGTGTTGCCATGCAACTTTGGGCATAGCCGACTATCTGCACAACCTATTTTATACATTACTTATTACATTACATCTTAGAATGTTACAAAAAAGAAGTATATTAAAATTATGAAAAATAATGCATTCTGGATACTTTCTAGACGGACTATATGTGCGTAAGAGCAAGGGAGATATGTATCGGGTGTTTTTTTTAGACTGATAGAACTTTCGCTAGGGATAACTGTGATTTGAAAGAAGGTAAATAGAAGCCATGTTGTTTTGACATTTCTGTTCAGTAAGCATTGACAAATTATCATCGAAAGACTCTTGACCATAATAAGCGTCGTTTGTTTGCTGATTGGGCCCTAGAACAGCTTGAAGATGATCCACTTTGTTATCGTTAGATTGTGTTTAGTGACGAAACTCATTTCTGATTGAACGGCTCTGTAAACAAGAAAAATTGCCGTATATGGAATGAAAACAATCCTCAAGAAGTTCTGCAGGTTCCATTGCATCCTGAAAAATGCACTGTATGGTGTGCTTTACACGCTGGAGGCATCAACGGACTATATTTCCTTAAAAACGAACTAATGGAACTAATGTTACAGTGAATGGTGCTCGTTACAGATCGATGATGAATGATTATTTGCTTCAAAATTTGAATGGTATCGACCCAGAAGTGTTTTGGTTCCAACAAGATGCTGACACCTCATGCTGCTACCGTAACAATTGATTTATTGAAAGAAAGAAAGATTTGGCGACAACATTATTTCGAGAAATGTTCCAATTAATTGGCCTCCAAGATCATGCGACATAACTCCACTGGATTATTTTCTTTGGGGTTATGTCAAGTCATTGGTTCATGCTGATAAACCAGAAACAATAGACGCTTTGGAAGCCAACATAACTCGTGTTATTGATGAAATAAGGCCTGAATTACTAGAAAAAGTGGTCCAAAATTGGTTTGGTCGAATACGGATCTTCAGAGCTAGTCGTGGTGGACATATGCCGAAAATTATGTTTAAAACGTAAATGTCATGAAATTATCTTTCAGATAAAAAATTTGGCTTCAAACTTAATTCAAATGTGTTTCATTTCAATTTAAAGTTCTATCACTCTAAAAAAACACCTGATATAATAAATTTCAAATTTCCACTCAAGGCAGTTTCCGACAACGACAAGTTATAGATAAACTGACAAAGACGGATGAGCGATATAAGACAACTCCAGCTTTCAGATGTACAAAATCGGAAATATCTTCGAATTTATTTTAATGATATTGAAGTCGAAATTGATTATAATTGTATATGTTAAGGATTGCTTCATAATGATGTATTCCTATGGTCGAATGCTAATTAAATCATTATTAATCAATTCTAATATGTAACTCTTTGGCATTCGTTTAAATTTCAGCTCTGACATTGCTCGTCTAGCATTCATAATATATCAAGTTCAATGAATAACTCATTCACACTCGAAAAATTTTCCAATCACCATTCCATACTGTTCTGTTATTCAGAATAATTTCTAGAATCTTTCCTGTCTCTCAACTTCCCATATTTACTAATCCATTGAAGAAACACCAACTTGATGTAATTTTAATCACATCGGGACGATTTGTCAACTCGAGTTTCACGCACAAACGAAGCCTTTGAAGGTTACGCATCCGCCTCTATATGCTGGCAATAATGAAGTAATTAGCTTTGTTGAACTTACGTGGGGGCTTTAGGTGTCGATTTTAATAATTGTGTCAGAGGAGTTGCATTATGAATTCAATAGAAGTGTTATCGGAACACATTTCAGTAATAAGGAGCATTTTCGTTGACGTAATGAAAAAAATGCCTCCTGAATAATAAGTTACATCTGCCAGTTTAGTTTTCATAAGCCAAAATTGGAGAGGAGACATGGAAGTTTTACAACACTTGATCTTGCTCGCCAAACAGTTGTGAAAGAAGGCCTTATGATTATTCTGTAACCTTTAATACTATTAAATGGATGGTTGAGACTTCCCGAGGGTCATCGTTTACCGGTTAGGTTGATGGCATATGACCGTGGCTTTTTCACCAGACTACTCGGCAATATACATAATCTGCCCAGGAAGCAGATAGTGTGATAAGGATACGCCTCATCATCGCGCATTAGCGAGAACCATTCCGAAGAATTTAACCCACCAAGCTTTCAGTTTCGGCTTCAGTCCGAAAACTTACACCGTGACTGGTAGCAGCGAAGCACTATCCAACCTCCACTGGCTCTGCAGTGTCAGTTCCCGAGTTGTTTTAGGAAGCTCACACGCAGAAGGGGCTTCTTATCCACCCACCCGAACGCAGTCCCATGAACCAAGATAATCCCAAAAATTGATGCTTCAATTGATCCTGGTACGAGCCCGTCTTCCGGCCCTTACATCAAGACTCACAAACCCTTGCGATGTTATTCCATTGATCCTGTTCTGAGCACCAACTGTCTAACGTATCATCAAGGTCCACAAACCCCAGAAATGTCTCGCAATCGATCCTGGTTCAGGTCGAACCGTCAAGTCCCGCTAAACCCTGAAAAATTTTTCAAGATATCCTGAGCATGAGTTTCTGCGAACAGATAGATGGAATACACTTCTAGTCCAGCATGCTGATTTTCAACCACTGCCCTCTCGAGTACAACACCAATTGGGTGGCCAGGTCGTACAAATACTTCTCGAGGGTATCTAACCTCCCGAATGCAGTATGCTACATAGTGCTCTCAGCCATTGAACAGAAAAATCCGAAGATTTACTGCAATAGGAAAAGTACGTTCGTTTTAAGGATAAAACCCTGTGCTGCCCTTGTCACGTTGATCAACGCGGCTCAGCCCTCCATTTCAACTTTAGGGTGAAACTAGGACCCCATTCGGTTAAGCTTCCACTATACAGGTCCAGAGACTGGCGCGGGTGACTTGGCTTTAGGCAAGTCATTGGCTTCATTTCACCGGGATGAAACTCGGATAGGCGCCCCCTGCGCGTCAAGCTACAATGTCATGGGGGGCGCTTCCTGAGGGTAGTAGCTTCGTATGGAGCTCGTGAGGTTTTTCAGTATCTCTTGAATGAAATTTTGAGCTATTGATGTGTTGTAGGTAAAATTATCAGCCGTTCTCCAATTTTATAATGGAAAAATAAACATATGAATTCAACACAGAAATCTTAAATTGTTCATTCTAAAGCGTACTACCTACTTCAATTACTGCTTCGCAGTTGCTTGGCAGATCCAGGGATGATGCTAAATTGCCGCATGCCGTTTTGTGAGGAACTCAATGTTGGTGCTCATGATAGTCGTTTCTCCAATAGCAAATGTTCTTTGTGATTATTTTCCAATAGTTGACATAGCCTTTTCGCAGTGGCTGACTTTCAATATGCTTTCGATGTTTCGTTTTGCGATACGCAAACCTCATTTCTTTAAACGTTTTTGGAGAGCAACCACTCGATTCATCGCCAGTAGCAAAATTCTTTTTTTTGCAGAGTTTTGGAGAAAATTCGGGCATTTCAGTCGCGACGGACTCATCCAGCTAATTTCCATACCCTTTCGAGATTTTTTGAGACGACCCATGATCGTTGAGAGGTCAACATTGAAATTTTCAGCTAGCATTCTTAAATGTGGAAGGTAGTTCACTTTCCACTCTTCAATGATCTTCCGAAGGAAATATCAGGGTTAATGACTATTTACTTTCAAACGTAGGTAGTCCACCAAAAGGAAGTGGTCTCTTCGATCCAAGGGCAAAGGTAATTTCCATGTCCAAATCTCTGATCTCCTACATTGAATTTTTAAGTACCTTTGTTTCTTCCTGAAAAGCAGATATATTCAGTATTTATATTACGACAACTTGTCCTCAGTTTAAAAAGGGTGGTTATTCATAAGAAATCTCCGAAAAGGCTTCAACTACCCAGAAAAATTTTCAAACACGGTATGTTATAATGAAAGTGAAATTTACAAGGGAATAATGGAAACAAAGTATAGAAAGGATGCAAGCTGTTGGACTTGTTTATGATATGTATAAGTAGAATAGATATGAGGTCACCCGTTGATCGGTGTGAAAATTATGTTGTCTGTCACTGATGAGACCTTTACTTTCCAGGTATCTAACGTTTTGGAGATTGATAGCTCATAGAATCACTCATTCCGAGAAACTTTAATATTCAGAATACTTAACTACATTTAGCAGGAAGTTTGATAATTCTTAGATTAATGAATAAAACACCTATTTTCTTTATCAAATTTGACTTTATTCATCAACCTGCAAAAGCGACAGAATACAATCAGCTTTCGAAATCATCCGGTGTTGTTTTTGATTGAGTGTTTGCGAAGCCACTTCGAAACTAGCTCTCTCATAGACTAAATGTTCAAGCAAAATAAAGCCTACACTTTTCTTTGATATCTTTAGGGTGGCAGCTATCACCCCTATTTTCACTTTACGGTTTTCTGAAAGGATTTTGAGAAGTTTTTAACGCTTTTTCAGCCACCTCTTTTGGCAACCAGAGTGTGGTGCGTTATTGGTATTTGTATGACCACGTTTAAATTTTACAAACTAGTCAATAATGGTCGGTTTTCCTGATGCAGAATTTGTATATCATCTGCCAACGCAAGCTTAATTTCAAATTGAAAATTTATGATTTATCAATACACGAAATTCTTTCATTCCATTTGAAAATCCCTAAAAATGTTTTGCCATAGTCCGTCTAGAAAGTATCCGGAATTTATTATTTTTCATAATTTCAAAATACTTCTTTTTTGTAACATTATAACTCAAAAGTAATGAATATAAAATAGGTTGTGCAGATAGTCGGCTATGGTCAAAGTTGCATGGCAACACTTTGTCAAATATTGTTGATTGTCAACAGGTGAACAATTTATGAAATGATCCCTCAACCAGAAAAAAGAAAACACGTAGAATGTGTGTATAGAAAAGGTTTTCGAAGCTTCAAAAACTTAGTGCAATCGAATGAACTGTGAAAAGTGCTGTATATTAGGCAATAAAGAGGATAAAAATGGCATGAATATAAGGCGTAGACCAGTTTCAGGAAGACAGCGTATGATTAAAGAAAACAATTTGAATGCTTTATTGACCTTAAGAAGACAAAATCCGCGCCTAGGGTTTCTTCAATTGGCTAAACAATTTGGAAATCAACGAAATATAAAAGTATGTCCAGAAACTGTCCATATGTCACTGAAAAGACAACCAAAGAAGGAAACCAAAAGAAGTCCCTATAATGACACCTTCACAAAAGGAACGAAGGATTGAACTTTGTCAACGTTTTCAAGAAGATAATTTTAATAATGACTTTACATCTGATGGAAAAAAACTATCAAAACAATCTGGTACCGTTTAAATTTCCCACCAAAATAATGGTTTTGGGAGCAATATTTCAGCGTGGTGCTACGCCTTTCTGTATGGTTGATGTTACCATTAAGAGTGAAAAGTATTGTGGCATTCTAACTGATTTTCTGTTGAAATGGTGCATGCTTTTTTTAATATAATATGCCATACTTCGGCCTATACTCAAGTTTGGATGCAAGATCACCAAGTGACAACCATTTCATGGCCAGCAGCTATGCCAGGTCTCATACATTAGTAATGTTTTATACTATATATAATCTGAAATGAATTAAAATGTACCTATTATTTCTTTAGATTCTTTCATCAGACATTAACTCTTCAATTAACTTATTTCAAAGGGTTAGAATCAATAGAAATCCTTGTCTTAATTTTTTTTGAATGTTTTTTAACTCCAAATTAATCTCTTGGATTTCAAAGTCGGCAAAATATAAACATTTCGATGAAATGAAGCGCGATACGAAAGCGTAAAATTGGTTTCTTGTTTGCTTGTGAAACGATGTATTTTCTATAGATATAGATTATTATAGGTCAGTAAGATGACCTAGGATTATCATTAGATAGTTTTCACTATTCTCTTCACAAATAAAATTCTTATGAAGATTCTACAACAAAGTGATCTGATTATCGAAATCGAACCAACTTGATTTGTTTATTGGCGATTTTGGTTTATTATCAGTATAACAATTTCATACTACAATTCAACCAGCATAAGAAACCTGAGGTTAATATAAATCCATTCATTAAAGTTATGACAATGTTTTCCTTAATTTCATTCTTTGTTTTTGACCATTAAAACACTTATATCACTCATTAAATGAAGATAATTAAAAGAAGCAATAAAATATTTTGAAGGCGACAAAACTTCTGTGTAAAATGTTTAAATTCTAGTTGTGATGTGACAGTTTTCTTTCCTTTATTAAATAAATGAACAGTTCTTTATAGTTTCATATATTAACTCTCATTGTAATTGTATTTTTCAATAATTACAATTTTCGTTCTATTTCAGATGGGCGGTTTACGATGTGTGGATCATCTTCTCAACAGAGCATTCTACAAGCTAGGATCTTTCGTTGGAAGGCATCCAGGATATTTTATAATTGTCCCAGTTCTACTCACACTCCTGGGTATAACTGGAGTCCAGCAAATGCGTAATAATATAGATCCTGAATATTTGTTCAGTCCCATAAATGGACCAGGAAAGTTGGAGAGAGCTATAGCCGAAGAATACTTCAAAGTAAACTATACTAGTCGATTTAATGTTGCAAGAATTACAAGAGCAGGTGAGAGATATAAATATAAAATCTTACGGAGAATGTTTTATACTGGTGTCACGTACTAGATTTCGGTACCATGATGTCTGATGTATGTTTTATTTCATGAGAATATCACTACAAGTTTTTTTTTGTTTCTGTTGATAGCACCTGTTAAAAAATTATGCTGTCACCATGAATTCAATGAATAATTATTTAACAATAGTAAACGAAATTGATTCCTTAAATTTCTCTGGACTCTGGTGGACAGCACCCTGTGTTGATAAAAAATGACAATTGAAATATTTTTTTACATACCAAACTTTTTCTTTTAGCACTTGTTTCTCCTCTAAGTTTGAAGGGTTATATTAATATCTTTCCAAACTATTGAATAATTATATTGTAATTATTTGGAATCCCAAAAATATACTTGCCAACAGGGGACTATTTTATTATTGAGGATACAATGGCCCTAGTATCAGTTGCTAAATCAATTTGAATGTCAGTCAATACTTGATAGATGTAAAATTTGAATGACTTCAAATTCAGAATTATATATTCTAACTTCTACAATATATATTGAAACTATATACAAAAACTATCAGAATGATATCCTTGTATATAATCAGTATAAAATATTTTTCAATGTGTGGGAAAATACCTTTTTACATCCCGACATGAAACGTATTCATACAAATGTAATAACAGAAACAATATAAGATTGTATATTAACATACAAATACAAGAAAATCCAATTGGTGAGTTGAATTTTGATCTTGTGATATATTTGATTCTGAATTCAATACATTTCTGAAGAGGTCTAGAGACCGAAATAGCTATCAAATGTTGAAATTCACGTTCAATTATTTTTATTTGATCCATTATTATGAGAATTTCAGATAATTTTGGAATAGTGTATTTTCTTGTATTTGAATGTTAGTATACATATTTATATTGTTTTTGTTAATACATTTGTATTAATACGTTTCATGTCGGGATGTAAAAGAGTGTTTTCCAAGACATTGAAGAATATTTTATATTGATTATATATAAAGATATGATTTTGATAGTGTTTGTATATAGTTTCAATATATATTGTAGAGGTTAGAATATATAATTATGAATTTAAAGTAATCAGTTGCTGAATGTTCGGACTGGTATTCAACAAGATATATTTCAAAGATTTTTACATATTTATGTATGGTTTCTGTTTGTTTAGAACAGGAAAAAGTGGAAAATCTCACATGTCTATCTGCTCGTTAAATAGTTTTACTACTGGGTATTGATGATTATTATAGATCTATTGATTTCAAAATATCTTTCGGATCCAGGTTTATCATTTCAAGATTATCTCATTCTGGAAAACATGACTTGTTTCAAATCTTTAAAAAAATTTTCCGAATATTTTCGTAATTTGACCAATCTCAAATTCAGTGTTTAGAAGTATAAGATAAACGTACATGTAAGTGCAAAATTTCCTGAGAATTCTATCGGATGTTTCTTTTAGAGTGATAGAACTTTCAATTGAAATAAAACACATTTAAATTAATATTGAAACCGAATTTGTTTTATATGAAAGATAATTTTATGACATTTATGTTTTAAAAATAATTTCCGGCATACGTCTACCACAACTAGCTCTGAGGAACCGCATTCGATCAGACCAATTTTGGACCACTTTTTCGAGTAATTCTGGCCTTATTTCATCAATAACACGAGTTATGTTGGCTTCCAAAGCGTCTATTGTTTCTGGTTTATCAGCATAAACTAATGACATGACATAACCTCAAAGAAAATAATCCAGTGGGTTATGTCGCAATTAATTGGACCATTTCTCGAAATAATGTTATCGCCAAAACGTTCTTTAAATAAATCAATTGTTACGGTAGCAGCATGAGATATAGCATCATCTTGTTGGAACCAAAATACTTCTGGGTAGATACCATTCGAATTTTGAAACAAATAATCATCTGTAACGATCACCATTCACTGTAACATTAGTTCCAGCGTTTAAAAAAAATGGACCGATGATGCTTCCCGCGTGTAAAGCACACCATATAGTGCATTTTTCAAGATGCAATGGAACCTGCAGAACTTCTTGAGGATGGTTTTCACTCCATATACAGCAATCTTGGATGGTTTACATAGCCGTTCAGCCAGAAATGAGCTTCATCACTAAACACAATTTTACGATGAAATAGTGAACAAACGACGCTTATTATGGTCAAGTGACTTTAGTTCTCGAACCAGTTGGATCTTGTTTGGGTGTAGACCAAGATCTTTACGCAAAAATTTTCCATGCGGTGGATGCAAAGAGCCCAACTTGTTGTGAACGTCGACGAATGGACAAATCTGGATCATCATTATCACTATGACTTACAGCAGCGATATTTTCTTCTAAACGTACAGTTCTTTGTCTTGTTGTTTTTGCATCGAATAGAGAAAATGCTGTCCGAAATCTATCGATAGTCCGACGAATACGCTGCTCTGATGGACGATTATGTAAAAATAAATTTCAAGAATTCCTAACCGTTGTTGCGACGTGAGTTTTTCCATGATAATTAGTCAATGCTTACTGAACAGAAATGTCAAAACAACATGGCTTCTACCTTCTGTCAAATCACAGTTATCCCTATTGAAAATTCTATCACTCTAAAAAAAAACCCGATATGATTAGTTAAAAAAAAAATATTTGCGGATCAGCGCTACTTTGAACAGTATAACTTTCGAACGGAAAGAGATAGAGACATGAAACTTTTTGGATAGGTTTGAAGCCTGAACATCTGGCTAGAATGAAGAGGTCATAGCCAAAAAAATCCCCTAATTTTAGGTCAAAGATGAATAATTCTGTAGCAAATGTATCGAAAGATTAGAGAAGCGCTGGCATTATTGTATCGCTCTTGAAGGAGATTATGTTGATGAATGAAGTCAAATTTGATCTAAAAAGTTGTATTGGCAGCAGATGAGTTGTTTTCGGAACAAACATAAATCATTCTATATATATTGAAAATTACTATGAAGAAGTATTTGCATATTACAAATAATAGCTGGATTAATTCTCCTGAAGCTCTACAGAGTTAAATCTAAATAAATCTCATAAAAACATTTAGATTTAAATTTGGAAAAACTTGTCCTAGATACACTGTATCACTTGATAGACATATATATTATCATAATAAGTGGGGGAAATTGACTAAATAAAATCGAAATAAATAATTACCAAATTATTTAGATCTATGATACAAGAAAAAGACTTCGAAATGTTGGGACTTACGAATTCATTAACGAAATTTTCTTAGTTAAACGGAAGACTGATTAGTGATGCGTCAAAACCTAAGAAACACACGACTCCAAATGACAATAAACAAGGTCAGATATGATTCGAGAATTTCATTAAATTTATGCAGATGCCTTCCTATGAATGCAGGAATCTCGCAACTGACGTCCCAGTGACCCACAAGCTTTTTCTCTGATTTCTCATCTATCGATCTGGCGAATTGAATCGATCGAAAAGACAGGTCCAATAAGTATAAACAATTGTACAATATGTTCGACAGTTGCAGAATGATAGAAGTGTTCCACCTCGTTACCCTTCATATTTCTTTGAAAAGAATACAATATGGAGCAAGTTATGATCGGTAAAGTAAGTTATTCAGACTGCAATTCGTGCTAATTGCCCATGCCGCTAGATTGATGAGCATCCCGTAAGATACTGCAGGAAATTCATCGTTGAACCGGTGATTTCATAGGAATATCCGTGAATTTATGGAATTATTTCGATCCGGTGAATGGAAATTAGCCGATAAAATCTAGTGGAAATTAATTGGCTTCCATGATATAACCCAGAAAGATTGAATAAGGCGAAGGGTTCGGAATTTTTTGAACAATGGAAATTTATGGATGAACAGTTAATAATAAGAAAGCTGTTGAATCGGGTTTTCTAATCTCTAAGCTGGATATCGCAACAAATATAGGAATCACTTAGAGAGTTATTTTTGTTTAATTCTATGATAGATTGGGCCGTTGCTTGGTAGAAATCAGTTGTAATTGTCATTATAAAATAAAACACTTGTTTACATTTTCTACTTTATTTTTGGTATTGACGTACGTTTCGTCTTTGCTAGAAAGGGTATTCTGATGAAGTCTTTCTAGCAAAGACGAAACGTACGTCAATACCAAAAATAAAGTAGAAAATGTAAACAAGTGTTTTATTTTATAATGACAATTTGTTTAATTCCTTTGTTTTACATATTGTGAAGTCTGAATGAATTTTACATCCCTTTTAATGAAAAATCATATCAACATTAATTACATGAATGGAGTATGCGGTTGGCTCTAGGTGAAACATTATAACAATTTTATTTAAAGTAATTTACACACTTTTTAGGCTCCACAATTTATTCAGAATCTTGACACGTATTGCAGTCTTTCGACCATCTTCAAAGGAGTGCAAAAAGGAACCTAAATTAAAAAGGTTCTTTTATTACACTTAGGATACCTGTATATTTTTATTGCCAAAGAGTATTTGGGAATCTGTTAAATTCTCCCTTTTCTCAGTGGCTTTTTTGATTGAAAGAATCTCCAAATAGTCCATCAATTCACCCTTATTAACGTTATATAATAAAGTGACATCTTTCTCATTAAAAAATGATGTTTCTTTCTTTCAATAAATCAATTGTTACGGTAGCAGCATGAGGTATAGCACCATCTTGTTGGAACCAAAACACTTCTGGGTCGATACCATTCAAATTTTTAAACAAATAATCATTTATTATCGATCTGTAACGAGCACCATTCACTGTAACATTAGCTCCAGCATCGTTTTTAAAGAAATATGGACCGATGATGCTTCCAGCGTGTAAAGCACACCATACAGTGCACGTTTCAGGATGCAATAGAACCTGCAGAATTCTTGAGGATTGTTTTCACTCCATATACGCCAATTTTGCTTGTTTACATAGCCGTTCAACCAGAAATGAGCTTCATCATTAAACACAATTTTACGATAAAAAAGTGGATCAACATCAAGCTGTCCTAGGGCCCAATAAGCAAACAAACGACGCTTATTATGGTCAAGTTGCTTTAGTTCTTGAACCAGTTGGATCTTGTATGGGTGCAGACTAAGATCTTTATGCCAAATTTTCCATGTGGTGGATTCACAGAGTCCAACTTATTGTGAACGTTGACGAATAGACAAATCTCATTAACACTATGACTTACAGCAGCGATATTTTCTTCTGTACGTACAGTTCTTTATCTTGTTGTTGTTGCATCGAGTAGAGAAAATGTTGTCCGAAATCTATCGATAGTTCGACGAATAAGCTGCTATGATGGACGATTATGTAAATCATAAATTTCACGTAGTACTCATAAGTTTGTCGAATAGAACACTGATTTTGAAAATAAATTTCAACAACTTGTAAACGTTGTTGCGGCGTTAGTCCATGATAATTTGTCAATGCTTACTGAACAGAAATGTCAAAACAACGTCGCTTCTACCTTCTGTCAAATCACAGTTATCCCTATCAGTCTAGAAAAAACACCCGATATTAATACACATCTCTCGGAAGAAACATTTTTACATGCCGACATAAAACGTATTAATACAAATGTATTAACAAAAACTGTATAAGTATGTATTAAAAGAAAATCCACTATTCCAAAATTATCTAAAATTCTCGAAATAAAGGATCAAATAAAAATAATTGAACGACAACATTTTAAAGCTGCTATTTTGGTCTCTAGACCTCTTCAGAAATGTATTGGATTCAGATTCAAATATATCACAACATCAAAATTCAACTCAGCAAATAAGATCAAATCTGAAACGAAGAAACTCAAAGTAAGCATTTAAGTACCCGAAATAAAACAACTTATCAAAGTGTTGTTACCATTAACCAATAACCATTTGTACTCGGAACACAGAAAACGACAAAAATTATTCACTCCAAATAATATCCCATGATAAGTAAAATAACCAGCATTTCAAAAATAATAAATAATTAAGGAATATTTTGTGGATATTTAGACTCTATTTGAATTGCAGTAGCAAAAGTTTAACTCATACATTGATATTGACAAATCACCGGCTACTTCAAGCGAATTACTCTCTAGGGTATATTATTATAGTATTTTAGCTATACTTATTAGACATTGCAAATATGTTATTAACCATTTTGGACAGTTTACTTATCAATCACCGAGTGAAGAAAGTTTCACACCGTATATTAAATTTATTCTTCAATTGAAGTATGCAATTTTACGAAAAGAAACAACCTATATAAACAAATGACACAAATTAACTCCGAAAGATAGAAAGTTAAGCTACTTAAAATCAATGAACAATTAATAATTTCCTATTCAGAACAAAACAATTTCTTTATTTTCGAAACGTTTAAAGCCGGAGTAGTGTCAGCAATTCAGATTATACTTTTCATCTCCAGCATAGCAAATACAGACGATAGAACACAAATTTATCAGATTCACTTTATAACATACTCTACTTACCCACTATGAAAATATGGAAACTTTCTACATTTAATTATCTGGTTGTTTATAATAAGCAGATATTTATATAACAATGGAATTTTTCTGCATGATTTGAGCTTCCTTATTGCCTTGCTCAACTTATTATGATTCTGTTTGGAGGTATTCCCTATCGGTGATATCTCTTTCTTTCTTGAGCAACTCTTCGTTGTAACATATCTTAGATGAATTTTATGTATTATAGTTGCGTTCGCTTTTCTCTACACCTTCTGAGTTATAGGTGATCAGATGGCGATTAGATAATTTAAGAACTTCCAGCCATTTCTAACTATTTTTCTGCTAAATGAGAAGGAATATCGGTTGGTTTGGCGTTCTTAATACAACAGATGATGTAGAAAATGCGGTTTGTATCTATTTGATTTAATCTTTTAAACATAACTGTCTTAATGTGAAAGTTATGAGTGTTTTAAGGCATCAATCGTGTATGGTTGAAATTTTAAATATCATACAGATTTATTCTGTTAACCTCCTACAAATTTTAATTTAAAAAAATTTTTATTCAAAAACTTTAAGAATTAAACTAAATTTGGAAACAGTTGGAAAAACACTGTTTCAATTTAGTAAACATATAGAATTTATATTTATAACACATTACCAAAAGGGAATAAAAGAATTCAAAGAAATATAAATTATTAATTAAAATTCCTAAAAAAGGGTACAAAATTTTGATTCGTACCTAGTTTTATGAAAATCAAATCCCTTTCCAAAAATTTACAACATAAATAACCTCAAGAACTCGAACAAGTTGTTTTTGAAGAAGTTCTTGAGGTTAGGTTTGTGCATTTTTGGAAAAGGATTTGGTTTTCATAAAATAAGGTACGAAACAAAATTTTGTATCCTTCAGGTATTCATTTAGCAATTTCAATAAATAATTAAGTGTTTAATTCTGTATGTCTACTGAATTGAAACAATGTGTTTCTAAGAGGTTTATTTAATTTAATTCTGAAAGTTTTGAATAGAAATTTTTCTGAATTAAAATTGGTAGGAGGTTAACAGAATAAATCTGTATGATATTTAAAATTTTGTAATAATCCTTCTATCAAGAAAAACCTCTTTTTATTATTTTATCGCATCTGGATCGTTAGCAAAACACTTTTCTTTCACGTATCCCCACAAAAAGAAGTACTCCGAGGTGAAAATAAGCTTCTTTGCTAAAGATGTTTTTTTTCTGGGAAAATGCTCATCTTCTGCCATGCGATCATTAGCCCATTGAGCGAAATGGAAACTCATCGGATGGTCACGAGCTCACTTGTTGCACTAGTTGAACTTTGTAAGCTTTCATACCGTGGTCTTCATGCAAAATTCTCTTCAGAGAAGTGCGAGCAATGTTCAGTTCACGATAATGAGTTGATGTTGATAGATGTTCAGCCACATTTTTGGCTACCGCAGCTATGTTTTCAGGTGTACTCAGTAGACGAGAACGTAACGGGTTGTTTTATCAAATAACGATCAAGTTTTGACGAACAAATTGCCGTGGGAGCATTTGATTTCTTTTGAATTTTCCACGTCAATTTCTAACAGTTTGGATAGAAGATTCTCACCACTTTGGAAATAAGTTTTTAATATTTTTCAGTTCTGTTCAAGCGTATATCGACTCATTTCGTTAATGTTGAATATTAAACTAACTTTCTATCAAAACACAAATGACAGAAGTATTGCTAGACCCGAAATAACCACTTCTTCAAAATGCAAATACTAGATGGCTTACCCTTTATATGACTTATGAGTTAGATTTACAAGTTAAATTCTCAATAAAAACTTTCGATGAAATTACTCGTTATTTTATCAAGTTCATAAAACCAAATTTCGATACAATGCACGCTGGACCGAAAATATTTCTACTGTAAGTGAAAGTGTTGAAAAAGATACAAATTTATCAATTCACGCGCACAACATTTGAGCGTCTCTTACGGCACGCTATGGCGTATTTTGCATCTGGATTTGCATCTCCATCCTTATAAGGTTCGGACTGCTCTATCCAATACTTTTAAGGTTCAGTTGACACAAGAACTAAGGCCAGCTGCGTAGAACATATGCCGATTGGGTGCTTGAACAACAACGTTTAGATGACGATTTTTCACATTGAATTTTCTTCAGCTACGAAGCTCATTTTTTACTCGGTAGATATGTAAACAAGCAACTGGAAGAGCGAATATCCTCATGTAACTGCTGAGACACCATTACACCCACAAAAAGTAACTGTATGATGTGCAATTTGGTCTGGTGGAGTGATTGGTCCGTACTTCTTCGAAAATGAAGATGTCACTCAAACCTTCAATTCTCATCGCTATAGCCAAATGATTACCGATTTTTTTGGCCTGAAATTAATGATATGGAATTGGAAGCGATGTGATTCCAGCAAGATGGTGTAAGAAGCCACACAACACGACCCGTTTTGGTTTTATTGAAGAAAAATTTCCAGGACTCGTTTCGGCAATGTGGATTGGCCACCAGATCTTGTGATTTAACCCCTTTGGATTTTCTGTGGGGTTATGCGAAGGATCGTGTTTATACCGATAATCCCTAGACTATTGACGATCTGAAAACCAACATTCGTCAAGTTATTAGTGAGATACTGCCCGAAATGTGCCTGCAAGTCATCGAAAATTACCTCACGAGGATCGAGTCCTGTAATAGATCACACGGAGGACATTTGAATGATGTTGTATTCCACACATAATATTGAAATAAAAAATTGATCGATATTCTAAATGAAAGAGTATTTTATTTAAGTTCATTTCGGAAGCACAAAATGGATAACCCTGTACCACCAGTCCTCATTAAAATAATAAACAGGTATTGGTAGGAGTAGTCTTTGTGATACTTCAAAATAAACAAGATTATGGTAAATCGTTAACCTCACGATCAAACCTTAATATTATGAAAGATTGGATGTCCTCTCTTTACATTAATATTCATGTTCATAGTGAACGAAAGAGAATATTCGAAAACTAAATTCGCGTTAACAAAACGTTTGGTATTTCCATCCAAGGTGACAAAGTTATGTTTCTGATAACACAAAGTAACATTGACCTAATTCCAAACAATGATTCTGAATAAACGTCATTCAATATTCTTCAGATGAAAATATAATTAACAGCGATATTATAAAAGTATCACAAACTTCTTCAGGTTTGAAATCCTCTTAATCAAAATTTCAGCAACTTTTTTGAACATGAATCAAATTGATATTATTGTAGAGAAAAATCTGAAAAATTCCTAGATGAAGGTTATGACTAAAATAATAAACGAATAGTAAATGAAATTCAGTTTCCATCAAGATCGAATCCATCAAATAATTGAACAAAATAAAAAGCTCAATTCAATTGAATGCAGAATTTAAGTTATAACTTAAAGTTAGTGTTATTATAATAACACTTTCTAACTTCTAACTATCACACAGATTTGTTCTGTTTATCTCCTACAAATTTTAATTTAGAAAAATTTTATTCAAAAACTTATAATTAAATTAAATAAATATCTTATAACACACTGTCAATTTAGTAGACATATAGAATTAACACTCATTACGAGTACCAAAGGGAATAAAAGAATTCAAAGAAAAATAAATTATCAATTGAAATTACTAAATAAAAACATGAAAGGATGTTTCGTTAACTTGTTTTATGGAACCCAAATTCCTTTCCAAAAATGCAAAACATAACCTCAAGCACTTCTTCAAAAACAACTTGCTCTGAACAAATTCCTTCAAAAAAATTCCTAAAACATGCAGAACATCTTCAAAAAGCAATTTAAAATTCTCAAAACGGAAACTCATCAGCCTTACTTCATATTTCAAAAATAATTAACAAAAAATATAAAATTCAGACAAACTGAAAGCAGTTTTCTGAACACCAGAATGAACTGAACTTTTAAAAATCCTACGTATTCTATTATATGTTCGCCACAGAAATTACACAAAGTTTGCAAGGTATTTTATGGACTCCTTTAAAACCAAATGATATGTTACAAGTGTAAACCAAAATATATAATTATTATATATACAATAAAATAATAAAAACTTCCTAACTTATTTAATGACAAAAATATTTGCAGGACGCTTCGGAAGAGTAATCGTTACTGCAAAGGATGGAATCAGGAATATGTTGAGAGCAGAAATATGGAAGGAACTTCGACTTCTGGATGGACTCATACAAAACATGACTGTTTCGTACGATGATGACTACTTCACATACAATGACATATGTGCTAGGTGGCAGACAGAATGTTTCCAAAACGACATTTTGAATTTGGACTACATTATAGACGATGTAAGTAATAATGCTTTGATAAGTACTCCATTAAGATAACTGAAAAATTATAGAACTGTCAGCATTTCATGTATTTTCTTTAACAGAAGATAGACTTATCAAAGATACATCGCCAATAAAAAATATGCATGGGGAAGATCCCTTAAATTTCAAGTCCGGTTTTATTACTTAAAACTTTTCAAACGCTGCCCACATGTCAATAATTTAAACACGGAATGTTACGAAATATGGAACACTTAAAAGTGAAGTCAGATTACGTACAACTTGGCCGTTATTTGTTGCAAACAAAATACGATCGCAGCAAGCAGATTGTATGCACCAAGTATCCGTTTAAAAATCGTCCATAATTAATTTCGTGCAGAGAGTTTTGAAACATTTTCTGTGAATGATTTGGATCTATTTAATTGGTGAATTCTTGAACTCCACTAAATCGGGTATTTTCAAAAGTCAGAGTAGTATAATTAATCAGAATAAAATATTGCATACAAAATTTTTCAATTAATTAATATTAAATAAGGTTTTTCTGATTCGAATATCAAAACCAATTTAATCTGTCAGTCTTCTACAATTTTAATTTAAAATAAATTTTATTAAAAAAACTTTTAGAATTAAATTAATGTCTTAAAAGCACGGCTTATATTTAATAGACGTATAAAATCAAAACTCAATTAACAATGTCAAATGGAATAAATAAACCAACAAATATAAATTGTCAATTAAAATTAATAAATGAATATTTGAAGGAGACAAAATTTTGTTTCTAATCTCACCATTATGAAAACTAATTCCTTTTCAAAAATACAAAACATAATTTAAGGATTTCTCAGAAAATAAAATTTATTTAAAATATTTGATGTATTAAAATAAGTAAATTGAAAAATCCCTCAAAACATGCATAATATCTTCAAAAAACAATTAGAATTGCGATAATATCTTCATCGGCCCTAAATTATATTTAAAAAATAAAATCAACCAACAATAAACATAACTTACCTAAAAGTCGTCCTGGGATCATAGCTTGAAACACCTAACTTTAAATCCAAGATATTCTATGTTCGTCGCAAAGATCACAGAAAGCTGTAAGGTATTAAAAGGTGTTCTTTAAACCATAGACATTCCATAATGAGATTTTTATTTGTAAATTCCAGCTTATCTGAATATATTTAACAGGGGTGAGTTATTTAAGTCTAATTGTTGGTTAAGTAATATTCCAATTTTATTGTGTTGATTTATCTCAATGGGGGATGCTAAGTATATTCAAATAAGCTACAATTTACAGAAACCTTTTTTGGGTTTCAGTGCTCAATAAAATTTTTTGTACCTACTGTAATAAAATAGCAACCGATTTCGGAAACAAATTTAGTCATTCAAAATGTAAACCTACCTGTAGATGCTACTGTGGTAACGAAACAATTTTTGTATTAAATAACAATAAAAATTTGTGGAAATCATAATAACCTTATTTAATATGGATTTCCATCAAGTAAAGAGTAATTCAATTAAATATTTGTTAAATTAAAGTTTCAAGACAAGAAAGATGTGGATATTCAAATTTGCCTAGTCAAATTGCGGATTTATTTATCGCAAGATAAAATGACATATTTTACCTCAAATTTTACATGGACACATGTATAGATAAGAGGATATGGATCTATTTTATCGATGATTTCTTGACCTTTGCCAGTTTTAAAGTATCATATAGGCAATTTTTACCAAATTGGTAAATTTGAAATGCTTAAAATGACACATCTTTAGAAGCATCCAGCAAACATAATCCAAAACAGCCTGTTTCGATTGAATATTCAAAAACAACAATTTCCATTACTAAAAAATGGTCCATATAGGGTTTAGGAAAGACTCTTTTATTTCCTTTTTTGAAGAATATATAGCACATTCTTCAGAAAAAGCGTCTGAAATTCTTACATATATTCTTAACAGTCGGAAGTTAATTGGATGCTAAATAAAACAATAAATAAAAAATATATATGTATACCTTTATTCACCAAATATCCTGTTTACAAACGAACTTGAATAAACTTGTTCAACTAACTGAGCAGCATTTATAAAACCAGATTGTTTCGAAGAAAAATGTTGAAAAGATGATATATATATATATATATATATATATATATATATATATATATATATATATATATATATATATATATATATATATATATTTATATATATATATATATATATATATATATATATATGTATGCTCAATGTCTGAAATCTCTGTGTATAATTCTGTGTCTATAAAGTGAAACTATGTTTCGAAGTCATTTTATTCAATTTAATATTAAATAATTCTTAAGAGTTTTTGAGATAAAATTTGTAGGGGTTTCAGTTATTATCGGAAATATTTTAAAAAAACCCTACAAATTTCAATTTATTTTTGTTTACAATAATCATGTATTTTCACATATGTGCGTGGCAGTTTTCAGATATTGGGTCTATGGTCGTATCTTCTTTTCAACATTTTTCTGTGAAAGAGCCTAGTTTAATAAATGGTGTTCAGATAGCTGAACACGTTTATTTAAGTTCGCTTCTAGCAGGATTTTAGGTAAATGAAGGTATGTAGATATATTTTTTATTGATTAAATTTAGCTTCCAACTTACTTCCGACTGATGAGAATATGGTTAAAAACTAAAAATGCTTTTTGTTGATATATTTTTTTGAAATGAAATAAAAAAAGACCCTTTCAAATTCTCTGTGGGGCATTTTTTGGTAACCGAATCAGTTATTTCTGAATATCTTGGATGATGTTTGCTGGATGATCGGTCAATATTTTATATTTTCTTTTGTTCTTTATTGATTAAATGCCGCACATGTGTTGATAATTCTATATATCTATAAAGTGAAACAGTGTTCATAACATTTCATTCAATTTAATTTTAAAAAATGTTTAAAAGAATTAAATTTAGATTAAATTTGTTAAAGTTTCGGTCAATTGATCCAGTTATAGTCTGAATTTAATTGATTCAGTTCTGATTGATAGGATAGTATTAAGAGCGTTAATTTTGTGTCTAATGTACTTTTTCTAGTTTTCCCTGAAATATTAATAAAGGTCATTCTTGTAATAAGGAAGCAAAAACAAAAGCAATATTATCTAACCGTAGCACCAGGCTATTGATTCTCTGTACCATTTATCACTATAGTATGACAAATGAGAATAAAATAAGACACTGATAACGCTCTTAACCTCTTATTAATACAACCTCTGCTTGTAAATTACAAACAAAGTAGATATCGATACAGAATAAGTGGTACCAACTTCACTACCTAAAGAGATAAAATCGTAAAAACTAATAATTACTTTAACGGTATAGGCTTTGCACAGATATTGGAGTATATTGAAATATAATTGTTGTTTAACAGATTGATCTATGTGCGCAATGTTGTTTGGTTTAATTGAAATATATTCTCCTTATGTTATCTGATTTCAACCGCAGACGATTAATTTTAATTGAATTACTAGGAAGAGATTGTTCGAAGCCAGTTATTATACCTGCATCTAGTGACAAAATAGTTCCCCATCCGTTTTCCTCATCTAATATCGACTAATTCGATTGAATATACAGCAGTGTTATGTAAAATCCATGAGAGAAAAACTGTTGCTTTGGTATGGTTAAAATTGATTAATTAAATGAATGGAGTATGCGGTTGGCTCTAAGTGAAACATTATAACAATTTTATTTTAAAAAAATTCACACATTTTTTAGCAGTAAATAGAAATAATTTAGCTTAGATGATGAGCAATAAAGAAAGGAACCCCAACATTTCCGAATCTGGGATTTATCAAAATAAGTGTGATTATTGTGATGCTACAAATATTGGACAGACTGGCCGATGTTTACAACATAGAACCAAAGAACATAGGATGTTTATTTAAAAAAACCAGAAATCAACTTCTTTTGCAGAACATTGTGCAGAAAATAATCATTTTTTTTATGAAAAAGATGCCACTTTACTATATAATGTTAATAAGGGTAAATTGATGGACTATCTGGAGATTCCTTGAATAAAAAAAGCCATTGAGAAAAAGGAGAACTTAAAAAGTTCCCAAATAGTCTTTTGGAACACCTCTTTATTGGATGCTGCTATTTCTATGCGCCATAAAAACACACAGATGTCCTTAGTGTAACAAAAGAAGCTTTTATCAATTTTAAGTTTGGTTACTTTTTGTACTCCTTTGAAGATTGTCGAAAGACCGAAACACGTGCCAGGATTCTGAATAAACTGTGAAATCCTAATTATATTCCTATTTTTCTCTTGAAGATTTATTCTTCCATTTTGTATTGATGACTACTATTCATTATTCATTATTTCTTGTCTCATTCAAATTTTTTACAACTCAGTTATATTATTGATCCATTGTTGAATCGAAACTGCCAAAAATAAGAGAACCAACCGTCAACCATGTCATCATTTCAGACAAAAGTATTAAACTATCACTTACACCACTTCAATAAGTATCCCAACCACAAAACATAATATAACATATTTAAGATTATGATATTCTGAAAATGTTTACAGAACGATTGATATTGAAAATAATACTATGTACATGAAAAAATCTTTCCATTCTTTTGCAATTGTTTCTATTACAGAATTTGGATTCAATCAAAGTTGTTCACAGGTTTGTTCAAATTTTTGACTAGTTTTCAGAATTACACCATTTGACGATTATAGAGTATATATCTATACTATATGACAATAAAACGGAGACAAAACCATCTCCCTTATCCGTGCGGAGTAGTTTTGGAAGAAGGTATCTCTTTTCACTCTTCTGGAATTTATGATACCCGAGTTTGCGCCTCATTTTCAACAATGATTAAGGTTCTTCTACCTTGCCACGTTGTTTCTAAGAAGTCTATTCTACATTCACATCATGATGCCTCGAAATCGACTTACAATCAAATTTGAGGATCGTCCGCCTGTAGAATTGAGGGAGGTACAAGACATCATTGCCTACTTCTTGTTATCACAGGTTAATTAATAATGAACTTTGCGCTATTTTTCTACGAAAGTGTTCAGATTTTCAACCAATTCATTTACCAATTAATTATTTAATGTTACAACTTGTTTTTACAACAGTAACAACACCCAAAACGAGTTGCAACCAATATAGCGGGTGTCAAAAACCAGGATTAATAGTCAAGATTAATTCAAAACCCCTCACGGTAAATTAATCCTGGGAAGAAACACATTCAATGAAATAATTTTTTTTATAGTTGTATAGTTGAGAGAATCAAATAAATTCAAGAAAATAAAACTTAAAAAAACGGAATAAAAGTTTGGGTAACTGTTTTTCCCTTGACTTGGACCCCCTCAGCAAATTTAGGTTAATCTATACACTGAGAGCTCGTTCAAAGAAAACAAACATAAAACGTACTGTAAAAAATCAAATCTGAAGCACAGATGCAGGCAAAATACTTTTTGTCCGCTTGTTCTTGGAAACAGCGTGTTATCGTTTTGCCCAAATGTCTGTAATTTTCGAATTTTATGTCAAAAATTGTTTCATGGGCGGAGAATTTGATTTCAAAAGTAATTCTGTCCGACCGGTTCCTTTGTGAACACTTTCGAACGAAACGAATTAGAGAATTGAAATTTTCTTAGATTTGGTATCCAAATATCTAGGTTAAGGAGCAAAATCGAACAGTTTCGCTGTTATTCATATTTGATACCTTTTCTTATTTTCCCAATAGTTCCGAGACTAGTATGGCGGACACTTGTACCAACTAGCGACAAAAAGAATTTGGACAATCCCCTTAATCAGGCTTTTCACATGATTAATTCTCGAAACTTTCTTGACTGACTGAACTTATATGGAGTTGAAATTAGTATTATTCAACATATGAGATGAGAATTAGATTTTTCAAACATGTCTGGTCACTTTTCCTTGATTTCATGTTTAATTCTTTTCTGAAATATTTCATTCATATAGTGCCTATTTCATTATAGATTATTATTCATTATTATCATTCATTAAAATGTTGAAATTTTTAATATTATATTAACCTTTCATTGAAGACTTCATCTGATTTATGTTTTTTAGACATGTTCTAAAATTTATGTTATACTAGATTCAAATATAAATTGTTAGATTTTTTCTCGCTTCTTTGTTTTATGTACCCATTTCAAATTGAATATATAACCTCAAAACACAATTAAGATCAATAATACTCATCCATACAATCTACTATAATTTCCCTGCAATCTAAATTCTAAAAATTATATTACTTTTCGTCCCATAAAGGAAGTTAACATTGTGTAAACTTCCTTGCATAACATCCGAAGAAACAGGCCGTGTAATTGATTTGCATATGATTATTTACTGTAAAAAATTTCCATGATGAAAACATATATGAGGAAATGTTAACCATTTCTAGTTTGCAGAGCAAGATAAAAATTTGTTTTTGATAATTCTAAAGGCGTTACAGATTCTTTATAAGAAATGTATCTAATTAAGAGGACTATGTTAAAAAAAAAACATTTTAACTTATAGATTAAGTTTGCTTCTATAGCAGACTAAAAATTTTTCATTTCATCTTCGTATAACGCTGAATACTGACAACACAAAAATTCATCGAATCACTGGAAAAATCAGTAATTTGAAATCACTGATCATTCACTGATAACAGTCATTCTTGAATTTTTTCTCATAATCATTAATTATGCCTTTCTTACCAATTGATTTGAATTCAGAATATATAAAAATAATGACATGACTTCAATCCATAAGATCTGCTTTTACCATAACTTCTCATCTCACCCATGTAGAGTCGATGCACTTTAAATCTAGGTACTTGTCCTGCAGTTATTTCTCTAATGCTTTTTGTTCCGACCTGGCTCTTTTCATCTCTAATTAGGATTTATCTGTTACAAGAATCGAGTTATATTTCCATGTTGTTGATCGTATCAGTCTAGATAATAATATGTGAAGATAATGTTTCAACAGGCGAATTCAGATAGGGATTTTCAAACAAGCTTGTTAAGAACCCAGTTATGGAATGATTTGTTGTGTCGAAAAATCTATAGCACGTTCATTTCCGCTATTGGTATAGATAGTAGATGTTTGTAAGAAAGAGATTACCGAAGCAGAAGTAATGGTGTTGTGACGATATAAGGATTTTTTTCTACAAGGATAACTTTAGGTTTTCAAAATGATATGAATACCACGTTGGCAAGATCGAGTTCAATGAACCCAAGTTTTTGAAAAACATTGGTTGCAATTTCATTGATGCATAGTTAGATATTCAACTTCAAAGAGTCTCTAGTTTTTAAGCATAGATAAACGACTTCAACTATCCTCACAAAATTATTCCAAAAATGTTAAATCACAGCTTAATAGTTCCATATAGGAAAAACAAACTTCCGCTATTTTATTGATTTTCACAGCAATTGTTTCGTCATACCATGACTTCATCAGGTAGTATTTAAACTCAGTTTAAATACTAACCTGATGAAGTCATTAAACTCAGTTTAAATACTCACCTGATGAAGTCATGGTATGACGAAACAATTGTTGTGAAAACCAATAAAATAGCGGAAGTTAACATTTGTTTTTCTTATATTGAAGATGAATTTCCATCAAGTAAAGACCGAGACAATCAAAAATTTGATAGTTTCATTTCTGCACACTACGAGCCTACTAAATTTTTTTTCCAATAGCTCTATAGAAGAATTTATAAAATGTGGTATTTTACTATCTTCTTGGAAAATCTTATCTAGCAAATTAATCGGTCCAACTTTTACCATAAAATATCTTAAATAAAAAAGAATTTTTTTCTGGATAGAAGGATTATTAGAAAATTTAAAATATCATACAGATTTCTTCTGTAAACTTTCTATAAATTTTAATTTCAAGAAAAATTTTTATTAAAAAGTTTAGAATTAAATAGAATAAATGTATTTAGACCAGTACCAAAGGAAATGAAAGAAATTCAAAGAAATATAAATTTGTCAACTAAAAATTATTGAATAAATAAAAAGTTTTGTTTAATTCCTTAGTTTTATAAAAAACTAAATTCGCTTTCAAAATTGCAAAACATAACCTCAAGAACTTTTCAAAAATAACTTGCACAAAATAAGTTACTTTAAAAAAATCCTCAAACATGTAGAACATCTCTAAAAAACAATTAAGAATTATAACAACGGTAAATCTTCAGCTCGACTTCATATTTAAAAATTTTAGAGATTCTAGAGATGTTCTATAATACATGTTTGAAAATTTTTTTTAAAAGGAACTTATTTTGAGCAACTTTTTTTTGAAGAAGTTCTTGAGGTTATGTTTTGCATTTTTGAAAGGGAATTTAGTTCTTCATAAAACAAGGAATGAAATAAAATTTTGTACTCTTGAATTACTTATTTAATAATATTTAGTAAATTCTATATGTCTACTAAACTGACACGGTCTGTTCTAAAGACATTTATTAATTTTCATTCTAATAGTTTTGAATAAAAATTTTTTTGAAATTAAAATTTGTGGAAGGTTCACAGAAGAAATCTGTATGATATTTTAAATTATATTAAATATTTACTAATATTAATCAAGATTGTTCATTATTCATTCTGCATTCTAATCTTCAAAATTCATATACTAAACAAAGGTTCCAAAAATATTCAAGTCATCTCTTCACATTTGTAAGTGAGATTTGAATTTTATTATACCCATATACCTTTAGAAATTTTTTGGAAAGGCCAAGGCGTAACTTTTATTTTCAATATGCATAATTTCTATATTATGAACATTTCCAATAAGTAATTAAGGCAAATGGAATTATTATCGCGATTGAGGTAACTTTTGAGATTTTTAAACATTAACAATATCAATTCTCTGAAACGTCTATAAATTTTAAACTAAAAAGCCTCTTAAAAATTTAAAAATATTAAATTCAATAAAATGTTTCAGAAACACTTTCTTTTATGACATATAGAGTTATTGACGCATATGTGCGGCCAATGAAAAAACAAACGAAAATTCAAAATATTGACCGAGACCATCTAGCAAACGTCATCGGGGATATTCTGTTTCAGTTGGATATTCAGAAATAACAAGTACACGAGATTTTTTAAATTAAAATTGAATGAAATTGTCGAAAACTGCTATAATAAATATTTAAAAAGATCTTTCAATTTATATTTTGAGATTTTCTTCTATTCCTCTTTAGAATGTTCTGACTGTTCCATATAATCATTCATTCACCTTTTTGAGTATTTTTTGAGATAACGGCAAAAAATATGAAAAGTATGTGAAGTTTTAATGTTCAATATATTCTTTCAACCCTGAAGTTTTCATTTTCATGTAATTTTCTTCTTCTCCAGGAGTTCTTAAATTATAAAAATAACTTTTGGATAAAGAACATGTTTTTTTGTTTCATCGATTGTAGCTTCTTTAAAAAGTTATTCACAGTTTTGCAATTTTCAGAAGAAATGAGCTGTTGAACTGCTTTCAACTTCACGTCAGTATTACATCATTTTCTCAATAGAAATGATAATTCAATTTTGAGCCGTATTAATTTTTGAAGAACGTTTTTAGAAAACATGTTGTTTTAATGTTTCCTCCAAGGTTGCGAAAACAACAGAGATTTTGTTCAATCACGATAAAAATAATTTCTAACGGTGAAAATAATAAACAATAGAGAATACAGGAGGAAATAAATTTTAATTCTGACATCTTCCATAATAGCATTGTAAATATATAAAAATGCTTTTGTTCAAGAATATTTTCCAGTCGTCAAACTCCTGTTTTTTTGGAATTCAATATGAATATTTAAGGTGTTTCTTGTTTATCGCCAATGGCAATTTGAATCAACACAAATATTCCTACTTCGTCCGAATATAACATTCAAGCTCGGAAAATTTTGAAGAAATATGAATTAATTTATACATATTGAGATAATGAAATAAATATGGGCTATTAATTGAATGGCCGAAAATGAGCATTTTTCCAGAAGAATCATTTTTAGGAATGAAGCTCATTTTCACTATTTTTGTAGGAATCCGTTAAAGTGAAATGTTGCTTTCCATCCTGAAACAATTGATTCCTTGAAACAAATTAGATTGAGCCCCACACAATCGATAATGTAGGTGAATGATGATGTTTTTCCTTCCTAATACACTCAAAACCCCGAAAAAATATTCATTAATTTATAGCCTATCAAAAATGCAAATTTTAGATGGCCTACCCCTTAGATATTTTATATAACGGTCGTTCAATCACTTTGAAATAATCTTCATGATGTGAATAAGGTACTTCATCAGTTTAATTTCAGTTTACCCTGAGTATAAAATAGATAATGACTGTTTTTTAAAAAATTAAAATTGAAATCGTGATATTATGAAAACCGTCCTAATTGGTTTATATCAGAAATTAATTTAAAATATAAAAATAGTTTTCCATTTAAAAGCATTATACAAGATATATCTTGTAGATATATCCATAGTTTTTATACAAATGTAAATGGTAAAGTGTACTGATTTTTATGATTTCGGACTTCAATTGCCTGAATTATTTCGGTATACAATGTTCCTTGATTCTGACAAAAAACTTGAAACGAAATCTTCGAACACAAAAAAAAGGGTTACAAAAATGCGAAATGGAATACAAAAAATTTTAAAATATATACTAAGAGGGGAACAATTATTATGGATTGAATGTGCTCACTGAATAGTTTGAATTAAATTTTTTTAAATTATTATTTATAATTTTTTTCCTTATAACGAACGTGAATACTGTATTCGCTTAAAAACATATGACATATAACAAATGTTGAACCATACATGTAAATGGAACACTTCTTTCCAACAAATTCTTTAGTGTATCATCTTAAATATTTTAGAAAAACTGTGATTTTTATATCAATTTATTAATAAGGTATGGTTTGTCTACATTTGTGATACAAATTAATTTAAACATGTTTAAAAACGTTATTAACATTGGTTTCACCTAATTATCTGAGTACATGTTATAAAATATTTTGATTTTATGAAGTAATACAGTATTATTCAGCTCCAACAAAGTGAAACAATTGTACATTTTTTTTTTAGATTTTATCTGTTTTAATTTCGTTACTTTTTCTATTCTCATAAATATGCATTTGTGGATATGGTATAAATTTCTCATATTGCAGTGATCATAAAATTACTACAGTTGTCAAAAACTTCGCAACTTTAATGAAATGAATTCACATATTGTGCATAGGCTATTCAAAATTCATGCTACTACCTCTATCTGCAATTTGAACCTATGTTACAAGCAACAAGCTATCTAACCGTAATATTTGGTATATGATTTTGAAAGTGAATGTAAGACGAACGTTAAATGTTACTAATTACTTACGATTCAAGTGGACGTGGTGAATTATAATTTGCAATTGAGCAATTTTACTGGCCACTGAATTGAGTAATAAATTTTATGAAACACTGTTAATGATCAGTGATTGGAAAAACTGTTATAATTAATGTGAGCATGTATTCTTTCAGAAAAATTTATGTACGGCAATATTATGTATGAATTTTTCGTGTATCCGTCGTTATATCTTTGATATGTATATTGATTGTGAGTTTATTACTGAAGTATGAAAAATAATGAGTATAAAAATGGAATATTAACCAACTGTTACCAATTTTTCTAGAAGATCTAGCTATATTTCGTAACAATTTTAAACTGTCTAATGCTTATTTCTGAAGCATTGATTTGCACATTGAAACCCACTGCAATAAAAATACGAAGAATACTGATTTTTCTTACATTTTTTCGCCAATTTCTTGAAAATTTAAATTAAAAATTAAATAGGTTATTCATCCCCAAAAAATTTAGACATATTTAAAATCAATATCGGTGTATGTAATGTGTTTATAGAATTATTTTTATTTAAATCTACATTCTCAACATTTTTCTGCACAGCTTCTTCTATCTAGCATACCTTTGGACATCTTACAGCTAACAACAATGCATAAATTTTTTTAATTGTTGATTCGGAATATTAGAAATTTATTTCCAAGGATTCATTAATTGTGAATAATCCAAAATATTCTTGATTGTTTCGGTCTCTACTTGAGGAAAATTCTTCGTTCATGATTTAAAGTAAAATATTAGCGGAAATAAAGTGTTTTATTTTAAATCATATATAATCCGAAAAGACTCCATCCTCTTTCGAAAATTTACCATATTGTTGTTTTAGGGATATATTAAGGCTGGAAAATAATTTGTATAATGATTTGAAGTAAAACACTTTATTTCCGCTTATTAATAAGCGGAAATAAAGTGTTTTACTTCAAATCATTTACGATGAATTTCCGTCAAGTAGAGACCGAAACAATCAAGAATTTGTATAATTGCAAGTTCAAGACCATTTTGTACTTTACGTACTTAAAACTTGATCTATGTTCAACAATAAAAAATGACGAAAAACCTGACATTCGTCCAGTTATTATTATTAATATCATTATTATTATCATAAAATAAAATTGAGTTGGGAAATGTTTTATATAACTCAATACAAAAGAAAAGAAATCAATTCACTATCCTATCCACAGAAAATAAAGGAACATATGATGAATTAAAACACAGAATTCTGTGTTCAGTCGTCCGAAAGTCAAATAAACGACTTTTTTTGCAATTTTAGAACTGTTTTCCTGGAAAAACGGAAAATCTGATGAAAATGAAGAATATATTTTTAAAAGACTCCATCCCTTCTCCCTTTTAACTACATGGCAAGGAATAGTGAAAAAAGGACGCTTTGAACAAAACTTCATATGTTTTTGCCGAAAATAAATAATAAAAAAATTTGAAAGAATCAAGCTGCGTCTAGAATCGAACACTGGTTAAAAGTACAACGCATTGGACCGATTTTTGTCCATTAACAACCTCACCCTGACAGTTTCAAATCTCTAGCTCTTTCTGTTCGAAAGTTACGAATGTTTACGAAAGGATCGGGAGGAACGACGGAACAGAATCACTTGTGACCCTGGCTTTCATCAGTGTGTTCAACCTAGGCGTTTGAAATTATTTTTGGCTGAAAATTGGAAAGTTGCAGACTTCTGGGCTGAACGAAAGCACCCTTTTGCGTAGAGCAAGCGCTCAACCATCTTTCCATTGAGGATAAAACTTGATTCGTGATATAAAATGTTTAACGAATAATATATGTTGGGCTTTAATATCATTAGGTTTAATTGACTTACCGTGTACCGGTCAAATAAAAGAAGATAGTAAATTATTGTAAATGGACTCCTAAGATGAGAAATTTCAGTAACATCGAAGTGAAGAAAAGAGGTTTTTTCCATACCAAAACTTGCAATATATCAGTAAAATTATCAATTTTCTACACACTCGTCTGCTGATTTTCCCTGTCCTGTCGTCTTGAGTACAGCGCCAAATATCATTTATTTATTTGCCAATAGAAATGAGACAAGGTAAAAACAGGAAAACTGTCTTTAAATGGTACACAAAAACTAAAAATCAAAAAAGAAGGGAAATTTATCGACTACTGTCATGTTGAACGGCTTTATTAACCTTTATCGAGAATATACTCACTAAATTTATTTTTATTTCCTAGAAAGCTAAATAATTGTAGTGAAACAAACTATCAACAATAACCAATCGAATTAATGTGTGGTACATACATTCTGTCAAGAAAGTACCGGGAATTATCGATTTAAATCTGGCGGGGCAATGAGGCAGGTAAAATTTTTTTTTCCTAGGTTGGTACCACTGTCCTTAATTACTATGCCAAGCTTGAGCGGGATCTGTCAACTAGTGTGTTTGCAACAGCTGATTAAGTCAGTCGATGTCAGAGTGCGTGCCGATTTTTACTATAAGTGATTACGTTGAGCAAAGAATTTGTTTAAAGTTTTGTGTTGCAAATGAATTTTCGTGTGCCGATGCATTGAAAATGTTGCAAAAGGCCTTTGGTGATAATGCTCTATCGAAAACTCGTGCATATCAGTGGTACAGAGCCTTCAAGGACGGTCGTGAAGTGGTCGCCCATCGACGGCTTCGATCGAAGATAACGTCGATAAAATTAAGGAAAGGGTGCTGGAAAACCGTCGTACCAGCTTGAGAGAGATAGCACATGATCTTAAGATATCCCACGAGTCCGCACGTACGATTTTGATTGATATTTTGGGCATGAGAAAGGTGGCCGCACGACTCGTACCGAAAGAGCTGAATTTTCTTCAAAAACGTCATCGCGAACAGGTTGCTTCAGACATGCTGGATCGCTGTAATTCCGATTCTACATTCATGGAACGCATTATAACTGGTGATGAGACCTGGGTCTACGAGTACGATATGCAAACAAGCCAGCAATCATCGGAATGGGTGGCAAAAAATGAGCCGAAACCGAAAAAACCACGCCAAAGCCGCTCGAAAATGAAGGTGATGCTCATTGTTTTCTTCGATATCCGTGGCGTGGTGCACTACGAATTCGTTCCAGAGGGTCAGACGGTAAACAAGGAGTATTACCTAGGCGTTATGAAACGTTTGCGTGAGCGTATCCGTAAGAAGCGGCCAAATTTGTGGGCGAACAACTCATGGATTTTGCATGACGATAACGCGCCTTTTCACCGAGCTACGATTGTGACTGACTTTCTCGCCAAAAACTCAACAAACGTGCTTCAGCAACCACCGTATTCGCCGGATTTGGCTCCCTGCGACTTTTTCCTCATCCCAAAACTAAAATTGCCCCTTCGTGGCACCCGTTTTGAGTCGATTGAAGCCATAAAACAAAATTCGGCGCGAGAGCTAAAGTCCATCTCGGAAAGCGCCTATAAAAAATGTTTCGATAATTGGAAGTGCCGTTGGCATAGATGTATTGGAGCAAATGGAGCCTATTTTGAAGGCGACCCAATAAAATTTGACGATTAAATGTAAAAATGTTGTTTTAATTGAAAATTCCCGGTACTTTCTTGACAGTAGTATATCAATATTGATAAAATGTAAACAATCGATTGAAATCCCAAACTATAAAATTCTTTAAAGAAGACTATTTAAATATGAAGTTATAAAAAAATGGTAAATAGAGTAATTTATTGAATGAAAAGTTTATCAGGAACGTTAAACTTGCTTCTGCAGATTTCCTTATACATTTCTGCTTTTTTCAATAATAATCTACGAATAATTTTTAGATGTAACTGTGTTTCAAAACCAAAAAATATGTAAATAATAAATAAACAGTGGCTTCCATGCATGATTAATGTCAATTTAAAAATAGGGCGTTCCCATTGAAAGGTCCTAATTATTAATTGAGAGTTTACATTTTTTTTACTGTAGTTCACAGGCGAATGAAAACTTAGCAAAAGATAGACAGTATTTATGCAGAGTTACATTAGTTAATTTCAGTTCAGTAGAGAGAAGTGGTTAAAAGGTGTTATGTGAATGTGCTAAATATTTTGGATCTATATCAAAATTGTGATTAAAAAAATGTATATGAGACAATAATTTATTTCCACAAAAATTGTTGTGGAAATAAATTACTGTCTCATATACATTTTTTCAATTAAAATGAGTTTCCACCAAGTGAAGACGGAATCAATCAAATATAAAATAGTGATTCTTCATTATCAGATTGCTATTTCTTATTTGGAAAATTCAACAAAGAATTACGCTTCGTGCCTTTTGACCTTTTAGTTCTTTGTTTGTTTTTCTGTGTAGACTGACTAGAAATGTATTTCAATATGTGCAATTATTAAGATATAAATCAACTTGCTTATAACTTTATTCTGCATCAATAAATGTATCGAATGCTCACTTTCCAGGAAATAAGTGTTAAAATTCGTACTCTAATAATTTACATTCCGCGAAGAAGATAGTTTACATTCTTTCATTTCTATCAAATAATCATTTCGTATTCATAACTTTTCCCCAAGAGGAAATTTTGTGGGTCATCAGAACGGCCAATTATCTCCGAGGACCTATTCTTCGCGCATCGAAAACGAAAGCTGAACAGATTAAATTGAAATTGAACGAGCAATTTCCGACAGGAAATTCTAGGCCAAGCAAACGCCAAAAATGGATGGGAACAAGGCACGTTTATTCCTTGCCGACGTCCAATAAGAAGCTGTGCATCTACGAACGCATTCTAACTGACGTTGGAACTAGAGACAACCGATTATTATGTTATTACAATAAATTTTTATGTACTCATTTAATTACTTGCAACACGAGAAAAGTTGATGATGGGTTGGTTCCCATCGACAATATACCAAATACTATGTCAGCAAGTGTTGATTTAAAATACCTCTGATGAAAGAATTTGAATATTTTCTCCTTAAACAGTCTTTCATTAAAATGGTAACTAATAATTCATTGGTAGAGACAGTAATGATGTACACTGTTTTTTACGACAGGTGAAACTGTTGTACAAAAAACATATCACAAATTTTTGGATTAAAAAAAACATTTGTTTGCTGACTTATGGAATGCTACTAGTATCAAAAAGTCACAGAAATCGGTAAACGAAATACAAAATATATATTATTCATCCAAATTCATTGTATCGCCTTTAAAGTAAGGCAGTTCTAGCGACTGAAAACGGATGCTCTAAGTGGTCATTTCAGTTATGGAAAAGGAAAAAAGGCAACTGAAGCTAGAGGGTTTTCCGATAAGAGGTCTCATTTTGAATATCCCGCTATCTTGGGAGCTATCACTTTTGAAGCTGTCATCTTTAGACATTTGACAAGTAAAAGCTACACTGTTACTAAAAATGGAACGATACACGCTTCAACAACGCATCGAAATTGTTAAAATTCAAATTCTGTAGTCGCTAAAACTAAAGCACCTTTAGATCGTCGTGAAGCAACTTCAAAAAAATTCGAAGACGATGATTGCAGACAATACTCGATGAATATCCGAATCTAATGAAAGATGAGTTTGCATTTACGTTGGGGGTGACCCAACAAGTACGTTCGAAATCTATGGGCCTGATTCAAAAGAAAGACAATTGGGTTCCTTATGAATTGAAACCAAGAGATCTGGAAAGGTGAACATTATCTTGCAAGCAGCTGCATCAAAGACTGAAGGAAAAAGATTTTCAAACCGGGTAGTGACTGGTGACAAAAAGTGGATCTTCTATGACAACTCCAAGAAAACAAAATACTACGCATTGCCGGGCAGTCGTTGCCTTCGACCTCAACATCAAGAGCAAAACGGGTGATCGATACAGACTGTAATGATAAGATGATTCTTTTGCACGACAACGCTCGGCCGAACATTGTTGCTTCTGACTACTGGCTCTTTCGACAGATACAGCATGATTTGGCAGGTGACACTTCTTTCTAAGAAATCGAAACTTGGATTCAAAATTGGATCGCCTCAAAATACAAGAGGTTTTTCCGAGACGAGATTCAGAAATTGCTTAAAAGGTGGGAAAAATAATAAGCAGTGATGGAATAAATGCATTTTTTGACGTGAAGAAAACGACCGAATTTATTTATACGTCCAATATATTGTCTACAGATGTATCTTATTGTAATAGTCGTAGACCTTTTGTGGTTGAAAATAATCTGTAGTTTTGTTGAATAATTTGCGAAGAAATCCAAAATGTCCCTCACGTTCGATCAGATATACACTTCGCATAGCTATGAAATTACTGTGATATATTCGTAAATATTAGGTGTTCTTATTTCCACGTCTATCAGTATACGTTCATACGTGAAGGCGAAGAAGATTACTAGACATTTGATGACCACTTTCTATGAACTTAGGGTTCTGGGGTCAAGCTTTCTTCGAGCGATGCCTGTAATTAGTGTCGGTATCATATCAATTTTTGCGACATGGAAATCAGGAAATGTCACGCTGAACGCTTTTGGTTGGGGATAATGAACCGTATTGTGCAACAGACGTTTCAGACCGTCAATTATTCACGGCACCTGTCAGGCTATGCGAAAAAACCAAGAAAAAACTTTGTCTTGATCGATTGATTATCGACATATGCACCTTTCAGACGCCTACACATCTTAAAGGTAGTTAATTATGATGGCGAAGAACCTTTCAAAAACAGTCTCTCACGAATTAATTTACTTTGTAACTGATTTTATATTGGAAAGAATTAATCTTTGTAGATGAATCACAAAGCCATGCTGACAATAAAAATTGTGATATAATTCACTCCTGTACCAGAATTCCTAAAGTTATTAATTTAAAAAGCACTGAGGTACCGAATATTTCATTGCAGTTTATAGTTGACAAGTGTTACAATCTGGGTCTATTTTTAGATTGGCTCCGAAGCTATCTCGAGGGTAGATTCATTTTAGTAAAAGTTGAAGGTGCCTGCCTATCTGACGAGCACAATCTTAGCCTAGGAGTGCCACAAGGATCCGTCCTTGGGCCCCTTTTATTTTTGCTTTTCATCAATGATCTCTCTGTTAATTTAAGAGATATATTCGTGAATTTGCTCGCCTGTGAACGCCCGTGTTGAGTATGTTCACTGGTGATGTTTCGGTAGTGATTTCGGCCCTTACATTCAAAGAACTTCAGGCACTCTGTGAGCTACTATTACAAAGCTTTGTGCACTGGTGTCATAAAAATAACTTAATGATCAATATTGATAAACCCGAATGTATTGGGTGTTTTTCTTAGAGTGATAGAACTTTCGAAAGGGATAACTATGATTTGACAGAAGGTAGAAGCCATGTTGTTTTGACATTTCTGTTTATTTGTTTCTGTAAGTCATAATGTTAATGATGATTCAGATTTGTTTATTCGTCGACGTTCACAATGAGTTGGACTCTGTGCATCCACCACATGGACAATTTTGCATGTTTGGGCCCTAGCACAGCTTGAAGTTGATCCACTTTCTTATCGTAAAATCGTGTTTAGTGATGAAGCTAATTTCTGGTTGAACGGCTATGTAAACAAGCAAAATTGCCGTATATGGAGTGAAAACAATCCTCAATAAGTTCTGCAGGTTCCATTGCATCCTGAAAATTGCACTGTATGGTGTGCTTTACACGCTGCAGGCAGTATCGGTCCATATTTCTTCAAAAACAATGCTGGAGCAAATGTTACAGTGAATGGTGCTCATTACAGATGGATGATCAATGATTATTTGTTTCAAAATTTGAATAGTATCGACCCAGAAGTGTTTTGGTTCCAAAAAGATGGTGCTACACCTCATGGCGCTACCGTAACAATTGATTTATTGAAAGAAAGATTTGGCGATAACATTATTCCGAGAATTGGCCTCCAAGATCATGCGACATAACTCCACTGGATTATTTTCTTTGGGGTTATGTCAAGTCTTTGGTTTATGCTGATAAACCAGAAACAATAGACGACTTGGAAGCCAACATAACTCGTGTTATTGATGAAATAAGGCCTGAATTACTCGAAAAAGTGGTCTACAATCGGTCTGGCCGAATGCTGTTCCTCAGAGCTAGTCGTGGTGGACATATGCCGGAAATTAAAAAAAAATTTGGGTTCAATCCTAATTCAAATGTGTTTTATTTCAACTTAAAGTTCTATCACTCTAAGAAAAACACCCGATATTATACACATTAACTCAAAAAATTAAGTATCGAAAATTTATGAAACTATTTGAAAGACCATCCATATAACTTATGTGCTTATGGTGATTTATTCTCTGATCTAATTATAATAAATACATTTCAGGTGGAAACAGGTGCTTTGAATTTGACCTTCCCTCTAATGTTCAATCCAGTGACATGGGATGCGCACGCTTTTCCAGTTTTCTTCGGAGGTACCGAAGTTAGCGAAGATGGACTCATCATAAGTGTTCCTTCAGTGCAACTTGTGTATTTTGGAAATGCCGACACTAAAAAATTAGAGAAAATGTAAGTAAAAAATTTTTTTCACTATGGTATTCGGATATTCTTCATTACTCGAGTCTGTTGAGTTACCTGATTGTATATTTCAGGGGTGCAGCTTGGGAAGATGCTTTCCTAGATTTGATTGCGGAAAAACAAGACAAGGAAAATATCTTCGAACATATAAGAATAGCTAGATTTGCTTCAAGAACTCTTGATCATGAGTTAGAAAGAAATACAAAATCTGTTGTACCGTATTTCACTTCTACTTTCGCCATTATGGCACTATTTTCAGTTGGTAAGTAGAAATATTTTTATTATTATTAAACAAGGAGATAAGAGACAGAACCTCCACTTCTGAACCCTAAAATTATAGTGTATAATGTTTAACATATAATTGAACAAACAAAATAAGGTTATTGAACAAATATCTTTTCTTCTGTCCAAGAATAAGCGTGAAGTTAAAATTGACACTATCAAAACAATAGCCGCAAACAATGGTTTCAGTCATAAGAGAATAGATAAAATAATTAAACACAAAATGTCTCAAATAGCCATGAACCAAATTTACCCTTCTATTAAAACAGAAAAAACCAAAAAGTTATTTATCTTTCATACTTCGGTGACATAAGTGAAAACAGTAGCCAATAATATATCAAAACTTTATATCAAAATAGCTTTCAAACCAGAATGTAAATTGTCGTCTCTGTTATTCCGTGCGAAGGATCCAACCTCAAATTTACTAAAATCAGGAGTTTATGAGTTAACATGTTCAACTTACAATAAAAAATATATAGGTCAGACAGGACGGTCATTTTATACAAGGTTTAATGAACATCGAATGGATTTCTCCAAAAATAAAAGAAGCTCCACCGTCGCAACACATTGCATTGAGAATGGCAACATATTCCCAACAATCGACAACCTAAAAATATTACATGTGGAACAAAGCTCAACTATCTGGAGTCCTTTCAAGTTTATAAATTGGTGCAGAAAAATATTCTTGAGACAATGAATGATCAAACTGATCTATGTAATTCCCACATTTTCAATGCACTCAAATAACATCCTACCCTCATAATTATCCAAAAATTTTTATTTTTTCTAACATCTGGTCGAGACAAAACTTCTGTAACTCTCACTTTTTTATTATCACTACGTTGTACCTGAATCTACATAAAATACCCTGTACCATGTGCTTAGGGGTCAGTTACCTGACGATGAATGAAAACTCGAAACTAGTTGCAAAAATGTAAACCTTACATATTGTAAAACATCTAAAAAATTTTGGTAGTAAAACATAGTAATTAAAAATTTGTTTTAATTGGTTTTGAAATAAGGTTAATCTGTTATTCAAAAATGTAAGATATACCACCAACCTAAAGATGCTACTGAGTAAGCGATACTATCGTTGTATTATAACAATAATAAAATTTATCAAAATGCCCTAAATAACCTTATTTAATATGGATTTTCATCAAGTAAAGACTGATTTAATTTGAATATTTCAAACAAAATAATAATCATTTTTGATAGATTCGGTCTTTACTTGGTGGAAACTCATTTTAATTTAAAAAAAATGTATATGAGACAGTAATTTATTTCCACAAAATGTTTGTACTACTACAACAATTGTTTCACCACGATGTGGCTAATACCTGAAGAAACAATTGTTGTATTAGTACAAACATTTTTTTGGAAATAAATTACTGTCTCATATACATTTTTTTAATTAAAATAATAATCAGTAAATCCAAGATTCAACAAATTACCTATCGATTTCCATGTTTTATATCAAATATATTTATTTTCTAATGTTTTTTGGATTCAATATTCTTTGAAAGGAAGTGAATATCGTTTATGTTCAAATGACTACGAGTACATTTACCAATTCATTGTTGATTTCTATCAATAAAGTACAGTGATTTAGGTAAACTTTCCAGTTAGAAGTACCATCATTTTTTGCTAAAATAACCTTCAAAAGGCAATTTTCATTTCGGTTCAAAATCACTATTTTCGGCTGGATTTTAAATTCAGCTTAAATCTGTTCCCTAAAAATTGCGGAATAAAGAAGTTATCCAAGATTGCACTTTTCATTAATTGTTATTACGAATCTGGCCTAGTACATTTAACATTGAAAAGAACTGTATAAATAAAATCGAATAAATTTCCCAAGTATTAATTATCATTCGGATAAAATGTTCATTTCACTTTAGCAATATTTTCTCCCATCTTTCAGTGACTTGCATGATGACTGACTGGGTAAGATCGAAACCTTGGCTAGGTCTTCTCGGAAACTTGAGCGCCGCAATGGCAACACTTTGTGCATTTGGAGTCTGCATGTATGCTGGAATTGATTTTATTGGAATCAATTTGGCAGCACCATTTTTAATGATAGGTAAGTTAGTTAAGAAAATGCATTATTTTGAGGAATATTCCCCTCACGTATATAATATTTTTATCAAGAATATATTTTTCGTACATTTACAAAAACTGTCGTGTACTAGTACGAAAATTTATAGTCAAAAGTTGAGGATATTGAATCAATTTGTATTTTCTCTCCAGAAAAACCCTATATTCATTTGAAATATGTATATGTAGAGTGTTTCAAGTTAGAACTATAAGATTTAAAAAAAACTGATGTATTCACAGTAACAAAAATACAATATTTGAAAAAGTATAAAATTTTACGAAAAAACAAAATTCTAAAAATTTCAAAAATTCATACTAGTATTTACCCTCAATACGAAGTATGACTATCACGTAAATCAATAACTGCTTGGCATCTTCTTTGCGTGTTTTCCACCAAATTATTGAGAATTATCCGCTCGATTTGTTGGCAAAGTTGTGGCAAAAGAGCGTTTCCGAAAGTGATATGTGAACATCAAGGGTTCTTTATAATTGGTTCAAGGCGTGCTTGATTGGATTTAGGTCAAGGAATTTTGGATATAATGCTAGATGTGTAATACCTTGGTTTTCTCTAGCAATAAGCACCTAGGATTTGTGTGGCAGTGCATTATCATCCAGAAAAATGAAATTTTCGCCAATACTCCTTTGATAACTTCATCAACATATATATGAAACGCCATGGTTCTTAGAAGTACCAAGTCAGTTCTGCCATCGAAACAAATTCTACACCAAATCATAACTGAGCCTCCTCGAATTATGGACTTCTTGAGCACGTGAATTCTACCAGATAATGTTATTGGCATGTTGAGCACAGCTCTTATCAAAGTGACTACGCAGCAGTCTCCACAGTCAACCCCTAGAGGTAGAAAGTGTGATAAGGATTACGCCATATCATCGCGCGTGGCGAGAACCCCTCCGAAGAGATGAACCCACCAGCTTCCAGTTTGGGCCCCGACTCGAAAGCCAGAACCGCCTGACTGGTAGCAGCGGAGCACTATTCAACCTCTACTGGCTCTGCAGGTCAGTACCCGAGATGGTTTGAGACTCAACTCAACCGCCGGAGGGAATTCTTATCCATCCATCCAAACGCAGTCCCATGAACTAAGATAATCCCAATATTGATGACTACTATTGATCCTGGTACGAGCACCGTCTAGCGGCCTGTACGTCCTGACTTACCGAGTCCATGTGAAGTCATTTGATTGATTCTGGCGTCAAGCACTAATGGCAGAGCCATTTCGTCGAGATCCACAAACCCTAAATTGTTACGCATATACTGCGAACAAATAAACTAAATACCCCCCTAGTCCAGCATGACTTTCAACCACGGCCCCCACGAGTCCAACACTAAAGGGGTGTCCAGGTGGTACAAGTGACACCTGTGGAAAAACCACCCCCCACAGGTAACGCAGTATGCTACATAACGCACTCGGCCATTACACAGAATCCGGAGATTTATTATTATTACACAGAATCCGGAGATTTATACTGCGATAGGGTAGAGTACGCCAGTTTTAAGGGAGAAGCCCTGTGCTGCGACAGACTCCCTGTCACTGAGTTAATCAACCGGCTCAGCCCTCCATTTCACCAGAACGGCAAAACTACGTTAGGCACCAAGACTTAACCCGCCATTTCGCCGGGACGAAACTAGGGTCCTAGTCAAGGCAAGCACACCCATCACGACAAGATCTAATGCCTGGGAGGCGGGACTTCTTGAACAGAAAGCCAGACGTGTCCATACTCGTCGACTATTAAAAAAATGTCCATACCTGGACTGTGCTGCGACAGACTCCCTGTCACTGAGTTAATCAACCGGCTCAGCCCTCCATTTCACCAGAAGGGCAAAACTACGTTAGGCACCAAGACTTAACCCGCCATTTCGCCGGGACGAAACTAGGGTCCTAGTCAAGGCAAGCACACCCATCACGACAAGATCTAATGCCTGGGAGGCGGGACTTCTTGAACAGAAAGTCAGACGTGTCCATACTCGTCGACTATTAAAAAAATGTCCATACCTGGACTGTGCTGCGACAGACTCCTTGTCACTGAGTTAATCAACCGGCTCAGCCCTCCATTTCACCAGAACGGCAAAACTACGTTAGACACCAAGACTTAACCCTCCAATTCGCCGGGACGAATTTAGGGTCCTAGTCAAGAGAGCGCCCCCATCACGTCAAGATCTAATGCCTGGGGGGCGGGACTTCTTGAACAGAAAGCCAGACGTGTCCATACTCGTCGACTATTAAAAAAATGTCCATACCTGGACTCGTCAAGAGGACGTAACGCTATTCATATCGCCAGTGTACCTGCTCCAGTGTCCGCTCTAATTTTTGACGTTTGTGTTCTCGAATGAGTAGAAATCTTATTAACAATTATCTCGATGTTAGATTGACTTTATGAAGACAATCTTCCGACTGTGCTCAGGGAAACTGAAGTACCTGTGGCATCTTGAAGACGTTGATTTGCTATGCTGCTGCGGTCTTCTCACCGAAAGAGTTTTACCACGTCGTCTACCATTTCTAGTGGCGAAGTTTCGTGCAAGCTAAACGTGATATAACACTTTGGCTAATATTGAAGAAATTGGGCAGTTGCACTTTTGTTCCAAGGGCTCTGTTGGTATCATTCTTAGATAAAACTTGTCACGGCATAATGAAAATTCGATATTTAATTGCGTAAAACTGTTTGATCTTATTGAAAATTAAATACAGACTGAAGAGAAAACCATTAAAATGTGCATTTCCTACATACATGTACAGCAAATGATTAAACTTGAGAGAAACTTGTTAAACTATGCACCAAAAATCGTTTTTATAATCTTCACTATAATCACTATACATTTATGTAAATGAAAAAAATTAAGATGATACGTAAATTTATCCATCTTTGGAAAACATCAATATTCTTAACTTTTGACGAGTAGCCTATTTAACATGTGTCTATTTAATTAACATCATTCATATTCGAGAAATGTTGCAACCAGTACGCACGTGAGTCGAATTTTTTTACATCTTATTGACTCATAAAAAAATTGGTAATTTCGATGTGCTTGTAGATTTTTTCCTACAACCGTATCGAATTTATGGACGGTTGAAAATTTTATTCGCTTTCAGGTATTGGTATAGATGACACATTTGTTATGTTGGCTGCTTGGAGGAGGACTTCCATGAAGCATAGTGTTCCTGAAAGAATGGCGCAAATGATGAGTGAAGCTGCTGTTTCAATCACTATAACTTCAGTTACAGATTTCTTCAGTTTCGGAATTGGCATCTTCAGTCCTTTTCCATCTGTTACAATTTTCTGCATTTACTCAGGTAAGAGAAAATGTATCAGAAATAACGTGTAAAAAGTGCAAATGAATAATTCTAAACAATCATTTTTTCACAAATTAAAATACAACATGAGGCAAATCATAAAAAAGGGGATTTTACTTGGTAGAAGACTTTTACAATATCTTAAAAATCTGTGTGATATTTAAGATTTAAAATTTGAAAGCTAGTTATTTTCGGAGAAATTCTTGAAGTTATGTTCTGCATTTTTGGAGAGGAATTTGGTTTTTATACACCGTTATGAAACAAACATTTGAATCCATCAATCAATATCATCATAATTTAATAATTTTAATTAATAGTCTGTAAAATAATAAAAAGAGGTTTTTTACTTGATAGAAGGATTGTTTAAAAATTTTAAATATCAGACAGATTTATTCTGTTAACCTCCTACAAATTTTAATGTCAAAAAATTTTGATTCAAAAACTTCTAGAATTAATTATTTAAATATTTTAATATTAGCCTTCTATATATTTAATTTCAAAAAATTATATTAAATAATTATAACTTCAAGAATCAAATTAAATTAATGTCATATAAGTACCACTTATATCAAACGACATATAAAATAAACATTCATTATAAGACATCCAAATGATATAACAAAATCAATAAATGAAAATTGTTAACCAAAATCCTATAAATTAAATATTTTGAGTAGACAAAATGTTTGTTTCTGCTGATCAATCTTATGAAAACAAATATCTTTCAAAAAATGTTTAACATAATCTTAAGAATTTCATCATAAAACTATCTTATTTAGAATATTCAATATTATTGGATATCTATGTTACTTTCTATAAAATCCCAAGATATCTAAAAATATTAGTGAAAAACAAGTTTTAAGAGAGACTTTGCTTCGTCAGTACTCAAATAATTCATATTCAATAAAATATAACATCAATCAACAACAAATATTTACTCACCCTTCAACAATTTAGAAAACTTCTGGTAAATGAATACTGAAAAATTTAAATGGAGTGTAAGGTTAGCTACAAATAAATAATTCTGTGGTTTACCCTTGATCTAAAAGATTAAAAGACAATTTAACGGCCTCTGTTATAGCACAAGGACTATCTGTATAAAAAATATTAAGGAAACGAAATAATTATATATAATATTATGAATAAAATAACATAAAGAAACCTATTCTGATGAAAATTTTAAACAGTGGATGATATAGATTACTCACTTGTGTAAAAATGTTTGTTTTTACCGAATAGCATCAAAGAATAGATGATATTTAAATTACTATAATTATTCATGGTTGCCCAACTTAATGACAGAGAAAGCAATAAATAGTTTGACACGTTCAGAAAATCCTATTAGTTCATCGGATCTCTCTGTTGATGTTCTCTTAATAATTTTATGCATTGGAGATCGTCTAACTTGCATTAAGAATAAATTTATGAACGTGTTATCTACAATTCTTTGTTTTCTTCTGCTCAAAGACTTTAAGAAATAATAGTCGGCAAAAAGTTTAGAATGGCTCATTCTGCACCCGTAAACCAACTTCATATGTGTAGGATATGCCCAATTTCAAACATGTTTAAGAATATACATTTTCTAACAATACCATCCATTTCTAGAAATTAAAAATATAATTTACATTTTCAGGAGCTGCCACTTGTCTGTTGTTCATCTGGCATATCACCTTTTTCGCTGCATGTGTAGCAATCTCTGGTTACGCTGAAGAAAAAAACCTCCATTCGTTGATATGTATTCCTGTCCAGCCCGTCTCAAAATCCCGTAAGTATCATTCTTCATGCACTACAAATAAGGAAAGAACGCAGTTTCTTTCTACGAGGCATTCTCGATTTGCGGAAGACCGCAAACTTGATTCATGATGTAGGGAAAAATATAATTCAAGAATGTTTTACAGTTTGTCTGTTTGGATTTGAAAGAGTTTCTGTTTTGACTTTATCGTGATTCTAAATTAAGTTCAGGAGAATTGTTTTAAAATTGAAAAAAATTAGATTTATTTGATTTTGAATGTCAAAACGTGGAATTCTGTGTTTTTGTTCATCATATGTAGCTTCTTTGGGAATTTTAATTCACAGCTGTGAAATTTTCAGAAATGGACTGTTGATCACGCGTAAAATCTTCTGACTCCACGTCAGAAGTTAACCACTTTTTTTGTTTATTTAAAGGAGTTATTTAAATCAGAGGAAAACATTCACTCCATGAAATCTATTTATGAATTTAAAATTCAAAACACAATGTTTCAAGAACTATAAATCTTGTTGTAGAATCAAGAGTGAAATTTTATATTTTCAACTTCCGATAAAGAAGACATGTATCTCGATGAGTTTCTGTTATAATTGAAATATTATTGCGGTATTCATTTAACATCATTTGAATTTAAAGAAAATAATTAATAGTTATACTGTAATAATTATAATAATAGTTCAGAATGAAATGTAGAAGTTGAACGAAGACGAAAAGATTATCCTAATACACTGCGATAATTATGAATTAGAAAAGTATATTTTAAGAGATCAATTTCATCATTTATGAAATAAAACTTTTCAAGTGAAGCTCTTGTATAAAAAGTTCCAATTTAATTCGTCAATTGTTTGAAATTCTTACATAGAGTTTTACCTCCTTTTTCAAGTTTTTTTTCTGATCGTAAATAATATCCATTTGTATATCACCAAATTCCAATATTTAAACAATTCCAGTAAATTAAATATAAAAGATAGCTGAAAATATTTATAATGGAAAGCAGCGGATCTCATCCCATAAAAATGCAGAAAAGCACTGCCCTGAAAATTTTAAATCTGAATCACTTCTCAAAGAAGTTACCTATGATGAATAAAAATGGTTGAAAGTGCTGACGTGAATAAGAAAGCTTTTGGGTTCTTATTTAACAGTCCATTTCACCTGAAAAATTGTAATTTATTAATTACTCCTGTGTTCTGTCATCCAAGAGTTAAATAAACCTCTTGTTGCAAGTTTAGGAATGTTCTCATGGAATCCTCATGACACTGAAAACTATATTGCCATCTCTATTCGCCCTGCATAGTTACATATTGGCAAAAAGAGAGGAAAAAGAATATACCTATTGCCGCAATTAAATAAGAAAAAAGCTATTACAATTGGTTTTTTATAGACCCATTCATCCATTTTTAAAGATTTGAAAGTAACAAAAATTGTCGTAATATACCTTGACGAAATTATTCACGAGCCTTTGTGATGTTATTTGACATTTAAATACTAAATTTGAAGCCGATCGGACTCCTACTTTCGAAAATATTTGGAAAATAAAATTTCTAATAAGAACAAATCAGGAACCATTGACTTTATTGTGTCCAATTTTCAACATGATTGATATATTTAGACTCCAGACATATCCTAAAAAGTTCAAGTCTCTACGTCTGTGCATAGTTATTATACACCTAAATGCAAAACTTCATTTTGATATGATCAGTAGTTTCGGAACTATTGGGAAAAAAATTAAAAATTTCAAATGTGAATAACTGCGGGACCATAAAATCGATTTTCCCCATTAACTAACTTAACCGAGATATTTAGTCCCAAAACCTTCTCTGAAAGTTCCAAGTCTCTGGCTTTTACCTTTCGAAAGTTTCGAGTGTTTAAAGGCGAACCGGACCGGCTAGACAGAATAACTTTTGACCTAGCATTCTTAATCAGTGTCCAACCTAGTCATTTCGAAAATTGTATAAAACGATAGCACGTTGTTCCATAGGTCAAGCGCGTAGAAAGTCATAGAAGAAGTTTACCGCAATAATCTAACAGTGACAACAGTTTATTTCCTTTTTAGTAGCTAATCACAAAACATCTGAAGAGATATTGGAATCATTTTTTCAGAATAGTGCACAGTTTATGCGTTAATCTTTAGTAAATTATAAAAATTACTATCTTGAAAAAATGGTTTTGTTGATGTTATTTTCTGTCACTTTATCTACTTCCTCGATTTTACTTGTACTTGGCCGACAAATGAGAAAAACAAAGAGTCAACAATACCAATTTTTCCCGGTTAATTCGATCTGAAAGGTAGACAAAAAGATGATCCATCAGAAGGTTATTGGAGCATGAGGAAATAGTCAATTTCCACTGCTGGACAACTTACATAATACAGCGATAGACGCCGGTATGATATTTGTACCCATTTTCTCTGACGTAACAGACGAACAAACCTGATCTTAAGTGTTACGAAGAGAGTAAGTAAACACGAATTCGTGGACCGATATAAAACTTTCACCTGCTATTATCAATCAGTCACAACAACTTGGTTACTTGGTTAATTGAATTGATGGAATTCAACCTGCTCTAATGTGGAAGTGCTTCATTCCATTTGGAAGGGAGGGACGGACACATTAGTTCGGCTTATAGACGCGAAGAGATAGGAGGGAACAAATAGCATGTTACATTCACGCCACCGGCTTCTTGTCTAGTGAAGCAGCGGTATCTCACCAACTTTTTCTTTTCAATATCTACGATAATATGTGGGGTTAATCAATAAGTGTCACCGAATTTAAAATTGAAATAAAACGTAGTAAACCAGGGGACCCAAAAATAATTGTTATTTTATATAAAAGAAATATTTATTGACTTTTGTACCAAATTTCATCTTTGAAGTACTATCCATACTATTGGCAAAACAGTAAGGGCTTTGATCGCGTGCAGAAGTCTAGCTAGTAAGACTTGAGGCTGTAACAATATACTCCGATGGATGTACATCATAAATCTATCATAATATGTGGATCAATAGTTTGCCATAATGAAGCAAGTCTTAAGAGTACGAAGAAAACCCTCGATGCATCACTGGAGCTATGAGAACATACCCAGGTAGGGCACAGGAAGTCATCACTGATACCACAACTTTCCATCTAGTAATAGATTGTCTTATGAGGCCATTATCAGAATATCCAGGAAAGGTACAGGTATTGAGACCATTAAAATCCAGGAACTCATGTTCCAAAATGCACTGCATCAGCAAATCTTTCTTATGACGTAATGATGAAGAAAGTTAGTATCGAAAAGAACTTTACCACAATGCTGAGCAGAAGTAATGAATGGTAAATATTCGACCCAAGCTCCCAGAATAAATACCATCAAATGGTGTTGTTCAAAAGCCACCAAAGGAGCTGGCGCCAGGCACCAAATACTCAGTACCGTTAAGCTTTCAGGCAGAAATACTTGCAACTGAAAGATGCGTGGAAATAAACCTAAACTGAAACGTTGTATAGCTATTCATTCTGAAAGTCAAGCTGCTATTAAACCTCTAAGCTCCCATATCACTGATGGGGAAATTTCGAAGAAATCTTAATGAAAAAGGCAAAAATAATAGGGCCTCTGTAGTCTGTGTTCCCGGTCACACGGGGATCCAACGAAATGAGGAGGCCCATGTACTTGTCAGAAAAAAAGCACAGCCGCTCTTCACTGTGATATAGGAAAATGCCCCTATAAAGAATAGTTTCGAAAGAAGGAATAAACAGAAAGAAAAACACTCTGGTAAATCTTCAAAGGCAAGATCACTCCAAAAAATTTTCAGGAACTTTTTGTTTTTGCAAGATCCCAAAAATATACTTGTATCTCAGTATAAACATGCTTCACCTCCTCACTGGCTACCTTACTGGGTATTGTCACTAGAAGCATTTGATGGGAAAAGGTTTAGCAGATACTGACGAATGTAGATTCTGTAGGGAGAGAAAAGAAACACCTAGTTACAGAATGTCTTGCGATTACAAACCAAAGCAAAATATTCATTTGAAAAGAAACCTGTAGGAACGAGGATGTTATAATACCTATCTGAAGCCATCCTAGACACTGAAGTTCATCTCGAAGGCCAGCTGCAGTACAGCTATGATAGGGGGGGAGAAGCACAATAAACCTAAGTTAACTTCATTTAAATCTACAAGTACAATCCATTAGATGCGTTACACTTGTCAAATTATTTTCCCACTGTTTGAAGCACCTATTAAACTCTTCAACTTTGACATCGTCCAGTGCTCGACGTGAAGCTTTTTAACGCCACTAAATCATTAAAGCAGTTCGATTTTAGATTTTTTTTTGACTAACGAACAGGAAAAAGTCTTACGGTCACCACTCATCTAATCGCCTAAGTTTCGGACGTTTCCTCCGAATATATCGATAGTTTCAAATCATCTCTGAGCCTTTTTTCACGATTCCCGGGTTTTATGGAAATAGTATCTCAGTTTTAATGCAAAAACGCCAACATGTTCGGACATCCACATCAACTATTATTCTTGGGAATTCCATTCATTCTTAAAGTGAAGTTTGGCATAAGCGACAATTTCATTGCAATAAAACTGTAGACTTATTATCTATGGGAAATACGGAATTAATCAGAGAATAGCTTATAGGTGCTTTGGTTATAATGGAAATCGACAAAGAGACATGAGATATGCACAACTCTCTCTAATGTATTTTGTAGATTTTCATAATGATCAAAGAACCCATAAGCTTCAAAACATTCATTTAATTTTTTCCGCCATAATCAGTCAAATGTTCCTATGAAAATGAAATAGTACTGATGCCAAACTTCAACTTAAAAGAGTGAAAATCTGTAGAAAAACAGCTGATATGGTTGTCCGATAATATCGAGTTTTCTAGGGAACAGCGTACAATCGTTTTGCCAGTGGTCTGTAAATTTCTAAGTTTAAGCCGAAATAGTCTCAAACGGCTAAGATGGACTCACTGATGAAGAATCTGAGGTCAAAAGTAATGCTGTGTGGCTGGTCCGTCCGTGAACACTCTAACCTTCGAACGCAATAATTTCTAAATTATTGATCCGATTCGAATAAAATTTGGTATTTGGGTGCATAATAACGATACGGTGATTTATGGCAAATTTCGTGGGTATCGGCCCTCCAACGGAAGACTGGAGGTAAATATGCTAATTTCCGAACAAAAAGACCTAGAGACTCAAATTTTCAGGGTGCGTTTTTAGTTTGAATAAATATATCATGTCCAAAAATAGCCAAAACCATTTACTTCTGGCGAATTATATCAATATACGTATATAATTATTAGTTAAGAAGATTTAAGTCAACGGAGTGGCACAATTCAGACGTGTAACTTATTAGCTATGACATAATGGCCAAGGCCGTGAAGAAGAAAGTAGAGTTTCCTCAACCAGAAAGTACACACTTATGAGATTGCAGCAGATGACCGACTACAGAACAGCCAGTTGTCTTGGCCAGTTATGTAACTTTACGAATGTTATGTGCTACTTAAAATTAAATAAATACCTATATTATTGGTGTTGAGGTATTATGCGACCGGAAATTTGGTAACCTACTTTTTATCGACCAAAAAAATTGGATTTTTTGAATTACAAACGAAGGACTATGAAAGGTATAATTTGTTTTAAATTTTCAATGTAACTTCGCAATACGGTTGGCCGTTTAATATCGTATTTCGATTTAATCATTAAACTGAATGGGAAATATCAAATACATATATGATTGTCTCTCGACTTTTCCAAGAAGTATTACGTATTCTTTTTTCAGATCCAGTTAAAAGTTACGGTTTTAAACGATATTAACAAGTATTCTAAAGCATCAGAATCCGTTTAAATGTTCGCGAAGCCTGCGTTTTGAATTTGTACATTAAGCTCATCTGAATTCTTCTGAGTAACTTGCCTTGCAAAACATAATTTACCAGTTGTAAGCATTACCTGATCGGGAATGTATAAGAAAATTCTTAGAGATTCAGAAGAATGTATTGTAAAAAGATATGTTAGAAATATCCATCAGAAATATGATAAATAATTTGAGCTATGATAAACTGGAAGTTTTTCGAATGAGGACACACAACTTGCATCTGTGTTACAGTTCGAAATTCAAATACAGCCGAGAAGACTTTGTTGATCACCGGGTATAAGCAGCAGATATGTATGTTTCATAGTTTTTTGGCTAATCTTCAGTGCAATGCTGTAATGCCGACGAATGCACCTATATTCGCGAAACCTGAGTTTCAGAAAAGGTATTGTTCGTCTGGAACAAGGTTCAAATATTCAATGATTTCTCGTTATTTTATACATAAACCTCAACTAAAAGTAAGTTATTTCTTATTGTTTTCAATATTACAGAAAGCAGGTGGTGGCCCTACCACCTCTTCTGCAGTGGCGGGGTAAATCACGAAGATATGGACAACCCTCTAGATAACACCGAAAATGGAGTCATGGTATTCTTCAGAGATTATTTCGCCAAATTTTTGAACAACGGATGCGTCAAATTTCTCGTCATCGTAGTTTTCCTTGGCTACTTAGCTGGTGCTGGATATGGTGTCACTCAAATACAGGAAGGATTAGAGAGAAGGAAGGTGGCAAAGAATGATTCTTATGCGATCGAATTTTTCGACAGAGAAGATGATTATTACAGAGAATTTCCATACAGGTGAGTCGAGTCTATCCATATTCCTCTGGAATGCAGTACACAATATTGGAGTTGGAGTTTTTATTTGAAAGAGTTAATAGTAAAATATAATTTTCAAATATGATTCTTAATTTGAACTGGTAATTAAACTAATGATGGCGTGATAGGTTCTTGATTCAAGCTTACACTAAGATATATGCCTGAACATATATGTATAGACAGGGTGACAAGAAAAACTTCAGACAAACCTTTTTTCATTTAACTTTATTAAACAACAGAAATTAAACAAAACAACGAATAATAATAACATTAAACAAGGATGTTTTGCCGCTGGCGCAAATTCCGCCCCAGATCATGACGGATTGCGGATTTTGACGATGTTGGGAGCCTCTGCGGAACAGACTCTGTCGTTCTGGTGATTGTGGGATTGTTCTACGGTGAAAAGCTTCTCGTCTATGAAGAGGATTCGCTTCCATTGCTAACCGGCGGCGAGATGAAGGAGTTAGCGGCACCTTTGGAGTCGTACGCGCTTGTTTTCATCCGTGAGGAGTTGATGGTAAAGCTCTTTGAAACGGCAAATTGCATCGGACACGGTTTCGAGGCACATTGAGCAAACGAACAATTTCACATTGACGCTTAACTTGACGAAACAGCTCCAAAATTGCACTACGTTTGTTTGAAATTCTAACACTCTGCAAAATAAGTCATATCAAACTGAAAATTCACATATTAGTACAAGAAAATGTAGAGAATCGAACAGAATAAAAACTATTTGGCTGAGATAAAATACTTTTGTTTCAGAACACAGTAAAATTTGTCCGAAAGTTTTCTTGTCACCCTGTAAAACCCTGGTGTTTACACTTAAAACTATAGATGTTTGAGAAGAAACAGAAATCGGAGGACATCAGCACACTAGATTATAATAGTTAACTAGTATTTTAGATGAACTCCAGGTGGTATATCAAGGCACTTATATAGAATTCAATATTATTGCAATTTAATGCATATAATCGAAAATATACTATCAAAAAATAACATCAATCCTCTATCTGAGAGATCTCAGCGGGTTTCTCGCGTACAACATTCATCATCATTAGATCTGAGAGTTGGAATCCCTCAAGGAAGTATTTTAGCCCTTCCTCTTTATATCATCTATAGAATCAACTTCCATAGATGCTTGAAGCACTGCAAGATTCATATTCTCCTTTCTTTTGAGTCATATCTCTTTGGCCACTGAATTAATCAAATCTAATTTAAACCGGTTTTATAAGACAGCTGAAGATCACTTCCTCAAACTGAACTCTTAGAAGTATTCCGTTGTGGTATTTGGTGGCTAACAGAGCTTTGAACTTGTGAAAGATTGTTTGAAAATTGAAATTAACCATATAGCTCTGACTTTCTGTAGGACATGCAAAAACCTGGGACTTGTTATGGACTCTCAGCTGCGCTTTCACGAATAAGTTAACAACAAACTTCGTTCAGCCTATAAGTCGTTGAGATTTATTTATACCTTCCCACATTGCCTTCCTCCAGATCTTAGAAATCTGTTCTGTGACTCACTTGTTTCGTCCAAATTCAATCACTATATCAGAGTTTACTATCCTTGTCTGGAAGTTACTGATAAACAACGTTTCCAAAGAATGCTTAAGACTCATTTATGAATTGAGAAGGAGAGATCATATTACACCTTCCCTAAAGCGATAAGGATGGCTGAACATATCTTAACGATATGAAATGGACCTTGTGTGTCTTGGTTTCAAGATTCTTAAGTACAAGCAACCGTGTTACTTCTATGATAGGATCCTCTATAGATATGATATTCATGGCCTCACCCTGCATCATAGACATCTGTCACGATACCACAACATCGAAAAAAATTTATAAAAGATCTTTTTCGTACTCGGTTTCAGTTTCGGTGAATTTTCTGTGGAATAGATATTTTCAACAGATTCAGGAGTGATCACAAAAAACATCTGCTCCAACTACAATGATAGGTTGAAGTTTTCATTTTGGATCAGGTTTAGAAGGTGATAGAGATAAAGTCCTTTCAAATTGTCGTCTCTATATCCAAATTTTAACCCCATCCATTCACAGTCAAAGAAAATGTAAAGTTTGTTGCGCTGCTCTCATTTGCTCATCAACATAATGTTAAATGTAAGGCTGACTATAACAGATTCATTAATGGGAAAATGCCTCTTGCCACTAATTCTTGTTGTAGCAATGAAATTTCATTCATTATTTTATTATTTTATTTAATTAGTAAAATTACTTATTATCAAGAAATTTTCTATAAATAATTAAGTTTCTAATGTAGGCAACGAACAACGTTCGAAGATGTTTTCACTTCCTCTTAAATTGTTATTTTATATATTTTCATTTGATTTGACTTGACTAAAATTCACAGAATGCAAGTGATAGTAGCTGGCAAGTATGATTACTCCAACAAAGAAGTCCAAGACGAAGTCGAATTGCTCACTCAACAGCTAGAAAACACATCTTATGTCTCCAATCAACTCTATACCGAATCCTGGCTGAGAAGTTTTCTTCAATACGCTGAGAGAAACCAGGAGTACCTCAATTTTACAATCGATAATAAAGATGATTTCAACAGAGTCCTTAAGGAGGTAAGATTCGAAAGAGATACTATTTTTCTGTTTTACTAATCAATCATTCTCTTTAGCTGTGGTTACCCCCCACCAGTCCATTCTCTCTGGATGTAAAGTTTGACGAATCAGGCGACAACATTATAGCCATGAGGTTTTTGGTTCAAGCAGTCAATATTTCTGGTACTGAACATGAAAAGGAAATGGTTGGTGCTTTAAGGAAAATTTGCAAGGCGTCCTCGTTGAATGCTACAATATTCCATCCATACTTCGTATTCTTCGATCAGGTAATTAAACATATTTCTCTGATTCAATATTGAAGAGTGAGATGTTTGAACTTCGAGTGAGATGTTTAAACTTCGTATGAGCTAATGTCCTTCATCTTCACTATTACTTCATAGTCATACAAATTTCTACAAGTAACCCCTGTGCTTCCAAACTGAAAAATTTCTGGTTCGCAAGTTACAACTCGTAAAGTATCTGATGGCTATCAATGGATTTGCAACTGAAGCTCTCGAAGGGAATGCGCTGTGGTGAGGGAGCTTCAACTTCTTAATTCGGGAGACGGCGTTTCGTTCGGAGTCTGCGCATCTGAAACTCATCAGACAGGCGTGATGCGCAGCTCTGCCTGTGACGCCAATGACCATGTGTTCCGCTTGGAACGGTGGTCATCAAACGCTGTATGACTTGCCCTATTTGAACTCGGCGGGGACGGTTAGTCATGAATCTTCAGAATGGTCGGATCCTCTATTGATACGCCGGTCAAGCTGCGACAGAGCAAGGCAGGTTTCTGGATGAGGAGCGAAGAAATTGTTCGCTACACAACAAAGCTAGAAAAATGCGCGAAAGTTCCTAACCCGCATATGAACTAAATCAAGAGTTATTAACTATTAAAGATTAAAAAATATATAAGAGACAGTATTTTAATTTCCAAGAAAATGTTTAATACAACACTTGTTTCACCACGATGTGGCTTCTTCAGGTATCTACTGGCTGATGGTGTCTAGTATAAAAGTTTAAATACAGTACATGACAAAATAAAGGCAAAAACAAGACATAAAAACTTAGTGTTTATTGGAGTTTGCCGCTAAAAAATGCCATTAGAGAAAGATATTCAGTAATGGGGATCTGTCAACATCTGTTTGTTCATTCAAAAGGATTTCACGGGCATTATACCTGTTGATTTCCAAAGTAAAACAAAAGTGTTAATCTAGAATTTTTGCTTTCGACGTGGATAATTGTATAGTTATTATTGAAATTATGCCTGAATCCTTAAGATAATTAATATATGTCGAATGTACGGAATCCAATATATAACTTCTCTGGTGTTCTTGGATTCTTTTCTTGAATGATCTACCTGTCTGGCCAATATAAAAGGGCAATTCTTACAAGTCAACTTGTAGACCCCAGATTTATTTTCTTTATTTGTTCGATCCTTATTATTTTTTATATAAGTACTAAGGTTATTGATGGTTTTAGAAGCTCCATTGTAATTGAAACCATTTTTTAAATGTTTAGCAATATTTTCAGATAATCTATTAACATAAGTCAACGAAAGTATTTCTGTGTATTGTCCTCTTTTATGATTGGGTACACGAGATTTAATGTCATGTTTTTTTGGATGGAGTAGTCCGTTACTTTGTGATAGTTCATTTTAATGGAATGAAATAAGGAATTACTTTGTTTTCTATCACTTTTTATTATAACTGATATACAGTGACTCGAGTTTCGTAGTGTTTACTACATGTTCAAACTGAACGAACAAATTAGATCTCAACTATTATATGGAAATCCATAGAAATTGAAAAATATAAAAAGCACGTACCAATAATAAAACTACTTAACGAACAGACGGAACTTTGGAAAACCCCTCTCTTCGAAGCTCTGCCGAAGCCTACAATCCCCATATATAATAGTTGAGATCTAATTTGTTCGTTCAGTTTGAAAATGTAGTAAACACTACGAAACTCGAGTCACTGTATATCAGTTATAATAAAAAGTGATAGAAAACAAAGTAATTCCTTATTTCATTTCATGTTTTTTTTGTTTATTGGATACAATTTTGTCTATAAGAAAGGGGTTGTAACGTATTAAGCTATCTGTTTAATAATATTTAATTCTTAGAAAAAATTATCTGAATTCAGAAAGACATTCAGTAATCTATGAATAAAACTGTTATATGCTGGAATCTTTTAGTTGATGGGGTGATTTGAAGTTTTATGTATTGTATTATCTGTATGTGTGGGTTTGTGAAAAATAATGAAATCATGTGAATTATCTAGTCTTGTTATAGTGAGGTCAAGTATATATTGGCCAGACAGGTAGATCATTGAATCCAAGAACACCAAAGAAGTTACATATCGGATTCCGTACATTCGACATATGCTAATCATCTTAACGAATTTAGGCATAATTTCAATAATAACTATGAAATTATCCACGTCGAAAGCAAAACTTCTAGATTAACACTTTTAGAATCTTTGTAAATCAACAGGTACAATGCCCGGAAAATACAGAATGAATAAACAGATGTTGACAGATCCCCACTGAATATCTCTCCCTAATGAAATTTTTTAGCGTCAAACTTCATTAAACACCCTAAGTTTTTATGACTTGTTTTTACCATTATTTTGTCACTTACTTAACTGTGTTTAACTCTGTTATACTGGACACCATTAGCCAGTAGAATGTAGTTACCTGAAGAAGCCAAATCGTGGTGAAACAATTATTGTATTATAAACATTTTTGTGGAAGTTAAAATACTGTCTCTTATATATTTTTTCCATTAAAAAAAAGAGTTTCCACCAAGTAAAGACGGAATCAATTAAACATTTATTAAAGATTGTAACTGTCGCGAAAAATTACCCGTTATCAGAACTCTAGCTTTAAAAGAAAAGATTTTATTTTGTATTTTTATTTCAAATTCAAGATGAATTTTCTTCGAAAGGGGGTCTCGAGATGAACTATTCAATTGATAATCTCATAGTGTTATAGGAAGGCATAAACTAAACTAAATAACTAATTGTTAATCATTCTTTAATGCAACGAGGACTCTGAAAGAATCAGTAGTAGGCTAATTTTAAGTCAAAAATATGTTTCCATCGGAATATGATTCCTCTAAATACCAAATTATCATATCAAAATTTGTTCAAGTTATTGAATCAATATTTTACGTGGGGTGTTCAATGTATTCTAGGAATAGGCATAACAGAAAACTCAGAAAATTTAGGAAAAATTTTATTTTTCAATGTAGTCCCCAGGAACTTCAATGCATTTGCAAGATCGAGAAATAAGCTTTTCTTAACCTTTAAAAAAAATTCTTTCGTCTTCTCCTCAAAATAGCATTAATAACTGCCTTCAGTTTTTCATCGTTCGAAAATCGCTTTCCACGAAGATATTATCTCACATTTAGGAATAGGTAGTAGTCACTGGGGGCCAAGTCTTAACTGTACGGAGGATGAGTAATTTCTTCGAGGCCACATTCCCGCACAGCAGCCTTGTGAACAGGCGCGTTGTCGTTAAGCAGCAACACCCCCGCTGTGAGCTTTCCTCGCCTTTTTCCTTTAATTCCTTCTCTTAAATTACACGAAGTGGTTTCGTATGATGCTGCTGTGATCTTCGGCCCTTTTTTAGTGTATACTATCAATAAAATACATTCAGAATCCCAAAAGACCCTAGCCATTATTTTTCCAGCAGATGGGGTGACTTTAAACTTGTTTGGGGTCTGTGCACCCTTTTCAATCCACTGCATGGACTCTTGTTGACTCTCAGGGTCATAGTGATGAGCCCACGTCTTACCCCCAATAACCTGCCGGTTGAAATTAGTCGTTAGGTCTTCTCCACAGAACTCTAAAAACTCCTTGCAGCACTCGATTCGCACTTGTTTTTGCGGTGCGGTGAGCATTCTCGGTTCCCATCTGACTTTTGAGAAGTTAAAATGATCATAAAGTATACCATGCATGGTATCCATCCGTCATCTCTGCTATTATTTTGATTTTTATTTTGGCATCTTCAAGTACCAGCTTTTCCACTTTTTTCACATTTTCTTCAGTGGTCCCTTAGCAGGGTTTGTCTTCAATGCTTTCTCTGTCTCTTTTGAATTCACTTAACCACTTTTGAACGGTGGATAGCGACAGAGCGCAGTCTTGGTAAACAAACAGCAACCATTTCTTCATTAATGATTTTATGACATTTTCCCTGCTTAGTGAGGAACTTTATAACACCGCGATGTTGATTTTCTTCATCATTGTGGCATCAGTCATTCTGGTCGTCTTTCAATGAGGATACCTAGAAAACTAATGATCGTAAATTAGTGAAATTTTATATTTATACTCACATTATTAGCTTGTCACCCCGATACCGAGAATATGTTGAACACCCCTCGTATATGGTAGAATAAAAATTTAATTGCAACCTACATTAGTTCAAAATAGTCACCGCAAGGAGTTCCCAATTTCAATATTAAAAGACAGCATTAATTATAAAAGGGACACACGTTTTTGTCACTTTCATCTTTCTTGAGAATTTCGATTTTCAATTTCTCTAATTCATTAAATTTCTTCTTAATTCATTAGTTATTTGCAAAAAACGCGTCCCCTTTCCCCAATTTCTTATCGTTAATTACTTTTCCAATTGTCTTCGTGCGGATTTGAAACTTTCTCACAATTTTTTCGCGAATATAATGAGTCATGACAGCTGGTTTAACTTGCAGTCGAAATAATTAACATAATGTTTATCACTCTGTAGACCTGTTTATACATAAAGATATATCTAGCAATAAACAACAGAATATGTGAAGCTTGAAGAATCATTTAATGTTCTAATGAAGGGGGTTAGATATTTGATCAAAGAGGGGGAAGCAATATAAATATTTTATGGAAAATACGTTTCTCAAATATTTTCGTTTATTTCTTATTCAGTTCTATGAATGAAAATTTTTGAATGGATAAGATTTCGCTTCAATTTTTTGAAAAAGTTGTTTCTCTTAGTGAATAATCAATAAAATAATTTTCCACAAACTTTTTATGTTTCACCTCACTCTGGCTTCAGGTTCTACATCTGAACTGATTAGGTGTGAGAACTTGTACATAAGTTGGTACATGCAGAAAAGGGGGCTTAACTAAGGTTTGTGACTGATATTCGAATGTTTGTGAAAGGAATAAAATTAACTGAATATGGTAATGGGCTTTGGGGTTGGTAAGGAAAGATGCAAAGAGAAAAATAATTAAACATAGTAAAAAAGCAATGTAATCCACTTCGATTTCGTGTTTCAAAGCATCGTGTAGTCACCAGGTGACTACTCAGTCTGCCCAGGAAGCGGAAAGTGCGAAAAGAGTTACGCCTTATCATCTCGCATTAACGAGAACCACTCCGTAGAGTTGACCCCACCAAGCTTCCAGTTTCGGCTTCAGTCCGAAAACCTACACCGTGACTGGTAGCAGCGAAGCACTATCCAGCCTCTACTGGCTCTGTAGTGTCAGTATCCGAGTTGGCTTGTGACGCAACTCACTCGCCGAAGGGACTTCTTATCCACCCACCCGAATGCAGTCCCATGAACCAAGATAATCTCAGGATTGATGCCTCAATTGATCCTGTATCGAGCTATGTCACTTCGACCTGTACGTCAAGACCAACGAACCTTTGTGAAGTCTTTCAATTGATCGTGGCTTCAAGCACCAACGGTCTAGCCGTATCGTCGAGATCCACAATTACCGGAAACGTCTCGCCAACGATCCTGGTTCAGGACGAGGCCGGTTGAACCGTCAAGTCCCGCTAAATCCTAAAGCATTTCTCGAAAATATCATGAGTGTTAAGGGTGAAGCCCTGTGCTGCTACAGACACTCTGTCACTGAGTTCAACAACGAGGCTCAGCCCTCCATTTCACCTTTACGGTGAACTAGAGCCCCATTCGGTTGAACCTCCACCACACGGGTCCAGTGACTGGCCTGAATGACATTGCTTTAGGTATCCTCCATTTCACCGGGATGAAAATAGGATCCTAGTCAAGACAAACTCCCCCAGCGTGTCAAGCTACAATGTCTTGGTTGATTTTTTCGGGAAAATGCTTTTCTTGCACTAGTTGAACTGCCTAAGCCTTCATCTTCTTCGTCTTTATGCAAAATTCTCCTCAGAGAAGTGCGAGAAATGTTGAGTTCTTGAGCACGATGGGCTACAGCAGCAATGTTTTCAGATGTGCTCACTGGACGATAACGGGAACGGGTTGTTTTATAAAATAACGATCCAGTTTCATGAACTCTCTTCACAAATTGCCGTGAGGGCTATAAAACTTTTCACGAAAATTTCTAACAGTTTGAATAGAAGGTTCACTACCACTTTGGAAATAATTTTTTAATATTTCCCTGTTTTGTTCAAGCGTAAATCAACCCATTTCATTAATTTCAAATATCAAACTAACTCTATGTCAAAACACGAATGGCAGAAGTGTTGCCAGTCTCGAAATAACCACTATTTAAAAATGGAAACGCTAGATGACTCACCCTTCATTTTAATTCATACAATTCAAACCCCCCAAGTGTTCTGAAAGTGGATCTATCATTAAATAATTAATTAATTGTATATTAAACCTACCAAATCTGCGTATTACTATAATGATTATTTAATTTATTAACCAACATATAATTCACAACATTTTTTTTGCAGTTTGAACTTGTACGTCCTATGTCTGTCCAGAACATGCTTATTGGAGGAATCATTATGATGATAGTCTCATTTGTTTTCATCCCGAACTTCCTATGCTCTTTCTGGGTTGCAATAAGCATAGTTTCCATCGAAACTGGCGTGGTAGGATATATGGCATTATGGGGTGTTAACCTGGATTCGATTTCCATGATCAACCTCATCATGTGTATAGGATTCAGTGTGGACTTCACGGCTCATATTTGCTACGCTTACATGAGTTCAAATGCAACTTCTCCCGATGAAAGGGTCAGGGAATGCTTGTATGCTTTAGGTCTGCCTATACTACAAGGATCTATCAGTACTATCCTTGGAATGATGGCACTAATCCTTGCCAATAACTACATATTCGCCGTTTTCTTCAAAATGGTATTCCTGGTAGTATTTTTCGGAGCAATGCATGGTCTTTTCCTTTTGCCGGTTCTTCTCTCATTATTTGGACCAGGTTCTTGTTCGACACAAGCACCAGACGAAGACATTAAAATGTCCAATGTGGAAAAAACTCTTCCTCATCCTTATTGCATACCTCACCCTCAGCTCAAGATAAATGGTGGAAACTTGGGTAATACTCTAAGAAGCCAGACTTTACCAACGTTGGAAAAATACGGTACTGCAAATTTTAAATCTTACAACACTGACAAAGATTTGGGACTTGGTACTTCAGAAGAAAACTCAAGTGAATCAAGCTCTAACCACTCCAACAAAAAACCCGTATTGGATAAGGAATCCTTGGATAAAAAGTACCAGGAAGCTTGGAGAAATACCCCAGAAATGTCCAGTCAATTTCATGCATCACAGGTATTAGACATCTTTGGTACTGATTCAGAACAGGAATATTACAGGAGAAGAGAAGTTGCTGATCAGAATAGAAGACAGTTCCAGGAGCTTCCCAGGCGAGAAGAACCGAACAGAAGGCAAGGAAATGGACAAAGAAGAAGATACTCTCCACCCGATTCTTGGTACTATCCGCATGATCAACACCAAGAACCATCTAACAGCAGAGATAGAGCTTTAGCAAGATCTAACTCTTATCATAATGTGCTACACCCGAGGTACCTTCAGGACTTTAAATTCCCTTGATTAATTTCAGCGTGATTTGAATTGAAAATAGCAATCAGTTATTACAATTTCCATTGGTTTTTTATATACCTATCCAGTCGAATTATTTTATGAAGTTTGTTACCTTCTAACCTTATTTCCGACATCGTAAATATTTCTCAGGGAATTTTCAACTCCATAGATATTTCCATCAAATATGAATTTAAAAATCATGTGTTTCAGTTATGAACAACTTACATATGGAGTATAAAAACACTGAGGAATTATGTTAAAGTATTAAAACCAGTGTACATAGATATTTAATTGTATTTATATGAGAATTTGCATGGTCTATTATTATAAATAGAAAAACCAGTAGTTTTCCTCAAGAATCGACTACCTTATTCTTTAAATTTTGATGTTCACTACAACACGATCAAATTATCTTGAACTTGACCATACTATTAACATTGAGTAATTCTTCAGTTATAATAAATATTAGACAGTAGGTAATTAATTGCAATTACTTATCTTTAAGTACTCGAATGGTGGATTGATAATATATCTGTAATCATGGATTATTTTCAATGTTATATCAAACATATTTCAAATTATGTACAGAATTTTAGTGTGATATTTCGAAATAAAAAAGTTACAAATTGAGTTACTTCTAATAATAAGTTATTCGTGATTGACTGATAATCAGGGGATTGACACAGAAGTTTTAAATTTGTGCTCCTGCAAATAAAATGCTCAATACCTTCATTAATCTTTTAGTCTTAGTAAATAAGTTGTAAATAATATTGGAATAAATCTTTTGTAAAATATTTTTACTGAGAACAATTAAAAATATTTTCCTTAATTGTGTATTTATTTAGAAAGCAACTTGATTTGGCATTTTACCAGTTACAGGTCGAAGTAGATACTAATGTACAATTTGAATTTACTGTAAAGGGAAATATAATATAATTTGAAATATATATTATCTAAATGTAAGTTCAAAAATATATAGTAATAAAATTATAAAAGCACTGACATGGCGTTGAAAATATTGCTTGAAGTTTGATGAATGAAAAATTAAAGTGATATAATTGTTGAGTTGTTTTCTCACATTAATACGAACAATAGACAACTTTACTGTACTACTCTGTCAAGAAAGTACCGGGAATTTTCAATTAAAACAACATTTTTACATTTAATCGCCTTCAAAATAGGCTCTATTTGCTCCAATACATCTATGCCAACGGCACTTCCAATTATCGAAACATTTTTTATAGGCGCTTTCCGGGATGGACTTTAGCTCTCGCGCCGAATTTTGTTTTATGGCTTCAATCGACTCAAAACGGGTGCCACGAAGGGGCAATTTTAGTTTTGGGAAGAGGAAAAAGTCGCAGGGAGCCAAATCCGGCGAATACGGTGGTTGCTGAAGCACGTTTGTTGAGGTTTTGGCGAGAAATTCAGTCACAATCGTAGCTCGGTGAGAAGGCGCGTTATCTTCATGCAAAATCCATGAGTTGTTCGCCCACAAATTTGGCCGCTTCTTACGGATACGCTTACGCAAACGTTTCATAACGCCTAGGTAATACTCCTTGTTTACCGTCTGACCCTCTGGAACGAATTCGTAGTGCACCACACCACGGATATCGAAGAAAACAATGAGCAACACCTTCATTTTCGAGCGGCTTTGGCGTGGTTTTTTCGGTTTCGGCTCATTTTTTGCCACACATTCCGATGATTGCTGGCTTGTTTGCATATCGTACTCGTAGACCCAGGTCTCATTACCAGTTATAATGCGTTCCATTAATGTAGAATCGGAATTACAGCGATCCAGCATGTCTGAAGCAACCTGTTCGCGACGACGTTTTTGAAGAAAATTCAGGTCTTTCGGTACGAGTCGTGCGGCCACCTTTCTCATGCCCAAAATATCAATCAAAATCGTACGTGCGGACTCGTGGGATATCTTAAGATCATGTGCTATCTCTCCCAAGCTGGTACGACGGTTTTCCAACACCCTTTCCTTAATTTTATCGACGTTATCTTCGATCGAAGCCGTCGATGGGCGACCACTTCACGACCGTCCTTGAAGGCTCTGTACCACTGATATGCACGAGTTTTCGATAGAGCATTATCACCAAAGGCCTTTTGCAACATTTTCAATGCATCGGCACACGAAAATTCATTTGCAACACAAAACTTTAAACAAATTCTTTGCTCAACGTAATCACCCATAGTAAAAATCGGCACGCACTCTGACATCGACTGACTTAATCAGCTGTTGCAAACACACTAGTTGACAGATCCCGCTCAAGCTTGGCATAGTAATTAAGAACAGTGGTACCAACCTAGGAAAAAAAATTTTACCTGCCTCATTGCCCCGCCAGATTTAAATCGATAATTCCCGGTACTTTCTTGACAGAATGTATATTATACACAGTCTCATTTGACAAACTCTGAAATATATTAAATATACAAAATTCAAATGTCCAGCTTTTCAATAGGGAACTGGGAATTTCATTAAAGTTATTTTTACTTCACCCCACTGTTTTACATCACTTTCATGAGTATGGGTTGTGAATATTCAGTCAGTGCAGCTTGTACATAAGATAATTTACGTTATCAAAAATGGAAATAATGATAAATCTTAAAGAAATAATAAACGAAATTAGTCACTTAACAAATATGCCTTATTGGACTATGCTAGTCATTCTGTTAAACAAAAATCAAAAACATAAAAAACTAGACGATTTTACAAGAGATGTTATCAGACGGGTAGTGTAGGATTTATATGGAGACAATGTAGTGCCACCCTGGAAATTATTCACGATAAAATGAAAGAAAACTCATCTCCGAATATGACTATAAATAATAATTATAATATTTACAGAATCCTATTATATTGTTCCGCTTCAGCAACATCTGCTTTAAATGAAAGATCACTGAATGGCATAAAAAATATAATATGTATGGATGAAACCTGTGTCGATACTCATGACATTTTTGGGTTGGCATTAACTATGCCATTTCATTATGAAAAACTTCCAAAAAATTCATTGTTTTAATTTCATGTAGGAATCGACTAAAGTAATGTAAAAAAATTAATATTAAAATATCGTAAGATATTTACTAAAGGTATTACGTAGTAATTTATCTTATTTTATGTAAGAAAAATTACGTCATTTGAATGTTAGTGGCAAAGTACTTTGATTATTTTTATTTCGAATGTTCATTGCCTGAAATTTTGTCCACAATATATAATACCTTAATGTGGACACAACCTATAACAAAAAACTTCAAAGAAAACGAAGGATCAGAATAAAAATTACGAAAAGCAAAACAGAATTATTTTAAAACAATCAAAAATATTAGAGATATTCTGAAACGGAACAACTATTTTGGATTGAATCTGATCACAGAAGATATTTATTTGAAAAAGTTTTTAAATAAATACGAATAATCTGAAAAGTTGTTCCAATATGTCTTGGAACAGAAACAATAATTACAATGGATTGAATCTGAAACCAGAAAATTATTAAGATATCATTAAGTTAGGATTCCGTAATAAAAATTGTCAAAAAAAATCTCTAAATGTATTCAAGTGAATACTAAAGTTCTTCTGCTGCTGGGCGTTTTCTATATCTGTAGATGAAGACAAGGGAGGGGATATATCAGCAGGTAGGTATGGAGGAAGGGGTTCTGCGTTCCGTACAGTAGAGGGCGGCATATTTGTGGGACTTCAGTGCTTGGGTGGTTGCAGACGTGTGGATTTCTGTATGAAGACTGCCTCTTTGAACTTGCGCTTTTTGCAGTGTTGTTCCCGGTGGATAATCTCCTTTGGATGTTATAATACCCAACATAGGAATGTTCTGTTATTCCTGATTTGGTTAATTCTCCTTTGATGGTGTGATTTTAGTATTCCTTAACTCTGCGAAACAATCAAATCAGAAATAGCAGAACATAACTGGGTAGAGCATCATAACATCCAGTGGTACCAAGTGATTATACAGCGGGAACAACACTGGAAAAAGCTCAAGTTTAAAGAGGCAGTACTTATTTAACAAAACACACGTCTGCAAACCACAGAAATTCCACAAATATGGCGTCCCCTACTAGATCGAATGCAGAACGTTATAATACCCCTTCCTCCATCCCAATCTGCTGTTGTACCTCTACTACATTCAATAATTTTCCGGTTTTAAATTCCATCCATAATAATTATTGTTTCTGTTCTGGGACATATTCCAACAACTATATTTTTTGTATTTGCCGAAAATTTATTCAATAAAATTGATATTTTCTGTGGTCAGATTTATCTATTATAAATTGTTTATTTCAAAATATATTCTAACATTTTTGACTTGTTTGCAACAATATTTTAATCCATTTCCTAATTATTATAATTCTCCATTTTCTTGGAAGTTTTTTGTTTTAGTCCACAATTGTTTACAAAAATATGTATTGTGTGCAAAAACAAAATAAACATTACTTTAGTTGAATTGGAACATGCCTGTTCCAACAGTGAGTATTAATTTGAATTAATTTTTGTTGGCTCAAAATTTGTAGCAAATGAATGAGGAAACAAAAGTCCAGGTCAGTGCAAAACCAATAATTTGAATAAAAAAATCAATTTTTGTCACATACTTTTATTTGCCTTGAAATATATACCGCTTATGTACATAAATAAAAATAGCAGTCTTTTATTTTTGTAATAATAATAAATTTGAATCTGAACACAATTATAAAACTACAGAGATCTATTCCACTTCGTCCTTGTCAAAAGGAATACTTCGTAATACGTTAATATGGGATTCAATGCGACACTTCAGTGGTAATAAAGATCCAATATAATTATATAATTCTAAAAGTTTGTTGTGATCACTAACGTGAGAAATTAAGTGCTTAACTGCTCCAACTTCATTTTCTTTTTCAATAAGCGAAGTTGCCAGCTCTTCTTTCGAACAAATCTTCAGCACATCCTGCCTGTTTGCACACTGCGCTATCGTGTAATTTCCATAATGTTCCTTTATTTGATTCAAGAAGCAAGTTAAATCTGATGGTTGAACCCTCTCGATAAACAAGTCATGTATCTGTACAATCGTCAAACTATTGAAATAATTACTAATATCACTGGGACTTTTGATTAAAGGCATGAAACACGTTTGTATAACATTTTCCCTCTGAAACTCTCCGTGTTTGATGCAGTCTTGAAGTGCCACGCTCACTTGAACTAACGTCTTCTTTTTCAAAATGTTTTTGAGAGGATCTTGATCTATTCTGATCTGAATTATATGTTCTAGTTTGTCAGCAAAGACCCTATTTGTGTCCGCCAGATCGGAAATGATGTCAAACAACTCTGAAGTACCACCTGATTTTACTATATTTTCTACCAAGTATCTCCAATGGGGTTTTCCAAAGAATTTTCTGAAATTTGTATTGTAAACAGTCTCCAGTAAATTGATCAGTTCTGACTCCTCAACTAGATCAATTAATACTTCGCCAAATTCATCAAGAGAAGTGTTCTGAAAAGGTAATGATTGTATTAGTTACAATAACAAAAATATGTAAAATTTACACATTCTAGACAAAATTCACAAAAGATAGCTCGAATAATTTCGAAAACAAACATCAAAATAGCTTTCACTCAAGAAACTAGACATGCTGGATTAAACTGGAATTTACAAAAATTATCACGATCCCGTAATAATAATAAACGGACAGACGTAGCTTTAGTATTCCCCACATTCTGAAGTTCTACACAAACCAAAGCCTCCCATAAATAAACAAAACCTTTGCAATACAACTTGTTCTAAACCAGTTTGAAAATGTAATAAAAGTACGAAACTCGTATCACTCAATAATAAAAAAAATGATAGAAATTAAAGCATTTCTTCTTTATTCCATTTTTAAAACGAACTGTCACAAAGTAAAGCACTACTCCATCAAATATTTGTTTTTTTAGACGTTGAAAATTTTAAATTTCTAATGGGTATATTTCCATAGTCCATGGTTTTTCCTTTTAAAAGTTAGTTTGCTTACAAACATATAAAAGAAAGAGGAAGCTCTATTTGAAGGGGAGAAGTTACACATAGTATTCTTGCATATTAAACATAACTTAAAATAATACAAAAATCGAAGTTTTAGACATTTTAGCTAAAATAGTCATTATATAACTAACCTTTTGTTTCATTTTGGTCAAAATTAACCTCAATTCTTCTTTCAAGCTTAAAGGCTGTTCAATAGCTTCATCTTCATGAGTAAGTGCCTTGCTACTTTCTCCAGTTTCTATATCATCCTGATTTTCGATATCTTTTTGCTTGTCTGTTTCTTCTCCTGAACTAGCTGAAGAAGTGTCTGAGTTACTATTAGGTTCCTCTACATCATTCGATTTCTTGGAAATACTGTTGTAGTAATGGAATAAGGCTTTCCGTACAGTTTTTACTTTGGGATCTTTGAAAGGTAGCCTGTTGATTTCTACTTCATTCAAACTAGCTAAATCTCCTACAGTTACTATGTTCTTACTTTTCAGTAATCTTTTTAATTTAACTGAATACGAAGGATTTGTTAGACGTTTCCACAAAGAGTCCAAATTATCTACGTACAAAAATTAAATCATTAGAACAGCAGAAATGACAAGTACACTAAATACTACAAATCTAATTGATTTTTAGGATTGCTAAATCATACATTCTAAAAAATTCAGTTAACTCATTGACATTTGGAATATTCATTTTATAATTTCTGTAAGTTACACCATATAGATGAAAGTTCAGTTTTTACTTTGGGATCGTTGAAAGGTAGTCTGTTGATTTCTACTTCGTTCAAACTAGCTAAATCTCCTACAGTTACTATGTTCTTACTTTTCAGTAATCTTTTTAATTTAACTGAATACGAAGGATTTGTTAGACGTTTCCACAAAGAGTCCAAATTATCTACGTACAAAAAATTAAATCATTAGAACAGCAGAAATGACAAGTACACTAAATACTACAAATCTAATTGATTTTTAGGATTGCTAAATCATACGTTCTAAAAAATTCAGTTAACTCATTGACATTTGGAATATTCATTTTATAATTTCTGTAAGTTACACCATATAGATGAAAGTTCAGCTTTCAAAAAACTCTGTTGACATGATATTTTTGATGTATTTGAACATAAAATACTAAGTCCCTGCTGGAAAACCTAACAAACAATAGTTCAAACTCAAAGACCCAAAGAACTCATGTCTATATTACCTGAGTTAATTCAAAATTGAACTTGTCAAAACTGTCAATTCATGTAAACTTACTATTAATAGTATTTAGAATATATTATTATTATTTCCGCTATGTTGCAAGTTTCTGGTGAAATAATTTATTTTAATGAATTCTACATCCTACTAAAATTAATCACATCCCACACCCAGTGCAGACCTATGATACAATAGTCGAAAAATATTCATAAAGAAATTTAATTACCTTCACAACCAACCAACCGTTTATCGATAGGTTTATTGCTGCAGAGTAAAAGTGAATTAGTAATCTCCATACTTTCTTCTGAACAACTTTGTTTAAATAACTCAGGATCCTCAAAAGGATCTTCTTCATCTTCTTCGTTGACTACCTCTTCCTCGGGGACATCATCGAAAAGATTTGCTCCATATGTTGGTTTATAATGCGTATTCAATTCATCTTTGTGTCTGATGAAAAGTTTAGTTGATGTGATGCATGGATAGCTAAAGTTTACACGTTTCCTCTGGAAACAACATATATAATACTCATTAGAAGTGTTAAAGCGCGTACTCACAGGCGAATCGAGCCGTGAACACGGTTGAGCAACCGTACGCCAGTGAGGGCATATCTGCTACTATTAATTTTTTTGTGGTATCAGAGACTCTTATGGTACGTGAGCGCGTTTACATTATTTTTATTATATAAGGTTTCGCATCAAGGACTAAGTCCTGTATGATCTGAACAAAATACAGAATACATGCAGTACTGCACAAATGTTGCATAATAGTCGATAATATCAGAAAGGAGAGAAAAGAATATTCGAAAACAACAATGAACAAAGAAAAAGAGAAAACAAAGATTCCTTTAACAAATAAGTCTGTAAATAAAATGATCATCATTAGTGATGACCAGATCATGAATTGAAACATATTAGCGATAGCTGGTAAGGAATTATGTGGTTCAAGGGCATCAACTACCGGTCTTTTTATTTGTGGAAAATTGAAATTTCCACACAAAATAAGATATGGCTCTATCACAGATATATTCTCACATACTATTAATCATCATATGCTGTTCTTGATTGAAATGTACCGCAGGTTAACCTATATACTCCTGATCTCTTGTTCTTACTGACGATATCTTTATTCAAACAAATTGTAGAAATTACTATATTTTACTACCAATAAAAATATATTTTACACATTTTCTTGTGACTCGAGTTTCGGGAAATGAACTATCCCATCATCAGATAACTGATGATGGGATATTTCATTTCCCGAAACTCGAGTCACAAGAAAATGTGTAAAATATATTTGTATGTTTTACTACTAATAAAAATATATTTTACACATTTTCTTGTGACTCGAGTTTCGGGAAATGAACTATCTCATCATCAGACAACTGATGATGGGATAGTTCATTTCCCGAAACTCGAGTCACAAGAAAATGTGTAAAATATATTTTTATTGGTAGTAAAACATAGTAATTTCTACAATTTGTTTTAATTATGATCAACTACCAAATAGTAACGGCTGAAACAATTCAGTATCTGATATCTTTATTATTTTTATCGATTTACCTAAAGAATTTATTTAAATATTCCCATATTAGCCTTATACATATTTAATTTCAAAAAATTATATTTAATAATTATAACTTCAGGAATTAAATTGAAATAATGTCATATAAGTACTACTTATACCAAACGACATATAAAATAAACATTCATTATAATTATTAAATGTAATTTTGAAATTAAATATGTAGAAGGCTAATATTAAAATATTTAAATAATTTTATATACCTTCTATCAAGTATTAACCTCTATTTATGTTAAAGAATTTATGGTTTTATATGAAATATTAAGATTTCCATTTTTCTGCTTCGAATATCTAGTTATCAGTTCAGATTTTCGTCCTATATACGCTAAGCAAATATAGTTTTCATTTTTTTTTCTAATTTATGGGTAAACTAATTGCAGTAAATAATGAGTATAACACATCAATTATCAACGAACTATTGAATAAAATCCATGTCATTAGTTTACCCACAAATTAAGAGAAAAAAAATATATATATATATATATATATATTTGCTTACCATAATCTGAACTGATAGCTAGGTATTTGAAGAAAAATCGAAATCTTAATATTTCATATCAATCCATAAATTCTCTTTAGGTAAGTCGATAAAAAATAATGAAGATATCGTCAATAAGAACAAGATATCAGGAATATATAGGTTAACCTGCGGTACATGTTCCTATGTATATATTGGCCAAACAGGCAGAGTTTTCATGAATAGGATCAAAGAACATCAGAATTCATTCCTTAAAAATAAATCGAATTCTACCTATGCCAACGATCTACAAGAATCAGGACATGCCATTGACCATAATTTCGAAGTTCTCTATATCGAGAACAAATGCAATAGACTGGACCTTTTAGAAGCTTTAGAAATAAACCAGCATCATAAAAATACATTTTACTTAACGACCAGACAGATTTGAACCAATCCCTGTTATTGAACCTTTTTGTATTATATAAATTCTGAAAATTCCCAAAACAAACCTTTATTTAATCACGTTTCTTTTTGCTCAGACTTGTGTTTAAGGAGACCGATTTTGTAAAAGTAGTTAGTTACCATACGTACCTGATTAAATCAAAATGTAATTGACGAAACGATTGTTGTAACAAATAAATATTAGCGGAAATAAAGTGTTTTACTTTGAATAAGGCTATAAATATTGCTATAAATAAAGGCGGAGAACCAGACCTGATCGTGAGTGCTAATGTGTCAATGTTAGACAGGCTAAATGCAACAGAAAATAAATCCAGAAGATCACCTTTAATGTAGACACAAACACCACCTTCAGGTTGGCCAATTCTGTGATATCGGTAGATGAAATAGCTGTTTATACTCACTAAGGTATCAAACGTTTCAAAAATAAGTCTGATTTTTGGAAAATATAATTTTATCTAACTGGCTGGAAGACTTAGGTCAATAGCTTCTTGATTTTTCAAACAATAAAGTTGGTTTCTCTCTCCCTCTGTTTGTAATTTTATAAACATAAAATTTTACTTACCTTGGGGCAAGGTGAATAACTGTCATCTGTGTCAGCTAATTTTCTTTTTAGGATACTGCTTGAAGGCACAGCCAAGGGGCTGGGAACTTCTCTTGAAAAAGTAAGGAGGTCCTCGGCATTCTCTGTACAAGTCACAGAGCTATTCTCTTTGGCTTCGTCTCCATTTTCTTTATTAGCATAAATAGAAAACAGTTTCTCATACCTTGTCTTCATTTGTACAGGAGTAGCAGTCTTTTTCTTACTAGTTTTTTTTAGAGAGCTTACTGGTGATTCAACATTAACCATATTTAATAATTTATTAGAACGTTCATTTGATGAAATTGTGACTTTGTTTTCTTCTGAACATTTCGAACTTGAAGTACCTTGTTCAACTTCGTTGCCAGTACTTCCTTCTGCTATTGCTGCATCTAAAGCTTCCAAAATATCTCTTCCCATTTTATCATCAACATCTATATTTTGGGAGCCAATAGGAGAAATATCAAAAGTACTATCCAGCAGTTCTTTCTTGAAAGTTGGAGTAGCCTGACTCACAGGAGACCCTGGAAGATTGTCCTTGTTTTTCTGTGGAGTGCCAAAACTCTCAATTGTCATTTCATTTGAAACAGGACTACTATCTGTGACATTATTCTCTTCTGTCATCATTGTATCAGAAATTTCTGAGGATTGTTTATCACTCTTTTCAAGAATCATATCCTTCACTGGATTGTTTTCCTGCTTATTTTCAGTTTTAGCCATCTCTTCTGTAAGACAAGACTCTATGGATACTGTATCAGCCATACTTAGAAGTTTCTCAGAGTCTGACAGTTCATGTTTTTCTTGTGTTTCAACTTGCACCACAAGCGGTTGTGCCTCATAATTAGATTCGCAAGTTAACGTATCAGCTTGAGATATTGGTTTTTCTATCTTCACTTCCTGCAATTCCTCAATGCCACTCATATTTTGTGAAGTATCAGTTTTTGTTTCTGACGCTGTCTCTTCTTTAATTGTATCTTGAGATTTAACAGAACAATTCTGCAACTTCGGTGACTGTTTGATTTTTGACTTGGACATACTTCCAATAGACATAGAACTATTTTCGACGAAAGACCCTTGTGAGCTTTCTATTATATCTTCAGACTCTTTGAATAAACTCCTAACACCCCTTGGTGTTTCTTCTCTCTGTAGAGAATCATCTGTTTTTTTAACAGGCGAATTTGTCCTACTTCTTGTACTTCGAGAAGGACTTTTTGGCAATTCTGATGATTCTGAAGGGGGATCATCCTCTGAATTAGTTTCTTTTACACATATTCTTTTTTCCATACTTTTGGTTTTATACATGTTTGGATTTGTAGGTTTTTCAATTTCTTTCACGTCTTCCTCAACTTTGATTGGCATTAATTTGCTTATTTTACTTTTCCTTTCTGATTCTGGAGAAGTTTCATTAGAGAGACTATTTTCACTTACACTATTCGATCTCTTTCTTTTTCTTACTGATTTGACTTTTTCCTTTCCCATGTTATCCTTCAAAGGCGAGGACTTTGAAGTTGAAGGTTGCATATCATCGATATTTAGGTCAAGAGATGATATTTTAACAGAAGTGGATGGCGTTTCAATTGTATATGCCACACTTTTAGACTTGTTATCCTTGTTACGCTTTAAACCTGCAGGAGAAACTTGGGGATCTTGAGAGTTCTTTAAATTAGTTAATTCTCTTATAAAAATTAATTTTGCATTTTTAGGTTTATTTTTTTCTGAAGATCCTTCAAGGTCATTTAGATTTGCCAATTTCAACTGACTCTGAATAGTCTTAACTTTCTCCTTATTCTTCTTCATCAGTTCTTTTGGGGATTTTTTAGATCTACCCACTGTATTTTTTACCACCTGATCTTCTTTCTTCACTTTAATACCATTTTCTTCTGAGCTGATTTCACTCTCTTGATCACTAGTACTTGCATTCAAACTTTTCTTAGGTTTAGGTGTGTTATTTGGACTTTTTTCTTCAAGAGGCTTATTTATTTGCGATTCAAATAAAATTTCACTCTGTGGAGCCTCGGATAGTTTTTCCTTACTAGGCAAAGTTTGTTTCCTGGTGCTTTTTTCTTCCTTGATGTCTTTCTTTTTTTTTCTTGCACTAAGAGTTTCCTTATTTTCAGATTTATTATGCCTTTTCTCTGATGATGGCGAGCCGAAGTTCTTAATTGGTTTCATGAACTTATTTTTTCTCCTATTAGGAGTATTTTGTGAACTAGATTCTCCTGATGAATTGGTATTTGATGGTGATTTAATCAATTGAAAGTCTTCTACTAACACTATAGAGTTATTCATCGGAGAGAGATTATTTTTAGACGAAGCAACATCTGACGATTTATTACTTTCATTTTGCTCAGAATCCCTTGCAGCAGAACTTATATCAATTTCCATTGGTTCAACAGTTGAGTTTATACTTTTTTCCATAATCTGGGTATCTGATTCAGATTTCCTTGATCTCTTGGTAGTTGTGGAGGAAATTTTGTCATTAACTTTCCTCGGTCTTTTTGAAGGCAAGTTTTGAATAAAAGTATTACCTCCTACTATATCCATTTGTATCCTCAACAATTCTCTTTCACTTTTTGGCGTGTATCTTCTAGTTTTCTTAGTGCTACGTTCATCGCTGCTATCTGTATTTGTATCGGTCTCTTCATGTTTTTTCAATTGTTCTATTGTCTTAACAATAGCATTTTCTTCAACAGTAATTTCAAGTTTTTGATCCATGAAGCTTGATGATGAAGATTCCTTTTCTGAAAATCTTGAAACTGTTTCATTGTCCTCATTTTTCTGTACTTCATGAGCTGTACTATCGCTCTGCGTATCTATGCTCAATGAACTTTGTGTTTGACTCTGAGACAAATCTTGATACAAGGCTGGAATATCTTCTCTTCTTTGCTTCAATTTTTCTTTCTGATGATCTGTCAACTTATCTTTTTGCAGTTTAACTTCTGTATTTATAACAACAAAGTCACTGGTACTTTGGTCATCAAATGTAGGAGGCTCTGGAATATGAGGCTTTTTCACTGAATTTATAATTCTCTTGGATCGACTACTACTTGAAGGTGCTGTGCTCTGAAGGATGCTGCCTTTTACTTTCAATGGGGTTAATGTCTCTACATCTTTTCCGAATAATTGCAGAGCATCAACTTTATCCTTATTGGGTGTTGAACCATTTTTATCAAAGACCATCTGCGTCATCCTAATTGATCTTTTAACACCTACTGGTGATGATGTGCTAGGTTCTGGACTTAATAGAGTAGATATCTTCAATGCCTTTTTTTGCAAATTTGTGTTAGAAAATATAGTCATGACAGATCTCAATTTTTTGACAATATTAATATTTGTATATGGAACCAACTTTTTGACGAGATTTTCAATGGTTTGCAGAAGATCACAGTCCTAAAAAAAACGAAAATTATCAACAATAAACAATGAAATCATATTAGGACATTGAATAATTGTTCATCTGTACAAATTAAGATTTTTTTATATTAACTATACTTAATAAAAATAAAAGGTGAACAGCAACATATAATTATTCAATTTTAATGATTGTTCACACATCCTTTTTTTCCAGACGTCAACTGGAAGTACTTGAAAATCAAGTGATGCAGTAAACTTTAGTTCAATTGATAGAAAAACTAAATATTAGAACAATTACAATTGCTAAATTATTTTCATTATACTTAAGGTAAAGTAGAATTTACAAAATGTGTTGTAATGTGTCAGTTCATTTGGTGTCTGTAGAAAATCAAAATAATTTCAGAAAATATATATTTTTTCGAAATTCAGACTCCCTCTGGCTAATCTCATGTAAAATTAAAAAAACATTCTGAATATAAAGTAAGAATAGAGGTATTTATAAAATTGAAATTCATATCAATATGTTTTAAAAATTATTAAAACCGGGTAAGCGTGGGTAAGGAATCCAATCCCGCAAATACAGGATCCCTTTGAAATTCTGCGGGATCAACATTGCGGGATTTTCCGTGCAGGAATTCGACAATAAAAGCGCAAACGTCTTTAAAAATGCTCCAGAAAGCAATAAACCACTCATAAATTACGAACTATTACCAGGCCCGACCGACATATTTGTTTAAGGATATTAATCATAAAGTACGACAAATTCTCAAATTTTTAGTTCAGAATCTCCTATTAGAAATGACCTATTGCAAAATTATATTAAAGCAGAATTTGGCAGAGAATTGCAACTGGTCAAAGATTGTGAAACACGGTGGAACATCCTTGCAGCCATGGTTTCAAGGTGCAACCTCCTCAGACAATGTATGTTTAAAGCTCTCATTGCAAACTTTATGTAATTTCTGTGACGAACATAGAATACTTAGGATGTTTATAAGTTCACTTCATTCTAGTGTTTGTGCAATAAAAAGCATTCAGTTGGTTTGGTAAAATATCTCTTGTTAATTATTTTTATTTTTTAAATATGAAGTTGAGCTGACTAGTTACCGTTGTAATAATTCTAAATTGCTTTTTAAAGATGTTCTGCATGTTTTAGGAATTTTTTTAAAGGAACTTATTTTTAGCAAGTTGTTTTTGAAGAAGTTCTTGAATTTACGTTTTGCATTTTTGGAAAAGAATTTACTTTTCATAAAACAAGGAACAAAACAAAATTTTATACTCTTCAAGTATTTATTTATTAATTTTTAGTTGGCAATTTATATTTATTTGAATTTCTTTCATTCCCTTTGGTACTATGTAATGAGTATTAATTCTATATGTCTACTAAATTGACACTGTTCTAAAGACATTTATTCAATTTAATTTTAAAAGTTTTTGAATAAAATTTTTTTTAAATTAAAATTTGTAGGAGGTTAACAGAATAAATCTGTATGAAATTTAAAATTTTGCTCTCACTCAACTTAAGAAGACATCATCTTCATATTCATTTACTGAGGATGAATGTAATATGATGATTGATATTGAACATGCCTTAGAACCACTCAAACTGGATGTAAGCATTTTGTGCTGCGAAGATGCAACACTAATTACTGCTGAAACTACACCGCGATTCATGATCAGCAAATTGGAAAGTCGTCATAACTCGACATTGAGTAAAGAAATGGTTAAAGCTTTACTTTCTAGGATAAAAGAGCGCCGTTCATTAATGATAAGTATGGTACTTTATTTGAGAAAAGTGGGCAAATATTTGGGACAACAGTCTACAAATGGCGAAGAAGATACATTTGTACTTGTACAAATGTGTTGTCATCTAAAACTACCATAGTTCTGGTAATTTTATTGGAAAACATGGTAACATATTTGAATTTTGGTGTACTACAGATTTTGGTGTCGTTATATTCACTTTATCTCTTGAATCAAAATTGTGAAACCAACATTCAATGGCCCACAGCATATAGAATATGAACAAAAATTCAAAACAAACTTATATTACTTGAACTAACCTTTAGATGGGCAGGAACTTTCTGAAGACACTGACAGATATTGTCGACATTTTCTATAGTGATATCGTCGCTAGCTATAAATACCTTTGTGCACTTCAAGATCAGGAAGAATAATTTTTCTGAGGATTCTTGAGATAAAAGAGGCAATGACATTACATTTGCCATCAGTTTAAGAAGTGGTTCAACTGAAAAAAATATCAAATTAAGAAATGAAAACCAATATGTGATAAGTGACTTACTTATGCTTTCTTCTAAATTTACATCATCCTTTCCAAGTGCAGACATTATAGTTGAAATGTTAGAGCTCAGCAGAGGGTTCGACTTAAATATTTTATCAATCTCATTTATCACAATTATTTTGTTAGAACTCCATATTTGAGAAAAAAAATATCGCCATTTTGTACATATATCCTGAAATGAATATAAAAATTATCAATAAATATATAAAAAGAAAAATTATATCACTTACATCAGATAACATTGAACATTTCTGCAGATGTAAAATGGGCCATGATAGAATAATTGGAGCTAATTTTGATTGAGATTTATTACCATTTATCATTTCACGCCCAAGAATCTTCCAAAGTTCATAAATCACCACTTCATTTTTGGATGGATCCAAATTTTTCAACTGTTCAGTTAAAAATTCAAACAAACGCTTTTCCTCACAGAGCTTAAGGAATGGTTTCTCAAATTGATCAAGCCTATAAGAATTATATATTTTGTATTTATTTTGAAATATATTTCATCAGGAGCTGACCTAGGGAATATTGTAGTTTTTCTAATTTGATTATTACCACAACCAATAGGTTGTAATAAACTAAATTGCGAAGTTTGCTAATTAAGTTTTGAGATGAACGAATAAAAACAAATATTTATAACCAAAAATGACTTTACTATATTTAAAAATATTCTTCATCAAGTTCAGTACTTTTTTGTATAGGTATTATTCTGACTCATTAGAGACGGCCCTGTTGTTCGGCATTAGTTTGTCATCGATATTTAGCTCTTTCACGTTGATATTGCGATCAAGCAGTTTTGACATTTGTTTCAAACTGTTTAGTTTTACTAGACACTTCAGATTATTTGTTTTCTAATTATTACATATGGCCTGAGAAAACATGGAAAGTCAATTAGAGATTTGGATATATTTATGTCTGTTAATTTCACATGACACAGCATTTGGAATTATAAACGGACTCTATCCTTCTTTACTTGCATTATTCTCATAATTTTTCTGTAACCAATAAGAAGGTTTATTTCATTCATTCAGTCCACCTCCAAATGGACCTTTCAATCAATTACGTTGATTTCCTTCTTTTTTTTAGAAGGGATGCATTGACCACCTCTAACATTCAGTCTCTGAAAAGACTAAAATCATTATTATTCTCGTAATAGTCAAACTTATCGCATGTAGCCTTTGCTATATTATGCACTATCATTTGGATAGTCAAATTTGTGACATTTTGGTCCAAGCTATCGCGGTTATTATTGTTAATATAGTAATCCAGCCCATTGCCAAGGTATTGGCAAATTCATTACATTTGTTTTTAGTGTAATAATCACATCTTTTGACTTGGTTTATACACAGTAAACCAAGAATTATAGTTCGTTGTTATCATAGTGTATTACGAGTGTTTCACTTTAATTCCTTATAATCTTCGTTGGTTTATCTTATTGAATAAACAAAGCTAATTCATCATCGAGATAACTACATCATTATTATTATTATCCTGATACTCTTAGATCTTCTGTGAAGATCCCTCAGAAGCTTTTTCAGCTTGTGCGAATTAGGAGTTTAGTTGTGTTCTGTGTAGGCTTTGTTACTACGATCTTGCGCCACTTTAGGTCACAGCACTGTTAATTTTTGACCCAACAGTGAAATGGTGGCAGATACCCGTCCAACTAGAAAATTTCTTTTCTACCTGAACAGGATTCGAACCTGGACCTCCCGGTCACGAGTCCGATGCTCTCCTTGAAAACGCGTCGCCAACTACATCAAAATACAGTCCACAGAAAATTGCAATTGTATGAACCAATTTTCGAAGCACTCTTTCCCATTTCGATTGAGGTACCTCCAAGACGTGTGATTCTTCTTCAGGCTTCCAAAAACGTTGATCTCTCAATTTATTTTTGATCTACAGGAGCGAAAATCATGGGATGCCAAACAATGACTGTACAGCAGATAACCCATCAGTTGGATGTTTTGACTGCTCAAAAACATTTTTGTTTCAGGTGTTGTGTGAGAGATTGCATAGTCGTGGTGGAGAATGATTCGTCTTCTGCGATTGGTTTCCCTGATTTTTCCAAACATTTCTGGCAAACAAATGCAGAACTATTCAGAATTGACCATTCTATATTGATCTATTGGAACTGTGGAGACATGTTCAGTTATACTGAAAAAACAAACGACCACTTGCTTCAAGTGGTCGTCATCCATATGGTCGATTGGTTGTTTAGTTTCGGGTTCATATGCATAGATTCATGATGTGTCGCGATCGTATAGACCTTGAAAGTCATAAAAAATAAACGTACAAAAATGTTTACGAATTAATTCCACTTTTTGACCAAGACGAATGGTTCAAGTATCTATGAATAAAACAAATAGCACTCATATAACAACATGTTCCAAAAATGTTCACCATTGAAAATGTCAAACTTTAGGATGACATACTCGCATCAGTGTTGCCATATCTCAAAACTTAAGCAGCAATCCTCGTAATCAATCTTCAATACCCACAATTGAGATTACAGGGTTTTTTTAAAGGAGCGTCATGAATGTAATTAGAGATATTAACCCAACTGTTATCAAAATAGACACATTCCTCAAGATACTTTTGGTCCCAATAATCATAAATTTGCTGCCCTTAAATGCAAGATTCATAGAACTTTCACAATATTTGAATGCCCTGTGAATTGTGAGCAGCAAATTAATCTTTCTTGAGCCTAAAAGAATCTTGACAATATATTTAAACTGCGAATTAGATTAAGAATAGAATTAGATTTTCTATGGGTAGATAAGACAATTCCACTAATAATGCTGGTAAACTTGGTGAGGTTTTAAAAAGTTCTAACCTCTATCTTTTACTCAAGAGAATTAATAATATCTGGTGTATTTTCATCAGTAATATTTTTCCAGAATATATTGCTTATATATGGTTCAACAACTCAAGATATTCATAAAAATCAATAACTTACAGATCCTCAGAAACGACCCCCTCATTCAAAAACTTAATGGAATGTTCGATTAGTAAGTTGAAGGAATCACTATATACACTATAATCAATAGTAGAGTCCACTAATTCTGCAAATGCATTTAGTAGGCTTAAATATGCAAGATCTTCATTGTAGTCCTAAAAATATAATCATATGCATTCAACAGAACTAAAAAATTTATTTTGTCATACCTTAAAGAGTGCATCTAAAGAGCTAAATATCATAAGGAAACACTTTTCTTGGACTTCTTTTGATGATTTTATTAAAATACTAAACAATGCCTTCCACAGAGACACTAAGATCTGTAAAAGAATAAATGGAATTGTATATAAACCTGAAAAATTCTAGAATTTTATAATAACAATTCGAATCAAATATATTCATCCATACATCTTCTATATATTTCAATTTAATTAATAAACCCTTTCCGACAGCTAGTTAACTAAATAATTAGATATCCCTGCTTTAGTTATCCATCTCCCAAAAACAGAAACAAAATGTTACAAATTTCACAGGATCCAGCTGTGAAATCAACAATGACAAAGCCCTTATATTTATATCAATCGCAGTTCAATCCATTATTTACAAGAATACAAAACATTTTGGTTTTTGTTTAAAAAAAACAATTTTGGGACAAACATAAGACATGAAGCCGGACCTAGTCTGGCTCCATCGGCTATCATTCCTTTCCTCAAGTAAAAAAAAAAGCGTAAATGATCATAAATTTTCTTCCAATGAAGAGATGATAAAAGCCATAAAGACCTGGTTTGTACAGCAACATAAAATGTTTTTGATAGGTTTTGAGGTGTAGAATTATAAAATATTTTAATTTTGAAATTTTGTTTGCTTCTACAGTAGGTTAAGAATTCTTGAGTTCATCCCCATATTTGGAGGTTTCCTGTTAACTACTTGAATTTGCTCAAATGTACCATCCTATACATTAAATACCCAGGGCTTGAAAATTTGTATCACTCATTTTTATTACTAATTTCACCTTTGTCTTTGTGCAAGGGTATATGTTTTATTCATTATTCAATACATAGAACTTTGGACTTTAATTCATTCAAAGAAATCGAATAATCATGACATTTCCACACCTTTTACATATTATTATTATATATATTATCGAGTAATGAAAAAGAAGTTAAAAACTATCCACGATCCAAGATACATGAAATAATTATAACCATTTGAACTTCTGTGAATTAATATATTCAAACTTAAATAACATATAACTCAATCACATTATTTTGATACTATTAAAACATGCAAAAATTTACTCACTGATATTTTTTCTGCATCATTTATGGATATGATTTTCAATATCGTAGAGCTTTCAATTACTGAGTAAACAATTACTTGGTCAAAACGATTTATATTACTCTCATTTATTATTGGTTTCTGAAATATTGTACGTTTAAGCTCAGTTGAGATATGTGTCTGATCACCTGTAAAAAATATAGATTAAAGATTAAGAAATTTGTAGACATATATATATTCTTACCCAAAATTGCTAAGAAAACCTGGATACTTCTGAGCCACAGATTAGGTACTAATTTTCCTTGTCCATTCTTAGATGAAGAATTTGTGTTAGAAACTCCAAAACAAAATTCCAGAAATTCATTCAAACATAAAACCGAGTTACTTTGCATCTTTTCAAGAAGGTACAGGAAAACTTCAAATCTCTTGCAGATAACAACTTCCATTTTGGAAAATTTTGCTCGTAAAGGGGTAATTAGAAGTCTTATTTGCTTACTGCTACACATATGTTTCATATCCAAACTAGCATTATCGATAAGCTCCTGAATAGCATTGAAAAATTTATTTAGCACATTTTTAATACAATTCTATAATTCTATAATTACCTTCCAGCATTCATAACCTTTTAGTCTCTGTTCATACGAAGAATTCCTAAATGCAAATTCGACTATTCTCAAAAGCTTATTAGCTAAATCCATTGCTGTATGAAGGTGTTTTGCAGAAAACCTCACTAAAAACATCCACAGCTCATGCCAACGGCTGAAATTTTCTTCTCTCCATTTTTCTAGAACCTTGATATGTCTGTGATAACAAAAAATAATATATTAGTATATCATCCAACAGGAAAATTTGGCTACTAACTGTTCAATAAGTTGTGTTGTAAAAAGTTTCACTTCTTGGGTACTCAATTTGTTAATTGGAAACTTTATAATCAACTGAAATCCAAAATTGATAATGACATCATGAGATTGTTGATCCTTGTTTACAGTATTGAACATTTCAGGTATAACACAACTACAGAGTAACTTCTTAATAATTTCATCGGAAAGGGAATTGATTGCCTCCATAAGTATTTTGACAACCTAAAATGCATCGTAATAAGATTGTATCTTGAAACCATTTTTATTTTACTTACATATTCATAATCAATTTCTGTATCATCAACAGGAATAATTGTTGGTAGTTTCAACGAGTTGTCCTTGACAACTCTCGTGATCTGGTCCTGTAACTTTTGAGTTATTAAGGCTCTAACATTTACATTAGAATTTTTCTTCGTCCACTTAAAGATCTTGCCAGGTATGGTTTCATTATATTTATGCAGCACCAACTCGAAATCATCTACAGCCTTAGTTACGGCTTGTTCCTTATTGGAAATCAAATTCGCTTGGATTGTTGTTAAGATATCATCTATATCCTTGTGACTGCTATCTTTCTGATCACTAGATGCTGTATTATCCAGTTCAGAAGTCATCTTTAGTGTTATTCAAGACTTGTTTTGAATATTGGTTAACAGTAGAATATAAATAAACTCAAAAGCGCAACACCAAAAACAACATTCTAAAGAATGTCACAAGTTCTGCGTAATATGACAAGAACGTAAACTCAACACTAATTTCACGAAATGTTTAAAGGTAAAATCACATTATTAAAATTTCTTGAATTCGAACGCCTTTTTCAGGGCTTTATTGACAGTGGTGCGCGGGAAATATATCATGTCAACTTCAGCTAGTAAGCTAATCTCAAAGTTTATCGTCAGTGAACACGAAACAATTATCAACCACTTAAATCACCCGTTTCCAATTATTTCTTTATGTTTCAGACATATAATGCAATATTTTTCGCATGACTTAAGTTTTTAGTTTGATTTTTATTTTAATATTGCATTATATTGAGGTTATACTCAATAATGGTCGTTTCGGGAGTTGGGTTTCTATGGTCGTATACAAGCGCAGGAGGTCAAATTACACATACAGGAATACAGTTCTCAAACTTTTAGGTTTCAGTGTTTTTTAAAAATAAAGTGTGTCTCTTTAAAATTAAATAATTTGTAGAAATATTTATGGAAGAAATGTAGTCCTTGTCTCCTATGTATAGGATACAATTTAAGTTTCAAAAATACTGATCTACATGGGCTTGCCCATATATCACTGCATTCGTCAACAAGGCCATATTATTCAGTAATCTATGGTTTCGTTGTATTGCAGAATTCGTCACAGATTGTTGTAATCTGTGTCGTTAGAATCCATAGATGTGGACTAGAACATTTCGTCTAAAGCTGTCAATACCGAGTAAATTTTTATAGACGATTGCAGACAGGCATGCAACTTATGTGGTAATGTAGTTTATCTATGATTACAGAAGATTTTAGTCTTAATCTGTCTTTGTATCTGTATAGTTCCAATGATGAAAGCAGCAGGATGAATTTTTATGCTGGCCTTCTAGTTATCAAAGTGTTTGAGATACAGACTGAACCACTAGCGTCAAATTTGGCAACCAATTGCACAATGTAAGCAGCGGATACATTTTTTCCAGGATGTCGTTCGTTAAATAAAGCGCAGTGTCGTTATTTCTAAGAAATAATTTTATCATTTCCACCCTTTCTTCTACGGAATACACCATTTTAATTCTACTACACATTTACAATCGCTTTGACACACTTGTAACGTACTTAAAAATTCACGATAGACTAAGGTAAATCAAAAACATGGTCGGTTTACTTTTTTGGAGAAGAAATTAATAATTTTTTTGGACAAAAAATTAACAACATAACTAATAAATACCTTTTAAATGTGTCGGATACGAATAATATTCTCGAGATAAATTCCACATTGCCTCTTTCAATATTTTCGCTGTTATTTCATTATCGATGGATATTTTGAAGCGAAATTTTAGGGTCGTATAGAACTCGATACGATCTTCAAAGTTATCGCAACATCCCTCATCCCTATTCAAAATGAAGAGGTTGTGCTCACCCCCGTTAGGGGGTTGTAGTTACGGGGATGAAAAAAGCGGAAAAGTTGTTCCCCCTCGAATCAGAAATTGACAGGTCTGAGCGATTTTCCACACTTTCATTTTAAAGTCGGAAAATCGAGGTGTTAAGTTTTCGTTGGACCAGCCTGTGTAATGATTATGCGGCTTAAGTGTGAAGTTGGGTTCGAAAAAAACAATTAAATCCTCCTTCAAGAAAAAACGAAATTACTTTCCGAACAACCTTATATTATTATGGGAACTTATCATCTGATTTTTAATGCCATATCTGAATCCGAGTAATCGTCCAAAGACACCTTGTGTATTTTAATGAAAGACATAAATTTATATGAATATATTCAACTCAAAACCGATTCCTCCCAAGACACTAATAACTTCATTACCTACCGTTAAGGTTCAGTCATTTCTGCAAAGTTTTCCCATGTGAGATTTAAACTGGAAATTGCATAAGAGATCTAGATGGTGCAGTCGTTTATCGCCCGCGTTTTCTGATAATAATAATATGTTCCAGATTAAAATAAGATTAATAGTTTCTACTGGTCAACTTTTACCAGTGAGAGGCGTTTGGTCAGTGGACTGTGTTATATGGAATGGTACAGGGTCGATATTGTCCGTTGAAATATTTGTGTGCTCCTAGTAGACTTTTAGAGCCTTGCCTCAGGGTTCTCTTACATGTAAGATGCTTTCAATTAGTTGTATTTAACGACAAATGAAGAAATTAAAGCAAACCAATTGAATGTCCATTTTATTTTGGTGCACTTCGGTATTGTTAATACATAATGAGTGGGACAGGCTTCAAATTGAAAGGTGTCAAGGTTTCTTCGATGGATATTTTTACATGAATGTAGAATATGTGCAGACAGGTTTTCTATTTGAATAATGAAACCAAAATACGCACAATTAAACTTATATGGGATCATCTAATGCTTTTCATTGACAAAAATTAAATGAAATACCTTTTACAGGTGTCCCAGAGTAGGTGTTACAAACTGTTGGGGTAGATAGTAACGGGTTTTTCAATAGGAATGATACAATTTAAAATGCTTATAAAGACAAAACTTTAAATTATTTTTCATATTCACCGGTCTCACGTGTTGTTATGCGCCGATGTGCATCAACTAATACCTTTATCAGCTTCAACCGGCCTTCCCGAACGTGGTAAATCTTCGACATCACAATTGCTGAATCGAAATTTTGCAAACCAGTTCTGGCACTGGCGAGCTCTCAACACATGTTCTCCATACACATCGGTTAATTTCTTTCTGGCTTGAACAGCATTTTTATCTTTTCTATAGTAAAAAAGTAAAATATGACGAAAATGCCGTTTAGTGTTCTCTATATTTAAAAGGGCATCAACCAAAAACTACTGCGTAGAATTAACAGAACTTTTTCACACACAAGCCTTGCTATTTCAGCTCTCAAAACATATAACCATTATGCGGCTTAAGTGTGAAATTGGGTTCGAAAAAATACAATTAAATCTTCTGTCGGGGAAAAAACGAAATTACTTTCCGAACAACCTCATCTTTTCCATACAAAATGGTATAATGTAACCTTTCAAATGAAAAAAAGCTATGTTTCGCTGAATAACTTATGTGTTTTCTTTAATTTTAACTTGTATCATCGCTACTGGAAAACCCTTTGCTAATGAAAATATGAACAAATTTACTGCAAACATGAGTGCTAACTTTTTTACATCCGTATTTAAGTTGGAAAAAACAACTCGTTTTTTGGCAATAATTCCAAAATGGCTGATATATTTCAATCCAATTCAAAATACCCTTGTTGCTTGTTGTAAGTTAACTTTAAATATTTCTTGCATGTTTCAAACATTTTTGATATTAAAACGTCACCCAATTTGAACGTCACTGAGATTTCAGCAAATTTTTTTCAGGGAATTGAAATTCTTGAATATTATCTATATTATCTTCCGAAATGAAACTCTTGGTCGAAATCTCTAAGCCTCCTTGTTTTCGAGAAAATCGGCCTAAAACATTTCAAGTTTTGATTTGTCACAAAAAAAGAATAGTCAGAAATTAACAGGATTTATTGAAAAGTTAAGGAAATTGAAACAGAAAAAAATTTACGTGAATATTCAATATGGTTTTCGGTACAACCAATAACCCTTCGCCTCAAATTTTATTTTCCTGAACTCATTGAAATATTCCAACATCATTTTGAATCTGTTGGCATTCTATTCGAATGCGTTCAAGAAAATGTTCACGATTTTCAATTGTTGTCGAGTGTTTTTGGTATCCCCGAGCAAAAAAATCTAACGGGTTGAAGTCCCGAACTTCAATCCGTTAGATTTTGATCGTTTAGACCGTTAAGACTGTGGTGATCAAGATACTGGATCTTGTCCTATCCAATGACGTCCATAAGTATCATTCAAGTCGAACAGCAAGTAGAAAATGAGCTACTGAATTGTTTCGGCCGTTACTATTTGGTAGTTGATCATAAGTGAAACAAATTGTAGAAATTACTATGTTTTACTACCAATAAAAAGATATATTACACATTTTCTTGTGACTCGAGTTTCGGGAAATGAACTATCCCATCATCAGACAATTGACGACCTAACAGTGGTACAGAGGTATTTAAACAAAATTGATACATATTTTGAATATTTCAATAGATTCTAGGTAACACCTAATAGTGCTACAAAGGTTTACAAGCGGAACGTGATAAAAAACCGGTTTAAAAAAGAGGGGCCTTCTAACAGATATCGGAATGTCGGCAATCGACAAAGAAGGTTGTTAAACAGATGGTACCCATTTAAATATCTCAAATAATTTTTGGGGTTACATTACAAAATAATGAATGACTGTACGGAGCTATGTAACCCCAAAAATTATTTAAGATATTTAAATGGGTACCATCTGTTTAACAGCCTTCTTTGTCGATTGCCGACATTCCGATATCTGTTAGAAGGCCCTTCTTTTTTAACCCGGTTTTTTATCACGTTCCGCTTGTAAACCTCTGTACCACTATTAGGTGTTACCTAGAATCTATTGGAATATTAAAAATATTTATCATTTTTGTTTAAATACCTCTGTACCACTGTTAGGTCTTCAGTTGTCTGATGATGGGATAGTTCATTTCACGAAACTCGAGTCACAAGAAAATGTGAAATATATCTTTTTATTGGTAGTAAAACATAGTAATTTCTACAATTTGTTTTAATTAGAAAATGAGCTGCTCCATCATGAATAAACCATAAATATCCGCGCTGATTTAAAGGCATTTTCTAGAAGAAGAGGCAAATCATCCGTGTAAAACTGGAGGTAATCATTGCAACTGAGTCTGTCAAAGAAATGGATAAAATACAAAGGGAAGATTTCATTGAAAAATATCTATTAGGAAGACCTACCTGCAGGTCTTCTTTGGATAAATCCTGATTTATCCAAACGCTTAACGAAATCCTTTCTTGATGTCTAGTCTGTAAAATTGAATTCAGATTAGCTTTTACCCACTTATTAGTATTGGGAAGATTTGTAATACTGCCTCGTGTTTAAATCCTGCTTTGTCATTAAAAGAATATTATACAAAAAATTAAGACTGTGGTGCCAGGCCCAACTCCTTATGGCATTACCCAGAATTCCGCTCTGCTCTGCCACAGTTTCCCAGCGTTCCGAAAAGAGGACGCGACCGCTCTTCAATTTTCAATTCACCGTCCCCTTCCGAAAGTTCAGAATTCAAGGTTAAATAAATATACAATATTTGGTCTTGAAAGTTGGGTTCACGCAACTGACTCTATATGTGGTCGAGAGTTGAGGAAAAAATCAGGAAGAAAACCTCAATTTTTAAACCTCCAACACAATGTTCAACCCTGCAGTTTTATTTAATGATTAAATTAAGGTTACAGAGATCGACACCCTTCTAATATCCTAAAACATAGTGTGCAAAGAAGATAAATAAGATAAATATAGAAGCAAATTGGGTTAATAAACAGATGAATTGTCAATAGGAACATGTAACAAAGATCTTTGAGTTAGTTCAAACAATGACCTTTCAGTAGGAAATCCCTCATTCAAAGACCTAATGTCTAATTAGTTTATTATAATCTGGGCATTTAATATCGTTGGTAAGGAATGTCCTGTTGTGACATACTCTGCTACACTTAGTTGTAGTGCGAATTTATCTATTTATTTGTGATCATATTCATATCTAATGATATCATTTTTCAGAAATCTTTTGTTGTGACATAACCCAAGACATGGCTGTAATGTCGATTCAACCACGCATTCGTTATAATATCTACACTTAATACTAGGTATTTTTGTTCATGAAAGTCTTGCTGCGACATAGCCCGAGACGTATAGTTGTTGTGGCGATTATTTAATTGTGGATACACATTTTATTCACGAGTTCTTCAATGGAGTTTCTCTGTAAATCTTTTACATGCTTAAATGATTTTATTGTTTCGTCCTGTGAAACATCACATTTATCCATTCGCTGGTCACACTTCTGTGTAGTGGCCTCAATAAATTTGGAACTGTAGTCATTTGCCAAGAGATCCTCAATGATGTTTCTCACTTCCTCTTCTAAGTTGCCCTTGTTATTGCATATGGTTTTCGTATGTATGTATAATGAACGTGATCGGAGTTATGATTTAGGTACTGCTTCGTTTAAGTTGCTTCCTGTGGACTGTAGTGGAGATTGCATTAGTTTCCCTTCACCATGACATCCAGGAAGGGTAATTTGGCATTTTTTCTCTTTCTATGGTGAATTTGATCGATGCTCATATGTTATTTATGTGTTATGTGTATGTCATTCCATGTGATGAAAGTGTCATCAACATATCCCAATCAATTTGGTGTGATCCTTGCTGACTTAATTGCTTCATCTTCAAACCACTCCATGTTCTTGTGTCTGCAACCACTTTTGATAGTGGAAAACCAATCGGAAGTCCATCTTCTTGGGAAAAGTACTTATAGTTGAGCTGAAACTAGGCATTAGATAGTAGGCCTGCAATTAGTGACCTGGTGAGAAAAGGTAGTGTCATTTTCAAATCTCCAACTGCTTCATTCACGGGCACATCCTTGTAGCATCAAAACTGTTCATTTTTGAATAATTTTTTCATAATTCTATGAATGTTCAGAATCGTATAGGCTTATATCATAGTGAAAATGGAGGTTCATTTGAAATTCAAGGCTGAAAAAGAAATATATTTTTGCGGTTTCCATGAAAAAGCTCAAAATTGGCTTCAAATATATTTTGATTTAATGAAGAATAAACATACTCTTGCAATGCAACATACTGTGCGGTATTGGAACTTGCGTGAATGAGATTCGAATAAGCTTATTCGTGGAACTATCAATAGATTTCGGACAACATTTTATCTACTCGATGCAATAACAACGAAAAGACAAAGAACTGTACGTACAGAAGAAAATATCGCTGCTGTAAATCATAGTGTTAATGATCCAGATTTGTCTATTCGTCGACGTTCACAACAAGTTGGACTCTGTACATACACCACATGGAGAATTTTGCGTAAAGATCTTGGTCTACACCCATACAAGATCCAACTTATTCAAGAACTAAAGCCACTGGACCATAATAAGCGTCGTTTGTTTGCTGATTGGGCCCTAGAACAGCTTGAAGTTGATCCACTTTTTTATCGTAAAATTGTGTTTAGTAATGAAGCTCATTTCTGGTTGAACGGCTATGTAAATAAACAAAATTGCCGTATATGTAGTGAAAACAAGCCTCAAGAAGTTCTGCAGTTTCCATTGCATCCTGAAAATGCACTGTATTGTGTGCTTTACACACTGGAGGCATCATTGGTCCATATTTCTTTAAAAACGATGCTGGAGATAACTTTACAGTGAATGGTGCTCGTTACAGATCGATGTTCAATGATTATTTGTTTCAAAATTTGAATGGTATCGACGAAGAAGTGTTCTGGTTCCAACAAGATGGTGCTACACCTCATTCTGCTACCGTAACAATTGATTTATTGAAAGAAAGATTTGGCGATAACATTATTTCGAGAAACGGTCCAATTAATTGGCCTCCAGAATCATGCGACATAACTCCACTGGATTATTTTCTTTGGGGTTATGTCACGTCATTGGTTTATGCTGATAAACCAATAGGCGCTTTGGAAGCCCACACAACTCGTGTTATTGATGAAATAAGGCCTGAATTACTTGAAAAAGTGGTCAAAAATTGGTTAAATGCGGTTCCTCAGAGCTAGTCGTGGTGGACATATGCCGGAAATTATTTTTAAAACATAAATGTCATAAAATTATCTTTTAAATAAAAAAAAAATTGGCTTCAATCTTAATTTGAATGTGTTTTATTTCAATTTAAAGTTCTATCACTCTGAAAAAACACCCGATAGATCTTTTGCGAAGATCCCTCAGAAGCTTGTGCGAGTTGTGTTTATAATATTATATATTAATTGAATGTTTTGCTAAGTTTAGGAATCAAAAAAAAAGAAGACACTAGAAACCACAAAAAATATACATTGCAAACTTTCAAATGATTTGTTCTAACCCATATCAGCTGATTAACGCCGCCCTCTACTTTTATTAACTAATTTAAAAGTTCGTCGCTTAACCCAGAGTTGAAATCTCTGAACAGCTACACCAGGATTATGATATTTTGTTATTCAAATCGATACACTTTAGTATTTTTGAAATGTGAAATAGAGTCTTTTAATATATGGAAAAGCAATCTGATAAAATCTACATTCTGAACATGTTATCTTCTGTCATAAGTTACATATATAAAATAGAGAGGGCAGTTACTCATAAGTCTAATACGATTCTCCTGAAATAAAATTAAAATATCTTGAAAACCATTATGTATTTACCAATTATCTTCAAAGCAAAAGATGACTTTTAAAAAATTTTTGAACAATCATTGTGAAATTGAGAAACAATGAAATATGTTTTTTTTACCTTTTTGTTTATTGCAAAAATAAAAATTTCATTCTCGGATTCGATCTCTGGTCCTTTTATATTTCAGGGTGGTCTTTTAAGTTATCAGTGAAATGTGAAGATTACAAAAAACTGAGTCTATTTTGTGAAATATCGATATGAAATTAAAAATCCCTCAAGTTATCTGTGAAAAAATTTCACAACGTGATTCTAAAGGCAATTTGTAATAGAAAAGTTTCTAAAGTATATGGTCCAATTATCTTCCGTTGTAGAGTTATTCAAGATTTTACTATTTTGTAACGTTTGGTAATTTTTTCACTAAAATCATAGCATAACTTGAAGACTATTATCTAAATCAAAATTCAGTGTACACAATTGGAAAGAGCGGAAAATTCTCCTTAGACTAGGCTTCATGGATATTTATTACTTATTATAGGATGGTTAAGGAACAAATGATTATTAAAATGATTAAATTTCTTCAGCCATAATCTTTGGTCTGAATTTACTCTAAATTTCGGCCCCTAAGCCCACATTTACAGAGCTTTTCAATGACGTATAACATATTCTATTAAATCTTCATTTTCATTGAACAGTAGATGTGAAATTGTGAAAGTGCAAACAGTAAGGTATACTACTCTGTCAAGAAAGTACCGGGAATTTTCAATTAAAACAACATTTTTACATTTAATCGTCAAAATTTATTGGGTCGCCTTCAAAATAGGCTCCATTTGCTCCAATACATCTATGCCAACGGCACTTCCAATTATCGAAACATTTTTTATAGGCGCTTTCCGGGATGGACTTTAGCTCTCGCGCCGAATTTTGTTTTATGGCTTCAATCGACTCAAAACGGGTGCCACGAAGGGGCAATTTTAGTTTTGGGAAGAGGAAAAAGTCGCAGGGAGCCAAATCCGGCGAATACGGTGGTTGCTGAAGCACGTTTGTTGAGTTTTTGGGGAGAAAGTCAGTCACAATCGTAGCTCGGTGAGAAGGCCCGTTATCGTCATGCAAAATCCATGAGTTGTTCGCCCACAAATTTGGCCGCTTCTTACGGATACGCTCACGCAAACGTTTCATAACGCCTAGGTAATACTCCTTGTTTACCGTCTGACCCACGCCACGGATATCGAAGAAAACAATGAGCATCACCTTCATTTTCGAGCGGCTTTGGCGTGGTTTTTTCGGTTTCGGCTCATTTTTTGCCACCCATTCCGATGATTGCTGGCTTGTTTGCATATCGTACTCGTAGACCCAGGTCTCATCACCAGTTATAATGCGTTCCATGAATGTAGAATCGGAATTACAGCGATCCAGCATGTCTGAAGCAACCTGTTCGCGATGACGTTTTTGAAGAAAATTCAGGTCTTTCGGTACGAGTCGTGCGGCCACCTTTCTCATGCCCAAAATATCAATCAAAATCGTACGTGCGGACTCGTGGGATATCTTAAGATCATGTGCTATCTCTCTCAAGCTGGTACGACGGTTTTCCAGCACCCTTTCCTTAATTTTATCGACGTTATCTTCGATCGAAGCCGTCGATGGGCGACCATTTCACGACCGTCCTTGAAGGCTCTGTACCACTGATATGCACGAGTTTTCGATAGAGCATTATCACCAAAGGCCTTTTGCAACATTTTCAATGCATCGGCACACGAAAATTCATTTGCAACACAAAACTTTAAACAAATTCTTTGCTCAACGTAATCACCCATAGTAAAAATCGGCACGCACTCTGACATCGACTGACTTAATCAGCTGTTGCAAACACACTAGTTGACAGATCCCGCTCAAGCTTGGCATAGTAATTAAGGACAGTGGTACCAACCTAGGAAAAAAAATTTTACCTGCCTCATTGCCCCGCCAGATTTAAATCGATAATTCCCGGTACTTTCTTGACAGAATGTACATCATCTGAGGAAAAATAATTATTTACGACATTCTTTATTATTCATACAAGTTTAAAACCTATCCTAAAAAAATTCTGGAAGTGCCTGCCACCTTCTCTTATGCAAAGCATATATTGTTTTTGGATAGAATCCACTGTCCCCATGATTGCCTTAGCACCAGCTGGTCACGAATATGAAGAAGAAAGAAGTCTAGAGGTGTAAGGTAGATACTTCGAGCAGGCCATCTGATCGATCCGAATCTTCCTTTCCATTTTTCTTCTAAATGAACCTCCATCCATTCTGTAACTATTTTATAAGTATTCTGGACTTGCTGATCTAATCTAATCAATATAAAATAGTGATGATAGATTTGGTAAAACCTGATAAATTTGAAAAATATTTCCTGCTGTTATTACTGAGGTGTGTTATCATGAATCTTCATGCATCATCTAGCTAAAGTGTTTTCGTTTTCCAATATGATTATCGTTATGATTACTCAATAATTCCATTTTGCACATTGAGGATTTTTACATAAGACATAAGGGTAACATTATACATAACCGTCACATTTTCAAAATTGAGTAAAAGTAGTTTTTCCCCATCAAGAACAAAACGAACAGAATCGAACCCCACCGATTCAACTTCGGCGAGAACACTTTCATGTCTTTCATCTGTTTGTAAATGCACTATACCTCGCGCAACAGTAGGCCATGGAAGGCTGCTTTTCGCGTCTTTAAGTTCCGTGATTCGCGGTCACTGCGATGTTTGTGCTCTGTAAAAACGTGTGACCTTGGCAGAAAGTGATAGAAAATTGTTACGATAGGATACTATGGATTTAGATGAGGACCTCTTCTATAAAGGTAAATATTGGAAACATAGCTGTCACTTTTAGATTTTAATTTATTTTTATTCACATCATTAATGATGTGACCTATTGTCTATTGTTTCATTTCATTAATGATTTTTTTTATATTTAAATGATTTTGATTTTTTGAGAAACTGATGGAAATATTAGTTTTGCACATAGCGAAGAGTTTGAAGGATAATTATTCAAATTCACTGCAGAATTCGAAGTGTCATATGTTAGGTGCACAAAAAGGTGAACTGGTTCGATCAAAACGGGTTTGAAATGGGGTTGATGATATTTAGAGTGATATTCTACCAATGATAAAACTATTTTTGGCTCGCAATACCCAAACTGGGTATGCAAATCAGGTTTGATATTTAATGGACTGAAATAATATGAATTTTATAACTCATATTATTTGATCACATTAATTGAATATTAGAGATCTAGTGCTATGAGTTTCTAGAGAATTTACTATTTAAAGGTAATAGTTCATTCATATTTTTTCTTTGTGCGCTCGTTCCAGAGCTCCAATAATTTTGGCAATTTTTTTATATCTGGACGTTTACAAGCATGTTCAGTTCCGAAGAAACGATTCAAGACTTTAAATTTACAGGGTAGAATAAATGAATTGTTGGGAAAAACCAAAAATGAAACTTCTTGAATATTGCACCCTGAAATTATTTGGAAGCGATGGGACCAAAATATGTTGGAGAACAACTAAGTGATTCCGGAGGCTTAAATGAAATTGAGAACCGACTGAAAACACGAAAATGTTATGAAAACTTACCCTAGCCTGATAAATACTCTAGAATGAATGTTCGGGTATTCTTTTAACAATTCGACGTCTTTACTGAAAAATACCACAAGATCCAGAATATAAGAGAGACAGAATTGAAGATCTGGAGAATTCTTGTACCACTTGATTAATTAATTTCTTATTAGTGAAATTTACAAAGTTCTTGCTCACTGTTGCACGGGTGCGCCTACATTAAATCACAAAATAATGAAAAAGGAGAAAATTCTAATAAAAATTTAAATTAGAATATTCAGAAGCCAAAATTAATCATTATGATCAAGAAGCATGATAATCGCTACAGAAGCATATTAATCTCTGTCATATCGAGAAAATATATTTCTTAAAATAAACAATCTGTTTGCTAATTTTATTGAAATGTCAGAAACAATAATTGTTAGCTAAAAACCGAATAAATGCAACCAAATCTGAGCGATTGGTCAAAATCCACCCATGAGCTTCTGGAATATTCCCATTAAAAATGTTGCATCTTGTCATTACTTTCAGTGATTCCAAAATAACATTAAAATACCTTTATTTCAATATTCCTTTCAGGAAAATAGAATCATCACCTGGCTGAGAGTTCAAATAAATTAAACTTGTGATCTTTAAAATAATTTTTTTTATCGAACCAGAATTGAATATAACTGAAGAAGTTGATTGAATGGAAAAAGGAGAAAAAATATTTGGACCAGATTCAAATTTGCTGTCAATAATATCACAAAAACATTAATGAATATAAAAAGACTTCCATTATGCGCAACAGCTTTTCGAAAATAATTAATTTTCAAATAATGTCGATATTTTAAATATTGAAAATTAAGGCTTGTAGTTTAATTTCTTGGAAATATTTAAAATAAATTAACATAAAAATAAGAATGACCTTTCGAACGAATGAAATAAATTTTATTATATCCCTCTTTTTAACATTTTAAAAGATTACTTTGAACTTGATGCTGAACGAAATACTTCGAAGTTTGTGAGATATCCAAAGCAGTATATTTTGAACTTTGAAGTCTGTCAAGACAGACGCAACGTACTACTGAAATAAAATAGAAATAGAAACATGTGTTTCATTGATAATACTAATTATGTAGAATTTCTACCAAGCATCTAAACATCAATACAATTTTTGATTGTCTTTCTCATGAGCATCATATATCGGATATCGATGAGCAGGCACGATTAAAAAAATTATTGATTTCATTCAAGATGTGGTGAAAACATCGAAGAAAGTTATCCAATGCAAATTAAAGGTTATTTTGAATAACGGAATTTAGCAACCATATTTATAGAGTGGTCTATCAACAAAAACAGCTCCTGTTGACATCACGTACGAATTTCTTCAGATTCAGTAGCATCTAGATAAGAAATTTAAATAAAAAATGTAGAATCATCCATTCTGACAATAATATAACAAAATTATACAGTAGATGTGTTAATCAAATAGCCATTCACGAACTAACCTACAAAAGGATCACATAATATGAATACATGTGAGATATTCAGATAAATTAAAATTAACAGCCATCAAAACTTGTTGATATGTTGCAAAATCGAACGTTTACCATTGAAAGGCCATCATAAAAAAAGAGGTTATCGTCGATTTCATCTGAAGGTGAGTGCGATGGATCTTCAATTAAATTAAATGATTATATGATAAAGATCAGTAACATTATTCAGTAGTTAATTTTAATTAACCATAACAGGTGACATAATTTTTTTATATGCATGAATAACGTGTAAAAAAATCAGCCAGAATAATTGAATAGATTTTGTTTCATTTATAATCAAAGGATATAGTAACAAAATGTTGAAGAAAATAAGTGAATAAAAATTATTATTTCAATAAAAAAAATTGACCCTAATTGAGGGAACTCAATTCCTTTTTGAATAATATTCGAAATTTATGAAAGATGAATTCATCGTTCATTCTTTAATGGAATTTCTGATATATATAATTTTATCCTATAATTCAACCCCCTTCGATTTGCAGTAGCAAACTGTAAAATTTCGAATTGGAATTTTATCGTATAAAATTTTAAATATCTTATAGATTTATTCTGTTGACCGCCTACATATCTTAATTTAAATGTTTTTTTTTTAATAAAGTAGATAAAAACAACTTGGCTTAAGTTTCACTGTTTATTTGATGTCTGTTGACATAAATGTTTCGGGTTTATAGCCCATTTTGAGAACTGAAGAGAACAACACATAAAATCCTATTTATAATGGTAGGGTAGATTACAGGTACAATTTTGAAGAGTAAAAATATGGTGTTAGTTCGGTCCTAATCTTTTACAGATAAGAGCAATGGTGATAAATTCAATTGAAGTTGTTCATTTGTGATTGGTAGCTTCTTTTCATGTGCTAAACAAATTCCCAAACTTTTTAAAAAGTCCATTCTTCTGCTTTTATTACTACGTGTAAAATTTCAGGTCTATTGAAATCTTTAAAATGGTTGTTATTTATACAATGTTCCGAAAAACCAGATGTTATTTTATTATGTAATATACTTTTTTATGATCTTCTACCCTTATGTTTATAGATAGTTCTGTTTGGCCCATGTAAAATGCAGGGCATTCATTACAATATAATTTCTATATACCCCTTTTTTTCACACGTTTTACGACAGTCTTTGCTATTAGTGAACCTAAGACTTCAAAACTTTAGTTTCTTTATTAAAGTTTTCAATTGAGAGAGGAGTTGATAGTAACTTATGTATAAAGGCGTGAAAAGGAGACATTTTTATTTTATGAGGGTTATTATGTATTAATGAAATCAATATCAAACAATTTTTTATTCAAAAACTTTGAAAGTTAGATTAAATGAAGGTCTTAGAAAAAACCCGTTTCAATTTAGTAGACATAAAATTAACATTCATTACACAGTACCAAAAGCGGATTAAAGAAATATAAATTATTAACTAAAATTACTGAATAAATACTTGAAGGATACAAAATTTTGTATCGTACCTTGTATTATAAATACCAAATCCCTTTCCAAAAATGCAAAACATAACCTCAAGAACCTCTTCGAAAATAACTTGCTTCAAATAAGTTCCTTAAAAAAAATTCCCAAAACATCCAGAATATCTTCAGAAGGCAAAGTGTTCTGCATGTTTTAGTAATTTTTTTTGTTTTTGGATAGAAGATTCACCACTTTGGAAATAAGTATTCTAGGATTATTTTCAATCTAAAGACTTATTAAGTCGAAAAAGTTTTCGGAATAAAAATCCAAAGACACGTGGTGAATTTGGTCCTTCGGTAAGTTTCATTTAATAACTATACTCTTGATATATATCGCAAAAAAAACTGAGTAGGTGAGGTCGGGTGCATGGAGTGTAATTAATTTAATTTTTTGCAACTAGATATCTATCTTAACTTTTTTTTTGGGTCGTCATTCAATATTTCAAGTTGAGGACTACAGTTAAGATGAGCTCTATGAAGAGATATCATATTTTCAGAATGTAATCAACCTTGTGAAAACGAAAAAATTAAATTATTATTTTCAGAATCCGTTGAAGCTGAAACGTACAAAGTGTGAAATCTTAGGATAAACAGTCTATTAAGCAGAAGTACGGAACTACAGAGAAGTAATATGCATGAAACTATCTGATAGATTGGAGTTGAAAGTAGGCATTTTTATTACCTCACATTTACAAACAACATAAACTCTATAATGACTATAATGTTAATAACATTTCGTTTTTGAATTGATATCCTTTTTGTTCCTGTTCGATTTATCAACTAACCCATTAACATACAGGATTGGCCAAAACTGGAGAGATAGTTGATACTTTTAGGGCGTTATGAGTTTCAGCGTTCTCATATGTTGAAAGTTAAATAAATTTCACCGATATTTAATACCTTTATTACTCCAGTATAGTTCTTGCTCATGGTCGATGGGGAAATAAATCTCTCGGACAAATTGTTTTCTAGTTGTCCCAGTCTCTCGAAGAGGATTCTAATAGAATAAAAAAAATATATTTTCGTTTTTTTTAAGATTAGTTCAATTCTAATGAAATCATTCTCATTAATTAAATTGCCATTATTTTTTGATCAACTGAGAATCTCTAAATACGTAATGATATGAAATTACTTCTTTTCTTGATGATAGTTATCTGTATGAAAGATTATTATGATGCTAGTAGTTTAACCATTTTGTTTCTTTGGCCGATTGCAAGTCAACAATTTTTCAAGAGTTGCTAGAAGCTAGATAGTTTGCTTGTAATGCCGCATGTCATTTTTCTGTTGAAATGCTCGTTAGAGACATCCAGAGCACTCATAAACTTGACTACTCTCACACGGTCTTAAGCTTCTAAATAACGTTTATATTTCATTTTAAGTTCTTTGAAGACGTAACCATCGCTTCTACAAGAACTGGCACAATTCTCTTGACCGTATTGTATTCCCCTCAAAAAATAATTCACATGTTCTGGATTTGCATTGGATTCAGCTAGTTTTGTCGTAATTTGCTCCATATCTCTTTCGTTGGGACAACCGATAAGAAGAAACAATTGATTTCATTCCAAACGTTCGCTTTAAGAGTGAACTTTTAACTTAAGTATTTGATATATGTTTTTAATTTCGTTATCACAGATTGAAAACTTTGGTGAGTTCCTTTTTTTATTTTTTTTGTGTGATGTAATGATCAGTGAATTCTGTCCCTATGCCAGAGCAGAATCGATATATCGATATTCATCTTTGAGACGTAGTACCCAGTGTAAGTGTCAAAACTTTGCATTCTGCGATATACTATACGTACACCAATCATACTACTTTTCAAATCATTGATTTAGGATGGCTATTAGTGCTATTAAATCTTTAAGAGCCATAAATTCCAATTGGCGACCATAGTTTTTCTATAAATCGAGTTTTCCACTTCGTCCAAACTATCAGTATACTTAAAAAAATATATATGACACAGTAATTTATTTCCACAAAAACGTTTGTACTACTACAACAATTGTTTCACCACGATGTGGCTTCTTCAGGTATTACATTGTACTGTCTGATGGTATTCAGTGTAACCGAGTTTAACTACATTGTCAGGTACGTGACCAAATAATGGAAGCAAAAGTCATAAAAACTCTAGGTGTTTAATGGAATTTGCCGATAAAAATGCCATTAAGGAAAGATATTCAGTAATGGAGACTTATCAACATCTGTTTGTTCGTTCGAAAGGATTTTACGGGCATTATACCTGTTGATTTAAAAAAATTCTAAAGGTGTTAATCTAGAACTTTTGCTTTCAACGTGGATAATTTCATAATTATTGTTGAAGTTATGCCTGAATTCCTTAAGATGATTAGCATATGTCGAATGTACAGAATCGGATATATAACCCCTTTGGTGTTCTTGGACACGTTTCTTGAATGATCTACCAGCCTGGCCAATGTATACTAAAGGGCAATCTTTGCAAGTCAACTTGTAGACTCCGGATTTATTTTCTTTATTTGTTCGATCTTCATTGTTTTTTATGTAGGTACTAAGGTTATTAATTGTCTTAAATGCCGCGTTATAATTGAAACAATTTTTGAAATATTTAGCAATATTTTCAGATAATCCATTGACATAATATAACGAAAAATATTTCTGTGTATTGTCCTCTCTTATAATTGGGCACACGAGATTTAATGTCTTTTTTTGTTTGTTTATTGGATACCATTTTGTCTATAAGGAAGGGGTTGTAACCGTTGTTTGACGCTATTTGTTTAATAATATTTAATTCTTTCAAAAAGTGACATTTTTTGGATGGTGGGGTGATTTGAAGTTTTATGTATTGTGATGCCTGTATGTGTGGGTTTGTGAAAAATACTAAAATCATGTAAATTATTTAGTTTTGTTATTGTGAGGTCAAGAAAATTAATACTTTGATTCTTTTCTTCTTCGATTGTGAATTTGATTTTTGGGTGGAGTTTATTAATGAAATTCGTGAAGATATGTAGTTGTCGGTTAGTGCCTTTGAAACAACAAAAAATGTCATCTACATATCTATACCAATAAAGGAAATATTTGCTTATCGGATTTAGGTGTATTTTTGATTCTAGATCATCCGGATCAATCAAATATTTATCAGTATACTATTTACACATAATATTTTCCACCTTTCAAAATTTTTGCTGAGAAATATGTGTAGAAACCTATTTAGATTTCAACGAATACTGTTTGTTCAGCTCCGTTTGAGATTGGTTAGCTCACTTTCTCATATTGAAATCATCTAGTGGAGATTTTTGAGACTCCTACGTCTATTTCAATTATCGCAGGATTAATATGTCAATCATTTTACTTATTGATGGATTGGAGTCGGTAGGTCCTCAAAGATATCACATTTCATTCAACTCCCGTCATGTTGAAATATCGTCTCTTGGGCGGTAACATTCCTAAATTTCACCTTTGTACGGCCATCAAATTTAATAGCTCTTGGTCGTAAGAGTCCATCAATCATGGGGTACCAACACATTCATAATAAAATGTTAACAAGCCATAATACAATGTGCATATCGTCAGGTCATCCCATAACTTGCGAATGAGTGTTCACACCAATTGTTGAATTTTCTGGCTCCGAAGTTGCATCAGGAGTAATCAGTTAATTTTTCTTTTGAATTATGAAATTATCAAAAAGTAAACCTTCTAGAGTTTCTTTCTGAAATCAAAAGAAATGAATTAATATCAGGATTTTCAATAGGAACAAATAATTTCTTATTTGAATATGAACTCACCCTTGAACGTTTTTCATGATCTTCCAACTTCAATATGTCAGTGAAGTTGATGAACGAGAAACATTTGCAAATTATTGGATCAAGTATTTCATTACTTTGTGATATACAGTTCATTTCAAATGGAAGAGGAAAATTACCTGTTTTTTTGATCAGTTTCTTTTAATTTAAAGGTATACAGTAACCCAAGTTTCTTTATGTTACTACATTCCCAAAATAGTTTATTACAAGTTGTGTTTCAAGGTTTTATATTATAATATATAAGGAGCATGAGCTATGTTACCAGAAAAATTTTCGAATCGGGACAGTAAATAGGTTTCATTGATCGCTGAAACATAAGCAGCAGACATGCGCATGTTTCTAAGCGTATTGGCTTCAATCGAATGTGCGGTGTAATGTCCAATGAACACAAATCAGTCACGCACTTATATTTGCTGTGCATAGGAACACCAATGTATTTAACATACACAAGCGCCATCTAGTACACGCAAATAAACATACACGACATAGCCCAGCGAGCTCATTCAAGCTAAGAACTCAATTCCTGATTTTTTCTAACGTTAGAAACGTAGAAAATTTTCCTCATACTCAAGTCAGATCCAATTACGCCGTGATGCTCATATTCAAATAAATTTGTGTTATAACTAGAGATGTTTATTTCCTTCAGAATTACGGGACCTGGTGAATTCTTCAGCTCCGTTTCATTTAGAAGATTATGTTGGAGTTATCACTGTATTTAAAATTTTTTATTTATTCCAAGACGTTTTGGTTTTTGCCTTTCGGCATCAGATATAGAATTTCAAATATATCTAATTCTGTGAAAACACGATGGCTGGAAAAAATGTTTAGTGAAATTAGAGTTATCTTTCTGATGCTTGAATGTATTCATGCTACTACGTTCATGAAAACATAATTTATAAACTACTGAGTTATTATCCAGCCTGCTGTTGTTTTAAGCATCAAAGAATAAATTGGAAATATTATAGGTCGAAGTGAAAGATATTTTAATGTTTTTTGTGAAATTCATTCAAATTACGTTAGCTTGGCAAAGTTATTCAATTTTATTAATAAGGAGTATGAGCTATGGTAATTATATATATAATAATATAAGCTATGGTAAATTTTAGTACAGATCAGCCGAATTAATTTATTTTCCAATTTTATTATCTATTTTGAAATGGGGTATATTTTTGTCATAAGTTGGTTTTTATTTTGATTAATAAGTTAAATTTCAACTGAATAGAATGGTAATGAATATTTCTCAGAATTTATTGAATATACTACAATTACGGAAATATTTTTTGTAATTTTTTTTCAATTGAAATGAATTTACATCAAATAAGAAGCGACTCAATTAGAAAAAAATTTAGAAAAGCACTGACATGAAGTCAGGACCTTTTGTGCGCTTGTTCATATCATGATCCCACGAAATTTTGGATTAGCCTTTGTGTTATTATTTTATTTCGTACTGCTAACTTTAAACTGTAGGACTTTTGCTATGATTTCGTAGCTCTTGACCCACCTTCGCTCGCAATTTTTTGTTTGTTTTGAACCTTCTAATCATTAAATCCTTGCGAAATTGCGAAAAACCATTAAATAATAAATTTTAGATTTAGGGATTTGTAGTTTGAAAAATATTGGAATTTTTTTTTAACAATTTCAACATAAGAACCATTTATTTTATAAACAAAAGATTGAACTCAGTATAACTCTATAAATGTAGATCTAACCGAGTGAATTCTACGTAGTGGAAAGTTGTTATGTGATTAATTTATGTGTATCCTATTTTTTGGTGAAGTGCCCAGAGTACTTACCAATAATTGATTTCAATAATGACATAGTTTACTTAGCCTTTCACTGAGTGCATGTTTTATGGGCTGGTAGGTTCATGTGGTTTTACTAAATTTGAAGAGTCTGGGTGTAAGGAAATAAATATATCTGCAAATCAATAAAAAACCAAAATTTTTTCAACGAAATCGATTTTAACTTGATGAGAATCTATTCTAATTACAGAGATGTGAAAACAAACCAAATTCGACATAATATTTTCAGATAAATTATATTTCGAATACATTATTTTTATTCGAAAATATTACATCATGACGTAAGTAAAAATTTTGCCAACCAAAAATATTTCCAGTTTTTAATTTATTTGATCGAAAATATTTACCGATGCAGCAAACTACAAAAAAAAATTCAAACTGGGTTCGATTTGAAAAAATTATCTTCATATTTTAATTTAATCAACCAGAAATATTCAAGAATTCTTTATTAGTTTAGGTGAAAACACGGTTTCTTGAATATTACAGTTTGTAATGGATGTGATGAATACGTTGAAATTATTCTAATCCTAATAAACACCTTCATAACTCTATAAGTACTAAAATTTCTTTTTAAAAAGGTAGATTGAAAAATACTTTACTGAATCCTTTTGAGGTAATTTTAATTCTAAATAATAATTCCTTATACAAGCTAGTGTATATGTTCGTTTTCAGTAATTAGTTGTCTTATTTACATTTTTTTGACGTGTTATTTATATTTGGTTTGATGGCAAAATTTATGCTTTTATCATTAAAGGAAAATGTTATTTTATTGTTTCAGAAAGTAATGCACAAACGTAGCAATATATTTGTCCAAGCCTTCACCAGATAGATATTAGATCTTTTAGTCAGACTAAAGGTGGCCATCTAGAGTTTGCATTTTGAAGTAGTTTGGCAACACTTCTATAAATTAGTGTTTTGACAGAAAGTTAGTATGATATTTGACATTAATTAGATGAATAGCTTTACGCTTGAACAAAACTGGGAAATATTAAGAACTCATTTCCAAAGTGGTGAATCTTCTATCGAAACTGTTAGAAATTTACGTGGAAAATTCATTAGAAACGAAATGCCTCACGGCAATTTGTGGATCAGTTTGTTCATTATTTGATGAAACAACCCATTCACGTTCTCGTTCAGTGAGTACACGTGAAAATATGGCTTCTGTAGATCAGAATGTGGCTGAACATCCATCAACATCAACTAGTCATCTTGCTCAAGAACTGAACATTTTTCGCATTTGTCTGAAGATAATTTGGCATACAGACCTCGGTATTAGGGCTTACAAAGTTCAACTAGTGCAAGAAGTGAAACCATCCGATGAGAATTTGAGCAAAGTCTCTAAAATATAGACAATATAAGGTTTTTAATGTGAGTTTTTTTCGTTTCTGGTCATTCATATTAATTTCACTTGTCGACAAGATTTTTGTAACACAAAGCAGATCTTAATTTTTTGATGGAAATACCCTTCTTATAAAAGGAAAAATAGTTCTAAAGCCCTAATACTTTTCAATACCTCAATAAAACCATTTTACATTAGTTAGTAGTCAATTTTATGAGGGGATGGTTGAAATGGACGCATTTTATAACAGAAAAAGTAATTTAACTATGTTGTTCACAATATTTGACAAAAAATTAACATTAAATATCAGTCTTCTGTTGAGTTTCGAAGTGAGTGGTTCCCTGTGTGTAGATAAGAAAGTGTTTCAAGGACAAAAATGACGATACAGTTATATCTGTGGAGAATTTATGGTGAAATCACAAGCCAGGCCACTTTCTAAAAATATTAAAAAAGCCTATTTCCAATATTCTGGTGTTTTAATTGGAGATCAAGACAAGCAGTGAGCTCCCCGTGTGTGCTGTGTTAGTGTAGCGTATCACTGGTGCAGTGGATGAATGCGAAGAGAAAAAGCATGTCTCTTGGACTCCATATTGTATGGCAAGAACCCACTAATCATTTAGACGATTGCTATTTCTGCCTGACAAAGACTGAAGGTTATTGCAAAAAAGGAAAGCAAAAGATCGACTATCCAAATTTGCAGTCTGCCATACTACCTCTTCCTCATAATGCAGATTTAGCAGTGCTGATCGCAACTTTAGATCCGCAAAATATTGGTTTGGAAGATATTTGAGACAACGCATCATCAGGCAGCTCCAAAGAACAGTATACCTACCCTACAGTCAGAACTTCTTGGTTCCCGTGTTAAGGAATGGAACTTATTAGGCAACGAAACTAAAATCATGAATCTCAGAAAAATAAATGCTCCGTTTTCTGCATTCTACAGTATGTAAAATTCGTTGTGTGCGTGTACTGATATTGATGGTCTAATGCAGGAATTTGATATTGAGCATTTCCCCTCTGAGAGGCGTTTATTTATAGATTCGTCTAAATATAGTTTAAGAGCTGTGTTATTGCATAATATAAATTTAAAACCCTCTATACCAGCTACCCAATCATTGACGTTGAAAGAAAGTTATGAAAATATGCGCACTCTTTTGGATAAAATAAACTACAATACGCAAATATGTGGGGACTTAAAGGTTATAGGAATTTTAGTGGGGCTCTAGGGAGGATTTACTAAATATTGCTGTTTTCTGTATCTATGGGATAGTCGTGCAGTAATTCAGCATTATGTTACAAAAATTTGACCAGAAGAAGTGTTTTTCAACAGCGATCTCAGAATGTTAAGCTTAGACCTATCGTAGACCCCAAAATGCCTTTCTGCCTCCTTTTCACATTAAACTTGGGCTGATGGAAAACTTTGTGAATGCTATGAATAAAGATGGTGATGGATTTAAATATTTACAACAAGTCTTTCACAAGTTAAGTGATGCATAATTAAAGAAAGGCATTTTTATTGGACCAAAAATCAGAAAATTGCTCGACGACGTTAATTTTACAGCTAAGCTTATTAGGCAGGAACTCAGAGAATTGACTTAAGTAGTAGTAGTAAGAAGACTTTCAGACAACAATATGGATGCAAACTGCCAACACTTAGTAAATGAACTATAACATGCCTACAAATCGCTTGGCGCCCGAATGTTATTAAAAATTCATTTGCTCCATTTACATCCGCCATTATTTCCTGAAAATTTGGGAGTTGTCAGTGACGAGCAGGGTAAAACATTCCGCCAAGATATTATTATGGACGATGAAAATTCGCTATCAAGGACGATGGGATCTAGCCATGATGGATGATTACTGCTGGTTTTTGAAGAGAGAAGATATGACCCCTCATAAAAGGAAAAAAATAAAATTTAATTAGTATTTTAAGTCAATATTTTTAATCTTTGTGCTCTTCGTAAATTCAAGGTACGTTTAGTAGGTGAAAAATTAATAAATTAATTCTGAAATAATTTTTTCCAATACATATAGACATTGTAACATTAAATGTGGTTCTTTAAATGTAACAAGAAAACCTACAATTTTTATTTTCTCATTTTCGTATTTGGATGCGTCCATTCTACCATAATTTACTATTCAGCTTCATGTTACAACCCAAAAAAATTTTTTGTCGGCCAGTGTAACATTTTCCACTGATGGCAGTTCAGCCCGTTTTGATTTCGTTGCAAAAATGTCGATTTGAAAACCTCATTAACATGCCATGTCCTGTTTCCAAAAATATTCCAAAAGAGTTCCTTTTCTAAAGGTGAAAAATTGCATAACAAGAAACACGAGCATTCAAATTTCTACCTCATTAATTTAATATGCATGCAGAGTAACCTCGGCCTGGCCATAATTTGGGGCTGTGCATCACGATCGATCGTTTCTTTTCATGTGATGATAATCGAATCACACGAAAGAAATTACGTCAGGTGCTTTTGATTTGTCTCACTTTCTTCGACCAAGGAACGACAATCGATAGACTGGCCTAATGTAATCTTAGTGATAGGTAACCCTCGTCAGATGTGGGAAGTGAGGATATTATAATTTTTGCTTTTATGGATAGCTGGAAGTATCCTCATAATATGATGTCTGAAGACGACTATAAATTGTAGGTAGTTATATAACGTCAATTTTTAAAATGAAGAAAGTATGAGCCAATGAGCCTTTCATATTACACGCCTCAATTATACAGAAGAATATGGCTGATGTTCTTGAATTTACATGTCAAAATGAAACACTTTAAAAGATAAATATCGAAAAAAATTGTCTTATTACTTACTAGAAGTAGATACAGTACGTCCCAGATATGAAAAAAGATAAAAAAAGGTTTTTTACCTGATAGCAGGATCATTAAAAAATTTAAATATCAAAACAGATTTAATCCATTAGTCTCCCATAATTTTAATTTAAAAAAATTTGGTTCAAAAACTTTTAGAATTAAATTAATTGAATTATATCCAACAATTGAATTCACACAGGAAGATGAAGTAAATAATAGCATCAATTTCTTAGGTTTAAAAATCACCAAAATTAATAATAGACATGACTTCTCCATATACAGAAAACCTACACATACAGATGGTACGATTCATTATACTTCAAGCCATCCATTTTCACAAAAATTGTCAGCTTATAATAGTATGCTTTATGGATTGGTTAACATACCCATGACGAAAGAAAATTTTGACAAAGAGTATAAAACCATTAAACAAATAGCTTTCAATAATGATTTTAATCCTTTAATTGTAGACAATTTACCTGATAAAATAAATTACAAGAAAGCAATATCACCTGTATATCCAAAATTTCAAAATTCAAACGAAATCAAATTTATTTCATTAACTTGCATAGGCCAAAAATCTGAAAAGATTGCTAGATATTTAAAGAAAAAAGAAAAATATAACATCTCTTTTAAAACTATTAATTCTTTAGGTAGCTTAATAAAAAATAATAAAGACGTCATTCCTAACAACAAAAAAGTGATTGCCCATATGTATATGTGGGACAGACAGGGCGTTCATTCCAAACAAGGATACGAGAACATGAAAAATGTTACATTAATAATAAACCGAATTCAACTTATGCCAACCGTTTGTTAGAGACTGGCCATAATTTTAATATGAACTATGAAATATTACATATTGAAAACAAAAGTCAGAAACTAAATCTGTTAGAAACTTTAGAGATCAATAGATATAATAAAAGACAAATTTTATTGAATGATCAAATAGATTTAAACAGATCCCCCCTACTTAATATTTTTCATTAATTGTATACCATCTCTTTCCACCCCTCTATTTTTTGTACCAGAGCTGTGTATTTGAGGTCATGTTTTGGATTGTATACCTCAGTTTAAATACTCACCTGATGAAGTCATGGTATGACGAAACGATTGTCGTGTAAATCAATAAAATAGCGGAAGTCAACATTTGTTTTTCTTATATTAATGTCTTATAAGCACAGCTTATATTTAATATACATATAAAATCAAAACTCATTATATAATATCAAATGGAATAAGTAACCCAACAAATATAAATTGTCAATTAAAATTAATGAATGAATATTTGAAGGAGACAAAATTTTGTTTCTGATCTTACAATTATGAAAACTAACTACTTTTCAAAAAAACAAAACATAATTTTGAGAACTTCTCAAAAAATCATTTATTAGAAATATTTAATATATTTAAATATTTAAATAAGTTACTTCAAAAATCCCCAAAAACATGTATCATATCCTCAAAAAACAATTAGAATTCAGATAAGGTCTTCATCGGTACTACTTCACATTTAAAAAATAAAATCAATCAACAATAAATAACTTAACTCTTAGACCCACTGGATCCTCGTTTGAACACACTAACTTTAAAATCCGAGGAATTCCATGTTCATCACAAAAATCACACAAAGCTTTATGGTCTTAGGTAGACCACATAATAATTATATCGGGTGTTTTTTTTAGAATGATAGAACTTTAGATTGAAATAAAAAACATTTAAATTAAGATTCAAGCCACATTTTTTTTTATTTGAAAGATAATTTTATGGCATTTATGTTTTGAAAATAATTTCCGACATATGTCTACCACGACCAGCTCTGAGGAACCGCATTCGACCAGACCAATTTTGAACCACTTTTTCGAGTAATTCAGGCCTAATTTAATCAATAACGCGAGTTATGTTGGCTTCCAAAGCGTCTATCGTTTCTGGTTTATTAGCATAAACCAATAACTCGACATAACCCCAAAGAAAATAATCCAGTGGAGTTATGTCGCATGATCTTGGAGGCCAATTAATTGAATCATTTCTCGAAATAATGTTATCGCCAAATCTTTCTTTCAATAAATCAATTGTTACGGTAGCAGCATGAGGTGTAGCACCATCTTATTGGAACCAAAACAATTCTGGGTCGATATCATTCAAATTTTCAAACAAATAATCATTGATCATCGATCTGTAACGAGTACAATTCACTGTAACAATAACTCTAGCATCGTTTTTAAAGAAATATGGATCGATGATGCTTTCAGCGTGTAAAGCACACCATACGGTGCATTTTTTAGGATGAAATGGAACCTGCAGAACTTCTTTAGGATTGTTTTCACTCCATATACAGCAATTTTGCTTGTTTACATAGCTGTTCAATCAGAAATCAGCTTCATCACTAAACAGAATTTTACTATAAAAAAGTGGATCAACTTCAAGCTGTTCTAGGGCCCAATCTTGCTTTAGTTCTTGAACCAGTTGGATCTTGTATGGGTGTAGACCAAGATCTTTACGCAAAATTTTCCATATGGGGGATGCACAGAGTCCAACTTATTGTGAACGTTGATGAATAGACAAATCTGAATCATCATCAACATTTTAACTTACAGCAGCGATATTTTCTTCTGTACGTACAGTTCTTTGTCTTGTTGTTGTTGTCGCATAGAGTAGAGAAAATGTTGCCCGAAATCTATCGATAGTACGACGAATAAGCTTTTCTGATGGACGATTATGTAAACCATAAATTTCCCGAAGTGCTCTATAAGTTTGGCGAATAGAACACTGATTTTAAAAATTAATTTCAAACAATTTTTAAACGTTGTTGCGGCCTGAGTCTCCATGAAAATTTGTCAATTCTTACTGAAAAGAAATGTCAAAACAACATGGCTTCTACCTTCTGTCAAATCACAGTTATCCCTATCTAAAGTACTATCACTCTAAAAAAACACCCGATATAATGAGATTTTTTTAAATCTTAATATAATTATATATTATATATAAAATAAAATAACAAGAAGAAGTTTTTTTATTGATAGAAGGATTATTACAAAATTTGAATATTAAAACATATTAAATATAAGCAGTGCTTGCTCATAAGATACATTTTAATTCTAAAAGTTTTTGAATAAAATTTTTTTAAATTAAAATTATAGGAGACTAACAGATTGAGTATGTTTTGATATTCAAATTTTGTAATAACACTTCTGTCAAGTAAAAAGCCTCTTCTTATTATTTTTTATATAAAATATATAATTATATTTAGGTTTAAAAAATCTCAGCATATAAATATCATATCGTTTATCTAAGACCATAAAATACCTCACAAGCTTTATTAATTTCCAAGGTATAAAAAAATTCAAATCATATTCAACGATTAAACTGATATGAAGATATCACCTCGTTTGAATATTTTTTGAGTGACTTGTATATCTTATGGATTTTTGTAACAAGCAGGAAGTTTTTCAGATTTTCATTTAATATGTATACCTACACTACAATGTGGACTGGATTACTCCGTGAAACAAATTTACTTAGTCAGAATGTAATACCTAATAAATGGAAATTTAACGTTTTATATATCGTCCAAATTAAAATGGATTGGATGCTTGCATGATTTTTCAACTGGCACTAATGTAAAATTATTCTTTTCATGAAGCAGATTACATTGAATAAACCGATGTAATTTTCATTTTAATTTTATACTGTAATTCACAGAAAGATTATTCAGGGTTCGATCTTAAAAAAAGCACTACAAAAACTGTCATTTTTATTGCCAATAATTTTGGGTGTACATGAAAAACATGTTTTAAATAATTTTCTGGTAACTGTCACACAAAGTCTTACATACACAATATGTGCACGATATTTCAGGAAAACTTTCATGTAATTAACGGTAAAGGTTCTTATCGACTTTTTCATATAATAAGGAGAAAATAGCTATCGTTGAATGAATATTGATGAGACGGAGAAATTGTTCATTTTCATGCAACATACAGTCAAGTTTTCCCATAATTCCTTACCACTTTCTGAAGTATTTCCGAAGAAATTAATCATAATTATACCGATCGCAATCTTCCACATATAATCCGTGTAAAATTAATTTATTCATATGTATGCATTACACACGATACAAAACGCAGGTGACGAAAATGTGTTTCTAATAACAATATAGTGTAACATCCGATTGTTTGCAAATTGCAACAAGATGATGTTATTGGTTCTTTACGATGACGAGTAACAGGCGACTAAAAGGATCAATGTGTTTATCCGTGTGAAATTTATATCTTTTCAATAGGTTAAGTGTCCTCTTCAAAGTCCAATAATTTTGCTTGGGAAAAATTTGAAAGTGTGGGAGACTTTCGACATCCTCGTCTATATGTATTGTTGAATTAATTGTTGATTTTCGATAAATGGCGATTGTTGGGAGTTAATAATATGGGTTCTGAATTTCGCGAGATATTCAAATCATGTGTATCACGACTGATTTGCATAAACGCCTACTTTCTTACTTTCATGGGATTTCCTTTTATTCAAGTATATAAATCTAATTTGATTTAGTTGGTCAAACAGATTACAGTTGGCGTCTACGAGTATATATTGTTGTCTTCAATAGAAAATAAAATGCTTCCGATTCATAAGCCAATGTATGATTCACACGCTATTGAACAATATCACTTTGCAGTTGGAAAAGTTTCACTCTTGGAAATTTGTGATTGTATATTTTCTGCTTCATAGCGCTTTCTTTACATTTTCCATAGATTTGCAAGAAAAAATTACATTGCAATTCCGAAAATTCCCTCAAACGATTGCACTGAACGTACGTGAGGTGAAAAAAATAAAATAAAAATAAAATAGAATGAATTGAATTATTTTCTCTTGTCTGTTCGTCTCAAGCAGGAAAATACTCGAAAGAATCAAGTCTTTATCTAATGCATATATAATCAAATCTCATTATATAATATAAAATGAAATAAAAACCCAACAAATATAAATTGTCAATTGAAATTAATAAATAAATATTTGAAGGACACAAAATTTTGTTTCTGATCTTATATTTATGAAAACTAAATCCTTTTCTAAAATAAAAAACATAATTTTAAGAACTTCCCAAAAAAAACTTTATTTGAAATATTTAATATATTTAAATATTTAAATAAGTTACTTCAAAAATACCTCAAAATATGTATCACATCCTCAAAAAACAATTAGAATTCAGGTAAGGTCTTCTTCAGTCCAACTTCACGTTTAAAAAATAAAATCAACTTTTAGCCAACAAGTTCATAACAACAGTTTATTTTGGGATACATATAGTATTTCAAGATAATCAACGTGAATCTTATAAAGGGTACAACAATATGATCACGTAGAGTTATTGGACAAAGAGAAAAGTGTTCTACCAAGGCAATACACAGGTGTACACACATCTCCCTGTAGGTATTCTTGTTTCTAAACCTGAAGAAATGGATCGTTGATAAGAAATTTAGGTCGAAAGAATAGGTCATCACTGAAACAAATAGAAATTTTGACGGCTTTCAGAAAACCTATTATTTGCAAGGAATAAAAGAAACACAACGGACTGAATATATTGAAAAATAAAACGCTTCTTTGGCTAGAAACATTTTTTATTCAATAAATCACTGACTCATCAAACTGATGAGTCATCAGTTTGACGTTTTTGGGATTTTTCGAATGGCCGAAAAAATATTGAAATGAAAAAGGAGATTTGAATCCATGATATCAGATAAAACTGTATTAAATTTTTTTGATATTTACTCTCATTCGTAGAAATTTGATGTCATTTGTTATTTATGTCCTTCTTTTTGAAAGTGAAAGTAGTACTTTGAATAAGACTAGAGTACTTCATTCGACTAAATCAATCGAAAATTACATCAGTTAACATTGAATTTCATTGAAACAATAACATTTTTATTATACGCTTTTCATGATATCGACATGACATAAAGCCCGTCATTATTGACTATGATTTATGACGACCTTCGGTTAAACTTGAGGTCAACTATCTCTCAATATTCAATTCGATATTTACTGTACTCCCACTAGAGTCAAAAGGTCACTTGCAGAGCGTTTGATAAAGATATAAACGACCGGTGATAATTGGCAGTTAAAACAATATGGACCCAGATCAACCGGTTGGTTTCGTGTGTTATAGATTGCGAGAAGTTCGGCCATGATACGGTTAAGTCTTTGGTTGACATTTTCGAAGCAGAAAGGAGGACTACTTCAATAATTCGTCCATCTGAAAAGGTTATAATTGATATAAATCTTTACGTTTCCTTTCCCCTGTTCTGTTACCATCGAACAGCAAAACCCTATTGTGAAATTCTTCAGTAATAGTTGTTTCTGCAGTAAAACTTCTATCTTAGCAACCAGTGTCTGCAAAAGAAGACAACTCATCATGCCTTCTTGTACAATTTGTAATCTATAATGATATTCAAAAGAATAAAAATTAATTTATTCATTGAGTTTACTGAATAAGCCAGTATTTACTTCCAATTTAAAAATAAAATAGTTTATATAATTTTGCTACAGAATTATTTTTTAAAATTATTGGAATCAGTCTGGAAACAGCAGTTATAATATGTAAGAAAATAATTAGAAACAGATTATAATTTCTTATTAGATTAAAATATATACTACACAAAAATACTTCAGTGGCGTCCTACAATAAACTAAGTTAGCATTGTGAATTGAAACTCTTCAATGCTTTTTTACTTTGAATTACTTAATGTTGTTTACCTACAGCTTCAGCTCATTCCATCATGTAATTATTCAATATTATTCGAGTACTGATTAAAATTCTTATGTATTCATTAACATTAAAGCTTTCAGTAAAATTTTTATTTCGTAGACGTTCCTTAACAAATTGAAACTGTACAAAAATGGTTATTCGTGATCTCCAGTGATATTTACATACTCGTAGATGTGAAGATGCACATTACGTAAAAATTTCACTGTGATGCCATGTAACGAAATTAGATATCATCAAAACAAAATTTGCAATGTTTGTTCTTTCTGTTTTAACTGACATTAATATAATGTACCTAATATTTCACCAATTGTGTTTAAGTGCTTTAGAAAGCGATGAACTTACTTAGATGAACGAGGAATTCTCGGATACGCGTGTTCAGTTGATACATTGAGTAAAACTTAATATTTGTTGTTATTGTTGATTTTAACGGTTCAAATTACCACTGCGCCTTCAAAGAATTTCCATAATGTTCATTCAAACATAGGTACTTTCTTTTTTTTTCATTTGAAAAATTTTATGGGTGAAATTGTATCTAAATTACGTTTTATACAATAACAGAAATATAAGTGAATCACAAAGAAAGCACAGAAAAAAATAGATTATTTGGAGGTATAGGGAGAAATGAGTTGAGATAATGGAAATCTTAGAAGTTCAATGTACTAAAGAAATTTTCCACATATTTTCCAATATAAATTTAATTATGTTAAATGCAGCATCAGTCAATCCCCAGGTGAGGTATTTTTTGGAAATCCGCATGCTATTCCAGCATTTTTTAGTCACTCATCACAAAGTATTGGATAGATTTGTTAAAAAAAATTCCTCATGGTGGTTCTACTCGTTACAATTTCAAAAAACGAATTGTAACTATAGTTTTTGTCCATAGAAATTTTTTAATAGAATATGCAGAACAAATAAAATCAAATGTTGATAACAGAAACGTAGCGAGTGCTACATCTACAATTAGACGAATTCAGCAGGATCTAATTTGTGTTTTTCGGTTGAATTGTTTTCAGCGTATTATGCCTCATGTAGTTATTCTATTTTACCATTTACAAAAGAGAAAAATTGAGGCCACTTTATCTGATGAAAATTTGCTTGCAAAATACGAAAGAATAAATCTGCCAATGCTCTAAAATTAATCACAAATATAACTTATTATATATAGAAAACGATCATACTATCCTAGCGAATGAACAACAAGCACTGAAGACTGACAGACCTTGCACATATATTGTATGGTTAAACAAATAATAGTGGAAAAAATTGAGCGCAACAAACCAGCATCTTTCTGTTTCATTTATCTGGAGAAGGAACGGAAACAACAAAGATGAAAGTAGTTAGCAGAATAGCTGGAAAAACATTATGAAACAGAGAGGTAAAATATAGGAGGAAAATGGAAAATAGACAGCATAAATGGCTGGTTTTGAAAATGAAGGTTCGAATGAAATGATCGGGTAAATTACCATTAGAAAAAACTATCTACAGACCTGGAAGTCGATGGACCAACAACTTGCAAAGATAGCAAATCTTCGATGTAGATCAAGCAATGCGCCTATTTTGAAGTTCAAAGAAGATGGAACAATACTGTGATAATACTTTATTATTTCTGTTCAAACTCCTCCTTCACCATCTCCTTTTTTAGAGGTGCATAGCTATCTATGATTCCTAAAACCACAGAAGCCTGGAACTTTTTACATTCACCCATAAAGAAACAAGTCCAACTGCTATTTCAACCAGAAAAATGTACACCTTTCTCTATTCATCCTCTCATTCCTATTATATACCTACGTTACGTCTTTTCCTGATATGGCCATCCAATGATCCCATATTTCGATTTATCTGAATCACAACTCCGGAACAATAGAATAACGCAACATCGCTCATACGGCTTGATCTCTAACATTGACACACTAATGTTGCACAATCGCAGGTATCTTCACTGTTTTTCTGCATCCTCCAGTGAATAGCATTCGATTCGAACGGTTGATCATCAGCGTACAGAGCGGATTGGTCTTGTCATGTAAAACCGGTACGTGAACGTTTTCGGAGGATTTCAATCAGTGATCTTCATCGTGACTTTGATTTGCCGTCATCATTGACATGATTGAGATCTTTTAACACATTTAATTACGTGCAATTCAGGCTGAAACTTAAAAAAATGAAGCAGAGAGTGTCAGCAACATTTATTTAGATAGTTCAGTTTTCAAGGAGGTTTTTATTTTCATTCTGGTATCTGAATGTCTCATTCACCCTGTTTTTACATAAAGGTTTTTTATGAGTATCGAATTTTGAGACAATATTATGAACGTCCCTTCATGGAATGCAATATTATATACCACTTAACTTTCACGGAATACCTTCTTGAAAATCTTGATAAAGATACACAGATTTCAGCAAGGCCTTTGATAAAGTGAACATTCACTTGCTGATCACTAGGTTGCGTGAGGTTGGCGTGTTTTATCGGGTGTTTTTTTAGAGTGATAGAACTTTAAATTGAAATAAAACACATTCAAATTAAGATTAAAGCCAATTTTTTTTTTATTTGAAAGATAATTTTATGATATTTATGTTTTAAAAATAATTTCCAGCATATGTCCACCACGACTAGCTTTGAGGAACCGCATTCGACCAGACCAATTTTGGACCACTTTTTCGACTAATTCCGGCCTTATTTCATCAATAATACGAGTTAAGTTGGCTTCCAAAGTGACTATTGTTTCTGGTTTATCATCATAAACCAATGATTTGACAGAACCCCAAAGAAAATAATCCAGTGGAGTTATGGCGCATGATCTTGGAGGCCAATTAATTGGACCATTTCTCGAAATAATGTTATCGCCAAATCTTTCTTTCCATAAATCAATTGTTACGGTAGCAGCATGAGGTGTAGCACCATTTTGTTGGAACCAAAATACTTCTGGGTCGATACCATTCAAATTTTGAAACAAATAATCATTGATCATCGATCTGTAACGAGCACCATTCACTGTAACACAATATTACGATAAAAAAGTGGATCAACTTCAAGCTGTTCTAGGGCCCAATCAGCTAACTAACGACGCTTATTATGGTTAAGTGGCTTTAGTTCTTGAACGAGTTGGATCTTGTATAGGTGTAGACCAAGATCTTTTCGCAAAATTTTTTATGTGGTGGATGCACAGAGTGCAACTTGTTGTGAACGTCGACGAGAAGAAAAATCTGGATCATCATTAACACTTTGACTTACAACAGCGATATTTTCTTCTGTACGTACAGTTCTTTGTCTTGTTGTTGTTGTTGCATCGAGTAGAGAAAATGTTGTCCGAAATTTATCGATAGTTCGACGAATAAGCTGCTCTGATCGACGATTGTGTAAACCATAAATTTCAGGAAGTGCTCTATAAGTTTGGCGAATAGAACACTGATTTTGAAAATAACTTTCAACAATTTGTAAACGTTGTTACGGCATGAGTCTTTTCATGATAATTTGTCAATTCTTACTGAACAGAAATGTCAAAACAACAGGGCTTCTACCTTCTTTCAAATCACTAGTTCTCCCTATCGAAAGTTCTATCACTCTAAAAAAAAACACCCGATATATTCGCTATACGCAGAGATTCCAAGATATTAATAATACACTAGCGCCATCTAGAGTATGCAAAATACATACACAGAGACTCTAAGATATCAATTATACACTTACGCCGTCTAGAGTGCAAAATACATACCTTTGCGAGTTAATTCAAGTATTTACTTTTACATTTATTTAAATGTATTCTCACGTTACCAACGCAGAATACACTTTCCTCATGCTCAAATCACACCATAATTTGTCGTAATGCTCAAAAATTAGCATATTCATATCAAAATAAGTTGATTCGGCTGATCTGTACTAAAAATCATTAATGAGAAGTATGAGCTATGGCAATAGAAAGTTCTAGATATCGAGATAGGGTAACATATATTTGTATAACAATTCTATACTCAAACAAACTCGACAAGATCAGATCACATTGGCAAATTGCAGACATGCGCACGTTTCAAACTGATTTGTTTTATTCTTCAATGTGAGTTAGTCACTCCAAATCTGTCAAGTATCTATATTTGCTATACACAGCGACTCTAAGATATTAATAATACACTAACGCCATCTAGAGTATGCAAAATACATATACAGCGACTCTAAGATATACCTTTGCGAGTTAATTCAAGTAAAGAAATGTATTCTCGATATTTTCACATTACCAACTCAGAAGAAGACAGTTATCTGTCTTGTTGTTGATGCATCGAGTAAAGAAAATGTTGTCCGAAATCTATCGATAGTTCGACGAATAAGCTGCTCTGATGGACGTTTAAGTAAACCATAAATTTCACGAAGTGCTCTACAAATTTGGCCAATAGAACAAATAACTTTCAACAATTTGTAAATGTTGTTGCAGCGTGAGTCTTTCCATGATAATTTGTCAATGCTTACTGAACAGAAATGTCAAAACAACATGGCTTCTACCCTCTGTCAAATCACAGTTATCCCTATCGAAAGTTCTTTCACTATAAAAAAAACACAGAGCATGTTGGTTTAAATCATACTAAAGCAAAAGGTAACGATATGTTTCAGTGGAGGAACATTAGTCACGATACTTTTCAGCAACTTCTAGTGTACCTCAAGGCTCTCATTTGGGTCCCTTATTGTTTCTCATATAGATAAATAAAATCAATGAATATTTATAGATTTGTAAATTTCCCCTTTTGTAGCTGACGGCTGAAGAATTTATTTAAGAATTAGGAACGTAAATGGTAGTCTTATTCTTCAAGAGGGGCTCAATAGTTTCATCAAATTTTGCGATACAAGTGTTCTTAACTTAAATTAAACTAAATGCTATGTAATTTTTCTGACAAGAAATAAGAATACGATCTAATTTGCATACTTGCTACAAAATACGTTTCCCAGTCGTCTAACCCATGTAAGAGATCTGGGAATAATGCTGGACTTTAAACTCAAATTTGATGTGCAACATCTTGTGATGCTATGTTGGAAGTCATAGCGAGACAAAGTCCATATTTTTCTGATCGGAAAACACCACTAAGGCTTTATTATAGTTGAGTGTTTAATAAAGTGAATTTCGCTTCTGAGATCTAAAACCCTCAGTTATATACATACATCCACTCGAAAGAGTTCGGCAAAGATCCCTTCTCTCTTTGAATCTAAGATTCATTTTAAATCCAATCGAGGATTGACGTATCCTTCAAGAGTGAAAATACCGTTAAGAATATTTTGAGAAATATCTTTAGGAGTCACCATAGATAGTTGTTTCATCCTCATTTCGATTCTCTAATCTCTCTTTCTTTAGTCGGCTTTTTTCTGAGCTTGTATTTTTTTTCTGGTTTTATTGTTATGATTTTTTCACTGATTGTATATTTTATATATAAAAGAAAGTATACAAATTTAGATCGAGAACAAAAATAGAATTACGAAAGAACCATTACAACTGACGGCTCCTAGACATTTGCCAACATTCAAAAATTAATTTTACACACTTTAAAATTTCTTAGGAGATATCTCAGAAGAAAGTTGACGTATCAGTATAAAAAAAAGCTTAATTTATGTCGACAGAATCTTTATTTACTAATTGAAAAGGAATATTAACGGTTTTCTTTTCAAAAATAATAACACATAATCATAAATCATTACTCTAATGGCAATTATTCGAAAGGAATATAAAATTTCTTATAATATGATATCTCGGCATAGAGATTCCCTGTTGTATTTAGCACCAGATATTTTCATTCTGTTCCAGAGAAGCTCTTTTATTGACACACATCTTCATACGAAAAAGTCCAGTGTGTTTAAAATAGGACTACGTTAATTAAGTGTTCTCTTCTAGAGATCTATTGGAAAAAAATCGTGGCACAGTTGTTACAGGAAGTTTTGTAGTTTATATACCAAGAAGTTATATAACATCTTCATATAACGTTCTGCATTAATTGTAACTGTACAGTCACTTCAAGTGAATATAGGGGTTTCTCGTGCTTTGTTTCGGATTTGTTCCAGTCCAGTAACAGCATTTCCGCTTTTTCAATGATCATTGATTGAGTTGTAGGTGTTGTTAAATGTTGAAAATTACTCAATTGTTTGGTCAACGAACTGAAGCTTAGGATTAGGCCTTAATTGTTACACCAACTGGATTTCAAAAGTTTCATCTCTCTCTGTAATATTCGAAAAAGTGACGATTTATGTGTTTTTTGAGGAACTGTTACGTTTAGGAATCTTTTTTCAAAAGAGGTAGTTTGTTTCATATAATGCAGACATTTTAAACACGTTGCATTTGTTTTTCATTCTTTTCCATTAGGCAATGTTTCTGGTTTTCAGTTGGCTGAAGAATCAGTGAGAATGAAACAGCGTTATCTTTTTATTTGGTTTGTCAGAAGTTTTTAAATCTTTGAATTTCGTTAATTCCTTTTGGTCATAAAATGGTAAATATATTCTTCACATCATAGAATGGAAAATTAAAACTAATCAGTTTGAAAAGGTTTTCGGAGTTATCTGATTTGAAACTGAAATAATATATATGAATTTTATACGATTTACATACAATTTCATCATAAACTTTTTTTAAACCTCTTGTAATGAATTCTCAACGGTAACTCAATAACAACGCAAATAAGATTATTATGAAACAGCTTTTCCTGTTGGGCGCGGAGTCTTCAGCTTGTGATATTTAAGTAGATACCCTACAACAATAAATCCATTGGAATTGTAGAAATTTCCCCGTTAGAATTCATTACATAATCCATTAGAGCAAATCAATAACATAAAGGTCCTAGGGATCAATGGGTCCTGCTTATGATTAACCATTGTCCATATTTGGAGGGCTACCGTTAGTGTGGTAATAGTGCAATGCAAATTGCAGCTATTTCCCTAAGTAATACAGTGCAATTCAAGGTTGCTTCGCGCAGCATCCCAGCCTTCTCTCATTTGATAATTGGTGCTTAGATGCCTATGTTATTCAATCTATTACGGTATTAGGATAATTTTAATTCCTTGAGAATGCAATTTTAGATCAAATTTTATCATACATTGGAAATGGCATGGTCAATTAAAGGTAATCAATCAGAAAAGAAGGTATGATGCTAGCTGATTATTTATATGAATCTCATTTCTTCAATTTAATGACGATGTTATTGAGCCTGCACTATGATATTTTTATATGGAAACTGTCCTATACATATATATAGCTTACTGGTATTTGATGATTTCGGTCTTTACTTGATGGAAATTCATTTTCATAAAATTAAATTTCCACAAATTTTTTTTTGTTGAACGACAATTATGTCGCCACACTGTGGCTTAATCATGTTCTACACTTGAACTGACACTGTGTGAAAACTTATATAGGTTCTATATATTGAAAGAGTTGCTTGGTATGTAGAGATACTTTTTTGAATTCTCCGGTCTAATTGATTAACCTCAATCAATTAGTTTGCAAATTCTGGGATGAGCATACTTCAATGGGGATTAAGAGTGATGTATATTAGACTTTAGTGGTTTATTTACAGCCTAACTACATATATAACAGTGTATAATTTTGAGTTTTTTCACCCAAAAGTTGAGAGAATTTTTCGGTGTAGTACTGAACTCCAATTGCGATGAAAATACTATATTGCTCGTAGAGGAGTAGATCGATGAGCTTTTTCACAGTTGTTCACTTTCACTGAGTTCACTTTTGGGCTCACTTTACACATGTACTATCTAATATAATAAATTTACTTCCAGGCTTTTTAATACGTTACTGTGTTATCACATCATGATATGGTATTCCTTGAGAAGTTAAAGTGAATGCGACTTTTTCAAGAGCAGAAAGAGAGTGTGTGTGTGAGAATATTGCACACGAAGCACAAAAAGAGGGACTGTTTGTGCGTTTGTAGGCCGAATGCCAACGAGAAACTTTCGATGTGTCTTCACCGCGTGCTAAAAGGATTATATTTGTGTGCTTAGCGCAGGCCCAAGAAGAGGCCGAACTCGAGGCAGGTAGAATTTCGAAATGACTTTTGTCTATTTTCGTTTCTAGTGCTACCGTCCTATTGAGAGCTTTTTGAGAGGCTTAGATTGCTGAAAACTGGAAACGTCGTTGTAATGTACCTACCTAGGAGAGATCAAGAATTCCTTGTTCGATTTCGTAGATATCGAACATATATCGGGTGATTCATTTAGAGGTATTTTTTTTTTAATGAAAGGAAGAATAAAACCAATTTTATTTTATGATATTTATTATTACGCAAAAGAACCATTCTTTACAATTATTTTTTAGAGATAATTTCTTTCAAATGTTGTCCGCGACTACGGTTAACAACGTCCATTCTGAAGTTATAGTATTTCTAGTGGTATTTGGCCAATAACACGAATAATATTGGCCTCCAATGCCCCAATTGTCGCCGGCTTATCCATATAGACTTTGGACTTTACATAGCCCCAAAGGAAAAAGTTGAGAGGTGTGATATCACACGATCTAGCCGGCCATTTCGTTGGTCCAAAGCGTGAAATGATCTGTTTGCAGAATCGCTGCATGTCAAGACCCCAAATACTATAACGGAAACGAATCGGAAGGTCGGTCGGCTTCAATTCTTACACTAGTTGAATTTTGTAAGCTTTTAACAAAAGATCCTTACGTAAAAGACGCAAAGTTGTTGAATATGATAGACCAAGCTGTTGAGAACGGCGACGAATCGACACTTCACGGTCATCGCGTACATTCTCCGCTACCGCCCCTATATTTTCTTCACTACGTGCTGGGTGTGATCTATTTGGTCGAGTATGCGCCCACCAGGCATTAGATCTTGACGTGATGGGGGCGCTCTCATGACTAGGACCCTAGTTTCATCCCGGCGAAATGGAGGGTTAAGTCTTGGTGTCTAACGTAATGCCATTTCGCGCTAGTCACTGGACCTGTATGGTGGAAGATCTCCGAATGGGGCTCTAGTTTTACTCAGGTGAAATGGAGGGCTTAACCGGTTGATTAACTCAGTGACAAGGGAGTCTGTCGCAACACAGGGCTTCTCTCTTAAAACTGGCGTACTCTACCCTATCGCAGTATGAATCTCCGGATTCTGTGTAATGGCCGAGTGCGTTATGTAGCATACTGCGTTACCTCGGGGTGGGGGTGGTTTGCCCACAGGTGTTACTTGTACCACCTGGCCACCCCATTGGTGTTGGACTCGAGGGGGCAGTGGTTGAAAGTCCGCATGCTGGACTAGGGGGGTATTTCATTTATCTGTTCGCAGACCCCATGTTCGGGATATTCTCATGAAACGACTCGGGGTTTAGCGGGACTTGACGGTTCGACCGGCCTGTCCTGGCCCCGGATCAATGCGTAACTTTTTAGGGTTTGTGGATCTCGACGAAATGGCTCTGCCATTAGTGCATGACACCAGGATCAATCAAATGACTTCACATGGGTTCGGTGAGTCAGGTACAGGCCGCTAGACGGTGCTCGTACCAGGATCAGTTGTAGTCGTCAATCTTGAGTTTATCTTAGTTCATGGGACTGCGTTCGTGTGGATGGATAAGAATTCCCTCCGGCGGGTGAGTTGCCTCTCAAACCAACTCGGGTACTGACCTGCTGAGCCAGTAGGGGTTGGATAGTGCTTCGCTGCTACCAGTCAGACGGTTCTGGCTTTCGAGTCGGGGCCCAAACTGGAAGCTGGTGGGTTCATCTCTTCGGAGAGGTTCTCGCCACGCGCGATGATATGGCGTAATGCTTATCACACTTTCTACCTCTAGGGATGGACTGTGGAGACTGCTGTGTAGTCACTTGGAAAAGAGGTATCCTCAAAATATCCAATAACTATTCTGGTAGAATTCACGTGGTCGATTATTATCCAATCATGAAAATGGGGTCACATACTTATGGATGGTAGAGCTAATTGTGTGTTCGGTAGACCGATTATGTGGACCATAAGTTGCTCTAAGCGCCCGATAAGTCTTTCTATTATGAATTGTCAAACACTACTGAACAGAAATGGCATTTCGGTTAACACGAGGCATGCACAATGTGCAATTAAATTCCCACCACAAAAAGTACCTCTAAATGAATCACCCTTTATGTATTGATGGCTTTTCCAAGCTAGATGAAGATATTCAATAAAGATGACCTATTGGTATCTGTTTGTTCGTTCAGGAGAATCTTTTGGGAATCATATCGCTTTATTTCAAGTGATTCTAAGACTTAATCTAGATCTTTCACTCTCTAAATGTATAATTTCATATGTTGATGTTAATTCTAATAACGATGTGAAAGCAAAACGTGATTTCATCGTGAGTTAAAATATAGGTAAATAAATTAAACGGGGAAAATTCCATAGCCTTGTTAATAGCTATTTGTATAAGCATAGTAAGTAACCATACTAATAACTAGTCTTGTGATTGAAACTTGCATTAATCCCAAAAAATACAGATATTCTCTCTTCTCGAACAAAATCATACCAGAAGAAAACGAAAGTGACCCAAAGACAGAAATTATGTGGAAAATACCTCGTTTATAAATCATTATACATATATAAATGCCTAAAGCAACGTATTGAGGCAAACGAGTTAACGCTACTTGATCACACGCAATCCTCATGTCTCAAGACATTCGTCTACTGTTATCATTGCTGTGGAAGTACCATTCAACAATCCGATTGACGATTGTGAGAAACTGTTAACATTGGATGTAATTCATCAATAACATCTGTTTCTAAAGACCGCTTAAGCTCATTGAACCACATACTTTGTTTCATTCAGTGTCGCCTATAGGTATTTTAGAACAATGCGGGCAATTGAGATATTCTAGGTATAATCTGTGTTTAATTACTTGATGACACAATCAGTCTGATACTAAAATTTAAAGTTTGTTCCATATGATCAATCTTTTGATGAAGAAATAATTGAGGAAAAAGGTAGAGGCAGCTTTTAAATGATGAAATTTTTGTACGGACTATTATTAATACAAAATATTGGTTCTAGTTTTATACTATTACACTTTTTTGAAAATTTCGATAAATGGAGAAAATTTCCTATGGTGTTCTAAATAGTTGTTTGTTGATAGGGTGTTGAACTTTTTAGATAAAAAAAGGCCAAAAGCACTGAGGTGAAGTCGTAAGCTTTGCGAGCTTGTCATTATAAAATAAAACACTTGTTTACATTTTCTACTTTATTTTTGGTATTGACGTACGTTTCGTCTTTGCTAGAAAGACTTCATCAGAATACGAAGTAACAGTTGTTGTACAATGAATTTATAAGATTTTTTACAGAAGGTGTACATGTGTTTTTAATTGTTCGTCGGGTTGGTTTTCTCAAAGAATATTCCCTTCAGAATCGTGTTCACTCGATCCCTTGTAAATATTGAATAGAGGGGTGTAATAAAAATCTATTTGTTCATTTACTAGGTTATTGCTGTTTTTATGTTTATTTATTTCGTAAATTTCCCATAAGTTCAATTTTAGACCTCTATTTTCAACATGTAGAATTTCTATTTCTTTTGTGAAAGAATGGTTATTTTCAAGAAGGTGTTTAGCATAATGTGAATCTTTTTTATTTTTATCGAAACTTCTTTTATGTTCTGTTAGGCGTGTACCGAAATTTCTACCTGTTCTACCAATATAAATCTTTGGGCAATCTGGGCAAGTGAGTTTGTATACACCTGATAATTGAAGTTTATCCATACTGTTTTTATTGTTTTTGATGTATTTGCTAATAGGATTGTTTGTCTTGAAAGAGACTTTAATATTTTCTTTTTTGAGTAGGTTTTTTAGTTGAATACTAATGTTTCCGAGATATGTGAGGCTAACGTATTTGTGTTCAGATAGATCAGATGTTACTGGATAAATTTCTTTTATTGTATTTTTGTGTATACGTTGGTTAATTAAATTATCTATTAGAGATGTATTATATCCATTGTTGTAAGCTTTTTGTTTAATTATACATTTTTCTTTTTGGAAATTGACTTGGTTTAGTGGAATGTTCAATAAACGGTATATCATACTATGGAGAGCTGCTAGTTTGTGTTGGAATGGATGAAAAGAATTACGGTGTATAATGGTATCTGTTTGTGATGGTTTATGATAAATTGCGAAGTTATGTTTATTGTTTTCTTTAGTTATCGTGAGGTCAAGAAAGTTGATGGATTCATTATGTTCTATTTCTGAAGTGAAAACTATTTTTGGGTGGAGATTATTACCAGAATTATACTCTTTCATTAAATTACATAAAGAAAATTATCCCATCAGACCCGTAGTTCCATACTGTACAGCACCGGCCTTCAAATTATCTAGACACCTCATTGAAATAATAAAAAAACACACCAAATTTTCATCTAAATATTCCATAAAAAACTCAGCAGAACTAACTAAAAAAATTAAAGATATAACTTTACCTAACAATGCAAAATTGATTTCGTGGGATGTTAAAAACCTTTTTCCTAGTGTCCCCCCAATGGAAACATTAAAACTGATAGAAGAACTTTTAAATTATAACAAAGTAAACCCCGTCATAAAATCAGAAATAATACACTTATTAAATATTTGTATAAACCAAAATTTCTTCAAATTTAACAATACTTTATATACTAGCGAAGAAGGTTTAATCATGGGAAATCCACTAAGCTCTTTACTCGCGGAAATCTTCATGGATTTCCTAGAAAACAAAATTCATAAACATCCGTTCAAAAAATACATCCTTTATTGGTATAGGTATGTGGATGATATAATTGCATGTTTCGTAGGTACTAACAGACAAATATCAACATTTGAGAATTTTATAAATAATCTCCACCCAAAAATAGTTTTCACTTCAGAAATAGAACATAATGAATCCATCAACTTTCTTGACCTCACGATAACTAGAGAAAACAATAAACATAACTTCGCAATTTATCATAAACCATCACAAACAGATACCATTATACACCGTAATTCTTTCCATCCATTCCAACACAAACTAGCAGCTCTCCATAGTATGATATACCGTTTATTGAACATTCCACTAAACCAAGTCAATTTCCAAAAAGAAAAATGTATAATTAAACAAATAGCTTACAACAATGGATATAATACATCTCTAATAGATAATTTAATTAACCAACGTATACACAAAAACACAATAAAAGAAATTTATCCAGTAACATCTGATCTATCTGAACACAAATACGTTAGCCTCACATATCTCGGAAACATTAGTATTCAACTAAAAAACCTACTCAAAAAAGAAAATATTAAAGTCTCTTTCAAGACAAACAATCCTATTAGCAAATACATCAAAAACAATAAGAACAGTATGGATAAACTTCAATTATCAGGTGTATACAAACTCACTTGCCCAGATTGCCCAAAGATTTATATTGGTAGAACAGGTAGAAATTTCGGTACACGCCTAACAGAACATAAAAGAAGTTTCGATAAAAATGAAAAAGATTCACATTATGCTAAACACCTTCTTGAAAATAACCATTCTTTCACAAAAGAAATAGAAATTCTACATGTTGAAAATAGAGGTCTAAAATTGAACTTATGGGAAATTTACGAAATAAATAAACATAAAAACAGCAATAACCTAGTAAATGAACAAATAGATTTTTATTACACCCCTCTATTCAATATTTACAAGGGATCGAGTGAACACGATTCTGAAGGGAATATTCTTTGAGAAAACCAACCCGACGAACAATTAAAAACACATGTACACCTTCTGTAAAAAATCTTATAAATTCACTGTACAACAACTGTTACTTCGTATTCTGATGAAGTCTTTCTAGCAAAGACGAAACGTACGTCAATACCAAAAATAAAGTAGAAAATGTAAACAAGTGTTTTATTTTATAATGACAATTACAACTGATTTCTACCAAGCAACGGCCCAATCTATCCTAACTTTGCGAGCTTGTTCAAAAGTTGATTTCTCCTGAAAATTCCAAATAATTGAATTGCTTATTGAAGGCTATATTTGATGAATAAAAATACATAAATTTGTGTTCTGTCCGCAAGCATTCACCATTTATCTGGTTAATGGTAGCATATATATATATATATATATATACTAGCTTTTTACCCGCGGCTTCGCCCGCAGTGGAGTCATTAAATAAGTATGAAAGATAAAGGGTAAGGGTATAATAATAGTAAAACTTCATTACTGAAGTAGCTAAATTTGACGATTTTTTGACAAACAATTGTTTTATCTTTCGTAAAAAAATTTTTTTTTTTTAAATATAAAGTACCCTATGTTACTTCTAATACCTTCAAGAGTATATGTACAAAGTTTCATGATGATCGGTTCAGTAGTTTTTGCGTGAAAGCGTAACAAACAAACTTACATTCGCATTTATAATATTATAGTAGGGATAAATAGTAGGGATATATATATATATATATATATATATATATATATATATATATACATATATGAATTTGTATGATTCTTCTATGCTATAAGACGAGATAGCCTGACACCCAGGGCAGACTGCCTTTGTCTTTTGTCTTGAGTCTTTTCTTGTTGTGAATAAAGGTTCAAGTACTTTCGTTTATTCAATATGTGCGTACTGCAACAATTAGATACCGGCAGGTTAAGAGTCCAATATTTATATTTAGTGAACGGGGCAATTTTCTAAATACGTACAAATTGTTAACATATCGTTTAATTAAGGTATCGGGTGTTTTTTTTTGAGTGATAGAACTTTCGATAGGGATAACTGTGATTTGATAGAAGGTAGAAACCATGTTGTTTTGACATTTCTGTTCAGTAAGCATTGACAAATTATCATGGAAAGACTCACGCCGCAACAACGTTTACAAATTGTTGAAATTTATTTTCAAAATCAGTGTTCTATTCGCCAAACTCATAGAGCACTTCATGAAATTTATGGTTTACATAATCGTCCATCAGAGGAGCTTATTCGTCGAACTATCGATAGATTTCGGACAACATTTTCTCTACTCGATGCAATAACAACAACAAGACAAAGAACCGTATGTACAGAAGAAAATATCGCTGCTGTAAGTCATAGTGTTAATGATGATCCAGATTTGTCTGTTCGTCGACGTTCACAACAAGTTGGACTCTGGACTCTGGACATCCACCACATGAAAAATTTTGCGTAAAGGTCTTGGTCTACACCCATACAAGATCCAACTGGTTCAAGAACTAAAGCCACTTGACCATAATAAGCGTCGTTTGTTTGCTGATTGGACCCTAGAACAGCTTGAAGTTGATCCACTTTTTATCTTAAAATTGTGTTTAGTGATTAAGCTCATTTCTGGTTGAACGGCTATGTAAACAAGCAAAATTGCCCTATATGGAGTGAAAATAATCCTCAAGAAGTTCTGCAGGTTCCATTGCATCCTAAAAAATGCACTTTATGGTGTGCTTTACACGCTGGAGGTTCATATTTCTTTAAGAACGACGCTAGAGCTAATGTTACAGTGAATGGTGCTCGTCACAGATCGATGATCAATGATTCTTTGTTTAAAAATTTGAATGGTATCGACCCAAGAGTGTTTTGGTTCCAGAAGATGGTGCTATACCTCAAGCTGCTACCGTAACCGTGATTCATTGAAAAAAAGATTTGGCGATAACATTATTTCGAGAATTGGTCCAATTAATTGACCTCCAAGATCATGCGACATAACTCCACTGGATTATTTTCTTCCATTAATTCCAAGTCATTGATTTATGCTGATAAACCAGAAACAATAGACGCTTTGGAAGCCAACATAACTCGTGTTATTGATGAAATAATTACTCGAAAAAGTGGTCCAAAATTGATCTGGTCGTATGCAGGTCTTCAGAGCTAGTCGTGGTGGACATATACCGGAAATTATTTTCAAAATATAATTGTCATAAAATTATCTTTCAAAAAAAATTGGCTTCAATCTAAATTTAAATGTGTCTTATTTCAATTTAAAGTTCTATCACTTTAAAAAAAAACACCCGATACCTGGAACAGAAGATTCAGATAAATAATTTCGAGGGAAAAGACTACAAGCGGTTAGTTTCCGTTATCATGTTTTTTGACGCAGGTAGGACGATAACGTCATTGCGACTGTCATTAAAAGGTAAAAAAACCTCATTTTTGGTAGTTTAATAACTGTACTCCTGAAGAAATGGAAAATCTTATGAAAAATACATTCTCTAAGGCTCCATCCTTCTCCTTCGGATCTGAATCGTTACACATTGGCAAGAAACATCGGAAAAATAATATATTGAAGAAAACTTTATATAGTTATAATATTATACTTCTTGCCGAAAACAACTGAAAAAATTCAGGAAATTAATCTTCATTGCATACTGAAGCCTTCGTGTCATTATTTCACATCAAAACACTGAAATTTTAACTCTATCGAATTTGTACATTCGAAAATATTCTAGAAATAAAATTTCGAATGAAAATAACTCAGAAACCATTAAACCGATATTGCCCATTTTCCAATATCACTGATATATTCAGATTTCAAATCTACCTTGAAAATTTCAAATCTTTAGATTTTTGCGTTCGTATATTTGAGATAATTGCACAATAGTTAATTACAAATATATTAGGTTAAATGTTATTGGTTTTAGTATAGACTTAACCTCATGCGTTGGATGCCTCGATTTCTTCAATTTTTTCATTAGGTTATTTGTGAATTTGTGAAAATACGCATGAAATTTATGCAAAAACACCGAAAGGTCCATTAAATAAAAACACCGAGCGGAATCCTAATTTCAAAAGGCTCACATCATTGAGGAAGTTTTGAAAATGCGGAAAAGGACTCAACAGTGACAAAAATTTGAGAAAGGAAAATGTTATCCAAATTAAATCGACGAAATATAAAAGTGTGTCCAGAAACCGTCCGCATGTCACTGAACAGACAAGGCTACATATCAAGGAAACAAATAAAAACTCCCTATTCTTTTACCTTTACAAAAGGAACGAAGGATAAAATTTTGTCAACCTTTTCAGGAAGATAATTCTTCTGCTCTGGGCCTCATGAAATTTTGCATAAACATACACAGTCAATAAACTTAATTGTTCTTTAATTTGTTCAGACATTGGGGTTAAATTTGCCAAATAAATCCAAATTTTGACCACTTACGAACGAAGTCTAATATATTCGCTATAATACGGAAATTTGGAATAATGTCCTACATCCATTTGTTTCATATGAGAAAAGCAAGATATCAAAATCATTCCCGAGAACGCTGAAATCATAAATACCTATTAAAACGTAAATTAATTGAACCTATAATGAAAGTTATCACGATTATATCTGTATTATGTAAGCATAGTTATGTATGTTAAATAGCTCATACCTTATATTCTTCGATTGCAGTATACGATATTGGTTCAGATAAAGTGTTCTTCTGAACCTGAAATGAAATTTGTGAATGTTCATACAAAATTTGTTTATATAAAATGTCATTTGACGCGTCAATTTGTTGTAACATTCACTATGAATAGGTAGTCGATTCTAGTGTCAGAAATGTATTCTACAATTTACTGAAAAATTGAGTATTAATTAATAATAAACTTTCCAGAAGGGTTACCTATTTCATAATAAAATTCGCCAAATAGATATTTGTAAATTTTTTGTTGGATTCAGTCCTGAATTTCGAACCCTTAGAATTCATTGAAGTGAAAAGAAAATTGGTGGATAATCTGGTATAGTAAAGGATCTTCCTTGCAAGCTTTATAATAATATGATGAAAAGTTTTGAGTAATGATTGCTTTCAAATGCAACCCTTAATTTTCAACCCTTAGAGTGAATTGATTTGGTTGAAAAGCTTGAAGGACCATTTTGGAATGGCACTTAATTACATAAAGTTTTACGAATTCTTGTTGAACATTTTCCCAGAAAATTTCAGGGTGAAAAACGAATTTTCATTGTATTTTTGAAATCTATATAATTTGTGAAATTCTCTAAGGATGTTATTTTTTCTCTCTTTCTGATTACAAAGGTTTATTATTTGTTGAATATGAGTCAATACAGAAATAACTAGGATACAATATTATTGAAGTGATTTCTTGGTTCATTTTTGAAATTTGCTGAAAAACTTATCGAATAAAAAAAATATGAAACAACAGTTCGATGAATTTGTCTCATAAGTATATTCTTCCTTTATTGGTAGGAATAATTCGTCTTTATGGCTTAAGAGACTGGCAGAACAATTCTGGTTACAACATTTCCAATTCACCTAATGGCCCACACACAAGAACAATCTCTTTGAGAAGGTGGATAATTTTCTAGGCAAAACTAATCATAATAATAATTTAAATGAATCTCTGTGAAACTCACAATTACCCTGAATAATGATATGTTGGTCCTTGGTTTCCATTTGTGAATACATTACTCGCCAATACTCAATTAATATTAATTAATATAATAATTAGTGTATTGATTTCGCATGGGAGTTTTTAGAATATTAAGTATATTTTAACCAAAAATACCTCATTGCGTCAGATTAGGAAATGAAAAAAAAATTGTTTGTCTGGTATATCATTAATAATTTAACATGTATTATTATAAGGAATTTTACTCTGGTTGTAGAAAACACAGGCTTTTTCTTTCATTGTCATGCCAAAGTCCCTCGAAGAAATTAATGATAACTCTCATCTGGTATCAAAAACAATATCTTTGATTCCCCATCAGTGATAAAACAATGGAGTTCGATCGTAAATGTTTCACTACATTCATTACAAGATAATCTACCTATAATTGAATTATAAATACGATCATTCCCTTCTGTATTAGATCTTATTTCCAATAAGGAAATATAAGAACGAAGATAGCGAGGAAGCCTCGAGATTAGAATTAAATCTTAAATACAACGAAGTGATCCCATTTCGCGATCCACTTCATCAATTCGAGACTGTCACTGGCTATACCGAGCAACTCAAATAAGTGCTTCCTACATAGACGAGCTAGAATTGCATCACACACCAGGAAAATACGTTTAGAGTTCGTGTACACGATTTCTAAAACGCAACAATTAAAAATCTTCAAACTGTACGCGGCCACTATCTGATTTATGCCGCGAGAGCTTCAGCTAATTAAATATTGCCATGTATGTTTGATCAGAGGATAGTTTACGATTTTTCGCCTAGTTGTTCTGTTGTGGATTTCAGTAATGTAGAAGCCATTAAGTGAAAGCTTCTTTAAAATAGATTAAACAGTTCCACTTTGAAGGAAGCGTGGGTGTCAGGATGTAAAACTATTGAAGTTTACCTAGCAAATACCTATTGAGTAAATGTTTATGTTTATTGTTAATATCTGATACAGTGCAGTATTATACAGGGTACCATAGCGAAAAGTATACCAAGCATAATGGCAAAACTGGCTGTATACAGCAAAAATCTCGAAACACTAAGTCTATTGGGTTGAGATCCGGCGAATAGGGCGACCATTCTGCAGATGTGATGAAACCAGGAAAATGGGTCATGACGCCATTCTTGCGTCATTTTCGCTTTGTGAACTGTTCTAGAACACAGTAAAATTTGTCTGAAATTTTCATGTCACCCTTGTATTAAGACAAGTGCACAGATAAACAAATGAAATGTAACTAGCTGATTTAATAAGTAAGTGCATAGATAAGAAAATTAAATGTCACAAGCTAATTTAGTAATCTGTGGGCATGTTCTCTCTAATTATACTTGAAGAAGAGGTGGTCATTCCTTAGAAAACCTCATTTTAGTGGAGAATACAGGGCAACCTATACAAAAGCCTAAGGCAGTGCTTGAGCAGTACTCTATTTCAGGTAAGTTCATGAGTTCTTTGGTTGACTGTACTGGGTCTTTTAAAACGCAAACTACCTAACCTGCAAGAACACGCAACAATAAAAGGGATGTTCAATGTATTCTCGGTAAAGGCATGGAAAAAATCAGAAAATTTCCTAAAAATTCTAATTTTCAATGTAGTCTCCTAGAATTTTAATACATTTGTTAGATCGAGAAATAAGCTTCTCCAAACCTTGTAAAACCTTCAGTTCTTCATCGTCAGAAAATCGCTGTCCACGAAGATATTTTTTCACATTTGGGAATAGGTAGTAGTCACTCAGGGCCAATTCTGGACTGTACGGAGGATGAGTAATTTCTGCGAAGCCACATTCCCGCATAGCAGTCTTTATCACGTGGACCTTGTGAACCAGGGCGCTGTCGTTGAGCAGAAACACCCCTGCTGTAAGTTTTCCTCGCCTTTTCCGTCTAATTGTTTCTCTTGAAGCCAAAATTTATCGATTTCTCGACGTTCACAAGAACTAGGCATCTCTCAGATGTCTTTGTGGCGAATTTTACGAACAGACCTTGGTTTACATCCATACAAAAAAACTGTTTCAACCCAAGAACTCAAACCAACAGATCATTTAAAGCGTCGTGTATTAGGTGATTCGATTATTACAAGAAATGGACCGATAAATTATCCGCCTCGTTCCTGCGATTTAACTCCCTTGGATTTCTTTCTTTGGAGTTACATTAAGTCATTGATTTACAGCAATCATAGCAAATTCAGACGATTTGCAGATCAATATTTAACGAGTAATTGCTAACATACGACCTGATTTGTGTGGGAGTCATGGAAAATTGGGTTTAACGACTTCATTCCTGCCAGCGTTTACGTGGTGAACGTTTAATGATGTTTTGTTTCATAACCAAAATTTCAATAATTTTCAAATAAATAATGTGTTTTATTTACAAAATAAATTGGTGCGCTGTTTGTAACGTACCACGGTTAATTTACCGCAGCATTTTGCCTATTATTTCAGTATCTTGAAATAAGAGACAATTGCAAATTAATTAATCTCGATGATTAATTTCGAGAGGTTTAAGTGGACTGTATTTTTGATGTAGTTAGCGAATAGTTTTACTTCAAGAGCACTTGTATGTAGTTATTTCGATGATGAACTAGCTTTGTTTATCCATTAAGATAAACCAACGAAAATGTTAAGGAATTAAAGTAAAACACTCGTAATACACTATATTAACAACGAACTATCATTCTTGGTTTACTGTATATAAACCAAGCCAAAGGTATGATTATTACACTAACAACAAATGTAAGGTGGATTGCTACGTTTACAGCAATCGCGTTAAGCTTGTACAATTACAAACGAACAACTTGAGTATTACGAGAATAATGTATAATGTAGCTACGGCTACATGCAACTTTGACTATTAGGAATAATAATGCATGATGTAGCAAAGGCTACATACGACCACTTTGATTATTACGAATAATAATGATTTTACAGTCTTTTCAAAGACTGAACGTTAGAGGTGCTCGATGCACCCCTTCTAACAAAAGACGGGAAATTAACGCAAATGATTGGAAGTGAAGTAGGCTAGAGTCAATTTGTAATTCCGAATGCTGCATCATGTGAAATTAACAAGCATAAATATATCCAAATCTCTAATTGACTTTCCATGTTTTCTAAGGCCATATATAATAATTAGAAAACCAATAATGTGAAGTGTCGAGTAAAACTAAACAGTTCCAAACAAATCTCAAAACTGCTAGATCGCATATCAACGTAAACGTTGTATCGAATGACAAACTAATTTCGAACGACAGGACCGTCTCTAATGAGACGGAACACTGTTAATGAAAGACCCTTTATTAGTGGCGGAGAGTTACCTGTTCAAGAAATCCGGGCTGGCTGATTCGGGCAACACATGTCGTCTAACTGATTTTGAAACTTTCAGGGAGGGTTTTACGTTTAAATGCTGCGGCTGAGTTCGTAAATGAGAAAAATTAATAGTTTCACAGCTCTTATGTATGAAAATTTTTCACATTTTCCCCAATATTACATACAATATAGCTCGCAAAAGCTACTGACTGTACAACAGTGCTTTTCACCATTTTTAATAACTGTTAAATTATTTATTTGACACATGTAACCAATTGGATCATATTTATAAAAAACAATGATTTAATTTTCTCAACCGATATTTTCAATTTAGTATAACTAATTTCTTTGATTGACTCACAACGGTTGAACTTTATTTCATCATCTAAAATAAACGAAACTTCTGATGAATCACAATTGAACTTTACGACGTGTGACTTTCTTTTCCTTTCAAACCTCGTCTGATACACCTCACTTGTCAATATTTACAGACCAAAACCTACTCCTTTTTTTTAAATGTCAATTAGGCTGAGCCACAAATTTAATAACTAGATTGGGAGTATTGAATTCAATCAAATTCCACGCTGATGACACAGTAGGTTCGGCGTGTGTTGTCTTCCGTCGTCCTTGCATATCTGTAGAAGAATAAGCACTCCTTAAGGTGATCTAAGTCTGTATCTAATATCGATCCTAAATGACCGCTCCTTGCGGGAGAATTCCTTTTACCAGGGTTAAGTGGGTTTCAAAATGAAGAAGTGAGTTATGGAAATAGCCTCGTTATTTCGTTCAACTGTACCTTTGCGTTCTGTGGTGACGGATATACCAAAGGGCAATGTCATTGGTTAGTTTCATTGGCTGCGATCATATGTTTGTTAAAACAAGTTGTAGGAAAAACTGTGTTTTACTAGCAATAAATTGATATATTACACCTTTAACTGTGACTTGAGTTTCGGGAATTAACCATCCCATTTTCAGACAACTGAAGACTTTACAAACAGGACAGGGTATTTATGCATATACAGACAGAAAAGGTGATAAAAACAGGTTAAAAAAGAGGCTAACAACTAAAATGTCGACACGCCAAAGAAGATTGGTGAATAAATGTTACTTATTTAAATATCTCAAATATTTTGGATTTTCATAGATCCCTACAGTCATTAATTATTTTTATCGCGAACTAATTTGAAAATTTCAACAGATTCTAAATAATCAAGTTTCTTTCCTTTTGATTCTACATGTGAAATTTTAAGATTATCTATTGTCGGAAAAGGAAGGCCGTTTTCTAAACATGTTTTTTCATGAAATTAATTTTATATTCGTTGAACCTCGTCTTGAAGGAACGTCCCGTCTGTCCTATGTATTTATTACTGCACGTCGAACAAGACAACTCATAAACTTCCGATTTGTGTATGTTTGGAGTTGGGTCCTTTGCGTTAAATAATACGGATCATAAAATAATAAGATGCGGTTTTTTACTTGAAAGAAGGATAATTACAAGCTATGAATATCAAAACAGATTCAATATGTTAGTCTTCTACGATTTTAATTAAAAAAAAAATTTTTTTTTCAAACTCTTAGAATTCAATTAATGTCTAATAATAAGCACTGCTTATATGTAATAAACGTATAAAAATCAAAATTCACTATACAATTTCAAATGGAATAAATAACCCACCAAAAATAAATTATTAATTAAAATTAAAAATAAGTAATATCGAATGATTCGTTCCAAACATACGCACCTGAACTCGTCAGAAAGGCCGTGGTACGTATGATTTACCTTTGACAATCATTTGACAACATGTTCAGTTTCTGGTTTTATATTCATGAAAACTTAATCTTTTTCAAAAATACATAACATAATTTTAAGAACTTCTCCAAAACTAATTTATTTATAATATTTAATATGTTTAAACATTTAAATAAGTTAATTCAAGAACTCTCAAAAACATGTAGCACATCCTCAAAAACAATTAGAATTCAGATAAGGTCAGTTCAATTTTATTCATAATATAAATTAAATTAGAAATAAATAAACTTGAACTCTCACCAAATAATTTCTGGAAAATCTGTGAATGCAATTAAACTAGGTAGGTACATCTAATATCCAAGGCAATCTATGTTCCATGCTAAACACAGAAATCACACAAAGTTTGTAAGGCATTTTGTAGCCTTCATTAAACCACTGGAAACTGTATAATAAATTTCATTATTCAAAAACCTAATATAATTATATATAAAATAAATAATAAGATGCGGTTTTTTACTTAATAGAATGATAATTACAAACTTTGAATATCAAAACAGATTTATTCTGTTAGTCTTCTACAGTTTTCATTTCAAAAGAATTTTTTTTATAATTTTATTTTATATATAATACATAATTATATTAGGTTTTAGAATAATGAAATTTATTATACAGTTTCCAGTGGTTTAATGAAGGCTACAAAATGCCTTACAAACTTTGTGTGATTTCTGTGTTTAGCATGGAACATAGATTACCTTGGATATTAGATGTACCTACCTAGTTTAATTGCATTCACAGATTTTCCAGAAATTGTTTGGTAAGAGTACAAGTTTATTTATTTCTAATTTACTTTATATTATGAATAAAATTGAACTGACCTTATCTGAATTCTAATTGTTTTTTAGGATGTGCTACATGTTTTTGACAGTTCTTGAATTAACTTATTTAAATATTTAAACATATTAAATATTTCAAATAAATTAGTTTTGGAGAAGTTCTTAAAATTATGTTGTGTATTTTTGAGAAAAATTTAGTTTTCATAAATATAAGACCAGAAAACTGTACATGTTGTCGAAGGCAAAACGTACGTACCACGGCCTTTCTGACGAGATTTGTTCATTCGTCGACGTTCACAACAAGTTGGAGTCTTTTCATCTACCATATGGAAAATTTTGCGTAAAGATCTTGGTTTACACCCATACAAGATCCAACTGGTTCAAGAACTAAAGCCACTTGACCATAATAAGCGTCGTTTATTTGCTGATTGGGCCCTAGAACAGCTTGAAATTGATCCACTTTTTTAAAGTAAAATTGTATTTAGTGATGAAGCTTTCTGGTTGAACGGCTTTGTAAACAAGCAAAATTGCCGTAAGAAGTTCTGCAGGTTCCACTGCATCCTGAAAAATGATGTGCTTTACACGCTGGAGGCGTCATCGGTCCATATTTCTTTAAAAACGATGCTGCAGCTAATGTTATAGTGAATGGTGCTCGTTACAGATCGATGAACAATAATTATTTGTTTCAAAATTTGAATGGTATGGGCACAGAAGTGTTTTGATTCCAACAAGATGGTACTACAGCTCATGCTGCTACTCTAACAATTGATTTATTGAAAGAAAGATTTGGCGATAACATTATTTCGAATTATTGGAATGGTCCAATTAATTGGCCTCCAATATCTTCCTACATAACTCCACTGGATTATTTTCTTTGGTGCTATGTCAAGTCATTGGTTTATGCTGATGAACCAGAAACAATAGACGCTTTGGAAGCCAACATAACTCGTGTTATTGATGAAATAAGGTCTGAATTACTCGAAAAAGTGGTCCAAAATTGGTCTGGTCGAATGCGGTTCTTCGGAAATTTTTTTTTTTTAAATAAATGTCATAAAATTATCTTTCAAATAAAGAAAAATTTGGCTTCAATCTTAATTTAAATGTGTTTTATTTCAATTTAAATTTCTATCACTCTAAAAAAATACCCGATAGATAGAGCAGAAGGATGATTACTTCGTGTGTGACACTAGATATTATTAGGAATACAGTTGGCTTCTTGATTTAGCCTGGTGGTGTATGTATTCGCGTGCATTAGATGGTGCTATTGTTTGGTAAATAGAGGAGTCGCTATGCAGGGCGACTATAGGTGCGTGGCTGTGTTGCATTCGTTGGCATTAGAGCACTGCACTAATGAGTAGCTAAAAAGCTATAAAACATGCATGTCTGCTGCTTATGCCTGACGATCAACAAAACATATTCGGCTTTATTCAAGTTTCGAACTGTATCAAAGATATAAGTTGCACTGTCCTGATTCGAAACACTTTACAAAGTTTACCATTGACTAATTGTGGTACGGAATTTCTGTATTGTTCTCAGATGATCTTTGAAACATTTTGGAATTTATTATTATTAGTTAAAAATACTGGTCAAAAGTAAGAATGATTAAACTCGCGACATCTAATGACATAATTTTTACACTCTGAGAATAATTCATAACTCAAGGAAAGACCTGTCACCCATCTAACATTATCTTGAAAATTATAATGTAATATACCCAGCACGTGCTCCTATCTACAGTTAAATCCAAGTATCACATGAAGGTGAATCTGAACATTCAACACCACCTCATTGTTTGTTTTTAATTCTTCAGTGCGACAAGTTATGCTCTAATAAATCCAGCATTCTATTTACATTAAAATTAATCTGCTCGGATTCCTTTCTCGAAGGACAACGTGCTTTTATTCTCAGTATGGGATGGAACAGCTGTTCGAAAGGGAAGTTGGATTCACAGTGATGGCTGTTCGATTTATTGGAATCTTCTCATCGAAGGAATCCCAACGATGGACTTGTATAATGTACAGGTGTTTACAGTGAAGGTGAATACTGAATGAATGGGAAAGTTGTGTGAATACTACATTGGTTCTGATCGGTTTGAACGGAAAATTTCTGCTGGTTCTTTCCTTATTGGTTTGAAATATTGAAAGTTATTGGGGTGGGCCATTTGAGGTTCCAATTTTTAATAACCCGTAAATAAAGAGAGTAGAGAATATTTTTTCGAAGTTACGAGTTTATTAGAAATGTTAAACCTTGACATTTACGAGTAAGAAATAATATCATTCAAATGATCACCACTTGACAACAACACAAATAACAGCTTTCCAGCAAGGATCTCTCTTCCCATGAGGACCGCTGTTGTTGTTCGACTGTTAAAAGCGAGGCTCCGAAGCATTGTAGAGGAGTGGCTTAAGGATCCAAAAATGGGGCCGAAGTTAGGGGCGAGCAGAGGGCGAGTCTTCCCAGACAGAAAGCGTCCGAAATCTCCCCTTGTTCTCTTGATAAAAATCCCGACTATTACTTTTGTTGATAAAATGAACGGTTTCCAATAATTTATCTCTATTATTAAAAACTATCAGAACGGCACGTGAAGTAAAATTCCAACGAGTTGCTACATTTGTAGGTACACGAATTCCTCCAATTTGCTCTAACACTTGGTTACGATTTGTTGATTTGGAAAAATATGAAAATCCTGAAAGGGTTGAGAAAAAACTTCAATCTTTTGCATTGAACTGCACGCATTACTTAAAACCAAATTGCGTCGATGTAAATAACGCGCTAGACAAGGAAGAACGTGAGGCATGCCTCGAACTATTAACTTAAAAGAGGACGTGAGAGAAATAAACAAGAATCGTGAGATTGAGCATGGATATTATGGAACAGAAACCCTGTGCCGTACCGTATGATGTGAAATTGGGGATGAAATGGATTAATAAAATATTCGATTAATTAGATTAATACGTCTAATTTCCAGAACTGCCTCACCTGGCTCATGGGTCAAGTCGCCACTGGATTATGCTCTTTCCATATGCATTTTTTCTCACGCTATATATAACTCCTCTTGTGGGTGGTCGTGATATAAAAATAAACCGATAATCCGAACTACCGCCAACGCAGCGTTTCCAAACATCTCAGGAAGGTTCAATATTTGCAGTTTGTAGGTTTTCGTATCGCGTTACAATCAGCTTACTTATGAGAAAGACTATTTACCCAACCATATGCCTCGAATACGCAACAATGTTTCCTGCACTCTAAATGTACCGCTTGCAAGAAGAGAAAGTACTCAAAGGATTCGTTCATTCGGTGATCGAACTATGCAATATCGGAAGAAAGCCGACTGAACGATAAACGATCAATTTTTTAATGACAAGGTTGGTCACCTTTTTGATCGGATTATGAAGTATTTATCGTTGGTCTCTTGCATCGCTTGCTTGAACATAAAAATGTTAGCGATGTAGTTGTCATCGATGTCCTGACATTTTCAAGAATCCTTAATCCCCACGAGACAGAAGAGTTGTCATGACTTATCTATATTAGTTATTAATTCCTATTAAGTAAATTTATACTTCTCATAACACCTGTTGTTATGGATTTGAGATATTAATAAGATAAAATTCTGTTTTCGCAAAAAATTATTAAAGATAAAACGTTGACCTTGAGAGCGTAGCATGCTTTAAATATGTGTAGCCATTGTATTGCTCTAAAATCATGTTGAAGAAATTATTTCTTCTGGGTAAAATTTCTCATAAAAAAATAAAGTAAATTCGAATCCACCAATGAAAGTTTTGATTGATTATACAATGGTGGTTTTAGGTTATGTCTGTGTAAGCATAAAAGAATAAAAAAGTAATGAATATTCTGTGTATCACAAATTATGTAATCAGTTATTTTCGGAAATAAATATCGGTAGTTTCTTCGAAAGTTATAACAGTAATTTCCTTGCCCTCCAGGGTACATATTTCAATATCATTGAATAATATTCAATGAGTTTAAATGACTAACTACATTTCGACAACGCCCCATTTCATAATTCTACACATATCAATCATGCTCCAATTTATCAATAATATACGCACGTCTGTTTAAAATATAAATATCATTGGGCAACAATTGAAATGTTATCAAACGCCAGCCAAAAATAATGACCCTAATTGCTAAGAATTATACAGTCAAACTGAATCACCTTAATCACTACCTTCATCTGATGTGGGTGAGACTTGGTAGCAAATTGCATAATCTTATATTGGACCAATTCGTCATCAAGGATCTCGAAGTGTTTAACTCTACTCTTTTAACTGCAGTCTCATATACCAAATTCAATTTGAGAGTCAATCTAACCATAAATGTTGATGTATCAATTACTCTGTTTCCCTAAGGTGTGCATTATAGCATTATATTAACTTACTTGATCGAGAGAATGTGGTATACTCTTAATTGAAATATGGAGGTTAACAATGGTAATTGATTTAAGAGCTTATATTGCGGACCTTCACCTAGAAATTTCATGAAGTTCTTAAATATGTTTCACTGTAAGAATTTATGTAGTTCCGATTTTGGGCTTGTGATTTTCGAAAAAGGGAAAAACTTACTATATAATAGAGACATCATTATCGCTTTTAGTTTCCAGATAACAAACCTCCTGAACTGGCAAAAGAAGTGATGAAGAGTAATATATGAATCAAATATAAAAAGCTGAAAGCTACTGGTGTGAAGTCAGAAACTTCTGCGCACTTCATCATAATAATTATCACCCACGATCCTCACGAAATTTTGTATAAGTCTTCTTGTCTTGTCCTTATTCTACTTTTGAATGCTGAATTTTAAATCGATCCTAGAATTGTTGCTATCATTTCCTCTCCTAAAATTTCTTTTTTATTATGAATTTTCTAATTAAACGATCTTATTGAAATTTAGCAAAAATTTATGTTTCTAAACTTCTGAACTAAATGTTTTTAATATTCGAAATTTGAGCCGACAATGTTCTCGAAAAACTCGGTTGAACCCACTGATGGGGTAAGCGAGGTCAGAAGTAATTATTTCTACTTCTAATAGCTCCTTTAAGCATATAAAAGTGTCCCAACGAAAATTCCCCCTTCCCCTTAAACTGAGAAACGAAGAATTTTCGAAGATTTAAAAAAATAGGTCAACTTCTGTTTTGAGGGGGATGAATTTCCATCATGAGTTTGTTCCGAAAAGACTCCCATGAAGGTGCTATCAACCTCCAACATTTTTTTAATAGGGAAGAAATGTCGAGTGTTAGTTTGTTTGAAAGTAATTTATGTTAAAATTATCAAAATCGGTTCATTATTCACGAACTAATGTAATATTGAACTAACCGTCAAAAGGTGATGTTGAACACCTAAAACCTAAAAGTTTTGAAGAATCCAAAAATAATTTTTAAGTTCTGTATTAGGGAGAAAGAATTCCTATGATGACATTGTTCCGAAAAAAACACCTGAAGATGGCAATAAGCCCCAATTTTTTTTTTGTATAGGAAAGAGATGACGGATGTGTTTACTTTTTGTTTTCTAAACATCCTAGTTGAAATTTTTAAATTCGGTGATTTTTTTTTAAGCAATTTGATATTGAAAATTATCAGAAGGCTAACTCAAACAGAAACTTAAAACATTCAAATACACCAGATCTGTAAGTAATGATAAATTAAAGGAAATATAATAAAAAATGTAAACTATCATTTTTTTCAGAGTGATAGAACTTTAAATTGAAATAAAACACATTTAAATTGAGATTGAAACCAAATTTTCATTTTATTTGAAAGATAATTTTATGACATATGTTCACCACGACTAGCTCTGAGGAACCACATTCGACCAGACCAATTTTGGACCACTTTTTCAAGTAATTCAGGCCTTATTTCACCAATAACACGAGTTATGTTGGCTTTCAAAGCGTCTATTGTTTCTGGTTTATCAGCATGAACCAATGACTTAACATAACCCCAAAGAAAAAAATCCAGTGGAGTTATGTCGTATGATCTTGGAGGCCAATTAATTGGACCATTTCTCGAAATAATGTTATCACCAAATCATTATTTCAATAAAACAATTGTTACGGTAGCAGCATGAGGTGTAGCGCCATCTTGTTGGAACCAAAACACTTCTGGGTCGATACCATTCAAATTTTGAAACAAATAATCATTGATCATCGATCTGTAACGAGCACCATTCACTGTAACATTAGCTCCAGCATCGTTTTTAAAAAAATATGGAACAATGATGCCTCCAGCGTGTAAAGTACACCATACAGTGCATTTTTCAGGATACAATGGAACCTGCAGAACTTCTTGAGGATTGTTTTCACTCCATATACGGTAATTTTGATTGTTTACATAGCCGTTCAACCAGAAATGAGCTTCATCACTAAACACAAATTTACGATAAAAAAGTGGATCAATTTCAAGCTGTGCTAGAGCCCAGTCAGCAAAAAAACGTCGCTTATTATGGTCAAGTGGCTTTAGTTCTTGGACCAGTTGGATCTTGTATGGGTGTAGACCAAGATCTTTACGCAAAATTCTCCATGTGGTGAATGCACAGAGTACAACTTGTTGTGAACACCGACGAATAGACAAATCTGGATCATCATTAACACTATGACTTCCAGCAGCGATATTTTCTTCTGTACCTACAGTTCTTTGTCTTGTTGTTATTGTTGCATCGAGTAGAGAAAAGGTCGTTCAAAATCTATCGATAGTTCGACGAAGACGCTGCTCTAATAGACGATTATGTAAACCATAAATTTCACGAAGTGCTCTATAAGTTTGGCGAATAGAACACTGATTTTGAAAATAAGTTTCAACAATTTGTAAAACTTGTTGCGCCGTGAGTCTTTCCATGATAATTTGTCAATGCTTACTAAACAGAAATGTCAAAACAACATGGCTTCTACCTTCTGTCAAATCACCGTTATCCCTATCGAAAGTTCTATCACTCTAAAAAAACACCCGATATTTAAAGAACTAACGTATGTATTGTTCAAAATAACCACCACCAACCTCCATACAATTATATAATCTACTTTCAAATCCTTCTCTAACGTTTTCGAAAATGTCTTCAAAGTGAAAACATTCAAAAACTCAAATTGTTCCGCCATTAAATAAACAAAATTTGTGTATAGAACATAAATAACTTTCAATCTAACCAACACCCGACATTTGTTCCCTATTCAAAAAATGGGGGTTTTTTCGGAACTCATGAATATTTGTCCCCCTTAAAACAGAAGTTGACCTGTTTTTTTGAAATCTTCGAAAATTCTCGTTTCTGAGTTCTGGGAGGGTAAAATTTTCGTTGGAACACCTGTATATGCGTATTATTTTTTTTTATTATTTCAAATTGATATAGAGGATAAAAATTCTTTCATGGTATTTTCTTATAATAAGCTTAGTACTTAATTTGTTTTAGTAACATTGAGAGATTACTACACTCAATCTTGACATTATTTTTATCTGCACAATGGCCGGCATAATTTTTGTTAGATTCGGTCTCCAGTGATTGCATTGTTCTAAGTCTTTCGAAAAATTGTCAATAAAATATTCTGGTCATTTCGAATCTTCCTACAGCATGACTTATTTTATTTATGATTGTTCTGATAGTTAATAGTCCTTTGTTCAAAGTTATTGATGTCGAATTTCGCATTGTTCGCATATCGAATTTTGCCATAAATTACCTACTTGGTTAATTTCCAGTTTCGCCGAGAAACGTTATTTTATCGTGTACTCATTTTCCATCATCGGTAGAAAATTAGCAGAAAAAATCAGGTGATATATTAAAATTTTGGTAATGAAACTGAAAATTAATTAATTTTTCAGTGAGTTGTTTCTACAATCTTTAGAAATTAAAGAATGGAAAATTGAAATAGATATAATCTTAATGAAAAAATTAAAAGCATTGTTTCATTGTGTATGGAGATCTTCAGTTAACTGTATTATTTTGATTTCAGTATTTCAAGAAATCAACAATATTTGACAATTAGTATTGCCATGCAACTTTGGCCATAGCCAACTATCTGCACAACCTATTTTATACATTACTTTTGTCTTGGAATGTTACAAAAAAAAAGTATATTAAAATTATGAAAAATAACAAATTCCGGATACTTCCTGACAGACTATATTTTACATAAGCATGAATTTTCTTTTCAACGAAATAATGAGGTGGAGTTACTTTGAAATATTTTCATATTCTTGTTTCAGCAAAATAGATATTCGATAATGGTATTTTGCTTATGAAATTAACGGATACATCATTGTCTTTGCATGATCGACCACCTAGGCTCAATTTTGTCAATGGTTCATAAATTTTATTTCATCATTATATTGAGATAATAAATTGAAATCTAGGAGATTTCGAGATGAATCGACCTGATTTACATCTCTCTATTTTTTAACGTGCAATAATAGGTCAAATTCGATTTCACGAGTACGTAATAAATATTTATGGTGTAATTTGAAAATACAATGCGTGAAAGAATCTTGAGTAATTGATTTTTAATAATCACTTTAGTATTCTACTATTTACTCCCCGTGTGACTACCCTCAATAGGGTTTAGTACTCGGATCAAGTATGTAATTCAAAGCTAAATAAAAAATATGAAAAGCACTGACGTCAAGTTAGGAGTTTTTGCGCGCTTGTTTCTGTCACCCAAGAACCTCACATATTTTGCATTAGCCTTTTTATTGTTATTTTACATCTGAATTCAAACTCCATCATACAACTGTGTCTATTGATTCGGTAGCGCTAAATTCTGCTCCATTCACATTCTTTTAAGTCTTCTAACGATACGATCGTCACGAAATTTTGCATTAGCTTTTGTGTCATTATTGGTCATCTAAATGTAAGTTTAAGCTCGATTTTGGGAGTCGTATATTCTAATCATATCGGGTGTTTTCGTTTAGAGGGAAAGAAGTTTCGATAGGGATAACTGTGATTTGACAGAAGGTAGAAGCCATGTTGTTTTGACATTTCTGTTCGGTAAGCATTCATAAATTATCATGCAAAGACTCACGCCGCAACAACGTTTCCAAATTGTTGAAATTTATTTTCAAAATTTGTGTTCTATTTGCCAAACTTATAGAGCACTTCGTGAAATTTATGGTTTACATAATCGTCCATCGAAGCATCTTATTCGTCGAACTATCGATAGATTTCGGACAACATTTTCTTTACTCGATGCAACAACAACAAGACAAAGAACTGTACGTACTGAAGAAAATATCGCTGCTGTAAGTCATAGTGTTAATGATGATTCAGATTTGTTTATTCGTCGACGTTCACAACAAGTTGGACTCTGTGCATCCACCACATGGACAATTTTGCGTAAAAATCTTGGTCTACACCCATACAAGATCCAACTTGTTCAAGAACTAAAGCCTCTTGACCATAATAGGCGTCGTTTGTTTGCTGATTGGGCCCTAGAACAGCTTGAAGTTGATCCACTTTTTTATTGTAAAATTGTGTTTAGTGATGAAGCTCATTTCTGGTTGAAAGGCTATGTAAGCAAGCAAAATTTCCGTATATGGGGTGAAAACAATGCTTAAGAAGTTCTGCAGGTTCCATTGCACCCTGAAAAATGCACTGAATGATGTGCTTTACACGCTGGAGGCGTCGCCTGTCCATATTTCTTAAGAAACAATGCTGGAGCTAATGTTACAGATCGATGATCAATGATTATTTGTTTCAAAATTTGAATGGTATCGACCCAGAAGTGTTTTGGTTCCAACAAGATGGTGCTTCACCTCATGCAGCTACCGTAACAATTGATTTATTGAAATAAAGATTTGGCGATAACATTATTTAAGGAAATGGTCCAATTAATTGGCCTCCAAGATCATGCGACATAACTCCACTGGATTATTTTCTTTGGGGTTATGTCAAGTCATTGGTTTATGCTGATAAACCAGAAACAATAGACGCCAACATAACTCGTGTTATGATGAAATAAGGCCTGAATTACTCGAAAAAGTGGTCCAAAATTGGTCTGGTCGAATGCGGTTCCTCAGAGCTAGTCGTGGTGAACATATGCCGGAAATTATTTTCAAAACATAAATGTTATAAAATTATCTTTCAAATTAAGAAAAATTGGCTTCAGTCTTAATTTAAATGTGTTTTATTTCAATTTAAAGTTCTATCACTCTAAAAAAACACCCGATACTTCCAATAATTGGTCTAACATATTTTACGATTGCTTGTATCATTTTTTCACATATTTTTCTCATCTGTGTTTTCGAAAATTCACTGTTATTTCTACGCCCCTTTTTCAAGGGGGTCTTCATATCTTTATGAGATGTTTTTATTTTTTGGAGTTGGTTCAAAATGAAAACTTGAAGAAGCCACGGTGTTGAAGGAACAATTGTAGTAAATTTAATGCATTGTGGAAATAATCTTTATTATTTTGTTTAATTAAAATGAATTTCCATTAAGTATGAACCGATTAAATCAAATTCAATTACCTTCTTGTTTCGGTACTACGTACACTTTTTATCCTTCCGATAAGAATTTAATCTGCAGCATTCATGTTCTGTTTACGCTTTACCATTCACATCAACATTCGGTTTAGTCCTTTTCGAGATTAACAATCAACTACGATAAACTTTTGCGTTATTTAACAATCCTATTTCACTTCAGTATATGCCAAACAACGAAATTACTGGAACAATATTATTCAACTCCATAATTCTCCCAGATTAATTGGCCAATAAACCGAAAGTCACAGAATACTATTTTCTGTATTCAGACAAATCGAAAAATTTATGGTGTTCCACCCATGCACTTTGTTCGCTGGAGTGTTGAAACAAAAATCAACAATAAAAATCCCAAACCCATATCAGTCAACATCAAACGCAGTTTGTTCAACATAAAGACCAACACTGTTACAAAATCACCCACACTCAAATAGGTACTGCGTCTCTTAACATGAAAATATACAAGGAAAATTACAGAAACTCTTTTTACAGTGTCCGTGCTCTAATGAATGTGAAATTCTTTCGAAACCTTGTCCCATACAAGTACAGAAAGAATATTGTTATTACGTTTTGCCTATGAATTATTTAGCAGCGTTCATGCAGCTGATTGTGAATGGATATTACCTTTGGGAGAGATTTTAATCCTACAGTTTGTATGAATCACAGTGACTTTTCAGCGTGGGCTCTTTATTATCTGACTTTTTCGGCCTTGGATCATCGAGGAAATCCCAGAAATCAATTTGAACGGGATCTAGTATGGATCATGCTATTGACATTTTGCTGTCCTTGGCCGTTATCTGAATAAGTGTATTATTATTATTATATTATTTTTATTGAATGTTTGAATTACCTACATACTTTCTAAATGCAATTGGAATTACTCTTAAGAAGTTACGGAATACATACACTGCTGAACATAAAATTAAGGTTATCCCGTAATTTGCATTCAGTTTAGAAATCTTTTGTTTTCGCATTACAACACTAAATTTTGCACGAGAAAACTTGGCTTGTTATGGAGTTGAGATTTAAGTGGCCTTCCTTCCCGTTAGGCCTATCGTCACTGTCCTCATTGAGATACGCCGAATCAGCACGCAAAACGAAACAGGAGTCACCCTTTTGCCTCCAGTATAGACTGGTAGCACTATCTTACTTCTACTGGCTATGCACTGTCAGTACCCGAATTGTTTGGGACGCAACTCGCACGCCGAAAGGACTTCTTACCTCCACCGTCCATTCGACCGCTAAAGTCCCAGACTCTCCGTAGACACCCCAGACGATCCGGGTTCAAATCCAGCCAATACGTGGTCGAGTACCCCTGAACCCCTAGGCCAGTCCCGGTTATCCACGGCTCAAGAGCCACGACCCTAAACTATCAAATAAAAAGCCTTTTCATATTATTTTACAATGAAGACATACCTATTTTTCATAATGCTTTTGTAGTCATCAAAATATCAATTTCAACTTGACCTTTCCCAATAAAATGGTTTTTTAAAATGTATTACATAAGACCCATCTGTTTTTACACGTAACAGTCCGTGAAGTATTCGACAATAGATATTCCTATATAATTTGAGATCAGTATTCCTATTTCAATGGTTCTACAAAACTCTCCGATTCCACTAAACAATATAATAGCACCCATTGAATTAATAGCAATATCGTGTTCTTCCTCATGAGTTCACAAACAAGTAATGTGCTTTCTTGAAGATTTCAATGAAAGAAAGATTTTTAGTACACCAGCATCAATTCTTTTGTATCCTTGTAAGAGTGGCGTAATCTCATAATAGGCACTCAGGAGAAAATAACTAATTAAAAATAAGTTTCTCATCTTTGATATAGATATTATTGCTCTTCCTGTATCTCCGAAGCAGGTCAGTGTTAGAATAATGGTGAATGATGATAAAGCCCATAAAAACTTATTTTATTTCACGAAAGTTGGTTAAGTTTTGCTGGTTACGAATCATAAATAAGCAGAAAGTAGATTATATAATTACCTTCTTATTATTAATTATTTTATGAGAACATGTTCAAGAATGGATCCAAATTGAATAAAAATTAATATCGTATATCATTATATTTTATTAAATATCATTTCATCTATTTTGAAAAGATTTAATGAGAATTCTTGAATTGAGCATTCCATAAAAGAAATCCATATTAAGTTTCCATCATTGAACCATATCATTAATACTGAGTTATTCGGAAAGTAATTTTGTTTTTTTTTGGGAAAATGAAAGACAGTTTTCGTATAATGAACAAATATTGTATTCAATTATATATTATTATTATATTATTCTGGTCCAACACCTTTTGCCATCTTTCTAGTAATAGCATGATTCCACGTTCATAAAATGTTTGGTTTTTACTGGTAAAAAACTGATCCAGGTGATTTTTGACATCTTCCTCTGAAGTCTAAAAAAATTTGCAATGACAGGAACAAATAATAATCCGAATATGCCAGATTTGGTGAATATGGTGGATGTGACAGTGTATCCCATTCAAGCTGTAAAAGCTTTTGACGAGTGATCAAACTTGTATGAGGTCTCGCATTATCTTGGTGGAACACTACACCTTTTCTGTTGATAAATTCTGGGCTTTTCTGTTGAAGTGCATCATTCAGTTTGTCTAGCTGATGACAGTAAACTTCCAAATTAATTTGTTCTATCCGGTAAAAGTTCAAACAAAAAAGATTCCTTCAAAATCCCACCAAACAGACAGCGTCACTTTTTTATGGATATTGGCGTTCGAAATGCTTTGAGCCGGTTCATCTTTTTTTGCTCCAAGGTCTCTTGCCTTTGACATCGTTATATACAACCCATTCTTCGTCCCCAGTAATGATACAATTCAAAAATGGATCTTTTTCGTGACATTTGAGAAACGAATCACAGACGTCACCAGTGGCGGATTAAAGGTCCAGAGCGCCCTAGGCAATAACTTTGTCGGCGCCCCTGTACCGGCCATAAATGGCCATCTTAATTAAAAACTCTGAGCTCGCGCGCCCCTTGTAACTACGCGCCCCTAGGCACGTGCCTAGTTTGCCTTACGGATAATCCGCCACTGGACGTCACCGACGACATAAATTTCTGTTTGAGAACATGGGAAACCGATATATCGAGCTTTGAGGTTAAACCCAGGCCTTTCAAATGGTCATAAACAGTTGAATTCGATAAATTCAACCTCTCACCGATTTCACGTGTTGTTATTCGCCGATTTGCATCAAATAATGCCTTTATCATGTCTTTATCAGCTTCAACCGGCCTTTCGGAACGTGGTGCAACTTCGACATCAAAAATTAGAAAAATAGAAATTTTGCAAACCAGTTCTTGCACTGGCGAACTATCAACATATCTTAAAAAGTTAAATATGACGAGTATCCTGCATATTGCTTTTTATATTCAATAGGGTGTCGGAAAAAAACGAAATTACTTTCCGAACAACGTTATATTTATTTCCATTCACTTATTATTACCTATGCTGTCGTATAAAACTCAGATGAACTGAAGACTTTCGCAACTTTCAAGTTTTGCAAACATGTTGTTAATAAATTTGCTTCTAGGAAATACATCTTATAATTTTCTACATTCAACAGATACTCAATTTTTTAGTAATAAACATTCTCAATTTCCGTACTGATGATATAAATTCAATATTATATGATTAATCCCCTATATCTTTTTTCTTGAATATCTCATATAATAATCATGTGTATTTGTCAAAACTATTGTTTCTTATGAGTTTATTGTACTGATTATATTTTCATTTTTTGCAGCGTCCTGAGATATGCCCGGTCTATGTAGGATGAACAAATATATAATACAAGGTAATTATGGGAATTATTTCAATCTCAAAAGATCCTTCATGTGGTTATATTTGTGTAACATACAGTTGCAAATACTTAAAAGAGATTTTTATAAACTCAACATCAAGGATTCTGGTCACTGAATTATTTTACTCACAGCATTAATTATAAGAAATATTGGAGACAATAATTCGCTTAGAGAATGAAGGAAAAGTAGATATATTATACTTTGATACTAGCCAAAATTATTAATTTATTCAATTATATTGAATGAGGATTTAGTTATAAGAATTAAATTCTCAGAAAGAATTATGAAATTTCTTGGGACTTACTTGAAATAATTAAATTCACAAATTGAAAATAAAAAGATTATCAAAACTTTTACACAATAATCGATATTAATATCATGAAAACCGTTTCCATAATGTGAGAAAAAATAAAATCTACTACAATATAATACATAGGAATCAACGAAATTGAAGAAATTAAAAACCTATGCATATAAAATATCTAGATGATATCAACAAAATGATCGTTCATAGAAAACAAATGTAAACAATATGATACAAAATAAAATGAGTATCATATATATATATATATATATATATATATATATATATATATATATATATATATATATATATATATCCTCTCCAAAACAAAACATATTGACAATTTCATACTTTCAAGAATCTTAATATTGAAATTAGTATACGACAGTATATAGTGATAATAATGATCTCTTTAAAAATCTCTACTGAAATTTATAAATTTGCAAAAACTTTTCGTGTACAGCTATTTAAAAATTAAATTTATGAGCAATTAGCTTCAGTTTGAGTTTAGACAGCACTAAACAGAAATTTTTAGATACTGAATTGTTTCAGCCGTTAATATTTGGTAGTTGATCATAATTAAAACAAATTGTAGAAATTGCTATGAATGAGTGGCAAAAGTTGAATTTTGGTTTACATTTAAAGTGGCAAAAGTTGAATTTTTGTTTACTTTTGCCACTCATTCTTTAGAAAACAATAATTCCTTTCGACAAAAGAAAATCTTAAGAAAATTTTACATGTAGATTCAAAAGAAAAGAAACTTGATTAATGAAATTTGCAAATTCGTTCACAATGAAAATAATGTAAAAAATAATGAATGACTGTATGGAGCTTTGTAAATCCAAAAATTTGAGATATACAACAAAATAATGTAAATTTTTACATTATTGTACGGAGCTATGTAATCCCAAAAATTATTTGAGATATTTGAATGGGTATCATCTGTTTAACAACCTTCTTTATCGATTGCCGACATTCCGATATCTGTTAGAAGGCCCCTCTTTTTTAATCCGGTTTTTTATCACGTTCCGATTGTAAACCTCTGTACCACTATAAGGTGTTACCGAGAATCTGTTGAAATATTCAAAATATTTATCACTTTTGTTTAAATACCACTGTACCACTGTTAGGTCTTCAGTTGTCTGATGATGGGATAGTTCATTTCCCGAAACTCGAGTCACAAGAATATGTGTAATATATATTTTTTGGTAGTGAAACGTAGTAATTTCTACAATTTGTTTTAAGAAATTTTTAGCATTTGAGCATGCATAATAAACAATTGATAGAAAAATTATGCAATCTTAAAAGCATAAGATTACAGCAAGCAAGATAAACGACAAAAGCTTAATCAAAAACAGGAAAATAAACCACTTTTTAATTCACACAAAAAAAATCAACCGCACAAACCAGTCCACTGTCATCTGCCTATTAGATGTACATTATGAAGAAAAATCCTGTACTATTAAAGTGAGAAACTGAAAGTCGGTCAACTTCTTACATGTTACTTCCTTAATGATAATTGTTGAATTTCTGCATAAACAAGCATATGTTTCCGAACAAATAATTCAATTCGTTAATTGAAAATTGTTACTTAATGATTGCTAACTGGTACTGCATAAATCTGGACTTAATTTATAATCCATTTTTCCAGATGTGTAGCGAAATATTTGCATTGAATTCTCTATCAAGCCATTACAGGAAATTGTTTTGAAAAAATTAAGCTTATGAACATTAAAATTTTTTTTTATTATATTTGAATAACTTATTAGTTATTGTGAATGTAAACCTTCCTGATGATGCTACTGTGATAGCGAAACAATTGTTGTAAACATTACAATAAGAATTGTGAAAATCAGAATAATTTTATTTCTTCTTTTAAAACTCATCATTCATTACCCAGAAACAATGTTTCTTCTGCCCATTTCTCCCAGAAATAAAAACTTAGAGCTAGTTCGGAATTCAATTCGATAATGAGATAATAGTTGAATGTTACAGCTTCAGCTTCCCTGCAAAATATAATACGTTTCCTGAAGAAGACTTCATAACAGCAACTAATCTGAATAAAATTTTGCGTAATCGCAACTTTCCTCGTGAATGAAATTTGGTAACCTTCTTCTTTACATTGTTTACGCTTTTGGTTCCGTTTTTAATCAGTGATTGTCTGGTATTAAATATAAGCGAACTGACGACGTTGACCAAGGAAACTGTATCTATAACTAATGAGCAATCACGATGTATTCATTCGTGTGAAAAATACAATAATATAAAAATGCATTGGCGCAATGATTTTTTCCCGAACATTCTCTAAATATGAAAGTGATCGATTTTTCCGTTTTGAATCTGTCAAATTGTAATTGATCCTTTTACATCTGGAGAATTGTATTCTCTTTTGAAGAGGAATCGTTAGAATGAAAGTGAATGGTAGATTTTTTTCTCTCAATCCAACTCAGCAATTTTATATTCTCGATACTGGATGAATCATGAGAAGTCATTCATACTCGTAACAGGTAGTGCGGTTGAAAGGATGAATTGAGAAATTTTGATTGAATTAATTTTTTCAATTTTTTTTAATCATAAATATGGGGTTTTACTTCACCTATCGATTTTTTTCAGGATATTATCATCCTAGTTATTAGCCTTTTTTATTTTTACCTTGCATGAAATGATGTATCGGGTGTTTTTATTAGAGTGATAGAACTTTCGATAGGGATAACTGTATTTTGATAGAAGGTATTATAGAAGCCATGTTTTTTTGACATTTCTGTTCAGTAAGCATTGACAAATTATCGTGGAAAGACTCACGCCGCAACAACGTTTACAAATTGTTGAAATTTATTTTCAAAGTCAGTGTTCTATTCGCCAAACTTAAAGAGCACTTCTTGAAATTTATGGTTTACATAATCGTCTATCAGAGCAGCTTATTTGTAGAACTATCGATAGATTTCGGACAACATTTTTTCTACTCGATGCAACAACAACAACAAGACAAAGAACTGTACGTACAGAAGAAAATATCGGTGCTGTCATAGTGTTAATGATGATCCAAATTTGTCTATTCGTCGACGTTCACAACAATTTTGCGTAAAGATCTTAGTCTACACCCATACAAGATCCAACTGGTTCAAGAACTAAAGCCACTTGACCATAATAAGCGTAGTTTGTTTGCTGATTGGACCCTATATCAACTAGAAGTTGATCCACTTTTTTATCGTAAATTTGTGTTTAGTGATGAAGCTCAGTTCTAGTTGAACGGCTATGTAAACAAGCAAAATTGATATTGAGTGAAAACAATCCTCAAGAAGTTCTGCGGGTTCCATTGCATCCTGAAAAATGCACTGTATGTTGTGCTTTACACGCTGGAAGCATCATCGGTCCATATTTCTTTGAAAACGATGCTGCAGCTAATGTTACAGTGAATGGTGCTCGTTAAAAATTTAAGATCTACGTGAAGCTCATTTTGGTACATCATACAGAAAGTTCTAATAATATGAATGGGAGCCAAACTTAGGAAAAATATTCATCAAGGTAGTTTTGTCGACATTCAAAATAACTTTGAGGGTTTTGTACACATTAAAGACGAAAGAATTTTACTCTGTTTATTGTTTATCATTAATTTTTAATTCAAAGAGCAAGGATAGTTGAAATAGATAACTCAAATAAAAACCTTTCGTAAGAAAATAACGTCTATGCAAAATTTGCCTCACAAAGAACTATTTCAAATTCAAATCTGAATTATTTCTCTAAAAAACTGTTGTACCGATGGGGTCACCTCAAAGTACTCTTGTATCAGACATTTTTATAGATAACTTAGAAATTAATCTAGTCTATAAACTTTATTTGAATAAAGCACATATAAGATTTTGGTATGGATAAATAAATGATATAATGATCGGTAGAATTTCATTCTCCATTCATCCCAAAATCAAATTAACAATTGAAATAGAAACAAATGATAAAATTAGTTCTTTAGACCTAATAATCTCTGGAAATAATAATCTATTGAATTTTAACATCTTAAGGAAAAAACATTGACCTGATAATCTAAAATTTGCCACTCTCAACTCCATGATCCAGAGTGTAATCACAATATCTATGTCTTAAGAAAATTATAATAAATAATATAGCCCGAAATGATTAATCTCTTTTATATTTAGTAGATATAACGATATCAAATAAAATGTGCGATTAAATTAATGCCCTCCTTTATCCATTTATGGAAAATCTGGATCTAGGAAACATTTCATTTAACGAGACACAACTTACACAACTTACGTTGGTAGAAGTTTTGAAACAAGACTGAAGGAGCAGCTGACTACCGACAAAAGGGTGTCTTTGAACATATTTAAATTGTGAATTACCATATAGATGCTAACAACATATAGATCCTCCATGGATGTGGATGTCGATAAGGATCCAGAACTTCAAACAACCAATTAAAACTCCTCAAAATATTCTCCCACTCCTCCCAATTCATAAAATGTAATCACGCCCCATTTTCTCCTTTATATGATACCCATATTTCTTAATTCATTCTATAATCCTACACACTTGATGTTGATAAGGAGACGTGTTTTACATTATTAGTGGAGAAAGTGTGATAATTTTGATGAAGAATATTGTCCTTTTATCTAGTATAGCTCATTTCCGCAGTGAATCTATCGTTCTAAAACGATTCCTTTGAATTTAATTTATTTCATATAATAAAGAATAATTGACATTTTCCCATGTGCAAATTTTATCACTTGCATTCATTATATATGTACTTCTCTAAGTAAATGTCAGCTTCTTCATTGTACAACAGGATCCATAAGGTAACCATAAGGCTTATCTGAGGAATTATCGATTTATTGAACGTCATTATCAATCAGACCTATCATTTGAAAACACTTTCTTTCTATCAATACTTGTATCGAAACTCATTATAGTCTCCTGAAGACAGTTCAAACAATTACCGACCTTTGCACTTATATTTCTATCAAAGGATATTCCAAGATGAGTTATTTACTTGTCTTTCTATATATTTCAAGGGGTACATATTATCAAGAGATGCAGGTATATGGTTTTATCCCTGAACTTCACAAGCCTTCAGAGGAGGTGAATTCATACTTGGTGTATCAATATAAAACAAAAATTGATAAATGTCGAACTATTCCATCACTTGATACCTGATAATTGTTAACTAAAACAATATGAATATGACAATATGAATCAAATGTTCATATATTGTGTTCTTACAATTTCGAAGCTTCATCTTAAGACAACTCTCAATTTTGATGGTAAAATAAAATATTTCCCAAAAACTTGTTCTAATTTGGACCTACGTCGATGAAATCTTTATTTGTTACAGAGTTTAAATATTAATCTAGCATTATTTTTCAAAAGTATCAATGAAAGACACATTTATAGGACGCTAATATGAATATTTTCAGCTGAAAATAGTATCCAAGTATCGGGTGTCTTTTGTAGAGTTATAGAACTTTAAATTGAAATAAAATACATTTAAATTAAGATTGAAGCCAATTTTTTTTATTTGAAAGATAATTTTATGAGATTTATGTTTTGAAAATAATTTCCGGCGTATGTCCACCACGACTATCTCTGAGGAACCGCATTCGACCAGACCAATTTTGGACCACTTTTTCGAGTAATTCAGGTCTTATTTCATCAATAACACACTGTAACATTAGCTCCAGCATCATTTTTAAAGAAATATGGACTGATGGTGCCTCCAGCATGTAAAGCACACCACACGCATTTTTCAGGATGCAATGGAACCTGCAGAAATTCTTGAGGATTGTTTTTACACCAAATACGGCAATTTTGCTTGTTTACATAGCCGTTCAACCAGAAATGAGCTTAATCACTAAACACAATATTACGATGAAAAAGTGGATCAACTTCAAGCTGTTCTAGGGCCAATCAGCAAAATTTTCCATGTGGTGGATGCACAGAGTCCAACTTGTTGTGAACGTCGACGAATAGACCAATCTGAATCATCATTAACACTATCACTTACAGCAGCGATATTTTCTTCTGTACGTACAGTTCTTTGTTTTGTTGAGTAGAGAAAATGTTGTCCGAAATCTATCGATAGTTCGACGAATAAGCTGCTCTGATGGACGATTATGTAAACCATAAATTTCACGAAGTGCTTTATAAGTTAAGCGAATAGAACACTGATGTTGAAAATAAATTTCAACAATTTGTAAACGTTGTTGCGGCATGAGTTTTTCCATGATAATTTGTCAATGCTTACTGAACAGAAATGTCGAAAGAGTATCTTCTGTCAAATCACAGTTATGCCTATCGAAAGTTCTATCACTCTAAAAAAACACCCAATACATTCGGTTCTATCTCTCTAAAAAACACCCGATATATCATAAATTAAATTCAGGGCACCACAAGAATATTTCTTCTGGAAATTGTATATGATTCAGTATTTACACTATAAAGCGGATGATCGAATTTCTGTTCATTAATAATAATATATCAAGTCTCTGAAACAAAACCACGAATAGTATTATGATTATATTAAAAAACCATGGATGTTCATTAGATAGTGATGTTGTTTTCAATAAATTTCAATTATTCAGTACTGATAAATCCTCTGATTATTTATACTTATTTTATCTAGTGGTGAATATTACAAATGAGACAAATTGGTTTAACTATAAATGAACGCGTGCACTGATGCTTAGTCAGTTGGTTTTATAATATTTTTTGTGTCTAATTATTATGTTAGTTTTACTTTGCCATTTCATTATTCGTCATGCAGTAACCTTTGACCTTTAGAAGAATCATCTTGTATATTTTTGACAATTTAAATGACAGAGGATCTTGAGCCGAAAATCTGCTCCAATATGAACCCTTCCAGGTCAAAACTATTTTATCTGCCATACAGTCTAGACTTACAATTTGTGAGGTTAAATTTATCCAAATAAGAATATCCATATGATACCATGGTAAAAATCGCCAAAGATTTCTGAAAATATGTAATTTAAGATTTTCTAAATATTTCGAAAGAATTAACATAAATATGAATCAAAAAGAATAAAAAAACAAAGGTGTGAGAATTAATCTATTTTTCACAGAGGCTGTGAAGCATTAACTGAAGTTTTACGTCTTTAACTCCTGTGGGAGGTGATACATAATCAGGTTAGTCACGTTGCATTATTGCAAAACCAGTGGAAGCTTCTTAAAAAATCCGAATAATGAATATATATTTATATTAAGAGGACGTGGAGGTTGAGAGGAAGTAATCAAGCGTAGCACCAGCTGCGCATGTTGTTGAAATTTTTTTAAAGAGTGTCAAAGTTTTATGTTGGATTTCTACATAATTTAACATCATCATTAAAGAGAGAAACAATGGTTTGAAGCTGATGCGGAAGATCAGAGGTGTAGATAAGAACAAAAGTTATCTCAGCACGGAGCTCTGAGATACATCGTACAGTACAGGCCAGGCTGAGGATAAAAAGCCGACATCAACAGGTGCGCGATATGAGGGGATAAACAGGAGAGCTCCTAACCTGTGGAGCAGTCTACCCCGAACACCCAGGTGGTCCAATTTCATTAATAAATGAACATGTTCCCTTTCGAACGTCTTGGACAAGTCGAGATAAATAACATCCACTGGCTGATCGATATCTATTGCTTTGGTTCAGTGGAATATGCAGAAGAGAAGGTTGGAAGTAGTAGAGCGACCAGGGATAAAACCATGCTGCTCTTCCGGTATATAGGAGATATAGAGAATATTTAAAAAATTGCTAACAAATTATTATTTCCAACATCTTCAAACTAGTCAATTGTAGGCTTACAGGGAGGTAATTGTCAGGAGAAAGCTTTTCTTCTTTCTTGAGTCACACAGATGAAAGGAGGGAAGTGAGCCTTGGGAATTGGACTTGTGGAATATGAAGGTGAAAGGAATAGAAAATGCACTGGGGAAAATAGAAAATGCAAAAGAAATGAAGAGATCCCATTACAATCAGGTGTCGATGAAACATTCAACTTAGAACGATGGTGTTCCACAATAGTTTCGCTAATTTCAACATCTGATATTCCGGAGCCACATAGCGGAAACTTTGGGATTGGTTGTGGTTGAAGTAGTTCTGGGAGAAAATAATTAAAAAATGACGCCAGAATGTCAGCAGTCTCCTCAGTACTACGACTTTAGGTGAACAGGATCGTCCATGATAAGTATGATGCAAACACGAGTGTCCATGGAGTGGTTCATGACCTTTCATACTTGAATCACTACTTCTTGTTTCTAGATGACACCAATCCACTTTCGTTGTTCTTCTTAGAATTTTGAAGGAAGGTGAAAACAAAAGTAGAAAATTCACGATGTATGCTGTAGTCGGCTTTCGATCGAGTTCGTAGGTAAACCATTACACATCGATGCTGTCGTGGAGAAATAGCAGCGACCTTTAATCTTTTAATGGTTTTCATCATTCTTGATGCTGAGGAATTGAACTAAGAAACGGTAAATCGGTGAAAATATAGACCGTCCAGAAAGTATCCGAAAGTTTTCATAATTTAAATGTTCTTCTTTAACTTCTTTTTTTTTGTAACAAAAGTAATGTGTAAAATAGGTTGTGCAGATAGTCGGCTATGGCTAAAGTTGCATGGCAACACTATTTGTCAAATATTGTTGATTGTCAACAGAAATACAATGTATGTTATAATGACGCAACTAGAAAAAAGAAAATACCTAATACCCTCAACAGAAATAATCGTCGCGACACCACACTGTTTAATGCGAAATAGAAAGACGAAACGAAAGTAACTGGCTTGCTTTCCATGAGAGAGAGAGAGAGACAGACAGATAAACACGTGCACGCCGTACGGCTTGAAACTATAGCAAAAAGTGTCGTTACAACTTGGTCTTAATTTTTTCCGTCTAGCCCCCTTTCGCAACGCACGATAAGGAACTTCGTTCCAAAAATTCGTTCCAATAATTACAATTGAGCTTTATTTTTTCCGGATACTCTCTAGATGGACTATAGTAAAGTAGTTAGACTTGTCTAACAGGAAAATGTAGCTGAGTGAGATCCTAGGTTAGTTGTGGATCGGATACGAAAATTAGATCAAGGAGGGAAAGGTTTAGCCTCTTCTTTTTATCTAATAGGATTCGCTATTAGAAAACTGTGTTAAAGACAGCAGGGATTATCAACTGACTATTTTAAGTCGGCGCAGTTGAAGTAACCTGCGATGAAAATGTTTTCGTAGGATCTGTATGCAGTAGAAAGAATATTGTCGTCACGGGGTAAGTCTGCCTCCAACAAAGAGGATATAAGAGCCAGTTATGAGATTGTTAGCGTAGATACAGATTAGAGTTAAGTTTTGATGATTAAGCAACAAGCTTATGATCGGATGGCAATCATTTCAGATTTTAGATATATCATTTAAGTATACCTTATTATTACCATTGAGAATTCAGGTTTATTATTATGACCTAATCACAAAAGAGTATTATGAATAGTTTTTTCTAAACCCTGATCTATTTGGAAGTAATTAATCTATCAAAGTTGAGCCCCAAATTTCGAATGAAAGTGAACCAGATCTTTCAAAATTAAATGAGAAATACTAACGACTTCTTTCAACATATATAAACATATATGTATATACAACCGAATACGTCGTGAAGTGATAAAAATCATTATAATCATTTCTAATACTCCACCCACAACTTTTAAATGGACATTAAATGGTAGCTATTATTTTCAATTGTGCGTGGAAGTGCCGGTATCCAAATCGTGACTGCCACTAGACGGATATTGAAATAGCGACCTAGAGACAGTTCAAATAGCTGCTCATTATGATTTATTATTAATAATACACTCATATATGGGCAGAAATGGGGGTCAGTACAGTCAGACATATCTGTTTTACTAGAAGGCGTTCTGAACTTCACCCACATGCCACGCCCATGTGGTTTCTACTGTAAATTTTAATTAGTGCCAACAATGGATAGATTAGTTATGAAAAATTATTTCCATTATATTCACAAGGATATTAATTTGGTGTGACGTTCGAGGCCAAGGTAGAACGTTGTTCTTGGTTTCCGTTGATTTCGAAACTAGTTTAATTGTTTCCACAGAAAAAATTTTGAGTTGTTCGAAGTGACGATATAATTCTGCAGAAAACTTTGATATTCAAATATGATTTAAGGTTTTAGAAATTTCTATAGGAAAAATAGACTCATTATTTATTATTACTGAGTTATCCCGCGTTATACAGATTTCTCTAAAATATCCGGGATTTTACGGAGTACTCTCAAGATATCTGGAATTATAGCTAGTACTCTTAAGAAAGCTAACCTTTTTATCGTGATCATCTAGTGCCGGGAAAATAGGACGTTACGTTGTGTAGACAACGCAAATTACACCTGAAGAGAGCAAGGAAACTGATGGGAGATTCAAATATTCAAAACATAGTAACGTCAGCATAGTATATTAATAGTAGTAATCTTGAAAGGCAACAAACCTCAATGAATTGAAACAAACATTTTTCAGCCTGGTGTTAAATCTACTCTACTCAGTGTTTCGTAAAGCAACACAGCGAACCCAATAGTGCCCCGGATCTAAATGACTTAATTCTACATATAGTTTAACTTGCTCGAATCAGATAACATTCTTATACAACGGAAAGAGTTAGAGAGGACAGGATACAGCCAGCATGCACCTTTAACTGCACTTCCGGTAACCAGTGCAGAACTCAGGGGTAAGTTTGAATGAACAGTAATCTAAGGGTAACATGGTAATGCAGAGGATCACCTTGAAGAGGGGATCTAACATAATTCGAGTCGACCAGAAAAGTTTCTATCAAATGGACTGTATCTGGCCTCCTCGGGGTTGCCAAAGCCCAGAAAGGCTCAGATATTACTGAAGAACGCAAACTAATCCTGGGGATATCATAATACCTCGTAACAATGATCTAGCAATCACTCACACATTCTCACAGAAGCGTTGGATATCCGGAGCTATTTACTGTCTTTATACGATACGTCGTCTTCTACCAGGACTATTCAAAGATTTACCCTAAAGAACGCCACCGGTTCACAAGGAATACAATCTCTCAAAGTGAGTGGACGCATGCGTATGGCAAATATGTAATACAAACTGACTAGGACATAAAAGAGATCCCATCACCTGGGCGTGTTAATGAACGTTACAATAAAATCAAACAAAAAAATAGGTAAATCAGTTTCATATCAGGCTCGGTGAATACCATGACAATACAAATAAAGAACCACTATTAATAAATACAACAAAGAGCAACCAGGCACCGAGAGAAAGTATACAATACAAATAGATAACTTATGAGGGTCGTGCCGCTTTAGTTATATACAAAAGCAATCTTACATTAAAAGTAAAGTGGTATTCAAAAATGTAAAGCATGCAATTAATCAGAAGCATTTAAAAGAATTTTACTTACTAAGAGTTACCAAGAGGGACTATATGTACTATTATCTCCAGTGTATTTTCAACTCGCTAAGGAGGTTTATTTCCGAGAACCTTCCTCTCTGCCGCTTTAAAATACCATGTGAATGCCATAAGGACGTTTTCCTCTTTGTTGTTGTCTTCAATCGCATAAGTGTCAAGTTACAGTGCCACAAAATATTTGACACCTACGTAACGCGGGTAAATATCGTGATTTAATTTGTATATTCTATGAGTTATTCTGTCATTCGTATGATCCTTAGAAAATACAGATCTCTTCATTGCTCTCTCAAATAAAAATATTAGGAGAAATACAAAAATTAACAGACCGCCACTAATATAATTTTTAGAGGAATATGACCCTTTATTGTCAACTCTCAAAGTGAACTTGGTTAAAAATCTTGCAGGATTATTGTCGGATAGCATCTAATTTTCATTCTAAGTTTCACGGATTTCTCTCAAGAAATTTCGTAGGAAAGAACTAACTAAATTCTATCCATTTAATATTAGTCAAGGAAAAACATTATTTAGTTCTAAAGTTCTCGTGCTTGGAAGTGGCAGGCTGAATGAACTCACAGTAGAATTAAATAAAACCACGAAATTTCCATCAATGAGTAGAGTCCAACATGATCACTTGAAACCCTCTTAGGTTTAAATCCATGAAAATGAAGTTATAAACTCTTACTTTAAGGTTTATAACTCGCTCAGATGATGGCACTGTATGTTGAAACAATTGTCAGATTCATAAAGACTTAAAGAATATTATATTTTATTTTCCCTCTAATATCCATTCAATATAAATTATATTATTAAAGTATTACCGTTTAGGACTGCGTGGTGTTTGTCTGGACTGTCTGAGCTCGTACAACTTTCTGTAGGAGTTGGTAGTGATGTCTCTGATAGCTAAAACAACACGTTGGGTGTTCTTCAGGGCTCAACTCTTGGGTCGCTACTCTTCTCCTTTTTCATCAACGACTTGCCAAACTTTGTCAACGTAGGCAAGAATGTTTTGTTTGCTGATGATGAAGTGGTTGTGATGGTTCTAGTATTGGAGAGGTCGATCGGATCGTTCAGGTGGTATGCGAACGTATGGAGGCTTGGAAGCGTTAAAGGCTGATCTCAAATGGTGAGAAAACATCCTACATGAATTTTCATCATATGAAGGCTATGCGGGAAACTTGAAGGAGAGGTGAAATATTTGGGTTTGTGCGTCGAACCTTCCTTGAGATGGCAGTTGCACATCGATTATATCTGTAAACGCTTGTAACGATTATATCTTACAGCTTAAATCTTGCGTGAGTAGGAAATTTTTTATCAGCATATATTACTCCATGGTCTACTGTCACCTTGCATATAACACAATATTATGGGGTGATGCTGCTAGTTCTGATAGAGTTTTTATCTCGCAGAAAAGGCTCATTAGATTAATTTTTAACCTTAAACCTAGAGATTCATGCAAAAACTACTTCATTCATACTACCCTCGATCTATATATTTAAGGCGGCCCTGTTTGCCAAAAAAATGCAAACAACTGCAAGCATTTGGGGGAGCTCTACTACAGGATAAGAAACAATTAGACTCTGCTGGTTCCCAGGCATTATACCTCTCTCTTTAAGAAGTCGCCTGCACATATTTCAATAGCAGTTTATAATAAACTGCCGAATGAATTGAAAATATTGAGATTCATTAAATTCAGAAGAAGATTCATTAAATTGAGTTGAAGAACTTGTTATCAGCAAAGCATTTTATCCGTTCTCAGAGTTTTGTCGTGACTGAGTGTTGCCTGTGATTTAAATGTTGTTAGTTTTAAATGTTTCTGATGAAATTGTAATTTATATTAATTTTGTATATTATATTAATATTAAGTTTATGACGAGTACACACTATCATATTTAATCAGAGTACAATAAATATTTGATTGATTATATTATTAAGATTCATGACTTCATACCCGAAGAGAAGATCTTTAAGAATTGTTGGGTTTCTGTCTTATATATTTTCATTAGGTACTTTGTCGCTACACATTTATTTAATCCATTATATCTTCTTCTCTTGCGCTGGCTAAGTTCCCCATACAATTCAAGAATTTTATCTGGGGTGGCTTGAAAAGGGGGTTTTATTACCTTTTTGCCTTGAATTTAAATGGCCCGACGTTTTAACATAAGGTATTCAGTGGTGTTTTCTTCTTTGCCATAGGAGCTGCCTTCGTAATTATCTGCTGAATCTAATCTAAATGCTGTTTGAGCGATAAGGTTTCGTAAAGAAGCTTCTGAAAATGTGTAGGCAGTTATACCTAAAATTTTGAAGGTTTTTTTGGAGTACTCTCAACCAAGAAAATTTAACTGAAATACTTCTCTGTCAGTATTCTCTTTTTTCTTGAATATTCCTTCAAATATGTGTTTTCTGACCAACATAAAGATTGTGTTCAAATAAAATAGGCTAAAGTCCTTTTCTGGCTGGTGAATTGGCTCTTTGTTTACCTTGATTACCGAGTAATTGAACATTCAAACCAAGAGTACCCTATTTATTTTCCTTAGTTCATTTAAGTTACTATGGAACTTTCAGCTATCTCTGTATTGATGACATTAAAATTCACTATCGTACCTCTGACAACCACTCTCTAGATTAAGTTGTCCACATCTTTTAATTAGACTTAACTGAACTAATGGTTCCTTGCATCATTTTATTACTTTTGTCTCTATAAATATTTAATAAGTTTCAATTCTAATCGAAAGCGAATACACCCGAACGAATTAATCTGTTTCAAGGTTCAGGGGATATTGGGACACTGTTTCTTTTAATCTTTTTCAAAAACTAAATTAGCTGAATGAAACCACTCACTTAACTGCGAACGCCCTAATGAATACCCCCGATAACGATCTCAAATCATTTCGATAGCTGACCCAATCGTTTTTACGGCATTGTGGCTAAGTAATAGCTGTATTATGGCTAGCATTTGTGGTAAGTCTACAATCACCGCTCAAAGCTATTCCGTTATACATTCATACGATGTTGAAATTGGAACTACATGAATAAATATAATTCAGCATTTAATGGAATATATGCAGCGTCTGGCAGAGAACGTCATATCTCACAAAATGAGTAAAAAGATTGTCGAAACCAATTCGGACAAAATGAATACGATGAAATTAAGTACTTTCAATTTTCTGGATTTTACTTCAATTAGATTTATGTAATATCCTTGTTTCTTCAACTCGAATCCTACTCAGAATTTAACATATACGTAGATTAGGTAATTGCGAAGAAGTGATGTTGTCTGCTTTGAATATATTATTTCAGAATATTAGACTCTAAGTATATATGATCGTTGAAAGTTAAATACCTTCTCGAAATCTCTTCATAATAATTAAATGAATAGAGTATACGGTTGGCCCTAGGTGAAACAATATAACAACTTTAATAAACAAAAATTACGAAGATTTTATGTTTCACAGTTTATTCAGTATCCTGACACGTGTTTCGGTCTTTCGGCCATCTTCAAAGGAGTACAAAAAGTAAGTTAACTTAAAATTGAAAAGGATTTTTTTATTATACTTAGGACGTCTGTGTATTTTTATGGCGCATAAAAATAACAGCATCCAATGTAGGGGTGTTCCCAAAGAGTATTTGGGAATTTGTTAAATTCTCCTTTTTATCAATGGCTTTTCTGATTGAAAGAATCTCCAAATAGTCCATCAATTTATTCTTTCTAACAATATATAGTAAAGTGACATCGTTCTTATTGAAAAAATGATTATTTTCACATTTTTTTTTATTTATAGAAAATCGGTTGATTTCTGGTTTTTCAAAATAGACATCCTATGTTGGTTGATTCTATGTTGTAAACATAGCCAGTCTGTCGTATATAAATAGCCTCACAATCATCACATTTAATTTGATGAATCCTCTATTCAGAAAAGTTGGGGTTCCTTTCTTGATTGTTTACCAACATCTTAGCTTTATTGAATAATATTTAAATAAGGTTATTTATTTCTATAAAAGAAAATTTTAAATACATTTCCTTAATATATACTGAAGGTATTTCTGAGAAAATTGCTATATACCTCAAAAATAAATATAATTCAAGAACTTCATTTAAAAACGTTTCAAACTTGAGTAACTTCATTGAAAATAATAAAGACTGTACACATAAAGATGATAAATCGGGAGTTTATAAGTTAACCTGCGGTGATTGTCCTAAAGCTTACATAGGACAGACCGGAAGAACTTTCCGACATGGAATTTGTGAACATTTGAAGAGTTTCCTCAATTATAAAAGTAATTCCAGATATTTAAACCATTTGTTAGAAACAGAACATACTTTCAACCATAATTCTGAAATTCTACACATATAGAAAGTAAAAGTTATGCCTTAAACCTGTTAGAATCCCTAGAGATAAATAAACACAATAAAATTAGAATATAAATTAACGAACAATTAGATTTAAATAACTCACCTCTGTTAAATATATTTAGATAAGCTGGAATTTACAGAGACCCTTTTTTGGGTTTTAGTGCTCAATCAAAATTTATTGTAGTTACTGTAATATAAATAGCAACGGATTTCGGAAACAAGCTCAGTTATTCAAAATGTAAACCTGCCTGATGATGCTTCTGTGATAGCGAAACGATTGTTGTAAACATAACAAAAAAAAATTGTGAAAATCAGAATAACCTTATTTAAATATTATTTAATATGAATTTTCACTAAGTAAGGACTGATTCAATTCAATATTTTAGCTATGTTATTTCTATTTACTGCTGAAGAATTAATTGCTATTTTATAAAGACCATTAGAGATCCTACTGCTGCAACTTTTATATGAACCATTGAAGACCATATTTCCTTTTCTTATAAGGATCATTTTATTGATATAAAAGTTTTCTTTCAATCATTTTGTCAATGATTTCAGTTCTATAGCCATGTTCCGCCGCTATACTTTTAATTATATTGACTTCTTTTTGAAAATGGAATTCCTTTAACGGGATGCTCTACTTGTATGAATGAAACTATTGAATGTTGTCATTCAATTTGACATGACTGATTGGATTTTGAATGGATTATGGTATCAGTAGTGGTCGGCTTTCTAAAAATGACAAATTCGAACTTATTATTACTATGACTTACATTAAGATTTAAGAAGTTGATCAAAGAATGTGTTTCTATTTGTATTGTGAATTTATTATTTTCATTTATGCTACTCAGCTAATTCAAAAATTGGGATAGCAGCCAGTCACTTCCAGCCTAAATGCAAAATACGTCGTCCACATATCTAGCCTAAAAGTGAACCAATTTTACCAATTTATCATTTGTAGTGTTGATGAATTATAATTTTTTGAAGTAAGACATAAATAATTCAACTGAAAGTGAACTTATTGGATTTGTTTAAAGAATTTATTGTTGAATTTAAAATAACATATTTCTAAAGTTTTGAAAATATTTTCTTCATCATTTTGTAATAGATGACTGTTATTAATCATAGTTTTTAACATTGTTTTGACTTAATCAGTTGGAGTAGAAGTGAATAAGCTTTTCACATGGAATGAGATGAATTTACATTTGTTTGGTAAGGTAGTATGTTCAAATTTCTTAATTAAATGTTATTGTATTCAGTGTTGTTTATCGATTTCATTTAAAGTATTTAATCTCAAAAATTTTATGCATTTCGCCCTAAAATATTAAATGAGGAAAATGATGTTTAATTGCTTTGGTCTTGAACGAAATCTATACACAGGTCATATATACTCCTGATTTGTTATTCATAGGGATGATTTCTTCAGAATATTCATTGATTTTCTTAACAAACGCATTTATTAATCGCAATGATTAAACACACTATTAAAAAAGGGATATAGATAACCCTAAAATATATTGGAATCACCTTTTATTTATATAATTATTTAAGAACGGTTATTTCTATCTTTTTTTGCAATGTATTCTTTGCTTATATTTCCGAACATTGTTAGTTAGTTGTACCGCCACTTTTTTCAAGTTTTTAGCTATATAAGAAGTGTTGTGTAATGTTTAAGAGTTAGTTCAAGATTTAAACAAAGCCATAGTGTTGCTGAAGCAATTGTCGTTAGTAATAAAATGTGGAAATAATAAATTAATGGAAAATTCACTTAAAAATTTGGTACTTTAAAATGCAAACACCATTTATTTTGTATTTCATCGATCGATTCCTGGAGCGTTTTTGGCAATGTAGTGTTTTGAAACATTTTAAAGGTAAAGAATATGAACAACAATAAGTTTTTTTGCGAAAAGTTAAAGTTCAGTGTAGGCCTTGATTAATCTTTTGCGTTCCTTTTTACCCAGCTCTCATCAATAGGATTCTGGTTATCAAGCACTAATATTATACAATGATTTTATTTCATTAAATCAACTAGCCAGCGGTTAATTTGTTTAAATACCAATATTGACATAACTGCATGTTGGCATCCATCATGATATTTACTTGATTGATGACTTTCCCGAATGTATTATTCGTGCTTGTCCCGATTCACACACTGCACATCGCACTTTTGGAAAGATTATTATTTATATAACGAGAAATTAGAATACAATTGAAGGTTCATATTCTGAAAGCGCGACCTTTAAGTTTTATTAGTCCGAATCGTGGTTTCATAAAACCACAGGTGTTCAATAACGAGAAAAGAAATAATTAAAGATAATGATGACCGATTACGCTATTTATCATCTCTTGGGATGCCCTGAAGATTTGTCCATTATGGTGAGAAAAGTTGTGGAGAATTTGAAGAATGATTCATCTCAACATAATTCGAAGGTGTTATTTTCTCTATCGATCACATTGCATAACAAGAGAAGTTATAAAATATTTTTGAATCATGAATTATGCATAAGGAAAAAATATTGGATGGACTAGTTCGTTACTTTGTGATGGTTCATTTTAATTTGAATGAAATAATCACTTTTTATCAACGGGATATACGATGACTCGAGTTTCGTAGTGTTCACTACATTTTAAAGCTGAATAAAGCAAATTATGTCCAAACTATTGTATATATTCGTTGCAGACTTCGGCAGAACTTTATTGTCGGAACGTGCTTTTTGTGTTTAAAAGTTTCGATGGATTCCAGGATGTCTAGGTTTTTTCCTCTCGCTTTCAGGTGCAATATTTCAAGATTGTCCAACTCTGGGAACATATGATTGGTTTCGAAAAGATATTTCGCAAAATTAGAGTTATCTTACTGGCTCCTAAATGAAGATTGATGTTCTTTGTACCTTTTGTGGAAAGATCTCCCGGTTTATTATACTACTCTGTCAAGAAAGTACCGGGAATTTTCAATTAAAACAACATTTTTACATTTAATCGTCAACATTTCTTGGGTCGCCTTCAAAATAGGCTCCATTTGCTCCAATACATCTATGCCAACGGCACTTCCAATTATCGAAACATTTTTTATAGGCGCTTTCCGGGATGGACTTTAGCTCTCGCGCCGAATTTTGTTTTATGGCTTCAATCGACTCAAAACGGGTGCCACGAAGGGGAAATTTTAGTTTTGGGAAGAGAAAAAAGTCGCAGGGAGCCAAATCCGACGAATACGGTGGTTGCTGAAGCACGTTTGTTGAGTTTTTGGCGAGAAAGTCAGTCACAATCGTAGCTCGGTGAGAAGGCGCGTTATCGTCATGCAAAATCCATGAGTTGTTCGCCCACAGATTTGGCCGCTTCTTACGGATACGCTCACGCAAACGTTTCATAACGCCTAGGTAATACTCCTTGTTTACCGTCTGACCCTCTGGAATGAATTCGTATTGCACCACGCCACGGATATCGAAGAAAACAATGAGCATCACCTTCATTTTCGAGCGGCTTTGGCGTGGTTTTTTCGGTTTCGGCTCATTTTTTGCTACCCATTCCGATGATTGCTGGCTTGTTTGCATATCGTACTCGTAGACCAAGGTCTCATCACCAGTTATAATGCGTTCCATGAATGTAGAATCGGAATTACAGCGATCCAGCATGTCTGAAGCAACCTGTTCGCGATGACGTTTTTGAAGAAAATTCAGGTCTTTCGGTACGAGTCGTGCGGCCACCTTTCTCATGCCCAAAATATCAATCAAAATCGTACGTGCGGACTCGTGGGATATCTTAAGATCATGTGCTATCTCTCTCAAGCTGGTACGACGGTTTTCCAGCACCCTTTCCTTAATTTTATCGACGTTATCTTCGATCGAAGCCGTCGATGGGCGTCCGGAACGAGGCAAGTCTTCGACCACTTCACGACCGTCCTTGAAGGCTCTGTACCACTGATATGCACGAGTTTTCGATAGAGCATTATCACCAAAGGCCTTCTGCAACATTTTCAATGCATCGGCACACGAAAATTCATTTGCAACACAAAACTTTAAACAAATTCTTTGCTCAACGTAATCACCCATAGTAAAAATCGGCACGCACTCTGACATCGACTGACTTAATCAGCTGTTGCAAACACACTAGTTGACAGATCCCGCTCAAGCTTGGCATAGTAATTAAGGACAGTGGTACCAACCTACGAAAAAAATTTTTACCTGCCTCATTGCCCCGCCAGATTTAAATCGATAATTCCCGGTATTTTCTTGACAGAATGTTTATACGCTACTGCACTGTTGACAACTCAATTCAGAACAGACTCCAGAATTATTCAGCCGGTTTTTCTTGTCTTGTATATTAAAAAAGAGGTTGGCAATTTTATATGATGGTGTCAAAGGTGTTATTTTGTTAGTTTCTGAAAATATTTGAGCAATTTTTTGCAAGATTGGTCCAAAATATGTTAGTTATATGAATTTCTTGTCATAATTATCTGTTTCGGAAAAGGGTTATATTTGTTTCCGACTTGGTTGTTTTTGTTTTTTATTTATGAGAAAATTTATGGTTTTTGTTTCGAATTGATTATTGGAGGCTATTTGTTTAATTGTATTCAGTTCCCTTTTCAATGTGATATTGTTTAAAGGAATTGGAAATGCTCAATGTATCATTGATCTATCTCTAGGCAGCGAGTTTATCAGTGTTCGGATGGTTTTAAAACTTGAGTAGGGTTCTATCTGGCGTTGTGGGTTTTCTGAATATATCGATAAGGTCAATCAAGCTTCATACAATGCCATCGAGCATTGGTTAAGATATAAATGAAGTTTATATCAAAGGAAATTTCAGGTATTAAATACACTAGCGTCATCCAGAGTATGCAAAATATATACAAGGTATACCTTTGCGAGTTAATTCAAGTAAAATAATGATCAGCCGAATCAATTTATTTGAATATGAATATGCTAATTTCATATTCAAAATTATGATTCTGATTTGAGCATTTTTTATGCGATAGTAACGTGAAAATATCGAGAATAAATTCCTTTACTTGAATTAACTCGCAAATGTATATCTCGTATGTATTTTGCATACTCTAGATGGCGCTAGTGTATTATTAATACCTCAATGTCTTTGTGTATAGCGAATATAATAGATAATTGACAGATCTGGAGTCACTTGCATACATTGCACTGAAGAAAACCAATCAGTTTGAAACGTACGCATGTCTGCAATTTGCCTCCGTGATCAACAAAACCTTGTCGAGTTTGTTTGAGTGTAGAATTGTTATACAGATGTATGTTACACTGTCTCGATTTCTAGAACTTTCTATTACCATAGTTCATACTCCTTATTAACGGCCCTTTTGGTTTCTAGTTCGAAGCTCTACCACTGAGCTATATTGTGTGACTAATTTTGAACATTTTTCCATTCTTAGCAATTCTATATGGCAACAACATTTGGTTCATATCCAAAAAATATCTAAAAATAATTTTACTTTTCTTCAAATGATTTGCGCAAAGGATTTCAGTCCATATATATTTGAAACACATTTTATTTACACTACCCTACGCTAGAAACCAGGAGTATTATGCTGTAGGTAGCAGAATTGCAAAAAGATACCCTTCGGTCCATTAAAACAATTTTGGTTTTCATCCATATTCCATTTTGTTGTCTAAAAACTGAAGCAGCAATTAAACATCATAAACTCGCTGATGGAGACCTTCAATATATTGAAATTAATCTTGGTTTTCCGAAAAATTAAAATCAGATAAAATACTGGCTCTCTGACTTCTACGCCAAACTGATGAAGTTAGGATAGATCGAAAGCTAAAATAGGTTCAATCAAGTCGAAGAGATGGTATTTGGTCTAGTTTTGATAATTTAATAGTTCACGAAGATATTTCTTAACGCAGAGAACGAAGTTTTTGTCTTTGGTTTGTTACCGGACTTTTGCATTTAAGCAGATCTCACATATCCTGCAAACCCTAACTATAAGCTTGAAATAATTCATTAAAAGAATTACTTTTTCGCTAGCAAATGTGTCGTTATCGGAATGAAAGAAATAGTGAATATGGTGGTATGAAAATTGGCTAGATGGATCCCTCACGAATTGCCTAACGAAAACAAACCGATCAAGTTTTCTATCAAACTACCTTCCAATAGCGATAATATCGTAAGATGCCTAGAGAGCAAAGGTCTAATCAGTGACAGACAATATGGGTTTCGTAAACACCCGATCAAAAAGTGACCTCCTTAGCTATGTGATTCAAGCGTCAACAAGGGCTATTGGGTGCTATGGAGAAACTAGGTCAGTTGTTCTGGATATATCCAAGGTTTTCGATCGTGTCTGGCATAAGGCTCTTCTGAATAAGCTATTTTCGTGTGGTTTTCCCGGGAGTCTGTGCCATTGGATGATAAGAGCTTTCTCACCAAAAGGAGCATTCATGTGTCTGTGGATAGTGTCGGTTTCCGTGGTTTAAACGTGAATGTTGGAGTGCCCCAAGGCTCAATTTTGTCGCCCACCCTCTTCCTGATTCACACAAACGATCTTCTTAGTACGACCGAGGACCACATTGGGAGCATCGCGGATTATAGCACGCTGATGTCTTTTTTTGCCAGTGCGTTCTTTTGAGTCCATGAAATTTGATACAATTCAGTGCCTCGGAAGGCCCAAACAACAACTTTTTCTCGGAAAGCTCAGTAATTTAGACTTTTGACTTGGTGAATGATGTTAAAGCCTGGATTGCCTCCAAGAACGGAAATTTTTTCGCCCATAGACTCGACTGTCTACAAAGAATATAGGAAGCACTAATTGAAGTAGATATACTTCATAATTCCTGTTGAATATATAGATTTCGATTTTCATAATAAAATTTTAAGAACTGGATGATATTTATGCTTCGATATGTTGGAAAACCTTTACCTATTTCTTATTTTTTTCTGAAATATGGTAATAATAATTCGAATATTATATTTATTCGATTGATTAGTCTCAATTATAACAGAATTAATTTGTAGATTTCATTGACCCTACATCAATGTATTAATTTTCTTCTTTCTCTCAATAAAATGAATGCAATAATTTATACACACCGTCGAATGAGCCAAGGTTGAAAATGGAACTAGATCCCAGCTGCATTGAAATTCAGCAAACAAGCGAACACGAAACTTTCCTGCGCTAATTTGCACAACCCTTTCGAACAATTGACTCAATTTCGTCCATGACAGAGACAATTGAACGAAGTGTTGTTTTTAGCTCAATTACAAGCTGATTATTTCTCAAGACAATATATCCACGGCATAATAGACGTATGAATTGGCGATTACTTTTACGCGAAGGTCGAGTAATCTAAAAATATCGGTGGAATTTATGGGTTATCGAGGTAGTGTAATACTTAATTAAGATTTTATTGGCTCACCTAGAAGCATTAAAGAAGCAGCATTTCGTGATTCGCTTAGTCGGAACGAAATGTAAAATCGAACTTTTGCTCTTTACGATGAGTATTCCTTAAGATGTGGATGCAGATTAGAGGAAATGATTTCGGTTTTCGTAGATCATAAGAAAAGATGAACGGTTCAGTGACTAAGCATAAAATATGAAAAAATGGATTTATTAAATATAATCAAGGAAATGAAGACTGTTAAACCCATAAGGAATAATTTTTTCAACTTGAATTTTTAGCAAGGTAGTAAGCCTTATATCTAACGCTCCGTTACAAAATAAATTCTCTCCATGGTCATCAAATATTGAGAAACATACAAAAGTTTCTGGAATTTCATGACAAGTAAATACACATAGTAACAAAGCTTTATTGAAAATATTCACAAACACGAAAAATTACACCATGGTTGAATTCAACTCATGAACGAAATTATTCAACGAATTAAATCGAATTAGTTTAATGATCACATCATTAAAAGGGTTTATGATTTAAACTTTAAAATTTATGAAAATTTATTCTAAAACCCTCACTAAAATTATTATTGATATCAATAAAAATAATATTATAATATTGATAATAACAAATATTGTCTAAGAAATACGATTTCTATTCAATGACAATTTGGAAAGCTCAACCATAACACAAAATTCTGAATCATTTATTCTAGTAACAGTGCAGATTGTCATGTTGGTAAGCCTTTTTGTATTTTATATAGTGACTGTAGCTGACGAGGACTAATTTTTGTCCAAAACATGCATGTCCTATAGATATCAGAATTATATTTTCTTCAATTTGTTCTGTGGAATTCAAACAAACGTATGTATCCTTCAAGTAATTATTTAATATTTTTAATTAATATTCTATATTTTCTTTGGATTCTTTTATTCCCCCAGTGCAGTATAATAAGTGTTAATTCTTCATGTCTTCTTATGTTTGATATTTAAGATATTGTAAATCCTTTTCACAAGAAAAAATCCCCTTTTTATTATTTTATATTATATAAAATAGAAACCATGACTATTAAATATTTTTTATTAATAATAATTATAATAATAATTTTAGTGAGAGTTTCAAAATATATTTGAATTCTAAATTCTTATTATGTATATAGTCATTGAATTTGTTTTAAAATTTTATAATTAATTTTAATTTACTACATACGTGAAAAGTGTTTTTAACTTTCGATACGGGTGAAATTTTCAGAGTTTTAGAAATGTTGCTATCTTCCTGATAGATTTATTAAAGCAACAAATTTTTGTCATTATCCTTGTTTTGAAATTAAGCGATATCATATGTTTTCCTATACAATAGCCAGAACTATAGGTTACGCTCAGATGTTCCTACCATTGTTTATTATTTTTCCAACATTCATTCTGAAGCTCTTGTGGTTAATCACAAATTTAATTATATTTTTTAGCCTTACTTATTATTCTTACCGAAAATTAATAACCATTATCAAACGACGGAGATTATTGTTGAAGAAATCATGTGAATGAGTAAAATTTTTTGTAATTCCTTTAATTTTATTAATTCTTTCATTCATAAAATAAAGAATATTCATAATTGTCGTCAAATCGGAAGTTCCTTACTAGACATATAATATACATATATACAATATATCAATTTTGAAAAATGTATAATTTGATATTGTTTTTCAGGATAATTTTGATTCCTTATTCAATTCATATACTACCTCTACATAGTGAAACCCATAAATTAACCATTTAATTCTTCTGTAATGCGTAACCTAGTTCAAAAATGAAATATTTGGAATCGACGAACACATTAATATTTCATTCACTCTCATTTCATAAGAAAACGTTTCATAAGCGGAACCAGGAAAATGCAAAACTGTCACCTTTATATCGTCTGTTCGAAAGCAATTCACACCTGATTGTTAATTAATTGCAGTTCAGTAAGGAAATGTCCAATTACTATTTTATCTTATAATTATCAGAGAATTGTCATTTGGATTGTTTCTCACTGTTTGTTGAAAATTTATCATGATATTCACTCAACGTGAATAGGTGTTCTATTTGAAGTTGAATTACGTCAGATCAAAGATGGCTATTATATCGGGTGTTTTTTTTAGAGTGATAGAACTTTCGATAGGGATAACTGTGATTTGACAGAAGGAATAAGACATGTTGTTTTGATATTTCTGTTCATTAAGCATTGACAAATTGTCATGGAACTTATAGAGCACTTCGTGAAATTTATGGTTTACATAATCGTCCATCAGGGTAGCTTATACGTCGAACTATCGAAAGAATTCGGACAACATTTTCTCTACTTGATGCAACAACAATAAGATAAAGAAATGTACGTACAGAAGAAAATATCGCTGCTGTAATTCATAGTGTTAATGTTGATCCGGATTTGTCTATTCGTCGACGTTGACAACAAGTTGGAGTCTGTGCATCCACCACATGGGAAATTTTGCGTAAAAATCTTGGTCTACACCCATACAAGATCCAACTGGTTCAAGAACTAAAGCCACTTGACCATAATAAGCGTTTGCTGATTGGGCCCTAGAACAGCTTGAAGTTGATCCACTTTTTTATCGTAAGATTGTGTTTAGTGATGAAGCTCATTTCTGGTTGAACGCATATGTAAACAAGCAAAATTGCCGTATATGGAGTGAAAACAATCCTCAAGAAGTTCTGCAAGATCCATTGCATCCTGTATGGCGTGCACTGTATGGTGTGCTTTACACGCTGAAGGCATCATCTTTCCATATTTCTTTAAAAAGGATGCTGGAGCTAATGTTACAGTGAATGGTGCTCCTTACAGATCGATGATCTGTAAGAAGCACCATTCTCCTTCTTCCTCGAATTTGAAACAATTAATTGTTTCAAATTTTGAAACAATTATAGTTTCAAATCATGCGACATAACTCCACTGAATTATTTTTTTTGGGGTTATGTCAAGTCATTGGTTTATGCTGATAAACCAGAAACAATGGAGGCTTTGGAAGCCAACAATAACTCGTGTTATTGATGAAATAATGCCTGAATTACTCGAAAAAATGGCCCAAAATTGGTCTGTTCGAATGCGGTTCCTCAGAGCTAGTCGTGGTGGACATATGCCGGAAAATATTTTTGAAACATAAATGTCATAAAATTATCTTTCAAATAAAAAAAATTGGTTCAAGCTTAATTTAAATGTGTTCTATTTCACTCTGAAAAAACACCCGATATTTGTAATCCTGTTTTTGGATTTAATTATTTGATGAATAGAGTGTTATTATTCTCATATAAATATTGTACTACTTGTATTGATTAATGGATTTATTGCAAAAGTATGATAAACTTCAATTTCCAGAAAAAAATTTTTTGTATAATACAACAACTATTCCGCTATACGATATGTTACATTGTGAACTGATTATATAAATGAGGTACATATCGGTTTCAGAAAATTATGGTTGAAAAGAGTGAAAGACGCTGACGTGAAGTCAGGAGTTTTTAGCACTTGCTCATATCAGCCACGATCCTCACAAAATTTTTTTTTTGGTCTTCTAATTATAAGATCTTCACGAAATTCTGTAAATGCTATATTTAAACTCGTACGTGGGACTGTTGCTATGGTTTCTTTGGCGCTGATTTCTGCTCTAGTCACAACATTTTTGACCTTGTTTTGAATCTTCTAATCATACGATCTTCATGGAATTCTGCAGGAACATGTACAGTACTATTATTTTTCTGAACTATTATATAAATTTCAGATCAATAAAATAAATTCGATGTGTTTCAAAGATATCATCTGAAAACTGCTTCCTTTTCTGGTGGGTACCATTCTTGGATATGATTCTTTTCGGACAAATAAGGATAATTTTATGACAATTTAATGAGGACATATTTATTGATTGCATCTTTGAAATAGTTTAAGTGTTTCATTTCTATCACTGTTCAATTAGGACATACAGATATGTCATAAAGAAGAATAAAACTATATTGAATATCATGCATACAAATAATATAACTTTCTCAATACTAAGCTATGGTTTAGATTCTAGGACCCTCCGGAATCAGGGTGAAATAGAAATCCAAATAGAAGCCACAAAAGGGCTGCATCTCTCTTCATTATTCCTTTTTTGTGGCTCAAGAAGATACACCGACAAAGAAATGTTCTTCAACTTTTTAAGTGAGATAACAAAAAGCAACATATACCTAAGCAAAAACATCCTAGATGTTTTTACGAGCTTGCTTAGAAGTTGCTGTCTTTTGGGAAGCATTCAGTGAGATTAGATACAACTGAAAATAGCGAACAATTATATGAAATTGTTGAAACCATTTTGACTACTGAAGTTTACTACAACTCTGGAATGGGATAGAGAGGTTAGACATCTCAAGAAAAGGAAAACAATAGGTCATTAGGTTGTGATGCACCAATACAATGATAATTATGATCCGATCAGGAAGTACTGTTTCTTATAAACCATACTACATAATCCTTTCAATTGAGAGATTGTTCGATAGTTTAGGGGCCGAATATTATTAATCATCTATAAACGTCCAAACAAATCACGGAGTAGATCATCGATAATTAATAACTCAACCAGTTGGATAAAGACTTTACCCTTCGTCCGAATGCAAATTTCGACATGCGATAACACTCGAGGTGAAATCCTATCCTGTTCGGTCCGATTATTCAAATTCGCCAAGCCGGTCGATCAAATCGGATACCAAGGCAACAAATTATGTAAAACGATCGCCGATAACTCGATGAGATGATATAAAAATAATATTTACGTAACATCGCAGACGACACGAACACTCAAAAGTGGATTTGAGGAATTCTTCAGGCTCCGCCACTTTCACTTGAACCAGAAACATAGATTCAGTTCACGTACAAAACCGTAACGTTACTGTTAGCATGTTTCATCTGATGCTATCAGAATGGAGATATTGTACGATTGGCGATGAACTACTGTCCGTTTTGTGTAGGCACATAAACTACGATTGACCTTGACAGTGTTGTCACATTGAAATGTTTTTTAAATCAATAAAGACGCCTCTTTGCTGAGAATGACCTTTTTTGTAAGTATTGAGATAATATGCATAATCCTCACTGTTCTTTTCAAACTTCATCATGAAAAAGAGTGCCCAAAAAGTTCAATGGAAATATTTAAAAGTCTAAAATTAATATCAGAAATCTGAAAAACTTACACAACATGTATTGAAAATATATATTTGATTTATATGAACTTAAACTTGCCAAGAACGATATCGGGTATTTTTCTTAGAGTGATAGAACTTTTAATTGAAATAAAGGACATTTAAATTAATATTGAAGCCAATTTTTTTTTTATCTGAAAGATGATTTTATGACATTGATGTTTTGAAAATATTTTCCGGCGTAAGTCAACCATGACTAGCTCTGTGCAACTGCATTCGACCAGACCAATTTTGGTCCACTTTTTCGAGCAATTCAGACCTTATTTCATCAATAACACGAGTTATGTTGGCTTCCAAAGCGTCTATTATTTCTGGTCTATCAGCATAAACCAATGACTTGACATAACCCCAAATAAAATATTCCAGTCGAGTTAAGTCGCTTGATCTTGGAGGCCAATTAATTGGACCATTTCTCGAAATAAGTCTATCGCCAAATCTTTCTTTCAATAAATCGATTATTACGGTAGCAGCATGAGGTGTAGCACCATCTTGTTGGAATCAAAACACTTCTGGGTCGATACCATTCAAATTTTGAAATAAATAATCATTGATCATCAATCTGTAACGAGCACCATTCTTTATAACATTAACTCCAGCATCGTTTTCAAAGAAATATGGACAGAAGATTCCTCCATCGATTAAAGCACACCATACAGTGCATTTTTCAGGATGCAATGGAACCTGCAGAACTTTTTGAGGATTGTTTTCACTCCATATACGGCAATTTTGCTTGTGTACATAGCCGTTCAACCAGAAATGAGCTTTATCACTAAAGACAATCTTACGATGAAAAAGTGGATCAACTTCAAGCTGTTCTAGGGCCAATCAGCAAACAATCGACGCTTATTATGGTCAAGTGGCTTTAGTTCTTGAACCAGTTAGATCTTGTTTGGGTGTAGACTAAGATCTTTACACAAAACTTTCCATGTGGTGGATGCACAGAGTCCAACTTGTTGTGAACGTCGACGAATAGACAAATCTAGATAATCATTAACACTATGACTTACAGCAGCGATATTTTCTTCTGTACGTACAGTTCTTTGTCTTGTTGTTGTTGTTGCATCGAATAGAGAAAATGTTGTCCGAAATCTATCGATAGTTCGACGAATAAGCTGCTCTGATGGACGATTATGTAAACCATAAATTTCACATAAAGTGCTCTATAAATTTGGCGAATAGAACACTGATTTTGAAAATAAAGTTCAACTATTTGTAAAAGTTGTTGCGGCGTGAGTCTTTCCATGATAATTTATCGTAAATATACGTAAATTCATCCAAAGGTATCAAAAATCAAAAAGGAAAACAGATATGAAAAAATACTTCCTTCAAAGTATAAGCTATTATACGTATTTCATGGTTGTTTCCAATCGTCAAATGGCCATAACATTTAGAATCAAACACAACAAGATTATAAACGTCCCATTCAAGAAAATTCTGAGGAAAAACCCTAACACTGTCATCTGCCTGATAATAACTTTGAAAACATTGAATTTTATTTTAAGGTTATCACTAGGTTTGTCACAAATCACAGAAGCATCTGAAATTTTCCTCTTAACAATCTCTACGTGAATTTCTTCTCTTTAATCCTTGTTTGTCTATGAAAGCTTAGACTAGAGAATATCATCAATCTGGTAGCAGATTCCACCTTTTATTAGCAATGAATTGGACAACACGACTTTCAATATGAATTATCGTGGTGAAAGGCAATATAGTTCACTTTGCGCGGTCTTTTCGTGTCGATTGCTTCGTTTAGACGTTCAGATAAAGGTCCCTGTTGATTTTGAATTCTCGATTATGTTTTTGTCTATTAACAAATGCCATTTTTGACGATTTACGTATGGATGATTTCTATTCTATCCGACCAGACATACCACATAGCTTTTTTTTAACTGTGTATGACTTTTCGATATTTTATTTGTCGATATGCAAACCTTTTTTCTTAAGACGTTTTTAAAGAACAACCACAATTCATCGCAAGTGACAGACTCGTTCAGACGAAGTTTAAGCTTCTTTGAAGGAGTTCCCCGAAAATTCGGACACAATCGGCATTTTTTGACTAGAAAATTTATATTCTACCAGGTGAGACTCAGACTTTTTTTCTAGTAAGTTGCTCTACCTCTGAGCTACCGATACTCATATTATGAAAAAGTGATTTAAAATATTCGTAATAACTTTTATTCCTAGATCTTTCTAGCTTCTTTTCAAGTTGTTGAATAATTTCCGACTATAAACGGCGAAATTTTCTATCCGAAAGAAGTGTAAATGCTCTGAAGTTATTAATAGAAACTTTGTTCTCAAGGAAGACACGAATTAAACTTCGGATTCATAACTAGCTTTTTGTACTAATGAAGTTACTTTTTATTCGATCTAATGCCTAACGAGGTAGTGGGTTGAAGCACTTTCTGATGGAAAAACCAAAATAAAATCACGTTAACTTCTTATATTCTGAGATCACAGTGGCTTCTACTTCATTAAAATTTTTTAAGGTCCATAAATGCAACACGATAATATAGAATCTAGAACAATAATAGTCTAGTTATCCTAATATGCAATCATATTTTAGGAGATTTAGCCATTTATGAAAACATTACTCCCCAGAATTATCATACAATAGTCTATCAGAAAATCTCTGTCCAAGTGAACTACGTCGTAATTATAAACAACTTCAGAACATTCATGGAAGTTGAAGCAAGTAGACATCAGATAAAATTTATTTCTATAATAAAAAAGACTAATATTGCTATATCAAATACTCTGCCTCCGTGGGTAATCGCCATAAATGATATTAATTTTATGATCATTATTTCATCATGCAGTTTTCTCCTTTAATGATACAGTAATGTACAAGAAAGCTTCGTAGGCTTTTGGACGTATTACAATTTATTTCATTTGTAGGAATAATGCATATCTTGTGAATTATTTATGTTGTTTGACCGCAGTTTTATTATGATGTCAAAAACAACGTTTAAGTGATATAAAAAATTTGGATAATAATCTTTTGGTCAAAGTCAACGTGATCTTTATAAAGATTTCATACATCAATTTGACTGTGCTTGATGTTTGTTGAATCACTGAAAAATTCTAGATTTTGATTTCTCACAAATCACTTGCTGAAATATTTTTTGATTCATAAAGTGAAGAAAAACACTTGGATTAAGTTCCTCTATTTGTATTTATTCATATTGTTGACATATGTTCCGATTTTTTTGATCCTTTTTTAAAACTGGAGGTAGTATATTTAGCAATACCATTTATACACAACTAAACAAATTGAATCGTACCTGACAAAATAATGGTAAAAACAATTCATAAAAACTTAGGGTGTTTATTGGAGTTTGCCGCTAAAAAATGCCATTGGAGAAAAAAATTCAATAATGGGGATCTGGCAACATCTGTTTGTTAATTCAAAAGGATTTTACGGACATTGTACCTATTGATTTCAAGAGTGTCTTAAAGTGTTCACCTAGAACTTTTGCTTTCGACGTGTATAATTTCATATTTATTGTTGAAATTATGTCTGAATTCCTTAAGATGATAAGCATATGCCGAATGTACGAAATCTGATATGTAACTTCTTTGGTGTTCTTGAATTCTTTTCGTGAAAGATCTACCTGTCTGGCCAGAATGTACTAAAGGGCAATCGTTGCAAGTCAACTTGTAGACTCCAGATTTATCTTCTTTATTTGTTCGATTTGTTTTTTTATGTGAGTACTAAAGCTATTGATGGTTTTAAAAGCTTCATTTCAATATAAAATTTTATTAAAATGTTTAGCAATATTTTCCGATAATCCATTAACATAAGATAATGAAGCGTATTTCTGTGTATTGTTCTCTTTTATGATTGGGTACATAAGATTTAATGCCATGTTCTTTTGTTTATTGGATACCATTTTGTCTATAAGAAAGGGGTCGCAACAGTTGGTTGAAGCTATCTGTTCAATAATATTTAATTCTTTTCAAAAGTTATTTGAATTCAGAGGGAAATTCATTAGTCTCAACAACCGAAAAATGTCAGCATATAATAGTTTTATTCATACACTATTGAATGTCCCTCTGAATTCAGAAAACTTTTTCAAAGAATTGAATATCCTTAAACAGATAGCTTCAAACAACGGCTACAACCCCTTTCTTATAGACAAAATGGTATCCAATAATAAGAACATGGCATTAAATCTGGTGTACCCAATCATAAAATGGAATAATAGACAGCAATAATTTTCATTATCTTTTGTTAATGGGTTATCTGAAAATATTGCTAAACATTTCAGAAATAGTTTCAATTACAATGCAGCTTTTTAAACCATCTTAGTACTTACATAAAAAACAATAAGGATCGAACAAATGAAGAAAGTAAATCTGGAGTCTACAAGTTGACTTGCAACGGTTGCCCTTTATTATATTGGCCAGACAGGTAGATCTTTCAAGAAAAGAATCCAAGGACACCAAAGAAGTTACATATCGGAATCCGTACATTCGACATATGCTAATCATCTTAAGGAATTCAGACATAATTTCAACAACAACTATGAAATTATTATATCTAGGTATAAAAGTTCTAGATTAACACTATTAGAATCTCTTGAAATCAACAGTTGCAATGCCCGTAAAAACTTTTTGAATGAATAAACAGATGTTGATAGATTACCATCCCTAATGGAATTTTTTAGCGGCAAACTCCAATAAGCACCCTAAGATTTTATGAATTGTATTTAACATTATTTTGTCACGTAGTTAACTGTATTTAAACTCTGTTACACTAGACACTATCACTCAGTAGAATGTAGATACCAGAAGAAGCCATATAGTGGTCAAACAATTGTTGTTTTGTAAACATTCTTGTGGAAATTTAAATAGTGTCTCTTATGTATGTTTTAATTAAAATGAGTTTCCACCAAGTAAAAACCGAATTAATCAAACATTTATAAAATATAGGTATCAAATGAAAAAAACTAATTGAATTTATTCATCATATCAATTCACAACAGTGCATTCATATTTTATATATTAATTATTCAATATCTTCATAAATAGTACGAATTAAAAAAAGACTCGTAGGAATTTCCTGAAAAAATGTTTTCCTTATAAATGTTAACTAATTTTCTGGCCGAATCCGATGTTATCCTTGATGCATTAACCTTTGTGTAGTTCCATATCCTATTAATATCTTTGTGTCGATTTCCGTATTGAACACACTTTTTACGACAAACTTGTTCGGCACCCAAATGAGGAAACGATTGGTGTTCAAATACCTGTTACTTCACGACATTCTTTGGTAGTCTGACGACTTTAAACCATTACGTCAGATATAAGAAAGATTATTAGCAGCACCATTAACCTTTAAGTTTCGAAAAATTTGTAAACTATAATAAAGTTATCAATATCGAACCATCGTTTCGTTTCACTTTCAAACGAGGTGAGGACTTCAAATCACTTCTTTTATTGGCGAATAAGGTAGTCCGTCACTGTTGGAGCGTGAAAAGAGAGCAGTCTGCTTGAAGGAAAATATAATGGATAATAACTCAGCTCGTTAGTTGTATAATCTAAACAATATTGTACCGAGAGGATGCATATGAAAGGTGTTATCCAAGAGTTGATAGATTTACAGAACTCGAGAATGGATTTGAATCGGACGTTCAGTTGCACAGACTGTTTGGTAACTTTATTTTATTGCCTGGTGATCCTCAAATTGTGAATTAATTTCACAAGTATGATATTATTGTGAAGTTCTATGAAGATCAAATATGACATTCACAGCAGGTTTTTTGATCGCTATAAGAATTATTGAAAAGAAATTCATCATGATCGTTAATTAATATTCAGCCAATAGACCTTTCAAACCAAAAACTTGAAGGAATAACATAAAAGAACGAATATAGTATGAAAAATCAATATAATACGCAAGTTTCATTTTTGAAAAGTTGGAAAATTTTTAGTTATATCTACAGGGGCCTGCAATAGTGCGTTCTTCTTCCATAGCTGCCAGACATCTTAGAAATTTCGTTCGAAAACAACTTTCTTGTATTTCTGTTTCTGCATCTCAAGAAATTATTTTCCAATATACAGGGCTGTTCCAAAAAATATATATACAAAAACGGGTGATTTCAAAATAGATTGCCCTGTATATTTTCATGTATTTTCAATTTCCATCACCATATCTATTAAAATAAAATATCTTAGATATTTTTTTTAAACGATACAGATCTTATTTAGAGAAAACTGAAAAAAATTGAGCGCACAGCACTCCGCTAAAAGACCTAAAACGTTTGCAAAAACACGACGTAATACGAATTCTTGGTTATTGAAAGATTCATAAAGTCATCATAATAAAAAGATTAATCTGCAATGCACAGAATGTTTGATATTTATTGCCAAACATGATGAACTTGAAATTGATATTTCTCGTTTATTCAAAATATAACGCCCTATTAATTTTTTCACTATAATTCAGAGAACGGAATGCTCCACATTTTTTCAGAACCATTCAAATGAAATACTACTTATTCTCTTTATTTGAAATGGGAAATTTCTTGTTTCTTACCTTATTATAACACAGAAAATTTAATGTTTTTGTAATTTCAACTCCAATTATTCAACGGTTTAGATTCTTTCATTAATCATCAAATATGGATACCTAATTGAACATTACCTTTAAAGTTTGTACTAATCTACACTTCTATATATAAATTTCTTGTAATAATGTATATGAAGTGACATAATACATATCTTTAATAATATTGTCCAACGTTGGTGAAATCGCTTCCGCGCCACTTTTGGACACGAAACGTTCAAACAATGAGGTGAATTCCTGTCCATTTCTCAATTTCTCAGATAACCTCGCACTCTGACCTTTTCCATTTCAGTGGAATTGACCCCATACCAACACGTTATTTAAAAACGGGCGTAATCTAAAGATCAAAGTGGGCGCACGCGAAGTCCCCGAATTCCACTTTCGCTCGAGGTTCTGCGGAGTGCAGATTTCTAGATTTAAGCCAAGAAGGAAGCCCCGATAGGCCGATAATTTATATCACGTCTCAACTTTGTCGTGAATAACAGATGCTTCGCGTGTTATAATAGCTGTGACGCAGGAAAGGCTCTCGCTTCTACGTGGGGGTTCGTCGCTTGATCGCATGTTGGGGTCTCCAAGGTATTGTGAAATTTCTTTGCCAGTCTCTCTTAAATTATTCACGAATTCTTGGGTGCCAAATATCTTGTGACTTGCGATTATCTAATAGAATTGTTATTTTACCATAAACTCCAGTAATGAATCATAAATGTACATCTTTATTCCTAAACTTATTGACTGATTATCAGCTATCCCTTTTTGAAAAAATTTCCCGTCTCGTTGAATGTCACCTTGTGAAAAACTCTTCCTATAGGGTGTTTTCAATAATCTTTCTACGTGCTCGTACCAAAATATTTCGACCATGGATCATATAATTCGAATTTTGTGCCCGAAGCGTATAATGACATTATACTTTCTGATGAAGATTTTGTAGTCAAATTCGAGAAATAATGTAAAACATAACTCATAAATAGACATAATTTAATATTAAAAAAGACTCAATAGAAAAGTTTTTTAACCCTGAAAACCACACAATTAGTTATCTGAAATGTTCTAAATGGTATATTCGCATAATTTCGCAACATTTTTTTTGCGCCAGCAGATTTAACAATTCTAGGTTGGAATAAGTAGGAAAATGAATTTTTTACGTATTTAAAATGAGCTATCACAAAGTAACGGACTACTCCAACCAATTTAAACTTGTCTTGAGATTGATTTGGTTTGACAATTCAGCAGAAATAGACCTATGCCAGCGAAATATGGAAATTTCTGCAATGCATTTTAAAAATTCGAGAATCCCATCACGCATTATTTGCATCTCATGATGCTATGTAATGACCATTAAAAGGGGAATTAAGTCACAAAAAGTGGAAAGCACTGACGTGAGGTCAGGAGCTTTTGTGCGCTAGTTCATACTTTCCACGAATTTTGCACGAACATACGCTTTACTATTTTGCTTCTAGCAATTTAGTAGCAAATTTCCGAACTTTGTGAAAAATTCATTCTTTTGCTTTTATTACCTACGTGTAAAATCTAAGTTCTACTGAAATCTATATGGCCTATATAAAATGCCCTACATTTAAAATAGGTCAGACAGGACGATCTATAAATATAAGGGTAGAAGAACACAAAAAAGGATATTGCATAATAAAATAACATCTGGTTTTTCGGAACATTGTATAAATAACAACCATTTTATAGATTCCAGTAGAACTAAGATTTGTCACGTAGGTAATAAAAGTGGAAGAATGGATCTTCTAAAAAGTTTGGAAATTTATTTAGCACAGGAGCTACCGATCACAAATGAACAACTTTAATTTATCACCATTGCTCTTATCTGTGTAAGATTAAAACCGAACCAACACCTTATTTTTATACTCTTCAAAATTATACCTGCTATCTACCCTACTATTAGATATAGGAAGTTCTGTTTTCTTCAGTTTTGAAAATGGGCTAAAAACCCGAAATATATATGTCAACAGACATGAAATGAACAATGAAATTTAAGCCATGTGTTTTTTATTTACTTTATTAATTTAAAAACTTTTTACCAAGTGATATGCGAAAAATCAATATCATTTATCCCAATATTTTCAAAACTACAGATCGATCTGAAATTTGGCCTTTGAAAAAAGAATGATATAAGTGAGATAAGAAGATGAAAAAAAATTTTGTAAGAGAAACCATAGCAACAGATCGCGTTTAAATTTAGCATTTAAATATAAAATAACGTCCTAAAAGCTAATGCAGAATTTTGTGAGGAGAATATAATTAGAAGATTATAAAATAAAAATTTCATTCTACGATTCAAATTGAGCATTCATTGATAAAAAAACAACATGGAAGCTCTTCACCATTTTATTAGCTTAAAACAGGTCATAAGACTTCTGAAAGTCAAAATACATACCCTCAATATTCGCATAGATAAAATGTAACATCTTTATAGATAAATCATTCAAACCACACGATTTTAATCTGCCCCGAAGATGATTCACGACAAAATATCGCAATGCAAGTTCTACGTATATTTATTTCTCGATCTAAGAATGTAATAATTCCAATGACGATGATAGCCGAGTTTCGCAAATAGAACCATTTCAAAGGTCATAGGCAGGAAATTAAACCCAATTCCGATGTCTTAGGGATCTCATTTTATCTGACAGTCGAAGCATGGACTTTATCTTCAAAGATGATCCAAGCGTGAACTTCTTTCGCCGGTGAATTATTGTTGGGAAATTTTTTCGACACTATAGTTTGATGAGGAAAGAAGATTTATTTCTCTCGCAAAGTGTGAGTTTCGGTTCGGTTCAATGTCAAATCTATTGTATTTTTTTGTGCTTTTGAGATTTAAGAAGGTGGCAAATAACACTTCACCTGCTAAATTAACATTTAATGCCGAAAACTCGCGCCAAAAGAATTATGCAATGCACTCATCCTTGTTTATTGATCGATTCGTGAATTTAAAGACGAGGTTGTTCATTTATTTATTGAAACCATGAATGAAACGAAAAAAAGAAAGTTGTTACTTATTCGGAATTTCATTCAAGTAATCAGATACAGGGTTTCAGTGGAAGATTTCAAAATGGTATTCAAAAATTTTCATATTTCAGAATTAACACAATATTTCACTTACTCACAATTACAATTTTCTGCAGTTTCGTACCAGGGGCCTTCTTATCACAAATTCTTTGTTGTCGTACAACTTGTATTGTATAGAAAATATTGCATGCGACTTCATTGAAAGAGTAAAGCGCACTAACCTGATCTGAAAATTTAAAATCTGTAGTACTTTCTTAAAGAAGCTATAAATGATGGATCAAAACACATAATTCTGTGTTCTGTCATTTGAAAGGCAAATAAACGTAATTTTCTCTAATTTTCAGCTGTTGTCCTGAAGGTTCGGTAAATATAATGAAACAAATACATGGTGAAAAGGTTCCATCCTTCTTCTTTCCTTTGTATAATTATTATGTACTAAAATATCAAATTTGATTTCAATTGGATCAGTAGTTTAGGAACTATTGGGAAAATGAGAAAAGTTCCAAATGTGAATAACTGCGGAACCATTGGATCAATTTCTCCCTTTAATTATAGATATTTAAGCCCTTAAAGTATCCTAGACGTTTCAAGTCTCTAGCTTTTCCGTTCAAAGTCTCTAGCTTTTCCGTTCAAAGGTTTACGAACGGACCAAAAAGACACAAATATTTTTTACCTTGAATTTTTCATCACTGATTTCTAGTCGACCATTTTCAGCTTAAAACTCTTAAATAACAAACATTTGGCAAAATTATAGCACGCTGTTCCCTAGAACAAGCGCACTCATAAGCACGTAGAAACGTTTTTTTTTTTCATTATAGCGGTATCGTGCTCTCAGACTTCTTACCAAAAGATAAGTCAGTGAATAAAGAATATTACCTGAACATTCTGAGGCATTTGAGATTCAAAAATTTGTCGAGAAATACAAGTGAAATAATAAAAAGGGTGTTTTTTACTTGATATAAAGCTTTTTCAATAAATTAAATATCAAACAGTAATTCTCACTACAAATTTCAATTTCTTAAAACCTTTTTAAAGTTAAATAAATTATTCAATATTTTCTTTGGATTCTTTTATCTCCTTTTGATAGTGTTAATTCTATATGTCTACTATTGATAAAAAGTGTTTTCTAAAGCATTTATTTAATTTAATTTTTCAAAGTTTTCAAGAAATTTTATAAAATTAAAATTTGTAGCAGGGTTAACAGAATAACTCTATTTGATATTTAATGTATTGAAGAATAAAAGATCTGAAGAAAAAGTCATGGATTGAAGTCGATTTCTAAAAATACGTTCAAACAATGTTTTGTCACTTGTTGCAAGTCAATTTGCAGATTTATTTATACTTGCAGATTTATTTTCTTTATTTGTTCAATCTTCATTGTTTTTTATGTAGGTACTCAGGTTATTAATGGTTTTAAAAGCTGCGTTGTAATTGAAACCATTAATAACCTTAGTATTTACATAAAAAACAATAAGGATCGAACAAATAAAAAAAATTAAATCTGAAGTCTACAAGTTAACTTGCAACGATTCTCCTTGAGTATACATTGGCCAGACAGGTAGATAATTCAAGAAAAGAATCCAAGAACACCAAAGGAGTAACATTCGACGTATGCTAATCATCTTAAGGAATTCAGGCATAATTTCAACAGTAACAATGAAATTATCCACGTCGAAAGCGAAAGTTCTAGATTAACACTTTTAGAATTTCTTCAAATCAACAGGTACAACTCCCGTAAAATCCTTTTGAATGGACAAACTGATGTTGGCAAGTCTCCATTACTGAATATCTTTCCCGAATGGCATTTTTAGCGGCAAACTTCAATAAACACCTTGAGTTTTTATGACTTGTTCTTCCATTATTTTGTCACGTACTTAACACTGTATTCAAACTCGGTTACACTGGACACCCATCAGCCAGTAGAATGAAGATACCTGAAGAAGCCACATCGTGGTAAAACAATTGTTGCATCATAAACATTTTTGTGGAAATTGAAATACTGTACCTTATATATTTTTTGATTAAAATAAGTTTCCACCAAGTAAAGACTGAATCAATCAAATAATTGTTATTGTATTATAATTAAATTAAAAAGAATTTCCATCAAGTGAAGACCGATTTCATACGAATTTTTGAAAGTTGGTTTATTCATTCGCTTAAGTGTTTTCTTTCAGAAGGGAACCTTACTTTGGAGCCGATATAATAAATTTAAATGAATAAAACATATTTTGTGATTCATTGGCCTATTTTTGGAATTTTTGTTGACATAGTAGTGTAGCGAAATCGCTTAGGAAAATTTACGATCCTTCAATATCTCTCAATAGCGACCATTGAACTTCCTGAACCTGTTGAACCGTGAGGGCAAGTAACGAATTTCAGTGCCCCCAAATGAATTTGTACCGCATTTCAGGAAGAATAGGTAATTTATTTAAATATACGCACATATACAGTTTCCTTTTCATAGACTTGACCATATAAAAAATAGCTAACAACTTAACTTCCAGCAACGCAGAACGGTAATATTGTTTAATGCATTATTCCCAAATGATATTAAATTGATGCTTCTTTACTATTCAACTAATTCGTTTTCTTCATCGACTGTAAGTCAACACATTCTTATCAGTTTCTGATCCCTCAATTAATGTGGTAGAAAATTTGCCATACATTTCAGATAAATATGAATGAACTCGTAATCCTTTAGTGTTTTCAAACATTTCAAACTGCTCCCCATAAATTATGAAGAAATGTTCTCAACTCCTTCTGAACCAAATTATCAATTAAGTTACGCTCATAAACTGAAGTAATTTCCATACTCTTCGCGGCTTGTTATATTAACACTAACAAATTGCTATTATACAACACAAATTAATCCACTCAAGAATGCGATAATGAATAATAATTGGCCTGACTCATTATCGCATTATGAAAAATAGTATTATGTTTCAAAATGGAAAGTTACTCCTTCTGATCTATTTTGTGTTATTTTATCTGGTTGCCTTCAGCTGAAATACAATTGATTTTCAGACATGTTGCTATCTATTCCATGCAAATTTTAAGTATTCACTCAGACTTAGAAGATTCAGCATGATCGTTCAATAATATCGTGGTTGGTTTTCATATCTATGGCAGCAGTCTGATAATTTGAAAAAAATTCTGTTAGTCAAAAAAGTTAATATGAAAAAAGTTAATCCAGAATTTCGATCCAGGAATCTTATCAATAAAGCAGGCCAATAACAATTGTTATTTCCGCAAAAATGTTTTAGATTAAGTCTTATAGTTTAAATACTCTTAAAATACTCCATAAATACTTATAATGATTTATTTTAAGTAATAAAATTTATTGAACCCTTATTTCAAAAGAGAATCCACTTAAATAGCGTATCTAACCAAATTTTACACCAGTTTTAAAGAGAATTTGAAGAAGTTGATATGTAAACTAAACGCGTCATGTGGGGAACTCACATTAATAAATAAAAATCAACATATATGCAGATATGGAAAAAAAAGTCGGAAAGATACGATATTCAATGTTAATCAAGACGACGACCAGGGTTCGGTGGAGCAGTGGAAGAATCAAAACCTCAGCGCGATGCGATGACGAATAAACGACTGTTCTCCATCAGTGGCAGTGGCGAGTGGGAACGCTTCGATCCAAAAGGCTCTGCAGTCTGCTTACATTCGCACTTCAAACGAGAGATGCATCAGACCATATCGGTTAAAAATGAAGTAAATCTAAATGTTCAGTGTAGAAGAAAATATTCAGATCATAAAATGGTACTTTGGTGGTCAATCAATTCAAGATAGGCCGATTCCTTCTAGCTCGGCTATTTTTAATTAATTAAAAAATTCTAGAAATGTGGGTATTTACGAATATGCATGCATTGCAAGATTGATAAACTACCCAAAACCATTAGTGAAAATCGTCTGAGAAAATAACTAATGTGTACGCTGCCATTGAAACCAATGCACCTTGTTCCAGTAAACAAATTGTTGAACAATTCGATATGAGCAATAGAAATGTTTGGAATATTTTGAAATAGAATGGTAACCGATAATTTATATAAAGTTCAAACAAACCAAGAAATTTTTCCAGAAGACCATATCAAACGAATGGAATTTTGTGAAACTATGGGGTATTTTTTTTAGAGTGATAGAACTTTCGATGGGGATAACTGTGATTTGGCAGAAGGTAGAAGTTGTTTTGACATTTCTGTTGATTAAGCATTGAAAATTATCATGAAAAAACTCACGCCGCAACAACGTTCACAAATTGTTGAAATTCATTTTCAAAATCAGTGCTCTATTCGCCAAACTTATAGAGCACTTCGTGAAATTTATGGTTTACATAATCGTCCATCAGAGCAGCTTATTCGTCGAACTATCGATAGATTTCGGACAACATTTTCTACACTCGATGCAACAACAACAAGAAGACAAATAACTGTACGTACAGAATAAAATATCGCTGCTGTAACTCATAGTGTTAATGATGATCCAGATTTGTATATTCGTCAACGTTCACGACAAGTTAGACTCTGTGCATACACCACATGAAGAATTTAGCGTAAAGATCTTGGTCTACATCCATACAAGATCCAACTGGTTCAAGAACTAAAGCCACTTGACCATAATAAGCGTCGTTTGTTTGTTGATTGGACCCTAGAACAGCTTGAAGTTGATCCACTTTTTTATCGTAAAATTGTGTTTAGTGATGAAGCTCATTTCTGGTTGGAAGTTAATGGTGCTCGTTACAGATCGATGATCAATAATTATTTGTTTCAAAATTTGAATGGTATCGACCCAGAAGTGTTTTGATTCCAACAAGATAGTGCTACACCATTACAATTGATTTTATTATTTTCTTTGGGGTTATGTCAAGTCTTTGGTTTATGCTGATAAACCAGAAACAATAGACGCTTTGGAAGCCAACATAACTCGCGTTATTAATGAAATAAGACCTGAATTACTCGAAAAAGTCGTCCAAAATTGGTCTGGCCGAATGCGGTTCCTCAGAGCTAGACGTGGTGGACATATGACGGAAATTATTTTTAAAACATAAGTGTCATAAAATTATCCTTTAAATAAAAAAAATTTTGCTTCAATCTTAATTTAAATGTGTTTTATTTCAATTCAAGTTCTATCACTCTTAAAAAAACACCCGATATATGAAGGAAATGCTGTCTAGGATGAACCAATGATTGTACGTAATACTGAATCAATGAGATAATGAAAATCCACTGATACTGTACATTGAGACGCTCAAGAAATAATGATTCGAATCTGTGAATTACTAATTTAATAAATCAAATCTCATTTGTTTCTAGTGCTGTAATGAATTTTTTGACAAGAAATTTTGTCATGGATTGTTCTGTTATGACACGCTAGCAACGATGTCGACTGACAAAACATCTCATTGTCTGAATCTTATTGATTATATCGTCAGAAATGACATATGAATGGAAGAATTTGAATGTTCAATCAATTGAAATATCTCTGTGGGGAGCTTTCGGCCCATATGTCAGCTGATAATTTGTGACTGAAGATTATTTTTCTTTCAGGTCTAATATGGCTGTATATCTTTTCAACTGGTTTATTTGTGGTATCACTTGAACCTGGGGTAAGTAAAATTTTAAATTTTTGTGAATAGGTACAAATGTACTGAGATATATTAACCATAACTAGAAAAAATCGAAAAGATACTGACACATGTAGCATATACTTAACATTTTCCAGTTGTCAGACTGATATTTGAATATTCCAGTATTTGACAGTGGCTCATGAGAGGAATAGGTTTTTAAAAATTAACATATTTCACTACCAAAGAATTGGGATATTTTTTAAAGGAGCTAGAAGATAGAAAAATTGTTAATATCTATGTATCATGCAAGACTATACGGGGACTTCACCTCAATGCTTTTCTCGAATTTTTTGCTCTAATGCCTGACCTAATTCACTCGTTTGCCCAGAACAGGTTGTTAAATCGCGTCTATCAATATTTCGATATACACATGGAACAAGGTGTATAAATAAATACATTCTGTCAAGAAAGTACCGGGAATTATCGATTTAAATCTGGCGGGGCAATGAGGCAGGTAAAAATTTTTTTTCCTAGGTTGGTACCACTGTCCTTAATTACTATGCCAAGCTTGAGCGGGATCTGTCAACTAGTGTGTTTGCAACAGGTGATTAAGTCAGTCGATGTCAGAGTGCGTGCCGATTTTTACTATGGGTGATTACGTTGAGCAAAGAATTTGTTTAAAGTTTTGTGTTGCAAATGAATTTTCGTGTGCCGATGCATTGAAAATGTTGCAAAAGGCCTTTGGTGATAATGCTCTATCGAAAACTCGTGCATATCAGTGGTACAGAGCCTTCAAGGACGGTCGTGAAGTGGACGCCCATCGACGGCTTCGATCGAAGATAACGTCGATAAAATTAAGGAAAGGGTGCTGGAAAACCGTCGTACCAGCTTGAGAGAGATAGCACATGATCTTAAGATATCCCACGAGTCCGCACGTACGATTTTGATTGATATTTTGGGCATGAGAAAGGTGGCCGCACGACTCGTACCGAAAGACCTGAATTTTCTTCAAAAACGTCATCGCGAACAGGTTGCTTCAGACATGCTGGATCGCTGTAATTCCGATTCTACATTCATGAAACGCATTATAACTGGTGATGAGACCTGGGTCTACGAGTACGATATGCAAACAAGCCAGCAATCATCGGAATGGGTGGCAAAAAATGAGCCGAAACCGAAAAAACCACGCCAAAGCCGCTCGAAAATGAAGGTGATGCTCATTGTTTTCTTCGATATCCGTGGCGTGGTGCACTACGAATTCGTTCCAGAGGGTCAGACGGTAAACAAGGAGTATTACCTAGGCGTTATGAAACGTTTGCGTGAGCGTATCCGTAAGAAGCGGCCAAATTTGTGGGCGAACAACTCATGGATTTTGCATGACGATAACGCGCCTTCTCACCGAGCTACGATTGTGACTGACTTTCTCGCCAAAAACTCAACAAACGTGCTTCAGCAACCACCGTATTCGCCGGATTTGGCTCCCTGCGACTTTTTCCTCTTCCCAAAACTAAAATTGCCCCTTCGTGGCACCCGTTTTGAGTCGATTGAAGCCATAAAACAAAATTCGGCGCGAGAGCTAAAGTCCATCCCGGAAAGCGCCTATAAAAAATGTTTCGATAATTGGAAGTGCCGTTGGCATAGATGTATTGGAGCAAATGGAGCCTATTTTGAAGGCGACCCAATAAATTTTGACGATTAAATGTAAAAATGTTGTTTTAATTGAAAATTCCCGGTACTTTCTTGACAGAGTAGTATATAAATTTTGACATTTAGGAATACGCGGTAAACGCATAAAAACTAATTGGATATCTTATACCGGTGTTACTCCACTAATATCCCATCATTACTTTCTATAATTTGAACATCACAATCAGCAAAACAATAATTTGGACAATTTCCCATGAAACTTATATAAGCCTATTGTGATTTTTGATGATGCTTTGGGAACTAGCCATCACTGAGTGCATTAATAATCTTTCACTTCTCTTTTCATTCAGTAGCCACCAATATAATCAACAATCAGTTGAGAAGGTTATTTCATCAATTCGTTTAAGCTTCTTGTATTTGTAGAATTAAAAGGAATTTAAAGAAATTGCCGTCTGACATTTTGTTTCCTAATCGTAACTCGTACAGAATATGAACTAACAGAGTTTTTCTCGACGCAAGACGTTATACACATTACACTTCAACTATCATTACTCAGTGATATTTAAAATATATTATGGTTACATCATGATGCAACTGTGCATCTAGGAGCTTATAGTTATTTGTGAAGAAATATATTTGAATATACTACTCAAAATAAAAAAGCTTATGAAGACGTCTTGCCAGGTGAATGAAGTAATTAGGAATATTTGTTAGTTATAATAATACTAGGTAAATGCGTTGGCCTTTACTTGATAGAAATATAGATTGAAAATTAACTTAGAAGGATTTTTAGAAATATTACAGATAATAGCTGGATAAATTCTCCGAAACCTCTATATTATTATTATTTATAGTGAGCGGGCTATAGCAGCCTAACCAAAGACCTGGAATACGATGCGACTCAGCGCTGGGCACTCTGAGACGATGGCTGTTTCAGTGTCCTCAAGGCGCAGCTTGCATTTATCGTCTTCAGCCAGACCGATGTTGTGAAAATGCGCTTTCAGCCTGCAGTGACCTGTCATAATTCCGACAAGTATTCTGAGTTTGGCCTTATCCAGAACTAGTGTTGGTCTGTCATCTTTTGGTTCGAAGCCTTTCCAAGAAAAGATCTTGATTTACACCCATACAAGATCCAACTGGTTCAAGAACTAAAGCCACTTGACCATAATAAGCGTCGTTTGTTTGATGATTGGGCCCTAGAACAGCTTGAAGTTGATCCACTTTTTTATCGTAAAATTGTGTTTAGTGATGAAGCTCATTTCTGGTTGAACGGCTATGTTAACAAGCAAATTTGCTGTATATGGAGTGAAAACAATCCTCAAGAAGTTCTGCAGGTTCCATTGTATCCTGAAAAATGCACTGTATGGTGTGCTTTACACGCTGGAGGCATCATCGGTCTATACTTCTTTAAAAACGATGCTGGAGCTAATGTTACAGTGAATGGTGCTCGTTACAGATCAATGATTATTTGTTTCGAAATTTGAATGGTATCGACCCAGAAGTGTTTTGGTTCCAACAAGATGGAGCTACACCTCATGCTGCTACCGTAACAATTGATTTATTGAAAGAAAGATTTGGCGATAACATTATTTCGAGAAATAGTCCAATTAATTGACCTCCTGCATCATGCGACATAACTCCACTGGATTATTTTCTTTGGGGTTATGTCAAGTCATTAGTTTATGCTGATAAACCAGAAACAATGGAAGCCAACATAAATCGTGTTATTGATGAAATGAGGCCTGAATTACTCAAAAAAGTGGTCCAAAATTGGTCTAGTCGAATACGGTTCCTTAGAGCTAGTCGTAGTGAATATATGCCGAAAATTATTTTTAAAACATAAATGTCATAAAATTATCTTTCAATTAAAAAGAAATTTGGCTTCAATCTTAATTTAAATGTGTTTTATTTCAATTTAAAGTTCTATCACTAAAAAAAACACCCGATAGATATAACAATTCCCAAAAACTCGTTAAAACCAATTCAACATAAATTATTAGAACATCATAGTATGACCAATAGATTATTAACAAGTAAAATTGTAAAGTCTTTGAATGAAATTAGTAGATATCTAAAGTATGTGCACAGCCTGAATTAGTTACGAGTTCATAGTACCTAAATCCACCGTCGCTGATCAATTATGGCTCCACTAGACACTTTTACCTTTTTGTATTACATTTCGCGGTTAGCACTTAAAATCAACACGGGTTTTTGATAAATGTCTATGATGAAAGTGCTCTTTTTAATGGAATTAGTTATGCGGTTGACTTAAGAATTTCCAAATGTAAGAGCTGGTAAACCAACACTTCCTTCCAGTAATGAGAGAATTATTCAAGGATAGTACGAGTCAAAAATCACTATATTTTATATTTAAAAATCAATTGGTTGATTCACATCACTCTGTCTGTTTTCTACTTAACATTTATTTTCAACTACTCCTACGCTTCATATAAAATTCACGAATATTGCAATTAACAATAGATCATGTTTTCGCTAATATCCTGGATCAAGACTTCAGCTGAAGTAGTTTGAACATTTTCTCATTATTAAATAAATCTGCCGAATTTTCAATTAAAATCATACAAATGCTCTCTCATCTTTACGATTAGAAAAACTTTAGAGTATGAGAAAAAATAACTAATAATTCTTCGATCGAAGGCTTATACAAAATGGGTGAAAAGCATTGACGTGAAGTCAGAACATTTTACGCGCTTATTCAACACTCCATTTGCCCCAAAATTTTAAATCTGTGTATTAATTCTTAAAGGAGCTACCTATGATGAGTAAAAACACAGAAGTCTGTGTTCTATCATCCGAATGTCAAATAAACGTCATTTTACGCACTATAGCACTACGATCGAAAATAGAAATACATAAGCGCTCCCAAAAATGCGATGAATCATAATGATTTTTTATAATATCTAAACAAAGCTCGTTCCTGAATTTAACCATGATAAAAATATTCACCTCAAATAATTTTATAACGTTGAAAGATCGAAACAAACGGCAAGGATGCGTTTGCATTTAAATATAAAATTATTATGTACTGATTAGAAAATCCGATACTTTTTTTGCCGAACACAACTAATGCTTTATTCAAATTTTCGTGCTATAAAGTGTATATGATCTGAGAAAAATGGTGAAAAGCACTGAGGAGCTTTTTGTGCGTGTTTTGACTGTTCATTTTCCTTGAAAATGTCATATCTTCTTGAAGAAGCTAAACATGATAAATAAATATTCAGACCCCAAATCTACCCTGAAAGTTTCAAGTCTCTTTCCGTTCAAAAGTGAGCGCTCAACGCTGCAGTTATCGTGTTTACGAATTGTCGGCCGGACAAAATAACTTTGGTGCTTGGATTCTTCATTAGTGACACGATGGTACGCTGCTCTCTGGAATAAGGGCGCAAAAGTATGCAAAATTCATTGACAACACAAATAAATAATCATTCTTTCCATATTCTTTATTCAATTATTATTAAATGAAATATGATTTCTTCTCTAATTTTAGTACCTGGACTTTGACAACCTACCAGACACAAATTTTTCCTGCGTGGGTAAGGTGATAGGAGGTTACTATGCGGATTTAGAAACCAACTGTCAAATGTTCCATGTCTGCACGATTGGCCAACTAGACGAACCTATGGACATACGATTTTTATGCTTGAACGGAACTGTTTTCGATCAAGTAAGTGAATATATTTAATCTTTTTCTACGATTAGTACACCTTTGTACATAGTGTTTCAGCTAAAAAATAATGTTTTCACAGAATTATACAAGTATCATCACGCTAATTAATATGAATTATGTCACTTTTTCGGTACAATAATTACCGTCACATGTTCTGGCATGAACTCCACTAGTTTTCAGAGTTCTTTTCCTTGGAGTTCTTTGCTGAAATAGTGTTCCAGCTCTCTTTTGGCAGTGAGCAGAATCCCATTGAAAAGTTGCTTCTCCTTGGAGTTCTATGCTGAAATGGTGTTCCAGCATAGATTCATATTTTTGGCTGTTGATCATGCCTCCGATAGAAAACAAAGATCCGACGAGCCTCTATGACAGACCCCCCAAAACATTTTTTAGCTGAATCTTTTACACTTAAGTCGGTATGAGCTGCAGTAAAATGTTTACTTTGGGACATCCTGATAAGTTTAGTTTGTTGTGTATGAACCATGAAGTGAGTTTTATCTGTAAATGAGCCCTTTAACTAATTATGTAGTCCAGTTGCAGTATTTTCAGGTCCAGAACAGTCTCTGTTTCTTCATGCCATGCATTCCATATGTATTTTATGGTCGAATAGCTGTCGTACCAGACTGTCTTCCTTATTCTTTCACAGCTGTCTCTTTTACTCCCCAGAATCTCTCTAACTGTCCCCTGGTTCTCTCAGAACTTGTCGTTCACATTACAGCTGAGTTGTGTTCACAAATCTCATGTACTTCCATGTTAAGACTATGCCATGAAAGCAGCAACATTCGTCCTTTTTACTTTAGGTTGTCGTTGTCGTGAGTATACTTTAAGCCTTCAAGGTCTCAACATGATGCAGCACTGCCCCGTTGCGATATCCGCGTTCCACAATTCTTGAAATAATGATTTTCTGGAAGATGAATTGGAGGAAGCGGACCTATTGAATGGTCTATTCGTTCTCCAGATCTAAAACTACTAGAAACTATTGAAGGAGCTAGTTAATTAAACTCTACCAGAATCTCCCTGAGAATTGGGCCCAGAAATGTTTACACTAGGTCCAAAGCAACCACATCAAAAGGCTGAATTCCAAAAATCATACACCATTAACCATTCACAGATTTTATTTTCTACAAGAAAAGAAGATATTCCTCCATAGTATAAAAATAAATTCCAATCAACAATTTATTTTCAGGAAACTCGAGTTTGTGAAAGAATCGATGAAGTCGATTGTTCCAAATCAGAGAAATTCTACAGCCTCAATTTGGAGCTATACGGAAACACAGCGCCACCTATTTTAGAAGGTCAGTAGCTATATTCTTTACTGATTGCAATAAAAAGATCATTGGTATAATTATTTACATCAGGTGCGTTCCGCACCACACCCAGGGCAGCCATGGAGGTTTTACTAAATCTACTACCCCTGCACCTGCTCGTGCAAAGGAAGGCGGAACGGACCACATACAAACTACATCAATTGGCAATCGACAAGCCAGAGGGAATAGTCATGGAAGGCTCAGGACTGCTGAACGAGCTTCTAACAAACAGCATCCTATCGATGCCTTCGGATCTAATGTCAAACGTCACGAGCCAAGAACGGCATAACAATGTAATCGTCCCAATCCGGGACGAATGGACCCAGCATGGTGGTATTCTATTGAGAACGACGAACGGAGCGGGAGTCTATGGGAGCAAACCGAGAATTAACATCTCAATGAATCTCGGTGAATGCGCTACCATATTCCAGGCAGAACTATTTGCCATTGGGACCGCGGCGGATTTACTGATAAAACAGCAAATTCACCACGACAAAATCAAAATATTTACCGATAGTCAGACAGTACTAAAAGCTCTGGAATCCAGCTGTTGTACATCGAGAAATATGGGAATACCACATGACGTTGCTAAGCGGGCGATAATAGGCAGAATGAACTCAAGACTAGAGTCTTTATGGCTGAGCTATCCTGGCCTGAAACATTTGAAGGCGTTCCTTGGAACTGCTTCGAACCAAAAGATGGCGGACCTAACGCTAGGTCTAGATAGGGCCAAACTCAGAACACTTGTCGGAATTATGACAGGTCACTGCAAGCTGAAAGCGTATTTGCACAAAATCGGTCTGGCTGAAGACGATGAATGCAGGCTGTGTCTTGAGAGCATTGAAACAGCCACGCACATCGTCCCAGAGTGCCCAACGCATCAGATTCGAGGTCTTTAGTCAGGCTTTATAGCCCACGGCGAACTGAAAAAAATTACCCCCGAACTAGATTATCGGTTTTATCCAAAAACTGGCTCTCGTCGGGAAAATATAAATTAGGGATGAACCATAATAGTCCATGCGAACGCAGTGGTAGGGTGGACAGACGCCCGCTGACTATAAATCATAATAATTATTTATACGGTCTGATTAAATTGATATTTTTTACAGAAAATCCAGAGACAGAGTACCCAATAATCGAGAAAGCTTCTTCCACAACAACGACCACAACAACTACAACAACAACTCGGCCAACAACAACCACAACTGCCCGTACCGAATACTTCACTAGCTCAGCTCGTCCAGTCACGCCATCTCCATACCATAAAGGGCCCTCCTCTCATCTCTTCTCCATAGAGCAGCCGCCCAGCTACACACCTGAAGAAATAAATATCAGCTTAAACGCAGGTGCTCCCCCAAACATAAGGACTAAGACCATAGATTTTTCCGAACATAACCCTTATAGTGATAATGTTGAAAATAATAACAAAAAAACAGTGACAACTTCCAGTTCAGTGTTTAAAAGTGGTAGCAACAATTACGAAGACTCGTTAGATAATTCTCGCATCTTGTCTTCTACTACTGAAAGTGAAAGGAATAGTTTCAATCCGAATTTACAAAGTTCTCAGTCTTCCCAGAATAACTTTAAATATAATTTTAACTACCACGATACGAGACCTCGAGATTTCAATCCTTCCCGCACAAACAACTACCAATATCATCATAATTTTGGTAATTTCAGGCCACCAGTTCAATCTGCAAATTCTTACCACAATAACCCGTATAGATCTAGTACTCAAAGAAATGAATACTTGCCTGTCTCGAGGAAAAACTTCGAAGTGAACCATCCATCATCAACTTCTAGAAGTTTCTTCCTACAACCGATAAAATCACCATCTCAGCAGTATTTTAGAACTGAAAAACCCGAAGGCAATCAGTTACCAGTTCCAGTCCTACCAACAATATCGCCGATAGTCTTCAGCTCTCCTGCTCCGTTCGCCCTTAGTAGGCATGTAGAAACTAAGAGATATACCGATGAACACGAGTTACCTCCAAGAATTATCATAAGTGCAAGTGCTAGTGTTAGTGATGCTAGTGGAAGGACGCTGAACTATTCTCTAGGAACGATTGGTGCAGCTCAAATTTTAGCCCAACCACCAGCTTCCTACGATGACTACAAAGAAGAAGACGTGGTGTTAGATCCCTTCTATCATGATGTGCCAAAATTACAAAACAATGGAAAAAGGACAAAACGTGACACTTCGGGAAACGGGGGAGGTCCTGGACAGTCTAATATAAATGCCGAGGAAAAACTCAGCAGTATATTCGAGAGGTCCAAGAGAACTCCACAAAATATAAATCCAACTGATATAATACGGAGTGAAGAAGAAGCGGTCGAAGTTTTAAAGTTTCTCTTCGACTGGTACAAAAGGCAGGAGAAATCAACCAAATCCCCTATAAATATACCTGTAAGCCCCGAACTAATATCTAATATAAATGAACAATTTTCTCAGAGACCATACGTGCCTGAAGACTATGAAGATGACCAGGCGGGAAATTTGGAGAAGAGTATAATACCGGATCAACAAGAAATAGACCCTTCTGATCACTCACCAAGAAGAACATCCCAAGGTAATTCTTTACTCCATCAAGCTTCAAGGGGACCATCAAGTAATATTAACAGTAACGAAAGATACGATATAAGAAATGGTCCAATCCATTCAAGTTACGAAGAAAACAATAAATATGAAGGGAAGATTGGAGCTTACTTAAATAATTATCATATTCAAGCAACTCCTCCTAGCCAGGAATTAGTGAAGTCATCTGACACTAAAAATAAGACTAGGGGTAGGCCTAACAGGGGACGCCACAGATTCACTTTTCCATACGCCACAACACCAAGTCAAAATTTCCAGGAGACTTTCACTGTTGATAAGCCATTCGATGACCGCAGGATAAGAGTTCAAAATCCTTCACTATCAAATTATGAAGAATTTTATGAGCGACAAACAAAAAATAATAATGGGTCCAACTACAAGGTCAATAATGACACAGAGAACAGTACATCTCAATTTGAGCGAGGTAATATAGAAGAATATGAAGGAAATAAACAAAATGTGCAATATAGTTCACTAGCTTCTCCAGTTGCTACTACTCAAAGACCTTTATTGAAAAGATTTGATGAAATTTATGAACACAATGAGTCAGTAACTGAAAGATCAACAGGGGAGGGACCAATAACTGTTGAATTTAGTACCCAAGATAACCCTGACTCTGTAACATATGCAGCTACTACAAATAATTACTTTGTGGAGGATCATACAATTGAAACAGATAATAATATGAATATCACCTATGTAAACGCGGAAAATTTACTAACAAAAAGTCCAGATTATACTTACTATGATAACGATTTTGTTTCTAACAAAGATGAAAAACAGAAAACTACCAATAATGTTCATCTGGCTTCAACCGAACCTTACAGCTATATTGATACGTATGAGTATACTGATGATAATTATGAGCCTGCCATCTTCATCCAAAATTCTGAAGAAGAACAACAAGAAAGAAATGGAATTATTCACGAAGAAACTCACGTCAATATAGATTTAACAGAAACTCCTGAAGATTCAACATACGAAAATGAAACACAGTCTTATTCGGAAGAGACAACAACCCAAAACAATCCCTATTTGACTGAAGCAAACATAACAAAACAATCATTTTCATCAAATGAAACATCAGCTGATACAAACAGATTTAAGCCTCTCGATAAAAACATAACTAGTTTCGGAGATATTTTGAACAGTTTGAGAAATTTCCAAAAATATGAACAAGATATTTATAATTACCATAATAATCTCACTGAAATTAAAGAGTATGATGCCAAGAGCTCTTTGACAACGCGAAGTGAAGAAGTAACAACCCCTTTGTATGACCAACCTTATACTCACGATGCAAACTCTGAAAGCAAGAAATCACAAGAAATGGAAGAAGATGAAAATGTGTCAGTCAATGCCACAGAAGAACAAAATATTTCAAATGAAACTGATGAAGAATCAGCAAGTTCCACAAGATATTTGACTGTAGCAACTGACAGTTACAATATGAAAGATGAACCAGAACTATTTACTTCTAGGCCGATTAATATTGAAAACAGAAATAATGATAGTCTTGGAGAGGTACATAATTTGGCGAAATACGAAATATCTGAAACAGAAATCAAGGGAACGACAGCAATTTCCATTGACCAATTTACTTATCCTCAAGATGACAAAGAAAATGATTCAGTTGATTCAACGAAACAAATAAACGGAGACATATTACCAACAAGACAAGAAAATTCTGTCACTGAATCTATAACTCCGGGTTTCGAAATTAAGAGCACCTATAGTACCCAAGAGGTATCAAAAGCAACTAAAGAAATAGAAAATCCATTAGATTATACAACGGTTCCTACATTTTTAGTCAACCTTGGAGAAAAAGAAAATGAATTAATAACCTCCAGTCCAAAACCAAGACACAGAGGAAGAAATCGAAGTCGACAAAGACCTTCCGAATCCAGTAGAAGAAGAGTAGAGAATATACCTGTATCGAACTATTATAGAGAAACTACTGGACGGAGAAGAAATTCCAGAAGAAGGCAACAAAATAAGCCCTTTTATAATTTAGAAGCACTAACTGAAACACAGTTAATCATTTCTACAACTCCTATGCGCACATCTGATGATGTTAACACATCAGAAATACCAACAATCATTTCAACAACTCCTATATCCACATCTGATGATGTTTACACATCAGAAATGTCAACAATCTCAACTTCCGTAACTGGAAATGTGTTAAATTCAACTCCAAAGGGATTTTATATTACTAAAATAAGGCAAGAAACGGAATATACAGAAGAACATTTATCTTCGACCGATAATGAAAAAGATTCTTTCACTATAGTTCAATCCACAGAGCAAAATGATGTAACTCACACTGAAACACAGAATGCTATGCCACAATCTACACAGCAAACTATTATTGTCCCACAATCTACACAGCAAACTATTGTCCCACAATTTACAGAGCATTATACTGAAGCTTCCACTAATAATGAAAAAGAGTTTTCCATTATAGCTCAATCCACAGAGCAAAATGATTTAGCTCGAACTAAAACAGAGAATGCTTTGGCAAAATCTCCACAGCAAACTATTGTTCCACAATTTACAGAGCATTACACTGAAGCTTCCACTAATAGTGATTTTTCAGTCGGTACAGAATTGCCAACACAGACATACAATAATTTCTCTGAATACCATATATCAGTTAGTGAAACTACCGAAAATATATTCACAAGCAACACTATTAAAACAGAGCTTGACTCAACTCTTGAAGAAACTACTGAAGCAAGATTATCAGGTGGATTAAATAATTTCTCAACCGAATCTTCAGAGGTTTCAACAAATTTGACTGAAGATTATACTAGTAGTTATATAGAATTAACTAATCGAAAATCGAGTCAAGCTAGGGAAGATTCATCTGAAATAACAGAAATCACTACAGATATTAGTTCAGTTGCAACCACGAATGATGCAACTAGAACAGATAGTTTTGTGCCAACAGCTGTTCCAACACTTATCACATACAGTACTTTGAGTATAGGTGAAATTGAGGTAACAACTAATAGTATTTTCGTTACCCAATCTGCGAGCAAGTACAAGAAAAATTATGTAAAAAATAATGAAAATTCAGAACACAATGAAGACAGTGTTTCTACAGAATCAACAACTGAAACAACTAAATATTCAACCTTCAGCAATGAAGAATTGACTACTGAATATCAGACTGAAATCACTGATTCCAAAGAAGCAGAAAATTTAGATCATACCACTCAGACTTATTCAAGTGACGAAAAAGAAATAACAGTCTCAATTTCACAACAAACAACTAAAGCTCCAAGCACAAAAATTGATATCATAACTGAAGTTAACTTGTCAGAATATTCAACACAAAATAATAAGCAAAATAACGAGGATATTGATAAAAAGCCGTTGAAATCGTCCTTGGAAAATGAAATCGATAATGAACAAAGTAAGGTGGAAGCTCCAACAAATAGAGATGGGCGAAAATATGATAGAAGAAAACACAATCAAACAAACAGACATAAATCATCTGGAAGTAGATTTTCTTCCAAACATAGATTTAGTTCAATACATGTAACACCAAGGCCTTCTGGATCTAGAAGACTAGGTAATTCTAAGCATAGATTTGGTAGTACGCCAGAAGTAACGCAAAAGACTACTTCTACAAGTACAGAAATTGAGACAGCAATTAACATGCTTCCACCAGAGACTCCAAACATTCAGGAAAAAGAAGAAGAGGCTTTGACTGAAATTACTCTTCCTAAAAACGTTAAACCAACATTAGCAACAATCAAAAGCAAGGGTTTCAGCACAACCCCAATGCTTTACAAAGTTGAACTCAGAAAAGAAAAAGTGAATAAACATTACGTTTTCAATTGTTTTGGAAAACCTTTATACCAATTTTACTCTGATCCAAGAGATTGTAGATTGTTTCACTATTGCACGAACGGTTACTCAAAGAACCAGTTACTAGATATGAAATTTGTATGTGATTTAGGTACTCACTTCGACGACGAGAAGTTAGTTTGTACCAGAGAAATACCTAAGAGATGTTTGTAAAATTTTCATATAACATACAAAAAAGAAAATTCTTGTCCCAATTCTTTAATGAATAAAAAATTTGCTATATTTTCTATACATTATGAACTTTTTCATTTGAAGGGACAGTCTATTTTGTTCTGATATTTAAGTTGAGCCAAGGAATGAAACAGTTGTTGATAGTGACATATAATTCCTAGTAGACTAAATTAATTGTAATATATTTTGTAATTATCGAAATGTAAATTGTTTGAATACTCATAGCCTAATAAATTATGAATAATGATGTATTTTAATAAATATTTTAATGTTGATTTTATTCAATAGTCTCCTTTATAATTGCACATACATTAGTTTCAAATTATGACAGTCTAAATTAATCAGTCTCAAAGAAGTCAGGAAGAAATTGAAAAGTGATACTCTAATTTAGTGTTACTTAACAAATAGGGGTATATAAGAAACGACTGGAATACATTTTCTACTAATGCTAAACAAAATGTCTGTTTTTAGATGACATAAAATGAACTACAAGGCATCAGTAGTCATGCAAAATATTTACAAAAAATAGTTCTTGTTTTATAAAACTTATCTAAAAGTATTAAAAATGCATTTAACATATAGTATCAATAAACAATATGTTATGATGAATTATAAATTTATAGGTTTTACTATGTAAAAGTAGTTTCTTAATTAAATGAAGAAGAAGTATTATAGATATCTAAAACAAATGATTAATTTTTGAAATTAATACTATGCGTAGGAGGAAATACCTCTAATTAAACAACACATATTCATTATTTATATCAGAAGAATTAATAAAATTAAACAAATTGAAATTTTTTCAACTTATATAAATAAGGATATATTCCTATATTATTAAACAATTTGCACTTTGTTTAGGATTTTATATGGACAAATAAATTAATGTTTCATGTCTCTAATTTTTTATGAATCCTTCGAATTATATAAAAGTGAATGGTTGTTTACGTCTTTCTCTTAGGGATATTATTAATTGTAACAAATGATCATTTGATGTGATTTCAAAATGATTCTGATTCTCAATTTAATTGAGATTATGGTTTCCAAAAATGTCACGGAATAGCTAAATTTCATTTGAATTCCATATAGTCATAATAAAAAAAAAATTATATACTACTCACTAAACATTCCACAAATTCTCCATATGGATAGACTATATAATCCAAATAGGATAACCAAACCACTATGTTTTGAATAATTACATCTATTTAAAACAATTTCGTATATCGAGTTTGATAAAAAAAATCTGAGAGTTATTATTTTTATTTGAGGTAACTTTAACTGTGAGAACTGAATAGACAGTTTTGATAGTTTGGAAGTTTCTGTGAACTCTATTATAAATTTTTAAAGCTGTTCTCTTATGCAAGGCTAAATGCAACATTGGTAGGAATATTGTATTCAAAATATTATGTATTTTTGGAAAACATCAAAATTTTTTGATGATTCATTAATGTATGATAGAATTGACAAATGTTTAGATATGTTATAAAAACAGTTCTAAACTAGAACCAAGTTTACAGTATAAAATTATATTGTAATAAAAATAACCATCTCTCAACAAACATTTCCTATTGTCTAAGAATAAATTAAATCAGTTATTTGACTAGATATAGAAATACTAGTTTCACCTAGCACCAACGTTTCAAAACTTTTGATCCTTACTACATTCATAGCCATTTAGTCTTTTAACTCTTCTTTTCTCTCTCTTATAACTGCAATAAATTCTCAAAAAGACGCTCCAAAACACAAAACTCAGTCCGAATACTCCTAAAGCATGCACTTCATGATTGTATAATATGCAGCTAAGTAAAACAGACAAACACTGTCTAATGGTACTTATTATGACAAAAACCAAGGGACCAAATTCTGATATTGTACTAAAAATGAATAACTGACCTAAAGCTGAACAAAGTGACAATAAAATACAATCTACAGTGAATGACGGGTATTTCGAAAGGAAATTCAATGAAGCGTAAAAAGTACTCTGCTGAATCAATGATGTTCCCGTTAAAATAAAAGAAAAGAAGTTCACATAGCACATCATCTGAAGTGGTGATGTGGAATAGGTTTTAAATAACGAACTTTGCCAATTTGATGTGAAACTATCAAAAGCAATGTAAGAAATTAGGAGTAAAGCACCTGATATAGTAGTAACAGTTGTTCTTGCTTTATCGTTACCCACATCTACCATAAATAATATCATACCTATAGACAAAGTTATTGATGTAATGTATTCATAATACTTGTATTGAGTTCTGGAAATCACTTTTCCCATCAACATCACTGGTATTGTTTTTGCAGCTTTCGCTAATACTTGATGTGGAAAAGATACATATTTCAAAGCTTCATACTGACACCATGAACTCATAATATTAGAAAATGAACAGAATACATATTTATAATATGGACATTTATGTTCGTTACCTCTTTTACATAAAAGAATAGCTCCTGAAATCGAAAATGCTAATATCCTATTCACAAATACTAAGAACTGGGAATCTCCGAAATATTCCATCCTTCCGTCACTACTTTGATAAACTTGGGTCATCACCTTTTCTTGTATAATTCCCCATGAGAGGTAGGATACTTGAAGGCCAATAAAATAAAAGATAAGAAGAAAAGTCCGTCTCCAGAAACTCTTTCTAGAAACTGTCCTCTGGGTTTCACTTTGGCCAATTAGTGGTGAAGACATTGATCCATCTTCTCCAAAGCACAGCCATAAGAAATTTGAAACGAGAGTACTTGGAGATCTTCCAAAGTACTCTGTTTTCTTCACATAAATGTATGTTAAATAGCCTGGTAAAATTATAGTGGAATAACCAAGCAAGTTCTTGATTCCATTTTTGATCCAATCGAAATCACTTGAAGTTTGATTGAATATCTTCGTGGACGTCAGAAATTTGTTCACAATAAAAAGACACACTAATGGTATTAATACTATCGTTAACAACATGAGATTTACACGAAATCGAGACATTTTCTTCCTTGGCATGTTACGGCTTCGCCTGTATCTGCGAAGTATGAAGGAAACTAACCAAAACAATCGATTATAACCTCAAAAAATATAGTGTCAAAATCTATTATGCTTCCTTTGAACCTTTGGAGTGTATTCTGTGTTGCCCATTCAAAAGGAGACAATAAGTTCTGTAAACTCTGAATTGAGTTAAAAAATGATGTCTTTATTTTACGTATGCTTTCTTTTCATGAAAGTCATGAAGTGTGCCAGTAAAAGAAAAGGAAGGAAGAAAATTTTCACAGCTTATGTTGAGTTGGGTAATTAAATGCTCATACTCCCTAACTGTGGTTAGTACTTTGTCTATGCCTTGATCATTTCTTGATATTTTTGCGAACCTAATAGAGTAAAAATATTTCTCATTGATTGTTATCCATATTTTCTAACAAACTTAGACGAAGCTTTTAAGGTACCAAAAAAAATTTTAAAAATTTCAAATCTATGTTCGTTTAATTGCAATAACCTTGAAAAAATAATTCTCTTAACTCTTTGGAATTTACGATGAAGGCTCTCTCTAAGTTGCTTTGCCGAGTTTTCAAAACTATTGCGTTTCGTATATTATTTTCAATACATTATATTCAACGTTATTGCAAAATAAAAAAGATTCTTCTGTGAATTACTTATCATTGGTCTTAACCTGCATAATAAAATTTCTAATAGGAATTTCGGGAATCATTTTCTGATTCTTGTAGCGAAGTATTCTATAGAGAACGCGAGTGCTTTCGGATAATACAAGGTCACAGGTGTCATTGGCAGACACGCACCCCACGCCAATCTGAAGAGTTCAGAGGGTGCAAGTCGGAACGGAACGCCTACCTTCCGAAATGTAGAGGTTGGAAGCTGCCTCATAACAAAGCTTCTACCTTGATTTATCAATTTCTTAAACGCCAATTTTAATTCTCTAAGTAGTTTCTTTCAAAAAGTTGTCGTTCTCACAAAAAAAACAGATAAATGAGGGGAATTTAATTTATTCCCAAATCTAATAAATCAGTAGATTTATTGTAATTGTATGAGTACAAAAACCCATGTAACTGATGGTTTTTCCCGTTTTTAACATTTGATAGACAAGGAAACATAAATCACTTCCATTGTCTCTCAAACGTTCAAATTTATTTTCGATGTATTTTAGTGCAATAAGAAATTTCATGCAAAAATCGCTATTGAAATTGCAGTGGAGCAAAAGCCAGAATGATTTTTTTAGCACATTCGTATATGGAATTGCTGAACTTTCAAAATGATGTGTCACTCGACCGCTATTGCCATTTAAGATTCTTAAGGGGGTTGTACCCCGCTTAGAGGGATTATCGTATATCCACGAATTTACAATCAAGAGATGTCCCTCTCGAAATTAAAATTGACTTATCTCGGTGTTTTTCGTAAAAACTCATACTTACAGAAATATCCGCCTGGATTATTTTATGTGGACCACCCAGTATGAACATTTCACAATTCATTCTTGCATCATTTTTTATACTCGAGATATTTTGCAAAATGATGATCTTTTTCGAGATCATTGACCATTCATCACTTTTTAATAATGGATAAATATATACATTTCGTCTCACCGAAGTTTCATGGTTGAGTTCACCTTCGCAGAACGTCTCGAATATAATTGTGTAAGTGGTCCAATAAATAATTCTTTAAAAATTGTTATTAAAAAGAAGAAGAATTGAGTTTATTTTCAAAGACGTCGTTTGAAACCTCAAATATACGTGATTTACAGGAAATTAGAGTGAGAAAAATTTAACAGTAATTTACTCATAAGAATAGAATATTACAGTATGTACAATCTTAAACATAAGATTTAGGCTTAAATATTCATTTTTCTCGGAATTTCTCCTAGTATTATTGGTGGCAACATTGTTTTTAACATTATGAGTTCAACACAGACTTTCAACTTCAACAATTTTTAAACTAATACTCTCATTCACTTCTAATTCTTGGCAGTTGATTTTTTTATTTCCGTATCGAGGTCATATTCTGCTTCGCTTCCATTTGTATCGTAGTAGGCATAGTCGTAGCTTACATTTTTAGTTTTTTTAGGCGCCTGTGTTGTACTTGGCACTTGGGATTGGCTCTTTTGCTTGTTCACAGGTTGCTGTTGTGTATATCTTGGGGTGATTGATTGTGATGGACGTGTGTAGTCTTGTTTTGTCGGTGCATTTGGTGTTGCCGAAAATGGTCTGGGGGATTCGTAGTGAGCCTTGTTGCTAGACTGTTTGTTCTGTTCCTGAGCTCTCTGTGACTGGGCCAAGTCGTTTCTGCTCTTTGCTATGTTCTGGCTATGTGCAGTTTTCAAAAATTCATCTTCACGTCTGTCATCATAATCGTACTTGGCGTTATAAGAACCGTCATCGTACTGAGTTTCGTCAAACCTGTTAGATCTGCTAACTGGGGTGGTTGAGGTTATTTTAGGAACAGTTGGTGTGTACTGAGTGTACTGTGTTGTTTTGGGGGTGCTTTGTTGGTTATAGTTGTTTTTTTGGGAGTTGAACTGGTTATAATTGTTGGATTTTTGGCTTGAGAAAGGTTGAGGTTGTTGGGAATTGAAGTTGCTTGGTTTCTGGCTACTGAAAGGTTGTGGGCTATTGAATTGAGTCTTTTGGGAATTGAATTGTTGTTCGTTATTTTGATAATTGTTCTGTTGTTGCTTTTCATTGTTTTTATTTTGCACGTCTTGGTTATTGCTGTTATATTGGGTTGTCACTTGAGAAATTGTATTATAACCTTGATTGGATTTTGGCGAAAATGTGGTAGGATAATTTTCGAATTTCTTAGTGGTACTTTGGTAATACTGTTTTTTAGGAGAGAAAGTTGTGGGATAGTTATCATTTTGATTTTGGAAAGGTGCAGGAGATTTCTTAATCTCAAAGTTAGTCTTCTGCGGGTAATTTTCTGTTACTTTAGTGGATTTCTTAATGTCGAAGTCGTCATTGTTTTCGTTATTTTGCTGATTGTTAGTTGGTCTTTGATAACTCTGAGTGGTTTGTTTGCCGGGAGTTGTTGTTTGATAGTTTTGTTGATTGTTGAAGTTATTATTGAACTGAGTCGATTGTCTGGCAGGTGCACTGTTGTATTGATTCGATTGTCTGAAAGGTGCTGGTGTACTAACAGTTAATGGTTCGCTGGTACTTTGGCTCTGCCTGAAATTATCGGCGTTGTTGTACTGGCGCTCAGGAATAGGTGCTCTATGACGTTGACCGTTTCTAACTCTATGATTATTCACAGCAATAGTGTATCTTTCATTTGTCAAGGTTGTTGTTCCTCTAGGGGTTGTTGTTGGCACGTAGCTGCTTCCTGCAAAATTATTGATGAAGGCGGTAGGTCTTTGGGGCCTGCTGGTTTGGTCCTCTTCGATTCTTGGTTGAGTTGGCTTGATTCTCCTTGTTGTAGAAATCACAGCGGTAGTTGTATCCTGTTGTTGGACTGGTCTCCTGACAGGTTTCCTGTTCAATTTCCTCTTTTGGAACTGGTCGTTATTCTGGTTAACATTAACATTATCATCGTAGTCTTCATCAGTTTCTTTTCCGCCATTTTTGTTGTTAAAGAAGTTGGAGCTACTCGAACCCTTGAATATGTCGCGTTCATTATCTTGGTTGTTATTTGCTCTTCGTGCTTGCTGCTGTTGTTGCTGTTTTTTATGATAGTTGTTACTTTCTTTCTGTTGATTGACTCGTTGTGTTTGGTGTTCCCTGTTCAATCGGACATCCCCAGTTTCTGCACGTTGTAAAGCAAAGGTTTCTTCATCTTCTCCATATTTCTTGGCCTTAGATTCGTATCCTGAGAAGAAAAATTATCATTTAAAATTTTTTTAAAATGATGAATTATTGAATTATATCAAGTGTAGAAGTATGAAACTGGAATCCCAATAGATGGGGCTTCTTCAGAGCCATTAACTACCTCTAACAGAAGTCGAAATCTTTGTACATACAACAACCTAAGTTCTGTACACCGGTATACTTTTTATGAACTTAAATATGTCGAATTTTGTGCCTACGAACTACGATTTGCGGACATCATTGTTTTTCTGTTATAATTTGAAGAAAATTGCTGCTACAGAATAACATTGAACGCTCTTTCAAAGCATACAGTGAACATGCTCTTGGTGAAATATAGTGTTTCGAGTGGTTAAAAAAACTCAAAAGTGGTAATTTTGAAGTGGAAAACACAGAGCGTGGGAAACCACGAAAAAGTTCGCAGACAACGAAGTGCGAGCTTATTGGATGAAGACGATACTCGAGCTCAAGAATAACTCACGGATCAATTGAATGTGATGTAGTAAACCATCTCCATTCATCTAAAGACTACCGCATGCGGCTTATTCTTCAGAATTTGCTCCGTCCGATTATAATCTATTCGCACGCTCTCGCTGAGCCACACTTTTTTAACGTGGTATTCATAAACTGCCGGAAAGGTGGAAAAAATGTATAAAAAGCAATGGAGATTATTTGGAATAAAATATTATTCAACATTCACAAACAACTGTCGTGTAGTTATTACGAAAAAATACCGGTTTTATACGTCTACACCTGGTATAAGTACTGAAGTAAATATAAATTTTATTCTGAAAAATTTTGAAGGATGAATATCAAATGATGTTCGAAAAACAATTAGTAGTTGATCATTTTGCGTTTTCAATACAGTAAACATTATTGTCTTTATGTTTTTATGGTTGTTACATCACACAAAGTAATATACTTCTTTACATGATCATCGATAGATGATGGGTATGCTTTCTAATGGTTTATGTATTTGAATATATTGATTGCTCTACCTTTTTTATAAAAGTATAAAAAGTTATTTCTTGATTCCTTTTTCCTACTTTTTCTAGGATTAGATGAATTTTGATGCCTCGTTCATTTCTCCAATTAATAGTTCTGAATCTTCGCTCTAACAATGCTATAAATAGCTTTTGGGAAATGAGGTCCCCTTAACGTACACCTTTTTCGATTTTAAAGGGCTTTCCTACATTTTCAAGTTTGATTTTGGCTGAGCAATTGTGATAAATTTGTTGTAGGATATGAAATTATGGTTCTGGTATACCTTGATTGATTAGAGCATAAATATGATAGGTATGATGCACCATATCAAAGGCCTTGTTCCTATCTGCAAATGCTGGGTACAATTTTTCGTTGTATCCTTAGTATTTCTCAATGACTTGGGTTACAATGAATAGGTGGTCCATAGTTGAGTAGCCAGTTCCAAATCCTGCTTGCTCAGGTGGCTGATCTTCATTGAAAATGTTGGTTATTCTTCTCAAGGTAATTTTTGAGAATACTTTGTTGACATTAAGCTGATTGGGCGATAATTTTCAATGTTTTTGGCCCCTTTTTATGTAAAAGTACGATTTCGCAAGTAATCCACCACTCACTTCTGATTCTATCATTGGTGGTACTTCATTCATACTGTGATCTAGTATCCTTTCTCCTATACAAGGACCATCAGTCTGGTAAAAGTTTCGATAAAATTCAGTTGCAATATTGAATACTTTTCCTCTATTTCCAGTAGTTTCGCCCTTACTACTTGTTAATTTATGAAGCCATGGTTTTCCTTGTGAAAGGTCTTTTCTGATTTTCTTTATGGATTTGGAGGATTCCATTATCATTTTAACATTCCCATATTTACTTTTTCTCCAATCATTTCTAATAATTCTCTTCGTCAGTTTGTAAAGTTCAGCGCATTCAACTTTATTTCTATCATTGAAGTCGCTGAGTTTATTCTTTTCTTCCTTGAGATCTATCAAATCAATTGTTTCTTTACTTAGTTTGTTATTTATTTGTAAATATTGCGTAGTTACCGAGTTGTTGATTTTCTTCTAGATGATGTAGAAGTTTTGTTATTTCAATTTAAACTTGTGTTTGTTTATTTGTTCGATTCGCAACACTTTGTTTTCCTTGAACAATTTCTTTGTGCAATTATTCCAATGGATAATCACCGTAGTGTGTAGTCACTATCAAAATTAAATTGGTTTAAAACCTCTATATTTTTTAATGACGCTATGTTGTTGGTAAGCATATATAAGTCGATTTCAGTTTTAGTTTTACCATTGGGAGATCTCCGTGTCCACCTTTTATTAGAGCGTTTCTTGAAGGTGTTAATAATCCTTAATTGCTGTCCAAATGCAAACTGAACAAGCCTGTCTCCTCTTTTATTTTCAGTCCCATATCCAAATATTGTCCAGAACTGAGTCTTCATCATCTTCTTTATTCTCCACTCTACTATTGAAATCACCCATGATATAATTAATTTCTGCTTTGTATGTTTCAAGAGTGTTTCCAGTTGATCATAAAAGTTTTCTATATCCTCATCCGTTGATACGTCAGTTGTAGCGTATACTTGAACTATGGTTATTTCTTTCTTCATAATTTCTCTCTGATGTAATAAAGATCGAAATAATGAATTAGTGGAAGCCTGGAAACTGAAGGTGGTTGATGTGAGTGGATTGGAGTCATTTGAGATGTGAATGCACCAGACGATGCTGAGGATTTCGTAGGTCGAGAAAGTATTAAACATTGAGGTGATGAGACGAATTCACAAAGAAAGGAAGTGATGCTGACGGTTAAGAGAAGAAAACTCCTGTATATAGGATATGTCATGGGGGAAGAAAATTATGAAATCCTAAAAATTGTTTTGCAGGTCAAGACTCAAGGAAAGAGATCCATAGAAAGGAGACGACACTCGCAGATGAAGAACCTTAGGAAATGGTTTAGATCCGATAACAGTGAACTAACTCATCAGATCTCCGGTTTCAAGGATTAAAATCTCTCTGATGATTGCCAACCTTCATAGCGGAGAGGATATGTGAAGAAGATCTGAAAACGCTTATATTTTACTTGCGTAGCACATGAATAATATTGAGTGGTGTGAAAAGCGTATAGTTCATAGACGTTATAATTAATAGGATAATAAATCTATGCTATAATGGCACTGTCGAGGAGGCATTCTATTTTGGTTGCAGCTGTGATGTGGAATCTTGAACATCTTTCAACGCTTTTACTTTCGTATACATTTTAATGTTTCAATTACAACTTATCACAGAATAATATTGCGTTGGATGCACAATGTCACCAATACAGATTATTTCTGAAAAGTTACTACAGAACCAATAAAAAATAGACGCACAATATTGAGCGAGTACGGGTCACTACTGAGACGGTTTTTAGTGTTCGTTCATTCCCAGTGAAACAATTTTGACCAAGGATTTTCATTTTAATTCATACAAGATTGTAGTACTTCATCAACTGAGTCATGGAAAACAAGAGTGTTAAACTTTGGTCAACGAACTATGTAATTTCTGAAAATCATTGTCAAACCGATTCAAAATATCTTTCATCATAATATGCGATTCAACTTATACCTTTTGCGATTTGCACATCGCTAATTTGTGTCGAAAAACAAGTCACATGCGAGTATGACAATCCGTTTGATATTCTCTAAGTAGAATAAACCAACAATAAAATTATATAACGTTCTGAGAGAAGCAGCACTTGTTATATCGACGTTGTAGACTGAAAGATTTTGAAATAAACAATAATACCTAAGTACGTAATTCACTCCGACTGTAGTAACAATTCTCCAATAAGGAGACAACTATGGGAATTATAATGACGAAAACTGCGATTCGTGAATGTGTAATATTTAGCCTGGAGCAAAAGATGAGAAAAGTGAAAGTTGAATCATTTGCAGTGCAGTGGTATATCGTTTGGAATCTCAATCTCAGTGCTAGAGGTCACTGGTTCTTTACTTGATAACGGTATAATGATGGAATCTTGAGTATGTTGTTGCAAATATTTCCTACTTCGAATGGGAGTACGTTAGATAATTAAAACATCACTGTAATTCATCTTGAGAATGGCTTCATGTGTACTTTGTTTGGTTATTATTAATGAGTGCATACGATGCAGCAATTGGGAACGAAGAGGAAAGAATTCACTCTTACAATAACATTAGCCGACAAAAACTTTTTTTTTATTGTAGCATAAATCTGAATAGCATATTATGGTAGAATGAACGTATCCAAATATGAAAATGAGAAAAAGAAATGTAACACATAAGGTTTTCTTGTAACATTTAATGTTACAATATCTGATGTGTATTGAAAAATTTCATAATTTTTCAAACGTATATATCGACTTCAATTAGTTTTATACCTACTTAACGCACCTTACATTTAAGAAAAACGCAAAGATTAAAAATATTGAATTTAAATACTAATTGAGTTCTGTTTTCTCTTTTTATGGGGGTTCATATCTTTTCTCGTCAAAAACCAGCAGTAATCACCCTTCATGACTGGATCCCATTGTACTTGATAGCGAATTTCCATTGTCCCAATATCTTGGTGGAATCTTTCACCCTGCTCACTGACAACTCCCATATTTTTGGGTAAAAATGATAGTGAATGATGTGAATGGAGGAAATGAAATTTTTTGGGCACCAACCGATTTGTAGACATCTAATAGTTCATTAACTAACTGTTGGTAGTTTTTATCTATATTGTTGCTAAAAATCCTCTTACTACACTAACAAATGAGTTCCATGCTCTGAGTTCCTGCCTGGTAAGCTTCTCTGAAAAATTAACGTCGTCCAGCAATTTTCTGATTTTTGGTCCGATGGAAATCACTTTCTTTAATTTGGCATCACTTAACTTGACGAAGACTTGTTTTAAGTATTTGAATCCATCACCATCTTTATTCATACCCTTCACAATTTTTTCATCCGCCCAAGTTTAATGTGAAGAGGAGCCAGAAAGACATTTTTGGGTCTACAAGAAGTCTAGACCTAATATTTTGAGATCCCAGCTCAAATACATTTTTTTCTGGCCAAATTTTTGTTATACAATGCTGATTTACTGCACGACTGTCCCATACACAAAATAGCAGCAATATTTTGTAAATCCTCAATGAAGTCCCACTAAAACTCCTATAAGTCTTAAGTCCCCACATATCTGCTGTTTATACATGTTGTAGTTCATTTCTATCCAAAAGAGTGCGCATATTTTCATAACTTTCTTTCATCGTCACTGAATGGGCAACTGGTGTAGAGAGTTTTAAATTTTCATTATGTAATAACACAGCTTTTAAACTGTATATAGACGAATCTATAAATAAATGCCACCCAGAGGGGGAATGCTCAATATTAAGTTCTTGCGTTAAACCATCAATAACAGTACAAACACAAAACGAATTTACTATACTGTAGAATGTAGAAAACGGAGCATTTTTTTTGTCTGAAATTCGCGATTTTCATTTCGTTGCCTAATAAGTTCCATTCCTTAAGACGGGAACCAAGAAGTTCTGACTGTTGCTTTGATAACCCCAAATCACATACTAAATCATTTAACTCATTTTGAACAATTAAATGTGGCTTGCCGGAATGATCTGGAGTAAAAGTAGGGTCGATCCACTGTTCTTCGGAGCTGCCTGATGATGCGTTGTCTCCAATATCTGCCAAAACAATATTTTGCGGATCTAAAGGTGCGATCGGCACTGCATTATAAGGAACAGGTCATATTGCAGACTGCAAATTTGGATAGTCGATCTTGTGCTTTCCCTTTTTGAAATAACCTTCAGTCTTTTTTAGGCAAAAATAGAAATCGTCTAAATGATTTGTGGGTTTCACGCTATACCATAGGGATTGCAAAAGCATGCTTTTTCTCTTCCCATTCATCTACTGCACCAATGATACGCTACAACTAACACAGCATACATGGGGAGCCCACTGCATGTCTTGATGTCCATAATATGCAAACACCAAATTATTGGAAGCAGGCTTTTTCAACATTTTCTGGCTTGTGATTTCACCATAAATTTTCCACAATCATAACAAAATATGTCAGGAGAGATTTTGCAACAATTTTGCGCGTGTGTCTCGACATTTTCGTCCTTAAAACACTTTCTTATCTACACAGAAGACTGATTTTCAATCTTAATTTTATGTCTAATATTGGAAACAACACAGTTTAGGTACTTTTCCTGTTTTAAAGTGCAACCATTTTAACCGTACCCTCATAAAATTGACTACTTACTAATGTAAAATGGTCTTGTTGAGCTATGGAAAAGTTGTACGTGTTAGAGCCTAAGGAATATTTTTCTTATCATAAGAAGGGCATTAAAAAAAAAATAAAAATAAAAATGTGCTTTGTGTTACAAACATTTGCTTCTGTAATTGACCATAGAATGTGTAAAAATTTCTGCGTTTTATCTTAGCTTGAATTCGAACAATTTATGTTGCATATCCATTAAGATATCACTGGGATTGATTTAGTGACTCACCTGAACCAAGCCTATAGAGATCGAAGTTGTCGCTAGAGTAATATAGGGTACTGGCATCGCAGTCAACATCTTCCCAATCTGCACAGATTTGATGATCTTGATCAAATGCTGTTCCATTGGGACATAAGAAGCGAAAATCTTGTACCTAGAACAACAAAAAGTGATTTTAGGCTTCAGAAGCATTTCACTGTAAAAATCCATCATCTAAACATTCGCAAATAATATCGTAAACCGGATTTTTGAAATCAGTTTATGGAAATCATATTTAACCGCCTATTAATGTAATGATCAAACCGAATCAATATTTTTATCGAGCAATTCATTGAGCAACGCTGAATGTCCATGAAGTACGGTTATAATAATAAAATAAGATATTTTAATCAAAAAATAAACAATATGTTTTAAGGCGTGGTCTGTGGGTGATTTATGAACACAATTTCGATCAAATAAAACAGTGAATTCTAAATTAATGATGCAAAAATCATAATACATAATTTGGCCGAAGTCAGCAATTCCTTTGGTTCAAAATTTCTGAGAAAACGTCTCTCCCAGTATCTGAGTTTATGTTTTAATTACTTCTCAGTTTTACGGTTGGTGATAAATATAATTCCTCTGACCTCTTTTTCCCCCTTTTTTTTGTTTTGAATCTTCTGTCCAAAATTCCTGTGCCATAAGAGTATACTCTTACTCACTAGGAAATATGAGTGGTGTTTTGTAGATTATTTTTAATATCCATAGGGTTCTTAATAGATCTAGGAGTATCAGGATAATATTATACTATATCATATCCTATATTCTTCAGGTGCCGTCTCTGCCATAAAGGTTTGCAATCAGCAAGGCAATCATCAGGTGTTTTATTAATTATGTTCTCGAAATAAAGATCAAAGAGAACTGGCGAGTATGCATCCTTGACGAACACCTCTCTGTATTTCCATTTTTTCCGATGTTAAATCTTCTACTTGTACTCCTGCTCTTTGTCCCTAGTAGAGGTTTGAGATTATTCTTATGCCTCTGAGGCCTTCGCCTCTCTTCAATAGTATTTTTGTAAGTTGGTCATGCCTAACTTTATCGAAGGCTTTATCATAATCTACAAAGCACACAAATCTTGATTCATATCTAGGCACCTTTGCGATAAGATATTGAAACAGTGCCTACCCTGGTCCTAGGTCTTTGTGCAATCTAAATTGTGTATCGCTGATGTCTGATTCTAGTTTCTTGAGTAGCCTATTATGGATCTCCTTCAGCAGATTTTGAGTATGATTATCGTATCGTGTTATGGTGGAGTAGCAATTTTTGGCACGTTCATTTTTGTAAGTGTTATAAAAGTTGATAACAATCATTCATTTGATATCACCCTTATTCTACATATGGCTTTCGTTAAGTCTACCAGTATAGGAGTCTGTTCATTCTCTACAAACTTAAGACTTCCGCTGGCAGTTGATCAGGACCTGAGGCTTTTCTATTTTTTAGTATCTTTATTGCATACATTACTTCATCCTCAATTACAACTGGGCCTAACTCTCACTCTTTATTTTCAAGATTAGTTTGTCATCCCTCATCTTCGAAAAGTTGTACATTCAGTTTTTCCACATTTCCCGTTTATTTTTGTGTATCCGTGACTATCTTTTTTCCGTTTTCCTTGCTTTTGTTTACTAGTGCCAGTGAGTTCTTTTCCTTTGTTTTGTACGTTTAAACTGTCGTGCTATGCTTGCAACTCTTCAATTTCCTCGCATGTTTGTTTGTAGGAATCTTCGTTTCCTTTCCTGTATCCTAGAATATCATACGATAATTGTAAATGACGAAATAAATATTCTGTAGCATTTAAATGTGCAGGTTATCCTTGAGATACTTAAATAAGCTCGAAAGCCTCTTACTTTTTGTATCAAAAGTCGTTAAGTGTTGATCCCACTTAAAATGTCAGTCTGTAGTAACTCCTAGGGAGGTATTTCATATTTTCCGCTTCAGGTATGGAATTGGATTTTTTAATTGAAGTGAGCTTACATTTGGTAAAACGTTGACATTATGACCCCATAGCATTCTTTAAACAGCTTTAAAAAGTTATTTGATTGCGTGTCATCCGCAGAAGAGTAAATGAATGAATAAATCAAATATAAAAGGCGACCATGGATAGACCCTTGCGGCACTTCTCATTAACTTAATGTAAAAAACTAATAGTATTAAATAACGCACATAGAACGCCGATATTACGATGCAGATTACCTAAAAAGCATTTGTCATTTATTCACAATCGATTGCATTACATTCTACAACGTTTCACTGAATTTCCTGGAATCATCTACGGTACATTAGCATTTAGGTTCCTGTTAAAATCAGTACAAAAGAATTGACCAGCTACGGATATGCCCATTAATCACCGAAATAATCGGAAGAACCACTTAGCGTCAAAGAAATGCCAACTCAACGTTACAATAGCAAGGTCAACATTAATTCGAGCTGAATTCATGCTTGGCCTACCTCTATTAATTTTCTCTATGAACTCCTTTCGTAACAACAAGGTACGCCATTACCACGTTACTGGAATAAAGAAACGTCTATTTTTTTATGAATATAATACCTCATCATTTCATGTAAATAATATGCAAATGATGGTATTGCAACGTATTGAATAAAAAATGTTAACATAGGTTGAGTTTCGCAAGAGCACCGCTCATGTACAGGATGTAGATGAAATATAGTTGTATAATTATTGGGTATCTTGATCTGGTTACAAGAATGGGAGATGTGATGAACGCATGCTGAAGAAGGATCAGGGAAGCGATATTGAGACATATTTTGAGGTTAGATGTATTTGATTCAGAAAAGGAACATTTAATATGTGCTTTTGCTGTGGTGTCGAAGTTATAGATGGTGTTTTTAAAAGTGAGATCTTCTTAGCCTGATGTAGAGTTCTTCAAAATATATCATTTAACTAAAAATTGCGTATATGAAATATTGAGTGGCGAAGATGCAAAATCATCCGTAAAATAGATGCTTATACTACAGTATACGTGTGTCCACCTAAGTCGGAAGTAACCTGGGCTGTGCTATATCCTGATAGGCCATGGGAGTTTGAATGACTTCCTTTACAAAAGAATTTAAGTGAGAGCAAAAGGTGTATGTGTGGAGAGGTTGAGTCCTGGTCCCAATATTATTCGACTGTGTCGAGTACACTGAGGCCAGAAGAGTGATTCTGGAAGGATTGACAAGAGGCCTGCACGAAATGAGCGAACTGAGCTGGTTAAGCCAAGCGGTGGTTTTGTCCCCTGATGGGGATCGGAGTTAATGTAGGACAGTTAACTTCTGGCGAAAACGGAAATATTGTGTGTCTGATTGTGTGCTGGGCGAGTTCTGGACTTGCTGGGTGCTGCTTCCTCTGGGGTGAAGCACTAACAGCAAACCCGCAAATTAATGAGCGGCCGATCTAGATCTGGGAAATTCTTGTGCCGCAGATCCACATTAAATTTAGGCCAGGCCTAAAAACCTGTGCCGTTCGTGCGGTGGAATGGTTTGCTGGGGTGGATCCTTGGGTGGGTATGGTGCTTGATGGGGCTGGGCCTGTCTAGTGGATATCAATTTCAGACCCGTGTCATCTGATGTGCTGACCTCAGCAAGGCCTTGATTTGAAGATCCCTAATTACTAGAGAATATGTTCCCGCAGCATGTCCTAGCAATGACGCGATGGTTGCTTCCACTGGAGGGCAGAGGCCCACAGGAGTGGGCCTCTCTGACCGCTCTATTAGATGATGGGGTTCATGGAGCGACGCAAAATGTGTCATGCTGCAAAATAACTTTGTCCTGTGTCGGCGTTTTGCGGTCGTTTTTTCGCAATACTAGGCATCCATACGAGCTCGACTTTTGGATGGATTATCGTAATGGACTCTGTTTCCATCGTCAGACACTATTTGATGCAAAAACCCCTTTTTTGCGGTTAGAGCAGTAGTTCTCACGTGAAAAAACGACGTTCGATGTCTCCTGGCTTCAGTTAATATGGAATCCTATTTCCTACTTTTCGGATCATTCCTATTGCTTTTATATGATGGAAAATGGCTGATTGAGTGACTCCAAGTATTTCTCCAAATCCTTCTTGCGTTTGTAATTCAACGAGCCTTGCCTATTACTCTTCATCCTTAAACATTGCTACAGTTTTCCCGATCGAACTGTTTCTACTCCTAATACTTATTTAAACAGTTATTTGAGAAGATCTTAGCAAACATAATTAAAGTATTTTAATAATAGAATATAAAAGCTACACCCTATTTATTATTATTACTCCTTTAGAATTCCTTAAATACAATTAAATAAATACTCATTCATGAGATGTGCTAACGAAACAACGTTTATTATAAAGAATAATGTGCAAATTTGCATAACATTCTTAACGGCTTCATATCTATATAAGATGGGAAGTAACAATGTTTCAACCCAGAAATATCTTTCTATTATTTCCAAATAATGAAGCTCAAATGTTTATAGCTTTGCATGAGTTAAGATATTTGTATATTTCTCACAGCACAAACGAAAAGTTACAGTATTAAAGATTCTTAATTTTCTTATAGAAGTTAATATATTAGTTCATTAAAATTCAAAATTGGAAATGTGGTAATGATTATTCTAAAACCGAAAACAGTCTGTTTGCTCAGATCAATAATTCTGTTCTATAATGTAGTCTTCCCATTTGAGTTGTATAATTTGAATTCGCTGTAAACTAATAATCATAAAATTTATTCGACTCGGTTGAAGGACTTCGTAAACTGTTGAATATCCATTAATTGGTGTGTAACCAGAGAGAGCCCCTTTCAATTCCATTTTTTCTTATGCAACTCGATTCACGACAATTAGATATAGAATTCCGTTTGGTTTGGTATTCACGGTGTTAGAAATTGTTCAACTCAAAGCGTGAATTGACCTTAATACTGTCTTTCTCACCATTAATATTTTGAGGATATCAGATAAATGTTTGTATAAAAATAATTCTGTAGGGTAACATAAACTAGAAGTTAAAAAAAATTTTCTTCTTCACATATGAGTTAGTTAAGTGTTTTTTCTTTGGACGTGATCGACACCTCCAAATTCTAAGTTCAAATAAAGATTTATTATAATTATTATTATGTATAGCGCAGGATATAAGGGTGGGTCGTTTAAAATTTGTATTTTTGATCGGCTATGAATGAAAAAATAATGAATATTTTGCAAAGTTATGAGTTTATTAGAATAGATGACATAAATGTCAGATTCGAAATAACTACTACTTCAAAATGCGAACACTAGATGGTCCAATGTTTACTTGAAGATCTAATATTGCAAGTACATATAACAGACGAATATTCGTGCAGAGAAGTGAAATAGGTATTTCAGACAAGTAGGCTCATGGATAAGAATGTAACTTACCCCTACTCCAGCCACTTTGACACAAACGTGGAACATTTGGCACTGTGCATCCACATCAGCATAGTAACCTCCCAAGATTTTATCCCTACATGAAAATTCTGTGTCTGGCATATTTTCAAGGCTGTAGGTCGGGAATGGCCTGTTGTTTAGGAATTGGGCATTCCCACATGTCGTGTATAATCCTTGAAGAAAAAAAATTCACCATTAAACTATTACAGAAACATTAAGTACAAGATACAAATCGACATTGACTTTTTGGATACGTGAAAAATCTTCAATAAAATATGGGTTCTAAAATTAAGAATGATCTACAGATCGCATGTAACGGTAATAAGATCTATGTTTCTCTAGTTCAGTTAATTGAAATGAAAGGAAAACAATTAAATGATAGCTTGTCTATGCATAATTGCAACATATTTGCTATATCTGTGATAACAGTCTCTCCACTGCACAGATAAGAAGTTTTAATTCGAATAGAAAGCAAAATAAGAGACATATGAAGATTTTGGATGCATTTATAATAATAATAATAATAGTTTATTTGCCCATAATTAATAAACAAAAACAATGGACAGAAACTTTCTCAAGTGAGCCAAAAATGTTACCTCAATTAAAGGATAGATCTTTATGGTACATTTCTCTTATTGAGAAGCAAGAGTTCATCTCGACTCCCTGACAGTTGTCATTTCGTTCAAGTATATGCACCTTCAGAACTATTCTCCTCCTAATCATAATGCAAAAACAATAAAATTTATTGATTCATTTCGCTATAACAGAAATGATGATGACCAAAAGCAGTACAAATCTTTCGAACTGTTTTCGTGAATTCTTCATCATTTTTATAGTGAATTTTCAATATTTCAGTGCATTATGCAAGTTTATATCGAACCATTTTTCATAAACCACAATTCCTACTCAGTTGGTTCTGTTTCGAAAATTCAAAAATGGCCTGATACATGTTAGTTTAAGGTTCGATGGTTTCAGTGAAACTTAACAGCAACTCCATCTGGAATCAAGATATGGCCGATTTTCATATTTAACAAAATATACTTAACGTATAAGAATATTATAATTATCAACGAGAAAAACTCTCGAGAGCACTTCTCGTGAACGAGAAATCAACAATCAAATGAGAGTCCAATATACCGAGAAGAAACTGCGAAGGATATCAGAGAAAGTTGATCCATAAACCACGGCATCTGTTATAATCGCTTGCATTCTATGCAAAGATTGTGCTTCGACATCAAATATGAATACCCAAAATGATATCGATTTAAGCTATTTCCGGTTCTATGCTCATATATTTTGATAAATTTAAACGTTCGATGACTTGCTTGTGCATTTGCGAATATATAATATTATACAGGATGTCCGGCTAAAATGTCAATAGTCCCATACTCTGCAATAAAAGGTACTACACAAGATTTCAAAATAACAGATAATTGTTAATTTCCGCTAATTCTTTATTTAATAATAATCGTTTTGTTATACCGTCATTTCATCTGATAAAATACCTAGTTCTAGTACTAATATTATATGGGAATTCCTAAAATAGATTGAGTAAAAGAGATCTGTCCAAATGTGTCTGATCATTAATTAAATGTTTAAGCTTCTGACTTCACGTCAGTGCTTTTCTAGATTTTTCCCATTCCCTTTTTCTCGTCTGAAATGTTCTATCTGTGTGGCTAACATATACATACAGGTGAGCTTTCTATGAAAAACTATTTTAAGTAGTTGTAGATTCAATGTATTATTTTGTGTGTTTTTAGCCCGAAACTGCTAAGGTCCAGAATTTGTATAAAACTTTATTAGGCTGATGCATTAATTATCCGTTGTTAGTATTGGCACGCTATTCGTTATTTATTATTAGTGCTTCATGAATTATTTTCGATAAAAATAATTTTATCTATATTTCTTCGAAAATGCGTGTCGAAAATCATATGCAATTTATGAAAAATATCCAAATATCGTTCACGTCAACCTCATTTGATTAAAAAATAACTGGTCGTGTGATTTATCCAAATGGAAATATCTCAAACAAGATTCTGTGATTTAATACTATCAATCTCCTTTTTTGTCATCATGTTGCAGATTAAATCTACTCCGATGTGATTTTTTTGGCAACATTCTTTCGAACCTATTTGGAAACAGATCAAATTACTTCAATCTTTATGATCCTTCGTGAGTCGAATATCCTTAAATGATTGACTTTAGTCGACCATATTAATCTACCTTAATAGAGTGTTCAATGATCGACACTTTTTTGGTTAAGTGAACATTAACTCGAATTAATTCCACCAGTATAAAGGAGACAATCAATATTCATTACCTAGGAGAAAGCTGCTGGTTTTATTCTTCCACGTAATACATCTCCTTTTATCTATTCTCACGAGTTGGGTTATACCATCTATCACATCTTTGTCAGTTTATATATTGGGAAAAGGTCACAAAAGTGAGTAAATATTCTATGTCCTAATTGTAGCGTTCGTTCAACTTTCACCGTTATTGTATTTGTGCTGAAATACGGAATTTGACACTTTCAATAGAATGACAGGGATCAGCCCATAACCTTAAGGATAACCCTCGTTTTTATATTGCTTCTGTCGGATTAATGTGATATCTGACAGGTTTTGTTGCGAAGATCATTTCACATCACAGTTTCATACGATCAACATCAGTCAGTTTCATACTATTAAAGTTATATACCATGTTACAAGAACTCTGGATCACTATGAGAATATTATAAAATATCGAAGTCCAATTGTTTTTTAACAATTGATTAAGTATATAATAATTAAGATAAGGAAGTTAGCTACCTCAACTTCAGTTATTATGCAAAACGGAAAACAATTTTGCGTTAGCCTTTTTGCCATTATTTTACATGTAAGAACTAAATTTAAACTCGAGCACTATACCATTCATATGCACGTATTTTTGATACTGTCGATTCACCATGAGCGTTAAATAACATCTTCCATCTTCAGGCAGATTCCTTCTGCCATGTTTTTATCTATTGCCAAAAAATCTCGAACTTTCTTGAAATAACATGTGTTATTTAATATAAGGTTGGGAGACTCGCCACTTCCAATACAACATCGGAGAAATTCAAAAACAACTGTTAATAAGAAACTAAAGAATTAACCCGTAGAATAGGATCTATTCTCGTTAGCTTCACAATGAATAAGTGAACTAACTGCCGAAGAGATAAAGCCTTTCATTTTCCATTTTGTAATTTAAAACTATGAATGAATGAAACTTCCTGCTATTCTATTTCTTATCTTAATTATAAGCCTGAGTTTTGAAAAATATTATATAGTAGTGATCATATGAAAAATTTATGTTGACAGAAGAGTAAGTGATTCTCACATTGTCGATTGTTTGCCCTGTTTCCTATGTTATGATTCTTTCTAAGTGTCTACAATTAAAATGATTTATTCAGTTTTGCATTGTTGAATTGTGAGAGGAAAGAATTGAGTGTCATCTACATCAAGACGTAATTGCTTCATATTAAGTATTCTTACTGATGATATTTTTTGCTCTCTGTCAATGAGGGAGACACAAAAATAAAATCCTCAATTTTTATTAATTAATGTGTTTAGGTTATATTGAAAATAAGTTCAGGCAGTTTTAGTACTCAAAGGATGAACAGAATGGCTGTATCAGTGGAGACATTTTCTATTAAAGATAATGGAACTAAGTAATCTTTAGTGACAGATGACGCTCTTATTGGGATGTATGATGGTGAGAAAGTTACGTGGTGAAAGACGTGATCCACAAGTTGGCAAAGACTGCTACGTTCACCTCACAATGGGCATAATGGTATGGAATTCTACTGCATATGTTAGAGATCAGTACTATAATAGGTTTAATTGGAGGCAACATGACTCGGTTGCTCAGTATCTTGGGATGACATATAAAACACCTCTTAGATGTGAATTAGTTGTTAATGGAGGCATTATAAAACAAATGATGAAGTTCAATTACGTATGCCTAGAAATTTACAGTTTTGGTGAGAGAACTAGAAGTAACAACACAGGTGATTAAGAGAATAAGAACAGCTGCACAGCTCATATATCGAAACAAATATCTGAACATGGACGCAAAAGCGTCCGTATTAACATATGCGGCAGAAATATGATCCGAAACATCGACCAGATAATGAAGGCAGCAGAAATGAGAATAGTCTGAAGGATAACCAGAAAAACTCTATGGAATAGGTAGAGAAGCAAGTTTCTCAGAAAAACATGCCAGTTTGACAACATCAGTGATTAGATGGTGAATAATCTCGAATGGTAGATGATCGCTAGGGATGAATCCTACATGAAGTGAGTTGAGATGGTTGAGACGGTGCTATCGCCTCTATAGGGAAAACTCTCCACTGCACCCATTAGGGGTCTGATTGATTACTTCTTGTAGAACAACGGGCTGAAGAACTTGGAAATTGTGTGGTCTGCTCATAAATTTCTTTCCCAAGGTTTGAAGTCTATTAAGAATCGGATCTATCTTCATCTTTTTATAAAGAAGAACATTTAGTGGGTTGTGACGTGATTTTCCTGGACAACACTTCTTACTCAATGTCCTCAAACTACTGCGTTCTGCTACTTCGATATTATTGAGTTCTACAGTTATTATATATTAGATGTCCATATTCTAATATCGGTCAGCAAATAATTTGGTAGATTCTTGAAGTTATTGTGTCGTTTATACAGTGGTTTTTGTAGGTGAGGGATCGAAAGTGTTTTGATCTAGTAATTATTTCTGTTTTTTACTTATATTTATATTACATTATCCTGATACTCCCCCCCCCATGACATTTTAGCTTGACGTGCTGGGGGCGCTTGTCTTGACTAGGGTCCTAGTTTGATCCCGGTGAAATGAAGGATTAAGTCCTGATACCTAAGGCAATGTCACTCCTGCCAGTCACTGGACTCGTGTGGTGGAAGATCCACCAAATGAGGCCCTAGTTTCACCGCTAAGATGGAATGGAGTATACACGCAGCACAGGGCTTCACCCTCAAAATTAAGGTACTCAACCCTATTGCAGTAAATCTCAGGATTTTTCTGTCCAATGGCCGAGTGCTTTATGTAGCATACTGCGTTACCTCGGGAGGGTGGAGGCCTTCGGGAAGTATTCGTACTACCTGGCTACCCAATTGGTGTTGGACTTGAGGGGGCAATGGTAGAAAGTCCGCATGCTGGACTAGAAGGGTATTCCATCTATCTCATGTTCAGGATATCTCGAGAAATGCTTCAGGGTTTAGCGGGACTTGACGGTTCGACCAGCTTCGTCCTGAACCAGAATCGATTGCGAGATGTTTCTGGGGTTTGTGTATCTCGACGATACGGCTAGACCGTTGGTGCTTGAAGCCAGAATCAATTGAGAGAGTTCACAAGGGTTCGTGGGTCTTGACGTACGCGCCGGATTGACGGTGCTTGTAACACGATCAATTGAGGCATTAAATCTTGAGACAATCTTGTTTCATGGGACTGTGTTCTGGTGGGTGGATAAGAAGCTCATTCGGTGAGTGAGTTGCGTCACAAAACAACTCGGGTAATGACACTGCAGAGTCAGTAGAGTTTGGATAGTACTTCGATGCTACCAGTCACGGTGTAGGTTCTCAGACTGAAGCCGAAACTGGAACCTTGGTGGGTTCAACTCTTCGAAGTGGTTCTCACTATGCGCGATGATAATGCGTAACCCTTATCACACTTTCTGCTTCCTGGTCAGACTGTGGAGACTGCTGGGTAGTCACCTGGTGAAGGAGTTATGCTCACATGCCAGTAACCAAACCGATAGAATTCACTACTAGATCTTCAGTGAAGATCTTTTAGAAGCTTTTTCAGCTTGTGCGAGTTAGAAGTTCAGTTGTGTTTTGGGTAGGCTTGGTTACTGCAATCTTATTATAGGTATATATTTTAAAGTTGTCTTTAATGTCTCCATTTTTTCATCCATGTCATTTTGTGACATAGACTTTGTAGTTTTTCTATTGTGTCTTTTAGATTCTTGCTGTGTGTTAAAAGTGCTGTGTCATCAGCGTACTGGACGATCTAACTGTTTAGTTCCTCTGTCACTTTGTGGATATCGTAAATACTATACAGAAGTGGTAATAATGAAGAGTCTTGTGGCACAGCTTGTTGAGGAGAGAACGAAGAAATGCTTGTTGATTTTAACCGTCATGCTTCTGTCCCTTAAGAAGGTTTTTATAATATTTTGTAAGTAATCTAGGGCTTCCAATTACTAGAGCTTTTGCAGAACCGTCATGTTTCTATCCCTTAAGAAGGTTTCTATAACATTTTGTAAGTAATCTAGGGCTTTCAATTACTAGAGCTTTTGCAGAAGAATAACTATAGCATGTCTATGAATATTCCTGCTGACTTGTGACCTTTTTTCATTGTAGTTGGTACGTTCGATTTTAGAGCTACTACTTGAATGATTTTTCTTGAATCCAAACTGTGAAAGAGGGATAATTTGTCCAACAGAATTTTCGATACGATATTTCACGACTTTTTCAAATATTTTTCCTAAAATTGGTAAAAGGGTGATGGGCCGATAGCTAGATACTTGATTATAGTCTATGCCGTGTTTGTGGATTGTTATAATAGTTCCTTTTTTCCACTCTCTAGGAAGGTATCTGGTATTCAGCCAGTGGTTGTAAATCCTCCTCATTTCATCATGAACTCTGGAAATTAATTGGCGTATTTTCCTTATCACGTTGTCATAGGTGCTGTCTTCTTTCCATGTGAAGCTTCTTCATATTCCATATCAGTTATCTGTGGTAATGAATGGTATTTGAATTTACCACAGTGAAATATTGAATGACAAATAATTAAAACGCACCATAAATATCGTGATATCCTCACCCAACAATTCCCCGATAACGCACATCAATATTCCAATCGGCATATCAGATAAACGTATCCATTCCAATTAATTTATTCCGAAATTCATTCCAAACGCGTACCATTTTCCCATGTCTCCCAATTCCATCGAAATTAATAATCCGATATTGATTATCCGATTCCATGCCGGCGTGTAATTTAACTGCAGTATTCGCTCATTATACCGCAACTATACCAATTAAGGTCCATTCTTTGTTGCATCATTGTATTGCGTGGGCGGCAGAAGCTTACAGGTCGCCAATTTAGTTCACCGTATATGTTTACACGTTGGTCGTTTCGAAGGTGTGTAATTAACGGGATAATTAATCGTGGCACAGAGAGAGATAGAATCTGAAAAAAAGGAGGTGACTCTAGCGACGTGCTGTGGTCAAGGGTGAAGTTGGCTTTGAGTAATTGTGCTATTGTTATGATGACTTGGGATAATATGAGAAAAAACGGTATCTTATATAAACTAAACTTCTGATTGATAACGCATATTTTGTAATATTAAGTAATGTTTATACAGGTCATGTTACATTACAGAATGTGTACAGACTCAGATGAGGCTGGTTTGGAATTAATAACTCCAATGATTAATTTGGGAGCAATTTTTAAATGTGAGTTTTTTACGATTCGTTTCAGGACTTTAATAATAAGGTGGTAAATAAACTTCCAGACTTTATGTAACATGTATCGAATTGTCCGATTTGGGTCAAATAAGCACCGTTTTGTTCTATAATTTGTTGCCATTTTAAAGGTAGCTTTATTATGTCTCTCTCATAGAAGTCTTGGTCCTTATAGGCTGAATACTCAAGTACTGGATTTTACAATCTTCTTCTTGATGCCAATTTTTTAGCACACAGGAAGTTTGGCAGTGCGACAAAAAGACGATAATCGCTTGGTTCCAGGTCCGGACTATATAGTGGATGCATTAAAACTTCCCGACCAAACTCCTGGAATTTCTGGCGAATCAATTCAGACTTGTATGGCCTGTCTTTGTCCTGATGTAATACGACACCTCTTCTGTTGTTCAATTCTGGGCGTTTCTGGTCAATCGCCAGCTTCAAACGATCCAGTTGTTTACAGTAGGGATGCAAACTCAGTGTTTGAGCATATGGCTATTTTATACATCGCATATTCATGCTTCTTGATGTAGACTAAACATTTACACATAAACAAACAAGAAAGGGTCAATATCTCATATTCAAAAAAGAGAGGTCTAAAAGAATCACCAGAATGCAGGTGAAAAATTAATAGAATAAGTTCTTTTTTGTGAGATTAACACTCTCTTGGATCCTATGAATTATCCGATAACATTATTTTATACAGGGTCATCCATTTTATGCTTCCGAAAGTAAACGTAAATAAAACCCTCTTCCATTTAGAATATCGATCAAATTTTTATTTCAATATAATGATTGGACCTTGCCATTATGTGTGGAATACAACGTCATTTAAATGTCCCCCGCGTGATCTCTTACAGGGCTCCATCCTTGTGAGGTAATTTTCGATGACTCGCTGGAACATTTCGGTAATATCTCACCAATAACTTGACGGCTGTTGGTTTTCAGATCGTCAATAACTTGAACAATATCGGAGTAAACCCGATCCTTCGCATAATTCCACAAAAAAAATTCAAAGGCGATAAATCACAAGATCTTGGTGGCCAATACACATAGCTGAAATAAGAAATTACGTGCCCCGGGAAATTTTCTTACAATAAAACCAAAACGGGTCTTGTTGTATAGCTCTTGTTGCACCATGCTGCTGGAACCACATCTCTTCCAATTCATATCATTAATTTCAGGCCAAAAAAAATCGGGAATCATTTGGCTATAGCGATGAGAATTGACGGTTTGAGTGACATCTTCCTCATTTTGTTTATTGTAAGTTTTCACAACTTTCACACGTTCAGCAGTAGATAAACGATCCACATTGTTAAGTGGCTAACCTTCAACTAAAAATATGAGGTTTCGGATCATAGTTCTGCTCGACATATGTCACTGAAACAGGGCTGTGAATTCTGGACCATGAAATGGATAACGCTTTATTTGAAAATCTCCACCTTCTTTTAATTTTCTGTAACTGAACACCAAGCTATAGTAAAAAGTTATAACAGACTGTAATGGCAATAAATTCTTCAGCCTACTGATAACATTGAAAGAACTATAAAAATTTTTACGAACGGCCTAAAATTTTATAATATCCTTGGAAACAATTTCCCGATCGAGACATCGAATGAACAATATACATAATTGAAATAAACACTTTCGAGTGGCACCGATGTAAAACTGAGAACCAATGGGTTGCAAATCCTCCGAGTTAAAACCGTCGCAGACTTATCAGCGGCAAATTTGATCATTAATTCCGGAACTATGTGATCTGTCAATTCATTAATGAACAGGAGAAACAGCAACGGACCCAGAACTGAGGCCTGGGGCACCTCAATAATATTAATAATATTATATAACTTGGTCTCAGTTAAATTCCACGAGAGAACAACGAAAGCACGTGTAAGCTCGAAAAAATAATCCGCGACATGAAGTTCTTTGTCTCAGTACTTATGGAAAACGCGTGACCAAATTCAATTTTGCCTATAGTTATCTCCTTATGTAATGAATTAGGATAATAATTCATATTTATAAGCTCAGGCCGCATTCTAGTTATGCTGTCCAGTAAGCCTTGGACCATGGATCACTAGCATAAACTGACCGCCAAATTATCCGGACATGAATCCTATAGATCATTTTTTTGCAGAATAAACCGCCGCAAATGCACAATAATTAATTCTTGCAGCAATAAAGAAACGAAGGAATATACACCAACAAACATTAAACAATTTTATATAGGTATGCATAGATCAGTTGCATCACTTATAAGTAATTTCATTTTAATTATGCTTTTATCTATGTAGAAGCATTTTGCATGTTTTTAAACAATTTGTATGAAGAAATCTATTAGATTTTTGGTTTAAATTGATAACTAATAACATACCATTTTGAAGAGAACATCACCAAAATTATTCTTTTCATATAGTTTTCGAAACACTTCTTGGAATCTCTATATCATCTGAATACAATTTTTCACCGAAATCTTTTACTGTTAGTAGTTTGATATAAGAAAGAGATATGTAATGGTGAAAAAATTAGAAGGTTCAGATAAAAACTGGGGAAAATATGACTATTATGACAAGTCTCTCAGAGTAAGACTTAAAAGATGTTTTAAATATGAAGAGTTGTTTTGATAAATTATACTTTGGGGAAATCCCACCACAACAAGCATTAAAAAAATAAACATTTCCTAGCAAATGTGCGCTGATCAGATTCACGATATTCTAAAAGCACGAAGCGCAAATTTTTTCCAAAAAATCTTTGACCATCTGCCTTGTTATTGTAATCAATAATATTGAATAATTCAATATGATTCATTTCTAGATTTTCTGGAAAAAAATTTAGAAAAAGCATCAAAATAACAGAAAAATTTCTCTGTATTCATCTGTATTCCTAGGTTTTCATGAAGCTCTTTTTGGTCTCTAAGTTTTACAGAAGAGATCGAATAATCACTTTGTTGAATATATTAATGAATTTTCTAAATTTCTGTCTTGGCTTCGTGATTATTTTCACATATTTTGAAATTTTCAATAATGAAATAAAAATCACTGATTTCCAAATTATCGAAGCAAAAACCATCCTTTTGACACTTCTGTTCCTAACCTTGAAAAAAAATTCTCTTCTATTCTACATGCTTGTATTTCTCACCACATTTCGATGTTTCCAAAATTCACATACGTAATCCACTGTTTGTATCCAAAATTTTGGAGATTTTGCTGATACTCACCTAACATAAACAAAACACAAACACCCCTCATCTTGTGGCAGGTCAATTACTGACTGAAGACAGAAAAGAAGCGCTTACAAAGATGATCACAGTGAAAGGATGAAGATGTCCTCCAGCAAGGGGGGCTAGGCAAATATCGTGGAGGGGTCGTCTTCTTTGGATGATCGCAAGGATCTCATTACAATTTTAACTCCGTTTATGATCGCCTCCTCGGTATGTTTTTAACAAATTCCTTTCAAGAATGAAGGTCGGCAATTTGTACATATAAACATGTGTGAAATGTAAACTACCTATTACTGGGGCATCCTGATTAGGTATTTCACACAATTAAATCTGCTTATTGAGAAAGAGTAGACCTATTGATAATGAAATGATTACAGATATTTCAAATTGGTATAACAAAAATGAATTCAAATGATCCCTAGCAGAACAGGTACTGTGGTATATAATTTGATATATATTATGTGTAAAGAATTGCTTGGTATGTAGAGACCCTTTTTGAATTCGTTCTTGTAATTGATTAAATGTTAGCCAATGAGTATGCAAATTGTTGGCTAAGCATACTTCAAAAGGGAGAAAGATGAATGTATATTTGACTTTAATGGTTTATTTATAGCCTAATTACATATATTACAAGTTCACAAGTTAGATTTGTTCACCCAAATTGAGGAAGGTTTTCCGGTGTAGTAACGAACTTTAATTGCGGTGAAAACACTATCTCGTTCGTGGATTAGCAGTTCTTTGAGCTTTTTCACCGTTTTCAACTCTCGACGAATTCACTTTTATTGGTTTCTCTGTTGGGTTCGCTTTTCATAAATTACCATCTAATTACAAATAATGTAGATAATACATTAACTTCCTGGCCTTTAGTGCGTCTCTGTGTTATTGAAAGAGGGTGTTTCTTGGAAGGTTAAAGAGAAAAATGAATGTAAAATAATTCAATAGTAGAAAGATATGTGTGATTATAACTTGAGAGACAAAGAGAAATATGATTAGTGTGGGATCAGAACTTAATGTTCAAGGTGTAGAGAATATTGCGTGACCGTTTGGTCGAAGCACGAAGAGACGGCCAACGAGTGAACTTCGAGGGATGTCTTCAACAGAAACTTTTTGCTAACTGGCCGAATGAGAGTCTCTGTTAGGGCTCGAAATGTGGTCAGATAACTTCCGATACGACATTCGACTGTTGTCGTCTTTAAACGGAGTCGGTTCTAATGTGTTTCTAAGAAAGCTGAAGGACAAATATTTTCGCCCAAAAGGCCCAAAGGTTTCTAAGAAAAAATGAAACATTTTTGAATGTCCTAGATTCCTGACTCAGATATTATAATTGTTATTTACCTGCAAAGTAAATTAAAAATTCCTTCTTCGATGTAATTCCGAACGTTCTGTAGATCCGTAGACATACTCTACGTGGTTTTATCTGTGAAATTTTGCATTAGCCTTCTTGTCGTTTTTCCACGTCTAAAAATTAAATTTAATCCCAATCATAGGCATGTTGCTATGGTTCCGGTAGCACTTAACTCTGCTCTGCTAACAAAATAATTTTTTTTATCTTCTGATCTTCACGAAATTTTACACTAGACTTTATGTCGTTATTTTACTGCTGAATGCTAAATTAAAGCTCAAACTTTTTCTATGGTGTGCTTAGCGCTCAACGCTGTTCCGTTCAAAATCTGATTCGTAGTTGTAGTTTGAAACTATTAATAAATATTAGAGAAAATTCTGAAAGCGAATAACTGCGCAACCATTAGATGGATTTTACACACTAACGGACTCAAACGGGATATTCAAGTCTACCCCGAAAGTTTCGAGTCTTTTTCTTCTTCCTTTCGAATGTTATAGTTCACAATGTAGCGCTCAACGCTGATCCACTCATAAAATGTTTATTTTTTTTAACTTTTAATAATACGATCCTCATGAAATTTCGCACGAACATGCGTGGTATTTTTCAACTTCTAACTGAAAAATTTCGTATCGATTGAATGTACAGTTTCGAAAATATTGAAAAAATTATGAAAAATTTTCAAACATTATCGTTAAACGGAATTTGCCTATCAACAAATCTTTCCGAGATATTTAGACACATTAAGGTGAAACGATAGCATGCTGTTCTTTGTAACAAGCGCGCAAAAAGATCATAAATTTTTTATCGTGATACTCTGCAATTCAATTCCATTACATGTAGTTAGTAATGCATTTTGAAACATCGCTAAAGTTTTCTCGCAAATATTCGACTATGAGTAAGTAGATTTTTCAAGTTGTTTCAAATGCTGGATAAATTGAGAGCAAATTTCATTTCTTAGGTGCCCAACATGGGGCATTTATGAGTTAGTCTCCATTTGAATAGAATAATAAAATTTTCTGGAAACCGAAGTCGTTTACAATAGGTATATAGTATAAATATTTTCCTGATAAATCTCTCTTAAGTGAGCATAACCGACTCGACCCAATAAATCTCCTGGTCGTTGCATAAACCAAACTCGCCGTACCTCAATAACACACTTTGTGTATTTGCGGATCGGTGAGAACTCCAAAGTCACACGCTTGGGAATTAAGACAATGGTAGCGCACTTACATCATTCGCCATTCCGGGCTAAATACCTCGAAACCAATAATTAATAGAGTTCGGAGATCAGATCTTGAACAAACGAATCATCGTTTCTTCACAGTCGCTTTTTATTACCTTGGAAAAGCTTAATCGGAGCGGTCAATCAGACGAAGGGATAAGTTGTATTGATTAAAATTGAATCGACTGTATTAATGAATAGTTAAAGAAACTGTGCCGTACCGAACGAAAAATCCGTGTGAAAAATCTTAATTGGATTAAATTGCAACCTTTAGAACTGCTATTTAACGAATTAATTTAATATTACATGAGGAAATATTTTTAATTGTGTGTTCAGCTGTTTCGTCATTTTCCGTCACCTTTGACAACAAAGTAATTGAGAATAAAATTTTTTTCTTTAAGATCTATTAGAAATCAACATATATATATATATATATATATATATATTATATTATATATTATTATCATTATTATATTATATTATATATTATATTCACTGATGAAAAATCCGAGGTTAAAATCAATTCTATTATAACATTCTAACTTTCTTACAAAAAGAGCTCGAGATTTTGAACTTGCTGGGTGAATTCGAGGTTTAAATATCTCTGATGAAGTGTTGAAACAACTGCGAATACTCTAGTTTATTCAAATTTATTCATATATTTTATTGATAAAATAAAAATTAACAAATAATATTTGGCTTGACTTCGAGCACCACCAGCTCAAACAAATTATTTGATCGAAATAAAAAGTTGATAATTCAAAATGAAAATATTTTTCGGTAATTAATTTCCAACTGTTTCAAAAGCAACTTTTTCAATTATTTAAAAGAAAATTTTTTGCTCTGAAAAATTAACAATTTTTTTAGTTTGTATCAGGTGCATTTTAGAGTGATAGAACTTTAAATTGAAATAAAACTCATTTAAATTAAGATTGAAGCCAACTTTTTTTATTTGAAAGCTAATTTTATGACATTTATGTTTTAAAAATAATTTCTGGCATATGTCCACCACAACTAGCTCTGAGGAACCGCATTCGACCTAATCAACTTTGGACCACTTTTTCGAGTGATTCAGGCCTTATTTCATCAATTATACGAGTAATGAGAGCCTCCAATGCATCCATTGTTTCTGGTTTATCAGTATAAACCAATGACTTTTCATACCCCCAACGAAAAAATAATCCAGTGGAGTTATGTATGAGTTATGCATGATCTTGGAGGCCAATTAATTGGACCATTTCTCTAAATAATGTTATCGCCAAATCTTTCTTTCAATAAATCAATTGTTACGGTAGCAGCATGAGGTGTAGCACCATCTTGTTGGATCCAAAATACTTCTGGGTTGATACCATTCAAATTTTAAAACAAATAATCATTCATCATCGATCTGTAACGGGAACCATCCACTGTTACATTAGCTCCAGCGTCGTTTTTAAAGAAATATGGACCGATGATGTACACCATACAGTGCATTTTTCAGGATGCAATGGAACCGGCAGAACTTCTTGAAGATTGTTTTCACCTCATATACGGTAATTTTGCGGGTTTACATAGCCGTTCAACCAGAAATGAGCTTCATCACTAAACACAGTTTTACGACGAAAAAGTGGATCAACTTCAAGCTGTTCTAGGGCCCAATCAGCAAACAAACGACGCTTATTATGGTCAAGTTCTTTGTCTTGTTGTTGTTGCAGCGCGTAGAGTAAATGTCCGAAATCTATCGATAGTTCGACGAATAAGCTGCTCTGATGGACGATTATGTAAACCATAAATTTCACGAAGTGCTCTATAAGTTTGGCGAATAGAACACTGATTTTGAAAATGAATTACTCAACAATTTGTAAACGTTGTTGCGGCGTGAGTCTTTTCTTGATAATTTGTCAATGCTTACTGAACAAAAATGTCGAAACAACATGGCTTCTACCTTCTGTCAAATTACAGTTATCCCTATCGAAAGTTCTTTCACTCTGAAAAATACTCGATATAATGCAAAATCTCATTTTTTCCGTTCAATTTCTTTTCAAGAGTTTGCTAAAATTTTTAAATTTTGTCCTCTTATAAGGATCGTTTCTTCTTTTATCTATCACCAATGTTAGCTGAGTTAATTGCCAAAAATCAGGACCTATTAGTCATCTATCAATTTGAAACATTAGCATACTCTCCAGATATTATTGAGAACCCAACTTGAGAATTCACTGTATTTGTTCGGATAAGCTATAATATTTTTGTCAGAGAACATTAAGTTTTCGTACAAAAAATATGAGATTAATCTTAAAATTCCATTTTAAGAACACGGGTAACACAATAAGAGGAGTCCTGCGAAATACCTATGGAGCACAGACAAAAACCCCATAAATTTTCGAAGGTTTCTCGCTTAACCTGACGTTGGGGTCTCCAAAGTAACAGAGCGAGTATATATCTTTAATAATTTTTTTTTCAAATTCCAGTAAACACAGATGAATCCTCGAATCTAAAAATACAAAACAGGTCTTTGTTCAAAATATACCCCACCGCGTTTTCGAACTTGATATTCAGATAACCCAACTTCTTAAAGAATAATAGGAATTCTCGAGTTCATCTCTTTGGCAGCTGAAAGGAAACCTGTTTTTGCGAAGTAGTAAACATAAAATACCATCGTATTTGGAATAGGTAATTCAAGATGTAGGTATGCATCTTTGATGTCTATAAAGTTTCACATCAATTGCAGTGTACCTATAAAAGTGACGACAGATGCAGTGATTAGCTCATTCTCCATTTCAAAGCGGTCATCTTGACATTGTTTGATTGCCAGCTAAATATGTTGAATAAACAGGTCGACTAAATTTTGTTCGTATGCTATTACGGCGAAAGTTTTCTTCAAAGTTGCGGCATGTTATGCAAAAAGTACTTTTACCTAATTGATCATAATTTCTGTTGATTATACCTAGAGGTAAGGTACTACGTTTTATTACTATTGTGTGGGTAAATCTATTCAATCTTCGTTTCCATCTTCACCCGTTACAAATTTATCGAAATTTTAATATACATTTCTTTTCTTATGTTATTATAAAGTAATAGAATAATTCATGTTCTATCTCAATTATCTCCTAATAAAGGACGAGCCATCTAGCATTTGAATTTTGAAGTAGTGATTATTTCGAGTTAGGCAACACTTCTGTCATTCGTATTCTGCAAAAGTTAGCTTAAAATTTGACATTAACAAAATGGGTAGATTTAAGCTTGAACAAAACTGGCAAATATTGAAAACTTATTTCCAAATTGGTGAATCTTCTTTTCATACTGTTGAAAATTTACGTGGGAAATTCCCCCACAGAAACTTGTGGATCAATTTGTGAGGCAAGTTCGTGAAACTGGAAGCACCGAATGTGGCTGAACATCCATTAATATCAAATTGTCATCTTACTCATGAACTGAACAATTCTCTTACTTTTGTGAGGAGAATATCGCATAAAGACCTCGATATGAAGGCTAAAAAATGTCCAACTAGTACAAGAAGTGAAGCCTCGTGACTATTGAATGCGTTTCCACTTCGCTCGATGGACTAGTGATCGCATGGCTGAAGATGAGTATTCATCTTTAGCGATAAATCTCATTTTCACCACAGAGGAATATTTTTAGTGAGGATCCGTTAAGGATAAATGTTACGCCAAACATAAAGAAACGTTTGATGCCTTGAAACAGGAAATCGAAATTGTCATTCATGAAATGGAGCACCAAACAATCGACTATGTACTGAAAAATTGGGTTGATCGTATGGGGTATTGTACGGCTAGTCGTGGCGGTCATTTTAAAGATTGTTTTCCACTGCTAAATGTCAAGATTCAGTTTTTCTAATGAACTTACAAATTCGGAAAAATATTAATTTTGTTTTTTATTTATAGCCGATCAAAAATGCAAAATTTAAATTGCCCACCCGCTAGCTTATTATAAGCTGATAATTGTTTCAAGAAAGTAAACCTTTTCGATTTTGAATACATGAGATGAACCTATCGTACCTCTGGATATTTATGACATATATAATATAATAGTGAAAAAAGTAAAACAACAATGAGTTTTGTGGATTCTATGAATGGAAATGACGTGAACTTAGGAGCTTTTGCGCGCTTGCTCATATAATCCAAGATTCTCACGAAATTTCGTATTAGCCTTCTTATCTTTATTTTACCTCTGATTTACTGAATTTAATCTCGATTGCAGACATGTAATTATGGTTCCAGTAGAGCACAACGCTTTTTTGCTTACAATTTTTATTTCATCTACTGATTATACGATCCTCATGAAATTTTGCTTGATCATGCGCATCATTATTTCACTTCTTAATATTGGAGAATAAAATAATATATTCTATCAAAATATTCATAATTTACGTGGTTAAATGTGGATCAGGGATTTCAGGAATGGTGAATTATTCATCCTAATTGTTTGATCAATGTATGAAATTCGGAATTTTTATGGAATTTCCCTATTTCCAAGTACTCTAATGAATTCATTTCCAATATTTTTTGACATCTATGAAGGATCTTCAGGTTTTTCCTGTGGAGATGATATAAGATTTTTTTATTTTCCCTATATGATTTTAGCAAAAAATATGAAAAGTATATCAAATTTCATTAATATCTTAATTATCATACAGTTTATTCTGTTAATCTCGCTACAAATGTCGATTTTAATTTTATAAATTTTTTTTTCAGAAACTTTTTAGAATTAAATTGAATAAATGTCTTAAAAAACACAGTTTCAATTTAATAGACATATAGAATTAACACTCATTTTACAGCAGCAGAAGGAATAAAAGAATTCAGAGAATTATAAATTATTAATTGAAAATATTAAATAAACACTTGAACGATCCAAAACTTTGTTTCGTATCAATGTAATATGAAAACCAAACTGCCCTCCAAAAATGCACAACATAACCTCAAGAATTTCATCAAAAATAACTTTCTTCAAAAAAAGTTCTTTCAAAAACACTTCAAAAATATGTAGCACATCTTCAAAAACGCCAGTTGGAATTACAACATCGATATCTCGCCAGTACAACTTCGTATCTAAAAAACAAAAGTAATTAATAAAAATATATCTTACCCGACTAAAACCACATGTTCATTTAGAATAAAGTGAATTTTTAAAAAATCAAAATCCTACGTATTCTATGTTCATCTCAGAAATTACACAATGTTTGTAAGGTATTTTTAAGGTTTCAGTTATACCCAAATTATGAGTGAAAAACGAAAATATAATTATTATATATGCAATAAAATAATGAAATGTTTTTATTACTTGATAGACGGCTTATTACAATATCTTAAATATCAAACAGATTTATTCTGTTAAATTTTAATTTCAATTTCATTAAAAAAAATTTCTGAAAAACTTTATAGACTTAAATTGAATAAATACACTATTGAACAAGCTTTTCTCAAATTTCATTTTTTAATTCTTTTAAGTTCTTACATATCTCAAAAGTTCAAGTGGTAGTTTTTTAGGTCCAAGTGAGATAGACGATTTCTTCAGTCCAACTTGTTATGTGGAGCATAACAGATTTTGATTATAGTTGATTTTATCACCAGAATATTTAGACATCCTTATATCTATATGGACTAGTTTATGTAATGCATGAAGACAAAAAAGCACCGCAAAGTTGAAACATTTGTCTGCTACATTCAGGCGAGATTATTTTTTATTTGGTCTGTTTATATTGCTCCATTTCGTCAGTTTATCGAATGGTGTTCAACAGTTTTAATATTTGCATTAAATAAAAAATTAATGAATATTTTTTCAAAGTTACGAGTTTATCAGAAAAGTTGAACCTTGACATGTACAAAAACAATATTGTTCAAATGACAGCCACAACTGGCTACAGTACCCCATCCGACCAACCTAATTGTACATTGTCGGATGAAATGGAACCTGCAGAACTTCTTGAGTATTGTTTTCACTCCATATACAGCAGTTTTGCTTTTTCACATAGCCGTTCAACCAGAAATGAGCTTCATCACTAAACGCAATTTTACGATAAAAAAGTGGATCAACTTCAAGCTGTTTTAGGGCCCAATCAGCAAACAAACGACGCTTATTATGGTCAAGAAGCTTTAGTTCTTAAACCAGTTGGATCTTGTATGGGTCTAGACCAAGATCTTCACGCAAAATTTTCCATATGGTAGATGCACAGAGTCCAACTTATTGTGAACGTCGACGAATAGACAAATCTGAATCATCATTAACACTATGACTTACAGCAGCGATATTTTCTTCTGTACGATGGACGAGTAGTTAACCATAAATTTCACGAAGTGCTCTGTGAGTTTGGCGAATAGAACACCGATTTTGAAAATAAATTTCAACAATTTGTAAACGTTATTGCGGCGTGAGTCTTTCCATGATAATTTGTCAATGCTTACTGAACAGAAATGTCAAAACAACATGGCTTCTACCTTCTGTCAAATCACAGTTATCCCTATCAAAATTTCTATCACTCTTAAAAAACACCCGATACTAACAATTCAGAAATAGAACTCAATTTAAAATAGACTTCTTGTTGGTTACTCATGTTATCGTTCGTAAATCAGGAAACCATTGTTTGCATCGATATTAAAAGATTAATATCATTGAAAGATTAAAATTATGTTTACATAAAGGAACTCTAGAACGAGTACGGATGTAAATAACAACCGCGATACTCATCTTTGTACATTTAAATGTCGAAAGAATGACCTTTGCGAATCCATTACCCGTTCATGCAGTATCTCTCATATATCTGTATTTTCAATAAACGAATCCGGTATGATTGTGCTGTGAATAATGATCAAGCCGTCGCTACAACCATGAAAAAAATTGATATTACGATCATCCCCTCCGGAAAAATCAAGTCATCCTTGGCGCGGATCCGCATTCTAACCTCCAAAACGCTGGGATTGAATGTTTCTCACACGGGAACCATGCAGAGTTCGAGCTCATCTTCGTGTGACGTGGAGGAAAAACATGACCGCTAGGCGACCTTAGAGTCAACACTTTCACTGTGGGTTCGGTAAATGATAGTTACCGGATAATTGCGCAGTATTGTCAGTTGCTAGATTTGCGAATAAGTCGTTATATTCCATTGGATCCATAAATAGAAACAATATTTCATCTCTGAATGAGGGATTGACGATCCTTAAGATTTATCGAGTATATTTTCATTTGTTTCTTTTTCCTCTAACTCATTGTTTAGCTAAATAAAGAGTAGGCCATCTAGCGCTTGCGTACTGAAGTAGTGATTATTTCGAGTCTGGCAACAATTCCGTCATTTGCGTTTTGACAAAAAGTTAGTTTAATATTTGACATTAACGAAATGGGCCGATTTAGGCTTGAAAAAAACCGGAAAATATTACTAGCAGTAAAAATATGTTCGTGCGAAAAAAGACAATAGAATTGTATTTTTTCGTGAATAACATAACATAACTTTTTTCTCATAATCAATGCAACCATACAAATGAAAAGAGGAAACCGTCAAAAAATATCACAACCTTAACAAGATCTGAAAGAATATTCCATAAATTCCCTAATCTAATATGGTTCTATATCCACAATCATCTTAGTTATTTCTTAAATTTTCTTAAATAAGATACATTTATGAACTCCTTAGGTAGTACATTGAACAATTTTTTTTTTATTTTGTATTTATTTCAGTAAGTGTCTGCCTCGGAAAGTGGTATGTGTTGTTTTTATTCAATAGATCATTAAAATATTGGTAATGTTTTCTCACAAATATCAGACATTCCAAAACATATTCGTAGTGTGAGCATGGAGTTTTTTATAAAATGACTTTATATTTCAATCCTATTATTGCCCTCAAGGCGTATTTCTGCAGAATGAATAATCTATTTAAATTACTGCTTCCACCACATATGAAAAGCCCGTACCTCAGAAGTGAAACAAAATTTGCATGATAAACTGTTTTTAAAAGTTCCATGTCCACTCTCTGTGACAATACCCTGATCATGTACAAAACTTTTTTTTCTGACATGACTAACATGATCATTCAATGTCAGGTGACTATCAAACGAAACTACAAGAAATTCTGTCGAAGACAGAAGACATCTAACCTGGGTGTTATCCAGAGTTATTGACTGAGAATATATATTTTTGGACTGAATCGTTCTAAAAATCACACACTCAGTCTTACTGACATTGAGAAGTAACTCATTTTGAGTGCACCAATGCTGTACTGAATCAAAGGCTAATCTAGTTTGTTCTATACTCGAATTAAGATTCCTAGACGCAGCAAAGCACTGACATTGTCAACAAACAACAAGAGGTGAGGTTCATTGATTTATATTAGAAATAAAAAAGGGTCCCAGATTACTTTCTTGGGGAACTCCTACGTTGACATATTTATCCTTTGACACAAAACTAGTCCTTCACTATCAATACAAACCCTCTGAACTCGATCAGGCAAGTATCTCTTGAGCAACTCCAGTTGGCAATCGCGAATACCACATAAAGAGAGTATCTTCAAACGGCATTCATGATTCACGCTATCGAATGCCTGAAAAAGTCATCAGGCACTTTATCACTCTTCAAAGCATCAACAATATCACATACTAATTCATACATCGCTGTAGTAGTACTTCTGTTTTTTAGATAGCCATGTTGTTTCTCAGAGAAAATTTTGAACTTATGTATGAATGAACAGAGCGTACCGAACAAAAGTTTCTCGAATATTTTTGCGAAAGAACTGAGTAAACTAATTGGACGTAAATTATTGACATCATATACACTTCTTTTCTTATGCAGGGGTTTGATTAAAGCTATTTTGGGGCAGATGGAAATATCCCTTTAGTGAATGAGCAAACTCTACCACCTGTATAGTACAGTTAAAGGTTATACCATCGTATATTTACAGAATAGATCTGTCAATTGTCAGAAAGATGGGAAAAAGTAGTAGATAGCAACGGACAATACTTGTACTTTGAATGTATAACAAATTTTCAAAAATTAATCTTCAATTTTCGACAAAAAACCAACAAAATTATTTATACTCCTACATAATATGAGCCAACTCTACCACCTGTATAGTACAGTTGTAGGTTATACCATCGTATATTTACAGAATAGATCTGTCAATTGTCAGAAAGATGGAAAAAAGTAGTAGATAACGACAAACAATACCTGTACTTTGAACGTGTAACAAATTTTCTAAAATTAATCTTCAATTTTCGACAAAACAACGAACAAAATTATTTATACTCCTAATAATAGTAGGTCGATTAAATCGATAGCAGTTTGAAAAGATGGAAATTTCGGAACTGATCCATTATATTCTAAAGAAAATCCAACCATGACCAGGAAGTTTGTTTAGATTTGGTCAATTTACTGTGCATTCGTAGTTCTTCATATTTCATGGTGTTTGACTCACACTCGTAAAAACTTCAACCCAAATGAAATATCGAATCTCACTGAATAATACGAAATGATTGAGTTCTGTGTTAATCATATGAAACTTGTTCTTTTTATTTCTTGATTTTGATCAATTCACAGATGTAAGTATTTATTTCGATCTGGTTTAATACTTTCCTTGAGAAAAATTCTATCTTCTTGAATCATTACGTGAAATTTTTTTACTTTTAGTGTGGACTGTATGTTCAATATTCAATGTACCTAAAAGTTTTGATTATTCTTAGTTCTATTTAAAACTGATATATGTAAAATATAAAAGCAGGAACATTAGATATGATAATTCTATAAATTGCAAAGATTTAAACGTAATATGTATGCATATTTCACATACGAGGGGCGTTCAATGTATTTTCGGCATAGGCATGAAAGAAAACTCTATTCTATTTATATTTTTCAATGTAGTTCCCTAGAACTTCAACACATTTGTTAGATCGAAAAATGAGATTCTCTAAACCTTGTTAAAAATAATCGTCCAGCTTCTCCTCAATATAGGTATTAATTGTTACCTTCAGTTCTTCATCGTCGGAAAATCGCTTCCCACGAAGTTAATTTTTTACATTTGGGAATAGAAAGTAGTCACTGGGGGCCAAGTCTGTACTGTACGGAGGATGAGTAATTTTTTCGAAGCCTCATTCCCGCACGTACGTTGTCGTGAAGCATCAGCACCGCCGCTGTGACTTTTCCTAGCCTTCTTCCTCTAATTACTTCTCTTAAATTACGCAAAGTGGTTGCGTATGATGCTGCTATGATGCTTTCACCTATTTCAGTGTTTCTATCAATAAAATACCTTTAGAATCCCAGCGGATGGGGTGACTTTAAACTTCTTTGGGGCTGTGCACTCTTGTCAATCTACTGCATGGACTCTTGCCTACTCTCAGGATCATAGTGATGAACCCACGTCTCATCCCCAATAACTCAATTGCTGAATTTTCTTCATCATTGAGGCGTCAGTCATTCTGGTCGTCTTTCACTGAGGATACCTAGAAAACTAATGATCGCAAATTAGTGAAATTTTTTATTTATACCCTCAGATAGGATCATCAGTAAATGAAATAATTAGATTACTCACATCATTAGCAAATCACTCCGATACTAAGGATATATTGAACATCCCTCGTATGTCAGATATCAAGGTTTCCCTCAAAACTATTTTTCCTCATCAGGTCAAATCTCTAATATATGATTAAGAATGAATTTTTTTATCTTATATTGTTCATCAGTATTATAATGTTATATAATTAATCTTTAGATGCTCTTTGAGTATAATAATATAGTAATATTCATCAAGATTTGATTGAATAACTTGTATAGGATTTGAATACAATATCTCATCTATATATAATCCATTTCCTAACAACCTCTTGATTTTGAATTGACTTGAATTCCAATCGACTTCAGATTCTCTCGCGAAAACGATTGCATTGATTTCTTCATGTCATTTCATCCTTCATTAGTTAGATCGGTAAAAGCTGCTAAAGATGAAGTTTTGTTCAATATAACTAGTAATCGTATTTTTAAATACCTTGACAGATCTAGGACTTTTTATGATAGACGTCCAAATCAAATATTGGAGCCTTGGTTACCTCATTACCATTTAACTATTTAAGATTAGATCAGATTGAGAGAGAGGCAATTAACTTATGACACTAATGATGTTGAGAATAAGGTTTTATGAATAGTTTACTGGAGTTTTTATGCTACTCAATTATATAAATACATTTAAAACAATACGTACGCCAAAATGTGTGATAATCAGAGGTGCGAATTATTCAAAATACCTTAATTGAAATAATTTTTTCAAAGTTCATTTCATATTTATTCGAAATACTTTAGTTAACATAGTTTATATTTGAAAAAATGCCCAACTCTAATTATCATAGGCTTGTTCTAGGAAACAGCATGCTATCGTTTCGCCCTAATTTCTATAATTTTAAAATTTTTACTCGAAAATTATCTCAGTATATAATAAGGTTGGACTTATTAATGAAGAATCGAGGTCAAAAGTAACTCTGTATAGCCAGTCAAGCCAGCCCGTTCATAAACACTCTTGAATGGAAAGATCTAGAGGCTCTGCAGTTTCTCCACTTTTAATCCACTATATTAAAGAGGCATACGTGATGATAGGCCTTATAACCGTGAAATCATCATTCTAGGTTTCAGACCACAAATCTTGCCAAACAGTGTTGAATATTAGGAAATAATTTTATTTAAGTGTGAATTCTAATTAATTTTTTTCTATCCAAGATGACACCCCGATATTCAACCTTCTTGGAAAACTCATCTTCTGTATCCTTTAAAACCACTGCTGTCAGTTTGAGCTTCCTGCAACATATAAACGGAAAATTAACTCTTTTCATTGGATTAAGACAAAATCCCTTCTTCAGATACGTCAATCACCTTTTAAGTTAGGACCGACGTTGTTTCTTCGAACTTTTCCCTAATTATGATCGCTATGTCATCGGCTTAAACTTGCTTGGTCAATCTTTTGAGTGGTTCCTCTACTACGGGACATCACAGAAAATCTATAAGGTTGGTAACAAAGTTATAGCTGGTTCAAGTGTATATAACCAAATTATTTTCATATGATGCCTAGCCAAACAGTAGAACCGCTAAACAAGTCGAATAAAGGTGCGTGGCTGTGTTGCATTAGAACAATGCACTGATGAATAGCCAAAAAGCTATGAAAAATGCATGCCAGTTGCTTATCCCCGATGATCAACAAAATCTTCTTTGATTTTATTTAAGTTTTGAACTGTAACACAGATGGATGTTGTACTGTCTTGATTCGAACAACTTTATTTACCATGCTTATATTGGTTATCATATTCATAGTCAATTTCCGCCGATTCAATTAATTCATTAGCAAAAGTATTTGCTTTGGATGCCTTCTGTTAATGTTACAAATATACAAATATTTTCGACATTTATCACCTAAGAACTTAGGATTCACTAAACTCAAAATGAGGAGTATTTTTTGTGAAATGTATTTATGACATTTTATTTCAACGTGAAAATCAGAAGTCGTTGGTTTTGTCATATTTTGTTTTATTATTTTCGAAATGGAAAGAAATAAGTTACGGAATTGCTATGGTAATTAAGCTCTACAAGAACGACAGTATTGGTAATGGTTTAATGAGATTTGTTCAGTTGATAAGTTGAACAATGAACTAGTACGCTTAATAAAATTGCAGATGGACACAGATCAAAATATGTGATTCAGTTCATCATATTCCTATCTGAGAGATTGCAACAAGTGAAATATATTGATTGCATTTAACACTTGCAATATCATTTAGAATATATGGGATACATTGAAAACTCGATTGGTGAGATCCTAATGAGTTGAAGAAAAATTCTTTTACCTAAACCTATTAACATAACATCTGCGATTTTAATCACAAACGACATGAAATCGCACGATCGTAAATCACTGATGATGAAAAATGGATAATTCACCATAACATCGAACGGAGGCGGTCAATGATCAAAGAGAAATTAACCAACGTAAACAACATCGAAATTTGAAAAGCTCAAAATATTACGCCATCAGTTTAGCGGAAATATTGCATATTTTGAGCTATTTCCTAGGAACTAAATGATCAATTCAGATGTATTAACGTCAATGTGATAAATTATAATTCATAATTCAAGAAAAACAACCACATTTGGTGAATAAATTTGGTGAATAAATGTGTTTATATGCCACCCTGAGAACAAAATTCTCCGAATGGCAAATTTTCAGTAGCGCTAACACTTTAAAATTACATATACAACATTTGCTGCTGATGAAGACTAAATACTTTAGGATCATGGAAAAATGCAGTTGATAGAAAATAAATCATTGAATAAAGTTCAGAAATAATGTTTCATTGGTCTAAAATAATAAACCATTACCTTGTTGCTAACCAAATACGAAAGAAATGAAAGAACCAATTTGCAAACAATCAATTTCTGCATTCCTCATTTGAATGGAAGCCCTGAAACCATGAGCCTAACTAGGTGTGTAAAAATCTCACAATGAGGTATGCATTCAGCATCATACGTAACCATTTAGAGATGATTATCTTGATGGGAAATGGTTAATAATCAATTTGGCATCCGCTGTGGGTGTCAGCACTTGAAATATGAATCGGAGGAGGCGTTTCATCTGGAAAAATATCACACATGCATTGTTAGAGCATGTTCCCTAATTGCTTCGTCAAAACCGGATATTGTATTCTTTTAACAAGTACTATATGTAAGGTACATTCAACAATACCTAGAGGTTTCGTAACAAGACACGAGAGGTGGAAAAAAATTTCAATTTTAGTGTGAAAGTCCGTTGTAGGTTGTGTTTGCTTAAAGTTATAGCAACGACTATGTTTTTAGAAAATTTGATATCGTTTATTTTTTTTTCTGTAATGATGATATTGAATCATCATTGCATTTATTGTATGTTTTAACTTCAAAGAATTTTTCTATTGACGGCTAAGGGCTATAAATCTAGATGTTTCATAAAGGTTCGAATGTTGTTTGGTTTACCTGTGACTCACGGATGTCAAATCCCTAGTTCCAATTAATTTTATCACACTTCTGTCAACTTTGGGTTGGTACATGAAAATTTATTTTTGACATCAGCTAAATGGTCCAAGTATGAATTTTAAAGTGTTCCCACGATTTAGTATATTTTAGAGTAGATTCCTGCTACACCCTAAAGTAGAGGGGGTGGAAATCGTGTACTTTGGATAACAGGGTGAGAGACAAGGTCAGTGTAATCCAAAGAATCGGTGTAGCGATTCAGCCGAGAGCGGTAAAGATGGATTAGAAGTTAAAGACGGTTTAGACGTTAAAAACGGTTTAGACGTTTAAGACGGAAACTGTCGAAAGTAGAGTTTTTGAAGTTCATAGTACCACCAGTGATTCATATTAGGGAGTTTTGTTCTTTGTGTAAATACCTGTAAATATAACTCTATAAGGTACATTCTGTCAAGAAAGTACCGGGAATTATCGATTTAAATCTGGCGGGGCAATGAGGCAGGTAAAATTTTTTTTCCTAGGTTGGTACCACTGTCCTTAATTACTATGCCAAGCTTGAGCGGGATCTGTCAACTAGTGTGTTTGCAACAGCTGATTAAGTCAGTCGATGTCAGAGTGCGTGCCGATTTTTACTATGGGTGATTACGTTGAGCAAAGAATTTGTTTAAAGTTTTGTGTTGCAAATGAATTTTCGTGTGCCGATGCATTGAAAATGTTGCAAAACGCCTTTGGTGATAATGCTCTATCGAAAACTCGTGCATATCAGTGGTACAGAGCCTTCAAGGACGGTCGTGAAGTGGTCGCCCATCGATGGCTTCGATCGAAGATAACGTCGATAAAATTAAGGAAAGGGTGCTGGAAAACCGTCGTACCAGCTTGAGAGAGATAGCACATGATCTTAAGATATCCCACGAGTCCTCATGTACGATTTTGATTGATATTTTGGGCATGAGAAAGGTGGCCGCACGACTCGTACCGAAAGAGCTGAATTTTCTTCACAAACGTCATCGCGAACAGGTTGCTTCAGACATGCTGGATCGCTGTAATTCCGATTCTACATTCATGGAACGCATTATAACTGGTGATGAGACCTGGGTCTACGAGTACGATATGCAAACAAGCCAGCAATCATCGGAATGGGTGGCAAAAAATGAGACGAAACCGAAAAAATCACGCCAAAGCCTCTCGAAAATGAAGGTGATGCTCATTGTTTTCTGCGATATCCGTGGCGTGGTGCACTACGAATTCGTTCCAGAGGGTCGAGCGGTAAACAAGGAGTATTACCTAGGCGTTATGAAACGTTTGCATGAGCGTATCCGTAAGAAGCGGCCAAATTTGTGGGCGAACAACTCATGGATTTTGCATGACGATAACGCGCCTTCTCACCGAGCTACCATTGTGACTGACTTTCTCGCCAAAAACTCAACAAACGTGCTTCAGCAACCACCGTATTCGCCGGATTTGGCTCCCTGCGACTTTTTCCTCTTCCCAAAACTAAAATTGCCCCTTCGTGGCACCGGTTTTGGGTCGATTGAAGCCATAAAACAAAATTCGGCGCGAGAGCTAAAGTCCATCCCGGAAAGCGCATATAAAAAATAATTGGAAGTGCCGTTAGTATAGATGTATTGGAGCAAATGGAGCCTATTTTGAAGGCGACCCAATAAATTTTGACGATTAAATGTAAAAATGTTGTTTTAATTGAAAATTCCCGGTACTTCCTTGACAGAGTAGTACATCAGGTGTCTCAGCAAGAGTTGAGAGGAAGTGTAAGACGTTTTTTGATGCATTATATAATTAATAAACCAGTCTACATTTCTATTGCAGTGTATTCTTTCTACTTTGGGGTCGCCAAACATATCATTAATTTTTTTTTGATTACATTACATGTTAATAAAATTTATTGCGAATGTAAAACTACCACATTGGCAATAAATAAGTTGAAAGATTTATTTCTTCGGGGTGTAATATTCCTTAGGTTGCTTATTATATATAATTGACATTATTAATAAACTCGTATAGATTACTACACACCAATAAATTTTATTGAAATATCAATGTGCGAACTTGTTCAAATTCTAACTTCAAATAAGGGTTTTTTAGTGTTTACTGGTGGACATAAAATATCATAATTCAGTATTCCCGTTAGGTCGTCACATATAACTATGCAGTAATTCAATTGCTATTTAATCCTCACTAAACATACATAATTCAAAGTATTCGACCTTCAAAGCTATTCATACAAAAATTCCATTGAGTCGAAAACATTTCTTTCATTGAACTGTCGAACAATTAGAATATTATTCTCAACAGAAGCCGATATGAAAATAATGAGAGAGTAAGTATATCGAATGTATAACTTGCTTGCTCTAGGCGGATTCATTAATAGAAATTAGTGTATAGAATGAACACCTTGTGAAATAGCGAAATTTGACCAATTAGCGTCGTTACGTTCAACTTGAGGTACAGCATGTGAGATTCCTGGTAGAAGTCAAGCTGACTAGTTGCATAGGTATTGCGTAGATAAATATATCTTTGCATTGATATGAAGCAGGTCTTGAGAAATGACTAGTTATGTCATGGACGAATAGCAGGGATGTTTTCATCATGGGAACCATTTTTCGCGAAGACATGAAGTTTATTAAAATAATTGAATGACTTTGAGGATAAATTTCGGAAATTTTCATTCAAGAACATTCAATCCATGTGATAGGGGTACCTATTAATAATTAATTTCTAGAACTAATTTATACATTCAGGTTTACATTTGGTATAAATAACTATGACATACATGGAAGTGGAGACAGCTCCTGGTCCTTTGAGAAGAGGAGGCAAAATTTTTCATGAGCAATGAACTCTGAGCTAAAATAATAAACAAGTCCAACTCAATAATTTTCATATATCGTGTGTTTTTTTCAGAGCGATAGAACTTCCCATAGGGATAACTGTGATTTGACAGAAGGTAGAAGCCATGTTCTTTAGGATTTTTTATGAAATTATATACAGAATAAAATAAAATATTGACTAACCTTTAGTAAAGTAAGATAAAAATTCTGTTTGTGATTCATTTGAATTTAAAGTTGGTACATATCTGAACGAGAGGAAGGAAACGAATTATTTGTCTTGTGTTCAAATTCTAGTTCGATTATTGATTTTTTTATATAATTGATTCTTTTATATAATTTTGGATATATACATTTTTCTGATTATGTATATAGCTGTATATGTTGTGTTTATACATTTTTATTGATAATTATTTATATCATAAAGCGAAAAAAGTTTTTTCTAGACATCGAAAAATATTTCATATTTATTAAATCAGGTTTTTTCTAGAGTGATAGAAATTTTGATAGGGATAACTGTGATTTGACAGAAGGTAGAAGCCATGTTGTTTTGATATTTCTATTCAGTAAGCATTGACAAATTATCATGGAAAGACTCGCGCCGCAAAAACGTTAACAAATTGTTGAAATTTATTTTAAAAATCAGTGTTCTATTCGCCAAACATTTAGAGCACCGCGTGAAATTTATGGTTTACATAATTGTTCATCAGAGCAGCTCATTCGTCGAACTATCGATAGATTTCGAACAATATTTTGTCTACTCGATGCAACAACAACAACAAGACAAAGAACTGTATGTACAGAAGAAAATATCGCTGCTGTAAGTCAAAGTGTTAATGATGGTCCAGATTTGTCTATTCGTTGACGTTCAGAACAAATTTGGACTCTGTGCATCCACCACATGGAAAATTTTGCGTAAAAATCTCGGTCTACATCCATACAAGATCCTACTGGTTCAATAACTAAAGCCACTTGACTGAAATAAGAGTCGTTTGTTTGCTGATTGGGCCCTAGAACAGCTTGAAGTTGATCCACTTTTTTATCGTAAAATTGTGTTCAGTGATGAAGCTCATTTCTGGTTGAATGGCTATGTAAACGAGCAAAATTGCCGTATATGGAGTGATAACAATACTCAAGAAGTTCGGCAGGTTCCATTGCATCCTGAAAAATGGTGTGATTTACACTCTGGAAGCATCATCGGTACATATTTCTTTAAAAACGATGCTGGAGCTATTGTTACAGTGAATGGTACTCGTTACAGATCGATGGTCAATGATTATTTGTTTCAAAATTTGAATGGTATGGAGCCAGAAATATTTTGGTTCCAACAAGATGGTGCTACACCTCATGCTGCTACCGTAACAATTAATTTATTGAAAGAAAGATTTGGCGATAACATTATTTCGATAAATGGTCCATTAATTGCCTCCAAGATCATGCGACAGAACTCCACTGAATAATTTTTTTCGGGAATATCAAGTCATTGGTTTATGCTGATAAACCAAAAGCAATAGACGCCTTGGAAGCCAACATAACTCGTATTATTGATGAAATAAGGCCTGAATTACTCGAAAAAGTGGTCCAAAATTGGTCTGGTCGAATGCGGTTCCTCAGAGCTAGTCGTGGTGGATATATGCCGGAAATTATTTTTGAAACATGAATGTTATAAAAGTATCTTTCAAATAAAAAAAAAATTGGCTTCAATCTTGATTTAAATGTGTTTTAATTCAATTCAAAGTTTTATCACTTAAAAAAAAACACCTTATATTACCAACGATATTTTTTACATAGCTGTTCCTTAGGTTGTGATGAATCAACAGGCTTTGTTGTTAGGGGGGTTATTTTCTAACAAAAATACTGAGGTTCATTGTCTTAGACCTTGCGATTTAAAATTTTAGGTTTATTTATTTATTTATAAGTGTACCGCTTCGACAGCAAGGTCATTAGCGGGATTATACCATAAATTATTTACAAAATAATCAAATTAAGAAAAACTTCAAAATGATATTTAACAAAATAAACTTGTACTCTAATTTATTAGATTTTGACGCTAATGGATTTGATGAATGCTATTGTGTTTAGGTAAGTTGATTTGTCATAGTTTGTAGTTTGTAATTTCAAAAATGCATTACGAAGTCTGCCGGGTTAGCTATTATTATTATATTATACAAAAGTTTAGGTCTTTTATTTATCGATTGATGCAGTAAGAAGTCTGCCGGGTCAGCTATTATTATTATATTATACAATTTTTAAATTTTACAAAAGTTTAGGTCTTTCATTTATCGATTAATGCAGTACGAAGTCTGTCGGATCAGCTAGTTTTCAATATATTCAGTGTAAGTTTTTCAGATTTTTGATATTTTCAATTCTGAATTAGAGCTTGATGAAGTGGATTGAAATCCATAATTTATTAAAAATCAATAAGTACCTACCATTTAGAGTAATTTTCAAAGGTGATCAGTAATCTTGTTTGGAATTATCTTTCTATTCAGTAACCAACCTTTAACATCCTGAAGTATTCGAGCCAGAAATTATTTAACCGACAAACCATCTGATTTATAGCAAGCAAGGATGACACGATTAACCATCCTAAAATGGGTCTCCACATTGATTCGTGCCAAATACCATCGAATTTCATATAGTGGTTGTTCAGATAGAGAAACGATGAGAATCTTACTCACTATAACGATCCCACAGTGAAGAATAATATAAATCTAATTGAAGAAATGATGAAATCGACGAAGGATGTCTGCTGGAATAGATCAAGGCTGTCCACGATGTACGATAACTATGTCTTGGTGCTTCACGATCGGCCAATTAGACGTCGATGAATATCATGGTGTTATTTCCTAAAATGCTGAAAATGCTTCGATTGGACAGTTATCATCCTTCTTGTTATTATCAAGGTGAAATTCATAGCTCCCACATAAATATGTTTGTCGAATTTAGAGGTATTTTACTACCAGCTTTGAAACTCTTTGATCACTAATGCTTCGAAAATTGAGAATTGAAGAATACCAAAGTATTATAAAATTCAAAGTGCAATTTTTCCAAGAAACATTTCACCCTTCATAGCTATTGAAAAAAATGCGTGTCGATACTTGATGGAAGTAATTAAAATAATTTTAAATTCAGAATAATATCTTGAAACTTCTAGAATATATACTGAAGATTGTCTACTAAAATATTGAATAATATCAGAGTATATATAATCGATTACTAAATATTTTCAATGTCTGGAGAACACTTCTTTCGCTTTGCGAGATAAAAACATATTAGTACAAATGTATTAACACATATATAGATATTTACATAAATATACATATATAGAAAAAGCTACTATTCCAAAATTCTATAAAATTCTCAAAATGCGGGATAGATAAAAAATAATTGAACCATAATTTGAACATATGACAAATAATTTGTTTCGATTCTTTCATTCAGATATGCACAAAATTCAAATAAATCACAAAAAAATTGTTTAACTTACCAGAAAGATGAAATTTGAATGGGAATGAACTTGAACAAGTATTGAAGGCACTAGAGAGATGACTTGTAAAATAATCATAACCCACGTTTATCAGAAACACTTAATGTCTCATGATAAGAACAAAAATAACCAACATTTCAAAAATGATACATAATTAAGGAATATTTTGTATATCGTTGATTTTTCATAAAATTAATTCATAATATTTATATAATTTTGGAAATAGTACATTTTTCTGATTATCTACACTATATGCTGTGTTAATACATTTGTATTAATAATTTTTTTTTATCGTAAAGCAAAAAAGGTTTTTTCTATATTGAAAAATATTTTTATATTGATTATATATAATTTGATATTATTTTGATATTTAAGTATAAAAACTTTTATGTATATTAAAAAATTTAAATATCAAAACAGATTTATTCTGTTAGCTAAATGTGAAAGTAGGACTGATAAAGATCTTACTTAATTTCAAATTGCTTTTTGAGGGTGTACTACATATTTTGAGAGATTTTTGAAGTAACTTATTTAAATATATAAAAAATTTCGAATAAAGTAGTTTTGGAGAAATTCTTGAAATTATGTTTTGCATTTTTGAAAAAAATTTTGGTTTTCATAAATATAAGATCAGAAACAAAATTATGTCTCCTTCAAGTATTTATTTAGTAATTTTAATTGACGATATATATTTCGTTGGGTTTTTTATTCCATTTGATATTATATAATGAGTTTTGACTTAATATGTCTACTGAATTTAAGCAGTACTTATAAGACATTAATTTAACTCTAAAAGTTTTAGAATAAAGTCATTTAAAATTAAAATTTAAAGGAGGCTAACAGAATAAATCTGTTTTGATCTTTCAATTTTGTGATAATCCTTCTACCAAGTAAAAAACCTTCTCTTATTTTTTTCTATATATATGTATATATATATTGTCGTAGTTTCGAGATATTATTTTGAATATTAAGTTACTTTTTAGCTAAGTTTGATTATTGTCAGGATGTACCAAATCAAATATTTACTCTCATTTTTCTGCGGTACTTGAAACTGTTTAATGACTACAGTAGATACCATGAAAATATTTGAATTTTTTCCTTCAATATTTGAAATGAATGACGGTCAGATGAATTGAAAAAAATCTTAATCTATTCATTTGCAAAGTAAAGAAAAAGATCTTATCAACACAGTACTGTTTTTTATAGAATATCTAATAAACAATTCAAAACCTTGTAGGTTCGAATTAGTGGTGTCACTTTTATATTATCTTATATTATTGATTAGAGTTTATGTATTATATTTCTTCGAAAACTGCTTGCAAAACTTCTGCCAATAGTTTTATCACAACATGAGTGCCTAAACATTCTGCTCCAAACGTGGTTAATGCAATTGATGTCTGGTCAACAGAGTAGCCAGTTCAGTCTTCTAATTTATCTGAATCTACTATTTGATTGCTTCGTTCTTTATTGACTTAAATTGCTTTTAACGCTATATTTAACTAATTTCGAACCAAAATATTTCTGAAGGAGAAGCAAGGTGTATGTATAATAATTTTCCAAATTTAATAACCTACATCAAGTGACAACGTCCAAAATTAATTCTATTACATCAATAATCCTTGAAATACCTAGCGATTCCATTATGTTTAATAATGATAGGTGATAGATACTAAGAGTACATTCTGTCCATTTCAAAGAGGTGAAAGAAAGCACTTCTCACTTGGATCACTTTATTAATTATGACAATAAAAAATGTAATTACTATTATAGGAAGTACTAATGAACAGTATAATTGTTATTGTTGCTGAATATAATGGAGAAGAAAAATTCGATTTTCACATCTTGTAAATAATTTCATAACGCGAACAGAAGAGAGGTTCATTCTCAGAGATCCTCTCTTAAGAGGACGTGTTTTCTTTACATTCTCATTGGTTGCATAACAAAAAGTCATCGATATTGATGGATTTTTAGAATATTCAACGTTATCGTGAGAATAATTATTCTATGGTATAAAGGAGTTGTAGAGATTTCTTGAATTGATATGCGAATAAACTAGAGAACGTTAAGTCAATTGAAATGATTATAAATATGATAAATTTTATTTAGCTATCGAATATTATATAAGAAGTGATGTGAGATCTTTTATTACTATGTGTTTGTGTTAGAATCATTTTGATTATTTGAGATTGATAAATACTATGAACAAATTGATATTATTTAACCTCTTAACTCATCTTTGGGCGAAAAGATAAGTCTGTAAACACTCCAGGCTGGTAGATGAAAACAGTCGGTCTTCCAAGTTATTAATAGTGATTCACTGTATACACTAACTGTATTACTGTAGACTTGGAATTTGGAGTGGTTCTTTTTCTCTTCTTCTGATTGCACTTTTAATCAAAACACAAACCTTGTCTCTTGATAAATTCTGCAGTATTCAAAAAGTAGGTCAAGAGAAATATATCGTTTGCATGTGGATATTTAAATATTTAAATGTAACTTGCATTACCCGTAGTTTTTCTCATATAAACTAGAAAAATTTAGGATGATTTTTCGACCGATTCTTTCATTCACAAGTTGAAATTCTATATTCGAAATAACAGTATATCGATATGGAACTGTTAAAAATCAATATTCAAGATCAGAGTAAATCAATATGAAACTTTTAAAGATCACAGTCCAAGGTTTTCTCTGATTTAATTTCGCCCAAGTGAATTAATAATTTTGGCACGCTTTACCTGGACGAACACGTGATCATATAATTTTGATTGATATTTTTTTATTGACTGTTTTTATTTTGTTGGCATGAAAGTTAGCTGATGATTATCGGTGAGTTTTTTTTAAACGCCTTTTCGAAGATGTGCTACATATTTTTGAAGAGTATTTTTGAAAAAGCTTTTCAGAGAGTAGTTGTTTTTCATAATGCCGGTATGAAACAAAGCTGTCTTCACTAAATGTTTGTTAAGTGAGTTCGATCAAAATTCTATATTTTCTTCAGATTCTTTTATCTCCTTTTAAAGCTGTGTGACGAGTGTTAATTCTATATGTATACTAAAAGCATTCAATGATGTTACGAAGCAATATGAATAATTAGTTTTATCGATGGGTTCTTTATTCTTCTATAAATGTAATATTAATATAGTTTTTCAATAAGAGTTTTTCTTTTGATATTAACAAAAGAGTTTCTTTCATTGTAAAGAGGAAGGTATGCCATTAACAATTGACAACGATATCAGCCAATTGACCACCGCATCTACGGTTGCAGCACCTTTTCATGAAACTTTCCATCACCAATTCGCACATTTACGGATGTATGTCCTCGATAACTTCTCGAATTCCATCTTGAATCGTCTTGAATCGATTTGTAGCATTGGCATAGACCTTATCTCCCATGTGGCTCAAAAAAAGTCTAAAGGTGTTAAATCACAAGATCGCGGTGGCCAACTGTGATCACCTCTTCGAGAAATAACACTGCCGAGATATTTTTCTTGCAAAATTGCGATTTTTTCGTTATTAGTGTAGTAGGTAGCGCCGTCTTATTGAAAATAAACATCGTCCACATCGATATCTTCCAATTACGGCCATGAAAAATCATTAATCATAGCTCAGTAGTGTGCAATTCTCTCACCGTCACAGTTGCTTCAGCCTCATTTTCGAATAAGAAAGGTTCAGTCACACTGCCAGCCCAAAAACTGCACCAAACAGACACGTTGAGGATGAACAGGCTTTTCACCAACCATTCTTGGCTTTTCCGAGCCCCAATATGGACATTCTGCTCATATTTCATTGCTTTATTGAAGCGTGTTTCCTTCTAGTTTTAGTAATGACGTAGTTTTCACTTTTCAAATGTCAAAAGATGATAGCCTCAAAAATGACAGCTGCCCAGATAACGGGCTATTCAAAATGAAACTTCTTATTCGAAAACCCTTCATAATAATAAAAGATGGGTAACCATGGGCATACCCAGCAAGGGGCAGGAGGAGAAGCAAAAAAATTAATCGTTATTAATTTTTTTTATTGTAATACATTACAATTCTTGAAATAACTATTTTAATAATAAAAAAAATATTAGATAGAGTAGTCCGTTACTTTGTGATAGATCATTTTAGTTAGAAAAACGAAAATTTTACTGCCGCTGGCTAGATCAATGTACACCTTGGTTGGTCTATTCAAGTCGTTTGAAAGGTGCCTTATGTATGTGTTTTTTCTCCTCCTAGTATTGCTACAGTTAAATGAGTTTTGGGTTCATTCATTGTAAGGTTATACATGAAGTTTAAAAATATACATGAAGATTGTAGAAAACGGTCGGCAGTCACTACAACAAAACTTCAACAGCTGCTGCAAAAGCATTCCTTGAAAATGTTCCAGTTGATGTACAGTTGCAAAGTAGTCACCAACAGATGATTGAAGAAAACAAACAAATAAAGTCATCAATTATTTCTTGTATCATATTTTGTGGAACACATAGAGGAAAGGACGGAGATGAGGGGGTTTTCTTTGACCTTTTAAATTTGGGAACGGACTGTGGTGATCTGAAGCTAAAGCATCACTTGGATAGATGTCGAAAAAATGCAGTCTTTACTTCACCAAAAATTCAGAATGAAATTATAGGATTATGTGGTGAAGTTGTCAAAGGAAGAATTATTGATGACTGTAAGCAAGCAAAAGCTTACACTGTAATGGCCGATGAAACTGCAGGTATCGCTGGAAAAGAACAGCTTTCTATCGGATTGCGGTTTTATGATGAGAATCAACAAAAATTCACAGAGGAATTTGTAGGCTTTGTTGAGCTGAAATCTCAAGAGAACCCTACAATCGCTAGAACAATTTAAAGTTTTTTAGTTGATCAAAATCTTTCAGCAGAGAATTGTGTTGGATTTGACGGATGTTCTACGATGGCTGGAAAAGAAAGTGATGTACATGCCATTTTGAGGAAAAAGTACAATAAATTTTTAGTTTTTCATTGCTCAAGCCACAGACTAAACCTTGTGATCAATGATGCTAGCAAACTACGGGAAATAAGAAACTTGATTGCAACTGTTAAGGATTCAATATCCTACTTTCGTGAGTCGCCAACCCGCAGAAGTTCAGCTCCTTATTTATCAAGGCTCTCTGAGACCAGATGGTTTGAGAAATACAAAAACATCAGAAAGAAATCAAACAGCTTTTCATGAAATCGTTAATGCGCTAGAACATCTCTCGATCGAAGGAAACTATGCTACAAGAATATTTGCCTATCAATTGCGCTATGAAGTAACTAAACCAATTTTCATTATAGGTTTAATCCTGATTGCAAAGTACTCTGCAATTTTGGAACCCGTTGTGAACGTTCTACAAGGTAAAAATATGGATTTAATTGTGGTGAGGAAACACATTGGTGAAATCCTTGATGTCATCAAGAAGGATCGACAAGTAATTGAACATGTTTTTGAAGAAGTACTTAAAAATCACATGATATCGCGGAGAAAATCGGCGTAGAGTTAACAGTTCTACGAATTGTTAAAAATAAAATACACAGAAGTAATCTGCCATCTGAGACTGCGATTGAATACTGGAGACGATCGTTGATTATCCCATATTTTGACTCTTTAACCTTATCATTGAATGTTAGATTCCCACACGAGAATACACCTGCTTTTGCCCTATCTCATTTTCATCCTTCATACATGCTAAAAAGTACTTCAAAAGATATGGAAAAAAACGCAAAATCTTTCATGGAGTTTTTTGAGTTGGGTGATATCTCTGCAGAATTAGATTTGTGATATAATCTGAGGAAAAAGAAAGATTTAACAGGGGACAAATTAAAGGATATTGAAGTGGCTGCATTTTTGGAGGAGGCTAATATTTTTTTTCCTGCAAGTGCTTTCCCATCCACAACGGTTACTGTTGAACGATCTTTCAGTACCCTTCGAAGGGTAACGACCTGGCTGAGAAGTACAAATGAAGAGGACAGATTGACTGGGTTGAGTTTGATGAGCGTCCATCGTAATTTTTTAAAGGAAAATCAGGACTGGATTGAAACGAGAATATAATAGTATAAGGCATATAACTAGGATACATTTTTTTTCGAGCAAATAATTGCAGTAACTTAGTTGAGAAAGCGCTGTTATAATTCTACATATTTTTCTAAAAATTTTGGTTTCATTCACCTTCGAAAAAAAAATTCCGTGATAAAATGTTCGCGACCATGGTTTGCCCTCCCTAGATTTGGTCCTGGGTACGCCCTAGTGGGTAACTAATGCCATATTCGCATAGAGGGCATCAAATTTGTTTGAAATCGGTCCCAAATATCCAGGTATTAAATCCTGTATTAACCTTTGTTATGTTTAAAACCTGTATTATAAATTTAATAAGCGATATAAGTGCGCCCTGAAATTTTCGGCGTAAGATCAGTGCTTTCATAATTTTTACATGAACGACCTGATGAAATAAAGAAGTTGAGCTCTTATATCACAGGATGTACTATCTGTCAGTTGTTTTCGCGATTTTAAGACAATACGAAGATTTTCGTGTAATCTGATCGAACTTCCGTTCTCCAACGTCCGACAATGTAGAGTGAGAGCGATCTGGATCAATTGAACGATTTCAAAATGAATCTGGAGCAATTAAAGGAATTATTACCATAAGACGAGTTGCCGCTGACCTAGATAATCCGGTTAACATATCCGAAGAAGAAAAGTGCACGTCTCGATGAAAACGAAAACCTTGCACTAAAACACGTCTATAACATTCTATTATCTGCGCTAGTAAAATCATCTCAAATATCATTCATTGTTAGAATGGCCGCTTTCTTCACGGTACAATGAGGTGACATAATATCAAATGTCGGCTTTGTCACGTTCGAAAATTAACATATTTGTCCCATTGATTGTACCGTATCATCTCTGGCAGCTTCAGACGAAGTGAACTTGCAGTGGCGTAGATACATTTTTCCCTTATATTTTGTATTTTCAGGGTGTGCCTGTTTTAGTTTATTAGATTTTTAATTAATAAACATTTTTGATCGAAAACATTCAACTTATTCTTAAAATTTTCACAGTCAACGTTCCGAAGTATGTAGATTTCATAATTCCTATAAAAACTATTATTAAAGCACCCACTTGACTTCAGGAGCTTTAAAAATATGATTCACTTAGATTCCAATGATGTACATATATATACATTCTGTCAAGAAAGTACCGGGAATTATCGATTTAAATCTGGCGGGGCAATGAGGCAGGTAAATTTTTTTTTTCCTAGGTTGGTACCACTGTCCTTAATTACTACGCCAAGCTTGAGCGGGATCTGTCAACTAGTGTGTTTGCAACAGCTGATTAAGTCAGTCGATGTCAGAGTGCGTGCCGATTTTTACTATGGGTGATTACGTTGAGCAAAGAATTTGTTTAAAGTTTTGTGTTGCAAATGAATTTTCGTGTGCCGATGCATTGAAAATGTTGCAAAAGGCCTTTGGTGATAATGCTCTATCGAAAACTCGTGCATATCAGTGCTACAGAGCCTTCAAGGACGGTCGTGAAGTGGTCGCCCATCGACGGCTTTGATCGAAGATAACGTCGATAAAATTAAGGAAAGGGTGCCGGAAAACCGTCGTACCAGCTTGAGAGAGATAGCACATGATCTTAAGATAGCCCACGAGTCCGCACGTACGATTTTGACTGATATTTTGGGCATGAGAAAGGTGGCCGCACGACTCGTACCGAAAGACCTGAATTTTCTTCAAAAACGTCATCGCGAACAGGTTGCTTCAGACATGCTGGATCGCTGTAATTCCGATTCTACATTCATGGAACGCATTATAACTGGTGACGAGACCTGGGTCTACGAGTACGATATGCAAACAAGCCAGCAATCATCGAAATGGGTGGCAAAAGATGAGCCGAAACCGAAAAAACCACGCCAAAGCCGCTCGAAAATGAAGGTGATGCTCATTGTTTTCTTCGATATCCGTGGCGTGGTGCACTACGAATTCATTCCAGAGGGTCAGACGCTAAACAAGGAGTATTACCTAGGCGTTATGAAACGTTTGCGTGAGCGTATCCGTAAGAAGCGGCCAAATTTGTGGGCGAACAACTCATGGATTTTGCATGACGATAACGCGCCTTCTCACCGAGCTACGATTGTGACTGACTTTCTCGCCAAAAACTCAACAAACGTGCTTCAGCAACCACCGTATTCGCCGGATTTGGCTCCCTGCGACTTTTTCCTCTTCCCAAAACTAAAATTGCCCCTTCGTGGCACCCGTTTTGAGTCGATTGAAGCCATAAAACAAAATTCGGCGCGAGAGCTAAAGTCCATCCCGGAAAGCGCCTATAAAAAATGTTTCGATAATTGGAAGTGCCGTTGGCATAGATGTATTGGAGCAAATGGAGCCTATTTTGAAGGCGACCCAATAAATTTTGACGATTAAATGTAAAAATGTTGTTTTAATTGAAAATTCCCGGTACTTTCTTGACAGAGTAGTATATAATGCTTATTAAGAGATCATTCTGATATACACCAGACTCGTAAATCTTTCTTTTTATAAAAATTATAACATCTTTCAACTTTTTTCTGTCGAATTCTAGATTGAACTTATGTTAATTTATGGGTCCTTGATATTAAGCTTATTCCTATTATATTAGGCAGATAAGCCTTTAATGGAACGTATCAAAATGTTTGTGGGAAATAAGCTTAGTTTAGGAGTAGACGAATATAGCAATACAAGTTCATTCTCTCCTTATCTATTAGCATCAAACTCAAAATTTCTTCTGTAACCAGTAACAAACTTCATTTCACCCACTTAGTCAACCCATGAATAGCATGTTCAATCTATTTCTATTTTACCACTTCTTGTTGGGATACATTCAGACACACGTAGTCCTTAGTTTTTAAATACATGTAAAACCATTTTTTTTCTCGTGATAGTCAACTTTATCCCTTTCGATCCCAGCCTAGAAAATTCGCGATTATTATCAATAACATAGCGATCCATATATCATCGAACTGTTAAGCACATTCATTACATTTATTCATAGTGTAATAGGCAAAATTTTAAGCTTAGAAGCATATAAACCATATTTGCTATCATTCAAATATTCGAGATTTCTTCACTTCCTTATCTTATTAGACAAATAGAGCCAGTTCATAATTGAGACAACTATCGGGTGTTTTTTTGAAGTGATAGAACTTTCGATAGGGATAACTGTGATTTGACAGAAGGTAGAAGCCATGTTGTTTTGACATTTCTGTTCAGTAGGCATTGACAAATTATCATGGAAATACTCACGCCGCAACAACGTTCACAAAATGTTGAAATTTATTTTCAAAATCAATGTTCTATTCGCCAAACTTATAGAGCACTTCGTGAAATTTATGGTTTACATCATCGTCCATCATCTTATTCGTCGAACTATCGATAGATTTCGGACAAAATTTTCTCTACTCGATGCAACATCAACAAGAAGACAAAGAACTGTACGTACAGAAGAAAATATCGCTGCTGTAAGTCATAGTGTTAATGATGATCCAGATTTGTCTATGAGTCGACAACAAGTTGGAATCTGTGCATCCACCACATGGAAAATTTTGCGTACATATCTTGGTCTACACCTATATCAGGTGTAGACCAATTGGTTAAAAAACTAAAGCCACTTGACCATAATAAGCATCTTTTGTTTGCTGATTGGGTCCTAAAACAGCTTGAAGTTGATCCACTTTTTTATCGTAAAATTGTGTTTAGTGATGAAGCTTATTTCTGGTTGAGCGGATATGTAAACAAGCAACATTGCCGTATATGGAATTAAAATAATCCTCAAGAAGTTCTGCAGGTTTCATTGCATCCTGAAAAATGGTGTGATTTACACGCTGGAAGCATCATCAGTACATATTTCTCTAAAAACGATGCTGGAGCTAATGTTATAGTGAATGGTGCCCGTTACAGATCGATGATCATTGATTATTTGTTTCAAAATTTGAATGTTGTCGACCCATAAGTGTTTTGATTTCAACAAGATGGTGCTACACCTCATGCTGCTATCGTATCAATTGATTTATTGAAAGAAAGATTTGGCGACAAGATTATTTAGAAAAATGGTCCAATTAATTGGCCTCCAAGATCATGCGACATAACTCCACTTGATTATTTTCTTTGGGGTTATGTCAAGTCATTGGTTTATGCCGATATACCAGAAACAATAGACGCTTTGGAAGCCAACATAACGCGTGTTATTGATTAAATAGGGCCTGAATTACTCGAAAAAGTGGTCCAAAATTGGCCTGGTCGAATGCGATTTCTCTAAGCTAGTCGTGGTGCATATATGCCGGAAATTATTTTTAAAACATAAATGTCATGAAATTATCTTTCAAATAAGAAAAAAATTGGCTTCAATCTTAATTTAAATGTGTTTTATTGCAATTTAAAGTTCTATGACTCTAAAAAAACACCCGATATAAGATAGGGTTGAGGCTCAAGTGTATAGTTCAAGGCTAGATGAAAATTTATCAGAAATTATGTATTGTCTTTAACAAAGGTTCTAAAATAGGGTTTATAATCAAAATCAATTCGATAAACAATTTTAATAGGGTAGTGTCATTCCATTTTTATTGTCTACACGATACGGCTTTTGCCTACAATAATTTTATTCATCTTAAATTGACCGAAATATTGAGGAAATTTGGTTGCTTATTCCAAGTTATTCAGTACCTAACAGTACCTTATAATGACCAAAATTTTTTCGAGAGAGCTGAGTTCTTGGAAGGATCGTGTTGAGACCGCTATCGACGAATCATCCGCAAAAATGGTCAAAATTTTTGAAAGTATCCTACTATTGGGTAGCACGTTAACGAATAAAATGAAAATAAAGGGTTCCGACATCTGGTTATTCATCTGTACACAAAATATAATTGTTTTAGATAATTTTAGGCTCAAATCTGGAGTATATTTATATGAAATGATAAACACTCTGGTACAAGCGCGTACAATATTCCTCTTGTCGGCATCAAAAAGCTTTCTTTTCAATAGGACTGGAAATAAATTAATAAAACGTGAAATAAACTTTGAACACTATCGGACATCCATGGTCTATTTTTGTGGCGTTTTTGATATACTGCGAGCATGTACGGAGAAACAAAATGGCGAATGCGCAGGTTTCAAATTACGTTCACTTCCAAAGCTCTTAAAAATAGATTGTATAAAAATAATTTTCGCTTTAATAAAGGTGAATTACTTGTTGTTTGATTTCTATAGAGCTAGAATTTTCGTTCCGTTGCAAGAAGGACTATGGCATTATAATATAGCCAATCATTTGAATTTTTCGCACCTTGAACTGTTTCTGATACACGAAATAAATTTCGCGGTATTTTTAGTGTTTATGATGGGGTATAATTAGTTTATAGTTATTTCGAATTTGATTTTGTGGTTTTCATTTCGAATTTACGGCTTTTTTATAAGAGTAATGAGAATATCAAAAACATATCTTTTTGTTATCGTCTTAAGGTGTGAATTGAATATACAGTGATCTCAGAATAATTGTTCCGGAATTCAGATATTCTAATTTAAATTCAATTACTGCTTGAGTTTCATCAGTAGGTTGATTGAATAATTCGCAATAATAAAGGTAAGTTATTTGTTGTTTGCTTTCTATATGGCTAGAGTTATTAGGTATTGAATGGAAAACTAAATTGAGTTCTATATATGATTATTTAAATATTTTAATATTCACAGATATATTCTGTTAGCCTTCTACATTTTTAATTTCAAAAAATTGTATTTAATATTATAACTTCAGGAATTAAATTAATGTCATATAAGCAGTGCTCATATCAAACGACATAAAAAATAAATATTCATTATAAGACATGCAAATGAGATAACAAAATCCAATAAATATAAATTTTTAACAAAAAATCCAATAAATTAAATATATAATTATATATCTTATATATATTATATATATATATATATATATAATCCAATAAATTAAATATCATAATATATTATATATATTATATTAAATATATATTTTGAGTAGACAAAATTTTGTTTCTGTTCATCCCTCTTATGAAAACAGATATCTTTCAAAAATGTTTAACATAATCTTAAGAATTTCATCATCTTCCACTATCTTACTTAGAATATTCAATATAATTGGATATCTATCTAACTAAGTTAATTTTGGGAAAATCTCAAGATATGTGATAAAATTACTAAAAAACAAGTTTTAAGAGAGACTTTGCTTCGTCAGTACTCAATAATATATAACATCAATCAACAAAAAATATTTACTCACCTTTAACAATTCAGGAAGCGTCTAATACCGATTTTTTCTAACGTTACAAACACATTTTATTGAATGTTTTTTTGTAGCATCCAAATAACTGAGGAGAAAATGGGATAGAATTTTAGATTCCTTTTCTGCAGAATGTGATATCTATTTTGTAAAAAAGGAAATAAAAACGACTCTCTTGAATTTCGATGAAATTTGTTATTCCTGAATATCCAATTGAAACAATTTTGTCTTAGATGACGGATCTGGATGAATATGGTCAGTACTTTATGGTTTCTTTTGATTCACTATTGATTAACAACTGCCGCTATATTGTGTTAATAATTCTATCGAGTAATAGAACTTTAAACTGAAATAAAACACATTTAAATTAAGATTGAAGCCAATTTTTTTTTTATTTGAAAGATAATTTTATGACATTTAAATTTTAAAACTAATTTTCGGCATATATCCACCACGACTAGCTCTGAGGAACCACATTCGATCAGACCAATTTTGGACCACCTTTTCGAGTAATTCAGGCCTTATTTCATCAATAACACGAGTTTTATGTTGCTTTCCAAAGCGTCTATTATTTCTGGTTTATCAGCATAAACCAATGACTTGACATAACCCCAAAGAAAATAATCCAGTGAAGTTATGTCGCATGATCTTGGAGGCCAATTAATTGGACCATTTCTCGAAATAATGTTATCGCCAAATCTTTCTTTCAATAAATCAGTTGTTACGGTAGCATCATTAGGTGTAGCATCATCTTGTTGGAACTAAAACACTTCTGGGTCATTATCATTCAAATTTTGAAACAAATAATCATTGATCATCGATTTATAACGAGCACCATTCACTGTAACATTAGCTCCAGCATCGTTTTTAAATAAATATGGACCGATGATGCCCCCAGCGTGTAAAGCACAACGTACAGTGCATTTTTTAGGCAGAACTTCTTGAGGATTGTTTTCACTCCACATACAGTAATTCTTCTTTTTTACATAGCCGATAAACCAGAAATGAGCTTCATCACTAAACATAATTTCACGATAAAAAAGTGGATGAACTGCAAGCTGTTTTAGGGCCCAATCAGCAAACAAACGATGCTTATTATGGTCAAGTGACTTTAGTTCTTGAACCATCATTAACACTGACTTACCGCAGCGATATTTTGTTCTCTACGTACAGTTCTTTGTCTTGTTATTGATGCATCGAGTAGAGAAAATGTTGTCCGAAATCTATCGATAGTTCGACGCATAAGCTGCTCTGATGGACGATTCTGTAAACCATAAATTTCACGAAGGGCTCTATAAGTTTGGCAAATAGAACACTGATTTTGAAAATAAATTTCAACAATTTGTAAACGTTGTTGCGGCGTGAGTCTTTCCATGATAATTTATCAATGTTTACTGGACAGAAATGTAAAACAACATGGTTCTACCTTTTGTCAAATCACAGTTATCCCTATCGTATATTTATGTCACTCTAAAAAAAACACCTGTATATATCTATAAAGTGAAAAAGTATTTCTGAGTTATTTTATTCAATTTAATTCAAAAAGTTTTCGTGAAATTTTTTTTTAGATTAAATCTGTGAAGGTATCATAGAATCGATAAAGCTATTATCTGTAATATTTCAAAAAACCCTTCGAAGTGAATTTTCAATCTTTATTTAAAAGGGTTGTTAAATACTTTTGAAAGACAGTGTAAATATTATTATACCGCTCGTTTGAGTCACGAACGAAAATGATGTCATCCTTCTTTACATACAATTCTTGAGTAATAAATAAGATGATTTACATATTTAGGAGGTGAAAAATATTAAACTTGTCTTCACTCAGATATGTATATAAATATATCCAAGCGAATTCTTATCCTCGTATTTTACCATACCGACAAAACAATGAAAACTTTGTTCAGAAATCAACACACGTTTTGAAGAATGAAAATCATGCATCTCATTATGTTGACATGACCTATGATATTCATCAATGAGAGACTGTTGGAAAAATATGAAACGTTGAAGATAACAGAACCTATCATTAAAAACTAATGAAATAATTCTTTATATTAAGAATGACGGGTGCTATCCGAAGGCAATGAAAGTTTTGTGACTCAGATATAGCATAAACTAATTTGAATACTTCTCATGGTATCAAAAATAAACTCAAGAGTTGGGTGAATCATTGAGCTATTATTGAAATCGTACGAGTAGGTATGCAATCATTGAATCGACGAGGAATTTGGATAACTTGCATAACCAGTTATATTTCGGATTCATAGTATCAATCAAAGTTAGAAGCTTTTTCCATTAATTTTGATGGGATGATTGAAATTTTTTTTTAGAAAGGGACCCGAATTGCGTCAGAAGTTCAAGCGCGCTCGTATAGTTTAAAATAAATAAATAAATATTTGTTTGTTTCGTTTCAAGCATGCGCACTGAACACTTCAGACAAGCGTACACAGCTCTGCTTGTTACAAAGTGTTTTGTTTTCCGATCTTAAATATATGAAAACTAAATCTTTCTCAAAAATAGACAACATAATTTTAAGAACTTCTAAAAAACTAATTTATTTGAAATATTTAATATATTCAAATAAATTACTTCAAAAACTCTCAAAACATGTAGGACATCCTCAAAAAATAATTAGAATTCAGATAAGACCAGTTCCACATCACATAGAACATAGAGTACCTTGGATATTAGATGTACCTAGTTTGAATGTTCAACAAACAGATATTCCTAGAGGTAGTATGGGTAAGTTTATTTATTGCTAATATTTTATCTTTTAAATGTGAAGTTGAACTGGTCTTATCTGAATTTTAATTATTTTTTGTGGATGTGCTACATGTTTTGAGAGTTTTTGAAGTAACTTATTTAAATATATTAGATATTTCAAATAAATTAGTTTTTGAGAAGTTCATGAAATTATGTTGTATATTTTTGAGAAAGATTTAGTTTTCATAAATAGAAGATCAGAAAACAAAACATTTTGTCACAAGCAGAGCTGCGTACGCTTGTCTGAAGAGTTCAATGTGCATGCTTGAAACGAAACAAACAAACATTCATTTATTTATTAATTTCAATTGACAATTTATATTTGTTGGTTTTTTTTAAATTTAATTTGATATTGTTAAATGAGTTTTGATTTTATACGTCTATTAGATATCGGGTGTTTTTTTAGAGTGATAGAAATTTCGATAGGGATAACTGTGATTTGACAGAAGGTAGAAGCCATGTTGTTCTGTTCATTAACCATTGACAAATTATCATGGGAAAACTCACACCGCAACAACGTGTACAACTTATTGAAATTCTTTTTCAAAATCAGTGTTCTATTCGCCAAACTTATAGAGCACTTCGTGAAATTTATGGCTTATAAAATATAATCGTCCATCAGAGCAGCTTATTCGTCGAACTATCGATAGATTTCGGACAACGTTTTCTCTACTCGATGTAACAACAACAAGACAAAGAACTACACGTACAGAAGAAAATATCGCTGCTGTAAGTCATAGTGTTGATGATGATCACGATTTGTCTATTCGTCGACGTTCATAACAAGTTGGACTTTGTGCATCCACCACATGGAAAATTTTGCGTAAAGATCCTGGTTGTACATTCCCAAAATATCAAGTGGAGCCGCCACTGTCCCATAAACGGATTTTGTCCATTTACTAACTTGATTTTCTCTAATTCATTTAATAAATGTTTTGTTTCTTCCTTGAAAAGTTATCAGAATATATTCTATTCTTTTTGGCAGAAGTCTTGACACAATCCCATGTTTTCATATTCCTATGAGATTGACTATAATAATGTACTAACTGAACGTGAAGAGATTGACCAATATTGTGAGGTTGGGAAAAGGCACGGCAATAGGTACCATGTTATTGCTGACATTCGGCATTTCCATGGTGACATCATTGAATCATTATCATTTCAGAATGTAGTATAAATCATTGTGATTCACTATGTTAAAAACATACTTTTTTGGTATCTTCTTCAGGTCTGAATTGAATATACAATCACTGTTCGGTATTCAGATACTCTAATTTAATTTCAATCATTCCTTGAATTTTATCAGTAGGTTAATTTGATCATGAAAAATTGATACATATTGATCTCCTATTTAAGATCCCTCAGAAGCTTGAGTGTGGCTTTTGCGAGCTAGAAAAATGGTTTATTTTCTTTAAATTTCATTTTGAATCAAGAATTTTCTGTAACGCTTCAAATTCATCCTTAAACAACCACAATTTTTGAGGATAAATTTGATGAAAAAAAACGAAGGGTTTACAATTTTTTTCAATAAATTTGTTAATAATGTGTTTGTCCACCGCGATTATCTATACACTTCCCAGCACGTCTTGGCATTGATGCAATAAGATGGTCTATTTCTTCTTGAGGGATACTATCCCAAGATGCCTGTAGTTCATGTCTCAGAGCCGCCAAAGTCCATGGGGGCTGGGGTAAATTTCCAAGCCTTCTACCCATGATGTCCCAAACATGCTCTATGGGCGAAAGATCGGGGGATCTGGGCGGCCATGGCAAAAGATTCACATGGGTCGTTTCAAAAAAGTTTAAACTAACTCTGGAAACATGAGATCGAGCATTATCTTGGATTCTCGAGCCGGTTAAGTTAAGAGAGAACATATGGCTCCACTATTTCTTGAAGGTAACGCAGCGTTGTCATGTTACCTCGAATAAAGACTAAAGGTGACCTACTTGCATGTGCAATAGCACCCCATACCATAATACCTACTGTCCGGTGAACATGACGCTCGATATGAAACTGAGGTTCACGATTTTCTCCCCGACGTCGTCTAATCCTTCTTTGGCCATCATGTGCACCCAAGAAGAATCGAGACTCATCAGAAAAGACGTCCTGATGCCATTCCGCATTCCAATGTTGATGTTCTCTGCACCACTGTAATCGTTGCCGGCGATGCTCAACCGTCAGAGGTAACACAAGATGGGGTCGATAATGCTGCAGTCCAAAAGACCTTATCCGGCGGTAAACCGTTTGGACAGTTACAGGATGGCCTTGTTCTCCTAACCACTCATCAGCCAAAGATAGAGTGGTCGCAAATCGGTCTCTAATAACCATAAGTCTCAGACGTCGATCTTGAACTTCATTTGTGCCCCTTCGACGTCCGGTGCCTGCTCTTCTTCGATTGTGGGCATTATAAAACCACGCTTGACAACATCTCAACAGTAGTTGGATTTCTGTTCGTACGGTTAGCTTTTTCTCGAAATGATAACCCCGCCTCCCGTAGACCAATAATTCGACCTCTTTCGAATTCACTTAGCTAGCGATAAATTTCGCGTTCACGTGCTATAGGAATTTTAACAACAACTGAACATCGACTTTGGATCTCCTCGAACAGCTGGTTTGTTGTAAAATTTAAAAAATTTGCAAGAAACAACTACATATTTAAGTAATAAAAAATGTTTACATGAAAAGTCCTTCAGGATTTTTTTCTCCAACTTTTAGTCATTTACTCCTTGCTAACTATCTATGTTTTACCAAAAAAAAATTTTAAATTTAAACAGTTCCTACTGGGCAGTTTCTTTGTCAGTTAGTATATTATAAATGTATGAAGGCTCACAAAGTTCAAGCAATGAAGCCTCGTGATCATATGATGCATTTACAGTTCGTCCAATGGGCGAATGATGGATGGAGATGAACATGTTGACTCGAAGGATATGTGAATAAGCTGAAATATGTGAAAAAGTCTCGCACTTGGGGATTAGAGAATCCACACGTTATTGTGGAAAAGCCGATGCACAACGTGTAACTGTTTGGTGCGGTTTTTGGCCTAATGGTACCATTGGGCCATTTTTTTTCAGAAAATTAGCAGGGAGACGCCGTTACGGTCAAGGGGGAACGTTACCGTGCCATGCTCAACCAATTTTTTTTCCCAAAATTTGAAAGGAAGGCGTAGAGGACATTTGGTTCAAACAGGACAGGGCTGCTTGCCACACTGCCAACGTAACCATCGAGCTTTTGCGAACCGTTTTTGAAAATCGGAAATTCAGGCGCCTCGGAGCTGTGATTTAACTCCGTTAGACTATTTTTTGTGAGGATCCATTAAGGATAAGTGTTACGCTAACCCTCTAGAAACGATTGATGCCTTGAAACACTAAATCGAAGTTGACATTCATGAAATTGAACCCCAAATAATCGAAAATGTACAGAAAAATTGGGATGATCGGATGGCGTACTGTATGGTCATTCGTAAATGTCAAGATTCAACGTTCCTAGTAAACTCACATAAAAATATTCATTAGTTTTTTATTTATAGCCGATCGAAAATGCAGATTTTAAATGGTCCACCCGCTAGTAAATATACTTGCGAGCAAAAAAAAACGGGTCACTTAGATTTTACACCGTTGAGTTAACCAACTGAAGATTGTGCGAGAATAGTGGCACGTATTGAAAATGGGCTGACTCAGAGATCTGTTTCTAGAAGAATGCATGTTACCCTATCTACAGTCTAAAGAATATTGACAAGGCATCAAGACACAGGGAGGCTAACCAGAAGACCTAGATCTGGAAGAAGACGGTGCACATCGTTGAGGGATAACAGATTTATAGTTTCCACAAGTCTTAAAAATCGCCATCTTACTGCTGTTGAAGTTCGAAATCGATTGATGGAGATACTTCAGGAAAACGTAAATGAAAGGATCGTGAACGACCTCTCTCAGAATCGAATTTACGACCATACAGACCTGCGACAGGTCCAGAACTTCTCAGAGAGCATCGAATTGCTCGTCTTCAATTTGCACGAGATCACATAAACTGGTTAGAAGCTCAGTGGGCCCAGGTTCTTTTCTCTGATGAATCCAGATTCGGCATTCAAGGCGCTGATGGTCGAAGACGCGTTTATAGACGTCCAGGAGAAAGATACGCTGTATAGAGGTGCGAGTTCCTTTCAGTGGAAGATCTGTTATAGTCTGGGAAGGTGTGTCTTGAGAGGGCCGCACAAAGTTGGTTTTTATAAATGTATTATTAACAGCATTATATACCATTTCTGGGAGAGCAGGGAATTTTTATGCGTGACAATGCAGGCCCACATACTGCTCGAATAGTGACAGCATACTTGAAAGAGGTTCGAATTTCAAGGTTTAACTGGCCAGCGCGAAGTCCTGACTTGAATTCCATCGAACATTTATGGGACCAACTGGGAAAGCGAGTCACGAGCATGCGAAGACGTTTGGAAGCTGTAATCATAACTAGGGGAGGTCACACGTCATACTGATACTTAAATTCTCACACTTATGATACTTTTCACAACTTCGAAGTTTTTGATATTTTCAGTAAGAGTTTATTATTTTTATATAAATCGAATAAAAAGTTTAATTTTTTTTGGGCAATTTTCTTTTTCCTACCATTTCAGTAATTTCATGGTTTTCGTAAAAATTTCAACTAAGAAAGGTATCTGAACAGTAATGATCAAGTGATACGTTTTTTCTGCTCGCCAGCAGTGGCGTAACTACACCGTCAGGGGTCCGTGGCAAATTCTTCAGATGGGGCCCCCCATTAAAAATCATTAGGTTGTTTAATCCAATTTTAATAAATCACTTAAATGGTCACAAAACAGTATGAAAACCATGGTCTGAATTCAATTTATTATCTGATGAATAAATGTTAGTCATAAAATCATAGGTACTAAATAATTAGAAAAAAATAACAATTTAATTTTAACAAAATATGTATTACTAAAATTCTTTCCTCCGAGATTTCTGTTCTGCAAAAGTATCAATTATGTCATCGAAGTTCAAAGATCGGGCCATAGAATTTTCAATAGACAGAATAGCTAAGTTACTCAGTCTGTCTTGTCCCATGGAATTTCTTGAATGAGTTTTTATTAGTTTAAGTTTCGAAAATGATCTTTCAGCACTAGCTGAAGTCACAGGGATTGTGACAAACAACATTAATGCAGTACATACTTCAGGAAAGATGCACGACATAAAATGATTCTTTATTAATAATAAATCAGCAAGATCTCAAATACACGTAGACTTTTCTATTTCATCTCTGAAAGTGGACCTAAAACTGAGAATTTCCTTGGCGAATGATGAAGATATGTCCTATTCATATATATTTACAAATTCTAGAGCTTTTTTCAAAAGTTCAGTATCATTTAAATTCTGCAAATTGGCAGGTTGCAAAACACTGAAATTCGAAACAATTTCATTCAATGGAAGGAAACGTGCTTTCAGCTGATTAATGATGATATCCAAAACTCGATAAAATATGTTCACTCTGAATAAACTTTCCGGGTCTTGGAGACGCTCATCTTCGCAAAGTTCGTCAAAATGGCGTTTCACTCTCCTTTGACGAGTTTTAGGAAATTCAGGGTTGATAGACCTCTTTTCTGCTACACTATATATAAACTTCCGTTTTTAAAAATTGAAATTCAAACTGGTACTTTTCCAATTCATCTATTGGTAGTAAAACATAGTAATTTCTACAATTTGTTTTAATTATGATCAACTACCAAATAGTAACGGCTGAAACAATTCAGTATCTGAAATGCTTTAGATGCAGCATCGACAGTTTGTAGAATTTTGTAGTGGAAAACCAATAGCACGAATCATTTAATTTGATGATTTAATTCTTTAAAATTACCTTTATCGGTAACATATTCTGAAGATGCAATATTGTTCACACTAAAACATGATTCCCTTTGATCTTTACTAGTATTTTGTTGTGGGTGTTCTTGATCTGGATATACTAGTCTGTCAAGAAAGTACCGGGAATTTTCAATTAAAACAACATTTTTACATTTAATCGTCAAAATTTATTGGGTCGCCTTCAAAATAGGCTCCATTTGCTCCAATACATCTATGCCAACGGCACTTCCAATTATCGAAACATTTTTTATAGGCGCTTTCCGGGATGGACTTTAGCTCTCGCGCCGAATTTTGTTTTATGGCTTCAATCGACTCAAAACGGGTGCCACGACGGGGCAATTTTAGTTTTGAGAAGAGGAAAAAGTCGCAGGGAGCCAAATCCGGCGAATACGGTGGTTTGTTGAGTTTTTGGCGAGCAAGTCAGTCACAATCGTAGCTCGGTGAGAAGGCGCGTTATCGTCATGCAAAATCCATGAGTTGTTCGCCCACAAATTTGGCCGCTTCTTACGGATACGCTCACGCAAACGTTTCATAACGCCTAGGTAATACTCTTTGTTTACCGTCTGACCCTCTGGAACGAATTCGTAGTGCACCACGCCACGGATATCGAAGAAAATAATGAGCATCACCTTCATTTTCGAGCGGCTTTGGCGTGGTTTTTTCGGTTTCCGCTCATTTTTTGCCACCCATTCCGATGATTGCTGGCTTGTTTGCATATCGTACTCGTAGACCCAGGTCTCATCACCAGTTATAATGCGTTCCATGAATGTAGAATCGGAATTACAGCGATCCAGCATGTCTGAAGCAACCTGTTCGCGATGACGTTTTTGAAGAAAATTCAGGTCTTTCGGTACGAGTCGTGCGGCCACCTTTCTCATGCCCAAAATATCAATCAAAATCGTACGTGCGGACTCGTGGGATATCTTAAGATCATGTGCTATCTCTCTCTCAAGCTGGTACGACGGTTTTCCAGCACCCTTTCCTTAATTTTATCGACGTTATCTTCGATCGAAGCCGTCGATGGGCGACCACTTCACGACCGTCCTTGAAGGCTCTGTACCACTGATATGCACGAGTTTTCGATAGAGCATTATCACCAAAGGCCTTTTGCAACATTTTCAATGCATTGGCACACGAAAATTCATTTGCAACACAAAACTTTAAACAAATTCTTTGCTCAACGTAATCACCCATAGTAAAAATCGGCACGCACTCTGACATCGACTGACTTAATCAGCTGTTGCAAACACACTAGTTGAGAGATCCCGCTCAAGCTTGGCATAGTAATTAAGGACAGTGGTACCAACCTAGGAAAAAAAATTTTTACCTGCCTTATTGCCCCGCCAGATTTAAATCGATAATTCCCGGTACTTTCTTGACAGAATGTACATAGTATATGGTTTCAGATGCTGCATCTGCTATACTTTTGCTTTCAGTTACTTCCAATTTTCCACTTTCGGAGAACTGTGCACCCGCATTTTCATCAATAGAGTCATTATTCTTAAAGTACTGACTAATTTTAGGTAACTTACGATTTTTTTCTTCAGACTCCCTCTTTCTCTTTCGTTTTTCACTCCCACTGAGATATTTCCTAGAACTGGACATATTGGCATTCAATTTTCACAATAATTAACTTTACTTACTTTGTCTCTTTCGCAGATTCAATAAAAAAACTCAAACAAATGATCAGTTATTAAAACAATCAAAACGTCTAATGCCATGGCAGAATGCGCAATAGAGTGCTGCGCAAACAAATTAGGACCAAACCTGATAAAATATGCGGCGATCTCTTCATAGGGTCCGCGACTGCCGCCGACAAAGGTACGCTCTTTTTGTCGGCGTAATCAGAAGTAATACAATAACACATATTGGCGATGTGGAATTTTTTTCGCTTCGGCATATTGGATGTAACTGAGCGGAATGATTTATGATCGACTTGCGGACTTATTATGCTTTCTAAAATTGATCAACATCCTTTATTTGTTATGTTTGTTAATAATTTAGATGATATCGTCTACTGTCTTTCGTGAAGTGCAACTTCAGTTGTTAAGTACCTATCTGATTCTGTAAAATGTCGGGCTGCGGGCCCGTGAAATTTTGCCAGTCCTGCCACCCTGTAGTTACGCTACTGCTCGCCAGTGTATGTTGTCAAAAAATCAAGTTGAAAAATTCATTTCTTCTGGATATAATACCTCTAATGTCACTGAGTATTACCATGAAAATAATTATCAGTTATGGGGCTAACCGCAATACGAGAGAAAACAAAGGAAATTGATGTAAAAAGTCAATTTATTTGCACTAAAATCATCAAAATTAAGCGAATAGTGAGAGTTAGCAATCTTGATTGTAATGAATAACGAGCATTTTAGTTCCGGTGCGCCAAAAAAATATATTAAACTCGCGTAAAACCACACCGTGGTAAATCAATTGAATAATCATTTCTTGGCATACAAAATTGGAATTCGAAGGAAAGGCGGACTCCTATTTACATTATCCTCAAGCAATAAGTCTGCAGGGTCGTGCTTCGTGCCTGAAGAACATCTTCACTTTCTCGGTCGACCTTTTCACCCGCCGAAGATACGAAAACTTTCGTGCCTCCTTCGCCGGCACGCCGAAGATGCCATCAACATAACTTCCTGGAAGCCTCTGATTGATTTCATCGATTCCTGGTGATGGCGCAATACCGTGATGTGCATTTTAATTTTTAGCGGCGTCTTGATCGCTGTTTGTTTTACGGCTAGGTACTTTATTGACTTGGTGGAGGTGAGTACGCTTTGACATTTCTTTATATGAAGGGAAATGTGGATCTTGGAAATGGCTGATGTTTCGGGATCGTTTGAAAGTGAAAGAAAATTACACGATTATATAATTTCTACGAACAAGCAAACTATTCATCAGAGAATCTCTTCTGAATATTGAACTGTTTCAGCATTACTATACTGCTCAAAAATTTGAGTAGAGCTGACTTTTTGCACTTGAATCAAATTTTCAGGACTGCTGTACATAGCATGTGAAGAGGTGTATTAATTACAAAAAAATCATTTCTTGTTGGTGTATGATTTTTTTGGTGGTATGTGCGATAATGTTCTATTGCAATCGATCTGGTGTTGTGCAGTAACAGTTGTGGATTAATTGTCACAAGTTTAACATGCGTTTAGAAGCCGTTCAACGTGAAAAATTAGTATGTTAGTTAAACAAAGGTTTAACTCAACAAGAAGTTGCTAACCGTCTCCGGGTTTCGCAAATTATAGTAAGTAGAGCGTAAAATAGCTATGGTATTATTAGAAGTTCTACACATGTACACATACTCATGGGGCTGGAAGAGCAAGATAGTCGCACAAGATTGGCTAAAACTGTTTATTGCATGACGTAATCTCTTCTTCACAGCATCCTAAATCCATAGCCCATTCCAGCAAGCTACCGGTAAGTTTCTGGTCAAACAATCCGGAATAGGTTGCACAGTTTCAATTTGCAAGAAGATCAGCCAAGCACGTGTGACTGAGTAGGGAGCAGCAAGCTGTAAGATATCGATGGGATCTTTAACATGACAACTGGAATGCGCATAGATTGAGATCCTGCCTGTTCACGGATAAGTCCAGATTTCATCTGTATCAGTCTGATGGGCGAATGTTGATGTGGCGAGAACGAGGTCAAAGGTATAATGAACATTTTATGATGCCAATAACTCTTTCCGGTGGCGGCTCACTGTGCGCTTGGGGAGGCATTTGTTTTAATGGGTGCATAAATCTTATTATCCTCATTAACTCAATCACGACAGTGGTAAGTTATCTTAATTTTATTGTGAACAAATTATTTTGAAGCTCTTAAGGACTGCAGGTGTTAGGAGGGAGCTTCTCTACCTCTTAATTTGGAAGGCGGCGTTTCGTTCCGAGCATGCGTACCTGAACTCTTCAGACAGACGTGGTGCGCATGTGTACCTGTGACGCCAGTGACCTTGTGTTCCACGTCAGATGGGTCGTCGAATCTTGTGTGCCTTGCCCTACTTGAACTCGGCAGTGATGGTCAGTCAGGATTTTTAAGACTATTCGTGTCCTCTATATGATACGCCAGCAAGCTGCAGCAGAGCAAAGCAGAATTCTGGACGAGGAGCGAAGACGGTGGTCGCTACATACTCCTCCTCCAGTGAGCGTCGGTAAGCTCTCGGCATAGGGTGTTGGAATGTGACAGGGAACAGTCCACCGCTGAGCTGATTGCGGTGCCATCTTCAGCGGGGATACTATGGAACGAAAGGAAGGCTACCACGGAAATACTGGATGGGGTAGTTAGAGCCTCAGTATCAGTTGTGGATTAATGGACGGGTGGTTCCCACTTAGAGCAAACCCTCCATCATGTCGAGGCCACCAATGATGCGTGACATGACATGCGGTGTTGTGAGGTTGTAAGCTTCTTCCTCTTAATTTGGGAAGCGGCCTTTCGTTCTGAGCATGCGCACCTGAACTCTTCAGACAGGCGTGGTGCGCATATCTGCCTGTAACGCCAGTGAGCTTGTGTTCCAAGTCCAATACACAATTGTATTGTACATGTCTGGCCTGCAATGTCAAAGTAATTAAACCGCTCACCTGAACCAGTACAGACATTACAACAGCTCGCCACTAATTTGACGCAGATTTGAAAAAACATTCCTCAAGCTTTCATTTATAACCTCATCGACACAATGCCGAATAGAGTAAGATCTAGAGGAGGCCCCACCCTATAGTGAAACGTGATTTCAAGATGTTTCTAACAGAAGGAACCTTTTTTTAAGCCTGCAGATTCGTTTCGTTCGGAGTCTGCGCATCTGAAACTCATCAGGACAGGCGTGATGAGCAGCTCTGCCTGTGACGCCGGTGATCATGTGGATCCGCTTGGAACGGTGGTCGTCAAACGCTGTGTGCCTTGCCCTATTTGAACTCGGCTGGGACGGTTAGTCATGAATCTTTACTGGTCGGGTCCTCTATTAATACGCCGGTCAAGCTGCGACAGAGCAAGGCAGGTTTCTGGACGAGGAGCGAAGAAGTTGTTCTCTCCCCCTCCAGTGAGCGTCGATAAAGGTCACGGGATAGGGCGTTGGGATCAGGCAAGGAGACAGTTTTCCGCTGAGCTGGTCGCGGTGCCATCTCGAGCGGGGATCTGCGGAACGAAAGTAAAGGCGGAATTATGGATGTGGGTAATTAGAGCCTCCAAATGGGTTGGATCGCTCTTGAAGCAAACCCCCCCAATCACTTCGGGGTCACAAAGGAAGCTCTCGAAGGAAATGTGGTATTGTGAGGAAGCTTCCACCTCTTAATTCGTAATGCGTTTCGTTCGGAGTCTGTGCATCTGAAACTCATCAGACCGGCGTGATGAGCAGCTTTGCCTGTGACGCCGGTGACCATGTGTTCCGCTTGGAAAGGTGGTCGTCAAACGCTGTGTGCCTTACCCTATTTAAACTCGGCGGGGACGGTTAGTCATGAATCTTTAGACTGGTCGGGTCGTCTATTGATACGCCGGTCAAGCTGCGACAGAGCAAGGCAAGTTTCTGGACGAGGAGCGAAGAAGTTGTTCGCTACAATAGTGTTATAGTATTTTGAATTAAGGGTTAAAATTTTTATGACTGCAGTTTCGAAACATTAATTCGTCTTCGGAATACTTAAAATCATAATAAAATGTAATTATGCATAGTCTAGTTCAAAAAAGAATATAAAAATATAAGAGCTATGGAATATCACTCAGAGGTATTTATGTGAGGGTAACGGTCAGATTTATTTCAAGATGTTGAATAATTGACATTGGCCAATTTGGTAATTAATTATTTTCAAATTAGTTTAATGAACCAATTCGAAAATTTCAACCGACTCAAAATACTTAAGCTTCCTGCCTTTGGTTCTGGAGATAAAATTTTTAGATTATTTTAATAATTCTTTAGGAGGTGGTGATGTGAGTGAGCTTAAAGACAGACCTCTTGTTTGTGGGAGATAGACGATTCGTCCCGGAATTTACCCATGGCCTCTTCAGATTTGTTGTGTGCGGCAAGTTTGAAGGCGCAACGAAGGTATTTAACGGTAGATACCGCTGCTATTTTAAACCAGTGAGAACGGTGGATGGGGCGACATGGAAAACTGTTCCGCCCTCTCTGAGGAATACCGGGAAATTGCGATAGAGCAGAGTAGATTTCTGTCGGAGGAAGAAAGCTCTTGGTAGAGAGTTTGGCCCTGTGTCACCACAATCTATTCAATTAAGAGGTGACCGTTTTCTAGGTACTCTTCTCGAAAAACATTAGTCTCCCCCTAGAAGTTTTTGCAGAAACCGTGTACATCAATAATCGATGAGAACCCTTAATTTGGTCTATGATACACCTCTGCGCCAATCATACATAATAGATATTAAAATGAATGTTATGTTATTCGATCATACCCTGAGAAGTAACAAACATAAACCATGTTCATTTCTCTGAGTTGTTACATTTTATGAAATATACAATGCTTATCCCCTGTCTTTTGTCAGAGAAGAAGATACTTCTTCGTTTTGATGACATACTTCACTAATGTCAATGTCATTTCAATTGCACGAAGTATGGAGAAACTACAAGTTTTAATATTTCTGTAATCTTTTTACTACTTTGGAAAATTCAAGGTAAAATTAAGCAAATTACTATAAAATATTATCTAAGTAGAATTCTTTCTTTTATGTTTGATTCATCGCAATAGAATATAGCATGTTCTAGATTCAAAACTTACATAACTAAATATTTTGTTTTTATTAACCTTTTAGTTGGGGGTAAAAAAAATGGGCAACACAGTGACTGCTGCTGAAATAACAGCAAACAGTATCATAAACCCACCTGCTGTTGAAGAAGTTTTAGGGAAAAATAGAAATGATGTTAAGTTACCTCCAAATCACCCTCCCATATCTAAGGTATATTCCACAGGAGAAATACCGAAAGAATGTCCCATGCATTCACAAACAAAACCTGAACAATATGCTCGAGAAAGATGCCCTATAGACCATAACAATAAGGAAGAAATAAACCCATTGAATATGGTAAATATTTAAATGAAATTTTTATTATGCTTATAGATACACGAAAAATGTATTTGACAGAATTAAAATAATACTGTAGAGGCCATAAAAGATGAATTCATTATTGTAGGAGTTACAAATGATTATCCATACTCCCAGCATTAGAAGTCAGTAGTTAGGTATATGTTTTTTATTTTTTTAAATGTTGTGAGCTTATTAGGAAGGGTATTCTATTTCCTTCACCTTGTATTCGAGCGGTTGAATTTTAATTATTGATGGAGAAGTTATTTCACGTGTATTAATGTACAGAGTATATTTTAGATGGGTCCTGCAAATCAAAAACCTGCTCCAGGCCAACCATTTCCTCTTCCTACAGATCGAGAAGTTTCTACCATTCCTAAGGCTATAGTTAAGGAAGGCGAGAGTCCATTCTGGGTTTATCCTAGTCAGCAGGTTAGTTCATTTCATAATTGAATATTTTTATCTGTTTTCTTTTATGGAAACAGTTTTCATATGAGAAAAATAGTTTTAATAAGACGAAGGAATACATTTAATTCATATAATTAATTTCACTAGGGACAATGAATATTTCAAATAAAAACCGAGACATTTATATTGCTTCAGAACATTACTATCCAGTTTGTAAAAACACCTTTAGCTTAATGTATGAAATATTTCCTCAGTATACTCAAAAATCATTTGGTTTAATTCCGAACTTTATTGACTTATCCCATTCTTGTTATTGTTGTGCAGGATAAACAAATACATTTATTTTTAGTTATTTGTTTAATGTGGATCTTTTAGTGTACTGCAGGATAACATTTATCCATCGGTAGTAATGAAATTGATAGCTTTATTTTCCATCTACACCTTATATTAATGGTTACTTAGTACTTTATAGCCAGGAACATAAAGATAACTTATCAAATAGTTCTCATCAAAGCTTGTATATGACCATCTCTTTCGATTACACGAAGCACATGAGCTTTCTATCTGTAAGCTAGTGCATGTTCTGTGTAAGTCATCACCTATCGAGTTCCAAGGGTAATTTTTATTTTGTCTCTATTTTTTAAATCATTTTATATAAAATGTCCTTTAAATGAGTTTCCATAAAGTAAAGATCCAGCTCGATCCAACATCCATGTCGCTAGAATAAAATTGTGAAAGATTTAATGAATGTATATCTTCATTTGTGAGAATATTGAATTAACTGCAAGCTTATGTACAGATGTTTTGGAATGCTATGCTGAGAAAAGGTTGGAGATGGAAGGATGAAGATATACAGCAGAAGGATATGGGAGATATTATAAAAATTCATAATGCTAATAATGAGCAAGCATGGTTAGAGGTACTCAAATGGGAGGCACTTCATGCTAAAGAGTGCAGCAGTCCAAAGTGAGTACAATTGAATCACTTAAAATTATAAGTTTTTTTTTTCAAAAATCTGAAAAAAATAAGATTCAGAACATTCCTAGTTTTCTCTCGAGCCAGTCACATACTTATAGGACATAGGTTTTTGATATGTTGCAGACATTTCAGCACAGTAACAAGACATTTTAATTGACAATTCATACGCTAAGCTGTCACAAGCAAGACAAAGCTTACTTGAATTTTAAACCTCATTTGTTGACCTGCATACAAAAACAATGGATTTCATGTAAATTTTTACACATAGTGGAGAAATATTGTATGGACACGCCAGATTATCTTTTATCAATAAATTCAGATTTTTAAACCAGAGAAATTCAAAATAATTGCTAAAGAAAACCTTTAAAATGAATTGAATGCACAAACGATGATTTCCAGTCATCATTTTCTTCCAAGAAGTGCAATAATAACGGGCATGTTCATGCAAAAATTCGTGAGGATTGTGTACTCAGAAGAAAAAATTGTGAGGATCTTGGGTAATATAAACTAGCGGGTAAAAGCTCTTGACTTCACGTTAGTGAAGTAATGTAGGTGAAATCAGTTCTAAAATTGTAAACTCCATGAAAATTCATTTTTTTGTACACTTGTGTAATGAATGATGTTTCTTCAGACTCAAGAGTTTTGGAGGAAAAGCAGCAGATTATAGTCCGAGGGCCAGGATTAGATGGCTGATGGGATATGAGCTGCCTTTTGACAGACATGATTGGATTGTCGACAGATGTGGCAAAGAAGTACGATACGTGATAGATTACTACGATGGAGGTTCATTAGATAATAACTATAAGTTTGCGTTATTAGATGTGAGACCAGCTATGGATAGGTAGGTGTAATAATATTAACTGATTTGATTGAGAAATCCTTATAATACTTACTACAGGCTCTTTTCAAACTTGGGACTTTTTTTTAACAGAAGCAGTTTAAGTTTGGGTTGATTAATTATGGCAATGCCATCAAGCATGCGGCCTGGATTAACAATGAATTGACATTAAAATTTCAATGTAAACATTAAACAGAGCTCTGAATTTTTATTTTCATAACTTTGTCGAAAGATACCGCATAATAATTTAAATACAGAGGGGTATACGATCCTATACCTTTGTCGATGTAAAATTAGGATCACCAAATTTCACTTTATCTTGGGATAAATGAATCTGCCATATTATTTTGTTTATAGCATTGATTTTTTCAATTTTTGGGTGGGAATCATAATTATTAGCAAATTTGAATATCCAAATCTCTTTTACCTTGTAACATCAAATAATTCCTCAATCAATGTTTGTAGCTCTTGTTAGGTGATTCTTTTAATGTTTTATTTTGACGAGTTATACCCCTTGACATGAAAAAAGTAACCATTAGAAACACTTGTATAATAAAATTGAAAATAATGAAGTTTGAATACTCGCCAATTTAAGTGGTTTAAAGTCAATAAACACTTGCCAGCATTTCCCAAGGGATACCTTTTAGCTGCATTTTACTTGAACTCTCCTGATATTTTATATTTGAATAAATATGTACTATAAATAACGAAAGTTGAAACAGCCTTAATTACCACAGGATTGTTTGTTTAGACTGAATTCACATTTGACATAATATATCTAATCTCAATCACTTTTGAAGTATAGAGATATCTCTATAGTTTAAAGTCTTAAGTAACAGAAGTGAACTCAAGATTTTGAAACTTGAGGATATCGAATTGAATTTGACAGTTTTTTCCACGCTAGTTCCAGGGAATAGCTTGCTGTACTTTCACCCAAATGACTGTTATTTTCGAATTCTGAGCCGCAAATGGTTTTAAACCAATAGGTTGGACTCACAGATGAAGAATCCGACAACAAAAGTAATTTTGGCCGGCGCGCTGTAAACATTCTAACTTTCCAGAGTCTAAGTTCCTTAATGGACAAAATAGGTTTCTTAGTTTTGGAGTCATTCATGGTTGTAAATTTTTCATATATTTTCCAATAACTTCGAAATTAATGATTCAATGGATTTGACATTCAACGTGTAGAAGTAGGAAAATAATGCTCATATTTGTGGGGATCCTATGATAAGAAGGTAAAAAACAATTTTTCAAGGGGGTCAGCGGTGACCACTACTTTAAACACTATAGTTTTCGAACAGAAATAGATAGACACAAGAAGGCTTATACAAAATTTCACTGAAATTTTGATGAGTTGTACCTCCTGTTAAAAAAATTTTCTCAACTTGGAATAGCATAATGATTTTTCTATTTAATATACAGGTATGAAAAAGGCAGTTGGAAACATAGGAAGAATGCAGTGGAAGAATCAAAAACTCAGCGCAATGCTATGACGAACAAACGGCTGTTCTCTCTCGATGGTAGTGGTGAGGGAAAGCAGACTGCACAGCCTTTCGATCGAAGCATCAACACTGTGCACTGCCATTGAGAGAGAACAATCATTTATTTGTCATCGCATCGTGCTGAGGTTTTGATTCTTCCTCTGATTCACTGCATTCTTGATTAACACTGAACTGTCTATGTTTCTGAGTGTATTTTCCATACCTGTATAAACATGTGCAATAGGAGATGACAGATGAATTCTTTTCTGCCATTGACATTCCATTATAACCCTACTACAAATAAGAAATTCTTAGTTAAAGTATTGAAAAGTATTACTTAATTGTGTCAGAATTATTGGATCTTCCAATGTGACTGATCAGATTTAAAAAATGGAAGAAACTAGTAAATTTCAGCAAATATACACAGGAAGAATGCGACAAACCATGAACTCTAAATGGTCTTATATCGAGAGATTTTAATCACCTGAGGGCGATTGTGAACATAAAGGTTGAATTTTCAAAGTTCAATAAATCTTAAACCAATTAGTGACAGATTTCAAAGTTTCGAAATGTATCAACCTTCTCAACCGCCTTCATTCAAAATTTTTTAAATCAAAAGATTCAGGATCAGAGTAGGATAATTTTGGACATTTCCATCTTTGTTAACATGAGTTCAACCTGTATAGGAAACACTGAAAATTCAATACTATTGTACAGGGTGATTAATAAATTTCGAGTAAAAATATTTTCCCTTCATATTTTCAACTAGCTGGAATATTTTACCCGTAATATACTCTATAACTATTCAAATGATTACACAACAAGAATTTTACTTTACTTGCCTCAATTCACGTGACTTTTGTCATACTTTATTGAGAATTGAGAGTATTGTGTATTCAACATTTTAAGTATTTTTTACACTGAATACAATGAAGTCTGCTCATAGTGGTAATAAATATACAAAGATAATTTTCCAATATTTTTACTAACTCAAGTGGTTTCCTCATGTTTACGCTAAAAATTTGACTAATATCGCTATAATTCACAATACCTATTTTTCAGCTTCGAAAATGTTTGGGATAGGATGAGAGTAGCATGGTGGAGATGGATGTACAGCAATGAGTAGAACACTAATTAGATGCAGTTTTGTTAATTATTATGTAAGACAAAAGTTAACTTATTGTAATGTATCATATAAAGTGACTTGCTCACATTGATCTCTCACTTTGATTTATTCATTCACCATTTCATTGGCCTACATTTTCTTTTCCCTTTCTGGATAGACTAATTCACAGATTTATATCATAAAATTATATTTGCATTAGTGGAGGTAGGTATTGCATGACCCTCTTAGGTCAGGTAACCTTTAAGAGCTAGTAAATTCACAACTCAAATTTACATGAATAGGTATTCTTGTTTCTCATGACATGGATGTTTTGATACCTAATGGTTCCTGAGTTATCCCATTTGAAATTTTTTTTTAATTGTGTAAAACATTCACTAGATTAATTCTCCAAAACCTCTACAAATTCAATCGGAAAAAATGTCTTAAAAACTTCATAAAATTAAATGGAACGTCCGAGAAACCCTGTTTCTTTTAATAGACATAGTATTATCAACACAGATGTGTTGTATAAAATATTGACTGTGATCATCCAACAAATATCATTCAAGACAGTCTGTTTTATTTGGATATTCATAAATAAGAAATTTAAATTCCATATAGCATTTAAAAAGGTCTTTTCTATTTTCCTTTTTAAAATATATAGCACATTCCCAGAAAAAATATATGAAATTGTTACCTATATTCTCATCAGTGCGAAGTTATTTGGATGCTAAATAAAAACAATTGATACAAAATATATCTACATACCCTCATTCAACAAATATCCCGTTTTGAAGGGAACTGAAATAAATGTGGTCACCTAACAGAGCATAATTTATAAAACTAAGCTCTTCCAATGAAAAAGCTTGAAAAGAAGATACGATCATGGTCTCAATATTTGAAAACTGTCACGTACATGTGTGAAAATACAAATCATAATTATTATAAAAAAATATAAATTGAAAATAACTTCAAAGTTTTTTCAAATATTGCAAAATATTAAATAGATCTATTGTCCGAAACCACCACAAATTTAATCTGAAAAATTTTCAAAATTACATGTCGAAGAAACACTTTTTATGATATATAATATCGAAATTTGTACAGGTTTCAGAGAAATGATCCGGTTACTGTTTTGAAATATTTGAAAAAAACCTACAAAGTAATTTTCAAATTATTTCAATTTTTGTATTTATTTTCAAATAACAACATGAAGGCTCATGTATCCTTCTAGTTTTGCTATAGCACTAAATATGAAAATTTATTTAAAAAATGTTTTTGATCTGTATCTTTAGCACGGCAAATTTATACAAATTTTGAGTAAACGAAATATACCCACAACATCAAAGGAATTAATCCCCAAAGTTTTTGCCTTATGCTTGAGGAACATTATAAAGTTCATGCACTTGTTATCAAATTTGTTAGAAACACTTAATTATGGATGTGTTATATTTTGATAAGAAGCAATTTCCATACAGGTACATCATAAATATTTAATGTCAAGAAGGTACATGGCATCTACTTAGCATATGGAATTCCTCAGATATTATTATCTATGGTTGGATGTCATATCATTAACAACCTTTATGTTTCTCAAAATATTTATATTCATAGAATAAATTGAAAATCCTCCAGATCTTTTGCTTGACAAGGATACAACTCCATCATACATATATGCTAAAAATATCACTTTACTTACCTCATATTTGGATGAAGTAGTCCGTTACTTTGTGATAGTTCATTTTAATGGAATGAAATAAGAAATTACTTTGTTTTCTATCACTTTTTATTATTACTGATATGTAGTGACTCGAGTTTCGTAGTGTTTACTACATTTTCAAACTGAATGAACAAATTAGATCTCAACTATTATATATGCTGATTGTAGGCTTCGGCAGAGTTTCGAAGAGAGGGGTTTTCCAAAGTTCTGTATGTTCGTTTAGTAGTTTTATTAGTGGTACGTGCCTCTTATATTTTTCAATTTCTATGGATTCCAGGATGTAAAGTTTTTTCCCTTTCGCTTCCACGTGCAAGATAACAAGGTTGTTCAATTCTGGAAAAATTGGAATTATTCTTCCGGGCCGACCTTTCCATAAAAGGTACAAAGAGCATCAATCTGCTTTTAGGAACCTGAAGAATAATTCCAATTCTGCGAACCATTTCTTCAATACAGATCAATCGCTCCCAGAATTGAACAACCTTGTTATCTTGCACGTGGAAGCGAAAGGGAAAAAACTTGACATCCTGGAATCCACAGAAATTGAAAAATATAAGAGGCACGTACCACTAATAAAACTACTAAACGAACAGACGGAATTTTGGAAAACCCCTCTCTTCGAAGCTCTGCCAAAGCCCACAATCAGCATATATAATTATTCAGTTTGAAAATGTAGTAAACACTACGAAACTCGAGTCACTGTATATCAGTAATAATAAAAAGTGATAGAAAACAAAGTAATTTCTTATTTCATACCTCATATTTGACATGACCGAGATATAATTATTTTTCAGAGAAACTGCAATAAAGGAAATTATAACCTGCAGTAGATGGAGAAAGTCGTGTCTCTATTTTCTTGTTTTGTTTTTAATCTGAGCTGCAGTTTCTCCATTTATAAACTTTATTTCATGTCATTATTACTTAAAACCTACCCAGAAAATTTCAAGTTGTTTCCTTTGAAAGTTATCATCCTTAAAATTAGATGGATACACATTTGAGTACAAATAATTCATCTTTTTCGGCTTATCATTAATAAAAAACACAGATTGTGACAAAACAATGGATCGACTAGAACCAGAGTGTGATAGAAATATAAAAATATGCTGTCAAAATATTAAATTTCTCGCCACAAACTCATTCAAAAATCTGTTGTAAATTATAAATTTCTTTCTTTCAAGTTTTTCACATCTACTTAATTTCCACTAATTTCGTCCCCCTTAGAATAAGGATTATTTATTACACAGCTTCAGACATAAATGTTTTACCTTCCTGTTTCATAAAAATGAGCAATTACTTTCCAGTATATTGCATTGAAAATATCAAGGTTTTGAAGTCTGTCATCCTAATAACATCCTTAACATAGAAACAATTTGAATAATATATGAAGTTTCTTTAAAAAGTGTGTCGTTATTCAATTTCATCAATTTGAGTGTTGAGCTTCGATTTCATTTCAGTAGTTTTTTTGTTTAACCAATTCCGTTTTAGGTACAGAACCATATTTAACCAAGTACTAAGCAACTTTTATAACTTATTAATTTGTGAATATTGTTCCATCAGACATGTGAAAGCTAGCTAAATATGCATATGAGTTTCTTCACTCTGTTGTGAGTTGGAAGAGTGGCTAAAGCTAACATTTTACTGTTAATTTCACTCTTTGTATACACTACTAAGCCCTTATCCTAACCTCCAAACGTAAATAAAAACAAATCGGCCATATCCAACTTCCGATCGATGTCCCAGAACCTAGATAATCGAGATATCTACGTTACCGATTGTCACTTGTCACGCACACCCTTCAACACGCGAAGTTGACAGACCGATCTCGATCTTGCGGACCAAATCCTATAATTTTTTGCAGAAAATCGGACCAATAAAACATATTACACAATCGTTATCATATTTTTATACCTCCATATCATCTAACAGTGGATTCTGTGTTGTGCTGTAAACGTATCATTCGATTAGATTGTGGAATTTGTGTGAATTGGCTGTTTGACGTTTCGCCATTTTACGGAACCACTTGTTAACACAGCGGTATTATTATTAATTGGATGCAGAGTTTCAACTAACACACTCTATAATTACGGTTTTTTTGCTTTATCTAACTTCTAACTAGTGCTGTTCTAATAAGAAGTCCTACACTTAAAACGTGACAGCAGCCTAGAATGCTAGGGTAAGTGCTGATTTAGTAGAGACAGGACGTTATTTGAGATTAATTGCTTGAAATGATTGCTGTTTTATATTTTATTATTGTTATTGTCAAGTGTCGTATGATATAAATTCTAATTTATACTGACAGTTTCTATTAAACCTAAATAAACTCGGGGAAAAATGAGCTTTTTGTTATTTTCATTTCTGGCCTTAGCAGATATATTAAAAACTATTTATTACCAATTTGAAATCTAGATATTAAATATATAATACGCTGTTAATCAACCATATTTTAAAGACGGTGGAAAGGATTTGATGCGAGTGTACTAGCAACGCAATAACAAATGTATACCAGTTTATTGCTGTCAAATTTGAATTTTTGAACGTTCTCCTCATAGTTTTTGATTGGAGCAGAATTCTGTGCATTGTGGAGGTGGTTCTATTGTGCTTGCTAATATTGGATTGGTTTTATCGGAAAATATTTGACTTTGTTTACTAATTTTGATAATCCTCTTCAATTTATCAAGAGAAAATTGTTAAGTATGAAGAGATCTATGGAAAATGCAACAATACATTCTTACCAATTTCAAATTAAAGAAAAAACGACGATTATTTCTAAGTGATTTATTATTGAAAATATTCGAACTTGTTAACATACTTCGCTCTGTTTAAGTTCTATGATCGTACGACTAGATACCCACTAGGTAAATTTAATTGGGCAATTTTTTCTATCTGATTACACGAATGTTCGTTTGACACTGTGACAATCCACAGGTTGCTAAATAAAGGATGCATCTGTTGCTTCGAGAATCCATAGAATTAACTTAATACGTGATATATTGTGTGAGTTAGTTCCATTACATCTTATAGATGGATCTAAAATACGATCTTTCTCCAGTTTCTGTAGGATCTGACCTGAAAGTCCTGTTGCTCTAAATGAAGACATGCTATTTTTGACGGTAGCTTATTTAGCCCAGGAACGCCCAAAAAATTTTTCCGAACTACAACTTTCTTCCATGCATTCGTTTTTATGAGATTGTTGCAAGTTGCATAGTAGTGAAGGAACGATCAAAGGGTTGTAGATAGTGTATGCATAGTGTAGTGTATATGTTTAGGCATAGGAGGATTATGTTATTTCCTTAACTAAACTCGGCACATCCGCTGAGTTTGTGAGGAAGCTGTGATCATTAACAATTAAGACGGTTCCAGATGGCTTGCGAGGCAATAAATGTACTTCCAGTCAATGTTTGAAAATAGCCAAATTGACATGTCGATTTCTCGGACAGAGTAACCTGAAAGCTAGGCGGTATTCCGTTAGCAACCTCCTTTTTTTAAATTTTTACCCTTATATATTGTGCACGACGTTGCAGCATGGAACTACAAAAGTTGTTTCGCCGTTTTCGCTTGATGTTAATGATGAAGCTTTTTTCCAACATTTACCAGCAAGAACTTGGATAGGTTTGTTACTTAGTCGCAACCCAGTCTCATCGATGTTGAAGAAATTGGCTGGGTTTTTGATAAGATTATTTCCTTTGAGTAAATTCTCCAAAAGGTCAAAATATTGTTTAACTCTCCCGTGGTTCATATCGGTAGCCCCGATTGGTGGAAATTCCCTCTGCCTTCTGAGTGGTCTGGATGACGGCGTAATAAAGAGTGCAGCCAGTCGTATTCAGTTTTATCGGAATTGTTATTGAACCTCTGCTTCATTTTTATCTCCTCAGCATATTCGAATGACGATATTCTCACAGACTATCTGTCAGGGGTAAACCCATATTATAGAAGGGTTTTATATGCTGCACTAGCTCCCGAAATCCTTGCGGTCTCATTGAAATTCCATTGTTCCATTATTAACCGACTCGATAGTATTTTTTGAAGACTCAACGCTCCAAATAACTGTCTCTTCATTGTTTCTTCTCTATTCGTTCGGTATTCTAGTTCAGCTGAACCAAAAAGATTGAATTAGCTCCAATTAGCTGAAAACTAATCACTACAAATGGCTGCTTTTCCTAAATACAGGTGGACGGAGCTTACCGACGTAACGGGAGAGACCGATCACATATTTAGCCTAACATGAATAACATGCCGAATTTTGAATTTAATTATCATTTTCATCCCTAGTTTATCACTGAAAATTTATAATTTGGATTTACACTCAGTCCTAATAAAGTTATTATTATTATATATATTATTATTTCGATTTGTTAGCTACACATTAATATACGTTGTAGAATTTCTGAGTACTTACAATTTTTTGATAGCGAATTCTCAACAAAAACAAACCTCATGTGGTAGTCCATGAAAGAGCATACTGCAACTGCTAATTGGTATGATGGACAGATCCACCTGGAGTTTGGATGATACACTAATAGTAATGGACTTAGCTCTTCCGGGTTTACCTACAACTAATTTGGATGAATAATACCTACGTACTTTGTGTTTCTTTGAACAATTCCCTGTACGTTTTTAACACAGTGAAATTGATTTAAAAATTTTATTCGATGACGCGTTTGTGCTCAAGATACCTTCAAATGCAATTTTCCGGTCAAGTTCCATGCTGGTTCCATTTCCTCAAGTCTACGATCTATTCCTTCCAGACTGAAATATTATTGTGTTATACCTCAAGCGCTGTCATATTTCACAGGCAAAGGTACATTTAACTTATCTTTTATTTCTGCTCTCAGAAAAATACGCTTCTTCCAGGTTAAAGTTTCAATATTTTAGTATGTCGCAAAGAGAAGATCAAAAGCCCTTTTGTCTCGCAAACGGTTGATGTTATTCATGCAGCGAGGTTTTTGAATTCGAAAAGTGTTGTGAGACGCTTTTCCTTCACAATGGGGGAAACGGATTGAGAAAGGCGGGCATTTGATCTTGCCCGATTGACGATCATATTGAAATGAGAATTATTTAAACGAGATACTTCGTTCTGGTTCGCTGTTTGGATTGGAGAGTGAAATGAGATGGGTCTTATTATGTAATATAGAAGAATTTGTAATGAGCTTACTCCCAGGAGTATTGAATTATTCAGTAATAAAAAATCAATAAGCATTATTTCGTTTCATTTTTACCCTTTCTCGATTCAAGATTCGACAAACTCGATTCTGAAAGGATCATGATTAGGTAGGTAAATTGCTTATCGATATGTATGTTTTTAAAATGAGGAGAATATAGAAGAAGAAAGCAATTTTTTTTATTTTCAAGTATTAATTAATTAATACATTTTATGAATGTTCCGAACAGCACTTCATTGACAAGTTACGAACACATCTTAGTCTGTATTTTTCTCCAGTATCGATTTTTCTCATGGAATTTTCTTTACCAGGTTGACGTGGTGTTTGATATCCCTTTCAATATGTTGTTGCCCAATGTGTCAATGATTTGGCTGTTCTCAGGATTTTTCAAAAAGAAAATTTACCAGAAGTATCTTCAATCAATATCTCAGCGAAAACACTTTCGTTCAGGTATCCAGGAAGGATATAAAAAACGATGTTCCGAAGAAAATATTTGCGGAATAAAGACTGAAAAAATCAACACATTCAGAGGATGCAATTATTTATGTGAGCTCACTCCCAATGATTCTAGATAAACTTCAAAACTTACTTACAGGTGGCCCACATAAAAGTGTCCAGCCGGATCTTTTCTTGAATATGAGTTTTTTCGGGAAAAGCTGAGTCAGATCAATTTTATTTGGAGATGAATATCTTTCGATTGCAAATTCAGCGAAGTGAATTCAGACGACATTTGTAGTTGAAAAACCAAATAAGTCTGCCATACTCTAGTGAACAAAAGATTTTTGAGCGTCTCCAAATCATAAAACTCTCCGGAGCATCCGAAAACAAAACCAAGCGTTCTATAGGCGGAGGCACACAGTTCTATAATGTGGTGTACAACTCAGTGTGGTGTCAAATAATCTACCAAAATCTCGTATTTGATCTACATAGGTGAGAAAGTGATCTCCAAAGAAGTTATCGCGAACTAGAGGCTGCAATCTTCTCGTGGAAGTCATCTGGGAGCACTTTTCTATATTCAGCGATAGTCCACCAATTGCAAACTGGATTGAAGCAGTATCTAATCATTTATGCCACGTATTTTCAAGAATAGCTTCAAATCATCAGCATACGCCAAGACCATGCACTTTAACGAATTTAACAGATCATCCATGAACACCACAAAGAGTAATGGACCGAGATTAGATCCCTGTGAAACCCCAGTTTCCAGCTCATACTCTAACGATCTAAAAACACTAGAATACATAACAGATTCTACCTGTCAAGTAGGAACGAATCAATTTCAAATAAGCAGAGCAAAAACCAAGTGAACATAGTTTCCTCACCAGAATTCCATGATCAACAGAATCGAATGCTCCCGAAAAATGGGTATATTTTGCATCAACCTGACTACCATCATCCACAGACTCGGTAATAAATTGTGATAAAGTAGCCAAATTGGTGATTGTCTACCTACCTCTAATGAAGCCATGCTGTCTTGTAGGTAAATGGTGCTGAACTCATTAATTAAAATTCGTTCGAAACTTGACCACTCAATGCACCTCACCCATCACTTCCAACGTTTACACTGTAACGAACGCTAAACAATTTTTTTGGGATATTCATAAATAGCATTGTAAAACCTTCTAAATGATGTCTCACTCGATCTGTACTGTTATTTAAGATTCTTTGTGATGTCCCTTTCCAAATAAAAATTGACCTGTCTCGGCATTTTCCGGAAAACTCATACGCAAATATTCGGCTGGACTCTTTTATGCGGGCCACCTCATACAGATGATAAATGAGAGATAAGATATCTAAAATAAAAGAAAAACATCAATTGTGTGTATAAGAACAGAAAAATAACAAATTCAACATGATGTAACGAAGTAAAATGAGCATGATGAATGCTCAAATTGTCATATAGTGTAACCTGTATAGAAAATAGTACAAATTAAAATCGCTCTTGTTAGAATTAAAGCAAAAAATTTGGGTGAAAACCATTGTTAAACCCGCTGCGCAATTATAAGACGTCTTTGTAACAACTATCCGGTGTTTTGTTAGAGTGATAGAATTCTAGATTGAAATAAAACACATTTAAATTAAGATTGAAGCCAAATTTTTATTTGAAAGATAATTTTATGACATTTATGTTTTAAAAATAATTTCCGGCATATGTCCATCACGACTAGCTCTGAGGAACCGTATTCGACCAGACCAATTTTGGATCACTTTTTAGTGTAATTCAGGCCTTATTTCATCCATATTACGAGTTATGTTGGCTTCCAAAGCGTCTATTGTTTCTGGTTTATCAGCATAAACCAATGACTTGACGTAACCCAAAAAAAAATAATCCAGTGGAGTTATGTCACATGATCTTGGAGGCCAATTAATCGGACCATTTCTCGAAATAATGTTATCGCCAAATCTTTCTTTCAATAAATCAATTGTTACGGTAGCAGTATGAGGTGTAGCACCATCTTTTTGGAACCAAAACACTTTTGGGTCGATACTATTCCAATTTTGAAACAAATAAATCATTGATCATTGATCTGTAACGAGCACCATTCACTGTAACATTAGCTCCAGCATCGTTTTCAAAGAAATATGGACCGATGAAGCCTTCAGCGTGTAAAGCATACCATACAGGTGAATTCTACCAGAATAGTTATTGGCTATTTGAGGAAGGCCTCTTTTCCAAGTGACTACCAAGCAGTCTCCACAGTCCACCCCTAGAGGTAGAAAGTGTGATAAGGATTACGCCATATCATCGCGCTCGGCGAGAACCCCTCCGAAGAGATGAACTCACCAGCTTCCAGTTTGGGCCCGACTCGAAAGCCAGAACCGTCTGACTGGTAGCAGCGAAGCACTATCCAACCTCTACTGGCTCAGCAGGTCAGTACCCGAGTTGGTTTGAGACGCAACTCACCCGCCGGAGGGAATTCTTATCCATCCACCCGAACGCAGTCCCATAAACTAAGATAAACTCAAGATTGACGACTACAATTGATCCTGGTACGAGCACCGTCTAGCGGACTATACGTCCTGACTCACCGAACTCATGTGAAGTCATTTGATTGATCCTGGCGTCAACCACTAATGGCGGAGCCATTTCGTCGAGATCCACAAACCCTAAATTGTTACGCACAGATCCAGGGGCCAGGACAGGCCGGTCGAACCGTCAAGTCCCGTTAAACCCCGAGTCGTTTCATGAGAATATCCCGAAAATGGGGGTCTGCGAACAGATAAATGAAATACCCCCCTAGTCCAGCATGCGGACTTTCAACCACTGCCCCCTCGAGTCCAACACCAATTGGGGTGGCCAGGTGGTACAAGTAACACCTGAGGGCAAGACCACCCCCCCGAGGTAACGCAGTATGCTACATAACGCACTCGGCCATTACACAGAATCCGGTAATGGCAGCATACCATACAGTGCATTTTCAGGATACAATGGAACCTGCAGAACTTCTTGAGGATTGTTTTCACCCCATGTACGGCAATTTTGCCTGTTAACATAGCCGTTCATTCAGAAATGGGCTTCATTACTAAACACAATTTTACGATAAATAAATGGATCAACATCAAGCTGCTCTAGGGTCCAATCGCAAACAAACGACTCTTTTTATGATCAAGTGGCTGTAGTTCTTGAACCAGTTGGATCTTGTATGGGTATAGACCCAGATCTTTATGCAAAATTTTCCATGTGGTGGATGCACATAGTTCCAACTTGTTGTGAACGTTGACGAATAGACAAATTTGGATCATCATTAACACTATGACTTAGAGTAGCGATATGTTCTTCTGTACGTACAGTTCTTTGTCTTGTTGTTGTTGCATCTAGTAGAAAAAATGTTGTCCAAAATCTATCGATAGTTCGACGAATAAGCTGCTCTGATGGACGATTATGTAAACCATAAATTTCACGAATGTTCTATAAGTTTGGCGAATAGAACACTGATTTTGAAAATAAATTTCAACAATTTGTAAACGTTGTTGCAGCCTGAATCTTTCCATGATAATTTGTCAATGTTTACTGAACAGAAATGTCAAAACAACATGGCTTCTTCCTTCTGTCAAATCACAGTTATACCTATCGAAAGTTCTATCACTCTAAAAAAACATCCGATATATATTTTGAATATTGCAAGATGTTCATGGACTAACACTTTTATGGAATAGAAAAGTACGAATGATGTTTATCCTTTAAATTTCCACATGGAAAAAGATTTTTTGAGTCAATCACACCGAGTGATTTTATCTTCAAATGGTCTTACTCGTAGCTTATGGAACTGAATCGGTAGAACGCCTTATCGTTGCAAGCGTCGGTGTCCTTTTTAAAACCAATTTATATTAAAAATATTCTTAAACATGACAGTATATTGTAGTGTTGGATTATGGTATGTTTTTTGTGATAAAACTATATGTTAACTACAAATCTGTTTAATGTCACTAGTTTTTGGCGCTAAGCTAGCCATTAGTCATTGCAGACGTAAGCCTTAGACTATTTATGTTAGTTTATTTATGATAAGCTGTCAAACGGAACTGAGATGGAATTAACTGTCAGGTGTCAAATGTGCTTCGAAAACTAAACCTCTGAAAAAATAATCTGTATAGATTCCTGCATCTCTAACGACTAAAACACTTAAACGTCTTGCTAGTGCTCTGTATCAAAATGGATTTTTTCAGATTTCATGAATATTTTCTCAAGTATAACGGTGGCTTTATTATGTGAGAAGTAGCGAGCAGTCAATTTTGAGTTACGCATGGATGCTCGTCCAACGTGTATGAAAAGCATTTAAAATGTAAATCCGAAAATTTGAATTTTTATTACCCGCCTCAATAACCTTTTCGTAGCTAGATTCCGAAATACGGCATTTTCGTCGATAACTAAGGGTGCCAGTTCCTGAATAACAAATGATATTTCCGAGTATTTTGTCTAAGAAACAAAGATGAAGATTCGAGGTGATGAGTGGAGAAAATTGGGCACGAGGCCGCTCTGGAATACGAGGGATGCTCCGTAAGACTGTCGAATTGAGAAATTATACAGGGGTTGATGATTTTTGGGGATCATAAATGAGCTTTCTCTTGATACGTATAGAATGAACAATGTCCCCTTTTGTTCACAATTAATTTAAAGATGAGAGTAATTATAAAAAATACTTTGTCACATACAGTTTCAGAGCTTCAGTATCACCGGCTAGCTATGTTTTTTTTTAGAGTGATAGAAATTTCGATAGGGATAACTGTGATTTGACAGAAGGAGAAGCCATGTTGTTTTGACATTTCTGTTCTTTAGACATTGACAAATTATCATGGAAAGATTCAGGCCGCAACAACGTTTACAAATTGTTGAAATTTATTTTCAAAATCAGTGTTCTATTCGCCCAACTTATAGAGCACTTCGTGAAATTTATGGTTAACATAATCGTCCATCAGAACAGCTTATTCGTCGAACTATCGATAGATTTTGGACAACATTTTCTCTACTCGATGCAACAACAACAACAACAACAAGACAAAGAACTGTACGTACAGAAGAAAATATCGCTGCTGCAAGTTATTATGTTAATGATGATCCAGATTTGTCTATTCGTCGACGTTCACATCAAGTTGGAACTCTGTGCATCCACCACATGGAAAATTTTGCATAAAGATCTGGGTCTATACCCATACAAAATCCAACTGGTTCAAGAACTAAAGCCACTTGACCATAATAATCGTCGTTTGTTTGCTGATTGGGCCCTAGAACAGCTTGAAGTTGATCCACTTTTTTATTGTAAAATTGTGTTTAGTGATAAAACTCATTTCTGGTTGAACGGCTATGTGAACAAGCAAAACTGCCATGTATAGAGTGAAAACAATCCTCAAGAAGTTCTGCAGGTTGAAAAATGCACTCTATGGTGTGCTTTACACGCTGAAGGCATCATCGGTCCATATTTCTTTAAAAACGATGCTGGAGCTAATGTTACAGTGAATGGTGCTCGTTACAGATCGATGATCAATGATTATTTGTTTCAAAATTTGAATGGTATCGACCCAGAAGTATTTTGGTTCCAACAAGATGGTGCCACACCTCATGCTGCTACCGTAACAATTGATTTATTGAAAGAAAGATTTGGCGATAACATTATTTCCAGAAATGGTGCAAATAATTGGACTCCAGAACCAGAAACAATAGACACTTTGGAAGCCAACATAACTCGTGTTATTGATGAAATAAGGTCTGAATTACACGAAAAAGTGGTCCACAATTGATCTGGTCCAATGCGGTTCCCTAGAGCTAGTCGTGGTGGACATATGCCAGAAATTATTTTCAAATAAAAAAAAAATTGGCTTCAATCTCCTATCACTCTAAAAAAAACACCCGATAGTTAGAAATGGGCGTCACCTTCCTTAAGCCGGATCTCAAGGTAATATACTGAACTCAGAGTGTGGGATATTTAAAATTTAAAGAAGGAAATATAGCCAATTAAATGATTTATAAAATTATTACGAACTGTATTGTCATTGAAAGGGGAATACGGAATGATTATGTGCTTTTATCGCAGACCAGGCTGATGATAAGATGATATTTTATTAGTTCAAACCAGACGATCTATTTAAATGTACCGTAAGCGTATAATCAAAAACAAAAGATCCCAGATATCTGTTCACACAAATTTGCACAATAATTAGGAACTATATCATTCATCTAATAGCTGTTATAATGGGTGTTTCAATAAGAGCGCAAGATCTCAGTGTTAAATAAAACATGGTTTTCTGTAGCAAAGTATTGGAATATTTATTGGAATATATATTGTTTAGAAAATATTCATTTGGGAATTATGTATTATGTTGGAACATAATGTCTTGTAAATGGCCGCTTATTGGCATAAATCTGTGACTTCAGATAACCCCACAGCCAGAAGTCTAAAGGCGTTATTTCTTGAGAGCGTGGAGGCCAATTCTGGTCACCAAATCGGGAAATGACACGATCAGGAGCAAACTCGTACAAGATCGTCAATGTTTCACGGGCGGTATGACATGTGGCACCGTCCTGCTGTAACCACATTTATAAAATCAATAGCTTTCAAATGAGGCACAAGAAACTGTGTTATCATAGCACGATAACGTGGGCCTCATCACTGAAAATGATTTTGTTTACAAAATCAGCAGTTTGCTCAAGGATCCAATTGGTGAATTCTCTTCACTGTTCATGGTCTACTGGCAGAAGTTGTTGAGTCAGTTGGATTTTGTAGGCATGCAGCCGTAAATCTTTAGTGATAATTCGCCTGTTGAAATGTCCAACTCCTGTGCCCGATGGCGTATTGACGTCTCTGGCCTTTTTGTAACACTCGCGAACTGCCGTAATGTTTTGTTCTCAACGACCTTTACGAGCTCGTATCGTACGTTTCACATGACTAACCGAACCAGTACTTTTGAATTTTTTGATTATTCGTCTCACAGTAGATGAATTAGTCACAGTATTCAACCGAACATTGGATGCACTTTACGAATAGTGACAATTAAACTTTCACCATTTTGATAATAATTTTTGTCAATCAGGGCACGTTGTTCTACCGTGTAATGCTCCATGTTTACTAACTCCCATCTGTCAACTTTCGATCTATCACCTTTTAATCATGTGACATTATGACTGTCAAACATGGCGCGCAATTCAAATCTTGCGCTCTTATTGTATTGGTCTAAAAAAAAAAAATACTGACTTGATATTAAACAGTCAAATGATCAAATCTCGAATACAACCTGAATTATATGAATCCAATATCAACTTTTAAACGAGGTATTCGGATCCTTGCTTTTCACTGATAGGGGTCCAAAGCTGTATCTTGAAATGCTAACTTCTTTTTGTTCAATGCACGCCGTCAGACAAGTACCAGTTTCCAATTTCTGAATTAAGTCAATTATCAGATAGCTATTAAACATATGTACTGTTTTAAAGTAAAAAATGTACTGACTTTCTTTCTCTTTCAAACTGAATCAGTTGTTGAATCCTTATCTGATACGAAATGGTGGCTTCAAATAAAGAAGTAAAAGAAGATGGCTTCCTGGTTTATCCGAGTTTATTGGCTCAATATAACCCCAAAACTAAAATCTAAGATACCAATATTTTTCTCTAGGTTAAGACAGTTCGGTAAACCAATTTTTAGCTCCTTCAACTCCACTAAGTCATCTTTCAAACAGATTCAACTAAAAAATGTTAAAAAATGGACGTCGATATCGTCAGTAAAGAAAACATAACTACGCCGTAATTCTAAGAAAATCAGCGCTAAGAGCGCTGAAGTACGGCACCATATGGATCAGGGGTATTTCTAACTGATTCCTGATAAACTGTACGATAGATGGATCTGTACATCAATATTTTAAAATACCCGAATTTCAAGGGTAAAATTTAAGTGTGGCAACTTGAATTCAATTTCAAGAATAAGCATGATAATTTGAAAATAATGAAACTTCCAAAAATTGGCTGTCATTTTTTCAGTCTGTTTTGTCAAATCACCATGGATAGATATAGCGTTCAACAACATGTGCAAATAATAAAATTGTTCGATCGAAATGGATGTTCTGTTCGGGCAACGCCCATTTTATGGTCGCCACAGTCGTTCTACCAAGATAACTATTCGCAGTGTGGTGGACGAATGTGACTCCACTGGTTCAGTAAACAATGGCCAAAACCTGTTCGACGACAAAACGCAAGATCTGCCGAAAACATCGCCTCTGTCCGTGAGAGTGTGGAAAAGAAACCGAGGCAGTCGATTTTGCGTCGCCCACAAGAATTCAGGCTTTCGCACACCACAACTTGGCGAATTTTGAGTCGTGATTTGGGCCTGACCTAGGAAGTTGAAGGTAAACGATCATTGATAACAACGTGAGTTCTATGAATGGACTCTGGAGTATTTGGAAGGCGAACGCTAAAGGTAGATGACTTCCAACTGATTTTGGCTTGAATTAGATGATATGGACACCAACGACATGTGATTTCAACGGGACGGCGCACAGGTCATGTTACATGGGACATTCTGCACGAACGATTTTAGAGCATGTGATTTGCCCCATTTTTTCTTGTAGGATAATCTTAACTCGCAGGTCTATGCGAATAACTCACAAACCACAGCTGCTCAAAGCTAACATAATCCATGCCATCGTTCAAATTAAGCCTAATTTGTTGTGCGTCTCAAGATATGTATTGCCGCCAAAGAAAGCCACTTCGAAACCGCTTAAATATATCATTACCAAATGTTTATGTTATTATTCGTTGTTGTATTGTTTGATTTTTTTTTTTTAATAAAGTTAAATGAAAAAAAGTTTGTCAGTTTGTCAATCAGGGCACGTTGTTCTACCGTGTAATGCTCCATGTTTACTAACTCCCATCTGTCAACTTTCGATCTATCACCTTTTAATCATGTGACATTATGACTGTCAAACATGGCGCGCAATTAAAATCTTGCGCTCTTATTGTATTGATCTAAAAAAAAAAAATACTGACTTGATATTAAACAGTCAAATGATCAAATCTCGAATACAACCTGAATTATATGAATCCAATAAGCTGATGGTCTACTTTTAAACGAGGTATTCGGGTCCTTGCTTTTCACCGATAGGGGTCCAAAGCTGTATCTTGAAATGATAAACTTCTTTTTGTTCAATGCACGCCGTCAGACAAGTACCAGTTTCCAATTTCTGAATTAAGTCAATTATCAGATAGCTATTAAACATATGTACTGTTTTAAAGTAAAAAATGTACTGACTTTCTTTCTCTTTCAAACTGAATCAGTTGTTGAATCCTTATCTGATACGAAATGGTGGCTTCAAATAAAGAAGTAAAAGAAGATGGCTTCCTGGTTTATCCGAGTTTATTGGCTCAATATAACCCCAAAACTAAAATCTAAGATACCAATATTTTTCTCTAGGTTAAGACAGTTCGGTAAACCAATTTTTAGCTCCTTCAACTCCACTAAGTCATCTTTCAAACAGATTCAACTAAAAAATGTTAAAAAATGGACGTCGATATCGTCAGTAAAGAAAACATAACTACGCCGTAATTCTAAGAAAATCAGCGCTAAGAGCGCTGAAGTACGGCACCATATGGATCAGGGGTATTTCTAACTGATTCCTGATAAACTGTACGATAGATGGATCTGTACATCAATATTTTAAAATACCCGAATTTCAAGGGTAAAATTTAAGTGTGGCAACTTGAATTCAATTTCAAGAATAAGCATGATAATTTGAAAATAATGAAACTTCCAAAAATTGGCTGTCATTTTTTCAGTCTGTTTTGTCAAATCACCATGGATAGATATAGCGTTCAACAACATGTGCAAATAATAAAATTGTTCGATCGAAATGGATGTTCTGTTCGGGCAACACCCATTTTATGGTCGCCACAGTCGTTCTACCAAGATAACTATTCGCAGTGTGGTGGACGAATTTGACTCCACTGGTTCGACGACAAAACGCAAGATCTGCCGAAAACATCGCCTCTGTCCGTGAGAGTGTGGAAGAGAAACTGAGGCAGTCGATTTTGCGTCGCCCACAAGAATTCAGGCTTTCGCACACCACAACTTGGCGAATTTTGAGTCGTGATTTGGGCCTGACCCAGGAAGTTGAAGGTAAACGATCATTGATAACAACGTGAGTTCTATGAATGGACCCTGGAGTATTTGGAAGGCGAACGCTAAAGGTAGATGACTTCCAACTGATTTGGGCTTGAATTAGATGATATGGACACCAACGACATGTGATTTCAACGGGACGGCGCACAGGTCATGTTACATGGGACATTCTGCACGAACGATTTTAGAGCATGTGATTTGCCCCATTTTTTCTTGTAGGATAATCTTAACTCGCAGGTCTATGCGAATAACTCACAAACCACAGCTGCTCAAAGCTAACATAATCCATGCCATCGTTCAAATTAAGCCTAATTTGTTGTGCGTCTCAAGATATGTATTGCCGCCAAAGAAAGCCACTTCGAAACCGCTTAAATATATCATTACCAAATGTTTATGTTATTATTCGTTGTTGTATTGTTTGATTTTTTTTTTTTAATAAAGTTAAATGAAAAAAAGTTTGTCAGAGGTTTTTCTTGTCACCCTGTACAGTTTGACGAACTCGCTTCACAAATTGATCCACATATTGCTATGAGGGCATTTCATGCCTATTACATAAATTTCTAATAGTATGGATAGAAGATTCACCACTTTGTAAGTAAGTTTTTAATTTTTCCCACTTTTCTTCAAGCGTAAATGGACCCACTTCATTAATATCAAATACTGCACTAACTTCCTTTCAAACGACCAATCACAGAAGTGTTGCCAGACTCAAAATAATCACTACTTTGAACCGTAAATGCCACCTCTGACTTTCAGACAAAGTTATTGCACTTTTTTACAGGTCAAACCAATTCACGCCACAATTAATCAATTCAGGAAAGTTTTAGCAGATCGTTGATCTTATATTTTTTTCATTAGTGTCATAACTAAAACAATTCAAAAGCGCAACCTGCCCTTTTTTCAGAAGTAGGTTAGAAGGGACAAGAAGAGTTTAAATTTCCCTAGTAACGGAAATTATTACGAAATTAAAAATGACGTCTTATAACGAGCTCATCAAGCTTAACCAAGAATTAATTCAGTACATCTTCCTTTGAAATATATGGTCGTGGAATTACGAAGTTTCATTTCTGCCTCTTTCATTTTTAATTTCTTTACAAATTACTGATGTTATTACTCCGTAATTATCTCTTCTTGTGCTCCGGGGGTGGTTTCCTTTGCAGGGTTATTCGAAAATTTGTTTGTTATTCTGCGATTTCCTGGCAAAAAAAAGAAGGGAAATAATGAGTCTTTTGCTAATTTTTTTCTGTTCCTAATTGTTCATTTTTCAGATTTAATTTAGTAGAGTGATTCCACAATAATTATTTTGATGAGAATAAACTGGGAAAGAGCTTTCACATTTATGTTGGGAATTTAAGCTCAGCTGGGACAAAAAATGCACAATTAGAAGTCGAACATTAAGCGGTTTGCGTCTTCTTGGAGGTTACTTTGTACTGAATATAAAATGAACGAGTTAAGCTCCATTGGAATATCACGAACAGAAATTGGGATGGGTGCATAACTATTGTATGTAATGGTATATTTTGGATTTAAAAAAGTTTTTACTCACACGTTAAAAGTATTCCAGAAATTCACGAAGTGTGCTCAACAGCAACGAAAGAGAAAATTATAATGGAGATTAGGACCCAGACGGTTGATAGAATTAAGAACCACGTTTCAAGAATATGTGTTCACATTCATCCTGTTCATTTAACACAAGGATATATCGTTTTGGTTATCCTTCGGCAAAGAAAACTTCCGATAGTATGAATTATCTTCTGAAATCCATGAGAAAATTCGTCCATTGAATGGAATAAGAGTATATCAACATATGAGCCCCAATTTTACAGCCATTATCAAGGTAATTGTTCTTGATAATGGCTCTCTATATATATTTTGAAATCAATATTTGTATAAAAAATATTTATTTCTCTTATAATATTGTATATACAGGGTGTTTCACGAATGATTGTACAGGCTTTCAGGGCATTTTGATGAGTCTGAATCAGTGCTCGAAATGTACCCTAACTATATTAGTTTAAGAGATACAGGATGTTTTATGTATTTTATCAAAAATTTTTAATCGGCATAACTCTTGAACGCCTGCATCGATCTTCATGAAAATTTGAGGGAATGAGTATAGGCCAATGCCTAATATTTGCATCTAATCACTTGTCGATAGCGCAGGTCCGGGTTGAGAAAATTATATTCTTTATCCCACATCTTGTAAAACACCCTGTACATCGAATTTTCGAAAAGTGAAATTCTCCTTAGAATCTACCATGAATACTCTTTCAAACAAGCTCATTTGAAATAATGACACACTTCGCATCAATATTTTATGAGCTATTGAATATCTGGAATTTTCGATTCATAGTAAACGCGGACCTGTTTCTCCGAATAATGCCTTAATTCATATTGAATGAATTTAATTTCTTAGTATCATGACTTAAGGTAGCATTTCAAGCCTGTGGGGGCGCCCCCTAACGGGGTGCGAGCATACCGAAGGGAAAAATTTAGATATTCAAAAAAAATTATAACTGACTGAAATCAGACACACGTATACAAAACGAAATACTTTTCGATATCTTATTTACATTTTCGCAAATAAATTCTTTCATACCCCTTCCCCCATCAATTTTTGTATGTGATTTGTTCTCGAAAATTTCCCTATTTCTTTCATTAGCCTTTCTTTCTGGTCTACTATTTATCTTCTCACATGCTGCTTGAATCGATCTGAAGCTTAAGAATCATTCATTTTCAATGCTATGTGAAAGATCACAGAAGAAATTCGTTTACTCTGAATTCAACCCATTTCAAAATCAAGTGGCTCATGATAAGATTTTTGACATTTCAAACCATTCTTGATTGTTTCGGTCTCTACTTGACGGAAATTCATCGTAAATGATTTGAAGTAAAACACTTTCTTTCCGTTTATTTTTATTTTTCAACGACAATTGTTTCGTCAATTACATATTGACTTCGTCAGGTGAGTATGGTAACTAACTGCTTTTACAAAATCTTTCTCCTTAAATACAAGTTTCACTCAAAATACGTGATAAAATGAAGTTTACAAGGAATTTATTAAAAAAGGTTCAACAACGGAGAACAGTTCACATCTGTTTGGTCGTTCAACAAAATATTCATTTTATGATGCCGGTTTATTTCCATTGCTTCTAAAAGGTCCAATCTATTGCATTTGTTCTCGAAATGGAGAACTTCAAAGTTATGGTCAAAATCATGCCCGGATTCTTGTAGATGTCTGGCATAAGTGGAGTTTGATTTATTCTTAACGAATGAATTCCGGTGTTCCTGGATCCTACTCTCAAAAGATCTACCCGTTTGGCCAATGTATACATATGGACATGTACCACAATTTAACCTATATACGCCTGATCGCTTGTTCTTATTGAAGATATCTTTATTATTTTTTATTAATTTACCTAAAGAATTTATTGTTTTATATGAGATATTGACATTTCGTTTTTTCTTTAAATATCTAGCTATTTGTGCAGATTTTTGTCCTATGTATGGTAAGCAAATAAACTTTTCATTTTTTCTGATATGTGGATAAACTAATGACATAGATTGTTTCAGTTTAATTGTATTCAATAGTTGATCAATAATTTGAATATCAAAACAGATTTAATCTGTTGTCTTCTACAATTTTAATTTAAAAAATTCTTTGAGGAAACTTTAAGAATTAAATTAATGTCTTTATAAGCACTGCTCATATTTAATAGACGTCAAAATTCATCATATAATATTAAACGGAATTAAGAAAAACCAACGAATATAAACTGTCAATTGAAATTAAAATATAAATAAGCAAACATTTTTTGTTTCGTTCCAGGCATGCGTAATGAACTCTTCAGACAAACTTACGAAGCCTTGTTTGTTACAAAATGTATTGTTTTCTCTTTCTCAAAAATATGTTATTTTTCATTAATATAGGATCAGAAAACAATACATTCGCTTGGTGCCCGAATGTCATTAAAAATTCATTTCCTTTATTCACACCTGTCATTTTTTCCTGAAAATTTGGGAGCTGTCAGTGACGAGCAGGGTGTACGAATACTGAGTATACTGATATGTTGTTAGTTTATGGATTTTGTAAGTGCAATGATCGTGAAGTTGCTAGGGAATATCGAACGCTATATCTGGATCGTCGAATTCTAAGCACCAAACATTCCAACATGTTAATCGCTCACTTGGTGAAACTGGACACTTTTTGTTAGTAAGTAACGAGAAAGAGCAACTTCGATGGTAAAAAATGAAGGCATAATAGAAGCTGTCTAAGAATCCCTCAACCAGCACTCGGCGTCTTGGTTCAGTTTTAGGTTTGCCACATTGTCAGGTCTGGCGAGTTCTGCACCGTGAAAAGTGGCATCCATTTCATTTACAATCCGTCCAAACCTTGGAGCCAGGCGATGAACTACCGAGGATGCGATTTTGCAAATGGGTTTTGCGGAACCAACGAGCTATCTTCAGAACGCAATGCACATATTTGGTCCAGAGTAAATAGGAAAGTGACTAGAAAACGCAATTCACAACATCGTTTTTTAGTCAATATTTGGTGTGGAATTTACAATAATCGCCTAATTGGACCATCTATTCTTCCACACAGGCTGAATGGAGTGACATATCTACAATTTTTGATCGAGCATTTGCCAAGGCTCTTGAATGATGGAAACAAAATTACAAGAGGAATGTACTTCCAACATGATGGAGCTTCGGCACATTTTACCCGTGAAATTATAGCGCATTTGAATGAAGTTTATCCAGATGATTGGTTTGGTAGCATGCAATCTTACATGCTTGGATTATTTTCTCTGGGGGCACTTAAAAAATGAAGTTTACTCTGAAGAAATCATAGACAAGGAGCATCTGTTTCGTATATTCTGATCATACAATCTCCTCATGAAATTCTGCAGGAATATGTGCTTTATCAGTCTACCTGCATTAACATTTATGACATGTATCGGGTGTTTTTTTTAGAGTGATAGAACTTTCTATAGGGATAACTGTGATTTGACAGCATGTAGAAGCCATGTTGTTTTGACATTTCTGTTCAGCAAGCATTGATAATTTATCATGAAAAGACTCACGCCGCAACAACGTTTACAAATTGTTGAAATTTATTTTTAAAATCAGTGTTCTATTTGTCAAACTTATAGAACATTCGTGAAATTTATGGTTTACATAATCGTCCATCAGAGCAGCTTATTCGTCGAACTATCGATAGATTTCCGACAACATTTTCTCTACTCGATGCAACAACAACAACAAGACAAATAACTGTACGTACAGAAGAAAATATCGCTGCTGTTAGTCATAGTGTTAACGATGATCCAGATTTGTCTATTCGTCGACGTTTACAACAGGTTGGACTCTGTGCATCCACCACATGGAAAATTTTGCGTAAAGATCATGCGACATAACTCCACTGGATTATTTTCTTTGGTATTATGTCAAGTCATTGGTTTATGCTCATGAACCAGAAAGAGTTGACGCTTTGGAAGCCAACATAACTCGTGTTATTGATGAAATAAGGCCTGAATTACTCGAAAAAGTGGTCCGAAGTTGGTCTGGTCGAATGCGGTTCCTCAGAGCTTGTCGTGGTGGACATATGCCGAAAATTATTTTTAAAACATGGATGTATAAAATTATCTTTCAAGTAAAAAAAAATTGGCTTCAATCTTAATTTAAATGTGTTTTATTTCAGTTTAAAGTTCTATCACTCTAAAAAACACCCTATAGAATTGTGTCTCTCTCTGTGAAACTCTGATTTTGTTCAAATATTTTCAATACTTTTCAGTAGCTTAATATTTATATTAAGTTTGTTAATGAAGTTCCTACTCTCATACTGTTGTGATTTCCATGTCACTGAGTATAGAATAAATACAATAATAATTCATTGGTGTTGCAATTTTCATGAGCATGATTGTGTAATTAAATTATACAATGGTGGTAGGTTGTAAGCTACCCATACATATTCCAGTTAATTTTACATTATGTCAAGCAGATTAAACATAACTAAATATATAAAGAATTCGTTTTGCATTAATCGATATCCAATAAGTACCTTTCGACGGTTTAATTCCGAACTGCGGGCATAATTCAAAATTAGTCATCGCAATAAATGCAGACACGATTTAATATTTTAAAAAGGCCAGCAAATCAAAACGAAATACCCCCTCTGGCTATAAATTCATTCGAAACTAATTATCAGATTGTGAATGAATTTCCAAACTTATTGATATTTCATAATTTAATTTGCAGATCGGTTGGAAGTTCGAAATGAAACCGCTGGTTCGAGTTCTGAATTATTCAGGTATTAATCAAAATATTCAGTTGCAAGTTCCTACGGAATAACTGGAGAACTGTGTATTAATTTTAGCCTGTGATGACAGGGTATTAGTTGCGTGTTTCGTTTTGTGTGCAACTTCTCCTATGATATGGCTATTGGTCGGTAGAGCAAGGGTTTTTTGGTTCTAACTTTACACTTGATGACGATTCATATTAAATACGCATCACAGGGTTTGATATTGAGAAATAGGGGGAAAGAGAATGAGTTTCAACCACTGCGCATCTTAATTTTGGGTAACAATACTGAGGCCGCCATTGTCTACTTTCGGAGGTTACATCTTCAAAGAAATAGAGAGTCAACTAACCTAGAATTCATTAATAAGGAGTATGAGCTATGGTAATTGAAAGTTCTATAAATCGAGACAGTGTAACATACATCTGTATAACAATTCTATACTCGAACAAAATCGACAAGGTTTTGTAGGTCACAGAGGCAAATTGCAGATATGCGCACGTAACTGATTGGTTTTCGTTAGTGCAATGCATGCTAGTGACTCCAAATCTGTCCATTATCTATATTCGGTGTACAATACTCCGAAGACATTACTAATACACTAGCGCCATCTAGAGTATGCAAAATACATACACAGAGACTCTAAGATATTAATAATACACTAACGTTATCTAGAGTATGCTAAATACCTACAAGACATACCTTTGCGTGTTAATTCAAGTAAAGAAATGTATTCCCGATAATTTCACGTTACGAACGCAGAATAAACTTTCCTCATGCTCAAGAGACCATAAATTGCCGTGATGCTCAAAAATTAGCATATGCATATCAAAATAAAATAATCCGGCTGATCCGTACCAAAAATTAATAATAAGGAGTATGAGCTATGGTAATGTAAGTTCTAGAAATCGAGACAGTGTAACATATATTTGTATAAGAATTCTATACTCGAACAAACTCGACAAGATTTTGTAGATAACAGAGGCAAATTGCAGACATGCGCACGTTTCAAACTGATAGGTTTTCGTCATTGCTATTTATGCTAGTGACTCCAAATCTGACCAGTATCTATATTCGCTATACACAGAGACTCCAAAGATATAACTAATACACTAGTGCCATCTAGAGTATGCAAAATACATACACAGAGACTCTAAGATATTAATAATACACTAACTCCATCTAGAGTATGCAGAATACGTACAAGACATACCTTTGCGTGTTAATTCAAGTAAAGTTCTTGTAAAGTCTTGTATGTATTTTGCATACTCTAGATGGCGTTAGTGAGACGTCATGGTTTTTGGAAGTACTAAGAAGTCAGTTTTGTCATCGAAAAAAACTTCACCACAAACTATAATTGTTCCTCCTCGAAAAGGATGAACTTCTTGAATATAGCGGCGGTTCCTTCTTATGAGTTTACGTGCCCATACCCTTATTCGTAGACTATCAGAAGAATGTCCATATTTGGACACATCAGTGAAGAGTACGTAAATAGAACTCTTCTTAACAAACGTCTCGATGTTAGATACACTTCATAGGGACTTCTTCGAACTGTGCTTAGGGAAACCTAAGTACCTGTAGCATCTCGAAGACTGACTAGGCATTTTGCATGTGAGAGGCCGTCTTCTCACCGAAAAAATTGAAAAACGGTCTCCTACTTGCGTTGTTGCCCATGGTCTACCACTTCTGGATCTTTGACGAACAGTTTCAGTGGAAAAGTAAACGTAATATCAGATTTCGACTAACATTGAAGAAATTGGCCACTTGCACTTGTGTTCGACGAGCTGGAAGAATCTCAAGGCTTTGTTGGCATCGTCCTCGGATAAAACTTGTCTTGGCATGATGAAAATTCAATTTTTAATTGCATAGAACCCATTGATCTCATTGAGAAGGAAATATAGACTGAAGAAAAAATGTTGAACAGTTCCAGCCGTTACTATTTCATAGTTGATCATAATTAAAACAAAATTTTTACTACTATGTTTTACTACCAACAATTTTTAGATGTTTTACAATATGTGAGGTTTACATGTTTGCAACTAGTTTCGAACTTTCATTTATCTTCAGGCAACTGACCTCTTAGCACATGGTACAGGATATTTTATGTGGTTATGACTTACAGGAATTTTGTCTCGACCAGATGTTAGAAAAAATAGAAAGTTTTTGGGTAATTATGAGGGTAGGATGTTATTTGAATGCATTGAAAATTTGGAAATTACATAGATCAGTTTGATCATTCATTATCTCAAGAATATTTTTTTGCACCAATTTATAAACTTCAATGGACTCCAGATAGTTAATCTTCATTCCTTTTGATTCCACATGTAATATTTTTAGGTTATCGATTGTTGAGAATATGTGCCCGTTTTCGATGAAATGTGTTGCGTTCGTGGAACTTTTTTTATTTTTGGAGAAATCCATTCGATGTTCATTATACCTTGTATGAAATGAACTTCCTGTCTGACCTATATATTTTTTATTGCAAGTTGAACATGTTAACTCATCAGTTTTCACTCACATCAATCGATATATGTATCCCCATAACTCAAACCACTCATGCTCACAAAAAATTTCAGCCTACCGATCGATGATCCATAGAGCCTTTTCTTTTCCCCTGTCCAAGAACAACCGTGAAGCTGAAATTGATACTATCAAAAAAATAGCCGCAAACAACGGTTTCAGTCATAAGATAATAGATAAAATAATTAAACACAAAATGTCCCAAATTGCCAGAAACCAAATTTACCCTTCTTTTAAAACAAAAGAAACCAAAGAGTTCATTTCTCTCACGTACTTCTGTGACATAAGTGAAAAAATAGCCAATAGTAGGTATATCAAAACTTGATATCAAAATAGCTTTCAAATCAAAAAATAAATTGTCATCTCTGTTATTCAATGCGAAATATCCAACTCCAAATTTACTAAAATCAGGAGTTTATGAGTTAACATGTTCAACTTGCAATAAAAAATATATAGATCAGACAGGACGTTCATTTTATACAAGTGTAATATCGTGGGTAAAATAATATAAGTATGTTTAACTCAGACTTTGATAATAAAATAACAATGTACACAACTCGAGTTACAACAGAAAAAGAGAAAGTTTTTAGGTTACCAAGCGTACCTAACTTAAACCATAGAATGAAATTAACATAGAAAGTATTTTCTTCATTTATTTTACAATTACTACTTTTATTTATATACATGATATTACACTCCTCCGTCACTAAATCTTTTAGGAGGTCTTATATTTGATCTTGAACGGTTTTTTATATTAGGGGATAACAAAGCACTTTCACTTGTTTGTGCACTGTCTCCCTCCACTAAAACTGACTTTTCATTATTAGACGGTAATTCATTTTCAACAGATTTCGGAACCCTATTGTGATCCTGAAAATCTGGTGGTTTAACTTCCTGACTAGGAACAATTTCCTTTGGTTCAATGTTATTACTTCTAGAGTTTTTTATAGAAACAGATTCTTTCACACTTGTTTACATTTTCTACTTTATTTTTGGTATTGACGTACGTTTCGTCTTTGCTTGAAACACTTCATCAGAATACGAAGTAACAGTTGTTGTAGAATGAATTTATAAGATTTTTTACAGAAGGTGTACATGTGTTTTTAAATTGTTCGTCGGGTTGGTTTTCTCAAAGAATATTCCCTTCAGAATCGTGTTCACTCGATCCCTTGTAAATATTGAATAGAGGGGTGTAATAAAAATCTATTTGTTCATTTACTAGGTTATCGCTGTTTTTATGTTTATTTATTTCGTAAATTTCACTTAAGTTCAATTTTAGACCTCTATTTTCATTATGTAGAATTTCTATTTCTTTTGTGAAAGAATGGTTATTTTCAAGAAGGTGTTTAGCATAATGTGAATCTTTTTTATTTTTATCGAAACTTCTTTTATGTTCTATTAGGCGTGTACCGAAATTTCTACCTGTTCTACCAATATAAATCTTTGGGCAATCTGGGCAAGTGAGTTTGTATACACCTGATAATTGAAGTTTATCCATACTGTCTTTATTGTTTTTGATGTATTTGCTAATAGGATTGTTTGTCTTGAAAGAGACTTTAATATTTTCTTTTTTAAGTAGGTTTTTTAATTGAATACTAATGTTTCCGAGATATGTGAGGCTAACGTATTTGTGTTCAGATAGATCAGATGTTACTGGATAAATTTATTTTATTGTGTTTTTGTGTATACGTTGGTTAATTAAATTATCTATTAGGGATGTATTATATCCATTGTTGCAAGCGAAACGTACCTCAATACCAAAAATAAAGTAGAAAATGTAAACAAGTGTTTTATTTTATAATGACAATTACAACTGATTTCTACCAAGCAACGGCCCAATCTATCATAAATATTCTTTCACATTAATATCACAAATGTCATCATAAAAACTTCCTACTTTCCTCATTTGATCAATATGCCTCCTCCAAATTAATTTTTCCTTCAATGTTTTGCAATTATAATTTTGAGTACCGAGAATCTGTACAATTACAGTCTTTTCCCAAGTGATTTTATTTGGTGTTCGATAGTCTTTAATATAAACAACCTCACCTTCTTCAAATTCTACCATTCTTTTACCATGGTATTTAATCTGTCTTTCCACAGCTTTTGAACGCTGACTTTTTGTTAACAGGTCTAATCGAGTTTTTACATGTCTTCCAAACATTAATTTCTATGGTGTTTCACCAGTGGTACAGTGTGGTGTATTACGGTATGAAAATAAATATTTACTCATTAATATTTCCGTACTCTCTGATTTTGTCCTGATATCTTTGAGGTATTTATTTAAGGAATTCTTAAATGATTTTACACCGTTTTCTGCAGGACCATTTGTTGAAGGATGATACGGTGGGGATCTAATATGAACAATATCATTAAAATTACAAAATTTTTCAAATTCTTCGGAAACTAATTGTGGACCATTATCTTATACAATTGTATTCGGTAAGCCAAACCTAGCAAAACAATCACGTAATTTGTTTATAGTGGTAAAAGAATCTAATTTTTGCATTTCATAAATTTCAGGCTATCTCGAAAATGAATCTATAATGATCAAATATGTTTTATTATGGTAAGGCCCCAGAAAGTCGATATGAATCCTATCATATACATGTTTACCTTCTTGGAATTTAATTAGTTTGGATTTTTCTCGCGTTTTCATGAAAGTCGCGCAAGCATCACAGTTTTTAACATAATTTTCAATATCTCTTTCCAAACTTGGCCACCAGACATACTGTCTGGCTAAAACTTTCATTTTAGTCATGCCATTGTGAGCACCATGAATCTCATCCAACATCTGACTTCTTAATTTTGTTGGCATTACTCGATTACCCCACATTATCAAATTATTCTCAATACTTATTTCGGAGAATTTTCTTTTGAATATTTCAAATTGTTCGTTAATTTCATCTGGCCAGCCGTTCCTAATAAACAAATAAACTTTACTTAGTATTGGATCTTTCCTTGTTTCGTTCGCTATATTATTTGCACTGATCGGTATTTGATCTAATAAGATATTACAATATTCGATGTCTGGGTCTGCCTCTGTCACGGTTATTGGTATTCGCCATAACCCATCAGCCCCGCCATTTTCACTGCCTTTAATATGTTTGAATCGAATCCACTCAAGAAAACAGCCCATCGCTGTAAGCGTCCTGCCGCCATTTGAGGTAACCCTTTGTGTTCTCCAAATAATGCCTTCAACGTAAATGATCTGAACACAAATAAAATTTATTTCCGATCAAATATTGATAAAATTTGTGTACCCCCCAGTATATAGCGAGAGCTTCCTTGTGAACAACTGAATAGCCCAATTCGCTTTTATTTAATGTTCTTGAGACAAAACTAATAGGTTTATCTGTTCCATCTTCATATACTTGCAAAAGAACCGAACCTATTCCTACTTTAGAAGCATCACAAATTACTTTAAGTGGAAGCCTTGGGTTAAAATGTGCTAAAGGTTGGTCTGATAAAATAATTCTTTTTGATTCAGTGAATGCGGTATCACAATTTTGGACCACTTAAATTGAACATTATTTCTAAGTAATGCGTACAAAGGTTCTAATAACGTTGATATATTTTTTATAAATCTAGAATAGTTAATCATTCCCACATATGCCTTTACTTCACTTACATTTCTTGGTCTTGGGCATTCTGCAATAGCTTTAGTTTTTTCTGGATCTTTGTGCAAACCATTTTTATCTATTATATGACCTAAATATGATATCCTTTTTTCAAAAAATTTGCATTTTTCGAAGTTCAGCGTGAAGCCAGCATTTAGTAATCTCTCAAAAACGTTTTTTAAATTTTCCAAATGATCTACCCTATTTTCCCCGGTAACCACAATATCATCTATGAATATTATTACACCTTTTAACCCTTGGAGAACTTTCTCCATGGTATTTTGAAAAATTGAAACCGCTGGTTTTGTACCATATGGCAACCTATTTACTTTCTATATACCTCTGTGGGTACTCCACGATAAAAGAATTTTTGTTTCGTTGTCTAATTCTAATTGGTTATAAGCGCATAGCAAATCCAATTTAGTAAATTCCTCCCCTCCTTGAAGAGCTGCGAACAATTCTTCAATCCTTGGCAGGAGATGCTTAAAATCTTCAAGATGTTCATTTATTTTAATCTTATAATCGGCACAAATTCTAATCTTGCCATTAGGCTTCAATACCGGAACTAAGGGAGTACCCCATTCGGAATTTTGAATACGAGTGATAACACCTTGTTTTTCTAACTCGTCCAATTCTTTATCCATCAGTTCTTTGAATTTGAATGGAACCGGTCTTGGTTTACAGAAAATCGGTTTAACTTCAGGATCTACCGAGAATTTTACTTTTCCTAATTTATACAAGCCTAACTTATCTGTTCAAATTGTTTAAGAATTTTGTCTAAATTGTCGTTATGATCGAGTTTGTTCACATTAGACACCATCGAACCCTGCAAGGCAATATTGAATAATTTAATTAAATCTCTACCTAATAATGGAACCATTCCATTTTTGACTGTAATGAGTTTGCAATTCCTTTTAAGAACATTTTGATATTCAATGTCCACATAAATCTCTCCATCTGGAACAATTACATTACCCTCGTATGTTTTCAACTTAATTTTCGTTGGAAATAATTTACAATTTTTAAATATGTGTTCAAACACATTACCAGGAATAACAGAAATTCCCGCTCCTGAGTCCAGTTCCATTGTCAAAGGTTTTTTATTAATATGCACTTGAACTTTAAATAGTTCAGTAGAACTGGTTCTACGTTTAGTCACAAAAACATATCAATGAAATCTGTTGGACTACTCTGATCCTCTACTATAATTTGTTCCTTTACAAAGTGATTGCGGTTTGAATAACAAACCTTTGCCAAATGTCCAACCTTTTTACAAATTTTACATTTATAAGTTTTGAACTTACATTTACTGAAATTATGATTTTCCTCACCACAACTTCTGCATTTGGCTTTCTTTTCTTCCTGAATCTTCGGCTTGTTTTCTCTTTTCTCTTCCCTTGGGTATGGTTTTCTTCCATCTGCTCTTTTCCTTGATTCTTGGGTAAAACTAACCTTGTTTATCGTTTGGGTGAAAGAACTGGTTACTGCTGCTTCTTTCCTGAATGCTACTTGCACAATTTCTTCCAAAGAAATGGTATGGTCCTCTTCACAAACTCTGTCTAGAATGGCACTCCTTTTCAAACCTGACACGAACCTATCCTTAAGTATTTCGTTCAGGTTATTTCCAAATTTACATTGGATCGCTTTGGTTTTTAAACGAACAAATAATTCTTTAATACCTTCATTGTCTAATTGTGTCAGGTTGTAGAATTCTATTCTTTCCTTGAAGACAGAAATCTTCTGTGAAAATTGTTCCTTCAATATCCTGCACAGTTCGTGATAACTTTTTCCTTTTGGAAGTTCTGGATCACACAATCCTCCTAGTATTTCATATGCCTGTTCACCCACCATTGTTAGAAGAACTGCTACTTTCTTGTTGTCCTCGATATAATTAGCCTCGAAATATGGTTCCATCCTCTCCTGATATGTGCACCAGTCTGTTCCCATTTGATATTCATTTAAAACACCTATCGTACCTCTTATGATATTTGGATATTGGCTAACAGCCGCTGAATCGCCTTGATTCTTCTGGGAAGTTGATTTGTGTGCCATTTCGTAATATTGTAGATAACTTCACAAATACCAATTTTCCTCGTCGCCACTTGTAATATCGTGGGTAAAATAATATAAGTATGTTTAACTCAGACTTTAATAATAAAATAACAATGTACACAACTCGAGTTACAACAGAAAAAGAGAAAGAGTTTTAGGTTACCAAGCGTACCTAACTTAAACCATAGAATGCAATTAACATAGAAAGTATTTTCTTCATTTATTTTACAATTAATCCTTTTATTTATATACATGATATTACAACAAGGTATAATGAACATCGAATGGATTTCTCCAAAAATAAAAGAAGCTCCATAATTGCAAAACATTGCATCGAGAATGGCCACATATTCTCAACAATCGACAACTTAAAAATATTACATGTGGAATCAAAAGAAACGAAGCTCAATTATCTGGAGTCCATTGAAGTTTATAAATTGGTGCAGAAAAATATTCTTGAGATAATGAATGATCAAACTGATCTATGTAATTCCCAAATTTTCAATGCATTCAAATAACATCCTACCCTCATAATTACCCAAAAATTTTTTATTTTTTCTAACATCTGGTCGAGACAAAATTCCTGTAACTCTCACTTTTTTATTATCATTACGTTGTACCTGAATCTACATAAAATACCCTGTGCTTAGGAGTCAGTTGCCTGAAGATGAACGAAAGTTCGAAACTAGTTGCAAAAATGTAAACCTTACATATTGTAAAACATCTAAAAATTGTTGGTAGTAAAACATAGTAAATTTGTTTTAATAATGAAGAAAAAATTATTAAATTATGCAGTTCTGAGACACATGGATAAAAAATGATTGAATTCGATAAAAACTTGCTTCACGATGAACCGGGAGAAGTTTATATAATCATGAGTTTATCTAATTGAAAAAAAAAAAACACGGGAAATATGCATCTTCGGAAACATCAATATCCCTAACTTTGGACGAGCAGTTAATACGTAATAATACAGCTGAAATGAGTTTCGAACTACCGGAAGAGTACAATTTTGTGTATTTCAAATAAGGAAATAATTAATTCCTTCAAAAATAACACCTTTCCTAACATAAAATTCCCCATTTCACCGTATTTGTGAACCACCAGTCATGGTGGGTGAATATTTATATATATTCACAATAACTGTTTTTCCATTTAATCCTTGTGTACTGAAAACAGAATACTGTGTATTCTGTAATAGAAACCGTAAAATGGAATTTTTAATTTGATCCATAATGCGCAGGTAGACGAACAACAGTACTTTGTTATCGTTCAATTACCTGAAAACTGAACACCCACATCAAATTAATTTGTGTAATTAATTCATCGAACGTGGTGATTAATAATTAGGTCCGCCCCGTGGAACCTCCACCTAATGAACCATGAATGGTACAGTAAACCGATTATGAAACGGGTAGTGCGGTGGCTAAAACACAAACGGGAACGAGATAACCGTATGAATGCGATAATTATCCCTTTAAAGTTTTTAGCGTCCACGGAACTGTCTTTATAGTCCGTTCATATTAGGATTTCACCCGTTAATGAGAGATAATAAACTGGAAATTGGCGTTTTAAAAGTTGTCTCCCAAATCTCATCAAATCTGTGTCGTAAGTTATTGAACGTCAAAGGTCACTAACCTCGGTTTTTCGTCATTATCTTGCTTTATACAGGGTTTTCCAACGAAAATTTGACCTCCCCCCAGAACTCAGAAACGAAGAATTTTCGAAGATTTAAAAAAAATAGGTCAACTTCTGTTTCGAGGGGGAAGAATTTCTATCATGATTTTGTTCCGAAAAAACCACCCCCATGAAGGTGGCATCGACCCTCAACATTTTTCGAATAGGGAAGAGATGTCGAGTGTTGGTTAGTTTGAAAATAATTCGTGTGCACAATCCAGTTAAAATTTTCAATATCGGTTCACTATTCACGAAATAATGTAATATTGAACTTACCGTCAAAAATTGATGTTGAATAGACAGTTGAACCGCCCAAACTCGAGAACCTAACAGTTTTGAAGAAAATTCTTCGTTTCTGAGTTCTGGGGGAGGTAAGTTTTCAATGGGACACCCTGTATAGCTATAATGATGGTAATATTCGCTATAAAAATTGTAGAGCATAAAATTTGCTACCAATTTTGTTTCAAACATTTTTTCATGCGTTCAACCGTTTTTGAGTAAGAAGGCAATATAAAATTGCTATTTTATATTTTATTGCTAAACATATTATTAATCAAGATCAACCATGAATATCGGTTGGAATTACCTTGTATAAAGTTATTAAATCAGTGAAATATGATAAGCAATTAATAATTTGTGATATTTATTAGGTTATCCATTGTAAAGGGCTTTCCAATAAGAGGTTTCGAATGAATGGAGTATGCGGTTGGCTCTAGGTGAAACACTATAACAATTTTATTGCAAAAAATTTACACAGTTCTTATGTTTCTCAATTTATTCATAATCCTGACACGTGTTTCGGTCTTTCGACCATCTTCAAAGGAGTACAAAAAGGAACTAAACTTGAAATTGAAAACTTTTATGGCGCATGAAAATATCAGCATCCAATATAGGGCTGTTGCCAAAGAGTATTTGGGGCTTTGTTAAATCCCCCTTTTTCTCAATGGCTCTTTTGATTGAAGAATCACCAAATAGTGCATCAATTTACCCTTATCAACATTATATAGTAAAGTGACCTCTTTCTCATTAAAAATTTAAAATTTTTTTATATCAGACAAGATAATTTTCTGTCAAATCGTTAGAAAACTTTGAATTATTTATTAGTTAATACATTGAATTAATAAATTTTTACATAAAAGTTTTCGTTGATAATAGTATCCGGTTGCTAATCTATTTGAAGATAGCAATATAAAGCATAGGCGGGGATTCAATACGAAATTCGACTGTTATGTTTCCATTAGTATGCCACAAAAATCCAAATTAATTCCACCGTTGCAATGGTTAAAACAAACCCCAAACAGTACACCACAATTAACTAATCTTGGTGTAAAAAATAGCTATGACTGAATTGGTACAACGGAAAAACAGAATCAAACAGACTTATGGCAACGAGCGGTAAACAGTTTTCGAATCCGGACTGTGCAACTTGCATCTGTGTTACAGTTCGAAACTCAAATAGAGCGGAATGGGTTTTGTTGATTGTCCGGCCTAAGCAGCAGACATGCATGTTTCTTAGCTTGTTGGCCAATTATCAGTGCAATGTCGTGATACCGACGAATGAACATAGCCACGCATATGCCTGCATAGGGATATTAATGTTTTGCCAAACTAAGGCACGCGAATACACATACGCAGCAGACCATATCAGGCTAAGTCAAGAATCGAACTGCATTCCCTGATAGTTCAAGCGTCACAGACGAAGAATTCACGCTCAATTAATATTCTATTAAGACGCTATGCCAACAATTAGCATTTCTCTTCAAATAATTTAATTCATTTAGAAAGATTATGTTCGTGAATAGGCGACATCCAATGAGCTCCCTAAATGTGCCCATTAGAATATTTTTTACTATCTTAAGAATACTGAATGATATTCATATCGATTGTGTCCATTATTTTGCATGTTATGATTTCATTATTGAAATTTTTCCGAAAAAACATTTTGTTGTGATATTTACTAGATAAGTAGAGGAAACTATATAATATCCCGATATTAAATACGTATTAAGCCGAAATGTAACGTTACTGGTTGGGTATACAATAGTTACCAGGTTAAAAGGTTTTCGGCGAAATTAGAACGTCCTGTTACAAAATGGCGAACGCGCAGCTTTTAAATAAATATGCAATCAATGCCATTACATCCGTTCACAAATATTTATTTTGTAAATTATTGAAGAAAAAACATAATATGTAATAAGAGAAAGTGAAACTTTTAGGAAATCGTAAGAAGACGTATTTCATTGCAAAATTAGGTCAAAAATCTATATAATATTCATTTACATAAATCCTCAAGTAGAATCATGTTGCGAACGAACGAGTTTTTCAGGAACTTCATTCAGTTCTGTGAAGATGGGGTAAAACCTCGAAACTGAAATCGTATAACTGTACACATTTTTCGAAACCGAAACGTAGTTGCTGTGAAGGCACCAATAATCCATCAAATTTACATATGAATTAGAGAAGAACTGAAGTATCAATTTGCTAGACTTAAATATCACAAGATTAAATAATTCACATGATTTGAGCATATACAGATATCAACATACATAAAACGTCTAATCATCCCTCCAATCAAAAAATGTCAACTTATAATAGCTTTATCCATAGATAAGTACCCATGAACCCCCAGAATTTTTCAATATACTCAAACAAATAGCATTTTATGTCTTCAATCCAACCCTTATAGATATAATGATGAACAATAAATAGAAAAAGATAGCATTAACTCCCGTTTATCTTACCACAAAAGACCCCATTCTAAAAAAATCCATACAAATTTCATATATAAAATAGAATATCCGAAGACATTGTCAATTGTTATAAGAGAAATTTTAACTACACAGCAGCTTTCAGAACCATTAATAACATAGACAAATACATTTAAAAAATAATAAAGATAAATCAAACAAAAATAATAAATCAGGAGTCTATAAGTTGACTTGGTCAGACCGGCAGATCGTTCCATCAACATCAAAAGAGCTACACTTCAAATTTGACACATTCCACATACGCCAACCATTTGGAACATAATTTCAATAACGAATATGAAATTATCCATATCATGAGTAAAGAGATTAACATTCTTAGAATCACTTGAAATAAATCGATAAAATTCGCAGAAGATTCTCATGAACAAGCAAGCGGATCTTCATGTAATTTGGAAAAACCAACGATAACCCCAATTACTTTTTTGCCATTGTAGGCTTCTCTCCATCTAATCGAAAATACCCAAATAACTGTCTTCCTAATTTTAGTTCCATTTGCTATAATACCTGTCAATACGTACATAAGAACCTATGTTAATTTTCACACAGTAACAGTTCAACTATAGAACATGATGAAGCCACAGTGTGGCGAAACAATTGTCGTTCAACAATAAAAAGTTTGTGGAAATTGAATTTCATTTATTAGTAGTCGAAACATAGATATTTTCAATAACTCATTTAAGTTATGATTAACTACCTAATAATAATGACACTTCGTTGTAAATTCGTAACTAATATATAAGAAAAACCAATGTTAACTTCCACTATTTTATTGATTTACACAACAATTGTTTCGTCATACCATGACTTCATCAGGTGAGTATTAAAACTGAGGTATACAATGCAAAACATGACCTTAAATACACAGCTCTGGTACAAAAAATATAGGGGTGGAATGAGATGGTTTACAACCAATGAAAAATATTAAGTGAGGGAATCTGTTTGAATCTATTTGATCATTCAATAAAATTTGTCTTTTATTTTATCTATTGATCTCTAAAGTTTCTAAGAGATTTAGTTTCTGACTTTTGATTTCGATATGTAATATTTCATAGTTCATATTAAAATTATGACAAGTCTCTAACAAATGGTTGTCATAAGTTGAATTTGGTTTTTCTTTTAATATAAAATTTTGTATGTTCTCGTATCCTGTCTGTCCCACATATACACATGGGCAATCACTACATGTTAATGTTTAATAGTTTTTATTAAGCTGCCTAAAGAATAAATGGTTCTAAAAGAGATGTTATAATTTTCTGTTTTCTTTAAATATCTAGCAATCAGATTTTTGACCTATGTATGTTAATGAAATAAATTTTGTTTCGCTTGAATTTTGAATATACAAGTGATATTGCTTTCTTGTAATTTATTTTATCAAGTAAATTATCTATAATCAACAGATTGAAATCATTATTGAAAGCTATTTGTTTAATGGTTTCATATTCTTTGTCAAATTTTTTTTTGTCATGGGTATGTTAACCAATCTATAAAGCATACTATTATAAGCTGATAATTTTTGTGAGAAATGGATGGTTTGAAGTAGAATGAATCGTACTATCTGTGTGTGTAGGTTTCCTGTATATGGAAAAGTCGTGTCTATTATTAATTTTAGTTATTTTTAAAACTCAGCAATTGATGCTATTATTTATTTCTTCATGTGTGAATTCAATTGTTGATATAATTTATTGATAGATTCCAAAAATGAACAAAGTTGTCTATTTCTGCCATTAAATGAATAAATGGTCATCTACATAGCGGTACCAATAAACGAAATGTTTAAAATATGGGTGTTTTTGGATATTGGTTTCTACGTGATCCATGAATATTTCTGATAACAGGGGGCTTAATGGATTACCCATTGTAAGACTTCCTTCGTCTAGATAATGTGCCGTTGAACATAATGTAATTTTGATTTAGGCAAACGTTCAAGGCGTCTAATATTCCTTTTTTTTACACCAGGATTAGTTCGTTTCTGTTGTTTTTCTTATATCGAAGATGAATTTCCGTCAAGTGAAGACCGAGACAAGAAAAAATTCGTAACTAGTTAGTGTTGAAAATAAATACATTTTTTTTATTGTCTCGGTCTTGACTTGATGGAAATTCATCTTCAATATAAGAAAAACAAATGTTAACTTCGAAATAGCGGAAGTTAACATTTGTTTTTCTTATAATAAATACATTTGTTAACGAACAAGAGTACTGAGGCCTTGGAGGTAAAGCGACTGCTTTCATCATTTTTATCCACCCTTACAGCAGCAGAAAGCATCATTAAACAATCAAACTCCTGCAGGAATAATAATAATAATAATAATAATAGATATTTATTCCCATGAACAGTAAAAAAAAAATACATGTATAGAGAACACGTCAACAAATATACACTGAAGTAAACAAATGTGATAACAAATTAGAAACAAAAAACTTTATTTAAGATGTATTATATTGCAAGGAACTCCTGGACATTGTAAGGTTCCAGTTCTATGAGAAACCTATGCAGTCTGGACTTGAATATTCGAAATTTATCGATACTCTGTATTTCTTTAGGTATCCTATTGAAAAAAACGACACACATATATTCGGCATTTTTTTCAGTAAGGGTGAGTGAGTGGACTGGATAATGCAATGGAAGCCTACGTCTGGTGTTATTGGTGTTTTCGTGTTGTTTGAAATATGTGTTTCTTCTCTGATGCAGGAATAAAAGACATCTGAAAATGTAAAGGCCGGCCAGTGTTAAAATATTGTTTTTCCTGAAAAATCCACGGCATGATTGTCTATATGGCAATCCATAGATTATACGTATTGCTGACTTCTGAACCACAAAAATCCGTTCAACGGCTGAGCATCCACCCCACGCTACTATACCATAATTTAGGCGAGATTGGAAATTGGCGAAATAGAGGATTTCCAAGACGCTCCGGTCAACTTGTCGTGCCAGTACCCGAAACGAATACACAGTAGATGTTAATTTTTGCTGGAGGTTTGTTAGGTGTTCACCCCAGTTTAAAGAACTATCAAGAGTAACTCCAAGAAACTTTGTGCTAGTCGATATCTGGATGTTATGACCGAGCAACTGCAATGAGGTTGGGTTGTCCGGCCTTTTGGATGCAGAAAAAATCATACATTCGGTTTTGGTTGTGTTTATTTTCAGTGCATTTTCCTGGCACCAGTCGCGTACCGCCATTACTGCTGATTGAGCTGTTGATATTGCAGAATCTATGTTCCCTTTGGTCGCGATAATATTCGTATCATCAGCGTACATGACGACTAATGCGTCATTTTGTAGTACGCATGGGAGGTCATTGATATATATTAAAAAGAGAAGCGGTCCAAGTATACTCCCTTGAACCACTCCGTTATGCAGCAGTGCCTCATCAGACAAATACTTAACACCATCGACCTCAAGTACTACCTTCTGGATCCGGTTTTCCAAAAAACTACGGACAACCTCCAACTGCCTATCTCTCATACCGTACGTGTTTAACTTTCTCTAGAGTAACTCATGACTTACACTATCAAAAGCCTTGGAGAAGTCCAGAAAAATTCCCACAGGAACCTCGCCCCCCTCCAATGCTTCAATCACTGTGCGTGTCAACTCGAAAATGGCCGTTTCTGTATTCTTGTCTTTAGAGTACCCATGTTGATTGCTACGTAAAATCCGACATTTAGACAAAAAGTTTAGCAGACGCTGTCCAAGTACCTTTTCGAAAATTTTTGAAAACGATGTTAAGAGACTAATTGGTCGATAATTATCTAAATCTTTAGTATCGCCTTTTTTATGGAGAGGTTTTACAATAGCTATTTTTAGACTACTTGGAAAGAAGCCATCTCTAAAACAAGTATAGATAATATTAGCCAGTGGTTTTGCGATCAAATGAACCGATTTTTTAATAATTGTCATCGGAATATCATCATATCCACTCGATCGTGTGTTCTTGAGTGATTTTACCACGTTCACGATTTCTTTTTCATCAATGTTAAACATATAAAAGGTCTTTGGATTTGGACTAATATGCTTAGTGAATCGGTCAATTGGGACTGCATTTTGATTAGAGGAACCTACGTTGGTGAAATGCCTGTTGAAAGAATTTGAGAGCGTTTGTGGATCTATATCGCAGTTAAATTTCGACTTTTTGTTTCCTTTTCCTGTTAGATTATTGACCAATTGCCACGTTGTTTTCGACTTATTATCCGATCCCATGATTTTATCGCGGAAATATTTTTGTTTGGCCTTGCGAAGATGGTTCTCGTATCTTAATTTTTCTTTTTTATATTCCTCGATATATTCTGGTCTACATCTAGATATAGTGAATAGTACATCTAGCCTTTGTTTTGCAGTTTGTATTAGTGGATTGTCTTTATATATATGCGAAACATTAGATTTATTAACTGTTCTCATTACAAACGGAAAAGATCGATCAAAAACTAGTTTAAAGCGGGTGAAAAATTCTTCCCAAAGTTTCTCTGAATTATCCGCATTTACGTTTGAAATATGATTCCAGTTTTCCTTCGATAGTTCACTCAGAAACTTATCAGTTGTGGAGTCGTTTATCAGGCGAACCTGCTTCCGCGAAATACCTGAACGATCCCTCCACACAAAAGAAAATCTTTGCGCGGTATGATCCGATAAATGTGAGGAGACGACACTAGCATTACACTGTTCTAAGTTGGTTATAAAATTATCAATGCAAGTGGCCGAATTCGCAGTTATGCGAGTCGGTTCCTTAATCATGAATGTTCCCCCATAACTCTCCACAAGCGAGACAAATCTCCGAGTGTCAGAATTCGATAGGAGTAAGTTTATATTGAAGTCTCCAGTTATGATAAAATCGGCGATTTCATTTAAAAGTACTGAGAACAATACATTCATTTTATCCAAGAAAACGTCAAGATTCGTATGCGGCCCCGTACAAGGACGATAAACACAGACAATAACCACATTGCGATTATCCGTTTTTATTTCGACCGCCGAGCATTCGAAAATGTGGGGAATACTCATTCTTGCCAGATCTGGACGTTCCTTGCAACTAATATGTTCTTTACAATAAATTGCGGAACCGCCGTGAAGCGATGTTCCTCTACAAAATTTGGAAATCAAATTATAACCCTGAATAGTAAACATTTCTATTTCTTCTGAATCCTTCCAATGCTCTGTTACGGCTACAATGGATGCGTTATTATTATGAGCCAACAATTCTAGACCATTGAGGCTGTTACTTATGGATTGAATATTTTGATGAATTAAAACAAAATCTTTTAGAATTCTCTTCTCCTTTTTGATAGGTGAAATAAAAAATTGTTAATTTTACTGCCTTCTGGCCAAATATCTGGATGTTTCAACGATTCGAATTCTCCGGAAGGGACACCAACCTTGAAGGAAGAATACTCATCCGGTCTCTTCGAATCCAATTTTCTACACTTGGCCTCAGGAAAACCATTCGCTACCAAATGCTGAGTCAATATTTCCTCACTCAAGGAGGGATGTAAATTGCACACATGAATATAGCTGAATTTCGGAGCGGCCTCTATTCCAATGTTCGCTCCTTTGCCACTGCCAAGTATGCTCTTATCGAATTTCTTGAATTTTTTCTTTTTTTCGACCATAGTAAAGTTTTCTTCGTCTGTTGAAGTTTTGTTATCCAAGCAGCTATTTTCTGAACTGACTAATTTATCAGCGTTAATTTTTCTGGACCCATCAACAGATCCACCCTCATTTGTAATATTTCCATCACTAAAGTTCTGGGTGCTTTCTGGATGAACTGATTTGTTGCGTTTCTTGTGTGAATCAGTTTTTCTCGTTTGTTTAACGGACGATACTTTATCGATAAAATTTCCAACACTTCTCACCTGCATCGTCTGATTTGAAGATAATCCCGTACGTGCGGCAACATCGACTTTCGTGTTTTGTTTATTCTCCAATAATTGAATTATCATGATTTTGTCATGGATTGTTTTCTCTAGTTCATTAATTAATCTTTTAGAACATTGTAATTCTATATCCAATACCTTCATTTCGTTTTTCAGTGTTGTCTCCAAAATATTCCAATCTAGGTTAGGTTTATCAACTGGAATTTCTGGAACATCCTGGGAACTATGATCGATTTCCTGGTACTCAACGAATGCTCTCAGTTCTTCACTTACTGTGAGCCCTTTGGGTATTCTTTTATTGACAATTATATCAACTAAATTTTCTTTTTTTAATCTAGTCAACTCGTTCGCGACATCTACGTTCGGCGCCATACTGAATAAACCGTAGAGCCTCAATATAAATTTTCATGCAGTGGTGATCAACTGCCCTTCGTCGTTTCACGATCGATTTTTCCCTAAAAATGCAAATCAGGCAGGTAGAATTTCGTCCTGCACCAAGTGAAGCAACTACAGAATACGGGAACGGTGTTTTTCCCGCTTAGTTGTTAATTTTCCGCTTTGCTGAGCGGATGGTCTGAGGTTGGTCAGCAGTTATTAATATTCCGATCACGCGTTTACGCTGAAGGGCGCCAGATGCAATATTCAAACAGTTTTGAAAATTCATTTCCCCACCTCGGGCTCAAGAGCCGTTTATTCTGTAACATGTTAATGATTCGCTGATTGAAGATTAGGCGGATTCTGCATAAGGACGACATTTGTACGATTTTTTGATTCGTTTTCTTGGGATAATGGGGTACAGTCGACGTTATGTATTAAGGTTGGAAAATAGGTCTACTCGATGCAGATACGAGGGGCGTTCAATATATTCTCGGTATAGGCATGAAAGAAAACTCAGAAAATGTTGGAAAATTTTCATTTTTTAATTTTTATTTATTATTATTTAATTAGAATTTCAATACATTTGTTAGATCGAGAAATAAGCTTCTCTAAACCTTGTGAAAAATACTCTTTCGGCTTCTCCTCAAAATAGGTACCTTCAGTTCTTCATCGTCGGAAAATCGCTGTTCACGAAGATATTTTTTTACATTTGGGAATAGGTAGTAGTCACTGGTGGCCAAGTTTGGACTGTATGGAGGATGAGTAATTTCTTCGAAACCACATTACCGCAGAGCAGTCTTCGCCACGCGGGCTTTATGAACCGGCGCGTTGTCGTGAAGCTACAATACCCCTGCTGTAAGTTTTCCTCGCCTTTTTTCTTTCATTGCTTTTCTTGAATTACGCAAAGTGGTTGCGTAATGTGATGCTTTAATCCTTTTTAGTATATTCTATCATTAAAGTACCTCAACAATCTCAAAAGACCGTAGCCATTATTTTATCAGCATGTGGGGTGACTTAAACTTTTTTGGAGACTGTGCACCATTTTCAATCCACTGCATGGACTCTTGTTTACTCTCAGGGTCATCCCCAGCAACCAGCAACGAGGCACAGCCTTGGCTTATAGCAACAATCTCTTCATGAATGATCTTTTGACTTTTTTGCTGCTTACTGAGGAACTTTATAACGGCGCGATGCTATGTTTTCTTCATCATTATGGCGTTAGCCATTCTGGTCGTCTTTCATTGAGGATACCTAGAAAACTAGTGATCGTAACTTAGTGAAATTAGTGTCATTAGTAAATGCGATAATTAGATTAATCACATTATCAGCAAATCACCCCGATACCGAGAATACATTGAACGTCCATCGTTATGCTAAAAATTTAGGCTCTGCTAACATTACACTATACGGGGTGAGTGTTTAAGCTGTGCGTTAATTTCAACCATTGGATCTGCCCATCGAATGAAAAAACCTTTTTCATTCACCATTTTTTCAGATTCACCTCAGATGATAATATACAAATATAAATGTTAATGACAAGATAAATATTTTGATTTCTGGCATCCATTGCGTGATCTTCAGATAACTCTTACATTTAGAATTATACATAATAACAAGACTAGAAACTAACCAATTCGAGAAAGTTCGGAGCAAAAGCCCATATACAGTTAGTATGTGCTTCTATACCCTTTAAAGGTCACAATAGTTTCATTCAATGGATAATGATTCAGAAAGCGATTACACACTTATTTGAATAATTATATAAGTAAAATAATAAGAAGAGGGTTTTTACTTGATAGCAGGATTATTACAAAGTTTGAATATCAAAACAGATTTAGTCTTCTACAATTTTAATTTAAAAAAATGTTTAAAAAATTTTAAGAATTAAATTAAATGTCATATCAGCCCAGCTTATATTCAGTAATAAAATCAAAACTCACTATTAAATATCAAATGGAATAAATAACCAACAAACATAAATTGTCAATTGAAATTAAAAAATAAATATTTGAAGGAAACAAAATTTTGTTTCTGATCTTACAATTATGAAAACTTGTTCCTGTTCAAAAATACCAAACATAATTTTAAGGACTTTTCAGAAATTATAATTTATTTGAAATATTTAATTAATTTAAATAAGTTACTGCAAAAATCTCTCAAAACATCTATTATATCTTATAGAAACAATTTGATTTCCGATAAAGTCTTCATAGGTCCAACTTCACATTTAAAAAATAAAATCAATCAACAACAAATACAACTTATCTACAGATTTCTTGTTATCCTCCTTTGAACACTAACTAAATCCAAGATATTCTATGTTCACTACAAAATCATAGGACTGATGAAGACCTTGTCGGAATTGTTTTTTCAAGATGTTTCGACAGATTTTTGAAGTCACTTATTTAAATATATTAAATATTTCAAATAAATTATATTTTCTGAGAAGTCCTTAAAATTATGATTTGTATTTTTGAAAAGGAATTTGTTTTCATAATTGTAAGATCAGAAACAAAATTTTGTCTCCTTCAAATATTTATTTTTAAATTTTAATTGACAATTTATGTTTGTTGGGTTATTTATTCCATTTGATATTTTATATTGAGTTTTGATTTTATACGTCTATTAAATATAAGCGGTATTTATAAGACATTAATTTAATTCTAAAATTGTAAAAAAATATTTTGAAATTGAAATTGTAGGAGACTAACAGATTAAATCTGTTTTGATATTCAAATTATATAAGTTATGAATTTTGAATCTACTTGTTGAAAGTTCTAATTCAAAATGAAAATCGGAATTCCTAAAGAGCTTTCACTATAAACATATTAAAAATATATATGAGGTTAATATAAAACTAATACTTCCGTAGAAAAATAATTTCTTTTTATGAAATTGTACATTCTGTCAAGAAAGTACCGGGAATTATCGATTTAAATCTGGCGGGGCAATGAGGTAGGTAAAATGTTTTTTCCTAGGTTGGTACCACTGTCCTTAATTACTATGCCAAGCTTGAGCGGGATCTGTCAACAAGTGTGTTTGCAACAGCTGATTAAGTCAGTCAATGTCAGAGTGCGTGCCGATTTTTACTATGGGTGATTACGTTGAGCAAAGAAATTGTTTAAAGTTTTGTGTTGCAAATGAATTTTCGTGTGCCGATGCATTGAAAATGTTGCAAAAGGCCTTTGGTGATAATGCTCTATCGAAAACTCGTGCATATCAGTGGTGCAGAGCCTTCAAGGACGGTCGTGAAGTGGTCGCCCATCGACGGCTTCCATCGAAGATAACGTCGATAAAATTAAGGAAAGGGTGCTGGAAAACCGTCGTACCAGCTTGAGAGAGATAGCACATGATCTTAAGATATCCCACGAGTCCGCACGTACGATTTTGATTGATATTTTGGGCATGAGAAAGGTGGCCGCACGACTCGTACCGAAAGACCTGAATTTTCTTCAAAAACGTCATCGCGAACAGGTTGTTTAAGAAATGCTGGATCGCTGTAATTCCGATTCTACATTCATGGAACACATTATAACTGATGATGAGACCTGGGTCTACGAGTACGATATGCAAACAAGCCAGCAATCATCGGAATGGGTGGCAAAAAATGAGCCGAAACCGAAAAAACCACGCCAAAGCCGCTCGAAAATGAAGGTGATGCTCATTGTTTTCTTCGATATCCGTGGCGTGGTGCACTACGAATTCGTTCCAGAGGGTCAGACGGTAAACAAGGAGTATTACCTAGGCGTTATGAAACGTTTGCGTGAGCGTATCCGTAAGAAGCGGCCAAATTTGTGGGCGAACAACTCATGGATTTTGCATGACGATAACGCGGCTTCTCACCGAGCTACGATTGTGACTGACTTTTTCGCCAAAAAATCAACAAACGTGCTTCAGCAACCACCGTATTCGCCGGATTTGGCTCTCTGCGACTTTTTCCTCTTCCCAAAACTAAAATTGCTCCTTCGTGGCACCCGTTTTGAGTCGATTGAAGCCATAAAACAAAATTCGGCGCGAGAGCTAAAGTCCATCCCGGAAAGCGCCTATAAAAAATGTTTCGATAATTGGAAGTGCCGTTGGCATAGATGTATTGGAGCAAATGGAGCCTATTTTGAAGGCGACCCAATAAATTTTGACGATTAAATGTAAAAATGTTGTTTTAATTGAAAATTCCCGGTGCTTTCTTGACACAGTAGTATACCTATATGGTATGTTAAAGTACATTTATCCATTGATGTAAACATAGAGTAAAACCCAAAACAGACTATAGCAAAGATAAAATAATTGTGACTTGCATTATTGTAACTTTGAATTATAAATCCAATGTTTTTGTTTCAAAAGTGTCGTCAGGCTTGCCACATGATAACCCCTCACTGCAAGTCAACTTATTGACTCCAGGTTTATTGCCTTTATTTGTTTGATCTTTGTTATTTTCTTCCAGTAAATGAAAACAAATAAATCTTGCAATCACTTCAAGTCAACTTATAGACTCCAGATTTATTGTCTTTATTTATTTGATAAAAATAACAAAGATCAAACAAATAGTTATAATAAAATCTGAAGTCAATGAGTTTTCAGTTTGCCCTATGGTATGCATTGATCAAACAGGTTTGCAGTGATTACCCTATGGTATATATTGGGCAAACAGATAGATCCTTTAAGAAGAGAATTCACGAACACCAGCGGGGTTACACGTCAGACATCTTGCATTCAACATATGCCAGTCATTTGAAAGAATTTGGATATAATTTCAACAATAACAATGAAATTACCCATAATGAAATTAAAAGTATTCGAGTCACACTTTTGAAAGCAGTAGACAGTAATGGGTACGAGAATCTTAAAATTCTTCTCCATAACCGCAATGACTGCAGGATCTCCATTGTTGAATATTTTTCTTAGTGAGGTATTGCCGATAATATTCCCATTATATTTCATGGTTATTTGTATCTCTTTTTCGCATATTTGTCTTTATCGATATTTCTGTAGATTGATGTTGTTTGTAACCTTTTTTTGCACATGTGTTTTTAAATTTTTATTTCCGAAAATTGTTAGTTGCACTTCTTCTTTTTTTTGAGTTTTTAAATATGTAAGAAGTGAAGGTGTAATTTTAAGAGTTAGTTCAAAATGTAGACTTGAAGATGTCTTAAATTGGAAATGATCTTTATTATTTCAAAATTTGAATATCAAAACAGATTCAATCTGTTAGTCTCCTATAATTTTAATTTCAAAAGAAATTTTTTGAATAAAATTTTTTTTTAAATTAAAACTATAAGAGACCAACAGATAAAATATGTTTTCAAATTTTGTAATATTCTTTCTATCAAGTAAAAAAACTATTCGTATCATTTTATTTTATATATAATTATACTTAGGTTTGAATAAAACTCATTATGGAATATCAAGTGGTTTAAAGAAAACCATATACATAATATCTAACAGCTTTCTGTGATTTTTGTAACGAACATAGAATATCTTGGAGTTTAAAGTTTGTGTGTTCTAAACGAGGATATCACTTGGTCTGTTAGGTGAGTTATTTTAATGTTAATCAGTTTTATTTTTTAAATGTGAAGTAGGACCGATGAAGACCTTATCAGAATTTTAATTGTTTAAAGATATAATACGTGCTTTGAGAGATTTTTGAAGTAACTTATTTGAATATTTAAATATATTGAATATTTCAAATGATTTATCATTATATTTTCTGAGAAGTCCTTAAATTATATTCTTGAAAAGGAATTAGTTTTCACAATTGTAAGATCAGAAACAAAATTCTGTCTACTTCAAATATTTATTTATTAATTTTAATCGACAATTTGAATTTGTTTGGTTATTTATTCCATTTGATAGTGTATATTGAGTTTCGATTTTATACGTCTATTAAATATAAGCTGTGTTTATAAGACATTAATTTAATTTTAAAATTTTTTTTTAAATTGAAATTATAGGAGAAACAGCTTAAATCTGTTTTGATATTCAAATTTTCTAATATTCCTTCTATACAAATGAAAAACTTCTTCTTATTATTTTATTTTATTATTTTATCTAATTCAATTGAATTTACATTAAAGAAAAAACTGATGTCCAGATGGAAGGATGTCCCTCAAAGAAAGGAGACTGGCTTGAACTCCAAGATGAAGTAGTTTTTCAACAATACTTCTCAAAAGCCATAACCTTGTCAGTGTTATTCTGAAATTTCAATAATGGCGCGAAATTTAAAATAAAACTTCTTGTTTGAAAAACTGATAGCATATGAGATGGAGCAGCGCTCATCTTCAGCGATTTTAATCCGATACTTGAAATGATTTGACGCTGTATGACGAAGCGCACGTGACATCCATCTGAAACGAAGAGGGAGAAGAGACGTGCGACGACGCGTTCTGGGACGCTGTAATTTCCCTCACCGGAAACAATCAGCCGAGGACGCGATAGAGGATTAATATTTTTGACGGGACATATTGGACATGCATATTCGATTAGGAGGACGTATGGACATATGGACTAGGAGCTCGTCTCTAATTGGACATTCATGAAATTATTCGACGTTAATGTGTCTGCCAGCTCCCGGATCCTGGACCGCTATTATTGGCGGAAGTCGATTTATGTAACCCCGGGCTTTTTGTTAATTCTGAGCGGAAAAAGAATCGATGGATTCGGCAACTTTATACAGGCTGTCCCCGCAGTAATCTGACGTATTTGATCAGAGATACAGGGGGTAGAGTTTCCATTTTAAAGAAATGGTTACTTCGAGTCTGGCAACACTTCTGTCTTTATTGTTCAAATGGATCGATTTACGCTTGAACAAAACTGGGAAATATTAAAACAAATTCCCAAAGTTGCGAATCTTCTATTCAAACTATTAGAAATTTACGTGGAAAATTGAATAGAAATGAAACGGCAATTTGTGGATCAATTTGTGAAGCGAGTTCGTGCAACTGATCGCTCTTTGATAGAACAACCCGTTCACGTCCTCGTCCAGTGAGCATGCACTGAAGCCCAGAATGTAGCTGAACATCCATCAACATCAACTCCTCATCGTTCTCAAGAACTGAACGTTCTTCACACTTCTCTGATGAGAATTTTGCATAAAGACATAGGTATGAAAGCTTAAAAAGTTCAAATAGTGCAAGAAGTGAAGCCTCCTGACCATACGATGCGTTTCCATTTCGCTCAATGGACTTATCATCGCTTGGCCGAAGATGAGCATTTTCCCAGAAATATCATCTTTAGCGATGAAGCCCATTTTCACCTCTGAGGACAATTTTTTGTGGGGATTCGTTAAGGATAACCATCCAGAAACGACTGATGCCTTGAAACACGAAATCGAAGTTCACATTTATGAGATTGAGCCCCAAATAATCGATAATGTAGTGCAAAATTTGGTTGATCAAATGAGGCGCTGTAGCATTTGAGTGATATTTTTTTTGAATCGTTAATGTCAAGGTTCAACCTTCCTAATTAACTCATAACTTTGAAAACATATTCATTAGTTTTTTATTTATAACCGATTGAATATGCATCTGATGCCTTCCACTTACGATTCTTAGGTTATTCTTATAGTTTATGGGTCAAGAATTTATGAGCATACTGAGGGTGTATTCATAGACAGTTTACATAAGAAGTATCGGAGAATCACGCTGTGGATCTCTTCAGAAGTCATCATAATTCTTTTTGGACTGAACCATTGTTGAGGTTTGGCCAATGTTGTTCTGGAATTATTACTAGTTAAAATAAAATTAAAGGAGCTGATATCAGTTATAAAGTCCACTTCTATTTTATATAATGAGGGACAAAATGTAAACATTTATATATGCTTATCTGATTGTTCAAATTTACTTTGAACAAAAAATTTTGAATTCACTATGCAGGTACATAACAATTACGTACACAGAGTTCAACATGCCTTTCAAATATCTCTCATATAATTCCTAGAAACCTGAACACCAATTAGGAAACGAAAATGTTTGTCCCTTAGAATTTTCCTAGAAACCCATTAGAACCGTTTTAGCCTCTTTAAGACGACAAAAGTCGAATGTCGTATCGGAATTACCTGGGCTACCCTCTCGAGCCCAAATCCACTCTCTCATTCGGCCAGTTAATCAGAAAGGTACAGTTATCCTGATCTTCATATCCTGATACTCCTAGATCTTCTGTGAAGATCCCTGAGAAGCTTTTTCAGCTTGTGCGAGTTAGGAGTTCATTTGTGTTCTGTGTAGGCTTTGTTACTGCGATCTTGCGCCACTTTAGGTCACAGCACTGTTAATTTTTGACCCAACAGTGAAATGGTGTCAGACACCCGTCCGTTGAATCTATTTTCTCGACCAGACGGTCACGCATTACTCACCCTCTACTACATTTAGCCGAAAGGCACAGTGGAAAACATCCCTCGAAGTCAGTCAAGAAAGTTTAGTTGAAGAGAAGTTCTGATCCCACGCACATTCTCTTGAATTATCCATAACGCACCTAAGGCCTGGAAGTGAATGCATTATCTACATTATTTATTCGTAATTGGACATAAATTTTCGGAAAGTGAACTCAAAAGTGAAACCAATAAAATTGGCTGTGACGTGATCAACAATAGAAGCTGAAAGAAGAACTATTCCACGATCAAGATAATGTTTTCGCCGCATTTAGTGTTAAAACCACATCAAAACAACTCCCTCAATTTGGTAAATAATTTAAATTTTCAAACTTGTAAATTTGTACTACATGTACTGCTGCTGACAATTCTTTACATTCAAATCTGTAAACTTGTATTATATGTATTTAGGCTGTGAATAAAGCATTAAAGTCTGATAAACATCACTCTTTCAGCCCCATTTTAAGTATGCTTAACAAAGAATTTGCACACTAATTGGTTAACGTTTAATGAATTACTTCCGAAGAATTCAAAAAGGTATTTCCACATACCAGGCAATTCTTTACAATGATAGTAAACATTTTTGACACATATTTAGTACCTGTTAGTAAATTATATAATTAATATTTGGGGTTCAGTAGACAATTTACTGAAAAAACTCATGTAACAGGGGTTTCTTATAGGCTTATTAATACGCCTAGGATAATGTCGTATGTCGATTATTCCTTGAGTGGTTAACTTGTAGTCTTCTGTTAATTTTTGGATTACGTCTTTCACCACGTTACCCCATCAATCTTGCCTGACCATAATGTATTCCTTGAGAGAAGCGGAATGGTTATGTCGATATTCATCTGTGAGGGTTAGCGCTCGTAGATGACAATAAAAAAATCGAAACTTTATATTTGATGAAATACTGTATGCATCTATCATTCTCTCTCGATCACTGATTCTGTGAAAACCTGGGTGATGCTTTATCTGTCTCTAAGCGCCTTAAGTTTTAATTGAGGATCTTGGTGCATTGTAGTTTCTTTGAGACGTCCGGCGTCCCTAGCTTTGTATTTTCGGCGCTCGTTTACACTCTAGTATACTGAGTAAAGATCTACGGGTTCTTCTGGAAACTTCTCTTTTCGAAGGATCGGTTTCACGAAACCCCATAACTCTACCCCTTCCAAATTTCCTGAGCTGGGAAATCGGCGAATGATGCGCCTAGACATTTCTTTAATTCAAAAAAGGCTTTCTAAAAATCTATAGAGTGTTTTTTTAGAGTGATAGAACTTTCGATAGAGATAACTGTGATTTGACAGAAGGTAGAAGCCATGTTGTTTCGACATTTCTGTTCAGTAAGCATTGACAAATTATCATGGAAAGACTCCACAACAATGTTTACAAATTGTTGGAATTAATTCTCAAAATCAGTGTACTACTCGCCAAACTTATAGAGCATTTCATGAAATTTATGGTTTACATAATCGCCCATCATAGCAGATTATTCATCGAACTATCGATAGATTTCGGACAACATTTTCTCTACTCGATGCAACAACAACAACAAGACAAAGAGCTGTACATACAGAAGAAAATATCGCTGCTGTAAGTCATAGTGTTAATGATGATCCAGATTTGTCTATTCGTCGACGTTCACAACAAGTTAAACTCTGTGCATCCACCACATGGGAAATTTGCTTATAGATGCTTGGTCTACACCCATACAAGATCCAACTGGTTCAAGAACTAAAGCCACTTGACCATAATAAGCGTCGTTTGTTTGCTGATTGGACCCTAGAACAGCTTGAAGTGAATCCATTTTTTTATCGTAAAATTGTGTTTAGCGATGAAGCTCATTTCTGATTGAACGGCTATGTAAACAAGCAAAATTGCCGTATATGGAGTGAACACAATACTCAAGAAGTTCTGCAGGTTCCATTGCATCCTGAAAAATGCACTGTATGGTGCTTTACACGCTGGAGGCATCATCGGTCCATATTTATTTAAAAACGATGCTGGAGCTAATGTTACAGTGAATGGTGCTCGTTACAGATCGATGATCAATGATTATTTGTTTCAAAATTTGAATGATATCGACCCAGAAGTGTTTTGGTTCCAACAAGATTTGGCGATAACATTATTTTGAGAAATGGTCCAGTTAATTAGCCTCCAAGATCATGCGACATAACTCCACCGGATTATTTTTTTGGGGTTATGTCAAGTCATTGGTTTATGCTGATAAACCATAAGCAATAGACGCTTTGGAAGCCAACATTACTCGTGTTATTGATGAAATAAGGCCTGAATTACTCGAAAAAGTGGTCCAAAATTGGTCTGATCGAATGCGGATCCTCAGAGCTAATCGTGGTGAACATATGCCGGAAATTATTTTGAAATACTAAATTTCGTAAAATTATCTTTCGAATAAAAAAAAATTTCGGTTCAACCTTAATTTGAATGTGCTTTAATTCAATTTAAAGTTCTATCACTCTAAGAAAAACACCCGACATATACATTCAATTGTGATCACACATTCTTACCAACTTAATGCCCTCTCATCAATTAAAGACCTTGCAGTCACCTCAAAAACTTACAGATGAACCTGAAAATTGAATCACTTATTGCACTCAATAAGATACCTCGATATGTAAAACAAGTTAGTTCAATATAGGTGTTCACCTTTTTCTTCTCTTCCAGTTTACTGGAAGTAAGGACAAACATACGCCAAGAAAATTATTAGACTCATAATGGGTCCTTGCGGAACTCCACATGTTTTGCCATTTATTAGACCGATCTTTGCCAACATAAACTTGTTGATACACGTTTTTCAGATAATTCGTGAAAAAATCTAATTTTCTGACTACAATTTTCTCAGCAGAAGCTGCTGATTAATACCATTTCATAGTACCTCTAATCACAAATTTCATATTGTTCTGGAGGCATGGAGTAATTCGAACATAATAATATAATTACTTACCTTCATAAACTTAATTATTTGGGACGATGATAATGCCCCGTTAACATATTTAATTTGATACAAATAGTCACATAATGTCTTGTTGTCCAGTAACCATAGTATTCAGTTAGTATCATTGAAACATTAGGTTTATGTAAATTTGTACGTAATTTCGGACAAATCGATTTCAGATCAGTATTTAACCTCAATTCCAATTGATATCTCAACGGTTCATCAATATCACCAACCGGTCGAATACACTGCATACCATAATCAGTGAAACAGGCACAATCTGAGTCTGTATTACCACACGTCGTATTAGTCGAACCAATACCCTATTGTCATTTGCATGAATTTGTAGATAACGCATCAGATATGCATAATTGACCGAATCAATCGGAATCGGTTTGTTTGCCGGACATTTAATTGCCTCGAGTGTTTTAGAAATACAAGTGGCTTCTGTATGTTCGCTACTTAATCATTTTGTACTTCTGTTCCTTATAGCGCCTACTTAATCTTGGTACATCGATTTTGCATCAATTTGCTTAAAATAGGTTCAGAGAATAATGAAAAAAAATATACAAGCACCTACTTTAGTTGACGAACTTTATTTCGCGCCATAATTAATATAATAGTTTGGGGAAAAATCTATTATATATTTTTGCGGGAAATTTAAGACTTTATTCATTATTTTCAATGTGAGTTAATACTTGATAGAAGTAAAATTTAAATTATATATTGGAACTATATACAAAAACTATAAAATTGATATCCTTATAAATAATCAATATAAAATATATTTCATTGTCTCGGAAAAAACATTTTCACATCTTGACATGAAACGTATTAATACAGATGTACTAAAAAAGCTATATTAGTATGTTTTATATATTAACATACTACTCTGTCAAGAAAGTACCGGGAATTTTCAATTAAAACAACATTTTTACATTTAATCGTCAAAATTTATTGGGTCGCCTTCAAAATAGGCTCCATTTGCTCCAATACATCTATGCCAACGGCACTTCCAATTATCGAAACATTTTTTATAGGCGCTTTCCGGGATGGACTTTAGCTCTCGCGCCGAATTTTGTTTTATGGCTTCAATCGACTCAAAACGGGTGCCACGAAGGGGCAATTTTAGTTTTGGGAAGAGGAAAAAGTCGCAGGGAGCCAAATCCGGCGAATACGGTGGTTGGTGAAGCACGTTTGTTGAGTTTTTGGCGAGAAAGTCAGTCACAATCGTAGCTCGGTGAGAAGGCGCGTTATCGTCATGCAAAATCCATGAGTTGTTCGCCCACAAATTTAGCCGCTTCTTACGGATACGCTCACGCAAACGTTTCATAACGCCTAGGTAATACTCCTTGTTTACCGTCTGACCCTCTGGAACGAATTCGTAGTGCACCACGCCACGGATATCGAAGAAAACAATGAGCATCACCTTCATTTTCGAGCGGCTTTGGCGTGGTTTTTTCGGTTTCGGCTCATTTTTTGCCACCCATTCCGATGATTGCTGGCTTGTTTGCATATCGTACTCGTAGACCCAGGTCTCATCACCAGTTATAATGCGTTCCATGAATGTAGAATCGGAATTACAGCGATCCAGCATGTCTGAAGCAACCTGTTCGCGATGACGTTTTTGAAGAAAATTCAGGTCTTTCGGTACGAGTCGTGCGGCCACCTTTCTCATGCCCAAAATATCAATCAAAATCGTACGTGCGGACTCGTGGGATATCTTAAGAACATGTGCTATCTCTCTCAAGCTGGTACGACGGTTTTCCAGCACCCTTTCCTTAATTATATTAACGTTATCTTCGATCGAAGCCGTCGATGGGCGACCACTTCACGACCGTCCTTGAAGGCTCTGTACCACTGATATGCACGAGTTTTCGATAGAGCATTATCACCAAAGGCCTTTTGCAACATTTTCAATGCATCGGCACACGAAAATTCATTTGCAACACAAAACTTCAAACAAATTCTTTGCTCAACGTAATCACCCATAGTAAAAATCGGCACGCACTCTGACATCGACTGACTTAATCAGCTGTTGCAAACACACTAGTTGACAGATCCCGCTCAAGCTTGGCATAGTAATTAAGGACAGTGGTACCAACCTAGGAAAAAAAATTTTTACCTGCCTCATTGCCCCGCCAGATTTAAATCGATAATTCCCGGTACTTTCTTGACAGAATGTTCTGTCCATCCCGGAAAGCGCCTATAAAAAATGTTTCGATAATTGGAATGCCGTTGGCATAGATGTATTGGAGCAAATGGAGCCTATTTTGAAGGCGACCCAATAAATTTTGACGATTAAATGTAAAAATGTTGTTTTAATTGAAAATTCCCGGTACTTTCTTGACAGAGTAGTACATCCTTATATAGTTTTTGTTCATACATTTGTATTAATACGTTTTATGACGGCATGTAAAAATGTTTCTTCCGAGACATTGAAAAATATTTCATATTGGTTATATATAAGGATATCAATTTGATAGTTTTTCTATATAGTTTCAATATATATTGTACAAGTTAGAATATATAATTCTAAATCTAAAGTCATTTATTTAACATGTTTCGAATAGTCTAATTTGGGTCAAATATGCACCGTTTTGTTTTATAATTTGTTGTTATTTTAATGGTAGGTTCATAATGCGTCTCTCATAGTCTTGGTCCTTATTGGCGAAAAACTCTAGTAATCGATTTTCACAATCTTCTTATCACTCAGAAAGTTCTACAATGCTGAAAAAAGATGGTAATCGCTTGGTACCCGGTCCGGACTGTATGGTGGATGCATTAAAACTTTCCAATCAGCTCCTCGAGTTTCTGGCGAGTCACTAGAGACGTATGTGGCTTGGTGTTCTCCTGATGGAGCACAACACCTCTTTTGTTGGCCAATTCTGGCCGTTTCTGGTCAAAACCCCTAGCTTCAAACGGTCCAGTTGTTGATAGTAGAGGTATGAGTTCAGTGTTTGGCCATATGAAAGCAACCCAAAATAAATGATTCCTTTCCAGTCCCACAAAATGCACAGTAGAATATTCCTACCCGATTTTTGGGTGATATTTTATTTACGACTACTCTGGTAGAGGAGTACACAGCTAGTTTCCTTAAGATAGGTTGACATATTTTTACCTGGCACCCATTTTACCAGTCTGATAAACTCACGCATATCTTCGCTGAGTTATTTCCACGAGCCTAATTGCCTTACGACCGGCTTCCTCAAAGTCCACGTCACAGTTTGTCTCAGCCTGCTCTTCATCTCTCCCTCTGTTGTAGCCTCTCTAGATAAGGTGAAACTAAGGCTTTCAAATTTATATGTTCCTTCAATTTCCTCGTTTTTCTCTAGTTTGAAATTCTTTATGTTTTCTTCCGACACTCCAGGTACATCGACTTCATAAGGTTCATCTCCAGGCCCATTCTCCCGTATTCTTCCTTTCATTTCCTAACCATCTATCCCAGGTCGTCTTCGTCCTGTGCTAAAACTACCTGGTCATCAGCGAAGCATAGGGTATACAGATGTTCACCCCTTATTGGTATCGGCATTTCACTTTCCATCTTACCAGTCCATGTTTCAAAAATATCTTGAACAAGGTGGGTGATGTGGAGCATCATTGTAATAGACCTTTTGTTGTTATAATCCTCGTCAGCAATCTGTTTCCCATCTTTATGTGAATTCCATTTTCACTGTACATGTTTTCCACTGCTTGTATTAGAGTTGTGGTTATATTCATTCGTGCCATTGAGTTGTAGAGCTCTTTTTCGTACGCCTCGCGTATATTAATGAAGGCTAAGTGTACACACGTCTTTGTTCCTGGCTTTTTTCTTTTCAATTGTTTGTTATTTACAGGTATTACAAATATTAGATTCACTTTTAGAACTTTTAATGCGGACGTGTATTATCATGAGAGGGTAAATAAAAATATGTTCCTTGAGATCAAATTTGTGAAGTGAATGTGAATAGAGAGTTCTTTAGTTGAATGCGTGTAAATTATCGAAATAAATGAGACTGTGACTTGAGTGAATGTGAATGTAAACTTTTTCAAGAGCAGACAGAGTGTAAATAGAACTTGTTCCAAGGGCAAAGAGTAACTGTGAATGTTGCCGTGATCTATGGGTCGAGGCACAACGAGAGTCTGTAGAGAAGTGTCTAAGGCGGCAAGAACAGACTGAACGCGGAGTTATATTGTGAGGCATACTATGTTCATATTACAGGGTAGACAGTACAAAAACTTCTGGTTTCACATTATGGAGGACTTCATATTAACGCGTGTTCATATCAATGCGATTGTACAGTATATAAAAATTCTTTCATTCAAATAATCCCTCTTGAACACATATATTTCCATACAGAAAATCTACCGGTTGACAGAAACTCCAGTCAACGAACGAACTCAAACTTTTCCGCATTCATATTCGCGGAAAAGTTCCACTCCTCTCCAATCATAATTCCATATCGGCAAACCCTTTTGCGCGTTTGAATCCGTGATCCACTCAGCCACTTGTGCCTTTCGCTAACTTAATGAACTGATTTAATTTTTATAAGCGTTCATCGGTCTCCCTGGGCCCCACATTAAATCGAATCACTGCACATAGCTATGGAATTGAATTCCGGAGTTTTTGCGAATTCCTTTTCATACGCGCGTCATAGAAATCCGACGCGTATGTTCAAGAACTCACCCCAATATTCAATTTGATGTCGCGCTTAGGCGAACCGAGATACCGTCGGGCTTTTTATCAATTAGACGTACAAAATTTGAGATAATATGAGAATTCCGGCCCGCGAGGTTATTCCGAATATTTTTGACGAACTACATTACAATTTCGACGTTGGAAAAACGATGAGTTTTTTTACGGTGCAATTTCCATCCCATGAAAATTGCAGGGCCAAATGGGGGCAGTTTTTTTTCATGTCGTTATGAATGTGCGTTACGGTTGCAGGCATGGAACGTAAACTGCCTTTTTATTCGAAACTCGCAAAATCAAATACTCCTGAACTATTTGGCCGGTGGTTTTCCCCACATTAACGGTTTTTATTTTCCGGACCAAAATAGGATTTTGTCGGAGTCATTTGTTACCGTTTTCCAGTGCTATAATGATTGGCTTGGATTTGATTATGAAGGGTTGTTTTGTTGTAGAAAATCCCATTAAAATCCTTATAATTATTTTTATGATAAAATAATGAAAAGAGGTTTTTCAACCGATAGAAGGATTATTACAAAATTCAAATATCAACACAGATTTATTCTGTTAGCCTCCCACAAATTTTAATTCCAAAAAAATTTATTCATAAACTTTTAGAATTAAATTAATGTCTTATAAGCACTGTTTCAATTTAGTAGACATATAAATACTCAACAACACTGGAGAAAGCGCAAGTTCAAAGAAGCAGTCTTCATCAAACAAAATCGAAATGTCTACAGCCACCCAAGCGTAGAAGTCCCTCCCATATGGCTCCCCCTACTCGAAAGAATGCAGAACGAGAGTATACCCCCACCCCCTCCATCATCATCAAACTAGGGATATATAAAGACGCGTAGCTATGACCATTTTCAGTTGACACTAATACGGTTAGAGATACTTTACTGACCGAAACGTCGAGTTATACACAACATAATTTTTTAACTTTATTTTTTGACGAGATTTGTAATTGTATATATATTTTTAAATTTAATTTAACTTGATTTCCAAAGAGACGAGTTATTCATTTCGTGAAGTTTTCGGTTTTTTTAAGATCACTTCACATTAGAATATATTGTGTATATGAAGAAATTGTGAATTCAGATTCAATCCATGATTATTGTCTGTTTCACAGTATATGTTAGACATTTGTTACAATTATTTTTGTATTAATTTTCAAGAAGTTTTCTGTTTTTCAGATTAGAATATATTGTGTATGTAAAGAATTCAGACAATGGATGTCCGAAATCAAAATTATCAAAATACTTTGCCTTCAACATTTAAATCTAGAAATATAAAATCAACACTCATTATACAATATCAAATGGAATAAGAAAAAGACCGACGAAATATAAATTATCAATTAAAATTACTAAATGAATACTTGAGGGAAACAAAATGTTTTTTCTCATCTTATATTTGTGAGAACCAAATTTTCCTCCAAAAACTTGTTTTTAACTAAGGGCCATAAAATACCTTACAAGCTTTGTGTGACGAACATAAAATAGAATAGAATAGAACATAGAATACGTAGGATTTTTAAAGTTCTATAATTTTTATATTTGTTCGAAAATGATACCACGAGATCTTTCTGGTAAGATATTATTTGTTAATTGATTTTATTTCTTAAATGTGAATTAGGACTGACAACAATCTCATTTAGTCTCAAATGTTTTTTGAGGATGTACTACATGTTTTGAGGGATTTTTTGAAGTTACTCATTTAAATATATGAAATATTTTGAATACGTTAGTTTTGGAGAAAATTTAATATTATGTTTTACATATTTGAAGAAAAATTTGGTTTTCATAAATATAAAATTAGAAACAAAATTTTGCCCCCTTTAACTATTTATTTAGTAATTTTAATTGATAATTTATATTACGTTGGTTTCTTTAATTTCATTTGATAATGTATAATGATTGTTGATTTTATACGTCTACTAAATTGAAGCAGTGATTATAAGATATTAATTTAATTCTAAAAGTTTTTGAATAAAATTTTTTGAAATTAAAATTTTTAGGAGGCTAACAGAATAAATCGGTTTTTATATTTAAATTTTATTATTTTTATGGATTGCATAATAGTGTATAGGTTCAGATTTAGGGAAAAAACTACTGATGTATTAGTTATGCTCTCGAACTTGGGGAGAGTCGGCTTTGATAATTCTAGTCTAGGAAATCTCACTTGACAAACTCTGATATACATTCTGTCAAGAAAGTACCGGGAATTATCGATTTAAATCTGGCAGGGCAATGAGGCAGGTAAAAATTTGTTTTCCTAGGTTGGTACCACTGTCCTTAATTACTATGCCAAGCTTGAGCGGGATCTGTCAACTAGTGTGTTTGCAACAGCTGATTAAGTCAGTCGATGTCAGAGTGCGTGCCGATTTTTACTATGGGTGATTACGTTGAGCAAAGAATTTGTTTAAAGTTTTGTGTTGCAAATGAATTTTCGTGTGCCGATGCATTAAAAATGTTGCAAAAGGCCTTTGGTGATAATGCTCTATCGAAAACTCGTGCATATCAGTGGTACAGAGCCTTCAAGGACGGTCGTGAAGTGGTCGCCCATCGACGGCTTCGATCGAAGATAACGTCGATAAAATTAAGGAAAGGGTGCTGGAAATCCGTCGTACCAGCTTGAGAGAGATAGCACATGATCTTAAGATATCCCACGAGTCCGCACGTACGATTTTGATTGATATTTTGGGCATGAGAAAGGTGGCCGCTCGACTCGTACCGAAAGACCTGAATTTTCTTCAAAAACGTCATCGCGAACAGGTTGCTTCAGACATGCTGGATCGCTGTAATTCCGATTCTACATTCATGGAACGCATTATAACTGGTGATGAGACCTGGGTCTACGAGTACGATATGCAAACAAGCCAGCAATCATCGGAATGGGTGGCAAAAAATGAGCCGAAACCGAAAAAACCACGCCAAAGCCGCTCGAAAATGAAGGTGATGCTCATTGTTTTCTTCGATATCCGTGGCGTGGTGCACTACGAATTCGCTCCAGAGGGTCAGACGGTAAACAGGCAGTATTACCTAGGCGTTATGAAACGTTTGCGTGAGCGTATCCGTAAGAAGCGGCCAAATTTGTGGGCGAACAACTCATGGATTTTGCATGACGATAACGCGCCTTCTCACCGAGCTACGATTGTGACTGACTTTCTCGCCAAAAACTCAACAAACGTGCTTCAGCAACCACCGTATTCGCCGGATTTGGCTCCCTGCGACATTTTCCTCTTCCCAAAACTAAAATTGCCCCTTCGTGGCACCCGTTTTGAGTCGATTGAAGCCATAAAACAAAATTCGACGCGAGAGCTAAAGTCCATCCCGGAAAGCGCCAATAAAAATTTTTTCGATAATTGGAAGTGCCGTTGGCATAGATGTATTGGAGCAAATGGAGCCTATTTTGAAGGCGACCCAATAAATTTTGATGATTAAATGTAAAAATGTTGTTTTAATTGAAAATTCCCGGTACTTTCTTGACAGAGTAGTATATCAACAATAAGTAAAAGGTTTGTATACTTTAATTAAATAATTCACTTCAACAGGGATACCCTGAAATCAACGTCAAGCCGGAACTTGGTGACGAGGCAAGTCGTACTGGGTATTAGAAAAATATAAAAAAATCAATGTGGCATGCTTTCAAAATGATGGGCATTTAAAAACATTCTTCACCCTCTGACAGTCGTTTTACTTCTGCTGCCACAAATCTTCACTTTTTCCGAATATTTGGTTTGTCATGTAACCCTGAATAATGCTGCTCTAAACTTTAATCAAAATTGCAAAACCAGCAGCTCCAGCTTGGATGAAAAAGAGACATTGTTTCCAAAAAAATTCCCGAAATACCCCAGTAAAGGAATTCTATTGGGTTCAAATCGGGTGAACGGGCAGGCCACGGAATCGTACCACCCCGTCCAATCCACCTATCGGGGTGTTCTTGATTGAGGAATTCGCTTACAGTGGCAGCATAATGCTGAGGGCAGCCATCTTGTTGGTAGCATATGCTTCCGTAAATGTTCAGTGGAACTATCTTGTAAATCTGAAGTTAATTAAAAATTTAAGGAATCCACTGAATTTAATTTCAAACGCACCTCACAGTGGCACATTAGAATAATTTTTAACTAAGGTAGATTTTATTTTCAAATTTTTTTTGGAACAATGTTTTTTTTATGCTGGAGCAGCTAGTTTTGAGAAGTATTATTCAGGTTCACATAACAAAATGAATATTTGGAAAATTAAATGATATAGCTTTGTATGAAATATACTACTATACACATCCATTTTAACCTCAGCTGAACGGCCTCTATGTGAAATTTCATTGAAAAAGAATACAACTTTAATTTACAACCAAACTAATGGCCTCAGTATAGTAATGGCTGAAGAAAATACCAAAAGTTGCGGTTTTGTATATGATATACAGCAGCAGCTCATGGAATCTCGCCAAGTTCAAAGTTTCCCCCCAAGAGTTCGAGCACTAAAGTAGGTACATTGTTCTAATAAAACTGCAAGAAACGATATAAAGTTCTTATAGCTTTCTCTTCTTGCAATCTTAATAACCGCAGTTTCTTTAGTCAAGTACCTCGAATTATTAGCAAAATTAGAAAAGGGGTCTTCGTGACTCGAGCCGAGGGTGGCTAGCGGGAAAATGGGTGGCTTTTGTTTTTGTCGTCGCCGTCTGTGAAAAGTTTGTTTCAGCTAAACTAACATAGAAGTGGAGAGAATGTACTATTGTCTTTGATTCGGAAGGTTTCGACTATGTTTTCATTCATCCCTTATCGTTCGTGAGCTCACTCAGGCGACGGAGCATAAAATGGAATATTCTTCCTTTGCAATATGGCGATAGAAAACAACTTTCTGTCTTTTCGGCGAATTTCCTAATTGAATCAGATGAAATGGATAAAAAGTATAAAGGCCTTTTTTTCACTGCGCTTCAAGTTTCGGTATTATCACTACAAGTTTGTGACCGTTTTTCAACTGGTATGGAGATGTCAAATTTTAATTCCTAGATCTGAATTATTTCATATATATCTAACATATCTAAGGCACCCAATAAACAGTATATGTTGTTCCCTTCAGAAAAAAAATATGAATGTCGCATTGAAGACAAACAAAAACCTAGCTTTATTCACAAAAGACTCATATTATGTACGGGACAAATTCAAAAATGTTGGAGTGAACTTAAATGTGTCAAGTTGAAATCTTTTATATATGTATAAGAATGTAATCAATACTTATTTTTATAATTGAAGAAATAGACGATTTGATGTCATGATTCTGGAAGAATTTATTTTCTTTAGTTTAAAATATACCAGAATTACACACGCAAAATAAAATAATAACATTCAATGAAATAAAAAAATTAGGTACTAATCTGGAAGAAATCAAAAACAATGCTATTTCTTCGGGTTTCTCTATTCACATTTCTAACAACTAACTAAATATAACATGTGACACATTTAGGTTAAAATCTTAGACATAGAACATAGAACATAGAAGTTACAAAGTTGTTTTCCCTAAAAATAACAGTTTTATTTTTACATCCCTCCCACACAAAGTATGCAACCCTCATTACATGTTTGCGTTTTTACATTCTGGAGCAATGGAATTAGTTCTGCCGCAAAGTAAATATTCTGGGCTATATCCAGTTTGAGAATGGTCTGTTCTATTGTATTCTTTAATACATTCATCGTCTATTTCCATCCATGCCCTAGTTTTTTTTTCGTTTTGTTTGCACCTTATTCTGTTCACTAGTGTCTGATTTAGTCGTTCATTGAGACCATTAGTAAAAGGACAATCAACTGTTGTGAAAATCAGTTGTATATTCAAACTCCTCATATGTTGTCTGAATTTTTCCAAATTTATTTCTGGGTATTGATCTGTTACTAGTGTTTTTATTGGTCGTTTATCTTGAATTTTATTAATTAATTCGATGAAATCTTCGGTTGTTTGATGTTTTGAAGTGCTCGCAAATGAATATCGAGTAGAATGATTCACTTGGAGATGAAGGTATCTTTTTGAAGAGCGGTTTCCATCAAAACCTCCAATTGTGTCTAATGACATTATTTCAAATGGTTCATTTGCTGGGCCCAATTGAGAAAAGAGACCATACTTGTGGCCTACCTCGTTTCATTTTTACAACATATGTCACATGATCCACAAACTTCTTTTGTTAGTGAATCCATATTCTGAATGTTCTGATGTTCTGATTTTATTATTTATCTTACTAGCACAAATATGGCCATAATGCTTGTGCACTTTTCTGATTAAATCTTTTCCGAAATCATTGGATAAAATTATTTTTTTGTTATTTTTGTGCAATTTGTAATGTATCTCTTTCTGTACAACAGTTCTTCTCATTTTATGAGAAGAAGAAGAAGCAGAATTGACAACTAATGTAGTAAAGAATTTTGCATTTCGAGTTTTGGCTAAGATTTCATCAATTAATGGGAAAGGCTGTGGTTCAGGAACAATTAATTTATTGAGTTCACGAAATCGACACGTAATCTGGTTTAAGACCCTTCATCTCTCTTATAGTGACTGGTGATGCAAAAGGTGAGGAAGACTCCTCAATCATTTTCGCTTTCAACAATCTTCCTATTTGGAATTTTATCTTTTTTTGATCCTCCATTGAGCATCTTTATGGTTTTTTTTGTTATAAATTTGTGTTCTAAAAGTTTTATATGTACCTCATTATTTTGTATCTGACCAATATCAAACTTGTGTTTTGCAAAAATATGGTCATATTTATTTATTAAAACTTCAATTTTATTTCTCTGATTTGTTTCCAAATGGTCTAATTTTGCTTCGAAAAGTTCTGTTGGTATCATTCATATCTAATCTTTGATAAATATTCAAATCGAAATCTTGTTTTAATTGAAAATTGAAAATAGAATCTAGTCCGAGTAGAATATCATACTCGAAATTTTTCTCATTAACTACAAAAAATACAACTTCTTTTTCGATATTATTGATTCTCATTTTTGTAATTATTTTTCCTGAAAATTTTACCCTGCCAGTGACTGTTTTGAATGTGTTTCTATTATCTTGAAATCGTAGATATAACTCTTCTGCTACGTTGGAATTCAGAACACTAACATTTGAGCCCGAATCATAAATTCCACATAATTCATTATTATTTATAAACACCTTCAATTTTATCAATGGCGGCAGTCTTAGTTTTTTTGGTTTGAAATGGCCTGATTTACTTCATCCTGTACCCCTACATTGTTTACAGGTTTTATGTTACCGGGTACATTCTTTTGTTCAAAATTATTGGATTCATTCCTTAGCGGACATAAAGTCTCCGGATGAAATCTACCTGAAAAGCCATTCTTCTCACTAATTGAGCATGGTTCCTTCCTAACTGGTTTTCTATTTGTTTGTGCATAGGAAGGAATTTGTTCGGCAGATTTATTCATTCTATGATTTTCTTTATTTCGATCGTTGTCATATTTTTTTGAACTTTCTAGCTTTCGCAACTCACCCAATAATTTCTCGAAAGTTGTTACATTTTATCTATCAATTCTATTATATCTTGTAAAATATTTGGCACAACTTGTCACAATGAAATCAATTAATATGTCTGTTGGAAAATTATTTCGGAGATTCAACAAAAATTTTCTTTTCTAAAAGCGTAGTCAACCAAACTTCCTCCTATGTACCTAAATGAATAGGCCTCTCTTTATTTATGCCAATCCGTTTCACAAAAACACTCTGAGCAGTTATCTTTCCATATTTGAAAACTTTTGTCTAAACCTAATGTAATTAATTGGGAATCAAACCCTTCTTTCGCTATTCCATCCAGAAACAACCGTAAAATCAAAATTTTGTCTCTATCTTCTTCTACTTCATAACGCGTGCATTCCGTCTCGAATTTTTCTAACCATAAATTCACTGAAACACTCTTACCATCAAAATTATTCAGCACAAAATCCTCCTTTATCCTCTTGAAATCCTTGCTTTTTCTTGAAAGTTCTACCGTATCCTCTGGTTTTGGTGATTCTTGTCCAAATACTGTTCTCACGTATGCGGGTGAATAAATCTGTTGTAAATATTCATTCTTAAACATCACATTTTCTTCGGTATCAAAATATATTTCTTTCAATTTCGGAGTTAATGAAATGGCACACGTACGAAATGAACCTCTTACTATAATAGATTTCAAGATATTCTTCACCTTCGGTAAAGCCAAAAGTTCATGATGGTCAGGTATATCCTGTTTGTCCTCTGGTATTTCATAATATGTATTTTCCGTACCCGTAGTTTGGATCCATTTGAATTTGTATGTATTTTGCCTCTTATCAGTATTGGATACTTCCAAAGCGATGCAAATCTTCATGGATGTCATCATTATAGCTTACGTTTTTGATTTATAAGAATGTAATCAATTCTTATTTGTATAATTGAAGAAATAGATGATTTGATGTCATGATTCTGGAAGAATTTATTTTTTTTAGTTTAAAATATACCAGAATAACATACACGAAATGAAATAATAAGATTCAAATAAATAAAAATAGATAAAAAGAAATAAAAAAATAACTTACTAACCTGGAAGAAATCAAAAACAATACTATTTCTTCGGGTTTCTCAATTCACATTTCTAACAACTAACTAAATATAACATGTGACAGTTTTAGGTTAAAATCTTAGACGTAGAACATAGATCATAGAACATAGAACATGGAAGTTACAAAGTTTTTTTTCCTAAAAATAACAGTTTTATTTTTACATAAGTATAGGCCAGACTGGCCGCAGTTTCTATCAGAGCTTCGAAGAGCATTTACGAAATTATCGGTTGGATAAACGCGATTCAAATTATGCAAACTATCTTATCGAACGTAATCATAAGTTAACAGAAAAATCCGAAATTTGGAATATCCAACCTGAAGGTTTGAAATATCTAAATTGTACCGTAAAAAAGTTTTTTTGCTGTTTTTTGTTTAGTCCATTCAGTTGTATGTTACAAGGTGTTGACAATGGAAGTCAACAAAGTGAAAATTCGGTACATTTGCAGATTTTCTTTGATAAAAGTGAAAATGCATGCCAGGAGTCTGAAATTGTAAATGGTGCTTGTGATCCCGATACTGTTACAGCTAATTACGTTCAATTTTGGTAAGTAGTCGTAGTATTGCTCAGGAGATAAAAGATAAAGATCGACCCTAAAACAGTTTTAAATCATTTGCGCAAAGCTGGATTCAAAAAGAAGCTCGATGTTTGGATGCCACACCAATTTACACCAAAAAACATGATGGATCGAATTTCCCTTTGCGAAACTTTGGCTATACGGAATGGAATAGACCCATTCATCAAAAGTATGGTGATTGAGAAATCTTGCTTCTGGCGCTGTGGTTTGGTTTTTCGTATTAACCTAAGTTTAATTATTTTTTGTAATTGGGTGTTTACCTGTTGAAAAAAAGAATTATAAATTATTAATATGTGGCTAAGAGAAACAATATTTCTAAGATATCATTTTAATATTAACAATTTGGTGTTTTCACACTATTCCGTATTTTGAATTTATAAATATCAAGCAGATGACTGCCATGTAGTATTTTCATGAATTTATTCTAATTCCCTACCTTCCTCGGTTCCGTTTTTCTCCGGTGATTCGTTAGGATTATCAATGAAATTAAGCTCAAACGTATATGTTTTCGAATTTGTCAAAGGAGCGATTAAACAGCCAGGGCAAATAAGAAACATACGTTCTGGAGCCAAACAAGAGAATTAAATTAAATTTCGTATTTATGCTTCGAGTTCAGGCCCGAACATTGCCTGAGGTTAAGGAAAATTCGAATATGTTGTCGAACATAAGGAAAGTTCACATTTACATTCCTTGTAGGATGGAAGTTCTCCTTTCCAATCCTTTCCAAATTCTCCAGTGTTATTGTATTTATATTCTTTTCAAAAATGTCCTTTTTTCTTGATAATCCTAGGTTATTGTTATTTGTTCTACCATACTTAAAATAAAATGAATTCAATGATATTTTCTTTGGAGGAGGATTTCTTAAAAATTTTAATATCGAAAGAGAATATTTCTGCGACACTCCTACATAACTTAATTTAAAAACATATATCAAGATGTACTAGAAACACTTTTTCTAGACATACAGAATTCTCAAATATAATATAACACTTGAAAATATAAGGAAAACCTTTATAGAATATTGACTGAAATTACATAATATACTTAACCGCTAGATCTGTTTCATATGAGCCTTATGAATGACAAAATTTATTCCAAAAATATATTTTTATTTCTCTCGAAATGAAGAACTTGAATCCTCCAGGTTCTTTAGGTAACAAAATTTTGTTGGTATTTCTCAACAATTTCTACGTATTCAGAAAATTGCACCGTTCACTATGACTGGGGTTCATCTTTCAATTCAACTTTGTTGTTTTACTTTTCCATCACACGTCTTTTTTCAAACACTAGTAACAAAACAGAGACTTCTTCACTCCAAACAATTCTATCGTGCACTTGGAAACTAACCGCGCACTGTCAACTTTTTCTTCACCAAAGAACTCATGTTGAATAAATCCTGGGAATATTCTGGTTTCTTAATTCCAGCCTTCTTCTGGAGGAATTCATCGAAATATCTGATTACTGGTTTCAATCGGTATTGAAGGACCATGTTACCACGAAATAGTTTGATTACGTCACAAAAACGTGGTAATTGGGATCTAATCGCTTGTAGTTATTCAGTTTGAAATGGCGTCTATTGTTTCTGGTTTAACAGCATAAACCAATGACTTGACATAACACCAAAGAAAATAATCCAGTGGAGTTATGTAGCATGATCTTGGAGGCCATTTAATTGGATCATTTCTTGAAATGAATGTTATCGCCAAATCTTTCTTTCAATAAATCAATTGTTACGGTAGCAGCATGAGGTGTAGCACCATCTTGCTGGAACCAAAACACTTCTGGGTCGATACCATTCAGATTTTGAAACAAATAATCATTGATCATCGATCGGTAACGAGCACCATTCACTGTAACATTAGCTCCAGCATCATTTTTCAAGAAATATGGACCGATGATGCCTACAGCGTGTAAAGCACACTATAGAGTGCATTTTTCAGGATGCAATGGAACCTGCAGAACTTCTTGAGGATTGTTTTCACTCCATATACGGAAATTTTGTTTGTTTACATTGTCTTTCAAGCAGAAATGAGCTTCACCACTAAACACAATTTTACGATAAAAAAGTGGATCAACTTCAAGCTGTTCTAGGGCCGAATCAGCAAACAAACGATGCTTATTATGGTCAAATGGCTTTAGTTCTTGAACCAGTTAGATCTTGTATGGGTGTAGATCAAGATCTTCATGCAAAATTTGCCATGTGGTGGATACATAGAGTCCAACTTGTTGTGAACGTCGACGAATAGACAAATCATCATCATTAACACTATTACTTACAGCAGCGATATTTTCTTCTGTACGTACAGTTCTTTGTCTTGTTGTTGTTGCATCGAGTAGAGAAAATATTGTCCGAAATCTATCGATAGTTCGACGAATAAGCTGCTCTGATCGACGATTTTGAAAACCATAAATTTCACGAAGTGCTCTATAAGTTTGGCGACTAGAACACTGAAAATAAATTTCAACAATTTGTAAACGTTATCGCGGCGTGAGTCTTTCTATGACAATTTGTCAACACTTACTGAACAGAAATATCAAAACAACATTGGTTCTACCATCTGATAAATCACAGTTATCCCTATCGACAGTTCTATCACTCTAAAAAAAAAACATCCGATATAAGCATAATGTCAACTGGTTCATTCAAGTTGAAAATTAAGCTGATAAATTAAGATTTTATATTTTGTTTCTTACGGATTATAAATTTGATTTTCTTGAATTGGTGAGAGGTGTAGATTTGGGGTTGATCTGATGCTGCACATATTGTAAAAGTTTTTGTATTTTGCCGTGGATGTTATTTTGAGCTTATGCCTGTTGATATCCTATTCGACCAATAAATAAATAAATAAATAAAAAAAACACAAAGTTCTGTCATTAAACATCTAAAATAATCATAAATTTGTTATCGTACAACACCTCTATGATATTATTGAATCTGGACCATGCCTTTTTTCTACATATTTTTCTGTGGATGGACATAACCCATTTTTTGGTTTAATCTCAAACATTATGTATATATTGTATTTCTAACTTCGCGATCTTATGTGGAAGTAAGGTATGTGATATAAAACTGTATTTAAGACCATTGACTATGTGATATGTTTTCAATTATTCTTCAAGAATTAATTCATTGCACGCTGAACAAGCGTGCACAGGTTTCTTATTTTACGTCAGCGCTTTTTACCATTTTTTCATTATTATTTTTTCAAGTTTCGAGCTTTCATGCATTGAAGCTCACCACTATCTAGCTGACGTCTATGAACAAATGTTCGACAAATCCAAACGTTGCTTTTTGGACTGAAAACGAGTATTTTATATTATTGTATTCTCCACTTTCATTCGTTCCTAAAACAGCCATGAAGTAAATCCCTTTCTTCTTTTGTTCATGACTCAAGATTTCTATCCACCCTTCGTGTTTTATTTGGTCAAAAGCTCTTTTATAGTCCATAAAACAGCCGTAAACATAAAAGTTCAAATTTAAATATCAAGATATTGAAAGACCACTCCGCTTCACGTGTAGCGGAAATATTTCTGAGCTCAACTAGTTTTATTTGACCTTTCTCAAGACAAAATTACCACTTCCTGCTAATTAATCCTGTCTTTCCTCCTGCTTCCCCCTCCATTCAGAAAGAATAGAATCAACCGGCCGCATTCTTTATCTCAATTTCTGAATAATCATAGTCTGGTTAATATTTTCATTTGAATTATCTTCCGGGAACTTCAATATTCCACTAAATTCATAATTCTTTCAGAAGGGAGCAATTCTCCCCCTTGAATTGTCGCTCCGTATTACATTTAATGCATCAAAAAATACGTCACAAAGAATTTTTAATCAGTTTATATCCGTTGGACCGTCCAGAGCCGTAACATAATTTGCATCTCAAACGAATAATTTTCCATCGGATTATTTCTCTGTTTTGGAACTCGCAATGATAAAGGTAAGATAATTTAATGGGGAACTCGCTTCGGCGTGAAATCTGTAGAAGATGGACTCTATTGAATCATTGAAAATGTTGATGCGACAAAATGTCTCAATATTAAATTTTCATGTTCATTATTTTTTCCAACGATTGGCTTAAGTACGGGGAAAGATTACTGGTTTATGTCTAATAATAAGCTGATAGTCACTTAACAATTTAGCCCTCTAATGATTCTGTATTTCTTCAGTTTAAGTTTTTTACCTCACAGGTGATTAAATGTTTAAAACAAGAACAGTACATACTGGGTGTTCCTAAATGGAAGGTCCAAAAAAGAGGGGATATTTCTTGCATAATTTTAAGAAGAAAAATTCCCATTAACATGGGACCGCAAATTTTTCGTTTTCGAGATGAGATAAAGTTTGAATTTTTTTCAAGTTTTTTTCTATAATATCTGCATTTCACAAGATATTCAACTGAAATTTGGCCCATATATTACAATTTAGAGTTTACACGGTGTGATGTGCCAATTTCGAATGCAAATTTACAGGGTGATAGTTTTTCTGGAACATTGTCCCCTGTTTTACTGCAGAAAATGTTTTTGGTAAGCCACGGTTAGTTTGAGAAATTGTAACAAGAAGTTTTGTTACTATACTAAGCTTTATAGTCTCCTGTAGTTTTGTCGTATCTGCTACCGATTTCGAGAAAAAAAATTTGAACTATACTTTCGATATCCTCAGAAAAATTCAAATTGTCATAAAAATTCTGTTAGTAAGCTGTGGTGAATAAATTCATTGTTAGTTTTGACACATCAAATTAAACTCCTGTGTTTTGAAAAGTTAATATGGTTGCAATTTAATATCAAAACATGCTGAATTTCACGAATTCCGAAATGGCTGACATGCATTTCATGTATGGTCTTTTAAATGGAAATGCAAGAGAAGCTAAGCGTCTTTACGTGAACGCTATCCCAATAGAGTGATGTCTGGCCATCGAACGTTCTCTCATACTCCCAGGTGTCTTTCAGAAACTGGATCTTTTTCTACAAATAATATTAATGCAGATAGACCACGAAGTGTGAAAACATCACGACTTGAAGAGGCAGTTCTGAACGAAATAGAAGAATACCCAGGAACCAGTACAAGAGTGTTACTTCAAATATCGGGTGTTTTTTTAGAGTGATAGAACCTTTAATTGAAATAAAACACATCATTAACATTATGACTTACAGCAGCGATATTTTCTTCTGTACGTGCAGTTCTTTGTCTTGTTGTTGTTGTTGCATCGAGTAGAGAAAATGTTGTCTGAAATCTATCGATAGTTCGACGAATAAGCTGCTCTGGTGGACGATTATGTAAACCATAAATTTCGCGAAGTGCTCTATGAGTTTGGCGAATAGAACACTGATTATGAAAATACATTTCAACAATTTGTAAGCGTTGTTGAGGCGTGAGTCTTTCCATGATAATTTGTCAATGCTTCTTCTTCTTCTTCCTCGTTTGTTAGGCTCATAGCCTGTTTCTCCAATTCAATCATTCATCTCCTTAGATGTTGAGATCCAGGATTCGCGCCACCTTTTAGGTGGTCGACCTATAGGCCTCCTGGTTTCCGGAATACCATCCCGTGCGATTCTCGCTATTCTATCATGCGCCATTCTTCCGACATGTTCGTTCCAAGCTACGTGTCCGTCCCCATCTCACTATGTCGCTCACTCCATGTTCCCCGCGTATTGTCGAATTACGAATACGATCTCTCAGTGTACATCCCGATATTCTTCGGAGTACTCTCATTTCGGCAGTTCTAAGAATTGACTTTGTTTTGCTATTATCCGCTCTCGTCTCAATGGCGTACGTCATGATCGGTCGAATACAGGTCTTGTATATTCTTACTTTTGCTTCCTTGCTCATGTATTTGTTATTCCATATCACATCCGACAAGCTTCCTGAAATTCTATTCGCCTTGTTTACTTGGCTTCTCACTTCTCTTGTTCTATCTTGATTTGCAGATATCTCGATTCCCAGGTAGTTAACGACCATGACCTGCTCTATTGGTTTATTTTCCACTACTAGCTTGCATCTTACGGGCTCTTTGCTTATTACGGTAGTCTTGGATTTTTCAATGGAAATTTTCATGTTAAATTGCGTACTTATGGTATGGAATGCGTACAAGAGTCTTTGTAGATCGTCTTCATTTTCGGATATTATAACGGCGTCATCAGCATAGCATATTATCTTGATCTCCCCCATATTTACTCTGTATCCTGGTGCTGATTCTTTGACGTATTCCATTATTTGATCTATTACCAAATTGAAGAGTACTGGACTTAGATAGTCCCCCTGTCTTATCCCTGACGCTATCGGTACCTCCGTAAGGTCAATAAAACACATATATGCTGGTTTAGCATATTCGATAGACTTCTCCACTATCTGCCTAATGATGTATATGGCATCTACTGTCGATCTATTCTTACGGAAATCTTGCTGTTTTTCTGAACATGCTACAATATCTGGATATTGTAATGTCAATGCTTACTGAACAGAAATGTCAAAACAACATGGCTTCCACCTTCTGTCAAATCACGATAGGGATATCGAAAGTTCGATCACTCTAAAAAAACACCCTTGTTTGGCAGATCATGCAGGAGCTTCTGCCTCGAGATTTTCATCCCAGGATTACTCTGTGTCAGTGGTACCCCAATAGACTATTGAAAAATCCTCATTTTGTTTGCCAAATCCTATTAACTGATGAAGCCTGTTTCTCAAGAACTTCAATTATGAATGTTTTCAATGAACACATATGGGCTGAAAATAATCTACATGAAATTTTAGAAACTCATTTTCAAGAGCAATTTTCATTAAATGTGTGAAGAACAGAAGTTTTTATACGGGTTGGGGGAGAACATTTTTAACAATTGCTGTAGTTCAGTTCCTTTATTGTTATTGGGTCTTATTGTAATGATTCATTTTTGAGTTTTACGTTTCTTGTATCGGGTGTTTTTTTTAGAGTAATAGAACTTTGATTTATGTGATTTGACAGAAGGTTGTTGTATTGACATTTCTGTTCAGTAAGCATTGACAAGTTATCATGAAAAGACTCACGCCGCAACAAAGTTTACAAATTGTTGAAATTTATTTTCAAAATCAGTGTTCTATTCGCCAAACTTATGGTTTACATAATCGTCCATCAGAGCAGCTTATTCGTCCAACTATCAATAGATTTCGGGCAACATTTTCTCTACTCGATGCAACAAGACAAAGAACTGTATGTACAGAAGAAAATATCGCTGTTGTAAGTCATAGTGTTACTGATGATCCAGATTTGTCTATTCGTTGACGTTCACAACAAGTTGGTCTCTGTGCATCCACCACATGAAAAATTTTGCGTAAAGATCTTGGTCTACACCCATAGAAGATCCAACTGGTTCAAGAACTAAAGCCACTTGACCATAATAAGCGTTATTTGTTTGGTGATTGGGCCCTAGAATAGCTTGAAGTTGATCTACTATTTCATCGTAAAATTATGTTTAGTGATGAAGCTCATTTCTGGTGGAACAGCTATGTAAATAAGCAAAATTGCCGTATATGGAGTGAAAACAATCCTCAAGAAGTTTTGCAGGTTCCATTGCATCCTGAAAAATGCACTGTGTGGTGTGCTTTACATGCTGGAGGCATAATCGGTTCATATTCCTTTAAAAACGATGCTGGAGCTGATGTTACAGTTACATAAAGGAAATTTCAAAGAATGAAATTTCAATAACAGTTCTTAATTGCAGTAGTGAATAGTGCTTGCTTTTCTTAGCATTACTCAAACCATGCTGACTAGGGTTAGTATGATCGGATTGCTTTGTGTTCCAGAGAAGGAGAACCACACTTTGAACATCTTGTGGATCATTAAAGTGAAGGAATATATACCAAATATTATCTGAATCATTTCTATCGCAGATTTTATTCTTTCACCTTTTTTCAATATATTATGTTCATTACTGAAATAAAATGTTTAATTGGTATGTTGTGATCCTTTTAAAAAATCATCCCCCTATTGAATTGTTTTTCTGGGAACACCCTGTATATTAGAAAATAATTTTCTGTAAAAATGAAAGTACAAGGGGCCTACTTTCGAACGAAATTCCTAAAATGTCTGGTTCGGCAGCTATGGAAGCGCAACACACTATTTCAAGAACCCCTGTATAATGAAAATATTTTCATACAAATCCAGTTATTTGAAATTTAATGGATATTAGGAAATTATTGCATAAGCGGACTAATTGGTACATATGAAAAATATATTTGGAAATTTGGAATAACTCTATCAGTATAAATTAATCTCGCAATTATAACTATAGTATTAAGGCTGATGAAAATGCCCAAAATCAGGATGGTTTGAACATTCTATAATAACTCAACCCCAATAAAATCAGAATTGTACAAATATTTATCATTCGAACATTAACAAGAGTTTAGTTGAACAAATTAGAATTAACATACCAATTACCGAATAATGCAACTTTCCGTATTATTTGAGCCCAAAAGTTCATTTATTAGTCACATTACAGGTGCTTAGTGACGATACATTTACATCAGGTGTGTTTCCGTTAACAAATATGTACGCAAAGAGTTGAATCCACCGGAATTGACCTCTTAAACCACTTCATCATGACCCCCAAATCCACCCTAGTGAATACAGCAATGTTAATTCATAATTTAAACAACCATTAGCATTATTAATGCGGCTCCATCCTCCTAGATGGCGCATCAACTCGTAAATTATTTACAGGGAGCCGCTAATCCGCACCAACGGTCGCCATGTTTTATATAGACAAACAGCTTTAACTCTATTGGCCTAATGGATATTTTCCGGAGAGGATTAACTATGAAGTAATGAACATTAATCTTGGGATGCTTTTCCGATTTTCTCTTCCGTGCGGTGTTTTCCTAACGTGGGTGCAATGTTTAATGGGAAAAGATAGCAAAGAGGCGTGGTTTCAAGTGGATACTCCTAGAATTCTGTACTTGTTGCCTATTGCATCTTAAGGTAAAGTTCTGCGAAAATAAGTTCAGGTCTTCACCAAATTCCTTCCCGTTAGAAATTGTACAGGTTGTTTCCATATATTTAAGATTCTGAAACTTTCACATTGCATAAATCAAAGCAATTAGGCAGTAATTTCGCGAGTGAGTTTTTGACGCCTTTCTTAATTCGATGAAGTTTATTAAAAGCTCAAAAAAACGCACTGCTCAAAAATTTAACTACACATAATAATATATAAAGCGAAATAAAAATACGATTTTATAACTGTACTGATATACTGAGTCTACATACAGTCAACCTGCCTGAAATGGCAACATTAAGCTAGACTGCTTTACACCGACAATCTAGTAGAGAGATGAACAAAATGAAGATTCTGACCTGGTGGAGTCTGCAGGCTTAAAAAATCTTCCTCCTATTAGAAACACCTTGAAATCACGGTTTTATGTCGGGTGGGCACTCCTCTAGGTCTTCGAAGTGATCTTACTCTATTCGGCATCGTGTCAATGAGGTTATAAATGAAAACTTGAGGAATGTTTTGCCCAATGTCCGTCAAAGCATTGGTGATCTGTTGAAATGTCTGCAGTGGGTCAGGTAAGCTGACATTGCAGATAAGATATGCTCAATACAATTTTGGTCTGGAGAGACAGCCGATCCATTCGGTTAATTCCATGCATTTCTATGAACTCGTTGATAATTCTTGCTGAGTGTGGATGAGAATTATTGTATATTAATTTAAAATTGTCACAAAGTGACAATAATTGGATCTACAATCAAATCACGATACCTTACCGTTGTCATGGTTCCGTTTATGGGGATAATAAGATCTGTGCGCCCATTAAAACAAATGCCTCCTCAAACACACACTGAGCTGCCACCGAAAAGAGTTGTTGGCGTCATGAAATATTCATTATTCCGTTGACTCCGTTCTTGCCACACCATTATTCGCCCATCATATTGATACAGATGAAATCTGAACTCATCCCTGAATAGGGTGAATCTCCATCTGTGCCTCGTTCCGGTTGTCATATTCAAGAGCCCAACGATATCTCATAGCTCGGTGCTCCCTACTAAATCGTGGGTGCCTGGCGGATCTTTCTTTTCTCAAATTGAAACTGTGCAACCTATTCTAGATTGTTTGACTAGAAACTATCTTACCGTTAGCTTGCCAGAATGCCTTAAAGCAACATTCGAAACGCGTCGTGTATCACATTTACGATTCCTTCACTAAGTATGTGGTGAAAGATACGTTTCTTCTCACACATCGTTGTCAATTGATGGGTTGGCAATGATGTAACAGTCGAAACGCATCCTGTACCACCAGCTTAGTGAACAAATCGTGAAAATTTCCTGCTGCATACTTCTCCTTGTTTCGGATCATACCAGGTGAATATCTTCTTGTTTGAAACAACTCTGTTTGCTAGAAGCTAGTAAAGTGCTATTATTCAGAAAAGGCTTGGCCCGGCTCGGAAATTTAGGTTAATTTGGAGAGAACAATACTTCCTCAATGTGTTAAGAATATTTTAAGAAAAAGTTCAGTTCACGGATTTATCTATTTTCATTTCATTTTTATTTATACATTCTGTCAAGAATGTACCGGGAATTATCGATTTAAATCTGGCGGGGCAATGAGGCAGGTAAAAATTTTTTTCCTAGGTTGGTACCACTGTCCTTAATTACTATGCCAAGCTTGAGCGGGATCTGTCAACTAGTGTGTTTGCAACAGCTGATTAAGTCAGTCGATGTCAGAGTGCGTGCCGATTTTTACTATGGGTGATTACGTTGAGCAAAGAATTTGTTTAAAGTTTTGTGTTGCAAATGAATTCTCGGGTGCCGATGCATTGAAAATGTTGCAAAAGGTCTTTGGTGATAATGCTCTATCGAAAACTCCTGCATATCAGTGGTACAGAGCCTTCAAGGACGGTCGTGAAGTGGTCGCCCATCGACGGCTTCGATCGAAGATAACGTCGATAAAATTAAGGAAAGGGTGCTGGAAAACCGTCGTACCAGCTTGAGAGAGATAGCGCATGATCTTAAGATATCCCACGAGTCCACACGTACTATTTTGGGCATGAGAAAGGTGGCCGCACGACTCGTACCGAAAGACCTGAATTTTCTTCAAAAACGTCATCGCGAACAGGTTGCTTCAGACATGCTGGATCGCTGTAATTCCGATTCTACATTCATGGAACGCATTATAACTGGTGATGAGACCTGGGTCTACGAGTACGATATGCAAACAAGCCAGCAATCATCGGAATGGGTGGCAAAAAATGAGCCGAAACCGAAAAAACCACGCCAAAGCCGCTCGAAAATTAAGGTGATGCTCATTGTTTTCTTCGATATCCGTGGCATGGTGCACTACGAATTCGTTCCAGAGGGTCAGACGGTAAACAAGGAGTATTACCTAGGCGTTATGAAACGTTTGCGTGAGCGTATCCGTAAGAAGCGGCCAAATTTGTGGGCGAACAACTCATGGATTTTGCATGACGATAACGCGCCTTCTCACCGAGCTACGATTGTGACTGACTTTCTCGCCAAAAACTCAACAAACGTGCTTCAGCAACCACCGTATTCGCCGGATTTGGCTCCCTGCGACTTTTTCCTCTTCCCAAAACTAAAATTGCCCCTTCGTGGCACCCGTTTTGAGTCGATTGAAGCCATAACACAAAATTCGGCGCGAGAGCTAAAGTCCATCCCGGAAAGCGCCTATAAAAAATGTTTCGATAATTGGAAGTGCCGTTGGCATAGATGTATTGGAGCAAATGGAGCCTATTTTGAAGGCGACCCAATAAATTTTGACGATTAAATGTAAAAATGTTGTTTTAATTGAAAATTCCCGGTACTTTCTTGACAGAGTAGTATATCTTAAAGCTTTCTTTCATTATTTCGTTTTGACTTTCAAATATCTTTTTTCATAGTAACATGACATAAGTAAAGAATAATGTGCTGAATTATTTAGAAATAATTTTATTTTCAGGTTTTGATTGACCGAAAAAATTGGCCTATTAGCTGCACCATTCAACTTTATGAGCTAGGAGATTTCGTCATAAGTAAGATATTGTTTTTTTCCAATTACTGTAGTTCATTTGAGACTATCCAGAAATTTATTGAGGAAAATTCTATTTTATTTAACAAGGTATAATATCGTTCCTTCATTGTATTCTTTGTAACACGTTCCATAAAATAAATCTATTTTTAGTGAAAGGCTATTGCTGGGAAGTTTTCATTGATGAAAAAGTGAATGAATCATTTTGTATCTGAGCAAAAATACAGCAAAAATTGAAGTATATTCTAGAGCTTAGAATTAGGATTATATATACCGACAGTCATAAGGTTATAAATTTTCGTAACAGATTCGATACAATTTCATTAACTCTTATTAATATAGTGATCGATCCTTCATTGAATCATTCTGTTGAATTTTGAGAAAATATACATTCAGTAAGTGTTTTATGTGTTCTCTATGCATTTGTCCTGTTAACCTTCTATTTTATGATGTTTCACGCTGTCGAAATGTTTATGCACTCTCTTTCACCCACTGTTTCTATTTCTATTGCATCCTTCGTGTGTTTGAATTATTCTTTTAATTTCTGTCTCTCTTTCTAGGAGTTTGAATGTTATCAGACGTTTAAAGGTGAGTGTCTTTACCTCAGTTGTGTTGCATGCTTATATGTTCCTATTTATTCCAATTTTTACTACTAGTTGAATGTTTAACACTCTTCATTTTCTGTTTCTGAATGTTACTATATCATGTTTTCGATTAGATAATAAGTTTCAAGTCACTAACTTTATTCCCCATTACATGAACGAAGAATTTGAATGAAATGGATTTTTATGCACTGTTTTATAGTCAGACCTACAAACGTTTAATAGATTCAATAGAGATTGAGTTGTGGGAGCTAGGCGTCATAAAAACGAAGGAAAGAATTGATTAAGTTTACGGATTAAAGCGTAACAGAAAAATGTAGCAAAATTAAGTTATTTGTGGTGAATTAACATTCGAGTCGTATTTGATAGAAACTATTTAAATTAGATTTAATTGAAAAGAGAATTATTTGTGGAAATTTCTACAATATATATTGAAAAATATATAGTAAAATTTTGAATTGTACCATAATATATATAAAACTTATATGAAATATTTGGTTAGGAAAAAAACGTTTTTCACTTCATGACATAAAACGTATATATATATTGTCATGGTATTTACAGTTAAAATAAATAATTACATAAATATATTAAGGAAAAGACTCACCTTTGTATATAAGTTGACTCGTTAGAGTATAACTAGAGCAAAATTAATTGAATAATATCCATTTTGACACAAATATTAATAATTCAACTCATTAAAATACTCACAAGCTAAAAATTATGAAGAAAAAGCATATTCAGGATACATAACGACTAGTCGATTGAAAATTCTTTGAACGTTAATCAAAACACAGTAATCTTGTTGACAATTTATAAATAGAATTCACAGGGAGATTTCAATTCACAATTATTCAATATAAAACCAGCAAAAGTTGCAATAAATAGAAGTAATTTGAATTTAGATATCCAATTTGAAATTGATGAAGAATTGTTGAAAAGATTTGTTATTATAATGAATCACATATAAACTTTAGTGAAATTGTTGACAAAGAACAAGCTAAATTAAACATAACTTACCAGAATTATGTAAATAGGACACATTTGATCAAAATTCACTTAATTCAATGAAAGATAACATCTACGTCAGATATTTTCAAATGATTAATGTAACAGAGATCCTTCAAAATGTTTAGGCATCAATAGTATTGTAATAGCATCTAAGCTAAAGAAATTTAATCAATTTCATAAGTAATATTAAGTATTTTATAAGTTATAAGCATTAGAAGTTAAAATTTGTTAAATTTTGACACTTGAAATACTTTACGAACGAAAAGCAAGACTTTTACTGTTCTGTTTAACATGAAACATATATCAAATTGTAGTTTAAAAAATAAGCTAATTTTCAAAAGTAATTTCAAACCAGGAAATATTGTGAACTTTGTAAAATCATCAAAAGCATCATTTTTATATAATTTTGACAGAAGCTAGTAAGCTTTGATATTCAACTTTTCTTGAAAACTATAAATAGGGCAGACACAGAAAAAGTCGGCAGTCTCCAATTATATGCAGAGCAGAATCCTTGTCGGTCCATAATTTAAAAAGTGCCAAAAAAGTAACATCATCTGAAAAAAGAAGATTATTTGATTATTGTGAATGGAAAGTGAATCCAGAAAATACATTACCTGAATGTGAATGGAAAAATCCCACATAGAAATCAAGTTTCAAACGAATTGGATATATTGAAGAAAATCAACAAAGTAGCCTGTGAAGTTCAGAACATTCTAGAAGTGTTGTTTCCAACGAAACGAGTTTTATTCCTGAAACTTAGAAGGACAGTTAAAAGGACAATCATAAATTGATGAACAAACTTACCAAAGGTATTAAAATTCAATCCTGTTAATCTTTCCACAAAAAAATTTAGAAATAGCTATCATTGTTTACATTAGAATTACGTTAGGATATTTAGATAAGGTTAGGTTAACATAGAATTAGATTTAGGTTATTGTTCACTGATTATAATATTTCAAATTACTTCCATAAAATATAAATTTAAAAAATTCAATCTTTTTAGAAAATTCAAATTGAACCCTCCCTCAAATATCTAATCAAATTTAATAATATTTAAATTTCAATTATTCAAAATTATTATATTAAGAGCTAGCCGAAAACATAGAATAATACATCACTTACATACAAGGGTGATCTAATAAGTATTCATTCACAAAATTTCATAAATATAATTCCATAACAATATATATATATATATATATATATATATATATATATATATATATATATATATATTTATATATATATATATATATATAAATATATATATATATATATATAAAGTATCTGTGTGAAATCTTTAGTGAGGTGACCGGAATAAGAGAGCTCATCAGAATTTCAGTCTTGGCATGTGAACAACTGAATTGAAAATTGTGAAATACGGAGTAACTTGGAGAATAAATTGTTCTGAACAAATTCTTGAACAAAAATTTCACCAAATCTCTGCCAAATAGTCGAAAACTAATCCTGAAGGTCTACCGAAAGAAGAGATCGTCCAGGAAAAACTGTAAACAAATGTTCTGTTCTTATCAGTTGAATGATAAGGATTTGTCTAAAGGTGCCCAGGCCCGTTAAACACTCAAGCAATTTATTGGAATATGGAAGAACTTCATCGGGAGATTGTTAGAAATAGAAAAGAGATAAAAAACGCAATAGAAGCTAGTGAAGCAAGAGTCTTGCTGAGATTCGAGGAACTGAATAATAAAGTGAACCTGTTGGAAAAGGAAAATCAAATTTTAAAGAAGAGGGTCGAGCTGCTGGAGAGAACAACGAAAAAAAATAATATCTTGATATTTGGCTTGGACCAAACAGGAGATATTACTACTACCGGTGTTTGCACAGAATTGGAAAACTCTCTTGGAGTCAGTATCACCGAAGAACACATAAACAATATTTATCCATTAAGAAATATTAGAAATAAACCACTGAAAGTAGAGCTGATATCTTATGTGAAAAAACAGGAGATTCTAAGAAACTGCAAGAAGCTGAGGGGAACAAATATATCAATCCTGCAGGACTTGACATTTGAACAAAGAGTAGAAAATAGAATATTACGTAAAAACCTGAAGAGAGCCAGACTAAACAAAGATAATATAGCGTATATAAGGGGAAACAGACTTTACATCAATAACACTGCATACACAGCGGAACAACTTGAAAACGCCGTAGAGGACCCACATTACGAAAAACACAATAGCGCTCCTCCTACACCAAACATTAGAAAAAAAGAATATACTTCGGTAACTGAATCCGATCATTCAGTAGCTGTTGATGATACAATCAGCCCATACTCAGTTACACAGGAATCGTCGTCCCACCAAAGAAATAAAGCTACCGAGAAGTCAACTATTGCTGCGAACTCTGGTATAGTCAAGAAAAAAACAGGGGAACTAGCTTCTAATGGAAAAACCAGACTGCGATCTTCAAATAGATAAAGCAACTGCATTAGCAACTAGGGTACGCTGAAAATTAAATTTATATATTTTGTGAACTCTATTCTACAATCCCTACTTATATGTTTGTAAACAAAAAATTAGTAATTTTTGTAACTATTGTACTGTCTTTGTTCAGAATTTTCGATAGGCTGGGACATCATAGAATCATATTAATTTACAATACGGAATCATTCCACACAAACTTATTGTTTTTGGTTCGGTTATGTTGGAGTTTTTCGATGAGTTGGAAGCATACGAGGAGAGGGAAACAATAGTATGTGAGAATATAAGAGATAATGTGGGTGAATTTTCTGGTGAGCAATTTATGAATGTACTACATTTTAATATTAGAAGCCTACGAAGAAATTTTGATGAATTTCTCCTTTACTTGGAAACTTTTCAGTTGAATAACATCCAAATAGTCGTCCTGTCTGAGACATGGGTTCTTGAAGACATAAATAACTTCTCTATTCCAGATTTTGACATAATCTATAATGAGTCCCGCTTCAGTCAGAACGATGGTCTGATTGTGTTTGTTAGAAGGCAGATTGATTATAGTATCTCTCTACATCAACTGTCAGAAACAAATTTATTAAATATCACTTTTGAAGTGAACATGTTAACATTTTCCATAATCGCCTCTTATAGACCACCATCCACAAACATTGATACATATTTAACTGACATCGAAAAGTTTCTCTCAATCTCTTCACCTTCAGATGTGAAAATATTCATGGGAGACATTAATATAAATATTCTGAATACATCTGATCCAAAATCGAACACGTATGTCTGTCTCATGGCCACCTTTGGTTATTTTTCGTGTATAAATAAGCCCACGAGATCAACAGAATACTCCTCAAGTCTAATTGACCACATATTTATCAGATTCGCGAGTGACAAACTTCGAAAGGAAATTAATTTCAATTCTTACATCTTCAAGACTGATATCACTGACCACTATACCCTAATGTTATCCATCAATATGGACGTTAAGGTAAATAATATAATTTCAGAAGATTCGTCCTACACTTATCTAAATAAACATAATCTGGGTAAAAAACTCAAGGAAGAAAATTGGCTCGCGGTTTATCAATGCAAGGATCCGGATGGTGGTTTTGGTACATTTTCCAATATTATAAGGGAGCACATTGCGGCATGTACAAAGACTAAAAAAATTAAAAAACAAAAAACTGACAAAAAACTGAAACCCTGGATGACACAAGCCTTACTTAATTCCATCAGGTATAGAGATCTCCTAAAACAAAAATTCATCAAGCATAGTACGGAAGAAAACAAAAGCGCATATAAAAAATACCGAAATTTCCTATGTAATCTATTACGAATATGCAAACAGGATTATTATCGAGAACAACTTAAAGAATCCCACAAAAATGTAAAAAAAATGTGGAAGAACATAAACGAGATAACAAATAAAAATATTAAAAAAAAACCGTATAACTATGATATAGTAAGTGAAAATAGTGAAATTCTGAACTCCGATAGGGCGATCGCGGATCATTTTAATTGCTTCTTTTCCAGTATTGGATCTAAAATGGCAGATAAAATTGAAAAACCACCAATCCCGATCCCGGAAACTATCATTAGGACGAAAAACTCATTATTCCTTAGCCCCATAACAAAAAATGAAGCAATTTCTATCATATCTTCACTGAAAAATAACACATCCTCCGGCCCGGACAAAATTACCGTTCACTTCATAAAAAAATATCACGAATTCCTTGTAGAACCCTTATGTCACATTTTAAATCTGTCACTAACAAAGGGTACAATTCCAAGAGAATTTAAGAACTCCCTAACAATCCCTATATTTAAACAAGGTGACAAAAAACAATCCACAAATTACAGACCCATAACTATTATAAATAATTTTGCCAAGATATTCGAAAAGTGCATCAAAAATAGAATATTGAATTATTGTGATAGTAATAATATCTTCTCAAACTCACAATTCGGGTTCAGAGAAAAACTATCAACCGAAGATGCGGTATTTGAGTTAACGAACACTATATTTGACTCTTTTCAAAAACATAACAAATGCATAACAGTATTCCTAGATCTAGCAAAGGCATTTGATACCGTAAATCATGAGATTTTGTTTCAACGTTTGGAACTGCTTGGTATCAGAGGGACTGTATTAGACTTGTTAAAAGATTATCTAACAGACAGAGTGCAGGTTGTTAAAATAAAAAACACATTCAGTGATCCATTGCCAATAAACATGGGCGTACCACAAGGGACAGTGCTGGGGCCGGTTCTATTTCTACTGTACATTAACAATGTGTTCTCGATAACAAACTTTCATGGTAGATTGGTCTCATATGCGGATGATACAGCGGTCATTTTTACTGGAAATACTTGGTCTGAAACTTATGAAAACGCTGAGATTGGAATGCAGAGGTTGTATAGCTGGCTCAATAGCAGCCTGCTGAGCGTCAACATTGAAAAAACTAAATTTATCACCTTCTCATCTACGGCCAAAGACCAGCCTTTCAAAGATAAATTACTGCTTCATAGGCACGACTGTCAAAACTTTCTTAATTGCCAATGTCTAGCAATCCGTAAAACTAACTCGATAAGATATCTCGGTGTGATGGTCGATCAACACTTGCGCTGGAACGAACACATCAGCTATACGGTTGGAAGATTGAGAAAACTCATATACAAATTTTATCAGCTTAGAAATATATTGAACACCAAAAACTTGTTGATGGTTTATAATGCATTGGCCGAGTCTGTTCTACGCTACTGTTTGGTTGTATGGGGTGGTACATTTAAGACTGCTCTGTACAACCTGGAAATAATACAAAATACCTTGTTGAAAATCATACTGAAAAAAAATAAACGTTTTTCCACAAATGAGATATATGAAAAATCAGAAGTTCTCGCTTTGAGAACATTATACATATACCAATGCATATTGTGGACTTCAGATGGTCCGCATGACTATGCCTCGCAAGCGTATAATACTCGCGGAATGGCTCGTCAACCGCTCAATCTTCCTCACTGTAGGCTGACTCATACCCAAAAATTCATCACCTACCACGGTCCCAAACTATATAATCTGCTTCCTTCTGATATAAAGCGTTTAACTTTTAAGAGGAAGCGGAGGGAAGAAATAAAACAGTTCGTGATTTCTCACCGGGAATTATTGCTAAATATAGTCGAAAACTAAAAAAAAAAATAAAAATAATAATATGTTGCCTGTTTTTTCCCGTCTCCTTGAAGTATGCATAATTTCTGAACTCTAAAGCTGCGTGCAATGTATGGAGCTCTCTGTGGTCCCTCAATTTTTTTTTCTTTTTTTTCTTCCGTTATTGAAAATTGTTGGCGGGAGATAGCTCCACAACTCAAGCCTAGCTTAGGTGGCTTCTCCTGCTTTCAATTTCTATTTGATAATGATAATATTTGAATTTGCTGTGTAAACTACCATGTGAATTATTTTATATGCTTTGTATTATTTTTTTTTTTTTGTATTATTTTTTTTTTGTCTCGTTTCACCACAGAATACACTTTACTTTACTTTACTTTACTATATATATCAAAATTTGAATATCAAAACAAATTAAAATATGTTTATCTTCTACAATTTTAATTTCAAAAAATTTTTTATTCGAAAAACTTTTAGAATTAAATTAATGTCTAAAACAAGCACCGCTTACATTTAATAGACGTATATAATCAAAACTCAATATATACTGTCAAATGGAATAAATAAACCAACAGATATACGAAAGTCATTAAAATTAATGAATAAATATTTAAAGGAGACAAAATTTTGTTTCTGGTCTCACCTTTAAGAACACCAATTGCCTTTTGAAAACATGAACACACTTAAAGGACTTCTCAAAGAATATAATTTATTTGAAATAATTAATATATTTAAATATTCGAATAAGTCAATTCAGAAATCTCTAAAAACAAGCACTATATCTTCAAAAAACAAATATAATTCTAAGCAATTCCTTCTTCAGTCCTGAATAATATTCCAAATATCAAAATTAAAAAACTAACCTATATCAACAACTGACCACGTGTAAAGGACTAATGCTTCGAAACACAGATCAACTTTATAATTCAAGATTGATCTATGTTCTAACAAAATCAAAGAACAGTGTGAGTTATTTTTAAGGCTTATTTAAATTCATTGACATTCTATAATGAGATTTATTGAAGCCAAAATATAATTATATATTATATATAAAATAAAATATATATATATATATATATATATATATATATATATATATATATATATTGTCATGGAATTCACAGTTAAATTAAAGAATTACATAAAAATATTAGGGAAAAGACTCACCTTTGTATATAAGTTGACTCGTTAGAGTGTAACAAGACCAAAATTAATTAAATAATAACCATTCTAATACAAATATTAATAATTCAATTCATAAAAACACTCAAAAGCTCCAATTATGAAGAAAAAGCATATTCAGGATACATAACTAGTCGAATGAAAATTCTTTGAATAAATTAAATATCAGTAGTATTGTTGACAGTTTATAAATAGAATTCACAGGGAGATTTCAATTCATAATTATTCAATGTAAAAACAGCCAAAGTTGCAATAAATAGAAGTAATTTGAATTTAGATATCCAATTTGAAATTGATGAAGAATTTGTTGAAAAGATTTGTTATTATAATGAATCACATATAAACTTTAGTGAAATTATTGACAAAGAATAAGCTAAATTAAATATAACTCACCAGAATTATGTAAATAGGACAAATTTGATCAAAAATCAATTGATTCAATGAAAGATAGCATCTACGTCAGACATTTTCAAATGATTAATGTAAGAGATATCCTTCAAGATGTTTAGGCATCAATAGAATTGTAATAGCATCTAAGCTAAAGAAATTTAATCAATTTCATAAGTAATTTTAAATAATTTATAAGTTATAAGCATTAGAAATTAAACTTTGTTACATTATGACACTTGAAATACTTTACGAATGAAAAGCAAGACTTTCACTGTTTTGTTCAATATGAAACATACATCAAAATATAGTTTAAAAAATAAGCTTAGTTTCAACAGTAATTTCAAACCAAGAAATATTGTAAATTTGATAAGATCATCGAAAGCATCATTTTTCAATAATTTTGACAGAAGCTTTGACATTCAATTTTTCTTGAAAACTATAAATAGGGCAGACACAGAAAAAGTCGGCAGTCTCCAATTATTTGCAGAGTAGAGTCCTTGTCAGTCCATAATTAAAAAAGTTCCAAAAAGTATCATCATCTAAAAAAAAAGAAGATTATTTGGTTATTGTGAATGGAAACTGAATCCAGAAAATACATTACCTGAATGTGAATGGAAAAATATCACATAGAAATCAAGTTTCAAACGAACTGGATATATTGAAGAAAATCAACAAAGTAGCCTGTGAATTTCAGAACGTTCTAGAAGTGTTGTTTCCAACGGAACCAGTGTTATTCCTGAAACGAAGAAGGGACAATAAAAAGGAACAATCATAAATTGATGAACAAACTTACCAAAGGTAGTAAAAACTCAATACTGTTAATCTTTCCAGAAAGAAATTTAGAAATAATAATCATTGTTTACATTAGAATTACGTTAGGATATTTAGGTAGGGTTAGGTTAACATAGAATTAGAATTTAGGTTATTAATCACTGATTATAATATTTCAAATTACTTTCATAGAATATAATTTAAAAATTCAACCTTTTTAAAATTCAAATTGAACCCTCCCTCAAAGGTCAAATCAAATTTGATAATATTTAAATTTCAATTATTCAAAATTATAATCTTAAGAGCTAGCCGGAAACATAGAATACAAGAACTGCATACAAGAGTGATCTAAATTAGTATTCATTCAAAAATTGCATTAATATAATTCCATAACAAATATATATCTATATATATATATATATATATATATATATATATATACATATATACAAATTTATCAATACAATATATCTGTACATACATTAGAAAAATCTACTTTTTTAAAATTATATAAAATTACCCAGAATAAAGGATAGAATCAAAACTAATTGAATCAGAATTTCAACGTATGACAATTTTGTCATTTTTGAATTAACAACGGACTGTTCTCCAGCTTGAGTTTTTACTACTTCCGATTACTGACTTGATCTCGTGCGTGATAAGAGTTAGTGTAACGAAGCGAAGTCAGAAAATGTGTTCCGAAACTTAATGATCTTGTTTTTGATTGCCTTTCCGTGGAATGTATTAAGGAAACGAACGTAGGTGAATTGCAAAAATTCCTGGAAATTTGAAAGAATACATGGGAGTTTGAAAGTTTTGTGATTATGGAACAAGTTGAGGAAGATCTTGAGTTCAAGTTGTTATCAGGTGAAATTTTTATTATATTGTAGAGTAAATACATCAAAATTTTAACCATTTACTCACTACTGTCTTACACGACGCGTTTCGATTATGATATCATCTTCAAGTGTGTAGAATACAATTCAATAATTTTCTACAGGTTTTAGGTCTAACCTCTGGAGACAACAAATATCGGGTGTTTTTTTATAGTGATAGAACTTTCGATAGGGATAACTGTGATTTGACAGAAGGTAGAAGTCATGTTGTTTTGACATTTCTGTTCAGTAAGCATTGACAAATTATCGTAGAAAGACTCACGCCGCAACAATGTTTACAAACTGTTGAAATTTATTTTCAAAATCAGTGTTCTATTTGCCAAACTTATAAACTTATAGAGCCCTTCCTGAAATTTATGGTTCACATAATCGTCCATCACAGCAGCTTATTCGTCGGACTATCGATAGATTTCGGACAACATTTTCTCTACTCGATGCAACAACAACAACAAGACAACGAACTGTACCTACAGAAGAAAATATCGCTGCTGTAAGCATAGTGTTAATCATGATCTAGATTAGTTTATTCGTGGACGTTTACAAGTTAGACTCTGTGCATCCACCACATGGAAAATTTTGCGTAAATATCTTGATATACACCCCTACAAGATCCAACTGGTTCAAGAACTAAAGCCACTTGACCATAATGAGCGTCGTTTGCTGATTGGGCCCTAGAACAGCTTGAAGTTGATCCAGTTTTTATCGTAAAATTGTGTTTAGTGATGAAGCTGATTTCTGGTTGAACGGCTATTTAAACAAGCAAAATTGCTGTATTTGAAATGAAAACAATCCTCAAGAAGTTCTGCAGGTTCCATTGCATCCTGAAAAATGCACTGTATGGTTTGCTTTACACGCTGGGAGCATCATCGGTTCATATTTCTTTGAAAACGATGCTGGAGCTAATGTTACAGTGAATGGTGCTCGTTATAGATCGATGATCAATGATTATTAGTTTCAAAATTTGAATGGTATCGACCCAGAAGTGTTTTGGTTTCAACAAGATGGTGCTACACTTCATGCTGCTACCGCTTTGGAAGCCAACGTAACTTGTGTTATTGATGAAATAAGACCCGAATTACTTGAAAAAGTGGTCCAAAATTGGTATCGTCGAATGCGGTTTCTCAGAGCTAGTGTTGATGGACATATGCTGGAAATTATTTTTAAAACATAAATGTCATAATGTCAAATCTGAATCATCATTAACACTATCACTTACAGCATTGATATTTTCTTCTGTACGTAAAGTTCTTTGTCTTGTTGTTGTTGTTGCATCGAGTAGAGAAAATGTTGTCCGATATCTATCGATAGTTCGACGAATGGGCTGCTCTGATGGACGATTATGTAAACCATAAGTGCTCTGTAATTTTGACGAATTGAGTCTTTCCATAATAATTTGTCAATTACTGTTACTGAACATAAATGTTAAAACAACATCTACCTTCTGTCAAATCACAGTTATCCCTATCGAAAGTTCTATCACTTTAAAAAAACCCCTGATAGTTGGCCTTTTTCTAAATAAGTTGGTTTTATAATTACCCTAGACCTAAAACCTGAAATAAAGTTGAATTGTTGTATATATAGGTCTCAGTGTCACTAATAATTATAGAATAAATTTCTAAAACTTCTGGACTCTATTCATCCTAAAATCAGTTCTATAGTTAAAATAGAAGAAGTAATGAATTAACTTATAAATTTTTTAGACTAACCATCTCAAGAAATATTAACCTTCTGAATATTAACCCTAGAAAGAGTTCATGAATCCATAGAAATAATTCCATTTGTTTGTTCTGGGAATTATATCATCAATCTCGACAGGTGCCGAAAAATCCATAACCCGTGAGGAACTTCTTGAAAAAATAATTTATTTTCTTATAGTCGCCTTCTATTCATGGCTTTGATTGATCTCCTAATCCACCTAGCCCTCACTGGGCCACTCGACCATCTCTCCTGGTACCTAGCATTTGTTCTCCGTTTGTTTCGGGGCAATCTTGCATCTACCCTATACAGAAAACATACTTCGGCTATTGTGAAGTCAGTAGGGTAGCCCGAAATGATACCGTTTCATACTCGTAGATACCAATCACAAAAGTCCTCTCTTCTGCACAGAGGTTATCTGGTTTCTATACTTTTTCTTCTTCACTGCTACACTGGTGCCCCATACAGCATGATGCTGTGCATTATTCGACAGAGCACTCTATGTTTGCTAAGCCCAGGTCCGCCAAGATTCGGAAGCATCTTTTTCATAACCTCTGCTTTTAAATTCACTTTTTCTATCATGTGTGCTATATGCGTTGTGCATTCAAGATCTTTCCCAAACATTTCTCCAGGATATAAAAAAGATTTATTATTATTATATTTAAAAGATTTATAAAGCTTCACCTCGTTACCATAAATTCTGATCAGTATCTCCATTTGTCCTTTTTCTCGAACGTGTAACTATTATGTAATCAATCTTTTGCACAGGCACCTCCTCCATTGGGTTTGCATATTCACCACCATTCTTCCGTCTTAGTATTCTCTTACTGTATTGAACTTTTGCTTTACATCAACCGTCACCATCTCCATTTACTTCTTGTTAGTCTTCTCAACTATATTCTTGATACCCAACATTGCTGTTGACGTTTTTATCCCGAATCCTGAGTTTCCGATAGCACTTTGCCCTACTCTGTCTATTTGTATAAGGCTCCTCCAAAAGTTTTGCCATCACATGAATCCTACACAGTGGTCTGTAGGAGCTTATCTCTGGGACCTTACCATATTTCAGTATGAACGCTGCTCTAGTCTCTTTCCATATCTTCAGGAATTCAACGCTTCTCTTGAAGATGGTTAAACATTGCTAGCATCGCAATTGGTTTAATTTTAGTTACGATCCTGACCGTGTCAACTATTAGTCCGTCAGGCTTAAGAACCTTTGTGTACTTCAGCGACTCGTAGGCTGCCTTCAACTCCTGCAACTCCAGTGAGTGAGCTGAAAGATTTTCTACGAGTTCCTTATGGTCTAAATATTGAATGGTAAAGAAGTCTTTATAGCTGAATAATAATATGAACATCGCTAAATTCTTAAAATTAATCAAATATTCGACACGTAGTTCTAAAAAGTCTAAATTTCTGTCTACAGAGGACATGTCTAAAATTTTTTGATGAGGTACCGAGTGTGACGTATTAAATTAATAAAATTGCAATAAAATTTGGTATATTTGGTGGCTTCTGAGTGGTCTTCACAGAATATCTAGGAGTATTGACATAATATCATTGAGACTTGAGATATCGACAGCAAAAACTTGTGAATCTGCTAGCTACTCATGTAGAGAATAAAAACTTAGTCTTCATGCTAAGCGTACCAGAGCATTAAAAATGCGTATTTTATCACTATTGAGGAAGACTAATTGAATTGTGTGAAGTTGATGAGGAACAACATGTCTTTACTGTCACTTTATACATAAAGAATCTTTTTTATGACCCATAGTCAATGCTACTGTAGAGTCAGTTTGAAAAACATACTTGGATAAATTCCCTTCATCATCGCGAAATATCTGAGTCTGAGCGATTCTGAAAATTATTGAGATCACTGCATGCGTCGAACATCCTCAACTCTTCTGACAGACTAGAGTTAGTATGACTATGTTGAAGCGTCATGTTACATTTAAGAGTACTTCGGTGGTTGAAGGATACTTGGATGATAATATATCTTCAAAAAAATTCTGTACTCAGGTTGCTGGCTGGTGTACTTTCTGGACCTTGCTTTTCCTTGCAGAAACTTGATAACTTAATAATATTTAAATAAGGTTATTCTGATTTTCACAAATTTTTATTGTTGAATTTACAACAATCGTTTCGTTATCACAGTAACATCATCAGACAGGTTCACATTTTCAATAACTAAGCTTGTTTCCGAAATCCATTGCTATTTATATTACAGTAAGTACAATAAATTTTTATTGAGCACTGAAACCCAAAAAAAGGTCTCTGAAAATTCCAGCTTATCTGAATATATTTAACAGAGATGAGTTATTTAAATCTATTTGTTCTTTAAGTAATATTCCAACTCTATTGTGTTTATTTATCTTTAGGGATTCTAACAGATTCAAGGCATAACTTTTACTTTCTAAGTAGAACTTCAAAGTTATGGTTGAAAGTATGTCCTGTTTCTGACAAATGGTTAGAATATGTAGAATTACTTTTGTTATTGAGGAAACTTTTCAGATGTTCACAAATTCTATGTCGGAAAGTTCTTCCAGTCTGTTCTATGTAAACTTTAGGGCAATCACCGCAGGTTAACTTATAAACCCCCGATTTATCATCTTTATGTGTACAGTCTTTATTATTATCAATAAATTTACTCAATTTTGAATTGGTTTCAAATGAAGTTCTTAAATTATATTTATTTTTGAGGTATGTAGCAATTTTCTCAGAAATACCTTTAGTGTATTTCAAGGAAATCTATTTAAAATTTTCTTTTATATTGGGATACACCATATTTAAAGCTATTTTATTATTTTTATTCATCAACAATTTACCTATCAACTTAGGATCATAGTCATTATTAATAGCTATTTGTTTAATTATGTTAAGTTCTGAAATACAATTTTCTCGATTCATGGGAATATTAACTAATTTATGGATCATACAATTGAATGCTGATAATTTTTAATTTAAAGGATGGTTTGATTTATTGTGTATAATAGAATCCGTATAGGTTGGCTTGTGAAATATTGAAAAATTATGTGAAATATATTCGGGTAACAGTTAAATAAAATAAATTGATAGAATTATTATGTTCGGTTTCCATAGTGAATGTTATTGAAGGATGTATTTCATTGATACATAAAAAGATTTTTTTTCTGTCTGTCTGTACCTGTGAAGTAACAGAAAATATCGTCTACATATCTATACCAATATAAAAAGTATTTCTTAAGAGGATTTTGGTGCATTTTAGTTTCAATATTGTCCATGAATATTTATGCTAATAAAAGACTTAAGGGATTTCCCATAATCAAACCGTTTTCAGATTTATATTATAAATTTTATTTTCGAATTGAAAATAATTTTGTTTATTGCAAAACTAAACTAAACATTCTAAAATATCTTCTTTGATAATTATATTACATCTGTTGATGATTAATAGATTCTCTACTAGTTCAATTGTTTCGTTTGGTGATATACTTGGAAATAAATTTTGTACGTCAAATGAAATGAATTTAGCATTATGTGGTAAGTGGATATTCTTTATTTTATTTATTAGCTGTAGTGAATTTTTTATTGAGTATTTAGCTTAGAATTAAGTTTCCTTTAAAATAATCTGAATAAATTCTTTAGAAAGTTTAAATGAAGGTGCACTAACGAACGAAACAACCGGTCTAATAGGATAATCTTCCTTGTGTAATTTAATCAAAAAATACATTTTTGGAGGTTGTGGATTCATTGAAATCAATTTATTTTTTGGGGTGATCCGAAAGATAATTTGTGAAAATCAGAATAACCTTATTTAAATATTATTTAATATGGATTTAATAAGGACTGATTCAATTCAATATTTAGGAACATGATACTCAAACATTGAAACGGGAATCGGTTCTGATATAACTATCATAGTATATTTCGAGAGATGCCAATTTCAGGTTTAATTCGTCTATGCTGAGTAGATATTCACATAATATTTAATTTTTCAATTTGTGGTATTTTTATACAGGTTGTTAATAAGTAACTATATTTGTTGTCTTTATACCCGTGCGGGCCATAAAACCTATTGTTATGTACTTGATACGTAAGTAATAAACCATATTATGAACATAATGAACCATTATGATATAGAAAATGTGGAGAAAGCACATAATTTGGAAACCTAAACAAATTATTATACATCTAAGAAACCCTATTTCCAATTTACTTATGTGTAAAATAAAGCGTTATTATCCATTACCTCCAAAATGGATAGAAGACAGTTCGATATAATTTCATCGTTCTGGATTGAGATTAACATCAGCTCTATATTCAACATCAGTAAAGGTAGACATTCCGTAAAATTTACGACGTTGCTATGACAATGAAGATTTTGATGTTGTTACACCGCACCACAACCCTCTTCGGCATAATATCCACTCTAATCGAAATGGTCCACTCGAGGTTAATATCGCTTAGTGTACCCCATATAAATCTCCCCTTATCCAGTGAACGACACGGGAAAAGCACGTAAGTCTTTCATGGGATAGTATTTCATATTTTCGGCAGAGGGACACACACGCATAACTCTTCGCCGGGACGGCCGAAAGCCGTCTCTAATGTTCATCCGGTGAACCCTCCTGAATAATGCACAAGATACAATATGCAACTGGTTGGTCATTTGGACGCTCGCCTTGCCTTTCTGATGTTCTGTTTCGCCTTTTTGTTCAGTTGTATGATTTAAAAGGGTAACTGAATGTTGTATTTATATCTTGGTGAGATATTTCGAAGAATAGAGATGTAGGCATCAACGTTAAACGTACATATTCAGTTTCGAAAAGACCATCTGCTTTAGATTCGCCCCTTCCAAGGACAGAGCGCATTAAAAGGTGACTTTTTTTGATAGCCTAGGGCACTTTATAAAGTAAATCGTGTCGCTATAAATGGTCTACACAAAACTTTAACTTGGGATGGATATTGAGTGTTAAAGAAATTGAAGTGAAAGGAAAAATAAGTAAATTTTTGAATATCAAAACAGATTTAATCTGTCAGTCTTCTACAATTTTAATTTAAAAAAAAATTTATTCAAAAAACTTTTAGAACACTCTCAACTATTTACATAACCAATGTACCGTTATGCATGATTTAATCAGGTGAGTATGTGAACTGAATGCTGAAATATGTTCTTAAGTACTAATATCTGTTCTCAAGATAAAGGGGGACGAATTTATAATTATGAGGGAATTTAGAAATGTTACTCCAAGATGTTAAGGAAACTGATTAGGTCTGTTTGTTCATTCAATATAACTTGTTTCTAACAAAAGTCTTTTGTGAGTTGCTAAAAACCTGCAAAAACCAAACACTACTTTCGATTGGATTCATATGAATCTCAGTCGCATTCGCCATTTAGCACCAACAGCACTATTTGATCAATTTCCTTTTATCTTTTCCGAAATTTTTCCTTGATTCGTCGGAAAAAGGGTGTACTTTTAAAAGCATGTATAGTTAAAAATGAGTATCGTTAAAATTGGCATCTGAAAGTGAATTAAGTCTCAGTTTCATTTGTTTAGTTTTTAGGGTTACAGCAAGGTGGCTGAATGATCAAGAAGCGTCCAGAATATACGGCCAAATTTAAATTGCAACAGGTGTATATATTCTTTTCACGCATTTTTGCAGGAAACGGGATAAATGAAAAGAAAAAAATGAATGTGTTACTATACTAATTAGTGGGCCACGCCAAAACGTCGTCTAAAATTGGTCGTATAACGGTATAGTCGACGGTTTCTCGAAATGAATCTGGGGTTAATGTAGATATGGATGGATCTTGAACACATCGGTACAGTAGCAGCTGTAGTCAGCCAAGTCGCCCCTAATGGAACGCCAAGACAGGCAGCAGACCTCAGATTGCTCAGACATTGGTGAACTGACGAGAACTGACGAGCGCTCCCGTGAAGCCGCTTGGATCTAACCTGGCGAAAGTTCACTCCAAAGCCACTCTGGAATGTAAGGTAGAGGTATCTGAGCCAATGCCAAACTGAAACACCAACAATTCCCGGCCAAGGCGTCCCTAATGGAATGCCAAGATAGGCAAGAGACGTCATCGATCAACAAGGGGTGAACTGAGGAGGAAGAAGCGTCCACGTGAGGGCGTTGAGACCTAGCCTGGGAAAAGTTCACCCTAAAGTCACTTTGAAATGTAAGATATATAGCAAGGTTACTCCGGGCAAGATCGAAACACAGCAGCGTACATTCGATGTAACGAAGCTCTAGCGGAAAGATCAGCAATAGAAATACCAACGGGGCCTTACCGATCTGGAAATCCTTCCCGAGTTCACTGCATTAAAATTTACCCCAAATTGCGAGTCCTACCTCAATCACTTCTATAAACTGAACCTCTGACGACTATCTCTTTACAACATGTATTCTGTAAGGGAAACGGAAGCTCAAATTAAGTAGCAATAGAATGGACTTCATTAACATAGATAAAAGCGTTGCAATGGCATCAGAAAACTCACTTTTGATCCAGGATAGATCTATCATCAGAGAATGAGGGATGATCCTTGAACATTCACTGTGTTCAAAGTGCGTTATGTCGAAATTGTCACTATCAATAAGTCATATCATATAGCGAGAACTAACACTCAGCAAAATAATGGAGGATTATATAGTGGGATAATTAGCGTTTCTTTGTAGCAGTATGCGATATGCGGTATACGTTCTACCCAATTGCAGATACTCTGTCCATGAGGGCGAATACGCCAGAAATAGATGTGTGCTAGCTTTAAGGGAAGGGATACTATGACGTGTTAGTTTCCTGGAGTTCGTGGATTCTGGCATCGAATTGAAGTCTTCTTTGCGACTGTTAGCCTTCAATGGCTCCTTTTGGAAACAAGACTACCACGGTTATTCGTACTTCTAGCCACCCAATTTGGTGTTAGATTCGTGAAGGTCGTTCAGGGTCGTAGTTCTTGCTCCTCGATAACCTGACTGGCCTGGAGGTTCAGGGGTCTCGACCACGCATTAGGCTGGACTTGAACCAGGATCGAGTGGGGTGTCGTAGGGCAAATCTGGGTCTCGAGTGATCGAATGGACGGTGGAGACAAGAGGCCTCTTTTGAGTGTGAGTTGCATCCCAAACAACTCACTGCAACGCATAGCCAGTAGAAGTCGTATAGTGCTTCAAAGCTACCAGTCTATACTGGAAGCAAAGGGAGACTTTTGTTTCGTTTTGCGAGTTGATTGGGCGTATCCCAATCCCGTGCTCATGGTAACCATAGACCCAGCGAGCAGATAGGCCACTATAATTTCATCTGTGACACTGTTCCTTTTCGATGGAGTGGCGATAATTCTGATACCATTTTTAAACAGTTAAAATGTCCTTCATAAATCTCTATGTGTTTCCTGAAAATATTTATTAATCCAGAATTGCCGAAGGTTTCTCATTACATCTCGTCCAACATGCATCTTTCGTACTCGGATCTGAATATTTTATTCAACACCCGGAAGCTAAATTGAAAGAATTTTAAATTTTCATCAGCTGGAACCACTACATAAGAAAAACTCTTGGTCATGATGGACCTCGGTCATCTCTAATATTCATCCGGCACCCCTCCTGAATAATGCACATCCAACAATATGCAACCGGTTGGTCATTCCAGGGTGCTGCTACTCTGTCCCACGCCTAATGCCCTGCTTGCCTTCCGGCGTGAAGGAAGCGACTCCAAAATAGCCCGTCCAAATTGGACGCTGAATAATTCAGTTTTGAAAAATTCATCCCGGCAAAATCCCGAACTCTTACTTTATTATACGCAGACCAATTTAGTTATTCATTATTTCCGTAACGAGAAAATATCGCATTATATCGGGGCAGGATCTATGCGGTCAGATAATGCCTGTTGAAAGACCTTAATATTTTACAAGGTGATTTATCGAGGTGGCGGCGCGAACAATCTTATAGATTGTATTATTCAGCGGGTGGGAAAGATTGATAGCGTTATTTATTCAGGGGGTCGATTCCCGTGGACGGGGTCAAGGTGAGCTTTCGCTGATTGGAGTTCGGGAATTTTTTCAATCTAGTTTGGGTTTCCTCTTTTCGTGCCTATTCGTTACGAATATTGGCAATCATTCCAGGCTGTTTTACCTACATTCACTCAAATTAAATAAGATATTAGGAGTAGAAATAAGTTCATGCGGTTTTGATAACAGATGTCACTACTGGTTCATTATTCCATTGTTTCATCGAGCAACACCTTCATTTTGAAGTGTCATCATTTGGCCCTCTTTTCAGTATCTGTTATTTTGCACACATAGTTTTTGTGTATTCTGAAAATGCCACTTAGAATCACTCAATCAGTCAGTTGCCAATAACGGAATGATTCGACTTGTAGGAAATTGGGTGTCTTATGAACTGAAAAGTCAAGAGACGTCTGATGCCGTTTTTTCACGTGTAAACAACTTCCTTCGAAATCATAAGCCTTTATTCTTAATGAAAATCCCTTATATAGGTTTATTACGGTGGTAGTCTTGTGGCTTAGACATCCGACTCATAATTATGAGGTTGAGAGTTTAAAACGCGGACAAGGAGAGAAATTTTCTGGTTTCGGGGACCGTGCAACCATTCACTGTGGGGTAAACAATTAACAGCGCTGTTCCTAAATTGGCGTAAGGAAACAGTAACAAAGCCTACACAGAGCACAAACCCGATGTAGATACTATAGTGGACTTCTGTCTGTATTCCTGCGCCCGCCCCCCAGGCATTAGATCTTGACATGATGGGGGTGCTTGTCATGACTAGGACCCTAGTTTCGTCCCGGCGAAATGGAGGATTAAGTCTTAGTGTCTAACATAATGCCACTTCGCGCCAGTCACTGGACCTGTATGGTGGAAGATCTCCGAATGGGGCCCTAGTTTTACTCAGGTGAAATGGAGGGCTGAGCCGGTTGATTAACTCAGTGACAAGGGAGTCTGTCGCAGCACAGGGCTTCTCCCTTAAAACTGGCGTACTCTACCCTATCGCAGTATAAATCTCCGGAATCTGTGTAATGGCCGAGTGCGTTATGTAGCATACTGCGTTACCTCGGGGGGGTGGACTTGCCCTCAGGTGTTACTTGTACCACCTGGCCACCCCACTTGGTGTTGGACTCGAGGGGGCAGTGGTTGAAAGTCCGCATGCTGGACTAGGGGGGTATTTCATTTATCTGTTCGCAGACCCCCATTTTCGGGATATTCTCATGAAACGACTCGGGGTTTAACGGGACTTGACGGTTCGACCGGCCTGTCCTGGCCCCTGGATCTGTGCGTAACTATTTAGGGTTTGTGGATCTCGACGAAATGGCTCCGCCATTAGTGCTTGACGCCAGGATCAATCAAATGACTTCACATGGGTTCGGTGGGTCAGGACGTATAGTCCGCTAGACGGTGCTCGTACCAGGATCAATTGTAGTCGTCAATCTTGAGTTTATCTTAGTTCTTGGGACTGCGTTCGGGTGGATGGATAAGAATTCCCTCCGGCGGGTGAGTTGCGTCTCAAACAACTCGGGTACTGACCTGCAGAGCCAGTAGAGGTTGGATAGTGCTTTCGCTGCTACCAGTCAGACGGTTCTGGTTTTCGAGTCGGGGCCCAAACTGGAAGCTGGTGGGTTCATCTCTTCGGAGGGGTTCTCGCCACGCGCGATGATATGGCGTAATCCTTATCACACTTTCTACCTCTGGGTGGACTGTGGAGACTGCTTGGTAGTCACTTGGAAAAGAGGCCATGCCTCAAATAGCCAATAACTATTCTGGTAGAATTCACCTGTATTCCTGCGCCCGCCCCCCAGGCATTAGATCTTGACATGATGGGGGTGCTTGTCATGACTAGGACCCTAGTTTCGTCCCGGCGAAATGGAGGATTAAGTCTTAGTGTCTAACATAATGCCATTTCGCGCCAGTCATTGGACCTGTATGGTGGAAGATCTCCGAATGGGGCCCTAGTTTTGCCGCTCAGGTGACTCGAGGGGGCAGTGGTTGAAAGTCCGCATGCTGTACTAGGGGGGTATTTCGTTTATATGTTCGCAGACCCCCATGTTCGGGATATTCTCATGAAACGACTCGGGGTTTAGCGGGACTTGACGGTTCAACCGGCCTGTCCTGGCCCCTGGATCAATGCGTAATGATTTAGGGTTTGTGGATCTCGACGAAATGGCTTCGCCATTAGTGCTTGACGCCAGGATCAATCAAATGACCTCACATGGGTTCGGTGAGTCAGGACGTACAGGCCGCTAGACGGTGCTTCCTTACTTTCTTTTTTTCTTGCATAATACCATTCCATCCTGTTGTCGCACTGAATCTCAACGTGGGTTTTTCAACCTTTGTCCTCCTATCCACTGAAGGATCTTAAATGGTTGCTTAAGGAAAAAGGGAGACTACGACGTTTCGAACAAGTTTGCTGAACTTGGGAGATTCGCTCTGCTCGCCCCCAAATTTGGCCCCATTTTTAGATCCTGAAGCTCTCGCTGCGGAGTCCTGATTGGTCCGTTGGAGGACAAAGGGAGACTACGACGTTTTGAACAAGTTGGTGGCCTTGGGAAATTCGCTCTGCTCGCCCCTAACTTCGGCCCCATTCGTGGATCCTTAAGCTTATCTTATCCGCTGCGGGGTCGGAAGTGGTCCGTTAGAGGGAAAGGGAGACTACGACGTTTCGACGAGGTTTGAGGGTCCTGGAAGATACGCTCTGCTCTCCCCCAACTCTGGCGCCCTTTTGATCCTAAAGCCCAATCCTTCGATGCTTCGGAGCCTCGCTTTTAGCAGTAAACAGCAACAGTGATTCTGTGGTGCACGGAGTCCATGCTGACAAGTTGTTATTTGTGTTGATTCGTTGCTTCAATCTTTTATAACTATAGAGAACTCTGCTCAAATGACTGAGTGTTGGGATCGGCACGACGATCCTTCTCTTGGGGGGGCGGAGGTGACTTGTGGGGTCCCTCACCTAGTTATGCTAGCGCAAAGTTCTCTATAAAATTTCCTTCAAAATTGCTATCTTTCTCATTCCGCTTATCGGATTCTGCTGGAGTGAAAAAACTTGAGCAGAAACCTGGGGCAACGGTGATGACAATGGTACTTTAATGTTATTAGAAAGCTCTGCTCACATTCCAGCTTGTACAATTCTGAGTATGTATTCCTGCGTTTGCCCCTCCCGGCATTAGATCTTGACGAGATGGGGCGCTTGTCATGACTAGGACCCTAGTTTAGTCTTGGCGAAATTCAGGGTTAAGTCGTGGTGCCTAACGTAATGCCATTCGCGGTAGTCACTGGAAGATCTCCGAACAGGGCCCTAGAATTGCCGTTCTGGTGAAATGGAGGGCTTAGCCGGTTGATTAACTCAGTGACAGGGAGTCTATCGCAGCACAGGGCTTCTCCCTTAAAACTGGCGTACTCTACCCTATCGCAGTAAATCTCCGGATTTTTCTGTGTAATGACCGAGTGCGTTATGTAGCATACTGAGTTACCTCGAGGGGGTGGATTGCCTCAGGTGTTACTTGTACCACCTGGCGAGGGGGCAGTAGTTGAAAGTCCACATGCTGGACTAGGGAGGTATTTCATTTATCTGTTCGCAGACACCCATGTTAGGGATATTCTCATGAAATGACTCGGGGTTTAACGGGACTTGACGATTCGACCGGCCTTGTCCTGGCCGGATCAACGCGTAACTTTTTACGGTTTGTGGATCTCGACGAAATGGCTTAGCCGTTAGTGCTTGACGCTATGATCAATCAAATGACTTCACATGGGTTCGGTGGGTCAGGACGTACAGGCCGTTAGACGGTGCTTGTACCAGGATCAATAGAAGTCATCAATCTTGAGATTATCTTGGTTCATGGGACTACGTTCGGATGCTTGGATAAGAATTCCTTCCGGCGGGTGAGTTGCGTCACCTGCCTGCAGAGCCAGTAGAGGTTGAATAGTGCTTCGCTGCTACCAGTCAAACGGTTCTGGATTTCGAGTCGGGGCCCAAACTGGAAGCTGGTGGGTTCATCTCTTCGGAGGGGTTCTCGCTTCGCGCGATGATATGGCGTAATCCTTATCACACTTTCTACTTCTAGGGGTGAACTGTGGAGACTACTGAGTAGTCACCTGGTGAAAGAGCTATGCTCGTATGCCAATACGAAATCCTTGTAGAATTCACGTCTGCATTCCTGTGCCCCCATGCCATTATAGCTTGACGCGCTGGGGGCGCTTGTCTTGACTAGGATCCTAGTTTTATCCTGGTGAAATGGAGGGTTGAGTCTTGATGCGTAAAGTCAGGACATTTGCACCAGTCACTGGACCCGTGTGGTGAAAGATCGACCTAATGGGGCCCTAGTTTCACCATAAAGGTGGAATGGAGGGCCGATCCGCGTTGATCAACTCTGTGACAAGGGAATCCGTTGCAGCACAGAGCCTCTCCCTCAAAACTGACGTACTCTACCCTATTGCAGTAAATCTCCAGATTTTTCTGTCCAATGGCCGAGTGCGTTATGTATCATACTGCGTTACCTCGGGAGGGTGGATGCCCACAGGTGATACTTGTATCACCTGGCCACCTGATTGGTGTTGAACTCAATGGGATGGTTATTGAAAGTCCGCATGCTGGACTAGGGAGATATTTCATTTATCTGTTCGAAGATCCCCATGTTCGGGATATTCTCAGGAAATGACTCAGGGTTTAGCGGGACTTGACGGTTCTACCAGCCTCGTCCTGAACCCGGATCGGTTGCGAGACCTTTCTGGGGTTTGTAGATCTCGACGATACGGCTAGTGCGTTGGTACTTGAAGCCAGGACCAATTGAAAGACTCCACAAGGATTCGTGGGTCTTGACGTACAGGTTGGATTGACGGTATTCGTACCAGGATCAATTGAGGCATCTTGAGACTATCTTGGTTCATGGGACTGCGTTCAGGTGGATGGATAAGAAGCCCCTCCGGCGAGTGAGTTGCATCACAAAACAACTCGGGTAATGATACTGCAGAGCTAGTAGATGTTGGATAGTGCTTCGCTGCTACCAGTGATGGTGTAGGTTCTCGGACTGAAGACGAAACTAAAAGTTTAGTGAGTTCAACTCTTCGGATTAATTCTCGCTAATGCGCCATGATAAGGCTTAACCCTTATCACACTTTCTGCTTCCTGGGCAGATTGTGGATACTGCTGAGTAATTAAATGATGAAAGAGACATGCTGACATGCCAGTAACTTTACTGGTAGAATTCACGATGTCTGTATCCCTGAAACCAATAAATGAAATTAAAAAAAAATGCTGCTGAATGTGGAATTTCAGCTTTGTCTCATATGTTTGGTGGTTATCATATTTATGAATATAAATCGATATTACTACAATTATTAATTCGATATTGATATCTTGTCACATACTGTTTCAGAGTTTTCAGTATCACCGGCTAGCTAGTTACAAATGGGCGCCACCTTCTTTAAACAGGGTGTCAAGATTATATACTGAATTCAAAATGTGGGAGATTTATATTTTGCGAGGAAATATAGCAACTCAAATGATTGACTTAATTGTTACAACCTGTATGGTCATTGAAAAAGGAAGAGGAAATGATTGTGTGTTTTTTAAAGTAGGTACACTATCACAGGCTAGGCTGTATTGTATGATGCTATTCAATTATTTCAAATCAAACGATTTATTAAAAATATGCAGTAAGCAAATAATCAAAAATAGACCCCAGATATCTGTTCACATAAACTTGCACAATAATTGAGAGTTGAATAAATTATCCAATAGCTGCTATATATCACCCAGACATTAATGTAGTGGTCTAAAGTAGAAAATACACTCACCTTGTGCTACCCTTGATATTCAATTGTCAAATGATCAAACTCAAAATACAACCTTTTATTGCTTGAATTAGAATCCAATAAGTCTACTTATAAACTATGTGGTCGGATCCTTCTTTCTCTTGAAGATCGTGGAAATTCATCGCACATCGTCAATTTCTTCAATGGAAATGTTACGAATTATATTTTCAAACTGAATCAGATGGTAGATCCGAAGATAACTTATTATATGATATGGAACTGTTACTTCCAATAAAGAAGTTGAAGCTCTCGAGTGGAAAAGCGGGTGTTGCGAGGGAGCTTCCACCTCTTGATTCGGGAGACGGCGTTTCGTTTCCGAGTCTGCGCATTTGACAGGCGTGATGCGCAGCTCTGCCTGTGACGCCGGTGACCATGTGTTCCGCTTGGAACGGTGATCGTCAAACGCTGTGCCTTGCCCTACCTGAACTCGGCTGGGACGGTTAGTCGAATCTTTAGACTGGTTGGGTCCTCTATTGGTGCGCCGGTCAAGTTGCGACAGAGCAAGGCAGGTTTCTGGACGAAGAGCGAAGAAGTTGTTCGCTACAGAGTAAAAGGAGATGGCCTCCTGGTTAATCCGAAAAATATCGACATTATTGGCCCAATATAATTCTCTAAGTATAAACAATAATCCAAAATTAATTGATACTATATTCTTCGAAAGAGAGTCTGACAAGCCAACCTTTAACTTGCTCAATTCCATCAAAATGTTCAAAAATGGCCACACATATCATTGATAAGAAATACATAATTACGCAGTAATTTTACACAAGCCAGCGCTTCTGGCGTTGAAGCACGGAACTATATAGACTAATGGTACTTAAAGTTGACACTTGGTGAACTGTACCATAGATAGCGCCCCCTAGGCATTATATCTTGACGGGATGGGGGCGCTTGTCTTGACTACGACCCTAGTTTCGTCCTGGCGAAATGGAGGGTTAAGTCTTGATGCCTAACGTAATGCCATTCGCGCCAGTCACTGGACCTATGTGTATTTTTCTCTACTATGGTCGAGTTCGTTATGCTGCATACTGCGTTACCTCGGGGGGTTGATTGTTCTCAGGTGTTACTTGTACCACCTGGCCACCCATTGGTGTTGGACTCGAGAGGGCAGTGGTTGAAAGTTCGCATGCTGGACTAGGGAGGTATTTCATTGATCTGTTCGCAGACCCCCATGTTCGGGATATTCTCATGAAATGACTCAGGGTTTAGCGGGACTTGACGGTTCGACCGGCTTTGTCCTACACCCGGATCAATGTGTAACTTTTTAGGGTATGTGAATCTCGACGAAATGGCTTAGCCGTTAGTGCTTGACCACAGTATCAATCAAAAGACTTCACATGGATTCGCGGATCATGACGTATAGGCCACGTTGACGGTGCTCGTACCAGAATCAATCTTGGCATTATCTTAGTTTATGGGACTGCGTTCGGCTGCTTGGATAAGAAGCACTTCCGGCGAGTGAGTTACGTCACAAGCCAACTCGGGTACTGACCTGCAGAGCCAGTAGAGGTTGAATAGTGCTACGCTGCTACCAATCAGACGGTTTTGGCTTTCGAGCCTAGGCCCAAACTGGAAGCTGGTGGGTTCATCTCTTCGGAGGGGTTCTCGCTTCACGCGATGATATGGCGTAATCCTTATCACACTTTCTGCCTCTGGGGGTAGGCTGTGGACACTGCTGAGTAGTCACCATGCTCACATGCCAATATGAAAACCTGGTAGAATTCACGTGTACCATAGATAGATCTATCTGTACGTCAATATTTCAAAGGTCCAGGATTTCAACGGCAAAATTAAAGTGTGACAATCTCTATTTGAATTTAAATTCATTCTTTATCGTAAAGTAAATAAATTCATCAACTAGAAAAAAATTCATTTTACCAATGAAAATCTCGACTGCCAGCTTTTTGTGGACATTAAATTATCTTCAAATAAAGGAGTAGTTGTATAAAAGCGTAATTTCCGTTACTCATAGTTCCCGAAAGGAATAAAATTTCTAGAACCGCATCAATTTGTGAAGGACCAACTCGAACCCCAGCGTGTCCTAGACAATCGCGACATTTCAGTCGCATAAAAGATGAACCCTGCACGTGGGGCGAACGTAGAGCCCATGCACGGAATAGCTTTGTGTATATATTTTTGTTTTACGGCCCGAAGGAAAGCCAAAGAAGCCGTAAAGTCGAGACGTATAGTTCTAGGGGGACAAATAAGATGAGGAAAAATGGCAACGGAGAGGCGATACCTTTGTTTACATATTTAGATGCCGTGGAATTGATAGAAAACGCCCCAGAAGAGCCTGTTTGTGGGATAAACGCACGTCCATCACACACGTCGAGGGGAAATATTGAAGGAAAATGGGAAATCTAATAGACGTTTCCTGTAAGCTTTTCAATATGCAATTTCGAGGCCATTGGAGCCTCGTATGTTGTCCAGGCAAGTTGGGGTTTGAACTTTATTCATTTTATTTCATTCAGGTGCTTTGACTGCGTTTTTTGTTTAGGCTTTGGTCTTTTAAATATAAAATAAAATAGAAAGAGTCTTTTTACTTGATAGAAGAAATCAAAACAGATTTAATCTGTCAAATTTTTATTCAAAAAACTTTTAAAATTAAATTAATGTCTACATAAGCACCGCTCATATTTAATAGATATTTAAACCGACTAACTTTAAAAATCCAGATAGTCTATGTTCGTCACAAAATCACAGAAAACTGTAAGACATTATAAGTTTTTTTCTTTGAACCATTCCAAAATGAGATTTATTCAAGCCTAAATATAATTATATATTATGCATAAAATAAAATAGAAAGGGGCGATGCTTATGTAGACATTAATTTAATTCAAAAAGTTTTTTGAATAACAATTTTTTTTTATTGTAATTGTAGAAGACTGACAGATCAAATCTGTTTTGATATTCAAATTTTAAATATAAATTGCTTTTACTCACCTATAGTGCCAAAAAAGGCATGTTTTTCCTTCATTTAAAATACATTGAAAAATATATAAAGGATGTGTCTTTAAGAATTGATAAGATTCTTATTTTAAATAAAATAAGAAAGGTTCGACATATGAATTTAATTCTTGCCATATTTCAAAACTTGAATAATGCCGATGTGGTCGTTGGGACGTATTTTCATCTTTGCTGGTTAACAGCAGAACATTGTGCTAAAGCCAACATGCGAGAAAGCTCCACCACTCTGAATGAACTATGAATTTGTATGTTTTTTATAATTAATAATAATAATTATAATTTATTGATTTCCTTTTGACAATTAAATGTATAGGACAGGTCATAAGTATACAAAATCAACTACTCAACAATATACCTGTTCCGTCCCTGTTGTTTGAAATTATTTTGTCATCGATACTTGGATCTTTCATGTTGATATTTTTGATCTAGCAGTTTTTCAACTGCACCATACGGACTGAAGTGTTATTCGGCACTTCTATTCATTTGTTTTCTAATAATAATAATATATTTCTCCAAAATCATTATCACACAGGTGGACAATAAAGTAGAAACATGTCAAAACAAATCAATATAAAAATCAGAAAACCACAGTCATTCAATTCTGAGACAGAAGTCTTAAAATTCTGCAAAAGAGTATGGTTCAGAATTCAATATAAACAAAAAAACTACCTTAAGAAATTGATTGTAATCTGATATGTCCCGGATATTTTTCGGTGGGAGATTTTACAGTTTAATACTCATATAAAGTGTGCTTTTTTCAATATAGGAAGATTTATGGATCAGGAAAAAGTATTCTTGAACTCTCTTGGTGAAATGGTTATTTTTATAACTCTCAAATAATGATGTTTCGCAAAAATAGCAAAACTCTGTAGCAATAAAGACCTGGAAGAGTTAAAATATTTTTAGGCTTAAAGTAGTTCCTACAGGATGACCTTAATTTCAAATTGAACATAGTCCTGATTGCTTATTTTTATGTTACAAAAATATGTTCTACTAATGAACTGGAACCCCAAAATACAATGCCGTAAGACAGAAGTGACTGAAAATCTGCAAAATAGATGGTTTTCATTGTGGTTATATCAACTTGATATCGAATAGCCTTCAGTGTGTAAACTACTGAATTTAACCTTGATATCAGAGAGTTACAGTGTTGTTCCCAGTTTTGGTGTTTACATCTGTGCCCTTAGAAAATATGGAAAGTCATTTAGAGATTTTGTCGTACGTAGCTTGTGACATTTCGGTTCAAGTTATCGCGGTTATTATATTTGATATAGTAATCCAGTCGATTGCCAAAGTATTGGCAAATTCATTACATTTGTTTTCAGTATCATATTCATATTGTATAAACAAAGCTGGTTCATCATCGAAATAACTACATACAAGTGCCCTTGAAGTGAAATTCTCCGCTAAAATACAGTCCACTTAAACCCATCGAAATTAATCAACGAGATTAATTAATTTGCGATTCTGTTATTTCGGAATACTGAAATAATAGGCAAAATAGTGCGCTTAACTAACCGTGGTACGGAACAATACCTTTAATTTCCTTAAATTCTTTGAAATTAAGATATCAAACACCATGCGGCAAATGACCATAAAGTTTAATGCGCTTACATAGGGGACATCTCAAACTTGGCTGTATTGTATTTGGTATACAATGTTTCCTCACTACTGGTATTATAGCCATGAAAACTGGATAATTCAACAAGGTTTCTTTCATTTTCCTTTACATATATAAGACATTTCAAAATCAAAATAAAGGACAACGTTAAAATATCATTTTCTAAAAACAAGGGCCTATAGGACGAACGTGAAGCTATATTGAATATACCATGCGTAAGATCCGTTTCTGTAATATGAAAGCTCTGCCAACTTCTGAAAAATTTCCCCACAGCAATACATTTTATGAGAGGTGACTTCAGACTGAACTATAATATACAGGTGTCCCAGAAGTCGAAGTCAAGCCGAAACAGGTTAGGTCATAATAGTCATTAGAAAAATATACGAACACTTTCTTTTATTCAATAACATGCACACACTGTGATGATTTTCGAACTCCAGTTACTACAATTTTTTACTTTTTTTAAATTTTATTTTTACTATGTTATCCCGAATAGTGCTTTTGTAAACTGTAATCTTCAGTTCTAAGCCAATTATTGCTCCAGCTTGGAAAATAATGTCAATTTTTGCCGAACCAAGTCTTAAAAATTAAAATTTGGCCCAACTTCAATTGACTGTACTGAAAAAAAATGTAAAATAAAATAGAAAGGCTTTTTACTTGATAGAAGAAATATAACAAAATTTGAATATCAAAACAAATTGAAATATGTTTGTCTTCTACAATTTTAATTTCCAAAAGAATTTTTTATTCAAAAACTTTTAGAATTAAATTAATGTCTAAAACAAGCACCGCTTACATTTAATAGACGTATATAATCAAAACTCAATATACAATGTCAAATGAAATAAATAACCCAGCAGATATACGAAAGTAATTAAAATTAATAAATAAATATTCAAACGAGACAAAATTTTGTTTCTGGTCTTATCTTAAGAAATACTACTTGCCTTATAAAAACATGAACACACTTGAAGGACTTCCCAAAGAATATAATTTATTTGAAATATTTAATACATTTAAATATTCGAACAAATTATTTCAAAAAACTCTAAAAAATGTGCACTATATTTTCAAAAAACAAATATAATTCTAGATAATCCCTTCATCAGCCGTTTTTAATAATCCAAATATCAAAATCAAAAACATAACCTACATCACTCACGTGTTAAAAGACTTAAGCTTCGAACTACAGATCAACTATATATTCAAGATTGATCTATGTTCTAACAAAATCAAAGAACAAAGTTCTTTGTTTTTTGATTTTGTTAGAACATAGATCAATCTTGAATATATAGTTGATCTGTAGTTCGAAGCTTAAGTCTTTTAACACGTGAGTGATGTAGGTTATGTTTTTGATTTTGATATTTGGATTATTAAAAACGGCTGATGAAGGGATTATCTAGAATTATATTTGTTTTTTGAAAATATAGTGCACATTTTTTAGAGTTTTTTGAAATAATTTGTTCGAATATTTAAATGTATTAAATATTTCAAATAAATTATATTCTTTGGGAAGTCCTTCAAGTGTGTTCATGTTTTTATAAGGCAAGTAGTATTTCTTAAGATAAGACCAGAAACAAAATTTTGTCTCGTTTGAATATTTATTTATTAATTTTAATTACTTTCGTATATCTGCTGGGTTATTTATTTCATTTGACATTGTATATTGAGTTTTGATTATATACGTCTATTAAATGTAAGCGGTGCTTGTTTTAGACATTAATTTAATTCTAAAAGTTTTTGAATAAAAAATTCTTTTGGAAATTAAAATTGTAGAAGATAAACATATTTCAATTTGTTTTGATATTCAAATTTTGAAAAAAAATGTACTACACCAGTTTGTCAAGTTACTTCAAAGGTTAGCACATTTGATAAGGATTCCAAAATGGTATAACACCAACTATATTCTTTTTTAGATTGGACAAAAAGATTTCTCTTAAAGAAACTCAGTTTCGTTTTATGACAAGATTTAATAAATTCACATAAGATGTTTAAACTGTCCTCCTTCAGCCGCAATACATGCACGACATTTTTTAAAAAAGATCGGGATATCAGAGTGGCGAATCTTCCGTTATTGACGAATTGCATTGATTTCCTAATTCTCTCCCGAAGCTCAGCTACATTTTCAATTTGTTTTGAATAAATTTTTACTTCACTGCTCCCCAGTAAGAAAAAACTAAGGGATTCAAGTCAGGTGAACGGGCTGGCCACGAGATTGTACCAAATTGCCCTATCCATCTTTCCACATATTCTTCATTTAGATATTCTCTAACTGGGAGGGCAGCCATCTTGTTGAAACCATATTTCTTTGAAAATACTAAGTGGCACGTCTTCAAGTAAATTTGGCAACTGATTTCGTGAAAAATATAAATAAATTTCAGCATTTAAAACCTCTGGTAACTCAAAAGGTCCTATGACTCTTTCGTCCAAAATTCCACATGTTCACTTTTAAACGATATTGAGATTTATCTAGTCTCCTTAAATTCGGATTTTTTATGTACCACTCCTGTAATTGTGTAAATTCATGTAACCATCTTTTTTAAATGTTGATACATCCGGCCACAACATTTTTTCTAAGAATTGAGGGTCTTCCTAGCATAGTTTGGCAAAACGAAAATCAGGAGTTTACAAGTTAACATGTAATGATTGCCCATGTGTATATGTGGGATAGACAGGCCGTTCATTCCAAACAAGAATACGAGAACATGAGAAATGTTACATTAATAATAAACCGATTTCAACTTATGCCAACCATTTGTTAGAGACTGGCCATAATTTTAATATGAACTATGAAATATTACATATTGAAAACAAAAGTCAGAAACTGAATCTGTGAGGAACTTTAGAAATCAATAGATATAATAAAAGACAAATTTCATTGATTGATCAAATAGATTTAAATAGATCCCCCCTACTTAGTATTTTTCATTAATTGTATACCTCTCTTTCCACCCCTCTTTATTTGTACCAGAGTTGTGTATTTAAGGTCATGTTTTGCATTGTATACCTCAGTCTAAATACTCACCTGATGAAGTCATGGTATGACGAAACAATTGTTGTGAAAATCAATAAAATAGCGGAAGTTAACATTGGTTTTTCTTATACTGAAGATGAATTTCCGTCAAGTAAAGACCGAGACAATCAAAAATTTCAAAATTCAAGCGAAACCAAATTTATTTCATTAACTTACATAGGCCAAAAATCTGAAAAGATTGCTAGATATTCAAAGAAAAAAGAAAAATATAACATCTCTTTTAAAGCTATTCATTCTTTAGGCAGCTTAATTAAAAATAATAAAGACATCATTCCTAAAAACAAAAAATCAGGAGTTTACAAGTTAACATGTAGTGATTGCCCATGTGTATATGTGGGACAGACAGGCCGTTCATTCCAAACAAGGATACGAGAACATGAAAAATGTTACATTAATAATAAACCGATTTCAACTTATGCCAACCATTTGTTAGAGACTGGCCATAATTTTAATATGAACTATGAAATATTACATATTGAAAACAAAAGTCAGAAACTAAATCTGTTAGAAACTTTAGAAATCAATAGATATAATAAAAGACAAATTTTATTGAATGATCAAATAGATTTGAATAGATTCCCCCTACTTAATATTTTTCATTAATTGTATACCATCTCTTTCCACCCCTCTATTTTTTGTACCAGAGTTGTGTATTTAAGGTCATGTTTTGCATTGTATACCTCAGTTTAAATACTCACCTGATGAAGTCATGGTATGACGAATTAATTGTTGTGAAAATCAATAAAATAGCGGAAGTTAACATTTGTTTTCCTTATATTGGACAGAAAAGAGTCTACAAAAATCCCCAGGAATTTTGTATTATTTGTTACAAGGATTTCCTCATTTCCCAATGTTATGCTTGACGGTTTACTTCTATTATTCCTGTTGGTGCTAAAAATCAGAAGGTTTGTCTTTTCAAGATTCAGTATTAATTTATTATTTTTTAACCATTCTTGTGTCCTATTGAAGAAGTTGGTTCCTGCTCTGACTAAGTCATTTTTTTCTTTTGCTCCAACCAGTAAGTTGGTGTCATCTGCGTAGCTTATCAATGACCCTTCTCCTTCTTCCTCCGCGATGTCTTCTAGGTCATTGAGAAAAATAAGAAACAGAAGAGACCCCAGGATACCTCCTTGTGCGATACCTCTATTGTTTATAAGTTCTTCAGATTCAGCATTCTCCCCACCTTTATTGATTTTTACCTTTTGTTTTCTCTTGCACAGGTATGATTTGATCCAGTTTAATGCCTTTCCTCTTAATCTATGGGCTTGAAGTTTTTTGAGCAGATGTTCTTGATTTATCGAATCATATGCTTTTGACATATCCAGAAATATTGCGAGGGCTAATTTGTCTCCTTCTAGCAGTTCCAGTATATTTCTCGTCAGTTCAAATATAGCTGTTTGTGTGGATTTTCCTTTTAAAAAACCATGCTTTGTGCTGGCGAAGAAGTCATAACTATTCAGGAATTCTGTTATTCTTGAGCACATTATCAATTCAAAAATTTTTGAGAAGCTTGGAAGAATGCTGATAGGCCTATAGTTACCCATGTCTTTAGGATTCCCCTTTTTTAATATCGGTTTGATAATTGCCGTTTTTAGTTGTTCTGGGAATTCACCTTCCTTAAAAGTTTGTCGTAAAGAGATCAAAACTATCCAAATCACAAGCAAACAAATCTGATGAACGAAGCCAAAAGTCTTAAGTACGCAAATTACACGATCAAACACGGAAAGATGCGCAGTAGATCAAGGTGCGTAGCGTACTGATCTGTATTGCTTTTACGTGTGCCAATACCAAATAGTGGCGTCACTATCTGTCTCACTCACACTTACTGGAAGGACTCACCCCATCTCATTCAAACCAGATTCTTAAAGTATTGAGTGCACTTGAATCATTTTTAGAAAGATCGAAGAAATTGTTCGGAACTGTGTTTCTTTAAGAAAGACATTTTTGTTTGACCGATCTAAGGAATAATGTCGTAAATGTAATACCATTTTAGAATCCCTAATAAAGGAGGTAACTCAAAGTAATTTGTCAAACTGATGTAGTACAGGTTTTTTTCAATACAATGCGTTAAAGTTGTGCGAAATATTAATTTTGAATACTTGGTTGGGCAAAAAGTGACATTATTTTTCAAGCTGGAGTAATTGGCTTAGAATTGAAGATAACAGGTTACAGAACCACTATTCGGGATAACATAGGAAAAATAAAATTTGAAGAAAGTAAAAATCATCACAGGGAGTGTATTTTCTCGAATAATAAAAAATGCAATATAATTTGAAAAGTACACGACATAATTTTTCAGATTTTGACGTGACAACGTCTTATAAATTGGTTTGCCGGGTGACACTTCAAGAAACTGCGTTACGCTCCGCTCACGTTATGCGCTCACAATGAGAGCGAGTGAGAGGCACGCGTCCCTTCCACTCGGGCATGGTTAGCCCGCCTAAGAGCGAGAGAGACAGACATAAAAAGTGAAAGGCACGCGTCCCTTCCACTCGAGCACAGTTAGCCCGCCTAAGAGCAAGAGAGACAGAGCGAGAGAGAGAGAGAGAGAGTGAGAGAGATAGGCATACACACCGGTTCATGTCTTGCGCTTCTATTTCGCTTAGGCGCCTGCATACAAGTTTACACGTTGCCAGTTAATTGTAAAACGATTGTGTAGTGATAATGTGAAGGTAGTTTCGTCCATCGCAACAATTCAAACAGCAAAGGTAAATAATTTCAGACTGATAATATAACATGATGAAATAAATGACTAAGACATAAGTGAATAGGTTATGTTGTAGTAATCACAATGTTGTGGTAGTTTTCAATCAAAAAAGTAGTAGAAATCGTTTCTCAACCAATGATAATTTGTTTAACTTGAAAAAATGAGCGCGACTTGCTATGTAAAAAATTGAAATAACAATGTTTAACCTCCAACCTGTCAAATCGAAACTTTCAAACATTCAAACCGAGACGACTAATCACTGCGCAAGGTCGTAAGCGCGCGATTTACAAATTCAAAGATCAAATGTGAATTAGTTTTCTCCTTTTAGAAAATACACTTTGAATTAAAATCGATTGATATTAACAATTAATGTGATTTAAATAAATGTTCTAACTTTTAAATTTAGTTTTTATATTTATAACAATGTAAAACAAGTTAAATTTATTAATAACTTATAACAACTGATTGATAAATAAAATTTTGTTAATATGAAATTCAGTGCGAGATTCTTTGTATAAATTAATGTTTTAAATATAATTCTTTGTATAAATAAATGTTTTAAATTGTTACTATTATTTCATCCTTCTTCCTACTATACGAATGAATATTCACATTAAAATTATTTTACCACTCAAAGTCGTTGTCACGTAAAACTTTCGCCCGTATACCGACTTTACAGGCAACAATTTTTTTTTTCTGATGACTGTTATGATTCAGCCTGTTACCCGATTCCTGCTTGACGTCGGCTTCTGGAACACCTGTATAAAAACAGTTGTCAAATTTCCCATAGCAGTGGCATCATCTGAATAAGATTAAAAAATTCTCAGTGTTCACATCAATTGGCGCAATACCTTTCAGTAGAATAAGTTTTTGCATTTTGTGCGAAAAGTATTAGGAGTAAAAATAAGTTTCCGCCGTACGGAACCCAATTTCCTTGTTTATGAATCATTCTTAATGATTTTAAACGATGTGAGACTGCTTGCTGAGTGATTTCTAATGTTAGAGCAAGTTCTTTTTGTGTTTGAGATGAATCTTCCTCCAATAATTCCTCCAATTCTGCATCCTCATAAATTTTTGGCCTTCCACTGCGATCTTTGTCTTCTACGTCGAAATCACCGTTTTTAAACTTTTGAAACCACTCTCGACACGTTCTCTCACTCAAAGCACCCTTACCATATGCTTTTACGAGCAATTGTTGCGCCTCAGCAGCAGATTTCTTCAAATTAAAGAAGTAAACTAATATTTCCCGCAAATGACGCTTACTTGGCTCAAATTTTGACATTTTCAACTTATAAAAATTATATTTTACCAATATGAAATCAATGATATTAATAGGTAATGTTGTTCTTGAATGTCCAAACTATTTTTTAAGCCGGTTATCATCTACGAAAGCTAACCGAAACTCCGTGCCGCGCCATCTACAATAAAACGGCGGAAACTTATTTGTACTCCTAATAATTTGCATTCAAGTGAGGAAGATACGGTAAAAGTAAAAAGTAAGACTTGCTATTGCAAACCATGGTACATGCAGGAGAAATCCAAGCTCTATTGATAATCTGCGTTTCAAGCACTTCCTCTCGCTCAGCTTTACTGACTAGTCTCTCGAATCATTTCCATTGCGAAATTGATAATTAATCGTTCAATTCTTGACATTCATTGTGGTGTATTAAACCAATTTCCGGCACACGACGCAGGAATTGCACGTGAAATTTTAATTCGTCAAATGTTAACATTCCGAGGGGCAAATGGCCAACCGACACTGGAAAGTTAAACCCCAACTCGTAATAACATATAATATGTATTATTCTGGAAATTTCGGCCTGTGTCTCCGCCGCTTGGGGGGATTTTCTCGTCATAGTTATGCAGCACCGCAAACAGTTCAACTTCGAATGACGGGTCTCCGGAGAGGTTATTGGATTAATAGTGTATATTTAAAACGGAATGGCTATTTGCCTTGGTTATCGTACCGTAAACCGGACGAGGGGTTGCTCCTAGCATGATGGAAAAACGCCATGCGATTGAGGGATGTTTTATGCAGACGGGCTATTTTTTTTATGGAGGCTCGGAAATGTGTACGACTCGACTCCGAAGCGTGGTTGTTGTCCCTTGTGGTCAAATTGCAAAGGTCTGGTGAAAGCTAAGGGTGCTGATTGTTTGGTTGATTTACTTATTGACAATGAAATGCAAACATACATTCTGTCAAGAAAGTACCGGGAATTATCGATTTAAATCTGGCGGGGCAATGAGGCAGGTAAAATTTTTTTTTTCTAGGTTGGTACCACTGTCCTTAATCACTATGCCAAGCTTGAGCGGGATCTGTCAACTAGTGTGTTTGCAACAGCTGATTAAGTCAGTCAATGTTAGAGTGCGTGCCGATTTTTACTATGGGTGATTACGTTGAGCAAAGAATTTGTTTAAAGTTTTGTGTTGCAAATGAATTTTCGTGTGCCGATGCATTGAAAATGTTGCAAAAGGCCTTTGGTGATAATGCTCTATCGAAAACTCGTGCATATCAGTGGTACAGAACCTTCAAGGACGGTCGTGACGTGGTCGCCCATCGACGGCTTCGATCGAAGATAACGTCGATAAAATTAAGGAAAGGGTGCTGGAAAACCGTCGTACCAGCTTGAGAGAGATAGCACATGATCTTAAGATATCCCACGAGTCCGCACGTACGATTTTGATTGATATTTTGGGCATGAGAAAGGTGGCCGCACGACTCGTACCGAAAGACCTGAATTTTCTTCAAAAACGTCATCGCGAACAGGTTGCTTCAGACATTCTGGATCGCTGTAATTCCGATTCTACATTCATGGAACGCATTATAACTGGTAATGAGACCTGGATCTACGAGTACGATATGCAAACAAGCCAGGAATCATCGGAATGGGTGGAAAAAAATGAGCCGAAACCGAAAAAACCACGCCAAAGCCGCTCGAAAATGAAGGTGATGCTCATTGTTTTCTTCGATATCCGTGGCGTGGTGCACTACGAATTCGTTCCAGAGGGTCAGACGGTAAACAAGGAGTATTACCTAGGCGTTATGGAACGTTTGCGTGTGCGTATCCGTAAGAAGCGGCCAAATTTGTGGGCGAACAACTCATGGATTTTGCATGACGATAACGCGCCTTCTCACCGAGCTACGATTGTGACTGACTTTCTCGCCAAAAACTCAACAAACGTGCTTCAGCAACCACCGTATTCGCCGAATTTGGCTCCCTGCGACTTTTTCCTCTTCCCAAAACTAAAATTGCCCCTTCGTGGCACCCGTTTTGAGTCGATTGAAGCCATAAAACAAAATTCGGCGCGAGAGCTAAAGTCCATCCCGGAAAGCGCCTATAAAAAATGTTTCGATAATTGGAAGTGCCGTTGGCATAGATGTATTGGAGCAAATGGAGCCTATTTTGAAGGCGACCGAATAAATTTTGACGATTAAATGTAAAAATGTTCTTTTAATTGAAAATTCCTGGTACTTTCTTGACAGAGTAGTACTATAATTCGTCAAGAAAGTATCCGAAATTTATTATTTTTCATAATTTTAATATACTTCTTTTTGTGAAAGTCTACGACAAAAGTAATATGTAAAATAAGTTGAGCAGATAGTCAGCTATAGCTAAAGTTGCGTGGTACACTATTTGTCAAATATTGTTGATTGTCAACAGTTATACAATTTATCAAATAATGTCGCAACTAGAAAAGAGAAAACAGGTGGCTTGATCACAGACGGCTCGCGAACGGCGAACAGAACAGGAGCGGGAGTCTATGGGAGTAAACCGAGAATTAACATTTCAATGAGTCTCGGTCAAAACGCAACCATATTCCAGGCAGAAATATTTGCCATTGAGACCGCGGCGGAACTGCTGATAAAACGGCAAATCCACCACGGTAAAATCAAAATATTTACCGACAGTCAGTCAGTACTAAAAGCTCTGGAATCCAGCTGTTTTACATCCAAAACAGTCTGGAGTTGCCGCACGGCTTTAAACAGGCTTGGTTTGTATAACGGAGTCACTCTGGTTTGGATACCGAGCCACTCAAACTATTTGGGTAACGAGGAGGCAGATCGGCTGGCATTTGCTGGAGCTGCGCTGCCTCTGGTAGGACCGGAACCATTCCTGGGAATACCACATGACGTGGCTAACGAGGTGATAACAGACAGAATGAACTCAAGGCTAGAGTCTTTCTGGCGGAGCCATTCTGGCCTGAAACATTCGAAGTTGTTCCTTGGAACAGCTTCGAACAAAAAGATGGCGAACCTAGCGCTAGGTCTGGATAGGGTCAAACTAAGAACACTAGTCGGAATTATGACAGGTCACTGCAGACTGAAAGCGCATTTGCACAAAATCGGTCTGGCTGAAGACAATGAATGCAGGCTGTGTCTTGAGGACACTGAAACAGCCATGCACATCGTCTCAGAGTGCCCAGCGGTGAGTCGATTCAGATTCGAGGTCTTTGGCCAGGCTTTTATAGCCCACAGCGAACTGAAAAAATTACCCTTGAACAAGATTATCGGTTTTATCCAAAAACTGGATCTCGTCGGGGAGATATAAATTAGGGGTGAACCACAATAGTCCGTGCGGACGCAGTGGTAGGGTGGACAGACGCCCGCTCGCCATAAATAATAATAATAATAATAATAACAGGTAGAATATTTGTATAGAAAAAGTTTTCGGAACGTTAAAAAATTAGTGCTCTTGATTGAACTGGGAAAAAGTGCTGTATATGAGACAATAAAGAGGATAAAAAATGGCATGGATATGAGGCATAGACCAGTTTCAGGAAGACTGCGTAAGATTGAAGGAAATAATTTAAACGCTTTATTGACCTTAGGACGACACAATCCGCGCCTGGGCTTTCGCAAATTGGGTAACAGATTTGGAAATCAACGAAATATAAAAAAATGTCCAGAAACCGTCCGTATGTCACTGAAAAGACCATGCTACATATCAAGGAAACCATAAAAACTACTTACTATAATGAAACGTTTACAAAAGGAATGGAGAATAGAGTTTTGCCAACATTTTCAAGAACATAATTTTAATAATGTCTTTATATCTGATGAAAGTTGTTTCCAACTTGGTGAATATCACTTAAAAATCCTATCAAAGCAACCTGTTACCGTTCAAATTTACAAATTTACCACCAAAATAATGGTTTGGGGAGCAATATCCTAGCGTGGTGCTACGCCTCTCTGTATAGTTGATGGTACCATTAATAGTGAAAAGTATTGTGCCATTCTAAACGATTTTCTCCTTGAAATGGAGAACGCTTCATATCCAGAGGGGTGGCATTTTCAACAGGATAATGCAAGATACTATACTTCGGCCTATACGACAGCTTGAAATCAAGAACACCAAGTGACAACCATTTCATAGCCAGCAGCTTCACCAGATCTTAGTTTTATTAAAAACATATGGGGACTAATGAAGATTGAAGTTGAACGAGCAGCGCGACGAAATAAAGACGATTTAATCCAGTCAGTTTTACAGTCCTGGACTACCATCACCGAAAATTATGCAGATGATCTAGTTTCGGGTGTACCTGGACGCGCCCCCCAGGCATTTGATCTTGACGAGATGGGGGCGCTTGTCAGGACTAGGACCCTAGTTTCGTCCCGGCGAAATGGAGGATTAAGTCTTGGTGCCTAACGTAATGCCATTCGCGCCAGTCACTGGACCTGTATGGTGGAAGATCTTCGAATGGGGCCCTAGTTTTGCCGTTCTGGTGAAATGGAGGGCTGAGCCGGTTGGTTCACTCAGTGACAGGGAGTCTGTTGCAGCACAGGGCTTCTCCCTTAAAACTAGCTTACTCTTCCTTATCGCAGTAAATCTCCGGATTTTTCTGTGTAATGGCCGAGTGTGTTATTAGCATACTGCGTTACCTGCGTTACCACGTACACCTCGACGTTTAGTCAAGTATTTACAAGTAAATAAGATGAATATTTTGTTATAGTTTCCTAAGAAGCTACATGCGCTAGTGAAGGGTTTTCCAATAAGTGGTTTCATTTTGAATAACCCACTATCTGGCTAGCCATATGTTGACATTTGACGAGTAAAAACTACGCCATTACTAAAAATGGATCTATACGTGCTTCAATCGCTCAGTGCAATTGTTAAAATTCATTACGAAAATGGTGAAAACTTTGCTGTCACAGTTCACAAAATCAAAGCACTGTTGGATACTCGTGAAGCACCTTTTCGGCTGGCAACAGTGAAACTGGTTGAAAAATTTGAGCTGTTGGCATAAGTTAGTGATGTGAAGAATCGAAACCGTGTACGTCGCTCAAGAACAACTGAGAGTATTGCTGCTGTAGCTCTTAGTGTTGACGAAAACATAGGTTTGTTGATTCTTCGTAGAACTTTAAAGTCAGGCATTCCACAAACGATATTACACCGTATTTTGCATGAAGACTCAGTTCATAAGGCTTTTAAAGTTCAGTTTACACAAGAACTCAAGCCGCTCGATCCCCAGCAACGTCGTATCTTCGCTGATTCGGTCCTTGAAATGCATCAAAATGATCTGTATTTTCATCGAAAATCATCTTGAGTGATGAGACTCCTTTTTACCTAGGAGGCTACTTTAATAAGCATTATTGATTGTTGAAAAGCTTCCCCATCCTCAGCGCGTCATTGTTTAGTGCGGTTTGATTGGACCTTATTTATTCGAAACAGAGGCTGGTGTAACTGTTACAAAATGAACGGATTACGCTACCGAGCTATAATTAATGATTTTTACAGTCGAAATTGGAAGATATTGATGTGGACCAGGTTTCTTTCCAACAAAACGGCGCTACGTTCCACACAACCAACGAAAAACAATCCCAATTTTCCAAGAACAGTTTCCTAGCCTTGTTATTTCTCGAAGAGGTGATCACAAGGAAAAATTCAGAACATCAGTCCGCCAAAATTTCCTAACCTATAGAATATTTGAGCACTGGAACCGACAGCCACCTGATAAGGTTGATCAGATCAACCAAACATATAATACGTCAGAAACTCAACAGAATATAACATCTTTATTTAACAGCTTAATTTTTCTCTTGAATGAATCAATTGACAGGAAAATATATCTTTGTCCTTATACTTAGAATTAAATACTTTCATGGTTCTGTTGAGCGGAGAGTGCTTTTTCAAATTTGTTATATGAATGCTCACTTAGGACAGCAAAGCTGGAGAGTCAACATAACCATTCAACAATTTATACATAAACATAACATCGCTATGTTCCCGACAGTTTTCCAATGAGACGAACCCATAATATTTTCTAAGGCTAGTCATACTCGTCATAAAATTGTAACTACCTGTAACCTTATAATTTAAATATTTCAGAAATTTATTCTGCACCATCTCCAATCTGTGTTTGTAGACTTCATATTCTGGCGACCAAACAACCGATGCATCAGATGACCTAGTGTAAATGAAGGCAAAATATAGCGCCTTCAAGGCCTTAGTGGAAGTGAAATCTCTACAAGATCTCATCACAAATTCCAGCATCTGGCTACTTTTGTCACCACATAATCGATGTGTGAAGCAAACAACATTTTTGTATCAAATATAACACCCAAATTCCTCACCTCATGCCGAAGCTGTAAACGACTATCACCCAAATAGTAGTCAAAATGATTGATCTTCAGTTTACGACTGAATGTTATACGGTTACACTAATTCAAGTAGATAAATAGCTTATTTGCCATGCATATAAGTCTTTCTGGAAGTTAAAGCAGTCCAAAGCGTCAGCTATACGGAAAAGTTCTTCACATCATCCGCAAATATCAAAAATCTACGAAATTTTAAACTTCCACTTATATCATTAATATAAATTATAAATGAAAGAGGCTCAAGGAGAGACCCCTGAGGCACCCCCGAGATCACACAGAAAGATAATGACAAATATCCGTTAACGGCAATAATTTGAGTTCTATTATTGAGATATGAAGATAACCAACGTAAGCAAGTCTCCATGCACACCTATTTGAAACAATTTTTTCATCTGAATGTTATGATCATCCTTATCGAAGAACGAAGAAAAATCGGTGTACACAGATCAACCTGCATCTGACTGTCCATTGCTTCAAGAATATACTCCGAATAAAGGACCAGATTGGACACAGTAGATCTCTTAGGAAGAAATCCATGTTGTTCAGGAATAATAAGAGATCTTACTGAGTTCAGTTCCCATCACGAACGTAAAACTCAAGTATCCTGCTCGAATTTGCTTATGAGCCTAACATTTTCAATATTATATTTATCGCCTTCGAGAACCCGATGTTCGGTTACTATGATTTTCCCTAGGGAAGTAAGTTTTCACTTACTATGTCAGTAGTCAAAAGTTGTATATTACATAACAAGAGTTGTAAGTATATAACGCGCGAAGCGGCTAGTGCGTAATTCTAGAAGTGCGTAATTGTCTTAAAACTCGAGTTGTGTACTATATATTTTCTACGACCGCATTCATTACTACAAAAACTTTGGATTCTATTATGTGACGAAACGTCAAAATATTATCCATTAAGTGACGAAACGTCATAATGTTATCGGCTGCCCGGACTCATATTCGTTTCTATGGCAACTACTGAAGACTAAAGGGTCTATCTCATTGGTTATATGCTGTGCGTTTACTTCATACATGCTACCGTATTGGTTGTTGATTTTTGTTTACGGTAAAGTTAAATCGTACAGTTTTATGTTGCACAGTTACAGAGTTGGAAAGTTGTACAAATTTCGTTCAACCCGATCTACATTCCCGCTTAGTTTAACGATGTCTTTACGACAAATCCTGTATATTACATTCTACTTCAAAATACTGCATACTTTTCAGTCAGATTCATGATGCAAACTGAAAGAAAGAAATCACAAACGAAGGGGAGAAAAAAATTCTGAAATGCATCAATTTGCCAGGTTCGTTTTTCAGCTCGTTGTCGGAAATTTAACCGGCGTTTGGGTAATGCCTATTAGGCAACAAATATCAACGAAAACGCAAGTTTTAGGCGAGGTAATTCGGAACAACCGAACAAGCGCTCACCTCGTTAAGGGTTAATTAATTCTGTTAAACATCCCCTGTCTATTGTTCTGGTTTTTGGGGCTCCCTGACCAGGTTTTTGCACTGCGCAGCACTTCGTCATTGTTTGAGAAACACCTATGTAAATACGGGCTCCGAAATAGAGTGGAAAATTCTGATCTCACTGAGTATGCCGAATGAGATTGGCTGTAAAAAGAAATGCTTTTTAGAATATGCCTTCGTACATGTTTCCATTACAGAATGTGTTTGTTTTCTACTTTCATTCTCTTGAAACAATCTCGAGTTAAATTTACAATATTATAGATGAATTATAAATTGAATATTACTTCGAAGGGTTTTTTTCAAATATTTCAACTATTTAATTGATCATTTCTCTAAAACAGTTTTAATCGGAAGGATTTCTCGAAAAATTTTCAGAATTGAATAAAATAAAATGTTTAAGAAACACTGTTACTTTTTGTTCAGATAAAAACGGACCTGCACTAGCGCATTGCGCTTCCTTAGCTGTCGAACCAGAGGTGTTAGGAATCCCGTTCGAAAGCACGCTCCTTGTACTTCTATTTCTGCACCTGAGGTAATTATTTTCTAATATACTCAAAAATGATATATGTCTTCAAAAAATTATTCAACAAATGGGTGATTTTTCAAACGGATCACCTTTCTATTTTCATATATTGCCAATGGCCTTCAATATCTCTAACATGACGCAAAATACTAGAGATATTTTTCCAACGGTACAGAGATAACTGAAAAATTTTGAGGGAACAATAGTTCGCTAAATGTCCGATATCGATTGGCAGATAAAATTGTTATACTTATTTGATCAGAAACTTCAAATTATTTTTTTATATTATACCGGGTGTAGAAAACAAAGTTACGATATTTGGGGAGCTGATAATAGACCTCAAAATAAGTCAAAAATGTCGGTCCAATTAATTGGCCTCCCAGATCATACGACATAACTCCACTGGATTATTTTCTTTGGGGTTATGTCAAGTCATTGGTTTATGCTGATAAACCAGAAACAATAGACGCTTTGGAAGCCAACATAACTCGTGTTATTGATGAAATAAGGCCTGAATTACTCGAAAAAGTGGTCCAAAATTGGTCTGGTCGAGTGCGGTTTCTCAGAGCTAGTCGTGGTGGACATATGCCGGATATTATTTTCAAAACATAAATGTCATAAAATTATCTTTCGAATAAAACAAAAATTTGGCTTTAATCTTAGTTTAAATGTATTTTGTTTCAATTTATACTTCCATCACTCTAAAAAAACACCCGATAGTAACCTTTGCAATTTGGCTTATCTGAAGTGGTCATTTAAATAAGAGAGTACCACGTGTCAATGTTGATAAAAAAATTGTGAAATATATTAACCGAGTGATTTTCCTTAATTGAATATATTCCCTTAATATCTATGCATATAATTCTGCTTCATGTAAAAATACTCGATCAACCTGCACCATATTTCCCTGCAACGAAAACGTAACAATCAACTCTGAACTCATTACGAAACTCTTATCCAATTCCCAATTTATAATCTCAGTATCAGGTCTGTTTTCCTCGTCGATTTAATTTCCAGCAGCTGTCAACTTCATACACAAATTAAGCTTCCTGAGTACATTCACAATAGGAAGAATTCAAACAACATGCTATCTCGGCAACGCATGGTCCATACTACAGGCTTTATCTACCATATCCGTGTACCTCATGCTGGTGATTAAAACTTTCTCCTTTACCTCGCAAAACATCAAAGGCGTAGTCGAATCTCAATCCCAGAAAGTGTATATGAATAATGCCCCATTTATTCATGAAGTGCCCCTCTGAAATACAGTCAGGTCACCAGGAATGATTCATCCTGACGTTTTGACGTGGACTTTGTAATGGATAGTAGGTATGCATAGTCCCAGGATGCCCCCAAAATACGTTGGGAAGAAGATCCGGGTTTTATTTCGGGGAAATCTGTGATCTAAGTGCCAGAGATCTTTTCTGTGTGCTTGTAGTAGAGCATCCACCTATCTGTGCTCGATGTATTTTGACCGAAAAGTTGTCTCAAACAATTATATTAGACTAATCGATTAATATTAATTTGATTGATTCGTTTGATGAAAACTTGTATCAAATTCACAAATTCATTAATTAAATAACAACTGCCTAATCATACTGTAGTTTAATTACTTCATGACCTTATGTCGACAAAATATTTCAAAGCATTCCTAAATATTTCAAGATTAAATTTAGTTGTGAAGTAGCATTTACAACTATTGATAAATTACAAATTTTTTTGGCGTTTACTTGATAGAATTGAATTGTAAACTTTTACTACTTGAAAGAGTGTTCATATCCATATAGCATCCAATCGGCATATGTTCTACGCATTCTATGGTCATCTGGCTTTAGTTCTTGTGTCAACTGAACCTTATAAGAATGGAGATGTAAATCCAGATGCAAAATACGCCAAAGCGTGCCGAAACAGAGGTCTAAATATTGCCCGCGCCGATGAATTGATAAATTTGAATCTCTTCAACACTTTTACTTACAGTATAAATATTTTCGGTCGAGAGTGCATTTCGATGATGGTTGGGCCTTAAGACATCAGTAATACATCCAGCTTCTTCGTATTTTGTCACTGTGTCACCAGTTGTACACTCAGATGGACGATTATATCGACTATCTGGCCGTAATGCACGAAACGTACTTACTACAGAATCATTTTTGTAGTAAGTTTTCACAATTTTCACACGTTCAACAGTATAAAACTACACACATAAAACTTCGGACTACAGTTCTGTTCGACATATGTCATTGAAACAGGTCTGTGAAATCCGGATCACAAAATGGATAACCCGTTATAGTATGTTCCACCTAGCAAATCGAGTCGCCTGTGACTGCTACTATCAACATACCCTCAATAACCTCACTTTTGCAGCAAAAACATCAACGACGTTCCAAATTCATTCAAACTATGTTAGCACAAACGAAGGGGAGACACCTACATCCCTTCAACCATACAACATGTTACTTTTGCGGAAAACTGCGACATAACTTTCCCGAGACCGCCATACAACCACGAAGTATCGGGAGGTTTGGGGTGGAGACACTAGGGGTTTACTCCATAACTAAATTAACGAAGTTTCGAAGTGTTCCTTAACCTAATGCCTGACTTAAATATGCACATAAATATTACAGTGTCTGTGTTAATTATTAGGGGTGTACGTTCTTGAACGGTTATTGGAAACCGGAGATGCGCCTACGTTCGTGCTCTCCATTATATTGTTATGAAAATTTGTATATTTATTAATTAAAATAAGTGATATTTATTTCGAGGAAAGTTTTACTATTAGCACTAAGGATGTTGAGAAAATATCAGCAAATTAAAATGGGCCGAATTAACATCACGTCGGTTCACTAGTTTCAGGTCTGACAGACAGATGGCGCCAAATTTTTGTTAGAAAGAACTAACCTCCAGAAGATAACTATAAAAATTCTCTGACCTTTTGACATTTGGTTCAAAAGTTATAATGGTTCCAGTGAAACTGTATGATTTTCAGAACAATGAAAAAAGAATAATTTCGCGTATTGAACTATTTTATTTGAATATTTCAATATTTACAGATATATTCTGTTTGCCTTCAACATATTTAATTTCAAAAAATTATTTTTAATATTATAACTTCAGGAATGAAATTAATGTCATATAAGTACCACTTATATCAAACGACATATAAAATAAACATTCATTATAAGACATCCACATGATATAACAAAATCCAATAAATATAAATTGTTGACAAAAATCTTATGAATTAAATATTTTGAGTAGACAAAATTTTGTTTCTGCTCATCCCTCTTATGAAAACAAATATCTTTCAAAAATATTTAACATAATCTTAAGAATTTCATCATAAAACTATCTTACTTAGAATATTCAATATTATTGGATATCTAACTGAGTTACTTTTTAGAAAATTTTAGAAAAACATTACTAAAATATTAAGAAATATTTCGAAATGCTTCAATTTCAACGGTGAAATTAAAGCGTGACAAATTTTGTAGAGGTTTCACAGAAATACACTGCTTACTATTTAATATATTGAAACATTGGAAGTAAATGATATATCAGACACCAGGTGATTCTGAAGGACGGTTGTGCAAGTAAGCGAGTAAACGAATTGTGACAATCACTTCAAATGGCCCTTTTTGTTTATTCAGTTCACGGTACTTTCTTGAAATACTGTAATAATAAATAATATTTAAATAAGGTTATTCTGATTTTCACAATTTTTATTGTTATGTTTACAACAATTGTTTCGCTATCACAGTAGCATCATCAGGTACGTTTACATTTTGAATAACTAACCTTGTTTCCGAAATCCGTTGCTATTTATATTACAGTAAGTACAATAAATTTTTATTGAGCACTAAAATCCAAAAAAGGGTCTCTGTAAATTTCAGCTCATCTGAATATATTTAACAGAAGCGAGTTATTAAAATCTAATTGTTCGTTAAGTAATATTCCAATTTTATTGTGCTTATTTATCTCTATGGATTCTAACAGGTTTAAGGCATAATATTTACTGTCTATATGTAGAATTTTAAAATTATGGTTGAAAGTATGTCCTGTTTCTAACAAATGGTTAGAATATGTGGAATTACTCTTATTATTGAGGAAACTCTTCAAATGTTCATAAATTCTAGGTCAGAAAGTTCTTCCAGTCTGTCCTATGTAAACTTTAGGGCAATCACCGCAGGTTAACTTAAAAACACCCGATTTATCATCTTTTTGTGTACAGTCTTTATTATTTTTACTGAATTTACTCAAGTTTGAATAGGTTTTAAATGAAGTTCTTAAATCGTATTTATTTTTGAGGTATTTAGCAACTTTCTCAGAAATACATTTAGTGTATTTTAAGGTAATGTGTTTAAAATTTTCTTTTATATTAGAATATACCATTTTTTTTCAAGAAAATTAATAGAATTATTATGTTCGGTTGGTTTCCATAGTGAATGATATTGAAGGATGTATTTCATTGATAATACATTATTTAAAAGTCTGTCTGTACCTGTGAAGTAACAAAAAATATCGTCTACATATCTATGCCAATATAAAAAATATTTCTTGAGGAGATTTTGGTGAATTTAAGTTTCAATATTGTCCATGAATATTAATATAATAAAGGACTTATTTTCCCATAATCAAACCGTTTTCAGATTTATAAATTTCATTTTCAAATTGAAAATAATTTTGTTTTGTGCAAATATCCAGACATTCTAAAATATCTTCTTTGATAATTGTATTATATCTGTTGTTAATTAATAGATGGTCTACTAGTTCAATTGTTTCGTTTGGTGGGGTACTTGGAAATAAATTTTGGACGTCGAATGAAATGAATTTAGCATTATGTGATAAGTGGATATTCTTTATTTTATTTATTACCTGAAGTGAATTTTTTATGGAATATTTAGCTTAGAAATTAGTTTTTTTAAATAATCTGAATAAGTTCTTTAGAAAATTTAAATGAAGATGCACTTACGAACATTTGAAGAGTTTCACAATAATAAAAGTAATTCCTCATATACTAACCAATTGTTAGAAACAGGACATACTTTCAACCATAATTTTAAAATTCTACATATAGAAAGTAAAAGTTATAGCTTAAACCTATTAGAATCCCTAGAGATAAATAAGCACAATAAAATTGGAATATTACTCAACGAACAATTAGATTTAAATAACTCACCTCTGTTAAATATATTCAGATGAGCTGGAATTTACAGAGACCCTTTTTTGGGTTTTAGTGCTCAATAAAAATTTATTGTACTTACTGTAATATAAATAGCAACGGATTTCGGAAAAAAGCTTAGTTATTCAATATGTAAACCAACAGGGTGATGCTACTGTGATAGCGAAACAATTGTTGTAAACATAACAATAAAAATTGTGAAAATCAGAATAACCTTATTTAAATATTTTTTAATATGGATTGTCACCAAGTAAGGACTGATTCAATTCAATATACTGTAGTACTAGGTGAAAAGGCTAATTTCAGCTTTCATAAATTCTGAATTGCTATTTGAAAACTGTAAATCCTCAGAAGTTATTTCATCCCAACCAATACCATTTCCAACGAAACATAAATCCTGCCAATATTTTCCTGCTAACGTAACAATATTCCAACATATTATTTTCCACCTTCTTCGAAATCATATACAGTTATTCCCATTTGACTTCAAAGAGAATAATATATCGACCTGTTTATCAGCAAACACAAAGGTGCACGACAAGAGATTTGTAACATTCTGAATAATCCATCCACCTAGTAATAACGTTATGAATAATAATTTGCCGGTATAGCCATCCTAAGAACGGCGCTAAATAATAAATGCCTCCCGCTCTTAATCATTCAGCAGTTGGCAGCGCCGTCCGAGGTGGAATTTCGGTCAGCAGTGGTGCCAACATTCGAACTCTGCAGCAATTGAGTTTGACGACTAAAAAGCTTTCACTTGACATGTAGGCAAGCCTGGGCTGACTGCGATAGACGTTTTTATTGTGTGCGTTGTTCTTTTGTCTTTCGTTAGCCTTTCTTTCCATTATTTCGCCTGATTAAGTGCTGACTACGTCAGACTTTCCAGGTTTATTGGAAGTATTTTTTATTTATGTTCGAGTTTTTTTCGCGTTTCCCCTTTCGGAATACCTGTTATTGTTTTAGGGAATTGCTTCCGAGGGAGTAAGATGCCCGGGAATTTGGACATCGGGATTTCCGGCTTTTCCTGGCATCATTCATCGAGAACAATCGCTCAAGCTCCTCTGGCTCGCCTTCAATTAATCTGGAAGTATATATTTTCTTCAGCGTTTCGACAGTTAATCTTTCTTACTCGTCTTTTCTTGCGAATGACGAGAAAAGGAAATAAAGTTCTCTCCGAAAGAAATCACCGGATGCAATTCTAGATGAAAATTTGGCCGTTCAATATAAGGAAGTTCACTTTATTGGATAGCGGTAGATGAAGTGTATTTTATTTAGGTTATTTTTTCGGAATGTTCTCGGATGATTAAGTTCCTATTACTGTCCCACATCATGATCGAGGAAAATTAGTTCTGCATACAGAATTTTTCATTATGCCAGTAGGAATTTTGTTGACTGAGACATATTGATAAATAATAATACTAGTTTATTCTGGGAAAATACAGCAATACAAGAAACATTAGTCGCAAAGGCGTCAGCTTGTACGCGACCGGTAAATTACAGTAAAAAAAATAGAATAGCCATTACCACAACTGTAGAAAAAAACTAAATTACATTCTGTTCGATTTATCCGAAATTGAACAAAGTGCGGTGTTTGCCAAGAATTTAGGCTTGCACACCAGCTTAAGATGGAAAATATTTGTCCTTCATATTTTTCGTAGAACCCTTAAAAACCAGACCTGCGGTCCTCTTCTTGGGCCCGCGTTAAACTCACAAAGTAATATCCCTTTGGTACTCGGTAAAGACACATCGACAAACGCTCCCCGTTGTTTTTCGACCAAACAGTCACGCAACATTCTCTACTCTTCGAACAATTAAGTTCTAATCACACACACATATTCTCTCTCTAAGTTCTAATCACGCTTTCTTGCTGTCCACTCTCTCAATTTGCAATCACTTTTAACTGCCCAAGGAACACGTGATAACACAATACCGCATTAAAATGCGGTATTGTGTTTTTTTCTCGACAACAAGTAAGAGGGGTGGAATTTACCCCTCAGAAACCTCTGGGTGAACCACTGGTGTAGGTGTCTTCTTATTGCCAACGGAAAAACCAACACCTGTCTCATAATGGAGAAAAGATCAGCTTCTCGTTCTGGATATCTGCCGGTTTATCGAGATGAGAGATAAAATCGAAAAACTCCTTACAAATTCGCTCAGGTGAATTCAGATGGCAGTTGTATCGGATGTTTTTTTTTTTAGAGTGATAGAACTTTCGATAGGGATAACTGTGATTTGACAGAAAGTAGAAGCCATGTTGTTTTGACATTTCTGTTCAGTAAGCATTGACAAATTATCATGGAAAAACTCACGCCGCAACAACGTTTACAAATTGTTGAAATTTATTTTCAAAATCATTGTTCTATTCGCCAAACTTATAGAGCACTTAGTGAAATATATGGTTTACATAATCGTCCATCAGAGCAGCTTATTCGTCGAACTATCGATAGATTTCGGACAACATTTTCTCTACTCGATGCAACAACAACAACAAGACAAAGAATTGTACGTACAGAAGAAAATATCGCTATTTTAAGTCATAGTGTTAATGATGATCCAGATTTGTCTATTCGACGACGTTCACAACAAGTTGGACTCTGTGCATCCACCACATGGAAAATTTTGCGTGAATATTTTGGTCTACACCCATACAAGATCCAACTGGTTCAAGAACTAAAGCCACTTGAATGAATGAATGAAGAATGATGTTGAATATTTTTGTTAGAAATCGACTAGGAATAATACAAACTTTTAAAGACATAAAGATATGAGAGGTGGCATTCTTGACTATACTAGAAGCGTCCGTTATATGCTACGATCGGTCAAGATGAGTAAGAAGTTTAGGATTACTTCTACCCATGCGAGCACATAAGACTTGTAGATGTAAAGAGGTAACAACCAATCCTCGACCCTCTGAGCAATACTATTCAAATCTGGTTAGAGATAAGTGATGGATTTGCAGCGAAAAGAAAACTCTTCCATCGAATTGAACGATAGAGATCCTATTTATTCAGCAGAAAAAGAATCGGGCCAAGAACTGAACCCTCAGGCACTCCGCTGGTGAATCATGTGTAGAAAAACCCCATCAACCCTTACCTTGAACGTCCGAGAAATCATTTCTTTCCAGAGAGCATGTTACCTCCAATTCCTATATACTATCTATAAATTTCTCATAATTCTTCAAAGTTTTAAAAAGTTCTTCTAAGTACGGCTTAGTCAAGTCAAGCAAATAAAAGATGAGTTTTGAACATCAGATCTGCCAGAGCATCCTGTGTTGACTTTCCACTCGGAATCCAAACTGCCTATTGTATTTCCTAGAAATACAATTGTCCTCTAATATATAATATTTTTTATTTCTTTTCCGATCCCCAACCATATAAACTGGCTTGAATTGTCTCTCTTTGAGAACACTTTTGTCTAATTGCAGCGTGACATAATTAAAAGATGAGGAAGAGACTAATTATCTGAACATTAACGTGTTTTTAGTATTTCACAGATTTTGGCCGAATTGTTTTTTCTCTTAACGATCTTGAGCAAAGTATACATAGTTTACCAGATTCATCGCGATGAAATAAATAAAGATTAATGTTTCACGACGGGTTTTGCAACTTGTAATAAACAGTGATGCAGCTCATTTTTCGGAAAATCATTCATAAAATAACTCTTTGGTGTATTAAGTTTATGCTTATAAATGCTATCGTCGTTTCGTAAATTCCACAATAAATCATATGGGTTTAATGGCTTTGTTGTTTTGAGGAAAAACGTCAGGTGTTTTTAATGGATAACTGCACTTGCTACTTTCGAAAAATGATTCGGTCAGATTTGTTGATCGAGATATCGTGAGTTGCCTCGGAAATATATGGAATTTTTGAAAGGATTATTCAGAAGCATTTGCTGACCATTATTCTCTACTTCGATTAGCTTAACGCTTCTTTCATTATTCTGTAAAAAACTTTGTAATGAATCGAAATCATAAATCATTTTGATGTGAAAACAAGTCATAAAAACTTTTATTGGAGTTTGCGCTAAAAATGCCATTAGGGAGAGATATTCAGTAATGAGGATCTATCAGCATCTGTGTGTTCATTCAAAAGGATTTAACGGGCATTGTACCTATTGATTTCCAAAGATTCTAAAAGTGTTAATCTAGAACTTTTGCTTTTAACGTGGATAATTCCATAATTATTCTTGAAATTATGCCTGAATTCCTTAAGACGATTAACATATGTCAAATGTACGGAATCCGATATATAACTTCTGTGGTATTCTTGGATTATTTTCATGAATGATCGACCATCAATAACCTCAGTACTTATATAAAAAACAATAAGGATCGAACAAAAATGAAAATAAATCTGGAGTCTACAAGTTGACTTGCAACGATTGACCTTTAGTATATATTGGCCAGACAGGTAGATCATTCAAGGAAAGAATCCAAGAACACCAAAGCAGTTATATATCGAATTCCGAGCATTCGACATATGCTTATCATCTTATGGAATTCAGGCATAATTTCAATAATAATTATGGAATTACCCACGTCGAAAGCAAAAGTTCTAGATTAAATTAACACTTTTTGAATCTTTGGAAATCAACAGGCTCGACACCTAAACGCTGACTGGAGATTCAAATATCAATGAGAACAATCAACAGGTTTTGAGTTTTTTAACTTTGGCTGATTTATCGAAAGGTTTCTTATATTTAAATATAGGTAGTTAAAACGATTATATGCGTGTGTTCACGTTAAATCAGAATTAACATATTTCACTTTATCTCGCCAGATGACTCAATAGACTGTAGAAAATATCTGACTATATAAGAACGACGTCACAGCTACTTCGAGAAAAATCTAATGGATGTTTTTATTTTCATCTCAAATCGCAGAAGAGTAAGAACAATTTTTTTTTAAATCGAAAACGATCACATTATCTTGGTTGTTTAACCGAACGAAAATATACGCTATTTTAAAAACATGTAATCATGTAATGGAACCAAACAGAAACCAGCACTAAAAACTGGAATTTTTGAAAACGATGCATAAAAGAAGATATAATGATTAAACGGTTAAGAAAACAACATAACAGATAACTAGGAACAAACGCTTTAGATCATTTATCATAGACAAAAACTTTCCTTTCGTGTTATTTCTCGATGAGTTGATCACAATTGGTCACCGATATCTTGTGATTTAACACCTTTAAACTTTTTTTTTGGAGCCACGTGGAAGACGAGGTCTACGCCAATGCTGCACAATCAATTCAAGACCTTATGGATGGAATTCGTGAAGTTATCGAGGACAAATATGTGAATTGATCATGGAAAATTTAATGAATGAAGGAGTCGCGGCGGCCATTTGTCTGATATCGTTCTGTATTGTTAATGACATACCTTCCTCTTTACAATGGAATAGACATCCATTGATTTCTCTTAAAATTTACTAGTTTTTTATATCAAAATGAAACCTCTTATTAGAAAACCCTTCATTTCTAAGTTTTGGTCGCTCTAAACTTCCGCAGAATGTCAGTGTAAAGAATTGCTTGGTATGTAGATAGATGTTTGAATTCTTCCTGAGTAATTGCTTTAACGTTAACCAATTAGTATGCAAATTCTAATTTAAGCATACTTCAAATGTTAGACATTAACTGTAGCCTAAACATATATATTATAAATGTACTATTTGGGGATTGTTTTTCCCAAAAGTTGAAGGAATTATTTCGGCGTAGTTGGAACTATAATTGCGGTAAAGTTCGTGGAATATTGTTCTTAGAGCCTTTTTACCGTTCTTCACTTTCATTGAGTTCACTTTTGGGTTCACTTTATACATGCACTAACTAATAATAAAGAAATAATGTGGATAATACAGTCACTTCCAGGCCTTTTAGTGCGTTATGTATTATCAATAGCGTTCCTTAGAAGGTTAAAGTGAATGCAAATGTGAGCCTATTAAAGAGCTGAAAGAGATGTGTGTTATAACTTGGGAGTTGAGACAAAGAGAATAATGTGATAAGAGCTTACTTGTTTGTACAGAGTTTGCGTGACCGTCTGATCGAAAACGCAGAGAGTTTGTAGGCCGAGTGCCCACGAACGACTAGTAGGAAATGTGTCTTCAACGGTGCTTTATGGGTAACTGACAAAAAAAGGAACTGTTAGGGGTCGAAATATGGTCAGGAAAAATTTCGAAATGAGATTCGGCTATTGTTGTCTCGAAACGGCGTCGGTTTCAATGCGTTTCTACTGTCCCATTTAGGGTGCCTCCCATGGCATTATAACTTGACCTGCTGGGGGCGCTTGTTTTGACTAGAACCCTAGTTTCATCCCGATGAAATGGGGAGTTAAGTCTTGATGCCTAAAGAAATGCCATTTGCGCCTGTAACTGGACCTGTTTGGTGGAAGATCGACCGAATGAGGCCCTAGTTTCACCGTTAAGGTCTAATGGAGGGCTGAGCCGCGTTGATTAACTCAGTGACAAGGATATCCGACGCAGCACAGGACAACTCCCTTAAAACTTACGTACTCTACCCTATTTCAGTAATTCTCCGGATTTTTCTGTCCGATAGCAGAGTGCGTTATGTGCATACTGGTTTACCTCGGGAGGGTGGAGGCCCTCGGAAGTATGCGTACGACCTATCCACCCAATTGGTGTTGGACTTGAGGGGGCAGTGGTTGACAGTCCGCATGCTGGACTAGTAGGGTATTCCTTCTATTTGTTCGCAGACACTCATGTTCAGGATATCTCGAAAAATGCTTCAGGGTTTAGCGGGACTTGGCGGTTCGACCAGCCTCGTCCTCAACCAGGATCGATTGCGAGACGTTTCTGGGGTTTGTAGATCTCGACGATACGGCTAGTTTGTTGGTGCTTGAAGCCAGGATCAATTGAAAGACTTCCAAGGGTTCGTGTGTCTTGACCTACAGGCCGGATTGACGGTGCTCGTACCAGGATCAATTGAAGCATCAATCTTGAGACTATTTTGGTTCATGGGACTGCATTCGGATGGATGGATAAGTCGCCACATCGCAGTGTGAGTTGCGTCCCAAACAACTCGGGTGCTGACCATGCGGAGCCAGTAGGGGTTGGATAGTGCTTTGCTGCTACCACTCATACTTTTTATTTATTTATTTAATCTTTGGGTATAAACGGCGCTGACCCCAAATTGTATCCACATATTTCAGATATAAATTACAAAAATCATATAAAAAATATCAGAGATAAAAGATAATAAAAATCATCAAAATAGAACATTACATAAATACAACAGCACAATCAGATCGCAGGCGACAACTTCAACGATCCTGTAGCACGCATCAAACTCCTTGAGTACGAACATAACCGAACAGAATGGTTCGAAATCTTACATATGTATCAGAAAACACATCTTTACTTAAAACCTGAGATAGGCCATTATATGTCCTCATGGATCTATGGAGTGGTGAATACAGACAGTAATAGGTACTAGCCTGCTCCACGAAAAAGGTGTTCGTGTGTGGAGTATTATAACGCGGAACGACCAATCTTATATGACTAGAGATGTCCACACAATCAATTTCATTATTGACCAATTTGAAGGCGAATGCAACATCAGCTATCTTCCAGCGCTGCTCGAGAGATATTAAATTCAATCTCCGGTACACATTCACTACAGAGGGAAAGAATCGTGCTTGGCAGTGTCTGATGAATCTCCTCTGAACTCTCTCCAGCCTATCGATATATATTCCATAGCGGGGGTTCCATATCACTAAACCAAAACCCAATACACTATTAAAATAGGCCAAGTATAGTGTACGCAACACAATGAGGTTCGTGAATTCGTACGCAGTTCTAAGGATAAAACCAAGCATACGAATAGCTTTTTTCGTAATATGGTGAATATGCTGATCAAAGAGTAGTTTCGAGTCCAAGATAATCCCAAGATGGCGCACTGAAGTTCAAAAATAATTCTCTTCACAATAGAGGGCAAAACGATCAGTTCTTCTGGAAAAGTGATCGCTCAGAAGGATGGGAAATCGATCGGAACATTTTCAGATCGTCAGCATATAAAAGGATCTTACAAAATCGGAAGCACTTAGAGACATCATTAATGTAGAGAAGAAATAGCAATGGGCCAAGATGTGAGTCCTGTGGGATACCCGATGTTACATGTATATCTCCAGACCTGAACTGACCCAATACCACTCGCTGAGATCTATTCCTGAGGTGAGACTCGAACCATCTGAGAAGACCCCCATGCACTCATCATGATGCAATGGTTAATTTTGTCGAAGGCCTTACTGAAATCAGTATACACGGAGTCAACCGAAAGATCCTATTTCCTATGGAAGGTTCAAATACTGAAACAAAATATTCACAAAACAAATCGCATATCATTTGCTGATCAGTGACAATTCCGGTTGGGGTTCTGATGGAATCGGGGATACATGGAGAGTTTTTTTTAATGTGAACATTACGCCAGAAAAACTTCTGGTCTTGTTTGATGCTACTCTCCACGCTTTCGATAAATCTTATATAGTCTTGTGATATTAGGTACTTTGTCCTACCCCTGATAAGCTTATTAGTCGAATAGTCCAATGAATTTCTATATATCTTCCAACGCTCATGGAATTTCTGTTTTCTTTGAGCACTTTTATAGTAGGGAGCGTGTACCAAGTAAGGTACTTTCTACAGTATCTGGCAAATGAGGGAACATACTTATCGAAGAAAGAACAGATGATCTCATAGAATCTCTCCAGAAACCATCCAAATGCTGCCCAGAAAGTTCGCCACTCCAGTCGATAGCTTGTAACGCCACATTTAACGAGTCATAATCAGCAGGACTGAAATTGCGGGATCGTAAATTACCCAAATATATTCTAAATGATGCCGAAACATCTATGTCAAATGCAAGTGAATTGTGATAACAGGCCTCGGGTACTAGAGGGTGCTCAGTAAGTTTCAAATTAGTTATTTTGAAGGTATTATTTAAAGTCAAACATTATGAAATTCATTGTACTGAGCCATCCCCGACAGAGATATTGAATCTACGAATAAACTGGAATAAGAATCCACAATATATTTTGGTATACAACACGAATTAAGTTGGCCAATTTCCCATGTGATACCTGGCAAGTTGAAGTCGCCACAGATAACAAAAAGTTCGTCCCGATTATTTTCAACAATATAATTCAACCTATCACAAAATGCAACCAGCGCCAAATGACCTCTAGGTGGAACATACACGCAGCCTATATGTACCTTGCGCCAACTCTCCAAAACTATTGTCACCCATAGGTCTTCACATTCAGAATACCACAGGTTATTAGAGAAGCTGACCAGGTCCACAGAAATCGCTATCTAGGTTTTCGAACTGAAGCCCAAACTGAAAGCTATCACACTTTCTGCCTCTTGGGGCATACTGTGGAACTGTTAACTAGTCACTTGGTGAAAGAGCTCCGCTCACATGCCAATACACTAACTGGTAGAATTCACGTATCCCATTTAGGTTTCTAGGAAAAATGAGACATTTTTAGGAGACCTAGATTCCTGAGTCAGGGAACCTGCAATAGTAAAAATTAAAAATTCCTTGTCCTATGTAAAATTCGAACAGTCAGCGATTCAAACAAAATCATTAATCGAATTAAACTAAGCTTACATGAATTTTCAAAACATTACTTGAAGCTTTAGGGAACAATTGTTTACACCTGACAGACTTGAGCGTTTAATATCTCCCATCTAGTCCTCCCAAAACAAGCTCTTTATTTCGCTGATAACCTGTTTGAATTAAATAACGATCATTTCCGCAGTTTTTCCACTTCGCAATTCTGATTATTCAATTTTTTGTTACGGAGAGAATAGAATATCTAGCGCCGATGAATGCCATAAGTTCTTTTTTCCTGACGGCTCTATCGCCCCGGAATAGATTAATTGAAGCTCAATCAAGCGAGTTATTTTGTAATTTCACGAATTCATGGTCAAATGGGCGTATATTGGCTTTGATGTTAGGCCGTATGCATCCGTTGCTTAATACAATGCAGTTTGTTATTGAAGCCGAATTCCGTGCTGATGGAAATGACCGGCATGGCAGACTGAAACCATTAGAAGATCAATTTATGTATAGAAGGTAATTTCTCACTGTACGTTTGTGTGTCGGTTTGCTCTGAGTTTCGTTGTTGTGCTGCTTCGAAGCTTGGTCGGAAAAGGAGGCAAAGGGCTTTGTGATTCCTATCAATTAGTGAAATGAATGGCGAATTTGATGGATCGATTGTTCTCATGGTGAAAATTTTTGAATTGACCAATAACAGTGCGATCTTTCTGTTCACTCGTTAAATAGATCCAAAATGCTTCTCTACAATTTAAAAAAGCACCTTTTGATTGGAATGAAATGAGAAATTACTTTATTTTTATCACTGTTTATTAACTGAATATACAGTGACTCGAGATTCGTAGTATTTCCTACATTTTTAAACTGAATAAAACCAATTATATTTCATTTACAGAGCACTAGCAAGACAGGACGTTCAAGTCCTGTCTTAAAAACACTTAAGTTTAAGTGTTTTAGTCGTTAGAGATGCAGGAATCTATACAGATTATTTTTTCAGAAGTTTGGTTTTAGAAGCACATTTGACACCTGACCGTTAATTCCATCTCAGTTTCGTTTGACAGTTTATCCTGAATAAACTAACATAAATAGTCTAAGGCTACGTCTGCAATGATCAATGGCTAACTTAGCGCCAAAAACTAGTGACATTAAACAGATTTGTAGTTAAGATATAGTTTCATCACAAAAAACACACCATAATCCAACACTATAATATACTAAAATAGAAAAAGGCTTTTTACTTGATACAAGAAATTTAACAAAATTTGAATATCAAAATAGATTTAATCTGTCTTCGGTTTCTCAACGTTACTGCTACTGGATGTCACTGAATGATTCGCTGTAACTTGTTCTAGCCTCTGCCTCATCTCTGAACTAAGTTTCAATTTCCCAACGCTTCCAGGTGAAGGCCTTGAAGCTCCAATATCGAAAGACCTCTTAGCCTTTTTCGATGTCTTGTCAGATTCTTTCTCGCGAACCGATTGTTCAAATTCATATTCCTCCCACTCTGGCGTGGATTGTTCGTTTTTATTTCCATTATGACCATTCGATATCGATAACGACTGATCCTTGTTCGGTGTAACTTTCCTCTGGTTTTGGCGCATTTTAAAATGCATGAAATCTTCTCCGTTTTGTGGAGTGTTGCCATCATTTGGTGGGGGCCATCTCCATTTACCTTGAGAAGGAATATTTTGAGAATATGATTCATCTAGATGGTTACAATATGTCTATGTATATATTTGTCTGATATATGTCTATGTATATATTTGAAGATAAAATCACTGTGATTGACTCAAAAGACCTTTTCCCATATGAAAATTTGAAGGATAAACATCACTTGTATTTTTTTATTTCATAAAAGTGCTACTCCATGAAAATCTTGGAATATTCAAAGTTTATAATTAGAAAGATATCTAATAATTGGCAGCGAGTTTAACAATGATTTTCACTTAAATTTTTTGCTTTGATTCTTACAAGAGCGATTTTAATTTGTATTATTTTCAATACAGATTACACATTATGACAATCTGAACATTTATCATGCTCATTCTGTTTCCTTACATCATGTTGAATTTGTTATTTTTCTGTTCATATGCAAATAATTGATCGTATTCTTTCATTTAAGATATCTTATCTCTCATTTATCATCTACACAAAGCATAAAAGAGTCCAGCCGAATATTTTTGAAAAATGCCGAGACAGGTCAATTTTTATTTGGAAAGAGACATTTCAATGAATCTTAAATAACAATAGAGATCGAGTGATACATCATTTGGAAGGTTTTGCCGTTCTATCGGGTGTTTTTTTAAAGTGATAGAACTTTAATTTGAAATAAAATACATTTAAATTAAGACTGCAGCAAATTTTTTTTTATTTAAAAGATAATTTTATGACATTCATGTTTTAATAATAATTTGTTTCTGATTTATCAGCATCAACCAATGACTTGACATAACCCCAAAGAAAATAATCCAGTGGAGTTATGTCGCATGATCTTGGGGGCCAATTAATTGGACCATTTCTCGAAATAATGTTATCGCCAAATCTTTCTTTCAATAAATCAATTGTTACGGTAGCAGCCTGAGGTGTAGCACCATCTTGTTGGAACTAAAACACTTCTGGGTCGATACCATTCAAACTTTGAAACAAATAATCATTGATCAACGATCTGTTACGAGCACCATTCACTGTAACATTAGCTCCAGCATCGTTTTTAAGGAAATATGGACCGATGATGCCTCCAGCGTCTAAAACACACCATACGTGCATTTTTCAGGATGGAACCTGCAGAACTTCTTGAGGATTGTTTTCACTCCATATATGGAAATTTTGCTGGTTTACAAAGCTGTTCAACCAGAAATGATTTTATTACTGAACACAATTTTACGATAAAAAGTGGATCAACTTCAAGCTCTTCAAGAGCCCAATCAGCAAACAAACGACGCTTGTTATGGTCAAGTGGCCTCAGTTCTTGAACCAGTTGGATCTTGTATGGGTGTAGACCAAGATCTTTACGCCAAATTTTCCATGTGGTGGATGCACCGAGTCCAAATTGTTGTGAACGTCGACTAATAGACAAATCTGGATCATCACTAACACTACTGACTTACAGCAGCGATATTTTCTTTTGTGCGTACAGTTCTTCGTCTTGTTGTTGCATCGAGTGGAGAAAATTTTGTCTGAAATCTATCGATAGTTCGACGAATAAGCTGCTCTGATGTACGATTATGTAAACCATAAATTTCGCGCAGTGCTCTTTAAGTTTGGCGAATAGAACACTGATTTTGAAAATAAATTTCAACAATTTGTAAACGTTGTTGCGGCGTGAGTCTTTTCATGATAATTTGTCAATGCTTACTGAACAGAAATGTCAAAACAACATGGTTTTTACCTTATGTCAAATCACAGTTATCCATATCGAACGTTCTTTCACTTAAAAAAAAAACACCCGATATATATTCATTTAAGGCTTCGGCAACACTTCGAAAGGTGCCCCAGGTCCGTCTTTTCATTCAATTTTTTTATTATCGGTACGTGCTTTTTGTGTTATATATATTTCGATAGATTCCAGGATGTTTCGTTTTTTCCTTCCGCTTCTAGGTGTAATATTTGACGTTCGATGTATTCTGGGAATATATGATTGGTTTTGAAAAAGTGTTTCGCAAAATTATAGTTATCTTCCCGATTTCCGACCGGATAATTCTAATTTGGCGAAACATTTTTCATCCATTAATAATAATGATATACCCCAAGAACGATGAGGAATTGAAGTAAAACTCGAACACTCGGACAAAAAACGAAATAGAATTCTTGGTTTACTATATATAAACCAGAGTAAAAGATAAAATGTGGATTATTATATTTATAAAAAAGCAATTGTGATAACCTTGTGCGGATACACAAGCGACAAATTTGACTATTACGAGAATAATTATTATAAAGTAAAAACACAATATCTTGGACCTAGAGGCCACAAGCCATTAACGACAAAGGTTGATTATAACCGAATTAAGAATGCAGTATCTTGAACCGAAAGCTCAAAAGTTACAAGGGTAAATTTCGCAGGGATAATGAATTTACTGTGTATTCAAAAACTAAATTTTAAAGGTGTCTCAATACATCTTTTCTAACAAAAAGAGGAAATCAAAGAAATTGATTGGAAAGACTATTTGTGGGTGCACTGCATGAGGGAAATAACTTTCCAATTGGTAATATAATTATGGGATAACTTCCACTAGATAAGGATATAATGAAACATATTTCAATTCCCAATGCTGTGTCATTGAATATAACTAAATATTTCAAGAGCTTTAAAGTCTTTCCATGTTTTCTAAGGGCCGTATATCCCTGTGAGAACGGATAAGCCAAGTGTCAAGATGCAATAAAAACTTCAAAGTTCGAATGACACAGTTGAAAAACTGCAAGGTCGAAAATATCAACATAGAAATATTTGAGTATCGCACCAGCGATAAAGAAAATACTGAATTATGTCTAAGGTCGTCTCTAAATGAGACTTAATACTTTCAATAAATGACAAGCATGCATCAAATATCTGGTGTAGAGTTAGTTTGGAATCTTAGGATATTTCTATCAGTATGCAATAATAGCTTTTTTCGATAGTCTGAGGTTTTTAAATGAATGAAACAGAAATAACTAATAACCATACTGATCAATGAATTAACGGTTATTTTTTTACTGCGCTGATATTTTTTAACACTTCTATTCTTGTTAACATCCTTGTCATGTGATTCTGCAAAATTGGTTTTTTCTTTTGTGAAATTTTCAGTTGTATGTATAAACAGGAATATTTCGAAATTGCAATCACAAAAATGTGTAGTCTCAAACACATATGAACATTTAATTTTTTATAGTATGAAAACAGAGTAATTCATAAAAACTTAATCAAATAATAAATTTATTAATGATAGTAAGAAATGAAAAGCTTCAGTACCCTAGTTAACAGAAAACTCTGAACAGATATAAAAAAATGATGTACAAATTATTTCTGTAATTTATTGCTCCAAAATAATTTATTGACCTGAATTGGGAATATTTTCTTTTAATGGGTACTTCTAAGCCCCAGGATCTATTCCTAAGTTTAAAAACTGCAAATTTGAGAAACTCTCGATATTTTCATTAGTTGATTATTCAGCTCTTTTATTTGGAAAGAATAACCCAAAAAAATTAGTCGTTAATGTATTGAACAAAACGTAAAATTCGATTTGTAACTACGCCATTTTCATTTCAGGATTCTTCCTGATTCATAATCTTTTTGCTCATTCAACAAGAGATCTAAATTGAAAGCTGTAAAAAATCTATATCCTGATATCCTCCAGTTCTTGCTCGGGAAATGAGGAGACAGCTTGCAAATCAGCTTATGAAAATTCGAACCGTTAATATCGCGCAACAGGAAGTGAATTTTTAATGAGAATATTTCCCGATTCTTTTAATTAAATCTAGGAGACGGCCATTTTCCAGACTCTTTTGAATTTCAATGGCTGGTGGCATTTCACACTTTTCGTGTGCGATTCTTTTGATTGAGCTTGAATAATATTGCCGGATGGATCAGAAAAGATAACTTTTGTCGTAGAACATTCACGGTTTTTTTATGGTTTTATTTTCAATCATTATTATATTCAGGATCTCTGTTGAATTTATTTTTCAATAAATTAATTCATCCGTATGTTTTTATTCGAGTTTTTTCTCGTGCTTTTTCATCTACAACAGGTTGTTGGTTGGTCTGGATTCAATAAATAATACTCATGTCAATCCCTTATTCATATCAATAATAATGGTTCAGATTATTTTAACAAATTAATTCAAATATTATTCTCAGTTTCAAAATATCTTTCATTTTTGTCCAATGCCTTATTTTAAAATTCTAAGTATCCTTTTATTAATAAATATTACCCTTTTTTAATCAAGGAAGAGTTTACCGTATATATTAGAAAGCAATTAAATCAAAATAATTCCAGTAAAATTAATTCTGACAGAACTAGTTATAACTTAACATATGAGAGAGAACATCAACTAGTCTATTGAATTCTTCAAAAATGTTACAATGTGTCTTCAAAGTTGTCTGCACACTGAAGGATATATAATTAATATTTGAATTTTTTCAGGTGGGTTAATGGAACTGAGATGTAAGTATTCAAAAATTCAATTTAATGGAAAGATACACTCTAACCTAATTCTGTTCAGTATCTAATATTTCATTTTTACCGCAATATTATAGAATCAAAATTTCGGTAATAATACGAAAGGTTATGAGAAAATTGAAAAACAAATACTCCAAGAATAATATAAGGAAAGATGCATTCTTAACAGAAAATGATAATATTTGTGTAACACCTGAAGTGTTTCTGCACTTCATTCCATCAAAATATTTGTATTTTGGAACGGTGAGCCAAAAATTGATTCAAACGACTGTATTGAAGTCACTTATTTGAATTATATATTTGAATAAAATACTGTTCAGCTATTTTTAGAATTTTGAGTATGATGACTGAAAGAAGTGCTTGGTGTGTAGAGGTACCTTTTTGAATTCTTCCTAAGTAATTATGTAGTAAGTATGCAAATTCTAGGATGAGCATACTTCATATGAGAAGGTTGGGAGATGTATATTAGACGTTAATTGGTTTATTTGAAGCCTGAATACATATATTACGATGTACAATTTTGAATTGTTTCACCAAAAAATCAGAGAATTGTTTCGGTGTAGTTTGAACTATAATTGCGGTGAAAACACTAAATTGTTCGTAGAGAAGTATATCGACAGGTTTTCTTCACCGTTGTTCACTTTCACTGGGTTCACTTTCCGATTCATTTTTAACTTGCAATATCAAATTATAAACGAATAATGTAGATAATACATTCAGTTCCAGGCCTTATAGTGCGTAATGTGTTATATAGTGAGGGTGTCCTTTCGAAGATTAAAGTGAATGCTAATATTAACTCATTCAAGAGCAAGAGAGAGAGAGAGAGAGAGATATGTGTGATTATAACCTGAGAGTTAGTACAAAGAGAAAATGTGATTAGAGCTTACTTGTTTATACAGAGTGTGTGTACGTATGTGTGCGTGTGTGTGTACGTATGTGTGCGTGTGTGTGTGTCCCGTGATCGTTTGGTCGAAGCACGAAGAGAGGGACTGTCTGTGTGTTTGTAGGCCGAGTGCCAACGAGAGGCTTGCCGTTGCGTACTCAATACGTGCTAAAGAGATTCTTTTCGCGAGCAGGTAGAATTCTGAAACGACATTTGGCTATTTTCGTGTCCCATTCATGTTTCTAGCGAAAAATGAGACATTTTTGAGAGGCTCAGATTGCTGGATCAAGGAACATATTTATAATGCCTAGTAAAGAAAAAAAAATTCCTTGTGCTATTTCGTTGAATTCGAACAATAACCTTGCAAAGAAAGTACGTGATAACTGGAAAGTTGCAGGTTAAATTTGATAATGTGAGAAAAATCCATGCATAAAGAATGGCAGCCCTTGAAATATATTTTTCCAAGAATAAAGATCCGATAGGAATGCAAGGGAAGTAAGATACACATTAACGATGTGAGTTCATGACAAATTGAAATGAATTGATTCAGTTATTATATATTTTTTGAACCAGAAAAAATTTTGAAAAAGTGAATTCGCCGAAACAAAATTCAGATATAAGATGTTTAATCAGTCTTATCAATGTAACATCTCATTTAAAATCACCATGTACAAATTGGAAGGAACAAAATTCACACATGAAAATTGACACATGACCCTACAATAAATTGAACTATAGAATGTGTTTCAACATACCTGCAATCCTAACCTTAAAAACTAAATACGATGTACTATAATTTTTTGATTCAAACATAATATGAAACTTGTTTTTAGACTGTAAGGTCATTTTCAGACAATTTATCTCAAATTGAATTTCTTCTAGTATTACTAGATAAAGGTCTTCAATGAGATTATGTTTTATGAGAAAGCACGGAATATCTCTTACCTTTACCAATTTATTAACCATTATTACCAATAACAATAAAAATTGATCGAATGATTAAATTATTTAATAAGAGCAGGTGCCAATTTGAGCGCTGATATTCAAAATAAGTGCACCAAACCAGCGCTGTTCTAGTTACGGCAAATTTAATTTGTGTGAGTTATTACAGTAGCCTTACGTGAACGAATACAGAAAATAGGAGGAATGGCGTCTTGGTAATAAGGTGTTGTTTATAATTCGCAGTATTTTTCTCCACCAAATGTGTTGATCAACAATGGAATTAGGAATTTCAATACCCTATATATTCATGCAAATTTATCACGATCATTTCATAACATCTACATGTTAACAAAAGACCCATTCTTCATCTCTTTGGAATACAATACATCCAAATCGCTAACAATAAAATCGAAATAACTCTTTCTTCATCTTTCGCTTTGGCTATTTCGTCATCTTCTCAATTGAACTCGATCGATGTTCGACCTCGACAGCTAGCTGCGTCATATTCCATTACCTCCATTCATAAAGCTTCGGTTAGACTGTTCATAAACTTTGGCACGATAAGTAAATTTCATACTACATACGGTTTAAACAGATGCGTCTTCCGAACACAAAGGCCTAGTGTTCTCGTTGAATTGTTTAATAAGGGCCTATTAGTAATCCCGAAGTGTCTTATCTTGTCTGTGTGTATATAGCTCGATAATCCTTGTGTTTCTACGAGAGTCTCGAAAATGTCTTATTGGCTGTATGATAATTAAGCGGGGATCGAACGAGGATGTGATTGCGGAGCAGATATGAAGATTTCAATTTAGTTTTAATTAAATATTTCCCTCAATGGAGTCAACACAAAGAACTTTGTCTAACTGGTAACTCTGGGGTTTTGGAATGTAATTTGTAATCCTCTTCATTTTCTGCTTTGAGTGTTCATAAATCTGATAGTCCTCAAATGCCAACGTTTAGCTTTTAGTAAGCACCGAATTTATTTGAAAGATTTATCATTTGATCTAAATGTCTATAAAAAAATAATCCCTAAAAATGCCATAATTAATGTTTTTCCAGTCAAATCCAGTGGTTTCTATCAGGACGTTCGTTTGCAAATACTATAAGTTTTAAAATCGTAACTGAGCAAAATTAGTTTAGAAATTCAATATCTCTAAAAATACAGTATCCCTAAAAGTCCAATTTCGAGAGTGAAATAAATATATAATAATGAAGAAAATGTTTATGGAAAATTTTATGGATCGTATAGCACTAGAGTTATAAAAAAACTCATTTCAATTCCCTGTCTACGTTAGAACATAATTCATTATTTTCTCGTCGCTGAGGCGATACCTAAATCTTTCTATGTTGATAATTTCAACCAAGTAATTTTTGATCTGTGTTATTCGAACTTTGAAGTTTTCATGCCTCTGGATACTTGTCCGTTCTTGCCTGAGTATATGGCCCTTAGAAAGCAAGCAAAGACTTTTCGTTAATTTCCCTCTTTTTGTTGAAAGCGCATGGAGACATCTCTTACATTCAATTTTTGTCTACGTTGTACACTCATACCTCGGATTATCAACCTTGTCGCTATAGCCTTTCGGTCCAAGATATTGCATTATTACTTCGGTAATAATCAACCATTTTCGCTTGTGGCTCTTGGTTCAATATATTGAATTATCTTCTTGATAGTCAACCTTGTCGCTTGTAGCTTTTCGGTTGAAGATATTGCATTATTACTTCGGTAATAATCACCACTGTCTTTCTTCCTAGTAAATTATTGAATTATCATTATGATACTCATAATTGTCGCTTGTGTGACCGGTACAAGATTATTGCGATTACTGTACACATGGTAATCCACATATTGTTGATTACCCAACTGTTGCAGAATTCACATGTGTTCGTAGTGTAATCATCATTACTTTAGCTTGGTATCAAATACAGTGATACTAAAAAATAAATGTTGTCGTTATAAGTTAAGAGCTTACTGTACTTCCTCCCCTTCGTAGGGTTCATCTTATCATCACAGTACCTACTTCAATACAGTTCACATCAACACAGCGTAATTAATCATTACGATCAATTAAATTTGTCTTGCTTCTATATATTGGAACAATAATCAAAATTGGGCAATAAACTAACCATGGTACTATACAAATAATAATGTGTTTGGCGTTTCAGTATACTCTTATACACGTTTGTCCGTTTGAGGCACTTCATAGAATTTTTCCTAACTTATAAAAGAAAATCACAATGGGATCTGGTGAACGAAGCATGGAAAAAATGTTTAGTTCGAAGAGCTCACGGAAACATGCATGCCTTTGTTGAAAAGGGATATAAGAACGGTCGTCTAGATAAGGCAGTAAAGTGATTTAAAGGACATTATCAACCTAAAGTGATTCGAATTTAAATGGGTGGCGATAGGCTGCAATAGACAGTAGTAAACTCAATATTATGTCACTCTTCGGAGGTTTATTACCCTTCTTCAGACATACTACATAACTAGAGCAGTGGCTGAAAACGACATCATGCTATTTTGCTTTTTAATGCTTCAAATGTTAACGACAGTAGTCCGTAGTCAAAGGAAGCACTACTCATGTGAAAAAATCTAATAATATTTCTAGTAATATTTCGTGGGTTATTTCCAGTCATCAGATAGCTCTAACATTGCGAGTTAAATATAATGAAGATATTAAAACTTAATATTCAAGAATAAATTCCAAACAACCCACATGCTGTCCATACGCCTGGTAAAATAATTTTGAATCGAAACACAAAATTTCATTTTGAGGTTATCAACAGATATTGCTCAGAAGCGTCTGAATTCTTCTTCCTAACAATTTCTACTCAAGTCCAAAATCTTTTCAATTTTCCTCAAAAGTTACACTGGAAACATTTTTAACTGTGAAAGCGATTACACTCTTGTTTAAATAATTATTTGAATTATGAATTTGGGTCTTTTTGATGGGGCTCTAACTCAGAATTAAAAATAATAGAAATCACTATATATATTGAAAATATATATTATATTAATATGAAATAATTTTTTTAGTTAAGAAAAACCTAAATGACTTGTATATACGGTTTCCCAACGAAAATTTGACCCCCCCTCAGGAACGAAGAATTTTCAAAGATTCTTCTTCTTCGCCCACGGTTTCTCCTTTTATAGATATGGTAACCACCCTACATGGAAGATCTGAATTATTTCTGCCTGTAATATTGTAATTTGCAGATGAAAAATGAGGGGTAATATTTTCGGTTGTCAAATGTCCAATATTCATGTGTTTATCCCTTCGACCTATCAGTGGACCAAATTAAATCTTTCATAACCATCTCCGCAAGCAACCCAATGTTGCAAACTTCATTAACAGGCTCAAATTCGCTCTGGAATATACATGAACCTCACTTTCGGGAAGTGCCATATTGCAACATTCATAGGGGTGGGATATCAGATGTTGTGTCGCATTCCCAGGAACTGGAATATGTATATATGAATGTCACTAATAATCGCATCTTAAAATGCGTAACAGTTCAAACAAGTCCTACTCCACGTTTCGAGCATAGCCGCCCTTGATCAAAGAAAACGGGAAGCTACGTGCATATTATAAGCTCGCAAATCCTCTTTCGGTTACATTTCAGCTATTTGGCTCGCATATTATGTATATGATATATGTTTATATCTGTTTACATTCTGTTACCGGGATTCCGACTAGCGACCCTCAAAGGAAACTAAGGGGATTTAATTTTACGACTACTTCGAGCAGGTCCGCACTTAAAATTCCAATATGACACTAAAGTTTTTGACTTTTCCTCTTGACCTACCTTATTCGTCTTAGATAAAGGATCTTTCAGTAGGAATGATGGGATTTTAATTTCAAATAAAACAACAATGGTTTGATATATCATCTTCACTCTTGCTTCATTTTGAATCCCGAAAAATGCAGTTAAGTTCGGTATAAGATATCGATCGAATATCCATCACAACTTTTTTTACACTGACGCACCCAATGACTCCAATTTTTTATCACTCTGTGCAAGAATTTGACGATTATCCTCTTCCAAGTGATCCAAGTGGCATGTTGGCATATACTTGTTCTTTCACTTAGTCCCAAAGAAAATATAACGAACGCTCAACAAAGTGAGCGTAGCATCTGAGCTGTATGCATGTAGCGCCATGCTTGGCACCATATCTCTTTAATATTGATTGTATCAAGTTCTGGACGTAGAAATTCGAGTTATATAGTTCTATAGGATTCACTATTCATGGTTACGGCCGTTCCATCCTTATTTCAGAAGAAACAAGATCTGATAACGCTGCTATGACCTAAAGTGCACCACACAGTGAGTTTTCGGGATGCAACGAAATTTCATGTAACACTTCTTGGTTGTCTTAGCACCAATAATGGAAATTCTGCTCATTAATGAAGCCATTCAACCAAAACTTTTCCTGGTCTGAGAAGATGACTTTTTGGTCATAATTAGGATCGTATTTTAAGTGATCAAGGGCCCAAACAGCGAACTCTCGCGCGTATCTTTGATCATTTAGCTTTAGTTCTTGAGTAAATTCGACATTCTAAGGATGCAACCAAACATCCCTACACAATATTCTCCAAGTTGACGTCCGAGTTGTTGCGATCGTCAAGAATTTGGCAAAACTGGTTTTTGCAGCTGCAATAATTTCCTCTCGTTTAGTCTCCTTTTTGGTGGCTCATTGTTTTATAAGGATAACTCAAGTTCAAACTTTTTCATATTGCAGTGTATAATCTGCTAGTACCGATGATAACGAGCCAATTCGCGGGTGAATAATACTAAGTACCCAAAACTGAACCACAACTTCGGTGAAATCTTTCTATTACTATTTAGAGGAGTCACACGCTGCATCAAGAAACTTCTCATTATATCGGGTGTTAGAACTTTCGATATGGATAACTGTGATTTGACAGAAGATAGAAACCATGTTGTTTTGACATTTCTGTTCAGTAAGCATTGACAATTTATCATGGAAAGACTCACGCCGCAACAACGTTTACAAATTGTTGAGATTTATTTTCAAAATCAGTGAACTTCGTGAAATGTATGGTTTACATAATCGTCCATCAGAGCAGCTTATTCGTCGAACAATCGATAGATATCGGACAACATTTTCTCTACTCGATGCAACAACAACAACAAGACAAAAAACTGTACGTACAGAAGAAAATATCGCTGCTGTAAGTCACAGTGTTAATGATTATCCAGATTTGTCTATTCGTCGACGTTCACAACAAGTTGGACTTTCTGCATCCACCACATGAAAAATTTTGAATAAAGATCTCAGTCTACACCCAAAGAAGATCCAACTGTTTCAAGAACTTAAGCCACTTGACCATAATAAGCGTCGTTTGTTTGCTGATTGGGCCCTAGAAAAGCTTGAAGTTGATCTAATTTTTTACCGTAAAATTGTGTTTAGTGATAAAGCTCATTTTTGGTTGAACAGCTTTGTAAACTAGCAAAATTGCCATATATAGAGTGAAAACAATCCTCAAGAAGTTCTGCAGGTTCCATTGCATCCTGAAAAATGCACTGTATGGTGTGTTCTACACGCTGGAGGCATCATCGGTCCATATTTCTTTGAAAACGATGCTGGAGCGAATGTTACAGTGAATGGTGCTCGTTGCAGATCGATGATCAATGATTATTTGTTCCAAAATTTGAATGGTATCGACCCAGAAGTGTTTTGGTTCCAACAAGATGGTGATACACCTCATGTTGCTACCGCAACAATTGATTTATTGAAAGAAAGATTTGGCGATAACATTATTCCGAGAAATGGTCCAATTAATTGGCTTCCAAGATAATGCGATATAACTCCTGGATTATTTTCTTTGGGGTAATGTCAAGGTTTATGCTGATGAACCCGAAACAAAAGACGCTTTGGAAGCCAACATAACTCGTGTTATTTATGAAATAAGGCCTGACTTAGTCGAAAAAGTGGTCCAAAATTGGTCTGGTCGATGCGGTTCCTGAGAGCTAGTCGTGGTGGACATATGCCGGAGATTATTTTTAAAACTTAAATGTCATAAAATTATCTTCGAAATGAAAAAAATTTGGCCACAATCTTGTGTTTTATTTCAATTTAAAGTTCTATCACTCTAATAAAACACCCGATACTCAATATAGTTACACCTGCAAATTAGAAGAAATGTGTTAGAAATCTAGAAATCTCTATTTGACAAACTATCACCCATATCGAAAGTCCCTTAAAGACCTCATATTCATTATCCCAATCCAGGTCAATCTCCTTTTGCTTTGACAATTTTCCCAAAATTTCAAAGAACTGAAAGCCATCATCAGATCAGTCCACTAGTTGCAATTCCTCAACTGCAACAATTCATATGACAAAAAGATGAAACTAAGCATGGGACCTAAAAAGGCTGCACATAGAAAATAATTTTTTTGAGAACATATTCATTTTTGTCAGAACTTTACAACTATTATATGCAATAATCTAGGAACAATTATGACAATAATATTCAAATCAATGAATAGGTCACCTTGAAGAGGTTATGTAACATTACTCCGTTAACTGAACCGTCAATAGGACTATATCTGACGTAATCAAGGTGGCTAGGGCCCAGGAGCCTCTGATATCAATATGACAAACCCGTGTAGTACCTGAAGGGACCCACGAACTAATACTGGGCCAAACACAGCATTGGATATCCGGAGCATTAATTGTCTCTATACAATATGTTGTCCTTCACCTGGACTACTCAAGGATTCACCCTAAAGAAAATTATTGGTTTACAAGGAACCAAATTTCTCAAATTGAGCATGAATATTGCAAACATATTACATATACTGGGAGATTATAAAATAGACATGTAACACATCCTCAAAAACTAATTAAAATTCAGATAAGACCAGTTCAATTTCACATTTAAAAGATAAAATCAATTAACAACAATAAATAATCTTACCTACTACAACCTCTAGAAATATCTGTTTGTGGAACATTCAAACTATTTAAGGTACATCTAATATCCAAGGTACTTATTGTTGTTAATTGATTTTATCTTTTAAATGTAAAATTGAACTGGTCTGATGTGAATTTCAATTATTTTTTGAGGATGTGCTACATGTTTTGAGAGTTTTTGAAGTAACTTATTTAAACATATTGAATATTTCTAATAAATTAGTTTTTGAAAAGTTCTTAGAATTATGTTTTGTATTTTTGATAAAGATTTAATTTTCATAAATATAAGATGAGAAAACAAAACATTTTGTCACAAAGCTGTGTACGCTTGTCTGATGTGCTCAGTACGCATGCTTGGAACGAAACAAACAAACACTTATTTATTTATTTCAATTGACAATTCATATTTGTTGGGTTTTTTTTAATTCCATTCGGTATTGTACAATGAGTTTCGATTTTATACGTCTATTAAATATAAGCAGTGCTTGTAAGACATCAATTTAATTCTAAAAGTTTCTTGAATACATTTTTTGAAATTAAAATTGTAGAAGTATAACAGATTAAATCTGTTTGGATATTCAAATATTGAAAATAAGGAACCATTATCAACATATACAACAAACAACAAAGCAGGCATCGAGATAAAGTATACAATATGAATTGATAACTCGTGAGGGTTGTGACGCTTTAGTTCTCTACAGAAACAACTCATTTTAGTACAACTTTTCGGTTCAGTATATATCACTAAGGCAAAAATACAGAATGAAAATTAACAGGCAACGAGCGGGATGATACCGAAAGAGCATGTAATACTCGAGAATCTTATATTAAAACTAAGGTATACATTCAAAAGCGTTTAACCTGCAACATGTACGAGAAGGTCACTAATCAAGAGATACCAAGGAGGACTATTAAATGTAAGCTTTCTCGAGTACGTGTAGTTAGTGTCGCTCAGTAGGTTTATTTCGAAGAACCTTCCTCTCTTCAATTGAAAGAGACGCCACACGGGCGTCCATCTTCTGTGTTATTGTCACATAAAGTACAAATGCCCCACAATGTCTGACATAGGCATAGGCGGGTACAGCCAGTGACGTCATCTGTATGATTTATAAGGGATTCTCTCACTCCTATTATCCTTAGAAAATACGAATCTCATCAAAATTATAGTTTTCTGGTTTTGATTCATTCTTAAATTTTACAGAAAAAGCGAACGGTAACCATGAGCTATCGACGAACATACCCGCATTTCATCCATTCATACAATCGAACAAATATTATCCACGAAATTACACAAATTTTTCCACGATTATCATGTCAAAACCAACAATTTGAGCGAATATCTTTTATGAAAAATCCCGAAACTTTTCGACTAATCCATCGCGCTTTTTACCGGCAGTATAACAATGCGAAATCTAAATGAGCGTGACAAATTCACAGTCCGGAAACTCGAGGAGCTATTATTGTCAACTTTGAAAGGACTCATCAATAAACGGTGCCATTTCGATGCAACAGCACCATAAATTTCGACGGGTCGTGTAGACCGTCCAGGCCAAAATAGGCAATTGATTAGTTTCCGATGGACTCTCCCACACAATCGGCCAATTATTTCATCGAAGTCCAATGAACGGAAACGCAGACTGTATCGAACGGTTGCAACAAGCTCGGAGTAAATAGTTTTGCTGCTTTGAATAGGTTTTTTGTGCTGTACATTGCTTTGATTAGGTAAATTAAGGGTGCGTTTTTAGATCTGCCTACTGTTCTGATACGCAGAATAGAAAATATTCCAGCTATCACAGTTTCAATGTGCCGGATAATAAAATACAAAATATCGGGTGTTTTTTTAGAGTGATAGAACTTTAAACTGAAATAAAACAAAATTTGAATATCAAAACAAATTGAATATAATATGTTGTCTTCTACAATTTTAATTTAAAAAAAATTTTATTCAAAAAACTTTTAGAATTAAATTAATGTCTAAAGTAAGCACCGCTTACGTTTAAAAATAAATTCCATTTATTCCATTTGACATTATATATTGAGTTTCGATTATATACGTCTATTAAACGTAAGCGGTGCTTATTTTAGACATTAATTTAATTCTAAAAGTTTTTTGAATGAAATTTTTTCGAAATTAAAATTGTAGAAGACAACATATTATATTTAATTTGTTTTGATATTCAAATTTTGTTATATTTCTTCTATCAAGTAAAAAGCCTTTTACTATTTTATGAAATAAAACATATTTAAATTGAGATTGAAACCAAATTTTTTTATTTGGAAGATAATTTTCGTATTCGAGTAATTCAAGCCATATTTCATCAATAACACGAGTTATGTTGGCTCCCAAAGCATCTAATGTTTCTTGTTTATCAACATAAACCAATGACTTGACATAACCCCAAAGAAAATAATCTAGTGGAGTTATGTCGCATGATCTTGGAGGACAATTAATTGGACTATTTCTCGAAATAATGTTATCTCCAAATCTTTCTTTCAATAAATCAATTGTTACGGTAGCAGCATGAGCTGTAGCACCATCTGGTTGGAACCAAAACAGTTCTGGATCGATACCATTCAAATTATGAAACAAATAATCATTGATCATCGATCTGTAACGAGCATCATTGACTGTAACGTTAGCTCCAGCGTTTTTAAAGAAATATGGACCGATGATGCCTCCAGCGTGTAAAGCACACACAGAGCATTTTCCAGGATGCGATGGAACCTGCAGAACTTCGTGAAGATTGTTTCCACTCCATATACGGCACTTTTGCTTGTTTACATAGCCGTTCAACCAGAAATGAGCTTCATCACTAATCACATTTTCACGATAAAAAAGTGGATCAACATCAAGCTGTTCTAGGGCCCAATCAGCAAACAAACGACGCTTATTATGGTCAAGTGGCTTTAGTTCTTGAACCAGTTAGATCTTGTATGGGTGTAGACCAAGGTCTTTACGCAAAATTTTCCATGTGGTGGATGCACTGAGTCCAACTTGTTGTGAACGTCGACGAATAGACAAATCTGGATCATCATTAATACTATCACTTACAGCAGCGATATTTTCTTCTGTATGTTCAGTTCTTTGTCTTGTTATTGTTGCATCGAGTAGAGAAAATGTTGTCCGAAATCTATCGGTAATTCTGATAATTTAAAGCAATCTTCAGAAGTTTCAATTAAATATTTTCTTGTACAAGTATCAGCTTCAATATTAATTTTGTTTGCTTTTTGAAACTCCTATATTTCATTAGGAAACATCAATGATCTTACCCCTTTATAAAAATTTATTTTTAGTTCTGTCATTTTATTAAAAAAAGGAGCTGCTCCATTCCATATATCATACCTAAGAGTAGCTATAGGATTAAGATGAATTAATGTATTAATTTCAATAACTGGACAAAAAATTGCCCCCATAATTTTAATTATATATAATTTTGAAATAAATAAATTTTTTTGTGCAATTATTCTTTTCTCTATTACTATTAGAGGATTGAAAATTTGAAATCAAACTAGAATAAGCTGCTCTGATGGACGATTATGTAAACCATAAATTTCACGAAGTGCTCTATAATTTTGGCGAATAAAACACAGATTTCAAAAATAAATTACAACAATTTGTAAACGTTGTTGCAGCGTGAGTCTTTCCATGATAATTTGTCAATGCTTACTGAACAGAAATGTCAAAACAACAAGGTTTCTACCTTCTGTCAAATCACAGTTATCCCTTTAGAAAGTTCTATCACTCTAAAAAAACCACCCGATATGTAAAGGTTGGGCCATCTAGAATTTGCATTTTGAAGAAGTGGTTACTTCGAGTCTGGCAGCACTTCTGTCATTCGTCTTTTGCCAGAAAGTTAGTTTAATATTTGCCATTAATGAAGTGGGTCGATTTACTCTTGAACAACACTGGAAAATATCAAAAACTTATTTCCAAAATCGCTTGATATGTAGGGATACCCTTATAAATTCTTCGTAGTAATTGATAAACGTCAATCAATTAGTAGGCACATTCTAGGATAAGCATTTCTCCAAATGAGGATTAAGAGAGATGTATATTAGACTTTAATTGGTGTATTTGCAGCCTGAATACACATGTACAATTTTGAATTGGATTTACCTGAAAGTTGAGGGGATTGTTTCGGTGTAGCACTGAACTTTAATCGCGGTGAAAACACTATCTTGTTCGTGGAGGAGTAGATCTTTGAGCTTTTTCACCGTTATTCATTTTCACTGGGTCCACTGTTGAGTTCAGCTTTGGATTTAATTCACACAATGACTATCTAACTACAAACAAATAATACATTCAAGTTGTGTGATATGGGTACGTCCCATCATCGCGCAAATCGAGAACCACTACGAGAGTTGAACCCACGTCGCTTCCAGTTTCAGCTCCAGTTCGAAAACCTACACCGTGACTGGTAGTAGCGAAACATTATCCAACCGCTACTGGCTCTGCAGTGTCAGTACCCTAGTTGTTTGGAACTCAACTCACATGCCGAAGGGGCTTCTTATTTCCACCCACCCGATCGCTGACACAAGAAACAGTAAAACTCCAAGAATCTATGCTTCAATTGAGCCTGGTACAAGCACCTTCAATCCGGCTCGTACGTGAAGACTCATGAACCCTTGTGAAGTCTTTCAATTGATCCTGGCTTCAAGGACCAGCAGTCTAAGCTGTATTGCCAAGATTAACAAACCCCGGAAACGTCTCGCAAATGATCCTGGTTCAGGACGCGTCAGGTCGAACCGTCAAGTCCCGCTAAACCCACAAGCACTTCTCGAGAAATCCTGAATCGTAAGTTACCGCGACCAGATAAACCTCCTAGTCTAGCATGTAGATTTTAAATAACTGTCTCCTCGAGCCCAACGTCAAATTGGGTGAATACGAATACTTCCCGAGGTAACGCAGTATATACATAACGCACTCGGCCATTGGACAGAAAAATCCAGAGATTTACTGCAATAGGGTGGAGAAACGCTAGTTTTAAGCTCTGTGCTGCGACAGATACCCTTGTCGCTGTGTTGAACAACTCAACTCAGCCCCCCATTTCACCTTTGCGATTGCCCAAGTTGGATGAACTTTCCACCACACGGGTCCAGTGAGACCCGAATTATAACTCGACGACTTGTCATCGATGTAAACGATCGAATGCTAAGTTGTACGAAGAACGAATATTATTATTTTGTGGTCCTGAAAAGGACCGATTAGATGAGTCGATAATCCACAGAATTAACCTCCGAAACCGTACAAGGTGCGTCCTTGACGTTTGAGGGCATATACTACGTCCATGGCGGTTACAGTCTTTCTCTTGGCATGTTCGGTGTAGGTGACGGCGTCCCTGATCACGTTCTCGAGGAATACCTTTAGCACTCCTCTGGTCTCTTCGTAGATCAGACCGGAAATACGTTTTACGCCGCCGCGTCTGGCCAATCTTCTGATGGCGGGTTCCGTGATACCCTGAATGTTATCGCGCAGCACTTTCCTATGACGCTTGGCGCCACCTTTTCCCAAACCTTTGCCTTCTTTTCCTCTGCCTGTCATGTCGAAGTATTTCTGTCAGCTCACGAAGGATCTCTGACTCTGTCATCGAGACTTAACCCTCCATTTCATCGAAAGGAAACTAGGATCTTACTCAAGACAGGCACTCCCACCACGTTAAGGTACAGAGACAAGTGAGGGGCATTAGAGTTGAGACAGAGAGAAACTATGATTAGAACTTACTTCCATAGAATGTGTGTGGGATCAGAACTTAATTATTCGAAGAGTAGAGAATGTTGTATTGACCTATTTCGGCGTTTTCCAGAAATACACATACACCGATGCAGATGTTTGAACTCGTGTTGGTTCAAAATTCGCAAAATACAAATGGCGTAAAAACCAAACCTGAAAATCAATCCCAGAGTATTCAACTTTAACTCAGCTTGTATTTCATTTACTCAATTATTTTCCTAAACAAGCTTAACCACTGTCTCAAATATCTCCTGGAAAGCACGCTTCAGAACTCTCCCTTCAGATAAGAATAACGCATGTGGATTCATGAATATTCAATTGAATAATATTATTCACTTAGCTAATGAAATTCCAATGACGATTTCATATGTTTCCGCTAAAAGCTTTTTGACACATCATTCCGGGACAGAATGAAACAGAATGCGGTCATTTAATATCGTTCTAATTGGACCACCGGCCTAAACGTCCATTAAAAACAGGGGTGCACAACTCTTCCAGCACAGACAGTTTATTATTGTGGTGTTGTGGATAGGTACCCTGATACGGGGAGGTTTGTTAAGCTGTTATTAGGTATAGAGAACCGAATGAGGTTTCCGATTCATTATGATTATGTAACATTTTGAGACAGGATAACGGAAAAATCTGCAAGAAACTTATGGGTTTTAATAAATGGTCGGGTAATATGGAACTCACTCAATATGAATAATATTGATTATATAAATAATGATTTTAATTTTAGACAATATTATTCAATTGGGGTTTACTCAAAAGTAACTATATATTCTTTATCAATCGTCTAGGATGTGATTGATTTTTAAAACGACTAACATTTCTTCTTTATTGTCGTCTCCATCGCTTGAAATAACTGATCTTTATTATAAACGAATATCGGGTGTTTTTTTTTTTAGGTGATAGAACATTCGATAGGGACAACTGTGATTTGACAAAAGGTAAAAGCCATGTTGTTTTGACCTTTCTGTTCAGTAAGCATTGACAAATTATCATGGAAAGGCTCACGCCACAACAACGTTTACAAATTGTTGGAATCTATTTTCAAAATATTTGTTCTATTCGCCAAACTAATAGAGCACTTCGTGAAATTTATGGTTTACACAACTGTGCATCAGAGCATCTTATCGGACAACATTTTCTCTTCTCGATGCAACAACAATAGCAAGACAAAGAACTGTACGTACAGAAGAAAATATAGCTGCGGTAAGTCATAATGTTAATGATGATCCAGATTTGTGTATTCGTCGACGTTCACAACAACTTGGACACTGTACATTCAGCACAAGGAGAATTTTGCGTAAAGATCTTGGTCTACACCCATACAAGATCCAACTGTTTCAAGAACTGAAGCCACTTGACCATAATACGCGTCGTTTGTTTGCTGATTGGGCCCTAGAACAGCTTGAAGTTGATCCACTTTTTTATCGTAAAATTTTTTACTGATGAAGCTCATTTCTGGTTGAACGGCTATGTAATCAAGCAAAATTGCTATATAGGGAGGGAAAACAATCCTCAAGAAGTTCTGCAGGTTAAATTGCATCCTGAAAAATGGACTGCATAGTGTGCTTTACACCCTGGAGGCATCATCGGTCCATATTTCTTTAAAAAGGTGCTGGAGCTAATGTTACAGTGAATGATGCTCGTTACAGATCGATCATCAATGATTATTTGTTTTAAAATTTGAATGGTATCGATCCAGAAGTGTTCTGGTTTCAATAAGATGGTGCTACACCTCATGCTGCTACCATAACATTTGATTTATTGAAAGAAAGATTTGGCGATAACATTATTTCGAGAAATGGCCCAATTAATTGTCCTCCAAGATCATGCGACATAACACCACTGGATTATTTTCTTTGAGGTTATGTGAAGTCATTGGTTTATGCCGATAAACCAGAAACAATAGACGGTTTGGAAGCCAACATAATTCGTGTTATTGATGAAATAAGGCCTAAATTACTCGAAAAAGTGATCCAAAATTGGTCTGATCGAATGCGGTCCTCAGAGCTAGTCGTGGTTGACATATGCGGGAAATTATTTTTAAAACATAAATGTCATGAAATTATCTTTCAAATAAAAACTTTGACTTCAATCTTAATTTGAATGTGTTTTATTTCAATTTAAAGTTCTATCACTCTAAAAAAAACACCTGATAGATTGAACTGGCTTAATCTTTTACCGTGTGTTTCGAAGTTCACGATCTCTTATTCATTTATTGCTGAGCTATTTCTCCTATGAACAAGTCTTGACTTTTTTGCCCCAGAATAAAGTGTTATTATTATTATATAATCAATCCATATAGATTGGGTCGTGTCATAATCATTGTTCTATTTTCCGAATTCTCGGTCCACCCAAAGTGTTTCACGAGTCCGTTTAAAATTATGAGCACTTTCATTTTAGGCATATATCATTTAATGACTAGTTCTCGAAATTAGGCCATTTTCTTATGCGAAAGTTTCCCTACGACAAGAAAAACGTTTTTCTACCTTTCCACGTTTCTTGAAAGTCTATTCCTCATTCACGTCATGATACCCCGAAATCGGCTGCCAACTAAATTTGAGGATTTCCCACCTTTGGAATTAAGGAACGTCCAAGTCGGTGTGCTTAAATATTATTTAACCATTGTACCTTTAGTACTTATTTAATATGAGCTTCAACGACTTGTTCAGACATTCGGTTGCCTACTTGATCAACATTCGATCAATCTAACGATCCAGTATTGGTTTCATCTACATGTTCCCTTACTCTGTAGCTTTATAACTTGTAGAAACAGGTTCTATAAAATTCATTTCTGGTAAATTAAGCGACCAGTTTAATCTAGTGATATTTCCACGATCCCAGACTCTCTGCAACCTAGACATTACCATCTATAAATATGAATCGTTCTCCTTATTCATTGCACTAGTGGTTACTTATGGAATAGATAATGTTTTAGAGAAACTTTTCACCTATCATTGTTTTTGGTACCTGAAATAATACAGCTCTTCAGCAGAGCGTTAGAAACTCTAAATTATTACTATCGTATAGGAGCAGGCAGCCACTTTTACAGCATTTATTGGTCGCCTAGAACGTTAAAACTCTTATCCAAGCATAATCACCCAAACATTATCACCACGTCTAATCTGGAAATAATTTACTTCCCTATTGTGCGAAATAGTTTAGGTGCCCCCGCGCCCAATGTGAACGAGAGAAATCATCATTCGCTATCGTTTAACAACACGGAATAAACCGTAAAGACGTTAATCCGGGAAAAATATTTTTACCTAAAACGTGTTGTATATAAGTGTCGTATCACAGCAGGACTCCTTGACGTTGTTGCCAGATTTATTGTGGAAGGATTGTGGTTAAGAGGGCTGTGGTGCAATTTATTTAGTTTGTCAGTATCGAATATCTGAAGGAGTTTTCATGTAGCGAAACCATCGTCATATTCAAATGAACCCGTGGAATTTTTGAATTATAGTATCCAATTTGGAAAAGACTTGATGGCATTGATGATGAGCGTTCAGATATTTTTAATTGTTTGTTTCTCTGTTTGATCGTCTCAATTCTTTGCAAATTATAAAATATGGATTAGATAAAATAAATATGAACTACATTTATTGAGAATATAACTAAAGAAAGTGAAAGGTCATGAGATACGATTGAAACATCGTTCGAAATTTTTTTGAAAATTGGACGATTTTTTTTTAGATTATCAAATGTATCACAGTCAGTACTCGTACAAGCTTTGGCTTTATCAAGTTTACCATCTTGAGATATGTACGTTTCCATCACTAAGTTACTGGCCCAAGTCAACAAACCCCTCAGGCTTCTGAAATTCATAATATCACTATCCGATTTATGCGATAAAATGCCAATTAATCCCGTATATGTTTTTCCTTTTTCTTCTTTTTGGCATAGTAATGGGCTTCCTAAGTGTACCGTAGAGTTTTCATCTTTCACCATTTTTATTGCTAAAATATCAGTCGCTGAGCCATATACAAGTTCCTCTTTAAGTATTGTCAGTCGAGTTTTTCGAAGAGTCAAATTCTTCAGGTTGTTGAGATCATCGTATGAATTTTCTAGTGTACTCCACCCTACCGTGTAGCAAGATTCAACACAGGAGGGACAATAAATACTGACGATAGTACTAATATTTGTGAATCCTGTAGGATCGTTTATTTGTACAATAGCTAGATCTCTACGCATGTATTTACCATCATAATACTTATGATATGCCCATTGCAAAGAAAATATTTTTTTAGATTCGATATCTATTCCTGTTCTATTAGAGAATAACTTCGCATGTGGACCAATTCTTCGCACTTGATCTGCACATTCTGCTAGAGTTAGCAAATGGTAGGAGCTTATCATGGTACCAGTACAAATTCTAGTGATTTTTTGATTAGTTTCTACATCCGGCAACACTTCCATAAGAACTATTTCAGGAATATCTTTATCATTAGTTATTTCCAGAAATACATTTTTCATCAACAGACAAAAGAACAAAGCGATATATTTTGAAGCGATAAATATCTGACACATATTACCTGTCATACTGTTAGTTTTCTGAAAATTTTTGATACTATCAAAATGAAAATGAATGTACAATTCCAAATGCATAGAATAGATACTCAGTATTTATTGGAGACTGTTCTATCACTTTTTTGTTATTGAGGCTACAGTGACACGGGTTTCGTAGTTTCTACTATATTTTCAAACTGGATCATAATAATTTCCCTTTCAAAATTTTTATTTATGTGTTTATTATTATACCTTTTAATTCCTTTTGCTTCTTGGGTATTTAATCTATTGGGTCTGTTTTCTTTATAGAGAACGCTTAAATTTTGGTAAAAATTATGCCCTATTATACCCTACATGTCATAAAATTATCTTCCAAATAAAAAAGAATTTGGCTTCTGGCTTCGTCTTCATTCTAAATTGAAATGTATTGTATTTCAATTTAAAGTTCTATCACTCTAAAAAAACACCCGATGTTTTCTTTGTATTATTTTATTCCTTCTGGTTCTTTATATTGAGTATTAATTCTATGTCAAACCAAATAGAAACTGTGTGCTCTCAGACGTTCATATAATTTAATTTTCAAAATTTTATGAAAAAAATTTTTTTCTAAAATTAAAATTTGTAGTGGGGTTAGCAGAATAAATCTGTATGAAATTAATGATAATGAGAACAAGTACGAATCGATATAGAGAATATTAAAATTAATTGAGAAATTTTGGAAAAATTTCTTCTAAGATGAAGCACATTTCTGGCTGAAAGTCTGTGTTAATTGTCTTTCTGATGTGAAAATAATCTCGGATAAGTTCACTAAATCTATACATCCAGAAAAAGTTACTGTTTGTTGTAGATTAAAGCTTGGTGGAATCATTTAAATTGATTTTCTTGAGAAGACGGAGAAATGTTTCATTAAAATACTTGTCATAATTCGAAAATCTCTAAATCGATGCTCTCCGAAACATCGAAGTCGAAGCTTGAATCAAAAAGGCTATAATATTCGAATTCGTTTCTTCGGAATTTTGGATTGAAAAATTCAGTTTCCATACCAGGTATTCTATGTATCTTGTCATTTTTAATGCAACCATCGAAGTAAATCTGAAATCAAGGAAAAAGAGAGTCGACAAAAGTTTTGTGAAATACACTGAAAAAAATATTAGACATCTATGATTTTAGCACCTTGAAACGTTTTCTCGGAGACAGAGTGACAGTTATATATTGAACTATAAAAGATGAAGTTAACTCTTAATATATTTTGTTCATTGTGCCTTCCAATTTGTTTTGGATTTTTAGCAAAATCAGAATATCCCTATCTCTTCTATGTTGTTATAAATAAGAAATTTGTACCTGGTCAAAAGGAACTGAGAGTTTGTGCAGCCATAGAATTGGTAGAAGACCAATTCTACCTTCTACCGAAAAAATGCTTCGACAACCCTTCAAGCAACCAAGATATTAAGGTTGCTTTACAGCGAAAGAATCGCCTTAAGTTCTCACCTCTTATATACGAAGCTTTCGTTCTAAGATGGGAGACATTCTCCAATTACGTGATTTTGGAAAAAGATAGTGATTATGACTTGGAGATTGTTTTAGTACCGGAAATACATTATTCTATGAAGAATTCTGTAGTTATGAACAGAACGAACTATATTATCGCAACTAGTACTCCAGAATATGAATTGATTTCCACTACAGAGTTCAAAGAAAAAGTTACTTATGAACCTAAGTATGGATCTGCATACGAAAGACGTAAGAGGTATATGAACAATAAAGCACATTTCAAAGATCGCCTCACTAGTCATTATAGGAGAAAGAGATTTGAGGAACCACGGATACGTTTACCACCATTTATTCAAAACGAGGAAAATCTTCCACCTAGAATCCTGCTTACAGTACCCAATAACCCTCAATTTACAGACTGCTTTATGTTAGGTTGGGGTAGTTTCTTCTCGAAAAATAAATCTTTGGCATATTTGGAAGGTTTGGAGTTACGAAGAGTTGCAGTAGACTCAATAAAGCCAGGAGGTGTAGATCCTGTGACAGGTTTGTATTTTAGTGAAATATGGTTTGAAAGGAAATGGGGTCAGGAATACGTAGAAGACCTAGGAAGTCCAATGTTGTGCAGAGTAAGAAATCGTGGAAATATCGAAGTAATCATTGGAGTATTCACGGGTGGCAACTGTTCTTTGAATCATGAGGTTGATTCCTATAGATCGTTCATGGGGGAGTTCAATTATATAACCCATTGGGCTATAGGAACAAATGTTTCTATTACTGGTGATCCACTTACCTGGACGTTATGGCCTGTGGAATACAACGAGGAACTGAAATCAAAAGGATTGGAGTTGAAATTGAAAGCTAAGATCACTTCAATCCTTTTCTTTTTGTTATTATATATAATTTAGTAAATTATTTTCATCAATTACTACTCACTAAATTATTTCCATCAATTACTACTCACTCATTTTGTTGTGATGATAATCTTAGGAAAATTTGGAATTTAATTTGATTACCTATTTTTTACTTTGTTGATTTTATCATTGTTCATTGTCACTGAAAAATTTCATCTTGCAAGACAACTTCTGAATTTTTAAACTTGAAAGTTTTCTTCAGACAGGTGTAGATATATGAAACCGAAATTTTTTCTAAAAATAATGTATTTTATATGAAATTGATCCAATACATTTTATTGAATATAATCTCTTTTCCTTATTTTGCCAACCTTTCCAGCATTAATATGCCAGGCAAAAAAAAGGTTTTTTTAATCGAACCAGTTATCGAGCCATTTTGGTAGATTTTTATACGATACGAAGCATTGTTCTACGAGACGTGTTCCAGTGATGCGAATAGATAATAATCGGACAGAACTAGGTCTGGAAAATAAGTCGCTTGCCCTGGTATTTTTCAACTGAACCTCTTTCCCGTTTGTGATGAGTCATTATTTTGGAGCACATATTTCCATATTTCGGTCGTTTTTCATATATTGCTCGATTTGAGTCGATGATTTACAATTGGTAGTGATTAGTTTTTATGATCTTCCCTTTATTTATTGGATACGAAATTGCACTGACGAGTTTTTAATCGGATAATACCAAATGGCCTTTTTGAATATGTGCTGCATGTTTTTGGAATTTTGATGAAGGAACTTTTTTAAAGACAGTTATGTTTGAAGGCATTCTTTAAGTTATGTTGTGCATTTTTGGAAAGCATTTCGGTTTTTATAATACATTGATACGAAACAAAATTTTATATCCTGTAAAAGTACTCATTTAAAATTTTCAATTAATAATTGAAATTGAAATTGAATTGTATTCTTCTATTCCATTTGGTGCTGTATAATGAGTGTTAATTCCATATGTCCACTGATTGAAACTGTTCTAAGACATTTATCTAATTAAATTTAAAAAATTTCTAGGAAATATTTTTATAAAATTAAAATTAAAATTTGTGCTGAATACTTCACAGATAAATTTGTATGATATTTATGATTTTGTAATAAGCCTTCTGTCTAGTTAAAAAACCCTTTCTATCATTTCATATATAATAATTCCATTTTGTTCTTTTTCACTGATACATATACATAGTATCATTTGAATATAACTGAGTCCTTAAAAATACCTTACAAACTTGGTGTAATTTCTATGACGAACATAGATCACGTAAGGTTTTGATATGAAAATTTCACTTTATTCTGAATTTGTTGATAGTCAGATATGTCGTTTAAGTCGGGTTAGATATATTTTAATCAATTACTTTTATTTTTTGGAAATGAAGTTGGACTGACGAGGTACCGATGTGGTAATTCCAAATGACCTTTTTGAAGATTTGCTGTATGTTTGTGGAGGTTTTCTTGAAAGAACTTTTTTGGAGAGAGTTATTTTCGAAAAAATTTTTGCGGTTATATTATGCATTTTGGAGAGGAATTTGGTTTTCACAATACATTGGTATGAAGCAAAATTTTGTATTCTTCAAGTATTTATGTAATATTTTTGATGAATAATTTATATTTTTTGTGTATTCTCTCATTTTTTGGCTGCTGTTTAATAAGTGTTGATTCTCTATGTCAACTAAATAGAAACTGTGTTTTCTAAGACATTCATTTAATTCGATTTTTATAATGTTTTGAAAAAAATTTATAGAATTGAAACTTGTAGTGGGGTTAGCAGAATAAATCTGTATGATATTCATGATAATGAGAATAAGTACGAACTGACATAGAGAATTTAAAAATAAATTCAGAATTGTTGGAAAAAAATTTTCTCAAATAAAGCATCTTTCTGGCTGAAAGTCTGTTTTAATTGTCTTTCTGATGTGGAAACAATCTAGGACAAGTTCACTAAACTTATACATCCAGAAAAAGATACTATTTGTTTTAGCTTATGGCTTGGTGGAATCATTTAAATTCCTTTTCTTCAGAAGACAGAGAAATGTTCCATTAAAGTAATTATCATATTTCTGAATTCTCCAAAAAGATGCTCTCCCAAACATCAAAGTGTCAGCTTGAATCAAAGCAGCATATAACGTCACATAGTCGACTTCGTTTCGTCGAAATTTTGGATTGAAAAATTCAGTGTCCATACCAGTTATTCTATGTATCTTGTCATTTTTGATGCAACCATCGAAGTAAATCTGAAATCAAGGAAAAAGAGAGTCGACAAAAGTTTTGTGAAATAAACTGAAAAAAATATAATACATCTATGATTTTAGCACCTTGAAATGTTTCCTTGGAGACAGAGTGACAGTTTATATATTGAACTATAAAAGATGAAGTTAACTCTTACTATATTTTGTTTATCGTGCCTTCCACTTTGTTTCGGATTTTTAGCAAAATCAGAATATCCCTATCTCTTCTATGTTGTTATAAATAAGAAATTTGTACCTGGCCAAAAGGAACTGAGAGTTTGTGCAGCCATAGAATTGGTAGAAGACCAATTTTACCTTCTACCGAAAAAATGCTTCGACAATCCTTCAAGCAATCAAGAGATCAAGGTTGCCTTACAGCGGAAGACTCGCCTCAAGTTAACACCTCTTGTATACGAAACCTTCGTTCTTAGATGGGAGACATTCTCCGACTATGTGATTTTGGAAAAAGCTAGTGATTATGATTTGGAGGTTGTCGTAGTACCGGAAATTCAACATACCATGAAGAATTCTGTAGTCACGAACCCAATCAATCATAGTATCACAACTAGTACTCCAGAATATAAATTGAATTCCACTACAGACTTCAAGGAAGAAGTTACTTATGAACCTCCACATGGATCTGCATTCGAAAGACGTAAGAGGAACATGAACTATAAAGCACATTTCACAGATCGCCTCGCTAGTCATTATAGAAAAAAGAGATCTGAAGATCCACCAATACGGTTACCACCATTCATTCAAGACGAGGAAAAACTTCCACCTAGAGTCCTGCTTACAGTGCCAAACAATCCTCTATTTAAAGAATGCTTTATATTAGGTTGGGGAACATTCTTCTCGAAAAATAAATCTTTGGCTCATTTGGAAGGTTTGGAGCTACGAAGAGTTTCAGTAGACTCCATAAAACCAGGAGTTGTGGATCCTGTGACAGGTTTCTATTTTAGCCAAATATGGTTCGAAAGAGACAGGGGTCAAAAATATGTGGAAGATCTAGGAAGTCCAATGTTATGCAGAGTGAGAAATCGTGGAAATATCGAAGTTATCATTGGAATCTTCACAGGTGGAAATAGTTCCTTGAATCATGAGTTTGATTCCTATAGATCGTTCATGGGGGAGTTTTATTATATAACCCATTGGGCTATAGGAACAAATGTTTCTATTACTGGTGATCCGCTTGCCTGGACGTTATGGCCTGTGGAATACCACGAGGAACCGAAATCAAAAGGATTGGAGTTGAAATTGCTAAATAAGATCACTTCAGTCCTTTTCTGTTTGTTATCATATGTAATTTAGTACTTTCATCATTTACTATTCTTCACTCATTTCGACTTTATAATAATCTAAGAGTTTTGAATTTCGTTTGATTACCTGTTTTTTCCTTTGTTGATTTTAACATCGTTCATTGTCACTGAACAATTTCATCTTGTAAGTCGACTCCTGAATCTTTAACTCGAAAGTTTTCATACTAGGTGTAGAAATATGAAACTGAAATGTTTTCTGAAAATAACACGTCTGTTGTATGAAGACGATGAATTAAAGTTTATTCAATATAATTTCTTTCGGTTATTTTCCCAACCTTTACAGCAGTTTATGAATGCCACGCATAAAGAATAGTGATCTCTTACAGGACTCCATTCTAGTGAGGTAATTTTCGATGACTCGTCGGCACATTTAGGGCAATATCTCATCAATTACTTGACGGATGTTGGTTTTCAGATCTTCAATATTTTGAGGATTATCAGCATAAACACGATCTTTTGCATAACCCCACAAAAAAAAATTCCAAAGGCTAAATCAAAATATCTTGGTGGCCCATTCACATCTCCGAAACGAGAAATTACGCGTCCTAGAAATGTTTCTTGCAATAAAGCCAAAACAGGTCGTGTTGTGTGGCTTGTTGGACTATCTTGCTAGAACTTCATCTCTTCCAGTTCCATATCATTAATTTCAGGCCAATAAAATCGGTAATCATTTGGCTATAGCGATGAGAATTGACAGTTTGATTGACACCTTCTTCATTTTCGAAGAAGTACGGGCCAATCACTCCATCAGACCAATTGCACACCATACTGTGACTTTTTTTAGGTGTAATGGTCTCTCAGCAGTTACGGGAGGATTTTCACTGCCCCAGATGCGACAATTTGGCTTGTTTACATAGCCACCGAGTGAAAAATGTGCTCCGTGGCTGAAGAAAATTCGATGCAAAAAATCGTCATCCAAACGTTATTGCTCAAGCACCCAATCGGCATATGTTCTACGCATTCTATGGTCATCTGGCTTTAGTTCTTGAGTCAACTGAACCTTATGAGGATTGAGATGCAAAATACGCTATAGCGTGCCGCAAAAGAGGCCCAAACGTGCGCACTGATAAATTGATTGGATCTTCTACAACATTTACAGAAGAAATATTTTTGGTCGAGCGTGCAATCCGATGTATGGACCTTAAGACATCAGTAACAGAGCCACCCTCTTCGAATTTTTCCACTGTGTTACCAATGGTATGCTCAAATGTACTATCATATCGACCATTATCTGCCCTTAGTGCTCGAAACGTTTTTACTACAGAATCATTGTTTTTGTTGTAAGTTTTCACAATTTTCACACTTTCAGCAGTAGATGAATGATCCACATTTTTGAATGGCTAACATTCAACTCAACATATGAGGCTTCGGATCCCAGTTCTGTGAAATCCGAACCACGAAATGGATAACACTTTGTAACCATAGAAACTCAATCACAAAAGCAATACGAACACAGATGAAATCCATATTCAATATCTTGAACAGTTTGAGACCTTCATTCTAATGTACAATTTATTGATTATCTCATTCTATGATGACAATGCACTGTCTATTTCTGACACATAATTAAGGCAATATGTTGTTTTTACTGAAAATTTCATCAATGGTTCTCATTTTATCATCCGAGATTAAATGTGATCTACCAAAACGACTAGAAGACTACACCTACATATATCTTCTAGTCGTATCACCCCAGTATGTTTCGCATCAGAAAAACCAGGCAATCTGCACCTCGATCATGCTTGTTGAAGATTGTTTCTACTTAACCGCCAAAAGTTGTTTCGACAAAGTCGTTCACGATCAGCGCATCAAGATTGCAATGACCAGAAAGAAGAAACCTACATTCGATATTTTGGTCTACGAGGATTTCATAATGAAATCAAGAGATCTGCAGAGCTTTGTTATTTTACAAAAAGATGGTATTGAATTCGTGGTGGAGAGAATTCGAGCCAAAAGTGTTGATCACAAAATTAAGAATCCCTATTTGACTGACGATTTGTTGGAACCAAGAGTACTTTTGGCTCATCCTGGCAACCCAAGCTTCACACATTGTTACTCTTTAGGTTGGGGCTCTTACAGCCGAACAAATATGGATCTGAGCAAACCCAACTTGACTTTTACTTCTTCAAAAGTACATTCTACAAAACTTAATTCTCAAAAAGATGTATTAGTGGAACGAGAGGAGGGGGAAAATATTGTTGAAGACTGCGGGAGTCCTTTACTGTGTGAAGTGAAAGATGATGATAAGATTATAGCTTCAGCTGTGGTTGGCATATTCATTGGAAATGACAGAGTAGAATCCGTGGAAAGCGGACTAGTCATCTATAGATCATTCAGTGGAACTTTGGGGCCTCTTACGAGATGGGCCATAGGTACTAACGTTTCAGTCACTCAAGATCTGAGTAATTGGACACTTTGGCCTGTTCTCCCTTCATTTCCTCCATATGAAGAACCAGGAGGAGAAAAAATTCACGTAAAAAGCTGTGCTATTGATTCATCTCTATATAAATTTCTCTTCAAATCCAGTAGCTGGATCTACCTTACTCAATATTTTCGGATAAATTACACTTGCATGGATTGTTATAGATTTATTGTAATATTTATAGGTTTTCTAACTAATATATTGTATGACAATTATATCGGGTGTTTTTTTTTGAGTGATAGAATTTTAAATTGAAATAAAACATATTGAAATTAAGGTTGAAGCCAGTTTTTTTTTAAAGATAATTTTATGACATTTTGAAAATAATTTCCTGCATATGTTCACCACGACTAGCTCTGAGGAACCGCATTCGACTAGACCAATTCTGGACCACTCTTTCGAGTAATTCAGGCCTTATTTAATCAATTACACGAGTTACGTTGGCTTCCAAAGCGTCTATTGTTTCTGGTTTATCAGCATAGACCAATGACTTGACATAACCCCAAAGAAAATGGCTGTAAACGAAGATCTGTACGCAAAATTTTCCATGTGGTGGATGCACAGAGTCCAACTTGTTGTGAATATCGACGAATAGACAAATCTGGATCATCATTAACACTATGACCTACAGCAGTGATATTTTTTTCTGTACGTACAGTTCTTTGTCTTGTTGTTGCATCGAGTAGAGAAAATGTCTGAAATATATCGATAGTTCGACGAGTAAGTTGCTCTGATGAACGATTATGTAAACCATAAATTTCACGAAGTGCTCTATAAGTTTGGCGAATAGAACACTGATTTTGAAAATAAATTTCAACAATTTGTAAACGTTGTTGTGGCGTGAGTCTTTCCATGATAATTTGTTAATGCTTACTGAAATTCGTTAATGCTTACAACAGAAATGTCAAAACAGCATGGTTTATACCTTCTGTCAAATCACAGTTATCCCTATAGAAAGTTACATCACTCTAAAGAAAACACCCAATACTTATGATGTTCAACGAGGTCCACCTTATTCCATGATGATATAATCAGAGGTGTTTCAATTTCCTCTTAATCATTTCTGGAAAGAGTAGAAAAAAAGTTTCTGCTGATATATTCTAATGTATTCGATAATATTTTCATTAAGAAGTTACAGCAAATCTCACCTATCTCTATCATTCTCAAAATATCATAATAGAGGAGTAACATGGCCTTTTTAAAGTTTGGAATCTTAAAACTTATCTATGGATCAACGAGTTCAAGAGAATAGTGTTGGATTTCAAAAAGGCTGTTAACCTATTGAGATGAATTTCTTTTTGAAGGGTCTTTCAATAGGAACGCCCCATTCTTAAGTTGACATTACTCACTCATGGCAACATTAGTTTATTTGTTACATTGATATTTGTATTTTTCAATGCCTACCATTTAATCATGTTAAAGAACAGACTCCACCAACGTTTACAAATAATCCAAGTTTATTATGAAAAATCGCGATCTATTACTCTAACTTTACGTGCTTTAACTCCAATTTTTGGTCGTTATAATCCTCCAGATAAAAGAACAGTTGATCGTTTAGTGAAAAAGTTTGAAACAAATTTCACACTTCATGATGTTACAGTGCCGGTGAGATGAATTAATGCAAGAAAGGAAGAGAATATTAATGCCGCACGTGAAAGTGTTCGTGAAGACCAAAATTTATCGATTGCTCGACATTCATAAGAACTAGGCATCTTCCAGACGTATTTGCGGCGAATTTCACGAAAATACCTTGGTAAACATCTATACAAAATTGTTTTAACCCAAGAACTCAAACCAACAGATCATTATTGAAAACAAAATTCGGTGATTCAATTATTTCCAGAAATGGACCGACAAATTATCCGCCTTCCTCCTGCGATTTAACTCCATTGGACTTCTTTGTTTGGGGTTACATTGGTTTACAGCAATCATCCAGCAAATTAAGACGATTTACAAATCAATTTGGACGAGTAATTGCTAACATACGACCTCATTTGTGTGAGAGAGTCATGGAAAATTGGGTTCAACGACTTCATTCCTGCCATTGTGGTGGACATTTAAAAGTTGTTTTGTTTCATAACTAATGGTATCCATTGTAATTTATTATGAAATGAAAATTTCAATAATTTTCAAATAAATAATGTGTTTTATTGAATAAACAAAATGAGGTGCTGTTAATGAAAGACCCCCTATAGAGTGAACACGAATTGTTTCAATAAATGTATATGTGTATGTATGTATATTGCGCAAGCTCTGGATTACTTCATGGTTCATATCTGGGGTCACTTCTTTTTACTACAGTATATACAAACGAGATTATTATTTCCCACAATAATTTCTAAAAATATCAAAGATATATGTATTGCATTGTAATTGTCGATAGGTTTTTGAAACCTCAGTTCGCTCTATCATCCATTTCTCAAAGTATGCCTAAAATGCATTGAACGTTAAATGAATGGAGTATGGGTCTAGATGAAACATTATAACAATTTTATTCGAAAAAATTCACATAGTTTTTATGTTTTACAGTTTATTCAGAATCCTCACACAAGGTTCGGTCTTTCGACCATCTTCAAGAGAGTACAAAAGGATGAGAAAAATGTCACTTTACTATATAATGTTAAAAAAAAATTGATGGATTAGTTGGAGATTCTTTCAATCAAAAAAGCCATTGAGAGAAAAGAGAATTTAACAAATTCCCAAATACCCTTTGGGAACACCCCTTTATTGGATGCTGTTATTTACATGCGCCATAAAAATTCACAGATGTCCTTAGTGTAATGAAAGAACCTTTTTTCAATTTTGAGTGTAGTTACTTTTTGTACTTCTTTGAATATGGCTGAAAGACAGAAACACGTGAATAAACTGTGAAACGTAAAAACTGTGTGAATTTTTTTAAATAAAAATGACTTCAACGATTCTAAATGTAATATAATATTAGATAGAACGGCCAATTAAAAAGTGTTTATTAACGTACTGAAGGAACATTCAGATGGCTTCAATCCAGTTGGAATAGGCCTTTTTTTACGTTTCTCAGGAATATTTTTGTGAGAGAATGCAATATATTATGTAATAGAATTTTATATTTTTGATGTTCCTCATCAAAAAGAAGAGATGTTGTTTTCTGCTTGCCACAGAAGTAACACAGAAAGTCACATTTCACAGTGTTAAATATTCAGTGTACAACGCTATGAAATATAGGATTATTTCCAAGAATTTTTTCTTATTTTATCTACACCGCAATGTATGTCTGACAAAAGACAGCGAACTCCATCAAATGATTTAAAGTTAATTTACAATGCATGATATCTGGTCATCTGGGAAATCCCCTATATCTGCAAACTTTAGATGACGCAGTAAGACTCAACTATGTTAAGTGTATCATCATTTGTGATATATTATTTCAGACTCACTTTGAGCTGTACTCGTATATAGGAATGAGGTTCAAATTAAATCAGTGAGTTATAACATAATTTATGCTGATCAACTGATTACTAGTTCATCGAATATATAAGAAATTCTGATTTATTCTGGTTTAACCATTAGGATTATAAATGATTTCGTACTGGTTTTTGACGAAAATTGAAACTTTATTGAGAAAAATTGCTTACACCGCTATCCATACATCGTTACATTTTTTGACTTAATCGTAATTGGAGAGGGGCAGGTCAGCCAGGCCATGTTGCATCGATCAGAAGAGATGGTGGTTGGAAGGAACAATATCTAGGCTGTATTGCGGGTGGAGTAAAACTTCTAATTTGATCGTTTTAACGGGCGACGCAACCTGTGCTATGCTCCAAATAACCTTGTCATGTCTGTCGCCGTACTGTGGCCGTTTTTATCAAAATGGTCTCAATTATAGTCGGTATACCTCCTATGTGATCCTTTGAATCCACTGTAGAGCTCATAATACATCACATCCAGATGGTCAACATCCCCAAATATTTTGAGAACACAGAAAAAACATTTCACCTCAGAAAAATTTGTGACCCAGCCTTTTACGACTGCAAACTTTTGTTTAATTTTGTTTTTTACCACCTTCATTGTTATTATTATTTACTTTCCCTAGCATTAAGTGAAGTGGTGGAAAAAGCTATCGGGTGTTTTTTTTAGAGTGATAGGACTTTCGATAGGGATAACTGTGATTTGACAGGAGGTAGAAGCCATGTTGTTTTTTACTTTTCTGTTCAGTAAGCATTTACATATTATCATGGAAATGCTCACGCCGCAACAACGTTTACAAATTGTTGAAATTTATTTTCAAAATCAGTGTTCTATTCGTCAAACTTATAGAGCACCTCATGAAATTTATGGTTTACATAATCGTCCATCAGAAGCATCTTATTCGTCGAACTATCGATAGATTTCGGACAACATTTTCTCTACTCGATGTAACAACAACAACAAGACAAAGAACTGTAAGTACAGAAGAAAATATCGCTGCTGTAAGTAATAGTGTTAATGATGATCCAGATTTGTCTATTCGTCGACGTTCACAACAAGTTGGACTCTGTGCATTCACCACCTGGAAAATTTTTCGTAAAGATCTTGGTCTACACTCATAAAAGATCCAACTGGTTCGAGAACTAAAGCCACTTGACCATAATAAGCGTCGTTTGTTTGCTAATTGGGCCCTACAACAGTTTGAAGTTTTTATCGTAAAATTGTGTTCAGTGATGAAGCTCATTTCTGGTTGAACGGCTATGTAAACAAGTAAAATTGCCGTATATGGAGTGAAAACAATCCTCAAGAAGTTCTGCAGGTTCCATTGCATCCTGAAAAATGCACTATATGATGTGCTATTTCTTTGAAAACGATGCTAGAGTTAATGTTACAGTGAATGGTGCTTGTTATAGATCGATGATCAATGATTATTTGTTTCAAAATAGAAATGGTATCGATCCAGAAGTTTATTGGTTTCAACAAAATGGTGCTACACCTCATGCTGCTACCGTAACAATTGATTTATTGAAAGAAAGATTTGGCGATAACATTATTTCGAGAAATGGTCCAATTAATTGTCCAACATCATGCGACATAACACCACTGGATTATTTTCTTTGGGGTTATGCTAAGTCATTGGTTTATGTTGATAAACCAGAAACAATAGACGCTTTGGAAGCCAAAATAACTCGTGTTATTGATCAAATAAAACCTGAATTACTTGAAAAAGTGGTCCAAAATAGATCTGGTCGAATGCGGTTCCTCAGAGCTAGTCGTGGTGGACATATGCCGGAAATTATTTTTAAAACATAAATATCATAAAATCATCTTTCAAATACAAAAAAATTTGGCTTCAATGTTAATTTAAATGTGTTTTATTTCAATTTAAAATTCTATCACTCTAAAAAAACACCCGATACCTGAGAGATATTACAAAATTTGATAGATCCACTTAATGTCATCAAAATCCTTGTTGATTCATATACCTCTGAAGATATTCGAAAGAGGCTCACTAGATTAGTTTCAAGATTCCTACATTTGGAAAAGCCGTACCACGCTTTTAATATCAGCTTTTGCAGAACTTATCAACAATGAAATTACCGAATCCATTGCAATATCCAACTTGAAACATTCCCTTGTTGTTTCTACAAATGATTATGAAGGAATCATCATCACGTTTGATTGTATTAACAATTTCTCGATAAATATAACGTCATCCCAAACTTGGATGTATTTTACGGTTCAACTTTTCGTTAGATTGATATTAATAGATCCGAAGTGCTGTTAATTGATCAAATGCTCAAAATTGTGACCGACAACTCCATAATTGGGCGTGGGTTAATAGAATAATGTTGATCTTAGCAATCAAGCGCACTTAGGATGACATCATCCGTTTGTCATCTCTTGAACCCATAAAGTAAGAACTTTTTTGCTTCACTGCTCGGTCGAGTGGGATAAATCGATATAGTCTCTATTGACTGACAGAATAATAGTCGGCATAGAGGAGTTCCATTTAAATAGTACGTACATCCGATAAATTTATTTCGCTTCAAATAGGTGGGCCATACAAAACTGTAATATCAATTGAATTATAAGAACCATTGAGCAATAAAAACTCGCTATTGATTTCTTCGCGAAAATATACAGGATTTGAATTGTTTGTCTTTAGCGAAGTTATCGTACAAAAGTGTTCCATTCCACTAGCGATTACCCCATTAATGTTAATAAATTTTTCATCCCAAAAAGGCTGGATAAGACGAATAATTAATAACTTATTGTTATTGACTAATGAATCAAATGAAACACTTCCAGTTTTTTTTAATGAATCCACTTCCAGTTTGTCGATAATCATGGAGAATCTCAAAATTGTTAGATACATTGAGAGCAAAGATCTTATCAGCGTAAGACAATATGCTTTTCGTAAACACCGATCAACAGGTGACCTCCTTAGCTATGTGGCACAAGTGTGGATGGACAAGGGCTATTGAGGGCTTTGGAGGATCTAGATCAGTTGCTCTGCACATATATAGTCTCTGCGATTCGCTGAAGAGTTTCCTCACCAACTGGAACATTATGTGGCCTTGAAGGGTGTCGGTTCCCTTGGATTCAACATGAACGCTGGAGTTCCCCAAGGCTCAGTTTTATGGCCCATACGTTTCTATTCCTTATGTGAATAGAATATCAGATACTAATACCAAGTATGTTAAAATAAAATTTGACTTAAATGTGAATTTCAGAACGAATCATAATTTGGTAATTCACACAAAAAACAATAAAGATAAGACGATAAATCTGGAGTTTACAAATTGATTCAAATTTCGTAAACACCAAAGGAGTTAAACGTCAGAAATCTTACAATTTCAACAGCAATCAAAACATTGAAATTAAAAGTACAAGTCTCACACCCAATGAGCAAAAAGATGTTATCCCTGGTTTAATATTTTTGCATATTTTACTGTTATTAGTATTCCTTCTCCTGCATATTTTTACTTATCTCTATTTCCGAGAATTGTCTGTTATTTGTGTCTCGTCTTTTTCCAGTTTTTGCCTAAGCCATGGCTTTATAGGATGTAAATTTATAATTTTTAGACTTACTTACAATTGGTGTTCTTAAAGGTAAGACCAGAAAAAAAATTTTGTCTCCTTTAAATATTTATTTATTAATTTTAATTACTTTCGTATATCTGTTGGGTTATTTATTCCATTTGACATTATACATTCTGTCAAGAAACTACCGCGAATTATCGATTTAAATCTGGCGGGTCAATGAGGTAGCTAAAAATTTTTTTTCCTAGGTTGGTACCACTGTCCTTAATTACTATGCCAAGCTTGAGCGGGATCTGTCAACTAGTGTGTTTGCAACAGCTGATTAAGTCAGTCGATGTCAGAGTGCGTGCCGATTTTTACTATGGGTGATTACGTTGAGCAAAGAATTTGTTTAAAGTTTTGTGTTGCAAATGAATTTTCGTATGCCGATGCATTGAAAATGTTGCAAAAGGCCTTTGGTGATAATGCTCTATCGAAAACTCGTGCATATCAGTGGTACAGAGCCTTCAAGGACGGTCGTGAAGTGGTCGCCCATCGACGGCTTCGATCGAAGATAACGTCGATAAAATTAAGGAAAGGGTGCTGGAAAACCGTCGTACCAGCTTGAGAGAGATAGCACATGATCTTAAGATATCCCACGAGTCCCCACGTACGATTTTGATTGATATTTTGGGCATGAGAAAGGTGGCCGCACGACTCGTACCGAAAGACCTGAATTTTCTTCAAAAACGTCATCGCGAACAGGTTGCTTCAGACATGCTGGATCGCTGTAATTCCGATTCTACATTCATGGAACGCATTATAACTGGTGATGAGACCTGGGTCCACGAGTACGATATGCAAACAAGCCAGCAATCATCGGAATGAGTGGCAAAAAATGAGCCAAAACCGAAAAAACCACGCCAAAGCCGCTCGAAAATGAAGGTGATGCTCATTGTTTTCTTCGATATCCGTGGCGTGGTGCACTACGAATTCGTTCCAGAGGGTCAGACGGTAAACAAAGAGTATTACCTAGGCGTTATGAAACGTTTGCGTGAGCGTATCCGTAAGAAGCGGCCAAATTTGTGGGCGAACAACTCATGGATTTTGCATGACGATAACGCGCCTTCTCACCGAGCTACGATTGTGACTGACTTTCTCGCCAAACACTCAACAAACGTGCTTATAAAAAATGTTTCGATAATTGGAAGTGCCGTTGGCATAGATGTATTGGAGCAAATGGAGCCTATTTTGAAGGCGACCCAATAAATTTTGACGATTAAATGTAAGAATGTTGTTTTAGTTGAAAATTCCCGGTACTTTCTTGACAGAGTAGTAGTTCAAAATGTAAACGTCATGTAGCCACAGTGATGGCAAAAAAAAATTTATGAGTTGATAAAATGTGGAAATGTTCTATGTTATTTCATTTGTAATATATTACATATCAAACAGAGAAATTCTGAAAGACGTACTACAAATTTTAATTTCATAAAATTCCGCAAAAATTTAAAAAAATAAATGTTCACATTCAATAGAAATCAACTCTAATAACACAGTAACAAAAGGAGATAACAAAATCTACAGAAAATACAGAATATTGATCGAACTTAGCCCACAAAACTTTTTCGTTGTTTCATATCGGCATTAAATAAAAACAAATTCCACTCTAAAAATGTCCAACATAAAATTCACAAATTCTTCAAAACAATTTCTCTTTAAACAAATTCTCCAAAACATTTTTCAAAACCATGTAAGACATCTTGAAAAAGACACTTGAAGAAAACGCACCAGTGATCATCAGTTCATCTTCATTTCCGCCAATAGAAACAATGAATAAAAATATCTTCAATACCATATGCCATTCCATGATTTGTCCACAGAATATACACAGAAGTTATATAAAGTATTTTTCAAAATTCTGTCATATCCAAACAATAGTGTGTGCATAAGTAGAAAAACAAATTGTAATTATTGTATATAAAATAAATAATGCAGAGGGGGTTTTTATACTTTTACATTTTAAGAGTTTTCAAGAAATTCTGTAAAATTAAAATCTGTAGTAGGTATCGGGTGTTTTTTTAGACTGATAAAAGCTTAAATTGAAATAAAACAGATTTAAATTAAGACTGAGACAATTTTTTTTTTAGTTGAAAGATAATTTTATGACATTTATGTTTCAGAAATAATTTCTGGCATATGTCCACCACGACTAGCTCTGACGAACCGCATTCGACTAGACAGACCAATTTTGGATCACTTTCTCGAGTAATCCAGACCTTATTTCATCAATAACACGAGTTATATCGGCATCCAAAGCGTCTATTGCATCTGGTTTATCAGCATAAACCAATGATCTGACATAACCCCAAAGAAAATAATCCAGTGGAGTTATGTCGCATGATCTTGGACAATTAATTGGACCATTTCTCGAAATAATGTTATCGCGAAATCTTTCTTTCAATAAATCAATTGTTACGGTAGCAGCATGAGGCAAAGCACCATCTTGTTGGAACCAAAATACTTCTGGGTCGATACCATTCAAATTTTGAAAAACATAATCATTGATCATCGATCTGTAACGTGCACTATTCACTGTAACATTAGCTCCAGCATCGTTTTTAATGAAATATGGACCGATGATGCCTACAGCGTGTAAAGCACACCATACAGTGCATTTTTCAGGATGCAATGAAACCTGCAGAACTTCTTGAGGATTGTCTTCACTCCATATACGGCAATTTTGCTTGTTTACATAGCCGTTCAACCGTTCAATGAGCTTCAACACTAAACATAATTTTATGATGAAAAAGTGGATCAACTTCAAGTTGTTCTAAGGCCCAATCAGCAAACGAACGACGCTCATTATGATCAAGTGGTTTTAGTTCTTGAACCATTTGGATGTTGTATGGGTAGAGACCAAGATCTTTACGCAAAATTTTACATGTGGTGGATGCACATAGTCCAACTTGTGAGCGTCAACGAATAGACAAATCTGGATCATCATTAACACTATGTCTTACAGCAGTGATATTTTCTTCTGTACTTACAGTTCTTTGTCTTGTTGTATTTATTGCATCGAGTAGAGAAAATGTTGTCCGAAATCTATCGATAGTTCGACGAATAAGCTGCTCTAATGGACGATTATGTAAACCATAAATTTCACGAATTGCTCTATAAGTTTGGCGAATAGAACTGATTTTGATACTAAATCTCAACAATTTGTAAACGCTGTTGCGGTGTGAGTCTTTCCATGATAATTTGTCAATGCTTACTGAACAGAAATGTCAAAACAACATGGCTTCTTCCTTCTGTCAAATCACAGTTATCCCTATCGAAAGATTTATCACTGTAAAAAAAACACCCGATATTTCAGAATTTCCCTGCTTGATATTTGAGATATTGAAAAAATCCTCTATTAAGAATAAAAAAACCCCTTTTTATTATGTGTTTTTCTATTTATTCAAAATTGATTATTCATTGATATGTAACAAGATTTTTTTCACTCGGATAGTTGTTATTGTATCATAATCTGAATTTTTCAATTATTGTGATTGTCAAGTACCTTTGAAAGAACACCCCGTCTCCTGTGTAACTTGATTGTGATTTGAACGATATCATATTGTATTTTGGTTGCTTGTAGAGTGATTTATGGCTCGAGGATATCGGCGTAAATATTTGGAGTACCTAGTTTTATTTTTAAGCTATTGGAAGTCATAGTTGAATTAAAGGTATTCTCTTTATGAGAAATTTTATTTATGATAATTGAAATTGTGAAAGGGTATTTTAAATATTTTAAATATCATTCAGTTCTATTTAATTAACCTCCTACAGATTTTAATTGAAAAAATTAATTCAAAAACTTTTAAGAATTAAATTAATTTGAATGTGAGTCAATACTTGATAGAAGTAAAATTCGAATGACTTTAAATTCAGAATTATATATTCTAACTTCTACAATATATATCGAAACTATATACAAAAACTATAAAATTGATATCCATATAAAATATTTTTCAATGTCTGGAAAAAAATCTTCTTACATTCCGAAATGAAATTTATTAATACAAATGTATTAACAAAAACTATATAAGTATGTATATCAACATACAAATACAAGAAAATCCACTATTCCAAAATTATTTGAAATTCTCAAAATAAAGGATCAAATAAATATAATTGAACGAGAATTCCAACATTTCATAGCTATTTCAGTCTCTAGACCTCTTCAGAAATGTATTAAAATCAGATTCAAATATATCACAAGATCAAAATTTAACTCACCAAATAAGATAAAACCTGGAACGAATAAACTCGAAGTAAGCTTTAAAGTATCCAAAATAAAACAGAAATGATTGACGTGTTGTTACGTTTAACCTGTTACTATTTGTACTCCGAACACATAAAAACATAACAAAACTTATTTAGCCCAAATAATGTTTCATGATTAGAAAAATAATCACAATTCAAAAAATAAAAAATAATTAAGGATTATATTGTGGACATTTAGACTTCATATGAATTTATTACATAATTTGAAAATCAATTTGAATGTGAGTCAGTACTTGATAGAAGTAAAAATTTAAATGACTTTAAATTCAGAATTATATATTCTACTTTCTACAATATATATTGAAACTATACAAAAACTATCAAACTGATATCCTTATATAATCAGTATAAAATATTTTTCAATGTCTCGGAAAAAACCTTTTTACATTCCGACATGAAACTTATTAATACAAATATATTAACAAAAACTATATAAGTATGTATATTAACATGCAAATACAAGAAAATCAACTAACCAGAATTCCAACATTTGATAGCTATTTGAGACATTTAAAAATATTTTATATTGATGATATATAAGGATTTTAATTTGATAGTTTTTGTGGATATTTTCAATATATATTGTAGAAATTTGAATATATAATTCTGAATTTAAAATCATTTAGAATTAAATAAATCTTTGAGTGACAACATAGTTTTCTAGGCCATTGCAGGTTTTGCATTTTTGGAAAGAGATTTGGTTTTCTTAACACAAGATACGAAAGAAAATTTTGTATCCTCCAATTGTTTATTTAGTATTTTCAATTAATAATTTATATTTCTTGGAATTCTTTCATTCTGTGTAATGAGTGTTAATTCTATATGTCTACTAAATTGAAACTGTGTTTTCTAAGGCATTTATTTTATTCAATTCTGAAAAGTTTTTGATTAAAAATTTTTTTTTTATTAAAATCTGTAGGATGTTAGCAGAATAAATATGTATGATATTTTAAAATATTGTTATAATTCGTCTATCAAGTAAAAACCCCTTTTTATTTTTTTCAGGGTTTTTTAATCGCTTAAACTTCTTGAATTCCTTTTGTTGTGGAATAATTATTTATATACATAGGTGAATGGAAAAAATCCTAGACATAATATAAATTATTGAAAAATAATCATTCAGTAGAAGTATTCAGAATATTTTGATAGCCATATTCGATTTAATTCATAACCCCAACTTTCTATTTCCATAGGATACCCCTATGCTCTTGGTCTCGACCGCCTGACGATTCAAGTTTAACGCGTCTACGTACGGGTTACCCAATTCCCATCTACCAGACTGTCCATGTACCATCAGACGCACTAAAATTCCATCCGTCGGTCCACCTTTGAGCACGATATCCTTCGACCTCCCAATTTTGTTTATGTTGTACAGGTAGTTTCGAGCTCGCGCGACTTCGGTTCGTTTCGTGCATGATCGCCTGTCGAAGTACGCGCTAAGCTAGTTTGGCGCGTCGGTGTTTTAAGAATTAAGAAGCATGCCGATACGCTATATACGCGACTGAGCGAGTTAGAATACGGCTTAAGCGGTGTTTGTGTTGTTTGTTCTTTTGTTTTTGGTGATTATCCGGAGTTTACGGAGAATTTTGTGTGTGTGTTTCGAACGCAGTGTGTTTTGACTCTCAGGGATAAACTGAAAGTTCTAAATTGGATATTACATTGAAATATCGTATAAAGGTAAGGGTTTCATCGCGTCTTCTGGACTGTTTGTCTTGGTATAACCTCACGTGTGGATGTGAATAATGAGCAGGTGATATCACCATCATCCAACCTTGTGGTTAGTCATTGTTATTTCCGAAGAAGCTGGATATTCTGTAGTATTGGTTTCGTATGCAAACAACACTATATTTCTCTCGACAATTACACAATTAATGAATAATCTGATTGCAAAATATGCAGCACTCATCTGAACAGTTAATCCCTTTCATAGTTATTTTCAGCTTCAAAAAATTCATGCGTTCAAAAAAATAATAACTGCGAAATACAGAGCATACCAGGATTTTCATATGAATTTCAATATTAACTAATCAAAATTATTCATGGATAAACTGCATTAAAATGTTCATAATTCAAAGTTATTCTGAAGCTTAATAATGATCGCATTTAAATTAAATTCCGTTTCGTATGATATGTGATGAAATTTGAAATTTACATTTATTTAAGTGCTAGATGTCAAATTACCTAAACGATCAATACTTCATTCCCCAAATTCAACGGTTTCCTGCTTAGAAATTCGAGTGTTCAAATACTAATTTCGTAGATTTACAGTTTGAAAAGATTTGTTGAGATTATGTATGTGCATAATTAAATAATAGGTTCTCTAATAACCATTATTTTTGTGATAATCTCCAGCAAGTCAGGTTGTTGTCATAAGATTGTCTTCTCGAGAATATTTGGTTGCGTTTGAAATATAGAGAATATTTGGTTGCCTTTGAAATATAGAGAATATATTCATTTTGGGTGGATTCTGCTATTATCAAATTTTTGAGCTTCACCATGTATATTCTTTATGAATACAATTTAATTAGATAGTGACTCAATAATTGAAATATAAGAAACCATTAACAATTTACTGAATTATTTTAATTAACAGTGCTATGACGTAAAGTCGCGCAAGATCGCAGTAACAAAGCCAGAAACAACTGAACTCCTAACTCGCACAACCTGAAAAAGCTTCTGAGGGATCTTCACAGAAGATCGAGGAATATCAGGATAATAATAATAAAAATAATTTCGTGTCCACAAAATGAAAACAATGAATAAAAATTATAAAATACTCTACAACCTCGTGGTCTTTCCAAAAACTAAAATAGAACTCTAATAATTTCTAAACAGTAAACCATTCGCGTTCTTATGTTCGTCCATAGCAAAAAATACAAAGGCTGTAAAAGTAGCTTTAAGGACTCAGTTATATCCAAAAAATACTGTGTCTACGAGTAAAAAAATGAATGATAAAAAGGGTTTTTTTACTTAATAGGAGGCTTTTTCAATATCTTAAACAGATTAATTTTGCTAACATCGCTATAAATTTTGTTTTTCAAATACTTCTTAAAAATTAAATTAAATAAATGCCTTAGAAAACGCAGTTTTAATTGAGTAGTAGACATTAAATTTAAAATTTTTTATAAAATTAAAATTTGTACTAAATCACTAGGACTTTTCGTTCGATCCTCACGAAATTTAACATAGATACTCATCTCATTATTATACAGCTAAGTACCAAACTTGATTCAAACTGGATCCGTAATTTCGGAACTATCGAAAAAAGTTTCGAATGTTAATAACTGCTGAACAATTAGAACGATTTTACCAATTGGTGAATATAACCGATATATTCAGAATTGTTAGTTGATTCCATCATACTAAATTCATCGTTTCACAAAAGTTTCCCTTGATTTAGAGACATTTCTATCATTAAGGTTTCAGTTCATTGTTTTCCGCAATAATGAAATTCTGAAATTGATGAGTGAAAAGTTGTTCCTATTTCCTCATAAATTTTTTCACATTGAATTCAAATATCGAGCAGAATCATCAGTCCGTGGTCCATCCAGAAGTGGAAGTCGGAATTAATCGTACTATAGGACCAATATTTAATTCTGAATTTCTATCATTCACCAGTTCTTCAATAATGAAGAAGAATGTGCGAAAATATTAATCCATAGATGTAAAAATAAATATAGTGAATCAGTAAAATTAAAATAAGATGATAAACCCTTTGTGAAATTTGCAAGTATTTTTTTTTCACCTGTACGTACTCCAAAGGTCGAAATTTATTGAGAGTAATTAGGCTTAGAAATACTCTTCAGTTGCTGGAGTATTTAAAGGTACCGTTACCACATTAAATTAACCAGGAAAAGGTCTTATGTTAAACATCTAGAACGTGCTATCTAACAAAGTGTGCATTGCTGCCATGTATCAATTTCATGGCTGATGCTATTTTGTAGTCCTGAGAGAATCTGTTATTTCCGCCAAAAGCAGTTATTTCCCTTTCAGAATTAAATAATTAGGAGAACTAGGCGTGTTCAGGTAAAAAAATTGCAGAACTGAAATGATCATACGGTAAATAGCATTATGTGAGTGGTTTTCGAATTTCGTTTAAGTTGTCAAGTTCTTTATATAGTAACATAAATAGAGGTCAATTCTTGATAGAAGGTATATAAAATAATATAAATATTTTAAAAAATTTAAAATATTAATAATAATAAAAATTTAAAGGTCTCATTTAAGTAGAACTTTTTCTGGAGAGTGAAAGGTGAGTTGAATATATATTATTAATTGATGTTATATTTATTGAATATGAATATTTGAATACTGATGAGCAAAGTCGATTTTAAAACTTGTTTTTCGGTAATGTTTTGCATATCTTGAGTTTTTATATAAAGTACCTTGGTTAGATATCCAATAATATTGAATAGTCTAAGTAAGATAGTTTTGTGATGAAATTCTTAAGATTATGTTGGATATTCTTGAAAGATATTGGTTTTCATAAGATTGATAAGCAGAAACCAAATTTTGTCTAATTTATGATAGATTGGGCCGTTGCTTGGTAGAAATCAGTTGTAATTGTCATTATAAAATAAAACACTTGTTTACATTTTCTACTTTATTTTTGGTATTGACGTACGTTTCGTCTTTGCTAGAAAGACTTCATCAGAATACGAAGTAACAGTTGTTGTACAATGAATTTATAAGATTTTTTACAGAAGGTGTACATGTGTTTTTAATTGTTCGTCGGGTTGGTTTTCTCAAAGAATATTCCCTTCAGAATCGTGTTCACTCGATCCCTTGTAAATATTGAATAGAGGGGTGTAATAAAAATCTATTTGTTCATTTACTAGGTTATTGCTGTTTTTATGTTTATTTATTTCGTAAATTTCCCATAAGTTCAATTTTAGACCTCTATTTTCAACATGTAGAATTTCTATTTCTTTTGTGAAAGAATGGTTATTTTCAAGAAGGTGTTTAGCATAATGTGAATCTTTTTTATTTTTATCGAAACTTCTTTTATGTTCGGTTAGGCGTGTACCGAAATTTCTACCTGTTCTACCAATATAAATCTTTGGGCAATCTGGGCAAGTGAGTTTGTATACACCTGATAATTGAAGTTTATCCATACTGTTTTTATTGTTTTTGATGTATTTGCTAATAGGATTGTTTGTCTTGAAAGAGACTTTAATATTTTCTTTTTTGAGTAGGTTTTTTAGTTGAATACTAATGTTTCCGAGATATGTGAGGCTAACGTATTTGTGTTCAGATAGATCAGATGTTACTGGATGAATTTCTTTTATTGTGTTTTTGTGTATACGTTGGTTAATTAAATTATCTATTAGAGATGTATTATATCCATTGTTGTAAGCTATTTGTTTAATTATACATCTCACGGAAATCTTCATGGATTTCCTAGAAAACAAAATTCATAAACATCCGTTCAAAAAATACATCCTTTATTGGTATAGGTATGTGGATGATATAATTGCATGTTTCGTAGGTACTAACAGACAAATATCAACATTTGAGAATTTTATAAATAACCTCCACCCAAAAATAGTTTTCACTTCAGAAATAGAGCATAATGAATCCATCAACTTTCTTGACCTCACGATAACTAGAGAAAACAATAAACATAACTTCGCAATTTATCATAAACCATCACAAACAGATACCATTATACACCGTAATTCTTTTCATCCATTCCAACACAAACTAGCAGCTCTCCATAGTATGATATACCGTTTATTGAACATTCCACTAAACCAAGTCAATTTCCAAAAAGAAAAATGTATAATTAAACAAATAGCTTACAACAATGGATATAATACATCTCTAATAGATAATTTAATTAACCAACGTATACACAAAAACACAATAAAAGAAATTTATCCAGTAACATCTGATCTATCTGAACACAAATACGTTAGCCTCACATATCTCGGAAACATTAGTATTCAACTAAAAAACCTACTCAAAAAAGAAAATATTAAAGTCTCTTTCAAGACAAACAATCCTATTAGCAAATACATCAAAAACAATAAAAACAGTATGGATAAACTTCAATTATCAGGTGTATACAAACTCACTTGCCCAGATTGCCCAAAGATTTATATTGGTAGAACAGGTAGAAATTTCGGTACACGCCTAACCGAACATAAAAGAAGTTTCGATAAAAATAAAAAAGATTCACATTATGCTAAACACCTTCTTGAAAATAACCATTCTTTCACAAAAGAAATAGAAATTCTACATGTTGAAAATAGAGGTCTAAAATTGAACTTATGGGAAATTTACGAAATAAATAAACATAAAAACAGCAATAACCTAGTAAATGAACAAATAGATTTTTATTACACCCCTCTATTCAATATTTACAAGGGATCGAGTGAACACGATTCTGAAGGGAATATTCTTTGAGAAAACCAACCCGACGAACAATTAAAAACACATGTACACCTTCTGTAAAAAATCTTATAAATTCATTGTACAACAACTGTTACTTCGTATTCTGATGAAGTCTTTCTAGCAAAGACGAAACGTACGTCAATACCAAAAATAAAGTAGAAAATGTAAACAAGTGTTTTATTTTATAATGACAATTACAAATTTTGTCTATTCAAAATGTTTAATTTATAGGATTTTGGTTAATAATTTTTATTTATTGGATTTTGTTATACCATTCGGATGTCTTATAATGAATGTTTATTTTATGTCATGATATAAGTAGTACTTATACGACATTATTTTAATTTATTTTCAGAAGTTATAATCATTGAATATAATCTTTTGGAATTAAATATGTAGAAGGCTAATTTTTTAAAATTTTTTAAAATCTTTATATAGTGTTCAATACACCATTCTAAACCATTCGAAAATGCCTCGGAAAACTATAAATGGAGATTTTTATTCACTGTTCATTATTATGTATAATACTTATGTATACTTGTATGTATACTTATGCTGTGAAAATTTCAGAACTCGGAATTTTATTCATTATACTCGTTTCATTGTCCTGATTTACTTCTACGTGTAGAAGTATGAAAGCGGAATTTTCTTCTCAAACGCATAAAGTCCTTCTGTAAGAAAATAAAGGTTTCATACTTCCCTACATAGAATATTGCAGATTTATTTATTTTTTTACTGTATGTACATTAGATTCCGATATACAGGGTGTCTACTTTTAAAAGGGCCAAATTTCAAGGGAAGATCATACAAGTTATTTGCAACAAAAATATCCTATAACAATTGGTCGAAATGTTGATGATCATTCTTCGATTTAACATTTCCTGATTTCACGAAATATTTCAAGTTTTTCCGTAAAATTAATTATACTTTAGTTATTCTCATAGCCTCATCAAATTTGAAAACATATCTGGAAACGGCATTAAATTTGCTACAACTCACGAAGTACTGTAAACCAAAAAATTCTTATTGCGCCCGTGGTAGGAAAATGAATATCATGATTCTGAAGTGAACAAAATCAGTCATATTTCTCCAATAGTTTTATCGGTGAAAAATTATTAATTATGGAGATGTTTTCATTTCACTCAAAATTACCTCATTTAGTGTGCTTTCGAATGTCATATCATTTTTTGTGCTGGCTGCTTGTCCTCTGCCATAATATAATGGCTAAGAAGATAACAACGAAAAGTTGAAATATTCCAAACCTAAATTTGCTCTCTCTCTTCAAGCTCTTTATGATTGAATATTAAAGTAATTCTCATGGAAGTCATGAATTTATTTGTCGAATCAAAATAATTCCAACGAATAAACTAAATTTCAATACTACAGATTTTATGAACAAATGTAGAGAAAACAGACTACTACGTATGTATGATTTTATTCACTTCAGAATCGTGATATTCATCTCCTTACCACGGCCGCAAAAAGAATTTTTTGGCACGCAGAACTTTTTGTCTTGTAGCAAATTTAATGCTATGATACGTGGTCAAAGATGAGCCTACAAATATAACTGAGGTATAATTGGTTTTAGGGAAAAACTTGGAATATTTCGTGAAATGTTAAATTGAAGAATAACCATCAACATTTTGACCATGTGTCATGTGACATTTTTTGTTGCAAATAACTTGTATGATCTCCATTGAAGTTTAGCCCTTCAAAGGTACACACCGTGTAGTTAGAGTAATAGATCAATTTTTAAACAGTATAATTTGAGAAAACTCTAAACCAAAGTGTCAGAATGTTCGAAAGTTTTCCCACAGAACTAAATTGCTTGCTATTCCCTGGCATCAAGTTGAAATCGAGAGTTACTCGAGATAAGAACCGCCGCACCTTATCTTAAAAGGATTATGCCTTGTAGTGACTAAAATATTGTTCGAACATAAGGTTCATTCATGTCTTCAAAGCACGAAATCGTGGTTTGTTAACACGATGTTATTTGACGCTTTATAACTCTGTTATCGGAAATAAGAATTTTAAGCACTTGGCAAAACAAAGGGGAACGAGTACAATGACTGATTCAACTAGGAGGTGAACGGGTGCAAGAAGTTAAACAAAATTGTGCGTGTCAGATGTTTGGATCAGACTTAATATAAATATTGTGATCGTTGTTTTGGCGAATGAATTATTTTAGATCGTATTTCTGCCAGGCTAGATTATTAGTTACTGCTGTTTTCTCTTATTTCTGCAACATCTTAAACATGTCAGTTCACATTGTTCTGATGGAGAATTGGTTTATTATTTTCTCAGACCATGAACTTTCATGACCGAACTCAACACGTTCGGAAATTTAAACTCTTTACTTTGCCTAGGTAGTATTCAAAACTTGAACAGAAAAAATCCTTCGATAAAGCGTCTGTATTGACAGTTCTTTTCTGATATTACTGGAAGTAAATATATGGAATTTCAAGCTGTTTAGCCGAATCCAGTCACTCTAAAGGTTGTGAATTGAGGATTGACATTGAGGAATTCCCAAAATTCTATCAACGAGCTGAATAAAAATCCAGGCTATCAATGGCCGAGTTATTACCCTATATATGTCGAGAAGTCGTGTAAACTGATCTTGTCAGAGAATCAAGTTATTTCACACTCAGGGTGTCCCAACTAAAATTTGACCACTCCAGAATTCAGAAACGAAGAAATTTCGCAGATTTTAAAACACGAGGTCAACTTATGTTTTGAGGGGGACGAATTTCCATTATGAATTTGTTCCGAAGAAACCACCCCAATGAAGAGGTTCATTATTCACGAAATAATGTAATATTGATCTTACCGTCAAAAAGTGATGTTGAACAAATAGTTGAACCTTCCAAACTCAAGAATCTAAGAGTTTTGAAGAATCCAAAAATAATTTTCAAGTTCTGTATTAGGGAGGAAGAATTCCTATGACGACATTGTTCCGAAAAAAACACGTGAGGATGGCAACAACCCCCAATATTTTTTGAATAAGGAGGAGATGTTGGAGTTTTTCGGTTCTCTAATTATAGCAATTGGAATTTTCAAATTTGTTAGTTCTTTAAATAGTTTCCATTTTGTCTGGACGTTCCCTAACATTACTTACAGATCTGGTGTATTTGAATGTATTGGGTTCCTGTCTGAGTTACCCTTCTGATAATGTTCAATATCAAATTGCTTAAAAAAAATCACCGAATTCGAAAATTTCAACTAGCATGTTTAGAGAACAAAAAAAACTTTTCAACTGAAACACGTTCGCAATCTCTTTTCTATTGAAAAAAAATTGGGGATTGTTGCCCCCCTCGGGTGATTTTTTCGGAACAATGCCGTCATAGGAATTCTTTCTCCATAATACAGTACTTGAAAAATATTTTTGGATTCTTCAAAACTCTTTGGTTCTTGAGTTTTGGTTGACGGTAAGTTTAATATTACTTATTTCGTGAATGGTGAACCGATTTTGAAAATTTTAACTGGGTTGTGCACATTAATACCTCAAACTAAGCAACACTCAACATTTCTTCCCTATTCAAATAATATTGGGGGGTTGATGCCACCTTCATGGGGGTGTTTCTTTCAGAACTAACTCATGCGGAAATCCGTCCCCCTCAAAATAAAAGTGGACCTTTTTTTCAATCTTCGAAAATTCTTCGTTTCTGAGTTCTGGGTAGGGTGAAATTTTCGTTGGGATACCCTGTATACACCACATAATTTTTTATAATGTGATAGGTAATAGAAGGTTTAGGGTCTATCCAATATCTGTAAACCTTCCTTTTGATTTCAGTTGGTCTGTTAAGTGAAAATTGTATTGCTGGATGTATTTCTTTCAGCTTTGAAAATGGACTGAAAAAATCCGAAACATATCAACAACACAACTGAATAGTGAAACTTTAGCTTTATTAATAATTGTATAATATGTATATGTCGTTGTATAGATATCTACTTCATTCTTTCATTAAAAATGATAATTTCGAATAAAACAACAAATATTCACCTACCCACTTATAATAATTCTTGCTTCATTTTAAAGCTTGAACAATGCAGTTATGTCTGAAATAAGATATCCAAATATCCACGAGTTCGTGGATACTAAAGCAACCGATCACTTCGTGCGATAATTCCGGCTATATTCAGCAAACAACTTGATAATTATTCTCTTCCAAGTGTTCCAAAGTCTGTGGTTTGTTTGTATAGACTTATTGCTTTCATCTAGCCCCAAAGAAAATAATCAAGAGGTAACAAGTCACATTACCTCTCCGCCCAGTTCACAAATTCTATCTTGTTGGAACCATATCTCTTCAAGATTGACGTTACAAAGTTCTGGCTATATAAATTCAAGTAACATGGTCCTATAGCGTAACATGTATATAAATTCAAGTAACATGGACCTGTAGGTAGGGGCTATTCCATCCTCATTTCAGAAGAAATAAGGTCCGATGACTCCGTCATGCCATAAAACGCACAACGCAGTGAGTGTTTCTGAATGCATCCCAGCACTAAGACCTAGACTTTTACTAAACAAAAGCAATAGGTTTAAAATATGCATAAAACATTGAAAGAATACCTCATTGATTCATGGAAAATGGGAAGATTTTGCTCTTCCATTAATTTGCGAGCGTAGCACGTTGGAACATCTCGATGATTTCTTCACGATCCTGTGCCAGAGGGACGGCTTCATGCATCGTTTTTCCTATCAGGATCTTCATTTGGTCTGTCCCTCTTACTGCGTCTCTTCGTCTTGGTTTTCGATCCCCTACATTTTCTTCGATAATTGTTAATTACTTATTCCCTTTTCTCCTGGCTATATGACCGAAGTAGTTTTTGTATGCCCGGTCAACTTTCTTTAATAATCCTTCTTTTATCTTGTGCTTTTCCAAGATAGACTAGTTGGTTCTGTGTTCCCTCCAATACTCGCAGAATCCTTCTTTAGTTTGCATTTTGGAGTAGCGGTTATTTCGAGTCTGGCAAAGGTTCTGTCATTCCTGTTTAAAAAAACCGTTAGTTTGATATTTGTCATTAATCGAATGGGTCGATTCACGATTGAACAAAACTAGGAAATATTAAAAACTCATTTTCAACGTGGTGAATCTTCTGTCCCAACTGTTAGAAATTTATGTAGAAGATCTAATAGAAATGGTTCCATGGCAATTTGTGGATCAATTCGTTCGTGAATACTGGATCGTTCAGTAAAACGATCCTTTCACGTTCTCGTCCAGTGAGCACAACTCAAAGTATTGCTGGTGTAGCCCAGAATGAGGCTTAAAATCCATCAACATCAACTTATCATATGCTCAAGAACTGAACATTTCTCGCACTTCTCTGAGGAGAATTTTGCATGAAAACCTCGGTATGATAGCTTACAAAGATCAACTAGTGAAAGAAGGGAAGCCTTCGATGCGTTTCCACTTCGCACAATGGGTTAATGATCGCCTGGCTGAAGATGAGCATTTTCCCAGAAAAACCATATTTAGCGATGACGCTCCATTTCACCTTGGAGGACTATTTTTTGTGCAGATCTGTTAAGGAAAAGTGTTACGCTAATCTTCCAGAAACGATTGATGCCTTGAAATGGAGGAAGGAAGGGCTGAGCTGCGTTGTTCAACTCAGTAACAAGAGTCTGTCGCACCACAGGGCTTCATCCTTAAAACTAACGTACCCTACTCTATTGCAGTATATCTCCGGATTTTTCTGTCCAATGGCAAGGTGCGTTATGCAGCATACTACGTTACCTTGGGAAGTATTCGTACGACCTGGCCACCCAATTGGTGTTGGACTCGAGGGGGCGGTGGTTGAAAGTACGCATGCTGGACTAGAAGGGTATTCCATCAATCTGCTCGCGGAAACTCATGTTCAGGATATTTCGAGAACTGCTTCAGGGTTTATCGGGACTTGACGGTTCGACTGGCCTCGTCCTGAACCAGGATCTATTGCGAGACGTTTGTGTGGTTTGTGATCTCGACGATACGGCTAGACCATTGCTGCTTGAAGCCAGTATTGAATGAAAGACTTCACAAGAGTTCGTGGGTCTTGACGTACAGGCCGGATTGACAGTACTCGTACCAGGTTCAATTGAGTTGAGACCATCTTGGTTCATGGGAAGGGTGAATAAGATTCCTCTTCGGCGATTGAGTTGCAACTCTGGTACTGATACTGCAGGGCCAATAGAGGTTGGATAGTGCTGCGCTGCTACCAGTCACGGTGTAGGTTTTCGGACTGAAGCCGAAACTGGAAGCTTGGTGGGTTCGACTCTTCGGAGTGATTCTAGCAAATGTCCTATGATACGGCACACTTTCTGCTTCCTAGGCAGATTGCAGAGACTGCTGAGTAGTCACCTGGTGAAAGAGCCATGCTAACATGCCAGTAATCTAAACGGTAGAATTCACGAAATCGAAGCTGCCTTTAATGAGATTGATCCTCAAACGATCGAAAATATACTAAAAAATTTGGTTGATCGAGTGGGGTACTGTAACCAGTTGTTGCGGTCTTTTGAATGATACCTTTCTCCACTCGTTAATGTCAAGGTTCAAAATTGCTGTTAAACTCATTACTTAAGAAAATATTCATTAGTTTTTTATTTATGGCCGATCAAAAATGCAAATTTTGAAAATCTCTTACTACCTGATGAGATATCCATTTCCTGACTTCATACTATCCGGAAAATTTGAATGTAAAACTCGTGTTACGAAAATCTAACTTTATTTCGTTGATTTACGCGTTGGAATTTCATATATTCCTTGATATTTGCTAAAATAATTTTTGTTTTATTATAACTCGAAAAACAACAGAAGATAATGCTTCTATCTACGTTTGTTCGCGTCTCGGGTAATTGGAATCTCTGAGTTATGGATAACTCCCAAAATACGGCTCTGCTAGTCATTCCTCATTGTCTGAAATTGCGCCAGTCAGTGAGTCATGAGCAAGACAGCGTGGGTGTATGAGTTGATAGCGTACGTACATAAAACGATAGTTTCAGATAATAACTGAGACTGCGATACTCCTAAGGAGAATATTGTCCTCTGCACAGATGATTTCCATTAACTCGGGACTCGAGCCACCTGTTTGTACATTATTCTGGGGGAGCGATGATGAATCGAAAACGTCTTGTTGGAGGTGTTACTAGGGGATGTTGTTATGGGAACTTTGACTTTTTAAAGTTGGTTGAGATGTTTTTGTTTATGGCGACAGCTCTCGTTAAAACTTTCACCGATGTGTCGAGGTAAAGGCAAAATATGACTGTTTTAAGGGCCATTATTTTCGAACTTCATACAGAGAGCTCAATTTGAATTAACCAAACTTTATCATTCTGAGGTTGAGTGCTGCAAATCTTAAAAGAACGTTTTTTATGTATATCATTTAGTCCAAAGATTTATTACTTTCTCAAATAAGAAAACTTTCTTCATGTAAATTTGCAATTAGTTTATTGCAAATGGAATTTCAATGTGATCTACATTGCCTAGAGATTAGGAAGCTGGTTAGAAATATTGCCAATATATCAAAATAACCTATGTATTTCGGAATCAACGTTGCATTGCATTCCTTAAGATATCCGTTTTTTTTTAGATTGATAGAACTTTTGATAGGGATAACTATGATTTGACAGAAGGTAGAAGCCATGTTTTTTTGACATTTGTGTTCAGTAAGCATTGACAAATTATCATGGAAAGGTTCACGCCGCAACAACATTCACAAATTGTTCAAATTTATTTTCAAAATCATTGTTCTATTCGCCAAACTTATAGAGCAGTTCGTGAAATATATGGTTTACATAATCGTCCATCAGAGCAGCTTATTCGTCGAACTATCGATAGATTTCGGACAACATTTTCTCTACTCGATGTAACAACAGCAATAAGACAAATAACTGTACGTACAGAAGAAAATATCGCTGCTGTAAGTCATAGTGTTAATGATGATCCAGATTTGTCTATTCGTCGACGTTTACAACCAGTTGGACATTGTGCATCCACCACATGGAAAATTTTGCGTGAAGATCTTGGTCTACACCCATACAAGATCCTACTGGTTCAAGAACTAAAGCCACTTGTGCATAATAAGTATCGTTTGTTTACTGATTGGGCCCTAGAACAGCTTGCAGTTGATCCACTTGTTAATCGTAAAATTGTGTTCAGTAATGAAATCATTTCTGGTTGAACAGCTTTGTAAACAATCAAAATTGCCGTATATGGAGTGAAAACAATCCTCAAGAAGTTCTGCAGGTTCCCTTGCATCCTGAAAAATGCACTGTATGGTGTGCTTTACACGCTGAAGGCATCATCGGTCTTTTTCTTTAAAAACGATGCTGGAGCTAATGTTACAGTGAATGGTGCTCGTTACAGATCGATGATGAATGATTATTTTATTTCAAAATTTGAATGTTATCGACCCAGAAGTTTTTTGGTTCTCACACCCCATGCTGCTACCGTAACAATCGATTTATTGAAAGAAAGATTTGGCGATAACATTTCTTAGAGAAATGATCCAATTAATTGGTCTCCAAGATCATACGACATAACACCACTGGATTATTTTCTTTTGGGTTATGCCAAATCATTGGTTTATGCTGATAAACCAGAAACAAAAGACGCTCTGGAAGCCAACATAACTCGTGTTATTGATGAAATAATGCCTGAATTACTCGAAAAAGTGGTCCAAAATCGGTCTGGTCGAATGCGGTTCCTCAAAGCTTGCCGCTGACATATGCCCGAAATTATTTTTAAAACATATATTTCATAAAATTATCTTTCAAATAGAAAGAAAATTGGTTTCAATCTTAATTCGAATGTGTTTTATTTCAATTTAAAATTCTATGACTCTAAAAAAAAAACCGATATATCATTAAGTCCAAAGATTTATTCATAATAAAACTTTCTTTATGTAAATTCGCAATTGGTTTATTGCAAATGGAATTTCAATGTGATCGAAATTGCCTAGAGATCAGGGTGCTGGTTAGAAATATTGCCAATATATCAAAATAACCTGTGTATATTGGAATCAACGTTGCATTGCATTCCTTAAGATATAACCAATATAAATAGTGTGTGTGTAGACCTTGTGTCAGGAATTATTATTATTAGATATAACGGACACAATTAGAGTAAAAAACTGATGATTAGAGATAAGAGAATAAGTGCACTCTAAAAATGAATACTACACTTGACAAGTATAGAAAATATATTTGAAGTATAAAAATATGTGTTATAAAATGATTAATGCATACAAAACTAACTTCTGAACTTCCTCTGTGTGGTGCTGTGTGTCTGGGACTGTCTCGAGGAGACTCGTGTGTTGAAACTCAATGTTTTGGAGAGAATTGATTTGGTATATCAAAAATAACATGGAATTTAGTCTATGATTTCTGTGGTTATTCTTCTTTCAGAGAGAAACTTAATTATCTTGGCACAAACCACAGTATACAGATTATGCATTATACAATAATACTTAAATATTATAGGATGTACATGCACAAGTGATTTGCACACGAGATTACATAGAGTAGCTGGAGTTTGCGCCTTAACACTTTAAAGAATGAAACACACATATACACACATCGTCAAAAGTCTTGGTCCCCCCTATCAACTCCCAACTTGTTGAATGTAACATGACAATTTTTTGTGTGTGGAATCTTCACTATCTTATCACTCAAATGTAAATAATAAACCAACAAAATATTTGACGAAGAATATCACTACTTTAAAATATTTGATTCTATGTATTCCTTTGTCAGGATATGAACTTAATTTGGGCGAGCTAGTGTGGATCTCTTCTGTCTTCCACGTACCATTATTATAATTGACTAAAATTTCTGAGAACTCGAGAACCAGTTTTGGACTTAAACCCAGACACTGGACGTTCCTTATAAAAACCTAGGAATTAAGTGGATTTCTAGTTTGAGCGTATGTTATTATCGTCATCTGGTGAAGATGACAAAGAACTGATCGATGAAAGCAGAGATTTCGTAGAAAGAGACCCAAGATATAATTTGACAATCTTGTGCCAACTTTCATCCAAATTGATTCATTATTTCTAAATAAAAAGTCCTTATGCTCTAATTATCAAAGGAAATTTGATGCTCTTTAACATACATGAATGTTGATAATAAAAAAAATAATAATAATAGAAGAAAAATACTGTCCTATGTATGATTGTACGCCGTCTAGAATTTTTCTCCGCAATTGCAATAGGTAATTTAATTAATCTTTACACAAAAATGTATTGAATATCAAACAGAGTATTTCCGTTATACCTCGCTAAAAATTTTAATTTCATTAAATTCCTTAATAACTTTTTAAAATAAATTGAATGAATGCCTTAGGAAACACTATTTTATTTTAAATAGACATATAGATTCAAATAAATAAATTCAACTGTTCTGTACCAACTATCAATAATAAGGAGTGTCAGCTATAGTAATAGTTCTACAAATCGAGACAGTGTAACATACATCTGTATAACAATTCTAACCAATTCGATAAGGTTTTGTTGATTGCTGGTGCAAATTGCAGACATACGCACTTGTTGTTGACTTCAAATCTGTCAAGCACCTATATTCGCTATGCACAGAACCACTAAGTTATTAGTCATACACTGGCGCCATCTAAAGTATGCAAATATACATACAAGACATACCTCTGCCAACTAATTCAAGTAAAGAATGTATTCTCCATATTTTCACGTTACAAACGCAGCAAAAAACTTTCTTCATGCTTAAAACAGACCATAATATGACGTAAATGCTCATAAATAGCATATTTCATATTCAAATCAATTAATTCTATACCAAATATCACTGATAAGGATTGTGAGCTATGGTAATAGAAAGTTTTACAAATTGAGAGTGTAACAATTCTATACTCTATACGAATTCTTAATAATATTATATTTTGGTGGAGTTCTGTCTTGTTCGACTATTAGGTAATAGGTAGCACTACATTAGGAGTTAAACAGAAAACATAAATGCTGTCTTGATTTTCCTCAGAAGGTCTTGAATAATTTGAAAAATTTAAAAACATATATTTTCAATGAAATGGAAATCGAAAATTTAGAAGATTTTTCGGTCATATAGGTGTGTACGTTGTGCGGATATTCTAGTTTAGTAAAAATTATATTAATATTATAAACATTTTTCCGTGTTCCATTTTATTTTTTCTATTCTAGATTTTTGTATTTATCATCTTCTTCATTACCTATTTGTATAGTAGTTATCTTAAGCCATATATATTTTTTAACCAAAAATATATGTTTTTCATTTGTTCTTCTACGATTTTTTCCAGAACGTGCAAAAGTTAGTAGAAATCTGGTTGATCCAGGTGAAAACCTTAAATTTCAATTCTAGTAGAATTCTGGTAGATGTCATTTCCTCATTCAGTAGAATACTAATTTTGACTATTGGCAATCCTGTGCATCAGTGATCAACAAAACTTTATCGAGTTTGTTTGAGTATAGAATTGCTATACAGATGTTTGTTGCACTGTCCCGATTTGTAGAAATTTAAATCATCATTGCTCACACTCCCTATTAATGATAGACATCTAGACTAAACACTTAATACAAAAAAAAAAATTGAAATAAAAGAATCCAAAAAAAAGAAATAAAAGAATCCAAAAAAAATAGAGAATGTTCTAAGTCTGTGAAAACAGACCGAATGGATTTGTACTCCTGATAGTACTAATTTTTCAGAAATGGTAAGATAGTTCAATATTTGATGACAGTTCTGTTCTCACTATTCTACAATTTCAAAACTCCTTAAATAGAAGTGTTAGTGTCACCTGATCTTCAGTTTGCATTTTCACCTATAAATCATTCGGAGTTATCAGTTGTTTAATAACCAAATAATATGACTGCGAGAAAACAGACGACTGGAGTTCGAAAAGATTTATGACACAAAAAATACCGGTTCACCAGTGCTATAAAATTTTACAACATTTTTCCATTTTTACGATTATTAGCCATCAGTCCTCCAAGTTCCTTCAACAAATACAAATTCATCCTATAAATTTATTTTCGCCAGTGTTTTATTGGGTCTTAGTGTTTACACTGCAGTCGATAAATGCATTATTACTGGTAGGTAGTTCCGATGTTCTAGGAACTTTGCCAATATCCATCAAATGCGAGTTTACTTCGAATAATATGAACGTGAATAAAATCCACACTAATTCGGGTCTTGACCTAGGATGGATGAAATTGAAAATAAATAAAAGTCAGTAGTAGAAACGCCTTAAGAATATTCGCCAAAAAACATTTTTGTATGTCTCATTTTTGGTCTGAAGATTTTACGTACTGATCTATAATCATTTGTACAATTAATAACATATAAAGACGATCTGAAACTATTTGCAGTGGACCAAACTCAACTCAAGATACTGTACATATCTTCAGTAGCCACATCGGCATGACCTTTGGTCTCAATTAATGCCCTACGATAATCATCAAGAAAGGTAAAATAACAAACACTGGAGAAAATACCCATAACATCTGCTACTCCAGGAGACATATAAATATCAAGGTACACCACGGAATCAAGGAATTGGCCACAAGAAATTGAAATCTGAATTCATTGCCAAATATAAAACAGGGTTATCAAAGTAACCCTAAATTATCGGCGAAAAATCAGATCGATGGTTTGAACTCATAGACTATACCAAACCTTACCTATACCTTTGAAATCTTTAAGTGATCAGATATTGATTTCAATGGACCACACCGATTAACTCTTCGCCTGATTACAATATTTCGATGTTTACATACCAACGCATCGGTGAAAAGACTCTATATTCCTCGAAGACATGGAGGGAGAGGACTTTTAAACATCTGCAGAATTTGCAGAACCCAGGAGAACAATCTTAGGCAGCGATGGCTTGAGTCTGAGAATATAGTCTGATGAAGCTAGTGGCAGAAGAGGATGAGGTGTATACACCAATGAATTTGCAACACCTTCCAATGACATTTGATACACTACCAGAAGCGAAGACAGAAACCTATGACAAGCACAAGTTTTATATGGCCAATTTCCCAACTAGAAGGATAAAATATCGACAATAATGCTTCCTTAACCTGGCTCAATGCAGGTCAACTATATCCGGAAGGATTTTTAACGGCTATAAATTCTGAAATTAGACATATATGATAATTGCCGAATGTGCGTCATTTATCGCCGGCTGCTCAAGTCTCGCTGATGATGCAGACTTGGGGCGACACAATAAAGTAGCAAAGATTGGTCACCAACAACTAGCAAAGATTAATAAAAATCATACCACAAGTATCAACTTGCGCCTGTATTGGAAAAAGACAGACTGATGCTCTACTGGGATAGATCAATTACTATACTAGACAGAGTCCGAAAAAATAACAAAGTATGAAAATTTGGTAATAGAACTACAAAATATGTGGCATCTTTCAAATGTCATAATAATACCGTTAGTTGTCTCGGCTGAAGGAGTCATGTCTCAATCGTATAAGAAAAATCTCAAAAAAAAAATATCTCAGAAAATCTCGAGATACGCACAGTAAGTTGTTGCATTGCAGACTTGTCACATTGTGCGGGAATTTCTGAATTAATAGGAAGAATTGAATTGTTTTCCAGTTAATCAATGAAATAAAACTAGCAAACACTATATTATCACAAGTTTGCCTTGGAGATGACATGACTGTTCAGCTATTGACGCTAAGTTTCAACAAAATAATTCTAGACGTCATGTTGCCAGAGAAATGACAGCCTTTAGGATTGACATCATATCAACCGTACACTCTGGCCTGTTCTATCTCAGATAGAACATGCCTGGGAGATGATTGGTTGTACTTTGGAGCACCCTCCATAAATCTAATTATGAATTGAGGATAGACTGATATGAGATACTTTATACATCTTATCAGATCCGAACCTAGACTTTTCAATGAAAGTATAAGAAATCGCGCGTGGTCAACACTATTGAAATAGGTTTTCCATTGTCTACTGAAGTCCAAATTCTAATCATTTACTAAGAAGGAGACATTGAACATATGCATCAAGAAATATTCACCATTTTTTGTCCGTCAGTATATTTAAGCAATCCTCATAAAGGAATTATTAACACCACGCTCCATTCTGTCTCCTTCTGTTGAAATAAAAAATGAAGCCATTAGGAGCTATTGTCGATCCGAAAGAATGCATTAGATAGTAACATTATGAAATTTTCCATAAATAGTGGCTTCGATTGGAAAAAATATAACGCATCACATGCAAAAAGGTATTTAGTAACCGTACATCTGTCCTACACGCGATACCAGAAATTACCTGGTGAAACGGTAAGAGTCAGCCTCGATTCCTCCGGGTGTGATCTTTGGTTACTTTCGATATTTAGAGAGTGAGAAGCAATTAGTTATTGCACAATGGTTCACTAGTTAAGCTACAACGCATTTTGTAATGGTTCGTATGAGGTCGTTAATCATAATTATTTCCAGTGTGAATCTTCTAATAAGCCGAATCGAAATATAACTGATTGTATATATTCACCGTGAAGGTACAACTATGTCGAATTGAGTAATATTGATGTGAGAATGTCTTGAATTTCTTATTGCTGGATATTTCTTTTATTGCGTGTGCTTCAAATAATTTGACAGGTATATTTTGCGCTATTATAGATTAATTCTAGTATATCCTGTTCAGTGATTCACCAATATAGAAGCTTGACTTTTGTTTGTGGAATGCTTGGTTCCAAATATAAAAGATTGATTGGATGTCAAGGTTTTCGGAGCTGATGAAGCTTTTATTTTATTACTCAAAGAATGGTCAATTTTCAACTGCAGTCACTTCTTTTTTTAGCATATACTTCGTCAGTTTCATATATTTACTCACTGGACTCAAATCTTCCTGTCTTCTTTGCACCGGCCCAGAAGATTCTTTTATGCCTACGTCTCGATTAACAGGTCGGGAATATCTGGCACATCTTTCCATTGGAACATGCGCATAACAAAAATTTTAGATAGTTATTATGATATTTAACTATTATGGTCAGTTGAAGATAACGGGTTATCAATTTCGTAGTCCGGAATTAACAGTCCTGTTTCAATGACATATGTCGAACAGAACTGTGATCCGAAGCCTCATATGTTTAGTTGAAGGTTGGCCACTCAACAATATGGATGGTTTATTTACTGCTGAATGTGTGAAAATTGTGGAAACTTACTACAAAAACAATGGTTCTGTAGTAAGTACGTTTCGTGCATTACGGGCAGATTATGGTCTATGCTGGACTAGAATGGTATTCCATAAATTTGTTTGCAGAAACTCATGTTCAGAATATCTCGAGAGGTGCTTCAGGGTTTGGCAGGACTTGACGGTTCGACCGGCTTTGAACCAGGATTGATTGCGAGACGTTTCAAGGATTTGTGAATCTCGACGATACGGCAAGACCGTTGGTGCTTGAAACTAGGATCAATTGAAAGACTTCACAATGATGACAATGGTACATCAACGTCGGTTAAGCGCTATGCTCACATGCCGACATGTACAATTGTGAGTATGTCTGTATCCCTTGGACTAATAAATAAATAAATGTCTGTCGGCGTGCTTTGGCTGTTTTTCTCGCAATGCTCGCCTCAAACGCGTCCTTTGTGATCGGTAGATCTCCCTTGTGATTCGATTGTAGCAGCTCATAATACACCACACCCAGCTGGTCACCAAATACACAGCATGATCTTCTCGCCGTGAATATTCGGCTTCACAGTTGATGATGAGGTATGTATACGTTACCCGACGTTTTGAATCATCGTAATGGACCCACTTTTCATCGCCAGTCACAACTCGATGCAACACCTTTCTCTTTTGCCGTTGGAGCAGCTATTCACACGTGATAAAACGACGTTCCATGTCTCTTGATTTCAGTTCGTACAGCATCCAATTTCGTACTTTTTGGATCACGCCCCTTTGCTTTTAAACGATGCCAAATGGTTGGTTCAGTGACTCCAAGTGGTTTTGCGAGTTCCTCTTTTGTTTGTGAAATATACTCTTCAAGCCTTGCTTCTAAGATGGCATACCAGGTCGTTCTTCGTCTTCCAAATCAAAATTGCCCCTTTCAAATCGGTCAAACCACATAACACGTTCGTTCAGCTAGAGCATGGTCATCATAAACATCCATCAGAATACGCTGACATTCGGCAGCCTTTTTCTTCATATTGAAGTGAAGAAGTGAACCTCACTGCAAAAACATCTTATTCGGTACAAATGTTGACATTTTCAGAGCACACAGAAACTATGTTGTTTACACTTCAGCGAAATGGCAGATACTGAAAAGAAATCCCACTTAAAAATGAAGGGGTCGCCTGTTCAAACAATGGAATAATAAACTAATAGCGACATTTGTAATCAACACCGCACAAACTGCTTTATTCCTCAAGAAACAAAGCAGATATGAGAGAGCTGATATCACATTTAGCGTATCAGATAGAGTCGACACCAGTTCTGACATCTTCGGTTCTACAAAAATATTTTCTTGTAGACAGGATTATTTAATCCTCAGGGTCAGTCATCCCAAGCTTATCAATTTATAATCCTTCATGAAACAACTGGCCCGAAACCGCAAATCAACAGTTTGCCTTTCTAGACTGCCGGTTAATCACAACCGTTCCAACCCAAAGAATTGTCCCATATTCAACTGGTGGCCTGTATCCTGCCAACCGGGTTGACCTAACTCCCGTTCAACAGTTTGCAGTGACGCTGCCGCCAAGCCAACGCCATCCAGCACGCGATGTCTCATGTACGGTCAAAATAAAATGATTTTAGTTATGTCCGGATGTCCCGTACGAACAATGCTTGATTTATTCATGAAGGGAAACAGTGTTTCGTGTGCAGGACCGTAATTCCTGTACACTCGTGGGAAGGAATATTTTTGCCAAAAACCTGTAGAGATGGGGATTTTAAAACATTGTTCTCTTGTATTCTAAAGTAATTAATGAGAAATAAAGCTGCACTCGAATAGTACCTATATTCTAAGAAAAGTCGATCCAATTAGTGTTTGAAGTTTTTAAAGTTAAATAAAAGGTGGGCCAGCTAGCGTTTGCATTTTGAAGTTTTAGCGATTATTTCGAGTCTGGTAACACTCTCATTCGTGAATTGACAGAATGTTAGTTTAATATTTGACTTTAATGTAATGGCTTGATTTACGCTTGAACAAATCTGGGAGATATTAAACTCTTGTTTTCAATGTGGTGAATATTCTGTCCAAACTGTTAGAAATTTACGTGGAAAATTCAATACAAATAAGAACATGAAAACATTGCTGACGTGGCCAAGAATGTGACTAAACATCCATCAACATCAATTCGTCATCTTGCTCAAGAACATTTCTCGCACTTCTCTGAGCAGAACTTTGCATGAAGACCTCGGTATGGGCTTATGATCGCACTGCAGAAAATGAGCATTTAAAGAAAAATAATCCTCAGCGATGAAGCTCATTTCACCGCGGAAGACTATTTTTTGTGAGGATCCGTTAAGGATAAGTGCTACGCTAACCATCCAGAAACGATTGATGCCTCAAAACCCGCCCCCAAGCATTAATATCGTCGTGATGGGGGTGCTTGCCTTGATTAGGACCCTAGTTTCGTCCCGGCGAAATAGAGGGTTAAGTCTTGGTCCCTAACGTAATGGCATTCGCGCCAGTCACTGGACCTGTATGGTGGAAGATCTCCAAATGGGGCCCAAGTTTTTCCGTTCTGGTGAAATGGAGGGCTGAGCCGGTTGATTAACTCAGTGACAGGGAGTCTGGCGCGGCACATGGCTTGTCACTTAAAACTGGCGTACTCTACCCTATCGCAGTATGAATCTCCGGATTTTTCTGTGTAATGGCCGAGTGCGTTGTGGCATACTGCGTTACCTCTGGGGATTGATTGTCCTCAGGTGTTACTTGTACCACCAGGCCACCCCATTGATGTTGGACTCGAGGGGGCAGTGGTTGTCCGCATGCTGGACCAGGGAGGTATTTCGTTTATCATTTATCTGTTCACAGACCCCCATGTTCGGGATATTCTCATGAAATGACTCGGTGTTTAGCGGGACTTGATGGTTCGACCGACCTTGTGCTGGCCCCCGATGAATGCGTAACCATTACCATTTTTTTACCTGTAGCTTTAGATATTCAATGATAAGATACTAATATCTTAATTCAAGGTTCTGGAAAGGTACTCTCGTCTAGACCTGGTTTCTGTTCGAAGATTACCTCATCAGTGTGATATAGTTAAAGAGTAGAAGCCATAAAAGTTGGCAGGAAATATTCGTATCAAGAAGGTATTTATAAACTGTCGTACGCTCCTTCTGAAGAGAATAGGTCTACCTCTCGGGCCTTGTGATCCTAAGGGCACCTTCTGCGGGATGACCAATGAAAGGCCCCTTTTGTACAAAAATTCACTCAGGCTCCCATGGCCCGTAATCAAGTATCCCAGATATAGGCCAAGGGAGAACCATTTATTCTCGCTGGAAAAGTCTACTCCTGGTATGGACATATGAGTTACTCTCGTCCCATCTTTCCTGCCACTCTATCATCATTCTTTCTTTTAACTCAATCATATCCCTCTCAGGATCAAATTAATTCAGTGCCAAACCTTTCTTTAGTTTGTACTTCACTCCCATTTCTTTCGCTACAAGATCCCACGGAGGGACATCCATCAATATATTCATTGGATTCGTGGGTACCATCCAACAATAGCCTTTCTTGCATACCCATACTTCATTGATTCATACCATATATTTACTCCATACATGGCTCACGCTTTGAACATGCCACCATATATTACATTCATCGCCTTTTTCAGCAATCCCTAGTCACGCCGCACGACTCTTCCCAAATAATCCACCAATCTCACCAACTTCTCTCGTACATCGGAGAAGTGATCTATATCCCTCCTCCACTCTCACTTCCAGGTACTTAACACTTGTAGCGTATTGAATAGCAGAGCCATTCAAACGCACATTTGGAGGCCTACACAAGGCCAACTTCCCTTTTACCAACATGCAAACGGTCTTGCTTTTTCAGCAGCCCAATTGCTCAACATATTCAAATAGTACGTCCCCTTCCCTCGAGAGTGAGCCGACTGATCTCTTTCTCTAGGAGAAGCACATCATCATATGCTACCACCTCCCGTCCTTCCCTTTCAAGCTCTTCCAACAGGCCATTCATGCACATATTTCATACCTTAGGAGCCACTATGGAGCCCTCCTCTCATCGTCTTTCTCACAACAGAACCATATTGTCATATCATTCTTGCTTGTATTTCATTAAAATAACTCTGTCAAAGTGCCATTTCCTCGTATTACATATCATTTAAACACTTCACGGCATACCCCCACTTCTCTTCGCTCTCTCTCACGAGTCTCTCAAACGCTACTGGACATGCCCCTGTCTTTCTCTCCAGCCTATTTATCTTATGGCTATGCGTTGCCAGTGCCCGAGTTTGTGGGACGCAACTTACACGCCGAAGGGCCTCTTGTCTGCACTGTCCATTCGGCCGCTCGAGGCCCACACCCACTGTCGAACCGGGTTCAAACCCAGCCCAATGCGTGGTCGGGACCCCTAACCTCCAGGTCAGTCCTGGTTATCCAGGCACAAAAACTACGACCCTCTGAACGGCAGAGTACCTTTCTAGCCTAGCATGCAGGGTTTCAACCACTGCCCCCATGAGTCCAACACTAAATTGGGTGACCAAGAGTACGAATACTCATGTGGGTCAATCCACCCTCCTTTGGTAGCCTTGTTTCCAAAAGGAGCCATTGAAGGCTGATGGTCACCAAGAAGAGTTCAACTCGATGTTAGAATTCACGAATTCGAGGAAACTAAGACGTCATAGTATCCTCCCCTTAAAGCTAGCACATATCTAATTCTGACGCATTCGCCCTTATGGACAGAGTATCTGCAACAGGAAAAACCACGCCAGTTTTATGGGTGTTGCAACGCCCACCCGGTTCAAAGCATCAATCGTTTCTGGATGGTTAGCGTAATATTCATCCACAAACAATAGTCTTCCGAGTTTAAAATGAGCTTCATTGCTGAATATGATTTTTCGGGGAAAATGCTCACTGAGCGAAGTGGAAATGCATCGAAGAGGCTTCACTTTTTGCAAGTTTAACTTTGTAAGCCATCATACCGAGGTATTTAGGCAAAATTCTCCTCAGAGGAGTACGAGAAATGATCAGTTCTTGAGCAAGATGAAGACTTGATGTTGATGGATATTCAGCCACATTCTAGCCTACATTAGCAATGTTTTCAGGTGTGCTCACTGGACAAGAACGTGAACGGGTTGTTTTATCAAATAATGATCAAATTTTAGAGCTAGCTTTACAAATTGCCGTAGGGGCATTTCATTACTATTGAATTTTGTTCAAGCGTATATCGACCCATTTCGTTTATGTTGAATATTAGACTAACTTTCTGTCAAAATACGAATTACCGAAGTGTTGCCAGACTCGAAATAACTACTACTTCAATATGCAAACTCCACATGGCCCACCTTTACAATGATTGCCCAATGTGAAGAATTTACACGCACTGGTAAATAAAATCCTGTAACAGATTTCAGCTTGAATAATAAACAGAGCCAATATCAACAAGCTCCACTAGCTTCAAAGCATTGCATTTTTTTGGGATCATTATTGATTCATAGCGCATATTTCGGCAAATATACTCCCAGTCCAATTTATTTGGTTAATTAAAATTAGAATGGAAACTGGTGCTTTTACGACACGAAATGAGAAACGGCAATTTTTCGACGGTAATAAAATGCTAAAACGCCATCAAAAGGCGTGAATAATAAGTTTTGTTCTCTCTCGCATTATGACAGAAAGAGCTGACAAAATGTAGAACGTGCGTGATGAGGTAGAATTACTTATGTGAGATAACTGTCGCCGCAGGGATATACGGATTTTCAACGGAGAATTTGTGATGGCCATTCTTGGTCTTTATGAGATTAATTAATTTAGGATTTGCATATATACAATGTGTTTTCGAAAGCGAGTTTTTTCAGTGGGAAGTGGAAACCATCGAAATGATCCAATTAACGAGCTATTCTAGAAAAGTTTGAAGGACGTCCTGATTCATCATCATCTTCTAAAGGCTAGGTCTTGTCGCTGCAGTCATTAATTCCTGTTACTCTTGCATCTTTTCGTATTATAGAATGATTCAAAATTCAACCTTCCTTTGATGTCTTAGAAGTAATTGATTCTAGGCTGCAATTTGGATGTTCTTCCATGTATTCTTCCTTTAAAGATGTTGAGGAGAAATTGATTATGAGCTTGGTTTTTCTCTTCATGATAGTGTCCAATAAATTCCTTTTTTTATTTCTAACAGTATGCTTTCATAAGTTCTTTTGTCAGTCCATCCTTGTCAAAGCAGCCGAGCAGTTTTCAGGTTTTTACAAAAAAACTGGGAAAACATTAGAAATTCTCCAGATATTCTGAAAAAGGGTGTTATTTTTAGAGTGATAGAACTTTCGATAGGGATAACTGGATTTGACAGAAGGCTGAAGCCATGTTGTTTTGACATTTCTGTTCAGTAAGCATCGACAAATTATCATTGAAAGACTCACGCCGCAACAACGTTCACAAATTGTTGAAATTTATTTTCAAAATCAGTGTTCTATTCGCCAAACTTTAGAGCATTTCGTAAAATTTGTGGTTTACATAATCGTCCATTAGAGCAGCTTATTCGTCGAACTATCGATAGATTTCGGACAACATTTTCTCTACTCGATGCAACAACAACAAAACAAAGAACTGTACATACAGAAGAAAATATCGCTGCTGTAAGTAATAGTGTTAATGATGATCCAGATTTGTCTATTCATCGACGTTCACAACAAGTTGGACTCTGTGCATCCACCACATGGAGAATTTTGCTTAAAAATCTTTGTCTATACTCATACAAGATCCAACTGGTTCAAGAACTAAAGCCACATGACCATAATAAGCGTCGTTTGTTTGCTGATTGGGCCCTAGAACAGCTTGAAGATAATCCTTTAAAATGCACTGTATGGTGTGCTTTACACGCTGGAGGCATCATCGGTCCATATTTCTTTAAAAACGATGCTAGATCTGATGTAACAGTGAATGGTGCTCGTTACAAATCGATGTTCAATGATTATTTGTTTCAAAATTTGAATGGTAGCCAGAAGTGTTTTGGTTCCAACAAGATGCTGCTACCGTAACAATTGATTTATTGAAAGAACGATTTGTCGACAACATTATTTCGAGAAATGGCCCAATTAATTGGCCTCCAGGATCATGCGACATAAGTCCACTGGATTATTTTCTTTGGGGATATGTCAAGTCATTGGTTTTTGCTGGTAAACCAGAAACAATAGACGCTTTTGAAGCCAACATAACTCGTGTAATTGATGAAATAAGGCCTGAATTACTCGAAAGTGGTCCAAAATTGGTCTGGTAGAATGCGTTTCCTCAGAGCTAGTCGTGGTGACATATGCAGAAAATTATTTTTAAAACATAAATATCATAAAATTATCTTTCAAATAGAAAAAATTTGGCTATAATCTTAATTTAAATGTGTTTTATTTCAATTTAAAGTTCTATCACTCTAAAAAAACATCCGATACATAAAAGATGGACGAAAGCTTCTTTATGAGTTTTGACAAATTCAAGTGGGACACCATCTGGATCAATATTAGGACTACAAAGTTCTTGAGTAATTCAGTTGTTGATATTTCTTAAAATATTAATATGGGCCCAAATTTAATTAACGCAAACGAATTCATGATATTTTCTGGACTAAAGCTTTTTATTTGTTTGTTTTGGAGTTTATGTAACTGCAAGTAGAAAAAATAAATTTTGGGCTTTTGCATCAATTGCTTTTTGGTTTACATTATTTTCATATTTTGATTAACTAATTATCTTGGATACAGCTGCAAAATGTTATAATATATTGGAATATTATCGAGGATTTTTTCGATTATACCAAGAAAATCTGATTGTAACTAATTATCGACTTACTCAACTCTTAACTGTAGTTGTAGAAGGAATAATTTTTGAGTGTTTATCCGCTAACCCGATGACTGAATACAAACGTATTAAATTATCTTATTATGGTTTTGCCTCAGCTCTCCAGATAATAAATTAAATGACTGGGATATAGTGTATACCATTCATGATTTTCGATGCTTTATTAAATATATTATATGCCTTTAATCTTAGAGGAAATAGAAGTAATGAAATTCGAAAATTATAGCAATAATAAAAAGAGTCAATGAGCATTTCTTGGATAGTGATTAGCCAACCATGTTGAAATATTTCCTGGCGAAATTGTTATGCTAGGAATTTTATCATAAAACTTCGAAAGTTCATCGATATATTCAGACCGATTTCCTTCAAATACGAATGTTTTAAGTGGAATGTACAGTTATCATATATTTTCTTTGCAGGTAAATTTGACACCAAATTATTATTGCCTAATGACCTTGCTACAATGGAGAATTCACGGTGAGCATTATATTAACTAGAAATTTTTGTGTTAAAATATTCCTTTCATGAATAATGGATGATACAATATTGACTTGAATGAAACATGTTAAAATAAGAGGCCATTTTTGGAGCGTTGAAGCTAACAGTAATGTTGACATTGACAACTAAAATTTGTGAGATTATGAAAGATATCGATGTACTCCCCCAAATAACATTTAAATAATGAAATTTCACTATTGAAATATTTAAAATTTCACAACGCAGTGCGTAAAGTTTGTACTGCATATGCTCATCATTAGCGCCTTTGTGCTTTGCTAAAGGGGAATTAATCATTAAATTTGGAAGTCTCGAACAAGTTAGTGGTGTAAAGACTTAAATTGTTGCAGGTCAAGTCTTGCATTTTTTTCGACCTAAACTGATTCACGGACCTGGACAATGTTTATTTTCAGCAGAATAGCAGAGCATACCGCACTGCTCGTCATACAATAACTTTGTTTCGTAAAAAATTCCCTGAACGCGTTATTTCTCGAAATGGAGCCCCATCAATTAGCCGTGTGAATTAACATCATTAGACTAGACAACATAAAAGCCTTTTTTGCAAGCTAGAGTCACAATAACATATCACGAAAATACGATAAAGACGTCTTTAAGAGCAGCCAAAACGAACATTTGGCAAATATTAATAACATCAAAGTTTGTATTTTGCATTGTAATGAAAAAACTCTTTTTTTCACAAAAACACTACAGCCACCAATTACGTGTCAATATGTTCAACTCATAGTTCATTCACTTCAATCAGTTTTTTTTTCAATATGACTTTATAGCTTACAGATAGATAAATTGCGTAGGATTTGAAATTGAAGCTATTACTATTCAGAGTCAATAAAGAAGACTGGTGTTAAATATTTTATGCTCATTTTATTGCCAGCACAATCAATATACCTATTACACTCGCCTATAACTTTCTCAACAATGAAAGAAATGACGAGAAAGATAACGCGATTTACATGGAACAAAGGCTATTTTAGAAAATAACAGTTATTCTTGCTCAATATGTGTCTTGCTGTGATTTGAACTTTTCTCGGTGTATCTTAATTGGAAGCAATAAAAAATTATGTTCGTCTTCAATTACTCTTTATTCAAATTCGTAGCTTCTATTGTGACTGGTTTTTCTATGGTACCATGCAATTGATTCTTATGTACATTCTTTGACGAGTATCCATGATGTTAAAATTAGGCTTCCATGAAGTGTGTTTTTTTTTAAGGTTTTCGAAGTCGTTTCTTTAAATTAATCCAAAAAATAGTAAACTAATAACAAACAATCCATAAAATCTGCTTCGGTTATTCGACAATAAGTTCGTACGGTTCTGAAGCTTTATTGTGAAGAATTGGTTATATATTTAAGGTTCATCGCTAGTCACTACTATTGCAGCTGTTTTTTCGCAATACTAGGCTTAAACTCAACAACTGGCTTTGGTGGACCTCCCTTGATATCCTTTCTTTCGACTGTAGCAGCTCATAATATACCACATCCAGCCGGTCGGCTTGACAGTTGATTATAAGTTGCCCGACGTTTTGGATTAAGTTAATGAACTCATATTTCATGGACGATTACAATTCGATGTAAAAGCTCCTTTCTTTTTTGCCGTTGGAGCAGTTGTTCACACGTGAAAAACGTCGTTCGAGATCTCTTGGCTTCAGTTCATACGGTATCCAATATCCTACCTTTCGGATCATTCCCATTGCTTCTAAATGATAACAAATGACTAGTTGAGTGACTCCAAGTGCATTTCCGAGTTCGTTTTTGATGGATTTTCTTGTAGCATTGGCTCTAATTCGTCATCTTTCGTCTTCTAAATCGATAGTGCCACTTTTAAATCGGGAAAACCATTTCTGACAAGTTTGTTCAGCTAAAGCATAGTCACCATAAATATCCACTAAAATACGATGACTTTTGGCAGCCTTTTTCTACATATTGCTGCAACGAAGTAAAACTCCCTGCAAAAACATATTATTCGGTACGGAAGTTGACATTTTCTGAGCACACAGTGTTGTTTACACTTCAGCGAAATAATACTGAGAAGAATGGCTAATAGTGACACTTCAATTTAAAGGTGTTACTAGATGAAACAATGAAATAATAAACAAATAGCGACATCTGTTATGAAAACGGCACGAACTTATTCCTACTCCTAATAAGTATCCCTAAAGGCTTCCTTGGATTGTTGAAAAATCAGTAAATCCGTATAAGGTCGAACTATAAGACTGCATACTTTTATGAGGCTGTTATTTCCAATTCAACCTTCCGAACCTTTTACTCCAAATTTTACTCGAACTCTGCACAATATTTTCGTTTAACGTTTCAAATTAAGTAGAATTCCAAAATTACACAGAAATACGGACTCCTCCGCTGTAAGTTTTTTGAATTTGAGTGGAAGAAACGCTTGAAAGCAGGTTGTGCGATAATGATACGTCTTATCATCGCACGAAGCGAGAACCCCTCCAATGGAGTTGAACTTACCCTGCTTCCAGTTTCGGCTTCAGTTCGAAAACCTACACCGTGATTGGTAGCAGCGAAGCACGATCAGAGCGCTACTGGCTCTGAAGGTCAGTACCCGAGTTGCTTGGGACGCAATTCACCAGCTGAAGGGGGTCTTTATTTCCACCCAGCCAGTTGATAACTCAAGAATAAAGAAAAAAAATCTCAATAATCGATGCTTCAAGACCCACGAACTCTTGTGAAGTCTTTCAATTCAACCTAACTTCAAGCACCAACGGTCTAAGCCATATTGTGGAGATCCAAAGACCCCAGAAAGATCTCACGAAGGATTCCCTTTTAGATCTTATGTAGACCGAAAACGGGAGCCTCGAAGTGGTGATTTGTCTTTCTGAAGAGAGGAATCATGTTTTTGGGGATATTGCTCAGTCCATTCTATTTTTCTATGATGATGCCATTAGACCTTATTTCCGCCAGAGTCTAAGCATAATTTTCCGCGTCACATTCACTGCGTTCTTGTCCTGCCTCCTTCTTAAACTTAATATTAATGCCCTCATCAGCTCGATCCGGGCCGGATCGAAACCGAGAATGCAGCAGTAATGAAAACTTATTCGGCGCTATCCGGACGCTGCGAACAGATTGCCCCGTTTAAAAATGACTTATTCATATTTCAATTTCCCGGATTTCCCTTTCGTTTTCCTGTCGAAATGCGCCGAAACGGTTTCAATTTGGCACATCGTCGGAGATATCGTTGCACGCTGAAATATTGAGACGTTTTGCCGAACTTGCCAAATTAATTTATATCATAAAGCATGAAGGAAACGATTTGGGCGTCTTTGAAGGAGTCGCGACGCCGCAAATCTTGGGAGTTCAAACAAAAACCGGCGAGATTAAATTGGTTGCTGTTTGAACGGGTTTGGAACTCATTTTCGTATCGTCGAATGGGACCGGGGTTGATATCGTAATTAGATTGGCTTTTTATTGATACGTTTCGTTCACTATTGAATCATTCGATTCGAATATTCCTTTCGTGGTTATTTTCATCAGTCACAGACCGAGTGAAGAAAAGCCGTCTTCGCGTTGTTCAATATTACCGGTAAACGGTCGATGTGGCCTGAATCTACGTATGGAGTACCCCAAGATACTTTATTAGGCCTATTAAAATCCAACATTTATATGGATAGTGGTGAAAGAATGCGAAAAAAAGGCTGAAATGTATGTTTAAGAATCCATAATTTTTTAAGGAAGTTCAAGACTTTATTTAACATGTTTTGGATTGTCCGTTTTGGACCATTTTTGTTCTATAATTTGTTGCCATTTTAAAGGTGGCTTTATGATGCCTCTCTCATAGAAGTCATGGTCCTTATTCCTAATTATTATTATTCTCTTGATGCCAATTTCTCATCACTCAGGAAGTTTTGAAATGCGAGAAAAAGATAGTTATTGCGTGGTGCCAGGTGCGGACTGTATGGTGGATGCATTAAAACTTTTCAACCCAGCTCCCGGAGTTTCTGGCGAATCACAACAAACTTGTGCGGCCTGGCGTTGTCCTGATGGAGCGCAAAACCTCTTCTGTTGGTCAATTTTGCCGTTTCTGGTCAATCGCTAGCCTCAAACGGTTTAGTTGTTGATATCGATTTCTACAGCCATCTATCGAAAAAATAATGGAGTTCTTTTTCTCCAAACTTTCATTTTTATTTACCCTTTAAGATATCTAAAGTTCAATTGTTTTACACAATTACATTGAATGAACAGATCAAAAATAAATTGTTTTTTAGCAAGATGGTTTCTCTTGAACTTTTGAAACAACCAAGGGATATGGAATTTGTTGGGTGGGTTTTGAGTACAAATTTAAAGATCAAGTTCGTGAATGGTCGAAACCGCTCATTGGGTTCGGAGATATGCTCATTGGATATTATATTTTTCAGAATACAGAAGAACAATCATAATTATAGAACAAAAATAATATAAATGTAGATATGAAGATTTGTATTTGTTTTATGCAGACTATGAGATCTTTTATTATAATTTATCTGAAAAAGTAGTGCTAGATTATTTGATGAAACGCGGTGTTCATATCCTCGAACATGCACCGTATTCGCCAGATATAGTATCATGTGAATTATTATTCTCCTGGCTCAAGTTATCCCTTCATTGACAGAAATTTGAGTCATTGAAACCTACCAAACAAAATGCGACGAAGGAACTAAAGCCTTCAGGGGTTTATCAGAAATGCATGGATGAATGGATCACGCTTTATAATGAGTGTGTCGTATAAGATGTATGTTGTTTTGGGGGACATAAAATCAATTTGAAAAGGGATTATTACAATTTTGTTTTATTTACATTATTTGCATTTACCTACAGGTACTTTTTAATCAAAGTGTATATAATGAAATAATAAGAAGACGTTTTTTCTTGATAGGCGGATTATTACAAATTTTAATTTCAAAAAATTTTTATTCAAAAACTTTTAGAATTAAATTAAATAAAAATCTTTAGAACATACTGTGACGATTTAGTAGACATATAGAATTAACACTTATTACACAGTACCGAAGAGAATGAAAGAAATCCAAAGAAATATAAATTGTCACCTAAAAATTATTAATAAATACTTAAAGAGTACAAAATTTTGTGTCGTTCCTTGTTTTGTGAAAACTAATTTCCTTTCCAAAAATGCGAAACATAACCTCAAGAACTTCTTCGAAAACAACTGGCTCAAAATTGGTTACTTCAAAAAAATTCCTAAAACGTGCTTCAAAAAGCAATTTAGAATTATTACAACGAGAACTTATCAGCTCTACTTCATATTTAAAAATAAAAATAATCAACAATAAATATCTTACCAAACAAACTGAATGTAGTATACTGGACAAACACTAGAACTAAGTGAACTTTTTAAAAATCCTACGTATTCTATGTTAATCACAGAAACTACATAAAGTTTGCAAGGTATTTTATGGACTCTTTCAAAACCAGATGATAATATGTTATGAAAAGGAACCAAAATATATAATTATTATATATACAATAAAATAATAAAACGAGGTTTCTTCTTGCTGGAAGGATTATTACAAAATTTTAAATATCATACAGATTTATTCTGATAACTTTCTCGAAATTTTAATTAAAAATTTTTTTTTTAATATGAAATAGAGCTGATGAGTTTTTGTTGTAATAATTCTAAATTGCTTCTGATTTGTTCCGCATGTTTTAGGAATTTTTTTGAAGGGACTTATTTTGAGCAAGTTGTTTTTGAAGAAGTTCTTGTGTTTTGCATTTTTTGAAAGGAATTAAGCTTTCATAAAACAAGGAACAAAACAAAATTTTTACTCTTCAATTACTTATTTAATAATTTTTAGTTGACAATTTATATTTCTTCGAATTTTTTTTATTCCCTCTGGAACTGTATAAGAAGTGTTAATTCTATATGTTCACTAAATTGATACAGTGTGTTCTAAAGACAATAAAAATTTTTGAAATTTAAATTTGTAGAAGGTTAACAGAATGAATCTATATGATAGTTTTAAAATAGTGTATATGGATTATAACTTCGACTTGTACTTGAGAGATTCAATTACAATTTTTCTTCCATTTTGAATTATATACTTCAACACTTTCATTTGAAATTTTTTTAACCTTGCACGATTTCGAAGATTCAATATTTCAAAGACAATAAACCGAACATTTCGCTTCGTTTTAATAGATTCCATCAAAGTTACATCACTTTATACCATCTCTAACATTGACAATCGAGCAACGAATCGTTATATCTTCGGGACTCTTCCAAGGTAACTTTCGCGTTACGGAAGAACAAATACGTTCAATCACTTTCAATTTCGGACCCTCCCTTGTCTAGCTGGAAGAGTTTATTTTTGAGATTAGGTTGGACCTCCGCATGTTGTTACGACTGATCCAGTTTGTTCAAGATTAGATTGTTAAACGCGAAAATATCAATAAGAGCAAAAATGATTTGTATGGGGTTTTACGAATTTAATTCGAAAAATTTGATTCCACTAACAGATAGATTTTGAACTAGAACATTATCAAGGGAAAAATATTACAAAAAGGGGGTCTTCACAGAAGATCTAGGAGTATCAGGATAATATATCATAAATATTATTCTGAAATACTAACAGACGTAGGTTTCGAATTCAACAAATGTCATCAGTAATATCCCTTATTCAAATTCTGAGTAAAATAGAAAGGCTTTTTACTTGATAGAAGAAATATAACAAAATTTGAATATCAAAACAAATTGAAATATGTTTATCTTCTACAATTTTAATTTCCAAAAGAATTTTTTATTCAAAAACTTTTAGAATTAAATTAATGTCTAAAACAAGCACCGCTTACATTTAATAGACGTATATAATCAAAACTCAATATACAATGTCAAATGAAATAAATAACCCAGCAGATATACGAAAGTAATTAAAATTAATAAATAAATATTCAAACGAGACAAAATTTTGTTTCTGGTCTTATCTTAAGAAATACTACTTGCCTTATAAAAACATGAACACACTTGAAGGACTTCCCAAAGAATATAATTTATTTGAAATATTTAATACATTTAAATATTCGAACAAATTATTTCAAAAAACTCTAAAAAATGTGCACTATATTTTCAAAAAACAAATATACTTCTAGATAATCCCTTCATCAGCCGTTATTAATACTCCAAATATCAAAATCAAAAACATAACCTACATCACTCACGTGTTAAAAGACTTTAGCTTCGAACTACAGATCAACTATATATTCAAGATTGATCTATGTTCTAACAAAATCAAAGAACAAAGTGAGTTATTTTAAGGTTTACCTAAATCCATTGACACCGTATAAAGAAATTTATTGAAGCCAAAATATAATTATATATTATATATAAAATAAAATAGAAAGGCTTTTTACTTGATAGAAGAAATATAACAAAATTTGAATATCAAAACAAATTGAAATATGTTTATCTTCTACAATTTTAATTTCCAAAAGAATTTTTTATTCAAAAACTTTTAGAATTAAATTAATGTCTAAAACAAGCACCGCTTACATTTAATAGACGTATATAATCAAAACTCAATATACAATGTCAAATGAAATAAATAACCCAGCAGATATACGAAAGTAATTAAAATTAATAAATAAATATTCAAACGAGACAAAATTTTGTTTCTGGTCTTATCTTAAGAAATACTACTTGCCTTATAAAAACATGAACACACTTGAAGGACTTCCCAAAGAATATAATTTATTTGAAATATTTAATACATTTAAATATTCGAACAAATTATTTCAAAAAACTCTAAAAAATGTGCACTATATTTTCAAAAAACAAATATACTTCTAGATAATCCCTTCATCAGCCGTTATTAATACTCCAAATATCAAAATCAAAAATATAACCTACATCACTCACGTGTTAAAAGACTTTAGCTTCGAACTACAGATCAACTATATATTCAAGATTGATCTATGTTCTAACAAAATCAAAGAACAAAGTGAGTTATTTTAAGGTTTACCTAAATCCATTGACACCGTATAAAGAAATTTATTGAAGCCAAAATATAATTATATATTATATATAAAATAAAATAGAAAGGCTTTTTTACTTGATAGAAGAAATATAACAAAATTTGAATATCAAAACAAATTGAAATATGTTTATCTTCTACAATTTTAATTTCCAAAAGAATTTTTTATTCAAAAACTTTTAGAATTAAATTAATGTCTAAAACAAGCACCGCTTACATTTAATAGACGTATATAATCAAAACTCAATATACAATGTCAAATGAAATAAATAACCCAGCAGATATACGAAAGTAATTAAAATTAATAAATAAATATTCAAACGAGACAAAATTTTGTTTCTGGTCTTATCTTAAGAAATACTACTTGCCTTATAAAAACATGAACACACTTGAAGGACTTCCCAAAGAATATAATTTATTTGAAATATTTAATACATTTAAATATTCGAACAAATTATTTCAAAAAACTCTAAAAAATGTGCACTATATTTTCAAAAAACAAATATACTTCTAGATAATCCCTTCATCAGCCGTTATTAATACTCCAAATATCAAAATCAAAAACATAACCTACATCACTCACGTGTTAAAAGACTTTAGCTTCGAACTACAGATCAACTATATATTCAAGATTGATCTATGTTCTAACAAAATCAAAGAACAAAGTGAGTTATTTTAAGGTTTACCTAAATCCATTGACACCGTATAAAGAAATTTATTGAAGCCAAAATATAATTATATATTATATATAAAATAAAATAGAAAGGCTTTTTACTTGATAGAAGAAATATAACAAAATTTGAATATCAAAACAAATTGAAATATGTTTATCTTCTACAATTTTAATTTCCAAAAGAATTTTTTATTCAAAAACTTTTAGAATTAAATTAATGTCTAAAACAAGCACCGCTTACATTTAATAGACGTATATAATCAAAACTCAATATACAATGTCAAATGAAATAAATAACCCAGCAGATATACGAAAGTAATTAAAATTAATAAATAAATATTCAAACGAGACAAAATTTTGTTTCTGGTCTTATCTTAAGAAATACTACTTGCCTTATAAAAACATGAACACACTTGAAGGACTTCCCAAAGAATATAATTTATTTGAAATATTTAATACATTTAAATATTCGAACAAATTATTTCAAAAAACTCTAAAAAATGTGCACTATATTTTCAAAAAACAAATATACTTCTAGATAATCCCTTCATCAGCCGTTATTAATACTCCAAATATCAAAATCAAAAACATAACCTACATCACTCACGTGTTAAAAGACTTTAGCTTCGAACTACAGATCAACTATATATTCAAGATTGATCTATGTTCTAACAAAATCAAAGAACAAAGTGAGTTATTTTAAGGTTTACCTAAATCCATTGACACCGTATAAAGAAATTTATTGAAGCCAAAATATAATTATATATTATATATAAAATAAAATAGAAAGGCTTTTTACTTGATAGAAGAAATATAACAAAATTTGAATATCAAAACAAATTGAAATATGTTTATCTTCTACAATTTTAATTTCCAAAAGAATTTTTTATTCAAAAACTTTTAGAATTAAATTAATGTCTAAAACAAGCACCGCTTACATTTAATAGACGTATATAATCAAAACTCAATATACAATGTCAAATGAAATAAATAACCCAGCAGATATACGAAAGTAATTAAAATTAATAAATAAATATTCAAACGAGACAAAATTTTGTTTCTGGTCTTATCTTAAGAAATACTACTTGCCTTATAAAAACATGAACACACTTGAAGGACTTCCCAAAGAATATAATTTATTTGAAATATTTAATACATTTAAATATTCGAACAAATTATTTCAAAAAACTCTAAAAAATGTGCACTATATTTTCAAAAAACAAATATACTTCTAGATAATCCCTTCATCAGCCGTTATTAATACTCCAAATATCAAAATCAAAAACATAACCTACATCACTCACGTGTTAAAAGACTTTAGCTTCGAACTACAGATCAACTATATATTCAAGATTGATCTATGTTCTAACAAAATCAAAGAACAAAGTGAGTTATTTTAAGGTTTACCTAAATCCATTGACACCGTATAAAGAAATTTATTGAAGCCAAAATATAATTATATATTATATATAAAATAAAATAGAAAGGCTTTTTACTTGATAGAAGAAATATAACAAAATTTGAATATCAAAACAAATTGAAATATGTTTATCTTCTACAATTTTAATTTCCAAAAGAATTTTTTATTCAAAAACTTTTAGAATTAAATTAATGTCTAAAACAAGCACCGCTTACATTTAATAGACGTATATAATCAAAACTCAATATACAATGTCAAATGAAATAAATAACCCAGCAGATATACGAAAGTAATTAAAATTAATAAATAAATATTCAAACGAGACAAAATTTTGTTTCTGGTCTTATCTTAAGAAATACTACTTGCCTTATAAAAACATGAACACACTTGAAGGACTTCCCAAAGAATATAATTTATTTGAAATATTTAATACATTTAAATATTCGAACAAATTATTTCAAAAAACTCTAAAAAATGTGCACTATATTTTCAAAAAACAAATATACTTCTAGATAATCCCTTCATCAGCCGTTATTAATACTCCAAATATCAAAATCAAAAACATAACCTACATCACTCACGTGTTAAAAGACTTTAGCTTCGAACTACAGATCAACTATATATTCAAGATTGATCTATGTTCTAACAAAATCAAAGAACAAAGTGAGTTATTTTAAGGTTTACCTAAATCCATTGACACCGTATAAAGAAATTTATTGAAGCCAAAATATAATTATATATTATATATAAAATAAAATAGAAAGGCTTTTTACTTGATAGAAGAAATATAACAAAATTTGAATATCAAAACAAATTGAAATATGTTTATCTTCTACAATTTTAATTTCCAAAAGAATTTTTTATTCAAAAACTTTTAGAATTAAATTAATGTCTAAAACAAGCACCGCTTACATTTAATAGACGTATATAATCAAAACTCAATATACAATGTCAAATGAAATAAATAACCCAGCAGATATACGAAAGTAATTAAAATTAATAAATAAATATTCAAACGAGACAAAATTTTGTTTCTGGTCTTATCTTAAGAAATACTACTTGCCTTATAAAAACATGAACACACTTGAAGGACTTCCCAAAGAATATAATTTATTTGAAATATTTAATACATTTAAATATTCGAACAAATTATTTCAAAAAACTCTAAAAAATGTGCACTATATTTTCAAAAAACAAATATACTTCTAGATAATCCCTTCATCAGCCGTTATTAATACTCCAAATATCAAAATCAAAAACATAACCTACATCACTCACGTGTTAAAAGACTTTAGCTTCGAACTACAGATCAACTATATATTCAAGATTGATCTATGTTCTAACAAAATCAAAGAACAAAGTGAGTTATTTTAAGGTTTACCTAAATCCATTGACACCGTATAAAGAAATTTATTGAAGCCAAAATATAATTATATATTATATATAAAATAAAATAGAAAGGCTTTTTACTTGATAGAAGAAATATAACAAAATTTGAATATCAAAACAAATTGAAATATGTTTATCTTCTACAATTTTAATTTCCAAAAGAATTTTTTATTCAAAAACTTTTAGAATTAAATTAATGTCTAAAACAAGCACCGCTTACATTTAATAGACGTATATAATCAAAACTCAATATACAATGTCAAATGAAATAAATAACCCAGCAGATATACGAAAGTAATTAAAATTAATAAATAAATATTCAAACGAGACAAAATTTTGTTTCTGGTCTTATCTTAAGAAATACTACTTGCCTTATAAAAACATGAACACACTTGAAGGACTTCCCAAAGAATATAATTTATTTGAAATATTTAATACATTTAAATATTCGAACAAATTATTTCAAAAAACTCTAAAAAATGTGCACTATATTTTCAAAAAACAAATATACTTCTAGATAATCCCTTCATCAGCCGTTATTAATACTCCAAATATCAAAATCAAAAACATAACCTACATCACTCACGTGTTAAAAGACTTTAGCTTCGAACTACAGATCAACTATATATTCAAGATTGATCTATGTTCTAACAAAATCAAAGAACAAAGTGAGTTATTTTAAGGTTTACCTAAATCCATTGACACCGTATAAAGAAATTTATTGAAGCCAAAATATAATTATATATTATATATAAAATAAAATAGAAAGGCTTTTTACTTGATAGAAGAAATATAACAAAATTTGAATATCAAAACAAATTGAAATATGTTTATCTTCTACAATTTTAATTTCCAAAAGAATTTTTTATTCAAAAACTTTTAGAATTAAATTAATGTCTAAAACAAGCACCGCTTACATTTAATAGACGTATATAATCAAAACTCAATATACAATGTCAAATGAAATAAATAACCCAGCAGATATACGAAAGTAATTAAAATTAATAAATAAATATTCAAACGAGACAAAATTTTGTTTCTGGTCTTATCTTAAGAAATACTACTTGCCTTATAAAAACATGAACACACTTGAAGGACTTCCCAAAGAATATAATTTATTTGAAATATTTAATACATTTAAATATTCGAACAAATTATTTCAAAAAACTCTAAAAAATGTGCACTATATTTTCAAAAAACAAATATACTTCTAGATAATCCCTTCATCAGCCGTTATTAATACTCCAAATATCAAAATCAAAAACATAACCTACATCACTCACGTGTTAAAAGACTTTAGCTTCGAACTACAGATCAACTATATATTCAAGATTGATCTATGTTCTAACAAAATCAAAGAACAAAGTGAGTTATTTTAAGGTTTACCTAAATCCATTGACACCGTATAAAGAAATTTATTGAAGCCAAAATATAATTATATATTATATATAAAATAAAATAGAAAGGCTTTTTACTTGATAGAAGAAATATAACAAAATTTGAATATCAAAACAAATTGAAATATGTTTATCTTCTACAATTTTAATTTCCAAAAGAATTTTTTATTCAAAAACTTTTAGAATTAAATTAATGTCTAAAACAAGCACCGCTTACATTTAATAGACGTATATAATCAAAACTCAATATACAATGTCAAATGAAATAAATAACCCAGCAGATATACGAAAGTAATTAAAATTAATAAATAAATATTCAAACGAGACAAAATTTTGTTTCTGGTCTTATCTTAAGAAATACTACTTGCCTTATAAAAACATGAACACACTTGAAGGACTTCCCAAAGAATATAATTTATTTGAAATATTTAATACATTTAAATATTCGAACAAATTATTTCAAAAAACTCTAAAAAATGTGCACTATATTTTCAAAAAACAAATATACTTCTAGATAATCCCTTCATCAGCCGTTATTAATACTCCAAATATCAAAATCAAAAACATAACCTACATCACTCACGTGTTAAAAGACTTTAGCTTCGAACTACAGATCAACTATATATTCAAGATTGATCTATGTTCTAACAAAATCAAAGAACAAAGTGAGTTATTTTAAGGTTTACCTAAATCCATTGACACCGTATAAAGAAATTTATTGAAGCCAAAATATAATTATATATTATATATAAAATAAAATAGAAAGGCTTTTTACTTGATAGAAGAAATATAACAAAATTTGAATATCAAAACAAATTGAAATATGTTTATCTTCTACAATTTTAATTTCCAAAAGAATTTTTTATTCAAAAACTTTTAGAATTAAATTAATGTCTAAAACAAGCACCGCTTACATTTAATAGACGTATATAATCAAAACTCAATATACAATGTCAAATGAAATAAATAACCCAGCAGATATACGAAAGTAATTAAAATTAATAAATAAATATTCAAACGAGACAAAATTTTGTTTCTGGTCTTATCTTAAGAAATACTACTTGCCTTATAAAAACATGAACACACTTGAAGGACTTCCCAAAGAATATAATTTATTTGAAATATTTAATACATTTAAATATTCGAACAAATTATTTCAAAAAACTCTAAAAAATGTGCACTATATTTTCAAAAAACAAATATACTTCTAGATAATCCCTTCATCAGCCGTTATTAATACTCCAAATATCAAAATCAAAAACATAACCTACATCACTCACGTGTTAAAAGACTTTAGCTTCGAACTACAGATCAACTATATATTCAAGATTGATCTATGTTCTAACAAAATCAAAGAACAAAGTGAGTTATTTTAAGGTTTACCTAAATCCATTGACACCGTATAAAGAAATTTATTGAAGCCAAAATATAATTATATATTATATATAAAATAAAATAGAAAGGCTTTTTACTTGATAGAAGAAATATAACAAAATTTGAATATCAAAACAAATTGAAATATGTTTATCTTCTACAATTTTAATTTCCAAAAGAATTTTTTATTCAAAAACTTTTAGAATTAAATTAATGTCTAAAACAAGCACCGCTTACATTTAATAGACGTATATAATCAAAACTCAATATACAATGTCAAATGAAATAAATAACCCAGCAGATATACGAAAGTAATTAAAATTAATAAATAAATATTCAAACGAGACAAAATTTTGTTTCTGGTCTTATCTTAAGAAATACTACTTGCCTTATAAAAACATGAACACACTTGAAGGACTTCCCAAAGAATATAATTTATTTGAAATATTTAATACATTTAAATATTCGAACAAATTATTTCAAAAAACTCTAAAAAATGTGCACTATATTTTCAAAAAACAAATATACTTCTAGATAATCCCTTCATCAGCCGTTATTAATACTCCAAATATCAAAATCAAAAACATAACCTACATCACTCACGTGTTAAAAGACTTTAGCTTCGAACTACAGATCAACTATATATTCAAGATTGATCTATGTTCTAACAAAATCAAAGAACAAAGTGAGTTATTTTAAGGTTTACCTAAATCCATTGACACCGTATAAAGAAATTTATTGAAGCCAAAATATAATTATATATTATATATAAAATAAAATAGAAAGGCTTTTTACTTGATAGAAGAAATATAACAAAATTTGAATATCAAAACAAATTGAAATATGTTTATCTTCTACAATTTTAATTTCCAAAAGAATTTTTTATTCAAAAACTTTTAGAATTAAATTAATGTCTAAAACAAGCACCGCTTACATTTAATAGACGTATATAATCAAAACTCAATATACAATGTCAAATGAAATAAATAACCCAGCAGATATACGAAAGTAATTAAAATTAATAAATAAATATTCAAACGAGACAAAATTTTGTTTCTGGTCTTATCTTAAGAAATACTACTTGCCTTATAAAAACATGAACACACTTGAAGGACTTCCCAAAGAATATAATTTATTTGAAATATTTAATACATTTAAATATTCGAACAAATTATTTCAAAAAACTCTAAAAAATGTGCACTATATTTTCAAAAAACAAATATACTTCTAGATAATCCCTTCATCAGCCGTTATTAATACTCCAAATATCAAAATCAAAAACATAACCTACATCACTCACGTGTTAAAAGACTTTAGCTTCGAACTACAGATCAACTATATATTCAAGATTGATCTATGTTCTAACAAAATCAAAGAACAAAGTGAGTTATTTTAAGGTTTACCTAAATCCATTGACACCGTATAAAGAAATTTATTGAAGCCAAAATATAATTATATATTATATATAAAATAAAATAGAAAGGCTTTTTACTTGATAGAAGAAATATAACAAAATTTGAATATCAAAACAAATTGAAATATGTTTATCTTCTACAATTTTAATTTCCAAAAGAATTTTTTATTCAAAAACTTTTAGAATTAAATTAATGTCTAAAACAAGCACCGCTTACATTTAATAGACGTATATAATCAAAACTCAATATACAATGTCAAATGAAATAAATAACCCAGCAGATATACGAAAGTAATTAAAATTAATAAATAAATATTCAAACGAGACAAAATTTTGTTTCTGGTCTTATCTTAAGAAATACTACTTGCCTTATAAAAACATGAACACACTTGAAGGACTTCCCAAAGAATATAATTTATTTGAAATATTTAATACATTTAAATATTCGAACAAATTATTTCAAAAAACTCTAAAAAATGTGCACTATATTTTCAAAAAACAAATATACTTCTAGATAATCCCTTCATCAGCCGTTATTAATACTCCAAATATCAAAATCAAAAACATAACCTACATCACTCACGTGTTAAAAGACTTTAGCTTCGAACTACAGATCAACTATATATTCAAGATTGATCTATGTTCTAACAAAATCAAAGAACAAAGTGAGTTATTTTAAGGTTTACCTAAATCCATTGACACCGTATAAAGAAATTTATTGAAGCCAAAATATAATTATATATTATATATAAAATAAAATAGAAAGGCTTTTTACTTGATAGAAGAAATATAACAAAATTTGAATATCAAAACTGAGTATTTTATACATTCATCACCCAAGATGAAACTGTAAAAACTGTATATTAGTTGAAAGAGTTTTTCCATTTATTATTGAAAAACGGTGGTTTCTTGATAAATAAATTTTTAAGGTTACAGATATTTTGTGTTATTCTCAATAATAATCAAAATATTCGAAATTCTGGTGTGTGTACTGATTCGATTTTTAAATTTTTCAAGGACTAGAACTTTTGTCCTCTGTAGATGGCGATTGTTGTAAAATTAAAGTGTTTTGACCAAAAGTCTGATGAAATCATTTTTACATAGAGTACTACTTCTATATCTCAAATTTCCTTCTGTAGTTTTCGATATAAATCAAAAAGGTTACAAATATCCACATTTAATAAAAACGATAGGTTTAAAAAATATATGAGAGACAGTAGTTTAATTATATTTTTCTTGACTGATCTACCTGTCTGGCCAATATATACTAAAGTAGTATGTAGGATAATTTGTAGGATTGTGTATAAATCAAATATGAACGTTGTCTCTATACGGTCTATTCTTGGGAATCAAGTTCAGTGGTAAAAGCTACCCTAGTTTCATATTTGCTGGTATATAAATATATCTTCAAATAGCAGATTACAGATTTCAAATTATTCCCTTAACTTCATAATGCTATCATCAAAAAATACTGCTGCATCGTCTTGTTGGAAAAAACATTTTTAATTAATTTTCATCTAATTTAGACCAGAATGAATCAGAGCAGCTCTTACTATCAATGAATTGATTGAGTCAACTAAGTCCTTGCCGTGAAGTATAATTTTATATTCACAAACTGATGAAAAAGAGTATTTGAAAATAATTCAACCATAATAATATTGTCGTTTAACGTAGTATTTATAAAGGAATCAAAATGGATGATAGCACAAAATAAAAATTTAATATAATGTTACATATGTCAAAACTTTACATGAGTTCTTCAGAGCAAGGGAGGAGGAAATTAAGAGTTAACATTAAAAAAACCAATTTGAACATTATGAAAGCACTGCACGGAAAAATCAACATTGTTAGGAAAGTAATTAAGAAATAACGAATTCCTGTAAAATCTTGTTAAATGTTAAACTAGGGTTCATCTTTTTCGATTCCAATTTCATATCCAGCGTGTGTATAATTGAATATGCTACGGCGGAAAAGATTTTCTTCATATTCCAACAATTAATTATACATCCGCTCTGGGATTTACAGTCAGAATTTATTTTCATTATCTCTGATGATATTCTATTAAAGGATTATCGTAGTATATTGTCTAAATAAACTCAGACAATACTTCTGCGCTTGTGAAAGCAGCAAATGAAAGAATGGTTTTGTTCATTAAATGAATAGAATTTATTCTGATTTCATGATTATTTTCCAGTTGCCTCGAAATTGTATTTCGTGATTAATTGCTTTTGTCTAGGAAAAATTCAAGTTACATCCTTTTCAGATGAAAACGCGAACAATGAAAAGATCAAAGAGTTACTGAATTAGTAGAATCATAGAGTGCCGACAGCCCAGTGGTAGAGCATAGGGCTCGTAGCTGAAAGGTCGCGGATTCGAATCCTGTTCAAGTGGTAAAGAAATTTTGTAGTTGGGTATCGGCTACCATTTCACTGTTGGGTCGAAAATTAACAGTGACCTAAAGTGGCGCAAGATCGCAGTAACAAAACCTTCCCAAAACACAACTGAACTCCTAACTCGCACAAGCTGAAAAAGCTTCTAAGGGATCTTCACAGAAGATATAGGAGTATTAGGATAATGAAAAAAACTGTCCTCTAACTTCTTTAAATATGAAATCTATTTTCACTTACCAGTTGCTATACTAAAAATTTTTTAACATGTCTATAGGTTTCTGTCATAAAATTTCATAAAGTATATGAGTAATATACTGCTTGCAAAAGAAAAATATTGAAATACTGATTATTACAGGGTATCAAACAAAGCATTCAATTTCTTCATATATTCTCCTTTTAGTTTGAAACATTCAGTCCCGGTTTATTCCAATTTCATATTCCTTTAGAATAATAGGTTTTTTAGATTTTTTAAATGGGCCTTTTTTTCGGTAATGACTAAAATCTCTTAATGCTGAATCATTTCTTCAGATTTATGAATAGAAAATAGATGCAAAGGACTGAATCACCAAAAACATGCTGAAGGGAGTAGCAGTTTGGACCTCAAGTTATGGATTTTCACCAAGATGATTTCACACATATGCACCCTTGCTCTGTCTTGTTAGAAAAGCAGTTGTTTCGTTGCTCAAAGCGGTCTTTTTTTTGCTTCAGATCAATATTGAACCTCTCTAACAACCGTAAAAAATATTCAATGGTGGTCGTTTTATACTTTCCATGTTGAATGATACTATGTGCACCTGGGAAAAACTTTTGCCATTACCTTCGTAATTGACATTCTTTGATACATGTTTACTCGGCAATCCCACTGCTTTCACATATTTCTAGCAGTGCTTTTTGGTAGATTCATCTTTCGTCCGAGGTTACGAAACGACGCAAATCCTTCGCACGGATAGTTTCTTCAAGTAAAATGTGAAGCACTTGCTCTGTTGAGATGCTTACCATTTGAACTACACCACCTACCTTCATTCTACGATAGTCCAATATCAATCCATAGATTTTTGAGTTTCTTCTCGAAACAAGGATGATCCTCCCTCTAGAAAGAAATTAATCGCTTGACAATTTCCAACATGGCTTTAGGGATGGAAGATCAACTGCTACTGCCCTTATGTATATTGTCGAATTTATCATGGGGACACTGGACGATGCAGAGGATGTAATGCTGACCTGTATGGATCTGAATTGAGCGTTCAATTGTGTCAACCATAGCAAGGTTTTTCACGAGTTAGAATGTGCTGCAACAAGAGGATCAGGTTTGAATTTATTTGGATACTCCCTGAAAGATTGTAGTCAAATAGTAGAGTTGGAAGGTAAGAGTTCTTCCAGAACGCCCATTGTGTCAGGAGTGCCCCAAGCATCAATGCTCTGGCCAATTTCATTTTCAGTTCATGTTGAAGACGTGCTATGTAGAGTTGATTGTTAGCACAAAACACCATAAAAGAAATTATGTCTCAATTTCTGGGGCATCGATCAGTGGCGACTTAACTTGGGTTAAATTGCGATATAAGCTCTCTACGGCTCTATTCGCAATACCACTAATGAAAAACTGAGCGAAAAAGAAAGGATACTTACATATCACGTACAGTTTCACTGTAGGATGATATACAGAATTATCCTATGCAGCACATCTCCACATGTAGAAAAGACGGCTTTGAGGATGCTGGAGGCGGTTGACCAGGTCACTAGTTTTAGACCTCTTTTCAAGTAATATGGTACCTTGAGTGTCTTAGGTTTATTCACAAAAACTGGGAAACTTCTCACTCAGTGGTACACAATTATGAAACCAGGTTCAGTACTCACATTCTCAAAGAAATGAAAATGCTCAAATCGATCCTGAAGAAATGTGTATTTTATTCAATGATGTACCGCTTTTAGTCACTTGCGTTCTATTAATGGTTTGTACCTATATATAGGATTTTGTTATTTAAATATTGCTATTTCATATAACTGTTCGTTATGAATGTATGCGGACATAAGTATTATTATAATGCTATTCCTTTGACATTGACTTTACAGTTTTGAGGTGAATAATAAATTGATATTGATAATGCAGTTTTCATATTATACATCTAGCCTTTGCGTTGTATTGATGAAAATTTTTGAAGCCAAAAATAATGCTTGATTATAGAACAGGAAATTAATTTTGTGATTATTTTAGATTGCCCGCTTTCCATTGCCATCAAACAGAAATTAAATGACGCATCTTATCAGAATTTTTCAAGGGTCTACTGACAAAGTCACTTGGCCGAAATTTTTACAAATTACTCATTAGACTCTCGTTACCTTCATGTTCTACCATGTTTAACTTCCTAGACATATATCGATTTAAATTTATTGTTGTTGCTGATTGTCTTGCATATATTACAATTTTTAAATTATATTTCTCTGGTCTGTACTTCATTAGTCCTTTGTATTATGCATTGCTGATACGAATATACATTCTGTCAAGAAAGTACCGGGAATTATCGATTTAAATCTGGCGGGGCAATGAGGCAGGTAAAATTTTCCTAGGTTGGTACCACTGTCCTTAATTACTATGCCAAGCTTGAGCGGGATCTGTCAACTAGTGTGTTTGCAACAGCTGATTAAGTCAGTCGATATCAGAGTGCGTGCCGATTTTTACTATGGGTGATTACGTTGAGACGATAACGCGCCTTCTCACCGAGCTACGATTGTGACTGACTTTCTCGCCAAAAACTCAACAAACGTGCTTCAGCAACCACCGTATTCGCCGGATTAGGCTCCCTGCGACTTTTTCCTCTTCCCAAAACTAAAATTGCCCCTTCGTGGCACCCGTTTTGAGTCGATTGAAGCCATAAAACAAAATTCGGCGCGAGAGCTAAAGTCCATCCCGGAAAGCGCCTATAAAAAATGTTTCGATAATTGGAAGTGCCGTTGGCATAGATGTATTGGAGCAAATGGAGCCTATTTTGAAGGCGACCCAATAAATTTTGACGATTAAATGTAAAAATGTTGTTTTAATTGAAAATTCCCGGTACTTTCTTGACAGAGTAGTACTTATAATTTTCCTCATAACACCGAGAGGCGCTCGAGGAATACGAAATCATGTGTTCGTTTATCTAATGAGCTTTACTGTACAATATTTAACGATTTAAGTGACGATTGTGCCATTATTAAAGAATATTATTACTACGCCGTACAAAAAAAAGTCAGAAGTGTAAGAAGGGAATATTAATTGTATATGACCGGTTAATAATTGCAGGAATTATGTAAACGCTGTACTCATTGTATATTTAGTGTTACGTCTCTACTGTCAGATCTTCCTTCCAACATATCTTCATTTTATAACTATGTCTCAGCATAACTCACAAACATTAAATAAAAAACTGTGATTTTAATGCAACTGCGCTAGTTGTAAAATAGAATGATTTTCAGGTTGAACGGAATTAATTGAAGGACCAAGATTTCATTTTAAATTTAGTGCTGCAAGTGTTCATGTTCATGTTAACGTGTTAAAAAAGTTGTAGAAGGATTGTGGTTATTCTATATAACCAAAAGCATAAGAGTGGTACAAGGTTTCTGAAGGACATAAATAGTCGAAGATCATCTGTTGATGCCAATTTCCTATCACTCAGGAAGCATTGCGAGAAAAACACCGTAAATAACTAAATGACAGATGACAAATTTCGCATGAGCATAGAGAAAAAATGTGCCAGCTTAGTGACAAAGAGAATTTGGGCCATAGTCTTTTTGGCGGGCTTTTCAATGATTAATTCAAGGCACTTCTTGACTGTATATAAGTACAAAATTTTTTCGTTCTGCGATCCGCATATCCTATCAAAAGGCATAGAATTGAATTTCGAGAGCGCATTCTGCAATTTTCAATGGCAAAGATGTGTCCCGTGAAAAGGATTAATCAGCTCCAGCATCCAGAAATATGACGATAATTACGAGTTCGTGCGTTGTATTCCGAAATGAAATTGTTCAGTCGCTAGAACGTATCGAGAGAAACGGAAATGATAAAGGGATCGTTGAACAATTACGGTCTTTGTGGGTCTTCGAACAGTTCGACTTATTTTGCGTATATATGAGATGAAATGATTATGCGTTCGATGAGGGGAATCATCATTAAAGCGCACTTCAGATGCATTGTAGAAAGAGTTTTTGATGATGCCCTGAAATTTTTGAATTGAAATTTATCCAAACTGACATCCTGCATATATTCCGGATTCTTCTAATTGATTATCCAGTTATAAAGAGTATTTGTTGACATCTGATGTGGTTGCATTGTCGAAACGCTTGGAAATATCGTTATGATCTGAAAATTTAATAATATATAATATTCAAGCCGGAATGAGGTAACAGGTTGAATCATAATAGTCATAAGAAAAATATAAAAGAAAATCCAAGTCCTGTATTTTCCAAATTATATTGTACTTTCTTTTATTCAACAAAGTGCACACCCAGTGAAGTTTTTTGAACTCCTGTTGCTACAATTGGTTACTTTTTTCAAATTTTATTTTTCCTATGTTATCCCGAATAGTGCTTCTGGAACCTGTAATCTTCAATTCAAAGTCAATTGCTCCAGCTTAAAAAATAAAGTCATCTTTTTCCGAACCAAGCATTCAAAATTAAAATTTCGCCCAACTTCAATTGACTGTACTAAAAAACATTGTAGTATCTCAGTTTGGCCAGTTACGCCAAAAGTTAGCACATTTAATAAGGATTCTGAAATGCTATAACACTAACTTCATTCTTTTTTAGATTGGACAGAGAAAGGTTTTTCGTAAAGAAATTCAGTTATGTTTTATGACAAGATTTAATAAATTCACAAAAGATGTTCAAACATCCCTCCTTCAGCCACAATACAGGCACGATATCTTCTTAAAAAAGATTCAGCCATCTTGCTGAAACCATATTTCTCTGAAAATACTAAGTGACACATCTTCAAGTAAATTTGGCAACTGATTTCGTAGAAAACCTAAATAAATTTCAGCATTTAAAACTTCTGACAACTCAAAATGTTTTCCTAGAAAAAACGGAATTACTTTCCGAACAACCCAATAATATTTAACTGGATTTTATATTGGAATATACCTAATTAATACATTTCATACAGATTTGATATTGTTCCTCATTAAACAGATTTTTTTTAAATTTTTTCCCCAATTTTCCTGTGGAATAGCATCCAAATTATTATAAATTCTGAATTTCAGATTCACATTTCCAGGATTCATATAAATTTCCATATAATTTATTGAATTTTTGATTAATGTTAAAAATTTTATTTTGCTAATCAGACAGACATATATCGAAAGGCTCTATTTTGAGCGATTGCATTGTACAATTCCATATCAATTCAATAATATTATACTCTTTGATATAATATACATAATTACACTATCATAGCCCTTCTAACTCAAAAATATGGAATAAGCAAACTATATCATTTCTCTATAACCGTATCGAATTTCACGGAGCGAATAAATAGATTCAGAAAGTTAAAATTCATTTCAGCTAACGCGAAATAATTCTTGTTTTATTTCGCACATACATGTATAATTCGTTAAACCTACTTTATGGTTTATATTATCGGATAGTGTGTGTGACCTGTTAATGATCCTAAAAACTAATGGTTTTTCGGCAACCATAAACCGACTAACACGTATTGTTGATTATGCTTTTTTCTGAATTCTTTGGCCTTGATTATCGGCTATTTTCTTTATTTTATGATTCTATTGTGTCTAGTTAGCAGCAATTTTACGCCCAGGTGATTTTATGGCAATAGTGGGCTATAACGTCATAATATAATGTATACTGTATGAATTAGTTACCGGAAGAATATTGTAAACATGAAGCAGAGTAGATCTGTTACAGCTCCTACAAGTTTTAATTTTAAAGAATTTCTTAAAATTTAATAAATGTCGAATTGAATAAATGTTTTAGGTACACTTGGTAGACTTACAGAATTAAAACTCACCGCAGAGCATAAAAAGTAGATAAAAAGACCCTGAAGAAAATATGGACTATTGACCGAACTTACTCAATAAACGTGAGTGGATACAGGTCTCTTTTATACAGGCATTGTAAAAAATAAATTTCACTCCAACAATGCCTAACATAAACCTGAAAAATTCTTCGAAAGAAACTATCTTTAAAATGCTCCTTCAAAAAACTCTCCAAAAATATGCAGCGCATCATCAGAAGGGCATTTGAGATTCCCACCGAAAATTAGCAGTATTTTCAGATATAACTGTATCTTGAACATATTTTCTTCAAACTCTATGTATATTCTGTGGACGAACATATAATGTGACTGATAGTTTAGTGTTGAATCTCTTGGCAATCATTTGTGCTCTGTCGTTGTCTGAGTGTTTGTTGGTTTTTTTAGGTGATTGTTTTTATCTAGCTTCTATAACAAAAACATTGACAATTACCGGACAGAGTCCTGAACACCTTTCTAAAAATGGGTTGCATAATTTTTGAAAGAACTATTTGAAGAGAGGATTTTTCGAAGGGTTTTTTGGGTTTATGTTTGGCATTCTCAGAGTGAAATTTGTTTTCCTCAATGTCGGTATGAAACAGCGCTTTATCCACTAACGTTTTTTGAATAAGTTCGGTCAATATTCTTTAGATCCTTTTTATACTTTTTAATTCTGTACAACGTGTGTTAATTCCATATGTCTATTGAAATTAACATTGTCACTAAGACATTCATTTAATCAAATTTCAAAACAATTTTTAGGACAATTTCAAAATTCTTTTACGCTCTTTTACCGCTAAAAATTATAATTTGTATAGGGTAACGAAATTAATCTGCTTGATAAAGGGTTGGCCATCTAGAGTTTGCATTTTGAAGTAGTGGTTATTTAAAGTCTAGCAAGACATTTGTCACTCCTGTTTATATTAAAGAAATGGGTCGATCTATGCTTGAACAAAACTAGGAAATATTAGAAACTTTGTCCAAAGTAGTGCAATTTAGGCGGGAAAAATTGTTAAAAATTAACGTGGAAACTTTAATAGAAATTAAATAACTTCACGAAAATTTGTGGATCACTTTGTTCGTAAAAGCTGGAATTTAATTTGATAAAACAACCCTCTTCAGTGAGCAGCCATGAAAACATTGCTGCTGTAGTTCAGAATGTGTCTGAACATCAACGCTTCATCGTGCTCAAGAACATTTTTCGCATTGAGATGAATTTTGCATAAAGACCTCGGTATGAAGGCTCACAAAGTTCAACTAGTGCAAGAAGTGAAGCTTTGTAACCATCTAATGAGTTTCCACGTCGCTCAATGATATCATGGCTGAGGATGAGGATTTTTCCAGAAAAATCATTTTGAACGATGAAGCTAATTTTCATCTAGGAGGACCCTTTTTTCGGTGCGGATCCGTTGAAGATAAGTGTTACGCTAACAATGAAGTCTATGGGAGCATCTCATTGAGTCTCGGTCAATAAGCAACCTTATTCCAGGCAGACCTATTCGCCATCGAGACCGCGGCGGATCTGCTGATAAAACGGCAAATCCACCATGGCACAGTCGAAATATTAAACGATAGTCAGTCAGTTCTAAAAGCTCTAAAATCCAGCTGTTGTACAGAATCACTCTTGTTTGGATACCGAGCCACTCAAACTATTTGGGTAACGAAGTGGCAGATCGGCTGACGTTTGCTGGAGCCACGCTGCCTCTGGTAGGCCTTGAACCATTCCTAGGAATACCACCTGACGTGGGTAAGTGGACGATAACAGGCAGAAGGAATTCAAGACTAAAGTCTTTCTGGCTGACACATCCAGGACTGAAACATTCGAAGGAGTTCCCCAAAACGGGTTCGAACCAAAAGATGGCAGGCCTAGCGCTAAGTCTGGACAAGGCCAAACAAAGAATATTTGTCGGAATTATGACAGGTCACTGCAGGCTGAAAGCGCATTTGCACAAAATCGGTCTGGTTGAAGACGATGAATGCAGGCTGTGCCTTGAGAACACTGAAACAGCCTTGCACATCGTCTCAGAGTGACCAGCGGTGAGTGGCTTCAGATTCGAGGAATTTGGTCAGGCTATTAGAGTCCACTGCGATCTGAAAAGATTTGCCCGAACAAAATTACCGGTTTAATCTAAAAACTGGCTCTCGTCGGCGAATTATAAATTAGGGGTGAGCCACAATAGTCCGCGTGGACTCAGTGGCAGGGTGGACATCATGAATTCTATCGGTTAGGTTAGTGGCATGTGGGCTTGGCTCTTTCACCAGGTGACTATTCAGCAGTACCCACGGCCTGTCCAGGAAGCAGATAGTGTGATAAGGATACGCCTTATCATCGAGCATTTGCGAGAACCACTCCGAAGTGTTGAACCCGCCAAGCTTCCAGTTTCGGCTTCATTGACCGTAACTGGTAGCAGCGAAGTACTATCCAACATCTACTGGCTTCTTATTCACCCACCCTAACGCAGTCCCACAAACCATGATAATCTCAAGAATTGATGGTTCAATTGATCCTGGTACGAGCCCGTCTTCCGGTCCAAGACGGATCAAGACCCACAAACCTTTGCGATGTTATTCAATCGATCCTGTGCCGGGCACCAACGGTCTAACCGTATCGTCAAGGTCCACAAACCCCAGAAATGTCTCGCAATCGATCCTAGTTTACGACTAAGCCGGTCGGACCATCAAGTCCCGCTAAACCCAGAAGCAGATATCCTGAACATAAGTTTTTGCGAACGGATAGATGAGATAACCTTCTAGTCTGGCATGCAGACTTTCAACCACTGCCCCCTCGAGTCCAACACCAATTGGGTGGCCAGGTCGTACGAATAGTTCCCGCGGGCGTCCACCTTCCCGAAGTCACGCAGTATGCTACATAACGCATTCGGCCGTTGGACAGAAAAATCCGGAGATATACTGCAATAGGGTAGAGATACGTTAGTTTTAAGGGTGAAGCCCTGTGCTGTGACATACACCCTTGTCACTGATTTGGACAACGCGGCTCAGCCCCTCCATTTCACCTTTGCGGTGATACTGAGGCCTCATTCGGTTGAACTCTCACCAAACGGGTCCAGTGAACGGCGCGAATGACATGGCTTTAGGCATCAAGACTTAATCCTCCATTCCACAGGGATGAAACTAGGATCTTAGTCAAGACTAGTGCCCCCAGCGCGTCAAGCTACAATGTCATGGGGGCGCGGTAGGGTGGACAAACGCCCACACTCACTATAAATAGTAACAATAATAACAAAACGCTAACAATACAGAAACGTTTGATGTCCCAAACCTCGAAATCGAACTTGTCATTCATGAGATTACAGATCCGATTGATCTGAAAATTGGTATTTTGAAGAATAGTAATGATACACATGTCCTTGCGAAATTTCATGAGGATCGAATGATTAGAAGATGATAAAGACAGATCAGCGTTGATAGCTTTTTTACCACTGAATATCCTATTATGTATCCAACCCATTGTCTTCCGCAGCACCATTTTTGACGTGATGAAATTCACTAGATCAACATCATTGTTGCGTATTGGAATTGAATGTTACATGAACCAAGGTCGTCGGCTTGATTACGGCTGCCCATAATACCCACCTGCATCGGGACAATTGACAATTTTCGGGTGTACGTCCTCCGGATCGGACGAATTTTGCGAGCAAACTATCAATTATTTCGAGTATTTGCGTGAAGTGTGTCATTTTCGTTATCCACGGCAATGAATTATCGGCGATTGTGCCAGTAATCAGGCGCAGTTTCGTCGACTACCAGTATTTGCGCACGATGGCCGTGAAAATAGAGTGCGGTTGGACGTGGATGCTGCATGAAGGTTCTGCGAATGCGATATTTCGATTTGATGGAAAATAATGAGGAGTTATCAGATCATAATTTTCCTGGTCGGGCGGAAATTCCACTCTGCTTGCCGAACTCAACAGAAGAGTATGAATGTTATAGCAGTGCTCTTAAAATTGTTCTGTAAACGGCGATATTGGCGTTAATGCTTTTTCTCATTCTAGAGGTTGTATTTTTAAGTAGTGATTATTTCGAGTCTGCCAACACTTCTGTCATTCGTGTTTTGACAGAAAGTTAGTTTAATATTTGACATTAACGAAACGGTTCGATTTACGCTTCAGATATAGGAAATTGAAGCAAGTTGTAGAAATTACTATGTTTTACTACCAATCAATTGATATTTTCACATTTATTTGTGACTCGAGTTTCGGGAATTAACTATCCCATTTTCAGACAACTGAAGACTTAACAAGCAGGACAGGGTATTTATGTATATAGTTCAGGCAGAAGAGGTGATAAAACACGTTGAAAAAGAGAGGGCGGCTAACAACTATCGGGTGTTTTTTTAGAGTGATAGAACTTTCGATAGGGATAACTGTGATTTAACAGAAGGTTATGTTATGTTATTTATGGCGAGCGGGCCTCTGTCCACCCTACCACTGCGTCCGCACGGACTATTGTGGTTGACCCCTAATTTATATCTCCCCGACGAGATCCAGTTTTTGGATAAAACCGATAATCCTGTTCAGGGGTAATTCTTTCAGTTCGCAGTGGGCTATAAAAGCCTGGCCAAAGACCTCGAATCTGATGCGACTCACTACTGGCACTCTGAGACAATGTGCATGGCTGTTTCAGTGTCCTCTAGACACAGCCTGCATTCATCATCTTCAGCCGGACCGATTTTGTGCAAATGCTCTTTCAGTCTGCAGTGACCTGTCCTAATTTCGACAAGTGTTCTTAGTTTGACCCTATCCAGACCTTGCCCTAGGTTCGCCATCTTTTTTTTCGAAGCTGTTCCAAGGAACAACTTCGAATGTTTCAGGCCAGAATGGCTCCGCCAGAAAGACTCTAGCCTTGAGTTTATTCTGCCTGTTATCGCCTCTTTAGCCACGTCATGTGGTATTCCCAGGAATGGTTCCGGTCCTACCAGAGGCAGCGCAGCTCCAGCAAACGCCAGCCCATCTGCCTCCTCGTTACCCAAATAGTTTGAGTGGCTCGGTATCCAAACCAGAGTGACTTTGTATTTTTTTTTGGTACCTTAGTTAGGATCATAGAGCACATCAGAACAACTGTCAATTTATTAACGGACGGATGAGGAGAAATGTAAATATTATTTATGGCCATAAAGTGATTTCTCAATAAAATTAAGTTTACGTGACTTACAAATTACGGCTTTTTTAAATTACTATCGGGTGTTTTTTTTAGAGTGATAGAAGTTTCGATAGTGATAACTTTGATTTGACAGAAGGTAGAAGTCATGTTGTTTTGACATTTCTGTTCAGCAAGCGTTGACAAATCATCATGGAGAGACTCACGCCGCAACAACGTTTACAAATTGTTGAAATTTATTTTCAAAATCAGAGTTCTCTTCGCCAAACTTATGGAGCACTTCTTGAAATTTATGGTTTACGTAATCGTCCATCAGAGCAGCTTATTCGTCGAACTATCGAAAGATTTCGGACAACATTTTTGTAGAGAGTTGCCTGGCATGTAGAGATACCTTTTTGAATTCTTCGGAGGTAATTGATTAAACGTAAACCAATTAGTATGCAAATTCTTGGTTAAGCATACTTCAAATGGGGGTGAAAGAGGGGTGTATATTAGAATTTAATGCTTTATTATATTGTATTACCTAAAATACATATAACACAAGCTTAGAGAGTTGAATTATTTTACCCAAATTGAGGGAGTTGTTTCGTGACCAGATGTGGAATGTAATCCGGCTCATAGAGACCATGTACAGATTTGTCAGCAGAAGTAAATATAGTACAAGTGTACAATTTTGAGATTTAGAGTTGTTGACCCAGATTGAGGTGGATACACTATCTTGATCCTGGAATAGTTCTTCCTTGAGTTTTTTCTATTGTTGTTCACGACACAGAATTCAATTTTATTGGTTTCACTTCAGTTTTTAGTTCACTTCTCACGACTTAATATCTAATTACAAATGAATAATGTGCATAATACATTCACTTCCAGGCCTTTACTGCGTTATGGGTAACTGAGAGAGAGACTTCCTTGGAAGTGAAAAATGCGAATATAAAATAATTCAAGCGTAGAGATAAAAATGTTTCACAAGTTAAGAGAGCATCGGAGATCATTTTCTCTATTCGATGTAACAACAACAACAAGACGAAGAACTGTACGTACAGAAAAAAATATCGCTCCTGTAAGTCATAAAGTCCGTAAATATCTTGATCTACACCCATACAAGATCCAACTGGTTCAACAACTAAAGCCACTTGACCATAATAAGCGTCGTTTATGTGCTGGTTGGGCCCTAGAACAGCTTGAAGTTGATCCACTTTTTTATCGTAAAATTGTGTTTAGTGATGAAGCTCATTTCTGGTTGAACGGCTACGTAAACAAGCAAAATTGCCGTATATGGAGTGAAAACAATCCTCAAGAAGTTCTGCAGGTTCCATTGCATCCTGAAAAATCCACTGTATGGTGTGCTTTACACGCTGGAGGCATCATCGGTCCATATTTCTTTAAAAACGATGCTGGAGCTAATATTACAGTGAATGGTGCTCGTTACAGATCAATGATCAATGACTACTAGTTTCAAAATTTGAATGGTATCGACCCAGAAGTGCTTTGGTTCCAACAAGATGGTGCTACACCTCATGCTACTACCGTAACAATTGACTTATTGAAAGAAAGATTTGGCGATAACATTATTTCGAGAAATGGTCCAATTAATTGGCCTCTAAGATCATGCGACATAACTCCAGTGAATTATTTTCTTTGGGGTTATGTCAAGTCATTAGTATATGTTGATACACCAGAAACAATAGACGCTTTGGAAGCCAACATAAGTCGTGTTATTGATGAAATAAGGCCTGAATTACTAGAAAAAGTGATCCAAAATTGGTCTGGTCGAATGCGGTTCCTCAGAGCTAGTCGTGGTGGACATATGCCGGAAATTATTTTTAAAACATAAATATCATGAAATTATCTTTCAAATAAAAAAAAATGGCTTCAAGCTTAATTTAAATGTGTTTTATTTCAATTTCAAGTTCTACCACTCTGAAAAAATCACCCGATATTGGGATGTCGGCACGCCAAAGATTGGTAAACAGATGTTACTTATTCAAATATCCCAAATACTTTAGATTTGCCTAGATCTGTACTCATTATTTTCAAATTATTTTTATTGGGACCTAATTTTAAAACTTTAACAGATTCTAAATAATCAAGTTTCTTTCCTTTTAATTCTACATGTAAAATTTAAAGATTGTGTTGTTGGAAAGGAATGGCCGTTTTCTAAACAATGATTGGCAATCATTTTATGTTCGTTGAACCTCGTCTTGAAGGAACGTCCTATATATTTATTACTTCACGTCGAACAAGATAACTCATAAACTCCCGATTTGTGTATGTTTGGAGTTGGATCCTTTGCGTAAAATAATACGGATGATAATTTATTTTGTGTTTTGAAAGCAATGTTAACATCTGATTTTGAAAAACTATTGGCCACTTTTTGACTTATGCTACCGAAGTACGATAGAAAAATGAAGTTTTTGTTTGCTTTATGGGATAAATTTGATATATAGCTGTTTCAGATTTTTTCTGTCGAATTAAATTATATTGGGGTTGAAACCGTTGTTCGCGGCTATTGATTTTATAGTTTGGACTTCAAATTCGCGGTTATTTTTTATGAAGGTAATGCGAAAGCTCTATGGCCTATTTGCCAAGTTGTCTCCTTTATAAATAGCCCTACCTATGAAATAGAAAACGAATTAAATGGAATTTTTAAAAAACTTACTAATTTCTCTCGGAAATACATAATGAAAAATTCCATAAAATTAACAACGAAATTAAAAAATTTTACTTTAACAAATAATTCCTACCTAGTATGCCTGGATATAGACAAAATGTTTCCAAATATACCCAGAAAAGATAGCATTCATTCAGCTTCAGAAATTCCTGAAAAATCACATTTAAATCCCGTAATACACAGTTATTTCAGCGCCCTTTTAGAGCAATGCCTGCTTAAAAATCATTTTCTATTTAACAATAAAACAATTAAACGGCCCATCTATGGGCTCACCACTGAGTCCACTCCTTGTAGATATATTTATGTCGAAATAAAAAATAAAATGTTCAATTCAAAATTGAATTGTGAATATTCATTTCTGGTACAGATACATGGTATAGATAGTATGTATTCCTATTGACTCCAATCACCCACATTCACAAAAAATGACAGCGTATCAATCGATGATCCAGAAAGCTTTCGCATTACCCTCATCAAAATATAATCGCGAAGCTGAAGCCAAAACTATAAAATCAATAGCCGCGAACAACGGTTTCAACCCTTATATAAAAGATGATTTGATCCGACAGAAACAATCTAAAATATGTATAAACCAAATTTATGCCATCATAAAACTAAAGAAAACAAAAAATTCATTTCTCTATCGTACTTCGGTAGCAGAAGTCAAAAAGTGGCCAATAGTTTTTTAAAATTAAATATTAATATTGCTTTCAAAACACAAAACAAATTATCATCCGTATTATTTAACGCAAAGGACCCAACTCAAAACACACACAAACTGGGAGTTTATGAGTTAACTTGTTCGAAGTGCAGTAATAAATATATAGGACAGACTGGATGTTCCTTCAGGACGAAGTTCAACGAACATAAAATGAATTTCATGAAAAGTAAACAAACTTCACCTTTTGCCACTCATTGTTTAGAAAACGGCCATCCCTTTCCGAAAAAGGATAATCTTAAAATTTTACATGTAGAATCGAAGGAAAGAAATTTGATTAATTAGAATTTGTTGAAATTTTCAAATTAGTTCACAATCAAAATTATGTGAAAATAATGGATTACTGTACGGATCTATGCAAATCCAAAATATTTGAGATATTTAAATAAGTAAGATCTGTTTACCAATCTTTTTTGGCGTGCCGACATCCTTACAGTTGTAAGCCGTCCTCTCTTTTTTAACCCGTTTTCATCAACTCTTCTGCCTGTATAGGCATAAACACCCTGTCTTGCTTGTTAAGTCGTCAGTCATCTGAAGATGGGATAGTTAATTCCCGAAACTCGAGTCACAATTAAATGTGTAAAATATAAGTTTATTGGGAAATTCAATAGAAATTAAAGGCAATCATGGCAATCTTTGGATCGTTTTGATAGTGAAAATAAGTAAATTAGTGATAATAAAAAATGATAGAAAACTAAGTAATTCCTTATTTTATTTCATTCAGAGTAACCTTATTTGAAATATTCAATCCAGGATGCTTTGAACAAACAATTTTTCTGATACCGAACGTCAAAACCCTATTTAGAATGTATGAAATACAAAAAATTGCAGATCTATTAACATTTGAGATTCCATTTCTTGTACTACCCAAATTAAACAAGACGTCACTAATAGAGCGTGTTTGGCTGGAATCTAAACTCGAAAGGTTGAAGTCCTCCTGTAAATTCTTATTTACGTCGAACATCCACCAGTTCAATGGGAGGCAGTAAGTATCTGGAAGCATTATATCGATCTCTTCCCAGCCCCATCTCTCATCTGCAGGGCTTCAGCTACACTTCACTTCGACGTCGCCCTTAAGAGTCGTTTCAATCGTCGATCTCCCCGATAGCTTAGCGAGAAGCTATCATAACCTGAAAAGCTGGCGATATTTCAACATTTTCAGACGTGAACCCTAACCTATTCATCCCATCGAATACCTGCCGTTTGAAAAATCAGAACCTATTCAACAAGTAGCGCGGGCGAGGGTGGCGTCCCCACCATGCCCCGCGTTGGGTCCATAAAAAGGCTTCGGCTCTCCTGAAATTAGGGATTTTACCCGTATATAGTTTCGGGATTAGAACGTGCCTCGTCGTCTCGCTACGGGTTTATTCTTCAATTAAAATAAATGTACGAGTGAAATTGCTTCCCTCGTACGAGATATAATTATACACAACGTAGGTCGCTTCGTATATTTTGATCATGTCGGTTTAAAAGGCCACCCAGATTAGGTCATAATTGATTCGGGAAATACGGTCGGATGTTCTATCTTCTTCTGGAATCGATTTGGCGATGTTATAGTCGATTACCTTTATCGACGAAATATTTTTGATATATTACAGAATCATTTTGAATATTCGATTGGTGGTAATTCTTTTAAATGAAAAAAAAATTAAATTTACTCAAACTAAGACAAAATTTTATTTATTAACAAGATTATTCAAATATTTTAATATTTACAGAAACATTCTGTTGGTCTTCTTCATATTTAATTTCAAAAAATCATATTTAATATTATAACTTCACTAATTAAATTAATGTCATATGTTATTTATGGCGAGCGGGCATCTGTCCACCCTACCACTGCATCCGCACGGACTATTGTGGTTCACCCCTAATTTATATCTCCCCGACGAGATCCAGTTTTTGGATAAAAGCGATAATCTTGTTCAGGGGTGATTTCTTCAGTTCGCACTGGGCTATAAAAGTCTGGCCAAAAACCTCGAATCTGATGAGACTCACCGCTGGGCACTCTGAGACGATGTGCATGGCTGTTTCAGTGTCCTCAAGACACAGCCTGCATTCATCGTCTTCACCCAGACCGATTTTGTTCAAATGTGCTTTCAGTCTGCAGTGACCTGTCATAATTCCGACAAATGTTCTTAGTTTGGCCCTAGCCAGACCTAGCGCTAGGTTCGACATCTTTTTGTTCGAAGCTGTTCCAAGGAACAACTTCGAATGTTTCAGGCCAGAATGGCTCCGCCAGAAAGACTCTAGCCTTGAGTTCATTCTGCCTGTTATCGCCTCGTTAGCCACGTCATGTGGTATTCCCAGGAATGGTTCCGGTCCTACCAGAGGCAGCGCAGCTCCAGCAAATGCCAGCCAATCTGCCTCCTCGTTACTCAAATAGTTTGAGTGGTTCGGTATCCAAACCAGAGTGACTCCGTTATACATACCGAGCCTGTTTAAAGCCGTGCGGCAACTCCAGAGTGTTTTGGATAATGTCATATAAGTACCACTTATATCAAAACAAATATTCGTTATAAGACATCCCAATGATATAAGAAAATCCAATAAATATAAATTGTTAACAAAAATCCTATAAATTAAATATTGTGAGTAGACAAAATTTTGTTCCTGCTTATCCCTCTCATGAAAACATATCTTTCAAAAATGTTCAACATAATTTTAAGAATTTCATCATAAAACTATCTTACTTAGAGTATTTAATATTATTGGATATCTAACTAAGTTACTTTTTAGAAAATCTCAAGATATGTAAAAACATTACTAAAAAACAAGTTTTAAGAGAAACTTTGCTTCGTCAGTACTCAATCAGATTATTCAATAGAATATAACATCAATCAACAGAAAATATTTTCTCAACTTTAAATTCAGAAAGCTTCTTGATAAATGAATAATTAACATTTAAATGGAGAATAATGTTAACTCGAAATAAATAATTCTGTGGTTCACCATTGATCTTAAAGATTGAAAGGCAATTTAACGACCTCCGTTGTAGCACAAGGACCATCTGTATAAAGAATGTTGAGGAAACCAAATAATTATATGTTATGAATAAAATAAAATAAACGGAGGTTTTTACTTAATAGAAGGTATATAAAATTATTTAAATATTTTAATATTTACAGATATATTCTGTTAGCCTTCTACTCATTCAATTTCAAAAAATTGAATTCAATATTATAACTTCAGGAATTAAATTAATGTCATATACGTACCACTTATATAATATCAAACAACATATAAAATAAACATTCATTATAAGTCATCCAAATGATACAACAAAATCCAATAAATATAAATTTTTAACAAAAATCCTATAAATAAATACTTTGAGTAGGTAAATTTTTTTTTCTGCTCATCCCTCTTATGAAAACAGATATCTTTCAAAATATTCAAATAATCTTATATACCTTCTATCAAGTATAAACCTGCATTTATTTTATTTTATTAACAAGATTTAGACTGTTTCAAGACAAGGTGCGAAATATACTAAGTGACATTCAAAGTGTTACACCCAAATGGAGCAATTTCTTCAACATGATTTTTTGCAACAGAATAATTTGTAGAGTCACTACTTCAACTGTTTATCTTCAATAATTTTCGACAAAAACAAAATTTCGCCTTTTTGTTTTGCATGCAGAACATAACAAAAGATTCTGAATGCGAGGACGTCAAAATTATCACCATGTTAGCAACTTTGAGAGGGATAGAATTGTTGCCTATCGCAAAAATGGCCGCCGTGTTAATTGTACTGTAATAACTGAAGGCGTGTATGTCCTGTATGTGCAGAAGAAGATGTATTAATACAAATAAAACCAAATGGTCATCCAGATAAGTGATGTCGATCCATTTCTCTGGCAACATGCGGATTGACATTATCTGATTGAAACTTTCGATTGTGTCAAAGTATGAAATCACTTATAGTTCGATGCCTTCTGAATGTAACACCGGTTTTACATATTGTCTCTAATGAAAACTGCTACAATATGTAGTAGAAACTCATACCATAATGCCCACAGCAAGGTTGTGTTGAATTGTTTATTCTATCTTTCACCCTTGTTCGACAACCATGCGTCCTCAGACAGATACCATCTGATACCATTTCAACGGTTCAAACGGACGCCTTGCATAAATTTCACGGATGTCCAAGTTCTCACCAGACAATGAGGTTTTGGTTGTTATTTAGCTAGAATTAGGAAAAGTGCAGAGAAGCTGCGATGCCTGTGCGGTGCAAAAGTGATCCACGTTACAGACTAATAGACCCAGGAGTTAATCAACTTGGCTACCATTTTTGCTTCCCCTTTCTCTAAGATGAGAGGACTATGATAATGATTGCGAAATCCAACCTATCTCTATTTGAAGGTAAGACACAGGGCTGTCTTTAGCCTATCACTATCGATAACTTATACGACGGACAACATGAAACTGATGACGTGCCATCAATAACTCTTCTGAAATGCATCACCAACGAAACCATTGTCTAAGAAATGCCAGCAGTACAACGCACTACCCTAACTCACGAGTTGTGTAGTCTCTTATAGTGGACAAGATTCTGCAGAAACAAAATGCTCGTGCAGTGATAGCGACAAAACGAAAAGACGTTCAGTGTGAAATCACCATGAGTTAAGAAATCAGAAAAATGCCACAAAGGACTCAGATGGAACTTTGAATTAATCATTTGTATCTTGTAACTACCCAACTTAATGTCATTTTTTGGTCAATATGGAAAATGTGCCTCCAGACACCTTGATACTGATTGAATTCCTGTCCACCAAAGTCTTCCTACACTAAAGTAGAAGGTTATGTCGATGCACAAGTGTGACAGTTTTTCGATAGTTCTGAAGCTGCTTAATTTGTTCTTAAGAGCCAGCCATAAGTCTCAATCAGTGATCTTGGCGCTGTAGAATTTCTCTGTAACATCCAGAGCCACTATCTCGGTGCCCTCCTCCTTCTTGTTTCCACGATTATTGTTCACAGGTGCTCATAACGACTTACTGGTTCTTTTAGAAACTTCTCTTAACCACAAACCGACTTCGAGTAACACTAGAATTCAACCTCTGTCAAAGTTTCTGAGGAAACCTGACAAATTTCTCATCATTATACGACCTTGCAACTACCTTAAGGGATTAATATGAAAATTTAAATACTTCTTCCTCAAATGAATAATGATCGAATAAAGATGTATGGGTGTTCTTTTTTTTGTAATTGTAATTTTCAATTTTTAATGGATGACTACATCATGATGAACCGATTATGCATTATGTTCCGCAATATCCCAAAGAAACTGAAAATGTGACGAATTTAGCCATCCATCTTTCTTCCTCGGAAAGGTGGCATTATCATTCTTCTGGTTGAACGCCAGCGGCTTGTTGCGCTGCACTTGTTGAATCCAGACATTTATCGCAGTTTCTGGCAAGTATCCCAGCAGCCAGACGACCGGGAAGCGGGTTGTTCAAGGCGACCGAGGCAGCAGCGCGTGCCTGCTACCCTGTAACAACGATTTTATTGAATCTGGGGCCAATTGCCCGTGAATGGAGATGGCAATTTGAGGTCAGAATTAGTTTTAGCGGGTCCGAGCTTAGATTACCCGCTCCCCGCCGTCTGCCGGGTTTTCTGTTTTTCTGGACGAGATTACGAATCAGGCCCGATTGCCATTAGGTCGGAAACGCCTTGACCGACCTGGGGATTACCTACTTATGGTCTTGTTACCCGGCGCGGGTTCAGGGGTAATTGAGGCTTTTTTCTTTTTGGCTTGTCGACGAAGGTTTGACTGTGAGTGCGCTCTGCTGGAACTGGCCTCGATTGAACTCTAGGAAATGTACTTGTTTCTGATGAAAAATATTCACGAATAGATCTCAGGATCCAAAATAGAAATTTCCACGTAACATAAGGTTATTTAACAACAATATTGACAGAACGGATGTATTAATTGAAAAAGGTTTATCATGAATCCTCGAATGGTGTCGTTTTTTTATATATTAGGTATGTCCGTAAAGTATTCGACCTGAATTCATTTCTTCGCCCCAAAGCGTTGCGAGGTATGAGCCAGTTTTATCTGATGTATCGGGTATTTATTTTAGAGCTATAGAACTTCAAATTGAAATAAAACACATTTAAATTAAGATTGAAGCCAATTTTCTTAGTTGACAGATAATTTTATGACATTTATGTTTTGAAAATAATTTCCGGCATATGTCCACCACGACTAGATCTGAGGAACCTCATTCGACCAGACCAATTTTGGATCACTTTTTCGAGTAATTCAGGTCTTATTTCATCAATAACACGAGTTATGTTGGCTTCCATATCGTTTCTGGTTTATCAGCATAAACCCAAAGAAAATAATCCAGTAGAGTTGTGTCGCATGATCTTGGAGGCCATTTAATTGAACCATTTCTTGAAATAATGTTATCGCCAAATTCTTTCAATAAATCAATTATTACGGTAGCAGCATGAGGTGTAGCACCATCTTGTTGGAACCAAAACACTTCAGGGTCGATACCATTCAAACTTTGAAACAAATAGTCAGTGATCATCGATCTGTAACATTAGCTCCAGTATTGTTTTTAAAGGAATATGGACCGATGATGCCTCCACCGTGTAAAGCTGTTCATTTTTCAGGATGCAATGGAACCTGCAGAACTTTCTGAAGATTTTTTTCACTCCATATACGGCAATTTTGCTTGTTTACATAGCCGTTCAACCAGAAATGAGCTTCAACACTAAACACAATTTTACGATAAAAAATTGGTCAACTTCAAACTGTTCTAGGGCTCAATCAGCAAACAGACGACGCTTATTATGGTCAAGTGGGTGTAGTTCTTGATCTGTAACGAGTATCATTCACTGTTACATTAGCTCCAGCTTAGTTTTTAGAGAAATATGAACCGATGATGCCTCCAGCTTGTAAAGCACACCATACAGTACATTTTTATGATGTAATGGAACCTGCAGAACTTCTTGAGGATTGTTTTCACTCCATATACGGCAATTTTGCTTTGTTTAACCAGAATCAGAACTAAGCTTCATCACTAAACACAATTTTACGATAAAAAAATTGATCAACTTCAAGCGGTTCTAGGGCCCAATCAGCAAAAAACGGCGCTTATTATGGTCAAGTGGCTTCTTGAACCAGTTGGATCTTGTATGGGCGTAGACCAAGATCTTTACGGAAAATTTTCCATGTGGTGGGTGCACAGCGTACAACTTGAGGTTAACGTCGATGAATAGGCAAATCTGGATCATCATTAACACTATGACTTACAGGAGCGATATTTTTTTCTGTACGTACAGTTCTTTTTCTTGTTGAGAAAATGTTGTCCGATGCTCTCTTAACTTGTGAAACATTTTACAACTCCCTCAATTTGGGTAAAATATTTCAACTCTGAACTTGCATTATATGTATTTGAGGCTGTGAATAAAGCATTAAAGTCTAATATACATCCCTCTTTCACCCCCATTTGAAGTATTTTGAACCAAGAATTTGCATACTAATTGGTTAACGTTTAATCAATTACTTTCGAATAATTCAAAAATGTATCTCTACAAACCAAGCAATTCTTTACACATTCTGAAAGGTTTTCAAGAAATTTTTAGATTAATTTTGTAGAGATTTCAGAGAATTCATCCAGTTATTATTTTAAATAACTTAAATGATAATCGATTTCTAGAATACCGATAAAACATCTTATTGAATACTAATATCAATATCAATATGGAATACTTATTCGGAAAACATTATCATTTTTATATTGACGGTCAGCGATTGTGATTCTGAGAATATTCTAAAGTTTTGTGACTAGCTCAATGAAAATAATTTAATTCTGTGAAATAGTTTTCTCCAGATTTGGAAAGATATTTCATCCGAGTTCCCTAGAATAAGTAGGAGAAATTCCGAAAAATCATTCACTGATTGAGATGTGTCGTAACAAAAATTATCCGAATAATTTCTACCGTAAGTTAAATTGTTTAAACTATTTTAAATATACGTTAGTTATTACGTTAATTATTCAAATAAAATTTTTATTTTTCGTGTCTGCTGAATGCAAGAAATGACTTTCTGGGAAAATGTTAGGTATTCAACTCTCTACATTATTATGAAAAAAAAAAATACAAGATGTTACGTTTGAGAAAATCGAAATATAAAAATTTGATATTTATATTTGGTAGGTTGATCATTTAGGAACGATGGACGATTATGTAAACCATAAATTTCACGAAGTGCTCTATGAGTTTGGCGAATAGATCACTGATTTTGAAAATAAATTTCAACAATTTGTAAACGTTGTTGCGGCGTGAGTCTTTCCATGATAATTTGTCAATGTTTACTGAACAGAAATGTCAAAACAACATGGCTTCTATCTTCTGTCAAATTGCAGTTATCCCTGTCGAATGTTCTATCACTCTAAAAAAAACACGCTATACTTGCCTTTTGTGTATACGTTGGTCAGGCAAGTAGATCTTTTGGAACTAGAATACCTGAACACCAAACAAAAAAAGCCTTGGGTCGCGCGCAGGGTGAGCTTTGGCCGAAGTGCTTTTTCCGTTTCATTTGTCCTTAGGAAGGTTATTATGAGTGATGAATCCTGAAATTATGGTTATAACTCTGAAACTTAACAACAATCTTCACGATTATTCATAGGAGCCACGACAGAGAAAAGCACGTCAAGGTCAAAGCGTTGTTAAGTCAGTGCTGATAATTTTTTTCGATTGTTTCGATTGTGCACTACGAATATGCCTCAAGGCGTCAGACGATCAACAAAGGATATAACGTTAAAGTTCTGAAATGACTGCGTGTTGTCGTAGGAAGAAAACGACCGCATTTCTTCTAAAACGGTGACAGGTCAAAATTAGAACCATGTTTATATATTAAAAGAAGTAAAAAAGAACTGATAATAATAGCAGTATTTGTAGATGATTTTTTTGTGTTTTCTAATTGTCAAGATATGGTAAATGATATTAGGAATGTACTAATGAAAAAATTTAAGATTAAAGACTTAGGACAGTTAAAACAATGTTTAGGCATTAGAATTCAAATGTATAAAGATGATTCCATTTCACTGGATCAAAAACATTTTGTGGATTATTTATTAAATAAATTTAATATGTCAAATTGTAATGGTGTTGATACACCTATTGAGAATAATTTAAAGTTAGAGAAAAGTGTTGATGTTTGTAAACAATACCCATTTCAAAAATTGATTGGAAGCTTAATGTACTTAAGTGTCCCAACTCGCCCAGATATATCTTATAGTGTAAGTTTTTTGAGCCAATTTAATAATTGTTATTCACTTATACATTGGAAACATGCAAAACGAATTTTCAGATATTTAAGCAAAACTAAGTCTTATGGGCTTATGTTTACTAAAGATGATTGTAACTTAGACGGTTTTGTTGATGCAGACTGGGCCTCAAATACTGTAGATCTTATACAGGTTTTTACTTCAAGTATTCAGGATCTGTTATCTCATATGAATGTAGAAAACAGCAGACTACAGCCCTATCTAGTACAGAGGCTGAATACATGGCGATAACTGAAGCTTGTAAAGAGGCTATATATTTAAAGAATTTATTAAACGAGATTGTAGACTTTTGTAATTATACAATAACCTTGTACAATGATAATCAAGGAGCTCAGAGGTTGACAGAGAATCCATTGTTCCATAAAAGAACTAAGCACATTGATGTGCGTCACCCTTTTGTTAGAGAAGCAGTTGCTAACGAACATGTAAAAATGGTTTATCTGCCAACATCTGAAATGCCTGCAGACCTGTTAACGAAGGGCTTGAGTAGTGTCGAACATAGCTATTTTGTTAAGAAACTAGGCATGCATATTGTTGTGTAATTTTAAGAAAAATTTTTTTTTTTTGGGCTGAGTATGCATTTGCTGAATTGTTTGTGACAGTATAATTTTTTTTTATAGTTATTTAGGGTTTAGATTATTTTGATAAGTTGAGGTGTTAAAGATAATATCAAAATAATAATTTTATAATGTACTAGTAGCGACATCTGATGGTAAATATTTGTTACAGGTGATTGTACATCTGATTGTCTATTCGAAGAATGAAATAAACTCAGTCTTTGAACAACCTACATTCGAGCGTGCTTCTTTTATGTTTATCCAATGATGGATGATTAGGAATTATTCATGAAATATTCGGATAAGTGAGGCCTTCTTGGAAGAAATAGTTACTCAGTTTCTCTGTGACTTGAATAATTAGAGCGGTGCAACAGAAAAGCTCCCATTTTCGCCGAAATAAGTTGTTGGCCAAACCAACACATTCTATTTGAAAAAATTGTACTTGAAACTGGTAAATAGCTGTCATCGATTTTAATGTTCGACCTGAATCGAAAGTGGGTTTCCAAAATACGAAATCGAAAACTGTTTACATGTCCAAAATAACGTTGTCACAAATTGATTCAGCAAAGCTGTCAACTTGTTTCAATGTATTCTGAATGAACAGTGTGGTTCATTTCAGTATAGTCTAACATGTTTCATTCAATAATTATGTTGTAGAAACCGTGTTGAACTGTTTCTGAAATTTATTATGTTTTCAAACTAGATGTGTTTAATATCCCGAACTAATAGTTGAAATTCTTCAGAACATCTTAATCTTAATAATAGACCATATCTCAGTTTCTGACATTAAAATCATCAGAAGTGATATACGGATCAAAATAAATGCGCTGTGTTGCCGGATATATTCGGCGGTAGATGTCCGTGAAAGAATTGTTGATACTGATGAAGATTGATGATGATTTGGTCTCTCATATTCATTGAAATCTGATCTGAGTGTTTGTGAAATTTGGTACAATCCGAACTTCCATAAAAGTAGGTACATTATGAAGGATTTGCAAGAATAGATGATACCTTTAATAAAAAACCTTCTTGAAGAAAACAACGTCCATCCGCTTATAGCTTCAGACCAAAATTTACTCGAAATTTGGCTCAGACAGAACTATTTGAATTTCAAAAAAGGATTCTTTCTCCAAAAATCTGACTTCTCGATGGGATCACCGCAAAGTTTCTTTATCAGACATTTTCATGGATAGCTCAGAAAATAATATAATCTCAAAACATTATTGGAATAAGAAACATATTTGTTTTTGGTAGGATACGTAGATGATATAATTTTCAGTTACAACAGAACAGACCGACAAATTCATAAATTTCTAGAATTTTGAAAATACATTCATCCTAACATGAAATTTACAACTGAATAAGAAACAAATAATGAATTAAATTTCTCAAGCCTAACAATCTTTGGAAATGATAACTAAGGGATTTGGAAAGGCGAAAAAACTATTTTAGATGTGGATCTTCTACGACAACTCCACTTCTTCGAATTGCTAAAACCTGGTGATTTCATTATGGGTGATTGGTACAATTACTTTGTTTGAACCGATATAAAGACAAACATGATAAAGATATTCTTTCGCATGGAAACGCTCGGCCTCATATCGCAGAAGTTGACTCAAAATATTCACATACGATCACATGAAATATCATACTGCACCCGCCGTATTTTCCACACATTGCTCCTGCTGAATACTGGCTGTTCCAACGGATGTAATACGATTTGGAACGTCACCTCTTCACTTCGTTTGAAGAAACCTAAAATTGGTTTCAAAATTGAATCGCCTCAAAAGACAAGAAGTTTTTTCGAGACGGGAGTCGGAAATTTCTTAAGAGGTGGGGAAAAGTAGTACACATGTGATGGACAATATTTTGATTAATTAGTTAATCCAACATCCTTTGACAGAAATGCATATTTTGCTGAACTAATTCTTATTTCCAATACAAATTAAGATAATTTGTCTTGAAATTTACATAAAACATCTAGAACAAAAAACCAAGATCATGCTATTGGATCACAGGCATAAGAACAGTAAAATAACAAATTTAGTATGATTTTACGAAGCTTTTCGGTAATCTGTACCGAAAGTATGATCCAAAGTCGAGATTGTAAAATTGAAAAATATCACTTGAAATCGATGTGAAACTTAACCCCTAATTATTAGATTTCTTTCGAACAACTACGAACTTTAAATATTGCATTATTTTTATGGATTAACTCTGCAACCGATTGAAACATACGCCTTATCATCGCGCATTAGCGAGAACCACTCCGAATAGTTGAACCCACCAAGCTTCCAGTTTCGGCTTCAGTCCAAAAACCTACACTGTGACTGGTAGCAGCGAAGCACTATACAAACTCTGGCTCTCCAGTGTCAGTACCCGAGTTGTTTTGGGACGCAACTCACACGCTGAAGGGGCTTCTTATCCACTCACCCGAACGCAGTTTCATGAACCAAGATGGTCCCAAGATTGATGCCTCAATTGATCCTGGTACGAGCACAGTCAATTCGGACTTGGGGAGTCTTTCAATTGATCCTGCCTTCAAGTATCAGGATGATCTAGCCGTATCGTGGAGATCCACAAATCCCAGAAACGTCTCGCGATCTATCCTGGTTCAGGACGAGGCTGGTCGGTCCGTCAAATCCCTCTGAATCCTGAAGCACCTCTCGAGGTATCCTCAACATGAGTTTCTCCGAACAGATAGATGAAATACCCTTCTAGTCCAGCATGCGGACTTTGCCAGGTTCTAAGAATACTTCCCGAGAGCCTCCACACTTCCCAGGTAACGCAGTATGCTACAAAACGCACTCGGCCATTGGACAGAAAAATCCGGAGATTTACTGCAATTGGGTAGAGATACGTTAGTTTTAAGGGTGAAGCCCTGTGCTGCGACAGACACCCTTGTCACTGATTTGAATAACGCTGCTCAGCCCTTCATTTCACTTTTACGGTGAAACTAGGGCCCCATTCAGTCGATATTCCACCACACGGGTCCACTGACTGGCGCGAGCGGCATTGCCTTGGGCATCAGGACTTAATACTCCACTTCACCGGGCTGAAACTAGGATCCTAGTCAAGACAAGGGACCCCAGCGCGTCAAGCTACAATGCCATGGGGGGCGAATCGATTGAAATATACTCAGTATTGTAAATGTCGGCATGTGAGCAGAGCTCTTAACCGACATTGAAGTACCGTTGTCATCATTGCTAACCCGGGTTTCTGTTCAAGTTCTGACACTCCAGCAGACCCCCGATAAGCTGAAAAAGAAAGAAAGGATGTTTGAAGGAGATAGTAAATAATCTGTCTCAGTACAACCGAGGAGGAACCAACACGGATCCCCCCTCTCCCAAAGGGATCGCGTGTTGACCCCAGCACTCAGCTGCATGAGCAAAGTGTCTCTATTTGGTGGTTGTGAATGACCGAAGCATAGAAACAACGCAAATAAGAGCTCTCCAGCAGGGATCCCCCTTCTCAAAAGGACCGCTGTTGCTGTTCGACTGCTAAAAGAATCGTAGAGGGAGTGCTTAAGGATCCAAAAATGATGCCGAAGTTGGGGGCGAGTCTTTCCGGGTCCCACCCAGGTCGAAACGTCGCAGTCTCCCTTTTTCCTCCAGCGGATCATTCAGGACCCTGCAGCGGGAGCTTAAGAATCCAAAGATCAGGCCGAAGTTGGGGGCGAGCAGAGCGAGTCTTCCAAGATCCCACCCTGGTCGAAACGTCGTAGTCTCCCTTTTTCCTCCAGAGGATCATTCAGGACCTCGCAGCGGGAGCTTAAGAATCCACAGATGAGGCCGAAGTTAGGGGCGAGCAGAGCGGGTCTTTCCAGGTCGAAACGTCGTAGTCTCTGTTTTTCCTCCAGCAGACCATTTCGAATCCCGCAGTGGATAAGTGACGAAAGTTGGAAAACTCGCGCTGAGATTCAGGAGGGTTTCGCTTCGCCCGTGAGTGGATTAGAAAATTCTAATCGATCGCAGGATAGCATGACCCCACCAATCTCCAGAGTCACAAATACCCCGTATGATTCCAAGTTTTGTTGAAAGGATAGGGACGGTTGTGGGACAACATCATGGCATGATATGCAAGAAAGAAACAAAGTAAGGAAGTTGGAATGAAAGTCTCTGCTGTAGGCATCATAATTCTTTCCTCCATTGCATCGTAACGAAACTAGGTTTTCAGTCATGGCAAGCACCCCCACCACGACAAGATACAGAGACAATTGGGGGGTGCACCGATTGAAATAATGCGAGTGATATATTTCTTTGAAATTGTCGCATTAGAAAAAGATGAATTTTTCAGATCAATCACGTGAATCATAGAGGTGCAAGCGCTGACGTGTCAGCTAATAGAATTATTTAACCTTCAAACGATCTCAGCTTATGTAGTTTAACCTGTGAAATTTTTTTTACGTTACACATTACCAGAAGTCAAAAGAAACAATACTGTCATTTACACTTAAATTACGGTTTTTAACCTGATTATGATCAAGTTATTCGGAAGTATGACTATCCGCAGATGAAAAGATTGTTGAGATGACTTGAAAAGGTAGATATGGTGAAAACTGTAAGCCCGGCAATATCGCACATGTGTTACAAATTCATTCCTCTCCACACACATCCACTTGGGCACTAAATCACCACCCAAAACTGAGCAGATGACATCCAGTACGAATCAGAACACGAGCGGGCGATCAAATTAAACATTTTTATGAAAGATGTGGGAGAATGTCGCGTAGTCGCCTTCGCCACAGAGTTATTTATTACGTGCGGAAGCAACAGTCAGTCTATTTTTTGTTATGGGATATCTTGTTACATGGGCCTATTTTTAAAATACGATGATGGATCGTGGGTTTCACGTCGGGTGAAGGCATACAAACATAAAGGGTTGGTGCATGATGTACAAGGTGCGATACGGTGTGTTGGCAATTTTATTTACAGAAGGGATCGAAATTCTGCACGTACGTGAAATGGTCTGTGATTTTTAACTCCGAACACGAGGTTTTTTATATTAATATCGATATTTAATCATAATGACCGAAATGTACAATAGACCGCTGATTTTTTGATGGACTATTCTTGTAGTTTGAATAGTGGTGAATTTGTCCACCATTTGGTCAGGGTTCCTTCAGAATCCAGTAAAATTTACTCAGTGAATCATCACGATTCACTAACGATGAAAATTGTTTTTTAAATATAAAAATGAATAATACGAAAATGAAGTAAATGATAAAAAGGGGTTTTTTCTTGATAGAAGGATCATTACAAAATTTTAAATATCATACAAATTTATTCTGTTAACCTCCTATAAATTTCAATTTCATAATAACTTTTAGAATTAAATTAAATCAATGTCTTTAGAACACACTATGTCAATTAAGTAGACATATAGAATTAATACTTATTACACAGTACCAAAGAAAATGAAAGAAATTTGGATAAATATAAAATGTCAACTAAAAATTATCAAATAAATACTTGCAGAGTACAAAATTTTGTTTCGTTGCTTGTTTTATGAAAACTGAATTCGTTTTCAAAAATGCAAACCATAACCTCAAGAACTTCTCCAAAAATAATTTGCTCGAAATAAGTTCCTTTAAAAAAATTCCTAAAAAATGCAGAACATATTCAAAAAAAAATTTAGAATTATTACAACGCTAACTTATCAGCTCAACTTCATATTTAAAAAATAAAAATAATATGTAATAAGTGTAAACCAGAATATAAAATTATTATATTATATGTACAATTAAATAATGGAAAGAGGTTTTTCTTGATGAAAGAATTATTACAAAATTTTAATTATCATACAGATTCATTCTGTTGACCTCCAACAAATTTTAATTTCAAAAAAATTCTTAATCCAAAACTTTTAAAATTAAATTAAATAAATTTCTTTAGAACACTCTGTGTCAATTAAGTAGACATGGAATTATCGGATGGGGTGGCATCACGAATGTATATCTAAAAAAGTTGAACATACTACAGAAATTTTCCTCAAGAAAGAAAGAACTTACCCATCGGATAATTTATACATGGAAGCTAGGACACTAGATGTTCGACAGATCTTCTTTCTTAAGGCAGTGTGTTTTCTGCACAAAAATAGGGAACATATTGAGTTTTTATCTCATAATTATCCAACCAGAGCTAGATATTCAAATAAGATTAAAACTCCATCAGCAAATAAGACAGCGGGAACAAAATGTCTTGCGTTCCTGGGGCCAAGATTCATGAATGCTCTTTCGCCGGACTTCCTCTTCAGCAGTTCTAATTCTGATGTACATTATAGAAATAAGGTTAGGTCATTTCTACTGAGTAACCGGAGACAGGTTGTACATGCTTTCTTTAACTGATATAATTGAAAAAAAAATTAGGAATGTGAATGTGTATCGTTGTAACTTAATACTTTTCCGAAATTTGTTGTTTTGTTTGGAATTTCAGACATAGGTGAATAAATGAGATATGACACGGACAGCGAAAGCTTTGTGTTCATTCTCCTTATTTGTTTGTTTGTTATATAGAATTAATACTTATTACACAGTACCAAAGGGAATAAGACGTCAACTAAAAATTATTGAATTAATACTGAAGAGTACAAAATTTTGTTTCGTTCCTTGTTTTATGAAAACTAAATTCCTTTCCAAAAATGCAAAACATAACCCCAAGAACTTCTTCAAAAACAATTATTATTAATTCTATATGTCTACTAAATTGACAAAATGTGTTCCAAAGACATCTATTTAAATGGATTCTAAAAGTATTTGAATAAAAATTTTTTTGAAATTAAAATTTGTAGGAGGTTGGCAGAATAAATCTTTTAACATTTAAAATTTTGTAATAATCCTTCTTTCAAGAAAAACACTCTTTTTATTATTCAATTGTATATATAATTATTTCATATTCTGGTTTACACTTATTACCTATTATCATTTGGTTTTAAGGGAGTCCATAAATTACCTTACAAACTTTATGTAATTTCTATGACGAACATAAAATACGTAGGATTTTCATTCTAATTTTTGTGTGGTAAACAGCATTCAGTTGGTTTGTTAAGATCTTTTGGTAATTATTTTTTAAATGTGATGAGTTACCGTTGCAATAATTCTTAATTGTTTTTTAAAGATGCTCTGAATTCATCAGGAATTATTTTGAAGGAACCTATTTTTAGCAAGTTGTTTTTGAAGAAGTTCTTGAGGTTATGTTTTGCATTTTTGGAAAGGAATTTACTTTTCATAAAACAAGGAACGAAACAAAATTTTGTACTCTTCAAGTATTTATTTAATGATTTTTAGTTGACAATTTATATTTCTCTAAATTTCTTTCATCTCCTTTGGTACTGTGTAATAAGTTTTAACTCTATATGCCTACTCAATTGACAGTGTGTTCTAAATACTTTCATTTAATTTAATTCTAAAAGTTTTTAAATAAAAATTTTTTAAAATTAAAATTTGTAGGGGGTTAACAGAATAAATCTGTATGATGTTCAAAATAAACAGGAGTAAACAGGAGAAAAACCCCCATGATGCTTGTATATGAACTATTTCACATTATGTATGAAAAATAATATTCAACTATCCTGTACTGAAGGAAAGAAAGAATACATATTGTTCTTGAAAAAATAAACATATGAAACTTAAATACCATAGTAGAAAAACTACCCCAAACTTTAGAAATTTTGTATTCAAAAAGAAATATAGCAGTAAAAAAATTTTCTGGGAGGAACGTTATACGTTTGTGGTATCTTAAGAGTATAGACGTGGCATGAGAATGAGTAATTCGTGTAATGGCTTCAAGCGAAAAAAGTATTTGTACCGAAATGAAAATTAAAAAAAATTTATTTTTTTTATCCTACTTCAGTGTCATTAGCGAATGAGTGACCAACACAGTTTCAAAATAAGGTAAAGCATTGCATTGCAACACAAAAAGTTATCTTCATCACTCAGTGCGAAAGATCCAAGCAGATTCAACTTGTAATAGAAAAAACGTGGATTTTACCTGAACCATCAGATGAAAAATTGTAGTTTTATTCACTTGTAATTGTGATATTCAAAACTGGTGTAATTTATTTTTTTTTTCTGATGTTATGCTGAAGAGATTTGTAACGTTGTTATATTTATTTTACATTTTATTATCGAATTTCAAATTAGGTGCATCTTTACTTTTTGGGTTATCAGGAAGTCAATATTTCAAATTTGTTTCAAGGTTTTGCTTTCGCTTTATCCTTTGACTTTGTTTTCTCCGAAAAATATGCCCTGAATTAAATTTGACGACGAATATCCCAATGCCAGGCCTACTGGAATCGTTTGAGATAATTTCTGCTCTCAATATTGTTATGTGCTTCCAGTTGAAGAGCATAAAAACCTATAATCATAGTACAAACTAGATCAATTCATCGACCAAAGCGTCAAACCTATCCTGAAAGTTTCCAAATTTGCAGCTCCCTCCATTCGGAGGTTAGATGGTTTACTGACGGGCGGGTTAAATAGAATTTATTTTAACCTCTGCTCTTTTATCAATGAGTCCAACTTGTTCGAGTTCAATTTCGGCTCCGAATTCGATAATTTCGGACATTTGGACGAAAAGCTGTTCCTCAGAATAAGGGCGGAAAAAATTACATGCTCTCACAAATTTTTGGAGTTTATCTTCTTCAAGGAAACATTTTTCCAATCCTAGCTTGGAAAAAATGTCCTGAAATATTAAAAATAGGATTTTTCTTGATAGAAGAAAAAAACATTTAGGAATGTCCTAGAATTCCTTCACTCAAAGCGTTCGAAAGAGCTGTAGTTCACATTATGCTGTTAACAGAACTCTACGTATCCCAGTTTTGACACCAATTGACCTTTTCCTGAGGTGTAATGTAAATATTGTAACAATAGCTTTTTCGATTAATTTACGACAAGTATTGGATCAGAAATGTCAATGATCACGTAGGAAAGGTACAGGAGATTTTGCTTCTTCTAGCTCTATAATAGAACACATTATGACTTCATAATTTTTTCATCTTGAATGCCTGACACACTAAGTAATAAGAAGTGAATTCATTAAACTAGCACGAAAAAAATTGTATAAGAATTTTTATACCAAGAAAAGGTTTGAGGCTTCCTTAAGCTATTCCTTCATTTCGTTAATGAAATTTAAATGGACAATGAACTTGACAATTTTCCCCGCAGGCCAGTATATGCCATAATTTATGTCCTAATTATAATTGCTAATACGATAATACGATGGCATGATTAATTGCAGTTGATTGGCATTTATGACGTCGTTTTCTGTAGATGAATATGAGCACTCATATTTATATTATGTATTAGCCAGGTGTGCGTTTATTGATTAATATTAATGAAGGAGTTCCAGTAATCTTTATTATTTGTGATTGTTCAATATGATGTGTCCACAGCATTTTTGTGCGGGCATGGTTTATTTAAATGGTGTTATCTAGAGCTGATCATTCAAAAAGTCCGTTTAAAGACAAATTCAAATTAATTTTTATAAATTCAAGTCAATAATAGCCTCCTTATCTATGAAACATTCAATTCAACGCAAAAAACGATTTAAAAGGTTCAGTAGTCTACAGAATCGATTATAATGACTGTAATGCAACTTGACTGGGTGAAACACTTAGGAACTTTGAAAAAAAATTGAAAGAACATATGCTTATTGACAAAACAGGACAATACTGCAGCAGATATATTAATGGATTTTGAAGTGGACATTCTATCTTAATTCATTGTTACATATTCTCTTTGCTGTTCGTTCCAAATTTGTTAAACCAAATAATTAATATGAAAAATACGTTACACATGAGCGATTGTTAGCTAACAATTAGCTCATCTTTGTGTCCTTACAACATCTCCATTAGGAGAACATGTAGGTCGTTTATAACAAAACGAATGTACGTACTAACGGCCTGAACCAAAATTTATAGTAAATGATTGCCAACGTTCTTGAAATCGAGACAATGTAATATCTTTCAGACATCTTCATCTGCTGGCAAAAATCCAATGTCGAATCTGCATAATGAATAGAAAGCGTGTTTTTCACGCCTCCTCAGCCACTGATACAAAGTCGTCAACACATCTCGCTTAGTTTAATTTGAAAAGTGTATGCAGGCGTCTTGATGGAAACAATGCAAATTGATAAAATATAAAATTTCTTTGGATAGGGTTTGACGTTTTTCCACTCCGCGATCACTGTCAGCTTCAATTAATTTGAGCAGTAAGTTGTTACACCGGGTAGCCCCTGTAAAGCAGAAGTGAATCCGAATATTTCCGTGAGTATGAGATTTCCTGGAAAACGTCAAAACAGGTCAATTTTTATTTGGATCGCGACATGAGACAAATTATAATCACAACTGTTAGCTCGAAAGAAATTATTTGCTTCAAATGTTTCATTCAATCAAAATTGTTTCACAGTATTTAGCGTGTAATCACCTTGGTAGTTAGAAATCCAGGACATTATTTGCAGAAGATGGCAATATTGACAGATATTGAATTGAATGAGTCCTTATTTGGTGAAAATCCATATTACATAATATTTAAATAAGGTTATTCAGATTTTCACAATTTTTATTGTTATGTTCACAACAATTGTTTCGGTAGCGCAGTACCATCATCAGGCAGCTTTACATGTTGAACAATAAGCTTGCCTTCGAAATCTGTTGCTATTTATATCACAGTAAGTACAATAAATTTTTATTGGATACTAAAACCCAAAAAAGGTCTCTGTACATTCCAGCTCATCTGAATATATGTAATAGAGGTGAGTTATTTAAATCTAATTGTTCGTTAAGTAATATTCCAATTTTATTGTGTTTATTTATCTCTAGGGATTCTAACAGATTTAAGGCATAACTTTACAATTAAGTACAATAAATTTTTATTGAGCACTGAAACCGAAAAAAAGGGTCCCTGCAAATTCCAGCTTATCTGAATATATTTAACAGAGGTGTGTTATTTAAATTTATTTGTTCGTTAAGTAATATTTCAATATTATTATGTTTATCTCTGGGGATTTAAGGTATAACTTTCACTTTCTATATGTAGAATTTCAAAATTATGGTTGAAAGTATGTCCTGTTTCTAACAAATGGTTAGAATATGTGGAATTACTTTTATTAACGAGGAAACTCTTCAAATGTTCACAAATTCTATGTCGGAAAGTTTTTCCAGTCTGTCCTATGTAAACTTTAGGAAAATCACCGTAGGTTAACTTATAAACCCCCGATTTACCATCTCTATGCGTACAGTCTTTATTATTTTAATTGAATTTACTCAAGTGTGAATAGGTTTTAAATGAAGTTCTTAAATAATATTTATTTTTGAAGTATGTAATAATTTTCTCAGAAATACCTTTAGTGTATTTTAAAGAAATGTATTTAAAATTTTCTTTCATATTAGGATATACCATATTTAAAGCTATTTTATTATTTTTATTCATCAACAATTTGTCTATCAACGTAGGATCATAGTCATTATTAATAGCTATTTGTTTAGTTATGTTATGTTCTGAAATATAATTTTCTGGATTCATGGGAATATTAACTATTCTATGGATCATACAATTGAATGCTGATCATTTTTTATTTGAAGGATAGTTTGATTTATTGTGTATAATAGAATATTGTATATAATAAATCAAACCATCCTCTAAATCAAAAATTGCAGAAGATATTGTCCGTTTAAATTGCATTCGTTTCTATAATTTATTTATTTAACAATGGTTTCAATCCGTTCATTAAAAATAAATTATTGAAACGAATACAATTTAAACAGTAAACATCGCTTGTATATCCAACAATAACTATTGATACAAAATATATTTCTTTAACGTACCTAAACAAAGAGTCCGAAAAAATAGCGAGATATTTAAGGGAAAAGAGTAATTGCAACATTTCATTTAAAACAAAAAACACGTTAGGAAATGTAATAAAAAATAATAAAGATTTGATCCATAAAAACAAAGAGTCCTGAGTCTATAGGTCAAACTGTGGTACTTGCCCATGTGTTGGTCAGACAGGTAGATCTTTCGGCACTAGGATACGTGAACACCAGAAAGTATATCTTGGTAAAAACGGAAATCCAACATTTTCTGACCATCTTTTGGAGACAGGACATGATTTTGACAATAACTACAAAATCTTACATCTAGAAAACAAGAACCTCAGGTTGAACTACCTAGAAGCCCTCGAAATTAACAGATACAAAAAAAACAGATTCTCCCAAACGACCAGACGGACCTCAATAAGTCCCCCTTACTTAACCTTTTCTGAAACTGTGTACAACAATAAAAAAACAAATTACTGTAAATTCCAAGTACCTTTTTTCTGTATATTTCGAATATTTAAAGAACTTAATCTCAAATATGTAGTAAGTACCATACTCACCTCACGAAGTAATGTTGTCAATTGAATAAATTAGCGGAAATTGAGTAGTTTTACTTTTAATCGTTTAAAGTACTTGAAGTTTAGGTGAGCGTCATATATAAACGAAGTACACATTTAACTCACATTCTAAAACACATGGACTTACAGCCCGTGGCTACTTCGGAAGCCGATTACGTGAAAGATTTGAAGACGATAGGAGTCAGTGTAGACTTCGTGTAAGACCACCTGGTCTCGATACATAGAAAATTCATATGACTTCATAGTATTCTAGAGAGAAATGGACCCTTCCTAGAAGATGGCCTCAACACAATATTCTGCCATTAATCAGCTAAAAGGGAAATGTGTATCAATGAAAATGTCGGCGTTAACAATGTGAATTATTCAGTGTTTCCATAAATGTTTGGTTGTCGTGTGACCCTCATTCTGATCGTTTTCTGCTGGAACCACGCCGAAGGACGTATTCCCTTAAAATTCCACAGCCTCCCCTTCCAAATTCAAAAATAATACAGCAAACGAGTTAACCTGCAGATTCCCGCAAAGTGAGATTCGATGTAGGAACCCGGATCGATTCGGGACCGTGCCGGAATGCAAATGGAGACACGGCCGAAAAAAAGCCCCTTCCAATTAGCCGGCAGGAAAATGGATACTTTTCAATTTGGACAGCTATCGAGAAGCCCGCGCCATTTCCATTCAGCTTGCAGCCCACGCTGGAAGGCGGCCCAGAGGAGAAGAACGCCGGAAAAATTATACATCGCGGATGAGTGTCACGTGCCGTTCCTGGCCGCCCCAATCTGTTGCCGCCGCACGACGGGAATTATTTTGAGTGCAAAACGGCGGAGAATGGCCCGACTATGCGGCAATTATAATGTGGGTTCAGGTGGATCCGTTTCTGAATGAGTTCTTAAGAGAGAGTTGGTGAGCATCGGAGGGCTGGGGATTTTCATAATTGAAATTCGAAACTTGAGGTTTTATATTTTTGGGTCTAGCACTTGTGGGCTTGTTTAATCTGTCGAATCTTGAGACGAGTTTGGTGATACTGTTTTGGGAGTCATTTTTGGTTATTTATTGAGACCACGTTTACTTTATCGTGGTCGTATTTTTTTGCGAGCTTATTCCAGGGGAACAGCATGCTATCCGTTCGCCCAAATGTCTGTAATTTTAGAATTTTGAGCCGAAAATTTACTTAAGATTCTAGGTTGGACTGATGAAGAATCCAAGATCGAAAGTGATTTGGTCCGACCATGAACACGCTAACTTTTGAACGGAAAAAGCTAGAGTCTTAAAACTTCCAGAGATAGTTTGGAGTCAGAATGCAGTAGGTTAGTTTTTGAAGGGGCGAAATCGGTTTCACGGTTACTCAGATTTGAAAATTCTTCATATTTTTCCTAAAATTTTCGAAAATACAGATTCAATTGATCTGAAATTCTGCATTCAGGAGTTGAATAATAACGTTCATGTTCGAGCGGAATTTCGTGAGGATCACATAATTATTATAAAAGACCAAAAAAATATTTTCGTGGATAATATGAACTATCGTGCGAAAGCTCCCCACTAAAGTTTCCCTGTAAAATTCTGCTCATCTTCTGAAAATTACTTTTCAGTTAGTGAATTCTTATCGAAATGCTCTAGTATGAAAATTTGAATTAATAAGGTAAATAAAAACAATTGGCTTTTCACTGTTTATTTGATATCTGTTGACATACACACATCGTCAAAAGTCTTGCCCCATTCCTATCAACTCTCAACTTGTTGAATGTAACAGGAAAATATTTTGTGTGTGGAATCTTCACTATCTTATCACTTAAATTAAAACAATAAACCAGCAAAAAAGTTTCTTGTTCGGGAGAATACAGTTGTATTCGAAGTTTATCAGTTTTCAGCGAATAACGGGAGTTGTACTACTGGGAATATTCCATGGAAAATGCCGGGAAATAAAATTTCTCAGTTTGATCAGACAAGAATAGTAGCCCTACACCAAGAAGCTTTGTCAAACTACCAGATTGCGCAACATTTGAATATTCCACGGACTTCAGTAAGCCGCATAGTGTCCCCCTTCCTGGAAACCGTTGCCCGGAGACCGGTGCCTGGTCGACCCAGAGTAACATCTGCAAGGGAAGACCATTATATCACAAATTTTACTCAAAGGAATCGAACGGTATCTCTAATAGCCCTTCGAACGTATTTTTCGAGAATCTATAGACGGGTAGTCTTAATCAGTACCATCAGGAGACGATTCCATTCCTCAAATTTAAGGACAAGAAGACCTTTAAGACTACCTCGGCTATCACCTGGAAATAGAGCTACCGGTCGGCAATGTGCAGAACACCACCAAGACTGGCTTTTATCACAATGGCGCAACATACTTTTTCCGGACGAGTCACGATTAGGTTTACAAAGTAATAGTGGACGAGAAAGAGTTTGGAGAGGTCCAGGCAGACCAGAGCGCCTCAAGTTCGCCCGGGAAGTTGTGCCCTTTCAAGGTGGATCAATAATGTGCTGGGGGGTACAATGTTCGGTCGCCGTACCCCTCTTATTATCGTTAAACGAACAATGACTGGTGCCATCTACGTAGAAAGCATCTTTGAACCAATCATTGTTCCTCTGCACAACGAACTTGGGGATAATTTCATTTATCAGGATAATAACGCCCCACCACACCGCACACAAAGTGTTCAAAACATTCTTCAAGAGAACAATATCCAGAGAATGAACTGACCAGCAAACTCACCAGACATGAATCCAATTGAGCACATATGGGATTACTTAGGGAGAGCAATATCCAACCGCCAAAACCCACCTTTAATTTTTCAGGAATTGAGTTTAGCCCTTCAGGAAGAGTGGAACGATATGTCTAAAAATTTCATTAATGACTTGATTCGTGAGATGCCTAGGCATATTGGGCAGTTGATTGAAAGAAGAGGTGCAGTAACTATAATTTATCAAAAATGAATAATCGATTAATTTAGATTTTTTCTAATTCTTCCTATTTTGTTTCATCCTGCATAAAGCAAAAAGTAACAAAGATTTTCTATCAAATAAAATAGAAAAAGGCTTTTTACTTGATAGAAGAAATATAACAAAAAATTAATATCAAAACAGATTTAATTTGTTAGTCTTCTACAATTTTAATTTCAAAAACATTTTTATTCAAAAAACTTTTAGAATAAAATTAATGTCTACAATAAGCACCGCTTATATTTAATAGACGTATATAATCAAAACTCAGAATACAATGTCAAATGGAATAAATAAACCAACAAATATAAAAAAATCGATTTTGATATTTTAAATATTATATAGGACCGATGAAGAGATTATCCGAATTCTAATTGTTTTTTGAAGACATAGTGCATGTTTTGAGAGATTTTTGAATTAACTTATTTGAATATTTAAATATATTAAATATTTCAAATAAATTATATTTTTTGAGAAATCCTTAAGTTATGTTTTATGTTTTTGAAAAGGAATTGGTTTCATTATGGTAAGATCTGAAACAAAATTTTGTCTCCTTCAAATATTTATTTATTAATTCTAATTTCCTTTTTTATATGTGTTGGTTTATTTATTCCATTTGACATTGTATATTGGGTTTTGATTATATACGTCTATTAAATATAAGCGGTGCTTATTGTAGACATCAATTTAATTCTAAAAGTTTTTTGAATAAAAATTTTTTTTAAATTAAAATTGTAGAAGACTAACAGATCAAATCTGTTTTGATATTCAATTTTTGTTCTATCAAATATATTGCAGTTGAAATAGAGTAAAATATTCATCTCATTTCCAGAACATAGATTGTTTATTTCTTGAGAAACCTAGGGTGGCCAAGATTTTTGGTGATGTGTATATATGTTTCTGGTTTTTAGCCCATTTTCAAAACTGAAGAGAACAAAACTTAAATACTATTTATAATGGTTGGGTAGATCATATAAATAGAATTTCAAGTATTTGTTTTATTCGGTTTTGTAAATGGGCTAGAAACCCGAAACATAGATGTCAACGAATATCAAATAAACAGTGAAACTTAAGACAAACTGTTTTTATTTACTGTATTAATTTTAAAATGTTTCACCAATTGATATATGCGAGAAATCAATATCATTTATGAAATTTTGCTTTGTAATTGTTCTGTCGAGTTGCCCCTTCATTAATTATTTCATCCAAACCAATTTCATTCCAATGATATATGTGGAGTAAGTTTTTTAAAGGATATAAAATATTAAAGTTAGGTTGTTTCAAAAAATATTTCATTGAATCTTGATCTTCGATAATGAGGACTGTATCGAAATTCATGTCTTGTTTCTCAGAGAAGGTAGAGTTTTATTGCGGAATTTCATAAGAAAAACGATTTACATTGTATTATTTACTAGGTTAAAACTGATTTCAAACGACACATCAGTTTATACTCTACAATATATGGTCTGTAACAGCGAATTTACTGAAATGTCATAAATGTATGTATCTCTGAAAGGATATCGCTAATTAACAACTTTTATATGTTCCAACTTCCAGAGCTTGTTACTTTGTAATAAAAGGCCGTCGGGCAAAAAGTTATATATGAATGACTGATTCTAATTTGATTAGTCTATTACGCTCTCGGCTTGCCCAGAGGAATATTCAGATTTCCTGTATGTAACTGAGAACGGATAAGCTGGATGGACGTTTGTAATGAACTTATACTGGACTTCAATTTTTACATCTCAGTACTGAAATCGATTTTTATGAATCACGTTCACGCAAATGTAACTCACTCTTGGCACAATGCTCTAAGAATACATTACCTAAGCCATTTGTTATTCCTTGAGAATATTACAGGATTAAATCTGGTGTATATTGCATGCAAAATGTTTCACTTCTACTTTCATCAATCTACACCTACTCCAAACTGCATATATTTTAAGTTGGTTATGGTTTGTGGTTTCCAAATAATAAACTTCTATAATCGCGCAAAGAGAAAATATTTCTCTCTGTCATGGATTATTGGTCTAGCCAGATTCAAGAATAAAATACCAACCTGAAGAATTTTCAAGGAGCGAGAGGTTATTAAGCCTGTAGTTGGATATGAAATATTCAGTCAAGAAATGACCGAAAATTGATCTCGAAGACAGAAAATCTGCATGATTTAGTGTTAACTCGAAAGTAAAATTTGATTTTCTGATGTTCATACTTTCTTTGTTCCTTTTCAGCGAAATTTCATTAATTTTCGAGTATACATGTGAGAATGAAATGCTTCTTGCTATACAAGAAAAATTTTCATCGAAAAAATCCTTCATTTGCGAGGATTCTTCAAAAATACGTCTGGATGTCTCAGATAATATAATAAATATTGTCAATGGAAATTTAAAGCTTCAATCGATTCTGCAGATACATTCCAAAAATATTGGTACATCTCTTTTCTATAACTGGTTAGATCATCATTTTTTTCCTTACATAATCAACGATAATATATTTTTGAATACTTCTACAGCGTTAGTTGATTGATAAAATCATTATGATATAACACTTTGAATTTACTCATCACGACAGAATCTTTATTGCCTGAAGGAAAATGATGTCATCATCATCCTTGGGACCAAGATTTCGTTGATTATACATACATCACGGAATACCCAATATACATGTTTTATTAACACTTCAGAGGAAGACCATCCTTATTCACAACTTCTTCCAAGAAATACCAAGTTATTCAAGAAATCTTACTCAACTACTTTAAGTAATAACTTATTTTTTTTAATTGATTTGTTTAAATATTAGGGGTGACAAACAGATCGAATGATCCAAAGTACATTCACTTAACATTCAGTGGTTAAAAAGGTAATTTAATCCTAAATTGTATTCAATAAGAGGAAAAATAACCAAATTATTGATATCACGTAAAATGAAAAATTTTCTCCAGCCAAAGTATCAAATATTCGTGAAAATGAAAAGAAACTCAAACATACAATAAAACTTTGAGATATAAAAGAGTGTTAGAGAATAGGAGAAGGAAGTGAAAAAAACGAAGACAAAGTGAGAATATATAAATTTCCAGGGAGATAAATATTGACGCAGACTGCATACAAAAACGATGCCTGATGGAAAAAATTATTATATTAATAAGAGCCACTTGACAGGTCAAAAACCTAAACAGTCCTGTACAAGTAAGAATAAAATGAGATTACCAATCGAATGAACGGAAAAAGAGAAAACCACCAAAACAATCATTATAGGATAAGAATATAGTACAAAAAACATGGAAAACTGAGAAGCTCAATATGATTTCCTTTTGAAATATATAATGAAGTGTTTCAGGTTACAAAAATCAGATTACAGAGAAATTAGGTATTCACAATGGCAAAAATACAATATTTGACAAAGTGTCAAATTTTTCGAAAAACCCAAATTTTGAAAATAAAAAAAAAAATTGGTACATGTTTATTAATAACTGCTTGGCATCTTCTCTGCATTCTGTCCACCGAGTTATTGAGAATATCCTACTCCCTTTGTTGCTAAAGTTATGGTAAAAAATCTAGGAACTGTTGAAAAGTTTCCAGCTGTGATCTATGGACATCGAGGGTTCTTTTCGATTATTCCCAAACGTGCTCCATTGAATATAGGTCAGGAGATGTGGAAAACCCTGGTTATCTCAAGCAATAATCACCTGGTAGGATCTGTGTGGCAGCGCATTATCATCCAGAAAAGCGAAATATTAGCCAATAGCTGTAAAATTGTGGGACTACTCCATTGGTAACTTTATTAAGACATATCTGAGGCGTCTTGGTTCTTGGAAGTATTAATAAGTCAGTTAAAATAATCTCCACCCAAATCATAATTGTTTCTCTTCAAAAAGGATGGACTTCTTGAAGAGAGCGGCGGTTTCTTCGTACTGTTTAACTATCAGAAGAACGTCCGTAACTGAAGTCGTAAGTAAAGAGTACATATGAATGGTCACTCTTATCACTGACTCTTGTGGTAGCGAGTGAGTGGAAGTCTTCTCAACAAAAATCTCGATATTAGATGGTGACGTATTATGATAATTCTTAGGGAAGCTGAAGTATCTGTGGCATCTCGATGACATTGAGTTGCCATTCAGCAAGTGCTGACAAGTAGTCTTCCTACCGAAAGAGGTAAAAAATGGTGTGCTACTGTCGTTGTTGTAGCACATTGTCTATCACTTCAAGGTGTTTGACAGTTTCAGTGGTAAAGTACCATGCCAGTAAATTGATGTTCACTGTGGCAAACGTTGTAGAAATTGGCCACCTAGCTCTATAATCTCTAGAAGTTCATGTAATTGAGAAACATATCAACATGATATGGAAAATATGCACCTTAGGAAAATATTAATATTCTTAACCTTTGACGAGTAGATCATTTATATCTCGGTTCTGAACCACCATGATTCCTTTAAGCCAGCCTCAGATTTAACAAATTGTCTTGATTCTATGTGTATAGTAAACTTCATGAACACTCCTGCCAGAATCATTATTTTGACTTGGGTTCTGAACCACAGATCGGATAATAATTCCTTCCCTTTTTTTTTGTTTCAGGTAAGATTTACAACCGTGCCATGACGTATTCGACATCAAACGCAATCCGGTAAGTCAGCGCTCTGCCAGATTTACGACGTTTCTAATCTGGTGGCATGATTTGGAATGGGATTCCCATAAATTAGGTGGCAGGAGCGTCTAGATCCGGAAACTATACGTTTTATTAGTTGGGACGCCTGGGACTCGGGAATCTGCCTGTTTTCGCGTCGAGTCTCCCAATTTCTGGTTATAATTGATGGGGCGGTTTCGGATTAGATTTACATGTCACCGCTCAAATTTGCGCATCTGAAGAAATTATACGACATTTTGCATTGAAGAACGTATTTTTAAATGAGACTACGAAACTCGAGTCACTGCATGATAGTACTTTGCTTGAAAATTAATATTCTCTTATACAAAACTACTGAATATGGAATTCAAAATATATAATCCGTCTAGAAAGTATCCGGAAAAAACAAAGCTCAATTGTAATTATACAGTATATATTTTTAATTCTTGAATTAGAAAATTATAAGAAAATATTTATCTCATTTACTCTTACAACTTTCATTTAACTGTAAACACTAAACGTCGAGGTACACCCGAAACTAGATCACCTCCATAATTTTCTATGATGGAAGTCCAGAACTGTAAAACTGACTGAATTAAATCATCTTTATTTCATGGCGCTGCTCGTTCAACTTCAATCTTCATTTGTCCCCATATGTTTTTAAATGAGACTAAGATCTGGTCAAGCTGCTGGCCATAAAATGTTTTGGTTGGAAATTTGAACGGTAACAGGTTATTTTGATAGGGTTTTAAAATTATTTCCATCAAGTTGAAAAAATTTTTATCAGATATAAAGACATTATTAATTTTAATATTTTAATTAATTAATTTTTAATTTTAAAAATGAAAACGTTGACAAAATTCTATCTTTCGTTCCTTTTGTAAAGGTGTCATTACAGGGACTTTTATTGGTTTTCTTGATATTTAGCCTTGTCTTTTCAGTGACATACAGACGGTTTCTGGACATACTTTCATATTTCGTTGTTTTCCAAATCTGTTAGCCAGTTCACAAACCCTAGGCGCGGATTGTGCCGTCCTAAGGCCAATAAAGCGTTTAAATTGTTCCCTTCAATCGCGGTCTTCTTGAAACTGGCCTATGCCTCATATCCATGCTATTTTTTATCCTCTTTATTGTCCCATTTGCAGCACTTTTCCCAATTCAGTTAACTGCACTAATTTTTGAACGTTTCGAAAACCGTTTCTATACAAATTTTCTACCTGTTTTCTTTTTTCTAGTTACGACATTATTTCATAAATTGTATACCTACTGACATGAACAATATTTAACAAATAGTGTTGCAGTGCAACTTTGACCATAGCCCACTATCTGCACTTACTTTTGTCTTAGAATGTTACAAAAAAAAAGTATATTAAAATTATGAAATATTAAATTCCGTATACTTTCTAGATGGGCTATAATATTGTTCGATAAATTCACATGATTGCATGATTGTTCTATAGACCAATTTCTTAATATCAATACAATGAATGGAAGTGCCAGAGCAGAAATTCATTAACGAATCCGATGTTGAAACCTACTCTGACTTATTCTGCTAATTACAGCAATTTCCTTAATTAATATGTATGTCCCTTAATGCGATTGAAACTATCGACGTTCAGTATTCATTTATGCAAATAAATTTCAATGAAATGTTTCATGAACGCATATTCCTTGAAAAAATATATGTCTTGGAAGCTTTAATTTCCTGGTAATCTTAATGCGATTACGTCCATGTTTTAATTTATTTCTGATAATATTAGAATTATATCAAAAACTCGCATCAGTATCTACACAAGATAACACGAAATAAAAGAAGTAATTTCAAAAATCTCAAAGAAGATTAAGTTTCACTTGCCTTCAGAAAAAAATTATGCTGGCTATAAACAATTTCCCTGTCTATGATATACAGGTTATCCATTTTGTGCTTCCGAAAGTAAACGTAATTAAAACACCCTTCCATTTAGAATATCGATCAAATTTTCATTTCAATATAATGCTTGGACCTTGCTATTATGTGTGAAATACTTAGTCATTTAAATGTCCCCCGCGTAATCTCTTACAAGACTCGATCCTTGTGAGGTGATTTTCGATGACTCGCTGGCACATTTCGCGCAATATCTCATCAATAACTTGACGGATATTGGTTTTCAGATCGTCATTAGTCCGAGGATATTACCACGAGCCTTCGCATAACCGCACAAAAAATCGAAAGGCGATAAATCGCAAGATCTTGGTGGCCAATTCACATCGTCGGAACGAGAAATTATGCGTCCTGGGAATTCTTGCAATATAGCCACAACGGGTCTTGTTGTTGCACCATCTCGTCCACCACAACTCGTCCAGTTCCATATCATTAATTTCAGGCCAAAAAACCGGTAATTAGTTGGCTAAAGCGATGAGAATTGACGGTTTGAGTGGCATATTCTTTATTTTCAAAGAAGTACGGGCCAATCACTCTACTAGACCAAATTGCCCACCATACAGTGCCTTTTTGTGAATTTTTCAGGATTCCACAAAAATCAACAAAATATAGAAAAGAAATATGACAAACTTGAAGAAATAGTTAAAAGCGTTCTTCTACTGGCGTTGCAGCAAGTGCCCTATCACTTCTAGGTTGGTTAACATTAAAGAAATCGGTCACTTGCAGTTGTGCTCGACCATCCTTAAGCATTCTGAGGGCTCTGTTGTCACTGTCTTAGGATATTTAGTTGCACAGAACCGTTTGATCTTATTTTAAATGAAATACAGGCTGAACAGAAAATTATTCAAATGAGCATTTCTGACACAAATCGACAAAAATGATTAAACTTGATTAAACATGCTTCACGATGAATCAGAAGACGTATATCGTTATGTGTTTGTCAAATTGAAGAAAAAAAATTGAGATGATAAGAAAAATATGCATCTTCGACAAACATCAATATCCTCAACTTTCGACGAGCAGTTTATTTCCACCATTTTCTCCATCATTATTCAGTGGAAGTAGCCTGTAAAACTATGACATTTACAATTATTTAATACATAATAAGAAAGTGGTTATGTGTTCCGCATAGAAACATGTGTCATATTATTCAAAGTACTCTAGACATCTGAATACAATGCAGAAATGCACGATGTTTCCATAAATTCGCACATTGTATCGGGTGTTCTTTTTGAGTGATAGAACTTTCGATAGGGATAACTGTGATTTGACAGAAGGTAGAAGCCATGATGTTTTGACATTTCTGCTCAGTAAGCATTGACAAATTATCATGGAAATACTCACGCTGTAACAACGTTTCCAAATTGTTGAAATTTATTTTCCAAATCAGTGTTCTATTCACCAAACTTTCAGAGCACTTCGTGAAATTTATGTTTACATAATAGTCCATCAGAACACTTTATTCGTCGAACTATCGATAGATTTCGGACAACATTTTCTCTACTCGATACAACAACAAGACAAAGAACTGTACGTACAGAAGAAAATATCGCTGCTGTAAGTCATAGTGTTAATGATGATCCGGGTTTGTCTATTCGTCGACGTTCACAACAAGTTGGACTCTGTGCATCCAACATATGGAAAATTTTTCGTAAATATCTTGGTTTACATGCAAGATCCAACTGGTTCAAGAACTAAAGCCACTTGACCATAATGAGCGTCGTTCGTTTGCTGATTGGGCCCTAGAACAGCTTGTAGTTGATCCACTTTTTTATCGTAAAATTGTGTTTAGTGATGAAGCTCATTTCTGGTTGAACGGCTATGCAAACAAGCAAAATTGCCGTATATGGAGTGAAAACAATCCTCAAGAAGTTCTGCAGGTTTCATTGCATTCTGAAAATGCACTGTATAGTGTGTTTTACACGCTGGAGGCATCATCGGTCGTTATTCCTTTAAAAACGATGCTGGAGCTAATGTTACAGTGAATGGTGCTCGTTACAGATCGATGATCAATGATTATTTGTTTCAAAATTTGAATGGTATCGACCCATAAGAGTTTTGATTCCAACAAGATGGTGCTACACCTCAGGCTGGTACCGTAACAATTGATTTATTGAAAGAAAGATTTGGCGATAACATTATTTCGAGAAATGATCCAATTAATTGGCCCCCAAGATCATGCGACATAACTCCACTGGATTATTTTCTTTGGGGTTATGCAAGTCATTGGTTTATGCTGATAAACCAGAAACAAAAGACGCTTTGGAAGCCAATATAACTCGTGTTAATGATGAAATAAGACCCGAATTATTCGAAAAAAAGGTTCAAAATTGGTCTGGTCGAATGCTGTTCCTCAGAGCTAGTCGTGGTGGACATATGCCGGAAGTTAATAAAAAAAATTGGCTTCAATCTTATTTTAAATGTGTTTTATTTCAATTTTAGTTCTATCACTCTAAAGAAAACACCCGATATATCCATGATATCATTAAGAAGGTTATCTTGGACGTTACCTTTACTAATCAAACCAAGATTTCATTCATAGCCGGGAGACATCTGTACCATCAACTGCGTTATTGAAATCTGCCTGCGTAACTCCCAATCAACTGAAGGTACATGAACCAAACATACCAAACGGTCAAAAAAAGATTTTTATCGCTTCATGAAGTAAATTCCACATTGCCAATGCATGGTCGTTTGATTGATTTTACGGCCGGTGATAAAAGTATTATATCGCTGTATCTGGTGAATAAAAATGCCTACAGCATCGATGTGTCTGATGGACGGACAGCCCGTTGAAACGATGCCAAAATGTCGATCCGTTCCATCGGAACTGCCGGATATTTCGGGTATAATTGCCGGAATGTGGTTCGGGTAGTTCTGACCGTTTGGAAGAGCACAATTGGCCAGACGTATTGTTGGTCTGGGAATGTTCCAGCTCGCGTATGTGGGAGGGCTAAGATCAGGAAGTTGCACAAAAGATGTGAGTGATATGTTAATTTATTCTCTGAAGGAATGCGTCGAGACAAGTTTCTTTAATATTGTTTTTTCAGTTCAAATATTTATAAGAAATCTAACGCAGCGTATTTCACGTTAGTTCAAATAACATTTATGGCTATGGGACCTAAATTGAGAGCAACATCGAGGATATTTATTATTTTTACAGCATTTAGATATACAAGTTTTCGTGAGGTAATTTATTCTAGAGAGCTTCACCTGCTCTTTAAAGAAGATCATTTTCGTTTCACTTTAAGTAGTTCTGAGGCTAGAAAATGAACTATTCGTCAGAAGTTGGGGATATTGCATTAATTTGTGTTTTCTCTTGAAAAAACCTATTTCCCTTTTTGCAATATGTATATGTAGAGTGTTTCAGAATGAAAAGATTTCGAAGAAACGATGTATTTACAATTACAAAAATACATTATTTGAAAAACTATAAAATTTTACAAAAACCGATATTCTGAAAACTTTAAAATTCGATCTTGCATTCACCTTCAACACTACGTGCATTGATAACTGCTTGGCATCTTCTCTCTGCCTTGCTGCGGAAGTTGTGACAAAAGATCCTGGAGCTGTTGAAGCGTTTCCGGATGTAATATGCGGGTATCAAGGGTTTTTTGTGATTGGTCCCAAGAGTGCTGGTTTGGGTTCAGATCAGAGGATCGTGGAGATAATGAGGATACCCTGGTTTTCTCTAGAAATAATCATCTGATGGGATCTGAGTGGCTATACATTATCATCTATAAAAACGAAAATATCGCTAATAGCTGCGTTAAATTGTGGGACTATTTCCTTGATAACTTCATCAACATATGTCTGAGACGTCAGGCTCCAGGAAGAACTAATGAGTCAGTTCTGCCATCGAAACAAACTCCACCACAAACCATAAGTGTGCTTCCTCGAAAAGGGTAGAATTCTTGAACAGAGCGGTGGTTTCTTCGTATGACTGGACGTGTTTACATGCGTAGTCGTCGACTGACAGAACGTTCATATCTGGACGCGTCAGTAAAGAGTACGTTTCGCCATTCAACTTGCGAGTGTATCCGCTCTATTACACACTTTAAACTTTGACGCTTGTGCTCGCGAGTGAATCGAACTATTTTAACAAAAGTTTCAATGGTAGATTGATTTCATGGAGATGTCTTTTGACTGTGCTTAGGCAAGTGTTTTTTTAGAGTGATAGAACTTTAAATTGAAATAAAATCATTTAGATTAAGATTGAAGCAAAATTTTTTTTTTATTTGAAAGATAATTTTAGGACATTTATGTTTTGAAAATAATTTCCAGCAAATGTCCACCACGACTAGCTCTGAGGAACCGCATTCGATCAGATCAATTTTGGATCACTTTTTCGAGTAATTCAGGTCTTATTTCATCAAAAACACGAGTTATGTTGGCTTCCAAAGCGTCTATTGTTTCTGGTTTATCAGCATAAACCAATAACTTGACATAACCCCAAAGAAAATAATCCAGTGGAATTATGTAGCATGATCTTGAAAGCCAATTAATTACCATTTCTCGAAATAATGTTATCGCCAAATTTTTCTTTAAATAAATCAATTGTTACGGTAGCAGCATGAAGTGTAGCACCATCTTGTTGGAACCAAAACACTTCTGGGTCGATACCATTCAAATTTTGAAACAAATAATCATTGATCATCGATCAGTAACGAGCACCATTCACTGTAACATTAGCTTCAGCATCGTTTTGAAAGAAATATGGACCGATGATGCCTCCAGCGTGTAAGGCACACCAAATACAGTGCATTTTTCAAGATGCAATGGAACCTGCAGAACTTCTTGAGGATTGTTTTCACTCCATATACGGCAATTTTGCTTGTTTACAAAGCCAGAAATTAGCGTAATCACTAAACACAATTTTACGATAAAAAAGTGGATCAAGTTCTAGCTGTTCTAGGGCCCAATAAGCAAACAAACGACACTTATTATGATCAAGTGACTTCAGTTCTTGAACCAGTTGGATCTTGTATGGGTGTAGACCAAGATTTTTAGGCAAAATTTTTCATGTGGTGGATGCACAGAGTTGTGAACGTCGACGAATAGACAAATCTGGATCATCATTAAGACTATGGCTTACAGCAGCGATATTTTCTTCCGTACGTACAGTTCTTTGTCTTGTTATTATTGTTGCATCGAGTAGAGAAAATGTTGTCCGAAATAAATCGATAGTTCGACAAGTAAGCTACTCTGATGGACGATTAGGTAAACCTTAAATTTCACGAAGTGCTCTATAAGTTTGGCGAAGAGAACACTGATTTTGAAAATAAATTTCAACAATTTGTGAACGTTGTTGCGGCGTCAGTCTTTCCATGATAATTTGGCAATGCTTCTGTACAGAATTGTCAAAATAACATGGCTTCTACCTTCAGTCAAATCACAGTTATCCCTATCTCTATCACTCTATCACTCTAAAAAAACACCCGATACCTTTGGCATTTCGAAGACGTTGACTTGCCATTTTGAGAGCTTGTCTTCTCAACGAGAGAGTTGAACACGGTTTCCTACTAGAAGTGTAATGGTCTTCTTTTTCTGGCTCTTTGACGGACAGTAAACCTACCAGTAAACGTGTAATACACACTGTGGCTTACATTGAAAAAGTTGGCCATTTGCACTTGTGTTCGACAAGCCTGAAGCATACCAAGGGCTCTGTTGGCATCGTCCTCGTGTAAAACTCATATAAGCATAATGAAAATTCGATTTTAACTTGCGTACAACCGTGTGACCTCATTGAAAACGAAAACAGTCTGAAGAGAAAAGCATTAAAGCGCTCAAGGAAATACGTGATTTAACGCAATTTCAGTACATTGTTTCAAATGCCCAAAAAATATGGAGAAAATAAGGCACAATTGAAAGGGACGATTTGAAGATTTTTATGTTGAAATAACTGAACTTTGTGTGAAATTCCAGGCTTCGTTTGTTCAGATTTTGAGAATCCATAAAATACAACTTTAAAATCAATATATCTCACTTTCTCCCTCGAAGACAAAACGGTATGAAAAATTGCTTTCTTAATCGGCCAATCTCCTAACACTGTCTCGTACATCCGTGATAGAACCTTGCAGCTGCTCCCCTTCCTCAGCGCAACAATCGATATGTAATATCTTTCCGCAATGTGAGTAATACACGAAGATCAATTTGGGACAGGAGATGAAAAAAAGAAAACATGTAACGTTTTTTCTACGCTTCAACTGGGGTGGAAAAGATGAAAACGAATTTTCTGTTACAGCCGATACCTGAACATCAACATTTATTATTTACAAAGGATGGGAACCTTATTTATATCCTGCCTGTTCAATCCAAAACGGCTCTAGAGGGTAAAAACGAAAATTACCGTAGTCGCTTAAGACATCCAGTCGATAGTCATGTAAAAGCGTATTACTGATGGAAATATTAATTCTGTCGTATTTTGGACCAGGATTTCAAGGCGAAGACTCAGATTTATTATGTATTATGTAACGATGTGGATAATCTCTTTTCGGAGTAATGGAAAACACTCTGTCCTTAATCGAAGCTGAAGAAATATGTTACCCATTTGTACATCCGATTTTTTTTTTCAATAAGATGTAGCTTTTATTCGAACGAACTGGAAATCGAGTTTTTGATGATTTACTACTCGGTAGCATCAAAAACTGTTTCAGCCATTAGTATTTGGTAGTTAATAAAAATTGAAACAAGTTTCAAGAAATTATTGTGTCTTACTTCCAGATGTTCAAACATTTCTCTGAGTGCACATTCGAAGCAATACTTACATCATCAGATAACTTACAATCACAGATCATTTGAATAATTATACAGGGTGTCCCAGAAGTCGACGTCAAGCCAGAATCAAGTAACAGGTTGTTATAATAGTCATTAGAAAAATATAAAAGAAAATCCAAGTCCTGCATTTTTCAAATCATATTGCACTTTTTTTTTTCATCAAAATGCACAACCTGTGATGATTTTTGAACTCCTGTTGCTACAATTTTTCATTTTTTTAAATTTTATTTTTCCTTTGTTATCCGGAATAGTGCTTTTGTGGCTTGTAATTTCCAATTCTAAGCCATTTGCCCCAGCTTGGAAAATAATGTGACTTTTTGCCGAACTAAGTATTCAAAATTAAAATTTCGCCTAACTTCAATTGCACTGCACTGAAGAAGAATTGTAGATCAGTTTGGGAAGTTATTTCAAAAGTTAGCACATTTAATAAGTATTCTAAAATGCTGTAACACGGGCTCCATTCTTTTTTAGATTGGACAAAAAAAGGTTTTTATTAAAAAAATTCAGTTTCGTTTTATGACAAGATTCAATAAATTCACAAAAGATGTTCAAACTGCCATTCTTTAGCCGCAATACATGCACGACATCCTATTAAAAAGGATCGGGATATCAGACGGACGAATCTTCCGTTATTGACGAATTGCATTGCTTCGCTTGTTCTCTTCCGAAGCTCAGCTATATTTTCAATTTGTTTTGAATGAATTTTTTCCTTCACTGCTCCCCCAGTAAAACAAATCTAAAAGATTCAAATCAGGTGAACGGGCTGGCCATGAGATTGTACCAGATCGCCCTGTCCATCTGCCCGGATATTCTTCATGTAGATATTCTCGAACTGAGACGCCATAGTGCGCTGGGCAACAATCTTGCTGAAACCATATTTCTCTGAAAATACTAAGTGGAACGTCTTCAAGTAAATTTAGCAACTGATTTCGTAAAAAATCTAATAAATTTCAGCATTTAAAACCTCTGGCCACTCAAAAGGTCCTATGCCTCTTCCGTTCAAAATTCCAGTCCACATGTTCACTTCAAATGATATTGAGATCTATCTTGTCTCATTGAATTGGGATTTTCTACGTGCCGCTCGTGTAAATTGTTTAGGTTCATGTAACCATATTTTTTAAATGTTGATTCATCCGATCACGAAATTTTTTCTGAGAATTGTGGGTCTTCCCGGTTCTTTTGTAGCATGGTTTGGCAAAACGCAACCCGAGGTTCATAATCCCGAGGTAACAGAGCTTGTACTCGCTGTACATGATATGGATGAATTTTTCTATAGTCGGTGAGTAGTACTTTTTGGCACTCCTGTGCTTCGCTGAATTTCACTTGGAACTTCCTCAACTGCTTGAAGCACAATGTCGTCGTAAGGTAAGGAAGTTCTTCCCACCATATACTTTGTTTGGAAGTCGGCCCGTTGTGAAGAGTAGACGGTACACATTCGTAAATACTCGATGATTTGGATAACGATCAGCATTAAGGTATCTCGCGCGATACATTCTTGAAGCTGCACTAGGGTTACATCTGGATTCCCCATAAATTATTATTATTATTATCCTGATATTCCTAGATTTTCTGTGAAGATCCCTCAAAAGCTTCTTCAGCTTGTGCGAGTTCAGTTGTGTTCTGGGTAGGCTTTGGTACTGCGATCTTGCGCCACTTTAGGTCACAGTACTGTTAATTTTTGACCCAACAGTGAAAGGGTGGTCGACACCCGTTCAACTAGAAAACTTCTTTTTCACTTGAACAGGGTCGAAACCAGACCTTCCGGTCACGAGCCCAATGCTCTACCACTGAGCTGTCCACACTCATACATAAAAATGACATGAATGAGGTTCACAATCACAGGTTAGTCCAGGTAAAATGAAAGTTCATCGTAAAGAGATCAAAACTATTCAAATCACAAGCAAACAAATTCAATAAACGAAGCCAAAAATCGTAAGGTGCGTAGCGTACTGATCTATATTGCGTTTACGTGTGCTAATACCAAATAGTGGCGTCACTATCTGTCTCACTCACACTCTGGAAGAACTCACCCCATCTCATTCAAACCAGATTCTTAAAGTATTGAACGACTAGAATCATTTTTAGAAAGTTCGAAGAAATTGTTCGAAACTGTGTTTCTTTAAGAAGTACGGTTTTTTTTCCACCGATCTAAGAATAATGTAGAGTTATGCCATTTTAGAAACCCTATTAAATGCGCTAACTCTTGAAGAAATTTACCAAACTGATGTAGTACAGGTTTTTTTTTTCAGTACAGTCAATTGATGTTGTGCAAAATATTAATTTTGACTATTTGGTTCGGCAAAAAGGAACATTATTTTCCAAGCTGAAATAATTGGCTTAGAATTGAAGATCACGGGTTACTGGAGCAGTATTCGGGATAAAATAGGAAAAACAACATTTGAAAAAATAAAAAATTGTAGGAACAGGAGTTCAAAAATCATCACAGGGTGTGCATTTTCTCGAATAATAAAAAATGCAAAATAATTTGAGAAGTACAGGACTCATATTTTTTCAAAATCTTTCTTGATGACTACTATGACAGCCCATTACCCGATTGCAGCTTTACATCGACTTCTGGGAAGCCCTGTATATATTATAAGTTTTGGATCCACTCGGTGAAACTTATAATTTAGAATTAAAAATTAATATCAGAAATCTCAATGACTTTTGCTATATACCGGGTGCCCAAGTTATTTCTGGCCAAAGTTTACAAGGCAACTTGCAACAAAAAAGTTTCTAAAGAGTATGGTCCCATTATCTTTCGTTTAAAAGTTATTCGAGATTCTGATTTTGTGTAACGTTTCATAATTTTTTCACTTAAAACACAGCATACCATTGTACACCATTGAAAAAAGCAGATAATTCTTCTTAGACTGGTTCTATGGAGATTCTTATAAAATAATTACTCATTATAAGGTGGTTGGGAAAAAAATAAAATAATCTTTAATTCCACTTTACAAAATCCCATGAAACTTATGTGCAAAAACTGCCTTTTTATAAAGCTTTTCAACGGCGCATAATACATGTCAGGATAATATCATGCAGGGCTTCTGTATCATTCTAAAAGGATATCGATTCGGTCCAGCTTCTGAATGGTGTTGGGATTCGAAGAAAAAATTATGACCAGAATAGCTTTGGTGCAACACATTTCCCAGTGCTTCTTTATTTATAGAATCCCATTCTTTAAACACTTTCTCTGCTTGCTTTCGATATTGAGACAGTTTGGATTAGTTGAATAAAATATCCATTACTTCAGTGATATTATGCCTGGCCGGTAGTGGACAATTTTGAAGTTTAAGTTGTTATCTTTTAGAATTAGCTCTGGCTATAATGAAATATTCTTTCGCTAGAGAGATCCTTATGCTAGCTTCTGATATAGTAGTCTATTCGTTACTGCATCCTTCTCTTCATTCGAGCAAATATTTGACAAACAGTTTATTATTGATCTCCATCCTTATAATATGTCATGGCTTCATTATTTTTTGAACTGCATGATATATATATATATATATAACTCCCAATTCAAGAGTTTCAATGAATTCCAGAAATTCAAATGTCTTCGAAGAATGTTTATGGTTTTATAGACCAGGTATTTTTTTTGCTACAGATAGTGAATTAATCTACCACAAGATGTATAGGAGCTTCTTTTCCTTCTTCACGAGTCTATATTCATTATTGTTTGCCAAATCTTATTATACCAAATACTTCCTAAGACGACAGTGGCTCGTCACCATATTCTCGAAGAGCTGAAAGTCTATTTCTTTGCAGAACTTTCTTTGCACGTGTATTTCTCTAAGCCACAGAAAGATAGCCTTTTTTAGAACTCCTCGGTTTTTTCAACGATTATAATTCTAGTACATGAGTTTTACAGGCTGACAAGAAAAACTTCGGACAAATTTGTGTTCTGGAACAAAAGTATTTTAGCGCAGCAAAATAATTTTTATTCTATTAGATTTTCTACACTTTCTTGTACTAATATATGAATTTTCAGTTTGATATTGCTGTAGTTTGCAGAGTGTTAGGATGTCAAACAAACGTAGTGCAATTTTGGAGCTGTTCGTCAAGGTAAGCGTCAATGGGAAATTGTTCGTTTGCTCAATATGTCTAGCAATCGCAACATCCTCAAGAATAGAGTCAATCGAAATCTGAGGATCTCCATGAGGAATATAGCCCGTGAACCGGTATCAACCGTGAATCAGTACGTCAAATGTCCAAAAGCTCCAAAAAGTTCAACTCCTCACGGATGAAAACGGTCAGCAATAGGAGCGCATTATCTTCACAGACGAGAAGCTTTTCACCATAGAACAATCCCACAATCACCAAAACGACAGTCCGCAGAGGCTTCCGATCGTCGGCCATCGTCGAATATCGTCAAAATCTGTCCTCCGTCATGGTCTGGGGTGGAATTTGCGCCAGAGGCAAATTACCCTTGGTTTTCGTGGATCAAGGGGTCAAAATCAATCAAGAAGTCTACCGCTGCGACATTCTCGAGGCCTTAGTACTTCCGTTGGCCCAGCAGCTCTTTAGCGACACGCATTGGACCTTTCAACAGGACTCCGCTCCAGCTCACAAAAATTGTGTAAGACCCATTTTCCGGGTTTTATCACATCCGCAGAATGACCGCCGGATCTCAACCCAATGGACTACAACGTGTGATCGATTTTGGAGCTCAGGGCGTGTGCTAAACACCACAAAAGTTTGGAGTCGCTGAAGCAATCGATTAACACTCGAAGAGCTTTCGGCCTTCGGCATTGTTGAAAATTCCAAGAAGCGGCTAAATATATATATCGCTACCAAAGGAAGCAACTTCGAAACCGCTTAAATTTATTATTACCAAATGTTTATTTTTCGTTGTTGTTTTGTTCGAACTCTTTTGTTTAATAAAGTTGAATGAAAAATAGTTTGTCCTATGTTTTTCTTATCACCCTGTAATTGTGTTGGAAAGCAAATACCTCCAAGATTTTCAGACAACAAAAATTAGGAAAATATTCTAAGATCGAGACTTAATTTCGCGTCATGCGTTATCAATATCATCAATGCGCTAATAAGTTACATAAATATGAGCAACTGATAATTTTCAATGCACGCTAATAAAATGATCCAATCACTTTCTGATTTCAAAAATTATCTCTGCGATAATTTCTCAAGGTTTTGAGGAACTACAAAAATATCAACAATTCACACCCGTGGTGACGTGATCAAATTTACGCCCACTATTATTATTTAGACAACCATTTGTCAAGTCAACAGACGCTCCCTGCCTGTGAGATTTAACGCAGTTTCTATTTACTCTTCGCAGTGGTTAGTTAATGTATGCTAATGTATTGTGTACCGCCTGAAGAGCGATATACGGTTGGATAGTGATTGACTTTAGACGTCATTTGGGGGCCAAGGAAATCCCGAAGATAAACATCAGATCCGGAAGGCTGCGACACGATTTTTTACGTGAACTGAAACATTTGTCAGCAACTGTCGATTAAGGGAAAAATTGCTAAAATAAAATCAGTTATTCTTCGAACTTATCTTGAGAACTCATGTTCCCCAGATGAACTAGGATCTTTCGCTCATTGTTTTTACCAGGGAATAGATAATTTGAACCTTCTTCCAAGGAAATGTTTTGACACTGTCACTTTTCAAACTGAATAGATATTATGAGAGAGAAATAATATATGTTTCCATCCGTATGTACAATTTAAGTGAGTGACTGATCTGGGCTTTATACAGTAAAAGAACCTGATCTGTAGAGAAATATTTCCTAGCCTTGAACAAAGATCTCAGCTTATTTGCAGCAAAATTTGTAATGGAAGTCACACGCTGTCCCCAACACAACAAAGAATTGACAGTCAAGCCAAGAAAATGAATTCCTTGGCTGAAGCATCTGGTTTTCCATTATCCAGTCAGAAATCACTGAGTTTTTCGAAAAAAAGTTGTTGTTGTCTTCGAGGCATTGAATTGTACCCATTCCCACTCCATTCGTTTATCCTTTTGAGATCATCATTCATGGAAACGATTTACTGGCATATATGGAGGTGAAACTCCACGGTACTCAAAGTTTTTTTTTGTCACTGGTGAAAGAGGATCTCAGCATTCTATCATCCGCGAAGCTCACTATGTGGTTCTCGTTCTTACTGAGAAGATGGGGATCAGGAAGAGGGTGGGCGACAAAACTGAGCCTTGGAGCACTCTGGCAACCACGGAAACCCACAGTATTCACGACCACAGGATTGCTCCTTTTGGTGAGGAAACTCTTCATTGAATCGCGGAGATTCTCTAGGAAACCACACAAAGATAAAGCCTTATACCAAACATGATCGAACGCCTTGTATATGTCTAGAACAACTGATCTAAATTCTCCAGAGCGCTCAAAAGCGCTTGTCCAAACATAGCTAAGTGGATCGGTGTTTACGAAAGCCATATTGTCTTTCACTGATGAGACCTTTGCTCAAGTATCTGACTATTTCGAGATTGATGTCTGCTTCCATGTTTTTTGACAAAATAGATATTATCGCTTTTGGGCGGTAGTTTAATGAAAACATTTCCTCGCCTTCTTTAGTATAGGGTGCACTCGTGCACTCCATGAATCAGGGAAAATTCCCGCTGTTTTTGGCATAGTGAACATGTTACTAAGAACAGGGGTAAGCTCAGTGGAACACTTTTTGAATACAATAGCAGCAATCCCTGCTGGTCCACTTGCTTTCTTGGAAAAGGTCCAACTAGTTCAAGAACTAAAGCCACTGGGCCATAATGAGCATCGTTTGTTTTCTGATTGGGCCCTAGAACAGCTTGAAGTCGATCCACTTTTTTATCGTAAAACTGTGTTTAGTGATGAAGCTCATTTTTGGTTCAACGGCTATGTAAACAAGCAAAATTGCCATGTACATGGAGTGAAAACAATCCTCAAAAAGTTCTGCCGGTTCCATTTCATCCTGAAAAATGCACTGTATGGTGTGCTTTACACGCTGGAGGCATCATCGGTCCTCTATTTCTTGGAAAACGATGCTGGAGCTAATGTTACAGTGAATGGTGCTTGTTGCAGATCGATGATCAGTGATTATTTGTTTCAAAATTTGAATGGTATCGACCCAGAAGTGTTTTGAGGATGCTGTTAGACCTCATGTTGCTACTGTAACAATTGATTTATTGAAAGAAATAAGATCATGGGACATAACTCCACTGGATTATTTTCTTTGGGGTTATGTCAAGTCATTGGTTTATGCTGATGAACCAGAAACAATAGACGCTTTGGAAGCCAACATTACTCGTGTTAGGGATGAAGTAATGGGTTTGGATGCCGGAAATTATTTTCAATGTCATAAAATTATCTTTCAAATAAAAAAACTTTGGCTTCAATCTTAATTTAAATGTATTTTATTTCAATTTAAAGTTCTATCACTCTAAGAGAAGCACCCTATATAAGACAATCAACAAGCCTCTTTATATTTCATGTCTCATTACTGCAATTACCTGGGTATTTCTGTCCGTTAAAGCAAGCTTTCGACCCCATGTCAAGGTATTCCTCTTGAGTTATGGAATACTTATAAATGTTGCCCACGCAATTTCCATAGCCATCCAGCATATCAAGAAGAGCATCGATATTTCATTACAAATTGCCTGTGTTCATCGACGGACGGATTCCAAATTGAATTATACCCCTATTTTAATCACCCCGAACAGGCCTCTTGCCCGTATTCCCGCATCGCGACGATGTCATCGAAAATAATCCCTCTAGCCAGCATCCGCGCACCGTCAAAGAATCCAATCAACGAAATAAGTTCCGTATAAACACGCACAACAGAGAGATACGTAATGGCCGCATTAGCACAAGGGGGGAAAATTGGATATCGAGTGATCATATATAGTTGTCTGTATAGTCGCAAACAAACGAAGAGGCCTTCGGATCGCGTCCGCTGGAATAACAGCCGTCCGGCCGGCAGGGCACACCTATAGGGCCGGTCAAGTGGGCCTAATTAAAACAATCGAAGCGGACATAATTATCCCGTATTTTAATTAACGCAGATCAAAGGGGCGGTCGGTAAATTACTTGGAATGCGCGTGGTATGTATAGGACGTTCTCGTCAATGCGAGATCCACATTCGCGACTTGATGAATTGCAGCGCTGAGCGGTTGGAGCTGCTCTTTAACGTCGCTGCGTGGGAAGATGAATTCCGAAGGAATTTTTTCATGGGTTAATGATTATTCGATTGAATGTACACGCTGGGTTATTGAAATCTCAGATTAGCTGCTCATGGGATTCAAAAATAAATGCACATAATCGGTTCAAGAATCCCAACCCTCACGTGTGAGGAATTAGCAATTAATTAGCAAATTAGCGAAAAGTCTCTTGAATTTCAGATCAATTAGGTAAGTTTGCCAGATTCAAAGATGGCATAGAAGAGAACCTCTGATTGGTTCATGTCTAACCATTGATTTCAATGTTCCCCAAAACAGTTATTTACGTCTGAAACCCTGAGGTTAAGTGGTAGAAAAACCAATATCCTGTCGTGGTATTTTCAAAAGAGAGTACATTTTCACATTAATTGGCCTATATATATTCAGCTGTCATATCTTTTGGCGGTAAGAAAAACCATGATAATTCAAAAGATGGATGAAAACAAGTTGATATAAAATTAGGAAGGTCCATCACTGAAAAAGTAGAAGAATTGTGCTACTTGGGAAGCATAATAACTAATACCAACAAATTCACCCAAAATGTAAAACGAAGGATTGCTCTCGCCAAGCAGATCTTTGCAAAAAGAAGAATCTACTGGTACACCAACATCTTAGTATTGAAGCCAGAAAATCATTTATGAAAACTTTTGTATGAAAGCAACTGAAATGTGGATTTGGCGAAGAATGCTCAAATATTGAACGCTATCCTGAAGAGAAAAACTAAGCTCATAGGACATATAAATCGTCACAATCAATTTCTACTCAACATCTTTCAAGGAAGAATAAATGGAAGAAGATCCAAAGGACGACGACCCTCGAGGACATCAAAGAAAGGTTGAATTTTTAATCCTTCTGTCATATGAAAAGATGCGCAAGCGAAATGCTATCCCACATTCTTGGGAATAGCTTGGTATGTTGATATACCTTTTGGAATCATTTTGTAGTAATTGATTGATCAACTAGTATGCAAATTCTAGAATAAGCATACTTCGAGGGAATTCTAGAGATATAATGACACTCTAAATATGATATAGTGTATGATTTTGAGTTGTTTCACCCAAAAGTAAAGGAATTATTGCGATGGAATTTTGATCTGCAGAGTGGGTTTTTATAAATGGATCTTTAACAGCAGTAAGGTACATAGAGGAAATTCTTATGGACCAAGTTGTATCCTATATACCATTTCTGGGAGAGAGGGAAATTTTTATGCATGACAATACACGCTCACATAATGCTCGAATAGTGAGAGCGTACTTCAATGAGGTTGGAATTTCAAGGTTCAACTGGCCAGCACGAAGTTCTGACTTGAATCCCATCGAACATCTATGGAATCAACTGAGAAAACGAGTCAGATCTATGGTTCTATCGCCCAATAATTTATAAGAACTCCTTGAAGCCCTTCGCATGAATGGGACAACATTCCACAAGAGAATTTTCGAAGGCTCATCATGAGCATGCGAAGACGTTAGGAAGCTGTAATCAGAGCTAGGAGAGGTCACACGTCATACATATATTGAAATTTTCACAGTTACGAACGATACTCCTTTCAATTTCGAAGTTTTTGATTTTTTCAATAAACTTTATTATTTTTATTCAAATCGAATCAATAGTTTAATTTTTGTTTGAGCAATTCTCTTTTCCCTACCATTTCAGAAATTTCATGATTCTCGTAAAAATTTTAACTAAGAAGGGTATTTGAACAATAATGATCAAGTGACCCGTTTTTTTTTTGCTCGCCAGTGAATATCAAGAGCATTAAAATTTTTCCATATTTTCTAAGGATCATATATACTAATTAGAGAACTAATAATCTGAAGTGTCACAAGTAATAATTCTTCGAAGTTAACATGGATCAGCAACAAGTCGATTGGAGATATCAACATGAAATTTTTAAGAGGTTTCACGGCTACCTGCAATAACAACGGTAATGAATTATTATTATTAACTCAGGCAGGACCGTCTCCCAATAGACGTTACAAAGGGTATAATTGAAAACGTATTAAACGATCTGGAGCCCAACTCTATTGATAAGTAGCGGGTGTTTTTTTAAGAGTGATAGAACTTTCGATAGGGATAACTGTGATTTGACAGAGTAGAAGTCATGTTGTTTTGACTTTTCTCTTCAGTAAGCATTAAAAAATTATCATGGCTCACGCAACAACGTTTACAAATTGTTGAAATTTATTTTCAAAATCAGTGTTCTATTCGCCAAAGTTATAGAGCACTTCGTGAAATTTATGGCTTACAAAATCGTCCATCAGAGCAGCTTATTCGTCGATCTATCGATAGATTTCGCACAAAATTTTCTCTACTCGATGCAACAACAAGACAAATAACTGTACGTACAGAAGAAACTATCGCTGCTGTAAGTCATAGTGTTTATCATGATACAGATTTGTCTATTCGTCGACGTTCACAACAAGTTGGACAAGTTGGAAAATTTTGCGCGAAGATCTTGGTCTACACCCATACAAGATCCAACTGGTTCCAGAACTAAAGCCACTTGACCATAAAGAGCGTCGTTTGTTTGCTGATTGGGCCCTAGAACAACTTGAAGTTGATGTAAACAAGCAAAATTGCCGTATATGGAGTGAAAACAATCCTCAAAAAGTTCTGAAGGTTCTAATGCATCCTGAAAAATGCACTCACTGTATGGTGTGCTTTACACGCTGGAGGTATTATCGGTCCATATTTCTTTGAAACCGATGCTGGAGCTTATGTTACAGTGAATGGTGCTCGTTACAGATCGATGATTATTTGTTTAAAAATTTGAATGGCATCGACCCAGGAGTGTTTTGGTTCCAACAAGATGGTGCTACACCTCATGCTGCTACCGTAGCAATTGATTTATTGAATGAAAGATTTGGCGATAACATTATTTCGAGAACTGGTTCAATTAATTGGCTTTCAAGATCACGCAACATAACTCCACTGGATTGTTTTCTTTGGGGTTATGTCAAGTCATTGGTTTATCTGATAAACCAGAAACAATAGACGCTTTGGAAGCCAACATAACTCGTGTTTTTGATAAAGTAAGGCCAGAATTACTCGAAAAAGTGATCCAAAATTGGTCTGATTGAACGCGGTTCCTCAGAGCTAGTCGTGGTTGACATTTGCTGGAAATTATTTTCAAAACATAAATGTCATAAAATTATCTTTCAAATAAAAAAAAATTTGCCTTCAATCTCAATTCAGATGTGTTTCATTTCAATTTAAATTTCTATCACTGAAAAAAAAACACCCGATACTTAAATCATACTGTTCTGATTTGAGCTTTTCTGTTTGCCGATTCTCTTCGTCTCGTTCTGTTATCTCATATAATGTATGATGTTTTTTAATCTAGGAATATATTTCCTATTTTGAAAATGGTCATTGTTATTTTTATTTTAAGACGAAATTGTTTGAAACCTGTTGTTCTAGAGTATAGGAATAATTATTGCATCCATCAAATCGAATCCCTCTCCTCTATTCGCAGAAATCGCTTAAATGTTACACAGTAAATGTAAAGAGGAATGACACTATCTAAAATCAACCTTTTAGTTTCACGCATAGAGGCGTTTCATTCGAGAGAATTCCCAAAAACTGTTGCACACTCTCGTTCAATTTCCGTTCCGGTGAATGCTAAAGCCGTGTTTGTAGCACATGATAAAGACCCGCTTGAATATTTAACGCACGTAATATACCGGAAAGTAGATGAAAAGTTCTAATTTGGCAAATGGATGACTCTGAATCAGGGGCGTAGATCGGCATTTCATTAGCACGAAATGAATTGATTCATTGTTTCGACAGTGGCAGACTTTTCTAGAAAACTGTCGAAATGTTTTTATGTCAAGCTGCGCTTTGAAAATAGAAAGCAATTCGATAGGTAGACAGAAAATAATAAACTGCTTCTTGTTTCTAATCATTTATTATTTTGGCAACGTACTAGATCTCTGAAACAATAATTTCTTAAACGGACACTGGCTATTTACAATTTCGAAAATTGATTGTTTTTGCGTTCTCGCAAATTTATACTCCAAACAGCTTCTCTATATTTCGAAGAATGAACGTAAATATTTTCTCAACTTCGAATCATATTGATAGAAATCCATTGTACACTTTAATTAAATAATACACATATATGTAACAGAATTTAAATACAGATGAGTACGTGACAAAATGATGGTAAAAACAAGTCACAAAATCTCTGGGTGTTTATTGGAGTTTGTCGCTAAAAAATACCATTAGGGGAAGATATTCAGTAATGGGGATTTGTCATCATCAATTTGTTCATTCAGAAGAATTTTACGGGCATTATACCTGTTGATTTCAAGAAATTCTAATAGTGTTAATCTAGAACTTTTGCTTTCGACGAGGATAATTTCATAGTTATTGTTGAAATTAAGCCTGAATTCCTTAAGATGGTTAGCATAGGTCAAATGTAAGGAATCCGATATGTAACTTCTTTGGTGTTCTTGGATTCTTTTCTTGAATGATCTACCTGACTGGCCAATATATACTAAAGGGCAATCGTTTCAAGTCAATTTGCAGACTCCAGATTTATTTTCTTTATTTGTTTGGTCCTTATTGTTTTTAATGTAAGTACCAAGGTTATCGGTGGTTTTGAAATATGCGTTGAAACTATTTTTGAAATGTTTAGCAATATTTTCAGATAATCCACCAACATAAGATAACGAAAAGTATTTCTGTGTATTGTCCTCTTTTATGATTGGGTACACGATATTTAATGCCATGTTTTTTTGATTATTGGATACCATTTTGTCTACAAGAAAGGGGTTGTAACCGTTGTTTGAAGCTATCTGTTTAATAATATTCAATTCTTTGGGAAAATTATCTCAATTCAGAAGGACATTCAATAGTCTCTGATCCTACGGTAAATACACGTTTCTTCTTGGATTTGGTATCATATAAAGTTAGAACCAAAACTTTTTCAGTATTTTCTATATATTTGACACTCAAGCTGCATGATTCTGCACGACGACATGCCCCATTTAAACTAAATATTAGTACCATTTTCATTAATAAGAAGTTATCGTCTGGAGCCTCCTTGAAAAACGTAGTAATGTTTTCCGTAGTCAAAACTTTTGATTTCTTTGCTTCGTATGCCTCATTTCGACGTTTCAAAAAGGCAAGTAACTTCTTCTGTTGTTTCACAGACTTTTAAAAAAATTGTTTTTATGCATCAATGAAATACATCCTTCAATAAAATTCACTATGGAAACCGAACATAATAATTCTATTAATTTTCTTGATTAAAATGTTACTCGAATAAATAAGTCACATGATTTTTCATTATTTCACAAACCAACCTATACGGATTCTATTATACACAATAAATCAAATCATCCTTTAAATCAAAAATTATCAGCATTCAATTGTATGATCCATAGATTAGTTAATATTTCCATGAATCGAGAAAATTATATTTCAGAACTTAACATAATTAAACAAATAGCTATTAATAATGACTCTGATCCTAAGTTGATACAAAATGTTGAAGAATAAAAATAATAAAATAGCTTTAAATATGGTATATCCTAATATAAAAGAAAATTTTAAATACATTTCCTTCAAATACACTAAAAGTATTTTTGAGAAAATTGCTACATACCTCAAAAATAAAAATAATTTAAGAACTTCATTTAAAACCAATTCAAACTTGAGTAAATTCATTAAAATAAAAAAAGACAGTACACTTAAAGATGATAAATCGGGGATTTATTATAAAGTTAACCTGCGGGTTGTCCAAAAGTTTACATATGACAGACTGGAAGAACTTTCCACATTTATGAACGTCTCAGGAGTTTCCTCAATAATAAAAATTATTCGACATATTCTTACCATATGTTAGAAACAGGACATAGTTTCAACCATAATTTTGAAATTCTACATATATCAGATGTCTTTTTAGAGTGATAGAACTCTCTATAGGGGTCAATGTGATTTGACAGAAGGTAGAAGCCATGTTGTTTTGATATTTCTGTTCAGTAAGCATTGACAAATTATCATGAAAAGACTCACGCCGCAACAACTTTTACAAATTGTTGAAATTTATTTTCAAAATCAGTGTTCTATTCGCCAAACTTATAGAGCAGTTCGAGAAATTTATGGTTTACATATTAAAGATGATAAATCGGGGGTTTATAGGTTAACCTGCGGTGATTGCCCTAAATTTTACATAGGACAGACTGGAAGAACTTTCCGACATATAATTTGTGAACATTTGAAGAGCTTCCTCAATAATAAAAGTAATTCTATATATTCCAACCATTTGTTAGAAACAGGACATACTTTCGACCATAATTTTGAAATTCTACATATAGAAGGTAAAAGTTAAATCTGTTAGAATTCCTAGAGATAAATAAAAATAATAAGATTGGAATATTACTTAACGAACAAATAGATTTAAATAACTTACCTCTGATAAATATATTCAAATAAGCTGGAATTTACAGAGATCCTTTTTTGGGTTTTAGTGCTTATTGTATATAAGTGTATATTTTTGTATTGTTATTTATTGTACTTACTGTAATATAAATAGCAACGGATTTCGGAAACAAGTTTAGTTATTTAAAATGCCTGATGATGCTACAGTGATAGCGAAACGATTGTTGTAAACATAACAATAAAAATTTGTGAAAATCAGAATCATCTTATTTAAATATTACTTAAGTAACTTTTTGTACTGTGAAATATCCACAATCTAGTTAGTTGTATAGTACTTTTCAGCGTGGAATATGTAGACCATAAACTGGATGCCTTGAGAGCTTTTGACTCAAATAATGAAAGACATTGTATCAAAACACTAAAATGTAAATAAAAAGCAGCTTTCCTTCTCAAAAAAATAGGTTAGCATTACACTTTCATCGGTTCTCAGTTCGTTTTTTGTCATCCTCCAACTATAAAATATTTCGTATACCTTTTTTCTTGGATTTTAAAGGAACTAAACTCAAGACGCTTCTCGAGTGGCATTTCAGATGTCTTCGGAACAATTTTCTGAAGTGTTGGCAGTAGCAAGATTCATTTTTATATTTAATATTTAACTTAATCTCAATTCGTCCCACAAAAATGAAACTTGTTATCTGATGTTATGAAAATAAACATACCGTGTCAGGTTACTAGATTACGGAAATTCTTTCATATAAATGATTTTTTGTTAATAATTAACACAAAATGCGAAAAAATAGTATGAACAAACCTTGTAGAAATAACAGTTTTACTAAACTCATATAGCTTTTAAGTTACTAGCTCGCTCGTACTTAAAAGCTATACTCATTCAGTGAAACTTTGCTTTTCTCAACTTTTTTTTTTAATATACTATTAACACCTCTCTAAAAAGCTACTAATCTAAAGTTAGTGTTTCCATAAATTTCATTGAAACATTATTGGATAAATCTACAAACACAGTTGCGAAAATATCGAATTTAAAGACTTCCTGGGTGCCCACTAAACAATTTCTGACTGATATTCGTAAAACGTCCGAGGAGGACGGCATAATTAACTGACTTCAACCCCGGAGGTCGTTAGGGGTTGAATTTTTTTGCACCTCAACGCAGCCGCGTTTGAGGTAACTTCCGTCCGATCCATGTGGCGTTCATTAGTGTAATTCATCTTAAGTCCCTTGGTAATTTATTTTTTGGCCAGTACATTAATTCTCTCTGGGATTGTTGCGAATTTTGGAGCGAAGGAAAACCTCTGCGGTTTCTGACTTTGCCGAGGAAAATGCTAGGAAGAGGAAGTTTTTGAAGAGGTTAATAATTGTGGTATTTTCTCAGATCTTCCAGTTGTTTTTACTATAATCGACGCAATTGAGCCGAGTTCACGTCAGTTGCTTTATTTAAACTGAATAATATTTATTCATTGCACCGAAGTAATAAAGTATCCTAAATATGGGTCAGATTAATTGTGCTGACCTCACTACGAATTTCAATTGAAAAAAATTTTTTCTCAAAAAGTTTTTGAAATTAAATTAAAAAAAATTTTTTGGAAAACACAGTTTCAATTAAGTAGACATATATAATTAACACCTATCACACAGCATCAAAAGGATTAAAAGATTCCAAAGAAAATATATATTATTAATTAAATTAGTAAATATACACTTGAAGGATACAAACTTTATTGCATAAAGATATTATGAAACCCAAATTCCTCTCCAAAAATGCACAACAAAACCTTGAAAATTCTTCCAAACTTACTCTCTTCAAAAAGTAATTCATTAAAATTTCATAATATCGTTATGACATAAAATTTGTGTCCTTCATGTATTTATTTAATGATTTAATTAGTATTCTATATTTTCTTTGGATTCTTTTGTTCCTTTTGATGCTGTGTAATGTGTTAATTCTATATGTATACTAAACTGAAACTGTATTTTCTTAAACACCTATTTAATTTAATTTTAAAAAGTTTTTGACAAAAATTTTTCATGAAATTTTTTCATTTAAAAAAATTCACACAGTTTTTCTGTTTCACAGTTTATTCAGAATCCTGACACGTGTTTCGGTCTTTCGACCGTCTTCAAAGGAGTAAAAAAAGTAACTAAACTTAAATTTGAAAAGGTTTCCTCATTACATTTAAGACATCTGTGTTTTTTATGAGTGTTTGGGAATTTGTTAAATTCTCCTTTTTCCCAATGGCTTTTTTGACTGAAAGAATCTCCAAAATAGTCCATCAATTCACCCTTTTTAACATTATATTGTAAAGTTACATCTTTCTCATTGGAAAAAGGAGTATTTTCTGAACAATGTTCTGCAAAACCCGTTGATTTCTGGTTTTTCGAAATAGGCATCCTATATTCTTTGATTATATGTTGTTAACATCTGCCTGTCTGACCTATATATGTAGCATTACAATCATCACATTTTATTTGCTAATTCCTCGATTCGGAAAAATTGAGGTTCCTTTCTATATTGTTCACCAACATCTTAGCTGAATTATTTTATTGCTCAAGAATTAATTCCTATTTTATGAAGATCATTAGAGATCCTATTGCTGATATCCATTATATAAGCCATTGAAAACCATATTTTCTTTTCTTCATAAGGATCACTTATATTGATATTATTTTTTTTAATATAGTGGTAAGTTTTGTTTTTAATCATTCTGTAAATGGTTTCAGTTCTAAAGCCAATGTTCACCGCTATTGTCGTGAAAATATTGACTTCCTTTCGGAAATTCACTCCCTTCAACAGAATGCTTTGAATGAAACTATGGAATGTTGACGTTTGAATTCAATTTTAAGTTTAGTTACTTTTTGTATTCCTTCAAAAATGGTCGAAAGACCGAAAGACGTGTCAGGATTCCGAATAAACTGTGAAACGTAAAAACTGTGTGAATTTTTTTCTCAAATAATAAAATATTTAAATTGTTTCACCTAAAGCCAACCATATACTCCATTCATTTAAACAAAATTATTAGTGTGGTTAGCACAATTAATCAGTGTGAAAATTAATATATAATGTGAAAGCCTTCTATCAAGTAAAAACTCCTTTATTCAAGTAATGGAGTATGACACATTATAATAAATATTAATCAAACTTTAACTGATAAGTTTCATAATGTCATATACCCACGGTCAAATATATTGAATTTAACACAATCTGCTGTAGTTCGTTCAATAAACATTCCACAAGATATAGGGAAAGGCTATAATATTCTATAATCTTAAAAAATTACTATTTTACTCACAAATTGAAAATTTATTTTGATTTAGGTATACAGGGTCTATCATAACTATTGGGATATAGATTTTTACGAAATGACCCAGTTTCACCTAAACGATAAAATAAATTTTCAATAGTTTTATGAGTCGAATCCTGCCTGGATATAAAAATTCATGCCTTCTATTTCGTAAATTATTCGTACCAGAGAAATGAAAATAGGAAATTTTTATAGTTGGTCAATCAAATCATCGCGCAGAAGCCATAATTAATTACCGGGATGAACATTTCGAAACTTATTGAGTTCCCATCAGTATTAGCATATTCCATAAATTATATCTATGAAAACCTGATTTAAGTTGTGGAACGTGCATAATATTATAGTGTATAATGATCTATTACTATGTTCCTTTCACGAGGATATTTAAATTGACTCCTTATTATCTCCAAAGCTTTTAGTACTGACTGACTATCAGTAAATATTTTGATTTTGCCGTGGTGTTTTTGGCGTTTCATCACCAGATCTGCAGCGCTCTCACATTGACTTGATAACAGATATAAGATTAAGATGTCTGAAAATTTCCTAGTTACCTGTAGAATTGTCCCGGAAAATGATATTAGATTGCTACGAAAGTTCTCAATGTCTCGGTATCTATTTGATTTCTATTTGAAAACGCTGTTATGAACAATCAATAATAACACATTTTTGAAATTTGGATATTGTTTTAAACCAAGAAATTCATTGATTTGAAAGCTGCGGTTTATTTTCATTCATCATCAGTTCATTTTACCCTAAGTTTCCTTTTCTGAGTCTTTATGTGAACACAGCTGAAAACAATAAACATCTAAACATTATTTGGCCCAATGTTACTATGACAACTAACCCTGACTATCTGCAGGCTATATAGCGGTATATCTGAACGAACTATGTTTTCGAAATGTTCCTGTTTGCATATAATTCATTTACAATTAGTTACCCACATTTACCGACCTGTTGAAGTGGAAATATCGTCCGATTTGCTTTTATCTGCCCGGTATATTATGCATTTCCGTTCAGATAGGTATGCCTAATAGCGCGGTTTTCATCAATAGATAGAATAATATTCCCAGATATTTTGCATGAGCATGAAATGCTCACATCCGGGTGTCAAAAGTGATATTTTGTTTTGGAATAATCAAGATAAACATCATAATGCTACTTAAACCAACCGTAATTCTTCAGTTCTAATGACAAATGGAAAAATATGACATCTGTCTATTTAGCGAAAAACGGAATTAAATGAAAAGACGTGAAATATTGCTGTATTCTTCCCTGAATAATATGGGATAGGCCATTTGAAATTTGCATTTTGATCGACTATAAATGAAAAACTGATGATTTTTCTTTAAATTCATCATCTCTTACAAAACCAATGATTCATTAGGAAAATTAATAAAGCTAATATACCTGAGAACAAGAAATCAGGTGTTTATAAGCTAACTTGGGGTACTTGCCAGTTTGTATATGTTGGTCAAGAAGGAAGATCTTTCCAGACAAGACAATAACAAATTGTTATTGCAACAACAAAAGAAATTTAACTTAGGCAGAACACATATTGGACACAGGATATATTTCAGATAGTAATTTTGAAATTTCACACGTTCAAAACAAAATTCTCAAATTATTAGATTGAAGAAAACTATTTTTTTCTGTCTCATGATACATTCCTCATCAATATTACGCGAGATGAAACAATTAGTTTTTTACAATCTGAGAAGAAGAAAGTGCCTTTTTTCGAAATTAAAAGTTAAAATTTCTCTAAATTTTTTATAGTAGAAGTGAGGTTAAGAGTGTTGTCTTTGACTACGAAATCTTCATAAAAAATATAAGAACTTATCAAACTATTACAGGAAAAATAAAGAGATATCCTTAAATGATGAACTCTTTAGTATCGTTGTGTAAAACTGTTAAATTCAAATCAGAATGGTTCTTCATATTATCAATAAAAAAGGGGGATTTTTTACTTGACAGAAAGTTTTTTCCATATTTTCGATATCAAAAGGAGTAATTCTGTTACACATTGCTACAAATTTTAATTTTATAATTTCTTGAAAACTTTTAGGAATTAAATAAAATAATTGCCGTAGAAAGAGTGTTTCCCCTTCAGTAGACATATAGAATTAGCACTTATCACACAGTATCGAAAAGAGATAAAAGAATTTTAAAAAAATATAGAATATTGATCAAACCTACTAAACAAACATTTAGTTGAGTCAGTACCGGCATTGTGAAAGTTTTATTTTGCTGGCATAAAGTGCACTGAAGATTGTCGGTGAGAATCTTAAATGGCCTTTCTGAAGATGTGCTCTTTATATTTAAAAGAACTTTTTAAAGAGAAGTTGTTTGGAAGAATTTTTTAAGTTCATGTTGGGTATTTTCAGAGTGGAATTTGTTTTTCCTAATGTTTGTCTTCTCTAAATGTTTGTTGAGTAAGTTCGACCAAAATTTTATATTTTCTTTGTATTCTTTAATCTCCTTCTGATGCTGTGTTATAATATAATGAGTAGACGTATATAATATGTCTACTGAAAAACAGAGGGAGATTTATTCAATTCAATTTCAAAAAGTTTTCAAGAAATTTTATAAAATTAAAATTTGTTGCGAGGTATAACAGAATTACTCTGTTGGAGAAGAAAATTTGTCTTAAAGAACGCATGAACGCATAACTCAGAAATTCTCTGGAAGTTTTAAAAACTTAAAAACTTTCAACATTATGAAGATATGATTTAATTCACTCATTGAAGTAGAATATTAATAAATATTTATTTTTACAGGTAAGATCAGCAGCTGAGTAAAATTGGGAGCAATCCTAACGTAAGTTTTGTCTTTAGTTATTATCTCAAAATCGTAACCTTCAGGACAACAGTGAGGTGATGTAAAATGACACAGAAAAACTGATATATTATTTCATTATTATTGTGAAACAAGTTGTTTTATTTCACTATGTATTTCTACCAACAAACTGAAATGTTTGCACATTTTTGTGTAGCTAAACCTGTACCTTTTCTTAAGTTTTGAGTTGTCTGAATTTGTGGTTATTTCTCTAAATAGGTGTGATAAAAATGTGTGGACATCTGAATTTTTTTATAGTATAAAAAAGTTGTAGTTCAATATAATATTTTGTGTTCAAAGCACTCTTTGAACATTTTGATTAATTTCATCAAAAACACATCATGTTTCTCTTATATAATTAGTCGACTCATTATATTTATTGAGCACTGTAAAGCGTTACGTCAACACTACGGTTAATCATCATATTTTGGTATACTTTATTTGACACTAGAATTGAGTGTTGCTCTTAGCTTTCAGCTTGATATAAATTTTTGAACAAAACGACGGTCCCTATCATGATATATTTTATCTTCGACATCTAAAACCCACAAAAATCTCACTTCTAACAATTTATTTGATTAAGTTCATTCAATAAGCAAAGATCATTCCGTACTCCAAGTGTTCCAATCAGAAGAACACACTTTCTCTAATATTCATTTTCCACCAACAGATCCTTAAGGTTAAGAACGTGTGTAACATTCTAAAGGTGTACGTCTCGGAGAACTCCTGATATTTGAATGGCAAACTGCGATTCAAAACATCCTTGAGGCTAGGACGTGATGTACTCCAACGAAGAACGTGATTACTCTCGATTTCTTTGGGCCAACTGTAATATTTGTTGGACACGACCTTTAAATCCAAATTAACGTTGTTGCCAGATGCGAATTTTAATCGTGATCTTATTGTGGTCTTATCAATTAGGCGAAATTTGAAGGGTATTTCCTCAATTCCATTGCCGATTTGTGAAATATTACGTTGAAATTTGCTTGGGTATCAATTTTAAATAGGCACCAGATCGTTATGAATTGACCTTGGTTTGAATAATTCGCTGGGTTTAATTGAGTCTTAACGAAAAATACCAGTGAATCTCAACTTTGGGGATCCAATTTGCGAGATCTGCTGGATTTCATATATTATTATATTCAGAGTCATAGTCATCTTTGTTATTTCTGTTCAATAGATTTTACTCTCCTAACCAACCCACCAGTTAATGAATCATCTCTCTCTCTCTGTGGCCCGAACACCTCGAGAATTCCAACGGAATCTGGAATCTCACATACAATAGATTGCTTTAAAGGTAGAACATCAGATCTCTTGTATCAGCATTTAGTTTCGGAAAAGGCCTGGAAGATTCTAACCATTTCTGATTCTCGTTCAATTTTATCAATCCCTTCTTAACTTTATTTATGTGATCAAGTAAGATTACTTAACATTAAACGAGCATTTAGATTCATTTTGATCAAAAACTAGATCTCGGTTCAATAATTCATTAGAGATAAGAAATTCAAAAGACAAACAACATATTCTTCTATACTACTTCAAATGGAATAAACTGTATTCACTTTGACCGTGCCATATTTTCCCTAGACCATTTCATTCAGTCGTTTATCCATTTGACTGAATCGAAAAGAGGCCATTTTGTGCGGCTCTAAGTCAAAAATTATAATAAAAATAAATACTATATATTTCAAGTCAATTCATCTTAGAACAAGATGTTTCTGACAATAATGTCTATTTTGAGATTTAAGATAGATATCTACTGAATAACCTATACCATAATGATTGTCTTAATTGAAGAAGTGTGAAGTTTTGACCATTAGGCAGTTAATACAATCACAGGCAAAATTACACTTAATCAAATAATCAACTTATTTTCATTTCGTTACATACTTCTTCAAGTGCTTATAAACTACTGGTCAAATATTTTGTTACATACAATATTTAGATGGTTTCCGGTTTGAATCGATGATACAATAAAGTTTTTTATTACTTTTGAAAAAACCACCAGGACTTCACTAGAATAAACGCAATAAAGGGAAACAAGATAACTCGGTTTGATTATTGAATAAATTCCCAGAATTTCTTTATCGGTTTGCATCTATACTTTGTAGAAGGTTCAGCTTCAGATCCTTATTTTCTTTGCAAAAGATCTTGAAATTCCTTCATTCTATTACTGAAAAATTTTCCGATTTGTCCATATATAAATTTTAAGGTTATTCAAACATTTTAATATTAGCCTTCTACATATTTAATTTCAAAAAATTATATTTAATAATTATAACTTCAGGAATTAAATTAAATTAATGTCATATGGGTACCACTTATACTAAACGAGATATAAAATGAACATTCTTTATAAGACATCCAAATGATATAACAAAATCTAATAAATAAAAATTGTTAACCAAAATCCTATAAATTAAATATTTTGAATAGGCAAAATTTGGTTTCTGCTCATCCCTCTTATGGAAATAGATATCTAGATAACTAGATGATAAACATAACTGTAATTGATTCATTTTAAATTCAGAAATTTCCGATTTTTTTCAGAAACAATTCTTTCGCAAAGAATTTCAAAAAACTCTGAACCTAAAATAAATAAATCACAGTTACCGATTATCATGTGGTACTTAACCAAAAACTTATATTGGGCAAACCGAAAGGTCCTTTATTACAAAAGTAAAGGAATATAGGCGATCTATACTCCATAAAAAGTTAGGTTCTACGTACACACAACATCTTATAACAAAGAAACATAATTTTGATGAGCCTTTTAAAATTTTGCATAAGGAAATTATGAACCTATTAGAAAGAAACAAGGAATTGTTGGAATTCTTTTTGAATGAACAAAGCGAGTTATCTAGTTCACCTTCATTGGGTTTATCTCATATCGACTAAGTGGTTTTTCCAACAACATTGAAAAAATTAATTGTATCCTTAACTCAAAACACATACCATTTAATTATTGTATGTTACAACATTTTCGACAAGTTATTTTAGACCAGTTGACGAAGTTACTATCTAACGAAAAACGTCATGAGAGTAACTCTTAAAAATAAATGAAAACATATTTCTGTATTATTCAATTAAGGGGACAATAGATTTCTATCAAGTAAAGGCCAACACAGAATGAAATAATTACATATGCAGAAATATTAATTCGGTACAAAATAGGAATTGTGTTTCGAGTGAGTGTTTGAACCTCTCCAGAAATATAATTTTTTTATATAGTGCCCTAAAAAATTTCCTCCTATAATCTGGAATTGAAAAAAGCTAGTTCGTAATGCTCTGGTTCACCGAGAATTATATTTCAAACGAATATTTCATGCATTTCTAAAATATAACTGTATGATATATATTCAAGGTTCATCTATAAATCTTCATTGTATTTTTATTCAAAAAACAATAATCCAGTTAAGTGAAGAACTAATTGACCGTGCAATAGATTAATTAAGGAGTACATGAGGTTTCATCATGATCTCGGCCAACAGTTTTAGAATCGCACACATTTCCACCGAGAGCAAAGTCAAGAACCAAGTTCAATTACCTCGGTCGAGAACCACTAATTCTACGGGAAACCAGTTTGAGTTCCTTCATTCCTGTCAGGTTGACGGTCAACCATGGCCAGTGGCTTTCGTGAAGGCCAGTTCTTCTGACCTGCTGATTTAATTGATCGCACAATCATGTCCACAGTTACTCATGTGTGAATTGCCTTAGACGTTCTTGTCAATTCATTCTTATAATCTAGAACAGTAATGGAGTGACTTAATTGTCATTTCCTGTCGTTACTCAATGGAACATTGAAATTCCTTACACTCATAGAAATATATATCAGTATCAGTTAAATTTGCTGTCTGTTATTTGTTCTTTGACGTCCCCTACTCTTATCGTATTTTCTTTTATCATATTTGATTCTCTATACAGGGTTCCCAAGTTATCTTTGGCCAAATTCCACACGATGATTCTACAGGCAATTTGCAACATCTTAATCAAATTTAGTGTACACTTTTGGAAATAGTGGAAAATTCTGCTTAGACTAGGGTGTTTATATGGAGATTTTTAAGAAATATTCACTCATTATAGAGTGATTAAAGAAAAAATTATTATAAAATTGTCTTCAGCCATAATCTTTGGTCGAAGTTTACACTAAATTCCGCTGCATAAACCCCCATGGACATTATGTGCGGTAGTGAGATTTTGAAATTACAATGTCTTTAGTGAAACAATTGTGGAACTCTACTAAATAGTAGAATCTTGAATAACTTTACAACGAAAGATAATTCGACCATACTCTATAGAAACTTTCCTGTTGAATATTGCCTATTGATTGTGAAATTTGGCCAGAGATAACGTGGGCACTCGGTATATCCAATCTGATGGAGCAATATTTGGAAATTAAATCACTCTTTTCCATAAACTGGTAATAAGCTTGATATAGAATTACTAGTTACTCGAATTGAAATATCTGATGCATCGATAGAATACAGAACCTGAATGACCTCTATAGCGGGGTGTTAAATTTTTAAGTTGAAAATGCAGTGGGGACATGGATTTTTTATTTCACTAACATCTTTGCTACATCCTATAGGATAGATATTCATTTCCGAAGGATTCACCGCAACATATTTTGAGCTGCTCAATTTTATTTTTTGAATCGAATTTTTTGAACTCAAGTGGATACTTCATCCATTTAAAAACCTAAAAACATCGTCAAATTTTCATACCTATCTTCAGTTGTATTTTGAAAAAGTGTATTTCAAGATAAGGATTTTACACTGCAAGTGTTTGGGTTAAACATCTTTTCCGTTCATCAAGCTTTCACTTCTGATGAAAAATGTTCTGTACGCCACTGCTTCGACCAGACCAAGCGTAAAGCCGGACTCGCAAAAAGTCGTTCAGACATTATTATGCAATAAGCTGGTAGATGTGAGACTATAGACGGGAAGAAAAAGAAAACGAAATGAACCTCACCAGAAACGGAGAGTGTTCCATAAATCTAGATACCTTGGCGCATTCAGGGTATGAAGGATGACTGGTAAATTCGGCCATGTTGCCGAATCGTAACAGAGGTCACTACACCTTCAGATGAAGTTGTCGAGCTGGTCTATTCAGATCGACAATTCGATTCATACTTCGGTAATAATTTGAATCTTTTGAAAACATTAGTTGATACCAATGTTAACATTTTTTATATTGTCAGGTCTTCACAAAAAAATGACGAGTATCAGTTCCTTTGTAGTACGTCCGAAGTTTAAAGTCTTGAGGTTTAGGAGAATATTTGTGACCTATTTTTCGTTTTTTTTCGTTTTTCCTTGGGTTTGTATTGAGGATAGAAAATATCGAAAAGTCGACTGAGAAAGACAGAATTGAAAATAAAATTTCCAGGGCAACAGTTTATGATCAGTTGTTTGTTAGTCACATAAGAGTGATTAATGCTTAGCGTTCAGCAATTAAATTTTATTCGTTGCATGAATGATTCAAATTTACAGTTAAAAAGATTGAAACAAACCATGACAATTGAATCAATTATATTGTTAACGTTATGAAATCTTTTCATCATATTCTTTCTTGTTTCCATCCTCAAATTCATCTTGACATCAAGTATTCGTGAGAATTGACTATCTGTAATGTTAATGATCCATCATGAACTACTCCTTAGATTTTATATGCAATAGAATAGTAAAAATAGGTTTTTTCTTGATATAAGGATTATTACAAAATATATTCAGTTAACCTCCTACAAATTTTAATTTAAAAAAAATTCTTTATTAAAAAAATTTTTAGAATTAAATTGAATAAATGTCTTAGAAAAACAGTGTTTCAATTTAGTAGACATATAGTATTAACACTCATTACACAGTACCAAGAGGAAATAAAAGAATTCAAAGAAATATAAATTATTTATTAAAATTACTAAATAAATAAGTGAAGGATATAAAATTTTGTTTCGTACCTCGTATTATGAAAACCAAATCACTTTCTAAATATGCAAAACATAACCTCCAGAAGTTCTTCAAAAACAACTCACTTCTAATAAGTTCCTTCAAAAAAAAAAAAAATTTCTAAAACATGCAGAACATCGTCAAAGAGCAATTTAGAATTCCCACAATGGAAAACTCGTCAGCTCTACTTCATAATTAAAAAATAAAAATTATTTAAAGAAATATCTTACCAGACTAGTATTCCTCTGGACAAAACACCAGAATGAAGTGAACTTTTAAAAATCCTACGTATTCTATGTTCGTCACAGAAATTACACAAAGCTTGTAAGGTATTTTATTCAGTTAAAACCATGCATATTGAGTGCAAACCACAATTTAATTATTATATATACAATAAAATAATAAAAAGTGGTTTTTTCTTGATAAAAGGACAATAAATAAATGTCTTGGAAAAACACTGTTAACCGCCTACAAAGTTTTATCTAAAAAAAAATTTATCAAAAGCTTTTTAGAACTAAATTAAATAAATGTCTTAGAAAATCTCAGTACCCAAAATTGAAACACTGTTTTTCTAAGACATTTATATAATTTAATTCTGAAAAATTTTTGATTAAATCTTTTTTTTAAATTAAATTTTGTAGGAGGTTAACCGAATAAATCTGTATGATATTTAAAATCCTTAGATTTTATTTTCTCTGAATTAAATTCAAGGGGATTTATTAGTTTAACTTTTTTCGTCAACACTGTGTGTAATATATGCAAATGAACTTTTTTTTTTGCTACTTCTAAATGAAAATACTGTTTGTAAGACAATATTTTATTTATTTACAGTAAAGAACTATTTCCCCTGAAGGTGGGCTTGAAAATGAAACAGAGAAATATGCTTCGTACGGCAACTTCTACTTGAATACTGTACCACAATGAATTTGTTACTGTCAGATACTTTTTCGGTCACAGACTGGTGAAAGAAAATACAAAATCTGACAACAGGTAGTCCAAGTCTGTGACTTGGAGAAAAGAAAGATGTAAAATCTGACTTCATTTCTGAGAATAACTGGCACCAGGCAGAATCCTTAGGGTACATTGGCGTAGACAGTGTGGCTTCGTGAATTCTTAATCAGCTTCATATATTGTGGAAATAGTCTTTATTATTTTATTTAATTAAAAGAATAATCACTGTATAATCATATACTATGTCATGAATAACAAAAAATAGGCGATGTTAACCATTTGTTCAACTTTTTCTCGAAGTGATAAATTTTGAAAAATTTCGTCACTTATCAGTTTTTTTTATGTCAATTACTTTGGATATTATCATATTGAGTATATTCGTTCAAATCCGTAATAATCTTTCAATAAATATTTATCTACTTGCTAAAATCTCAATCTTTCTCCTTTATACATTGCTTTTGGAGAATTTCAAATGAACTCGCAAAAACGTGCGAAAAAAAATTATTCGGCTTTCGAATTATTTTTTTACGAGTTCTTTAACTTCTCAAATAACCGGTATTAACAAATAACTCTCTTCTAATTATATTCACACGCTGGTATTTTATTTCATTTCTATGTTAATGATGAAACTTGTCTTACAAGTATTGTATTACTCAAGTTACATAATTATGGATTACTGATGAGTTATTGGGAATAGAATATATGAGGAATTACGGATTATGCAAATACTGAATGAATAGCTGAAATTTTTACTATATATAGCTTCCACACCTGTCTTTTTATCAACAATTTTCGTAATTATTCCTCACTTGAAGCTTGTCTTTATTCAGATAAGTGTTGATATATGAAATATCTGACATTCAATGCAACATTTCATTGAAATTTAAAATGAGAAGGAACTTTTAACGGTTGTCAGTTTTATTTGAAATCTGTATGATTTTGCGTATTCGAAAGTTATAGGGAAGATAGAAATGAAGAAGCGATTGAAGAAAAAGATAAAAACAAGGTGCCTGTTATGGGAACATATCTTTATTTCTCAATACTACAGTACCAAAAAAGTACCGAGAATATAAGTTATCAATGTAACACGAAATATGTAATATTCATAAAGATGAATTGTTTCACCTTGAAATAAGGCGAATAGTCTTTAGTACTCCGAAACAAGTTATTCGAAGAGGCAATTAGAGTTTTGGAAGAGAAAAATTTCGACCGGACCAATTTCAGGAGAACGTAGTAGTTCTTCGATGAAATTTGTTGTGGTTTTGGACAGAAATTTGTTCAAAATGATAACCGGTAGGCATACGACACTTTGAACATCTGGATCATTGAAATAAAGAAATATCGGGGTTTTTTTATTATGATAGAACTTTCGATAGGGATAACTGTGATTTGACAGAAGGTAGAAGTCATGTTGTTTTGACATTTCTATTCAGTAAGCATTGACAAATTATCATGGAAAGACTCACACCGCAACAACGTTTACAAATTGTTGAAATTTATTTTCAAAATCAGTGTTCTATTCGCCAAACTTATAGGGCACTTCCTGAAATTTATGGTTTACATAATCGTCTATCAGAGCAGCTTATTCGTCGAACTATCGATAGATTTCGGACAACGTTTTCTCCACTCGATGCAACAAAAATAACAAGACAAAGAACTGTACGTACAGAGGACAATATCGCTGCTGTGAGTCATAGTGTTAATGATGATCCAGATTTGTCTATTCGTGGACGTTCACAACAAGTTAGACTCTGTGCATCCACCACATGGAAAATTTTGCGTAAAGATTGGTCTACATTCATACAAGATCCAACTGGTTCAAGAACTAAGGCCACTTGACCATAATAAGTATCGATTGTTTGCTGATTGGGCCCTAGAATAGCTTGAAGTTGATCCACTTTTTTATCGTAAAATTGTGTTTAGTGATGAAGCTCATTTCTGGTTGAACGGCTATGCAAACAAGCAAAATTGTCGTATATGAAGTGAAAACAATCCTCAAGAAGTTCTGCAGGTTACACTGTATCCAGAAAAATGCCCTGTATGGTGTGCTTCACACTCTGGATGCATTATCGTTCCATATTTCTTCAAAAACTATGCTGGAGCTAATGATACAGTGAATGGTGCTCTTTACAGAGCGATGATCAATGATTATTTGTTTCACAATTTGAATGGTATCGACCCAGAAGTATTTAGGTTTCAACAAGATGGTGCTACACCTCATGCTACTACTATAACAATTGATTTATCGAAAGAAAGATTTGGCGACAACATTATTTCGAGAAATTGTCCAATTAATTGGCCTCCAAGATCATGCGACATAACTCCACTGGATTATTTTCTTTGGGGTTATGTCAAGTCATTGGTTTATGCTGATGAACCACAAACAATAGACGCTTTGGAAGCGAACATAACTCCTGTTATTGATAAAATAAGGACTGAGCTGACTCAGAGCTAGTCGTGGTGGACATACGCTGGAAATTATTTTTAAAACATAAATGTCATAAAATTCTCTTTCAAAAAAAAAAATTGTCTTCAATTTTAATTTAAATGTATTTTGTTTCAATTTAAAGTTCCATCACTCTAAAAAAACACTTGATATGTACCGAATATAAACTTTACAATTTATATCGCGTGTTTCATTCTTTCAACTTCCAACATTCAACATCCGCTAGTTATTATGTTCATCATTCAAATAAAATTTTCTGTTGTGACGTCATTTTTTGTGTCTGCTAAATGCAGTAGTGAAAATAGCTCTTAGGTTAACTTCTGAGGTATTCAATTCTTTACATAATCGGAGAAAAAATACAGTATGTTACATTTGAAAAAATCGAGAAATAATTTGAGATTTTTTTAAATATATTAAATATTTCAAATAAATTATATTCTTTGAGAAGTCCTTTAAGTGTGTTCATGTTTTTAAAAGGCAATCGGTGTTCTTAAAGGTAAGACCAGAAACAAAATTTTGTCTCCTTTAAATATTTATTTATTAATTTTAATTACTTTCGTATATCTGTTGGGTTATTTATTCCATTTGACATTATAAATAGAGTTTTGATTATATACGTCTATTAAATGAAAGCGGTGCTTGTGTAGACATAAATTTATTTCTAAAAGTTTGTTGAATAAAAATTTTTTTTGAAATAAAAATTGTAGAAGATAAACATATTTCAATTTGTTTTAATATTCAAATTTTGTTATATTTCTTCTATCAAGTAAAAGGCCTTTCTATTTTATTTTTATTTTAATTTGAGATTCTTTATACTCAGCCTTTCATAACGGACACCCTGTGTCAAATTCGTGTTACAAATGTTTCTGGCAATCGGTAGAAGACTCTAAACGAACTATCGTTCCCTCAACTTTTTGCAGTTTTCTCTTAATGAGATCTGTACCGTTGGAAAAATATCTCTAATATTTTGCGTAATTATAGAGACATTGAAGGCCTTTGCTGAGATGTCTGATTTGGGAGCTATAGAAGCGGAACCCAGTTTTGCAGGACCCTGCAGAAATAGGGTACCTGTTCCATATTTTTGTTGAAGACAATCCATATCGTAAGTCTTCTCTGGTTGTTTTTAGTTCCCTCGAATGCCACATTGCGAAGTTCTTTGAAATTCCCAGTCAAACTTACAATTAATATTAGGAGCAGTGGCGGCTGGTGATAATTTTGTTCAAGGGGACGTTGATTCGAGAATACAAAAAAGGTGTATATATTTTAAATAGGTACCTACTTACCAAATGCCTAATTCTCAAAATTAAACTCAATACAGATTTTTGTCACAGATGAACTTCTCGATCATATTTTCGTTCGGAAATGTCGGAATGTCTAACTAAATTTTGTTCAATGGACAACGTTGCCAGCGCCGTCATTTTTTCTTACGACATTGTATTCCTTAGAAACGTCTTGATCAATACGAGGTTGAAAATATTCAACTTGTGCTTAAAGCTTTAGCACAGAATGTCTTTGTTTTTTTATTCAATTGGAATGCAAATTCGGAATGAATTTCATGATGAATTATAAACACTATTTTAGGAATTTGTATTTCGGACGAATTCAACCGCTGAAATTTTTAGATGAATCATGGAAAAATTTGAGATCAACACAGCCTGCGAAAACAAGTCACAATCATCAAAATATATACATACAAAACGTATGATGTTGCAATAATAAATGCCATAAAAAACGGGGGTGAAGCTTTTTGTTGATTTCAGCTATTTTTATACAGTTATGGCCATGCAAAAATTCCTGTTGGAAATCAATTTTGCAACTATTGAACCAGTATAAACAAATAGAATAACCTATCGAGTGTTATTCTTTCCCGATAAAATTAATCGTTTTTCACCCTGTCGGTAAATCGAATGATGAAAAACAACAAAATAGAAGGGAAGGAGGAAGCCTCGACCGCCGATGAAATGTCCACAGGACTCAACACCCAATATCAGGGGTCAATAACAAATAAAAGAACACGCCATCGTCCCATCTTTCCCGATCATTTCACTCAATAGGGGAGTGAAGCGGGAGGCGCCCGTTCTGAAATGCACGGGTCTCTACGACATCTCTTCAGTGGCGCTCCACCAGAAGTTTAAGAATGGATGGAATTTTTGAAATTTTGAGGATGAAAATTTTTTTTTATTACTATAATATTCCGCTTCGACACCTGAGTCATTAGCGGTTTTGGTACATTATAATTTTACATTTTATTCACAAATTTAGTTATATTATGACAAAAATTAGATGATGAATCAAATTGTTCTGCTATATCTTGACTCCAATTGCTCTGAGAAATAATATTGTGTTGAAAGCTTCTGGTCTGCAGATGCTAAGGGCATCATCCATTTTGGAGCTAACTGCATTGGATTTCCTTTGGTTTTCATATAACGAGCAATCTGTTAGTATATGCTTAATTGTTACTTGGACGTTACATGAAGTGCACTGTGGTGAGGGTTCTTTCTTCAGTAAATATGAGTGTGTGAATCGTGTATGATCAATTCGAAGTCTTCTCAGTATCACAAGTTCATTTCTTTTCATCTTGATGGGATGGGATTTGGCGGTAGAGTGGTCAATGTAGGAGAGTCTCGATCTTCTTTGGTGGAATATAGTTGCCCATTTCAGTCTTATTTCATTTTTATATTTAGTGCTAAGGTCGTAGGTAGTCATGACTTCTTTAGGTTGTCCCTCAGATATTGCTGTCTTTGCATATGTGTCGAATTTTTCGTTACCTTCGATTCTTGAAAGGGAGGGTATCCATATCAGGGTTATTTCTGCCGTTGCTTGGTTTTGGTTCATTAAGTCTAAGATGTTATTGACGATTGGATTTTTGGAATGCATGTTCATAATAGCCTGTATTGAGCTCGATGAATCGGAGCAAATAAGTGAGTTTTGAAAGCTTTGATTGACTGCATATTCAATAGCTTTTTGTATTGCTATAAGTTCGGCAGTAAAGATGGTACAATCTTCTGGTAGTTTATACATTCTGTCAAGAAAGTACCGGGAATTATCTATTTAAATCTGGTGGGGCAATGAGGCAGGTAAAAATTTTTTTTCCTAGGTTGGTACCACTGTCCTTAATTACTATGCCAAGCTTGAACGGTATCTGTCAACTAGTGTGTTTGCAACAGCTGATTAAGTCAGTCGATGTCAGAGTGCGTGCCGATTTTTACTATGGGTGATTACGTTGAGCAAAGAATTTGTTTAAAGTTTTGTGTTGCAAATGAATTTTCGTGTGCCGATGCATTGAAAATTTTGCAAAAGGGCTTTGGTGATAATGCTCTATCGAAAACTCGTGCATATCAGTGGTACAGAGCCTTCAAGGACGGTCGTGAAGTGGTCGCCCATCGACGGCTTCGATCGAAGATAACGTCGATAAAATTAAGGAAAGGGTGCTGGAAAACCGTCGTACCAGCTTGAGAGAGATAGCACATGATCTTAAGATATCCCACGAGTCCGCACGTACGATTTTGATTGATATTTTAGGCATGACAGAGGTGGCCGCACGACTCGTACCGAAAGACCTGAATTTTCTTCAAAAACGTCATCGCGAACAGGTTGCTTCAGACATACTGGATCGCTGTAATTCCGATTCTACATTCATGGAACGCATTATAACTGGTGATGAGACCTGGGTCTACGAGTACGATATGCAAACAAGCCAGCAATCATCGGAATGGGTGGCAAAAAATGAGCCGAAACCGAAAAAACCACGCCAAAGCCGCTCGAAAATGAAGGTTATATCAGTTCTGACTGTTAAAGCAGCAACAAAAAATGTCATATAACACATGGTCGAAATGTTGATGGTTATTCTTCAATTTAACATTTCTTGATTTCACGAAATATTTCATTTTTTCCATAAAATCACTTATATCCAGTTATTCTTGCAGCCTTTTCAAATTTGACCTCATATCTGAAAATGGCCTTAAATTTGCTACAGGATAAGAAGTTCTGTGTGCCAAAAAATTATTATTGCGAGCGTGGTAACGAGATAAATATCACGACTCTGAAGTGAACAAAATCAGTCATATTTTTCCCATGGTTTTATCAATGGAAAATAATTTATTATGGACATGTTTTCTTTTCAGAAAAAAATCCCTCATTTACTGTGCTTTCGAATGCCTTATCAACTTTTGTGCTAGCTGCTTGTCCTCTGCCCTTATATCATGGCTAAGACGATTACAACGAAAAGGTGAAATATTCCAAACCTAAATTTGCTCTATCTTGAAGCTTCTTGTAATTGAATATCAAAGTAAACATTCATTTTAAAAACTGACAGTTTCTGTCGCTTAATAATTTTGGGTATCTGTACGTTTTCTTGAATATAACGAAGTAACTCAATTTATAATAAGTATTCTAGAAAAACTCGAGAAAATTATGCCTGTTTTTTTAAACATCGGTAATCGCGATATATTGTTCATTTATGGAATTGCGAATGGAAATGCTCGCGCAGCGGTTCGAGAGTTTTCCCAACAGACGACAACCAAATAGAAAGACTTTTATACAAGTGTTCAGGTGATTAGGTGAAACAGGCTCATGTGGTGGTTTCCGAATCAGAGAAGGTGTTCGAAATAATCAGCAAGACCAGAGCTTGCACCTGCTATACTTCAAGGTGGTACCTGAATAAGTTACGAGAGTGAAGGGGCGATAAGATATTATGGCCTTATGAAGCCACTTTCACGAAATCAGGTATGATAAATTTGCGAAATAGCCATGTATGGAAGACAGAAAACCCCCATTAGACTATTGTTTCTCATTTCCAGTTGAGTTAAGGGTCAACGTGTTGTTAGGAGACATAAGTAATACTTCACGATTGCCTCAACGCTGAAGAATTCATTTCATTGATGCAAACAGCTTAACAGACATATTGGATGAACGCCCCTGGCTAACAGACAAAATGTCTGGTTTCAAATGGCTGTCCAGTTCATAAGAGCCGGAATGTACGAGACTTAATGAATGAATGAATATTTTGGGGTGCAATGGATTGGAAGTAAGGTCTAGTTAGATGGCCACCAAGGAACCCCGAACTTACTCCTTTGAATTTGATGTCTGGAACACCGTAAAAGAAAAAGTATATCAAATTCGCGTTCCGATTCGAGAGGATTGGATCGAAAGAATAAAATTGTATTGTGCAGAAATGCGTCAAAAACGTTGTGAACTTCGCAGTATTGTAGATTCTGTGCGAAAACGATGTGTTAAATGTATTGAACAATGTGGTGGATATTTCGAAATTTTTTTTTTAAGTAGTAGTAATCTGTTTTTTACATTTATTCATAAAATCTGTATAATTGAAATTTAGTTTATTCGTTTGAATTATTTTTATTCGACAAATTAATTCAAGATTACCAAGAGAATTACTTCAAAATTAAATCATAAAGAGCTTCTATACAGAGGAAATTTATGTTTGAAATATTTCAACTTTTCGTTGTTATCTTTATGGCCATGATATTATGGCAGAGGACAAGCAGCTAACACAAAAGTTGATAAGTCATTCGAAAGCACACTAAATGAGGTATTTTTTCTGAAAAGAAAACATGTACATAATTAATAATTCTTCATCGATAAAACCATTGGAAAAATATGACAGGTTTGTTAACTTCAGAATCGTGATATTCATCTCCTCGAATTACGAATTTTTTGGCACACTCTACTTCTTATCTTATAGCAAATTTAATGGCGTTTTCAGATATTTGGTCCAATTTGATGAGGCTACAAGGATAACTGAAGAATAATTGATTTTATGGAAAAAATTGAAATATTGCGTGAAATCAAGAAATGATAAATTGAAGAATAACCAATCATCATTTCGACCATGTGTTATATATATGGCCTTTTTTGTTGCAAATAACTTGTATGATCTCTTCTTGAAGTTCCCCTTCTAAAGTAGACAACCTGTATAGTTTTCAATATATGTATTTAACGTTTTATGATATCAATTTTTAATTCTGAAACATTCTAATATCATAATCCAATGAAAAGTTTTAGTGGAGATAGAAATGGGTTGCTGAAGACGAAGAAACAAAACACAAATCTTTTATAGGAGTCTATTAATGTATAATATTCCAAGCAGTAATCATAGAAATAAATACATGTCACAATGTTCGAAAAAATGACTACGCCTCTGCCTACGGCCCTCCTGATATCGGATAGATAGAAACGGGAAAATGGAAAATTATGGAGGTGAACTGTTCCCTCTCTTCAGAATTTCATTCGCCCATGTATGTCCTGATATCCGGTAGATTCGGAGTTTATAAGCCCGTGCCGGACGTGAAAAATGCAACAGATGGGCGTAAGATCGCGATGAAAATTGTCCCGACTCGAGGACTCGAGGATCGTCTTTCGCTGATAGATTTAATGAGGGATATTCGGTTTGAAAATTTCCTACTCAAGTGGATCGGTGTATTGATGATTTGATGGAATTGATTTGGGCCTTATTTGTTGATGTTTTTGTCAACTTGAAGGATGTTGCCCAAATGTTTTATATGAGTCCATCATAAGGAAAAAATGGGAGGAGCTGAAATAAAATGGACGAAGGAAAACCGGCCTTGAAAAGGAATTGAGTTTGAAGGAATTCTCTGTCTATTGTCCTGATATATGAATTCTTTTCAATGATAGTAGAAAGAGGAAATAGCTCCTACTTGAAACTAAGAAAGGTCATCGACCAAAGTCTTTCGGTTTGAGTAAAAATTGGTATGTTACTTAAGCAGTCTGAAGGATTGATAATCATTCCATTAATGAAATAATAAGAGGTTTCATTTTGAATATCCCGCTATCTGGACAGCTGTCACTTTTGAAGCTGTCATCTTTTGACATTTACGATACACGCTTCAACAGCGCCTTGAAATTGTAAAAATTCATTACTACAAAAATGGTGAAAGTTAATGATGTGAAGAATCGATATTCTGTGTGTCGCTCAAGAAAACTGAGAATATAGTTGCTGCAGCCAGCAGTATTGACGAAAACCTAGGTTTGTCGATTCTTCGTAGGTCTTTAGAATTAGGCATTCCACAAACGACATTACAGCCTTTTTGCATTAATACTTAGGTCTTAAGGCTTGTTAAAGTTCAGTTAACACAAGAACTCAAGCCGGTCGATCACCATCAACGTCGTATCTTCGCTGAATTGGTTCTTGGAATACATCAAATGATCCGGATTTTCATCGAAAAATCATCTTCAGTAATGCCATTTGCACCTCGGATGCTACGTTAAGAAGCAGAATTGTCGCATTTAGGGCTTGGAAGATCCAATAATGATTGTTGAAAAGCCTCTCCATCCTCAACGTCTCACGATGCGGTTTTTGGGCTGGCGGTGTGATTGAACCTTACTTATTCAAAAATGAAACTGGTGCAACTGTTGCAGTGAAAGGATTGCGCTACCGAGATATGGTTTATGAGTTTTTAATGCGGGGATTGTAAGATATTGATGTGGACGACAAGACGATGCTACGTGCCACACAAGCAACGGAACAATTACAAAGAAAACTTTCCTGGCCGTATTTTATTTTTCGAAGAAGTGATTACAATTGGTCACAGAGATCTTGTGATTTAATACCTTTAAACTTGTTTTTTTGGGACTACATGAAAGTTAAGGTCTATGCCGATGGTCTACCATCGATTCAAGACCTTGAAGATAGAATTCGTAGTTATTGAGGACAAATAGGCGCAAATGTGCGAATTGATCATGAAAAATTTCATGTGAAGGATATGGTGCCGCAACCATAGCCGTGACGGACATTTGGCTGATATGATTTTCAATTGTTAATGGCATACCTCCCTCTTTACAATGAAATAAACATCTATTGATTTTTCTTAAAATATTTACTTTTTCTTAATATCAAAATGAAACCTATTATTGAAAAACCCTTTAGTTCTAAAGTATTTCTGGTTCTTTCAAGATTTCAAATCAAAAAGATAAGCAGTAGAGGATATTCCTCATGTTTCTTCTTAGTTTGAAATAATGATAATTGATGTAGGGTGAAATTTAAAAATTCAGGCTTACTTTACATTTCAAAAGGTTATTTTGGCAGACCCCACTTAAAAAATTTAATCGTCGCAGTTTCATTTCTGTGTCAAATTTTACGATCCATAAGTTATTTGAATTCACGTGATAATTTTTCTCACAAAATTATGTGTCAAGAGGTGCTGGTTTTTGCTGAACAATAAATTTCATTTTAAATATAGCGCTTCATCTAAAAGTCTCATTTCCATTTTTAATTGGTAATTATAATGAAATATCTTTCATATGAATGAAATATCTTTCATATTATTTTTAGTAGAGATAATAAAAGAAATTACGAAATAGGAATTGCTCCAAGAAAGTTAGTGATATAGCTGGCAGTTAGGCTCACACTATAATATTTGATACTTATATACTTGTGAAGAGAATTTGGGTGAATGGATTAAATCGGCGGATATTAATTCCGAAATATGATGAGGAGTAATTGCTATGGTAAGGAGAAAGTGCGTTTTGCATCTCTGTTATACTTCAAAACTCAAAAACAGCCGAATAGGTTTTGTTGATCGCCAGGCATAAGCAGCAGACATGCATGTTTTAATAAAGCATTTTGGTGTATCTTCAGTGCAATACTGTAATGCCGACGAATGCAACTCAGCCACGCATCTTCACTTAATTAATCCATTTGGAGAGAAAACTGACTACAAATTATGGTCTGATTTGAGCATGAGGAAAGTTTTTTCAGCGTCAGTAACGTGAAAATATCGAGAATACATTTCTTTACTTGAATTAACTCGCAAAGATACGTCTTGTATGTATTTTGCATACTCTAGATGTCGCTAGTGTATTATTAATACCTTAGTGTCTCTGTGTATACATTGCATTGACGAAAACCAATCAGTTTGAAACGTGCTCACGTCTGCAATTTGCCCCAGTGATTAACAAAACCTGTCGAGTTTGTTTGAGTATAGAATTGTTATACAGATGTTTGTTACACTGTCTCGATTTCTAGAACTTTCTATTACCATAGCTCATACTCCTTATTAATGATTTTTGGTACAGATCAGCCGAATTCATTTATATGAGTATGCTAATTATGAGCGTTACGGCAAATTATGGTCTGATTTGAGCATGAGGAATGTTTTTTCTGCGTGAGGAACGTAGAAATATCGAAATTACATTTCTTTACTTGATTTAACTCGCAATGTATGTCTTGTTTGTATTTTGCATAGTCTAGATGACACTAGTGTATTTTGTATTAATACCTTAGAGCCTGTGTGTAAAGAGAATATAGATACTTGACAGATTTGGATTCACTAGCATACATTGCATTCACGAAAACCAATCAGTTTGAAACGTGCGCACTTCTGCAATTTTCCTCTGCGGTCAATGAAACCTTGTCGAATTTGTTTGAGTATAGAATTATTATACAGATAGATGTATGTTACACTCTCTCGATTTCTAGAACTTTCTCCTACCATAGCTCATACTCCTTATGAATGATTTTTGGAACAGATCAGCGGAATTAATTCATTTGAATTTTAATGCATCTGTCTATGTTTTTAATGGTTCTGGAAGCTGCTGTGTAATTAAAGTTTTTCTTAAAAGAAGTGGCAATCTCCTCGGATATTCTACTTATATATATGAAATTCGTATGAATTTTTTGGGATATGTTCTTTTGTGGTAGGATAAACGTGAGTTTATGTTATGTTTTTCTGTTTATTTTTCATCATTTAATCTATAGGGGTAAGATGGAAATCTTTAAGTAGGATTATATTGAGTTCTTCGGAATTATTATGGGGTTCATCAAATACTAGATATTTTTTATTGAGTTTTCTTAAGAAATTTTATTAAAGTTTGTAACGAGGTGTAACAGAATTACTCTTTTTGGTATTTAAAGAATTTTTTTCAATTTTAGGAGATTTTTCAGATTGAAATTTGAAAAGGCTTTAGAGAGTTATTCTGACTAATATTTGAGATATTTTCTATTTTGTTTTGGCCTTCTATAAGTTTGTGAACAGAGTTTGGTACTAAAGAATATTTTTGCAATGTATATTCATTTAAAATATTCAACTGTGATAGTCATGCTATGTCTAAATAATTGTTGTGTAAACAATAAAATATAGTGAAAGTTGAAATATTTTTTTATTCATGAATTTCAAGATGAGTTGCCGTCAAATGGAACTCACAAAAAAAGTTATTCAAAAGGTAAACTATTTAGCGATGGTAATGTGATAACGAGAGTATTGTTACATTTATAAGGTTGTTCGGAAAGTAATTCCGTTTTTTCCCGACAAAGGATTTAATTGTAGTTTTTCGAACCCAACTTCACACTTAAGCCGCATAATCATTATATGCTTTGAGAGCTGATACAGCAAGGATTGTGTGTGTATAAGTTCAATTAATTCTACGTAGTAGTTTTTGATTGTTGCCCTTTCAAATATTGAGAGCAATAAGCAGCATTTTCGTCATATTTTATTTTTCTTTCTATGGAAAAGTTAAGAATGCTGTTCAAGCCAGAAAGAAATTAACCGATGTGCCAGAACTGGTTTGCAAAATTTCGATGTACCACGGTCCGGAAGGCTGGTTGAAGCTGATAAAGACACGATAAAGGCATTTGTTAATGCAAATCTGCGAATAACAACAAGTGAGATCGGTGAGATGTTGAATTTATCAAATTCAACTGTTTATTACCACTTGGAAGGTCTGGGTTTAACCTCGATGCTCGATATATAGGTTCTCCATGTTCTCACGGAGAGAAATTTGTGTCGTCACGTTGACGTCTGTGATTCGCTTCTCAAACGTCACGAAAAAGATCCATTTTTAAAGCGCATCATTACTGGGGACGGGAATTGCGTCGTATATAACAATGTCAAACGCAAGAGATCATGGAGCAAAAAAAAAATAAACCGCCTCAAAGTATTTCGAGAGGCAATATCCATCAAAAAAAGGCGATGCTATCTGTTTGGTGGGAATTTGAAAGCTTTTACCAGATAACACAACAATTAATTCGGAAGTTTACTGTCATCAGCTAGACAGACTTCAACAGAAAAGACCAAAACTAATCAACAGAAAAGGTGTTCCACTAAGATAATGCGAGACCTTCGTCACTCGCCAAAAGCCTTTGCAGCTTGAATGGGATATACTGCCACACCCACCATATTCTGCAGATCTGGCGTCGTCAGATTATTATTTGTTCCCGTCATTGCAAAAATTTTTGGACAGTAAAACCTTTACGTTAAATGAGAAATCACCTGGATCAGTTTTTTTCCAGCAAAGACCAAAAATATTATGAACGTGGAATCATGTGTTGGACCAGAATGGCCAATATATCATTTAATAAAATATTTATTCATTGCGTGAAAATTGTCCTTTATTTTCCTAAAAAAAAAGAAATTACTTTCCAAACAATCCAACATGATAAAGTATCATTGGTAGAGTCGTTTTTACCGCAGAGGACTCAAAAGTTTCGATTGGGTGAGAACGTATTTCAGGTGAGAGCTATATTTTCGGGAGTGGCACAGGGTTTCATTTTAGGGCCATTACTGTTTATAATATATATCATCGGTATATTTCATTTCTTGCGCTATTCTACCCCAGAGTGCTATGCGGATGATGGGCAGTTGAAGTTTAGATTTTCTCCAGCTGATATGGATTTGGTATCCGAGCGTATAACTACTGATCTGGCAGTTATATATCATGTTGTTTTATCCCACAACCTGATTCTCAATCCATCCAAAAGTAAGATAATATGTTTAAGTAAGAATAGGGATTATGAACATCTGAAAAATAGTGTAAATGTTTCTGTGAATGGCACATTGGTTTCTGTGCGAGAAGTTTGGGATTACTGCTTGATAGGCAGCTCAGTTTCTCAGCACATGCTGCTGGTCTAGTTAGGTCCGCATTCTTTCATTTAAAGCGGATTTATGCTTCTAGATGGTTTCTCACGTTTTCGTTGAGAAAGCTTCTCGCTGAGACCTTGGTGATATCTTCACTGAACTACTGTGATGTGGTGTATTTTATTTGCCTCAATTACTATTTCAAGAGTAGAATTCAGTAGATATGTTCAAAACTAATAATGTAGATTCGTTTTCGGTTTGAGAAAGTATGATCATGTGTCTGAGAGGATTAATGCCTTGAAATGGTTGTATATGGAGTACCGCGTTAAATTACATATTAGTTGTTTTGTTTTTAGATTGTTGACTCGTACATCCTCTGAAGATCTTAGGAATAAACTCGTTGCCAGAACTAACATCAACTCTGTCAACATAAGGTACCCTAATGTGTTGACAATTCCTTTTGACCGAACTGCTAGGTTTAGAAAAAATTTTTCTTTCAATGCTGTCAAAGTATTTAATGCATCGCGTGCAAATCCCAATAGGGAGAACTTTTCTAGTTTCAAATTGCGATTTAAAAGTCTACTGGAGGATCAGTTTGCATAGCACAATCATTCATACTGCTCAATAGGTACTCCTACTTACTGTTTTGTTTATATAAATTTTTTTGGATATTCGGGGGTTATTTGGTTTTTGTGATAATATTTTTTACACATATTCCTTCAGGGGAGTTAAGTGTAAGAGTAGTCAACAGACTAAACTTCGCTTCTCTGGAGGATTAGACAATATTTGTAAACAAATTGTACAAAAGGCGATAAATAAATAAATACATGGATAAGAATAACCTTATTTTGAATAGCATTGCAGAGAACCCATCAGAAATGTGGTAGGTTTCTCGGAACATCCTCAAGAGTTCGTTTACCCACCAGATCGAACCTAACCAACCTCAGACTCAGAGATCGTCGGAAGATTAATCCGAATCACAATCTCATCAGCCATAAGTTCCTACCTACGATTAGATACCTGACGAGATACGATTGAACGAGGTCATCGAAAGCAATCTCCGTCCTCATCCTAAATAATAATGGAGTTAAATTTACCTGCTCCAAATTTAAATTTTCCCCTAGTTCGTCTACTGCCTTGAATTCATTTTCAGACAATTTGTTCAGCGAGTTGGGATTGACGCAAAACTTTAGAGTGCTCTGGCGCGGCAACGGTGAAAACTACGCTAACTTTATTTACATCTGATACACTTAGGGGTGGAATCGAAGTAATTATGTTGATTAAGCCGGGAACGAAGTGTATCGGCTCTATTAGAACTTGTCTAGCCTCGACAGGACCGCATATCATATGTCAAATAGGAGCGAGATGGGGAACTGAGAATGCCTGGAGTGGATTTATCTTTAATCGCGAAAAACTTATAATCAACTTCCTATGTTGAAACTTCCTGGATAACAACCGTCGTAACCATAAACTATCAGGTAACTGAATAAGTTCGTGCCTTTTTCATAGAAAAACATAAATATGAAATGAGTTCGTAAGGTTTTTTGTCGAAAATTTAAGCTTTATTATGAAAAATTGATTATAGATTCAAAGTTCAAGGTATTGTCTGTCGCTAGCCACTACTTTTTCCCATCTTTCTGGCAATTGACGGATCCCATCCCGAAAAAAAGGCTCTTTAATCGGCTGTCCATGCATCAATCCATTTTTTGACTTCATCGTAATTGGAGAAGTGCTGGTCAGCCAGGCCATGTTGCATCAATCAGAAGAGATGGTATTCGGAAGGAGCAACGTCCGGACTTGCCATTCGACCGTTTCTGAGTACTTTTTAACGGGCAATGTAACATTTGTCATGCTGCAAAATAACCTTGTATTGTCTGTCGGTGAAAAATTTGCTCAAACGCATCGATTGTCATAGGTAGACCTCCTCTGTGATCTTTCCGTTCGATTGTAACAGCTCATAATACACCACACCCAAAAAAGGTCTCTCTAATTTCCAGCTCATTTGAATATATTTAACAGGGGTGAGTTATTTAAATCTAATTGTCCTTTAATATTCCAATTTTATCGTCTTTATTTATCTGAAAGGACTCGTAAAAGGTTTGAGGCATTGAAACTAAAATTCACCAAAATTCCCTGAAAAATATTTTTTTTATTGGTATATATATATATATGTAGACGATATTTTCCGTTGCTTCGCAGGTACAGACAGACTTTTAAAAAAACTTTTTATTTAACAATGAAATACACCCTTCAATATCATACACTATGGAAACCGAACATAATATTTCTATTCATTTTTTTGATTTAACAGTTACTAGAATAAATAATTCTCATGATTTTTCAAGATTTCACAAAGCAAAATATACGGATACTATAATATTATACACAATAAATAAAACCATTCTTTAAATAAAAAATTATCAGCTTTCAATTGTATGATCCATAGATAAGTTAATATTTCCATGAATTTAGAAAATTATATTTCAGAACTTAACATCATTAAAAAAAAAGCTATTCATAATGACTACGATCCTCCGTTGATAGACAAATTGTTTATGAAAATAATAATAAAATAGCTTCAAATATGGTATATCCCAATATAAAAGAAAATTTTAAATACATTTCCTTAAAATACAATGAAGGTATTTGTGAAAAAGTTGCTACATACCTCAAAAATGAATATGATTTAAGAACTTCATTCAAAACCTATTCAAACCTGAGTAAATTCATTAAAAATAACAATGACAGTACACATAAAGATGATGAATCGGGGTTTTATTATAAAGTTAACCTGCTGTAATTGCCCAGAAGTTTGCATAGGACAGAGTGGAACATTTGAAGAGTTTCCTCAATAATAAAAGTTATTCCACATATTCCTACCATATGTTAGAAACATATATCGGGTATTTTTTTTAGAGTGATAGAACTTTTGATATGGATCACTGCGATTTGAGAGAAGGTATAAGCCATGTTGTTTTGATATTCCTGTTCAGTAAGCATTGACAAATTATCATGGAAAGACTCACGCCATAACAACGTTTACAAATTGTTGAAATTTATTTTCAAAATCAGTGTTCTATTCGCCAAACTTATAGAGCACTTCGTAAAATTTATGGTTTACATAATCGTCCATCAGAGCAGCTTATTCGTCGAACTATCGATAGATTTTGGACAACATTTTCTATACTCGATGCAACAATAACAGTACAAAGAACTGTACGTACAGAAGAAAATATCGCTGCTGTAAGTCATAGTGTTAATGATGATCCAGATTTGACTATTCGTCGACGTTTACAACAAATGGGACTCTGTGCATCCACATGGAAAATTTTGCGTAAAGATCTTGGTCTACACCCATACAAGATCGAACTGGTTCAACAATTAAAGCTACTCGACCATAATGAGCGTCGTTTGTTTGCTGATTGGGCCCTAGAACAGCTTGAAGTTGATCCACATTTTTATCGTAAAATTGTGTTTAGTGATGAAGCTCATTTCTGGTTGAACAGTATGTAAACAAGCAAAATTGCCGTATATGGGGTGAATAAAATCATCAAGAAATTCTGCAGGTTCCATTGCATCCTGAAAAATGCACTGTATGGTGTGCTTTACACGCTGGAGGCATCATCGGTCCATATTTCTTTAAAAACGATGCTAGAGCTAATGTTACAGTGAATGGTGCTTGTTACAGATCGATGATAAATGATTATGTGTCTCAAAATTTGAATGGTATCGACCCAGAAGTGTTTTGGTTCCAACAAGATGATACTACACCTCATGCTGCTACCGTAACAATTGATTTATTGAATGAAAGATTTGACGATAACTTTATTTCGAAAAATGATCCAATTAATTGGTCTCTAAGATCATGCAACATAACTTCAGTGTATTATTTTCTTTGGGGTTATGTTGAGTCATTGTTTTATGCTGATAAACAAGAAACAATAGACGCTTTGGAAGCAACAAAACACATGTTATTGATGAAATAAGGCCTGAATTATCGAAAAAGTGGTCCAAAATTGGTCTGGTTGAATGCGGTTCCTCAGAGCTAGTCGTGGTGGACATATGCCGGAAATTATTTTTAAAACATAAATGTCATGAAAGTATCTTTCAAAAAAAAGGTTTCAATCTTAATTTAAATGTGTGTTATTTCAATTTAAAGTTCTATCACTCTAAAAAAAAACACCCGATAGAAAGTAAAAGTTATGCCTTGAATCTGCCAGACTCCCTTGTGATAAATAAACACAATAAAATTGGAATATTACTTAACGAACAATTAGATTTAAATAACTCACCCCTGTTAAATATATTCAGATAAGCTGGAATTTACAGAGATCTTTTTTGTGTTTTAGTGCTCAATAAAAAATGGAACAATTTTTGTATTAAATAACAATGAAAAGTAAAGATTGATTCAATTAAATATTTGATTATTTTATTTAATACTTTACACATCAGTTTGTTTGATTCAAATCCTCTGCTATTTGTGTGGAAATAAAGAATAACTTCTAGACGAAATTCAGAAAATAATGGAAATGAAATGCAGACATATCATGTAAAAAGTTTAATTCAATCCTCAGACAACTCTGACTAATGTCACAAGATAAAACGAGGATTCATCCAGACGGAAACGCCCTTCAACACGGCTAACAAAAAAGATATATATTATTTCGCGGACGTCTACAATTTCAAAATTGTTTTAGGGAGGGGGCTATCCAATTTCGAAATAAAGCTCATAAAACCATCACACAAACGTACTTAGGCATTCCCTCTTTGTGTATCAGGGAAATTCTCAACACACGACATCGTTTGAACAAGCCGTCGGTTGGGTAAACACACGGGAAATATATCCCTGCTGATATTTTTCATCTCCCGTGAAAAGAAATGCGACATACGTAAGATTTCGCGGAGGTTCTATGCGGAATCCCGAGAATTTTTCGATTTATAAGTTTGTTCTCGGTCAGCAGAGGTGGAATTCTTCGAATGTCTCTACGGAGATGGAACGGATCGTTCGGCGATTAGGAGGGTAGGGCTAGAATATCTACCTGAAGAAATATCGTGAGTTCTGCCGACAAAGAATCGCATAGTTGTGGAATGATGGTGAAATAAAATAATTTTTCATTCCAAAGAGATCTATGTTTTTTATAGGAAAGCATTGGCTTTGGGAAATGTATATAATATATATTAGAATTTGCTATGAAGAGTTCTTTGAATATTAAAGATAATAGCTGGATTAAATCCCCGGAACCTCTACAGTTTTTATTCTAAATAAATCTCTTGAAAACATTTAGAATTAATTTTATTTAATCATTTAAATATTTTAATATTAGCCTTCTACATATTTGATTTCAAAAAATTATATTTAATAATGATAACTTTAGGAATTAAATTAAATTAATGTCATATAAGTACCTCTTATATCAAACGAAATATAAAATAAACATTCATTATAAGACATCCAAATGATATAACCAAATCCAATTAATAAAAATTGTTAACCAAAATCCTATAAATTAAATATTTTGAGTAGACAAAATTTTGTTTCTGCTGATCAATCTTATGAAAACAGATATCTTTCAAAAATGTTTAACATAGTCTTAAGAATTTCATCATAAAACTATCTTACTTAGAATATTCAATATTATTGGATATCTAGACTAAGTTACTTTTTATAAAATCTCAAGATGTGTAAAAACATTACTGAAAAACAAGTTTTAAAAGAGACTTTGCTTCGTCAGTACTCAATTAATTCATATTCAATAAAATATAACATCAATCAACAACAAATATTCACTCACCTTTTAACAATTCAAAAAGTTTCTGGTGAATGAATACTGAAAAATTTAAATGGAGTGTAATATTGACTGAAATTTTATAGAATTTTATAGATTTTATATAAAGTAACTTAGTTGGATATCTAATAATATTGAATATTCTAAGTAAGATAGTTTTATGATAAAATTCTTAAGATTATGTTAAGCATTTTTGAAAGTTTTCATAAGATGATCAGCAGAAACAAAATATTAAGGAATAATAGTTCAATCGTAAAAAATGTTTTTTCTAATGCTTATAATATTTCTAACCTAACTTTTGATTATGCCATCCATTGTACTCACACTATTTCTTGGTTTGAAAATATTCTAGAAAATAAATCTGATTTGTTATCAAAATTTTGATACCTGTATCACATTTATTGGTTGGGTTAAAATACTCATTTTCATCCAAAGAGTTTTCCAAGAGTCAAAACTCATCACAGTTTCAACTTCCTATGCTTCTAACTTAAAAATGACTTAAAATTACCTATGAATTTGATTACATTACTTTAGTTCATATGCTATTACAACGTTATCCATGCTAAACATCTTCGAGATATTTCTTATATTTTCAACATTTCTGACGAAGACACTATGTTTCCTTGAATTAATTGATTTTTCAGATACTGAACTGTTTCAGCCGTTAGTGTCTGGTAGTTGATCATAATCAACACAAGTTATAGAAATTACTATGTTTTACTACCAATAAATTGTGTATCCAGTTTCGGGAATTAACTATCCCATCTTCAGGCAACTGAAGACTTAACAAGGAGAAGAGGGTACTTATCCATATACAGAGGTAATAAAAACATGTTAAAAAAGTTTTAAAATGAAAGGACGCCTAGCAACTATTAGAATGTCGACACATCATAGAAGAATGGTTAACAGATAGTACTTATTTGAATATCTCAAAAATTTTGGATTTACATAGACCCGTACAGTCATTCATTATTTTTACATTATTTTTATTGTGAACTAATTTGAAAATTTAAACAGAGTCTAAACAATCAAGTTTCTTTCCTTTTGATTCTACATGTAAAATTTTAAGTTTATCTGTAGTCGGAAAAAGATTACCGTTTTCTAAACCATGAGTGGCAAAAGTAGAAGATAGTTTATTTTTCATGAAGTTCATTTTATGTTCGTTGAACCTCGTCGAACGTTTCGTCTTTCCTATATATTTATTACTCCGTCGAACAAGATAACTCATACCCCCCCGATTAATGTACGTTTGGATTTGCGTCCTTTGCATTAAATAATACGGATGATAATTCATTTTGTGTTTTGAAAGCAATATTTACATCTAGTTTTGAAAAACTTCGGTAGCATAAGTCAAAAAGTGGCCGAAAGTTTTTCAAAATTAGATGTTCATATTGCTTTCAAAACTCAAAATAAATTATCATCCGTTAATTTTTCCAGTAACATCTGTTTACTAATCTTCTTTGACGTGCCGACATTCAAATAGTTGTTAGGCGTCCCCTCATTTTAAACCCTTTCTAACCTATTTTTATTACCTCTGTATATGCATAAATACCCTGTTCTGTTTGTTAAGTTTTCAGTTATCTGAAGATGTGATAGTTAATTCCCGAAATTCGAGTCACAATTAAATGTGTAAAGTATTCATTTATTGGTAGTTAAACAAAGTACTTTCTACAACTTGTTGTAATTGATTTTTAATTAATTTTGTCCCATTTATACTATTTTGGCGAGTTGCATTTAATCGAGCTCGTTCTTTGTCAATAATTTCACTAAAATTAATGTATGATTCATCGTTTTCTTTACCAATTTCAAACAAGATATCTAAATTCAAATTATACTAACTGACAAAGAAACTGCAACATACAGAAGGAGCTGTTCAAGGTTTAATTTTTTTTTGGTAAAACATAGATGGTATAGCAAGGAGTAAATGATTGACATTTGAAGAAAAAACGAAGAGTTTACAATTTTTTTAAATTAATTTGTTAATAATGTGTTTGTCCACCGCGATTATCTGTGCACTCCCTAACACGTCTTGGTATTGATGGTCTATTTCTTATAGAGGAATACTATCGCAGTTCATGTCTCAGAGCCGCCAAAATCCGTGGGGGCTGGGGTAAATTTCCAAGCCTTCAACCCATGATGTCCCAAACATGCTCTATGCTCGAAAGATCAGGGGATCTGGGCGGCCATGGCAAAAGATTGACATGGGTCGCTTCAAAAATGTTTAAACTAACTCTGGCAACATGAGGTCGACCATTATCTTGCTGAAATATTGGATTCTCAAACCGGTTAAGGTAAGGGAGAACATATGGCTCCACTATTTCTTGAAGGTAACGCAGCGCTGTCATTTTACCTCGAATAAAGACTAAAGATGACCTACTTGCATGTGCAATAGCACCCCATACCATAACGCCTACTGTCCGGTTTACATGACGCTCAATATCAAACTGAGGTTCACGTCTTTCTCCCCGACGTCGTCTAACCCTTCTTCGGCCATCATGTGCACCCAAGGAGAATCGAGATTCATCAGAAAAGATGACCTGATACCATTCCACATTCCAATGTTGACGTTCTCTGCACCATTGTAATCGTTGCCGGCGATGCTCAACCGTCAGAGGTAACACATGATGGGTTCGATAATGCTGCAGTTCAAAAGACCTTATCCGGCGGTAAACCGTTCGGACAGTTACAGGATGGTCTTGTTCTCCTAACCACTCATCAGCCAAAGATCGAGTTGTCGCCAATCGGTCTCTAATGTCAAGTCTTAGACGTCGATCTTGAACTTCATTTGTGCCCCTTCGACGAAACTTTGGCTGTCTTTACATTGAATAATTGTGAATTAAATTCTCCCTGTGAGTTCTTATTAAAAATTTTCAAAAGATTTCTGATTTTTGACCAACGTTCAAAGAATTTTCACTCAACTAGTGGTTATGTACTCCGAATATGCTTTTACTTCATAATTTGGGCCTGTGAATATTTGTATGAATTGAATTATTAATATTTCTGTGAGAATTGATCCTATTTAGATACTGAACTGTTTCAGCCGTTACTATTTGGTAGTTGATCATAATTAAAACAAGTTGTATGTTTCACTACCAATAAATAGATATTTTACACATTTAACTGACTCGCGTTTCGGGAATTAACTATCCCATCTTCAGACAAGTGAAGACTCAACAAGCAGAACAGGGTATTTATGAATATTCAGAGGTAATAAAACAGGTTAAAAAATGGTTTAAAATGAGAGGAAGCTTAACAAATATTAGAACGTCTGCACGTTTCACATTACTAATCGAACCAGTACTTTAGAATTTTTCGATTATTCTTTTCACAGTAGATGAATTAGGCACATTACTTCGACCGAACATTGGACGCACTTTACGAATAGTGGCTATTAAACTTTCACCATTTTGATCATTAAATCAAATTCGATATTTCTGAAATACATTCTATTATGGAACAATTTGTAAAGTTCACAGTATTTTCATACTTAATTGATTAACAACCTTCATAAAGTAAGAATAATAAATCATAATCTATTAATTCCTTCTTCTTAGCGGTCTTATAGCTTCATTAACCACCTCCTTTTTATTTACCGCCCGGAAATAATCCCCGCAAGAATTTAATCGATGGTCTCATTAAAAAAGTTACATTGACCGACTCATCAATAACGGGCCGATAAATCAAGAAATTCTATTAACCTGAACAAGAGAAAGATCCCGCTGAAGGATAATACGGAGTAACTCGGGGATTACGTCCCCATTGTAATAAATAAAGTCCAACATGAGTAATCGCCCCAAAAACGAAACTCTCAGTGTGTCTTACCGGTTGGTCATTTCGCCCCTTGTGAAAGACGCTGCTCCTTGAAAGGAAAATCCTTGGAAAAGTCCGGAAGATTAAGGTCGAGCGGGGAGGTCTGCTCGATATTTGACACGTGGTTTTTGAGGCCGAAAGCGAATAAGTCGGGGATGTGAGATCCAATTTTCGATTTCATCTTTCAACAATGAAGTTTCGGTTATTTTTTAGATTTAAGGGAAGGTTGTCTTCAATTGAATGCGAATTTTACGTACAGGGCTAAAGGTGCGTTTATAAATAAAGTTGTGAATGTTACTGATTCAAAGGCAAATTCTGGGAATTCTTCCTCAAAATACCTTATTTATCAAACAGAGTGGTTTACCTCACTGCAAATTTTAGTTTTATAAAATTTGTTAAAAATTGTTTGAAATTAAGTTAAATAAATACCTTAGAAACACTGTTTACCATTTAACAGACATATAGAATTAACACTAACCACACAGTATCAAAAGAAGATGATAGAATCCAAAGGAAATAATGAATATTGATCGAAGTTACCAAACAAATATTTAGTAGAGACAGCACTGTTTCATATCGGTATTATGAAAAAGCAAATTCCACTCTAAAAATGTCCGACATAAAATCAAGAGATTCTTCGAAACAATCTCTCCTTAAAAAAGATCTGCTGTACTGCTGTAGCAGTAGATTCCAACTTCCTTTATCCAAGAATAATAAACCACAACGACGACGAGGAATTGAAGTAAGACAACTTACAACAAAAAACGATTATACATTCTTTCAAGAAAGTACCGGGAATTATCGATTTAAATCTGGCGGGGCAATGAGGCAGGTAAAAATTTTTTTCCTAGGTTGGTACCACTGTCCTTAATTACTATGCCAAGCTTAAGCGGGATCTGTCAACTAGTGTGTTTGCAACAGCTGATTAAGTCAGTCGATGTCAGAGTGCGTGCCGATTTTTACTATGGGTGATTACGTTGAGCAAAGAATTTGTTTAAAGTTTTGTATTGCAAATGAATTTTCCTGTGCCGATGCATTGAAAATATTGCAAAAGGTCTTTGGTGATGATGCTCTATCGAAAACTCGTGCATATCAGTGGTACAGAGCCTTCAAGGACGGTCGTGAAGTGGTCGCCCATCGACGGCTTCGATCGAAGATAACGTCGATAAAATTTAGGAAAGGGTGCTGGAAAACCGTCGTACCAGCTTGAGAGAGATAGCACATGATCTTAAGATATCCCACGAGTCCGCACGTACGATTTTGATTGATATTTTGGGCATGAGAAAGGTGGCCGCACGACTCGTACCGAAAGACCTGAATTTTCTTCAAAAACGTCATCGCTAACAGGTTGCTTCAGACATGCTGGATCGCTGTAATTCCGATTCTACATTCATGGAACGCATTATAACTGGTGATGACACCTGGGTCTACGATTACGATATGCAAACAAGCCAGCAATCATCGGAATGGGTGGCAAAAAATGAGCCGAAACCGAAAAAACCACGCCAAAGCCGCTCGAAAATGAAGGTGATGCTCATTGTTTTCTTTGATATCCGTGGCGTGGTGCACTACGAATTCATTCCAGAGGGTCAGACGGTAAACAAGGAGTATTACCTAGGCGTTATGAAACGTTTGCGTGAGCGTATCCGTAAGAAGCGGCCAAATTTGTGGGCGAACAACTCATGGATTTTGCATGACGATAACGCGCCTTCTCACCGAGCTACGATTGTGACTGACTTTCTCGCCAAAAACTCAACAAACGTGCTTCAGCAACCACCGTATTCGCCGGATTTGGCTCCGTGCGACTTTTTCCTCTTCCCAAAACTAAAATTGCCCTTTCGTGGCACCCGTTTTGAGTCGATTGAAGCCATAAAACAAAATTCGGCGCGAGAGCTAAAGTCCATCCCGGAAAGCGTCTATAAAAAATGTTTCGATAATTGGAAGTGCCGTTGGCATAGATGTATTGGAGCAAATGGAGCCTATTTTGAAGGCGACCCAATAAATTTTGACGATTAAATGTAAAAATGTTGCTTTAATTGAAAATTCCCGGTACTTTCTTGACAGAGGTGTATATTGGTATATGTGATACCAAGCTAAAGTTATGACAAATGTGAGGTGGATTACTATATTTTTAGCGATCGCGATAATCTTGAGTGACCAATTTAACTATTACGAGAATAATGAGACCTTACTTGTATTACAGGGTATATTTTTAACATAGGAGTAGGGGAGAATTCATTTATTTCATCAAGACAAAAAGGAGTGAAATTAACAAAGCTGATTGGAAATAATATTTGTGCACTCCCAATGGAATAGATTCTTATTGGTAACAGTTCTCTTGGAATGGAAAATTTGGGATGGAACGTTTCGAATATCTGCTGATCGATAAAGAAGGAATGAGAGAGAGTATAATCTACACTACGTTGAATATAACTTAACACTAAATATATCAAGAACGTTCAAATATTTCCATGTTTTCTAAGGGCCATATATACTCATTGGAAGACAAATAATCTGAAGTGTCGCAAGTAATAATTCTTCAAAGCTTACATGGACAGCAACAGGTCTATTGGAAATATCTGGAAATATCAACATGAAAGATTTAAGTGTTTTCACGGCCAGCTAATAACAACAATAATGAATTATGTATAACGGAAGCAGGACCGTCTCCTAATAGACGTAACACCCCATATGGATGTTCACAGTCCTAAAAATTCTCTATGAATTTCACAAATGCATTAAAATGAATTTGTAGAAGTGTTTGGAAATAAACAAAGTCCATCGCGATCCTTATGAACAACTCAACAAAAATGAACCAATTCCCACCAGTAACATATAAAACCTGCCCCATTATAAAATTATACCTTATACAGGGTGTTTCAAGAATGATTGTACAGGCTTTCAGGGCGGATGCAGGAAATTTTGGTGAGTCTGAATCAGTGCTCGAAATATTTCCTAACTATATTCGTTCATGAGATACAGGATGTTTTATGTATTTTATCAAAAACTTTCAAACCATACCTCTTGAACCAAATATTTGTCCATAATGACTTATCGATAGCACAGGTCCGGACTGAGAAAATTACATTCTTTATCACAGATCTTGAAAAAAACCCTGTACATCCAATTTTCTAAAAGCGAAATTCTCTTCAGAATCTGCAAGAAATACTCTTTCGAACAAGCCTATTAGGATCAATGGCACACTCCGCATCATACTTTTATGAACCATTGAATATTAGGAATTTTCAATTTATAGTAAACAAGGACCTGTGAATCTCCGAAAACTGCGTCTATTCGTATTGAATCGATTGAAATTCTCAGTAACATGACTTGGTATTGTGCTGCATCTTATTCCATCCAATACATGAATGAAGGGTCAACATCAAATATTTTTTGCAAAACGAAATTTAACCGAAAACTCCAATTAACATTGAACATTTATCTAGACTATTATAAAATGGACTTAATAATAAAAATATAAAATGTATCTTATAAACATGTGTGGAACTGAAAAAAATTGACAATAATGAGAGAAAAAATTATGACTTGTTTTCGAAAATAACCCCTCTCTCTTCTAAACATTTTCTAGCTCTTATGATTAAATGAGCTACAGCTTTCTCCAAAATTTCCGGTCGATTTCGTATTGCTTCACGTGCAGCTTGAATACGATTAATCAGATGCTCCCTGTCTATGATTTCTTCAGAGTAAACTATATTTTTTAAGTGCCCCCAGAGAAAATAATCCAAGCATGTAAGATCTGGGAATCTTGCAGGCCAGTCATGAGGTCTCCATCTACCAAACCAATGATCTAGATAAATTTCATTCAAATGCGCTACAATTTCATGGGTAAAATGTGCCGGAGCTTCATCATGTTGGAAGTACATTCCTCTTGGCATATTGCTTCCATCATTCAAGAGCCCTGACAAATGCTCGATTAAAAATTGTAGATATGTCACTCCATTCAGCCTGTGTGGAAGAATATATGGTCCAATTTGGCGATTATTGTAAATTCCACACCAAATATTGACTGAAAAACGATGTGGTGAATTGTGTTTCCTATTCACTTTCGGATTAACTCTGGATCAAATATGTGCATTTCAAACATTCAAAATGCCATCTTTTGTGAAGGTCGCTTCATCAGTAAAAAGCGTGCTGAAGATAGCTCGCTGGTTCCGAAAAACGCATCTGCAAAATCGTATCCTCGGTAGTTCATCGCTGGGCTCCAAGGTTTGGACGGATTGTAAATGAAATGGATGCCACTTTTCACGGTGCAGAACTCGCCAAACCTGACAATGTGGCAAACCTAAAACTGAACCAACACGCCGAGTGCTGGTTGAGGGATTTTCTTGGACAGCTTCTATTATCTATTCATGATTTACCATCTAACTTGCTTTTCCTCGTTTACTTACAGACAGAAATTGTCCTGTTTCACGAAGTGAGCGATTAACATGTTCGAATGTTTGGTGGTTAGGAATTCGACGATCTGGATATAGCCTTCGATATTCCCTAGCAGCTTCACGACCATTGCACTTACAAAATCAATAAACTAACAACATATCACTATACTCAGTATTCGTAAATGACGGCATTTCGATAATTCTCCTAATGAAAATTTTATGAAAACACAACAATCTACCTCTTGCGTATTTTTCTATTTCAGTAATTGCCCGACAATAGTTTGAAATGTCGAAATTCTTTGCATGAGCCACTTATATTTTGAAATGGATTGTATTCAGAATAAACGAATTTCTGTGATCTTTCACATTGCATTGAAAATAAATGATATCTTAAACTTCAGATCGATTCAAGCAGCATGTGAGAAGATAAATAGTGAACGAGAAAGAATGGCTAATGATAGCTGTAGAACATTCAATACAAGAGCTGGCAGGTGTCAAAAAGAAATGGGGAAATTTTCGAGAAAAAATCACATACGAAAATTGATGGGGGAAAAGGGTATAAAAGAATTTATTTGCGAAAGTTTAAATGAGATGTCGAAAAGTATTTCGTTTTGTATGCGTGCGTCTGATTTCAGTCAGTTATTAATTTTTTTAAATATCTCAAATTTTTCCATTCGGTATGCTCGCACACAGGTTAGAAATGCTGCCTTAAGTCATGATATTGAGAAATTAAATTAATTCAATCTGAATTAACGTATTATTCGGAGAAACAGGTCCGCGTTTACTATGAATCGAAAATTCCAGATATTCAATAACTCATAAAATATTGATGCAAAGCGTGCCATTATTTCAAATGATCTTCTCTGAAAGAGTATTCATTGTAGATTCTGAGGAGCATATCACTTTTAAAAAATTCGATGTACAGGGTGTTTTACAAGATGTGGGATGAAGAATATAATTTTCTCAGTCCGGACCTGCGCTATCGACAAGTGCTTAGGTGCAAATATTAGGCATTGGCCTATACTCATTCCCTCAAATTTTCATGAAGACCCATGCAGGCGTTCCAGAGTTATGCCGATTGAAAGTTTTTGATAAAATACATTAAACATCCTGTATCTCTTAAACTAATATAGTTAGGACATATTTCGAGCACTGATTCAGACTCACCAAAATGTCCTGCATTCGTGAAACATCCTTATCTTTATGCATTTTGTATTCCTTTACATTTAGCAAAGACGTTATATTTGAAGTGCGTCGTGTATCACATTTTAGTCAATAAATTGTGAAAATTTGATGAAATATAGTGTTCTACTCTTCAGTATACAATGGATTTTCATGAAATAAAAAACTTCGATATCATAGGTTATCTGAAAGAATTTTATTGATATTAAAATATGTTTACAGAATGATTACAACTTGTAATTAATAATGTTGATGGCCAAACTGTATCCAAATGCATAATATACTTTTTGTGTCATATAATGCACAAGTTAATAACAACTCCGACCTTTTTCGTGTTTTTATAGCAGACTGCAATACAAAATTTTCTCCAAACGTTTCCTAGACCGCATGCATTATATTTATCGTTATGTTGACTAATACAAAACTATGAAATTCATTAGAAAGTGCATCACCAAATTAATTATTCAGGCAAATCTCGGCGTAGTGTTTTATTTCTTTTGGTTGAAAGAGGATCTGCATGATTTATATAAAAATATACCGGTAACAAAATACTGTTTAGTCTACAACTTGCAGTTTTCAATTAAAATTGTTGATGTTTTCGTTTTACGAATATGCACGCGTTCGAGGAAATGATTAAGCAAATTGGATCAGGTTCAACCACAGTTCATTCCTTCATATCAATGCTGAGTCCAGTTCACATTACTCTGAAAGTTGCATTTTTACTCCCAAATAATAAATTATGGAACTCTCAGTATTAAAATAAGTTTCTCGAAATCATTTTATTTTACTATCAAAAAACTGAAAACTTTACATATTTTCGTGAGGCATTATCTTTAGACGAACTTTACCATGCACAAAGTATTTAGGGCACATAAAATTAAAGAATTTAATTATCATCATGAAACGTATGTGATTTTTAGTGAATATTGACAATATGCTAGCTAAATCACATAAAACTTATCAAAGCAGTGTAAATTTTTAAAAATGATCAAAATTCAATGAATATAAGAAAAGGATGTTACTCCTATGATGATTTTAAGAATTTGTTTACAAGAAATATAATCTAAGATGGATAAAGTTGAAATTGGATGTAAGTTGAAGAGATGTAATCAATTTCATACGTAATTGTAAGTAATTAAGTCAGAAGCACTAAAATTTAAAAACTTTGGAAATTTTTGACAGTTACATGAAATTTCAAAAATTATTGTAATGAAAATGAACCAAATGAAGTGAAAAAAATTCAGATAAAAGCTCAGTTTGATTTTGTTGAGTAGTTTCAGACCAGAAAATATTTCACTTTTCGTTTAATTAAAGTAAGCATAATTTTTGACGAATTCTGACAAATTCTAGTAAGCTTTGGGAAATTTAATATTTTGGGAAGCTATTGGTACAAGTTGCAGAACCAAAGTCATTCAGTATGGAATTCTCCGGAGTTGAGAACACGTAGGTCTTTCTAAAATATTCCTACATAGAATTTGTTTTCCATAATCTGAAAAAAAATTATAAATGTAAGGGAATAAGTATCAACGAATGAGGTACACGAAACAATTATCGAAAAATTAAATCAAGTCTGAACCGGCAAAGTATATAATATAATGTGGCTTGATTGGCAAAATAGAAAAAACAGTTGAACTTGGAGAATCCAGAATAATTCTTGAAACAGGATGAGGAGATAATTAAAGAAGAACCTTATCCAGTGAAAGCATACTCACCAGAAAGTAACATAAAATTTGTGTAATTTACGGAATAATTTTCCTTATATCCTCTTTCTAATATTTGCATAAATCTTAAGGCTATATCGTAAAACATATAAGCAGGATAGCTTTGTTCACAGATTTTTTATATTAAATTACTTTATTTCAATACAATTTTTCAAAAATAAACCAGAAATTCGAATCAGAACTCTGCCTATTACATGAAATCGAAATTTATTCAATTTAATTACAAATTTTAAATACAACTAAAGTCAGCCGGTAGCCCAAGATACATACTGACTATGTACAGAAGTAATCGGAAAAATTTCAAACCAAACTGTTGATAAGTGAATTCTATAATAAATCAACTTCCAACGAGAAGCAAACAAAAATAATAATAAAATAGAAATTTATCAATAGATTTCATAATAATTGGCGCCCAACGTGGGGCAAACACAATTATAAGAAAATTAAAAATTCATCAGATGGATTTCATTTATTATATAATTAATAGACTTTCATAAAACAAAAATATTTTATATTATTTATATATATATATATATATTATGATATTCCGTTAATATCTAAATATGTGGTGTTCATATATATTGTAGAAGTTTCCAGGAATAATTCTGAACTCAAATTCAGTTAATATCTTAATATATTGAGGAACAGAATGCACCCAGTGGAAAAATACCTGGAAAAGCATTTCCACCCAATACAAGAGTATCGACCACACATTATGTATAATCCACTACGTGGCGTGTCACACGCGAATGTGTCCAAACAAAGTGTCGTGACTGAATTGACAGGGAGGCACATTCAACTGGTGTCGGTATGCGGTTTTCCGGATTTAGAATCGCCGCATACAAATATTTGTTAACGAATTGTACAGGGATTACGGTTGAAGATCGTGTCACGGGAAACCTTTGTTGCGAGGAAATGACTGGCCCGATTTTCAATATTAGGTAAAAAGAGAAAGACGCGCTTTCGTGGTGAGAACTCATTATGTCTGCATGTAACGGAATTACCTCGTTCTTTGTGCTGGGAAATGAGCTCCTGGAAATATGTCATCGGAGTTTTCTTCATCTTCTTTATGGGGTTGACGGGTTTTTCGTTTTGTAAAACGAGAATGGAAAGCACCTTAACGCAAATGTACATGCATCATGCTGAAAATCTGAGGCTCTAATATTTGCTCCTGATATTAGTCATAAATCTGATAGGTATATTTTCGACCCTGTTCGGAATGTTGAAGAATCTCATTAAGGTTTTTCTACCTTTCCACATTTCTTGGAAGTCTATTCCTCGTTTACTAACTGACAAAGAAACTGCAATACTCAGGAGGAGCTTTTTAAATTTAGAATTTTTTTTGGTAAAATATAGATAGTATAGCAAGAAGTAAATGATTCGAATTTGGAGAAAAAAATCGTGAAGGTCTTTTCATGTAAACATTTTTTGTTACTTAAATATGTAGTCGTTTTTTGCAAATTTTTTAAATTTTACAACAAACCAGTTGTTCGAGGAGATCCAAAGTCGATGTTTAGTTGTTGTTAAAATGCCTAGAGCACGTGTACGCGGAATTTATCGCCAGCTAAGTGAATTTGAAAGAGATCGAATTATTGGTCTATGGGAGGCGGGGTTGTCATTTCGAGAAATCGCTAACCGTACGAACAGAAATCCAACTACTGTTATAAGATGTTGTCAAGCGTGGTTTGATAATGCCAGACGTCGAAGGAGCACAAATGAAGTTCAAGATCGACGTCTAAGACTTGACTATTAGAGACCGATTGACGACAAGTCGATCTTTGGCTGATGAGTGGTTAGGAGAACAAGGCCATCCTGTAACTGTCCAAACGGTTTACCGCCGGATAAGGTCTTTTGGACTGCAGCCATCATGTGTTACCTCTGACGGTTGAGCATCGCCGGTAACGATTACACTGGTGCAGAGAACATTGGAATGTGGAATGGCATCAGGTCACCTTTTCTGATGAATCTCGATTCTCCTTGGGTGCACATGATGGCCGAAGAAGGGTTAGACGACGTCGGGGAGAAAGACGTGAACCTCAGTTTGAAATTGAGCGTCATGTAAACCGGACAGTAGGCTTTATGGTATGGGGTGCTATTGCACATGCAAGTAGGTCACCTTTAGTCTTTATTCGAGATAACATGACAGCGCTGCGTTACCTTCAAGAAATAGTGAAGCCATGTGTTTTTCCTTACCTTAACCGGCTCGAGAATCCAATATTCCAGCAAGATAATGCTCGACCTCATGTTGTCAGAGTTAATTCAAACATTTTTGTAGCGACCCAGGTGAATCCATAGCCGCCCAGATCCTCCGATCTTTCGCCCATAGAGCATGTTTGGGACACCATGGGCAGAAGGCTTGGAAATGTACCCCAGCCCCCACGGAATTTGGCGGCTTTGAGACATAAACTACAGGTAGCTTGGGATAGTAACCCTCAAGAAGAAATAGACCATCTTATTGCATCATTGCCAAGACGTGTTGGGGAGTGTATCATGGTGGACAAACACATTAGCATCAAGTAATATTGCCAAGTATTTTGAAATAAAATTTGATTCGAATGTAGCTTTTAGAAATTTAGAGCTACAGGATCGCCGAACACACTTTTTTTTCGGATCAGATAATAATCTTCTTTTTTGGCAAATGTTAGCGTTTCGATTTGTATGTACGACTACAAGTTTACCAAATTAAAATTTTCCTTCTAGGCGTAAAACTCCGTCACCGAGTATAAAAAGATGGAAACAAAAACCCATTAATTTTTCGGTAGATGGCTGTAGTGATGGATATCTCGTAAAGTATAGATCGAAGAATTTCAGATTTATGCTTTTCCTCAAGGTGACATTTCACACTACGAAAATTCTTTTGCTGTTTTTTGTTTGGTCCAGTCAGTTGTGAGTTACAGGTTATTAAAAAAGGAAGTCAACAAAGGGAAATACAGTAAATTCTACAATATTTCTTTGATAAAGGTGAAAATGCAAGTCAGGCCGATGAAACTGTGTATGATACCGATACTGTAAGAGCTATTTACGTGCAAATTTCCATCTTCGAAGCCTTTGCGAAACGGAATGAAATTGACCCATTTCTTCAAAGGATGGTAACTAGAGATGAGAAATGGGTAGAATACGACAATATTGTGCGAAAACGATCGTGCTTAAAGCATAATAAAGCAACTCAAACCAGGACCAATTGCCAAAAAGGTTCTACTGTGTGTTTGGTTTGACGGGAAAGGAATAATTTATTATGGGTTGCTTCCATATGGCGAAACACTGAATTCGTATCTCTACTGTCAACAACTGAACCGTTCGAAGGTAGCGATCGACCAGAAACGGCCAACATTTACCAACGGAAGAGGTGTTTATTTCGATCAGGACAACGCCAGGTCACACACATCTGTAGTGATTAGCCGTAGCTCCGGGAGCTTGATTGAGGTTTAATGTATCCATCGTATATTCCGGACCTGTAACCAAGCGCTTACCATTCTAGTCCGGTCATTTTAGACCCAAAAATGAGAGTGAAGGTACATAAATACCGAACAAGCTGAAAATGAGTAAAATCATCATTCCCGTGTATGGAAAAAAATTATTCTAGGTCAAAGGTCAAAAATATGAGTTTTTCGCAATTTTCAGCAAAACGGTAAGTTTTATCATAAAAGTACTTCAGACGAAAATTGTGAATTATACAATCGTCTATAAAAAATGTATCAATAGTTTTTTCCTACTAGCCACTGTTTCTGAGATTCACCGATTCAAAAAGTTATAAAAGTTATTATCGTCATAATATGCAAGAGTACGCCACGTATATACATCTCTAGAGTTATTATGTTTTATATATATATATTATATTATATTATATATATATATATATATATATATTATATTATATATATATATATATATATATATATATATATATTATATATTATATGTTGAAATATTTTTCTATCGGTCATTGCAACTTATACTTAAAATATAAAATATACATAAGTTATAACTATAAGAAAAAAAAGTAATTCAACTCGACAAGAAGTTATCACCAACGGCATCCGCTTTCTTCTTTTTATGTACGGAGCTCCTTAAAAAACGACCCGTTTAGATAATCATGGATATGCATGTTTTGTTAAAAATACTAAAAATAAAAAACAAGTTCAATTAGCTGGTCTTCCTCCAACCTCAGTTGCTGCTCATCAACATCTTTTTCGGGTTTATTACCAAGTTCAAGTGTGGCTTGGTTATCAGCTAGACCCTACAGAATGGGGTTGGAAGGTGGTCAACAATTTATTAGAGCCAGTTCAAACTTTACTCCCACCTGCACCGGAAAAACTGCTGAACACAATTTTTTGCAACTGCAAAAAGGAATGCAGTGCTAAATGTAGTCGTAAAAAAGTTGGATTGTTTTGTTCTTTAGCATGCACGAATTGTCTAGGCCGGTCGTGCTCTAATGTTCAACCACAAAAGATCGAGGATTCGTTTGATTCCGACGAAGTGTCATGCGATACATCGATATTGACGCAATTTACTTGCCTCCAAAGTGAAGATGAAGAAGAAGCAGGAGAAGAAGAACAAGAACAAGAAGAAGATCAAGAAGAAGAACAAGAATTTAAAAATTACGAAGCAGGCGAATGAACTTCATCACTTTTTTTTAATTTACATCTTTTCCAATCTTTGAAAATTTCCAATAGTTTTCATTTAATAATTATAACTTCAGAAATTAAATTGAATTAATGTCGTATAAGTACCACTTATATCAAACGACATATAAAACAAACATTCATTATAAGGCATCCAAATGATATAACAAAATCCAAAAAATAAAAATTGTTAACCAAAATCCTATAATTTAATTAAATATTTTGAGTAGACAAAATTTTATTTCTGCTGATCAATGTTATGAAAATAATCTTTCAAAAATGTTTAACATAATCTTAAGAATTTCATCATAAAACTATCTCACTTAGAATATTCAATATTATTGGATATCTAAGTTACTTTCTATAAAATCTCAAGATATGTAAAAACATTACTGAAAAACAAGTTTTAAGAAAGACTTTGCTTCGTCAGTACTCAATTAATTCATATTCAATAAAATATAACATCAATCAACAGCAAATATTTACTCACCCTTCAGTTTTCATTTACCATAAGTTTTCTTAATTGTTGAAGGGTAAGTAAATATTTGTTGTTGATTGATGTTATATTTTATTGAATATGAATTAATTGAGTACTGACGAATTAAAGTCTCTCTTAAAACTTGTTTTTCAGTAATATTTTTACATATCTTGAGATTTTATAGAAAGTAACTTGGTTGGATATTCAATAATATTGAATATTCTAAGTAAGATAGTTTTATGATGAAATTCTTAAGATTATGCTGAACATTTTTGAAAGATATTTGTTTTCATAAGATTGATCAGCAGAAAAAAAATTTTGTCTACTCAAAATATTTAAATTATAGGATTTTGGTAAACAATTTTTATTTATTGGCTTTTGTTATATCATTTGGATATCTTATAATAAATGTTTATTTTATATGTTGGTAATTTTTTTAAATTAAATATGTAGAAGGCTAATATTAAAATATCTAAATAATTTTATATACCTTCTACCAAGTATTAACCTCTATTTATGCTATTATTATGATTCTATTGGAACAATTTCCGGCTTATTTAAGCCCTTTCAATATTAGTAAATGTACGGAACTCTTCAATGTAGTTCAAGTTCAATATCATTGGAATCTGGCACAAAGTGGGCAAATTCCGATTCGATTTCGATTTGTCGCCTGGTCATTGTCCAAGGGAACCTTCACATCGCACATAAAACAATTTAATATTTTGGGGAACGCGTCTTGCCGCATATAAAACGGCCGATGACGCATTACACAAGTGAAATAATAAACTGAATAAAACGCAGAATAGAAGTCATAAAACGTAACTCAAGATTTTACGGCTACTCGTAAAATATCAACCTAGTAGTAAAGCGAACGGCCAGATATGAATAGTTTAAATGTGTTTGATGCATTTTATTAGGGCAGTATAAAATTATTGGACGAATTCGGCACGTGACGTCACTGCGAAGTTGCTAAATGCCGTGAAAGTGGGATTAGGGGTGTTTTCGAGGTGTTTGAGTGTTGACAGCAGGGTACAATTCGGGGTGAATGCTGGCTCGGCCAATGGTGCGGACGTCGAAATGGAAAAATTATTCGGAATGGAGGTCGATTTTTTGTCCGTTTTATTCATGAGCCCTTCGAAACGACAAATTTTGTGTAAAACTGACTCAAACAATGAAAGAACCTGAGAGCTTTCGAGTATTCTCCTGTCATGTATGCTGTATTGATCAATTATTTATTCGGACTTCATTCCAAAGAATTGTTGAAAGACAGTCTGAGGAAACAAATAAGGAACCCATAATTGTTTTGTTTTAAAAAGTTTTCTACAATACCTCTCCCAACCACAGAGTTATTATAAAAGGATTTTGTTATATCCAAAAGCCTTCAAAACGTTCCGGAATACCACTTTCTTTAATTTCATTATGATGATAGTTTCAAATTGTTGGTCCACAATAACAAACTTCTAAAAATTTGTTGCACAGAATTCAGAAAAATAAGTTCATCTAATATAAAATAACAAAAATGCTGGGAGGACTGTTTAATGATGTATTAGTCCAATATAATCGTAATGAACTATATTTGATTGATTCGGTTTTTACTTCGTGGAAACTCATTTTAATTGAAAAAATATATATGAAACAGTAATTTATTTCTACAAAAATGTTTGTAATACCACAAGAATACCCAAAATATTTGGTTTTTTACCAAATGCATACATTTGAACGTGTTCCCGAAATACATCAACTTCAGAACTAGGAACAAGAGCCCCGAAGCCATTTATGGACGAATTCATGGAATGAAGACATGTTTGAAGAATGACATGAAAGCACACCAAAGAGATGTCACCAATGTATACTTAAAGGTAATTCATACAGAATTAACTAGTAGACTTCATTCTATTCAGTTCGATATTATCGACAGAAATACTAGAGAACTTGTAGGTAAAATTATTCACTCCAAATTCTTAACTGGAACTAAAAAATTAAAAAATTTTACTCATAAAAATAAAAAGAATATTCCGAAATTTAATAAAACTGAAAAACATCTTTTCTCTGAACATCAATTTTACCCTAGATTTGTCAACTTATCTGATCTAAAATTCAACATTAGAGAATCCAATCTTTTAGAAAAGAGATTTGAATTCAACCTAGAAAATAATAATTCACAAAAATTCCTAGATTATTTAGCAAATTACAATAAATATATTATTGCTGACATAATTAAAGACAAGAATAAAACTGGACTTTTCCTCGATAAAACAGAATTTAGTTAAATCAATCATCGAAAAAAGAAACAGCAATAATTTAATATTCACTCGAGCCGATAAAGGAAACAGTATCGTTGCTATTCCAAAACATGAATATTTCAACAAAACTACTGTTTTTTACCCCAGATAAATATAAAACCGTTACTAAAGACCCCACTGAACATTTCCAAAAACAAATAAAAAATATAATAGAGCAATCTGTTAGCCTTTTCAATAACTTCCCAAAAAAACATTCGCCCACTTTAATGAACCCACAAATCCCAATATTATATTCATTAATAAAACTTCATAAAGAAAATAATCCAATTAGACCAGTAGTTTCATTCATCACATCACCAAGCTTAAAATTATCTAGAGTTTTGATTTCTATTATTCAAACCGAAATAAACTTTTCAGCTAAATACGCTATTAAAAATAGCATCCAACTTATAGACAATATTAAATCCGTCCAATTGCCTAACAATTGTAGATTAATTTCTTTTGATGTACAAAATTTATTTCCTAGTATACCTCCAATTGAAACAAAACATATTGTAAAAAAATAATATTAAGTAAAAATAATACCAATCCCATCAAAATGAATGATATTCTTAATTGCCTGGAAATATTTCTTCTTTCGATTTAACGGAACCGTCTTTATTTCTAACAATGGTTCAATAATGGGAAATCCACTCAGTTCAATTTTAGGTGAAATATTTATGGATGATCTAGAATAAAAAATACACCTAAATCCGATAAGCAAATATTTCCTTTATTGGTATAGATATGTAGATGACATTATTTGTTGTTTCAAAGGCACCGAACGACAACTACATATTTTCACGAATTTCATTAATAAACTCCACTCAAAAATCAAATTCACAATCGAAGGAGAAAAGAATCAAAGTATTGATTTTCTTGACCTCACAATAACAAGAGTAAATAATTCACATGATTTTAGTATTTTTTACAAACCCACACATACAGACATCACAATACATAAAACTTCAAATCACTCCACCAACCAAAAGATGTCAGAATATAATAGTTTTATTCATAGATTATTGAATATCCCTTTGAATTCAGATAACTTTTTGAAAAAATTAAATATTATTAAACTAATAGCGTCAAACAACGGTTACAACCCCTTTATCATAGACAAAATGGTATCCAATAAACTAAAGAAAATGGCATTAAATCTCGTGTACCCAATCATAAAAGAGGACAATACACAGAAATATTTTTCGTTATCTTATGTCAGTGGATTATCTGAAAATATTGCTAAATATTTCAAAAGTTGTTTCAATTATAACGCGACTTTTAGGACAATTAATAACCTTAGTACCTACATAAAAAACAATAAAGATCGAACAAATAAAGAAAATAAATCCGGAGTCTACACATTGACTTGCAAAGATTGCCCTTTAGTATACATTGGCCAGACTGGTAGACTATTCAAGTAACGCGTCCAAGAACACCAAAGTGGTTATATATTCGATTCTGTACATTCGACATATGCCAATCATCTTAAGGAATTTCGGCATAATTTCAACAATAATTATGAAATTATCCACGTTGAAAGCAAAAGTTCTAGATTAACATTTTTAGAATTTCTTGAAATCAACAGGTATAATGCCCGTAAAATCCTTTTGAACGAACAAACAGATGTTGATGAGTCTCCATTACTGAATATCTTTCCTTAATGGCATTTTTAGCGGCAAACTCCAATAAACACCTAGACTTTTTATGACTAGTACTTCCATTATTTGGTCACGTACCTAACAATGTATTTAAACTCGGTTACACTGAATACCATCAGACAGTGGAAATAAATTACTGTCTCATATATATTTTTTAAGTAATGAACTGTTTCTAAATGAAAGCAAAGCTTCGCATTCGTCTCAAATATTTTGTAATTCATACCGCTTTGAAAATATCAGACATATGAATTGTCTTTGTTTTATGATGTTTACTTTTTAATAAATACATGTGATAGTTGAAAAGGTTTATTACTTCAGAGAGGGTTCATTTCATACAGAATTATTCTGCTTGATATTGAACATTTGATAGTGTTGTCTAAATTAAAGGTACGAGTAGGCAGTAAACAAATATCTGGTGTTTTTTTTAAGAGTGATAGAACTTTGAATTGAAATAAAACACATTTAGTTTAAGATTGAAGCCAATTTTTTTTTATTTGAAAGAAAATTTTATGACGTTTATGTTTTAAGAATAATTTCCGGCATATGTCCACCACGACTAATTCTGAGGAACTGCATTCGACCAGACTAGTTTTGGACCACTTTTTGGAGTAATTTAGGCCTTATTTCATCAATAACACTATTTATGTTGGCTTCCAAAGCGTCTATTGTTTCTGGTTTATGAGCATAAACCAAAGACTTGACATAACCCCAAAGAAAATAATCCAGTGGAGTTATGTCGCATGATCTTGGAGGCCAATAAATTGGACCATTACTCGAAATAATGTTATCGCCAAATCTTTCTTTCAATAAATCAATTGTTACGGTAGCAGCATGAGGTGTAGCACCATCTTGCTGAAACCAAAACACTTCTGGGTCGATACCATTTAAATTTTGAAACAAATAATCATCGATCATCGATCTGTTACGAGCACCATTCAAACTAACATTAACTCAATCATCGTTTTTAAAGAAATATGGACCCATGATGCCTCCAGCGTGTAAAGCACACCATACAGTGCATTTTTCAGGATGCAATGAAACCTGTAGAAATTCTTGAGGATTGTTTTCACACTATATACGGCAATTTTGCTTATTTAGACAGCCGTTCAACCAGAAATGAGCTTTATCACTAAACACAATTTTACGAATAAAAAGGGGATCAACTTCAAGCTGTTCTAGGGCCCAATCAGCAAACAAACGACGCTTATTATGGTCAAGTGGTATAAGTTTTTGAACCAGTTGGATCTTGTATGGGTGTAGACCAAGATCTTTACGCAAAAATTTCCATGTGGTGGACGACGAATAGACAAATCTGAATCATCATTAACACTATGACTTACAGCAGCGATATTTTCTTCTGTACGTAAAGTTCTTTGTCCTCTTGTTGTTGTTGCATCGAGTAGAGAAAATTTTGTCCGAAATCTATCGATATTTCGACGAATAAGCTGCTCTGATGGACGATTATGCAAACCATAAATTTTACGAAGTGCTCTATAAGTTTGGCGAATAGAACACTGATTTTGAAAATAAATTTGAACAATTTGTAAACGTTGCTGCGGCGTGGGTCTTTCCATAATAATTTGTCAATGCTTAGTGAACACAAATGTCAAAACAACATGGTTTCTACCTTATGTCAAATCACAGTTATCCCTATCGAATGTTCTATCACTCTAAAAAAAAAACACCCGATACTATAGTTATTATGTGTATATTAGCTGAAATTCTTGATTGTTTATTATATTATCTGATGAATTGTTTGAACATAGTATGTTAAAAACTAAAATTCGCCTTGTGTCGGAAAATTAATCATCTTTTTATTTTTTCAGGTAAGATGCTCGAATAAGTGAACCATATCATCAATGTAAGTCTATATACCTCTGTCACTCTTTGACCAGTGGACAAAAATGAAAAATAATTACTTTAAGCGTAACGATCAAATGTGAAAAATTAAGATAGAATTATTTATACTACTATAAAGATGTATTTGAAACAACGGCAATTAACAAACTTGTAGCCTGACCTTAAAATTAACAATCAACGTGCAATTTAATTAAATATTCAGTATTAACTCCAATTATGAAAATAAAACAACGCTTCTTATGTGGAGAAAACAATTTTTTTGGGTCCAAGAAAAATAAAATTGAGAATTCTTTTCATTATCAATTCGTGTACACAAGAATGTAAACATTTAAACCTGAAAACGGAAATCTTCAATGTGATAAATATAGGAGAATTTTTTTATTGAGTTTTTCTATGTACTAAGTCATGTCATTTTCACGATATATTTAAATATCAATTCAAATCTCTCGTGCTACGATGAGAGTTCAATTAATTAAATTTTCAACCTTTGTTTATCACGTGGTAAATATTGACAGTTTTCAATGATTGAAGCAGCAGATAGTCGAGTCCGATCCAGTTTAATTTCTCGAGTTTATTTTCATTTCATAATTTCGCTGGAATTCCCAATTGTTTTGTCATCAGCTGGTATCAAAAAAATCTAATTAGTTCATGTACATTATAACCGGGAATTAATCATTTAGAAAACCCGTTAATTGATTGTCGAAATTTTTTGTCGCTCTGTTGGTACAACTATCCTGTGTATTCACGAAAAAAAATCTCAACAAATCTTCTCGGACAATTCCCCTATTCCCCTGATATGGCACAGACCGATTCTTTTCTCTCCCTTAAATTCAAATTAACACTTCAAAGCACCAAGTCTTAGTCGACAGAAGACTTAAAACACAGTTCGCCGGAAATCCTGAAGTAAATTCCTGAAAATGCAAAAAAAAAATGTTTTGACTATTGAATTGATGTTTGACGTAAATGTATTATTTAGAAAGGTGCTTCCTTAAAGGCGATACAATAAATTTAGATGAATCACACATATTTTGTATTTCATTTAACAATTCTCGGTACTTTTTAGTGACTTTAATATGAGAGCTCTAAATTGCAGAACGTCATGTTTGACCTTGTATTTTAAAACCGATTGTATCATTATCAGAATCTAATCTGCTAATATAATTCTGTAGGATGATGAATATATTCAAAGTCATAATAGAAATGTTGAATATACTCTGTATTTTCTATCATTCCGCCTTTTTACCTGGCAAAGCCCAAATCCAATCCATTGATCCCCGATATTCTAAACTGACACGCCATCTTAAACTTCTTCGAATGCAAAATTCACGCGCGGCGTTGCATTTCCAATTCAATATTTTCCTGGATTTTTTGCTCCCTGGCGCTTGTTCCAGCGAGAACCCTCTCATTCGAACGTGTCGATATAAAATAATCCCGGTATTTCTATTTGTGGTTCACATTTATTCATAATACACATGGAAAAGTAAGAAAATATTTGATTTCTCAGAATTACATACTGGTTTTTGCCGGTTCCACGTGTTTTGTAAGGAAAATGAATATGTCAGGTTCTACTGATGACAGCTGGTTTATTTCCTGATCGGTTTTTTGTACAACTTTAATTTCGGGCCTTTCTTTGGTCGAATATTGTATGTGAAACATCGAATATGTTGAAAAATCAACTGGGTTATTTCACATTTCTTAGCTGAAGAGTTATTGGGCTTGCGGCTTATGTAAAAACGTTAACTTACATTTTTTTCACTAGACAACAATTATCGCGTATCAATCCATCAAATGCGTAGAAATATCACTCTAGATGTATTGAACTAATGAAAAAAAGTGATAGAAACGTGAAGTATTATGTTTCATCTGCCAAAGTTTGGGCAAAACTGATAAAAGTTTAAGTGAAATTCACATGCCTTTTCAAAACGCTCAGATAGTTTTTCCGAAATTTGTCACTTCCAGTAGCTGACAATTCAACTGAATCAAAACTCTTCGTATGATTTTATGAAGATTTTGAGTTGCAAATGCTCAATCTTAAGTAATATACATATGTTTCTCGATGAAAAAATAAAATATAATATAAGAAAAACAAATATTAACTTCCGCTATTTTATTGGTTTTCACAACAATTGTTTCGGCATACCATTACTTCATCAAGTGAGTATTTAAACTGAGGTTTGCAATGCAAAAGATGTCCTTAAATACACAGCTCTGGTACAAAAAAAAGGGTGAGAAGGGGTGGTTTACAATCATTGAAAAATGTAGAAAGTTCCCATATTTTTATTGAATGTCCGAAAGAGTGTTTATTTGTTAGATCCATTGATTGTAGACTCCTAGGTATAAAAGTTTGAACAGAAATTAAAATTGAATTTCATACTCCTTTGATCCTTGTTTATATATACATGAAGAAAACAACCTTCAAATGGTTATATGTCGAAATATATCAGGTGCGTGAAACCCATTAACAAAATTCATAGTTATGAACTAAGTAAAGTTGGTTGGATTTGAAGTCGATCGTATCTTCATAAGGATAATACAGAATATGGATGGATTACTGTCAATTCAAAATGAGAATTAGGTACAACAAAATTTCATATGACTAGATACAGACGATTAAGTATGTTAAGTGTCAGATAGATAGATGTTTCAAATCTTCTTAGTCAAGCTTTAGTTAATCCCGGTTACTTCTATGGAACACTATTACATGTGTCATTTTCATTTCGCGTCTTAAAGTTCTTAACTTTAATATTTAATTTAATAAAGGGTGCACTTCCCCGAGAGCAACTATTCCCACACCCTTACAGATGCTACAGTTGTTAATGGCAAGCTTATTTCTGGATGAGCGTCTATCAAATTGCTTACAAGTCTTGGGAAACATATATGTAATACTGTTTGGTGAGATCCCTAATTGCGAAATTATGATTACAATATACAGTGCAGTTTCACAGGTGATACTATCATCAGCAGACAGTAAAATTGTTCAAAATAAACAAATTCACTTTAAAGTCGAGTTCGGTTTTTTAGGATATAGGATGCATTTATCGGAATGAAGCATTTCACTGAAAATTGCACAAACAAATTTTCTTTGAAGGTATTTTTAACAAAGCTGTAAAGAATTGCTGGGTATGTAGAGATACCCTTTTTGAATTCTTCGGAAGTAATTGATTAAACGTTAACCAATTAGTATGCAAATTCTTGGTTAAGCATACTTCAAATGGGGTTGAAAGAGGGATGTATATAAGACTTTAATGGTTTATTTATAATAGCTTAAATACATATATTACAAGTTTGAATTGTTTACCCAAACTGAGAAAATTGTTTCGGTGTAGTATCAAACTCTTATTGCGGTGAAAACTCTATTTTGATCGTGAAATGGTTCTCCTTTGAGCTTTTTCACCGTTGATCACTTCACCGAACTCACTTTTATTGGTTTCACTTTTGAGTTCACTTTCCACAAATTAATATCCAATTAGGAATAAATAATGTAGATAATTCATTCACTTCCACGCCTTTACTGAGTTATGGGTTACTAAGAGAGAACCTTTCACTTTAACCTTGGAAGGTTAAAGTGAAATGTAAATATAAAATAATTCAAGGGTAGAGATGGATGTGTTCCATGAGTTGAGAGAACTTAAGACTCGCTAGTAGTTTATTTTGTGCTTTTTGGGCATGCGACAAAATGCGACTATTTTGGGGATGTTTCTTCAAGGATGCTTTGTAGTTAGCTTAGATGAGAGGACTGTTTGATTATAACTTGAGAGACGAAGAGGAATGTGATTAGAACTTACTTCAAGAGAATGTGTGTGTTTTACTAAATTTATTCGATAAAATATTAATATGCAGCTATAACTACGAAAATCTTGAATAAAGCAAGGGTTTATAAGATTAATAATATTGGGAGACCCGAATGCTATCAAATGAGCATTTCAGCAACACGAGACTAAGCATTACTTACATTGGACCAGTTGAATAATGAGCAAAATAATTTTAGACTTAGTAGAAAACGTAAATAATTGGGTCAAAATGTAAACTTGGAATCACAGTATTGTCGTTAATCAATTAAGTGTGAAAATGATATTTATTATTTTATTTAATATTTATGACTATATGATCTCAAATCGTTACACTGTAAATACAACGTAACTGTTTCGAGATCATTTTCACTTCGGCATTCCTGAAATTCCGACATTTCGGCGTAATAGCAGGTGTTTTGTTACAAGCGCGTGAGGGAAAAGTAAAGGAATGCCGAATAAAGAGAACTAAAATATTTCCTGGCAAAATAATGAACCTTCCTGCAAAATTTGCGGCTGTTCCTGAATTATTTTAATTACTGTTTACCCGAATTAATGACGTATCAGCATCGAGCGGAACATATTTCATCGCTTTCCCGCGAATTCCTTTGATACAACGAAACCTACGACCTCAAAATGTTTATAAAATAAGAGAACCCATAATTAGATCGCACTCCGTCCGTCCGTCCGCGACACTTCCATTTGCAAACCGGTAAAACGCCACCTGAAATTTTCGACAACATCCAGCGTCGTTTCATCCCGAAAATTAGCAATTCAAATTCGAAATTCGACAATTATCGTCGGAATTACGTACACGTACAGGCGAAAACCTGTTTTTCGACGCTTTGAAAAGGTCGCGCGCGCCCCCGTACCTCTATTTTTGTTTCATCAGCGGGCGGGCGTGTGGAAGGTGGTACAATGTCTGATCCGTTTGGACGCATCGACCATTACACCGGTTACAATTAGTACAATGGTTAATGAACGCAGGAACGGGGAATTGGCGAATTAAATGGCTATTATTCTGGCGACTGCGGGGGGCATGATTGAATAAATATTGGAATATCGATTAGGTTTGATTAATTTACGATTATGGGGACGGCGGGCGACACTCTCGGCGCGTCGCGGGTTAAATAGACAAGGTCCCGCTGTGATGGGGGATTGATAGTGTTCGGAGATAATGCAAAAGGCTGTTCTACGAACTGCTCGATGAATTGATGCTTTAGAAATATTATCATTGTTATTATTTATAGTGAGCGGGCGTCTGTCCACCCTACCACTGCGTCAGCATGGATTATTGTGATTTTCCCCGACGTGATCTAGTTATTGGATAAAACCGATAATCTTGTTCGTGGGTAATTTTTTCAGTTCGCAGTGGGCTATAAAAGCCAGACCAAAAACGTCAAACCTGATGCAACTCACCGCTGGGCATTATGAGTCGATGTGCATGGTGTTTCAGTGTCCTCAAGACACAGGCCTGCATTCATCGTCTTCAGCTAGACAGATTTTGTGTAAATGCGCTTTCAGCCTGTAGTGACCTGTCATGTTCTGAGTTTGACCCTATCCAGACCTAGCGCTAGGTCCGCCATCTTTTGGTTGGAAGCTGTTCCAAGGAACGTTTCAAGCCAGGATGGCTCAGCTCGAAAGACTCTAGTCTTGAGTTCATTCTGCCTGTTATCGTTCGCTTAGCGACGTCATGCATTCTCAGGAATGGTTCCGGGCCAACCAGAGGCAGCGTGGCCTCAGCAAACGCCAGCCGAAGTGCCTCTTCGTTAGCCAAATAGTTTGAGTGGCTTGATCCGAACAAGAGTGATTCTGTTATACAAACCGAGCCTGTTGAAAGCCTAGTAGATTTAGTAGCACCTCCATGACTGCCGTGGGTGTGGTGCAAAACGCACTTAGAAATATTACAGCTATTAAGGAGTTCGTACGTTTTTTTTGTCAAAAATGGACCTTTATTGTGAAAAATTGGTTATACATTCAAAGTTGGAGGTATTGTTCGTCGCTAGCCTTTACCTTTTCCCATCGTTCTGGCGATTGACGGATCCCATCGCAATAAAAGGACGCCTCTTTGGTCGCTACCCATGCATCGATCCATTTTTGACTTAATCGAAATAGGAGAAGAGCTGGCCAGCCAGGCCATGTTACATCGATCGGAAGAGATGTTAATCAGAAGGAGTAATGTCTGGGCTGTACGGCGGGTGGCCATGCAAAATAACTTTGTCGTTTCTGTTGTTCGTGTAAAACTGGCTTAAGAATAATCCTACCTAATTCGTAAAAGGACCCCCATGTCACTGGACCCGTGTGGTGGGAAAATTCATCACGACTGGAGCCCTAGTTTCACCGCAGAATAGGAATGGAGGGTTGAGTCGAGATGTCCAACACAGTGGCAAGGGTGTTTATCGCAGCACAGGGTTATACCCTTAAAACCAACGTTACTCTCCCTATTGTGGTTACTCCACCCAATTGGTGTTGGACTCGAGGGGGCAGTGATTAAAAGTCTGCATGCTAGACTAGAAAGGTATTCCATCTATCTGGTCGCAGGGTTTCTCGGGAAGTGCTTCTGGGTTTAGAGGGACTTGACGGTTCGACCGGCCTCGTCCTGAGCCAGAATTGTTTGCGAGAAATTTCTGGGGTTTTTAGGTCTTAAGGATACAGTTTTAGACCTTTGGTGCTCAAACCAGGATCGATTGAAAGACTTCACAAGGATTCGTGGGTCTTGACGGTAGGGTCGGAAGACGGGCTCGTACTAGGATCATTTGAAGCACCAATTCTTGGGTTTTTCTTGTTCCTTCTGTCTGCGTTCGGATAGGTGGAACTAAGAAGCCGCTCCAGCGTGCAAGTTGCGTTCCAAATAACTCGTATACTGACCTGCAGAGCCAGTAGTAGTAGTGGAGCCACATAGATGAGAAGTGGGCCACGGGAAGCGGGATATTCTTTGACTGCGGGTTGAGTGATTCTAAGCGGATTTCTGTTGTGGCAACTTGGTCGAAGCTCGCTGGAGACTATGGAGATGTGGATATCAAGAAGAGTCTGACTCGGAGTATTATAGCGAGGCAAGATAAAATTCTACTGCCTTATTTCGAAGCGACATGTCTAATTGCTTTCTGAGTGACTACCAGGGATTTTTGAATAGTTTAGTTTAGAGATATGGTTGGTTACGACATCATTGGAATGGACAAAGACCGGAGAAAATGAAGCTTTATAGCTGGCAAGTACATCATTCATTTGTTCGAAGAGGTCTAGAAATTATTATTATCCTTATTTCAAAATGGCGAACATTAAAATAAACATATAGCCTGGAATGATAGTTCTGTTGACGTGAAAGGTTTTCCAATACGAGATTTCATTTTGATATTAAAAAAAAACAGTATATTTCAAGATAAATTAATGAGTTTTCATTTCATGTAAATTGTCTCTTGAAGACACTGTTATTAAAGTTGATTTGATCATGTGTTGAGCCAGGTCTGATTCTCAAGTTTCAATGTTTTCGACATCGAAAGATCTCTGTATCATCACCACCCGGAGAAGTGATTTTAGTTTATTTCCAATCTATAGCACCAATGACACGTGGAAAACTAGCAATTGCATAAAATTTTTCTGCTGCTTGCATTTCATGATCACCTACACACATCTTTACATATTGTGGACACAGGGATGCGATTGCAAAAGAAACTCTTCGAATAAGGTTCAGAAATTCCCATGAAATCTCCGGCTGTTTGATATCAGCATATTTCCAGTTCCATATAATCTCAATGTCAAAAGTAGTTGGTTCATCGGTTCAATGCAAAAGCCTCCGAAAATAGTCAATTTAATAATTTGGTATACAGAAAATTATATCAACAAAATAATGAATCGAAATTTTTTTTACCTGTTGGATGGGACAATTGATCTACAATTTATTGAAGCAAAGTTAAAACAGTTGGTTTTGTCAGGCGAAAACGATCGAAGAAATCTAGATCATCTAACGTGGAAAAGTAACTCTCCTGTAAATTTTTGATCTTCTCACAATTATTTCTTCATCATTTGATGAAGAGCTAGATCTTGAATCAGCATTCAACATTTGGTGCAACATATTTCGTAGTACGCTAAAATCAAACAAAATGGGCAAATGTGACAGAGGAAGGTTATGTCCACTGTAAATTTTTGGTCTTCTCACAATTATTTCTTCATCATTTGATGATGAACTAGAGCTTAAATCAGCATACAACATTTGGCGCAACATATTTCGTAGTACGCTCAGATCAAACAAAATGGGCAAATGTGACAGAGGAAGGTTATGTCCATTATTAGCTTATCTAACACCTGCGCAGTGTCGAGCTTCTCGTAAAGGGCCGATTTTCTCACTTTGAGATAAAGGACGCTTTTAAGTTCCCTTTAACCTTGAAATTTGCTTATGAAACACGTTTTATCATTAAAGGAGACTTTTTGGGAAAAAGGAGGCTTTAATTTCGTTTATGGCCGTAAGTCTTCATAAAAAATACGGTGTAATGTTGTTTGTTGAATGCCCAGTTTCAGAGATCGACGAGGAATCGACAAATTTGGGTTTTCGTCAACACTACAGGCTACAGCAGTCATATTCTCAATTGTTTTTGAGCGATGCACACGGTTTCGATTCTTCGCATCACTAACTTGTCCCAACAGCTCAATTTTTTCCTCCAGTTGCACTATTGCGGCCGAGAAGGTGCTTCACGACGAACCAAAAGTGCTTCAGTTTTGCAAACTGTGTTCCATGTTTAGTAATGGCGTAGTTTTTTCTTGTCGCATGTCGAAATATGACAGTTTCAAATGTGACAGCTATTAAAAATTAAACCTCTTGTTGGAAAACCCTTTATATGATTGAAACAGTGATGTCGAATCCTAACCACGAATTGCACGGCTTTGCAGTTTGTTGCAGTGACCCGGCCGACTGAGCAACCACACTCTCATTGAAAAGAGCGTGAATCCGTAAGGATTCCCAGATGGAAAATCATTGCGGGAACACCCGCCTCGCACCCCTAACAGCGGACCCATCCGTTTTTCCGCATAAGCACCCTCTCACCTGTACTTATCTATACACGTCCCGACGTGACGGCTCAGGATCGAAAACCGGGAAAAATACGCCGCCTCCCGAAATAGAACACCGACGAACTTACATATTCTCTCGTCGCCGAATATTTATATTCAATACACCTGTACCTTGGTATGATTTATGCGTCGAAAAAACGTCCAATTCGCGGGTCGCGGGCTTAAAAAATTGAAATCTACTCGACTTCTATGGGAAGAATCAATCATATATTCTCGCGCGCTGGTTGCAGGCGAGGATTAGATTACAGCGCCCGGAAATGGGACCTTTTCAAGGAGGCATTCATATGGTAGATGGGGGTGATTGTCGTCAATAACACGAGCGGTGGGACCTGAGGATTAGATTTGAGGGAGGTAAGAGCGGTCTCAATGGGATAACGTAGTGGATTTATTTTCGACGAAAAAATGATGCGAAAAATGGTAATGACGTTGTCGGAAGGTGAATCACCCTAATGGCTTGCTAGGGATCTACAAATCAGGACCGAATAAGGGAAAACTTCGATATCGGAAGTGAATGATATTGAAATTCGCACAGGGTGTATCCAAATGAGCTGACTGAAATGCATATATCTGCGTGGTCGATCTCAAATCGTTCTCATCGATATGCTTACTGGTGTTCCTCAGGGATCAATATTCAAACATCTTTCTTCCGAAATTTGAATATAAAAACAGATTTAATCTGTTAGTCTTCTACAATTTTAATTTAAAAAAAATTTTTATTCAAAAAACTTTTAGAATTAAATTAATGTCTACAATAAGCACCGCTTATATTTAATAGACGTATATATTCAAAACTCAATATACATCGTCAAATGGAATAAATAAACCAACCAATACAAAAAAGGCAATTAAAATTAATAAATAAATATTTGAAGGAGACAAAATTTTGTTTCTGATCTTGTCATAGTGAAACCAATTCCTTTTCAAAAACATAATTGGAATTGGTTTCACTATGGTAAGATCAGAAACTAAATTTTGTCTCCTTCAAGTATTTATTTATTAATTTTAATTGCCTTTTTTATATTGGTTGGTTTATTTATTCCATTTGACATTGTATATTGAGTTTTGAATATATACGTCTATTAAATATAAGCGGTGCTTATTGTAGACATTAATTCAATTCTAAAAGTTTTTTGAATAAAATTTTTTTTAAATTAAAATTGTAGAAGACTAACAGATTAAATCTGTTTTGATATTCGAATTTTGTTATATTTCTTCTATCAAGTAAAAAGCCTTTATATATTTTATTTTTTTTTTATCTTTCTTCCGACTTAGGCATCTTACCTGTTCTTTTATCATCCCCATACCGAAATTCTCAACCGGTGTTGACGTTCTTTCTATGGGTCTCTCAATGATTCTTGCTCCAGATGGTGATTTGTCCTATGCTATTTTACCAGTCTTTCTCCACCGATTTGGCTTATGTGCTAATATTGAATTGAATCAGTCCTTACTTGGTGAAAATCCATATTAAATAATATTTAAATAAGGTTATTCTGATTTTCACAAATTTTTATTGTTATGTTTACAACAATCGTTTCGCTATCACAGTAGCATCATCAGGCAAGATTACATTTTGAATAACTAAGCTTGTTTCCGAAATCCGTTGCTATTTATAGTAGTACAATAAATATTTATTGAGCACTAAAACCCAAAAAAGGGTCTCTGCAAATTCCAGCTTACATGAATATATTTAACAGAGGTGAGTTATTTAAATCTATTTGTTCGTTAAGTAATATTCCAATTTTATTATTACATATTTATTTATCTCTAGGGATTCTAACAGATTTAAGGCATAACTTTTGCTTTCTATATGTAGAATATCAAAGTTATGGTTGAAAGTATGTCCTGTTTCTAGCAAATGGTTGGAATATGTAGAATTACTTTTATTATTTAGGAAACTCTTCGAATGTTCACAAATTCTATGACGGAAAGTTCTTCCAGTCTGTCCTATGTAAACTTTAGGGCAATCACCGCAGGTTAACTTAGAAACCCCCGATTTATCATCTTCATGTATACAGTCTTTATTTTTTAAAATAAATTTACTCAAGTTTGAATTGGTTTTAAATGAAGTTCTCAAATTATATTTATTTTTGAGGTATGTAGCAATTTTCTCAGAAATACCTTTAGTGTATTTTAAGGAAAAGTATTTAAAATTTTCTTTTATATTAGGAAAGACCATATTTAAAGCTATTTTTATTTTATTATTTTTATTCATCAACAATTTGTCTATCAACTTAGGATCATAGTCATTATTAATAGCTATTTGTTTGATTATATTAAGTTCTGAAATATAATTTTCGCGATTCATGGGAATATTAATTAATCTATGGATCATACAATTAAATGCCGATAATTTTTGATTTAAAGGATGATTTGATTTATTGGGTATAATAGAATCCGTATAGGTTAGTTCGTGAAATATTGAAAAATCATGTGAATTATTTATTCGAGTAACAGTTAAATCAAGAAAATTAATAGAATTTTTATGTTGGGTTTCCATAGTGAATTTAATTGAAAGATGTTTTTCATTGATGAATAAAAAGAATTTTTTCAAAAGTCTGTCTGTACCTGTAAAGCAACAGAAAATATCGTCTACATATCTATACCAATATAAAAAGTATTTCTTAAGGGGATTTTGGTGAATTTTAGTTTCAATATTGTCCATGAATATTTCTGCTAATAAAGGACTTAAGGGATTTCCCATAATCAAAACGTTTTCAGATTTATAAATTTTATTTTTGAATTGAAAATAATTTTGTTTAGTGCAAATATCTAGAGATTCTAAAATATCTTCTTTGATAATTGTATTACATCTGTTGTTGATTAATAGATTATCTACTAGTTTAATTGATTCGTTCGGTGGTATACTTGGAAATAAATTTTGTACGTCAAATGAAATGAATTTAGCATTATGTGGTAAGTGGATATTCTTTATTTTATTTATTAGCTGTAGTGAATTTTTTATCGAGCATTTAGTTTTTTTGGAGTATACACCTTTTTTTTGGGTTTTAGTGCTCAATAAAAATTTATTGTACCTACTGTAATATAAATAGCAACGGATTTCGGAAACAAGCTTAGTTATTCAAAATGTAATCTTGCCTGATGATGCTACTGTGATAGCGAAACGATTGTTGTAAACATAACAATAAAAATTTGTGAAAATCAGAATAACCTTAATTAAATATTATTTATTTTATGTGCTAATTGCATTGACGCTTCCTCTTCAGCACCTACGTATTGATGTTTTCAACCATACCTGATAATAGGTTGGAGAAGAAAAATTTATTTAACATGTTTCGGATTGTTCAATTTGGATCAAGTATGCATCGTTTTGTTCTATAATTTGTTTCCATTTTAATTTTAATTTTCTCTTCGTTAACTTCTATAGTAAACACTCACAACTTAATGGACCAAACAAAAAGCAGCAAATGAATTTTTTTTTGTGAAATATCACCTAGAGAAAATTGTTGAAATGTGTAGAGGGTCTTTCATTAACAGCTCCCCATTTTGTTTTGTAAATAAATCACATTATTTATTTAAAAATTATTGAAATTTTTATTTCATTATAAAGTACAATGATTTAGTGTGTACGTATTGATGCTTTTCGATTTTTTTCAAGTTAATATTCATTCGTTGAAAAAACAAGTGGGTAGAATAGAAATCTATTTGACTCCATTGCATTTCGTAGTGTAATAACTCACAAGTCAATATTCAAAATAATAACATAATCACGTTCACGTGTCACTAATAGCGCATTCTTCGGCTGCACTCCCAAATTTTCAAACTATAAATTTTGCGCTGTTGAGTCGCGTACTTGAGAGAACAGAATTTATTGAACATCCGCTGATTTATCGTCAAGATAAGTACGCAGTTGAGAAATTCTTTGCCCGTCCCAATAAAAGGTGAATTTTAATATTCATAGACGTGCCAGAAATGTGTGTCCCCATTTACTCAGGTAAACAATCGAGTCCTTTTCACTTGTGTTCTAAATAAAAGTGACGATGAAGAGATAAGAATGCCTGAAGGCTTGCCAGGAAATACGAAAGAGCTGAAGTTGTCTGAGTTCATTGTATTCAATATTATTTTGATTCCGTTTATATTCGTTTCATCTAATAATCGGAAAATATTGTGTATTATACAGGGTTATTCGTTTTGTGCTTCCGAAAATAAACATAAATAAAACAAAATTGGAATATCAAAACAGATTTAGTCTTTTCGTCTTCTATAATTTAAACTTCAGAAAAATTGGCGGCACGTTCAGAGTCGTACGCGCTTGTTTTCATCCGTGAGGATTTGAGCTTTTTGGAGCTTGTATGGCTTGAGGTTGAGCTCCTTTTCTCACATTTGACGAACGGATTCACGGTTGATACCGGTCTCACGGACTATTGGAGACCATCGGATTTCGATAGACTCGCTTCTTGACGATGTTGCGATTGCTAAGCGTATTGACAGTGTGTTTTCTCCGACTTTCTGGACGAAGATCATCAGCCAAGCTTCTTGAAACGGCAAATTGCATCCAACAAGGTTGGTCGAGGCACATTTTGTTCCAGAACACAGTAAAATTTGTCCGACGTTTTTCTTGTCACCCTGTAAATTTCAGAGGTAGTTCAAAAGGTAAACTTGGAGAAACCACTATGTTAGCGAACCAATTGTGTTTAATAAAAAAATTGTCGAAATAAACTTAATTATTTTATTTAATTATACATAACACCAATTGTTCTGCAACAATTGCTGAGAGAAGAATAATCCACAAAACTGTCTCGAATGGCACATATTCAACAAGAGTGAAACTGAGCAAAAATTAATGAACCTAAGGACCAAACTTAACTTCATTCATCTTTAGGAAACTGTTTCCATCACAGATCAAAAGAGAGAATTTTGAGCGCACCTATTTTAGTTCTTATTCAGATCTGAATTTTGAATGACATGTACATTTCCTCCTCTACTCTTTTCAACTTTTTTGTTGACGTGCATTAGTTGGATTAGATACGGGAGTTCTACGGGCATTGGCAAAGAAGATTACGTCGTGTACTCCAGTAAGATTGGCCTATTTTCAGGTAATACTCTCGAAAGTAGAATATGAGTTGCAGAAATAATAGTACATTCAGTTCTGAAATAGAAGCTTTCTTTCATATGTCATATGTATAACAATGAGGTTGTTAACCTTTCGAAAAGAAATACGAATCTTCCATTCATCGTCCAACTATGAAACGAAATAAGAAAGATAGCCGAGTTTTTATTTGAATGTAACAATGTTAATTTCATATTTGTATATGGAAATACGGGGTGTCCCAAATTAGACCGACAAGCTTCTAGTAGATGTTTTAGACATTATTTTAGACTCTTTCGACCCAAATCATATAATGCAAAAATGCTTCGTTAGGGATCTAGAGCTTTCTGAAGATTACGTCCAGGCAACACTTTTTGTCACATATCTCCAAAATGGCGTCACCTGAAATGTTGAATTTTTACACATTGGCTAATATAAAAAATACGCACCGAATTGTTTGAGTCAATTTTTTTCATGTCAAAGAGAAGCGTATCATTTTGGGAGGGCGAAGGGTATTTTCAGTAACAACTCTTTTATCATTCATTATTTTACAAACATTATTTTACAACAAATTCATAAACTCTCGTATTTTTTCTTGAAAAAAAGTGCTCTTGCGTGATATCGCTCAGTTGCAACGGTTTTCAGAAAAATTGATTTGAAATTTTGTCTCCGTTCTCTACTCAATGCTCTTGGTCTAAAGAATCATAATAAAGTAAATGAAATATCAATTTCTTGTACTTGATTTCAATTATTTTATGAAAGATTCACCTTATCAAACAACTAATACGAAATAATTCAATTTTTTTTTTGGAAATATGTGACAAAAGGTGTTACCTGGACGTAATCTTCAGAGGGCTCTAGCTCCTTGAGAAGCATTTTTGCATTATATGAATTGGGTTGAAAGTGTCTAAAATATGTCTATAACATCCTCTAGAAGCTTGTCTGTCTATTTATGGGACACTCTGTATAAGGTACAAAGTCAAAAAATTTTAATATTGAAGTACGGCAGGTAGGTGAAATATACTAGCTGAATTACTTTACGTCCTAATATCTGGTGTTTTTCTTTAGCGTTATAGAACTTTAAATTGAAATAAAACACATTAAAATTAAGATTGAAGCCAATTTTTATTTTATTTGAAATACGATTTCATGACATTTATGTTTTAAAAATAATTTCCGGCATATGTCCACCACGACTAGCTCTGAGGAACCGTATTCGACCAGACCAATTTTGGACCACTTTTTCGAGTAATTCAGGCCTTATTTCATCAATAACACTAGTTATGTTGGCTTCCAAAGCGTCTATTGTTTCTGGTTTATCAGCATAAACCAATGACTTGACATAACCCCAAAGAAAATAATCCAGTGAAGTTATGTCGCCTGATCATGGAGGCCAATTAATTGGACCATTTCTCGAACAGGAAAGTTTATCCTGCGTTCGTAACATGAAAATATCGAGAATACATTTCTTTACTTGAATTAATACGCAAAGTTATGTATTGTATGTATTTTGCATACTCTAGATGACGTTTGTGTATGTATTTCGCATACTCTAGATGGCACTAGTGTATTAGTAATATATTTGGAGTCTCTGCGTATAGCGAATATAGATACTGGATAGATTTGGAGCCCCTAGTATACATTGCACTGACAAAACCAATCAGTTTGAAACGTGCGCATGTCTGTAATTTGCCTGTGTGAAATACAAAACCTTGTCGAGTTTGTTCGAGTATAGAATTGTTATACAGATGTATGTTACACTGTCTCGATTTCTAGAACTTTCTGTTACCATAGCTCATATTCCTTATTAACAGCGGTGGAGGATCTGTTATGGTCTGGGGTGGTGTGTCTTTAGAGGGCCGCACAGAGTTGGCTTTTATAAATGAATCTTTAACAGCAGTAAGGTACATATAGGAAATTCTTATGGACCAAGTTGTACCTTATGTATCATTTCAGAGACAGCAGGGAATTTTTATATTGTTGGAATAGTGACATCGTACTTGAATGAGGTTTGAATTTCAAGGTTCAACTGGCCAGCACGAAGTTCTGACTTGAATCCCATCGAACATCTATGGGAAGGCGAGTCAAAACTTTGGTTGCATTGCCCAATAATTCACAAGAGCTCCGTGAAGCTCTTCGTCATGAATGGGAGAAATATTCCACAAGACAATATTTGAAGGCTCATCACAAGCATGCGAAGACGTTTGGAAGCTGTAATCAGAGCTAGAGGAGGTCACACAACGTACTGATACTGGAATTTTCACAGTTACGATACTTTTTTCAATTTCGATGTTTTTGATTTTCTCAAAAAAATCTAATCATCCTTATACAAATCGAATAAAAAGTTTCACTTTTCTTTGGGCAATTCTCTTTTCGATACCATTTCAGAAATTTCATGATTCTCGTAAAAATTTTAACTAAGGAAGTAATTTTAACAGTAATGATAAAATGATAATACGTAGAACAATTTGATCTTTTTGAAATACAGTGGGGAGAGAAAATCATTGAAACGCTCATTGCTAAAAACAGAAGAATCAGAAGACGTTTCTATAACTGTCATACATAAGTTTGTGTAATTGAAAAGAACTATTAGGATATATATATATATATATATATATATATATATATATATATTAGCATACATTTTCAAAAGAAAACAAGCCTTGGTTGGACTAATATCTATACTGAGATGATCAAACTGTTAGATGATAAAAGCCTTAACTATCAACAACCTTTTTGAATAAGATATATCTCTCAGGGACCTAGCCACATGATTGGAGTCAATCCTTATTTATTCCGATACCCAAGAAAAGCGGAGCAAGTAGGTTTTCACAATATCGATTGGTAAGCTTGATGAGCCAAGGACTGAAGATCGTGTTGAGGATCATACATAAGCGAATATATGAGTGAGGGATAGTTTGGCTTTTGTTTGGGTTATGGAACCAAGGAAGCACTGTTCGGGCTTAATGTGCTTCTACAAAAATGCAGAGATCAATTACAGGATGTTCATCTATACGTTATCTATTACGGGAAAGCTGTTGACCGAGTTAAGCATACAGAGCTGATCAATCTACTTCACGAACAGAACTTAGATCTGAGTGACATCAATTTGATTAAAAATAGGGATCAAACCGCAGCAATATAGTTAGAAGAGAGACTACCCGCCCAAGTGTCTATACGAAAAGGCGTTTCCAACTATTTTTAATATATATTTCATGACCTCTTGCGTTTGACATTGTTATATAGAACCCTGTTTCAAAAATGGACGATTTTCGTGAGGAACGAATCAAAGATCTCAACCCCACGAAACAAATTTCTCTCCGCAAGAACACAGGTAACCCATATATCGAGCTTCAAGGTTAAACCCAGGCCTTTCAAGTGGTCATAAACAGTTGAATTCGATTAATTTAACCTCTCATCGATCTCATGTGTTGTTATTCACCAATTTGCATCAACTAATGCCTTTATCGTGTCTTTATCAGCTTCAACCAGCCCTTCAGAAAATGGTGCATCAAAATTTGCCGGATGGAAATTTTGCAAACCAGCTCTGGCACTAGCGTACTGTCAACTCATCTTCCGCATAAACATAGGTTTATTTATTTCTGGCGTGAACAGCATTCTTGCATTTTCTATGGTAAAAAAGTGAAATAAGACGAAAATGCTGCTAAGTGCTCTCTATATTCAAAAGGACACCAACCAAGTACTATGTAGAATTAATTGAACTTTTTCACACACAAGGCTTGCTATATTAGCTCTCAAAACATATAATGATTGTGCGGCTTAAGTGTGAAGTTGGATTCATAAATCCTCTGTCGGGAAAAAACGAAATTACTTTCCGAACAACCTTATGTCGGGTGTTTTTTTCAGAGTGATAGAACTTTAAATTGAAATAAAACACATTCAAATTAAGATTGAAACCAAAAGATAATATTATGAAATTTATGTTTCAAAAATAATTTCAGGCATATGTCTACCACGACTAGCTTTGACGAACCCCATTTGACCAGACCATTTTTGGACCACGAGTAATTCAGGCCTTATTTAATCAATAACACGTTTATTATGTGGACTTCCAAAGCGTCTGTTGTTTCTGGTTTATCAGCATAAACCAATGACTTGACATAACTCCAAAGAACATAATCCAGTGGAGTTATGTCCCATGATTTTGGAGGCCAATTAATTGGATCATTTCTCGAAGTAATATTATCGCAAAATCTTTCTTTCAATAAATCAATTGTTACGGTAGCAGCATGAGGTGTAGCACCTTCTTGTTGGCGCCAAAACATGGTCGATACCATTCAAATTTTGAAACAAATAATCATTGAACATCGATCTGTAACGAGTACCATTCACTATAACATTAAGTCCAGCATCGTTTTTAAAGAAATATGGACCGATTATGCCTCCAGCGTGTAAAGCACACCATACAGTGCATTACTCAGGATGCAATGGAAAATGCAGAACTTCTTGAGGATTGTTTTCACTCCATATACGGCAATTTTGCTTGTTTACATAGACGTTCAATCAGAAATGAGCTTATTCACTGAACACAATGTTACGATTAAAAATGGATCAACTTCAAGCTGTTCTAGGGCCCAATCAGCAAACAAACGACGCTTATTGTGTTCAAGCGTTTTAGTTGTTGAACCAGCTGGATATTGTATGGGTGTAGACCAAGATCTTTATGCAAGATTTTCCATGTGGTGGATTCACAGAGTCCAACTTGTTGTGAACGTCGACGAATAGACAAATCTGGATCATTGTTAACACTGTGACTTATAGCAGCGATATTTTCTTCTGTTCGTACAGTTCTTTGTCTTGTTGTTGCATTGAGTAGAGAAAATGTTGTCCGAAATCTATCGATGGTTCGACGAATAAGCTGCTCTGATGGACGATTATGTAAATCATAGATTTCACGAAATGCTCTATTATTTGTAAAAATTGTTACGGCGTGAGTCTTTCCATGATAATTTGTCAATGCCTACCGAAAAGAAATATCAAAACAACATGGCTTCTACCTTCTGTCAAATCAGTTATCCCTATCGAAAGTTCTATCACTCTAAAAAAAAACACCCGATATATAGAAGCGGTAAATATTTGTTCTGGACCTGGAAGGATGCAGTGTTCATGGCTTAAAAATTGAAGAGATTGGACTGTTCAGAAGCATTGCTGAGGGTGACACAAGATCGAGAACGATTTGCCACTTTAAGAAGAAGGGACAAATTCCACTAGGCAGGTGAATTATACCAGAATAGTTATTGGCTATTTGAGGAAGGCCTCTTTTCCAAGTGACTACCAAGCAGTCTCCACAGTCCACCCCTAGAGGTAGAAAGTGTGATAAGGATTACGCCATATCATCGCGCTCGGCGAGAACCCCTCCGAAGAGATGAACCCACCAGCTTCCAGTTTGGGCCCCGACTGGAAAGCCAGAACCGTCTGACTGGTAGCAGCGAAGCACTATTCAACCTCTGCTGGCTCTGCAGGTCAGTACCCGAGTTGGTTTGAGACGCAACTTACCCGCCGGAGGGAATTCTTATCCATCCACCCGAACGCAGTCCCATAAACTAAGATAAACTCAAGATTGACGACTACAATTGATCCTGGTACGAGCACCGTCTAGCGGACTATACGTCCTGACCCACCGAACCCATGTGAAGTCATTTGATTGATCCTGGCGTCAAGCACTAATGGCGGAGCCATTTCGTCGAGATCCACAAACCCTAAATTGTTACGCACAGATCCAGGGGCCAGGACAGGCCGGTCGAACCGTCAAGTCCCGTTAAACCCCGAGTCGTTTCATGAGAATATCCCGAAAATGGGGGTCTGCGAACAGATAAATGAAATACCCCCCTAGTCCAGCATGCGGACTTTCAACCACTGCCCCCTCGAGTCCAACACCAATTGGGGTGGCCAGGTGGTACAAGTAACACCTGAGGGCAAGCCCACCCCCCCGAGGTAACGCAGTATGCTACATAACGCACTCGGCCATTACACAGAATCCGGAGATTTATACTGCGATAGGGTAGAGTACGCCAGTTTTAAGGGAGAAGCCCTGTGCTGCGACAGACTCCCTTGTCACTGAGTTAATCAACCGGCTCAGCCCTCCATTTCACCTGAGTAAAACTAGGGCCCCATTCGGAGATCTTCCACCATACAGGTCCAGTGACTGGCGCGAAATGGCATTACGTTAGACACCAAGACTTAACCCTGCAATTCGCCGGGACGAATCTAGGGTCCTAGTCAAGAGAGCGCCCCCATCACGTCAAGATCTAATGCCTGGGGGGCGATTCCACTAGGCAATGAAATTCGGGAGATCTCCAAGATACTGAAACAAATCATAAAACAGATTCTTCCGTCTTCCTCAGGTCTCAAAATGAGAATTCCGCCGATGACAAAAAACGAAAAGATATTGTGTTCTACCATAAAAATGTCCGCCTCCTTTCCGTAGAGGGCTTAATTAATTTAGGTGCACGTGGATGTATTGTTTTGATTTAATTAAGATCCTTCCCTTAGTTCATCGATGGTGGGGAACTTCATGTGGAGCGCTTCCCGCTGGGTTCGGGAGATATCAAACCGGGGGGGAAGAAAAAACGTGGAGCGCCCCAGGAAAGCACGGCAACATCTCTGGTATTTGGGATCTGTCGCTGAAGAGATACCTAGCTGGGAAATAGTGCACGTATAGCGGTGGATAAACTCACGGTTTTGACGGGAGTGTCTGCGGCTGATTAGGCCTTCCCTGCAATTAGATCAACCTCATTAACATAATGCGTGAGGTTGGGAATGGTTTAATTTCGGTAACTCGTCAGAAAAATAATGATCTGATAAAGTGACAGGTATACGTGAGGCTTGGGTGTCATCTACTCGTGATTGCTCTCAGAATAGACGAAATGCCTGAACTGAAGTGTCAGTCTTGTGTTGGCATTTTGGTTAATTATTTTCTCAATAATAGATATTTGTACGAGGGTGATTCAAATATGATCGAGACAAACTCTGTAGATGGCGCGCATGTATGTTTCGAATGTCGTGGCTTGAGTATGTGATAGCTGGGTCTCTTACGAACAGTGTGGCATTTGTTTTCGTCGGAGCACGTGTTTCACGCGTGTGCTACGACCATGAGTGAACGTCAAGTGCCGACTGCCGTTGCGCAACTTACTATCATTCGTTTTTTAGTGGGAGAAGACGTTAAAAATACGGATATTTTTGTGCGTTTGCAAAAGCAGTTCGGTGGTGAGTGCCTGAGTAGGGCTGCCGTGTTTAAATGGGCCAAAGCAGTCAAGGATGGTCGCGAAACCGTCCAGAATGAGCCGCATGATCGTCGACCGTGAACCAGCGTCACACCAGACAACAATTGCCGCGTAGAACAACTCATTTTGGAGGACGGTAGGATGAATGTTCGAGACATTTCGGCTGAAGTAGGGATCAGTATTGGTAGTGTAGAGTCTATCATCCACGAACGCCTTCCATATCGCAAAATAACGGCGCGATGGGTTCCTTAACTGTTGAACTTTAAGCAAAAATTAACGCAGTTGGAAGTTACCTACGCTTACTGACGCAATACAAGGCGGAGGAGGACGGTTTTTTAACACGAATCTTCACTACAGACGAAACATGAGTACACTACTATACTCCCGAAACCAAGGTGTCAAGTAAAGAGTGGAGGAAGAAGAAGGAAGGGGCGCCAGTCAAAGCGAAGACAACCTGGTCTGCGGGTAAGGTAATGTGTACTGTGTTCTGGGACCGGCAGGGCGTGCTGTACGTCGTTTTCCTGCGCACTCAACATACCATCAATGCTGCATACTACTCTAACCTTCTTAAAACACACGTGAAACCCGCTTATCGCTAGAAACGGAGGAGCATTCCAGCACGACGTGCGATTCTCCTCCAGGATAACGCGCGCCCTCGTACCGCGCGTCTCACGCTCGATACAATATCGGAATTGGGGTGGAAGGTACTGGAACACCCCCCTTACAGTCCGGATTTATCGGCCTGCGACTACCACATGTTTAAACCACTGAAAGAGGCCCTCGGAGGTCAAAAGTTCAACACCGACGACGAGGTAGAGGGGTTCGTGCGCCCGAGTTGCCAAGGGAATTTTTCGATACCGACATCAAAAAACTTCCGGAAAGGTGGATAAAATGTGTAAATAGTGAGGGGAATTACCTAGAAAAATGTGATTTTTCGACAATAAATGAACGTGTTACAGTATTTGTCTCGATCATATTTGAACCACCCTCGTAATTGAACAGAATTAATTGAATACCCGTCAGAAATTTTCAGTTTAGGTTTTGTACCAAGTGAAGGGTTTCCAATAGCGATGATACAAGTTAAAAAAAACACATGTATGGAAAATATAATAACATCATTCAAATGACCACCACGACTTCTCGATACGTACTGCATTCTGTCAACCCATTTTTTCATCACCCTCTCACATAAATTTGGCTGTATTTCATCAGTGGTACTTTCAATGTTTATTTTTAAATACTCTGTTGAAGGTGTCAAATCACACGACTTGGGAGGATAATTAACTGGACTATTTCTTGAAATTATTTTATCACCAAATTTTGTTTTCAATAAATCGATTGTTCAGGTGGCTGTATGGTAGGTAGCACCTTTCTTTAAACGAGATTATTCTTAAAAACAGCAGAAAAAAACAATTTAACATTGTTTATATAGTTCCCATTAACTCTTACTCTTTGAACATTTTCTTCAAAGAAATATGTAACGATAAATTGCATGAATTGCACACCAAACCGTTAATTTTATCTGTATGTAATAGTGTGTATTTTCATCACCCCAAATTCTGCAATTCTGTTTTTTTACATTCAACAAAAATTGAGCTCCATTACTGAATACAATTTATCGATAAATGTTGATTGCTTCGGCCTGTACTTGGTGGAAACAAATTTTAATTAAAAGATATATAGGAGACACTTTTTTAATTTCCACAAAAATGTTTATAATACAATTATTTCACCACGATGTGGTTTCTTCGGGTATCTTGATTCTACTGGCTGATGGTGTCCAGTGTAACCGAGTTTGAGTACAGTTTTAAGTGAGAAAATAATGGAAGAACAAGTCATAAAAACTTATGGTGTTTATTGGAGTTTGCCGCTAAAAAACGCCAATAGGAAAAGATATTCGGTAATGGAGATTTGTCAACATCCGCTTGTTCATTCAAAAGGATTTTGCGGGCATTGTACCTGTTGATTTAAAGAAATTCTCAAAGTGTTAATCTAGAACTTTTTTTTTTCGACGTGAATGATTTCATAGTTATCGGTGAAATTATTCCTGAATTCCTTAAGATGATTAGCATATGTCGAATATACGGAATCCGATATGTAACTTCTTTGCTGTTCTTGGATTCTTTTCTTGAATGGTTTACCTGTCTGGCCAATATATAATACTAAAGGGCAATTGTTGTAAGTGAACTTGTAGACTCCACAGTTATTTTCTTTATTTGTTCGATCCTTATTGTTTTTTAGGTAAGTACTTAGGTTATTATTGGTTTTAAAAGCTGCGTTGTGATTGAAACTATGTTTGGAATATTTAGCAATATTTTCAGATAATTCATCAACATAAAATAACGGAAAGTATTTCTGTGTAATGTCCCTTTTATGATTGGGTACACGAGGTTGAATGCCATGTTTTTTTGTTTATTGGATACTACTTGTCTATAAGAAAGGGGTTATAACCGTTGCTTGAAGCTATCTGTTTAATAATATTTTATTATTTCAAAAGGTTATCTAAATTCAGAGAGACATTCAATAGTCTATGAATAAGAAAGGGGTTGTAAATGTTCTTTGAAGCTATCTGTTTAATAATTGAATTAAATATAATTGAAAAGATAGCTTCAAACAACGGTTACAACCTTTTCTTATAGATAGAATGGTATCCACTAAACAATACCTCTTCTAATAAAAAATGGTATCCAATAAACAGAAGAACATGGCATTAAATCTCGTGTACCCAGTTATAAAAGAGGACAATACACATAAATACTTTTCGTTTACATATTTTAATAATCTGAAAATATTAATAAATATTTCTATAATAGTTTCTATTACAACGTAGCTATTAAAACCATTAATGACCTTGGTACTTACATATAGTATCGAACAAATAAAGAAAATAAATCTGGAGTCTAGAGGTTGACTTGCAACGATTGCCCTTCAATATATATTAGGCAGACAGGATCATTCAAGAAAAGAATCCAAGAACACCAAAGGAGTTACTTATCGGATTCCGTATATTCGATATATGCTTATCATCCTAAGGAATTAAGGCATAATTTCAACAATAACTATGAAATTATCCACGTCGAAAACAAAATTTCTAGATTTACACTTTCAGAAATTCTTGAATTCAACAGGTACAATGCCCGTAAAATCCTTTCGACAAACGAATAGATGCTGACAAGTCTCCATCACTAAATATCTTTACCTAATGGCATTTTTCAGTGACAAACTCCAATGAACACCTCAAGTTTCTATGACTTGTTCTTCCATTATTTTGTCATTGTATTCAAACTCGTTTACACTGGACACCATCACCAGTAGAATGTAGATACCTGAAGAAGCCACATCGTGGTGAAACAATTGTTGTTATAAACATTTTTGTGAAAATTAAAATACTGTACGATCATTTTCAAAGTAAGATCTTATTGCATATCGTCCCCTCAGAGTTCAAAGAATCCACGCAAATTTAAAAGAAGGTAAGGAAGAAATACTGGAGTTATATGAGGCATTCCTTCACATTCAGGGATTTTATTCAATGTTAAAAATAATTATTAGTTGATGGATGATAAGTAGAAAACCCTCACAACAAAGGAGCGTATTTCATTTCAGAAGTCGACAATGAATAAAATTATTCTCATCCACCTACTGATATTACATCCCAGCAAAATGAGTCGCATTCAAGGAATTCTTAGAAGTAATTATTGTCTGGCACTCCTTGGAGAAAAATCTCTGCTCCAAAGATAACGAAATCTAATATATTTCATTACCTGACTATAACTCTCTCCGAAATGGAAAAGAATGAATCTAGTTCTCATCTGCTATCTAATTCAGACTAATTACTGAGAGAGGATCATTATGAAAGGTATCTATCGAAATGTTTTTCCCGTTCTTCCCCTAGGAAACATCTCCGCGAGAGACGTTTTAATTAAACAGATATTCAGAAAATTCCAATTTTGAACCTGGTTAGAACAATAAAGAATTTATAAAAGGCAGCGGGATTATCTTGCGAGCAAATTAATTAATGAAGTGTGGTAGACGGGCTAAAAGATTCTTCATTGAGATAATAATATTTTAATACCCGCTTTTCAATTTGGAAACTTTGTCTACTGGAGTTTTCCGCTTTTTCCAGCTTGTTTACCGAAAGGAGTTTCTTGTTCTAAATGGCACAGTATTTCAACGTTTCATTGTGAGTCAGAGATAAAGGTTTACATTTGTTCTGTTATTCAGAAAGAGAAGAATGACATTGAATTTTTCCAAGACAACAGCAGAAGGGAAGTACATCTAATATTGTTCAAATTAGATAAGTGTGCTTTAGTAAATTAGATTACATCTATTTTTGATACTTATTTCAAGCAGCTTCATCCACCTGAAGAAAAGTGTATATTTTTATACTTCTAAGTGAGTCATACTTCATGAAGACGGTTAATAAATTTTGAACACTTAATTCTGTATCAAAATTATTGATTTAAAATCTGTATCATGTTCGAAAATCTTTATTGCGAATCAAGGGTATCAGTGAAACAAAATAGAATATTTTGAAATAAGGAGATTTAAAATATGAAGGGAGGACATTGATATAATCCAAATATATTGGTTCAGTCTCAAACGCTTCAGTAACACACGATGAATTTTTATTAAATGACTTCGAAATTTTCCATCAAATTTCATGAAAACCCGAAAATAATTTTTTGATCGATATACTTTTCTTCAATCACTAACCTTATTCTCATTAGTGTTCAGAAATGTAGATTTCTGTCACCTCCTGTTTGAATAAGATTCAATGGTGTTCTTGGATTCTTTTCTTGAATGATCTATCTGTCTGTCCAATATATACTAAAGGTCAAGTCAGCTTGTATACTCCACATTTCTTTTCTTTTTTTGTTCGATCCTTATTGTTTTTTATATAAGTACTGAGGTTTTTGATGCTTTTAAAAGCTGCATTTTAATTAAAACCATTTTTAAATGCTTAGCAATATTTTCAGATAGTTCAATAATATAAGATAACGAAAAGTATTTCTGTGTATTCTCCTCTTTTATAATTGGGTAGACGAGGTTTTATGTCATGTTTTTTTGTTTATTGGATCCCATTTTGTCTATAAGAAAGGGGTTGTAACCTTTGTTTGAAGCTACCTGTTTAATAATATTTAATTCTGTTATTAAACAGATAGCTTCATACAACGGTTACAACCCCTTTCTTATAGACTAAAAGGGATCCAATAAACAAAAGAGCGTGGCATTAAATCTCGTGTACCCAATTATAAAAGAGGACAATACGCAGAAATACTTTTCGTCATCTTATGTTAATGAATTATCTGAAAATATTGCTAAACATTTGAAAAATAGTTTCAATTACAATGCAGCTTTTAAAACAATCAATTACCCCAGTACTCATTCAATTAGGATCGAACAAAAAAAGAAAATAAATCTGGAGTCTACAAGTTGACTTGCAACGATTGCCCTTTAGTATATATTGGCCAGACAGATAGATCATTCAAGAAAAGAATCCAAGAACACCCAAGAATATATATATCGAATTCCATACATTCGACAAATGCTTATCATCTTAAGGAATTCAGGCATAATTTTAATAATAACTATGAAATTATCTACGTTGAAAGCAAAAGTTTTAGATTAACAATTTGAGAATCTTTGGCAGTCAACAGATATAATGCCCGTTAAATTATTTTGAATGAATAAACGGATGTTGACAGATCCCCATTACTGAATATCTATCCATAATTAAAGTTTTTAGCGGCAAACTTCAATAAACACCCTAAGTTTTTATGACTTGCTTTTAGCATTATTTTGTCACGTACTCAACTGTATTTAAACTCTATTATACTCGACACCATCATTCAGTAGAATGTAGATACCTGAAGAAACTACATCGTTATGAAATAATTGTTGTATTAAACATTTTGATAAAAATTAAAATATTGTCTCTTATATATTTTTCAATACTTGGTATGGATTGTTGATAAATATTGAACATAATATATCAATCCAAACAAGTTTTCTCAGAATTTTACAATAAACTGAAAAAATTTCTTCCTGGTTGCAATTTCAAATTCATTCAAAATGTTTAAGGTATTTGAAGTAGGGAGGTAGGTACACAAAATGATGATAAAAATTCAAGTGTTGTGAAATATAACGAAAAGTTCTCGAAAAGTTCTTCTGTCAATAGATTTTAAGATGTTATTTAAGATGTTTAATTTACATAGATCTCTAAATCCATTCATTCATCATATGTTCATTATACATTTATTTGTAAATAATTATATCAACATCCCTTTTTTTCAAAAAAAATAATGTTTCAGCATGTACAGACTAATAATTTTATTACTATTTTAGTTATTACTCTCTCAGGATATTTTTTGGGTCAATATGATTCTAACTTAATTAGCTGATATTTTACCTCATTTCTGAATATTTTATAATTTGATATACGTTTTAATTCATTTGGCAAGTCAATGAAACCTCGTACACTTATTTAGAAAGGACTCTTCTCAGTTATGAGCTGGAAAATTCATGTCAAGTGCTCTTGAAGTTATTCAAATTTTCATGGGTAAATTTGAGCTTATTTTTATTTTAGAACACAAGCCTACAAATAAATAGATATCATATGCTCTAAAAACATTCTTCATTCTAAAATTTTGCTTATATGATTTTTACCAAATTTGTAAATTTACTCTTTTCTGGATTATAAATATTTTCTCTAGATTTTCACGAGTTATTATGTAATAAATTATTTCATGTTTGAAAGGAAGATATACAACCCTCAAAGAGGTGTCATTCATATACTCTAAAATTAACCCAATTTCCTTGAAATAATTTTTCTTTATGCTAGGACCAATTAAAAAAATTATTGATGTAAAAGCAAAGGAACCTAACAGATTTAGATAATTGGAAATCATATATGGCAGAAAAACATAGTGATTTCCAATAAGCTTGTTTCAATTATGATCGATTACCAAATATTAATGGCCGAAGCAGTTCAATAATATTCCAAAATTCTCATTTTTGCTTGATCCCGAAGTTTTATTCTTTAAAACCAGAAACGATAGATTCCTGGTACAACCGCGCACAAAGTTACGGGAATTCGAAAGAAGCTAATCGTCCTGTAAATAAATCAAATCTCTTGCCGAGTGCCAGACTTTTCATTCGCGCAACCGCTGACCTGAGTCCAGATGAAAGCGAATGTCTCCATAAATTTCCCCAATATCACATCTGTTAGTACCTTGTTATTTTTGTTATGAATGAGGAAAACTATAATTTACTCTTTCAATGCTCTGTGACGACTAACAGAAATTGTATACACGATAGACCTTTATCACCTGCTATCGAACGAAACCCCAATTAATTTTTTCATCGTGATGTATGTAGCATAACCAGATCTGTATTATTTCGGTTTCGAGATGTAGAAAAACGCCGCACCAGTCTGAAATATCGACCGTGAAGGGAACTGAACAAATTGGATAGGTCAGCTTCATTATCTCTATACAACTAAACTAAGAATAGAATCCGGCAGTCACCAGCTTTAAGATGGGCGCAATGATAAATTGATCTTTCAGCGCCAAGTAGGCTGGGATAACAATTATTTCATTTTGTTCAACTATCGTGGCGATCTGTGTTGGAATAATTGGGAAAGTTTTCTGGATTTAAATGGGATATGGGGAGTTTTAATGGACGAACTTATAATTATTGCTACAAGCTCTATTGAAAAACAGTTTAATCTATAACGGGAATCATTTTTCTTGTTTATATTCTTAAATCTATCATAATTAGTGGTATCAAGCTGAATAATGACATGTTTAAGCAAAACAATTGTCACTAAATTAATAAAGTGAATAAAAAAAACTTGGCTTAATTTTCACTGTTTATTTGATGTCTGCTGACATATTTGTTTCGGGTTTTTAGCCCATTTTCAAAACTGAAGAGAACAAATAATAAAATCCTATTTATAATGGATGGGTAGATAACAGGTACAATTTTGAAGCGTGTAAAAATATGGTGTTAGTTCGGTCCTAATCTTTTACAGATAAGAGCAATGGTGACGAATTAAATTGAAGTTGTTCATTTGTAATTGGTAGCTTCTTTCCATGTGCTAAACAACTTTCCACATTTTCTAAAAGATCCATTCTTCTGCTTTTATTACCTACGTGTAAAATCTCAGTTCTACTGAAATCTATGAAATGGTTATTATTTATACAATGTTCTGAAAAACCAGATGGTATTTTATTCTGGAATATACTTTTTCATGTTCTTCTACCCTTATGCTTATAGATCGTCCTGTCTGACCTATGTAAAATGCAGGGTATTCATTACAAAATAATTTTTATATACCGCTTTTTTCACACGTTTCACAACAGTCTCTGCTATTGACTAAGAGTGAACCTCAGTTTTTATAATTTGTACAAATAATATTATCATAATTCTGTTTAAGTCTATTGCAAATTTTGTTACCAATTTATGGTATGTAGTTTATGCTATGAAATTTTTCTGTTTCTTCGTCCTGAAGAATAGGGTAAAGAGAAGCTGGAACCTTTTTATGCTGTTTTTTAAAAATTAATTTATCGATAACGTATTGTAACCATTGTTCGACGCTAATGACTTAAAAACTTCAATTTCTTTGTTAAAGTTTTCTAGTGAGAGAGGGGTTGATAGTAATCTATGTACAAAGGCGTGAAAAGGAGACATTTTTATTTTATGGGGGTGGGAACTGTTATTGTGTATTAATGAATCTGCGTACGTGGTTTTTCTAAATATGTCGAATTCAAGGGAATTAACATATTTGCGATCTAAATAACTAAAAAACTTTAACAAAGAAATTAAAGTTTTAAAGTCATTAGCTTCGAACAATGGTTGACGATACGAAAGTAATCGATAAATTAATTTTTAAAAAACAGCATAAAAAGGCTCTAGCTTGTCTTTGCCCTATTCTTCAGGACAAAGAAACAGAAAATTTTCATAGCTCAAACTATATACCACAAATTAGCAACAAAATTTGCAATAGACTGAAGCAAAATAATATTAATATTATTTGTACAAATTAGAAAAACTTAGGTTCACTCTTAGTCAATAGCAAAGACTGTCGTGCAACATGTGAAAAAAACGGTATATAAAAATTATATTGTAATGAATGCCCTGCATTTTGCAGTGGTCAGAGAGGGCGATCTATGAACATAAGGGTAGCAGAACATAAAAAAAGTATATTACATAATAAAATAACATCTGGTTTTTTGGAACATTGCATAAATAAAAACCATTTCATAGATTTCAGTAGAACTGAGATTTTACATTAATAAAAGAAAAAAATTTTACAGATAATAAAAGCAGAAGAATGAACCTTTTAGAAAGTTTGGAAATTTCTTTAGCACATGGTAAGAAGTTACCAATTACGAATAAAAAACTTCAATTTAATTTATCACCATTGCTCTTATCTGTAAAAGATTAGGACCGAACTAACACCATATTTTCACACTCTTCAAAATTGTACCTGTGACCTACCCTACCATTATAAACAGGATTTTAAGTTTTGTTCTCTTCAGTTTTGAAAATGGGCTAAAAACCCGAAACATATATGTCAACAGACATCAAATAAACAGTGAAACATAAGCCAAGTTGTTTTTATTTACTTTATTGATTTAAAAATTTTTCACCTAGTAATATGCGAAAAATCAATATCATAAAACAATTGTTGAGGGGAAATGGTTTTCATTAGTTTTTTTTATGGAAATGAATTTCCATCAATCTAAGGACCGATTCAATCAAATTTTTATATAAATTTTGTTCCGAAATGGAGAAAATTGGATCAGTAGTTCCTAAGTTATTTCAAGGGAGAAGGATGGTTCCTTTTAATCATGTATTTTTCATCTCAATCAATGTAACTGATTTCTTCAGGAAATCAATTACAATTCTAAAATAATAAGATGCGCTTTTTTACTTGATAGAAGAATAATTACTAATAAATTAGTTTTGGAGAAGCTCTTGAAATTATGTTGTGTATTTTTGAAAAAGATTTAGTTTTCATAAATAAAAGACCAGAAACTGAACATGTTATCAAATGTTTGTCAAAGGCAAAACATATGTAGCACAGCCTTCCTGACTAGTTCAGGTGCGTATGTTTGGAACGAAACATTCGATATTACTTATTTTTAATTTTAATTAATAATTTATTTTTGTTAGTTTTTTTATTCTATTTGATATTGCTTAGTGAATTTTGATTTTTATACATCTACCAAATATAAGCAGTGCTTATTATTAGACATTAATTTAATTCTGAAAGTTTTTTTAAAATTTTTTTGAAATTAAAATTGTAGAAAACTTACAGATTGAATCTGTTTTGATATTCAAAATTTGAAATTACAATTCTAAAAATTTTAGGCTTATTTGACTTTCGGATGAGAGAACATGGAATTCTGTGTTTTTTATCATCATATGCAGTTTCTTTACGAAGTAATTCACAGATTTGAAATTTTTAAGGAAAATGGACTGTTGAACAAGCTCGTTAAAGCTTCATGTGCTTCACCATTTTTGGAAGTTAAGGTTCCTAAGAACGTCACCTATTCAATCGATTTGCATTTTGGATTTATCGAGCGTGAATATTTTCTTGAACTCTCACCTTAAGTTTCTTTACTGGTGTTCTGGTATGTCTTGGAGTGAAATTCATTTCGAATATTTCGAAAATTCGATTAACAGTAAATACAGGATCCTTAAAAAGGATCATGATGAGTTTGAATGAAAGATCGATTGTTTTTACAAATTTTCTGATAATTGTCTATGAAAAAAGCAAGTGATGAAGTTCAGTTTTCATCATTTGCCGTGAACATTGATGTTCCTCAATATTTTTATTTCGAAATTAATTTTTATCGAGGGAAAACATCAATCAAACATTTACCACGATCATTTTGATATTTTAATATTAGTCTACATATTTGATTTCAAAAAATTATTCTTAATAATTATAACTTCAGGAATTAAATTAAATTAATGTCATATAAGTACCACTTATATCAAACAACATATAAAATAAACATTTATTATAAGACATCCAAATTATATAACAAAATCCAATAAATAAATATTGTTAACCAAAATCCTATGAATTAAATATTTTGAGTAGACGAAATTTTTGCTTCTGCTCATCAATCTTATGAAAACAGATATCTTCCAAAAATGTTTAAAATAATCTTAAGAATTTCATCATTAAACTATCTTACTTAGAATATTCAATATTATTGGATATCTAACTAAGTTACTCTCTATAAAATCTCAAGATATGTAAAAACATTACTATAAAACAAGTTTCAGAGAGACTTTGCTTCGTCAGTACTCAATTATATTCATATTCAATAAAATATAATATCAATCAACAAAAAATATTATCTCACCTTTTAACAGTTCATCTTACTTAGTTTTATCATTTGAATGTCTCATAATGAATGTTTATTTTATATATCGTTTGATAAAAGTGGTACTTATATGACATTAATTTGATTTAATTCCTGAAGTTATAATTATTAAATATAATTTTTTGAAATTAAACATGTAGAAGGCTAATTTTGAAATATTTAAATAATTTTATATACTAAAATAGAAAGGCCTTTTACTTGATAGAAGAAATATAACAAAATTTGAATATTAAAACAAATTGAAATATGTTTATCTTCTACAATTTTAATTTCAAAAAAATTTTCATTCAAAAAACTTTTAGAAATAAATTTATGTCTAACAAGTACCGCTTACATTTAATAGACGTATATAATCAAAACTCAATATATAATGTCAAATGGAATGAATAACCCAACAGATATACGAAAGTAATTAAAATTAATAAATAAATATTTAAAGGAGACAAAATTTTGTTTCTGGTCTTACCGTTAAGAACACCAATTGCCTTTTAAAAATGTTAGACATAAATTTATTTCTAAAAGTTTTTTGAATAATAATATTATATATTTATATTTTTATATATATAATATAATATATATAATTTTATATATATTATATGTTTTATTTACCAGGATGAACTGTCACCTAATCTAACTCAACCTATAATAGACACAGCAAGTAACATTTTTCTCATTCAAAATACAGTCATCCCAATTGTGAAAACCCTTTATCAATTATGCCAAATAAAGCTTTTGTAACATTTCACGATTAGGGCTCAAAATATGAAATGAACCATAGCCGGAGAAAAGAGAACGTTCATAAAATCCTCAAAGAAAGTCTCGGACCATGAAAAAATTTCAAACAAGTGGACGCCCCGCTTGTTTCTAATAATTCCGCGGTGGAAAGAACCGCTGAAAAATGCATCACAAGGCGTGTCGAGTTTGAAATATGCGGCCAAGAATCCGCCTTGGCAGCCATGACGCCGACAACAACGGCCAAGTAATGATGCGTTTAATATACTATCAAACCTATCTGCGACGACATTCATTAAAATGTTGAGTGGAAAAGACAGCGTCTTACAAATCGACACCACATTAGTTTTGCTTAATTTTCTTTTTTCATTTCGTTTCATTAGCGATGTCGTTAGTTTTTCGACAAAACTTTATGCCTAGCTAGTCAGCCGTATAATGCTCGCTTCAGTAGCTTTCGAACTTGAGAAGAAACTAGAAATTTTGTTCTTTGATCGTGAAAAGTGATTTACATTGTTACGTTTGGACTGATAAAAGGTCCGTCGGCTTATGTTTTGAGTTATTTGAAATTTGTACGTGCACAGTAACAGATCTTATCCAAAATGCGATGCAAAGCAGTCCTCAAATTGCAAAAAATCTCGTTCACTTGACTTTTGGATGATAGAACACATAATCCTATGCTTTATGCATCATATGTAACTTCTACAGAAAGTTATTCACAGATTAGGAAGTCTCAGGGGAAATGGACCGTTGAACAAGCACACAAAAAACTTCCGACTTCACTGACGTCACTGCTTCCCAACGTTCTTCGATAAATGAATTTGCCTCGAATATACTCTTTCAATATAATATTTTGAAGCAGGTAAAACTTCAGTCGAACATAGTTATTTAGTTGTAACATGGTAAGGAGGCTTCACTTCTTGCACAAGTTGAATATTGTAAATCTTCATACCGAAGTCTTTATGCAAAATTATCTTCGGAGAAGAAATGTTCAGTTCTTGAGCACGACGACGTGTTGATGTTGATGGATGTTCAGCCATATCTTGGACCACAGATTCGATCGATCTGAAATTCGATACTTAAAAGAAGAATCCTACCTCCGAATATTGTTATAATTTACGAAAAGAAACAGCTAGACATTCAGACATGTTAAAAATGGAGAGAATCGGCTCGATGAATGCTTAGTTATTCTTACTTGAAATTTTTGTTGCATTTATAACTTTCTTATCCTTCCTATTGTAATGTTAACTTATTCTACTGAGTAATGAAATTAAAAACGTTTCAAATTTCACACAAATTCGTTATTATATGTACTGTCAAGATTCCAACTGCCGTTAAAATATGCCACGATAGAAAAATTTCGAATATATCAGAAAGAGATGTAAAAAAGGAAAGTTCTGTAAAATCTCTAGTAAATTAAATCAAACAGTGTTTCTATTTGAGCAGACATTAAAATTAAGCCGTTCATATGAAACGGCTGCATCCGCTAGGTATATTATGATGTTTAAGTCGATATTTAATATTTTTTTGTGTGAAGTGATATTTGAGAATTATAGATATCATATCTAATTGTGTGGAATCAGTGTTTCTAAAACATTTTGATTCAATTTTTTTTAATAAAACTTATTAGAGGTTCAACAGAATTAATCTGTTTTAGTATTAAAAAAAATTGAATTAATATCCATACTTGTGAATTTTTTTATCAATAACTTGAATGGAGTGTGCGGTTGGCACTAGATGAAACAAGAATTTTATTTAAAATAATTCACACAGTTTTTATGTTTTCTGAATAAATTGTGAAGCATACAAACTGTATAAAATAATTGTTTTATCTCTGGAAAACAATCATAGCTGAAATAACTTCGCCGAATAAAGAAAATTGCATTTTTAAATCTAAAGATTAAACGATGATGAAGTTATCTGGAAACCAAAAATCGTGGAGTATGAATTTATAATTTTTTCAGGGGGAATACAGATTTGATTATTAGTAAAGAATAAATCAAAACATACTTAGAGAAATTTAATATTATTGTGTTTAAAATGGTGGACAGAGACCTCAAAGTTTCGTGAGAGCATTTCGTTTCTTTTGAATTTTCCACGTAAATTTCTAATAATTCTGATAAAATATACACCACTTTGGAAATTTCCCCTCTTTTGTTCCAGCCTTAATCGAACCATTTCGTTAATGTCAAATATTAAACAAATTTTCTTTTTAAATACGAATTACAGAAGTGTTGCCAGACTCCTAATATCCACTTCTTCGAAATGCAAACTCTAGAAGGTTTACCCTTTATTTATATCAATACAATGTTAAGGAAACATATTTCCTATTTAATGACTCAGCCGTTTATTCATTACTTGGTTATCTGTCAATACCAGAATGTAATAATTATTTATATCTATTCCTTTATTAATTTCAAATTCTCAAAAATCATTTTCTTGAATCATCGATTGGATGTTAGTAATTTTTTCTTCAACGTTTTGCGGTTGAATGAATTAAATTATCATTAAATATTATCCAATAATAAATGAGTGCTTTCAGAGTTTTTCCATTCTTCACATGGCTTCATATTTATTCCTTTCCTTCTCAATTTAATTTCTACCCTAACCTTGAATAAAACTTGTAATTCAAAATCGCGCGATATAGATTCTAAAACTGTAATTATTTCAACCCTTCTCGGTAATGCACCACTCGGGCTTCTTGGCATCCACTTCCGAAGGCTGATCGAGGCAGATACGTGGCCGAAGCACACATTCCCTGCAACCCTCATTCCGCCTGTCAATTCATATCTGCAGAAGGAACTAGCCCTAGATACCATTCATACGTCCATTCACCTTTGTGACGAACCCCTGGCTCAATCACCCCTTCATTTTTGTAATTTGGTCTTAGTTTGCGACCCTTCGTCTAGATATGTGCGTCGCTGAATTAGGTGGTCGATTCTAGTAGTTTCGCAGATTTGACGTTAAAGGGTGCAACGTCATATGTTCGTTTTGTGCTTGTTTCATTCGTTTTTAGATTGTTTGTTGTGTTTTGTGTATTTTTAAAGGATATTTTGCTCTTTCGGTGAGATATTGTAGTTGAATTCTCATTTTATTTTGTTGAAACAGTGTCATGTGTATTCTTGTTTGAGAATCCACTGATGAAGAATAAAAGAGATGCCATAACTTCGTTAATGGTTAACTATTCATTCTCACAATATAATATTCTTTTCATACAAGATGTAACATTTTCAATAGCTTATATTCAAAACGAAGTAAAACATTGTAATTAAAACAAATTGTACAAATTACTATGTTTTACTACCAATAAAAATATATATTACACATTTTATTGTGACTCGAGTTTCAGGAAATGAACTATCCCATCATCAGACAACGGCTGAAACAATTCATTATCTGAATTTACTCGGGTTTGAATAAGTTTTGAATGAAGTTCTGAAATCATATTTATTTTTAGCAATTTTCTCTTTGGTATATTTTAAGGAAATGCAATTCAAATTTTTTTTGTATATTGGAATATACCATATTTAAAACAATTTTAGGATGGTATAGTTCATTTCCCGAAACTCGAGTCACAAGAAAATGTTTAATATATATTTTTAATGGTAGTAAAACATAGAAATTTCTACAATTTGTTTTAATTATGATCAACTACCAAATAGTAACGTAATAGAAACAATTCAGTATCTAAAACATAGTAGTTGATAATTAAACATTAGTATCAGCTTCGGAACATTTTTCCAACTGAATAGACACCAGAAAAACTTAACTAAATTAATGTTTGGTTCCATATTCAAATATGGTGAAAGTAATATTCACGAATTATGTGATCAGAATTGATTGAAATCACCAAGAAAATGTCTGTGAAAAACTTAAACTCTGCAAAGATGTATTTCAACGTCAAATACAGGTCAAAAATTTCAGATTATAAAGAACTTGAGAGAAATCATAACTGACGTTTGTTTTTGTAACTCCCTCTAACAAAAACATTATCAAGTAGCTAATCATTTCGTTTTTATTTACACCTCGTTTCTTATATACCTAAAATCCAAATTTTATGTATTCAAACTATGTTACTGAAATTTGTCAATCTTTTAAAATATGATATTTTTTATTAAAGGCTTCATATGCATTGGAGTTCGACCGGAACTTTTTCTTAATATAGTCAGATTGAATTTCAGCTTTGAGAAGACTGGTCCTAGTCATTTCCCACGTACATATCGAGTCAGCTCATCGTGAAAGGTCCTGTATTACCCAAATGCATCGGAAAGAAATTTGGAATGCAATAATTCAATTACAAATTTCAGATAACTCAGAAAACGTTGTCTCATGAACCAAAAAGAGACAAAAAGAAGTCGTAAATTGGATATTTGATTTGATAGAATAAATGGTCATATATGTATTTTTCATCAATTAATGGTTTCTCCAAAAAGACTGAACACAACTTACGAAGTTTTCTCAATCTCTAATGCACATATTCTCTCTTTTGTATAGATATTGCTTTTTTTTAATATTCCTTCCCTCCACATCGAATGAAAAAGGTTCCGAATTTTTTTCTGAATTGATCATAACAAAGAATTTTTGGCGTCACTAAACTGGAACACCATCATTTCGTTCTCACAAATGCAAAGAATAATATCATCTAATGGTGTAGGCATATCTTTTTCCATATAAGCACTCTAAATAATGAAAATTCTCTTATGAAATACTGACAGATACATGTACATCCAAATATCAAAATAATGTGGATCTTTGCAATCGGCATTCTATTCAAAAGACGTAAAATATTTAGGTATCGTTATTTTCGAAGTCAATAGTTCTCATAACTCAAACGAACGGCACCTCAGCAGATGTTTTCGATCGTTTGAACCCAACAGTTAATGCATTTTCCTAATGATTTCGTTACAGAATCTCATAATCCATAGATTTATTCTTTCGAGCATTTAGTGCTGGTATCTTGATAGATCTCTTAGAAGTATTTTCGTAGTTCATGCATCAGTCGAGTTTGAGTTTGAAGTTGGATGAATTAGCTTCATTTTTCAAGGCTTCATGATTTGAGATGTATGAAAACTGCGGACGAAATAGTTCAAACCAGATAAACGCAATGTTATCTAAGGAATTTTGTCTTTGTGAAGTGTACTTTTCATCGATATAGTTTATAGATGAAAAGTTACATTGAAAATCCTTGTATCGGGTGTTTTTTTTAGAGTGATAAAACTTTCGATAGGGATAACTGTGATTTGACAGAAGGAGAAGCCATGTTGTTTTGACATTTCTGTTCTTTAGACATTGACAAATTATCATGAAAAGACTCACGCTGCAACAACGTTTACAAATTGTTGAAATTTATTTTCAAAATCAGTGTTCTATTCACCAAACTTATCATTCCGTGAAATATATAGTTTATATAATCGTCCATCAGAGCAGCTTACTTGTCGAACTATCGATAGATTTCGGATATTTTCCTTACTCGATGCAACAACAACAAGACAACTGTACATACAGAAGAAAATATCGCTGCTGTAAGTCAAAGTGTTAATGGTGATGCAGATTTGTCTATTCGTCAACGTTCACAACAAGTTGGATTCTGTGCATCCAACACATGGAAAATTTTGCGTAAAGATTTTGGTCTACACCCATACAAGATCAAACTCTTTCAAGAACTAGAGCCACTCATAATAAGCGTCGTTTGTTTGCTGATTGGTCCGTAGAACAACTTGAAGTTGATCCACTTTTTATCGTAAAATTGTGTTTAGTGATGAAGCTCATTTCTGGTTGAACGGCTATGTAACAAGCAAAATTGCGGTATATGGAGTGAGAAGAATCCTCAAGAAGTTCTGCAGTATTGTGTGATTTACACGCTGGAGGAATAATCGGTCCATATTTCTTTAAAAACGATACTGGAGTTAATGTTACAGTGAATGGTGCCCGTTACAGATGGATGGTCAATGATAATTTGTTTCAAAATTTGAATGTTATCGACCCAGAAGTGTTTTGGTTTCAACAAACTGGTGCTACACCTAATGCTGCTACCGTAACAATTGATTGATTGAAAGAAAGAGTTGGCGATAAGATTATTTTAAGAAATGGTCCAATTAATTGGCCTCCAAGATCATGCGACATAACTCCACTGGAATATTTTCTTTGGGGTTTTATCCAGTCATTGGTTTATGTTGATAAACCAGAAACAATGGACGCGTTGGACTCGTTTTATTGATTAAATAAGGCCTGAATTACTCGAAAAAGTTGTGCAAAAGTGTCGAATGCGGTTTCTCAGAGCTAATCGTGGTGGATATATGCCGGAAACTATTTTTAAAACATGAATGCCATAAAATTATCTTTCAAATAAAAAAAATTTGGTTTCAATCTTAATTTAAATGTGTTTTATTTCAATTTAAAGTTCTATGACTCTAAAAAAACTCCCGGTTTAATATAGGGTTGAGGCTCAAGTGTATAGTTCAAGGCTAGATGAAAAGTTATCAGAAATTATGTATTGTCTTTTACAAAGGTTCTAAAATAGGGTTTATAATCAAAGTCAATACGATAAACAATTTCAATAGGGTAGTGTCATTCCATTTTTATTGTCTACACGATACGGCTTTTGGCTACAAAAATTTTTTCATCTTAAGTTGACCGAAATATTGAGGAGATTTGGTTGCTTACTCCAAATTATTCAGTACCTAACAGTACCTAATAATGACCAAAATTTTTTCGAGAGAGCTATGAGTTCATGGAAGGATCGTGTTGAGACCGCTATCGACGAATCATCCTCAAAAATGGTCAACATTTTTGAACATATCCTACTATTGGGTAGGACGTTAACGAATAAAATGAAAATAAGGGATTCCGACAGCGATCCTTGAGGAACAGCGATGTAAACCTCCTACATATCCGATAAGATACCTTTTTTTTCGTTAACTGTCCCTTCGGTCAAACAGCTCATCAACCAATCAGCAATAACACCCCTAAATCCCAAACTGAACAACTTTTCACTTATGAATTCAATGTTTAGACAGTCGATGGTAAGTAAGTAAATACTAAATATAATTGCATCGTCAATGCCAATTGAGAGAATTGGAAACAGTTTTTTCGCGGTTGAATATAAACATTTTGGTTCAACAATTTCTGATTGAAGGCATAGAGTGATTAAACCCCTATTAGTGAAAAATTGTACCCATTTAAACTACGACTCTGATTTCTGACAGAATAACAAGTCGCAGTGAGCAGGAAGATTTAATGGGAAGCGAGAAAACGCAAGAAGGCCATATCAACACACACAGTGACATCGAGGTCTAATATATATGTCAAACTTAGGCAATCAGAAAGAGATTAGTCGAAGGAACAGACGTGAGCGGCATGTGGAACGCAGCCATTTGTTCTACCTGTTACTCTGTGCCCTTTTCTTATTCCTCTCTGTCTGTATGCGTGACAACGGGCACCCATGTGGATTCTAATTACCCGTGGAGTTTGATTTCTATCATTTCGAGGGTAATTGCCGGTTTCGTGGGGGTAGTTTTCAGTTTTGATGGATTTTCTGCTTATGTTTGAGGCATCGTTGGGTGAAAGTTTGCGGTCCGTGTTTTGAATGACTAATTGCGGTCATTTGTTACTTGAAACAGATAGAGACGGATGCGAGTAATATTATTAATGACGACGTGGCTAATTGGAGCATGCTTTTTCAGTCATCCATATTTCATACGTTTGAATTTTTAAAAGCGATTCTTTTCCACCTGCCACTTCCAGCTGATGCTGATTCTGTTGATTCTGTGTTAGAATCAGTCAATTCTATTCTATTAATTGGTTACTATGTATTTACGAGTATTTATCAATTTGGTACAGATTGATACTTAGTGGCTGAAATAAACCCCATATGATGTGCTATGATTAGACTGAAAGTATTCAGAAGTTTTGGAGACTACTAATTATAAATTAGTATATTCAAAAAAATTGTCTTTCCTATTAGATCCCATCATATAATACAATACAGTGAATGGAGTTATTCAGATACCTAAAAATTGTACAAAATTGGTCAAACAATAATTGTAAAGAATTGCCTGGTTGTAGAAATGAAATACCTTTTTCGTAGTAATTGATTAAACGTTAACGAATTAGTACGCAAATTCTTGGTTAATCATACTTCAAATGCGGTTGAGAATGTATAATGGGATTTGATGACCCAAATTGAGAAAGTTGTTCCGGTGTAGTTTTAACTCTAATAGCGGTGAAAACATTATCTTGTTCGTGGAATAGTTCTTCTTTGAGCTCTTTCACCGTTGTTCTCTTTCACCGAATTTTATTGGTTTCTCTGTTGGATTCGCTTTGCACAAATTAATATCTTATTACAAATAATGTAGGTTATACATTCACTTCAGTCCTTTAGTGCGTTATTAAAGTGGTTGAAATATTTACGATGAATACAAACTGATAAAGTGGCATACCTACACTATTTCTCTTATAATAGTATTCTGCAGATACATTTCTGTTAATTAAAAGTTGTTGTTTGGGTGTTTGAGGCATTGTATTGCACCACATTCCATTGACTCCATTTATTCATCTTTTTGAGATCTTCGTTCAGGGAATCTCTTTCTCAACGTTGCTCACTGGTAAGAGAAGACATCATCGTGCTATCATCCGCGAAGCTCTCAATCTGGTTATCGGTTGTACTAAGAAGATCGTTCATGTAGATCGGGAACTTGAGCTTGGGGCACTGCAGCGTTCACCTTGAATCAAGTGGAACCGATACCTTCCACGACCACAGAATGTTGGAATGAAAACTCTTCATCCAATCTTAGAGACTTCCAGGAAAACCATGCGAAGACTACTCTTTCAGAAGAGTACTACGACAGATAAGATCGAAAGATTTGGATTTGTCCAGAGCAACTGACTTAGATTCCATAGAGCTCAATAGAATTTGTTCACACTTGCGTCACATAGCTGAGGTCACCTGTTGGTCGGTGTTTACGAAAACCATATTGTCTATTACTTATGAGACTTTTGCACTCCAGGTATCTAACTATTATGAGATTGATATCTGCTTCCATGGCTTTCGCTTAAATGCATATTATCGCCATTGGGCGGTGGTAGTTTGATGAAAAACCCTTCCTCTTTGTTATAGGCTGCACTCATGCACTCCATGAATCAGGGAAAGTTCTTTTCCTTCAAAATGTAAATCCGAAGAAGCAAAGAACTTCCTTAATGCGTTTAATTGATGTTCTGGAAGAACGGCGACAGTAGACAGTAATCGACGGCGACAATAGGTAGTAGCTATGACCTGCTGCGATTGTCCCTAACAAATTTTAAGAGTGCTGCAGTGTTACATTTGAAGACTGAAACTGCGTTAACAATGCCATTATTCAGCGCAACCACAGCAAACAAAATTTTCCTTCGTTTCATTAAGCCCCTCATTTTTCTTCACCGTACAACACGATTTAACAAATAATTCATTGCCTACTCGATATATAATTCAACAAAACGAATTTACATTGGACAATAGGGCATGTGGGTCGACTCTTTGAACTTATGTTTATTAAAAACATGTGCTCTAACCCTTGTGTTCGAGCGTTTTAAACTTTAATGATGTATACATACGTGTGACAAGGGACAATACCTTTGTTTCGCGTTCTGATGTGTAATAAACAGAATACCGAGGGCAAAATGAAACTGAACGGTTAATACAAAAGGTCTGCCAGCATTTATCTGGTATTCGTATATGACGGGTTTTCACATAATGAGTAAATGGTGATGTGGGGTTTCTGCCAGACTGTGTTTGCCAACGGTCTGCTTGTACGTACGTTCTAATATATTATCAGGATAGGTCCTGATTCGAGTGAAGACGTATTGTTGAATATTCGGCAAACATGAACGACTGGTTTATGCAGGTAGGTTTTTGCCGTTTAACATTATTGCTCAATTGTCTCGGTTTCCATGTTATATTGTGAAATCTATTATTTATTGTATCAGCTGATATACAAAACGTTAGTCTGTTTTTCAATGAAAAATTTTTGAGTCATGAGAACGAAACATTTCAACACAATTCACCTGTTTTGGATCAATGATGTGTGAAGGAGTGGAAAAATTGCTAAAATCGTTCAGCATAAAAACTTAGAGAAACTTACAAATGACTTTTATCTGATTTTGTCAATTATGATTAATTTTGATACAATACTGTTCTGGACCATATGAGAAAGCTTACGGTACTCGAAGTAGCTAAGCTGAAGGAAAAATATCGATTATGGTCAAGGAGAATCCACCAATGGGTCTCTCAAAAAAGTAGCCGAGACTTTTCTGTTCATAGCATTTCCATTGGATAAAAGCATTAAATTAACGGTATCATTCCTTAGGAGGAATTCTTTGTAGTTTCTGAGATAGCAGCTTGAAAATGAAAATTTTGTCGAATCCATTTTGTTTACAGGCGGAAAAATTCACTTTAAAAATCTTGAATATTAAATTATGAAAATTCAAACATAGAGGCCAAAGCTTTTCCTTACTTGAATATTTCTTCCTTCCCCTTTGTATGCGCAATTTCTTATACTTTATAAGAAACAACTTGCTTGCACTATTCAATATTTCTCTGAATATAGTTAGATCCAGTTGCGATAAAGTTCTGCGAATGGAAAAAGAGACAAAAAATTCACATCTCCTTTCACAACTCCATAAGAAGACTTATAATCCTTTCAGATCTCAATATATCTCTGAAATTTTCAAAGCAGAGGATCAATTTAAATTCCATGGTTCATTTAATCGGTACCCGTATCTCCTCACATGAAGTACCAATTAGGTTCTGCTCTTATTATTTTGTTATACAGTAATTTACATCAAACAACTGATACTATTGTGATAAATTATTCCGAACGAACAACAGGATATTGTTTCATTCAGTCTGTATCTAACTTCAGGCTGAATGTGGTGGAAGAGACAGAATCACGAAATACACTAGCGAGCAAAAAAACCGGGTCATAAAGATTTTACACTGTTTTTTCCAATAGGCTCACGTGTTCAAATTGATTCAATAATATTTTATTCATCATCTATCTTTCATTAGGGAATCAACTAAATATGCGCAAAATGTAGACATATTGGCTAAAAAACTTGATGAGAGAAACCATCTTCGATTAATTCTTCACGATAAATTAATCGCTTATTAGTTGCGTTCAACATTGGTTATTGAAAAGTTTGTTTTCTATTCTCTAAATGAAACAATTTCATGAAATGAATTCACCAATTTAAGATTTTGCGAGAATAGTCGCACTTATTGAAAATGGGCTGAGGTAGAGATCTGTTGCTAGAAGAGTGAATGTTACTCTACCTACAGTCCAAAGAATATTGACAAGGCATCAGGAGACAGGTAGGCTGACTAGAAGACCTGGATGTGGAAGTAGATGGTGCACATCGTTGAGGGATGAGATTCATAGTTTCCACAAGTCTTACTGCTGTTGAAGTTCGAAATCCATTGATGGAGGTACGTCAGTGAATGGATCATGAGCCGATTTCTCTCAAAATCGAATTTACCGCCAAACAGACCTGTTACAGTTCCAGATCTTCTCAGGGAGCATCGCATTACGCGTCTTCCATTTGCACGAGATCACAGAAGAGAGAAGAGATAAGCTCAGTGGCTTGGTTCTCGGAAGTTACTATATTTTGAAACAGAAAATTTAAATGTTTCCAAATATCTCGAGAATCTATGGTATTAACTCTGCTACAGAAATTCTTGAACAATTACATGTAAATCCTATGATACACTGTGATTTTATCATACTTCTAGAAGAATGTAAAGGAACTACTTCCAATTTAATGATAAAATAAACAAACAACTAACCGTCCTAGTTATAGGCTCAAAACTGACTTTCTATTTGTGTATAAAATAAATTTTTATTGTGCGCAATAAACGTTTTAATCATTATTATGAAAAATGTGAAAACATGTGGAAAAAGGGATAAAAATATCCATAAAATATATTGGCGTCAATTATAGAAATAACCTCAATAAGTAGAAATATTCAACATTGAGGATTTTCCAACATCTTTTTGGTCGATAAGAAGAATTTTAAGGTTACTGTACCTATTCATTTCTAATGCTTCCAATAGCGTGAGTCTGGTGCTTTTATTTTCATGATGGATAATTTTACAGTTATTGTTGAAATTATGTTAAAACTCTTTCAAATGACTGGCATAGTTGAATGTGAGATGTCTAACGTACTACTCTGTCAAGAAAGTACCGGGAATTTTCAATTAAAACAACATTTTTACATTTAATCGTCAAAATTTATTGGATCGCCTTCAAAATAGGCTCAATTTGCTCCAATACATCTATGCCAACGGCACTTCCAATTATCGAAACATTTTTTATAGGCGCTTTCCGGGATGGACTTTAGCCCTCGCGCCGAATTTTCTTTTATGGCTTCAATCGACTCAAAACGGGTGCCACGAAGGGGCAATTTTAGTTTTGGGAAGAGGAAAAAGTCGCAGGGAGCCAAATCCGGCGAATACGGTGGTTGCTGAAGCACGTTTGTTGAGTTTTTGGCGAGAAAGTCAGTCACAATCGTAGCTCGGTGAGAAGGCGCGTTATCGTCATGCAAAATCCATGAGTTGTTCGCCCACAAATTTGGCCGCTTCTTACGGATACTCACGCAAACGTTTCATAACGCCTAGGTAATACTCCTTGTTTACCGTCTGACCCTCTGGAACGAATTCGTAGTGCACCACGCCACGGATATCGAAGAAAACAATGAGCATCACCTTCATTTTCGAGCGGCTTTGGCGTGGTTTTTTCGGTTTCGGCTCATTTTTTGCCACCCATTCCGATGATTGCTGGCCTGTTTGCATATCGTACTCGTAGACCCAGGTCTCATCACCAGTTATAATGCGTTCCATGAATGTAGAATCGGAATTACAGCGATCCAGCATGTCTGAAGCAACCTGTTCGCGATGACGTTTTTGAAGAAAATTCAGGTCTTTCGGTACGAGTCGTGCGGCCACCTTTCTCATGCTCAAAATATCAATCAAAATCGTACGTGCGGACTCGTGGGGTATCTTAAGATCATGTGCTATCTCTCTCAAGCTGGTACGACGGTTTTCCAGCACCCTTTCCTTAATTTTGTCGACGTTATCTTCGATCGAAGCCGTCGATGGGTGACCACTTCACGACCGTCCTTGAAGGCTCTGTACCACTGATATGCACGAGTTTTCGATAGAGCATTATCACCAAAGGCCTTTTGCAACATTTTCAATGCATCGGCACACGAAAATTCATTTGCAACACAAAACTTTAAACAAATTCTTTGCTCAACGTAATCATCCATAGTAAAAATCGGCACGCACTCTGACATTGACTGACTTAATCAGCTGTTGCAAACACACTAGTTGACAGATCCCGCTCAAGCTTGGCATAGTAATTAAGGACAGTGGTACCAACCTAGGAAAAAAAATTTTTACCTGCCTCATTGCCCCGCCAGATTTAAATCGATAATTCCCGGTACTTTCTTGACAGAATGTATAACTTCGCTAGTATTCGTGAATTATTTTCTTGAAAGATCTTTCTGTTTGTCCAATCTATACCAAAGGGCAATTACTACAAGTCAACTTGTAGACTCTGGATTTTTTAATTTTTCCATAATATGGGGAGGAAATCTTGTAATAATTCCTAAAAATATATATTTCAATAAAAATATACTGTGAGTGTTAAATTACTCGTATTTTCCTGAATAAATACGAAAATAACATTTCATTATATAGATCATAATTCCAATTACCACCCAAAGAGATATTCACGACGGTTCTCATCTATTTTTGAAACGAACCTTCTGTTTTAAAGTCCTGCTAGCATGAATGTGTCATTAAAAATCCTCATCAAGAATTAATTAAGACAAAAACTCTCTTAGCACGACATTTGATATATTTAAAATCTCAGTATTTTAAATAGCTTTTACCATAAAAACGTCCACTACATAAATTTATTAAGTCACAGTACCTGAAATATTGTATTTTGAACCTGCATTCTACGTTATGAAACTTTTCAGGATACATTTTCCCATTATCTACGATTTCAGAAATCGTATTTTGAAACCGTAAACGAATGTTTTATATGGTGCTTAAAACCATTTTCATGGTGCATATACGGCGATGTTATATTATACAACAGGAATATTTCCATGCGTCGATTTAATATTCTATTGTTAATTAATATAATAGTAGGGTTTATGAATATTCAAAGTCATTACATCAATATTAAAATTTTAATCAAAATTAAATGTTTGGAGTTCTTGTATTTGCGTTATTGGTTAGTAATGGAATTGCGGATATTTTGATTACCATGATGGGCCCCTAATATTGAATTTGTGTGCCTGCATATTCGGAGGATAGTTTCGCAGAAATTTGAATACTTCACCAATGTTGATTTCATCTATGAAATTCGATTCGATGTTATCGAAAATTTCGGATTGTTTCATTTTAATATCGATGCATTTCAACGTTATGAAAAAGAGATAAAAGTGTTAGTCAGTTAGTGAATTATAAACGTTTTCAATACGGGAGTATACCGGCTGGCGAAAGAAGAGGTTAACATCCATGTCTTTTTATCCGATTTTAACAATACTTGGTATTTTTTTATGTAGTAAATTATTGAAATTTTGGCCTCATTAGACCATTTACAGGAAAAATTATTTCTCGTAGTACTACTCTGTCAAGAAAGTACCGGGAATTTTCAATTAAAACAACATTTTTACATTTAATCGTCAAAATTTATTGGGTCGCCTTCAAAATAGGCTCCATTTGCTCCAATACATCTATGCCAACGGCACTTCCAATTATCGAAACATTTTTTATAGGCGCTTTCCGGGATGGACTTTAGCTCTCGCGCCGAATTTTGTTTTATGGCTTCAATCGACTCAAAACGGGTGCCACGAAGGGGCAATTTTAGTTTTGGGAAGAGGAAAAAGTCGCAGGGAGCCAAATCCGGCGAATACGGTGGTTGCTGAAGCACGTTTGTTGAGTTTTTGGCGAGAAAGTCAGTCACAATCGTAGCTCGGTGAGAAGGCGCGTTATCGTCATGCAAAATCCATGAGTTGTTCGCCCACAAATTTGGCCGCTTCTTACGGATACGCTCACGCAAACGTTTCATAACGCCTAGGTAATACTCCTTGTTTACCGTCTGACCCTCTGGAACGAATTCGTAGTGCACCACGCCGCGGATATCGAAGAAAACAATGAGCATCACCTTCATTTCGAGCGGCTTTGGCGTGGTTTTTTCGGTTTCGGCTCATTTTTTGCCACCCATTCCCATGATTGTTGGCTTGTTTGCATATCGTACTCGTAGACCCAGGTCTCATCACCAGTTATAATGCGTTCCATGAATGTAGAATCGGAATTGCAGCGATCCAGCATGTCTGAAGCAACCTGTTCGCGATGACGTTTTTGAAGAAAATTCAGGTCTTTCGGTACGAGTCGTGCGGCCACCTTTCTCATGCCCAAAATATCAATCAAAATCGTACGTGCGGACTCGTGGGATATCTTAAGATCATGTGCTATCTCTCTCAAGCTGGTACGACGGTTTTCCAGCACCCTTTCCTTAATTTTATCGACGTTATCTTCGATCGAAGCCGTCCATGGGCGACCACTTCACGACCGTCCTTGAAGGCTCTGTACCACTGATATGCACGAGTTTTCGATAGAGCATTATCACCAAAGGCCTTTTGCAACATTTTCAATGCATCGGCACACGAAAATTCATTTGCAACACAAAACTTTAAACAAATTCTTTGCTCAACGTAATCACCCATAGTAAACATCGGCACGCACTCTGACATCGACGCGCACGCACGCACTCTGACATTGACAGATCCCGCTCAAGCTTGGCATAGTAATTAAGGACAGTGGTACCAACCTAGGAAAAAAAAATTTACCTGCCTCATTGCCCCGCCAGATTTAAATCGATAATTCCCGGTACTTTCTTGACAGAATGTATGTTGACCATTTATGCACTTATTGATACGCTGGGATCGATTCTGATAAGGCGGTCGATATCTTCTTGAGGTATGTCATACTAGACTACCTTAAATCTAGTAGCTAACGGACAGTGAAGGGCAGTTACTGTTCGTCAGTAACTGAGTAGGAATAAAGTTGAGTTAGTTACTGTCGGTCAGCTACTTCAGAGTATTTTGATTTCGCTGTCCAATGACCTTCCACTCCTACCAGGACATAATGCTTATAGTGTGGTTAACTTGATAGTCTCTGTCAAATCATTTCGATCTATTCAAAAATAACTTAGAGACAAGCTTTATATATAATGCAGTGTTAACGCTACCACCGTACACTCTCAACAACTGAATGCTTTTATCATTTAACGACTCTGAAGATTTTGCAGAGCTATTTATCAATGTGCTAAAAGTTCATTTTCTCGTTGAAAGTAATGGGTGAAATGCATTAAGGGATTGAGTTTCTGAACGAATAATTAATGAGATGTTAATATTGTTTATCATTTGCTTCTAGGCGGTAATTGAATTCTTATTCAACGTTTTTATCAACACATTGTTGGTCTTCAGTTGTGATCAAACGATTAACAAACGATAACTACAAATTTATCAACTGCAGGAAAAGTTTTTCGTAATCAATTTCTTGATGGAATCTAATATATTCTTGAGATTTTACAGGTTTTTTTCATCCAATTGAATATTATTCAAATATTTAAATCAGCATGGTTCACACGACTGCAGAGAGAGTATAAATAATCACTCTCCATTTTAAAAATGGAGCAATAAATATTCAAGTAGATAACATCGAAATAAAAACTTGTGTAATTATTTCACTTTTTATTATTGATCATAAACAAGCTGCATTATTTATATCTGAGTATTTTCACAAAATTGAACATAAACAATTTTAAACTGAAGTAACTCAATCGACAACATATAAATGTTCAGTCTCAACTATACATTTGTTAATGAATTTCACACACATCCAAGGTCAAACCTTTCCAAATTAAGAAAAAAATCAAAATATCATACAATAGTAGATATCAACTTGCCAGTCACCTGAAAATTATTATAAATTTATGAGTTTATTGATGCAGGATTTTAAAGAATTGAAAAACAGGATATTCTGTATTTAGACTTATTAATTTCAATATTAATCATTTTGTGGGATTTCAAGAATATTTTGATTTTTAAACCATAAATAACCATCACAAAATAAGACACATAAATTCATAATTATTCGCACATGTAAAGTGTTCGCTTAATATCATGATGATATGGTCAGAGCAACAAATTCCGTAGTTTGAGATTTGCACCATTAGGTGAACCCCATAGAAATAACCCCATAGATTTTTGCTAGAAAGTATAGAATTTTTTTTCTAATCTTATATTTATGAAAACCAAATATTTTTCAAAAATATAATACATAATTTTAAGAACTTCTCCAAAACTTACTTATTTCAAATATTTAATATATTTAAATGAGTTACTTCAAAAATCTCAAAACATATAGTACTCAAAAAACAATTTGAAATTAAATAAGATCGTCATCAGTCCTACTTCACCTTTAAAATTAACAAAAAATATCTCAACAGACAAACAAAGTTCTTAAAGTTATGTTTCGCATATTTGACAAAGATCTGGTTTTCATAAATATAAGATTAGAAACAAAATTTTGTCTACTTCAAGTACCTATTTATTAAGTAATTTTAATTGATAATTTAAATTCCGTTTTCGGCATTAGGAGACTAGAGACATATGGACGAAATGACACACAATTGTCCCGAAATCAGCACACTAAGAGTAGGAAAGTGACACGTTATTTTGAGACTACATGGTCAGTCTTTTAAATTATGCACACGGAAGATTTATTTTTGTTTTTTTTTCCATTTTATAGTTCGGATCTTTATAGGATTTTTCCCAAGCTCTAAAAGTGGAATGATACTTTTGAGTCTTATCTCCAACAATTGTGAATACTAAAATATCATATTTCCAAGAATGTCAGAATGAACATCTCGGGCAAAACGGTATATTAAAAGCTAGATAAATACATCCAATTTCCTGACATCATTAGGCTGCCAAAACAATTCCGTTTCTAGATTTTCTAATCATGACTATTACATACTCGGTAAGCGTGTAATTTCCTTCCGCTATCTTGAAATGCCTAATTATAATAGTTAAATTAATATTCCATGAGATTTTCCTTTGCATTAAGCCACTGAGCCGTCGTCTGTTCAAGCTAGTTTCTCTATCAATTTTCCATGTCATATCCATATTCCCTTTGCTCATCTCAAAATCAGAGATTTACATATTACTTTGTAGACATGTCCGCTCGAAAGAGGAAACCCTGAGGGTTTTTAATAAGGAAAATTAAACTCTGCGAGTTGTTCGACGCTGACTGAAGAATGATGGATATTAAATTTTATCTTAATAGTAGTTTTGGTTTATTATGACCTGATAATAAACCTCTGGGATCAAAGGAATAACTGGAGCAATCCCGTTCTCAATTTTTCTCTTTGCTATTTGGGCACCTGACAAAATATTTATGTCGAAGAATATCTGCCTGATGTTTATACAGATTTATTTTCTGATATTATTTATTATTATGAGTTGAACTCGTGACGCTTTTCGCTATATTGTAGCTTCTTCAAAATTTTAAACAACTAGTCAAAAATTTGGTATCATTCAAACTTTGAATGAACTCAGAATGCTGAGATAAGCTACAATAAAGATTTCATTTGGAAACACCGAGTTCCTGCGAAAATAGACCCAATAAAGGTGAACTCGATAATTCTTTCTAGTAATGCTATAAATTTCCAGAATTCTTCATTCAGTTTTGTTAGGAACATTCTGAGAAGTTCAGTTTCATTTTATTTTTTTTATGCAAAACCTTGAAACGCTCATCAAATTCATGTTTTTCTGATGTTCTGCGTATGTAAAATCTAACTTATTATTGGGGAAAGATATTCATTTGTTTTGGGAGTAAAGGACCTTCCGGTTTGTCCAATTTATGTTTTTGGGCAGGTAACACTGGTGAACACCTGAAAACTTACATTTCTCTTTCCTTTATTTCTCCTGGAGCAAGTGCCTGAAAGTAGCGCAAATCGGTTTTTTTATGTTATAATTAATGATGAATTTTGCTATGTAACGAATCATATGACATATCGGAATGGGTATACTTTGTTAATCGTTGTACTCTTTCCGATAGAAAAATATTAAGATTAGTTTGTTTCAAAGCACTTCATAATAACCTATCATCATTTCTACTTAAAATCAGCTAGAGAAGTTTCTGCTCCTAATTTAGAAATTCTTTGTACATCACCCTATTTTTATATTAAAACTATATACAAAAACTATCAAATTGATATCCTTATATATAATCAATATAAAATATTTTTCAATGTCTCGAAAAAAACCTACATGAAATGTGTTAATACGAATGTATTTACAAAACAATATAAAAATGTATAATAACATACAAATAAAAGAAAATCCACTATTCCAAGAATATCTGAAATTCTCAAAATAAAGGATCAAATAAAATTAAGTGAACTAAAATTCCAACATTTGAACCTATTTCGGTCTCTAGACCTCTCCAGAAATGTATTGAATTCAGATTCAAATATATCACAAGATCAAAATTCAACTCACTAAATAAGATAAAACCTGGAACGAAGAAACTCGAAGTAAGCTTTGAAATATCCAAAATCATACAGAAATGATCAACGTGTTGTTACGTATAACCTATAACTATTTTTACTGGGAACACAGAAAAACATAACAAAACTTATTATAATATAAATAATGTCCCATGATGAGAAAAATAACCAGAATTTCAAAAATAATATAATAAATAATTCACATTGTGGACATTTAAACTACTTATAATTTATCTCATAATTTAAAAATCAATTTCAATTTCCGAAACACTGAAAAATATTTTATATCGATTATATATAAATAACAATTTGCTAGTTTTTATATAGTTTCAGTATATATTTTGGAAGTAAGAATATATAATTCTGAATTAAAAATCATTTGAAATTTACTTTTATCAAATATTGACTCATATTGGAATTGATCTTTTTACATATTGATGACAAAATACATGAAGTCTATTTCAATCGGTTTCCTTGCGATAACAAGATGTTAAAATAATCCGTGTGCATTGCCCCATTGTTTTCCCACCGAAGGCGTTATTTATCGATGAATTTTCGTGGAGCGCGTTCCGATATCCCTGTGTGAAAATTGGGTGTCAATCTTCAGCGGTCGTCAATTATAATTCTACTCGTATCTTGGTAAAGTTAATTTACGAAGAAAACGTGTTGCAGGTGCACAATTCCTGATAAAATATTCAATCTCCCCCGTTATATCTAGGAGAATCTCAACGACGAAATGAAGGAACTGTCTAATTATAATTATTCTGTGATTAATGACCATTATTTAATTATTTTTATCGCTAGGAAGTTATGCCGAAAAGTAGCATCCATCTTTCCAGCTTTGTTTGGGTTTGTTCTGTAGAATAAGTCCTACCAATCTAAACTCTTCAAGGGTTTGGTTATTTTGTAGCTGATGGAAAATGCTGCAACATTTACCAGAAATCATATTATAAACTTCTGAGCATAAAACAATACAACTTAATGTTCATTTTTGTAAGTAAATGGAAAAAATATAATTTTACGGCTCAGAACTCAGAAACGAAGAATTTTAGAAGATTTAAAAAAAAACAGGTCAACTTTTGTTTTGAGGGGGACGAATTCCCATCATGAGTTCGTTCCGAAAAAACCACCCCATGCAGGTGGCATCAACCCCCAACAATTTTTGAACAGGAAAGAGATGTCGAGTGTTGCTTGTTGTTGATTTTGAAAATTTTAGCTGGATTGTGCACAGAACATAAATAACTTCCAATTTAACCAACGCTCGACATCTCCTCCCTATTCAAAAAATGTTGTGGGTTGATACCCAACTCCTGATGGAAATTCGTCCCCCTTAAAACAGAAGTTAACCTGTTGTTTTTTGAAATCTTCGAAATCTCTTCGTTTTTGAGATCTATGGATGTCAAATTTTCGTTGGGATACCCTGTATTGTGCTGCAGCTCCTTGCAGCAGACTAGACGTTATAAAAATTGCGTTGGTATACTCTTGGTCGCTTCATTAAAATATTGTCTAAATATTCTTTGGAAAACTTCAACTCAGTCTAGGGAACTTCAATTCTGTGAAATCAATTGTTTCCAATTTTTTTGTAGAACCTTAAAACAAAGTGCAGTCGTCAGATCTAACAATTCCATCCAGGATTCCCGAAATTAAATTTCTGAAGTTATTTTTTGCCACAGTGACGAACTTAGAGATAATTCATTCATTCAATTGACACCTTTCATCTCTTCTTCTTCCCTGCTTCGCCCCAAACATAGCAATACTCTTCATAAATGCAGTATATCCGAAATTCATTAATTCGCTCCGTTCGCCCGCCCCTTTTCCCTCATAATAACATTCAGAAAATCCCGTGACTTCAAACAATTCGTCGGAAGTTTGCCTTTTCGTGCGAAGGCCGGCGACAAGCTGGAACTAATGGCATTTTTAAAACGCGCTAAATATGCAAACACCGTCTCGAGTTTTAATAACAACGAAAATTATATTAGCCATCAAAATTTCGCGAATTAATTTTATTGGCAAAGTTTGTCCTGTACGAATGGTAGTCAATTGTAGAAAATGGAATCCGGGCAATTGTATTATTTTATCAGGAGTTAGGCAGAGCTCGGAAGCCGCTCCAGAGTGGAGAGTGGGCGTCTGAGGTCTGCGATATCTTGTTGTTATATCTTGGATGATTATTATTTTCTCTACGCTGAATAATCATGAAATTTTCTATTAAATTACAGACGTCAACACTACTTCACAAATTTCTCTCCGTGAAAACCGGGAAAAGTAGGGAACCCATATATCGAGCTTCGAGGTCAAGTCCAGGCCTTTCAAGAGGTCATATACAGTTGAACTCTATAAATCTAACCTCTCACCGATCTCACGTGTTGTTATTCGCCGATTTGCATCAACTAATGCCTTTATCGCATATCAGCTTCAACCGGCCTTCCGGAACATGGTACATCTTCGACATCAAAATTGCCGGATCGAAATTCTACAAACCAGTTCTGGCACTAACGTACTGTCACCACATCTTCTCCATACACATCGGTTAATTTATTTCTAGTTTGAACAGCAATTTTACCTTTTCTTTAGTAAAATATGACGAAAATTCTGCTTATTGCTCTCCTTTTTGAAAATATACCAACCGAAAACAAGTGCGTAGAATTATTTGAACTTTTCCACACACAAGCCTTGCTATATCAGCTCTCAAAACATATAAAAATACAATTAAATCCTCCGTCGGGAAAAACGAAATTACTTTCCGAACAACCTTATAATATAGTTGTTCGCCTTTGCTTGGTAATTTGTTTATTCAGTGTTGAATTCAGCTACTCATTTGTGTCAGGTACGTTATGAATATGCAAAACCTGGTCGTTTGTCACGTCTTCCAACCCCTGAGCCAGATCGACTCCCAATCAGAGACCACAAATTCACATTATACGGCGCAATATTTCCCGATAAAAATCTGAACAAAAACAGAACTCGATCAAGAGGAAACAGCTAGCCGCAACAGTTATAAAGATCACAGAATGAGATATAGAAAAGAAAGCGATGCGGGGTGGTATTGTAAATTAGCAGGGGGCGCCACTAATGATCGCACGAGGACGTCATAAACACGTTGTTCTTTTGTTATTGCGGATTTCCATTTTGTCGGACGCTTCGCAGAACGGCGCGGAATCACGGAAGAAGGAGAGCGGTGTAAGGTGCGGGCGATGTGCTCATGACACCTTTTGCTCAACACAATTGAATTTTTCGATACAATAGGTGGCTCGTCGTGTTGGTCTTAGGTTATTACAGGAGTTTGCTGAAGACAGTTACGCCCTTCCGTTTTTGTAGCTGGGGATAGAACAGTAATTGAGGTCGGGTTGAAGCTTTGTTATCTCCTCCAAGCACAATTTCTGATGAAATGTGACGCATAAAACTCTCACAATCTCATATTTCCATGAACAATCTCTTTTCAAGGAGCTTTGACTCAGCTAAGTAGTGCTTACCGATCTATGAATGATAGATCGGTAGGTCAAATGAACCAGTATGACATTTACTCCAGGAGGAGGTGTCTAATTGTCTGTGATCTCCGAAAATCATACAACATTGAGAACTGTCACATTTTCTTTCGTTCGTAGTATTCGCAACTGAACGGAAGATCGTACGGGAATTAAAATGCTTTTATTGATAAGATTAGTGCTGCGACATTCAATCTGAATGCGAGCTTTCTTGCGAACCTCACCGGAAAAAAGCTTTTCGACTCACAAAAATAGCATTTTTGAGGTTGAGCTCCTATGGTCTGAATTCAAGGAAGATTATTGCTTTAATTATTGGTATAGGACAGCAAATTTTTAATATGCTTTATTCTGAGGCTTGCTTAGTGCAGTCTTGTTTGAAAATCTCCACCTAGTCATTAACACTGACACATTAGATCCCACCAATTTTTGATTACTCTGTGCAACAATTCTAACTGGTTTTCGACAATAACTTGACGAATATTCCCTTCCAATTAATTGATGTTGGCTTGTTGACATAGACTAGTGCTTTTACATAGCCCCTAACAAAACAATACAGGGGTGTCAAATCACATGACGTTGGCGAGCAATTCCTAAATGCTTGTCGTGAGATGATCCTATGTTCAAAGTTTTCCCTCAGCAAAGCGAGGATAGCATTATTTGTATGGCATTTAGAGCCATGATGTTGGAACTACTTCCCTTCAATATTGATGTTTTCGAGTTCAGATCATGAAAATTCAAGTACCATAATCCTATACTGGAACCGTTGAATTCCAAAGATGTTTTATAACGAAGAACAGCTTCTTCAGAACTGACACATTATCAACGGTCGGGTAATTACGATAATTACTCAATGCACTCCAGACCACGCCATATTTGTCGAATATTCTAATCAGATAAAATCTATTCAAACAATCAAAAGCTCTCGAGAGCTCTATAGAGAATCCTTCTGCTAGTTTATCCTGTTCTAAATGTTTTAAGATGATATTTCTCACTTCGAATATTGCAGTTTGAGCTAATTTACCTCTCAAATATCTATGACTAAAAAGATTGGAAGTATGAAAATACAATGTAATATGTGCGTCCATACTAGCTTCAAAATTTCAGAAAAACTTTTTGGAAGACTTACAGGTCTATAGTTTGCATTCATTTCTGGATCCTCATACTTGAGAAGCGGTTTCATTATAGATAATTTGAGTTTACTAAGAAATATTCCAAACCATGATCAATTTTATACAATATGACAGAGTACAAATTTGTTACCATCAAAGTTCAATTTGACAGTGCTTATTATGATCTCTCTGATTTGAGTTGATATAGATTAACAATAAGCACCATGGTTCAAAATAATACAGTACTGTAGTTATTAATCAGAAAATTCGGAACCAGAACTGAATATCTTGAAGAAGTGAACTAACGTAGATAATTATTACAACAATGGTTTAACAATGAATGTCAAAAATGATATCACGTTTGAAGCACTAGATATAGTTAATTATCAATTGCTAATGAAAAACCTTATTTTATGAATAGAGGGTTCACCTCTTGTCATGATAATGACCTTCTTTATAAAAACAATAAAAAGTCGAGTGAGAACCTTGGGATTCCCCAAGGTCCTAAATGTGGTCCAATAAGGTTGGTGATTTTCATCAGTGATCTGGAGATAACAACTCAAGACACAAATGCAATGCTAAGAACACTATGTTTTTCTGATGACACATTTTTTTTAATGCTACCTACAGTAACTGCAGAGAATGCAGGAGAACGTGTTCTTTAAGTCTTACAATTCAGATGGAACTCCTTGGGAATAAATTAGTGTAAATCACAATATCTAGTTATGAAGAGCAACTAGGATATTATGGTCTAACTGTTAAGTAACAATGGATGTAAAGAATTGCTTCGTATGTAGAGATACCTCTTTGAATTCTTCGTAAGAAATTGATTAAACGTTAACCAATTAGTATGCAAATTCTAGGTTAAGCATACTTCAAATGGGGTTGAGAGAGGAATTTATAATTGGGTTTAAAGGTTTATTTTCAGCCTACATACATTTATTACTAATGTACAGTTTTTGGGATTGTAAACCCAAACTGAGGGAGTTGTTCCGGTCTAGTATCAAACTCTAATTGCGATGAAAACACTATCTTGTTCCTGGATTAGTAGTTCTTTGAGCTTTTTCATGGTTGTTCACTTGCGTTGGGTTCACTTGTTACATGTACTAACGAATAACAAATAAATAATGTAGATAATACATTCACTTCCAGGGCTTTCAGTGCATTATGGGTTAAAGTGAATGAATATAAAATAATTCAGGAGTAGAAGAGATCTGTGTTATGTAACTAAGGAGTTGAGACAAAGAGAAAAATGTGTTCAGAGCTTACTTGTTACTACAGAGTGACCGTCTGGTCCAGGGAATGTCTTCAACCGATTCTTTTGGATAACTGACAGAATGAGAGACTCTCTTAGGGCTACGACATTCGACTGTTGTTGTTCCGAAACGGCGTCGGTTTTTAATGGGTTTCTAAGAAAACTGTGAAGGACAAATATTTTCGTTTCTTAAGAGGCCCAAATTTGATTTATTATAATATTCTCTATTCAATTTCTAAGAAATTTGAACACCTAGGAATATCACCTTGAAGACTTGAAGAAAAAACTTGAAACAACACTTTAACCAATATTAACAGTAATAAAGGTATCAACTAGACAGGTAATTTTAATAACTTACTTCACCAACTTTCATTCAGATACGACGTTTGTTATTCTCTTTGGAGGTACATCTATTCATCAGGCTCTGCTGATTCTCCAGAAGAGGGCGACTTGAACTATCTTGAACTAGAAACAAACAGATAGATACATTTTGTAAATTCGGCATGCTTATTATTCTGGTGGTGTACATATTTCCAACAAATACCCACAGTACAGAGATAAACTCTCCTACCAGAGTGTTGAGTTCCGACTTCTGAATGATACAATTCAAGAGTACTTAGTTCAGTTGGTGGGACTCCTATTCAGAGCATCCTTTTATATGAAAACCTAAGTTATCTTCAAATTTCATGCTCGATTATTTTGTACATTGCTAAAACAACCTGGATATTCAGATATACAAGTTGTGAAAGTCAGTATTTTGCCTCGATATGATATAGAGAAAAAGATGCAGCAAAAAATTCATCCAGAAAATTATCTCCTTCCTCCCCACTTTGACAAAAACGTGATAGTCAATTCCCAGGCAAGGAATGTGATTTGTCTTAGTATCTTCATGGCATATTAGCAAATCGTTAGATTGTCTGGTCTGGAGTTCAGGAGTCTCAAAAATCAAGAAAGACACCAACAAACTGATTGTGAAAATTACTCCAACCTCCTTTCAGGACCAAAATCGCTCAGTAATCTGGGAAACATCTATAATTAAAACCCCAGAAAAATAGAGAAAATTGAGACGAAAAGGCACTTTGGAAAAATATTCTAGGTTTGTATCAATTTAAAAAGTTTCTTCGGAGCATTGGAACAGTGTTTTGGGATGCAGGTGTAGTAATTCACATTCTTGACATGGTCATTCACATACCTTGACAAAGGTTAAGCGATCACCAATAAATACTACTTGGTGACATTCGACATTGACACGAGGAAAAATGACCGCATTTGGCAAAAGAAAGTGCCTTTTTGCCATGAGCATACGTGCATGATCACCATGTTAAAACTCTATAATAGGGGATAGGAAGTACTACACCATCTATCATTTTTTCTCTACTGGGCGCCTTACAACGATTTCCTCTTTTCTAACCTGCAGAAACGAAACGGCGGTAGGAGATTTGGGTCAAATGAAACTCATTACTCAAACCGCTTTTTTGAAGACCATGCGAAAAACTATTATTTGGTAGAGATAAAAGAATTGGGAAATGTCGAAAAAAATATATTTCGTTCAAAAAATTACTGACTTATCAAACTACCTAGGCTTCCTTCGTAAGGAGGTGAAATGATTTCTTTTTTTGCTATGAGAAATTTACTGTGCCAACAGTTTAATTAGCTCGCAAATTCAAAGAATTTGCGCTCCTCTGATATAATGTCTAGAAAGTGGAAGATCATCATAATTTCTTCATCCATTCTTGAATGATAATTACTAATTAGTAGTTGATCAATATGCGAACCTAACATCTGTTCTCATCGGCCTGTCATGATAACATGGTTACAATTAATTGGATAGCATTTTTGCTGCAAATATCGATCATTAACCATTCATCAATTGTGCACGAATCACGAGGCGATTCGCTACGCGGGGTACACAATTGTTTCCCGATCCTAATTAGTGATTGTGTCCTCATCCTCGGTATGATTACCGTATTATCGGATGACGTCTGCACGAACCTGTTCGGATACTTAATTATTCCAGTCGCTCTATCCGAATAGGTCGGTGGCGCCGAACTGAAATGATCGAAATTTAAACCCTGATTTATATTTGTCAAATCATAATGTCGGTGAGGCCCTGCGTAATTAGGATCAGTCAGCAGCTGGCGCACGTGGTGGACCCACGAATAAATCATCGACTGCTAGTCGACACTAGGAATTGTTAATTTTCGCGTTCGAGTTCGTTTTTGCGGGAACAAAATGGAAAGTGATTCGAATACGAGGTAGCCTTCGTTTAAGTTTCCGGGATTTATGATTCAGAAATTTTTCTGAATTTATCCGGCTCGAAGGACCACTAGATGTTAGTTTCAAAAATAATTTGTCACACTCTACAGTGAAAACTTATCTAAATACTAATGGAACAAAAGACCGTAGCTATTAATTTTCCAGCGGATGAGGTAACTTTTAACTTGTTTGGGAGAGGTGCACCCTTTTTAGTCCACTGCATGGACTCTTGTTTACTCTCATCTTAATTCCTAGTTACCAGCCGGTTGAAAAAGTCGATGGGTCTTCTTCACAGAGCTCTAGAAACTCTTTACAGCACTCGACTCGCACTTGCTTCTGAGGTGCAGTGAGCATTCTTGCACTGACCTTTGAGAAGTTAAGATGGTCATAAAGGATAGCAAGTATGGTACCCACGGATAGGTTTGTCATCTCTGCTAACCTCTTGATTTTATTCTGGTATCTTCAAGTACCCGCTTTTCCACTTTCTTCACATTTTCTTCAGTGGTGCCGCTAGCGGGCTCGCCCTAGCGAGGATTGTCTCTGCCTCTCTTGAATTCACTTGACCACTTTTGAACGGTGAATAACGACGAGCCACAGTCTTGGTAAACAGCAACCATCTCTTCATGAATGATTTTTTGATTTGCTTAGTGAGGAACTTTATAACGGCATGGTGCTCGATTTTCTTCATCATTGTGGCGTCAGTCATTCTGGTCGTCTTTCTCTGAAGATACCTAGAAAACTGATGATCCAAAATTACTGAAATTTTCCATTTATACCCTCAGATAATGTCATTAGTAAATGCGATAATTAGATTACTCACATTATTAGCAAATCACCCCGATACCTTGAACACATTGAACATCCCTCGTATGTTTGGATGATTTAAACCAGCAACAGACAAAAAAATTTAATTTTGTAACCTGTATGGTTGTTCGGTTTTTGCCTGAACGCAGCCAGGAAATAGAATGTTACTTGTATATTTCCCTTCCATATCAACTATATAAGGGATTAAAAACTTGTTTCCTCCTAGTGTGCGCTGCATTCAAAATTATGTACTTATAACACAATTACTGTAACGACTGAAAAGATAAAAGCGAATGAAGCACTCAATGAAAACGTGAAGAAGTTGAACGGTTCATTGAAGGCAAATTATGAAATTAAACGTCTAAATCTGGATATGTGAACAAAAAAGATACATACTGTCAAGAAAGTACCCTTAATTGATAATTTGAAAAGTCAGCTTATTGGGATTGTGAATTTTTTTGTCACTAAGTTGGCACAACTGTCTTTCTGGAAATTTGAGTGTCATCTGTCATTAATCATGGTAACCGAGCTTCATTTTGTCCGTTCATCTCAAGTGTCATTTGGAATTTTGCAAGGGAATGTGGAACACCAAACATGACTTAAATTATGTACTGCAAGATTAATCACGTAAACAGAAGCGATTTTTAAGTGATTTCCACCAAGTTGGAAAATTTCATCAGATATAAAGGCATGATTAAAATTATCTCTTCGAAAACATTGACAAAATTCTATCCTTCGTTTCTAAAGGTGTCATCGAAGGGATTGTTTGGTTCCTTGATATGAAGCCTTGTCGTTTTAGTGACATACGGACGGTTTCTGGACATACTTTTATATTTTATTGATTTCCAAATCTGTTTGCAAATTTGCGAAATCCCAGGCGCGGATTGTGTCGTCCTAAGGCCAATAAAGCGTTTAAGTTGTTTTCTTTAAACTTACGCGGTCTGAACTGATCTATGCCTCATATCCATGCCATTTTTCATCCTCTTTATTGTCTCATATATAGCATATTTCCCAGTTCAGTCCATTGCACTTTTTTAACGGTTTCGAAAACCTTTTCTATACAAATATTGTACCCGTTTTATTTTTTCTAGTGGAGACATTATTTCATAAATTGTATACATGTTGACAATCAACAATATTCGACAAATAGCATTAAATGCAACTTTGGCCATAGCCGACTATCTGAACAACCTATTTTATACATTACTTTTGTATTAGAATGTTACAAAAAAGAAGTATTTTAAAATGATGAAAAATACTAAATTCCGGATACTTTATAAACGGACTATGTATTCGTTTTGCATGTGGACATCACTGTTGCCAAATAACAGCACCACCTAAGTCAAGAGTTAATATGTATTCCAGATTATTTCGAGCATTTATGACCCTGTATGCAGGGTTTTTTCAAATTTCTAATTTTCAAAATGTATTTCAAACTTTTGATTCTTAAATTCGAATCGTACGTGACACAACCTTTTGTTCGAATTAGAAGTTTTCATTAATTTATAGCCAATTCATAAATTCAGGGTCAATTCCATATTTTTAAAATTTTCATCCTGATTCTGAAGCAGCTGGTTTCGTCTATCAGTGGAAGTGTTATTGCATTATTTTCTAGAATATGATATATGGTATAAAGTATGAGAGCTTCAAACGCGAAGAAAATATATTATTGTATACTTTATTCAGTTGATATGCACCACTCTTTCAAATGAATTCTTGATGCGGCTCTGGAATTACTTTAAATTTGTCCATTAATCCAAGAATTATTTCGACTCAAATATCTCACCTTGAATGCGAAAGAAAGCGTGGTTGGCAACTGAGGCACTTGAAGGATTAAGCGTTGATATCACTCAGTCGTTCAATATTTATCATTCGAGTAATGTGTTCATTTCCTCGTCTGCAACATCCATTTGGAAGTTTTCCAAGTAGTGCGTACTTGTTTTATGATAAAAATTGATTGGATTTGAATTGTGGCCCAGAAACCGTCCACGTTGGCATACGAACTCAATTATCTATTTGCATTTGGTTAATACTTTCAAGTTGTATATGGTGCAGAGTTAGATTTTCGGGATAATTTATAAAAATGGTGGAGAATACTGAGGTGAAGTCCGGGGCTTGTTCATAATGAGTGCGGACAGCTCAGTGGAAGAGCATAGGGCTCGTGACTTTCCGGTACGGTCAAAAATTAACAGTGCTGTGTTCTAAAATGGCGCAAGGTCGCAGTGACGAAGCCTACCCAACACCTGAACTCGTAATTCGAATAAGCTTCTGAAGGATCTACACAGAAGATCTTGGAGTATCAGGATCGCTCCTCACGAACATTTTCACTTGCTTTCTCGGCGTTATTTTACATTTAAATGCCCCATTTGAACTCGATCGTAGCACTACTGTATATTCTGATTAAACGTTTCGCATGAAATTTGGATGGAACATGCGCGTCCTTCAATAGTTTTATCATCATTCTAGCATCAAATTTCAAATCAATCATATCTATAGCGTCAAATATTTTACGAGAAGAATATGAACGAATTTCAAATGTGAATAACTACGAATCTGAACGAATTTGAACCGACTTTTCCTACTAACGAGATATTTAGGCTCTAAACCTACCCTTGAAGTTTCAACTCTCAGGGTTTTTCCTTTCGAAAGTTAGCGTGGTTTTTCATTAGTCAAAGTCGTCTGAGTTCGGCTCAAAATTTTAAAATCACAATTATTTGGCCAAAATAATAACGCGCTGTTCCATAGAAAAAGCGTTCAAAAATAGGAAAAATCAATATAAGTTATTGTACATAACAAGTTCTTCTATAGCTAACTGATCGAAAAATTAGTACTCCAGAATTGTTCCAAAATTATCTGAGTGAATACAAAACTAGTGGAAATATTGGATTTATTCTTAAGGAAACCATGCAGATTTTTATATAAAGTAAATAGCTATTCAAAAAATCAAACAACTTAGAAAGTACTCCTATATCAAAAATAAATACTGAATGTATTTACAATATTAAGGAGTACCTGACTAAGATGTCGTTGTACTTAATAAAGAAGTTGTAAAAATCTTCTATATCTCTCGTAAGAAGTTTTCACCTGTACCACCAGAAATCTTATCGGTTATTTTTTCCAGGTTACTAAGATGATGTCCTGTTCGCTGCCTATAGTTCCAGTAATTCAAACCCTACACAACGGCCATACAGAATATCCCTTACATATAGGACTTAAGGTAAGTTATAATTTTCTTCCGAAGTGTAATTTGTAGAATTTCGTACATTTTTTTGTACTGTTAAATTCGTTTTCCTCCAGAAAATTCTGAAATTGATCAAAATATGTGAATACCAGTAACGACACGTGATTATTGGAACAGAAAAGTTTCTGGTTTTAAGAATACATTTATTATGTAACTAAGTTTAAAAAAATTATTTCATTGTAATCTGTGTACATACACATATATCACAATACATAAAACTTCTAATCATCCCTTCAATCAGCCTATTCTTTATCCACAGATTATTAAAAGTATCGATGAACTTAATCTTAATCTAAGGAACTTAATATAATAAAACAATTAGCATTTAACAATGGTTTCAACTCATGAAATGATAAGCAATAAACAGAAAAAGATAGCATTAACTTATGTTTATCCTACCGCAAAAAACCCCATTCCGAAAAAATTCATACAAATTTCATATATAAGTAGAATATCAGAAGACATTGCCAATTATTTTAAGAAAAAAGTTTATCACATAGCAGCTCTTAGAACCATTAATAACATTGATAAATATATTAAAAATAATAAAGATAAATCAAAGACAGATAATAATTCAGGAGTCTATAAGTTGACTTGTAAGGATTGCCCAATGGTTTATATTGATCAGACTGGAAGATCGTCCAAGAAAAGAATACACGAACATCAAAAGAGCTATACTGCAACATTCCACATATAACAACCATCTAATAGAATGTGAACATAATTTCAATAACGAATATGAAATTATGTATGTCGAGAGTAGGGGTAATCTAGATTAACATTCCTAGAATCACTTCAAATAAACCGGCATAATTCTCAGAAAATTCTCCTAAACGAACAAACGGAAACGAATAGGTCACCTTTATTGAATATCTTCATGTAATTTCAAAAAACCAACGACTACTCCGATAACTTCTATTGCCACCGATGTTATAATAATAATAATAATTTATTAGTCCTTTAAGACACAACAGAATATGTATAGGTCAATATAGAAAAATTCAGTACTTGTCGAGATTTTCGCTGAAATACTCACTAACTGTATAGAAAGATTCTATTAACAATAATTCTATAACTATTTTCCCAAATCTAGTCAGTGATTCTCTGCGGTAAATTATTAAGAAGTTTGATGCCTTGATACAATGGAAACGATTAACACTTTGAGGTCCTATGTACAAGAAAGTACAAGGTTTCTTTATTTCTAGTGTTGTGGGGATGTAAACTGGAGAGTTTTACAAAATTGCTGTCGTCCTCCTTTACATACTCAAGGCATCTCAACATGAATATAGAGGCAACAGTAAGAATCCCATTTTACAAGAAAACAGATCTGCAAGAGTATCGTTATCTCTTCACCTAATTGAAAATATCCTAATAAATTCTACTTTTAGTCCCACTTCCTGTAACACCTGTCAATACATGAATAAGAACCAATGAAAGTTTACAGTTTCAGTTCAAATGTAGATTATAATTAAGCCAGAATGTCGAAACAATTGTCCTTCAACAATGAAAAGTTTGTGGAAATTGAATTTTATTTATTACTAGTTGAAAATGAATTTCCATCAAGTGAAGACCGTATCCATCGAATAATTTCATATAAGTACTTTAATTAAATTGTGATCAATGGCAATAAACCATCACAGGAAATGAAGAGAGAATTTATTGGATTTTACTCCGCTGCACATATATGTGAAAAAAATGTGACTGATAGGTGCCCTTAGTATAAAACCAATAGGGATGCTGATTTTGGAATCACTAAGGGCTGAACTTCTTTCGTTTCTGGGATATTCAATGCCAGTTAAGTAGGGCTTTGATGCCAACTATAAAGTGATCGTAGGTGAAGGCATGGAAAGGATAGTTCAATTTTGGAAAAACCATCTCATCTGGTATACTAGTGGGTCCCTATGGAAGCAATATTAACGCTATAAACCAGAATTCTGGCTTCGCCCAAGTCTGTCTGTTCAGACATGAAAAAAGGACTAGAATATGTATTGCCTCAGATGATGTCGAGTGATACTGAAGCAACTGATGGCTGTTGAGTGTCAAGGACTATCTGGAGCTGTGGAAAAAACCATCATATCACTGGCGAAAACCAAAATACTCATCATTTTTTGGATACCAACTCATTAGGGCAATGAGGGAAATACGCAATGCAAAAAGTAGAGCAAACACTTCCTTCATCAGATCGGTATTTTAGTGTTGAGTATCACCTACACTAATTTGGGCTGAAGTTGATGAATGGGAAAACAGAGAGAAGAATTCTTGCTGGTCAACGACAAGCGATCCCTGGCCAACGACAAGCGATCCCGGGCCAACGACAAGCCAAGGCGCTTATTCCGTTCTGTAAGGAAAATGCCCAGTTAGCCTTACCGTTGTCAAAGAACGAGCTGAGGTTGCTTACTGGGCTTCTCACTAGTTATTAGCTCCCCAATTGTCTCTGTATCTTGACGTGATAGGGGTGCTTGTCATGATACCTAAGGCAGACTTCCTATTTCAATTCTCCTTTCTTTCTTTTTGCAAACCATGCCATCATGTTGTCCCACAACCATTTCTAATCCTCGACAAAGCTTTGAATCGTACAGGGTACTTGTGGCTCTGGAGAGAGGACGGAGTCATGCTATCCTGCGACCGACTAGAGTTTTGTAATCCATACTTGTCGCTCCCGGAATATGGGCAGAGAATCGCGGTTGGAGTCATTTTCGTCTGTCTTATTGTACGAACTAGGAGCAAAAACTCACCTTAAGGCAAAGGTGTAACCCCGCTTAATCTAGGCACAGGCTTTCCAACCTTGGTCACTTATCCGCCGCGGTGTTCGAAATGGTCCGCTAGAGAAAAAGGGAAGACTTACGACGTTTTACACTCTTTGTGGTAGCGAAGTCTCCGTTGCTCTTTCATTGTTGGCCTAGGAACGGTGCGCGCAGGCTAGAGGAGAAGGGGAGACTTAGGATGCTTTCTATCTGGGAAGACGAAGATGTTTTCTATCTCTCCAGATTTCATTAACGCCAATAATAAAATTTGAGCTAAATTCGATTTGTCTTACGAAACTTGAAGCGGTATTGACAGGAATCTAGCTTTCTCTGATTCATGCAGTTCTTCTTCTTCTTCTTCTTCTTCTTCTAGACCTTAAGGTCTGTTCACTGTGAAGGTCTCCCCCTTAGGAAGCGGCTTCCTGGGAGATTGAACTCCAGCTATCCTTCCATCGTTTGGGTGGTCTTCCTAATAGCCTTCTGCTTGCTGGTTTTCCGTCCTTTGCGATGTATGCTAGTCTATTGTGGTCCATTCTTTCTACGTGGTCTCGCCAATATCTTCCCCATCAAACTATATCTTCAACTTTACAGAGAGATCTTATATCGCTGTTTCTAACTCTGTCTCTTAATGTTTTCCCTGCGATGGTTCTGAGAGTTTTCATCTCCGCTGTTCTTAGGATGTTCTTCGTCTTATTCGTGTCAACTCGAGTCTCGATACCATAGGTCAGGATTTATATATTCGCACTTTTCCATCGACATGCATATGCTTGTTTGCCCAAACAACTTCTCTTAGACAGCCGGATATTACTGAGGCCTTGTTGACCTGTGACTTGATGTCCTCTATCGGATTATGATTGCTGGCTATGTCCGCTCCTAGGTAACGGAACTTCATCACTTGTTCCACTATCTTACCATCTATAACTATTTTACATCTTTATGGTTCCTTCGAAAATGTCATACATTTCGTTCTTTCAATAGATATGGACATGTTGTAATTTCTGCTGGTCTGATAAAACTTTTGTATTTGCCTTTGTAAGTCGTCTTCGGTTTCCGCTAGAATAACTGCGTCATCCGCAAAGCATATCATGCCGATTGGTTTGCCGCCCAATCTGTATCCCATCTTCATAGATATTATTTCTTGTATGATTTCATCCATGACAAGATTAAAAAGGAATGGGCTGAGGTTATCCCCTTGCCTAATACCGGCTGGTGTTGGTATATCTTCAGTTGTTTGGTTGTTAACTCTTATTTTTGTTGTATTGTCTATATTCAGATTCCTGATGACGTTTATTATCGCGTTTGGTATTCGTTTTTGCCTCAATATTTGGATAACATGCTGAAGTTTTATTCTGTCAAATGCCTTTGTCAAGTCAATGAAACATACATATGTTGGACAGCTGTACTCGATGGCCTTCTCTTTCACCTGTCTCAAAATGAACAGTGCGTCGGTTGTCGATCTATTTTTCCTAAATCCCTGATGCTCATCTCTATTCTCTATGGCACCCTGAAGGATATCTTTGATTATGCTGGTGAACAGTTTCATACTGGTGCAGAATAGGCTAATTCCTCTGTAATTCTCCGGGTTGTTTTTTTGTCCCTTTTTGAAGATCGGTATCGTGATGCTCTTCTTCCATTCTGTTGGTATATCAGATGTAGCCATTATCTTATTGAATAGTTCGGTTAGCTTTTTTGCTAGTTCTTGTCCGCCATATTTCAAAAGTTCGCTGGGTATCTCATCATCCTGGTGACTTTCGGTTTTTCAGTTTTTTCATCTTCATCTCAATGTTCTCCTGAGTAATCGTCACTTCATCTGTCGTCTCTTCCTCCGGTGCATTTCTCTGAGCTTCTTGATCATCGCTTCCGTAAAGTTTTCTGAAATATGTTTCCCACTCATGTAAAGGAACGTTTTTAGTTTGGATGTACTCGTTTACGGGCTTTTTTCTGTTCTTGAGCATTTTCCAGACTTTTCTTTATGCTCCATATATATCATATTCCATGTCGACAGTGAACTTCTCCCAATGTTCTCTTTTTATTTTCCTGATCTCAAAATGGACCCTATTCCTTGTTTCTCTATATATAGTATAATTCTCTTCGGTTGGGGCACTTTTATAACGTAAATAACTTTTCTTCTTTTCCTCCGCAAGTACCTTCACATGATGACTGAATCAGGGTTTGGTGTTATTTCTCGAATTCAGATTAACCTTCCTTTTTCCTATCGCTTCTTCGGCCGCTTCGTGTATGCATCTTTTAATAATATTCCAGATACCCTCCACGCTTTCTTCTGTTGTGATCTCTGCCCTAAGTTTTTGATTTAGCCTGCATTCATACAGATTTCTAGTGGTGTCGTAGTCAAATGATTCCATGTTATATTTTTCTACTATGATTGGTATCTGCTTCGTTTTGCGATGGTTTTCCAAAAAGAATTTTCCGAGAACTAGTTTGTGATCTGTTCCAGTGTTGGCAGAGGTTAGAACCCTTACATCCTGTATCTCATCCGGTGTGAAACATCTATTAGTTATTATAAAGTCTATTATAGACTTTTGTCCCTTAGTGTTGCAGAAGGTGTACTTATGTTGATCTCTGTGGAAAATACGTGTTGTTTATTCTCATCTCGTTTCTTGCACAGAAATCGTTCAGTAGGTCTTCATTTTCATTCAACACGGATTCATTAAATCGTTGTTTCACTCCAGCAATTTCCTCCGAACCGATCCTCGCATAGAAGTCACCGAGAAGTATTATTCTTCCGTTGTTGTCAATTTTGTTGATGGTGTTTTGTAGCTCTCTATAGAAACTATCTGATTCTTCTCTTGGCTTTGACATATCCGGGGCGTAGATGCTCACAAGATGTAGATGTCACTTGGGGAAGATAAAGGTCACCCTTAGTATTCTGTCACTCGTAGTCGTAGTCGATGGTTTCTATTAAATCAACGTATTTTTCATGTAGAAGTATAACAACTCCCGAGTGGACTCGTTCGTGTTTTGGCTTTCCACTATAACACAACATGTAGTTTTCATATTTTGTAGTACCCTGACCTTTACGTTTTGTCTCAGAAAGTCCACATATGTCCACCTCTTATGCTTATTCATCTCTAAAAGAATTTCCTGATCCCTTCCATTCCATGAAGTAATATTCCAGCAAGCTATTCTAGTGATTTTCCGTTTTCGTTTATTCCTTTTTCGCGCTTGTTTCGTCTTCAAAATCCGTCCAGTATCCGAGGCTTGACCTTCATTTCTGTGAGCAGTAGGTGATTTTACCTAAGGCAGGAAGCTAACCTTACCTAAGAACCCGCCTCCTTTATTCGGGCTTGGGACCGGCAGCAACTTCAACTGAACTACTCAATCCGCCCAGTTTCCATTGCTGGCGGAGTTTCATGCAGTTATGACAATAATAATTTCAATTTCTTCATGAAACTATTTCAGAAAATTTCTTTTCAATACGTTTTCAGGGAAGAGAATAGCAGCGACCTTAGCCTCTGAAATTCTACCACACTGGCTAAGGCACCATCAAGAATATATCTACCATTAAACTTGTCCTTTTAGAAGTTTCTCGAGTTGTACGAAAATAATGCTGAAATAACTTAGGCGTTCACATCTCCTGATTATGTTGCCGCTGATGCTTCGATATAATCCCAACTAAAAACCTCTCTCTTAATGGCCTCATCTCTGCGAACACACTATATGACCACACTCGTTCACGCTCTAGTTATCGTTATTCACATGTACTTACATACAGTCCAGAACTCCAATACAACTTGTAAGGGGATATACTAGGCCGAATGAGAGTTGCTGTATTCTGCTAAGTGACCAGTTGCGTATCTTGAAATATTGCTGCCTTTCAATGGATGCTTATTTTCTCTAACACTTCAGTACTGAAATTAAAATCGGAATTCTGAATTTTTCATTTTAAATTGGAACTTTCACCAAGTAGACTATCAATTCAAAATTTATATGATTGCTTCAATAATAGACATTGCCTAGAGAATGTGAGATTCAAACATTGACCTGAACTGAATAATAATGTTTCAGGGATTGGCAAGTTGAAGATATTTCACATTATCTTTCATCGACCTCAATTATGTACGGGGTTTTCACGATAATTTGACCCCCTCTTAACTTTGTCACAAATGGAGATACAAAAAATGTTATTTACAAAACTGAACGAAATCAAGTGTTTAAATAATGTAAAATAAAGAGAAGAGGTTTTTTACTTGATAGAAGGAATATTTCTGTTTTATAAGGTATTGAACCAGAATGGCCAATATATGATTGAATAAAATATTTATTGATTATACGAAAATTGTTTTTCATTTTCCCAAAAAAACCAAATTACTTTCCGAACAACTCGATATAAAGTCTCTAAAGGAAGTGTATGGTGTTGAAACTGGAATATTAAATCCATGAATTGTATCAGACTACTAAATATGTACTATGCATATTCCCGGTTTCCTTATCCGCCCCTGAACCACGGTCGAATCCTAGTTAGTGGTCGTTTTTCAATCTTGTATTTGGCTCGGTATTCTGGTCGAATTTGTTGAGGGGGAAGGAAATAGAACGGAATCCGGGTAGGCGTGAAGAAGTCCCGGAATCAGATAAAGCGGCAATTATCCAGGATCCACTCGTCCAACTGTTGTTTCTACTCGGTTCAGTTAACCTCTAATTTCGGCGGATTATTCAATTAGTAAATCGTTATCATTTTTATTTATTCTGCTGAACTTACCATAATTCAGTGTGGACCAGCAACTTTGTCATTTTGTGCAACCCTGTAGTTGGTTAATTGTTGATTGTACACTGGACTCTGGGTTGAAACGTGAGTTATTGCATGAATAATGAACAGTTTGATTAATAGAGCATAGATCCTAGAACTTCTCTTACATACGTAGATCTCATCAAAGTAAATTATTATATCAAATGATTTAGCATAATTCTGTTGTTGGAAGATAACTATTACAAAGTTTCCGATCAATAATGTAAATAAAAACAGCGTGGCAAATGTTTCACTGTTCATTTTATGTCTGTTGACATGTTTCGGGTTTTTATCCCATTTTCAATATTGAAGAGAACAGAACTTGACATCCTATTTGTGATAGTTTGGTAGATAATAGGTAGAATTTTGAAAAGTGTAAAAATAAGATGTTGGTTCGGTATTAATCTTTTACAGATAAGAGCAAAGGTAATAAATTAAATTCAATTTGATCATTCGTGATTGATAGCTTTCTCCGAACTTTCTAAAAGTTCCATTTTTCTGCTTTAATTACCTTCGTGTAAGATCTTAGTTCTACTGAAATCTGTAAAATGGTTGTTATTAATACAATGTTCCGAAAAACCAGATGTTATTTCATTGTGCAATATACTTTTTTCGTGTTCTTCTACCCTTATGTTTATAGATCTTCCTGTCTGACTTATGTAAAATGCAGGGCATTCATTACAATATAATTTGTATATACCGCTTTTTTACATGTTTCACGAAAGCCTCTACTATTGCATAAGAATGAACCTAAGTTTTTCTTATTTGTACAAAAAGTGCTGAAATTATTTTGTTTTTATTTATTTACTAGTTTCTTTGTCCTGAAGGGTAGGTTGAAGAAAAGCTAGAGCTTTTTTATGCTGTTTCTTAAAAATTAATTTATCTATTTACAATACGTACGTGTTAAATAAATTAATTTTCAAGAAACAGCATAGAAAAGTCTCCGCTTCTTTTTACTTTACCCTACATAATAAAGAAAAAGAAAGTAAATTTCTAACAGTTAGGATAAAAGATACACCACTTTTGGATTTTAATATTTCCCATTTTTTTCAAGCGTAAATGGATCCATTTTCTTAATGACAAATATTAATCTAACTGTCTGCCAAAATACGAATAACAGAAGTGTTGCTAGACTCAAAATAACCACTTCAAAATCCAAACTCCAGATGGCCTACCCTTTAGAACTCCGATTTATCGAAATATGAAAAAGAAATTGTAAATGAGGAAACTATAAAGCTTTAGTTTGTATATCGGTGAAATACGAAATTGAATGAATTCAACCCATTTCTCTGAGAAAATAAAGTTTCAGTCAGTTGAAATAAATATCCAACATGTCGGCCGACATTAACGAGTGGAACTTGCGCATTCGCCATTTTGTTAAAGTAGATTACCTGTTGTGATCGCGAATTATCCTGTTGTATTGTTTTTCTTCAACTTTTGGTTGAAAAATTTTAACTGATGCTTTTTTCTATAGGAGAATTTTAATAAATTACGTTCAACTGATCCCATCTCATTCAGTGCTCTAGCTTCCAATTTTTTTTGTCTTTCGGTTGTTTAGAAACTATGGTATGTATAATCAATAAAACATGTTGAGCTAGCTTTCAACATAGGGACCTCATCAAGTTGTAGCTTTAGTTATATGTTAATATAGGTCATTGTCATTATTTCATAATCATTAATTCAATTTATCTATTGTAAGAGTGTAAAATAATTTGCAAAGGTTCTTCGTAATAATAACATGGTTACTGTAGAAAAATAAAAGAGGTTTTTACTTGATAGAAGGATTATCATAATATTTAAATATCTAATAGATTATTTCTGTTAACCTCCTGCAGATTATAATTTCAAAACTGTTTTTATTGAAATACTTTTTAGAATGAAATAAAATAAATGTCGTAGAAAACACATTTTATAATAATAATAATAATTAAAACATTTATTTAACTTAATTCTAAAAAGTTTTCGAATAAAAATTTTTTCGAATTAAAAATCTATATGTGGTTTACAGAATTAACCTGTTAGATATTTTAAAATATGGTAACTGTAGTATGATATTTTAGAAGATGAATGTTGTTCTGAAACCGGAATGAGCAAAACCAAAGAATAAAACATTGGTTTGCGCTAGGCCGAAAATTCGTAGTGTTTTTGAATAGAGGTCGACAATGTAAGTTTTCATTTCAACCCATCCAGAATTCATGCAGGGGGAATATAGAAATCATGAAAAATACGACTCTTTTATTCGAACCGTCATATACCATATTCTCCAATTTGTGCCCTCCACAAACTTCTGAATATTTTATTTCTTTCCACGTGTAAACTTCCATTGTTATCCGAAAGTTCACAAGATTGCCCCAGTCAAAATCAACACAACCATTCAAATATTCAGAACGGCTTGCATTCCCTCCGTGATATATTATGGCAAAATGAGTCATTTCCTCAAAGGAACAAACGTGAGGTCCAATGAAAAAGCAGTAAATTTTCCCGGGACACAATGCTCCACAAATTACTTGGATAATGTTAGTTAGGTATTCATGGGAAATAGGAAAGCGGTAAATCGGATTCTGCGAAGAAAATAGCTACAAATCTACAAAGTTCCAGCTTGTTTCAACGTCACTTTGTCAGGCAATCGCAAGTTGCTTCTAGGCGACCGAAATGGTACGGTTAAAGAAACCGACCAAGTAATTGATAGACAGAAGCTTTTCTTCAGAGACATTATATTTCAATTATCAGTCTACTTAATTGAAACTTAATCATAACTTTGTCTAGGAGAAACTTTTTCTTTTTATTATAAGGAAAAATTCTTCCACCATTATATAATAAGAATTATTGAAGTTATGAAAATTTCAAGAAATTTAAATGTAATTTAAAGTTTTTATATATTTTTCCCTCTAGAAGATCTCGAATAAAATATTTTACGTAGATTAGTGGCCAAGGCTATCTTCTTCCTACGACCCAGTGGCCAGTAAGAAACCTTGCAAGCAAACCCAGCTCGTTATTTGACAGTGATAGGATTAATTGGGCATTCTACTGAGAGGAGATGAATGCTTTGGCTTGTCATTAGCCTCGTGTCTTGATGCAGTTATTCTCTTTTTCCATTTATATACTTTGGCCCTAATCATTGCGGATGATTAACACTATCTATGGATATCGGTATAGTGAAGCAAGTATTTGCTCCTCTTTTTGCAAGGGCGTCTACTTTCTTATTTTCGCCAATGTATTGGTGAGTTGTTTCTCAAACTGAGACTAGTTTGTTGGTTTTTGAATTTTTTACAGTTCCATATGGTCCTTGATTTACACTCAGCGCCCATCACTCACCATCAGAATATCAGAATATCTGAGGCAATACAAATTATAGTTCTCTTTAACTGCTTAGACAAAAATATTTGGGTTTATCCCTCTATATCTAGATTTTCGGTTTGAAATGTTGTTATAGACCCTCACAAATACTTCATATACTCCATATACTTGAGACCTGCTCCTTGCTCTCTTATGGACCCATCAGTATACCAGATGAGAATTCTTTTGCCAAAGTTGGCCTAACATTTCAATGCCTTTTAAGCGATCATCTATGATTACCTCATAGTTGGCATCAAGGTCATTGTCAGCTGACATAGAATCTCTCGAGAACGAAAATATTTCAACCCAGATTCCCAGATTCCAGAATACTCATATGTCACATTCTAAAAGTGGTATACCGCTGGTATAAAGTAATGATAAAGTTATTGATTAAACAAAAAATCACAGGAAGAAAATTAAATAAAGACTAAGAACATAAAATAAAATTCAATTAAAGTAAGTTCAAAATGTTCTCCGTTTTCACGAATACATAAGTCTATGCTTTTTTCTAAAGAATCTTAATCCTCTAAACCGTTGGGGATGATTAAAGTGACGTTGAATTCTGTCTTCCAATTCTTGACGTGAATTAATCTCTGTAGCATAGATTTTTTCCCTGAGATACGACCAAACTGTATAGTCCAAAGGATTAAAATCACATGACCTAGGAGGCCAATGAATCAGAGCTTCTGCACCTCTACCAATTCATAGATTCGGAAAATTGCTACTCAAACAATTACGACACCATCTGTCGAAGAGTGGTAGAGCTCCATCGTGCATAAAAAATAAAGATGTTCGCTCGTTTAGCGTTAAATCTTCTAATAACTCGAATAAGTGATTGTTTGAAAAATCCACACACACGAAAAATAGCTCAAATTTTGTCAAAAATTAACATAGTAACAGCTTTCACACCTTCCCATAAAATTTCTGATCTCTTTTTTAATCCGAAAGACAAAGAGAACCGACTGAATAATTCTGGAGTCTATAAATTAAGTTGTCAAGAGTGTAATAGACAAACGGGCCGACCTTTCCATAAAAGGTACAAGGAGCATCAATCTGCTATTAGGAACCGGAAGAATAATTCCAATTTTGCGAACCATTTCTTCAATACAGATCACACGTTCCCAGAATTGAACAACCTTGTTATCTTGCACGTGGAAGCGAAAGGGAAAAAACTTGACATCCTGGAATCCATAGAAATTGAAAAACATAAGAGGCACGTACCAATAATAAACCTACTTAACGAACAGACGGAACTTTGGAAAACCCCTATCTTCGAAGCTCTGCCGAAGCCTACAATCAGAATATATAATAGTTGAGATCTAATTTGTTCATTCAGTTTGAAAATGTAGTAAACACTACGAAACTCGAGTCACTGTATATCAGTTATAATTAAAAGTGATAGAAAACAAAGTAATTTCTTATTTCATTCCATTAAAATGAACTATCACAAAGTAACGGACTACTCCATCCAATAGTTAAAAAATCTAGATACATATCACACTTCAAATTTCCAGGTAGAATATGATAACCTATTAATTTGTTACCTAAAGTTGGTGCCCAAACATTAACTTTAAATGAGACTTGGTAATGTGATACCCATTTGATTTGTAGATTCTCATCACACAAGTAGTGTGTATTATGGGAGTTAAAAGTACTTTGTAAAAGTGGCCTCGTCCGTAAAAAATACATTTTAAAACCTTTGTTTTCAGGGGTGCCCTTTCTTGTAATATTTGACAAAAATCCACTCTAACCGGTAGATCGTCTGGCAAGAGCTCTTGGACTTGTCTGTAATGATAAGGATGTAACTGCTGCTCTTTAAATATCCTCCGAGTATTTGAAGAAGACGTATTTGTTTTTCTTGCCATCCTTACGCTAACTGTTGGATCTTGATCAACAAAATTTAAAATAGTATTTTCTTTATTAATGGTTCTTGTTATTCTTGGCCTTCCAGAGATTATTTCGTTTGGTCTCACATTCCAAGTTTCTCGACAACGTCGTTCAATGGCTCTAAATGCATTTTTACTTGGTAAGTTTCTTCGAAGAAACTTTTCTGCATAACGCGTAATAGTTGCATTAGAGTATCTAAACACTCGCCTAAGGTTGCGTACATGACGTTATATTCAACATTTGAGTACATTTTGATAAGCAATATCTAATTTTATAACTAACGAGGTTTTAAATATCTGATTATTGTTGACTTACTTGACTTATCGTCATAACGAACTATAAATGACATTTTCCATGGAAAATTTAGAGAGAATCAAGATATACCGACTAGAATGGATTTTTGTCACACGTTACAAGGAAGACAAGCCCTCAATTCCAATTTTTTAACATGTATACGTTTTATCGATAAGGTCTCATTTACGCGACAAAAAATTTTTAATTCACATAATGCATACTAATTAATAATAATAATATTTACTTTATCATTACTTTATACCAGCATCGGCTATTACTTCATCATTTTCAAATCAAAATATTCCGTGAACAGTACACAGTATCGAGTTTTACCAGGAATACCTTTTTGGTGTGAAATTGATTGAAATTTTTCCTAGGTTGGTACTACTGTCCTTAATTACTATGCCAAGCTTGAGCGGGATCTGTCAACTAGTGTGTGTGCAACAGCTGATTAAGTCAGTCGATGTCAGAGTGCGTGCCGATTTTTACTATGGGTGATTACGTTGAGCAAAGAATTTGTTTAAAGTTTTGTGTTGCAAATGAATTTTTGTGTGCCGATGCATTGAAAATGTTCAAAAGGCCTTTGGTGATAATGCTCTATCGAAAACTCGTGCATATCAGTGGTACAGAGCCTTCAAGGACGGTCGTGAAGTGGTCGCCCATCGACAGCTTCGATCGAAGATAACGTCAATAAAATTAAGGAAAGGGTGCTGGAAAACCGTCGTACCAGCTTGAGAGAGATAGCACATGATCTTAAGATATCCCACGAGTCCGCACGTACGATTTTGATTGATATTTTGGGCATGAGAAAGGTGGCCGCACGACTCGTACCGAAAGACCTGAATTTTCTTCAAAAACTTCATCGCGAACAGGTTGCTTCAGACATGCTGGATCGCTGTAATTCCGATTCTACATTCATGGAACGCATTATAACTGGTGATGAGACCTGGGTCTACGAGTACGATATGCAAACAAGCCAGCAATCATCGGAATGGGTGGCAAAAAAAGAGTCGAAACCGAAAAAACCACGCCAAAGCCGCTCGAAAATGAAGGTGATGCTCATTGTTTTCTTCGATATCCGTGGCGTGGTGCACTACGAATTCGTTCCAGAGGGTCAGACGGTAAACAAGGAGTATTACCTAGGCGTTATGAAACGTTTGCGTGAGCGTATCCGTAAGAAGCGGCCAAATTTGTGGGCGAACAACTCATGGATTTTGCATGACAATAACGCGCCCTCTCACCGAGCTACGATTGTGACTGACTTTCTCGCCAAAAACTCAACAAACGTGCTTCAGCAACCACCGTATTCGCCGGATTTGGCTCCCTGCGACTTTTTCCTCTTCCCAAAACTAAAATTGCCCCTTCGTGGCACCCGTTTTGAGTCGATTGAAGCCATAAAACAAAATTCGGCGCGAGAGCTAAAGTCCATCCCGGAAAGCGCCTATAAAAAATGTTTCGATAATTGGAAGTGCCGTTGGCATAGATGTATTGGAGCAAATGGAGCCTATTTTGAAGGCGACCCAATAAATTTTGACGATTAAATGTAAAAATGTTGTTTTAATTGAAAATTCCCGGTACTTTTTTGACAGAGTAGTATAATACTTGGTACGAACCATGTAACTCTCCCTCTGTAAGAGTCAGATATAAAAACAAATTCATGTGATGTATCAGCTTTCAAAATATATTCGTATGAAATTTCATTGTCATTAGTTTCGGCAAAATAGTAAAAAATGTGTATTCATTTTTTTCTTCAACGTATCTTGAATAGGGATGACGTTACGAAAATTGTTTACTAAGCAAACCCCAATTTTTTTTCAGTTTTCTACCTATCCTAGAGACGGGGTTACATTACACCTGTAGATGTTGACAAAGTCTTACTCTAATCAGACCTACTCCAGAAATTCAATTCTGTAATCTAAATGTTTAATGTCCTTGTACTTGGATCGTATCCAATATATAAAAATCCGTTCAGAACATTCAATTTTTTAATACTTATTACTTATATACGTAAAACTCGCTAATTCCCCGTGAAAATCGAAGGAAACCTCAAACCATCGTGTTCCTCCACGAAACTTCACGGAAGTTCTCCGTTGGAAGTTCACCTCCGCTTATAATTACCGCTTTAATTATTAATCATATCAAGCTCTTAGCGGATTTCACGGAAAGTGTTACTCGAAGGGAAGCACCTCGGCGCTATCAATGGGAGGACCGAACGCTGTCTCGACGTTATCTACACATGAGTCCTGAGCCGATCCTCCTGCCTCCAACAACTATAAGCAACTTTGTGCCGGCAATATGCCGGCGGCAACAATTAAGGTTGGACCGTAAGAAGTTTGGAAATCCGATACTATCGAATCCAGCTACATACTCTTATAAGGGAGTTCAGCCGTTTATTGGTTGCTCTTGCTTTGTAGTCATCATTCGAGTGTCTACGAAATTGAGAAGTTCCATACTGGTATAGTGTGAGCATTAAAATTAAAAAGAAGTGCGTTTACATTTTAGTGTTTCAGTATTAAATTTCAACTTGTTAAGTTAAATGAATAACATACAAAGAGTGTTTCCGTTGTAGATGTAAACAAATGAGCTAGATATTGATTCATTTGATTATTTCATTATCCTTTTTGATTTATGAGGGGCAACTCGAATAAAGCCGGTGCTATTTAAGAGATATTTGGTGGATTCTCTTGGTGAAGTTCTTAAGATTCCACATCTTCGAGACAATAAAGGGTTTTTCCACAATATTATCGAGTAAAAAAGAAAAATGCAGTATTTCTTATATTCAAATTGAAGACCAGCTATTTTTTGAAATGTTAAAAATTTAAAATGTTCACTAACGGATTTTTCTTATTTCAGGTTAGTGTGATGAACCATAGAGAATTTTTTTTTTGGTTTAGTTTGGTAAGTGTTATACTTACCTTGGTTACTTTGGTACTTTGGTCTGATTGTAGTGTCAAAGTATTTTACCTGCTTGCAGATTAATTGTCACTTCGCTGAGAAGAATCGTGTTGCATGCAATAGTATAGATCGCTCTTTTCTCCTTTTCTTCTCTTTTTTATCATTTGCTATTTTGATTTCAAATGTTGTTGGCTTCAAACAAGAATTCTTCGAATTTTTCCTCATATAAACGCTCAAACTGATTTTAACATGATCAAACTTTCAGTTTAAGAAAAACAAATGTTTACTTCTGCTATTTTATTAATTTACACGACAATTGTTTCGTCATACCATGACTTCATCAGGTGAGTATTTAAACTGAGGTATACAATGCAAAACATGACCTGGTACAAAAAATAGAGGGGTGGAAAGAGATGGTATACAATTAATGAAAAATATCAAGTAGGGGGGATCTATTTAGATCTATTTGATCATTCAATAAAATTTGTCTTTTATTATATCTATTGATCTCTAAAGTTTCTAACAGATTTAGTTTCTGACTTTTGTTTTCAATATGTAATATTTCATAGTTCATATTAAAATTATGGCCAGTCTCTAACAAATGGTTGGCATAAGTTGAAATCGGTTTATTATTAATGTAACATTTTTCATGTTCTCGTATCCTTGGAATGGGCCTGTCTGTCCCACATATACACATGGGCAATCACTACATGTTAACTTGTAAACTCCTGATTTTTTGTTTTTAGGAATGACGTCTCTATTATTTTTTATTAAGGTGCCTAAAGAATTAATAGTTTTGAAAGAGGTGTTATATTTTTCTTTTTTCTTCAAATATCTATCAATCTTTTCAGATTTTTGGCCTATGTAAGTTAATGAAACAAATTTGGTTTCCTTTGAATTTTGAAATTTTGGATATACAAGTGATATTGCTTTCTTGTAATTTATTTTATCAAGTAAATTGTCTACAATTATCAGATTAAAATCATTATTGAAAGCTATTTGTTCAATCGTTTTATACTCTTTGTCAAAATTTTCTTTCGTCATGGGTATGTTAACCAATCTGTAAAGCATACTATTATAAGCTGACAATTTTTGTTCTAGATATTTAAAGAAAAAAGAAAAATATAACATCTCTTTTAAAACTATTAATTCTTTAGGCAGCTTAATAAAAAATAATAAAGACGTCATTCGTAAAAACAAAAAATCAGGAGTTTACAAGTTAACATGTAGTGATTGCCCATGTGTATATGTGGGACATACAGCCGTTCATTCCAAACAAGGATACGAGAACATGAAAAATGTTACATTAATAATAAACCGAATTCAACTTATGCCAACCATTTGTTAGAGACTGGCCATAATTTTAATATGAACTATGAAATATTACATATTGAAAACAAAAGTGAGAAACTAAATCTGTTAGAAACTTCAGAGATCAATAGATATATTAAAAGACAAATTTTATTGAATGATCAAATAGATTTAAATAGATCCCCCCTACTTAATATTTTTCATTAATTGTATACCATCTCTTTCCATCCCTCTATATTTTGTACCAGAGCTGTGTATTTAAGGTCATGTTTTGCATTGTATACCTCAGTTTAAATACTCACCTGATGAAGTCATGGTATGACGAAACAATTGTCGTGTAAATCAATAAAATAGCGGAAGTTAACATTTGTCTTTTCTTATATTGAAGATGAATTTCCGTCAAGTAAAGACCGAGACAATCAAAAACTTTCAGTTGGTCAGGAAGCATACATTAGTGAAGACATAATGCGCTAAATAAGCTTGTTAATATTAAAGCCTATATTGCACTAGAATTTAGTAACATGAGTAAAATAATTATAACTGTTAGAATAAACACAAGACATAAATGCTTTTTCCGATTTTTAGGATCACCAGACTATCAGCACGTTTTAAGAGCATAGAATAAATTATTTCTTACGAACACAAGAAAGACATTTTGTGAATATTTGACAACTTAATCTTTCCATCGAAACTTATATTTTCAGAATTTTTTCATCTCTAGATCCACTGTATTCCAGAAAATATGCATCTGCATATAAAATGTAGTATTTTTTTGGTACGAGCAGTCATAAAGGCGATAGATTTTTATAATAAAGAGAAATGCCGGAATATTTGAGTGGAATTTTTTGCGTTTTTTTTCTAATAGTGAGGAGCTGCATATGATTTTGTTGAATAAATGAGATCATTCAGGGATTATTTCGTTGTGTACAATCTTTTAGTACTGGCAGAAATCAATTTTGCATCTTTCTGTGAAAAAAATCATCCATCATATTCTCTGGAATGAAACATTGAACAATAAATTACTGTGTACACAAATATCTCAAAAAACAGGACAGAAAATCGATAAAAATTCATCATATACACAGTTATGTAGATACCCATTCAAACCTTTTAAAACTGCACACATCACTGACTCCGTTATATCAATATGGTCAATATGTTCTTCCGCAAATATTTGCTTTATCGGGTTGGTTATCTGAGTTTGAAATGTATGATTCCGGTAATCAGCTCTCTTCAGTAATGGTTTTGATTTAGTTCACAGCAAACCCCGATTTAAAATGCAATGCAATTTTTCCGTCATATAAACAAGTCTTTGAATGATTCATTCTGTAATGATGGTTGTGGTAAATAAATTAATACGAGTATTTGTAGAATGTGAAAAGTTATGTTCGATTCGATGTACATAATATAGAATCAATGATTTTTTATTTTTTGAAAATCCTTTTCCAATAATGAAATGAAAATGAAATATTTTATTAGATTCTCATTGATTCAGTCGAATTTAAAATATAACTCTTTTCGATAGCTACATAATTTTCAAATGTCTGGTAAACTCTACCCAGTTTTTACCCTCAGGTCAAAAATTTTATTATTAGTTGTCCGGTGTTGTAAGATTTGGATTTATTGAAAAATGGTCATATATTTATTAAGATATTGAACTTTTCTTATGGAGAATTGAGATTGTATGCGGAAAGATACTCTTTGAAAAAATCATCCATATCATTAATTCAGTGCCAACTTGTAGAGACAAGGAATACATTAACAACTTATAGGAATAATTTGGAATGAGTTGGTAAACTTTTGAGCTACATTTATTCTTAACCTTTTGATATGGATGTTTTCGAAGTTAAGTTTTTTTGTAGTGGGTATATTTGATCAGAATAAAATTCGTCAAAATATCGCCTAATGAACGTAGAAAGATAAAAAAGATATTCGTATTTATGTTCGCCCAAAATTTTGATTGCCACGAGAAGATCGAAGAGGTCAACATTCTACACGGAAGCATATGGCGGATTTATTTATCGCGATATTAAGTGGAATATGTAACTCCCAATTTTTATATAGACACACCATAGGGTCGTTCTAGAATTTATTAAATCGGTGATTTTTTTGAACTCCTCTACTTTTTAAATTATGTTTAAGCAAATTTTGGTGAATTACTTTAGTTTGAAAAGTTTTACGTCCTGTTTAAAGAAAGGACTCACTTTTAAAAACTTTCGCTTTATACAATGACTTACTCAATAAAAATTGAGCGATGAATTAAATATTGAGTTGTTGAACAGAACCAGAATCACGATATATAAAATATAAAATTCAATCCAAGCTGCTTTCACAGATGTAAAATGAATATTCCGTATTTCTGTTAGTTTTTGGTGAAAACTTTCAGGGCTATTCCATTATTTTTCAGAATTTTCAGGTCTGCTTTTCTTCTAAATTCATCTGCATCGAAATAATAAATTTTATTGGAGACCTACCCCCGCTAATATATCCTCCCTACTCTTATGGGCAGAGAGGCGAAGATTACTTTAGCACTTTTAAATTTCAAGTACAATTCAACGTTGTCCCTGATAATATGGCGCAAAATTTAACAACTATAGAATTTCAGTTCTTCCGTCGTTGCGACTATTTGTAACAATATATACTCCTCTGGGTTAGGATTTTGTGTGGACATAAATCTGAATGAGATCTATTTTTGGGCGAATTGATATTTTATGGCCTCTAGAGGACAATATCCGAGAACCAGTCTATGTAAGGAAAACCGATAAATCAGAACACTATATGTGCGCCATGTATCATTGAATATTTGGATTTATCTCTGACATTTTCAACTAGATGATATACTTTTGAAATTTTCCATATACAGAATTACTCATTTTGACATCCATTCAATCTAACTGATATAGTTAAATTAATCGGTTTCATTTTAAAGGGATTCATTGCTTCTAGAAATTAAAATTCCTTAAAAATGTTGATTCTTTGGTTGATAAAATTAAGGAAATTTATCGTAGTTTGCATTAAACTGAGATAGTGCAACTGATAAATATGACTAAACTACATCGTGTGTCAAATAACAGTGAAATTGATTGAATATGGTATTTTTGATCTTCTCAATTGTAGGAATTCAAGAAAATTTTTGAAAAATATAGAAATTGCTTAAAAATTCAAACTTGATGAGTATAAATGTTCAAACTATAATATAAGTTTTTCTCAAGTCATAAAGCATATTGGAACCTTTCAGTATGCACCGTAATGTTGCATTTGTGGATTATTTTCCGTAACGAGAGCAACTTCTTTGAAAGGAAGGCATCGATGAATTTTGCTGTCCTTTGATCTTTTTGCATCAAGACTTTGATTTAATATACAAGCATTTAACTCAATTTCCTTTCTCAAGCTAATACAGCAGAGTGCGAGGAGATTCGGTTTGCTGGAACACAAAAGCGTAGGACCACGAAAAGACATTGTTAATATAACATATAAAGGACGATTATTGAATTACATGCTTACTTTTGCTAGGTGAACAGTATGGCTTGCAAATACAAAAACAATTAAATGAAATTATTTAATTAAATTATTACATAATTGGACGACAATCTGATTCCACCGAAAGATGTATTTTAGGATACTGAATTGTTGCAAAATGGCGAATGCGTGGACCTTTTATTTATGGAGTTAACTTCATGTATCTTATGGTACAATGGTGATAGATAATCCCTATTTTTGTTGTATCTGCTAGGTGGCGTGTAGATTGAAAATAAATTCAGCGTGTTTCTCAGTAGTCCATGTCTCTGTGACCAATAATGAATTGTGCAACAATGTTAGAATGTACATAGTTTTGTTTCGGCTATAGTCGGACAACAACGCGTTTCATGCCCAAGTAATCCTTTCAAATGGTACAAATTGAAATTTCAGACTCGAATTATGTTTTTCAGTCATTTTCATTTTTATGAAATATGCACCAACAAATTTATGTTCCAATTGTATACATGTTCACTTGGTCGTAACTTCTGAAATAAAAACAGAGAAACTGATTTACACACTTTACTTCGTTGGTTGATTGAAAATATATATTAACAATTTTGTTAAATGAAGGTTCATCAAATTCTACAATATGTTTGATAAACAAGTTCGATCAATCCTTGATAGATTGAGAGATTTATGTGACCCGTATTGATAGATTCTCGTAAACCAATACTTAATCGCGAAATGAAACGTTATATTCTCGAACATAAACTTACTGAATGATATTGCAGCAGTTCCTAGTAAGTTGATTTCTGTTAGGAGCCGAATTAAATTTTCAAGGCTCGCCTTCTAAGGGTCACATTAATATGTAAAAATAATTCACACCGTATATGATATGGAATATAAGAATGTTAACTAAATAACTTGAACCGCAATTAAAATTGGAGCTTACCTACTTGTCCCAATTTCTGATAAAAAACCGGAGATATATTCAGTATAATATTTTTCGCCTTCTGCACTGAAAAAAAAAGGTTTAATTTAACTTAAACTACGACCTTAATGATAAAATGATCTGTATCGAATAAAAAACTGTATTAACTTGCATTCTACCTAAATAGTTTGAAACTAGTAGTCCAATTTGAAAGCAGTGAATTGCTCAAAAGCCCTCTATCGTTAAACAATGTTATTGCTAATAGTAACATATAATTCACCTTTCAATAATCTCATTGAAATATGCATGTCGTAGTTTTTGAAACATCATATGTGTTTTAGATATAGTGGATAGATCTATAGTCCACCTAGAAAGTATCCGGAATTTATTATTTTTCATAATTTTAATAAACTTCTTTTTTGTAACATTCTATGATGAAAGTAATGTATAAAATAGGTTGTGCAGATAGTCGGTTATGGCCAAAGTTGCATGGCAACACTATTTGTCAAATATTGTTGATTGTCAACAGGTATACAATTTATGATTTAATATTGCAACTAGAAAAAAAAAACAGGTTGAATATTTGTATAGAAAAGGTTTTCAAAACGTTAGAAAATTAGTGTTATTGGCTGAACTGGGAAGGAGTGCTGTATATGAGACAATAAAAAGGATAAAAAATGGCATGGATATGAGGCATAGACCAGTTTAAGAAATACCGCGTAAGATTAAAGGAAACAATATAAACGCTTTATTGGCCTTAGGACGTCATAATCCGCGCCTGTGGTTTCGCAAATTGGCTAACAGATTTGCAAATCAACGAAATATAAAAGTATATCCAGACACCGTCCGTATGTCACTGAAAAGACAAGGCTACATATCAAGGAAATCAAAAACCAAAATCCCTATAATGTCACCTTTACAAAAGGAAAAAACCATAGAATTTTGTCCACGTTTTCAAGAAGATAATTTTAATAATGTCCATATATCTGATGAAAGTGTTTCCAACTTAGTGAAAATCACTTAAAAATCCTATGGAAACAACCTGTTACCGTTCAAATTTCAAAACTTCTCGCCAAAATGGTGCTACGTCTCTCTGTATAGCTGATGGTACCATTAATCGAGAAAAGTATTGTGGCATTCTAAAAGATTCTCTTCTTGAAACGGCGCATGCTTTATGTCCAGAGATGTAGCGTTTTTAGCAGGATAAAACCAGATGCCATACTCAAACTTGGATGGAAGAACACCAAGTGACAACCATTTCATGACCAGCAGCTTCACCAGATCTTAGCCCCATCAAAAACATATGGGGACTAATGATGATTGAAGTTGAACGAGCAGCGTCATGAAATAAAGATTAGTTAATTCGATAAGTTTTACAGTCCTAGACAACCATCACCAAAAATTATGGAGTTGATCTAGTTTCGGGTGTACTTCGACGTTAAGTCAAATGTGCCATTTGCAATGGCAATTTGAGACAGATATTTCATATATTGTAAAAATCGTGAAACACACTATATATGAACTTACAAAATGGGTTCCTGGAAACAAACTGAACGACAGATGATGCTCAAACTCTACGTGAGTATAGAAGACAGTTGTCGCAACTAAAAGACAGAAAGAATTCGGACACTATCTTGAATCGAGCTCTTTGATACTTAATATTACAAAAATTTCATGAAATTTCAAGCACTCTTTCAAAATCCACCTGAATTCAGCTGTATCAACTTAATACAAATAGCAACAATTACCATTCACCCAATCGCAGAATGAAATCTTAGAGATGACCCGCCGAGATCCTCCCACCAATTCCCCAAATTACTCCAAGCCATTACTAAATGGACACTCGACATTGGAACGACCGCTTTCCCGCACACAAAAGGACTCACAAATCCAAAGTCTTGTTCAATAGGGAACTGTTACTTAATATCCCAGACTCTGTTACCGGCTAATGAAGCAATTATAATACGGAATAGTTTCCATCTAATTTCATAGGCAAAGGAGGTTTGCAGTTGATATCCGTAGAGTCTGCTTTCAATTTCAAGAATAATACCTCGGGCCAGCAGCGCCAGCGTGTATCTACGGTAATTAGTTTTTGTAGGAATTCGTTTCTACACTAACTTACTGTTTAGAGGAGCAGTCAACCAATTAAATTTTCTACTTTGATGCAGATGTTTGGAATATCTATTCTGTTTAGTTCTGCCGAGACGCTGCGGGGTTTTTAGAAGTAGAAAATTCATATCGAGACCAGTTACCTGCATGATCTGAAAGTTCTATATATTATTAAGTTTCTTTCCTGAAAATTTTAGTAATATAAAATTACCCGATAATACAAAATTTGTTTTATAGGATGTTACGTCCTTAGTATCCCTTCATTTGAAGCAATAAAAACAATGAAAAAATCATTAGGCAAATAATACCGCTTATTATTTTAGAAATTGTGAATTCATTAGATATTTGTGTCAACCAAAAGTTTTTCAAATTCACTAGCCAAGAAGATTTAATAATGGGTCATCATTTGAATTCTCTCTTTAAATCTCTGATAGAAACTGCGGTCGATCTGGCCTATTTAACGCATTGCATTCGTCATATTCATGTTTTGAAACTCCAAAACTTTTATCTCGTATGGACCTTGAGTTTTTTATGAATAGAGCTAGGTTATTGTTTGCATTGAATAGGAATATCTGATGAAAACGAAATATTTTGTTCGTAGGGTACCCTAGACAAATCAGACATGCATAGCTGCAGGCTTTTCTTTTATGCAAGGTGTCTCAACGAAAATTTGCTTCCCCAGTACTAAGAAACGAAGAATTTTCGAAGATTTAAAAAAAAATTTACTTCTGTTTTCAGGGGAACGAATTTCTATCATGAGTTTGTTCCGAAAAAAACACCCACGAAGGTGGTATCAACCCACAACAATTTTTTGAATAGGGAAGAGGAGATGTCGAGTATTGGTCTGTTTGAAAGTTATTCATGTTCTGTACACAACCCAGTTAAAATGGTTAAAGTCGGTTCATTATTCATGAAATAATGTAATATTGAACTTACCGTCAAAAAGTGATGTTGAACAGCCCAAACTGAAGAACCTGAGAGTTTTGAAAAATCTAAAAATAATTATCAAGTTCTGTATTAGGGAGAAAGCATTTCTATGAAGATATTGTTCCGAAAAAACCACCTTAGGGTGGCAACAACCCCCAATTTTTTTTTAATAGGAATGAGATGGCGGATGTGTGTTAGTTAAAAAGCTTTCTTTGTTCTCTGAACATCCTTAATCTCTCTAAACTGTTTAATTCTGTTTAATTCTAATTGAAAATTTGATTTGATTTGAGATCTATTTATCAGTCTGTGTATCATATAATGATAAGTTGCTAATTTTTATGAGTGTGGATGCATTGATTGTTTGTGCATTGTAGTGTCTGTATGCGTAGGTTTATGATATATGGAGAATACTGTTATGTTATTCTCACCGGAGATTGTTAGACCCAAGAAGTTAAGTGAATTATTACCGTTTTCTATTTCTCATGCTAATTCGATGTTAGAGTTCAAGCTATTTTAATCACTAAGGAAACTATTTAACAGACGTATCGTTCAAACACAGTAAGATATGAGGATGATATTTCCATTTGCTGAGTACGAACGATACGTTAGTTAAAAAGATTCTTTAATTATTCAAACAACTTGAACCTTAATATCGAATTCACATCAGAAACAGAAAACGCTAATAATTCACTTAACTTCTTAGATCTAACAATCTCCCGCGAAAATAGCAAGAAGACCTTAAATTTAATATAACGAGTGTTTTTTTGGAGTGATAGAACTTTAAATTGAAATATAACACATTTAAATTGAGATTGAAGCCAATTTTATTTCATTTGAAAGATAATTTTATGAAATTTATGTATTAAAAATAATTTCCGACTAGCTCTGAGAAATTGCATTCGACCAGACCAATTTTGGACCATTTTTGCGAGTAATTCAGGCTTTATTTCATCAATAACACGAGTTATGTTGGCTTCCAAAACGTCTTCTGTTTCTGGTATATCAGCATAAACCAATGACTTGACATAACCCCAAAGAAAATAATCCAGTGGAGTTATGTCGCATGATCTTGGAGATCAATTAATTCTCGAATTGTCGAAATAATGTTATCGCCAAATCTTTCTTTCAATAAATCAATTGTTACGGCAGTAGCATGAGGTGTAGCACCATCTTGTTGGAACCAAAATACTTCTGGGTCGATACCATTCAAAATTTGAAACAGATAATCATTGATCTGTAACGAGCACCATTCATTGTAACATTAGCTCCAGCATCGTTTTTAAAGAAATATGGACTGATGACGCCACCAGCGTGTAAAACACACCATACAGTGCATTTTTCAGGATGCAAGGAACCTTCAGAACTTCTTGAGGATTGTTTTCACTCCATATACGGCAATTTTGCTTGTTTACATAGCCGTTAAACGAGAAATGAGCTTCATCACTAAAAACAATTTTACGATAAAAAAGTGGATCAACTTCAAGCTGTTCTAGGGCCCAATCAGCAAAGAAACGACGTGTTATTATGGTCAAGTAGTTTATAAGTTAACTTGCGGTACTTGCCATTTTATATATGTTGGTCAGACAGGAAGATCGTTCCAGACGAGACTCAGGGAACATGAAAAATGCTATTGTAACAAAAAGGGAAACTCAACCTACGCAGAACACCTTCTAGACACAGGACATAGTTTTAATAGTAACTATAACTATAATAACTTTGAAATTTTACACTTAGAAAACAAAAGTTTTAGATTAAACTTATTAGAAACTTTAGAAATTAATAGATATCATAAAAGAAAAATATTACTGAATAACCAAACAGAATTAAGTAACTCCCCTTTGATGAATCTTTTTTGAACCATTTTTCAGTTTCCCAAAAGTATTGTAAAACTCTCTTCACCCCCTCTTCTATTTTTGTTATATCCATGTACTATAAAATGAAGTTCTTGTTCATGGTATACTCAGTATCTTGTAATACTCACCTGAAGAAGTCATGGTATGACGTAACGATCGTAGTGTCAATAAAATATTAGCGGAAATTAGAATATCGTTTTTATTAATATTTTCAAGATGAATTTCCGTCAAGTAAAGACCGAAACAATCATAGACAAGATCTTTACGCAAAATTTTCCATGTGGTGGATGTACAGAGTCCACCTTGTTATGAAAGTCGACGAATAGACAAATCTGGATCATCATTAACACTATGACTTACAGGAGCGATAGTCTCTTCTGTACGTACAGTTATTTGTCTTGTTGTTGTTGCATCGAGTAGAGAAAATGTTGTCCGAAATCTATAGATAGTTCGACGAATAAACTGCTCTGATGGACGATTATGTGAACCATAAATTTCACGATGTGCTCTATAAGCTTGGCTTATACAACACTTATTTTGTAAATTAATTTCAACAATTTGTAAACGCTGTTGCGGCGTGAGTTTTTCCATGATAATTTGTCAATGATTACTGAACAGAAATGTCAGAAAAACATGGCTCCTACCTTCTGTCAAACCACAGTTATCCCTATCGAAAGTTCTATCACTCTAAAAAAACACCAGATACCTTCATACAAAAGAAGAGCACGACCATCGCTCTGCATTTCTCACATATCTACGACACCCTATAAAAAATATCTCGTTTCCTTCAGGAACCAAATATAAATGTCGCATTCCAGGCAAACAACAACCTAGCTTTATTCATAAGAAAGTCGAAGTCCGGACGAATTCAAAATTCTGGAGTTAGTTTATAGAACAAGCCGACCGCAGTTTTCATCAGAGAGTCGAAGGGAATTTATCAGTTGAATAAATGTTATTCAAAAAAAAACCGAAATTTTGAGTAATCAACCTGAAATTTTGAAATTGAATGAATTAGAATCGCTACAAATAAGGAAAAACTTAAATGAAGACAAAAACCTCGTTTTGAACGAGTAAAGACTGATTTTATCAAATATATTGTGTGAATCGGGAATTATATTTTATTTTCCCGCTTTTATCTTTTTCTGCTGCATAAATTACTATGACCCATGATTGTCATCATATTTGTTATTTCGCGCAGGAAATTTCAAGACGGATACCCAATACTGGTAATTTGTATACGCTTCAGAAATTTGTAATGAATCCCTTGTCATCTGGAATGCCACCAAATCCCTTGGAAAAACTTGCAGCGTCCGTCGAAGATTTCTGCACTGCTTCCCAGCTATGCGAAGTGTCGTAGGGGATTTCAGATTACGGACAATTTAATGCAGAGGATCCTCGCCTGCGCCCATTGGGGACCATACCTCAAACAGATGGGAGGGAAATATCGGGAGGCGCTCCCTAGACCGACGGGGAACGTCCTAAAGCGGAACTAGCCCAGGTAGGCAGCCGGAAACTTTGATTTATGCCTTCCCGAATTCGGCACAGTTGGAAATGAGGGGGTCGTGGGAATTCTAGGGAGGCCCTGGGGGCTTGTGAATGGATGGAAAGTGGGCATAAGAATTCGGAATAGGAGTACACTTTGGGGGAAATGCCGTTTCGGCTTAGATCCTTGGATATCCTGAGTTTATCATGGTGAATAAGTTTTTATAACCTGGGTTGTTTATTGAGGTCTTGTATTGAACTTTGTTTTAGTTCAGGCATCAGAATTTCGTTCGCTCATAGTAACACAGGAAGTTGTAGGAAACTTATTCTGGATCAAAATATTCATTTGTTTTCGAATCTGTTCAGTAAAACAGTAGGCGCTGGTTTTGTGTCAATTCATCCGTGTTGTGCTTTTATGGTTACAGCAAGTTACTATTTGAAATGAAATGCTCTTCGATTTTAGATTAACAATGATTTTGAGCTATGGTAATAGAAAGTTCTACAAATCGAGACAGTGTAACATACATTCTGTCAAGAAAGTACCGGGAATTATCGATTTGAATCTGGTGGGGCAATGAGGCAGGTAAAAATTGTTTTTCCTAGGTTGGTACCACTGTCCTTAATTACTATGCCAAGCTTGAGCGGGATCTGTCAACTACTGTGTTTACAACAGCTGATTAAGTCAGTCGATGTCAGAGTGCGTGCCGATTTTTTCTATGGGTGATTACGTTGAGCAAAGAATTTGTTTAAAGTTTTGTGTTGCAAATGAATTTTCGTGTGCCGATGCATTGAAAATGTTGCAAAAGGCCTTTGGTGATAATGCTCTATCGAAAACTCGTGCATGTCAGTGGTACAGAGCCTTCAAGGACGGTCGTGAAGTGGTCGCCCATCGACGGCTTCGATCGAAGATAACGTCGATAAAATTAAGGAAAGGGTGCTGGAAAACCGTCGTACCAGCTTGAGAGAGATAGCACATGATCTTAAGATATCCCACGAGTCCGTACGTACGATTTTGATTGATATTTTGGGCATGAGAAAGGTGGCCGCACGACTCGTACCGAAAGACCTGAATTTTCTTCAAAAACGTCATCGCGAACAGGTTGCTTCAGACATGCTGGATCGCTGTAATTCCGATTCTACATTCATGGAACGCATTATAACTGGTGATGAGACCTGGGTCTACGAGTACGATATGCAAACAAGCCAGCAATCATCGGAATGGGTGGCAAAAAAAGAGTCGAAACCGAAAAAACCACGCCAAAGACGCTCGAAAATGAAGGTGATGCTCATTGTTTTCTTCGATATCCGTGGCGTGGTGCACTACGAATTCGTTCCAGAGGGTCAGACGGTAAACAAGGAGTATTACCTAGGCGTTATGAAACGTTTGCGTGAGTGTATCCGTAAGATGCGGCCAAATTTGTGGGCGAACAACTCATGGATTTTGCATGACGATAACGCGCCTTCTCACCGAGCTACGATTGTGACTGACTTTCTCGCCAAAAACTCAACAAACGTGCTTCAGCAACCACCGTATTCGCCGGATTTGGCTCCCTGCGACTTTTTCCTCTTCCCAAAACTAAAATTGCCCCTTCGTAGCACCCGTTTTGAATCGATTGAAGCCATAAAACAAAATTCGGCGCGAGAGCTAAAGTCCATCCCGGAAAGCGCCTTTAAAAAATGTTTCTATAATTGGAAGTGCCGTTGGCATAGATGTATTGGAGCAAATGGAGCCTATTTTGAAGGCGATAAATTTCTTCATAGGACTATTACCCAGTTAATAATTCTCAAAAAATTATGTGAAGTTCGAGCAAATGAGGGTTAATTTTTATGAAACTTTTGGATAAAAGGCAAACTTTGTTCAAGCATGTATTTTGCTTTGATGAATTGTCAAACATTACTCATTACAAATGATAATATTTCGACATTTTCGAAGGTGGATTTTAGGATGTTTAGAAATAATATTGTCTCTACAAGGAAACTTAGTGATAATTCATGTGCAACCAAACGTTGTGAATCAACTAAGTGATAATTAACACATCCTCTTCAATCTTATATTCAACGGTACCTGATCACAGTTCCATAAGAACTCAATTAATAACGTCATCAGAGTCCGTCAGCATGCCAAAGGCCTCTCTTATCAATCCTCAATGCCCCCGACTCGACAAAGTATGAAATATTCAAACGTCCCAATAACCTCGATCTTCCCACGAATTCTGTCTCCTTCGGGTCCCGCGGTGGTCCAGAGCACGGTCGGGGTTTCCCCGGGGTTCTATCGATCAATTAAAGGCTGATATTGAATGTCGTCGCGCGACCCTGCGATCTGTCACCAGAACGCCAAGAGGATTGCGGGCTCCGCCGGCCATAACCGCAGTTCAAGCCGGGGGACTTGGCCGACCATGTTGAATTATAACTGTTGTGTCTGCGGAAACCCTGATGAGCATCATATAGGACGGGATCCGGGCGATATAAAAAGTTGGAGTAGTGGTTTATGAGCGACGTCTTGGTGGTGGCTCGTAGGGGTAATAAAAGGAAAGTTTGAGGAGTGTGGTATGTTTTTTTCATTTGGGAATGCATTCGGGATGAGCGCTGGCCTCGGAGGAATGATATGTAATGAAAATAGTATGAACGTAGACAACTCAACTTTTTGATCAAATTGGAAATACATGGAGCCATGTTGACTTTTCAATCAATTTTCTGGAGATTTTAATTTAGTATCTGAGTTCTTAATAGTCTAATTGCTAATATGAATGAATGCCTCATTTGGTAGTCTACTCGTGTTCATCAAAGTTGAAGTCTAAAATCAACTTGCAACATCATAATGCTCATTTATTGAACTTTTAAAATCTCATAGTTTTAACGCAATAAACCGTCTGTCGGTTATTATGCACCATATTCTAAAATTCTGCGAGTTCGAGCATATGAAGGACCGCTAATCGGTCCCAGCGCATTCGCCATTCTGTACTACATGGTTTATAATGGAGTCGATAAAATTATTTCGTTTCTATTTCAATATTGAATTACTTTCAGAGAAAATTTCTCAGAGGATAATTGTAAATAAATCTTCAATTAGAAAAATTATGTAACTTTTTGAGCAAACATTTCTTGCATACCCGCAAAATCGTTAAAAAGTTATATTAATAAAGTAAATAAAATCAACTTGGCTTAAGTTTCACTGTTTATTTGATGTCTGTTTCGGGTTTTTAGCCCATTTTCAAAACTGAAGAGAACAGAACTTAAAATCCTATTTATAATACTAGGGTAGATAACAGGTAAAATTTTGAAGAATGTGAAAATATGGTGTTAGTCCTAATCTTTTATAGAGAAGATCAATGGTGATAAATTAAAATCAAGTTGTTCATTTGTGATTGGTAGCTTCTTTTCATGTGCTAAACAAATTTCCAAACTATCTAAATGGTTAATTCTTCTGCTTTCATTACCTTCATGTGAAATCTCAATGTTCCAAAAAACCAGATGTTTTTTTATTATGCAATATACTTTTTATGTTTTTCTACCCTTATGTTTATAGATCGTCCTTTCCGATCTATGTGAAATGCAGGGCATTCATTAGAATATAATTTGTATATTCCGGTTTTTTCACACGTTTCACGACAGTCTTTGCTATTGACTAGGAGTGAACCTAAGTTTTTCTTATTTTTACAAATAGCATTAATATTATTTTGTTTTAGTCTATTGCAAATTTTGTTACTAATTTATGACGTGAAGTTTATTAGTAACAAAATTTGCAATAGACTAAAATAAAATAATATTAATACTATTTGTACAAATAAGAAAATTTTAGGTTCACTCTTAGTCAATAGCAAAAAATGTGGTGAAGCGTGTGAAAAAATCATATTGTAATGAATGCCCTGCATTTGACATAGGTCAGACAGGAGGATCTATAAACATTAGAGTAGAAAAACATAGAAAAGGCCTATTGCATAATAAATTAACAACTGGTTTTTCGGAACATTGTATAAATAACAACCATTTTAGAGATTTTAGTAGAACTGAGATTTTACACATAGGTAATAAAAACAGAAGAATGTTAGAAAGTTTGGAAATTTGTTTAGCACATGGAAAGAAGCTATCAATCACAAATGAACAAACTGAATTTCATTTATCTCATTTTTTTTATCTGCAAAAGATAAGGACCGAACTAACACTATATTTTTACATTCTTCAAAATTGTGCCTGTTATCTACCCTAGTATTATAATTAGGATTTTAAGTTCTGTTCTCTTCAGTTTTGAAAATGGGCTAAAACAGTAAAACTTAAGCCAAGTTGTTTTTATTTATTTTATTAATTTAAAAATGTATCACCAAGTGATATGCAAGAAATCAATATCATTTGAAAAGGATTGCGTAATTGTTCAGAACGTCGGATTTTCACTATTCAAATGTTCATAAAATGGTACGTTATGATGATGTGTCCAAAATATGATTAGAAAACTCAAATAAATGAAATAGAAAGGCTTTTTACTTGATAGAAGAAATATAACAAAATTTGAATATCAAAACAAATTGAAATATGTTTATCTTCTACAATTTTAATTTCCAAAAGAATTTTTTTTTTTATTCAAAAAACTTTTAGAATTAAATTAATGTCTAAAACAAGCACCGCTCACATTTGATAGACGTTTATAATCAAAACTCAATATACAATGTCAAATGAAATGAGTTTTGATTATAAACGTCTATTATGTTTTTATAAGGCAAGTAGTATTTTTTAAAGATAAAACCAGAAACAAAATTTTGTCTCCTTTGAATATTTATTTATTAATTTTAATTACTTTCGTATATCTGTTGGGTTATTTATTTCATTTGACATTGTATATTGAGTTTTGATTATAAACGTCTATTAAATGTGAGCGGTGCTTGTTTTAGACATTAATTTAATTCTAAAAGTTTTTTGAATAAAAAAAAAATTCTTTTGGAAATTAAAATTGTAGAAGATAAACATATTTCAATTTGTTTTGATATTCAAATTTTCAAATAAATGATTTAAACATTTGCTCACAGTTTCAGTTTTCGAAATATTTATAAAAGTCAGGTATAGCTTTAATAGCTTTCATGAATTATTATGGCTTGCAGGTAATGAAAATTAGTTCTTTAAAATGGCAAGTTGGATTATCGGAAAAAAATTAATAATCGTACGGTCATATCTGTTGAATGCGATGATTATTGAAAGGTTTTTCACAATACGGTAACGTTAACGATGCTTAAGGCTCTAATGATGTTTCCTATGAACCTATGAAAAAATTTCATAAAAAATCAACTAACAATATCTGGTACACTAAATGAACAAAACACATATATGTTCATCCTCATTTATTATAATATTATGAGTTGAACACATTACGAATTTTACTAAACTGTAGCTGCTTCAAATGCAAAAATTTTGTAACGCACAATATTTAAATAGATTTAGCTTTGACGCATCTCAAAATCATACCTTTCTTATATCATATCTGCTTACGTAGATTCTAACCTATTGTTAAGGAAATATCACATGTGTGCATTCAAAGTAGTATTAAAGAACTTTCCAGTCTGTTCCAAATGATGGTGCTCAAACACTGGATAACTTTCATTCATTCATTTCTGAAGGATTGGTACACGTCTATGTTATTAGGGAACTTCTTTCTTTGCAGAGATGATTTACCATAGTAGGTGAGAATATTGAATGTTAATTCGGTTTTTATATCAAGGTATACTTCGTAAATACCATTTCAATGCTGTTTTCTGACAATCATAGAGTCTTTTTTTGATGGCGAATAACTGTTATCAATTGATATTTGTTTGTTACTCTAAGGCCGGTAATGAAACATTGTCAGGATAGCAGCATTTTCGTTTTATTCACTGGAATTCTTTAAAATTCCCTGTTCATACCTTGTAATGAATCTTCAAGAAAAAAGATTCATTGAATCTTTTGAAAATTAAACATAATGAAATATTATCCATATTTTTCCGAGCCTCCATCGTTGCCACGTCCCCCAAGCAGTGTACAACTGCGATATCATTCACTCCCGAGTGTTTAATACAAATGGACGCCATCTATCCGTCCGACAAGGATGTTACCGTGCACAACAGCCGCCTCTTCATAAAACGACCAGCGTGATGGGCGCACCTGACATCAAAAATGATAAAATTTGTATAAAATAACGTTCAAGTGGCTGCATTGCCAGCCATTATTCGCACGTGCCTTCCTTCTAGAAGGCTTATTTATGTTGGGCCGTTATCTTCCCGTCAGTTGAACGTCAGTGATCTTTTCTTTATTGCCTTCGGCAAGATTGCAGGATAATGTTTCATGAAAGGGGAATGTTCCTGATACCTTTGTGTCAGGAGCAATACAATAGATGCGAAAATGCGAATGACGTTGAGATGTATCGTCCATTGGTTCTAGATATATGACGGTGCTTTTTCGATAGATTTGGTGGACATGTGTTAGAAATTGCTGGAAAGCGGTGATATGTTGTCGAAAGAAAACGGAGATATTGAACCGTCCTAATTTGACAGGAGACGGGTAAGGCTAGTAATATATTTCAGAAACAAATACAGATTACAGTCTAGGTTATTATTTAGCCTTTATTGAACCTGAATATATATAATCCGTCTAGAAAGTATCCCGAATTTATTATTTTTCATGATTTTAATATAACTATTTCTTTCAACATTCTAACGACCAGTTTCATAAACAACATCAAAAGGCTCTTTTATGAAAAAGGATCCTTTAAATGGGATCATCAGTTTCATAAATTCACATCGACCGTCCTTTACTTAAAACTTTCTTTAATGCGCCGGTCATATGTTTCCGACTGTTGGCTATCCTGAGAACTAGTGATTTTACGAATATAGTTGGTGATATTCTGTAAAAATTGTGAGTTATGCGTCGGAACTTGTAAAAAGAAAAAGAAAACAAGCATAAATAAGTCTTTGCATAAACATGGTTATGTGCAGAAGACAGTATATTAGAATTTGTATCATTATTACGTGCGAACTGCTATATTTTAGTAAACGTGAGTTATATGAATGAATATGGAAGAAAAGAGAAAAAAGTATTACTTTTAAACCTGAGGAGGACCTACGTCTCTTGGAATTGATTGAAAAAGAGAATTTTAATGTTATTTGATAAAGTTGAGCAGAGAATAGCAACTGCTTTCAGCGCAACAGTTCTCCATTGGAGAAATGGCTCAAATCCAAATATGAAAATATAAAAACTAAAACTAGAAAGGTGGTAGCTGCTCAACGCAGTCATATTAAAGGGACTGGTGGTGGGGCCCCATTGAAATTGAGAAAGCCAATTTCCAAACAGTTGAGCCCAAGTGTTACGAACCCACTTGCCGAAGCGAAGGAGATGTATTATAAAAAATAACAGCTCTAGTAGAAGCTCAGATAGTGGCTATCAAAGAATATAATAGAAGAAATGAAGAAGAGCATTTGAAGTTTGAAATATTATTAGATATGCAAATTATAGAGATGAAGAGAAAATTGAATAATAATAATTTAAATCTTTTTTTTATTTTGAACGCACTTTCTGGGAAAAGTGGTATTAGAATTATATCAGCATTGCTGCAGACTATGGAATCCTCTCAAATTGGAATTAAAAACAGAAATTTCAATAACACAATATTTTTATTTCCTTATTCTCACTTGAAACTTTTTCAGATATTACCTAATGTAAAACAATGAATCAGAAATACAAACAAAGAAACCTATTTGAATACATACCTTGTAAAATCTTATGAAAATTATATGAAATCTTGTCATGTTGAAGACACAACTTGAATATGAAGAACAGATTCACAAGCGACAAAAAAATTTATTTTCAATTATTATACAAATATAAATTATGAAGTAGTAAAATGTTCATTAATAATTAACTGTCTCATTTTACGAGCTGCACCAATTCAAATACATACCTTAAGTAAAACCGTATGAGAATTGTATGATATATTGTCATGTTGAAGGCACAAATTGAATATGAAGAATAGTTTCACAAGTGGAAAACAAATTGATTTTCAATTATCACACAACTATAAATTGTAAATAAGCAAAATGTTCATAAATAATCGACTGTCTCACTTGACGAGCTGCATTAACAATAGTTGAATTTGTTTGAAAGTCCTTTCCCTCCTACACATCATGCAATCATTCATTTGGGAATATTTCGTTCCACCACATTTCTAGTTCGTATAATTGACTCCTTATATAAATTTTCAGCTGTAATTATAGCTTCCTGTAACTTTGTCATAAGATAAGTCTGCAAACTATAACCACTATCACCAAGTTACAGATACGGTCCAAATTTACCATTCTCAAATTGTTTCTTCAAGACACTGTTATTAAAGATTGTTTGATCATGTGTTGAGCCAGATCATCTAGCTACAATATTTCTGATTCTCAAGTCTGAATCACACACGGTTTGAACGTTAAGGGCAAAATAATGTTTTCGACGAAAGATCTCTGCATCATCACCACCTGGAGAAGTGATTTCAATAAAGGTGCAATCTATAGCACAAATGACACGTGGAAAACTAGCAATTGCATAAAACTTTTCTGTTGCTTGCATTTCATGATCACCTTCACATATCTTTATATATTGTGGACACAGGGTGCGATTGCAAAAGAAACTTTTCGAATAATTCTAGAAGCAGAACGTTTAGAAATTCCCATGAAATGTCCGGCTGTTTGTTATCAGCATATTTCCAGTTCCATAGAATCTCTATTTCAAAAGTAGTTGGTTCATCGGTTCAATACAGCTGCTTCTGAAAATTGTCAATATAATGATTTGGTATATAGAAAATTATATCAACAAAATAATGAATCCAAATTTGTTTACCTGTTAGGTGAGAAGTACAATTGATCTGCAATTTTTTGAAGCAAAGATAAATCAGTTGGTTTTGTCAGGCGAAAACGATCGAAGAAATCTAGATCATCTAACGTGAAAAAATGTTGTTCCTCCTTCTGTAAATTTTTGGTCTTCTCACAATAATGTCATCATCTGATGAAGAACTAAAGCTTGAATCAGCATTCAACATTTGGTTGAGCTTCTCGTTAAAGGATCCTTTTCCAGCCGTAAAGGGTCGATTTTCTCACTTTAAGTTAAAGGACGCTTTTAAGTTTCCTCTAACCTTAAAATTTGCTTATAAAACGCGTTTTATAATTAAAGGAGGCTTTAATTTTGGTTATAAAACTGGCCGTAAGACAAAATTATTGTATAAAATAGGTTGTGCAGATAGTCGGCCAAAGTTGCATTGCAACCCTATTTGTTAAATATTGTTGATTTTCAACAGGAATACAATTTATGAAATAATGTCGCAACTAGAAAAACAAAACAGGTAGAATATTATGGAGGTGCACTAATTTCGGACCTTCTTCACCTTAGTCAAGTGTTTACAGTTAAATGGAGGGTGTATAGGTAAATAAGATGAATAATTTGTTATAAAATCTCATATCAATCATTACACCTATAAAAAAGTTTCATCACCCTATGTCATACACATAACCAGAAGGCGGACGTACAAACAGCTGATACTTCCATATTTCACGAGCTTGAGAATCTGGCCGAGCACTGCACTCATCAAGATTTATCGAAGGCATAACTCATATCGAACCATCCTTTCCCATATTCCTTGCATGACTTATTCCCTTGGATGAGCCATCATGCGTGATACTCACTCAATTTCAACTTTCACAGACGGAATGTATCATTCCCGAATTCCCTGAATGGGCATGTTACAGACGTTGATATGAAAAGTTGTGTTGCAGTCCAATATATCGGAATATAATCCATCATTCCGGCTAGGAGTAGGGTGGTTTTCGGCCGAGTTCCCGGCAATTATTTTTAGGAGTGCGGTTTGCTTGTCCCCCGAGCTCTATTCGACGGAACTTATTGATGCTTTTCGGGGTAAGGTCCAAGAAGTTTCCTCTTTGGGTTCGGGCAACTTTCCGATAATGGGGCCACGGTTAAATATGTTATGGAATCGAAGAGCAAACCACCATCTTTAATTCGATTCGGCTGAAAGATATAACCGAATGAAATTATATTGGTTGGGTCTGGTGGCAATTACTGTTAACAACGAGGTCGAATTATGTTTGTAGGAAAATTTCCTCCCTTGCTTTCAGTTTTACTGGAAGTGTATGTCTTTTATTGCACCACAGTCTGCTCGTAAACTTAGAATTATTGATGGATCTAATATTTTTTTAAATCTACTCGAAAAAACACTCACAATATTCAGGTATGGAAAAGACAGTTTGAAACATAGGAAATTCAGTGTTACGTTTGTCCATATCGGCTGAAAATAAAGTAAATCCAAATGATTAGTGTAGAAGAAAAAATTCAGATCATAAAATGGCACTTTGATGGTCAATCAATTCAAGAAACAATAACTTCATTTACTGTTGCCTTTGACGATAGGCCGATTCCTTCAAGTTCGGCTATTCCTAAGATGATTAAAAAATTCGAGAAATGTGGGTGTTTACTATGATAAAGACATTGCAGGACTGATAAACCACCAAAAAACATTAGTGAAATTCGTCTGAAAAAAGGGGTAGATCTGTGTGCTGCTGTTGAAACTAGTGCACTTTGTCCGAGTGAACCAATTGCTGAAAAAGTCAATCTGAGCGATAGAAGTGTTCGGAATATTTTGAAAAGAAACGGTTACCGATGTTATAAGGTTCAAACATACCAAAAAATGTTTCCGGAAGACCATATCAAACGATTTGAATTTTGTGAAACTATCATGGAAAAAGTAAATGAAAATAGTTCATTCTTTAATAATATCTTATTCACTAATGCTTCATCGTTTTCCTTGAACAGAAAACATAACCCATCAGTAGTAAGATATTGGTCTAGGAAGAATAAGCATCTGAGTATTCCTGTGCGTACCCGGTATCCACAAAATTTTAATGTTAGGATAGGAATACTAGATTGTTCTGATTGTCCCTCTTTTTGAGTGATATTGATGACTACGCGCAATGTTATGAAACAGATCAAAGAACATCAAAGACACCAACCTAAATCTGCGCTAGGATATCATCTGAACGAATCAAATCCAAACACCAACTTTGACAATGTGACGATTTTACAAAACTACCATAAAATGATATTGCTTGAACAACACGAGATCTCAAGACATAAAGATAGTCCGTCTTTACTGAATGAACTTTCAGATTTTAATGATAGAAACAATAATATATTCAAACTCATAGACTCCCGCCAATGAGACAGATCCTTCAAACTTCCTGTCTCCCCAATATGACAAACGACAGCTGACAACTTCATCCTCGCTTCTCCCGCTTCTGTTTACGTTTGTTGTAGTTATCATACGCTGCTTTTCACGAAGATAATTCGGAAGAATTTTTCCACATTGGAGAAAATAGATTGTATATAAATAAAAGTCTGAGAATTAAAACAATAAATGAATAAAAAGATTATACTGAAATTGCCTCTATAACGGTAGATACTCGATTGCATATTCTAACCTTAAATTAATTTTAACACGTACTTTGACTCATATTTTATGTTTTTAAATTTCCTGAATCATGTTAATCTATTGTATGTACTTTCAGCTGGCCTGATGATGGTTCTAAATTGAACCGAAATCCATCGCCAAAGTATTACATAGAATGAAACGAGTGTGTTTCTTAATACCTATTATATTCGTTAAAATTCAAACATACTATGGAAGCATTCATTGCAAAAATATTCCGACAGTTCGACAGCTACCAATTAATTTAGATGACGTCTGGTTTCAACAAGATGGCTGTCCCAGTCACAACGCAAGAATATTCACACAATATCACAGGACGACTTTTTCAGACCGTGTCATTTCTACAAATGGCACGATCAAATGGCCTCCCAGATCACCAAATTTATCTCCCAATTATACTACTCTGTCAAGAAAGTACCGGGAATTTTCAATTAAAACAACATTTTTACATCTAATCGTCAAAATTTTTTGGGTCGTCTTCAAAATAGGCTCCATTTGCTCCAATACATCTATGCCAACGGCACTTCCAATTATCGAAACATTTTTTATAGGCGCTTTCCGGGATGAACTTTAGCTCTCGCCGAATTTTGTTTTATGGCTTCAATCGACTCAAAACGGGTGCCACGAAGGGGCAATTTTAGTTTTGGGAAGAGGAAAAAGTCGCAGGGAGCCAAATCCGGCGAATACGGTGGTTGCTGAAGCACGTTTGTTGAGTTTTTGGCGAGAAAGTCAGTCAGAATCGTAGCTCGGTGAGAAGGCGCGTTATCGTCATGCAAAATCCATGAGTTGTTCGCCCACAAATTTGGCCGCTTCTTACGGATACGCTCACGCAAACGTTTCATAACGCCTAGCTAATACTCCTTGTTTACCGTCTGACCCTCTGGAACGAACTCGTAGTGCACCACGCCACGGATATCGAAGAAAACAATGAGCATCACCTTCATTTTCGAGCGGCTTTGGCGTGGTTTTTTCGGTTTCGGCTCATTTTTTGCCACCCATTCCGATGATTGCTGGCTTGTTTGCATATCGTACTCGTAGACCCAGGTCTCATTACCAGTTTTAATGCGTTCCATGAATGTAGAATCGGAAATACATCGATCCAGCATGTCTGAAGCAACCTGTTCGCGATGACGTTTTTGAAGAAAATTCAGTTCTTTCGGTACGAGTCGTGCGGCCACCTTTCTCATGCCCAAAATATCAATCAAAATCGTACGTGCGGACTCGTGGGATATCTTAAGATCATGTGCTATCTCTCTCAAGCTGGTACGACGGTTTTCCAGCACCCTTTCCTTAATTTTATCGACGTTATCTTCGATCGAAGCCGTCGATGGGCGACCACTTCACGACCGTCCTTGAAGGCTCTGTACCACTGATATGCACGAGTTTTCGATAGAGCATTATCACCAAAGGCCTTTTGCAACATGCATCGGCACACGAAAATTCATTTGCAACACAAAACTTTAAACAAATTCTTTGCTCAAAGTAATCACCCATAGTAAAAATCGGCACGCAATCTGACATCGACTGACTTAATCAGCTGTTGCAAACACACTAGTTGACAGATCCCGCTCAAGCTGGGCATAGTAATTAAGGACAGTGGTACCAACTCAGGAAAAAAAAATTTTACCTGCCTCATTGCCCCGCCAGATTTAAATCGATAATTCCCGGTCTTCCTTGACAGAATGTATATTTTTTTCATGCCTATACCGAGAATACATTGAACACCCCTCGTAGGCCTAAGGGATACGCAGATGTTCCCAACTATACGTGTTCGGTGAGATGTAAGATTAAAGAAGAACTGAATGCAGAAAGCTTTCATATCGGTTTCTGAGACAAAATATGCGATCAAAACTTTCGCGCGAATAACAACTACACAATCACAGAACATAAATCTTTGAGCAGCCCGAAATTCGAAAACAAAACAGCGAACAGGTGTAGAATTTCCTCCTCTACTAAGTGATTGTCATCAAAACTGACAAATGTTTGCGTCTTCCATTATTCCGGAGTACGGACATGAAAATCTCGAAATAATTAAAAGAAGTGTTTGAGTATATATCAACGGTTCAAGTTCATAACTCCTGAGGTTGTTCTTCCGTATCAAACTTTCGGACAAGTTTCACTTTTCCGAAGCTTACGCACGCCCGTTTAGTATCTCTGACGTTTAACAAACGCTTTGTTTGGGCAGGTGAGTTTCAGATGCCGGAATCCCAATTTGGGGAGTTTTCAAATTCAGTTTCCCGAAATTAATCTCGGGTATGTTTTCTCACGATATCCCTCCCTCAGTGTTCCGTAAGTATTTAAGCAGCGGCAGCTTTTAATATCGGGTGTATATTACAACATCGAAATTATTGGATGCATTATGAGACGGTTTTCCGCTTTAATCCCTCAAAATTGCCTGGATTAGATGGGAAGGCATGCTACGAGGGTTTTTGTAGGATATGTGCCGATGCATCGCAATTTTTAACCGTTTTATTTTCGACACGTTTTCTGTAGTATCCCATAAAGTAAGTAGTAGATAAATTCAATGAAAAATTTATTCAGTTCACTTTTAATGAGAAAAGATTTATCACTGATATATTAGTGTTTTTTTCAGTTGAAGGAATATTTTAAACTCATAACAAACGATTCTTCTTTCCTTAAGTAGGTGTTTCAAACATAAAAAAGCTCATTTATGAGGAGTGTTATCTAAGGTAATAGAAAGTTTTATAAATCGAGTCAGTGTAACATACATCTGTGTAACAATTCCATACTCAAAACAAGCTCGATAAGGTTTTGTTGATTACGAGGGCAAATTGCAGACATGCGAACGTTTCAAACTGGTTGGGTTTTATCAGTGCAATGTATGTCAATGACCACAAATCTGTCAAGTATCTATATTCACTATACACTAAGATATTAATCATACTCTAGCACCACCTGCAAACATGCAAACATACATACAAAACATACCTTTGCGTGCTAATTCAAGTAAAGAAATGTATTTTCGATATTTTCATGCTACAAACGCAGAAACAACTTTCATCATGCTCAAATCAGGTTATAATATGCTGTAATCCTCATAATAATTATATTGATATTCAAATAACTTCATTCAGCTGATCTGTATCAAATATTGTTAATAAGGAATGTGAGCTAGGGTAATAGAAAGTTCTACAAATCGCGATAGTGTAACATACATCTGTATAACAATTCCATACTCAAACTTTTCAAATTTTGAATTCCTCGAAAGTAATTGATTAAATGTTAATCAATTAGTATGCAAATTCTTGGTTAAGCATACTTCAAATGGGATTGAAAGAGGCAGTCGTTTCAGTGTAGTATCGAACTCTCATTGCGTTGAAAACACTATTTTGTTCGTTCAATAGTTCTTTGAACTTTTTTATCCGTTGCTCACTTTAAGTGGTTTCACTGTTGGGTTCACTTATCACAAATTATTATCTAATTACAAATATATAATGTAGATAACCCATTCACTTCCAGGCCTTTACTGCGTAATGGGTTATTAAGAGAATGAGTTCCTTGGAATGTTAAAGTGAAATGCGAAGAGTAGAGATAAATGTGTTTCATAAGCTAAGAGAACTTAAAACTCGCGAGTGGTTTATTTTGTGCTTTTTGGGCAAGTGATTATTTCGGGACTGTTTCTTCAAGGGTACTTTGTAGCTTACTCAGATGAGAGAACTGTTTGATTTTAACTTGAGAGACAAAGAGAAATGTGATCAGAATTTACTTCTAGAGAATGTGTGCGGGATCAGAACGAAATGTTCGAAGAGAGAATATTGTGACCGATTGAACGAAGCACGAAGAGAGAATATTGTGACCGATTGAACGAAGCACAAAGAGAGGGCTAACCAACGGCTTCGAGGGATGTTCAACTTTAAATCTTTTAGCTAACAGTTAGCCAAAAAATGTACTCATCCTATACAAACAGTAAGCGGCTAACTGTTTGTATAGGGTGGGTATCGCGTGACGGTCTGGTCGAGGGAATGTCTTCAGCTGTGAACCTTTTTACTAACTGTAGTGAGAGAATTCTTTGTCAAGTAAATTCCGAGACGACATTCGACTGTTGTCGTCTTGAAACGGCTAAAACGGTTATAATGGGTTTCTACGAAAAATCTGAAGGACAAATAGTTTCGTTTTTTAACTGGTGTTTAGGCCTGTTTAGGTTTCTATGAATTAAATGAGACATATTTGAAAGCCCTGAATTGTTGAACTCTAGAGAAGTAATCGTTATGTACCTGCATAGTGAATTAAAAATTCCTTGTTCGATGTAAATTCCATCAAAAACCTTATCGAGTTTGTTTAACTATGGAATTGTTATACAGATGTTTGTTGCACTGCCTCTATTTGTAGAACTTTCTGTTACAGATACTGAAAAGACAGGTGTATGTTCTACTCGAATTATAATGAGGCGTTTTTCAATATTACTTGTCAGGAATATTTATAACCATAAAACAATATGATAGAGTTCATACACAGATTATACCTTTTCTCTTCAAATGAATCCATTTTGACAATCGCAATATTTCTGAAATCAGTGTCTGAACAGAGTATAAGATGACAAAAAATAAATATTGTCCATTCAATATCACATATAAATATTTTTCCACTGTGTGTCTTGGGATCTTATATTTTCAAAAGCGACATGTCTTTCTTACAGTTTATGTTATGAATAAACATTTTTGTAAGTTCTTCTCGTACATATGCATCTTACTGAGTCATTAAGTTCAACATTAGTTATATTGTTAACGGACCGTCTGACCGGTCGGATAGAATTACTTTTGATCTCGGATTCTTCATCAGTCAGTCTAGACTAGTCTTTTCAGACTATATTCAGCTCAACAATGAATAATTATATATATTTAGCACGCTGTACTCTTGAACAAACGCGCAAAATGATCGACGTTCTGTCACCAGCCTGCATAAATTTGAAGATACTTCTCAGTTTTTCGAAAACTATAATTATTATTGAATAAAAGTGAATTTCTGAGTGCACATTGAGAATCTTCCAACCGGTCAACTATTGAGAACATTTCGTACAGAGAGGCAGTTATCGATTCCTGGTAATTGAAACAAAATATTTCATTTCACCTTTATGGTATACCTTCCTGAACTTGACCCTTTCCAGTGGCATAGTATTCAGGTTTTAAGCACCCACTCGACCAATATTCGCCATTAGATACCATTAGTTTCTGTTTTGGTCTGAAGATTATAAGGGACACTAATTCCATTATCAAATATTCACCTCGCTCCTGCCATGCTGTGATCTGCATATTGAATCGTGGAGGGTCGTCTTTCAGCAGACTAAGTAGCCTGGAGAACTCTTCAATTTCGAAAGAACGATACGTTGGACGTACTGCTTTTTGTTATACAAATAGTGTTATAATTTGCAAATTAAATCGAAGGGATTATGTCGTTCATGCAAAAACATAACAAAAGATAAATGGGTATTAAAAGTATACATAGAATATACAAAGGATATATATATATATATATACATATACAGTTTCTGTTGTTATATCGGATGTTTTTTTTAGAGTGATGCAACTTTAAATTTTATAACATTTATGTTTTAAAAATAATTTCCGGCATATGTCTACCACGACTAGCTCTGAGAAACTGCATTCGACCAGACCAATTTTGGACCACTTCTTCGAGTAATTCAGGCCTTATTTCATCAATAACACGAGTAATGTTGGCCTCCAAAGCGTCTATTGCTTCTGGTTTATCAGCATAAACCAATGACTTGACATAACCCCAAAGAAAATAATCCAGTGGACTTCCAAAGCGTCTGTTGTTCCTGGTTTATCAGCATAACCGAACGACTTGACATAACCCCAAAGAAAATAATCCAATGGAGTTATGTCGCATCATCTTGGAGGCCAATAAATTGGACCATTTCTCGAAATAATGTTATCGCCAAATCTTTATTTCGATAAATCGATTGTTACGGTAGCAGCATGAGGTGTAGCACCATCTTGTTGCAACCAAAACACTTCTGGGTCGATACTATTTAAGTTTTGAAACAAATAATCACTTATCATCGATCTGTAATGAGCACCATTCACTGTAACATTAACTCCAGCATCGTTCTTAAAGAAATATGGACCGATGATGCCTCCAGCGTGTAAAACACACCAAACAGTGCATTTTTTAGGATGCAATGGAACCTGCAGAACTTCTTGTGGATTGTTTTCACTCCATATACGGCAATTTTGCTTGTTTACATGAGCTTTATCGCTAAACACAATTTTGCGATAAAAAAGAGGATCAACTTCAAGCTGTTCTAGGGCCCAATCAGCAAACAAACGACGCTTATTATGGTCAAGTGGCTTTAGTTCTTGAACCAATTGGATCTTGTATGGGTGTAGACCAAGATCTTCACGCAAAATTTTCTATGTGGTGGATACACAGAGCCAACTTGTTGTTGTCAACGTCGACGAATAGACAAATCTAGGTCATCATTAACACTATGACTTACAGCAACGAAATTTTCTTCTGTACGTACAGTTCTTTGTTGTGTTGTTGTTGTTTTTGCATCGAGTAGAGAAAATGTTGTCCGAAATCTATCGATAGTTCGACGAATAAGCTGCTCTGATGGACGATTATGTGAACCATAAATTTCACGATGTGCTCTATAAGTTTGGCGAATAGAACACTGATTTTGAAAATAAATTTCAACGATTTGTAAACGTTGTTGCGGCGTGAGTCTTTCCCTGATAATTTGTCAATGCTTACTGAACAGAAATGTCAGAACAACATGGCTTCTACCTGCTGTCAAATCACAGTTATCCATATCGAAAGTTCTATCACTCTAAAAAAACACCCGATATGTCCGCATACGTAGAATCCAACTCATTACAGCGAATAGAGTGGCTATGTTACTTTAATCTAGTATCAAAGGACCTTCCAGTTTGTTTAATATAACCTCCCATGAGAGTTGGTAAACATCTGATGACTGTGATTCATTAATTTTAGTTTAAGGGTTTTTTTTTTTCAATTTTGCCCAAGAAATCATTGGTTCGGGCGAAGGTGATACAATTTTGACAATTAATAAATCACACTATTCTAGAATAAAGAAATATGGGTGTTCTTTCCTCAATAATAAGTTGGATTATATGTATGCGAAACATCCAATAAGATTTTGCATAAAGAACATGAGGGTTGAAACTGAATCATTTAGAAATTTTAGGAATAAACTGATCGGGAAATTCTGGGAATGTATTGAATGACTAAAGCAAGTAATCTTGTTCACCTCTATTGTTTTAATTCTTTTAAGCACCCGGTGGTTTTCCCAAATGTAATGAAAAACTTGAACAAGTAAGTGTACAATGAATTTCTATCAAATAAAAGCCAACACGATTAAAAAAACAATAATTTTAATTTGACTTTTTAAATGTAACAAAAGTCAGCTAGTGAAGAATCGTGGGAATACCATGATTGTAGTGCAAAATTTGCAGTGTTTTTAGCGGGAAATTCGTTTATAATGATAGTCATAGCTCAATAATCCTCACGTTACTTTAGTTTATCCGATTCCTTTCTTTTTGATGTCTCCTCATCTTATCCTCTTATCACATTTCATCTATATCTATCACTCGTCGAAGTTTACAATCTCTCCACTTTTTCCCCGATAGCATTTTCCTTCAAATCTGAACATCAACCTGCGTGAGAGCATTTCAGATACGGAACGTGCAATACTTGATACGCTCCACAAAAAACCCTTTCAACATCGATCTGATATATAAAATTCGTCCTGGCATATACACCGAACGCTCCTCTTCAAACACACTCAGATAAAACACCGGAAAATAACAAAAACCCAACTACTTATCCGTTATCTCCAGTCGAGATTCTGTTTTCTGTTACATCCAGCCCCGATGTTATTTTTGGAGCCTTGGAGAGTGTTCCGGCCATAAATGATTTCCCAACGACTGAATGGGTACTTTGAATCTGTTCGGAAAACAATAAAGGTCGGGTGTTAATCTGAGATTGTCTCGGTGGGTTGGAAATTTCGGTATTTCTTTTCGCGGTTCGTTTCTTCATACGGGAAGAAGAAATTTTTCATCAGTAAATTGTTCTCAACAAGATGGGAATGCGAAAGATGTTGACCAAGTGACTGATAGATTTTATTTCAATTTTATTGCTTCGAAAATTTCAAAGGTTTGTATGGTATGTTGGATGAAACTTCTTGATAATGGAAATTTAAAATCTATTAGGAGTACAAAATTTGAATATCAAAACAAATTGAAATATGTTTATCTTCTACAATTTTAATTTCCAAAAGAATTTTTTTATTCAAAAAACTTTTAGAATTAAATTAATGTCTAAAACAAGCACCGCTCACATTAAATAGACGTATATAATCAAAACTCAATATACAATGCCAAATGAAATAAATAGCCCAACAGATATACGAAAGTAATTAAAATTAATAAATAAATATTCAAAGGAGACAAAATTTTGTTTCTGGTTTTATCTTAAGAAATACTACTTGCCTTATAAAAACATGAACACACTTGAAGGACTTCCCAAAGAATATAATTTATTTGAAATATTATATATAACAAGCATCTGCTTGTTTTAGACATTAATTTAATGCTAAAAGTTTTTTGAATAAAAAAAATTCTTTTGGAAATTAAAATTGTAGAAGATAAACATATTTCAATTTGTTTTGATATTCAAATTTTGTTATATTTCTTCTATCAAGTAAAAAGCCTTCTCAAAAAAAATTTAAAATTCAAACAGCTCCTTCTGGATGTTGCAGTTTCTTTGTCAGTATATATTTGGTCTTTTAGATGTTTATTTCAAGACTCCACAAAGGATACTCTTCTATTAGTTTTCTTGTCATGTATTCGATATCGTCTTTATCTTGAGCTGTGACTATTTGGTCATCCGCGAATGAAAAGGTGTAAAGTGTTGTTCCATCGTCCAGCGAGATACCCATATTTCGACATTTCCTTTTGTAGCTCCACAGAGCTCGTTCTAGGTACATTTTGGACAACGTTGTTGCAAAAATGCATCCCAGGTTCAGGCAGTCGTAGAATAACCACTTTTCGTCACCACTCGCTGCTGTGTAAAAAACCTCTTTTTTTGCCCTTGAAGCAACTGCTCACAAGAAAATAATCGCCTTTCCAGATCTCTTGGTTTCAATTAATAAGGATACCAATTGCCTTAATTTTGAGCTAGGCCCATAGATTTCAAACGTATAGGGTCTGCTTGTTGGGTCATTCCCAACGTATGTGCAAACTCTCCGTGCGCTAGATTCGCATCTTCATCGAGTAATGTCTGCATTTCATTGTTTATTTATTTTAGGCTGGTCCAAGCGAGGGCTATATTTAACGCTGAAATCACTTCTTTTGAAGTGCTGAAACCTTTCAGCACTCACATGCTGACTTGTAACATGAAGCATTATCACCTTAAACTTCCACAAGCATACGACGAGCGCAAATGCTGTGCAGTTTTAAAAAAAATCTAATAATTTCTGAAGCGTAACAAAAAAAGTTTTATATGAAACTCAAAGCAGTTCAAACTGGATGCTATTGGCAGATGGATGGATTTTTTTTTGATTTCAAAGATTAATTTTTTGTGAAAATAATAAACTTACATATTCAGTTGATAAAACTGAAAACTCATGATGTATGTCATCCCTCAGTATAATACATAAACTACTGCTATTATATTAGTCAACTTTATAGCCCTTTGTGTAACATAATAATTTCTCTCAACAATTCCCTTCAATCTTCTCGCCGAAACCTGACAATCATAAAGCACATTGTAGATGTAATAAACGGCGTTGTTTCGGCAAATGTTGTTATTAACTTTATGCGTTGTAAAAACGGTCGTTACACTCCTTTCGATTCGGGAAAAAATTGTGAAATTCCCGAAAGTATTTCCCAACAATTTTCACTTTATGTGTCGTTTCAGTGTGTGCGTTGTTATTGGTGGATTATTATAAAAATTCTATGGTGTTGAATGCGGCCATTTCAGGGGAAATTAAATTTTTCATTTAGGTCCAAGGCATTGGGAGTACCTCAGCCGTAGAGGTCAGTAAATTTGTTGAAATGGGATGGAACGGTTAATTGACTTACATTTCATTTCGCTATATAGGATGTTTTCAGAGGCTTGTGTTTGGATCGTGTTGGCCATTGTACACAATAATCACATAATAAATACACATATATGTTGATTTCTATTTATTATTTCAAGTTGCCCACATGGCGCGTTACGTTTTACATAGTAAATTTTTGAAATGCTTATGAACAACCGGTCTAAAAGTTGGTGACATACTGTATTTAAATGGTTTCTGATAGTGAATTGTTGTCTGTTAGAAGGCCCCTCTTTTTTAACCGGGTTTTTATCACGTTCCGCTTGTAAACCTCTGTACCACTATTAGGTGTTATCTATTGAAATATTCAAAATATTTATCACTTTTGTTTAAATACCTCTGTACCACTGTTAGGTCTTCAGTTGTCTGATGACGGGATAGTTAATTTCCCGAAACTCGAGTCACAAGAAAATGTGTAAAATATATTTTTATTGGTAGTAAAACATAGTAATTTCTACAATTTGTTTTAATTTTTTTTTTAATTAAATGGTTTCTGGGTTCAACAACGTGTTAATAACTTTGGGTAAAACCACCGGGTTCCTAATAGAGGTGTATAAAATAACTCAGTTTGTTAATTTGATAAATTCCTTGAATTTTCTAACAGATTTATTCCAAATTTTTCTGAAAGGTTCAGTTTCAGACATTTATTTTCTGTATGCAAAATTTCAATACGCTTATCAAAATCATGTTTTCTCTTTTGTTAGATATTTTGCGTACGTAGAATCCAACTTATTATTCAGGAGAGAGCGTCATTGTTCCTTTATTCTAGTGTTAAAGGACCTCCGCTTTATCCAATATAAGTTTTTGGGCAGAACTACATGATTATTGGTTAAACACCTGATAATTGAGTTTTATTCATTTCAATAAAATAATATGAGGTTTTTTACTTGATAGAAGAATTATTACAAGATTTAAATATCAAAACTGATTTATTCTGTTAGACTCCTACAAATTTCAATTTAAAAAAAAAATTATTCATGAACTTTTAGAATTAAAGTAATGCCTTATAAGCACTGCTTAAATTTGGTAGACATATGAAATCAAAGCTCATTATATATAATAATATCAAATGGAATAAAAAAAAACCAACGAAATATAAATTATCAATTAAAATTACTAAATAAATACTTGAAGGAGACAAAATTTTGTTTCTGATCTTATATTTATAAAAACCAGATCTTTTTCAAAAAAGGAAAATATTAGGAGTACAAATAAGTTTACGCCGTTTTATTGTAGATGGCGCGGCACGGAGTTTCGGTTAGCTGTCGCAGATGATAACCGGCTTAAAAAAGAGTTTGGACATTCAGGAACAACATAACCTATTAATATCATTGATTTTATATTGGTAAAATATAATTTTCATAAGTTGAAAATGTCAAAATTTGAGCCAAGTAAGCGTCATTTGCGGGAAATATTAGTTTACTTCTTTAATTTAGAGAAATCTGCTGCTGAGGCGCATCAATTGCTCGTAGAAGCATATGGTGAGGGTGCTTTGAGTGGGAGAACGTGTCGAGTGTGGTTTCAAAAGTTTAAAAACGGTGATTTCGACGTACAAGACAAAGATCGCAGTGGAAGGCCAAAAATTTACGAGGATGCAGAATTGGAGGAATTATTGGAGGAAGATGCATCTTAAACACAAATAGAACTTGTTCTAACATTAGAAGTCACATAGCAAGCAGTCTCACATCGTTTAAATTTAATTTGTGTTAAAAAACGGCGGAAACTTATTTGTACTCCTAATATATTTTTAAGAACTTGTCCAAAACTAATTTATTTAAAATATTTAATATATTTAAATGTATTGAATCTTTCAAATAAACTAGTTTTGGAGAAATTCTTAAAATTATGTTTCGCATTTTTGAAGATTCGGTTTTCATAAATATATGATCAGAAACAAAATTTTGTCTCCATCAAGTATCTATTTATTGATTTTAAATGATAATTCATATTTTGTTGGTTTTTCAATTCCATTTGATATTATATAATGAGTTTTGATTTCATATGTACTTAAGTTAAGCAATGCTTATAAAGCATTAATTTAATTCTAAAAGTTTTTGAATGAAAAATTTTTTGAAATTAAAATTTGTAGGAGGATCACAGAATAACTGTTTTGATATTTGAAAGTTATTCATTTCAGACTCACAGTTTTTGAAATTATTCCTAATAAATTATTTGTTCTGAAAGAAATATCTAGTGCTTTTTTTAGAGTTATAGAACTTTGAATTAAAATAAAACACATTTAAATTAAAATTGAAGCCAATTTTTTTTTATTTGAAAGATAATTGTAACATTTATGTTTTAAAAATTTCCGGCATATGTCCATCACGACTAGCTCTGAGGAACCGCATTCGACCATACCAATTTTTGGACCACTTTTTCGAGTAATTCGGGCCTTATCTAATCAATAACACGAGTTATGTTGGCTTCCAAAGCGTCTATTTTTCCTAATTTATCAGCATAATCCAATGACTTGACATAACCCCAAAGAAAATAATCCAGTGGAGTTATGTCGCATAACTCATTTTTCAGGATGCAATGGAACCTGCAGAACTTTTTGAAGATTATTTTCATTCCATATACGGCAATTTTGCTTGTTTACATAGCCGTTCAACCAGAAATGAGCTTCATCACTAAACACAATTTTACGCTAAAAAAGTGGATCAAATTTAAGCTGTTCTAGGGCCCAATCAGTAAACAAACGACGCTTATTATGTTAAGTGGCTTTAGTTCTTGAACCAGTTGGATCTTGTATGGATGTAGACCAAGATTTTTACGCAAAATTTTCCATGTGGTGGATGCACAGAGTCCAAATTGTTGTGAACCGACGAATAGGCAAATCTGAATAATCATTAACGCTATGACTTACAGCAGCGAAATTTTCTTCTGTACGTATAGTTCTTCGTCTTGTTGTTGTTGCACCGAGTAGAGAAAATGTTGTCCGAAATCTATCGATAGTTCGACGAATAAGATGATGGACGATTATGTAAACCATAGATTTCACTAAGTGCTCTATAAGTTTGGCGAATAGAACACTGATCTTGAAAATAAATTTTTAAACGTTGTTGCTGCGTGGGTTGTTCCATGATAATTTGTCAATGCTTATTGAACAGAAGTGTCAGAACAACGTGGCTTCTACCTTCTGTCAAATCACAATTATCCCTATCGAAAGTTCTATCACTCTAAAAATAAACACCCGATATTTATGTCTATGTAATGAGAAATTTTTTTACTGGTTTAACATAGTAGGTGAGGGAATTGCATATTTTTCGGTTTTGAGGTATATTCCGTAAATAGCCTTTCAATATTGTTTTCTGGCAATCATTCTATCCATTATTGATGGCGAATACTTGTTATTACTTATTACTTGTTATTGAATGAAATTTAATTCAGGATTAAAATAATTAGGAGATTATATAATTGTTAATAATTTATGTGTCATGCTATGATATACTGATAATCTATGTTGGATTGGATGAAACGAGTTTTTGGCAATTGTTTTATCTGTATGAGAAGGTTCATGAAGAAAATATTATATTTGTTATTTACTCTAGTTATCGTTAAATCCAAATTATTCAATAAGTTTCCTGTTTATACTTCTATTGTAAACTCAATAATTTTATGTAATGAATTCAAATAATATAAGAAACCTCCCAGTTGTCTATTGGTACCTTTAAACCATACGATGATGTCATATTTATATCTGTACCGATAAACTATCTTGTTAGTGATTCTATTTTTATTCTCATGTATGACACATGTGAAATTTGTATGTACTCCGGCTAATATCTTCGGAAAAATCGAACTTGAAAGTTCAAGGGAAGAAGTGTTAAAAAATCACCCCGTATCCCTACCGGAAGTCGATAATTGTTTCAGTGAATATTCTTGTTGCTTAACGAAAGCCTTATGTGAAATCTATATGTGCTACGGTTAATATGTTCGCAGATATTGACCCTTGGGAATCGATCTTGTATCTAGCAGGTATTCATATTTCTATAGAGAACCCACATCCTAAACCAACATTTGCTCTGATCAATATTTCAAGGAAAATGCAGAATCCTACTGCACGCCACTGGTCATAGCGTTCGGGTATTTCCGCCAAACAGTCTATTAAATTCACACCGGTTATTCACCCGATTTTAATATGAAATTGTTATGTCCTCACCGATATATTATTCAATTTTAAGAATTATGGACATTATTTGGAACGACATTATAGTCCGGTCAATTCAGACATTCACCCTTGCATAAATTCCCAACAAGCTGGAAATCTGCATGAACGTTAAAGACACCATTATAATGAAATTGTGAAAAGTGCCCATCGATCCCATGTCTGCAAAAAAATTATTCGAGCTAAAATTTCGCAAAGATGGTTTATTTGGATTTTTCAACGAAACGGTCAGTTTATGATAAAAATATTTCGGACAAAAATTGTCGATCATGCAATTATCTACAAAAATTTTTTCTTTATATTTCTTCATAAAATTAACCATTTCTGAGAAAAAGCGATATCAAAATTCACTTTAGTTGTATTTTCTATAAAATGCACATTTTTCCACGCCACCTACGAAGGAGTGCTTCTTGCAACGATAAACAGTAACATACTCACTTGAAGGTAAGGGTCTATTGCACATAAAACGCAATAAAAAATGGAATTATATATAGGTAATTAATTATTTTCACTACGAGAAAATGTTCAGTATTAACGGTAATTTTGTTGGCACCTTAGAAACAGAAGCAGGTAAACATAGGCAATTGAACAATAGACATATGTTGCTCAAGGTGACATAAAACTCGACACTCGGTTTCCTTTCAGTTCATATTCTTAGAAATATCCATCTCAATATTTTAAACTATATTTAATTGATTAAAAATAAAAATTGAAAAGAATTGAAAAGGGGTCGCTTCATACAAACGGTATATCTATATATATATATATATATATATATATATATATATATATATATATATATATATATATCCAGCGTACAAGGCTGCATCCCCCCATGTAAATTTACCGGTATAGATGGCATCCGAGGTAAGGTGGCATCCAATATACGGATGCCAACTTACCAACACGAAGTGACATCGGTAAATGATATAAGGGAACATCCTTTATCGTTTGCGCTAATTTTCAGCAGGATGCCAAATTGACCCTTTTTGGACCTATCTAGACTGCCGTGGATACTTTAGGTTCACCGAGTTTTATCATGGTGGCGCTCGGGTCGATTTCGTGTATACTTTGTATATCATGGGGCTATCCAAACAACGGTTCAGTTGGCATCCAGTACATTTGACAACGTGGATTTGTTTACTTTGCAATTATCTTGCATTCGTTCTTGGAATTCATAAGAGTAGAAGGTGAAGATGGTTTTTTTCCGTTCGATCGATACGTAAGCAGACTGTGAACAGCTGTGGCTTCCTGAAAGAGCGCAGTGACTGTATGATGCATGAGACTAACGATATTGTAAAGCGCTGAATTGTTATTTAGCGCTACGTTGGTCATTAATTCGTATTGATGTTAAGGATTATTATTTTAATATAGATTATTTTTACTGTATTCATTAATAATAAATTTAGTTCTCTTGATTTTGAAGTTATTGATATTCGAAATTTTTTCTTATTTTTTACAATATTTTCGAAACTGCAGTTCTTTTCGAAATGGAATGTGGTATAAAAAAGTAAAATTATGACGCATACGTTTGTGAAAAATTTCGTCGGTTTCACATAATCTGAAAATTCAAAAAATATATTCAAATCAAGGTTTTCCCCTAATATTTCATATCAATTCATATCGATTTTGTGTAACTGATTATACATTTTCGTTGATTTCGTTGAAAGGTTTATGCGTTTTTGCAGCTCAGTAATTGAAACTTTAGGAATAATCCACTCGGCTGATAGGGATTGGAGCGGTATTCGAATTAGAAATATATTGGATTGCATTAAATTCATGAAGCTTTTTTCTCATTCATCGTTTGAATAAAAACAAGCGTTTTGTATTGGTTTTATAGAATACATCATTTTTTTCTGTAAAATGGCGGTTTAACGTGATTCGGATGACTTTAAGTCAAGTGGAAGATAATTATCGCTCTTATCGAAAGTTTTATTGGTTCATGCAGCTCGGCGATTGAATTTGATTGAATAAACAGATTCCATCAATGCTATATTACGGCTCATCTTCGAAGTTAAGGAGTATTTTTCACCAAAGTTACATCATTTATTTAACAATTCAATATTAAGACTTTTCTTCATTCCGCAAACTCCTAATGTCTTCTTCTGAAAAAAAAAGTTTCTTTCGCATAGTACCAACTTGGTAATGACTATTATCCGCCACGACTATAGAATTTGATTCGAAAATTTGAAAGCTATATTTCAAGTTTGAACAAACATTCATTTCTACAAAGAAATCCTCTTTTCATTCCAATTTTCATGCGTCACCATGAATCTCATAGCCAATCCTTGCACATAGTTTTTTTGTGTATCCCAATTCTATGAGCCTTTTGTTTGAGTAAACGAATTCATATATATTGAAAATTATAAAAAATCATCGGTTCGACATGATATTCAGGATCTAAATGAGATGCCGAATTATAATTCATCATCAAATCAGACGATGTAGAAAAAGGTTAGGAAAAATTAAAAAATTTTCTCGTTAGTCAACTAACGAAGGATCGCCCAAGGTATTCGAATGCAACCCTTAGGATTGGAAAGAGAGTTCGAGCTTTCTCTCCGTTAGTTTTGATATAAAAACATGCAGATTGAGTATTAATAAATCAACATTTGATTATTTCAAACAAATCATGAAAATCTCAAAAATAAATTGAAGTATATTATGGCAAAATCAGTTAATTCCGAAAAAAATTAAAAGCAATTCCAATCTTTTCTCCGTAGCATTCTTGCCAGCGCCTAGCCTAATGGACTCGTACCGTAACGTTGAAAATTCGAACCCCGGGCCAGGAAAGAAATTTTCTGGTATCGAGGGACCGTCTGACCATTCGCTATTGGGTAAACAATTAAGGGCGCAGTTCCTAAAGTGGTATAAAGAAAACATTAACGAACATAGAACACACGCTATCTCCTAACTCGCACAATCAAATGGAAAAATAAAAATACAAAATAAAATATTTCCTCGAATAATAAATAATATTGGTAGATTATTAAAAAAAAAAGTGGATAAGTAAAAATGAATTCAATGGAATGAACAAGAGTAGTAAGTTTCCACAGTAATATTTCCCTCCTGTTATCTGATTTAATTTATTTTGTTTCCATACAATGTGATAATGATGAAAAGTAATAGTTTACCAGAGGAGATAAATGATCATATCATTTTTTCTGTCTACTCATAATATAATCTGTCACTACATCAAAAAAGTATTTTCAACTCTCTCCATATCTGCTATTAACTGTTTGCAATATTTTCCAAAAATATTTGCAGAATTTGCATTGCTCATTTAGACTTGAAATCTACGTGAAAATGTGAAATCTCTGAGCTCATTCCTAATAATAATAATATTTATTCACTTAGTTATCTATTATATATACATTCAATAAAAATGCCTTCAAGCACTGCCATTTTCCAACGACTGTTTCATTGAATTAACACGAAGAAAAATATTGTTAATCATAAAAAAATAAAAATCTACAAGAATATGGATGCTTCGATTGGAATTTTTTAATTCCTGGAAAAGTTCAGTGGTTATCAGAAAAAATTGTCATTTTGTCAATAGTCATTATTACATATTTCAATTAGATTATCTCCTAATACAATCTGAACGAATCATCTTTGTGCGATAAATAATGTTTTCACATATGACATCGAATATCCTTTCTGATTCGGCGTCAAAATAAATAGTGCTGAACATAATTTTTTTTTTTAAAACACTGACGTGAGATCACTAGCATCCACGCGCTTGTTCATCCTTGAAGAAATTCGTAAACGTCTGTTGCAATTTTTCCAATATCTCAAAAAACAGAGATCCAATCAAATTGAAGTTCGACAAGAAGTTAAAGAATGACGGCTTTTTCAAAATTTTCTTCATGTGAAATGAATTTCGTGAGAATCGTATAATTATTAAATAAAAAAATAAATATTATGTTAGAGCAACGTTAGTAGAGAAAATCGAACGCTACCAGAACCTTGATGGGTGAAGGCACGTCAGCGCCTTCGAATTGAAATTTCGTATTTGGATATAAAATACATAAAAACAAGTTATTAGAAATTACTGTTTTACTACCAATAAATTGATATTTTACGCATTTTTTGTAACTCAAGTTTCGAGAAATAAATATTTCTTCTTCAGACAACTGAAAACTTAACAAGCAGGACAGAGTATTTATGCTTGTACAGGTGAAACAGGTGATGAAAAGAAGTTAAAAAGAAAACAAACCCTTAACAACTATTGTAATGTCAACACGAAAAGAAGATTCGTCAACAGATGTGACTTATTTGAATTCACCTGTTTTCGAGAATATTTCTTCGTCAGAATTCGAAATTTAACAAAGTTTGAACGAAAAAATAACACGTTTTGTGACGTTGAAAACCGCGAAAAAATTAAATTTCTAATTGTAATTACTTAACAGCGGTTTCGGAAATCTTCCAGATATCACAATCTTCTGGCGGTATCTATATCGCCTAGTCTGCGATTCGAAGTGCATCTAAACCACGCACCGGACATCTCATACAGAGTAGACTGCTTTCGACAATAACAGCCAAGTCTGAGATTTGACGTGCGGGGTTACGCATCAAACATTCTCACTAGTTTTCGATTACTTCATCAGATTTCTGCGGAAAATCAATAAGAAAAACTGCTGGTTATTCATTTTCGGACCCTCTCAAATAAAAGACACCTAAATTTTAACTGAAAAATTAAAATGAAACGTAATTTCTAATTTGAAATATTGTGAACTAGCTCTCTTGTAAATAACAACGAATTACACTTAGCTCGTATTCAGGAATTCTGGAGAAAAATTCTAGTAAGCACTGATGTGACTTTAGGAGCTTTTGACCGCTTTCTTATTCATCTGTCGATTTACACTTCAAATCTACTCTAATAATTTCAGATCTGTCAGTAACTTCTTGAAAAAGGGTCATATGATTGCCATCTCCCTCCAACTGTTCTCATCCGTAACCTGAAATATATCCTAATGTGGAAAAACCTTTGAGTCTACAGGAATGTCAAGGAATCGAATTGAAACTTAACCGTGTATTTTTTTTTCCGTGCGCGATCGATCAAGTCCAGTAACCATGAGTGAAGACTTTCTGAACAATATTTTTCGTTATATCATTCATATTTAAAATTTATTTAACAAGGAAAATCAGTAATAATCAATCACTTAATTCACAAGGTTTTGTTAATCACAAAACCTTGTCGAGTTTATTTGAGTATAGAATTGTTTTACAGATGTATGTTACACTGTCTCGATTTCTAGAGCTTTCTATTACCATTATTCATACCCCTTATTAACAATGAAAATTAGAGGAAATAAAGTGTTTTCTTTAAATCATACTCAATGTTTCTGGTAGCTAATGTCAAAATCTAATTACAATTAATAATTGAATTTTCAGTTATTAATTGCAATAACGGTGATAGAAATGTTAATAACACTTCGTTCTAATTTTAATATTGCTTTTGGGTCATATATTTCTCGTAGTCATGCTCAATGAAATCATTTTTGAGGCAATTGAAAAAAACGGAACACAAGAACGAAATTAGATACTTTCGATGAGATATAATGAAAAAAATAATAAGAATTCTGTGTTTTCCATATTACAGGTGGTCGATTTTATAGCCATTAGCATAGAAATGACATTAACTTATCGTTGAATTCTAATAGAAGTTAAATAAAAAAGAAATTTAATTTATAACGATTGGAGACCTATGGTTGAAATTTACTAATTGAAATATGACATTTCAGGAAAATGACCAATTCTTCAGGATAAGGTATTAGTGTTTCTCCAAGAAAACATAAATTTTAAGTGTCATACTCGAAATTTTTGTAGAACGTTTTTATCGCGTGATTAATGATTTTTTCTTCATATTCTACGCACAGGTTCCTCATTACGCAAAAAATTTAACCTATGAAATAGTAAGATAAAACAGCATACTGTTGTATAGGTACTTTTATGATAATCCCGAAATTCTGCTAGAATAAACGACTCGTTCATTTGATAACGTGGAAGTGGATTTCAAAATCTCAATTTCATCAGATCGGTATTTCCCTCTTATATTTGTATCTACATATACCTACAAACCTTTTCCGTTAAAACGCACCCTTAAAATGTCCACTATTCAATTTATTCCGTTCGAGTTTTTTATTGCTCGTGCACCAACACGACAAATTTTTATTTGACCAAGGATTATTCATCTTCGTCTTGTGTTTATAATCTTCTAATCGTTTGAGACCGTCTATCGGAGACTCGCGATATACTATGTATAGACATTCGGCGCCTTGGAAGGTGCCTGCTAAACTAAGTAATATTTAACACGTATGGAATGATACTTAATCGCTACTAGGACAATCTTCATTTCATAATGGATTCACAAAATAAAAATGAGATCTTTCCAATTACTCAAAAATATTCATATTATTGTAGATCGGTATTATATATTTTTTTTATTCCTGCAATAAAAATGTTTGTTCGGGCGATCCAAAGTTATTTCGAAACATCCGTCTTATTGGAATTCGAAATGGAATAGTTTTCATATATGGAGCGATTAAACACAACGCAACAAAATTGCGGAATAGGATTGTGAACAAAATATCAATATAACTTGATATATTCTTCAACTTTTTTCTCCTTTATCTTTTTCTACATTGAATGATGTTAAGCTTCCAATTCTGCAATGAAAAATTAAAGTTTCCATTAGGATGGTATCGGTTTTTCAATTCGAACACGGAAATATTCAGGATTTATACACAACTTAGCACAAAAAACCTTTGAAGTCGACTGAAAATAAGGAAGTTAAATTCTGAAGAGAAACTTTCATTTTTGATCAGTGTTACATTCATCTTGTCGTTACGCAAAAACTTTTCACTTCCTTAATAATGAAAGATGTGTTTAGAAACTAATCTCTTATTGGAAATATTCTTCATTTTGGAGAAGGATAAACAAAAAATGTATCACTAGTAGATTTAACTTGAAAACACGTAAATTTTGGCAATTCTTGAATTCTTCTTGTAATGAAACATAAAATATCGACAAAATAAAGAATGCACACTTGAAAGGCTCCACCTTTCCGCCTCTTATCAATACATATTGGCAAGACATACTGGAAAAAGAATATATTGAACTAAATTATATACATATACTTTTTGCCAAATTCTGATGAGAAAAAAAAGCCATTTTCTTTTCGTGGAAGAGTCTTCTGTACTACATGTGACAAATCATTTCACCAATATCCTCTACATCCACAAACAATTTGAGCAACTTCCGGTAAGTAATTTCCGAAATATTGACTTTTCAAAAAAAAAATATTTTTTTTTTTACCTCTGGTGTGCAGTTCAGCAGTTTTGCTGAATCGTCGAAATCGAGTGAGACATTTAGACTATAAAACTATTTGCTAGTTTGAAGTCACTAGGTTTTTTTTTTAGAAAGTTATCGTGCTTGAGACCAGCCGTCAGACAGAATTGAATTCGACCACGAATTCTTTCGGTAGGTCCAACTCGTCGTTTGAGGCCAGTCTCGGCTCAAAATTATAAAATTACAGGTATTTGGACGAATCGACAACGCGTTATGTTCATAGAAGCAGAGAGGAAAAAAAATTGAAATCTATTCAAACAGAGAGAGTTTAAAATATGAGAATATGGAAAAACATAAAAGGAAATAGATTAGATCAAACTATATGATAAAATTCTAAAAAAATATCAATTCTTCAATAATATTCACGAGAAATTTAACTAATCAATCAATTCAATAATTTACAATAATGAACCATCAAAACTCGCGTACCGTATGACTTATCCGAAGCAACAGAATTACAGCGAACCCTGAAAAAATCCCCTTCGTGCCAGCAATCGTTCTGTGTAATATTTACCGCTTGAGTATTACCATTCATTACACCAGACAAATACAGCAGTATGGCAACATCTCAGTATGCCACCTTGGCTGGTACTAAAGTATACGGCAGCCAACTTGTACCATTATAGGTAAAAAAGTATACGGATGCCAACTCGACCGCTATCTATACCGGAAGTCATCTTGTGCGGAAAAAAAACTCCGAATATACACGCAGTATACACGAGGATGCAGGCCGATACCCTTTTTGTACGGATGCCAGCTAGTTCGGCAGATGTATATATATATATATATATATATATATATATATATATATATATATATATATATATATATATATATATATATATATATATATATATATATAATCAAATGCAGGGTAGCATTAGCTATCGGGGCGTGACGACCCCGCATACCCGAGTCATCCAGAGCCTCAGGTCAGCATCCTGAGGCTCTGCAGAATATATCGCTCCTATCACTAGAAGCCAGAATCAGGGCGGTAGGGGACAGCGGGCTGGTCCTCTTCGGAACCGTCTGGAGGCAGAGCCCGATGGGGTCAGCTGTGGTGCAAGCGGCGCAGCCCCCCGAGATGGCACCGTAAGCCAGGATCTCGTTTCACGGAATATGGAAGGAAGCTCAAGTTTGGACGAGAGAGGATCTCGTCCCACGGGAGTTTCAAATAGGCGAGATGCGAGAACGCGATGGACGGAGGAGGACAACATCCTTATAATGCGCGTTCATTTTATAGCGAAGGAAATGCAACCAAGAACAGGAAAGACATACAGAGAGCTACTTACAGAATTATGGAATGACACCAACCCGCAGAGACCATCGTACGCCAACCTTCTGGCAAATAGAGTCAGGTGGCTTCTTGAAAGGGAAAAGTTCTCCACCACTGAACTTGACACCATTGCTCAAAGTTATATCCCGCGTGGTGCCCCTATAAATGCAGAGCCTGATGAAGAAACACGAATGGAAACCAGATCACATATCCGAATGAGCGTACAACCATCCAGGCTAGAACGTAATTATTACCGAAACCTCCAGAAATACTCAGGACTTTCTCCGAGTAAAAGGGCCAACATCCCAAGAATGAAGCAATCCAAAGAAATGCTAGAGTGTGTCCAAAAAATCAACAGGATAATGGAGAGATACATCGATGTAACCGCCACACTGAGAGAGGTGGTCGACTGCGTATACGCTGGAGCAATCACAGTATGCGAAGATCTCAAAATAAGCATAAGCGGGGCCCAACCAACTCGCCGTCAAGAAATGATACCACCATGGAAAATGAGACTGGAAAAGAAAATTAGGATTATAAGAAAAAGAATTGGCACCTTACATACTTACCTCAATACAGAAATACCGTCCAACAGGATCATGAAGGGAGTACGGCAGATCGCATCAGAAGCACGTATTAGAACAAGTGGCTCGAACCAACTTCTCGCAGAGCAGATGATGGTGGTCCTCGACAAGCTGAAACAGAAGGTGAAAGCGTTAGGAAACCGCATACAAAGGTACAACGAAAGAGTAAAGAGGTATAGGAACAACCAGCTGTACTACAAAAATCCTAAAGAGTTCTTCCGCAAGCTTGAGAACGCAAACAACACGGAAGGAGTGAACCCAGATGAGAGAGAAATGTTTGAAGTCTGGAAGGGAATTTGGGAGCGAAGGGAGACTCATGATGATGAGGCTTTCTGGATAAAAGAGGCTGAGAAGGAGGCAGGAAACTACACCATGGAAGATCTCGAAATTATGGAGGAAGACATATCATCTGTCCTTAAGAACTCAAATAACTGGGCTGCTCCAGGATCTGACAAACTCCATAATTACTGGTGGAAAAACTTCAAGGCCACTCACCATAAATTGGCCAAATTTTTTCAGAGAGCGTTGGCGGAACCCTCCATCATACCAGAGTTTTTCACTTTGGGGGTCACCCATATGCTTCCAAAAGGAAACACCAGTCCTGACCCCAAGGCTTATCGACCCATTACATGTCTTCCTACTGTCTATAAGATACTCACAGGAATAATCACCAAACATCTGTGGAAGCATGTAAGCAAGTACAAGATCCTTGCACGAGAGCAGAATGGCTGCAGAAGAGGTGCCCAGGGCTGCAAGGAGTTGTTAACCATCGATCATCTTATAACCAAACAGGCAAGGAAGAAGTTAAGGAATATCTCGGTCGCATGGGTCGACTACAAAAAGGCTTTCGACTCGGTCCCGCACTCCTGGCTTCTTAAAGTTCTGAAACTCTACGGTGTATCTGGAAACATTATAGGCTTACTAGAACATCTGATGACAACCTGGAGGACGAACTTAACATTCGGCAAAATAATAACACCAGAGATAAGAATCTTAACTGGCATCTTCCAAGGGGATAAACTCAGCACCCTCTGGTTTTGTCTAGCTTTAAACCTCCTCAGTAGGCTGCTCAACAACAACCGATACGGATACCTTGTGGACGACAGGTCAAACATCAAAATTACTCATCAACTGTATATAGATGACCTCAAGCTATATGCCGCGAATGAGGAGCAACTGAGGAGCCTTCTTGGGATAGTGACATCTTTCACACAAACCATCAGAATGGAGATGGGGCTGGACAAATGTGCCTCATTACACGTCAAGAGAGGAAAGTTGACACAAGGGGGAGAAATGCTTATTCAAGATGAGGTGACTATACAAGAACTAAGCCCAGAAGAATCATATAAGTACCTGGGTATACAACAAGCATTGGAGATAAGAACATCAAAACAGAAAGAAGATTTCAAAAATAAATTTTTTGCTAGAATAAAAAAAACCCTCCGCAGTAAACTGAACTCCAAGGCAATGTTTACGGCAATCAATACATGGGCAATTCCAAGTATAGCCTACTCTTTCGGCGTGATCAGGTGGTCAAGCACAGAGTTGAAGGCGATTGACACACATGTGCGAGTCCTAATGTCTAAATACGGCATCCACCATCCCCATGCATCGGTGATCAGACTTTACATGCCTAGGCACCAAGGAGGAAGGGGTTTGCGAAATGTTGAAAAGGCCCACAATAAAGCGGTAACTGAACTCAGAGAATATTTCCACTCAAAAAACTTACCGTTCTTTCAATCAATATGCCAGGAAGACCGCAACATCACGGCTTTAAATCTGGCAAGCAGAAATAACCCACCACAGACGCCATCATCTGAACAACTACTGGAGGAATGGCACGGCAAACCCTTACATGGCAGGTATCCGGAGGCACTGAAAGAAAATAGAGTTAATAGAGAGCAGTCACTAACTTACCTTAAATCCGGTTATTTATTCCCAGAAACCGAGGGACGTCTCATCGCAATCCAAGATCAGGTAGTGCCAACAAGAGCGTACCTGAAACATATAGCCAAAAAGAACATACCGACTGACAGATGCCGGAAATGCTGCCAAGCCTTGGAGTCTATACAACATGTGACATCCTCATGCCCCATTCTTGCACCCAGGGAGTACACCCAGCGGCATAATGCTATGGCAAAAATCTTTCACCAAGCCATTGCCATGAAAGTAGGACTTATACTTACCTCTCGAAGGGTACACGAATACTTACCCAAGCCGATACTTGAAAACAGTCAGTTCAAACTCTACTGGGACAACCCGATAATAACGGATAGATCGGTGCCGCACAACAGGCCCGACATCGTGATCTTTGATAAAGGAAACCGCAAAGCAACAATCATTGATATAACCGTCCCGGCAGATGATAACATAAGTAGAGCGTACACGGAGAAACTAACAAAGTACCACGACCTGGCTTTTGAAATAAAAGAGATACACCGGCTAAGAACGGTAAAGATTCTGCCCCTGATAATCTCCACGAATGGATTGGTTGAGAGCCACCTGGCAGAAAATACGGAACTCCTTGAACTGGATCAGGAGTTGATAAGTAAAGCTCAGAAGGAGGTGATCCTCTGGACAACAAGAATTGTGAGAATGTTCCTTACAGCTGCCTAGAAGGTCCTTGGTCGTTAAGACCCGGACCTTCTAGAGGAAACTCCCATAATGGTGATTATTAAAAAAAAAAAAAAAAAAAAAAAAAAAAAAAAAAAAAAAAAAAAAAAAAAAAAAAAAAAAAAATCAAAAGAATTGAAATTACTGAAAAGAATTCATAATTTATAATTTTTAATGCTTTTCAATTTCAAACAGAGGTTAGTCATGCAGTAATAATTAGTCACAGACTAATAGCTTCAACTTATATTATTCGTTCAATGATATACTATACATAGGCAGCTTCATGCTTATTATAGAAAATACGACTAATACTGAATTGTTTCAGCCGTTACTATTTGGTAGTTGATCATAATTAAAACAAATTGTAGAAATTACTATGTTTTACTACCAAAAAATATATATTACACATTTTCTTGTGACTCGAGTTTCGGGAAATGGACTATCCCATCATCAGACAACTGAAGACCTAACAGTGGTACAGTGGTATTTAAACAAAAGTGATAAATATTTTGAATATTTCAACAGATTCTCGGTAATATCCAATAGTCGTACAGAGGTTTACAATCGGAACGTGATAAAAAACCGGGTTGAAAAAGAGGGTTCTTCTAACAGATATGGGAATGTCGGCAATCGACAAAGAAGGTTGTTAAACAGATGGTACCCATTTAAATATCTCAAATAATTTTTGAGGTTACATAGCTCCGTAGTCATTCATTATTTTTACATGATTTTGTTGTATATCTCAAATATTTGGATTTAGAAAGCTCCATACAGTCATTCAATATTTTTTACATTATTTTTATTTATTTATTTATTTTAATTATTTCATTTAAATTCGTTTACAATAAAAATAATGTAAAAAATAATGAATGACTGTATGGAGCTTTCTAAATCCAAATATTTGAGATATACAACAAAATAACGTAAAAATAATGAATGACTGTTCCGAGCTATGTAACCCAAAAAATGATTTGAGATATTTAAATGGGTACCATCTGTTTAACAACCTTCTTTGTCGATTGCCGACATTCCGATATCTGTTAGAAGGCCCCTCTTTTGTAACCCGGTTTTTTATCACGTTCCGATTGTAAACCTATGTACGACTATTAGGTATTACCGAGAACCTGTTGAAATATTCAAAATATTTATCACTTTTGTTTAAATACCACTGTACCACTGTTAGGTCTTAAGTTGCCTGATGATGGGATAGTTCATTTCCCGAAACTCGAGTCACAAGAAAATGTGTAATATATATATTTTGGTAGTAAAACATAGTAATTTGTACAATTTGTTTTAAATACGACTAAAGTAAATTTTAGAATCGCTTATTCTCAGAAATAGTTGATGTTGTGGAAAAAAGTGTGTTTATAATTTTTGTGGATAATTGCAGGGTCAATAATTATTGTTTGGATTTTTGTTTTATCATAAAATCAAACATTTCGCTGGAAAATTCATGTTTGCGCACTCTGACCTTGAATAAAATTTTTTTGCACACGTGGGATCGATGAGGACTTTTCACTGTTTATTATAATAGTGTGTTTAATGTTCATGCAAATGTTCAGCTTGTTTGGAATTTATGCAAGGGTACCCCTATATTTTCGGCTAAATTGACCGGACTTTTTTTCACCTTTATCTTTATTGTTTCTTTAATTATTTAGTGGATGTGTCCACAATTTCATTTCTTCCATATTATTGTACCAATTCGAACATATAAAATGAACACAAATATACAGTCAAAATATTTTAGAATTAAACTTGGGATCGACTAGAATTCGAACGCCATAAACTCATTCACGGATTCTCGCATTCTCGGCGAGTTGGTCTTAATCCTCTTAATCCTTGGATCTCGTTTGATGTTCGTGTATCTGTCCATGCTTGAGGAACTTACTTCTATTCTTATGGAGGCAGTCGAGTATATAAAAGCATAGTAAAGAAGATATTCTTAATTTAATGAAGAATGGGCTGCAGTTAGTTTTCAGGTCTACTCCCGCTAATAATCTCTGAGCATTCTTCTGCTACAGGAAAACTCTTTGTGCATCTGGGGATGACCCCCACAGGATCACACCCTAGACCATACGTCCGTTAAACTGAGCATGGTTGGTGAGCAGACAGATTTTTTTTGATCTGCCTTAAGGCAAATAGTGCAGTTGAGAGCTTTTTGCACAACACATTTTCATTATTTTCATAACGTTCAAACGCGCTAGTTCTAACGACATGCCAGTACTTCATAAGTCAACAGCATTTCTACATTTCATCAGTTATTCATGGGTAGTCAACTATTCGACTCAGAAATATCAACTTTCCTAACCTTTTCGCGGCTTTATGGCCGCACTCACGATTCCAACTTCTTCCTAGTAACGTTTTAACGAAATTTTATTCGGGTCTTGCGAATAGTTCCGCGATTTTACGATTGGATTGCCGGTGTAAGCTATTGTGATATAGAGACGTGTTCGGAATGAATAACTGCGAGCATCCCTTAGGCATCGGGGCACGCCGCAGCATCTCGACGCCCTACCAATACCGATATTCCATTAAGACTCTCTCTCTCCGGAGGTATTTCGATATAATATTCACAGCGTAATGGTTTGCAGATCGATGTCGTGATGGTAATCGAAGCCGATCAATTGACAGATGAATGAAGCACGTGTCATTCGCTGCGCTATTGTTTCTAAATTCATTGCACGATGTCTGATGTATTTAGAGTTTTCATGCTTGTGCAGTGTAGTCAATAATACACATATTTTCAATGATTTTTTCGGAGAGAGAAGGAAAGATATTTATTGAAATAGAAAATGGCTAGAAACTTGCGTCTTTCTGACAGTATGAAATACGTTTTTTATATACATAAATTCTTAAATATCAAAGTGATTTCACTATACCTCGCTACAAAATTCAATTTTATCAAATATCCAAAAACGGTTTGAAATTAAATTAAATACCTCAGAAACACTGTTTATTTTTCAGTAGACATATAGTGTGGAAACCACTTACGGAATTGAATTATTTGTCTACTTATGTTAGAATATCATTTTATTTTTTTATTATTATGTTTGTGTACTAGATCTGCTAGGGTGCTTTGGAATTCTCTTATTCATTCACCCGTTATTGAAGTTTCGGTATTGATGAAGTATTCCATCTAATCATCTTTTCGATAGACATCCTTTCTTATGTATGGTGGTTTTTTAAGTAGAGTTAGTGTGATCCGAATGGCCAAGTGATTGGATCATAAGTGGAGAATCAGTTGAGCTTTCAGGTTAACAGTGTTTATGCACTATATGTGGGGTATTTTTCAAACGTCTAACGCAAAACGCGTTCCGTTATCCGTTACATTGTAAATTCTTCAAATGCTCTTGAGCAACAAGTCAGAAATTTGATGATAAACAATATTTAAATGGGTCACTTTCAAAATAAAGACACAATTATTTTTTATGACATTGTAAAATATTGTATACGTAAATTCATCCATTTAGATGAAAATTCGAGAAGGAATATAGAAAATATTGAATTTTTAAAATATTTTAATATTAACAGATATATTCTGTTAGCTTTCTACATATTTAATTTCAAAAAATTATATTTAATATTATAACTTCAGGAATTAAATGAATGTCATATAAGCACTGCTTATATCAAACGACATATAAAATGAACATTCATTATAAGACATCCAAATGAGATAACAAAATTCAATAAAAATAAATTGTTGACAAAAATCCTATAAATTAAATATTTTGAGTAGGCAAAATTTGGTTTCTGCTCATCCCTCATATGAAAACAGATATCTTTCAAAAATGTTTAACATAATCCTAAGAATTTCATCATAAAACTATCTTACTTGGAATCTAACTAAGTTACTTTTTAGAAAATCTCAGGATATGTAAAAACATTACTAAAATACACGTTTTAAGCGAGACTTTGCTCGCCAGTACCCAATCACATTTAAAAAATATAACATCAATCAACAAAAAATATTTACCCACCTTAACAATCTAGAAACATCTTGGCAAATGAAAACTGAACATTTAAATAGTGCCCCATGTGACCTCCAACAAATAGTTCTGTGGTTTACCATAGATCTTAAAGATTGACCGCCAATTTAACGGCCTCTGTTATAGCACAAGGACATCTGTAGAAAGAAGGAAACCAAATAATTATATATTATGAATAAAATTAAATAAATGGAGGTTTATACTTGATAAAAGGTATATAAAAATTTTAAATATTTTAATATTAACAGATATAATCTTAGAATGTATCTGTTAATATTAAAATATTAAAAAAATTTTATATACGTTCTATAAAGTATAAACCTCCATTTATTTTAGAAAATATTAGAGATTTAATCCAAAATATGATTGACTATTATACCTATTTCATGGTGATTACCCATCTTCAGGTAGCCCTAACTCACATAGTTAAACACAATGAAGAGATTAGAAGCATTCCCATTCAAGAAAATTGTATTTAATCTTAAATATTAGGGCTATCTGAAGATTGAAAATAACTATGAAATATTTATAGCAGATTTCATTTTGAATTGAATGTTTTATCATTTCTGGAGCATGTTTTGGGTTTTTGCACAAAAATGATGCCATTTACACATGTTGTATACAATATCGTGAAAAAAATGTTTTAATTGACAAAGATCAATTTTATATTAATTCTTTATATATTTAAGTGAAAGTTTTCATACTTCTGATATTTATTTTTAATTTTTCATTAGAGCGTTTGCCAAGTAGATAAAAATTCATTATTCATATAATATAATTTATAATTATAATTCAAAAAAGAATGGAAATTAAGTTTTTTTTTTCATTTTTTGAATAAAAACCAACTATTTTTAAATTATCAATAATTCACTAACGAATTTTCTTATTTCAGGTTAGTGCCATAAACCCTAGAGATATTTGTCATGTCACAAACTGGTAAGTCAGAACTGGAAAGTATGAGAAAACAATGGAACAATTCGAGGAATAGGTGAATCTTGACAAAAATAAATATCTGTTTTCTAAAGTTTCGAACAAAAATTCAATATAAACCTCATAGATAACCCATAATTTTTTCAGACCAGAGTGTAAAATAAGAGTTATCCCGCAATTTGCGTTTTTTCCAGTAATCTTTTGTTTTTTATGACCTTCTCCGAGTATAACATAGTTTCCCAACTTTATTTAATGATTTTTTCATTTTGTTGAGATTTTTCTGAAAATTTTCAAAAGCAAAAGTTCAGCCTGATATGCTTTTAGTTTTACAAACGTGTCTTCTTCAAGCTCAAGACTATTATGCCGTGATATCAATAATTAGCATTTACCTCCCAGTGAACTAATTATTGCGACGTATATTTATTATGAAATAAACGAAAAATGTAACTTATTGGGCTGTATTTTAGTTTAATACTGTTACACAGATACAAGTGCATTGTTCTGATTCGAAAAATTTGTCTTTCCGATAGCTCATGGTCCTTATTTTGGGATAAATATCCACCGCACCAAATCATTCATTAGTTATGAAACAAAACATCATTTAAATGTCCACCACAGAAACGCTGGCAGGATTGAAGCCGTTGAACCCAATTTTCCATGACTCTCTCACACAAATCAGGTCGTATGTTAGCAATTAGTCATTTAATATTGATATGTAAATCGTCTAAATTTGCTGGATGATTGCTTTAAACCAATGACTCAATGTAACCCCAAAGAAAGAAGTCCAATCGCTGGAACGAGGCGGATAATTTATCAGTCCATGAAATAATCGAATCACCGGATACACGACGCTTTAAATGATCTGTTGGTGTGTGTCTTTGGGTTAAAATAATTTTATATGGATGTAAACTAAGGTCTTGTCTTGAAATTCGCCACAAAAACGTCTGGGTGATGCCTAGTTCTTGTGAACGTCGACAAATCGATCAATTTTTGTCTTCAGGAACACTTTCACGTACGGCAGCAATATTCTCTTCACTTCTTCCATTTCTTTATCTTACTGGCATTGTAACATCGTGAAGTGTAAAATTTGTTTCCAACTTTTTCACTAAACGTTCAACTGTTCTTTTAAACGGACAATTATAATTGAAGTTAAAGCACGAAAAGTTAAAGTAACAGATCGCAATTTTCCATAATAAATTCGGGTTATTTGTTAACATTGTATGAGTGTGTGCCTTTCGATGATTATATGGTAGACATCGACAAATACAACTGTCAATGTCACAAAATAAGCAATGGCTACCATGCGTGAGTAAGGTCAATTTAAAAATGGGGCGTTCCCATTGAAAGACCCTATATATGTATACTCACTTGCAATAGTTTGGTAAAACTTTAGTGTCCCTACGTGGAGCAAATAAAGGCTTCGTAGCTGGGTTGCATTCGTCGGCATTTCACTAATGATAATGAAATAAAATAGAAAGGCCTTTTACTTGATAGAAGAAATATAACAAAATTTGAATATCAAAACAAATTAAAATATGTTTATCTTCTACAATTTTAATTTCAAAAAACTTTTATTCAAAAAACTTTTAGAATTAAATTAATGTCTAAAACAAGCACCGCTTACATTTACTAGACGTATATAATCAAAACTCAATATATAATGTCAAATGGAATAACTAAACCAACAGATATACGAAAATCATTAAAATTAATAAATAAATATTTAAAGTTTAATTTAAAAGGGATTAAATAAAAACATATTTAATAAAATTTCCACATTTATTGTGTTTCAACAATATTGTAACACTACATTTGCAACAATTGTTTCGCCAAATTCTTGGCTTCTTCAGGCGAGTTCGATGTTAAACTACTCTAAAAATTTATTTTTTCTCCTTATATATTTCTCAAGATGGAAGAGGGGGGAACGGTATTCTAAATGCTTCTTGTTGTTAATGACCAAACCGATGTCAACAGATCACCATTGATAAAAATGCCATAAAAATTCCCAGAAGCATTTAGAATACCGTTCCCCCCTCTTCCATCTTGAGAAATATATATGGAGAAAAAATAAATTTTTAGAGTAGTTTAACATCGAACTCGCCTGAAGAAGCCAAGAATTTGGCGAAACAATTGTTGCAAATGTAGTGTTACAAAATTGTTGAAACACAATAAATGTGGAAATTTTATTAAATATGTTTTTATTTAATCCCTTTTAAATTAAATGAAAATGGATTTCCATCAAGTGAGGACCTCCACCTTTCAAAATATTTAAAGGAGACGAAATTTTGTTTCTGGTCTTATCTTCAAGAACGCCAATTGCCTTTTAAAAACATGAACACACTTAAAGGACTTCTCAAAGAATATAATTTATTTGAAATATTTAATATATTTAAATATTCGAATAAGTTAATTCAGAAATCTCTCAAAACATGCACTATATCTTCAAAAAACAAGTATAATTCTAAGCAATTCCTTCTTCAGTCCTGAAATATATTCCAAATATCAAAATTAAAAAACTAACCTATATCAAACAACGTACCACGTGTAAATGAATAATATGATATATGTCTCGAAACATTATTTATTTACACGTGGTACGTTGTTTGATATAGGTTAGTTTTTTGATTTTGATATTTGGAATATATTTCAGGACTGAAGAAGGAATTGCTTAGAATTATATTTGTTTTTTGAAGATATAGTGCATGTTTTGAGAGATTTCTGAATTAACTTATTCGAATATTTAAATATATTAAATATTTCAAATAAATTATATTCTTTGAGAAGTCCTTTAAGTGTGTTCATGTTTTTAAAAGGCAATTGGCGTTCTTAAAGATAAGACCAGAAACAAAATGTCGTCTCCTTTAAATATTTTGAAAGGTGGAGGTCCTAACCTATATCAAACAACGTACCACGTGTAAATGAATAATATGATATATGTCTCGAAACATTATTTATTTACACGTGGTACGTTGTTTGATATAGGTTAGTTTTTTGATTTTGATATTTGGAATATATTTCAGGACTGAAGAAGGAATTGCTTAGAATTATATTTGTTTTTTGAAGATATAGTGCATGTTTTGAGAGATTTCTGAATTAACTTATTCGAATATTTAAATATATTAAATATTTCAAATAAATTATATTCTTTGAGAAGTCCTTTAAGTGTGTTCATGTTTTTAAAAGGCAAGTGGCGTTCTTAAAGGTAAGACCAGAAACAAAATTTTGTCTCCTTTAAATATTTATTTATTAATTTTAATGACTTTCGTATATCTGTTGGTTTATTTATTCCATTTGACATTATATATTGAGTTTCGATTATATACGTCTATATACGTGCTTGTTTTAGACATTAATTAAATTCTAAAAGTTTTTTGAATGAAAATTTTTTTGAAATTAAAATTAAAGAAGATAAATATATTTTAATTTGTTTTGATATTCAAATTTTTTTAATTATAATGACACAAATATTGTGTTTTTGTTAGCGTGAATATATCATTTATTTTACAACTTATTATTCTAACTTGAAAAACTTTTAATATAGATATTTCAAAATTAAATTGGCTTTTTCCCAAGACAAAATACAAATTAATACAATATATTTTACTTTTGACGGGCAGTTTATTCACAGTAGTAGTTCTTCTTGTTGTCTTACTTGCACTGACTTAGAATTTGACATCAAACAGATGAAATACCTTCGACAGTTTCAAATCGCTCGATTTTGAAATTCATTGAAATTGAATTTTTGCAACTTCTTGAATCGTTAACGATTAAATGGGAAAGAGAATTTACTCTCTTGTTCTGACTAGATAGGTTAAATTTTGTCATTTAATGTTCACAGAAAATAGTAATACCGTGGCGAAAGAAACGGTAGAAAAAGTAACTCTAACAACATGTGGGCGCTTTTTTCTATCTTGATACATGAATATCAGAATTTTGATATGAAAGCTAGTTTTTGCGATACAAAACAATTGATAATCTCAAATCGTACATCCAGTTTTACTTATAGATAGCGTATGATTTCATATTGAAGGAAAGTTTGAAATCACTAAGGTGATTCTAGAGATTACATCTTCCTCTTACATACCAACAATATTATTTCTGAATATTAGCATAAGTAAGTCTTCTGCATTTTCACGGCGTGAAAACCATGACGAATTGTGCATTGCATTCATGTTTTCGAGTTCATGCAGATCATCCATTAGAATAAGACACTAGTAATAATCCTCCGTATACAGACGGATGAGAGGTTGTTGATCTTGGCGTTCTATGGCGCTGGATTCAGTGATATTGAACGATTAAAAAGCGTGAAATAAATGTAATTACTTCAATGAGACCATAATGAAAGATACCTCATTACCACACATTATTGTTGGAAAAAGCGAAGATACCGGAGATGTGATCTCTTTCACAGAAATTTGCGTGAGAAATATTGAAATATGGAATATTCAAACACGCAAAGATCGATAATAATCAGTGAACAAAGTGAAGATTACAAGTAGAACTGATGATCATCGTTATTAGTCCTGAATCGTTTTACTTTGACCTCTTTACTTATTCATTTTTCAGTTTCGTTAAGAGAATGTATATCGAATAAAGCTTCAAATACTTTTCGTACTTTTTGTCTAAACAAGATGAAAATCTTCGCGAAATTATGCATGAGTCTTCATATCGTTATTTCACATTCAGATACTGAACTCGATCTGAAATTGCTTAAAAATAAAATTTGAAGAGGAAATGACTCGAGAAGTTACGAGGGTGGTTCAAATATGATCGAGACAAACTCTGTAGATGGCGCGCATGTATGATTCGAAGGTCGTGGCTTGAGTATGTGATAGCTGGGTCTCTTACGAACAGTGTGGCATTTGTTTTCGTCGGAGCACGTGTTTCACGCGTGTGCTACGACCATGAGTGAACGTCAAGTGCCGACTGCCGTTGTGCAACGTATTATCATTCGTTTTTCAGTGGAAGAAGACGTTAAAAACACGGATATTTTTGTGCGTTTGAAAAAGCAGTTCGGTAGTGAGGGCTGCCGTGTTTGAATGGGCCAAAGCATTCAAGGATGGTCGCGAAACCGTCCAGAATGAGCCGCATGATCGTCGACCGTGAACCAGCTTCACACCAGATAACATTCGCAGCGTAGAACAACTCATTTTGGAGGACCGTAGGATGAATGTTCGAGGCATTTCGGCTGAAGTCGGCATCAGTATTGGTAGTGTAGAGTCTTTCATCCACGGACACCTTCAATATCGCAAAATAACGGCACGATGGGTTCCTAAACTGTTAAACTTTGAGCAAAAATTAACGCGGTTGGAAGTTTATCGCCGCTTACTGACGCGAAACGAGGCGGAGGGGGGCGGTTTTTTAACGCGAATCTTCACTACAGATGAAACATGGGTACACTATTACACTCCCGAAACCAAGGTGTCAAGTAAAGAGTGAAGGAAGAAGGAGGAAGGGGCGTCAAAGCGAAGACAACCTGGTCCGCGGGTAAGGTAATGTGTACTGTGTTCTGGGACCGGCAAGGCGTGCTGTCGTCGATTTTCTGCGCACTCAACGTACCATCAATGCTCCATTCTACTCTAACCTTCTGAAAACACACGTGAAACCCGCTTATCGCTCAAAACGGAGGAGCACTGCAGCACAAAGTACGATTCTCCTCCAGGATAACTCGTGCCCTCATATCGCACGTCTCACGCTCGATACAATGTCGTGGTTGTGCAACAGGGCTTGAGATTGGTGAGCCCATGGCACATCCATCTATTTGTTGGTGAAAATTACTTTCGTATTGAAAATAATTCGTTGACAGCGTTAGTTCAACCGCACTGACAAATTCTCCTGTGGTTTAGCACATTTCTTGCTTAACGCTTCGCCCACAAGTTGGTTAGGATTGTTTGCATACAGGGATACTATATCTTAGGAAATTAATATATATTTATCTGGTATAGTAATTGTGTTAACAAATTCTTTGAATGAAAAGCTATCTTTAATGTAAAACTCGTTTTTTCTTGTCATTTTTGATATGCTGTCGGCTAAATGCTAGGATAGATTATAGAACGGAGATTGAACACCAGAAACTATTGGTGAAATAGTCTCCTTATGGATTTTAGGTAAACCATAAATATTAAGAGATGCATCATTATTAATTTTCAATAGTTTTTCTGCTTCAGTCGATACATAATTTTTTTCCGGCCATTTGCTTGTGGAATCTAATATCCTAAGAAAAACTAGTATGGAAAATATGCATCTTTGGAAAATACGCATCTTCGAAAAACATCAATATCCTTACTTTTTAACGAGCAGTTTATTTATATAAAGTGTGTCATAAAAGCTGAATTTTTTTCAAAAAAGTAGATGACTGGTATAAATAAGACAAATAGGATTAATACATTTATTACACTGAATAGATGTGGACGTATATCACTAGTTGAGTAGGCTAGAGTTATGTAAATATTCCTTTTATATAAACATGTGAAAATTTATCAAAATATAGTTTAATATCAATATTTAACAACGGGCCGTTCAAAGCATTCTTTCTGTTGATGTTTGAACCAGACGAAGTTGCACACACATTCGTTTCAATGTGCAGAGGGGCGGTTTTCGCTCACAAAAAGTTTTTTTCAAACCCGAATATAAAATATACACGAGATTCCAATAAAATTCGTTCAGTCCAGTTGTTTGAACTGCAACAGCCCTAGGCGACGCGTCCACTGACCAAAATGAATCGAAATGGGTATGACATATTGATGAGTTTATATTTCGATGTATCAAAAGATTTCATGCGCTACTCAATAAAAATTCCTGTTTAATTGGATTTATCAGTGACATTGGCTCTATTCGGTATAAAAATTCGAGAGCATTTTCGTGCAATGAAAATGCCGTCAGATTCAGGATCAGTTACTGTCATTTTCTGAAATTTTGCCTCCGCATATCGTTTTTAGGTGATTTTGGGTGGATCCATAGAAATTATAAAAAATGAACTGGTTGTGTATGACTTTATCAAAGATATCTTTGAGACCAACATATGTGAGAGAGAATCACTTATTATCCTTATAGAGTAACTGAAGGCAAAACATTGACTTCGTGTGGTGCATATGGAAAAGACAGTCGAAAACATAAGAAATTCAATGTTAATATAGAGGACCACGAATGTCCAGTGGAGCAGTGGAAGAATCAAAACCTCAGTGCGATGCGATGATGAATAAACGACTGTTCTCTCTCAATGTCAGTGAGGGGATGCTTCGATCGAAAAAAGAAAAAAGAAATACTAAACGAACTTTCTGTCAAAACACGAATGACAAAAGTGTTAACCACTTTTTCAAAATGCAAACTCTATATGGCCCACTGATCTGTTACTGGAATTGAAACTGAAATTGTCCACCACTCACAGGTCGTGAGGTAGACAGATCTGCCAAAGTGTTGAGGAAACTTCTAAACATTTCCCCATTATTTATAATGAACGTACAAATCTCCCATGCATACCAGTAGGACCTTCAAACAAACATAAATGAATAGAAATCATTACAGTACCTTTTCTCATCAAATTTTCTTATTCAAAAATTCATATAACAGTCGATACAAGTCTTCAATCTTTCGTTACCGCCGACAATAATTTGTGAAGGTCATAGAATATTATGTGCCTTCTCAATGTTTTTCGATGTATTGGGCTCTGAACTATCACATCTGGTACGCTTTGAGCTTCATTTGGAGAATGTTGCTCGTAGGTTTTTGACCTGATGAAAAGTTATCTGACAAACAGGATGCACAAAACAAGCTTGGGAGGCAGGTCCTATTCTTGGGAGACGGTGAGACATGATGTATCGCAGGGTTCTGTGTTGGGTCCTCTTTTGTTGGTGATATATATATATATATATATATATATATATATATATATATATATATATAAATGACTTGCCAGCTAATGTAAAATTAGATCAAATCGTACTATTCGCTAATGAAATTTCCTTTCTGAATAAAGGGATGGAAAACCAGGAATTTGAAGAGAAAGACAAGAAGACACTAAAGGAAGCCCAGGTATGGTTCAGCGCAAATAAAATGATGATAAACAATGACAAAACACAGAGACTACTATTTGAAGCAAAGATGACAATCACATGAGGCTATATAAATCATCTAGCTATAAAAATTTTCAACAAACTGCCGTCCAGAATGAAGGAATTAAATCGAATAAATCTGAAGACTGAACTAAAATATCTTCTTATGAATAAAGTATACTACTCAATAAATACATGAATGATACTTTAAAAAAATATATATATTTGTATGAAATACGTTGTCCTGGCCAAATTTATCTATTTATTGTTTGTTTGTCTAATGTTTTGTTTTTATACATTTTTTATTTATATATACTTGTGTCTTTTTTAGACAAAATTGTACCGGACTCCCCATGAAAGTTTAATGGGTTAAAAATTTATTCATGATGAGATGGGCAGCATTACTCTGGAAATTACCTACGGAAGCTATTTTCAATTTCCTAATCAAGAACTTCTGAAACATTCCCATATAGTATTATTACGTGCATTTTCCGAGGGATCCATGCGAATATATTTCCCTTGTTGATTATTTTTATTGAAAGCCATCAACTAGAGCAGGGTATTCTAATACCATAGTATTACCTGCGCACTTTACGACGGTTTTCATGACGTGTCATACCATCCCCAGGCTACGCAGTGGGGCTTTTACTACTCGCTTAATTAGTTTTGCTACTCTTATTAAGATAAAACTATAAAGAGGCCAGATTTCACAGGGAAGCTTGTTTAAATTTAATCGCTAACGGTTAATGAATGTTGTCATAAACCAAATATTGCCGGGGGCATGCACATGCACTCGGCTTTGTCAAAGGAAGGATAAAACTTTGTGCTACTTTGTTTCGCTTTTTTTCGGGCTGCATTTTCTCATTTTTTGTCGGAGCGAAGACCCACTCAGCGATAGTTTTAGCAGAGTTGAAGTTTCAAAGTATGCAATGTACGGAAGGATGCTTTTCATATCAGAAACTCGATTTGATGTACATATTCGTTTTACTTGGTTGTGGTTTTTGACGTTCATCTAATGCGATGGCTAACAAAGAGAGAGATTAAAGTTTAAATGAATTCATCAATCGTTATAATCAATTTTCTCTATGATGTAGCATTCGTTTGATGTTACAAATTAGATCACCTGATAATGGTTTATATGAAGAGAATGAGTGGATCTTTATGTGATTTTACATTTGCTCGTCGAATAATTATGTAGATTGGCATATAAAGGCTGGGCCATCTAGAGTTCGCATTTGGAAGCAGTGGTTATTTCGAGTCTTCCAACACTTCTGTTGTTTGTGTTTTGACAGAAAGTTAGTTTGATATTTGATATGACCGAAATGGGTTGATTTGATCTTACTAGAAACTATCGGGTGTTTTTTTTAGAATAATAGAAAGGCCAAATTTTTTTTTATTTGAAAGATAATTTTATCACATTTATGTTTTAAAAATAATTTCCGGCATATGTCCACCACGACTAGCTCTGAGGAACCGCATTCGTCCAGACCCGAGTTATGTTGGCTTCCAGAGCGTCTATTGTATCTGGTTTATCAGCATAAACCAATGACTTGACATAAACCAAAGAAAATAATCCAGAGTTATGTCGCATGATCTTGGAGGCCAATTAATTGGACCATTTCTCGAAATAATGTTACCACCAAATCATTCTCTCAATAAATCAATTGTTACGGTAGCAGCATGAGGTGTAGCACCATCTTGTTGGAACCAAAACACTTCTGGGTCGATGCCATTCAAATTTTGAAACAAATAATCATTGATCATCGATCTGTAACGAACACCATTCACTGTAACATTAGCTCCAGCATCGTTTTTAATGATGCCTCCAGCATGTAAAGTACACCATACAGTCTATCGTTTTCAGGATGCAATGGAACTTGCAGAACTTCTTGAGGATTGTTTTCACTCCATATACGCAATTTGGCTTGTTTGCATAGCCGTTCAACCAGAAATGAGCTTAATCACTAAACACAATTTTACGATAAAAAAGTGGATCAACTTCAAGCTGTTCTAGGGCCCAATCAGCAAACAAACGACGCTTATTATGGTCAAGTGGCTTAAGTTCTTGAACCAGTTGGATCTTGTATGGGTGTAGACCAAGATCTTCACGCAAAATTCTTCATCGCACAGAGTCCAACTTGTTGTCGACGAATGGGCAAATCTGGATCATCATCAACACTATGACTTGCAGCAGCGATATTTTCTTCTGTCGTACAGTTCTTTATCTTGTTGTTGTTGCATCGAGTAGAGAAAATTTTGTCTGAAATCTATCGATTCTGATGGACGATTATGTAAACCATAAGTTTCACGAAGTGCTGTATAAGAACAGTGGTTTTGAAAATGGATTTAAACAATTTGTAAACGTTGTTGCGGCATGAGTCTTTCCATAATAATTTGTCAATGCTTACTGAACAGAAATGTCAAAACAATATGGCTTTTACCTACTGTTAAATCACAGTTATCCCTATCGAAAGTTCAATCACTCTAAAGAAACACCCGATATTAAATACTAATTCTCAAAATGGCAATTTGTGGATCAATTTCTTCGCGAAAACTGGAGCGTTATTTGACAAAACAACCCATTAATGTTCTGTTTCAGGTAGCACACGTGAAAACATTGTTGCTGTATTTGAACAGCCATCAACATCACCTCGTCATCGTGCTCAAGAACTGAGCATTCCTCGCACTTCTCTGAGGAAATTTTTGCATAGAAACCTCGGTATAAAGGCTTACAAAGTTCAACTAGTGCAAATTGTGAAGCTTCGTAACCACCTGATGTGTTTCCACTTCGCCCAATGGGCTAATGATCGCATGACCGAAGAAGAGCATTTGCCCAGGAACATCATCTATAGAGATGAAGCTCATTTTCATCCAAGAGGAATACTTTTTGTAGAGATCCGTTGAGCATAATTGTTTCGCCAACCATCCAGAAACGATTGATGCTCTGAAATCGCAGTTGCCATTCATGAGCAATCGACAATCTGCTGAAAGATTAGGTTGATCGGATGGGGTACTATAGCCAGTCGTGGCGGTCATTTGAAAGAAGAGAAAAAGTACTTCCCATACAAGTGACTACAATACAGAAAAAGCAGACATGCAGAAATCACGAAATACTATAACCTGGCTAAAAAATATAAAACAATACATCAGCTCACAAAGGTAACAACAGTTTCGACATAATATAAGCCACAGGAATAATGGGAAATATACTTAGATATAACCGTCATTGAGTACCAAACTTTAGTAAGTGCCTTGCATACCTACTCAATCTGTTTAATGTTTCATTCAGATATATCAAGTTATTTCACCATGAGAGAAACCAATTATTTTCTTTATTAATTTGGTGGATCTCTCAAGATACACAAAACGTGATTATATATACTTATTGGGGTATATGTGTTTACATTTTTCATGTCATTAAATTTCACCATTTGACCAAGCAACTGTATGCTCATTTTCTTTCTCTAAGTCCCAAAAGCAAATGTAATGAAGTAAAAGTCTTCCTTTAGTTTAATGGCAACTTGAAATATAAATTTTCCAGAACTGTGAGGCTAGTTTCTGGTGAAGAAAAATACTCATCTGATAATGAAGGAAATATCTATTTAGAAGTAGTTTATGCGCCAGATGTGACTCCGTGTGATTATTTTTCGCATTCGCATAGAAGAAAGTCCGACAAAATGAATATGTAGGATATCTAGAGCAGGAACAAAAGTTACACTATCATCTGCTTCTGACAACAAGATATATACATACACATCATATGGAAATATTCCAGTAGAGGGACCAATTCTTGCTCCTACTCGGAAGCAAATTCTAAACGACCTGGCTCGTAACTGTCTGCACCCGTGTAACAGCGCCCATCTTCCTGTCAAAACGGATATATTATCGTGAATTTTCCGGGCGGTTTTTCCATCGGAAACCTGAATTAATGGCCCCACCTTGTTTCCCGTGGAAAGATACACTGGTCTCAAGTCGATCATCAAGAGAATAATTCAGTTCCCTTGTCTGTTGGCTGGCCCGGTGCCAGACACTTCCGTCGTTCCAGGCTGGCACATGGTCCTTCCCCCCGCGTCCCGGAGCACCCTTTAACTGGCACATCCGATCCTTGGAAGGACCGGGGTATTCTCGGGACCGGGCAACTTGATAGCGATGATGAAGTAACCACCTGATCTCTTGATCCTTCTATTGAATATATTCCAGAGTTAACTCGGTTATTTCTCGAGTATGAATTCGAATTATTAGAGGTCGGACCCCAGGGTAATTTGTTGGATCAACCCCAATTTGATTGAAGCTTGAAGGCGTTATCTGTTCATAGTTCTATGCGGTTCAATTTTGTGCTGCAGCAGCATAAAGCGGTAAATATTTGGTTGTTTCGCTCCCTAATACATAGAAATTTAATTTGGTCAAGTTAGATTTGAACGCAATATTCGACAGTTTCATCTACGAAATATGCTCCGTGAGACTAGAAGGATTGAACCACAGATAAAATTCCTTCAACTTGATTTTCTAGCTATAGAATAACTATATTTAAAGCATGCTATAGTTAGTGACGTTTTACCTTTGATGACTTTTTGCGCAAAAATATTTATCTCGCAGTTTCTTGTGGAGAAATGGATTTATGCGAGCTGGCCATATTTTTAGTTACTGCACCTCAATGTACTAGTTTTAATGGCAATTATATTGGCAATCATAACTATCTTGGTAGCAGCTCGAAATAGTTTCGCTGAGCTTTTTACAAACTAGTTTCTAAAGTTTCGCAACCATGAGATTCTTCTTCTTCCGGCTTGTCTTTTATCCACTGCTTTTCCTTGTATTATGTTTTGCAGTAGGGAGTACCGCTCTTTATTTCTCATAATGCTTCCAAACCATCCGCTTCGAGCAGAAGCCTCAATAAAATAAATTATGAACAAGTTCGAGAATGCGACCATAACTATTTCATACCGGAGAACAGACAGACACATCGCAAATTACTTATGGTGTAGAGCAAGGGGATCCACTTTTACCTGCACGCTTCAACCTGGTAATGGATGAGCTAGTAGAAGAGTTAGAAACCATGCCAGGGATGATCTTTAGAGAAATATCCATTTAATGTCTGGTTTTTTCAAAAGACCTTATGATCCTTGTAGATAACGTCGAAGAGGCCAGAAAGCTACTATTCAGAGTGCGAAATTTTTTAAAACAGACATGCGACTCTGAATATTGCCAAATGCTTTGCAGTGAATACAATCCCAAGAAGAAGACTTTTCACATATATCACAAGCCAATCCTTTTTTTAACGGCCAGAAAATTTAAAAAATGGAGTAGTGGACGAAACAATGGAAGCAATTTTGCACAACCAATGCTCTATCAACAACCTAAGAGTACAATTACATAAAATACTGAAATCGCCACTGAAACATAACCTGAAATTATCCAAAATCAAATTCAAACTGCATATCCATTCACTCCTGAATCCATTCGTACACGAAAATGGCAGCAGATCGAACCATAAGATCAAGGATCGAAAAAATATTGCAGCTTTAATCCAGCGTGCATAACTCGATAATACCTTCTCCAGAAAAGCAAGGGAGAATAGGAATCTTCAGCTTTGCGGACAAGATACTTATCATAATATCAGCTCTGTACACATAAGGTTGTCAGAGGAGAGAATGCCTCCAAAAGTGCCCAGAAACGACACAACTACGTTGCTCCAAGGCTGAAGAACTTAGCCAACAAGACGAAATCTATCTTCTAGCTGACTTCCTCTGAAATAGAGTGTCAACAATTATCACTTTTAAATATGATTCAAAATGTCTTGATTCATTCAAATTAATCTCAATGAAGGCAATAATTGAAGAATAACTTGAAAACTATGAAATACCTTTTTGAGAGTAATAAATCTTTTAATCCTTTGAATTTGTCGTTGACGTAAGATTGGATTTGCTCTTAAAATATAATACATAGACATAAAGCCCAAAAAGAATATCATCAACTCTAAACGCTATTCGGACCGAATCGGATTCTGTTGAAAGTCGATAAATATTTTGCCACCACTCCACATTCAGATATCTCCCTCCGCCTGAGTACGTTACCGGGATATAAATTTTCGTATATGACTCCTTTGAGCTCATCCCTCATGAAAAATTCGACCATACTCTCTTTTTCAGCATCAGACTCAGAAAAATATGGTGTCGATAAACAATGGCGGCCAAATGAACGATTCTCTTCGGCGGTGTTTCAACAGAAACCTACCGAAGAGAACTGTCAAACGGGTCAGCGATCCCAATATAAAGGGAAACTGATTTTATTTCGATGCAAAATTCGCTATTATATGGAAGAAGCGCTGTGCATTGAAATAGCAGCTTTCGTTTATTCAGATCTTGCTTCATACTAGGGTTGCTACTTTCTTCCATTTTAATATTTGAATATTCATTCTTGTATTCATTTGAGTTAATCATTCAGACTATTTGGTATTGGTTATAACTATTCAACTATTCAGATCATTCATTGTTGATTGGTAGTCCCATTGAAAACTCTCTTTTAAACTATTCATTCAACTTATTATTTACGGAATATATTGGGTTATATGTTGCCGAAATTCTTCAACCATTCTCGCAAATTCGACAGTTTCTCGTTTCAATATGTAGTCGACAAGTGATACAACCTCGGTTTTCGATTGGATGCGCTATCCCGAGGATAGATCGATGTCGCTCCAAGTAAAAGTGTCGGCTACTGCTGAGTACGGTGTGAAAATGAGAGAACCACAGGGGTCTGTTCTTGGGACGCTTCTATTTTTACTTTTTATTAATGATCTTCCGATAGTTTGTGAAACATATTTGTCAATATGTATACGTGTCAGAACATTGCATCACCGATAAAAAAGTGTCTGATCAGCTTGTTCGCTGATGATACTTATGTGTTATTGTGGTACCCAGTTTTGAGGAGCCTCAGATGGTGTATGAGCTTTTTTCACAAAGCTTTGTGATCTGTTGTCACAAAAATAATTTAATGATCAACATAGATAAAATTCCATCCATTCTACAATTGAAGATATCAGTCATATATTGGTCATTCGAAATTTAGGTTCTAAGGATACTGAATGTCTGAGTTTCCATTTGAATTAAAATTTGAAATGGTGTACACATGTTGAGTCCTTGTGCAAAAAACTGAATGGTTCTTATTTTGCTTTAATTAAGACGAGAAATTCACTTCCATGGAAATCTCTTCTGCTTATTCATTATAGTTCTGTATACAGCAACCTCATACTACTCTGTCAAGAAAGTACCGGGAATTTTCAATTAAAACAACATTTTTACATTTAATCGTCAAAATTTATTGGGTCACCTTCAAAATAGGCTCCATTTGCTCCAATACATCTATGCCAACGGCACTTCCAATTATCGAAACATTTTTTATAGGCGCTTTCCGGGATGGACTTTAGCTCTCGCGCCGAATTTTGTTTTATGGCTTCAATCGACTCAAAACGGGTGCCACGAAGGGGCAATTTTAGTTTTGGGAAGAGGAAAAAGTCGCAGGGAGCCAAATCCGGCGAATACGGTGGTTGCTGAAGCACGTTTGTTGAGTTTTTGGCGAGAAAGTCAGTCACAATCGTAGCTCGGTGAGAAGGCGCGTTATCGTCATACAAAATCCATGAGTTGTTCGCCCACAAATTTGGCCGCTTCTTACGGATACGCTCACGCAAACGTTTCATAACGCCTAGGTAATACTCCTTGTTTACCGTCTGACCCTCTGGAACGAATTCGTAGTGCACCACGCCACGGATATCGAAGAAAACAATGAGCATCAACTTCATTTTCGAGCGGCTTTGGCGTGGTTTTTTCGGTTTCGGCTCATTTTTTGCCACCCATTCCGATGATTGCTGGCTTGTTTGCATATCGTACTCGTAGACCCAGGTCTCATCACCAGTTATAATGCGTTCCATGAATGTAGAATCGGAATTACAGCGATCCAGCATGTCTGAAGCAACCTGTTCGCGATGACGTTTTTGAAGAAAATTCAGGTCTTTCGGACTCGTGCGGCCACCTTTCTCATGCCCAAAATATCAATCAAAATCGTACGTGCGGACTCGTAGGATATCTTAAGATCATGTGCTATCTCTCTCAAGCTGGTACGACGGTTTTCCAGCACCCTTTCCTTAATTTTATCGACGTTATCTTCGATCGAAGCCGTCGATGGGCGTCCACTTCACGACCGTCCTTGAAGGCTCTGTACCACTGATATGCACGAGTTTTCGATAGAGCATCATCACCAAAGGCCTCTTGCAACATTTTCAATGCATCGGCACACGAAAATTCATTTGCAACACAAAACTTTAAACAAATTCTTTGCTCAACGTAATCACCCATAGTAAAAATCGGCACGCACTCTGACATCGACTGACTTAATCAGCTGTTGCAAACACACTAGTTGACAGATCCCGCTCAAGCTTGCCATAGTAATTAAGGACAGTGGTACCAACCTAGGAAAAAAAATTTTTACCTGCCTCATTGCCCTGCCAGATTTAAATCGATAATTCCCGGTACTTTCTTGACAGAATGTATAATATCCTATTGTGGAGAAACTCCTCAGATGTTGCCAGGCCTTTCATAGATATTACTGAAACACATCTTGCGTATAATATACAACATACCATCGTACTCGTCGTGTACACCCTTGTTGGTAGAAAATTGTGCCTTAACATCGCGCTCCATCTTCATTTTAAGATGTCGCAAATATTTAAAAGAAAATGAAAGTAATATTGTAAAGTTATCTAGCTCTTATAGCTATAACATCAATAGTGAGGGAACATTATATATCCCCAATCATAAATTAACGAAGTTTAAGATGGCTTCTATATACTAGTGCATTAAACTTCACAACCATTTGTCACATTGTATTCGAGCTCTTAACTTTAATGAATTTAAGAAACCTTTAAAGGCTTATTGTTAGATAATTGTTATTACACAGTGAAGTTCAGTAATCATTCAAACGTAAAATATCATTGGAACGACTAGTCCGTTGTTTTTGAACTCACAGGATTTTGTTGAAAGATACCATATAAAGGGTCTTTCAATGGGAATGCTCCATTTTCAAATTGACATCACTCACGCAAGGCAGTCATTATTTATTTGTGACATTGACAGTTGTATTTGTCAATGTCTACCAATTAAAAATGGAAAGGTACACACTCCAACAACGTTCACAAATAATCCAAATTTATTATGAAAATCGCGATCTGTTACTATAGCTTTACGTGCTTTAACTCCAAATTTTGGTCGTTATAATCGTCCAGATAAAAGAAATGTTGAACGTTTAATGAAGAAGTTTGAAACAAATTTTACACTTCATGATGTTACAGTGCCAGTGAGACAGATAAATAGAAGAAGTGAAGAGAATATTGCTGCCGTAAGTGAAAGTGTTGGTGAAGACCAAAATTTATCGATTTCTCGATGTTCACTAGAACTAAGCATCTCCCAGACGTCTTTGTGACGAATTTTACGATAGAACCCTGTTTTACATCCATACGAAATTGTTTTAACCCAATAACTCAAACCAACAGATCATTTAAAGCGTCGTGTATTCAGTAATTACACTTCTACAATAACTAAAAATCGGAAATGATGACCGATAAATTATCCGCCTAAATCCTGCGATTTAACTCCATTGGACTTCTTTCTTTGGGGTTACATTGAGTCATTTGTTGAAATTTGTTTAAAGATTGCTGATTCAGCAAATTTAGACGATAAATAGATCAATATTGAACGAGTAATTGCTATAATACTACCTGATTTGTGTGAGAGAGTCATGGAAAATTGGGTTCAAGGACTTCATTCCTGCCAGCGTTTCTGTGGTGGATATTTGAATGATGTTTTGTTTCATAACTAATAGTATCCATCGTATTTTATAATGAAATAAAAATTTCAATAATTTTCGAATAAATAATGTATTTTATTCACAAATGAAAATAGGGCGCTGTTAATGAAAGACCCTATTCAAATATTGAATTTGTTGACATAATTCGGCAAAGCAAAATGCGAGCAGTGCAAACAGATTGTACGCAGAGGGATATTCGTTGAGAAATCGTCCTCATGCGCGATTGTTCATTAATTTTCTAACTTCCATAGTATTCATTTTTACTCGGGGCAATCGAGCTAATGGTCTTTTCTTTCAACATAATAAAATATTTCAGAAATAATCGCCCATCAAATTTTTGAATCCCAAGCCAAGACCTAGTTGCAGTCGACAATAGTTGTGTGAACATGGAGTAATACTTCGAAAATGCCGTCACAAAAATGTTTGAATATTTAAATTTTTGATAGCAGTGTGTTTCAATTATTTAATGCGTTTTCCTATCATGTGCTAGTTTTCAACTCACAAGAAGATATATCCCTCAAAATGACTTGACACCTGATATCAATATCATTTCAAATACGCCAAACAGTAGCACTCACTCTCCATTGTTTCTCAAACAGAACCGTTTGAAGCTTTCATATACCATTGAAGGTCTATACCGACGCAGAAACGTTGCAAGTGTGAGAACAGTGAAAACTGAAAAGTAAACATTTCCAGTCCGCCCAGCCGCGTACTAATTAAAAGGGAACAATTCACGTATTAATAATTTCAATAGCACACATAAAAGTTTATCCTTGTGCCTCCATTGGCGTAGAGAGAACGGGCGTAAATCTTACTCTGTTCTGTTTTGTTTCTCGTTGTGCAAATGGACCGAATCTAGGGGGAAAGTTTAATTTTCGAGCTGAATCGTTTCCATAAGACCGAAATGAGTAAAAAGTTACCCAAAAGTTTTTCGCCGTGAGGAGGCAGTATATTTGCAAGCTCAATCGGTCATTTCGGTCAATATGCGTGTTTTACGAATTCACAAGAAAAATTGTTCTATCTATTTCTATTTGGATAACGAAGAGGCAGATCGGTTGGCGTTTGCTGGAGCCACGCTGCCTTTGGTAGGCCTGAAACCATTCCTGAGAATACCACAAGACTAGAGTCTTTCTGCCTGAGCCATACTAGCCTGAAACATTCGAAGTTGTTCCTTGGAACAGCTTCGAAAAAAAGATGGCGAACCTAGCGCTAGGTCTGGATAGGGCCAAACTAAAAACACTTGTCGGAATTATAACAGATCACTGCAGACTGAAAGCGCATTTGCACAAAATCGGTCTGGCTGAAGACGATGAATGCAGGCTGTGTCTTGAGGACACTGAAACAGCCATGCACATCGTCTAAGAGTGCCCAGCGGTGAGTCGCATTTGATTCGAGGTCTTTGGTCAGGCTTTTATAGCTTAGTTTTTAGTGTAAGAAATTTGTCAGCCGGTCAAGATTGTTCTGAGTTCCTCAATATTCAACCAGGTACTTCACACGATGGTAAAATTTTGAGGAATCTGCTCAAAGTAGAAAAGAACAATATCGGAAAAAATTAATGGCATTAATGATATAAATAGTGAAGAATAAGGGACCAAGGAACTGCCTTGAAGAACCCCAGACGACGCCCCGAAAGGGTCTAATAGGTTAAGAACCACAATATGTGTTCGGAGCCACTCACACCTTTTTCAGGAAGTCTTCTAAGTGCTTGGCCAGGGTATAGAATCAGTTACGCTTATTTTAGTGGGTTTATATGGATTCTAAGTAGCAAAAAGTCGTGTTGTTTTTGGATGATACGAACTTTGGTTTCTTCAAAATCTCAAAAAGTTTACCGAAAATATATAATTCAGAAATGGACCTGTAATTTTTCAGTGAGAGGTTGAATATATCCAAAAGAAGTGTAAATATGCTGTAGTGTGATAGTGAAAAGTATATGCCAAGTTTTATTGATCACTACCAAAATCTATTTCGGTAAGTTTCAAACTAAGTAATTTTTTAATCAACATTAATCTTCGTACATGAAGCCAATGACATTATTCAACTCTTTCTATCTAGATAAATTCTCGTTACCCCAAAAAAACCGAACAGAATGATGTATATATGATCAAAAACGAAGAATGTGAGTGTGGCGATCAGAGAGTTATCACTAAGTTCGAAGAAGCCGCTATTCAACGCAAAAACAATGGCACACAGCGTTCAATTGTTCGTTACACAATGAACGAATGAATTTTTGCCCGATAGAAGAATGACTTCATACCCCTCAATTGATAGAATGCAAAATTGAATTACAATTGTAGAGATGATTCATCCTATGGATAATTGAATGAGAGAATTCTACGTTGTTCCGACATAAATCACCATATCCTCTGCCCTTTTTCAGATAGGCTACTTGAAAATTTATCGACTCCTTTGTATTCGAACTTTTGAGACTATAGGAATGATAGAATTGTCGATGAACTTATCTAATCGCAGAGTTATATGAAACAGTAGAGAATTACTATTAAATTGGAATATTAGTTGTCTGGAGTATAATAGAAGTTAATAGAGTGCATAATAAACAGATATTCCATTTCCTGTACGATGTAGGTTCTTCTGCAGCTGCGAATGACAAATGGGCCATAAACTGACCTATTTTTAGATAAACCTTGATTGTTAAATAACAGTCGCAATACGAAAAGTTGATTTTCTGTCGATGCAATCTATTATTAGTCAATGACACTATTGCTAATTACAAAAATTGCATATACTTAAGCAAAAAACATGCACTGAATCTGATTATTTTCTGACTCTTTCGGCTCCCTCGATTCATAGTGGACGAAGGTGCAACGCGCGTTCGCTTTTGAGGCGTCTTCTACATTCAGAACTTCTGAACGTACAATATCGCGAGTTGGAGTGGTTGGTCCATGTTTTTTTAAGATAACAAACAGGCTGTTTCAGTGACTTCTGACTGTTATGTTCACATGATTGATAAGTTCCTGTCTAAACTCAATAAATGAATGTATATGTGTTCTAGTACCAGACACATCTTGTGTGTCAATAACTGTTTTGCGGCAACACTTCCCAGGACGTCTCATCTTTTTGAGAGGCGATCTGCACTGGTCACAACCTTTACCTTATTTTGCCCCCTGTGATCACTTTTTATAGTGCTATTTAAAATAATTTATCAACGATTACCCTAGAATCTTGGATCACTTTCAATCAACATTTGTCAAGCTGAATGTGTCGATATGATGGAAAGAATTGAACGAAACTTCAAAAGTAGATTAACAATAACGGACGCCATTTGACTTATATCGTTTTTAAAATTTAAAATACAATTGTGCCTACTTAGCAAAAAAATCGACAATTCCTCTACGGGGGCTTTCTAAATAATTAATTCACGATATTTTCATGCTTTTATTAACTATCTATTATAATATCGATAGGTTGCTTTACACTTTTTGCACAATGTATTCAAACTTCATCTGGGTAGAATTGATTTTGTCCAGATCTAAGAAACATAACGTAAAACGCAATCGATAAAACAAAGAGAGGGCTCACTCGATCACATGAAGGGATAACGTTACCCTCCAAGAACCCCTTTCTGAAACCTTGTTTTCCGTCCGACGTTATAAGATGAAAATCCCCAAATCTTCGACCGACAACGGTTCGGGCATTGGAGGGATTCAACAAGGGTTTCAATCATGCTGGAGACGTTGCGAACAGAGAAGTATTTTTAGGTGCACTCTTATTGTTATTCAAGGGAAATATTATTTTAATGCGGCATCTTAAAGCCCTTATTCTGCATCGGCTTTAATTTTACCTACACTATTTGGTGAATATGAAATTAAAACTGAAGAAAGTAAAATTTAACTTCAATAGAATGATTATCAATATAAAGAAAAGAATATTCTTCAATTATATATGGTTTAACGTAAAACACTGTAGTTCCGGTAATATATATTATTTATACAACAATTGTTTCGTCAGTTACATTTTGATTTCATCAACGAGTATGATAACTGACTACTTCTACAGAATCGGTCTGCTTAAATACAAATTTGAGCAAAAAGAATCGTGACAGAATGAAGGTTTTTTTTAGGAATTTGCAGAATTTAGTAAAAAGGTTCTAGAACGGGGATCGGTTTAAATCTGTCTGGTCCCGTCTATTGCATTTGGGCCCAATATGGAGAACTTCGAACTTATGGTCAAAATCATGTCCTGATTCATATAGGTGATTGGCATAGGTATCGGATGATAGAACTTTCGATAGGGATAACTGTGATTTGACAGAAATCGGCATAACTCTTGAACACCTGCATGGATCTTCATGAAAATTTTAAGGAATGAGTATAGGCTAATGCCTAATATTTGAACCTAATCACTTGTCGATAACGCAGGTCCGGACTGAGAAAATTATATTCTTTATCTTACATATTGTAAAACACCCTGTACATCCAATTTTCGAAAAGCGAAATTCTCTTCAGAATCTACAATAAATACTTTTTCAAACAAGCCTATTAGGATCAATGGCACACTTCGCATCATCATTTTATGAACCATTGAATATTAGGAATTTTCAATTTACAGTAAACACGGACCTGTGAACCTCCGAATAATGCGTCTATTCATATTGAAACCATTGAAATTCTCAGTAACATGACTTGGGTATTGTACTGCATCTTATTCCATCCACTACGTGAATGTAGGGGCTACATCAAATATTTTTTGCAAAACTAAATTTAACCGAAAACTCGAATTAACATTGAACATTCAATCGGAGTATTATAAAATGGAATTAATAATAAAAATATAATATTTATCTTATAAACATGTGTGGAACTGAAAAAAAAATGACAATAAATAGGAGAAAATATTATAACTTGTTTTCGAGAATACCCCTGTCTCTTCTTAACATTTTCTAGCTCTTGTGATCAAATGAACTACAGCTTTCGTCAAAATTTCCGGTCGATTTCGTATGGCTTCACATGCAGCTTGAGTACGATTAATCAGATGCTCCCTGCCTCTGATTTCTTCAGAATAAACTTCATTTTGTAAGTGCCCCCAGAGAAATTAATCCAAGCATGTAAGATCTGAGGATCGTGCAGGCCAGTCATGAGGTTTTCCTTCTACCAAATCAATGATCTGGATAAACTTCATTCAAATGCTCTACAATTTCACGGGTAAGATGTGCCGGAGCTACATCATGTTGGAAGTACATTCCTCTTGAAATATTGCTTCCATCATTCAAGAGCCCTGACAAATGCTCGATAAAAAATTGTAGATATGTCACTCCATTCAGCCTATGTGGAAGAATATATGGTCCAATTAGGCAACTATTGTAAATTCCACATCAAATATTGACTGAAAAACGATGGGTGAATTGCGTTTCCTAGTCACTTCCGGATTTACTCTAGACCAAAAATGTGCATCAGTAGAAGCGTTCTGAAGTTAGCTCGCTGGTTTCGCAAAACCCATCTGCAAAATCGCATCCTCGGTAGTTCATCGCCTGGCTCCAAGGTTTGGACGGATTGTAAATGAAATGGATGCTACTTTTCACGGTGCAGAACTCGTCAGACCTGATACTGTACCAAACCTAAAACTGCACCAGGACGCCGAGTGCTCGTTGAGGGATTTTCTTGGACAGCTTATATTATCTCTTCATCGTTTACCATCGAACTTGCCCTTTCTCGTTTACTTACTGACGGAAAGTGTCCAGTTTCACGAAGTGAGCGATTAACATTTTCGAATGTTTGGTGGTTAGGAATTCGATGATCTGGATATAGCCTTCGATATTCCCTAGCAGCTTCACGACCATTGCATTTACAAAATCCATAAACTAACAACATATCAGTATTCGTAAATGACGGCATTTGGATAATTCTCTTAATGAAAATTTAATGAAAATAGCAATCTTCTATTTGCCTATTTTTCTATTTCAATAATTACCCGACAATGTTTTGAAATGTCGAAATTCTTAGCATGAGCCACTTAGATTTTGAAATGGGTTGAATTCAGAGTAAACGAATTTATTCTGTGATCTTTCACATAGCATTGAAAATAAATGATATCTTAAGCTTCCGATCGATTCAAGCAGTATGTGAGAAGATAAATAGTGGGTCAGAAAGAAACGCTAATGAAAGCTGCAGAACATTAAATACAAGAGCTAACAGGTGGCAAAATGAAATAGGCAAATTTTCGAGAACAAATCACATACGAAAATTGATGGAGGGAGGAGTATAAAAGAATTAATTTGCGAAAGTGTAAATAAGATGTCGAAAAGCATTTCTCTTTGTTTGCGTGTGTCTAATTTCAGCCAGTTTTTAATTTTTCTAAATATCTAAAATTTCTCCCTTTCGGTTTGAGAAATTAAATTCATTCAATATGAATTAACACATTCGGAGAAACACAGGCCCGCGTTTACCATGAATCGAAAATTCCATTTATTCAATAGCTCATAAAATATTGATGCGAAGTGTGCCATTATTTCAAATGAGCTTGTTTGAAAGAGTATTCATTGTAAATTCCGAGGAGATTTTCACTTTTCGAAAATTGGATGTACAGGGTGTGGGATAACGAATATAATTTTCTCAGTCTGGACCTGGGCTATCGACAAGTGATTAGGTGCAAATGTTAGGCATTGGCCTATACTCATTTCCTCAAATTGTATATGTGTATCATTTAAACTAAAGTGTACAATGGATTTCTATCAAGTAAAGGCCAACACGATTCGAAAATATATGTCTTTAAAGTGAAACAATGGTTCTAAGGCATTTTATTCTGCAATGATTTTTAAATTAAATCTGTAAGAGTTCTCGGAGAATACAGCTATTATCTGTAATATTTTAGAAAAACCCTTCGTGATAAATTTTCAATATACTTTATAAAGTTCAACGCGCCTCCCGTATCCAGCGGGACGTCACAGAGGTCCAGAAACAACCGCAAACTCTCGTCCCGCTTTCACTGGCAAGGTGCAATAACGCGTCCGAAAGGGATAACGGGATACTCCGGGAGGCAGGACGGCGCATGCAGCCGACGTCGTCGGATAGGCGCTACCTGTTCCAGGTAGGACGGCGAGTTACGCGCCGCTACGCTCCAACGTGCATCAGGTTGCGGGTAGGGGAACCCGCGACACGGCGCAGGTCCGCCGTTTCGTCCTCACCGGAACGGGCGGCAGAACCGTCCTCAGTCCGGGCTCGAAAGCCACAGAGTGCGGCGGTCAATATTTTCAAACTTCCTACGAACTCCACTACTCTCACACACCGGTCCTCTTACACTCAGTACATCCTGTCACCGGACGAGTTCCGGCTGCATCCTCTACACACTCCGGGTACGGCCGAATGTGCGCGTCGCCTATAGGTCCCATACGAAAATTTCAATCAGCGTGCCCGCCAATTCTCCGGTCTACTTTTCAATTCGCCAATCTTTCTTCCTGAACTGTGTTCTCTAAGTGTTAACCGGATTACTGCAACAGGTTGACAGGTAATCTAACTCTGACCGCACTTTTCACTTCGGAAAAAGCACACACACAATCAATCAAAATACCTTTTTATATCCGTGTTCCAATTTATAATTGACGTTGTTCCTTTTAGTACAAAGTTGAATTTATATTTTTACACCGTAATCGTAAGTCATACTTTAATTTTGGCGTTTTGAAAGGCATTGACGGTGAGTCGTGTCCAAGAATTATCGACAATCATTGATAGATAATCGTAAGATTTAGGGTAATCGTGTGATAGATTGCTGGATAATCGTTAGCGTCTAGTTTCCTTTGTACATTGTAGATTTTTGGTCGAAATAATCGACTTCAGCGCGCTAAATCAGTTAGTCCTGAACTAGACGCGCTTTACACCGTCCTTAATATCAATATTTAATGCATGCTTGCTTTTCCCTGACTGTCATTGATTCAGGCCCTGTGCAATATTTTTCGATCACTCTCAAAGTTGCTCGAAGAGATCTCCTATCATCGTCGACGTTGACGGTTTGAGTCGGAACTTGAATTTAACTGTATATACAAAATTTTATTGATAAGACTTCCAAAACCAATCAAGTTCAATCGTTTCCTACGTGTATCAATTAACTGTATCCCAGACATATCTTCAATAAAAGAATATAGACGAGCATATCTGAGGTTGTGTTGAAACGTGGAACAGTATTAACCTTAGCAGATCCCAATAAAGAATATTCTTTCTGATAATCTGACATATCTGTAGACTAGTTAAGTAAATATAGTTATATTTTATCTAACTTTAGGGTGGCAAATAAAATATTGCTCAGTTATTAATAATCCAAATATTTATGATCAATATTGATATTAAGTAAGGTTTAGCGAAAGTTAATAGAGCTGTTAAAACGAAGACAATCGTGCAATAAAGCAAATGATACCAAAAATCTACTGATACGATCACGGTATATATCAAAGCAAGTGACAATCGTGTGAACGTGAACGAAGTCAGTTTACGTAAGTGCAAACATTGAACGCAACGAGTTGCGTTCATTTAGTCGCGACGTTCGAACGCATCAACAATCACGACGTACTTTCTAAACACCCCCCCTGGCCAAATCCCTTACGTAGTGCCCCTGTGTCCTGTGGTGCCCTGCCCTGAGATATCTGTCCCACAAGCAGCCTATCCCCCATCCCAAGCGCCTTGTCCTTGTGGCCAATGCGCCCCTCATATGTACACTAACCATCACGTGGCAACACCGAGTACTTTGATCGTGAACAGATTCACCGAAATCAACTACTTCGACAACCCGCCACTGGCAGCCCCTGTGCCGGAGAAATATAATTACGATATGGTAAGTACCCCATCACTCATTTTTATTCATTATAGTCAAGAAATTCAAAACAATATGCTGAAAACATTTACAAAATATTCAAAACAAAATAAACACATGGTAAAAAACTTATTTCCAATTAAAGATAAAATAATACATTTTTGTATATTTATGTTATTTATGTTATTTGTTTTTTATGGCGAGCGGGCGTCTGTCCACCCTACCATTGCGTCCGCACGGACTATTGTGGTTCACCCCTAATTTATATCTTCCCGACGAGATCCAGTTTTTGGATAAAACCGATAATCTTGTTCAGGGGTAATTTTTTCAGTTCGTTGTGGGCTATAAAAGCCTGGCCAAAGACCTCGAATCTGATGCGACTCACCGCTGGGCACTCTGAGACGATGTGCATGGCTGTTTCAGTGTCCTCAAGACACAGCCTGCTTTCATTGTCTTCAGCCAAACCGAGTTTGTGCAAATGCGCTTTCAATCTGAAGTGTCCTGTCATAATTCCGACAAGTGTTCTTAGTTTGGCCCTATCCAGACCCAGCGCTAGATTCGCCATCTTTTTGTTCGATACTGTTCCAAGGAACAACTTCGAATGTTTCGGGCCAGAATGGCTCCGCCAGAAAGACTCTAGCCTTGAGTTCATTTTGCCTGTTATCGCCTCGTTAGCCACGTCATGTGGTATTCCCAGGAATGGTTCTGGTCCTACCAGAGGCAGCGCAGCTCCAGCAAATGCCAGCCGATCTGCCTCCTCGCTACCCAAATAGTTTGAGTGGCTCGGTATCCAAACCAGAGTGACTCTGAGCCTGTTTAAAGCCGTGCGGCAACTCCAGAGTGTTTTGGATGTAAAACAGCTGGATTCCAGAGCTTTTAGTACTGACTGACTATCAGTAAATATTTTGATTTTACCGTGGTGGATTTGCCGTTTCATCAGCAGTTCCGCCGCGGTCTCAATCGCAAATATTTCTGCCTGAAATATGGTTGCGTTTTGACCGAGACTCAATAAGATGTTAATTCTCGGTTTGCTCCCATAGACTCCCGCTCCTGTTCCGTTCGTCGTTCGCGAACCGTCTGTGAACAAGCCAAGGTCGGTTCTCAATAGAACTTCAGCATGCTGGGTCCATTAGTCCCGGCTGGGGACGATTACATTGAAATTCCGTTCCTGGCTCGTGATTTTTGACATTAGATCCGAGGGCATCGATAGGATACTGTCCCATCACTATTCCCTCTGGCCTGTCAATTGCCAGTTGATATAGTTTGTATGTGGTCCGTTCCGCCTCCCTCTGTACGAGTAGGTGCAAGGGTGGTAGGTTTAGTAGGACTTCCATGGCTGCCGTGGGTGTGGTGCGAAACGCACCTGTAATTGCAAGACAAGCCTGTTTTGTATACTTAGAAGAATAACTATAAAATAAATAATTCAAAGAACTAAACAGACCAACTAATCAAAAGTATATGCCATACACCTGTTTCGTTCTCTCTGAAAGTCTATGGCTTAACCTAGAGGTCTGTTGATTTTGTGTTTTCGCCGTTCGAAAGCCACCACATGCTATTTCAAAGGAGTGGAAATTAAATGTGAATGAAATGAACGAAAATTTAGTGGACAAGTCGCTGAAAATACAGTTCAACCTAACTTTCAGGTGAGTCCACTCTTTTTAGTGAAGTAATTTCCAATTCTTGATAAAGGAAATAATCACTTAATGGTAGACCGTTCATATGTAAAATATTTAGATTCCTGTTTACTGGAGCGTTCAAGAGATGACGAAAGAAGTGTTCAAGCTTTCATTTAGTTTGACGGAGGTTTAAATTTCTTGAGATTTCGTTGATTCTTCCGATTTAACAATAGTGAACATATCGGGTGTTTTTTTAGAGTGATAGAAATTTCGATAGGAATAACTGTGATTTAACAGAAGGTAGAAGCCATGTTGTTTCGTCTTTTCTGTTCAGTAAGCATTGACAAATTGTCATGGAAAGACTCACGCCGGAACAACGTTTACAAATTGTTGAAATATTCAAAATCAGTGTTCTATTCGCCAAACTTATAGAGAACTTCGTAAAATTTATGGTTTACATAATCCTCCATCAGAGCAGCTTATTCGTCGAACTATCGATAGATTTCGGACAACATTTACTCTCCATCTTGGTCTATACTCATACAAGATCCAACTGGTTCAAGAACTAAAGCCACTTCACCATAATAAGCGTCGTTTGTTTGCTGATTGGGCCCTAGAACAGCTTGAGGTTGATCCACTTTTTTATCGTGAAATTGTATTTAGTGATGAAGCTCATTTCTGGTTGAACGGCTATGTAAACGAGCAAAATTGCGGTATATGGAGAGAAAACAATCCTCAAGAAGTTTTGCAGGTTCCATTGCATCCTGAAAAATGCACTCTATGGTGTGCTTCACACGCTGGAGGCATCATCGGTTCATATTTCTTCAAAAACGATGCTGGAATTAATGTTACAGTGAATGGTGCTCGTTACAGATGGATGATCAATGATTATTTGTTTCAAAATTTGAATGGTAGCGACCCAGAAGTGTTTTGATTCCAACAAGATGGTGCTACACCTCATTCTGCTACCGTAACAATCGATTTATTGATAGAAAGATTTGACGATAAGATTATTCACAGAAATGGCCCAATTAATTGGCCTCAAAGATCATGCGACATAAATCCACTGGATTATTTTCTTTGGAGTTATGTCAAGTCATTAGTTCATGCTGATAAACCAGAAACAATAGACGCTTTGGAAGCCAACATAACTCGTGTTATTGATGAAATAAGGCCTGAATTAGTCGAAAAAGTGTTCCAAAATTGGTGCGGTCGAATGCGGTTCCTCAGAGCTAGTCGTCGTAAACATATGCCGGAAATTATTTTTAAAACATAAATCTCATAAAATTATCTTTCAAATAAAAAAATTGGGCTTCAATCTTAATTTAAATGTGTTTTATTTCAATTTAAAGTTCTATCAATCTAAAAAAACACCCGATATTTTTCATTAAATGGAAAAAGTTCATCCTAGTTTTGAGTTCAATTTTAATTATTTTGGTCAGGTTTCTGGACTTGTCTGATTTTAATTGTTTGATTAAGACTGATAAGTTTATAAATATTATCAAAAGTAGAAGTAAATCACGACCTTATGATTCTCAACTGAATGAAATCACTTGTTTGAGCTAACTGTGGTATATCTCCCAATCGAGTTCCAGTGTTCTAGAGGAGTCCAGGAGCTGATACAGCTTCAAAATTATATGATTTCTAGGCCTTAGCATTTCTGTGTTCATGTGTGAAGGCGAGAAATTAATTCAGAAACTGTTCAAGAGTTTCCTCCTTCTCGTAATCTTTATTCTCCTTTTTAGTTAAACCTGATTTCTTCAAATGCTTTCTGAGGCATGAGGAAAGCAGTGGGAAAATGTTACATGTCAAGCTGAGGTCAAGATAGGATTATGAATTCTCTTTTTTGGCTGCTCTAATCTGAAACACTCCACCAGAGTTTGCTCTATGTTTTATTTTCCTTCATGAGCTTCTTTTAGGTGTGTTTTCCTAAGACACAAAAAGTCTTGGTTTACGTAAGGAGTTGAAATTAGTACTATTTCGAGTATCCACGAATTCAGATCAAGAAGGTCCTCTTACTCCTTCACAGTTCATTAAGTTTTCAAGGAACATAATATTTAGGAAATTATGACGTTAAACTCAGTGGTAGTTCGCTACATCACATTCCTAAGAATGTCCGTTTAGATTGAATTGTACATTCATATAGTACTATACAGAGCGTTCACGAAATAAACATAAATTTTTGTCGTTAATAACTATCTTCGTTTTTGCACTCCCATACTTCTCCATCAAAGGTTATTAGCAAATTTAGAGCAAAAAATGCCGCATAACGATCAATATAATTTATCCATAAGTACGATGGCTTTCGTGCTTACTTAATGATATGATATTTGCAGAGGTACTTTTAAGCCAAAATGTGAAGATTGAATTTGTGAGTTGTGGCAATATCCACGTATAAAAAAACGAAGGCATTAGGAATTTTTGTTTTCATCATTTCAAACAATGAAGATCTAGCCAAACAGAAATTTTATATTTCACTATAGAATAACCTGTAAAAGTTTCTTAAATTTAGAGCTCTAGTAAGGGAAAACTTATTTTGATAAATTTTGAATATCTTCGAAATAATTCACTATGATCAGCTTGGAAAAATGGTGACTTATAGGTGTCCTTTAAAATGACAAGTTTTTCCAAGTAACCACTACCTTTCTGAATTGAAAAAATCAATTGAAATGTCGAAAATAAATTTTTTTCCGCCCTCCAGAACTTGTCTTACAAACCACTGGAGAGAGATAAAAACAATTACTACTTATCACCACCGAAATAACACCGAAGTAATTGAAGTCAATATTTGCAATATTTTCCAGTCATTATTAGTGTTGAATATATCCTCATAGAAAATTAACACTTCGATTACACTACTTTCAGTACAAAACATAACGTATCATCAAGAAAAAAAAACAACTAAGCACAGGATCAAATTTCTCAATCGAAACGGCAAACATAACCTAACCTCATTACGATGTGTTACATTTTTATAAGAATTATTACGATGGTTTCATCAAAACTCAATTTCTCCTAAAAACGAGAGTTTACCTAATGAGCTACTATGAAAAAATAATTTTATAATATTCCGCACATGTATTCCTCAGTCCATCGTCTCTTTCAACAGCATTATAAGTTATCTTCATCAGAGATTATAAAACCGGGTTTTGTTGTTGATTAGAAATCATTTATATCATTGTAAAATTCCATTCAGTTTTAATTGTATAATAATTATTGAACTCAAATTTAATCTGTTGCTTCTTAGATTTAAGTAATATTGTTATAGATATCATGCAATTCTGTCATAAGTGTAGATGTTTATTAATTGTTGATTATTTAAATTGAAGGAAACGCTTTCCATATACCTTATGTCGAGATATGGTATGATTTTAAAATTGTGTTACTGGCTTTGATTATGAATGAATGCTCGTTTCACTTTCATCATAATAAAAAAGTCTGAGAACACACTGTGCGCTTGTGCAACAGTCCAATATTTTCTTGAGAAATCTACATGATTTTTTAAAAAATTTGAAATATCATACAGATTTATTTAGTTAACCTCCTACAAATTTTAATTTAAAAAAATTTTTATTCAGAACTTTTAGAATTAAATTAAATAAATGTCTTAAGAACACAGTGTGTCAATTTAGTAAACATAAAGAATTAACACTTATTATAGTACATAGTACCAAAGGAAATAAAAGAATTCAAAGTAATATACATTGTCAATTGAAAAATTATCAAATAAATACTTGAAAAATACAAAATTTTGTTTCGTTCCTTGTTTTATGAAAACCAAATTCCTTTCCATAAATGCAAAACATAACCTCAAGAACTTCTTCAAAAACAACTTGCTCAAAATAAGTTCTTTTCAAAAAAAATTCCTAAAACATGTAGAACATCTTCAAAAAGGAATTTAGAATTCTTCATAGTTAAAAAAATAAAAATAATTAACAAAACATATCTTACCTTACGAAACTGAATGCAGCTATATAGACAAACAGTAGAATGAAGTGAACTTTTGTCTAGATAGCTGCATTCAGTTTTGTGTGGTAAGATATGTTTTGTTAATTATTTTTATATTTTATATATGAAGTAGAATTGATGAGGTCCATTGTAATAATTCTAAATTGCTTTTTGAAGATGTTCTGCATGTTTTAGGATTTTTTTTTAAAGAAACTTATTTTGATCAGGTTGTTTTTGAAGAAGTTCTTTAGGTTATGTTTTGCATTTTGGGAAAGGAACGGAACAAAATTTTGTACTCTTCAAATATTTATTCAATTATTTTCTAATTGACAATTTATACTTCTTTGAATTCTCCTATTCCCTTTGGCACTGTGTGATAAAATTAATTCTATATGTCTGCTCAATTGACAGAGTGTGTTCTAAAGACATTTATTTAATTTGATTCCAAAAATTTTGAATGAAAATTTTTTGAAATTAAAATTTGTAGGAGGTTCACAGAATAAATCTGTATGAAATTTAAAATTTTGTAATAATTCTCCTATTAAGAAAAAACATCTTTGCATTGTTGTATTTGAGTAATACATATTTGGTGCTTGACTGGCCCATTCCTGAATTTTTCGTAGATCTGGACAAAATACAAGGAATCTTTGCTATGCAAAATAATATTATCAAGTCTGTTTATTTCTATGGTAGACAATTTCTTCATAAAGCAATATAATTTATGTGAATTACTATTTGATATTCGGAAGTGAACAGAGTACCACAAATTCTTCTTACTCAGAGTAATGGTCTCGATTATTAGGTCACTTGATAATAGAAGGAAAGCCGATAAAATGAATTGTTTCATTTTTGAAAAAACTAGTATGATTCAGTTTAATTCTTATCTCGAAATGCGACAATTATGGAATATTATTCAAATGTTCACATTCTACCATAAAATGCAAAAGAATTGTAAGGAACATTCATAAAATTTGATTCACTGTTATATTTTCAATAGAGCAAATTTTCAACTTCCAAAAATTCGAATACCGTCAGGTTAGAGCGACAAAAACATCTGTTAATTACTACAGTTAAACCAAACAAGAACATTTTTAGTACCTGAACTGGATCCAACTTTGTTATATAAACACGGAATTCGACTAAATGTATAAACATCCACACCAATTTACTGTTCAGTAAAAGATAAATATTATTAATTGGTATTCTGGGATGAGAGCGACAATATTATTCTAGTAATCTTAAGTAAAGAGAAGGTGTGATGGAGAGCTATCTCAGTTTCTGATTCGTCGAGTTGTTTTAGTACATGGAAACTGAAGGGTTGATAGGATATTAAGGTGGAGGTTCGGTTTAAACCCTCGGGAAATTAAAATTTTAATTTTAACCGAGCTTGTTATGAGTTAGTTTCCTCTATTATTAGATAGAGGTATTAATTTTATTTTAACAATAATTATGGATTTTGTGGAGGTTTTTTGTCGTTGAGGAATATCATTTTTTATAATTATAATATTATAGTAATATTATAATAATATTATAATAGTATTATAATGACATTCAGTTCTAGCTGAATAACAAACCTAGAAAATTCAGAGATCTTGAAAGCCGGGATCTAGATTCGTTTTAATCTATACAGAATATACGTATCCGATGTAAGTATATGAAAGAACATGATACTAGAAGTCAAAATATGGAAAAACCTCCCCTTGAGAGTTAGAGCCCCTTCATCATGACCCCAAAAATTGGTATTTTGTGATTATGACTCAACAGTGGGCATTACAAAAGTGTAATTTTAAGTAATATTCAATTGCAACACGATATTGAAATAATAATTTTGGTTGCCTATGCATATTTTCAACGATGAAGGAATTTCTACGTTATTTAACTGTTTTTTTCTCCTTATGCGGCCTGATAATTCAATTTATCTCTGGAACTCGTCTCCTATGTACTTAGGAAATGGAAAAATAATATCTTATTTAATTTCTTAGTGAAAATCGGATTAGTTTCGGAGTAAAGATATTTCCCTAATTTCACATATTACAATTTTGTGTGTTGAAGAAGCAATATATATGTAATTTCCGCTCCGCATTTCTTAATGATAAAGTTCCAGTTCGCACAGAAGAAGAATTAATTTACTTCAAGTGTGAAAACTGTGAGTTTGAAGTGAAAAAATATTTCTTTAAAATGCCAACCTTCTTACATTAAACTTCGAGTAAATATCGGCTTCCCCATTCTTCTTTACCTCAAGGTTGAGTACTTCCCAAGTAATAAAAAAGAGGGTGACAGTGTGTAAAAATTATGGGTTATTTTTATGCACAAGCTATAAAACCTGCGCGCAAAGTTTGCATCTTTTCTGCCCAAATTGAAGGAGAATTTCAACGCAGAGAATATTGGATTACTCTACTTCCAGAGAAAGAATAATTGGAACAAACATTAATTGAGGACTTGAAAAACTCGATAAAGATCTCAAGAAGTGAATGAACTGCCAAGGAATGCGCTTCTGCTAACTTATAACTGTGGTCGAATTGAAATTCTTCACCCTGCCTGTAGACCGTTCCGAATCATATTAACTGTGATTAATGTTGGAAAATTCACCCTTGATCCGATCTTACGTCGGTCTCTCCTTGCAAGATTTTCTTTTTTACGATAGGAGAGTGACTCGATCTTTCCTTACCGCTTTCTCTACATTGTAATGGGTCCTCCTCACAAATATATCCTTTCAGACTGACGCTCATTCATCGGTGTTCTCCGTTCTTACGGAAAAACTAAAAATCATTTCACATTCATTTTTCATCTCGATCTTTCGCTGCCCCGTAATAACTCTTGTACTTGTCAGTCACTGAAATGCAAGCCAGACAACTTTTATGCTGGAAAAGAACCGACTACAATGCATCCGACAGATAACGATTTTCTCCACATAATCTAAAATCAATATTCACCTAGGGTAATAAAAAATATGATTATAGTTCGATACGTTTCCATGGGAAAATTCATTTTCGAAATGTACTAGTTTGTGTTTGAGACAGTTACATTACTGAATGTCTTCCACCAGCTAGAGGGGAATAGGTGAATTATAAATAATGATGAATCATTTCTCCCATTACCTGTAAGAAACTTCAGCCATAAAGCTTGTTTCAAAATGTTTTACTATTCAGTATTTATTTACGAAATGCAGTTCTATGCGCCTCCTATTCTGTCAATTATATCCTGTGGTTTCTAGACGGTTTGCAGGATAGAATAGTAAAAATAAAAAATGTAATGAATATAGTAAAATCATTATGAGATTTTAACAGAAAAAGTGTAGTAGACTTCAACTCTAATTTCGATTATACTTGGACATTATAAATAAATTTTTGAATATCATATAGATTTATTATGTTAACTTCTTTTAAATTTTAATTTAATGAAAAATTTCATTCAAAAGTTCAAGGATTGAATAAAATAAATGTCTAATGAAACACTGTTTCAATTTAGTAGACAATTAGAAATTAACAATTATTACACAGTACCCAAAGGGAAAAAAAAGAATTCAAATGAATATAAATTATTAATTGAAATTACTGAATAAATACTTGAGGGATACAAAATTTTATTTCGTACCTTCTATTATGAAAACCAAATCCTTTTCCAAAAATGCAAAACAAAACCTCAAGAACTTCTTCAAATCAACTTGCTCAAAATATGTTCCTTCAAAAAATCCTTAAAATATCTTCAGAAAGCAATTTAGAATTCTCACAACGAAAAACTCATCAAGTATGTTCTAAAAGATTTGATAGAGACTTTCATTCCAAAAAAAATTGTTTTAGAATATAATTATTCTCATTCATTTTCTGAAATGTATGGGAAATATTGAAAGGTAATATCACAATTTACTCTTGTTTATCGGTATCTGAAACACCTTAGTTCATGATTAGTTTGAACTTGATTCCGAAAAGAATATTTGAAGTTTTATAGAACAATTGGTGGAAAATCTTTATTTCTTTTCCTTTCTTGAAACTTTTAGGGGAACACCTGTATATTCAATAAAAAAGGGGTTGTTACTCGATAGAAGGATTTACAATATCTTAAATATAAAGCAGAATAATTCTGCTAAGCTCACTACAAATTTTCATTTCGTAAAACTTTTTTCTCAAAAATTTGTTAATATAAAATTAAATAAATGTCTTAGAAAACATAGTTTTAATAGATCTTGGTCTACACCCATACAAGATCCAACTGGTTCAAGAAGTGAAGCCACTTGACCATAATGAGTGTCGTTTGTTTGCTGATTGCGCCCTAGAACAGCTTGAAGTTCATCCACTTTTTTATCGTAAAATTGTGCTTAGTGATGAAAGTCATTTCTGGTTGAACGGCTATGTAAACAAGCAAAATTACTATATATAGAGTGAAAATAATCCTCAAGAAGTTGCAGGTTCCATTGCATCCTGAAAAATGCACTGTATGGTGCGCTTTACACGCTGAAGGCATCATCAGTCCATATTTCTTTAAAAACTATGCTGGAGCTAATGTTACAGTGAATGGTTCTCGTTACAGATCGATGATCAATGATTATTTGTTTGAAAATTTGAATGGTATCGACCCAGAAATGTTTTGGTTCCAACAAGATGATGCTACACCTCATGCTTCTACAGTAACAATTGATTTATTGAAAGAAAGATTTGTCGAGAAATTATCCAATTAATTGGCCTCCAAGATCATGCGACATAACTCCACTGGATTATTTTCTGTGGGGTTTATGCTGATAAACCAGAAACAATAGACGATTTGGAAGCCAACATAACTCATGTTATTGATGAAATAAGGCCTGAATTACTCGAAAAAGTGTTCAAATATTGGTCTGATCGTGTGCGGTCCCTCAGAGGTAGTCGTGGTGGACATTTGCCGGAAATTATTTTTGAAACATAAATGTCATAAAATTATCTTTCAAATAAAAAAAAATTTGGCTTCAATCTTAATTTAAATGTGTTTTATTTCAATTTAAAGTTCTATCACTCTAAAAAAAATACCCGATATTATGAAAACCAAATTCCTCTCCAAAAATGCACAACATAACCTCAAGAATTTCTTTGAAATAGTTTTCTTTGAAAAAAGTTCCTTCGAAAAAATTCCAAAAAGATGCAGCACATCTTCAAAAAGGTCGTTGAAAAAACTAATTGAAATCTTTCCTTACTAATACGTGTTATTCAATAGACGAATGATTTTTTCTAAATATTAAACCCTACGTATTCCATATTCCTTCATAAAAATTACATGAAGTTTGTAAAGTTTTCTTATGAACTCAGTTGCATCACTACAGTTTCATATTTGTCTATTGAATAACACGTGTTAGTAAGGTAAGCTATAATACATTTTATTAATTATTTTCATTCTTTGAAGAGATATCGACGACGTAATTCCAAATGGCCTTTTTGAAGATGTGCTGCATGTTTTTGTAATTTTTTTCAAGGGAATTTTTTGAAGAGGGTTTTCGCAGGAATTCTTGAGTTTATATTGTGCCTTTTTGGAGAGGAATTTGGTATTTATAATACATTGATACGAAACAAATGTTTGTATCCTTCAAGTATTTATTCAATATTTCTAATTGATTTGCCATATTTTCTTTTGATTCTTTTATTCCTTCTGGTGTTGTGTAATGAGTGTTAATTCTATATATCTACTGAATTGAAACTGTGTTTCTAAGACATTTATTTGATCTAATTTTAAAAAGTTTTCAAGAAAAAATTTTTATAAAGTTGAAATCTGCAGAATTAATCTGTTTGATATTTGAGAACCTGTATATTTCTTTCTTGAAAACTATAAATTGAATGATTAAATTTTCATATCTTGTACTCTGATGAAGTTCACCAACAAAGACGAAACTTACGTCAGTACCGATAGAATGTAGAAGAAATACTCTCTGCATAATATTGATTATGAAAAATTTTTACAAAGCATCCTCTGAGTCAATTCAGTCGAATAAATATTTTATATTCAAGTAGATAGAAAAAAGATTAATATTAATAGCAATTTTCTTGATATTGTCCAGTAATTCAAAAAATAATTGAAAGAATGAAGCTTAATGCATGGATTGATTTTTCATTATTTCAACCAAGACTCACAAACAAGGACATACAAAACTTCTAACTTATTTCCCCACTAGGAAATTCGTTTACAATAAATGGGAAATTAAACTTCTCTGTTGAAGAAAATGCTAGGAATTATTCTCATGTTACACCCCACGAAAACAGAATATCAAATTGTAAAGCATGAAGTAATCATTCGGTGTGCTTTTAGATTAACCCAAACCATTTTCGGTATTCGCTTGAGAGTCTTTGCTGCCCGGAAAAACAGATAACGGGCCTTAGTTTTAATCTGGCATTATTTCGGGATCTTATTTGGATTCATTATCTCCAGTTCGGAACTTGTTCAGAAGGATTTGACCAAGTTTGTGAGAGTCCGAAAAGTAAACGGCGTTTATCAGAGCTGGATTCTCTTGTCGAACCGCTCTTTGGCAAGTTCCAGATTATAATCGGTGGGAAATTGAGAAGACTTAGGTGAGGGGTGGAAAATATGGTTTTTAGGATTTGTAATCGAGTTAATCGATTATTTTTGGGGAGAAATGACTAAGCTATATTCGCGAAAATGTTTTCTTCTAATTGTGGATGTATTTTAACTCAAGAACTTCAGGAATCTCTCACTCGTTAATAATGAATCTAAAATCTAAATCGCTGTTTCAATACGTGATAATTCGAATGGTCTCTAATAAGAAGCTACTAACAAAAATGTTCTTCAATAGTCTGGCAACCAGAATAGTAAGAACCTTTCAATTGCACATTTTTTGTCTTAATGAGTTTGTTCGTTCGTCTTCAACTCAGTTGTGATTTTGATAATGTTTATCCGTAATTTCGAAATATGAAGATTGTCCCAAATAACTGAATGAGAACGTGAGCGGGTTGTTTTATCAAATAACGATCCAGTTTCACGAACTCACTTCACAAATTGATTGAATGATCCACCTGAATTTCTAACGATTTAAATAGATGTTAGAAGTTTTTATTATTATTAGCTATAGCTGGGCATGCAGACACTCAATTTTGTCTAAAAGGAATACATATCAATCCATATAAAAAAACCTCATTGCTATTTGTGAACTCACTTCACAAATTGATTGAATGATCCACCTGAATTTCTAACGATTTCAATAGATGTTAGAAGTTTTTATTATTACTAGCTATAGCTGGGCATGCAGACACACAATTTTGTCTAAAATGAATACATATCAATCCATATAAAAAACCTCATTGCTATTTGTCAAAATGCAGCTATGTCGCTATCAGAAATTTGAAATGAAACGAGACTCGTTCCTGCTGACTGCGTTAAGAAGGTCTCTTTTCGCTGCACTGTTCGTCCATTTGGGAACAAGAAGTGTTCTGCGAATTAAGCAGAAACAAGTAAAACTATATAATTCATATTTGAAGGCGTCGTGTGTATTTCACTTGGGTTTCCACATCTCCACTTTATTTCGAGCTTCCCCGTTGATGTATGAAACTTTCAAAGGCACCAGACGTGCATTCTCAAACTTCATGAATAATCAGAAGTATTATGCAATGAAACATGACATCCAGGCAACATAACTGAATTGCCGAAGAACTATTAATCCGCTCTGAGAGAGAGAATTACTTGGAATCCCACGTATCCTAGGCCCTCATATAAAATTCAATTGTACGAATAGATATCATAAACAGCGCCTGAAGGTATAAAGGACTTGTCCCTTGACGCTGGTCTAATTCCAGGACGCCGACGTACAAAATGGAGTTTATAAGGTAAACTACTAATTCCCGGTTGTTCCTGCTAATTGAAATAAACAAATCATGATCTAGCCCGTTGAGCTTATCATAAAATATTCAGGGATGTGTTGTGGTTGGGTGAATATGAGCCTGTTTCATGATGGAAGCCATAATAAGACCTTCCTGCTGTAGGGTAGGATTGGGTTTTTTAAATTTTCTCATAAATCCTAGCACCAATTTCGATTATGGGTAGTTTAATTATTCATCTTTGAGGCCTTCGCATTACACTTAGCATAATTAATGGGTGGTTTCTATGAATTATTCAAAAAGTTGGCTGATTATGAAATGACAACGCTTTTTCATGAAAAGATGACTAAAGCTTCATCGAATCTTGTATATAAATCAAACAATAACTTTATTTAAAGTTGGTGTATGCATACTTCTTTATATGTTTATATTATGTCCTCCATTTTATCAAACCTTGCATTCTATTGTACATTGAAGATTCAAAAGAAACAAAAAATTATTTGCTTATCTCACTTCGATAAAAAAATGAAAACATGACGCATTGTCTTGAAAAATATTATAATAAATTAGTATAGCTTTGAAACCAAAATAAAAAAATTATTTGTATTATCTTATGCGAAAGACCTCATCCCAAACATACATAAATAGGAAGTTTGTGAGTTAGGATATTCAACTATTAATATATATAAATTGAAAATTACTACGAATAAGTATTTGTATATTACAGAATAATAACTGGAATTAATTCTCCAGAACCTCTACAGATTTTAATCTAAATAAATCTAATGAAAACATTTAGAATTAAATTGTGAAGCATGTTCTAAATACACTGTATCACTTTATGAACATATATATTATCATCACATGTGGTGGAAATTAACTAATAAAGAATCAAAAGAAATATAAAATAATGACCAAATTATTAAGATATCACCTTATACATATGTTTGGAGTGGATATTGAAGAATCACAAGTTCCATCACCAAAAAATGTTCAACATATAATTCAAAAAGGCCTCTTTTTATTTTTCTTCTTTAAAAAATATATAGCACATTCTCCAGAGAAAGAACCTGATAAATTCGGACCCAAAATCTCTTCAATATGGAGCTATTTGAATAAACAAAATAATCATTTAAAAATATATGAAAATACCATTTTTATCATTAGATATTTTTGCAACAATTAACTAATTTTGGTATAAACATGGCCTATACGAAAAAAAGGTTCATTCAAAAATGTTTAATATAATCTTAACAATTTCATCATAAAACTATCCTACTTAAAATATTCAATATCATTGGATATCTTACTAAGTTACTCTTTAGAAAATCTCAAGATATGTGAAAACAGTAGTAAAATAAAGTTTTAAGGGAGACTTTGCTTCGTCATATCATTCAATAAAATATAACATCAATCAACAAAAAATATTTACTCACCTTTAACAATTCAGAAAGCGTCTTGGTAAATGAATACTGAACATTAAAAAACTCAGTTAGATATCCAATAATATTTAATATTCTAAGTAAGATAGTTTTATGATGAAATTCTTAAGATTATGTTGAACATTTTTGAGAGATATCTGTTTTCATAAGAAGGATGAGCAGAAACAAAATTTTGTTTACTCAAAATCTTTCATTTATAGGATTTTTGTTAACAATTTATATTTATTGGATTCTGTTATCTCATTTGGATGTCTTATTATGAATGTTTATTTTATATGTCGTTTGATATGAGCAGTGCTCATATGACAATAATTCAATTCCTGAAGTTATAATATTAAATATAATTTTTTGAAATTAGATATGTAGAAGGCTAACAGAATAATTGAATAAACTATAGTTCTAGAAAATTGAAACAGAACACTTCAATTGCAAATTAAACTAAGGCGAAAAAAATATTTTTTATGTATGAGAAGATTGTTCTATAGATAGCTTAAGAAAACCCACTTATTCATTTGAATTAAATGGTTTAAAGAAATCATAAAAGATTCGGCAGTCCATTTCCCCTGAAATACATTTTGTTAATTCCTTCTCAAAGAAGCTGCATATTATGAATTGAAACTGCGAAATCATTGAACTGACATTGCTCAATGACGTACTCAATGTGTTTTGGTTATTTTAGAAGTGCGCTAGTATTGAAAATTTTTGAAGAAACGGTGTTAATTCAGTGGAATCTCTTCTTAAGAAGCTGATTCTTAAAACACTCAATTATACTAAAGGAGAAGCCTATATTCTCAAAATAAATTTACCATTATTGATAATTGGAGAAACAGATATTCACAATATGAAAGTTATCTCTAAGAATTGACTGAGCATAGTGAAATTTTCAATTTTTCAAACGGGTGATGCTAGTATCAGTTGATTAACTAAAACCAGCAGGGCAAAAAATTTATAGTTGAAATACCCAAAGAACTGTAATGATTTCTCAGGGGAAAATCAAATCAAATATATCGCGCAGAACGCAAATAAATCTAGCGAAGAAAAGTTGGCAGACGGGAAATTTTCCGTAACCAGCGTCTCTCTTTGCTCGACAGAATTAAAGTGGAAAGTTAGATACGCCAAGAATTATTCCAGTTATTAAAAATACACTTAGCATAGCCAAGGGGACATTTTCGACATTTCCTTTCTGGAAAGTAATTGGATGAATAGTAGGGGGAAGGCAAAGTTAAAAAACCCGAAAGGTAATAAGTTACCCTGTTTGCAACATGTGGAAACAGTGGAAGATCTGAGGAAATGCCAGAAACAGCGATTCTCGGGAAAATTGCTCATGTTCTGCTAACGATCGGCGGTTGTTCTTTTCTGTTACATAATTTCCCTTCAGAGGAAATTCAATGACGGTTTCCGAAATCAGATATCCGCATTTTCTTGTAGTTTTTCTCTTCGAATAGATGGTAGAATATCAGGAATTTTTTCGTCATTTTGATGCGATTTCTTAGGGTAACGAATACATCTTGGAAAGTGGGGACAGATATTTTTGAAAAATTCATGAAATTGTCAATTTCGAGGTTGAAAAATTGTTAACAGTTTGGGTAGAAGATTCACCACTTTGGCAATAAGTTTTTGATATTTTTCAGTTCTGTAGAAGCATAAATCGACCCATTTCGTCAATATCAAATATCAAACTGACTTTCTGTCCAAAAACGAATGACAGAAGTGCTGGAAGGCTCGAAATAACCATTACTTCAAAATGCAAACACTAGATAGCCCACCTTTCGTAGATCACGTAGACCGCGATCGTCTGTTCTTCATCTTATTGATAGTGTATTCTTAGATTTTTACAACGAATAAAACTATCGAACAAAAATCTGTGTGGAATTCTGCATTGCAAGAGAAATGACTGTTACAATCTTTAAATGCCACTCAGGAATCTTTGGCATTATTAAAATAGTTACCTCATCTCGGTTTTGAAATGTTGAAATTGAAAATAATGAGCTCGAATGCAGGTCTAAGGTAGCCGAATCCTCTCTGTCATATTCAGAATCGGCCAACGGCTGAGTGAAAATTTTCCCGGTATTAAAAATGCAAGTACGGAAGAACGGAATATCCAACTGAATTTATGAAATTTAATCAGGTTCCATGCCTCACACGGCTGCATCCAATTTAGTCTGCCTTTAGCGTTCATGAACTAATTATACAAATTTATTCAATATTCCGTTTGCTCTCGGGTGAAATTGTTTAAAATTTGATCTCCGTAAACAGGATTAACACGTTACTTCGATAATTCGATTAGAGGATCATTGAAATGCAAGTGTTCGTGCATATTATTAATGATATACGAAATGGAAAAAGTTTGCCATTTGTAATGCCATTTTAGAATATTTTACTATATGTTGTATTTCATAGGACATCACTTATAATGATTTATTTAAAATAAATAACACTTCAATATTCCATATATCTACTTATAAAAGAGCGAAATATAGTATAGACATATTTCTCATGTCTATATTAAGGTTAGTAGTTGTCTGTCATATTTGCTTGAAGCAACTAGTGGTATTCTGCAGGGTTCCGTGTTGGGAACATCGCTGTTTCTCGTTTATATAACTTTTCTAGTTCCGGTTATATTGAGGATATAAAATTCTACTCAGAATCTTTGACTGTCAACCGACTGCAGAATGATCTTGTGCAGTGTTCAGTAGGGGGTTCCTGCCTTTGATCATTAAGAAACGTAAGATCCTCCACCTTGGAAAAAACAATCCTTGGCATCGCTGTCTACTTTGGGAAAGAGAGATTTCATCCGTAAGTCAGTACTTGGATCTGGAGGTTACTGTCTTACATGACCGGTTCTGATCTGCTTATTTTGAGAAGGTGTGTCTACGATCAAATCTTACACCTTATGGAGGTCGTCTTCGCGTTGGTCTGTTGAAACATCTTATCAGCTCTACAGGACTAGTGAGCATAGTGACTTAATTATAACATATACATAAGTTCTTTGGTCAGCTAAGCATTTGTTCGCTGTGAACGCTAATGATCTCGGTGATCGTCTATTCAAGTGGGGATTTAATGTGTTCTGGTATTTACCTAGCAGAACTTCTTGTGCAACTGTGTATTCAGTGAGCAGAACTTTTTACGCACAGAAGATGTGAGCTCTCATTCGTCATTTGGATGTGTTACCGAGTGTGATATAGTTTCTTTTCTGTACTTTTATTTTGGACTCAGCCTTTTTTGAGTTTTTTCACCATTATTTTATTGATATTTTGTTTTATCACACGTAAATTCCTCTGTGATTTTTTGGGAACTATAATAAAGGAATCAAGAAATACAGAGGAATACATTTTAGTAAACATTGACACTTTTTCCGATTGTTGCTCATTTTTTGTAGAACTTTCTATAAATTGTATACATATGTGTTTGAATCGTCAAAGCATCCCAATTTTAATCATCAATTGTTGCGCTTATTAAATATAAAAAACCGATTTCATCTAAATAATCTTTTTTCAGTAAATGCTAATTGTTATTCCATTCGTATAAATTTCTTGTGGAGGATCAATTTCTGCGTGTGAGATTTGGTTTTTCTTCATAATTTGATGTATTTCAGAGGCTAATGGTTATCTTATGTCAATGGATTATCTGAAAATATTGCTAAATATTTCAAAAGTTGTTTGAATTATAACGCGGCTTTTAAGACAATTAATAACCTTAGTACCTACATAAAAAACAATAAAGATCGTACAAATAAAGAAAATAAATCCGGAGTCTACAAGTTGACTTGCAAAGATTGCCCTTTAGTATACATTGGTCAGACTGGTAGATCATTCAAGAAACGTGTCCAAGAACAACAAAGGGGTTATATAACCAATTCTGTACATTCGACATATGCTAATCCTCTTAAGGAATTCAGGCATAATTTCAACAATAATTATCCACGTTGAAAGCAAAAGTTCTAGATTAACACTTTTAGAATTTCTTGAAATCAACAGGTAAAATGCCCGTAAAATCCTTTTGAACGAACAAACAGATGTCGATCATTCTCCATTACTGAATATTTTTCCTTAATGGCATTTTTAGCGGCAAACTCTAATAAACACCCAGAGTTTTTATGACTTGTGCTTTCATTATTTGGTCACGTACCTAAAAATGTATTTAAACTCGGTAACACTGAATACCATCAGACAGTACAATGTAATACCTGAAGAAGCCACATCGTGGTGAACCAATTGTTGTAGTAGTGCAAACATTTTTGTGGAAATAAATTACTGTCTCATATACATTTTTTTTTTAGTTAATGGTTTCGCCGAATTGGTTTATTTCATTCATATGTCCGTATCCAACCATTATACTGAATTATGATTGGAAGTAGCTTTCAACTGATGTAAATGTGTACCAAATCATATTAAATGAGATAATCAAAAATTAATATATTCTGAGGTTGTATGACATATAGTGAACTATTCGTATTCGTATTCGACCAGACCAATTTTTCGAGCAATTCAAGCCTTACTTCATCAATATCACGAGTAATTTTGGATTCCAAAGCGTCTATTGTTTCTAGTTTATCAGCATAAACCAATAACTTGACATTACTCCAAAGGAAATAATCCAGTGGAGTTATGTCGCATGATCTTGGAGGCCAATTAATTGGACCATTTCTCGAAATAATGTTATCGCCAAACATTTCTTTCAATAAATCAATTGTTACGGTAGCAGCATGAGGTGTAGCACCACCTTGTTGGAACCAAAACACTTCTGGGTCGATACCATTCAGATTTTGAAACAAATAATCAATGACTATCGATCTGTAACGAGCACCATCAACTGTAACATTAGCTCCAGCATCGTTTTTAAAGAAATATGGATCGATGATGCCTCCAATGTGTAAAGTACACCACACAGTGCATTTTTCAGGATGCAATGAAACCTGTAACTTCTTGAGGATTATTTTCACTCCATATGCGACAATTTTGCTTGTTTACATAGCCGTTCAACCAGAAATGAGCTTCATCACTAAACACAATTTAACGATAAAAAAGTGGATCAACTTCAAGCTGTTCTAGGGCCCAATCAGCAAACAAACGACGCTTATTATGGTCAAGTGCCTTTTGTTCTTGAACCAGTTGGATCTTGTATGGGTGTACACCAAGATCTTCACGCAAAATTTTTCATTTGGTGGATGCACAGAGTCCAACGTTATTGTGAACGTCGACGAATAGACAAGTCTGGATCATTATTAACAGTATGACTTACAGCAGCGATATTTTCTCCTGTACGTATAATTCTTTGTCGTGATGTTATTGTTGCATCGAGTAGGGAAAATGTTGTCCGAAATCTATCGATAGTTCGACGAATAAGCTGCTCTGATGGACGATTAGTAAACCATTAATTTCACGAAGTGTACTATAAGTTTGGCGAATACAACACTGATGTTGAAAATAAATTTCAACAATTTGTTTTGCGGCTTGAGTCTTTCCATGATAATTTGTCAATGTTTACTGAACAGAAATGTCAAAACAACATGGCTTCCACCTTCTGTCAAATCACAGTTATCCCTGTCGAGAGTTCTATCACTCTTAAAAAACACCTGATATCTCCAACATAGAGTGGGTAATATTCATGAATACAGAACCTCTATTCAGATAGTAGATGTTTTGATTTCCTCAATTTCTCAAAAATTATTATGATTATATCATAGTGGATACAGTTTTTCATATCATTTTATAGGGGTAGTGTTCTTAAAAAAATAATATTTTTATTTTCGATTTGGGAAGAATATTTACTGAGTAAGGAATATATGTTTATTATTATGAAAAAAAAACAATTCTATTTAGGATTTTCAATAACCTACAATTTTCTGCCACAATTCTTTCATACTAGAAAAGTATAAATGAAATAAGAAATTTATGCCACCATTAGAAACTTCGTGCTCGAATTTGTTTTTGATATTCCATCCAGTAGTCTATAACGGCAATAACTGTCGAAAGTAACACAAAGATTCTATCATTTTGAGCTCAAACTTTAATTCAATTATCTAGTAATTAGTATTGATATTATTATGTTCAATTCACGCAATTGAGTTGGAAATCTGTATGATTGCATGAACATCTTTTTGATTTGTTTATATTCCAATCCATAGAAGTAAACTATTTTCTTATTATTACCTGCGTACCTCGAAGCCCTAGAAGTTAGGTCACTGCTCTTACAATTTCTCAAGCGTAATTAATTACCCATTCTTCGAGGAATAAATCCATCCATTTTGATAGATACGAGGAAAATTTATCTAATTAATCGATTAATTATGAAAATAAACCGTATGTTATAATAATAAAGCTACTAATGAAAATATAAATTTTTATCTGGCATGACGACGGTTCTACCATTTTAATAAATACACTAAACACTATACTCTCGAATTGAAATTGAATTAATTAATTGAATTTCTCATGTGCATCGCCATACTGAGTATTGCTTTTTTCCTATATGTCTTTTATTATCAACAACTAAGTTCATTTCACGAAAACCTCCGAAATAAGAGTTGGGCCATTAAAAATTTGCATTTTTCATCGGCTATTAATGAAAACTAATGAATATTTTTCCAAAGTTATGAGTTCATTAAAAAGATTGAATCCTTACATTTACGAATGAAAAATGTCTACATTATCCCACCCGATCAACGTAATTTTTCTGCACATTGTCGATTGTTTGGAGCTCAATCTCATGAATGACAACTTTAACTTCAAGTCTGAAGGCATCATCATAATTTCTACCGGGTTAAGTAACTGGCATATGAGCGTGACTACTCAGCAGTCTCCAGCAAGTTGTGTGTTAAGGATACGCCCTATCATTGTCCAAAGCGAGAACCACTCCGAAGAGTTGAACCCACCCCGCTTCCAGTTTCAGCTTCAGTCCGAAAACCTACACCGTGACTGGTAGCAGCGTAGCACTATCCAACCTCTACTAGCTCTGCAGTGTCAGTACCCGAGTTGTTTGGAGCGCAACTCACACGTCGATGGGGCTTCTTATTTCCACTCCACTCATTTTGTTACTGTCAAATATTAAACTAACTTCCTGTCGAAACACTTCAAAATTATGGCTTACCTTTAGGCTGAATTTTCAATCTACTCCACTGTCATTTAAGGCTTCAATTTAAAAGAAATTATTCAGCTAGAACAAGAACTGATATACTACCTTCTAACTGACTCACCTTACTGATTAAGTGATGGCAGTTGATATTTTCTGACTTCATTCTAAAAGACTTGGAGGGCGGAAATGCAATATTGTAGTGACATGAAAACTCTCCGAATCCTGGTGTTTCGGATGATACTTAAGAAATTTCCATTCAGCCCTCAGCTACTTTTCAAAGACACTCATAACTCCATCCCAAATTTCACGGAATAATGAAACAGTAGACATCAAACCTTTACAAATAACCCCTTCAAACCCCCGCCCCAATTAATCCCTCAAAAATATTTCAATTTTCCGACGTGAATGACTAAACTGAATTAACTTCTAAATTCGCCTCATAAACTTGCATATCAATTAATTAGACTGGTTCCGATTGCGAGAATTTATTCCGGGACAGCGCCGAATAAATCACAACATCATACAGAAATTTATTCATGAATAGTGTACCGAAGAAGACGGAACGATTCTAGCAGCGAAAATGATATAATTAGGATTGAAGCGGAATTGAATCGCAGGCAATTAGAACACGAGTGAATGCTTGTTTTAAGGATTTGACGGAATGGGAACTCTCCCAGTTCCCCGCCGTTTGGTCCCGAGGGTTCTAATTTCATTTTGTCTGTCGATATTAGGGCGGATGTTGGGAATCCATCGCTTACAAGTTCTTCAACGATTACACCAAAAGTAGTGATACCATGAATTTCAAAGTGCTATTTGTGAGTAAATAGACGATGAACAGACGTACAAACAAAAAGAGATAGCTTGTTATAACTGAATTCGAAAACCTCGAAGCATACCAATACTTAATTGGAAATAATAGATTGAGGAAAAATATTTTTTTTGGCAGAACTATAGTGATCGATATCTCGTAAAGTATCAATCCAATAATTTCAGTTTTATGCTCTTTATCAAGGTGACATTGCACACTGAAAAAATTCTTGTCATCCAAATAATAATAAATATGAACGAAAAAGAAAAAACAAAAAAAAAACAAAGAAAAACCCTAACTAACCCTCTGAATATCAACTGAAAAATTACCTTATAACCGCATCGAAATACTCAAACTTGCTATAAGAGCACATATCTAACAAAATTATCTTAATTTCCTCTTGAAGCTCGATTAATCTTAAATTATCAGTCTATCAGGCAGATGATTGAAAATTTGATACCACTAATCTTAGGTGAACTCTCAAACTTGGATGCTCTATGAGTTGGAATACAGATTTTTTCCTTGTATCTTGTATCATATGTACTACAATATCTACACAATCAGTGTACCCACACTGACAATAATTAGCTGCATTGTATGATTCATGAACTGATAAATATACCTCAAAATGAATCAAATTTTCAATTAGAATTAAACAGAATTAAACAAATTGCTTTCGATAATTATCGATAGCAATGTGTGTGCTGGGTTAGTTCTAGCTTATCTTGATGCAGTGGATGAATGGGAAGACAAAAAGCATGTCTATGGTATGTCGAGAACTTACTAATCATTTAGACGATTGCTATTTTTGCCTGAAAGAGATTGAAGGTTATTCCAAAAAGTGAAAGCACAAGATCACTGTGGGTTGCAAGGCTCTATTGGTGGTGTTATCGCAGCGCTTCCCTGGTTTCCTGACGCGTCCTGGATCCTACAGTACTGACGGGTGTAGCAATTCCGCATTACCCTAGCTGGCTTCAGCAAGGCCTGGGTTTCCAAGGCCAAAATTTACAAAAAAATGCATTCCCGAAGCAAGTCTCAGCAATGACGAGATTGGTTCTGTCTCCTCGACGTTTGAGTTGCGTTTTCCAACTCGGGCGTTAACCTGCATAGTTAGAAGAGGTTAGTGCTTCATCCTAGCCTAGTGGGGACCTAAGGCTTGGAAACTGAAGCCAAACTGGAAGTTACGACTCTATCGTAGCGCGCTAATTCCCGCGCCCATGGGGGCTGTAGCCCTAGGCCCGAGGGCAGGTAGGTCACATAAAACAATATCTAGTTCCTTTCCATCCAAATTCGCAGTCTGCAAGACGACCTGTTCCTCATACTGCAGATTTAGCAGTGCCGATCGCACATTTAGATCCACAAAATATTATTTGGAAAATATTGCAGACAACGCATCATCAGGTAGCTCCGAAGAACAGTGCACCGACCCTACCTTTTGCTCCAGATCCCAGTTCCGGCGAGCCACATTTAATTATTCAAGGTTGGTTAAATGATAAAGTAGTAAACTTGGGGTTATTAAAGCAACAGTCAGAACTTCTTGGTTCCCGTCTTAAGGAATGGAACTTATTTGGCAACGAAACTAAAATTACGAATTTTAAAAAAAGAAATGCTCCGTTTTCTGCATGATACAGTATGGAAAATTCGTTGTGTGCGTGTAATATTGATGGTTTAATGTAAAAACTTGATATTGAGCATTCCCCTTCTGAGTGGCGTTTATTTATGGACTCGTCTAAATACAGTTTAAAAGCTATGTTATTGCATAATGGCAAATTGAAACCCTCTATACCAGTTGACCTTTCAGTTACAGTTACCCATTCAATGACGATGAAAGAAAGTTATAAAAATATGCGCACTTTTTTGGATAAAATGAGCTACATCGGGTATAAATGGCAGATATGTGGCTAAAAAGTTATAGGAATTTTAGTGGGACTTCAGGGAGGATTTACAAAATATTGCAGTTTTCTCCGTCTATGGGAGAGTCGTGCAGTAAATCAGCATTAAATAACAAACTTTCTCAAATGGAAGGTACGTTTAGTAGGTATGAAACAAAATAAAGACGATATATACGGTTAAAAAATTCTGATATCATTTTCTTCAATACACATCAGTTATTGTAACATTAAATGTGGTTCTATAAATGTAACTAGGAAACGTTACGTGTTACAACTTTTTCATCTCATTTTCGTATTTGGATATGTCCATTCTACCATAACATGCTATACAACTTTATGTTACAACAGTGCAATGGTTCTAAGCATCTTTTATAAACAATATACTTGCATAAGAACTAAAGAGAAAAGAAAACGGTTCACATCTATTTGGTCGTTCAACAAAATATTCATTTTATGATACAGATTTATTTCCATTGCTTCTAAAAGGTCCAGTCTATTGCATTTGTTCTCGAAATGGAGAACTTCAAAGTTATCGTCAAAATCATGTCCGGATCCTTGTAGATACCTGGCGTAAGTGAACACCAGAATTCATTCATTAAGAATAGATCAAACTCCACTTACGCCAGGCATCTACAAGAATCCGGACATGATTTTGACCATAACTTTGAAGTTCTCCATTTCGAGAACAAATGCAATAGACTGGACCTTTTAGAAGCAATGGAAATAAATCGGCATCATAAAATGAATATTTTGTTGAACGACCAAACAGATGTGAGAACCGTCCTCCGTTGTTGAGCCTTTTTTAATAAATTCCTTGAAAACTTCATTTCATCACGTATTTTTAGTAAAACTTGTATTTAAGGAGAAAGATTTTGTAAAAGTAGTTATTTACCATACTCACCTGACGAAGTCAATATGTAATTGACGAAACAATTATCGTTGAAAAATAAAAATAAGCGTAAATAAAGTGTTTTACTTCAAATTATTTTTGATTCAAATTATGCAACATAATCATAAATTCACAAAAAAAACTGAAATTTTAAATATCTTCGAAAAGTACTATTAATTCAAAGATTTTTACATTTACGAAAAAGAAGTATCAGATATGTGATATAGCGTTCTACTCTAATAGTCAAACTGCTATCGGAAGATTTTCATTCCAACGTCACCATTTCACCATTTCCAAAATAGTATGGCCTGGCTAAATTCATATGGGAATAATAGAATCGTAGTTATCTCATGAACCATGGAAAAGAGAAGAACATGAGCACACAAAGGGGACATAATTTACTCTCCTTTTATCCTTCGGGAAAACAACTACAGAGAAGGAAGTGAAAAATTGGCATAAAAGAGCTCTAGCAAAGTTTTTAGCTCTGGAGCATTCCAAAAAAATTATCCGAATCCTGACTTGCTTTCACTTAGAACATGCTTCATCTTCTCATAATCTGTCTCATGGATTATTATATATCATAGCCTTAGGAAGCACTTGATCAGATTAGAATTTTATGAAAGGATGAACGTATATTCGGTGGAAAGGATGAGGAAACTTCTGTACACATGGTGATAGAATACTTTGTCATCTGTTTTAAAGAGTGCTTGGACCATAAGTTCATCAAGATAACCATCTCCATCACAGGAGTTCATTAGAACTATGGAACTAGATACAGAGGTAATTTCTCCACGAGAGGTTGCATAATGCATCAGGGAATTTCAGTACATTATTACCCCTTATTTATCATAATTAAAGTGCCCTTCTTGGCAACGATACATGTGGATATTGAACATTAGGAAACATTGAGCATATAGATGGCTACAAAAAATTTGCTGAGAGGAAATACAAAGCCTAAAATACTACATCAAAAAGTAACGATAGAAATCAAGACTCCTTCTTCCTGAAGGAACACTCTACCTCATGTACCAACAATAATTGGGACAATAAACTTGTTACCCACAAAAGGCTAGGTAGGAATGGAAAATAATCGTAATTAACTATCACAGAAATTGCACCTAAACTCTGAACGCCGTTATAAAAGAGCTAATATTGGGCCAACACCTTCTTGAATTAAGTCAACAAGACATTGAGAACATTTATAGAGATGTCATCACCATTAACATAACAGGGGACCACGAAATCAAGTACCAGACTCCAATCCGAGGAGCTAGTACCAACTATGTACCTGTAAACCAGGATGAAAAAAAACATAACACACTTCATTTGATATTCAATATCAGAGATTAATAACTGTGTAATACCAAATTTCTGAGGAGAATCCCTCCAACGATGGGTGTCGAATTCACTCCATTCGAAATAACCGGAAATAAATTCGAAGTTTCGAAGACAAAAGTAGACATCAACGTTGAAGGATGAATAATAATGACTTACCATTATCCCGTTTTTGGGAACAAGTCGAGTCTGCAACAATATTCGTACACTTCCCCGACTATCCCAATCCAGACTAGGAAGAATCTCAATAATGAACCCCCGGCTGTAAATAACTCAAACACATACACGCCATCCTTTCCGCCAACCATAATACATATTGTAGAGGGTTGTTCGCCCGAATGCCCTAAAATCCGAAACGTACAGCGGGTACGGTATCTGCAGCCCCGATTCCATTCCCGGAGTTTTCCCAATTGGGATCCCCAATCGATATTCCCTCACTTTTCGGGGTGTTATGAGCCGGAGGTGTATCGTCTGTCTCTGGATGGAACGCGCGAGAGGGCTGCAAAAATTCAATTTGTTTCATGGGACGAGTTGCATTTATTTCCGATTCTTTCCGGTCGAATCGAGTGTTGTATTAGGTCCAAATTTTGCCTTCGGTTTCTTTACGTCTGTTGGAAATGGATCTTGTGACCTTTACGAGATTGGAACACGTGTTGAGTCTTCGGAATTATCTAGGGCCCAGAGGAATAGTAAACATAGAGATGATTTGAAGCATTTGTTGACATCACTGTTGCATTTCTATTATTTTTATTTATAGTGAGCAGGCGTCTGTCCACCCTACCATTTCGTCCGCGCGGACTATTGTGATTCACCCCTAATTTATATTTTCCCGACGAGATCCAGGTTTTGGATGAATCCGATAATATTGTTCGGGGGTTTTTCTTCAGATCGCAGTTGGCTATAATAGCATGACCAAATACCTCGAATCTGATGCGACGCACCCCTTAGCACTCTGAAACGATGTTCATGGCTGTTTCAGTATCCTCAAGGAACAGCCTGCATTCAAGGTCTTCAGCCAGACCGATTTTGTGCAAATGCGCATTCAGCCTGTAGTAACCTATCATAATTTCGACAAGTATTCTGAGTTTGGCCTTGTGTAGACCTAGCGAAGCCGTTCCAAGAAACGCCTTCGAATGTTTCAGGTCAAGATGACTCAGCCAGAAAGTCTTGAGTTCATTGAGCCTGTTATCGTCGGGTTAGCCACGCCACGTGGTATTCCCAGGAATGGTTCCGGGCCTACCAGAGGCAGCGTGGCTCCAGCAAACGCCAGCCGATCTGTCTCTTCGTTACCCAAATAGTTTGAGTGGCTAGGTATCCAAACAAGAGTGATCCTGCTATGCATGCCGAGCCTGTTTGAAGCCGTGTGTAACTCCAGACTGTTTTCAGAGCTTTTAGTACTGACTAACTATCTGTTAATATTTTGATTATGCCGTGGTTGATTTGCCGTTTTATCAACAGTTCACTGAGGTCTCTATGGCAAATAGTTGTACCTGAGGTATGGTTGCTTATTGACTGAGACTCAATGAGATGCTGATTCTCGATTTGCTTCCAAAGACTTTCGTTCCGTTCGTCGTTCGCGAGCAGTCTGTGAACAAGCCAAGATCGGTCCTCAATAGAACCTCAGCCTGCTGGGTCCATTAGTTCCTGCTGGGGACGATTACATTGAAATGCCGCTCTTAGCTCGTGACTTTAGACATTAGATCCGAGGAAATCGATAGGGTGCTGTTCGTTAAAAGCTTATCTAGAAGTCCTGAGTCTCCCATCACTATTGCCTGTGGCCTGTCGATCGCCAGTTGATGTAATTTGTACGTAGTTCGTTCCGCCTCCCTCTGCAGGAGCAGGTGCAGGGGTTGTAGATTTAGAAGGACTTCCATGGCTGCCGTGGATGTGGTGCCAAACGCACCTGTAATTACAAAGCAAGTCTGCCTCTGTAATCGAGTGAGCTTATGTTGGCCAATCGTTTGTTGGCGCTTTTTCCACCACGCTTCAGCGTCATACGTTATCTGTGGTCTAATTACCATAGTATATAGCATCTGCCTGGGCTTTAAACCCCAGGTGCATATCTATTTATCGCCACTTATAATATTAGATGTTGCCAGCTCAGGAAAATATGTAAATTTTCCTGTGTAGAACTGACTGGCGACAGGTTATTTCAGAGTGTTCTGTTCATGTTGTGAAGTTATTCTCATCATTTGCAAGGTATAAAAGTGCACCCGTGTTTGATTGATTATTTAACGTTAATAATCGGCATTATTTTGGGCAAGTTTAGTGGTTTTAGTATATGCTGTTTATTCAAATTGTGGGAAAAACTCTTAAAACGTCCTACCTGTGTTGAATATGGAAATGGAAACCTAACCTACCATCGGTAAATTTTGTTCTGCACCTCTTTTTGTCAATTTTAGGCGCTTATTGTCTTTCTACACCACTTCAATACATGATGGTATTGCAAATAACTCCACTATAGGGATCGTCACATTTAAGGGCTTTGTTCACTTATTACTCTGATGTGGGCAATTTTGAATAGATAAATAACGATTTTTTGTTCATTATGTTCAAATAATAGCAAATTAGGAAATCAGGCCATGATTTCAAGCCGATTTTTGTTTGTATCTAAGAAGCAAATATTTGTCGAAAATTAAAAAAAATATATATAAAAAGAAGATGGAGATTTTCAAATATATTGTGTTACATTCGTACATACTTTTGTCTGAACAATTCTTATGTAATTATTTTCAAACTAATGTATGGTTTTTAAATTTCAGGTGAGTCGAATTATCCATTGTCCTTCTTCTGTTGAATGGGTAAGTAGTAATTTGTGGAATAAATGTTATTGCCCATGCGCGATCATCAGTCCATTGAGTGAAATGGAAACGCATCGGCTGGTCACGAGGCTTCACTTTTTGCACTAGTTCAACTTTGTGAGCCTTCATACTGAGCTCTTTATGAAAATTATCCTCAGAGAAGTGTGAGAAATATTCAGCTCTTGAGCACGATGACAAGTTGACGTTCAGCCACCTTTTGGAATACAGCAGAAATGCCTTTAGGTATTCTCACCGGATGGGAACGCGACTAGATTGTTTGGTCATATAACGATCCAGTTTTCACAAACAAATTGATCCACAAATTTTCCTCATCCATTTCATTCCTATTGAATTTCAATGTATATTCCTAACAGTTTAGATAGAAGTTTCACTACTTTGGAAATTCGTTTTTAATATTTTCCAGTTTTGTTCCAGCGTAAATTGTTAATTTCAAATATTAAGCTAATTTTTTTCGAAACACAAATTACATAAATGTTGTTAGACTCGAAATGAGCACATTCTAGATGGCTCACCCTTTAATTGTACTCATACTCATTCATTTCTCTGTCGTTTCGATTATCTAGCGATATCCGTTATGTATTCAAGTCAAAATTCGTTCAAATTTCAAGTTGCTGGACAACTAGAAAATTCAGGATTGATGAATTGAACAAGAATCGGCAATCTCAAATAGTTAACTTCGCAGGTCTACGTCATTTTCTTGTATGAAAAGAACGCAATCACAGAATAAAACTATCCATATTAGATAGTAAGGGGTCTTTCATTAACAGCGCCCTATTCACATTATTCATTTGAAAATTATTGTTATTTTTTTTTCATATAAAGTGAAATGGATACCATTGGTTATGAAACAAAACATCATTCAAATGTCCACCGCATAAACAATGTCAGGAATGAAGTCGTTGAACCCAATTTTCCATGACTCTCTCATACAAATCAGGTCGTATGTAAGCAATTACTCGTTCAATGTTGATCTGTTAATAATCTAAATTTGCTAGATGATTGCTGTAAACCAATGACTCAATGTGACCCCAAAGAAAGTCCATTGGACTTAAATCACAGGAATGAGGCAGATAATTGATCTGTCCATTTCTTGAAATAATCGAATCACCGAATTTTGTTTTCAATAAAGTCATTGTGTGATTGACAGTGTAGATTACGAAATAAGTAAGATGAAGAACAAGAACTTAACAGGAAATATTTCAGTTCGTCAAAACACATGAGTGCCGACAGCTCAGTGGTAGAGCATAGGGTTCGTAACCGAAAGGTCTAGGTTCGAATCCTGTTCAGGAGGGAAAGAATTTTCTAGTTGGACAGATGTTGGCCACCATTTCACTGTTTGGTCGATAATTAACAGTGGCACAATATACCAGTATCAAAGCCTACCCAGAACACAACTGAACTTCTAACTCGCACAAGCTGGAAAAACTTCTAAGGGATCTTCAGAAAAGATTTATGAGTATCAGGATGATAATGAAATAATAATAATAATAACTGGAGAATTTCCGAATGAAGCTCAGAATTTGCAAGAATATTCGTTACCTTGATCCATTCTATTTGCTTTATATTCGGCAGCTATTTTTATTTCTCTCAGGTTTGTTTTAATACACGTTTCTGTTCCTTGAACATTCAAAATCTATTTCTACATCTCCACGATGCGATGGTTATGGATGGAATCCACAGAGTTACATTCCCAGAAAATTCTTCATCATATCTCACTACAGTGACGGTACTTTATATTATGTTTATATTATTAAAATTCAGGGAATATTTGTTACTTTAAATCAGTGGTATCAAATGATGTTTGGTGTTTCATTTGGATTAATAGAAGCAGGGATTTCATTTCTATTATTTGAGTTATTAGAGCTGTATCGGTTCCTGCTTCCTTTTCAAAACATATACGGATACATTGATGTTGTGTTAACTGATAGCATGTAACAGAAACATACATGTTATTCGAACGGACAACGCATTATGTCAGCCAAAATACAGATCCAATTTTCGGCTATAATCGAGTTTCCAATTATATCAGAAAACCTCTCCTGGCCCTCCGATAGGAGCACAATGTTCGGGTATACACAACAACTATAATTGGGTTGCTCACCTATGATAATTATTGTTAACTGTTGACCAATATCATTAGCGCGGTCTCAGTTTCAATCTGCGTATCAATTACAGATTCGGAATTGACCCAACAGTGCTTAGTGAAAGTTCAGTGATCTGTTCCGGTTGCTCTCATCGAATTTGTATGTGGTTTCACCGACTTATACGTCAAACATTAGCAAATCTACATTCTATCATTGTAAAGTTCAAATATAATCCTCAGAATAATTGAAGGGAATTTTGGAGGTGACCTCCAAATTTTAACTGACCTTCGATAATTAATCAAACCCTCTAACAGGCTGTTTTCAGTAAGGTTTACACCTCCATGAGGTAAAGATGAAGTGGTTGGTGTTGAAATTAGACCCCTTTAAACAATTACATAACGAATATATTACATTACATGACAGTGTTCTTGTACAGATTCTTCTGAAATTCTATTTGCTCTGGAATTAATATTGTAATACATGCCATTTCTAAACTTATTCTCGATTGTCCAGGTTATTTGCAGTCTTATGTATAGGACTTGCTCTTTCTTCTATTATAACAGTAAAGGGTTTAATATAACGTAATGTAAATCATATCAGAAAAGTGAGGAAACTCTCAATACAAGAAAAGGTTGCCCGCTGCTTCTCTACAATAATAATTCAAGAAAAACTAGTTCTGGTGGATAATGTTGTATACTTAAATATATATATGCAGGTGGTCAGTGTTAGCTAGTACACAAGAGCTAGCTGTAATATGCTGACTAGTTAAATGGAGATCATAAAGCCCCCAGGTTTTGAAAGGAAGGTACCGCTAGCATCACTTCGAAGCTTTCTTATCAATATGGGGCTAGTTAAGTTCGTAGTGATATCGGCAACCGAATGCCTTCTTCTATGGTCATTGTTCCTACTTCACCGTATCTGAAACTATTTTGAAATCTGCTTCAGACTGGGCGAGGTTCAGAAACGTATAATTCTTGTCGGCCTTAGTTATATTTCTATGTAAATCTGAGGTTTCGACCTTTTTTAAAAGAAGTCACGCAGTTTTTTTAACTGTTTATAGCGTAGATTTATAAGATCAATGACACCAATTCCTCCTTCCTTCTGAGATAGCGTTGTTGATAGTAGACGATTTCGTCATCATTTGAATAGGTACTTGCTTGGTATTTGTCCATTTTAAGACTTAAAAAGAGTAAGTTACAAGTGGTGTAATATAGATGTTGCCTTCATTTCACTCTGAATCAATAAGTGACTTCATTCTTTTGGTATAGTAACTTGCCTGATAAAGTCGCAGATATTCCTGAGTTTCTCCGTTTGATATCATTCACTGTATGATATTTCTGCTTGCTACTTGTACATCTCCGTCTATGGCAATGCCGTTCTCGATATGAAGGATCTGGCATTTGGATAGGCCAAAATCCATATGAATGTCACTGGAGAATCTATAGGCTATCTCTGCGAGATGATTGATTAGATTCTGATTTGCTGGATATAACTTAGTGTAGAGTAGAGTAGATGAGAAATTATAAAGTAGGCGTTTTTGTTAGCTCTTATATTAGAGTCATAAGTTGTGCTATGGAGCATTGTGAACAGGGCATTATTGCGAGGCAGAACCACAACGGTCTCAATGTATATTCCCCTACGAATGGGTATTTCATTAGGTTTAATATAGTTCAGGTGAACCTACAAATGTAAGTTTCTTTGCCGTTGTTTCATTATTATTGAACTGAGTCTGATAATAGTCGGGTGGATTTTGTAGATCTTCAAGACTTTGAGAAGCCCAGAATGAGATATACTTCAAATGATTTCTTTTAATCTACAAAAACTGTGCGAAAATTTCGTTGCTTTTCGAGAGATCACTGAGTCTAGAGAACCATATGTTGTTTTCTGACGTGGTGATCTCTTCTTTAGCCTTTTTGTTTCTTTGTTGAAATGTCATACTCCTTAGCGCGTCGGAGGATTCTGGTGGAGATGCATGGTTATATTGTACTTGCTATTATTATGAATTTCCTCAGAGGATTTCCCACACTGTTTCTCCTTGTCAAAAAGGTTTCATACGAGGGCAACAAAATCTTTTTCATCGTCCCCAAACATTTGGAAGAAAGGACATGAGGAAGTATGGATAAATTTCTTCGAATAAATATTGAACAGATTCAATGACGTTTTCGATTTCCAGATATCTTAAAATGGGAATTTTGTTTTACCCACATTAAATTTCACATCTTTCGTATTATTTAATCAATACAGTCAACAGTCAGCTAATGTGAAATCAGATCAAACGGTCCTCTTCTTCGTTGATGACACTTTTTTTCTGAATTAAGGGATGGATAACCAGAAATTGGAATAGAAGAACAAGAAGACACTAAATGAAGCCCAGGTATGGTTCAGCGCAAACAAAATGATGATGAACAGTGATAAAACACAGAGACTACTATTTGAACCAAAGATGTCTTCGGACAATCACATGAGGCTACTTGGTGTCTTTTTGCAATCAAATCTCAAGTTTTCTGTCCACAGTGATGAAATGATTCCATAATTATCAAGAAATAGCTATGTAGTTAGGAGAATAAAGCAAATAGCGGGAGTTGAAGCAGCCAAGATTACTTACTTCGGTTACTTTCATAGTGTCCTTAACTTCGGCATTCTTTTCTGGGGGGATTTATCTGAAAGTAAGAAAGTATTCATAAAACAGAAGCAGGTACTGAGAATACTATGTGGCGTAAGTAGTAGATAGCTGTAGAGAGCTATTCACCGGAGAAAAAAATCTTACCGTGACGTCCATTCTTATACTTACCTGTGTAATGTACATCCATGATAATAAGGAAATACTACTGAAAAACAACTTTAATCACCACTATGATACTAGCAACAAAAACAACTTCATATCATACCATCGTATAAAAGTATCACAAATGAATGTTAGTCAGTTTTGAAAATTTTTATCAAACTACCGTTCAAAATAAAAGAATTAAATCGAATAAAGCTTAAGAATGAACTGAAATGTCTTCTAAGGAATAAAACATACTACTGAATACATAAATGCCTGGATGATACTTTTATTTTATAAAAATATATTTGTATGAAATTGTTGTCTGGCCGAATTTATTTATTTATTGTTTGACTAATGTTTTGTTTTGTTTTATACATTTTTTATTTATATATACTTATGTATCTTTTTAGACGAAATTGTACCTGACTCCTCATGAAACTTTTGATGGGTTAAAAATTTATTCATATTCTGTGAAATATGTACTTTATTGGGAATGAATTATTATTATTAACGTTTCCGTTATGCCAAAGATGAGCTCCAATTTTCTTTCCCGTACAAACTGAGCTGCCAATTCAATTTTTTCACCTTTTCGATTAGCACTGAGTCGGTTCTCCTTAATGTTTCATAAAAGCGACGACGCCCTGCTTTAGCAGCTGATACTCTGACGGCGGCAACTGCCCCAATTCATCATCCAAGGTGTATAATGAGCCTCTTCCGAGAACTCCCAAACAGCATCAAGCTCCACGGAGAAGGATTGCCCACACAGGATTCGCTGTCGCACGGGAGCCATCCATTATACCTTCCTGTTGCCCGCCACCTATAAATAATTCACCGAAACGAAGAGTATCAGAGTGGTCTATCCTAAGAGCCGAATTAATCCCTATTCTATGAATACAAATTCAGAAATTAGTATGCGACTTAACCCCGTGAACTCGCGTCGCGCATCACCATATACGTGCGCATATTTTCGCGAACCGGATGCGGAAATGGCGTCCGAGGTGCGTATATCGAAAATAACGGCATCGAATTGCCACAGAATTATATCCATTCTTCAGTGTATGAGGAGTGAAAATAAGTTCGTCCGGTTTTGATGATATATGTCGCTACTAGTTTATTATTAACAGGTAACACCTTCATTTTAAAGGGTCATCATTAGGCTTCCTTTTCAGTAACTGTCATTTCGGTGAAGTGTGGACAACATAGTTTTTGTGATACTGTCAACTTTTGTATTAAATAATGAGTTTTGCTTCATTACTTCAATATGAAGAAAAAGGCTGCTGCAAGTAGTCGTATTTCAGTGGATGTCAAAAAACGCACAAACTTATTTACAAGGTGAGAAGAAAACCTTCGAACTGATTTCACTGTGTTCTGGAGCAGCCAAGTTATTTTTATTAAGGGGTCAAAATCAATCAAGAAATCTACTCCGGCTGTCAAAGCTGAAATGATGCAAGAATGGTGTAAGACGCGTGTAAGACGTTGGTCGATTTTCGAGCTTAGGGTGTGTGCTAAACATCTCAATAAATTAGTATTATTATTATAAATTAACGCCCGAAGAACTGGGGCCCATTGCCGAAAATTTCAAGAAGCGTCTGAAACTATGTATCGCTGCCAAAGGAAGCCAGTTCGAAACCGCTTGAATATATTATTACCAAATATTTATGCTAAATTCGTTGTTGTTTTATTTAATTTTTTTCCTTTAATAAAGTGAAATTGAAAAAAGTTCGAGGTTTTTCTAGTCACCCTGTATACTACTAATTAAATTTTCAGTTTTTCCACGAACTCAATTGTGTTTTTTCTTGAATAGGGAGTCAAAATGTTCTTTTAAAATTTTGTTTGATTCGGGAACTAGGTATCTATTAATGTATGATACAACAGGTTTGTTGAAATGGTTTGACTTTCTTTGATAGTTGTTTTCGGTTTTAGTTGAGTTTTTAAGGTGGAATCCCATTGTACTTCTATTCTCATTATCTAAAACAGTGTTAATTTTCTGGTCATTTCCGTTTTTGCTCAGAGTAATGATTGAATTCCCTTTGTCAACTTTGGTTTCTATTAAATAATCATCTCAAATTCTGTTTTGAATTCATTTTTCTTCATGATTCTGCATGGTTTCTTTGGGTTATTAGTAATTTTTTAATTTCGTCTTTAGATTCATTAATGCTGATTCGGTTTGCCAAATTGATATTTCCACGATATTTTTTGAGGGTATGTGGTATGTGATTAAGGGTTTTCCCATTTTGATATTGCAACATGAAATTTTCCTTGACCAATTCGCACATATACAGCTGTCCTCGATAACTTCACGAATTTCATCTTTAAGGTCTTGAATCGATTGTGGAGCAGTGGCATAGATCTTATCTTCCACGCCCCTAAGAAAAAAGTCAAAAGGTGTTATATCATAAGATCTCGGTGGCCAGTTGTCTAGCAAAATTGCGATTGCTTCGTTCATTGTGTGGCAGGTAGCGCCGTCTTGTTGAAAATAAACGTCGTCCACATCAATATCTTTCCATTACGGGCACAAAAAATCATTAATCGTAGCTCGGTGGTGCTATCCGTTCACCGTAACAGATGCACCAGCCTCATTTTTGTAGAAGTAAGGTGCAGTCACACAGCGACACCTAGAGGATGGAGAGGCTTTTCAACAATAATCAGGAACTTTTCGAGGCACTAGGGCGACAATTCTGCTCACTGAGGTAGCCTCCGAGGTGAAAATGGGCCTAATTATTGAGGATGATTTTTCGATGAAAATTGTGAGTTTGATGCGTTTCAAGAACTCAATCAGCGAATATACGACGTTGCTGATGATCTACCAGCCTTAAGATATTTATGTAATATACGGTGAAATGTCGTTTGTGGAATGCCTAATTCCAAGGATCGACGAGGAATCGACAAAGTTGGGTTTTCGTCAACACTACGGGCTACTGAAGCAATATTCTCAATTGTTCTTCAGACGCACATGGTTGATTCTTTACATCACTCACTCCAATGTTTCCACTAGTTTAACTATTGCCGGCCTAGAAGATGCTTTACGACGACCCAAAACTGCTTTAGTTTTGCGAACTGTGACTGCAAAATCATTTTCGTAGTGAATTTTAACGATTTCATTGTGTTTTTGAAGCGTAGTTCTATTTTTAGTAGTGTCGCAATTTTTACTTGTTAAATGTGAAAAGATGAAATTTTCAGAAGTGGCAGCTGCCGAGTTATTCAAAATGAAACCTCTTACTGGAAAAATCTTTAATCTAGACAATTTTCAGAAAGCCTTATTTCTTCCGTGGAAAAATAGTATTGAAATAATTCAAGAATCTATTATGTGATGTATCAGTTTTTTTTAGATGGATAGAACTTTCGATAGGGATAACTGTGATTTGACAGATGGTAGAAGCCATGTTGTTTTGAAATTTCTGTTCAGTAAGCTGACAAATTATCATGAAATGACTCACGCCGCAACAACGTTTAAAAATTGTTTAAATTTATTTTCAAAATCGGGGTTCTATTCGCCTAACTTATAAAGCACTTCGTGAAATTTATGGTTTACAAGCAAAATTGCCGTATATGGAGTGGAAACAATCCTCAAGAAGTTCTGCAGGTTCCATTGCATCCTGAAAGAGGCACTGAATGGTGTGCTTTACACGCTGGAGGCATCATCGGTCCATATTCCTTTAGAATGGATGTGGAGCTAATGTTACAGTGAATGGTGCTCGTAACAGATCGATGATCAATGATTATTTGTTTCAAAATTTGAATGGCATCGACCCAGAAGTGTCTTGGTTCCAATAAGATGGTGCTACACCTCATGCTGCTACCGTAACAATTGATTTATTGAAAGAATGGGCGATAACATTATTTCGAGAAATGGTCCAATTAATTGGCCTCCAAGATCATGCGACATAACTCCACTGGATTATTTTCTTTGGGATTATGTAAAGTCATTTTGGTTTATGCTGATAAAAAAAAACAATAAACGCTTTGGAAGCCAACATAACTCTTGTTTTTAATAAAATAAGGCCTGAATTACTCGAAAAAGTGGTCCAAAAGTGGTCTGGTCGAATGCGGTTTCTCAGAGCTAGTCATGGTGGACATATGCCGGAAATTATTTCTGAAACATAAATGTCATAAAATTATCTTTCAAATGAAAAAAAATTGACTTCAGTCTTACTTTAAATGTGTTTTATTTTATTTTAAAGTTATATCACTCTAAAAAAACACCCGATGGTATTTAGAATTGGTCTTTGTTTAGTGTTATTTTGTTTCTATATTAGGTTCTTCGGTCTTCGATTGACTCATTTTTTTTTTTGTAATTTATAATGGATATAAATACATATGAAGACTATCAAATCTGATGCTGTATATGAACCAGCTACCATTATTTTATCTCTAGAAGAGAAACAGGTTGCGAACTAACCCCAGCAATAAAATATTCAGGAATTTCGATTCTGCTTCATCCTTCGAAACTTCAAAAACGAAGTGAAACACTTGAATGTCGCAAACGTTATGTTCAACGCATCTTGAGCGCGATATAACATTGAAGAGCTCGCTTACCGCCAACTCCTATTGTCGACTCGCAACCAAGAAAAACGAACACATTGCGGACAATTACCCGTAGAACGTTAGGAATGCGATTTGCCCTGCAATGACCCCTCGCTTCTTGCTCTTGCACTTGCAGAAAACACCGGACTGGAAGCCACTTTTGCACCAGCCAGTGTATGCCGTACTCGCAGTTATGGAGCATCCGGTCGTTGTCGAACAAAGCAAGAATTACAGCGCGAGGAAAATGTTATATTGGTTCTTGGTTGCCGGATGTCAGCGGCCTATCGTTATCGATGTTCCTTTTAACACCGCGAAGTTTTTGTTGCGCTGGGTACGTTCTTTCTCCCAGATTTCGTTCTGAACGATTGATTCCGTCTTTCTGCCATAAGTACAATTCATCTGATTTAGTATGAATGTCAGATTTTGTCGATGTTGATAAATTGCAAACATTACTACAAATGTGCGAAAAGGTCTGAGACGCTAATGCACCCGTGGTATGTTGTTTTATATTTCAAGTTTAATTGAATCCAACATCAAGGAAGAAATGGTGACCAAAGGGTTGGCATTTCGAATTAGTGACTATTTCGAGTCTGGCAACAGTTATGTCAGTCGCGTTAGTTTAGTACTTGACATCAACGAAATGGATCGATTTACACTGTAACAAAATCTTCTATCCTAACTGTTAGAAATTCAGGTGAAAATTTTAATCGAAATGAAATTCCCTCACGTCAGTTGGATCGTTATTCGATGAAACAACCCATTTATTTCCTCTTCTAGTGAGTACACCTTAAAATATTGCTGCTGTAGCCAAAAATGTGGCTGAACATACATTAACTCGTCATTGTGCTGAAGAATTGAACATTACTCGCACTTCTCTGAGGAGAATATGGCATAAAGACTCGGTATGAAGGCTTACACAGTTCAACTAGTGCTAGAAATGAAGCTTCCTGGCCATCAGATGCGTTTCCGCATGGCTGAAGATAAGCTTTATCCCAGAAAAATCATTTTTAAGTACGAAGCTAATTTTAACCTCGAAGGAGCAAAACCCTCGCATTTGGCATCACAGATTCCACACGTTATTGTGAAAAAGCCGATGCACTCACAACGAGTAACTCTTTGGTGCGGTTTTTGGACGACTTTGGTTTCAAAAGGACGGAGCCACTAGCCACAAAGCCAACGTAACCATCGATCTTTTGTGCACCGTTTTCGAAAATTTAATGATCAGTCGGAACGCTAATGTCAATTGACCGCCTTCGAGTTGTGATTTGACCCCATTGGACTATTTTTTGTGGGGATACGTTAAGGATAAGTGTCGATAACCATCCAAAATCGATTGATGCCTTGAAACACGAAATCGAAGTTACCACTCATGAGATTGAGCCACAAACAATCGACATTGTACTCAAAAATTGGGTTGATCGGATCGGGCACTGTACCCAGTTTTGGCGGTCATTTGAATGTTATCGTTCTTCATTCGTAAATGTCAAGGTTCATTTTTTCTAATAATCTCATATGTTCGAAAGAATTTCCAATAATGATTTGATTATAGCGGATCAAAAAGGCAAATATTAAATGGTCCATCAGCTATTTTGAGTATAACTGAACCCAAAATTGTTGAAGTGAAGAAAATGGTGGCTGATAATCATCATTTCTAAGAGAGATAGCTGCTGGAACATGTGTGTCTCGTGAATCAATTCAATGTTTGAAATGAATGTTGAGGCATGAAACACGTTGACTCCGATAGTACCGAAAGACCTCAATTTTCTGCAAAAATTCAATGGTGTAAAGGTCGCCGAAGATATGCTAGAACGAGTCATTTTTCGACTACACTTCCATAAAAGACATTGTTAAAAATTAGTCAACATACTTTTACCTGAGCCAAAACCGGAAAAACACGTCGAAAGTGAAGTTTGTCAGATGGTAGGACAGTAAATAGAGAATATTATCTGAGCGTCACGTGCCGTCTGAGAGAGCAAAATCTTGAAAAACTCGTGATTTTTCCACCACTATAACGCAGCATATCGTAAGGCTATCATCGTGATTAAACTTCTGTCCAAAAACCCAACAAATATTATCAAATAACCTCCGTATTACGCTGATACTGCTCTGGTTGGCTTCTTTCCTTTCCAAAACTCAAATTACCACTTTGAGGCACAAATTTTAAGTCTATAGAAGGCATTAAAGTATTCTCGGCTAGTAGTGTAGTCGATTCCTGAAAATGCACTCAGAAAATGTTAGTATGATTGGATTATTCATTGACGTGATTGTTTTCTCTCGGAAGTGGCCTATTTTAGAGGCGATACAATAAATTTGGAGGAATAATGCATATTTTATGTTTCGCTGACCGATTCCGATCCTTTGTTAACACTGTAGTTCATTTAATTTCATGACAACCTGTATACTTTTTGGCCTTTTGGGTGAAGTGTGAGCATTCCTGCATCAGAAAATTTGCTATTCTCAGAGTTTCTGGTTGAGTGAGGAGGATTTCACTGAATTTTCAGTATAATTTCATCCTACAAAATGTACTGTATGTCCAAATATGACGAAAAACCAATACAATGCTATCAGAAAGTCAATAATGACACATCATGCATATTAGACGTGGACGCTGACAAAGAACGAGAGTCGGTTGGGAATTGCAGACGAAAGGATTTCAAAAGGTAAATTAAGACCAGTAAGACGTAATACCGCATAAGAACAAATAGAGAACTGACTGGAATTCATAATCACGCAGACATCGTAGAGGCTTAGATCAACTGACCCTGTCAAATAGAAAGAAGAGCAATGGTGGTTGAGTTAGTTTGGGAAAGTGTGTGGGCAAAAAAGACCACTGATAAGGCTAAACCGTGATAGACATATAACTCGAGGACCCTTAATACTGATCGAAGTAAAGAATTGATGAGGTCTGATCCTTTTTTTTCTACGAGGGTCGGAATTTCATCGTTTTACCTAGCATTTAATTTTCACTTTTTTCTGCTGTTATTATTTGTCGCCTATTCTACTTTCCCATCAGTTCAACTTGAATTTCTTTCTTTTTTTTTGTGATAAATATTCCCGTTGATCGCGGATTGTGTTTAATTTTCAGGATTCTTCTTATGTGTATATTTTGGTGATCTTCTATTATCTTAACATCAATAGCTATTGAGTAATGCATTGAAACAGTTTCGTTTGTATAATTATATACCTGGTACATATCTAAATCAACTATTTATACATTATGTTTGTAAAAAATCCTTGAATATTAACTATAAACGGAAGCTGCAAGTCAGAGAGAGAGAGAGAGCAGTAATAGAATAATACTGTAACACCGCAGTACGGCGGTAGAGTTCACCAGGTATGTTACTCTGTAGGTTGTTGTACCGATATTAAACTCCCCAGTACCAGTGTTTTGCCTCTGCCCCTTCGGCATGTACGAAGAACCATAATTCAACTAAGAACATCACATGTTTTCTCTTTCATCTTATGGACTTGTTTTGATATAATTTCTCCTATCATTCAATTTTCCTGCTCCTTTTATATTTGCTAGTTTCTCATGTACCATGGTTTTTGTTGAGTATATTTTGTTGTTCTATTTTTCTGTACTAGACTTGTGAGACTTTAACTGAACATGTTGAAAATATAGTCCGTCTAGAAAGTACCCGGAATTTTCGTACTTCTTTTTTGTAAGTATGTCCAGAAAACGTCCGTATGTCACCGAAAAGACAAGGCAACATATCAAGGAAACCAAAAAAATCCCTATAACGACACCTTTACAAAAAGAACGAAGGATAGAATTTTGTCAACGTTTTCAAGAAAATAGTTTCAATAATGTCTTTATATTTGATGAAAGTTGTTCTCAACTTTTTTTTTTTTTAATATCAAAACAGATCTGTTAATCTTTTAGTCTTCTACAATTTTAATTTCAAAAAAATTTGTATTCAAAAAACTTTTAGAATTGAATTAATGTCTACAATAAGCACCGCTTACATTTGATAGACGTATATAATCAAAACTCAATATATGTCAAATGGAATAAATAAACCAACAGATATAAAAAAGTCATTAAAATTAATAAATAAATATTTAAAGGAGACAAAATTTTGTTTCTGATTTTACCTTCAAGAACACCAATTGCCTTTTAAAAACATGAACACAACTTATGGACTTCTCAAACAATATAATTTATTTGAAATATTTAATATATTCAAATATTCGAATAAGTTAATTCAGAAATCTTTCAAAACATGCACTTTATCTTCAAAAAACAAATATAATTCTAGGTAATCACTTCATCGGTCCAAAATAATATTCCAAATATCAAAATCAAATAACTATCACTATATCTCAACTTACACGCGTTTGCAGGATGATTGCTTCAAACAGACTAACTTTAAAATTCAAGATGGTCTATGTTCTAACATAAATTTTGGACCGATGAAGTGATTACCTAGAATTATATTTGTTTTTTGAAAATATAGTGCATGTTTTGAGAGATTTCTGAATTAACTTATTCGAATATTTAAATATATTAAATATTTCAAATAAATTATATTTTTTGAGAAGTCCTTAGATGTGTTCATATTTTTAAAAGGCAATTGGTGTTCTTAAAGGTAAGATCAGAAACAAAATTTTGTCTCTTTTAAATATTTATTCATTAATTTTAATGACTTTTTTATATCTGTTGGTTTATTTATTCTATTTGACATTGTATATTGGGTTTTGATTATATACCTCTATTAAATATAAGCGGTGCTTATTGTAGACATTAATTTAATTCTAAAAATTTTTTGAATAAAAATTTTTTTGAAATTAAAATTGTAGAAAACTAACAGATTAAATCGTTTTTGATATTCAAATTTTGTTATATTTCTTCCAACAAGTAAAAAGCCTTTTTCTATTTTATGTTCTCAACTTGGTGGAAATCACTTAAAAATCCTATCAAAACAACCTGTTAACGTACAAATTTCCAAATTTCCCACCAAAATAATATTTTAGGGTGCAATGTCTCAGCGTGTTGCTACGCCTCTCTGTATAGTTGATGGAACCATTAATAGTGAAAGGTATTGTGGCATTCTGAACGATTTTCTCCTCAAAACGACGCATGCTTTGTATCCAGATGGGTGGAGTTTTCAGCGGGATAATGCAAGATGCCATACTTTGGCCTATATTCAAGCTTGGATGCAAGAACACCAAGTGACAACCATTTCATGGCCAGCAGCTTCACCAGAACTTAGTCCCATTGAAAACATATGGGAACTAATGTAGATTGAAGTTGAACGAGCACCACCACCAAATAAAGATGGTTTAATTCAGTTAGTTTTACAGTCCTTGACTACCATCATCGAAAATTATGTAGGTGATCTAGTTTCTAGTTGCCTCCACGTTTAGTCGTGTTTACAGTTAAATGGAGGTTGAATAAGTAAATACGATGAATATTTTGTTATCATTTTCTTATTGAAGAATTAAAAATATATACCAAATAATTACAACTGAGCTTTGTTTTTTCCGGATTCTTTCTAGACGGACTATAGTGCAAGTCAGTTTAGTTCATTTGATTGTTGATGTAAAAGCGCGATGAATATCCTAACCTATATCATTGATTAATTTCCAGTTTTCCTCAAAAATTAAGTGAATAAATAATAGTGCCTAGCACTTGGACCTGGAAGCCGGTATTAATGACTGTCGGACATGGAATCCTATAGAGAACAGGCCCTGAAATATTAAACAGTGGCTATCAGTTTCAAACTAGATTTGAAAGATTAATTGTGAGCAAACATTCATCGACTGTCTCAGAGAAACAATCCATAAATATTTAAGTTGCGCCGTCGGAAGTTTATCGACCAATTGGACTGGTCAGGGAAGGGAATAAATTCGAGAAGAGGTTCCAAATAATTCAGATGGTTAACTTATAGGGGCTGTATGTACTACTAGGATGGTTGGAAAGTATAGTTAGGGAATATATACTATCCTTCAATTCGAGATTTTTCAACTGAGTAATTTATTTACCGACTCGACTTACTGATCAGAAAAGAACCATTGATATGTCGTTTTCTGGTTCAATTTCGTGTATTTCAAGATGTAATTATAATATTAGTCTTTGAAGAATTCAATTTTGACTGTACGTCTGAACTAGTTGAAAAAAATTATAAGAATTTCTTTCAATAAATTTCAAATATCATTTAAAAGGAGTGTGAGCTTCATGCGCAAGTTTCAAACTTGTTTGTTTCCAATAGTGCAATGAATGCTAGCGACTTCAAATCTGTCAAGTATCCATATTCGCTATACACAGAGACACTAAGGTATTAATCATACACTAGCGCCATCTAGAATATGCAAACATACAAATAAGTATGTTGCGAGCTGTTTCAAGTAAAGCAATGTATTCCCGATATTTTCACGTAACAAACGCAGAAAAAACTTTGCTCATGCTCAGTTCAGACCATAATATAACGTAATGCTCATAATTAGAATTTCATATTCGAATAAATTAATTATTAAAGATATATTATGTATTAATCAGCCGAATTAATTTATTTGGATATGAATATGCTAATTATGAGCATTATGCAATATTATGGTCTGACTTAAGCATTCGGAAGGTGCTTTCTGCGTTTGTAACATGAAAATATCGGGAATACATTTCTTATCTTGAATTAGCTCACGAAGGTAGGCTTTCTATGAATGTTTGCATATTCTAGATGGCGCTAGTGTATAATTAATACCTTAGGGTCTCGGAGTATAGCGAATATAGATACTTGGCAGATTTGTAGTCGCTGGCATTCATTGCACTGATGAAAACCAACAAGTTTGAAACGTTCGCATGTCTGCAATTTGCCCCTGTGTTCGGCAAAACCTTGTCGAGTTTGTTTGAGAGTATAGAATTGTTATACAGATGTATGTTACACTATCTCGATTTGTCGAACTTTATATTACCATAGCTTACACTCCTTATTAAGCAATTAAATATGTTGTGGAAAAGAATCAGTTGGCAACATATCTTTTTCTTAATTGCTCAAGATTCATTTAAATCACTTCAAAATTATTTGTATGAATGTAAGAAAACTGTCAATCGATTGCATTAAGTTATTTGATGTTTTTTCGATTATATCCGGTGTTTTTTTTTAGAGCGATATAACTTTAAAATAAAATAAAATACATTTAAAGTAAGATTCAAGCCAATTTTTTTTTATTTGAAAGATAATATCATGACATTTATGTTTTAAAAATAATTTCCGTCATATGTTCACCACGACTAGCTCTGAGGAACCGCATTCGACAAGACCAATTTTGGACCACTTTTTCGAGTAATTCAGGCCTTATTTCATCAATAACACGAGTTATGTTGGCTCCCAAAGCGTCTATTGTTTCTGGTTTATCAGCATAAACTAATGATTTGGCATAACCCCAAAAGAAAATAATCCAGTGGAGTAGTTATGTCGCATGATCTTGGAGGCCAGTTAATTGGACAATTTCTCGAAATAATGTTATCGCCAAATCTTTCTTTCAATAAATCAATTGTTATGGTAGCAGTATGAGGTGTAACACTTCTTGTTGGAACCAAAACACTTCTGGGTTGATACCATTCAAATTTTGGAACAAATAATCATTGATCATCGATCTGTAACGAGCACCATTCACTGTAACAGTAGCTCCAGCATCGTTTTTAAAGAAATATGGACCGATGATGCGTCCGGCGTATAAAGCACACCATACAGTGCATTTTTGAGGATGCAATGAAACCTGCAGAACTTTTGAGGATTGTTTTCACTCCATATACGGCAATTTTGCTTGTTTACATAGCCGTTCAACCAGAAATGAGCTTCATCACTGAACACAATTCTACGATAAAAAAGTGGATCAACTTCAAGCTGTTCTAGCAAACAAACGATCCTTATCATGATCAAGTGGCTTTAGTTCTTGAACCAGTTGGATTTTGTATGGGTGTAGACCAAGATCTTCACGAAAAATTTTCCATGTGGTGAATGGTGAGTCCAACTTGTTGTGAACGTCGACGAATAAACAAATCTGGATCATCATTAACACCATGACTTACAGCAGCGATATTTTCTCCTGTACGTACAGTTCTTTGTCTTGTTCTTGTTGTTGCATCGAGTAGAGAAAATGTTGTCCGAAATCTATCGATAGTTCGACACATAATCTGCTCTGATGGACGATTATGTACACCATAAAGTGCTCTATAAGTTTGGCGAATAGAACACTGATTTTGAAAATTTTCAAAAATTTGTAAACGATGTTGCGGCGTGAGTCTTTATATGATAATTTGTCAATGCTTACTGAATAGAAATGTCAAAACAACATAGCTTCTAACTTCCCTCTAATCACAGTTATACCTATCGAAAGTTCTATCACTTTAAAAAAACACCCGTTATTATGTTATATCAGGCGTTTTCATTGGTAAGGATACTTCATGTTGAAGCGGTTTGATAGTTATTGATCTTTAAAAACACTTCGTATAATCCCACATCTTCTCGCTATTTGTTGACATTTATTTTTTTTTAAACTGCTTTTTTGCATTTGTTTTCGAGGATGTGAATTATAGTATCAGTATTTGACAGAAAAAATCATAATAAATATTACCTCTGGAAATATACCCAAGATATGTTAAAGATAAGTTTGAAAATGTTACCAACCGCAAGACTTTGAATGTCCCCATTGACTCGTAATTCAGAAAGTTTGTTTTTATTTCACTATAGATCCATCAAGCAGGACCTACTCTCAAATTAACCTGAAATTCATTCAAGGTGCCCGTTGAATTATAGTTTTCAGGATGAAAGCGTACAGTTATTACATCTGCGAAGTTCGTTCTTTTCGCATGGCAAATCCAAAATTAATCTCTTTTCCCCTACCAGACGAAGAAAAATTGCATCCCGAGACTTCAAAGTTTCTTGCCGCGTTTTCGGGGCGCAAAATAAACAAATCCTTGAATCAACATCTAGAAGTCAATCGATGTTAATTGAAAATCGTTCACCTCAGCTTTCACCGGTGACTCGTAAACGTTATAGAAATCAAATATTGGACTGTAGATTATCTAGTCTTTGATTGCTGATTGGTATTGACATTGGGATGGCTCGTTGGGGTTTGCTGATGGTAGAAATCATGAAGTCAACCAATAAGGCTCGGCAAACAGTTCGGCAGGGGTGACGTAAAAGAGAAAAAACCGAATTTCTATTTCGCTCTAGCGCAGTGGAGTCTTTCAGAACATATGGGCAACGTATGTTTTTTTTATTTCATTTTTGGGCGTTATTTAATGAATAGTTCCTTTAAACGAGTTCCTTTTTCTGTTTTGGTTTTGGTAGAAGCGCTGACATAGCGTCAATGAGCTCGTACATTAATCGTTGCTGCATGCGTTGTTTCATTTTGATCATCTAAAAATTTCCAATCAATAAATAAAATGGAGAATATTCTACAGGGTGTCTACTTTTAGAAGAGCCAAACTTCAAGGAGAAATCATGCAAGTTATTTGCAACATGGTCGAAATGTTGATGGTTATTCTTCAATTCAACATTTCTTGCTTTCACGAAATATTTCAAGTGATTCCATAAAATCAATGGTAGCCTTGCAGCCTCATCAAAATTGACCAGATATCTAAAAACGGCATTAAATTTGCTACAAGATGAGATGTTCCGTGTACCAAAAAATTCTTATTGCGGGTGTGGTAAGGAGATAATATCACGATTCTGAAGTGAACAAAATCAGTCATATTTTTCCAATAATTTTATCGATGAGAAATTATTAATTAGGGACATGTTTTTTTTCAGAAAAAAAACCTGATTTAGTGTTTCGAATGATATATCAACTTTTGTGCTAGCTGCTTGTCTTCTGTCATATCATGGCGAAGAAGATAACAAATTTAGGTTTGGAATATTTCAACTTTTCGTTGTTATCTTTCTTGCCATGGTGTTATGGCAGAAGACAAGCAGCTAGCACAAAAGTTGATATGTCATTCGAAAGCACACTAAATGAGGTATTTTTTCCTGAAAAGAAAACATAACCATAATTAATCATTTTCATCGATAAAACCATTGGAAAAATTTGACAGATTTTTTTGTTCACTTCAGAAGAGTGATATTCATCCTTACCACGCCTGCATTATGAATTTTTCGGCACACAGAACTTCTCATCTTATAACAAACTTAATGCCGTTTCCTGATATGTTTGTCAAATTTGATGAGGCTACAACTGAAGTATAATTAATTTTTTGGAACTTCCAATATTTCATGGAATGAAGAAATGTTAAATTGAAGAAAAACCATCAATATTTCGTATATGACATTTTTTGACGCAAATAACTTGTTTGAAGTTTGGCCTTTTTAAAGTAGACACCCTTCATGTAACTGAAAATTCCAACCGTCGCTTTACATATGTAGGGCACCCTACAAACGAAATATTTCTTTTTCTTCAGAAACAAAAAATGTCGCATTCAAGACAAACGATCACCTAGCTTTATTCATGAATCCGTACGGAACAAATTCAAAAGTTCTGCAGTTTACAAACTTAAATGTGACTACTGACTTATATCGGGTGTTTTTTTCAGAGTGATAGAACTTTAAATTCAAATAAAACATAAATAAATTATGATTGAAGCCATATTTGTTTTTATTTGAAAGATAATTTTATGACAGTTATGTTTTAAAAATAATTTCCGGTATAAGTCCATCACGACTATCTCTGAGGAACCGCACTCGACCAGACCAATTTTGGACCACTTTTTTGAGTAATTCAGACTTTATTCCATCAATAACAAGAGTTATGTTGTCTTCGAAAGCGTCTATTGTTTCTGGTTTATCAGCATTAACCAGTGACTTGACATAACCCCAAAGACAATAATCGAGTCGAGTTATGTCGCATGATCTTGGAGGCCAATTAATTGGACCATTTCTCGAAATAATGTTATCGCCAAATCTTTCTTTGAATGAATCAATGGTTACGTTAGCAGCATGAGGTGTAACACCATCTTGTTGGAACCAAAACACTTCTGGGTCGATACCATTCAAATTTTGAAACAAATAGTCATTGATCATCGATCTGTAACGAGCTCCAGCATCGTTTTTAAAGAAATATGGGCCGTTGATGCCTCCAGCGTGTAAAGCACACCATGCAGTGCAATTTTCAGGATGCAATGGAACCTGCAGAACTTCTTGAGGATTGTTTTCACTACATATTAGGCAATTTTGCTTGTTTACACAGCCGTTCAACCAGAAATGGACTGCATCACTAAACACAATTTTACGATAAAAAAGCGGATCAACTTCAAGCTGTTCTAGGGCCCAATCAGCAAACAAACGACGCGTATTATGGTCAAGTGGCTTTAGTTCTTGAACCAGTTGGATCTTGTATGGGTGTACACCAAGATCTTCACGCAAAATTTTCCATGTGGTGGATGCATAGAGTGCAACTTGTTGTGAACATCGACGAATAAACAAATCTGGATCATCATTAAGAGCATGACTTACAGCAGCGATATTTTCTCCTGTACGTACAGTTCTTTGTCTTGTTGTTGTTGCATCGAGTAGAGAAAATGTTGTCCGAAATCTATCGATGGTTCGACGAATAAGCTGCTCTGATGGACGATTATGTAAACCATAAATTTCACGAAGTGCTCTATAAGTTTGGCGAATAGAACACTGATTTTGAATATAAATTTCAACAATTTGTAAACGTAGTTGCGGTGTGAGTCTTTCCATGATAATTTGTCAATGCTCACTGAACAGAAATGTCAAAACAACATGGCTTCTACCTTCAGTTTTCCCTATCGAAAGTTCTATCACTCTAAAAAAACACCCGATATATATAGACCAAATCGACCGCAAGTTCCATCGATTCGAAGAGAAATTGAGAATTTAACGGGTGAATAAACGTGATTCAAATTATGCAAATTATCTTATCGAACATAATCATAAAATGTAAAAAAAAAACGAAATTTTGAATATCCAATCTTAGGGTTTGAAATTAAATATATTGGAATTGCTACAAATGAGGTAACAAACACTTAACTGAAGATAAAAATCTCGTTCTGAAAGATCAGGCAAATTTGTATAATTCGTTTATCATAAATAATCTCACTTGTAACAACCCCAGATGTTACACTAGCTCAGATAATTGCATAGTGTGTTGAAACTGCTGTCAGCTTCATATTCGATATATAGGGTAAGTTGGAAATAATATTTTATTTTTTCCTCAATAACAATTTGAAAAGGAAAGTAGGAATTCTCATATTATCTTTTTGGTCTGGAACTTGAAATCGAATATCTTAATTATATGATATATTAAAACTTAAGCAATTCAAATTTGGCTGTTTGGCGAAAATATTCAATTGACAGTACAGAAGTTCAGGAGAATAAAGCATTCAGTCTGTTAAGAATGGAAACTATTTTGAAAATCATGAAGACCTTTTTCCAATCATTTTAGCAATCATGCAAGAATAGTTGAGCACTGAAAAAACCATAGAAAGAGTCCCACGATCGTATTGAAATGTATTATTTATATGAAAAATAACGTCAAGAAAGCTTATATAGAATTTCGTGAAGGTCGTATCATTAGAATTCCAAAAAAGTTATTTTGTGAGGATCGTTGGTTTTCACCATTTCTTTGCAATGTTTCAATTTCGGCAATGTCATGATAAAAATTTCGGTATGGCGTACGGCAAATAGACAGATTGTTTTTTTCGATTCCTAAAATCTACAGTTCACAATTTTCAGGGAGCCTTGAACTTTTTTCGATCGATCACAATATCTGTTGGGAAACCCAACAGATGGTAACTTTCCAATCAATGATATTTTTGTTGCTGACAAACAAAAACAGAGTACGTATCAAGACTTTTTTGTCCTACCGCAATTGTTTCAATCGAGCTTCGCAAAAAAACTGATGAGTTCTGCTTTTACTACGTCAAAAAAATCTAAATGAATCTTTTTTCATAATAGGGTACAACAAGCAAATGAAAAAAGGAAATTGATCAAATACTGAAAATAATAATTGTCTTTCCATCGTTTCTCTTTCGAATATTTTTTCTAGGAAATGAGTAATTCTCTCTGGTAATACAAACCGAATATTGACTGAGAAAATCGTCTCTCAATAGTAATTTTTTCACCACGCTCTCAGAACCAAGAAATGAACTACTTCTTCAGTTATCTCTTCTTCTCCCAGTACCGACCTCATTAACTTTCAATTATGTTCATAGGGAAGATAATAAAACTTTGAGGGCCGAGAATGCAGAATGAAATATCCTCTGCTGAAATTAAAACTGAAAACCTATTTCCGGGTAACATTCTTGTCTTTGATCGATTTTGGCAAGTGCGCTCGTCTCGAGCCATTAAACTCTAAATACAAACTGGACATAAAACCGATGTACAGAGGCAATTAAGTCCAGTTTATTACAGCACCTAACCTCTATATTGATTCGCTGTACTTGTAAAAATATTTGTTCAAGAGGAAAGCTTGCGGTGTCTAGAGAAGTGTGTCAACATTTGAGGTAATGTGATCCTTTTTCCCTGGCATTATTTCTTTCCCTTCCAATCATTTCAATATTAGATAAAATCAAGATTAAGATAGGGTCCTTTTAGGTTAACGGGATATACATAAAAAGTTTTCAGGTTGAAATAAGTATTTGCAAATTTTACTAGAAGAAAATTTTGAACTACTTTTTTGAGGTATTACCTCATCTTCAGACAAGTGATAACATAATAAAAGGTAGAGAATATTTACGCAACTTCAGATAGAAAAGAAAATTAACAAGAATACAAGTGTTATAAAATGTCGGAACAGTTGAAAGACCTGTATAACAGATGTTATTTGAACGTGTTGAATATTTTGGATTTTCAAAGATCATTATTTCCGGTTAATTTTTATTATCAACTACATCTGGGATTTCAACGGACTTCAAATGCTTAAGCTTCCTACATTTCGATTCTATCGGGTGTTTTTTTAGAGTGATAAAACTTTAAATTGAAAGAAAACACATTCAAATTAAATTTGAAGCCAATTTTTTTTTAATTAAAAGATAATTTTATGACATTTATGTTTTAAGAATAATTTCCGGCATATGTCCACCACGATTAGCTCTGAGGAACCGCATTCGACCAGATCAATTTTGGACCACTTTTTCGAGTAATTCAGGCCTTATTTCATCAATAACACGAGTTATGTTGGCTTCCAAAGCGTCTATTGTTTCTGGTTCATCAGCATAAACCAATGACTTGACATAACCTCAAAGAAAATAATCCAGTGGAGTTATGTCGCATGATCTCGGAGGCCAATTAATTGGACCATTTCTCGAAATAATGTTATCGCCAAATCTTTCTTTGAATAAATTAATTGTTACGGTAGCAGCATGAGGTGTAGCACCATCTTGTTGAAACCAAAACACTTCTGGGTCGATACCATTCAAATTTTGAAACAAATAATCATTGATCATCGATGTGTAACGAGCACCATTCACTGTAACATTAGCTCCAGCATCGTTTTTAAACAAATATGGACCGATGATGCTCCCAGCGTGTAAGGCACACCATACAGTGCATTTTTCAGGATGCAATGGAACCTGCAGAACTTCTTGAGGATTGTTTTCACTCCATATACGGCAATTTCGCTTGTTTACATAGCCGTTCAACCACAAATGAGCTTCATCACTAAACACAATTTCAGCTTTACAAGTTTGGCGAATAGAACACTGATTTTGAAAATAAATTTCAACAATTTGTTAACGTTGTTCCGGTGTGAATCTTTCCATGATAATTTGTCAATGCTTACTGAACATAAATGTCAAAACAACATCGCTTCTTTCTTCTGTCAAATCACAGTTATCCCTATCGAAAGTTCTATCACTCTAAAAAAACTGCCGATATTATAGAAAACGGGTGATTATTTTCTTTGCTTTAGGTGGTAAAGGTGAAAGATTTGAAATTTGAAAAACAAGTTTCCTCATTTTGAATATTCTCTATAAGTTTCATCAAATCAACTAACTCTTTTCATTTTTTTCAGGTATGTACAACATCATAAGTATCCCGTATTCTAGTAAGTGATAGATTAAGTAAATTTTATGTTCTAAAGGAATTAAATACACGTCCGGTCTATGAAATATCTTGAAATTCGACTCCAAACGCTGTTAATGCCACGATTAAATATGTTGGTCGATAAATGAGACCTACTCCAGCTCAGTTTCCAGTAAGTGTATTCTGTTATACAGGTATGGAAAAGACAGTCAGAAACACAGGAAATTCAATGTTAATCTATAAACAACATCGGTCCCGTGGTGCAGTGGAGGAATCAAAACCTCAGCGCGATGCGATGAAGAATAAACGATTGTTTTCTCTCAATGATTGTGGCTGGTGGAAGGAGACTTCGATCGAAACGAGACTGCACTGCTTTCAGTTCAGCGAACAGAATCATTCGCGCTTCAAACGTGGAAAACGTTGACATCTGTTGAAAATGAATACGACAGTCTTATTCCATTGTACGCGGGGAATTTATTTGCCACGGTTAATGACACAAATAATTTCCTCTGTGAAAATGAGAACTTAGGTTCTTTTTCGTCATAACTTGCTTGAAATGGTCCTATGGTGTAATTCCCCAGTATTCCTGTCCAAAGATTAAGTTTTTGGGGATACTGTGTCGCATAGGAATACTCATATGCTTATTCTTCCTAGACCAATACCTTACTACTGATAGGTTATGTTTTCTGCTCAAGGAAAACGATGACTCAAACATCAGATCGTCAGGAAATTTTTATAGCTATCTTTCGGAAGTTAGTACTTTAATAAAAATATTTTTTTTTATATTTGCGGCGCCATCTATATGTCAGACTCATCAATATGACTATAATGATTCAATAGCTCAAACAAAAACTATGCTGAATATAAAATAAAAAGTGAACTTCCGAGAATGTTCACCACATATTGAACCTCCCTGCTCAACTAACAGCCCTTTCCCTTCGGTTGCACTTCACTACCAAAGATTGAATTGACTCAGTCCCCCCAAAGTAGCGTAACACTCGTCTCTTTCCGACGTGAAAATAGAAAGAAGACCCCCGTGAAAAGAACTCTTAGCCCGGGTTCCTTCATAAAACAACATTGAAATTTTCGTCGGAGCCTCACAGATAAGGGTCATCTGAGGGGAATGAATAAAACGTGACGGCGCGGAGATCCACGTTTCTGATTCCAAATTAACCTTTCAAGCGCCCGTAAAAAAATGTAAGTACGTAGTGGGTAATGACGATGCCATTCGGAAGGCTTTGAAGATGCGAGTGTTCTGTTGCGCAATCTGGTGGAGATGTTTCTTTTGTGTTTTGTTCACGTTCGGAGCGGGGAGAGTGACTGAAATCGTGATTTTGTTACAATTTTACACGGGTGTTATAGTTGGGATTATTATAGTTTCACTTTCGTTGATGAGAAGCGATACTGAAAGGCTGAAATGCAGCGTTTGGAGATGAACTCGCTGCAAGAGCAGTTGTTGAGCAGTGTTGCGTCAGCTTTGATTTGAATCAGTTGCCTGTTTCTTATTGTTGGATTGAAACATAAGTTTCCAAAAGAATCGTCTTTTCCAGAATGTTAAAATATCTAAATGAACACAAAGTACTTAATTTAGCTCAGTATGGCTTCAGAAGTGGTCGATCAACACGAACAGTTGAACTCTTCTTCTTCTCAAGGTGTCGATCCGTTGCAGATGTTGGCTATCATCATGGCAATACGGACTTTACCTGTAAGATTGTCCGCATGACATGAGCCAGATATTCTAGTTTGCGAGATTTGATTGATGCAATTACTCTCCTCAAAACTTCTACGTTTGTTACCTTGGCTGTTTAAGAAATTTTAAATGTTCTTCTGTACAGCCACATCTCGAAAGCGTTGATTTTGCTGGATGTGGCCTCATAGAGAGTCTAACACTCTCCATCACAGAAGATAACGGAAAAGACCATCTTGAGAGTCTTATTTTAGTGTCAAGGGTGATGTTATGACTTTTAAAGAATGAGCTCATGTTGTTGAAGGTTGACCGGAAGTTTTCTTTGCGTATTTTTATTTCCTGTGCACTATTCCAGTCTTCATTTATATCCGTCCCCAGGTAGCTGTAGTGATCAACTCTCTCGATAGCAGTTTTATTCGTGACTTGGCGGCATCGTGTTATTTTCTATTTGCTGACTATCATAAGTTTTGTTCTCCGAACATTAATTTCTAGGTTTTAGTGACTACAGTAATGGGTAATTTTGTCCATCAGCGCCTGCAAGTGTTCGAGACTATCAGCAAAGACACTGATATCATCTGTATACCTGATATTCAGTCGATATCCATTTATCAAAATACCTTTGTACATACCATCCAAAGCTCCTCTAAAGATGTGTTTCGAGTAGATATTGAAGATAAAGGGTTAAAAAATACAACCTTGTATTCTTGTCTGCTTATTTCATAAAATCCGTTTACGAATGTATGGACCACAACTTACAGACTGCAGATAGTATAATAGCTCAACAATGCTTTGACGGACATTTAGCAAAACATTCCTCAAGCTTTCTTTGATAACCTCTTTGACAAAATGCCGAATATTGTAAGAGCACTACGAAGTGCTAGATGAGGCCTCACGGTTATAAAACCATGATTTCAAGGTGTTTCTGACAGAGAGAACCTTTTTTTAAATCTATAAACTCCACCGAGAACAGAATCTTCATTTTGCTTATTTCTCTATCATGATATCGCTCTAAAGTAGTCTTACCTACTGTTGCCATTTCAGGCAGATTTTACGTTTATAAACATCGAACTCAATACATCACTCGCTTTTATAATTTATTATTCCCATCAATTTTCGAGCGTGTTTCACGAATGTAAACATCTTGGTGATATGTGATCTCGACTTTCTCAAGGAAGCAAGCAATAATTTTCCAACAGATGACCGTCGGCATCTTGAGACGTTCCCAATACATAATAAAATTTAGTAGATGCATGAGGCACTACTTTACATCATCTAAATGAAGACACTGGTGTGGAATATCCCTTTGACCGACCCAAAATCAACCCAAAACTCTTATCCACATTCAAAATTACGTTCAGATGAACAAGAATACCCTCTCGCCCCTAGTCCGGTATCCGGAGTAACCCAATTCCCATTTCCGCAATTTTTTATCCCGAGACGATTTGCTTAGGTTTGAGGGCAGAACGAACCTCTCCGCCTCTCAAAGAATACCGTAAAGCTGGACATTAATGAGATTGAAGAGATGGCATACGCGGGCTGCTTTCAGTAATATTGAAATGCGTGGCTTATACAACGTTCAGATCTGACCGAAAGAAAATATCAAAGGAATGAGTCTGGTGTCTACTTTAAACCTCAGGGAAGAGTATGCAAGTAGATAACTGTCTGTCAGGGAATAGAAAGATGGAATGTAGAGTTACGGAATTTTTTTGGATGCTGAATGCTTGAGAAGCTGCTTCACACAATTCGAATGTTGAGCTTCTCCAGTGTAGCTCATAAACTCATGCTACAAGTCCAGTTTACATGATATTTTTATTTGTATTATGAGAAAATTGTATTTGTACCATGCTCAGTTACTCAGTACAAGAATGAAAAAGAAAGGATGTTCCTTGTAAAATGATTTATTTACTAATTTTTTGATCAAATTTCTCGCGTCATCTCGAGTTTTCTCTATTACATGCCTTGTCAAGTCTTTTTCTTTTTGCCTCAGGCATCTCTGAAACTCTTCAACTTTGATGTCCAATGCTCTTTGCAAAGGTACATGTAAGGCGTCACATGATGGGGCTTTGTTTCATTTGCAAAGCCTCAAAATCAGATGGATCATGCTCCAACTCACATCTGTCTCTTCTGAAATTTTATCGATCCTAACGATGATCCTATAATATTGTGGCCTATTTTTCTCTCTTTTCCTCGTTTCAAGATGTAAAAGTGTGGCCTGAATGATCTTCAACACTCGCCTCACCATGTTTGAACTCCAAAAGCACTCGAAAACGGCTCATAGCAACCTACTTGAAAAACATCAGTTGGATCATTTGGTAAGCGTCCATTGCCGATTTTTCAAGTAGAAAACAAAATTGCAAACGCAACCTTTGTTCTATTAAATTTGGTATTTGTTATGCCACTTATGCTTTGACGTCAGTATAAGACCACATTGAGGAAAAAACGATCAAACAAACTGCACAGTAGTTTTGTGTCTTCTGAGCAGTTATTTCATGAAGGTCTCTAATAATTCTCTTCTACGAGTAGCAGAAGAACTTAGTACGTCTACGAATAGCAGCTTGCCCTCAGTTTTTCTAGGTCCCTTCTGGTACATAGTAAATGCAGGAAAGGTTCCTATTTATTTCCTCGTTAATATACGAGCGTGCTGAAAATCCTGACGTCACCGCCTTTATAATCATTGTTTATAAATATTAATGGATAGATTAATCCTGGAGATATTCGACCTTTCATCTCATACCTACACTAGGAACCCCAGCACCGTGTTCGAATTGTTCCTTTGTTTCCGAAGATGTGTCTATTCCACTATCACAATTACCGATTGTCAATATATATCCTCACCGATTATATCTGTGCTGTCTAGATCGACAATATACATCTAGCGAAAATTACACATTAACAAGGATTATGTCATCGTTTACAACCCTGTGTGATGCATGTCGGGAACGTACTCGCTGAACCACACAAACACGTAACACCCTTCTGTTCTTTGTTCGAAATAACGCTCGACAACATCGAGCAGTACAATAGTAAGAGATTAAAGATGTCAAACATCGTTCGCTGGCGGCTCATGTGATCGCACGTAATACAGGTGGAAGGAAAGATGATGCTGTAATGGATGTAGCTTTCAATGTATTATAGAAACGTTGAATTCAACTTTTGTTCGTAGTGTGGAGGATTTTGAACACATGGTGAATTCTAGATAGGTTATTGTTCCTAGGGCGTTACGATATTTTTTGGTTTGTACTGATACCATCTTTGAATGCTTTAGAAACTGTAAGTAGATGAAAGCAACTCTCCTATCAACCTGTATGTATTCTAAAGCATATCCCTTTTGACCACATATGAAAGAACTCCATATCATGCAGACAACCCAAGCTACACTTAACTGAACAGGGGAATGTAGCGCGAAGGTGACAGGCATAGATTAAAGTATAATATTTGAACCTGAAGCTTAAGTCGCTGGCTCATGGTTGTTGGAGGATGGGCTAAAAGAACCAACAGAAAATAATCATTCCAACTCTCTCCAATACTCTCTTCTGATCCAAACCCCTTTATTTATTTCATGAAATGAACTGCTAAAATGCACATTTTTACATTGGAATTCTTTCGCAAGAAATCTTATGAATAGATCTCTCGAGCATTATGCAAGACTTATGATGAAATGATGGAGGAGTCAGTTATGTCCAGATAATCCATAAGACTCCAGCTTGAGTGAATGAAGCAGGGAATCATTCGTACTAAATATGCTTTTGTACGCACATATATAGATTGTATTTATACATTTGTAAATGTACGTTTTACATCATAACGTGAAAAAAGTGACACTCACCAGACGAGGACGTAGTTTGCGCCCGAGGCATAGCGAGGGCAAGCAATTAAGTCCGAAGTCTAGCCTTTGGTTACTAAGGTATCTGTCAAACTAAGTGTTTGTCAAAACTTCATTTCCTTCTCTAAAATGAATTCCAAAGAAGATGAAATTCAAGAAGTAACGAATGCTATTAAATTAATTAAAATATAGAAGTTTCCGGAAAGAATTCTGAATTTATATTCATTTTATTTCTCTATCCTGTATTGACTCAAATATTAATACATTTCATAATAGAGTGTTCAAATAGATACTATTTCATTCTTTGTGGGGCGTTAAATTACATTTATAGCATTCGTGAGGAAACTTTTGATTACTTTCAAGAAGAGATATTTTACGACTGTAATTTTAGACTTATTTACAGTTTGACATCATTCTATAGAATAAAAAGATGTTATTGTTGATATATTGTATCGATTTCTTTTGAGTTACTCATTGAAATTATTAGGGCTTCATGACATGAAGGGTAAGCCATCTGGAGTTTGCATTTTGATGTGGTGGTTATTTCGAGTCTGGCAAAACTTCTGTCATTAGTGTTTTGACAGAAAGTTAGTTTATTATTTGAAATTAATGGAATGAGTTGACTTATGCTTGAAAAAAACTGGGAAATATTGAAAATTTATTTCCATAGTGGAGAATCTTCTATCCAAACTGTCAGAAATTTACGTAGAAAATTCGATAGAGATGAAATGGCCTCATAGTAATTTGTGAATAAATTTTTTCGTGAAAACTGGATCTTTATTTAATGAAAGAACCCGTTCACGTTCTCGCCCAGTGAGCACACTTGAAAATATTGCTCCTGTGCCCATAATGTGACTGAACATTCACCAATATCAACTAGTCGCTCAAGAACTGAACAATTCTCGCACTTCTCTGGCAGGAAATCTGCACAAAGACCTCGGTATGGAGGCTTACAACTAGAGCAAGAACTGAAGCCTCGTGACCATCCGACGCATTTCCATTTCGCTCGATGGGCTAAGAGTCGCATTGCCGAAGATGTACATTTTCCCAGATAAATCATTTTCAGTTTTTCGGAAGTTGCCATTCCACAATGTCCACAATGTGCTGACAAAATGAGTTGATGAGCTGGGATATTGGAGCCAGTTGTGACGGTCATTTGAATGATAATGTTTTTCACTATTAAATGTCAAGGTTCAACCTTTCTAATAAACCTATAACTTTGGAAAAAATATTCTTCAGTTTTTCATTTTATGCCAATCAAAAATGACTCACCTCTTACAAGCTCTCCTTAGCTCATGCAGTTCTTGAAATCATTAGTATCTGGATCACCTCAAGTTTATGTCATCAAATGAATATATTTTTTCATAGATATTATTAATGTTAATAAAATGATTTGTAAAGGTTTTTCGGAATTTTTTATTTTGATTTGTTTTCGTATTCAGTTCTTAGTCTTCTTAACTTAAGATACCTTTATCTTAATCGCTGAAGGATGTTTCAATAAGAGCGCAAGATTTCAGTGTTCAATAAAACATGGTTTTCTGTAGCAAAGTATTGAAATATTTGTTGATTAAGACAATATACATTTGGGAATTATGTATGAAACTGTAAAATGTATGAAATTGTAAATGGCCTTTGCATATGCGTACCCTTTTGACGAAATTTCCAATAACGTTATTGTGGTGGTATTTCAATGATGCAGCGTCTAATTTCGGCTTTCAATGCTTAGATGGTTGCAGGCTTATTGGCATAAACCTAAAACTTCATATAACTCTACATCCAGAAGTCTAAAGGCGTTAAATCGCAAGAGCGTTCTGGTCACCAAATCGAAAAATAACACGACCAGGAGCAAACTCGTGCAAGATCGTCATAGTTTCACGGGCAGAAGATGTTAAGTTAGTTGGATTTTGTAGGCGTGCAGCTGTACATCTCTAATAAGAATTCGCTGAAGAGTGCCTGTTGAAATGTCCAATTCTTGTGCCCGATAGCGAATTGATGTCTCTGGCCTTTCTGTCACACTCTTGCGAACTGCCGTGATGTTTTGTTCTGAACGACCTCTATAAGCTCGTATCGTATGTTTCACATCACTAACCGAGCCAGTTCTTTTGAATTTCTTTATTATTCTTTTCACGGTAGATTATTAGGCACAGTATGGACGCACTTTACGAATAGTGGCAATTAAACTTTCACCATTTCGATAATAATTTTTGAAGAATCAGGACGCGTTGTTCTACCGTGTAGTGCTCTATGTTTACCAACTCCCATCTGTCAACTTTCGATCATAATCATGTGACATTATGACTGTCAAACGTGGCGCGTATTTCAAATCTGGCGCTCTTATTGAAACACCATTACGTTCTATCCTAAAATTATTCACGGCTCTAAATCGCGAGCATTTATCAGGAACCCGAAATAAAATCTTTCGCTCTCCTATCCGAAGTAATCCGGGGAAATATGCCTTGTGGGGAAACCAACGCAATTTCAAGGGAGTCAGGATAGATTTTCATATACTCGTCGCCGGGCAATTACGGGATACGCCGTTGTGACATCACATTCATTTTTCGGCCAATTTATACTGACGCTCTGGAGTGGAGCATCGGTGTTGCCACGAGAGAAGAATGGCTGATGGATCGGAGAATAATAGTTTGTTTTATTCTATTATAGAGAAATAATTCGCGTTCACTTAGAAGTCCTATTGTTCAACAACAAATGTACCTTCTGGAAGTGGCGGAAAGGGAATAATATATGATGCGACAGGGAAATGGCAATTTCAGATTTCATAGTAGAGATGTTCATACCGGCAGAGAAGTACCAGTTGATTAAAATATGAAAGATTTGAACCAAAAGGTTTTCCAGTAAGAAATTTCATTTTGAATAACCCGTTATCTGGGCAGCTATCATATTTTCACATTTGGCAATTAAAAACTACGCCATTACTAAAAATGAAACGATACAAGCTTCAACCATGCATTGAAATTGTTGAAATTCACTCCAAAAATCTATTATTTTTCATAATTTTAATATACTTCACTATAGTTTATGAACTAGAGCTAATAATTCGAATATATCATCTGGAACTGCTTAAGACATAATTAAAAATATGAATTTAAATGACCGTCCCTGTTGTGTAATGGAAAACATTTCTGGGAGATACCGCTCAATACATTGAGATTCAAGTCTCGCCGCCTCTAGAGAATGCGTATTTGAATTGATGAATAATTAACAAAGCGTATAACACAACGAACTCTAACAAGAATCGGTTATGTCTCTCATATAGAAATTAATTGACTCAGTCTCTTATTCCGTTGAATGAGATAATGATAATTAGCACATTGTCTTAAGACTATTGACTTCGTTCCTTCGTTCTGCCGCCATTTAACGAGAGAAGTGGTCTGGAATACTTCCTAGCCTAACGACGCGCTCTACTATGATTTGTGCAAATTCTCATTGCTTCCTCGATTCCACTGTTCCAATTATGAGAGTGGATTTCGAGGAACAATAGTTCGCCGACTATGATGTTATTACTTTTTTTAGATTTTGCGAATAATAGTTGTTTGATCTTGCTAAGAAGGTTAGCATGATGAACGCAAGATCTTCTTATTGTGAAAAATGTGGGTAGATTGTTTGAAGATGAGAGACTCTTGATAAAATTCGTCCCCTCTGTAAACTTCCTAGTGATGAAACTAGTAAATACACTGATTCTGGTAGTCCAACATCCGCAACTAATAATTCCTTCTACAGAATTATCAAATATGAAGGCTGTTCCAAAATGTAAGACGAATACATTGCTACTGGTCAATAAGGGCATTTCACAGAGCGCCAAGATAGATTCTCCAAACAATTGGTTCTACGTTTTGCTACTACACGTCAAATCTGACCAGTGGTTTGAAAAAAAGATAGAACTGTTATTATGCTTACACCTGTGCTTCTCAATGGCTACTGGTTCGTAAGATACCAGCTAGAAAAGATCGGTAAAGAAAACTGTGATACCTGTGGGTTATGTGAATCAGCAATAGCAACCACCTAACGCATACTCTCTGATTCAAAGCGCTGGCGGAAACCAAACTTAATAATATGTTAGAGCACAAAAGACTTCATTGATGGCGGTGCAGAGGGACTCCTTCCGAAACTAATGATCACAACTAATCTAACCTTCTATGCTTACATTCCAGCCTTTACTCCTTTTTCATACCGATCATGATTACTTCTTTCTCGGACCACAGACTATTGTCGCCAGCGTTTGAAGTGGTCAAAGAGCAGTACCATATCAAAATGGCATAATATAGTCTTTGTCTATTGATGGAGTTGATCTGATTGTGAATAACAACAAAGCCGATCGCTTCCTATTTTCTCCGAAATTCTGCAAAGAAACAAGTCCCTCAAGAACTCCCTAACAACAGCAAATCTGGACTTATCCGAATTTTATCTGAATCACTCTAAAGAAATGAAAAAATACCTTTCCTGAAGAATCTTCTGACTGACGATGAATCATCGTTGCTATTCTAGAGCCTCAAAAGAAAAGATCTACATATCACTAGGCGAAACAGCTGTGATTGGTGGAGTGACTATGATGAGCTGACGAATTGTGTTCAACATCAGCACCGTTGTCAAGACAACGCAAAACGTGCCATTTAGCCAGAATAATGCACGTCCGCATGCAGAGAGTCCATCGCCAATGAGGATGTGCCACATGAATTGCTTGGCAAAAAACTGACAAGCGGATCAAATTAACGATATCTTAAATGAATTTGGACCAATGTTGCAGCCTCGATAGCCTCTAAGAACCGCGGATCCACTGTTTGCAGAGCAAATAGGATTTCGCACGGACCCACATTTCATTGCTATTCACAATTCGATGCAAAAACTCCTTTATTTTTCGTCGTTTGAACAGTAAAAAAATGGTGTTCGACGTCTCTACGCTTCAGTTCAAACGGCACCCAATTTCCTATCTTTCCCATTGGTTTTGAACGATGGTGAATGGCTGTTTGAATGATTCCAAGTGTTTACACGAGTTGCTCTTGCGTTTTGATGGATCATCATGGAGTCTGGCCTCTTTTTCTTCATCCTTAAACTTTAGCCGCGATCCTAGTCGTTCTTCGTCTTCGGTACAAAAGTTGACACTTTCAGGGCACACAGAAACGATTTTATTTTGAGAACATTCGATTTTCTTATCGTTCATGATGGCAAAATGTGTGAAATGCATGAAGTTCATTACAATGTAAACTTTTTTTTTAAAGATTCGTTCCCAAATGTCTTTCAATCTTTCGTTTCTGCACCATAATTGGGTTTGAAACATCCTTACGTTAGCGAAATTGGTTTTTTCTTGAAAGAAAGGATAGAAATTCTCAAATTATACTATCGGAATGTCGAAAATCCTAGATTAACTGCAAAGTATTTTAAAATCAATCATCCAGAGAGAAATGTAAGTCACCAATATGTTAAGCATTTGGGGAATAAATTGGAAACTACCGTTTCTATCCAGAATAAGAAACACGAAGTTGAGCGTCCTGTCCGAAATGGAGCTATTGAAAGAGCAGTATTGGGACATTTACAGATGGATAATCGGCAATCTATAAAAACTTTAGTACGAGCATCTAATCTTCCGAAATCTAGCGTTCATCGAATTTTGCAAGCTCATAATTTTCACCTTTACAAGATAAGGCTGGTGCAACAGTTGAAGAAAGATGATCCTGACCGTCGAACTCAGTTTTGTGAACAATTCAGTGAGTTACTGAATAATAACCCACACCGGCTCTACACTACAATCTTTTCTGACAAGTGTATCTTTATGTTGAATGGGGAAGTAAATAGACATAATTGTCGGTACTGGAGAGATCATATTCAAGGAGTCACATATACAAATTTCGCAAAAATTAAATGTTTTGGTACGAATATTAGGAGGCTATATTGTTCGATCAAAGGGAGTCTTGACAGAACAGCTTATTTGAATTCATTATTAATCCAATGATTAGTGACATTCTGGAAAACCACGACAACCTATTAGAAATTGAACTCACATTTCAGCAGAATGGTGTACTGCCGCATTCTGATATCAAGTGTACCTTTATGTTGAATGGGGAAGTCAATAGTCGTAATTGTCAGTACTGGAGAGGTAGTAATCCTCATTTATTCATGGTGACACATATACAAATTCCCCAAAAATTAAATGTTTGGGTAGGAATATTAGGAAACCATATTGATGGACCAACTTTTATCGATGGGAATCTTCTCGGAACAACTTATTTGAATTTATTAGACAACATTATTGATCCAATGATTACTTACATTCTGGAAAACGACCAAAACCTATTAGAAAATGTTTAAATCACATTTCAGCAGAATGGTGCAAAGCATATTCGTGTTCGACAATTTTTGAACAAGCGTTATCCAGGACGTTGGATTGACAGGAGTCCTATAGAATGGCCAGCAAGATCACCCTATCTAGCGCCATTAGATTTTTTTGTAGGGACATTTGAAGTCCAAAGTCTATGCAACTCCATCAGAAAATCTTGCAGAACTAGGACGAAGAATCATCACGGTATGTCAATTACTGACACCAGTCATTTTCGAAAATATTAGAGAAGGATTTCAAAGTAGACTATATCATTGTATGGAGGTTGGTGGTGGTCCACTTGAACAATACATACGTTAGTTCTTTAAATAGTTAACATTTTTTTCTGGATGTTCCCTATCAATACTCACCGATCTGGTGTATTTGAATGTATAGGGTTTCTATTTGAGTTACCCTTCTGGTAATATTCAATATCAAATAGCTTCAAAAAATCACAGAATTTGAAAATTTCAACTAGGATGTTCAGAGAACAGAAAAAGCTCTTTAACTAAAACGCATACACCATCTCTTTCTTATTAAAAAAAAAATAATTGTTGTTGCCACTCTCAGGTGGTTTTTTCGGAACAATGAGTCATAGGAATTGTTTCCCCCTAATACATAACTTGAAAATTATTTTTGAATTCTTCAAAACTCTCAGGTTCTTGAATTTGGGCGGTTCAACATCACCTTTTGACGGTAAATTCAATATGACATTATTTCGTGAATGATGAACCGATTTTAAAAATTTTAACTGGATTGTGCTCAGAACATAAATAACTTTCAAACTAACCAACACTCGACATCTTTTTCCTATTCAAAAAATGTTAGGGGTAAATGCCACCTACGTGGGAGTGGTTTTTTCGGAACAAACTCATGATGGAAATTCATCTTCCTCAAAACAGAAGTTGACCTGTTTCTTTAAAATCTTCGAAAATTCTTCCATCTGAGTTTCTGAAGGGGATCAAATTATCGTCGTTACATCCTGTATAATGGACTTTTATATCGAATATTTTTGTGATCCTGTTGTAGAGCCTATCTTTTTCGCTCCTCTTCCAGAATTCTACTTTGCTCTGCTGCAGCTTGCGGCGCAGCATATAGAGGACCTGAATAGGTTTAAAAAATACCTGACTGATCGTCCCCGCCCAGTTTGAGTAGGGCAAGGCACACATCGTTCGACGACCGCTCAAGGTCACTGGCGTCACAAGCAGACTTGCGCACCACGCCTGTCTGAAGAGTTCAGGTGAGCATGCTCAGACCGAAACGCCGCCTCCAAAATTAAGAGGTAGAAGCTCCCTCAGAACACCAGATTCCCTTGAGAGCTTCATTGTCGCTACGATTCCATCATCAGTTAGATCACTCCTTGCACGAATATTTCCATATCCTACCGGAGAATCGATGAAGAGCCGAGAACCATCCCCAAACTACCCTCCGCATATTTTCATCCACCCAAAGACAGCCTAAGAAGGGAACAGAATGAAACGGCCCGTTGAGAACGTTTATTTCTCACGTCATGCTGCTCCGTTCGCGTGCTAACAGATTTGCGATCGCATTATTTCAGATGAATGGGAAATTTATTCGCGATGATGGGGAAATTGAATTTCAGACATATGGAACGGCCACAATTGGATTCGACGTCCGACGGTGGTTTATTGTGGGACGCGGCGACGTAGTTAGATTAGTTGCATGCTGTGAGGATTGAAACTCCCGCGTTGCTTGCAGCCGGGAAACCTTGGCAAACATGTCATAATTCAATGATGGCGCTGTCGCTAATGGCATTTTGGATGGACGTGGCCGATATACTAAATATTCATGGAAATCACCTAATATGAGGCCGATGCGTCTTCGTTGGAACGGAATAAGCTAAGTGGGATGTCTAGAAATCGATCCTTGCTATACAGGGTGCCCCAACGAAAATTCCGAGATGATTCATCCCAGTGCGGCAAGATTTTCGGGTGTTCAAAAGTGGTTGAACACGGATATCAGAATGTGGCAGTGCACCATCCTGCTGAAATGCGAGTTCAATTTCTAATAGGTTGTCGTGGTTTCCAGAATGTCACTAATCATTGGATCAATAATGTCGTCTAATGAATTCAAATAAGTTGTTCTGTCAAGAATCCCTTCGATCGAACAATATAGTTTCCTAATATTCGTACCAAAACATTTAATTTTCGCGAAATTTGTATATGTGTCTCCTTCAATATGATCTCTCCAGTACCGACAATTATGTCTATTTACTTCCCCATTCAACATAAAGGTACACTCTTCAGAAAAGATTGTATTGTAGAGTCGGTGTGGGTTATTATTCATAATTCACTAAATTGTTCACAAAAGTGAGTCCGACGGTTAGGATTATCTTCATTCAACTGTTGCACCAGTCTTTTCTTGTAAGGGTGAAATTTATGAGCTCTCACAATTCGATGAACGCTAGATTTCGGAAGACTAGATGCTCGTGCTAAAGTTCTTATAGATTGCCGAAAATCCATCTGTAAATGTCCTAATACTGCTATTTCAATAGCTTCAGTTCGGATTGGATTCTTAACTTCGTATTTCTTATGAAACCAGTAGGTTCGAATTTGTGCATCAAATGCTTAACATCTTGATCACTCACATTTTTCTTTGGATGATTTTCATTAAAATACCTTTCAGTTAATCTAGAAATTTCGTCATTCCGATAGTATAATTTGAAAATTTCTATTCTTTATTCCATAGAATAGAGCATCTTAAAAAAAGTATACATTGTAAATAATTTCATGCGTTTCACACATTTTCCCCTCATGAACGATAATAAAATGGAATGTTTTTAAAGTACAAACATTCAAAAACTCAAACTGTTCTGCCATTAAATGAACAAATTTGAAAATTTCAACTGCGATGTTTAGAGAACAGAAAAAACTTCTCAACTAAACCATATCCAACATCTCCTCCCTATTCAAAAAATGTTGGGGGTTGTTGCCATCCTCTGGTGGTTTTTTCGAAACAATGTCGTCAGATGAATTATTTCTCCCTAATACAGAACTTGAAAATTATTTTTGGATTCTTCAAAACTCTTAGGTTCTTGAGTTTGGGCGGTTCAACTGTCTAAATTCAATATTACATTATTTCGTGAATAGTGAACCGATTTTGAAAATTTTAACTAGGTTGTGCACAGAACATAAATAACTTTCAAACTAACCAACACTCGACATCTCTTTCCTATTGAAAAAATGTTGGGCATTGATGCCATCTTCATGGGGGTGGTTTTTTCGGAACAAACTCATGATGGAAATTCGTCCCCCTCAAAAAGAAGTTGACCTTTTTTTTTAATCTTCGAAAATTCTTCGTTTCTGAGTTCTGGGGAGCAGTTAAATTTTCTTTGGGACACCCTGCATACAGAAATTATCAGAAAATCCGAGGATCGTTTGAAAATCGACTAAAGTGGGATATACAGCTTTATTCACGAATATGAATAAGTACTAGTTTTGTTAGTCACTTTTCATTGTATACGGATTACAGAGTACATACACATATTTTGGTAGGATGTTTCGCATTTTCCTTACGTTCATGCTCTACACCATCCTAAAGGAAGACTTTTCATTTCCTACGGAATTTCTGGTTACCAGGTGCTTTTTTAATTTTGTTATTCGTATTCAATAAAAAATTGTCCTCGCCGGGTTTAAACGTGACAATTCAAAAGTGTTCGAACGAATATCACTGATTAAAACGAGCATTCAACAACACATCATCTTTATTATTCAGTGCAAAACACTCAACATCAAAACTTCATAATTCAGAAGTGTATGAGTAAACATGTTCAACTTGCAATAAAATACATAGTGCAAAAAGAAAGTTCATTCAAGGCAAGCTTCATCGAGCATCGAAAGAATAACACATTCATAAAAAATGGGGAAACTTTTAGTTTTGCAGCCTATTATGAAAATGGCCACATTTTTTTTCAATAAATAATCTAAAAATTTTATATGTAAAATCAAGAGAGTAGTTATCAATTTAATCGTTTACTCATTTGAAGTAATCATTGTGTGAAAGCACTTAGTGCTGATTGAAAGTAGGATGGATTTAAGTGTTTTAACTTCATATTAAATGTGAATATCAGATCATATTTCAAATATTTCGGTTATTTATTGACTGATATTTCTATAAATATATCAAAAGCGTCTCGTTGGAACGTGTTAATTCGAAAGTTCTGTTTTAATTTACGTGTTCTGTCCCGTATAAACTCATTTGTATTCAAAAGGTCTGTTGAAGAAGACAATAGTCTGTTTTATCCTGGAGATGATGCAATCGTTCATCTAGTGAGCTGGAACGCATTAACCATAGATACGAGAACGCAGCCTCAAGTAGCACAATCGACAAACTCCAGCCCTAATATACAAACATCTATTCTTGAAGTACATCGCTTCTTCATCCAACTACATCCATCACTCGAGTCCACCGTCTACCTCAACAAACAGAACCCTTTTTCAGATGTTCAAGAGGAAGTACGCTTCGATATCTCTCTATGGTAATCAAGGAGTCGAGCTAGCCTTGGCAGGAAACAACGAACCGGTCAAGGCCAAACAAACACAGCCTGCCTCGATGCGAAGTAAATGAACCCGGTATGAAATGTTTTAATGCTCTCTTGATGAGAAAATAGTTGCGCTTCGGTAAATGAAAGGAAAGAGAGGTGGGATGCTTGGTTCTATTGAATGGGGCGATTGGAGGAATTTCGCATTGCGTCTGCTGCAGCAAATCTTCCGAAACAAAGGGGAATCGATGTTAAATAATTGATGTACACTTGGAGTTGGAGAAGGTGGGCAGCAATTGGTTTACGCTTGATATACACTCAGGACGTGAGGGTTATTTATGGCTTTCTAAAGAAAAGAGATATTCCTACAGTGGTTAATTATTTACTGAATTCTGAGATTCGCCACCTAAGATGCAGACCATCGATTTGGTAGTTGACATGTTTGGTTGATAAAATTTTTATGATAGGCCCCTCACCAAAAAAATATCTCAGTGCTTGTTTGTAAAACTCTATCCGCTTAAGCGTTATTCATATTGGATACAAAATGCGTTAAGGCTAATTATTTGTAGTAGAAGACAATGTTTATAGAATTTTGCTCTTCTGAAGGCATAGTGAACATAAATGGCTCTACAATACAAGGAGCTTAATACTATATACTACTCAAAAGCTTTTGCTTTCATTGTTTTTGCCTAGAAATGTTGCGAAATATTCATGCTTGGTGAAAAAACGAGTTTATATTTTATACTTGGATATATACAAATCATATATTGTATTAGGAGTACAAATAAGTTTCAGCCGTTTTATTGTAGATGACGTGGCACGGAGTTTCGGTTAGCGTTCGCAGGTGATAACCGGCTTAAAAAATAGTTTGGACATTCAAGAACAACATAACCTATTAATATCATTGATTTTATATTGGTAAAATATAATTTTTATAAGTTGAAAATGTCGAAATTTGAGCCAAGTAAGCGTCATTTGCGGGAAATATTAGTTTACTTCTTTAATTTAAAGAAATCTGCTGCTGAGGCGCATCAATTGCTCGTAGAAGCATATGGTGAGGGTGCTTTGAGTAATAGAACGTGTCGAGAGTGGTTTCAAAAGTTTAAAAACGGTGATTTCGACGTAGAAGACAAAGATCGCAATGGAAGGCCAAAAATTTACGAGGATGCAGAATTGGAGGAATTATTGGAGGAAGATTCATCTAAAACACAAAAAGAACTTGCTCTAACATTAGAAGTCACTCAGCAAGCAATCTCACACCGTTCTTCTATAATAAATATTTAATTTGTGTTAAAAAACGGCGGAAACTTATTTGTACTCCTAATAGTTATTTTCAGATTATCGATTAAAGCTGTAGCAAAGGTATAAGATATCTTTGAAGTACACAAAGAAATTGCTTTCCTTATGAAACTATTACTCAAGCAGACTCGACTATCATAATGTCGTTGTAGGTTCCAGAGATTATTTTAGTGGTACTTTTTCAGGGTAGCTTTAAATGTTTTGTGAATGCCTAATGAGGAAGCTATAATACTAGAAAGTAAAGAAGAATACTTCGATTCATCACTTATTATTGCTTCTTATCCTTCCTTTATTTACACTCGATATGCATGAATTAGTGGTACCGAAAAAATTGTCTCTGGGGATAACCGTAACTATCTATGTAACTTAATATTAAACGCCTTACTGTGTTATCCTTAATGCAATATCTTTAGTCAATAATATATTCAAGTTAATGTAAAATAATCTATATGTACCTCTTAAACACACGATCTGCCTCCACCTGTCCTGGTCCATGATGAGTTCTTCAGGTCGATCAATATTCGAGATTCTTAAGTCTGCTGATAAGTTATCTATCTGTCGCAGTATAGAACTTCCCGCTCAAAGAACCGTTGCTATCCTGCTATTTAATGTAATCAGCCCATTGGAGTCTTTCTGATTCTACCATATTCCGCTAGTTCCCAATGCGTTCTAGTGTTGATAGGTTATATTATCTCTTATTGGTCAATACATATCCCTCAAAATCCTTCAGTTTATAATTCTCAATGGAGCCTGATTGTCCTTCGTCCGCTTTTAAGTCTCACATACATTTTGTAGTCTTAGGAACCTACTAGGAATCGAAAAATACAATATATATACTTTTTCGACTGACAACCGATGCCTTCAAATGGCTATGTAATTTTAAAAAAACCTTTGTAGTATTTTTAACTCTTCCACAGTTGAAATTCAATCTATAAAAGAAATTTTACTAAGTATTTCAAAGATGATAAAACTCTTAACCAGATGAACAAGTGAGAGAAGAACGCCTTAGCAAAAATATGCAGTTATAACAATTATTACGACGAAGTTATTTCTTGAATTGGTTGATCATACCAATGCTGTTTTCACTATTTATTCGTTCGAACGCCGTTTAATGAAAATAAAGTAAGCAGCGTACGAGGGTGAGACATTAGATGGGAACGAGCAATCGTTCTTGTTTTAACTGATTGACAAATGTTTGTTATTATATGCATTCTGTCATTTTGAAAGAAGAGAATTAATTCAGTGATAAGGCTAAAAATCCCCTTCTTCCATCTTGGACTCGAGTTAAAACATCCATTCAAAGTTTTGTCGAGTTGTCGCCAAAAAAATGACACTTGACAGCCGAAAAGTTGGCCCGCTTAATTCTCTTCAATTCTCGCGTTCCACCGCGTCGAAGAAACGAAAAATTATGGGCGAAAAATCGCGAGAATATCCGTATCAAAAATCATGACGCGCCACCTTCTCGATCCCTCGGAAATTAATCACCCCGAAACTCCGAATTAAATTCACCGAGTCCGGACTTTTTTCCAGACACTCAGATTGGCCTGGAAGGGGCCGGATCGATGTTTTTCAAACTGGAAAATAACTACGGCGTTATTTATTCACTTTTATCGCTCCGCGCCGGATATTGTGCCAGACATTTATTACGGATTCAATATTCGTACGGAAAACGTGTTTTTAGTCGAAATATGGAATCTGATATTCCGCGGCATCCAGCGGTTTCGAGGGGCTCATTAGCGCGAAAAAATATTTACATATTTACAAACAGCGGATGGGATTGGAAGGTTGAGAGGTCGAAATATCAGGAAACGTCAGGATAAGGTGATGCATAACGAAGCGATAATCGAGAGGGTGGATGTTGTATCTGCAATCATTTCTTCTTTGTGTGCAATGAATTCTTTCGAATTTCACTACTGACTGCTTATACGTGCAAATAATCAGAAATTTTCCTCGTTGATAATAGTAGATTTCATTACTATTGGTGGTGAACAGGGTGAGAACGACAAAACGCTTTTTTCAACTTCGAGCACAAGTATCTTAGAACGATTCACCCAGCTAAGATGAAGCCAGACCTATTTAATAGAAATTAATGAAATTCGAGGTTCGCCATTGCTATTTCTGAGACGGCATGAGAAACGGTATCGATTAAATGATAACAAACTTCTACAAGGATGAAGAAATCCTAATACAGAAAAAGACAAAATTTCACTGTGAAAATAAACTGCTCGTCAAAAGTTGATTATTGAATTAATTAACATAAATAGAGGTTAATTCTTGATAGAAGGTATATTAAATTATATAAATATTTTAAAAAATTTTTTAAAAATTTTAAAAAATTAGCCTTCTACATATTTAATTCCAAAAGATTATATTTAATGATTATAACTTCTGAAAATAAATTAAAATAATGTCGTATAAGTACCACTTATATAATAATAATAATAATAATAATAATAATAATATGTCTTTATTTCCACAATAGATCGATACATTTCTTCAGATATAGGTAGTTATATTGATAATTATTCTCCATTATCTACTTTATTGTGAAAAAAGGCGGAGTCCAGTTATGCTCAAGCATGACATAAAATAAACATTCATTATAAGACATCCGAATGGTATAACAAAATCCAATAAATAAAAATTATTAACCAAAATCCTATAAATTAAACATTTTGAATAGACAAAATTTTGTTTCTGCTTATCAATCTTATGAAAACCAATATCTTTCAAGAATATCCAACATAATCTTAAGAATTTCATCACAAAACTATCTTACTTAGACTATTCAATATTATTGGATATCTAACCAAGGTACTTTATATAAAAACTCAAGATATGCAAAACATTACTGAAAAACAAGTTTTAAGTTCGACTTTGCTCATCAGTATTCAAATATTCATATTCAATAAATATAACATTAATCAATAATAAATATTCAACTCACCTTTCATCTCCTAGAAAAAGTTCTACTGAAATGAACCTTTAAATATGATATTCACTACACACAGAAATATATCTGTGGTTTACCCTTGATCTAGAAGATTGAAAGACAAATTTAACGGCCTTTGCTATAGCACAAGGACTATCTGTATAAAGAATGTTAAGGAAACCAAATAATTATATATTATGAATAAAATAACATAAATAGAGGTTAATTCTTGATAGAAGGTATATAAAATTATATAAATATTTTAAAAAATTTTTAAAAAATTCAAAAAAATTAGTCTTCTACATATTTAATTCCAAAAGATTATATTTAATGATTATAACTTCTGAAAATAAATTAAAATAATGTCGTATAAGTACCACTTATATCATGACATAAAATAAACAAACATTCATTATAAGACATCCGAATGGTATAACAAAATCCAATAAATAAAAATTATTAACCAAAATCCTATAAATTAAACATTATGAATAGACAAAATTTTGTTTCTGCTTATCAATCTTATGAAAACCAATATCTTTCAAGAATATCCAACATAATCTTAAGAATTTCATCACAAAACTATCTTACTTAGACTATTCAATATTATTGGATATCTAACCAAGGTACTTTATATAAAAACTCAAGATATGCAAAACATTACTGAAAAACAAGTTTTAAGTTCGACTTTGCTCATCAGTATTCAAATATTCATATTCAATAAATATAACATTAATCAATAATAAATATTCAACTCACCTTTCATCTCCTAGAAAAAGTTCTACTGAAATGAACCTTTAAATATGATATTCACTACACACAGAAATATATCTGTGGTTTACCCTTGATCTAGAAGATTGAAAGACAAATTTAACGGCCTTTGCTATAGCACAAGGACTATCTGTATAAAGAATGTTAAGGAAACCAAATAATTATATATTATGAATAAAATAACATAAATAGAGGTTAATTCTTGATAGAAGGTATATAAAATTATATAAATATTTTAAAAAATTTTTAAAAAATTTAAAAAAATTAGTCTTCTACATATTTAATTCCAAAAGATTATATTTAATGATTATAACTTCTGAAAATAAATTAAAATAATGTCGTATAAGTACCACTTATATCATGACATAAAATAAACAAACATTCATTATAAGACATCCGAATGGTATAACAAAATCCAATAAATAAAAATTATTAACCAAAATCCTATAAATTAAACATTATGAATAGACAAAATTTTGTTTCTGCTTATCAATCTTATGAAAACCAATATCTTTCAAGAATATCCAACATAATCTTAAGAATTTCATCACAAAACTATCTTACTTAGACTATTCAATATTATTGGATATCTAACCAAGGTACTTTATATAAAAACTCAAGATATGCAAAACATTACTGAAAAACAAGTTTTAAGTTCGACTTTGCTCATCAGTATTCAAATATTCATATTCAATAAATATAACATTAATCAATAATAAATATTCAACTCACCTTTCATCTCCTAGAAAAAGTTCTACTGAAATGAACCTTTAAATATGATATTCACTACACACAGAAATATATCTGTCGTTTACCCTTGATCTAGAAGATTGAAAGACAAATTTAACGGCCTCAGCTATAGCACAAGGACTATCTGTATAAAGAATGTAAAGGAAACCAAATAATTATATATTATGAATAAAATAACATAAATAGAGTTTAATTCTTGATAGAAGGTATATAAAATTATATAAATATTTTAAAAAATTTTTAAAAAATTAAAAAAAATTAGCCTTCTACATATTTAATTCCAAAAGATTATATTTAATGATTATAACTTCTGAAAATAAATTAAAATAATGTCGTATAAGTACCACTTATATCATGACATAAAATAAACAAACATTCATTATAAGACATCCGAATGGTATAACAAAATCCAATAAATAAAAATTATTAACCAAAATCCTATAAATTAAACATTATGAATAGACAAAATTTTGTTCCTGCTTATCAATCTTATGAAAACCAATATCTTTCAAGAATATCCAACATAATCTTAAGAATTTCATCACAAAACTATCTTACTTAGACTATTCAATATTATTGGATATCTAACCAAGGTACTTTATATAAAAACTCAAGATATGCAAAACATTACTGAAAAACAAGTTTTAAGTTCGACTTTGCTCATCAGTATTCAAATATTCATATTCAATAAATATAACATTAATCAATAATAAATATTCAACTCACCTTTCATCTCAAAGAAAAAGTTCTACTGAAATGAACCTTTAAATATGATATTCACTACACACAGAAATATATCTGTGGTTTACCCTTGATCTAGAAGATTGAAAGACAAATTTAACGGTCTTTGCTATAGCACAAGGACTATCTGTATAAAGAATGTTAAGGAAACCAAATAATTATATATTATGAATAAAATAACATTAATAGAGGTTAATTCTTGATAGAAGGTATATAAAATTATATAAATATTTTAAAACTTATACGACATTATTTTAATTTATTTTCAGAAGTTATAATCATTAAATATAATCTTTTGGAATTAAATATGTAGAAGGCTAATTTTTTAAAATTTTTTAAAAATTTTTTAAAATATTTATATAATTGAATTAATTGGTGTTTTCCCTTCAGGAAAATTTAGTTTCCTTTTGACATATGTTTATAATGAGTATTAATATGATTTAGAAATTATGCATGATGTAACCGAAGTTCTGAAAATTTCCAAAAATTCATACTTGTATTCACACTCAATACAAAGTGTGGGGACCACGTGCATCACAAACTACTTGGCATCTTCTCTGCTTGCTATTCACCAAGTTATTGAGATTATCCTGCTCAGTGTGTTGTCAAGGTTGTGGCAAAAGATCTCACAGCTGTTGAAGCGTTGGGTATCAAGATTTCTCTGTAAATGGTGCCAGCAGGTCTTGGAGGTAATTTTCGCCAGAAGCTGCGTGAAATTGTGGAATTATTCTGTTGATAACTTCATCAATATATTTCTGAGACGTCATGGTTCTTCGAAGTCCTAATAAGTCATTTGTGCCAGTGAAATAAACTTCACCCCAAACCATAATTGTGCCTCTTCGAAAAGAATGGACTTCTTGAACAGAGCAGCAGTTTTTTCTTACAAGTATACGCGAATAAACAGAACTCTTCTTAACAAGCGTATCGATGTTAGACTGACTTCACTGAGACGTCTTCTAACTGTGCTTAGGTAAAAAGAAATATATGTGGCATCTGGAAGACGTTGACTTGCCATTCTGCAAGTGCTAAGAGGGTGTGTTCCCACCAAAAGAGTCTTCCAATGACGTGGCCTACCACTTCTGTGTTTTTAACGAATAATTCACGTGCAAAGTACCGTACCAGTAAACGTGATAACACACTTTGGCTAACATGTGCTACAGCAGACTGAAGCATCCCAAGAATTCTGCTGGCATCCCAAGAATTCTGCTGGCTCGTCCTCGGTTAAAACTTGTCTTGATATAATGAAAATATATTTTTAATTGAGCAAAACTGTTTGATCTATTTGAAACTCAATACAAACTGAACATAAAATGTGCGTTTCTGACAAACTGGACACAAAATGATTCAGCTTGATGAAAACTTGTGTCATGATAAAACAGAAGACTCTTCTGTAATCGTCATAAGTTCATGTTATTGAAAAAAATATTGAGATAATACGAAAAATATGCCTCTTCGGAAAACATCAATGTACTAATATGGGTGATAGAATTCTTAATCTTCTAACATGAATTGTGGGTATTTTGAAATTTACTTCAATATTTTCTCATGTTATTAGTTGCTTACTATTACCTTTGTTCGATAATAATAATGTTCTGGGTTGTCGATTTCACCCATATACTGATATTTGTTCGACAACACAGGAATTGATCATCTCAACTGATGCATGAATATATTCTGATATTATGTTTTATTCCTTGAAATAGTATATCCTTTATGAAAATCGAATTCTTGTTTTTATTCATTAATTTAATTATTTCCAATTATAGAAATATCAATTCTTTTATTTTTTACAGGTACGTATTTCTTAAACAATGCCATGCCAGTTAGAGTAAGTAATTAATTTAGTCCTTCCATTCATTTGTCAGTGTGAATAAATTCATGTAATTGATAAAATATCAAGTAAATTTTATTTTAATTGAGGAAATTTTCAATTCCATTTAGTCATTTATTGATCATGGATAATTACCGTGGCAGATATTTCACTGCAAGTATTATATAAAACTTTGATATTCAATTCAAAAAACTTTGAGTTTCAAGTACTCATCACCGTTAAAAAACTGAATAACGAAAGGGTATGTTGCGAAACGACATCTTATGGATACAGAAAAAGGACATCATTAAGAGGTTTATCTTGATTCAAATTCTCTATACAACATCCAAGTCCTGTAACGTTCTCTTATATGAATATCGAAAATTCTGAGAATATTCAAATCTGTCACTTCATAATTATCATCGTCAACCAATTGAATTCCTTCCTAACATCTGAGTGTAGATCATAAATTACTACAGCTCAAGAAATGCATGCTAAAGATGCAAAAACTGTAAACAAATATCGGGTGTTTTTTTTAGAGTGAAAGAACTTTAAATTAGAATAAACACATTTATATTAAGATTGAAGCCATTTTTTATTTTAAAGATAATTTTATGACATTTATCTTTAAACATAATTTCCGGCATATGTCCACCACAACTAGCTCTGACAAACCGCATTCGACCAGACCAATTTTGGACCACTTTTTCGAGTATTTCAGGTCTTATTTCATAAATAACACGAGTTATGTTGGCTTCTAAAGCGTCCATTGTTTCTGGTTTGTCAGCATAAACCAATGACTTGACATAACCCTAAAGAATATAATCCAGTGGAGTTATGTCGCATGATTTTGGAGGCCAATTAATTGGACCATTTCTCGAAACAATGTTATCGCCAAATCTTTCTTTCAATAAATCAATTGTTACGGTAGCAGCATGAGATGTAGCACCATCTTGTTGGAACCAAAACACTTCTGGGTCATTCACTGTAACATTAGCTGCAGCATCGTTTTCAAAGAAATATGAACATATGATGCCTCCAGCGTGTAAATCACACCATACAGTGCATTTTTCAGGATGTAATGGAACCTGCAGAACTTTTTGAGGACTATTTTCACTACATATACGGCAATTTTGCATATTTACATAGCCGTTTAACCAGAAACGAGCTTCATTACTAAACACAATTTTACGATAAAAGGGGGTGATCAACTTCAAGCTGTTCTAGGGCTCAATCAGCAAACAAACGACGCTTATTATGGTCAAGTGGCTTTAATTGTTGAACCGTTTGGATCTTGTATGGGTGTAGACGAAGATCTTTACGCAAAATTTTCCATGCGGTGGATGCACAGAGTCTAACTTTTTGTGAACGTCTACGAATAGACAAATCTGCATCATCATTAACACTAAAACTTACAGCAGCGATATTTTCTTCTGTACGTACAGTTATTTGTCTTTTTGTTGTTGTTGCATCTTGTAGAGAAAATGTTGTCCGAAATATATCGACGGTTCGATGAATAAGCTGCTCTGATGGACGATTATGTAAACCATAAATTTCACGAAGTGCTCTATAAGTTTGGCGAATAGAACACTGATTTTGAAAATAAATTTCAACAATTTGTAAACGTTGTTGCGGCGTGAGTTTTTCCATGATAATTTGTCAATGCTTACTGAACAGAAATGTCAAAACAACATGGCTTCTACCTTCTGTCAAGTCACAGTTATCCCTATCGAAAGTTCTATCACTCTAAAAAAACACCCGATACTTAATGATGGAGAAAATTGGAAGATTAGAATCTGTAAGCTTTCGATGAAAGATTCGGAAAACAAAGTTGTGTAGAGAATGTTAATATTATTGGTCAACAAATTGCAACGTTTGCCTACGTCAAAATCACACTACCAGTCAAATCTGAACTTGAAGAATCTCAGCAAAAATATCACTCAACTAAAATACCCGCGGTTCTAATCCACAAAATAAAATGAAATAATTTATATCCAAATAAATATCTCCCACAATACAAACAACTCGTTCATACTGCCCTCACATAAAAGTGCACATGTTAATTTCGGAGACCTAAATTAATAACACACAATGGCAGACGTTTTAACGAAAAAAACTTTTTTCCAAGTTCGGTTACATCACGAAGCAGAAGCGTTTCCAGTTTCGACGGAAAAATTAAATTTTTGTCAACCGTGTTTTTTCGACGTCCCTAATAGGGCTAATTGCCGCTTTGATACCACGGGTAAATAAAAATGTTTTGTGTCTGAATTTCCCGAAACCGAATTAGTCCAGATGGGCATAACGGAAGGTCTCGTATGGATTGTTTGGTCGATTACGTTTGATGCAGAAGAGGAATTACACTGATTTCGCTAATGGAATAGAGGGAAATTCAGTGATTTGTCTAATTGGGTGTTCGGAATTTTGTTGAAGAACGCTTCATTGCTAGGCAACTTTCCACTGTTTGCATAGTAATATTATAATACATATCTTTGTATAAATATTCAAGAAGGCTTATTTGAGCATCAAATGCGTCTAACTAACATGAGGTAGGCACAGTAGAGCAGTAAATATCGGTTGTTTTTTTGGAGTGATAGAACTTTAAATTGAAATAAAACACATGTAAATTAAGATTGAAGCCAAATTTTTTTTTAATCGAAAGATAATTTTATGACATTTATATTTTAAATATAATTTCCGGCATACGTCCACCACGACTAGCTCTGAGGAACTGCATTCGATCAGACCAATTTTGGACTACTTTTTCGAGTAATTGAGGCCTTATTTCATCAATAACACGAGTTATGTCGGCTTCCAAAGCGTTTATTGTTTCTGGTTTATCAGCATAAAACAATGAGTTGACATAACCCCAAAGAAAATAATCCAGTGGAGTTATATCGCATGATCTTGGAGGCCAATTAATTGGACCATTTCGCGAAATGATGCCTCCAGCGTGTAAAGCACACCATACAGTGCATTTTTCAGGATGCAATGGAACCTGCAGAACTTCTTGAGTATGATCTGTACCGTATATATCTAATTAGGAGTATAAGCTATTGTAATACATATTTCTATATATCGACATATTTCAACAAACATCCGTATAACCATTTCGAACAAAAAGTAGCCCGATTTGGTCAAGTTGATTTCTCGAAAGTTCTCTGTAATATGCAACATTAACAAACCTGCAACGTACCTATATTCGCCCTGCACAGCAAAACATAGATTTATGTTAAAATGGGTTCATTCAGTTCATGCAGAAACGCATACTTGACTTACACTATTTTCGAAAAGAGCATTATTCCCGATTGTTTTTAACGTAACGAAGGCCGAAAATTTTATTCATCTTCAAGTCAGAGTCTGTCACGCAGTGATACTGATACTTAGCTCAAATATATTCGATTTTATCCCATGTTTTCACTTCATATACGACAATTTTACTTGTTTACATAGCCGTTCAACCAGAAATGAGCTTCACCACTAAACACAATTTTACGATTAAAAAGTGGATCAACTTCAAGCTGTTCTAGGGCCCAATCAGCAAACAAACGACGCTTATTATGGTCAAGTGGCTTTAGTTCTTGAACCATTTGGATCTTATATGGGTGTAGACCAAAATGTTTACGTGAAATTTGTTGTGAACGTCGACGAATAGATAAATCTGGATCATCATTAAGACTATGACTTACAGCAGCGATATTTTCTTCTATACGTACAGTTCTTTGTCTTGTTGTTGTTGCTCCATCGAGTAGAGAAAATGTCCGAAATCTATCGATAGTTCGACGAATAAGCTGCTCTGATGGACGATTATGTAAACCATAAATTTCACGATGTGCTCTATAAGTTTGGCGAATAGAACACTGATTTTAAAAATAAATTTCAACAATTTGTAAACATTGTTGCGGCGTGAGTCTTTCCATGATAATTTTCAGTGCTAACTGAACAGAAATGTCAAAGCAACATGGCTTTCACCTTCTGTCAAATCACAGTTATCCTTATAGAAAGTTCTATCCCTCTAAAAAAAACCCCGATATGTCATTACTAAAGGTGTTTCCTTGAAAGCAGAGACATTTGAATTGATATAAAACACAGAAAATTGTTTTATTAGGAGTATAAATGCGTTTTTTAGGTGAAAAATTGGTTATGTCTGTTGCTAGACACTACTTTTTTCCATCTTTCTGCCAATTGACGGATTCCATCGCGAAAAAAACCAGCTCTTCGGCCGTTATCCATGCATTGGTCTATTTTTAGACTTCATCGTATTAGGAGAAGTGCTTGTCAGCCAAGCCTTGTTGCATCGATCGAAAGAGATGGTAATCGGAAGGAGCAATCTCTGGGCTGTCCGGCAGTTGGATAGGACTCCCCATTTGAGCATTTCATCGGGCGACGCTACAGTGACATGCTGCAAAACAACTTTGATTGTGCGTATCAGCGTATTGCGGCCGTTTTGTCGCAATTATCGGCTCGAACGCATTTATTGTCGTTTACAGACCTCCCTTGGTTCCATTGTAGCAGTTCATAATACACAACACCCAGCTGGTGGCATTAAAAAAAATTCACAGAGTTTTCATGTTTCACGGTTTATTCAGAATCCAGACACGTCTTTTGGTCTTTCGACTATCTTCAAAGGAGCACAAAAAGAAACTAAACTCAAAATTGAAAAGGTTCTTTTATTACACTTAGGAGATCTATGTATTTTTATCGCGTATGGAAATAACAGTATCCAATATAGGGGTGTTCCCAAAGAGTATTTAGGAATTTGTTAAATTCTCCTTTTTCTCAATGGCTTTTTCCATTGAAACAATCTCCAAATAGTCCATTAATTAAGCCTTATTAATATTATATGGTAAAGTGACATCTTTCTCATTGAAAAAATGTTTATTTTCCCCACAATGTTCCGCAAAACCGGTTGACTTCTGGTTTTTCAAAATAAAAAGCTTATGTTCTTTGTTGTTTTTTTTTTCTAATAACTATGAACTAACCGGTTTTCTAGAACATTGTATAGAAAATAATCATTTTTTTTATGAGAAAGATGTCACTTTACTATAAAGTATTAATAATGGACCATTTGGAGATTCTTTCAATCAAAAAATCCATTATGAAAAAGAAAAATTTAACAAATTCCCAAATACTCTTTGGGAACACCTCTATATTGTGAATTTGAGAAAGATTATGACGCAATACGAAAAAAAACATATTCCAAATTATGTAGTAGGATATCTGATGTCATTTTATAAAGTCGAATCTCTTTATTTGTTTAATCCGATTCTGAGAATACGCCAGATCACGTAAATATAAATCCTGAAACTTGTTCTATACTTTTTAATTGTTGTAGAACCAGAAGTTCTATCTATTTATAAGTTTTCGACCGGCATAAGTGTAAAAGATATAACCGGAAGAATAATGAGATTCTGGTGAGCTTCTTGGATATGCGAGTTCAATCCCCTTTTTTTAATCGTTGTTCTACGAGACCGCATATGTAGAAATCGGTGTTTCATAGAAGTGCGCTTGCCATATGTTTCCATCTAGCTATTCATTTCTTCTAGTATTGTTATAAGGATATTGCATTAGGTGTCTTTCATTTGGCCTATGGACACAGGAGTGTATTTCAAAAATATATTCCAGGTGAATGAAAAATTAGCAGAAGTAAACGTATAAAATGTAGTTATTTCTTGAAATAACTTGATGCTGATCGATAACCTGCCAAAAATTTTTATTATCACATCGTTTCTGCACATCCTTCTTGAAAATCTTCAAACAGTTTATGGTGCAGACGTAATAATTCAACAATGAATGTTAAAGGGTGGGTTGTCTTTATTAGAAAGTCTCTAATATAGTATCGATAAAGTTGAAAATGTTACCCACTTTCTTATTTAATATTTTCTCTTTCCCAGAGGATCAAATTTCTAACTAAATGGCCGTTTTTATGTATAAAATTCAATTTCGATTCTGAATCTAATCAAAATTGAAATAATTCTACGATTTTATGTAACCTCTAAGTTAGTTTTCTCAATTTTGTGTTCCGTGATAAGAAATACTTGGTTTATTATAAAAAGTTCTCAAATATTTTATATTACGAGAAATTTCAATCCAGTAATGAAAATTCTTTGGACTTAAAAGTTTCCAAATCTACCACAACACTCATAAATAACGAAATATTTAACGCGCAAAAATTCTTTTATTTTAGTACCCAATGAAGATGTGTCCGCTTTCCTCCATTTCCAAATGAAAAAAGTGTCCTGAATACGGCAGCAGAAAAAAATTTTACCCTCACTTGCAATATGCATAACTAATATTATAAGTAAATGAAATTTGAAAATATTATTATTCCAAATTCAATAACGAAATTAAATTGAAAATATATTTTATCAATTTCAAGTCAGTAGCTTATTTACTTCAATAATGTCTCTGGTGAGTTAAATTTTGATGAGTTTAATTTTGATCTTGTGATATATTTTAATCTGTATTCAATACATTTCCGAAGAGGTATAGAGACCAAAATAGCGCTATCAAATATTGGAATTCGTATTTTTATTTGATCCTTTATTTTGACAATTTTAGATAATTTTGGAGTAGTGGATTTTCTGGTATTTGTATGTTAAAATACATACATACTACTTAGATAGTCTCTGTTAAGCCTCTCTGTTAAGCCTTTGTATTAATACGTTTCATGTCAGGATGTTAAAAGGTTTTATCCCAGGCATTGAAAAATATTTTATAATGATTATATATCAGGATATCAATTTGATAGCTTTTGTATATAGTTTTATTATATATTGTAAAAGTTAGAATATATAATTCTGAATTTAAAGTATTTAAATTTTAGTTCTATCAAGTATTGACTCACATTTAAATTGATTTATATCGCAAATAATATGGCACTATTTTTCGTGAAAAAAATTATTAAACAATAATTATATTGAAAAAAACATGAAAGGTATACTGTACATCAATAAGTATTACTCAAATTTTTCTTTAATTTCCTTCATCTAGAATGTGAAATTCTCTAGGTTACTTTTAAACGCGGTGTTCTTGTAATGAAGGCTTCGTGATCTAGAGGTTTGTAATCGCGTTGTCGTGGTTGGTAACTAGACTTTTATTTTCTTGCGGTGGCAGCATTGCTAGGTACTAGTTTGCCAGGGGGTCTTTAAACTCGAGGTTCAAGGACACTTGTTGGTTCAGTGGAAAGCCAGTAGCGTGGTGAGATTGAAAGTGATATATTTCCATTTTATTATTGTGCAAGATAGGGTTTTTTAATTGGACACCTATGAATACATAGGATGTTTCTTCCGTCTGTCTCGTTTTTAATGATCCGTCATTAAATATTAAAGGGAACCAACGGTGTGAAACATTTTTCAAGTGATTAATTTATGTTGAGATCGTATCGTTTGAAATTGTTACAAAAATTACAGTCAACGATTCTCGAAATGTTTGATTGAATCAGTCTCTACTTGATGAAAATCCATATTAAATAAGGTTATTCTGATTTTCACAAATTTTCAATGTTATTTAATACAACAATTGTTTTGCTATCACAGTAGCATGTTCAGAAAGGTTTACATTATGAATAACTTTGTATCCAATTCATATTGCGATTTCTGCAATATCGATTTTTTTTAATTTGATTCAATTAAAATAAAATTCCATCAAATAAGGACCAATTCAAATAAATTCGAATATCTTTAAGTATAAATAGGTTATGAAGTTGTTATTTATATTCCTGTTTGATCCATGAAATTTATACCGTATCTCATTGTAGATTCATAATTGCCAAATATATAGCGCTCGGCCGTTTTTATTTAGGTATTTGGATAGCCCACTGATAGTGCAGTATACTGAATTCAGATAGCTGTTTATAATTTCTAGGTATTCTCTTCAGTGTTTTTCCTAGGAATATTGTTACTCTCTGAAACTTAAAAGCTGTTTCATTCAGTTTTAATTTTTGTGGTATATTTTGTGTTCGATGTTGTGTTTTGAAGCACATAATACTCGTTTTTCTCGTGTTAAGATTCACTTCACGAGATTATCATTCTTTTATTGTTATAAATCATTTGTTGTATTAGTTATTGATTTTGAACGTTGGCAACTCATAGTAGAATAGTTCTTCTAGAAAGTATCCTGAAAAAACAAAGGTCAATTGTAATTATTTAGTATATATTTACAATTATTATTTCTAATTAGAACATTAAAACGAAATATTCATCTTATCAACTTATAAAACCTCCATTTAACTGTAAACACTTGACTAAACGTCGACGTACACCCGAAACTATATCACCTCCACAATTTTCGGTGATGATATTCCAGGACTGTAAAACTGACTGAAATAAATCATCTTTATTTCGTGGCGCTGCTTGTTCAACTTAGTTTCCATATGTTTTCAATGGGAATAAGATCTGGTGAAGCTGCTGGCCATGAAATTGTTGTTACTTGGTATTCTTGAATCCAAGCTGGAGTTTAGGCTGAAGTATGGCATCTTGCATTATCCTGCTGAAAACGCCACCCCTCTGGATATAAAGCATATGACGTTTCATGGAGAAAATCGTTCAGAATGCCACAATACTTTTCACTATTAATGGTACCATCAACTATACAGAGAACCTTAGCACCACGCTGAGATATTGCTTCCCAAACCATTATTTTGGTGGGAAATTTCAACGGCAACAGATTGTTTTGATAGGATAGTCAAGTTATTTCCACCAAGTTGGAAACTTTCATCAGATATAAAGACATTATTGAAATTATCTTCTTGAAAACGTTGACAAAAGTCTATCCTTCGTTTTTTTTGTAAAGGTGTCATTATAGGAATTTTTTTAGTTTCCTTGATATGTAACATGTAACCTTGTCTTTTCAGTGACACACGGACGGTTTCTGGACATATTTTTATATTTCGTTGATTTCTAAATCTGTTAGCCAATTTGCGAAACCTCAGGCGCGGATTGTATCGTCTTAAGGTCAATAAAATGTTTAAATTGTTTCCTTTAGTCTTACGTGGTCTTTCTGAAAGTGGTCTATGCTTCATATACGTGCCATTTTTTATCCACTTTATTGTCTCATTTTTACATAATTCCATTTGTACAATGTGGTCTGAAGTGACCTGCACTGTATGACTATTGCCATTTTTATTTATGAAAATATTATCTATTACCCGTTATACTTATCGTACAAAGATTTCTAAAATATTGAATATTTTCTCAAAGATTTAAATCTCAACCTGAAACGTACCTGGGAGTATTTTATTATATGACATTCATTTCAGTTCTGGTTCCTCGAAACATTTCCTGATTTAAAAGATTATATATGAGTCAAAAAAATTTGTGTTTTATTTTCAAAAAACGTAATTAACGTATTAACAGAAAAAGGAATAAAATAATGATAGGAAACAATTTGTGTCACATGTGAATATTCAGAACGCCGTGTGGAAAATTATGTTGCAATTTCCTTCAGTTGTTGACAGGAGATATTTATTTCTGAGCTGAAAGCGAATTCCTGTAAATCTTTGCGGTATTCACGTTCCACTTAACAGGAACATCTAATTGTGCGTAATCTCCCATAAGTTCCTCTTTTATATTCGGCATTATTCCATCCCATTGCTTTTCGCGATAGCATAGAATGTAAATCGATTCGTCGATATATCGGATAGAGGCAGAGAAAAACAGACGAAAATAATGTATAACAGCTGACTAAATCCTGGGAAAAACGCTTATGTCGAGTAATTCGTTTCCTCTCCAAACAATCGGAAAATGTTTTTCTCGAAGGAATATTCAGATCCTGCGGCGTTTAACTTTCTCGGATGGAAACTGTTGCAGGAATTCTTGGTAGAACAAAATTCATTACCATATAAACGACTCCAATTCAATTGTACATGACGTTTTTCATTTGAATTTGTCGAGGGTTTCTCCATCTCTTCAAGGCTGCTTTTGCAGTTCCTACTCTTATCAGATTTTCTTTTCTTTTTTCATCTTTCGATGAGTGATTCCTTTCGTTCTTAAAATGTCTTTCATATTAAATAGATATTTATCAGTGAAAGATAAGTAATGGTGAGAAACGTGTGGTATCAAAACATTTATTACAAGTTACGAGAATATTGGACGTGAAGAGAATTTTTAATTATAATTATAATATAATGTATGTTTCTTTTTTGTTTACTTTAGTCGAATTCAAGTAATTAATTTGCGTGTTTATTTCATCATCACATACAGTTTCAGATTACATATTTTATTACTTCAAATCAGATGATCTTCTCAGAATATAAAGTGAGCAAATAATTAAAAATGAAAGATCCCAGATACCTTCTTACATAAATTTACACAATAATTAAGAACTAAATAAATTATCTAATACCTCTAATATATCAAACAGAGTTCAATGTCTAAGTCGAAAATACACTCACCTTGTATTAAATTATCAAATGATCAAACTTAAAATACTGCTTTTCACTGCCTGAAACTATGCGTTCGGATCCTTACTCTTCACTGATGGGGATCCAAATCTGCATCTTGAAATTCTAAACTTCCTTTTGTTCAATCCACCTCGTCAAACGAGTACCAGTTTCAAATTTGTTAATTGATATGTTACGAGTTATGTTCCCTTTCAAACTGGATCAGATAGTTGATTCGATGGTAACTTATTTCATACGAAATGGTGGCTTCAAATCTAAAGAAGCAAAATGACATGGCCTCTTGGTTAATCCGAAAATATCGACTCTTTGTCTCTTTATAACTCCAAAACTAAAATTTAAGGCACTAATAATTTTCTCCAGGTTCAAACAATTTTAATTATGATTATAATAATCAAAAATTAATTGATACTATTTCTAGAAAGAAGTCTGGCAATCCAACTTTTAACTAATTCAACTAAACTAAGTCATCAATCAGTTCATCAGATTCAACTTAAAATGTTCAACAATGGACGTCGACATCGTCGGTAAAGAAAACATAATTACGCCGTAACTCTACGAAAAGTCCAGCGCTGCTGGCGGTGAAGTTCGGAAATATGGAACTAGGGATACTTATTTATAATCAATACTTGATAAACTATACGATAGATGGATCTATACGTCAATATTTCAAAATGTCCTAATCTCAACGTCGAAATTAAAATGTGACACCACATAAAACAATCCAGCCGGATATTTCCGTAATTATGATTTTTTTCGGAAAACGCCTAGATAGGTAAATTTTTATTCAAAGGTGAAATCTTTTGATTGCGAATTAGTGAGCGTACGATCATCCCCTCAAGAGTAGGGTTCATTTTGAAGGTTTCGTAGTTCTTTTTATGAATATGCTAAAGATGTATGTTCTTCAATAAGTTTCTGAAGTAATTTTAATTATTTGAATGTTAAAATTGCCTTCCGTTCATTTGAAACAGTAATACGTAGTGTCTTTGTTAAACATTTTCCCTGGTGTGATTTCCTAACATGATTCTCTAGCGAAGATCTTCCAGAGAAGTAGTCTACAGTTTCTAGGAGTAAATTTTGAGCAAAGAAATTATCACTGTTTAACGTTTTGCACTGTGTACCAAAATAAAACTATTAATTTTTGACCCAAATCAAACCTCATTTGAAATGAGTGCAAGTTTGAATTCTGTGAGTGAACATTGAAACTAAATAAGCAAACCCCCAAGCCAAAATCCTCCAGGTGGTTCAAACTCGAACGACCTGAGAACGTTGAATTCCAAATCAGGATTTTGTGGATTTCCCTCTTCTTTCCTATCTGCTCGTCTCTAGTAAGCGCCAGGATTTAAAACCGCTGAGCGACCCATCTGCGTGATATAAAAATGCTTCGTTCTTTTTCTCATCTTACATCAGGGGTAAATAATATTGGAACTGAACACCCTATTCGGATTAACTTATTCTATTCACTTCTCAAATAATCTGTTTCGATGAATTTCACCTCCTGCTGAAAGAAACTCTGTAGAAGGGTGATTGCTGTATCGGGTGTTTTTTTTTAGAGTGATAGAACTTTCGATAGGGATAAGTGTGATTTGACAGAAGGTAGAAGACGTATTGTTTTGACATTTCTGTTCAGTAAGCATTGACAAATTATCATGGAAAGACTCACGCCGCAACAACGTTTACAAATTGTTGAAATTTATTTTCAAAATCAGTGTTCTATTCGCCAAACTTATAGAGCACTTCGTGAAATTTATGGATATATTTCGGACAACATTTTCTCTACTCGATGCAACAAAAACAACAACAAGACAAAAAATTGTACGTACCGAAGGAAATATCGCTGCTGTATGTCATAGTGTTAATGATAATCCAGATTTGTCTATTCGTCAACTTTCACAACAAGTTGGACTCCGTACATCCACCACATGAAAAATTTTGAGTAAAGATCTTGGTCTACACCCATACAATATCCAACTGGTTCAAGAACTAATTCCACTTGACCTTAATAAGCATCGTTTATTTGCTGATTGGGCCCTAGAACAGCTTGAAGTTGATCCACTTTTTCATTGTAAAATTGTGTTTAGTGATGAAGCTCATTTCTGGTTGAACGGCTATGTAAACAAGCAAAATTGCCGTATATGGAGCGAAGACAATTCTCAAGAAGTTCTGCATGTTCCATTGCATCCTAGAAAATGCACTGTATGTTGTGCTTTACACGCTGGAGGCATCGTCGGTCCATATTTCTTTAAAAACAATGCTGGAGCTGATGTTATAGTGAATGGTGCTCGTTACAGATCGATGATCAATGATTATTTGTTTCAAAATTTGAATGGTATCGATCCAGAAGTGTTTTGGTTCCAACAAGATGATGCTACACCTCATGCTGCTACCGTAACAATTGATTTATTGAAAGAAAGATATGTCGAGAAATGGTCCAATTAATTGGCCTCCAAGATCATGCAACATAACTCCACTAGATTATTTTCTTTGGGGTTATGTCAAGTCATTGGTTTATTGGATGAAGTAGTCCGTTACTTTGTGATAGTTCATTTTAATGGAATGAAATAAGGAATTACTTTGTTTTCTATCAGTTTTTCAAAAAAGTGATAGAAAACAAAGTAATTCCTTATTTCATTTCATTGGTTTATGCTGATGAACCAGAAACAATAGACGCTTTGGAAGCCAACATTACTCGTGTTATTGATGAAATAAGGCCTGAATTACTCGAAAAAGTGGTCCAACATTGGTCTGGTCGAATGCGGTTCCTCAGAGCTAGTCGTTGTGGACATATGCCGGGAATTATTTTTAAGACATATATGTCATAAAATTGTGTTTCAAATGAAATAAAAATTGGCTTCAATCTTAATTTAAATGTGTTTTATTTCAATTCAAAGTTCCATCACTCTAAAAAAAATGCCCGATATTGCAAGGGAATTTAGGAGTCATAATAAGGAATGAAATTTATAATGGACTATTTTGCAGTGTGAAAAATGTTGTCTACTTACTTACATTCACTTTGTCTAAGGCTTCTTAGAGTTTTGTACAGTAATTAGACAATATACTATGTTATCAAACATGCAGAAAACCACTAAAACTTAATTCATTATTATCTGTTATCACGTTACCGCAAATGATTTGCTTGGGTTAAACATACAATGACGTCACAATGAAGTAAATAACTCTTCTGTCATGGCCGTTCTTGAGGTCTTATTGCGAATTGCAATATTTTCAACCTTAAAAAATCCTCATATCCAGCGATACTATTTTTTTATACATTCCCAGTTACGAGATAGTCTTAAATTATTAACAATTGGGCTAAGCCAGAGCATGAATTGTCCATACAAACTCCGTTCAATGGCAAAATTTGTTTTAAAATGTGAGCCATCTAGAATTTGCCTTTTAAAGTAATGGTTATTTCGAGTCTGGCAACACTTTTTTCATGCGTGTTTTGACAGGAGGTTAGTTTAATATTTGACATTAATGAAATTGGTCGCTTTACTCTTGAACAGAACTGAGAAATATCAAAAGATTATTTCCAAATTGGTTAATCTTTTATCCAATTTGTTAGAAATTCACGTGAAAATTGCCTTTTTATCATTTTATTGTATATATGATAATAATTATATTTTGGTTTATCGCTCATACATATTATCATTTGTATTTAACTGAGTCCTAAAAATACCTTGCAAGCTTTGTGTAATTTCTGTGCTGAACATAGAATACGTAGGATTTTTAAAGTTCACTATATTGTGGTGTTTATTTAAAGGAATACATGAGGCTGGTCTGGTAAGATATTCTTTGTTGAATATTATTTTATTTTTAAATGTGGATTGGGACTGAAAAGTTATCGTTTTTTAATTCTAAATTGGTTTTAGGAGAGACGCTGCATACTTTAGGAATTTTTTTGAAGGAACTTATTCAAAGTAAGTTATTTTTGAAGAAGTTCTTGAGGTTATATTTTGCATTTTTGGAAAAGGATTTGGTTTTCATAAAAGAACTTACGAAACTAAATTTTGTATTCTTCAAGTGTTTATTTAGTATTTTCATTTAATAATTCATATTTCATGGCATTCTATTATTCCTTTTGGTACTGTGTACTATATGTCTACTAAATTGAAACTGTGTTTTCTAAGACATTTATTTGTTTCAATTCTAAAAGATTCTTGAATAAAATTTTCTGGAATTAAAATCTGTAGGAGGTTAACAGTTGTAATAATCGTTCTTTCAAGTAAAAAACCCCTTTTTATTATTTTACCTGAATCTTGTTTATTACTTCTTATCGTCATCTGCCAGCGATTTCAAACTACGGTTACCGACCCCAACTTTGTATTTATCGAAGAAATGAATATTCCGCATTCAGCGGAATTTAAGAAGATTACAAAATTACACGAAATCCACCCTTCTTTTCGTCCTTTTCCTTCCCCTTTGTGAACGGAGATATTCAAAACCACTGACGCAGTCCCCGTTCTTTGTCTCATTCTGGCCGAGGAAGTTGCGAGAGTGTGAGCTTGTTTTCCCTCATGGAAACTCTTTCATATATATTCCAGGGAGTGCTGAAAGGAACGAGCGATCTCCTGAATGAGTGAGATTAAGCAAACATCCCCTTTGTCTATGCAAAAACGGTTATCACGGAGGTTGGTTTTGTTTCGAATCGTGGCGTGGCGCTGTTCTTCGTCGTTCAGCAGTTTTTCGCCAGTTAATAGATTAATGGCATTTCAGCTGTCTCTTCCTCATTTTGGTGTTTCAGGGGTGCAAACTTACTATTAATTGACAGTTCAAATAGGTACGACCCAGCCGCTTTGCATTTATTCATTGCGTATTGTGAAGAGTTTCGTCCACATTATTTAAAAACAAAACATGGCACAATAATAGTAATAAAACCGCAAAAATATACATTTCTTTCATCTCTCTACACATAAAGAAATTCGTCAATAACATAGACATAAATATATCTTTCAGAACCAATAATTCATTGGGAATAATTTCAAAAACTCTGTCATAATTATTTAATTCACTATTCGTGAGATTGGTCATTGAAATGCTAATGTGATGCCAAAATTTTATTATGATTTATACCATTGTGTAGAAGTTGGTGGGAGTCAGCTCTAACATTTTATTTTAGATTGGAGTATTCGGGGATATTTACTGCCTTTTCGTGTTGAATATTTCATTTACATTCAGGTTAATTGAAAATATATATTTTGTATTTTTGATAAATCACGATGTATATCATTATCAAAGTTATAACAAGTATTATTTCTAAAATAAGGAAAAAACGTGATTTATCTTAAATTTTATAATCCAACAATTTTACTCGTTTAGTACATTTATTCGCAGTTTCTACCTAAAATGCAGATAGCATTTACTACCTTTGAACATCTCCTCTTAATTGTACATCTAACAGCTTATATCATAAGCAATAATATTTTCAATTCTGCTTGTTTTTTCTTCAGTATCTCTAACTCAAATTTTTATGATTGTTCACTTTCATAACATAAATGATTCACCTTTATTTCTTACTACTAATCAACAAATTGCTGCTATCAGATCCTTTGTAAATATTTTATAAAAAATAAACGTTTGATTATATATACATAAGTATCTTGTAATAGTCCAATCTAGTTATTTTCTTTCAGATATTTTTTGAGGTTTCCAACAAATTTATACAAGTCGTTTTCGTCAACTATATTCCTAGGTATTCAATTATATTCCAGTGAATCTTGTGTCTAAGTTGTCCGGGCAAAGTTATTTCTCAGGGCTTCTCTGCTTTTTATTTCTTTTATTTGTTTCAATTCTGTCTGCATTTTAAGTCTTTTGTTTTTGATTTTGGAAATTATTTTCACCTATTCGAACATTTTCATCGGCTCCATTTTCATTATTTTAGTGTTTTTATACAGGCCGTCCAAGTTTATTATTATTATTATTATTATCTCTAGCCAAATATCACAAGGTGATTCCGCAGGTAATTTGCAACACAAAAATTCTTATAGAGTATGGTTAGAGTTATTTTTCGTTGTGACTTCATTCCAGATTTTACTATTTTGTAACGTTTCACCAGTTTTTCACTTAAACCATAACATAACTTGAACACCGTATATTGAGTTTTGATTTTATATTATACGTCTATTAAATATAAGCTGTGCTCATAAGACATTAATTTAATTTTAAAAATTTTTGAATAGAATTTTTTGAAATTAAAATTATAGAAGACTAACAGACTGAATCTGCTTTGATATTCAAATATTGTAATATTCCTTCTATCAAGTAAAAAACCTCCTCATATTATTTTATTTTATATATAATTATACTTAGGTTTGAAAAACTCGTTATGAAATATCAAGTGGTTTAAAGAAAACCATATAATACCTTACAACTTTTTGTGATTTTTGTTACGAACATAGAATATCTTGGATTTTATAGTTAGTTGTGTTCAAAACGAGGATATCACTAGGTCTGTGAGGTGACTTATATTTGTTGTATTAATTTTATTTTTCTAATGTGAAATTGGACCGATGAAGACCTTATCGGAATTCTATTTTTTTTTTGAAGATATAATACGTCTTTTGAGAGATTTTTGAAGTAACTTATTTAATTACATATATTGAATATTTCAAATAAATTATATTTTTGAGAAGTCCTCAAAATTATGTTCTGTATTTTTGAAAAGGAATTAGTTTTCATAATTGTAAGATCAAACACAAAATGTTGTCACTTTCAAATATTTATTTATTAATTTTAATTGAAAATTTATATTTGTTGGGTTAGTTATTCAATTTGATATTGTATATTGAGTTTTGATTTTATACGTCTATTAAATATAAGCTGTGCTTATAAGACATTAATTTAATTCTAAAAATTTTTAAATAAAATTTCTTGAAATTAAAATTATAGGAGACTTACAGATTAAATCTGTGTTGATATTCAAATTTTGAACACTTCATAGTCACGAGTCCCGGTATTTTCATAGTCGCACATGACGCAACCAACTATCAAAACTGTTTTTGAAAAAGTTCACTGACGGCGAATTCACAAATGAGGAAGGTCCATTCCAAAGATCAAATACATGGTTAGAGATGAAGTGTTGCCTCAGGGATGTTTTTAAATTCTCTTTGGACAGTTTGCAGCCATGATCTCGAAGTTTCCCTTCAGAATTAAGTTTAAAGAGGCTGCTTTAATCTACCCCGAATAAATTGTGGAGTGCACGAAATGTAAAGATTGGATCGCCGCGAATCCTTCTGTCCACAAGTAAGGGAATATTCATGAGAAAAAGCCTCTCCTATTAGCTCGGACGCAAGATACTATAAGGAACACCCTTTAACAATGCTATGTCCTTATTCAGCATCGGACACCATACCGGACTAGCAAACTCCAAGATTGGTCGAATATACATCTTGTACAGGGCAGCACAAGTTAGTGGATCACATCTTCCAAAAGCCTTCTGTACAAGAAGGAGAGACCTACTGGCCTTGTCTAGCGTCCAGAGAGTATGATCAAACCAGCTCAGATTCGCAGTGATGATCACGCCGAGGTCACAATAGTTACTACAAGTGGTGATGGAAACATTGTGTACATAGTATCGACGACGGGGGTTATGGGACCCCAGGTGTAGAACAGCACTTTTTTTCAGTTCGGGGGACAACTGACACTCTTGGCACCATAGGCTCAATGCTTCCAAGTCCTACTGCAGCTCGTTAGTAGCGTTGTTTGGATTGCCGATCAATTTGGTCATTGGTACATTATGAATAACATGATCGGAGCATCTTGGGTAAATCCGATATATAAATAAGGAACAGAAGTGGTCCCATTACAGATCTCTGAGGAACTCCACTCAGAACAGGTCTAGAAGCTGAGAGAGCCCCGCCTACACAAACTTCAAAGGTTCGATCAGTGAGAAATGCATCAGTCCAGCACAGCAGACGATCTCGAAGATGTTTCATCTTCTGGAGGAGGAACTTATGTGGTACACGATGAAATGCGAAATCTAAATAGATAACGTAAACCGAAAGACCTCCATCCATAGACTTCGACCAGGCATTGAGGCGCTCAAGAAGGTTCGTTATGACTAAACGTCCTGGAAGAAAGCCGTATTGATAATTCGGTATGAGACCATTTTCAAGTGCAAATGAAGGACTTTCTCGTGGATAATTTTCTCAATAGAATGAACTTATCTTGGCAAATGCCCTTTTTAATCTGATATACTGTATAATAAATTTTTCTCTAATGAAGTCAGTAAAACGTCGAATCTATTATCTCCAGAATTCAGTCCCTTCATTTGATGAAATCCATTTACGAGTGCTGAGCCCATTCATTCCAAAGAAGGTAAATACATACATGTGGAGGCCTGAGGAGCTTCAGAATCTCGTCTGAATAATTTTCCAGCAATCACTTTGAGAGATTTACGAACAAGAATGGACCGTTCACAGGAAATTACCTTTGCCCGGACTTCATACATCGAATATACGAAATATCATTCGGGATGCTCCCAATCGCTCCTGAATGGCTTTCAAATCTGGTCCATATAATATTAATAGCCCCTGCTTTTCGTCCTTCCGAACCTGGAAAAATCGATGGTAAATAGCTCCTCTTACCTTTGTATCTGAACCTTTTATGTTGTTGGAAAAAGGTCCTCTTTCCCGTTATGAATGCAGACAGCCGGTGATGTCGGCATATTTCAGAACAGGCAATGAATCACTCGCGAGACATATGTATATTCCTCCGGGACCAGCCTTCTTCCCTCACGGGATATTCGGATGTGAATATTGTATCACATTTTTGAGTCTTTCAGGCATTGACATGGAAGATCCATTTTTCAAACGTCCTCTGAACGTGTTCTGTAATCAAATCCCCTCGACAAACGTTGGGATCTGCTGGTTCTCAACCGCAACAAGTATTTACAAAACTCTGGCGATCTCGGGATTCCAGTGGAGTCCTCAAGGAATTCTGTGATAAGAAAGGAGAATATCTATATGGAAATTATATGCATCAGATTTATTCTCTCATTGTAAACTCTCTTCATATTTTTCCCACTCAGATAACAAGAATGCTGTAGGCTGTTCAACTCGTCTCGTAAATAAAATAATGAAGGGGAACGGAAAGTAATGTCGTTTCTGCGCATGTCGATATTTGATTGTCATTTGTACTTCGAAGTCGTTGCATAGATATTTTAAGGTTATTCTTCTTCTTCCTTTCGAAACGCAGAGCTCTGAGCAGCAAGTACTCCCCTTGCAGGAATTAGAGCAGCAGCTGGCCTCAGCAGTGATGTTATGTATCCACAATCTGTTCTATGAAACATTAGTTTTCCCACCATTAGTAATGGGTTGATTTCTGGGACTGAGGAGTCTAGGCTGAACCTATATCAACCCATGAGGTAATGTTTAACATTATTTAAAAATAAACGCCCTTGGTTTTGCCCACCAGCTCGAAGTCAAAACACCATAACCTCCTCAACCCCTTCCTGAAGGAGGGCGAAAGTAAATCAGAACCAGCTTTAATCATGTGAGGAACTGAGATCAACCTAACATCATTTGCCAGTCTATCTACCCTTTCACTGCCTAAAATATTAGAGTGACTCGGCACCCATAAACATGCAATTCTCAAACCAGCATCCCTTGCCACCATAAGCTACTCCAACAAGTCAACCATATTGACTTCAATATTTGAATCATTTTTTTTTTTTGATCTGATACACTCAAGGGAGCTGAGGAGTCACTAACAATTAAGACATTTCAAGGTTATTGTGACTTGTTCACTTCTAAATCATCAAATATTAGACTTTTTTGCATTTTTGGGTGAAATGGCAATCCAAATACCAGAAGAGCATATTCGGTATTGTACGATTTTTGAGTTTCGCAAGGGTCGCAACAGTTGCGACCAAAAACATTTGCGATGTTTATCCAAGTGTATAAGACGTTCGTAAATGCCAAATATAGTTCTCTAGGTTCAGATCCAGTAATTTTGATCATCCCAAAAAGGCGGTTTTGTGTGTTTGGTGGAGTATACGCGGAGTTGTTCATTTTGTAATGAAACTTGAAAATTGGACAAACTGTTAATGCAGATCTTTATTGTGAACGATTGGATCAAGTGAACCAATCTTTAATCGAAAAGTGTCCGGCGATTGTAAACAGAAAATGTGTTATTCTGTAACACTACAATGCAAAACTGACCTCCTCGATTAAGATGTATAAAACAGAAATGATTAAGCTCGAAACGCTGAAAATCACTCCGTCACTTCTCTAAATACAGAATCAAACACTTTCAGCCGTTGTTATCACTAGTTGCGTTGTGTATGTTAACAGTTAATAAATAAGTTAATAAATTCAAATAATTAACGTATCACCTCAACATTCGAAAATTTTCTGGGTTAGTCTAATAAAGTAAGCAGAGACTCTAAAAACTATTTCTCCCAGAACTTCATTCTTCCAGATCATCTGTTTATCCTGGATACTTCGATCCAAAAGTTCAGATTCTCCCTACATTTCCTTCCTGACTAAATTCAGACGCAACTATTATCCAAAGCATGTTGTTGGTTCCGATGTTCCATTATAAAAGCCAAGACAAAAAAAAACGCTTAACCCTGAACATTCTCGATTCCTTTACGACAAGCGTTCCAGTCTGCATTTTTATTCATTGTTTAGAAGCGTTTTCCGTGTTGTTCCGAAATTGAATTCGCAATTGTAGGAGATAAAGGGGAAGTTAATGGTTCAGACGTTGTGCTGTTTTCATACAGTTATCGTTATTGCCTTATTGAATATTGGGTAATCTTGTATATCATGAAAGCAGATTGAGTTTCATGATATTGGGGCGTGAATAATTGAAAAGAGGGAAGGGGAGTTTTGGGTCGAATCGCGTAAATAGGATTGAGATGGATATATGTTCGATTGGGAAGAAGTTGAGGAATGGTAATTTTACCCTGCATACCAATTGATGGAGGTCAACTATACTGAATGAGAAAAAAGCTTACCTGTATATATAGTCCATCTAGAAATTATCCGCAAAACACAAAGATCAATTGTAATTATTTAGTATATATTTTTGATTCTTGAATTAGAAAATTAAGACAAAATATTCATCTTATTTACTTATACAACCTCTATTTAACTCTAAACAATTGACCAAACGTCGAGGTACACCCGAAACTAGATCACCTCCATAATTTTCGGTGATAGTATTCCAAGACTGTAAAACTGACTGAATTAAATCACCTTTATTTCGAGACGCTGCTCGTTCAACTTCAATCTTCATTAGTCCCCATATGTTTTTAATGGTACTAAGATCTGGTGAAGCTGCTGGCCATGAAATGGATGTCACTTAGTGTTCTTGCATCTAAGCTTGAGTATAGTCCTAATTATAGCATCTTGCATTATCCTGCTGAAAACGCCACCCTTCTAGATATAAAGCATGCGCCGTTTCAAGGAGAAAATCGTTTAGAATGCCAAAATACTTTTCACTATTAATGTTACCATCAACTATACAGAGAGACGTAGCACCACGCTGAGATATTGCTCCCCAAAACAATATTTTGGTGGGAAATTTGAACGGTAACAGAATTTTCAATCGATTTCCACCAAGTTGCGAAACTCCAGGTGCGGATTTTGTCGTCCTGGGGCCAATAAAGCGTTTAAATTGTTTCCCTTAATCTAACGCGGTCTTCCTGAAACTGGTCCATGCCTCATATCCATGCTATTTTTTATCCTCTTCATTGTCTCATATAAAGCAATTTTTCCCAGTTCAGAAAAACTTTTCTTTACAAATATTCTACCTGTTTTCTTTTTTCTAGTTGCGACATTATTTCATCAATTGTATACCTTTTGGCAATCAACAATATTTGACAAATTGTGTTGCCATGCAACTTTGACCATAGTCGGCTATCTGCACAACCTATTTAACATATTTCTTTTGTCTAAGAATGTTACAAAAAAAAAGTATATTGAAATTACGAAAATAATACATTTCTGATACTTTCTAGACGGACTATATTTTAATGTCATAAGTTTTAAACTTATATGAATAATAAAGAATGTCGTGAATAATAATTTTTCTTCAGATGGTATATATATATCATTGTTTGTACATTCACATTTTCACATCTATTGTCCAATGAAAATGAAAATTTAATATAATATACTACGTCGTTGAGAAGCTTCATAAATAAAGTAGTTTTTGCAGATAATTTCCATAGGGTTTTAGGGGGAGGAATATAGATTAAATTTTGACCAAATATGATGGCTGTAGAAAATTTTATAATAATTTTTTCCCTAACCACCCTATAATGAGCAAGAATTTCATACAAATCTTCATGAAACCACCCTAGTCTAAGGAGGATTTTCCGCGCTCTCCAATGGTGTACAATGAATTCTAATTAAAATTATAGTTTTCAAGTTGTGTTATGTTTCTAGTGAAAAATTGGTGAAACATTACAAAATAGTTGAATCCTTAATAACTTTACAGAGACGGATAATTAGACCTTAATCTATAGGAACTCTTGAGTTGAAAATTTCCTGTAAAATCTTCTTGTGAAATTTGACCAGAGAAAACTTGAGCATCCTGTATATTACATCTTCAGTTTTCAATCCCTAGAATGAACCAATCTGTCAGAAGCTCACTGAAGGAATTAAGAATTTCACTTGATGCATCACCTATATTGGGCGAACATATTTTTTCATCTACGGCCTCTTTTAATACTCAACATTTATTATGTAGAAAAGAGTAAACCAATACAACATAACTCAACCTGTTTTCTGTTTGAATATGAAGGTTCAAATCCGATTAATATAGAAAATTTATCACTAAGTATTACGATTTGAAACAAGACCTGATATTTTTGCTGGTGTCGCTTTATTTATGAACACAAGCAAACATGGAAAATCAGTTAACTATTCCAGGCACGTAACAGAGAGACCAAACTAATCGTCTTCTTGCTCTTGTGTTTTGAATTCCAGCATTCGAAATATGAACCGTCTACTCGAATTTATCTCTTAGCTGATGCCGTATTTGGATTTAACAATTCATAGCTTTAAAATTGTATTACGGAACTAAGTATTTAGTCATGATGAAATTAAGGAGTGAAATAATTTAGAGTGCCCGATAAGTATCTATAATTGAACTGAACTCATCAAGCGTTGTAGGTTACGTCTGAAGGAGATGCAATCGACCAAAATAAACTATTTCACAGTGAATGTCTCATCTGATAATTTGAACATTCATAAACCCACTGAATTTTATTGATTTACATTTCGATATTCTCATTACGTTCAATTGACCATGCGATGTTTTATTCTACAGATTAAATCAAATCAGATTCAATATTTTATTTATTTTTGATAAGTTTTTATATCTCGTTATTGAAAAATAATTCAAAAATCCTTTTCGTTTCAGGTATGTACCAATTCTTGTCTTGTGTGAAGAGGTTAAGCCGATATACAATCTAGTGAGTACTCATATCCACGTGTCCATTAATGATTGCATGCACAAATTATTCAATTCAAAGTATCCAAAATCAATTTCTAATAGACCAATAATAATTACTCCGAAAGCTTACCTTGTTACAGAGACGAGCAGTGTGTTATTTACTATAAATGTAACTTCCAATGGATTCTGTACCATCGGATCCTAATTAAAGCTCCAGAATTATGGTCAAACAGAACACCTGCAGTCTAGTTCAATATTGGCCGGATAATGTTTGAATGGAATATTGGATACTCCCTGTTATTTGTACAGAACAGTACGTGCGTTTGAGGCAGATCAAAAGAAGCAGTTTTTCCCATATCGACCTAACTGCGACATTCAAATCATTCCCTTCGTATTGTTATTAGTGAATTAACGATGAATGGGGAGTGACAAACAGGTGTCTAATAAGACGAACGGATTCAATTCTATTTTAGTGAGCAGTATCTTAATCGTAGAAACGATGTTTAATTCGAATCTATTGTCTTCAATATCAAACAGAATAATTTCTGTTACATCTCGCTACAAATTTTAATTTTACAAAATTTCTGAAAAACGTTTTGGAATTAGATTAAATGTCTTAGAAACACTGTTTCTTTTTATTAGACATATACGATTAGAACTAGTCAAATGGCTATAAAAGGAGATAAAAAATTCCAAAGAGAATATAGAATATTGATCGAACTTACTCAAGAAACTTCTAGATGAGACAGTATGTTTCATACAAGGATTACGAAAAATAAGTTCCACTCCAAAAATGCCCAACATAAACTTAAGGAATTCCTCTCTTTAAAGACTACTTTCCAAAAAACTCTTCAAAATTATGTAGCAGATCTTCAAAAAGCCTTTCGAGATTCTCATCGATAATCATCAGCACTTTTTCCTGCAGATAAAATGAAAATATTCAATAAAAAATATCTGTCGTTCTTACACGACCACGTGTTATGTAATATTCGAACAACTACAGAGCACAAATGGTCTCCTAGTGGTGAAACATTATAAAAATTTCATTTAAAATGATTCGCACAGTTTTTATGTTTCACAATTCATTCAGAATCCTTTCAGCCTTTCGACCGTCTTTGAAGGAGTGCAAAATAGAATTTAACTTAAAATTGAAAAAGGTTTTCTTATTACCTTTAGGGCATCCATGTATTTTTATGGCGCATCCAATATAGGGGTGTTGACGAATAGTATTTGGGAATTTGTTAAATTCTCCTTTTTCTTAATGGCTCTTTCGACTGAATGAATCTCCAAATAGTCCATCAATTTACCCTTATTAACATTATATAGTAGAGTGACATTTTTCTCACTAAAAAAATGATTATTTTCTATACAATGTTCTGCAAAACCGATTGATTAGACATCCTATGTTATTTGATTCAATGTTGTAAACATCGGCCTGTCTGTCCTATATATGAATCATAACTATAATCACAATTAATTTGATAAATCCCTGATTCGGAAAAATTTGGGTTCCTTTCTTTATTATTCACTTACATCTTAGCTAAATTATTTCTATTTACTGTTAAAGAACTAATTCCCATTTTATGAAGACCATTAGATCTTAATATATGTCATAGTAATAATAAGATCGAATTCGGCATTTTTAGGAAACCTACCACTACTAATACTATAATCCATTCAAATTCCAGTCAGTCATGGCAAATTAAATTGTCAACACTCATGGACTTTTGACGAAGTCAATTTCTGAAAAGAATTCAATATAATTAAAACAATATCCGTGAACAATGACTATAGCATTGCAAGCATTGACAAAATGATAAATAAGAAAATTTACCACAATATTTAAGAAAAAATTATATCAATATAAATGATCCTTATAAAGAAAAGAAAACATGGTTTCAATGGCTTTCATAAAAGGTTTCAGCAGTAGGATCTCTAATGTTTTTCACAAAATAGGAATAATTCTTAAGCAGTATATAAAAATAATTAAGCCAAGATTTTGGTGAACAATAAAGAAAGCAACCCTAACTTTTCAGAATCGGGGATTTATCAAATTAATTGTAATGATGTCAACAACATAGAATCAAATAACATAGGACGTCTATTTTGAAAAACCAGTAATCAACCGGTTTTGCAGAACATTGTATAGAAAATAATAATTTTTTTAATGAGAAAGTTGTCACTCTATAATGTTAATAAGGGTGAATTGATGAACTATTTGGAAATTCTTTCGATAAAAAAAGCCATTGAGAAAAAGGAGCATTCAAAAAATTCCCAAATACTATTCGGCAACACCCCTATATTGGATGCTGTTATTTCCATGCGCCATAAAAATACACAGATGTCCTAAGGGTGATTAAAGAGTTCAAGTTCAGTTCCTTTTTGTACACCTTTGAAGATGGTCGGAATATCGAAACACGTATCGGGATTCTGAATAAATTATGAAACATGAAAACTGTGTGAGTTATTAGGAGTACAAATAAGTTTCCGCCGTTTTATTGTAGATGGCGCGGCACGGAGTTTCGGTTAGCTTTCGCAGATGATAACCGGCTCAAAAAATAGTTTGGACATTCAAGAACAACATAACCTATTAATATCATTGATTTTATATTGGAAAAATATAATTTTTATAAGTTGAAAATGTCAAAATTTAAGCCAAGTAAGCGTCATTTGCTGAAAATATTAGTTTACTTCCTTAATTTAAAGAAATCTGCTGCTGAGGCGCATCAATTGCTCGTAGAAGCATATGGTGAGGCTGCTTTGAGTGGGAGAACGTGTCGAGAGTGGTTTCAAAAGTTTAAAAACGGTGATTTCGACGTAGAAGACAAAGATCGCAGTGGAAGGCCAAAAATTCACGAGGATGCAGAATTGGAGGAATTATTGGAGGAAGATTCATCTCAAACACAAAAAGAAGTTGCTCTAACATTAGAAGTCACTCAGCAAGCAGTCTCACATCGTTTAAAATCATTAGGAATGATTCATAAACAAGGAAATTGGGTTCCGTACGGCGGAAACTTATTTGTACTCCTAATATTTTAAGTAAAATTGTTTACATTGGAACTCAATGATATTCCTCAGGAAATATACAATACCTAATTATAAACCATTTTATTGTAAAATTCCACATCTATTGTCTTCTAACCCTTCTAAACGAAAAAAGAATCGCTCCATCGGACCCAGGTGCGCCAATAAACTCTCCGATTCATCATCACGAGCTACTGCCATTTCGGAACTTCAAAACTCAGGTGTTTCTCCGTCCGTTTGTCTAATTGCAAGACGATTCACCGCAACAACCCGGACGGAGAGAAAAACGACAGGTTTTCCCACGAACGGGAAAATAATTTTCCTGAGCTCCTCCGCCCCGGATAGCACAGGCATGTTTCCGGATCATCCGGGATTCGTCCGTGTTATGATTAACTGGGAAAGTTTTAATACTTCTAAATGGTCTTCTGCTCGGTCGAAATAGCCGGCTTTTATTTTTGCGAGATGGGTATTTCCGCTAGTTGGGGAAAAGTGTAAAACGGCGGAGGAATTCCGAGGGAAAACAAGTTTTTAAGAGGTCATTTCGCGGACCTGCGGAGTGCTAATTGAAGACGGTTTTATCATAGTTGGTAATGAGCGTTTGCTAAGAAGCATTACCTGTTAGCACCGCCTCGGTCTCTACTTCATAAGAAAACTTCTTAGAATATTGCGAATATCCGCAAACGTCAATCCAGAATCTTATTATTCCTTGTAATTCGATTTCAGCGACGGTTTGCGTAATGAAAATTCTGCAGGAGCTTGACTACTTCAATCACATATACCTTGATTGAAATTTCAATTCATCACCTACTTAATTGTCTTTCTCATCTTAGAAGGACTTTCTATTGGGTCGTCCATTTTATGATTTCGAGATTGACATTGAATGAAGCATGTTTCTACTTTTGACAAGTTGAATATTTATTTCAATATATCGTTTAGTTCTTGCCATTTTAAATGAAGAAAAGGGGTGAGAAGTACTGTTAAAATGTTAAAACAACATGGCTTCTACCTTCTGTCAAATCACAGTTATCCCTATCGAAAATTCTATCACTCTAAAAAAATACTCGATATAAGGATTGGGTTGAAACCATTGTTGAATGCTATTTGTTTGATTATAGTGAGTTCTTCAGAAAAATTTTTGGGTTTATTGGTACTTTTAATAATATATGGATAAAGCTATTATAGGGTGACATTTTTTCATTGAAAGGTGATAGAAGTTTTATTTATGGTGATATATGTGTGCGTAGGCTGGGAAATATGTTAAATTCATGTGAATTATTTAATCTTGTGTAAGAAATTCAGTCTTCGGTTTTTTTTCTCCAAAGGTGAATTTGATGGAAGTGTGTAGAATATTAATAAAATGTTAAAATGTACTGAAAGATTCGGTTGATCACATGGGGTACTGTATTATGCAGCTGTGGCGGTCATTTGAATGATATTGTTTCTCATTCGTGTATATCGAGGTTCAACTTTTCTAATAAACTAATGAACTTGAAAAAGTATTCATTAGTTCATTATTTACAGCCGATCAAAATTTCATATTTTGAATTGTTCACCCCTTATTACAAACTGTTTCATGGCAGACATTACTTTCCGGGAACTAAAACCATATTCGGCTCAAAATCCTCAGGTTGAAAACTGAAAGAACGAAATGACAGGAGCTCTGGTCGCTAGCGTGCTCAAGAAAAAACAAATTATCGAAAACCGAGAGACCGAACGAGGTTATTCAATTCGCAGTTTATCCGCCCGCCTTCCTGAGTAATGAGCTCAGTTTTCCACCGGAAAACCTACAAGCTCTTGCCACTTTTCACGGAATTTCGCCTGAATAATATAACAGATCTGTCAATGCGGGCCTCTGCGTGGGGATCTGAAAGTTTAATGAAGTTGGGAACGGAACGATGCCAAACGTCTTAATTCGACCAGTAGAAATGTTTCACCGAAAAACATTTTTATTTCGGGGTCACGGGAGGAAGTGAAAAAGTTGGCCGTGTCAAAGGGAGGGAAGAGAAGTACGTGAGGGTTTTCGAATGAATTAAAAGATCACCGGGTCGACGTAGAAATATGACGGCTTTTCCTAAGCCTAATGAAGTTTCACGGAGACGCTGCGGATGTACCTTTGGGATTGTTTGTTGGAAAACTGATTCCGTTGGATTTTGGCACGACGTCGCCATTTTTCTTGGGGTCGTGTCGTCCTAACTGGACGGCGTTGAAAAATGTCATGTTTGTGCCTTAATCGGGTCAGCTCAGGGTTGGAATAATTAATTCTTGGGGCTCGTGTTCTCGTTAAGGTTTTAATTCTCAGTTTTGCGTTTTTTGCCTAGTGGTACCAGGTCATTTATCATTTCGCCCTAAAATATGAATTTTGGGACCAGAAAGACCCAAACGCTTGATTGTACTGATAAAATTTTACTGATTAAATTTTTGTGATCGAATTCAAAGTATAAGTCTTAAATACGACCCTTCTTCTTCTTTGCTCCAAGTATTAGGCAATGTTGCCTATTTCGGTGCCCACCTTTAGCGTGGTCTTACTATATTCCTACTGCGTTTAGTTCGTTTCTTATGTCTTCATTCCTGTTTTCGTCAACACTACAGGCTAGAGCAGCAATATTCTCAGTTGTCCTTGAGCGGCGCACACGGTTTCTATTCTTCATATCACTAACTTGTCCCAACAGCTCAAAATTTTCCACCGGTTTCACTATTGTTGGCAGAAAATGTACTTCATGACGACCCAAAATTGCTTTTGTTTTGCGAAGTGTGACTGCAAAGTTTTCACCATATGTGACTTTAAACGATTTCACTGCCTTGTTGAAACATGCATCGTTCTATTTTTAGCGATGGCGTAGTTTTTCCTTGTCAACTGTGGAAAGAAGACAGTTTCAAAAGTGACAGTTGCCCAGATAGCGGTTTATTCAAAATTAAATCTCTTATTGGAAAACCCGATATAACATATCTAAGCGAGTTATTCATGATATCTGATAGTATATCGCTTAATGACAACTTAGGATTAGTATAATAGGAATTTTATTATCTCCGCTGCTAAATTTATTATTATTGATTTGGCAAGGTTTCCAGTTGCATGAGTGTTGTTTGTTTCGAATATCGGGTGTTTTTCTTAGAGTAATAAAACTTTAAATTGAAATAAAACACATTTAAATTAAGATTGGAGGCAATTTTTTATATTCGAAAGATAATTTTATGACATTTATGTTTTGAAATTGATTTCTGGCATATGTCCACCACGACTACCTCTGAGGAACCGCATTCAAGCAGACCTATTTTGGACCACTTTTTCGAGTAATTCAGGCCTTATTTCATCTATAACAAGAGTTATGTTGGCTTCCAAAGCGTCTATTGTTTCTAGTTTATCAGCATAAACCAATGACTTGACATAACCCCAAAGAAAATAATCCAGTGGAGTTATGTCGCATGATCTTGGAGGTCGATTAATTGGACCATTTCTCGAAATAATGTTATCTCCAAATTTTTCTTTCAATAAATCAAACGTTACGGTAGCAGTATGAGGTGTAGCACCATCTTGTTGGAACCAAAATACTTCTGGGTCGATACAGTTCAAATTTTGAAACAAATAGTCATTGATCATCGATCTGTAACGAGCACCATTCACTGTAACATTAGCTCCAGCATCGTTTTTAAAGAAATATGGACCGATGATGCCTCCAGCGTGTAAAGCACATCATACAGTGCATTTTCAGGATGCAATGGAACCTGCAGAACTTCTTGAAGATTGGTTTCACTCCATATACGGAAATTTTGCTTGTTTACATAGCCGTTCAACCAGAAATGAGCTTCATCACTAAACACAATTTTACGATAAAAAAGTGGATCAACTTCTAGCGCTTATTGTGGTCAAGTGGCTTTAGCTCTTGAAACAGTTGGATCTTGTATGGGTGTACACCAAGATCTTTACGCAAAATTTTCCATGTGGTTGATGCACAGAGACCAACTTGTTGTGAACGTCGACGAATAGATGAATCTGGATCATCATTAACACTGTGACTTACAGCAGCGATATTGTCTTCTGTACGTACAGTTCTTCGTCTTGTTGTTGTTGTTGCATCGAGTAGAGAAAATGTTGTCCGAAATCTATCGATAGTTCGACGAATAAGCTGCTCTGGTGAACGATTATGTAAACCATAAATTTCACGAAGTTCTCTATAAGTTTGGCGAATAGAACACTGATTTTGAAAATAAATGTCAACAATTTGTGAACGTTGTGGCGTATTGAGTCTTTCCATGATAATTTGTCAATGCTTACTGAACAAAAATGTCAAAACAACATGGCTTCTACCTTCTGTCAAATCACAGTTATCCCTATCGAAAGTTCTATCTCTCTAAAAAAACACCCGATAGAAGAATAAGGTATAGGTGTTCGTGTTTAATTAATTAAAGGAGTGTTTACTACTTTGATGAAAACCTTATCAAATTTAACCGCAATTTCTTCTTTTTTAAAAGCATTTTTCTAAATTGAGAAATGATTAGAGCCACTGACGAAATTATTGAATTAAGACTCTTTTGCGCGCTTGTTCAACTGTTCCTTTTCCCTGAAATTTGCTTATTTCTGAATAGCTTCTTGAAAAAGCTACGTTTAATGAATAAACATTTAGCCTTTTTGTCGTCATCCCACATAAACCCGACCGTGTGAGTTTTGCTATGGTTTTTTAGCGCTCAACGCTGCTCTGCTCACAAAATGTTTGTTTTGTTTGAATCTTCTAGTCATATGATCCCCTAAAATTTTGCAGAAACATGTTTGTTGTCATTCTCCTTCTAAACCCAAATTTCAGACCAATTTATTTTGTAGTTTGGAAAACAGCAATAAATATAAGTACAAATTTCCAATGTTAATAGCTAAGAAACCATCGGATTGATTTTGCATAATAACAATCTCTACTGGGATATTCAAGTTCAAAATCTACACCGGAAATTTGAAATATCTTTCTTTTTCAATTCGAGAGTTATAATGTTCAAGTTTGCTCTTACCGCTCATCTGCTAACAATTTTTTTCGAACCTCTGATCATGCGATTCTCACGAAATTTCGCCAAAACATGTGCTCTATTATTCAACTTGCAAATACCGAATTTCAGGTCGATGGATTATACAGTTTCGAAAATATCGAATTGTATCAATCCTTACTTGGTGAAAATCCATATTAAATAATATTGAAATAAGGTTATTCTGATTTTCACATAACTCAATAGTTATTCAAAATGTGATCTTGCCTGATGATGCTACTGTGATAGCGAAACAATTGTTGTGAATATAACAATAAAAATTTGTGAAAATCAGAATAACCTTATTTCAATATTAGTTTCGAAAATATAGGGAAAACATGAAAAATTTGCATATGTGAATACCTGCGAAACTATTGAACTGATTTTACCCGTTAACAGAAATATTCGATCTATTCAGACCGTTATCCTTCCCTTAAAGTTTCAAGGCTCTAGCTCTTTTCGTTCAAAAGCTAGCTTGCTTAGGGATTGACTGGCCTTATGATCTCGGATTCTTTTACACTGAGTCCAACCTGGAACAAGCGCGCCAAAAAGAAAACAAAGGTATGTTGATGGAAGAGAATAACGGGTAATCCATTTCGTGGTCCGGATTTTCACAGCCCTGTTTCAATGACATATGTCAAATAGAACTGTGATCCGTAGCCTTATATGTTCAGTTAAAGGTAAGTCATTTAACAATATCGATCGTTTATCTACTGCTGAATGTGTGAAAATTGTGAAAACTTACTACAAAAACAATGATTCTTTAGTAAGTACGTTTCGTGCATTACAGGCAGATTAGGGTCGATATGAGCATCCCCATCTGAGCGTACAGTTGGTAATACAGTAAAAATATTCGAAAAGGCTGGATCTGTTACTGATGTCTTAAGACCTATACATCATCGAAATGCATCGAAAATATTTCTACTGTGAGTGAAAATGTTGAAAGGATCCAAATTTATCAGTTCATCGGAGCACATAACATTTGGGCATCCCTTATGGCACGCTAAGGCGTATTTGGATATGGATTTACATCTTCATCCTTGTAAGGTTCAGTTGACACAAGAACTGAAGCCAGCTGACCATAGAATGCGTAAAACATATGCCAATTGGATGGAGTAGTCCGTTACTTTGTGATAGTTCATTTTAATGGAATGAAATAAGAAATTACTTTGTTTTCTATCACTCTTTATTATCACTGATATACAGTGACTCGAGTTTCGTAGTGTTTACTACATTTTCAAACTGAATGAACAAATTAGATCTCAACTATTATAAATGCTGATTGTAGGCTTCGGCAGAGCTTCGAAGAGAGGGGTTTTCCAAAGTTCCGTCTGTTCGTTTAGTAGTTTTATTAGTGGTACGTGCCTCTTATATTTTTTAATTTCTATGGATTCCAGGATGTCAAGTTTTTTCCCTTTCGCTTCCACGTGCAAGATAACAAGGCTGTTCAATTCTGGGAACGTGTGACCTTTCCATAAAAGGTACAAAGAGCATCAATCTGCTTTTAGGAACCGGAAGAATAATTCCAATTTTGCGAACTATTTCTTCAATACAGATCACACGTTCCCAGAATTAAACAACCTTGTTATCTTGCACGTGGAAGCGAAAGGAAAAATCTTGACATCCTGGATTCCATAGAAATTGAAAAATATAAGAGGCACATACCACTAATAAAACTACTAAACGAACTTAGGAAAACCCCTCGTTTCGGAGCTCCGCCGAAGCCTACAATCAGCATATATAATAGTTGAGATCTAATTTGTTCATTCAGTATGAAAATGTAGTAAACACAACGAAACTCGAGTATCAGTAGTAATAAAAAGTGATAGAAAACAAAGTAATTTCTTATTTCATTCCATATGCCAATTTGGTGCTTGAACAACAACGTTTGGATGACGAGGCACATTTTTCACTCAGTGGCTATGTAAACAGGCAAAATTGTCGCATATAAGGCAGTGCAAATCCTCATGTAACTTTGAGACACTATTACATCGACAAAGAGTTACTGTATGGTGTGCAGTTTGGTCTATTGGAGTGTTTGGCCCGTACTTCTTTGAAAATGAAGAAGGTGTCGCTCAAACCGTCAATATTCATCGCTGTAGCCAAATGACACTTAACTATTCTACTTGAATTATTGCTTTATTATTGTACCTGTTAATTATATATACATATATTTGTTATTAATCACATAATGGGCCAAATCAATTTAACAGACGAACTGCTTTCCATGATACGCAAGCAGAGTTTGAGTTCCTCGAACTTTCCGTTTGCAAATCGATCGTATGAAACGAGGAAAACGATGTGGAAATTATATGGTTCACATCGACCGTATGCGGCGCTTGCGTTGGAAACAGAACGCACATCTCTCTCGACGCGATTCAAATCGCGTCGACCTGTGTGCGGACAATCGAGCTGTTGCATTCAAACTCGAAAGCCTTTTTACCGTAATTGAACAGCTTAAGAGCTTCCAGTTGATTTGACTACGAGCGAACCTATAAATTATACGGGGAAATTATCGTAGCATATTCTACCCGATAAAAACTCAAAGGAAGTGGTATGCATCGAAGGATAGTAACATCGTCTCTCTGCCGTTCGAGTCATTATCAGATGAGACGCTGAAGACGCACCAAACCCCTAATTGACTCAATTATTAATGGAAATACACCGGATATAAACGGAGACTTTACGGACGACGCAGCTCACGGCCACAATTAAACGCTTCACATCCGGTACAAACATTCGTATTTAATGGAGCAATTTGCAGAAAAGTCTGAGAACGGGACCAATTTAGTGTTAATATTTTTGAGAGCGCGTCAAGAAAAAAGCTTCGTTTGTCTCCTGTAATACCGTGGAGGATAGCAATTGAAGCGTTTCCTGTTAGGGGACTTTCATCTCCAGGAAGGTTCTGCAAGCGAGAAGTAAATGCTTGTTTTTAAACTGATGATAATAATAAGCTTGTACACTGTAGTTTATGATGGAAAAAGTATGATAAGTATATAATTTCAAATTAATCAAATATAGGATAATGGGATTAGGATAACCTTTACAAAATCACAATACTTTAATAATGCTATATTTCGTCTATATATTAAGACTTCTTCACAGTTAAAATTACTCAACAAAATATTACAGAATATTCAACACATGCTCACCCAGAATTAATTTTTGTGGGCTAATGGTGTAAACAAATCATTGAACATTCAATTTATGCATGAAATTCAGTCACCATTGACAATCCCCAATAAATAAATTGTCAAAAAGAACAATATATCAGAGAACATATAATTTAAAAATTAATTATATCGAAAGGTGAAGATTATTGAGATACAATAACCTAAAATAATATGAAATAACAGCAGACGTATTCAAATCCGAACACAAAATACATATATTATTGTTATTCCTTCTCTTCGTTGGCCTCTATTGGTCTCATATCGGTTGTTTTTTAGAGAGTATAGCTTTAAATTGAACTAGAACACATTCAATTTTTTTTATTCGAAAGATCATTTTATGACATTTATGATTTAAAAATAATTTTCGGTATATGTCCACCCCGACTAGCTCTGAAGAACCGCAATCGGACCACTTTTTCGAGTAATTCAGGCTTTATTTCATCAATAACAGAAGTTATGTTGGCTTCCAAAGCGTCTATTGTTTCTGGTTTATGAGCATAAACCAATGACCTGACATAACCTCAAAGAAAATAATCCAGTGGAGTTATGTCGCATGATCTTGGAGGCCAATTTATTGGACCATTTCTCGAAATAATGTTATCGCCAAATCTTTCTTTCAATAAATCAATTGTTACGGTAGCAGCATGAGGTGTAGCATCATCTTGTTGGAACCAAAACACTTCTGAGTCGATATCATTAAAATTTTGAAACAAATAATCATCGATAATCGATCTGTAACGAGCACCATTCACTGTAACATTAAATCCAGCTTCGTTTTTCAAGAAATATGGACCGATGATACCTCCAGTGTGTAAAGCACACCATACAGTGTATTTTTCAGGATGCAATGGAACATGCAGAACTTCTTGAGAATTGTTTTCACTCCATATACGGCAATTTTGCTTGTTTACATAGCCGTTCAACCAGAAATGAGCTTCATCACTAAGCACAATTTTAAGATAAAAAAGTGAACCAACTTCAAGTTGTTCTAGGGCCCAATCAGCAAACCAACGAAGCTTACTACACTTATTATGGTCAGGTGGCTTTAGTTCTTGAACCAGTTGGATCTTGTATGGGTATAAACTAGATCTTTACGCAAAATTTTCCATGTGGTGGATTCACAGAGTCCCACTCGTTGTAAACATCGACGAATAGACGAATCTGGATCATCATTAACACTATGACTTACAGCAGCGATATTTTCGTGTGTACGTACAGTTCTTTAAATAAGCTATTCTGATGAACGATTATGCAAACCATAAATTTCACGAAGTGCTCTATAAGTGTAGCGAATAGAACACTGGTTTTGAAAATAAATTTCAAGAATTTGTAAACCTTGTTGAGGCGTGAGTCTTCCCATGATAATTTGTAAATGCTTACTGAACAGAAATGTTGAAACAACATGGTTTCTACATTCTGTCAAATCACACTTATCCCTATCGAAAGTTCTATCACTCTAAAAAAAAACACCCGATACCAAGTACCCTGCATGAAATGTGATGAATGTTTATAGGACAGACTAAGCAATATTTGCAAAATAAAAGTAGACAACACAAGTATGATTGCCAAACTAAGCACTGTAATAAGATGAATAAAACAGCTTTAGCCAAAGATCATTTCAATGAATTACATGTTTTTTATTTTGAAAATGTCAATGTGTTAGATTATGAGGATATTTATTATAAAATATGTATCAGCGAACTTCAAATAAACGTCATATTTTGGTTATTTTAAAACTGTCCCTGTATTTAAATAAATATGCAGCTTCTTTCGACAAATTTATGGAAGTAAACACTCACAAGTCCCTCAAATGTGCACATCGGAATTTTAATCACGAGTCACCCTTCGAATTGACACGTGCTGTTTTAATCGAGGCCACGTACTCGCTGGCGTCACCATTACTAACAGAACCGGACTTAAGTTGCTAGTAATCGAATTCAACTAAACGAACTTCCAGCTTTATCCCCTTGAATTTTATATTTTGATGTGTACTACCTTCTGTTAAGGAGAAGTCTCAACTTTGAAAACGCCCTGTATAAGTAAACCTTCTTCTGAAGGATCTTTGTTAAAACTTCTTGCAGACTATTTTCCCTTCAGCGGTACAGAACAAATTTGTACAAAACCCTGAATACGTCATAAGTAATTTTCAATTTTTTAATACATCCCGACCGTTTCACGACGTACCTGAAAAGTTCTGAAAGTTTTCCAGTTACGAAGTTGCTTATGAAAAGCCCTGAGGTTTTTAATTATTAATGTCGCTCAGGGTAGATAAGTGAAATATATCGACGTAATGATGAGAAAACTTTTTCGTTTGATCGAGAAAGCTTGAGAACATCCAAAGATTAATTGATTGGCTATTTAATGATTAAAAGAAGTAGGCAGGGAAAATGGATGATACATCCTTTTTGACAGGACAAGAATGAGTAGACCCATAAAGTTAGGATTGGAAGTGCTTTATATTTGTTCGGGAAGATTCCAGCAAAATTTCGCTTTCTATGTTTGGATCGTTTTTTCCCTAGCTATTGAAATATTGTTGAAGCATTTTTTTATGTTGAAGGTGGATATTTCCTTTTGAGGAGTATTTGGGATAATTTGATCATGAATGAAAGATTGATTCTATTATGTTTATTTACAAAATTCTCTCTTTTTATATTTTAATATTTCATTCAAAAGTAGATGCTTTTTAACTCACAAAACATCGCCCAAATGGAAGTTCAAAATGAAGTATATTATGAGTTCATTATTAGAGAATAGTTTGCCAGCAAATTCTTTTTTTATGATAATTTACTCGGATAGTTTCTCATAATACTCATACCAAATAATAAATTCTGAATGTCAATAACGCATGTCTAGGAGGAAACTTCAAACTTTACGATATATGTCAAATTATTCATATTAAATTGTCAAATTGTCTAGGTAGCTGACAACTTCAAAAGAAGACAGCTTCAAAATTGACAGCTGCCCAGATAATAGGATATTCAAAATGGAACCTCTTATTGGAAAACCCTTTATTTATGCTACTTTGAAACATTCTCAAACGTATATTTCAGAAGAAATACGAAATAATTATATTTCTATGAATCTTTCGTTTCAGCTACATTTATGTATATATGAGCATCTAATGTTCAAGATATTCAACAATTGTGATCAATTTTGAGATGATTTCCACAGGAAAAATGATGTGTAATGATTCATACACATTATTACAAATTTAACCATAACATTTATGTCTTTCCAAGGTGGTGATTCGATCTCAGTTTCGGATAACACTATGACTTACAGCAGCGATATTTTCTTCCGTACCTACAGTTCTTTGTCTTGTTGTTGTTGTATCGAGAAAAGAAATTGTCGTCCGAAATCTATCGATAGTTTGACGAATAAGCTGCTCTGATGGACGATTATATAAACCATAAATTTCACGAAGTTCTCTTTAAGTTTGGCGAATATATCACTGATTTTCTAAATAAATTGCAACAATCTGTAAACGTTGTTGCGGCGTGAGTCTTGCCATGATAATTTGTCAATGCTTACTGAACAGAAATGTCGAAACAACATGGCTTCTACCTTCTGTTAAATCACGATTATCCCTATCGAAAGTTCTATCACTCTAAAAAAAACACCCGATACATATATACATGCACCATTTTCGAAATATCCATTCGAATCGCCATGTAATAAAAATTAATCAATATGGAATAAATTCTTCCACCATAAATTCCCATTATTTCATGAAAGTTTTATCGTTATAGCTGAACGTAATGGGAGTAAAATTGTTGTTTTCCGTTCGGGGCTTATAGATCCGACCTATAATAGTGGAAATTTCTAGAGGGAAAACTATGCCAAATAGGTTGAAGTTTTGTAACAAGAAGTATGCTCCATTTAAATAATCGATACAAATATTTCTGTAAATATTTACTAATGCATATACTAAATTATTAAATTTCGTTTGAATATCCCGCGCAGTTTGAATTTCCGATCCTACCTGGGAAATTGTGAATTTTTTGAATAGTTATTTGGGTCGTGGAGCTTATTTATATTCTTTACACTAAAATTTAATACATTTCGTAAATAAAATTTAATTTTTACAGCCAAAATTTAAAAAACGGTTACCTGAATAGTACTACCTCTACAGTCAAGTTAATATAATATAATAACTGGAGCACCTTAAGAATTAAAGTTTCTTCCATATTGCATGATGGCCTCTCGTTTCTCGCTTTATCGCGGCTGACTGAACCGGCTTAGTGCACTGCTTTGGAAATTAAATTTTCTTTATTTCCACCTTATCAGTATTCGATGAAAGAGTCTAAATAACGAAGACCACAGTTGGAAATTCTACAAATGTCGATAAAATCACAGAAATAATCAAAGTTGACTGGCATGTTAGTAGATATAGCATCGCCCAGGAGCTAAAGAACGACTATAAAACAGTTTTAAACCATTTGCGCCAAGTTGGATATTCTATCAGAGTTAGACATTCATTATTACATCACGAAATGATTCTGTATCACCTTAATCGATAGAATGCTCCTGTGGAACTTTTAAATACTTATTACCAGCATTAATTCTCTTTAGTATCGATTGTGCTGAATTTCCATCGTTATGATTAAACATATTAGTATCGCATGCTTCATTCCCTTATCATTCCGAACTATAAGAACTGAAATATTGTATTTTGTTATACACCAAATCCATTCGATTTATTCTCAATTCCTTCATTATACCAGGATGATTTGTGATTCATTCGCTTTATTGTTGGAAAGGATATAATTTTGATCTTTTAATTCCAAACCACAATAAACGATTACAACTTGTGGTACTTATTGCGGTAAATATTATTAACGACCTATTTTACCCGTCAGAGTTGCAAAAGTTTGTTTACGTTATGTGTTGTTAGCAATGGGAAGTTTGGTCAATCATTCTGATGTTTACAATCTAGCATTTTTAATTTTTTTGCCTCATTTCATTTATCATTCATGTCAGACATCTCCAAATACTAGGCAGAAGAGAGGTTGTGACATTTATTTATAATATGATATTGATATGATAAACATCAAGCCGATAAATTCTGTTACACTTCTCTACAAATTTCAATTTTAGAAGATTTCTCAAAACTTAAAAAAAAATTAATTAAATGAAACACTGTTTGTTTAGTCTTAGGTGTTTCAATAAGAGCGCAAGAATTGAATTGCGCACCATGTTTGACAGTCATAATGTCACATGATTATGAAGTGACAATTCGAAGGTTGACAGATGGGAGTAAACATGGAGCATTAAACGGTGGAACAACGCGCCACTATTCCACTATTGCCACTATTCGTAAAGTGCGCTGAATGTTCGATCGAAATAATGTGCCTTATTCATCTACTGTGAAAACAATAATAAAAAAATTCGAAATTACTGGTTCGGTTAGTGATTTGAAACATACGATACGAGGTAGTAAAGGTCGTTTAGTAAAAAACATCACGGCAGTTCGCGAGAATGTGGCAGAAAGGCCAAGGACGTCAATTCGCCATCGGGCACAAGAATTGGACATTTCAACAGGCACTGTTCTGCGAATTCTCACTAAAGATTTACAGCTATGTCTACAAAATCCAACTGACTCAACAACTTCTGCCAGTGGACCATGAACAGCGTAGAGAATTCACCAATTGGATACTTGAGCAAGCTGCTGGTTTTGCAAACAAAATAATTATCAGTGAATAGGCCCATTTTCACCTCGATGGCTTCGTTAATAGGTAAAACTGTCGCATTTGGGGCTTAAAAAATCCACGAATGATTCATCAGAAAGCAATGCATCCAGAACAGGTCACTGTATGGTGTGTATCGGGGTCTGGAGGAATAATTGGACAGTTTTTCTTTGTAAATGAAGAAGGTAATGCAGTAACGTTGAGTGGCGAACGTTATCGTACTATGATAACACAGTCTCTTGTGCCTCATTTGAAAGCTATTGATCTTGACGACATGTGGTTTCTGCAGAACGATGCCACATGTCATACCGCTTAAACATTGACGATCTTGCACGAGTTTGCTCCTGGTCGTGTCATTTCCCGATTTGGTGACCAGAATCAATGAAAAAAATATCTACATGCCTTGATTCATTAAATATCCTGCTTTGAAACGAGGTCAGATAGCTTAAATGAGCGAGGTCAGATAACTGAGCACTATTCATAAAACTAAGCTATTTCAGTGAAAAGTGTTAAAAAAAATTATAGACTGAATATTTGAAAACTGCTACGCGCATATGTATTAACACAAATTCGAATTATCATAAACATTCAATAGTCCATATTACCACCTCTTCTTTCAATCAACTGCCCAATACGCCTAGGCATCCCACTAATCAAGTCGTTAACGAAATTTTCAGGCATATCGTTCCATTCTTCCTGAAGGGCTAAACTCAATTCCTGAAAAGTTGAAGGTGGGTTTTGGCGATTGGATATTGCTCTCCCTAAATAATCCCATACATGCTCAATTGGATTCATGTCTGGTGAGTTTGCTGGCCAGTTCATTCTCTGGAGGAATGTTTTGAACCCTTCGTGTGCGGTGTGGTGGGGCGTTATCATCGTGATAAAAGAAATTATCCCCAGGTTCGTTGTGCAGAGGAACAATGATTGGTTCAATGATGTTTTCTACGTAGATGGCACCAGTCATTCGTCATTCGTTCAACGATAAAAGAGGGGTACGGCGACCAAACATTATAGCCCTTCAGCATATTTTTGATCCGCCTTGAAAGGGCACAACTTCCCGGGCGAAATTGAGTCACTCTAGTCTGCCTGGACCTCTTCAAATCCTCTCTCGTCGACTGTCACTGTGTAAACCGAATCGTGACTCGTCCGAAAAAAGTACTTTGCGCCATTGTGGTAAAAGCCAGTCTTGGTGGTGTTCTGCAGACGGATAGCTCTATGTCCAGGTGTACTCTCAAAGGTCTTCTTGCCCTTAAATTTGAAGAATGCGACCGTCTCCTTATGGTACTAGTTGGGACTGCCCGTCTATAGCTCCTCAAAAAATAACTTAGTTACCGTTCGATTTCTTCGGGTAAAATTTGCGATATAATGGTGCGAGTTAGGAATTCAGTTGTGTTCTGGTTAGACTTTGTCAAAGCACTGTTGATCTTCGATCTAACAGTGAAATAGTGGTCGAAACCTGTGTAACTAGAAAGTTTCGTTCCTACTTAAAAGGAATTTGAATCCGACGCCTTTCGGTACCCAGCCCAAGACTCTAACCACTCATGATAGATACATAGTGACAAAGGTTTAATGAAGGAAGCTCCATTTTTGGAAAACAACCTGTACAGTAATCTCCTCCTACGACCTTCAAGCGTGCTAAAACCTCCAAGTGCTCTAGAGATAATCAGTCCCCTCACCCACTGACGTCACCTTCACACACCCTCAGCGCCAAGGAAGAGGCACGTCCCTTTGTTATATAATGAACTATCCTCGATGGCTATTGATGCACTCAAATTACAGGACATTCAACTGGTTGCCTTTATCGATTAGTAGTCAGAGAACAAACGAAATCGGCTGCAACGCTTGTTGCGTGTCGGTCTACGGATACTTGGGCGTTGAAAAACCGCAGTGTATACACGTCTTGATTGATTAATTCCGGGTTACACGTCCGCGTTTTTGCTTGTCGGTCCTCACTTGTTACTGGGTCCGGTGTGTGTGTCGGTGAAGAATATAAATGGGGCTACTGGGGCTCCGTGATCGTTAGTCTTAATTTAGGCGGTCGCCTTAATTATTTTGTCAGTTTTTGCCGCAATAGTTTGAATCGATGATTGATTGTACATTGTCGTTTGGCTGTTAATTATCCTTTCTGCGGAGGAATTGTTTCCGTTCTTCCCTTTGTTGGTTTTGATAAGGGAGAACGATTAAATCCGCCCGGGCGGTTATTCGCCCAACTTCACTCAATTACACCCTTGGCGTTTGCTGAAAATTTGTTTAATCTCTTTAGAATGTTTTCCCAGATAATGTTCCAGATATTGAATGTTTGTGACCACGAAACTTGCAGTATAACTTACTCACTTTCTTTATATAGAAATATTTGAACATAGCTAATCCCGCAATATATTGGGCAACGAATCTCTGGCTCGGCCCATTTTCAATAAGTGCCACTATTCTCCCACAATCTTCAATTGGTAAACTCATTTCATGAAATTGTTTCTTTCAGGGAGTGGAAAACTAACTTTTCAATGACCAACTGATAAACGATGAATTTATCGTGAAGAATTATTCGAAGATAGTTTTTTTTATCAAATTTTTCAGCCCATATGTCTACATTTTGCGCATATTTAGTTAATTTTCTAATGAAGTATAGATGATGAACAAAATATTATCGAATCAATTCGAACACGTGAGTCTTTTGGAAAAACAGTGTTAAACCTTAGTGACCCGTTTTGTTTTTGCACGCCAGTGTATTTGGTTAGGTAAGGAATTTGTTTAATGATTGCTTGTACTTTGATATGTTTCAGTCGCTTAGTACAGCTTCTAAAACCAAGAGTGCTATAAAAAAATTGTGATGAAATTACAAGAAACCTGTTCTATTGAATACCCTGCAAACGAAGCCCTAGCCGATATTTTAAAGTATTGATCACGAATGGTATCTTCCTTGAAATAATATGAAAATCTGTTTTTTTATCCTGAAATGCTGTATATTATTTAGTTTTGAAACAATAGGGTTCTAATTTAGAGTCACCCTCTGACTGATATAATTTTTTTTTAAACTTCAAGTCGATAAAATTTAGAAAGGCATCATGCCAAAAAAATGCTGAACTCATCTCAAGTTCGAGCGGCTTACTGATATTATTTCCCTCCGTATTTCTCAAGTTATCAGACAGCATTTTCTTCCATAAATTTTATGGCCGTCTCCAATCTCCTTTACCTCGAATTCAGATTTCCCTCCAAATCCCTCAGAATTGCATATCGAATGAGATTAAGAGGCCGGGGACTGGCTCTTGTCCCTTTTTTCAGGCGGTTTCAAATTGCAATCAAGTCCCCAATTTCATCCCTTTGCACTTTCCGGACGATCGATAGGAGCAACCAGTTGAATGTTTGATAACTGGCGTCGAATTGATGGCAAGATAAATATTTTCGGACGTGCTTCGACTGTGTACAATGGATGTCGTACGTTAGACGGTGGTTTACCCCACCCTTGTGGGGTGAATAAATATCCCTGAAATAGGAAACCCTGATACGAAATTATTTCATTATTCAGTTATACTCTTTCGAATCAGAAACATTCACGCATGTATCGGGTGTTTTTTTTAGAGTAATACAACTTCAAATTGAAATAAAACACGTTTAAATTAAGATTGAAGCCAAATTTTTTTTATTTGAAAGATAATTTTATTACATTTATGTTTTAAAAATAATTAACGGCATAAGTCCACCGCGACTACCTCTGAGGAACCGCATTCAACCAGACCAATTCTGGACCACTTTTTCGTGTAACTCAGGCCTTATTTCGTCAATAACACAAGTTATGTTGGCTTCAAAACCGTCTATTGTTTCTGGTTTATCAGCATAAATCAATGACTTGACATAACCCCAAAGAAAATAATCCAGTGGAGTTATGTCGCCAATTAATTGGACCATTTCCCGAAATAATGTTTTCCCAAATCTTTCTTTCAATAAATCAATTGTTACGGTAGCAGCATGAGGTGTAGCACCACCTTGTTGGAACCAAAACACTTCTGGGTCGATACCATTCAGATTTTGAAACAAATAATCATTGATCATCGATCTGTAAAAAGCACCATTCACTGTAAAATTAGCTCCATCATCGTTTTTAAAGAAATATGGATCGATGATGCCTCCAGCGTGTAAAGCACACCATACAGTGCATTTTTCAAGATGCAATGGAACCTGCAGAACTTCTTGAGGATGGTTTTCACTCCATATACGGCAATTTTGCTTGTTTACATAGCCGTTCAACAAGAAATGAGCTTCATCACTAAACACAATTTTACGATAAAAGAGTGGATCAACTTCTAGCCGTTCTAGGGCCCAATCAGCAAACAAACGACGCCTATTATGGTTAAGTGGCTTTTTAGTTTTTCAACCAGTTGGATCTTGTATGGGTGTAGACCAAGATCTTCACGCAAAATTTTCCATGTGGTGGATGCACATAGTCCAACTTGTTGTGAACGTCGACGAATAGACAAATCTGGATCGTCATTAACACTATGACTTACAGAAGTGATATTTGTTTCTGTACGTACAGTTCTTTGTCTTGTTGTTGTTGTTGCATCGAATAGAAAAAATGTTGTCCGAAATCTACCGATAGCTCGACGAATAAGCTGCTCTGATGGATGATTATGCAAATCATAAATTCCACGAAGTGCTCTATAAGTTTGGGGAATAGAGCACTGATTTTGAAAATGAATTTCAATAATTTGTAAACGTTGTTGCGGCGTGAGTCTTCCCATGATAATTTGTCAATGCTTACTGAACAGAAATGTCAAAACAACATGGCTTCTATCTTATGTTAAATCACAGTTATCCCTATCGAGAGTTCTATCATTCTAAAAAAAATACCCGATATTTGAATCTTTAACGATTCACTCAACATTGTTCACTTAATATTGAGTAATAATGAACAAGATATCGCCGACTTTTACTTGAATGTAATAAAGAATCACTCGCAGCACCGGCTATTTTTCTGTCACAAAGACTTTTCGGTCAATGTCCTACCGGGTATTGAATAAACTCTCTAAAAATTCGTCCATTTCTCGTAGAAATTTTAATCCGACTTTAGACACCCCAAAAGCAATTAAACAATAAATGTCGCCTCAACTGAATCACACAATGCCTAGGTGAATGTACCTCTCGCACTATCGGAACCCTAGTTGAAATGGAATTAACGGAATTAGCCAAAAAGACTCCTGTCCAGTAAATCGAAATCCCGCATCTCTGGGATGTTAACAGAAGACAGGCTCCAGTTCAGTTGAAGTAGTACTCTCTCACAATAACACAAACAGTTTTATTGCGCACTCATAAAAAGAACTCTACTCATACTCATTTGTTGCTTCTCAAATTCAATCTCAAGGAACGTTTTTATTGACCCTCTCGTGATTATACAAATCCGCAACTAATAAGCATAAAAGTAAATGTAGTACCTTTGATACACCACACTTGTGGTTAAAGTTGGTCCCAGGGGAACACTCTTCTACGAGTAATATGGTGTATTGTGTAGTATATAGACTGATATAAATGATTTCTAATCTATAATTGCATCTTTATATTCCCCTCGAAGTATGCTTATCCTAGAATTTGCATACTAGTGGTTGACGTTTGTTCAGTTACTATTCTATTGATGAATTCGAAAAGATGTATCAACATATGAGGGAATTCTTCTGGCAGAATCTGTACTCTATGCACAAAATAATTTAGCATCTGTTAGCTTTCATTTAGAGACGACCTCAGAACATAATTCATTTATATTCTTATTCCAGGTGGCCGTAAACTCCAGAATCTTTTCTTGACCTCACAATAACAAGACTAGATAATTTACATTATTTTAGTATTTTTCACAAACCCACACATACAGATATTACAATAAATAAAACTTCAAATCACCTCACCAATCAAAAGATGTCAGCTTATAATAGTTTTATTCACAGACTATTGAATGTCCCTTTGAATTCAGATAACTCTTTGAAAGAATTAAATATTATTAAACAGATACCGTCAAACAACTGTTACCACCCCTTTCTTATAGACAAAATGGTTTCCAATAAACAAGAGAACCTTGAATTAAATCTCGTATACCCAGTCATAAAAGAGGACAATACACAGAAATACTTTTCATTATCTCATGTTAATGGGTTATCTGAAAATATTGCTAAATATTTCAGAACTATTTTCAATTACAACGCAGCTTTTAAAACCAACCTTAGTACTTACATAAAAAAAATAAGAATCGAACAAATAAAGAAAATGAATCGGGGTCTACAAGTTGACTCGCAACGATTGCCCTTTAGTATACATTGGCCAGAAAGGTAGATCATTCAAGAAAAGAATCTGAGAACCCCAAAGGAATTACATATCAGATTCCGTACATTCGTTATGTGCTAATCATCTTAAGGAATTCAGACATAATTTCAACAATAACTATGAAATTATCCACGTCGAAAGCAAAAGTTTAAGATTAGCACATTTAGAATTTCTTTAAATCAACAGGTACAATGCTCGTAAAATCTTTTTGAATGAACAAACAGATATTGACAAGTCTCCATTACCGAGTATTTTTCCCATATGGCATTTTTTAGCGGCAAACTCCAATAAACACCTTGATTTTTTATGACTTGTTCCTCCATTATTTTGTCATGTACTTAACACTGTATTTAAATTCGGTTACACTAGACACCATGAGCCAGTAGAATGTAGATACGTGAAGAAGCCACATCGTGGTGAAAAAATTTTTGTAGTATAAGCATTTTTGTGTAAATTAAAATAGTGTCTCTCATATATTTTTTAATTGAAAAATTTCAATATTTACACATTTTTGACTGTAGTGACTGAAATTTCGAAGCATTGCATCTTCAGACCACTGAAAACAAAAGGCACAGAGTTTTTAGACATCTTGAGGTACAAAAGACAACAAGAAGACAGGTGCTATAAAATGTCGACACAACAAGGAAAGGTGGTCAACACATGTTATTTAAATAAGTTTAATAACTTACATATATCTGTGTGTTCATCCTTCGTGTTCAGTTTTTCCAAAACTTTTAAGCTTACTGCCCTTTGATTCTACGTGTAAAATTTGTAAATTATCTATTGGGGGAAAAGAATGGTCATTCTCTATAAAATGAGTTGGAAATAATTGCTTGTTTTCGATGAAATGTTCGTGGAATTTTCATATCTATCCTTCATAATAACGGATATGAAATAATGATTTCAATAATTCGCCTGAAACGGATTTTTCGGCAGATCTGAGTCTCGTATTATTCCAACAAAGTATTCCTTATTCAGCTCAAGTCATCCTACGTCGGGATAACTAAGGAAATAAATTTGTACAAAGGAAGGTCTGATAACATATAAGTGTAATAAAACATGTTGAATGCGAGTTCCAGGTTGTAGAGTTGGCTTTTCTCCCAGATTAATTCAGCGTTATTAATACAATTACATTTTAACACTCCTGTTAGCGAAGGCGTATGAGCTTTAAACACTGATAACTGAAGGAATTAACGTATGCTTTTGAAACAAGTCTAGTTGAAATTTCTTAGACCTTAGAGAACCTTCAAACTTTCCTCCCTCATTTGGGGTGAACAAGAATTTGATAAATTTTAGGTATCTGATGTAATTGGCTTACTTTGTTATGTTGAATGGGAAATCATGACTGTTATTTAACTCTTTACTATGAGAATAAGGTTCATTATTTCCTCTTAAAATTATTTATTCCTTGTGTAAAGAAGTGCTTGGTATGTAGAGATACCTTTTTGAATTCTTCGAAAGTAATTGATTAAACGTCAACCAATTAGTATGCAAATTCTTGGTTAAGCATACTTCAAATGGGGGTGAAAGAGGGATGTATGTTAGACTTTAATGCTTTATTCGCAGCCTAAAATACATATGATACGAGTTCAGAGAGTTGAATTGTTTTACCCAAATTGAGGGAGTTGTTTCGTGACCAGATGTGGAATGTAATCCAGCTCGTAGGGACCATGTAGAGAATTGTCAGCAGAAGTACATATAATACAAGTGTACAATTTTGAGTTGTTGACCCAAATTGAGGTGGATACACTATCTTGATCCTGGAACAGTTCTTCCTTGAGTTTTTTCTATTGTTGTTCACGACACAGACTTCAATTTTATTGGTTTCACTTTTGAGTTCATCTTTCACAACTTAATATCTAATTACAAATGAATAATGTAGATAATGCATTCACTTCCAGGCCTTTAGTGCGTTCTGAGTAACTGGAAAAGAGAGAGTCCTTGGAAGTTTAAAGTGAAAAATGCGAAAATAAAATAATTCGAACGTAGAGATAAAAATGTTTCACAAGTTACGAGAGCTTACTTCAAGGGAATGTGCGTGGGATCAGAACTTGTCCTCAACTGAACTTTCTTAACTGACTTTTTATACAGGGTGAGTAGTGACCTATCTGACGCAGGGGATGTGTTCAACTGGTGCCTTTTTCGCTCACTGGCAAATGAGAGAGTAGGTTTGGTCCGAAAAGGTAGCCCAGGTAATTCCGATACGACAATCGTCTTGAAACGGCTAAAACGGTTCTAATGGGCTTTTAGTAATAATCTAAGGAAAAAATATCTTCGTTTTTTAATTGGTGTTTAGTCCCGTTAAGGTTTCTAGGAATTAAATGATTCATATTTGAAAGGTCTAAATTGTTGAACTCTGGGGGCGTAATTGTTACTTACCTGCAAAGTGAATTAAAAATTCTTTGTTCAAAGTAAATTTGAACACCTCGTGATGAAAACTTTTGCTCAAGGAAATGAATCTATCTGATTATTTTATTGAATGGTCCATCTTAATATTAAACCAGAAAAATACGTGTATAATTCATTAACTCTCTTAGATTTATTATATCAATACATCTAAGAATCAAAACATAATTTTCTAAATCTTTCTACGAACATCGAATAAAAGCTCTGTACAAGACAAAATCGGTAAATCAAACTAACACGTAAATTTCGCCTTTTGATGTTGCCTTATAGACGTCGAGAACTCATTAATTAGCTTCTTGTTTTCTTAACTCGGTTAGTTTATTCAATCATGAATACTTCAAGGAAATTTTCACCTGCACCTCCAGCACTCTGCCACGTTTCACAGCTGATTCGGATATAAATAGCTCAATTTTCCCGGCTTTCCCTTCTTTTCCGGCTGTTTTCATCGGTTCAAAATCCGATATGAGGCAGTGAACCACTTAATTCGCAATCTCTCGTCTCAGTTCAGATATCATCTTTATTATCGGAATCGTTTATTGAGACAAGTACCTGTCATTTTATGCTCTTGTTATAACTATTGATAATGTAGTTTAGATATTTATCCTGTGTATTGTTTACAAGTAAATCTCATGGTTCCCACAGTAGGCTGACTAAAGTAACCGATAATTTTTTGTGAAGAACTGATTGGTTCTGAAGCAAGAGGACAGTTTGGTAAATCAATGATTACTGAATTTCTCACTTATTAACTCTTAATGCAATACTACTCCTGTCAACTAGCATCTGTCAATATACATCAAATTTTGAGCAAGCTCATTGGAGTTAAAGTACGGTAAGTTAGAGTAACAGATCGCGATTTTTCATAATAAATTTGGATTATTTGAACACTTTGTTGGAGTGTGTACCTTTCCATGATTGAATGGTAGACATTGACGAACACAACTGTCAATGTCACAAATAAACAGTGGCCGCCATGCGTGAGTAATTTCAAATTGAGGCGTTCCCATTGAAAGACCCTTTATATTTCAGAGAAATCGTTATTTGATGTTGAATGGCTGTCTTCGTAAAAATACCACATAATATACGATCCGATTATTTAAAGTTATGTGAATGATTATAGTAAATATTTGTGTTTCCTAAATATAGAATAGTGATGATCTAAATTACGATAATAAGTTCGAGGAGAAACTTCCCTCAATATTGGTTTAAAACTGACAGGACTATTTATATACCAGAAGGAAATTATTTTCTGAATATTTCAAATATGGTACGGTAAATTAAATTTGGTAACGATTTTTCATCGGAATCTATGCGACCTATCTCGGTCTGTTATTATTATTTGACGCAATAAATATTTTTAGATTTGAATATTAATTGATTAATTCTTGATGCTTTTCAATTTCATCATGAACAGAAATCTAAAATTAATTTTTTTTTCAGGTACGTATGAGGATATATACCGCAGTAGTGTAAGTTGTGAAAATATTTTTTAGATTATTGTCACAATTTAATGTTATGAGGTTATAATTTCCAAAAAGTTAACTCTAAACAAGAGTTGCAAATTCCACGAAAATTTATTTGCTGTTTTTCATCTCCGAATTACGAGTCAGATATTATTCGAAACTAGTCACAGCAATTGTCTGAAAAATTACTGATTCGTTCAGCAAATCATCAAAAATGTAATTTAGTACCTGAATCGTTCAAATTGCCTTAGTTTGAATCTGCTTGATGAAGAATTTGTTGCAAAATATTTCATTTTGGTAATTTCTACCTACTCGAAAATATTCTGACTGAATTTAAACTGACTGAATTTAATTATCTTTATTTCGTGACGCTGTTTGTTCAACTTCAATCTTCATTAGTCCCCATATGTTTTCAATGGGACTAAAATCTGGTGAAACTGCTGGCCATGAAATCATTGTCACTTGGTGTTGTTGCATCCAAGCTTTAGTATAGGCCAAAGTATGGCATCTTGCATCATCCTGCTGAAAACACCACCCCTCTGGATATAAAGCATGTGCCGTTTCAAGGAGAAAATCGTTTAGAATGCCACAATACTTTTCACTGTTAATGGTACCATCAAATGTACAAAGAGACGTAGTACGAGGCTGAGATATTACTCCCTTTTATAGAATTTTATGTGATTTCCACCAAGTTGGAAACAACTTTCATCAGATATAAAGACATAATTAAAATTATCTTCTTGAAAACGTTGACAAAATTCTATCTTTCGTTCTTTTTTTAAAGGTGTCATTAAAGGGATTTTTTGTTTCCTTGATATGTAGCCTTGTCATTTCAGTGACATACGGACGGTTTCTGGACATACTTTTATATTTCGTTGATTTCCAAATCTGTTATTTAATTCGCGAAATCCCAGGCAAGAATTGTGTCGTCCTAAGGCCAATAAAGCGTTTAAATTGTTTCCTTTAATCCTACGCGGTCTTCCTGAAACTGGTCCATGCCTTTTTTATCCTCTTTATTGCCTCATATACAGAACTTTTTTCCAGGTCAGTCAATTGCACTAATTTTTAACGTTTCGAAAACCTTTTCTATACAAAAATTCTACCTGTTTTTTTTTTGCTAGTTGCGACATATTTCATTGTTTCATGGATTGCATACCTGTTGACAATCAACAATATTTAACAAATAGTGTTGCCATGCAACTTTGACCATAGCCGACTATCTGCACAACCTATTTTATACATAACTTTTGTCTCAGAATGTTACAAAAAATAAGTATCTTAAAATTATGAAAAATAATAAATTCCAGATACTTTCTAGATGCACTATATATAACTTATATAATGATATTGATATTTGAAGAGGAATTATGTGAAATTTGTTCTTTCCTCTACACGTAGATGACTATCCGTCAAAATCACAAAATTTCTCTTCGCTTTCGTATCCTCAAACCTCTGCGATGTGTCCTGAAGCTTTCAACATTCTCGTTGCGAAATGGAAGTTAACATAATATTACCTATCCTTTAACTGTCGTCCTCACTGATCCCTTTTAGTTACGCATGAGTGGACATTACCCTCTCGACGTCCTAGTTCACCTAACTAAGGAAATATAGTTCTTGACGCAGAAACGCAACATTGAAACAAAACTACTCTATCCCTTTAACACATCTTCATAAGAACCCAGAACTTCCAATTTTGAACTTTGAGTCACTTTGATTTCGCAAATATTAGCCTTTGAGGGTCCTGAAATAGGGCGTGGTTTTGTACCTATTAAAACAAGTGAATATTCTGAATTGAGATCCTTGTGTGAGCTGAAATTCTACAAGGTATCTTAATAGTTGGGTTCTTTTATATTTTTCAAATGAAAGTTCCGTAAATTCACCAATAATTGAATTAAAATGAATATAAAAGCCCGAGTGTTTTTTTATATGGAAAGAACTTTGAATTGAAATAAAACACATTTAAATTTAGATTTAAGCTAATTTTTTTTCTATTTGAAAGATGATTTTATGAAATTTATGTTTTAAAAATAATTTTCGGCATATGTCCACCACGACTAGCTCTGAGGAACCGCATTCGAGCAGTCCACTTTTGGACCACATTTTGAGTAATTCAGGCCTTGTTTCATCAATAATACGAGTTATGTTGGCTTCCAAAGCGTTTTTTGTTTGTGGTTTATCAGCATAAACCAATGACTTGACATAACCCCAAAGAAAATAATCCAGTGGAGTTATTGTATGTCGCATGATCCTGGAGGCCAATTAATTGGACCATTTCTCGAAATAATGTTATCGCCAAATCTTTCTTTCAATAAATCAATTGTTACGTAGAAGCATGAGGTGTAGCACCATCTTGTTGGAACCAAAACACTTCTGGGTCGATACCATTCAAATTTTGAAACAAATAATCATTGATCATCAATCTGTAATGAGCATGATTCACTGTAACATTAGATCCAGCATCGTTTTTGATGTAATATGGACCGATGATGCCTCCAGCATCTAGTGTAAAGCACACCATACAGTGCATTTTTCAGGATGCAATGGAACCTGAAGAACTTCTCGATGATTGTTTTCACTCCATATACGGCAATTCAACTTCAAGCTGTTCTTGGGCCCAATCAGCAAACAAATTACGCTTATTATAGTCAAGTGACTTTAGTTTTTGAACCAGTTGGATCTTGTTTGGGTGTAGACCAAGATCTTCACGCAAAATTTTCCATGTGGTGGATGAACATAGTCCATAGTGTGGTGAACGTCGACGAATAGACAAATTTGGATCATCGTTAACACTATGACTTACAGCAGCGATAATTTCTTCTGTACGTACAGTTCTTTGTCTTGTTGTTATTGCATCAAGTAGAGAAAATGTTATCCGAAATATATCGATAGTTCGACGAATAAGCTGCACTGATGGACGATTATGTGAACCATAAATTTCACGAAGTGCTCTATAAGATTGGCGAATAGAACACTGATTTTGAAAATAAATTTCAACAATTTGTAAACGTTGTTACGGCGTGAGTCTTTCCATGATAATTTGTCAATGCTTACTGAACAGAAATGTCAATACAACATGGTTTCTACCTTCTGTCAAATCACATGTTATCCTTATCGAAAGTTCAATCACTCTAAAAAAACACCCGATACTTCTGAAAATAATTTAATGTAGAATTCTGAAAATATAGAAGTGTTGGGAAATTTGAAAACGTTTTGTCGATTTCAACAAATGTGGACGCACAAAATTCGCTCATTTTTGCCATATTTAAGCTGGACAGCTATCTGTCCATTCAGCAAGCTTCCCTGTTCGAGAAAACAATTATTTACAGAGTTGCAATTGCAATGTATTTTTAGCGAGGATTAAACTTTTAATATTATATTTGTTTGAATTTTATCATTTGAAAATAATCAATAATACACCATCCACATAATCCTCCATTAACACGAATTAACGCATAGAAATCACAACGACGTAGGACCTGTTTGAACGAAAATTGTTTTGAATATAGACAAATTTTGAAGCCACTTGGAATCAGGACTGGATGGTGTGACATTTTCTATTCAAATTCAATGTAAATAATCACACTAGTTTACACAGCTGACAATGACGGATTCATATAATACGCGCTTATTCCAATAGGGTTGAAATGCCAGACATATGCACTGCAATGTATATATTTTAGCATTGTCAAAAATAGAAGCCGCTCTGAACTAAAATCGACCTGACGTCCGTTTGAAGTTCATTCCTATAGAGCAATATGTGCTTTGCTGGTCCCATCATTTATATTCTGTTTATGTGTTGTATCCTCTTCGAAATTCCTTCACTTTCATTTTGTTATGATTGCGTTTCGTTCCGTTGAAATATGTCAACACTTTTTCTGTCTCTGAAATGATTAAAAACAAAAGCTTTACACAGAGTGAGAAGAAAAACCTGGGACAAACTTTTTTTCATGTAACTTTATAAAAAAAAGAAATAAGGCAAAACAACAACCAATAATAATAACATATACATTTGGTAATAATATATTTGAGCGGTTTCGAAGTAGCTTCTTTTTGGGGGCGATACGTAGCTTCAGATGCTTCTTTTTGTCGCCAATGGGCCGCACATAGATTAACAAGACTATATAGATGGGACATTCACTGGAAAAAGTCTGAATCAAATTTGTCGCCTTTTTTGCAGCGACTGGTGCATGAAACAAATTCAACTAGAGAACTGCATTACCTCTGCCTTTAGAATACTGCATAATCGACACTTGGCGCGAATATTTGAATCTTCTTTCAGAACCATATCATTGTTAATCTATGGGGCAGCAGCTCTTCGGGCGTTAATCCCATTCCCGGTGCAGGGATTGCTTCAGCGGCTCCAATTTTTTGTGGTGTGTAGTTTTCAATCAGCCAAGCTAAATTTAGAAAGTTGATATAATGTTTATTATCTTCCTTGAAATTTAAACTCTGGTATATGCATTTTTTTAATTTGAAATAACCCATAATGTAGTTGTACATTGTATTTTGCTGGATATCATTGTGATTTTTCAGAATATATTCAGTTTAATGAGATGCAATTCAATGTTCACTTTCAGTAAAATTTAGATTTTATTTATAATGAAAAATATTTGATCAAAACACTGAAAATAACAATCCGACAAATATATTGATTCTCACAAATCTCTTGATGAAACATTTTGGATATTAATAAGGTAGACAAATACTTGGCTTGAGTTTCACAAAAATTTAATTTATATTGTTGACATACACCAGGTGTTAAAAAACAAAGTTTCAATATTTTGGGAGCTGATTATAGACCTCTAAATAAGTAAAAGTTTTCATATAAACAGAGGTCCGCAAATAAGCCGTTTTGGAGATATAAGCGATTTTAGGTTTTCAAATTAACTACTAGCGAACCAAATACGATATTCGATTTATTTTCATCTTTCAGATGGCATGTTACTTCTAAGATCCTGGTAGATGTTGGCGGCTTTACCAAAGATGGAATTTTTAACTATCGTAATAGCCATATTCGGGTGGATGAAAATCCACACGCTATTCATGAATCCAGGCATCAACAGCGTTTCAGTATAAATATCTGGCTAGGTATTTCAGGCGATCGTTTGTTAGGAACAATAGTTTTACCACGGAATTTAGCAGGGGCCGCATACCTAAACTTTCTTCAAAATTCCTTGCCTGATTTTCTAGACGTGGTACCTTTAAATCAGTGGATGAATGCCTTATGCAAGATGGAGCCCCTACTTTATACACTTGCTGTTAGGGAACATTTACATCAAACATTTCCCAGAAGCTGGATAGGACGAGGAAGCCCAGTGCCATGGCTCGCTAGATCTTCCGATTTGAATCCTTTGGACCTTTGTATTTGCGGTTATTTGAAAAGTTTAGTGTACGCGTCAGTGAATAACATCCAAGAATTGCAACATCATATTTAACTATCCTGTTAAACGATCCGAACGCAACCAGGTCTTTTCGAAAGAGTACATAATTCCTTCATGCGACGATGTACTTCCTGCATTGAAATGGACGGTGGTCATATGAAATATCTTCTTTAAGACACTAGAAGTTAAAAGTAAATCGAATGTCTTCGTATATGGTTGCGCTAGTAGTTAACGTTGTTTTTTAGCACCCGGTATGTTTCGAGTTTCAACCCTTTTTCAAAACTATTTACCAAAAGAATTTACCTAACATTACAATTTATATATTTCGGACATTAGATGGAAGTGACGGGGTTTTTTTTATTCGAGGTTGTTACCAGAAAGTTATACCTGTTGACGATATTTGTTTATTTTTAGAAACAACTAGTTATTAACAGATGTGGGTGATAGATGAAATTCCAACTGGTCGTTTGTTATCGCCAAATATCTTTTATGAGCAGAAGAGATCTCCAGATATTCGAGTAGGTCCAACTTTTTGCTTTTCTTATCTGAATGAAGAATACCTTACATATCTTTTTCAAAGTTTACGGTAAACATGCTCTTAATAAAATATAGTCTTTGAACGGGTTCAAAAAATTCAGAAGTGGTGGTTTTAATGGGAGAAGCATAAAGCGTGAGAAACCACGAAAAAGTTCACAGACAACGAATTGCAAGCCTTATTGCATGAATATGTCACTCAAACTCAACAATAACTCGGGGATTAATTGAACGTGATGAATAAAGACGTCTCGATTCATTTGTAGGAAATATGCAGAAAATGTGTTCCGCATGAATTGAATGAAAGGCAGCAAGAAAATCGAAAAACTATTTGTGAAAGCTGCTTTCGACAGATACAAAAGCTTTTCTTCTTGGAATCGTGATAGGTGATGAAAAATTGATATATTTTGACAAACGTCAGACATTTTCCACAGATATGACCACAAAACCATAGATATTCATTTACGACCGCGGCAGACTCGTTACGTGAGTTAAATAGTTTCATAATTTTTTACAGTATCCGCTTTACACAAATCAGCATTAAACAGGTTATCTGAAAAGGCTCGGCTCAAACAATTACCCCAGATTGGGTCGTAAATTTCATTTATTCGGCAACTAACTCTATAAAACGAAGCCTTTTCAATTGAAAATTATTATGGGAGCAATGAAACAAATAGGTGTCATGTTGAACAATGATCGCCAATAAATTTTTCGCTCAGATTTTATTACGCGATCACATTTTTAAGGGGACAATTAAAAAATGTTGCTTCTGTGCGTAATGAGGCAGAATTACAAGGAAATTTTTGCTGCCTGAATCTCGAGTTTCCTCCGTTCTCAGTTATTATCGTTGAAGTATAAATAAGTTCGTGTGTTTTTTTGTCGAAAATTGAAGATAATCGTAATTGGAGAAGTGCTGATCAGCCAGGCTATGTTGCGTCGATCGGAAGAGATGCTAATCGGAAGGAACAATATCTGGGCTGTACGGCAGGAGGGGTAGATCTTCCCATTTGAGCATTTCTAAGTACAAAAAAAAATGTATATAAGACAGTAATTTATTTCCACAAAAATGTTTGTACTAATACAACAATTGTTTCACCACGATGTGGCTTCTTCAGGTATTACATTGTACTGTCTTTTGTGGAAATAAATTACTGTCTTATATCAGACAGTACAATGTAATACCTGAAGAAGCCACATCGTGGTGAAACAATTGTTGTATTAGTACAAACATTTTTGTGGAAATAAATTACTGTCTTATATACATTTTTTTTAATTAAAATGAGTTTCCACCCAGTAAAGACCGAATCTATCAAATATTTCTAAGTACGTTTTAACGGGCGATGCAACATGTGTCGTGCTGCAAAGTAGCTTTTCTCGCAATGCTGGGCTCAAAAGCATCAATTGTCGTCGGTAGGTCTCCCCTGTGATCCTTTCGTTCGATTGTAGCAGTTCATAATGCGCCACACTCAACTAGTCCCACCAAATGATCTTCTCGATATAAATATTCGACTTGATGATGAGGCATCTATACGTTGTCCGACGTTTTGGATTATCGTAATGGACCCACTTCTCTTTTTGCCCTTGGAGCAGTTGTTCACACGTATATAATGGCGTTCAACTTTTGTTGGCTTCAATTCATGCTGTTTCCTACCTTTCGGATCATTCCCATTGTTTTTAAACGATGGCAAATGGCTGGTTGAATGAAGTGTTTTTGCGAGTTCTTCTTGCGTTTGTGATGGATCGACATCCTTCAATTCTTCATCCTTAAACTTTGTTGGCTTTTCGGATCGTTCTTCGTCTGCCAAATCAAAATTGCCACTTTTAAATCGGAGAAACCTTTTCTGAAACGTTTCTTCAGCTGGAGCATGCTCGCCTTAAACATCCACTAAAATACGATGACTTTCGGTAGATTTTTTCTTCATATTAAAGTAAAATTTCCTGCAAAAACATATTATTCGGTACAAAAGTTGACATTTTCAGAGCACACTTGGTTGTTTACACTTCAGCGAAATGACAGATACCAAAAAGAAAGCCTTATGGATGACAACAAAATGCATGTGTTGACAGTTGAAACAATGGAATGATAAACTAGTAGCCTGTTATCAGAACCGCACTCCTAATATATTAGAAACTGAGAAATATCTATTTGAAAGACTTTATATTCTTGAATTCTTCTTCTCAAGGAGCCGATCCATTGCGGATGTTGACGATCATCATGGCAATACGGATTGTGTCAACAGCGATCCGAAATAGCCGATGTTGTTCTTCCGAACCAAGTTCTCAAATTGATAAGCCATCATATGCGGCGTCTTCCCTGCCCTCTCCGTCCAAAGATTTTACTCCGTAAGATTGTCTGTAACAATCCGTATCTTCCCTCATTCCTTCAAATGTGCCTTGTCTGAGAAGATGATTTTTTGACTGAAATCAGAAGACCCCAGTCACCAAACTCTTAACGCAATCTATGATCATTTGGCTTTAGTTGTAGAGTCAGTACGACTTTTTCTGAATGCAACTACAATGCAGTGGACAATTCACGTTCTTCCAATTGCGCCATACGCACCTCGTTGTGAGCATAATGCCATATTCGACATTATTCCATATCAGCTCTTGATTTCCGGTCAACAAAGCACAGATCTCCACGACAAAGTATTTATATTTTTACCAACCAAAATGTGCCTCGTCTGAGAAGATGATTTTTTGGCCGAAATCATAAGCATGTTCCAAGTGCTCAAGGGGCCAGTTAGAACTCTTAACGCAATCTGTGATCATTTGACTTTAGTTCTTGAGTCAGTAAGACTTTCTCTGGGTGCAACCACAATGGAGTCCAAAATTCCTGCGACCCTATTGTCAAGAAGCTTACGGACCTTCTAGTCATTCTCTGATGTAGGGAAAACTCGCAAAAACTTTCCGATGCATTGAACTCCACAAATATCGATATCTGGCCTATCTCTACCGAAAATCCACGTTCTACCAGTTGCGCCATACGAACTTCGAAGTGAGCGTAACGCCAAATCGGAGATTTTCCCTTATAAGTTCTTCATTTCCGGTCAACAAGGCACAGATCTTTACGACAAGAATTTATGATTTTAAGAAGGTATTCGATCAAAAATGTGCCTTGTCTGAGAAGATGATTTTTTGATCGAAATCAAAAGGGCCCAGTCAGCAAACCCTTAACGCAATCTATGATCATGTGGCTTTAGTTATTGAGTCAATATGATTTTTTCTGGATGCAATTACAATGGAGTCCTTACATCCGTGTGACCATATTACCAAGAAGCTTACGGACCTTCTAGTCATTCTCTGATGTAGGGAAAACTCGCAAAAACTTTCCGATGCATTGAACTCCACAAATATCGATATCTGGCCTATCTCCATCTAAAATTCAAGTTCTACCAATTACACCATACGAACTTCGAAGTGGACATAACGCCAAATCCGAGATTTTTCCATATTGGCTCGTCATTTCTGGTCAACAAGACATAGATCTCCACGATTTATGTTTTTACCCACCAAAATGTGCCTCGTCTGAGAAGATGATTTCCTGGCCGAAATCAGAAGCCTGTTTCAAGTGCTCAAGAACCCAGTCAGAATTCTTAACGTAATCTGTGATCATTTGGCTTCAGTTCTTGAGTCAGTTAGACTTTTTCTGGATCCTACCACGATGGAGTCTAAAATTCGTTATGAACCTTCTGGTCATTCTCTGATGAAGAGAAAACTCGCAAAAACTTTCCGATGCGTTGAACTCCACAAATATCGATATATGGCCGATCTCTATCGAAAATCTACCTTCTACCAGTTGCGTCATTCGAAGTGAGCATAAGGCCAAATCCGAGATTTTTCCGTATCACTTCCGTATTTCCGGTCAACAAGTCCCAAATCTCCACGACAAAAATTTATGATTTAACAATGCCGGGTTCGCTTTTTCTAGTGGCACTTCGGCTACGTGGTCGTTTTGGCATTTCGCGCAACGTCGATGAACACTCACGTATTCACTCCATTCACCCCCTGGCCTCCATGCATTCACTCCAGCCCGGCTCGCACTTTCGGATATCCCCTTTCCCGGCAGTTTCCACGGGAAACGAAATTGTCTTCGAATCTGCGATATATTCAAATTTTTCGCACTTGAATATCGTAGTCAAGGGCCGTACCGACTATTCCGACGAAAAAGCTGCCTTTTTGCGTTATCACTTTACTCAGACGCCTCCTTCCTGTTCATTTACATTTGTTTTACCTCGACGAGCGTCATTTTTATCGATGTACGGCCTGGGGAGTGAAGTGCAGTTTGTGGAATGTGGCTACGTTTGAATACTAGATGGATCGATTTAAACACAGTTCTGGGTAATAGATTGGGGAAAAGAAAATTAATCATTTCTTCGATAGATGGCTGTAGTGATCGATATATCTTCAGGTATCGCAATTACTCAACCTCTTTGTAAGAAATAACTACTTTCCTACGCAGCTCAACACATCATGCATAACCCCTATTTTCAAGAATAGATGTGATAATGATATCACAAACTATCGACCTATTTGTTTCCTTAATGCAAAAAAATTCGAAATATTCTTTATGAAGATCTCCTAAACAATATCAGTGATAAGATTGTTGAGCAACAGTATGATTTTACAGTTTTCAAGTCCACGGTCTCAAATCAGTGCATTTTTAAAAACCACTCCAAAGCTTTTGACCCTGCTGCCATTTTTTGCAATATCTGGTGTACCGCAAGGAAATATTTTCAGTCCTCTTCTGTCCACTATTTTTATTATTACCCTACCTAATTGCATAGAACACTCATCTTGCCTAATCTTCACCGATAATTTCAAGATATCCATGCAAATCTCCACTATATCTGACTGCGTTATATTAAAAAGGAAACGAATTTTATTATTAAAAGCAGTAAATTCATTCTAGTTACACATGCCCAATATAATTCCGTCGAGTGTCCATCAAAGCTGTCTTAAATATAAGCCCGGCTAGCTCAGTCGGTAGAGCATGAGACTCTTAATCTCAGGGTCGTGGGTTCGAGCCCCACGTTGGGCGGCTATCTTTTAACCTATTTTCAGCTCGATGACTTGCATTTATCGAATATGAGTTGGCGTCATTCACAACAGGTAGCGTGGCCGAGCGGTCTAAGGCGCTGGTTTAAGGCACCAGTCTCTTCGGAGGCGTGGGTTCGAATCCCACCGCTGCCATTGTTTTATGCATTTCAGAGAAAAATTCAGGTTGGCATCATTTATCACGTGGCAATTCTTGCTTTTGTCATGCTATTTTCTGATTTACACCATTTATGTATTTGATTTCTTCAAATTTCGACTTGTAGCGTCTACATAAAGTATTTTAAACACATAGGTTCAAAGGTACAATTATGAATCTATGAATTTTGGAAAAGCATTCTCGAGTGAATTTGTCAGGTTTTTCTTAATGTTATTTTGAAAATGAAGACGCCGACAAAAAAGCTAACTACGTTGGAAATTATTTATAATAAAATTAACGAATCATCTACTGGTGAAGAGGATTCGCCTAGGTCGTTATTTCTGTCTTGGCTCTTAGAATTTCAGGTTTACTTGAGCATAGTTAGAAAGAAAATTGAACCTTGCTCCACCTCGTATAGAATATAACAGGTATTTGTTCATTGCTGAAGTCGGTAGAGCATAAGATTCTTAATCTCAGGGTCGTGGGTTCAGGCCGCACGTTGGGCGCGAATTTGTTAAAGCTTATTTTAAGCACAATAACCAGTGTATCATGTGCTTAGACATGTAATTAACAGGTAGCGTGGCCGAGCGGTCTAAGGCGCTGGTTTAAGGCACCAGTCTCTTCGGAGGCGTGGGTTCGAATCCCACCGCTGCCATTGTTTTGTGAAGTTCATATAATAAACTGAAACTTATTGACGCACATCCTTTGTGTATTTTATATCCAAATTGCGACCTATACGCAACAAAGTGTTAGCTGACAAATTTTTCTCATGGATTTTGAATCCACATCATCTGAATCGCATTCAATAATACTTTTTTACTAGATAAAAAATAATTTAGAAAATTTGGACTGTGAAAAAAACAATAAATTTTCCCCTAGTTCCGTTAGCATTTGTTAATAACATTCTGAGTGACATAAATTATCTATCACCTCCTCAAATATACCACAGTTCAAATACTGTCAGTCTTCCAGTCAACATTTTTGCAACCTTCGTTTACGATCGAGTTTTATCGATGTTCAGTCCCTCGAGACGGCGTGCAGGCTATAAAATGTTAATGTAGTTCCTTTCGGATACTGTTCAGACAATATGCTCTCTTGCGCCATCATTTAAAATATTAATTTCTTGCGTCTTTATGCGTTTCCCTTTTTCATGCCGTTTATAACGACTCCGCTCCGAAACTGGATATGTATTATTAAAATTGGTGAAAAATTGCCCGGGCTTATTTAATGAGCGCTTTTCAATTGGATTTCACATTATTTTCATGGCATTTTCCAGGGTGGTTAATGGCCCCTTATATTATACAGCGTAATGCCTGGCAATTTGTCCCTTGAATTGGCTTCCCGCTTGAGCCGGAAAAATAATTATTTATTATATTATGATATTATTTCTTTGGTATTTGAATTCACTTTAAATATACTTAAAGAGTTTTCATTTATTTTTGTGGAAACTTTGATGACTAGAGCAAAAGTCTGACCAAGAATTATATTTCGTTTTTTGTTATAAGTGTTCGAGTTTTACTTTTTAATAACTAAGCTTTGTTATTCAAAATGTAATTTTGCCTGATGATGCTACTGTGATAGCGAAACGATTGTTGTAAACAACAATAAAAATTTGTGAAAATCAGAATAACCCTATTTAAATATCATTTAATATGGATTTTCACCAAGTAAGGACTGATTCAATTCAACATATAAGAGAGAAATTTTCTAGTTGGGCGAGTTTCGATAACCACTTCACTCTTGGGTCGAAAATTAAGAGTGCTGTGAACTGAAGTGGCATGAGGAAGTAGTAACGAAAGCCTTACCAAAACACAACTGAACTCCTAACTCGCACAAGCACATAAATAAACTATATACCAAATACAGTTGACTCTTGTTAATTCGAAACTCGAGGGACTCTTGAAATATTACGAATTATCGAGTGTTTGAAATATCAAATGGTTTGAAATTTGTGAGAGAAAATAAATAAAACTTCGAATTATTGAGTGTTGGTTAATTTTTATTTATTAATATAAAAATGACAAGAATTAAGAGGTACATTCGTGTACATACATGTATTTATAATGTGAATTAATTAATCTTTCGAAAGAACTTTGTTATACTGGTTTGCTTTAAAGCACAATTCTGCTGCTCACACTGCTCAATAACTTTTTTTAAGAGAAAAAGTGCCTGAAATGCTTTTTCATTACTTTCGTTTTGTAGACAGAAGCTTTGTAAGGTATCAAATGAGGATCTTGCTTCCTTAACTGACACCTCTGCCAAAGGTTCCGATGTATCATCCTCATCTTCATCGTTACTTTGCGTATCTGTCGCAGATAAAATTTCGCCATCGGTTAGTGAACCTGAGACAGCAACATTTTCATCCACTTGAACAAAATCAGAAAAACTCACACCGCTGATGTCAACTAATAGTTCTATTGCTGGTTCTTCATCATCTATAAGTATTGGAAGATTTTCTTGATTTTCTTTTAAGAAACCGGATTTTTTGAAGCAGTTGAAAATCGTTAGGGGTGTTACAGCTCTCCATGCTTTGTCAATTAGTAAATTAGCTGTCAGAACCGTGATATTTGCAGTTAGCTGTTTGTCGAGAGATTCTAAAACGATCTTAACAATTTCTTTGCGATAGAACGTCTTAAAATTATGGATAATCCCTTGGTCCAATGGTTGCAATTTGGAAGTTGTATTTGGCGGAAAGAAGTAGAGTTCCACGTTAGACAATGTAGGAGGACTGTTGTGGACAGTGCAGTTGTGTAAAAATAGTAAAATTTTCCGCTTTTGTCGTTTCATATCCCCATTAACTGTTAAAAGCCAATTGTTAAAAAGTTCTGTCGTCATCCAAGCTTTTTTGTTAGCACGATAATCAGTTGGAAACGATTTCACTCCTTTGAAACATCGCGGTTTCATTGCTTTTCCTATCACTAAGGGTTTAAGTTTTTCCGATCCATCCATATTTACTGCAAGTAAAACTGTCAACCTCTCTTTACTATGTTTTCCTCCGTGACATTTTTCATCTTTAAAAGTAAGCGTCTTGTCCGGTAAACATTTAAAAAATAGGCCAGTTTCATCAGTATTAAAAATGTCTCGGGCATCATAGTTTTCAATCAAGGTATTCAATTTACCGTGCCAATCTAAACAAACTGCATCATCAACACTTCCACTTTCCCCACAAACTTTTTTAAAAACAACTCCATTTCTCTTTTTGAAATTTGTAAGCCACCCTTCACTTGCCGCAAAGTTTTTGATGCTTAAAGTAGACGCGAACTCTTTTGCTTTTTCCCTCAACAAGTTCCCGCTAATAGACACTTTTTGTCCTCTACACTGTCTTAGCCAAATGACCAGGCTTTCTTCCAGACGAGGAAATTCACCTTTAGTAGTTCTTTTCCGTACTCCAGCAGTTTGAGCAGCATTAATTTTCTCCTTGTGCTTTATTATTGTTGAGAGAGTACTCAGAGGAATCTTAAATTCTTTTGCAACATCACTCTTCTTCTCACCTTCTTCTACTTTTTCGATTAACTTTTTCTTTTCAGCAATCGTCAAACATCTATACTTTCTAGGGCTCATAACTAACACTAACTTTTAATCTGCATACCAACGAAAGAGTAACAGTAACTGAATAACTAAACAAACCAATTCGTAAGAAGTGTGTGCGTCAATTAGTCAAACTAATCATAACAAAAACAAAGGCTCGTGTATCTTGATACAAGTTTGAACTTGTCGCATACAAGTTTGAACTTGTCGCATACAAGTTTGAACTTGTCGCAAAATGTACTTACAATCTTTCCGCCTCTTCTCTCTGCAACTTTGAATTGTCGAGTGTTGGACGCTGATGAGTTCGAATTAACGCGTCGTTTTGTTAAATAGCAATGATTTTTTCGTTCGAATTACCAAGTGTATGAAAATGTATTGATTTAGTTCGAAATATAAAGAGATTTAGTAGGGAACTCGTGATAACTTTGAATTATAGAGAGGTTCGAATTATCGCAGGTTTGAATTAACGAGAGTCGACTGTATATATATAGATATATTTATATATATTTTATATGTTATATATTATATATATTATATATATTTTATATATTATGTATTATATATATTTTATTTATATTAATAGTTTGTCTATGCACAAGTTGAAAAATCTTCTGAGAGATCTTCACAGAAGATCTTGGAGTATCAGGATAAAACAACAATATTAATATCGCCTTAGATTTTCAACACAAAAATATGTACAACATTTTCTGGTGATTTAATATTAGACTAGTCTCAAATCCCGGACAACTAAGTCAATTTCGGAAAAACGTCTAAACTCTCGCCGCAGGTGCCGAATTTTCACCCCGATTTCACTAGTATTCAATACCTAAAGGCCGACAGCCGGTAATAGTCTGAAGGGATTTACGCAAAGCTGCAGAAAATGGGGATGGGGTGTGAGAATAGAAAATCGGATTGCAACAACAACTGATTCGGGTCATGGGATCACAGCCAACTATGAGAGGGGAAAAAGGAGCGAAGAATGAGAAATCTCGCAGGCATAAGGGAATAATTGGCAGGTTGTGCCAGGCTGAATCGTGTGCTTGGGTAGTTTTCAGTTTCCACCTGCCGGATTTTCTCTGTCTTCGTACAAATGTGCGCAGACTTGTGGACCTGTGAGATCATGCTTGTTTAAGCGTAGACAAATGAGATCATAGGGGCATTATTCGATGCGAAAACTCTTGTTGTTTTGTGCATGGAGAGAGGATTCACATGTTCCGTTATTTTCTCAACTGAACTAATGATTTTTAGGTGAACTGAGGTGTATTTATAGAATAATCAAAACTCTGATATATGTCATAGAGAGAAACACTTATCTCTATACATATGATGAAATTGTGTGCAAGATGGCTCCATTTTCAAAAGAACTGTTGTAAAAAGTAAGTTACTTATGCTATGCGCCATTATACTTAAGCCAGATGTCAAACGACATTGTTCCAAATACAAGCCCGGCTAGCTCAGTCGGTAGAGCATGAGACTCTTAATCTCAGGGTCGTGGGTTCGAGCCCCACGTTGGGCGAAAAGTTTTTGAGCCTATTTCAAGCACAATGGCTTTGAATGGTGTATCATGTGTTTAAACCTGAAATAAAAGGTAGGGTGGCCGAGTGGTCTAAGGCGCTGGTTTAAGGCACCAGTCTCTTCGGAGGCGTGGGTTCGAATCCCACCGCTGCCACTATTTTGTGAAACATGAAGATATATCCCGGTTTACCTCAATATAAACTACAATCATTCACATTCTGCTACAGTTTCGTCCTCTATCGTCCTATTTTCTGATTTACACTATTTGTGCATTTAATATCTTGAAATTAAAACCTGTACACCATATATACAAAAAAATGTGTAAGCATACCTAGTATCAAATATTATTCATGAAATTTTAATTCACGCTTTTTAGGCTTTTTTTAAGGGATTTTGAATATAAGGACGCCTAAAAAGAAGCTTCTCTTAAATTATTTGGGTATTACTCATAATAATCCAAGTGAAGTAAAATAATACTCACAACACCGTGCCAACTGGTGCACCTCATCGATTGATCTATACCTATGAAAAACATTACAATCGGAAACTTTGTTCACTAAATATATTTACTGAAAATCGTTTAAGAAAAATGAAATAAGAGCAACCGAACAGACAAATGCGATTTGTAAATTTTTTGTCTGTTCGTTTGTTACCGATAATCTCCGAACTTTTTCAAGCTCAGGAGCGTCAGTTTGAAGAGAATAAGAACGGTCTCTGTTCATATGCTAGAATGCAGCAAATTTGTCGGACCACTCATGCTCAATATACTTGAGTCAAGTGCTAAACAGAGTAGTGTGTATGTAAGCATGACTAGCTGAATTGCTAGATCATGATACTCATGATCTCAGTGTCTTGTGATTGGGCCCCATGCTGGGCGCAAATTTTTTAAAGCGTATTTTCAGCACGATAACTTTGGGATGTCTATCATGTGTTAAGACTCGTATTCCACAGGTAGCGTGGCCGAGCGGTCTAAGGCGCTGGTTTAAGGCACCAGTCTCTTCGGAGGCGTGGGTTCGAATCCCACCGCTGCCAATATTTTGTAAAATTTGAAATTTATGAAAATTCACAAAACTTCTACTCATTTGTTAGTGTAGTAAGAGGATTTTTGGTCAACAATATAGATGCAAACTGCCAACAGTTAGTTAATGAACTATTAGATGCCTACAAATCGCTTGGTACCCGAATGTCATTTCGTCCATTCACATCTGTCATTTTTCCTCAAAATTGGTGAGTTGTCAGTGACGACTAGGCTAAAAGATTCCTCCAAGATATAAGAACGATGGAAATTCGCTATCGACGATGGAATCCAGCCATAATGGGTGATTACTCATGGTTTTTGAAGATAGAAGATAAAAAATTAAAGGACAAAATAGAAATATTAGTATTTAAAGTCAATATTTTTCATCTTTGTGTTTTTCTTAAACGTTAGGTACGTTTAAAATTAAATAAAGTCTATATATACGGTTAAAATTTTTTTTCAATACACAACAGATATCGTTACATTAAATGTCGTTCTATAAATGTTACAAGAAAACCTTACGTGTTACACCTTTTTTTGTCCCATTTTCGTATTTGGATACGTCCATTCTACTATAATATGCTATTCAGCTTCATGTTACAACCAAAAAAAATTATCATACACTGCAAACGGATAGCGAAACAGAGTCCTAATCTTTTTCCAACTTGAGAATATATTTATGATGAACTGCCATACCAAATTAACCTCAAGTTCACCTTTATCTATCAACTCAGTTGTCACAGAAATCATTAGTGATAAATGAAAGCTTTCCGCCTCGAAAAAACACACTTTATGAAAATATGTTTCTTCAAGAATGCGAAATAGGAATCTCTACGAAACATCGGAACGCGCCGTTATTAAATCAACGTCAAACAACGCGGATTAGTCAAAACTGTTTCCCAATTCTATTTGTCGACGTCTTTTTCCCCTTTCTTCCCGGCTTTCCGATCCGGGATCACACCCGTCATATTTCACGGATGCGGGGAAAAATGGGAAGAGAGAAAACAACGTCGAGATCGTCGCTGAAAAGCATGTAATCCGGTGTCATGCATATTTTGCCCGAGACGTCTTAGTCGTTCCTCGAGACCCATAATATATAAGGTATATAACTTGCAAATTCCCGGATCGGGTGTTTGAGTTGGGGAAAACTGATGAAAATTACACAAGTTGGGGAAAATCAAATCTCCCTTTCCCCTTGTGTCACTCTGTCTGCGACGGATGCGGAGGACATGAGCGTTAGAAAGGATCCATTTGCGTTATGAATCGTCTGGAAGTTGCCAGATGATAGCCGAAGTTCCTACCCATAAAATCACTCTCCAAATTCGGATTAATGTCTGGGAATCCTTGATGTTGCTGTCATTATGACGCTGAGATGTTGCATACCGTCTCGTCTTGCGGTATTTAATTAGTTCGAATAGCATACAGTTATTGAAATAAATGTGCTCGTGTTTTCTTTAAGTTAAATTTTGTTTTATCAAGAGATACGATGGTTGTTTATATTCCATATATTTCCTGACTATCCTGGGTCCTCTGTGAAGATCTCTCACAAGTTAAATCAACGGTAATTCAATAGCTGCCATGTAGCCAAATTATTTTTACTTCATTCGAAAGACAAACTACTAGAGAAAAAGCATACCCTTTGGCTTCCCTATGGAATTGCGAGAACCCACTAATCATTTAGACGATTGCTATTTTTGCCTGTGAAGGACTGAAGGTTATTCCAAAAAGGGAAAACACAAGATCGACAATCCAAATTTGCAGTCTGCAATACGAGCTATTTCTCACAATGCAGATTTACTAGTGCCGATCGCACCTTTAGATCCGCAAAATGCTATTTTGGAAGATATTGGAGACAACGCATCATCAGGCAACTCCGAAGAACAGTCCACTGACCCTACATTTACTCCAGGTCCCAGTTCCGGTGAGCCACATTTAATTGTTCAAAGTGAGTTGAATGATTTTGTACCAGATTTGGGTTATCACAGCAGCAGTCAGAACTTCTTGGTTCCCGTCGTAAGGAATGGAACTCATTAGGCAACGAAACGAAAATTACGAATTCTAGAAAAAGAAATGCGCAGTTTTCTGCATTCTGAAGTATGGAAAATTCGTTGTGTGCGTGTACTGTATTTATGCTTAAATGCAGGAACTTGATATTGAGCATTCTCCCTCTGAGTGGAGTTTATTTATAGATTCGTCTAAATACAGTTTAAAAGCTGCGTTATTATATAATGGAAATTTAAAACCCTCTATACCAGTTGCCCATTTAGTGACGATGAAAGAATGTTATGAAAATATGCGCACTCTTTTGGATAAAATAAACTACAACAATTATAAATGGTAGATATGTGAGGACTAAAAAGTTATAGGAATCAGGGAGGATTTTCAAAATATTGCTGTTTTCTTTGTCAATGGGACAGTCGTGCAGTACATCAGCATTTTATAATAGAAATTTGACCAGAACGAAGTGTATTTCAACTCTTGTAGACCCCAAAAATGCCCTTCTGCCTCCTTTTCACATTAAACTTAGGATGATGAAAAACTTTGTGAAGGCTATGAATAAAGATGGTGATGGATTCAAATACTTAAAGCAAGTCCTTTTCAAATTGAGTGGTGCCAAATTATAGGAAGACATTTTTATTGGACCACAACTCAGAGGATGAAACTCATTTGTTAGTGCAGTAAGAGTATTTTTCGGCAATAATTTGTATACAAACTACCAACAGTTGGTTAATGAACTATTGGATGCCTACAAATTGCTTGGTGCCCGAATGTCATCGAAAATTCATTTCTTCCATTCACATTTTTCATTTTTTCCTGAAAATTTGGGAGCTGTCAATGACGAGCAGGGTGAAAGATTCCACCAAGATATTTGGACAATAGAAATTCGCTATCAAGAACGATGGGATCCAGCCATGATGTGTGATTACTGTTTGTTTTTGAGAGAGAAGATATGCCCCTAATAAAAGGAAAGTAAAAATTGAATCAATTTTTTAAGTCAATATTTTTAATCTTTGTGTTTTTTTTAAATGTAAGATACGTTTAGTGTGCAAGGTTCAATTTTTATCAATTTGTTCAGTAAACCCTTTTCACATATAGCAAAAACCGTACGATAATATGATTTCAGAAAATTCAAATAATTATTACATGATCGTATAAACTTCCATTTAACTAGTATATACTTAAGAATCTTCTAATTTTAAAATTTGGAATCTCCCTGAAATGGGAAAGTTTTCAATTCAATTTTTCCCTTTGAATGGAAAATTAAAAATGGCACTCCTACTTTTTTCTGGTAGAACAAGAACTGAAAGTGCTCATAAATTAAACGCCCCTTCCAAAGTTCTGAAACTTTGTCATTCTTCCTAATCTGAATCCATATTCACACTGAATAATATTTAAAACTTAAGCACCAAAGTTTCCATTACATCGCTAAAAAGTTAGAGTAAACGTGAGCATATGGAAGTTTTAGCACTTCAGCCCTGAAAGAATGGAAATCTACGGTAAGAATTTTCATACATTAATATGTATGGGATTTTTCAATTTGTTAGGACGAAAAGGTTCCTCTAGAGTTTTAACGGCACTGACTCGAATATAGATAGATCATTGGATGCTTTATTGGAGAATGTGTTCTGAGGGGTTCGGTTTAGGCAAAGCTCCTGTTAGTCTTGAAAATAATTGTGGGTCTTTTATTTTACTCTTCCTTTATTTGCGAAAAGTTGTTTGTTACTTTTCTTTGATAATAATTACAGGTCTCAATTTTGTGTACTCATTCATCGAATTCACGAAAATTCGCAATACCTAGAAGTCTAATGAAATTATTGAAATTTAGGAAAATTATTTTTTTAATAGCTATCAATATCAATGATGACTATGATTGATAGACAAATTGTTGATAAATAGAAATAATAAAATAGCTTTAAATATGGTATATCCCAATATAAAAGAAAATTTTAAATACACTTCCTTAAAATACACTAAAGGTATTTCTGAGAAAATTGCTACATACCTCAAAAATAAATATGATTCAAAAACTTCATTCAAAACCTATTCAAACCTGAGTAAATTCATTAAAAATAATAAAGACAGTACACATAAAGATGATAACTCGGGGGTTTATAACTTAACCTGCAGTGATTGCTCAAGGACATACTGGAAGAACTTTTCGACATAGAATTTGTGAACATTGGAAGAGTTTCCTCAATAATAAAAGTAATTCCACATATTCTAACCATTTGTTAGAAACAGGACATACTTTCAACCATAATAGATATACATATATCTACATATAGAAATGAAAATTATGCCTTGAACCTGTTAGAGTCCCTTGAGATAAATAAACACAATAAAATATTACTTAAAGAACAATTAGATTCAATTAACCCATCCCTGTTAAATATATTAATATAAGCTGGAATTTACAGAGACCTTTTCTGGACCTACTGTAATATAAATAGCTGTGTTATTCATAATGTAAAACTAAATGATGATGCTACTGTGGTAGCGAAACAAATGTTTTATTAAAAATTTGGTGAAAATCAGAATAACCTTATTTAATATTATAATGTATACGATGTGATTTACTAGATATTTTAGGTTTTTATTTGGGCAATCAATAATAAATTTACGAATATTCGTACACGCATAATTTGGAATGGAGAATTTAACATTTTTAGCGAAAAAAACAATCATGAGGTGGGCAATAAGTGATTTCCAGATATTAGATCTACTGAGTTTTTGATCTACCGCGATGTGAAACTGCTACAATATTTGGTCTGAGTTTCGTTCAAATATCGAACTTTTCCAAACGAAGGAAACTTACATTCTCGCATAATAACCTCATTTTTATATTTTATATTCAATCAGAATTGCCTGTAAGATGAGAACTCCTTGTTATTTGTCAACTTGAATACTTCATAATCATGAACATATTTGGGGTATAAATCATTTCGGTCCGTTTTCAAAAGATGGCTCTGAAAACGTTAAATTTTTAAATAGTAACAGCTGATTGCTGGGGTTTTAGATACATAAGACATCTGCCGATAACATCCAGGTTTAATTGTTTTGAGTTTGAACAAATCGTTTTTTGTTGAGCTGTTTAAAATGTCAGATTTTTTGATAACTAAACAGCATGAATAACAGGTATTACTCCGAGTCTAACGCAAAATATAATTTCACCACGGCTATCGTTTGAAAAAAGCATTGATGGGCAATATTTGGATTAATTTGTTAATTGATAATTTTTTCACAAAACTGCATTTTTGGAGCTGAAAAAAGGAACGAATTAATTGAAGAAGAAGTTACATGATAACTCCACTGAAAATACCGTGAAAATTATATTCTACAACGCCATACTCGTCTATTGAACAAATGACCATACAATGAATTGCCCATTGATACCCTAAATCGAGATATTTATTCAGCCGTCTATAATATTTCGGATCGTGAATCCCGAATAGGGTAGGTCAATAAAAATCTGCATGAATGTCAATAACATCATCACTGAACGGTGACCGTGCGTGCCCCCATAAATTCAGACGTGACATCTAAAAACATCGTTTTCCGAGATAAAATCCGGGTTATATCCATAACGCGAATTTGTTCATTCTCTAAAAATAAATTTGAAATAGAGCGCGATGAAGTTTATCCTCCGGGAGACCCCGAAGCCATTGGAAAAAGGAATGGAAGTGTAGTTTTCAGCCATTGATACTTTATGCAGTCCCACAATAATCCCTACACTGGGGAAGATTCAGAAGAATAGGAATAAATCCTTTATGTAATCGGTCTTTCAGTAGGAACGCCCCATTTTTAAATTGATATTACTCACGCATGGCAGCCACTGTTCATTTGTGACATCGACAGTTGCATTTGTCAATGTCTAGCATTTAATCGTGGAAAGGTACACACTCTTACAACATTTACAAATAATCCAAATTTAATATGAAAAATTGCGATCTGTTACTCTTACTTTACGTGCTTCAACTCCAATTTCTGGTCTTTATAATCGTCCGGATAAAAGAACAGTTGAACTTTCGTTTAGTGAAGAAGTTTGAAACAAATTTTATTCTTCATATTGCTGCCGTACGTGAAAGTGTTCGTGAAGACCAAAATTCATCGATTTCTCGACATTAACAGGAACTAGACATCTTCCAGACTTCTTTGTGGCGAATTTTACGAAAAGACCTTGGTTTACATCCATCCAAATTGTTTCAACCCACAGATCATTTAAAGCGTCGTGTATTCAGTAATTGGTGCTTAGAAAAAACCGGAAATAATGCAGATTTTCACAAGAGAATCATTCTCAACGATGAGGCTCATTTCTGGTTAAACGGTTACGTTAACAAGCAGAATTAGCGTATCTGGAGTGGTGAGAAACCTGCAGAATATCAAGAATTGCCATTACATTCTGACGAACTTACTCTTTGGTGTGGATTTTATGCTAGAGTAGTCATTGGACTTTATTTTTTTTTCATAGAAGCTCATGAGGCAGCTCATGTCAACGGAAATCGTTATCGTTCAATGTTCGCTAATTTTTTATGGCCTGAATTGGTTCGTCTCGATTTGCAGAACATGTGGTTTCAACAGTACCACTTGTTATACTGCCAATGACACAATGACAATAATTATTTCAATAAATGGGCCCATAAATTATCCGCTGCGTTCCTGCGATTCAACTCTATTGGACTTTTTTCTTTGGGGTTACATTAAGTCATTGGTTTACAGTAATCATCCAGCAAATTTGGACAATTTACGAATCAATATTGAACGAGTTATTGCTAACATACGACCTGATTTGTGTGAGACATTTAAAGGATGTTTTTTTAGTAGCTAATGGTATCCATTGTACTTTATAATGAAAAAAAAATTTCTATAATTTTCAAATAAATAATATGTTTTGCTTACAAAATAAAATGGGGCGCTGTTAAGGAAAGACCTTTTACTTCAAACCGAAGTACGGTTTTGATATACGAAGCCTGCTAAAAATAATAACAAACTTTTTGAATTACCAATCAGTTATTCAGGGTATTGGAATTGGTATAACCATATCTGTAGCCACAGGTTCTTGAATAGTTTATGTCTCGCTTTGTGCTTCTTTTAAAGAGTGGGGCATCTAGCGTTTGCATTTTGTGGTGGTTATTTAGACTCTGGAAACACTCCTGTAATTATTGTTTTGACAGAAAGTAAGTGTAATATTTGACATTAACGAAATGGGTAGATGGGAATCCTCCATTCAAACTGTTAGAAATTTACAAGGAAAATTGAATAGAAATGAAATGTTCTCACGGAAATTCGATGAAACAACCAGTTCACGTTCTCGTCCAATGAACACACTTTGAAACATTGCTGTTGTAAAAGAAATTTTAATATCAAAACAGATTTAATCTGTTAGTCTTCTACAATTTTAATTTCAAAAAAATTTTATTCAAAAAACTTTTAGAATTAAATTAATGCCTACAATAAGCAATAAGAATAAAAATTTTTTCGAAATTAAAATTGTAGAAGACTAACAGGTTAAATCTGTTTTGATATTCAAATTTTGTTAATTTCTTCTATCATGTAAAAAGCCTTTTTCAATTTTATTTTATATATAATATATAATTATATTTAGGCTTTAATAAATCTCATTATGGAATGTCAATAATGTACATATAACCTTATAACACCTTACACTTTTCTGTGATTTTGCTAAGAACATAAACTATCTTGAATTTTAAAGTTAGTCTGTTTAAAACAATTATCCTGTTGAACACGTGTGAGGTGAGATACATTCTGTCAAGAAAGTACCGGGAATTATCGATTTAAATCTGGCGGGGCAATGAGGCAGGTGAAAATTTGTTTTCCTAGGTTGGTACCACTGTCCTTAATTACTATGCCAAGCTTGAGCGGGATCTGTCAACTAGTGTGTTTGCAACAGCTGATTAAGTCAGTCGATGTCAGAGTGATGTCTACGAATTCGTTCCAGAGGGTCAGACGGTAAACAAGGAGTATTACCTAGGCGTTATGAAACGTTTGCGTGAGCGTATCCGTAAGAAGCGGCCAAATTTGTGGGCGAACAACTCATGGATTTTGCATGACGATAACGCGCCTTCTCACCGAGCTACGATTGTGACTGACTTTCTCGCCAAAAACTCAACAAACGTGCTTCAGCAACCACCGTATTCGCCGGATTTGGCTCCCTGCGACTTTTTCCTCTTCCCAAAACTAAAATTGCCCCTTGTAGACATTAATTTAATTCTAAAAGTTTTTTGAATAAAAATTTTTTTGAAATTAAAATTTTAGAAGACTAACAGATTAAATCTGTTTTGATATTGTTGGGTCCAAAATTAACAGTGCTGTGACCTAAGGTGGCGTAAGATCACAGTAACAAAGCCCACCCAGAACACAACTGAACTTTTAACTCGCACAAGCTGAAAAAGCTTCTGAGAGATCTTCACAAAAGGTCTAGAAGTATCAGGATAATATAAATTTTTATGTAGCTTCCTCAAAAAATCATTCATATATTTTCTGTGGAAATGTATTATTGAACAAGCAGGCAAAATCTCCTGACTTTGCATCAGTTCTTCGAAGAAATTGTGAAAATTTGATAAATTATATTGTTCGAATGGATTTTCATAAAATAAAATAAAGTCATCAATATTATCTACCAAACATAATAATATATAATTATATTAGGTTTTTAAATAAAGAAATTCATTATACAGTGTTGCACGGTTTTAACTGAGGCCAAGTGCCTTATAAGCTTTGTATGATTCTGTGAACGTGGAACATAAGCACCTTGGATCTATGAAAGTGTTTACTTTTATTTTCTATTGAGGGCCGTGTATTCCTAAGATTCACCGAGTAAGTCTATACATTGTTTATTTGATTTTATTATATTTTTTATATGTAATGTTGAACTGATCTTATCGTAACTTTAATTATTTCTTGAGAATGTGCTACATGTTTTGAGATTTTTTGAAGTAATTTATTTAAATATATTGAATATTTCAAATAAATTAGTTTTTGAGAAGTTCTTGAAATTATGTTTTATATTCTTGAGAAAGAGTTATTTTTCATTCATATGGGATCAGAAAACAATACATTTTGTATTATTTTGTAACAAACAGGGCTTCGTAAGTTTGTCTGAAGAGTTCATTACGCATGCCTGGAACGAAACAAAAAATATTTGCTTATTTATATTTTAATTTTAATTGACAGTTTGTATTCGTTGGTTTTTCTTAATTCCGTTTGATATTGTATGATGAATTTTGACGTCTATTAAATATGAGCAGTGCTTATAAAGACATTAATTTAATTCTTAAAGTCTCTTCAAAGAATTTTTTGAAATTAAAATTGTAGAAGACAACAGATTAAATCTGTTTTGATTTTCATATTATCTACCAATTCACACAATTATTTAAATATTTTAATATTTACAGATATATTCTGTTAGCCTTCTACATATTGAATTTCAAGAAATTATATTTAATGTTATAACTTCAGGAATTAATTTGAATAACTTCAAACGACATATAAAATAAATATTCATTATAACACATCCAAATGAGATAACAAAATTCAATAAATATAAATTGTAAACAAAAATCCTAAAAATTAAATATTTTGAGTAGACAATTCATAGTATTTTTGTTAACAATTTATAGTTATTGGATTTTGTTATCTCATTTGGATGTCTTATAATGAATGTTTATTTTATATGTCGTTTGATATAAGCAGTGCTTATATAACATTAATTTAATTCCTGAAGTTATAATATTATATATAATTTTTTGAAATTAAATATGTAGAAGGCTAACAGATTATATCGGTAAATACTAAAATATTTAAATAATTTGATAAACCTTCTATCAAGTATAAACCTCCATTTATTTTATTTATTATATTTCATGCAATATTTTGAAATGTAATATCTACAGAAGTAACTTTGACTTGTGATGACCCAAGTTGTAGTTATTTTTCACAGATCCAGAAGTTGAATTTAGTGCGTTTACATCTTTATACAGAAATCGTGTGCGTTTCATGTGGAATTCCCATTTGTCCAAATACCTTTTCAGGAGCGATCTCTTTCACCGATTATCGGAAGTAAACTGTAAGGACACATCTCCCAAGTGCCCAAACCATCTTTATCCGGCATCCTGTAAACCATCTGATGCCACTTTGACTTCCTCCAAGATGAAATACATTTCACGCAACTTCCTTCATCTCGATCCCGGAGATATATCTGCGGCTCGAGCGTTCTCCGGTTGGATTTTGGCCTATTCCTCGGACGATTCCAAAATGATTCCGTCCAAATCGCTTTGTCGTTTTGTATTTCCTCTCTCTGAAACACGAGGGACCAGGAATTATACTGGACCAGTCCCCGGTCCTATTACCCAGAGGCTTTCCGTCCGGTTTTCGCCGGAAGAATACGAAACATTCAAAATTCAATCTGCTAAACCAGCACATTCAACTCGGGCACGGGTTTTTTTCTCATTGTTAGATAAATATGGAAAAACACGGTTTATACAAATATTCCGTGAAAAGGTTTCGCAAACTTCCGTGGACGTATATCACGTTTGCCGGGACAAAGCCGTCCTGGGGATATAAAAGTGTAGTTTCGCATTATTGAATTAAATATGATTTCAATAGGATAAGGTCGCGACGTTGGTGTTTGCAGAGTGTTTTCTCCGATACATTTTATCCAATTTTTTTCATTAAAGTGAAATTGTTTTCCAACAAGTGGTTTCATTTTAAATTGAGGAAAATACAGTTTATGAATGGTAAAGATATTTTTACTTCAATCTAAACTACAAACTTTGAGTTTAAAATTTTAAATATCATACAGATTTATTCTGTTAAGTTCCTACAAATTATAATTGCAAAAAAATTTTATTCAAAAACTTTTTAGAATTAAATTAAATAAATGTCTTAGAAAACACAGTTTCAATTTAGTTGACATATATTAGGAGTACAAATAAGTTTCCGCCGTTTTATTGTAGATGGCGTGGCACGGAGTTTCGGTTAGCTTTCGCAGATGATAATCGGCTTAAAAAATAGTTTGGACATTCAAGAACAACATAACCTATTAATATCATTGATTTTATATTGGTAAAATATAATTTTCATAAGTTGAAAATGTCAAAATTTGAGCCAAGTAAGCGTCATTTGCGTCATTTGCGGGAAATATTATACTATTTAATTTAAAGAAATCTGGTGCTGAGGCGCATCAATTGCTCGTAGAAGCATATGGTGAGGGTGCTTTGAGTGAGAGAACGTGTCAAGAGTGGTTTCAAAAGTTTAAAAACGGTGATTTCGACGTAGAAGACAAAGGTCGCAGTGGAAGGCCAAAAATTTACGAGGATGCAGAATTGGAGGAATTATTGGAGGAAGATTCATCTCAAACACAAAAAGAACTTGCTCTAACATTAGAAGTCACTCAGCAAGCAGTCTCACATCGTTTAAAATCATTAGACATGATTCATAAACAATTTGTGTTAAAAAACGGCGGAAACTTATTTGTACTCCTAATAGAATTAATACTCATTAACCAGTACCAAAAAGAAAAAAAAATCCAAAAAATTTTAATTATATATTAAATATATTAAATAATCACTTGAAATATTACGGGCATTATACCTGTTGATTTCAAGAAATTCTAAAAGTGTTAATCTAGAACTTTTGCTTTCAACGTGGATAATTTCATAATTATTGTTGAAATTATGCCTGAATTCCTTAAGATGATTAGCATATGTCGAATGTACAGAATTGGATATATAACCCCTCTGGTGTTCTTGGACACGTTCCTTGAATGATCTGGCCAATATATACTAAAGAGCAATCGTTGCGAGTCAACTTGTAGACTCCGATTCATTTTCTTTATTTGTTCGATTCTCATTTTTTTTATGTAAGTACTAAGGTTGGTTTTAAAAGCTGCGTTGTAATTGAAAATATTTTTGAAATATTTAGCAATATTTTCAGATAACCCATTAACATGAGATAATGAAAAGTATTTCTGTGTATTGTCCTCTTTTATGACTGGGTATACGAGATTTAATGCAAGGTTCTCTTGTTTATTGGAAACCATTTTGTCTATAAGAAAGGGGTGGTAACCGTTGTTTGACGGTATCTGTTTAATAATATTTAATTCTTTCAAAGAGTTATCTGAATTCAAAAGGACATTCAATAGTTTGTGAATAAAACTATTATAAGCTGACATCTTTTGATTGGTGAGGTGATTTGAAGTTTTATGTATTGTAATATCTGTATGGGTGGGTTTGTGAAAAATACTAAAATAATGTAAATTATCTAGTCTTGTTATTGTGAGGTCAAGAAAAGATTCTGAAGTTTACGGCCACCTGGAATAAGAATATAAATGAATTATGTTCTGAGGTCGTCTCTAAATGAAAGCTAACAGATGCTAAATTATTTTGTTGATAAAGTACAGATTCTGCCAGAAGAATTCCCTCCTATGTTGATACATCTTTTCGAATTCTTCAATAGAATAGTAACTGAACAAACGTCAATCCACTAGTATGCTAGTTTTCGATAGAGCATTATCACCAAAGGCCTTTTGCAACATTCTCAATGCATCGGCACACGAAAATTCATTTGCAACACAAAACTTTAAACAAATTCTTTGCTCAACGTAATCACCCATAGTAAAAATCGGCACGCACTCTGACATCGACTGACTTAATCAGCTGCTGCAAACACACTAGTTGACAGATCCCGCTCAAGCTTGGCATAGTAATTAAGGACAGTGGTACCAACCTAGGAAAAAAAAATTTTACCTGCCTCATTGCCCCGCCAGATTTAAATCGATAATTCACGGTACTTTCTTGACAGAATGTATTTGCTCTTACATTTTCTTACTGACGATATACAGTCCAAGTTAAGCTTGCAGCAGAATATTAGGCAGTGTGAAAGAGTGGAGGACGATTCAAACACCCATCCAGTTGAATATGGGTCACCATTTATAACGCAGAATGGAGTTATTCTTGTGCTGGGCGACTGGAATGATAGCTTCCCTTGTGACTGTATGATGAATCCTATATTCCAACAATTATTTTCGTTACCTGTATATCGATCCAATTTTTTTCCTTGCAAATTCTACTTGTCAAATGTTAGTTCAATTGGAACATTTCATGAATAACGTTTAATTCAAAATATAACCTCTTATTGGAAGAGTTCATACAAAAATTGACACCTCGATTTTCCAACTTTAAAATGAAAATGTGAAAAATCGCTCGGACCCGTCAATTTTTGATTCGACGGGGAACAATTTTTCCGATTTTTTCATCCCCGCAACTTCAATCCCCTAAAGTGGGTGAGCACAACCTCTTGATTTTGAAAAGGGATGAGGGGTGTTCCGGTGACTAATTTTGAAGATCGTATCTAGTACTATCTGACCCTAAAATTTCGCTTCTAAATATCCATCGATAATGAAATATCAGCGAAAATAGTGAAAAAGGCAATTAGGAATTTATCTCGAGAATATTATTCGTATACGACACATTTCAAACGTATTTAGTAGTTATGTTTAAGTTTGGTCCAAAAAAGTATTAATTTCTTGTCTAAAAAAGTAGACGGCCATGTTTTTGATTTACCTTAGTCTATCGTAAATTTTTAGGAACTTTACAAGTGTTTCAAAGCGATTGTTAATTTGTAGTAGAATTGAAATGTAGAAGAAAGGTTGGAAATGATAAAATTATTTCTTAGAAATAACGACTCTGCGCGAACAACAACAGCTTTATTTAACGAACGACATCCTGTAAAAAATGAATCCGCTGCTTACGTTATACAACTGGTTGCCAAATTTGAGGCGTCTGGTTCAGTCGGAAGCAAAAGAGTCCGATGTATCTGGTGTTTGACGCACAACAATCAGGAGAATCCCGAAACAACATAAATTCCATCCTTATAAGATACGATTGGTTCAGGAACTGAATAAGGATGTTTCCGATTGTCGACTCCAGGTCTGTGAAGGGGTCATTGAAATGATTAACGATAATCAAAACTACTACATGTTCGATATCTGTTTTTCGGACTAGTCTTCATTTTACCTTAACGGCATTGTAAACCGGCATAACTGTCGGTATTGGTGAGACGAAAATCTAAGATTATTTCGTGAGGTGCATACTCAGCGTCCCCAAAAGTTAAATGTTTGGGCAGGTATTCATGGAAATCACATTATCGGCCCTTATAACCGGTAATCTCACTGGCCAAATTTATTTAGATCTAGTGAAGAACGCTATTTATCCAGCCCTCGTGCAAGTATTGGAGAATGCAGAAGACCATCAAACGATCATTTTCCAACAAGATGGCGCACCACCTCATTTCGTTCAACCGCTACATCTGTTCTTAGACGAAAACTTTCCTGGAAGGAAGAAGGGGACTTATTGAGTGGCTACCCAGATCACCTGGCCCCACTGGACTTCTTTCTATGGGGTCACCTGAAATCCAAGATTTACGCTACCCAGTCTGAGTCACTGGATAATTTGCGAACTCGGATCATTAATAAATGCAGTCAAATTACACCAGAAATCTTGAGTAACGTACGTGAACGTTTTCAGCAAAACTTACATTATTGCATGGAAGTGAATGGTGCCCGCTCATTTCCAGCATTTAATAAACTAATCGCAAAAGTTCTCTTCCACTATTTTACCTGTCATTTCGTTATCGATGGAAATTTCGAAGAAATTTCAGGATCAGATAGCGCTCGATAAGATCTTCAAAATGAGGTATCGCAGCACCCCTCATCCCTATTCAAAATCAGGGGGTTGTACTCAACCCCGTCAGGGGGTTGCAGTTATGGGGAAAGGCGGTAAAATTGTTCCCCTTCGAATCAGAAATTGACAGGTCCGAGCAATTTTCCACATTTTCATTTCAAAGCCGAAAAATCAAGGTGTTAAGTTTTCGTTGGACCACGCTGTATATTTTGAAATATTCTGAAAGCTCCAATCTAACAGAAGCTCTATCGCTATCGTACATCGCTATCTTTCTTTGTTTTTGTTGGAGGAAAAAGTCGAAAATGAAGAAACTTTTCTTCTGATTTCAACTTGCAACCCTGCAATTACAACTAAAATTCATATTTTCCATAGTAAAACTGATTAAAATCACAGATAATAGCTGGAATCAATTCTCTGGAACCTCTACAGATGTAAATCTAAATAAATCTCATGAAAACATTTAGAATTAAATTTTTAAAATACAAGTCCTAGAAAACACTGCATCACGTTATAAACGTCAAAAACACTATGTTCTATGACCGACAGTGAAAGTGACGTAAGGGAACAAACCTAAATATCATCAAATAAACTCAATGAACATATTATTTCTTTGACTACCTGATGCCTCGGGTTACCGTAGATACCACAACTATTCAGCTGTTAACGGTTCACGTTTCTGTCATCGATGCTGGGTTTTCCTTCAACTCAAACCACCACACCACCATTTTTTTACGATTTTTTAATGCATTTGGATAGAATGGTACAAATAACATCAAAAAAAGTAAAATTTTTATGTATTTGTAGACAATCCATATAAAACTAATGTTAATTTTTTTTTCAGAGAGGGAGTGACGAACTTCTGTCACAAACGACTGTGTCAGTAATGGCTCCTTCAGCACCTCATGCTGATAATAATAATCAAGAAAATGCCAAAAAGGTGAGTTTATCGTTAACATATTTTTTATTAGTAAAATATCGGAATTTGGATTTTTTTATTTATCATCTTTCTTTATAGTGTGAGCAAAGGCCTACTGTATTATGATTGCTGTTAGAGTTTTCAGTATTTTTCTTAGCGATTCAGTAGTATTCAAAATTATGTATCCCATTTTTCTCGAAATATCAATGGATGTTTTTTGTGACGCTTAGTGATCAAGTTCAAGGTTGTAGCTGAGAAGTAAAATTTAATTCTCAACCTTGCCTTTATTTTTAGATTTTCGCTTGAATTCTGTCTGTTTTATGTGGCAGCAATCAATGACATTCATTTAATTGTCACATTACGATCTAAATTTATTGATGCGATGTCACAGTTTGACACGAAACAAATTAGGGACTTAAAATTTGCAGGGGTTATTTTAATATACTTGAATAAAAAGTTAAAGTTCATGAAAGGCTATTTTCCGTCCACTGGCCCTGCAAATATTTCCATCATAAGTCTTTTTTTTTGTAGCTACTAGCCAGGTCACATCACCAGAGTAGTCTCGGAGATCATAGTATTTCCACTAACTTCAGCGGATTGATTCGCACAGTATTGAGTTTAGATTCAAATTATCATTGCGAGAAGTTAACGTGAAACTTAATTTATATGAATAGAAAATTACTACGAAGAAGTATTTGCATATTACAGAATAATAGCTGGAATTAATTCTCCAGAACCTCTTCAGATTTTAATCTAAATAAATCTCATGAAAACATTTAGAATTAAATTTTAAAACATGTCCTAAATATAACTTTATACAGATATATACATTCTGTCGAGAAAGTACCGGGAATTATCGATTTAAATCTGGTGGGGCAATGAGGCAGGTAAAAATTTTTTTTGCTAGGTTAGTACCACTGTCCTTAATTACTATGCCAAGCTTGAGCGGGATCTGTCAACTAGTGTGTTTGCAACAGCTGATTAAGTCAGTCGATGTCAGAGTGCGTGCCGATTTTTACTATGGGTGATTACGTTGAGCAAAGAATTTGTTTAAAGTTTTGTGTTGCAAATGAATTTTCGTGTGCCGATGCATTGAAAATGTTGCAAAAGTCCTTTGGTGATAATGCTCTATCGAAAACTCGTGCATATCAGTGGTACAGAGCCTTCAAGGACGGTCGTGAAGTGGTCGGCCATCGACGGCTTCGATCGAAGATAACGTCGATAAAATTAAGGAAAGGGTGCTGGAAAACCGTCGTACCAGCTTGAGAGAGATAGCACATGATCTTAAGATATCCCACGAGTCCGCACGTACGATTTTGATTGATATTTTGGGCATGAGAAAGGTGGCCGCACGACTCGTACCGAAAGACCTGAATTTTCTTCAAAAACGTCATCGCGAACAGGTTGCTTCAGACATGCTGGATCGCTGTAATTCATTCATGGAACGCATTATAACTGGTGATGAGACCTGGGTCTACGAGTACGATATGCAAACAAGCCAGCAATCATCGGAATGGGTGGCAAAAAATGAGCCCAAACCGAAAAAACCACGCCAAAGCCGCTCGAAAATAAAGGTGATGCTCATTGTTTTCTTCGATATCCGTGGCGTGGTGCACTACGAATTCATTCCAGAGGGTCACACGGTAAACAAGGAGTATTACCTAGGCGTTATGATACCTTTGCGTGAGCGTATCCGTAAGAAGCGGCCAAATTTGTGGGCGAACAACTCATGGATTTTGCATGACGATAACGCGCCTTCTCACCGAGCTACGATTGTGACTGACTTTCTCGCCAAAAACTCAACAAACGTGCTTCAGCAACCACCGTATTCGCCGGATTTGGCTCCCTGCGACTTTTTCCTCTTCCCAAAACTAAAATTGCCTCTTCGTGGCACCCGTTTTGAGTCGATTGAAACCATAAAACAAAATTCGGCGCGAGAGCTAAAGTCCATCCCGGAAAGCGCCTATAAAAAATGTTTCGATAATTGGAAGTGCCGTTGGCATAGATGTATTGGAGCAAATGGAGCCTATTTTGAAGGCGACCCAATAAATTTTGACGATTAAATGTAAAAATGTTGTTTTAATTGAAAATTCCCGGTACTTTCTTGACAGGGTAGTATATGTATTAGGTAATGTCTAAATAATTTGGTCATTATTTTATATTTCGATTTATTTAGATTAAAATCTGTTCTGGAGAATTATTTCCAGCTATTATTCTGAAACTCAAGTGTTCAGTCATGAACGGTTTAGAAAGAGTAGTTTCGTATGAAGCCATCCAAAGACATAGTCGATCGAATACGTTTCGAGGTCCGGTTGGACCCTAATGAATTCAATTAACAGGACTGCAAGTAATTAGGTTAATCGGATACTCGACGAGCACACGTCCATGATCTGGAGAAAAGCGTTCATTAAGCCCGGAAAAAGCCCGACCAGTCCTCTAGGACGCGAAGGTGAAAGGAATTCGAAGGGGATGCTGGAAAAGCAACAATATCTGATTTCTGGGGGTTCGTAAAGAAGGGGTATCAGATCGCAGCGGCGTGTAGCGTGCCTCCGAGCCAATTTCCGAATTTCAATTGCGACAGATTATGTTATTTTCGCGACCTTCCGGAAGACTGGCAACTTGTCCTTTTTCAACTGACGGTCGTAGCGGCCCGAAAAGGTACATAAGAAGGGTGGTGTTGGTTGTGTCGAACGATGGGAAGATGTTAGGGTGATCGCGATCTGTCTGAAGAAGTATGCGCCTTTCGGAATACGAATGCACCAAAATATTTGCACATTTTTGCTATTTTTTGTCTTAACAAATTATAGTTCGTTATAATAATAATAATTATAATAACACGTCAAAATATAATCCAATAAAGCAGTAGAAAATAATCATCGAGATTAATTAAATCGCAATTGCCCTTTATTTGAAAATACTGAAATAATATTATAAATATGCAAAATACTGCTGTAAACTAACCGTGGTACGTAACACCTACCAAACGGGTAGACTTTACCTAAAATAAAATCTCCTCCGGTTATTAGTTTCTAAATTATAAAAAAAAATTTGCAAAAAGATGGAAGAATTAAGGGATCTATGAAAGAGAAACAGTCCGAACATTTTGATGGAAAAATAATAACCCTTTGTGTAAAATTTTTCAGGGTTTTTCGTTTTCGGATGGTTCCAATTAATTTAAATCATATCAGCCACAAACCCCGGGAGCATCGCCTGAAGGCAGACACCAACCAGCCCATTATGCGTCCAGATTCATCCGAAAAACGAACAAAGGGGAATAAACAATGCTGCGGTAGCATTTTACCTGCGGTCTATAGTTATATAATATATCCAGAATGAAATGAATAAGGGGTAATTACTTTACTTTGGGAACAAATGACGACTTCCTGGATCTACCGCCGTAAAGAAAGATCTCGGATATTAATTTTCTGGTTAACCTAAAAATGTGCAATATTGTTTCGGAAGCAAGGGGACGGCGGAGGCTCGAAATATATGCCCCGTTCATACGATCGCGTGTACTCGGCGCTAAACACGAAAAGTTATCGTGGCGGGGAGGTGAGCTGGATGGGAATTGCGATTAACAACTTTAGGAACTTGCAAAATTGGATCGAACACGAAGGCGGTTTTGGTAATTACTTTCGTATCTTAATATGACCCATAGTATTAGTCTTCCGGTTGTTCAATGGCTTTCTTGTGGGCAAAATGAACAGGTTAAGAGTTTTGAAGTAAAACGGCATCACATCCTTTAATTCTTCATCAAATCCCCTTGTTCGAAGTTTAAAAACCATTGGTAACTATAGTCCGCCTAGAAAGTATTCGGAAAAAACAAAGCTCAATTGTAATTATTTAGCATATACTACTCTGTCAAGAAAGTACCTGGAATTTTCAATTAAAACAACATTTTTACATTTAATCGTCAAAATTTATTGGGTCGCCTTCAAAATAGGCTCCATTTGCTCCAATACATCTATGCCAACGGCACTTCCAATTATCGAAACATTTTTTATAGGCGCTTTCCGGGATGGACTTTAGCTCTCGCGCCGAATTTTGTTTTATGGCTTCAATCGACCCAAAACGGGTGCCACGAAGGGTCAATTTTAGTTTTGGGAAGAGGAAAGAGTCGCAGGGAGCCAAATCCGGCGAATACGGTGGTTGCTGAAGCACGTTTGTTGAGTTTTTGGCGAAAAAGTCAGTCACAATCGTAGCTCGGTGAGAAGGCGCGTCATCGTCATGCAAAATCCATGAGTTGTTCGCCTACAAATTTGGCTGCTTCTTACGGATACGCTCACGCAAACGTATCATAACGCCTAGGTAATACTCCTTGTTTACCGTCTGACCCTCTGGAACGAATTCGTAGTGCACCACGCCACGGATATCGAAGAAAACAATGAGCATCACCTTCATTTTCGAGCGGCTCTGGCGTGGTTTTTTCGGTTTCGGCTCATTTTTTGCCACCCATTCCGATGATTGCTGGCTTGTGTGCATATCGTACTCGTAGACCCAGGTCTCATCACCAGTTATGATGCGTTCCATGAATGTAGAATCGGAATTACAGCGATCCAGCATGTCTGAAGCAACCTGTTCGCGATGACGTTTTTGAAGAAAATTCAGGTCTTTCGGTACGAGTCGTGCGGCGACCATTCTAATGCCCAAAATATCAATCAAAATCGTACGTGCGGACTCGTGGGATATCTTAAGATCATGTGCTATCTTTCTCACGCTGGTACGACGGTTTTCCAGCACCCTTTCCTTAATTTTATCGACGTTATCTTCGATCGAAGCCGTCGATGGGTGACCACTTCACGACCGTCCTTGAAGGCTCTGTACCACTGATATGCACGAGTTTTCGATAGAGCATTATCACCAAAGGCCTTTTGCAACATTTTCAATGCATCGGCACACGAAAATTCATTTGCAACACAAAACTTTAAACAAATTCTTTGCTCAACGTAATCACCCATAGTAAAAATCGGCACGCACTGTGACATCGACTGACTTAATCAGCTGTTGCAAACACACTATTTGACAGATCCCGCTCAAGCTTGGCATAGTAATTACGGACAGTGGTACCAACCTAGGAAAAAAAATTTTTATCTGCCTCATTGCCCCGCCAGATTTAAATCGATAATTCCCGGTACTTTCTTGACAGAATGTATTTACAATTCTTGAATTAGAAAATTATAACCAAGTACTCCATTTAACTGTAAACACTTGACTAAACGTCGGGGTACACCCGAAAGTAGAACACCTTATTATTATTATTATTATTACAACGAACTATAATTCTCGGTTTACTGTAGAAAAACCGAGTCGAAAGGTATGATAATTACACTAAAAAAAAATTCAATGAATTTTCCAATACTTTGGAATTCGACTGAATTACTATCCGGTGTTTTTTTAGAGTGGTAGAGCTTTAAATTGAAATGAAACACATTTAAATTAAGACTGAAGCCAATTCTTTTATATTTGAAAGATAATTTTATGACATTTATGTTTTAAAAATAATTTCCGGTATATGTCCACCACGATTAGCTCTAAGGAACTGCATTCGACCAGACCAATTTTGCACCACTTCCACGAGTAATTCAGGCATGAACCAATGACTTGACATAATCCCAAAGAAAATAATCCAGTGGAGTTATGTCGCATGATCTTGAAGGCTAATTAATTGGATCATTTCTTGAAATAATGTTGTCGCAAAATCTTTCCTTCAATAAATCAATTGTTACAGTAGCACGATCTTGTTAGAACCAAAACACTTCTGGGTCGATACCGTTCAAATTCTGAAACAAATAATCATTGATCATCGATCAAACGAGCACCATTCACTTTAACATTAGCTCCAGCATCGTTTTTAAAGAAATATGGACCGATGATGCCTCCAGCGTGTAAAGCACACCATACAGTGCATTTTTCAGGATGCAATGGAACCCGCAGAACGTCTTGAGGATTGTTTTCACTCCATATACGACAATTTTGCTTGTTTACATGATCGTTCAACCAGAAATGAGCTTCATCACAAACACAATTTTACGATAAAAAAGTGGATCAATTTCAAGCTGTTCTAGGGCCCAATCAGCAAACAAACGACGCTTATTATGGTCGAGTGGCTCTATTTCTTGAACCAGTTGGATCTTATATGGGTGTAGACTAAGATCTTTAGGCAAAATTTTCCATATGGTGGATGCACAGAGTCCAACTTGTTGTGAACGTCGACGAATAAATACATTAACACTATGACTTACAGCAGCGATATTTTCTTCTGTACGTACAGTTCTTTGTCTTGTTGTTGTTGTTGCATCGAGTAGAGAAAATGTTGTCCGAAATCTATCGATAAATCGACGAATAAGCTGCTATGATAGACGATTATATAAAACATAAATTTCACGAAGTGCTTTATAAGTTTGGCGAATAGAACACTGATTTTGAAAATAAATTTCAACAATTTTTAAACGTTGTTGTGGCGTGAGTCTTTCCATGATAATTTCTCAGTGCTTACTGAACAGAAACGTTAAAACAACATGGCTTCTTCCTTCTGTCAAATCACAGTTATCCCTATCGAAAGTTCTATCACTCTAAAAAACCACCCGATATATTAACAATAATAACCGCGATAACTTGGACCGAAATGTCACAAGCTTGACAAACAAATTTGACCATCCGAATGTTTTCTAAGGCCATAGAAAGCAAATAAGCTGAAGTGTCGAATAATACTAAACAGTTCGTCTATAAACTGCCAGATCGAAATATTAACATGAAAGGCCTAAGTACCGAATAACAAAATAATATCGAACTTAGTCAGTGTGGTCTCTATTGAGACAGAACAGGACAAAAGAGCGTTTATTAAATGTGGTCAGTAGAATCTTATAATTTCTCAAGAAATTTTTCATGTTTGCAAATACGATAATTCTCTGAGATAATTTCACTTTGAGAGTCCGCATCTCTAATTTTAATTTACTTTCACGTAGTCCTCAGTAACAATGCAAAATCTTCTTCATCAAAGCTATGATACTCGATTCCGAAGTTCATTATTATTAACAACTAACGGTATCGGGTAAGCAATTCAAAATTTGCATTTTTGATCGGCTATAAACAAAAAACTAGTAACTAGTTTTTCAAAGTAGTGAGTTCATAAAAGAAATTGAACACTTATGAATGAGGAACAATATATTTCAAATGAGCACCAAGACTAGCTATACAGTACTCCATACAATCAACCCAATCACAACTCCAAGGCGCCCAATTGACAGAATTTCGACTGATTAATTAATAAAGTAGCCCCGTCCTGTTGGAACCAAATGTTGTCTATGTCTTCTTGCTTATTTTCGAAGAAAAATGGCTCATTGTTGCCACTGGATCAAAAACCGCAGTAACCCGTTGTGGTTGCATCGGATTTTCCACAATAACGTGTGGATTCTCTGATCCGCAAAAATGAGAGTTCTGCTTATTCACATATCCTCCGAACTTCATCGCTAAAGGTAATTTTTCTGGGAAAATCTTCGGCCATGTAATCATTAGGCTCATTGGGGGAAATGAATATGCATCGGATGGTCACAAAGCGTCGATTCCTGCATTAATTCAACTTTGTAAGTCTTCATACTGAGGTCTTCATGCAAAATTTTCCTCAGAGAAATGGTAGAAATGTTCAGTTCTTGATCATGATGACTAGTTGATGTTGATGAATATTCAAGCACATTCTGGCCTACAGCAGCAGTATGTTCAAGTATGAGTTGTTTCATCAAATAACGATCCAGTTTTACGAACTCGCTTCATAAATTGATCCACAAATTGCCGTGAGGGCATTTCATTCCTATCAACTTTTCCACGTGAATTCCGATGAGAAATTCACCGCTTTGGAAGAAATTTTTCAATATTTCCCAGGTTTTTCAAGCTGAAATTGACCCATTTCCTCAATGTCAAATATTTAGCTAACTTTTCATCAAAACAAGAATAATAAAAATAATAATACTTCAAAATGCAAACTCTAGATAACCTACCTTTCACATCAGTTCGGATATTTTGTTAAGGTTTTTCAGAATAATCGGATTTTCAATTTGCCAATCTGACATTTATCGAGTTAAACCCAAACATTTACAATTGTGATTAGCATATTTTGCATGGAAAATAATGAAATATCAAATAATTGAATTCTTTAATATCTTAATATAGGTGTACTGAGTTTACATATTTGTTATTCGAGAATAACAGGAATAATAAGAGTAAGAGCGAATAAATAAATCTACCTCGCAAAAAAAAACCGTTCAATAGTAAACTTATAATCGTGAGACATCTCCCATCTCCTCCCAAAACTCGACTGTGCTCCCGAAATTAAATCTCCCAGCTCATCCCGCCCATGCTCACCTGAAAAACAAATTAATATCAAGATCGCACCGTCGCCGCATCCGCGCCTTCTTCACGGCGGGCGTCCCCCATTCGACGCCGCGCCCGTACGAAATTTTAATCAAGAGGGCCCGCGGCACGATTTTTATAATAATAACATAATCCTTCCGAGCCAACAAAAGACGATCGGGAGGCACTGGGCCGACCGCGATGAGAGTGAACAATGCCGACGAGCCCGAGCTCTTAGATCTGTGCGAGATCCGTTTCACTTTGCATAATGGTCCTCCTCCTCGGATTCTATTCTTTTTCTTCCTGGCCCGCTCGACCCCTTTCACTCGGACAATGGGACGGTGGAGCGTCGAAGAGGGGGATGGCGTGTTTTTAGGTCTAATGATGCGCCAGGTGCTCGAGGGAAAAGATTGCGTGGTGTTAATTTTGGGAAGACCATTATGATGATGGGGTTGCGCGTTCCGAAGGATTAAAGGTCGATTCGCGCCAGAAGGTGTCGAAACTTAGATGAGGTATGGTCAAAGAACGAACAGCTACACTCTAATCCTGCATTTCGGTGTCCGTTTGCTTTTTGTGCGCTTGTTCCAGGGAACAGCATGCTATCGTTTTGCTCAAATGTCTGTAATTTTCGAATGTTGAGCTGAAAATGGTTTAATCCAGACTAGGTTGGACACACTGATGAAGAACCCGGGGTCAAAAATTTTTCTGTCGCTAACATTCGAACGGAAAAAAAACCTTGTAACTTTCAGGGATGGTTTGGGGTCTAATATCTCGGTTGAGTTCGTTGATGGTCAAAACCGGTTCAATAGTTTCGCGTTTGAATATTTTCCATATTTATCCAATATTTTCAAAACTACAGATTCCATCGATCTTGAACACTATAACATTCGAACGGGAAGGGATAGAGACTTGAAATTCTTTGGACGTATTTGGAGTCTGAATATCTCTATTGAGTTTGTTATTGACAAAATCGGTCCAGTGGTTTCACAGTTATTATTCAGCATATGAAGCTTCTTTAAGAAGTTAATAAATTACCTTTAAGGCCGGTTTTCACTGTTACCAAAAACTGAATTCAAGCTCCTGACTAAATCGCAGAAAAGTGCTTCAGAGATTCTGGTAAAAGATTAAAATTAACCGCCAGTTTTTTCAATCACTGGAAATGTCGATGGTTAAAAGCCAACCAGATATACAAAGCCTCATTAAGCTGTTTCGCGTTCGCGAGTTTTAACTTTTCTTGACTTATTTGTTTCGTCATTCAGGCACAATTTAATGAAATGTTTTCTTTGTCGGAATGGAAATATTTGAAGAATCACTACCATATTTAATCAACACAATAGATCAAGTGTCTTGTCACCAATAACTTGACGGGTGTTGGTTTTCAAGTCGTCAATAGCCTGAGATTTATTGGCATAAACACGATTCTTCGCATAACTCCTTGAAAAAAATCTAAAGTCGATAAATCAAAAGATCTTGGTGGCCCACTTACATTGCCGAAACTAAAAATTACGCCTCCTGGAAATTTTTCTTGCAATAAAGCCAAATCGGTCGCGTTGTGTGGCTTGTTGCACCGTTTTTCAAGAACTATATCCCTTCCAATTCCATATCATTAATTTCAGGCCAAAAAAATCGGTAATCATTTGGCTATAGCCATGAGAATTCACGGTGAGAGAGGCCTCCTTCATTTTCAAAGAAGTAGGGGCCAATCACTCCTCCAGACCAAATTGCACACCATACAGTGACTTTTTGTAGATGTAACGTTCTCTTAGCAGTTAGAGAAGGATTTTCACTGCCACAGATGCGACAATTTTGCTTGTTTACATAGTCACCCAGTGAAAAATGTGCTTCGTCGCTGAAGAAAATTCGATGCAAAAAATCGTCATCCAAACGTTGTTGTTCGAATACTTAATCGGCATAGGTTCTACGCATTTTATGGTCAGCTGGCTGTAGTTCTTGTGTCAACTGAACCTTATAAGGACGGAAATGCAAATCCAGATGCAAAATACGCCGTAACGTACCGTAAGAGAGAACCGAATATTGTGCGCGACGATGAAATGATAAATTTGGAACTTCACTTTCACTCACAGTAGATATTTTAGGTCGAGCATGCATTTCGATGATGTATGGGCCTTAAGACATCACGACACATCCAGTTCCTTCGAATGTTTTCACTGTGTCACCAATTGTACGCTCACTACAGAATTATTGCTTTTGTAGCAAGTTTTCACAATTTTCACACGTTCAGCGATAGATAAACGATCCATATTGTTAAATGGCTAACCTTCAAATGAACATATGAAACTTAAGGTCACAGTTCTGTGCGACGACATGTGACATTGAAACAGGGCTGTGAAATCCAGACCACGAAATGGATGATAACCCGTTACAAACCAGCAGCGAGTCATATTGAAACATTATCCGTCAAATAGAGCAAATTTCATGTATATTGAAAACAATTCTCTGTGTTTTATTTCAATTTGAAGTTCATTTAAGTTATTATTGTCACAATTAATCTAGTAATCATAACCTTCATAAGAGATAGACATCTGCTAAACCTTCCAAGTGCCGTCAGAGATTTCTGGCGGGTAATATCGCGTTATTTGAATGACGGCTATTCAACGGCAGAATCATCGACCGACGCCGTCGTCCCGACGCGTTAAACCTAATAAATACGGCCCATTGCCGTATCGAAATTGATTTAAGTTCGAAACGGGAAGAACCGCGTTCGTTATCTGCCGCCACCCCCTCGTCCCGCGACACCTTCAAAATACGCTCGTTTTCCCTACCCTCGAAACGGTGGTAAATTGATCCTACCGCCGCTCTCCACAGTCGTCATCTATCGGCATTACGTGGAATTACGGAGCGCGGCGCGGTTGATTAAATAACCTAATTTCCAAACACAAGGAAAGACCAATTTAATATCGATAATGAGATTTCGAGCAACTTACGGCCGGTTATATCCGCGCGTATTTCGTTTTATCGCGAAATTCCGTTCGAAGCTGGCGGATGATCCCGCTCCAGTTCCCGGAAGTTTTACCGATTCGAGTTTGTTTTGGATACGGAATTCTGGCGCAAGTTTCAATTTTCTCGCGTGTTCCTTTCTGGATAGTTATTTGTTGGTAATTCAAACTAATTTCGATACCAGGTGTATATTTTTAATTCATGGTAACTCTATATTTATCAATTAGACATAAATGAAATTAAATAGCCGAAATAACTTTGATGAAATAGACTGTTGGAAAATGATGGGGAACCTATAGTTCCCAAATTTGTATTATGGGTTGCGTACACTTATACGCATAAAAAGAAGTGAATACTCTATGCTAGCAAATACTCTGTGGTTGACATTCCAACCTTAGTCTCGAAAACCAAACATAAAATCTCTTATCTTAGCTTTTGGTCTGAATTCTCTCAAGTCTTTTTGATGACAATCAATGCCTCCTAGAAACGCATGTTTTGTAACTTACAGTTTCAGAATTTTGAGTATCATCGGCTACCTAGTTAAAAATGGGCGCCAGCTTCTTTAAGCAGGATGTCAAGATAATATACTGAACTCATGGTGCGGGAGATTTGTAATTTAAAGAAGGAAATACAGCCAATTGAAATGATTTATTAGATTGTAACAAACATTATGGTCATTAAAAAAGGAAGAGGGAATAATTGTGTGCTTTTTTAGTAGGTTCACTATTGCCTAGGCTATGATATATGATGATATTTTATTATTATACTTTAAATCAGACGATCTATTAAAAATATAGTTAGCAAATAATAAAAAATATCCGTTCACATAAATTTGCACAATAATTGAGAACTAAATCAGCTATCCAATAGCTGTTATACATCACCCAGACTTCAATATATACAGTCGGAAATACACCGATTTTTTGCTGTCCTTGATATTAAATTGTCAAATGATGAAACCTCAGATACAACCTTTTACTGCCCGAATTATAACAATCCAATAAGCTGATGGTCAACTTTTAAACGATGTGTTCGGATTCTTCCTCTTCACTGATGTATCTTGTTCAACGCACGTCATCAAATGAGTACCACTTTCCAATTTCTTCAGTGGAAATGTTACAAAACAGATGGTAGATCCGATGATATTTTATATGATACGAAATTGTGACTTCAAATAAAGAACTGAAAGAAAGGGACCTCCTAGTTAATCCAAAAAATTTCGATTTTATTGGGTAACCGAATAATCCAAAATTAATTGATACTATATTCTTCGAAAAAGGTGGACAGTCGACTGTTAACTCCTTCAAATTCCACCAAGTTATCATTCAATCAGATTCAACGGAGATGTTCAAAATGGACGTCGTTATCATCGATAAGAAAAACATAATTACACAGTAAGTGGACGCAAGTCAGTTTTTCTGGCGTTGAAGTACTACTATATGGACTAGGGGTACTTAAAATTGATACTTGATAAACTATACCCTAGATGGTTCTGTACGTCAATATTTCAATATGCCGGGATATCAACGGCGAAATTAAAGTGTCAGAATTTCTAGGAGATATTATAACAACACAGCTAGAAAGTGCAATCTGAGAGTTTGGATGAGGTAATTCAAGATAGAAATCACACAAGTGTTGTTGTTTTAGTCTTATTTATGGTCAACAGATAATTCGAGTCAGAAATTGACCAAGTGTATCATCAATCAACAAAGGCGTTCATGTCAAAGTGTGAAACAACCAGTATACATTAAAATGTGTATTTGGCATTATAGAGTGAACTACGTGAATATCAAGTAAACCTGATTACTGTTACTTATGCTTTATCCACCACCCAGCACTTGTATGATACGTCCATCTTAAACACGATCCATGGTAGATAGATCTGCGAATAATCTGCTTAAGTATTAAGGAAACTTTTGAAAATTTCCCTATCCTTTTATCATCCGGCTCGAAGGACCAATCAAAAAGAAGGCAATCACACAAAGATTGTTTCTTTGCTTTGATCCCAAATTTTTCAAAATAATCCCCCAAGAATTGAGAACAGACCCCATCGATTCAAGATTGAAGTTAATCAATACATTCAGGAGCATTCAGAAGTATTATCGAGCAGTTGACTAGATTTTAATTTAGAACACAAAAGTCGGAGAGTCTATTTTTCTCTCTTTGTTCAATCGGTTCGATCTTGTAATGCTTTATGAATAAGATAAACAAATACACTTGGCTTAAATTCCACAAAAGTTCTATTTATGTTGTTGACATATATGTCTCGGGTTTTAACACATTTTCAAAAACTGGATTAATGTTGGAAATTGCTCAATTCTCATTTAAATGAAAATTGTTGACTATCCTCATTGATTCTTATAAATCTATAACACTGGAACAACTTATGTTAGTATCCCTAAGGATGATAATTATTATTATCCTGATACTCCTAGATCTTCTGTGACGATCCCTCAGAAGCTTTTTCAGCTTGTGCGAGTTAGGAGTTCAGTTGTGTTCTGGGTAGGCTTTGTTACTGCGGTCTTGCGCCACTTGAGATTACACCACTGTTAAATTTTGACCCAACAGTGAAATATTTGCTGACACCCGTCCAACTAGAACATTGCTTTTCCACCTGAACAGGATTCGAACGCGGACCTTCCGGTTACGAGCCCGATGCTCTACCACTGAGCTGTCCACATTTTGGCCAACACTGAATTTCTTCTCTCAATCAAGATACTGGCACCCCGGTACAAACTCATCAAATATAAACTAGCCTGACAAAATATCCCTAACAGGAAGGGAGTTTAGTTTGTTCTTGGATACGGATGTTTATGTTTCGAACCCAAACTATCGAACTTCCTCAGTCGCATGGCGAAAACGAAGTAACGTTCCAAAATATCAACTCGATATCTTCCGTTACAGCGAACTCATTAGGGAGAGCCTAGAACGCGAATTTCCTTATGTAACTCCATCAATCAATTTGTATCTGAAATGATATAGCTGCATTTCTCATCTAATTACGGGCGTCGTCAAGCGAGTATCCTCGCTGGATTGATTTCTCGTCCTAATTAAGATTTATCATCGGCAGGGTCCGTTGGCAACGTTGCGGACCCATAACTATCCATATCCCGTGATTTCATTTTGGAATCAGTCCAATGTTGCCTGAGATTCAGAGAAATGAGAAGAATCAATTACTGTCAAGAGTTATGAAGAGTCGGATCACGTCGTCGCGAAATCGTAGAGACCTTTTCTTTGAAGTTCTAGAAGTATTTAGTAGCATAATAAATTGACTTCAATTCTCCCAAAGCTGGGTACAAACATATAGGTAATGCAAGAAAAACCTAAATTTAAATGTTAATTCTTTTCTGGTTCAGTATCATCAACTTTTTTCTTATTTTATTTATTACAAAATACTATAGAAATGTGTGAATTCATATGTGATTATTGAAAAAGGATCATAAGAGGCCCGTTTCAACCTAAGAATTATCATTCATTACCATCTATGGTTACTTTTGGCGTACTCATGAATTTTCATTCACTAACTTCGACCCATGTTTTTCTGTCAGCTCTTTAAAATAAATTCTAACTGCTGAACCTTTCATCTGCTTTCTCACATTATTCAATAAATATTTTATGGTATCAATAGGATTTCCGCTGTCATTTCCAATATTCTAGTTTTACTAATTTCTGTAAGCTTTCATGTTAGACAATATGATGTACTGCCCATCAAGTAGCCTGAGGAATATAGAGAAATCTTGTATTATCATTAATGCGCTGATCAAAGAATGGGTTGATGAGAAAATCGTGTGGTATTAAGATTGCAGCTTTGTATCTGTCTGCCCTTGAACTTGCAGGATATTTGAAGACACGTCTCCTCTTCAAACTTCAATTTTGGCTTCGGCGAAACAGTAATTGTGGTTATAACGTTTACATAGAAGTCTTAAATATTCAAAAGCCATCATAGTGAGAATAAATCGGACTCCTTTATGAAAAGTGCTGACCAATAATATTCCTCCTACTCAAGTAGGTTCAGAGCAAATGAAACCCGAACTTTTACTCCTTAATTGCTCTGCAGTTGAAAGATAATTTTTCTAGATGACTTCTAATTTTATCTCGTCAAACTCTGGAAATAAAGAAATGACTTCTAACTGATATACTCATGAACCTCTGTCCCGTCTTGTAGCAAATGCGAACATGCCCTTAGCATGCTTCAAATTCTATTAGGTGAATATGTATGCATTCATGAATTAAAAAACTGTGTGAAGTCAATTCTTTCTTTTTTGTTACAGGCCAAACTCGAACAAAACGTAGGCAAACCTTCTCGGGTCATCCACATAAGGAACATACCCAATGACGTAACAGAGGCCGAGATCATCCATTTAGGAATACCTTTCGGTAGGGTCACCAACGTGTTGGTGCTCAAAGGCAAGAACCAAGCTTTCCTTGAGATGGGAGATGAGCTCTCAGCCACGTCGATGGTCAACTACTTCTCAAGTTGCATGGCTCAGTTGAGAGGCAGGGCTGTATATGTCCAGTATTCTAATCATAAGGAACTGAAGACTGACCAGACGCATTCAAATGCGGTAAGTCCATTAAAATAATTCTTTTTTCGCGAAAGTCGCTAAACTCCAAATAGACATTCTAGCTGATTTAGTATGATGAATAAAATAATATTTTAGAATTAATTACTTCGATGAATTTTTAAGACTGTCAAGAAGTAATCCAGTAGAAGCAGTTCTTTATTTTGAGTATAAGATTAATCGATTTTTTGAAAGTACTTCCTCGCGCAGAAAAAATACGAATAAGTCAATTTTTATCAGGATCTCTTCCATCAACATCAAAAGGTCAATGGGGAAACAAATTCTCGTGTTCTATTTGTCAGAACAAAATTGTAAACATTGACTTTCCGACCGATATCTTATATTTTACTTGGTTACTAATTGTTATCACAAAACAACTCATACGTTATTTGGCAGATACGAATAATTTTGAGGGCTTTCATACGAATTTCATAAATAATATTTGAATAAGAATTACGAGGAATATTCTTATAATATATGATATAAAGGATTAATGTTAATATTATATTGGGATATACTTTTTTCTAGATCTTTTGATATTTTCATATATGCACTGCTGCATGTAAGAATGAACTTCTAAAGGTTAATTCTACATAAATCTCTTGAAAACATTCTGAATTAAATTTTAGAAGATGTCTTAGATAACACTGCATCACTTTGTAAACATATATAATATCAGCACATGTAGTAAATTAATGAAGTAAATAAAAACAACTTGGCTTAAGTCTCACTGTTTATTTGATGTCTGTTGACATATATGTTTTGAGTTTTTAGCCCAGTTTCAAAACTGAAGAGAACAGAACTTAAAATCCCATTTATAATGATGGTAGGATGGATAAAAGGTACAATTTTGAAGAGTGTAAAAATATAGTGTTAGTTCGGTCCTAATCTTTTACAAATAAGAGCAATGGTGATAAATAAAATTGAAGTTGTTCAGTTGTAATTGGTAACTGTTTTCTCAGTTCTACTGAAATCTATAAAATGGTTGTTATTATTACAATTTTCCGAAAAACCAGATATTATTTCATTATGTGATATACTTTTTTAATGTTCTTCTACCCTCATGTTTATAGATCGTCCTGTCTGACCTATGTAAAATGCAGGTCATTCATTACAATATAGTTTGTTTATACCACTTTTTTCACTCGTTTCGCGACAGTCTTTTGACTAAATTTTTTTTTGAAATATGAATATCAACACATTTTTAATCTCTTAGTCTTCTACAATTTTAATTTCGAAAAATTTACTTAAGAAACTTTAAGAATTAAATTAATGTCTTTATAAGCACTGCTCATATTTAATAGACGTATAAAATCGAAATTCATCATACAATATCAAACGGAATTAAGAAAAACCAACGAATATAAATTGTCAATTGAAATTAATAAATAAATAAACAAACATTTTTTGTTCCGTTCCAGGCATGCGTACTGAACTCTTCAGACAAACGTACGAATTATTTTTTATATGTAAAGTTGAACTGGTCTTATCTGATTTTTAATTATTTTTGAGGATGTACTACATATTTTGAGATTTTTTGAAATAATTTATTAAAATATATTAAATATTTCAAATAAATTAGTTTTTGAGAAGTTCTTAAGATTATGTTTTATATTTTTGAGAAAGAGTTATTTTTCATAAATATAGGATCAGAAAACAATACATTTTGTAACAAACAGGGCTTCGTACGTTTGTCTGAAGAGTTCAGTACGCATGCCTGGAACGAAACAAAAAATGTTTGTTTATTTATTTATTAATTTTAATTGACAATTTATATTCGTTGGTTTTTCCTAATTCCATTTGATATTGTATGATAAATTTCGATTTTATACGTCTATTAAATATGAGCAGTGCTTATAGAGACATTAATTTAATTCTTAAAGTTTCTTAAGTAAATTTTTCGAACTTGAAATTGTAGAAGACTAACAGATTAAATCTGTTTTGATATTCAAATTTTGTAATAATCCTTCTATCAAGTAAAAAACCGTTCCTTATTATTTTATTGTCTTTTGACTAAGAGTGAACCCAAGTTTTTCTTATTTGTATAAATAGTATTAATATTATTTCGTTTTAGTCTATTGCATTTTGTTACTAATTTGTGGTATGAAGTTTTTCTTTTTCTTTGTCCTTAATAATAGAGTAAAGAGAAGCTAGAACTTTTTTATGCTGTTTCTTAAAAAATAATTCATCTATTACGTTCGTATTGTAACCGTTGTTTGACGCTTATGACTTCAAAACATTAATTTCTTTGTTAAAGTTTGTTACTAATTTGTGGTATGAAATTTTTCTGTTTCTTTGTCCTTAAGAATAGGGTAATAGAACTTTTTTATGCTGTTTCTTAAAAACCAATTCATCTATTACGTTCGTATTGTAACCGTTGTTTGACGCTAATGACTTCAAAACATTAATTTCTTTGTTAAAGTTTTCTATTGAGAGAGGGGTTGATAGTAACCTAAGTAAAAAGACGTGAAAAGGAAACCTTTTTATTTTATGTGTGCGAGGACTGTTATTATATATTAATGAATCTGTGTACGCGGATTTTCTAGATATGTTAAATTCAAGGGAATTAACATTTCTTAAAGAATTTATGTATTTTTGGGAATTTTCGATTTCAATAGTGGATTTGACAGAAATGAAAAATGAATTTAATAAATTCAGAAACATTTCTAATTGCCTAATAGAACCTTACCAAATGCAAAATACATCATCCACATCTTTTCCAATAATCAAATTATCTTGTGAAGAAAAGATTTTATTTTCAAGATGGCTCATGAAAATTTCGCTCGAAAGTGGTGATGAGGAAGGACTCATAGGGTCTAATTGTTGATAAATTTTATGGTTGAATGTAAAATAACTTTGTTTGGGGGATATTCCAAGTAGACCTTTTAGAATGTTTGGAAATTTGTTTAGCACATAGAAAGAAGCTACCAATCACAAGTGAACAACTTCAATTTAATTTATCACCATTGCTCTCATCTATAAAAGATTAGGAACACTACAACCATATTTTTACACTCTTGAAATTGTGCCTGTTATCTACCCTACCATTATAAATAGGATTTTAAGTTTTATTCTCTTCAGTTTTGAAAATGGGCTAAAAACACGAAACATCATGTCATGTCAACAGACATCAACTAAACAGTGAAGCTTAAGGCAAGTTGTTTTTATTTACTTTATTAACATTTCACTAGATGAATTCTCTGAAACGTTTGCCCTAATCTAAAAGATCTCTTTAGCAAATGTTTATTTGGTGTCTTTGAATCATAGTGATTTTTTTCCTTCTGAGTCTCAAGATTCATTTCAGTTTGCATGAGTAGTATTACTTTCTTCAGTCAGTTCAGAATGACTTATTCCAATCTTGTTGGAGAGTACACATTATCCTGCAGATAGAGTTGAGCATCTTTAAAAGGAAGTGCCTCAAAAAAGTGTTATATCAAACTGTATCAAACCATCCGCCTTATTAGATCGTCATTCGCCCAGACTAGCAATTCCATTTTTCTCTCTACGATAAATTTCCAAACGGGATATCCTCATGCCGCTTAAACGGGCCCGTATACGGAATCAAAGGAACGAGGTTAGCGCTTTCCGTTCGGAAATATGACAGAAAAAATAAAAATAATGGGCATTAACATTCCTCCTCGGGACGTTCGATCCATTAGCCGCGGCGCGTTCTCGCAAACAAGCTCTCGAGAAAATGAGCGCTCTCGAAGCTCATGTTTATCGTTTATCGGTTTCCGCGATGATTCGCGCTTATTTAAAATTATTTTCCGGGGATCGTTCGCGTTTTTCTCGTACTCTTCGAATGGATGAAGCGTCCAGGAATCTCTGAAATGGTGGGGAAGAAAAAATTTGAACCTCTTGGAATTTTTCCAGTTCACGTTTGGATTAGTGTGGAATTCGAAAAACGTACAACAGAATGTAACGGAATATCATTTTATCTTGATTACGTTAAGAATGATTAGCCTGTTCAAAAATGCAAACTTAAAAAAAATGTTAAATGTCATCATTTCAGAGTCCTCCGCATTTTATAGAAAATTTGGCCGAAACAGATTTGGAAGTTATGAACCCTAAAGTTCAAGAATAATCCATCTTCAGGTCACTTTTTCCATCATAAAAACATTCATTTCAGATAGTTCATACATAATCTGTAAATTTTTTCCTAAATTATCGGACAGCCATATCATTCTAGGGATTTTCATCCATTTTCAAAGAGAAGTTTGGTAATAGCGCCAGTTTAATCGTTTTATGGTCTATTTATTCCCATATCCTCAGTTTGGCTATGTTGTCAAACTTCACTTTGAGAATGGGTTATACTCCGTAGAGTAACAGCTGATATGGCGACAATTTAAATTTCTTAGCATTGAAAATCTGATATTTTGAAACAAGACTAAGCGACTCGTTGAGGAAGATTTTCCAAGATTGTTTGTGAACTATTTGGAATTGTTGAGTGAATGTTTTCATGGTAGAAAAAGTAAGTTGAAGATGGAACATTCTTAAACTTTGGAATTTTGATTTCAGAAGTGGTTTTAGGCGTTTGCGTAGCTCCATATGAAATCAACTGTTTCGCAATATCTGGTGGACTTCAGAGTAAAGACATTCACTGAAATTTATTTTAAATTTCACAAGGCATTAGTTTTTATCCTATTTAAAGGACTATTTTCTATTGGGAATTTAATAATTTCATTAATACTTCTCAGAATAGCAAAAATGAAAATATTAAATTCATAACAGAAATAAAAGAGAATTCTTCAATCAACTTCTTAGAACTTTATATAAGTTATTGTAACGATAAGTTCGAATTCCAAAGTTTTACAAAACCTACCACTACTGATACCATGATTCATTCAAAATCCAATCAGTCATGATATATTAAAATGTCAACATTCTATAGTTTCATTCATAGTATTCCGTTGACCGAAGTCATTTTCCGAAAAGAAGTCAATATAATTAAAACTATAGCTGTGAACAATGGCTATAGAACTGAAATAATTGAAAAAATTATTAAAAAGAAAACTTACCAGAATATTTTAAAACAATTTTATATCAATATAAATGATCCTTATATAATATATATAAGATTGCACAGTGGGTTCTCTAATCGTATTCATAAAATGGGAATTAATTCTTCAGCAGTAAATAGAAATTATCGATTCTTTAGTCTTGAGAATATTGGAAACAGTATGAAAAATTTGAAAACGTGAATTTCTGTGAAATTATTGAATGGATTTTGCCCATTAACAAACTCTATCCGGATATTTGGACCTCAAACCTTTCTTGAAAGTTTCGATGCTCTAGCTTTTTCTGTTCGAAAGTTAGTGTTTTTACGAACACAATTACTTTTGAGTTCGAATTTATCATTAGTGTTACACCTAGTCGTTTAAGACCATTTTCGACTGAAAATGAGAAAATTACAGATATTTGGGTGAAATGATAGCACCCTGGAAGCAGCGCGCAAAAAGATGAAATGTACACAAGAAAACTGATGAAATATTCTGGGTTTTACATGAATATGTTGAATAATTTTTTTCCATGCCCAATTTTCAAAGCTGTTCGATTTTGCTAAAGATTATTTGTGAGAATACTAACTTTCGATATCAAGCTTAATGAATTAGTCAATTTCTCGTACGTTCTAATCTTTCATTTGAATTGCCCGAAACATAAATGAGAAAAAAAAGGTTTGAATAAGTCTTCAAAACAGCCCCTCGTCAGTCGAAAACTTGGTCCAATTGCTAAATTGATATCAATCTAATGGAACGCATTCGACATTTACTCCCTGTCCTAACTCGATATAAACTCCATAAAAGCACACGTGCATCCGAAAATGTTAAATGATTCAGTAGTACGTCCCTGTAGTAACCCTCGTTTTGCCCATTCGGCAAAAATATACGCGTCATTGAAAAAAAATTGAGACCCCTTGAAAATTCCTGATTGCTCTGATTGGATTACGCAGTGGATCGGAAAGGGGATCTTCTTTCCTAAACGGTGAATAATTTGTAGGATGAAGGAAAATATCGGGATCGGAATGGTACGGACATTTCGATATCGTCGTTCGGGTATTAAGCGAGAGGAAAATTTCGCGTTATGAGATGGGGATGTCCTGTATTCAAGAAAAGCTCTCACCCTGCTAGTGTATTCATGAGTTGAGTGTGTTAGAATAATTTACATGAACTCGTACTTAATGAGGGTTATATGTTTCTATAACATAACACATAAGGGAAAGCATAAGAAAAAGTCCTTGAACTTTTTTTTCAATTACATGTGATGAGGATCGTATAATCAGATGTGAAACGAGTATTGTAAAATTTCGTGAGGATCATATATCTAGAAGTTTAAAAGAAATTTGTGTGCTGATTAGCGTTGAGCGCTATCGAAAAAAGAGCAGCGATTGAGTTTAAATTTAGTATTGAGACATAAAATAGCGACAAGAAGGCTAATGCAAAATGTTGTAGAAATCGTGGGTAATTAATTTTCAAAACTCGTAAATGTGACGTTTCAAATCATCAAATCTATTTAGCAGGAAACTGACTGCTCAACCAAGTCGTATATTGGATGAGTGGGTTGGACGGATAACTCTATTCCGTACTTCTACAATCGATTTTTATGCGCTGGGTTCGAACTCAGGCGCAGAGTATAAGTTAATTTGAATTTTTTTGCAACTACAGTTTCGATCGATCTGAAAATTGTTATTCAGAGGAAAATTAATAATACATTTTCATGAAGATTCTGCGGATTCATGAATAGGATAACTCTAAAAAAAAATTATTGAATTAGGAAAAGAATAACCATGCAAAAAATGCAATTGGTTTCTATCTGTGGAATTATTTCTGTTTAGACTCGCAGAGATTAGCATGTCCAATGTCCAATTATGTCATATATCGCTAGAGTATGTGGTAGATCTACCGTCCTTGAATCTAATTTGGAGATATAATTATGCCATCTGCCTCCTGATTATTGGATTAACATTAATTTCATTACATTTACGTCATCCATCACTCTTAAACGTTGAGAATACCGTTTTAGTTATAGTTCTCGACTTGAAATTTTACGATGGCGCTATTATATGTATTTTAAGGTCACCGACATTTCTCTCGCATTCGCCAATTTGTAGCGCATGATGTTGCAAAATGGCGAATTCACTAAAAGCACTGTTTTTTTTTTTCACTCTAATCTACGTTTGAGTGGAATGATATCTAAAAATATTTCCCAGATGGGAAAGTTTATTGAATTTTTTAATCCTCTAATATTTCAAATATTGGAATGGAAATGATGGTGTGGAGATGTGCACAATGCATAAAAAAATTCAGTTTATCAGTATCCTATGAAGAAAAGCTGAAGTACTCTCTGGTATAATTTTCAAATAATAATTCATTATGTTCTTTCAATGTTTGAAAATCTGAAGTATAATATTATCGAACGAATATTTTGGGCAGTTGTTTTTAACATTTTTAATTTCTATTTGTCTCAGTCGGAGAGTCGGCTTCTGAAATATGAAATGTTCAATTCTATAACTACTTCATTTTTTTCTCTTTCCTCAATCTTGTGTTGTTCTCATATTTCCTATTTCCTATTTATGATGGATATAAAAATAGATATAATTGATATTTGTTTCATGTTTTATTTCTGGTAAACGTTATCTCTACAGCATCATATCCTTTTTCTATTATTTTTATAAACAGCGTTCTATTCAATCTTGTGTGACTTGCCAAGTTTACAATATTCTTCATAATAGTCTGCAGTAGGTTGAACAGTTTTATTCTTTTTGTGCATACTGCTCCATTTAGTAACTCGGAACTTAGTCTTAGTCTGTATCTTGAATTATATCAAATGTCTTTTGAAGAGATATATTGGTTGAATGTCTAAAATGGCTAATTACAATATTCAGGAAATGTTTTGTAATTTAACAAGACTGCTTCTGGGGCACTCGATAACAAATATCCTTATGCTCTAAATGAAATTTCTATTTCAGTCTGATTCATAGCTTGTAGTTTCATTTCCTAGACAAATGTTTGTATCGGGTGTTTTTTTACAGTGATAGAACTTTCGATAGGGCTAACTCTGATTTGACAGAAGGTAGAAGCCATGTTGTTTTGACATTTTTGTTCAGTAAGCATTGACAAATTATCATGGAAAGACTCACGTCGCAACAATTTTTACAAATTGTTGAAATTTATTTTCTAAATCATTGTTCTATTCGCCAACCTTATAGAGCACTTCATGAAATTTATGGTTTACATAATCTCTCATCAGAGCTGCTTATTCGTCGAACTATCGATAGATTTCGGACATTTTCTCTACTCGATGCAACAACAATAAGATAAAGAACTGTACGTACAGAAGAAAATATCGCTGGTGTAAGTCATAGTGTTAATGATCCAAATTTGTCTATTCGTCGACGTTCACAAAAAGTTGGACTCTGTGCGTCCACCACATGGAAAATTTTGCGTAAAGATCTTGGTCTAAACCCATACAAGATCCAACTGGTTCAAGAACTAAAGCCACCATAATAAGCGTCGTTTGTTTCTGGTTGAACGGCTATGTAAACAAGCAAAATTGCCGTATATGGAGTGAAAACAATCCTCAAGAAACTCTGCAGGTTCCATTGCATCCTGAAAAATGCACCGTATGGTGTGCTTTATACGTTGGGGGCATCATCGGTCCATATTTCTTTAAAAACGATGCTGGAGCTAATGTTACAGTGCATGGTGCTGGTTACAGGTCGATGATGAATGATTATTTGTTTCAAAATTTGAGTGGTATCGACCCAGAAGTGTTTTGGTTCCAACAATATGGTGCAATTATGCTCCTACCGTTATATTTGATTGATTGAAAAAAAATTTGGCGATAACATTATTTCGAAAAATGGCCCAATTAATTGGCCTACAAGATTATGCGACATAACTCCACTGGATTATTTTTTTTTTTTTGGGTTATGACAAGTCATTGGTTTATGCTGATAAACCAGAAACAATAGACGCTTTGGAAGCCAACATAACTCGTGTTTTTGATGATATAAAGCCTGCATTACTTGAAAAAGTGGTCGAAAATTGGTCTGGTCGAATGCGGTTCCTCAGATGTAGTTGTGGTGGACATATGCCGGAAATTATTTTTAAAACGTAAATGTCATAAAATTATCTTTCAAATGAAACAAAAATTTGGCTTCAATCTTAATTTAAATTGTGTTTTATTTCAATTTAAAGTTCTATCACTCTTAAGAAACACCCGATATTTCAATAAACGACCTATCTAGAATGTTACGAGTGCATGGTGGACGTAAAAGAGATTAACTACCTGCCACACTGAATTTTTCCTTTACACGCTGGCTCCTGATGAATTGGGAATACTTTCTATCCATCCAACTTTTAATACTCGAAAGTTTGCTCCTTACAGAAATTTTAAATATTCGTGCCTGGCTCACTGACGAACGCCAAAAGAACCAAATCGCCCGTGCAATCTCAAGAATCGAAGTTAAATCAACGAAGACACTCGACAACGTAAATATAAAACTCAAAGACCCCTCCAGTTCGTTTCTCGTCTATTAAAAAGTTTCACGGCAAACTTTATCGATATACTGTTTTCGTTTACCGTTTCATAAATTGTTGGCGACTTGAAAATTCGGCTCACGTCTATTTCGCTGTGTCCTTTTACTGCCCGGGTTCTCTTTTTTATTATATCTCCCTCCCACTATCGTTCGTAGTATGCTATCGCCAAAATTACTTCTATTTACCCCATTGACTAGCTCTCGAAAAAGTCCCCGAGGGTTGACGCCAGTGCGGAGTGATATCAACGATATATAACCCCTACATCTATCGTTGAGAGTTTGGTTTTTTTTTTTTTTCATGAAGGCGACATATAACATTCCATTTATAAGATTTCAGATCATATTATCAGGTATGGGGAATATTGAAGCTTCTGCACAAGACCAGAAAAAAAATCGATATTCGTATCGAATAATAGACTGTATTTTTTACGACCAGACAGTATGAATCGAACGCAGTTAAATGAAATCTAAAGAAATAGAGGCATTTGTTGAAAGATTTGTATTTCTATCGGGTGTTTTTTTAGAGTGATATAACTTTAAATTGAAATAAAACACATTTAAATTAGGACAGCAGCCAATTTTTTTCATTTAAAATATAATTTTATGATATTTATGTTTTCAAAATAATTTCCACCATGACTAGCTCTGAGGAACCGCATTCGGCCAGACCAATTTTGGACCACTTTTTCGAGTAATTCAGGCCTTATTTTATCAATAGCACGAGTTCTGTTGGCTTCCAAAGCGTCCATTGTTTCTGGTTTATCAGCATAAACCAATTATTTGACATGACTCCATAGAAAATAATCCAGTGGAGTTATGTCGCATGATCTTGGAGGCCAATTAATTCGACCATTTCTCGAAAAAATGTTATCGCGAAATCTTTCTTTCACTAAATCAATTGTTACGGTAGCAGCATGAGGGATAGCACCATCCTGTTGGAACCAAAATACTTCTGGGTCGATACCAATCAAATTTTGAAACATATAATCATTGATCATCGATCTCTAACGAGCACCATTCACTTTAAGGTTAGCTCCAGTATTGTTTTCAAAGAAATATGGACCAATGATGACTCCAGCGTGTAAAGCACACCATACAGTGCATTTTTCGGGATGCAATAGAACCTGCAGAACTTCTTGAAGATTGTTTTCACTCCATATGCGGCAATTTTGCTTGTTTACATAGCATTACATAGCAGTTCAAGCAGAAATGAGCTTCATCACTAAACACAATTTTATGATAAAAAAGTGGATCAACTTCAAGCTGTTTTAGGGCCCAATTAGCAAACAAACGACGCTTATTATGGTCAAGTGGCTTTAGTTTTTGAACTAGATGGATCTTGTATGGGAGTCCAAGTTGTTGTGAACGTCGACGAATAGACAAATTTGGATCAATATTAACACTACGACTTACAGCAGGGATATATTTTTCTGTAGGTACTGTTCTTTGTTTGGTTGTTGTTATTGCATCGAGTAGAGAAAATGTTGTCCGAAATCTATCGATAGTTCGACGAATAAACAGCTCTGATGGACGATTATCTAAACCATAAATTTCACGAGGTGCTCTATATAAGTTTGGCGGATAGAACACTGATTTTGAAAATAAATTTCAACAATCGAAACTTTAGGAAAACTAATTCATTTGTCGTATTCGCTTGATTTCATAAAGAATTTTCTTCTATGCATCTGTTACTTAAGAAAACTTCTAACGAGTTTTCCAATAGGAATGATACAATTTAAAATAGTTATAATGGGAACACTGTATATTATTTTCGACATGTCCTATTTCATTTTTGTTTGGTAGGTTATGTCATTTGAGTATGGAAATAAACAGGCTTCAAAAACGTTTAGGAATTGTTAAATTATTTAATCAAAATCAGTAAAACTGTGAGAAATTTGAAAAGATTCATGGAATCAAGATTCAGTAAATCGACTCACTATTGAGACAAAATCGAAAGTCAATTTACTTTTCAAGATATAGGAGAACCAGTACGACAAAGAAATGCACGCACACAAGGGAATATCGTCTTGGTTGCAGCAAGTGTAAGAGAAAATCTTAATTTATCTGTTCCACGTGGTTCTCAACAAGTCTTTCTCAAACAACAGCATGGAGAATTTTAAGAAAAGATTGGGGCTTATATTACAAAATTCAACTGGTTAAAGAACTGAAACCATTTGACCACCATAAACATAGCACATTTTCTGATTTTGATCTTGAACAACTTTAAAATGATGAACAATTTTATCGAAAAATTTTATTCAGTTAAGGAGCTCATTTTTGGTGGAACGGTTATGTCAAAATACGATTGATTTAATTAAGAGTTAACTCACGCATGGTTTGAATTTTACACCCGTGTTTTTAAATATCGAAACCAAACTAGCTCTCCACGATTGACAGAACGTGGTTCTTTCAACAGTTAAACGCCTAACAACTTTGCCTGATTATCGCTGGTACTACGACAGTCGTTTAGAATCTATACATTGATATCAACAGAATACTGCGATAAACTAATCGTGGTTAGACGAAGTAAATTTTTGCCCTGTTCCATCTATCTATTACCCCAGTATCCCCGTTTTTAAGACAGATTGTCATTGACGTCATGGCTGCCACAATTCCAACCTAGGTGTGCAACATGTGGAAGGATACAGAACACAGATGGGGCATTAATGCGATGCCTGTCGCCAGGAATACACGATTATGTTGCATTGCACTCGGAAGGGCGAATAATTATCTGTGCTAAGACCGACTAAGCGGAATAAGCGCTCCGCTACGATCGATCCTGAGTTTCTCGCGTCACATCAGGCCGTATCCTAATCCAATCAATCAGCCAATAATGCCTATATCTTTCATCACCTGAGTTATAGCCGACATAATGCGGATGGATATCTGAGTAGGCGGATATGTATATGTACACGTGACGTAATATCTTGTTACACACCGTTCGCGGGTTCCCTTAAACGCGCGCTGTGCGATTGTTAACGTTCCCAAGGGATGCGAGGTAGGGGGACCCAGATGCGAGCGGTTGTTGAAGAAATCAGGAGATGATAGGGGGTGCTGTTGAACTTTGAAAGTAATTGCCACTTCTTCGCTAAATAATGGTGAATTTTGCACGTTTATAATGAACAAGTAATACAACGTGAGATTCAAATTATTTGGTAGGGTGTTTCTCCATGGATTTGCAATATTTTAAGAGATAATTTGAGTTTGTATATCAGAAATATCAAGGATCAAAAAAAATTTTCAGCCTACCATAGAAGTAAACAAAATTCTAAAGTGAAAATGTTTTGTTATTAAACATAGATATCAAAAATAACTTTTCATTTCTGCTGTGCAAACCAGGCCAGTTTATGTTTCTTTCGTGTTGGAAAACATTAACGACCTTTTATAGTTTTTCTCAATTGAGAGAAAAAATGACAGACTAACAAAGGCAAATTGTTTGCATATGGAATCATGCGATTTGTATGCATTTCTTGAATAAGAGAGTTTTGTTTTTTTCTCAAGTTTATTGAAGATGATGGAAACTAAAGAACTGATTAGATATGCTTTTAAGTTCAACAAAAAAGAATTAAGAACTTCAGCAACGAGTATTCCCTTCTATAGCTGCAATGGCAGCTTGCAAACGACAAGACGTGCTTTAGAATAGATTTTAGACACTCCTTGAATGACTTTAAATTCATAATTATATATTCTAACCTCTACAATATATATTGAAACTATATACAAACACTATCAAATTGATATCCTTATATATAATCAAAATAAAATATTTTTCGATGTCTCGGAAAAAACCTTGCTACATCCCGACTTGAAATGTATTAATACAAATGAATTAACAAAAACTATATAAGTATGTATATCAACATAAAAATACAAAAAAATCCACTATTCCAAAATTATCTAAAATAATCAAAATAGAGGATCAAATAAAAATAATTGAACGAGAATTCGAATATTTGATAGCTATTTCGGCCTATATGACCTCATCAGAAATGTATTGAATTCAAATTCAAATATATAACAAGTTCGAAATTAAACTTTAGTCATTTAAATTTCAGTTCTATCAAGTATTGACTCACATTCAAATTGACACTCCTTAAGCTTTTAGCTCCATATTTGCGTGTAGTCGAAACGAAAAACGAATATAAATAAAACCCCAGCTATTCAACAATTCATCGACAATATGTATGTACTTATATCGATGTCCCGCACCGAATAAACTTGCAAAAATCTCCCGAAAAAGCAGCCGTACTCCCCATTCCACCGCCGCGCCAGAACGCTCGCGAACCGATAAAACCAGTCAACTACTTCCGCCGGATGTAAAATTCAATTTTCCACCCTTTCAACTCTTTTATAGACGCCCCCGTCGAAAGGAATAAAATAAACATAACGTATTTTATGTACTAGAACCGGGGGTACTAGGAATGGAATTGTCAGTAACACGAGCATTTTTCCACCAGGTAAAGTTTAACTTTTATTCCGTCGTTATATTGTGTAAGCTCGGCTGTGGCGACGACGCTCGACGCTCGGGCGCCTTACGGAACGCTTCAAATCTAACGGATTTGTTCCGTTCTAGACGCGGTGCATGTCGCGTCGGATATCCGTTTGGTCTGAGTGAGGAGGAAGGGACGTGATTGACATACAAAGAATGGGAACGCTGGCAGACGCTTCGGCTTTGAGGAGATTGAATTAAAAAAAGATCTACGCTGGCTTTTAATCGGTTTCCAATGTAATAGGAGGTTTCACCTCTGGTAGAGGGTGATCCGAGTGTAACTTTCCTATATCGACAACACTGTGAAATATGAACACATATCAAATCTGAAGCGAGTTTGAAATGTCTAATGTTAGTTTGAAACAATACGTATAGAATACTCAGTATGGATATCTTCTTAATGAATTTTTCTCCAAAGAGGAGGTTAAACAAACTCAACAAGACATTGAATATTCGATGGATTCAGTATAATGAAATTAAATTTTCACCAACTTGTAAATAATGTACAATAACATTCCGCCACACGGTGATTTCATCAGTTTCTACATCTAAACTGATTTGGTGTGAGAAATTACATAGATAGAAGTAGATGCATGTTTACTATGTATGTTGTCATTTTTTGATTGATTGCCCGGTTTGGTCAATATATGATGAGCAATGATTGTAAGCCAATTTGTAGACTCCTAATTCATAATATTTGCCTGCTTTGTCTTTATAATTTTTTATTCGAGCATCCGTTCTGAGAGCTGCTGTAAATCAAAACTTTTTCAAAATAGTTGACAATATCTATATAATTTTCATTACACAGAAACTTTTTGAAGTACTAACTACTTAGATACACCAAAAATGATAAAGACAAATCTAACAAAGGTTATGAATAAAGTGTCTACAAATTGGCTTAAAATAATCTCATATATTAGGATTATGAACATTCTGGGTTAGACCGTGTCTAGAGTTTATAAATGTTCGACGTTTCGGCTCCGATTTTGGAGATATTATCAAGAACAATAGTGGAATTTAGTGATTCAATGGCTAGACCCAGGTCTTATCAGAAGTGGTCTCGAAGATTACAGTTTTTCCACTAGCTCCAGTGAACAGTTCGCTGGAGCTAGTGGAAACACTGTGAGTAGCCAGATTGAGGCCCCGCCGTTGAATCACTAATTTTCACTATTATTCTTGATAATGGTGATATACATAGAATATATATAAAATATGTACTCAATTGCGAAATAAACAGTGAAATTATTAGCAAAAAACGAAAAAACATTAAAATTTAAAGACCTATATCTTTTTCCATAGCAATATTGGATTACGGCATATTTGTTCTAATCGTCATATATTGTTCTAAATAATATTTTCTTAGTCTGTGCCCTAATAGTTATGTTTTACCCTGTAATGGTCAAACTGGAAGATAATTCAAAAGAAGAATATATTCATAAAGTGGTTATCTATTGGTAAAATAATAAGATGCGGTTTTTTACTTGATATAAGGATAATTACAAACTTTGAATATCAAAACAGATTTAATCTGTTAGTCTACAATTTTAATTTAAAAAAAAATTTTTGAAAAACTTTTAGAATTAAATTAATGTCTAATAATAAGCACTCCTCATATTTAATAGACGTATAACAATCAAAATTCACTATACAATATCAAATGGAATAAAAAACCCAACAAAAATAAATTGTCAGTTAAAATTAAGAATAAGTAATATCGAATGTTTCATTCTAAACATACGCACCTGAACTCATTAAAATTATGTCGTGTATTTTTTAAAAAGATCTAGTTTTCATAGATATAAGACCAGAAACTAAACACGCTGTGAAATATTTGTCAAAAACAAAACATACGTCCCACGGCCTTTCTGACGAGTTCAGGTGTGTATGTTTGGAACGAAACATTCGATATTATTTATTTTTAATTTTAAGTGATCATTTATTTTTGTTGGGTTTTTTATTCCATTTGATATTGTATATTGAATTTTGATTGTTATAGGTCTATTAAATATGAGCAGTGCTTATTATTAGACATTAATTTGATTCTAAAAGTTTTTCAAAAAATTTTTTTGAAATTAAAATTGTAGAAGACTAACAGATTAAATCTGTTTTGATATTCAAAGTTTATTTATTGATGTTTATGTTGTCTCTTTATGGAAGAAAATTTAATGAAACAGTATCCTGATTTCTGTACCCTGATTCAACGTTGTTATTTTGTTATTATAGCTGAGGTTTTCTAGAGCTTTTTTGGTATGATCCAAAATGAGACTAGATAAAATTTTCAGTTTGAAGTAATCCTGATTCTTCTCGTACGTGTATAATATTAATTGGATCGAAAATATTGATATGAAACAAATATTCCAGTTGATTTGATTTTTTTTAATATTCAAATTGCTCTTAATATTCTATAGGCAATGTAAATAAAATATTTCCTATGATCTTTCTGTCGAAATCAATAAATATTTCGTCAAATTACACTTCTCATTTTTGTTGCAAATTGGCGAATGCGCTGGTGTCATATAAGCTTGCTTTGGCATTAGGTGTTTTTGAAAGTTTGTTCGTTAATTTACAAAGCAATGGTTATTTCGTCAATTACTTAAAATAAATATTGAGGATCCTAGCTTGAATAAAAACATTCACAATAAAACAAGATCCCATGTTGATAATAAGAGATACAAGTGTTATAAAATTCGGCATAATAAAGACAATTAATAATGCTAGTTTAAATAGCGGGTTTTATTTGAACCTGTTCAATATTTTCAATTAACATTGTGAAGCCATTTATCACTTTCAGATTATATCAATCATTACCTAATGTGGAATTTGCAATTCACACTAAATAGTCAATAATTCTTCCATTTAATATTACTTTATGAATTTGTAGATTTAATTTCAGATTCTCGTATATACGAAGTATAAGGATATTTTGATTACTAATCTGAAATTCGCTTCATTTCATCCTGGAAAAATGATACCAGATGTATTCCTCTCTAATGCTACATTATGGCAAATTGGCTTGATATTCATAGAAGAAACTCTATATGCCTACAGTCCTGAGTTACAGCTCCCAATGCAACAAAATACAACATTTTACGTTATATGTAAATATTCCATTTCCGTTTTTAACCTAGTTCCATTCCAATGTAGAAGCTTGCTTCATTTGGCAGCAAAAACTTACTAATAAACAACTGCCTGAGGGGTTGGTGTAGGATAACAAACCTAATATCGGCTTTATGCCGGAAATATGATGAGTTGTACGAAATGCATCCCCAGTTTTCATATTCTGTTTATATTCTGGGTATAAAATTACTGAGTTCGTATTTAAAAGGAACATCAACATTCTATAGCCGATAGCGAACACTAATGGCGTTTCATTTTTACTCGTGGCCGACTGAACTGCACTTTTTCTAGGTCGAAATATTACACATATTACCTACGATGCTTTGGTCTTACCAAATATAAATTCTGCATATTTATTTAATTAAAAAAAGTACAATGAACCATGTTCTGGTCTTACCATTCAATTAAAAATTTCGATGAATTCATGAGTGTGATCAAATTTATCTCAGAAATAGGGTTATATCAGCACTGAAATGATTTATCTGTTGATTTCAAATTTTCAGAAACACGTCAATTTTCCTCCTTTTGTCGAGTTGTTTTTTTATTGTTTTAATTTTCTGAACATCTTGAAGTTGATACCACTTCAGTATAATATTTATGAATTCAAGAACGACGTTGAAAATGAATGTTTCAATTATGTTTGATCAATGTGAATATCCAGGAATAATTGCGTTTCTCCTACTTAATTACTGATTTTGAGTTTATTATATGACAGATCAATTCAAATTAAAAATGGAAAAATATTCATTTCTCATTTATGTCATTGTATACAAACATGTATGCGAGCATTTATCCAGAGGTGTAAAAACCCAAAAGAACCACAGAATTGATAAAACACACACATTCAAAAAATAGACTATTATACGTATTCCATTTTTCTTAACAATCTACGAACAGGCCTAATATTTGAAATGGAACTTCATAACAAGTTTTGAAAACTCACGATTCAAGAAAAATTAAGCTTGTGGCTTTTGAACGATGGTAAATGGCTAGTTGAGTGACTCAAATTGTTTTTGCGAGTTTATCTTTCATTTGTGATGGATCTCCATCGAACCTTGCCTCTTATTCTTCATTCTTAAACTTGATGGCATTTCGGGTCGTTCTTCATCTTTCAAATCAAAATTGCCACTTTTAAATCGGGCAAATCAGTTCTGACACGTTCTTTCAGCTAGAGCTTGGTCACCATAAACATCCACTCAAACACGATGACTTTTTCTTCATATTGAAGTAAAACTCTCTGAAAAAACACATTATTCGGTAGAAAAGTTGACATTTTCAGAGCACACCTGAACTATGTTATTTCCACTTAAGCGAAATGACAGATATTGAAGAGAAAGCCTGTTTCATCTGTTATCAAAACTGCACGAACTTATTTCTACTACTAATGATAGAGTAAATGCCTTCAGAAATGTGATTTTGTGTTTTAATTATTAATCCAGAAAGGTGACAGAATGTTCTGTTTTTATATTCAAAAGTATACTTTTTAAAAGCACTCGTAGCTCAATCGACCTTTCGAACTATACTCTCATCTTGTTTCCAAATTATTCAGTACCGTTCGCGAAGGGCTTGAAAAAAATTACAGAATAATAATGAATTATTCAACATTCCCATAAGATCTGCCGTGAGATTCGCCTCAAATCCCACAATCCCGCAACGGCCCATCTACGCCGGAATAAAGGAAGAAGAACAACGCGCAGAGAGCGGAACAAAGCCAGAAACTAGCGGCGTGCATTTCCACTTCCCCGAGCCCCCTTCACGTAAGAGATTCATAGTGGAGATAACTCGTCCATTGTTTTCTTCAATTTTGTATCATTACGCGAATCGCCGCGGGCGTTGTATAGCACCGCACCTCGTGCGTTCTCGCATCCGTGACGTTGTGTTCGTATGTTCCTTCCAGCGGCGTTTGGAAAAAGAGGAATATGAATAGCCGATGGCCTGCAACAAACAACTGCATTGTTCCATTATTGGAACGGGAAAATTTTCCCGGATTCCAGGTTTTATCGCGCTTCGTTAAGGTTATTTTTACGATTATTGGGGTGAGGGTTATTGGTTTTGATGGAAATTGGATTTTCGCGGAATCGATCGATAAGTTGGAAATGTTGAAATGTTCCGACAAGCCGAAAATCGGATGAGAAATTGGTTCTCTCTCCGGTCGAAAATACACCAATCAATATAATTTAGAACACAATTAAATTCAACAAAGTAAATAAAAACAACTTGGCTTAAGTTTCACTGTTTAATTCATGTCTGTCGACATATATTTTTCGGGTTTTTGCCCATTTTCAAAACTGAAGAGAACAGAACTTAAAATCTTATTATATTTATAATAGTAGGGTAGATAACAGGTATAATTTTGAAGAGTGTAAAAATAAGGTGCTGGTTCGGTCTTCTTAGTGGTCGCTTCTTTCCATATGCTAAGTTTCTAAAAGGTCCATTTCCAAATTTCCAAACTTTCTAAAAGGTCCATTCTTCTGCTTTGATTACCTACGTATAAAATCTCAGTTCTACTGAAATCTATACCACGGTTGTTATTTAAGCAATGTTTCGAAAAACTAGATTTTATTTCATTATGCAATATACTCTTTATGAGTTCTTCTACCCTTATGTTTATAAATCATCTTGTCTGACCCACGTAAAATGCATTCATTACAATCATTTGTATATACCACTTTTTTCACACGTTTCACTACAGTCTTTGCTATTGACTAAGTTTTTCTTATTTGTACAAATAGTATTAATATTGTTTTGTTTTAGTGTATTGCAAATTTTGTTACTAATTTGTGGTATAAAGTTGCTATGGAATATTTCTTATTCTTTGTCCTGAAGAATAGGGTAAAGAGAAACTAGAGCTTGTTTATGCTGTTTCTTGAACGAAACGTATATGTCAACAGATATGATATAAACAGTGAAACTTAAGCCAAGTTGTTTTAATTTACTTTTTTAATTTAAAAATATTCCAAGTGATATGCGAGAATTCAATATCACAATTTAATTTATTATAACTTTCGAGATACTTCCTCTATGACACCGAGATATTATGTAACTTATACTGATGTCCTTCTCTTTAAACAATACCTAGACTTGTCAAGAAAAATACTGAAGAAAAACAAGAATTCAAAATAAATCACTGCAATAAATCTTATAACGATGGGTTACCTAGCGTTTGTAGTGCTTATTTTTAGTCTGGCAACACTGTCATTCATCTTTTGACAATAGGTTAGTTTAATATTTGATATTGACGGAACGAGTCGATTGACGCTTGAATAGAACTAGGAAATATCAAAAACTTATTATTTCCAAAGTGATGATTAGTCTATCAATATCAATTCAATAGAGATGAAATGCCCTCGCGCCAATTTGTGAAGGGAGTTGGTGAAACTGGATCGTTACTTCGATAGAGCTATCTGTGATTTGACAGAAGGTAGATGGTGTTATTGATCAAATAAGACCTGAGTTACTCGAAAAAGTGGTCCAAAATTGGTCTGGTCGAATGCGGTTCATCAGAGCTAGTCGTGGTGGACATCTGCCGGAAATTATTTGTAAAACATAAATGTCATAAAATTATCTTTCAAATAAAAAAAATTGGTTTCAATCTTAATTTAAATGTGTTTCATTTCAATTTTAAGTTCTATCACTCTAAAAAAACACCCGATATAGTATTATTCCTAATTTATTGTATCGCCTTTGAATTTATACATTTATGCCAATACATAATCTTTTCATTAGAACAATTTTTCAGTGCTTGATGGTGGTTGTTAGTTAATATTTGTTGAGTTTTTGGCCAGATATTCATTTACATTGATAGCCTTGTAGGATGATGGTTCATTCTCGAAGTGCAAAATCGGGGAATTTTCTTTCTACAAATATTCTTTATATACTGTTTTACCTCCTGGTCAACATTATCTTTAAATTTTATTGATATTGACGTGCATTTTTGCACCCATATTAACGCGTCTTTGAGATATTATTCCGCACGGTGCAGAATCGAAGACAAATTCTCATTGATTAAACTTGACTCTTGGAATGTAATATTATCTTATGTGTTATTTGAGGTAAACAGTTTCTTGTCAGCCGCTTCACATTGTTTTCCTTTATTTAAATAAGTAAAACGTTTTAGGGATATCGGTTTAACCTGATTCTTTTCACTTCCATTTTAAACCTTATGTAACTCACAACTGAACAGACTGAACAAAAAACAGCAAAAGATTTTTTTTTAGTGTGAAATTTAACCTTGACAACGAGCCTAAATTTGAAATTGTCTGATACATACTTTACGCGATATCACTACAGCTATCTACCGAAATAATGATGGATTTATTGCTCTCCAACCTATCAGGTGTTTATTTTTTGGAGTGATAGAACTTTATATTGAAATAAAACACATTTAAATTGAGATTGAAGCCAAATTTTTATTTTATTTTAAAGATAATTTTATGACATTTATGTTTTGAAAAAAATTTCCGGTATATGTCCACCATGACTAGCTTTGAGGAACCGCATTCGACTAGACCAATTTTGGACCACTTTTTCGAGTTATTCAAGCCTTATTTCATCGATAACACGAGTTATGTTGGCTTCCAAAGCGTCTATTGTTTCTGGTTTATGAGCATAAACCAATGACTGACATAACCCCAAAGAAAATAATCCAGTGGAGTTATGTGGCATGATCTTGGAGGCCAATTTATTTGACCATTTCTCGAAATAATTTTATCGAAAAATTTTCTTTCGATAAATCAATTGTTACGGTAGCAGCATGAGGTGTATCATCATCTTGTTGAAACCAAAACACTTCTGGGTCGACACCATTCAAATTTTGAAACAAATAATCATTGATCATCGATCTGTATCGAGCACCATCCACAGTAGCTCTAGAATCGTTTTCAAAGAAATATGGACCGATGATGCCTCTAGCGTGTAGAGCACACCATATAGTGCATTTTTTCAGGATGCAATGGAACCTGCAGAACGTCTTGAGGATTGTTTTCACTCCATAGCTCTTTACATAGCCGTTCAAGCAGAAATAAACTTCATCACTAAACACAATTTTACGATAAAAGAGTGGATCAACTTCAACCTGTTCTAGGGCCCAATCAGCAAACAAACGATGCTTATTGTAGTCAGATGACTTTAGTTCTTGAACCAGTTGGATCTTGTATGGAGGTAGACCAAGATCTTTACGCAAAATTTTCCATGTGGTGGATGCACAGAGTCCAACTTGTTGTGAACGTCGACGAATAGACAAATCTGGATCATCATTAACGTTATGACTTACAGCAGCGATATTTTCTTCTGTATGTACAGTTCTTTGTCTTGTTGTTGTTGCTGCACCGAGTAGAGAAAATGTTGTACGAAATCTATCGATAGTTCGACGAATAAGCTGCTCTGATGGACGATTATGGAAACCATAAATTTCTCGAAGTGCTCTATAAGTTTGGCGAATGGAACACTGATTTTGAAAATAAATTTCAATAATTTGTAAACGTTATTGCGACATGAGTCTTTCCATGATTATTTGTCAATACTTACTGAACAGAAATGTCAAAAGAACAAAGCTTCTACATTCTGTTAAATAACAGTTATCCCTATCGAAATTTCTATCACTCTAAAAAAAAACATCCGATATTATTAACATTTAGTATGCTCCAAAACGTTATTTCTTTCATAATATTTTCGTTTCGTACGATTCAATTTTTCACAACCGACATCCGAAGCACTCACTTTCCATCCTTAGACCGTTTTTTTTTTTTTCCAATATCATCGGAACAGACTCCATCCGGAGACTTGGTCCGGGATACATCTACATCGAAACATACCGTGGAATTTCTCCTCCCGTCTCCAGAAATAAGCCCAGGATCTGCCGGTAATTGAATACATCGAACAAAGCCGAACTCGGGGGTTAAGCGTATCGAAAATTGAACCGACACGATAAATACCGCCAGAAGTGGCAGCCGGCAGCAGGAGAGAGTCGATCTCGAACACTGCCCCCTTCGCCCCTCCACCTCTTGGCGCTCCGGTGCCGTTCCGGAACCCTCATCCATTCATTAAGACCGCAACGCCAGGTTTAATTGCCCGTCTCGGGGTCGCGCACCTACCCGAGGTGGAAGAAAGAACACTAACTGAGCATTAGGCCACGGAAGGGAAACTGACGCTCCATCAACTATTTCGTTCCCTTCGCCCCTGAGTCGATTAATCGTGATGGTAACTGCGTTTCTTCGTTCCGACCGCGCGGCGACCTGGGAATAGGGAAAAATGGGACGGCATGAATCATATCCATGACGGTGCCGTTGATCATCGCGCCAGGCTCACCGGAGGATCCGGCCCGAAGGACCATTTGTTGGTTTCGGGCAGTTGACTTGTTAGTTTTCGATGTTCGCTTCATTTGTCGGAAATTAACTTGTAGTACGTCTTCAAACTAATTTTTTTATTTAATAATTAATCACTGTTATACAAGTTCTCAGCAGTTAATGTTAATTCTTCTTATTCTTCTCTAACATTCAATCAAGAACGAGAATCTTTTAAAAAGTCAACTCAAAGTCACAATTCTTGTGACATAACTGTCCTCCATACTCACGCGAAGCTCAAGCGACATATCATTTAGTTTTCCTTTTCTTCAGTTAATCTCAAGTGTGTTTTACAATGAGGAAATGAGAAAATCTGAAGAAATTGCCCTTACGTCTGTCTATATTGGAAAAATATCTAACTATTTGAACTTACAAGTGATTATTCATTAACTGAAGAAAATAGAATATCCTGAAACGCCTTGTACTCAATACAAAGTTTTTGAAAAGTCTTGATCTCTTTTATTTATAAGGGAATGAAAAAATTTTACATTTTTAGAAGAATTCAAATAACCTAAGATTGAGCTCGTAGATTTTAGTTATGAATATAATGAAGCGATGAATTGATGAACTATTATATGAATTAGAGTTGAACGTGATTATAAAATATTCTAGATGTATTTCATAAGCCGAACTACATCTTCATTAAACGACGTTTTTGAAATAATTTTTCTATTCCATGAACTCGAAGATGATAGTTCTGTTTTTACAAAAAATGTGATAAAAACTTCCTAATGTTGGAGATGTGATAAGAAAACTAAGAAAACGTTCAGCAATTTAGTGGAGAAATGATCTATGTTATATCAATATCAAAACTTAACCTATCGGGTGTTTTTTTTTGAGTGATAGAATTTTCGATAGGGATAACTGTGATTTGACAGAAGGTAGAAGCCATGTTATTTTGACATTTCTGTTCAGTAAGCATTGAAAAATTATCATGGAAAGACTCACGCCGCAACAGCGTTTACAAATTGTTGTTTATTTTCAAAATCAGTGTTTTATCCGCCAAACTTATAGAGCACTTCGTGAAATTTAGGGTTTACATAATCGTCCATAGGAGCAACTTATTCGTCGAACTATCGACAGATTTCGGAAAATATTTTCAACTGGAACTAAAGCTAATTGACCATAATGAACGCGTTTGTTTGCCTATTGGGCCCTAGAACAGCTTGATCCACTTTTTTATCGGAAAATTGTGTTTAGTGATGAAGCTCATTTCTGGTTGAACGGTCATGTAAACAAGTGAAATTGCCGTATATGGAGAGAAAAAATCCTCAAGAAGTTCTGCAGGTTCCATTGCATCCTGAAAAATGCACTGAATTGTGTGCTTCACACGCTGGAGTCATCATCGGTCCATATTTCTTTGAAAACGATGCTGGAGGTAACGTTTCAGTGAATGGTGCTGGTTACAGATCGATAATCAATGATTATTTGTTTCAAAATTTGAATGGTACCGACCTAGAAGTGTTTTGGTTCCAACAAGATGGTGCTACACCTCATGCTCCTACCGTAATATTTGATTGATTGAAAAAAGGATTTGGCGATAACATTATTTGGAGCAATGATCCAATTAATTGGCCTCCAAGATCATGCGACATAACTCCACTGTATTATTTTCTTTGGGGTTATGTCAAGTTATTGGTTTATACTAATAAATCAGAATTAATAGACGCTTTGGAAGCCAACATAACTCGTGTTATTGATTAAATAAGGCAGTTCCCCAGAGCTAGTCGTCCTGGACGTATGCCGGAAATTATTTTTAAAGCATAAATGTCATAAAATTATCTTTCAAATAAAAAAAAATTGGCTTCAATATCAAATTGAATGTGTTTTATTTCAATTCAAAGTTCTATCACTATAAAAAAAACACCTGATACAAAGATCATGAAAGGCTTTTATCTCGTCTCTGTTACAACAAATTAGTTTCGAAAACGGAGAGTTTTCTTTATATTTACTTCCAAGAAGATAGATAGATAGATGCCTCACAAATCAGTTCTATTCTCTGCCTCGACTTGACATTTTATTTTAACTGTTATTTACGTACTACTTCGAACTTGTTCACAATATTTCTACAAAGCAGGACTTTAATCTGATCCATATAAAATTTCATGCTTTTCGCCCCCTTTGAACTTGTCACCGAATAGCAAAGACTACCCTATCAGGGATGCTGTCAATTCCATAAAGCTCTCAACCAGAATTTGGGCGCCCTGAAAAAACCGACGCCTAAATTTCGTTCGTTAACGATGCGGCCTTTCAATTGTTCTAACGTCGCAATTTACCCGACGTCATTGTACAGGCCCAAAAGCCATGCATCTCGGCGAACAAGAGACGAAAAACGAGGGCTGTAGCACGAAAAAGGGCCAGAGATTCGCTTGAAATAATGATGATGATAATTATTATGACGGCAGATCGAACTTTCCCGCCGCCGGCGAAATTGCGAATTAGCCGAAAGAACGAGGGAACATTTAGATAATTGGCATTCCCGTACGTTACTGATGCCATTGTTGTCTAGACAAAAGAAATCCGCCGACGATTCGTTATTGTTGCCGTGTCCGGAGACGTGGGTGAACGCAGAGGGTGGTTTGCCATAGCGCGTGTATAGCTGCGGCTCGAGATATGGGCGTAGATCGAAGTTATCGTTTTCCAAACGTCACTTACATTGGTCCAGAACAGAGACGTGCAATCGAAACGATCTGATTGACAGTTTTTGCTCCATTGTTTAGTAGTCGTGTGTAAGGGATGTCGAGTTTGTAATTCTGGAATCAAACGGACGTTTGAAAAGCATCGTATAAAAATTACTAGCTTGAAGCTAGCGTATACGACAAATCAAAGCGTATAACTTTCAAGGTACGATCAAATACTAGTGAAAGCTGGATATTTCAACGTACGAACTGTTCATTTAAACTCCTTGGGTGCTTGTCTCCTTCAAATATTTATTTATTAATTTTAATTGCCTTTTTTATATTGGTTGGTTTATTTATTCCATTTGACATTGTATATTTAGTTTTGAATATATACGTCTATTAAATATAAGCGGTGCTTATTGCAGACATTAATTTAATTCTAAAAGTTTTTTGAATAAAAATTTTTTTTGAAATTAAAATTTTAGAAGATTAACAGATCTGTTTTGATATTCAAACATTTAAATATAATAGAATCCCAAACATATGTTTCCTACTTCAGTAACCACAAGCCAATTATTACTAAAATTGAGCCTACTAATTAAGTTTATATTACATTATATTTGTTAATAATAAAAAAATATTATTATAACTTAAAAAAAATAAAATTTTATTACAATTCCTTCACTAATTAATCGAAAGGAACTTCGTTCCATCCGGGTGTCCCTTGACACCTCTCAATTTTTTGTTTGAAAGATAACTTTATGACATTTACGTTTTAGAAATAATTTCTGGCATATGTTCATTACGACTAGCTCTGAGGAACCGCATTCGACCAGACCAATTTTGGAGCACTTTTTCGAGTAATTCAGGCCTTATTTCATCAATAACACGCGTAATGTTGGCTTCCAAAGCGTCAAAGAAACTAATCGTGTCGCATGATTTTGGAGGCCAATTAATTGGACCATTTCTCGAAATAATGTTATCGCCAAATCTTTCTTTCAATAAATCAATTGTTACGATAGCAGCATGAGGTGTAGCACCATCTTGTTGGAACCGAAACACTTCTGGGTCGATACCATTCAAATTTTGATAGAAATAATCATTGATCATCGATCTGTGATGAGCACCATTCACTGTAACATCAGCTCCAGAATAGTTTTTAAAGAAATATGGACCGATGATGCCTCCAGCGTGTAAAGCACAGCTTACAGTCCATTTTCAGGATGCTATGGAACCTGCAGTACTTCTTGAGGATTGTTTTCACTCCATCCATATACGGCAATTTTGCTTGTTTACATAGCCGTTCGACCGGAAATTAGTTTCATGTCTGAACGCAAATTTACGATAAAAAAGTGGATCAACTTCAAGCTGTTCTAGGGCCCAATCAGCAAACAAATGCGCTCATTATGCTCAAGTGGCTTTAGTTCCTGAACCAATTAGATCTTGTATGGGTGTAGACCAAGACCTTTACGTAAAATTTTCCATGTGGTGGATGCACAGAGTCCAATTTGTTGTGAACGTCGACGAATAGACAAATCTGGATCATCGTTAACACTATGACTTACAGCAGCGATATTTTCTTCTGTACGTACAGTTCTTTGTCTTGTTGTTGTTGTTGCATCGAGTAAGGAAAATGTTGTCCGAAATCTATTGATAGTTCGACGAATGAGCTGCTCTGATGGACGATTACGTAAACCATAAATTTCACGAAGTTCTCTCAATAAGTTTGGCGAATAGAACACTGATTTTGAAAATAAATTTCAACAATTTGTAAACGTTGTTGCGGCGTGAGTCTTTCCATGATAATTTGTCAATGCTTACTGAACAGAAATGTCAAAACAACATGGCTTCTACCTTCTGTCAAATCACAGTTATACCTATCGAAATTTCTATCACTCTAAAAAAAACACCCGATATTATAATTGTCTATGAAATTAACTTTGATATGATGAATTCTTCAATGTATAATATGGAAAATATAAAGAAGGCATAAATTTTCTCGAAAATTACATGCTCGAAATAATCCTCATTAATTTATCAAATAATAAACAATGTACGCATCTTCATAATTGCAATAATCAATCTGATTCTTTCGATACATTTATGTCAAGGCCAATAGTCTGATATATAACTTTACACCATTAATTCTATAGGATTTTCCGATAGTAGTAAATGCAGTTTCGTGCTTATATAAATGAAAATTATTACAAGGACTGGATTATTTTTGTGGTTACTCACTTGAGGCGTGCAGTTTCCATAAAATTTTAAATTGTTTCTTAAAGTAAAACAACTATATAACTTTCATTGGCCTCTTATGTGTTTATACTATTTTGTGTCTGGAAAGAATATTATTTTCAATGTACTGAAAATTCATTGTGGTGAACAGATTACTGTGATAAATATAAAACTAATGTTGAAATTTTATGTAAGAACAGTTTAGTTCAAACCAGGAAAGCACTAAATTATTACGTTACTCGCTATTGTTTACTCTTTATTAATACAGACATGACGTTAGGAATAAACAGCATTACATCAGTAAGAGTTTTGATGACAATTTAAAATTCCAAAAGCATGTTATTTCAATTGAATCTCCCTTTTCTATGAAAATGAGATAGCTTGTCAGGAATCAAATACAAACATTATATGTAAATTATATTGAGTCTCCCAGAATGTATCCAATCGGCTTCATATAGCGATATCCACACATATATACAGAATGTCAAATAATAAATAGTTTCCAGCTTGTTCCTACCATATCGTAATCAAAATCCATGCAATATGGCAAAATTCCCAATAATTATCGTCTATATCTCCCCTCGGCATCTAAACTTTCAACTCTGGATGTTCGATATGTGAACATCATATACTAATATGTGCGGTTGAACCAGTTCTCCAGAATTTCGGGTTAAACGTGACGGGCGTCTAACTTCTTCCCGAAAATTAATAGTGCAAGGGATGAGGATAATTTCGCCAAAACTAATGACGCAACCCGCTCAAATATTCGTTGCAATTTGGCTTATGTTAAAATATAATACAATGTATTCAGAAATGTTAATATTGTGGAGATATTTTATAAAGACGAAACATTTTAGTAGAATGAATGAAAAATATATTTTGCAACAAATTTATAATGAAGAAATGTTGCGCCAGTGAATGTTTGTAGAATGGCCGTTAATTTTTAAAATGTATTATATAATTTTTGAATGATATTGTAACCGAAGAAGATATACCTATTGCCTGAAGAAATGTCGATGTTTTTGATTTTATCACTTGCTTGAAGAAGTGAAATTATCCACAATAACTTCAATGATAGACGTGTTCGAAGTTGCATTGGCCACAAAATCATTGGAATGTGTATAGTTGAACAGGTACTTCTCTTCTAAAACACTTGCGACTGTCTAAAGTTACAAACATGACCTTAAGGGGCGTGTTGAATGAATGCATTTTAAAAATCATGTGTAGCTAAATATCTTATCTCCTTAGACTGCACATAGCACATGTCAACATTAGTTCATTCATTGATTTACTCACATCTATCAAGGTCAAAGTAGGGATTTGTGACGTCAGCCGCTCGGATGTTGTTCCAGAACCGAAGTTGTTGGTCTACTCTCTATATTTTGAAGATATTTACTCCAAAAGGCTTCTCATACTTTTAGTTGTTACCTATACATGAAAAAATAGTCGTCTGATTTAACTCTATTCGGCTGTTTGCGTTTGTGAGCATGATTATCTCCGAAGGAAATAACTTAGAGGATAGGTTTCTAACCAAAACCGTTATTGTGTGAAAAGTACCAGCGAAAGCTTTGTTTTTTCCCTGTAAGTTGATCAGGAATTTATATTAACATACATAATCGCTTGAAATCAAGTAAAATTTCCGTAAAATTCATTTGAACGAATAGACATACATTACCACATCGTAATTTTTGAATATCCTTATAATCTCTGAATATAAATTCCTGATCCCAATATAAAATATTTTAATGTTTCATTATGATCCTTTTTCAAACCATACTTTAAAATCTGATAAGCTCTTCATTCGAAAATATATTCGAAATATAAATTTGTGTGTGTAAAATCAAATGGCGTTTTTAATTATTAAATTTGTTTGAATAACAATTCATTTATTCAAATTTCAACATAAGCCTCATATATACTTCAGGAATTAAATTAATGTCATATGAGTACCAATAATATCAAACGACATATCAAACGACATATCAAACGACATATAAAATAAACATTCATTATAAGACATCCAAATGATATAACAAAAATCCAATAAATAAAAATTATTAACCAAAATCCTATAAATTAAATATTTTGAGTAGAGAAAATTTTGTTTCTGCTCATTAATTTTATGAAGACAAATATCTTCAAAAAATGTTCAACATAATCTTAAGAATTTCATCATAAAACTATCTTACTTAAAATATTCAACATAATTGGATATTTATCTAAGTTACTTTTTATAAAGTCTCAAAATATGTAAAAACATTACTAAAAAACAAGTATTAAGAGAGACTTTGCTTCGTCAGTACTCTGTTATATTCATATTCAATAATATATAACATCAATCAACAAAAATATTTTTTCACATTTTAACAATTCAAAAAGCTTCTGGTAAATGAATACTGAAAATTTGAGTGGTGTGTAATGTTAACTCAAATAAATAATTCTGTGGTTTACCATTGATCTAAAAGATTGAAAGGCAATTTAACGGCCTCTGTTATAGCACAAGGACTAACTGTATAAAGAATATTAAGGAAACCAAATAATTATATATTATGAATAAAATAAAATAGATAGAGGTTTATACTTGATAGAAGGTATATAAAATTATTCAAATATTTTAATATTAGCCTCCTACATATTTAATCTCAAGAAATTGTGTTTAATAATTATAACTTCAGGAATTGAATTAATGTCATATAAGTACGTACCACTTATATCAAACGACATATAAAATAAATATTCATTATAAGACATCTAAATGATATAACAAAATCCAATAAATAAAAATTGTTAACCAAAATCCTATAAATTGAATATTTTGAGTAGACAAAATCTTGTTTCTGCTCATTAATTTTATGAAAAGAGATATCTTTCAAAAATATTCAACATAATCTTAAGAATTTCATCATAAAACTATCTTACATAAAATATTCAATATTATTGGATATCTAACTAAGGTACTTTTTATAAAGTCCTAAGATATGTAAAAACATTACTAAAAAACAAGTATTAAGAGAGACTTTGCTTCGTCAGTACTCTATTATATTCATATTCAATAATATATATTATAACATCAATCAACAAAAATATTTTTTCACTTTTTAACAATTCAGAAAGCTTCTGGTAAATGAATACTGAAAATTTAGGTTTATACTTGATAGAAGGTACATAAAATTATTCAAATATTTTAATATTAGCCTTCTGCATATTTAATTTCAGAAAATTATATTTAATAATTATAATTTCAGGATTTAAATTAAATTAATGTCATATAAGTACCACTTATATCAAATGACATATAAAATAAACATTCGTTATATTATACTTATGTGACATTAATTTAATTTAATTCCTGAAGTTATAATTATTAAATAAAATTTTTTGAAATTAAATATATAGAAGGCTAATATTAAAATATTTAAATAATTTTATATAACTTCTATCAAGTAAAAACTTCTATTTATTTTAAAGAATTCATTTCTGTTGTTATCAAATTAAGTTTCTATCTAGACGTGATAGGACGTGATATATCAAATATTCGTAAAAGAATTCAAAATGACCTTACGTTAAGCTCATGAATTTTAGTTATGAATATTAGGAAGCAATGAATAAATTAACTTTTATTTGAATTAGTGTTGCACGGGATTATGAAAGATTTTCGAAGCATTTCACAAGCCGTACTACATCTCCATTAGACGACGTCAATGAAAAAAGATCTATCTGGGATGAAGTCTTCTTCAGTCGCGCCGGCATAAAGAAAATTACATTCCTCAGTGCCAACAAGTGGAACGTCTCCTTTGATTAAAAATCACAGCCGACTTCACATACCGCCCGGGCGCCGGCCTCATCTCACCCCATTTTTAAACATCGGATACGTCGGATGCGTTGACGCGTGCGAGGGAAAACAAGATCGAAATCGCTTTTTCTCTGAAGCCGCGGGCGGGAAGCGATCGGGCCCTTAGGCGCCCGGAACGCGCTCGCAAACAATTGACAATTAGAGTTTCGGACCGAAAGGTTTTTTCACGACAGCTCGTCTCAGCGTATTCGTCTGGACTGTTCTATTTGGAATCGATCGGGGAAAATTTTTTGATTAATTAAAAATTGCCAACACTGGATCTGCGAATATTCATGGAAATGATTTTCAATGTTATAACAGTTGAAAATACTAGAAATTTCAGCCAAGAGTTCATTATTTACTATAACGAATACTCACGAAACACCGTATTCCCCTGATGTGACTGTAAAGAATTGCTTGGTATGTAGAGATACCTTTTTGGGGATTCTCCGGAAGTAATTGATTAAACGTTAACCAATTAGTATGCATACTTCAAATGGGGGAGAAAGAAAGATGTATATTAGACTTTAATGCTTTATTCACAGCCTAAATACGTATAATACAAGTTTACAGATTTTAATCATTTACCCAAATTGAGGGAGTTGTTTCGGTATGGTTTTAACCCTAAATGCGGCGAAAACAATGTCTTGATCGTGGAGTAGTTCCTCTTTGAGCTTTTTCTATTGTTGTTCACGTCACAAACTTCAATTATTAATTATTGGTTTCACTTTTGAGTTCACTTCACAGAAATCAATATCTAATTACAAATAGATAATGTAGATAATACATTCACTTTCAGGCTTTAAGTGCGTTATGAGTAACTTAGAGAGAGAGTTCCTTGGCAGGTTAAAGTGAAAAATGCGATTATAAAATAATTCGAGTGTAGAGATAAATGTGTTTCATAAGTTAAGAGAACTCATTTCTACAGAATGTGCAAGGGATCAGAATTTAACTTCGAAGAGAGAATATTGCGTGACCGTTTGGTCGACGGAATGGCTTCAACTGCGCCTTTCGGCTATCTGTAGTAAGGGTGAGTAATACGCGACCTTCTGATCGAGAGAAGGTTTTCAACTGTGCCTCTCGGCTAACTGTAGAATGAGAGAGTGGATTTGAGCTCGCAAATGTAGCCCAGGTAGATTCCGATACGACATTCGTCTTGAAACGGCTAAAACGGTCCTAATGAGTTTCTAGGAAAAATCTAAGGGACAAATATTTTCGTTTCCTACTGGCGTTTAGGCCCGTTTAGTCTTCTAGGAATTAAACGAGACATATTTGAAAGGCCCAAATCGTTGAACTCTGGGGACCATAATTATTATGTACCTGCAGAGTAAATTAAAAATTCTTTGTTCAAAGTAAATTTATGACTGTAGCCCACTTTTTCTCTTTCCAAACCTCAAATTACCACTTTGAAGCAACCGTTTTCAGTCGATGGAAGGAATAATAATGTTATTCCTTGGCTTGATTATATTATTTCAGAATCGGCCTACTTCGAAGGCAATAAAAAAAATTAGATGAATAATAGTAACAATATTTTGTGTTCCATTGACAGATTTCTAGTATCTTTATTTTAATACTTTATACTTGTTAATGTAATTTGTAGGAAAACACCAGAAGCACATTTATTCCTGCCTTAATCTCAATGCATCCTTTGTATATGAGCAAATAACACCTACGGCTACCTCTTCAATATCCATTTCGCATTATAGAAGACAACAATAACGACGATACCTGGATATAACACGCAAATATATGAATAGCTTGAAGTTCCTGCTATATCTAATCTACCCTAATATGCACACAATATCGACATCTATGATCATGCGGAAATACACGGAGCAATAATCCTGTTCGACAATGCACACACGTATTAGTTCGATTCGAACTTACGCCACTTAATAATTAACAATGCGCTACGATGGAGAAGAGGCCTAACGGGGTAGTTTGTATAATGCCCGCTGATAGCGGCTTATTTGGTCCGAAGGCGCGGCACAATGCTCAAACTTTGGAATACGACGAAATTGTTCGACTTGGAAACAGACGTAGTCGGTCATTCGGAGGCATAAAGGGCTAAGTTCATTATTGAGGCCGTAAAGACTCCGGAGGCGGTAATTTGGATAACGATATCGACTGAATAAGACCTAATGAGCAAGGCAAGGAAGGGCAGAAATCGGCTTATCGTACGAGAATTTAGCACCTGCCATTGTCTGAAGATTCAAAATGATTTTCAAAGAAATATTTTGGTTTCAGGTTGATACTTTTGTCAATTCATTTCTTATTATTATCATTAACCGCTTCTTTTCTTTAAATTTAAATGAAACAAAGTGCGTGTGAGCTATCATCGAAACGTTCTATTCGTTTGAAAGGCCTATTGATGCCATTATATTCATTTCAGTACTTGCTGCGAATTCTGTTCAATGTTTTCTATGGACTTGAAACGGGTACCTCGTAGAACTAATTTGTAATTTTGAGAAAAAAATCTGTCGGAGCCATATCAGGGAGATTTTGGTCACAAATTGATTCACAATAGTAGCCTTGTTTGATGTTTTAAAGTGGTACGAAATGCACAAGTTTTTCTTTCACAAATCTGGTTTTTTCGACGAATTTTATTTCTGAAATACCCCTTGTCCCTCAGATCATATTTTTCTTACTATTTCACCTTTTGACAAACGGGGGGTCAGTGAACAAACTATGATAAATAACAAATATTGCTCAAACTCCTCTGGAGTATGACTAATAGTTAAACCGATAATATTAGGGAAGAAAACTCATCTGTATTCACACATAGAAAACAGAGACTCACTCAATTTTTCCCGGGAGTCATAATTTCTTAAATACTGATTCAAATGGACATCTTTTTTAATATTTATTCATTTTGTTCTGCTCTGTGAGCTTTCTAAGAATATTTATTGTATATTTTTCATATCCGTAAAAAATTTATTTATCATTGATTAATTTTTTTGTGGTCGACTCTAATTTGAATAACAACTTTGACTCACGGAAAAGATTTGAGTACGCCACTGAATTATATCCGTAAATATTAAATAAAACGGGGTTCCATTAGATCGTACATAAAGGAAACCTCAACATGTCATAACAGCTTTTGTTTGATAGTTCATAACTTTGACTTAAATGAAACGTTGCGTCGGTATTACGTTTTCTTCCAAGAATATTAGATTAAATATATCTTACTTCCCATATTCAAAATAGTACAGGAAGCTTTCAAACTCTGAATGGGGAATGACGACAAAGAGGGTATTTTCAGCTTAAATCGGACTCTATGCAGAATTTAGGTACAACAGGAATATAACATCATTTGCTCTATATCTGACATCGAAAATACGGTTGAATATTGTCGGATAATTTATGCATCTTAAAATGGTCGAACTTCAGCGTTTTCTAAAATTGCTGGTTCATATTCGGACACATTTTCATTGTTAATTAGAATATCAATGAAGTTAAAATAGCATAATAAAAATTATAAATTAGTCGAGATTAAATATCAATACCATTTGTTTATGATAAAAGTGAACATTCTATTAGAAAGTATTAAGTAATGGAAATTCATTAATTGTTTGTTTGATATCAATATTAACGTACCGCTCATTTGAATGATATTGTTTCCTATTAGTAAATTTCAAAGTTAAGCCTTTCCACTAAACTCAACTTTGGAAAAATATTCATTAGTTTTTTTATTTATAGCCGATCAAAAATGGTCCACTCCTTATAATGCATAAGTGAAATTTGGTTGACTCTTATATGTTGATGGCTTTATTTTATTTCTTAGTATTTCTGTAATGATTTTTTATAATTATGTGGAATATTGTAATTTTCATTTTGCCTTCATTACATAAATGGAATAATTGAATGATGTTTTTTTAATTGAATCGATTATTACTTGATGAAAGTTCATTTCAATTAAATGAAATAAAAAAGAATATTTCCACAATTTATTAATAAACCGCATTCGTTCATCCTGCTTTTTGGTAGTGGGATATATTAGTTGAAAGAATGTCTTGGTATGTAGAGATTACCTTTATGAATACTTCGTAGTAATGGATAAACGTCAATCAGTATGAAATTCTTGAATGAGCATACACCCAAATGGGAATTGAGAGAAATGTATTAGACTTTAATAGGTTTATTTGCAGCCTAAATACAAATACAGGTATGAAGAAGACAGTCGAAAATTCAATGTTAATCTACATTCTGTCAAGAAAGTACCGGGAGTTATCGATTTAAATCTGGCGGGGCAATGAGGCAGGTAAAATTTTTTTTTCCTAGGTTGGTACCACTGTCCTTAATTACTATGCCAAGCTTGAGCGGGATCTGTCAACTAGTGTGTTTGCAACAGCTGATTAAGTCAGTCGATGTCAGAGTGCGTGCCGATTTTTACTATGGGTGATTACGTTGAGCAAAGAATTTGTTTAAAGTTTTGTGTTGCAAATGAATTTTCGTGTGCCGATGCATTGAAAATGTTGCAAAAGGCCTTTGGTGATAATGCTCTATCGAAAACTCGTGCATATCAGTGGTACAGAGCCTTCAAGGACGCTCGTGAAACGGTCGCCCATCGACGGCTTCGATCGAAGATAACGTCGATAAAATTAAGGAAAGGGTGCTGGAAAACCGTCGTACCAGCGTGAGAAAGATAGCACATGATCTTAAGATATCCCACGAGTCCGCACGTACGATTTTGATTGATATTTTGGGCATGAGAAAGGTGGCCGCAAGACTCGTACCGAAAGACCTGAATTTTCTTCAAAAACGTCATCGCGAACAGGTTGCTTCAGACATGCTGGATCGCTGTAATTCCGATTCTACATTCATGGAACGCATTATAACTGGTGATGAGACCTGGGTCTACGAGTACGATATGCAAACAAGCCAGCAATCATCGGAATGGGTGGCAAAAAATGAGCCGAAACCGAAAAAACCACGCCAAAGCCGCTCGAAAATGAAGGTGATGCTCATTGTTTTCTTCGATATCCGTGGCGTGGTGCACTACGAATTCGTTCCAGAGGGTCAGACGGTAAACAAGGAGTATTACCTAGGCGTTATGAAACGTTTGCGTGAGCGTATCCGTAAGAAGCGGCCAAATTTGTGGGCGAACAACTCATGGATTTTGCATGACGATAACGCGCCTTCTCACCGAGCTACGATTGTGACTGACTTTCTCGCCAAAAACTCAACAAACGTGCTTCAGCAACCACCGTATTCGCTGGATTTGGCTGCCTGCGACTTTTTCCTCTTCCCAAAACTGAAATTGCCCCTTCGTGGCACCCGTTTTGAGTCGATTGAAGCCATAAAACAAAATTCGGCGCGAGAGCTAAAGTCCATCCCGGAAAGCGCCTATAAAAAATGTTTCGATAATTGGAAGTGCCGTTGGCATAGATGTATTGGAGCAAATGGAGCCTATTTAGAAGGCGACCCAATAAATTTTGACGATTAAATGTGAAAATGTTGTTTTAATTGAAAATTCCCGGTACTTTCTTGACAGAGTAGTATATAACGTCGGACCAGTGGAACGGTGGAAGAATCAAAACCCCAGCGAGATGCGATCAAAACGAGGCTCTGCACTGCTTGTTTTGATCGAAGTATCCCTTCAGTTCCCATTGTGAGAGAACAGTCTTTTATTCGTCATCGGATCACGATGAGGTTTTGATTCTTCCACTGCTCCACTAGGCCGATATTGTCCTACAGATAAACCTTGAATTTCCTATGTTTCCGACTGTCTTTTTCATAACTGTATGTATAACAAACGTTCAAGTTTGAATTGTTTTATCCAAAAATTGAGGGAATTGTTTCGGTGTAGTATCAAACTCTCATTGCGGCGAAAACACTATATTGCTTGTAGAAGAATAGATCTATAAGCATTTTCACCGTTGTTCACTTTCACTGGGTTCAATTTTACTGGGCTCACTTTTAGAGTGACATTACACAATTACTATCCAATCTACAAAGAAATAATGTAGATTGTACATTCACTTCCAGGCCTTTTAGTGCGTTATATGTTATTAAGAGAGGGTGTTCCTTGGAAAGTTGAAGTAAATTCGAATATAAACTTATTCAAGAGCAGAGAGAGAATGTGTAATTAGAACTTACTTGTTTAGACAGTGACTATTGCGTGACCGTTTGGTCGAAGCACGAAGAGAGGGACTGTATGGATGTTTTTAGGTCGATTTCCACCGAAATACTCTTTTATGTGTCCACACAGAGTGCTTAAGGTGTTCTATGCGATGCTTAGCGCGGGCCCAAGAAAGCAGATAGAACTCAAGAGTAGATAGCATTGGTCTCCGAATTTCGATACAGCGTTTGGCTATTTTTGTTTCTGGTACTACCGTCCCATTTAGATTTGTAGGAAAAAAATGAGAGATTTTTGAGAGGCTTAGATTGCAGGACCCTGGAAACGTAATTATAATTTACCTGCCTAATAAAGATCAAAAATTCCTTGTTCGATTTCGATGAAATCGAACATTTATGTTATTGACTCTTCGGCTTTGCGTATATTGTATATCCTGAATAATCTATTATTTCAAATCCTTTTCAAGCGTGATTTTCTGGATTATCATTATTATTCATTATTATTTTTCAAGAATATTTCAATTCAAGAGATAACCTCGTACAGAAAGTTGATATGATTTCCTTAGAAGATTTCAATTTTTTCAGAATTAAATCTCCCCGAACCTTCCTGTTCATTCACGATGACTTCGCATCCATCACATCGTCTCGTCGTGAAAAATCCCCTCCCCTCCATTGTCAGCGTGGGAAAAGCGGGAAGCGGCCCGTGTCCCGGATATCCAGCTTTTATAAGATGCGCGGATGGAAATAGGAAAAATTGTTAACTTCGAGAAGTCATTACTCATCCTAAATAAGGAACAGAAAAGTCCCGCGCAGCGATCGTTTATTTTTATTCAAAACAGCAGGAAAAGCTTCCTTCCCCCTATTTTCCCGATGTCGCGCTTCTAGAGAAAAGCCATTCGGTATAATTGTCTGCTGCGGTGCCGTCGCGACGTAACGCATCGAAACAGGAACGTATTCGGCTGTTTATTATTTTCCACTAAACTACCTGACTATCTAGACTTGTTTCTAAATGCTAGTTTTTCTAGAAGGGTAAATTTAAATAATTTAGACAGTAACTGGATAATAACTCAAATATCAAACAGATTAATTCTGCTAACCTCACTGCAAATTTTAATTTTATGAACATTTTTCCCAAACACTTTTTGAAATTTATTTAAATATATGCATTAAACCACAGTTTCAATTTAGTAGACATATAAAATTAACATTCATTACAGAGCATCAAAAGGCATAAAGGAAACAACGCTGTGTCATAACGGTATTATAAGAACCAATTTCCACTCCAAAAATGCCCTACATAACCTCAAGAATTACTTGGAAACTAACTCTCTGTTCTTTCAAAAAATTCTTCAAATATATGGAGTACATATCAAAAAGGCTATTTGAAATTCTAACCTTCATGCCTCTTTCATGCTCTCAAAATAAAAGCAATCGATGAAACATACATCATGCTCGACAACCTCGTGGTCTTCTCAAAGACTAAGATAAAACTCTGCGTTCTAAGTTCGTCCACAGAATATACACAAAGGTTGTAAAAGTAGTACTCAGTTTATGCAAAAATTACTGTGTGTGCGGGGGAAAACATAACAATATAATTATTATATATAATATAAAATAATATTTGGGATGGATCTTCATCGAGCCTTGCCTCTAATTGGTCATCCTTAAACTTTTGGTGGCGTTCTGGGTGGTGCTTGGTCTTCCAAATCGAAATTGCCAAAACACGCCACCATAAACGTCCACTAAAATACGATGATTTTCTTCATATTGAAGTGATGAAGTAAAACTCCTCTCTAAAACACATTATTCAAAACAGAAGTTGACATTTTGAGAACACACAGAAACAATGTTGTTTATATTTCAGCGAAATGACAGAAAGCCTAATGATGACACTTCAAAAAAAATATATTGCTAGATGAAACAATGGAATAATAAACTTCTAGCGACACCTGTTATCCCAACCGCACGAACCTATTTGTACTTTCAATATTTATCTAATATTTGAAATCTAGTTGCTTCGAACAGTTAAAATTTTTGAATGTTGCTAGGCTTTTCTACTGGTCAATTCTAGAGATCCATTTTGTGTAAAAATAATAAAAAGAGTGTCATTGCGAAAATGAAATTACTGCTGAAAGCTATCATTTAATTTCATATAATATTCCAATATCAATTATTCATGCTACATTGAATAAATAGATCCATTCACCAAATGAACATTGACATATTCGTGAATGGAAAAACGTAGTTTTTTCGGTTAAATGAAACAAAATATTTCCTTATCACTTCAATATTCATTAAATAGATTATTGTGGAAACGAGTCGGACAAAGCGTAAAAAGTTTTTCCACCATTATATAAAAATCCAAACGTTTTGACCTCTCGCCAATGAACCGAAATTGAATTTGCATTATCCAAATTTTCGATCCATTTAAACTGAAATTCAAAGCGGATAAAATTCCCAGAATCGTCAATTATAAATAATTTTCGACCCATTAGAAATAATATTGAATAAAATGCAATTTCACGAAACAGTGCTTCTAATAATCGGCGCATATAGATAATTGATTCGTTTGCAAAATATTTACAATTTTAATACCTTTGTTCGGATATTTTCCAGCTCGGACCTTTATTTGAATTGGAAAATACCCGAAATGGTTTTTGTCCAGAATGTAGCATAAGTATTTGAAAGAGTTTAGTATTTCATCGAATACTTAACCCATTTCAGTATTTTCACGATGTTTCGAGTCTTATTGCGATTTATATTTAAAAGGTAATTATGATATATCAGTAGCTTCTTGAATTTTCCGCCTAGGAGCTTCAAATATAATACTGCTTCTGTCAACTACCATCTGTTAGTAGACATCTGTCAAATTTTGATCAAGTTACGTCAACATTTTTACATTGGAAACAGATAATTTGACGAAATTCATTCAAAAAATTAATTTCATGTGCTTATCAGGCCTTACCCTTAGCTTCTATTTAAAATCAAAAGTATATTCCGCTCTCTTTCAGTGGGTCTAACATAACTTAAGTCATCGGAGTTTATGTTCCCAAATTGCTGATCACATATTGAGTCACAGTGTCGAACTATGACATATTAAACTTTGTTGATCATCGATCAAGTGCATATTGGATTCCACAAAACATTTTGTGCTCTGATCTAACCTATAATCGCTGCTAAAGTTTATTTTCCGATTTTGGTGAATCGAGATCTTATTATTCTTCGTTAAATAGTTGAAGTGAAGTGTTTTGTTCACTTTTTCAAGTGTTATAATCGTAAAATGCTTCAAAATCAGTTAATTGTCATAATCACAAGAAGATTCCAGTGGAATTCGAAGAAACCGAATTATAAGACACAAGAATGATCCTTCTGCCAAATATGGTGATATTTATTTCAAAATACGTTTTCACCCCAACAAAAATGTCAAGATGGAAATATTACATAAAACTGAACTGAACAGTGAAAGAAATAAAGCGATCTATACGAGATTACCATTATTAGTGTTTCTACGATTTCATGCAGCTGGTGGTTTCCAAATGACGATTGGAGATCATATCAACATTGCAAATCATCGGTATGCAGTTGAAATTGTCCGTTTGAAACCTCGGTATATCTCTATGCCATGTACCAGGCTAGAAATATTAGAAGTAGCTCAAGGGTTTCATAAAATAAGTTAAATTTATTTTCGTCTTCCATTTTCTGACACACACATACAAGTAGTACTAATAACGTAGTTCGTATTAGCATGGTATGACAAGCATATAAACAATAACAACCGTTTCTAAATTCTAACCTTACATTAACAGCGCTACCACAGAAATATATACATTCTTATTCTCGTTCTTTCTATTTCTAAAGTGACGCGGTCAGATCTGACGTCAGATTTTTCTCTCGGATCAACTGATCCACGTGTTCAACTACCTGAACTTGTTTTGTGAAACCCAAATTCGTTGATCGGTTAGTCAAATTTGACAAGGGTATCTGATGCAGCGATCTCCGAATCTTCATGAAACCCAGTTTTCATGATTTTTCGACGCACATAATTGGCAGAGCCATTGGAAAAATTGTAAAAAAATTTGAAGAAATCGGATATGTGTCAGATATCAAGGAGCCAGTTGTTGATCGTGCAAAATGTTCAGTTGCAAACATTTTAGCCAAGCGTCCGAAGACATCTATTGGCTTGTTCACGATAGCTTTTCATCGGATATTGGACCAAATATCTGTCGTTGCACAAATACAAAATTCAATTAACGCAAGACGGGCCATTTGTTACATTAGTTACACGAACGGATAACGCTTGATATCAATCCCTCTTATTGTAACACCCTATATAAGAGAGATTCGCTTGAAAAAAACGGAATTCGACCCTGCCTGGCTCCGCGAAACCTGACAGATTCGCCTCGTTTGCAGAGCGAGCGTCCGCCCGTCATCATCGTAGCCAACTTCGGTACGTAGCCATTGTTCGGCGCTGCGACGACTGCTCTTTGACGCGTCGGGCGTTATCGCGGCAGGGGCGCTCGAATAGACGTTAATTGGGGGATTCCCGGAGCTAATGACGCGTGCCGCGCACAGGCGTCGGTCCGGAAAATTGACACGGTCTACTTCGTGACGTGCGAGGAAAGCACGAACGGCGAAAGTGGAACGAACGTCCCGTTCTTGGCGAAATAAGAAAACAGTTCGATTTTCACTAGTGGTTTATTTCGATACACACTTATCTTCAGGCCCTTCCATCAATTGTCTACGGGTTATTAATTTGCAATTCCTCTAAACTTCTTCTGAACTGCTCATCAGGCTAACATCCCGTATATGGTATGAATAAAAATCTTAGATTGGTTCAATATACGTATATTTACATCTAAAGGGTGTTTCAATGAGAGCGCAAGATTTGAATTCCGCGCCATGTTTGACAGTCATAATGTCACATGATTATGACGTGACAAATCGAAAGTTGACATATGGGAGTTAGTAAACATGGAGCATTACACGGTTGAACAACGCGTGCTGATTGTCAAAAATTATTATCAAAATATTGATACTTCAATTGCCACTAATCGTAAAATGCGTCCAATGTTCGGTCGAAATGTGTCTAATTCATCTACTGTGAAAAGAATACTGAAAAAATCGAAAATACTGGTTCAGTTAGTGATGTGAAATTTACTATACAAGCTCGTAGAGGTCGTTCAGAACAAAACAGCACGGCAGCTCGCAAGAGTGTGACAGAAAGGCCAGAGACGTCAATTCGCCATCAGGTACAAGAATTGGACATTTCAACAGGCACTCTTCAGCGAATTCTCACTAAAGATTTACAGCTGCATGCCTACAAAATCCAACTGACTCAACAACTTCTACCAGTAGACCATGAACAGCGAGTTTGCTCCTAGTCGTGTCATTTCCCGAATTGGTGACCAGAATTGGCCTCCACGTACTTGCGATTTAACGCCTTCAGACTTTTGGCTGTGGGGTTATCTGAACTCACAGGTTTATGTCAATAAACCTACAACCATCGAAGCATTGAAAGCCGAAATTTGACGCTGTATCAAATACCACCACCTGTATTCAATAACGTTATTGAAAATTTCGTCAAAAGGGTACGCATATGCCAGCAAACATTTACAAGTCATTTTGTTTCATATATAATTCCCAAATGTATTTTGTCTAAATCAATAAATATTTCAATCCTTTGCTGCAGAAAACCATGTTTTATTGAACACTGAAATTTTGCGCTCTTATTGAAATACCCTTTATTTATAACAAGAAACGTGAAGACTTTTTAGACTATACTCGAGACGTTTTGCGAAAGCGAACTCGACCCTAAAATTTTGTTGGAAAGAAATTTATCTATTCATCTTGTCACTTTTAAGCCCGGTTAGGACTATTTTTTTTTTAAAACGCGACAATAAATTGAAGAAAATAAAAAAATATCAAATGTTTCTCCTTCACTCTCAGTACAGTAATGAACTAATGGATTGAATAACTATTTTCTTTCCCAATAACATCTTTTACGAATACTTAAGCTCCGTTCGCTCGAAGGCAAATATATTTTCACCACCTAAAATAATCATAGTCTAATTGATCCCGATTTTAATCTGCACAGGAAAAAGCCGACCACTTCCATAAATCGAGACCTTGTTAGTCTCAAGCAAACACCCAAGTCGAACTTTCAACGAACAAGATTAATCGAATCTCTCATAATTAATTTCCGATAAAAGTCGTAAAGTCCTCAGCCACGTAATACGCTCTCTGGCGCGTTTTACGATCTGTTTGTTGATTTAATTTTGTGTGGGCACATTTAGAAGTTACAATGTAATTTTTTATCGAACTTCGATAGTGAGTGTACTTGGAGGTGTAATAAAAACGATTTTTATCGCGCTAGTGTTGATAAAGATTACGATCGTAAAACGTATTTACGTTGCGGTGGAAAAAAACAGTAACAAAAGTTTGTTTTGAATGACGAAGAATGGCAAACTCGGTTGGCAAAGGTGTTATTTGATATTCGATTGCGAAGGATCATTATGGAGCATGACACGATGGAAAAGAAATTTCAAATTTAATGAAAAAAATGTATATATGACAGTAATTTATTTCCACAAAAATGTTTGTACTAATACAACAATTGTTTCACCACGATGTGGCTTCTTCAGGTATTACATTGTACTGTCTGACAGTACAATGTAATACCTGAAGAAGCCACATCGTGGTGAAACAATTGTTGTATTAGTACAAACATTTTTGTGGAAATAAATTACTCTCATAAATACATTTTTTTAATTAAAATGAGTTTCCACCAAGTGAAGACCGAATCTATCAAATATTTCAAATTTAATGGTTTTTCTATCATTAAAAGAAGGTTTTAGAAATTACCATGTTTCACTACCAAACGCACACCATTTTAACTAGTTAAAATCTAAAATGTAAAGCGTAGAGCATCTAGAGTTTGCATTTAGAAGTAGTGGTTATTCCGAATCTGGCAACACTTCTGTCATTCGTGTTTTGACAGAAAGTTGGTGCACTATTGGATATTAACGAATGAGGTTGATTTACGTTTGAAAATGTCAAAAACTCATTTTCAAAATGGTGGATCTTCAATCCAAACTGTTAGAAATTTACGGTAGAAATGAAATGCCCTCACGGCAAATTTTGGATCAATTTATTCCTGAAAACGATCGTTATTTGATAAAATAACTTGTTCACGTTCTCGTGAAGTGGGCACACCTGAAATAGTTGCTTCTGTACGTACTTTATTTACGTTATTCACGTTATCAACTGTTTTGTGTTATTGCGAGAGACTATTTCTTCAACTTATCGAAGATTTCTACGAAACATAACGAATTTCAGAAAGTTGGTTTAGCGACCGGTCAGCCTTTGTTATTATAACAGAGAAAAGGCCGATTAAAGCGGAGCTGCGAGAAACTTTTACTACCTGCCAAGTAAAAGTTACTGTTCATTTTCGAAGAAATCGAACAATATCAATGATAGTAATTTTAACTTTAAGAATAATTATTTTCTTATTAGAAAAGGTTATTGGTGCACTGGAGTCTATTGATCTATTGTTCTCCCTTCCTCAGAGATCACCGAGCTGTAGTTCGTACAGCTTCCCACCAAGTTCCACATTTCTAATGAACTACATCACAGGAGAGAATTTCATTCGAAACGCATTATATTCGAAGCTTCACGGTTTCTTCTAGGAATCGGAAATTGTCAAACTGGTAGTGAAAATAATAGATCTCGCACCCTATTCCTGTATAGTCCATCTGGAAAGTATCCAGAATTTATTATTTTTCATAATTTTAATATACTTCTTTTTTGTAACATTCTAAGACAAAAGTAATGTATAAAATAAGTTGTGCAGATAGTCGGCTATGGCCAAAGTTGCATGACAACACTATTTGTCAAATATTGTTGATTGTCAACGGGTATATAACTTATGAAATAATGTAGCAACAAAGAAAACAGGTAGAATATTTGTACAGAAAAGATTTTCGAAATTTGTGGAATTGACTGAACTGAGAAAAAGTGCTGCATATGAGACAATAAGGAGGATAAAAATGGCATGGATATGAGGCATAGACCAGTTTCAGGAAGGCCGCATAAGATTAAAGGAAACAATTTAAACGCCTTATTGGACTTAGGACTACACAATCTGTGCCTGGGGCTTCGCAAATTGGCTAACAGATTTGGAAATCAACGAAATATAATAGTATGTCCAGAAACCGTACCTCGACTTTAAGTCAAGTATTTACAGTTAAATGGAGTTTGTACAAGTGAATAAGATGAATACTCTGTTACAATTTTCTAATTCAAGAATGAAAAATGTATACTGAATAATTACAATTGAGCTTTGTTTTTTAGGGACACTTTCTAGACGGACTATCTTTCCACTTTACAATTAATTACAATATAATACAATGTCAGACATTTCGAGATCGGAAATATACACAATATGAACAGGGACTGTAGTTAGTTGAAATCAGGTCATTATGGAGCTTTAAAAAATATAAAAATATACAGGGTTCCATTCAAAATAAAGAGGACGGAATGTGCTGGACAACCTGTATATTTAAATTTATGCTTAATGAGCGCACTATTGAATTTGAAAGTTGGCATGTCTCAATATTTTTTATAATTTTCTAACATAAGGGCACAAATAATGTTATTCCATAAATGATTTCCATACTGTATGGCATAATCAATCATAATTCAGTATTATAAATCCTCGGTGTTTAGATACAAATAACGATCCATTACTTGTTGTATCTTCTTGATTTAGTCACAACAAACCTAATAAATTAAACACCGATTATTTAAAATTGTACATCTCTTGTCACAAAGTATTGAAAAACTACCACGATAAATTTTTCGTGGTATTAAAAATGGAAATTTTATAAATTTATACATTTGGGCGAAATTATAGTGATACTGCGCTCCGAAAACAGCCCAGCCTAAGGTGACCCTGATCTGTCGGATAATTATTTCGACCTCCTTCCGCCAATTTGAAGAATGAACCGTTCCACATCACCCTGATTATAAAAGATGAATATTTCATCATCCCCCACATCGGTTCGAATCGTATCATCTGAATTATTTCTACCATTTTGTATCCCTCCAAAACAATTCGGAAGCCCGGGTAGGTGCATGATGAGGGTTTCGCGCAGAAAATGCGGACCCGTCCGACCTAACCCCGCACGGAGATTAAAAGCGGCGTTTCAGATCATCGTCAACGTCAATTTCGCCGAGGATAACACGGGGCGAATCGGGGGAAATTCGGGCCATCCCTCATTTATAATAATTTGCCCATTGTTTTGGAAAATGTCGGATTAGGCCGCGCGTCATTCGCGCCGATAAATCATCCGTCGATAATGTGTTTTAATCAAGACGCCTAATGCCGGGTTTATTCCTACGTTTTACGTTCGTCAAACGCGCTTCCTTTTTTTCCCCGGTGAAAATGTAACACGACCGGGGGAGTTATGGAGCAGGATCTAGGAGGTAGGGGTTCCATTGGACGGGTCAATCAACCGTTAGGTGAAATAATGGGAAACTCCATGAATCCATTTTCGCATTTGTGGCTGGACACGGGACGGCGGATAAATTGATTTTTTGTCATTTTTGACATTGATATTCTTGGTATCATATAGTCAGTGGGAAATATGAATGCAGCTTTATGAAATTTATGCGGAAGTGAACAATCGTATACAGTTTCAATAAATAAAAGGCAGACTGATTCGATAATGCAAAAAGTTTTGCATATTCTTATCATTTTCTCTCACAATATAAAAGTTGAATATTTTTAATAAGGGATGGCCATCTGCTATAAATAAAAAACTCATGAATATTTTCTCAAAGTTATGAATTTATTGGAAAAATTGAACCTTGACATTTATGGATGAATAAAAATATCATTCAAACGACCGCCATGATTGGGTACAGTTGTCAATTGTTTGAAGTTCGATATCATGATTGGAAACTGTATTTGAAAGCATCAATGGTTTCTGGATGGTTAGCGTTAGAAAGTATGTGACAATTTTCGAGATATAGCCGTACTCAGCACTGTCGCCAGAGTATATGGAAAATTGTTGAATGAAAAGATTGAAGGAGAGTACTGTGATATGGAAGCAGAAGAACAGTCGGACTTTAGAGCGGACAGTGAGCAGATGGTCAACAGTTGACCATCTGTTTACTCTAATGCAGTTAATCGAGAAAAGGGAGCTCTGAACCAGGAAATACCTTCCCTATGTGGACCTCAAAAAAGCATATGTAGACCCCAACAAAAACTATGGGAAACCGTAGAGAAAACCAATATAGAAGTAACCTTCATCAAGGCGATACAAGAGGTCTATTGAAATTATTGGCGTCAATTAAAGAGAGGGCAGAGGCTGTCAAAAGGATTCAGCTTCGGCAAGAGATTAAAGCAGGGGTGTTGTCTGTCACACACCTGGTTCAAAATATATCTGGAACAGGGTTTTAAAACATGATAGACGAAATATCGTGGTACGGGCATACCACTGAAAGATTCCATCCGTTTCACATTATATTTGGCCGACGATCAAGTGGTTTTGGCCCAAGATTATGTAGACCTGGTATATATGACACGTAAACTCATGGAAGAGTTGGGGCCTCGAGGTTAACATCAGTAATAGAGAGTATTGGTTGAGAACAGCAGGATTTGGTCCTACAACAACAACAAGTTATAAAGAAATGCACCAAGTATAAATATTTGGGAGTACAAATCAACTAAACACTATATACTGGAATAAGTCCATCTCAAAAAACAACAAACATATACTCAATGAATCAATAATAGAAAGGATAACGACCTATGTTAGTGAAGTATGGCTTTTGAAGCAGAGATCATTAAGATTGCTTTAGGCTACAGAGATGGAATATTTGCAACGAGCTGCCGGAAAAACAAAGCTCAAACGTCCATTTCTTGAGCACGATGACGAGTTGATAATGATGGATAGTCAGCCACAGTTTCATGAACTCGCTCCACAAATTGCCGTGAGAGCATTTCACTTCCCCTGAATCTTGCACGTAAATTTCTGAGTATTTTGATAGAAGATTCACCAATGTTGAAATAAATTTTTGCTATTCCCAGTTTTTCAAACAAATGTCGATCCATTTCGTTAACTTCCAACATAAAACGAATGACAGAGGTGTTACTAGACTCGAATTAACCACTAATTCAAACTGCAAACTCTAAATAGCCCACCCTTTACAAAAGGAGCTGAAACAATGCACTAGGTTAACCTTATATGAAAATTAATAAGAAAATATCAATAAATTTGTAAGAATAATTCTCAAATGAGTGAATTCATAACAGTTATTTTAAAACGATATAAAGAGCGCATTCGCCATTTCGCAACATCCACCCTTTCGAAAATTCGCTTAATAAATAACTCCTTTGTGACTCGACCCAGTAATATAACCTCGCAATCAATCATAATAATAATTTTCCAACTGAACAGTAACCCCATACCGAAATTATCACAGAGGGGACCTCCCTTTTTCGGTTCATCAAAATCTCGGATATTCCGCAGACGAAGTAACCTCACCTAACCGCCCCAACTTCGCAAAGTCTCCCGGATCCCGGTTCGAAATCTCGCCGAATTAAAGCGGAGAAATGATGATTAATTAACATTTTTAATTAAAACCGCGGTCGTGCCGAGTTCTGAAACCTAAACCGCCGGAAGATATTATTAATTTCGAAATAACGGCCGAAATCGATACCGCATCGAGGAAAACACTTCTTATCAATTTTTTCCCGTGTTGCGATTCTTCCGGCCTCATATATAAACGCATGGAGTTTTTATGTGGTCTTTTTATGGTCGAGCGAGCGGAGTCAAATTCGATGGTTGCGGTTTTGGCGCGGAAATGCTGTGAAAATCTGATATCGACGATGCCACAAATAATGGGTATATTCGTTAGCATTTCGGACGCTTAATTGGGAATTAGATATGTTTTTGTGTGTGGAAATTCTTTATTCCAAACGCATTGAATTTTATTAAATATTCATCTTTTCCTCTCCATCCTTGTGAAGAGTCAAAACGGACTTCCCAAATTTTTAAAAAAATATTTTGATTATCTGAGAGAGAGGAAAATATTCACATCAGAAAATGGTAATCATTCACTGAATTTTTTGGATCTAAAAATTTTCCGTGAGAATAATTCTTATATACGTATACAGCATATATGCACCCATATTTACAAAAATTAGCTGCATATCATTCTATGATACACAGAATGATAAATATACCTCAAAATAAATTAAATTTTCAATTAGAATGAAACAGTGCAAATAACTATCAATCTTCCATAAGCAATAAACCGAAAAAACTAAAACAGAAGTACCTTAAATTTAATATACCCTCATAAAAAAGAAAATCCCGACCGTCGCTATGCATGTCTAACATATTTAGAGCACCCTACAAAGAAAATATCCCATTTCCTTCAGAAACAAAATGTAAATGCCGTATTCAAGACAAACAATAACATAGCTCTATTAGAGAAAACTTAAAGTCCGGGACAAATTTGAAAACTCTGGAGTTTACAAACTTAAACGTAACGACTGCAATGCCTTGTATATAGGTCAGATAGGCTGCAGTTTCTATCAGATATTCAAAGAGTATTTGAAAGGTTATCGATCGAATAAACGTTATTCAAGTTATTGAAACCCATCTTATGGTTCAAAATTAAACTTATTGAAATCGCCAAAACACTCAAATAAAGATAAAAATCTCGTTCTGAACGACCCGGTAGAATTGTATAATTTTCCAATCATAAATAACCTCACTTATAACAACCCTAGATGTCTTCAGAATATGGATGGATGCTGACAAAATTCTCAGAAAATATAATAAGTTGAACTCCCAAATACAAATGTAAGCACTATTTAAGGAGACGATGATGATGAGCCTTTAAACACAAATTTGAAGTTGCCATTCAGGACATAGAGCCCCAAACAATCGACAATGTACTGAAAAATTGGGTTCATTGGATAGGGGACTCTGTAGGCATTTTTAGCGGTCAAGGTTCAACCTTTTTCGTGAACTCATAGCTTTGAGAAAATATTCATCATTATTTACAGCCGATCAAAAATGCAAATTATATTATGTTCTACAACCAAAACAAGTGGAAAGTTCTGAACGATTTCATAGTTCAGCTGAGATAATTTTCCATCTTCTCTTTGAAATATGGTTAGCGTATTGAATTGTTTCCGCTATTTATAATTATGAAGTTGCATGCCATGTGACTGGCGCATTCGCCATTCTGTAAATGGAAGTAAATTATTTTTTCCATTATTTCCGTATGAAAAAGTTAAATTCATATAGTTGAGTAATATTGGTAACAGAATTTAGGTTAGTTATACATGAAATATTCCAAAAACTCGTTCGTCGTTCAAGTTTTTGGGAAAATACAAAAATCCACTTAGTTCTTCACGCGAATCGATTCAATTTAGACATTAATCGAGTTTTATTTCAAAAATTGTAGTTTTGGAATATTATCATCTCATATAAAATATATAGAAGATTTTCGGTAGTAAGAAGATCAGGTACATACCCAAGATATGGATGGGTGTTGGATTCCCGAGAAAATTAATGTAATACAGAATTATATATATTATATCCTTTCAACCTTCTCGAAGATTATTACATGATTTTTTTCCCAGTAAATCCTAGCTTTAGTATGAGATAGTGATCCCACGTATTTTCTAGTAGAATTTCTCTTATCCTTTGTCCTCGGTTTCAATCTGGAAATATTTTCTTCAGCTCACATGACAACGTTCTTACAATGACATGGTCCCTTTCCAACTTGCCCGTTTATTAATGTTTGGAAATTATATGAAAAATCCGCTGAAGGTGTATGAAGAATGAGGCGAGACAAAAATAATGGAACGGAATGAAATATTCGAAACAATATCCTTTCGGCCGAACCGCGGGTTCTTTCTGAAGAACCTCATACGAAACTACGGTTCGGCTACGCTACGACTCTTTTTTCCATTAACCGCCTCCGGGAAACATTGGACTTCCGGGAAATAATTACGGGAGCATTAACTTTTCTCTTTTCATGTTTTCTTCTTTTATTTCAACTTCTTTCTTATCGTTGCGTCGTCGCGCAGAATTCGTGGAACTATGATTTCGCGCTCATTTCGTTGAAATGAAGAGTGGTGAGATATAATACGTATTCTTGAATCATGAAGGGCGAGAACTAAATAAATTAGAGCTGTGATATTGGTAATATTACAAGAGAGAAAAAAGCTGTGAAATAATCCGCAATCTATAAACAGAACAGATGGTAATCTTACAAGGCTGTGATTCGAGGGTCTCTGGCTCAATGAATTGAATTTCGAATTTAACCCTGTCACTCTATTTCACTTTAAAATAGGGTTTTACCTGATAAGAAATAATTTACTTCATCTGAATCGAGTTCTAAAAAGTTAACGTAGATGAAGGAAGCATAAATTTCCGAAAAGTACATTTGAAATTAGTCTCAATTGTTAAAATAATTCCACTTCATACACACTCTCATCCATAATTCCAGTATTGTATTCATTGAAATTATAAGTTATTCTCGGAAATAGACAACTGTTCTATTTTTCTTTTCGTTTGACAATAATTCATTTTGAATTTGAACTTAACAACATTTCAGTACCCTGAATTCCAAGCACCAATAATTCGTTACAAAATTATTTGTATGGCATGTCTTAAACAGAGAAATGTTGCATCAATTTCATCGACGAAATGTTGAAAATACTCATACATTAAGTTCTTACAGTTGGGGGACATCTCCAGCATGTAAATCTTGTATATTTTGTCTATGAAATGGACGCAACATTCTTTTATTTAAGACACGCCATAAAAAATTCACTAGACATCGAACACTGACTGAAGAGTTGCCAAGAACACCTCTTAATATTTTTAATTTTCTTCATTCACTTCAGTTAGGTGAATAGCTTTTTTTTGGATCAGGAGTACCTGTTATTTGAAGTCTTTGTCTATTTAGATACTTTCTTCGGTATTCTCGAGCTGCTTTTCTGGAATTTCCATTAGAATACTCATTTACAAACACAATATCTGCATACTCCTGAGTTGAGAAAGTACAGTTTATCTAGAATGCGAGCCAAGTGTCAAATGAATAAATAAATTACACAAGTTGTCATAACAACCGGTTTATACGTTTGTCAGTATAACTTTGATTTTACCATGAAAATCGTACCAATGTCCATACAAAAATCATGTTTGGAATAAGCACAGCTATCAAAGTCTGTCATAGAATTTTTGGTACCTCCTGTATTAGACATATTAATGACGTATAGATAAAAGAGAAAACTATTTTTATAGAACAGTCACTTATGAAAAGTTTGTGAATAATCCAAATTATAGACGAATTATCTCTTACTTTCTTTTGGTTGCATGTAGAGTACAGTATTTAAAGGCCTTTAAATTTGTATATTTGGTTATAATATCCAACTGGAATGGCCGTAGTATGATGACACAATTCTTCTAACAGTAAATGGTAACTGGAACTGAAAAGATTGAACTTCAAATGAAAAATGGATAGATGTAACAAAACTGATTAAATTGCTCAATGACTAAATTATTAGCAGTTCGTCACCCTTGAAATCTAAACATTTGATTTCGTAGATAACCGATTTTAATTAATGCGGTGTTTTTAGAATATTATTTTCTGGAAAAATTATATGTTATTCAGTTTAATTACAAAGTTTTTCATTTTGTCGGTTTATCTCAATTGTGTTTGACGATTTTAGAATTAATAAAAATTCTGGAAAAAAATCTATCTTAAATTTTGGCACCACAAATGGAATTTTGTTTGGTTAACTACTGAAAATATTTCTTTAAGCTTAGGATAAATTGACTTTGTAGAAAATAAAGAATAATGAATATTATCCAAGTATTAATGCAGCAGTTTAGCGATCAAATTACTTCCAAAAAGACCAGATATGGCCAAAAACTCAACTTATCATATTGAACAACTACTGTTTTTTCATTCACCCATTAGAGAATTTTTTTTGATACTGCAGCAGATCAATAAAACGGCTTCGGCACTTCGCAAATACAGACAGCAACAATTACCACTTCTGCAGATTGAATATTTTGTAGGAAGTATCTATTCTTTGGCAATGACAATGAGCAAACGACCAGATACGAATCTTACAAAAGCACACCCTATGAAAAATCGCCAACATAACGAAACCGCCCGTGTACTTTAACCCTTCGTGCCGGCAAATTGATTGCGACAATATAACGCCAAAGAACGGATTAATTTTCCGTACCCCTTTCGTGCAAGTGTAAACAGGGCATAGAAGCAAAATAGCTAGACCGAACAATGGGTCCCTCCGTTCTGGCGCTTTTGTTTGAAAATCAATAGATAGGTAGAACAACGTCTTGTATCCCATGAATCAGGTGTGAAGATGGGAACCGTCCGACGTCTTCGTCGATCGTTTTTGGGCATGCAAGATGTCGGAGCGAGCACCCCAACGTTCGTTCATTATTGATGTTCCTTCTTTCCGTTCGCGACCGAAGTGTCTTATTCGAAACATATTGTTAGGGCTGTACTATCAGCAATTGGAAAGATTTTCGAGTGGAGTTGGTGAGAGAAAGATGTGTCTCTTGAGTTCAGATGGGGGAAAATGAATTGGAGCAGGGAAACGATGAAATACTAATAATAATACACTGTAGCTATATTGATCGAGGATTGTAGAGAGAATGTAGGGAGAATACATCAACATTTTGTTTAGAGATGTCGTGTATGATGGTGTTAATGATAAGACGATTAAATAGCAGTAAATAATGAAAACCCTAATTCATATATTCAATTGCCACTGTCTTTACTTAACAGGGATTCATTTTGAATTCGAAATGAAACATTTTTTAAAGGTAGTTTCATAATGCCTCTCACGTAGAAGTTTTGGTCCCTGTTGGCGAAATGCTCTAGTAATCGATCTTTACAATCTTCTCTTGATGCTAATTTCTTATCACTCAGAAAGTTTTGCAATGCGAGAAGAAGGTGGTAATTGCTTGGTGCCAGGTCCGAACTATATGGTGCATCCATTAAATTTTCCCAACTAAGATCCTGGAGTTTCTGGTGAGTCACTACAGACGTGTGTGGCCTGGCGTTGTCCTAATGAAACACAACACCTCTTCTGTTGGTCAATTCTGGCCGTTTCTGGTAGCTTCAAACCGTCTAATTGTTGACAGTAGAGAAACGAATTTAGTTTTTGACCATATGGAAGCAACTCATAGTAAATGAGTCCTTTCCAGTCGCACTAAGTTCACAGTAGAAAATTCCTGGCCGTTAGTCCTGGAAACTACCGTTTGAGCTGCTTCACCGCGCTTCGACGGTTTTTACACAATATTGTCGTATGTGACCCATTTTCCATCACTAGTCATCAAAACGAACGCCAAACGCATATTTTAGCAAATTCCTGACTAGAATTTCAAAATCTTCTCCTATTGTCATTCAAGATTCTTGAGGGAGTTGCCATATTGCTTGGTGGGATGCACCCACGAATTTGCAAGAGATGTTCCCTTCCAAATAAATACTGATCGGTTTCGGCGTTTTCCAGAAAATCTCATACCTGCGGAAATTTCCGGCTGGATATGCATATATCCACTCGGTATATGAAACACTGCTTAACTTGTTTGAACTTTCAAACTGTTGATTTCTGGGCATTTTTAATATCCCTAGATTTTGAATACGTCTATTTATAGCGTCTCACCAAACTTTCATGGTCGAATTCGCCTCCGCAAAGCGTCTCGAGCATAACCTAAGCATGTTAATCGAAGCAAACAACTAACTCCCAATATCAATCAGCTGAACCAACACATCCAAGCGGAATCGACCTAATTCAATTTTTTCCTTTCGCGTTGCAACCGAAACCAATCACTGCAACCGATTATGTATCGCTTTCGATTACAGGTAAGCATCAGATGCAAGCCCTTTCCGCTCAGATCCCCGAAGCGGGCCAATAATGCGGGTTTACACCGCGGTTTCCCGGTCCGGGCTAATAAACAAAAATATAACCGCATCGGCTTTGTTTCCACTGTAAATATCCATATCCATATGTTGTATGCATACAGGACTGAATATGAGCGAATGTGTACCTCAACGTTTGTCCATGTGCACTATGCCTGTATTGTGTTCCCTAGCCGGCGGCAAATTAAGCCCCGAGCCCACTGCGACCTGAGTTATTAATATTGGAATTGCGGGATCGAAGTGCTCCGCTCGCGGGAGTGGATAAAGTCCCCGATGCGGAGCATAATTATTTATTAATTGTTGCATTACGCTGGCGTACGGTATTCAATTGAGAGGGGATTTTGACGTTTGTTCGGGTGTTATAGATTTTTTGTTCATACGTGGGCAGTGAAAAGAGGGAAACGAGTCACAGCCGATGAACCGTTCATTTGATCACTTCGTCATTTTATAATTTAAGTATAGTATCAGGTGGACCGGAAAGTAATGTCGATTTTTTAAATTAAATTCAAACGAATTAATTATTAACAAGCTTCTATTTTTAATCGATAATGTAATCACCTCCGTTATCAACAATCTTTTGCCATCTAGTGTCCAAATTTTCAATGCTGGACCGATAAAAATCAAATGGTCTTTGAGAAAATTATCTCGAGATGGCATTTTGAACATCATCCAAATTTTCAAAATTTTTTCCCCTATAAATAGGTAGTTGTAGTTATCGATATAAATGGAAATCCGAATGCGCGATATTGGGCGAGTATAGTGGGTGGTAGTATTATACGTCCCACTCCAATTCATTACTTTCGAAGAATAACGCCTTTTCTGTTGACAATCGCCAGTTTCAGCACTTCAGAATGAACAATTCCGCATATACTCCACCAAATACACAGAAGCGCTTTTTTGAGAGGATCAAAATTACCGGATCTGAACCTAGAGAACCATCTTTGGCATTTGCGAACGTCCAAAGCACTTGAATAAACATCGCAAATGTTTCTGGTCACAACTATTGCGTTACTACCCTTGCGAAACTCAAAAAGCATACAATGGCGGATATGCCCTTCAGGTATTTGGCTGACCATTTCACCCCAAACTACAAAAAAAGTCTAATATTTAATTATTTAGATGTGAACAAGTCACAACCTTAAAATGTCTTTGACACGACTTCGAAGTACAAATTACATATTTAATTATTTAGAAATGAACAAGTCACAACCTCAAAATGTTTTTGACATGACTTCAAAGTAAAAATGACAAACAAATATCGGCATGCCCAGAAACGGCATGACATGGTACTCTCGTGAAAAAGTATATTCATGCTCAAATCGTGAGTTTGTTTGGTTATAGAACCATTATACAGATGTATCGGGTGTTTTTTTTCGGAGTGATAGGACTTTAAATTGAAATAAAACACGTTTAAATTAAGATTGAAGCCAAATTTTTTCTTACTTGAAAGATAGTTTTATGACATTTATGTTTTGAAAATAATTTCCGGCATATGTCCACCATGACTAGCTCTGAGTAACCGCATTCGACCACATCAATTTTGGACTACTTTTTCGAGTAATTCAGGCCTTATTTCATCATTAACACGAGTTATGTTGGCTTCCAAAGCGTCTATTGTTTTTGGTTTATCAGCATGAACCAATGACTCGACATAACCCCAAAGAAAGTAATCTGGTGGAGTTATGTCGCATGATCTTGGAGGCCAATTAATTGGACCATTTCTCGAAATAATGTTATCGCGAAGATATTTCTTTCAATAAATCAATTGTAACGGTAGCAGCATGAGGTGTAGCACTATCTTGTAGCACTTCTGGCTCGATACTATTAAAATTTTGAAACCAATAATCATTGATCATCGATCTGTAACTAGCACCATTCACTGTAACATTAGCTCCAGCATCGTTTTTAAAGAAATATGGACTGACGATGCCTCCAGCGTGTACAGCACACCATACAGTGCATTTTTCAGGATGCAATTGAACCTGCAGAACTTCTTGAGAATTGTTTTCACTCTATATACGGCAATTTTGCTTGTTTACATAGCTATTCAACCAGAAATGTGCTTCATCACTAAACGCAAATTTACGATAAAAAAGTGGATCAACTTCAAGCTGTTCTAGGGCCCAATCAGCAAACAAATGCGCTCATTATGCTCAAGTGGCTTCAGTTCTTGAACCATTTGGATCTTGTATGAGTGTAGACCAAGATTTTTACGCAAAATTTTCCATGTGGTGGATGCACAGAGTCCAACTTGTTGTGAACGTCGACGAATAGACAAATCTGGATCATCATTAACACTGTGACTTATAGCAGCGATATTTTTTCTGTACGTACAGTTCTTTGTCTTGTTGTTGCATCTAGTAGAAAAAATGTTGTCTGAAATCTATCGATAGTTCGACGAATAAGCTGCTCTGATGGACGATTATGTGAAACATAAATTTCACAAAGTACTCTATAAGTTTGGCGAATAGAACACTGATTTTGAAAATAAATTTCAACAATTTGTGAACGTTTTTGCGGCGTGAGTGCCTCCATGATAATTTGTCAATGCTTACTGAACAGAAATGTCAAAACAACAGGCTTCTACCTTCTGTCTACGAATAAGCTGCTCTGATGGACGATTATGTAAACCATAAATTTCACAAAGTACTCTATAAGTTTGGCGAATAGAACACTGATTTTGAAAATAAATTTCAACAATTTGTGAACGTTTTTGCGGCGTAAGTGTCTCCATGATAATTTGTCAATGCTTACTGAACAGAAATGTCAAAACAACAGGCTTCTACCTTCTGTCAAATCACAGTTATCCCTATCGAAAGTTCTATCACTCAAAAAAAAACACCTGATGAAAGCAATAACGACTGATTGTAGGTATCTTTCATAGTCGAAAATAAGTTTTTCAAAATTATTCTGTTTCAATAGCGAAAAAATTGAGAAAATTACGTTTCATTGTACAGCTTTCTAAGTACTACTTCACCTTCAGACAACAAAAGACTAAAAACAAATAATATAATGAAATATGATCTTACATCCAAGTTTCATAACAGTTCGAAACAGCAAAGAAAACTTATCCTTCTGGTTTTAAGGGGAGGTGTTATTAAAACGTGTTTAATGTGATTTATGTAGATTACTGCCGTCATTCAATTTCTTCAGATTTTCAATATGAATAAATTTCAACTGCATTTCAAATAAAGAGTGAGCCATCTAGAGTTTCCATTTTGAAGTAGTGATTATTTCAAGTGTGGCAACACTTCTGTCATTCCTGTTTTAATAGAAAGTTAGATTGATCTTGGAAATTAACGAAATGGATCGATTAGCGCTTGAACAATACTGGAAAATATTAAAATCTTTTGTCTAAAGCGGTAAGTCTTCTATTATCCAAACTGTTAGAAATTTACGTGGAAAATCAATTTAAATCAAATACAATTTGTGGATCAATTTGTGGATCAATTTGTGATGCGTTTGTGGATCGTTAGTTAATGAAAAAATCTATACTGTTCATGATTCGTAATTGTCAAGGTTCAACCTTTCCAATAAACTCCAACTTTTAAACAAGCACCCTAAAGTTATTAACTTCACTCAGTAAGTGCTTTTCTTCATTTTTTTTTTCATTTATTCTCGATCTGATAAAGTTTCATTTCACGAGATTATATTTTAGAGTTCTTTAATTTTTAACATTGAAAATAGATGCTTTTTCCAATATCCTCGGATTTTGAGCGGGTGTGTACTTATATTTTTTTTAACTTTATGTGTCTATGAAAAAAAGGGCTTTTCAACATTTCATTAAATCTGTTCACTTCTTTCAAACTTAGTCTACTCATAAATACTCCCAACATCAAGTAAAATATTTCTCAGAAAATCATTTAAAGATATCTGTCTAAAAAAAAATAAAAAATGGACGATTTTTTCAAATGATTCGACAAAGCTTGAAACTACCCGTTTCTTGCCCCATTAGGGAGGGCTTTTCCTAGTTGTAAAGGATGCCTCGAGCTGTCTGTGAATTAAAATACTCTTAACAAGGATTAGTGGTACGGATTTCCTAACAACTAATTAAATGTTCAGTAGAAGTTACGAACGATAGAACCCAAAACTCCGCTTGGATGTTGCAAGGACAAAATAGTTCTTCTGCTGAATATATTCGAGGGTTTCCGGTAAAATATCGGAAGTACAAATGACTGGAAATTAGTTCGCATCCAATTATAATGTTACACGAGATAATGAATTGAATTTTTCGAATAGGTTAATTTTTTAATAACTTAGAAATGAAATAAAATATAGAAAAATTAATTGAATATATTAATATGCAATCCATGCAATTATTATTGCATGGATGATACTTGCAGCATTGTGGTCACTAATGCTGATGCGTAAAAGGTCCAAATTTCGTATACTCTTTCTGGCAAATCAATCGGTATTACGTCAAAAATGCGTTGGATTTCATACGCTTAATTGGTACTGATTCAGTAGCGTTGACAAGCGACTATTTTTGAAGAGATACAGATTCCAGCGACTCAAAGCGTCCAAACTGTTTCAGGATGTGATGATGTTTCCATAATGCTTTGTGGATTATCTTCGCCGCAAATGTGGCGATTCTAACACAGACATTTATTAGGAGTACGAATTAATTCGGTCCGTTTTTTTCAACTCAAAAGATGCATTTATTTCGAAAAATGATGAATTAACAAATAGATCAAAATATTGTCCATCACTGCTCACTTCTTTTTCCCGATTTCCGAATCTCGTCTCGGAAAAACTTCTTGTCTTTTTAGGCGATTCAATTTTGAAGTCAAAGTCTCATTTCGTATTATATTCAGCCCTGCAGTTTGTGTGAATAATAGTGAATATTACCTCACTAACGATATATTCAACTTGCAAATAAGGTGTACCATAGGGGCGCTTCTGGTATCAACGTTAAATTTTCACTGCTTCAGGTGATTTTCCGCATTTTCCCGCTACGACCACCTGCTAATCCACATAATGGACGATGCGGCTGATACAAATTTTACGGCCAGTCAAATTCCTGATAGATTCAAACCTCTATTCGGTTATTTATCGTGGAATTCCATTAACGCCACGTTCCACTTTGGTAAAGAGAATTCCTTTTCTGGCCTTTTTTATTCTCTGCATGTATCCGGAATTTGCTTTAATAATAGCTCAAAGTACCCTAGCTCCATACGTATAAAATTTCAGATGAAAACTTTCGCAGTGTAGAAAACAATTGAAATGATATTTATTGTAAATAATGCAACAAGGATTTGGCATATCAGCTTAATTCTTGCTACCAAACTTTCATCAGTTTTTATGTTTCGCTGTTTATTCAGAATCCTGAGACGTCTTTCGGTGTTTCGACCATCTTCAAAGGAATACAGAAAGAAGCTAAGCTTAAAATTTAAAAAAGGTTCTTTTATTAAACTTGGGACATCTGATATAGGGGTATTTGATTGATTCGGTCTTTACTTGGTGGAAACTCATTTTAATTTAAAAAAATATATGAGACAGTATTTCCACAAAAAAATGTTTGTACTACTACAACAATTGTTTCACCACGATGTGGCTTCTTCAGGTATTACATTGTACTGATGGTATTCAGTGTAACCGAGTTTAAATACATTGTTAGGTACGTGGCCAAATAATGGAAGCACAAGCCATAAAAACTCTGGGCGTTTATTGGAGTTTGCCCCTAAAAATGCCATTAAAGAAAGAGTAATGGAGACTTATAAACATCTGTTTGTTCGTTCAAAAGGATTTTACGGGCATTATATCTGTTGATTTCAAGAAATTTTAAAAGAGTTAATCTAGAACTTTTGCTTTCAACATGGATAGTTTCATAATTATTGTTGAAATTATGCCTAAATTCCTTGGGATGATTAGCATATGTCGAATGTACAGAATCGGATATATATATATATATAGTATAACTCCCTTTGGTGTTCTTGGACACGTTTCTTGAATGATCTACCAGTCTGGCCAATGTATACTAAAGGGCAATTTTTGCAAGTCAACTTGTAGACTCCGGATTTATTTTCTTTATTTGTTCGATCTTTATTGTTTTTTATGTAGGTACTAAGGTTATTAATTATCTTAAAAGCCGCGTTATAATTGAAACAATTTCTGAAATATTTAGCAATACTTTCAGATAACCCATTGTTATAAGATAACGAAAAATATTTCTGTGTATCGTCTTCTTTTATGATTGGGTACACGAGATTTAATGCCATTTTCTTTTTTTTATTGGATACAATTTTGTCTACAAGAAAGGGGTTGTAACCGTTGTTTGACGCTATTTGTTTAGTAATATTCAATTCTTTCAGAAAGTTATCTGAATTCAAAGGGACATTCAATAATATATGAATAAAACTATTATATGCTGACATTTTTTGGTTGGTGGGGATTTGAAGTTCTATGTGTATTGTGATGTCTGTATGTTTGGGTATGTGAAAAATACTAAAATCATGTAAATTATTTAGTCTTGTTATTGTGAGGTCAAGAAAATTAATACTTTGATTCTTTTCTTCTTCGATTGTGAATTTGATTTTTGGGTGAAATGAATGAAATGAATGAAATTCGTGCAGATATGTACTTGTCGGTCGGTGCCTTTGAAACAACAAAAATTGTCATCTACATATCTGTACCAATAAAGGAAATATTTTCTTATCGGATTTAGGTGTATTTTTGATTCTAGATCATCCATAAATATTTCAGCTAAAATTGAACTGAGTGGATTTCTTATCGGATTTAGGTGTATTTTTGATTCTAGATCATCCATAAATATTTCAGCTAAAATTGAACTGAGTGGATTTCCCATTATTAAACCATTGTTAGAAATATAGACGGTTCCGTTAAATTGGAAGTAGTTTTGTTTAAGACATTTTTCCAGGCAATTAAGAACATCATTCATTTTGATGGGATTAGTATTATTTTTAACTAATATTTTTTTTTACATATATATATTTTTTTATTTGATAGATTCGGTCTTTACTTGGTGGAAACTTATTTTAATTAAAAAAATGTATATGAGACAGTAATTTATTTCCACAAAAATGTTTGTACTATTACAACAATTGTTTCACCACGATGTGGCTTCGTCAGGTATTATTATATTTTATATTAGACAGTACAATGTAATACCTGAAGAAGCCACATCGTGGTGAAACAATTGTTGTAGTAGTAAAAACATTTTTGTGGAAATAAATTACTGTCTCATATACATATTTTTAATCTATTTTTTTACATATATATATATATTTTTTTTTCACATATATATATTTTTTACATATATATTACAGATATAGGGGTGTTCCCAAAGAGTATTTGGGAATTTGTTAAATTCTTCCCTTTTCTCAATAGCATTTTTAATTGAAAGAATCTCCAAATAGTCCATCAATTTACTCTTTTCAACATTATATAGGGAAGTGATATCTTTCTCATTAAAAAAATTTTTATTTTCTATACAATGTTTTGCAAAACCGGTTGATTTCTGGTTTTTCAAAGTAAACATCCAATGTTCTTTGATTCTATGTTGAAAACATCGGCCTGTCTGTCTTATACATGTGACATGACAATCGTCACATTTAATTTGATAAATCTCCGATTCACCAACATCTTAGCTGAATAATTTCTATTTACTGCTAAAGAACTAATTCCCATTTTATAAATACCGTTAGAGATGCTGCTGCTGAAACCTTTTATATAAGCCATTGAAGACCATATTTTCTTTTCTTCATTTATATTGATATAAAATTGTTTTATTGTTTCAATATTAGGGTTTTCTTTTTAATAATTTTATCAATGATTTCAGTTCTATAGCCATTGCTCGCAGCTATTGTTTTAATTTCATATTGACTTCTTTTCGGAAATTGACCTGTTTCAACGGATGCTCAAAAGTCTATGAATGAAACTGTGGAATGTTGACATTTCAATTATATCTATTGGAGAACGCGTTATAGGTTTGGAATCATTAAAGAGATAAAGCTTTTCCATTCGTGAAAGTTTTCGGAACAATCTGATTCTTAACTTCCTTAGGAACAAGATTGGCAAAAAAAGAAAGAGTTTTAATGAAAGCTTTTCATCGAATGATTCCCTGATTGGTACAAAATAAATTATTGTAACCTGAACTACAAGTTAGGCCCTCAGAAGGCATTAACCATCTTCGATAAGGATTCTGAAATGAAAAAATTCTCGGAGTTAAGGAAACTCGAATAAATTCTCTTTCTTTCATTATCGGGGCTCAGGTAGAATCGATAGTCGGCTTTCCAGATAACCATCTTTTCTCGCAAGGAAAGCGGATAGAAAGAAGAACGCGTCCCGACAAACTTTAAGGAAAGAATGCCCCTTATTAAAATGCGAAGGTATATACACAAATTCCCTAATTAGATTTTTACTGTTTTTAGAGCCGCCTCGGGGCGAACTTTGGAATTAACACGGGACTGTTTTCTTGCTAATAAAAATTGAAAAAGGAAATATAAGCGCTAACGAGAATAATGAAGTTTTTCCGAACAGAAAATATACGATGTCATACCTAGGGGAACGGGTGAGATGAGCTTCTCAGCTCCTCATCGTAATGGTAAATGGGTTTTTGAGTGTTTTTTGTTTGTTTATTCTGTTAGCAAACTAGTGTCCGAATAAGAAAGTGGAATTTAAAAGGCTATTAGCTTCGTAAATCCTAATGGAGTTTGAAATGTCCCTGTTGACGAGCTGGCTTTTCTCGCTGGTGGAAACAGGTTAGGTTCGTAGGGCAAATACTCCGGAGAGCTTTCCCAGTGTTTCGATCAGGAAAGGGGGTGATTTTGAAATTAAATAAGTTCTTCTTAATTGAGGCCTAATTTGAAAATAATTGATATAGTTTATAGAATTTATTTTGAACAGAGAATAATCTGTAGACTTTCACAAAAATTTGAATTCCAGTACGTTGTCTGCTATTTATAAATTTTATTCACCTCTCTCGCAATTTATAAATGCCACACCAATGAAACAGTACTTCTTTCGAAGCGAACCTGTTTTCGAGTCACTTCCCAAAATTTTCATACAAATTAAAATGTTGTTCAGCGAAAGCGTGTCCCAATGATGCAAATATATGATAATCTGCCGGAGTCAAGTCTGGAGAATAAGCCGGATGTACTCATTTCCCAGCTTAACGCCGCGGTCGTTTCTCTGGCCTCTTTTGCTGTATGTAATGAGGCATTATCTTGGAGCAAATGACTTTGTGTTGCTTTTTCCCATACTCCTGTCATTTTTCACGTAATGCTGGATTTAAAATGATCATTTGCTGTTGGTATCGGTTGATGTTAACGGTTTCAGCAGATTTTAGTAGGTCATGAAAGATAACACCCTTCTGATCCCTCCATATATAGAGCATTGTCTTATTTCCAAAGTGATTAAGTTTTGCAGTAGACGCTGATGATTCGCCTGGGTTCACCCACGATTTACGACGCGTAAGATTCTCGAAATATATTCATTTTCATCATTTGTCATGATTAGATGGAGAAATGACTTCCTTTTGTTTCTGTCAAGCAGCATTTCACGAATAGTTGTTCAATTTTCTTGCTGCTTTCCATACAGTTCTTGCAGAATCCATTTTCCTACATCCCAAGTCAACTTGTGAATTTTTTAAACCACTCGATACACTAAGTCCTACCAAGAACATGTTCACTGTAAGTTTCAACAAACATTTAATATGATTCTGCAGCAATCTGCTCCAAAACATAACAGAGAACTAATGCTATTCGCAAATCGTAATTTGTAAACACAAATCTTGATATGTTTAAGGTTATAGAAAATCTTCGTCAGCTGTTAGAGGAAGATGATGTCAATGCAGAAAACTTATGGTCCCTAAACTGATGACTTTCCCATCTATAGCGACATTCAGGTTTTGTACTTCTACACCTGATACAGTTTAAGCTTGAATGGATTAAAGTTCGCGAAGGAATTATATTCTAAGGTCGCGCTAAATCTCCGGACGTTACGTCAGTACTTTCGCAATTTTTTAAAGCGACCTGGAAAAAACTGAAGCAAATCGGTATCTCGCGAAAAATCCGCAAACGTTTATTTCTCGAACAAAGCCAGTCAGAAAAGTTTGGGCAAGATGGAATAGTAGAAACTTTTCAACTCGACAATAACAGTTTGGAAATCGATACGTAGGTTATGGGTATCGCTGCAGGGATCTGAAGACACATTTTTGGCTGTTTTCGTTTCGCCGATGCGACCCTTGTTTCATGATTTAGATTCATGGGGATTTGTTGTTTCTTGTTTCGTTCTTATTGCAGCAGCATTGTTGGGGAAACGGAGGGAAGTTTTGTGGATCAGTCACGAAAAACTTCAGGTGTTATTGGCAACATCCCACTTGCAGAATTATATACTTTAGTATAAAGAGAATGTTAGGTTTCAAAAATCAGGTAATATTTATCTTTCACGATAATATCATTATTTCTCTGAACTTATTTCGAAAATGAAATCATAGGCACTTCGTATTGTTATTCGAGAAGTTTTAAACGGAAATATTACACTATGACTTGAAAATTGCGTACAATATACCATATACAGAATAAAATATCTCAACTGATCTTTTAAAACATTCAAAAAATGTGTAAAAGTGATTTGAAGGCTAAACAAGAAGAATTACAAGCGATATTTGTTAAAAAGAAGATAAATGAAACAAAAATCAAGGAAATAAATCAAATTAATGTTTCCCAAATCCATTCTCCATTAAATGGAAAAAACAATTTCTCGAACCTTTATGTTTCGAAATGCCCATCAATCATTCATTCATTTTTGTTCTAATAAATTAATGCGGATGATCTCTAGCTCACGCCCCTTACTAATGACATTCATTTGTATTTTCTAGGTAAATTAGTATAAACTTAATACCTGCAAAAATATCGGGTGTTTTTTTTAGAGTGATAGAACTTTCGAAAGTGATAACTGTGATTTGACAGAAGGTAAAAGCCATGTTGTTTTCACATTTCTGTTCAGTAAGCATTCACAAATTATCATGGAAAGACTCACGCCGCAACAACGTTTACAAATTGTTGAAATTTATTTTCAAAATCAGTGTTCTATTCGCTAATCTCATAGAGCACTTCGTGAAATTTACGGTTTACATAATCGTCCATCAGAGCAGCTTATTCGTCGAACTATCGATAGATTTCAGACAACATTTTCTCTCCTCGATGCAACAACAACTACAAGACAAAATACGTGCAGAAAAAAATATCGCTGCTGTAAGTCATAGTGTTAATGATGATCCAGATTTGTCTACTCGTCGATGTTCACAAGTTGGACTCTGTGCATCCACTACATGGAAAATTTTGCGTAAAGATCTTAGTCTGCACCCATACAAGATCTAACTGGTTCAAGAACTAAAACCATTTGACCATAATAAGCGTCGTTTATTTGCTAATTGGGTCCTAGAACAGCTTGTAGTTGATCCACTTTTTTATCGTAAAATTGTGTTTAGTGATGAAGCTCATTTCTGGTCGAACGGTCGTGCAAACAAGACAAATTGCCGTATATGGAGTGAAAACAATCCTCAAGAAGTTCTGCAGGTTCCATTGCATCCTGAAAAATGCACTGTATTTGTGTGCTTTACACGCTGGAGGCATCATCGGTTCATTTTACCTAAAAACGAATGTTACAGTGAATATTTCTCGTTACAGATCGATGATCAATGACTATTTGTTTCAAAATTTGAACTGTATCGACCCAGAAGTGTTTTGGTTCCAACAAGATGCTGCTGCACCTCATACTGTTTACTGTAAAAATTGATTTATTGAAAGAAAGATTTGGCGATAACATTATTTCGAGAAATTTTCCATTTAAATGGCCTCCAAGATCATGCGACATAACTCCACTGGATTATTTTCTTTGGGGTTATGTCAAGTCATTGCTTTATACTGATAAACCAGAAACAATAGACACTTTGGAAGCCAACCTAACTCGTGTTATCGAGGAAATAAGGCCTGAATTACACGAAAAAGTGGTCCAAAGTTGGTTTGGTCGAATGCGGTTGCTCAGAGCTAGTCGTGGTGGACATATGCCGGAAATTATTTTTGATACATAAATGTCATAAAATTATCTTTCAAATAATAAAACAATGTGGCTTCAATTTTAATTAAAATGTGTTTCATTTCAATTTAAAGTTCTATCACTCTAAAAAAAACGCCCGATATTAGGATTTATATTTTGTAATTGACTTATTTATTGATGTACAGATTCCAAAATTTCTACCTGTTCTGCCAATATAGATTTTAGAATAGTTTGAGCAACTGTGGGTCATAAAAGCAATTTTTGATTGTTATCATAAAATTTCAAAAATGTTTTATGGCTTATATTCCAAACTAAATTAAGAGTAAGAAGCTTCCAAATTGAAGTCGAAATCTGCATATTATAAGAATAGTGTACATTTCACTATTTTTCTGTGAAAGTAGATAATAATAATACAATAAATCTATATAACGTTCTGATATGAACGCTTAAAAGATGAAATTTATACGTTCTCTAATAGCCCCCAGCTAATTTTCACAGAATACATAAAATATTCCCATGTCATACTCGCTGTAGCAAAATGATAAAAATTACAATTCCCACATGCGAAAAAGAGCGTAATAAAAATAAATCTATATCCAGGACGATTTATATGCCCCAACAGACCCTTCATTCTGTGAATGTGCCCCGAACCGGCACACCAAATGGAATATGAATATATCTACCGCCCGATACGATTCTCGCACTTTGTTTTTCTCGAACCTTCTGGATTTGGAATTTCACAGACACGCGACATGTATGCAACATGTTGCCACAGGAAGTTGTCTTGCCACGAGATCAAACCGTCGCATCTGCAGTCGACACTAAACCACAACGTTATCTCTAAAGCATGTCATACTGACAAGCTTGTGGTCTAACGTACAATCATTATACCGCTTGTAACTCGTAACTGAAATTGACAATGAGATGGATGTTCAGCAGAAAAACGTAATTCCAATACTTGTTTTCAAATGGTTCTTCCGTTTATGTCCGACTTTGCTTTAGGAGATGTTATCAGAAGGATATGTGGTCATTTCCTGCTGCACCTTGGATTCCTTGGCTGATCCAATGGATGGATGGTATCTTGGAAGTGTGTTTTGATTCTCCTAGTTGCTCCTCAAATCCTTGAATATTATAGCATATATATTCTTGAATATTCTAGCACTAACAGGCTTTTGGTAATGGTAATTTTTTCCTCCATATCCTAGCTTTCTTTCTCATGCTGCATACTATATTCGTATCGAATGTCTTCAGAATATCCCGAGTATTCTGGCAGTACGAAGGAGTTCAACTTTTTTCTTAACTTTCTAGAGATGTTAGTTAAATCTTGGTTGTTTGATAATAGATTAATAAAATCTTGACCACTGCATCATGTCTTTCTTCTGCTACTCGTATGTGCTTGATAACATCTGGCAGCAACCTTTTGTTTTGTATTGTTTCTGTTGTTAAATATCCACAACAATTTCTGTCATCATTTTCACCTGTTTTGCAATATATCCTGAATTGTTAAGAGGAAGCCTTCCTATTCTGGTAACAATATTCTAAAGGGTCTTCCAATGGGAACGCCCCATTTCTAAATTGACATTTTTAAGGTATAACAGCCATTGTTCATTTGTGAAATTGACAGTTGTATTTGCCAATATATTCCACTCAATCATGGAAAGGTACACACTCCAACAGCGTATACAAATGATCCAAAATTATTATGAAAAATCGCCATCTGTTACACTAACTTTACGTGCCTTAACTCCAATTTTTGTTCATTATAATCGTCCGGGTAAAAGAACAGTTGAACGTTTAGTGAAGAAGTTTGAAACAAATTTTACACTTCATGATGTTGCAACGCCACTGAGACGAAGAAATGCAAGAAGTGAAGAGAATATTGCTGCCGTACGTGAAAGTGTTCTCGAAGACCAAAATTTATCGATTTCTCGACGTTCACAAGAACTAGACATCTATCTCTCCCAGACGTATTTGTGGCGAATTTTACAAAAAGATCTTGGTTTACATCCTTACAAAATTGTTTTAACCCAAGAACCCAAACCAACAGAACATTTAAAGCGACGTGTATTCAGTAATTGGTGCTTAGAAAAAATTGGAAGAAATGGATCGATTACCCGATCGATTATCGCCTCGTTCCTGCGATGTAATTCCATTGGACTTCTCTCTTACAGCAATCATCCAAATGCAAATTCAGACAATTTACAGATCAATATCGAACGAGTAATTGCTAATGTACCACCTGATTTGTGTGAGAGAGTTATGGGAAATTGGGTTCAACGACTTCATTCCTGCCAGCGTTTTTGTGGTGGACATTTAAATGATGTTTCATTTCCTAATTAATGGTATCCATTGTTCTCTATAATGAAATAAAAATTTCTGTAATTTTCTGATAAATGATGTGTTTTATTAACAAAACAAATTGGGGCGCTATTAATGAAAGACCCTTTGGAAGTCAACAAATAGTACCACGCTCTTCTCTTCTTGTTTCAGGCTGACTGTTCTGCTGACAGGGACATTGGTTCCTGCTCAGGAAAAGTAGTTTTGAATCGTTTACTCCACACGGTATTTTAGTTTAGCAAGTATGTTCTTTTTCGGTAACAGAAAAATGTTAGCACAACTTAACTTTCAATCGGAGTCTTTGAATTGTGCTCATTTAACTGTCACGATATATGTCGCATACTCGTTTATATCACCTTTCAACAGGTAAGCATGTCGCAGAATCTCAAATGATAACGGCTCAATTTATAGGATGGACAAGCCAAAGCTAAATAATTATAATTATTTAGCTTATAATTATAAGTAAAGTGAAGCTTGTTCGATTTTCATTGCATAATTGAAACAAGTTTTTGTAAATGACTATATTCTATTTAAAAAATTGATAAATTCACATTTTTTACTGCAGCTTCGAACTGTAAATTTATCTTTAGATAACTGAAAAATTCGCAATGAGTACAAAGTATTTTGTGCAATATCAAGTTGAACATAATCATAGCAAGAATACAAGAGAAGCTATAAGATAAAAACGCTGGCCTTTAATGCATCCAAAAATATAAGCTTCACAGTATCGATAGTAAAACGCAGTATTTCAAAACACTTGTTTTAACTCAGTTGATTTGTCTGAATCAAATCTAAATTTGTTTACGTGGACGCTGTACTAGTTTAACTATTGAAAATACTTCAGCAGTTAAATAGAAAATATCTATAACAAGCCTTGTAATTGAAGTTAACACTATTTTTTTATTGCAGAATGCCTCAGCACAGGCAGCCCTTCAAGCAGCTCAAGCCCTAACTGGCACCCAAAACTCGGTGAACACCACTCCCACTCCCGTCACCAATGGCCAGGATATACAGGGAGGTCCCAACACAGTCTTAAGGGTTATAATTGAACATATGATTTACCCTATTAGTTTGGACATTCTACACTTGGTAAGAAGAAATTTTCGAAACACTCTGCAACTTCCTAGTTTTTAACATTGTATTCTATTCGGTTGTTCGGAAAGTATTTTCGTTTTGTTTTTGGGAATCTGAAGAATAATTTTCCAATAATGAATAAATATTTTATTGAATTATAAATTGGCCATTCTGGTCTAACAACTTTTGCCATGATTTTTGACCTTTTCATTTGAAGAAAAGGTTAAAGTGTCCAACAAATTTTGCATAGACCAGAACAAATAATAATCCAAAGATGCCAGATCTGAAGAATATGGTGGGTGTGGCAGTAGAAAGCAAGCTGTAAAAGCTTTTGGCGAGTGACCAAACTTGTATGAGGTCTCGCATTATCTCGGTGGAACACTACACCTTTTCTTTTGATTAATTTGGCCTTTTCTGTTGAAGTGCATCATTCAGTTTGTTCAGTTGATGACAGTAGACTTCCGCATTAATTGTTGTATTATCCGGTAAAAGCTCAAAAAAAATTATTCCTTTAAAATCCCACCAAACAGACAGCATCACCTTTTTTGATGGAATTGACTGTCGAAATGCCTTGAGCCGGTTCATATTTTTTGCTCCATGATCTCTTGCGTTTGACATCGTTATATACAACCCGTTTTTCGTCCCCAGTAATGATGCACTTCAAATATGGGGCATTTTCGTGACGTTTGAGTAGCGAATCACGGACGTCAACGCGACGACACAAATTTCTCTCCGTGAAAACATGGGAAACCCATATATCGAGCTCCGAGGTTAAACCCAGGCCTTTCAAATGTTCATAAACAGTTGAATTTGATAAATTTAACCTTTCACCGATCTAACGTATTGCTATTCGCCGATTTGCATCAAATAATGCCTTTATCATGTCTTTATCAGCTTCAACCGGTTTTCCGGAACGTGGTGCATCTTCGACATTACCGGATCGAAATTTTGCAAACCGGTTCTGGCACTGTCGTATTGACAACACATCTTCTCCATACACATCGGTTAATTTTTTTCTGACTTCAGCAGCATTTTTATCTTTTATATAGTAAAAAAGTAAGATATGAAGAAAACGCTGCTTATTACTCTCCATATTTAAAAGGGCTCCAACCAAAAACTATTACGTAGAATTAATTGAACTTTTTCAGACACAAGCCTTGCTATATCAGCTCTCAAAACATATATTGATTATGCGGCTTAAGTGTGAAGTTGGGTTCGGAAAAATACAATTAAATCCTCTGCCGGGAAAAAAAGAAATTACTTTCCGAACAACCTTATATTAATTTTTTTCCCTAATATAGTTCATAATGAAAATGCTTGAGCCCTGCTTCACAACTTCATCTTTCCATTCACCTTGATCCTGAAATTTTTCATGGTACTGAGTGTGACTTAACTTGTCAACATTGTAAGCTCAACTAGATTTTGTTCATCATGAAAGAAACTGAAAAAGTAGGAATAAAGTCCGTGAAATGTTCCCTGGAAATGGCAGAAAGTGGTGAGGCAAAAAATGGATGAATATCAGAAAGTATAAAGGGCAATGTCGCGAAACGAACGAGAGGCTTTAGGGAACTCGCATCATTAAACAGAGAGAAGGTTAGACATTGTAATGTCTACGTTGTACGGTCTAAATTAAATAATAGAAAGTCATAAAGATGGATAATCAACTTTTTATATAAACGGGAAATTTTGTTTCAGGTCAATTAACGCTTTGAAATTTGTATATGGAAATTTTGAGATGTAAACATCGAAACATCATTCATATTGTACATAAATAGATGAGAAATTACTCATAGTAGCTATTCATTTCTGATTTATTAATTTTACTTCTTCGTTTATCCTGTTGCATTCGGTAATGTTGTAGAATTTTAAACTGTTGGTTTCTTTCTTAACAATTCCCTACTTATCTCAACGAAATGAAGCCACTATGTGTTTTACCGAAAAGAATCGATTAAAATAGAGCCGAATTAATATTAGTTAACAAATGTGGAACACATTTCAACAGACTCATACTTTAAACATTTTAATTTTTACAAATTCCTGAAAGAAATCTACGAAGAGTATCATTATTAGCAGTGTAACTGATTGGAAAAGACCAGTGAACTTTTTTGAAACAATATATTCAAAAACTTTCACATAATAATAATATATAGTCCGTCTAGAAATCATCTGGAAAACACAAAGCTCAATTGTAATTACTTAGTATATATTTTTCACTAAACGTCGAGGTACACCCGAAATTATACCACCTCCATCATTTTTGGTGATGGTAGTCCAGAACTGACTTGAATCATCTTTATTTCGGGGCGCTGCTCGTTCAACTTCAATCTTCATTAGTCTCCATAGGTTTTCAATGGGACTAAGATCTGGTGAAGCTACTGGCCATTTAATGGTTTTCACTGTGTGTTCTTCCATCCAAGCTTGAGTATAGGTCGAAGTATGGCATCTTGTAGTATCCTGCTAAAAACGCCACCCCTCAGAACATTAAGCATGCGCCGTTTCAAGGAGAAAATCGTTTAGAATGCCACAATATTTATATTAATGGTACTATCAACTATACAACACCATGCTGAGATATTGCTCCCCAAACCATTATTTTAGTGGGAAATTTGGAAATTTCAACGTAACAGGTTGTTTTGATAGGATTTTTAAGAGTTTTCCTCCAAGTTGGAAATAAGTTTCATCAGATATAAAGATATTATTAAATTTTCTTTTTGAAAACATTGACAAAATTCTATCTTTCGTTCCTTTTGTGAAGGTGTCATTTTATTTTTTGGTTTCCTTGATATGAAGCCTTGTCTTTTCAGTGACATACGGGCGGTTTCTGGACATACTTTTATATCTCTTTGATTTCCGAATCTGTTAGCCAATTTGCGAAAACCCAGGCGCTTATATCCTTATAGCCTTATATCCGTGCCATTTTTTATCCTCTTTATTGTCTCATATACAGCACTTTTTCCCAGTTCAGTCTATTGCACTAATTTTTGAACGTTTCGAAAACCTTTTCTATACAAATATTATTTTTTCTAGTTGGAACATTATTTCATGAATTGTATACCTGTTGACAATCAACAATATTTGACAAATATGGTTTTCATGCAACTTTGGTCATAGCCGACTATCTGCGGAACCTATTTTATACATTACTTTTGTCTTAGAATGCTACAAAAAAAAGTATATTGAAATTATGAAAAATAATAAGTTCCGGATACTTTATAGATGGACTATAATATCCCCTTAACACTCGAAATGTAAATAATATTTGGAGTAGGAGTATAAATAAGTTCTTGCGGTTTTTTGTTGAAAACAGAAGCTTCATTGTGAAAAATTGGATGAACATTCAAAGTTCAAAGTTTGTGGTCGCTAGCTACTACTTTTTCCAATCTTTTTGACAATTGATGGATTCAATCGGCTAGTTCTTTGACCGCTATCCATGTATCGATCCGTTTTTTGACTCTAATTCTTCATCCTACAACTTTGGTGGTGGTGCGTCCTTCACCTTCCAACTCAAAGTTACCACTTTTAAATCGGACCAACCACTTCTGACACGTTCTTTCAGCTAAAGCATGGCCACTATAAACATCCACTAAAATACGAATACTTTCGGCGGCCTCTTTCTCCATATTGAAGTAAAAGTCCCCCCATTATTCGATACAAACGTTGACGTTTTCAGAGCACACGGAAGCTATGTGGTTAACACTTCAGCGAAATGACAGATACTGAAAAGAAAGCCTAATGATGACACTTCAAAGTGAAGGTGTTGCTAAATGAAACAATGGAATAATGAACTAGTAGCGACATCTGTTATCAAACCGCTCGAACTTATTTCTACCCCTAATATATAAATATCATAATTACTTTATATTGAAATTCTTGATAATATTCTAATAAAATTCATTCATTTGCAGATATTCCAGAGATTCGGAAAAGTACTCAAAATCGTGACATTCACGAAAAACAGTAAGTTCGAGTCTTCATATCTGTAATTTTTTAATCTTAACGAACTTATATCTGTTGCAGATTCATTCCAAGCTCTCATCCAGTACCCTGATACCCAGTCAGCCCAAACTGCCAAGCAAGCTCTTGACGGTCAAAATATCTACAACAGTTGCTGTACGCTACGTATCGACTACTCAAAAATGTCCTCCTTGAACGTAAAGTACAACAACGACAAGTCGAGGGATTACACAAACCCCAACTTGCCTACAGGAGACACCAATGACCAATTGGCACTTGCTGGAGGCTTACCTGGTGGTTTGGGTACAGACATACTTCTCCTAGCCACCCAACCTAAATTGGCCAGGGAAAGACTGACAGGTGAGTGTAAGTCAATTTGATGATAATTTTTACATACATTATTTTTAGTAGGTTAGGTTTTTATCTACCGTTATTTTCTTCATTAATCGAACTGACTGATTTCTCTTCAATTTTTTTATTACATATGTAGCACTGTAGTATATGCAGGGTGAGTTTTCAAGTTTTATGATATTGATTTCTCCCATATCACTTAGTGAAACATTTTTGAATTAACAAAGTAAATAAAAACGACTTGGCTTAAGTTTCATCGTTTAGTTGATGTCTGTTGACATATATGTTTCGGTTTTTTAGCCCATTTTCAAAACTGAAGAGAACAAAACTTAAAATCCTATTTATAATGGTGGGGTAGATCACAGGTACAATTTTGAAGAGGGTAAAAATATGGTGTTAGTTCGGTCTTAATCTTTTACAGATAAGAGCAATGGTAATAAATTTAATTGAAGTTGTTCATTTGTGATTGGTAGCTTCTTACCATGTGCTAAACTCCAAACTTTCTAAAAGGTTCATTCTTCTGCTTTTATTACCTACGTGTAAAATCTCAGTTCTACTGAAATCTATGAAATGGTTGTTATTTATACAATGTTCAGAAAAACCAAATGTTATTTTATTATGGAATATACTTTTTTATGTTCTTCTTGTTCTTGTCTTATGTTTATAGATCGTCCTGTCTCACCTGTGTAAAATGCAGGACATTCATTACAATATAATTTGTATATACCGCTTTTTTCACACGTTTCACAACAGTCTTTGCTATTGATTAAGAGTGAACCTAAGTTTTTCTTATTTGTACAAATAATATTAATATTATTCTGTTTCAGTTTATTGCAAATTTTTTCACTAATTTGTGGTATGTAGTTTATGCTATGGAATTATTCTTTGTCCTGAAGAATAGGCAAGAGGCTTTTTATACTGTTTTTTAAAAATTAATTTATCGGTTACGTTCGTATTGTTACCATTGTTCGACCCTCTCCCAATAGAAAACTTTAACAAAGAAATTTAAGTTTTGAAGTTATCAGCGTCGAACAATGGTTAGAATACGAATGTAATCGATATATTAATTTTTGAAAAACACCATTAAAAGGCTCTAGCTTCTCTTTAACCTGTTCTTCAGAATAAAGAAAAAGAAAAATTCCATAGCATCAACTACATACCACAAATTAGTAACAAAATTTTCAATAGACTAAAACAGAATAATATTAATATTATTTGTACGAATAAAAAAAACTTAGGTTCACTCTTACTCAATAGCAAAGAATGTCGTGGTGTGAAAAAAGCGGTATATACAAATTTTATTATAATGACTTCCCTGCATTTTACATAGGTCAAACAGGACGATCTATAAACATAGGAGTAGAAGAACATTAAAAAGTATATTACATAGTAAAATAACATCTGGTTTTTCGGAACATTGTATAAATAACAACAAATTTATAAAATTCAGTAGAACTGAGATTTTACACGTGGGTAATAAAAGCAGAAGAGTGGACCTTTTAGAAGGTTTGGAAATTTGTTTAGCACATGGTAAGAAGCTACCAATCACAAATGAACAACTTCAATTTAATTTATCACCATTGCTCTTATCTGTAAAAGATTAGGACCAAACTACCACCATATTTTTACACTCTTCAAAATTGTACCTGTGATCTATTCTACCATTGTGAATAGGATTTTAAGTTTTGTCCTCTTCAGTTTTGAAAATGGGCTAAAAACCCGAAAAATATATGTCAACAGACATCAAATAAACAGTGAAATTTAAGCCAAGTTGTTTTTATTTATTTTAATAATTTTACATCAATTTCAACAATAGATTCCTGTCATCAACTAAAACATTCTCTTCATTTCAAGATTCGGCTCAGATAAAAAACTATAAGCGTTTAAATATTTCACAATGTCCTGCACTTGGTGTACATTTTCAAGGCAACAAATTCTATTAGCCGAAAATCTGGTGCTAGAACATGAATGGAAATTATTCGACAAAATGTATTTACCAATTCAATTCTCCTAATTTGATGTTTGTTGAAGTATTTTGAACTAAAATATTCCACTATTTTTGACTATTAGAACAATGAATTTTTATCTAATTTCAATTCAATATCCAATTGTTTCCACTCTAAGGTTATACCCAATATCATCAACGCGTATTCTTATAGTTAAAATTCTATATACTACTCTGTCAAGAAAGTACCGGGAATTTTCAATTAAAACAACATTTTTACATTCAATCGTCAGTATTTATTGGGTCGCCTTCAAAATAGGCTCCATTTGCTCCAATACATCTATGCCAACGGCACTTCCAATTATCGAAACATTTTTTATAGGCTCTTTCCAGGATGGACTTTAGCTCTCGCGCCGAATTTTGTTTTATGGCTTCAATCGACTCAAAACGGGTGCCACGAAGGGGCAATTTTAGTTTTGGGAAGAGGAAAAAGTCGCAGGGAACCAAATCCGGCGAATACGGTGGTTGCTGAAGCACGTTTGTTGAGTTTTTGGCGAGAAAGTCAGTCACAATCGTAGCTCGGTGAGAAGGCGCGTTATCGTCATGCAAAATCCATGAGTTGTTCGCCCACAAATTTGGCCGCTTCTTACGGATACGCTCACGCAAACGTTTCATAACGCCTAGGTAATACTCCTTGTTTACCGTCTGACCCTCTGGAACGAATTCGTAGTGCACCACGCCACGGATATCGAAGAAAACAATGAGCATCGTTTCATTTTCGAGCGGCTTTGGCGTGGTTTTTTCGGTTTCGGCTCATTTTTTGCCACCCATTCCGATGATTGCTGGCTTGTTTGCATATCGTACTCTTAGACCCAAGTCTCATCACCAGTTATAATGCGTTCTATGAATGTAGAATCGGAATTACAGCGATCCAGTATGTCTGAAGTAACCTGTTCGCGATGACGTTTTTGAAGAAAATTCAGGTCTTTCGGTACGAGTCGTGCGGCCACCTTTCTCATGCCCAAAATATCAATCAAAATCGTACGTGCGGACTCGTGGGATATCTTAAGATCATGTGCTATCTCTCTCAAGCTGGTACGACGGTTTTCCAGCACCCTTTCCTTAATTTTATCGACGTTATCTTCAATCGAAGCCGTCGATGGGCGACCACTTCACGACCGTCCTTGAAGGCTCTGTACCACTGATATGCACGAGTTTTCGATAGAGCATTATCACCAAAGGCCTTTTGCAACATTTTCAATGCATCGGCACACGGAAATTCATTTGCAACACAAAACTTTAAACAAATTCTTTGCTCAACTTAATCACCCATACTAAAAATCGGCACGCACTCTGACATCGACTGACTTAATCAGCTGTTGCAAACACACTAGTTGACAGATCCCGCTCAAGCTTGGCATAGTAATTAAAGACAGTGGTACCAACCTAGGAAAAAACATTTTTACATGCCTCATTGCCCCGCCAGATTTAAATTGATAATTCCCGGTACTTTCTTGACAGAAAGTACATCTTAATTTTTATCACATTTATGAATGAATTATATCAACTCAATCACTGTGAACTCATTATTGTGTGAATAACTCCGTGCCATACGTCATTGTCACTGGAAGAGAATAAATTATCTATGACTGATTGTTTTTTTTTTCATCCTGATATTCCTAGATCTTATATGAAGATCCCTCAGAAACATTTTCAGCTTGTGCGAGTTAGGAGTTCAGTTGTGTTCTGAGATTGTAAAGAAATAAAAGGTATTTCATGGGAGGGAATCTAGGCTTAAAATAAATGTAGAATTTAAAGACTCGCTCTGCAAAATTCCGTTTGATGTTCGCCATGGATTTTACCCTTATTTTTAATTTTTCAGACTCGATTCTGGCCGGTACACCTGGAGTATTGAGTAGTCCGTTCATGCACACCCTGGCATCGCCACTGGCTGCACCTTATGGCGGTGGAGTTGCTGGTGCAATACCAGGCTTAGGCGGATTCGCCCTTGGACAGATGACACCAGGTTTGAGAGGTCTAGCCACTCCGGGCCTTGCTTTAGCGACAGTTTTGCTAGTTAGTAACCTAAATGAAGAGGTTAGTATCTGGCGCTGAAAGTCGTGTTCCTTAGATTTAGATTATTGACAGATTCTTTAGTGAGTTTTCCTGAAGCAGTGGCGTAGTGTAGCTGCAAAATCTAAGCCATCATTTTGTGAAGCTTATTTGTGTGTTATCTATAAGTTTCGACAGATTAGGCTGTATTGTCCATTTCTATAACACGCCAAACACACTCTAACGACATAAAAGTTCATTCCTGAAATGTATTTTGTGTAAAATCTCTTCCGGAATATATGAAATATTTATTACGTCTCTTGAAAAAATTGACATGGTGAATAAGATGCTTGAAAGGGTATGGACGCTGTGGCTAGCTGCGGCATCATGATGCAAAATCCAATTGTTGTCACACAAATCCGGTCTTTTCTCCGCTCAGCATCCTTCAAACGCTTCATAACGCATGACTTGCGATATTATATTGAGACTCCTTGATTTTTTGTGATATCCCTCAGAAACTTTTTCAGCTTGTGCGAGTTAGGAGTTCAGTTGTGTCCTAGCGCAGTTACGGTTTGACTGGATGGCAAGTACCATGACAAAGAAAACAATACTTTTTGATCATAGCATGTAAATAAATATATTCTCGTCATTATAAAATAAAACACTTGTTTACATTTTCTACTTTATTTTTGGTATTGACGTACGTTTCGTCTTTGCTAGAAAGACTTCATCAGAATACGAAGTAACAGTTGTTGTACAATGAATTTATAAGATTTTTTACAGAAGGTGTACATGTGTTTTTAATTGTTCGTCGGGTTGGTTTTCTCAAAGAATATTCCCTTCAGAATCGTGTTCACTCGATCCCTTGTAAATATTGAATAGAGGGGTGTAATAAAAATCTATTTGTTCATTTACTAGGTTATTGCTGTTTTTATGTCTATTTATTTCGTAAATTTCCCATAAGTTCAATTTTAGACCTCTATTTTCAACATGTAGAATTTCTATTTCTTTTGTGAAAGAATGGTTATTTTCAAGAAGGTCACATTATGCTAAACACCTTCTTGAAAATAACCATTCTTTCACAAAAGAAATAGAAATTCTACATGTTGAAAATAGAGGTCTAAAATTGAACTTATGGGAAATTTACGAAATAAATAGACATAAAAACAGCAATAACCTAGTAAATGAACAAATAGATTTTTATTACACCCCTCTATTCAATATTTACAAGGGATCGAGTGAACACGATTCTGAAGGGAATATTCTTTGAGAAAACCAACCCGACGAACAATTAAAAACACATGTACACCTTCTGTAAAAAATCTTATAAATTCATTGTACAACAACTGTTACTTCGTATTCTGATGAAGTCTTTCTAGCAAAGACGAAACGTACGTCAATACCAAAAATAAAGTAGAAAATGTAAACAAGTGTTTTATTTTATAATGACAATTACAACTGATTTCTACCAAGCAACGGCCCAATCTATCATAAATATATTCTCGTTATTTTGGTTATAATAATTTTTATTCGAGAAATAAGGTAATAATTCTGAACTAAAATCTGAATAAGAATAGTATACTCGGTCTAGAGTGTATCCAGAACTCATTATTTTTCATAATTTTAGTATACTTTTTTTTGTAACTTTCTGAGACAAAAGTAATGTATAAAATAGGTTGTGCAGATAGTCATTTATGGCCAAAGTTGTAATGCAACAATATTTTTCAAATATTGTTGATTGTCAACAGGTATACAATTTATAAAATAATGTCGCAACTAGAAAAAAGAAAACATAGAATATTTGTACAGAAAAGGTTCTCGAAACTTTAAAAAATTAGTGCATTTGACTGAACAGGGAAAAGTGCTGTATATGAGACAATAAAGAGGATCAAAAATTGCATGGATATGAGGCATAGACCAGTTTAAGGAAGACTGCGTAAGATTAAAGGAAACAATTTAAAGGCTTTATTAGTCTTAGGATCACAAAATCCGCCTGTTACAACCTGTTACCGTTCAAATTTCCCACCAAAACAATGTTTTGGGGGGCAATAGTTGATGGTGCCATTAATAGTGAAAAGTATTCCATGCTTTATATCCAAAGGGGTGGCGTTTTCAGTAGGATAATTCAAGATGTCATACTTTCAATCATGAATGCAAGAACAACCAAGTGACAACCATTTCATGGCCAGCAGTTTCATCAGATCTTAGTCCCATTGAAAACATATGGGGACTTATGAAGATTGAAGTTGAACGAGCAGCGCCCCGAAATAAAGATGATTTAAATCAGTCAGTTCTACAGTCATAGACAACCGTCACCGAAAATTATGGAGGTGACCTATTTTCGGGTGTACTTTGACGTTAAGTCAAGTGTTTACAGTTGAATAGAGGTTGTATTATTAAATAAAATGAATATTTTATTATAATTTTCTAATGCAAGAATTAAAAATATACACCAAATATTTACAATTGAGCTTTGTTTTTCCGGATACTTTCAAGACTTACCATACTTTCAAGCATATTCTAAAAGAAAACATTCATAAGAAAATACATTCAAATGAGCTCTTTATGACTAAGCAAAATGAATACTCTAGTCATAGAGTCATCTGCTTGCTAAATGAATAAATTCTGCTGTATCACAAAGAAGATTACCATATGTAATCAAAGTCTATCAATTTTTACTGACAAGTACATTTCAGGAAAAAACATTACCTTGCGGTTCATTGTAACTTATATGTTTTTAACAGATATTCTTGCCTAAAAATTATCACCTGAGTATCCAGTTTTTTCTCAGGAAAACGACAAGCTTTCGGTTCCTATAATCCATAAGTTCCACAGAGTTGCCAACTCCTTTGAAATGCTAAAATTTTCAAACCGAGAGAATCAAAAAATCGAATAAAAATTTTGATTGGTGTTAAATAGAAAATTTTAGTATTAAGATCAATATTCTCACTTTATACCAATCATATTAGGTTAGAGCGCTAAAAACAAGAAAATTCTCGAGTTATTTTTCATTTTTTCAGGAATTTGTTGATGAACCCTCACAAATAGAGTACAGTTGAATAGATCTGAATTCCAGTTATTTTAATCACAAGTTACCTGCTGTGATTCGAAAAATTCAGCCGTGAAATTCTCTTGAATTTCGAAATATATTTCAAATATCATATACAGAATAAATGCTAACATGATATTTGGATGGAAAAAATCCCTATCCCAAAAAAGGTATCTCCTGACGGCGCTATGTTCTATTCAGTGAAAAAAGGCATTAGTAGGCCTCCTAGATTGTGTAGCTTACCATCAAAAAAAATCAGAGCTACTTTATGGAATCTTGATGAAAAAATCCACTACACCAATAATCTATCTTTCATAATATTTCATCAATAACCTCAGGGTTTATAGTTTAGTTAGAACTGCGTTTTACAAGATTATTGCTTTTCTTGTGAATTTTTAACGAAGGTTTGAAAAAATACGCTAGTTTTAAATGACAGTTGTCAATTTTTACTGTAGTTGCAACTTGATTATAGTGAGCCTACATGGTACTGGTTTTTTGTACTAATCAGTTACGTTTTTATGAAGTTTCGCTCTTTTTCCTTCATTATTTAATTCACCGGATGTATTTTTATCCACGGTTTTACTGTACATTTCATCTCATCACTATTTTCTCTTAATAAAAACATTAATATTGCTGTACCTTTAACAAATATGAATAAAGCTGTATATCTCTTACTTACAATGAATGGTATACACGAGGAGAATTGATTAGTAGCGTGTGTTTGAACCATGTACATTGATTACATACGATCTAATGCTGTTTTTTCTTTTTTTACATTTGCTGCCCCTCCGGTGGCATAAACGCTACCTCTCTGTGCCACGTTACATCCTACTACATCTTCTATCTTCTTTCGTAGATGGTCACGCCTGACGCTCTCTTTACACTATTTGGTATGTTTTCACACTTAAATTAATTCAGTCGTTATGGAAACTCTGTTCTTTTAATCTACAGTAACAAAAAATTCATTTCTCAGTCTGATATTGATTCGACGTATCATCCTCTCTCTAATTTTTCTTTTTATGTTAAACCTTTCTCCTTTATCTAAATAACGAAGTTACTCCAATAATTTTTTATGCTGTAATTTGTTTGTTACTGACGAATATTGAAATAACAGAGTTTCAAAACCCATTTCATCTAACATGTTTTTGGATATCCATATTATTTGATATTCCTTTGTTTAATGTTGGATGAAATGAGTTCTTAGACTAGTCATTTACTTTTCATTTTTCGATTCGAAACATTTCAATTTCCTGTACGATTTTTCAGTAATTTCGTTTATTTTTATTTTTTTTATTAGGCTTAGTGCTTCAATTCATCGTGAAATATGAATGATAATATTTTATTCTATTCTTATTCTCGTAGGTCTGTTTTCATTTAATTGTTTTTCTAAATTTCTTTAACTTCTGAGTTGCATGCGTTTCTTGTTTGATACTCAAGCTGATGTCTAAATTTTAATACTTTATTCCAGACCTGTCTTTTTCATATTCTTTCGATGTTTGATCCTAATGTTAATTATTGCTTGTTTTTGAAATTCAGAGATTGCTAATTACCACAGCTAATTTCTAATTTTGTATTGTTATTTTTTTTCCCAGGTGTCTATGGCGACGTTCAAAGGGTGAAGATTCTTTATAATAAGAAAGATTCAGCACTAGTTCAGTTGGCAGAGCCACATCAAGCACATTTAGGTAAACAAAGTTACAAATTGTCGATCTCGGTTTGTTGGAGGTATCTCATAATTTTCTATTTGCAGCCATAACGCACATGGATAAGCTCAAAGTATTTGGAAAGAATATACGAGTGATGTTGAGCAAACATCAGTCGGTGCAGATGCCCAAAGAAGGACAGCCTGATGCCGGTCTAACAAAGGATTACACCCAGAGCCCGCTGCACAGGTTCAAGAAACCAGGGTCTAAGAACTACCAGAACATATATCCTCCATCTGCTACCTTGCATCTGAGCAATATTCCTGCGACAATCAATGAAGAAGACATCAAAGAGGCTTTCACAAAGAACGGGTTCACAGTTAAGGCCTTCAAATTTTTCCCGTAAGTTTACGTAATATTGAATGATTTTGTGAATATCCTAAACCTCTTAGATTTTCCAACAGCAGTACTTGCAATCGTTGCTACTTAAGTTTTGAGGCTGGTTTCTTAATCGGAAATGGCCTTATCGTTTTTCAAGATATTCTCCATTAAGGCCAATACAATTTTGAGTGCATTCGAATCAATATTCTAAGCACATTTCTCATTCCGCTTAAGGTACTTTCGAAACATGTGATTTAAACGCATCAACCACTTCTTCAAGCATCGAAAAAAACAATTTTTTTATCTGCGGGCATAAGAAGAAGTTATCGGAAGCGAAACAAGAACTATACGGCGAGTTCGATGTTTTGGCTGCTCAAACACGTTTTTACTTGAGCGTATGTGTAGGAACATGCATTGTGTACTGAAAAATGATTCGTCTTCTGCGATTGGTTTCCTTGAATTTTCAAAACACTTTTGGCAAACATATATACCATTCAATAATGATCATTCTACGTTGCTCTGGTGTCCAGTTTTCTGAAAAAACAGGTGGCAATTAAAAAAAAATCAAATCAAAATTAAATTAAATTCGCTTCGAAGCTTTTGTTGGATTTGGCTCGTCTTGAAAGACCGATATAGTCGATTGTTGTTTATTTTCGGGTTAATATGCGTAGGTCTATGATTCGTTGCTTGTTCCGATCTTATTGACGTCTTTTGAAGCAACACGATTGAATTTTTTTCAATATTTCTCTTCACCAATCCACACGAGCTTTTCTTGAACGACTTTTATGCGGTATTCAACCCGAACAGATCTTTTTTACGGTTAAATATTCATGGATTATTGAATGTTGGTAGTAGAACCGACGAACAAGTATGCCGCAATCTCACGGTATGTCGCATAACGAACTTGCAGTATCAGTTCACGCACACTAGCCATTGAATGTTTTCTAGCACGACAGTATATTTTGGACAACCTTCATGAAATTCGTCCTGTAACCAAGTGCGACAACGATCGGGCGAAATACGCTGTCTCGAGAAGCTGCTTCATCAGCAAAATTCGGACCTCATAAATTTTATTTTTCGAATAATAAATTTTTGTACAGAAATGTACAGGTGTGCCAAATTGGACACTTTTGAAGGGGACGTCCTATTTCTCTACTAGATAGACGAAAACTGATGTCGGCCAATTTTCATGAGAAACTCATTGGTGAAAACCGCATGTCGATATCTATCACCGTTACATTGTTATACAAGGTGTTTCTCAAAAGAGTTCATTTTCAAAATATTGCTGTAAGTTTTCTTCTGTTGAAAATTTTCTATTTCTGTAAAAACATTATTGTAGCATTTTCTTACGTAGAGTTCAGTGACATTAATTTAACTTTCCGCAAACTGATATTTTATGCTATAAAATTATTATTTTGAATTGAATATTTCTATATATTTCGATAAAGCTTGAAATTACCATTCCAAAAATATAGTTCACTTGATATTTTTCTGAAGTCATGTACGACATATTGAATTTTCTAATTTTATCTGTTGGATAAGTAGGCTTTGGAGGATGCGATGATGAATGAAATCATGGAAATGTTAGTTGTCAAACGTCTATAGAAACAGTAAAAGTTCTGGTTAGTTCGCAGCTTCTATTCAACTTTCTGCAATGAAATACGAAAATGATGAGTAGTGGCACATGTCAACCTGTTTTATACAAACAGAAGAAAATGCAGGGACAGTAAGTGATTTGTATCGTGAAAAATATCCAGAAAGACGACAACAGTTCAGATATTTTTTCGTACGATTGCGTCACAACTTAATAACTGAAGATCATTTTGAAAATAAAAGACAGAAGCTATATCTAAAGAATACAGATTTAAAAAAATTTTGTTTGAGGAGACGGTGAAATCAATCCTAGTACATCAACTCGTATTATAGAAGAATTTACAGGTGTGCCAAGAACGAATATCGAAAATACTGAAAAAAACACAAATTCAAACCTTATAGAGCCAAAAGAGTTCATCACCTCATGCCTGGAGATTTCGAACGCCTTATTAAGTTTTCTCAATGGTTCTTGCATAAATGTAACCAGACGCCTGATTTCCATCTCAATTGTGTTTGGACAGATGACGCTCATGTGTATAGTAACCGTATTTTTAACCGCTATAACTCCTATAGCGGGGCGCAACAAAATCCCCAGTCAGTTATGGAGCAGAGAAATCAAGGAAGATTCGGGTTCAGTATCGGGTGGTTTTTTTAGAGTGATAGAACTTTCGATAAGAATAACTGTGATTTGACAAAAGGTAGAAGCCATGTTGTTTTGACATTTCTGTTCAGTAAGCATTGAAAAATTATCATAGAAAGACCCGCGCCGCAACAGCGTTTACCTATTGTTTGAAATTTATTTTCAAAATCAGTGTTCTATTCGTCAAACTTACGTTCACTTCGTGAAATTTGTAGTTTGCATAATCGTCCATCAGAGCAGCTTATTCGTCGAACTATCGATAGATTTCGGACAACATTTTCTCTACTTGATGTAACAACAACAACAAGACAAAGAACTGTATGTACAGAAGAAAATATCGCTGCTGTAAGTCATAGTGTTAATGATGATCCAGATTTGTATATTCTTCGACGTTCACAACAATTTGGACTCTGTGCATCCACCACTTGGATAGTAAACATCTTGGTCTACACCCATACAAGATCCAACTGGTTCAAGAACTAAATCCACTTGACCATAATAAGCGTCGTTTGTTTGCTGATTGGGCCCTAGAACAGCTTGAAGTTGATCCACTTTTTTATCGTAAAATTGTGTTTAGCGATGAAGCTCATTTCTGGTTGAACGGCTATGTAAACAAAGCAAAATTGCCGTATATGGAGTGAAAACAATCCTCAAGAAGTTCTGCAGGTTCCATTGCATCCAGAAAAATGCACTGTATGGTGTGCTTTATACGCTGGAGGCATCATCGCTCCATATTTCTTTAAAAACGATGCTGAAGCTACAGTTACAGTGAATGGTACTCGTAACAGATCGATGATCAATGATTATTTGTTTCAAAATTTGAATGGTATCGACCCAGAAGTCTTTTGGTGCCAACCAGATGGTGCTATGCCTCATGCTGCTACCGTAACAATTGATTTATTGAAAAAAAGATTTGGCGGTAACATTATTTCTAGAAATGATCCAATTAATTGGCCTTCAAGATCATGCAGCATGACTCCATTGGATTATTTTCTTTCGGATTATGTCAAGTCACTAGTTTATGCTGATAAACCAGAAACAATGGATGCTTTGGTTTTTAAAACATAAGTGTCAAAAAATTATCTTTCAAATGAAAAAAATTGCCTTCAGTCTTAATTTAAATGTGTTTTATTTCAATTTAAAGTTCTATCACTCAAAAAAACCACCTGATATATGGGCAGGCATTTATAGGGGCAGAATTATAGGCACGTCAATTTATAATGATAACCACACATCACAGAATTATCCACAGATCTTAAGGCAACAAATAGAACCGATTGTTAAAAAAATGCGGATCTCTTAACTCCAGAATATTTACTTCCAACAAGATGGTGCTCCTCCGCATAACGCTAGCATCATCAGGAATTTTTTAATAGCAAAAATTGGCAACAATTGGATTGCCAACCAAGTTCCGAACCGGTGGTCGGCTAGGTCGTCTGACCTAACGTCTATGGACTTTTATCTCGATCTACTCTAGAGGAGAACTGTAAATGGCGGTAGTTCATGGTTTCGCTTCTCTTACTTACATTGAACTTATCAATTCAGCAGAAAATATTCAGAAATTGTGGCGCATGTGCTTGAACAAAAATGGTGGACACGTTGAACACCTGGTGAAATTCTTCGTTTATTGTTACTTTTAAATTAAGTTTGGATTGGTGTGAAATGAGGAATTACTTTTTTTCCTATCACTTTATTAATAGAGTGATAGGAAACAAATTAATTTCTCATTTCATTTCAATTACTTTATTAATAAAGTGATAGGAAATAAAGTAATTTCTCATTTCATTCCAATTAAAATGAACTATCACAAAGTAACGAAATACTTCATCCAATATTTAAGTTTGAATTGTTATAGTTTTCAAAAAGATTACGGGTTTTCTTCAAACTATTAACTGTTTGAATCGAACTTTGACAGCTAACAATCAATGTTCGCATTATTTTATTTTCACCGCCCCACAGTCCAAAGCCTGCTTATCCAAGGGATGAAATTTGAAAATTCAATATATCGAACATGACTTCGGAGAAATATCAGGTAGTCTACATTTTTGGAATGTTAATTTAAAGCTCTATCGAATTATGTGGAAATATATGGTGAAAAAAATATTTTCAAAGCGATATCTCATAAAATATCAGTTTGCAGAAAATTCAATTACCGTCATAGAATTCTGCGTAAGAAGTTACTGTAGGAATGTTTTTACAGAAATAGAAAATTTTCAACAGAAGAAAAGTTATAGCAATATTTCGAAAAAACATTTTTGAGAAACACCTTGTATAACAATGTAACGGTGATAGATATCGACATGCGGTTTTCACCAATGAGTTTCTCATGAAAATTGGCCCTCAGGCACCGACATCAGTTTTCACCTATCTATTACACAAATAGGACTTCCCCTTCAAAAGTGTCCAATTTGGTCCTTCCTGTACAATTCTAGAGCACGATGACGAGTTGATGCTGATGGATTTCTGTTCTACAGCAGCAATTTTTTCAGGTGTGCTCACTAGACAACGTGTTGTTTCGTCAAATAACGATCCAGTTTTCGCGAACAAATTGAGCCACAAATTGCAGTAAGAGCATTTAATTTCTGTTGAATTTTTCACGTAAATTTCAATCATTTGGATAGAAGATTCGCCGCTGTGGAAATAAGTTGTTAATACATTCTGTCAAGAAAGTACCGGGAATTATCGATTTAAATCTGGCGGGGCAATGAGGCAGGTAAAAATTTTTTTTCCTAGGTTGGTACCACTGTCCTTAATTACTATGCCAAGCTTGACCGGGATCTGTCAACTAGTGTGTTTGCAACAGCTGATTAAGTCAGTCGATGTCAGAGTGCGTGCCGATTTTTACTATGGGTGATTACGTTGAGCAAAGAATTTGTTTAAAGTTTTGTGTTGCAAATGAATTTTCGTGTGCCGATGCATTGAAAATGTTGCAAAACGCCTTTGGTGATAATGCTCTATCGAAAACTTGTGCATATCAGTGGTACAGAGCCTTCAAGGACGGTCGTGAAGTGGTCGCCCATCGACGGCTTCTATCGAAGATAACGTCGATAAAATTAAGGAAAGGGTGCTGGAAAACCGTCGTACCAGCTTGAGAGAGATAGCACATGATCTTAAGATATCCCACGAGTCCGCACGTACGATTTTGATTGATATTTTGGGCATGAGAAAGGTGGCCGCACGACTCGTACCGAAAGACCTGAATTTTCTTCAAAAACGTCATCGCGAACAGGTTGCTTCAGACATGCTGGATCGCTGTAATTCCGATTCTACATTCATGGAACGCATTATAACTGGTGATGAGACCTGGGTCTACGAGTACGATATGCAAACAAGCCAGCAATCATCGGAATGGGTGGCAAAAAATGAGCCGAAACCGAAAAAACCAAGCCAAAGCCGCTCGAAAATTAAGGTGATGCTCATTGTTTTCTTCGATATCCGTGGCGTGGTGCACTACGAATTCGTTCCAGAGGGTCAGACGGTAAACAAGGAGTATTACCTAGGCGTTATGAAACGTTTGCGTGAGCGTATCCGTAAGAAGCAGCCAAATTTGCGGGCGAACAACTCGTGGATTTTGCATGACGATAACGCGCCTTCTCACCGAGCTACGATTGTGACTGACTTTCTCGCCAAAAACTCAACAAACGTGCTTCAGCAACCACCGTATTCGCCGGATTTGGCTCCCTGCGACTTTTTCCTCTTCCCAAAACTAAAATTGCCCCTTCGTGGCACCCGTTTTGAGTAGATTGAAGCCATAAAACAAAATTCGGCGCGAGAGCTAAAGTCCATCCCGGAAAGCGCCTATAAAAAATGTTTCGATAATTGGAAGTGCCGTTGGCATAGATGTATTGGAGCAAATGGAGCCTATTTTGAAGGCGACCCAATAAATTTTGACGATTAAATGTAAAAATGTTGTTTTAATTGAAAATTACCGGTACTTTCTTGACAGAGTGTATTTTCCAGTTTTGTTAAAGCGTAAATTTTGTGAATGTCAAATATTGAACTAAATTTAGGTCAAAACACGAATGACAGAAGTGTTGACAGGCTCTAAATAACCACTAATTCAGAAAGCAAACTCTAGATGGCCCACCTTTATAAAAACAGCTGAGAATAAGAAAAAATGTTATAGAAACCGAGAAATATTTATTTAAAAAACCCATATTGAAAGACCATGTTTTTCAACCAACAATCAATGAACTTTATCATAATTTTTTTGATTAATTGTTTAATTTTGTTTCCAGCAAAGACAAAAAAATGGCACTGATCCAACTGCCCAGTATGGAAGAAGCGGTGATAGCATTAATAAAAATGCACAACTACCAATTGTCAGAATCGAACCACCTTAGGGTATCGTTCTCTAAATCGAGCATATAATGCCGCTAATGAGCTATACAGTATTCATTCCATGCCCAGTATCCTGATGAACGGAATGGGCGTATTTGTGGTAGCTAAATATGTCATACGCGCTTATTTATTTTTAATAATTATTGTTAGTACATGTTCAGACAGTCTGAAAGATTGCTTTTCAGTATCAAATTCAATGATCAGTTAGTATTCGTATTTTTGTATGTTACTATATTTTAAGTATTTTTGTCTTAAACTAGTTCAATAAATATCGTTCGTGAATATGCATCTTGAGGATGTAATCTTTCGCTTCATTTTATCGAAATGAACTTTTGTTCATCAGATTAAATTGCGTTCAGTATTTCTTATTGAATGGCTTTAATATTTAAGAAACGTTGAAAATTGAATATTACGGATCAACTCGCCACAATGTTATTTTTTGTAAGTTTATAGGAAGTGTTATAACTATATGTTATATTAAAGGCACATATGTAAAGGTCGCTCATAGCTTCCACAGGGGGAAGTGGCTCCGATGAACAATATCTTTTAACTTTTCTCTACTTCTTGTACTTCGTTATTTTGATGAATTTGAATTAAATCCAGGCTGTTATAGATACGTTAAGTAATCTCAGTTCCCCTTGTGGCGTGAACGTACCTGTTATATAGTATTATATGGTTAGTATTGTTAGAAGTGGCGGAAGAGAAATTAATACTAAGTTAGTGTATTTGATAGACATATAGCCAGTGATTAGTCTAGGATAACGACAGGGTGTAGCTGTACCCTAGAAATATGGACGATTTTCCCTATCTCATATTGTCTGGGAGTGACTCATATTTTCTTCTCATTTCAGGCAGTCTCAAACGGTTTTCGACACTGCCTGAACACTTTTTCTTGTAGATCAGTATCGAAGTCGCATAACTGCATTGAGCTATCATTAACAGGTTAAGCCTTCATTCCTTTTCCAACTAACTAGAGATCTTTTTTCTATTACTCCACTACATGACGGTATAATGGTCAACTTTGTTACTCTTTTGACATAAAAGGCAAAGTTGAAGGTTTTGCATTAAGGATAGAAAAATAAAATTGGCTCTGTCCTGAGTTTCATATTTTCGACAGAAAACATTTGAAGAAAATACATAAATACTAGTGGAATATGATCACAGCCTGTTCAAAATCTACAAAATGCTCTATTATTAAAATTGAAATAAACTTATCAACAGTAGATTACACCTTTCGAATCTTGAATAGTAAAATACGGCCTGTAATATGAAACGAATTTATATCATTGATGTGAAGAAAGAGTTATATAAATATATATTTTTGAAATTTTAATTGATATCGAAAAACCAAGTACCTAAAATGTTATGCGACTTCGATCCGACTATACAATAATATGTAATTAATATATATTTCTCTATCTATATACTACTATTCTCTGACAATCATAAAATCATAATTTTGCAAATTGCTGAAAGAGGAAGCGTGATCTGACTTTCGGAATCTCCAATTAGAATATTAAAGAAATACATGCAGCATATGGATTGCAGGCATTTTGCTAAAACTCGAAGTCAATATCTATGATAAAATCATGTAATTGTAAATGTGTTTTGAAGATCTATTTTTTTAGAAATAATTTGTCATTTTTATTATGCGCACAAGGTGTCTTTCATATTGAAATCCCAGCCGTACTCGTCCTTGATTTCTCTTCGTTCTACTGTTTAAAGCAGCTCTCATTCACAAGGAACAAAATTAGGTGTGATAGTATTTTTTTATAAATGTTATTCATGTTCATTCATTACTGTTCGATAACGAGCATCTGTGTTTGTTCCTTAGTCAAATGTGGCAACTGTCTTTTATATTTACCTCTATCGCTTTTGTATTAGTTGTTAGTTAGTTTAGTTCTTTAATTTTCAGCTAATTCTATGTTCTATTTTCTTCCTATTCCTTCCATTTTGATTAAATTTTTCATTTGATTTTTTGCGTTTTTTTATTATTTGAGTCTTTTCAGGGTGATTTATTGAGATTTATCACGAATAATAATTCTGACAAAAACCCAAGTAGTAGTTTGGCGACGATTACTACATAGTACATCAAAATTAACGTTTACGAAATGACGTTCTCTAAACAACCGAAGAACGTCTTCATAATGTCGAGCACGACCTTAGTTAAACGACTACAATGGACTATCAGGTAGTAAATATTTGTGGAAAGAGTATATATAACGTTTTGAAAACGTTTAGCACCGACCTAAGTTATGTTAAACGTTTTTCCGTTGCAGGACCGATCTTTTGGGATTTAACTATATAGTGGCCAATTCCTGAATTAAATCGACACCGTTTTCGCTGAGTCATCTTTGCAACAAACTCGATTTCAAATGTTTACTTACTGTTGAGGATATAAACCGGCGTTATTCATTCAGATAAAAGTAGAGAATTGTAACACTTCTTCATCCCTGGCAAAATTGTAACACTTTTTGAGAGAAAGTATGTAACAAAAATTTCACAAAAGTAACACTCCAAACATCACTGGTCACGTATGGTAAAAGTGTACAAAATACGGTAATTTCTCAACCTCCATACGGTAATTTTTTGTCCTTGATACGGTAATTTCTCTTCCTTGATATGTCAAAGTGCTAAGTTAGCAACGCTGTCCACAAAAGTCAGCTGTTTCTGTAGAATTGATTTTATTACAATCTTCATAAAACGTTAAATGTTAGGTATGTGTACACTATGAGAAAATATTAATCATATGAAAACTTCATTATTATTATAACTTCAGATCAATTTGTTGGGCCAGGTCAGTTGTAATCTTCGAAAGTTGAATTTATTTTCAGTCAATTAATCGATCAGTTAGTTGGTATGCCCTTTCAGCATTTCTTTGAATAATTTTCTATTACGGCTGTGACACCACTTAAATCACCATGGGTGGTTATATTGGAGATATAACAATAAACGTAATATTTAACATTGAACTCTCTGCATAATTTGAATATGTGTTGCCCAGAATTAAATACCGTATGTCATATTAGTTTGATGATTGCCTTGCAAAACAAGTATCTTGTTTGGCAAGATCAGTTTGGATTTCCAGCCTATGAACCTGTGGGGTACTTTACTTTGCTATCGACTGGTATTTCCTTTTCAATTATTTTGACAGGAGGTCATGTGATTTCTTTTGGTGTGAAAGTATACTGATTTGGTGGACAAATAACGGTCGAGTGTTTCTCTCGGAAACCTAGTTGATGGTCAGGTACTAGTTGGTGCACGCCCAAGTTTTCTTTCAGTCTTTTTAGAAGCAGTTTCTCGAATAGTTCATCCAGGATTGCTAGCAGGTTTATGGGCCTATAATCCTACTTCATATTCTGGTTTATTTGGTGTGGCTATCATTATAACATCGGCATACTTCCATATGATTGAGAAATATGATACAGCACAACCGCTGTTTTGGACGAAGGTAATGGAAATAAAAGGCAAAAAATATCAGCAACTGGCGAATCGATGAGTTTGGAATGATTAACAATGGCAACAAAGGTGTATGGAACAAATGCCAACCTGGATACAGTCGATAAAGTCATAGTAAGGGAAGCAACTAATTTTTCAGATAAACATCAGTTTATGGAAAATAAACAACTCGATCATGAAGATAGGCTTAATCAAATGGATGAACCGAGAAATAAACTCAACATTGAAGAAGAGATCCACCTAAAGAAAGAGATAACTCGAATGTGAGATCATTGAAGGTAAAGAAAAAGTGCCAACAGATTTGCAATGTATGAAAAATAGATTAGGTTCCAAAAAAACGAATAAAACGGCAGAAAACGACAAATATAATTTATAACAACTGACAGCTGAAATGAATGAAACAGAGAGGCGCCTTCCATGTTGTGGGGTGGTTTTTGTTATGATAGGTAACTCCCGCTTCGGGTATAACGTTAGTTATCTGTCAGACTAAAGTTGAGAGTTCGTATATTTTTTAATAATCTGATATCCAAAGTCGCATTGACGTTTCTGATAACCCTACGCTCTGTTTGATGTCTGATTCCATTCGGAAACATGATCGACCATTGACATTCCGAAAGGAAACAAACGTGAACAATGAATAATGAAGCAATATTTTCGTTTTCTAGAAACCATTCATATATATTCCGTTCAGTTCGCGATTGAATCATTGTCAATTAGCAAATATTGTTTTTAGTTTTGAGAAATTCACAATGGATAGAAGGCGTGCGTCTGTTTGGCCAGAAGCAATAGAAACACAGTAAGGCGAAATGCGTTGCTAATTTCTGTTCACAAATCTTTATTCGGCGATATAGTATTTTGCGCAGATATTTTATCTAAACATCATGAAAAATAAATAGTCATCACAGCATGAGAGGTTCTGAGGTTTTAAGTTTATTCAGCAAGAATTAGGAAACAACAAATTGCTACCTACAGTCGAAACTGAAACGTTTTGAAAACCCAAAAATAATTGATCAAATTGGTGTAAAACAGTAACAAAATTATGCTAAGGTCGTCCACGCAACTTTTTCAAACACTTTGTGGCTACGTTAAATTACTACTTGGGTAACGTTCCTGGAAACAATTAAGATCTGCCAATTGACAGCTGACATATGCTTATTGACAGATGTATCTTTATCGGTCTAAATTATTTATCATTTTGAAATCTAAAATATTTTTTAAGCAATGGTTTTATGATCTAAAATCTTACAGTTCCATTGGGAAAGTGAATTAGGTTTGTCATTTGCAGAATTATTATTTGTGAAATCTCTCGGATGTGTGATCGATTTATAGCGTGAACTGGCACACGCAAAATGAGCAAAAAAGCGCTATGGCACTGTTGCCGGACCGTGGGATCAACTTGAAACAAATCATAAAAACAATATCTATTAAAATTGCATAAAAGGCGTATATCTCTTGCATAGCTACGTGTACTTCTAGTCTATCTATCTGCATATTACTCATTCACTATTTAATTAGATAAACTGATTAGAATAATGTAGGATAATATATCGACTAGCTTAAACTATGGGCACAATTTGAATTATTAAAATAAACAAGTGTTAACTCTTTTTGCACGTCGCAGTCCTTATGTAGATGATTTACAGATTGAAAACTTGTTCTTGTGGCCGTCTTATAGTTTTGCAATATCACAAAATAAAATAGAAATATAAGATATATTGTTGGGAAAAAAGTAATCCTTTAATTGTAGTTGAATAGTTCGATTTTTCATGTGTAAATCTTTCAAATATCAAATATGTTCAGGCTTTATTTTATTCTGTGATATACTAGAAGAAAGATCTTGTTATTTTGTTTGGAAAAAATTCCATATCAACTTCAGGTGCCAACTGTAAGTATTAGAATAAAAAACAGAATGAGTGAACGGCCAGTTCATTTAAAAAAGTTGTGTTTAGGAGAATTCAAATTTAACTTTAGTTGAATTGATGACATCTATATCATGTACTCAAATACATATTATATCTATATCAAACTCAATATATTATTATGAGATTTTAGATTTATTCTTTGTGATTTTACAATAAAATATGAACAAAGCGACAAACTTTTATTTCTGAATTACAATTTTTTTTCTATCAATTTTTCTAAACATTCATGTCGAAGTGCTAGACTTTTTACAAACACTTCAAAAACAACTATTCCGTTTTTTCACACATACAGGGAGCTTTCCAAGTAACCCTTATTTCAGAAGCTAGAACTGATCAAATTAAAACATTTCAATAAAAATATTCTTACAAAAGTTTTACACTGTTTTGAATTTATAAACTTGCTTCTATCCATAATTATAATAACGATACAAAAACAAGATCACCTTTAAAGAATAAAATCGGTGTATCCCAAATTAGTCATCAAATAATGAAAATTTTAGCAAATGATGGTAGAAGCAAAAGTTTTTCGTGAATATTTCGATTATGATCATATTCTTTCTTCCAGTTCGAAAATCAATACAAGTTTTTTTTCATTTACTGCATAATTACTAAAAATAACATGGAGATTTCAATCATCAATGCTCAATCCCAGCAATTTTTTCAGATCAGCTAATTTGCAACTGTCATAAGTATAGGTAGGAAATTCTCATACTGTAATATAGAATATTTCCTGTTGAAAAATATTATACTTCAAAAACACCTATACCTTCAACTGATGTTAATAATAATGGATAGAGCTATCTGTTGGGGATGGTTTATATTATATTTTGCCAGTAAAACATGCCACGGCTATAATAACATCCACATGTTTATACCAGTAAACAATGAATTTTTTAATAAATTCCAATCTAAAAATCAAACATTAAACTAATTGAGCTATCCCGTATTATACAGAGTACTCTAAAATATCCGGGACTTTACGAAGTACTCTAAGATATCTGGGATTGTACTTTAAAGAATGCTAATCTTTTTATCGTGATCATCTAATGGCGGAAGAATAGGACGTTACGTTGTGTAGAGAACCCAAATTACACGTAACAAGAGCAAGGAAACAGTGACGAGAGGTTCAAATATTTGAAACACAGTAACGTCAGAATAATCCCTACTATCCCTACTAATCCCTACTAATCCCTATAATATTATAAATGCGAATGTAAGTTTGTTTGTTACGCTTTCACGCAAAAACTACTGAACCGATCATCATGAAACTTTGTACATATACTCTTGAAGGTATTAGAAGTAACATAGGGTACTTTATATTTAAAAAAAAAATTTTTTTACGAAAGATAAAACAATTGTTTGTCAAAAAATCGTCAAATTTAGCTACTTCAGTAATGAAGTTTTACTATTATTATACCCTTACCCTTTATCTTTCATACTTATTTAATGACTCCACTGCGGGCGAAGCCGCGGGTAAAAAGCTAGTAATATTATAAATGCGAATGTAAGTTTGTTTGTTACGCTTTCACGCAAAAACTACTGAACCGATCATCATGAAACTTTGTACATATACTCTTGAAGGTATTAGAAGTAACATAGGGTACTTTATATTTAAAAAAACGAAAGATAAAACAATTGTTTGTCAAAAAATCGTCAAATTTAGCTACTTCAGTAATGAAGTTTCAACCCTGAATACTGTAATACCGTCCCATTGTATTACCGGCGGTAACGAAATTATCTAATTCAATTGAATATAGTTTCAACTGTTTATAATTTTTCTATACTTATTGTGACTTTCTTCTGTCGTTACATTTTTCTATAGTTAATCTAATTCAATTGAATATAGTTTCAACAGTTTATAATTTTTCTATACTTATTGTGACTTTCTTCTGTCGTTACATTTTTCTATAGTTATTGTGACTTTCTTCTGTCGTTACTTCCCTACTATCCCTACTTATCCCTACTATCCCTACTAATCCCTACTTATCCCTACTAATATTATAAATGCGAATGTAAGTTTGTTTGTTACGCTTTCACGCAAAAACTACTGAACCGATCATCATGAAACTTTGTACATATACTCTTGAAGGTATTAGAAGTAACATAGGGTACTTTATATTTAAAAAAAAAAAATTTTTTTACGAAAGATAAAACAATTGTTTGTCAAAAAATCGTCAAATTTAGCTACTTCAGTAATGAAGTTTTACTATTATTATACCCTTACCCTTTATCTTTCATACTTATTTAATGACTCCACTGCGGGCGAAGCCGCGGGTAAAAAGCTATCCCTACTAATATTATAAATGCGAATGTAAGTTTGTTTGTTACGCTTTCACGCAAAAACTACTGAACCGATCATCATGAAACTTTGTACATATACTCTTGAAGGTATTAGAAGTAACATAGGGTACTTTATATTTAAAAAAAAAAATTTTTTTACAAAAGATAAAACAATTGTTTGTCAAAAAATCCGTCAAATTTAGCTACTTCAGTAATGAAGTTTTACTATTATTATACCCTTACCCTTTATCTTTCATACTTATTTAATGACTCCACTGCGGGCGAAGCCGCGGGTAAAAAGCTAGTATAATATTATAAATGCGAATGTAAGTTTGTTTGTTACGCTTTCACGCAAAAACTACTGAACCGATCATCATGAAACTTTGTACATATACTCTTGAAGGTATTAGAAGTAACATAGGGTACTTTATATTTAAAAAAAAAAAATTTTTTTACGAAAGATAAAACAATTGTTTGTCAAAAAATCGTCAAATTTAGCTACTTCAGTAATGAAGTTTTACTATTATTATACCCTTACCCTTTATCTTTCATACTTATTTAATGACTCCACTGCGGGCGAAGCCGCGGGTAAAAAGCTAGTAATATTATAAATGCGAATGTAAGTTTGTTTGTTACGCTTTCACGCAAAAACTACTGAACCGATCATCATGAAACTTTGTACATATACTCTTGAAGGTATTAGAAGTAACATAGGGTACTTTATATTTAAAAAAAAAAAATTTTTTTACGAAAGATACAACAATTGTTTGTCAAAAAATCGTCAAATTTAGCTACTTCAGTAATGAAGTTTTACTATTATTATACCCTTACCCTTTATCTTTCATACTTATTTAATGACTCCACTGCGGGCGAAGCCGCGGGTAAAAAGCTAGTAATATATAAATGCGAATGTAAGTTTGTTTGTTACGCTTTCACGCAAAAACTACTGAACCGATCATCATGAAACTTTGTACATATACTCTTGAAGGTATTAGAAGTAACATAGGGTACTTTATATTTAAAAAAAAAAATTTTTTTTACGAAAGATAAAACAATTGTTTGTCAAAAAATCGTCAAATTTAGCTACTTCAGTAATGAAGTTTTACAGTCATGAAGTTTCAACCCCGAATACTGTAATACCGTCCCATTGTATTACCGGCAGTAACGAAATTATCTAATTCAATTGAATATAGTTTCAACTGTTTATAATTTTTCTATACTTATTGTGACTTTCTTCTGTCGTTACATTTTTCTATAGTTAATCTAATTCAATTGAATATAGTTTCAACTGTTTATAATTTTTCTATACTTATTGTGACTTTCTTCTGTCGTTACATTTTTCTATAGTTAATCTAATTCAATTGAATATAGTTTCAACTGTTTATAATTTTTCTATACTTATTGTGACTTTCTTCTGTCGTTACATTTTTCTATAGTTATTGTGACTTTCTTCTGTCGTTACATCCCTACTATCCCTACTTATCCCTACTATCCCTACTAATCCCTACTAATATTATAAATGCGAATGTAAGTTTGTTTGTTACGCTTTCACGCAAAAACTACTGAACCGATCATCATGAAACTTTGTACATATACTCTTGAAGGTATTAGAAGTAACATAGGGTACTTTATATTTAAAAAAAAATTTTTTTTACGAAAGATAAAACAATTGTTTGTCAAAAAATCGTCAAATTTAGCTACTTCAGTAATGAAGTTTTACTATTATTATACCCTTACCCTTTATCTTTCATACTTATTTAATGACTCCACTGCGGGCGAAGCCGCAGGTAAAAAGCTAGTAATATTATAAATGCGAATGTAAGTTTGTTTGTTACGCTTTCACGCAAAAACTACTGAACCGATCATCATGAAACTTTGTACATATACTCTTGAAGGTATTAGAAGTAACATAGGGTACTTTATATTTAAAAAAAAAAAATTTTTTACGAAAGATAAAACAATTGTTTGTCAAAAAATCGTCAAATTTAGCTACTTCAGTAATGAAGTTTTACTATTATTATACCCTTACCCTTTATCTTTCATACTTATTTAATGACTCCACTGCGGGCGAAGCCGCGGGTAAAAAGCTAGTATATTTATATTAGTAATATTAAAAAGCTATCAAATAGACTGTACCTGGCCTCCTCGGGGTCAAGGTCCAGGAAGGCTCAGATATTACTAAAGAATGAACTGAACACTACCTGAAGGGTCACGCAAACTAATCCTGAGGATATCACAATACCTTGGAACAATGATCTAGCAATCACTGACACATTCTCACAGTAGCGTTGGATATCCGGAGCTATTTACTGCCTCTATACGTTACGTCGTCCTCTTACAGGACTATTCAGCGATTTACCCTAAAGAACGCCACTCGTTCTCAAGGAATACAATCTCTCAAAGTAAGCGGGCGCATGTATATGGCAAATATGTAACACAAACTGACTAGGACATTATAAAATAGATACAGTACCTCCTCATCTAGGCGTGTTGATGAACGTTACAATAAATGAAACAAAGAAATAGGTAACCGGGGGATCACACAAGATTACATGTAAATCAGTCACATATCAGGTACTGCGAATACCATGAACCGTACAAATAAAGAACCACTATTGATAAATACAACAGACAACAACCAAGCACCGAGAGAAAGTATACATTGTAAATATATAACTTGACGTGCCACTTTAGTTATATATAAAGGCAATAGATTTTAGTAAAACATTCCGCTCGGATTAAATAACACAGAAGCAAAAATCCAAGAATCAAAAGCGACGAGTGGAAACACTCTGAACAAGCGTGAAATCATTAATTTTACATTCAGACAAAGGTGTTATTCAAAGCGTAAAACAAGCAATTAATCAGAAGCATTTAAAAGAAGTTTACGTAAGATTTACCAAGAGGGACTGTTATAACTAGCATTATCTCGAGTATCTTTTTAAGTCGCTCAGGAGGTTTATTTTTAAGAAGCTTCCTCTCTGCCACTTCAAAATACAATGGGAACGCCATAAGAACCTTGTTCTCTTTGTTATTGTCACCGATCACATACGTGTCAAGTTACAGTGCCACAAAATATTTGGCACATACAAAACGCCGGTAAATACCGTGATGTAATGATGTAATTTATATAATCTATGAAGATTCTGTCACTCGTATGATCCTTAGAGAATACGGATCTCTTCATCATCTTCAAAACCAACAACTATATCAGCAGATTCATCAGAAATAATAAAACGCAAATTTTAATTATCAGATTTATATAAACCCAATTACTTGGATTGCTCAAAAATCTTTATTGATAGAATTGGTAAAAATTTTTGAATCCGTTTATCTGAACATAAGAAAAGTTTACAACATAAAGGCCAGATCAATACATAGATAGCATTGCAGACCTTGTGTATCTTCACTATTCGTTTCAACTACTTGTTTATAGTCGGTTCGTATTCGTTTCAACATTTGTTCACTTATTATAATTAACACTGTGTATCTTTAGAAGATATAGATGGCGTTGATATTTAGTAAAAACTCTAGTGTTTCCATACGGGGTGAATATAAAATGAATATAAAATCTACTTAGGAACACAGATTTGCTCTGCTTGTTGGGCATAAGAGCTGTTGACTCCAATAAGATTCGAAGCATATATGTATGTTTGTTTAACCGAAAATCAATATTTATTCGACCCTATTTGATTGTTAAGTGTACAAGTATGTAAATACAGAATTCTAATTGAAACAAACTTCTTCATATCGTGTTATCCTTTACTTGATAGAAATACATTCTACAATTTAGTGACATGAAACATATAAATGTTGATTTCTATTTATTATCTTGAGTTTCTAACATGACGCGTTTCGTTCCAATTAGTGTGTTGGTCACACGAAGGTTTAACTCAACAAGAAGTTGCTTAGTAACTCGGGATTTAGCAAAGTATAGTTAGTAGAGAATGGAATCGTTATCGTTTTAGTAAAAGTGCTGGAGATACTAATGGGGGTAGCAAAGCAAGAGCTTCAACCGTTGCACAAGATCGAATAATACGGTTAACTGCAGGACGAAATCCCTTCTTTACAGCATCCTCAATCAATAGCTCATTCCTGCAAGCTACTGGTACGATGTTTTCTGGTCAAACAATACGCAATAGGTTGCACAGTTTCAATTTGAGTGCAAGAACACCTGCCAGACACCAGCGATTGTGTAGGGAGCACCTTGCTGTTAGATATCGTTAGGCTCTTCAACATGAGAATGGCGCATAGATGGAGATCCTGCCTGTTCATGGACGAGTCCAGACTCCATCTGCATCAGTCTGATGGGCGAATTTTGGTGTGGCGAGAACGGGCTCAATGGTATAATGAACATTTCATGAGGCCAACAACCCTTTTCGGTGACGGCTAAGATTGGTGAGACATATGTATTAATGGATGCACAGATCTTATTATCCTCATTAAAGCAACCATGACAGCGACAAGGTATCGGAATTTGATTGTAGAACCAATTATTACCTTTTTTGCGGCAGCCATTAACGGCAATTTCACGTTAATCGGCGATAATGCTTGTCTACATCGGGCAATAATTATCAACAACCGCGTAGAAATGCATGGCATTAACCGAAAGGATTGGCCTGCTGTCTACACAGACCAAAATTGTATTGAACATGTCTGGTCTGCAATGTTAAAGCAATTATATCGTTTACCTGACCCACCTCAAACATTAAAACAGCTTGCCAATGCTTTGACGGATATTTGGCAAAACATTCCCCAAGCTTTCATTGATACCCTCATTAACACAATGCCGACTAGTGTAAAAACAATACGAAGAGCTGAAGGACACTCGATATTAAACCGTGATTTCTGGGTGTTTCTAACAGAAGGAACCTTTTTTTGAGCCTGCAGACTCCGCCAGGTCAGAGTCTTCAGTTTTGAGAGAATTGCAGTATGCAAATTCCAGGATAAGCATATTTCAAAATGAGATGTAGAAGAACGACGTTACTTCAATGGTTTATTTGCAGCCTAAATACATATGCTACAAATGTGATATTTTGGGATTGTTTTACCCAAAAGTTGAGGGAATCGTTTCGGCGTAGTTTGAACTATAATTAAACACTATATTTCTCGTATATCGATGAGCTTTTTCACCGTTGTTCACTTTCACTACGTTAACTGTTGGATTCACTTTTCACAAATTACTATCTCATTACGAATAATGTAGATAATATATTCACTTCCAACCTTCAGTGCATTATGTGTTATCAAGAGAGGATGTTCCTTGGAAGGTTGAAGTGAGTGATTATAACTCGAGAGTTGAGACAAAGTTAAAATGTGATTAGAGCTCACTTGTTTATACAGATTGTGTGTAAGTATTACGTGACCGTCTGGTCGAAAAGACAGCGGGAGAAAAAAATCCGTGTTTGCAGGGCGAGTGCTAACGAACGACTTCGAGGGATCTATCTTTAACAGTGGTTGGTGGGTAAAAATGGCAAAAATAAGACTGTGTTAGGGGTAGAATTGTGGCGAAGGTAGAACTCCGAAACGACGATTTATTTTTGACTTCTAGTGTTTTACAGAAGATGTTCCATATGACCACCGTCCATTTCAATGCAGGAAGTCCATCGTCGCATGAAGTAATTACTTAATCTTTCGAAAAGACCTATTTGTGTTCGGATAGTTTGACAGGATAGTTCAATTCGATAATGCAACTTTCCGATGTTACTCACTGACGTTGCATACACAAAACTTTTCAAATAACTCCAAATAGAAAAGTCCAAAGGATTCAAATCGGGAGATCTAGCGGGCCATGGTACTGAGCCTCCTCATCTTAATCATCTTCTGTGAAATGTTTGATCTAAATGTTCCCTAACAGCAAGTGTATAATGTGGGGGCGGTCCATCTTGCATAAACCAAATATTCATCCACTGATTTTAAGGTACCACGTCTAGAAAATCGGACAAGGTATTTTGAAGAAAGTTAAGTTATGCGGCTCATGTTAAATCCCGTGATGAAACTACTGGTCCTAACAAACGATCTCCTAAAATACTTATATTTATATACTTAATAGGAGTACAAATAAGTTTCCGCCGTTTTATTGTAGATGGCGCGGCACGGAGTTTCGGTTAGCTTTCGCAGATGATAAGCGGCTTAAAAAATAGTTTGGACATTCAAGAACAACATAACCTATTAATATCATTGATTTTATATTGGTAAAATATAATTTTTATAAGTTGAAAATGTCAAAATTTGAGCCAAGTAAGCGTCATTTGCGGGAAATATTAGTTTACTTCTTTAATTTAAAGAAATCTGCTGCTGAGGCGCATCAATTGCTCGTAGAAGCATATGGTGAGGGTGCTTTGAGCGAGAGAACGTGTCGAGAGTGGTTTCAAAAGTTTAAAAACGGTGATTTCGACGTAGAAGACAAAAATCGCAGTGGAAGGCCAAAAATTTACGAGGATGCAGAATTGGAGGAATTATTGGAGGAAGATTCATCTCAAACACAAAAAGAACTTGCTCTAACATTAGAAGTCACTAAGCAAGCAGTCTCACATCGTTTAAAATCATTAGGAATGATTCATAAACAAGGAAATTGGGTTTCGTACGAATTAAAGCCGAGAGATATTGAACGCCGATTATGCTTAACTGAAATGCTGCTAGCTAGACATAAAAAAAGGGTTTTTTACATCGTATCGTAACTGGTGATGAGAAGTGAATACATTATGACAATCCAAAAAATCATGGGGATTACCTGGCCACGCGTCAACATCAACAGCAAAACCGAATATTCACGGAAAAAAACTTATGCTGTGTATTTGGTGGGATCAGCTAGGTGTAGTGTATTATGAGTTGCTTAATCCGAGCGAAACAATTACTGGAGCCCTCTATCGAACACAATTGATGAGATTGAGCCGAGCTCTGAAGGAAAAACGCCCTCAATACTATTCTAGACACGAAAAAATTATTCTTCTGCATGACAATGCTCTTCCACATGTTGCGGCTGCCGTGAAAAAGTACTTGGAAACACTTGATTGGGAAGTGTTACCCCACCCGCCGTATTCACCAGAAATTGCACCGTCCGATTATCACCTGTTCCGGTCCATGGCACATGCTCTAACGGCGCAGCGGTTCACATTTTATGAGGATACCAAAAATTGGGTTGATTCGTGGATAGCCTCAAGAGACAAGGAGTTCTTCAGACGTGGGATTCGAATGCTGCCTGAGAGATGGGAAAAAGTGGTTGCAAGTGATGGGCAATATTTTAAATAAATTTATATTACCGTTCCTCTATAATAAATATTTAATTTGTGTTAAAAAACGGCGGAAACTTATTTGTACTCCATTTTATTTTTTTCGCTGAAATTCTTCTTACACTTGTACCGGGATTTTCAATCACAATATTTAAAATTTGCTCTTTAATTTCTGGAGTACTTATATCTAGATCTTGGACATCCAGTAGCATGAGCGTTTTTTAAGGAACCACTTTCACTCAATTGTCAATTGGCATCGTGAGCATAGATGGTGGCACGTTAAGTGGTATGGCTAATGACTGCTGTCTATGCCATAAGTCACAACGAAAAAAACAAACAAAAACTTTTTCTAAACAACAAAGTGATAGAAAATGAAAGGAAAGAAATTTCTTAAACCAAATGTTTGATGCCAGCTGTGATAAATCGTATATCCTGGTTGAGTATTTCATTTGAAAATCGCTTATCTCTCCAAAACGACTCATTTGCGGACCCTTGTTTATATGAAATGTTTTACTTATTTTGAGGTCTATAATCAGCTCCCAAAATATTGAAACTTATTAAATGTTTGATTGTATAGGTCTCTACTTGTCGGAAATACATCTCGATGATTAAAGTAAAACAACTTAATTTCCGCTAATTTATTTAATTTCATAACAATTGTTTCGTCATGACAATATGACTTCGTCAGGTGAGTATGGTACTCACCTGGCGAAGTAGTACCATACTCACCTGACGAAGTAGTACCATACTCACCTGACGAAGTCATGTTGTCATGACGAAACAATTGTTGTGAAATTAAATAAATTAGCAGAAATTAAGTTGCTTTACTTTAATCATTGAAACTTATTATATTAGTCTAATATAATCATTGTGAAACATAGTGAAATATTTAAATAAGGGGTTGAGAATTCCTTAATGTTTGATGATAACGACATCTCCTAGTATTTAGAATAGTAAACCAAAACTGCTACAATCAAGGCCGTGGTACTTCTTCGATACCTAAACGTTACCTGCAACCAACGAAACACCTCTACGTATAAAGTATCGCCTATATATAAATAAGGTTAATTTTTATTCACCATTCAATCATTCATTACCACTACATTCACCTTTGTTTCGAGAGGAATGTCAGCTGAATGTGGTATTGGTGGTACAAAGAATGGAACCATCTCTTCCACTCCTTTTGAACTCGGTTCAGTTGACCAAGTACCTGTCTTCGAACGGACTCTCATCTCATATTCAATTGCCTTGTCCCACTTGGAATGTTTTTTTCCTGGTTTATACCGAAGTTCGCAAAACTCGAGTGTGCCGTGAATTGGTTTTATTGTTATTGGGAATAGGACGACAGGATGTGTTACAGCCGAAATACAGAGTGTCGGGTGAGTGAATATAAAACCTTCACTACTGATTCAGCACATATATTTTTTCATTTTAGGTACTTAATGTTTAATGTATTTACTCAGTCAAAAATACTACAGATGGTACTCAACAAAATTTTCAACACCTTTATTCTTCACCCTTCAATTGTGAATCAATATACATTTTTCAACTCTTTCTTGGTAAGTTTAGTTCAAGATTATATTATAATTTTAATAGCTCATAATTTCTACGATTTCTTATGAAGATTTATTATATTATCCCTTGAGTATTATGCAGATCTGTAGAATAAATTTTGGCAATTGTATTTCAAATGCATTGTGGGAATACATTGATAGATTATTGATATTTTAATAAGGTTATTCTAATTTCCACATATATTTATATTTAATATAAATATAACAGTTGTTTCGCTATAAGGAATCATCAGATTTATTCCATTTTATACTGTTATACAGGGTGAATAATAACTATTGGGACATAGGTTAGATTCGATAATTTGGACTAAAATATGGTTATTGAACCAAATATACCTTTATAAAATATTGCCCTGGAAAAAGATACAGGTCGTTAAAGCTGAATTATTTTTCCTTTTTTGCTAATAATTTCACTGTTTATTCTTTGATGATGAAATTATGTGGTAGGTTTTTTTTCACGATACTTGATAATGATTTTGATCATAAAATACGAGGTTAAAATCAGTTTTACGTGACATTGGTATTCTTATTTAAAAAATGCCCCAAGAACTTATGTAAATTTATCAATAGCAGAGCAGTTCGAATTCTACAATTAAATTCGTTTTCCTCCAAATTTGTGACCAATAACATCAATAATTTTTTTACGCGTTTGTTCCAAGGAAAAGCGTGCTATCGTTTCGCCCAAATGTCTGTAATTTTCGAATTTTGGGTCAAAAATGATCTTGAGCTACTGGGCTGTCAAACCAATACTGCATTCTGTCAAACCAATTTTCCATCACTCTCTCATCAATGGTACATTCAAACTTTAATTTTAATTGCCCAGTTGTTATTGGATTATCAGAATAAACATGCGACTTAACATATCCCTAAAGAAAGAAATTACAAGGTGTTAAATCACACGACCTGGTAGGATAATTAACTGGGCCATTACTTGAGATGACTTTGTCACCAAATTTTGTTTTCAATAAATCGATTGTTGAGGTGGGTGTGTATTAGGTGGCACCGTCTTGTTGAAACCACACATCCTCCAGATTAATCTCAACAACAGCCGGAAAAAATTGGTTTAACATTGTTCTGCATCGTTCTTCATTAACTGTTACTCTGTGACCATTTTCTTCAAAGAAATATGTGCCAATGATTCCGCCAGCATAAATTGCATACCACCAGTGACTTTATCTGTATGAATAGTTTCCTGTGGATTTCATTACTCAAAATTCTGCAATTCTGTTTGTTTACATAACCATTCAACCAAAACTGAAATTCATCACGGAATAAAGTTTTTTGATAAAATTGTTCCTTATTTGCAAAATCAGGAAATAAGAACGTTTATGGTATAAATGGATTCAGTTCTTGAACCAGTTGAATTTTGTAAGAGTATAAATCCTACTTTCCTAAAAATTTCTCAAATTTCAGAAAGATGTAATTGTTGAGAACGACCCGGAAACGATATAATTGGATTTAATCTTATACTTGCTGCAACCAAGTCGATATTTTCTTTCGTGTGCATTTTTCGGTCGTACTCTTGTATCGTATCGTGGACGAAAATTCCTTTTCAAATATGTCTGTGTGACTCGATTAATTGAATAATGTCTTCTATGAATTTCTCTTCAATTTCTCACAGTTTTCACCAATGAGCACTGATATTGATAAGATAATTCAACAATTTCTAAACGTTGTTGAAGCGTGTATCTTTCCATAATTAAATGGCATAACCTACTGAACATAAATGACATGGAAAATATTAAAAACAATGTGCAGTATTGCCATTATAACCATTTTAAATTATACCATTCCTATTGGAAAACCCAAGACGTCTGGCCGGTAACTACATCATAACGGGAGTTCGTGAGAGACCACTGGTTACGCTTATACCTCACGGAGCCGCTTGAGCATTCTGGCTCCTGATATGAGCTCAGGTCGGATACTTTTCGAACGGAAATAACTAGAGATTTGAAACTTGCAGGTTATACTATCTCAGTTGAGTTCAGTTGAAATTTTGAAGTTTACCCCAATATTTTCTAAGCTACGGGTCCGAACGATCCAAAATTTGGTATTTAAAAGAAGAATAATGTCATGCATATTCGTACAAAATTTCATTGAGATCTTTCAACTTGAAGATTCAGAAAAAATATAAATCTATTAGCTGAGCTTCATTGAGTGCTACCGGTAACATAGCAGCATAGTAGGAAAACGATCAAGCTACTAATTGCCTAAGTGGTCGCGCAAGTAAAGGGTCAGTTAAAACTGTGGTATTTGTCAGTGAAATGCATCTTCATGCTGTGGATTCAAACCCAGGAGCTTAGTAATGATAGTGCTTGTGATTTTTTGTAAAATAATTGATCCGTATTGCAAGTGTTAAAAATTGTACGAAAACTAAGATAAATATTATAGTAAGTTAACGATTCGCGTTGTCCTCTTTCAAAACGAAATTATCGGACAGCGTTATCGACCATTCTCAAAGTGAAATTTGATAATAGCTCCAATTTTATCCCTTTACGATTGACGATCAATTTATGGCCGCAGATTTGAAATAAATAACTGTAAAATTGGTGCTATTCGCCAAATTTCACTTTTTTCAATTCTCAAATTTCATCTTTGAGGTTCAATGATGGGAGAATTCAGCAGACCACAGACGTCATATTACAATCATTTATTGAATCTATGGTTAATATCTATCTTCAATTTTTCACAAGTAGCATCTACAGAAGAAAAAAAACTCCTAATTAATTTGAACTGAAAAATTTGGACCGGATCGTATCAACAAATTTTGAAAATTGTATTTCGAATGCATTTTAGGAGTACATTGATAGATTATTGATATTTTAAATAAGGTTATTCTAATTTCCACATATTTATATTAAGTATAAATATAACAGTTGTTTCGATATAAAGTGTGGTCAGATATCTTTAATTTTGTATAACTGAAATTATTTTGGAAATACATACATTTTATACTGTTATACAGGGTGAATCATAACTATTGGGACATAGGTTAGGTTAGATCATTTGGACCATGATATGACGAAGGGACCAAATATACCTCATTAAATATTGCCCTGGAAAAAAATACAGGTCGTAAAAGCTGAATTATTTTTTCTTTTTGCTAATAATTTCACTATTTATTCTTTGATGATTTTGATCATAAAATACGAGGTTAAAATTACCTTTACGTAACATTGGTATTCTTATTTAAATACGATAATTTTACAGGTTTTAAAAAAACACGCAATTGAAGAGATCATTGAAATGACGTTAAACGCTATTTGAATTTTTTTATACAAATCTTACCGATTTAAGTTTCGTAGAATACCAAATGCAGTGCAAATTCTACAATTAAATTCGTCTATCTCGAAATTTGTGACCAATAACATCAATAATTTTTTCACGCGCTTGTTCCAAGGAATAGCACGCTATCGTTTTGCCCAAATGGCTGTAATTTTCGAATTTTGGTCAAAAATGATCTTGAACTACTGGGCTGTTAAACCAGTACTGCATTCTGTCAAACCAATTTTTCATCACTCTTTCATCAGTGGTACGTTCAAACTTTAATTTTAATTGGCCAGTTGTTATTGGATTATTAGAATAAATACATATACATTTCAGACATAAAGTTAAGAATTTAACCACAAAAAATATTTCCTGAGTAAAATATGATCATCCTAAATATAAGTTTCGAATATTTTCAGCTTAATGTTTACTAACGATGGTGACAGGACCGGCCTTATGTTCAAAATTAAATTTTATATACTATTATACATAACCTGTTTATAATAATAAATTCAGCTAAAAACTTATTAGTTGTGTAGAACTAGAGATTGCCCAATTTGTAATTTTTGTGGAAATAAATCTTTTAAAAAGTAGAGTTCACAAGTATTTCATAAAATTATTTGATGCTAAATTACATCACAAATCTGGTAAATTCCAGACAATCGAGTGCGGGCAGCTCAGTGGTAGAGCATATGGCTCATGACCAGAAGGTCTGGCTTCAAATCCTATTCAGGTGGAAAAGAAATTTTCTAGTGTCGGCCACTGTTGGGTCAAAAATTAACACCTAAAGTACCTAAAGTAGAGCAAGATCGCAGTAACAAAGCCTACCCAGAACACAACTGAACTCATATCTCGCACAAGCTGAAAAAGCTTCTGAGGGATCCTCACAGAAGATCTAGTAGTATCAAGATAATAATAACTATAATCAATAATAATAATAACTCAACATATGCGACTCAAATGCGCATGCGTAACCACTTCAATCTCTCCATGTAATCTAACCTAACCTAACCACTTCAATCTCACCACTTAAGGAAGGATATATCATTTAATCATAAAAAATCAATTGTTATGGTAAGAACAAACCAGAATCACGTGTTTAACGTTTATGAGTGTGAATGAGATTAAAGACATGATAATTAGAAATCACTTGAGTCTGACCAAGTCTAGTAAGAAGGAGAAGAAGAATTTAATAAAAGAAGATTCTATGATTCACATAAGACCAGATATATTACCTACTTTTATCCAACCTATCTTCTAAAGGTGCTTATGATCTAGTGTTATTGTGAAACTCTTATTGTGCTAAAAATAATTGTGGTCAAGTGATTACAAAAGTATTAGAATATCGACGCCATCTTTAAATTATCAAGACCCTACATCGAAGACATATTTTAAACATACTTGTTTTTGGTAAGATCAATTACACTTAATACTTGTCTAAATTGTATTTTCCCTTGGATTTATCCAATATATGTAGTGAGTGATACAGTACGAAACTGTCAGATGCAGTTCATATTCTGCATTCTGCTGAGGATTTTCTAATATGAGTATCATATTTCTTAGATTGTTTGATCAGCACAGTTCTGTTGATATTTTTTCTCATAATTTCGAAATTCGAATTAGCTTAATTTTAATATTTTTAAAACTGATACAGTAACTTCTTGGATCTATTAACCTTTCTTGAAATGGAAAATTTTAGAATTTCTCCTTAAGCGTCGAGTCCTTCTTAGAAAAATAAAGGAGTTAAGCACTTCTAGAAATCTTTATCTAACATTTTAAATATCATACAGGTTTATTCTGTTATCCTCCTATAAATTTTAATTTCAAAAAATTTTTATTGAATTAAATAAAATAAATGTCTTTAGAACACACTGTGTCAAATTAGTAGACATATAGAATTAATACTTATTGCACAGTACCAGGGGAAATGAAAGAAATTCACAAATTTTATGAATTTATTTCATTGCCTTTGGTTTTGATTAATATGTAGTGAGAACAGTAATAAAAGGCTTGAAAATTCGATTCATGAAATGATATCTGAATTCATTTTTCGGCTGCTAATTTATTTAAAATATATTAATATTAATATAATGTTTGAATAAGCGTTTTTGAAATTGAGCAAATTAGTACATAATGATCAATTTTCCAGGTACAAATTCCTGATTTTTCAAAGGTATTTTTTTCCCATCAAAAAACAATGAATTACCGACACACAAAATTATCTTTCTTTCATTATTTAAAAAATCACCAGTGGTTTCACTAAAAACTATGTAATGTTTGGATTAAACGTCAGATTGTCAAAAAATCTTCACAGCTACCGTTTTGAGGTTAGTACTTTCTAATAAGAATTTTAATTTTGTATTTGTGGCGCCATTTGTTTGTTGAAGTTATCAAATTTGCAAAAGTTTGTATTTTCTCTTATTCAAAATTCACTAAGGGTTGTCATCCTTTCTGAGGGATGCTTTTTTCAAATATATCTCCTTTCAAACAGAGAATTGTTGTGTTTTCTCTGAAATCTGCTTGCTCCATTTTGCTGCAACCTCTTCTAAATATTTTCAAGGTACCTATCAATCTGTTTTTAGTCAGAATAACAAAAATGAAAAAAACTGTTACACCTTCCTCAACTATAAATCGAAAACTTCAAGCAACAAACCAAAATTTCGAATGTATTCCGTAATATAAATACCGTACAATGCCGATTACTCAACGTTTTGTATAACAATCACATCGTGCTTCTCACGAGATTGAATTTTCTGAATATTTCGAACGTACGTTTAAACGTACGTTAATTACTGTTTAAACAGTAGTTCTCCTTTTATATCAAACTGGTGCATCAATCTTTGTATTCAGTAAATTCAATACGCTATTTCTCACAAACCAGTAAGTTATTTGTGCAACTGATTATGTGGAGCATGAATTAATATTTTTTTCATCTTATGCTTAATAAGTTCAAACGTGAATTCAATTATTCTTAGCAAGAACATGAAGATTTTAAAGAATATATTTAAAAAAACGTGTAGAAATTTCAAATTATATAGTCCGTCTTGGAAGTATCCGGAATTTATTAATTTTCATAATTTTAATATAATTCTTTTTTATAACAAAGTTGCATGGCAACACTATATGTCAAATATTGTTGATTAAATATTGGAGGGAGTAGTCCGTTACTTCGTGATTTTCATTGGAATGAATTTATGAAATAATGTCGCAACTAGAAAAAAGAAAACAGGTACAAAATTTGTATTTGAAAGGCTTTCAAAACGTTAAAAAATTAGTGCAATTGACTGAACTGGGAAAAAGTGCTGTATATGAGACAATGGTATGGATATGAGGCATAGATCAGTTTCAGGAAGATCGCGTAAAATTTAAATAAATATATATATATATATATATATATATATATATATATATATATATACTTCATTCAAAACAAAAATATTCAATGACATATACCTGAGATATATTAATTAGAATCAAAATGATTAAATGACAAAACAATGATTTGAGGATATGAAATGAATAAATACAATAAAATATAATATAGATTCAATATAATAATAATAACATGAATGAATAGAAATAATAATATAAATAAGTATAATAATAATGAATTTGTAAATTGAGGAAATGGGAAAAATATGCTGAAAAACTCTCCATTCTTCTTTTATTGCATAAAAAAAAATTTTGCTGCAATTTTAATTGGATCTCCGGCCCATATAATATCTTCCATTTTTTCTACTCAAAAATTTGTTAACGGCTTTGCACCGTGCATTCACATTAAACATAATTGAAAATGTTTTGATATCTTCAACAATTTTATTAGCATGAATTAAGTCTGTTGGGGTATTTCGTAACGCGAAATTATAATGTTTCAAAAACATTTATTTCAGAATGTAAACCTGAAGAAGCCTTAGTGTGGAAGAAACAATTGTTGTTAATTAATTGTGGGAATATTCTTCATTATTTTATTTAATTGAAATGAATTTCCATCAAGTAAATACCAATTCAATTAAAATTATTCTTATTATGAGTTTTTCATAGAAGTATTCATGTCAAATAGTGATATTCATATTTGTAATGTGAATGGAAGGAATCTGATTTTGATTCATTAATGATGAAAAGAGCATCATCATGTAGCTTTTTGGTTCTTGAGGGGATATATTTTTTCTCAAAATGATGATGACAGGGGAGTCTTTTCCGATAAATATCCCCTGGCAGCATTGCGTTGAAACTTGTACTTTGCAAAATATCCAACTGCTGCTAGATTCTGGAGAAGTCACTTTTGTAGGGAAAATGATACCAAGGAAGAGAATTAACTTCAAAACCAGGTACTGTACACTTAATTCCATATTTCGAAAAGTTTTTCTCAGAAATGCTCCGACGCATTATCAACCTGATTTAAATACTTCAGTTCATCTCAGTTGAAATCATCAATAGACGCAAATTCTCGAAGTTGGCCCTCTTGAAATTGAAAAACATATTGCTTGCTATAGAAAAATTAACATATTGTCTTCCTGAGGATGGCCACAGCACAATATTTAATGCAGGATGATGAGGATCTTTAGAAACGTAGGGAAAATCCCAAAATGTTGCGAAAATATCGGCCATTCCTCCAACCAGAACCAAGTCAAGCAGTCTAATATTTGCGTTTGATTGATTCGGCCTTTACTTGGTGGAAACTCATTTTAATAAAAAAAAATGAGACAGTATTTTAATTTCCGCAAAAATGCTTATAATACAACAATTGTTTCACCACATGGCTTCTTCAAGTATATACATTCTACTGGCTAATTGTGACCAGTGTACCTGAGTTCAAATACAATGTTAAGTACGTGACAAAATAAGGGAAGAACAAGTCATAAAAACTCAAGGTGTTTATTGGAGTTTGCCGTTAAAAGTGCCATTAGGGAAAGTTATTCAGTAATGGAGGCTTGTTAACATCTGTTTGTTCATTCAAAAGAATTTTACGGGCATTGTACCTGTTGATTTCAAGAAATTCTTGGAGTGTTAATCTAAAACTTTTGCTTTCGACGTGGATAATATCATAGTTATTGTTGAAATTATGCCTGAATTCCTTAAGATGATTAGCATATGTCGAATGTACGGAATCCGATATGACACTCCTTTGGTATTCTTGGATTCTTTTCTTGAATGATCTACCGTCGGGCCAATGTATACTAAAGGGCAATCGTTGCAAGTCAGCTTGTATACTCCAGATTTATTTTCTTTATTTGTTCGATTCTCATTGTTTTTTATGTAGTTACTAAGGTTATTAATGGTTTTAAAAGCTGCTTTGAAATTGAAGCTATATATTTCAAAAATTGTTTTGATTACAACGCAGTTTAAAAACCATTAATAACCTTAGTACCTACATAAAAAACAATAAGGATTGAACAATTAAAGAAAATAAATCTGACGTCTACAAGTTGACTTGCAACGATTGCCTTTTAGTATACATTGTCCTGACAGGTAAATCATTCAAGAAAAGAATCCAAGAACACCAAAGAAGTTAAAAAACGGATTCCGTACATTCGACATATGCTAATCATCTTAAGGAATTCAGGCATAATTTATACAATAACTATGAAGTTATCCACGTCGAAAGTAAAATTTCTAGGTTAACACTTTTAGAATTTCTTTAAATCTCTTATATATTTTTAGTCTAATATTTGTATTATACAGATTTGAAAAATCACGTTTTAAGGTTGGGCTATTCAATCCATAAGAAAGAGAACTCCGACCGTCTAGTCGAGCATTAGAATAATCGACAATTTCCCTAAATTACATCCGTTTTATTTTATCTTCGGAAAAAATTTCTTGCCTGGTCTATGCTTTATAATAAACCCTTTATTTTCAAAATATTCCGAACAGTTTTATCACTCATATTAACTTGTTTAGCAGTTTGTCTACTCGAAAAAAGTGCACTGATTTCAACAGCAGCACACGCATCTAGCGGAACTTGAAGGAATTGGTAATCTTTAAATGCAACAATAAATAAATGTATTGAGTGACCACCAAAGTAACATTTTATCATTTGAATTTTTACTTCTACTGGTATGTACTTACCCACCAGCACTCCGAAGTTCAATGCGCCAACTGGATCTGTATCATCCGAAACGAAATGACGTGTCCAACTCCCTACTCCCGGCTCATTTGTGTGAGAGAGAAGAGCGTCTTTTTAGAGTTACACACTGGCTTACTCATTATCATATCGTGCATCGGGATCGTGACCGGGAGGTCCGGGTTCGAATCTTGTTCAGGTGGAAAAGAAATTTTCTAGTTGGACGGGTGTCTGCCACCATTTCACTGTTGGGTCAAAAATTAAAGTGGCCTAAGATCGCAGTAACAAAGCCTACCCAGAACACAACTGAACTCCTAACTCGCACAAGCTGAAAAAAAGCTTCTGAGGGGTCTTCACAGAAGATCTAGGAGCATCAAGATAATAATAATAATAATATCTTTCGATTATTCCACTCTTCGACTGGACGGTTGGAGTTTTCTTTCTTATCCTAACCCTAAAACGTGATTTTCCAAACCTGTATACATCACTATATTACTGTATTATTATTATTATCATCCTGGTTCTCCTAAATCTTCTGTGAAGATCAGAAGCTATTTCAGCTTGTGAGAGCCACTTTAGGTCACAGTAATGTTAATTTTCAAGCCAACAGTGAAATGTTGGCCGACATTCGTCCAACTTGAAAATTTCTTACTCACGTAAACAGGATTCGAACCCGCGACCTCCGGGATACGAGCGCTATGCTCTACAACTGAGCTGTCCGCACTCACTACTGCTTTAGTTTCAAAACATTACAAAACAGACGCTCTGCGTCTTTGGTGGTTATTCAACAGCGTTTACAATCCACATAACATCGGTAAATCATTGTTTTTTATGGAAACTTTTCCTTGTGAGACTTTTCAAGCCATTGCTGGGCTTCAACGATATCTTTTCCATTAGAAAACAGTGTTTGATTAATACACAAAACTCGTTTTTATCTACCGTTCAAACAAAAACCAATGTTGCGTCACTTAACCTTCAATATATTAAGAACAACTGATTCGACTGTCATGAAATTTTTAAACTCATCTTTGGAAGGTTGGTAGTAGTGAAAAACAATAATGGCACACATTGGCGGCGTCAACTTTGTGTCAGTCTTAATCACCCATCTAGTATATGAATGTTCACCCTTATTTGTAATACACTTGTGTATGTTCAGGTTCAGAAAGGATACCGGAACAATGTTTTATATCCTCAATCAGCAAAACTTATCAATTACAACCCAGGAAATGCAGTAAGATTGATACACTTTCTCAACTTTTCTCAATCATAGCTTATACTACAGATAATTATTTGTTATTAAGTCTTTCATAACACGCTCATTACACGTATGCGTGAATAGCGGAAATTGAATTCCAGCTAAAGGATTTTCTTCACATGCATGAAATATCGATAAAATTTGAGGTCATGTTCGACGCTGAACCAAAAATTTGTGTAACAATCAATTCTAATTGATATAAATAAGTGAAGATCCACGTCAAATGTAGATATAAACAAAATTCGTCATCATATTGTTACGTTCTCGGTTAATTAAATTAAACCAATTATTTACACAGAATTTATTTATACTGAACTGTTTGGTACGACACTGTTCAATGACTATTCTCATCGTGTCTCTGTGTTCGCTTATATACAATACAGTTTCCCGAAGTTTCTCGTAATGTCCTGAGCGTTTTAGAACGAGGGTCGAAAAAAGGCAGTGGCGTAGAAGGCTTGATTGTTACAATATGTTAGAGAATATAATATAAAACTTCGAAAGAAAGCTGTTGAAATTTCCGGACGATCTGACGTTGGGTTCAAAAGGCACAGTGGTCTAAATGACAAGTAAAATCGGAGTTTTCCATTTTTTTTATACGTTATAATATATTTTTCTCATTCATATTTTTTTCAGATTTCACCATTTCATAATTACAATGCTTTATACAAGAATTCCTAGCCAAGACTCTGCGAGTTATGAATATCAATCACACTTAAATTTGGTTCTGCAAGGTTTGAACATCCTGAGACACCAAGGAAATTTTATTGACGTGACGTTAATAGTTGAGGGACAAAAATTCAAAGCTCACAAAGTGGTTCTATCAGCATGCAGCGACTACTTTTGCGCTATGTTCACAGATAACATGATAGAGGCTCGAAGGAATGAGATTGAGCTGAACGGTATAAGTGCTAATGGATTCTTTTTGGTGCTGGAATACGCCTATACGGGTAAAATTACCATCGATTTGTCCAGTGTCCAGGACATTCTTCACGCAGCTGCACAATTTCAGATGTTAGACTTAGTAGAAGCTTGTGCCATCTACCTTGGAACTCAAATCGACAATGATAACTGCGTGGATATCACAACGATAGCTGAAACATATTCTCTAGTTACACTAAAGAGGGTGGCGTATACTTTTATGAACGGAATTCTATCAACCTTCTCAAATACGGAGGAGTTTTATAGATTGAGTTCTTCTCAACTTGAATCCTTGTTAGCATATAATTTGCCAGTGGATTGTTCTGAAGACGAAGTTCTAAAATGTGTGATGAAATGGTATTTCCTTAACAAAATCAGGTAAGTTATCCTTTATTATTTTTCTTTTTCTTTGAAATAATAAACTGCTCCACAAGAGTCAAGGAAGTTCACAAATTCTCAGTCTGATGCTGCCCATCAAATGTTGATATATGATAAAATGAATGTTTTCTTTCTTATACGACATTTTTCACTTCAAGTTTGAGTTCTGTTTAAGTTTGAGGATAATTTTCACCTTTTGCGTTTTCGACAAGTTGAGATCGATTATTTTTTCTATTGAGGTGAATCTAGGTTCACGACGACTGTTTAAAACGAATATAATTCACTAATTTCATTCAGCTCAGAGAAGATCGATTTACATGGCCAACAGAGCATGAGAATCGGGATGAGGAATGAATGTGAATCTTGTTTTCAGATGAATCAAGATATAGACTGTTTTCGAATAGTCAGCGTGTTCGGAAATAGATTCTTTCAGTGATACTGAAGCTCTCGAGGAATGCGGGTGTTATGAGGGAGCTTCTAACTCTTAATTAGGCAGGCGGCGTTTCGTTCCGGGCATACGCACCTGAAATCTTCGGAAATATTCATTAGAAAACGAATAAATTGAAATGTCGAATAAACATTTCAAAGTTCGAATGACACAGGGCCAAAAACTGCCAGACTTAAAGTATCAATATGGAATGATTTAAATATGCATCAGTGGTGATGAAATAATGAATTATATCGAACGGACATAGGGCCGTCTCTAAATGAGACCTAACAGGTGTTTTTATTTTAATGTCAATGTATCATAATTTAATATTTAAATAAGGTTATTCTGATTTTCACAAATTTTTATTGATATGTTCACAACAATTGTTTCGCTATCACAGTAGCATCATCAGGCAAGATCACATTTTGAATAACTTGCCTGATGATGCTACTGTGATAGCGAAACAATTGTTGTGAACATATCAATAAAAATTTGTGAAAATCAGAATAACCTTATTTAAATATTATTTAATATGGATTTTCACCAAGTAAGGACTGATACAATTCAATAAGTATAATAATTTCTTTTTTATTTTATAATATAGTTAGCACACCTTTTTTCAGGTCAAATGTATCAGCAACAGAAGCAGCCCAAATAATACGTCATATACACTTCAGTGACATACCCCATGATAAAATTCGATCTATTTTCAGAGAAATTGAGGTATATCGTGATTTTGATTGTGATTTTCACCATTTTATTGTCAAGGAAATAGTTACCAGCAGGAAGGATATGAAGGTCCCTACAAACCTCTTGAATCCTCGTGGAATGAAGCAGGCTATAGTGACTATTGGCGGATTCGGAAGAACCGGGATAACGAACGACATAACGTTCAAATTTACTTCGGAGCTCCAATGGAAAGTCTTGACAACAATTCCCCACCTGGAACAGAGTAACTTTGGAACCGCTGTGTTGAATAACGATCTGTTCGTCGTAGGAGGTTGTTTTAATCAGTTCATGCAAGAAAATGTACATCCATTCGGGTTCAGATACAACACCTTACACGACAAATGGACCACTTTGAATCCGATGAAAGTTGATAGATGTAGATTCTCGTTGAACGTTGCTGGTGGGATGATATACGCTATTGGTGGAGTTGATGATGATGACATAACACAATCTTGTGAATGCTACGACCCAGGTAAGAAACCTAAACTAACCTAATAGTTCGCTTTCTGATTTTTTTATGCGTTTAAGGATTTCTTGTCTGATTTCATCTCTGACGGACAATATCTGTATTGTGGTGATAATAATATTGATTTTCTCAAGATAGATGACTCGAAAAACGAAGAAGTTCAATATGTTAATAGGTAATTTCAGTTGGAATCGAATGATGCGTCCCGAATATCTCGTAATTATTTCACATTGATTAATGTCATTTTGATTCCTTCTGATCATAACACTCAAACAGCTGTATCAGATCACACCCGTATTCTTTGTAGAATTGTATAAATCCCAAAAATGAAGAGAACAAAACATTTAAATCTAGGAGCCTGCGAGGTTTACATAAAGAACTGCTTCATAATTGTTTGATTGATTTGGTCTTTATTGGATGAAAACTTATTTTAATTAAATAATATACAAGACAGTTTTTATTTTCCACAAGAATGTTTATAACAACAATTGTTTCACCACAATGTGGCTTCTTCAGGTATCTACATTTCACTGGCTGATGGTGTTCAGTGTAACCAAGTTTAAATACATCGTTAGGTGCGTGACAAAATAATGGAAGAACAAGTCATAAAGTTTATTGGAGTTTGCCCCTTAAAAATGCCATTAGAGAAAGATATTCACTAATGGAGACTTGTTAACATCTGTTTGTTCATTCAAAAGGATTTTACAGGCATTATACCTGTTGATTACAAGAAATTCTTAAAGTGTTAATCTTAAACTTTTGTTTTCGACATGGATAATTTCATAGTTATTGTTGAAATTATGCCTGAATTCCTTAAGATTATGAGCATATGTCGAATGTACGGAATCAGATATATAACTTCTTTGGTGTTCTTGGATTCTTTTCTTGAATGATCTACCTGTCTGTCCAATGTATACTGAAGGGCAATCGTTGCAAGTTGTAGAATCCACATTTATTTTCTTTATTTGTTCGATACTTTCTGTTTTTTATGTAGGTGCTAAGGTTATTAATGGTTTAAAAGCTGCGTTGTAATTGAAAGTACTTTTGAAACATATAGCAACATTTTTAAATAATCCATTAACATAAGATAATGAAAAATATTTCTGTGTTTGTCCTCTTTTATGATTGGGTACACGAGATTTAATTCCATTTTCTTTTGTTTATTGGATACCATTTTGTCTATAAGAAAGGGGTTGTAACCGTTGTTTGACGCTATCTGTTCAGAAATATTTAATTCTTTCAAAAAGTTATCTGAATTCGAAGGAACATTCAATAGTTGAAGTAAATCACCCCACCAACCAAAAAAGTCAGCATATAACAGTTTTATTCATAGACTATTGAATGTCCCTTTTAATTCAGATAACTTTTCGAAAGAATTAAATATTAAAATTAAAAATTAAAATTAAAATTTTCATTTTGTCTTTGCATAACGCAGAATGTTCTAAGAAGATAAACACCGTTAAATTGTGCTCCGAAATATTCTACAAGTTTTAGTGGTAAAATAGTGCAGAAAATTCGTAACAGTTGTGGTATTGGGTCTATGCTGGGGCATGCTGCTACTTGGCCAAGAATAATTGGAAAAATCAAGCATCACAAACTAAAAACCTGAGAAATTAATTCTAACTTCTCTTCAAGTTGACAAACGCCAAACAACAGCTGCAGGAGTCACTTCTTCCTAAAGAGGAACACACTCTATAGTACTACATTGTAATGTCGCTTGAAGTTGCAGCTGACATTAACAAGGAATTCAGCCTAAGACAACTATATGAAGAAATTATTAAGAACAGGAGGGAAGTCAAGAGTTCGATCGCGGCCACGGAAGCTAGACTCGTATTAGAAATTCACTCATTGAAAAATAGAATTGATCAATTGGAAAGAGAAAACCTCAGTCTCACAGAGAAAATCGAATTCATAGACCGACGAAATAGAAGGAACAATATAATCGTTTTTGGATTGGAAGCATCAGTTAAAGAAGACATACCAAAGAAAATAAGTGGTGAACTACATCGCCTGTTAGGGGTGGAGTTGAAAGAAGGGGACATCAACGATTGCTATAAGCTTGGGAAAGCTGAAACTTCTCCTATCAAGGTGGAGTTGATTTCGAATATCAAGAAGAGAGCTATGTTTTCCAAGGTCAAACAGTTGAAGGGGACGCCAATTAGCATAGCAAACGATTTAACTGAAGTTCAACGAAAAGAATTCGAGATACTGAGATCCAATCTTCGTCAGGCAAGAAGTAATACTTCTCGTAAATCATTTATACGAGGAAACCGTCTTATTATTGGCAATAAGGAATATAGCGTGAAAGACCTGATGAACGTACATCTAGAAAAGAAGCCTCACAGCGCACCATCAACACCTTCAATTTCTGAAAAGCCAAGAAATACTGGGGAAACCGAAGAAAGTGGAGACGAAATCGGTTGGGAAACCGTGGAGGTATTTACAGAGGGAAGTAGCTCAACAACTAAGGCTGCAGGTCCAAAATATTTAAATCCTGAGGAATCGCCGAAACTTCCAAAATCACAAAAACTACCTAAGAAAAAATCACCTAACAGAAAGGACTCCAAATTGGGAATGAAACTTAGAACTGGATCGACGAGGTAGAAATAGTATGTAGTTCATTTGTTTTGTGTTTTGATTGTTTTTCTTTCATTTTGTTTGTTCATTTATGGGATCATGGATCCATTTCTCAGGGAGTATCGGGAGGGAAGTTATCAGACAAAGATAGTGGAGGATGTCAGTACATTTGTGAAAAATAGTATGCATGAAGAACTTAAAATATTTCATATGAATATTAGAAGTATCTCAAAAAATTTTGATGAATTATTGGTCCTAGTGGAAAGAATTTCTATGAAATTTGATATAATTGTTTTGTCAGAAACTTTTCAAATAACTAATTTAGAAATTTTCAACATTAATGGATACCGAACTATTTATAGTGGAGGATCATTGAATAAAAACGATGGCGTCTTAGTTTACCTGAAGGAAAATATGGGGTATAATCACAGAATATTAACTTTGGGTGAGAGTAAGTCTGTAGAAATTGATATCGTCGGAGAAAATAGCCTCAAATTGACAGCTATTTATAGATCGCCCCAAACATGTGTGGGGTCCTTTAGTAAGGATCTTTACACTTATCTGGAAAATATGTACCAGCATAAAAATCACGTGTTGATAGGAGATATGAATATTAATTTACTATCAAATGACGAGTATGTTGATGAATATAAAAATATCTTATATTCTTTTGGATTCATATCTATAATAAATGAGTGCACAAGACCAGGAGGAAATAGTTGCATAGATCATATATTTTTGAAAAGAGAACACCTTGTGAAGTCATTAGAACGTGTAAAGGGTTACATTTTACAATACCTAATAACCGATCATTTTCCGACCGTGTTGACTATAGACTCAGTCAATAAAAATTTCGTACGTGGGGACGGGAGAAAGAAAATGAAGGATTATATTGACTACTCAAGATTGATAGAGGATCTTAAGAGGGAGCCGTGGTCACGAATGTATGGGGAAAACGATATAAACATTATTACTAACATCTTTATTGAAACTTTAAAACAACATATAGCAAATAACACACAATCAGTTAAACTAAAAAAAAATAAAGTCATTCGTAAAAAATGGATCACCCCTTCTATATTGAAAGCAATTAATAAAAAGAATGAACTCTATAGACGGTCAAAAAATAGTCCAAATGACGAAATATTGAAATCACAATATACTAAATATAGAGATGAGGTCAAAATATTAATAAAAAATTCAAGGAAAGATTACGTACAAAAAATTGTCGATACTAATCAATATAACTCGAAAGGTGTATGGGGATGCATGAGAAATATATGTGGAAATTCCAACAACTCTAAGTCAGAGATAAAACATATAAATCATGAAGGAATTCACATACAGGATGAAACGGAAATGGCGAATGTATTTAATAAGCATTATAGCAACATAGGTAATATTTACGCTGATAGAATTGAATGTCCACAAGATTTTAAAGTTCATGATGTTACACAATGTAATTCCTTCTATTTGATTCCTGTTCAGCCTCAAGAATTGGAAAACATCATAGCAGGACTCAAATCTGGAAAAGCAGAAGTTCCTGATTCTCTCAGATCTGAAACTTTGAAAGAGATCAAACATGAGATATCGGTACCGTTAGCTTATTTAATTAGTAAATGTTTTGAAGACGGATATTTTCCTGATAAATTAAAAATGGGGATTATCAAACCACTTTTTAAGAGCGGGGACCGTTCGCAGGTTACAAGCTACAGGCCTATCTCTCTGGTATCGACCTTGGCGAAGGTTTTTGAAAAAGCAGTGAAAATACGTATGATGAATTATCTGAAGAAATATAGGTTAATTGACAAAAAACAATATGGATTCCTTGAAGGAAAATCCACAGAAGATGCTATAAGAGATTTAACAGGTAGATTGTACGATTGCCTCGATAAAAAAACTCCTTCTGTGTGTATATTTGTTGATTTATGTAAGGCATTCGATACTGTGTGCCATGTTGGTTTGTTAAAGAAGTTGAAAACATACGGATTCAGAGGACCCATTTATAGGTTGCTAAAGAGCTATCTGTCGAATAGACGTCAAGTTGTAAAAATCGGGGAGTCCAGTAGCTCAGAGGAGATCATAACGTATGGAGTACCGCAAGGCACTGTATTAGGACCTATACTATTTCTAATTTACATAAATAGTTTACTAAAAATGAAGGAATGTGAGGAAGCTATTTGTTTTGCCGATGACGCTGTTGTTCAGTTCAAAGGAAGTACTTGGGAAGAATTGAAAAAAAAAGCAGAAACTGGATTCATTGAAATAAATAAATGGCTCAAAAGTAATAAGCTCACCTTAAACATTGATAAAACAAGGTATATGGTTTTCAGCTCTCATACTACAGATCTGCCAAATTGGGGAAAACTTGAAATTGACAGCGGAACAGCTATAGTGGAATCAAATGCTATTAAATATCTAGGAATTACAGTTGACCAACAATTAAAATGGGATAAACACGTAAAAAATTTGGTGAATAAAATAAGAAGTCTGCTTTTCAAATTCAAATACTTGCGTAAATATCTGACCAATATGAAATATTTAAAAATATTCTACCTAGCTTTGATACAGTCACAAATCAACTATGGCATAGTGGGATGGGGTGGTACTTATCGAAACCATATAAAACCTCTAGAGGTAATTCAGAGATGGGTCTTAAAAATAATTCATAAAAAAAAAGCCTACGTTTTCAAGCAAAGAGTTATTCAAGATAGCAGAAGTACATGATATAAGGCAGTTATACGCTATTAACGTTCTTTCAAGCATTATTTCAAAGAAAATATCGGTGAACACACTTAAACATGATTACACAACCAGGAAAAGAGATCTCACTTACCAACCACCTAGATGCTACAAAAGTATAGGCCAACGAAGTTACAACTATCTTGCACCAAAAATTTTTAATATAATTCCTGAAGACTTGAGAAATATAAAAACTACTAAAACATTTAAAAAGAGAATAAAATGCTGGATGAATAGTGACACAAGAATTTTAATAAATAACGTAGTAAATAATAGCTAAAACATCAATATTTTGATCTCTAAAATAATAAATAAATAAATACCGGATAAGACAAAACTTCTATACAGGATTGTAAAATCTCAAAATATATATATTGGAAAATTGTATATATTGTCTATATCTATATATCTATCTAAATAGTGACTGATACCTACCTGATTAGACATAATTTACTTGCCAAATTATTAAATTTCATTATTTTCATCGAAAGACAGAAAAATGAGATTATATATGTATATTTTTTTTCTGCTACCTAGAGTTCTTCACTTACCTGTATTATTGTTAATTTTCTTCTTAATGAACAATTTTAGAATAATTATTAATTTAATGTCACGCACTGGTTGTAATATCTATCTTTATAAACCTCAGTGATGTAATTTGTTTATTTTAACAGAAATAAACTATATTATTATTATTATTATTATTAAACAAATAGCATCAAACAACGGATACAACCCCTCTCCTATAGACAAAATGGTATTCGATAAACAAAAGAAAATGGCATTAAATCTCGTATACCCAATCATAAAAGAGGACAATACACAGAAATATTTTTCGTTATCTTATGTTGATGGATTATCGGAAAATATTGCTAAATATTCCAAGAATATTTTCAATTACAGCGCAGCTTTTAAAACCATTAATAACCTTAGTAGCGACAAAAAAAACAATAAGCAACGCACAAATAAAGAAAATAAATCTGGAGTCTACAAGTGGAACAGGTAGATCATTCAAGAAAAGAATCAAAGAATATCAAAGGAGTTATATATCTGATTCCGTATATTCGCCATATGCTAATGATCTTAAGGAATTCAGGCATCATTTCAGCAATAACTATGAAATTATCCTAGTCGAAAGCAAACGTTCTAGATTAACACTTAGGAATCCTTTTGAACGAACAAACAGATGTTGACAAGTCTCCATTACTGAATATATTTTTCTAATGGCATTTTTTAGCGGCAGACTCCAAAAAACACCTTGAGTTTTTATGATTTTTTCTTTCATTATTTTATCACCTACCTAACGATGTATTTAAACTTGGTTACACCGAACACCATCGGCCAGTAGAATGTAGATACCTGAAGAAGCCACATAGTGGTGAAACAATTATTATATAAACATTTTTGTGGAAATTAAAACACTGTCTCTCATATAATTTTTAATGCTTCATGATTAATTGTTGATGACACCCTTTGATAATATTTCATTCTTGAATGATATATATTCGAATGTTACCTGTTTTTCAGAATTATTCATTGTTCTTTTTGTAAAATTGCACGAACTAAAATTTACACTAACAATGTGAAAAAATGCTTGGTTCACAATCAAAGCTATGGTTAATTAAAAATAATATGTTCAATAAGTAGGTAAGGATAAGAGCACTTGTGGGAAAGCTATAAAAGGGTGAAAAATTAGCTGTACATTCTGTGTTGCCAAATAAGCTGAATAATCCAACTGAAATAAATATTTTCTTTACAATTTTCACACTATGAAAAACCACATGAGGATTTAATTATTCATTTTGATTCATAGTTGATTAACTCTGATGAAAAATTCGATTGTTGTCTAACTGATGAACAAGAGATATTATTCATAAATGGCATAAGATAAAATGCAATTGGTCCCTATCATTTGAATATCGAAATGCTTCGCTTGTGCTGTCCCTATATTAAGCCCTTTCTTAATTCCTATATTCTATCTTCATAGGTTGTTACGACTAGGAAATTGGCACGGGTCTTAACGATACCTAAGGTAAATAATGCTGAACAACTTCTGTACAGTTTTATTAGATGTCATTGATTCTATTCTGACTAGTATTGATTCTGCGAAAATTTGTAAATATGATAAAGTATGAGATTTAAGTCAACATTTTGAAACTTATAGGTTTTTCTGATAAGTGTTTCAGTGGTCCTTATTGGCGAAAAACTCTAGTAATCGATTTTCACAATCTTTTCTTGATGCCAATTTCTTATCACTCGAGAAGTTTTGCAATGCGAGAAAAGATGGCAATAGCTAAGTGCCAGATCCCGGAGTTTCTGGAGAGTCACTGCAGCCGTGTGTCCTGGCTTTGTCCTGATGGAACACAACATCTCTTCTCTTGGTCAATTCTGGCCGTTTCTGATCAATCGCTAGCTTCAAGCGGTCCGGTTGTTGATAGCAGAGATACGAAATTAGTGTTTGGCCATATAGAAGCAACTCATAATAAATGATTCCTTTTCAATCCCACCAAATGCACCGAAGAACCTTCCTGGCCTAATTCAAGCACTTTTTGATCATGACTGGTGTCAATTTGGCCTTTGTAATTGATCTTGGACGTTTAAACCCCATGTTATACAAATTTTTTCCTATTCCTATAGCCACAGATACGGAACAGCCTGCCTCTTGAATTTTTTTATATTTCATAGTGGCTTGACCTTCTGTATTTCAGAGCCAGATTCTTCAAAATTCGCTGTCCTCTAGGAGGTTTTCTACCACAACGGCCCTTCCGACCAGCTTCAACGGGTTGGTTTGCTTCCTGTTTTTGACTCAAGCGTCGAACTGTCGATTGAGATACCTCACACAGATTAGTATCTTTGACTGAATGTTCTATTACTTAATAGCGCAATAGCAGACAATTTTTCTTTTTGTTCTAAAGAAAAAACTTTACTTCTTTACTCCTATCCATCTAAAAAAAACAGTGAAGCTGTGAGGTGAATGGGTTCTTATGAGGGATCTTCAACCTTTTAATTCGGGAGGTATCGTTTCTTTCCGACTTGCACAACCTGAACTCTTCAGCCACAACAATATCGCAAGGCTGAAGAAACGATTTTTTTTGTGAACAATTACAAATAACGGACTATTAGTAACATGAACACTAACCTTGGAATCCTTCTAATTAAAAATACCAAACTCGAAGGTAAAAACTTTCAATGAAATGTACTACAAAAACACAACCAGCTTTAGCAGGAATATTGACCAAATAATATCCCTTTTCTGAAAATTTTACATTGCCAACTGAATAATGAAGCCAAGCAAATAAATTTGGCTATACCAAATAAGATAGTATACTTTGAAGTGTTACCTTCATCTTATCAGAATTAATAATTCTCGCTTCTTTTTTCTAGCAACCGATGAATGGAGGTTGATTCAGCAAATGCCTACACTTCTTTCACAACATGCTGGTGCAACTTATGAAAATGGCTCTACCTCAAAGATATTCATTTGTGGTGGTAAAGATGCGTACTCCCTCCAATGCAACTCAATGTATTGCTACGAAGTGCGGGAAGACGAATGGACAATGTGCACCCCCATGTTACAAGATCGTGTCGATCATGTGATGCTGTCTATTGATAATTTTCTGTATGTCTGTGGAGGTTGGAGAGCGGATGAGGTTGATTCACGGATACTTGTCGATACAATCGATGTATACGACGTAGAAAGAGACTGTTGGTCTATTAAAACAAAGGTACCTACACCCAGGTACCACGTTGGTATCGTTTGTGTTTCACGAAAGATATATTTTATCGGCGGATTCGATATTGAACCAATATACGAGGAAACCCCAGATATCATAGAATGCTACGACATTGACAATGACATTTGGACTACGGAAGAGAAATATCCCCAGGATATTTGGGAGCATACATGTGTTTCAATGTATATTCCTCAGTATAGAGATTGTACGAGTCTTTGTTAAACCTGATTTTTGTAATGTCTTTTTAATCCATTCATATTAGCGTTTCACCTTGGAATAATCTGGAACCTTCATTTTGACGTTGTCTCAGAAGTCGCATCACAACTTGTCTGCGTCGTAAGTTATTCACAGTTTAAGGTCACAAAAATCAATGCTGCGTGATTGTCTAGATTAATATAGATCCAGTGATTCATCATCTAGCATAAATATTGTAGAACATAAAATTTAAAAAAAAATTGTTGCGAACATATTTCCATGCGCCAACCGTTTTTGAGATATCGGTAAATAATACTTTGCATGTAGTTATTGAAGCCAATCTCCTTCAGATCTGCTTGCTCTTTTTGCTTCTTTTACCATCTTGTGAAGAGTCTTGGGAGAGTGAACAATGCCAAATATATCACGGGTCGTTAATGTTTCGAATAAAATTAAATTAATCAGAATCAAAAGCTTACTCAAACCATTTAAAAAAATTTATTCAGTTTTTTTTGCTTTCATACCTTATACATAATGCAAGCTATGTATTTTCTCAAAAAGATCGGTTATTTATTTGACTTAGAATAAACTTTTTTTTTTATTAAGAAAAATCTGAATTCTAAAGGATACCTTGATATATATCTTAAAATTAGCCACCTATCGAAATCCTTGCATGGAATGGAGGAATTTCAAAAAAGTAAAAAAGTTGCGATTATCATTTTCCAGCTTGATTTTTGGTCCTCCTGTATATTTAACTGTGACTATAATAGTCTTTATAATTGAATATTCCACACGCACCACATAAAAATGTAGCTCCAATATAGGTAGGCAGACGTGGCTGACATCCTTGAAGACACATCATCAGAGGCTTCTTTTAGCTACATTGTTTTTAAAATTATATTCGTGGAGAGAAAGATTCATTTGCCATTTGCTGTTAAAATAAATGGTATTTCTTAACACTACATTCTGGGAATCAAAGGATTAAGTCAGGAAGAGGTTTCCAACATCTGTACACATTTTTGGTTTTCGAATGAACCCATGTGTATTTAATTCAATTTTTTCTTGCCAAGTATATGGCGTTTTCTCCTATTAAACTGCTTTTGCACAGAAAAAAGATTAAATATTCTTCAAATTGTTTCATTAGATTGTAAAGATAAATTTTCTTTGAACCCAGAATTCTGAATGTACATAGTGAATATTCTCTTGGCTGTTTTGAATTAATAAATATTTATTTTCAAAAATTGTTAAAGTGATATTTGTTAATATGTTTATATGTGATATTTTTATAAAATAAACAATACCGACCATAAAAAGCCTTTGATTACATCAATAATACATCACATCCACCTGGCACTCTATGTATCGGGTGTTTTTTTTGGGTGATAGAACTTTCGATAGAGATAATTGTGATTTAACAGAAGGTAGAAGCGATGTTGTTTTGCCATTTCTGTTCAGTAAGCATTGACAAATTATCATGGAAAGACTCACGCCGCAACAACGTTTACAAACTGTTGAAATTTATTTTCAAAATCAGTGTTCTATTCACCAATCTTATAGAGCACTTCGTGAAATTTATGGTTTACATAAACGTCCATCAGTGCAGCTTATTCGTCGAACTATCGATAGATTTCGGACAACATTTTCTCTACTCGATACAACAACAACAACAAGACAAAGAACTGTACGTACAGAAGAAAATATCCCTGCTGTAAGTCGTATTTATGATGATCCAGATTTGTCTATTCGTCGACATTCACAGTTGGACTCTGTTCATCCACCACATGGAAAATTTTGCGTAAAGATCTTGGTCTACACCCATACAAGATTTAGAGCCACTCGACCATAATAAGCGTTGTTTGTTTGCTGATTGGACCCTAGAAGAGCTTGAAGTTGATCCACTTTCTTATCGTAAAATTGTGTTTAGTGATGAAGCTCATTTCTGGTTGAACGGCTATGTAAACAAACAAAATTGCCGTATATGGAGTGAAAACAATCCTGAAGAAGTAATGCACAAACAATTTTTCGAGAAATGGTCCAATTAATTGGCCTCCAAGATCATGCGACATAACTCTACTGGATTATTTTCTTTGGGGTTATGTCAAGTTATTGGTTTATGCTGATAAACCAGAAACAATAGATGCTTTGGAAGCCAACATAACTCGTGTTATTGATGAAATAAGGCCTGAATTACTCGAAAAAGTGGTCCAAAATTGGTCTGGTCGAATGCGGTTCCTCAGAGCTAGTCGGAAATTATTTTCAAAATATAAATGTCATAGAATTGTCTTTCAAATAAAAAAAAATTTGGTTTCAATCTTAATTTAAGTGTGTTTTATTTCAATTTTAAGTTCTATCCCTCTAAAAAAATAACACCCGATATTTTAATTTTGCATGGTTCTTCCTATTGGTAGGTTTGGATTTGATTTTCTGGTTCTTATGACATATAAAGCTAGGTAGGTAATGATGAAAACTCTCTTTTTGATACCACCAAACACTGGGATACTTTATTGTTCTAGCTTGCTTTTTGTTCTGTCCTTATTAAGTTATTTATTGTCTAATTAATTGATGATACCCTAAAGAGATTTTTGGTTTCCCTTCCAAGAATTACTCATTCAAAAATCGCTGTGTTCATTTTCATCAACAATTAAAAATTGAATTATCCATTAGAAGAAAATGGGAAGGCATAATGAATTATTAATAAGGAATGAATTAACAGGATTTATTTTGGAATGTTACAAATTTATGAAACAATATGCAAAACCACTAATCCTTCTTATGATTCGACATCAGAAATGTATTTATTTCTGCATTTGTGCATGGTTAAATAATTTTATTGACTAGAATTATAAGAATCACAAATATTCAATTTGAATACAACACATAGAGACAAACTTCATAATTGGTAACAATAATAACTACCCAAAGTTTGAATACAACAGAGTTTCTTCAGTTTAATCAAAATTACAAATATGATAACTCAAAAATGACTGCAATTTGCCAATGTTCTCGTCAAATATAAATGTTCAAACACAAATAAAATGTGGAAATTCTTTCTCTTAATCATATCATTTCAGAGAATAATTCATATTCATAAGATCAAGTCAACTTGAATTTGAAAAAGTAAAACTACTCAGAGAAAAGAGACATACTTATAAATATGACTGGAGAATTATAAAATTCTAAGAAAAATAAATTATTATATACAAGAACTTACGAATATACAATATACAATATTTGGTTGTAGTTGTATAAATTAAGACACATATAATGCAATTAATTTTCAAATACTGTAAGCATCAATCCATCGAAATGAAATTTCAAATCACTTTTTATTGGAAAAAATATCTATTTTAAATCTACAATCTCCATTCATTTCACCTCATTTTGAGACTCATTCACAGGACAGTTCCAGAAGTACACTAAAGAAGCTTATCATCGTTATAGAACTAATATGCTAGAGTGTGTACAAACTTACAATATAGTGAAAAGCACTGACATGAAGTTAGAAGCTACTGCACGCTTGTTCAACAGTTCGTTTCCCCTGAACATTTCAAATCTGTGAATCAATTTTTAAAGAAGCCATATAGGATGAATAAAAACACAAAATTCTGTATTCTGTCATCTGAAAGTCAAATAAACATCATTTTTTGCAATATTTTCCTAAAAATACATGGTTTAAAGTCTCCAGCGTTTTCCCTTTGATCTGCATATTCATACTATTTGGCTAAGCTAGAGCATAGTTTATAGCTTTAGTTTGTCTCATTCTGGAAAGGTACCATATGAATATGATCTAGGAGTTTTTGACAGTGAATTATAATTGATTTATCCTTTAGTAAAAGCATAGTTTTAGTAAAAACATAGCATGTTTTTCAACTACAAAATATGATATATTAAATATCATAATGTTAAGGTATACAGAATTTTTCTATTCATTTAATTTTGATGGGATTGAATCCCTTTCCAAATTGACTCACTCAAAAATTTATTTAAAATCAAGGATTTAACATTCAGTTTACTTACTTAAAAATCCTGTTCGCCAATTTGAAAAAATTTGGATAAAAATGGTTGTAACAGACTCATTGTGCAGTGTTTGAAGTATTTTTTGAGCAGGTAAACGATTTTTAAAGTGTTGAAGCATCAGAACATCTTTGGGAAGGTACCCAGCTAAAATAAAACTGAGTAGAGAAATCGAACTATTTTTTTTTTGCATTTTCTTCTTTATTTTGGGTACTTCTCGAACTATCTATATCTAACAAATTCAATGTTTGATAACATAGCCTCAATTGTCATAAAAGTAAATCAAATTCATGTAAAAGTCATGGGTTAGTAGATATCCATAAATAATTTTGTGAAAAAGTCACGATAAAAATCTACTATAACGTAGTTGTCTCCAATTGAAAGCAATAGTTTGGGAATATTTCGAATTCAATTGTGTCCAGTATTCAATAGCATTATATACCTTTCAATACTTAAAACTTCAAGATTTTCGCATTTTTTGCTGATTATTTCCACCTTCATACTTTTAATACAAGCATTATCTAGTAACTGTTTAACATTTGTCTGAATAAAACTCAAATTGCAACGGTAAACCCGAATCCAAAAAAGGATCACATTCATTACATAGCCCTTACAACACAAAATGCATTATCCAGTATTCACTAAAAACTCTTTAAAAACGTACAAAATAAGTTCCTTCACCTGTGTTTAGCGGAAACTATTCTATACCGAAAGTATTAGTTTCCTCTACGGCTAACAGCAACTTCTCGTACAATATTTCTGAAGTTGGATAAGCTGGCAAATCGAGCCGATTGAAACAAGTGTGAGCCCTTGGAAGACTGTTTGGTTTTCCCCATTTTTCTATGCAGAACTTTCTGTGACCTATCGAACCTCTCAGCGCTGAGAATCCTTCGAACGGTATACTTGAGGTTCCAGTAACAAACTGGAGAAGTCTTAATCTCTGTTCATTGGTAAATCTGGAAGGAAACAGAGACTCATTAGTTGTGGAATTCACAAAATAATAAATATACGAAAATGATGAAATTACGATTTCAATATAGGATTATAATCAATCTTTCTCATTTTACTTTTCATGTGAGTAGGTTTTTGGAAAGAGTAGCTTAGAAAATATAATTGGTTTTTATTCCAATCAGTTCTACCTCATCTTAAAAAAGATCTTCGCAATCATTCTATATTGAGTGGTTCAGAGCAAAAGTGGACCAAGTCCAAAAGTAAACAATTTTTTTGTTTTTTCCCTTTACGATAGTAAATAATGTTAGTTATTCGGTGCAATAAAGAACAAAGACTGAATTTCAATACTGATCTTCCTCCTTCCGAGGGATAGTGAACTAACTCCAACAATATGATTGTATCGGAAAAAAATTGAAGGGAATCCATAACAGACTGCTTTACAGTCTTGTTTTTGATTGTATTGTGAGACTAAATACATTTTAAGGCACCTTACACTGATACTTGTCGAATGTGGTATGAACTACAGCTGAAGATGTCAAATGAATGTCATGAAACAAAGAAAGTAGCAATTCGACTGGAAAAAGACTTGCACTTTGGCAGAGCTCAGCAATGTAGAGATTGTATGTACACCAAATGGAAGCAAGTCGGCAATATGTGATGGAGCATATCTATCGCCTTGTCTTCGCCACATTCCTACAAGACTGTTTCAGCCCATAAGACAAAATCGTAAAACAATACCCTGGTTTTCGGTCGTCCAATGAAAGTGTTCTAATGGATGATTCAACCTGACAATCAAGTGTCATGTTAAAATGACTGTCCAGTAGTACTGGTTCCAGAAAATAATCCAGCAACATGAAGTCGACTCCTATGTTTACATTTCTCACTTCTTGCACATGATTTGGGAAAACTGCTGTCACTACTCAGTTTTTTGAAGCACAATAAACGAGAAAGGAGTCATCTCTACCTGATGTAGTGCTTCTTCGTCCTTGACCAGGTCTTCTACTGAACAGACCAATCTCTTCGTAATGTTCAAATAGTCGTTGTCATTTTCTTTATTTAAAAGAGGAGAACAAGTTTCATTTGAGTACAACTGCAGTGAATATATCATAGTCAACGATCTAACTGGTCATGATACTCAAAGAAGAATAGTGAACACTAAACAACTTCCTGCTCAAATCTTGAAACTTGTTTTTACGATACGAATTTAGGATGCTTACCTCTCAATAGCTTGCCAAAACCACACAACTACAGGATGTTGGTCATGATAACCTCCTCTATATTCGGTATTATGCCTCCAGTCTGCTATATCAATTTCAGCAGTTCCTGCGATCACCAATTCCAATTCCCTCGCATCAAAAACACTCACTAGCCTAGGGTCAACTACTTCATAAAAACCTTTCACGAGAGATTCCGTTTGTTCTGAAACCCCTCGTTCAAGTCTCCATCTGACTATTCTCTCTAAATATTCCTGAAAAAAAAATCTTTTTGTGATAAGGATATTACAAAATTCAGGAATTCATTGCGCTAAAATCAAGTCGAATAATAAGCGATCTGGAAGAAATGAATCGTGAATTCACCTTTTTGTTTTTCTCAGTAACGGGAACATTTCTACCTCCTGGTTTGAGTTCCCTTTCTAAAACTTGCCCGAATACTTCTTCAGTTACTGCAAACGTTAATTCTAACTCCCCCTGAAGAGAAACATCGTGCTCTTTTATCCATTGGAGGGACTGATGAAATTCAAAATCTAAGCTTTCCAAATCCGACAAGGCAACTGGTAATCGGAGTAGTGCTTTATAGAATGGTCTCGTAAAGAAGGCGTCTAGAAGGTACTGATGGACTAATGCTAAACCAATCAATCTTCCACTGAATCTGAACCTGCATAAAAAGAAAATTTGTATCAAAACTTTTCTAAGAAGAAGGTCAAGTGTATGTATGATAACTTACCAGTCGTGGTAATTATCAACAAACGCAGACATTGGTGAAATTTGAACGGTGTAAGTATCATTTGCTGAATACTCAAAAAGACCATAGTAGGGATTGAAGAGTTCCCTGGATAGCAAGAAGAAAAACTCCCTCGAGGGTCCACCATAGTCTAGTCCTTCTTCGTTATCCCACACAACGCAGAGCTTTCCTTTCTGGAGTTCTTTCTTATTGGCTGACATAATCCTTCTGAAGGCATCTTCCAGTAAATGGTCTCTTCTTATATTAATTCTGTAAGATATGTTCCTTAATTAATCATATTTCGAACAAAGAATATTTCAGAATGCTAGGAAAAATTATGTTTTGAAGTTTTAATTTAGAGGAAAAAATTAAAAATCTTCATTCAACCTCGAGCATCAGTTTTTTAGTCGACAAATTCACTAAAAGCATGTGTTAATAACTTGATAAGTTTCCGGTCCGACACACAGATATCAAATATAAAATTGATAGTTTGTCAGAAAGTACGAAAATTCAGCTTAACTTAAAATTATTTCCGCACCTACTGTATTCTCCAGATTGGACTCCTAGTGACTTTAACCAGTTCGAAAATCTAAAAAAAAATGCTCGCTCTGAAGAGGTGAATGAAACACGCCTATTTTGAGGCCAAAGATAAAACATTCTTCAAGAAAGTAATCGCAAGGTTAGAGAAGCGCTGAAATGATGGTATCGCTCTTCAAGAAGACTACATCGATGAATAAAGTCAAATTTGATGAAAAAATTGTGTTTACTCTATTAAATCGGGGACTGCCAATGTGATTAAATAAAAGAAAATTGTACATCTCTTGCCTGTATATACTGAATCCTCTAAATATTATGAAGTGATATTGTAGTTTTACGAAAAAAATAAGGGCCCATCAGGAGCGCTGATAGCTCACCCAAGCTTGTAATAAAGAGTGGTGCAGAGCAACTTGCTGCTTTGAATTTGGCGCCCTGAAGCAACTGCTCTTCGAAGGAGGGTGAGATAGGTATAGTCGAAAGAGTGGATTTTAAAGTTTTAACCTTCTTGGTAAGGCAGTCTTGAAATTTAATCCGTAGTCCGTACAAATTAGTTTTAGTGCCGGAACTTAATGCACGTGATTTTGTTGCTCCAGAAAATGCCATGTACGCTTCTAAATTTAAAACTTGTGACTGTTTGATGTGCAATATTGCGAGTTGGTATAATTGGTCCATGGTTTTTTTTTGGAGAAAACACATGAATAAGAAGTTCTTTGAGCCAATACTCAACGAAATGGATGTGAAGATGTGTGATTTTAGCAAGACGGTGATACAGCACACACATCTCGTGTATTAATGAGTGTTTTTCATTTTCTAGAACGCCTCATTTCCTTGTGACGCGTTGTGACCAACATTTGTCAAGCTATAGCTAACATAGTCGATATACTGGAAATAGTGCACGAACACGAAGTAGATTAACGGCATTGACAATATCTGCCTGATATCGTATTTAAAACTGCGAGAATCTAAAGTCTATATGTCATACTTGATATTGCTGAAAGAATCAATTATACATCTGCATTACTTTTTCTTTTATTGAATTTCTAAATAAGGAAGTTGCTCTGCCACCCTATTGTTGAATTCATTTATTCATTGATTTATAACGGTTAAAACTGGTTGATATCGGATCAATTAAGAATTTAAAGTAAAAAAACATCAATAATAATATCCATTGTTTGAAAAATGTTGAATAATCATTATCCAAGAGGTTTGAGTTTAAGTTTATGTGAACGTTTGTTCACTCGTTCTTGAAAAAGTTGAGGTGAAGGTAGTATATAGATTATTTTAAGAGAAAACCGAGAACTGATCACATGAAAAAACCACTTAAAGGGATTGTCCATATTCTTCTTGTCGCTTAATTGGCACAACTGTCTTTTATACTCATGCAGGTTTTGAAGGTCTTTGTCATTCATTTTGTTTTGAGTGCTCCATTTTTTCAGTCTAACTCAGGTTTGGTTTGCGATTTATGAACACTGACAGCTCAGTGGTAGAGCATAGGACTCGTGACCGGAAGGTCCGGGATCGAATCCTGTTCAGGTGGGAAACCCTATAGAATAATGACCAAGTTTGAACTTTTCTCCTTCTAAAACTTGAAATACCACTTCGAGGCGCCCGTTTTCAGTCGATAGAAGACATAACAGAGAATTCACTGCGAGATTCCTGAAAATAGTGTAATTATTTTAGAAGGATCCTACTTTGAAGGCAATGAATTTTTTTTGTTTCATTATACGATTCTCAGTAATTTTTCCACACTGTAGTATCTGAAACTTGATGGCACCTACACTTTGCTAGATGTTATACACTAAACTGTTACTTTAGAGGTTAAATCAGCTGCACGTTTTGGTACTGCAAGGATAAATATAACGTTTCAAAATCCAAATCTGCAGAAATTTTTGATATGTTTCACTAAATTCACCAATGAATGTTCGCAGGTACGGTAAATATTTATGAAAAGTTGTAATTACTTTTTTTACGAACAAAAAGTTCTAGTGAAAGCAACAGGTTGTATCGCTACAAAGTTAAAAACAATTTCGAATCAATTAATATACCACTACATATCCTCATAATTTTGCACTTTCATTTTCTTCTTCTTGTTTTATATTATTATTTTGTTGTTGTAATGAACAATTATAGGACTGCTAGTTTTGTATTTTGTAAAAAATGAATTTCTCATTACGTATTGATAATTGTCTAGTCTTCTTTTAATATGTTTTGTTAACTCATAGTTCCTAATACATAAGTATTTCTATAAAAATCTTCAACATCCGTGGCGTTATTCAAATGATATAACAGAAAACTGGCGAGCAGAAAAAACGGGTTACTTGCTCATTACTGTTCAAATACCTTTCTTAATCAAAATTTTTACGAGAATCATGATATTTCTGAAATGGTAGGGAAAAGGGAACTGCCCAAAGAAAAATAAAACGTTTTATTGGATTTGCATAAAAATAATAAGCTTTTTTTGAAATAATCAGAAACTGCGACATTGAAAAAAGTATCGTAACTGAAAATTTCAGTATCAGTATGACGTGTGACGTCCCCTAGCTCTGACTGCAGCTTCTAAACGTCTTCGAATGCTCGTGATTAGCCTTCGAATATTCTTTTGTGGAATATTCTCGCATTCATGACGAAGGGCTTCACGGAGCTCCTATCAATTATTGTGCGATGGAACCATAGTTCTGACTCGCCTTCCCAGTTGGTCCCATAGATGTCCGATGGAATTCAAGTCAGGACTTCATGCTGGCCAGTTGAACCTTGAAATTCCAACCTCATTCAAGTATGCTGTCACTATTCGAGCTGATGGGCGTGCATTGTCATGCATAAAAATTCCCTGCCCCCCAGAAATGATATATAAGGTACCACGTGGTCCATAATAATTTCCTCTATGTTCCTTACTGCTGTTAAAGATCCATTTATGAAAACCAACTCTGTGCGACCCTCTAAAGACACACCTCCCTAGACCATAACGGATCCTCAACCGAATTTAACTCGCTCCTCTATACAGGCATCGGCGTATCTTTCTTCTGGGCGTCTATAAACGCGTCTACGACTATCAGCTCCCCGAATGCTGAATCTGGATTAATCAGAGAAAAGTACCTGAGCCCACTGAGTTTCTAACCAGTTTATGTGATTTCGTGCAAATTGAAGATGCGCAATTCGATGCTCTCTGAGGAAATCTGGACCTGTTGCAGGTCTGTATGGTTGTAAATTTGATACTGAGAGACGTCATCTCTCGGTCCACTCACTTTCTTTTACCAGCCGTACCTCCATCAATCGATTTCGAACTTCATCAGATTTAGAAGACTAGTGGAAACCATGAATCTGTTATCCCTCAACGATGTGCACCGTCTTCTACCAGATCCAGATCTTCTGGTCAGCCTGCCTGCCTCCTGATGCCATGTCAATATTCTTTGGACTGTAGATAGGGTAACATTACTTCTAGCAACAAATCTCTGGCTCAGCCCATTTTCAATAAGTGCCACTATTCTCGCACAATCTTCAATTGGTAAGCTCATTTCATGAAATTGTTTCTTTCGGAGAGTAGAAAACAAACTCTTCGATGAGCATTGTTGAACGCAACTGATAAACGATGAATTTATCATTATTCGAAGATGGTTTCTTTTATCAAGTTTTTCAGCCCATATATCTACATTTTGCGAATATTTAGTTGATTTTCTAATGAAAGATAGATGATGAACAAAATATTGTTGAATGAATTTGATCATGTGAGTATATTGGAAAAACAAGGGTAAAATCTTAGTGACCAGTTTTTTTTGCTCGACAGTGTATTAGGAGTAAAAATAAGTTCATGCGGTTTTGACAACATATGTCACTACCAGTTTGTTATTCCATTGTTTCGTCTGGCATCACCTTCATTTTGAAGTGTGAACCACATAGTTTCTGTGTGCCCTGAAAATGTCAACTTTTGTACTGAATAATATGTTTTTGCGGAAAGTTTTACCTCATTACTTCAATATGAAGAAAAAAGCTGCCATAAGTCATCGTATTTTAGTGGATGTTTATGGTGACCAGCTGAAGGAACGTGTCAATTTTGTACTGTGTTCCTACGTTAAAATTCAGCAAACCATGCAACAACGGTGGATTTTTCTGATGCATAGTCCAATTCAATTGTGTTTTTTCCATCAAAAGCAATGTTTTGTCAATACATGAAATGCTTTTTTCAATAATTTTGATGACACTAAAAGTTGTGTCACTAACACCATTGTCACTTTTGACCAAACGTCAACTTGTCAGAAAATTTTTATAGCTACCTTTGAAGATTAGTACTTTCTAACTGAAATATTAATTTTGTATTTTTGGCACCATTTTTTTTACACCGGAAACTTATCAGCTGACGTTATAACTACCTGACTAGCAGAGCTTTTCTTAGAACTTGATTTGTACAACAGAAACTTTTAGTTGAATTCAGATCAATATTAATAATTGAATTTTGAAGGTACAATCGGAAGTAGTCTCGTGTACAACTCACTTGAATTTTCCAGGACCTTGACCGTATCCTTTGCTCTCCAGCTTCCTATAGAAATTCCTCAGTTTCGCTTCGAAATCTCTCTTGTACGGTGCTGGCACTCTGTGTCTACTGAGGCCAGGAGACGCTATAGGAGAGGGTTGAGGCGAACTTCTAGGACTTCTTGCATTTGTTGTCTGTCTGCTGTCTACTACTGGCACATAAGACATGATCTCCTGCTCGAAGAGGCTGTAAAAAAACAGTAAGATAAACTTCAGTCACACTACCTGATTACTTAAAGCGAAAAATCTAGCATAATATGAGGATATAAATTTTTATAGTGTCCTTGAACACCTTTGTATGAGGTAACTAAAGGGTCTTTCAATATTTCAAAATATTCACTAGTCGGTTTTTAAAACATTTATCATATTAACATATGTTGCTTCGACTATATTCAGTATAGTATGCAGCTTCATGATGCAGGGTATAATTCCTCTCGATCGGTTGGAAGCCACGAAACAATATTATGAAAGCGGTAGCTCAGTTGTGGGTACTCAAAGTTTATTCACTGCAGAATTGGGCCAATCATCGGTACTCTGTGCAGGTTACACTATGCAAAAGTTTGAACGTGAGTTAACTTTAAAAGAGAATGATCCCCCAAAGAGACGATGAAACGTGCGAAGTGATGAGAAGAGTGCAGTTGCAGCGGCTTGTGTTGTCGATGAGTCAAATTAGTTGATTTCACGATGATTCCAACAACTGATGCTTTCTCAGAACTCAGTATGGAGAATATTGCGTAAGGATCTGGGACTGCATTCCCTTTGAAGTCGTATTGACTCAGGAACTAAAACCAAACGATCACAGATTCCGAAAAACTCGCTCTATGCAGCGGTTTATGGCATGGCGTCGTTATCGCACCTTATTTCTTCAGAAATGAATAAGGAAGATTCATAACCATGAATGGCGACCGCTATAGGACCACTGTACTCAAATTTCTATAGCCGAAACTTGAGAATATCAATATAGAAGAGATGTGCTTTCAGCAAGATGGCGCTACATTCCATATTACTGATGCTACAATCGCTTTGTTAAAGGTAAGATTTGATTATTAGATCATCTTATGACGTGTATAGTAATATTCGGTAAATGTCTTCATTTTGGAGTCGACCAGTATTGCGGAGAAATTTTTTCTGCAAGGTATTGCATCTTGATTTGCATCTCCACCCTTATAAGGTTCAGTTAACACAAGAACTTAAGCCAGCTGACCATAGAATGCGTAAATCATATGCCGATTGGGTGCTTAAACAACAATGTTTGGGTGACAATTTTTCGCATCGAATTTTCTTCAGCGACGAAGCACATTTTTCACTCTGTGGCTATGTAAACAAACAAAATTGTCGCATCGTGAAAATCCTCATGTAACTGATGAGAGACCATTACATCCGCAAAAAGTCACTGTATATTGTGCAATTTGGTCTGGTGGAGTGATTGGCCCCTACTTCTTTGAAAATGAAGAAGGGGTCACTCAAACCGTCAATTCTCATCGCTATAGCCAAATGATTACCGATTTTCTTGGCCTGAAATTAATGATATGGAATTGGAAGAGATGTGGTTCCAGCAGGATGGTGAAACAAGGTACACAACAAGACCTCTTTTGGCTTTATTGTGAGAAAAATTCCCAGGAAGCATAATTTCCCGTTTCAGCGATGTAAATTGCCTCGCCAAGATCTTGTGATCTATCGTCTTTGGATTTTTTGTGGGGTTATGCCAAAAATCGTGTTTGTACCCATAATCCTCAGACTATTGACGATTTGAAAACCAACATCCGTCAAGTTATTGGTGAGATTAACTCACAAGGATCGGGTCCTGTGGGAGATCACGCAATGGACGAGGTCCAAGCATTATATTGAAGAAAAAATTTTATCTAAATGAAAGAGTATTTTATTTACGTTTACTTTCGGAAGTAAAAGATGGATAAGCCTGTATAGATTCTTAAATTCAGCAGGAATACATGTGTTATTGATAAAAACCTACTCTTCCTAATTGTTTTTCTTTTGCATTGGTCTAGTATCATTGGAGTTCACGGGTGACATCTAAATATATCCCGTTTCGCCCAGTAGATAAATCCAGACAAAAATAAATGGGATATTTTGGAACCGATTTGAACAGAATGAATTCGACTCCACTCCTGCATACTCACAAAAACAAATTCGCATTTGAAGTTTACACCCGGTGGGTAATCAAATCATGCTTTTATTACGACGTTTTCCATTAATGAGAATGAGTTCCAAACTGTGAGCTAAAATAAAAAAAGGTTAAAAGCACTGACGTCAAGTCGGTAGGTTTTGCGCGCTTGTTCAACAGTTCAGTACTCCTGAAATTTCAAATCATTGAATTACTTCTTTTGAATGTCAAATAAACTTCATTTTGGTAATTTTAGAATTATTCTCCTGAAGAAACAAAAATCGCATGAAAATGGAAAATACATGGTTAAAAGGCTCCATCCTACTTCCTTGGATCTGCAGGGTTACATATAATTCTTCTAAGCCACAGAAAAATTTATAAACCTGAGTTAACGCCATCTTTTACTAATTAATTATCATTTTATATATGTCGATTTGGTTAAAAACACTGTTAAAAGCTATTTGTTTAATTCTCAAAGATAAAATAAGAGTTAATGAGAAGGAAAAATGGCGTTAACTCATGTTTATTTCATCATAAAAGAACTCACTTCACAAAAATACATTCGATTCACATTATCAACATTAACATTATCTTCGGAATACTACTCTGTCAAGAAAGTACCGGGAATTTTCAATTAAAACAACATTTTTACATTTAATCGTCAAAATTTATTGGGTCGCCTTCAAAATAGGCTCCATTTGCTCCAATACATCTATGCCAACGGCACTTCCAATTATCGAAACATTTTTTATAGGCGCTTTCCGGGATGGACTTTAGCTCTCGCGCCGAATTTTGTTTTATGGCTTCAATCTACTCAAAACGGGTGCCACGAAGGGGCAATTTTAGTTTTGGGAAGAGGAAAAAGTCGCAGGGAGCCAAATCCGGCGAATACGGTGGTTGCTGAAGCACGTTTGTTGAGTTTTTGGCGAGAAAGTCAGTCACAATCGTAGCTCGGTGAGAAGGCGCGTTATCGTCATGCAAAATCCATGAGTTGTTCGCCCACAAATTTGGCCGCTTCTTACGGATACGCTCACGTAAACGTTTCATAACGCCTAGGTAATACTCCTTGTTTACCGTCTGACCCTCTGGAATTAATTCGTAGTGCACCACGCCACGGATATCGAAGAAAACAATGAGCATCACCTTCATTTTCGAGCGGCTTTGGCTTGGTTTTTTCGGTTTCGGCTCATTTTTTGCCACCCATCCCGATGATTGCTGGCTTGTTTGCATATCGTACTCGTAGACCCAGGTCTCATCACCAGTTATAATGCGTTTCATGAATGTAGAATCGGAATTACAGCGATCCAGCATGTCTGAAGCAACCTGTTCGCGATGACGTTTTTGAAGAAAATTCAGGTCTTTCGGTACGAGTCGTGCGGCGACCTTTCTCATGCCCAAAATATCAATCAAAATCGTACGTGCGGACTCGTGGGATATCTTAAGATCATGTGCTATCTCTCTCAAGCTGGTACGACGGTTTTCCAGCACCCTTTCCTTAATTTTATCGACGTTATCTTCGATCGAACGAGGCAAGTCTTCGACCACTTCACGACCGTCCTTGAAGGCTCTGTACCACTGATATGCACGAGTTTTCGATAGAGCATTATCACCAAAGGCCTTTTGCAACATTTTCGATGCATCGGCACACGAAAATTCATTTGCAACACAAAACTTTAAACAAATTCTTTGCTCAACGTAATCACCCATAGTAAAAATCGGCACGCACTCTGACATCGACTGACTTAATCAGCTGTTGCAAACACACTAGTTGACAGATCCCGCTCAAGCTTGGCATAGTAATTAAGGACACTGGTACCAACCTAGGAAAAAAAAATTTACCTGCCTTATTGCCCCGCCAGATTTAAATCGATAATTCCCGGTACTTTCTTGACAGAATGTATGTAAAAGTGTTGTAAAATTTAATGAAAGTATGAAATTTGTATTCCTACGATCATTAGTTCGGCACTTATGGAAAATAATATAGGTTCTAAACCCTCATTATATCAAATTATTTTTCTTAAAATTGTACACGAATTTCTCAGATGTAATATATCCATCATTATTGTACGTGACTCAATATTTGTATCGATTATATTTTTGTCAATAAGGGAGATTTGTTTGCATTGAGATAAATGTATAAATAAACCAGATCTGTATTAATCACAACAAGAGTCAATAGTTTAAGTTGTTAAATTATGATATTAAAGGAAAATATGAGATAATCTGAAGGTATAGTAAATAGAACAATCGTTGTTACGTTTTCGATAATTCATTGTTTATAAAATTTAATTTGTCAGTAATAGTTATATCTTCACGTCTACACTTAACACTTTTCATTTATTCTCTACTAAGTAACATTTATTTATATTGACATGTGTAATATTCTAGTTTTGTATTTTATCACAGAATATTCTGCTTTTGTATTGTATTTAATTGTTGCTGAAAATGAATACATATAACATATTTTCACCTCTTTACTTTTCAAATCATATTTTTATTATTTTGATTTGTCCTTTCCAAAAATAAGTTTCATGAAATTTTTAGAAAATTGTGGGCGTTAAGCAAGCGAGGCCATAACTGATATCTGCATATTTATCCTTATCAACGGAGATACACGTAAATTGCAAAATATTAGGTGCGAAGCAGGTATAAATGTGTGTCATATCCTGTAATTGATAATAATATAGGAATTATTTCATAGGAATATTCATGACTGAATAAGACAGACTTATGAATAGTAAAACGAAAAATTTGAACTTCGTTAATTGTTCAATATATTTGAATGAGATTTTCTGCAAAAAAAACACCCACTCTGCTTTTCTTTGATTCATAAGAACTCAAGTTACCAAATGATGATATACTTTTAATTATAGCTTACCAAAAGGGCAAACTGTACCTAGTGGTCAAGGTTATATAAGATCGAAACCTGTTTTCACCGTAATATCGAAATTATGATTCTTTGGTGGTATATTTGGATCCAACTGTTCTTCCTTGAGGCCGTCAAATAAATAAATTTAAAACTGATGTTAACTGGATCCAAAATAATTTTATTAAAATTGTAAATGAAGTTGTGTGAGTGGTACGAGTTCAATTACAAAGTTCATCGATTGTATACTTTTTGCGCGCTTATTACAGGAAACTGCTATCGTTCTGTCCGTCCGTATACACTTTTAACTTTCAAACGGCGAGAGTTATTTTTTTCTTACTTTTCCCAATATTTTGGAGAACATCCGATAGATCTGAAATTTAGTGTTTAGGACAAACATAGTGACGTGCAAGATTCATTAAAATAAAATAAAATTAATTTTATATTTTTTGAAATACGAAGTTTCCGTTGTGGAAATTCTAAATTGATTTTTGAAGATGTTTTGCCTCTTTAAGGAATTTTTTGAAGGAATTAATTTTGAGCAAGTTGTTTTTGAAAAGGTTCTTGAGGTTATGTTTTGCATTTTTGGATTTGGTTTTCATTAAAAAATGCGTAGGATACACATTCAAGTATTTATTTAATAATTTCACTTAATGACTTATATTTCTTAGAAATCTCTTATTCCTTTCTGGTACTGTTTAATAAGTGATACTTTTTAAATGTCTACTAAATTGGAACAGTGTTTTTCTAAGACATTTATTTTATTTAATTCTTAAAGATTTTTACTAAAACTTTTTATGAAATCAAAATTAACGGGAGGTTAACAGAATAAATTTGTATGATATTTAAAATTTTATTATAATACTTCTTTTATCTCTTTTTATTACATTACATTTTATGTATAAAATAAAATAGAAAAAGGCTTTTTACTTGATAGAAGAAATATAACAAAATTTGAATATCAAAACAGATTTAATCTGTTAGTCTTCTACAATTTTAATTTCAAAAAAATTTTTATTCAAAAAAATTTTAGAATTAAATTAATGTCTACAATAAGCACCGCTTATATTTAATAGACGTATAAAAGTTTTTTGAATGAAAATTTTTTTGAAATTAAAATTGTAGAAGACTAACAGATTAAATCTGTTTTGATATTCAAATTTTGTTATATTTCTTCTATCAAGTAAAAAGCCTTTTTCTATTTCATTTTATACATAATATATGATTATATTTAGGCTTGAATAATTCTCATTATGGAATGTCAATGGTGTGAGAAGACCATAGAATGCCATACAGTTTTCTGTGATTTTGTGACGAACTGACTACCTGGTTTTAAAAAAAAAAAGTTCCTAGGTATGATATAGTGATGGTTAGTTGATTTTGATATTTAAATGTTATCTAGGTTCGATGAAGAGATAGAGAATACGGATATTCTAATTGTTTTTTGAAGATATATTACATGTTTTGAGAGATTTTTGAATTAACTTATTTGAATATTTAAATATATTAAATATTTCAAATAAATTATATTTTTTGATTGAAACAAATTGTAGAATTTACTATGTTTTACTACCAATAAAAATATATTTTACACATTTTCTTGTGACTCGAGTTTCGGGAAATGAACTATCCCATCATCAGACAACTGAGGACCTAACAGTGGTACAGAGGTATTTAAACAAAAAAATTTTGTTTAAATACCTCTGTACCACCTAACAGTGGTACAGAGGTATTTAAACAAAAAAGTTTTGTTTAAATACCTGTGTACCACTGTTAGGTCTTCAGTTGTCTGATGATGGGATCATTTCGCGAAACTCGAGTCACAAGAAAATCTGTAAAATATATTTTTATTGGTAGTAAAACATAGTAATTTCTACAATTTGTTTTAATTATGATCAACTACCAAATAGTAACGGCTGAAACAATTCAGTATATATTTTTTGAGAAATTCTTAAGTTGTGTTTTATGTTTTTGAAAAGGAATTGGTTTCACTATGGTAAGATCAGAAACAAATAGTCAGTCATACAACATATTTATTAGACTCTTCAGTAAAAAAAAACTGCAGAAGCCAAAAAAGTGAGATGAACAGTTCAGCCATACGGGGGATCGTTGCGAAAATTGTCGAGCAAACGTAATTTGAACTTATCAAATGAGATATTTCTATACTCAAATTTTAATTCATTCATAATTTTTGCCACTTGGTAGGAAAATGATCTCGTGAACAAGTCAGTTGAATGTTTCGGTATAGAAATACTTCATTTAGAGCGAATATTCACAGAATGAACACTAGATCGGAACAAAACTTTGTTGAAAAGTCTTATCGGTACTCCTTTCTTGATTATCTTGAAAAATAAAACCGAAGAATGAAATTTCCGCCTATCTTCCATGTCGAGCCATCCTGTTTTCTTGAGGGTATGTGTTATTGGATCTCGTTTTCGAATTCCGTGAAAGAATCTCAAACAACGATTCTGAAGCATCTGTATTCGATTCTTATCAAAGACTGTTAAGCAAGGACTGTAGACAACATCACAAAAATTTATATGTGACAGTACTAGGGATTCACAAAGCAATATCTTGTCCGATCTATTGAGGTAGTTTCTATATTGATATAAGAGTCTTAGGATCAAGTAAGCTCTGCTCAGCGAATTGGATATAGTAAGTCGTAAGTCAGTATCAATTGTCAAACCCAAATTCTTGGTACTATCCACAAACGAACAACGTTTCCATTCATTATAATGCTGTGACCATAATTTTGCAAGAACATTTTTCATTGCTTTTTTCTCCCAAAAAGTTGGCACATGGATTTATTAGAATTCAAACGCAGGCAATGTTTCACTGATATCTCGTATATGACGTTCAAATCGAAATTAAGGGCACCACTGCCTATCGACATCCATGAGGTTTGAAGGAAAGTTTTAGCTGACTATCATCAGCGTAAAAAAAAGAAGTGGCTGAAAGGCAGACATTAGCGAAGCATGATATATATATATTATAAAAAGTAGCGGGCCCAAGATAGATCCCTGTGGAATTCCACCGCTCAGTCTCAAGTATGTTGATGTTTTATCATCAATGCCTACTGCCTGAGATCTACATTCAACAATGCCTTAGCTTTCCGTGAAACACCAATGTAATTTAATAAGAAATGAGCTTCATCGCTAAACACAATTTTACTATAAAAAAGTGGATCAACTTCAAGCTGTTCTAGGGCCCAATCAGCAAACAAACGACGCTTATAATGGTCAAGTGGCTTTAGTTCTTAACCAGTTGGATCTTGTATGGGTGTAGACCAAGTTCATTACGCAAAATTTTCCATATGGTGGATGCACAGAGTCCAAATTGTTGTGAACGTCGAGGAATAGACAAATCTGGATCATCATTAACACTATGACTTACAGCAGCGATATTTTCTTCTGTACGTACAGTTCTTTGTCTTGTTGTTGTTGTTGTTGCATCGAGTAGAGAAAATGTTGTCCGAATTCTATCGATAGTTCGACGAATAAGCTGCATAAGATGGACGATTATGCAAACCACAAATTTCACGAAGTGCTCTATAAGTTTGACGAATAGAACACTGATTTTGATAATAAATTTCAACAATTTGTAAACGTTGTTGCGGCGTGGGTCTTTCCATGATAATTTTTCAATGCTTACTGAACAGAAATGTCAAAACAACATGGCTTCTACCTTCTGTCAAATCACAGTTATCCATATCGAAAGTTCTATCACTCTAAAAAATATCCGATATTTAATCAATTCGATATATTTTTGCAGTACGCTGAGATATGACACGGCTATGAAGCAAGTAGACGTTCCTTATCAATTTCGAGAAACCTAAACAATAATTTGAGAATTATCATAGCAGAGCACACATAGGAATCGAGAAAACTGCCACAATCTAATTCACTCCCTGTTATCACGACTCGATTCTGCTCAAGCGAAACGCAGCTTGTGGCCGATTGCTTTGTTTGAGAGAGATTGGAAACCAGCGGAGAGACCATTAACATTGTTTGCCTATTAGAAGAGCGAAAGAATTAGAAGTGAAGAAAAATATTCAAATTGGCCTCGCGAGCTGCTAGAACGACGGGATCAATTCGTCAGCCGGTTGGAACTTCGCATGCTCAAGGGAACATTTTCAATTTCCTGGAATCGTTTGGTAGTCACGTAAAGCATCGATCTCTTCCATTCCATTACGGCCCAACAGATATCGGGCCGCACAAGAGGAATATGACAACCTCTGACATTCTCGGCCATTAAAATTGAATAAAACAGCAACATTAAGCCTTTAAGAAGGCTCAATATGAAATTTGAGAAATGAAGGTTCGTTCCGGATTCTATTTTTGGATATAATTGTAGAGGGTCTTTCATTAACAGCGCTCCATTTTGTTTAGTGAATAAAACACATTATTTATTCGAAAATTATTGAAATTTTCATTTCATTATAAAGTACAATGGATACCATTAGTAATGAAATAAAACATCATCTAAATGTCCACCACGAAAACTCTGGCAGGAATGAAGTTGTTGAACCCAATTTTCCATGACTCTCTCACACAAATCAGGTCGTAAGTTAGCAATTACCCGTTCAAAATTGATCTGTAAATTGATTGCCTGGATAATTGCTGTAAATCAATGCATATGCAATGTAAATCAATTAAAGTGCAGGAATGGGGAAGATAACTTATAGGTCCATGTCATGAAATAACCGAATTTTGATTTCAATAAAGTCATCCTGTCAGTGGCAGTATGACAAGTGAAACAACATGTTCTGCAAATCAAGACGAACCAATTCAGGCCATAAAAAATCAGTCAACATTGAACGATAACGATTTCCATTGACAGTTACCGCCTCATGAGCTTCGTTGAAGAAAAAATAAGGTCCAATGACTCCTCCAGCATAAAATCCGCACCAAACAGTAAGTTTGTCAGAATGTAACGGCAGTTCTTGATGTTCTTCAGGTTTGTCACTACTCCAGATATGGCAATTCTGGGTGTTAACATAACCGTTTAACCAGAAATAAGCCTCATCGCTGAGAATGATTTTCTCTTGAAACTCTGCATCATTTCCGAATTTTTCTAAGCACCAATTACTGAATATACGACGCTTAAAATGATCTGTTTGTTTGAGTTCTTGGATTAAAACAATTTTGTGTGGATGTAAACTATGGTCTTTTCGCAAAAATTGGCCACAAAGACGTCTGGTAGAGATGCCTAGTTCTTGTGAACGTCAAGAAATCGATAAATTTTGGTCTTCACGAAAACTTTCACGTACTATTCACTTCTTGCATTTCTTTGTCTCACTGTCACTGTTTTAAACTTCCCCACTAACCGTTCAACTGTTCTTTTATCCGGACGATTATAAAAGTGGAGTTAAAGCACGTAAAGTTAGAGCAATTGATCGCGATTTTTCATAATGAATTTGGATTATTTGTAAAAGTTGTTGGAGCGTGTACCTTTCCATGATTGAATGGTTGACATTGACAAATACAACTGTCAATGTCACAAATAAATAATGGCCGCCAGGCCTGAATAATGTCAATTTAAAAATGGGGCCTTTGCATTGTAAGACTCTTTACAAATGAATTTTGTTTCAATAAAGACGATTATTGTTATTAATTGCCAATAATTTTGCAAGAAGGTGTGTCATTCAAATATTGCAGGGTTTATTTTCTTACTTCGGCGAACGAAGCAGGAGGGTTGTTTTGCAAAATTTTAAAATAGCCGCTTGTAATTTTTAGAGGTATTCCGACAGATTTTTTCACGTATGAACAACTGCTACAACGGCAAAAAAGAAAGGGGTTTTGCATAGAATTGTAACTGACGATGAAAAGTGGGTCCATTACAATAATCCAAAACGTCCGGCGACGTATGAATACCTCATCATCAGCTGTCAAGCCAAATATTCAAAGCGAGAAGATCATGCTGTGTATTTGATGTGACTAGTTGGGTGTGGTGTATTATGAGCTGCTACAATCGAACCAAAGGATCACAGGGGAGGTCTACGGACGACAATTGATGCGTTTGAGCCGAGCATTGCGAGAAAAACGGCCGCAATGCTTCGAAAGACATGACTGGGAAGTCCTTTCCCATCCGTCATACAGCCCAGACATTGCTCCTTCCGATTACCATCTTTTCCGATCGATGTAATATGGCTTGGCTGACCAGAACTTCTCCAATTACGATGAAGTCAAAAAAATGGGATACATGGATCTTCACTCCCCTGAATCTTTCCGTTCGAAGGTTAGCGTGTTTACGGACGAACAGGTCGGACAAAATCACTTTTGATCTCGGATTCTTCATCACTGAGTCCAACATGTCGTTGAAGATCATTTTCTGCTCAAAATTCGAACACAACAGACAATTGGGCAAACCGATAGCAATTAAAACAAATTGTAGAAATTACTATGTTTTACTACCAATAAAAATATATTTTACACATTTTCTTGTGACTCGAGTTTCGGGACAACTGTCACAAGAAAATGTGTAAAATATATTTTTATTGGTAGTAAAACATAGTAATTTCTACAATTTGTTTTAATTATGATCAACTACCAAATAGTAACGGCTGAAACAATTCAGTAAACCGATAGCACACTATTCCCTGCAACAATCACATTTTTTTCTGAGAATTCTCATAATACTGACAAAGACTTTACTATGTCGATTGATAAATTTCCGGTCTGATACGCAAATGCAAAAGTACAATTTTTGTTAAAATGTACTAATCCTCAACAGATAGCGTTAAAATTTTTTTGACGATCTGACGTTTGCTTCGTGAGTTGAAATCTTTCTAGGGAAACAACTTTTGTGTTTTTCAAAACATTGAAAAGAAGGTATTTCGTGTGTAGATAAAACAATGGTTTTAATTGGAAATTAACAAGATGATTGCAGATTTGCCTTTGATCTTAAATGATGAAAGTTTGAACAGGAAGAGGCTCAGTTTATTAGAACAAAACCACCTAAAAGAACGCCGACTAGATTCGATTTCATTTTAAAATCCTCTTCAGGGCTAGTTTTATTATTACGGTTTCAGCTCAGCCGTGGTGAACATTTGAACGATATCTTATTCCGGACATATCTGCATTGTTCAAACGTCAAAATAAAGCAAGTTGATACTCGTATGTCAGACTTTTGATTTTAATTAAAAACATCCTATCATTCTTAATAAAGAACCTTTTAGATTAGGAAATTGCAACAAAGGTCGTTGAGAAAGGTTATTTACAACTTTAGTTGCTCTTTCATATCGATTTCCGTCCATAATCTGATTCATACTGATTAGAATATAAAAAGTATAGAAAGAAATGTTCGCTTTCCCACATAAAATATATAGGGATCATTTTCAGAGTTTGAGGATACAGTTGTCAAGGGCTGAAACGATATAAAACGACAGCGAAACTTGAAAATGTAAATATAAATTAATAAACAGTTCTCACGGTGAAAAAAATCCATAAAAATCTCACGGACAGCATACTTGACAGGAGTACATCTCGTAAACTTTCGGAGAGAAATTTATGAAAATTGATACAGAAATCGAGTTAATCTTTGCGATAATTATCCAAGCTGTTTATCCTGATCAATCTTATGTAAGCAGTTGAAATTACGAGTGGATATTTATATATCGGGTATTTTTTCTAGAGTGATAGAACTTGAAATTGAAATAAAATACATTTATATTAAGATTGAAGCCCATTTTTTTTGAAAGATAATTTTATGACATTTATGTTTTAAAAATAATTTCCGACTAGATCTTAGGAACCGCATTCGACCAGACCAATTTTGGACCACTTTTTCTAGTAATTCAGGCCTTATTTCTCCAATAACACGAGTTAAGTTTGGTTAACATAGCCGTTCGACCGGAAATTAGTTTCATCACTGAACACAATTTTACGATAAAAAAGTGGATCAACTTCAAGCTATTCTAGGGCCCAATCAGCAAACAAACGACGCTTATTATGGTCAAGTGGCATTAGTTCTTGAACCAGTTGGATTTTGTATGGGGGTAGACCAAGATCTTTACGCAAAATTTTCCATGTGGTGGTTGCATAGATTCCAACTTGATGTGAACGTCGACGAATAGGCAAATCTGGATCATCATTAACACTATGACTTACAGCAGCGATATTTTCTTCTGAACGTACAGTTATTTGTCTTGTTGTTGTTGCATCGAGTAGAGAAAATGTTGTCCGAAATCTATCGATAGTTCGACAAATAAGCTGCACTGATGGACGATTACGTAAACCATAAATTTCACGAAGTGCTCTTTAAGTTTGGCGAATAGAACATTGATATTGAAAATAAATTTCAACAATTTGTAAACGCTCTTGCGGCGTGAGTCTTTCCATCATATTTGCTGAGAGCCATTCCAGTTACTATCATGATTTTTGGAGTGGTCGATGAATTTTTTTGATGTCGGATGTATACAAAGTTTTTCAGCATGATTGTTCAATTGAGAAATTGGGAGTTGCAAGGAAAAAATACAGTTTTTCCTAAATATTATCAGCAGATTCACATGGAAAACAAATTTGATGACTTCTCAACTCTCTTGAAAATGTTCAAAACGATATATATATAATCTTTACGAATATGTAAAACATTCAATGAAATAATGCATTATTCTATTACTTCAAATTTGATACATATATCAAATTTTAAACGCTGAATATGGTTTTTTTTCTGCAAGAAAACCTTAAAAAATTGTGAACAAATATTGAGAAATAAGGAAATGTAGATTAAAAATAGATGTAATATAAATATTCTTATGAGTGAACAATACTCAATTTTTTATTCGATTGATACAGTCTTTACTGGATGGAAATTCATTTTGAAATAAATATAATTATAAAGATCAATTTCTATTGAGAAAATTTTAGAATTCTCAACAATTTTCAAATAATTGGTAATCTTTATTCATAAAAAACATATTCTTTATGAAAGAATCTGAAAATTTTATGAAATATAGTTTTTTTTTCCAATACTTTAAATTAGTTCAGATTAAATTCGGAACACATACGAAACTTTCAATACTGAAGTTTTTTTTACTGCAAACTTATAGATGGTTGCTCAAAAAATTGTGAAAAAAATTGAAAAATTAGAAGATTTAGATGATAAATGGAATAAATATAAACATTTCGATGGAAAAATACTTCACAATTTTTCAGAATTTGTTGCAATTTTTACAGCATGAAGAAAAATAAATGATAATCTTTCTGAGTGTACCTATAAAAATTTGACAAAATTTTTTTTTGTTCTAATACATGAAATGGATTCACATCAAAATCAGACCATCTAAATAATTTTCTAAGAAATAATACAAAATATTTACTTCAAACTTTTACAATTATGTTAGCTCAAAAACAGTGTAAAATATTGAACAATTAAGAGATGTAGATGAAAAATACAGGTAATAACATTCTTATAGGAACTAAATACACTTTTTTCTTAAATTCTTAGCAATTTTTACAGCGTGAAGAAAAATAAGTTACTTTTAACAAATTCAAATTTATTTATAACCTTCTTGAATAATGAATGAAATTCAATTTGCACAATATCTACATTAATAACTTCATCACGTTCTTCAGCTTGGTGAAACCACAGTGCGATGAAATAATTGTTGTATATGAGTAAGGAGTTACTCGAGATTGCATTTTTTTTACTATTCATTGCAGAGCCAAGTAATAACTGAATCCATCAAATAATTACATCTTGAATATGATTGATTCATGAGCAATCTTTAAATAATATTTAAATAAGGTTATTCTGATTTTCACAAATTTATTGATATGTTCACAACAATTGTTTCGCTATCACAGTACATCATCAGGCAAGATCACATTTTGAATTTCTATTAAATATTATTTAATATGGATTTTCACCAAGTAAGGACTGATACATTTCAATATATGAGCAATCTTTATTAATAAATCTGTAGTACATAGATGGAATATTGTTTTTCCCTTTATATGATACCTGAAATAAATTTACATCAAATTCGGAACATAATTCAAATTCTAACGTTGAATATTTTCTTGTTGTAATATGACTTTTTACATATGGCGGTTCAAGAAATGTGAAAAAAATGAACGTAGATAAAAATTAGAGGTTTCGATGGGGAAATAACATAATTCTGGAGACTTCATTACATTTTTTACAGCTTGAAGAAAAACTATTGAGTTTTTTCCACAACCTGGCAAAACTTGAGAGAAAAAAGTGTTATTCATACAATTTATACACTATCGCACTTCGCTTCAAGAAAATTTTCACATAATTTCACCTACGTCATAATCACCCAGGTGATTAATCCGAGTGCTACACTTCGTTAAATCACAGTTAAGTGAACAATTAAAACATGTTATGGTGAAAGTAATTAACCAACATTCTGATTCAATTATAAATAGCCATTAAACATTTTTATTCTCTCTTTTTAACGTAGTTTAGAGATTTTAAAGACCTACAAATCGTTTCTTTTGTACCTTGCAAGGGACAACTTAAGCAACTAAAAACCGAGCAGTGAGAAAACCAATGATTCATTTAAAACGATTCAAGATTCAAAGAGTAACTGTTTAAAACGAAATTGCAATAATTATCTCTTAATGAAACATCGCTCTAAGTAGATTTGATTATTCCTTCACGATACTGGGGTATAATTTATCCTGGTGGTGTACAAGAAAACACAATTATACAAACCGGTCTGAAAAATGATGATGCTCTTCAATACCTTAAGTTTCTTTTGAATGAAACATCTTTTTCGTAATAAGACTGCAGTTCCGAGAGATCTTAGTATCTACACTAATAATGAAAACAGGCGAATAAGTTTGGGAATTAAGCAGGCTACATCTTGATAATGTTCTTGAAAATATATATAATGGGCTTATTTTGTTTCACAATCTCCATTTCGGTTCCTCGGTAGTGCAGGTTTAGTCCAATTCACTTATTTTAAACAATTTTACTGAGTTGACTTTCAAATTTTGTTTGCTTCTATTGTAAGCTAAGAATTTTCCAATATAGGTACGAGTACATATGCGATATGGAGACTTTAGTAGGTGAATTTTATCTTATCTTGTAGTTTATGAAAAGAACCTCATTTTTTGTATTACTAATTTTTTTTTAAGTTTACTGAAATCTAAATATTCATAATTTAAAATGTTCCTTTCGGTCTTCGAAAAAATCAGTAAAGAATAAGATTTATCAAACTACCATAGATTTTTAATCATAAACTCTTCGTTGGCATTAACACGAAGTAATAACTATATATCAAATCTTATTATCAACAGGCTACATACATTATATGGTAGATATACCAAACAAGTGTAGGTCAAACAATCGATGAACCTCTTTATAGTCTAAACTTTTGGACAAATATATATTATTTTTGAAACGTTGGGTCCAAGTAGGTTTCCAAACCTATTCGCAGTTTATTTATTGAGGGATTAAAGTAGGTACAAGCAAGTGCCTGTCGACAAGTGAAAAGCACGAAAGGTGACCTATTTCTTTCACACATTAAGACCCTAACGGTACCTACCAACTCACATGTGAGGAACACGTGTTTGGATTAGTCCACCTTTTATCCTTTAACCTTTATCGGTACCTTTGTTAGATGAATTCCCTTTAGGATCCCTTTCTCGATTTACAATACCAGCAGAAAAATAAAACGGTGAGCGAACAACAGTTTCAAAACATGAAACGTTGCAAATTTGATTTAACAGGTCTCGTCTTGTTCAAAATTTGTATTCTATTTTTGAATCACCTGCTAACATGAAAAAGATTTTTCATACAAGGTCCATCAACCTTTTAAGTCTTTTATTCGGGCTAAGAAGTATGTAAACACCCACAAAACATTTTTAAACTGGACCTTTTACACTTTGGTCGGTATGAACTGAAGTTCGTTTTGGGAATTCCTTATGATTTTTTTGCGCCCTCCTTGAACTACGAAGTGAGTTTCACGTGTAAATACGACCTTTTTCCAGTTTTCTCCAGTCCAGTGGTAGAAATTTCTTACCCTTAACAGCCTCCTTCTTCTTCCAGATTCCTCAAGTCCTCGACTTGTGATTGAGTAATGTGTTACTACGTTTGAATTCGCTGCTTTGTTTTGTTACAGGTCGTCACTTGTTTTTTTCAGTTAACTTGCTCTTTGTGAACAAAAATCCATCACCTTGTGTTGTCATCTTCATTTTTCTTTCATAGTTGTCTAATTTCTTCACATCAGCTGAAATCTTCTCCCTTATAATGCTCAGTTTTTCACGCCACACTTTCTCATAATGTCTTTTTGAGACATAGATTTTTTTAACATGATGAGTACGCAAATGTGATCGATCCTTTTCAAGTGATCTTTAGTTCAATTGGATAAATATTCTGGTCCAGAATAGCCTTTGTTTTTTTCCTACCATATTTATGAAGTCCTCGACTTATAATTCAGTTATTAAGCTTGATGCTGTTGCTTTGTCTTGTAACAGGTCGTTACTTGTTTTTTTCCAGTTAAACTTGCCCTATGTAAGCAAAACCTAACATCTTTTGTTGTCGTCTTCAATTGTCTTCTCTATATGACCAATCTCTTCACATAAGCTGATCCCGTGTTTTTTTTAGTGACTTTCTCTCACAATATCTCTTTGACACATAGATGAGTGATAACTCAAAGCAACAATCTTTTCGCACTTTCTGTTTGTGATATCCATCACGAAAGAGACTACACAAACTCACAAATTACTGAATATACAGCTTTCAATGATAAAACACCTAAAATTCAGTGTGAATTCCGAGAATAATAGGTTATGTTTTAAATACTTTTATAACTGCAAGTGACATAACAGTTAAATCAAGTTACGAACAGTACAATTTGTACTGTTGTAATTGTTTACGAGAATTGAGTTTTCAGTCCAATCTAATGGCACTGCATCTGCACCGTGGCCAGTTGGCTTGGCCTTGTCAAGGACGAGAATCTCGAAGCATATTGAACGAAGAAGAATGACCGGATACCATTCAGATTCCTCAATATATCCTGAGGTGTCTGAGGAAGAAATAAATCATAGGTGGCACGCTCAGTAGAAAGACACAAAGATTTCTGTCGCGTGTCTAAGTGTCATTGACACCAGCTCGTGTCTCTGTAGGGTTTCCTGGAGGGTTTCACGAAATGAGGGAAATTGTGAAATTAAAGGGAAGACCCAAAAAGCACATCAACGATACGGCGATGTAGATCGAAAGGATTTTTATACTTTTGAATCAGCAATGCATAACTTCAGTTAGTCGTTTTCTTTTTGCACAGTTTCGCATAAATCATGAATAAATGATCAAACTTCAAAATTGAAGCCATTTTTAAATATGAATTTGGTATAAAGCTGACACTTTCCACTTACTTCTGATTTTGTAGATAAATGTTAATCTGATTTTCAAGATTCTTTCAATGTTCAAATACATTTGCTCCAAGGAACCTCCTCTATTGTTTCGAATGTTCCGTTTATTTGTAGTTCATTATGAATTAAAAATAGAAATGAATTTATTTATTGAGTTCACTTGATGAAGGCAATATTCAATTTGATTATAAAAACAGAAATGTCTGTAACATACTTATTATATATTTAATTAAAACAAATGAATTAGTATTGACTAAAATAAAGTTCCTTTTTTGATAGATGAAATTCTTTAAAAAAGCACAAAATTCTAAAAAACACGAAGGAACTTCTGCATTTTTTGAGATTGACTGATGAGCTTGCGAATTGTAGTCGCAAACCTTATTTTGGATGATGTTTTATATTTTAATTTGTACTTTATATTTTTCAGATTAGAGACTGTTAATCAAGAAGTTTTTTGCAAGCGAAACAGTTGTCACTATTTTAGAGAATATAAAGTATATTTTGCATCATTTTCTTTATTCTATAGATTCTCATCATGTTCCTCACAATTTTGTGTATTCTTTGAAGAATTTCATTGTTTATTAAAATTATTAATATGGAAACTCAATTTTCCAAGATAATACTATTATACTGCATATCTCTACGATTATATAAAAAACAGTAGTGAAAATTAGGTAATTTAGACATGTACATAAGCACTTGAAATCTGAAAAAATTCCGTAAATTTGAAATTATTGAATAATTTGCAGTATTTGCAAAATAATTATCAATGAAAATATGATATCTTTCAAATTAAACTTGAAATATCAAGTAAGATAAAAGATAACAAGGAACACAGATTTTGAGGTATACAGTTCGATCATACAATTTCATGGCGAATTTCTGACGTGCAGATAATAAAAGAGTTCAAAGAAGCCGACAACAATGTGTGGTTCTCTTTCATGATTATAGTGTGGAGAATTCGGGGTTGAGGGTGTTCTTTGTTCACAATTTGTGTTGACAAATCTATTGAGTTTGATTAATAGTTAGCCTGTGAAATAGCGAAACAAAAGACGAAAGATTATATAGGAACTAAAATGAAACATTCAATACATGAAATGCGATGTAGACATCAACTAATGGATACTTACGAGAAACAATTGAAGAAACAATCAAATTTAAGCTTAGCTTACTTGCCACTAAACTAAGCAACAGTAAAAGAGTAACAATTATAAAGAGTATTCTAAAGATAGCTGTTTATATTAAAGAACGGGAGCATGTATTGAATGATAAAGAAATTTAAAAAAATATTCAATATATTATTTGATAAGAGAAATAACGTTTGTATTTAATTAATCTATATAACTCAAATGTACTTCGAAATTGGTATTTTACAATGAGAAAATATATTAGTACATTTTTTTCATCATCAAAACTACATTAAAATTTGTCCTTAAATTTACATTTACCCGTTACTCTCCTTCTTACAAATTTCATTATATTTCTGAATTAAAAAATTCTATATTTATTCGGAAGTACCATAGTACCATAGTATCATTTCACCTTGTAGTACCTACCAATGAACAATTTTCCATATTACAAACTGCGAATGAATAGAACATGTATATGCCTCATGTAAATCTCATCAATCTTGGTACTTCTACAATTTTCACCTTGATGAATTAGAATCAATTAAAGATAATATTAATAATTGCCATTAATGAAATAATTAAAGATAACAGAGGGTTGAGGTCTCCATTGAACTGAAGGATTTCAAAGAGTAATGACGGTTATTTAACTTTGTTATGTAATTTTTAGTTGAAATTTCATGAAATCCAGATAAAAATAAAATCTCTCATCTATTTTATCTCTTTAATTATTATTGAAATTAAGTGACAGAAGAAATTCGGAATATTCAAGAGTTAAGTAATTCAAATTTGAATACGTGCTTAACACGCTTTTTGGATGATCAGTATAATCCAATCCAAGAAGTCATTCTTGAGAAACTTTATATCCAGATAATATTTAAATTATTAATTTATTCTTTTGGTTCTTTAAATTTTTATCTGAATAATATCCCATATTTACAAAATACAGGGTGTATATAAATAGTTGCGAAAAAATTTAGGGGATTATTCCTTGTCAAAAAGTAGTATGGGTCTTTCATATAAACATTATTTTTTTGAGCCGCCCTGCTTAGTTACAACCCCCTAAAGATGACAGTTTTAAAATTTTTTCTCAAAAACCAAAAAACTGACAAGAATAAAATTAAGCAGACATTTTATACGGTCGAAACAACACTTAAAAATCTTTTGGTGGTGTTTCTCTATGATTGCAAGGGGTAGAAAAAGCCACCCTTAAACCTTCTTTCGCAAGAAACTTTTTTCCATATTCCTATTTTAAAATAAAGAAATTAATTTTGGATAGCTCGATCCCTTCTTAACAAATATGGTCTCTAGTAATTTCTTGCTAAAATTCAAGGTTTTTGGGGAAAAAAATTATTTATCAAATGATAGTATATATTTGAAACATCTTTTAATGTATTTATCCAAAAATATTGTTAGAGAAGTATTTTTCTAAAGTTCGTTTATAGAATGAACAATAACAAAGAGGTTTGAGCTATATTGGTAGTAACATACGAATTATTGAGTGGCGAAAGAACAAAAATAATATAAAACAGTATTGAAATAACTATGTGTCATAAAAATTAACAACTTTATGGAATATTGTCAATTTAATTGAATAACCACCCATTTTTGAAATTAAAATACTTCATAAGAGATTTTTATGAGAATTCACTTTATTTATACCTTGAATGTTATACGTATATAAAAATTATCGGCTGAATTTAACGAACTGTATTCTAGAAATTGAAAATGTTTCAAAATAACATTTTCTATATTTGCAAGACTATATACTTCATAAAATATTGCTGAAATATTCAATTTGACTTTTTACTACTTAATATTATCTCTGTTGGATTTTCAACATATAAGGAAAATTATATATTGGGTGGAGATACTTCAGAATGGCATTAAAGAACTTGATTCTTCCCATTTGAACCAAGGAAATCTTATCTCTTAGCAAATATCTAAGTAATAAATATTGAAAATTTACTACGGGAAGTTTTTTGAATATAACAGATAATATAATAATAAAAAGAAGTTTTTTTACTTGATAGAAGGATTATTTTAAAATTTAAATATTATTATATATATATATATATATATATATATATATATATATATATATATATATATATATATATATATATTTATTCTGTTAACCTCCTATAAATTTTAATTTCGAGAAAATTTTATTCAAAAACTTTTAGAATTAAATCAAATAAATGTCTAAGAACACACTGTGTCAATTTAGTAGACATATAGAATTAAACACTCATCACACATTACCAAAGGAGATAATACAGATAATAGCTGGAAACTACTACAGATTTGATCTAAAATAATCTCTTGAAAACTATTTAGAATTGAATTTAATAACATGCCTTAGAAAACACTGTTTCACTTCATAGACATATAAAAGTTATTGTGTCTATAAACATGCATAACAGAAGCGAAGTTTTCAAATAGACCTAATGTAAGTGTTTGATATCATCTTCTGCTAATATCCACAAAATACAAATATTTAAATAAATCGATAGCAAGGAAAGATAACGATTCAATCTTTAGTACACTTCTTTCCAAACACTTTTTTAACCTAATGAAATAGTTCATCTTAAGATTATATTTAGATAATGATCTGAAAATAATACACAATTATTTGAAAGGAATATCATCCTATAATCCTTCATTATAGATATTTCCAATAATATTCGCAGTAAGAGATCAGTGTTTATTGTTTATGTATCGGTACAAAAAATAAAACACTTACAGACTGAATATGACTCCGATTGTCTTTGTTACTATTCCCATCTTGCACCAAGTCACACAAAAATCGCCAGGAAACCACGAAAATCCCTTCAGCCATGCAATCCTTTTCACTTCACACAACCCCACAGATTCACCCAGTCTACATTTTCGAAAAATTTTAAAAACACTCGATTAGCAGGTATGAGACCACTGAAACGAATCGAATTAATTGAAACTACCCTCAAGATGGCATGCCCCGCGATTCCTCATAATTTGGTCCTTCTCAACGGATTTGTTTACATGTTCTACGCGTTTCGAAGCAACGATGCGAGCTTGTTCCACGATAGGCCAGCGCACTCTCTAATTTCCACTCGTTTACTATAAGTCTAGTTTCAGACTTTCGTTACAAGTCCAGGAACGTAGAGGTGGAGGTGCAGCAGCGGTCAGAAATGGTTCAGTTGGGTTAGGATGAATGGACAATGGTGGGGGGTGACTTATCTCAGCCTAAGATACCACGCGGACGCGTTGACTTAGCGGGTACTTGGGTATCGCCGTTGAAATTCGTCCCTACTGCAATTCAATACATGAAGCTTCTTTATAAATGAGGAAATTTCAAATTCAACGATCACTGATAAGAAGTTCGAGAGTAGGAAAATTTTAAAGGCGGATAAATTTCAACTGTTTAACGGATTTCTTCAAGGATGTTGGATATTTTGTGAAATCAAATTAATTAGCAGAGTTTTTTCAGATTGAAATGGAAATTATGTTTAAGTTGTAAAATTTGCAATTGAAAGCTCAATGCAATATATGGAGAATTTAATATTTTAAATAGCTCAGAAACATCGGAATGTTCCAATCAATATATATATGTAAAATTTACTAGAAAAGTTTGTTTGAAATATTAGAGATAATAGCTGGATTAATTCTCCCAAACCTCTAAAGATTTAATGCAAAAAATCTTTCGAAAAATTTTTAGAATTAAGTTGAATAAAATGCCTTAGAAAACAAAAAAAGGGGTCTTTTTTATTTCCCTTTTTAAAAAATAAATAGCCCATTCTCCAGAAAAAAAATCTAAAATTCTAATTAATATTATTAAACAAAATTTTGAAAAACGTGGTAGAGCACCATGCTAAAATTAGGCTATTTCACAGGAAAATGTGGAGAAGAAGATATGATCACAGACCCTATATTTGAAAATTGCCTAGCGCATGTGTGAAAACACAAATTATTAAAATTCAAAAGATATAAATTGAAAATTTACTACTAAGGGTTTTTTGAGATATTAGCGATAATAGCTCGATCAAATCTCCGAAACCTGTATAGATTCAATCTAAAAAATCTCCTGCAAATTTTTAGAATTAAATTGAATAAAAAGTGTCTGCTAAGGCATTTTATCCAATTTGATTGAGTTTCTTCTGGTTGTGAATTTTGTATGATGTTTAAATTTCCTATTTGTATTTCAATAGAAACATTATTTCAAAGACATTTTTAATTAGAAGTCATATCAATAATAGATTATTGTAATGGGTTTAAAAGATTCTAAATTTTGTTCTCTTATTTCATTGACAATTTAATAAAAACCGAAACGAATAATGAATCATAATATTTGCTAGGATTGAATAATAAGAATCTCAACCAATTCTACATTAAGAGTTATGGAATTTTAAAATGTTACTGATCAAGTAAATAAATCCGATTGAGATGTCGTCTTTTGTATACAAAAACTGTGAATTTCTGTTGAAATCTTCAGGAATAATAAGCTATAAAAAATTCGTTTCGTGAACTGATCATTGAGTACTTCTAACAAAAAAGATTGAGACATGGATGAATTTAGAACCGCAAGTATTTTCAATGGATTTCAAACATTTCGATTTTAACAAAGCTGTAAACTATAAACTTCCAATGTCCAACAATTTATTCTCTGAGTGAACGAGCAGGTGGTACTTCAAAAAGCGGTAGTCTTCCATTATTGATGGCCGATCTAGTATATGCTGTATGTCAATAGAATAAAATATCTTTTTTCATAAGATTGAGTAGGCGTTTTTCTCTGATTTCTAAGGAATACCGATAGTTCCAGGTAAAATCTCAACTCTATCTCTTCGAGAATGTCTGAGGAAGGAAACAACAATACACATATATAGTACCAAATTTCTTTGTGACATCGGTTTATTTCTCCAAAAATAAATCTAAGAAATTGAATATTTTATACCTTTAAGCTTGATGTTTCAATAGTTCCAGGGGTTTAAAACTAGGGTAATAACGTAGCCGTAAATTTGAAACACAGTATCGATATTTTCTTTTTACAATCCATAAATTTTCAGGTTTCAAATCTTTAGATTGATTAAATGAAAATTTTTCTGTAATTTCCAAGTATTCTTTTCGAAATCGTTTATGTGAAGCTGATTATTATCAAATAAATCAATACATAAGAATTTATCTAAACTGATTCAATATCTTCGAGAAATTACATGAAATTGAGAAGATATCGAATTTGCATATTTAAATTGATAGTAAGCAACATTATTATCTTTATTACTTTAGTTAAATCAGTATTTTGCAAATATTTCAGTATGGATTCGAATATGAATGGACAACTGCATAGAGACATCTTTTCTGCATTTAATATGAAAATATGAGTTAGTATATTTTAATTATTCAATTAGATCTTAAAACTATTTGATATATGTATATGAAACGGGAGGAACTTTCACAACAAGGTTCAAGGAACATCAGGTTTCATTCAAACATTTGAAAAACCCAAAAAATTTCTTACAAAGCAATCAAGTTTTCCCAGAATAAAATATTCTCGAAATACACCAGTTGAAATCGAAAGGCAAAAAACTAGACATCTCGGAATCCATAGAGATTTTTGAATACAACAATAACCAGGCCATAAAGCTCCTGAATGAAAAAACGGATCTGTGGACTGCCTCTCTTCTTGGGCACTCAATTATAATAAAAAACCCTGAGTACGACTCATTGTATAACTATTTAATAAAAAGTAATAGAAATCAAAGTTATATTCTATTTCATTTGAAATGAACTATCGAAAAGTAACGGACTACCCCGTTCAATAAATGTAACCATCAAGTAGATGAAAAAAGCACCTTTTATGAAGTAAGAAGATGGTGTTCCACATGACTCAAGACTGAAACCTTTATTTCATTACCATTTCATTCGTCCTTACAAGAAGACAAAGTACCGTATATTTTGCAGGCAGTTTTAATATATCCTGAATATAAATTTTGAGGTTTTAAATCTTTGGACTACTTTAATGAAGGTTTACTATTATCATCAGAAAAATCAATACATTTAGAATTCATCTTGACTAATGTTATACTTCTTAGAATAACATTGAATTGTGAAGATATCGAATTTGCATATTTCAATTAATAGTATTTCCGAGTATTTCCGGCATATGTCCACCACGACTAGCTCTGAGGAACCGCATTCGACCAGACTAATTTTGGTCCACTTTTTCGAGTAATTCAGGCCTTATTTCATCAATAACACGAGTTATGTTGGCTTCCAAAGCGTCTATTGTTTCTGGTTTATCAGCATAAACCAATGACTTGACATAACCCCCAAGAAAATAATCCAGTGGAGTTATATCGCATGATCTTGGAGGCCCATTAATTGGACCATTTCTCGAAATAATGTTATCGTCAAATCTTTCTTTTAATAAATCAATTGTTACGATAGTAGCATGAGGTGGTAGCACCATCTTGTTGGAACCAAAACACTTCTGGGTCGATACCATTCATATTTTGAAACAAATAATCATTGATCATCGATCTGTAACGAGCACCATTCACTGTAACATTAGCTCCAGCATCGTTTTTGAAGTAATATGAACCCATGATGCCTCCAGCGTGTAAAGCACACCATATAGTGCATTTTTCAGGATGCAACAGAACCTGCAGAACTTCTTGAGCATTGTTTTCACTCCTTATACGCCAATTTTGTTTGTTTACATAGCCGTTCAACCAGAAATGAGCTTCATCACTAAACACAATTTTACGATAAGAAAGTGGATCACTTTGAGCTGTTCTGGGGCCCAATCAGCAAACAAACGACGCTTATTATGGTCAAGTGGCTTTAGTTCTTGAACCAGTTGGATCTTGTATGGGTGTAGACTAAGATCTTTATGCAAAATTTTCCATGTGGTGGATGCACAGAGTCCAACTTGTTATGAACGTCGAAGAATAGACAAATCTGGATCATCATCGACACTGTGACTTACAACAGCGATATTTTCTTCTTTACGTCAGTTCTTTATCTTGTTGTTGTTGTTGCATCGAGTAGAGAAAATGTTGTCCGAAATCTATCGATTGTTCGACGAATAAGCTAATCTGATGGATGATTATGTGAACCATTCATTTCACGAAGTGCTCTATAAGACTGTCGAATAAAACACTGATTTTGAAAACAAATTTCAACAATTCGTAAACGTTGTTGCGGCGTGAGTCTTCCATGATAATTTGTCAATGCTTACTGAACAGAAATGTCAAAACAACATGGCTTCTACCTTCTGTCAAATCACAGTTAACGCTATCGAAAGTTCTATCACTCTAAAAAAAATTGTACATCTTTCATTTAATAAGATGGAGTCCCACAAGGCTCAGAACTGTTACCAAGTTTTACCATAACCCAATCCCCTTTTAAAAGATGAAGGAATGAAATTCCGAGTGGCTATCACTCATATAATAAAATTCATCAAAAATTAATTCGAATGTATATTTAACATCTGCCTATTCGTCTGTTTGACAAGAAACTCGATACGGCTCTGCGTTAGGTAACCTGAACTATTTTCGTTTGGCCCCATCAATTGCTGGAACACATTCCACCTTCTTCGTGTTTTATAATAGAGAGAAATAGGGTCTACCTAAATCGAAGAACTGTAATCGTCTCCTCTGTATATGGAACAAAATTAACGATTGCGTGAACTACGGCTAGATCTGGTTTGCTTGCCGCTATATTTATGTTAGATTTCTTATTTCGATCGAAATAGACTTTGTGTGATTAGTTTTTATCAGAGAAGATGAAATCAGCATTGATGAATTAAGGAGTTCAGTTTATTATTCACGAAAATATTGTATTCTATCAATTTAACCTAAGAAGTATATTTATTTCGCAATTTATTTAGAACAATATGAATTAATAATGGGGTAGAAAAATACACTTGGCTTAAGTTTCACAAAAATTTAGTTTATGTAGTTGACATATATGTTTCGGGCTTAAACCCATTTTCAAAACAGTTTTGAAAATGGATTGAAATCCCGAACATATATTGAATTTTTGTGAAACTTAAGCCAAGTGCTTTTGTATGAATACCAGCAATAACTCAACGTTATGGTATGCTAGTAGATGAAACTTTGACAGCTGAAAAATATTTGAGTTTGATTAGAGACAAAGTTATTCCTGCGTTAGTCAACTTATTTCCTAATGCAGTAGGTGAAGAACATCTTGAGCATTTATTTTAATGTGCTAAAATCAATTACATCATATAACCAAAGTATTCAGTTTCTTAAAGCCAATTATAAATACTTTCGAAATTTAATTCTTCATAATAGATCATACATGATATAGTTGGTTGAAATCAGGTTATTAAGGAGCTTTGAAAACATGAAATATACAGAGTGTTTCATATAAAATTATGTTTAAAAAGCGCACTATTGAATTTAAAAATTGACGTGTCCAGTGTTTTTTATAATTTTCTAACATAAGGACGCAAATTATTTTATTCCACAAGTGGTTTCAACAAAAAATATATATCGGATGTTTCTTTTAGAGTGATAGAACTTTCGAAAGGGATAACTGTGATTTGACAGAAGGTATTATAGAATCCATGTTGTTATGACATTTGAGTTCAGTAAGCATTGACAAATTATCATGGAAAGACTCACAAATGTTGAAATTAATTTTCAAAATCAGTGTTCTATTCGCAAAACTTACAGAGTACTTCGTGAAATTTATGGCTTACATAATTGTCCATCAGAGCAGCTTATTCGTCGAACTATCGATAGATTTCGGACAACAACAACAAGACAAAGAACTGTACGTAAAGAAGAAAATATCGCTGCTGTAAGTTAATGATGATCCTGATTTGTTTATTCGTTGACGTCCACAAGAAGTTTGACTCTGTGCATCCACCATATAGAAAGTTTTGCGTAAAGATCTTGGTCTACACCCATACAAGATCCAACTGGTTCAAGAACTAAAGCCACTTGACCATAATAAGGTCGTTTGTTTGCTGATTGGGCTCTAGAACAGCTTGAAGTTGATCCACTTTTTTATCGTAAATTTGTGTTTAGTGATGAAGCTCATTTATGGTTGAACGGCTATGTATACAAGCAAAATTGCCGTAAATTGAGTGAAAACAATCCTCAAGAAGTTATGCAGGTTCTATTGCATCCTGAAAAATGCACTGTATGGTGTGCTTTACACGCTGGAGGCATCATCGGTCCATATTTCTTTAAAAACGATGCTGAAGCTAATGTTACAGTGAATGGTGCTCGTCACAGATCGATGATTAATGATTATTTGTTTCAAAATTTGAATGGTATCGACCCAGAAGCGTTTTGGGTCCAACAAGATGGTGCTACACCTCATGCTGCTACCGTAATTATTGATTTATTGAAAGAAAGATTTGGCGATAACATTATTACGAGAAATGGTCCAATTAATTGGCCTCCAAGATCAGCGACATAACTCCACTGGATTGTTTTCTTTGGGGTTATGTCAAGTCATTGGTTTATGCTGATAAACCAGAAACAATAGACGCTTTGGAAGCCAACACAACTTATTGATGAAATAAGGACTGAATTACTCGAAAAAGTGGTCCAAAATTAGTCTTGTCGAATGCGGTTCCTCAGAGCTAGTCGTGGTGTAAATATGCCGGAAATTATTTTTAAAACATAAATTTCATAACATTATCTTTTCGCACAAAAAAACCTTGCCTTCAATCTTAATTTAAATGTGTTTTATTTCAATTTAAAGTTCTATCACTCTATAAAAAAAACACCCGATACATCAAAATGTGATGATATTGTTAAGTAACCTACACTGGGCAAACATACTGTATTTTACAAGATAAAATCGAAAAACACAAAAGTCAAGTAAATTGATGGAATTTTGAACAACTATTTTTCACATTCTGTTCAAAATAATCATACGAAATTTTTCAGCTTCAAAGTAATTTTATTTAACGTGCCTAGGAAATTTCCAGTAAGCTCACAACGGAAGTTAGTGACATGTCGATTTAATTTGGAAGTTTTAGCTCGAAATTCAAATCTCCAGCTTTTTCGCATCTTTTCGAAGCTTCACAAACGACACAACCCATTCAATAGTTCATAAGGACCTGCCCCATCTATAATTTATTTAAAACGAAAAACGTACAGCTCTTCCAATATGATTATACTTGATAATCCCCAACAACTGTTTCCTTAATTTGGTAGTCGCTTAATCACTAAATAACACCACATCCAAGGTAGGTTTTACTTTTTATTTTTCGTCTATATCGCATCCTGTGCTTCGATCTAAAATTAACAACAACGCGTTGAGTTTATGCGGTGTCCATCTGGTATACAGAGAGCGAAAATTATATAATTTTTTTTCAATTGGATTCTCTGGTATGAATTATTGCGGAATCACTCAGGAGGTCCAATTTGAATGTTGGATAATTTGTATTTATATCAATAAATATTATTTTATTAATATTTAAAGCCCTCATATTTCGTTGGGGTCAGCTGCTATTAATCAATGATCTTTCAATTAACAGAGGAGGGGATTTGGAAAATAAGAAATTCACCAACAATTCAAAAATTTCAATATTAAGTAATACCTGGAAAAAAAATGAGAATTTTTACGGACTTCATCCAGGAACCAATGTACCTACTATCTTTTCGCCCAAATGTCTATAATTTTCGAATTTTGAGCAGAAAATTGTCGACGACTAGGTTGGACTCACTGCTGAAGAGTCCGAAGGTCAAAAGTAAATCTATCCGGACGACCAGCCGGTTCGTCCGTAAACACGCATCTTACCTTCGAATGGAAAGAGCTAAAGTCTTGAAACTTAAAGGGAAGATTTAAGGTCTGAATACCTAGGCTAATTTCGTTATACTTTGCTTTATTTCAAGTTCGAACAATTATTTAGTTGATGCGTTCAACTTTGTAGTCTATGAAATATGTAAAATTATATGTATAGGACACGGACATGGAATAAAAACAATGAGAAATACACACTAGAATTACAGAGTCATGTAAATTCAAATTAACGATCTTTCATATAAAATCATTAAACAATGAAATTAATATACAATTATCTACTTCTCAAGTTGCATTTTCAATTCACATATTTGACCTTTTCCTTCGTGAAACAATATCGTGCTCATTACTCAACAACGATCAAGACTTTAATATGAGAAATTTTCTATTTTTTGCTATTGTCTCATCATGATATCATTTTCGAATTTATGTGTCCCTTCCAGAACCCTCGATTAATAAATCGTTTGACGAACTAAACCAAATAAGATGGAAACTGAATTCAGAGGTCAGAAAGGCAAACTTCATTATTATTATGCTCACCTTATAAGTATCAATTTAAAATGACTTAGAATCGACTGTGCATGCGGTTTTAGAGTCACGTCTGAAAAAATTGAAATAACGTATCACAGTTTAATTGTACATGATTCACTTTCCTGTTGATTTAATTTTTTGCGATTCCAATTAGTTCACAAGGTCTCTTGTTTATCATCGAAATTATTATGTCATTCATTCGTTGTACCTTGGAAATTTATGCCGTAGTTACTTTTCGTATTTTCAAGACATTGTGTGTGACTTTGAAACTGTAGAAAGTATCGATTTGAAATAATCAATATGGAAAGGGTACTGCTGTTTGAAAGGGAATAAAACGTTATAAAGTTAGTGATACATACAGGAAGCTTTAAGCCAATCATAGAGTAATGTGAACTTAAGATTGACGAAATTGTTCAATGAAAATGATCTTTTAACCCATACGTCATACATCACTTTTCAAATTTTTGAAGAATAACTGGCATTGGGCATATTTTTCGATGTTAGTTTTAGAGTGATAGAACAAATAATCATTGATCATCGATCTGTAACGAGCATCATTCACTGTTACATTAGCCCAGCATCGTTTTTTATAAAGAAATATGAACCGATGATGCCTTCAGCGAGTAAAGCATACCATACAGTGCATTTTTCAGGATGTAATGGAACCTGCAGAACTTCTTGAGGATTGTTTCTACTTCATATACGGCAATTTTGCTTGTTTACATAGCCGTGCAACCAGAAATAAGCTTCATCAATAAACACAATTTTACGATAAAAAAGTGAATCAACTTCAAGCTGTTCTAGAGCCCAATCAGTAAACAAACGACGCTTATTATGGTCAAGTGGCTTTAGTTCTTGAACTAGTTGGATCTTTACGCAAAATTTTCCATGTGGTGGATGCACAGAGTCCAACTTGTTGTGAACGTCGACGAATAGACAAATCTGGATCATTATTGACACTATGACTTACAGCAGCGATATTTTCTTCTGTACGTACAGTTCTTTGTCTTGTTGTTGTGTGGAGTGGAGAAAATGTTGTCCGAAATCCATCGATAGTTCGACGAATAAGCTGCTCTGATGGATTATTATGTAAACCAAAAATTTCACGAAGTGCTCTATAAGTTTGGCGAATAGAACACTGATTTTGAAAATAAATTACAACAATTTGTAAACGTTGTTGCGGCGTGAGTCATTTCATGATAATTTGTCAATGCTTACTGAACAGAAATGTCAAAAAAACATGGTTTCTATCTTCTGTCACATCACAGTTATCTCTATCGAGAGTTCTATCACTCTAAAAAAAACACCCGATACAAAAAGCTCATAATTCATTCGGTGGGAACAGATATGTACTCCGTGCAATATAATTATTTTAATATTACATACATTTTTTGTTTTAAAAGCACATGTTAGTTACATATGGAAAATTTTCCTAACCTTCATTTCGAGTCTGGCAACACTTCTCTTATTTGTGTTTTAACAGAAAGTTCGTTTATTACAGGGTGTCCCAAAGAAAATTTGACCTTCACCAGAACTTAGAAACGAAGAACTTTCCAAAATATAAAAAACAGGTCAACTTCTGATTTGAAGGGGACGAATTTCCATCGTGAGTTTGTTCCGAAAAAACCACCCCCATGAAGGTGGCATCAACCCCCAATATTTTTTGAAAAGGAAAGAGAACTCAAGAAACTAAGAGTTTCCAAGAATTCAAAAATAATTTTCGAGTTCTGTGTTAGGGAGAAAGAATTCCTAGGACTTCATTGTTTGTTGTCATTTTTTGAATAGGGAGGACATGTTGGATGTGGTTTAGTTGATAAGTTTTTTCTGTCCTCTAAACATCGCAGTTGAAATTTTCAAATTTGTTTATTTAATGGCAGAGCAATTTGAGTTTTCGAATGTTTTTACTTAAAAAACATTCGATTTTCTTATCGTTCATGAGAGGAAAATGTGTGAAACGCATGAAATTCATTACAACGTATACAATTTTTTTGAATATTAAAAGTAAAACTACTTAATTTCAGCTAATTTATTTAATTTCACAACAATTGTTTCGTCATGACAGCATGACTTCGTCAGGTGAGTATGATACTAACTATTATACATATTTGAGATTTAGTTTTTTGAATGTTCAAAATATACAGAAAAGGAGGTGGTGGGAATTTACAGTAATTTGTTTTTTTATTATTATAAAAAGTTTCAGATAAGGTTAAGTGAGGGGAATTTATTGAGGTCCGTCTGGTCGTTTAGGAGAATCTGTTTTTTTATTTTTGCTGTTAATTTCGAGGGCTACTAGGTAGTTCAACCTGAGATTCTTTTTTTATAGGTGTAAGATTTTGTAGTTATTGCCAAAATCATGTCCTGTCTCCAAAAAATGGCCAGAATATGTTGAATTTCCGTTTTTACCAAGATATGCTTTCTGGTGTTCACGTATCCTAGTGCCGAAAGATCTACCTGTCTGACCTACGTATACACATGGGCAAGTATCGCAGTTTAACCTATAGACTCCAGACTTTTTGTTTTTATGGATCAAATCTTTATTCCTTTTTATTTCCTATCGTGTTTTTTGTTTTAAATGAAATGTTGCAGTTACTCTTCTTCTTTAAATATTTGTTTGGTCTTTTTGTCTATGCGCGTTAAATAAATATATTTTGTATCAATAGTTATTGTCCAACAATAGTTGTTGATACGAGTAAAGAAAATTGCCATCGTTGAAATATCCAGAGAGTAAGAAGTGTGGATACACAGTCTTCTTTCACTTCTTCGTATTTCATATCAAGATCATGGACTGCTGCTGAATGGAAATGTATTGGGTTAAAAAGAAATACGTTTCAACAGGCTGTTTATTCAGCAAAGTGATAAAGTTCGTATTTCATTGATAGACAATCTTCATTCAGTTAGTCTATCAACTGTTCTCTTCGTGTTATGGGAACCGTCTTATCTTCGCAGAAAAATGACACGTACATATAAGCGACAATGGAGGATATTTTCCATCCAGTTTCTGGGAAATGTGAACTGGAGCATGCATGAATGTTTATATACCAAATCGTGATTTATCGCAACGAAAATGTATATTTCACGAGAGAAACACAAATATATCATTATGCTACATACTTTTAGATTTATGTGATTTAAGAGTATGAAAGGCGATTTCGCTTTCTTCAAGACATTATGCGATTGGCATCTTGAATAATAGGTAATAGCCTGCTTTAATTAATAGTCTCGACCATGACAATATTCTGAAATGATCATAACTCAGGAAACATTTAACACTGACAACATAGGCACATGATTTGGTGTCTGGATATTGGAAGCCTATTTCATAAATTTGATACCTTGAATAATATGGCGTTAGTTTTAAATGGATGCTAAATATGCTTGATAATAACTCTGTCTAATATTTGTAAGAAATTGCTCTCAAGTGAATGGATCTACGGATGAACAATTTACTACTTTCTTAGAAGCTTCAGAATGCTTCTAGATACATAGTTTGATAAAATTCACAGATATGTTATATTTATAGGGAGGTAAAGTTCATCCAAATATTTAGATTTCGTTGTTGATCGGTTTTCCAAGAAACTCCTTTGCACTATTCTATTATCTCTATCCTAGAGAAAACCTTATTTTTTCTAGTGGTAGAACAGATGTTCAGTAAAGGTGTTAGATAACTCAGTTTATCGACATTTTACATAGATAAAAATAATCTAGGGAACAGGAGTGCAATATGCTATAACTTCTTTGGAAGCTTACGTAGTTTTCTTTTATTTTTTACTCATAATATAGACCATTGAGTCATTATCCAGTGATTCAATTTTTATTGAAAGATTTTACTATTGTTAAAAATATGATATCCGTATTTCACATATACACGTTTCAAAATGATACTGAGTATTCCAATTCGCGTTTAATTCATGGTGCAAGATAGAAAGGCGAAATTTGTGTTGTCAGTGTGATTTGTGGATTGATGACAAAATACCGTGAGACTGGGGAGGTAAAAGAACGATATACTGGTCCAAAGAGAGCTACTGACCATATACAGTACCGACTTATACAATTTGCTTGATCTTAAAACAAACCATAAAAATCACAACTCTTTTAGTTGTTTCTATCAAAAATCAGCGTATTCAAACAACAGTGGAACGAACAGAACAAGAAAATTGAATTTGATCCAGAATTGGTAATGTATTTGCAATTTAACATTTCACAAAGTTTTCGGCCAACAATTGAAAAATGCAAAATTTTGAACGCAATAAGCGCTCTGCTATGAATGAGCAAAAACAAAGCTTATACAGATAACAGATATAGTATATTGATTTTTCCTATCAAATACAACGAGAATCATTCCATTGTTAACATCCTCTTTTAAAAGTGCTCTTAAAATTTCAGATCATGAAACCTTTTTCGCAATTCATTAAATAGCTTCTGAAAACGATCTTTGTTATTTTACGATCTGCTAATTAGTTGTCTCCTTGAACGTCATTAACATAATTAAATATCTATATCTCATTAGAATTTGCAATAACTTTTATTACGTAATGGAAAAATTACACCAACTGGCAAAGATAGCTCTTCTCGGATTCAGTTTTTTTATCAATCAATCTAATCACAAAATGAGAATGGTAGCGCAAAAAGCATGGTTCAAGTGACCTACTTCGTGAAAAAATAATTTATCACTTATCTTTAATTTCGAAGATTCTATTATTAAGTGGGTTCTAACTGAATATTGAATGTTTTGGGTACTCTTTGATATGAAATGATTGGAATCAGAGAAATTTAGGAAATGGTAAACCAGGATTGAACAATAACAGCAACTAAAGGTAAATGTTGATTGATTCGGTCTTTACTTGGTGGAAACTCATTTTAGTTGAAAAATATATAAGAGACAGTATTCTAACTTCTACAAAATCAGTAAAATGTAGATACCTGAAGAAGCTACATCGTGATGAAACAATTTTTGTATTAAATATTATTATTATTTAATATTTTTGTGGAAATTAAAATACTGTCTCTGATATATTTTTTAACTAAAAGAGAACTGATGAGTGATAACTGAAGTTATCACTCACCATCTCCAAAGTATAAATGTGTATGTGTATTATGAATGAATCGCAAATCGAGAAATTTCGTGAATTGTCATAAAAAGACTATGTAGGTATACTCCAGATTTTTGTCGGCAGTTATAACTTTATCTTCAGACAACAGTCACAAAAATTCTTCCATATTTACTATAGTCCATCTAGAAAGTATCCGGAATGTATTATTTTTCGTAATTTTAATATACTTCTTTTTTGTAACATTCTAAAACAAAAGTAATGCATAAAATAAGTTGTGCAGATAGTAGGCTATGGACAAAGTTGCATGGCAACACGTTTTGTCAAATATTGTTGATAGTCAACAGGTATACAATTTATGAAATAATGTCGCAACTAGAAAAAATAAAACGAATAAACTATTTGCATAGAAAAAGTTTTCGAAACGTTAAAAATTAGTGCAATTGACTGAACTGGGAAAAAAGTGCTGAATATGAGACAATAACAAGGATAAGAAATGGCATGGATATGAGGCATAGATCAGTTTGAGGAAGACTGCGTAAGATTAAAGGAAACAATTTAAAGGCTTTATTGGCCTTAGGACGACACAATCCGTGTCTGGGGTTTCGCAAATTAGCTAACAGGTTTGCAAATCAACGAAATATAAAAGTTTGTCCAGAAACCGTCCGTATGTTACTGAAAAGACAAGGCTACATATCAAGGAAACAACAAAAAATCCCTATAATTACACTATTACAAAAGGAACGAAGGATAGTATTTTATCAACGTTTTCAAGAAGATAATTTTAATAATGTCTTTATATCCGATAAAAGTTGTTTCCAACTTGGTGGAAATCACTCAAAAATCCTATCAAAACAACCTGTTACCGTTCAAATTTCCAAATTTTCCACCAAAATAATGGTTTGGGGAGCAATATCTCAGTGTGGTGCTATGCCTCTCTGTAAAGTTGTTGGTACCATTAATAGTGAAAAATATCGTGACATTCTAAACGATTTTCTCCTTGAAACGGCGCGTGCTTTATATCCAGAGGGGTGTTTTTTTAGCAGGATAATGCAAGATGCCATACTTCCAATCCTGGATACAAAAACACCAAGGGACAAACATTTCCTGGCCAATAACTTTACCAGATCTTAGCCCCATTGAAAAAATATGGGGACTAGTGAAGATTGAAGTTGAACGAGTAGTGCCACGAAATAAAGATGATTTAATTCAGTCAGTTTCACAGGCCTGGATCAACATCATGAAGATTCTCAATTTTTTAAACACGTTTGACAAATTTTCCACTAATAATTTCCAGTAGTCCGAGTTTCAAAGAACAGTGACATACATCTTAAGAGCGTAGCAACTAATTAAAATGTTGAAACGTGTATATTTCAGTGAGTTAAATGTGGAATGTTAGGAAATGAACCATTTTTTATTTGAAATGAAACTTGAAAATGGTTTATTATTTCTGAGTTATAAATTTTAGTGATAGCGCAATAAAATATTTTCACTATACAGGGCGAGTCTTCAAGATGTGTGTTTATTTCAACTACAGATTCCCTCCAATGACGAAAAATTTTCCACCACATGTGATGATGTCTATAAATTAGAAATTAACAATTGAGACTAATTTCTTGAAAAAAAAAAAAATAACAGATTTAATCTGTTAATCTCCTACAATTTTAATTTCTAAAAATTTTTAGAATTAAATTAATGTCTTATAAAGCACAGCTTATATTTAATAGACGTATAAAATCAAAACTCAATATAGAATATCAAATGGAATAAATAATTTTTAAATGTGAATTAGGACCGATGATGACTTTATCCGAATTCTAATTGTTTTTTGAAGATATAATGCATGTTTTGAGAGATTTTTGAAGTAACTTATTCAAACATTTAAAATATTTCAAATAAATTATATTTTCTGAGAAGTTAAAATTATATGTTGTATTTTTGAAAAGGATTTAGTTTTTATAATTGTAAGATCAGAAACAAAATCTTGTCTCTTTCAAATATTTAATTTTTAATTTTAATTGACGATTTATATTTGTTGGGTCATTTATTCCATTCGATATTGTATATTGAGTTTTGGTGGTATATGTCTATTAAATATATAAGCTGTGCTTATAAGACATCAATTTAATTCTAAAAAATTTGAAATCAAATTTTTTTAAATTAAAATTGTAGGAGACTAACAGATTAAATCTGTTTTGATATCCATCTTGAAAAAATATTAACTCATTTTTTTATCCTAAAGTAATGAACCTATGTCAAATTCGAGTTTTTTTATACTCGGAAAGCACATTGTATAAATAGTGCTAGATCTGAATTCCATGAATAGCTTTCTAAAATTATTTCATTCGAAATGTTCACATACATGAAATTTTCGTTAGAACCCCCTTGACAAACAGCTTTATCTCTCTCTTCGTGTATCACAAACAGTATCAATTTATTCAAATTTATCGAGTGAATAATGTTGAAAGAACATATGGCGGCTTCCCTATACATATGAGTAAGAACGCAATCTACATTTAATCGGGTCATGCAAACAGTGTTCGTTAGAAGACGAGAAACAGGGTGAGAGAGAAGGAAAATGTAGTAATTGACTTTCAACGGACAAGTACATTCGCTAACTAATGTACAAAAGAAGCCCTTTATATGTAATGAAGACCAAAGGCGAATTTGTTGCAGGAAATGAAGCCGGCAGGAAGTTAACAGCTGGAAGAAAACCTGTATGAAAACGTTCGCATTCAGTTATATGCAGATGCTATTGTGAAAACAGAATATTTTCCTTATGGTCAAAAAAATAAACAATACAGGAAATAATACTCTACTGCTGTTTGTTGTAATACACTGCCAATTCTTCGATGAGAGAGTTTTTTATTTATAAAATAAAAAAATTTTAACTTCCGCTAATATTTGATATTTGCAAAGTTGTCTCATCATACAGGGTTATCCATTTTGTACTTCCGAAAGTGAGCGTAAATAAAACACTTTTTAATTTAGAATATTGATTTCAATATCATGCTTGGACTTTGCTAGTATATGTGGAATATAACATCATTTAAATATCCTCCGCGTGCTCCCTTACAGGACTCGATCCTTGTGAGGTAATTTTCGATGACTCGCCAGCACATTTCGGGCAATATCTCACCAATAACTTGACGGATGTTGGTTTTCAGATCGTAAATAGGCTGAGAATTATGGACATAAACACGATTCTTCGCATAACCCCACAAAAAAATCCAAAGGTGATATACTACTCTGTCAAGAAAGTACCGGGAATTTTCAATTAAAACAACATTTTTACATTTAATCGTCAAAATTTATTGGGTCGCCTTCAAAATAGGCTCCATTTGCTCCAATACATCTATGCCAACGGCACTAACAATTATCGAAACATTTTTTATAGGCGCTTTCCGGGATGGACTTTAGCTCTCGCGCCGAATTTTGTTTTATGGCTTCAATCGACTCAAATCGGGTGCCACGAAGGGGCAATTTTAGTTTTGGGAAGAGGAAAAAGTCGCAGGGAGCCAAATCCGGCGAAAACGGTGGTTGCTGAAGCACGTTTGTTGAGTTTTTGGCGAGAAAGTCAGTCACAATCGTAGCTCGGTGAGAAGGCGCGTTATCGTCATGCAAAATCCATGAGTTGTTCGCCCACAAATTTGGCCGCTTCTTACGAATACGCTCACGCAAACGTTTCATAACGCCTAGGTAATACTCCTTGTTTACCGTCTGACCCTCTGGAACGAATTCGTAGTGCACCACGCCACGGATATCGAAGAAAACAATGAGCATCACCTTCATTTTCGAGCGGCTTTGGCGTGGTTTTTTCGGTTTCGGCTCATTTTTTGCCACCCATTCCGATGATTGCTGGCTTGTTTGCATATCGTACTCGTAGACCCAGGTCTCATCACCAGTTATAATGCGTTCCATGAATGTAGAATCGGAATTACAGCGATCCAGCATGTCTGAAGCAACCTGTTCGCGATGACGTTTTTGAAGAAAATTCAGGTCTTTCGGTACGAGTCGTGCGGCCACCTTTCTCATGCCCAAAATATCAATCAAAATCGTACGTGCGGACTCGTGTGATATCTTAAGATCATGTGCTATCTCTCACAAGCTGGTACGACGGTTTTCCAGCACCCTTTCGTCCGGAAATGAGGCAAGTCTTCGACCACTTCACGACCGTCCTTGAAGGCTCTGTACCACTGATATGCACGAGTTTTCGATAGAGCATTATCACCAAAGGCCTTTTGCAACATTTTCAATGCATCGGCACACGAAAATTCATTTGCAACACAAAACTTTAAACAAATTCTTTGCTCAACGTAATCACCCATAGTAAAAATCGGCACGCACTCTGACATCGACTGACTTAATCAGCTGTTGCAAACACACTAGTTGACAGATCCCGCTCAAGCTTGGCATAATAATTAAGGACAGTGGTACCAACCTAAGAAAAAAAAATTTACCTGCCTAATTGCCCCGCCAGATTTAAACGATAATTCCCGGTACTTTCTTCACAGAATGTATCACAAGATCTTGGTGGGCAATTCACATCGACGAAACGAGAAATTACGCGTCCTAAGAATTTTGCTTGCAATAAAGCCAAAACGGGTCGTGTTGTGTGGCTCGTTGCTTCATTTTGCTGAAAAATCTCTTCCAATTCCATATCATTAATTTAAGGCCAAAAAAATCGGTAATCCTTTGGCTATAGCGATGAGAATCGACGGTTTGAGTGACACCTTCTTCATTTTCAACAAAGAACGGGTCAATCACTCCACCAGACCAAATTGTACACCATACAGTGACTTTTTGTTTACATAGCCACCCATGGAAAATTTGCTTCGTCGCTGAAGAAAATTCGATATGAGAAATGGTCATCCACACTTTGTTGTTCAAGCACCTAATCGGCATATGTTCTACGCTTTCTATGGTCAGCTGGCTTTAGTTCTTGTGTCAATTGAACCTTATGAGGATGAAGATGCAAAATAAACCAAAGCGTGCCGTAATAAAGGCCCGATGAATTGATAAATTTGGATCCTCTGCAATACTTTCACTTACAGTAGAAACATCAAAAATTTTTTTCCTACGAAAAAGGTATTACTTACAGAGTACTTTTTCATTATTTGAAAATAAATAAAATTCAATTTCCACAAATTTTTTACTGTTGAATGACAATTGTTTCGCCACACTCTGGCTCAATCATATTCTACATTTGAACTGCTACAGTGTGAAAGCTTACATAGGTTCTTATATATGTATTGACAGGTATTAAAGGAAGTGACTACGAGTAGGATGGTATTTATTAGGGTATTCTCAATTAAGTGGAGAGATAACGTGGATGGTAATAAAAGTTATCGAAGTAGTCGTTGGTTTTCCCAAATTACATGAAGATATTCAATAATGTTCGTGTCCGTTTGTTCTTTTGGGAGAATTTTCTGAGAACTATATCGGTTTATTTCAAGTGATTCTAAGAATGTTAATCTAGAACCCTTACTCTCGATATGCATAATTTCATATTCGTTATTGAAATTATGTTCGAAATCTATTAGATGGTTGAGATATGTGGAATGTCTTGAATCTGAACTATAGCTCTTTTGATGTTCGTGTATTCTTTTCTTAAACGATCTACCGATCGGACCAATATAAACCATTGGGCAATCCTTACAAGTCAACTTATAGACTTATTATCTTTGTTTGATTTATCTTTATTATTTTTAATATATTTATCAATGTTATTAATGGTTCTGAACACTGTTATGTAATTGAAATTTTTCATTAAATAATTGGCATTGTCTTCGGATATTCTATTTATATAAGATATTCGTATGAATTTTTTCGGAATGGTGTTTTTTGTGGAAGGTTAAACTTAAGTTGATGCTATCTTTTTCTGTTTATTTTTTATCATTTCATCTATGAGAATTGGGTTTAAACCATTGTTAAAAGATATTCTTTGACTATGTTGAGTTCTTTAGAAAAAGTTTGAAGGGTCATCGGTACTTCAATAATCTATGGATAAAGCTATTATAGACTGACATTTTTTGATTGAAAGGATGATTAGAAGTTTTATGTGTTGTGATATCTGTGTGTATATTTATGAAATATGCTAAATTCATGAAAGTTATTTAATTTTGTGATATTCAAGTCTAGGAAATTGATACTTCGGTTCATCTTTTCTTCATAGGTGAATTTGATAGACGGGTGTAAGTTATCAATGAAATTTGAAAAAAAGTTTAGTTGTCTATTTGTTCCTTTGAAGGAACATATAATGTCATCTAGAAATCTGAATCAATAAAGGAAATATTTATTCACAATTTGAAAATAATTTCAATAATGAATATGAAATTATGCATATCGAAAGTAAGGGTTCTAGATTAACATTCTTAGAATCACTTGAAATAAACCGATATAATTCTCAGAAAATTCTCCTAAACGAACAAACGGACACGAACAAGTCACCTTCATTAAATATCTTTATGTAATTTGGGAAAACCAACGACTACCCCAATAACTTTTATTACCATCCACGTTATCTCTCCACTTAATTGAGAATACCCTAATAAATACCATTCTACTTGTAGTCCCACTTCCTTTAATACGTGTCAATACATATAAAAAAAACCTATGTAAGCTTTCACACAGTAGCAGTTCAAATGTAGAATATCATTAAGCCATACTGTAGCGAAACAATTGTCAGTCAACAATAAAAGTTGTGGAAATTGAATTTTATTTAATAATAGTTGAAAATGAATTTTGAGCAAGTAAAGACCGAATCCATCAAATATTTATTTGAAAATGATTATCTGCGAATTAATTATGGCCCAACACATTTAAATTTCATTTGATCAACCAGCTGAGAAACAATTGAAACGGTTTCACTCTTAAAAATCAAGCAACGAATATGGTATAATGATGATATTTACTATGAATAATTGAATGTTCCCACAGAAGCAGTTACAGAATCCCCTGGCAACATGATATTTAAATTATGATTCAGTATTATTTGATACTGCTTTAATGTTGACATATGCATCTTAATTGAAGAAGCAGAGATATTTCTTATCGAATTTCGGTTGGTATATCTTTGAACTCTAGTATAGTATATCTGCTGATATGTGGTTAGAATATCTAAAGATGTGGCTAGGACATAAACAACAATAATATAATATTATTTGTTTTTTTATTTCTAGAATGAGGGAGTTCCGTTCGAATTAACTGCATTATTTGAACAATTTTGAAATAACGATCTTTTCTTTACTTCCATTATAAAAAATGCGATATACTGGCCATACATTGTTGCGGTAATAAAAAAAATAGATGTAATTCGCTGAAAAGTTGAAAAGCTGAAAAGAAAATAATTTATTTAGATTTTAACCTGAATTTTCTATATTGAGAATGAATCAATTTGAATAATCGATGGCGTAGTCCGTTACTTTGTGATAATCATAACGATCTCAAATAGACAAAAAGCTTTTGTTTTGTTTTAATTTCTCATTGCAGAAATACATCTCAGGTCTCAGATCATCGTTTACCCTTTCAATGAAGAAGTGATAACATTTTTATATACCATTTGAATTATTTCGTATGAAAAGCTTGGGAGATTAACTCCGTGCAATAATATTTGGATTTTTGTGCGCTTGATCCAGGGTGAAGCGTGTAACATACGTCTGTATAACAACTCTATACTCTAACAAAACTCGACAAGGTTTTGTAGATCACAGAGGCAAATTGTAGACATGCGCACGTTTCAAATTGATTGGTTTTCGTTAGTGCAATGTATGGTAGTGACTCCAAATCTGTCAAGTACCTATATTCGCTATACACAGAGACTTTAAGATAATAATAATACACTAGAGTAGGCAAAATACATACAAGACATACCTTTGCGAGTTAATTCAAGTAAAGAAATGTATTCTCGATAGTTTCACGTTGCTAACGCAGAATGAACCTTCCTCATGCTCAAGTCAGACCATTATTTGCCGTAATGCTCATAATTAGCATATTCATATTAAAATAAATTAATTTGGCTGATCTGTTTTTGGTACAGATCAGCTGAATTAATTTATTTTAAGCACGCAAAAGCTGACTTCCAGTTCATGCTTTGGAATATTTTGTTTTTATGAATCAAAGGCAAATGGATTTTTTAAGTTGTTATTATTTCAGTATTCACTTGAAAACACAATACTGAAATAATTCATTTAGTATTCACTAGGAAACCATCTGAGATACTGATCGAAACTTTGTGAAAAACACAATATAATTTTGTTATGATCAATTTTATCACAGAACTTACCTCAATAATTTCCTAATTATTTTTGATATTTTCTCTCATTAGGTTCAATCCATAACAACTGTTCCTAGACAGGGTGTCCCAACGAAAATTTGACCGTAAAATTTTCGAAGATTTTGAAAAAACAGGTCAACTTCTGTTTTGAGGGGCACGAATTTACATCATGAGTTTGTTCCGAAAAACCACCCCCATGAAGGTGGCATCAACCTCCAACATTTTTTGAATAGGAAAGAGATGTCGAATGTGTGCACAACCGAGTTAAAATTTTCAAAATCGGTTCACTATTCACGAAATAATGTAATATTGAACATACCGTCAAAAAGTGATGTTGAACAGTCAGTGGAACCGCCCAAACTCAAGAACCTAAGAGTTTTGAAGAATCCAAAAAAAATTCTCAATTTCTGTATTAGGGAGAAAGAATTCCTATGACGACATTGTTCCCAAAAAAACACCTGAATGTGGCAACAATCCCAAATTTTTTTTAATAGGAAAGAGATGGCGGATGTGTTTCAGTTAAAAATATTTTTTTGTTCTCTGAACATGCTAGTTGAAATGTACAAATTCAGGGTTTTTGTTTAAGCAATTGCCGTTAATCTAGAATTTTCGTCATTCTGATAGTATAATTTGATGCTAATCACTTATTATCCGAAAATCATATGTTCGATCATGATTTTAAGATAATACATGAAGTAGATAAAAGTTTACATTTAAATTATTGAGAAACGGTAGAAATAAATAGATAGAAGCATAAAGGAATTTTATTAAATGATCAATTAGAACTAAATAATTCGCCTTCACTCAATCTGTTTAAGTAACCGATTTCTTGGTAATTTTATGTTAATTATTTTATTATTCATTTATTGGGCATTAGTATAATACTGGAAATTTCAGCAGTCGTGATTTTGCTCATATCTTAAGTGGGGTATAAGTGGGTATCTTAATTACTTTAGTTGCTAATGATGAGATAAGAAATATCTTATAATGAGTTATCAATTACATTTAAATGATAAAGTAATTGTTTTGTAAATTCAAAAATTCTAACCGTTTTGTTCAAATACTTGTATAACAAGTTGATAAATGTATTTAAAGGCAAGACAGTTTGTTTAGAAATCAGTAGTCTTTATGATCTCTAGAAGTTACAATGTAACGAAACACGTCATCAGTTACTCAATAAAAGTGTAAATTAAACAATTATTGTTTTCATTTAAAATAAAATAGAAAAAGGCTTTTTACTTGATAGAAGAAATATAACAAAATTTGAATATCAAAACAGATTTAATCTGTTAGTCTTCTACAATTTTAATTTCAAAAAAAATTTTTATTCAAAAAACTTTTAGAATTAAATTAATGTCTACAATAAGCGCCGCTTATATTTAATAGACGTATATATTCAAAACTCAATATACAATGTCAAATGGAATAAATAAACCAACCAATATAAAAAAGGCAATTAAAATTTATTAAATATAAGCATTGCTTATTGTAGACATTAATTTAATTCTAAAAGTTTTTTGAATAAATTTTTTTTTTTGAAATTAAAATTGTAGAAGACTAACAGATTAAATCTGTTTTGATATTCAAATTTTGTTTTCATTTAATTTGAGAATTTCTATTCTTTCTTCCATAGAATAGACTATTTTCGCCAACGTAAGTATCAAACCCAATTATGATGCAGAAACGAAAGACTGAAACATATTTTAAAAATATAATATACATTGTAATGGACTTCATGCGTTTTACACATTTTTCCATCACGAACGATAAGAAAATCGAATGTTTTCAAAGTAAAAACATCCAAAAACTCAAATTGTTCTGCCATTTGAAAATTATTTTTGGATTCTTCAAAACTCTTAGGATGTTGAGTTTGGGCGGTTCAACTATCTGTTCAATAGGACTTTTTGACGGTAAAGTTCAATATTCATTATTTCGTGAATATGAATCGATTTTGAACATTTGAACTGGGTTGTGTACTGAACATAAATAGCTTTGAAACAAACCAACACTCGATATCTCTTCCCTATTAAAAAAATGTTGGGGCTTGATGGCACCTTCAGGGGGGTAGTTTTTTCGGAACAAACTCATGATGGACATTCCTCCCTCTCAGAACAGAAGTTGACTTGTTTTTAAAATCTTCGAAAAAACTTCGTTTCTGAGTTCTAGGAGGGATCAAATTTTCGTTGGGACACCCTGTATAAGGTCATATTCCAACAACTTTTCATCTTTTTAATGTTTTCAATATTTTTCCGAATTCAATTGATTTCTTCTGGCCTCGTATTCAACTATAATAATTGTTTCTGCTTCAGGACATATTTCCACATTTTGACAAACAACAGTTTTTTGTAATCTATACCGTAATTCTATTCATTCCTTATTTAATTCTTAATTTCCTTTGAAGTTTTTTATTTTAGATTTGAAATAAAAATAATTTCAATAGAAATCGGATTTTTTATCGTTTGAAAATTGAATTAAAAACAACGATTATGTCCTCACGTCTTCAATGTATCCATACAAAATATACTAGTGGATACAATACTCTAATTAAGAAGAGGAGATTTATAACAATAATAAATAAAGTTATAGATTAAATAAAATGATAATGAATATTTCACCAATTCATTAATTTTCAGGAATTGTTTTGTTATTCTTAATAATTTTGATTAAATTTTTTTCAGTTGAGTGTGGTGGGGGTTTCATAGATTTTTCTGTTTAAATATTAAAAAAATCTGGAGATAAATTAGTCCAACAAATTCAATTGTATGACTCCTCTGATTGAAGAACGAAGAAACCTCAACATTTATGAACCAAAGAGATGAAAATAAACATTCACTTGAGTTTGCAATTTTCAGCATTGGGACTCTATTTGGTTTCCAGTAAGAATCTAGTGAATGAATTATTTCCTTATCTACGCTCGTATATATAAACAGTTTCAATGCTTGACCGATTCAGGTAATTCATCCTAACAAAATTATTGTGCGACTTCATTGAATATATCAATACAGCACAAAGTTCAAGTTCGTACAGTCAAAGTAATGAGCTAGAGGCAAATTACGCCAAGATTTAGGTCACCATAATAAGAACTAGATGAAAAACAGATTTTTGCATATTCGCAAATTATTCCTGTAATGAAGAAAATTGATCGAGATAATTTAGAACACAAACTCATATGCAATGAAAAACATTGAATATTGAGTTGACTCAAGTATGGTATACAGTAATATTTAAGCATTTCATTTTAATCGTAAAAATATTCATTAATCATTTATATCTCAAATTGGCACCAGTAGAATGATAATTATTTAAAAGTTATAATTTGTACTTACATTATGGGATACGGACGAAACAAAGTTACAAAATAACTCACCTGAAAAAAAAATGAGAAATTAAAATTTTTTTTAAATACATATTGGCACGTTGTACAATTCACTTACTTATAATATTCAGTTTAATAACTGAAGATAAGAAAAGAACAACAATTTTGTCCTATTTTCTCATAAATAATTTCAAAATATAGCTAAAATCAGCGATAATACTAGCAAACTGAGGGGTTGGATGAAAAATAAATCGTTCGATGTCTGTTAATCCATTTACATCTTATGCAATGTGTCAATACCTGGCTTCTGTATCTATATTATAGTTGGCATGATATATCAACATTCACACTATAATGGAAATTTCAATTCAAAAAAATTTTTGCCGTTATGAAAAGCTTTAGACTCAATATTTTTGCACGCTTGTTCAAAGGAACATGTGCCCAAATGTCAGTAATTTTGAAAAGTATATGAAGGTTTATTCATTATATTATTTTAACACTCTTTCTTGTCAACATGCAACGATGCAGATTGAAGGGAGAATGATGAAACCGGTTTTCTTAATGAGAACACATCTAAAATAGCGAAAAATTACGTTTATTTGACTTTCGGATGACAGGTCAAAGAATTTCATGACTTTATCCATCTTATGTAGCTTCTTTGCGAAGATATTATCTATTTTAGAATTTTTAGGGGAAATGAACTTGAATAGGTCATTCAAGCTTCCTACATTTATCGTTTCTTCAATTACATACTGCTCCAAAATACTTTAATTCATAATAACAAAGTAATGGGACCTAAACTCCGCGATTTAATTAACCCATGATATTCAGTTTTGAAACTGTAATAAATTCAGCTCAATCAAACCATCTATTGCACACAGACGATTCACTTCTAATTTCAAGCCCTTAATAGATCTTCTGCCATATTACGATGAAATAAGCACTAATGCTAATGCTTCACATTAAAAATAAGTGAAATCCCGTAGAATAACATCTGATATGACTGTCCAAAATAGGATATTTTGAAATGACTCAACGCGAATGTTCAAAGATTAGCTGTGAACTATATATGAGTGTAGAGTGATTCTTTTATAGTGGAAAAGTGATCTAAAGGTGGAGCACTCTTAAACTTTGGGAGCTTCCAATTTCCAAACAAAGATAGAACGTCTTCTTTTCATGTCAGATTTTTATTCAGTTGTTACGTCCGTATAAATCCATAATATCTGGTGGACGCCTAAATGAAGACATTTATCCAAAATTGAAATCATATATCAACGCATATCTGAAACTGTACCTATATTATATTATAATCGTATTACTTTCGAGTGGGCGTTAGTAATTATGCACTCATTTTATGCCAGAAACGTTCACATTTGGTATATCTTACAAACGTAATGTGCTAAGTTTACAAGAACAGTTAGATAATTCAGTGACCTTTTAAATAAACGGTAAAATAGCGCCTTATTCCTCAACATAATCTTCTTTTAGATCAATATATTTATTCCAATGTTTTAAATCTTTCGAATTATAGGATTTCTCAAGGTCTTCAAAAAAGGCGTTCAGTGATGACCTTTCCATTGGACTCAAATATTTTACCACCGAGCCATTTCTCCGTGAAAATAGTCAAAGGGAGCTAAATTGGGAAGCAGTTCGTAGCACAAGTTGCCACATATTACATACATGTGCACCCATGCATTGTCCTGGTGGAAGAGCAGTTCTTTCTTTGCTAAATGCGATCCATTTCTGCTTTGAAACAATGTCAAATATGTCCAGTTGTCAAAAGTATTAACTGGTGATCGTCCAACCACCGTACATTCCAAAACTCTGTCATCCAGACCCAGTTAGCCGATAGATCGTTTGCTTGGAGAAGTACATTGATCTGACTGTTCTTTGGTATCCCGCCCCCCAGGCATTAGATCTTGTCGTGATGGGGATGCTTACCTTGACTAGGACCCTAATTTCGTCCCGGCGAAATGGAGGGTTAAGTCTTGTTGCCTAGCGAATGCCATTCGCGCCAGTCACTGGACCTGTATGGTGGAAGATCTCCGAATGGAGCCCTATTTTTGCCGTTATGGTGAAATGGAGGGCTGAGCCGGTTGATTAACTCAGTAATAGGGAGTCTGTCGCAGCACAGGGCTTCTCCCTTAAAACTGGCGTACTCTACCCTATCGCAGTATTAATCTCCAGATTTTTCTGTGCAATGGCCGAGTGCGTTATGTAGCATACTGCGTTACCTCAGATGGGTGGTTGGCCCATAGGTGTTACTTGTACCACCTGGCCACCCCATTGGTGTTGGACTCGAGGGGGCAGTGGTTGAAAGTCCGCATGCTGGACTAGGGAGGTATTTCGTTTATGTGTTCGCAGACCTCCATGTTCGGGATATTCTGATGAAATGACTCGGGGTTTAACGGGACTTGACGGTTCGACCGGCTTGTCCTGGCCCCGGATCAATGCGTAATAATTTAGGGTTTGTGGATCTCGACGAAATGGCTTTTCCATTAGTGCTTGACGCCAGGATCAATCAAATGACTTCACATGGGTTCGGTGAGTCAGGACCTACAAGCCGTTAGACGGTGCTCGTACCAAGATCAATAGTAGTCATCGATCTTGAGATTTTCTTAGTTGGTGGGATTGCATTCGGATGGATGGATAAGAATGCCTTCCGTCGGGTGAGTTGCGTCTCAAACCAACTCGGGTACTGACCTGCAGAGGTTGAATAGTGCTTCGCTGCTACCAGTCAGACGATTCTGGCTTTCGAGTCGGGGCCCAAACTGGAAGCTGGTGGGTTCATCTCTTCGGAGGTGTTCTCGCTTCTCACGATGCTATGGCGTAATCCTTATCACACTGTCTATCTCTTGGGGTGGACTGTGGAGACTGCTGAGTAGTCACTTGGATAAGAGTTATGCTCGCATGCCAATACAATTACCTGGTAGAATTCACGTGTTCTTTAGTCTCCTGTGTGTTGTAATGGGTCCAAGTTTCGTCCACGGTTATGAAACGACTCGAAGACTCCTTAGGATTACATTGAACATTACCAAACACTAGTGTGAAGTGGCCCCAACGTAATTCCCATCACGTGGATAGCTTTTTCCTGGTCAAATATTCATGTGGAATGTGATGTATCCACTCAGTTGAGATACCTACCCGCGATTTTTGACGTGACGATCTCTTTTCGTCGGCATGAATGTTTGGCGTCTTTTGTAAGTGTTGTTATCTTAATAGAATTGCGTAAATCTTTTCTTAATGAATTAAATTCATACTGCATGGTCTTCGTTCTGTTTACAAAGATTTTCCTTGTATTCGTTTATGTCTTTAACGCAAAAATAGTGCTTGATGAGTACACGAAATTCACTTTTTTCCAACAACTCACCTAGTTGTCTACTTTCATTGGCTGACAAATATACGCAGTTTGTTTATCAAACTGCCCTTGTAGTGTTTTTCAAAACTCAAAGGAAAAATAAACTTGACCGAAGAAATATTAAAATCTTGGTCCTCTTTTGAAGTCTACCATCAAATATGAATTTAGGACACCAAACATAATAAAACAATGCACAGGCACATGCTCAAATCATTGTTTTTATTCGAATAGGAAATGGTTAACCATGCTCAAGAAATATCAAACATTCGACGTGATGTTTGATGCAGATCCATTTCCTGCAACAAATGTGTATCGAAATAGTTTTAACCTAATTTTCTATTTCGCGCATTTACGTTTTTCACTACTGATTATACTAGGAACTGCAGATGTTTGGATAATACAAGAGATATTAATAAATTTGGCGATGAAAAGACCGACGTTTGGAAGGAATAACACAATTTGGGTGCGCGCCAAGAGTCATGATTTTTAACATTTGAAAGATAGAAACGAGGAAGTAAACACATCAATATGGAAGAAGTTCAATGCTTCCCTTTTTATATGCAGGTGCAGAGGGAATTTTTCGTGAAATTGATTTTATTAATTAGCATTAATGCTTGAATATGATTTTGAACATGTGGCAATTTCGGCTGACTCGAGCATTGCATAATCTGCATAATCGTCAAAAGTCCGACTCTCCCGGATCTGTGTTCTCGTTTTATGCCGTTTATATTATATATTAGGCTCACCTAAACATCTGTTGTTGTGAATAAAGTTTAAAGCAATATCGTCTATTTAATATTTTCGCATCAACAATTAGATACCAACAGGTAAATAGCCTTCTATCGTATTTAGTGAACGAGACAATTTTTAAATACGTAGAAATTGTTAAGAAGTGTTTACCTATCGTTTAAAGAACCTGGAGTCGAAGATTCAGGTTCACAATTTCGTGGGAAATAACTAGAAGTAGTTAGATCCCACCTTCATTTTTTTTTACCACGATTACGCCGTTCCACTCTTCATGAAGTTGATTGTAAATTAAGGTTCTTTAAAAAAATATAATTTTTGTCTAAGTTCATACCACCAGTGCATTTTAAATCTTTAGTCTTTTATCGAAATTTATCACATATGGTGTTTGAAATATTGACTCGCATCATCAATCACATTATTTATTCTAAGTGCTAATATCTTGAAGAATTTCGTAGGAGTGAAGAGCACCTATCTTAAGTTTGATTAGTTTAGAATTATACACATCGTCAAAAGTCTTGGCCTCTCCTATCAATTGTCAACTTGTTGAATGTAACATGACAACTTTTTGTGTGTGAAATTTTCACTATGTTTCATTTAAATGAAAACAATAAACCAGCAAAAAATGTTTCTTGTTCGGGAGAATACAGGTGTGTATTCGAAGTTAATCAGTTTTCAGCAGAGTTGTAATATTGAGAATATTCCGTGGAAAATGCCGGGACACCCCATTTCTCAGTTTGACTGGGCAAAAATAGTATCCCTACATCAAGAAGCTTTGTCGAACCACCAGATTGCGCAACGTTAGAATATTCCACGGACTTCAGGAAGGCGCATAGTGGCCCTTTTCCTAGAAACCGGCAGCGTTACCCGGAAACCGGTGCCTGGTCGACCCAGAATGACATCTGTAAGGGAAGATCATTTATATCGCAAATTTTACTCGAAAGAATCGAACGGTATCTGTATCAGCCCTTCGAAGTCATTTTTTGAGGACCTATAGATGGGTAGTCTCAACCAGTACCATAAGGAGACGGTTGCATTCCTCGAATTCAAGGCAAGAAGACTTTTAAGAGTACCTCGGCTATCATCTGAACATAGAGCTACCCGTCATCAAGACTTGCTTTTACCACAATGGCGCAATGTACTTTTTTCGGTCGAGTCACGATTTGGTTTACAAAATGATAATCGACGAGAAAGGGTTTGGAGAGGTCCAGGCAGACTAAAGCGACTAAATTTCGCCCGGGATCAATAATGTGCTGGGGGAGTATAATGTTCGTTCGCCGTACCCCTTTTATTATTGTTGAATGAACAATGAGTGGTGCCATCTACGTAGAAAACATCATTGAACGAATCATTGTTCCTCTGCGCAACGAATTTGGGGATCATTTCATTTATCAGGAGGATAACGCCCCACCACACCACTCACGAAGGGTTCAAAACATTCTTCAAGAGAACAATATCCAGAGAATGACCTGGCCAGCAAACTCACCCGACATGAATCCAATTGAGCACGTACGGGATTACTTAGAGAGAGCAATATCCAATCGCCAAAACCCACCTTCAACTTTTCAGGAATTCAGTTTAACTTTTCAGGAATTCAGTTTAGCTCTTCAGGAAGAATGGAACGATATGCCTGAAAATTTCATTGATGACTTGATTCATGGGATGCCTAGGCGTATTCGGCAGTTGATTGAAAGAAGTGGAGGTAATACGGACATTGAATTTGGATTCAGCTGTGGAATGACTATAATTAATCAAGAATAAATAATCGATAAATTTAGGTTTTTTCTCATTTTTGTTATTTTGTTTCATCCTGCATGAAGCAAAGAGTAACAAACAAAGATTTTCTATCAAATATATTGCAGTTGAAATAGAGGGAAATATTCATCTCATTCCCAGAACATAGATTGTTTATTTCTTGAGAAACGCCAGGACTTTTGACGATGTGTGTATATTCAACGTGTTTAATTATTGGAAGAATTTCTTTCACAACGGAAACATCTATATATTCATGACATCAATCCCTTATATCGAATGATGGTCAAATATTTAATGACGATGACCTATAAATTTATTATTTTTCATTATCTTATTAGCCTTAACAGCTGCGTATCTTCCGCCCTGCGAATTTCAATGCCAATTATACCCATTTAGCGTCCAATATTTTGAATAAATTATTCATGACTTACACTTCCCATAAGAGGGCGTTAACTCTAGCTGCTTTTATGTAACGAAACGAATGGAGAATACGGGATAGTATTTATTAGCGTTCTATGATAATGTTTTTCTTACTGAAGAATTTCAACAGGAAAAATTGAGATGTTTACACATTTTTCTGGGAGCAGTTTCGAATTATTTAATATTCCGACAACTGAAAACCTAGCACAAGGTGTAGATTATTCACCCACGTCTGAAAGAATGGTAACAAGTGTTATAAAATGTCGGCATTTTATAGGTAGAAGTGGTCGTCGTGATTTTAAAATGCCTTGAATTTCGATTACTTTTCAATCTTTCCTCCGTCTACGAAATTCCATAAGATAGAGTGATAGAACTTTCTATAGGGATAACTGTGATTTGACAGAAGGTAGTTTGTATGTTGTTTTGACATTTCTGTTCAGTAATTACAAATTATCATGAAAAGACTCACGCCGCAACAACGTTTACAAATTGTTGAAATTTATTTTCAAAATCAGTGTTCTATTCGCCAAACTTATAGAGCACTTCGTGAAATTTATCGTTTACATAATCGTCCATCAGAGCAGCTTATTCGTCGAACTATCGATAGATTTCCGACAACATTTTCTCTACTCGAGGTAATCTATGTTCTATGCTACACAGTGTGATTTCCGTGTTTAGCATAGAACATAGAGAACCTTGGATATTAGATGTACCTTGTTTGATTGCATTCACAGATTTTTCAGAAATTGTTTGGTAAGATTACAAGTTTATTTATTTTTAATTGAATTTATATTATAAATGTAAAGTTGAACTGACGTTATCTGAATTTTTAATTGTTTTTGATTCATTTGATACTGTATAGTGAATTTTGATTTTTATACGTCTATTAAATATGAGCAGTGCTTGTTATTAGACATTAATTTAATTCTAAAAGTTTTGTAAAAAAAATTTTTTGAAATTAAAATTGTAACTAACATATGTAATCTGTTTTGGTATTCAAAGTTTGTATTGAATTCTATATATTTCGTTTTAGTGTACTATTTTCGCTATTTCATATCGTGATATTAATGGAAGGTTCATATATACATCGTAGGAATAGGTGTACAACTTATTTTGAATCTGATTTGAATTACTTTGGTTGGTTGCGTTGTAAAATATCTCACGTTAAGGAAATAGTACTATATCGTTTATTTATCGGTTGTCCTAGGCATTAATGGTCTCTTTTTTGATTACTCTCACCTGTATATCTGTCTCCATATTGTTCATATTCTAATGTTATTTTAAGTGTGATAATCGTATTATATTAAGTAGGTTATTTTGCTATTTCTTTCTAATATCTGCCAAAGTTGCCAAACCTATGCTACTGAAATCATAGTTGGTTTTATTGTAAGCAAACAGGTAGGTTATATGGTTAACAAGTACGCTAAATATTTTTATTATCATTATTCATTATTTTCAGATAACTTTCACTATTAAATTTCAACTCCAAATAGTTAAGCTCTGTGCATTTGTTTCCACATGTAACATTTTAAGATTATTTATTGTAGGAAAAGCGAAGAGTTGCAAATGTGGCAGTTTGCTTATTTTTTAAATTTATTTATTTTATGTTCATTGAATCTTATCATGAAACGCCTTTCCTGTCAGTCATATTTATTGGCAGGGAGAGCTTAGTTAATTTCAAAAATGTTCTGATTATTCGTTGGCGTAAATGTATCCTTTCTGACTGGGCTACTTTAAAAGCGATACAATAGATTTTGATAAATTATGTAAATTTTGTGTTTTATCGCCCGATTTCTTTTTCGACACTAATAATTTTATTCTATTATATTTTTATCAAACGGTACTTGTATATCGATTGAAGATAAAATTGAACTCGTAATTGAAGCGATGTTTTGAAGAATTGAGAAATAAAGAGAGAATAAAGAACAAACGCTTTTATTTGATAAGCCAGAACATAAATATTCATATGAACTTCACTGACCCTCGGTCTAATTAATAACTGTCTTTCAACTATACACGTGTATGAGGGACCAGAAAGACCCTTCAATGAGTCACAGCGAAGGGTCGAAACAGGTTAAATAATCTGCTCGGAATGTATATTATTATGGATATCTTTCCTTCTCTGTCTTTTCAACTATTGTGATTTGATGTAGCATTAGAGAAGTAACATGATTATATGCCACTTTCAACGATCCAAAGTATTTGAAGTTTTTAAAATATTTTTGGACCTGACCGAATTATATTTGAATGTAAAATTTTACAGAGTGAGGCAGAAAACTGTAATATTTAATATAATTTTTTTCAGTTTTAATTAGGTAGATATATACAGATTTTCATAGACGTACGACAGTGCTTTCGTCCTTTTTCAAAATTTCAAGGCTTTGATGTAAAAAAACTGGGTATATATTGATGATTGAAAGTATTCTGATAAAACCACTCATCTTTTGAAGCCATTCACGAATCGATGTTTGGGCACGTGTTTTGGGGAATAGCCTGCTATCCTTTTTTGAATATCAAAACAGATTAAAAACAATTGAAGAAGACCATATAATACTTTAAAGCTTTCTGAAATTTTTGTGACGAATATAGAATATCTTGGATTTTAAAGTTAGTGTGTTAAAGCGAAGATACCACGAGTTCTGTAAGGTGAGTTATATTTATTGTTAATTGATTTTATTTTTTAAATGTGAAGTAGGACCCATGAAGACCTTATCTTAATTCTAATTGTTTTATGAGGATGTGAGGCATGTTTTGAGAGATTTTTGAAGTAACTTATTTAAATATATCAAATATGTCAAATAAATTATATATATTTTTGAGAAGTTCTTGTATTTTTGAGAAGGATTTAGTTTTCAAAATTGTAAGATCAGAAACAAAATTTTGTCTCCTTCAAATATTCATTTATTAATTTTAATCGACAATTTATATCTGTTGGGTTATTTATTCCATTTGATATTATACATCGAGTTTTGATTTTATACGTCTATTAAATATAAGCTGTGCTTATAAAACATTAATTTAATTATAAAAGTTTTTGAAAAAAAATTTTTAAATTAAAATTATAGGAGATTAAATCTGTTTGGATATTCAAATTTTGTAATATTCTTTCTATCAAGTAAAAAACCTCTTCTTATAATTTTATGCTATCGTTTTGTCAAATTTCGAGCCGAAAATGGTCTTAAATGACTAGTGAATCAATTAATGCGAAGGATATTTTTTAAATATCAGCCACATTAATTAATTCATTAGGGAAATATAAATTATTTGTATGCATAACGGCGTAATAGGATATAATTTGAACATGAGGAAGGGGGGCCATCTAGAGTCTAGCAACACTTCCGTCGTTCATGTTTTGACAGAAAGTTATAATAGTTTAATAGTTGACATTAACGAAATGGGTATTGTTTTCCGTTCGTCAATATCATTTATTTTTTCGTTGAAATGTCAGATTTCCGAGATACTTTGATTTAAGGAAAACAATCAGGGCTTGGGTGAGGGATTTGTGAAAATTTTAATATTCAGGGTTGTATATGAATAATTGCGAAAAAATTTACTGGGTGATTCCTTGTCAAAAAAAGGGTGGGTCTTCCATATAAACTTAATTTTTCTGAGTCCCCCCTGCTTGATTACAGCCCCCTAAAGATGGTGCCCGAAAAACAGTTTGTAATTTTTTTCTCAAAAACCAGAAGACTGACAAGAATAAAATTAAGCAGACATTTCATGCGGGCAAGAGGCCACACAAAAAAAATTTTGGTGGAGTTCTTCTATGATTGCAAGGGGTAAAAAAAGCCACCCCTTAACTTTCTTTCGTGAAAAACTTCTTTCCATATTCCTATTTTACAATAGAAAAATTATTTTTGGATAGCTTGATCCATTCTCAATAAATGAGGTTTATTGTAATTTCATACTGAAATTCAAGGTTTTTGAGAAAAAAAAATTATTTAGCGCCAGTCGTAGAGGCTGAGATTATTTCCGAACTAGAATTTATATAGTAAGCGAATATCATTTTGTTATGACAACTGACAAGTTTTGATTAACTTTGATTCAGTTACAATTATTGTCATGTTTATGGTTTTTAAGAAAAAAATTGAAAAAATTGTTTTTCGGGCGCCATCATTAAGGGGCTACAACTAAGCAGGAGGGGGCTCAAAAAAATAAATTTTATATGAAAGACCCACCCTATTTTATGACAAGGAATCACCTCTTAAATTTTTCCGCAACTATTCATATACACCTTGTATATGAATGTTGGGCTGGAGGGATGATAAATTTTGGTTTTTGTTTACTTTATCAACCTACTAGCTTTTTACCCGCGGCTTCGCCCGCAGTGGAGTCATTAAATAAGTATGAAAGATAAAGGGTAAGGGTATAATAATAGTAAAACTTCATTACTGAAGTAGCTAAATTTGACGATTTTTTGACAAACAATTGTTTTATCTTTCGTAAAAAAATTTTTTTTTTAAATATAAAGTACCCTATGTTACTTCTAATACCTTCAAGAGTATATGTACAAAGTTTCATGATGATCGGTTCAGTAGTTTTTGCGTGAAAGCGTAACAAACAAACTTACATTCGCATTTATAATATTACTAGCTTTTTACCCGCGGCTTCGCCCGCAGTGGAGTCATTAAATAAGTATGAAAGATAAAGGGTAAGGGTATAATAATAGTAAAACTTCATTACTGAAGTAGCTAAATTTGACGATTTTTTGACAAACAATTGTTTTATCTTTCGTAAAAAAATTTTTTTTTTTTAAATATAAAGTACCCTATGTTACTTCTAATACCTTCAAGAGTATATGTACAAAGTTTCATGATGATCGGTTCAGTAGTTTTTGCGTGAAAGCGTAACAAACAAACTTACATTCGCATTTATAATATTATAAGTAGGGATTATATTATACTAGCTTTTTACCCGCGGCTTCGCCCGCAGTGGAGTCATTAAATAAGTATGAAAGATAAAGGGTAAGGGTATAATAATAGTAAAACTTCATTACTGAAGTAGCTAAATTTGACGATTTTTTGACAAACAATTGTTTTATCTTTCGTAAAAAAAATTTTTTTTTTTAAATATAAAGTACCCTATGTTACTTCTAATACCTTCAAGAGTATATGTACAAAGTTTCATGATGATCGGTTCAGTAGTTTTTGCGTGAAAGCGTAACAAACAAACTTACATTCGCATTTATAATATTAGTAGGGATAGTAGGGATTAGTAGGGATTAAGCCGACGTTAAATCGACAGAAGGAGTGACGGGTATGTTTGTCGATTTACTGTTTCCCTAAAATTTCAGATTTTCGAGATATTTTGATTCAAAAAGAAAAATCCGGATTTTAATAATTTTTTGTTGGCTGTGCGTCTTGTAATTATGCATGCAGGTATATAACCTAACAAATTTTCTAATAAACCTACATCTTTGAGAATATATTCATTAGTTTTTTTATAGCTGATCAGACATGCAAATTTTAAACCGCCCACCTCTTACAAACACAATATTTGCATATTCCTGATTTGAGAAAGAGTGCTTTCAATATTCAGAATTAGCACACTTATCATCTGTCACAGTTTGTCATATACAGGGCGACAAGAAAAACTTCGGACTAATTTTACTGTGCCAAATAATTTTTATTCTATTAGATTCTCTACACTTTCTTGTACTAATATTTGAATTTGCAGTTTGATATTGCTTTATTTTGCAGAGTGTTAGGATGTTAAACAAACGTAGTGTAATTTTGGAGCTGTTTCGTTAAGGTGAGAGTTGCGAAATTGTTCGTTTGCTCAATGTGCCTCGACAAACCGTGTTCAATACGCCTAGCTATCGCAACATCATCAAGAAGCGAGTCAATCGAAATCTGAGGTCTCTATGAGGAAAATAGCATGTGAGACTGGTATCAACCGTGACTCTGTTCGTCAAATGTCCAAAAAGGAGCTCAATCTCAAGCCATACAAACTCCAAAAGGTTCAACTCCTCACGGATGAAAACAAGCGCGTACGACTAAAGTTGAATAAAAAAAAGTGTGTCCGAGGTTTTTCTTGTCATCCTGTATAGAATACCCTGCATAGGAATCAAATCAAATGTGTGGGTATCCGAAAAAAGAAACGATTCACATTAAAGTGGATGACAGATAACAAACTATTGTTATCGATTATTAACTTAAAAAATATTAGTGTCACACTCTGTCAAGAAAGTACCGGGAATTTTCAATTAAAACAACATTTTTACATTTAATCGTCAAAATTTATTGGGTCGCCTTCAAAATAAGCTTCATTTGCTCCAATACATCTATGCCAACGGCACTTCCAATTATCGAAACATTTTTTATAGGCGCTTTCCGGGATGGACTTTAGCTCTCGCGCCGAATTTTGTTTTATGGCTTCAATCGACTCAAAACGGGTGCCACGAAGGGGCAATTTTAGTTTTGGGAAGAGGAAAAAGTCGCAGGGAGCCAAATCCGGCGAATACGGTGGTTGCTGAAGCACGTTCGTTGAGTTTTTGGCGAGAAAGTCAGTCACAATCGTAGCTCGGTGAGAAGGCGCGTTATCGTCATGCAAAATCCATGAGTTGTTCGCCCACAAATTTGGCCGCTTCTTACGGATACGCTCACGCAAACGTTTCATAACGCCTAGGTAATACTCCTTGTTTACCGTCTGACCCTCTGGAACGAATTCGTAGTGCACCACGCCACGGATATCGAAGAAAACAATGAGCGTCACCTTCATTTTCGAGCGGCTATGGCGTGGTTTTTTCGGTTTCGGCTCATTTTTTGCCACCCATTCCGATGATTGCTGGCTTGTTTGCATATCGTACTCGTAGACCCAGGTCTCATCACCAGTTATAATGCGTTCCATGAATGTAGAATCGGAATTACAGAGATCCAGCATGTCTGAAGCAACCTGTTCGCGATGACGTTTTTGAAGAAAATTCAGGTCTTTCGGTACGAGTCGTACGGCCACCTTTCTCATGCCCAAAATATCAATCAAAATCGTACCTGCGGACTCGTGGGATATCTTAAGATCATGTGCTATCTCTCTCAAGCTGGTACGACGGTTTTCCAGCACCCTTTTCTTAATTTTATCGACGTTATCTTCGATCGAAGCCGTCGATGGGCGACCACTTCACGACCGTCCTTGAAGGCTCTGTACCACTGATATGCACGAGTTTTCGATAGAGCATTATCACCAAAGGCCTTTTGCAACATTTTCAATGCATCGGCACACGAAAATTCATTTGCAACACAAAACTTTAAACAAATTCTTTGCTCAACGTAATCACCCATAGTAAAAATCGGCACGCACTCTGACATCGACTGACTTAATCAGCTGTTGCAAACACACTAGTTGACAGATTCCGCTCAAGCTTGGCATAGTAATTAAGGACAGTGGTACCAACCTAGGAAAAAAAATTTTTACCTGCCTCATCGCCCCGCCAGATTTAAATCCATAATTCCCGGTACTTTCTTGACAGAATGTATACAAAAACCGTATGAAATTTTGTATTGCTTGATAGTATTAGAACCAATGGCGAACAAATCACTTCCGATTTATCAATTTGTGAGTAATACCCGTAAACAGATCTACATAGGTATCTAAACATCCCGAAATGATTGGATCACGTCCCAAGTTTCGTAATCCAATACATATTCCGTAACAATTATAATTATCCGTATCACAAAATGAACATTTTCAGCATATTTAATAGGCGGTAACCTTGGTTATGATTGGGGCCTTTCGAAGCTAAGCTATTCATAAATCAACTGTAGTTACCATTATGCTTTTATCAATGCAGAAAAAAAAACCTTCCGCTCGGCAAGTACATATCGTCGGAATATGGAAATAATTGAATGAATCAACAACAAACAGGACATAATAATAAATATTTAACAGCTTGAGAGAATTGTATCCGTGGAAGTTAGGTCACAACGTAATAAGTTGAACCTTAACCTTCCATTGTTACTGTTAACCACCCCGTAATCATGAAATCAATTAGCAGATTAATGAGCTAATTGTGCGGTCCACCGGAAACGCCTATGTTTTCGGAACATACGCGCTTAAATAGGAACAATAAGTATCGATTATATGAATACGCTCAATATCGGAGTTCCCAATATGAAGGCTAATTTTTAAGTGCAACGAGGTTTAAATTGTTAACACTGTTTTATGCGGGAGCCGATTTGACAGCTGCTGCAAGATTGCTTTGACAATTCAACATGATATACATACGCCAGAGCAACATTTGCAAATTGTTCAAATTAATTTTCAAGAGAATGGATCAATTCTAGGTCATCTGGTGTTATGTGTATTTTATTGTGTTCATAGTCGTCTATCGGATCCATACTCGATATTCTAAAACGATAATATCGTGTGATTTGACAGAAGGTAGAAGCCATGTTGTCTTGACATTTCTGTTCAGTAAGCATTGACAAATTATCATGGAGAGACTCACGCCGCTACAACGTTTACAAATTGTTAAAATTTGTTTTCAAAATCAGTGTTCTACTCGACAAACTTATAGAGCACTTCGTGAAATTTATGGTTTACATAATCGTCCAAGAAAGCAGCGTATTCGTCGAACCATCGATAGATTTCGGACAACATTTTCTCTACTCGATGCAACAACAACAAGACAAAAAACTGCACGTACAAAAGAAAATATCGCTGCTGTAAGTCATAGTGTTAATGATAATTAAGATTTGTCTATTCGTCGACGTTCACAACAAGTTGAACTCTGTTCATCCACCACATGGAAAATTTTGCGTAAAGATCTTGGTCTACACCCATACCAGATCCAACTGGTTCAAGAACTAAAGCCACTTGACCATAATAAGCGTCGTTTGTTTGCTGATTGGGCTCTAGAACAGCTTGAAGTTGATCCACTTTTTTATCGTAAAATTATGTTTAGTGATGAAGCTCATTTCTGGTTGAACGAATATGTAAACAAGCAAAATTGCCATATATGGAGTGAAAACAATCCTCAAGAAGTTCTGCAGGTTCCATTGCATCCTGAAAAATGCACTGTATGGTGTGCTTTGCAGGCTGGAGGCATCATCGGTCCATATTTCTTTAAAAACGATGCTGGAGCTAATGTTAGAGTGAATGGTGCCCAATACAGATCGATGATCAATGATTATTCGTTTCAAAATTTGAATGGTATCGACCCAGAAGTTTTTTAGTTCCAACAAGATGGTGCTACACCTCATGCTGCTACCGTAACAATTGATTTATTGAAAGAAAGATTTGGCGATAACATTTATTTGATAGATTCGGTCTTTACTTGGTGGAAACTCATTTTAATTAAAAAAATGTATATGAGACAGTAATTTATTTCCACAAAAATTTTTGTGGAAATAAATTACTGTCTCATATACATTTTTTTAATTGGCGATAACATTATTTCGAGAAATGGTCCAATTAATTGGCCTCCAAGATCATGCGACATAACTCCACTGGATTATTTTCTTTGGGGTTATGTCAAGTCATTGGTTTATGCTGATAAACCAGAAACAATAGACGCTTTGGAAGTCATCATAACTCGTGTTATTGATGAAATAAGGCCTGAATTACTTGAAAAAGTGGTCCAAAATTGGTCTGGTCGAATTTGGTTCCTCAGAACTAGTCGTGGTGGACATATGCGGGAAATTATTTTCAAAACATAATTGTCATAAGATTATTTTTTAAATAATGAAAAATTTGACTTCAATCTTTTAAATGTGTATTATTTCAATTTAAAGTTCTATCACTCTAAAAGAACACCCGATACGTACCCCGTGGAACGTTCTATAGAGTACGCACATGAAGAGCATAGTTTTGATGATGATCAAAATGTGTCAATTTATCATCGTAATTAACAAACTTGTGTTCATCCACTTTATGGAAAATTTCAAGTAAAGATTTAAATTTACGTGCTTCCATAATTCAAATGGTACGAATTGAAGCCATAATATCAGATAAGATCAGATCCACATTTGGTGAATGGCCCGAAAGAAACATTATTATTGATCAACACATTATTTGAAAATTTTGTTTAGATGAAGCATATTTCGTTTAAATAACTATATCAGGGAGTCTTTTGAGCCCACTTTTAGTTGAAATTTTTATGGACAGTTTGGAGGAAAGAATTCATGCAAATAAAAATAAAATCACAAACAAGATCGTTTTTAGATACAGATGTGTAGATGACACACATGCTCTGAAGAAATCAGCAGACAGCTTGACGATTTACTATATTACCTAAATTCATTACAAAAAACTATTGATTTCACAATAGTAGCAGAAACTGAAAAATACTTAAAAAATTTGGAGAACTTGAATAACAAAACAGTTTTAATCTGTTAGTCTTCTACAATTTTAATCTAAAAAAAATTTCATTCAAAAAAAACTTTTAAAATTAAATTAATGTCTTATCAGCACTGCTTATATTTAATAGACGTATAAAATCGAAACTCATTATACAATATCAAATTGAATTAAAAAAACCCAACAAATATAAATTGTTTATTGAAACTAAAATTGTATGAGTTTCGATTTTATACGTCTATTAAATATAAGCAGTGCTCATAAGACATTCATTTAATTCTAAAAGTTTTTTTTGAATGAAAATTTTTTGAAATTAAAATTGTAGAAGACTAACAGATTGAATCTGTTTCGATATTCAAATTTTGTAATAATCCTTCTATCAAGTAAAAAACCGCTTCTAATTATTCAAAATAATTTGGATTTAAAAATAACATAGCAAATAAAAGGCAAGTTTCATGCGCGCTGGTTGCAAGAAAAAACATGCTATTGTTTCGCCCTACAGTCTGTAACTTTTGGAATTTTGAGCCAAAAATGATCTAAAACGGCTAGGTTGGACTAGCTCATGAGGAATCCAAAGGTTAAAATTAACTCTGTCCGTCGGGTTCCTTCTGTGAAGAGGCTTATTTCCGAACGGAAAGAGCTAGAACCTTGAAACTTTCAGAAAAAGGTTGGGGTCTAAATAACTCGGCTAAGTATGTTAATGGGCAAAACCGATTGAACAGTTTCCCAGTTATCCACTTTCGAATTTCATATTTTTCCTAACATTTTCGAAACTACAAGATTGATCGATCTGAACTTAGGCATTTGGAAGTAGAATGAAAACGCGCATATTCGTACCAAATTTCGTGAGAATCATGCTATTAGACGTTAAAAAAAATTAGCGGATTAGCGTTGAACACTACCTTGAACACTATAACTTTCGAACGGAAAGAGATAGAGATTTGAAACTTTTTAGGGCAGGTAAGAGTCCTGAATATGTCGGATTTGTTCGGTAAAAGATAAAAGGAGTACTAGGAAATTGTCCGATGTATCTGGTGTTTCACGCTTAACAATCATGAGAATCCTGAAACAACATGAATTCCATCCTTATAAGATACGATTGGTTCAGGAACTGAATGAGGATGATCCCGATCGCTGATTCGGCAATCAGTGAAATGGTCAATGGTAATCAAAACTACATGTTCGATACCTGTTTTCCGGACGAGTGTTCATTTTATCGTAACGCATAACTGCCGGTATTGGTCAGATGAAAATCCAAGATTATCTCGTGAGGTTCATGCTCAGCGTACCTAAAAATTAAATGTTTGGGCGGGATTTATGGATATCCCCGGTAATCTCACTGGTCATGGGGTCACCTGAAATCCAAGATTTACGCTACTCAGCCTGAGTCACTGGATGATTTGCGTACTCGGATCATTAATGAATGCCTTCAAGTTACACCAGAAATCTTGTGTAACATACGTGAACGTTTTCAGCAAAACTTACATTACTGCATGAAAGTGAATGGTGCCCATTTCTAGCATTTAATAAACTAATAACAAAAGTAAGTACTCTTCCAGTACTTTACCGGTCATTTCGTTATTGATGGAAATTTTCACTACTTTCGCTGTTATTTCATTATCGATGGATACTTTGAAGCGAAATTTGGGGATCAGATAGTACTCGTTAAATTCTTCAAAATGTATTTAAAATTAATAAATAGATATTTGAAGGAGACAAAATTTTGTTTCTGATCTTATCATATGAACACCAATTCTTATATTTAAATATTCAAATAAGTTAATTCAAAACATGCACCATATTCTCAAAAAAACAATTAGAATTCCGATAATCTCTTCTTCGGCCCTAGATAATATTCAAAATATCAAAATCAACTAACAATCTGTATATCATACCTTAAAGTGTAACCGAAACTTGCTCAAACAGACTAACTTTAAAAATCCAGATAGTCTATATTCGTCACAAAATCACAGAAAACTGTAAGGTATTATAAGGTTTTCTTTAAACCATTGACATTTCATAATGAGATTTATTCAAGCCTATAAAATAAAATAGAGAAAGACTTTTTACTTGATAGAAGAAATATAAAAAAATTTTAATATCAAAACAACGTGATAAGATCCGAAATAAAATTTTGTCTCCTTCAAATATTTATTTATTAATTTTGAATACTTTTTTTATATTTGTTGTTATTCCATTTGACATTGTATATTGAGTTTTGATTATATACGTCTATTAAATATAAGCGGTGCTTATTGTAGACATTAATTTAATTCGAAAAGTTTTTTGAATAAAAATTTTTTTGAAATTAAAATTGTAGAAGACTAACAGATTGAATCTGTTCTGATATTCAAATTTTGTTATATTTCTTCCATAAAGTAAAAAGCCATTCTCTATTTTATTTTATATATTGATATATCCTTCAGAATCAATAACTTTTTGGGAAAAATTTTAAAAACTGTAAACCTAAAATGGATAAATCAAAGTTATCAGGTGCTTAGCAATTATCATGTGGTACCTGCCCAACTGGTCCAACAGCAGCGTCCTTTAATAATAGAATAAATGAAAATAGGTGATCCTTCCTTCATAATAGGTTAGATTCCACATATTTAGAACATCTTATAATGGAAAACATGATTTTCATGAGCGTTTTGAGATTCTGCATAAGAAAAATAAAGACCTGAAGCTGAACTTCATAGAGAGTTTAGAAATACACCGGTTGAGAAATTTTGGGAATCTACTGAATGACCAGAGTTATCGAGTTCACCTTTATTTAAATAAAAGCTTGCCAGAATACTATTGTGATTATTACTCAAATTCAATATAATACATTGTCAAAAGTTTGGGAAGAGAAAAATGTCGACTATAGCCGCATCAGATGAATGCGGTAATTGTTCGATAAGATTTGTTGGGTTTTTGGCCAGAAATTCGTTCACAATGAAAGCGTTTTTCAGCACTAGTCCAGCCATAACTCGTTTCGAGCCCAAATAATGGTTTCAAATGGTACGAATTGATTCGTGAGACACATCCATTGTGTCTCTGAGACTATTTCCCTGAGACTTAAACAACGACTTTCAGTCGTTTCCTCCAATTCTTAGAAGTTAATTTCAATTAAAGACAAATTCACATTAGAGACATCATTGCAAAAACCTCAACACACACAGGATGAACTGCCAAAATTGAGCACTATAAACAAACTAAATGGCATTTTTAAATACTTTGTTTCAACGATGATACACAAATCCAAATAATCAAAATATTTACTGATAGTCAGTCAGTACTAAAGGCTCTGGAATCCAGCTGTTGTACATCGAAAACAGTATGGAGTTTGGAGTCGCACGGCCTTAAACAGGCTCGGTATGTATTACTCTGTCAAGAAAGTACCGGGAATTTTCAATTAAAACAACATTTTTACATTTAATCGTCAAAATTTATTGGGTCGCCTTCAAAATAGGCTCCATTTGCTCCAATACATCTATGCCAACGGCACTTCCAATTATCGAAACATTTTTTATAGGCGCTTTCCGGGATGGACTTTAGCTCTCGCGCCGAATTTTGTTTTATGGCTTCAATCGACTCAAAACGGGTATCACGAAGGGGCAATTTTAGTTTTGGGAAGAGGAAAAAGTCGCAGGGAGCCAAATCTGGCGAATACCGTGGTTGCTGAAGCACGTTTGTTGAGTTTTTGGCGAGAAAGTCAGTCAAAATCGTAGCTCGGTGAGAAGGCGCGTTATCGTCATGCAAAATCCATGAGTTGTTCGCCCACAAATTAGGCCGCTTCTTACGGATACGCTCACGCAAACGTTTCATAACGCCTAGGTTTATACTCCTTGTTTACCGTCTGACCCTCTGGAACGAATTCGTAGTGCACCACGCCACGGATATCGAAGAAAACAATGAGCATCACCTTCATTTTCGAGCGGCTTTGGCGTGGTTTTTTCGGTTTCGGCTCATTTTTTGCCACCCATTCCGATGATTGCTGGCTTGTTTGCGTATCGTACTCGTAGACCCAGGTCTCATCACCAGTTATAATGCGTTCCATGAATGTAGAATCGGAATTACAGCGATCCAGCATGTCTGAAGCAACCTGTTCGCGATGACGTTTTTGAAGAAAATTCAGGTCTTTCGGTACGAGTCGTGCGGCCACCTTTCTCATGCCCAAAATATCAATCAAAATCGTACGTGCGGACTCGTGGGATATCTTAAGATCATGTGCTATCTCTCTCAAGCTGGTACGACGGTTTTCCAGCACCCTTTCCTTAATTTTATCGACGTTATCTTCGATCGAAGCCGTCGATGGGCGTCCACTGCACGACCGTCCTTGAAGGCTCTGTACCACTGATATGCACGAGTTTTCGATAGAGCATTATCACTAAAGGCCTTTTGCAACATTTTCAATGCATCGGCACACGAAAATTCATTTGCAACACAAAACTTTAAACAAATTCTTTGCTCAACGTAATCACCCATAGTAAAAATCGGCACGCACTCTGACATCGACTGACTTAATCAGCTGTTGCAAACACACTAGTTGACAGATCCCGCTCAAGCTTGGCATAGTAATTAAGGACAGTGGTACCAACCTAGGAAAAAAAAATTTATCTGCCTCATTGCCCCGCCAGATTTAAATTGATAATTCCCGGTACTTTCTTGACAGAATGTATAACAGAATGACACTTGTTTGGGTACCCAACCACTCAAACTATTTGGGTAACGAAGAGACAGATCGGCTGGCGTTTGCGAGGGCTGCGGTGCCTCTGGTTGGCCCAGAACCATTCCTGAGAATATCACATGACATGGCTGAGCGGATGACAACAGATAGAATGAACTCTAGACTAAAGTCTTTCTGGCTGAGCCATCCTGGCCAGAAACATTCGAAGATGTTCCTTGGAACAGCTTAGAACAAAAAGATGGCATACCTAGAGCTAGGTCTGAATCAGGCCAAACTAAGAACACTTGTCGGAATTATGACAGGTCTACTGTAGGCTGAAAGCGCATTTGCACAAAATCGGTCTGGCTGAAGACGATGAATGTAGGCTGTGTCTTGAGGACACTGAAATAGCCGTGCATATCGTCTCAGAATGCCCAGCGATGAGCCGCAACAGATTCAAGGTCTTTGGTCAGGCTTTTATAGCCCACCGCGAACTGAAAAAAATACCCCCGAACAAGATTATCGGTTTTAATTGTCCGTGCGGACGAAGTGGTAGGGTGGACAGACGCCCGCTCACTATAAATAATAATAATAATAACGATGATACAGTGAAATTTAACTGGGGAAACACGTATCAAAAGTTTCGCAATTAATTATACTACAAACATTAGTGAAAGCGTTCCTCCCGAACGAATTTAACTGCCGAAAAATTCGTTAAATCTGCGATCAGCCAACCAAGTACACAATCGACGGACGAGACACCTGTTGCAGTATTTACTACCTTTTTTTGCATTGTTCGAATTTGCGGAACGGAAACGTCCAGCTGCTCCCCTAACAAACGGAAACGTAAATTTTTCAAGACCTAATCGAAGAATCATTACAACAACGGAAGAACTAATTATAGATATTATCTGTGTTTTGAAGGCAACCACTAAACATTCATATCGTTTTATTTTATTCTGCAGTTATTATCAGAAATTCCCAATCTGATTTACTGAATATCAATTGGAAAGTTGGTTTCTAGATTATGAGTAGTCCAGATAAATTTGATCTTATCAAGTACAGAGTATTTTTTGATATCAATAGTTCTATTCAATAAACGATTCTGAATTTTCCCAGGAGATGGAAGTCCAGGGAAGAACAAGAAAACCCTGGACGATCATTGTTTCAAAGAAAAAACAGAAAAACGTAGCAATGTTTGGAGATGTTCCGTTTCGTACATAATCATTTTACTCCCAAACTCTAAAACGTGTCCGAAAACCTACCAAACACTTTGCTACACATATGAGCGGCAGTTAACCCAAGGAGAATAGTTAAGTTAAAAGAAAACAAAGTACTGACCATATTCATCCATCATAATGGAATAGTCTGTACTTTGCGTTTTCTTTTGATTCTTTTTATTGGTTAACTGCCGCACATATGTGTTGATAATTCTATGTCTATAAAGTGGGACAGTGTTTGTAAGTCATTTAATTCAATTTAATTCTGAAAAGTTTTTAAGAGAATTTTTAGATTAAATCTGTAGATGTTTCGGATAATTAATCCAGCTAATATCTGTAATATTTCAAAACAATCCTTTGAAGTAAATTTTCAATCTATATTTGCTAGAACTATGGAAGTTCAATGAAGAACAAGAAAACCATACTAGATTACTATTTCATAGCAATGTCATGAGATGTTATTCTATTTGTATAAACTTAGTTTACAAAGAGAAAAAAGCCATCAGAAACCTTCTAAATGCTTTGCATATCCTTAGGACTTCTTTATTTTTTAGATTTATTGTCTGTTTTTAATTGTCGACTATGGGAGCTTCCTTTCATCCATAGTTTTCTGATAATTCTTTTCTCGAGTGGCGTTTATTGATTATAATATCTGCTGTACTAAGCTCAAATTTGTTTTCAAACTTGCAACTTGTTTCTTTGTCAGACTGCATTTTTTTAATTATTCTGTGAAGCATATGTATATATCTGACAGACCCTTAGTATTCATGTATCTAGATGCTTCTATGCAATGTTTGCCATTATCGGTCTTTGTATAACAATGAATTCTTACCTTGGTTTCAAGCACTACATTCATTTTTTATATTGTTTTAATGGACAAACATCGCCATTAGAAGCCAACACCAGAAGTGCTTGGACATTGAACTCTGGAACAGGATGGGGCGCTCAAGAAAGCTAGATCATTGGTCCAGTATATTTTACTTTTGGTAATAAATCCTTAAAATTAATAACCATTGAATATTACAGTGAAATCAGTCTTACTATTAAATGCGATTAACATGAAATTCAATAATAGTTATTCTCGACGTCTCGACGCTAATTAAGTTCGAGAAGATAATGCGATTTTATCGTCGTGTGCAATACAACATTTTTTTCTAGAGCAAGACTTCAAATTCAGGTGAAAAATAAGTTTTCAAAGAAAATTGTAATTTTTAACACAAAAATAGCAACTATATTGCTCTGTTACTAGGGGTATGAATTACTCTCTCAACAAATGTGAAACAAATTTTACATTCTGGTTTTTGTTGAGTGTTCAGTATTTTTACGTTTTGTGTACGAAGCGAATACTAAATGTACGGAAAAGAATTAACACATGAAAAAGAAAACCTGCCACAGATGCAGAAGATGCAGCGTTGGAAACAGAAAGTTTATTGCTGGCACAAAAATCTAGGATGCTGTATGAGAAGGAATATCAGTCCTTTAAAAAGTGAAATAGCATCAAGCATATCACATTGTAGCTGAAGAACGACGAAAACAAACACCGTGTACAAGTTGTGGTGTTCAAAAACTAGATGTTTCTAATAATGGTAATTGTAAATTACACTTCTTGTTAATCCTTCCAATTTATGTGTTTGAATTTGTAAATTTAATTGAATAACAAAAGTTTAAACCCTTTCTGTTAAAATGTTACTTTATGTACCCTTGGCGTTAAAGCGATACTTTATCTATTCGAAAGAGGTGCTATAACAACATTTTAACCTTAGCTATAGAAAAAAAATGAATTACTACGTAATATCTTACGATATTTTTATATCTTAGGATACAGAGCAGTGCTTCCTTGACAAAGTGTATATCGTAAGATATTTTATTGAAGGTATTACGTATAATAGTAATTCATTTTATTTAATTTTATGTTAATAATATTGATTTATTTGAGTACGCTACATTTTGTATTGTTTCCATACCTTAAATGTATATAAAAATAATTTTTTGGTATCAATATCATTCAAAGCACAGAAAATTTTCAATTTAGAGTAGTTAGTTTACTCATACATTGATCTGAACTATTCTTCAATATTTAAATATCTTTCTCATCAAGAAATGTGTTCATTTTGAAAAAGATTTTGATTGATCAATGACCAATGACGCATGATTTGGGTAACATAGCTTACATGAGCTTTAATGCCCAGGAAGCAGTTAACAGTTGCTAAGCACCAACCGTAGGTTACCACCACCATACTTGGTGTATGGGTTTGCTTGACAGAGGAGCAAGATTTTGAACCTGTTCAGATAAACAGATGACATTAAAGCACTTGGATAATGTCGTGTGTCAGCTGGAGGTAAGACAAATTTACATCAGAAGATTATAGAATGAAATAAATTCAATAGGTACTTAGGATGGAAGTCAGTCAAAACCCGAATTTCAAAAAAATTTAAATTGCTCTTTCACAGAGAAAATTTAACTTTTCTTTTTCACCCATTCATTAATCTTGTGGAAAATGAAATTAAGAAATTTCTAAAAGAATTACACGGTATAAATATGTGAATGAACTGAATTTTTTCAGATTTAAAGTTGCAACAGTTGCACGTTGTAGAACGTCCGAATTCAACATAAAGGCTGTCCAATGCTTTGAACAAATGTTAAATAAAAACGTCAATTATTTTTTAAGGTTAGTTTCATGTTTTCACATTTTCAGCCATTAAAAAATTGGAGCGTGAAAAAGTTGAGTATTGCCGTGTTTTATTTGGACCATATAATGGACCAACAGAGAATGCCGTTAGAAAAATGGTGAAGAAAAGAAGGCAGTACATGAATAACTCTTGTCACTTGTTCACAGCCACTTTGCATCGGATATTTACGAGAAATCACGTACAAAATTCAAATAACACAAGAATTTACTTCTTGATTGTTTCGGTCTCTACTTGACGGAAATTCATCGTATATGATTTAAAGTAAATCATCCAGAATTTACATTTGTGGATTGGATACACGAACAAAAAAGCGACCCGTCTGCATGGCGCTTCATTTCAAGAGATCTTTCTTAAAATTGGTTCCATTGAAAAAGTATCGAAATGAGTATCTGTGACGGTTAATAAATTTTTGTGAAGTTTTTGTGCTGCAAATGCAATCCATGATGTAATAATCGAAATAATATAAATTACGGTCATACCAGTGCATTGAGTACTTACCTGAGAAGAATAGTTAGATGAAGATCATGGCTCAACCTGTCTAATGCCGCTGTTCCTTCCACTCGCACGGCATTAACTTTGTCCCTTAGAGTTGGTGATGTTCCAATAGGCGGATGCCTTTCTCGCAATATGTCTAAAATATTTGGCTGCCGTAAAAAAGCAACCACTTTATCATTGTAAGCTATAGGTACGTCAGGAAGATTACTGACAGCGGCACTTGCAGAAGTTCCTGTCCTAGGCGGCGGTGTAGGGGCCTGAAATGCAATTGTTGTATTCAACAAAGACAATGACTAAAAATTTTACTAAATGGTGGATGCAATAAATTAATTCATAATTGGGAAATGCGCATCCACCATTTGTCTCCACTTACCTGTCCTTCCTCTGAAAACCTTCTTGAGAAACAAGGAGATTCCATAGGAACTCTAGGATCCATATAGGTTGTTTTCTTTTGAGTATGGTCAATGAAGAATTGCTACGAAAGTTAGTATGGTTAATTCTACGAATTTAATTAAATCAACATCTACTGAAGCATGGAAGTTTAAAGCAATCAATAAGTGGATAGTTTTAGATAGAATAAGTAATAATAACGAATTTCTTTTTTGCCTACTAATTGATCCTGGATGTATAAATAGTTTCTTTTAAGTTTTGTATTTTCACAAGTACAGTGGCCATCATATTTTGATTGTTTTTCTCTTCAAACTTGACAAAATTGGTAAGAGGTAGAAGATCCACCAAAAATGATGTATCTTTGATGAAGATTTGGAGAAGCTGAAGGACGAATAGGGTTTTGAACATATTGGAAAAAGTGTTTCCTTTGTTATTTCGGATACTTCTGAGCCAACCTCAAATTTATTCAGAGAACCACTACTGAATGAATTTCATTTGAAAAATAAAGATGACCGGGAAAATCAACATTCCACAAATGTTCAGATCGGTTAATGCAGGTGAAAGCGTCACTACAAGAAGTTAATAAAGATAACATGCAATAAATATTAGATACCAAGTATTACTACCAAGCTGAATAGAATGGATGAAGATCATACCTTTGCATTTCTGTCCTTCTTAGTATCCCACCCCTGCGGTAAGTCGACTGAGGTGTCTGCGAATAAATTGACTAGAGCTACCAATTCTTTGTTGTGTTGATATTTTTCAAAAGCAACAGGATCCCTTCTTATTCTTACAATCATATGTTTTAAGGTTGGATTTCTATTGTACAGCGATAAAGCATCCTGAAACGATAGTTCATATTGAAGAATCTTTACTGGTTGGTAGAATAAATGAACTAACTAACATCATTTAGGATAATTATGACCTAAATTTTAAACGTACTTGATTCATGTGCAATATAGTGAAGAAATCTGGCCTAGTGAGTAATCTACAACCAGGAGGTGCTGTTGAAAAGTCAGCATTCTCTAACCGTACTGAACTTATTGTCCTTCTTATGCTTTGGTATCTCCTGTCTAGCTGCCTTCTGTGTTGTTCTGCTCCTACACTGCTTGAAACAGAGCTTGTAGTACCTCCAGGTCTGGTCCAAGATGTCGTCCTAGTCGCATGGTCTATGTAAAAAACTCTGCCATGACTATCCATCCTTGCTTCCCATGCTGTAATGACAAGATGGCTTATTTATTACAATAAACTTCTTGAATCTAGGGTAATATTTTATTGCCCTTTTCAACTATGAAGTAATCTTTGACAGCATAATAATATGTAGGCATTTTATTTAAACTAGCCTTCTTTGTCCTTAACAGAAGGTAGCTGATAAAAATTAAGAGCCAAACACGTAGGTAGATACAGTACTGTGAAAAACAAACCAGAAACCTCTGAACTTAGCTCTTCAGTGAGAGAAACAAAGAAGCAGAGGAGAATGTTAATATGAATAGTTGATGTGATGAAAAGATTATTGACAGTAGCGTTTGCAAGAAGCTGACAAGATTCTTACTATCTCATCACAATGATAGAAACAACAATCAGAAGCATCAATATAATTGTACTCTCAGTTATCACTCGATTGATGTTGTGAACTGAAGGCAACCATCCCAAATGAAAGGTACTAAAATACATCAACATGATCTAAAAAGTTATATTAAAAGGAGCATACTATAGAGGAATCAAGATTGCAGAGGCTTGGCAAATATAATCAAATAAATGAATGAAAGGATAATCTGATGAAGTAATTCAATTAACCAACTAACATATGAGCGTTCTACAGAATGGTGTGTGGATTTAATGCCATTTAGAGTCAGGACCAAATCAGTTACAACAATTAGCTAGAATTTGAAATACTAGTTGAGAAAGAACCAAAAGCAATACATTGTCGAAATTTGAACTAGTTGACCCAGATTCATGTCGATATTTTAGCTTTGAACTATTGGTTTCATTCTTGTGAAAATCAGAGTTACTCCTTAAGAATTATCGCGAGTACAGAAGAATGATGGCAATCTGAGCAATGAATGACGCCTGTATATGTTAAGCATATGCCAAGTACTAGTAAAAACCCCTAATGGATTATGCTGGTTAAGATGGAGATAAAGAGTACAATCCTAGCAAAATTAGCCATATTAAAATAAACAACGGTGGAAAACTGTAACCAGTTTAGAGAAATATAGGCTTCTGCATGGATACAGTCTTATTTCTCTTGTTTACCAGTTTAGAGAAATATAGGATTCTGCATGGATACAGTCTTATTTCTCTTGTGTTGAAGAAGGTAAAATTTGGTCCGTTTCTTAAATTGTTTTATCTTGGGAACCTATCTCTTGGCAGACCATTCCCTTGGTGCATTGGACATTGGATCTTAATTTTATTTGTTTAACAATTCTTGACATCGCAACAAAATGAGAAGAAGAGCCAAATAATGGCATTATAACAATTCTCAGGTTTCTGAACCAATATTTGCGCTGAAGCAGAATATCATATAGGTATAGGATGATGGAGACGTCATTTACTTACAAGGTGGTAAAGGATCTTCGTGTTCAACGGGAATTTCAGGAACAGCCACTATCCTATGGTTCCTCTCGGGAATAGATGGCAACCTAGTCACACTTAATCTTTGCACAGGCAAAGGAACGCCTCCGCTAGCCTCACCCTCGTCGCTGGAGTCGCTGGGAAGCCTCATCACAGGTTTCGGTCTCAAATCCGGGCTTCTAGTGTCGATATTCCTCAGCTCCGACATGGCTATGATACTCAATCTAGGGTTGTCCTTAGCCGATTGGAGATGACTAGAATCGTTGTGGGAACTGGAGGGAGTAGCCCAACCGTCTAAGGTTTCTAAATTTCGGATATCTGCCTTTCGGACCTCCAGATGAGAAGGGGATGGTGCCACATCTGAGGACGGACTGTACTTGAGGGTTGGAGGCTTAAGTTCGGTTTTGCGCATTTTTCTGGAGTGGTGTGTTGGCGTAGGAGGACACACAAGACCGTTCCCTGAAAATGTAGCTCATTATTAAATCGATAATAATTAATAAAAAATAAGTATTTGGACCTAATCCACCAGAGATTATGAGGTTTTGTTAATTATAGTCTGTTCATTATTGTAGAACTTTGTACATGTTTGAAACTAGTAATCCTCTAATGAGAAATATGGCGAAAAACCCTGTCATATTTCTAAAGAAAAAAAATCTATTAGGAGCAAGAAGCGTCTCGAATTCGTAAAAATTATGGCAGTTTATGGAATGAAACAGGCGGTTAAGACCACTTAAAAAAAGCGACTGAAATTTGAGTATTGAATTTCGTTGAAGCTTACATTCTTTGTTTTTCTCTAAAACAAATAAATACAAATATTAAAAAATATCCAACTGCTCAAATGCAAAAAAAGGTAAAACAAACTTTCCTCTTATCCCACAATATTAATTCCAAACCCGCAGTTCTCTAATTTGCTGACATGATTCCTAGGAAAATTTACGAATGGACTATAGTAACAAAAATATGAAATAAGAATTCGTCAACCAAAGAAGCTTAACTTGTTTCTTAAGGCTAGGTTATACTCAAAGGATTGGCAAGAAGCCGAGGTCCTTTTTTTGGATAATGAAGGCTTTCTGCACTTGATAGTACATGATAAAGGTCATTCATTACCTGAACTACCGGCGACCCTAGCTAAAGCTTTAGAATGAGGCTTAATAACTTGGGCAAAGTTCCTTTGAGGATGATCTCCAGAAGGCGAATGATGTCCACAAGCTTCATCAGAATCCTCGATTTCGAACTGCTGCGGCGATCCTAACCTAACAAGCGGCCGGTGGGATAAATTGACTAATGTACTGCATTCACCATCGACCATATCGATGGAGCTGCTGCTTTGAGTGGAAAGGGAACTGTGGTTTTCCGTTCTGTTTAAATCTAAATGAGCATTTTGGAGACTAGAATTATTACCGAGGCTCCTCGATAAAGCCGTCGTTATATAATTGTCAGAACCTATGGGGATCTCAGGACTTTCCGTCTTGTCGGTTTTGGGTTTGTGGTTTGGAGTGGCCACCTATGAAAAAAAAATTTGCAGGTAATCAATTGAACTGATAATAAAAAATATTGGAAATCATGATAAGTCTTGGTAAAAGTGTGAAAAATTCTGACTTGTGACGAAACTATAAATTAAAACTTAGGATTAAATGAAAAAATAGTATTGTTCATTAAATGAAATCATATTTGAGTTACGTATTGAAACAGTTTATTGCCAATAAAAAATAAATAATACTCTCTAATAATTATTAGAAAAGTCGCTTTACCAGGTTGATTTCAGTGATGCTGTCAATACTGTAAAGACTAGCTTAGTAAAGAGCCTATGAATTGAAGAAAGGTTTAAATCCGTATGGGCGTGGAAGTCTTTTTGAATCCCTTTGTCTGAATTTCCATTTCCTACAAGACATTCCTTCACTCAATAACTCCCTCACTGAGTCAGTAAGTCATTCATTAATTGTTAAAAACGTGTTAATTCTACCTCAAAGGTTTTTTATTCTACACTAAAATTACGTTCTGACAACGATTTGTATTTATTTTGTACTTATTTTTGTGAATATCCTTTATAAGAAAAACTTCTGCTGAACATCTTTTCCTTTGGCTTAGATAAGCAGAAGTCAATGCATTTTGAGTCTTCCTAAGAAATTTGTGCCGCTGAAATTCCCCTACAAAAGAAATGTTTTCCCTTTGGTTGCGATAAGCAGAGGTAATTAGCTCATTCCCAGTCTTCTTTAAGAATTAGAATCCCTGACATTCTAATACCATTTTTTTCTCTGAATTAGACCTTTTCAGTCTTCCGCAATCCAGTTCATATGTTTTCATGGGCTTTGTTAACACATTCTTCTCTTTTTGCGATTAAATGACTCACTCATCTGCAGAAATTGTCTTCGGACACTTGGACTATACATTTTTCACTCCACCTGCAGCTCGATCTTGTTGAATTTCGCAGCTACTTTTTTTAGGATTATTTTACTTTCTCTTGATGTCATATTCGGTTTACACCTGCAATTCCTCTTTCCCAAAATTTGAGTAAATATTCTTCTCCTTGGTAGGCTCAGAAACTTTCTATGGCTTGGACAAATAAATCTGCAAAAAAATTGGATGTTCCAAGTTTAGAGCACTTGGAAAGTTGAGCAATAACTAATCTCGACCTCACAAAACATACTTAATCTTCTTAGAAGCTTACAGAACACTGTCGCCTCAGAAAACATTTAATGAGATTAAGCTGAGCTGAGTATGAGGAATACAGATTCTTTACGGAGTAAGAAGAAACTCCAGAGAACCTTGTGAAATAATGTCTTGCCAAGTTCAAAAAAGAATCACTATAGATCATTGTGTAAAAGTTTGAATCTGCCGAAGAATGATCTATTTGAAAATAAGTTGAAACCTTTCAGATCAACTGCAGTCACAAGTAAATAGAAAACGGAAGAATCTAATATTACAAGTATTTGTCTGGTATGCAGACAATTGCTAAATTTCCTCATCCCAATAAGTCAAAAAACTGATGGGTTCATGCGAGTGGTCTATCATCTACACTAACACCAAGCCACTGCCTTCCAAATATTTTGAATTTCTACTAGCGTATGTTAGACCTCACCATCCGATTTCTATTCTGGTTGTCGAGTTTTGGCTGTATGATGGAATTCCGGTCGCATTATCTGACTACTGCATCTACAGATAGAACAGCAAGATACGGAGGAATTTGTGTTTATGTTGCTGCTGAAATTCTAAAATCATTCTCACTTCAGCTCTTAAGTCCTGATTTACTTGGAACTGATTGTTTGTTCATCGATCTTCTGAGTGAGCTGCTTCACCATTAGTTGCTTATATCGGTCACGTCCATGCTCTTCTAAGGTTCAAGTGGTTAAACTTCTTGGGAGTCTATCGAGGAGTAAACGTAAAATCTATATAGCTGGCGAACTCATTTTGATTGTAATAATATAAAAATATGAAATGATAAAATTGATCGAAATCTAGTACAGCTATCTATTAATTGTAATACTTACTACCAATCGCAAAAATCAAAGAAGTGGAAGTAATTCCATTATTTTGTATAATAAAGAACAAAAGAACGTTTTTATTGGTTTTAAAATTTCTCAATGCATCAGGGGAAAAAACACATAATAATAAACTTACATCTGCATCTGACAAGGAACTTGTGGTCGAGGTTGTAGAATGTGTTCTGTAATCTTCGTCCGTATCGACGAGTTCAAACCCAAACGTATCCTCAGGGTTCTGAACTTTCTTTGGTTTCTTCTGCCTGTGCACTAATGGTGGCACAAAATTTGTACTAACAGCGTGTGACCTCTCGAGTGGTCTATGGGAGGAACTCCTTGGAGGCAAGGGAGGCGCTGTACCATCCAATGACTCTAAATTTTCATTAACAGGAGTGGTTATGTCTTTGGTTTCGTCTGTCGGCGATGGCGAACTGTAAGAGGTCCAAATCTGATAGTATTCTTTACTAGGAATTTTCAGGTTTTGCTTCGATTTAATCTTCTTTTTTGTGCCACCCATATTCGTGGATTCGGATCTTACCAGACCCGTCGATTTCTTCTTCGCGCCTAACATCAGTTCTCTGTTTTTACTACTGAGATCCTCTAACGAGTTCGAGTTTCTCAACGCTGGTATTTCAGATTCATCTTGGAATGCCGTGTTGTCTATTCCGTTGAATTTGCTCTTGTGTTTCAGTTTAAGGAATTTCTTCAATTTCTCCGACGGTTTGATGATGAGAGCATCAGTTTCGGCGAGATAATCCAGGGTGGTTCCATCGTAGTACCGGAAGCAGAGTAGTTTTTCGCAATCTGTAGAACATTGGGTAAGTGAAAGTTAATAATAAAAGAAATGAAATATTAGGAGTAAAAATAATTTTGTGCGGTTTGGATAATGGATGTCGCTACTCGTTTATTATTCCATTGTTTCATCGGGCGATACCTGCATTTCGAGCATTAGGCTTTCTTTTCAGTAAAATAACATAAACTTTATTCCCATAATCAATGAAATCATACAAATGAAAAGAGGAAATCGTAAAAAACTATCACAACTTCAACAATATCTGAAAGAATATTTCATAAATTCTTTAATCGAATATGGTTCTATATCTACAATGATCTTAGTTATTTTGATTTTGAATTTTCTTATATTAGAGATTTTTATGAACTCTTTAGGTAGTTTATTGAACAGTCTTATACACATATATTTTGTGTTTCTTTCAGTAAGTGTCAAGGAATGCCTCAGAAAGTGGTATGGAACAGTAAGTCTTGTGTTGTTTTTATTCACCAGATCATTAAAATATTAGGGATGTTTTCTCACAAATAGCAGACATTCCAAAACATATAGTCCGGAAGTGTGAGCATGGAATTATTTCTTAAATGATCTCTGCAGGATTCTTTATATTTCAATCCTATTATTGCCCTCAAGGCGTATTTCTACAGAATGAATAATCTATTTAAATCACTGCTTCCACCCCATATGACAAGACAGAACCTCAGAAGGGAAACAAAATTTGCATGATAAACTGTTTCTTAAAGTTCCATGTCCACTCTCCGTGACAATACCCTGATCATGTACAAAACTTTACTGAGTTTTATGCTGACCTGACTCACATGATCATTTCAGGTGACAATCAAACGAAACTCCAAGAAATTCTGTCGAAGGCAAAAATCTGACCTGGGTGTTATCCAGAGTTATTGAGATACATATTTTTAGACAGAATCGTTCTAAAAATCACACACTCAGTCTTACTGACATTGAGAAGTAACTCATTTTGAGTGCACCAATGCTGTACTGAAGCGAAGGCTAATCTAGCTTCTTCAACACTCGAATTAAGATTCCTCCTACGCAGCAAAGCACTCGCATCGTCAACAAACAACAAGAGGTCGAGTTCATTGATATATATCAGAAATAAAAAGGGTCCCAGATTACTTCCTTGGGGAACTCCCACTTTGACATATTTATCCTCACTAACTTTCATTTCGGTGAAGTGTGAACAACATAGTTTTAGTGTGTTCTGAAAATGTAAAATTTTGTACTGAATATGTTTTTGAAGGGAGTTTTTCTTCATTACTTCTATATGAAGAAAAAGGCTGGCCTGGCTGACCAGCACCTCTCCAATTACGATGAAGTCAAAAATGGATCGATGCATGGATAGCGGCCAAAGAACCTGCTGTTTTTTGCGATGGAATCCGTCAATTGCCAGAAAGATGGGAAAAAGTAGTAGCTAGTGACAGGCAATAATTTGAATTGTGAATTTATTAAATTTAAAAAAAGAGTACGAACTTATTTATAGTCCAAATAAAGTCTTTAAATATTGGACAATTTGGTAAAATTGCGCGCTCCAATTTGCATTCTTTTGAAGTAGATATAGCACAAAACTTTTTTCATGTAAAAATATTCAAACTTTGAATAATCTCAAACACCTTTACAAAACGATTATTAATATATCTACATTTACATTTGTAACTGAATAGGCCTATGTGATGGAAATCCATTTAAAATAATATTTCAAATAAGGTGACTATCACAGTATTATCCTCATATTTTAAATAATTTGAATAACCAAACTTATTTCATAAATACATTTTATTTTATACATTTGCCGGTATATAATTCAAGGGAGGTCCATGGTAAAAGAATTATCCATATGCTTCATTAGGAAAAAATAATCTACACCACTGCAATTTGTTGTCTACTGCAGCTTTTTTCTATTTATGATGGTGATGTTGATATATTGAAAAGATATTTACTGTTAAGGCTATCTCCATGTTTTTTCTTATAATTCTGAGGGTTTATTAGTCTTATAGTCTAGGAAATTTTACATCAACAGTTAATGGTTATTGATGGGATTCTACTTTTGAGAGAATATAAAAATTTCAATTTCAGAGCCCTCAGAAACTAATTTTGCCCTTTTGCGAACACATTCTTCTTTTTTGTGCTCTAAATCTATCCTAGAAGTATCATGTCTTAAGTTATACCACGATAATAAATTTAAAAGGTTGGGGAAAAGGAATCCATTATTTCAATCGATATCTCGATCTCTCTCTATATGTTGATCAAGCAATTCCAGATTTATGCTTCTTGTCAAGGTGACATTTTACACTAAAAAAAACTCTTTTGCTGTTTTTTTGGTTTGGTCTATTCAGTTTTAAGTTACCTGCTATCAAAAATGGAAGTCAACGGAGAGAGGGTTCGGTACATTTTACACTTTTTCTTTGATAAAGACTAAAATGGAAGCCAGGCGGCTGAATTTGTGAATGGCGTTTAAAGTCCTGCTTCTGTAACAGCTAATTACGTGCAATTTTGGTTTCGTTGATTCCGTTCGAGTATTTTTGATGTTAAATCACATAGACAGGTCCGTCGTCGAAAATGTTAGGGTGCCAAACCAATTAACAGCAAAAAATATAATGGATAGAATTTCCATTTGCGAAGCCTTGTCCGAACGGAATGAAATCGACCCATTTCTAAAACTGTGGCCAAACCAGGAATAACAGCCAGGAAGATTTTACTGTGCATTTAGTGGGACTAGAAAGGAATCATTCATTATGATCATATGGCCAAAAACTAAATTCTTATTTCAACTGTCAACAACTGAAGCTATCGATTGACCAGAAACGACCAGAATTGACCAACGGTACGTGTTGAATAAAGTCTTGAAGCTCATGCAAAAATAATGGATTCTGTTCCCCAATCTATTATTATCTCAAGAAATGAAAAATTTGTAGACAATGTCAAAGAATATGATAAAGTTCTTTTGATTACAGTTGTGAAAATTGAAGTTGCTAGATTTCTTAACTTATCGAAGGTCTGATGTACCTTAGTAAGACATCTACAAAAATTTATTTTAAAACTCAAAATACCCAGAATTTTTGAAAAATTCATTCACAACACAAGATTGATAATCTAGGAACTGCAAATCATTGATATTATGCGGTTCTTTAAAAATGCTCGTCCTACCTGCATGTTTCGGCGGAATATCCAGAAGCCACATGGTATTTCCTTCTTGACCATTAACTTCTTGCCTGTCGAGACACTCTTCAGCGCTCTTGGCTTCTGCAACAAGCACAAAATTTAAGTTAATTGAAAAAGAAGAAGAATCGTAAAAAATTTCGATGAATAAGAATTAATAACATAACAATAGATATCACAGAACATTTTCTTACATGAACTGTCAAACTGTCAAAACTTAATAATCTCTGAGGCGTTATTCTATACTTCTAGAGCAATACAACGTGGATTCGATTAATTTTCCCGATTCTGTGGAAGGGGGACAAAAGGATTGATTTTCACAGTGGAATGCGTCTCTTCAATAAACTTTTTCAAAGTGGGAACGGAACTCGATGGAATTCCGTGCGGAAGCCGGATGAATCAGTCCTTTATTAATAACAGTTGTTATTCAGGATACATAATACTTCTGTTTCAATTGACCCTGACATATTGAACAGAACGTGAAACAATAAATATTGATAACCATTGTGCTTGCACCACGAGGATATCTTTGTGACGATAACATACACTCACTGACATTGAAAGTGTTACAGATCGAAAGAATATTTTTTTAAATTTGATTTCTTCATTTTTGATCATCTAATGAAAAACACAATTTCATCTTATTTTTCTGAAGAGAAACCGCTTTATGAGTGCTGACCAGGGTAAATATTTTTACTCATTGCACCGCTTTAGATATAACAAATACCAAACTTTTGTTTTATCTAATTCAACATAACTTATCAACATATCATAGCATGACTATTACCAATTCCTTTATCTCCGAAATATTTCAGTTGTGAATTGAATTTCATGAAACAAATAGAAATTGATAACGGTTATTCGCCATCAATAAAGTATGATAGCCAGAAGACAATATAAAAATTTTATTTACGAAATATAAGACAAATTAAAAACAAAAAAATAACTAGAGAAGTTTCTCAATAACATACCCTTAATATACACACATCGTCAAAAGTCTTGGTCCCCTAGGTTTCTCAAGAAATAAACAATCTATGTTCTGGAAATGAGATGAATATTTTCCTCTATTTCAACTGCAATATATTTGATAGAAAATCTTTGTTATTCTTCGCTTAATGCAGGATGAGACAAAATAGGAAAAATGAGAAAAATCTAAATTTATGGATTATTTATTTTTGATTGATTATAGTTATTCCACAACTGAATCAAAATTCAATAGTCCTTATTACCACCTCTTCTTTCAATCAACTGTCCAATACGCCTACGCATCCCAGGATTCATGTCATTAATGAAATTTTCAGGTATGTCGTTCCATTCTTCCCGAAGGGCTAAACTTAATTCCTGAAAAGTTGAAGGTGGGTTTTGGTGATCAGATATTGCTCTCCCTGAGTAATCCCATACATGCTCAATTGGATTAAAGTCTGGAGAGTTCGCTGGCCAGTTCATTCTCTGGATATTGTTCTCTTGAACAATGTTTTGAACCGTTCGTGTGCGGTGTGGTGGGGCGTTTTCATCCTGATGAATGAAATTATCCCCCAATTCGATGCGCAGAGGAACAATGATTGATTCAATGATGTTTACTACGTAGATGTCACCAGCCATTGTTCATTCAAAAATTGTTGGGGGTTGATGCCACCTTCATTGGGTGGTTTTTTCGGAACAAACTCATGATGCAAATTCGTCCCCCTCAAAACAGAAGTTGACCTGTTGTTTTTTAAATCTTCGAAAATTCTTCGTTTCTGAGTTCTGAAGGGGTCAAATTTTCATTGGGACATCCTGTATAATGGATTAATATCAACTGACGACATAATTAGATGTTCACATACTTGACAGTATGTGATTGGAAAGTGTAAGTTTATTCCCAGTTTCACTTTTTAAAGCAGTTAAAACTAGGTCCCTTCAAAGAAAAATAATCCCAGAATACTTAAAGAACAGATAATTCAAGATTTTCCATTTAAATATGCTTTGGGAAATAACCAGTATAATTTATAACATTAAAATTTAATGTCAGTATTTAATGGGAACATTACACATTAAACAGCCAAATGAGCTACTAATTATTGATACAAATGGTGCGGTGCAATTTGTCGAATTATTGAAGGAATTTCCTCCTGTTGAACAAGTTCTGTCTGAAGGAATTTCTCTGAATTGTTAATGATTACATTTTCCGCTTGAAGTGGTGGATACTGTACACAATCGTAAATTAGTGAATAATTATATCTATTCTCATCATTGTTTTGAATTACAGAGGGAGATCATGAAGTAATTGGAAATAGAATTTTTAGGGTTTTAGGGTTAATTATAGATACCAGTGTCGTAGTGGGAAAAATTATACGAACTGATTTAGGGGACACAAAACTTTCACCAGTTATCTCTTTGAAACTCAAACAAGGATTATGTCACCATTCCATTTACTATAGCGATGTTTAGTTCAGCTGAAGACGTTTATGGCCGGCCAGAGCGAAGCAAATGTTCCATCACAGCTTGACCGTTTTTCTATATTTCGCTGATAAGAAATACAAAACTCATATTTAATAGCGAACTAATGAATAAAACAGACAATAAGAACAAAACATTATGGTCCAAGGTAAATGCTTTGACTGAGCGAAGGGGACAAGAGAAGCGAATCCATTGAACTTGTTGCTGATGCTGTTCTGAATAATAGTGCTAGTGAATTGGCGGAAATTTTTGAAGATGATATTTAGCGGTAACTAGAACCTCAAGAAACCGTTATTATGATTGGGAGTACAAATGAATTCGGTCCGATTTTTAGATCAACAAATGTATTCATTTCAAAACATAATGAATTGACAAATTAATCAGAATATTGTCCATCCATACTTTTCACCAACGCTCATGCAATTTCCGAATCCTGCCTAGTGGAAACTTGTTGTCTTTTGGGCCGATCCCATTTTGAAGCCAATTTTCTTCGAAAAAAGTGAAGCGGTAACCTGCCAAATCGTGATGCATCCGTCGAAACAGCCAGTAGTCAAAAGAAGCAATGCCCGGAGAATATGTCCACTGCGGTAAGATCATGCAAAATAATAACCTAATCATGTCTATATTCCGGCCATTTTTCTCGTAATACACGGTTCAAACGGAGTAACTGCAGTCTGTACCGATCACCCGTAATAGAATTACCAGATTTTAGCTCGTAGCCTCTTGGCCCCACCATATACAAAGCATCATTTTCGAACCGTGAATTTTCAGTTTTGGAGTCGATGGCAACGATTTGATTTTAAACAGATTTGAACATTTGTTTAAAACCGCGAAAATCAGCTGTTATTAATTAAAAATTTGATGTTCTCAGAGCCAGCTTTTGAAAACGGACCCAATATTTAAAGTATTGCAGTGAATGAGCGTGATACACGCAAATTTTATACGAATGTTAGAACATCTCTCTATATTTGTGTATACAGGGTGTATATGAATAGTTGCGAAAAATCTGAGGGGGTTATTCCTTGTCAAAAAATAGGGTGGGTATTTCATATAAACTTTATTTTTTTGAGCCCTCTCTGCTTAGTTACTGAAGATGTATGTCAAAAATCTCAAAATGATAAGCCAGATTAAAAAATAATTGCAACTTACAGAAAGTTAATCAAAACTTGTCAGTTGTCATAACAAAATGACATCCGCTTACTAGATAAATGCTAGTTCGGAAATAATTTCAGCCTCTACGCTCACGCTATCATGTTGATAAATAATTTTTTCTCAAAAACCTTGAATTTTAGCAAGAAATTACAAAAGAGCTTATTTGTTTAGAATGGATCAAGCTATCCAAAAAAAATTTTTCAATTGTAAAATAGGAATATGGAATAAAGTTTCTTGCGAAAGAAGGTTTAGGGGTGGCTTTTTCTACCACTTGCAATCATAGAGGAACACCACCAAAATTTTTTTGAGTGTCTTCTCTAACGCATAAAATATCTGCTTAATTTTATTATTGTCAGTTTTTTGGTCTTCCTGAAAAAAATTAAAAAATGTTGTTTGGTCGCCATATTTAGGGGGCTGTAACTAAGCAAGGGGGGCGAAAATTAATGAAGTTTATATGAAAGACCCACCCTATTTTTTGACAAGGTATCATCCCCTAAATTTTGTCGCAACTATTCATATACTATGTATATATGTATTAAGTATTCGAATTTCAATAATATTTATGGACATCTCTCAAATACCACCAATTGCAAAACATTGCGATCCTTTGAGTCAAAGATCACAATGTCAAATTAAATAACGGGTTTTTCCAATAGGAATGACACAATTTAGAACTATGATGGCAACACTCTATATATTTTTGACATTTCCCATGTCATTTGTGTTCTGGCTATACCATTATACGTGGAAAGAAAAACGCTTCAACAACGTTCAGAAATTTTTAAATTATTTTATCAAAATCAGTGCTCATTTGTGAGAAATTTAAAAAGAATTCATGGACGACATTATTCAGTTTATCGACTCACTATTCTTCGTATTGTAAACAAATTTTGGAGTGAATTTTCTTTACAGAATACAAAAGTAGCAGTACGACAAAGAAATGCACGCATATAAGAAAATATTGACTTGGTTGCAGCAAGTGGAAGAGAAAATCCAAATTTATCGATTCCACTTCGTTTTCAACAATCAATTCTTTCTAAAACAATAGCTTGGAGAATTTTAAGAAAACATTTGGTTTTACATCCTTACAAAATTGTGTCAAGAACTGAAGCCATTTGACCACCATAAACTCGCTTATTTTCTAATTTTTCTCTTGAAAAACTTGGAAATGATGAACAATTTCATCGAAAAATTTTATTCAGTGATGCAGCTCATTTTTGATCGAATGATTATGTAAACAAACAAACAGAATTGCATTTTAAACCCCACGAAACCGTTAAATTTTTCATATTTCACAAATGAGCAATGATTTTGCTAAAATAATTCAATAATTTCTAAACCTTGTTGAAGCGTGTATCTTTCGAAGATCAAATGGCATAACTTACTGAACACAAATAACAAAAATAATATACAGCATTTCCATTATAACCATCATTCTTATTGGAAAACCCTTAATTTTGACTGTCATGTGAATCAGTTGATACGTATCTGAGAAATAATTCTTTAAAATTTTAAAGCGATCTATTTGAAAATTGTAAATAAAATTGTGTCAAGCTTTTCCGCACCAATTCATATTAATTTCTCTCTAGTAGTTTGCAGAAAAGTTTGGAACAACGGAAGGTTGAAAAAAGACTTTTTATTCGATATTATAATTTTGCAAAACAAAAACTGCGAAAATTTTTCTGGCTGCTTTATGCCGATGTTCATAACGAGTGTGCGAATCATCGGCTGAAAGACGGTTGATAACAAAATTATCGAAAATTTTTTTTGCTTACTTCTCCTGCACAAAGGGGCCATAGTAACGTAAAATCCATAAAATCCAATTTGCCACTACTTACAAAACAAATTTCACAAACTCCGTGAGCACATTCAGCGTGTGCTACGACTATTTATTTTAATTCACATAGAACTCGATCTTCGTCACCGAATCACGCAACACCCGATCGAAAAGACTGCATGATTCACGAACTTAGTCAAAGGCTTTTTCTCAATGAACTGATCCTGTCTTTCAAGAAATCGGAATCGTAGTGCGGTTTTCAGAATCGACATTCCGAAGTTGAACACTTCTTCCGGTTTAGTGAGCTCAGAGGCCGGATATAGGACGTCCGATGGTGCCTGGTCTAAGGTACGCAGTACAGGGTTGTACCCGAAAATTTGAGCCGTCCCAAAGCAGCGGGAGATTGAAATTTATAAAGCGCAAAATTTCACAGTTAAGTGAGAGAAAAATCATTTTTTCAAGAAAATTATTAAGAGCTACACAGCAATTTGAACTCTTCAATAGATATTTATATATCTTTCTGATTTTCGATTAGTATTAACTATGCATATTTACTTTGAAAACTAATCCGTAAATTTCGTGATATCTTGTTTTTAGATTTTCATAGAAAATTCGACATTTCTCTTAAAATAATTAGTAAACTTGAGAATTAAGGTACGGTTTCGAAATAGGTTGAAAGTGATTTTTAAACTAAATGAAGGAGAAGTTAATATTCCTTATTATATTCGAAAGAAATATCCGCCTCATCGATTAATTCATTTGGAGATGAATGCCATTTATTGGCATTACGCCAAATGACATAACTTGAGCATAAGGAAGATTTCTACGTTTGTAACTCTAGAAGTAATCGGGAATATAGTTCATTTCTGGAATAGGGGTATGCTTCGTATGTATATGAGAATGTAATCAATTCTTATTTTTATAATTGAATAAATAGACGATTTGATGTCATGATTCTGGAAAAATTTATTTTCTTTAGTTTAAGATATACCAGAATAACATACACAAAATAAAATAATAACATACACAGAAATAAAAAGAAATTAAAAAAATAGCTTACTAACCTGGAAGAAATAAAAAACAATGCTATTTCTTCGGGTTTCTCAATTCACATTTCTAACAGCTAACTAAATATGACAGTTTTAGGTTAAAATCTTAGACATAGAACATAGAAGTTACAAAGTTGTTTTCCCTAAAAATAACAGTTTTATTTTTACATCCCCCTACACAAAGTATGCATCCCTCATAACATGTTTGCGTTTTCACATGGGAGCAACTTAGTTACATGAAAATAGTTATTGTTCTTTCTTTTATATCCAATATCTATCTCATATAAAGTGTTAGAAATTTTCTTCACTATTGGAAAAGGTCCTATTCTTATTTCATCAAGTTTTTTTTTCTATTCAATTTTGATTTATTTTCAACGTAAACGTAGTCTCCAATTTTAAAATCATAACGTTTCCTATTCTTGTCGATCAGTCTTTTATTGGATTCATGATAGCGTTAAGAATTTTTATATGCTATTTCCTTATCTTTTGGTAAATTTCTCTCTTCAATAAGTTCTTCTGGAGCAATGGGATCAGTTCTGCCACAAAGTAAATATTCTGGGTTATATCCAGTTTTAGAATGGTCTGTTCTATTGTATTCTTCAATACATTCATCGGCTATTTTCGTCCATGCCCTGGTTTTCTTTTCGTTTTGTTTGCACTTTATTCTGTTCACTAATGTCTGATTTAGTCGTTCATTCAGACCATTAGAAAAAGGACAATCTACTGTTGTGAAAATCAATTGTATATTCAAACTTCTCATATGTTGTCTGAATTTTTCCGAATTTATTCCTGGGTATTGATCTGTTACTAGAGTTTTTATTGGTCGTTTATCTTAAATTTTATTAATTAATTTGATGAAATCTTCAGTTGTTTGGTGTTTTGAAGTGCTCGCAAATGCACATCGAGTAAAATGATTCACTAGGAGATGAAGGTATCTTTTTGAAGAGCGGTTTCCAGCAAAACCTCCAATTGTGTCTAACGACATTTTTTCAAATGGTTCCTTTGCTGGGCCCAATTGAGAAAGGAGACCATACTTTTGCCTTACTCTCGTTTTATTTTTACAACATATTTCACATGATCCACAAACTTCTTTTGTCAGTGAATCCATATTCTGAATGTAATAAAACTTCCTGATTTTATTATTTATCTTACTAGCACAAATATGGCCATAATGCTTGTGCGCTTTTCTGATTAACCCGAAATCATTGGATAAAATAATTTTTTTGTTATTTTTGTGCAATTTGTAATGTATCTCTTTCTGTACAACAGTTCTTCTCATATTATTTTTCTTTAAGAGATTATTCTGTTGATCGTTTTTTATTTCATTTAATTCCACCAAATAAACTGATCTCATACATTCGTCCATATTCTCCGTTTCTTCCAGAACTGGGTTTCAGAAAGGCAATCTGCTTCTACATTTCCTTTTCCTGGTTCATATCTAATCTCAAAATCGAATTGTGATAGAAAATTCATCATGTCACCCAGCTCTTCGTCTGGTCTTGTACGAAATTTTTTCCCTTCTAATGGCTTATGGTCAGTAACAACAATAAATTTATGTCCTATTAGCCAATATTACCAAAATTCAATTGCCTCTTTAATTGCCAGACATTCAAGGAATATTGCTTTCTTGTTCTTCTGATATTTATTTAGTTTTTTAGAAAAATACGCTACGGGTTTCATTAAACCATTAATATGTTTTTGTTTAAGACAGCTCCTACTCTTTGAGTACTTGCATTAGTATATATAGTAGTATAGGCACTATATAGGATCGAAAATTGCAAGAATTGGCTCAGAACAAAGGATGTTCTTAACCTTATTAAAAGCTTACTGACAAGCCAATGACCAATTGAATTTCACATCTAAATTATGCACTAAGTTGTTTCCCTAAAAATAACAGTTTTATTTTTACATGTATATTAGAGTGCATTAGGTGACACCAGAAGTTGTCGAAAAGCAACATGATTAAAATTTCTCCAATGAATTCTTTTTTTCAAGTATGTTTGTAACAGCATGCCCCAAGCTCACGCAATCTAGTGATTAGCAAGTGAATGCTCACTTTATCAAAAGCCTTTCTGAAGTCTGTATATATAGCGTCGATTTGAGTACCTTACAAATTAAATTACCTACTAAATTATTCCCAATTTAATGAGCCCAACCCTGGACGAGGTGACAGAAATATAATGGTTAGTTCCGGTTTTCTCAAGTCTCGGAAACATCTGTTTACTTAAACCAATAAACCAACCCTAAATGAAAGGGATGTTGAAATATTTGTTTTCTATTTGTGGCCAGATCAGAAGCATGCCACAATGGAATTCCTGGAAAATAGTTCCATAAGGAACTAGGAGCGTGGTATTTATTGCACAAACCAGTGTTATTTAGATAAGTAACTGATATTTTAATTACTACTGTAATTAGTGAAAAAATTTATGGGAAAAAATAAGACCGAAGATCTGAAATTGCATATTAGTATGGGTGATAAATCCCTCCGAAAATTTCCAGAAATAATTACATTATATTTATGCTTCTTTCATTAGATGATTTAAAAAAAATTCAACGTGAGGCAGGTTTTTCACTGTAGGATTAAATATATAATCTTAATTATTATCCACAACTGACATACCAAATGGTAAATTTGAACTCGATTGCACGACTGTTGCTATGGTTTCAGCATAGAGCCTTTTTGATATGTATATTTCCTTTTCATGACCTTTTTCTAGGGAACAGTGTGCTATTATTTGGTGCAATTGCCTGTAATTCTCGAAATTTGAACCGAAAAGGCTCTCAAACGAGAAGATGAAGAATTCGAGGTCAAAAGTAATTCTGTCTGACCGGTCCATCCGTAAAAGCCACACTTAGTACTCCATATAATACATTTTTACAAAACTTCCAGAATTTATTATTTCCTCCTAGATTTTGTTAGGAATTCAATAGTAATCTGTTAAATGGAATGAAATGAGAAATTACTTTGTTCTCTATCACTTTTAATTAACTGAATATACAGTGACTCGAGTTTCGTAGTGTTTACTATATCTTCAAACTGAATAAAAACAAAATGTATCTCAACTATTATATACATTCGTTGAAGGTTTCGGAAAAACTTCGAAGAGTGGGTTGTGCCAAAGGTCCGTCTACTCATTTAATAGTTTTATTGTTGAAACGTGCTATTTATGTTTAAATTTTTCGATGGATTCCAGAATGTCTAGTTTTTTTCCTGCTTCCAAGTACAATATTTCAAGATTGTCTAATTTTGGGCAGATATGATCAGTTTCGAAAAAATTAGTTATCTTTATGGTTCCTAAATGAAAATTGATGTTCTTTGAACCTTTTGTGGAAAGATCTCCCGGTTTGTCATACATATACACTACTGAACTGTTGACAACTTAATTTATAGACTCCAGAATTATTCAGCCGATTGTTTTTGTCTTTTCCATTAAAAAAGAGGTTGGAAATTTTATGTAAGTGAGTGAAAACTGTTTTTATGCAAGTTTTTGAAAACATTTGAGCTTTTTCTTGCGAGATTGGTCCAACATATGTTAGTTTTATAAATTGTTAGTCCTTATTATCTGTTTTGGAAGTGGGGTATATTTGTTTCCGAATCAGTTGTTTTTTTTGTTCATGAGAGAATTTATTGTTTTTGGTTCGAATTGATCGTTTGTGGCTGTTCGTTTGATTGTATGCAGTTCCCTTTTGAACGTAATTTTATCTAAAGGAATTGAAAATTCTTTATGTATCATTGATCAGTAAGCAGTGAATTTATGAATGTTCGGTTGATTTCAAAAGTTGGGTATGGGTTTTCTGAATATATTATAGAAAATTTCATCATAATTCCTAATTTAAGTTAGTTCTAGAAATTTTTTTTTGTTATCACATGGTGTTTCCATAGTGAATTTGACTTTATGGCGCAAATGATTAAGATATTCTAGTGTGTTTTCTAATTCTGAATGTGTTCCACAGAAGTGAACCACTATATCGTTCACATACCTATACCAAAAAAAGGTTTGCTTTGCGTGTGTGGATTTTAGGATTTAGTTTCAGCAAGTAGTGGGCTGAGAGCGAATCCACGGCAAGTCCATCTTTCTGTTTGTAAAATGTATCATTATAATGAAAGTAATGTTCTTCCACGCAAAGTTCGAAAAGGGTTAAAATTTCGTTTTTTATGATCTAATTGATGTTATATTTTAGATTATATTCATACATTCTGCATTTGGTGCACTCGGGAACATTTTTTTTGTGAGCTCAACTGAATTTTTTATTGAATAAGGTGAATTGAAGTGTGTGAGTTTTTTAAAGATTTTGTTTAATTTGAAGTCAACAAATACTTATCTGTTAAGATTTGAAGTATCGTATATCTTCATCTCTATCCTATATCTTAATTAGTGCAAAAATAAAACAAGAACAAGACCAACGAAAATCATCAAGTAATAGTTTCAAAAAAACATAAGCTGCATTGTCTAGTTTCATGAAATGCAAATGTGGGTTCAACGGAAACGAATTAAAAAGCGTTCTGATCGGATTATTATGCATTTCAATGTCTTGGTTGGTCTCGCTAGTTGGCTCCTTACCCTCCCAACTTCCTCTTAGTTTTCTCATGGGAACCCAACCATTTCCTTGGAACTTCTTAAGACTGATGGAAATCGTGGAACAGGAAGTTAATGTTTACTACAATCGTCAGAAACTGAGTAACAATTTTCACAATCGTTCAGTGTAACCAATCAAGATATTACAATAGACTCCGGGTGTCCCAGAAATCAACGTCAAGCCAGAAATGGGTGACGAGGCAAGTCTTACTGGTTATCAGAAAAATATTAAACAAAATTTATGTGATGATGATAGGCATTTAATAAATTCTAAAAATCCTACACCCTGTGACGGCCTTTCTACTCCTGTTGCCACAAATCTTCACTTTTTCCAAATATTTTTTTGTTATGTAACTGTGAATAATGCTTCTCTGAACTGTTATCAAAATTTCAAAACCAGCTGCTCCAGCTTGGAAAAAGAGACATTTTTCCCAAAAAAAATTTGCCCAGTTTAAACTGACTGCACTGAAAAAGACAATTGTGATACCTGAGTTTGGTAAGTGACGTCAAAATTTGGCGCATTAAGTAAAGATTCCAAAATGGTATAACACTTGATGAATTCTTGCTGAAAGTGTAGACAATTTTTCTTTAGAAATAATCCCGTTTTTAACAAATTTGTCTACTTCAGGTGAAAATTATTCTAATGTGCCATTTTCCATGTATGTTCTATGTTACAGAAATATAAAATAATGACCAAATTATTTAGACATCATCTTATACATATATGTTTCGATTGGATGTTAAAGAATCACAAGTTCTATCACCAAAAAATGTTCAACATATAATTCAAAAAGCCCTTTTTCTCCTTTTTTGAAGAATATATAACATTATTTAAATATTGTGGTGAGTAAATATATGTTGTTGATTGGTGTTATATTTCATTGAATATGAATTAATTGAGTACTGACGAGTCTCTCTTGAAACTTGTTTTCCAGTAATGTTTCTACATATCTTCAGTTTTTATATAAAGTAATTTAGTTAGATATCCAATAATATTGAATATTCTAAGTAAGATAATTTTATGATGAAATTCTTAAGATAATGTTAGACATTTTTGAAAGATATTTGTTTTCATAAGATTGATCAGCAGAAACAAAATTTTGTCTATTCAAAATATTTAATTTATAGGATTTTGGTTAACAATTTTTATTTATCGGATTTTGTTATACCATTTGGATGTCTTATAATGAATGTTTATTTTATATGTCGTTTGATGTAAGTGGTACTTATATGACATTAATTTAATTTAATTCCTGAAGTTATAATTATTAAATATAATTTTTTGAAATTAAATATGTAGAAGGCTAATATTAAAATATTTAAATAATTTCAGATACCTTCTATCAAGTATTAACCTCTATTTATGAATATATAACACATTCTCCATAGAAAGAACCTGATAAATTCGGAGCCAAAATCTCTTCAGTAACAAGTTATTTGAATAAACAAAATAATCATTTAAAATAATATATAAGAACACCTTTTTGTCACTAGAAATTTCTGCAACAACTAACCAATTTTTGGATAAGCATGGCATATACGAAAATTAGGTTATATAACAGAAATATACAATGAAAGAAGATAAGACTTGGACTCTGTCATTCTTATGTCTGTAATTTTCGAACGTGGAGCCAAAAAGGTATCAAACAACTAGTTTGTACTCAATGATGAAGAATCCAAGGTCAAAAGTAATGATGTCCGGCTGATCTGTCCGTACTTACTTTCGAACGAAAAGAGGTAAAGGCCTGGAACATTCGGAATAGGCCTGAGGCCTAAATATCTAGGCTAAGTTCTGTAATGAACAAAATTGGTCAAATGGTTTCGCAGTTATATACATTTGAAACTTTTTCTTACTTTTCACAATATTTTCGAAACTACAGATCTGATCGATTTAAAATTTAGTACTAAGTTTAGAATAATGACGCATACGTTCGTGAGGAATTAAGTGAAGATCGCATAATTCAAAGATTCAAAAAATAAGAAGCAGCGTTGAGCGCTACCGGAGTCTATGATTGAGCATTAAGATGTAAAAAAAAGACAATAAGGCTGAGGATAATGGGTAATATGAACAAGAGCGCAAAGTTCCTGACTTTACATCAGTGCTTTTCACAAATTTTCTGTATTTAAAAACTAATTTTCAAATGAACATTTTTACTTGTCCTATTGGCGGTTTTAGTTCATTCGCGAACTAAATCTTCTTATTTTGTGTCAAAATCTATGCTTCAAATATAAGGGCTCTGAGTTGTTTTTCAAAAATCGATCGATAGATAGAAAACAATTTAAACTCAAGGTTTTTTATGTAGGCTCAATAAAACTGTTACATTTTGACGAACTGGTAGGCGATCTAGTACGAGCGCACATAAAGTCTAAAACGTCATCATATTTCCATTGCGGTTGTTAGGAAATAATTACTGGAAATAACTAATGGCTGTTTCCATTAATTCCCCACATATTCTGGTCTACCGTCAATGAAATAATTGCTATCCGTGAAAAACAGTAATTTCATTGATTCACAATGAGTTTTGATGAGATTCAGGGCTTCAATTCATGAACGAGCGGACGTGCAATCAAGATTGAAGATTGAGTAACGAATTATAATATTTTAACCTGCCTGGGAGTTTCTGACCCAGATTATGGGTTCGTAGATCTCGTTAAGTGACCTTTCAATGTCAGTGCCAGACGTTTATTTGATGAATTCAATAATTATCGTTTGTATCCTGAATTCATCTTTGCCATGCTATAAAAAGGCCGTGTTGATTCTCTCTATTTTTCAAACCAAAAATGAGCTTCATTAGAAACAATGACTTTTTTTAAAAAACTAGCACCAACTACAAGCTACTGTAGAGCGCAATCAGCAAACATGAACTATCGGGTATTTTTTTTAGAGTGATAGAACTTTCGATAGGGATAACTGTGATTTGACAGAAGGTAGAAGCCATGTTGTTTTGACATTTCTGTTCAGTAAGCATTGACAAATTATCATGGAAAGACTCACGCCACAACAACGTTTACAAATTGTTGAAATTTATTTTCAAAATCAGTGTTCTATTCGCCAACCTTATAGAGCACGTAGTGAAATTTATGGTTTACATAATCGTTCATCAGAGCAGCTTATTCGTCGAACTATCGACAGATTTCGGACAACATTTTCTCTACTAGCTGCAACAACAAGAACAAGACAAAGAACTGTACGTACAGAAGGAAATATCGCTGCTGTAAGTCATAGTGTTAATGATTATCTAGATTTGTCTATTCGTCGACGTTCATAACAAGTTGGACTCTGTGCATCCACCACATGGAAAATTTTGCGTAAAGATTTTGTTGTACACCCATACAAGATCCATCTGGTTCAAAGCTAAAGCCACTTGACCATAAGAAGCGTCGTTTTTTTGCTGAATGGGCTCTAGAACAGCTTGAAGTTGATACACATTTTAATCGTAAAATTGTGTTTATTGATGAAGCTCATTACTGGTTGAACAGCTATGTGGACAAGCAAAATTGCCGTATATGGAGTGAAAACAATCCTCAAAAAGTTCGGCAGGTTCCATTGCATCCTGGAAAATGAACTGTAAATGTCCTGGAAAATGTGCTGTAAGGTTTAAAAACGATGCTGGAGCTAATGTTACATGGAATGGTGCTCGTAACAGATCGATAATTAATTATTATATGTTTCAAAATTTGAATGGTATCGACCCAGAAGTGTTTTGCTTCCAACAAGATGGTGCTACACCTCATGCTGCTACCGTAACAATTAATTTATTGAAGAAAGATTTGGCGATAACATTATTTCGAGAAATGGTCTAATTAATTGGCCTCCGAGATCATGCGACATAACTCCACTGGATTATTTTCTTTGGGGTTATGTCAAGTCATTGATAAACCAGAAACAATAGACGCTTTGGAAGCAAACATAACTCGTGTTATTGATGAAATAAGGCCTGAATTACTCGAAAAAGTGTTTCAAAATTGGTCTGGTCGAATGCGGTTCCTCAGAGCTAGTCGTGGTGGACATATGCCGCAAATTATTTTTAAAACATGAATGTTATAAAAGTATCTTTCAAATAAAATAATAAGATGCGGTTTTTTAGTTGATAGAAGGATAATTACAAACTTTGAATATCAAAACAGATTTAATCAGTTAGTCTTCTACAATTTTACTATACAATATTGTATACTGAATTTTGATTTTTATACGTCTATTTATTATAAGCAGTGCCATTATTAGACATTAATTCATTTCTAAAAGTTTTTGAAAAATTTTTTTGAAATTGAAATTGTAGAAGACTAACAGATTAAATCTGTTTTGATATTCAAAGTTTGTAATTATCCTTCTACCAAGTAAAAAACCGCATCTTATTATTTTATTTTATATATAATATACATTCTGTCAAGAAAGTACTGGGAATTATCGATTTAAATCTGGCGGGGCAATAAGGCAGGTAACATTTTTTTTCCTAGGTTGGTACCACTGTCCTTAATTACTATGCCAAGCTTGAGCGGGATCTGTCAACTAGTGTGTTTGCAACAGCTGATTAAGTCAGTCGATGTCAGAGTGCGTGCCGATTTTTACTATGGGTGATTACGTTGAGCAAAGAATTTGTTTAAAGTTTTGTGTTGCAAATGAATTTTCGTGTGCCGATGCATTGAAAATGTTGCAAAAGGCCTTTGGTGATAATGCTCTATCGAAAACTCGTGCATATCAGTGGTACAGAGCCTTTAAGGACGGTCGTGAAGTGGTCGAAGATAACGTCGATAAAATTAAGGAAAGGGTTCTGGAAAACCGTCGTACCAGCTTGAGAGAGATAGCACATGATCTTAAGATATCCCACGAGTCCGCACGTACGATTTTGATTGATATTTTGGGCATGAGAAAGGTAGCCGCACGACTCGTACCGAAAGACCTGAATCTTCTTCAAAAACGTCATCGCGAACAGGTTACTTCAGACACGCTGGATCGCTGTCATTCATGGAACGCATTATAACTGGTGATGAGACCTGGGTCTACGAGTACGATATGCAAACAAGCCAGCAATCATCGGAATGGGTGGCAAAAAATGAGCCGAAACCGAAAAAACCACGCCAAAGCCGCTCGAAAATGAAGATGGTGCTCATTGTTTTCTTCGATATCCGTGGCGTGGTGCACTACGAATTCGTTCCAGAGGGTCAGACGGTAAACAAGGAGTATTACCTAGGCGTTATGAAACGTTTGCGTGAGCGTATCCGTAAGAAGCGGCCAAATTTGTGGGCGAACAACTCATGGATTTTGCATGACGATAACGCGCCTTCTCACCGCGCTACGATTGTGACTGACTTTCTCGCCAAAAACTCAACAAACGTGCTTCAGCAACCACCGTATTCGCCGGATTTGGCTCCCTGCGACTTTTTCCTCTTCCCAAAACTAAAATTGCCCCTTCGTGGCACCCGTTTTGAGTCGATTGAAGCCATAAAACAAAATTCGGCGCGAGAGCTAAAGTCCATCCCGGAAAGCGCCTATAAAAAATGTTTCGATAATTGGAAGTGCCGTTGGCATAGATGTATTGGAGCAAATGGAGCCTATTTTGAAGGCGACCCAATAAATTTTGACGATTAAATGTAAAAATGTTGTTTTAATTGAAAATTCCCGGTACTTTCTTGACAGAGTAGTATAATATAATCATATTAGGTTTTTGAATAATGAAATTTATTATACAGTTTCCAGTGGTTTAATGAGGGCCATAAAATGCCTTACAAACTTTGTGTCATTTCTGTGTTCATTCATTTTAGTTTTAATTGCATTCACAGAGGTTCCAGAAATTGTTTGGTAAGATTACAAGTTTATTTATTACATTTTCAATTGAATTTATATTATAAATGTAATTTTGAACTGACCTTTTCTGAATTCCAATTGTTTTTGAGGATATGCAGCATGTTTTTGAAGTAACTTATTTAAATATTCAAACATATTAAATATTTCAAATAATTTAGGTTTGGAGAAGTTCTTGAGATTATGTTGTGGATTTTTGAAAAAAAGTTAGTTCTCATAAATATAAGACCAGAAACTAAACATGTTGTCAAATGTTTGTCAAAGGCAAAACATTAGTAGCACGGCCTTTCTGACTTTCAGGTGCGTATGTTTGGAACGAAATATTCGATATTACTTATTTTTAATTATTATAATAATTTAATTTTTTGTTGGGTTTTTTATTCCATTCGATATTGTATAGTGAATTTTGATTTTTATACGTCTATTTAATATAATTAGTGCTTATTTTTAGACATTAATTCATTTCTAAAAGTTTTTAAAAACAATTTTTTGAAATTAAAATTGTAGAAGACTAACAGATTAAATCTGTTTTGATATTCAAAAATTGTATCTTTCAAATAAAAAAAAATTGGCTTCAATCTTAATTTAAATGTGTTTTATTTCAATTTAAAGTTCTATCAATCTAAAAAAACACCCGATACATACAGCTCACGCTCCTCAGAACCGTAGACGTATCGTTGTTTTTTTCTTTCTAAGATTCGAGTTACCAGTAAGGCACGGAAACTATTAAATTTCACGTGTGTTCGTGAAAGAAAGAAAAATTGCTGGATGGCGTGCCTAATTTTATCATCGTCCACCGCAAAGTCACAAGAAGCGCACATCCGAATTCTACTTTGAATATCGGTTGGCAATTCGCACATCCTGCCGTGACTTGTGATATCACGTACTTCGAAAAAGTTTCCATGTAAATCCCTGCAAATAATAACACATCGCCTGATAAAATCCCGATTTAATGAAAAAAACACAAGTTTTTTCGATCAAGTTGGATCATGTAGCAATCGCTATTGGCTGTGTTGAGCTTTTTCAAGCTAGTCGATGAAAAAAATACTGACGCCATAACCTTGCCAACAGTCTTTGCGCCTTTGGCGAAATTTACCAGCTGCTTTCTTCTCAGCTGACGATCTTTTTGATTCGCGTATAGTAATGGATCCATGTTTCATCGACTCGTTGCTATTTGCGGTCCACACACATTACTTATTTATTCCCATAAACAGGAATCCCAACAGGAAGAATCCAAAATTATAGGGACTGACTGAACAAAATACAGTCTGTCAAGAAAGTACCGGGAATTATCGATTTAAATCTGGCGGGGCAATGAGGCAGGTAAAAATTTTTTTTCCTAGGTTGGTACCACTGTCCTTAATTACTATGCCAAGCTTGAGCGGGATCTGTCAACTACTAAGTTGACAGATTGACAGATTGACAGTTTGCAACAGCTGATTAAGTCAGTCGATGTCAGAGTGCGTGCCGATTTTTACTATGGGTGATTACGTTGAGCAAAGAATTTGTTTAAAGTTTTGTGTTGCAAATGAATTTTCGTGTGCCGATGCATTGAAAATGTTGCAAAAGGCCTTTGGTGATAATGCTCTATCGAAAACTCGTGCATATCAGTGGTACAGAGCCTTCAAGGACGGTCATGAAGTGGTCGCCCATCGACGGCTTCGATCGAAAATAACGTCGATAACATTAAGGAAAGGGTGCTGGAAAACCGTCGTACCAGCTTGAGGGAGATAGCACATGATCTTAAGATATCCCACGAGTCCGCACGTACGATTTTGATTGATATTTTGGACATGACGCACGACTCGTACCGAAAGACCTGAATTTTCTTCAAAAACGTCATCGCGAACAGGTTGCTTCAGACATGCTGGATCGCTGTAATTCCGATTCTACATTCATGGAACGCATTATAACTGGTGATGAGACCTGGGTCTACGAGTACGATATGCAAACAAGCCAGCAATCATCGGAATGGGTGGCAAAAAATGAGCCGAAACCGAAAAAACCACGCCAAAGCCGCTCGAAAATTAAGGTGATGCTCATTGTTTTCTTCGATATCCGTGGCGTGGTGCACTACGAATTCGTTCCAGAGGGTCAGACGGTAAACAAGGAGTATTACCTAGGCGTTATGAAACGTTTGCGTGAGCGTATCCGTAAGAAACGGCCAAATTTGTGGGCGAACAACTCATGGATTTTGCATGACGATAACGCGCCTTCTCACCGAGCTACGATTGTGACTGACTTTCTCGCCAAAAACTCAACAAACGTACTTCAGCAACCACCGTATTCGCCGGATTTGGCTCCCTTCGACTTTTTCCTCTTCCCAAAACTAAAATTGCCCCTTCGTGGCACCCGTTTTGAGTCGATTGAAGCCATAAAACAAAATTCGGCGCGAGAGATAAAGTCCATCCCGGAAAGCGCCTATAAAAAATGTTTCGATAATTGGAAGTGCCGTTGGCATAGACGTATTGGAGCAAATGGAGCCTATTTTGAAGGCGACCCAATAAATTTTGACGATTGAATGTAAAAATGTTGTTTTAATTGAAAATTCCCGGTACTTTCTTGACAGAGTAGTAAGATTCAATTTAATTCCACCATGAACATAACAACCTACAAAATAAAAGGTGGGGAATCTAAAGTTTGCATTTTGAAGTAATGGTTATTTCGAGTTTGTCAACGTTCAACCTTTCTGATGAACTCATAACTTTGAAGAAATATTCATTAGTTTTTTATTTATAGCCGATCAAAAATGCAAATTTTAAATGGGCCACCCCTTATAAATGACTACAAACATGGTAGATTGCTCTTAGAATATAACCTTTGCGATTTAAGAGGTCATTTGATATTTTATTTCGGCCGTGATTACAGCTCTCATAATTTAAATAAACTAAAGTGTGACCGACAATTCCCAGACATTATTCCAGGATCTCCCGGTACACTTCCTCTCCAAGAATACATAATGGTCCTCCATTTGAGCTTGAACCGTGGAAATGGCCCGCAACCAGATGAATTATTACGTATAGAGACATAATTATAACCGATGGACGCAAATCCTTCAATGTTAATCTGAAAATACCCTGGATGTTTATGTTTAATGCTAAAATTTCCTGTGTTTATTTGTACAAAATGTTGCAAAGCATATCCGGCTTGAGGTGAGTGCATTTATAGAGCTTCCGTTTGCTGCCCAGAGGAAACATAACCAGCGGAAGTGATTCTGATAGAAAATATCAAAGAAAACTCTGGAAGTGAGAATTTTAATGATTGATTCCTGGTACTCTCGTGAAAAAGTATATTCATGCTCAAATCCCGAGTTTGTTTGAGTATAGAACTGTTATACAGATGTATCGGGTGTTTTTTTTAGAGTGATAGAACTTTAAATTGAAATAAAACACCTTTAAATTAAGATTGAAGCCAAATTTTTTTTATTTGAAAGATAATTTTATGACATTTATGTTTTAAAAATAATTTCCGTCATACGTCTACCACGACTAGCTCTGAGGAACCGAATTTGACCAGACCAATTTTCGACAACTTTCTCGAGTAATTCAGGACTTATTTCATCAATAACACGACTTATGTTGGCTTCCAAAGCGTCTATTGTTTCTGGTTCATCTGCGTAAACCAATGAATAATTTGAATGTGAGTCAATACTTGATAGAAGTAAAATTTAAATGACTTTAAAATCAGAATTATATATTCTAACTTCTACAATATATATTGAAACTATATACAAAAACTATCAAATTGATATCCTTATATATAATCAATATAAAATATTTTTCAATGATAATTTAGATAATTTTGGAATAGTGGATTTTCTTGTATTTGTATGTTAATTTACATACTTAGTATATAGTTTTTGTTGATGCATTTGTATTAATACATTTCAAGTCGGGATGTAAAAAGGTTTTTTCCGAGACATTGAAAAATATTTTATATTGATTATATATAAGGATATCAATTTGATAGTTTTTGTATATAGTTTCAATATATATTGTAGAAGTTAGAATATATAATTCTGAATTTAAAGTCATACAAACCAATGACTATAAACTCAAAGATTGAAAGAAAACCTCATATCAGATGTTGTTTTTAGAGTGATAAAACTTCAAATTGAAATAAAAACCATTTAAATTAAGATTGAAGCCAAATTTTTCTTTATTTGAAAGATAATTTCATGACATTTATGTTTTAAAATTAATTTCCGACATATGTCCTTAACGACCAGCTCTGAGGAACCGCATTCGACCAGACCAATTTTGGACCACTTTTTCGAGTAATTCAGGCCGTATTTTATCATTAACACGAGTTATGTTGGCTTCCAAAGCGTCTATTGTTTCTGGTTTATCAGCATAAACCAATGACTTTACATAACCCCAAAGAAAATTATCCAGTGGAGTTATGTCGCATGATCTTGTAGGCCAATTAATTGGACCATTTCTCGAATTTTCGAAATAATGTTATCGCCCAATCTTTCTTTCAATAAATCAATTGTTACGGTAGCAGCATGAGGTGTAGCACCATCTTGTTGGAACCAAAACACTTCTGGATCGATACCATTCAAATTTTGAAACAAATAATCATTGATCATCGATCTGTAACGAGCACCATTCACTGTAACATTAACTCCAGCATAGTTTTTTAGAGAAATATGGACCGATGATGCCTCCAGCGTCTAAAGCACACCATACAGTGCATTTTTTCAGGATGCAGTGGAACCTGCAGTACTTCTTGAGGGTTGTTTCTCACTCCATATACGGAAATTTTGCTTGTTCACATAACCGTTCAACCAGAAACGAGCTTCATCACTAAACTCAATTTTACGATAAAAAAGTGGATCAACTTCAAGCTGTTTTAGGGCCCAATCAGCAAACAAACGACGCTCATTATGTTCAAGTGGCATTAGTTCTTGAATCAGTTGGATCTTGTATGGGTGTAAACCAAAATCTTCACGCAAACTTTTCCATGTGGTGGATGCACTGAGTCCAACTTGTTGTGAACGTCGACGAATAGACAAATCTGGATCACCATTAACACTATGACTTCTTTGTCTTGTTGTTGTTGCATCGAGTAGAGAAAATGTTGTACGAAATCTATCGATAGTTCGACGAATAAGCTGCTCTGATAGAAGATTATGTAAACCATAAATTTCACGAAGTTCTCTATGCACTAATTTTCAATAATTTGTAACGTCTGTTGCAGTGTGAGTCTTTCCATGATAATTTGTCAATGCTTACTGAACAGAAATGTCAAAACAACATGGCTTCTACCTTCTATCAAATCACAGTTCTATAACTCTAAAAAAACACCCGATATATACTAAATAATTACAGCTTTGTTTTTTCCGGATACTTTCTAGACGGGCACATATTTCTTGGCGCTTTGCAATTTTTTTAAATTTAAATAATTAGTTTTTGTTGTTTTCTAGATTTCATAAATCTCACTGAGATAATAATAACATATTTCAATAAGTTTTATATGATTATAGGGTCAACAAATTATAGAAAAGGGAATATCCCAAGGCAATTTTTGAATTCAATAAAGTTCAGTATTATCGCCTATTAAGAAGATTTCCTGATTATTTCGTTTTAGTTCTGGTTATGAAATAATTTGAAATATTATTATTCCTTGCGAAATACTTCAGTATGACTTAATAAGAAAGTTTCTGATACTATGTACTAGAGCTTTTTGTGTGTCTCTATTTATGTTTTCTAAATGGCGAATGCGTCGGTTAAGGTGTTAGAGTAAAATATTATAAATATTAGTTAAGAATGATATTATTTAATTAGGGTAATTGCATTGATATCTAGTTCTGAAGTAAAGGATTGAGTTATTCAGCTCATTTTTATGTTAACGATGACTCGTTAGTGAATAAGATATTGTTAAAAAATGAACTATTTTCATTTACTTTTTCCATCACAGTTTCAAGAAATTCCATTCGTTTTATTTGGTCTTCTGGAAAAATTTCTTGGTTCGTTTGAACCTTATAACATCGGTAACCATTCCTTTTCAAAATATTCTGAGTACTTCTATCGCTCATACCGACTTGATCTGCAATTTGTTTACTCGAACAAGGTGCACTGGTTTCAACAGCAGTACTTCCTTTTTCAGACGATTTTCACTAATGGTTTTTGGTGGTTTCTCACTCTTGCAATCCCTGCATGTTCGTAAACACACACATTTCTCGAATTTTCTTATTATTCTAGAAAAAGCCGAACTTGAATAGGAATCGGCCTATCTTCAAAGGCAACAATAAATGAATTTATTGTCTCTTGAATTGATTGACTACCAAAGTACCATTTTATGATCTGAATTTTTTCTTCTACACTGAACATTTCGATTTACTTTATTTTCAACCGATATGGAATAACGAATTGCACGTTTGATGTGCGAATGATTCTGATAGCAGTGCAGTGCCTCGTTTCGATCGAAGTATCCTCGCACAGCCATTAAGAGAAAACAGTTGTTTATTCGTCATCGCATCGCGCTGAGTATTTGATTCTTCCACTGCTCCGTTGGACATTCGTGATCCTCTACATTAACATTGAATTTCCTATGTTTTCGACTGTCTTTTCCATAGCTGTATAACACGATATTAACACAATCTACATCCATATACTTATTGGTAATAGACTCCTACCAGAAGGTTGAACCATCCGCGAGGTATGACGTAACTGGAGGGCAGTGTAATCTCCTGCCATAAATAATTTTTTCCTGTTACTCTTTTCGACTTGCCAAACGGCTTCCTGCGGCAATTTCGAGGCTAATGACAGAGGAAATAGATCCAATAACCAGCAATTCGTTTGATACTTGTTCGGCTAGCTGAGGCTGCACGCAAATACGCAACTTGAATGAACTTATTTCTTCTATGCCGAAGCGGAAATCCTAGACGGACATCTAATATCCTGTGCGGTCGATAGAAATACGTTTGAATCTAATTTGTTATTCAGTTTCAGTGAGAAGGGAATAGATTTTCATGGCGTTGTAAAAAAGGGGGATAAATCATATTCTATAATAAGATGGAAGTTTTTATTAAGACCAAGGACTTGACCAGCAGTGTAACTTGAGCACAGGAATGAAAGATATTTAGTAACCTGGATGCTAAATGGACTTCTATTAATTTACGTTAAACATGAAAATTATTAATTTCATTCAATGCCTCCATATACATATGTATTTTGATACTGAATGTCCCAATATTCAATTTTCATGTGGACTAAAATGGAATAAATGAGAAATCAATTTGTTTCCAATCACTGTTTTATTTTTGAAAGACTTCCTAGTCCTACTCTTTGGGAAAATGTATCGATAGAAGCAAAGACTAACATGTCTTCAGCGACCTTTCCGCGTGTGAGATTCTGCAGAAAATTCACGTCTTTCGGCACTAGTCGAGCACCAATTTTCGATGCTCAAACAATTGTTTAAAATGGTACGGGATGATTCCTGAGACAGATAAATTTCAGAAGCAATTTCTTTCCAACTTAAACGAAGCTTTTCATTCAACTTCTTTTATTTACTTTAGCGACGTTTAGTTCAGTTGAAGTAGTTGATGACCAAAGCGAGATAAATCTTTTTACCACATCTCAAACATTTAGACTTTTACTCTAAGAGTGCTCAATTCCCTGTACTTTTTCGACAGCATGTATGCCATAAATTATCACTACTTATACCTGCTAATATCACATTCAGAGACAAAAATCGAAAATGCCTAATTATCCATCGGAACTTAGGCTGGTGGAACAGTATTTGCATTCTAAATAGACAGAATAAAGAAAATTCAGTACCCCAAGTTCAACATCACAAAGCTGTCGAATGATCGAACACTTTAGATGAAGAAACGAGTTTCGATCTTGATTCAAGTACCTTTACAAACCAAACAAGATTTCCTAATCAATGAGTTGTTCATACATATTAATGACAAGAAATTACTGTTGTTCAAAGATCGATCACTTCCGTCTAGAAAGCGACTAGACGTCGAATGATCAAGTTCAATCTGCAATTTAAACTTACGACACACTTAGAGTACAAGTAAACTCTAGAAGGCATGAATAAGATTTTCGATATGTAACAAGATATGAGTTATTGTATGTAGAAAAAATTAATCGATATTCATTGAAACAATTGGATACATTTAATTTTATACGCGATTGCTTCAGGGCACCTATCACTTCTTTATATTCTGAGCCAAAAATAAATGGACAGTGTTTTCTATAGACATTTATTTAATTTAATTCTAATAGTTTTTTAATTAAAATTTTCAGAAATTAAAATTTGTAGGAGGTTGACAGAATTAATCAATATTTAAAATTTTGTAATAATCCTTCTAACAAGAAAAAACCTCTTTTTATTATATATATATAATAATTCTATATTTTGGTTTACACTTGGAACATATCATTTGGTTTTAAAGGACTACATAAAATACCTTGTGAAATTTCTATGACGAACATAGAATAAGTGGGATTTTAAAAAGTTCACTTCATTCTGGTGTTTGTTCAGATAAGTACATTCAGTTTGTCTGGCAAGATATTTTTGTTAATTATTTCTATTTTTAAATGTGAAGTAGGGCTGAAGAGTTTTCGTTATGATTATTCTAAATTGCTTTTTGAAGATATTCTGCATGTTTTTTTTGAAGGAACCTATTTTGAGCAAGTTGTTTTTAAAGAAGTGTTTGAGGTTATGTTTCACATTTTTGGAAAGGAATGAGGTATTCATAAAACAAGATACGAAACGAAATTTTGTACCCTTCAAGTATTTATTGTGTAATTTTAATTAATAATTTATATTTCTTTGAATACTTTTATTCCCTTTTGGTGCTCTATAATAAGTGTCAATTTTACTAAATCAAATCAGTGTTTTCTGAAGACATTTAATTAATTTAATTCTTAAAGTTTCTGAATGTAAATTGTTTGACATTAAAATTTGAAGGAAGTTGCAGAATAAATCTGTATGATATTTAAAATTTGGTAATAATCCTTCTATCAAAAAACCTCTTTTTATTATCTTATTGTATATATCGAGTGTTTTTTTAGAGTGATAAAACTTTCGGTAGGGATAACTGTGATGTGACAGAAAGTAGAAGCCATGTTGTTTTGACATTTCTGTTCAGTAAGCACTGACAAATTATCATGGAAAGACTCACGTCGCAACAACGTTTACAAATTGTTGATATTCATTTTCAAAATCAGTGTTCTATTCGCCAAACTTATAGATCACTTCGTGAAATTTATGGTTTACATAATCGTCCATCAGAGCAGCTTATTCGTCGAACTATCGATACATTTCGGACAAAATTTTCACTACTTGATGCAACAACAACAAGACAAATAACTGTACGTACAGAAGAAAATATCGCTGCTGTATGTCATAGTGTTCATGATGATCCAGATTTGTCTATTCGTCGACGTTCACAACAAGTTGGACCCTGTGCATCCACTACATGGAAAATTTTGCGTAAAGATCTTGGTCTGCACCCATACAAGATCCAACTGGTTCAAGAACTAAAGCCACTTGAGCATAATAAGGGTCGTTTGCTTGCTGATTGGGCCCTAGAACGGCTGTTAGTTGATCCACTTTTTATCGTAAAATTATGTTTAGTGATAAAGCTCATTTCTGGTTGAACGGCTATGTAAACAAGCAAAATTGCCGTATATGGAGTGAAAATAATCCTCAAGAACTTCTGCAATTTCCATTGCATTCTGAAAAATGCACTGTATGGTGTGGTTTACACGCTGGAGGCATCATCGGTCCATATTTCTTCAAAAACGATGCTGGAGCTAATGCTACAGTGAATGCTGCTCGTTACAGATCGATGATCAATGATTATTTGTTTCAAAATTTGAATGGTATTGACCCAGAAGTGATTTGGTTCCAACAAGATGGTGCTACACCTCATGCTGCTACCGTAACAATTGATTTATTGAAGGAAAGATTTGGCAATAACATCATTTGGAGAAATGGTCCAATTAATTGGCCTCCAAGATCATGCGACATAACTCTACTGGATTATTTTCTTAGGGGTTATATCAAGTCATTGGTTTATGCTGATAAACCAGAAACAATAGACGCTTTGGAAGCCAACATAACTCGTGTTAATGATGAAATACGGCCTGAATTACTCGAAAAAGTGGTCCAAAATTGGTCTGGTCGAATGCGGTTCCTCAGAGCTGGTCGTTAAGGACATATGTCGGAAATTAATTTTAAAACATAAATGTCATGAAATTATCTTTCAAATAAAGAAAAATTTGGCTTCAATCTTAATTTAAATGGTTTTTATTTCAATTTGAAGTTTTATCACTCTAAAAACAACATCTGATATTATAAGGTTTTCTTTCAATCTTTGATATTCCATAATGAGACTTTTATTCAAGCCTTAACAGATTAAATCTGTTTTGATATTCAAATTTTATTATATCCCTTCAATCAAATAAAAGGCCTTATCCTATTTTACTTTTTGGTGAACTTCAGTAAAAATGTAAATATGCGCCATACCAGCAAGTGCTCAACTACTAATGAGTTTTCTAATAGTAAACTCGAACAAAAGCATTCTCCTTAGATTCATGGCTACGTGCTTCAATTTGCAACCGTCCTATATCTTTATAAGGGGAATATTAAGAAAGATAATGATAATCTTCAGGTGAAATTATTGGAAAACGCCATATTACCCTCATTGTTTTGCATGAGATACCAACCTTTCTCCCAACAAATCAAGGTAAGTGTCGTTCACTTTCTAAGAATCCGTCTTTGAGGAGGCAGAGCCGCCTCCTCCGACATAAAATGTGTTCGGTAAACGAATTTTTTCCGTCAGCGTTGTAGGTTTTTCATTTCTCCTTGCGTTCCTTTACATTTGGAAATGAATGGCGAATTGAACAATTTCAAACCTCCCACTAAAACAATATTGAGACACGGCTCATAAGGAGACGAATGAGAGGCGGCAAGGGGCATGCATCATGTAGGCAGCGTTTAATCGAGTATCTTTCACTATGAGATGAGAGAGCAACAGGTTGATTGTCGGTTAACGAACAGATATCAGAATCGAGACACCTCTGCTCGGTTTTCATTTTCATAGTCCACGCTAGGCGGTCAGTTTTTTAAGGCGTAATGGAGGCGTATGCGTCCGTCTGTGGGTTCAGGTTATGGTCTGGTATGGAGCGGACAGTGTGATAGATATTTGGGTCAGAAGGACTGATAAGCAAGAGAAATTCCTCACATACACATGACCATAATCACCATAACATCGAAAAATTACAAAGAATCAATCAATGAAACGCAAAATATGTATCTGGTGTATTTTTTAGTGATAGAACTTTAAATTGAAATAAAACACAATTAAATTAAGATTGAAGCAAATTTTTTTTATTTGAAAGATAATTTTATGACATTTATGTTTTAGAAATAATTTCCGGCATATACCGCGACTAGCTCTGAGGAACCGCATTGGACCAGACCTATTTTGGACCACTTTTTCGAGTAATTCAGGCCTTATTTCATCAATAACACGAGTTATGTTGGCTTCCAAAGCGTCTATTGTTTCTGGTTTATCAGCATAAACCAATGACTTGACAAAACTCCAAAGAAAATAATCCAGTAGAGTTATGTCGCATGATCTTGGAGCATTTCTCGAAATAATGTTATAAATAATGCCAAATCTTTCCTTCAATAAATCAATTGTTACGGTAGCAGCATGAGGAAGTATACCACCATTTTATTGGAACCAAAACACTTCTGGGTCGATACCATTCAAATTTTGAAAAAAATTATCCTAGATCATCGATCTGTAATGAGCACCATTCCCTGTAACATTTGCTCCAGCGGCGTTTTTAAAGAAATATGGACCGATGATGCCTCCAGTGTGTAAAGCACACCATACAGTTCATTTTTCAGGATGCAATGGAACCTGCAGAACTTCTTGAGGATTGCTTTCACTCCATCCATATACGGCAATTTTGCTTGTTTACATAGCCGTTCAACCAGAAATGGGCTTCATCACTAAACATAATTTTACGATAAAAAGGTGGATCAACTTCATGCTGTTCTAGGGCCCAATCAGCAAACAAACGACTCTTATTATGGTCAAGTGTCTTTAGTTCTTGAACCAGTTAGATCTTGTATGGGTGTAGCTTTACGTAAAATTTTTCATATGGTGGATGCACAGAGTCCAACTTGTTGTGAACGTCGACGAATGGACAAATCTGAATCATCATTAACACTATGACTTACAGCAGCGATATTTTCTTCTGTACGTATAGTTCTTTGTCTTGTTGTTGTTGCCTCGAGTGGAAAAAATGTTGTCCGAAGTCTATCGATAGTTCAACGATTAAGCTGCTCTTATGGACGATTATGTAAACTATAAGTTTCACGAAGTGCTCTATAAGTTTGGCGAATAGAACAATGATTTTGAAAATAGATTCCAACAATTTGTAAACGTTGTTGGGGCCTAAGTCTTTTCGCGATAATTTTTCAATGCTTACTGAACAGAAATGTCAAAACAACATGGCTTCTACTCTCTGTCAAATCACAGTTATCCCTATCGAAAGTTCTATCACTATAAAAAACACCCGATATTAGACATCCCAACTTAGGAACCTCAATGCAGACTCCTTCCTTTTTTTACTGATCTCCATTGTGGCAACAATGTCGTTTTCCATCTTACACCGCCATATAAACACTAATTCAAAAATTGAGAACTATTCCTGGAATTTCAAAAAAGATATAAGCACTCTTGTTCTCTCAATTATTTTGATGTGCACTTCAATTAACAAGTGTTTAATTGAATCAGTCTTCACTTGATGAAAATCCATACTGAATAAGGTAATTCTAATTTTCACAAATTTTTATCGTTATTTAATACAACAATTGTTCCGCTATCACAGTTGCATCTTACATTTTTAATAACTGAATTTGTTTTCGAAATCGGTTGTTATTTATAAGGGGTCTTTCAATGTGAACGCCCCATTTTTAAATTGACATAACTTACGGATGGTAGCCACTGTTTACTTGTGACATTGACAGTTCTATTTTTCAACTTCTACCATTTCATCATGGAAAGGTACACACTTCAACAACGTTTACAAATATTCCAAATTTATTATAAAATTTCTCGATCTGTTACTCTAATTTTACCTGCTTTAATTAGTTTGAAACAAATTTTAGACCTCATGATGTTATAGTGCCAGTGAGACAAAGAATTGCAAGAAGTGAAGAGAATATTGCTGCTCGTGTAGACCAAAATTTATCGATATCTCGACGTTTACAAGAACTAGGCATCTCCCAGACGTCTTTGTGGCGAATTTTATGAAAAGACCTCGATAGATCGATAAATTATCCGCCTCGTTTCTGTGATTTAACTCCATTGGACTTCTTTCTTTGGGGTTACATTAAGTTATTGGTTTACAGCAATCATCTAGCAAATTAAGACGATTTCCAGATCAATATTGAACGAGTTATTGCTAACATACGACCTGATTTGTGTGAAAATTGAGTTCAACGACTTCACTCCTGCCACCGTTTCCGTGGTAGATATTTGAATGATGCTTTGTTTCATAACTAATGGTATCCATTGCACTTTATAAAGAAATAAAAATTTCAATAATTTTCAAATAAGTAAGGTGTTTTATTTCTATACCAAATTCATTTAATGAAATACCCTTTAGTAATGTAGGTACAAAATATTTTATTGAGCTCTAACGAAACAATTGAACTAGTAAATAATCTACCAATTAACAACATATATAAAACAATTATCAAAGAAGATATTTTAGAATGCCTAAATAATAAATAAATAATAAAATTATTTTCATTTTGAAAATAAAATTAATGAATCTGAAAGAGGTTTGATTATGGGAAATCCTTTAATTCCTTTACTAACAGAAATATTCTTGGACAATATTGAATCTAAAATTAACCAAAATTCCCTTATGAAATATTTTTTTATTGATATAGATATGTGGACGATATTTTCTGTTGCTTTACAGGTACGGGCAGACTATAAAAAAATTCTTTTTCTTTATCTTCGAAATACATCCTTCAATATTATTCACCATGGAAACCGAACATAATAACTCTAGTAATTTTTTTGATTCCAGAGTTACCAGAATAAATAATTTACATGAATTTTCAATATTTCATAAGTAACATATACTGGTACTATTATATACAATAAATGAAATCATCCTTCAAACCAAAAATTATCAGCTTTTGATTATATGATCCTCAGATTAGTTAATATCCCCATGAATCGAGAAAATTACTTTTCTGAACTCAACATCATTAAAATAGGTATTAATAATAACTACGATCCTCCGTTGATAGATAAATTGTTGATGAATAAAAATAATAAAACAGCAAATGTTAACTTTCGCTATTTTATTGATTTACACGACAATTGTTTCGTCATACTATGACTTCATCAGGTTAGTATTTAAACAGTTTAAATACTCACCTGATGAAGTCATGGAATGACGAAACAATTGTCGTGTAAATCAATAAAATAGCGGAAGTTAACATTTGTTTTTCTTATATTGAAGATGAATTTCCGTCAAGTAAAGACCGAGACAATCAAAAATTTAATAAAATAGCTTTAAATATGATATATCCCCATACAAAAGAAAAAAAAATATTGAATACATTTCCTTAAAATATACTAAAGATCTCTGGGGTTAAATAAATACAACAAAATTAGAATAGTACTTAACGAACAATTAGATTTAAATAACTCACTTCAGATAAGCTGGGATTTACCGAGACCCTCTTCTGGTTTTTAGTGCTCAATAAAAATATTTGTACCTACTCTAACATAAATAGCAACCGATTTCGAAAACAAATTTAGTTATTCAAAATGTGAGACACCACCTACCTGAAGATGCTACTGTGATAGCGAAACAATTGTTGTATTAAATAACAATGAAAATTTATGACAATCAGAATAATCTTATTTAATAATAAGTAGAAAACGCTTGAATTTTCCGAACGACATGGAATAGAACCGATTTTACTGCGTAATACACATTGTTTATTTGTTTCACCGAGAATTTAAAAGATTATAGAATTCCAAACCTTATCTTAATTTGAGGAAGCATGATTAATTTTATTTATAAGTTATTGTTTTCGTGATATTCCATGCAGTTTTTGTTGCGCAATTATGAAAATATATTAATTGAAAAAAAGATATTGAATAGTTTACATTAACGCGTACAAATTTGATGGTAATTTCCGAACTATGGCAAAGAAATACATGAAACGTAGACAATAATTTCTGCACCATGCAACGAAGGAAGCAATAAATACATATTCATTAATTTTTTCACCATAAGAACTGAAATAAAACTAGTGAAATATCTGTTTTCATTTTAGTTGTTCCTCAAAGGGAAATGTAAAGTTTTGCGAGCTAGTACCAGGATTCTATCGCTTTTTGCGCTTTTTCTAGGAAACAGCGTGGTATCGTTTTGTCCAAATGTCTGTAATTTTCGAATGTTTGAGCCGAAAGCAGTCTCAAGAGTTTCACAGATCAAACTTCCAGAAACGCGCTGTAGTGCTTGTAAAATTGCGCGTGTTTTAAAGATCTTTTAATCTACTTATATTTCAATAGATATTTTATGTCATTAAATGGACAAACCTTTTCCATCCATGATATTAATTGTAATATTGATCATTTTGTGAAGGTACGATATCCTATTTTTTATTTAATTATAACAAATCAATTATCCCTGTTTGAGAGAGAGAGAGAAAAGATATTTATTGCTCTAGCAGATGGATAACGACTTGTGTCTTTCTATTAGTGTAAAATATTGTTTTTTATATACATAGTTTTTTCTTGAAACACAAGTGTACATAATGATTGAAAAGGAAAAACTCCAAAATGTGAAGTTGTTTTTTTGTTTTGTTCTTGGTTCGGATCTTGTAGAACAACGGGCTACAGAATTTTAAGGATGTATGGTCTGCCTGCAAATTTCCTTCCTTAGGTTTTAAATCTACTCGGAATAGGGCCTATCTTCATGAAATCAGGCATCCATTACTAAGGGAAGCATACAGATATAAATTTTCATCCATAAAAACTGAAAGAAAAGTGTTGAAATGTATCCTTTCATTTTAGTTATTTTTCATAAAGATAAGGTTGACTTTAGGATCTAAAATTTCTTTCATTAACAGCGCCCCATTTTGTTTTGCGAATAAAACCCATTATTTATTTGAAAATCATTGAAATTTTTATTTCATTTTGAAATGGCTGCCATGCGTAAGTAATGTCAATTTGAAAATGGGGCGTTCCCATTGAAAGAAGAAGTCAGATGAAAACTTGTATTGTTAATAACTTTGGTATTTTCCAATATTTACACGAACAATTTTTGCTGAAACAGTTTATTTGATTGAGCTCACATGCTATGAGAACGGTCCATTAAAATGGATGCATGCACATTTTCAATGAAGCTCATAAAATAAAAACACCTCTATATAGTGCGTGTTTCATGAAAGGTAAAAATTAATAGCTTCACCTCTAAATCCGCTGTTAACCAATCAAAGAATATTTCGGTCGAGAAATATCTACAAATATAAATATGTAACAAAATCCTTACTAACCTAAGACCGCAAAAGTTATCAAATCATCAGTTTCCGCGTCACTGAAGAACAGTTGTTCGTTAGTGGGTTCCGATTTTTTTATGAATCAGCAGTCCGCAATGATTTCCTTTCACAGACTTCCGGCCTTATTATAATCGACCGATTATTATCGACTGCTTGAATCGATGTGCGCCAATTGAATGGTAGAAAGCCGATTTTTGTGCATAAATGTAACTGAATGGGCAATTGTACTCTATTGAGTAACATTCCGTAGTGGGTCACAGGTTTAGCGACTTACACACATCGTCAAAAGTCTTGTTCCCCCTTATCAACTCTCAACTTATTGAATGCAACATGACAATTTTTTGTGTGTGAAATCTTCACTATCTTATCACTTAAATGAAAACAATAAACCAGCAAAATATGTTTCTTATTCGAGAATACAGGGGTATTCGAAATTAATCTGTTTTCAGCGAATAAAGAGAGTTGTAATATTGAGAATATTCCGTGGAAAATGCCCGGACATCCAATTTCTCAGTTTGATCGGACAAGAATAGTAGCCCTACATCAAGAAGCTCTGTCAAACCACCAGATTGCGCAATGTTTGAATATTCCACGGGCTTCAGTAAGACGCATAGTGTCCCTTTTCCTGGAAACTGGCAGTGTTGTCCGGAGACCCGTGTCTGGTCGACCCAGAGTAACATCTGCAAGGGAAGACCATTATATCGCAAATTTTACTCGAAGAAATCGAACGGTATCTGTAACAGCCCTTCGAAGTCATTTTTTGACGGGTAATCTCAAGCAGTACCATAAGGATACGGTTGCATTCCTCAAATTTAATGGCAAGAAGACCTTTAAGAGTACCTCGGCTATCACCTGGACAAGTTCTTGTTCGGGAGAATACAGATGTATTCGAAGTTAAATCAGTTTTCAGCAAATAACGAGAGTTGTAATATTGAGAATATTCCGTGGAAAATGCCGGGACGTCCAATTTCTCAGTTTGACCGGGCAACAATAGTAACCCTTCATCAAGAACCTTTGTCGAATCACCAGATTGCGCAACGTTTGAATATTCCATGGACTTCAGTAAGGCGCACAGTGGCACTTTTCCTGGAAACCGGCAGCGTTGCCCGGAGACCGGTGCCCGTTCGACCCAGCGTAACATCTGCAAAGGAAGACCATTATATCGCAAATTTTACTCGAAGGAATCGAACGGTATCTGTATCAGCCCTTCGAAGTCATTTTTTGAGTACCTATAGACGGGTAGTCTCAACCAGTACCATAAGGAGACGGTTGCATTCCTCAAATTTAAGGACAAGAAGACCTGGGCTAACACCTGAACATAGAACTACCCGTCGGCAATGGGCAGAACACTACCAAGACTGGCTTTTACCACAATAGCGCAACGTACTTTTTTCGGACGAGTCACGATTCGGTTTACAAAGTGATAGTCGACGAGAAAGGGTTTGGAGATGTCCAGGCAGACTAGAGCGACTCAATTTCGCCCAGGAAGTTGTGCCCTTTCAAGCCGGATCAATAATGTGCTAGGGAGGTATAATGTTCGGTTGCCGTATCCCTCTTATTATCGTTGAACGAACAAGGAATTGTGCCATCTACGTAGAAAACATCAGTGAACCAATCATTGTTCCGCTGCGCAACAAATTTGGGGATAATTTCATTGATCAGGAGGATAACTCCCCACCACACCGCACACGAAGGGTTCAAAGCATTCTTCAAGAGAACAATACCCAGCAAACTCACCAGACATTACTCCAATTGAGCAGGTATGGTATCACTTACTTAGGGAGAGCAATATCCAATCGCCAAAACCCACCTTCAACTTTTCAGGAATTGAGTTTAGCCCTTCAGGAAGATTGGAAATATATGCCTGAAAATTTCATAAATGACTTGATTCGTGGGATGCCTAGGCGTATTGAGCAGTTGATTGAAAGAAGAGGTGTTAATACGTACTATTGAATTTGGATTCAGTTGTGGAATAACTATAATTAATCAAAAATAAATAATCGATAAAATTCAGAAAAAAATAGTCAGTTTTAATTTTCCTCGAACTATTGACAGATCCTAGGCCAATCAATTTTCCGGTGTCACAAATGAATAAAAAATATCTTACCCTTTAAATAATTGCGAGCACTGAAGCTTCTGATGCCACATCGGCGCTTTTGAATTCTTTTCGACTCACGCTATGACATCAGTTCAACATACTCATCGATATTTTCATGGTATAACGATATTCTTGTAACCTAGCGTTAGTTTCATTCAAATTATCTGTTACAGTTTACTGCATCAAGGTGTTATTGAACTCAATTGCAATGTAACGCAAGGTGAAATGTGGGAAATGAATATTGTACAACCTCATTGTTGTTTATTCTGAATTGTCAGATGATAATGAACCTAGAAAATTATTCTTTGAAATGGGCTTCCCACTAATACAAACTGCGCGTTTTAGTCATTTTAATTGCGAGTTATTGGTATTGGGTTATGATAATATTCAAGATTGATAAATCTTATGTATCGGTGTTTTTTTAGAGCCATGTTGTTTTGACATTTCTGTTCAGTAAGCATTGGCAAATAATCATAGAAAGACTTACGCCGCAACAACGTTTATAAATTGTTGAAATTCATTTCAAAATCAGTGTTATATTCGCCAAACTTATAGAGCACTTCGTGAAATTTATGGTTTACATAATCGTCTATCAGAGCAGCTTATTCGTCGACCTATCGATAGATTTCGGACAACATTTTCTCTACTCCATGCAACAACAACAAGACAAAGAACTGTACGTACAGAAGAAAATATCGCTGCTGTAAGTCATAGTGTTAATGATGATCCAGATTTGTCTATTTGTCGACGTTCACAACAAGTTGGACTCTGTGCATCCGCCACATGGAAAATTTTGCGTATATATCTTGGTCTACACCCACATAAGATCCAACTGGTTCAAGAACTAAAGCCACTTGACCAAAATGAGCGTCGTTTGTTTGCTGATTGGGCCCTAGAACAGCTTGAAATTGATCCACTTTTTTATCGTAAAATTGTGTTTAGTGATGAAGCTCATTTCTGATTGAATGGCTAATCTATGATTGTTTCGGTCTTTACTTGACGGAAATTCATTTTGAAAATATGAATAAAAACAATATTCTAATTTCCGCTAATATGTAAACAACTATGTAAACAAGCAAAATTGTCATATATGGAGTGAAAACAATCCTCAAGAAATTCTGCAGGTTCCATTGCATCCTGAAAAATGCACTGTATGGTGTGCTTTACACGCTGGAGGCACCATTGATCCATATTTCTTTAAAAACGATGCTGGAGGTAATGTTACAGTGAATGGTGCTCGTTACAGATGGATGATCAACGATTATTTGTTTCAAAATTTGAATGGTATCGACCCAGAAGTATTTTGGTTTCAACAAGATGGTGCTACACCTCATGCTGCTACCGTTACAATTGATTTATTGAAAGAAAGATTTGGCGAAAACATATTTTGGAGAAATGGTCCAATTAATTGGCCTCCCAGATCAAGCGACATAACTCCACTGGATTATTTTCTTTGGGGTTATGTCAAGTCATTGGTTTATTCTGATAAACCAGAAACAATAGATGCTTTTGAAGCCAACAAAACTCGTGTTATTGTGGAATAAGGCCTGGATTACTCGAAAAAGTAGTCCAAAATTGGTGTGGTCGAATACGGTTCCTCAGGGCTAGTCGTAGTGGACATATACCAGAAATTATTTTTAAAACATAAATGTCATAAAATTATGTTTCAAGTAAAAAAATGGGCTTCAATCTTAATAAAAATGTGTTTTATTTCAAGTTCTATCACTCTAAAAAGACACCCGATATAAACACAACATCTGCCTACTCCTGAGTTGAGAAAAAATGCATTGTTCATTCAGAATGAACACCAAGTGTCCAATGAATAATTACAATAACACAAGTGGCAATATCAACCGGTATTTTCGTTTGTCAGCCGTTGAAATGTTTGCATTTGTTGAAATGTTTGCATCTTCTGAAGGAAAACTCATAGGAAAAAAAGAGTTAGCACAGCGATCATCTGCAAGAGTTTGTAAGTGAGCTTATGGAACCCTCTGTGTAAGTCTGTCAAACAAAGTAATTGCCGATTTTGATTATGTGTCAACAGACGAAACCGGTTGGTTGTATTTACTGAAAAATAATATTGAGTGGAAATCAGGTAAAAGTGTTTTTCTTATCTTAACAGAAAAAAACCCCATGACTAATCAATAATTTTGTTTCATGTACTTCAGCACAGATTGTCTCAGAACCTTTTCGAATCAATGGCATCAGATTCCGCAAGTTTCACATCATAACCGTGAAGTACCCGAAAAAATGTACCGAAAATTCAACAAACAATCGATTAAACGCCTGACAAAACAAAACACCAACGTAACAAAGATCTCACCAAAAAGTACAAGAGCCAATCAGACATCCTTTATTGAGTTATCAAATCGGCATCTGCTGAAGGCTGCCGTGAAATCTCCAGGTGATCTCCACTTCGGAAAATTCTAGGAACTCCGTGTCATTTTCTATTAGGAAACAATAGTCGGCTTGCTACTTCAATGGCGTGACGTCATACGATTGTGTTTCTTCTGTAATACGAATTAGGGACTACCGGAAACGGTGGCTGCAACATGTGCATCGGCAGCCTCCGGAGAACCGGAAATGACGGGCAACGCGTCTAATTCGACGTATCGAATTAACACGAGACGAAAAGTCAATTAAGGAACGATCAGAAGATCCATAAGCTGTCGTTCCATTCCTCTTATTGATTGACTCACTGATGGAAAATCCTAGGTCAAAAAAGATTCTGTATGGGTAAGAGCCGTCCGGCAATTCTTAAACATACTGACTTTCGAACGGAAAGAGCTAGAAACTTAAAACTCTCAGAGTAAGCTTCGTTAAGAATACATTTCTCATTTTTATGACATTCTCAGGAGAACAGTTCCTGAATTGAAAAAAATAATGTTCATTTGACTTTCTAATTTTCAATGAGTTATGTAAATTGATTCGGAAGTTCATTGCCGGAGAGACTCTAATTTTTAAATCAACGTTCAGGAATTTTTTTAATTAGCTTCGGAGAAAACCTTACGCCAAGCGATGGATGATAGATTTCTGAAATTTACAAACTTCTAAATTTGAAGCTTGAAACTTTAGGGGGCTTCCATCATTTTCTGTCGGTTGATTAAAAGAGTATTTTTGAGGAGAATACAAAAAAACATGGAAAATTTAGTTTTGGCGGTGTGGACCTGAACATAATTTTTTTTTCAATTGAAATATTAAAACAGATTTATTCTGTTAGCTTCCTAAAAATTTTCAATTAAAAAAAAATTGATCCAAAATCTTTTAGTTCTTTGAATATTTCAATATTAGCCTTCTACATATTTAATTTCAAAAAATTATATTCAATAATTATAACTTCAGGACTTAAATTAAAATAATGTCATATAAGTACCACTTGTATCAAATGACATATAAAATAAAAATTCATTATAAGACATCCAAATGATATAACAAAATCCAATAAATAAAAATTGTTGACCAGAATTCTATAAATTGAATATTTTGAATAGACAAAATTTTTTTTGTTTCTGCTGATTAATATTTTGGAAACAAATATAACATAATCTTAAGAATTTCATTATGAATCTATCTTACTTAGAATATTCAATATTATTGGATATCTAACTAAGTTACTTTCTATAAAATCTCAAAATCTGTAAAAACATTAATTGAAAAACAAGTTTTAAGAGAGACTTTGCTTCGTCAGTATTCAAATAATTCATATTCAATAAAATACAACATCAATCAACAACAAATATTTACTCACCCTTCAACAATTCAGAAAACTTCTGGTAAATGAATACTGAAAAATTTAAATGTAGTGTAAGGTTAACTATAAATAAATAGTTCTGTGGTTTACCCTTGATCTGAAAGATTGAAAGACAATTTAACGACCTCTGTTATAGCACAAGGACTATCTGTATAAAGAATGTTAAGGAAAGCAAATAATTATATATTATGAATAAAATGACATAAATAGAGGTTAATACTTGATAGAAATTGTCTTTCAATCTTTTAGATTAAGGGTAAACCACAGAATTATTTATTTATAGTTAACCTTACACTACATTTAAATTTTTCAGTATTCATTTACCAGAAGTTTTCTAAATTGTTGAAGGGTGAGTAAATAATTGTTGTTGATTGATGTTATATTTTATTGAATATGAATTATTTGAATACTGACGAAGCAAACTCTCTCTTAAAACTTGTTTTTCAGTAATGTTTTCACATTTCTTGAGATTTTATAGAAAGTAACTTAGTTAGATATCCAATAATATTGAATATTTTAAGTAAGATAGTCTTATAATGAAATTCTTAAGATTATGTTAAAAGTTTTTGAAAGATATTTGTTTTCATAAGATTGATCAGCCGAAACAAAATTTTGTCTATTCAAAATATTTGATTTATAGGATTTTGGTTAACAATTTTCATTTATTGGAAATTTGTTTTATCCTTTGGATGTCTTATAATGAATGTTTATTTTATATGTCATTTGATATAAGTGGTACTTATATGACATTTTAATTTAATTCCTAAAGTTATAATTATTAAATATAATATTTTGAAATTAAATATGTAGAAGGCTAATATTAAAATATTTAAATATTTTTATATACCTTCTATCAAGTATTAACCTCTATTTATGTTATTTTATTCAAAACCTTTTAGAATCCAATCACTGTCTTATAACCACTGCTTAAATTTAGTAAACATGTAAAATAAAAACTCATTATATAATATCAAATGGAATAAAAAAACCCAACGAAATAAAAATTAGCAATTGAAATTACTGAAACACTGTTTTGAGGGGAACGAATTTTCATCATGAGTTTGTTCCGAAAAAGCCATCCCCATGAAGATGGCATCAACCCCCAACATTTTTTGAATAGGGTAGAGATGTCAAGTGTTGGTTAGTTTGAAAGTTATGTCTGTTCTCTCTACAACCCAGTTAAAATTTTCAAAATCGGTTAACTATTCATGAAATAATGTAATTTCAACTTAAAAATATTGAACAGACAGTTAAACCATCCAAACTCAAGAACCTAAGAGTTTTGAAGAATCTAAAAATAATTTTCAAAATCTGTATTAGGGAGAAAGAATTCCTATGACGACATTGTTACGAAAGAATAACATGAGGGTGACAACAATCCCCAATTTTTTTTAATAGGAAATAGATGGCGGATGTGTTTTAGTTAAAAAGTTTTTTTGTTCTCTGAATGTCCTAGTTTAAATTTTCAGATTCGGTGATTTCATATTGAATATTATCGGAAGGATAACTCAAACAGAAACTCAATACATTCAAATACACTAGATCTGTAAGTAATGATAGGGAACATCTAGAAAAAAATGTAAACTATTTAAAGAACTAACGTATGTATTGTTTAAAATGACCACCACCAACCTTCAGACAATGATATCATTGAATGTATTGGGTTTCCGTTTGAGTTACCCTTCTGATAAAGTTCAATATGAAATTGCTTGAAAAAATCATTTGAAAATTTCAACTAGGATGTTTAGAGAACAGAAAAAGCTTTTTAACTAAAACACATCCGCCATCTCTCTTTTCTATATAAAAATGGGGGGTGGTTGCAACCCTCAGATGTCTTTTTCCGAACATAGGAATTCTTTCTCCCTAATACAGAACTTAAAAATTATTTTTGGAACCTTCAAAACTCTTAGGTTCTTGAGTTTGGGCGGTTCAACTGTCTGTACCTTTTGACGATAAGTTCAATTTACATTATTTCCTGAATAGTGAACCGATTTTGAAAATTTTGACTGGGTTGTGTACAGAACATAAACAACTTTGAACTAACCAACGGAACAAACACATAGTGGAAATTCGCCCCCTCAAACCAGAACTTGATCTGTTTTTTCAAAATCTTTGAAAGTTTTTCGCGTCTAAGTTCTGGGGGGTCAAATTTTCGCTGGGACACCTGTATATGTCTACTAAATGGAAACTGTGTTTTATTAGACATTTATTTAATTTAATTTCGAAGACTTTTCAAGAAATAACTCTGTTTGATATTTAAGATAAGGGATGATTTTTTCCTGCCTAAATTTCAATAGTATTCGAAAATGACAAATCAAAAAGTAATAAATCAATAGCCACAGGGAAAATATGGACATATGAAGCAATTACTAAACCATTCCGTGAAAAATATACCCAAAATGAATAACGGTGTTAGTTTCCACGAAACTTCGATAGATATTTCCTTACACGTGTCATGCCTAGTAATTTTCCAACTGGGCTTTTAGTACGATCAGTCGCTCAACTTAACATGCAACACTGGTCTCTTTATCATATCTATCATACTCTGATATTATCGTATAATGGAATGAAATGACTCCTACACATCCTGATATTATGACCCATTAATTTATTGACGACCTTATGGCTACACTGCGGAAAATTCTAAGTTTATTCACACATTCCCGAAAATTTTTCCGATATTATACCAGACCCAATGTTTGTTATCTCCGAACACACTGCATTATTAACTCTACAGTTGTATTGGATAATACGTTTGGGAAATATCCACTACAATCAATCTTTCAACCCAATCAATTTCGCAACGAATAGCATGCAAGTCGTCTGCAGAGCCGACATCTGAATAGTCTCAGGGTTAGTTCAGGAATGTACACCAACTTTTCTCTTTTCTAATTTCCACTGACAAGATATTGTCCCAAATTTTACCCAAGATTTCAATAAAAAAAAAACAGTTTGTTTTTTCTTAGTTTTATTCAATAAGTACACAGACAAGGGTCTTGCATGGAACACGGTAAAAGTAATTCTATCCTTTCAATGGATAAAGAAGAGTATATCCAAACAAAATTAAGATTTTATCAATTTTTGCTAAAGATGATATTCGGAATAAACAACCCACTAATGAATTTCAAAAAAATCATGAAAAATGCATTAAAGGAGACCCAAGTTATTTCGACAGAAAAAGAAAAATACAAATTAATCATAAGTAATCCCCAATACTCGCGAAATCGTACTTTTACATAAAAAAAGGGCCAAAAACAAACATTGAAAATTATCGCCCAATCAGCTTAATATAAACTGTCTACAAAATGTTCTCAAAAAACATCTTGAGAAGAATAACCAACATTTTGGATGAAAATTAGCCAGATGAGCAAGCAGGATTTAGAACTGGCTACTCAACTATGGACCATCTTTACACTGTAACCCAGGTCATAGAAAAATACGAAAAATACAACAAAAAACTGTACCTGGCATTTGTAGACTACAACAAGGCCTTTGATATGGTGCATCTAAAATGCTCTAATCAATCAAAATATACCAGAACCATACAATCATATCCTACAACAAATTTATCACAATTGCTCAGCAAAAATCAGACTTGAAAATATGGGAAAGCCCTTTAAAATCGAAAAAAGGTGTACCTCAAGGAGAGCCCATTTCCCCAAAGCTATTTACAGCATTGTAAGAGCAAATATTCAGAACCATTGATTGGAGAAATGAACAAGGCATGAAAATATATTGTCCTCTTTTCAGAAAACAAAGAAGAACTTCAACAAATGCCGAATGACCTGAATACTTATAGCAGAGAAGCTGGACTGACGATAAATGAAACCAAAACTAAAGTGATGACAAACAGCGAAGAAAAAAAAATGAAACTGAATGATGAAACCATTGACTAAGTTCAGGAATATTATCTTGGCCAGGTCGTTTCTTTTACAAATCGTCAGAACAAAAAGATTAAGAGAAGAATAGAAAACTCTTGGAGTCAGTACTGATCACTTGCGTTTATCCTAAAGGGTGACTTTTCTATGACTATCAAGAGGAAAGTGATGAGTATGTGTGTACTGTCGTTCTATCATATGAAACTTGGTCCCCGACTGAAAAGCAAACACAAAAGTATGTCAAAGAAGAATTTAAAGAAGTTTATTAGGAATCCAATTAAAAGACCGAACAAGAAATGTAGATATCAGAAGGAAATCACAAATAAAAGATGTAGTCGAAGAATTTTTGTAGCATCATGTCAACTGAAAAATGGACCAAGTTGGTACATGAATGGTATACAAGAGATGGTAGAAGAAGCCCTGGTCGTCCAGCAACAAGATGGCAGGATTCTATTAAGAAAAAAAAAAAGGAATATTATGGACACAAATCGCTTACAATAGGAAACAGTGGAAGAAATTTGGAGAGGCCCTTGCTCCTGATGGGTCATGGTGATTATGATGATGATGAATCTCCAATTACCAGAATTATATTTATCAATTAAAATATAGAAAGAAAATTACTCTAGTAGACTTGGAGACATCTTATAGATATCATTAATATACGAAATTCGCAGCGGAATATTTGATGAAAAATTCATTAGTATTAGTAAAAAAAATTATTATTATGTTCCTTCCACAAAAATTTTTATATATATATTTCTTCCAGATAATGCAAAATTAGTTTCATGGGGTGTTAAAAACCTTTTTCCTAGTATTTCTTCGCTAAAAGTGATAAAATGTGAACAGCAATTATTAGAAAAAATCACCTAAATCCGGCTAACATTTCAAAAATGGTAATTTCATTGTTATGCTAGTTAACATTTCTTTCAAATAACACCACGTTATTTACACGAGTCTGGAAGATTTAATAATCCTCTAAGACCTCTTTAAGCTTGAATATTCATGGATTTTCTGGAGAATAAAATGCACGAACACTCCATGAAAAAATACGATGTTTTACTGACCAACCAGACATTGAGTACCTTTGAAAATTCCATGAATAGTCTACATCCGAAAATAGTTTTCACCTCAGAAATGAAACAACTCAAATCTAAATATTTTTTAGACCTTACAATTACTAGACTAAACAATAAACACAACATTGCATAAACCATCCCAAGCACTAATGAATATTTATTATACTTCAGTCATCCTTGTAGCCTCATCAATTTTGACCATATATCCGGAAAAAGAATTAAATTTGCCACAAGATAAAAAGTTCTGTGTGCCAAAAAAATTTTATTACGGGCGTGGTGAGCAGATGAATATCACGATCATATTTTTCCCATGGTTTTATCGCTGAAAAATTATTAATTATGAACATGTTTTCTTTTCAGCAAAGAATACCTCATTTAGTGTGCTTTCGAATGATATCAATTTTAATGCTTGGCCTCTGCCGTAATATTATGGCTGAGAAGATAACGAAAAGTTGAAATATTCCAAACCTAAATTTGCTCTATCTTGAAGCTGCTTGTGATTGAATTTAAAATCTGACAGCTTCTGTCACTTAATAGTTTCGGGTATTAGCACGAATAAAAAACACTTCTGGGCCGATACCATACAAATACTGAAACAAAAAATCATTGATTATCGATCTGTAACGAGCACCATTCACTGTAACATTAGCTCCAGCATCGTTTTTAAAGAAATATGGACCGATGATGCCCCCAGCGTGTAAAGCACACCATACAGTGCATTTTTCAGGATGTAATGGAACCTGCGGAACTTCTTGAGGATTGTTTTCACTCCATATATGACAATTTTGCTTGTTTACATAGCCGTTCAACCAGAAATAAGCTTCATCACTAAACACCATCTTACGATAAAAAAGTGGATCAAACTCAAGCTATTCTAGGGCTCAATCAACAAACAAACGACGCTTATTATGGTCAAGTGACTTTAGTTCTTGAACCAGTTGGATATTGTATGGGTATAGACAAATCTGGATCACCATTAACACTATGACTTGCAGCAGTGATATTTTCTTCTGTACGTACAGTTCTTTGTCTTGTTGTTGTTGCATCGAGTAGAGAAAATTTTGTCCGAAATCTATCTATAGTTCGACGAATAAGCTGCGCTGATGGACGATTATGTAAACCATATATTTCACGAAGTGCTCTATAAGTTTGGCGAATAGAACACTGATTTTGAAAATAAGTTTCAACAATTTGTAGACTTTGTTGCGGCGTGAGTCTTTCCATGATGATTTGTCAATGCTTACTGAACAGAAATGTCAAAACAACATGGCTTCTTCCTTCTGCCAAATCACAGTTATCCCTATCGAAAGTTCTATCACTCTAAAAAAACACCCGATACTTTCCGATCGCCTTAACGCTGAAGAATTCATTTCATTAATCCAAAGCAGCTTAACAAACATATTGGATAATATCTAGAAAGAATATACGGGACTTAATGAATGAATATTTTGGTGTGCAAAATATTGGAAGGTACGGTCCGGTAAGATGGTGGACCTGACGCCTATGTATTTTTTTGGTTGGGATACTTTGAAAGGAAAGTATATCAAATTCGCGTACAGACTCGAGAGGATCTGATCGAAAGAATAAAATTGTGTTGTGCAGAAATGCGTCAGAAACGTTGTGAACTTCTCAGTGTTGTTGATTCAGTGCGAAAACGATGTTTGAAATGTACCGAACAAGGCGATGGACATTTCAAATAATTGTTATAAATTGCAGTAGTCTGTGTCCTTTACATTTTTTCATGAAATCTGCATAACTAAAAATAAGTTTATTCGTTTGAATTATTTCGATTCGACAGATAAATTCAGGATTTCCATGAGAAAAAAGAGCTTAAATTTAGAGCAAATTTAGGTTTGGACTATTTCAACTTTTCGTTGTTATCTTCTCAGCCCTGATATTATGGCAGAGGACAAGCAGCTAGCACAAAAGCTGATATGTCATTCGAAAGCACACTAAATGAGATATTTTTTGTTGAAAAGAAAACATAATTCATAATTAGTTTTTCATCGATAAACCCATTGGAGAAGTATGACTGATTTTATTCACTTCAGAATCGTGATATTCATCTCCTTAACACGCCCTCAATAAGGAATTTTTGGCACGCAGAACTTTTTATCTTGTAGTAAATTTAATGCCGTTTCCAGAAATGTGGTTAAATTTGAAGAGGTAACAAGAGTTACGAGAGGTTAACTGAAGTATAATTAATTTTATGGAAGAACGTAAAATCAAGAAATGTTAAATTGAATAATAACCATCAACATTTCGACCTTGTGTAATATGACAGTTTTTGTTGCACATAACTTGAATGAACTCCTTTTAAAGTTTGGCTGTTTTAAAAGTGGACACCCCGTATATGTATAGATGTCGTTTGGTATGAATTTGCATCAAATAAAGACCGACTTAATCTAATATACGATTATTGACCGATGGTTTGAAAGTATATTCCGTGAGACACAAAACAAATTCAACCAACAATTTTCCCCAGGTCAAATCGCCTGAAATACGAGCAAATTGTACCATGAGTCTGAACACGAGGATGATGGTACCTTAATTGTTTATTTCCTGTAGACTTGCTTTCCCATTTTATTAGATAATGAAAGTATGACCTGTAACCCCCATCTTCGTAATTGAGTCACGCTTCAGCGGGGTTGCGTCACTTCGTCGATCGATGTGTGACTAATTTGGAAAACTGACGGAAACCCTCTAATTTTCCACAAACCAATCGGTTTCGCGAATTGAGCTAGCGCAGATGTTTGTGTTTCAATTGGTTAATGAAAACGGTTTATAGCTAAGCTTTTAGAAAAATGAGATATTGACTGAGGTAAAAATAGGATTCATTCAAGGGAAAAAACAAGAAGAACTAAAGGGAGGCCATCTAGAGTTTGCATGTTGAAGTTTAGCAACACTTATATTATTCGTGTTTTGATAGAAAATTAGTTTAATACTTGACATGAACGAAATGTGTCGATTTACGCTTGAACAAAACTGGGAAATATTGAAAAATCATTTCCAAAGTGGTGAATATTCTATCCAAACTGTTAGAAATTTACGTGGAAACAATATGAATGAAATGCTCTTAGTGTAATCTCCGACTCAAGCTAACTGTAAAACTGTATTTTATTGTAAATAAGAGTCACTATTTTAATTGTAAAGTTGAAATAGATAGATAGGAAGTAAGAGTTTGCATTTTCACTATCAGGTTGACAATTTGGGATTCATTCAGGAAATTATTTATCATTTCATTGGCGCAATATGAGGCATTTTAGTTTCACCTTCTTTTATCTTTTTATCACAGCCTTCTCGGTGATGGGTTAGCGATTTTGGTTTCAGTGCAAGAAGTGAAGCCTTGTGACGAACGTTTTCCCAGAAAAATTATGTTTAGCGATGAAACTCATTTTGACCTCAGAGGACTTTTTTGTGGGGATCCGTTGTTCTCTCACCTTTAGTTACATTTATTCGAAATGAAATGTCGAAAATGAAACGTTTAATTAACATCACAAGTAAATAAAATTTATTTTACTAATACGCCAAAATATTTCATGATGCAATAGACATTGTGCGATAATAATACAGCGATATTTTCTTCTGTACGTACAGTTTTTTTGTTCTGTTGTTGTTGTTGTTGCACCGAGTAGAGAAAATGTGAATGAAATCTATTGATACTTCGACGAATAAGCTGCTCTGATGGACGATTATGTAAACCATAAATTTCACGATGTGCTCTATAAGCGGATAAAACACTGATTTTGAAAATAAATTTCAACAATTTGTAAACGTTGTTGTGGCGTGAATCTTTCCATGATAATTTGTCAATGCTTACTGAACAGAAATGTCAAAACATCATGGCTTCTACCTTCGGTCAAGTCACAGTTATCCCTATCGAAAGTTCTATCACTCTAAAAAAACACCCGATACTTGTTTATTAGTTAAATTATCCTTACATATTTTTCTCTTTATTTTTACCATTTCCCAACTGAATGAAGAAAAGGAAGCTGGTACGGGAATCATAACTGAGTCGTAAATAACGAATTAAAATGACTGCACGTTATTACCATTACTTGGCAAATATGTTGTTGACAAAACGAAAATATTCCAACGTAATAATTTCCTACCGCATTGTTTATTATGACAGTACGGACCTGTTTCGTGTCTAGAAACAGGATATCGTGGGCGGAACCATAAAATTCGGTTCCAAAGTGACCGCGCCAGTTGTTTTCTTCCTTCGGGTATCTTTTTAACAGCGATTGTTTTCCGATCTCCAGGTAAAATCGGCCGTGTCCGAAGGCTGGAATGAATCAATTAGTACCTAAATGTTTTCGTCCGATTTTGCGAAATAATCGATTCGACGTTTCAGGCTCTCTCTCCATCCGCAATCTGCCCCACTATATCCCAGACAAGGATTCCGAGATCGAAAACAACACGATTCCGGGAAAATCACGCATAATCAATGATGAGATGGGACACGTGGAATATTTTATGAATATCACATGAGAATCTGAGAAGCACTGCGCATAGACTGAGCGGAATAAAAAATTGTGTATCATCATTTGATCTTGGACGAATATCATTTAATACACTCGCGAATTCTTTTCCTAAAGAACCTACCTGTTTGACCAATATACGGGTGTATATGAATAGTTGTGAAAAAATTTAGAGGGTGATTCCTTGTCAAAAAATAGGGTGGGTCTTTCATATAAACTTTATTTTTTTAGAGCACCGCCATCTTAATGAGTATGTGACAAAAATCTCAAAATGATAAGCCAGATCAAAAAATAATTGTAAAAGAATCAAAGTTAATCAAAACTAGTCAGTTGTCATAACAAAATGTCATCCGCTTACTCGATAAATTCTAGTTCATCATGTTGTTCTTGAAAACCTTGAATTTTATCCATAAATTACAAGAGACCTCATTTGTTAAGAATGGATGAATCTATCCAAAATAAATTTTTTCATTGTAAAATAGGAATATGAAAAAAAGTTTCTTGCGAAAAAAGGTTAGGGGTGGCCTTTTTCATCCCTTGCAATCATAGAGGAACACCACCAAAAAATTTTTTTAGTGCCTTCTCGCCTGCATAAAATGTCTGCTTAATTTTGTTCTTGTCAGTTTCTTAGTTTTTAAGAAAAAAATTAAAAACTGTTTTTCGGCGGCCATCTTTAGGGGCTGTAACTAAGGAGGGGGGCTCAAAAAAATAAAGTTTATATGAAAGACAAGGAATCCAGATTTAATGTCTTTATATGTTTGATCTTCGTTATTTTCTTTATGAATTCCTAAATTATTAACCGTTCTAAAAACTACAAACTAGTAAAATTTTATTTTGTAATACTTATTCACGTAATGAATAGAAATGTTTCTTTTAGTCAAATCTTTTGTAACAGAGTAAACTAAATTCAATGCTATTTTCCTTTGTTTTTTGTTTGAAATTTTATTTATTATAATTGGTTTATAGCTGTTATTCGATGCAATTTGCCTAATAATATTCAATTCTAGTAAAAAGTTATCACGATTCATAGGTACCTACGTAAAACAGTGAATGGACCATACTGTGATATGCTGCCATTTTCCAGTTAATATTTGATGAATTGTGATATCTGTATACGGGTTTACGAAAAATACTAAAGTCATGAAAATCATCTTTTCTCAAAATTTTAAGATCGAGGAAATGTATAATAGAATTCTTTCTTTCTCAAAAAAGAATTAAATGTTTTGATTAATACAATCATTAAAATTGCTGAGCTGTCAATCTGTTCCCTTAAAGCAACAAAGGATATTTTCTACATATCTAAACCAATAAAGTTAACATTAGCTCAAGGGATGTGAGTTAACATTTTACTTCTTAATTATCCATGAAAATGATTATTCAAAATATCATTCCTTTTAACTGGATCACTGTTATTTTTAATCAAAAGTTTTTCAAAAATATCTATTGTTTCTCTTGGAAATAAATACTGTGCATCGAATAAAATGAATTTAGATTTTTTTGGTAATTTCATATTTTTGATTTTGTCTATAAGTTAAAAACTATTATAATTGCATATTTAGCAATATAAGCAGTATGAGAAACTAGTGGTCTTCTTGGATTATTGCTTTTGTGGAGTTTTAATAGAGAATAAAGTTTTGGAGTCTGTGGATTCATTAGGGTGAACTTATATATTGGAATATTCTGAATAAGGCTAACAGATTGATTTTTTACTTTTTTCGTTTATTTTTGAAAGTATTCAGTAGGATCTTTGGTAATTATTTTAAATTTACACGAGTTTAAGAAATGAGTAGTTCTATCGATATATGGTTTTCCTGGAATAATAGCTTTAATACTATTTCCTTTATAAGCACGTGAGAAAACTAAATCATTTATGTTGCTTTTTTTCCCTTATCGATTTGACTAAATTCTGCGGTTTGCGTGAAGAGTAATATCTATTATCCTATTAACCAAAAAATGGCATCTACAGATTGGTTTACGTACCTATGAATTGCCATAACTTTTTCTATAGAATTGAATATGATTAGGCAAATTGCATCCAAAACAAAAGGAAATAGCAATGAATTTATTTGATGGATTTGATGGAAATTTAATTTCAACTAGTAATAAAAAATTAATTGAAATTCAATTTCCACAAACCTTTTATTGTTGAATGATAATTGTTTCGCCACATTGTGGCTTAGATATAGAATATATGATTAAGCCATGGAATATTTCCAACTTTTTGTTATTATCTTCTTAGCCATGATATTATGGCAGAGGACATGCAGCTAGCACAAAAGTTGATATGACATTCGAAAGCACCTTAAATGAGGTATTTTTTGCTGAAAAGAAACATGTCTATAATTAATAATTTTCATAAAAAAAACATTGGAGAAATATGACAGATTTTGTTCACTTCAGAATGGCGATATTCATCTCCTTACCAAGCCCGCATTAAGAATTTTTTCGCACACAGAACTTCCTTCCTCTTTTATGAAATTTAATGCCGCTTCCCGATATGTGGTCAAATTTGAAGAGGCTGCAAGGATAACTGAAGTAAAATTGATTATATGGAAAAACTTGAAATATTTCCTGAAATGTTAAATTGAAGAATTTGCATCAACACTTAGACCATGTGTTATATGACATTTTTTGTTGCAAATAACTTGTATGATCTCCCCTTAAAGTTTAGTTCTTTTAAAAGTAGACACCTGGTATAAGTGAAGGTCTAATTTTTAGTTAGTTCAGAATGACAATCTGAATAAGCCACAGTGTTTTCTAAACAATTGTTGTGAATTTATAAATTCTGGAGATATTCTTTGGTATTTCATTTAATTAAAATGGATTTTCGTCAAGTAAGGACCGATTTAATGAGATTACACTTGTGTTTGGTTTTGGAACGGGTGTTTTTTTTAGAGTGATAGAACTTTCGATAGGGATAACTGTGATTTGACAGAAGGTAGAAGCCATGTTGTTTTGACATTTCTGTTCAGTAAACATTGACAAATTATCATGCCCGCAACAACGTTTACAAATTGTTGAAACTTATTTTCAAAATCAGTGTTCTATTCGCCAAACTCATAGAGCTCTTCGTGAAATTTATGGTTTACATAATCGTCCATCAGAGCAGCTTATTCGTCGAAGTATCGACAGATTTCGGACAACATTTTCTCTACTCGATGCAACAACAACAACAAGACAAAGAAAACTGTACGTACAGAAGAAAATATCGCTGCTGTAAGTCATAGTGTTAATGATGATTGAGATTTGTCCATTCGTCGACGTTCACAACAAGTTGGACTCTGTGCATCCACCACATGAAAAATTTTGCGTGAAGATCTTGTTCTACATCCATACAAGATCCAACTTGTTTCAAGAACTAAAGCCTCTTGACCATAATAAGCGTCGTTTGTTTGCTGATTGGGCCCTAGAACAGCTTGAAGTTGATCCACTTTTTTATCGTAAAGTTGTATTTAGTGATGAAGCACATTTTTGGTTGAACGGCTATGTAAACAAGCAAAATTGCCGTATATAGAGTGAAAACAATCCTCAAGAAATTCTGCAGGTTCCATTGCATCCTGAAAAATGCACTGTATGGTTGTCTTTACACGCTGGAGGCATCATCGGTCCATATTTCAACGAAAACGATGCTGGAGTTAATGTTACAGTGAATGGTGCTCGTTACAGATCGATGATCAATAATTATTTGCTTTAAAATTTGAATGGTATCGATTGGTTCCAACAAGATGGTGCTACACCTCATGCTGCTACCCTAACAATAGATTTATTGAAAGAAAGATTTAGCGATATCATTATTTGGAGCAATGGTCCAATTATTTAGCCTCCAAAATCATGCGACATAACTCCACTGGATTATTTTCTTTGGGGTTATATCAAGTCATTGGTTTATGCTGATAAACCAGAAACAATAGACGCTTTGAAAGCCAACGTAACTCGTGTTATTGATAAAATAAGGCCTGAATTACTCGAAAAAGTGGTCCAAAATTGGTATGGTCGAATGGGGTTCCTCACAGAATATCTATCACTCTAAAAAAAAACACCCGATATGTTTTGGCGGCAATGATCACTGCGTGAATGGCTACAGTGTTGAAATACTCCTTTATTTTCCAAGGGGGATCCACAGAGCCCCATCGTGTGAATATGTAAAGCGGACGATTATTTATTATTCTCTGAAAATTGCAAGGTATCCACATAACCACTTCGAAAATTGTTATTCAGATCTTGCGGCTCGCAGTGTGGCCTGAATGAAATTAACATTTGAGCAACTTACCAGTGGGTTGACGACCTAACGGGCGGTTCGTGTGGGCACAAATTAAATGCTGGCCAAAAAATTTTACAGCGTTACTTATCGAACGACGCGGCAACGGGCCGTAGAAAGTTGGAAAAGTTACCTTAATGATTGAAATTCGGGTCCTGGTTATTTCTACACGGAGATAATGTCGGCTTTTCCCAATAAGAGGGATTGGAGTGAAAATTGTAACAGAAGACAATTCACTTCAGCAAATTATGTGCAAAAATGTGAGGTTTTTATATTTCAAAGACTCCGTGCCGCATTTTTTTATGTTTGACCCCGAGAGGAAAAATGTCAGGTAGATCATTCAAGAAAAGAGTCCAAGAACACCAAAGGAGTTATATATCCGATTCCGCACATTCGACATATGCTAATCATCTTAAGGATTTCGGGCATAATTTCAACAATAATTATGAAATTATCCACGTTGAAAGCAAAAGTTCATTCTAGATTAACACTTTCAGGATTTCTTGAAATCAGCAGGTACAATGCCCGTAAAATGCTTTTGAATGAACAAACAGATGTTGACAAGTCTCCATTACTGAAGATCTTTCCTTAATGACATTTTTTAGCGGCAAACTCCAATAAACACCATGAGTTTTTATGACTTGTTCTTCCATTATTTGGTCACGTACCTAACAATGTATTTAATCTCGGTTACACTGAATACCATCAGCCAGTACAATGTGAATACCTGAAGAAGCCACATCGTGGTGAAACAATTGTTGTAGTACCAACATTTTAGTGGAAATAAAATACTGTCTCCTATATATTTTCCAATTAAGCCAAGTCGTTTTTATTTACTTTATTAACTCAGAACTATGTTGTTCACACTTCAGCGAAATGACAGATACTGAAAAGAAAGCCTTATGATGACACTTAAAAATGAAGGTGTTTCAAGATGTAATAATGGAATTATAAACTAGTACCGACATATATTACGTTATCAAAACCGCACGAACTTATTTTTAATCGTAATATTTGAAAAGGAATTTTGTTTTATTCAACCAGTCACGACAAAACCATCGCCCGAAGTTACTGAACTATGTTGAAGTCGACAAAATCCGAATAAAAGGAAAATTTCGAAAACGAATGCTAATATGACTCTAATTTTATGCTTGACAGTGTATTTTACAGAAACATTTCACTGAAAAAATCCAAGGAACGACTCCTAATCAAATCTTTAAACCGAAAATTGAACAACGACCTTTATAAGCCTTACCACTATCCCGCATGGAATAACAATGACCCAAAATCGACGCCGCTTTTAATGTGGGCCGTAAAGCAAATCCGCTCAAAGACTGATTATTTCCGAGCATAAAACAGACCTAGGTGACATTTACGCGTTAGTAAAATAGAATGAAACGGGATATACCATTCATAAAAACCAAAACGATATAAACCTTGATGTGAATCGCCTTTGAACGAGTATGATTCAATGAATTGATATGGAATAATGTATAATACTTTATCTACTTAGGTAATGTATCCGGTGTCTCTCTATGCCTTTCACTTTTACCATAGAGGGTGTTCTGACCAGCCTGTGAAATCGGATTTTATAGACAGTTAGGTACGGGGACGGTGTGATAAATTTTATGTGGTGTTAATGGGTATTATTATGCTGTCTATATGTTATCAGCAAAGAACGAAACAGAAGTGTTTTAACGATGTAAAGTAGTCCTTTTACACCGATATTCAAAACCAGTTTGAACGCTAGTACCTACCCCAAAGTTTTTTCGACATGCTTGACTTTAGTAAGATCCGTACTTTATTTTAAATATCGTTTTAAATTTTCGGGAAAGTAATAAATTATTCAGCCTAGAGTGAGCACAGTCAACATTTCAATTAAAATATTATGAAATTTTAATATCAGAACAGATTAATTCTGTTAGCCTCCTACAAATTTTAAATTAAAAAAATTTTATTCATAAACTTTTAAAATTAAATTATTGTCTTGTAAGCACTGCTTCAATTCAGTAGACATATAAAATCAACACTCATTATATAATATCAAATAGAATTTAAAAAAACCCACGAAATATAAATTATCAATTAAAATTACCAAATAAATACTCGAAGTAGACAAAATTTTGTTTCCAATCTTATATTTATGAAAACCAAATCTTTTTCAAAAATGCATAGCATAATTTCAAGAACTTCTCCAGAACTTATTTATTTTAAATATTTAATATATTTAAATATTCAAATAGGTTGCTTCAAAAAATCTTACACGTTATCTTACACGTTATAGGTGGTATTCTTGTTGGACAAACACTTAAATTAGGAAACTTTAAAAATCCTCCGTATTCTTTGTTCGTCACAAAGATCACACAAAGCTTGTAAGGTATTTTATGGCCTTAGTTAAAACCAAATGACATTTATATAACGAGTGAGGAAAACCAAAATATAATTATATATTATATATCCAATAAAATAATAAAAAGAGGTTTTTTACCTGATAGAGGGATTATTACAAAATTTAAATATCAAACCAGATTTATTCTGTTAGCCTCCTACAAATTTTAATTCAAAAAAATTTTATTCAAAAACTTTTAGAATTAAATTAATGTCTTATAAGCACTGCTGCAGAAAAACTATGTATTTAAAAAATATACTTCATATTGGCAGAAAGACTTAAATCGTTAAACATTTGCTAAAGCAATACATATATTTTCTTTCTTTCTATCCTTATTTTTCCCACGTTTTGTTAGTTGTAATATCAAGGACAAAGTGATTAATAGAACATTACTTATAATGCCCGGAAATTTTGCAAAATGCCTAATACAAAAGTAACCATTGAAATAATCAAATTGTGATTCATTTATTGAGCAGTATAGTGAATTGCTAAACTAACCAATTATTCTTTTTCAGCGGTGGTCAGTATCAAGCGCTTGTTAAAGTATCTTGCTATGCTGAAATTATCATATTGCCCAATTATCATTCACAATCCCCAGGCTCTATGATGAAAAATAAAGTTTAAATGATCATTAATCACTTTGTCCGATTCGATTGGTCATATTTATTTGAACCGGGCTCTATTCAAATATCGGGTGTTTTTTTAGAGTGATAGAACTTTAAATTGAAATAAAACACATTTAAATGAAGATTGAAGCCAAGTTTTTCTTTCATTTGAAAGATAATATAATAATTTTATGACATTTGTGTTTTAAAAATAATTACCGGCATATGTCCACCACGACCAGCTCTGAGGAACCGCATTCAACCAAACCAATTTTGGACCACTTTTTCGAGTAATTCAGGCCTTATTCCATCAATAACACGAGTTATGCTGGCTTCCAAAGCGTCTATTGTTTTTGGTTTATCACCATAACTCAATGACTTCATATAACCCCAAAGAAAATAATCCAGTGGAGTTATGTCGCATAACCTTGGAGGCCAATTAATAGGACTATTTCTCGAAATAATGTTATCGCCAAATCTTTCTTTCATGAAATCAATTGTTGAGGTTGCAGCATGAGGTGTAGCACCATCTTGTTGGAACCAAAACACTTCTGGGTCGACACCATTCAAATTTTGAAACAAATAATCATTGATCATCGATATGTTAGGAGCACCATGCACTGTAACATTAGATCCGGCAGTTTTTAAAGAAATATGGACCGATGATGCCTCCAGAGTGTAAAGCACACCATACAGTGCATTTTTCAGGATGCAATGGAACCTGCAGAACTTCTTGAGGATTGTTTTCTTTCCACATTCTGCAATTCTGCTCGTTTACATAGCCGTTCAACCAGAACTGAGCTTCATCACTATATACAATTTTACGATAAAAAAGTGGATCAACTTTAAGCTGTTCTAGGGCCCAATCAGCAAACAAACGACGCTTATTATGGTCAAATGGCTAGTTCTTGAACCAATTGATCTTGTATGGGTGTAGACCAAGATGCACAGAGTCCAACTTATTGTGAACGTCGTTGAATAGACAAATCCGGATCATTAACACTATGACTTACAGCAGCGATATTTTCTTCTGTACGTAAAGTTCTTTGTCTTGTTGTTGTTGTTGTTGCATCGAGTAAAGAAAATGTTGTCCGAAATCTATCGACAGTTCGACGAATAAGCTGCTCTGATGGATGATTACGTAAACCATAAATTCCACAAAGTACTCTATAAGTTTGACGAATAGAGCACTGATTTTGAAAATAAATTTCAACAATTTTTAAACGTTGTTGCGGCGTGAGTCTTTCCATGATCATTTGTCAATGCTTACTGAACAGAAATGTCAAAACAACATGGCTTCTACCTTCTGTCAAATCATCCCTATCGAAAGTTCTATCACCCGACACTTGGCTCATAACAGTATCATTCGAAGAATTTGCTCATCCCAAGGCACTCGTACATTAAAAGGTTCATCTTTCAATAAAAGCAAAACCTTTCACGACGAACATGATGGCGAATTACCTTGATATCCGAAAGGAAACGGATCATAAATGAAAAATTTCCTGATGAGCACTCGACAGTTATGTACGTGCCCAGAATAGTCCTCAGAATTTGCCGGTAGAACGAAGTTGTTTTGTTTATTTGCCCTGACGTATGCAGCCTTCTCGATCCATTTATTTTCTTGAATGGTTTATTTCAGAGGATTAGCTGAAGGTCGAATTCTAAATTGAATTTAATCTAGTATGAATTGAAATTGGTCTCTGAATTGTTTTGATGCTAAACTGTTGGACAGAGATGAACGTGCGGCATGCAGAAGCAATCCATTTCCTCTATTCATGCGGAGTATATGTGCATAACTCACGAAACTTCGATGAACGAGAATAAAGTTTATTCAAGGACCTTTTTGTGCATTCGAAATCTCATAGAAGTGGCTGTCTTTTTCGAAGTTTACGTCGAGAACGGCGTTGAATGGTAACATTGAACCTAGAGTCATCAAATTCAATTGCATCCTTCTGTGTTTTGAGTCCGATAACTTTCAAAAGAAATAACTTGCAGACCAGATATATACAGGGTACGCTTTAAAGTCAAAATCCTTTATTGAGTTCGAAATTATACTAGTCTGAAATTTCATTTTTTCAAACTCTCCAAGAATGGGCATAATTATCAAACTCATCCCATTAGACGTTTTGTGGAAGGTAATTATAATTTTACTTCAATGCAAACAGGAGACTTTGAGATTAACATCGGACGCAGTATCTGCCAAAAATTCGTCGAGACTATTCTTACAGACGTTCTAGAGAACAGCGTGCTATCGTTTAACCTAAATGTCTGCAATTTTTTAATTTTCAGCAAGAGTTCATAAAAATAAGGACCTTTGAGTTTATATACAGTTTATATTGAGGATATATTTTTTTATAATAAAACTGTTATTTTTAGGGAAAACAACTTTGTAACTTCTATGTTCTATGTCTAAAATGTTAACCTAAAACTGTCACATCTCATATTTAGTTAGCTGTTAGAAATGTGATTTGAGAAACCCGAAGAAATAGCATTGGTTTTGATTTCTTCCAGGTTAGTAAGCTATTTTTTTATTTCTTTGTATTTCTTTCTATGTCATTATTTTATTTTATGTATGTTATTCTGGTATATTTTAAACTAAATAAAATAAATTCTTAGGAACACATTCAAAACAGTCAGTGGCAGGGCAAAATTTTCAGGAAAAATAATTACAAAAATGAGAATCAATAATATCAAAAAAGAAGTTGTACTTTTTGTAGTTAATGAGAAAAATTTCGAGTATGATATTCTACTCGGACTAGATTCTATTTCCTATTTTCAATTAAAACTAGATTTTGATTTGAATATTCATTAAAGATTAGATATGAATGAAGAGAGAAAGATCGATTGTGTCCATAATAATGATAACAATGATTACACCATCAATTTCAATGAAGGGATACCAACAGAACTTTTCGAAGCAAAATTAGACCATTTGGAAACGAATCAGAGAAATAAAATTGAAATTTTAATAAATAAATATGACCATATTTTTGCAAAACACAAGTTTGATATTAGTCAGGTGCAAAATAATGAGGCACATATAAAACTTTTAGAACACAAATTTATAGCAAAAAAACCATACAGATGCTCAATGGAGGATCAAAAAGAGATAGAATTCCAAATAGGAAGATTGTTGAAAGCGAAAATTATTGAGGATTCCTCCTCACCTTCTGTATCACCACTCACTTTACCATATAAGAGATATGAAGGGTCTAAAACCAGATTGTCGATTTTCGTGAACTCAATAAATTAATTGTTCCCGAACCACAGCCTTTCCCATTAATTGATGAAATCTTAGCCAAAACCCGAAATGCAAAATTCTTCACTACATTAGATCTAAATTCTGCCTTTTGGTCGATTCCTATTCGTATCAAAGATAGATATTAGACTGCTTTTGTGACACAGAATGGTCACTGGCAATGGAAATGTTTACCTTTTGGACTTAAAACATCCCCGGCCATATTTCAACGTATATTGGATAATATTATCAGAAAATATAACCTGAATTTATTCTGCCTAAATTATATAGATGATATTCTAATATTTTCTTCAACATTTGACCAACATATAGAACATTTGGAGTGTCTCTTGAAAGCAATATGTAATAAAGGATTCAGACTTAAATTTATCAAGTGTAATTTTGCAGAAGAAGAAGTCAAATATTTAGGACATATTGTAGGAAACAATACAGTACGACCTATAAATGACAATTTAATTTCCATTAGGAATTTTTCTCCACCAGATACTCGGAAGAAGATAAGGCAATTTTTGGGTAATTTTTATCACAAATATATAAAAGATTGCGCTAAATTATTAGAACCGTTGCATAATTTACTGAGAAAAGATGTAAAATTCAATTGGTCATTGGCTTGTCAGGAAGCTTTCAATAAGGTTAAGGACATCCTCTGTTCTGAGCTAATTCTTGCAATTTTCGACCTAAGTGCATATACTACTATATATACCGATGCCAGTATTCAAGGAGTAGGAGCTGTTCTTAAACAAAAACAGATTAATGGTGAAATGAAACCCGTAGCGTATTTTTCTAAAAAACTAAATAAATATCAAAAGAACAATAAAGCAATATTCCTAGAATGTCTGGCAATTCAAGAGGTAATTAAATTTTGGAAATATTGGCTAATAGGACATAGATTTATTGTTGTTACTGACCATAAGCCATTAGAAGGAAAAGAATTTCGTACAAGACCAGATGAAGAGCTGGGTGACATGATGAATTTTCTATCACAATTCGATTTTGAGATTAGATATGAACCAGGAAAAGGAAATGTAGAAGCAGATTGCCTTTCTGAAACCTAGTTCTGGAAGAAACGGAGAATATGGACGAATGTATGAGAACAGTTAATTTGGTGGAATTAAATGAAATAAAAAACGATCAACAGAATAATCTCTTAAAGAAAAATAATATGAAAACAACTGTTGTACAAAAAGAGGTACATTACAAATTGCACAAAAATAACAAAAAAATTATTTTATCTAATGATTTCGGGTTAATCAGAAAAGCGCACAAGCATTATGGCCATATTTGTGCTAGTAAGATAAATAATAAAATCAGGAAGTTTTATTACATTCAGAATATGGATTCACTGACAAAAGAAGTTTGTGGATCATGTGAAATATGTTGTAAAAATAAAACGAGAGTAAGGCAAAAGTATGGTCTCCTTTCTCAATTGGGCCCAGCAAAGGAACCATTTGAAATAATGTCCTTAGACACAATTGGAGGTTTTGCTGGAAACCGCTCTTCAGAAAGATACCTTCATCTTCCAGTGAATCATTTTACTTGATGTGCATTTGCGAGCTCTTCAAAACACCAAACAACTGAAGATTTCATCAAATTAATTAATAAAATTCAAGATAAACGACCAATAAAAACTCTAGTAACAGATCAATACCCAGGAATAAATTCGGAAAAATTCAGACAACATATGAGAAGTTTGAATATACAATTGATTTTCACAACAGTAGATTGTCCTTTTTCTAATGGTCTGAATGAACGACTAAATCAGACATTAGTGAACAGAATAAGGTGCAAACAAAACGAAAAGAAAACCAGGGCATGGACGAAAATAGCCGATGAATGTATTGAAGAATACAATAGAACAGACCATTCTAAAACTGGATATAACCCAGAATATTTACTTTGTGGCAGAACTGATCCCATTGCTCCAGAAGAACTTATTGACCAGAGAAATTTACCAAAAGATAAGGAAATATTATATAAAAATTCTTTACGCCATCATGAATACAATAAAAGACTGATCGACAAGAATAGGAAACATTATGATTTTAAAATTGGAGACTATGTTTATGTTGAAAATAAATCAAAATTGAATAGAAAAAAACTTGATGAAATATGAATAGAACTTTTTCAAAAAAGAAACACTATATATGAGATAGATATTGGAAATAAAAGAAAGGACATGTAATGAGGGGCGCATACTTTGTGTGGGGGGATGTAAAAATAAAACTGTTATTTTTAGGGAAAACAACTTAGTAACTTCTATGTTCTAGGTTCTATGACCTATGTTCTATGTATAGGATTTTAACCTAAAACTGTCACATGTCGTATTTAGTTAGCTGTTAGAAATGTGAATTGAGAAACCCGAAGAAATAGCATTGTTTTCGATTTCTTCCAGGTTAGTAAGCTATTTTTTCCATTTCTTCGTATTTCTTTGTATGTTATTATTTTATTTCGTGTATGTTTAAACTAAAGAAAATAAATTCTTCCAGAATCATGACATCAAATCGTCTATTTCTTCAATTATAAAAATAAGAATTGATTACGTTCTTATATATTTATTCAGAAATTAAATTGTAGTCCGTTAATTTCTTGGAACAGTGTATAAATATTATGTGTTAGGAAAACATTCGGGCGCTAAAGCAAAGAACACTCGTATATTCATAGAAAGGCATTTAAAGATTAACCAAAAATATAACTGTATGAAATTTTTCTTTAGATCATTCAAATGTCAATCAAAATTGTAAATGTGAAAATATGAGGAAAGAATTTTTCCCTATTCCACTTTGGTTTGTTATATTGTATTAACGAACAAAATCAATGCCAGATGAAACCGTCTGAGTCGTGTTGGTTTGTCGAGATTTCAATTCCTTTCGGCGAAAGAACCGGAGGATGGAGTTCAAAGCAAAGAGCATTAGGAATTCACGACTACTCCCAGTATCTGAAAAAATATCAAGCTGAATCGTGACTGGCTTAATGCCAGGATAAGCACAGGCAAGCGTACCTTCCTTCGTTTTCACTGGCGCATCCGCGGTGCTGACCTTGCAATTGCTGATTAAATTTTAATTTTCGCCTACATTTTAGTTTCAGACGCCTCATAGTCAGGAACTCTTTGGCTGTTCTAAAGATATGATAACTTTCAGGATGTCTTTATATTTCTTGGTTTAAAGCAGCAGACATATTCAAACATCGATTCGTCAAATAATACCTAGATTTCGTTAAATTCAAATAAAAATTTAATTTCGAAACTTTTACATCTACTTCTTCTTAATCGTCTTGCACAAAGCGGTCTTGCACTGTCGTGTTGCAGAATAAATTAATTTCGTGCTGAAACCTGAAAAAACTGTCAATGCAGATTTTCATCGTGAACAATTGAATCGAGTGAACCAATCTTCAATCGAAAAGTATTCGGCGATAATCAACAGAAAAGGCGTTATTCTGCAACACAACAATGCAAGACCGCACTGTGCAAGACGAACCTTGGAAAAAATTAATGAATTGTGGTGGAGGTACCGCCTTACTCACCATACTCACCCGATAATGCACCCTGGGATTTCCATTTATTCCGATCGCTACAACATTTTCTTAATGACAAAAAATTTGAAAATTTGGATGATATGGTATTTCGAGATATTTTAATTAAAAACCAATTGATTTTTATCTGTCAGGCATTGAAAATTTGTACACTAGATGACAAAAGCTTGTTGATAACGAAGATGATTACATTATTGATTAAAAATGAAAACTTGTTAATAATTTATTCGTTTGAATTCTATTTAAGAAAGCGACATTATTTTTCGGCCCGCCTAATATACATTCTGTCAAGAAAGTACCGGGAATTATCGAATTTAAATCTGGCGGGGCAATGAGGCAGGTAAAATTTTTTTTTCTAGGTTGGTACCACTGTCTTTAATTACTATGCCAAGCTTGAGCGGGATCTGCCAACTAGTGTGTTTGCAACAGCTGATTAAATCAGTTAATGTCAGAGTGCGTGCCGATTTTTACTATGGGTGATTACGTTGAGCAAAGAATTTGTTTAAATTTTTGTGTTGCAAATGGATTTTCGTGTGCCGATGCATTGAAAATGTTGCAAAAGGCCTTTGGTGATAATGCTCTATCGAAAACTCGTGCATATCAGTGGTACAGAGCCTTCAAGGACGGTCGTGAAGTGGTCGCCCATCGACGGCTTCGATCGAAGATAACCTCAATAAAATTAAGGAAAGGGTGCTGGAAAACCGTCGTACCAGCTTGAGAGAGATAGCACATGATCTTAAGATATCCCACGAGTCCGCACGTACGACTTTGATTGATATTTTGGGCATGAGAAAGGTGGCCGCCCGACTCGTACCGAAAGACCTGAATTTTCTTCAAAAACGTCATCGCGAACAGGTTGCTTCAGACATGCTGGATCGCTGTAATTCCGATTCCGATTCATGGAACGCATTATAACTGGTGATGAGACCTGGGTCTACGAGTACGATATGCAAACAAGCCAGCAATCATCGGAATGGGTGGCAAAAAATGAGCCGAAACCGAAAAAACCACGCCAAAGCCGCTCGATAATGAAGGTGATGCTCATTGTTTTCTTCGATATCCGTGCCGTGGTGCACTACGAATTCGTTCCAGAGGGTCAGACGGTAAACAAGGAGTATTACCTAGGCGTTATGAAACGTTTGCGTGAGCGTATCCGTAAGAAGCGGCCAAATTTGTGGGCGAACAACTCATGGATTTTGCATGACGATAACGCGCCTTCTCACCGAGCTACGATTGTGACTGACTTTCTCGCCAAAAACTCAACAAACGTGCTTCAGCAACCACCGTATTCGCCGGATTTGGCTCCCTGCGACTTTTTCCTCTTCCCAAAACTAAAATTGCCCCTTCGTGGCACCCGTTTTGAGTCGATTGAAGCCATAAAACAAAATTCGGCGCGAGAGCTAAAGTCCATCCCGGAAAGCGCCTATAAAAAATGTTTCGATAATTGGAAGTGCCATTGGCATAGATGTATTGGAGCAAATGGAGCCTATTTTGAAGGCGACCCAATAAATTTTGACGATTAAATGTAAAAATGTTGTTTTAATTGAAAATTCTCGGTACTTTCTTGACAGAGTAGTATATTTTGAAAATTTCCAGAAATAACTTTGAACTCAAAGTTATTTAAATATTTTTATCAAATCGAATGTTAATTTATTTTGTTAATTATGGATCGATTCAACATAAAGGCAGTTATCTACAAAAAAATCCTTGATTATGTATTATTTTCGAAATTTTGTTTTTATAATAGGACAAAGTTTGGGAAGAATTAGATCTATTGTGTTCGGAGTACACGTGGTTATAAAGCTCGGCAAGTCTAGGGTCTCCAATATAATAGAAATGTTGAGTTGATTCATTTCCGAACTTTATCTTTATGGTATGTCAAAATTTTTTATGATTTACTTCAATCTGAATTTATTACATATCTGAAGAGACGAAGTATGTCGAAATAAATATTTGTCATGAAATAATAAGAAACGGTTTTTTACTTTTCACTGCTCACATTTAATAGACGTATAAAATCGAAACTCAATTTCGAAAAATTTATTCAAGAAACTTTAAGAATTAAATTAATGTCTTTATAAGCACTGCTTATATTTAATAGACGTATAAAATCGAAACTCAATTTGATATTGTATAATGAGTTTCGATTTTATACCTCTATTAATATGAGCAGTGCTTATAAAAACATTAATTTAATTCTTAAAGTTACTTGAATCAATTTTTTAAATTAAAATTGTAGAAGACTAACAGATTAAATCTGTTTTTGATATTCAAATATTTGTCATATGTTGAATATGACGAATGAATTTTCAAAACTTGTTTCAATAAAACTTTGTTTGAAATTCGAATTTTTTTCATATTACAAAACATTATTTCCACATTTAGGTGAATTAATCTTCCAGTCGATACTTGCTAGAAGTATTTAACTAACTTTAAATGCAGCATTATTTCTACAATATATAGTCCACCTAGAAAATATCCGAAAAAAACAAAGCTCAATTTTAATTATTTAGTACATATTTTTAATTCTTGAATTAAAAAATTATAACAAAATATTCATCTTATTTACTTAAACAGCCTCCATTTAACTGTGAACACTTAACTAAACGTCGAGGTACACCTGAAACTAAATCACTTCCATAATTTTCGGTGATGCAGGACTGTAAAACTGTCAAAATTCAATCATCTTTATTTCATGGCGCTGCTCGTTCAACTTCAATCTTCTTTAGTCCTCATATGTTTTCAATGGGACTAAGATCTGATGAAGCTGCTGGCCATGAAATGGTTGTCACTTGGAGTTCTTGCATCCAAGCTTGAGTATAGGCCGAGTAATCTTACATTATTCTGCTGAAAACGCCACCCTTCTGGATATAAAGCATGCGACTTTTCAAGGAGAAAATCGTTTAGAATACCACAATACTTTTCACTATTAATGGTACCATCAACTATATAGAGAGGCGTAGCATCACGCTGAGATATTGCTCCCCAAACCATTATTTTGGTGGGAATTTAGGACATGTGAACGGTAACAGGTTGTTTTGATAGGATTTTTAAGTGATTTCCACCAGGTTGGAACTTTCATCAGATATAAAGACATTATTAAAAGTATCTTCTTGAAAACGTTGACAAAGGTCTATCCTTCGTTCCTTTTGTAAAGGTATCATTATAGGGATTTTTTTTTGTTTTTTGTAGCCTCGTCTTTTCAGCGACATACGGCCGGTTTCTGGACATACTTTTATATTTCGTTAATTTCCAAATCTGTTAGCCAGTTTGCGAAACCTCAGACGCGAATTGTGACGTCCTAAGAGTTTAAATTGTTTCCTTTAATCTTACGCGGTCTATGCCTCATATCCATGCCATTTTATATCCTCTTTATTGTCTCATATACAGCACTTTTTCCCAGTTCAGTCAATTGCACTAATTTTTTAACATTTTTAAAACTTTTTCTATACAAACCTGGTTTCTTTTTTCTAGTTGCCACATTATTTCATAAATTGTATACCTGTTGACAATCAACAATATTAGACAAATTTGGTCATGGCCAACTATCTGCACAATCTATTTTATACATTATCATTGTCTTAGGATGTTACAAAAAGGAGTATATTAAAATTATGAAAAATAATATATTCCGGATACTTTCTAGACGAACTATATCTCCAAAATCATATGTTTAACTATTAATTAATATAAAATATTTTTTAACATTTAGGAAAACACCTATTTCATTTCATCAGCTCTGTAGTTCAATAGAAGATGAAACTATGAGAATTGAAAATTTCAGAAGTAGTGTAATTTTTTTTCTGTTCAACTCTTCGGATTTATTTTTGTGGGCGATTTAGAACCAAATGAATACTCATAATGAACTACGAAAAGCAATAAAAATTACTGATTGCGGGTGAAATTCTAGAGATAAATTCACCTTTACTTACGTCAAAAGTCCTAATTATGTCCCTTACGGAATCATTCTAATTTTAAAAGTGACGACAAAATTTTTCTTCGGTGGGATTCCACCAATTTACAAATTAGGACCATTAGTCTTAGGTTTGATAATTAGAGATGAATCCTGATTTGATGCCTGAATGATTGATGAAGGACATGTCGGAAATCCAGATAAAATCACTTTTGCGGTGAGTTTAATTCGAATTTTCATTTTATAAAGACCGCACATGATGAACAATTCAATTCTGTCGGTTTTGCGCCAAAAGTTTTCCCACATTATTTGTACTTATACAGTGAAGTTTATACAGGATGTTTTCAAATTTAATCTTTATCAATATATAAAGGAGGCAGTACTAAACAAAACGGCAAGACGAAATTTTCAAAAATTTGAATTCCGCCTGTTAAATCATCCCGACTATATTGGTCACTCTTACAATAAATTAAAGTTTGTTTAATCACCACATACGAAAAAAGCGACAATTACTTATTTCCACCTTAAATTGTCGGTCAATCTTTAAAATCTATGGTAAACCACAGAATTATTTATTTGAGTCCACATTAGACATCAATTAAATGTTCAGTATTCATTTGCCAAGATGCTTTCTGGATTGTTAAAGGTGAGTAAAAATTTTTTGTTGATTGATATTATATTTTATTGAATATGATTGGTACTGACGAGCAAAGTCTCTCTTAAAACTTGTTTTTAATAATGTTTTTACATATCTTGAGATTTTCTAAAAAGTAACTTAGTTAAATATTCAATAATATTGAATATTCTAAGTAAGATAGTTTCATGATGAAATTCTTAGGATTATGTTAAACATTTTTGAAATATATCTGTTTTCATAACAGAGATGAGCAGAAATAAAATTTTGTATACTCAAAATATTTGATTTATAGGATTTTTGTTAACAATTTATATTTATTGGATTTTGTTGTCTCATTTGGATGTCTTATAATGAATGTTTATTTTATATGTCGTTTGATATAAGCAGTGCTTATATGACATTAATTTAATTCCTGAAGTTATAACATTAAATATAATTTTTTGGAACTTAAATATGTAGAAGGCTAACAGAATATATCTGTAAATATTAAAATATTTAAATAATTTCATAAACCTTCTATCAAGTATAAACCTCCATTTATTTTATTATTTCCACCTGTTGAAGTGAATTTATATATTATTTTCAGGCTATTATTCAAGAAACTTCTATCTGAAATAGTTCAGGAGGTTATTTTTGCAAAGAAGAATAAAACGTCTGACATCGTAAAATGAAACAACTTTGAACCTCCTTAGTTTTTTTAAGAAAACTCCAAAGAGGAATACAAAAATTATGTCACTCATCCAGATAAAATATTGATGAAACTGATGAAATTAAATTAATGCAATGTGGCACAAAAATCAAGGATTTCTCTGAGACAATTATTTCAACTTTCCCGTTCTTGAAATGAAAGAAATTCTCCCAGAAAAGCTAAATGATACGTGAAAATTTTTATTGTAAAATGCATTTAGTATGATTAACCGAGTTACAAGCAAAAGTTCTATCGAAAGAAACTGGTCTAAGGTTCAAGATGGACCTAAATGCATGTTTATCTTTCTAATTAAATAATTTTAATAGCCATGAGCAAAGGAAGCTTTGAGAGCTAGAATGATTTGGATTCAACAATAAAATAATGAAGCGTCAACACTTTGGAATGAGGACAATAAATAAACGAATGAAATTAATAAAACTTAAGATACTCCAACGTTACAAACTGTAGCTAGAGTTATAGCCTACATTGGACAATAGTCAGCTATATTAATAGAAACAGAAGTGCAGTGATTCATATAATCTTGTTTATAACAGAAGAAAATATAAAATTTCAATAAAAAAACAAGGAAACACTTAAGTCGATACCAAATATACTAATTCTTGTAAACTTGGTAACTAATGTGCAGGCATTTGTTCCACTTAAGATCAAACAATTTTCTCATTTGAAATTTTGTTTCCTTATTTCTTACATAAGTGATCAATGAAAGAAGATTCTCTAAATTTTAAGAGTGCGTACTCAACGTCAGTTGATTAAGATGTTTGAAATAGTTTCAGATGAATTTGCTTTGTTTGGCATTTAGTGCTAAGATTTCCAAGATATTTTGCACAAACGCTATTCTGGATGTAATATTTCATTTTGGTCACATTTTTTTTAAATTTGATTTCAGCTAGTTATATATTCGAAATCTTTTGCTGAAGCAGATAAAAGGATTATCAATATAGTTTTGTAGATTCAAACTGTCTAGATAAGTTTTTATTTTGTATTTATTCAGAAAAAGCGTTTCCTGAATTTTCCGCTTGAAATCTTGATTAATTTATGTATTATGTTATCTTTCATCACTCGAATCGTTGTTAGAATACTGGAATAGACCTTATCTTTTACATAACCCTAAAAAAATTTAATAGTGTAACATTGCAAGATTCAGGAAAAGCGTTTCCTGAATTTTCCGCTTGAAATCTTGACCGATTCTAATTTATGTATTGTTTCACGTTTCCGCATATCTCTATTTCACAAACAATATCTCTTATGTTGTCTTTCAACATTTGAATCATTACTGTTGCACTGGCACAGGCCTTATTTTTGTATGGAATTGTTTTGACATGTTTCTACTTTATTGTCCACCTGTGTGATAATGATTTTGGAAATAAACATTATTATTATTATCTTTGACATGGCCGAAAAAAATATAATGGTGTTATATCGCGGTCAACTGATGTCTTGACAATGATTATTTCAGATACAGCATATTGCTCCACCAGGCCAAAAATTAACGTTCCTCATGATCCAAACCCTCTGTCATCCAAAAAACGCACCAAACCGTGACTTGACAGAACCAGATATATGAAAATATAGGCCTCATTACACATTATAAATTTATTCCAATAATTCGATCAAAAAAATAACCTTCTGTTAGAACATCCGGAACGGACATTTGGCAGATATTGTGTTAGTTACGTTATTGACCTCAGTATTTGCACTCAAGGATGAAATAGAAATACCTATGACTTTCACACAAATGATTGCGTTTTTCTCTTAACGTCTTGTTGAAAGACCCTTAAGAAGTAAACATTATCGATGAAAAAGAGTGAAAATAACTATTCTAAAAATAGAATATACTGTATTATTTAAAGTGTTTTCCAAAATGTTTCATTCTGAATAGCGCGCTATCTGGGTAGTGTCACTTTTGACGCTGTCATCCTTTGACATTTGACAGGTTTGTCGATTCCTCGTCGACCTTTGGAATTAGGCGTTTTGCAAAAAGACTTAAGTCTCAATACTTTTAAAGTTCAGTTAACACAAAAACTCAAGTTCGATCACCAGCAACGTCGTATCTTCGCTGCCTGGATCCTTGAAATGCATTAAAATAATCCGGATTATCTTCGAAAAATCATCTTCAGTGATGAGGCCTATTTTCACCTCGGAGGCTACATTAATAAGCAGAATTATCGCATTTAGGGATCGGAAAATCCAAGAATGATTGTTGAAATGCCTCTGAATCCTGAATGTGTCAATTTTTGATGCGGTTTTTAGGCTGGTGGTGTGATTGGACCTCAGTTATTTGAAAATGAGGCTGGTGCAACTGTTACGGTGAATGGACTGCGCTACAGAGCTATGATTTTTTATGGCCGAAATTAGAAGATATTGATGTGGACGACGTTTATTTTCAACAATATGAAGTAACGTGCCACAAGCAAAGACACAATAGCAATTTTGCAAGAAAAGTTTCTTGGCCGTGTTATTTTTCGAAGAGGTGATCACAATTGGCCACCGAGATCTTATGATTTCACACCTTTAGATCAGGTGAAAGATAAGGTCTATGTCCACAATCGATTCTAGACCTTGAAGATGGAATTCGTGGATTTATCGTTTTTCTTCAATATCAAAATGAAACTTCTTATTAGAAAACCCTTTCTATGATGTATATATCAGTGGCAAAAATTATGTATTCACTCGAAACGTATGCATATGGCTTAAACCTTAAGCCTGTATCGTAACATTTTCCTACATAAAGAGAATGAAAATATGTAATGCTTATTGTTTGAATCAGTTGAAGAATCATTGCATACTCCGTAAACTTGCAATATATTTGAATATTATGCAAATATCTCAAAATTCTTCAGACTCAAATTTTCTTAGCAAAGGGAGAATTTTGAAAAAATGACAGTTGAGTATAAATAGAAGGGATGCTATTTTATTCTTGAAGCGAATAAAAAATTGATTGAAATTTTGCAAACTTGCAAATCTTTTGAACTGAATACCAAATTTGAGTTTGTTTTCCACTTTCATTCAATACACTGGTGTTCCAACATTTTTTATGTTCACTGAATTTTTATGACTCTCTTTTATTACACTTTACTGAATATATGCCAAGTTTTTTTTAACATTTTACCTTATTGTGAGTATTCAGTCAGTGGAAATAAGTTTTATTGTTATTAATGTGAAACATTTCACAGGATATTCGTGTTTTTGAATTAAATTAATCGGAAACATCCCCCTTCGGAGGATCTGTCATATGCAATTGGCTTTAATCAAGGTAAAAAACACACAATATTATTATAAATGTCGGTAAAGTCTAAAAATATGCCAGACTTACGATGCGACCAAGAACATCAAAGAAAAAAGATGCATCCCATAGAACAAAAACACGTAACCATCAAAACAAAGTTCGAAACTGTCAAAAACGGGATTGGCAAACCGGTGGCCGATCGAGGACGCAAATTCGCAAATCTATATATAATAAACCGGGCACGTCAATGGTTCCCGAGCGCAATAGTTTTTACAACTGAACATTTGAGCATCGGCACACGCCTCAATTCATTCATTGCCGCTATTCATGAACGAGAAAGCCGACGGTGGTGGGGGGAACGGACAGCGAGGAAGGGGAAGGAGAATTCATTCATAATCGCGCGACCTTTACGCGGCGAGGGGTAGGGGGGCCGGATCCGGTCTCACGGAACGACCAACGTAAGAAATTGGAATTTCACGTGGACGATTGTCATCGTAAGTTTCATTATGTACAGGTTGTCGCTAGGAGAAGACGCAGAAGGCACGACTGCAGGGTGGTGTGTACTGCAGTGTCAAAAAAATAATGGGAATCCGTTAATGAAAGACAAATGTGTTAAATATATTATTCATACACATTTATTCCATCACCGTATCAGCATTTGCAACTACGTCTGCTAGAACACATACATCATGCTTCCCTATTTAATGTGCTGGGAGGTGGATGTTGCAATACAGGGCGCTCACCCCTTGAACTGACGTGGTTTTACCTGAAGTTTTTCTGTCCATAAGGGCGAATGCGTCAGAAATAGATCTGTGCTAGCTTTAAGGGGAGGGATACTATGACGTGTTAGTTTCCTCGAGTTCGTTGATTCTGGTATCGAGTTGGACTCTTCTTGACGACCGTTAGTCTTCAATGGCTTCTTTTGGAAACAAGGCTACCAAGGGTGGTTGGTTTGGTCCGCAAGGGTATTCGTACTTCTGGTCATCCTAATTGGTGTTGGACTCGTAGGAGTAGTAGTTGAAAGCCTGCAGCTAGGCTAGAAGGGTAATCTGTCGTGCAGGATCGTAATTGTTGCGCCTAGATAACCGGGACTTAGGGGTCTAGACCAAGCTTTAAGCTGGGCTTGAACACGGATCGACTGGGGTATCTACGGCGAGTCCGGGCCTCGAGCGGTCAGATGTACTGTGGAGGCATGAAGCCCCTTTCGGCGTAGTTCTTGCGCCTGGATAAATGGGACTTGTCCTCGCCCGCCAGGCATTAGGTCTGGTCGTGATGGATGTGCTTGCCTTGACTAGGACCCTAGTTTCGTCCCGGCAAAATGGAGGGTTGAGTCTTGGTGTCTAACGTAATGCCATTTCGCGCCAGTCAGTGGACCTGTATGGTGGAAAATCTCCGAATGGGGCCCTAGTTTTGCCGTTCTGGTGAAATGGGGGGCTGAGCCGGTTGATTAACTCAATGACAGGGAGTCTGTCACAGCACAGGGCTTCTCTCTTAAAACTGGCGTACTATACCTTATCGCAGTACAAATCTCCGGATTCTGTGTAATGGCCGAGTGCGTTATGTAGCATACCCCATATCCCCGGGGTGATGGATTGCACTCAGGTGTTACTTGTACCACCTGGCCACCCCATTGGTGTTGGACTCGAGGGGGCAGTGGTTGAAAGTCCGCATGCTGGACTAGGGAGGTATTTCATTTATCTGTTCACAGACCCCCATGTTCGGGATATTCTAATGAAATGACTCGGGGTTTAACGGGACTTGACGGTTCGACCGGCTTGTCCTGGCCCCGGATCAATGCGCAACTTTTTAGGGTTTGTGGATCTCGACAAATGGCTTAGCCGTTAGTGCTTGACGCCAGGGTCAATCAAATGACTTCACGTGGGTTCGGTGGGTGAAGACGTACAGGCCGTTAGACGGTGCTCGTACCAGGATCAATAGAAGTCATCAATCTTGAGATTATCTTAGTTCATGGGACTGCGTTCGGATGCTTGGATAAGAATTCCTTTCGGCGGGTGAGTTGCGTCACAAACCAACTCGGATACTGACTTGTAGAACCAATAGAGGTTGAAAAGTGCTTCGCTGCTACCAGTCAGACGTTTCTGGCTTTCGAGTCGGGGCGCAAACTGGAAGCTGGTGGGTTCATCTCTTCGCAGGAGTTCTCGTTTCGCGCGATGATATGGCGTAATCTTTATCACACTTTCCACCTCTTGGGGTGGACTGTGGAGACTGCTGAGTAGTCACTTGGTGAAAGAGCTATGCTCGTATGCCAATACGAAAACCTGTTAGAATTCACGTGTCCGGAGCTTCAGGGGTTTCGACCACGCTTTATGCTGAGCTTGAACCCGACTGAGATATCAATGGCGAGTCTGGGCCTCGAAGGACGATGGGTGCAAAGAAGCCCTTTTGGTGTGTGAGTTGCATCCCAATCAACTCGGGCACTGACACTGCATAGCCACTAGAGTTTGGATAGTGCTTCGAAGTGCGCCGAAGAGCCCCTTCGGCGTGTGTCCCTTCAACTCGGGCACTGACACTGCAGAGTCAGTAGAGGAATGATAATGCTTCGAAGCTATTAGTCTTTATTGGGGCCAACTTCGTTTGCGCGCTAATTTGGCGTATCCAAATTCCGCGCCCATGGGACAGTAGCCATAGATCCTAGGTAGGGGTCACTTAAAATCACAACTGCAATCGCAATGTACAGGGAAACTGTATGATCTTTTACCACCAAGTCTCATTCTAAATATCTTTTTTCTGAGATATAATCTTAAGAACTTGAAGTGCATAGAAGAAGGCGAATATGCCTTAACTTTGTACAGCAAAGCAGTGCGTCAGACTTTCTCCAGGTCTTGAGTCACGTCTAAAAACGCATTGGTGTGATTTCAAAGCTTTAGTTATTTCGTGACTCATTGTATAGTGAGTGATTTGTTCGCAATTCATTGTTTTGACTAATATTTAATTTGAAAGATGGCTTAAATATACACAAAAACTTACCGGAAATAGTCCGATGAAATGAAAAATATGTATTATGGATTGAACATATGCCAACAAATAATCCAATCATGAATACGTTTTAAGAAAAAGTGCGATTTGATTTGTGAGGCACAACATGTTCGGCGGAGTTTCAGTGACTATTTCCTTTACTCTAGCAATGTTGAGTTCAGTTTAACACGTCTGTGCTTGTCACAGCGAGAAAAATTTTTCAACACATCTCTACAACTTTTGAATGCACAGCATTACTCATGTGCACCTGTTTTTACTGCTTCCGTACACGAAAATCCATTTCCAATGCAAAATTTAGGACAAATTGTTTGTTCGATAATTTCATCCATTGCAAAAATGACCTATTTGAGATTAAACTGACAGAATGGAGCACTTTGAAGAAATTAAACGACAGATGACGCTCAAACTCCTCCACCTGAGTATAAAGGATAGTTGTTCTAATTTAACGGCAAAAAGAATTCCGAGAATTGCTTCGACTGAGCTTTCTAAATAATCATTTTGCAGTACTTTTTGACAGTAAATATACTGCAAACCTAAGTAAAAAGAAAAAAAATTAAAATTAAAATTTATTATACCATTTAACGACCACCTACTTGAGGCAACACTACTTCGGTCAATTTTATCAGTATTGGGGAAAGTATAATAAAAAAAATTCAACCTGAAATCTTGAAACCAAAATCGCTAACCCACCACATCGAAGGCTATGATAAAAAAGATGAAAGGAAATTGAACTACAAAACTCTAATTTGCGCTAGCGATCCAACTGGTTCCAGAACTAAAGCCACTTGACCATAATAAGCATCGTTTGTTTGATCCACTTTTTTATCCTAAAATTGTATTTAGTGATGAAGCTCATTTCTGGTTGAACGGCTATGTAAACCAGCAAAATTGCCGTATATGGAGTGAAAACAATCCTCAAGAAGTTCTGCAGGTTCCATAGCATCCTGCAAAATGCACTGTATGGTGTGCTTTACACGCTGGAGGCATCATCGCTTACAGATCGATGATCAATGATTATTTGTTTCAAAATTTGAATGGTATCGACCCAGATTTATTTTGGTTCCAACAAGATGGTGCTACACCTCATGCTGCTACCGTAACAATTGATTTATTGAAAGAAAGATTTGGCGATAACATTATTTCGAGAAATGGTCCAATTAATTGGCCTTTAAGATCAAGAGACATAACTCCACTGGATTATTTTCTTCGGGGTTATGTCAAGTCATTGGTTTATGCTGATAAACCAGAAACAGTAGACCCTTTGGAAGCCAACAAAACTCGTGTTATTGATGGAATAAGGCCTGAATTACTCGAAAAAGCGGTCCAAAATTGGTCTGGTCGACTGCGGTTCCTCAGAGCTAGTCGTGCTGGACATATGCCGGAAATTATTTTTAAAACATAAATGTCATAAAATTATCTTTCAAATAAAAAAAAATCGGCTTTAAGCACAATTTAAATGAGTTTATTTCAATTCAAAGCTCTATTACTCTAATAAAACACCCGATATTTCAATTCAATTGAAAAGATATTTTGATGGATTATTTCTGAGCCCCTTCTATATAGTCAGATCATTCAAATATGATCCCAACTAGAATAAAGTTAAGCGCTACGTTATTCGATATCTCATTTAAATCATTCGAGATTCGCGCAAGAACAAAAGTCACAGTGATTCGAAATAATCAGACTCATGAATAGCTTATATTAATCAATTACTCACAAATGATCATTTGAAAAAACTAAACTTCCATTTCCTGTTCCTTATTATCCGTAAACAAATATCTACATAAACTAGATACGTATATTCTCCTTTCGACATCAAGATAACACCAAGGAAAATAGGATTATGGAACTATTTGTTCCCAATCAATAACACGCTTATTTCATTAGTCAGAAAAATCAGATGTCAATGTCATTAGGTCTGTCAATACCAGTAGTCAATAGTTCATATTAGTATTTGCTCCTGGTACATAGAAATACATATTGAGTATGATGAAATTATTTTTGCGTCTCTGAATTGGCATCCGGAAATGTCACATTCATAAAATCAGAAATGATGTAATCTCGATAAATCTAATGAATTTGAGTTATACGAAAATATGTAATAGTCACTATGTCACGAAGAATGTGAACGTCGTAAGATTATTTTGTGATTTCATACCTTCGGCCAAATGTATTTCAAACATCATTAATCCCCAGAATCTTCCACTCCTCCCAATACCCAAATTGAAGTATACCTTGAGCAAGTTCCTCAAATCTGCGGAACCATTTGCCACTTCTTGTGAGTTGTCAACAGCCCGAGATATATGCCAAAAATTTCAAAGGCATGAAGGGTACCAAATACAACAACTACTTATTCAACGAGCTCGAGAATCTCACAACTGGTTGGAAAACTACATGAGATACTCCTATTTATGCAATAGAGAAGCGCTTCCTATGACCACAAGCTCAGTACTAATATTCCCCACTGAAAAATTTACCTCCAGGTGTGACCAAGTCAATTATGCCTCAAGACTCATCCTTGGGGTTCTTCAATTCAGGAAAATGAGCCTAGAGAAAAGGTTTACCTTAGAAACCCGGGAAAGACATCCTTTAGACATGGAGATCTACAAAAGAATGTTTTCCTATACACGAATACCAAAAAAAGATTGTGATGATCTGGTGCATCAGAAAGAATCCCAACATATCATTGTAATTTTCAACAACAACTTCTTCAAAGTCAGGGTCATGAACGAGGAATTACAACCACTGAGCTTTGTGCAACTTCTGTCGAGGTTAGAAGATGTTCTAGAATATGGGTGTACAAAGGGGGAACCTTATGGCATTCTGACATCCATGAAAAGAGACACATGGTCCAATTTCTTTTTGAATATGAAAGGCATGGAAAGGAATTCCGAATATTTAGATGATATTGAAAAGGCTCTTTTTGTAGTTTGCTTGGATGAAAGTTCACCGATGGATATCAGGTCATATGAAGACAAAAGGCTGAGTGCTTGTCTCAATGGTTTCCATGGGCATGGTCCTACAATCAATGCTGCCAATAGGTGGTACGATAAAACTCTGCAGTTCTTCGTGGATCCAGATGGTTCATCTGGAATCATATTCGAGCATAGTGCTGTTGATGCTACACCCTTAGGAAGAATGGCTGACTATTTAGCATCGTATGTAAGGGGTAGTAAATGGATGAATATTCCATTCTTACCGCTTTGTGAAAAACCCGAGCAACTAAGTTTCGTTGGCAATGACGAGATTAAATGTGCCATGAAAGTTGGCTGCAAGGAAGCCCAAGAGAAAAGTATCACCTTCAGTTGTAGTGTTCTCCAGTACGACAAATACGGAAAGGAGTTCTGCAAGGATCATGTTATGAACCCCGATAGTATAGTCCAAATAGCGATACAACTAGCACACGTTAAGGCTCATGGTCAATTCGCCCCACAACAAGAAATAGTTTCGACAAGGAAATTTTATCTTGGAAGAAACGACGTCGTACGATCTTCTACCTGCGAAATGGTACGATTCATAAAATCCATAGACAATCCGTTGATTTTTCTTCAGGACAGGTTTAAAGCCCTGAGAGAAGCCGCCAGGGTGCATCAAGACCTATCGGTGGATGCCATGGAAGGAAGAGCGATCGACTGTCATCTGTTCGGATTGATGATGGCTTGCAGGGACGCCGGCAGACACTTGCCCAAGGTCTTCCAGACCAAGGCGTATCTGAAGAGCAGTAAATTTAAGATCCTTTCGATGCAGGTACCGATGAAGAGCGACTGTTTTATCTGTTATCCGCCGAGTTGTCATGGCGGCTACGCAGTCTGTTATAATCCTCGAAGCGAAGACTTCAACGTTTGCGTCACATGCAAGAGGAACGACTGCGATACTAACTCTAAGAAACTCTCCGAAAACTGGTGTTGTGCGATGAAAAAGTTGTCGGGTATTATATGCGGATTTAGTAGACGCACTAAAAAGTTATGCGATTGAGTTTTGGTCCTAAGGATTTGTGCAAAATAAAATGCAAATATATATTTTGCTGTTGAATTTATACTGGGTGCGCATCAAATATATGACAAAAATTTAAGAATAATTCTTTATTCTCGACAATTAAGTCCATTGATGATAGAATTAATTCGAATATTTTAAAACTGATACTCGTAAGATGGCCGAAATAAAAGTATGTTTTACTGAATTTTCTGGGAACGAAAAGTATTCAAAATTGCTCTCTGGGCGTTTGTTCTAAGAAACACCGTACTATCGTTTGGTCTGAATGTTCGACTTTTAAGCCGAAAATGGTCTGAAACTACTAGGTTGGACTCGCTGATGAAGAATTCGAGGGGAAACATTATTCTGTCTAGTCGCCCGTAAAAACTCTAACTTTCGAGAGGAAGAACTTTGAGACTTGAAACTTGAAAAAAAGAGAGAGAGAGACTGAACTTTCTTAACTGACTTTTTATACAGGGTGAGTAGTGACCTTTCTGCTAACTGGCGAATGAGAGAATGGGTTCGGGTCCGAAAAGGTAGCCCAGGTAATTCCAATACGACAATAGTATTGAAACGGCTAAAACGGTTCTAATTGGTTTCTAGGAATAATCTAAGGGAGAAATATCTTCGTTTCTTAATTGGTGTTTAGGCCCGTTTAAGTTTCTAGGAATTAAGTGAATAATATTTGAAAGGCCTAAATTGTTGAACTCTGGGGACATAATTGTTACGTACCTGCAAAGTGTATTAAAAAATTTTAGTTCAAAGCAAATCTGAACAATCATATTTAAAACTTTATCATATTTTCTCAATAGTTCCGAAACTACTGATACGATCGAAATAAAATTTGGTATTTAGGTGTATAACAGAAATAGGGAAATTTAGACTGAATTTCCCGAGGATCGGTCGACCGGATGGAAAAATGCTTCATTCTGAAGGAAGAAACCTAGGGACGTAAAATTTTCAAGGTAGGTTTGGAATCTACATATACCAATTACACTGGCCTACAAAAAATGCCGAATAGCATATTATGGTAGAGTGGACGTATCCCAATACGAAAAACTCTACGTGTATGAGGTGAACCTGTAATATTTCAGACGTGCCCACTGGGTGAAAGGTCGGTTTTGTTCAAGGAAGTCCAAGTTAACTCTCGCTACTTGTGGTTGGGCATCATCTTGTTAAAGAGATGATTTTAAAATACCACTGCTTTCTGCAAGTAACTCCGGGCAGTCATATTGTCTTTCATGAAACGTAAAGAGAAGACCATAACTCCCAACAGTTGTGGTTGCCTTTTTAAAGAAAATTCAGGATCAAGACTTTCACCACGTCGTCTTCTTATTCTTTCCTGTCATCACTCAACGCTACACAGAATCTAGATTCGTTACTAAAGACAACCGTATTTCATTACCTAATTATTTCAGTGTTTTCCTTCTATGAACAATCCCAGTTGTTACATCAATATTCAAAAGCCAGAAGCAGTTCGAAATGAGGATGGTATGAAGGCAATCTAGTACTCTGCGCATACCAATGGCACTTCCATAGTCTGTGCAATCGCTTTTGCGAAAGTAATGTGGTCCCTCAAAGCTAAAAGTAAAAGGCGGCAATTTTCATGTTTACGTCGACATCTTGTGCATCATGCTCTTGTTATTCGGCCTTCTCGGAACTATACTTGACAAATCAAACGCCAGTTTGATCTTGCAGAATTTTCCCTGAATCAGCTTACCTCAAACATAGTATGTCCAGCAATTTCACTGATACAGTGAAAATCTGTCTGTTTTCGCTATACAAAATGAGCTGCTCTTACACATTTTCTAACAATACATTCTCTCGTCTGTTCCACCTATAGCAATTATTTCATGAAAAGCAGGAAAACTAAAAACAAACGTACCGATATGGTACAAAAACTAACCGTTTACTTGTATTAGCATTTGAAACAGGTATGCCGGAAATAATTAAATTATTTCAACTATTCCTGCGTGTTCTTATTTTAATGTCACCTTGAAAATATTCTGTTGCTGTTGAACAAATGAAGCAATTATCAATCTACCTATCCAATCACAGTTTCCTCTCGGGCGTAGAATAATAAATATATCCTCGACCTGACCTGGTGGGAACAAACTGTAGATGAACTCACTATACTATATTATTTTCGCCAAGTTCTTATAGCGTGATTCGCCTTTATCTCCAGATGAAGATCCATGCTTACATAAATCATCACATTAATCATTCATCGGTTCGAAGTAATCGAAGACCATTCATGAATAGAGCGTGTAGTCGATGTGGAAATAATGAAAGATGAAAATTTACTTCTTTCTGAATCTACACTACAACTGCATTAAATCCGAAAGATAAAAGGTTATTGGCCGAAGTGCCTCGTTCCCGTTTAGACCCAAAGATTATCAATCGAAGCTCTTTGAATTCTTTCAGTATAAGTTGAAGACTCTCGTAGTAGGTTGTCACTTGCTAGCACAAATGATATGCAGGGTGTTATAACGAAGCGGAGCCCATATACGTACATCAAAATACGTTATTTAGGATACAAAAGTGAAATATGCTATAATTTTTCTGAAACCCCAGGTATTATCTTGAAAATTTCGCTTTATTTTTCTACTGTTTTTCCCTTCATGAAGAGACTATTACTGTCGTTACCGAATGATAAAATTTTGATTGAAATTTCTTTACTGTTATTGTAAAAAATATATTTCTCCTGTACACGAAGAAAAATTAATCGAATTAGTATTAGCTGACTAGAACATAAAGCGTTTTCGATGAACCAGAAGAAATCGTAAAATTTCATTCAGTTCTGAAAATATAAAGTTGACAGGAAGTCATGCCAAAACTTTCCGAGACTTCAACAAAAATTGAGAACCAAACAAGCGTATTTCGCCATCTTGATTTAGTTAGGAATCGATTGAGAATTAGTTCGGAACTGCGGAACTAACAAAATGCATGCACTTGATCGAAATGCTAACGTCTAGATAAAGAGGATCTGCATCCTTTGATGAAGATTTTTTTTTACAGGATCAACTAATATCATTTCAAATTGCTAGGAACACACTTCCTTTGGCAGTAATTTTCGGATAATTTTGCCATACGTGTAAATGCTCATAAACTACAACGTCGAATTCCAGGAATGATCACGGAAATCAAGTGTGTCGACGTCCTGTACAACTTTTATTTATACATCTTAGAGTACGCCATCAAACGTGACTTGTTTTTATAATTGGGGATCAGTCCACCTTGAAGCTTTTTCGTATTGAACCAAGTGGCAGAACTTGACACTGACACAATTTTGATCAATAGGGAGAATTTGCAAAAAGTACTGCTACAATGTCATAAAAGGTAAAAATTTGCACACAATGATTTGATATCATTCAGTGACATTCAAATGCATTCAATTTCACCACTTCCGCTATGTACTAGGTTTCAAAAATTTATAATTTGAAAATTAATAATTCTGTATTAAATTCAAACAAATCTTAAATTGTAAACTCACTCTTATATCTGAAACGGTCTTCTGTCAATTAGCATCAATCAAAACGAACTGTCATATTTCTATGGTTTACTTCCAAATGCTTCTTTCAAATATTACCTAAATTCTAAGTGTTTTCCAATCAAAGTGGTGCATACATGCTTTATCTCAGAAATGAAAGAATCTTCTCTCATAACATATCAAGAATAAATCGAACCCACATTAGACTCTACAGTGAAGGAGAATGTGAAGGCGTCAGAAGATGCAATCCTACCCTTGTCAATCCCCAAAACCTCCCTTACCTGCCGATACCGAAACTCGAACATACTCTTGAAAAATTTTTGAAATCGTGCGAACCATTTGTGAGTCATCAAGTTATACAAGAGACCAAAAAGATCTGCGATATGTTCCAAAGAAAAGAGGGCAAATATTTACAAAAGTATTTGATTTCCAAAGCTCAACAATCTTATAACTGGTTAGATGATTGGTATACTCAATGTGCTTACCTATGTAACAGAGATTCTCTGCCAATGAGTACTAGCCCCGTCATGACTTTGCCTCTACAATACTTCCGGAAAACTTCAGACCAAATGGAGTGCATAGCCAAACTCATTCTTGCCGTGTTGAAATTCAGGAAACAATGTTACTGCAATGAGTTACCTGTGGAAACTTGGAATAAACACCCTTTGGATATGGGAGTATACAAGAAACTTTTCTCTAATATCCGTTTACCGAAGTCAGAATGTGATCAGCTGTTCCATTATCCTAACTCACAGCATATAATTGTTATGTACAGAAACAACTTCTTCAAAGTTAAAGTTTTGAACAACTGCGGTGAACCTCTGAGTTATAAGCAACTTATGAGTAGAATATATGAAGTGATGTTGAAGGGAAAATCTACTGGTACACCTTTTGGTCTTCTCACATCTTTGAAAAGGAACAAGTGGGCTGGTGTTTATGAACATATGAAGAAAATGGAGTGTAATGCCGAACTTCTAGAACACATCGAAAAATCTATGTTCATTATCAATATCGACCACTCAGCCCCATGTCCAATTTGTTCTGATGAAGATAGCAAACTAAATGCCTGTCAGAATGGCTTCCATGGTTATGGCCATAAGGTGAATGGCGCTAATAGATGGTACGGCAAAACCCTGCAGTTCTTTATCACGAGAGATGGATACTCAGGAATCATATTTGAACACAGCCCGGTAGATGCTATACCATTAGGCAGAATGGCTGACTACATTGTCGACTACATAACTGGCAGCGGATGGCAAGAAGTACCAGATGTAGTCATAAGAGAAGAACCACTCAAAATGAAATTTGCAGAAACAGAAGAAATCACCATCGCCATGACCGAAGCATCTGAACATTTAGAAGAAAAGATGAACAAGTTTAGAGTGAAAATTTTGCATTTCGATAGATACGGAAAGGACTTCATAAAAGAGAACAAACTCAGTCCTGATGCCATCATCCAAGCCACCCTTCAGCATGCCAACATGAAAATTCACAACACAGTGGTACCTCAACATGAAACAGCGTCCACTCGACGTTTTTTCTTAGGCAGAACTGACACCATCAGGTCCTGTACGAATGAAGTTATACATTTTTTGACGAATATGTCGAAGAAGGGAACTCCAATGAAAGAAAAGTACGTTTCATTGACAACAGCCGTAAAAAGGCACAAACAAATCACTGAAGACGTTATGATGGGCAAAGGAATTGATCGCCATTTATTCGGGTTGCTGATGGCATCGAAAGAATTGAAGATGCCAACACCAGATCTACTACGATGCGAAGCCTACAATAAGAGTGGTACCTTCAGAATTGTAACCAGGCAAAATCCCACGAAGAGAAACTGTTTCACCTGTTATGCACCTAGTGTGAATGGAGGTTATGGCTGCTGTTACAATCCAAGATCCGAAGATATTAACATGTGCGTCACCTGTACAAAATCCGATTGTGATCCTGGTAGGTTCTTGGATGCATGGGCCGCCAGCATGAAGGAAGTTGCTGATTTATTGCTATTGAATAAGCATGAAGAGAGGAAAAGGAAACAGAGAGAAAAGCCTTAGTGATAATAATAGAAATGTTTGTTTGGAAGTCTTGTGATGAACAAATACATGAAATCACGCCACAAATCATTGTAAATATTTTAAATGCTCCCGAAAATTAGACATCAAAAAGGCAAAAACTATTCTGACAATCCCTTCCAGCGATCTTTGAGGGCGCTTGTCCGAGGGACCATCTTGCCATTCTTTCGCTCAAATACCTATTTTTTTCGAATTTTTAGCGGAAAATGGTCTCAAATGACTAGGTTGGACTCAGGAATCCGAGGTTGAGAGTAAACGCTAGAATGTCCGAACGGAAACAGCTAGGAAAAGTTTCAAGGCCCTAGCACTTACCGTTCGACAGTTAGCTTATTTACAGTCAGACCGGCCGGATAGTCCAACCTAGTTGTTTAAGATCATTAAAATTCGAAAATTTAAGACCTTTGGGCCAAACTCTAATCTGTTTTTCATCAACTTTGTCCAATGCCTGACCCTATTTGTTATTCCTCTTTTTCGTTGACACGAAAACCACGAAAACGTGTCCGTTGCTCCCAAATGCACGCCTACCTTCACATTACATCTTACCTCTGTTCAAGATCTGTCAGAACCAGAATATGAATGCAGAGTTCAAATTTGTAGATGGTACCTAAATCAACTAAATACTTGGAAACATGACCAAATATTCTGGATCGACGAGGCGACGTTTACACGCTCTGGAATATTTAATTTCCAGAATTCCCATATTTGGGCCGTAATAATCCAGAATGTTAGGACTCATTACCAACATGAGTTCAGGGTAAGTGTATGGCTAGCCATGATAAGATATGAAATTTCGGGACCGATAATAATTTCAGAAAGTTTGAATTCTACCACAATTAGAAATCGTTTGGACAATGAAATTTTTGATTTCTTGGAAGACATTTCTTTGAACCAACGGCTCCAAATTTGATTTCAAATGAACGGTTGTCCAGTACAGAATAGTATTGTAGAATAGTTACAGAATGGATGGAGGTTCATTTTGAAGGAAAATGGATAGGAAGATTCGGACCTATCAGATGGCGTGTTTTAAAAGATTTGGTGTCGTTAAAAAGCTTTATATTATAAAAGTTTCAAACTTGTATGAATAATAAAGAATATCGTGAATAATAATTGTGTATATCTCACTGTTTGTACTTTCACAGTTTCACATCTATTGTCCAACGAAAATGAAGATTCAATAGAATGTATTATACGTTGTTGAAAAACTTTATAAAAAAGGCAGTTTTGCACCTAATTTCATTCTATGGGAGTTTACGGGGAGGAATTTGGAATAAAATTATGGCTGAAGAAAATGATATAATAATTTTTTCCTTAACCACCCTATAATAAATATTGGATGGAGTAGTCTGTTATTTGGTGATAGTTCATTTTAATTGGAATTACTTTGTTTTCTATCACTTTTATTTACTGATCATACAGTGACTCGAGTTTCGTAGTGATACTACATTTTAAAACTGAATAAACAAATTTCTTGATGGCTTCGGGGAAACTTCAAAAAGTGTGGTTTGCCACAGGTCCGTCTGGTCATTTAATAGTTTTATTGTCGGTACGTGCCTTTTGTATTTGTGGATTTCTATGGATTCCAAGATGTTTAGTTTTTTTTCCTTTCGATTCCACGTGCAATATTTCCAGATTGTCCAATTCTGGGCAGATATGATAGGTTACGAAAAAATGTTTCGCAAAATTGGAGTTATATTTCCGGTTCCTAAAGGTAGATTGATGTTCTTTGTACCTTTTGTGGAAGGATCTAACGGTTTGTCCTATATATACGCTACTGCACTGTTGACAAATTTATTTATAGACTCCAGAATTATTCAGCCGGTTGTTTTTGTCTTTTGCATTAAAAAAGAGGTTGGAAATTTTAAATGAAGGTGTGAAAGCTGTTATTATGTTAGTTTTCCACAAAATTTGAGCTATTTTTTGTGAGACTGGTCCAAAATATGTTAATTTTATGAATTTTTGTCTATATTATCTGATATGAAAATTAGGTATATTTGCTTACAAATTAGTTGTTTTTGTTTTTTATGTATGAGAGAATTTATGATTTTAGTTTCGAAATTATTATTTGTAGCTATTTGTTTGATTGTATTCTGTTCCTTTTTTAACGTAATATTATTTAAAAGAATTGAAAATACTCCATGTATCATTGATCTGTGTGCAACGAGTTAACGAGTATTCGGATGGTTTGAAAACTTGGGTATGGTTATGTCTGTCGATGTGGGTTTTCTAAATATATCAAAGGAAATTTCATCATTATTCTTAGTTGAAGTTATGTCCAGAAAATTTATTTTGTTATCATATTGTGTTTCTATAGTGAATTTTACCTTATGGTGCAAACTATTAGGATATTCTAGTGTATTTTCTAATTCTGAATGTGTTCCGCAGAAGCAAGCCAATATATCGTCTACATACCTGTACCAAAAAATGATATGCTTTGCGTGTGTGGATCTCAGAATTTTTCTTTCGAAAAAAGACATGATGATTTCAGCGAGATGTGAACTGAGAGGTGACCTGTGGCAAACCCAACTTTTTGAAGTTATGCCGAAGCCATCAAGAAATACATATATAATAGTTGAGACATAATTTGTTTAATTAGTTTGAAAATGTAATATCACTACGAAACACGAGTCGCTATATAATCAGTAAATAAAAGTGAGAGAAAAAAAAGTAATTTCCCATTTCATTCCATCCTATAATAAGAAAGCATTCTATAAAAACCTATATGAAATCACCCTAGTCTAAGGAGAAGTTTTCGCTATCTTCAGTGGTTTACACTGAATTTTGATTCAGATGATAATTTTCAAGTTGTTATATTTTTAGTGAAAAAAATATGAAACCTTACAAAATAGTAGAATCTTGAGTTACTTTGAAACGAAAGATAATAGAACCATTTTTGTAAATATAAGAAAAACAAATGTTAACTTCCGCTATTTTATTGATTTACACGACAATTGTTTCGTCATACCATGACTTCATCAGGTGAGTATTTAAACTGAGGTATACAATGCAAAACATGACCTTAAATACACAGCTCTGGTACAAAAAATAGAGGGGTGGAAAGAGATGGTTTACAATTAATGAAAAATATTAAGTAGGGGGGATCTGTTTAAATCTATTTGATCCTTCAATAAAATTTGTCTTTTATTATATCTATTGATCTCTAAAGTTTCTAACAGATTTAGTTTCTGACTTTCGTTTTCGATATGTAATATTTCATAGTTCATATTAAAATTATGGCCAGTCTCTAACAAATGGTTGGCATAAGTTGAATTCGGTTTATTATTAATGTAACATTTTTCATGTTCTCGTATCCTTGTTTGGAATGAACGGCCTGTCTGTCCCACATATACACATGGGCAATCACTACATGTTAACTTGTAAACTCCTGATTTTTTGTTTTTAGGAATGACGTCTTTATTATTTTTTATTAAGCTGCCTAAAGAATTAATGGTTTTAAACGACATATTATATTTTTCTTTTTTCTTTAAATATCTAGCAATCTTTTCAGATTTTTGACCTATGTAAGTTAATGAAATAAATTTGGTTTCGTTTGAATTTTGAAATTTTGGATATACAAGTGATATTGCTTTCTTGTAATTTATTTTATCAAGTAAATTGTCTACAATTAACGGATTAAAATCATTATTGAAGGTTATTTGTTTAATGGTTTTATACTCTTTGTCAAAATTTTCTTTCGTCATGGGTATGTTAAGCAATCTATAAAGCATACTATTATAAGCTGACAATTTTTGTGAAAATGGATGATTTGAAGTATAATGAATCGTACCATCTGTATGTGTAGGTTTTCTGTATATGGAAAAGTCATTATTAATTTTGGTGATTTTTAAATCTAAGAAATTGATGTTATTATTTACTTCATCTTCCTATGTGAATTCAATTGTTGGATATAATTTATTGATAGATTCCAAAAATGAACGAAGTTGTCCATTTGTGCCATTAAATAAACAAATTATGTCATCTACATAGCGGTACCAATAAGCGAAATCTTTAAAATATGGGAGTTTTTGGATATTGGTTTCTACGTGATCCATGAATATTTCTGATAACAAGGGGCTTAATGGGTTCCCTATTGTTAGACTTTCTTCGTCTAGATAAAACGTGTCGTTGAACATAAAGTAATTTTGATCTAGGCAAACGTTTAAGGCGTCTAATATTTCTGTTTTTTCAACAAGATTAGTTCGTTTTTGGAGTAATAAATCATCAACTAATTTTATGGTTTCACTGACCGGTATACTAGGAAATAAGTTTTTTACATCAATGGAAACAAATGGAACTTTTTGTGTTGTAAATTGCCTATAGAATCAGCTTGTGAAATTTGGCTACAGATAACTTGGGCATCCTGTAACTGATTCTTACGTATCGGGTGTTTTTTTTAGAGTGATACAACTTTGAATTGAAATAAAACACATTTAAATCAAGATTGAAGCCAAATTTTTTGTTGTTTGAAAAGATAATTTTATGACATTTATGTTTTGAAAATAATTTCGGGCATATGTCCACCACGACTATCTCTGAGGAACCGCATTCGACCAGACCAATTTTGGACCACTTTTTCGAGTAATTCAAGCCTTATTTCATCAAGAACATGGATTATGTTGGCTTCCAAAGCGTCTTTTGTTTCTGGTTTACCAGCATAAACCAATGACTTGACATAACCCCAAAGAAAATAATCGAGTGGAGTTATGTCGCATGATATTGGAGGCCAATTAATTGGACCATTTCTCGAAATAATGTTATCGCAAAATCCTTCTGTCAATAAATCAATTGTTACGGTAGCAGCATGAGGTGTAGCACCATTTTGTTGAAACCATAACACTTCTGGGTCGATACCATTCAAATTTTGAAACAAATAATCATTGATCATCGATCTGTAACGAGCACCATTCACTGTAACATTAGCTCCAGAATAGTTTTCAAAGAAATATGGACCGATGATGTCTCCAGCGTGTAAAGTACACCATACAGTGCATTTTTCAGGATGCAATGGAACCTGCAGAACTTCTTGAGGATTGTTTTCACTCCATATATGGCAATTTTGCTTGTTTACATAGCCGTTCAACCAGAAATGAGCACCAAACACAATTTTACGATAAAAAAGTGGATCAACTTCAAGCTGTTCCAGGGCCCAATCAGCAAACAAACGACGCTTATTATGGTCAAGTGGCTTTAGTTCTTGAACCAGTTGGATCTTGTATGGATGTAGACCAAGAACTTTACGCAAAATTTTCCATGTGGTGGATGGACAGAGTCCAACGAATAGACAAATCTGGATCATCATTAACGCTATGACTTACAGCAGCGATATTTTCTTCTGTACGTACAGTTCTTTGTCTTGTTGTTGTTATTGCATCGAGTAAGTCTTTCCGTAATAATTTGTCAAGGTTTACTGAACAGAAATGGAAAAACAACATGGCTTCTACCTTCAGTCAAATCACAGTTATCCGTATCGAAAGTTCTATCACTCTAAAAAAACACCTGATAGTTCTACATTGGTTATGAAGTCAAAATAAAGTAAAAACAAAACCAATATGTTATTTTGTCACTGCAAAATTCAAGGCGTTTGCAACACTTTCAAAGGAATGTATTTTAATAAGAAAGTTGTAATCCTGAAATTTCATTTTACTGCTTGATTCCTAAAGGTTTCCTATCCGAAATAAGAAACCAACAGGACGAAAAGTCCAACGGACAAAATTCTATTCGAGGTGTCAAACATGTTGTGCTCTGCTAATAGAAACGCCAAATATCACGGTCCAGACTACCAGCAATCCGATTATAGCAACGGAAGTGAAAATTTGGGACTTCCGACCTTCTTTTCGGATATATTTTAAAATCTATTATTCGCCGATGGACAAAAACATTTAGCCAGGGAATTTGGGCCGAGAAGCACGTCTCAAGTTAGGATCGGGCCACATAGGGACGGTTTTGTGAATACGAACATTTAACGGACTTTCTTAAGAAAATAAAGGCTTGTTTACTTTTTTCAGGTGTACAGTTTTAACGAACATCTTTGAACAGAGAATAAGGAACGTCGTTCTTATGAAAGGAAAATTGACTTTAGATATTGAAAATTACTACGTTCAGTTTTCTGAATATTTCAGATAATAGCTGGATTAATTCATTCTCCGAAATCTACACAGATCTAATCTAAGTAAATCTCTCAAAAACAAATAAATTTAATTCGACTGATCTGTACCAAAATCGGGTTGCTTTTTTAGAGTGATAGAACTTTAAATTGAAATAAAACACATTCAAATTAAGATTGAAGCCAAATTTTTTTTTTTTAAAGATAATTTTATGACATTTATGTTTTGAAAATAATTTCGGGCATATGTCCACCACGACTAGCTCTGAGGAACCGCATTCGACCATACCAATTTTGGACCACTTTTTCGAGTAATTCAGGCCTTATTTTATCAATAACACTAGTTATGTTGGCTTCCAAAGCGTCTATTGTTTCTGGTTTATCGGCATAAACCTGGACATAGCCCCAAAGAAAATAATCCAGTGGAGTTATGTCGGATGATCTTGGAGACCAATTAATTGGAGCATTTCTCGAAATAATGTTATCGCCCAATCTTTATTTCAATAAATCAATCATCATTTTTAAAGAAATATGGACCGATGATGCCTCCAGTGTGTAAAGCACACCAGTGCATTTTTCAGGATTGCAAATGAACCTGCAGAGCTTTTTGAGGATTGTTTTCACTCCATATACGGCAATTTTGCTTGTTTACATAGCCGTTCAACCAGAAATGAACTTCATCATTAAACACAATTTTAAGATCAACTTGGATCAACTTCAAGCTGTTCTAGGGCCCAATCAGCAAACAAACGACGCTTATTATGGTCAAGTGGCTTTAGCTCTTGAACCAGTTGGATCTTGTATGAGTGTAGACCAAGATCTTCACGCCAAATTTTCCATGTGGTGTTTGCACAGAGTCCAATTTGTTGTGAAAGTCGACGAATAGACAAATCTAGATCATCATTAACATTGACTTACAGCAGCGATATTTTCTTCTGTACGTACAGTTCTTTGTCTTGTTGTTGTTGTTGCATCGAGTAGAGAAATGTTGTTCGAAATCTATCGATAGTTCGACGAATAAGCTGCTCTGATTGACGATTATGTAAACCATAAATTTCACGAAGTGCTTTATAAGTTTGGCAAATAGAACACTGATTGTGAAAATAAATTTCAACAATTTGTAAACGTTATTGCGACGTGAGTCTTTCCATGATATCGATGATTGTTTCGGTCTTTACTTGACGGAGATTAGCCAACATACCCATGTCACGTGTCACGTGAGAATTTTGACAAAGAATATAACATTATTAAACAGATTGCGTTGAAGAACGGTTTCAACGTCCCGATTATTCAGAATCTTTTTACAAAAATACAATTAAAGCTGGCTTTGAAATTAGTATATCCCATAAATAATGATCCAATGAAAGTAAATACATTTCGTTGACATGCTTGGGACCGAAAACAGAAAAGGTAGCTAGATATTTAAGGAAGAACCACAATTTTAGAATTTCTTATAAAACGAATAACTCCGTAGGAAAATTAATAAAAAATAATGAAGATAAAACATCTAAGAACAAGAAATCAGATGTTTCTAAGTTAACTTGCGGTACTTGCCATATTGTATATGTTGGTCAGACAGGAAGACCGTTCCAGACGAGACTTAGGGAACATGAAAAATGTTATTGAAACAAAAAGGGAAATTCAACCTATGCAGAGCACCTTCTAGACACAGGACATAGTTTTAATAGTAACTTTGAAATTTTACACACAGAAAACAAAAGTTTCAGATTAAACTTGTTAGAAACTTTAGAAATTAATAGATATCATAAAAGAAAACTATTATTGAATAACCAAACAGAATTAAGAAGCTCCCCTTTGTTGAATCTTTTTTGAATCAATTTTCAGAATTCCAAAAGAATTGTAAAACTCTCTTCACCCCCTCTATTTTTTGTTATGTCCATGTACTATATAATGAAATTCTTGTTCATGGTATACTCAGTATCTTGTAATACTCACCTGAAGAAATCATGGTATGACGTAACGATCGTAGTGTAATAAAATATTAGCGGAAATTAGAATATTGTTTTTATTCATATTTCCATGATATTTTGTCAATGCTTACTGAACAGAAATGTCAAAACAACATGGCTTCTACTTTCTGTCAAATCATAGTTATCTCTATCGAAAGTTCTATCACTCTAAAAAAACACCCGGTAAAATAGGCGCGTTTGATATATAGGAATATTCCGGTAGTTTTTGAAAGAGTTCGATCATCTATGAGAAGAAGAACAACTGTCAAATCACAGTTATCCCTATCGAAATTTCTTTCACTCTAAAAAAAACACCCGATATTATTTACACTAACGCTCTCTAGAGTATGCAAACATACAAACAAGACGAGTTAATTTAAGTAAAGAAGTATTCACGATATTTTCACATTACAAACGCAGAAAAAACTTTCCTCTTGCTCAAGTCAGATCATAATAATCTGTAATGCTCATAATTAGCATACTCATATTTAAATAAATCGAATCGTATGGTCTGTACTAAATATAATTAATAAGAAGTGTCAGCTATGGTAATATAATAGAAAATTCTACAAATCGAGACAGTGTAACATACATTTGTATAACAATTCTATACTCAAACAAACTCGATAAGGTTTTGTTGATCATGGGGGCAAATTGCAAACATGCTCAGTTTGTTTGAGTATAGAATTTTTATACAAATGTATGTTTCACTGTCTCGATTTGTTGAACTTTCTATTACCATAGTTCACATTTCTCATTAATGATATTTGGTACAGATCATCCGATTTGATTAATTTAAATATAAGTATGCTCATCATGAGCATTACAGTATATTATGATCTGACTTGAGCAAAAGGAAAGTTTATTTTGCGTTTTTAACGTGAAAATATCATGAATACATTTCTTTACTTGAATTAGCTCGTCTTGTTTGTATGTGTGCATACTCTAGAGAGCGCTAGTGTTTGATTAATACCTTAGTGTCTTCTTAGTATATAACCAATATAGATTATTGCACTGATGAAAACCAACAAGTTTGAAAAATGCGCATGTTTGAAATTTGCCTCTGTGATCATCGATTATCGAGTTTGTTTGAGTATAGAATTGTTATAGAGGTGCATGTTACACTGTGTCGCTCTTTAGAATTTTTCATTACCAACATTTAGAATTAAATTTTATAACATGCCTTAGATAACACTGTATCACTTTCCTGATATATACAGGGTATACCAACGAAAATTTTGACCCCCTGAAGATTTAAAAAGGTCAACTTCTGTTTTGAGGGGGATGAATTTCCATCATGAATTTGTTCCGAAAAAATCATCCCCATGAAGGTGACATCAATCCCCCACAGTTGTTAAATAGGGAAAAGATGTCGAGTGTTGGTTAGTTTGAAAGTTATTCATGTTCCGTACACAACCCAGTTAAAATTTTCAAAATCGGTTCATTATTATTATGATTTCGAGAACAGTCAAGTAGTGAACAGCTTCTTAGCTCTCTCTTTGTTTATAATAAAATTTGATTATCAGTAAGTCGATACATTAAGTGGAACTTGTGTGGATTGTTTTTCTTGGATTCTACAGTTCAGTTGTGAAGTGAAATTTGAGGGTTCAACTATATTTGAGAACTTTATTTTCCGCGGTAAACACTTCGGTGAGAACATTTCTGTTACCATTTGTATTGTTTATCTTCGATTTCACTCTTATCTCTGTCTCTCACCGCCCCACCCATGGCTGTCTGCGTGAATTGTGCGAAGCCGGTCTCCGACCGTGACCGTGGTTCCAGTCTCCAGTGCAGCGCTTGCAAGGGGAGTATGCATCTGGCTTGCACGGATCTGCGAGCCGAGGATCGTGTGACCAGACAGGCGGTTCGTGGGCTCAAAATTCTATGTAATGGCTGTTGTTCAAACATAGAAACGTTCGCCAATCTTAAGGCTCTCCTTCAGGATCATAAAAATGATCTCCAATCTAAGATTGAAATTATAGATGCAAAATCAACTGAAATAAACGATAAGCTCAGATCCATAGAGGAAAGGTTTAATACCTTCGATGATGTTTCATCCCCAATTTTTGCTGATAAGATTGCAAATGAGGCTGTCGATAGAATTAATCGAGCAAGGAATGTTCTTGTCAGGGGAGTCCAGGAGGTGACGGGTGATGTGGAGGCGAAAGGAAATCATGATTCGGGGGTTGTTGATGAGGTCTTGCAGGCTGTGGGCATGCGGAATTCTCCAGTTACATTGTTCAGGGTTGGAAAACCTGGCGGTAAATTCCCTAGGATGATTAAGGTGGTCATGCAAAATGAACATGATGCAAGGCATATCCTGCGGAATAAACGAAAGCTTCTTGAAAGAATGTCAACAAGGAATGTAACTGTCGTAGATGATAAAACTCTAATCCAACAGGAGAGCTTGAAACTATTGCGATCGGAGCTCGAAAACAGAAAACTTAATGGCGAAGCTGATCTCACTATAAAGTATTCACAAGGCATCCCGAGGATAGTCAGGTTTCGTCGACAATAATCACGCAGAGAAATTTGTCGATTGGCTGTTTTTGTACACGAACATAGCTAGTTTGAATTCGAAATTTACCGAGCTTATTTGTACCGTACAGGATCTCAATCCAGCCTTTATTCTTATCTCTGAAACGTGGTTAACGGATGTAGAACCCAATTCCTTGTACAGTATCAATGGATATTCTCTTTATAGATGTGACCGCTTGAACCGTCGAGGTGGAGGAGTATGCGTGTATGTATCGTCAGCAGTCTCAGACATTTGCTGTGTCTCTCAATTATCTGTTGAGGATGTTGCTAACATTGAACTTATAGCTCTTAAAGTACATAAAGGTACAAACGTTTTTCATTTGGTATGTATTTATCGCCCCGGTGATACGTCCATACATGACGACATTATACTGGTTGAAAGATTAGAGCAGTTATCCTCTCTTGAAAATCTCATTGTTATCGGAGATTTCAACCTACCGGGTATCTCTTGGCCGATTAAAATTACTCCTACCGATTCTCATAATTCAAGAAATCTTTATCTTGATTTTTTTCTTAACTCTAATTTACGTCAGTTGATCCTGGAGCCCACACGTTTTAGAGTAAACAACACTCCTTCCATTCTTGATCTTGTGTTCACCAATCAACCCTCTTTATTAACGACACCTGACATTCGATCGCCTATCGGTAGCTCGGACCATGCTACAATTACTTCACGAGTACAGCTCAATCTTTTGAAGATGACTGAACAAACTTGCAGAACGATTGATGTGTTGAATATAGAAGCATTAAAGTCCAGATTGGCAGATGTGAGCTGGCGGGAAGTACTGGGAGACTCTTGTGATCCTAACACCGTTTGGAAACATTTTCTTGATGCCCTTGCTTTCCATAGGAATCAGTGTACCGTACAGAAAACCATTGTTCAGAATAAACTTAAGCCTTGGTTGAACAGCGAAATTCTTTCCATGGTGAAACATAAAAAGAAACTATGGTGTAAGTATAAACGATCTAAAAATGATAATGATTTCCATGCCCACAGGGAGTTTTCGAATATGTTGAAAAAGTGCATAAATTGTTCACGAGAAAGATATGAGGAATCCATTGCCACCTCCAACAACCCAAAAAAGCTGCACAAATATATCCGCTCAAATTTAATATCCAAGGTGGGCATTCCATTGTTGAAGAGCGGTGATGAGTTATGTCGGGATGGTCTGGATACCGCCAACCTGCTTGCTGATACTTTCTCATTGGTTTACACACTTGAGGATACTCCAACTCAATATCCAGAAATCAAGGGTTCAAGATTGCTGTCTTCCCTGGAAAAGATAGAGTTCACCCCAGATGATATAAGGCGACATCTAAATTTACTGAAGAAAAATTCTTCCCCTGGACCGGATCAGTTGTCACCACTACTCCTGAGGTCCTTGTCTGAGTACTTGGCCTTTCCACTTTCTATTATATTGAATTTATCATTCAATGAGTCTACAGTGCCTGCTCTTTGGAGAAAAGCTTGCATCACACCAGTATTCAAGACAGGTAGTAAGCTGGACCCTAATAACTATCGCCCTATCAGTCTTACACCGGTTGTATGCAGAATAATGGAATCTATCATTGCTGAGAAAATTCGTAATTTTGCCAATGAACACAAATTGGTTCCAAAACAGCAACATGGCTTCGTCAAGGGTAAATCAACCATGACGAATCTACTGGGGTGTATCAACAGCTGGACTGCGGCTTTAGACAGGGGGGAGGCGATGGACGTTATTTATTTGGACTTCTCCAAGGCCTTTGATCGGGTGCCTAGGCAGAGGTTGTTTCATAAGTTGGAACATTGTGGGATTCGGGGAAAACTTCTCCTTTGGATAAAATCCTTTTTGTCTGACCGAGAGTTCTGCGTTCGCATCGGGAGTTCTTTTTCGACAGACAGAGTGGTACAGAGCGGCGTACCCCAGGGATCTGTTCTTGGGCCGCTGTTGTTTATATTATATGCCAGTGACTTATCTCGTCACATCCGGTCTGACTGTGCTTTTTATGCCGACGACACGAAGATTTTTAATTACTCCACCCAACACAAAACTCTACAGGAAGATCTGGATTCAATATCTCAATGGTGCTCGGACTGGCTTTTGCCACTGAATATAGATAAATGTGTTGTTTTGCATCTCGGGGGCAATCATTCGCGTAGGACATATATGCTGGGTGAGCATCTTTTGGACACTGTACGATCCCATGACGATCTTGGTGTGACCGTTTGTGAGAATTTGTCGTGGTCAGAGCATATAACGAAAATTGTTAAAAAGGCGAATAGCAGGCTCTTCATGTTAAAGAAATCGTTCCGAAAAATATCACTGAAATCATGGATACGATTATACACCAGTTACGTAAGACCATTGTTGGAATATTGCGGGCCTGTGTGGAATGCTGATTTGGTGCGTGATCAACAGTGCTTGGAAAAACTACAACGGAAGGCAACGCGACTTTGGTTTCGAGGTGCACGACCAAGCTATGAGGAAAGATTGAGTATGGTGGGTCTCAGCACCTTCGAAAGGCGCAGGCTACGAGGAGACTTGATTATCACTTTTCGTATATTGAGGTACAATTATGGCATGCTAAGGGACATATATAGTGTAGGCTCTGACACTCGTTTGAGAGGTCACCATTTAAAACTTAAGAAGGAAAACTTTTCTGTCAGGTGCCGCAAGAATTGTTTAGTGAATCGCGTGTTCACAGTGTGGAATTCCCTACCTGCGGGAATTGTCGGTGCGAGTTCGGTTGGAGTGTTTAAGAGTGGATTGGACGGGTGGTTTGGCTGAGACATTAATGAAAATTTGTTTTTTTTTTTTTTTGGCTTAGTTTGCTATCGGGTTTTCTATTGGACATTTAATGAGGTATGTTTACTACTGAGGCAACAAATTTTGTTAATTTTAGGGTTTATGGGTTCGCCCCTCCCTTTGTTTGTGTGTTAATAATAATAATAATAATAATTATTCACGAAAAAATGTAATATTGAACTTACCGTCAAAAGGTGATGTTGAAATGCCCAAACTCAAGAACCTAAGAGTTTCGAAGAATTCAAAAATGATTTTCAAGTTCTGTTTGAAGGGAGAAAGAATTCCTATGACGACATTGTTCCTAACAAATCACCCGAGGATGGCAACAACCCAACAATTTTTTGAATAGGGAGGAGATGTTGGATGTGGTTTAGTTGAGACGTTTTTTCTGTTTTCTAAACATCGTAGTTGAAATTTTAAAATTTTCTGGGGGGTTAAATTTACGTTGGGACACTCTGTATAATATCAGAACATGTGGTGGTAATTAACTAACAAAAAATCAAATGAAACATAAAGAATTGACCTAAATTATCTAAATCCATCACCCAATACAATTGCTTCTAGTGGATGTCAAGAAATAATAAGTTTATCACCAAAAAATGTTCCACATAGAATTCAAAAAGATCTTTTTTATTTCCCTGCAGAAAAATTACCCAAATAACTCCCCACTGACAAGATGTGGGTCAGAATTTTCCAGGTTCTTTTTCTGGAGAATGTGCTCTCTATTTTTCAAAAAGGGAAATAAAAAAGACCTTACATTAGTTATTACTGTGGAATAGCCTTATTTCTGCATGATGCTATGCATTATGTATCTGGAAAATTAGTTCTCTTTGACTCGAAATAACCACTAGTTTAAGATGCAAACTCTAGGTGGCCCACCTTTTAGTAGTTCGTAGGCACAAAACTCGACATGTTAAAGGTTATAGAATAACATACCGGTGTACACTGATGGCTAGCACAATTTATAGGGAAATATCGGTTTTATATTTGTTCAATTGGTATACGTCTAGGCTTTTTTTGTGCAGCTGTGACTTTTGAAGCTGTAGCCTTTTGACATTTGATAAATAAACACTACGCCATTACTAAAAATAGAACGATACATGCTTCAACGAGGCATTGAAATGGTTAAAATTCACTACAAAAATGGTGAAAGTTTTGCAGTCACAGTTCGCAAAGCTAAAGTACTTCTGGGTAGTCGTGAAGCACCTTTTCCGGAATTGTGGAACAGGTGGAAAAATTGGAGCAGTTGGGACAAATAAGTGATGTGCAGAAACGAAACCGTATGCGTCGCTCAGGAACTACTGAGAATATTGCTGCGGCAGTCCGCAGTGTTGGCGAAAACCCAGGTTTGTCGATTCCTCATTAATCTTTGGAAATGGCAAGCCACAAACTACATTGCATCGTATTTTACGTAAAGACTTAGATCTTAAGGCTTTTAAACTTTAGTTAACACAAGAACTCAAGTCGGTCGATCACCAGCTGCTACACGTGAATTCTACCAGGCTTTCGTCTTGGCATACGAGCATAGCTCTTTCACCAAGTGACTACTCAGCAGTCTCCACAGTCCATCCCAAGAGTTAGAAAGTGTGATAAGGATCACGCCATATCATCGCGCGAAGCGAGAACCCCTCCGAAGAGATGAACCCACCAGCTTCCAGTTTGGGCCCCGGCTCGAAAGCCAGAACCGTCCGACAGGTAGCAGCGAAGCACTATTCAACCTCTACTGGCTCTGCAGGTCAGTACCCGAGTTGCCTATGCTATGCTAGTTCTAAGCAACTCGACTTCATGGACTGTGTCAGAGTTTGAGGATGGTACAGAATGACTAGTATCCTCACCAACGGGGTAGCTACAACAAAATTTTAGCGTACAAACTACGTGCATTTTCTTGCTGAAAATAGACGTGAGGACGACTATCTAGATAAGGAATTCAAATAGTTGTGCAAATAAAGTGCAGATGTCATAATGCCTCTAATGAAGAGAAGTGTGGTTCTGGTACCATAGGCTACAGCCTCTTAAACCATTACTTCAACAACATACCTATTTACAATAGCCATGTCGTTCTTCACGTGGAACATCGTTCATACCTAGACGGAATCACGATTTGTCATTGAAAACTAATTGTGGAAGGCGTTAAACGCCTCCAAAAGAATGCGGCCATAAAATGTTAGTGTAACACAGATTTACCTTATTCTTAAAACCACCCATCAGCTAATTGACGGCTATTAGCAAAATGGTTTCGTAGAGTCTGAAGCGCTTGTTTTGACGCTCTGTGATAGGCCTCGCTCGACTAGTTGTTTGCTTCGTATTGCTCTACCCTCGTCCACAGATGACACACACGCCTTACCGTTAGTGCAATACAATCAACACGGCATCCGATTTCGCGATAGGTCAAACCACCACATCTATAGGCAACATTTCTACTCCTATGTAAGTCAGAAATATGTAGATAATTTTTACGTCTTACAACGTGAGGTATATTGTTACCGAGGCGCAATAATTAAAAATATAGGCAGTAGTCAGCTCTTTTAAACCGGTTTCTTCACATGAAATTGAGAGGTAAAATTTGGTTTCGCAAAAAATTATCAAAGATAAACCGTTGACATTTTTATCATGGCCTGCTGGAAACATGGTAACTCTTTTGTCAAAAATCAATGATTTCTTCTGGATGTGAAACTCCTAATCTAAACGCGTATAAATCTGTGTATTGTTGCAGTTCAAATGTTCATTTATAAACAATGACAATCCATAGGTGCGTTCTAAAATTCATATTATAATATAAAATATGCAGATTTTGAAAACTATGGAAAGTACTGACCTTGGTAACACAAAGCAATAAAATCATTTTCTTTTTGATCCTCAACATTCCAGCGGATCAACCAGTTCCCATCTTCAGTAACCCTGGCCAGTATCCTGTTTCCACAGCCTTGACCGAAAGAATCATCGTAAACGTAGTCCGAGACATATTCGCAACGATTTTGAGCCCAGCTCCTCTTCAGCACCTCGTGCTTGTTTTCCGCCTCACACACTTCTTCAGAATTTGAAATCTGCACTGAGTTTTGTTGAACTGGACCTTCTGGAAACTCCTGATTTTCTGTTGTCAACGCCGATGCCACAGCATTATCTTCTGTTTCTTCTTCGTTCGATTCCGTAGGCTCAACATTTTCAGAAGAATCGTCGAGTTGATTGTCACCCTCCGTCTCTGTTTCATCCATTTCAGGGTATCGAAAAATACAGAAAGTTGGGAGCGCTTTCAACTGAATACATGGGGCATAGAGAGGCTGTTGCTATGGTGACAGACATTCTGACGACACCATATCGCGACTGGATGTCTGCATCTTCATTCACAGGATTCAAACACTATTAATTTCGCAATTACACATCTTCTTTAATTTCACGTTTAGTTGACTAATTGAAAACCTGATCATATTAACACAGTTTTTGTCTAAAATGGCAAAATTCTTTTAATTAAATTAATATCCTTTATTAATGCACGCCCACTAAATCAAACAGTTCCGTTTAATCAAGTCATCAAAACAAAATCAACCAAAAATCTCACAATAAACACACAAACACAATACACACAACTTTTATTTACACTGCATAACAAACTTCAACCTCTCCCCTATCAACCTGCACAAACAGCTGATAAGTTGTCAAAAGTGTTGAAAAATTGAAACGAAATGACACCTACATAGAAAACTGTAATCTTTCATTCAATGAGGAGTAATGTGTGTGGAATTTTTAATGTATAACCACTAGAGGGCATCAAAGTGTCTGAAAAATCAAATTCAAAAACTAAGGTCAAAAAAGTTGGGTTAGAATCGAACAAGGTTTTTAAATATATCTTCTGTGAGAACTATATCCTTTGAATAACATTCATTTGTAGTGAAATATGTCGAAGAAAAGCGAAGAATTCGATCCCAACGAATTCGATTGGATTCAGATTAGGCAAAATAGTTATGAAGAAGTCCCAATGACTCAAACTGAGAAACTCATAAAAAAAGTAAAACAAAATCCATTTGTACCTGCAGGTTTGTAATGTTGAAAGTTGAGTAAAGCATACTCTTATAAATTGAACATTATAGGTGCCATTTTAACTACAGCCTGTTTGTCTTATGGTTTGTACAACTATAGACATGGAAGACCCAAGATGTCTCAACTTATGATGAGATCTAGAGTTGCAGCTCAAGGTTTTACAGTGTTGGCCCTAATTGTGGGTATTGGAATGGGGCTGAACAATCAATGAAATTAACAAACAACTTATTAGAGAAGTAAATATGTGTAAATAGATTCAGCAGTTTTTCAACAGTGTGTCCAATATAAGAGATTAAACAAATAATATTGCTTGATTAAAACTACAAAATTGTTGATGGGGAAGATACTCGTTAGCAGTTCACATAATGATCCCTATATCATGGTTTTGCATTATGGAGCATAACTAGCATTTAATGATGAGGATATTGCAGTACAATTTGCTCTTATTGGGTCAAGAAAAATTATTTTTGATCTCTATAATTGTACTATTCCTAAACAGTAGAATGAATGCAGGGACTCTAAGTAACTTGATAATAATAGAGGTAATGAATACAAAGATGAAGAGTTTTTTTGGAACTCCACATTATTATGTAATGATGTAATATTTATGTAGACTTTAGGTGTATTCATTGCAAATAAATTTAATTATTGTTTCTGCTATGAAGCACTAAATAGACTCACTTTTGAAAGTCTTCCACTCTATTTAATACTGTAAATAGTAAAATCTTTTTCATTACACAAACATCTTGTTTACATTCAGTATCTAACAAAACTTAAAAGAAACATGTGCATGGAATCAAATTTGCTTACATTGATACAGGTCGATATGTGTTTTGGAGCAGGTTTAATACAAATTTGATGCCTTGAATTCCAATATGCCATTAGTTTTTGTTTAGGAGTTCAAATGTCAAACATATATTTTAATGAAATATAATTAGGTACATCTCTAGATTCAATAGAAATATCAAGGAAGTAACTTTTAATATTATATCATTCAAATATCGATGTTACGTGTATAGAAAGATGAAGAACTCTTTGATAAAACTAACTAAGGCTCTGATAGCTAAATGGTTACATCGGCACTTCGTTTGTGTGGGAGGACTTGGTGTGTTGCAGGTACTAAATCAGGTGAAAATTTATAAACCTGCCAAAATAATAAAATTATGGTAACCCATAGTTATTTTTGAAAATTTGTTTTAGTTGTAATTCATTTAGCTACGTCTGAAACAGATCGATAGTAAAGTTATTTAATATTAAACCGGTTTTCTGAAAATCTGATACTATGATGAGAAAGTATTATGAAAGTGAAAGAATAGTATTAATATTATTTTATTATTATTATTCAATATCATTAATCATATTTTTTGATAAATATAAAGTCTGGGTTCAAGAATAGATTCTTGATATTCTTTTATTTGAAAAATCAAGTTCTGAAGCACCTGTTTTTGAGTTATATCTGGTTTAAATCTATTCCTTTTCTTATGGACACATATTCCCTCATTAAAGTACTTGGTAGAATTCTGAATTTAATGTTAAATCGATTAAATCCATGTTATATGGACCAACAATCTGAAATAAATTCCTAGCAAACTACAGGATTTCTATTACATAATTTCGTATGCCATACTCATTAATAATAACGAACCAAAAAAGAGGATTTTTGAGCATTAATAATGTGAAAGGAAACAAGGGAAAAACTTTTTATCTAGCCATAAAGCCGTATACTTCTGACATAAGGGTTTTAGAATGAAGTGCAATAATGTATGGTCTAAACTCTAATTTTATATGTGAATGCACATATATTCTATGAGTTTTCTCACGTAAACAAATATTTTCAATTATTATAAATTTTCTTCCATTTCCTCCAGAAATTATAATGATGGTTTACGATTATGCACCCTGTATATTAAAACTTATTTCTTATATTCAGTGGACTAAAAATACCTGTATTCAAGTTGAAATCTTTTTTAGTGAGAAATACATTCATTACAGATTTCATTTATGAATACCGTCTATTCATCACATGTAGCCGTGAGATGGCGCACAAGCATATTCTGGAATACATGTCTGGTATCGTTTATCGTATTCTTTTTACCTGTCCTGTTGCATTCCCATTCCTTCCATTTCTAGTCTTGTCAGTATGTCATAAGAAACTCGGAGTCAGTCGCCAGAGAGCATAGCAAGCGGGCGCTTCGCGTTTGAATAGCTTGATTTTGTTCAATCGATTCAATGTATTTTTGTTCTGTGATTCGTGTATTAATTCCTGTGTATCATGAAATTAGAAAAAATGATGGAGGAGTAGTTGGCTGCGAGGAATTTCTGTGTTCGTTATTTTTAAAAACCTAACCTCCCCTAAAGTTGTTGCTGGATATTGTGAAGTTGTCCATTGTCAAAAGTGTCAAAAATCTCTTTCAAACTTTGGGATTTTTATCAGTTGATTGAAAATAACTTGAGTGATTCTGTGATTATTTAAAATGTCGAGGTTCACAAGAACCAGTGACGGTCTTCTAAAGATCGAAGAATGTGATATGGTTAAATTGGTCCACAAAAAGCCTATCGTGGAGGTGTACGATGTCGAAAAAATACCACTTGGAAGGTAAGTCTTTACTTTCAGTTTAAAAAAATATGGTTTTAGGTTTTTCTCAGTTTATTCTGAGAAATCGTTGCCATGATATTGCGCGTCCAAACACCTCAATTATTTTGCTTTTAGTGGCTCAAAGTACGACTTCATTTGTTTCAATCAGATGAATATTTGTGAAAAAGATAAATATAAATAGTACTGGTTTCTCCATATCTTATCAGTAATCTGTATGTACTTTGTCATTATCTTCAAACTCGAGAGTTTCCTGATATCATTATGAAAAATTCTACTTGAGATTATCTACTTTTGAAATAAACAATATTTAGGCTTTAGTTGCCAAAATCACCCTTGAAAAATTCTTAATCAGAAAACAACAGGTAGCGGTGTCATATAAAAAAGTATATCATTGCAAGGGTTTCCTATTTTTCTGTTGAACAATAATGAGAAACAATGTGTTTAAGAGTAGTCTGATTTGAAATTTAAGTTTCCAATTTATGATGCAAATGCAAGTTTCAAGTTATGGTATTAAACTGATATAGGTATTGTTAATACTTTTAATTTATCAGTATACTCTTACACTGATAACAATGAAGGAGATGCAAAATATTGAGTCATATGGTCATATAATATATTTTTCAAGGACTATTTAGGTATACGGCATTAAGCCAACTTGTTGGCCACTTTCAAAGAAAAGTGATATTAATAATACAGTTGCACTGAATGAGTTTTGCCATTAAATTCTAAAATTTTCTGTTTTACTTTTAGCAGCAAACAATAAAAGACTGCAAGTAGGTGCTCTGTTACTTGGTTCTGTTTGCCTTATATTCACATTCATTTATTTAAAAACAAAAGTCCCGTAGATTCCTAAGTTTTCTCTTCGTTTCTTCATTTATATTCAGTACCATATAGATGCGAACAAAATAATGATGCAGTTACTCAAGAATTATGACTTTCTTTGTGGATTTACGTCTGAGTAAACACGAAAATAAACATTAACATGTACTCTTTCTCTTCCATAATTGGTACCGAATTTGAGCTCCATCCTACACAAACGCATCCAAGCAGCACATTACTCATTTTAGAGCTCGGCCGTCGTGAGAATATAAAAGAAACTCACCTTTCTTGACGTTGCATTTTTGTGTGTACACAAGAGACTCTTGTGTTATGAGAGTGTAAAAGACACCTCTTGATTCCTTTGGCCTTCATTGCCGTGTGATTTGTAAATATTGCCTATTTGGTTTCGGCGTAACCATAACTATTTTGTTGTAAGACCTGGCAATTGGTGTTGTTGTTTCTGTGGGTGGTATTTCGGTATTATGTGGGCAGTTACATATGTGGTCCTCGATTTCCGATGTGTTTCGTGACAAGATCGATGTCTTATTCGCCTAGAAGACAAGTTCGACCGCGTGTTAGCCGAAGAAACGACGTAATGTATTGCGTATCATTATCGATTTACGACTATTTGGTGTATTTGGCGATTAACTCCTACTTACTGTGTCCAATAAATGTGTAATATGTCTGGGATGTATAGGTGGAGGTCGAGTTTCGTTAGAAATCTGCATACGGCTATAAATCATCACAAAATTCAACACCGTGTAATTATAACTCATATTTCGAAAACTGTTGCCTCAAATTGGAACTAAGTTGGGGGGAAAATCAGGCCTATTTTTCCCTAATCTTCTTCTATTCAATTTACGTGAACTGTACTTTGTTTGCCTTTTATGCATCTATTTTTGGGAAATTGATGGAATCATCGGCAATAACGCTAAAACCATTTATTTCTTGTGAAATAATCATAACTAACGAAATTATATAAATACCATTTCAGTAATTCCTTTCATCCCGATACCAAACCTGAATAACTGCTTCTATCATCTTCATTTTGTAGTTCAGTCGATTTTGGTAGGGAGCAGAGCCCTGTTGAAGAATTTCTTTTCCTTGCAGCTGGCAATTTTTGTTTAAGTGGTACTCCAATATGCATTTGTCTTTTGACTGATCATCGTGCCTTCAATTGGCACCCCTATATGATCAACACCCCTAAAATATTTTTATGTCCGTATGTTTTACAGTTTGCTCATTATATGAAACAATTATGTTGTTCGATTTGATACCTTGTGGACCAGAACAGCCTTTGTTTCTTCAAGCGAACTGTTAAGTTATTTATTGTTGTGCCTGATGCTGCTAAATCTTTGACTAAGCAAAAAACTATCATATCAACAAATTATAAAGAAATGACGATAGGAGTGAGCCTTGTGGCAGACCTTGTTGTGGCTTAAAAGCAGATGATCTTTGATTTTGACTTGGATGAATCTTCCAGTCAGAAATTGATTGATCACTTTCAAAAGGCTGATTGGTCATTGCAATTAGTGCAGATTATATATAAGGCCTACATGCCAAACACTATCGAAAGCTTTTTTAAGTCCATAAACTGATGATAGGTCACGTTTTCATTTCCACATGTTTTATACACTATACAGGTTTTCTGAGTTTCGCCATGATTAGAATTAGAACAGTATGTAAGCAGGATCACAAAACAATGGCGATAATGAATATAACCGTAAAATTTACAAGTGTAAATCTCTAGATCTCGCAGATCCTAACAATAACTGAACGATGTTGCCAAAGTTTACATCTTTCTCAGAGATGGCAACATCTAATATTGTAAGTGTTGATTAACAAAAATGTTACAGTGATGTCAACGAATGCTTTAAAACTTCTCTCATTGTTCACTCATTCTTATGAGGGCCGTTTCAGAAGTAGAATAAGAATATTCAATATCGCTGTGTTAGTTTCGTAACCGTTGACCTGCTGAACTTATCGTTATGCATAAGCTAGTAATTTGCTCTTTTCTGCTTCGATTCCACAATAGAATTCCTAGAATATCAATTCACATCTATATGGAATTCGAACGCGGTGTCATTCCGCGGAATTTTCGTCATTATGCAAACGACTTTTATCTCTCATAACCTTGAAATCGTTGAACTCGACTTTCTGGGGAATTTATGGAAAAATAATGCGGCAATGTTTTGAATCGAGTGCAGCTGAATGGCGATTATAAATTCGTTGGAATGAAATTACTTGTCGCTTTTACTCTGTTTATGTTCGACTCGAGGTACGTGAAACTTTGTTATGGGCGTTAAATCTCAAGGCCTCGTTAGGCAAATCAGTATTTTCACCGATAATGCTTCTTCTTCTAAAGGTTCAGATCCATTTCTACTATAGAAATCTGAAATAGACATGGATCTGGACGGTTTCAAATCAGTCGAAACATTTGTCGATACCGAAATTCCCACAGTGAGCTCATGATTCATTTTGTCATTTTTAGATTTAAATAAACATTTTGCTCTGAAACCTCTACAAATTCAATGTGAAAAATATTTGAAAATAAATAAAATTGAAAAAAAAGTTTTTCACTTTATAGACATATAGAATTATGAACACATATGAGCAGCAGTTAACCAATAAGGAATGAAAAGAAATCGTGATCATCCAGAAACCATTATCCAAGACAAGCTTGTTTTCGATTGGATATTCAGAGTCCATCTTCTTAATGATCCATCTTGGGAGCAGTTAAGAAATAAGTAGTTTTAACTTAAATTTTGCATAAGCCTAAAGCAGGTCCAAACCACAGTCAGCTCATCCTCTATCTGTAACAAAATGGAAATTACAAGCACCTTGGTAAAATTTTATAATATTATAACTATAAACAGGAATTAAATTAATGTCATATAAGAATCGCTTATATCAAACGACATATAAAATAAACATTCATTATAAGACATCCAAATGAGATAACAAACTCCAATAAATATAAATCGTTCCTATAAATTAAATATTTTGAGTAGACAAAATTTTGTTTCGCTCATCCCTCGTATGAAAACGGATATCTTTCAAAAATGTTTAACATAATCCTAAGAATTTCATCATAAAACTATCTTACTTGGAATATGCAATGTTATTGGATATCCAACTAGGTTACCTTTTAGAAAATCTCAAGATATGTAAAAACATTACTAAAAAACACGTTTTAAGAGAGACTTTGCTCGTCAGTACTCAATCACATTTGAAATAATATGTATAAAGAATGTTAAGGAAACCAAATAATTATATATTATGAATAAAATGAAACATTCTTTATACAGATGTCCTTGTGCTATAACAGAGGCCGTTAAATTGCCGGTCAATCTTTAAGATCTATGGTAAACCACAGAACTATTTGTTGAAGGTCACATAGGACACTTTAAATGTTCAGTATGCCAAGATGTTTCTGATTTATAAGGTGAGTAAATATTTTTTGTTGATTGATGTTATATATTGTTTTAAATGTGATTGAGCACTGACGAGCAAAGTCTCTCTTAAAACCTGTTTTTTAGTAATGTTTTTACATATCTTGAGATTTTCTAAAAGGTAACTTATTTGGATATCCAATAACATTGAATATTACGAGTGAGATAGTTTTATGATGAAATTGTTAGGATTAGGTTAAACATTTTTGAAAGATATCCGTTTTCATAAGAAGGATGAGGAGAAACAAAATTTTGTGTACTCAAAATATTTAATTTATAGGATTTTTGTTAACAATTTATATTTATTGGCTTTTGTTGTCTCATTTGGATGTTTTATAATGAATGTTTATTTTATACGTCGTTTGATATAAGCGGTGCTCATATGACATTAATTTAATTCCTGAAGTTATAATATTAAATATAATTTTTTGAAATTAAATATGTAGAAGGCTGACAGAATACATCTGTTAATATTAAAATATTTAATAAAATGAATTACTATGTAAAACCTTTAGTATATATGTTCGATATCTTTATATCTTACGATACAAACTTTGTCGCAAAAGAACTGCTCTGAAAATGACAAATTTTAAATTTTTACCAACAGAAATATGAAAATCAAAATCAAAAGTTAGCGAAGTAATTCAACATGACACACATAATCCAAATACAATACTTTGTATGTCAATATTTCGTTTTGTATGAAACTCTTCAGAAATATCCAATCTAAACTATGACTTTGATGTAAAATTTTTATACTTTTTATAGATCGGGTCTCAACTTCAGAGAATTATTCTGATGAATATTTGAAATATTGAAAAAACCCTTCGAAGAAATATTCAAACTATTTTTATGAACAATAGTAATCAAACATCTAACCCCGACAACGACGACGATGGATCAAAAAATGGTCGATAAGCAGGAAGAAGTCTGCTTAATTTAAATTTTAGAGACGAACTCGGGAAAAAATACGTTCAGAAGTTTGCGAGTCGGAAGTCGGTTAAAATTGGAATCTCTCTGAACCGGATTGCGGTTTTCGCAAGGGTCGAACAGTGTTTCCGACTATCTATGGCGTTGTCAGGGAAGCCATCTGAGCCTTGTTCGTTGGAATCGTTTGGGCAGATTCGCCGACCCGACAAAATAGTGCCCCTCGCTTCTTCGTCGATTCCAGGAACGGTTGCGCCAAAACTGGTCTTTCGACACGATGTTACGTCTTTTACGTCTGTAACTCCTGTTGAAAATTCCGCGGCGCGGCCTTTGCAGAAAGAAAGACAAGGACAATGATCCCTCTCGTCGAGGGCAGGGAGCTTCTTGGTTACCTAGAGATATTTAGATATGAGGCAGTTTAGGGACTACATTTATGCAATGAACTCCTTTAGAACTAGTTATTTTAATTAATACAGTGACAATGTATACCGATATATGAAACACTTAATATGTAATCTTCATCAAAATTCGTTATATGGCCCTCAGAATAGGCCCTCCACAAGTAATACACTTACGTCAACGATTAATTCAACCGTCTGAACGTTTTTTGAACGAATTTTCAGAAATCGACTCCAGTACTCATAGCAATTTTTTTTTGTACTTTCTGTAGACAGAGAAAAGCTGACTCTAAGCAAAAATTTGACATTTGGAACGAGAAAAAGGGCGGTTAGAGCTATATCAGGGGAATACGCTGATTTTTCGATAAGATTTCTTTCTGATGATTAAAGTAAAACAACTTAATTTCCGCTAATTTATTTAATTTAACAACAATTGTTTCATCATGACAGCATGACTTCGTCAGGTGAGTATGGTACTAACTACATATTTGATATTGAGTTCTTTAAATATTCAAAATGTACAGAAAAGAAGGTAGTGGGAATTTACAGTAATTTGTTTTTTCATTATTACACAAGGTTTCAGAAAAGGTTGAGTAAGGGGGATTTATTGAGGTCCGTCTGGTCGTTTAGGAGTTTTTTATTGTATCTGTTAATTTCGAGGGCTTCTAGGTAGTTCAACCTGAGGTTCTTTTTTTTCTAGGTGTAAGATTTTGTAGTTATTGTCAAAATCATGTCCTGTCTCCAAAAGATGGTCAGAATATGTTAAATTTACGTTTTTTCCAAGATATGCTTTTTCGTGTTCACGTATCCTAGTGCCGAAAGATCTACCTGTCTGACCCACATACATATACAGATGGGCAAGTACCGCAGTTTAACCTAGACTCCAGACTTTTTGTTTTTATGGATCAAATCTTTATTATTTTTTATTAAATTTCCTAACGTGTTTCTTGTTTTGAATGAAATATTGCAGTTACTCTTTTTCTTTAAATATCTTGCTATTTTTCGAACTTTTTGTTTATGTACGTTAAAGAAATATATTTTGTATCAATAGCTATTGTTGGATATACAAGCGATATGGACTGTTTAAATTGCATTCGTTTCAATAATTTATTCACAATGAACGGATTGAAAACCATTGTTAAATGCAATCTGTTTTATTATATTCAGTTCTCTCTCAAAATTCTCTTGTGTCATAGGTATGTTGATTAATCTAAATATCATGCTATTAAAAGCTGCAAGTTTTTGAGAATGTGGGTGATTAAAATTTGAGTGGATCGTATTATCTGTACGAGTAGGTTTCCGGAAAATTCAAAAGTCATGTTCATTGTTAATTTTTGAAATTTTTAAATCAAGAAAATTGATGCTGTTGTTTAGATCTATTTAATTGGTGAATTTTATTGTGGGAGATAATGTATTTATGAATACATAATTAATAATAATAACAATTATTCAAAATGTGATCTTGCCTGATAATGCTACTGTGATAGCGAAACAATTGTTGTGAGTTTAACAATAAAAATTTGTGAAAATCAGAATAACCTTATTTCAAATTATTTAATTTGGATTTTCACCAAGTAAGGACTGATACAATTCAATATCTAAAAACATTGCAAGCTGTCTACTGGTACCGGTCAATAAAGATAAAATATAATCCACGTAACGATACCAATAAATGAAATATTTAAAGAAGGGGCTCTCTTGGATTTTGGTTTCCAGTAAGTCCATAAATATTTCTGATAATATCGGACTAAGTGGGTTTCCCATAGTGAGACCATCATTAGCTTTGTAAAATATTCCATTAAATAAAAAATAGTTTTGGTCCAAACCTTTAAGATTTCGATAATCTCTTGTTTTATAATCGGATTAGTTCTATTTTTTACTAATAGCAATTCTATCAGATTTTTTGATTCTTTAACTGGTATGCAAGGGAACAAATTTTGCACGTTGAAATAAATAAGTTAAGCATTATTCGGAATATACTACTCTGTCAAGAAAGTACCGGGAATTTTCAATTAAAACAACATTTTTACATTTAATCGTCAAAATTTATTGGGTCGCCTTCAAAATAGGCTCCATTTGCTCCAATACATCTATGCCAACGGCACTTCCAATTATCGAAACATTTTTTATAGGCGCTTTCCGGGATGGACTTTAGCTCTCGCGCCGAATTTTGTTTTATGGCTTCAATCGACTCAAAACGGGTGCCACGAAGGGGCAATTTTAGTTTTGGGAAGAGGAAAAAGTCGCAGGGAGCCAAATCCGGCGAATACGGTGGTTGCTGAGCACGTTTGTTGAGTTTTTGGCGAGAAAGTCAGTCACAATCGTAGCTCGGTGAGAAGGCGCGTTATCGTCATGCAAAATCCATGAGTTGTTCGCCCACAAATTTGGCCGCTTCTTACGGATACGCTCACGCAAACGTTTCATAACGCCTAGGTAATACTCCTTGTTTACCGTCTGACCCTCTGGAACGAATTCGTAGTGCACTACGCTACGGATATCGAAGAAAACAATGAGCATCACCTTCATTTTCGAGCGGCTTTGGCGTGGTTTTTTCGGTTTCGGCTCATTTTTTGCCACCCATTCCGATGATTGTTGGCTTGTTTGCATATCGTACTCGTAAACCTAGGTCTCATCACCAGTTATAATGCGTTCCATGAATGTAGAATCGGAATTACAGCGATCCAGCATGTCTGAAGCAACCTGTTCGCGATGACGTTTTTGAAGAAAATTCAGGTCTTTCGGTACGAGTCGTGCGGCCACCTTTCTCATGCCGAAAATATCAATCAAAATCGTACGTGCGGACTCGTGGGATATCTTAAGATCATGTGCTATCTCTCTCAAGCTGGTAGGACGGTTTTCCAGCACCCTTTCCTTAATTTTATCGACGTTATCTTCGATCGAAGCCGTCGATGGGCGTCCACTTCACGACCGTCCTTGAAGGCTCTGTACCACTGATATGCACGAGTTTTCGGTAGAGCATTATCACCAAAGGCCTTTTGCAACATTTTCAATGCATCGGCACACGAAAATTCATTTGCAATACAAAACTTTAAACAAATTCTTTGCTCAACGTAATCACCCATAGTAAAAATCGGCACGCACTCTGACATCGACTGACTTAATCAGCTGTTGCAAACACACTAGTTGACAGATCCCGCTCCAGCTTGGCATAGTAATTAAGGACAGTGGTACCAACCTAGGAAAAAAAATTTTTACCTGCCTCATTGCCCCGCCAGATTTAAATCGATAATTCCCGGTACTTTCTTGACAGAATGTATATTTTTCATTTTCTCTATTAGGTTATATGAATTTCTAATGGCAAATTTTGGATGAAAGTTTGTTGCTTTCTGAATAATTTTGATTAGTTCTTTCGATAATTTATATAATTTATATGTATAATTTCATTCACCACAGCACCTTCATATAAATTATCGAAAGAACTAATCAAAATTATTCAGAAAGAAGATCCCCGGATCTATCGCCTATAGCGCATGTTTGACATAATGGGTAGAAGGCTTGGAAATTTACCCCAGCCCCATTGGACTTTGGCGGCTCTGAGACATGAACTACAGGTAGCTTGGGATAGTATACGTCAAGAAGAAATAGACCATCTTATTGCATCAATGCCAAGACGTGTTGGGCAGATAGATAATCGTGGTTGACAAACACTGTATTAACAAATTTATTAAAAAAAATTGGGAACCCCTCGTTTTTTTCTTAAAATTTCAATCATTTACTCCTTGCTATACTATCTATGTTTTACCAAAAAAAAAATTATAATTTAAACTGCCCCTTCTGGATGTTGCAGTTTCTTTGTCAGTTATTTTATTCGGCTGAAAAAACATCTCTCAAAACTTTCTACGTGCGTTTGTCACGAACCAATCTGCACATGCCGCAGTTTTACCGGTGCCATCAAGACTACATATTCAATCTCGGTGGTACCGACCTTACCCAAATAAGCCTCTTCATTCTCGAATTCTTCATATGAATGAAAGAGGACGATACTCGAATCCGAAATTGACAATCGGCGAGAGAAGGATGTTGACGATGACTCGTGTCTCTGTTTCTTGTACAGTTAATCGAAGTCGATAAACGCCGTGGGCGCTGTTCGAGATGGCAAGTAGGTATCCCACAATGGTCAGAACGTCCGATGCCTGGGGCTGAAACCGTCTCGCTTTTACGTAGTCCCACACGGTCTTCCTCGGCGAAAAGTGCCGTCTTCTGGTTAGGTTAGTCTTGTTTTTTCTTATCTCGATAGGAATTTCGGTTACTTTCGAATAATGAAAGTCTGGGCAATCTAGTGGGGAACAGAATATAAGAGAGTATAAGAACTACTCATGGGAGGAAGATAATAGCCAATTTTGACGATGCCGTCATTAATTCTTCTATCTATAAAATGCAGAAATGTTTTCATTTCAGTGACCAGCGGATACTGCGCAAAATTTGGTTTGCAAACGAAACTACAGTCTAGAAAGTATCCGGAAAAAACAAAGTTCAAATGTAATTATATAGTATATATTTTTAATTCTTAAATTAGAAAATTATAACAAAATATTCATTTTATTTACTTATACAACCTTCATTTAACTGTAAACACTTGACTAAACGTTGAGGTACATCTGAAACTAGATCACCTCCATAATTTTAGGTGATAGTAGTCCAGGACTGTAAAACTTACTGATTTAAATCATCTTTATTTCGTGGCGCCGCTCGTTCAACTTCAATCTTCATTAGTCCTCATATGTTTTCAATGGGACTTAGATTTGGTGAAGCTGCTGGCCATGAAATGGTTGTCACTTGGTGTTCTTGCATCCAAGCTTGAGTATAGGCGGAAGTATGACATCTTGCATTATCCTGCTGAAAACGCCACCCCTCTGGATAAAAAGCATGCGCCGTTTCAAGGAAAAAATCGTTTAGAATGCCACAATACTTTTCACTATTAATAGTACCATCAACTATACAGAGAGGCGCTGAGATATTACTTCTCAAACCATTATTTTGGTGGGAAATTTGAACAGTAACAGGTGGTTTTGATAGGATTTTTAAGTGATTTCCACCAAGTTGGAAACAACTTTCATCAGATATAAAGACATTATTAAAATAATCTTCTGGAAAATGTTGACAAAATTCTATCCTTCGTTTCTTTTGTAAAGGGATCATTAGAGGGATGTTTTTGGTTTCCTTGATATGTAACCTTGTCTTTGCAGTCACTTACGAACGGTTTCTGGACATACTTTTATATTTCGTTGATTTCCAAATCTTTTAGCCAATTTGCGTAACCCCAGGCGCTTATTGTGTCGTCCTAAGGCCAATAAGGCGTTTAAATTGTTTCCTTTAATCTTACGCGTTCTTCCTGAAACTGGTCTGTGTCTCATATACATGCCATTCTTTATCCTCTTCATTGTCTCATATTCAGCACTATTTCCCAGTTCAGTCAATTCCACTAATTTTTAAACGTTTCGAAAACCTTTTCATTACAAATTTCTACCTGTTTTTTTTCTAGTTGCGACACTATTTCATAAATTATATACCTGTTGGCAACCAACAATATTTCAGAATTAGTGTTGCCATGCAACTTTGGCCATAGCCGACTATCTGCACAACCTATTTCATACATTACTTTTGTCTTAGAATGTTAAGAAAAAGAAGTATATTAAAATTATGAAAAATAATTTATTCCGGATACTTTCTAGAAGGACTATATGTGGTCCCTTGAACTTACATCCGAAATCAGAATAGGTCTTAGTTTGGAAATTATGGTTCGAAAATGCTGTATCTCCAGGCCACTTTATCACCATAAGGACATTCACTCCATCCTTTCATGTAAATACACAAATAATCAAAGCAAAGTTTTATATTATGGAACAAAAATAATACCCCAAGAGTAGTAAGAATATCAGGAGTAGAGCTTTAATAATAGAAAGTTCTACAATTCGAGACAGTGCAACATACATCTGTATAACAATTCTAAACTCAAATAAGCCTGATAAGGTATTGTTGATCGCTGGGACACAAGTAGGAGACATGCGCACGTTTCGAAACATGTTGATTTTTCGTCAGTGCCCTGTTATGTTCAACGATTATAAATCAGCCACGCACTTTTATTCGTTTTGCAGGAACATCAAAGCATTTATCATAGACTAGCGTCATCTAGTGCACGCAAATATACATACACAATATAACATAGCGAGCTAATTCAAACAAAGAACTGTATTCACGATATTTTCTAACATTACAAACGGAGAAAACTTTCCTCATGCTCAAGTCAGTTCCTATTGCGCCATGATGCTCATAATTAACACATTTATATTGAAATAAATTAATTCGGCTGATAATCTGTAGCAAATATTAATGAGTGATATGAGCGATGGTAATGGAAAGTTCTACAAATCAATATACATCTGACGAGGATTAAACAAGTACCCACGTCTGTCAATGCTCTATTCCCAGATCACTCATTCCTTCTAGAGTTTGCATTTTGAAGTCGTGTTCATTTCGAGTGTGGCAACATTTTTGTCATTCGTGCTTTGACAAAAAAATAGTTTAATATTTGACTTTCACAATCCACCCAACGAACTGCTATACAGAAAGATCAAGAACGGAAAGACTGAAAAATTTAAATGAAAGATTTTTAAAATGGGTGCAAGAACTGGACCCAAAAGAATCAATTTTTACATACAATATATTTTTTTTACCTCCAATATAATTAAATTTTATTTAGATATTTTAATATCTACAGATAAATTCTGTTAGTCGTTGTGCTATAACAGAGGCCGTTAAATTGCCTTTCAATCTTTAAGATCAATGGTAAACCACAGAACTATTTATTTCTAGTCAACATGAGACTCCATTTAAATGTTCAGTATTCATTTTCCAAGACGCTTTCTGAATTGTTAAAGGTGAGTAAATATTTTTTGTTGATTGATGTTATATTATATTGAATAAGATTGAGTACTGACGAAGCAAATTCTCTCTTAAAACTTGTTTTTTAGTAATGTTTTCACATATCTTGAGATTTTCTAAAAAGTAACTTAGTTAGATATCCAATAATATTGAATATTCTAAGATAGTTTTATGATGAAATTCTTAAGATTATGTTAAACATTTTTGAAATATATTTATTTTCATAAGAGGGATGAGCAGAAACAAAATTTTGTCTACTGAAAAAATTTAATTTATAGGAATTTTGTTAACAATTTATATTTATTGGATTTGTTATCTCATTTGGATGTCTTATATTGAATGTTTATTTCATTTGTCGTTTGATATGAACAGTGCTTATATGACATTAATTTAATTCCCGAAGTTATAATATTGAATATAATTTTTTGAAATTAAATATGTAGAAGGCTTACAGAATATATCTGTAAATATTAAAATATTCAAATAATTTTACCTTCTATCAAGTATAAACCTCGATTTATTTTATAATTGAATGTATAGGGCTGAAGGACTTCGATCGATGGTTTTTGACTTTGATAAATAAAAACAGTTATTATTATTTGACTTTAAAGAAATTGATCGATTTACGTTTGAATAAAAGTGGGAAATGTTGAAAAATGATTTCCAAAGGGCTGAATTTTCTATCCAAACACTTAGAATGTTACGTGGAAAATTCAGTACAAATGAAACGGCAATCATGATTGAGCCCCAAACAATCGACAATATACTGAAACATTGGTTGAAATGAAACGATCCCAATTCAAATTCTTCGAAAACAACAGCTGACGTCCAAACCGACCCCAAGGATTTCGCAAATGTCCGACGAATCGCCTGACTCATCATTGCCGCCGTTCGAAACCTTGAAAAACCGTGCATTTACGAACGAATGTTAAAATCCATGAATCATGCTCCTCCTATGTGTTTTGTTCTCGGTTGCGGAACTCGAAGACCGTTTAAACCCTCCGGCCACAGATATCGAAAGGTGGTCGCGCGTCTTCTTCTTCTGCTCAGCCGTGGGCCGGCCGAAATGTGGGCCAGAGGCCGCGTTCGGAAAGTCGGCGATGAAAGGAACGTACCAATTCTAGAATGCGGGCCGGAGCGTTTCGTCCGGAAATAACCATTATTATTTAACGAGCCGATAGGAGAGCACAGGCCTGTAATCTGCCACTTGTTGGTAGCGATCTCACAACGTGGTCACACAACTTGCGTCCTAGGTCCATATTTTATTATTCGGCGAACGTAGTGACTGCCGTGGACTGGTGACCCAAATTGAGTACCCAGTGAAGAAATTAATGTTTCATCGTTTGGAAATATGGTCGTTAGACAAAATTTGGTTTCATGTGGAACGTCTGTCAATGCAGACAAACCAATGAATAAATTTAATTTATCCAAAACACACAAGTTACCGCAGCCACCCCGTTCATCGGATTTCAATCCCATCGAATGTGTGCTAGACAAGAGGCTGTCCACTTTGCAACATCCCGCACATACTCTGACATAGTTTATCCATGAAGTTCAAGAAGCTAGGAACGAGGTGCAAAAGGAGACATTTACCACTTCCTTTCGGCTATGCTTAGACGTCAAACACATCATGATTTTTTTTCAAATTACTTATTAATAACATTTCTTGCAAATGCTTTCGTTTTCTCAAAGTTAAGAGCTTATTAGAAATGGTCAAATCAATTCTTCAGCACATTGTCGTTTGTTTGCAGCTCAATCTCATGAATGGCAACTTCGATTTAATGTTTCAAGGCATCATCGTGAATTCTACTGGTTAGGTTACTGACATGTGAGCGTGGCTCTTTCACCAGGTGACTATTCAGCAGTCTCCACAATCTGACCAGGAAGCAGATAGTGTCATAAGGATACGCCTTATCATCGCGCATTAGCGAGAACCACTCTGAAGAGTTGAACCCACCAAGCTTCCAGTTTCGGCTTCAGTCCGAAAACGTACACCATGACTGGTAGCAGCGAAGCACTATCCAACCTCTACTGGCTCTGCAGTGTCAGTACCCGAATTGTTTTGTAACGCAACTCACTCGCCGAAGGGGCTTCTTATCCATCCCCACCCCCTCCCCGAACACAGTCTCATGAACCAAGATAGTCTAAAGAGTTAATGCCTCAATTGATCCTGGCACCGTCAATCCGGCCTGTACGTCAAGACCCACGAACCCTTGTGAAGTCTTTCAATTGATCCTGCCACACACCGGTCCAGTAACTGGCGCGAGTGACATTGCCTTAGACGTCAAGACTTAATCCTCCATTTCAACGGGATAAAACTAGGATCTTAGTCAAGACAAGCACCCTCAGCGCGTCAAGCAACAATGTCATGGGGGACGTTTCAAGGCATCATTCGTTTCTGGATGATTACCGTAACACTTATCCTTAACGAATCCCCACAAAGAATAGAACTCCGAGATGAAGTTGATCTTACTGGAAAAATGCTCATCTTCGGCCATGCGATCATTAGCCCATTGAGCGAAGTGGAAACGCATCGGATGGTTACGAGGCTTCACTTCTTGCTTAAGCTTAAGTGTTAGTTTATGTGAGTTAGGAGATCAGTTGTGTTCTTGTTAGACGTTATTACTGCATCTTTAAGCCACCCTAGGTACAGTACTGTTAATTTTTGAACCAATAGTTAATTGCTAGTCCATCATCTTGGCGAAAAAATTTCTTTACTCTCCAAGATGTGAACTGGCACAGAAGAGTATGTGTATGTGTATGTGAGTATGTTATAATTGTTTTCTGTTTCCCGAGTCTCTTCCTTATGGTATCGTGGAATCTCAGAAATTGCTCTATTCACGATTTGTGCTGTAGGTTCTCAGATGATTAGTTTCTTGGCAGTGTTTGAAAGTGATATTCTTCATCATCACGGACGAAATCAACTTGCAGTCGTTTCATATCTACCACGATCGAGCCTTGTGGAATTTCCCAATCTCCCCATGACCAAGCTCGTGAGATCTCAATCAAACAATAAATTAATATAATACGATAGCCTTCAATTAGCGTGGACGCCTTAATTGATGCTACCGTCAAATATCATCAGATAAAGACTTGAGTAGAGACAGAAGAAAATGTCGAGACCTATCTGCGAATCGTACCCCGTCTCGATGTCTAATGGAGGGATACTGCTTGCGAAATAAGCCGATAAGTAATTATGATAATGGCGAAACGATAATGATGTGCCGCTAATTAATTTGCTCTCGACGAAGGTACGTAACGTAACAATGAACTAGAGTGAGTGAATGAATAAGAACTGGTTCGAGAGATTGTTCGTTGAGTTCGATTTTCAGAGACGTCTCAATTAGGGAGGTCTGGTGGAAAATGAATCAGCTGAAAAGATCGTAATTTACCGAAGAAAAAACAGTGCGAATACTTAATGATGAATTTTCTTGTTTGAAAGTGAATTTAAACATACCTACTTATATATTACTAAACATTAGGGGAAATCACTAAAATTACATTGAAAATAACGAAGGAACTGAAACACGTTTATCAGATATGAGAACGGGCGCACCCCCACATTTTACAATGTAAAACGCCTAGTTTCTATCAGATCGTGAAATCTCTCTTTTGGGCACTGACGATATGAATCTTTTTATTTCTCTTATATAACCATATATGTTTTTGAGCAGTTTTATTGTTTTTGGAATTGTGTTATATATAGTTGACGCAAGGAAAGGGTAACTACTTTGTGTAAGGCTCGTCAGCATCAAACAGGCCTTATCATGGTTTCATGCACTAGTCACATATTTTCCTAAGATAACAGGAACTCGCGTCCGATGGTATCTAATAGCAGCTTGTAAGTAGTAGAGTTGTCTTAAATCCAACACTCTACTGGGAACAAAGCATTGCTTCCATAATACTTAGGTCTCTTGAATATCAACTGTAAGATTCTCTTCTGCAGAATTTCCAGTGACTCGGTATGCTTTTTCACAGCAACTCCCTAACAAGTTATAGCATATCGGATATGACTCTCTAAGAGAGTGAAATACAGCATTTTCAATTGTGGCGTAGGTAGTACCCTGGAATCAAACCCAAACTTGTATGACAGAAAGTGTAATTTATTGGTCAAATTCTTTATGTGTTCTGACCATTTCAGATTTGAGTCCACCGTGACACCTAGGTACTTAACCTTAGTTACACCTTCAATTGTATAATTTTCCCCCATACTCGAGATTTTGAGGTCAAACGACGGGCGTTTCTTTGAATTGAAGCTTATTGGCAAATACTTTGTTCTGTTCAAATTTATAGTTGAAAGCTCGTAATCCATCCAAGTTTTATGATCTTAAAATCATTTTCCGCTATTGCTTTTAATTCATACCTATCCGCCGCCTGACAAAATATCACGGTATCGTCAGTGAATCCACCAATGTCGCCTACAATATCCAACTTGAACAGCGTATCAACATATATGTTGAAGAGTACAGGCCCTAATGCCGTACCTTGGGGAACACCGTATTCCACTATTTCAGAACCGCTTGTTACTCCGTTCATTCTCATATTTTGAACCCTATCTGTCAAATAACTACTGAATAGATCCAGTGGTGTACCTCTTACTCCTATGTCTTCCAAGGAGTCCAGATGTCTCGAATTTGAATTTTGAGTCGAAAATGGTTTCAAACGTGGCTCTTACCTAGTTTGCGAACGAGACCAGTATCAATCTTATATAATTATATCACATCAACCAAACGGGCTCTCTAGCAAATATGATAATAACTGCAGAAAATAAATGTCCACTTGGAAACTGGTTGAGGCTCTAACTGGAATAGAACACAAAAAACAAGGATTTACCTATAAAGATCAAAGAAACTTAATAGTTGGCTGAAGATTTCATTGAGTTATTCACAACTATTGGACCAAATTTGGTGAAAGATCTCCCATCTGGAAAATCTATAAGACAGCAAAGATAAATAAAATATTACTTCCCTGCATTTGTAGTAACAAAAGCTGCGGAAGTATCAGTGGTGAAAAACTTAATAAAAAGAACACAAGCGGCTATGAGTTTTTTTAAGTGCTTGAATAATCTCGTAACCTTTATCCAGACTAATACTCTTAAGGAAGGTATTTTCCTGATGGATTGGAGGTGACCGTGGTTAAGCCTATCTGTAAAAAAGAAAAGGAGGATGGTTTAGTAAATTGTTGACCGGTAAATTCGGAGTTCCTTATCGAGATTATTGAGTTGCTATCCATCTGTTCAATTTTTTCAAAATGTTTAACGTCATTTCGAAAACCCTCTGGAGTTGCCACACGCCTTTAAACAGGTTCAGTATATAAGAGAATCACTCTTGTTTGGATACCGAGCCACTCAAACTATTTGGATAACGAAGAGGTAGATCTGCTGGCGTTTGCTGGAGCTACGCTGGCTCTGGTAGACCCAGATTCCATTCCTGGGAATACCACATGAAGTGGCTAAGCGGAAGATAACAGGCAGAATGAATGCAAGGCTAGAGTCTTTCTGGCTGGGCCATCCTGTTCCTTGGAACAGCTTCGAACCTAGCGCTAAGTCTGGATAGGGCCAAACTAAAAACCCTTGTCTAAATTATCAAGGTCACTGGAGGCTTAAAGTGCATTTGCACAAAACCGGTCTGGCTGAAGACAATGAATGCAGGCTGTGCCTTGAGGACACTGAAACAGCCATGCACATCGTCTAAGAGTGCCCAGCGGTGAGTCGCATCAGATTCGAAGTCTTTGGTCAGTTTATAGCCCAATGCGAACTAAAAAAATTACCCCCAAACAAGATTATCGGTTTTATCCAAAAACTGGATCTCATCGGGGAAATATAAATCATAGGTTAACCACAATAATCCGTGTGGACGCAGTGGTAGGGTGGACAGACGTCATTTCAAGTTGTTACCATTGATACATGTGATAGATACAACTAATTCCATAATACGAAGTTAAACAATGATGTTTTAAGGTAGGATTATGCTACGAGAAATGAACTCCTTTGGTATTTATGCAATATAGTTTAAATGCCCTGAACTATGAAGATTTGGTTCTACGCTCAATAAATCTACTTTGGAGATATGCTTCTGGGTTCGACCATTCTGTTTATGCAGTAAAATGCCCTCTGCAGGTACGCCAAGATAAAATTGTGCTGGCATTGAGTTTGGCAGTGTTTTTGAAAACGTGCAGTATAAAAATACGCTACACATGTAACGATAAAGCGTCATTGCGATCAGATGGCATCTTGTCCACGCGTATCGTTCCATTGTTCCTCGGTAAAACCTAACGGTCAAACCTTCTGTTGGCCTCCCTCGCTCGACGCTTCTGAGAGGTTCAGCGCCATTCGTGACATCACGTCTGCCATGTTCGGGTCATTTCTCGATTAGTCTCGTTGTCGGGCGATAGGAACAATGCCCTTAAATAGGTTTAAATTTATTGTTGCGTATACACACAAACACGTTGGAGAATACGTGATTCTGTATGGGATTTTCAGACCAGAGCCGCTTTGTTCTGCGTTGAAAGTTACACGGCCGGCACAATGGGTGGAAATTGTCTCCGTTAACTCGGATCAGGTAGCTATAGGTTGGTGGTCTTTTGTTTCAGGAAGAAATGGACGGCGTTATTCTAAGTGCGTTTCATACGCGTGTTCATTACGTGTGTCATGATAGAATTATTAACAGTTTTGTGCTTTTTCTTTCCAAATTACCTGTTGTTGATATGTTCGTGAAGGCTGTAAGGATGGATTTAATTGCCTACATTCACGTACGCTGAATTCTTATAATCCTAGGACGTCCTATCAGATCACTCATAATTCTCGTACGGTGATAACGGTTATTATACAATAATCGGCCTTGTTGCGATATTTTACGGTAATCATTATTTCACTAATTGAAACTATCAAACCAGTGCGGTCACTAACATTAGCTGATTCGACACCAAGAAGTGTGGTTGAGACCTGCATAATATCATAATTCAACCATTACAAGTATACAAACGATATCATGTCTCATCGACAAAGGTTCTATTCTCGAAAATTCCATCGCGAATTTTGCATACTGAAATTTTCAACTTTGTACCGAATAATATGTTTTTGCTGGTGGTTTTACTTAAGTATGAAGAAAAAGGATGCCGAAAGTTATCGTATTTTAAGGGATGTCATGCTCTAACTGAACAAACGATTGAGACGTGGTTTGCCTGATTTAAAAGTGGCAATTTTGATTCGGACGGCAAAGAACGACCCAGAGCGCCACTGAAGTTTAAGTGCCGAAGGATGAGACAAGTCTTAGACCAGATGAATGGAACAAATACTTCACCAACATCGGAGCAAGTATTTCAGAAAGATGTAAAGTACAAAAAAATCCAATCAATCTCTTGCGTAAAACTAAGATTAAAACTGTCTTGTCTATCTACCTTCATGAATGCACAATAATAGAACTCAGGAAAGCTGATATCAACCATGTTGAAGGCGATTTTCCGTACATTGAGGTACCATTATGTAGTATGCTCACCAACTCTCTAAAAGAGGGACACTTTCCGGATCAGTTGAAGAAGGCTAAAATAGTACCCGTCCATAAAAGAGAAAATATGGGATTACCAGAAAACTATCGTCAAGTATCGATACTTCCTGTGTTCTCAAAATTGTTTGAGATAATAATAAAAAATAGATCACTGAGTTTCTTCAAACATCACAAAATTTTCTGCAAACAACAGCATATGTTCTTGATGGGCAAATCAGTTGAGACGGCACTGAAGGAGGTGCTTGAAAATATAGGAGAAGTTTTTGATGGGGGACAAAAATCTAGTTTACAGGCATGCGACTTATCCAAGGCTTTTGATAGTATTTTACACTCTGTGCTTTTAAACAAGCTTGAATACTATGGAATCAGGGGTGAGGTTCTTGACCTAATGAAAATTTATCTGACAAACAGGATGCAGAAAACAAGCTTGGTTGGTAGGTCTTCTTGTTGGGAGACTGCGAGTCATGGTGTACCGCAGAGTTCTGTGTTGGGTCCCCTTTTGTTTGTGATATACATAAATGATTTGACAGCCAATGTGAAATCAGATCAAACCGTCCTCTTCGCTGATGACACTTCGTTTCTGAATAAAGGGATGTACAACCAGGAATTGGAAGAAATTGACAAGAAGACACTAAAGGAAGCCCGGTATGGTTCAGCGCAAACAAAATTATGATGAACAGTTCTAAAACACCTTTTTTTTTTCACAAAAAATTGTACCTGACTCGCCATGAAATTTTTGATGGGTTAAAAAATGTTTCCATATTCTGTGATATGTACTGTATTGGGAATTAATATGAACTATTATTATTATTATTGAAAGGATGTAGAATTAAAGGCAAGGCTCGAGGAATATTGCAAGAGGAACTTGCAAAAACACTTGGAATCACTCAACCATCGTTTAGCAATGGGAATGATCTGAAAGCGACGAAATTGGGAGCCGTATGAACTGAAGTCAAGAGATTTCGAACGCTGTTTTTCACGTGTGAACAACTGCTCCACCGGCAAAAAGAAAAGTGTTTCGCATCGTGACTGGCGATGAAAAATGGGTCCATTACGGTAATCCAAAAAGTTCGGCAACGTATTGGATACCTCATCATCAACTGTTAAGCCGAATATTCATGGCGAGAAGATAAGGCTGTGTGTTTGGTGGGACCAGCTTGGTGTATTAGGAGCTGCTACAATGGAACGAAAGGATCAAACGGAGGTCTACTTATGACAGTTGATGCGTTTGTACCGAGCATTGCGAGAAAAACGATACATGTTAAGTCGCCCGTTAAAACGTACTAAAAAACACTCAAATGCGAAATCTTATCCAACCTGTACAGCCCAGACACAAGAGAATAATTTTGCCTTATGTTTGTCGTTTTTCTACGAAATTTCTGCATTGGTGTTAAGTCGAGAAAAGAACCTGATACTCATGCAGCAATTTTGTAACCTAGAATTAAGTTCTACCGCAAAAGTGCTATCGCAGGAGTGATAATGAAATTTACAGGGTCACTTGCTTATCTCGGCATTATTCTAATCTATTGTTGTTCTATTTTGTCAACTCTACATTTCCATTTCAAACAAGCGTTATTTATCTAAGCAAATGTTTGATGACATTTTTTCCGTTTCTAATTACAACGACGTGAATTGCTTTTTAACGTGTTCATCATTTCCAGGCCACTTATCGAAGAAAACAAGTTCTAAATGCACTTGACGTAGAATGTTAGAGTTTTTAGTGAAGTCAACGGAGAAGAGTGCACAATAGCGGATCCACTTTTCAGTCGCTTCGCGCAGGTTGTCAGCCGTTCTCTATCCCTTTATACAGGGTGTTCCAACGAAAATTTGACCCCCCAGATTTTGAAAATTTCAACTGGGTTGTGCACAGAACATAAATAACTTTCAAACTAATAACCAACACTCGACATCTCTTCCCCATTCAACTAATGTTGGGCGTTGATGCCATCTTCATGGAGGTGGTTTTTATGGAACAAACTCATGATGGAAATTCTTCCCACTCGAAACAGAAGAGACCTGTTTTTTAAAATCTTCGAAAATTCTTCGTTTCTGAGTTCTGGGGGGGTCAAATTTTCGTTGGGACACCCTGTATGTGCACTAAATCCAATGTTGCCAGATAAAGATAGGTTTCCCGGGGCATTGATTATATGGCTTTTTTCAAGACTGGCGGGAATTTTAAATTACACACTGGACATTTTTAAATTAATAATTAATTATAATTATAATTAATTAAATTAAGTATAAGACTAAGTTGAATTTTGGAGGCAATTTGTCGAAGAAAATAGTGCGTCTTACGGAATACGGTATCCCAAGATTTTGAGCACGTGTGTGTGTATATATAAACATATCGACAAAATTCAATTTGAACCAAATATCAATAATAAAACCGAATCATGAATAAAAGAAGATGTTAATCAAAATGAATTCAACGGAGTTCAATAAGTTCTTCGCCTCTGGCGGTACAGTTGTCCATATATGAAACGATAATAGCTATATTTCATTAAATCGGTCCGATAGTACCTACTTGTTCTCGCATCACCGTTACGTGTACAATATGGACGACAGAGCAGATGCCTGTCTATCGTATTTCATGATTGGAAAGGTGCAATTCTGAAGTGGGTACGATATTCTCGTAGGTCATGTATTCAAACCCAGTTTTTAGTATGTCGCTTCGCATGCCTTCCTGTTTTCATCATATTGTCATTCCTTCGGATTTGGCTCGCATGGGTTTCATTTTTATCTGGACCCCATTGTGTATCAGGAATTTTATAAAGCTTGAGTTACCGTTCATTCATCAGCTGTTTCTGAAAGTGTGTAAGTTGGTGAAATAATGCGGAAATTCCAGAATGATATTTCCCTTCAGTTTCATTAAGCGATTCTATTTATATTTATTGTTTTTGTCAGCATCCTCCAGTTTTTCCTATTCGTCCAACAACCATAATTTGTTTCAACTCAAAATCTGAACGTTAGTTCAATTTAAATACTCCAAATCCGGAAATCGATCCGATAAATTTTTTTTTCGAAGTTGATGAGCAGCTGTCTGTCCTTCTGTTACGGGGGAATAAAGATCGACTTCTCGAGTCTTGTGCTAGTTATAGCGCTTTCTGTCGGTTGACCAGAGTAGGAAAATATTCTCTTTTATGGCGAGTACTAATTATTTAACCTAATCACTTCCTTCTTTGACTTTGTAGATAGTGGTTCAAAAATTACCGCAAATCAGGTCGTATGTTAGCAATTACTCGTTCAATATTGGTCTGTTAATCGTCTAAATTTGGTGGATGATTGCTGTCAACCAATGACTTGATATAACCCCAAATAAAGAAGTCCAATGTAGTTAAATCGCAGGAACGAGGCGGATAATTTATCGGTCCATTTCTTCCGATTTTTTCTAAGCACGATTTACTGAATACACGACGCTTTAACTGATCTGTTGGTTTGAGTTCTTGGGTTAAAACAATTTTGTATGGCTGTAAACCAAGATCCTTTCGAAAAATTCGCCACAAAGACGCCTGGAAGATGCCTAGTTCTTGTGAACGTCGAGGAATCGATAAAGTTTGGTCTTCACGAACACTTTCGCGTACGGCAGCAATATTCTTTTCACTTCTTGCATTTCTTTGTCTCTCTGGCACTGTAACATCATGAAGTGTAAAATTTATTTCAAACTTCTTCACTGAAGGTTCAACTGTTCTTTTATCGGGACGATTATAACGACCAAAAATTGGAGTTAAAGCACGTAAGGAAATAACAGATCCCAAATTTTCATAATAAAGGATTATTTGTAAACGTTGTTGGAGTGTGAACCTATCCATTTTTAAATGGTAGACATTGACGTCACAAATAAACAGTAGCTGCCATGCGTGAATAATGTCAATTTAAATATGGGGCGTTCCCATTGAAATACCCTTTATAACATGTATATGAGACGGTAATTTATTTCCACAAAAATGTTTGTACTACTACAACAATAGTTGCTTCCATTATTTGGTCACGTACCTGAAAATGTATTTAAACTCGGTTACACTGAATACCACCAGACAGTACAATGTAATACCTGAAGAAGCCACATCGTGGTGAAACAATTGTTGTAGTAGTACAAACATTTTTGTGGAAATAAATTACTGTCTCATATACATTTTTTTAATTAAAATGAGTTTCCACCAAGTAAAGACCGAATCTATCAAATACCCTTTATAACAGCTTTGAGCCATTTTTAGACAGGATTATTTAAATTGTGACAGTTAGGCCGTAATCCCTTTTGTGCAATGTAGTTCTAGCAAATCTAACCTTTTATAAATCTATATGACACAATCTATACGATTTAGGTCTGATGAATTTCCAGGCCATCCCAAAAGAGTAAATAACCTAGTTCTTGTTATAATTCAACATATTTTCAGAAATAACATGGCGCTGAATTTTGATGGAAGATTGGTTTGTCAATTAATTGCATGGTCCCTTTGAAGTTTTCTGGTCAAACATATTTCCAACTTTTGTTTTCCGGCAGTACTTTCTTGAGATATTGTAATAAATGAAATCAAAACTGGCTATTTCTCGTCATAATCCTGATATTTGGATGTTTACTCTATCAGCCAGATATATAGAGTGACTGATAAATCCGTTGCCCCATATTCATTTGAGTAGTTAGTTTCGTACCTACCATAACGAACCAGCATTGGTTTCTCTTCTTATCCTCTCTAATGGATCGCTAGGAGCTAATATCGCTCTCAAGGTTTTCAAGCGATCGAACAGATCAATGAGATTATCGATCGATAGCGATTAAATCCAGATACGTAAACGGCTATTTGAAGCAAAAATTCCGCCGTAATTACTGTGACCCCGATATAGCAGATGAATTTTGGGCAGAGAGCGGTCTTCATTAAACGAAACGAGGTTGAACGTATGATGTTGGCCGTGGTAAGAGGCCCTTATTTTTGGGGCACATAAATTATCGCGTTGGACGGCTTGATCCACTTGTAATGTTCCTCATGGGATGTAGATGAATATTTCAGATTCTTCAAACCTTTGTGAGTTTATACTTGTTCATATTGTTTATATGTTGATAACTCCTGCTTGCCCCTTCAACGTCGGAATTATTTTATTCCGTAAATTTACTGATTCACAACGAATAGCATCCACTTAAAGCTACTTGTGGTACTTGTTCCACTGATGAGATACCAACAAGCATTGAAACATATATGACCGCTGCTTATGCCTCGATAATCAGCAAAACCTGTTCTGGCGCACAGATGCAAGTTGCATTGTACCAATTCAAAAAAGTTTCTGCTTGCCATAGCTCATACTCCTCATCGTGGGCCATCTAGCGTTTGCATCTTGAGGTATTGGTTAATTCGAGTCTGGCAACACATCTGCCATTCGTGTTCTGACAGAATGTTAAATGAACATTTGACATAAACGAAATGGATTGATTTACGCTCGAACAAAACTGGAAAACTTTAAAAATTTGTTTCCAAACTGGTGAAACTTCTATCCCAACTATTGGAAATTTGCGGCAATTCGTGGAACTCATTTTTGTTACCCCGACATGAATGTCGACAACGTTTATTCTCAGCACAATGGTACAGCATGCCACAATGACTTATGAGAACGTGCAATTTAACATTATTAGATTTTTCCTAGGTTGTTCAGCAAAAATAACATCTACAATGCTACTGCAGCGATTCAAGCATTGATATAGACATAATTATGTGAAAAAATAATGAAAAAATTCATCAGAAGAATAATCGAGGCAGACATTTGGCAGATATTGTATTCGATTATAACCTTAGAGTTTTTTAAATACATTTCTAATTAGTTGGTACACTTGGGAATAATTATTTGATGGCGTGCCATTCCATTCATTTAAACTATTTTTTGTTGTACCTGATCTTAAACTCCATTCCCGAAAAGATTGGCTCTTAAGTCCGCCCGGATTAATTTCCTTGGGCTCGATCTGATTTGATTGCTTGTGAAATAATATGAAAAATAATAAAGGGTTTTCCAATAAGAGGCTTCATTGTGAAATTTAAAAAAAATGTGATAATATTCTAGGAGAAATTAATGGATGTTTATTTCATTGTGAAGAGGAAGGTATGCCAATGAAGAACGATAAATAAATAAATCTTTATTTGACCTTAAAACCCGGAGCTGTCGATCACGTACAAGAAAATACTTAATTAACTTAAATAATAAATAACAATTCCTAATAAAATAGAGTCCAACAAAATCTTTCTCACCAAGAAATTCTTTGATACTATAATAACATTTTCTGACTAAAATGACAAAGCATGTTTAATTTTAAAATTATTGGGTAATGTACTCCAGATTTCAAGCATAAAATAATCAGCATTTTTTTGTATATTGGTAAAGTCTACTTTTTCCGCACATAGATAAGTACCCCTTGTTTTATATATCAGCCAAATGGCCGCCATACCTACGGTTGCAGCACATATCCTTTTCATGAAATTTTCCATGACCAATTCGTACATTTTTGGCTGTATGCTCTCGATAACTTAATGAATTCCATCTTTAAGGTCTTGAATCGATTGTGGAGCATTGGCATAAACCTTATCTTTCACGTGACCCCCAAAAGAAAAAAGTCTAAAGGTGTTAAATCACAAGATCTCGGTGGCCACGTCAATAACTTCCAATTCCAGTCATAAAAAATCATTAATCATAGCTCGATAGCTTAATCCATTCATCGTAACAGTTGAACCAGCCTCATTTTCGAATATGTAAGGTCCAATCACACCGCCAGCCCAAAAACCGTACCGAAGAGTGACACGTTGGGGATGGAGAGGCTTTTCAACAATCATTCTTGGATTTTCCGATTCCCAAACAACCCGGATCATTTTGATGCATTTCAAGGACCCAATTAGTTATGTTATTTATGGCGAGCGGGCGTCTGTCCACCCTACCACTGCGTCCGCACGGACTATTGTGGTTCACCCCTAATTTATATCTCCCCGACGAGATCCAGTTTTTGAATAAAACCGATAATCTTGTTCAGGGGTAATTTTTTCAGTTCGCAGTGGGCTATAAAAGCCTGGCCAAAGACCTAGAATCTGATGCGACACACCGCTGGGCACTCTGAGACGATGTGCATGGCTGTTTCAGTGCCTCAAGACACAGCCTGCATTCATCGTCTTCAGCCAGACCGATTTTGTGCAAATGCGCTTTCAGTCTGCAGTAGTGTCCTGTCATAATTCCGACAAGTGTTCTTAGTTAGGCCCTATCCAGACCAAGCGCTAGGTTCGCCATCTTTTTGTTCGAACCTGTTCCAAGGAACAACTTCGAATGTTTCAGGCCAGAATGGCTCCGCCAGAAAGACTTTAGCCTTGAGTTCATTCTGCCTCTTATCGCCTCTTATTCCCAGGAATGGTTCCGGTCCTACCAGAGGCAGCGCAGCTCCAGCAAACGCCAGCCGATCTGCCTTCTCGTTACCCAAATAGTTTTAGTTTGAGGACCCAATTAGTCAAAATACGACGTTGCTGATGATCGACAAGCTTGAGTTAGTATATTAACTGAACTTTAAAAGCCTTCAGACCTAGGTCTCTATGCAGAAAACGGTGTTTTTTGTGGAATGCGTAATTTCAAAGATCGACGAGGAATCGACAAACCTTGGTCAGTACTATGGATTGCAGCAGCAATATTCTCAGTTGTTCTTGAGCGACACACACGATTCCGATTCTTCACATCACTAACTTGTCCCGACAGCTCACTATTGCCGGTCGAGAAGGTGCTTCACGACGACTCAACATTGTTTTAATTTTGTGAATTGTGATTGCATAATTTTCACTATTTTTGTAGTGAATTTTAACATTTCAGTGCTTGGTTGAAGCGTGTATCGTTTTTTTTTTAGTAGTTTTAGTGTCAAAAGGTGAGAGCTTCAAAGGTGACAGCTGCTCAGATAGCGGGTTATTCAAAATGAAACCTCTTATCTTAAAACACTTTTTATCTTGTAATATGGAAGAAAGCGCATAAACTCATTATTGTGATTCATCTAGAGCATATACCATTGTCGTATGCGGTATTGCGTTGGTGCGTTGGCTTAGAAGTCTTCAGCTAGAATTTGAGAAACTAAAGACCAAGAAGTGATGCCGTGATGAATTAAAAAAATAAATGTTAATGATAACTTTTGTATGACAGAACACACTATCTTCTTTAAGAATTAATTCACAGATTTGAAATTTACAGGGAAAATAGACTGTTGAACAAGAGTCAAAGACTCGCGTGAAGCATTCAGATTTTGTAATGAAAGGGATAACCATTGGCGTTTTTTCCCAATTTAACATTTTGCAAATCCTAGCCAAGTTAAGCCAGAATATCATCCTCACATTCGAAGATGACGAATCTAAGCGGCATCCAGTAGAGAGTATTTTTCCACCTGCCTCCATCCAATATCTCTAAATCACGCGAGCGAACAGTTGGCGGCCGCGTATCCCGCAATTTTCCCCGTCGGAAAAAAAACGCGAAATTCAATTTCCTGATGCGTCACGATACCGGACGGACCAGAAAAAACGCGCGCCCGGTACACGGCCGGCCGTCCGGGCGATCGTAAAATCGTGAGATATTGAACGGGGAAACGAAATCAATTAGAGGTTTACGTTTTCGATATCGTTTTATTGGCCGTAGAGCAGAAACCGCGTCGGCGATAATAATAATACGAAAGGTGAAGGATGAAACGGACGGATTTAATTGGCGCTTATTAAAGCCTGATGTGGACGAGGTGCGAAGAGCCCGGTGAATGGATGCGGAGTAATATGGTCGAATATCGCAGTGAGGAAGCGAAGTTGAAGGAACAATCTGCTACTTAATAGTTTTTGATGGTATGAAGACATCTCTATTCAAAACGATCGTTGTGGCCTCCAGCATCGACCATTTCCTGGGTAAATAAACCAGGACATTGAAGAGTTCACAGAATGTAAATCGCTTCAATGTTTGATCACTCTGTGATCCCGCCAATAACTTCTCTCTCCTTCTAGTGATCCAAAGTATTTGGCTTCTTGGCATAGATTTGTGCTTTCATATAGCTCCTTTTTCTTCTTATAATAGGCCTTGGCCTGTTCTTTCCCGATATCTCCTCCCTATCAGTTTTGTAGGCGACTTTGTGATGTTGACTGTCAACTATCTCGCCATCTTTTGAAGGGTCTTTCTGGTAGCCTTTCGCCAATTGGTTTCAAATCCCTGGCTATTCGGGCTAATTTATCAGTGCTTATTCTATTAACGTGCTCGTTCCACTCCCGTCTTCCTTGTCTTCCCCACCGCACAACATCCTGAACTTCACAAAGGTCTCTAGTTTGATTGCTGGGTATTCGGTCTCACAAAGTTTTTCCAGCTATTGATCTCGGAATATTCATTTTTGTGGTTCTCAAATTATTTTCGTTTCTGCTCTGTCAGCTCTGGTCTTGATAGAGTAAGTCAATATTGATCTCACACATGCCTTATATAGGCGCACTTTTCCGTCCAGAGCCCCACCATCTCGTAGACATCCCGATATATACGCTTCTTTGTTGCCCTGTTTTTGGATGCTTGCTTTTAGGTATCCACTCTTAGTTTTGTTGTCAGTGTCTTCGATGATCTCCACTTTACTGCTGGGTAGGTGTTCTTCTTTCAATGTTTCAAGCACATCTTTTAATCTTATATGATCAAAGGTTTTAGTCATGTCTAAGAAACACATGCAGACAGGTCTGTTAAATTCCGTTGCCTTTTCTGCGATTTGTCTTACTATAAAGATGGCATCTGTTATTGATATGTTTCTTCGGAACTCCGTTGCCCTTCGCTGATTGTATATTCTTTGCTGATCCCATCAGCAAATATCTTCGTTAGCAGTTTGAGTGTTGTATTCAGCAAGGAATGTGTATGGAATGATAATTGATTTCCATTGCTCTAGTACTCCCTTGGAATCCAAAATCTTCTGAAAAAGGACAAGAATATTATAATAATATTATGGTTTCTCCTCCATACTTTAACAACTCGTTCGGTATACCGTCGGGTCTTTTTCTATTCTTCAATTTCCGAATGTTAAATTCAAGTTCTTCTTCGGAAATTTCCGATTCAGGAATTACCGATTTCATTTTGATCTTCCTCCTGTTCTGTAAGGGAGCATTAGCTTTATGGTATGTAGCGCTATCTTGTTGGAACCACATCTCTTCAATATTGATGTTCTCTAGTTCTGACCATAGAAATTCGAGTAACATCGTCCTGAAACGATCGCCACAACTGATTCATCTTCATTTCGGAAGAAATAAGATGCTATGACGCAGCTATGCCATGAACCGCACTACAATTACACATTTAGTTTTCAAACTCGTTGTTTGTTTGAAGGCTGAAGGAAATGAGACCTAGAAATGTCCTCATGCCCAGGAATTGGTGAACGGGTTTCATTTGATCTTTTTTGTGCATTTCCTGTGGTCCTTTTTGATGTGATCAACCTTCAGCTATTCCTACAGATCCTCAGGCTTGCTATAATGTAAATTTTGCCATTTTAACTCCATTTGTAGGAAAACAAAAATGAATGATACTCAGATTTGCTATTCCACTATTGCATTGATGAAAACCAAGTTTTTCATCCTGCATTTCTAAAACTATCATCCCTTCCTAGATTATCAGAAAAAAGGCACCTCTGACTCTTGCATAGCATGAGCACTTGAAAAACCAGAAGAAAATGGATTCTCAGATTTGTCAACCAATAGTGGAAACCAAAATATTCTATTCATCTGGCACATAAACAATGTAATCTATTTCTAAATCTGAAAGGGGACTGATTAAAACTGGCACAACATGAAAAAAATCTTTGAACAAAAAAAAAGATGCTTATATTATATTTGGCACATCATTCTGCAACGTTGTCTAAACATAGAATACCTTCAAAGAAGGTCTTCAACTCTGGTATAATATGAGTAGATATCAGGAGTAGGTATTGTGATATATTGTCCAACAATTGTTATATCGGGTGTTTTTTTTTAGAGTGCTAGAACTTTAAATTGAAATAAAACACACTTAAATTAAGATTGAAGCCAATTTATTTTTTATTTGAAAAATAATGTTATGACATTTATATTTAAAAATAATTTCTGGCAAATATCCACCACGACTAGCTCTGACCAGACCAATTTTGGACCACTTTTTCGAGTAATTCAGGCAAGTTATTTCATCAATAACACGAGTTATGTTGGCTTCCAAAGCGTCTATTGTTTCTGGTTTATCAGCATAAACCAATGACTTGACATAACCCCACAATAAAAAATCCAGTGGAGTTATGTCGCATGATCTTGGAGGCCAATTAATTGAACCATTTCTCGAAATAATCTTATCGCCAAATCTTTCTTTCAATAAATCAATTACGGTAGCAATATGAGGTGCAGCACCATCTTGTTGGAACCAAAACACTTCTGATTCGATATCATTCAAATTTTGAAAAAAATAATCATTGATCATCGATCTGTTTTTAAAGAAATATGGACCGATGCTGCCTCCAGCGTGTAAAGCACACCATACAGTATATTTTTCAGGATGCAATGGAACCTGCAGAACTTCTTGAGGATTGTTTTCACTCCATATACGGCAATTTTGCTTGTTTACATAGCCGTTCAACCAGAAATGAGTTTCATCACTAAACACAATTTTACGATAAAAAAGTGGATCAACTTCAAGCTATTCTAGGGCCCAATCAGCAAACAAACGACGCTTATTATGGTCAAGTGGCTTTAGTTCTTGAACCAGTTGAATCTTGTATGGGTGTAGACCAAGATCTTTACGCAAAATTTTCCATGTGGTGGATCCACAGAGTCCAACTTGTTGTGAATGTCGACGAATAGATAAATCTGGATTATCATCAACACCATGACTTACGACAGCGATATTTTCTTCTGTGCGTACAGTTCTTTGTTTTGTTGTTGTTGTTGCACCGAGTAGAGAAAATGTTGTCCGAAATCTATCGATAGTTCGACGAATAAGCTGCTCTGATGGACGATTATGTAAACTATAAATTTCACGTGCTCTATAAGTTTGGCGAATAGAACACTGATTTTGAAATTGAATATCAACAATTTGTAAATGTTGTTGCGGCGTGAGTCTTTCCATAATAATTTGTCAATGCTTACTGAACAGAAATGTCAAAACAACATGGCTTCTACCTTCTGTCAAATCACAGTTATCCCTATCTAAAGTTCTATCACTCTAGAAAAAACACCCAATAGATTAATACCTAAGCATTCCCATGACACGCTATGAATACACTACGATGAATTTCTTTCTTCACCTATATGGGTAGCTATATAGAGCTCTTCGTTTTCTATGTGTTATTCATTTATTTATTATTTTATTATTGATGCTCGAAAATTAGCACAGGTATGTTTGTTGTCTGCGATGTGTTGTGTGTGGAGTTATTGTTTGGGTGTTGAAAATCGATCGTCATAGAATTCTAGGAGAGGCGTAGAATATTTCCAACACTTGCGAATACCGTTTTCCTCATCGAAATTCAGCATTCATATCTTTCGCTTCCTCAATAAACCCAGCAGGTGTATTCGATTTCTGCATCCTGTGTACGGTCGTTTTGTGCCCACATCGACAGTCTATCACGTGATTCGGCGTGAGATGCTGGACAAATCTTGATAACAAGAGGCTTTGAGAATCGCAATATGCCAAGAGAAAAAAACTTCGTATCATTTTATAGATAGGATCCGGACCGAAATAGTTTTGGATATAAATATTCAGAAGGCTACCGTGATTTGAATTTCAGATCGAAATGTCGATCTGGTCCTTTTATAGATTAACCGGTCAATTGGTGGTTCCAAATTGGTAGTATTTTCGTGAACGCGGTAGCTGTTTGACGGAAAATTTGCATTTCATCATGTCTGCTTTGGTGAAGACTAGGTCCACAGGTTTTGAATTCAAGCGGTGACAAATCTGTATTCTTAGAATTATCTAACGAATATTCCCTTCAACTGTTAGCTCCTCACAGGTTTGGTTTCTGATAGAATATTCATTCATCCGTGGGAAAGTTTCTTTGCATGTGGTGTCTTCGCGAAGATATGCGGGACCCAAACATCTGCTCTGCTTACATTACCAATATACTGCAAGTGTTTTGGTTGGTTGAGAGTGTTTGACACCGTCTCTATTATTTAACGCGGATTTGCTTTCATTCACTTTCTTAAGTGTCATAGTCTAAGGTTGTTGGTCTTCTTGATCCGTTCCAGTGAGGAAGATAGAAATGACCGGATTTGAGTTTAGATAATGACATTTGGCATTAATGAATGTCTAACACGTTTATTTTCACATTCTGTTGAATATGAAAAGTTGGAATCAGTTAAATTTCTGGAATCTTTTGGAGATCAGGTTGAAACTATGAAATTAGCAATTGGTCCAGACAATGCATGTTTCCAATCGGCAGGTTGTATCTCCGATGAGTGAAGGTTTTCATGAACCAAGTATAGAACGTTGTCTCACAATGTCCAAGTATCCTTTCGACATCTCATGGCCTAGTAAGACTGGGTAACTTGCAAACGTTATAGTTATTCCTCTTTTTGGTCAGCAACAACTAGTTTCCCTGGTTACTGTAGATACTGTGGAGAATGAATTATAAAAAATCAGTAGTGCTGAAGCCCTTAGACAATATAAGATTTATTATTTGATCGATTGTAACCAAACATTCCTTCTAAAAGAAATATGTGAGCCACAACTACACAGGGTTCCCAAGTTATCCCTGGCCAAATTTCAAGGGAAGATTGATTCTACAGCCAATTTGCAACACAAAAGTTTCTATAGAGTATGGTCCAATTGTCTTTCATTGTAAAGTTATTGAAAATGCTATTATTCTGTAACGTTTCACACTTTTTTCACTAAAAACATAGCATAACTTGAAAACTAGTATCTTAATCAAAATTCAGTGTACATCATTGGAAATAGCGGAAAATTCTCTTTAAATTATGGTGGTTTCATGGAGATTTTTTTGGAATACTCATTTATTATAGAATGGTCAAGGAAAAAATTATTATAAAATTTTCTTCAGCCATAATCTTTGGTCGAAGTTTACTCTAAACTCTAATATCCAAGCATTCAATATAGAAAGGAACCCCAACTTTTCCGAATCAGAAATTTATCAAATTAAATGCGATGATTGTAATGCTACATATACAGACAAGCCGAGGTTAACAACATATAATCAAAGAACATAGGATGTCTATTTTGAAAAACCATTGTATAGAAAATAATAATTTTTTTAATGAGAAAAATGTCACTTTACTAAATAATGTTAAAAAGGGTAAATTGATGGACTAATTGGAGATTCTTTCAATCAATAAAGCCATTGAGAAATAGGAGAATTTAAGAAATTCCCAAATATTATTTGGGAACACCCCTATATTGGATGCTGTTATTTCCATGCGCCATAAAAATACACAGATGCTCTAAGTGTAATAAAACAACCTTGATTGATTGAAATACTGAAACACAGATGAGGATTCTAAATGAAGTGTAAAAAACAAAAACTTTTTGAAATTTTCAAATGAATATAGTTATAATATGTGTTTTGTGAAAAATCAATAGACCATACTAAAGGGCCTTTCAATGTGAACGCCCCATTTTTATATTGACTTTACTCACACATGGCAGTCACTGTTTATTTGTGACATTGACAATTGTATTTGCCAATGTATACCATTTAATCATGAAAAGATATACACTTCAACAACGTTTACAAATAATCCAAATTTATTATGAAAAATCGCGATCTGTAATTCTAACTTTACGTGCTTTAACTCCAATTTTTGGTTGTTATAATCGTCCAGATAAAAAAACAGTTGAACTTTAGTCAAGAAGTTTGAAACAAATTTTTCAATTTATGATATTACAGTGCCAGTGAGACAAAGAATTGCGAGAAGTGAAGAGAATATTGCTGCCGTACGTGAAAGTGTTCGTGAAGACAAAAATTTATCGATTTCTCGACGTTCACAAGAACTAAGCATCTCAAAGACGTCTTGGTTTACATCCATACAAAATTGTTTCAACCCAAGGACTCAAACCAACAGATCATTTAAAGCGCCGTGTATTCAGTACGTGGTGCTTAGAAAAAATCGGGAAGGATGCAGATTTTCATAAGAAAATCATTCTCAGCGATGAGGCTCATTTCTGGTTAAATGGTTATGTTAACAAGCAGAATTGTTGTATCTGGAGTGAAGAATATCAAGAACTGCCATTACATTCTGACAAACTTACTATTTGGTTCGGATTATATATTGGACCTTATTTTTTCTCAACGAAGCTCATGAGGCGGTAACTGTCAATGTAAATCGTTATCGTTCAATGTTGACTGATTTTTTATGGCCTGAGTTGTTCGTCTTGATTTGTTGTAGAACATGTGGTTTCAATAGGATGCCACTTGTCATCCTGACAATGACACAATGACTTTATTGAAAACAAAATTCGGCGATTCGTTTCTGCGATTTAACTTCGTTGGACTTCTTTCTTTGAGGTTAAATTAAGTCATTGGTTTACAGCAATCATCCAGCAAATTTAGATGATTTATAGATCAATATTGAACGCGTAATTGCTAACATACGACCTGATTTGTGTGAGAGAGTCATGGAAAATTGGGTTCAACGACTTCATTCCTGCCAGCTTGGACATTTGAATGATGTTTTGTTTCATAAATAATTTGATCCATTTTATTTTATAAGGAAATAAAAAAAATTATTTACTAAACAAAATGGGGCGTTGTCTATGAAAGACCATTTATGTAGATCTTTTGTGCTGCAAATTGCCTGTAGAATCTTCACCTTGTGAAATTTGGCCAGAGGTTACTTGGGTACCCGATACAGACCCAAAACAACTTTACCATGATCGGGTTCGAACAAATTCCGAATATTTGCGATTTTATTTCATTTCAGAAACATATCGTTCTGGAAAATGCTTCTAAACTGCGCTTAAAACTTCTGACACAGAGTCAACTATTTTGATAACAAATGTTTTTCCCATTCTCATGAGAGACCATTTCTGGAACACAGAATCGTCGAAACAGTTGCTTTATTATCCATCTATGTAATAAATTGACCGAATGAAGGATTCAAAGACACGATTTCAGTTCGTGCGGCTTCTAAATCGACACACAGCTACTTTCAACGCGACCATAATAGGATCAATCCATTCCTCTACCTCACTTTTTTTCGTAACCGATAAATTCTTTGCACTTTCTAATGTTTCTTCTCCAGAGTCGGCCTGTTGCCCTAATGTTCCTTATAACAGCAGATGAATAAAAATGCCCTGGGTGTGTCCCTCCCAGATATCGTAATCATTTATAATTGTTTATTGTTACGACCGAGATTGTACAAGAGCAAGAAAATCAACGGCGACCTTCAACATAATGTAATTGCATTAGAACGGTCGTTGGTACGTGGAATAAAAGTTTTTTTGCCTCTCGACGCATGAAAGTGCATATTCCTTTTTCTGCCTGTCGTTTCTCAATTTTCACTCTAAGCGGAGGAAACAGAAGGAAATTGAATACGGCGTTTGTTGAAATTTACGGTAGTTCTCGGCGAGCGTGACGGCGTTACAGGATCGTGTGTTTTTAGAATGTGGAGGATCTCGTTACTCGCAGGCCAAATGGTTCGTTCACTCTGGTATCTGTCAACCATGACATCACGAAGAATAGGTCGGAAAGAGAACGAATGACCATTTGGTCGACAGCGAAACATGTTTTTTCTATTTCTTCTTCTGCATCCCACAGGAACTATGGAAATTGTATCTTTGAGGGTACAGCAGGATGACAATAAAATTTACTGTGTTCTGGAACGAAAGTATTTTAGCGCAGCCAAATAATTTTCATTCTATTAGATTCTTTACACTTTTTTGTACTAATATTTGAATTTTCAGCTTGATATTACTTTATTTTGCCGAGTGTTAGAATGTCAAACAAACGTAGTGCAACTTTGGAGCTGTTTCGCGAAATTATTCGTTAGCTCAATGTGGCTCGAAAAACCGTGTCCGATGCAATTTGCCCCTTCAAAGAGCTTGGCCATGATGGTCGTCGTCCAGGAAGTGGGAGAAAACGCACTGTCAATACGCCTAGCAATCGCAACATCGTCAAGAAACGAGTTAATCGAAATCTCCATGAGGTCTCCATGAGGAAATTAGCCCGTGAGACCTACCGGTATCAAGCGTGAATTCGTTCCTCAAATGTCCAAAAGGGAGCTCAACCTCAAGCCATACAAGCTCCAAAAAGGTCAACTTTTCACGGATAGAAACAAGCGCTTACGACTTCCAAAGGTGTCGCCAACTCCTTCGTCTAGCCTCCAGTCAGCAATAGGAGCGCATTCTCTTCACAGACGAGAAGCTTTTCACCGTACAACAATCCCACAACCAACAAAACGACCGAGTCTGGTCTGCAGAGGCTCCTGGTACGTCGAACATCGTCAAATTCCGCAATCCGTCATGGCCTGGGGCGAAATTTGCGCCAGCGACAAAACACCCTTGGTTTTCGTGGATCAAGGGGTGAAAATCAATCAAGAAGTCTACCGCTGCGACATTCTCGAGGCTGTAGTACTTTCGTGGGCTCACTAAAAAACGGAAGTTAAATGGTTTAGAACCGCCGACTATCCGTGTTGAAAAAATACAATTCTCATTTGAGGTAAAATACCTGGGAATAGTCCTGGACAATACTCTCAGTTGAAATGCACACCTAGATAAAGTGTGTCATTAATCCAAAATGGGTGTCTGGACTTGCAGGCGGATCTGTGGTAAAACCTGGGGCCTAAAGCCCAGGCAGATGTACTGGCTATACACTATGGTAATTAGACCACGGATAATGTATGGCGTTGTAGCGTGGTGGAAGAAATGCCAACAAACGTTTGGCCAACATAAGCTCACCCGACTACAGAGACAGGCTTGCCTTGCAATTACAGGTGAGTTTCGTACCACACTCACTGCAGCCATGGAGGTTCTAATAAATCTACCACCACCCCTGCACCTACTCCTGCAGAGGGAGGCGGAACGGACCACATGCAAACTATATCAACTGGCGATCGACAGGCTAGAGGCAATAGTGATGGGAGTCTCAGGACTGCTGGACGAGCTTTTAACGAACAGCACCCTATCGATGCCTTCGGATCTAATGTCAAAAGTTACGAGCCAAGAACGGCATTTCAATGTAATCGGCCCCAGCCGGGGCGAAAAGACCCTGCATGTTGAGGTTCTATTGAGGACCGACCTTGGCTGCTCGCGAACGACGAACAGAACGGGAGCAGGAGTCTATGGGAGCAAACCGAGAATTAACATCTTATTGAGTCTCGGTCAAAACGCAACCATATTCCAGGCAGAACTATTTGCCATTGAGACTGCGGCAGAACTGCTGATAAAACGGCAAATCCACCACGGTAAAATCAAAATATTTACTGATAGTCAGTCAGTACTAAAAGCTCTGAAATCCAGCTCTAGTAGCTCGAGAACAGTCTGGAGTTGCCGCACGGCTTTAAACAGGCTCGGTATGTATAACAGAGTCACTTTGGTTTGGATAGCGAGCCCCTCAAACTATTTGAGTAACGAGGAGGCAGATCGGCTGGCGTTTGCTGGAGCTGCGCTGCCTCTGGTAGGACCGAAACCATTCGTGGAATACCACATGACGTGGATAACGAAGAGATAACAGGCAGAATGAACTCAAGGCTAGAGTCTTTTTGGCGTAGCCATTCGAAGGTGTTCCTTGGAATACCTTCGAACAAAAAGATGGCGAACCTAGCGTTAGGTTTGGATAGGGCTAAACTAAGAATACTTGTCGGAATTATGACAGATCACTGCAGACTGAAAGCGCATTTGCACAAAATCGGTCTGGCTGAAGACGATGAATGCAGGCTGTGTCTTGAGGACACTGAAACAACCATGCACATCGTCTCAGAGTGCCCAGCAGTGAGTCGCATCAGATCTAGATCTTTGGTCAGGCTTTTATAGCCCACTTCGAAATGAAAAAATTACCCCTGAAGAAGATTATCAGTTTTATCCATAAACTGGATCTCGTCGGGGAGATATAAATTAGGGGTGAACTACAATAGTCCGTGCGGACGCAGTGGTAGGGTGGGCAGACGCCCGCTCGCCATAAATAACATAACTTTCGTGGGCCCAGCAGCACTTCGGTGACACGCATTGGACCTTTCAAGAGGACTCCGCTCCGGCTCACAAAACCAAAATGACGCAAGAATGGTGTTAGCTCCCTAATCGCCGGATTTCAACCAAATGGACTGGTTTGGAGTCGCTGAAGCTATCTTGCGCCGGGAATGGGTTCGATTAACGCCTGAAGAGAGGCGGCCGAAAATTTCAAGAAGCGTCTGAAGCTATGTATCGCTACTTAAGGAAGCCACTTCGAAATCGCTCAAACATATTATCACCAAATATTTATGTTATTATGATTATTCGTTGTTTTTTCCTTTAATTTATTTTGTTTAATAGAGTTAAATGGAAAACAGTTTGTCCAGATTTTTCTTGTCACCCTGTATTTGCACTTCTTCATCAGAATTAAATAATACTTATGTGGCCGAGTAATCAATAAAATCGATTATCAATAACGTTTTTTCGGGTAGTTCAATGAGGCGGTAGGTCAAATGAACCGGTACGACATTTACGTCCGGAGGGTGTTTTTATGGTTGTCTGAGATCTGAAAATCGGGTATATGTCAATCTCTATTCATCACATACCTAACAATCCTATTAACCAGAGAATGGTAGCATATTGTAGTATGATCCATAGATTGATTAACGAACCTATGAATCGCAAGAACATTTTTATAGAATTGAATATTATAAGACAAAATTTTGAACAAAACATCAAAATAAATTTTATTGAATTCATTTTAACATGTTACAAAAGATTTGAATTAAGAATAGATTTCTATTTCCTACGGAACTAGAATATCAGATAATATAGTATTTCAAAATAAAATTCGACTCGAATGCAGTTTTTGGAAAGGTTAATAATATGAGCATTCATATAAAAATAACAAAGATCGAACGAATAAAGATATTAAATCTGGAGCCTATAAGTTGAGTGGCAATAATTGCCTATGGTGTATATTGGTCAAACAGGTAGCTCTTTTAAGAAAAGAATTCTCCACAAGTTCGAAAAAGAGGTCGACAAAAGCAAGTTGAAAAATGTATGACTCCTATAAACGGTAAGATTTACGTGTCGGTTGTATCTAGAGGCACAGGAATTATTCTATAATGCGACCTAACACCTACATTTTAGAAAGAGTACAAAAAATTACGAACACAATCAAGGACGAGAAACACACTTATATAACATTTCACTCTCATACCGAGCCTCTGGGACGACAATGATCCTAATCTGATAAACGAATCATAATCGAAATGGTGCTCGCTTCATAATAGGTCGAACGATCTATGGCGCACCCCGCAAACAACGTTTGGACGTTCGCCAAGGGACGAAATCGTGCCGAGCTCCAAGGACTCAGTAGGAAAGAGATCTTAATCGACCGGCCAAATTAATCCGGTCATTATACGGATTGATGAAAAATGGCTTTTTCATGATTTACTCGGTCACGACGAAATTATCGATTCGGTCGGCGGGATTAGTCAAGAGCGACCTCGTAATCGCGAAAGCGAGCAGCCGCAAAGCACAAGCGAGCGCCTATCGGCACTGGTAGCCCAATTTTTTCGACCGCAATCTGGACCATATCGATTTGGGCTTTCGACCGACCGCAGTTGGGAGAGCGATTTCCACCGGACGCGGGATGAAACGAAAAAGAAGAAATTCACGGCTCATAAATTGGCTAAAGTGATAACGCGATACCCTAGCAGAGCGACCAAAAATAGTCTTTAAGATGCACAGAAGTCGAAGGCGGCTTTAAGATATTCCTGGAAGGTAATTGATGTCGTTTATCAGTTAACAGTATACTTCAAAATCATACCAAAGATATACACTGACTTGTTCATATTACACGAAATGTTCATTTTTGTGATTACTCGAATATTGGCGCCGATTTAGGCGTTCATACCCAATCGCACATTAGCTGGTTATTGACAAAATATTGTGTTGAAGCCATCATCCAGGAAGCGTCCATTGCTCTCTAAATTTATATGAATATTCTATGTTACGAGACCAGATGGTCCACGAGGCTACCTCTGTCTTATACTCTTATAGTTACCTCCGTCTTCCATTGCTATGTTTGATGCTTGAACTGCTTGCGCGTGTGAAACCTCAACTGTCTCAGCAGAAATTTCATAGCAACTTTCTTTGGATTCATTGCACTGTACTAGCTCCGTTTCTTCTAGCATAACTTCATTCTCGTTGCTATGTATTCCAGAAGTTTGAAGAAGGGGAATTGTCAAATAACATAATCCATAACTCTTATCTCTGTGAGCTGTTTCTGCAAAACGATATTGCCCAATCCTTTTCATTCATAAAATTTTGTTCATTTTCAACCGCGGTATTAATCAATATCCTATTCCAACCTTGTTTAATAACCTCCGGAGCCAACTTGTTCCATATGGCTGCTAAATCCATTATTGAATTTGTTGACAGCAGATCCACCAGCTCATCTCCAGTGAAGATAGACTTAGAAGGCAGTTCTTATAATAATGTTCTGTGAGCCCGAGCACATTCTGATCTATCGGTTCGATAAGCCGATACAAGCAAGTGTTCATCTTGACGCGATTGTACAGGTTATCTGTCCAACAGACGAATAAGTCTAAAGAGAAGAGAAACAAAGAAACGTTCGAATTCCGTGAGTTCGTGGTCTCCAGCATATGAGTTCAACTCTTCTTGACAAACGTTAGCCTTCTCAGATCCGTATGGTAACAAGACTACCATGTAAGGGCGGAAAGCCCACAGGTGTATTCGTACTCCTTACCGTCCAATTGAGGTTTGACTCGTGGAGCTAGAAGGATACTTCATTCATTCAGTCGCGCGTAATTCACGAAACGATGGTTTGTGAGTTTTGGCGATACATCTGGCCACTGGTACTCGATATGGCTGGTATATTGGTGCCAGAAACAAGATTATTTGAGATATTGTCTCGGTGATTTGTAGGTCTTGAATTTGCGATTGGGTGGTGCAAACTAGCCCTTATTACATAATCTCAATCTCATCATAATCATAATGTAAGATAAAGAGCTATGCTTATATGACAGTAACTACACGCATGTGCAGTGCTTCCTACTTAGTGAATGTTGGCTTCATTAGACGACACTGGAAATACTATTTTAACAGTGTTTGACTATCCCCTATTTCCCATGCGATAGACCTGGGCTCTATTTTGTTGATGTGCTCCAATGCCTTCTTGAGGTATCTCATACCCAAGCTACCATAATTTCATTGGAACGGGTTGCTGAATTATGTGGAGGGTGTTGCAAGGTCAACAGCCTGAAACCAATTATGCCCCAAAGATGTCCATGTTCAATCAGAAACAGATCAGATGATTTAAGGGACCAAGGTGACATTTGACAGATATATGGTTGGCCCATAAAGGCTATTATTTCTCTGGCAGCATGCGATTTGGCATTATTGAAATAGGGCCTTGTGGATTGTGTGAAAGTAGACATCCTATATGAATCGAATTTGATACTAGCTTGTCATTTTGCCCCTAATAAAAACGGATGGAAATATACCACCATATGCAGAGGAAACTTATTACCTCGTAGTGTTGTGAACAGTGAAGCTTTATATGGATCACATCTTTCACCACCGCCCTTTCATCCTTGCCCGACCATCATGCATGCGGCTGAAAGAATTACTATTTGAATACTAATGTACTTTTATCATTTAATTATCCTGTACCCACTGCATGAACAGATGACCCTGAGAATTCAATCAATTGTTGTTCGTGATTAGATAACTTGACTGGTAAAAATTATTGAAATCCGATAAGCATGTATGGGGGTATTTATCTTTTTTATCATTCAGTATATTTTAAGTCTAGAAAGACTTGCCTTTTCCTAAAAAATAAATCTTCTAACTTTTCCACAATTTCTGGCAAAATGGCCAATTATAAACCTAAAGAGTACATATCCCACATTGTAACCATTCCTTTTGCAAATGAAGTGATGTAACCGATTCAATCAAAATTCGTTTGTGCTATATATCCACTTGATTCAGTTTAAGACGTTAATGGACGGCTAGAGCGTGGCAAATCTTCCACCACTTCTAAATGCATTGTATCACTCATACATATGCACGTATTTTTGATTAAATCGATATACTTTAGTCTGTGTAACATTTTCAGCACATTGTACACGAAATTCCATTTAAAGTGCAAAATTGAAGAGAGATTCTTTGTTCGATATTTTAGCCATAGTAATAACAGCAGAACAAACTGAGATGAAGTGACGAAATAGGGCGTGAACAAACCAAATAATAAATGACGTTTATACCAACTCAGCAACAGAAAGAATTTCGACCATCCCTTTAGGTGGGCCTTTTAAATGATGTATCAATTATCGGTACTTCTCTGACTTAATATATTACTGGACGAATAGAAGTTCCTGGGAGGATTCGATAATTGCCCTTAGATTCATGGGAGTCAAATAAAATGCCTTTCGGCTGAAATAAATGTTTGTCTGAAGCAGACCACAAACACACCCATGTGTAGCCCCTAAGGATAATTGGATGTTTAGAGAGAGCTCTATTCATCTCCGGAATTTTATCGTTTCCATCCTGTCATCACTAGAGATATGCGATCTGAAGTTATCTAATAATTCAATCGAAATTATGTTTTTTTTTTTTCGTATACTTACCAACTGAATATCACGAAACTTTCACCGCGTTTGTATCGTTATCGCAGAAATTTCTGAGTATTCCGTAAGCGCTTATAAGTGTGTGTTTAATAGTCGATGATATCATGCTTTAGAAAATAGCAATAATTATGATCCTGCTCTGTGATATTACCGTTGAGAGACGAAAGGAAATATAATGATTTAGCAACGATGAAAAGGAATAAATCTATCTTCGGAAAATTGCTACACCGATTTAAAAGTTTGTAAGGTCGCTTGTATCAATAATGAACAGGATATTGCTGGAAATGTAAGTAGGTACACACAAAGATTACCTCTTGATCGGATCGTTCAGGATCTATTTTTTTCCGCTTTTTCAGGGAGTCAGCGTGCTATTCTTTTGCTCAAATGTCTTTAATTTTCGAATTTTGAGCCGAAAATGATCTCTAAAGATCAGGTTGAATTCATTGATAACGAATCAGTGGTCAAAAGTAATAATGGGTTTTCCAATAGATCATTTGTGTTCATTCGGTTATGCTATATTCAATCATGGAAAGTTACACGCTTCAACAACGTTTAGAAATTGTTGAATTATTTTATGAAAATCAGTGCTCATTTGTGATAACTGTGAGAAATTCAAAAATCTTGGACGAAATTATTCAATTATTCACTCAATATTCGACGTATTCTAGACAAATCTAAAAGTGAATTTTCTTTAAAAGAGTACGACAAAGAAATGGCATGTACTCAAGGGAATCTTTAATGGGTTGCAGTAAGTGTTAGAGAAAATACAAATGTATCGGTTCCAAGTCGTTCTCAGCAATTAAATTTTTGCCAAATAACAACTTGTATAATAGAATTTCAAGGAAATATTTGGGTATGCGTTCTTACAAAATTCAACTGGTTCAAAAAGTGCGGCCATTTGACCACCATAAATATCACTTATTTTCTGATTTTGCTCTTGAACAACTTGAAAATGATGAACAATTTTATTGAAAAATTTTATTCAGTGATGAAGCTCATTTTTGGTTGAAGGGTTGCGTAAACAAACAAAATTGCGAAATTTGATGACAATCCTCACGAAACTGTTAAGTTTTTCACAGTTTCCATAAATAAGCACCGATTTTGATAAAATAATTTAACAATTTCTAAAAGTTATTGAAGCGTGTATCTTTGCATGATTAAATGGCATAACCTACTGAACACAAATGACATGGGAAGTATCAAAAATAATATGCAGTGCTGCCATTATAACCATTTTAAATTGTATCATTCCTACTCTAATTTTCGAACGTAAAGAGCTTGAGACCTGAAACTTTCAGCGAGAAATCCAAAAGGTTTTCATCCGGACAATTTGATGACCGTTCAGACGAGGAAATGTCGCGGGGAAAATTGTTCTTTTAAACCATTTCTACTTGACGCAAAAGTTCAGTATTTGTGGACGAAATGTTTGTCTGTCCAGAACTTAAAATATTTGCGTATTCATTTTGGTGTCATGGTCCAAAACTACGAATGGAGAGCAGCCATCGTTGACTATGGCGACCAAGGCTTAACATAGAAGGTGCCTGATTTCTGGTAACTATTAGACCCATGACATTGTAGCTTGACGCACTGGGAGCGCTCGTCTGGACTAGGATCTAGTTTCATTCCGGTGAAATCGAGGATTAAGTCCTGATGCCTAAAGCAATGTAACTCGCGCCAGTCACTGGACCCGTGTGGTGGACCGAATGGGGTCCAAGTTTCACCGTAAAGGTGAAGTGGAGGGCTGAGCCGCGTTGTTCAACTAAATGACAAGGATTTCTATCGCAGCATAGGGCTTCACCCTTAAAACTAACGCACTCTACCATATTGCAGTAAATCTCCGGATTTTTTTGCCCAATGACCGAGTGCGTCATGTAGCATACTGTACCATACCTCAGGAAGTATTCGTACGACCTGGCCACCCAATTTGACAGTCCGCATGTTGGACTAGAAGGGTATTCCATCTATCTGTTCGCAGAAACTCATGTTCAGGATATCTCGAGAAATGCTTTAGGGTTTAGCGGGACTTGACGATTCGACCGGCCTCGTCCTGAACCATGATCGATTGCGAGACGTTTCTGGAGTTTGTGGATCTCGACAATACGGCTAGACCGTTGGTGCTTGAAATCAGGATCAATTGAAAGACTTCACAAGGGTACGTGTCTTGATGTACAGGCTGGGTTGACGGTGCTCGTACCAGGATCAATTGAAGCATTAACTCTTGAAACTATCTTAGTTTATGGAACTGCGTTCGGGTGGGTGGATAAGAAGCCCCTTCGGCGAGTGAGTTTCGTCACAAAACAACTTGGATACTGACATTGCAGAGCCAATATAGTTTGGATAGTGCTTCGCTGCTACCAGTCACGGTGTGCATTATACAATGATACTTAAATATTATAGAATGTACATGCGCAAGTGATTTTCGCAGGAGATTACATAGAGTAGCGGGAGTTTGCGCCTTGACAAATGTTTTGCATCCGTTCTCGTTGTATTATGCCATCTTTCTGCCTCTGCGACGTGGATTTATTTCGATATAACATTTAATAATACTGCCAGGATCGCTATAACGTTTTATGATGCGATGAAGACACATTATACTCACTTGGAGATTTTTCAGCTTACGAACCATTTCCAAGTGTGATATTGCAGACCAATGACACGTTTACATTGTCCAAGGCACTTGTTTTCTTTGAAACAAAAACAAAAATGCTTTTGGTTCGCTAGTAAACAATAGAATGAAGTATCAATGGTATAAATTTGAATGCTCTGTCATTATTGGTTTGACAGTTGGATCGATGTGAAGTTTGTAATCCGGTATCTTGATTGAAAGTGCAAAATGGTCTTCATTTCGTACTCCTAATAATCCCAATGATACCAACCGTACACGCTTAGGAATAAAAAGTCCCCGTCATATTCGATATTCCATCGTATCTTTATAACAATTCCATAACACCACGTGAACTCCAGGATGGAGTATTGCTCGTAAGAACAAGAAGTCGACGAGTTCTTGACCTTTCCCCGATAGAGGAACGCATGTGGGAGTTGGAGGCGATTGTTCCCGCGTATGTCGTCTGTACGTTTGTGTGCGCGGCGAAATTTATCAGGAAAACGGTAAATAAACCACGAATAAAACTGATTTCTTGACACAAGAATGGTGACAGCCCATTCAGCCGAGCCGACTGATTGAATTCATTAAATGCGTGGAGCACGGAGATCGCGTCAATCAGTTGATTGACAAGGGAAGGCCGCAGTGGAAACAAGAAACGCACAAAGAGATTATTATATTAATGAGACGAATCGATTAGCGTGGATCGGAATCCACAAACGGTCAGTTTGCGAACGGAAAAATGAATGTCTCGTGCGATTGCGGCATGTTATCGGTGTTTTTACGTGTATATGAAATCTTTAGAATCAGCTTATGTAGTCAAATTCGTATACTCCCTGGTACTACTACCCCTCAAAGCTGGCACAGATCCTCTACTACTACCCCTTAAAGCTAATACAGATCTAATTCTGACGCATTCGCCCTTATGAACAGATAACCTGCAATCGGGTAGAACCAGGTTATCTGTTCATAAGGGCGAATGCGTCAAAATGAGATCTGTGCTAGCTTTAAGGGGAGGGGATACTATGACGTCTTAGTCTCCCCAAGTTCGTGGATTCTGGCACGGAGTTGAACTGTTCTTGGCAACCGTTAGCCTTCAATGGCTTCTTTTGGAAACAAGGCTACCAAGGGTGGGTGCTTTGGCCCGCAGAGAGATACTTATACTTCTGGCCACCCTAATTGGTGTTGGACTCGTGGGAACAGTAGTTGAAAACTTGCATGCTAGGCTAGAAGGGTACTCTGCCGTGCAGGGTCGTAGTTCTTGTGCCTGGATAACCGGGACTGGCCTAGAGGTTTAAGGGTCTCGATCATGCTTTAGACTGGCTTGAACCCGGATCGGCGAGTTCTGGCCTCGAGCGGTCGAATGGACTGTGAAGGCATGGAGTCCCCTTCGGCGCTTGGATAACCTGGACTCGCTCGGAGGTTCAGGGGTCTCGACCACGCTATATGCTGACCTTGAACCCGGATCGACTAGGTTCATGGCGAGTCTGGGTCTTGAGGCACTGACACTGCATAGCTAGTAGAGGTTGGATAGTGCATGGAAGCTACCGGTCTATACTGGAAGCAAAGGAGGACTCCTGTTTCGTTTTGCGTGCTGATTGGACGTATCCCAATTTTGCGCACATGGGGACAGTGACTATAGGTCCAACGGGCAGGTGGGCCACTTTAATATACACTGTGGAACTACCTGGTAAAAAGGCAAACACCCATATCAGCTCATACAGTTCGGATAATTTTTCGTAACACAATTAATTTTGGCTCAATTTGATAACTTCTGAAAGAACTAGTTCAATAGTGTATTGACCTCACGCGTTCACTTATGCACTCAGTAATTAATAATATATAATAGTAATAATACGCCTTGGTTCGATTGTGAAAAGTAGATCCATGTCTTCTTAGGGTATCTCATTTCAGACTGCCCTAAATTCATGAGTAAATGCTAAATTCTGTGGAGTGCTGCAAAGTGAATAGCCTGCGACCAATCACGTCCCAAACATATTCAATAGGAAATAGCTCAATTGATTCTGAAGGCTAAGGTAAAAGGTTGATGAACCACAATAGTCCGCAATTATGCATTATCTTGTAGAAATGTATTGTTTTGAATGGTGTGAAAGTATGGAATCACATATGGTATGTCACCATATGCAATTTACTCACACCATAACGTCCGCAATGAGATGTGTAAATTTGAAGATCACGTCTTTCACCACGGGGCCTTCTCACCTTTCCCAGAGCAGATGGTTATGCCGATAGTTAAGCTGTAAAATTGAGACATGCTCATAGGAAGTCTAAGTAGTAAAAGAAGAGTAGTCAGCTTGGACTACATCAAGCCAAACTTTCTGTAGGCCTAAGCCAAGTTTATATATTTCAAGCCAAGCTACTCGACTTGGTGCAACTTAGTTGTCTGCAAATTATTGCAGTAAAGTGCGTAAAAATCTACTGGTTGTACTGGAAACTTCTATTCTCGACAGAGCGAGAACCCTATAATTAGATCCCTATCAAGTCACTAAGCTGAGAAACCTGGTGAATTCTAGGCATTGTTTGGATTCTTGCATTTACCAGAAAAATCTTATTTATTCCTTGGAATAAAACGCTTATTCAATTGTTTTTTAGTTTCTTACATTTTGGACTCTTTATATACAAGTCACAATTGAATCAAGTGAATTGTTCCCGAAATATTCAAAATTCGTAATTTCTCAATGCTTCTTTTGCTATGATCCTCTAGAAACTGTAACATCTAACTTCTCTATTGCAACTTCGGTGGATTTTTTTCAGATATTGAAAAATATAAGTTACCATGAGAATATTTCCGGATCTAAAGACCATAGGTTGTCCATTCTTCGTATTACCATGTGATTCAAAATGCATCCTGAAAGAGTCCCTTTTTTTATTATTTTAGAATTATGGTGCTTAATGCCTCAAAGAACGTAGGTAATTAAATTTGCCCACGTTTTATTATTATTAAACAGTTCATTTTGCTAAAAATTATCGAGCTGGACTCAGGTTATTCTGAAGAAAATGTTCTAATATGATGCGATAGTTTTTGTTCAATTTCACTCATTCAATTCTATAGTTTTCTGATGTAAAAATGTTATAAATATGAACTTTTTTGACTTGAAATATCACGTACTGATTTATATTCACAGAAATCGTTATTTTCAAGACTATGCCATAAATGATTCAAACAGATACTTGTGTACTGTCTAAAGAGTGGCGTTGTCGTATCGAATAGAAAAAAACGAAAGGGCACAGAATAAGATGGCGCAGTTCATTTCATCCCCTCAGCACTACCAAAAATTCTAATTCATGAAAATCTTCACCAATATAAAGCATATATTATGCCGATAATAGATTCATCTTTTCAATAAGAAACGTATGATGATAGAACCTCGAAAAAGCCCACCCAGATAAACGCAACTTTAGCATGTTTAAGAATGAATACTTGAGTATGATCTCCATTCAGTATGCCGCCAGTTAAAGGATCTCTTGAAAATTTATGCCGCATCCTCTTCACAAATAGGTCAAGAACGTAGACAAATTCATTTTCTCGACGTCAATGCCTAACTGTGAGATAAGTGCTTCTTCTGCACATTTCAATCAATGTTGCGAATAAAAATATTGCACATTGAAATACAAACTATTCGAGACGAAAACAAGACTCTCAGTGTACTCACAATGAATTGTTATGTTATGATAACCCAAATAATTAATTGTATCATCCACGATAAGGATTTTTGCCCTACCGAACTAATTCAGTGTGTCTGACAAAAGCCAGACGTTTTGGTATTTCAATTAATTTATTGCCTCATCCAAATGGATTAAATTCTGTATTTCATACAAATTTTTGAAGAATAGGGAGACAGGTCAACTTTCAAATTAGTAGGGGCAACGTGTAATAGCTGAGATGAATGGTTTTTAATTATGTATTGAGAAATTCTGTTAATGGAAATAGCCTTACAAAGATTAACACTGACCAAATCAGTAACATTTTCTGTAATCGGCTGAAAATGTGTGAAACAAGAAGTGGACTGACACAACTGGGAAATTCTTATGAACAGAAATATTTCAATGAGAGAAAAAATTATGATGTCAAAAAACACGTCTCTAAATAGGATGTAACAAGATCTCTTCACAAACTACTCACTAGAGTAGTTCGTCTATGATTCAGTTCATCCTATGGCTAAGTAGATTTACCGTCTGTTAATGAAACCTAACATTCTATTGGGGTGTAGGGAGTTTTTGGAATAATTTTAACAGCTATAACGCTACGTGTCAGATTTTTCAGTTCTGTGAAAGGTAATATCCAAAAAATACCATTTATTCAACAGAAATGCATAAAATTATAATCCTACAGATCATAGATTATTATATAAAATAAGCCTAAGAAAGATAACATTGCTTCTTCTCATGAAATTATATACTTAAGCTATATAATAAGATTTTCGTCTTATCTGCTGAAACGTTATAAAGTAATTAAATTCATGAAAATTTGTTGAAGATTCGTTTACTACGCCGATTTAAGGTCATATTGAGATGTTTTATATTAGACCATGACCCATGTCGGACACCATGGAATTCTTAATAAATTCAATATTATCGAAGTGCTCCATTAAAATGAAATTTATATCAAGAGAATTATTACGATATGGGTTCAGTAAACTGGCTAGAACGATTCATTCTGTCGTGAACTTGAAATAAGCACATATTTTTCATGGAGTCACGAGAATTTAATATTGAATCACTTACGTTCAAACGAAATAGAAATTTTAAGCCTCCTACAAGTACTTGTTAAAAATTATCCAGATATGTTCTGTTACCATAGAAAGCAAAAATTGAGGGGAAACCCCCTCGGTGTGTAATTTTAAATGTTCATACCGCCCGCCTATCGTTTCGTTCAAACGCCTGCGATATTTGCCCAAAAATTATTATTCAAATGAATACTATTCTGTTCGGATTCAATTTGTATTGGTTTTTGCTTTTTAGTTATTATTATAGAATTTTTATTTTTCAAGGAAAATATCATTTGTTCTAAATTGATTTTTTTACTTCAAATGGACTTACTCATTTGATTATTGTGTCTGAAGTATTCCATTTTATTGAATAATTGTATAAAATAAAATAATAGGAAGAGGCCTTTTACTCAATAGAAGGAATATAACAAAATTCGAATATCAAAACAAATTTAAATCAATTCAAATACTATTTTATAAACAATGAATTTTAATTGAAGATTAAGGAATATCAAGTTTTTATCCTTTAAATTATTCCTTGTATTTCATATCCTTTGATTTGAAGCTTATCACCACAATTATTCAAAATTTGAATATCAAAACAGATTTAATCTGTCAGTCTTATACAATTTCAATTTTAGAAAAATTTTATTCAGAAACTTTTAGAATCAAATGAATGTCTTATAAGCACAGCTTATATTTAATAGCCGTATAAAATCAAAAACTAAATTAATGAAATATTACTATAAAAATGACGCATCCTTTTTCAATGTATCAATTTTTTAATGACTATTTTTTTATTTCAGGTAATTATAGTTTGTCTTTTCTGGTTTATACAGTAGGTAAGTCAGTTCATTTTAGTTTTCATGAATGATTTTATTTTCCTGAATAGTGATGGTAATAATTTTTTTTAAGATTTCGATTATTTTAATTAGATCTGAATGTTCTCATGGTTCATTCTACATTTCAAAGTGGAAAGTATGAAATCTGCACTTACAAAATTATCTGAAGAGTTACCTCAATCATAAAAATAATTTCATTCATTCAATTCTCTTATTAAAAATGTGACATACCATCAAACATAATTCTAAAATTATTTGTATTATAAATAAAAATTAGACCTTAAACGCTTTCGAGTCCCTGCAGATTAAAAGGTACTATATAGTAAATTTGAAATATTACCCACTAAGTGAACTTTTTTTAAATAATTTTTATGTTGAATTTTATTGTTATCCTTCCATATATGGAAATATTGTTTAGCGAAGCAATTGGCATGTTGAAAAAATTATGGAGAAATTGAAATAATATTATATTTTATTTGATATGTAACAGGCGTGGTGGCTGATTTTTGAAAAATTAGTTTATAATGAATATAAATTTAAAATTACATGAAAGGGTTTTTTCTTATATTTCAGAACTAGGTCAATTCTCCGCAACCTCTTTATATTTAATCTAAAAACTTCTTAAAATTAAATTGAATAAAAGTCTTAGAAACTCTGTTTCTTTTTATAGAGATATAGAATTATCAACATATATGTGCGGCAGTTAACCAATGTAGAATCAAAAGAAACTACAGAATATCGACCGCGATCATCCGACAAACAAACTGTTTCGATTGAATATTCATAATTAACAAATTCTTTTCCCAAAAATTGCCCACATATAATTTGAAAAGACATTTTCATTTCCTTCTTTAAAAAAACATTTAGCACATTCTTCAGAAAAAGCATTTGTAATTATCACACATATTATCATCAGTCGGAAGTTATTTGGATGTTAAAAGCGAACTGAAATGAACGTGTTCAGCTGAGCAAGCAGCATTTATAAAACTAGGCTCTTCCACAGAAAAATCTTGGAAATAAGATGCGATAATACTAAATAACTGATATATTTTATCGGGTGTTTCTTTTGAAGTGATAGAACTTTAAATTGAAGTAAAACTCGTTTTAATTAAAATTGAAGCAATTTTTTTTATTTGAAAGATAATTTTATGACATTTATGTTTCAAAAATAATTTCCGGCATATGTCCACCACGACTAGCTCTGAGGAACCGCATTCGACCAGACCAATTTTGGACCACTTTTTCGAGTAATTCAGGCCTTATTTCATCAATAACACCAGTTATGTTGGCTTCTATTATTATATTATTGGCTTCTATTAAGCGTCTATTATTTCTGGTTTATCAGCATAAACCAATGACTTGACATAACCGCAAAGAAAATAATCCAGTGGAGTTATGTCGCATGATCTTGGAGGCCAATTAATTGGACCATTTCTCGAAATAATGTTATAGCCAAATCTTTCTTTCAATAAGTCAATTGTTATGGTAGTAGCATGAAGTGTAGGAACCAAAACACTTCTGGGTCGATACCATTAAAATTTTCAAACAAATAATCATTGATCAACGATCTGTAACGAGTACGATTCACTGTAACATTAGCTTCAGCATGGTTTTTAAAAAAATATGGACCCATGATGCTTCCCGCGTGTAAAGCACACCACACAATGCATTTTTCAGGATGCAATGGAACCTGCGGAACTTCTTGAGGGTTGGTTTCACTCCACACATGGCAATTTTTCTTATTTACATAGCCGTTCAACCAAAAATGATCACTAAACACAATTTTACGATAAAAAAGTGGATAATCTTCAAGCTGTTCTAGGGCCCAATCAGCAAACAAACGACGCTTATTATGGTCAAGTGGCTTTAGTTCTTGAACCAATTGGATCTTGGACAAATCTGGATCATCATTAACACTATGACTTACAGCGGCGATATTTTCTTCTGTACGTACTTCTTTGCATTGTTGTTGTTGTTGCATCGAGTAGAGAAAATGTGCGAAATCTATCCATAGTTCGACGAATAAGCTGCTCTGATGGACGATTATGTAAAGCATAAATTTCAGGAAGTGCTCTATAAGTTTGGCGAATAGAACACTGATTTTGAAAATAAATTTCAACAATTTGTAAACATTATTGCGGCGTAAGTCTTTCCATGATAATTTGTCAATACTTACTGAACAGAAATGTCAAAACAACATGGCTTCTACCTTCAGGATATTTTTTTAGATCAAATTTGTAGGGTGAAGAAGATGGCATTCTTGGTTGAAAAAACATTATATCTTTTTAAATTCCACAATGATACCTAAATACATGGCATGTTACGTCAGCATTCTGTTTATCCACAGTGAACATTAGGTTTCAATGCAACAATTATTTTTTGCATTGAATAGAAACTCTAAAGAATATAAGTGTTTAGCTGTCTATCAGTATCATAATACATTCAAAATATTATGATAGAAATGATTCGCTTACTTTCAATATAGTATGGTCCGTCTAGAAAGTATCCGGAATTTTAATCATGTCTTAATATCTGATGAAAGTTGTTTCCAACTTGCTGGAAATCACTTAAAAATCCTATCAAAACAACCTGTTACCGTTCAAATTTCTCACCAAAATAATGGTTTTGGGAGCAATATATCAGCGTGGTGCTACGCCTCTCTGTATAGTTGATAGTACCATTTATAGTGAAAAGTATTGTGGCATTCTAAACGATTTTCTCCTTGAACCGGTGCATGTTTCATATCCAGAGGGGTGGTGCTTTCAGCAGGTTAATGTAAGATGCCATACTTCCAATTATGGAAGTATGTCCAAGTAACAACCATTTCATAGCCAGCAACTTCACCAGATCTTAGTCCCATTGAAAACATATGGGAACTAATGAAGATTGAAGTTGAACGAGCAGCGCCACGAAATAAAGATGATTTACTTCAATTAGTTTTACAATCCTGGACTACCATCACTGAAAATTATGGTAGTGATCTAGTTTCGGGTGTACCTCGACGTTTAGTCAAGTGTACGCAGTTAAGTGGAGGTTGTATAAGTAAATAAGATGAATAGTTTGTTATAATATTCTAATTGAAGAATTAAAAATATATACTAAATAATTACAATTGAGCTTTGTTTTTTGCTGATACCTTCTAGACGCACTATAGAAGAACACGAAATAAGTTGCTTAACGTTCGGTGAAATCCAATAAATATGTGAATATATAAATGATACTATTGAGCATATCTTTTAAAATAACTCTAAACGAAGTAAAGACCGAGTCAATCAAATATAATAGGTCAATTTGAAAAGTATTCGAAAGGTAAAAATTCAAGGAAAATACAAAATGTTTGGAGATCAGTAAATCCCACATGCTGCCCCAGATAGGTTTCTTTCATCGATTCCTACCGTAACTCGCACGCCCTGTGATCTCTTAGAGGAACTAATTCGACATGAACATAACAGATGAACCAATTGAAGCCCCAACAAAGCGTTCTTAATCACCTCGCTAGAAACCAACGACGAGGTCTTTGATGTTAAATCCGTACATCGTCGGTTTTCTTGCGTAACCTATACCCTCCTCTCTCGGCGTGTTCTAGGTTTCCTTCGCCTTTTACAACTCCAGTTAATTAGATCACAAATCGAATCGGACGATCAGAAATTAGAAGTCCGGTTGCTCAATGACGAGGCTATGGAGCCGGCAGCGTTTATTTTTTTTTATCTCGCGGGAGATCACACCCTCAATAATGACTATATCGGACCGATAAAAAGTGAAATTAATTCGATAAGGCGAGAAAATTTCGAAACTGTAGCGGTTATTTGTAACAGGCCTACTTTTTTCGCGGATCGTAATGGTTACATTCGAGTTGATCGAATTTTTCGACTTGCGTAATGACGTCTTGATTAGGCGTATAATAGAACTGTATTGCCCGATTTCAAATTGGATTTGCGCAATTTTTTTCTTCGGCGGAATCATAATGTCTATTTCTGCCCACAATAACGATAAATAACTGATTACAAGATGGAGGGCATTGTGTACAGGGCTTGGCCAAGCAACACTGACATAAATGTCAGATTATAATTGAAAAAAACTTCGAATATTTCAGACTTTACCTGAATCAATTCTCCGAAATATGTACAAATTTAATCTGAAACATCTCTTCAAAACTTTTAAAAATTGACATAAATAGAGGTTGATACTTGATAGGAGGTATGTAAAATTATTTAAATATTTTAATATTACCCTTCTATATATTCAATTTCAAAAAATTATATTTAATAATTATAACTTCAGGAATTAAATTAAAATAATGTGATATAAGTACCACTTATATCGAACGACATATAAAATAAACATTCATTATAAGACATCCAAATGATATAACAAAATCCAATAAATAAAAATTGTTAACCAAAATTCTATAAATTAAATATTTTGAATAGCCAAATTTTTTTTTGTTTCTGCTGATTAATCTTACGAAAACAAATATCTTTCAAAAATGTTTAACATAATCTTAAGAATTTCATCATAAAGCTATTTTACTTAGAATATTCAATATTATTGGATATCTAAGTTACTTCCTATAAATTCTCAAGATATGTAGGAACATTACTGAAAAACAAGTTTTAAGAGAGACGTTGCTTCGTCAGTATTCAAATAATTCATATTCAAAAAAATATAACATCAATCAACAACAAATATTTACTCACCCTTCAACAATTTCGAAAACTTCTGGTAAATGAATACTGAAAAATTTAAATGGTTGTTTACCCTTGATCTAAAAGATTTAAAGACAATTTAACGGCCTCTGTTATAGCACAAGGACTATCTGTATAAAGAATGTTAAGGAAATGAAATAATTATATATTATAAATGAAATAACATAAAAAGAGGTTAATACTTGATAGGAGGTATATAAAATTTTTTAAATATTTTAAAATTACCCTTCTACATATTTAATTTCAAAAAATTATATTTGAATAATTTTATATACCATATATTTTATTTATAATATATAATTATTTGGTTTCCTTAACATTCTTTATATACAGATTATACAGATAGTCCTTGTGCTATAACAAAGGCTGTTAAATTGTCTTTCAATCTTTTAGATCAAGGGTAAACCACAGAATTATTTATTTGTAACTCAACCTTATATTACATTTAAATTTTTCAGTATTCATTTACCAGAAGTTTTCTAAATTGTTGAAGAGTAAGTAAATATTTGTTGTTGATCGATGTTATATTTTATTGAATATGAATTATTTGAATACTGACGAAGCAAAGTCTCTCTTAAAACTTGTTTTTCAGTAATGTTTCTACATATCTTGAGATTTTATAGAAAGTAACTTAGTTGGATATCCAATAATATTAAATATTCTAAGTAAGATAGTTTTATGATGAAATTCTTAAGATTATGTTGAACATTTTTAAAAGATATAAGTTTTCATAAGATTGATCAGCAGAAACAAAAAAAATTTTGTCTATTCAAAATATTTAATTTATAGAATTTTGGTTAACAATTTTTATTTATTGGATTTTGTTATATCATTTGGATGTCTTATAATGAATGTTTATTTTATATGTCGTTCGATATAAGTGGTACTTATATCACATTATTTTAATTTAATTCCTGAAGTTATAATTATTAAATATAATTTGTTGAAATTGAATATGTAGAAGGGTAATATTAAAATATTTGAATAATTTCAAAAATTGAATAAGATGTCTTAGAAACACTGACATATAGAATTATCAACACATATGAGCGGCAGTTAACCAATAAAGCATCAGAAAAAAACATGAAGTACTGATATAATCATCCAGATCCCTCATCTGAGTCAAATTTGTTTCGAATAATGAATTCCATCACCAAAAAATGCTCCACAAAGAATTAAAAAAGTCTTTTTTATTTCCCTCTTTGTTCATCAATAAAAAGTTCATATATGTTGAATTATATTTACTTATTGAACAGAAAACACAAATAAGAAGAAACTTTTTCACAAATTTCAGTAAATGAATAGAAAGGGGGCGTCTATAAATTACGTGAGGTGTTTTTTAAATTTTCTGTACCTACCTCCCCCCCTGGTGAGATGTCGTGAGATTTTATTCAACCCCCTCCCCCATCCCCCAATCTCACGTGAGATTTTTCCAAATGTGGGTTTCTTACGTAAACGTGTTGGATTGTTATTGTAAAAAGAAAAAAAATTTACTTCGTACTTTTATTTACGACTAGTAACTAGTGTAGTTCAGTATTAATCGATTGATCAAATATTTTCGGATAGTTCAACTAAACCGGTAGGTCAAATGTACTGGTACGACGTTTACGGCGAGAGAGTGTCTGTAATCTCCGATAATCGGACTAAATTGAGAAATGTCACATTTTCATTGGAAGCAAATAAAGTGAATGTCGTACGGAAATAATACTTTTTACACGTACACGCACTTTTCTGCAGATTTCACCGAAAAAAAGCCTTTGGAAAAATGCATTCTTGGCCTTTTTCTGTTCTATGCTCGGTTGACATGACATTTTTCTAGGTCCATTTGATCATCATCAAGTATGTCTCAGTTTAATTTTATCATTTATGACAAACGACAATGATGCAAAGTCAGATTCATTTGTTTGTAAAATGAGATTCTTCCATGACGAATGGAAATTATTTTCTGTGAAGTAGGAACTGAATTAATCAGAACTCACATGACTTTTTGTACATTTCCGAGTAGCATCATGAAAACAGGAGTTAGTTTTCAAGAAAACCCCAACCGTAATGACATCACCTTCAAGCAGATTTCCGTTGTTTTCACGAAGTTGCTCACCATGGTCAGATAAAACTTGTGTTAATATGGAAAACGTAAAATATCATAATATTACTCGTTATTCAATGATTTGTTCACTGAAATGTGGCGTCGTAGAATCAGCCAATCGTGAACTATTTTCTTGTGTAAAATCGATTATTCTTTGTCGGATTAATGCGAATCGTTTTCAAAATCTGTATCAATAATTGCAACTTTATTTTTTATACAATAGAATAAATTATTTCCAATTACAGTATTGGGGTACGGCTTCGGCGAAAAAAAGTGGAAATTGAGTAGAGCCTTCGACTGGGAAACTAAAGGTCCCGGTTTAGACTCGGTTTGGGTAGAAGAGAAACTTTCTATGAACGATTTTAATCACATTCCACTGTCGGGGCGAAAATTAATAGTGATATGCCTAAGGGGGCGTAAGTACGCAGTAGCAAAGCCTAACCAGAACATAACTGAACTCCTAACTCGCACAACTGAAAAAGCTTCTGAAGGGGGTTTTCACAGAAGATCTAGGGGTATCAGGATAATATCATATCTGTCACATTGAGGTTGGTCATGTGTGGTTTGAAAACAAGTAACATCTAGTTCAGATTATCAACGATCATTTTATCTGGGTACTGGTTGGATCTGAATAACAGCAAGGATTAACTTTGTAGATTAATTCAATTACATATTTTTTAGATTCTTTATTTCATTTTTTTCAATAGCATCTTTGTATTCAAATTTAAACGAATACTAGGTATGCAGGAGGGCTTCGATCGAAGCATCTCCCCCGCTGCCATTGAGAGAGCACAGTCGTTTATTCGTCATCGCATCGCGCTATTAATGCTCCACTGGACTCCAGATTAACATTAAATTTCCAATGTTTCTGACTTTCTTTTCCATACCTGTATATAAAGTGAGATTTCAAGCTGTACATTTATTAAACCCTACATTTCTCCCATCAATTGAAAACAGGCTGTTTTTCACTGCTTTGACATTGCGATGCCATCAAATTCGTAAGTTTGATGAAAATCATGATATTTATTGAATTTTCAATTTGATAACGGGTTATAATGAAATTGTGTACAACCATTTAGTGGAAATACAGCGTGTCAAAAATCGTATCGGGTATTTGTTTTGACGCTGCATTTAAAACTAAGAGTCGGAGGAGAATGGGGAGGGGATCGTAGTGTCCGCCATTTTGTTTTTAGTTTTAGTTACTCTGGAGCAATATCCGGGCACGCATCGCGCTTTTTGCGTACGAGCGTATTATTGCAACCGTGATTCCATCGTAGCTCATGGTCATGTAAATAAACAGAATTTTCGATACTCGACAGAGGAAAATCCGAGACGAGAACATGAACGACCCCTCCACAGCCGAAAGGTTGTTGTTTGAGCCGCTATATCTACTAGAGGCATAATCGGTCCTTATATTCATGAAGATCGACGAGACCGACCACTCAATGTGAGTAGTGACCGTTATTGTGATATGCTGCGAAACTTTTTGGGTCCAGAGTTACAGGATTTTCAAGGTTTCAACTCAAGAAGTTGGTTTCAACAAGATGGCGCCACTTGCCATACTTCAAATCAAGCAATGGAAGCTTTTAACGAATTATTCCCTAATAACGTCATTTCGCGTAGAGGTAACATTTTCTGACCTCCCAGAAGCCCCGACCTTATATTATGTTATTTATGGCGAGCGGGCGTCTGTCCACCCTACCACTGCGTCCGCACGGACTATTGTGGTTCACCCCTAATTTATATCTCCCCGACGAGATCCAGTTTTTGGATAAAATCGATAATCTTGTTCAGGGGCAATTTTTTCAGTTCGCAGTGGGCTATAAAAGCCTGGCCAAAGACCTCGAATCTGATGCGACTCACCGCTGGGCACTCTGAGACGATGTGCCTGGCTGTTTCAGTGTCCTCAAGACACAGCCTGCATTCATCGTCTTCAGCCAGACCGATCTTGTGCAAATTCGCTTTCAGTCTGCAGTGACCTATCATAATTCCGACAAGTGTTCTTAGTTTGGCCCTATCCAGACCTAGCGCTAGGTTTGCCATCTTTTTGTTCGAAGCTCTTCCAAGGAACAACTTCGAATGTTTCAGGCCAGAATGGCTCCGCCAGAAAGACTCTAGCCTTGAGTTCATTCTGCCTGTTATCGCCTCGTTAGCCACGTCATGTGGTATTCCCAGGAATGGTTCCCGTCCTACCAGAGGCAGCGCAGCTCCAGCAAACGCCAGCCGATCTGCCTCCTCGTCACCCAAATAGTTTGAGTGGTCGGTATCTAAATCAGACTGACTCCGTTATACATACCGAGCCTGTTTAAAGCCGTGCGGCAACTCCAGAATGTTCTTGAGGTACAAGAGATTCCAAAGCTACTGTACTGACTGACTATCAGTAAATATTTTGATTTTACCGTGGTGGATTTGCCGATTTTTCAGCAGTTCTGCCGCGGTCTCAATGGCAAATAGTTCTGCCTGAAATATGTTTGTGTTTTGTCCGAGACTCAATGAGATGTTAATTCTCGGTTTGCTCCCATAAGCCCCGACCTTAGTCCAATTGACTATTTTGCATGGGGATACCTTGAAAGTAAGGTCTATGAGAATAATCCGACGAACCTGACGCAATTGAAACAAAACATTAGGTCAGAAATGCAGCAATATCTAGAGCTAGGTGTGAGCCTGTGATCGCCAATCTTCGTTCCCGATTAGAAGAGACGCTGCAGTGGACACCAAATCATAAGCTTTTGGTTATGCTAAATAACAGATTACAGCAGGAAGTATCCATTTTGATCGTCTAAACGAAGTGGTTTAGTACATTGTGAAATCTTTAAACACCTGTAACTTTACCTTGTAACCGAATATCGAAAAATGGCAAAAAATTATTTTATTTGATGGGGAAATCTGTGGCTGAAATAAATGTACAACTCATAGATCAGAATTTGATACATGACACATATGTCGGTAGTACTGTTTGTTATCCTTAAAAGATCGTCGTGAAAAATAAACGAAACACGTATCAGTTTTATGAATAAATTGTGAAATATATATACCCAATGTTTTTTTAAGTAAATTTGTTATCATGCTTCAGCTAGAGCGAACTGTAGACTCTTTTCCTTTTATACTTCTGTATTCTTGACGGACCAGATATTGTATGCTCCAAGTATTTTACAAATATACCAATTAAATCACCGCATACGAATCAGACTTTGAATTTTATCACGTTTTTTTTTTTGTTCTACCGTGACGCATCCATGTTTTCCTGGGTATACAGAAAAACCGCAGAGGCCGGTGCTTCGAAACTTACGGCTGAGAGAGTCCGATGTTCCTTTTTGTGAGTGGTTCGTTTCCTCTGTTCGACGAACCAAACTTCCGGTTCAGTTCCTAGCAACGAACAGCAACCTGCCTGTTATCTCGGTCGAGGGATCTCTTCGCGGACGGCAACGTCTCTCGGTTTGAATAAATTTTCAATTAACGAAGAATAATGCTTATATAAGAAGCTGTTAAATAATACGGCGTTTTATCGCTTCCTTCGGATGTTTGTTTTATTCGATTCAGCGAGACAGCCCAAGCCAATTGGAAAATTCTTCCTCCGATTGCTAGTGGAGCAAGAATTCGTAAGACATGACAGTCAAAGCCAACATACTAACCAGAAGAGATCCTTAACTTGTAAAAACCCAGAACATTTATGTAGCATAGAAAAATACATTAGCATGGAAAACTTCAGAAACGAAACGAAGACCAACACTCTGGTGTAATCTTTTTGGTTTGGAGTACTACAAAAAGTTCCATCCATATTCTTTGCAAAATGAATAAACCACAGTCACAAAACAGAAATAAGCACATTGATGAAGAGGGTAGAAATTGAAACGATATTGTTCGAATACTACATCGAATGAGGAATATTTAATTTTTACTAGTGAGGTAGATTACAACTGAAATCTCAGGGTTCAGCAATTTAGGTCTAAATGGGACAGTAAAAACGAAAATAGCCAAATGTCGTTTCGGAATTCACCTGCTCGCGTAAAATATCGAAAAGAATCGCTTCAGCACGAGTTGCAGACATTCCCTCGAATTCGCTCATTAGCACTCGGCCTTCAAACACACAGTCAAGTCACTCTCCCCCGCCGTTTTTCGACCAAACGGACACGCAACATTCTCTACTCTTCGAACAATAATAAAGTTCTGATCCCTCATACGTTCTCTAGAATTCAGCTCTAATTCTAAAGATCTAAATTTTTATCCTCAATCAATTTTAAGTATTCGCTTATTTAATTTCGACTGTAATAAGTAGTTGAAAAACTACTGAGCAGAGAAACATTTTTTATAATGGTTGGGAAAAATTTCATGATTTTTTTGCCTAAATTCAAGACTTTATTGAACATGTTTCGGATTATCTGATTTAGTTCGAATATGTACCGTTTGGTACTATAATTTGTTGCCATTTTGAAGGTAGCTTCATAATGCCTCTCTCACGTGTTTCGGCCTTTCGACCATTTTCAAAGGGGTACAAAAAGGAACTAAACTTAAAATTGAAAAAGGTTCTTTTCTTACACTTAGGTGATCTGTGCATTTTTATGGCGCATGGAAATAACAGCATCCAATATAGGGGTGTTGCCGAATAGTATTTGGGAATTTGTTGAATTATCCTTTTTCTCAATGGCTTTTTTGATTAAAAGAATCTCCAAATAGTCCATCAATTTACCCTTATTAACATTATATAGTAAAGTGACATCTTTCTCATTAAAAAATTATTATTTTCTATACAATGTTCTGCAAATCCGATTGATTTCGGGTTTTTCAAAATGGAGATCCTGTGTTCTTTGATTCTATGTTGTAAACATCGGCATATATATGTAGAATTACAATCATCACAATTAATATGATGAATCCCAGATTCGAATTAGTTGGGATTCCTTTCTTTATTATTCACCAAAATCTTTTTTCTATATACTCCTAAAGAATTAATTCCCATTTTATTAAATAAAAGGTTTCAGCAGTAGGATCTTTAATGGTCTTCATGAAATGGGAATGAATTCTTTAGCATTAAATAGAAATTATTTAGCTAAAATTTTTGTCAACAACAAAGAAAGGAATCGCAACTTTTCAGAATCATAGATTTATCAAATTAATTGAGATGATTGTGATGCTACATATATAGAACAGACAGGTAGATGCAACATAGAATTGCAACATAGAATCAAAGAACATTGGATATCTATTTTAAAGAACCAGAAATCAATCGGTTCTGCAGAATATTGTATAGAAAATAATAATTTTTTTAATGAGAAAGATATCACTTTAGTATATAATGTTAATTAGGTAAATTGATGGACTATTTGGAGATCCTTTCAAACAAAAAAGCCATTGAGAAAATGGAGAATTCAAAAAATTCCCAAATACTATTCGGCAATACCCGTATATTGGATGCACGTATCAGGATTCTGAAAGAACTGTGAAACATAAAAACTGTGAATTATTGTAAATATAATTGTTGTAATGTTTCACCTACAGCCAACCGCATACTCCATTCATGTAATCAAAATATCATTTAATACATGGCTCAAAACATGTTTTCCTTCGAGTAAAGAACAGCTCTGTCAAATATTTTATTTATAAAATTTTCATTATAAATCAATGCAATTTATTCAGCCAAAAATGTATGAGCTTTTGTCAGAAGATTAATAAATTCTTTGAACTCTCTTGTGGTGATCTTGGAAACCTTTAAATAATTCTATTGGATCTTAAACGAACTTTTATCAGTCTTCGAAGCAACATCAGGTAATGGCGAATTCAGATATTTAACTCATCAGACCTTTTCGATATTTTATTGTTCTGATATCCTTGGCTGAACTTTTAAATTCAAATTTATAGCCCTCTGTAAAAGAATAAACTTGTTGACATTTGGCAACAACAAAACTGTTATGTTCTCAACAACCTGCGTATCATATTCTGACGGCTTAAGTATGAAAGATGGTAATTTTACCTTTAGCCAAGACGCTTCTCGGTCAAAAGATAAAGCAAGCATAAATAAAGATTAGTGGATATTTCAAGAAACTTCTATCACACTGTTTACATTTTATCTCTCCAAGAGGGTCGAATAAACATTTTTTATCGAATTTGGGATAACAATTTCGAGATGAGAAAAGAATATATGGTGTTGAATTCACCCACACTCGCATCTTTGAGCTATTTTAAGAGCGTCATTGTGAATCAAGGATGAAAAACGTTGACATCGATCTGTCGTTGCTCTTAACAGGGCTCACGTAAAAAAATACAGTTCTGCTTTCATGACTCAGCGTTAAGTTTATGATGCGACATATTCAGTTTACACATCTTGATATTCAAGTGTTATATCGTGTAATAATATTGAATAAGGTTATTCTGATTTTCACAAATTTTTATTGTTATTTAATACAACAATTGTTTCGCTCCCTTTCGATCCGTCTGGTTGTTGATATTAAATCGATAATCTTCTGTATCAATGAGGAATCTTCAGAGAATTGAGTAGCAAAGAGACATTGATACTTCAGGATATTTCTCAGAATGCCACATATTCAGGACATTCTTAAATTGGATGACTAAGAGCGGAGCTATTCTTGACCGTTGGTCCAGTCCGCGAACGATTGAAGGCCAAGGTTCGGTTCCATCTCCAGCTTGATGGATCCTCTAGAACCGATTCACATCAGCTAACATCTTAAAATAATCTAAAATTCATGAGAATTCTCCTGAGCTAGCGTTTGTAGGCGAAAGGGAATGTAAATTAAAAATGCTGCACAAAGTTTTGTTATTTTACAGAATCAGTCGATAATAAGTTTTCGAGGAATGATTTTTCATGAGCTTGTTTAGGGAACAACGTAATTATGTTTTGCGCAATTGCAAAAACTTTCAGAAATAGGTAGAGACTTGAAAATGTCAGAAGAACTTTCTTTTGATGTACAAAAATTATTCCCTAGTATACCTCCAATAGAAACAATACAAATCGTAAAAAAACTATTGATAAAAAATAACACCAACCCCATCAAAATGACTGATTGTCTCGAAATATGTCTTGAACAAAACTATTTTTAATTTAACGGAACAATCTTCATTTCTAACAAAGGTTTAATAATGGGAAATCCACTCAGTTCAATTTTAGCTGAAATTTTCATGGATAACTTAGAATAAAAAATACACCTAAATCCGATAAGCAAATGCTTCATTTATTGGTATAGATATGTAGATGATATTTTTTGTTGTTTCAAAGGAACCGACCGACAACTACGTATCTTCACCAATTTTATCAATAAACTCCATCCAAAAATCAAATTCACAATCGAAGAAGAAAAGGACCACAGCATTAAATGTCTTGAACTCACTATAACAAGAATAGATAATTCACATGATTTCAGTATTTTTCACAAACCCACACATACAGATATTACAATACGTAAAACTTCAAATCACCCCACCAACCAAAAGATGGCAGCATATAATAGTTTTATTCATAGACTGAATGTCCCTATGAATTCAGTTAATTTTTCCAAAGAATAAAATATTATTAAACACATAGCTTCAAACAACGGTTACAATCCTTTTCTTATATACAAAATGGTATCCAATAAACAAAAGAAAATTGCATTAAATCTCGTGTACCCAATCATAAAAGAAGACAATATAAATAATTTTCGTTAACTTATGTTAATGGATTATCTGAAAATATTGCTAAACATTTCAAAAATAGTTTCAATTACAATGCAGCTTTTAAAACCATCAGTAGTACTCACATAAAGACAATAAGGATCGAACAAATAAAGAAAATAAGTCTGGAGTCTACAAGTTGACTTGCAACGATTGTCCTTTAGTATTAGCCAGACAAGTAGATCATTCAAGAAAAGAATCCAAGAACAGCAAAGAAGTTACATGTCGAATTCTGTTGATTCGACATATGCTAATCATCTTAAGGAATTCAGGCATAATTTCAACAATAACTATGAAATTATCGACGTTGAAAACAAAAGTTCTAGATGAACACTTCAAGAATCTCTTGAAATCAACAGGTACAATGCCGGTAAAATCGTTTTGATTGATCAAAAAGACGTTGACAGTTTCATTACTGAATATCTTTCCCTAATGGCATTTTTTAGTGGCAATCTTCCATAAACACCCTTAGTTTTCATGACTTGTTTTTACCATTATTTTGTCACGTACTTTTAACTTAACTACATTTAAACTCTGTCACACTAGGCACCATCAGTCAGTAGAATGTAGATACCAAAAGAAGCCACATCGTGGTGAAACAATTGTTATATTGTAAACAATTTTGTGGAAATTAAAATACTGTCTCTTATATATTTTTTAATGTCTCGGTTAAGTTCGTAATTGGGCAAAATCGGTCGAGTCGTTCTGCAGTTATTCATATTTGAACCTATTCCTCATTTTTCTTAAACAACTGAAGCGATCAAGAGCAAATTTGGCATTCAGATATATATTAACTTAAGTAGCAACCCTCTCATAATGATGACACGAAGATTTATGCCAAATTTCGTGAGGATCGGCCAACTGGAAGTGAAAATGCTTATTTTTGAACGAAAAGACCTATTGATTTTAAATTGTCAGGATATGTTAGGAGTCTAAATATAGGTAGCTCTTCTTTAAGAATTATTTCACAGATTTCAAATTTTCAGGAATAATTGACTGTGGAACAAGCGCGCAAAAGCTTCTGACTTCACGTCAGTGCTTTGCACCATTCTTTTAATTCGATTTTTGAAATCTATAGTCTTCAAAGCTGTTAAATTTTCAGGTGGAGTTGAATTTTTTTTCTGGTGGGTTATAGTCTTGATTATCTGTTTTTGCGCGCTAAAGAGTGGGTCAAAATTTTTAATCGGGTATAAATAAAAAACTAAGCAATATTTTTTCAAAGTTAGGAGATTATTATAAAGGTTTAATCTTGACATTTATGAATGAACACTAATATCATTTAAATGACCGCCACGACCCCCTACAGTACCCTTTCCGATCGTTCAAATTTTTCAGTTCATTGTCGTTGTTTGAGGCTCAATCGATTTCCTGTTTTAAGGCATCAATCATTTCTGGATAACACTTGCTCTTAACGGACCCCCACAAAAATAGTCCTTCGATGTGGAAATTAGTCCAGTAGTCCATTGAGCGAACTGGAAACGCATCGAATGGCCACGAAGCTTCACTCCTTGCAGTAGTTGAATTTTATAAGTCTTCATACCGAGGTCTTTATGCAAAATTCTTCTCAGAGAAGTGCGATAAATGCTCAGTTCGCACGATGACGAGTTGATGCTGATGGATGTTCAGCCACGTTATGGGCTACAGCAGTAATGTTTTCAGGTGTGCTAACTGGACGAGAACGTGAATGGGTTGTTTCATCAAATAACCATCCAGTTTTCACGAACAAATTTGTTGTGGGTGAATTTCATTTCTATTGAATTTTCCACGGAAATTTCTAACAGTTTGAATAGATTCATAACTTTTAAAAATAAGTTTTTAATATTATGTGTATATATCTGCATACATATATAACCTTGTTATTTAGGAGAAAATATTTTTCCATAACGAAGTAATGATTTTCAATATTGATTCAAATTGTTTCTGTTAAAGCTATTTTTGATTCAATTAAAATTAAAAGCTTAAAGATCGGCGTATACCTCTCATCTTTGACGTAGCCATAAAGAAAAAATCTAATGGTGTTGAATCATACAATTTCGACGGCCAAATAAAGTCACCGTTTCGGGAAATTTCGCGTGCAGGACATTTTCCACGCTGGTCATGAGCGATATCCTTGTCAGTTTTACGTTGACATATCAGAAATATCGCGAAATTTAAAATGACACATCTCGTTGGAAGACATAATATAAATTTCTGCTTCGAATGAGAATATAGTCGCTATGCCTGGACACAAAGCGCAAATCATGTCGTATCGGCCTCTCAGACGTGGTAGAGCAGAGTACGCAGCCATCCTTGAGCGTTTCCTCGACTCTAATCGCGTAATCGTAGCGTAATACGTAACGACCAAGAGGATTATGCTCGATGGGAATTTCGATCTGGTTCACATGTACATTTTTGCTCCGTTGAGATACCGACGAAGTGGTGCCATTACCGCCATTTTTACGACGCTCTGGAATGTCGTGTTGGTAGCATAAAGCTTAATTGGACTATGAGCGTTTAGGATCTCGGCTCTTCCTGTTATTTTTTTTTTATTCTTATTCGAGAGACGGTCACGGAAAGGCGGATTTAGTCAACGTAAGTAATGGGCAACCTCCGCTGAGATTGTAAAAACTTGGAAAAGTTTTTCCGAGTGAAATTTTGAGATACAGGCTGTTTTTGAAGGTGATTTAGTTTTCAATCGAAAGTACTCGTGAGGTTGGCAGGTCTCCGGAATGAAACAGAAATCAGACTGTATAGTGCACTAATCTGTCACATTCAAGAAATTCAGCAACAAATTATTTGTATCTACTTGAATTCGTCTGGGTCACCTAGCGCTTCGTTTACTCTGGAACGGAGGGTAGGTAATGGCTGGACCATCTAGCGTTTGCATTTTGAAGTATTCATTATTCCTGTTTTGAAGCATCATACTCAGAATTATACATGTCGCCATGTGAGCATTGCTCTTAACCGACGTTGATGCACCCTTGTCATCATTGCTGTTCCAAGTTTCTACTCGAGTTTTGACACTCCAGCGGACCCCTGATAAGTTGAAAGAGAAAGAAAAGGATATCTGGAAAGGAATTATAGAGAGAACCTGCGTCAGTACAACTGAGGAGAAACCAGTAGAAATCCCCTTCCTCCAAAAAGGATCGCCGTGTCAATCCCAACACTCAGCTGCATGAGCAGTGTCCCTATTTGGTGGTTATGAAAGACCGAAGCACAGAAACAACACAACAGCTTTCCAGCAGGGATATCCCCCCCGAGGCATCGTAGAGGAGTGGCTTAGGGATCCAAAAATGATGGCGAGTAGATGCAATTCTTCCCAGATAGAAAGCGTCCTTAGTCTTTCCTTGTCCTTTAGCCAGCGCGCACCGTTCCTAGGCCAAAAATGGGAGAGCATCAGAGAGTCCGCTACCACAAAGAGTCGTAAGTTCCTTTGTTCCTCCTGAAGCGCAGACCATTCAAGGGCTGAAACGGAAGTGGCAAAGAGTTGGGAGCGAACAAAAAGCGAATCCACCCAGGTCGGAAGTCGTAAGTCTTTCTTTTTCTTCCAGCGAACCATTTCGGACTCCGCTGCGGATAAGTTACGAAGGTTGGAGTGCTGTGCCGATATTCAGCAGGGTTTCGTCTTCGCTCGTGAGGTGAGTGTTTTATTCTTAGTTAGCACAATGAAACAGAAATCGACTGGTCCCAACCGCGATTATCTATCCATATGCACGTTCCAGGAGCGACGTGTATGGATTACAAAACTCTAATCGAAGGAGAGCATGACTCCGTCCTCTCTCCAGGGCCACAACTACCACGTACGATTCCAAGCTTTGTCGAAGGATAGGAATAGTTGTGGAACAACATGATGGCATGGTGTGCAAAAAGAAGGAAAGGGAAATTGGAATATGCAGTCTCTGCTCCAGGCATCATGACTTCATTCTCCATTTCACCGGGATGAAACTAGGATTACAGTCATGACAAGCATACCCACTACGTCAAGGTACAGGGACAATTGGGGGGCGTGTTTTAAAGCATCAGTCGTTTCTGGATGGTAAACATAACACTTATCCTCAACGGATCCCCACAAAAAATAATCCTCAGAGGTGAAAATAAACTTCATCGCTAAAATGAATTTTCTGGGAAAATCCTCATCTTCGGACATCATTTTTCCTTTAAGCGAAATGAAAACGCATCGGACGGTCACGAGACTTCACTTCTTGCACCAGTTGAACTTGTTAAGCCTTCATACCGAGGTCTTTATGCAAAATTGTCCTCAGAGAAATAAGAGAAATGTTCAGTTCTTGAGCACGACGACGAGTTGATGATTAGATGTTCATTCTGGGCTACAGCAGCAATTTTTTCAGGTATGCTCACTGGACGAGAACGTGAACGTTTTATGAAATAATCATCCAGTTTCACGAACTCACAAATTGCCGCGAGTCCTTTTCCTTTGTATTGAAGTTTGCACGTAAATTTCCAACAGTTTGCATGGAGAATTCACCACTTTGGAAATAAGTTTTTGATATTCCCCTTTTTTGTTCAAGCTTGAATCGACACATTTCGGGAATTTCTAATATTAAACTGAGTTTCTGTCAAAAACGCGAATGACAGAAATATTGCCAGACTCTAAATAACTACCTTTATAAGGTTATGTGGACAGACGTCTATGATCTAATTATTTCTACCATCAGTTACAGCTAAGGCCATTTATAGAAAAACAGTGAAAGAATATTTCTTACAATATTGAACGTATGGAGACAATATGAGAGGAAATTAAATTAATTGTAATAGCATTAAAAACGAGTATGAGCTATGGTGATAGAAAGTTTTACAAATCGACACTGTGCAACATACACTGTATAACAATTCTAAACTCAAAAACCTGATCGGGCTTGTTTGAGTTCAGAATTGTTATTCAAATGTGTATACAATCTCGATTTGTAGAACTTTCTATTACCATAGTTCATACTCCTTATTAATGGTATTTGGTACAGACTTTCAACCGAATTAATTTATTTGAATATAAATATGCTTATTATGAGTATCACGGCGTAACAGGATCTGACTTGAGCATGAGAAAAGTTTTCTGCATTTGTAATGTTAAAAAAATCAGGAATACAGTTCTTTGCTTGAATTGGCTCGCTGGGGTAAGTCTTATATGTATATATATTTGCGTGCACTAGTTGGCGCTAACGTATGCTAAACACATTGGTGCTGTGCAGAGCGAATATATAGGTGTGTAGCAGATTTGTAGTCATTAGACATTACAGGGCACTGAAGAGAAACCGACAAGCTCCGAAACCTGCGCATGTCTGCAACTTATGTCCTAGCGATCAACAAAATATAATCGGGCTTGTTTGAGTTCAGAATTTTTATACAGATGTGTGTTGCGTGTTATTTATGGTATTGATATTATCAGCCGAATTAATGCATTTGAATAATTTGTAATGGAATTGATGATGAAAAAGCCATATCAGGAAGTTCTCCTTCGTGTTTCCATTCTTCAAGATGGAAACCTGGCCCAGTGCACAGAGGTCGAGAAGGTTACGCGTTGCAGCTTTTCGCCATTTCTCTATGGAAATCCCCGGTCGGTTCGTGATCCGAGGTGTACAAAGTGGAACGGACACCTCGGGCCACACACGAGTATTGCACGGCGTCCATTTGCATTCAACGAGATTCAGAAAGAGATAGTGTCCCAGATTCGGGAGAAAAAATCGCTACGATAGCTTGGTTTTCCAATAACGTAATCGGTTTAGGTTACGCTTTCATACGATGCAATATACGGGGGTGTATGGATAGCTTAAGAGAGGAAGACACAGCAGAAACAACTGCACATACTTTAAAAAGTAATAGGTTTCACTCAGGAAGTTTAACGATGCGAAAAGAGATGGTAATCGATTGGTGTCAACACCGGACTTTATGAATTGAAGCTTCCCAAACAAGCTCCCAGAGTTTCTGGCGAGTCTCTACAGACGTGTGTGCACTGGCGTTGTCCTGATGGAACACAACGCCTCTTTTGTTGGTCAATTCTGGCCGTTTCTGATCAATCGCTAACTTCAAACGGTCTAGTTGTTGACAATAGAGATGCAAATTTAGCCATATGGAAGCAACTCATAATAAATGATTCCTTTCCAGTCCCACCAAATGCAGAGTACAACCTTTCTGGTCGTTAGTCTTGGTTTGGTCACCGTTTGAACTGCTTCACTGCAGAATCTAGATGGAACCTAGATGTGGTTAAGGCAAAAACTTGAAAAGAAAAAGTTACAAATAACCATCTATTTTCGGAAATACAGATAAGTGAAAATATGGAAAAGAAGGGTTACAAATAAACAAAAAATATATTGGGGCCAATTATCAGAAATACCTTACTAAGTAAAAATATTCAACAAGGAAGATCTAACGATATCTGTTCGCTCATTGAGGAAAATATGATGGATCTTGTACCTGTTAATATCTACCGCTTCTGACTGTGTTAGTCTGGTACTTTTGATTTCATTATGGATAATTCCGTAGTTATTATTGAAATTAGGTCTAAATTCTTTGAAATGCTATATGTTGAGTGTGAGATGTCTGACGTTTAACTTCTTTGGTGTTCATAAATTCTTTTGTTTGCTTTGTTTGTTTGCCTGTAGATCCTCTTGCGTGGAAAAATGACCGGAATAGAGCCATATCCAGAATTCGATATTTGAGGTCACCGTAGAAAGTGAAACGTGACTTTAATCGAAGAGGGCCGCTTCCGACAGACAGTTACGGCTACAATAAGGCATTGTCTTCAAAATACGATCACGACCTTCAACCCATCTACAGGATCGTTGAAAAATGCCATTATGCATTCTTTTTTTCCGCTCATTTCGTAATCGACAAGATAAAAATGCATATATAAAAGACGCACCTTCGGTACCAGGAACTGTGTCATAAATTTTTTCGCACAAATTAACAAACAATGAGCTAGTTTAATTATATATGCGCGGTACAACTGAACACAAAAGAAACTGGCAATCTCTTAATACCCGTTAGAGATAAAACGTTATTTGTACATACCGGAGGAATTGATTAGGAAAACTTAATGGCACAGAAAATATACTGGCCCAGTCATTGTTGTATATTATTATGGAGACTGTCATGCAATGTGCTAGCCGCTATGACGCAAGCTTCAACAATTTTTAATGACCTGTAAAGTCTCACGACTCGGCTATGTTCTTTTCTACGATATGAATTTCACAACAAGAATAATTAAATGACAGGAGCATAGGACAAAGTTGAACTCTGTTATTGTTCTACCAAGGTAATCTCGCTAGTTGGTCAGTCAGGAAGCAAAAAAATTAATCGTTATTAAATTTTCTTGCTGGAATACATTACAATTCTTGAAATAACTATTTTAATAATGAAAAAATATTGGTTTGAGTAGTGCGTTACTTTGTAATAGATCATTTTAATTAGAAAAACCATATTACTTTGTTACTCGAATTTCGTAGTATTGCTACATTTTCAAACTGAAAGATTCAGTTGCGTATTTTTTCTTTATAGGTTATAGTCTGCACGTTCAATAGATTTATTGCCGGGTCATTTTGGTGTTTATGAATTTCTAGAACTTCGAAAATATTCATTTTATTGCCCTTTGTCGCAAGATGTTGTGGTCTATACAGGGCAAGAAAACAAACAAATATTGTCATCAATTATTTCTTGTATCAATCATACTTTGTGGAACTCATGATTTGGAGATGAGTGTGTTTTCTTCGACCTTTTAAATTTGAGAATTGACTGTGTTGATCTGGAGCTAAAGCATCATTTGGATAGATGTCGAAAAAATGATCTACACTTCACCAAAAATTCAGAATGAAATTATAGAATTATGTGCTGGAGTTCTCAAAGAAAAAATTATTTATGACTGTATACAAGCAAAAGCTTACGCTGTAATGACCGATGAAACAGCAGATGTCGCTGGAAAAGAACAGCTTTCTATCGGATTGCGGTTTAATGATGGGAAGCAACAAAAAAATCAGAGATGAGTTTGTAGGCTTTCTTGAGCTGAAATCTCAAGATGCCCCTACAATCGCTAGTACAATTCAGAGTTTTTCAGTATATCAAAATCTTTCAGCAGAGAATTGTGTTGGATTTGGATTTGACGGATGTTCTACAATGGCTGGAAAAGAAGGTAGTGTACAGGCCATTTTGAGGAAAAAGTACAGTAAATCTTTATTTTTTCATTGCTCAAACCACAAACTAAATCTTGTGGTCAATGATGCTAGCAAACTACCAGAAATAAGAAACTTGATTGCAACTGTTAAGGATACAATATCCTTCTTTCGTGAGTCGCCAACCCGCAGGACTTCGGCTACTAATTTATCAAGGCTCTATGAGACCAGATGGTCTGAGAAATACAAGAGCATCAGAAAGTTTTCAAATAGCTTTCATGAAATCGTCAATGCGCTAGAACATATCTCGATAGAAGGAAACTATGCTATAAGAAAATTTGCCTATCAGTTGCACTGTGCAGTAACTAAACCAATTTTCATTATACGTTTAGTCATGATTGCAAAGTACTCTGCGGTTTTGGAACCCGTTGTGAACGTTCTACAAGGTAAAAATATGGATTTGATTATGATGAGGAAACACATTGGTGAAATCGTTTATGTCATCAAGAAGGATCGACAAGAAATTGAACATGTTTCTGAGGAAGTACTCAAAAAATCATATGATATCGCGGAGAAAATTGGCGTTGAGTTAACAGTTCACGAATTGTTATCTTGACTCTTTCACCTTATCATTGAATGTTAGATTCTCACACGAGAATACACCTGCTTTTGCCTTATCCCATCTTCATCCTTCATACATGCTAAAAAGTACTTCAAAAGATGTGGAAAAGAACGCAAAAACTTTCATGGAATTTTTTGAGTTGGCTGAAATCTCCCTGTAACAAGGCTTGCACTCCTCGTTCTGAGTGCTTTCCCATCCACTACAGCTACTGTTGAACGATCTTTCAGTACCCTTCGAAGGGCAAAGACCTGGCCGAGAAGTACAATGGGAGAGGACAGATTGACTGGGTTGAGTTTGATGAGCGTCCATCGTAAATTTTTTAAGGAAAATCAGGACTGGATTGAAACGAGAATTTTGAACAAGTTTTCTACAAATCCAGGAAAAATGATAATAGAACAAGACATGTTACGGAATAATTGTAATTGGTTTCATTCACCTACGAAAAAGATTTCGGTGATAAAATGTTCCCGACCATTATTTTGGTGGGAAATTTGAACGGTTGTTTTGATTTCCACCAAGTTGGAAAGAACTTTCATCATATATAAAGGCATTATAAAAATTATCTTCTTGAAAAAGTTGACAAACTTCAATCCTTCGTTGCTTTTGTAGGGATTTTTTTCTGTTTCCTTAATATGTAGCCTTGTCTATTCAGTGTCATATGGACAGTTTCTGGACATAGTTTTATATTTCGAAATTTGAATATCAAAACAGATTTAATCTGTTAGTCTTCTACAATTTCAATTTCAAAAAAAATGTTATTCAAAAAACTTTTAGAATTAAATGAATGTTTACAATAAGCACCGCTTATATTTAATAGACGTATATAATCAAAACTCAATATATAATGTCAAATGGAATAAATAAATCAACAGATATAAGAAGTCATTAAAATTAATAAATAAATATTTAAAGGAGACAAAATTTTGTTTCTGATCTTACCATTAAGAACACCAATTGCCTTTCAAAAACATGAACACAACTTAAGGACTTTTCAAAAAATATAATGTATTTGAAATATTTAATATATTTAAATATTAAATTAGTTAATTCAGAAATCTCTCAAAACATGCATCTTCAAAAAACAATTATAATTCTGGTAATCTCTTCATCGGCCCTAAATAATATTCCAAATATCAAAATCAAATAACTATCATTATATCTCACCTCACACGTGTTTAACAGGATAATTGCTTCAAACAGACTAACTTTAAAATTCAACATAGTCTATGTTCTTAACAAAATCACAGAAAAGTACTCTGTTATAAGGTTATAAGTCCTTAAGTTGTGTTCATGTTTCTGAAAGGCAATTGGTGTTCTTAATGGTAAGATCAGAAACACAATTTTGTCTCCTTTACATATTTATTTATTAATTTTAATGAATTTTTATATCTGTTGGTTTATTTATTCCATTGGACATTATATATTGAGTTTTGATTATATACTTCTATTAAATATAAGCGGTGCTTATTGTAGACATTAATTTAATTCTAAAAGTTTTTTGAATAAATTTTTTTTTGAGATTAAAATTGTAGAAGACTAACAGATTAAATCTGTTTTGATATTCAAATTTTGTTATATTTCTTCTGTCAAGTAAAAAGCCTTTTTCTATTTTATTTTATATTTCGTTGATTTCCAAATCTGTTAGACAATTTGCGAAAACCCAGGCGCAGATTTTGTCGTCCTAAGGCCAACAAAGCTTTTTAATTGTTTCCTTTAATCTTACGCGGTCTTCCTGATACTGGTCTATGCCTCATATCCATGCCATTTTTTATCCTCTTTATTGTCTCATATACAGCGCTTTTCCCAGTTCAGTCAATTGCACTAATTTTCTAACGTTTCGGAAACTTTTCTGTACAGATATTCTACCTGTTTTCTTTTTTCTAGTATTGTCATGCAACTTTGGCCATAGCCAACTATCTGTACAACCTTTTTTATACATTACTTTAGTCTTAGAATGTTACAAAAAACAAGTTTATTAAAATTATGAAAAATAATAAATTCCGGATAATTTCTAGACGTTGATCCCAGATATTTCCATCACATATTAAAACTTCATTCGTATTTTTCATAATAAAGAATAAATTAAAAAGCTACCGTTTTCTCCCAGTTTTTTCATTGAATATTCAATGAAAGTTAAAAAAATCTTAAATTCTTTTCACTAAAAAAATCTTAAATTTTTTTCACTAACTTCACGTAAACGAGGAAGTCCTTGAAATTAATATGGTTCAAGCACCGAAATATTTCGTATTGTTTACCAAATTTTTTTCTGGACGTATTCTACCGTAGTTAACGAGACAACAATATTTACTGATATTCCACTAAATGTAAAATTTCCATTAAAAAAAATAAGATGAAGAGCTTCCTGGATTAAGTCAACGAATATAAAATAAACCGAACCAACAATTTTCCAGCGACCAAACATATTTAATCGATTCTTAAGGATTCCTAATTGGCACCGACAGAATCAGGGAAGTGAAGATAAAACATTACAAAATATGAATATTCAATTATGTATTTTGTTATTCAGCTGTTTTATCCGAACCTTCTCAGACATATAAGGTTAATGAGTGGTCAATATTTACTCGCACACGTCCGTTAAAAAAAGTGGGTACATCAAGGTTAATTTATCCAATTAACGAAAAATGGAGTGGAATCCTTATAATTGTTGAACGATTATGAACGTGTGTGGGGGAAAAATGGTATTAATATCGTAAAATTTCCTGATTTGTGGTGTTTTTTGAGGAAGTTGTTATCGGGAAGGTCTTCTGATCGTGTTGGATCGGTTCATCGGTTTCCGAATAAAATCCTAAGAAATTCGAATTGAGAACTCAACATTTCGGGATATGTTATTCGGCTGTTCAGAAAGTGATTTCGTTTTTTTTTTGTGAAAATGAAAGACAACATTTTATTCAATTGTATATTGGTCATTCTGGTCTTTTGGTCTTTGATGACAAAAAACTGATCTAAGTGATTTTTGACCTCTTCATTTGAAGTAAAGGTTTAATCGTTCCAAAAATTTTGCAATGACCGAAACAAATAATACGCATCTTTCAATGGAAACGCCCCATTTTTAAATTGACATTACTCGCGCATGGTAGCCATTGTTTATTTGTGACATTGACAGTTGTATTTGTAAATGTCTTCCATTTAATCATGGAAAGGTACACACTCCAACGAAAAATCCAAATTTATCATGAAGAATCGCAATTTGTTACTTTAACTTTACGTGCTTTAACTCCAATTTTTGGTCGTTATAATCGTCCGGATAAAAAAACAATTGAACGTTGAAGAAAATTGAAACAAATTTTACACTTTATGGTGTTACACTGCCAGTGAGACGAAGAAATGCAAGAAGTGAAAAGAATATGGCTGCCGTACGTAAAACTGTTCGTGAGGACCAAAATTTATCGATTTCTCGACGTTCACAAGAACTAGACTACGTCTTTGTGGCGAACTTTACGAAAAGACCTTGGTTTACATCCATACAAAATTGTAATAACCCAAGAACTCAAACCAACTGATAATTTAAACCGTCGTGTGATTGGTGCTTAGAAAAAATCGGAAATGATGCAGATTTTCTTGAGAAAATCATTCTCAGCGATGAGGCTCATTTCTGGTTTAACGGTTACGTTAACAAGCAGAATTGCCTTATCTGGAGTGCTGATAAACCTGAAGAATATCAAGAACTGCCATTACATTCTGACAAACTTCATTGGACCTTATTTTATTTTTCAACGAAGCTCATGAGGCGGTAACTGTCAATGGAAATCGTTATTGTTCAATGTTGACTGATTTTTAATGGCCTGAGTTGGTTCGTCTTAATTTGAAGAATATGAGGTTTCAACAGGACGGTGTCACTCGTCATACTTCCAATAACACAATGACTTTATTGAAAACAAAATTAGGTGATTCGATTATTTCAAGAAATGGACCGATAAATTATTAATGTTGTTGATGAAAGTCCCTTTAGTAGCGACAGCTGTTATCAAATCCATACGAACTTATATTTGCTCTCAATGGTAATAATTGGATAAAGAATGAAAATCCAGTTCAGTGGAAATTTAGTGTTTAATACTCAAGAATGTAATATTTTTGACAGAAATGCTGCAATGTACACCAGTAGAAACGAGTGAGCAAATAAGATTTCTCAAACAATTTTCATTGAATCTCAAGTAGAGCTTTTGGTTTTTATGCAACACAGAGTACACCAACTCAATTATGCTTAATTATTCCTCTATGTCTGTTACTATAGGGTTCATAATTTGTGTACCTGCTGTAATTTCATTTCAAAGTTGCAGATTTGCGTGCCTTTGTCATAAATTTTTATAAAATAATAAAAAGAGGTTTTTTACTTGATAGAAGGATTATTTGAAAATTTTAAATATCATACAGATTTATTCTGTCAACCTCCTACAAATTTTAATCTCAAAAAATTTTTATTCAAAACTTAAAATTGTATTAAACAAATGTAGAAGAACACAGTGTGATATGTGATAAGTGTTTAATTATATATGTCTATTAAATTGACACTGTGTGTTCTTTATCATTTTTTAATTTAATTCTAAAAGTTTTTGAATAAATTTTTTTTGAAATTAATATTCTCAGAAGGTTAACAGAATAAATCTGTATGATATTTGAAATTTTTAATTAATCCTTCTGTCAAGTGAAAAACCTTTTTATTATTTCATTGTATTATAATAATTATATATTTTGGTTTACATACATTCTGTCAAGAAAGTACCGGGAATTATCGATTTAAATCTGGCGGGGCAATGAGGCAGCTAAAAAATGTTTTTCCTAGGTTGGTACCACTGTCCTTAATTACTATGCCAAGCTTGAGCGGGATCTGTCAACTAGTGTGTTTGCAACAGCTGATTAAGTCAGTCGATGTCAGAGTGCGTGCCGATTTTTACTATGGGTGATTACGTTGAGCAAAGAACGCGCCTTCTCACCGAGCTACGATTGTGACTGACTTTCTCGCCAAAAACTCAACAAACATGCTTGAGCAACCACCGTATTCGCCGGATTTGGCTCCCTGCGACTTTTTCCTCTTCCCAAAACTAAAATTGCCCCTTCGTGGCACCCGTTTTGAGTCGATTGAAGCCATAAAACAAAATTCGGCGCGAGAGCTAAAGTCCATCCCGGAAAGCGCATATAAAAAATGTTTCGATAATTGGAAGTGCCGTTGGCATAGATGTATTGGAGCAAATGGAGCCTATTTTGAAGGCGACCCAATAAATTTTGACGATTAAATGTAAAAATGTTGTTTTAATTGAAAATTCCCGGTACTTTCTTGACAGAGTAGTATATGACATGTGATGATTTGATTTTAAGCCCATAAAATACCTTGCAAACTTTGTGTAGTTTCTGTGGCGAACATAGAATACGTAGAATTTTCAAAAGTGCACTTCATTCTGGTGTTTGTTCATTTATCGGCATTAAGTTGGTATGGTAAGGTATATTTCTTTAATTATTTTGATTTTTTAAATGTGAAGTCAAGCTGATGGGTTTCCGTTGTAATAATTTTAAATTTCTTTTTGAAGATTTTGAGTGTTTTTTTGAAAGATTTTAATTTGTCCACCTTGTTTTTGAAGAAGTTCTGGAGGTTATGTTCTGCATTTTTGGAAAGGAATTTGGTTTTAATAAAACAAGGAACCAAACAGAATTTTATCTCCTTTAAGTACTTATTCAGTGTTTTTAATTGATAATTTATATTTCTTTGAATTCTTTTATTTCTTTTGGTAACGTGTGATAAGTTTTTAATTCTATATGTCTACTAAATTGACACAGTGTGTTCTTAGGCATTTATCTAATTTAATTCTTAAAGTTTTTTCAATGAAAATTTTTTGAAATAAAAAATTGTAGGAGGTTCAAAGAATAAATCTGTATGATATTTAGAATTTTTAAGAAATTAATTTTTGTAATTTTGCCTTGTATTGTATTCTTCACACCACCGTTACCTCCAACAACGAAGAATCAAAGAAAATGGTGAATTTGAATTGGAGGGGCACATAGACTAGTATCAAGACTCATTTATCCATTTGTATCGCCGTATTCAATAGAATAAGTGAGTCATCCACAAGGTGGCAACCCCACGCGTATTCCATTGGGGCATAGACGGAAGAAGGCTTGCGGTACAACTTCGGCGTGATTAACAGCAATTTTGTTCCTGTTACCAATGGCCACATCCCGTGTTAATATTCTCGTCAGAGGACTGACCAAGTCGTTAGGGGGGCTATTCTGATCGGACCCAATTCGATTTACTGTTTACGAGTACACTAGCACTTCCGGTTAGAGTGACAACGTTTTCACACCTGACTCGGCTTCTCGAGATAAGATGGTAGATAGGAATTGACATCCTACGGACTGTTAACGGAGAACTTGTTCGATCGATTTGGCACTTGTCGAAACTGCGATCTAAATCGCCGTGCAACTTTTCTGAGGCAGTAACGTACTTAAGCGGTTCAGAAAAAATATATTCTATGTTCAGTAAAAGTCCTACAATTTTTGACACTTTCGAATTTCCAAAAATTACACCCTTCAATTCCAAATGAAGACTTTTTAATCTGTCTTTCGCATAGTATTCCTTTAATATAAATAATAATATATTTACTATCAATATTCAATTGTTTTGTCAAATATTTATATACACTGAAATAATAAGAAAAGGTTTTTTACTTGATAGTAGAATTATTACGAAAGTTAAATATCAAAACAAATTTATTCCGTTACTCCCCTATAAATTTTAATTTCAAAAAATGTATTCAAAAACTTTCAGAATTAAATTAATGTCTTATAAGCACTGTTCGAATTCAGTAGACATATAAAATCAAAACCCATTATATAATATCAAATGGAATAAAAAAACTCAACGAAACATAAATTGTCAATTAAAATCACTAAATAAATACTTGAAGGAGAGAAAATTTTGTTTCCGATCTTATATTTATAAAAACCAAATCTTTTTCGAAAATGCAAAGCATAATTGTCCAAAACTAATTTGAAATATTCAATATATTTAAATGAGTCACTTCAAAAATCTTTCAAAATACCTTTCAAAATATGCCTCAAAAAACAATTTGAAATTAAAATATCTTGCCAGACAGGTAACTGATTTGATTTTTTGAATATGAAGTGGGACTGATGAAGATCTTATTTAATTTCAAATTGTTTTTTGAGGACGTGCTACATGTTTTGAAAGATTTTTGAAGTGACTCATTTAAATATATTAAATATTTCAAATTAGTTTTTGGAAAGGTTCTTAAAATTATGCTTTGCATGTTTAAAAATTTTTGGTTTTCATAAATATCGGGTGTTTTTTTAGAGTGATAGAACTTACGATGGGGATAGACAAAAGGTAGAAGCCATGTTGTTTTGACATTCCTGTTCGGTAAGGATTAACAAATTTTCATTGAAAGATTCCCGCCGCAACAACGTTTACAAATGTTGAAATTTATTTTCAAAATCGGTGTTCTATTTGCCAAATTTATAGAGCACTTCGTGAAATTTAAGGTTTACATAATTGTCAATCACAGCAGCTTATTCGTCGAACTATCGATAGATTTCGGACAACATTTTCTCTACTCGATGCAAAAACAACAACAAGACAAAGAACTGTACGTACAGAAGAAAATATCAAGTTAGACTCTGTGCATCCACCGCATGGAAAATTTGCGTAAAGATCTTGGTCTACACCCATACAAGATCCAACTGGTTCAAGAACTAAAGCCACTTGATCATAATGAGCGTCGTTTGTTTGCTGATTGGGCCCTAGAACAGCTTGAATTTGATCCACTTTTTTATCGTAAAATTGTGTTAAGTGATGAAGCTCATTTCTGGTTGAACGGCTATGTGAACAAGCAAAATTGCCGTATAGGAGTGAAAACAGTCATCAAGAAGTTCTGCAGGTTCAGTTGCATTCTGAAAAATACACTGTATGGTGTGCTTTACACGCTGAATGCATCATCGGTCCATATTTCTTTAAAAACGATGCTGGAGCTAATGTTACAGTGAATGGTGCTCGTTACAGATCGATGATCAATGATTATTTGTTTCGAAATTTGAATGGTATCGACCCAGAAGTGTTTTGGTTCCAACAAGATGGTGCTACACCTCATGCTGCCACCATAACAATTGATATTATTGAAAGAAACATTTGGCGATAACATTATTTCGAGAAATGGTCCAATTAACTAGCCTCCAAGATCAAGCGACATAACTCCACTGGATTATTTTCTTTGGGGTGATGTCAAGTCATTGGTTTATACTGATAAACCAGAAACAATAGACGCTTTGTAAGCCGACATAACTCTTGTTATTGATGAAATAAGGCCTGAATTACTCGAAAAAGTGGTCCAAAATTGGTCTGATCGAATGCGGTTCCTCAGAGCTAGTCGTGGTGGATATATGCCGGAAATTATTTTTCAAATAAAAAAAATTTGGATTCAATCTTAATTTAAATGTTTTTTGTTTCAATTTAGAGTTCTATCACTCTAAAAAACACCCGATATAAGATCAGAAACAAACTGTTATCTCCTTCAAGTATTTATTTAGTAATTTTGATTGACACTTTATATTTCGTTGGGTTTTTTGATTCCATTTGATATTATATAATGAGTTTTGATTTTATATGTCTACCAACTTTTAACTGTGCTTATAAGACATTAATTCAATTCAAAAAGTTTTTGAATAAAAATTTTTTGAAGTTAAAATTCATAGGAGCCTAACAGAATAAGTCTGTTTTAATGTCTGAATTTATATATTATTATTTATACTATATACACATTCATGTATTCATTTTTAATTTCATTTCCTGAAATTCCAAACCAGATATTCAGCTTTTCTGAATACTGTGTGTGCTATTCTCTTAGAATTTTAGGTTTTAACTATCTAGAGTTATGTCTTTTGCCGCTACCATTGAGAAAAAATGAGCATCCATAAGAGGAGCATACTGAGTATAAAAATTATCATTGAAAATATTTTCACTCACACTGAATGATATTCTTGCCATTTCGTTCATTTGAAATCATCGTTGTTTGTTTACTATTTTCATTATATTTGGAATGAAAAGCGACTGTCCCTGCAGTCGCTAATCCCATTCTTCAAAAGAACAGAAAAATTTCTATTTCTTCCCGTATAAGAATCTGTAGAAACAAAGACAATAATAAAGGAGAATTAGTCGTTGAAGGTCAATAAGTACAGAATGACCTTTCCGAACAGATGAGTAGCTTAGATAAACATTTATTTCGAAATTTACTGCCAATCAGCTGCACCAATTATAAACAAATCTCATATCAATTATAGTTAGGCAATGTAGCTTCTGTTAAAATGGTATCATCTAATGTCAAGATTTTCAGCTACCAATGACAACTATCATTAATGCATCTCATTCTGACCACTGAACAAGCATCAATTTCGCATGACCAAATAAGCTTCAAAGAGTTTTTGGTGGTAAATTATGAATATTTCTCCAGAAAAAGTATTTCATATTCAATACCCTATGTCAGCATGAATCCAACTTCTGTTTGCTTCTTTTGAAGAATCGTGGATTTTGATATACAGCTTGGCCCACATAAAACAGTCCAGTCGAATAATTCAAATCTAGACTTTTTTGTGGGGCAATTGAAGAGTGTCGTGTTTAAGAAAGTACTTACTTAACTTGTCTAAAAGACATGTAATCATCTTCGCCAGAGGAAAGTGTTAGCATATTATGGAATAACACCTGAAATATGTCAGAATGTAGGATGAAATATTGAACTTAGACACTAGTACTGTTAAGAAATGAAAATTCCTTCAGAAACTCAACCACTTAATGCACATCACCCATCACTTGCACCGAGTGTTTCACGCCGAAACACAAACATAAATTTTTCTGCATATTCATAAATAAATATGCAAAACGTTCAAAATGATTTCACTCGACTCCTATTTCCATTTAAGTTCATTCAGGGGGTAGCAGGATGAAAATCTCAAACCTACGGAAATATCTGGCTAAACTGTTTCGTGTGGGTCACCCTGTATAATAGATTGCAAACAGATGTGGTCGATAAACAACTCAAAAAAGAAATATTCATGCTACACTGCCATATGCTAAAACCACAGAAACTGTTTATGTTACCTGCTAGTATGAAATGATGCATCGACACTAATTTCACCTACGCAATTTTCTAATATTTTTTTTCCGTTTCAGGTAATTACAGTCTATTCATTCCGGTTTCCACAGAAGATGAGTTTGGTGAGTAGGCGGTATCAGACATGCCTGAATCTTTCGTTCCCTCCATTGTTTCTGAGTCGAAGAGCGCGATGCTCGGCTAGGAGACCGACACTCCTCCATTGAAAAATTGGAACAATAAGCGTATTTGGCAACCATTATCGATTAACCATTCCAGAACGTGACTGCCGATCGCGAAAAAAACAAACTTGATAGTCTCGGCGTCTAATGCCGATCCGTAAGAACGGGCGTAGAGGATTTTAGTGCCCGGGGCGCGTATTGCACCGCGGTGCACTATGGCACTTTCTACGCCGAAGGTTTCGTTCGGATGCGAGAGATATACGCGATCGATTTCGTTTCGTAACGTAAAAGTCAGTATCGTGATGTCTGGTCGCGATGAAATCCTGAAAATCGTTTAATAACTCGCCCGAGATTGAGAAATCTAGGATGGAACACGTCTTATCTATTGTTCCGTTTCGCAATATCGATTTATTTGTGTTTTAGCGGTAACAGGTGATTTACACGAGAGAAAAAGTACTTTTTCGTCTTTACTTGACGGAAGTTAGATCTTAATTTGAAGCAGTAAGATAGATATTTGGAGAAGAACAAAAATTATAAAGTATCCTACAAAACAAAAGTTCATCTAGAAATTCAGTAAACTCTTTGATTTCCGAGTGCACCTGATATTGCGGGAAAGTTGGCTTCAGACGTTTAGTCTCAGTATGGAGGTTATTAACTCCCAAAGTTTAAGAATGTTTCATCTTCAGTATGAAAACATTAATTTCCAAAAGTTTATATGTATATATAATTCACAAATAATCTTTGAATCTTTTTCGCAACGACTCGCGCCGCCATATTTGAAAATATCTAATTTTTAAAATAAATTAATTCGGCTGATCTGTGCCAACAATCATTAATAAGGAGTTAATGGTAATAGAAAGTTCTAGAAATTGAGACAGTGTAACATAGCGGGTTTTTTTTTTAGAGTGATTGAACTTTCGATAGGGGTAATTGTGATTTGACAGAAGGAAGAAGCCGCGTTGTTTTGACATTTCTGTTCAGTAAGCATTGACAAAGTATCATGGAAAGACTCACGCCGCAACAACGTTTACAAATTGTTGAAATTTATTTTAAAAATTAATGTTCTATTCGCCCAACTTATAGAGCACTTCGTGAAATTTATACTTTACATAATGGTCCATCAGAGCAGCTTATTCGTCGAACTATCGATAGATTTCGGACAACATTTTCTCTACTCGATGCAATAACAACAACAACAAGACAAAGAACTGTACGTGCAGAAATAAACATAGTGTAAGTCATAGTGTTAATGATGATCCAGATTTGTCTATTCGTCGACGTTCGCAACAAGTTGGATGCATCCACCACATGAAAAATTTTTCGTAAAGATCTTGGTCTACACCCATACAAGATCGAACTGGTTCAAGAACTAAAGCCACTTGACCATAATAAGCGTCGCTTGTTTGCTGATTGGGCCCTAGAACAGCTTGAAGATGATACACTTTTTTGTCGTAAAATTGTGTTTAGTGATGAAGCTCATTTCTGGACGAACGGCTATGTAAACAAGCAAAATTGCCGTATTTGGAGTGAAAACAATCCTCAAAAATTTCTGCAGGTTCCATTGCATCCTGAAAAATGCACTGTAGGGTGCTTTACACGCTGGAGCCCTCATCGGTCCATATTTCTTTAAAAAACGATGCTGGAGCTAATGTTACAATGAATGGTGCTCGTTACAGATCGATGATCAATGATTATTTGTTTCAAAATTTGAATGGTATCGGCCCAGAAGTGTTTTGATTCCAACAAGATGTTGCTACACCTCATGCTGCCACCGCAACAATTGATTTATTGAAGTGAAGTTATGTCGCCTCCTAGATCCTGCGACATAACTTCACTGGATTATTTTCTTTGGGGTTATGTCAAGTCATTGGTTTATGCTGATGAACCAGAAACAATAGACGCTTTGGAAGCCAACATAACTCGTGTTATTGATTAAATAAGGCCTAAATTACTCCAAAAAGTGCTCCAAAATTGGTCTGGTCGAATGCGGTTCCTCAGAGCTAGTCGTGGTGGACATATGCCGGAAATTATTTTTAAAACATAAATGTCATTAAATTATCTTTCAAATAAAAAAACATTTGGCTTCGATCTTAATATAAATGTGTTTTATTTCAATTCAAAGTTCTATCACTCTAAAAAAAACACCCGATACATCTGTATAACAATTCTATACTCTAAACAAACTCGACAGGGTTTCGAACTTGCTGGTTCTCGTCAGTGCAATGATTCGTTTGATCTGTCGGCTCATTGAACTTCCCGGAAAAATTTTTATCAATCGAACAATCTAGTATTAAGATACTAGGGCCATAAAATTATCTGAGGATTAAATTTTCTGTGTGTCATACAGTCTCTTCGCTTCTAACAAATTATAGTAAAATAAAATAAATATCAGCTTGTGTTTATTGAGCTAAGTCTCATACTCTCCAAAGAAATATGCAATATTAAGTATGTTTTGTGTTCAAATAAAAATTTGACACTTCATCAAGTACTGGCTTATTTGAATTATGGAATTATCTATTTGCCAGGAAATTTAGAAATATATAATAGAACACAATTAACTGAATTGGCTTTGCTGTCATGTATGTTATTGATTTCATCCGCTTTACGAGTCTAACCAATCAAAAACATTTACGCAGTGATGCAACCGTATCTAATGATTCTTGATTGTTTGAATTCAGTGATTTCTTTTTGCGTTTTAGATCATTTTCAATTCAACAAAGGCCTGGATAAAAAGGTGAATGAGTGGGGTTGATAACTCTGAAATAATGAACTTAAGGTGGCATATTTCTAGGAATTTCATTCTACTTGGTCAAAATTGAGATACAATTCTCATGATGCACAAAGAAATATACATGAAACAGTTTCTGGGCGCTTGTTCCAGGAAACAGCGTTATTTCCGAATTTACAACTGATTTTAATATAATAATTGAAGCAGTAAACGTTCTTGGGCATGGACCACAGAAGATTATCCTCGAAAATTCTCATTTTGTGAGTCGAAAGGCTTTTTTCCCGCGGAGCCTGCAAAAATAGTGCGGATATGGATCTTACTAATAAAAGCATGCTCGTTCGATTTTTCGTTTATCTCCTACGAAAGAAAGAAAATTTTCGGAGATCACAGACAACAGACACATCCCCTCGGCGCAAAGGTCGTACTGGTTCATTTGACCTACCGGTTCATTTCACTAGCCGAAAAATTAATCGACTAAGCTTGTATTCAGATATTATGCCATAAAATTATCTGCAGGTTAAAGCCAAATTCATGGATATTAATCACCATTTTTTTCTGTGTTCCATTTCAATCTGTTCGCTTCTAAAAATGACAGTAAAATAAAGAAGAAATAAATATATAGAAGCTTTCATGTATTCAGCTAAGTCTCATGCAGGTTACCTCTCCAATGAAATAAGCAGGTTAGGTATACCAACAGTTCCACAACTGAAACTCAAGGTGAACCGACTATTCCCACAAAAGATACAGACCCACCGATGAACTACGGCTAAACCAAGGTCGGGGTCCAAAACATATTAATGGCCCGCGTTCGCACGTCCAGTTTCACCCACAATAACGAGCAAGAACTCCAAGACAAGCTGCCGAACGATGGCGTTGAGTTAGAAATAGGTGAAGAAATTGAGCCTGATTTATCTATCGTGACTTAGTCATTGATAAACCCAACTTCCTGAAAACGGGTACGTGGCTTGCTTCCGTTGCAAATCCTTTTTTGGGACGATCTTATTAGGAGATTTGGCATCTGAAGGAAGTCCGTGATGTCCTAATTTGAACTTAACGAACGTAATTCATGTCTGTTTCATTGAACGTTCAATGCTTTGGGGTATGAGTACTCTAGAGCGATGTTATGTCTTATTTTGAATATTGTTCTCGGCCTTTGTCTATGATGGTTAACGAGTTTGGTAATTTTTGGTCTCCTTCGTCTTCGAATTGTAAGAGGATCTCATTAGGATTTCTTATGTTACACACTGCTAGCTTAGATATGGTAGCCATATGAGAATATAAGGATACCCTCTATTTCAATGATGATTATCAAGAAACCTCTAGAGAAAAAAACATAATCAATATTCTCCAAATAAGGGGGCATATAAAATTGCTGCATTTTCTGAAAAGTATAAAATTTAACAGTTAAGACTAAATAGAAACTCTATGGTTATCTGATTTCGAGTTTTCAGAACGTTTCATTTGTGTCTGGAACAAATTGCAGAGTGTAGTGGATGAAGGAAGAATGGCTGAAAATTGCCCAGAGTTTTAATTTTCTTACGTGTAAGATTAAGCGATCGTTTACAGAAACAGATATGCAGGTGTCTCACCACCTGCTCTGGTTCCTTGGTGTTCTGGTTAAGAAATAATTACCTACCAAAACGCGTCGGGGTGTTCAATGACCTGTACTTGTTTTTCATGATACACTTGATCGAACAAACAGAATTTTGTGCTATTATAAGTTCCCTAAAATTGAGGTGTTGGCTATTTGGTGTTGAACCATTAAATACAGGAGTTCCGGTGTTAGCCAAAAATGGTGAAAAGCACTGATGTGAAGACAGAAGCTTTTACGCGGTTTTCCCTGAAAGTTTGAAATCTTTGAATTACTTCTAAAAGAAGCTACCGATATGGGCACAGGATTTTGTATTCTGTCACCCAGAAGTCAAATAAACGTCATTTTTTGCAACTTTGGAATTGTTCTCCTGAAGAAACGAAAAATCTCATGAAAATAAAAAATACATCATTAAACTGCTCAATTCTTCTCCCTTCGATCTGCATCGATACGTATCGGCAAAAAAGAATGGAAAAAGAATATATCGAACAAAACTACATACCTTTTTTCTGAGATAGGAAAAAGGTTAATCCTCATGAGAGAAATATACTTGTCGTCACCGGAGTACCAATTTTACGCTTCCGATCGAATCAGTTGTTTCGAAGCTATTTCCCATTAACGAACTCAACCCAGACGTTCAGGCTCCAAACCTATTTTGATAGTTTTGAGTCTCTACATCTTTCCGTTCGAACCTAAGGGAATTTTAGGACAGCCGACTGGACACATTTACTTTTAGCCTTGAATTCTGTATCAGTCAGTCCAATCAAGTCCTTTGAAACTGTTTTCGGTTCAAATTTTGAAAATTACAAACATTTGGGGAAAATAATTTCTAAAATAAACGTGCAATAAATGTTGTATGCTAATTTTGAATTCGATCGTATTCGCAATCTCGTAAAATTAAATTTCAAATTGAAATAAATTAATGCTAACGCTCCAAGAAAACCCTGGGGAAGAAAATAGCACTATCTTTGAGACACATCGGAGGATGTATATGCTGTGCTGACTTTGCAGAATTTGAATGTTGCACCAAATCCAAGGAATATCTGGATGAGACCCTGTGAATCTTCGTGCGCACCTTTAGTACCTTCACTATGTTATGAGCCATTTTCAGCAAGAAATGTACCTAATAATCGCCTTAGCTCCGCTGATCGAATTACTCTCAACCTTGGATTCCTCATAAGTCAGTCCTACTTAGTCTTTTGAGACGATTTTTGGCTTATAATTGGAAAATTATAGACATTTGAGCAAAACTATAGAAGACTTTCTTGCTGTCGGAGATTAGTGCTAACCTTTCAAAAACCCTGGGGGAAAATATCATTTGAAGCACATCCAGGAGTGGGTGACAAAAGAACATTTGTACAAAAACTGCTGACTCTGCAGAATTTGAATGTTGTAACAAATCCATGGAATAACTGGACGAATACATGGGAGTCTTTGTGCACAGCTTGTTATGAGACTTTCTTGCAAGAAGTGTATCTAATAATCGCCTTAGCTCCGCTGTAGGTCTTATATATCTGCGCGTTAACTCCCCAGATTAACTCGGTCAAACCTTCTGGTGTGTGAATAATAAATAGACGATGTTATACGATAATCGAGTACCTAATGCCACCCAGTCGGGAAAAAATTCGGCGTTGTCGGTCAGCGGGAAAAAGAGCATTCGCGCGCCATCAAAGGAACGGGTTTGTCCATTCCGGCTCATTAGTATGTGAAGCCGGACTTAATATCCTATGATGGATGCGAGATGTCATGGATTACGATAGGAAATAAGCATTAAACGATTTCGTTTTCCTTCCAGCGGTGGCGTTCGTGCCCAGCGGACACCGATTTCGTTGTTTATCATCAATCGGATCGTTTTCTCTATTTCCTGAAAGAGGTTTCGGTGAAGTTCTCAAGGGTTCAGGATTATTTCTATTGAGTTTCCGATTAAGAGGGACCGGATTTTGGAATTGAAATGAAACACAGTTGATTTCAGCGAACAGGAATTTTTCGACTTACCTATTAATGGAGATATTCAGAGCCTTGCGGTTGCCAATATTTTGTATATCATAGCCTTATATGTCATCACATATTCTTGAATAGTTGGTGCCTCGTTTAGTTTTCGTACTATTCGTGAAGATATTTCATTAGATGTAATTTTTATTTCCATTCAAAAATCCATATTCTAAACGAAGTCATAGGGAGGATCCATTTAACGCGAGGTAAAGGGAAATTTATCACTTCTTTCAACAAATCAGCGGAAGTAAAAAACTCCGTTCAACGTTCACATCGAAACTTTAATCCCGCGTCAGCGTTTTAATTGACACATGCTGTTAATCCAGGCCGCATACTCGATGGCTTCGCCAGAATTAACAGAACCGGACTTAAATTGCTGGGTATCGAACTTCACTAAAAGAGCTTCCAGCTGTGTCCTCTTGAACTTTGGAAGCATAACTGTTCACAAAAACAAGTATCAATTGCCCTGAAGAATCCAAAACTACCCACAGTGAGCTAATCGTAGGATGAAACAGTGCGGTTTTTGGTTTGGCGGAGTGAATGAACTTTATTTTTTCGAAAATGATGGTGATCTGCCATTAAATGCTTCACCGAACAATATTAGTAAATTTTTTAAATCCGAAATTGAACCATGCATGTGGAAAACATAGCAGTACTTCCTTGAATAACCTCATTATCGGTGGTTATATTTTTGTGCGACTAGTGCAGAAGTTAGTTATCTGCATTTAGGTAAAATGATAGCAGGATACATTTTTGTTTCACCTGTAGTAATTTCAGCTTGTTACTCCCTAATTATGACAGAAACTGGAGTTGCATTCAATTTGAGAGAAAATTTTCACTTCTGTGTAAAAATTTGCACACATTTATCAATATTGAAATTTATACTGCTTATTCACGTTCTCGTTTTCTTGAATGTAAATCAATCCGATCTACTTAATCGAAATCCCAAATAAAGCAAAGGCACCATTCCATAGGATTATGTCAATGGAGAATCAATAAAATTAAAGAAAACGAGATAATTTGCATAATCGGTCCGTTGATTTATAAACAGTTTGGCGTGGGTTGTCTATTGACAATAACAAGGATTTTTTACAAGCATCGCATGTTCGAAATTGAATACATACATTATAAATAATAGATTCGAATGGTTCGATAAGAATTAGACCGTTAGTTTCACATCTATCAATCAGTATTTCTGTCAATTGCTCAATGCAATAGAATTTCACAAGTGTGATATTGAAACCAGGAAACAATGACAATAACTTATCGGACTTATTTGGCAAACCTTGTTTGAAATGAACAAATGAAGTAGTTGGTTGAATGGAAAATTTATTGATGATATTGATGATAAATTAAGATTTTGCTTCCATTTACTGTTTTTACTTGCTTCTAGGCAGTAATTAAATTCTTATTCATGGTTTTTATCAACACTCCAGCTGCGAGTTTCAACTCCTTCCGTTAACGACGTGATTTTTGTTCACGTCACGCAAAATGAAACAGCAGAATTTGAAGGTATTGAATTTTGTGTTAAGCTTGAAAAATCGGCCAGTCTGACGTTTAAAAAGGCCCATGGGAATATTCTTTATACCTAGCTCAAGTTTTTCGCTGGCACAGATCATTTTTGGAAGACAGAGTATACGTTGAAGATGAACACTGTTCAAGGAGGCCTTCAACTTCGAGAACCGACGAAAACATCGAACGTGTGAACACTCTAGTGACACGTCCTTGAAAGGTTCAGAAAAAGGGTCGTTCGCGTGAGACCAGGCATTGTAGATAAATGGATGCTTCATCATGACAACGCCAAATGTTACACGGCCCTCTCTGTAGCAGAATTGTTGACCTCAAAAGGCATTCCTGTGGTTCTCCAGCTCACCTGACCTCAGTCCCTGTGACTTTTCACTTTTCCTGAACTGAAAAATGTCCGTAAAGGACGTAATATGGGAAAAACATCCAAGAGAGTGTAACGGACATACTGGTTGAAGAATTACAGCGCTGGTACCAACAGTGGGAACGGCATCTTGATTTCCAAGGGCTAACAAGCATATCCTCTGAAATTTGCTCATCTTTTAACCACTTCGAATACAGCAATTTTGATGACGCCTTGACAATCCAATGTTTTGATCTTCACAATCCTTTTTTTCAAATTTAAATGCGTGAAACTTCACACTGACACTTTTGATAATAATAATAAACTTTATTTGACATATATCAGTACATAAAATGAAGTGTCAACAGAGAAGAAACAATTTTACAGACAAAACCGCGTAAGTTGTCTGGGATGATGCCTACAAAAATATTATATTAAAGATGAAAGTTAATGAGTTATTATTCGTCCAGTCAAACTAAATATCATTACATTTTCTTATGTTATTGTAAAGTATTGAACATTCTGGAATTTAAAAGAAGTTTGAAAAGTCGGCTCATTGAAAACTGTTATTACAGCACAGATGAATTTATCTCTTTATTAAGTTGAGATTTCATAGTAAATTCATTTTATGAGCCATTTGTTTTTTGTTTGGTCTTATTTCTTGTTGTTTTTTTTCCTTTTATTCCGTTCTGTATTGTAATGCTTCGAATTTATTGTCCGTCTAAAAAGTATTCCGAATTTATTAATCTTTATAATTTTAATTTACTTCTTTTTTGTAATATTCTAAGACAGAAGTAATATATGAAATAGATTGTGCAGATAGTCGACTATGGCCAAAGTTGCATGGCAACACTATTTGGCGAATATTGTTGATTGTCAGCAGATATACAATTTATGAAATAATGTCCCAACTAGTAAAAAGAAAACAGGTAGACTTTTTGTATAAAAAATGTTTTCGAAACGTTAGAAAATTAATGCAAAGAAAAAATGCTGTATATGAGACAATAAAGAGGATAAAAAATGGTTTGGACATGAGGCATATAAATAATTGTTTGCGGCACAATATCTCAGCGTGGTGCTACGCCTCTCTGTATAGTTGTTGGAACTAATACACTAATAGTGAAAAGTATTGTGGCATTCTAAACGATTTTCTCGTTGAAAGGGAGCATGCTTTATATCCAGAGGGATGACGTTTTTAGCAGGATAATGCAAGACACCATACTATACTCAAGCTTCAATGTAAGAACACTAAGTGACAACCATTTCATGGCCAGCAGCTTCACCAGATCTTAGTCCCATTGAAAACATATGGGGACTAATGAAGATTGAAGTTGAACGAGCAGCGCCACGAAATAAAGATGATTTACTTCAATTAGTTTTACAGTCATGGACTACCATCACCGAAAATCATGGAGCTGATCTAGTTTCGGGTATACCTCGACGTAGTCAAGTGATTACAGTTAAATGGAGGTTGTCTAAGTAAGTAAGGTTCATATTTTTTTATAATTTTCTAATTCATGAATTAAAAATATATACTAAATAATTTAAAATTGAGGTTTGTTTTTTCCGGATACTTTCTAGACAGACTATTTATTCAGTTGAACACTATTTGACGTATCCTATGCATCACTGCTATGTCCTATAGGAAGAATAAAGATTTATTATTATTATTAAACGAAACTACGAACATAGAGGAAATTGAACATAAAATAAACACATTTATAGTCTTCGTTTAATTTGAACATTACTAGGGTCCTCAGTGAATTTAAAAGTATTCAGAAAGTGAAGAATATTTCGTAATCTTTATGGATTACTTCGTTACGGAGACAAAATTCTAGTGAACGACGTTAGCTCCCTAAGAAGCTACGTGGATTCTATCTGAAGCTCTAGTTAGTTCTTCTGAGGAATTATGCGGATGTCACCTTTTTCGACCCATCATACTCGTACAAAATGTACTTGGGTGTTTCCAAAGTCAGATTCAAACCTGACTTACTTTCTTAATAAATGAGAAGAGATGACGAAATCAATCTAGCATAACAATTCATTTACAGTCTATTTAGACCCTACCTTAAGCTGTCAATTTCTGTAAACGGAGGCTCAAGGTCTTCGAAACATAGAAATTAATGAAATCATATCTGTGCGTCTTATAAACTCAGAAGTGATGATATCGGTTTTTTTTTAGTGACAGAACTTTGGAAAGGAATAACTGTGATTGGACAGAAGGTAGAAGCAATGTTGTTTCGACATTTATGTTCAGTAAGCATTGACAAATTATCATGGAAAGACTCACGCCGCAACATTTAAAAATTGTTGAAATTTATTTTCAAAATCAAATTGGCCAAACTTATAGAGGCACTTCGTGAAATTTATGATCTACATAATCGTCCATCAGAGCAGGTTATTTGTCGAACTATCGATAGATTTCGGACAACATTTTCTCTAGTCGATGCAACAACAACAAGATAAAGAACTGTACGTACAGAAGAAAATATCGCTGCTGTAAGCCATAGTGTTAATGATCCGGATGTGTCTGTTAACGACATTTACAACAAGTTGGACACCACATTGAAAATGTTGCGTAAAGATCTTGGTCTACACCTATACAAGATAATTAAGGTGCAAATAGGCAATTTGGAGAGATGGACAACTGTGCAGATAGCCGTCAGTTTTTTAGACGTCTTAAGTGCTATTAATTTATTTGTATAATATGGTCCTTCGAGCCGTATGTTGTAGCCAGCTGACCGGATATCATTTTGGTTTTTCCTGCCTACTTTGCCGTCTGCGTGCGTTGAGCAGTGACAATCGCAGTCAATTTGCATAGACCATTTCATAATCTTGTAACGGTTATTCACCATTTGAAACGCCTAATTCTCGAAACGTTATCTTAGTGTCGCCAGTCTCGAAAAACGGAATTGCAATTTATTGACATAACTGGTCGCGGAGTGATCAAGCACTTCGGACAATTTGCCTCTTGATATTTCTGAGGACTTGCATTCAATTAGTATTATTAGTCACGAGAGTGGTCGTAAAGTTTGCACCCGTTCATTGATTAACTTATTATCTTCACATTCGGAACCCGATATTTCCTAAATGGTTTCATTAGTACCGGTGAGGAATGGTATGTTTTGCCTCGATCAATAATAACAGGAATTTAGTAATATTTTATGGCGTATCAAATGATGCGAGCATAAAATCGAACGTTGATCGTAGTGATACTTAAGATGTTCATGGTCACACGATGTCGTTGTCGTCAAGTACGTAACTGTGAATACTAATTGATACGATAAAAATTATCGTTAAGAAGAAAACGAAAAGCTGTTTTCTATGGTTTATATTAATGGTAGCAGTATTAAGATTTCTAACGGTCTTTATAAAATGGAAATTTATCCTTCAGCTGTAAAAAAAGTCCTTCCACCGCAGACAGTTGATATTTGAGATCTCAAATAAAACCAAGTCACTTTTTTGAATTATGGAAGCACCTATTCGACAAATCTTAGGTACTTTCTTCCTCATGTCCAGATTATACTGATTTTTTAAGAGATTGATGACATCTATATTCTCACTGATTATTGAGGCTCTCGTTTGTTTTCCAATGTTTCGCTTCATGTGAAGAACTCGAGATAATAAATAGAAATCTACATTTCATTTAACTGAAGTGTACATTGGATTTCTATCAACACGATACGATGTTTTCTATTCGATATAATTTATGCCAAATATATTATTAAATTCATGATAAATTTCGTCAAGTAGATACCGAAATCTTTTCAGTTCTCTAAAGCAGTCCTTAACCTCAGTATTGTTACAAAGAGGAAGATTAGACATTTAATTCCCTCTATGGGAATTAAACTATGGTCAAAACGTTCATAGGGAGCATGATAGGAGTCCTCTCTCTCTATGTTCTGGAAATGAGATGAATATTTGCCTCTATTTTAACTGCGATATATACTGACAAAGAAACTGTAACACCCAGAAGGAGCTGTTTAAATTTTAATTTTTTTTTTTGTAAAACATAGTATAGCAAAAAGTAAAAATTTGGAGAAAAAATCGTGAAGGTCTGTCTTTTCATGTAAATATTTTTTGTTACTTAAATATGTAGTGGGTTTCTGCAAATTTTTTAAATTTTACAACAAACCAGCTGTTCGAGGAGATCCAAGTCGATGTTTAGTTGTTGTTAAAATGCGTAGAGCACGTGTACGCGGAATTTATCGCCAGCTAAGTGAATTTGGAAGAGGTCGAATTGTTGGTCTACGGGGGGCGGGGTTGTCATTTCAAGAAATCGCTAACCGTACGAACAGAAATCCAACTACTGTTATGAGACGTTGTCAAGCGTGGTTTTTTTAATGCCCAAAATCGAAGAAGAGTATGCACCGGACGTCGAAGGGGCACAAATGAGGTTCAAGATCGACGTCTTAGACTTATGGCTATTAGAGACCGATTTGCGACAACTCGACCTTTGGCTGATGAGTGGTTAGGAGAACAAGGCCATCCTGTAACTGTCCGAAGGGTTTACCGCCGGATAAGGTCTTTTGGACTGCAGCATTATCGACCCCATCTTGTGTTACCTCTGACGGTTGACCATCCCCGGCAACGATAACAGTAGTGCAGAGAACGTCAACATTGGAATGTGGAATGGTATCAGGTCGTATTTTCTTATGAATTTCGATTCTCCTTGGGTGTACATGATGGCCGAAGAAGGATTATAGGACGTCAGGGAGAAAGACGTGAACCTCACTTTGCTATTGAGCGTCATGTACACCGGACAGTAGGCGTTATGGTATGGGGTGCTATTGCACATGCAAGTAGGTCACATTTAGTCTTTATTCAAGGTAACATGACAGCGCTGCGTTACCTTCAAGAAATAGTGGAACCATATGTTCTCCCTTACCTTAACCGGCTTGAGAATCCAATATTTCAGCAAGATAATGCTCGACCTCAGGAGTTAGTTTAAACTTTTTTGAAGCGACCCATGTGAATCTCTTGCCATGGCCGCCCAGATCCCCCGATCTTTCGCCCATAGAATTTGTTTGGCACATCATGGGTAGAAGGCTTGGAAATTTATCCCAGCCCCCACGGAATTTGGCGGCTCTGAGACATGAACTACAGGAAGCTTGGGATAGTATCCCTCAAGAAGAAATTGACCATCTCATTGCATCAATGCCGAGACGTGTTGGGGAGTGTATAGATAATCGCCGTGGACAATCACATTATTAACAAATTTATTAAAAAGAATTGTAAACCCTTCGTTTTTTTGTTCAAATTTCAATCATTTACTCCTTGCTATACTATCTTTGTTTTATCAAAAAAAATGTTAAATTTAAACAGCTCCTTCTAGGTGTTGCAGTTTCTTTGTCAGTTAGTATATTTCATAAAAAATCTTTGTTACTCTTTGCTGTATGCAGGATGAGACAAAATAGGGTAAATGAGAAAAAATCTAAATTTATCGATTATTTATTTTGATTTATTATAGTTATTCCACAACTGAATCCAAATCAATAGTTCAATAGTCCGTATTACCACCTCTTCTTTCAATCAACTGTCCAATACGCCTAGGCATCCCACGAATCAAGTCATCAATGAAATTTTCGGGCATATCGTTCCATTCTTCTTGAAGGGCTTAACTCAATTCCTGAAAATTGAAGGTGGGTTTTGGCGATTGGATATTGTTCTCCCTAAGTAATCCCATACGTGGCCAATTGGATTCATGTCTGGTGAGTTTGCTGGCTGGTTCATTCTCTGGATATTGTTCTCTTGAAGAAAGTTTTGAACCCTTCGTGTGCGGTGTGGTGGGGCGTTATCATCCTGATAAATGAAATTATTCCTAGATTCGTTGCGCAAAGGAACAATGATTGGTTCAATGATGTTTTCTACGTAGATGGCACTAGTCACTGTTCATTCAACGATAATAAGAGGGGTACGTTGACCAAATATTATACCTTCCAAGCACGTTATTGGTCCGCCTTGAAAGGGCACAACTTCCCGGGCGAAATTGAGTCGCTCTAGTCTGCCTGAACCTTTCCAAACCCTTTCTCGTCGACTATCACTTCGTTAACCGAATCGTGACCCGTCCGAAAAAAGTATGTTGCGCCATTGTGGTAAAAGCCAGTCTTGGTGGTGTTCTGCCCATTGCCGACATGTAGCTCGATGTCCAAGTGATAGCCGAGGTACTCTTAAAGGTCTTCTTGTCCTTAAATTTGAGGAATCAAACCCTCTCCTTATGGTACTGGTTGAGACTACCCGTCTCAAAAAATGACTTCGAAGGGCTGTTACAGATACCGTTCGTTTCCTTCGAGTAAAATTTGCGATATAATGGTCTTCTCTTGCAGATGTTACTCTGGGTCCACCAGGCACCGGTCTCCGGGCAACGCTGCCCTACTTAAGTCCTTGGAATATTCAAACGTTGCGCAATCTGGTGGTTCGACAAAGCTTCTTGATGTAGTGGAATTTAAGTGGTACTTATATGACATTAATTTGATTTAATTCCAGAAGTTAAAGTTATTAAATATAATTTTTTGAAATTAAATATGTAGAAGGCTAATATTAAAATATTTAAATAATAAATAATAGTGTTACAGTATGCTCTATTATTGGAAGAATAAGTGGAAAATTCAAAATTGTGTAATTGTCTCCAGATATCTCACTTACTGAATCGTCCAGCTCTCCGGCTTTTAGAATCATTTGTTTTTTTATAACAACAGTTCTTGAGCCACTTGACATCTTAGAAGACATCCAATGCTCCATGACAAAATACAAAAGAGAATATCGTATGTGAAAAAAAAATAAGACACATTTAATATTGAGGTGAATACATAAGCATCGTATTCACATATCAATACATGAGAATTACGACGTATATTGTCTTTTTTCTTAAGAATGAAATACTTGACAACGAAAACAATGCAAATATTTTCGGAATTCGTAGTTGAATAAGTGTATTATCATAACTCTTATTCATTGTGCTCGATTCTAACAATAATGCAAAACAATAACAACTCGATATCATTGTGAAAAACATAATCGAGCTCATTTACGACAATTTTTACGCCTATACAGTGCGCTTCTATATAATGAAAAAATGCGATAATAAATTATATAGGATCCATTCTGAGTGGAAGATTGTATAATGCTGGAGGTTGTTTCCGTTGACCTAGTCCTAAAATTCAAGCCGATTGTTGGCTTCACTTGGCTCGAACTACGACGTTTTCTGATAACTGGTTTGAGTGGAAAATTCAAATGGCGCAAGCATCCCACTCTTGGCCTTTCTCATGGAAATAAACCATTTATCCATAATTCCAATATTTTATTGAATCTGCAGTTGATGGAAATCCATTTAAAATATTTTTTTAAATGAGATCAGTCTGATTTCCTCATATTCGTTATTAATTGGACAATTGTTTTACTATAACACGAGCGCCATCAAATATTCTACATGTTGCCTTGTACATTAGGATCCAGAGATCACGTAACAGTAACAATTCAATAAATCAAGAAAATTGTATCGTGTGTTTGTTTTTAGAGTGATAGAACCTTTAATTGAAATAACACACATCTAAATTAAGATTGAAGCCAATTTTTTTTATTTGAAGGATAATTTTATGACATTTATGTTTTAAAAATAATTTCCGGCATATGTCCACGACCAGCTCTGAGGAACCGCATTCGACCACACCAATTTTGGACCACTTTTTCGAATAATCAGGCCTTATTCAATCAATAACACGAGTAATGTTGGCTTCCAAAGCGTCTATTGTTTCTGATTTATCAGCATAAACGAATGACTTGACATAACCCCAAAGAAAATAATCCAGTGGAGTTATGTGGCATAATCTTGGAGGCCAATTAATTGAACCATTTCTCGAAATAATGTTGTCGCCAAATCTTTCTTTCAATAAATCAATTGTTACGGTAGCAGCATGAGGTGTAGACCCAAAACACTTCTGGGTCGATACCATTCAAATTTTGAAACAAATAATCATTGATCATCGATCTGTAACGAGCACCATTTACTGTAACATTAGCTCCAGCATAGTTTTTAAAGATATATGGACCGATGATACCTCCAGCGTGTAAAGCACAACATACAGTGCATTTTTCAGGATGCAATGGAACCTGCAGAACTTCTTGAGGATTATTTTCACTCCTTTTAGGGCAACTTTGCTTGTTTACAGAGCCGTTTAACCAGAAATGAGCCTCATCACTAAACACAATTTTACGATAAAAGGTAGATCAACTGCAAGCTGTTCTAGGGCCCAATCAGCAAACAAACGACGCTTATTATAGTCGAGTGGCTTTAGTTCTTGAACCAGTTGGATCTTGGATCACTAGTTAGTTCTGCTATATTCATCTTTATCCAAACACAATCTGAATGTTGGCCTCACATCAAATAAGATTTCAACAGAAGGATGTTTCGTCTCCTTAGGATAATAAGTCTATGGTCAGCTCTCATAAACCAATTTCCTCACAAAAAACTGAGAGCTAACATTCTATGTTCACAGAAAATGAAAACACACAAAAAGGTTCACATTGATGCAATAGCACGTTTTTAATATTATCATTATATTGTCAAAAATCAATTTGAAGGAATTATTCCTCCCTTTGAATACAACACTGATTTCAAAGAGTATATGATCTGGTATGCACATCACTGACGAAGCCGATGGTGTCATCTCCATCGAATCTGCCGATGTTGCACTTTCTAAGAGGTAGAGAGTCCGGTTTCGCTCGTACTCATTTATGCGTTTTCTAATTAAACAAATGAAGGTATGGCGATAATGACAGAAGTCGAGACTCTTAACCATCCCATAGCCACAACACTCGTTATGCGTACGGTCTTCGATCTTTTTCCTTCATTCCCATTAATTTGCCCCCGCGGCTCCTTTGATCTTCTCTCTTGGTCGGTACCGAAGGTACCTTCTATTAAAAATATTGATAAGTTGCAGACACCGAGGTCGTTTCGCGGCACAAAGTACTGCTCGATAGGTGGGAAATTGAGCTCTAGTTCGATTTTTCCAGTTGGGCCGCCTCGAACGAGACGTGAAAGCGAAGCTCTGAAATGATGAGATGGTCCGCAATTCTTCAGAGAAAATTTATGGACAGAGATCTGCTGATGGCTGATCTACTGTCGCTATTCTGACGGAATCACTTGTATCATTCGTTCTTGGTTTCATAATGTCTGAATCCATTACACATTTCATATTTGATGTTAATGTTATAAATTTAATGTGTATTAATTAATTCAGATATGATTATAATAATATTGGCTATCGTAACACAGCCGTTAATTATCTAGAATTACTTAGTTGGTCGAAAAAGTCGAAAATGGTGAACGAGAATTTGAACTTACGACTTCCCTTTCAAATTTGGCTATCGAACTTCTTAGTAGTTATGACTTCTCGTAATTGGCATAATCGGAAATTCTTTTCTCAGAAAAACAAAACAGTCGGCAAGTAAGAGAATACTTACTTATCTTCGTATTTGACTCATTGTTATACATAACGTGAATGGAATATGCGGTTGGCTCAATTTAATTCAAAATAATTCACGCAGTTTTTATGTTTCACAATTCATTCATAATCCTGGTAGATGTTTCGACCATCTTCAAAGGGGTACAAAAAGGAACTAAACTTAAGATTGATAAAGGTTTTTTATTACTCTTAGGATATCTGTGTATTTTTATGGCGCATTGAAATAACAGCATCCAATATAAGGGTGTTGCCGAATAGTATTTGGGAATTGTTGAATTCTCCTTTTTCTCAACGGCTTTTTTGATTGGAAGAATCTCCAAATAGTCCATCAATTTACCGTTATTAACATTATATAGTAAAGTGACATCTTTCCCATTAAAAAAAAGATTATTTTCTATACAATGTTCTGCAAAACCGGTTTCTGGTTTTTCAAAATATACATCCTATGTTCTTTGATTCTATAATGTAAACATCGGCCCGTCTGTCCTATATATGTAGCATTACAATCATCACAATTAATTTGATAAATCCCCGATACGGAAAAGTTTAGATTCCTTTCTTTATTGTTCACCAACATCTCAGCTTAATTATTTCTATTTACTGCTAAAGAATTAATTTCCATTTTATGAAGACCATTAGAGATACTACTGCTAAAACCTTTTATATAAGCCATTCAAAACCATATTTTCTTTTCTTCATAAGGATCATCTATATTGATATGAAATTTGTTAAAAATATTGTGGTAAGTTTTCTTGTTAATCATTTTATCAATGATCTCAGTTCTATAGCCATTGTTCACCGCTATGGTTTTAATTATTGACTTCTTTTCGGAAATCAACTTTTGAGCATCCCGTTGAACCAACTCAATTTCCGTTCTTCACCTTCAGCATCAGTTCTATAGCTATTGTTCAGTGCTATAGTTCTAATTATATTGACTTCTTTTCGGAAATTGACTTCGTTCAACGGAATGCTCAAAAGTTAATTTCCGAAAGGAAGTCAATAATTAAAATCAAAGCGGTGAACAATGGCTATAGAACTGATGAAATCATTGACAAAATGATTAATGAGAAAACTTACCACAATATTAAAAAAAAATTATATCAATATAAAAGATCCTTATGAAGTAAAGAAAATATGGTTTTCCATGGTTTATATAAAAGGTTTCAGCAGTAGGATCTCTAATGGTCTTCAAAAAATGGGTATTAATTCTTTAGCAGTGAATAGAAATTATGTAGCTAAGATTTTGGTGAACAATAAAGGAAAGAATTTTCACTATTTTTGTAGTGAATTTTAACAGTTTTATTGCGTTGTTGAAGCGTATATCGTTCCATTTTTAGTAATGGATTAGTTAAATTAGTAAAAGATGACAACTGCAAAGGTGACAGCTGACCAGAGAGCGGGCTATTCGAAATGAAACCTCTTATCGGAAAACCTTTTAGTCAAGTTTTGAGATATTAAGAACACAAACTACGTCATACGGGTTGTTACTTATTCAAAAATATTGTATCGAAAGTTTTTCATTTCAGGTTCTCGTGGAAAATATATCGAAAATTTAATTGATTTACTTGATGGAAATTCATTTCAATTGTATAAAATAATGAAGATTATTTCTAAAATTCATAAATTTAACGAATATTTTTCGCCAACACTGTGGCTTCTTCAAGTTTGCATTTTTTATATTACACCTTCACTCCTTATATAGCTATAAACTTGAAAAAAGGTAAGGTACAAATATCTGCCAATTTTCGGAAATAAAGGTGAGAAAATCATATGCAAAAAGGGATACAAATATCTAACAATTACAGAAATCCGATGAAGAAAAATATGCGAAAGAAGGGATTCAAATAATCATACAATATATTAGGTACAATTATCTCACTAAGTAAAAATATTCAGTAATGGCGATCTTGCGCCATCTGTTTGATCGTTGAGAAGAATTTTAAGGTTCTTGTACCTACTAACTTATACTGCTTCTAAAAGTGAGTCCTGGTTCTTCTAATTTCATTATGGATAAATTCTTGGTAATTGTTGAAATTATATCCATATTCTTTCCAATGACTGGTTTATATTAAGTGCAAGATGTCTGACGTGTACCTCCGCTGGTTATTCTTTTCCTCGCGGTTTTACCTGTTTGACCAATATACAGGTGTCCCAAAGAAAATTTGACCCTGCCCCAGAACTCAGAAACGAAGATTTTAAAAAACAGGTCAACTTCTGTTTGAGGGGGACGAATTTACATCATGAGCTTGTTCCGAAAAAAATCATCCCCATGAAGGTGGCATCAACCCCAACATTTTTTGAATAGGGGAGAGATGTCGAGTATTGGTTAGTTTGCAAATTATTTATGTTGTGTGCACAACCCAGTTAAAATTTTCAAAATTGGTTCACTATTCACGAAATAATGAATTTACCGTCGAAAGGTGATGTTGAACCGCCTAAACTGAAGAACCTAATAGTTTTGAAGAATCCAAAAATAATTTTCAATCTGTATTAGGGAGAAAGAATTCTTATAAGGACATTGTTACGAAAAAAAAAACCTGAGGGTGGCAACAACTCCAAATTTTTTATAATAGAAAAAAATTGTTCTGCCATTAAATGAACAAATTTTAAAATTTCAACTACGATGTTTAGAGAACAGAAAAAGCTCAACTAAACCACATCCAACATCTCCCTATTCAAAAAATGTTCAACATCACCTTTAGACGGCAAGTTCAATATTACATTATTTCGTGAATAGTGAATCGATTTTGAAAATTTTAACTGGGTTGTGTACAGAACATAAATAACTTTCAAACTAATCAACGCTCGACATCTCTTCTCTATTCAGAAAATGTTGGAGGTTGATGCCAGCTTCCTGGGGGTGGTTTTTTCGGAACAAACTCATGATGGAAATTCGTCCCCCTTAAAACAGAAGTTGACCTGTTTTTAATCTTCGTTCCTGAGTTCTGGGGGGGTCAAATTTTCGTTGGGACACCCTGTATACCATAAGTCAATCACTGCAAGTCAACTTATAGACTCTAAAAGCTACATTCGAGTCAAATTTCATTTAAAAATACTTGGCAATATTATCTGATATTCTATTCACGTAAGGAATGGAAATGTATCTTTTGATCAAATGTTTTGTTCCAGGGTAAACTAAATTAAATGCTATTGTCTTTTGTTTAAAATTTTGTTTATTATAATTTTACATAGCCATCATTGGATGCAATTTGCTTAATAATATTCAATTTTATGAAAGTTATTGCATCTCACAAGTACGTTAACCAGTTTATGGAACCAAAATTGTGAAGAAAAATCAAAAGAAAGAAGCATTGAATTTAAGTTACCTTAGACAAATCTTTTGTAACAGGTAAATTAAATTCAATGCTATTTTCTAAATAGATAAATAAATACATTTCCATTCCTCAATTGATTCGAATATCAAATAATATTGCTAGGTATTCTAAAATAAAATTTGACTTGTATGTAACTTTTAGAACGGTTAATAATTCAAGAATTCATATAAAAAATAACAAATGTAGACACTGGAGTGAGTCAAATCCTAGAATTTTGAGACAGTATCCAAAAAAGGAGAATGTGTGGGCTGCAATTTTAGAAAATAGCATCGTGGATCATCTTTTCCTTCCTGAAAATTTACAGATGAAACTTATCTTAACCTTCACCAAGATCTCAACTTCTCACGCATTGTGTAGATTCTAAATAGAAAACGTATTTATCAGACAAGCATATCTTTCGTTTCTCGAAGCTATAAAGTGTGAAAGTATATTGTTAAAAATAAAAAATGTACAAAAGTTGACATGTTTCCGGTAGCAAGAAATATAACAGGTTCATCTTATAATTTATTCTCTTCAGGCAGAAACCTTCCATATCCATATTACTCAGGACGTCTGATTGAACCGTTAATGAACTCCTTGGCCAAGATACAAGATGTATGTCGAAAAAACTCGTCACCAATACAATGAAAATTGGAGTCATTAATCAGATAAGTAATACGAAGTTTCATTCATTCGCGGATATCGAAAAATAAATAAAACGAATCGAGAACCATATGTTATGGGTGTTTTCCCAGGTTCAATAAACAGCCGCTACATTGTATAACTGCGTTTTGAAAGGCCTCGTTATTAACATAACAGCGAAAAAATAATTGCCCGTTAACCCACCATTCGTGAAAAGATGGCATTGTTACGAACTTAAATAACAACGAGATAAACAGATAACAGTAAGCATAGTTTCTAGGTGAAAATGGGACAAGTTTATTATTATTGTAGTTTTTATCACACATTGTAGTTGCGGACTGGAAAATCTACTCTTTGATAATGAGCTCTATTTGTTAGATAACGCTGAGAAATGTCAATGAAAAAATTTATTGTTTTTCATTGAATTCCAATGGAATATTATATGTAATAAGTATTTCTCATTAGAAAACATAATTGAAATACGTTCTGAAAAAATGTGACAGTCAGTTGAAACATTTGAATGATTAGAATTACTTCAAAATATAAACCTGACGAGGCCACAGTGTTATAGTAATAATAAGGTAGTATATTCAAGAATTAACAATAATAATCTCAGAGACATAGTCTGTGTCAGTGGCGAAACAAATATAATAAATTAATAAATTGTGCTGATATTCCTATACTAATAATTGAAGCAATAATCAGCTTGAGCACCAACCACAGAAAACTAATCTCAAAAATGCTCTTTTTGTGAATCGAAAAGCTTTTTTCAGCGACGCCTGCACAAAAATGTGGATACGTCTCGAACGTCGAAAGGCGTTATTTCCGTTTATTGGTTATTAACGAAATTTTGCCTGATTTTCGGAGATCACAGACAATATTAGACACGCCCTCTCGCCCCAAATGTCATAACGGTTAATTTGACCTACCTGAATGTTTGTTGAGTAAGTTTGATCAATATTCTATAATTTCTTTGGATTCTCTTGTCGCTGATTTGGTGCTAATGAGTGTTACTTCTTTATGTGTACTTAAAAGTAGACATGAGGCATTTATCTATATTACATACATACATTTATTTATAATTAATTCTTGAAAATTTTTCAAGGAATTTAATTTAATTATTAAAATTAAAATTTGTAGGCAGGTATAACAGAATTACTTTACTATTGATGATATATGTTCAGTCACTCTGTTTGGATTATTTTTAATTCATTTCAGATGAGGTCATAGAAATCGATCGTTTCAAAATTCCTCAATTAATTGATGTTTCAGAAAAAAATCAGTTAACGTGATTCCAAATATATCTAACAATCTATTTGAAACAGTGTGAATATTGCCGTTCGGTATATGGAAATTTAATTGATAGTATTTCTAATTAAAATTTTTAAAGTTTTTAAGGGTATTTCCAAATTTTAAAGGACATTTTCCACTAGTTTGAAGGATTTAAGAACAAACATTCGACAGGAAAAGTGAAATTCAAATACTATAACCTTATTCTATCGCCTGTATCACCTTCCTTGCTCTCTTCGAATCTAATTAAATGAGAGATATTGCAGATTGTGAAATTCTCATTTGAATGGTTCACCATAAATCAAAAAGCTGTAAAAGTTAGTTATAATCCTCATTTCAACCATCGTACTGTATTTCACCTAATCGGTTAACCGGTTTCCCATAATCGAGTTCATAATTTGCGATGTTTATTGTCAGCAGTTAGATTCGGATCGTTACATATCCAGAGAAATTCCATTCCCTAATTCTCAATAGTAACCAGAATCTATCTAATCTGAATTATTGATTCGGTAGTGAGAAGATTGGTAACAAAGTTATTGCCAATTTTAAATGTAGATGACAGTTATGTTTCTTTTGAGTGACATCTGTCATTTCTATGGTTTTGTTGTTGATCAGTTGTGGACTATAACTTACCATGGAAAGCAATAGTGATCATATTTTGCTTTGGCATTCACGAAAAGTATATGGTAATAAAGCTCAACAAGAAAGACCGACAGTGTCGGAATAAGTTTGATTGAATTTTCTCATTTGAAATCAAAGATCAGACTTTCGACGTTTTACAGTTTGACCTAGATTTCTCTCTGCTTAGCTTTCGTTCTTTCAAAACTCGTAAGTTTGGCAAAGTAGCTAGGGAGCTACCTAATATTCATAAATTTGATTTAATTTCAAAACTACAGGATGACTTTATGAAAAATAGAAATACTGAAACTACCACATTCGAATTCATTAATGAACTTCTTGTCACCATCGAGCAAGGTGGGTTTATTGGGATTATTTTAGGACCTGACTAAAGCTTTTGATTGCGTAGAGCACGAAAGATTGCTAGAAATTCTTGATGACTATGGTATGAAAGACAATCAATAGAAAGTAATGGAGAGCTATATGTCATCCAGGAAGCAGATAGTTGCTAAAGAGGTAGATGATGAACTATTGACTTTAGACGAGAGGGAGATTACTATGGGCGTACCGCAGGGAAGTATTCCAGGACCTATACTTTTCATTGTTTACTTCAATAAGTTACCAAGGGCAAGAGTCACATCAGATCACACAATGGGGATGTTTGCAGGTGATACCAACTATTTGCTTCAATGCAATTGCATTGAAACAGCTATAGAAGATTCAGACAATGTACTGAAGTGTGTGGGTGACAATCACATCTTGAATATTTACAAGACACAGTGTTTTTTCTACAGTGAAAGAACGAAGCTGATCCTTTGTAAATGAACTTCTCAGGCAATGATATTATGGTTGATGATAGTGTAAATTTTTTCTGGAATTGTAGTTGATAGACATCTAAAATAACCTCAATCGAACAACTTAAATGTAGCCTCAATTCTATACACTATATGCTTTTTATGTTAGGAAATCAGGTTGATTTTGATCTGCTAAAGGTTGTATATTTTGCTAGTTTTTAGTCAATTTTCTCGTATGAGATAATCTTTTTCAGTTCTTATGCGGGTAATTCATTTGTGATCCAAAAACAAGCATTGAGAACCATGTTACATTTGGGGTAAAGATAATCTTGCAGGGGTTTTCGTAGAAAAATAATGTGCTGACTATCTATGGATTGTATATGTTTAGATTGTCAAGTTTTTTCTGTAAACGTTATCATTATTTTGAATCTAATAAAAAGTTGAATGCTATCAGAAGAATATTTCCCTTCTCTGTACCTCACAAAACATCATTAAGCGAAAGCGATATTGAATGTATGGCAATAGGTTTATTTAACATATTCCCCTTATACAAATAAAAAAATATTTCCTGTCATATTAAATTTAAGAAAGCTGAATCGAGATCTGATGGGGCAAGCGAAATTACATATGATCAAATAAAGCCAAATTTATTGGAAAAATGTTGAATATATCGCACACAACAAAAAAAAATTTAAATTATATGGTATACATTGAAAACTCGATATTTGATATACGGTACACTCCTGAACGTGAGATTCCTGACAGGAAAACACTGAAATTCCATTTGTTTAATTTCGAGTAACAAAACACCGAATGTGCGTACTTGTTTCTATCGAAAGTCCGATCAAATTCCAGCGTTAACCATTCTATTTTATGTGTCAATGTCACGAATAGATTCAGTAATTGAATTATCTGTTGAAATTGAAAACAACAGCTGGATCAATGAGATTCCATTAGAGATTATGAAATATTCATCGTGGCGTAACTCGGTGGAATTGATTGAATTTGATAATATGATTATGGTAGCTGAAGATCCATCGATATTTCCATAAGCTCTTTCTCATGTCCTACTTCGTTCAAGCGAAAATGCAGCAACTTCACCCGAATTTGAAAACAAAACAGAAATAAAAAAACGAGGAAATTGATCTTTTCTTACTCAATCTCGATGTCAATCGGCAGTCTTAGGTAATTCGATCAAATTTTTCTGAGGTTGATTTAGAACTTTCCTATACTCAAGTGAAATCAGTGCTGGAAATGGGTATTTTCAGCAACTTGAAGTATTGTATGAAATTTCATTGTCTAGGTACATTTTAGCATACACAGTATTATATTTTTGAGTAATGATATGGCATTCGAAATAATATTGCAATTGTCGATAACACTATGGATAAATTAATTTTATATCGGGTATTTTTTTTCGAGTGATAGAACTTTCGATAGGGATAACCGTGATTTGACAGAAGGTAGAAACCTTTCTGTTCAGTAAGCACTGACAGATTATCATGGAAAGACCCACGCCGCAACAACGTTTACAAATTGTTGTAATTTATTTTGAACATCAGTGCTCTATTTGACAAACAAAACACTTTGTGAAATTTATGGGTTACATGATCGTACAGAGCAGCTTATTCGTCGAACTATCGATAAATTTTGGACAACATTTTCTCTACTCGATGCAACAACAACAAGACAAAGAACTGTACGTAAAGAAGAAAATATGGCTGCTGTAAATTATAGTGTTAATGATAATCCAGATTTGTCTAATCGTTGACGTTAACAACAAGTTTGACTCTGTGCATCCACCACATGGAAAATTTTGCGTAAAGATCTTGGTCTACACCCATACAAGAGTCTTTTGTTTGCTGATTGGGCACTAGAACAGCTTGCAGTTGATCCACTTTTTTATCGTAAAGTAGTGTTTAGTGATGAAGCTCATTTCTCGTTGAACGGCTATGTAAACAAGCAAAATTACCCTATATGGAGTGAAAACAATCCTTAAGAAGTTCTGCAGTTTCCATTGCATCCTGAAAAATGCACTGTATGGTGTGCTGTACACACTGGAGGCATCATCGGTCCATATTTCTTTAAAAACGATGCTGGAGCTGATGTTACAGTGAATGGTGCTCGTTACAGATTGATTATCAATGATTATTTGTCTCAAAATTTGAATGGTATGGACTCACAAGTGTTTTGGTTCCAACATGATGCTGCTACACCTCATGCTGCTACCGTAACAATTGATTTATTGAATGAAAGATTTGGCGATAACATTATTTCGAGATACGTTCCAATAAATTGTCCTTCAAGATCATGCGACATAACTCCACTGGATTATTTTCTTTTGAGGTTATGTCAAATCATTGGTTTATGCTGATAAACCAGAAACAATACACGCTTTGAAAGCCAACATAACTCGTGTTATTGATAAAATAAGGCCTGAATTACTCAAAAAAGTGGTCCAAAATTGGTCTGGTCCAATGCGGTTCCTCAGAGCTAGTCGTGGTGGACATATGCCGAAAATTATTTCTAAAATATAAATATCATAAAATTCTCTTGAATAAAAAAATGGCTTCCATCTTAATTTAAATGTGTTTTTATTTCAATTTGAAGTTCTATCACTCTAAAAACATACCTGATACTTGTCATTGGAATTGCTAAAATTTCTTTCTTGATTTTGCGTTCTGCAAGGCATCTCAGAAATTTTTTTTTGTGTTTTTCCATTATATCATAACTGCGTCTACCATGCATCAGAAGGCAACTCGAAAAAATATAGTTGTAGTTATCAAGGAAACGAATGGTTCATTGCCTTGCGATAATTTGTCGTTATCTCTAACTGTGTTAGGTAAAATTCCATTTTAATCGATTACTACTGTGTGAGAGGCTCTATTTCATCTGCTTTTCTTCTTTTTTGTCGTCTTTTCTTTAAATGGTTCATTTACATGGGTTCTACATTCAGCGTATGTGACTGCCGATTTCTTCGCACTAAAAATGAAATACAGTGTCCCAACGAAAATTTGACCCCCCAGAACTAAGAAACGAAGATTTTTCGAGATTTAAAAAACAGGTTAACTTCTGTTTTGAGAGGGACGAATCATGAATGTGTTCCGATAAAACCACCCCCATGAAGGTGGCATCAACCTCCAACACTTTTTGAATAGGGAAGAGATGTCGAGTGTTGGTTAGTTTGAAAGTTATTTATGTTCTGTGCGCAATTTCGTGAGAATTTTCGAAATCGGTTCACTATTAAAGAAATAATGTAATTTGAAGTTACCGTCAAAAGGTGATGTTGAACATACATTTGCACCGCCCAAACTCAAGAACCTAAGAGTTTTGAAGAATCCAAAAATCATTTTTCAGTTCTGTATAGGGAGAAAGAATTCCTATTACGACATTGATCCGAAAAAACCACATGAGGGTGGCAACAACCCCAAATTTTTTTTTAATAGAAAAGAGATGGCGAATGTGTTTTAGTTAAAAAGTTTTTTTTGTTCTCTAAACATCCTGGTTGAATTTTTTAAATTCTGTGATTTTTTTAAGCAATTTGATATTGAACATTAACAGAAACCCACCCAAATACACCATATTTGTAAGTAATGATAGGAAACATTTTTTTCGGCATGTTTCCTATCATTACCTGCAGATCTGGTGTATTTATTAGGATTATAAATAAGTTTCCGCCATTTTATTGTAAATGAGGCGGCACGGAGTTTCGGTTAGCTTTCGCAGATGATAACCGGCTTAAAAAATAATTTGGACATTCAAGAACAACATAACCTATTATACATCTACCATCTTTTCCTATTAAAAAACAATGTCCTCATGAGAATTCTTTCTCCCAAATACAGAAAATTATTTTTGTATTCTTCAAAACTCTAAGGTTCTTTAGTTTGGGCGGTTCAACATCACCTTTTGACGGTAGGTTCAAATTACATTATTTCGTGAATAGTGAACCGATTTTGAAAATTGTAACTGAGTTGTGCCAGCACTCGGCATCTCTTCCCTATTCAAAAAATTTTGGGGGGTTGATGCCACCTTCACTGGGGCGGTTTTTTCTGAACAAACTCTTGACGGAAATTCGTCACCCTCGAAACAGAAGTTGACCTGTTTTTTAAAATCTTCGAAAATTCTTCATTTCTGAGTTCTGGGGGAGGTCAAATTTTCGTTGGGACACCCTGTATATTATTTGAAATGAGACGAACGCCCTCTTTCGATTTGAAATTTATGTGTCAAAGATTAAATTTTCCGCAATATCTGATGGACTCTGAAATTAAGACATTTATCGAAAATTTAGTTACCTGTTTCATATTCATAAGCCTCTAATTGGACTAGAAGATTTTCATCCTTCACCGAGCTGCTGACAGTTTCGCAAACTTTCACGAAGTGCAGTTTACGTCGTCCAACATTACAATGTTACATTCTCGTTACTCAATCTCTCGTTTGCTTTTTTACCTCTTGTGCAAACGTCAAGGTCATTACTCTCGACCGACAAAAGACTACTGTTTCCAGCGAACGCACAGAAATAAGGCGAAAGATAATGAATACCCACAACAAACTCACGGAGATATAGATAGTCCCAGCTGTTGTACCGTTAACCAGCTAAACGAGAACCCGCTCTTGTTCGGATAAACGTCGGATATGTCATGGGAATTTCGTATTTTGCGTGATAAGAGGTTCGGTTCATTAACTGTTCTTTCCTACTTACATAGGATCTTCCTTTCTTTTCAACCTAATTGTCATTGAACCTTCAGATCTACAGGCAGACGAATGGAATTAATTTAACATGTTCGTTTGTCAATTGACGCTTGGCAAGATATTTTCACATATTATTATTTTATTATTATTATTATGAGTATAAATAAGTTCGTGTGGTTTTTATTCGAAAATTCAAGCTTTATTGTGAAAAATTGGTTATACATTCTAAGGTCAAAGTATTGTCCGTCGCTAGCCACTACTTTTCCTATCAATCGGATGATAATCGGAAGGATGCGAGTGGGGTAGGACTTCCCATTTGAGCGTTTGTAAGTACGTTTTAATGTCCGACGCAACTCATGGCCGTGTATTGTCATGCATTGTCAATACCTTTGTATTGCGATAGTTTTCCTCGCAATGCTCGGATCAAACGCACCAATATTCGTCGGTAGACTCCCCCGTGATCGTAGAAGCTCATAATACACCACATCAAGCTGGTCCCATCAAGTACACAGAATGATCTTCTCGCCGTGAATAGTCCGCTTGACAGTTGATGATGAGGCATCCATACGTTGCTCGACGTTTTGGATTTTGGGGAGACCCACTTCCATCTCCAGTCACAAATCGATGCAACAAACTCTCTCTTTTTTGCCGTTGAAGCAGTTGTTCACACGTGAACAAACGTTATTCGACTTCTCTTGCCTTCAATTCTTGCGACACCCAATTTTCTACCTTTGGGGTCATTTACATAGCTTTTAAACAATGGCAAAAGGCTGGTTGAGTGACTTCAAGTGTTTTTGCGAGTTCCTCTTACTATTGCGATGGATCTTCACCGAGCCTTGCCACTAATTCTTCATGCTTAAACTTTGTTGGCGCTTGGTGTCGTTCTTTCTCTTCCAAATCAAAATTGCCACTATTTAATCACGCAAACCACTTCTGACCTTTATGGTCACCATAAACATCTACTAAAAAATGATGACTTTCGGCAGGCAGCCTTTTTCTTCATATTGAAGTTGACAATTTCAGAGCACACAGAAAACATGTTGTTTATACTTCAAAATGACGTTATTGCCTCATTTCTACTCCTAACTCCACATCTTCACCCCTCAAGAAATAAACAATCTATGTTCTGGAAATGATATGAATATTTTCCTCTATTTCAACTGCAATATATTTGATAGAGAATTATTGTTTGTTACTCTTTGCATGATAAGACAAAATAGGAAAAATGAGAAAAAATCTGAATTTATCCATTATTTATTTTTGATTAATTATAGTTATTCCACAACTGAATCCAAATACAATAATCCGTATTACCACCTCTTCCTTCAATCAACTGCCCAATACGCCTAGGCATCCCACGAATCCAGTCATTAATGAAATTTTCAGGCATATCTTCTTGAAGGGCTAAACTCAATTCCTGAAAAGTTGAAGGTGGGTTTTAGCAATTGGATACCTCCCCAGCACATTATTGATCCGCCTTGAAAGGGCACAACTTCCCGGGCGAAATTGAGTCGCTCTAGTCTGCCTGGACCTCTCCAAACCTTTTCTCGTCGACTATCACTTTGCAAACCGAATCGTGACTCGTGGTAAAAGCTAGTCTTGGTGGCCCATTGCCGATGGGTAGCTCTATGTCCAGGTGATAGCAGAGGTACCCTTAAAGGTCTTCTTGCCCTTAAATTTGAGGAATGCAACCGTCTTCTTATAGTACTGGTTCAGACTACCCAGACGGGTAGTTTTTTGAGGACTTATAGACATAAGTCCTCAAAAAATGACTTCGAAGGGCTGTTACAGATACCGTTCGATTCCTTCGAGTAAAATTTGCGATATAATGGTCTTCCCTTGCAGATGTTACACTGAGTCGACCAGGCACCGGTCTCCGGGCAACGCAGGCGGTTTTCAGGAAAAGGGTCACTATGCGCCTTACTCAAGTCCGTGGAATATTCAAACGTTGCGCAATCTGGTGGTTCGAGAAAGCTTCTGGATGTAGGGTTACTATTCTTGCCCGGTCAAACTGAGAAATTGTAGGTCCCGGCATTTTCGGGGAATATTCTCAATATTACAAATCTCGCTATTCGCTGAAAACTGATTAACTTCAAATACACCTGTATTCTCCCGAACAAGAAACATTTTTTGCTGGTTTATTGTTTTTATTTAAGTGATAAGATAATGATGATTCCACACAAAAAAAATTGTCATGTTTCATTCAACCAGTTAAGAGTTGACCAAGACTTTTGACGATGTGTGTATGTGTTAAAATGATGCTGTTTTCAGTTTTTACGTCCAAGCAAATCCGTCACATACCTTTAAAGGATATTTCAAATGAAGGATCACTTCCCTAAATGAAAATACGTAGTGGAGGCGTATATTTCGAAGAAGTCATACAGCTATACGCTTGAAAATAAAAAATGAGATTCTTTTTTGAGTTCGGTATTTTTCTAAACAGACCTCGTAGGTAATGTTTACCTAACGAAATCGTTATCGTTTTTTCACCTCAGCTGTGCTGTGTGCCATCACAACAAATGCTCAACTTCAGATAAATAAATAACTCATCCGTCAAGAACCCGCGCCAAAAGATCAACTAATATGCTCGCTATCTGCTGTCAAATATAGCTTGTCACCACAAATCATTCTCTGCGTTATTATCCTTGGAGTAAGCGAGGATCTGTGACGAAATAGACACACTATCATGACAAAATCAAACATTGACACAGAGAATGCGAAATAACGAGCGGACAGTTTGCACAGATTGTTGCAAAAGTGGCGATAACCCGCTAATTTCCATTCGTTCTTCATGCAAATGTCGCGAATAAATTTGTCTTATTTCATTATCGGTCTTTCGCATAGAATAAGATTTGTTGGTTAGCACATCGGTACGAAATCGTGAAAATTTGGGTCTTTGCGTAGAATTTCGGCGCATATGAATATTTGGGTTATAGGGAAAATAATAACATATTTACTCGTTTTATAGTATCAACAGGTTACACATGAAAAAACAAAAATGTAATATTTGCAGTTGTGGATTTCCTGATATATTGATATAACTTTTTGAATTCTCCTATAGTAGTTGATTAAACGTTAATCAACTAGTATGCAAATTCTAGGATAATCATGCTTCAAGGGGATTGGGTAATATGATAATAGACAGTAGTTTGTTGGTTAACAGCCTAAATAATAGGTTTGGGAAAAATCCCGTATTTTTACTCTATTTAACATGTTCCAGATTAAATAAAATAAAATAAAATAGAAAGGCTTTTTACTTGATAGAAGAAATATAACAAAATTTGAATATCAAAACAAATTGAAATATGTTTATCTTCTACAATTTTAATTTCCAAAAGAATTTTTTATTCAAAAAACTTTTAGAATTAAATTAATGTCTAAAACAAGCACCGCTCACATTTAATAGACGTTTATAATCAAAACTCAATATACAATGTCAAATGAAATAAATAACCCAACAGATATACGAAAGTAATTAAAATTAATAAATAAATTTTCAAAGGAGACAAAATTTTGTTTCTGGTTTTATCTTTAAGAAATACTACTTGCCTTATAAAAACATGAACACACTTAAAGGACTTCCCAAAGGATATAATTTATTTGAAATATTTAATATATTTAACTATTCGAACAAATTATTTCAAAAATCTCTAAAAAATGTGCACTTTATCTTCAAAAAACAAATATAATTCTAGATAATCCCTACTTCAGCCCTTTTTCAATATTCCAAATATCAAAATCAAAAACATAACCTACATCACTCACGTGTTAAAAGACTTATGCTTCGAACTACAGATCAACTATATATTCAAGATTGATCTATGTTCTAACAAAATCAAAGAACGAAGTGAGTTATTTTAAGGTTTACTTAAATTCATTGACATTCTATAATGAGATTTATTGTAGCCAAAATATAATTTATATATTATATATAAAATAAAATAGAAAGGCTTTTTACTTGATAGAAGAAATATAACAAAATTTGAATATCAAAACAAATTGAAATATGTTTATCTTCTACAATTTTAATTTCCAAAAGAATTTTTTTATTCAAAAAACTTTTAGAATTAAATTAATGTCTAAAACAAGCACCGCTCACATTTAATAGACGTAAATAATCAAAACTCAATATACAATGTCAAATGAAATAAATAACCCAACAGATATACGAAAGTAATTAAAATTAATAAATAAATATTCAAAGGAGACAAAATTTTGTTTCTGGTTTTATCTTTAAGAAATACTACTTGCCTTATAAAAACATGAACACACTTAAAGGACTTCCCAAAGGATATAATTTATTTGAAATATTTAATATATTTAAATATTCGAACAAATTATTTCAAAAATCTCTAAAAAATGTGCACTTTATCTTCAAAAAACAAATATAATTCTAGATAATCCCGTCTTCAGCCCTTTGTCAATATTCCAAATATCAAAATCAAAAACATAACCTACATCACTCACGTGTTAAAAGACTTAAGCTTCGAACTACAGATCAACTATATATTCAAGATTGATCTATGTTCTAACAAAATCAAAGAACAAAGTGAGTTATTTTAAGGTTTACTTAAATTCATTGACATTCTATAATGAGATTTATTGAAGCCAAAATATAATTATATATTATGTATAAAATAAAATAGAAAGGCTTTTTACTTGATAGAAGAAATATAACAAAATTTGAATATCAAAACAAATTGAAATATGTTTATCTTCTACAATTTTAATTTCCAAAAGAATTTTTTTATTCAAAAAACTTTTAGAATTAAATTAATGTCTAAAACAAGCACCGCTCACATTTACATTTGTTTTGATATTCAAATTATGTTCCAGATTGTTCGATTTGGGTCAAAACGCACCGTTTTATTCTATAATTTGTTGCCATTTAGAAGGTAGCTTCATAATGCCGCCTTTCCCTCAGAAGTCTTGGTCCTTATTGGCGAAAAATTCTGGTAATAGATCTTTTCTTGATGCCAATTTCTTATCACTCAGGAAGTTTTGCAATCAATGCCCAGGTACGGACTATATGGTGGATGCATCAAAACTTCTATTTTGTTGGTTAATTTGGGTCGATTTCATTCTCTTTGACCAGGGCTTCGCAGATGGAAATTCGATCCATCATGTTTTTTGGTGTTAATTGATGTGACACTCAAACATCGAACTTTTTGAATCTAGCTTTGCGCAAATAGTTTTAAACTGTTTTATTATTGATCTTTAGCACCTGGGCGATGCTGGGATTACTAACCGGTCAACTTCGATTATTTCTGTGATTTTTTCGACATTTTCGACGATTGGCAAAATTGACCGAGCTACATCTGAACTATCGGGTGTTTTTTTAGAGTGATAGAACTTCAAATTGAAATAAAACACATTTAAATTAAGATTGAAGCCAATTTTTAGCAGCATGAAGCACCATCTTGTTGGAACCAAAACACTTCTGGGTCGATACCATTCAAATTTTGAAACAAGTAATCATTGATCATCACTCTGTAACCACCATTCACTGAAACATGAGCTCCATCATCGTTTTTAAAGAAATATGGACCCATGATGCCTCCAGCGTGTGAAACATAACCATACCGTGCATTTTTCAGGATGCAGTGGAGCCTGCAGAACTTCTTGAGTATTGTTTTCACTCCATATACTGCAATTTTGCTTGTTGACATAGCTGTTCAACCAGAAATGAGCTTCATCACTAAACACAATTTTACGATAACAAAGTGGATCAACTTCAAGCTGTTCTAGGGCCCAATCAGCAAACAAACGACACTTATTATGGTCAAGTGGCTTTAGTTCTTGAACCAGTTGGATCTTGTATGGGTGTAGACCAAGATCTTTACGCAAAATTTTCCAAGTGGTGGATGAACAGAGTCCAACTGTGAATGTCGACGAATAGACAAATCTGGATCATCATTAACACGACTTACAGCAGCGATATTTTCTTCTCAATGTATAGTTCTTTGTCTTGTTCTTGTTGCATCGAGTAGAGAAAATATTGTCTGAAATCTATCGATAGTTCGACGAATAAGCTGCTCTGATGGACGATTATGTAAACCATAAATTTCACGAAGTGCTCATAAGTTTGGCGAATAGAACACTGATTTTGAAAATGAATTTCAACAGTTTGTAAAAGCTGTTGCGGTGTGAGTCTTTCCATGATAATTTGTCAATGCTTACTAAGCAGAAATGTCAAAACAACATGGCTTCTACCTTCTGTCAAATCACAGTTATCCCTATCGAATGTTCTATCACTCTAAAAAAAACACCCGATACCTGACTTTCATTTTTGACTATCTCTAATTCGCAACTGAATAGAGCAAACAAAAAACAGCAAAGGAATCATTTTGTTTGGAATGTTACCTTGACAACGAGCATAAATCTGAAATTGTTTGATCGATACTTTACGAGATATCGGTCACTACAGCCATCTACGGAAAAAATAATGGATTTGTTCCCCAATCTTTTATTATATAGTAAAGTGTACAATTTCCACTTGTTTCACTCAAGATTAAGAGAGTTAGTTGTGGTGAAAACACACTGTCTTGCTCGTAGAGTATTAGATCGCTAGGTTATTTCACATTCGTTAACTTTCACTGAATTCACTTGGGGTCGCTTCACATATACAGGCATGGTAAAGAAACATAGGAAATTCAATGTTAATCTATAAGCAAAGTCGATTCCAGTGGAGCAGTGGAAGAATCAAAACCTCAGCGCAATGCGATGACGAATAAACGAGTGTTCTCTCTCAGTGGTAGTAGTGGCTGATGGGGGAAAACTTCGATCGAAACGAGGCTCTGCACTGCTTTCAGTTAAGTAAGCAGAATCATTTGCACTTCAAACGTGGACATCGCTGGAAAATAAATACGACAATCTTATTCCGTTGTATGCGAGAAATTTATATGCCACTATTAATGACACAAAAGATTACCTCTGTGAAAATGAGTATTTAGGTTCTTTTTCGCCATAACTGGCATGAAAATAGAATAAATTCAACGAAAATAGGAAATTCGAAAACAAAAACAATTTCTAAAAAATGCTAAATCGAAGGTCGACAAATTTAAATTAACTGTTCAAATGAGCCACCCCTTGTTGAGCCAAACAGTAGCCAAACCTATTATAAAGAGATAATCTCATATCTCTGAGCAGATTCGGCAAAGTTGCTATTTTGGCACAAAGTTTTAGAAATTTGATTATTTTGAACCTTAATTCATGAATATTCGTCGCTCTATCAATTTCATGTCCATAAACCAAAATTTTCAGATATCCCCAAAGAAAAAAATCATTGGGAGATAAATGTGGTGATCTAGGGGGCCATTTGATCGTGCTATTTGTAGAAGTGACACGGTCCGAAAAAGTCCTCTTGAGATATTGTGTGACTACTCTTACATTGTGACTTGTACAGTCATCCTGTTGAAACCAGATGTCATCGAATTCAATTGGTAGTTGTCGAACTGTCGGAATAATTTGATTTTCTAAAAGCTCGAGATATTTGGCAGCGTTTAGGTTAACATCGATAAAAAATGGCCCTATGATACAATTCCCCAGTATTCCTGTCCAAACATTAAGTTTTGGTGGATACTGGATACGCACAGGAATACTCAAATGCTTATTATTCTTAGACCAATATTTTACTACTGATGGGTTCTGTTTTCTGTTCAAGGAAAACGATGACTGAATGAGAATGAGATATTGTTAAGGAATGAACTATTTTCATTTACTTTTTCCACCATAGTTTCACAAAATTCCATTCGTTTGATATGGTCTTCCGGAAAATTTTTTTGGTTTGTTTGACTCTTATAACATCGGTAACCATTCCTTTTCAAAATATTCCACTTCTATTGCTCAGGTCGACTTGTTCAGCAATGCAATGATTGCATATTTGTAGACACCCACATTTCTCGAATTTTTTAATTATTTTAGAAATAGCTGAACTTGAAGGAATCGGCCTGTCTTCAAAGGCAACAATAAATGAATTGTCATTATAAAATAAAACACTTGTTTACATTTTCTACTTTATTTTTGGTATTGACGTACGTTTCGTCTTTGCTAGAAAGACTTCATCAGAATACGAAGTAACAGTTGTTGTACAATGAATTTATAAGATTTTTTACAGAAGGTGTACATGTGTTTTTAATTGTTCGTCGGGTTCGTTTTCTCAAAGAATATTCCCTTCAGAATCGTGTTCACTCGATCCCTTGTAAATATTGAATAGAGGGGTGTAATAAAAATCTATTTGTTCATTTACTAGGTTATTGCTGTTTTTATGTTTATTTATTTCGTAAATTTCCCATAAGTTCAATTTTAGACCTCTATTTTCAACATGTAGAATTTCTATTTCTTTTGTGAAAGAATGGTTATTTTCAAGAAGGTGTTTAGCATAATGTGAATCTTTTTTATTTTTATCGAAACTTCTTTTATGTTCGGTTAGGCGTGTACCGAAATTTCTACCTGTTCTACCAATATAAATCTTTGGGCAATCTGGGCAAGTGAGTTTGTATACACCTGATAATTGAAGTTTATCCATACTGTTTTTATTGTTTTTGATGTATTTGCTAATAGGATTGTTTGTCTTGAAAGAGACTTTAATATTTTCTTTTTTGAGTAAATTTAATAAATGAATTAATTGTTTCTTGAATTGATGATTGACTCCAAAGTGCCATTTCATTATCTAAATTTTTTCTTCTACACTGATCATTTGGATTTACTTTATTTTCGACCGATATGGACAAACGAATCTCACAGTTGAGGTGCGAATGATTCGCAAAGTGCTGATCTTTTCGATCGAAGCATCCTACCCCAGCCTCTACCCTTGAGAGAGAACACTCGTTTATTCGTCATCACATCGCGCTGAGGTTTTGATTCCTCCACTGCTCCACTGGAACCGACGTTTCTTATAGATTAACATTGAATTTCCGACTGTCTTTTCGATAAATGTATACTAAACTTTATCATAAATTTAAGTATTACGATAAGTTATTAAGATAATGCGTCCACTTTCATGTCTTTTATTGCAGTATAGTACCATCACGAGGAAGCGGAACGAAAATATTCCATGATATTGAATTTGATAAGTTACTAATGAGTGCGAGTATAGTTCTTTTTTTGGAGTCCGTAGGAAACTGTTTTTATTATCACGAGGTACTGGGACTGGGCGAAGAGAAGAGTGTCAGTACCGAAGGGGTACGTATTTTTCTCGTTTACTTGTTGTTGGTCCTTTTGAAGGTTGTGCTCAATTTGATACGAAATTATATTATAGAGTTTTTTCTTCCATTTTCCTTTAGTCTGAAAATAGCTGAGCCGGTTTCAGTACCTCTAGATGTTAAGCATTTGGCTGGAAAAATCTACTTAATTAGCCGAACCCGAACACTTGCGAAATGATATCCGTAACGCATTCCTACATTTTAACTAGTTCATTTGGTTTATCTATTTAGATTGGAAGAGCACTCGACGCAATTTTGCGTCGCAATTGGGACACGCTTCCATTAGATAGCCACACCATTGTTTCAACAATTTCAGACGGTAAAGTCGTTCTCGTAATAGGAAGCAGTTCACATTGCGAATAGAACGGGTATACGACGTTCATTGTCCCTGACACAAAAGGAATTGAATGGCAAAAACATAACTAGCTTATTTAAAACCGACGATTTGCGGTAGTATGCTGGATGTACAAAGCTCAACGGATTTGTTCTTGGGTTCGGAATTTCGACGGAGAATTACTTACTTTATACAGGGTATCCCAACGAAAATTTGACCCCACCAGAACTCAGAAATGAAGAATTTTCGAAGATTTAAAAATAACAGGTCAACTTCTGTTTTGAAGGGGACGAATCTCCATCAACCGCCAACATTTTTTGAATAGAAAAGAGGTATTGGGTGTTGGTTAGTTTGAAAATTATTTATGTTCTGTACACAACCCAGTAAAATTTTCAAAATCTGTGCATTATTCACGAAATACTGTAATATTGAACTTACCGTCAAAAGGTGATGTTGAACAGACAGTTGAACCGCCCAACCTCACGAGTTTTGAAGAATCCAAAAATAATTTTCAAGTTCTATATTAGGGAGAAAGAATTCCCATGACGACATTGTTCCTAAAAAACCACCTGAGGATGGCAACAACCCTCATAATTTTTTTAATAGGGAGAAGATGTTGGATGTAGTTTAGTTGAAAAGTTTTTTCTGTTCTCTTAACATCACAGTTGAAATTTTCAAATTTGTTTATTTAGTAGCAGAACAATTTGAGTTTTTGAATGTTTGCTTTAAGAACATTCGATTTTCTTATCGTTCATGATGGGAAAATGTGTGAAACGCATGAAATTCATTACAATGTATACAATTTTCTAAAAGATTCTTTCTCAAATTTAATAATAAGAAGAGGTTTTTTATTTGATAGAAGGAATATTACAAAAGTTGGATATCAAAACAGGTTTAATCTGTCTTTTATAATTTATAATTATAGGAGACTAACAGATTAAATCTGTTTTGATATTCAAATTTTGTAATATTCCTTTTATCGAGTAAAAGACCTATTCTCATTATTTTATTTTATATATAAAATATAATTATACTAGGTTTGAATAAAACTCATTTTGGAATATCAAGTGGTTTAAAGAAAACCATATAATACCTTACAGCTTTCTGTGATTTTTGTGACGAACATAGAATATCTTGGATTTTAAAATTTTGTGTTCAAATCAAGGATATCAGTTTTGTCATGTGAGCTTTATTTGTTGTTGATTATTTTTATTTTTTCAATGTGAAGTAGGACCGATGAATTTTTTTAAGATATAATATTTGAGAGAATTTTGAAGTAACGTATTTAAATATATTAAATATTTCAAATAAATTATATTTTCTGAAAAGTCCTTAAATTACGTTTTGTGTAGGAATTAGTTTTCATAATTATAGGATCGGAAACAGAATTTTGTCTCCTTTAAATATCGGGTGTTTTTTTTAGAGTGATAGAACTTTCGATAGGGATAACTGTGATTTGACAGGAGGAAGAAGCCATGTTGTTTTGACATTTCTGTTCAGTAAGCATTGACAAATTATCATGGAAAGACTCACGCCGCAACAACGTTCGCAAATCGTTGAAACTTATAGAGCACTTCGTGAAATTCATGGTTTACATAATCGTCCTTCAGAGCAGCTTATTCGTCGAATTATCGATAGATTTCGGGCAACATTTTCTCTACTCGATACAACAATAACAACAAGACAAAGAACTGTACGTACAGAAGAAAATATCGCTGCTGTAAATTAAAGTGTTAATGATGATCCAGATTTGTCTAATCGTCGACGTTCACAACATGTTGGAACTCCGTGCATCCACCACATGGAAAATTTTGCGTGAAGATCTGGGTCTACACCCATGCAAGTTCCAACTGGTTCAAGAACTAAAGCCACTTGACCATAGTAAGCGTCGTTTGTTTGCTGATTGGGCCGTAGAACAGCTTGAAGTTGATCCACATTTTTATCGTAAAATTGTGTTTAGTGATGAAGCTTATTTCTGGTTGAACGGCTATGTAAACAATCAGAATTGCCGTATATGGAGTGAAAACAATCCTCAAGAAGTTCTGCAGGTTCCATTGCATCCTGAAAAATGCACTGTATCCATATTTCTTTGAAAACAATGCTGGAGCTAATGTTACAGTGAATGGTGCTCGTTACAGATCGATGATCAATGATTATTTGCTTCAAAATTTGAATGGTATCGACCCAGAAGTATTTTGGTTCTGACAAGATGGTGCTACACCTCATGCTGCTACCGTAACAATTGATTTATTGAAAGAAAGATTTAACGATAACATTATTTCGAGAAATTGTCCAATTGATTGGCCTCCAAGATCATGCGACATAACTCCACTAGATTATTTTCTTTGCGGTTATGTCAAGTCATTGGTATATGCTGATAAACCAGAAACAATAGTCGCTTTGGAAGCCAACATAACTCGTGTTTTTGATTAAATAAAGCCTGAATTACTCGAAAAAGTTGCCCAAAACTGGTCTGGTCGAACGCGGTTTCTCAGAGCTAGTCGTGGTGGACATATACCGGAAATTATTTTCAGAATATAAATGTCATAAAATTATCTTTCAAATAAAAAAAAAATGGCTTCAATCTTAATTTAAATGTGTTTTATTTCAATCTAAAGTTCTATCACTCTAAAAAAAACACCAGATGTATACTCTGTTATAACCTGGCAGTAACTGAAACTTTCTAGCGAAGTGCGTAAAAAAACGATGTCAAGCTCATAAATCATTAAAAAAATTCTACCGCTGATAGCTGTCGGTCTATTATCATAACTACACCCAATGAATTCCGGCGATATTTTCTAGTCAAAGATACTTATCGGAACTATCAATCGATGGACGTAAATAACCATTATGAATCTGAATATACCAGGTCGTATTATCTGGGCCACCGTAAACTAGAGCCACGGTTTACTGGGTCGGTCCATTCAGGTTGTATACACACACGTCGGATGTAGAGATCGATATGAACAATGCACACAGTCGCTAGCTGAAATAGGTTTGAACTTTTCAACCGTGCTTTTTCCGTGAGTGCGGTTACTTAACACCTTAGCGAGCTCGTTTGTGTAATTACGGAAAATTGCCGCAGACAATGAGCATTGTTGACATGGGTGAGAACTGTTAACTTGCTGATATTCCAAGAGGATCTTTGTGTTTATCGGATCCACCTACATTTTGAATTGAAACATAGGAAGGTTGATTCACACAGTTTGATAAGAGAGAACTAAAAACAGTCAACGTGTAGATTGATTTTTTGGCATCAAGACAATTATAATTCAATTTATTATCAAGCTTATGCTGTCGCCAAATATTCACGACTATTGAAACTAAAATAGTCTCAAACAATCATACAAGTCTCACTGAAAGATAATTCTATTAGATCTAGTGGACTGGCCGTCCATACGATAGTTTTCCGTAGAAAGAACTTACAGATTTGAAATATGAAAATAATTATACATGGGTCTCGAAAAAATACTGGGAATTGGTCAGTGAAACACATATGAGGTACATTCTGTCAAGAATGTACCGGGAATTATCGATTTAAATCTGGTGGGGCAATGAGGCAGGTGAAAATTTTTTTTCCTAGATTGGTACCACTGTCCTTAATTACTGTGCCAAGCTTGAGCGGAATCGGTCAACTAGTGTGTTTGCAACAGCTGATTAAGTCAGTCGATGTCAGAGTGCGTGCCGATTTTTACTATGGGTGATTACGTTGAGCAAAGGATTTGTTTAAAGTTTTGTATTGCAAATGAATTTTCGTGTGCCGATGCATTGAAAATGTTGCAAAAGGCCTTTGGTGATAATGCTCTACCGAAAACTCGTGCATATCAGTGGTACAGAGCCTTCAAGGACGGTCGTGAAGTGGACGCCCATCGACGGCTTCGATCGAAGATAACGTCGATAAAATTAAGGAAAGGGTGCTGGAAAACCGTCGTACCAGCTTGAGGGAGATAGCACATGATCTTAAGATATCCCACGAGTCCGCACGTACGATTTTGATTGATATTTTGGGCATGAGAAAGGTGGCCGCACGACTCGTACCGAAAGACCTGAATTTTCTTCAAAAACGTCATCGCGAACAGGTTGCTTCAGACATGCTGGATCGCTGTAATTCCGATTCTACATTCATGGAACGCATTATAACTGGTGATGAGACCTGGGTCTACGAGTACGATATGCAAACAAGCCAGCAATCATCGGAATGGGTGGCAAAAAATGAGCCGAAACCGAAAAAATCACGCCAAAGCCGCTCGAAAATGAAGGTGATGCTCATTGTTTTCTTCGATATCCGTGGCGTGGTGCACTACGAATTCGTTCCAGAGGGTCAGACGGTAAACAAGGAGTATTACCTAGGCGTTATGAAACGTTTGCGTGAGCGTATCCGTAAGAAGCGGCCAAATTTGTGGGCGAACAACTCATGGATTTTGCATGACGATAACGCGCCTTCTCACCGAGCTACGATTGTGACTGACTTTCTCGCCAAAAACTCAACAAACGTGCTTCAGCAACCACCGTATTCGCCGGATTTGGCTCCCTGCCACTTTTTCCTCTTCCCAAAACTAAAATTGCCCCTTCGTGGCACCCGTTTTGAGTCGATTGAAGCCATAAAACAAAATTCGGCGCGAGAACTAAAGTCCATCCCGGAAAGCGCCTATAAAAAATGTTTCGATAATCGGAAGTGCCGTTGGCATAGATGTATTGGAGCAAATGGAGCCTATTTTGAAGGCGACCCAATAAATTTTGACGATTAAATGTAAAAATGTTGTTTTAATTGAAAATTCCCGGTACTTTCTTGACAGAGTAGTACTATTCATCCAAACTCATGCAATCGGACCATACAGATAGCCAAAGAAGCGTATAATTCAAGAATACCCAACAATCTCGTAGATATCCCACTGGATCCCGCCACTTTTGGTCGATGACAAAGAAAATAAGCAAAAATTTTTCTCATTCAAGTTTTTCCCTTCTGATAGAGGACGATAGTCAATTGCAACTGCACAAAAGCTAAAGCCAATCTATTTGTGCGGACATTCGCTGCTAACTTGACTATCGAAATATTTGGTCGAGAACCTCTAAGAATTCCAACTGTGTCATCTAGGATGCTATATATCCTCCAGACAACCTCCAGATCATTCGTCGAGAGCCTGGTGGACTCTAAGAAAGCAACTAGACCAGACACTACTCATAAAGTGTTCACCAGAGCTTATACCTGTTCTATGTAAGATGTATCCTATGTCATATAAGCAAGGAATTTTCCCTGATTCAGGGAAGTTTGCACGAGTTCTTCATATACGAAAGAAGGGAAAGAAGTGTTTTCCATCAACTACCGCTCACTAGCGATAATATCCATTTTGTCGAAAGACATGGAAGAACCTATCAATCTCGAAATTATTAGATACCTGGAGAGGATAAGTGTAATCAGTGAAAGACAATAAGGTGTTTGGAACATCGATCAATAGGTGACCTCCTTAGCTATATTAAGCAAGTGTGGACAAGCACTATTAGCGGTATTGAAAATCTATGTCGAATGCTTTGGACATATCCAAGTCTTTCGATCGTGTCTGGCATAAGGCTCTTCTGAATAAGTTATCTTCGTATTGGAATCTGTGCAATTGTATGAGGAGTTTCCTCACCAACATAATCATTTATATATGGTCGTGGATGGTGTCGATTCCAGTGGTTTCAACGTGAATGGCGGAGTGCCCCAAGACTCAGTTTGGTCGCCAACCTAATCAACATAAACGATCTTCTTAGTACGACCAAGAATCAAATTGTGAACTTCGCGGATGAAAGCACACTGATGTCCTCTTTCACCAGTAACAAACCTTTGAACACCTCTGAGTCTCACCTCCATAGATACCAACAAATCTATTCCACGAACCACAATTTCAAAAAGATAAACTAATGGGACCAACAGAATCTGGTGCAATTCAGTGCCTCGAAGACCCAAACAACTTTTTCTCTAAAACCTCGGTTTGTGAATTCTAACTTGATGATGAAAATAAGGTGCTTCAGTCAGAGGATTCCATGCATCTTCTTAGTGCGACTGTCAACTATTCGGTCTGTTAGGGGAAACATGTGACTGACATTGAGAAATCTGTTGCAAATAAGCTGGGATATTTATCCAAGGCTAGGAAATATTTCTCTACAGTTCAAGTTCTTCTTCTATATAAAGACAAAGAAGCTCAGCACCCAAGTATTCGTTACAAATTTTGGATCCCATCCAGAAAAGAACATCACGACTGATTGACATTCCAACTATAACAGCCAGTTTGCATTTGTTGGAACATAGAAAAAGAGTGACCGACTTGTGCTTGTTCTATAGTTATTATCACGGTGGATGCTGCACACAACTAAAAGAAATAATTACAACTGCCATTAGATTCGCACGTGGTAGTAGGACTGCGCAGCGTTCACATCCCTATGCAGTTGAATTAACAACTCCGAGAATTTCTGGTTATTAGTTCTTCTTCTACCGAGATGGCCAGTTGTGGAACACGTTTTAGGTGATGTGTTTCCTTCAGTGTATAATCTTCAACAATTTAAGACGAGTGTAAACAGGACACAACTTTTCGTTCGAGGCATCAACTCCTTGGACGGTCAAACATAAAGAAATTTAATATAGACCTTTCGCATTAATCTAATCTTCGAAACCTCTCGACGGATTATCTATACCTATCATATAATAGAGCAGTAGAATTGGAATATCTATACATTGAATAAATTTACTGGAAATCAACTGGAAATATAAGAGTAACAGCACACAAAAAGTTATTTTCAGAATTTCTAGATCATGAAAAGCCTGGAGCAACATTTAAAATATGTTTTTTTGAATTAGAAGACGGGAAAATAGATTTTAATTATTGAAAAATATCAGGAGGAATTGTTTAATATTATTGCTACATACTATGAATAAAATTAAATTAAAAATTTTCAAGCTCAAACAACTCTACTTAAGATTTCTCTTTCATACGTTAAGATAAAGTCCACATGAACGAAGTCATAGGAATCAGTACTTTTGAGAACAAAGAAACAAGGTAGATTGTATAGTTACTGACAATCAGTTTCACTCTTATTTGAGCATAGAATACGGTATAAGAATGTTTTATTCAATGATATTTTGCCCGTCATTTAGTATCATCCAGGAGATTTATGAATTCCATAAATATTTTTTATACACACACATCAAACAAGAATTTAAGTTGAATATGTGGCAATCAAGTGCAATGGATGATGATACATTTCTACATACTGCTTCTCTTTTACGGATGACGCAGTTTGTGAGTGTATAATTTCCGGTGTGACTCGGTTTATAAGGTTTTTCTAAGGAATTCTTCTGATCTCTCGGAACAGATGGAAAATACATTATGTGAACGATTATATTGTCAAATACGTGAAAGGGTTGGAGCTTTCAAAAGTTTCGACATCAAAAGCGTAAATGGATAGGTGTTTGATTTATCTTCTTTGAAATGCACAATACTATACATCTGTGTAGGAAACAAAAAGGTTTGAACCATAAATGAATTCTATCTGTGTAGAGTTGAAACTTCAATGTGTGAAATCATCCTTTTGATTGTATATGAATGATATCGAGTGAGGTTTAATTTTGCAACGAAGTATTACCAGCTTGGAGGATTTTGTTTTCTAGTATGATACTATGGAATTTTTATTTTCTTCTTCTCACAAATATTTTTCTTTCAGGTGAGTCTCATTTACATGAAGAAATATTGGAAGCAGTGGGTAAGGATATTTTCGAATATTTAATATTTTTTATACTGGAAGAAGGTCTCAAATTATTATAACATTGAATCTACTCATAACAGTTTGAATAGTTGTGCCGGAATTTTGTGAGTATCATATTTACTTTTGGTACTCTTTGAAGATGGTTGAAAGACCGTAAAAAGTGCCAGGACTGTTGCTGAAATTATCACTGTGTTGTTGGCTGTTTTATAACTTACAGAAGTTTTTATTTAGTAGTGATAGAAAATACTATTTGGTATGAACGCGAAATGAACATTTCGCATCTAGTTCAGTTTCTGTGTAGACTATTAGATTGGTCTATCATCGAACGAAAAGTGAAGTGGAGAATTCCTTAAAATTTCGTTTATTCAAGTCAATATTGATTCCATTAAGCACTTGAGCCACAAAAGAACCGACCAGAGTGTATGTAAGTGTACATACATATTCTATGATGTAGGAGACGTCGAGTCTGGCGCCTGTGAATCCATAACGCCATCGGACAATGCAAAAGGCGCATACACCATGGCAAGTTCATATTGTGTTGCTATTTCCATTGTAAACACCGGATGACGGGATGAAATACGGTGACGCCAGGAAATGCGGAATATTTCTTCATTCGTCAGAAGATGGGCAAAGCTACTTGAATGCCGTCTAATTCGAAACTTCAATTATCTTAAGAATGGTCTTTTTTTGCGATAGAAATGGACTATTTCACAATGTGGAAATATTGTCTTATATGTTGGCATAGACTAGAGATTTTAGTGGCGATATTGAGTGGTTCGACAGGAAATATACATTAGACATGCGAAAAACCTCTAGAAACTTAATTTATTTTTATCTGTTACTAAGTAAACAAAACTAATCTGGATTGGCTGAGCCTAAGATGACGTCACATTGAAGTAAACGATACGTGTGTCATTGCCGTTCTTTTGTGTCCTTGGTGTCTTGATGAATATTTTCAACAATTTTGAATTATTGTCTCCCTTTTTTATTCTTACTATATATTTGTGCATATAACTGATCATATACAATGATTTCGTAAGAGTAGATAGCGTTAGCTTGCTCTAAGTCGATGCCATAATTGTTGTTACTTTAAAAATATTGTCATTCTGCTGAGCTTAGAAATCTGATATTAGCAATGTTAATAATTAACTGACACATCTGTATAATGATCATTTCAATTAACATTAGTTATGCTGATAAACACAACGATAAGATTGAATTCTAACTTCGAACAGATTGCTATAAAAGACCAGTGAAGAATCGAAGTAATATATTATCTTTGTATAATAAAACTATAATATTCTGAATAATAATAAGTTTACTTACATCAAAATGATCTTTATGAAAGAAAACATTTGAATCATCAAACGTCATAACCAGAGATGTGGCGAGTTTCGACCATATTTTGTGAATTTTAGGCTTTTTCGGCACTCTCACAAAAAGTTTTTCCTATGTTCTTGTAGTATTATTTTTGCACCCTGATACTTAATACCCTTTCAACATTTTCTTTCTTGGATTAGACTTGTAATTGTAAATAATAACAAAAGTTAACACTAACTTAATTCATGTATGACAAAGGCCTAGTGTATGATTACTTCAGTATGACGTCAACAACGCCATATTGTGCAAAATAGCAACTTGGAGAACTATTTGAATTTCACTTCTTTATATTCTATTTTTTGAAGAAATTTACTAGGATATCATTAAACACCTCTAAATAATTCCTTTTGCCTGAAACCTGCGGCGCAGCCATCGACTCTGGATATTTCGTTCTGATTCCGAATACTCTTGCACTAAAAAACTATTGAATATATTCGGTTGGATGATTTTTTCTAATGGTAGATTGTTATATTCAAAATAAACATGTGAAAATTTCATTAATCAACTACTCGTCAAAAGTTGGATATTGTTGTTTTTCGAATATGATATTTTTTATGTCATCATGCCAGCAGAGCTTTTGGAATGCTTTAGGCTGGTGAAACACAAGCGCAAGTGGTGAATTTCTTCAAGGTTAGCCAATTGTTCGTCAAAGACCCAGAAGTGGTAGACCACGTGCTACAACGCCAGTAGAAGACCATTTTTGCACTCTTTTGGTGAGAAGACAACCTCTCAGCACTTGCAGAATAGTAATTCAACGTCTTCAAGATACCATAGGTACCTCATTTTCCCTAAGAACAGTCAGAAGACATCTCCATGAAGTCAATATAACATGGAGACGCTTGTTAAGAAGAGTTCATCCGCAAATACAAGCATCAAAGAGTCAGAGACTGGGCAATGGAGCGGTACATTGGCGAGCTAAATGGCCATACGTACTCATTACTGACGAGTCCATATGAGTATATAAACGTTTTTCTGATAGTCGACGAATACAAGTGTGGACACGTCCACTCATACGAAGAAACCACTGCACTCTTTAATCCTTTTCGGGGAGGAATATGATTTGAGGTGGAATTTGTCAGATAGAACTAATTTAGTAGTACTTGCAAGAACCATGACATCTCAGATATACGTTGATGAAGTTATCAACGGAGTAGTCCCACTATTTCACGCAGTTTTTGGCGGAAATCATATGATTACTGCTGAAGATAACCAGGGTATTCCACATCTAGAGGTAGAAAGTGTGATAAGGATTACGCCATTTCATCGCGCGAAGCGAGAACCCCTCCGAAGAGGTGAATCCACCAGCTTCCAGTTTGGGCCCCGACTCGAAAGCCAGAACCGTCTGACTAGTAGCAGCGATACACTATTCAACCTTTACTGGCTCTGCAAGTCAGTACCCGAGTTGGTTTGTGACGCAACTCACCTGCCGGAAGGAATTCTTATCCAAGCACCCGAACGCAGTGCCATGAACTAAGATAATCTCAAGATTAATGACTTCTATTGATCCTGGTATGAGCACCGTCTAACGGCCTGTACGTCTTGACCCATCGAACCCATGTGAAGTCATTTGATTGACCCTGGCGTCAAGCACTAACGGCTAAGCCATTTTGTCAAGATACACAAACCCTAAATAGTAACGCATTGATCCGGGCCAGAACAAGCCGGTCGAACCGTCAAGTCCCTTTAAACCCCGAGTCATTTCATGATAATATCCCGAACATGGGGGTCTGCGAACAGATAAATGAAATACCTTCCTAGTCCAGCATGCGGACTTTCAACCACTGCCCCCTCGAGTCCAACACCAATGGGGTGGCCAGGTGGTACAAGTAACACCCGAGGGCAAACCACCCCCCTGAAGTAACGCAGTATGCTACATAACGCACTCGGCCATTACACAGAATCCGGAGATTTATACTACGATAGGGTAGAATACGTCAGTTTTAAGAGAGAAGCCATGTGCTGCAACAGACTTCCTGTCACTTTGTTAATCAACCGGCTCAACCCTCCATTTCACCAGAACGGCAAAACTAGGGCCCCATTCGGAGATCTTCCACCATACAGGTCCAGTGACTGGCGCGAAATGGCATTACGTTAGACACCAAGACTTAACCCTCCAATTCGCCGGGACGAAACTAGCGTCCTAGTCATGACAAACACCCCCATCACGTCAAGATCTAATGCCTGGGGAGCGGCCTACAGACTACAGTCGGAAACGCTTGAACAGTTCCGAGATTTGGGCAGTATATTCTTAATAACTTGGTGGCAAGGATGCAGAGAAGTTTCCAAGCAGCTATTCTTGCACGTGGTGGTGAATAGAAGTATGCATTTTCGAAATTATCAGAATTTCTGTTTCCCGTAAAATTTTTCACCTTTTCAAACATTGTATTTTTGTTACTTTCTCGTAATTTCTTTAAAATCTTATTATTCTAACCTGAAACACTCTACATATACATATTTCGAAAGGAAATTGGGTTTTGCCGAAGACAAAACACAAATCAATTCAATAACCACAACTTTTGAGGAGCAGTCTACTTAAAACCACCTCTATCTCAAGATTCATTACTGTAAAAAATGAAACCGATATCGAATGTTTTCCGTCTTCCTCATAGACGACATAACATGGCAACATTAACTGCTATCGCTGCAGAAAGCAGCAATATTTTTCCCTATAGATATCAATCTCATGAGTCTGATGAATAATTGTTGTTACGATACGCGATAATTATATATTGTCGGTGAGTGTTTGATACATTATTTTTTTCGTTTCGTTTTATCAAACCCGTGTGCGCACTTTGTCCGACCGACATTTGTTCCGTGCCCGATAGATAGTATTCAGCTCAAGGTTGCTGTTTTATGGTTGCGAACTTTTCAATTCGCTGCCTCATGGCATTTTCGTCGTAGATAATACAATAGAAAATTTTTGAATAGGAGTTATCCATCATTTTGACACTTGCATGGAAGAACAAGTTGTTTTTACACTAGATTGTTTCCTTTGAAGTTTATCGTCTACCAGATGATGGGAAGTTGCAAACTAATATTTCAGTACTGAAAATAAACATTTTCTTTCTAATGTTTTCGTAAAATTCACTTTTTTTATCTTACTCTCTTATCAGTAGTCGCGTATGATGATCATTGATCATAAAACATAACAAAATTAGTACCATGTTATCAAATGAAAGAAGTAATTTCAACGTTGAATTGCTCTGTTCACACATCCCAGGAAGCTCAAACTTACACCGTGGTAGTTGAAGGATACTGGAATAGAGTTTTCCGAGGAGGTTAAATATCTTCGTGTATCCTTAAAAAACTTGCTTTAAACTCGCCCTTAAATGATCGCAGCAGCGTTTCGAATAATTTGTAGTCTGAAACCTAGAATGATCCATTGGACATCTGCTACGATGGTGAAAACTATAATAATGCCTCTCTAGTCTAATAGATCAAAACTGGAAAAAAACAAGCTTGCAGAGGCTGTACAAGTTTCAAAGACTTGCACCATGGGAACTACGAATACAACTCCCATAGCAGCATTAACAGTTTTATTGGATCTTACCCCGCTGCACATAGATGTGAAGAAAGGTCTGATGAATGTTCTTAAAATGGAACCCTAGGAGGGAACATATGAGGATTTTGGCTGAACTTCTTTCATTAGCAAAATATTCTCTGCCAGTTGAGTATGACCTTGATGCCAACTATGAAGTGATCATACATCACCGCTGAGAAGGCATGAAAGGTTAGCTCAACTTTGAAGCAAGGACAAGGAATAGGCATATATGGTCCCAAGTATATGAAATCACTACCTTTGGGAAATGTATGACTACACTGCAAACCAAAATTCTGGCAATAGATAGATGTGTCTAAGCCTGACACTTCCAGAGTTCACTTATGTTCTAGGTAGGCTTTGTTACTGCAATCTTGCACCACTTTAGGTCACAGCACTGTTACTTTTCGACCCAACAGTGAAATGGTGACAGACACCCATCCAACTTGAAAATTTCTTTTCCATCTGAACAGGGTTCGAACCCAGACCTTCCGGTCACGTGCCCTATGCTCTATCACTGAGCTCTCAGCACTCATACATGAATGATATTGGAAAATATCTCAAATTGATTGAGCTACTCTTTCTTATATCTATGATTTCATCATTGAATATTCGAACATCTGCGTTTTTAAGTGTGTGGCTTTTGGTTTTTTCTTCCTGCTAGAGAAAGTATCATCTAATAATACGTTGTATGTAAATAAGGTAATTCTTTCGGCCACGTTACATCCTTATTTTTCGAGGGACGTGAGCAAGGATCTCGTTTTCCGATGCATACCGATCGAAACAGCTGATCAGCGACTTTCACTGCGGGAATCCGTTAATTCTAGAGGGATTTCGGTTCTTTCGAACGATGAAAAGCAATAAACGAACGTTGAATTAATCCGCGGATCGACGACCATGGACCAGCGACCCGTCAGACCGTGAAGCTTACTTTTCTCGCCAGTCGAGATTTACTGTACGGCCAATTAGAGATTCGATTCATCGTGGTAGAACGAATCTTTTCGCTTTCTGAGATGAATTACTCGCTTCTAAATGGAATTTTCGTGTGCCGAACGTTCTGTTATCTACTGCAACCGGTTTCGGATGATTGCTCCTGGCGCGTTTCGCACTTTCGGCACCTAGTTTGAGGTACACGACCTATTTTCTTCACTTAATTGTCTATTTTTTATTCCTAACAAGAGCTCGATGATGAATGTGGACGTCTAATATAATACCGGATGACACTACTTTTCGAAGATTCTTCGGGCATTACTAAACCCACATACTCTTTAGGAATCAATGCAACCGCTTCATGTATTTGTCTAACACTAATGAACTTCTGCAATAGTAGACGATTAATTTTCGTATATATGGTAGAAGCTAGAAGCTAGAGAAAAAGGTGAGAGAATGTTATAATCAAAGATAAGAGTACGTGCCCATCCGTGACAAAATACAACTGAACTGCAACCTCTCATAGTGGTTTAACTGTATGGATATTTAGTTTTAAAAGGTATTTAACTACAATGCAGAGCAAGACATGATCAATGCTTTGAAAGGGAAATTTTATGAAATGGTATAGATGGCTCCAAAAACAACCAGAAGATACAGAATGAAAAACTAAGAATTCATTTGTTTCCATTGAATATGGCGTCTTTCAGGTAGAAATTCATGTAATTAGAAGATGTGAATGTTTTTCGAAGCAATATAGAACAATTCTGAGTGTCCATTGTGGATACATTGTGGGTACATAGAACCTGCAACACCTCTAAACCTATCAAAAACAAAGTTTTAACTATGCGTCCACAGCTTCCATTATCTTTTCGTTGGAATAAATTTACGACTTTTTAAACTTTTTTTCAGTTGAGAAAAGATGAACGGATATGAGAACGGAGCCAGATTAGGTGAATAAGGGATATGTTCTACCAATTCGAACCCTTTATCACGAACTGTTTGCATGATAATATACGACTTGTGCGCAGGAGCAAAAATAAAATATTTTTGAATAACTTTTTGTGTCGTCTCTCCATGATTATTTACCTTAGAGTGGCCAGAAATAAAAAATGGTGGTTTCCTTCTATTCTTCAGCCCATATTCAGATAGTCAATGATGATTACTCCCTGTCAATAACAAAATACCGAAGCAAGAACGTTTCCAGCAGATTGTTCAAGAGGAAACTTCTTAAGCCTTGGAGATGCACAGTATCTTCATTCCATCGATTCCTGCTTTGTTTGTAGGCCGTTGAAATGTACCCGATTTTCCTCCAAAGATCGAACGAAATGCTTCTACTCTTGCATGCTTATTGTTACCATTCGTGCATCTGAGGATCCATTTTACAGAACTTCTTCAAACATCTTCTCAAAAGCACCTGTTATGATTAAGTAAAGCTCAGAATGACGAGTGCAAATTCTGTAAGGAGAAAGGCGAATTTATGACAATATATATCGCTATTGGAATCCAAATCAAAGAGTTCTCGGGCAAGGAAATCATAAAAGAAGCAGGTATAGTCTTCTTGAAGCTGTCTCAGCTACTGTAGTTCATTTGTACCCTGGAACTGGATGTTAAGCTCTACCTCGGGATGTATATTTGAGTCTGCTTAAGATAGATGGACAATGATTCTTAATATTAATATTGCTATAACAATTATTTGGCCATTTATGTCTAACGCCATTAGAGTTAGTTGACGATGGTACAGAAAATAACTTTTATGCAAAAGATTCGATATCCTGTTGCTACTAAGTACATTTTTCAGTATAAACTCAAAAACGTCCCATTCAGGTTACCTAAACGAGTATTTTCATTGGATTCAAAAGGAAATCAACTTGGTATCTTCGAATCATATTGGTGTCGAGGAGTTCCTTGTCCTATATTCTGAGATTTGCAAGAAATATAGTTACAAGTACGCACCAAGAGAAATTTCACGTTCCCGTCCCTGTCTCGCGACGAAAGAATCTTCGCAGGGAACGAACTGGTCACGATTCTAGAGAGTCCGTACCATCGAGCTGTACCGGATTGTCCTCGAGGTGGCGTCCTATAAATAGAAGATTTTTTCGCATTCCTCTCTATTCCACAACGACCGACGACAAATAGGAAAACGAACTTAAGTTCAGGGTTGAAGGAAGTGCCATGACCTTCCAGACGAGGAGTGGGACATTCGGGGGGAAGAACGAGTGATGTAAATTGCTTGGTTGTGATCGGAAGGGTCATTTAAGAGAATAAGATAGATTCTCTTAGACGTTCAGAGCTCATGTCCAGTATTTTCGAATTATAAGGATTCTAACATTCTTTTGAACCTGAATGTATTTGGGGAACACTTGCTATTGATTAAAAATAATCGTGTACTCTGAGGAACCTGCGTTATAGGTACAGGGTGAGCCATAAAGAATGGCTAGTACTCCCCCATATTGGTTCGACAGAGGCTGTCGTGTGATTCGTAAGATCCTAGCCTTTTGACGAGTTGAAATCATGGCGTCATGGACGGTTATGCACCGCGTTTTTGCGTATTACAGAATTCAGCGTGAGTTTCGTCGTCACTCCAACATTCACAGAAATCGAGCTGTTTCCTCTCGAAACACCATTAAGTTGGAGCAGTTTGCACATGAGTCCAGGTGTATGCAACAGTTATAGCCTGGAGATTAAGGACAACCACTCAACTGCACACTGGACGATTTGAAAGAATATATTCCCGTGGAAGTCACTCAAGTTGGCAGAGCAATTTTGGAATGAGTTTATGCGAACTCCTGAGGACGCCTCCAGTAATGCATGTCCAAAAACAGATACTACTTAAGTGACGTTATATTCCACACTTAACTTTAAGAATTTTTCCAATTGTGGAGTCAAATCTGTCAATGCATTTGTTTTCAAAAGAAAATGACCAATATTCTGATTTTTCAAAACCATCCGTCCTGCATGCCGCACCCTGTAGATGATGCATAGCTCTTAACCGAAGTTGATGTACCATTGTCATCATTGCCGTCCCGGGTTTTTACTCGAGTTTTGATACTACAGGAGACCTCCGATAAGCTGAAAAAGAAAGAGAAGGATATCTGGAAAGGAATAATAGAGAACCTGCGTCATTACAACCGAGCAGGAATCAGCAGGGATCGCCGTGTCGATCCAAACACTCAGTTGCGGAGCACAAAAGCAACAAAAATTACAGCTTTCCAGCAGGGATCCCCCTCCCTAAGAGTACCGATGCTTCTGTTCGACTGTTAAAAGCGAGGCTCTGAGGCATCGTAGAAGAGTGGCTTAAGGATCCAAAAATGGGGGCGAGAAGAAGGTGAATCTTCTCAGATAGAAAGCGCCCTAAGTTTCCCCTTGTCCTCTAGCCAGCTCGCACCGTGCATAGACCAAGAATGGGAGAGCAATAGGAAGTCCGCTACCACGAAGAGTCGTAAGTCCCTTTGTTCCTCCTGAAGCGCAGACCATTCAAAGGCTGAAACGGGGGTGGCATAGGGTAGGGGCGAGCAAAGAGCGAATCCACCCAAGTCGAAAAATCGTAAGCCTCCCTTTTGCCTCCAGCGTACCATTTCGGACCCCGCTGCAGATAAGTGACGAAGGTTGGAAAGCCCATGCCGAGTTTCAGCAGGGTTTCGTCTTCACCCGTGATGTGAGTGTTTTGCTCCTAGTTCGCACAGTGAGACAGGAGAAAACGACGCAGGATAGCATGACTTCGTCCTCCATTCAGAGCCACAACTACCCTGTACGATTCCAAGCTTTATTAAAGTATATGAATGGTTGTAGGACAACATGATGGCATGGTATGCAATAAAGAAAGAAAGGAAAAATAGATAATGAAAGTTTCTGCTTTAGGCATCATGACTTTATCCTCCATTTCTCCGGGATGAAACTAGGGTCAGTCATGACAAGCACCTCCACCACGTCAAGGTATAGAGACAATTGGGGGGCTTGTTTCAAGACATCACGTAAATTCTACCATTTAGTGTATTGGCATGTGAGCGTAGCTCTTTCACCAAGAGACTAGTTAGCAGTCTCCACTGTCTGCCCCAAGAGGCAGAAAGTGTGATAAGGGTTACGCCTTAGTAGAGTACAAATTTTCCTAATGTCAAACATTACACTGACTTTCTGTCAAAAAATCACGTGTGACACAAGTGTTGCCAGACTCGAAGTAACCACTATTTCAGAATTCAAACTCTAGATGAGTCATCCTTCAGCACAAATGTATTTTTTACCAGCTTCACTTTGGGAACGACTACTTTGTAACACGTGTTTGCTTTCAGATATTTCATCTACATTATTTCAAGAAATTACCTGGAATTAATCATTCAAAAAGCTCCATCGAAGCCATTTATTTTTGTCGCCAAGTTGGCACAAGGACCTCTTAACTTACGAGGAGTTGAACTCCATATATCATTCAGTTTGTTAACACAACACTATGTTGTCAGTTCTTCTCTGTTTTGTAAGTTTTATAATAGAAAAAATTCTGACTGAAATTTTGCATTGCAAATGGCATTTCGTACGCAGAAACGTTTAGAATTTTACATCGAGTTTATGAAAATCACGTGCTTGGACAACGAAAAAAGGAAGCCAATGTGATCAAACCGGAAGGTGACGAGAGCAGTGTTGTGCTCTCGGAATTCTTGCCAGAAAATGAAACAGTGAATTACAATATTATCAGAGCGTTTAATAGCGTCGGAAAATCCGGAATTTTGGAAATAAATTTATAAATTCCGTACCATCTCACTAGGCTTATAATGTTAAGGAATTTCTGGCCAAAAGTCCACGAATTTTCTCGTACAACCACCTTATTCCCCAAATATGGCTTGGACCTACTTTTTCTTTTTTCTCTTATCTCAAATTAAGGAAATCAGTTCACTGGAAATAATGACGGGTACTGACATAGTAACAGGTACGAAATGTAAAAAATTTCTCATGAAAGCAAAGCAGGATTACAACCCAGCGAAGGACGATAACAGCAACAAAACACGCCCTGACACAGATGAACTTTAACGGATCCAAAGACCTTAAAGACGAGGATTTCGTTCCCATAAGTCACTATTACATCAACGACTTCCTGAACTACTTCTCGCCCTGCCTCTGACCGATCCTAATTCAGGCATTCCACCGTACCCTGCTCAGGTGAAAGGATTATCGTTCTGAGGAACTGATTATCTCGGGCGTAACGTAATCGCTGTCCCGCGAGCGTCCTTGCCGCGGGCCAAAATGCCTCCACGAGCAAGTCGAGAACCGCGCGTGTGCGTGTGTATTTCTTCTTTATTCATTTAAACCAATCACGAACGGATATGTGTAATGGGATTTGTAATAATTTTTTTCACAAAACTTCATTTTTTTCCTCTTGAAACAATTTCACTTATGCCTGTTCTTGCACAGAGTTCAAAGGGCTATCAAATCTGTAAACGGAGAGACAGAGAAAGCTTTGGTTTTTACAGAAACATAGGTTTATGGTAGCAAAAACAAGGTGGCTGAAGACTTTTCCCCGGAAGACTACCCTTCATATGAAATAGTTTTTACACCAAGGGAATTCAGGAAGAGAAAGATGCTACAGAGTTTTGTTTATTGCATGTATGGACTGAATTATAATAGTTATTTTTCTTTGTTTGGTTGAGATCTCATGTCAAGAAACACAAATATGTAATGTGAATAAATATTGAATAGAAAATGAACAAAAATTATTGAAATTTCCATTTTGGCCTAATGGTTTTTCATCAGTTTGTTTCAGTTTTACGTGAAATTTTTCTAGGCATTATGCAAAATTATATAATGTAAGAGGATCTCTATGATGAATGTTAGATATAATAGGATTGAGCTCTATGGATCTTCATTTCCTCCCCTCTCTCTTATTTTGTCCTAATCCTTGGATTCTTTTTACGTCTGTCAATCTTGAGAAGTGCCTTCATCCTCCTTGCAGTGGTTAGGAGTCCTAAATTACTTTGAATAGATTTTGATTTGGTTTTAGCTCCTTGATATTTTCTGATGGAAGGGTTCTTTCTCTATCTCGCCTGTATAAATGTACCGAGTTTAGCTTCTCCGCTAAGGAAATACTCTTCCCAAAGATAAACTATCAGAAGGATTGAACTCTGTTATGCCCATTCCTATTGTTTTTCTTGCTTTGGTTCCCTTGAGTAGTGTCCTGATTATTGGGTCTTGAGATCTTTTGCATTGCTGTACTTTCATTCATCGTTCACGCAATGTCTTCTGCATTACTTTAAAAAGATATTGAGTCGATTCAAGCTCCTTGTGGAAGCCCTATTCCTGGGAATAATCATCCAAAGGTCAAAAGGACAAATGTTGACATGTTCTTGAGTAACTTTGCTCAATGTCTATCATCTAAGGGCTGCTGTCTAGTTCACAGTCAGGCGTAGTACTGTTGAGTCATCTTCTATTCGCCGTTTTTATGTAGTTTTTAAAATTTTCCCCTTCTTCATTTTCCAATTTGCAATGAAGTCATTCCCTGCCATGACTTCTAGAAGTGTGCATCTTTCAACATGGCTTTTTGATCGGTGTCTATTTGTTTTGATATAAAGCAGAAGATGGTAGATATCTGTGTTGCTCCATTTACAACACTTATGTTGAACTCTGTTGAAATAAATATCATTATTAATCGATCTACATTATTTATAATTCCCATATCTTTTTTTGCAAGTTTCAGTAATTATAGGGAAGAGGCTGGTACATTACCGAAAATAGCCGGCCGTTCAACCGATGATAATTCGTGCTCCAGAATCGTCCGCGGCAAGGCCTTCTGCGATCTGCACAAGGACGCGCGTTGCTCTTTTGTTCCGGTTACGAGATGAGACGCAGAGCGCGTAGACGCCGCAGCTCTTTCACCCTTGCCGCTCTCGGAAAGAGATAATGCGAAATGAAGTAACGAAGATTAATTATCGCTGATAATGAACGCAAAAGAATGCGGTTGGCGACCGACAGGGTCGACGATCTCCGGGATCAGGAGGCCGCAGAAGATGAGAGACCTTCGTCGGTGGCAAAAGACATGATGCATGAAGTCGACAGTTCTGGTCGCTATTAAGTTTTTCGCCATCCTGCGTGCGATTCTCACGGTTGCGTTGAAAATGGAATCGTCCTGAAAGGCCAGAAAAGTCGCTATCATGAAATGAAGATTGCTCACGTCAATATATCTAGGTGATTTCTATCAATTGAAATACTACCTCATTATACAACATATTCTTATATCTGAATATGAATGGTTTTGTTTGTGTTTGTCCAAGATTTCCACAATATAATGTGCTGAGAATGCAAGGAAGTACTGCAACTTATGAAATGCATAAAAAATAACAACAAAATGTGGACTTATAAAGCATTTTTCAGGAAGAAGACAAATGGAATAATATTCTTTAGGGAATATAATAATAATAATAATAATAATTTATTTTTGCCTTCCCATTATTGAACAATTATAATACAAGCATATATTATCCTAAGAAACAAAAATATACTTCGGTCACAGAAGTAGTGCTATACTACTTGTAAGTGACATAATAAATACAACTCAATGGTATCAGCTACATCACAAAAAAAAATGAATAAAACTTCTCAAAATTCAAAACAAAATGAATAACAGTTCCAAAAACTACACAGAAACCGTTAGCAAAAAAGGATCACAGCATCCGATCAACATATTCATTCCCAATGTCATCGAATTAATTCCGACTGATCAAATCACGCACAATCCCTCTATCGATATTCCGCAACCAATTTTTTATCTTCTTCTTGAACCCAATGCCACATACCGATGTCCTGAGCTCCTCCGGGAGGAAGTTGAAGAGCCCAGGAGCAATGTATGAGGCGCATCTTTGCCCAACGGTCTTAAATGCTCTAGGTACAACTGCACCGTCCTCTTTCAATCTCGTGTCGTGTTGGTGGCCAATTGGGGTAATCTTTATCTTCTGCCGATTTATGTCCATTAGAAGATTCAGGGCGAACAACTGTCTGATATCACTCTTTCCTGTCTCCATATATAGTCTATCGGAGGGAAGTCTAATCTTTTTTTTGTATATGATCTTTAATATCCACTTCTGTAGTACTTCGAGGCTTCGAAGATAGCAATCAGCCAAACCTCCCCAAGCCGATATTCCGTAAGTCAGTTGCGATTGTATCAATGCATAATACAGAATATTTAGATGTTTTTCTTCTAAAAATTCCCTCAGAACTCGAAATCTCTGGATCAGTCCCCTCAATTTTCCCTTTAGATTTTTTATATGCAGGTCCCATCTAAGATGCTCATCAATTGTTATTCCAAGATATCTGACATGTTTTGCGGTTGGAATTGAAGTATTTGGTCCTATCTCGAGCGGTGCATCATCAGGTAAGTTACTTAAATATGAAGTGAATTTCATATATTTAGTCTTTGCGCAATTTAGTGTCAGTTGGTTACTATCCAACCACATCTTAACATTAACCAAATCATTTTCTGCCTTCCACTTTAGGGTATCCCAACATTCAGACTTATGATGGCTATATCATCTGCGAAGACGACCATCTCACCAACCGTTTTTTGCCGAAGTAGATTATTCAAATAAATAATGAAGAAAATGGGACCGAGGAACACCGGACTCTACAACAATCGGATTGCTTTTTTATCCATTTATGTCCACTACCTGTGTTCTATCAGATAGGTAACTCTTCATAAGTTGAAGTGAGACTCCTCTCATTCCATAGTCCTCCATTCTTTCCAACATTATCCTATGGTTCACTGTGTCGAATGCCTTTGTGAGGTCGATGAATAAACAAAGCGCCGTGATTTTCTTATCGATAGCTCCATACAGCTCCGAAGTTAACTTCAAAATTGCATCCTCTGTCGACTTCCCCTCTCTAAAACCAAATTGTTTTTCAGAGAGAATGTTATTTTCATTCAAAAATCCTAGCATTCGAATCTTGATAACTTTCTCTACAATTTTTGATAGGTTCGAAATCAATGTTATCGGTCTGTAATTATTCATATTACTTTTAGAGCCCCCTTTATGTAATGGTTTGATTATCCCCAACTTCCAGATGTCCGGAAACTCACCTGATTCAAAACATAAATTAATAATATAGGCCATTGGTGAACATATTTCTTCAGCTACCTCTTTCAGTGTTTCCGATCGTAAATCATCATATCCTGTACCTTTGCTCGATTTTAGTTGCCTTATGATGGACAACACTTCAAATTGATTCGTGGGCAGGAAGAACAATGTCTTTTCACACCTGTCCCTCCTTTCCTTGTATTCGCCCAGATCGTCCGGTGTATTCCTGCTGTTCTGACCAATTTTACCAAAGAACTCATTCATCTTAATAGCAATATCTCTCTCGTCATTGATTGTTATACCTTCCTCTGTATCAATCTTACGAATTGTTGTTTTAGCTTCTTCCTTGCCATACATTTTATTAATACATTCCCATAGACCTTTAGACTCATTCTTCCTCCCCTCAATGTTTTTTTGTATATACTCTCGCTTCGAGCATTTTATGAGCTTTGACAGGGTTGACTTGTACCTTCTATACTTGTCCTGCAGCTCAAAGGATTCCCTGTTTTGCTGCACTTGTGCAAAAAGTTTATTTTTCTTATTAACGCATTTTAATATTGATGGTGTTATCCATTGCTTTACAGCGGTAGTTTTCCTGTTTATTCTGACCTTCCTGGAATTTTGCGCAATATGATGCTTCAGCGTGTCTAAAAAATTCGACGCAGTTGCATGGACATCCTGAGAATCAAAAACGCAACCCCAATTCTCCGATCTCAAATCATCTTTCAGTTTAGAGTGCTCTATTATTAGTCTAGTCGTCTCGAGTTTTTTCTTTGGACATGCTGTATCTCCTCCATATATCTTAAAAACTAGAGCTACCGGAAAATGGTCTGTTATGTCATATTCCAGGACAAATGATTGAACATCGCGAAAGATATCCCGCTGTGCGACCTTTAAATGAAAATGGTCCAAACATGTACCACTTCGAACTCGTGTGCATCTGTTAATATAAGATATAAAACCAAAGTAACCCAATATGTTCTTAAATTCTTCCACAGTGTCGTCCTCATATACAAAATAAAATGAGATATTTTAGAATTTTCAATTTTTAAGAGAATAGGAAATTCGTCATAAATTGTGGTGTTTTTGAGGGATTCAATAATGTGTATTTCCACCTCTTGCCTCAATTCAAGCACAAAATTGTCGGGTATTGTTTTCTGAGAGTATAGATTTCCTCTTGAGTGTTCATCATCTGATTATTCTGAGGGGCTCTTACTCTCTTGATTAAGTTTGGAGGGCATTTGAACGCCTGCTAAAGGGTAGGGCATTATTCTACATAAATTTTCCTACAATTCCAGTTAACTGAGATATTATAGCTCGATCAAACGTAGTAGTTCAAATCAGATCTTATATAAATTGTACAGATGTTCGGACAATATAAATATGAGCCTATAAGTAATTTCGTTAGCAAAACTGTACATTAAAGAAAAATATAAATAGTTCCATACATCTATCACTCGATAACGCTCCAATGTGACGCTTCCATCCCACCTAGCAATCTTCCAATTCAAGGTCTCCCCAATTGATGTTCTTTCACTCGGCGATTTCACCATGTTATTCTAATTTCCAAGACAATGGACAACAGAACTCCAACCAATATTTTTCTAACCTCCTCTACAGCGGATTGCCATACATTCAAGAGGACTTCAATATTTTGTCCATTTACATAAATAGGATCACTGCAAACTGTACACGTAGTTTTGTTATCTTCGAAACAATATGCATCAATTTTATCCCCTGGTTACTTTCATATTGTATCGCCTTTTCATCAAGCTAACTATGGTTTGTAGAATGTTGCGGTAAAAATCTGGTTCTAGATTTTAAAAAAACTAATCTTTATTCCGAATTGCATGCAAGCATATTAATTGGACGATTCATTGATAATCGCCTCTTACAAAATGGGCAAATTATAGGTCAAATTAGACCTCACATGTAGAAAACTTGAAATCTAACTGGTAGCTTCAATAATTAGCAATTTTCGGAAGTAATTTGAGAAACTTATGTATGCAGTTATGAAACTATTTTACATTGTAATTACTTCGAATTTTCATTGGAATTAATTCAAAGCATACGCCAGAGGGTTTTCCTGCAGATTGTCGTGTTTATTAATAGCTGTAACGGGCCAAACAGAAATAATATACTTTTCCCATATGTTCCGATACAACCGTGATCACCATTACAGTTATTTGAAAATATTACTGAAGGATGTCTATATGTTCACATGGAATCAGTGGCAACTGGAAGCTACGATAAAACTGTCATTATAAAATAAAACACTTGTTTACATTTTCTACTTTATTTTTGGTATTGACGTACGTTTCGTCTTTGCTAGAAAGACTTCATCAGAATACGTATTCGTATTCTGATGAAGTCTTTCTAGCAAAGACGAAACGTACGTCAATACCAAAAATAAAGTAGAAAATGTAAACAAGTGTTTTATTTTATAATGACAATTACAACTGATTTCTACCAAGCAACGGCCCAATCTATCATAAATACGATAAAACTAGAAACCTAGAAAGCTTAATTTTTCACTTGGAAATTGTCATATTAATTGTCTAATAGAAAAAAGGTGTATCTAACCTTAATTTTGAATTGGAAAGCAGGAAATTCTACATGAATGTTTAATATTTTCGTTACAAACTAACGATACTGTAAACAGCATTATTCGGACTATTTTACTCCTTTGCATTGGATCTTTACGACTATAACATTGCTGTAAAAGGAAAATAGTTTGAGCATTATAAAAGTGAAACCTAGCCTTTGCATTTTGAACTAGTGGTTATTTATGGCAACACATTTGTCATTCGTGTTTTGACAGGAAGTTAGTGTAATAATTGACATTAAAGAAATGGGTCGATTTACGCTTGAACAAAATTGGGAAATATTAAAAACTTGGCAAAAGCTTGCAATTCGTAGCTGGAATGAGTTTGTTGCTCATCGAAGTTTATGCCCTCGTACGAAAAGACTTGTGGGTTCGCATCTTACGATCTTAGTGGCCACAAGATGTCTACTTCAGACGAATTCAATTATTATGCAAACTACAATGAGATGAATCGAGAGAATATTTGAATCTTTACCATCTATTCCATTTAAAAATATCCACAGAATTGTGGGAGTCATTGATATTTCCTCCTTACAAATCAAGATCCCGTAGTGCAGATTACATAAGCGATTTAATTATTACTGTAAAGTAAATGGAAAGTGACAGTGAAAATGTCAGACAATACCGTTGAACAGTTGCGACTTTGCATTCCAGAGCGTAGCTGTATTCTGTTGAATTCACAATCAGGGACGATCTGAAAGAAGCGTTCAATATTTCATGTCACATAGTATTTTAGTTGCTGTCCGTGCCAATATCAGATGAAAGGACTTTCAATCCGTTTTTTTACTGTAGTCTTATTCATACGCTGAGGCTTCTTTCAGTGTAGGGCAGCAAACAGATTGAACTTAACCGCAATGTGAATTTTTCCTACACTTTCCGTTTTGGAGAGCTTTATCATCATCCACATCTCACTTTTTAACAGCTTTTATTCAATTCTTTCCCTTTCGGAAATTAAGCAAAAGATAACGAAAATGAACGTTCTGCTTTCAATCTTATGATAAAACGTACAATAAAACGCACAATAAAATACTTGATTTGGTATTTAAAAAAATGCTCAAGTTAAATCTAAAACCATTTAATTATTATATTAACACAAACCATGCAAAACTAACTTATTTTGAGTATAGAATTATTATTCATATATATGTTACACACTCTCGATTTATTGAACTTTCTATAACCATAGCTCATACTATAATATAAATAATTTTAGGTAGAGATAAGCCGAATTAAATTATTTGATTACGAATATGCTGATTATGAGTATTACGGCAAATTATGGTCTTATGTGAGCATGAGAAAAGTTTTTTCTGCGTTAGTAACGTGAAAATATCGAGAATACATTTCTTTACTTGAATTATCTCGCAATTGTATGTATTTTGCATACTCTAGATGGCGCTAGTGTAATATTAATACCTTAGTGTCTATGTGTATAGCGAATATAGATACTTGACAGATTTGGAGTCACTAGCGTACATTGCACTGACGAAAACCAATCCGTTTGAAACCTGCACATATCTGCAATTAACCCCTGTGTTCAACAAAACCTTGTCGAGTTTGTTTGAGTATACAATTGTTATACAGATGTATGTGACACTGTCTCGATTTCTAGAAGTTTCTATTACCGTAGCTCATAGTCCTTATTAATTAACAATTACGTTCATTTCAAATAACGAATTAAATTGTTACCACCATCTCTTTTTCTATTCAAAAAAAAATTACGAATTCTTAAATGAAAGTGGTTGATATAATTTGAAAGTAATAAAGAGAAAACCCTTCTGCTTTTTCATGACCAAATGTAGGCTCGATTACTGTTTATAGTTATGGAATCTCAGTACTTGGCTATTTTTCTTTCCTCATAGTTAATTTCTTGAAGGTCGATTTCGTTTCGTTTGAAATTCGGTTCAAATGTATAGCAGGAGAAACTTAGGTTAAGTGATGTGAAACATTTATTGTTCGTCTTTCAAAAAAATTGCAGAAAGTGAAGGTTTTTCAATTTTATTTTATTTATTTAATTTTTTTCGAATTGAAATGCTTCTTCCAAGTAAAATTCTATTAATAAACAGTTATAATTCAAATGTTGAGTATTAAATATAAATATATTTTCTCATAATCAATTTTATTTACTAGTTTTCATAAACGTATTTTAAAAGGTTTGAAATATAGTACAGGGGATACCGTTCGTACATTACATGAATATTTGTTATTCTTATAATCGCTTAAGGTAAATATATGACCTTACTTTCACCGCAGATTGTGAATTATATCCTTAAAATGATGACATTTTGAACTGTAAATTAGCATCAATAAAATAATAATAAAAAAATTATGCAGAATTATTTTGCAATTTGAATATATTGACATTCATTAGGACAAATTACACAAATTGATCTAGGGAACAAAAATTTAATTTCTCATAAATCTTGAAATACCTCCAACATGACACCCAAAATTCATGTGTCACAGACTGAACATCTGTTGGGCGTGCTTAAAATGAGATTTTTGATTTTCAATTGGGTTGTAGTGTTCTATAGATTAGAAAGACGATTAAACAGCTATTCTTTCGTTTTTGATGGAAGTTCCATTGAATACCAAAGATATTCTTCGGAATTTGTGTTTCGCGACTACGCAGGCCAAAACATTGATATGCTGAGTTTGCAGAAATTCACGTACCAGACGTGCTGTGTGTGGACGCACGTTACCACGGGTGAGCTGGAAATTTGGTCCCGAGTTGCAACATACTGTTACGGTAATTGGCATTATTCTGAAAGCCGTCTTAAAAAATGAGATCAGTTCTTCCTTCAACATACCTGACACCATAAATATACTACCATCTTGCTAGCTGAAGACCTCCTGTACTGCAGCAAGACGTTCTAGATTTCCAAGTCTTCGGGCACAAAGTCTCCTATGTCATAATGAAATCTAAATTGAGATTCTTCTGGGAAGACAGTACGCCTTTCTTGATGTCTCTAGTTTAGATGATATTTTCTCCATTGCAAACCTAAAATTGCCCTTTCCTAATAGAGGTAAACGAATACACAAAGCTGTCTTCGGACTGAAGTTTGAACCAATGCAATGCACTGCGCGAGTAACAGTGGAAGTGGCTAAGTGTAAACGAGGCTTTATAATCATTTTGTAGTTTTCTAACCCCCCAACATGCAAGGCACCTTGTCATCAGTCCAAAAATCCCACTGGCTGATGTGTTGAAGACTTATCCTAGTTTTGACCCGTTTCAGCTCTTCATTGCTCTTTGCGGCATGTCTTTCCATCTTGCATCATCAACTTAACACAAATTCGAATACTGAAAATCATTTTAACCCTTGTAGAAGTAGACACACTGATACTATACTTTTAACAACAGTATTGAAAAACTTCGAATAAAATTATAATAGTTACCGACAGAAATTTTGAAGATGATAACTGGAGTTTCATAAGCAAAAGCTATAGCATATGTTACTCTTCTTCTCTAGATTATATTATGTTTGTATTGAATTTCAAGAAGGAATACCATTTATGGCGCGACAAGCATTTTTTTCGACGAATATTTTGAGGAATTCCTTCCATACTTGGTAATGAACTAACCCACTAATAATCAATAAATCACGTCCCATCGATGATTTATGTACCGAGTACTGCATTATCGAATTCGGTCAGGTCAAAACGTGATTTCGTAAAGCTCGAGTCACAGGACGATGCCGTCGCTTCGTCCTTGCGCCGTTCGATAACGATGTCGCGTGATGTAGAATGTTTCCCTGGAACTTAATTAATTATTGCTCTTTATTCATTGTTGGTGTTCGTGGAAAAGAGGCATCAGCTCGAAACTATGCGAAGCGGACCGTGAAACGAGCAACACAGACGCGCTATAACGTGTCTATGAATTATGTACCTACGCTGGAAACTATACTAACTGACGAAGAAACTGCAACACCCAGAAGGAGCTGTTTAAATTTCGATTTTTTTTCAGTAAAACATAGATAGTTTAGCAAGGAGTAAATGATTAAAATTTGGAGAAAAAATCGTGAAGGTCTTTTCATGTAAACATTTTCTGTTACTTAAATATGTAGTCGTTTTTTGCAAATTTTTTAAATTTTCAACAAACCAGCTGTTCAAGGAGAGCCAAGGCCGATGTTTAGTTGTTAATAAAATGCCTAGAGCACGTGTACGCGAAATTTATCGCCAGCTAAGTGAATTTGAAAAAGGTCGAATTATTGGTCTACGGGAGGCGGGGTTGTCATTTCGATAAATCGCTAACCGTACGAACAGAAATCCAACTACTATTATCAGGAGTTTAAATAAGTTTCCGCCGTTTTTTAACACAAATTAAATATTTATTATAGAAGAACGATGTGAGACTGCTTGCTGAGTGACTTCTAATGTTAGAGCAAGTTCTTTTTATGTTTGAGATGAATCTTCCTCCAATAATTCCTCCAATTCTGCATCCTCGTAAATTTCTGGCCTTCCACTGCGATCTTTGTCTTCTACGTCGAAATCACCGTTTTTAAACTTTTGAAACCACTCTCGACACGTTCTCTCACTCAAAGCACCCTCACCATATGCTTCTACGAGCAATTGATGCGCCTCAGCAGCAGATTTCTTTAAATTAAAGAAGTAAGCTAATATTTCCCGCAAATGACGCTTACTTGGCTCAAGTTTTGACATTTTCAACTTATAAAAATTATATTTTACCAATATAAAATCAATGATATTAATAAGTTATGTTGTTCTTGAATGTCCAAACTATTTTTTAAGCCGGTTATCATCTGCGAAAGCTAACCGAAACTCCGTGCCGCGCCATCTACAATAAAACGGCGGAAACTTATTTGTACTCCTAATATGAGATGTTGTCAAGCGTGGTTTGATAATGCCCAAAATCGAAGAAGAGTAGGCACCGGACGTCGAAGGGGCACAAATGGAGTTCAAGATCGACGTCCAAGACTTGTGGCTATTAGAGACCGATTGGTGACAACTCGATCTTTGGCTGATGAGTTATTAAGAGAACAAGGCCGTTCTGTAACTGTCCCAACGGTTTACCGACGGATAAAGTCTTTTGGACTGCAGCATTATCGACCCCACCTTTTGTTACCCCTGACTGTTGAGCATCGCCGGCAACAATTACAGTGGTGCAGAGACAGTCAACATTGGAATGTGGAATGGCATCAGGTCGTCTTTTCTGATGAATCTCGATTCTTCTTGGATGCACATGATGGCAGAAGAAGGGCTAGACGACGTCGGGGAGAAAGACGTGAATCTCAGTTTGATATTGAGCGTCATGTACACCGGACAGTAGGCGTTATGGTTTGGGGTACTATTGCACATGCAAGTAGATCACCTTTAGTCTTTATTCGAGATAACACGACAGCGCTGCGTTACCTTCAAGAAATAGTGGAGCCATATGTTCTCCCTCACCTTAACCGGCTCTAGAATCCAATATTTCAGCAAGATAACGCTCGATCTCATATAGCAAGAGTTAGTTAAAACTTTTTTGAAGCGACCCATGTGAATCTTGTGCCATGGCCTCCCAGATCCCCCGATCTTTCGCCCATAGAGCATGCTTGGGACATCCTGGGTAAAAGGCGTGGAAATTTACCCCAGCCCCCACGGACTTTGGCGGCTCTGAGACATGAACTACAGGTAGCTCTCAAGAAGAAATAGACCATCTTATTGCATCAATGTCAAGACGTGTTGGGGGAGCGTACAGATAATCGCGGTGGACAAACACGTTATTAACAAATTTATTGAGAAAAATTGTAGACCATTCGTTTTTTTTCTTCAAATTTCAATTATTCACATCTTGCTATACTATGTTATATAAAAAAAATTTTTTTAATTTAAACAGCTCCTTCTGGGTGTTGCAGTTTCTTTGTCAGTGAGTATATATGTTACATGTTTCGAGATGGCAAAGCTCTCGATAAGAATCGTGGAATTTGCAATGTAGAATTAGAACAGAGGGGGAGGTATGAACTTAATCAAAGATGTGGTGCACTCCGGAAATGAGTTTTGAATAGCTCCCAGTTTTGTTCAAACGTAAATCGACCCATTTCGTTAATGTCAAAGATTGAACTAACTTTCTGTCTAAACGCGAGTGACAGAAGTGTTTCAATCTCGAATTAACCTCTTCTTCGAAATGCAAACTCTCGATGGCCCACACTTTATATCTTATTGACTTTGCATCAGCCTCGTGGACCTTCGTCTCATTATGCCTATCATTCATCTCTTGAGTCACGAATCCAAGACAGTAAAATGAGGAAACTGCTTCCGATATAAGACGGGAAAATTATGCCGTGATTCACTCCGGTAAAACTGTAAACTAATAACTCAGAAAACCTTCCATGCACACGATCTCAAACTTTACACATGTAAACGTCGAATCGTAATGATGATAAATATCGAAAAAGTAATAAATAACTTTAATAAATCACGGATATGGTCGGGCTGGAATACGATTAAGCCTCGCTCACATTTTTGCATTGCAAAAAAGCGCCCGCCCGACAAAACGAAAAGGAAATCTCAGATAAATTCCTAGATACGGAGCGCCCACGCTTCCCTCTCTGCCCCGCCCCGCCCGTTTAAAGAACAAAGAACTGTAACGAAAATAAATATAAACAGATAATTAATTTGAGCTACCTTGCGCTTAGCATTGAGATAAGCCGTGGAAATTAACATAATAATGATGTAGTGCAATAATAGCCGAGCGCGGAAAAATGCGCATAATGAATTAAAGGTGGTTCTAGAATGCGCCAGACATACGGAGGCAGAGGACGTTCGGACGTTGTATCTATCAAGATCGAATGAATTATATGGTGGGTGATGAAAAATCCGAGGAGATATAGCTCGGGGACTCTGCAACGAGTCGACCTTCGGTTAATCGCCTTATCAAAATCAGAAGTGCCACTTGTGTGCTCTTGGATGGTTTCCGATTGGACCACCGATAGAAATATCGGATTTTCCAAAGGGATATATAAAAACTCAGGATATTCTAAAAACTTACCAAAATTATTATTATTAGAATTGGTGAACACAAGTTACTTTGACGGGTTTTTTCGATAAATATTAGGGGTACAAATTAAAAATTAATCAAAATATTGTCAATAATAAGGAGTGAATTCGTGAATTCTACCAGTTAGTGTATTGGCATGTGAGCATAGCTCTTTGACTGACTTTTAGCAATCTCCACAATCTGCCCCAAGGAGCAATAAGTGTGATAACGGTTACGCCTTATCATCGCGCATGGCCAGAACCACCCCGAAGAGCTGAACCCACCAGCTTCCAGTTTCGGATCCAGCTCGAACACCTACACCGTGTGACTGTTAGCAGCGAAGCACTATCCAACCTCTACTGGCTCTGCATGGTTAGTACCGGAGTTTCTGGGACGCAACTCACACGCCGAAGGGGCTTCTTATCCAACCACCCGAACGCAGTCCCATGAACCAAGATAGTCTCAAGATTGATGCCTCGATTGATCCTGGTACGAGAACCGTCAATCCGGCCTGTATGTCAAGACCCACGAACCCTTGTAAAGTCTTTCAATTGATCCTGGCTTCAAGCAACAAAGGTCTAACCGTATCGTCGAGATCCACAAACCCCAGAAACGTCTCGCAATCGATCCTGGCGCGGGATGAGGCCGGTCGAACCGCAAAGTCCCGCTAACCCCTGAATTATTACTCGACATATCCTGAACATGGGTTGCTGCGAACAGATAGAAGGAATACCCTTCTAGTCCAGCATGCGGACTGTCAACCACTGCCCCCTCGAGTCCAACACCAATTGGGTGGCCAGATGGTACGAATACTTCCCGAGAGCCTCCACCCTCCCGAGGTAACGCAGTATGCTACATAACGCATTCGGCCGTTGGACAGAAAAATCCGGCAATTTGCTGCAATATGGTAGAGTAGGTTAGTTTTGAGGCCCTGTGCTGCGACGGACTCCCTTGTCATTGAGTTGATCCATGCGGCTCAGCCCTCCATTCCACCTTACGGTGGAACTAGAGCCCCATTCGGTAGATCTTCCACCACACGGGTTCAGTGACTGGCGCGGGTGGCATTACTTTAGGCATCAAGACTTAAGCCTTCATTTCACCGGGATGAAACTAGGGTTTTAGTCCAGACAAGCGCCCCCAGCGCGTTAAGCTATAATGCCATGGGAGCGAATAAAGAGTATGAGATATGGTAAAATAAAGTTTTTAGAATAGGGTCATTGCGACACACATGTGTAAAATAAATCCCGAATAGGTTTTGCCGATCGGAGGGGCATAAATAGCAGACATACGCATGTTTTGAAACTTATTGATCTCAATCGTCAGTGCGCTGTAATGTCGACCGACCACAAATCAGCCACGCACCTATATTCGCTATGCACAGGAACACCCCCCTCCCTGTGTCTGTACCTTGTCGTGGTGGGGGAGCTTGTCATAACGAGTGTCCTAGTTTCATTTATGAAATGGAGGATGATGCCTAAAGCAGATAACTCGCATTCCAATCCTCCTTACTTTCTTTCTTTCTTGCATAACACCATTCCATCATGTTGTCCCACTCCATCCTTTTCCTACCGCAAGGCTTGGAATCGTACGGGGAAGCTGGCTCTGATTGACGACCAGAATCTGCGACCCTGCGATCGATAAGAGTTTTGTAATCCTTTCATTGGCGAAGGCGATACCCTGCTGAATCTCAGCGTGGGTTTCCCAACCTTCGTCCTCTTATCCGCTGAAGGATCTTAAATGGTTGCTGAAGGAAGCAGGGAGACTACGATGTTTCGAACAAGTTGCCGGACTTGGGAGATTCGCTCTGCTCGCCCCCAAATTTGGCTCCATTTTCACATCCTGAAGCTCCCGCTGCGGGATCCTGATTGGTCCGTTGGAGGACAAAGGGAGACAACGACGTTTTGAACAAGTTGGCGACCTTGGGGAAATTCGTTCTGCTCTCTCCTAACTTCGGCCCCATTCGTGGATCCTTAAGCTTATCTTATCCGCTGCAGGGTCGGAAGTGGTCCGTTAGAGGAAAAGGTAGACTACGACGTTTCGACGAGGTTTGAGGGTCCTGGAAGATACGCTCTGCTCTCCCCCAACTCTGGCGCCCTTTTGATCCTAAAGCCCATCCTCTTCGATGCTTCGGAGCCTCGCTTTTAGCAGTAAACAGCAACAGCGGCTCTTTTGAGCGGGGAGTCCATGCTGGGAAGCTGTTATTTGTGTTGCTTCAATCTTTCATGACCATAGAGACACTCTGCTCAAATAACTGAGTGTTGGGATCGGCACGGCGATCCTTCTCTAGAGAGGGCGGAGGTGACTTGTAGGGGTCCCTCACCTAGGTATGCTGGCGCAAAGTTCTCTATAAAACTTCCTTCAAAATTCCTATTTTCCCTTTCAGCTTATAGGGGGTCTGCTGGAGTGTCAAAACTTGAGCAGAAACCCGGGACAACGGTGATGACAATGGTACTTTAATGTTATTCGAGAGCTCTGCTCACAAATCAACTTGTACAATTCTGAGTATGCACAGGAACACAAATATTTTTATCGTACACAAGCGCCAACTAGTGCACGCAAATATATATACAGGACATACCCCAGCGAGCCAATTCAAGCAAAGAGCTGTATTCCCAATTTCTTCAAACGTTATAAATGATATTTGGATTATCAGATTATCAGCCGAATTAATACACATGAATAAAAATATGGTAATTATAAGCATCACGGCGTAAATGGACCTCCTTTGAGCATGAGGAGAGTTTGTTACGTTAGTAACGTTAGAAAAAATCGTGATTACAGTTTTTTGCTTGAATTGACTCGCTGAGGTGTTCTTGTAGATCTGAAAATATCTAAGTATTGTTTTTTTTTTCAGGTAAGCAAATCTCCAATGCGAATTTTTTCGTATATACCGAAGAGTAAGTATGACAGAGAATCGAAAACTGTATTGCGTTGGGAAGGATGTTTCAACATTGTGCTAAGGTTGTAAGTATGCAATTCTTATGATTTGAATTTTGATATCATTAATTGTTGTGCTTTGATGTGTCAAGCTACTACCCCACAGATGATAGTTTAGTCGGTCTACCTTTCGTTATGTACATCCTTCGCAGTATTTTTGAGTTATAACCCCATGTCAACTATACGGTTTTCAAATGAAATGTTTCATTTTGATATTAAAAAAAAAAACGAGTATATCTATAGATGTGTATGCCATTAACGACGGAAAACGATATCCGCCAAATGGCCGCCACGGCTAACGGTTGCAGCACCATTTTCTTTTCATGAAATTTTGAAATGGGATAATTTCGCTTATTAACGTGAGCTTTCAGATGAAAATGGCCCTCACTGAAGATGATTTTTCGATGAATATCTCAATCATTTTAATGCTTTTTAAGGACCCAATCAGCGAAGATACGACGTTGCTGGTGATCGAACGGGTTATGTTTTTATGTTTACCGAACTTTAAAAGCCTTAAGACCTGAGTCTTTATGCAAAATACGGTGTTATGTCGTTTGTGGAACGTCTAATTTTAAAGATCGAGGAGGAATCGACAAACCTAGGTTTTCGTCAACACTACGCGCTACAACAGCAATATTCTCAGTTGTTCTTGAGCGACGCAGACGATTCTACACAGCACTAACTTGTCAGTTTCACTATTGCCGGTCGAGAAGGTGCTTCACTACAACCCAGAAGTGCTTCAGTTTTGCGAACTGGGACTGCAAAATTTTCATCATTTTTTAGTGAATTTCAACAATTTCAATGCGTTGTTGAAGCGTGTATTGTTCCATTTCTAGTGATGATGTAGTTTTTACTTGTCAAACTTCAAAAGATGGCCTCTTAATGGAAAACCCTTCATTAAGCATAGTAGCAAAGAGCCTCAACTTCTCCTAGCGAAGCATCTCCAGTTTGATAACTTCGCAATCGGAGACCACGTTCACGTCCCTGAAGGGCTCACTCCCGATCAATGATTATGTTATTTCGATCTGCGGCCATAAATAAATAATTCATGACCGATCGACTTATCTCGGCACCGTTCCATCTGTCGGTGGCATTGTTCTTCCGAACGGCGGACGACGTCTCCGAAGGTCCACCACGTCGGAACCGTTACACACTCGCCGTGTTCCATTTACGGACATCCGCGGTTAGGCCGTGGAAAACTGGAAGGGTTCTGAGAATCGTACGCACGCACGCATATATGGGAGAATGAGGAGATGGTCATTCGAGTCGGATTCCGACGTGAACATGACAGTGTAATGATAATGTACAGGCTGGCTGAAACTCGAAGCTCCCGGCGTTTGCATTTCGGAAAAGTTGCAAAATGTAGTATATGAAGGTGAATGAGGTGTTGAAAATGTTACTTCCAACTGTCCTCTACGCCGGGTTTGAGTGTCACCTGTCATTGAGTTTGTTTACAATTTTCACAATAATGGATTGAGTTTACGTATACTTGTTGTATACAAATGAAAAATGAATGTTTTTATAGATAAATATTAACTTTTTATTGATCAAATATCGGGGTTTTTTTGAGTGATATAACTTTAAATTTAAATAAAACACATTTTAATTGAGATTGAAGCCAAATTTAATAATTTTATGACATTTATGTTTTAAAAATAATTTCTGGCATATGTCCACCACGACAAGCTCTGAAGAACCGCATTCGACCAGACCAATTTTGGACCACTTTTTCGAGCAATTCAGGCCTTATTTCATTAATAACACGAGATATGTTGGCTTGCAAAGCGTCTATTGTTTCTGGTTTACCAGCATAAACCAATGACTTAACATAACGTTAAAGAAAAGAATCCAGTGGAGTTGTATCGCATGATCTTGGAGGCCAATTAATTGGACCATTTCTCGAAATAATGTAATCGCCAAATCTTTCTTTCAATAAATCAATTGTTACGGTAGCAGCATGAGGTGTAGCACCATCTTGTTGGAACCAAAACACTTGTGGGTCGATACCATTCAAATTTTGAAACAAATAATCATTGATCATCGATCTGTAACGAGCACCATTGACTGTAACATTAGCTCCCGCATCGTTTTTAAAGAAATACGGACCGATGATGCCTCCAGCGTATAAAGCATACCATACAGTGCATTTCTCAGGATGCACTGGAACCTGCAGAACTTCTCGAGGTTTGTTTTTACTCCATATACAATTTTGCTTGTTTACATAGCCGGTCAATCAGAAATGAGCTTCATCACTAAACACGATTTCACGATAAAAAAGTGGATCAACTTCAAGCTGTTCTAAGGCACAATCAGCAAACAAACGACGCTTATTATAGTCAAGTGGCTTTAGTTCTTGAACCAGTTAGATCTTGTATGGGTGTAGACCAAGATCTTTACGCAAAATTTTCCATGTGGTAGATGCACAGAGTCCAACTTGTTGTGAACTTCGACGAATAGACAAATCTGGATCATCATTAACACTATGACTTATAGCAGAGATATTTTCCTCTGTACGTACAGTTCTTTGTCTTGTTGTTGTTGCATCGAGTAGAGAAAATGTTGTCCGAAATCTATCGATAGTTCGACGAATAAGCTGCTCTGATGGACGATTATGTAAACCATAAATTTCACGAAGTGCTCTATAAGTTTGATGAATAGAACACTGATTTTGAAAATAAATTTCAACAATTTGTAAACGTTGTTCCGGCTTGAATCTTTCCATTATAATTTGCCAATGCTTACTGAACAGAAATGTGAAAACAACATGGCTTCTACCTTCTGTCAAATCACAGTTTTCCCTATCGAAAGTTCTATCACTCTAAAAAAACACCCGATATGTATTTTTTATTCGTGGTGTAAAAGTTTTTCAGATTTCTGATATTATTTTTTGATTTTAAATTAGATTTTGTAACATGTAAATAAAGAACCCTTATAAGTTTTTGTTCATTATTATTCCTAGATCTTTTATATCATTTTGCCATTCTATTCCTTTATAGTTTAACTCTAAACAATTTAGTTTTGTACTTCTTGTACAAAATATTCGTCTTCTGTACGAAATATTATTTGCTCTTATTTTCATTTAGTTTATTCTCCATTTTCTGGACCATTAGGTTGGCTTGACCATAGAAATTTATTATTATTGTCGTGTTTTACCTTTAACCTGATGTGCTTGTCCATAATCCTTGCGTTGCTTCTTTGCTCTTCAGTATATCACATGTTTATGTTGTACAATATGTATCCTAAAAACTAACAGTGCGGCATTCCTGCATTGTGGTTAATGCGTAGGCGAGCGAATTATGTTCGCATAGAGATAGGTAGAGGGCTCTATCGCACCCTCTTCTAAAAAGAAAAGGAAGAAGCGGTCGTGTTAAATGAACTCTGAATTATGTACGATTATTCGCTTTCTAATACCGATAACAAAAAAGCTCTAGTAGCCTCTTAGCGGCTATAATTAAGTCGGCGACGACAAATTCCGAACAAATTCCTCTTCTAAGCGGACGCGACGCGTAATCAACGAGCATCGAACCGATATATCAAAAACGTCGCGTGCGCCGATAACCTATGAAACGAAACGACGAGATCGCTCAGAGAATTACGGGCGATTTCTATCGAAATAGCTCGTACCTGCCCGCGTAAATCAGGCGCCTCGGTGCTCTACGACGGCTCTTTTACGACGCGTTAAAGGACGATAATCCTCGAAACAAAACCGGGCCGGCATTTACCCGGGGTTATTTTCGAAACGCGTCCCGTTTCGATTCTTCGCGGGAATTTACCTGTCTCTGACTGACGCGAAATCGGCCGTTAATCACCGATTTTTGCGGCCGATCCGGCTGATTTATCGGTTATGAGTCGGTGGACGCGATGAGGAATTTTTGGCAGAGGTTCCGTTCGCGACTCCAGAAATTAATCGGTATTTCGTTTTCCGTCGGGAATGTTAACGAATTTGTTTTGATTTTCCGAGCGCTCTGGAATTTCTCAACGTTTTGGGTCGCCTCACCAAATATGCAGGATGGCAAAAGAGGTAAACACCTGTATATTTTTATCCGACTGTACTTATTTTTCACACATCGAGGGTTCGTCTGCTCCATCACTTCTCTCGCCATCAAGTTTTGGCAATGGCAGACGACGAAATTGCAGCCACAGCGCTTTGTCTTGTTAATTAGTACTAATGTGTCTTGAAAATATACGCGGGCCTCAAAAACCCTTCCATGATGGAACGAAACCAAATGGGTTGGTCCACATCATCTGCGCCTAATCCAGATTCAAAAGAGTTCTGTTTCCTCCTGAGCGACCCCCAGGCTTTAGATCTTGTCGTGATGGGGTGCTTGCCTTGACTAGGACCCTAGTTTCGTCCCGGCGAAATGGAGGCTTAAGTCTTGATGTCTAACGTAATGCCATTTCGCGCCAGTCACTGGACCTGTATGGTGGAAGATCTTCGAATGGGGCCATAGTTTGGCCGTTCTGGTGAAATGGAGGGCTGAGCCGGTTGATTAACTCAGTGACAGGGTGTCTGTCGCAGAACAGGGCTTCTCCCTTAAAACTGGCGTACTGTACCCTATCGCAGTATAAATCTCCGGATTCTGTGTAATGGCCGAGTGCGTTATGTAGCATACTGCGTTACCTTGGGGAAGTGGTTTGCCCTCAGGTGTTACTTGTACCACCTGGCCACCTCATGCTGGACTAAGGAGGTATTTCATTTATCTGTTCGCATGTTCGGGATATTCTCATGAAATGACTCGGGGTTTAACGGGACTTGACAGTTCGACCGGCTTGTCCTGGCCCCGAATCCATGCGTAACTTTTTAGGGTTTGTGGATCTCAACGAAATGGCGTTAGTGCTTGACGCCAGGATCAATCAAATGACTTCACATGGGTTCGGTGGGTCAGGACGTACAGGCCGTTAGATGGTGCTCGTACCAGGATCGATAGAAGTCATCAATCTTGAGATTATCTTAGTTCATGGGACTGCGTTCGGATGCTTGGATAAGAATTCCTTCCGGCGGGTGAGTTGCGTCTCAAATCAACTCGGGTACTGACCTGCAGAGCCAATAGAGGTTGAGTAGTGCTTCGCTGCTACCAGTCAGACGGTTCGGGCTTTCGAGTCGGGGCCCAAACTGGAAGCTGATGGTTTCATCTCTTCGGAGGAGTTATCGCTTCGCGCGATGATATGGCGTAATCCTTATCACACTTTCTACCTCTTGGGGTGGACTGTGGAGACTGCTGAGTAGTCACTTGGTGAAAGAGCCATGCTCGTATGCCAATACGAAAACCTGGTAGAATTCACGTGTTTCCTCCTGAGAAGAGGGTTAAATGTAGACATAAGTTATTTTTTCTCAGCTTTCAGTTCCTCAATTGGAATATCACCCATATTCTGACTAATTTTTCCCCGAGCATCATGCACTATGTGCTTGAGTTTGTGATTTTCATCTGTGCAGTCCCAGTCAAAACAAGTTCACAGATTAAATATGCTACTTGAATACGAAAAGATACTGGAAGTGGATTAAAATTATTATACTGTTTAATGTCATTAACAAGCCATTTCACCTCATGGAACTAACTGGACTCGTAAAAACGCAGTAGGTTAGAAATACCCAGGCAAGTATTGACTAGGGAAAGTGACAGTACTGTGTAGACAGTGGACTGGACAGTTTTACGATTGTAATCTTCCGGCTCTAGTATCACACGTTTACTGCTCAAACAATCAACAATACAAATTGATTGATGAGACACAGAAAGGACTCCTGTTGACATCAGGGATATAAGCTCAAATTTAAAATTTCTTATCCCGAAGGTTTTCTTTGTTTCACTTTTCAACCGTGAAAGTCTTGTAGTTCCTCCTCTTTCTCCTTCCACATCGGACGAGTCATCATTATCTCTCTTGCGTATCGTATTATTCACGGAATAATCTTCACTGAATGTTTGTAACAACGCGAACCGGGTTCTGAATAATGCATGCCTCGAATTTTTCGTCGGTGCGTCGAACGAAAACAACGGACAGGTAATACTCGAGCGTTTCATGTAAATTAATAGCGACACGTAATCATTTCTGGGTACAAGGATAAATTCGCTATCTGATCGCGGTTGTGTGGGCATGGACTCGTGATTCCGCAAAATGGCAAACGTTATGATCGTGTATTGGTAACGCTGCACGTGGAAATTTTGTTAAACAAGCGTCGAGTCACTAAAAGCACGCGTAGAATTAATGAGAGTTGACCGTCAATTGAAAAAATCGGAAAACAGGTACACTTAAAAGAATGATTCTACACTGTGAAAAATGTAGCAGGGGTGGGTGTTGCAACACAGGGCGCTTACCCATAGAACTGGCGTGGTTCTGCCCGATTGCAGGTTTTCTGTCCATAAGGGCGAATGCATCAGAAATAGATGTGCTAGCTTTAAGGGGTGGGATACTATGACGTGTTAGTTTTCTCGAGTTCGTAGCTCGCAGGGGTATTCGTACGTCTGGGCACCCTAATTGGTGTTAGACTCGTGGGGTTGAAAACCTGCATGCTAGGTTAGAAGGGTACTCTGCCGTACAGGGTAGTTCTTGCGCCTGAATAACCGGGAGGTTTAGGGGTCTCGACCATGCTTCATGCTGGGCTTGAACCTGGATCGACTGGGGTGTACATGGTGAGCCTGGGTCTCGAACGGTGGATGCAAAGAAGCCCCTTCGGCCTGTGAGTTGCGTGCCACTGACACTGCATAGCTAGTAGAGGTTGGTGTTTCGATGCTACCAGTCTACACTGGAAGCAAAGGGAAAATACTGTTTCGGTTTGCGAGCTGATTAGGCGTAATCCCAATCCCAGTTGATGCCTTGAAACATGAAATCGAAGTTGCCATTCATGATATTGTGCCCCAAACAATCGACAATGTACTGAAAAATTGGGTTTTCCGGATGGGATACTGTATCTAATCGTGGCGGTCAGTTGAATGATATTGTTTCACAATTGTAAATGTCAAGGTTCAATATTTTTAATAAACTCAAAACTATGAAAACATATTCGTTATTTTTTTATTTATAGCTCAAAAATACAAATTTCAAATGGCTTATCCCTTACTAGCGTTAAATTAAAGTTACTGAAAAGAACTTCGTGTTCCTAAATTCGTGAATGCCAAATTATCAGACTGATATCGGAAACACTTGATCTTATTACTTTTTTGCGCCTTATTGCAGGAAACGGCGTGCTGTCGTTCCGCCAAATGTCTGTAATTTTCGAATTTTGAGCCGAAAATGTCTTGAGTAACTACATTGATTCAATGTCAAAAGTATTTCTGTCTTGCCGGCTGACGTAAACACATTAACTTTCGAACAGAAAAAGCTAAAGTCTTGAAATTTCCAGGTAAGGTTTGAATTCTAAATATATGAGTCAAGTTCGTGAATTTGTATAAACGGTGTAATACTTTCGCCATTATTCACTTCTGAAAATTTTCCATATTTTTCATACTAGTTCCGAAACTACTGATTGGGTCGGAATGAAATTCCATATTTATGCGTATAATAGGAACAGACATGTTCATGCAAAATTTGGTGAGCATTGTGTGATTAGGAATATCAAAAAAATTATTTGTGAGCGGACCAACTTTGAGCGCCTGAAATTTATTTGGCCGACTTCAGGATTGAATCAAGACGTAACGTGGAATTTTTAGGATAAAAACTTCCAAAAAGTGTTAAATGGGAGAAAAATCTTAACAAGATAAAACTTTCCGAATAAAGACCTTTTTAATTCTGGGTCAAAAATATACCTTACTATAGGAATGGCGTGCAAATACGGGGATTATAAATTCCAAAAGATCGACACGAAATATTCTTTTTCGAACACCAGTTACTCCGCACTGATGAGGGGGGTGGTTTTTGTTTCCATTTGGATTGCCGTATAACAAATCAGTATGCTTTCTCGTCGGCAAATGACTTAATTCCGAAAACAAGTCATAAATTTGAACGGACCCGTGAACAGCTTTGGGTAGACTCGAATACGAAAAATAGAAATAGGGATGGCTCAAAAAGCTCTTTAGAAAGAGACTTGAAATATGTTCATTATGTTGCCAGAAAATTATATCAAAGAAATTATTCTTTCTGTGTGTTGACTTCTGATGTCACTAGTATAAATAAATCTGAAGTAATTTATTTTCTCGAGAGGATTTATATTTCAGTATCTATACAAATACTTCTTGGAGATGTTCAAATAGAAAACAAAAAACAACTCTATAGAAATGTAGGGTGATTTAGGCGAACGGTAAAATAAAAAACAGTGTTTATACAACCGGCGCTAAATATCTGAAACCTCCTTCACGGCTAGGCGGGTTACCTAAAAAGACGCCTTCGTACCATCTACCGCAATAAATTCCGAATAGGACTCTTGTACCGATCGCATTATATGTCACTGAACACCCGTCGTTCCTGGAATTTTCCCGACTAGTTGAGATATAAAAATACGGACTGCATCCTCCCACTTGAAACCGATCATTAAAGACACTAAGATGGAGAAAAGCGTCTCAGAACATCCGATAACGGACTTGTACGCATTAGTCAGGACAAATTAAGTGGCCCAGAATAACGATTTGTATCAGGGGCCGTTCGGACCGATTTATAACGACGAGTCTGAAAACATTTCACTTTTTCGTGGCCGTTTAACGGGCAAGGAGGTCGCGCGCGACGTTGGAACTAGCCGTTGTTCGCTGACAGATGAAGACAGGGAAGAGATTCCTGCTTAATTGGGGCGTTGAAGTGTCGGTGCAATGAATAAGAACGTCTGTAATCCCGATTGCGACAACTGTGTTGTTGGAAGGAAACTTTAATTCGTATACAGGTTGTAACCTGCGTTCCAATAAAGATGATTATGACACCACCTGGTGGCAGTTATTATTCTTTCATATCATTTGATTCCTGCTTAATTGGGTCGTTGAAATGTCGCTGTAGAGAATAAGAACGTTGCTAACCTTAATTGCGACAACTTTGTTGTTGGGAGAAAATTTTAATTCGTTCAGAGGTCTCATCGTTTGGAAATGGCCCAAACTTCCCATCAAAATTCAGAAACTTCTGTTGTTACTCGAAGACAAACTTTAATGGTAGAGCCAGCATAGTAACAAATTAAATACCACCATCACTGTGGACCCTTCTCGTTGTTGACCTGCTAGCAATCATTTCGGCGTTCAAGCATTTGCTGATGACCTGGCAATCATAGTGAAAGGTAAATCGAAGGTGACAATATCGGCCGTCCTTCAAGAGATACCTAACACTATTGACAAATGGTGTATAAGGGAAGATATGTCTCTTAACCCACAAAAGATATTTATAGTACCATTCACTAAGAACCGGAAGTTGGATGGTTTAGAACCGATGAGTATCCTTGGTGAAACAATACAATTCTCATATGAGGCAAAACACCTGGGAATAGTCCTGGACAAAACTCTCAGGTGGAATGCATACCTAGACAAAGTGTGTCATAAAGCCAAAATGGGATTCTGGACATGCAGGCGGATCTTTGGTAAAACCTGGGGTTTAAAGCCCAGGCAGATGTATTGGCTATACACTATGGTGATCAGACCACAGATAATATATGGCGCTGTAGTGTGGTGGAAGAAAGGCCTACGAACGGTTGGCCAACATAAGCTCACCTGACTACAGAGACAGGCTTGCCTTGCAATTACAGGTGCGTCTCGCACCACACCCATGGCAGCCATGGAGGTCCTACTAAATCTACATGCACCTGCTCATGCAGAGGGAGGCGGAACGAACCACATACAAACTACATCAACTGGCGTTCCACAGGCCAGAGGCAATGTTATACGAGCTTTTAACGAACAGCACCCTATCGATGCCCTCGGACCTAATGTCAAAAGTCTCGAGCCAAGAACGGCATTTCAATGTTGTCGTCCCCAGCCGAGCTTGTTCACAAACGGCTCTTGAACGACGAACGGAACGGAAGCGGCAGTCTATAGGAGCACATCTCATTGAGTATAAGTCAAAACGCAACCATATTCCAGGCAGAACTATTTGCCATTAAGACCGCGGCAGAACTGCTGATAAAACGGCAAATCTACCACGGCTAAATCAAAATATTTACTGATAGTTAGTCAGTACAAAAAGCTCTGGAATCCAGCTGTTGTACATCGAAAACAGTCTGGAGTTGCCGCAAGGCTTCAAACAGGCTCGGTATGTATAACAGAATCACTCTTGTTCAGATGCCACTCAAACTATTTGGGTAATGAAAAGGCAGATTGGTTGGCATTTTCTGGAGCTGCGATTCCTCTGGTAGCACCGAAATCATTCCTGCGAATACCACATGACGTGGCTAAGCGGACGATGATAGGCAGAATGAACTCCATACCATACAGCCATACTGGCCTGAAACATTCGAAGGTGTTCCTTGGAACAGCTTCGAACAAAAAGATGGCGGATCTAGCGCTAGGTGTGTATAGGGCCAAACTAAGAACACTTGTCGAAATTATGACAGGTCACTGCAGGATGAAAGCGCATTTGCACAAACTCGGCCTGGCTGACGACGATGAAGGCAGACTGTCTTGAGGACAGTGAAACAGCCATGCACATCGTCTCAGAGTGCCCAGCGGTGAGTCGCATCAGATTCGAGGTCTTTAGTCAGGCATTTATAGCCCACTACGAACTGAAAAAATCACCCCCGAACAAGATTATCGATTTTATCCAAAAACTGGATCTCGTCGAGGAAATATAAATTAGTGCTCGCTAAGTAATATTCCCAAGAGAGGTTGTGTGATAAGGGTACGCCTTATCCTTGCGTAAAACGACAACTCTACTTTAGATGAGAACCCACTTTGCTTTCAGTTTCGGCTTCAGTTTGATAACCTACACCGAAGCGAAGCACTATCCAACGTCTACTGGGTATGCCGGTTGCTTAGAACGCAACTCACGCACCAAACGGGCTTGTTTCCACCCATCCGCAAACTCAAGACCCAGAACTGTCAAGAATAGATGCCTTAATTGATCCTAGTTCGAGCACTAACAACCAGTCGTATCGTCAATACCTACGAACCCCTGTGAAGTCTCTAGGTCGATCTTGGTTCGAGTAACAGCGTTCTTCAAGCATTTTTTTAGGGCCCACAAACCTCTGAAAAGTCTCTCGGTCGATGAAGCCTTGCAACAAAGTATCTAGATATCACCATTATAGTTAATGACATGTTAGATTGGTCATAGTTTCACGAGTAGATTGGCAATTGGAATATCCCTGCCATTTTATTCTCACATTTCGAAAATGGCTCGAAAATTGAAATGAAACCTAAGAGAGCTTCCACACGTTCATCGAACGCTACGTCTTATGTTTCGAATCGACGTAATCAAAAGCTAAGGTCATCAGGATTTGAAGACGGCTCAAGAATCAACGACGAAATTCAACATCGTCTACGACTAAGACCACAGAAGTATTTACTTAACTGTCACTGATTAAGTGGATCATCATCTAAATTAAAGCAGTAGAAATTCCATCGGACACCACACAACTTTTTTTTCGCATTTGTTAATTCACAAAAAAAACCTTCAGAATAAGCCTATATTTAAATCTATCCATCATGCTCATCCTATTCTTGTGTCATTTTCACAGACGAGCATAATCTCACAACACTATTATGCATGGCTATGTTGAATCAAAGATTCATAGCAGTAAGCCAAAATCAGAATTCGGGAGATCATTGTCCTCTACTATGCATACCAAATACCGCGTGTGGACCAACGCGAATAACAGATGCTCCAAGATGTTCACGGAATACCTGTTGTCATGCAAGATAAAGATAAACCGATACCATCATGTTCGGGAATACCTTCTCGGCTACTCTTGTCGGACCTTTACCAACTGTTCAACGAAAAAAATGCATATCGATCAAGTTCATCGTTGCGCAACAGATTGTTGCGCTATTTTCGCGACTCGCCGTAGAAAGATCGAACGTTGTCAGTGACCCGGCGGCCTGCCGTCCTGCCAGACCTGTCATCGATGTGGAATGTCGCCCGATCGGCGTTCTGTCATTCCGCCGTCCCATAAAGCGCATAGGTGTCATCCGTGCGGCGAGAGGTATTCGGATCATCGCTTCCAGGATTAAATTTAGAGAGAGATCGGCGGCCGCGTCGATGCCAAGATGCAGCCGTGTGTATTGTTGTAACGGAAGAGGAACTAAACGGAATTCCGACGATTGGATCGTTGATCATGAATATATCCCGCTGTGCGTATTTATAAAGGGGCAATGTGTTATGACTACTCGTACGGTACAAAAAGATTATCGGAATTGAACTGCTGCATCTCAGATGAAAGTATTCGAGAACATTCAGACATTGCATATTTGTTGGAAAACAGTAAGCAGGTTCAAATCCCTCTTTTCATTATGTTTTGCGTCCTAATGTAAATATTAAAATGGAATCGTAGGTCTCTTTTTTTCCTGTCATTTTGAAACATGAATCTCGGTTCAATCTACTCAAAAATCTTGTCCACCCATGATTTGTGGAGATTCTATAAAATGATGATTGCATAGAAAACGTATTTTCCAACAAGATGGTACTTCACCACACTATGCAGCCTTAGTAAGTGACTTTCTGAATCATAATTTTTCCTCCAATATCTTCTGATTTGACACCTCTAAAGTTTTGTTGAGGTCTTTGGAAGAGTGTCGATACCTAGGATACCTACTTCTCTAGGGGATTTCCGCCAGGGAAAGGTGTTTGCACCTAATGATACAACGTCGGAATTGTTACAGAATGTGAGAGAAAATTTTGAATGAAGACACTGTTACTGTTTAGAAATAAACTATGGTCAATTTGAATATCTTTTTGATTAAATGTAATAAGGGGTATTAGCTATGGTGAATGAATTGATAGGAACACCGTGAATTCTACCGGTTAGGTTACTGGCATATAAGCATGGTTCTTTCACCAGGTGACTACTCAACAGTCTCCACAATCTGCCTATGAAGCAGAAAGTGTGATAAGGGTTACGCCTCATTATCGCGCATTAACGAGAACCACTCCGAAGTGTTGAATGCACCAAGCTTCCAGTTTCGACTTCAGTCCGAGAACCTCTACCGTGACTGGTAGCAGCGAAGCACTATCTAACCTCTACTGGCTCTGCATGGTTAGTACCGGAGTTTTTGGGACGCAACTCACACGCCGAAGGGGCTTCTTATCCAACCACCCGAACGCAGTCCCATGAACCAAGATAGTCTCAAGATGTAATGCCTCAATTGATCTTGGTACGAGCACCGTCAATCCAGCCCCTACATCAAGACTCACGAACCCTTGTGAAGTTTTTCAATTGATCCTGACTTCAAGCACCAACGGTCCAACCGTATCGTCGAGATCCACAAACCCCTGAAACGTCTCGCAGTCGATCCTGGTTCAGGACAAGGCCGGTCGTACCGTGAACTCCCGCTAAACCCTGAAGCATTTCTCGAGATATCCTGAACGTCAGTTGCTGCGAAAAGATAGATGGAATACCCTCCTAGTCCAGCATGCGGACTTTCAACCACTGCCCCCTCGAGTCCAACACAAATTGTGTGGCCAAGTCGTACGAATACTTCCCTAGGTCCTCCACCCTCCCGAGGTAATGCAGTATGTTACAAAGGCAATCGGCAATTTTGGAGAAAAATCCTGAGATTACTGCTGTAACAGACACTCTTGTCACTAAATTGAACAACCCGGCTCAGCCCTTCATTCCACCTTCAATGTGAAACTAGGGCCCCATTCGATCGAACTTCCACTACACGGATCCAGTAACAGGCGCGAGTAACAATGCTTTAGGCATCAAGACATAATCCTCCATTTCATTGGGATGAAACTAGGATCCTAGTTAAGACAAGCGCCAACAGCGCGTCAAGCTACAATGTCATGGGGGCGAATTGATAGGTACAGTCTAAAACCGAGATAATATATTCTTCGAGGAAGTTCTGATGATTCTTCTTTGCAGAGGATTTTCAGGTATGAAAGAAATATTTGGCCGACCCAAATTTTTGAACGAAAGCATCGCATGTTCAAGAAAATTCCCTATATGGCTGTCAAGAAACAATGCCAATGTCAGGGGCGGGAAATAGCGCTTTGAGAAGCCTCCAACGGAGTGGAAAAAGTAAATTTTTTCAATGTTGGAGCAACATTCTCTCCTGAGGTAACATATTGTTTTGTGTTTGTAAACACTACGGTTCACTACAGTTGATTGGGAGTCAGAAGCATCATGTCTGAGCAAGAGGTACATACATACTATAAGTAGCTTGATCAACGCATTATTATAAAATTTTTATCTTCGGAAGGCGTAAAACTTTCAGATATTTTGCGTCGGTTGACTCTATGGTTCGCTAAGAAGACGCTCCAGAATATAAACCAGAAAGATGGAGTGAAGACAACCTGGAGAAGCCTCAACTCGAAAAGCCAAAACACGTCTGTCTTCGAGAAAAGTTTTTCTTACTGTTTTTTGGTATATCAAAAGTGTACTGTTTATTGATTTCCTTCATTACGATCAATGCTGAATATTATCGCAAGCTCCTTGATCAGGTAAAGCTGGCTTATCGAAGAAAGCTGGAGGAATTTCATCGAGAAATACTTTGCATTTGCCCTGCAGCCTAGACTTGTCCCCGTGTGACTCTTATATGTTTGGTCCACTCAAAGAATAAGTTATTATCATTTCCCAGTTTTGTTCAATGTAAATCGACCCATTTCATTAATGGCAAATATCAAACTTACTTTCTGTCAAAACACAAATGACAGAGGTGTTGGCAGACTCGAAATAAGCGTTACTTCGAAATACAAACTCTAGATGGCCTAGCCTTTAAAACATCCCGTATTATAGCACCACCATTTCGAATTTCTTCCATCAAAACGACTGAAAATAATGATTAATCGATATCTGGATTTCGATAACACAATTGAGAAATCATCATGGGAAGGATATCCAATAAACGAAGTGAATTGCTAGCGCAATTTAAATGCTACACCTGTCGGCAAAAAAAAAGACTTACAATGCTCACACAAGGTGTGTGCCAATTCATCTGCTTGAAGGAGTTACGGTGAAATTCATTTAACTATTATTTCCATAGATTTCGACCTTCATATATTTTTTTTCTATCATTTTATTATGCACAGTGGAGCATTTCATTGCGCTTTCTCCGGTCATTATTGTTTATGCAATTTTCCGAAATATCCAGCCTCCCACGTGACATAATTCACGCAGCCACCAGAAAATGTCATAACCTAATAACGAAAATTTACATCTTTAATAACCTCCATCTTGAAGCCATTGCACAATCGACTTTCTTAGTGTCGGAATCGAATTGTGTAACCAGTAACTCCCAATTCGACCGCATGCATCCGAATTAAAATATAGAACGATCTAATAACCACCGTTATTATGATTATCAACTTTCATTGAATTGAATTGACGCGTCGCAAAGTTTCATTTAAGGAAATTGCAATTCGGGGAGCGTATTTTGTTTTGGCGAACAATCGATTCGCGTTACGATAGTGACTGTATGCTTGGACTTCCTAATGAGGTTTGCCAAAACTGACGTAATAGTGTGAGAAAATTAATTGGTTCACTTTCCCTGGAATGACTCACCCACCTGGAACTGAAACAACATGAAAATTCTAGAAAGATGTATTCGTTAAAGATAGACGTGCTAAAAATTTAAGAATATTAACTCTCAACTTATTCACACTAACATAACTACTATGGAGTCACCAATGACCCCATTAATTAATTAGTTATAAATTAATTGAAGTGCTTGATATGATGAGTGCTGACAGCTCAGTGGTAGAGCATAGGGCTCGGAACCTGGAAGTTCCGGGTTCGAATCCTTAAGGTCATTTCACTGTTGGGTCAAAAATTAACAGTGCTGTGACCTAAAGTGGCGCAAGATTGCAGTAACAAAGCCAAACCAGCACATAACTGAACTCCTAACACGCACAAGCTGAAAAAAGCTTCTGCGGGATCTTCACAGGAGATCTAGAAGTATCAGGATAATAATAATAAAGTTTATTTATTTTTAGTTCATATACTTCAATGGGTTCATAGAACACAACAATACGGTTTGAAAAAAATTTATTACCCAATTATTTCGACATGAGGGAACAAAATCATCCTTCGATATTTGACTAAAAATAAATATAACTGATTGATTGATCCATAATGAAACGAAAATAAGAAATTTAAATGTTTTTTCAAGTTCATCTAATTGAAAGTAATATGGCCTTCTCTCGTTGTGGATAGTCGATGTTCAAGCATTTTGCTGATGACCTGGCAATCATAGTGAAAGGTAAATCGGGGGTGATGATATCGGTCGTCTTTCAAAAGGGAAGATATGTCTCTAACCCACAAAAGGTAGTTATAGTACCATTCATCAAGAAACGGGAGTTGGATGGGTGTGAACTGCCGACAATCCGTGGTTAAACAATACAATTCTCTAATGAGGCAAAATACTTGGGAATAGTCCTGGATAAAACTCTCAGTTGGAATGTACACCTAGACAAAGTGTGTCATAAAGTCAGAATGGGATTCTGGACCTACAGGCGAATCTGCGGTAAAACTTGGGGTTTAAAGTCGAAGTTAATTAGAACACAAATAACGTTTGGCGCTTTAGCGTGGTGGAAGAAGGGCCAACAAACGATTGGCCAACATTAGCTCACTCGACTATAGAGACAGGCTTGCAATTACAGGTGCATTTCGCACCACACCCACAGCAGCCATGGAGGTCCTATTAAATCTACCTGCACCTGCTCGTGCAGAGGAAGGCGGAACGAACCACATACAAACTACGTCAACTGGCGATCGGCAGGCCAGGGGAAATAGTGATGGCAGGCTCTGGACTGTTGGACGAGCAAACCGAGAATCAGCATCTCATTGAGTCTCGATTAATACGCAACCATATTCTATGCAGAACTATTTGCCATTGAGATCTGGTGATAAAACGGCAAATCCACGGAAATATAAAAATATTTAGAGATAATCAGTCAGTTGTAAAAGCTCTAAAATCCAGCTGTTGTACATCGAAGACAGTTGGAACTGCCACACGACTCTAAACAAGCTCGTTATGCATAACAGAATCACTCTTGTTTGGATGCCGCGCCACTCAAACTATTTGGATAACGAAGAGGCAGATCGGCCTCAGCTTGCTGGAGCAACGCGGCCTCTGGTAGGCCCGGCACCATTCCTGAGAATACCACATGATCTGGCTAAGCGGACGATAACAGGCAGAATGAGCTCTAGAGTCTTTCTGGCTGACCCGTCCTGACCTGAAACATTCGAAGGAGTTCCTTGAAACGGCTTCGAACCAAAAGATGGCAGACCTAGCTCTAGGTTTGGTCAAGGCCAAACTCAGAAGCTTGTCGGGATTATGACAGATTACTGCAGGCTGAAGACAATGAATGCAGGCTGTGCCATGAGGCTGAAACTGCTAGGCACATCGTCGCAGAGTGCCCAGCGGCGAGTCGCATCAGATTCGAGGAATTTGGTCAGGCTTTTATAGCCCACTGCGATCTGAAAAAATTACCCCCGAACAAGATCATCGGTTTCATCCAAAAACTGGATCTCATCAGCGAAATATAAATCAAGGGTGAACCACAATAGTCCGCGCGGACGCAATGGTAGGGTGGACCGATTCCCGCTCATGATAATTAATAATAATAATAATAATAGTAATAATAATATGGCCTTCACCTGTGCCAGAAAATTTGGATCAAAAAATTTATCACAAAAGAAAGAACAGCCATGTTTTCGACCTTATATATTTGGTAAGATAGATTTTGTTATGGCACTAAACTATTCTTGACGTGAAGTGTAGGTGATTTGTTGGATCGAATGCGATTCGAAGACTATACTACGACATTCTGAACAAATGGTGGAATGTTTGTAATCTTTACCCCTTGGGCACAAGACGCATCTTTGCCTTATGGTAGGACCTTTTTGCTTTAGTTGACGTTGACGCGGTATTTCTATGATCACTATGATCGTTGCTAGCCTTAACATCGTCTTGTGAATCTCTTCTAGATTCTAAAAATACTCGAAAACATTGTCAGATATCACCCGTACACCGTCAATGCTCATGAAATCATTATTCGTTTTGATATAATTACCAAAAAAAATTGACGCAATTACTATTGTGGGGTCAAATCCTACCCCAAATTCGAATATCGTCGAATCAGTTAGAATGAAACAAAAATACATAAAACGCCAGCGCGTTAGTTCAAAGCTGTGCAAAATAATGCGCTGAAATTTAGAGAGTGGAGTCAAATTTGACCCCAGGATAGTATTTGAGGGTCATGTGTGGATCATCTAGTGTTTGCATTTTGAAGTAGTGGTTATTTTGAGTCTGGCAACACTTCAGTCATTCGTGTTTTGACAGAAAGTTAGTTTAATAATCGACATTAACGAAATGGGTTGATTTACGCTCGAACAATACTGGGAAATATCAAAAAGTTATTTCCACAATGGTGAATCCCCTATCTAAATTGTTAGAAATTTACGTAGAAAATTCCATAGAAATGAAATGCCTCACGGCAATTTATGGATAATTTTTTCGTGATAACTGGATCGTTATTTGATAAAATAACCCGTTGATGTTGTCGTGCAATGAGCACACCTGAAAACATTGCTGCTGTAGCCCAGAATGTGAGTGAACATCAACCCAACATCGTGCTCAAGAACTGAACATTTCTCGCACTTCTCTGAGGAGAATTTTGCATAAAAACCTCGATATGAAAGCTTACAAAGTTCAAGTAGTGTAAGAAGTAAAGCCTGATGACCATTCGATGCGTTTCCACTTCGCTTAGCGATGAAGCTCATTTTTACCTCGGAGGACAATTTTTGTGGGGATCTGTTAAGGATAAATGTTACACTTACTATCTAGAAACGATTGATGCCCTGAAACACGAAATCTAAGTTGCCATTCTTGAGATTTAGCCTCAACCAATCGACAATGTACTGAAAAATTGGCTAGATGGGGTGGGGTACTGTAACTAGTCAAGGCGGTCATTTCAATGATACCTTTTTTTCGTTAGTTCATGTCAAGGTTTAACCTTTCTAATAAACTAATAACACCCCATATTATCATCTTCCACTTTGTTACACTTAGTCTGAGACACCTTTCATTAGAAAATACTTTTTTTTTTCTTTTGAAAATTGAGATTTTCAATCTCTAGAGTCCATGCGCATTCAGCTACAATCTAGCTTTTTGTGGAACGAACACCCTGCGTTCTCTTGTCTATCCTCAATGGAATTCCACTTGCCGTTGACCCTAATTACGTTCCAGATTCACCCTATTTATAAAACAGAAAACGAGTAGCAGTCGCATTCCTACGTCAAAATAATTAGGAAAGTCGACTTGTTTATGTCTACGGGATGTCTCATTATTTTTAGTCTTTCCATAACCTAAGTAAGGATTGCATTAGGACGAACATTTGCCAATTTCATGGAAACATTAATCCTTCAACTGTAATGGTGTCCGATTGGAAGCAGCATTCCAGAGTTCATCATTTGTCTGCGGTGGTCTGAAATCGATTCCCGAATCGACTAGTCATAGATGCTTCTTTTGTCTTGTATGAAAGGAAACTATTTTTCAATGTAGTCCCCTAGAACTTCAATTAATTTGTTAGATCGAGAAATGAGCTTCTCTAAACCTTGTGAAAAATATTCTTCCGGCTTCTCCTCAAAATAGGTATTGATTGCTACCTTCAGTTCTTCATCGTCGAAAAATTGCTTTCTACGAAAATATTTTTTCACATTTGGGAATAGATAGTAGTCACTGGGGATCAAGTCTGGACTGAAAGAATGATGAGTAAGTTTTTCGAAGCCACATTCCCGCACAGCAATCTTCGCCACGCGGGTCTTGTGAACCGGCGCGTAGTCGTTGAGCAGCAATACCCCAAATGTGACTTTTCCTCGCCTTTTTCCTTTCCTTGCTTCTCTATGATGCTGTTGTGATGATTTTACCCTTTTCAGTGTATTCTATCAATAAAATACCTTTAGAATCCCAAAGGACCAAAGCCATTATCTTTCCAGCGGATGGGCTGACTTTCAACTTGTTTGGGGGCTATGCAGCCTTTTCAATCTACTGCATGGACTCTTGTTTACTCTGACGGTCATAGAGTTGAACCCACGTCTCATCCCCAATAACCAGCCGGTTGAAAATTTTTGATGGGTCTTCTGCTCAGAGCACTAAAAACTCCTTACAACACTCGACTCGTATTTGCTTCTGAGGTGCGGTGAGCATTCTCGGTACCCATCTTGCACTGACCTTTGAGTGGTTAAGATGAAGGATAGCATGTGCGGTACCCACGGATTGGTTTGTTATCTCTGCTAACATCTTGATTTTTATTCTGGCGACTGCAAGTACCAGCTTTTCCACTTCTTTCACATTTTCTTCAGTAGTACCGCTAACGGGCCCGCTCGAGAGACGGTCGTCTTCAATGCTTTCTCTGTCTCTTTTGAATTCACTTGAGCACTTTTGAACGGTGGATAACGACAGGGTACAGTCTTGGTAAACAGCAACCATCTCTTTTGAATGATTTTTTGACTTTTTCCCCGCTTACTGAGGAACTTTATAACGGCGCGATGCTCGATTTTCTTCATCATTGTGACGTCAGTCTTCTGGTCGTCTTTCACTGAGACTAGAAAACTAATCATCGTAAATTAGTGAAATTTTATATTTATACCTTCAGATAGTGTCATGCGTGATTAGATTACGCATCTTATTAGCAAATCAGGCCGATACCGAGAATACATTGAACACCCCTCGTATGTCATTCAGGAGGACACAGCAATTGAGGAATTTACCGTTTAAAACTAGAAAAAGTGTAATTTATCACAAAAAATTCGAAAAATCAGTTATTGACTATGCAGTTTGGATACTGCATAGTATTCTTACTGAAGGCAGGGAATGAAATGTTTTTCTTCTTTTCACAAGAAACCAACATCTATCTCGAGAAACTTCGGGTAATAACCATATTTCCTGTATGTTTAGATCTAATACGTTTTCTCACTAAACAAGAGTTCTTAGTATCAAATCTAAAAGGTAGAGAATGGGGCAGTGGAAACCGACGTTTTTCAAATATTTATAAAATTGTTCATTTTCATGTTCAAAATTTTCATTTATATGTTCGGGTACGTCAGTTCATAGCATTTATGTTACTCAATGATGAAAAACAACATCTTACATGTGAGGGCCACAATTAGCGTTGCACCGCTGAAACCGTTCTTGGAAGTTGGTCGCCACTGCACACCAAACGTCAACTTTTCGGCCTTTCGTGTAATTCTCTCCTATTTTTTTGGTCCAGTAATGGCTGTTCTGCTATATATTATATATTTTATGCTGTCCAGATGTAAAGGCTTAATACGACATGAATACAATGTGTTTCTATTTTGATCAAAGAGTACTTCCATCTCATGCGCGAAGGTTAGTTGTTAGTCCGGTGCTTTTAGTTTCTTTTTGGATAATTTCATAGTTATTATGGAAATTATGCAAAATTCATTCAAAGGACTGGCATATTTTGATGTTTGAAATATAACTCTGCTGGCGTTCTTGAATTTTTTCACAAAGAATCTACCTGTTTAACCAATATGGTTAGGTTAGGTGCAGTTATTTCAAGTCAACTCCAGTTTTATTGTCTTTATTTGTTTGATCTTTGTTATTTTTTCTCATGAATTCCTGAATCATTAACAGTTCTAAAAGCTGCATTCGAATCAAATTTTATTTTAAAATACTTGGCAATATTATCTGATATTCTATTTACGTAAGGAATGGAAATGTATCTTTTAGTCAAATCTTTTGTAGCAGGCTCAACTAAATTCACTACAGGTATCTTTTTTTGTTTAAAATTTTGTCCAGTATAATTGGATGATATTATTAGGCAAATTGCATCCAATAACGGCTATAGTGCAATTATAATAGACCTAATTTAGATAAAAAATAAAAAGAAAATTGCATTGAATTCGGTTTACCTTCCACAAAAGATTTGACAAAAAGGTAAACTTCTATTCCTTACGTAAATAGAATATCAGATAATATCTGTATCACTTTATTTATGGTTATTTGTATGCCTTGTTGCATATGATTTTTCTCATCTTCATTTCCGAAAACCTTTAGTTATTTTTATCTCATTATTTTTCAAGTTTTAAGCCATATAAAAAGTGAAGGTTTAATTTTAATAGTTGATTCAAAATGTAAATTTGAAGAAGCCTGAGTGTTTGCGAAACAATTGTCGTTAAGTAATGAATTATAGAAAAAATCTTTATTATTTTATTTCATTATCTAACCAAGTCATAAGCCGGTATGAAATTTTGTTTATTTATTATCTCACAATATACGTATCAGAGTAAGTTGAAGCGGAATAGTCAGATGGAAAATAACAATTCTAATGTTGTATTTTTTGCTAGGAGCGAAGAGAAATTTATTGGTGAATTTTCTTAATAACAACTCACCATATTTGGTGAAAATTCGTTCCAGATGAAATGAGTTACGTATGAAATTAACTATTACACAGGGATATTCGTTCTGAATTTCACAGATACGAAGAAAGACGGTGAAAATGTATATTATGACAATTTTTCTTTCAGATGTTTACCAACGTGTTATTCAATACGAGTGCTTCGGACTGCAAACTCATCAATAACATTCAAGTTGTTTAAACACATGAATGGTCGATAAATTAGCAAGCTTGCATCCTTTGTCTGAAATATGAGACTCGTTTAATTTCGTGTTCATTAATTAATTCAGTTGAATGAACGGCGTGTGATGCGAAATATAAGCTAGAAATATTTTAAGTATATTCTTAATGGATCAATAATATGAATCCTTCCCAATAATGATCGTTTGCTTAATTATGATAGTTTAGGGAAAAATAAATCAATAATTTTTTCGTTAGATAGCTGTAATGGTCGATATCTCGTAAAATATCGATCAAACAACTTCAGATTTATGCTCGTTGTCAAGATGATATTTCACATTCAAAAAATTCTTTTACTGTTTTTGTCTGCTCCTTTTAGTTGTAAGTGGAGTGTTCAAACTGGAAGGGAACAAAGACAAAATTATGTACATTTTACAGTTTTTCTTTGATAAATGCGAAAATGTAAGCCAGGCAACTAAAATTGTGAAAGGTGTTAATGGCCGCGATACTGTAACAGCTAATTACGCGCAATTTTGATTTCTTCGATTCTGTTCAGGTATCTAAGGTTAGTTTCAAGGGGGTAACCCCTGTGCTGCAACAAACACCCTGTATTGCCACTGTATTGTACAACTCAGCCCTTCATTCCACCTCTACGGTGAACCTAGAGCCCCTGTCGTGATGAACTTCCCCACCACACGGCCCAGTGACACGGTGTTCCGTGCCTTTCGCCTCTTACGAAACCCCACGTTCGGATAAGAATATTTTTAAGCCGTTCCTTCACGGACACACCCAAATCGGACAGTTCTGCAGTTGTGATTAAAGTGGCCTTCATTGGGTTTATAGTTCCCATGGCGAAACAGAAATCACCCTCTGCTTCCAGTATAGACTGGAACTAGGACTGGACTAGGATACTAAGGCGTCATAGTTTCCCTCCTCTTAAAGCTAGCATAGATCTTATTCTGACATATTCGCCCTTATGGACAGAGTACCTGCAATGGGGTAGAACCACGCCAGTTCTATGTGTTACAACACCCACCCCAACCCAAATCGTACAATTGGAAATATGTTAAAAAAAGTCTTGAATTTCACGCAAAAACCGTTGTTGGGCAACCTATTATGAACATCTCCTATTCAGCTGCTGAGAGAAAATGTTGTAGATGACCTGAACTTCCATACAATTTATATTATTGATTAGTTGTTTCATCTTCCCTTTCACATATACTGGTATTCGTATTTAAGACACTAAATCAATCAATTATTCTCATTCCGTTTAAATCCACTTAATTCAATCAACAATGGGAACGTTCGAAGAATTCTTGCGGAGTTTAAAGGCATGTTGTTGACATTTTCGAGTGTTTGTCTCCGAGGAACATAATTTACATTTCGTAGAGTCCATCATGCCATTTAAGATTTTCGTGGGAGTTTTGCCATATTTCAAAAAGCGATAGCGTCCTCAAATCGAAGGCAACGAACCGGCCTTTACATACATACTTTGTTCTTAATGATACATAAAATTTATGATATGAAACCCACCGTGATCGGGTATTTGTTCGGAAACAATGTTATAACGTTATGCAAAGATAATGTTTATAACCTGTTTGTTTTAACTTTTATTGCACTGAAATTACCGTATGGTATGAGGGAATCGTAGTGTGAATGGTAATTCGTGGAAAACCTTGTGAAGCATTCATCACAGTTAAATATATTCTGGTATCTACATCTCAGAATTATATTGTCTGTATGAAGAATTTGGGTAAATACTATACTAGGGAAATAACGACAATATCCAACCAAAAACATAAAAATCAGAATTATTCTGTAGAACCTCTACATTATGTAATTAAAAAAATTGAAATCGAAATATCTGAGAAAAACTTTCTATATATTTTCCATTAAATTTGAAGAATCGGGTGTATTCTTCAGAGTGATAAAACTTTAAATTTAAATAAAACACATTTAAATTAAGAGTGAAGCCAAATTTTCTTTTTATTTGAAAGATAATTTTATGTCATTTGTTTCAAAAATAATTTTCGGCATATGTCCACCACGACTAGCTCTGAGGAACCGAATTCGACCAGACCAATTTTGGACCACTTTTTCCAGAAATTCGGGCCTTATTTTATCAATAACACGAGTTATGTTGGCTTCCAAAGCGTCTTTTCTTTCTGGTTTATCAGCATAAACCAATGACTTGACATAAGCCCAAAGAAAATAATCCAGTGGAGTGATGTCGCATGATCTTGGAGGCCAATTAATTGGACCATTTCTCGAAATAATATTATCGCCAAATCTTTCCTTCAATAAATCAATTGTTACGGTAGCAACATGAGATGTAGCACCATCTTGTTGGAACCAAAACACTTCTGGGTCGATACCATTCAAATTTTGAAACAAATAACCATTGATCATCTAACTTTAGCGAGCACCATTCACTGTAATATTAGCTCCAGCATCGTTTTTAAACAAATTTGGACCGATGATGCCTCCAGCGTGTAAAGCACACCATATAGTGCATTTTTCAGGATGCAATGGAACCTGCAAAACTTCTTGAGGATTGTTTTCACCCCATATACGGCAATTTTGCTTGTTTATATAGCCGTTCAACCAGAAATGAACTTCATCACTAAACACAATTTTACGATAAAAAAGTGGATCAACTTCAAGCTGTTCTAGGGCCCAATCAGCAAACAAACGACGCTTATTATGGTCAAGTGGCTTCAGTTCTTGAACCAGTTGGATCTTGTATGGGTATAGACCAAGATCTTCACGCAAAATTTTCCATGTGCTGGATGCACAGAGTCGAACTTGTTGTGAAGAATAGACAAATCTGGATCGTTATTAACACTATGATTTACATCAGTGATATTTTCTTCTGTACGTACAGTTCTTCGTCTTGTTGTTGTTGTTGTTGCATCGAGTAGCAACAATGTTTTCTGAAATCTATTAATAGTTCGATTAATAGTGCTCTATAAGTTTGGCGCTGATTTTGAAAATAATTTTGAAAATAAATTTCAACAATTTGTAAACGTTGATGCGGCGTGAGTCTTTCCAGGTAATTTGTCAATGCTTACTGAACAGAAATGTCAAAACAACTTGTTTTCTTCCTTCTCTCAAATCACAGTTATCCCTATCGAAAGTTCTATCACTCTAAAAAAAACACCTGATACATCCCAGAACAATATTCTCTCTATAAAGAATTTGAGGAAATACTATACTAGGGAAATAACGATAATATCCAACCAAAAACATAAAAAACAAAATTATTCTGTAGAACCTCTACAGAACTTACTTACAAAAACTCCAATTAACTGTAAACACTTGACTAAACGTCGAGGTACACCCGAAACTATCGGATCTCCATCATTTTCGGTGATGGTAGTACAGGACTGTAGAACTGACTGAATTAAATCATACTTATTTTGTGGCCCTGCTCGTTCAACTTCAATCTTCATTGGTCCCCATATGTTTTCAATGAGACTAAGATCTGGTGAAGCTGCTGGCCACGAAATGATTTTCACTTGGTGTTCTCGCATCCAAGCTTGAGTATAGGCCGAAGTATGACATCTTGAATTATCCTGCTGAAAACGCCACCCCTCTGGATATAAAGCATGCGTCGTTTCAAGGAGAAAATCGTTTAGAATGCCACAATACTGTTCACTATTAATGGTGATACCATCAACTATACAGAGAGGCGTAGCACCACTCTGAGATATTGCCCCCCAAACCATTATTTTGATGAGATTTCATGGAAATGGTATCTGACGATAGCTGAAATCATGTTTTTTCAAGGTACGACGAAATAAGTGCCTCATCAATTTAGCACAATAATAAATGAAAAATGGACCAATTTTTCAACTTTCCAATTGGATCAATTTCGTAACAGTTCCGATACTTTAGGCGCGTTCGGTTTCTTTTTTTTTGCGGTCGACAACGTGATATTAAAGTTGACAGATTTGGATCCCTATAATTCATCGTTGAGGTGAACGCACTTTTCGATCGAAAATTATTCATGATTTAATGAGCCCATATTCAAATCCTATTATCGAGAGATTAATAGCAGTTTATTTTATTGGGAATTCGAGACGTGGGCTTGCACTTTGCGAGAGATTTTCACAATACCTGGCTTGGTAAAGGTCCAAATTAATTATGTGCCTTTTAAATAGATATTCCAATTTTTTTATCATTGATACCTACGCAATTTAGTTCGATTGGTGTCGAACGTTTGGAATATTCTAGAAATATTGTCAATTTTTTTCAATAAACTCGATATTAGTGTTCCGTCTCATTAGAGACGGCCCTGTCGTTCGAAATTATTCTGTCATTCGATACTTAGGTCTTTTACGTTAATATGCGATCTAGCATTATTATTATTATTATTATTCGTAATAGTTAAAGTGTCGGTCGCAATGTAGCCTTTGCTACATCATGCATTATTATTCGTGATAATCGAAGTGTTCGCATGTAGCCTTTGCTACATGCATTATTATTCGTAATAGTCAAAGTGGTCGGTCGCATGTAGCCTTCGCTACATCATGCATTATTATTCGAATAATAGTCAAAGTTGTCGCATGTAGCCGTAGCTACATTATGCATTATTCTCCGAATAGTCAAGTTGTTCTTTTGTAATTGTACAAGCTTAACGCGATTGCTGTAAACATAGCAATCCACCATCATATACAGTGATACCAAAATATATTAGTTTGTTTTGTTATAAGTGTTTTACTTCCTCATCATCGTTGTGGTTTCTCATTATTAGATAAAGGAAACAGTAGACCACCGCACATAGAGTGTTCTTTGAAGTCAAAATCACCGCTTATAATCAGAAATACAGTCCAGAAGAAGCCATTGGAATTAATCATCGAGATTAATTAATTTGCAATTGTCTATTATTTTGAAATAATAGGTAAATACTACGGTAAACAAACCGTGGTAAACATTTTGGTCCTTCGAGCTGGATATAAACTGACCGTGGTACGAAACACTTAGCTACCTATTGAGTGTATTAAATTACTTATTCTTCTGTAAGGTTGTCAAATCTTTGCCAATTTCAAATATGAATGATTATAGGATTTTTTTAATGACTTTCAAAATTGTTACAATTATATAGTTTTGGTGTCTATTAGTTTTGAGCATTACCTTTTGTAAAACTTGGAAAGCAGAAGCATTCATTTGTGACCTATTCCGCTTTACTATTTCCGAAAGAAGTGGATCAACTTCGAGCTGTTCTAGGGCCCAATCAGCAAACAAACGACGCTTATTATGGTCGAGTGGCTTTAGTTCTTGAACCAGTTGGATCTTGTATGGGTGCAGACCAAGATCTTTACGCAAAATTTTCCATGTGGTGGATGCACAGAGTCTAACTTGTTGTGAACGTCGACGAATAGACAAATCTAGATCATCATTAACACTATGATTTACAGCAGCGATATTTTCTTCTGTACGTGCAGTTCTTTGTCTTGTTGTTGTTGTTGCATCGAGTAGAGAAAATTTTGTCCGAAGTCTATCGATGGTTCGACGAATAAGCTGCTCTGATAGACGATTAGGTAAACCATAAATTTCACGAAGTTCTCTATAAGTTTGGCGAATAGAATACTGATTTTGAAAATGAATTTCAACAATTTGTAAACGTTGTTGCGGCGTGAGTCTTCCCATGATAATTTGTCAATGCTTACTGAACAGAAATGTCAAAACAACAAGGCTTCTTCTACCTTCTTTCAAATCACAGTTATCCCTTTCGAAAGTTCTATCACTCTAAAAAAACACCCGATATAATAGGAAGATTGAACAAAGTTTCTTGCGAAAAAAGGTTTAGAGGTGGCTTTTTCTACCCCTTGCAATCATAGAGGAACACCACCAAATTTTTTTTGAGTGCTGTCTCGCCCGCATAAAATGTCTACTTATATTCATTCTTGTCAGATTTAGGTTTTCAAGAAAAAAATTTAAAATTTGTATTTCGGGCGCCATCTTTAGGCTTAGCAGGGGGGATCAAAAAATAATGTTTATATGAAAGATCCACCCTTTTTCTTGATAAGGAATCACTCCCTAATTTTTTTCGTAACTATTCATATATATCCTGTATATATGAATTCCAACCCATGTAAATATTTATATTAATTATATTATTTATTAAAATAAATTAATTCCCCTGATCTGTACCAAAATTCATTAATAAGGAGTATGAGCTATGGTAATAAAAAGTTCTAGAAATCGAGTCAGTGTAACATACATCTGTATAACACATCTATATTCAAACAAACTCGACAAGATTTTGTAAATAACAGAGGCAAATTGCAGATTTGCGCACGTTTCAAACTGATTGGTTTTCATCAATGCAATGTATGCTAGTGACTCCAAATCTGTCCAGTATCCATATACACAGAGACTTTAAGATATCAATAATAAACTATCGCCATCTAGAGTAAGCAAAATGCATACACAAAGACTCTAGGATATTAATAATACACCAACGCCATCTAGAGTATGCAAAATACATACAAAACAAACCTTTGCGAGTTAATTCAAGTAAAGAAATGTATTCTCGAAATTTTCACGTTACTAACGCGGAAAGATCAACTGAATTAATTTATTTGAATAAGAGTATGCTAATTTTTGAGCATTTCGGCAAATTATGGTCTGATACGAGCATGAGGAAAGTTTATTCTGCGTTGGTAACGTGAAAATATCTAGAATACATTTCTTCATTTGAATTTACTCGCAAAAGTATGTCTTGAATGTATTTTGCATTCTCTAGATGGCGCTAGTGTATTATTAATATCTTAAACCATCTGTGTATAGCGAATATAGATACTGGACAGATTTGTAGTTACTAGCATATATTATTGCACTGACGAAACCAATCATTTTGAAACGTGCGCATGTCTGCAATTTGCCTCAGTGATTTACACAATCTTGTCGAGTTTGTTTGAATATAAAATTGTTATACAGATAAAATAGAAAAAGGCTTTTTACTTGATAGAAGAAGTATAACAAAATTCGAATATCAAAACAGATTTAATCTGTTAGTCTTCTACAATTTTAATTTGAAAAAAAAATGTTTATTCAAAAAACTTTTAGTATTAAATTAATGTCTACAGTAAGCACCGCTTATATTTAATAGACGTATATAATCAAAACTCAATATACAATGTCAAATAGAATAAATAAACCACCAAATATAAAAAAGTCATTCAAAATCAATAAATAAATATTTGAATTAGACAAAATTTTGTTTCTGATCTTACCATAATGAAACCAATTCCTTTTCAAAAACATAAAACACAACTTGGGGATTTCTCAAAAAATATAATTTATTTGAAATATTTAATATATTTAAATATTCAAATAAGTTAATTCAAAAATATCTCAAAACATGCACTATTTCTTCAAAAAACAATTAGAATTCGGATAATCTCTTCATCGGCCCTAGATAATATTTAAAACATCAAAATCAACTAACAATCAGTATATTTTACCTTAGAGTGAAACCGGAACTTGTTTAAAACAGACTAACTTTAAAAATCCAGATAGTCTATGTTCGTCACGAAATCACAGAAAACGATAAAGTATTATAAGGTTTTCTTTAAACCATTGACATCCCATAATGAGATTTATTCAAGACTAAATATAATTATATATTATGTATAAAATAAAATAGAAAAAGGATTTTTTACTTGATAGAAGAAATATAACAAAATTTGAATATCAAAACAGATTTAATCTGTTAGCGGTGCCTATTGTTGACATTAATTTAATTCTAAAAGTTTTTTGAATAAAAATTTTCTTGAAATTGAAATTGTAGAAGACTAACAGATTAAATCTGTTTGGATATTCAAATTTTGTTATACAGATGTAGGTTACATCGTCTCGATTTCTAGTACTTTCTAGTACCATTACTCCTTATTAATGATATTATTTTATTATATTTGAAACAATGTGGAACCATTTGATTGAAAACATTTGAACTCCTAATTCATTTCGAAGGAAATATAAGAAAGTCACTAGGTTCTAATTCAGGGCTTTACTCTGGACGACTTCAAACGACATTGTCTTTATAAAACAAAAATATCTTATGAAGAACGTGCTATATAGTCTCAACCATTTTTTCATTCCATATATGAGTAACGGTTTTATTACCAAAATATTCACGAGTGTACAAAAAATGGCATTCGCGACGGTATCACTTTGTGAAATGGACAATTGTAATATGAGCCCTAAAACGTAGCCTGAATCATCCTTTTAATTCATACGATCCATATATCGCGATTATGCCCCATGGGACGAAAACAAGTTGTGGGTGTCGCTTAATAACGCATATTGTACGAAAATAGGCACATATTATTAAACAAAGTGGCGTGCACAGCATCGGTAACCGTCGTACCGATTTCATTTTTCTTCCGCGTGACAATTAGCCCTCTAATTATGTCCATATCTGCGAGACAATTAGCGATTTCCGCAATTATTGAATTATGAATTATGAGCTCCGCTGAATATTAACGATCTTTTTTTCCGTGTCTGGTGCTTTCCTTTCACATGGAGGCTAATGGAGGGATTATGGACGTGTTATTATATGCAATTAATAATTTATATCGCCATCAAGTTGTGACAAATAAGTCCGGGGACTGTTTCTCCTTAAACGAATGAATGAGTTATGGTCGCATCTGGAAAAGATAAGCGAGGAGATGGGATTGGATGTCTTCTATTTTTGTGCCCGTTATCCTTTACGATGATTCGAGATGAGAGTACTCATATCCTGGAGGTCTTTTTTTTGCAGTTGAAAGATTGAATTGCACCGTTATAGTTATAGGGCATCCAATTAGTGCTTTAGGCAAGGGTGAAACTTGTCAGAACTGGGTATGGAGCCTCCTTTATGTAGATGGTGGGCCATCTAGAGTAATTTTGAAGAAATGGTTAGTTGATTCTTTCAACGCTTCTGTCATTCGTATTTCGACAAAAAGTTAGTTTTATAGTTGACACAAACGAAATAGGTCGATTTACGCTTGAATGAAACGTAAAATGATCGTAACGTCGTTCGACGTTGTCCGATGCCAGCTCTCCAGCTCTTTCTGTCGTTCCATTGACCCTGTCTTAGGTCTCATGCGCTCATGGCCTTCACAACACCTTCAGTTCAAGTCTTCTTTGGTCGTCCTTGCATAGGGAGTCATTTAAAAGCTTCTTTAGGAAGTCTTTGCTCATCCATTCGCTGCAGATGTCCATACCAGAAAAGTTGTTTTGCTTCCACATCATTGTGAAGTATTTCCCCCACTTTCATCTTACTGCTTATCTACTCATTCCTGATATTTTGAAGGCGTGATACTCCCAATGATGTTCTGAGTTCATTCATCTCAACTGTCTCCAACCGCCTTTTATTTTCTTCTGTTAGTCTCCAAGTATCAGCGCCAAACAGTTAGTTACTTTTTATCATATATCGCCAGTTTTCGCTTTTTACCAATGTAAGTGCTCCAAACTATACTATTCAAGCATCCAATGATCTTTCTTGTCTGGCTTATTCTTTGTCTGATCTCTCTGCTGTCGCCTCCACTTGAATCAAACAGTACGCCCAAGTATGTATACTTGGGTACTACTCAGTCTTCTTCACCATTTTCCAATTTGATGTTGGCTGCATTTCGTCTTCTGCGTGTTCATTTCAAGTTCCCAAACTTCATATTCCTCCTGGAGTTTTCTAGCCATATATTTCAAATCATCTCTGTCGTTGGCAATGATGACCTGGTCATCCGCGAACTGCAACGAGTACAAGCAGGTGTCATTCAGTTCAATTCCCATTGGTCTACATTTCTTCTTCCACATTCTCAGTGCCAAAATATGTATATATATATATATATATATATATATATATATATCATTGCAAGTCAATAACACAATCGCAAAAATTCACTATCGATAAAGGTCTACGACAGGAATATATTATATATAAATCTATATATCCCTGTCGTAGACCTTTATCGATAGTGAATTTTTGCGATAGTATTATTGACTCGCAACGATTGCCCTTTAGTATAAATTGGTCAGACAGGTAGATCATTCAAGAAAATAATCCAAGAACACCAAAGAAGTTACATATCGGATTCCGTGCATTCGACATATGCTAATCATCTTAAGGAAATCAGGCATAATTTCAACAATAACTATGCAATTATCCACGTCGAAATCAAAAGTTCTAGATTAAGACTTAGAATTTCTTGAAATCAACAGGTACAATTCCCGTGAAATCCTTTAAAATGAACAAACAGATGTTGATAAATCCCCATTACTGAATATCTTTTCCTAATTGCATTTTTTGCGGCAAACTCCAATAAACATCCTTAGTTTTTATGACTTGTTTTTCCATTATTTTGTCACGTACTTAACTGTATTCAAACTCTGTTACACTGGACACCATCAGCCAGTAGATACCTGAAGAAGCCTCATCGTGGTTAAGCAATTGTTGTATTATAAACATTTTTGTGGACATTTAAATACTGTCTCTTGTATATTTTTCAATTAAAATTAGTTCCCACCAACTAGAGACCGAATCAATCAAACATTTATATTTTTCGAACTTATAATGGACAAAAAACTGATAGTATTGCTGAATATTTAAAAAGAAAATAACATTTTAATATATTATTTGAATCTAATTAGGCATTTCAATTGAAAACAACGTCATTTCAAAAATAAGAGATTAAAGAGTCCTGTTGAAAGGTTCAATGTCGCCGAAGTGCTTCTGGGCATACGGAAGTACTGCGGCCTCGAGAATGTCGCACTGATAGACTTCTTGATTGATTTTGACCCCTTGATCCACGAAAACCAAGGGTGTTTTTGCCGCTGGCGCAAATTCCGCCCCAGACCATGACGGATTGCGGATTTTGACGATGTTCGACGTACCGGAAGCCTCTGCGGGCCAGACTCTGTCGTTTTGGTGGTTGTAGGATTGTTCTACTGAAAAGCTTCAGGTCTGTGAAGAAAATGCGCTACCATTGCTGACCGGTGGTGAGACGAATGAGTTGTGTTGGATCTTGTATGGCTTCAAGTTGAGCAAAATACCAATTCCGCAATGACGCTTACCTTGATGAAACAGCTCCAAAACTGCATTACGTATGTTTGACATTCTAACACCCTGCAAAATAAAGTAATATCAAACTGAAAATTCACATGTTAGTACAAGGAAGTGTAGAGAATCTAATAGAAAAAAATTATTTGGCTGCACTGAAACACTTTTGTTCAGAACTCAGTAAAATTTGTCCGAAGTTTTTCTTGTCACCCTGTAATGTAGTTTGAATGATTATTAATCACTTTGTTCGAGTGGACTGGTCATTAGTTATGCGAACGGGGCAATATAAATAATGCTCAAATTGATCACTTTGCCCATAATGCACTCTGCACTTCCTACGTTTTTTATTTTATATTAAATTTGCCGGGAAATGTGTATAAGAATCGTTTGTATGAACAAATTTTTGTTCGTTTTAAAGTTATTGTATATTATATCTCGTGTTATCATATTCAATATGTATAAAGACTTGAAATATGCCCTATGTATTCTTTCTGATTTATAATATTTCTCAATCAACTGCCCATATAATCCCATTCTCAATTACCTTGTTACAAGATTCTTGTACAAATCTCTTACATGCGGTGGCACGGCTTCTCCATATCGGGATACGAATTCACTTTCCCATATGGATACCCGTCTTTCACGAAATGACAATCCTGACAAATGCAAACCGGCAAACTAGTTTCTAATACCGACCGAAGATATACGATGATATGGGAATACAACCAGTTCGATAAATAAGAAATAATTGGACACAAGTCAGAACACAACGTATTAATACAATTCTGATAGATACGACAAGGATATTTATCATTCACCCTCTGCGAGAACTGTTGAGCCGGGCGAATAATTAATCACCATCCCATAAAGAATCGAATCTGCCTGCTGTACGGGTGCGGTCGAATCGAGCACAAAAATGTGGAACACGGTAGTGGAAAATCATTAATTTCGCGTACGTACGTTCAACAGTTTCCAACAGAAAGTACACGATGATCTCGAATACTTTTTCGATTGGTACAAGTGGGATTCGAAATTGAACCCTGTGGAACTCCTTTGGGTAAATAAAAGGTATCCCAAAAGGAACAGAAGGTGTGAATCAAAAACAAAATATTTCTTATAAAGGTTAAACTTTCGAATAAAATGAACAAAATTCATTGTTTATTATCATTTTTCATTAATAAGGTAGAACAGACGTATTGAAAGTAAAGGGTCTTTCATTAACAGCGCCCCATTTTGTGTTGTAAGTAAAACACATAATTTATTCGAAAATAATTGAAATTTTTATCTCATCATAAAGTACAATGGATACCTTTAGGTATGAAACAAAACTTCATTTAAATGTCCACCACGGAAATCCTGGCAGGAATGAAGTTGTTGAACCCAATTTTCCATTACTCTCTCACACAAAACAGATCGTATGTTATCAATTACTCGTTCAATATTGATCTGTAAAACGTCGAAATTCGCTGGATGATGGCTATAAACCAATGACTTAATGTAACCCCAAAGAAAGACGTCCAATGGAGTTGAATCGCAGGAACGAGACGGATAATTTATCGGTCCATTTGTTGAAATAATCGAATCATCGAATTTTGTTTTCAATAAAGTCATTGTGTCATTGGCAGTATGACAAGTGGCACCGTCCTGTTGAAATCACACGTTCTGCAAATCAAGACGAACCAATTCAGGCCATAAAAAATCAATCAACATTGAACATTAACGTTTTCCATTGACAGTTATCGCCTCATGAGCTTCGTGGAAGACCATTGACTCCTCCAGCATAAAATCAGCACCAAACAATAAGTATGTCAGAATGTAATGGCAGTTCTTGATAGTCTTCAGATTTACACCACTCCAAATACTGCTTGTTAACATCCATTTCACCAGAAGTGGGCCTCATCGCCTAAAATGATTTTCTTTTGGAAATCTGCATCATTTAAGAGTTTTTCTAAGCACCAACCTGAATACACGACGCTTTAAATGATATGTTGGTTTGAGTTCTTGGGTTAAAGCAATTTTGTATTCGCCACAAAGACGTCTGGGAGATACCTAGTTCTTGTAATCGTCACGTACGGCAGCAATGTTCTCTTCACTTCTTGCATTTCTTTGTCTCACTGACACTGTAACATTATGAAGTTTGTTTCAAACTTCTCCACTAAACGTCCAAGTGTTCTTTTATCCGGAGGATTATAACGACCAAAAATTGGGGAATAACATATCGCTATTTTTCATAATAAATTTGGATTATTTGTAAACGTTGTTGGAGTGTGTACCTTTCCATGATTAGACATTGAGAAACAACTTTCAATGTCACAAATAAATGGCTGCCATGCGTGAGTAATGTCCAGTTAAATATGGGGCGTTCTCATTGAAAGACTCTTTATATTAGGGTAAGTCTATGTTAGGTACACAGTGACCCGAGTTTCGTAATGTTACTACATTTTCTAATTGTGAGTTACAAGTTGGATCTAATGGTTTTATACTGAGAGATGTGTATCTTCTTCGGAATGTCTAGAATATGTCCGTCTGTTCCATAGACATATTAAAAGAGTAAAATAAATAGAGTTTCATACTTGATAGAAGGCATATAAAATTATTTAAATATTTCAATATTAGCCTTCTACGTATTTAATTTCAAAAAATTATATTTAAAAAATATAATTTCAAGAACTAAATTAAATTAATGTCATATAAGTACCACTTATATCAAACGACATATGAAATAAACATTCATTATAAGACATCCAAATGATATAACAAAATCCAATAAATAAAACTTGTTAACCAAAATCCTATATATTAAATATTTTGAGTAGACAAAATTTTGTTTCTGCTCATCAATCTTATGAAAACAGATATTTTTCAAAAATGTTCAACATAATCTCAAGAATTTCATCATAAAACTATCTTACTTAGAATATAATTCAATATTATTGGATATCTAACTAAATTACTTTTTATAAAATCTCAAGATATGTAAAAACATTACTAAAAAACAAGTTTTAATAGAGACTTTTCTTCGTCAATACTCAATTATATTTATATTCAATAAAATATAACATCAATCGCAAAAATCATGAAAATTCATTACCTTTTTCATTTGATTACTTTATTGTGTATTTCTGTCAAGAAACACCTTTAACCATCCAACACTTTTTTTTATACATTTGAAAGTAGGTATAACGTTTCCGAGAATCTAGTTCAGCTAGTTTTTATTTCCAGCAGAGTGAACAAATCAAGGACGACTACCATTTTTGAAGACTGGCTCCTGAAGTGCAGGAGCTATCTTATGGTGTTTTCGGTGGAACTTTTATTAAAATGGGAGTTTTTATGGTTATTTTACACCTACTACTATTAGTTCTCTAAATTTGTCGAATGAAAAAACGAACGCAAATTATGGAGTCGAGCGACGGTCTGTCTGGAAGAGATGAAATTTATGTGCGACAGAATGTTGAATATTTTGAAAATCATAATTTCCACTTTATTGATACTAGTTTACGTAAAGGAGATATACGTGAAATACTTTGAATTTTGCAAGAAATTTTGTATTTTGTGTAAGAAACGTTTCAGTTTTCCCATTTCTTGACTAAATGGGATGATTAAAATTTATTATTAAAGGTTCAAAACAAAACACCGACGGACATAAGACCATGTTAAAGAAAACGTGAAAAATACTCAGTGCATTACAGAACGAACCCGTCTCCATCATAACATCATCTTCAAGTGTGTAGGATTACATTGAAGATGATAGTCGAAACGCGTCGTGTATCACGTTCTTAGTGAATTAATTGTGAACATTTGATGAGGTATATTTTTTATTGTCCGATATACAATGGATTTTCATAACATAAATAAATCATGAGTATTATATATTGCATAAAAGGTTTTCTTGAAAATATTGACGCAAAACATTTGCATGGCATAATGCTTTCCTTCCTTACCGGCAAACACAATTTTCCTCGTACGTAGAAGTCACGCAGTGCTAAATGACACTAGTGTTTGATAGATCATATTTTTTTCAGTCAAAAGTTCTTTGATATGACTCATTATCATGCAACAAGCGTTAACTTTCTTATTCACAACATTCGTGCCCACTAAGACAGTAATATCAACACAACATTAACCGTCCAGCCAGGGGGAATGATATGAACTATTTCCTTCAAGCAATAGAAACAAATTAAACGTCTTTACTCATTATTTCAGATCAGGCTGTTATATGTGTTCATCCAGTCTATATTGGTTTCTGAATTGTATTCGTTTCATTACGAGTTACATTCTTATACTAAAAGTTATGGGACTTTTTTGAATCCTCAATGTCCTTTGAAAAAGGTTATGATCTTTGTTTTGGTATGATTTATTGTCAGCCAATCTTAATGAACCAATCGAAAAATTCTTTTTCATTAGGACATTGTCGCCAACGAATAAAACAATTTCATCTCTAGTAACCAAGGTAAGCAATTACGCTGTAAAAAGAATAGCCCTAGAATGGTCCCCTGGGGTACACCACAGGTCGAAGTTATAGCGTCACTCATCCCACCATCAATCTGAACCCGCTCAGTTTTATATACTCTCTTCTTGCTAAGCCACGGTACAATATCTCTCTTAGGAACGACATTCTGAAGGTCGCTCGCCGTATAAAACCGTGCGTAGTCAAGCGGTACCACGGAACCACATCGGGCACCAATTAGACCGCGAATTGGTTCGGAAACGTGTAATAATGATCGTGTATACCTAATGTTACCTTCAAAGGACGTTCCTAATGACTGGCATCTTCTGCTCGATTGAATTATGGATCTTATTATCTTCCTACTATCGTCCTGGCTTCCGGCGGTAACGTAATTTCAGATCGCGTAGACCGGAGGAAATTAATTTCCCTATCTCTGGATCGATTCTCACATCTACAGGGAGTTCGGAACGCGATGCTCGTTTCGAGAGATCGAACAATGGAGTTAATCTGCACGGTCGTAAGGCCTTGGGTTATTATAGGTAACTGGCTTCCGCCCACTACGTCGGTCACATGGTTGATAAAGTAATTGAGTTATCTTAAGTAAAATATTCTAATTGCAGAAATTGAAAAAGGAAAATTTATCATCGAAAACCATCGCCAGTCTCTTACTGGTATGATACTTTTTTTTATGGACCCTTCTACAGGTTATGGTCCGTTTTCAATTTTTACTGAATATCTAGATTTCCTCGTGATTTCGTCACAGTTACCTTTATCCGACTATATGATACTAAACGATAAATACCCAACCAATTTCAAAATGTTTTTCAACCCAATTCCCTTATTCTCTTTCTCTCCATTCGTCTGATCTCTAGCTTTCCACACCATCTCGGTTGCTTCTAATATGGTTCTCCAGTTCTTGAATGCTCGTTTTGCCATAGATTTAATTCTCCTTATCACTTGACGTCTTCGAAATTGAAGCATTTTGGTCCGCTTAACACAAGTAGATGGAGGCGCAATAAATTATCATTTCTGTACTAGGTAGCTCTCCTAAACCGCTTTTCTTTACGTGTTTCATGATTCCGAACACGTATTGATAATCATTTTCTTGAAGCAGGTTAAATTTTCAATTGAATTCTCAACATGCATACAAGACTAACATATTTTTTTTGTTTCAGGTAAGGAACTAGACAAAATCGATATGGATTGAAGTAAGATATGAGTGAGTTGATTTGTTTTTGTTGGAATATACAGTGAACTATTCAGAGAACTCAACTGTCTCATAAATATAGATAAGGAGTGATCGTTTGGTTTCAGTCTTCCCGCAGTGTGACCAATTAGATCTTTTACGTGTCTATTTTTTTTCCAAGAAAATAACTGACGCTTGCAGAGATTTTCGAAATATCAAACTAAGTTCCTCACAAAACATCTGTTGTTATTTCACAATGCAATTGTCGCAGAGCGTCATCCATATTTTTTTTTGTTGATACTTAAAATAAGTAAGTTAGTTAGTTATTTATGGCGAGCGGGCGTCTGTCCACCCTACCACTGCGTCCGTACGAACTATTGTGGTTCACCTCTAATTTATATCTCCCCGACGAGATCCAGTTTTTGGATAAAACCGATAATCTTGTTCAGGGGCAATTTTTTCAGTTCGCAGTGGGCTATAAAAGCCTGGTCAAAGACCTCGAATCTGATGCGACTCACCGCTGGGCACTTTGAGACGATGTGCCTCGCTGTTTCAGTGTCCTCAAGACACAGCCTGAATTCATCGTCTTCAGCCGGATCGATTTCGTGAAATGCGCTTTCAGTCTGCAGTGACCTGTCATAGTTCCGACAAGTGTTCTTAGTTTGGCCCTATCCAGACCTAGCGCTAGGTTCGCTATTTATATACATATTTTGTTCGAAGCTGTTCCAAGGAACACCTTCGAATGTTTCAGGGCAGAATGGCTCCGCCAGAACTCTCATTCTGCCTGCTATCGCCTCATTAGCCACGTCATGTGGTATTCCCAGGAATGGTTTCGGTTCCAGAGGTAGCGCAGCTCCAGCAAACGCCAGCCGATGTGCCTCCTCGTTACCCAAATAGTTTGAGTGGCTCGGTATCCGAACCAGAGTGACTACGTTATACATACCGAGCCTATTTAAAGCCGTGCGGCAACCCCCAGACTGTCTGGAGGTACAAGAGCTTGATTCCAAAGCTTTTAGTACTGACTGACTATTAGTAAATATTTTGATTTTACCGTGGCGGATTTGCCGTTTTATCAGCAGTTCTGCCGCGGTCTCAATGGCAAATAGTTCTGCCTGGAATATGGTTGCGTTTTGACCGAGACTCAATGAGATGTTAATTCTTGATTTGCTCCCATGGACTTCCGCTCCCGTTCCGTTCGTCGTTCGCGAGCCGTCTGTGAAGAAGCCAAGGTCGGTTCAATAGAAGCTCAGCATGCTGGCTCCATTCGTCCTGGCTGGGGACGATTACATTGAAATGCCGTTCTTGTCTCGTGACTTTTGAAATTAGATCCGAGGGCATCGATAGGGTACTGTTCGTTAAAAGCTCGTCCAGCAGTCCTGAGCCTCCCATCACTATTGCCTCTGGCCTGTAAATCGCCAGTTGATATAGTTTGTATATGGTCCATTCCGCCTCCCTCTGCACGAGTAGGTGCAGGGGTGGGTGGTAGATTTAGTGGGACATCCATGGCTGCCGTGGGTGTGGTGCGAAACACACCTGTAATTGCAAGGCCTGTCTCTGTAATCAGGTGAGCTCATGATGACCAACCGTTTGTTCGCCTTTTTTCCACCACGCTCCACAGCGAAATGATCGCTAGCAGGTCATCAACGAGAAGGGCCCACAGTAAGGGTGAGAGAATACCTCCCTGCGGTCAGCCCTTCGCAGCCTTGAACTCGAAGACCTCATCCTGGTACGAGGTCGTTATTATTCTGCCTGTATGCATCTACAAACTAGCGGGTCGATTCTTCTCGCAGAGATAGCCTCAGCGAGAGAAGCCGGCAGCGTATTGTTAAAAGCACCTTCAATGTCCAGAAACACTTTTAGTGCTATCTCTGGATTATCGAAAGATTGGTTTAATTTTCCGACCAAATTGTGTTATGCAAGTTCTGCCGATTTGCCTGCCTGGTAGGCGTATTCATGAGGGCTTAAAATAAGAACCTCATCTTATTGTTCTTATATCATGAACAGTTTCAATGTGCCAAGTCGATTGTTTAATCGAGAAACCCTGGGGTTCGCACTTATCCACAAAATGAAAAACCGGATATTCTGAGATTTGTGCGAAGATAAAACAAGGAATATTGATAAATTTTATGATATAAATCGAAAACCCGTTACCGTAAACCTAATTACTTTCGTTTTTCATGAGTTCTTCAAATTTCATTCCAACGCTCTACAGACTCTTCCTTGTTTCGTTTTATTATTATTCATTTTACCAAGAAGCACTAATGGCCTCAAAGCACAGAACACTCAGTATATTTAATTACGACTATATTGTTTTTCTCGATACAGAAAAGCAGCACCGGAAATCTAGATCTATAACTGCCACCCACCGAGGTCGCAGTGGCCTGTAGAACAGAGGGGAACTTATTTCTGCGTTTTATGACTTGTGTTATCTGAACAGATCTCGGTATATATAAGGCCGTTGGCTTTGGTCACGGTAACGATTTATTTGTTTACTTAAACACAATTTCCAGTTGTTGGAGGATAGCTCAGCCTTGAAAAATTGAGTCTTCCTTTTCGGGAATCGAAAACAAGCAACAAGGTTTACGCTTTAAACCATTGAAAATAATGAACATCGCATATGCTTAAGAAAGATAGATAATTTCTCAAAGCTGAAGTGAAATGACCTGGTTTATGATTTGGAATTACTTCTATCACCTATGATCGTATGTTCATTGTTTTAATAAATTTTATTAAGAATGGTAGAAGTTATAACGAGATCCATTAAAAAAAATTTCAATCAAATTATTAGATTGACTCTTTTTCTTCTTTATATGAGATGAAGAATCAGAGTATTGTGAACTCTTTATCTTCACTGATTATTACAAATAATTAATTTTGAAAGGTTTTGCAACAAGAGATTACATTTTAAATTAAAGGAACATATACAGCCATTACTATTTGGTAGTTGATCATAATTAAAACAAGTTGTAGAAATTGCTATCTTTTACTACCAATAAATAAATATTTTACACATTTAAAATGTATCAATTTATTTGTAGTAAAACATAGTAATTTCTACAACTTATTTTAATTGAAAGGAACACAGTGCTCCTGCAATAGACACAGATATTTTTATTTCATTTCAAAGTGCAATCTCTGAGGTTAATAATGGAACACCCCGATTGTCAAGTGTCCGCCCCGGCTGTTGTTGCAGACAGTCACATTTTCGCTTTTATGTCGCGAATAACAGCACTATACATGTCTTTTAATTAGGATGACGAATATGAGAATGGTAAATGGGAAGTTTTTCGAATCGGAACACTGCAACATACATATGTGTTAAAGTTCAAAATTTAAATAAAGTCGAATAGGTTTTCTTGATCTTCGGGCATAAGCAACACGTGAATTCTACCAGGTTTTCATATTGGCATGTGAGCATGGCTCTTCACCAAGTGACTGCTCAGGAGTCTCCACAGTCCACCCCTATAGGTAGAAAGTGTGATAAGGATTACGCCATATCATCGCGCGAAGCGAGAACCCCTCCGAAGAGATGAACCCACCTGCTTCCAGTTTGGGCCCGACTCGAAAGCCAGAACCGTATGACTGTTAGCAGCGAAGCACTATTCAACCTCTATTGGTTCTACAAGTCAGTATCCGAGTTGGTTCGTGACGCAACTCACCCGCCGGAAGGAATTCTTATCCAAGCTCCCGAACGCAGTCCTATGAACTAAAATAATCATCAAGATTGATGACTTCTATTCATCCTGGTATGAGCACCGTCCTACGGCCTGCACGTCCTGATCCACCGAACCCATGTGAAGTCATTTGATTGATCCTGGCATCAAGCACTAACGGCTAAGCCATTTTGTCGAGATCCACAAACCCTAAAAAGTTACGCATTGATCCGGGGCCAGGACTAGCCGGTCGAACCGTCAGGTCCCGTTAAACCCTGAGTCATTTCATGAGAATATCCCGAACATGGGGGTTTGCGCACAGATAAATGAAATACTTCCCTAGTCCAACATGCGGAGTTTCAACCACTGCCCCCTCGAGTCCAACACCAATGGGGTTGCCAGGTGGTACAAGTAACAACTGAGGGCAATCCACCCCCCCGAGGTAACGCAGTATGCTACACAAAGCACTCGGCCATTACACAGAATCCGGAGATTTATACTGCGATAGGGTAGAGTACGCCCGTTTTAAGGGAGAAGCCCTGTACTGCGACAGACTCCCTGTCACTGAGTTAATCAACCAGCTCAGCCCTCCATTTCACCAGAACGGCAAAACTAGGGACCTATTCGGAGATCTTCCACCATACAGGTCTAGTGACTGGCGCGAATGGCATTACGTTAGGCAACAAGACTTAACCTTCCATTTCGCCAGGACGAAACTAGGGTCCTAATCCTGATAAGCGTCCCCATCTCGTCAAGATCTAATGCCTGGGGGGCATAAGCAACAGACATGCATGTTTCATAGCTTTGGCTATTCATCAGTGCAATGCTCCGATATCATCGAATGCAACACATCCACGCACTTATATCCGCCCTGCGCAGCGACTCTTCTGTTTTGCCTAACAACAGCACCATCTAATCAACACAAACACACGCTTAAGAGGAAAATCGTACACCAAAAAGTTTATAGTCAAACAATGTCCCTTCCCAAATAAAAATTGGCATGTCTCGGTGTTTTCCAGAAAAACTCATATTTACGGAAATGTCCTGCTGTCCTGCAGTACGTAAAAAATCTTAACATCAACTAAGTTTAAGTGTAAGTAATTTTCATCTGATTGCTATAAGAAATTTTTTGAACATGATGAAATGTTGATAAAAATCTTTATTGCATCGTTTTGCATAATAAATAATATCATTTTCTGGCTGTAGGAATTGTCAAATCTGGAAATAGCTCATAAATAAAAAACGTTAGGTTGCTTTCATCAAATATTCTATTAAAATTTTTATGGTTCATTTGCCACCTACCACAAACGTGACCGTGGATTTAAAGAGTTTTCGTGGGTTTTGTAACCGTACAAACAACCTATTTCAATGACCTGCTTTATGTATATCAAATTTCAATACTTTCCCCATTGCTTAAAACTTGAAGCGTTCGTGAACATGCCTTTTTTGAAATTTTCAATCTATACTTTCCAAAGAAAGCATATTTCAAGAAACAAAGTGAAAAATTCGTTCGCCCACTGATCAGTTTTCGTCTAAACTACATAACCATGGTGAAAAAGGATTTCTAGAACTAATCAACTCGCACGAATATCTGAATATGTTGCAGTCAGTGATGTTGAATTCAAAAATTCCATCTCAATATTTCACGACCGTTGGAGTTGATGGATATTTCATCTCATAATTAAAATAAGTTCTTTCATTTGTTGCCTGTAACCTGTGACTTGAAGACAGAAGAATAATGAAATTCTAATGAAATAATACAATCCGAAAATGTGCTAAAAAGAAAATACTTTTCATTCATTCAGTATTTTGCCGAATTAGAAATATTCTTTGTGATTAAATCGCCAATTGAAGATCCTCTTAATGGGGGTCGTCATGTGGTAATACTTTAGAAGGCTTGATGTTATTTAATATGTAAAAATTGAAAAATTTTGACTGTGTTGTGCACAGAACATAAATAACTTTCACACTAGCCAACACTTGACATCTCTTCCCTATTCAAAAAATGTTTGGGGGGTTGATGTCACCTTCATGAGGGTGGTTTTTTCAAACTGACGATGGAAATTCGTCCCCCTCAAAACAGAAGTTGATCTGTTTTTTTTAAATCTTCGAAAATTCTTCGTTTCTGAGTTCTTGGGGAGGTCAAATTTTCGTTGGGACACCCTGTAAATAAATAAGGTATGCGATATATTTTTATTAATTTTTCTTATTTATCATTTCAAACAGTCGACTGACGATTATGAACGAGATATTCAAACGCTGTTCTGGAGAATGTGCTATACTTAAATTTTTATAGAGCATTTTTTGGAATAGAGTTTTCTATTCGTATGTATTGGCTAAGAAGTTATGTCTACTTAAATAGAAACAGTATTTCTAAGACATTATCGATATATTTTATAACAACATCTCGGTTATTACCTGAAGTGCAGAGTTACAACAAATACTACTCTGTCAAGAAAGTACCGGGAATTTTCAATTAAAACAACATTTTTACATTTAATCGTCAAAATTTATTGGGTCGCCTTCAAAATAGGCTCCATTTGCTCCAATACATCTATGCCAACGGCACTTCCAATTATCGAAACATTTTTTATAGGCGCTTTCCGGGATGGACTTTAGCTCTCGCGCCGAATTTTGTTTTATGGCTTCAATCGACTCAAAACGGGTGCCACGAAGGGGCAATTTTAGTTTTGGGAAGAGGAAAAAGTCGCAGGGAGCTAAATCCGGCGAATACGGTGGTTGCTGAAGCACGTTTGTTGAGTTTTTGGCGAGAAAGTCAGTCACAATCGTAGCTCGGTGAGAAGGCGCGTTATCGTCATGCAAAATCCATGAGTTGTTCGCCCACAAATTTGGCCGCATCTTACGGATACGCTCACGCAAACGTTTCATAACGCCTAGGTTATACTCCTTGTTTACCGTCTGACCCTCTGGAACGAATTCGTAGTGCACCACGCCACGGATATCGAAGAAAACAATGAGCATCACCTTCATTTTCGAGCAGCTTTGGCGTGGTTTTTTCGGTTTCGGCTCATTTTTTGCCACCCATTCCGATGATTGCTGGCTTGTTTGCATATCGTACTCGTAGACCCAGGTCTCATCACCAGTTATAATGCGTTCATGAATGTAGAATCGGAATTACAGCGATCCAGCATGTCTGAAGCAACCTGTTCGCGATGACGTTTTTGAAGAAAATTCAGGTCTTTCGGTACGAGTCGTGCGGCCACCTTTCTCATGTCCAAAATATCAATCAAAATCGTACGTGCGGACTCGTGGGATATCTTAAGATCATGTGCTATCTCTCTCAAGCTGGTACGACGGTTTTTCAGCACCCTTTCCTTAATTTTATCGACGTTATCTTCGATCTAAGCCGTCGATGGGCGACCACTTCACGATCGTCCTGGAAAGCTCTGTACCACTGATATGCACGAGTTTTCGATAGAGCATTATCACCAAAGGCCTTTTGCAACATTTTCAATGCATCGGCACACGAAAATTCATTTGCAACACAAAACTTTAAACAAATTCTTTGCTCAACGTAATCATCCATAGTAAAAATCGGCACGCACTCTGACATCGACTGACTTAATCAGCTGTTGCAAACACACTAGTTGACAGATCCCGCTCAAGCTTGGCATAGTAATTAAGGACAGTGGTACCAACCTAGGAAAAAAAATTTTTACCTGCCCCATTGCCCTGCCAGATTTAAATCGATAATTCCCGGTACTTCCTTGACAGAATGTATATCCTTTCGTTTCGTAATAGTATGTTAATTGTCACCTTTTATCACAACTCTTGATTTGATATCTAATTAGAGATAACAATTTAATGCATAATATTAAATTGAAAATAAATATTGATCTATCACGTATTTCTATTAGCTTGGTAAAAATTATTGAAACCAAAATCGTTAACCCACCACAGCGAAGGCTATGATAAAAAGATTAAAGAAAATTAAACTAAAACACTCTAATTTGCGATAGCGATTTTGTCCGTCCCCATATGAAACATCCTACTTCATAAAGTGCCTCATGAAAGCGCCAATGAAAAGATAAATAAAACTTGTCTTTCCTGAATGAATCTCAAGTTGTCAACCTGATAGTGAAAATGCAAACTCTTACTCCATATCTATTTATTTCAACCTTGCAATTAAAATAGTCACTCTTATTTACAATATAATACAATTTTACAAAGTTAGCTTGAGGTCCGAGATTTACGTAAGGACTTATCTTTGAGGTTCTCCTAGAATATTGTTCTCCAAGGTGTCGGAATGATTGTTCCTATTCTGCATATAATCAGCAGGTGTTCAGTTTCAAATTGTTTCAAATGACCAGTAGAGCGTCCGGAACCAACATGGTGCGGTAATAAGATACCCTACACAAGAAAGAACGTCTGGTATTAAGATAATCTAAGCAAAAAGGCACTCCAGCAAGATTGTTCAGTTCTCTAAGAACATCCGCTACTAAGATCTCCAGTACTAACACTGTAAATTTAAATCTATAAGATAGTGCCTGCAACGATCTCACTCCCATTGACTGAATATTATTAAAAATTTTTACAATTTAATAAACATGAAATATCTAGAACACAGGAATAAGAGAACACGTTATTCGATCATGAGCATGAGAAGGGAAATTAAATGCATATCATATAAAGCAACATGTTAACCTGTGTAACCTGCAGAGAATGAAATAAATCAAAAATAATAATTGCCATTCACAAAAGCAGAAAATATTTATCGAGATCTACGTATTACGTACCGCCCTCTGATTAGACGTCTTATAAGAAACAATAAAAATTCAATATTCCACCGTTTTCATGGATTAGGTACGGTAATTCGATAAAACCAGTATGTGTGTCTTCAATACGAAAGAAAGAAATCTGGGAAATTCTATGCTTCTTGAAAACAATGCAACTCTACGGCGCATGCGATAACAGCGTCGACTTTCATTGCGAAAACTCCAAACTTCTTAATGATCTTAGTTTAATCACATTATTGGAGCATTTTTTAGCGATTGAAATTCAAAACAACAGTGGGGCGTTTTTTAACGTTACATTATTCATAACGGACATTAGGTATAATAATAAATTAATCAATTTTGTATTTCTCTTTCATTAACAACTCCATTCATAATGTTCAATGCTCAATTCACTACTCAATATATTTTACAGTTTTGATTTCAAAGTATTGAAGCAAACCGAGTGCCACTATTAACTAATAATGGTACGTAGCAGAGGTGCAAATTACAAAGTTAAAGATGCACACAACATTCTAAGCCTTCGTACACGTTCGGCATCGAAAATAGAACGGAACGGTATAAAATGAGACATATCAATATTTCATGAGTCGTGATATCCGCAGTTTCTGCCAAGGAAACATAATAGGTCCTCGATTTATCGAGGATGAAAGATGAGTAAGCTCCGTCATGGCGCCATGTGCAACAGTTGCCAGCGTCTAGACGCGTGCCTAACTGGAGGTTGACGCCGAAAGGACTGATTAGAATAATCGAGATTTTCCGGTGAAAAATCGGTGAGTAAGATGTTAGTAATACGAAGGTAATTAAAAAAGTCGTAAAAGCACTCACGTAAGGCCATACTTAAAAGATGTGAGCCATTTAAGATTTGTATTTTTGATCGGCTATAAATAAAAAAGTCTTGAATATTCTTTCAAAGTTAAAAGTTTATTAGAAAGGTTCCACCTTGATAATTAAGAATGGAAAACAATATCATCAAAATGACGGCCATTACTGGCTACAGTATCCCATCCGATCAACCCAATTTTTCAGTACATTGTCGGTATTTTGGTGCTCAATCTCATCAATAGCAACTTCGATTTCGTGTTTCAAGGCATCCCGCGAATTCTACCATTTAGTGTATTGTCATGTGAGTGTAGCTCTTTCACCAAGTGACTAGTTAGCAGTCTCCAGAGTCTGCCCTAAGAGGCAGAAAGTGTAATAAATGTTAAGCCTTATTATCGCGCATGGCGAGAACCACTCCGAAGAGCTGAACTCACCAACTGCCAGTTTGGGCTTCAGTTCAAAAACCTACCTATGACTGATAGTCTCAAGATTGATGTCTCAATAGATCCTGGTAGGATCAACGTCAATACAGCCTGTACGTCAAGACCTACGAACCCTTGTGAAGTCTTTCAATTGATCCTGGCTTCAAGCACTAACGGTCTAGCCGTATCGTCGAGATCCACAAACCCCAGAAACGTCTCGCAATCGATCCTGGTTCAGGATGAGGCTGGTCGAACCGTCAAGTCCCGCTAAACCCTGAAGCATTTGTCGAGATATCCTGAACATAAGCTTTTGCGAACAGATAGAATAGCAGGCGGACTTTCAACCACTGCCCCCTCGAGTCCAACACCAATTGGGTGGCTCGGTCGTACGAATACTTCACGAGGGTCTTCACCCTCGCGAGGTAACGCAGTATGCGGAGATTTACTGTAATAGGGTAGAGTACGTTAGTTTTAAGGGAGAGGCCCTTTGCTCCGACACTTCCCTTGTCACTGAGTTGATCAACGCGGCTCAGACCTCCATCCCATCTTAAAGATGAAACTAGGGCCCCATTCGGTCGATTTTCCTCCACACGGGTACAGTGACTGGCGCAAATGGCATTACTTTAGGCATCGAGACTGAATCCTTCATTTCACCGGGATGAAACTAGGATCTTAGTCAAGACAAGCGCCCAACGGGTCAAGCTATAATACCATGGGGGGCGTAATTCAAGGCATCAGTCGTTACTGGATGGAAGTGTAACACTTATCCTTAACAGATTCCCACAAAAAATAGTCGGAGAACTATTTTTTGTGGGAATCTGTCACTCCGGAGGGAGTAAAAAATGACCTTCATCGCCTAAGAAGATTTTTCTAGGGAAATGCTCATTCACCTTTGGCCATGCGATCATTAGCCCATTGAGCGAAGTGAAAACGGATCGGATGATCACGAGGCTTAACTTCCTGCACTAGATGAACTTTGTAAGCCTTCATGCCGTGGTCTTTATGCAACATTCTCATCACAGAAGTAAGATAAATCTTCAGTTATTGAGCATGATTACGAGTTGATGTTGATGGATGTTCAGCCATATTCTAGGCTACAGCAGCAATGTTTTCAGATTTGCTCACCGAACGAGAACTTGAACGGGTTGTTTTATCTAATAACGAACCAGTTTTCACCAACAAATCGAAACACAAATATCATTTCTATTGTAAGGTTCTGGTGGGTTCCTGACTACTTACGCAAATCGCAAAACTGCGTAAAAGGCATTTAACGCGATATAGAGAAGAGAGTGATAATTTCTTAAGTCATATTTTCAACTGTGATGAGACATAAGTGCATCATTACACTCCAGAATCTAAACAAGCCAGCATGGAGCTTGTCAAATATGAAGCTGCAAAAGTAACAGAGCTATCCAGAGAGAGGTTAATTCAAAATGAAACCTCTTATTGGAAAACTCTAGAGTATCGTTCGTTATCGGAAGTAACCAGACAAATCGCTCCACCAACTAAGAACGGCCATGGACCACCCCCACCGAATCAAGAAAGAGGTCTCAATCTGTCAATCCTTCCAGTGTCCGAGCCTGGTGAGGTTTCCCGTGTTGAGTCAGATTAAGCCGCAGGCTCCACTCTCCACTCCTGGCGGTGTCTTTCCGTCAATTCCTCCAAGTTTCAGCCTTTCAACCACACTTCCCCCGGATCCCAAAAGCTCTGGTTTCCGGAAGCTGCCTGCCGAATCATCGGAGGAAAGTCGGCGAATCGCTAGCTGGCATAGTTTATGGTTGGAACTAGGGCGGTATCTGATCACCTTCGGACCTCTAACTTTGTTTCTTGATCAATGAAAACGTTTTTGGCGAATGCTTTAGCTTCTGTCCATCACAAATTATGTAAAATGGAGAAATAACACGGCCAAGAAACTTTTCTTGCGAAATTGCGATTGTTTCTTTGCTTGCGCGGCTCGTAGCGCCGTCTTGTTGAAATAAACATCAATATCTTCTAATTCCAGCCATAAAAATCATTAATCAGAGATCAGTGGCGCAATCCATTCACTGTTACAGTTCCAGCGGCCTCAGTTTCGAATAAGTAAGGTCCACTCACACCGCCAATCCAAAAACCGCACCAAACAGTGACACGTTGAGGATGGAGAGGCTTTTCAACAATCATTCTTGGATTTTTCGAGGCCCAAATGCGATAATTTTGGCCTTAGAGGTGAAAATAGCTCCCATCACTGAAGATGATTTTTCGATGAAAATCCGGATCATTTTAATGCATTTCAAGGACCCAGTCGACGAAGATGCGATGTTGCTGACGATCGACAGGCTTGAGTTCTTGTGTTAACCGAACTTTAAAAGCATTAAGACTTGATGTCTTAATACGGTGTTATGTCGTTTGTAGAATGCCTCATTTCTAAGATCGATGAGGAATCAGCATTTTTGTAGTGGAATTTAAGAAATTTCATTGTGTTGTTGAAGTGTGTATCGTTCCATTTGTTTAGTATGACATAGCTTTTACTTGTCAAGTGTCAAAAGATGACAGCTGCAAAAGTGGCAGTTGTCCAGACAGCGGGCTATTCAAAATGAAACTTCTTATTGGAAACCCTTTACTGTTTCCATCGACACGTGCATAAAATATTTCGATATTTCTCAGTCGTAGTAGGCACATACGCACAACAATTTAAATACCGCCCATCTAACTGATGAATTAATGACGTGAATCGAAATCCTCCGTACACATCCCGGATCCTTGACCGTAACGTTTAAGAACTTCCAATTTGCGGTCGCGGTCATAATCGAAACGCCATCTTTATTGGACGAATGGGAATTACGTAGGTGCCAATCTGATTAATTCCAGCCGAATAATTGCGGCAATAAAAATAAAGGAGCCCGACAGCCCATCACGTTTGATGACTTATTCGGGGACTGCGAAAAAGTTTTCGACAACGACCGATTAAAATTCGGTGATGTGGCCAAAATCCGATGGTAATTGGGTCGTGATTCGTGCGGAAAAAATCCGTTCGACGAATTGAGTTGTCATTCGCAATTGTAGAGTCACTCTGTATACGGGGCAGTTCCTCAATTTGACATTACCTATTTAAAATACTACTGCGAATCGGTCGATGAAATAAAAAATGCTCTTTATAACTGTATAATCTGAATCGACTCGTTCTAATGATGACTTCAGCGACGCGATTCGAGTCTTTCGACACTAGTCGAACGCATTTCATGCCCAAACAATCGTTTAATCGTACGAATTGATTCGTGAAACACAGGAATTCCAGCGGTCATCACTGTTAAACTTATACAACGATTTTCAATCACCATTTGAGTTCTGTAAACAGCCTAAATGACAAATGAATCTCAAACTAATTCAAAAATAAATCTCTAAATAATTTCAACGATCCTTTAAAGCGGGCCTTTTGAATGATCAATTCCCGTACAGTACTTTCTCAAATTACTATATACATTCTGTCAAGAAAGTACCGGGAATTATCGATTTAAATCTGGCGGGGCAATGAGGCAGGTAAAATTTTTTTTCCTAGGTTGGTACCACTGTCCTTAATTACTATGCCAAGCTTGAGCGGGATCTGTCAACTAGTGTGTTTGCAACAGCTGATTAAGTCAGTCGATGTCAGAGTGCGTGCCGATTTTTACTATCGGTGATTACGTTGAGCAAAGAATTTGTTTAAAGTTTTGTGTTGCAAATGAATTTTCGTGTGCCGATGCATTGAAAATATTGCAAAAGGCCTTTGGTGATAATGTTCTATCGAAAACTCGTGCATACCAGTGGTACAGAGCCTTCAAGGACGGTCGTGAAGTGGTCGCCCATCGACGGCTTCGATCGAAGATAACGTCGATAAAATTAAGGAAAGGGTGCTGGAAAACCGTCGTACCAGCTTGAGAGAGATAGCACATGATCTTAAGATATCCCACGAGTCCGCACGTACGATTTTGATTGATATTTTGGGCATGAGAAAGGTGGCCGCACGACTCGTACCGAAAGACCTGAATTTTCTTCAAAAACGTCATCGCGAACAGGTTGCTTCAGACATGCTGGATCGCTGTAATTCCGATTCTACATTCATGGAACGCATTATAACTGGTGATGAGACCTAGGTCTACGAGTACGATATGCAAACAAGCCAGCAATCATCGGAATTGGTGGCAAAAAATGAGCCGAAACCGAAAAAACCACGCCAAAGCCGCTCGAAAATGAAGGTGATGCTCATTGTTTTCTTCGATATCCTTGGCGTGGTGCACTACGAATTCGTTCCAGAGGGTCAGACGGTAAACAAGGAGTATTACCTAGGCGTTATGAAACGTTTGCGTGAGCGTATCCGTAAGAAGCGGCCAAATTTGTGGGCGAACAACTCATGGATTTTGTATGACGATAACGCGCCTTCTCACCGAGCTACGATTGTGACTGACTTTCTCGCCAAAAACTCAACAAACGTGCTTCAGCAACCACCGTATTCGCCGGATTTGGCTCCCTGCGACTTTTTCCTCTTCCCAAAACTAAAATTGCCCCTTCGTGGCACCCGTTTTGAGTCGATTGAAGCCATAAAAGAAAATTCGGCGCGAGAGCTAAAGTCCATCCCGGAAAGCGCCCATAAAAATGTTTCGATAATTGGAAGTGCCGTTGGCATAGATGTATTGGAGCAAATGGAGCCTATTTTGAAGGCGACCCAATAAATTTTGACGATTAAATGTAAAAATGTTGTTTTAATTGAAAATTCCCGGTACTTTCTTGACAGAGTAGTATCTATTATATTTCGTAATTCTGCTATTAATTTCTTTTACTCTTGCGAAAACTCTCAAGTGGATATAAAAATAACTATCTAATATTTGTGCACTAGAGACTTACTGCAAATATTCTTCTATTCGACGAGATCTTGAAGGTTGAAATTATCCAAAATATTGATGTGACGACTTCTATTGTCTTTAGTTGACTGCACTTTACACAAGCATTAAATTGTCTGAGCATATTGTTCGTCAAAAACCAGAAATTAAAAACTCATTCGGAAAATTGTAACTAAATTCAAATTAAAATTTTTGCGCGTGTGTCTTTTGTTGGAGTCTTAATAAGTATTATTGCGAATATGACTAAATAACTAGCGAAAATTGCGAATATTGCATGTTCATTAATTTACGCATTTCGTATATGTCTTGCGTGAGTGTTTAACTGTCCTAATATTGCGTACGTACCCGAAAATGTTCAACAAGTGCCGTAAATAGCCGATCACGCGTGTCGTCTAGTGCACAGTTTTTGCCAAAAAATTAATAAGAAGACTTTCCACAATAAAAAAAGATTCACAGAGTACCTAATCAAGCCTATAAATTTCCATCAACTCTGGAGAAAATAAAAGTTATCTCCCCTTTTCCATTAGTGGAGTTTGCTGTTGTAGTTATCAGAAAGAATTAGGTTCTTATCAGGTTTCTTTAAGAAGAATAATCCTGGATTAAGAGATTATTTAGCAAGTGTCATAGGAAGGATTACATCATAAAACAATAGATGGAGCACTGGAGATTTGCTGACACAGCCACTGGCTCTTAATGCTCTTGATCTTTTGATCCCTCTTATAGGAAAATGTCTTTCTGTGTATTATAAAGGGTGTTTCAATAAGAGCGCAAGATTTCAGTGTTCAATAAAACATGGATTTCTGTAGCAAAGTATTGAAATATTTATTGATTCAGAAAATATACATTTGGGAATTATGTATGAAACAAAATATCTTGTAAATGACCGCCACGACTTTGCTGGCATATGCGTACCCTTTTGACGAAATTTCCAATAACGTTATTGAATACATGTGGTGGTGTTTCATTGATACAGAGTTAAATTTCGGCTTTCAATGCTTCGATAGTTGCAGGCTTATTGGCATAAACTTTTGACATCAGATAACTCCACAGCAAGAAGTTTAAAGGCGTTAAATGGCAAGAGCGTGGAGGCCAATTCTGGTCACCAAATCGGGAAATGACATGACCAGGAGCAAACTCGCTGTTCATGATCTACTGGCAGAAGTTGTTGGGTCAGTTGGATTTTGTAGGCAGGCAGCTGTAAATCTTTAGTGAGAATTCGCTGAAAAATGCCTGTTGAAATGTCCAATTCTTGTGCCGGATGGCGAATTGACGTCTCTGGCCTTTCTGTCATACTCTTGCGAACTGCCGTGATATTATGTTCTGAACAACCTCTACGAGCTCGTATCGTATACTATTTCACATCACTATCCGAACCAGTGCTTTCGAATTTTTTGACTATTAGGCACATTATTTCGACCGCACTTCTACCCTGTAATGCTCCATATTTACCAACTCCCATCAGTCAACTTTCGATCTGTCACGTCATAATCATGTTACATTTTGACTCTCAAACATGGCGCGCAATTCAAATCTTGCGCTCTTATTGAAACACCCTTCAATAACTGTAACACCCTTTAAAATTGCCACAGGTTTACTTTAAGATTACATCTTAAATCTCTAGAAAATGAACTATGGTCTAAGTATTTCGAAATTTTGATTTTATGTTAAAATATAATTCTCCTACTTCGCACTCGACCTCCACAATTGACCTCAAAGACGCCTTACTAGACTTGAATGACTAACTAGCGTTCTCCTATCTTGGTGTAACGTCTTTTCCGGGCGTCCTACGTTACTATTTTACTTGTCATTCTTGTCTCAATGGCAATTTGAATTGGAGTTAGACGATATGATGATCTCTAGTGAAATATTCAAGAAATATCAATGCATGTACGTATCTGACTTTGAGTTTCTGGATGATATGGAGAATAAATTCTCATTGTTTCAGGACTGCAAGTCAAATGTTAAATTTATGTTTTACAACAATAAAAGTATATTGCAGAATGAAATACTCTATTTTATAAATAGCCACGCACATTTATCGCTCAGCATAGGAATACATATTTATCATGCACTAGCACCATCTAGTGCACGCAAATTTACATACACAACATACCCTAGCGAGCCAATACAATCAAAGAACCGTATTTCCGATTTTTTTTAACGTTACAAACGCAGAAAACTTTCCTCATGCTCAAGTCAGATTCTGTTTCGCCGTGATACCCATAATTGAATTTGATTTGAAGAAGATTCTATTACCATAGTTCATATTCCTTATTTCATATGGCCACCTTTTGTAGCTAAGAGTAAATATTGAAAGGAAAGCAACACTCAGACAAAGTAATTTAGGTCTAAAGTGCACGTGGTATCCCAAAATCCTAGTCATACGAGCGATTGCCATTTCTTAACGAGCATAGTGTGACACTAATAGAAATATCACAATTCCACTCTGCCAAGAACGTATGATGACTCCCATCTCCAAAATAGTGAATGACATCGGATCACGAAGAAACCTCGTTGTGAATCATCGAGACGAGATGAAAAAGATGCATCCCAATGATTCACCTCACTCCCAACGATCGAGCCCGATCATCGCATAAACCTTGAACCTGGGAGCGTCTCACGGTCCATCAAGCGTCGGAAATGCAAAGGCAGCTCTGTAAACAAACGAAAGCGAGCGATTTATTGGCAGCAAAACTGCCAGGAAATCCGGCCGACGACCTTCGACGTTTTCATCAACGGGAGTAATAAAACGCGAGCGAAAACATAATATGCCCCCGTCCGAAAAACTATAAGCGGACTTCCTTATCGATGGTCAGTTATGAACAACGGTCGAGGAGGACCTCAAAATAGAACGCGGCGCTACAGGAATAGCGTCGTGTTATTCATACCACGCGCGCTATTACGGTCAATGAGCCAATATTAAAGACACCCGCCAAGGAATGTGCCGAATATTACGGTGATACACCTAGGTGAGCTACATAGTTTACATAGTATCTTTTTCTGCAAAAAATTTAAAGAAAGGTGGCTTGGCGGTCGTAGATTAAAATAACTGCATTACTCTGGCTCGAAATATTCCGATAACCAACTTGTGTTTGTGAAGGATATGCACGAATTGTATGCCAGTTCTAAAATTCAGTAAATATTTGTTGGGGTTCACAGGAATTCTTTCTTGTAAATGATGTGGTTTCATGGGACGGAATTCGAACAGGTTGTTTACCAGGTGAACTGTTTTATGTGCATAGACCTATGAACTATTCGTGCACTATGATATGAGGTTTAAACCACTTTATTTGACGAAACATGTTATTACCTACCTTGCTGTCTGCTTACCATGCTATTTAAGTTAAAATACTGACTAACTGGGAGGTGTTTCATGAAGTTGGAGAGGGAACCCACTATGGTTTTAGCAGCACAGGTATGTCAAAGCTGGCAGATATAAGAAAGCAGAAAAAACCTACATTACATAATAATACCATTCAAATGACACCAGTATGGAAACATTAACAGTAGGGGCAGATATACATGCAAACGCAAGTAAAAAATGATAATTATTGCCTGAGGTAACTTCTGAGTAAACTACACTGATCCAAAATTGAAGAGGATTTTGGACAGTACACTGACATTTTTGCACTCGAATCAAATTTTCGAAATTGCTGTAAATACCATGTGTAGAGTCGTATGCACACGCAAAATATGGTCCTCATGACACATAATGACTTAATTACAAAAAACTCATTTCTTTTTTGTGGTCCGTATGTGAAAATTAACGGTGCTGTCCCTAAAGTGGCCTAAGGGCGTAGTAAAAAAGCCCAACCAAAATAAAACTGAACTCCTAACTCTCACAAGCAGAAAAGCTTCTGAAGGGTCTTCACCAGAAAGATCTAGGAGTATCAGGATACCATATCATTAATAATTCAGTCTATATACTTCAAATTTACTTGAGAAGATATCTGCCATTCACAAAAACTCTACGTTTTCTTCTCAATTTATAATGGAGGTTTTGTTTTAAGACCTATATTTTGAAAGTCTTGGTTGCTCTAATACCTCCAGATGACATTTTTCGACCATTTCTTCACGCAATGGTAACATCACACAGGCCTGCGGCCAAGTCGATTCGAATGCAAAGCGGTTATTAATCGCATATTTCCTTGGTCGATAATGACGTCCGATATTATTACCTCGACCGGAGATGTCCGATAAATATGAATAAATAAATAAATAATGTAAACATATCTACACCCCTTGGCGAGATCGCCGGCCAAGATCTACTGACGGATGGTAATTGTCAAGCAATTTGCATAACTTTAACTAGAATGAGCCGTGCATTCTAGAGGTGCAAGTACTTCGACTAGATAAGCTGGCATTTCTTTCGTTCGTGATGCACAGTTTATTTTCAAAGACGAGTCTATTCGATAAGATTTGGATTTAGAAATCCCGTAAATTCTTAGATTCCTCCTTGACGCAATTGACAGATTCAAGTGATTCAAACAAACGATTCCGTAAAATATACACGAAATTTTTTCCCAACATTTTAGGTGAAATAAAAGAACTAACCTAGCATTTCAGAGAAGTCTTTAAGAAATCAAATAACCCATTTAATTTTGTAAATTTGATATTCGGACACATTTCTATTTTTGGAAGAATGTAACGTGATTGTAATTATCAATAATTCAGCTCTTCATGTTCGAATGTTTTGAGAATTCCTTGATAATTGTTCGATTTCTTCTGAATTGAAAAAGGTTTGTCTACTTTGTATCGGGTGTATTTTTAGAATGATAAAACTTTAAATTGAAATAAAACACATTTAAATTGGGATTGAAGCCAATTATTTTTTTATTTGAAAGGTAATTTTATGACATTTATGTTTTAAAAATAATTTCTGACTAGCTCTGAGGAACAGCATTCGACCAGACTAATTTTGGACCACTTTTTCGAGTAATTCAGGCCTTATTTCATCAAATTCCACGAGTTATGTTGGCTTCCAAAGCGTTTCTGGTTTATCAGCATAAACCAATGACTTGACGTAACGAAATGAATCCAGTGGAGTTACGTCGCATGATCTTGGAGGCCATTTAATTGAACTATTTCTCGAAATAATGTTAACGCCAAATCTTTCTTTCAATAAATCAATTGTTACGGTAGCAGCATGAGGTGTAGCACCATCTTGTTGGAACCAAAACACTTCTGGGTCGATACCATTCAAATGTTGAAACAAATAATCATTGATCATCGATCTGTAACGAGTACCATTCACTGTAACATTAACTCCACCATCGTTTTTAAAGAAATATGGACCGACGATGCCTTCAGCGTGTAAAGCACATCATACAGTGCATTTTTGAGGATGCAATGGAACCTGCAGAACTTCTTGAGGATTGTTTTCACTCCATATACGGCAATTTTGCTTGTTTAAATGGCCGTTCAACCAGAACTAAACACAATTTTACGATAAAAAAGTAGATCGACTTCAAGCTGTTCTAGGGCTCAATCAGCGAACAAATGACGCTTATTATGGTCAAGTGGGTTTAGTTCTTGAACCAGTTGGATCTTGTATGGGTGTAGAACAAGATCTTTACGCAAAATTTTCCATGTGGTGCACAAAGACCAACTTGTTGTGAACGTCGACGAATAGACAAATCTGGATCATCATTAACACTATGACTTACAGCAGCGATATTTTCTTCTGTACGTGCAATTCTTTGTCTTGTTGTAGTTGGATCGAGTAGAGAAAATGTTGTCCGAAATATATCGATAGTTCGACGAATAAGCTGCTCTGATGGACTATTATGTAAATCATAAATTTCACGAAGTGCTCTATAAGTTTGGCGAATAGAACACTGATTTTGAAAATAAATTTCAACAACTTGTAAACGTTGTTGCGGCGTGAATTTTTCCATGATAATTTTTCATTGCTTACTGAACAGAAATGTCAAAACAACATGGCTTCTACCTTCTGTCAAATCACAATTATCCCTATCGAAAGTTCTATCTGTCTAAAAAAAACATCCGATACCTGCCAGGAACAAAGCTGCAATTTCTCCGGACGTAATGATCACCCCTACCGGATCTCTAAACTAATTCATTCAAAAATCCCTGATTTTTCGTAGAAATCTTATACTTCAGAAATCAATTAGACAAATATCGCTTCGACATTAGGCAATAGAATTTTTACCTGCGCCGCTATAATACTCCAGAGTAAGCCTCTTTTTGCCAAGTCACAACTCCACACCTTCTCGTTGCGCCTCAACCATGCAGTCATGGAAACATTCACAGTAACTCTCTGCTTTTTGGGTTTGAGTTTCATTCACACTCTCCCTCTGCTCTTGAACAAGTGTACCTTCATAGTCAACTTATTAATCCGCTTCCAATCACTCAACCCGCAGTGAAGAAACAACCGGCTTCCCGTGCACTACTTGTCATCTCTCTCGCGACACTCATTCAAATAAAGATCTCTATTCGCATTCATTTGTAACTTCACAATTTCATTCTCAAGAAACATTTTTGTTCACCCCCTCGTCATAATACTATACCACAATAGGAAGCCTGAAAGTGGATGTATTATCTATAAAATTTATATTTATAATTAAGTTTCTTACATTTCTATTGAAATTTTCCAGGTAAACTAATACCACTTCGGAAATAAACGTTGAATATTTCCCAGATTCATTCAAGCGTAAATCGAGCCATTTCGTTAATGTCAAATATTAAACTGACTTTCTGTCAAAACACGAATGACATAGGTATTTTCAGACTTGAAATAAGCATTACTTCAAAATTCAACCTACAGATGCTCCGTCCTTTGCTACCGTACTTCTTTTCATTTGAGCCTCAGCTTATATTCTCCAGGTTCATACAGTCGAAAGTTATGTCCGCCACTAAAATTCCGCGGCAGTTCTTCGAGATCGCAGTTTGCGTCATAACAATATTTTGCAAAATCAATGTCCCATGTCGGTCGATCATAATCGTAGGATAAGAGGACTTTGCATGCGTACAGACGTGAAGTCATAGTGTCCCGCTGCCTGCGGTAAACAATCCTCGCCTGTATCATTAACTCGCGAACAGATGGGACGGTCCATCATCATTATCGTCGTGGATCGACTATGCTGACCCCTCGCGGTGGCCTAGCCAACGACCTCGCGTGAGAACACAATAATCCGCGATGCGATTAGCGTTTTTTCCCCTCGTGCGATAAATACTTGCCGCGACTAACTCCGTACCGGCCACAAACGCTTGGTGTGTTTACGTTCTTCCCGAAGAGTCATTGTACCAACACAATTTCGCAATTTTTCACATGTGCTTCATTCTAATAGAAAATCTCTTCAAGGGATTGGTCAGGCAAGGAGCTAAGTGCCTCAATATCTGTGCAGCACAAACTAAATAACATTACATGTTCACAGTCGTCTTGTACTTCCCTGAAAAACTTGTACCCCCTCTTAACTCCAGCAACAACATCCGAAACCAAAGAAGTCACAAAATGATGTAATGCCATTACTTCTCATAAAAGTTTACACAAATGAAATTGCAGAAATTTGAACTTATATAACGCTGGTCGTCAAGATTTTTGTAACACAAAGCAGATCTTTATTTTTTTGATGGAAATACCCTTCTAATGATAGGAAAATTATACCTAGAGCCCTAACAGATACCACTTTTCAATAGCTCAAGAAGACCATTTTACATTAGCAAGTAGTAAATTTCATGAGGGGTTAAAATGGATGCATTTTATAACAGGAAAAGTACCTAAACTGTGTTGTTAACAATATTAGACAATAAAATTAAGATTAAAAATCAGTCTTCTGTTGAGTTTCGAAGTAAGTGATTCCCTGTGTGTAGATAAAGACGAAAATGTCGAGACCACAGTTGCAAAATCTCTCCTGACAAATTTTACTTATATTTGTGGAGAATTTGTGCTGAAATCACAAGCCAGGCCGTTTTCTGAAATTTTAAAAAAGCCTTCTGCCAATATTTTGAAGACATTGAGATCGACAACTGGAAAAACATTGTTTGACAGAATACCAAATGACCGAATAAGGAACCTCTGTAACATTCAGGATATTGTGCGATGGGGAAACGGGAGTGGAACCAGCATGTTAGCAGAATGAACCCTCAGAGACTAGCACGAATGGCGAGGGATTTGAAACCAATGGGCAGAAGATCACCAGAACGTCCCTTCAAAAGATGGCGAGACAGCTGGCAGTCTACATCACAAATACGCCTACAAAACTAAGGAATATAGAGATATATAAGGAACAGGCCTGAAGCCTAATATAAGAAGAAGAAGAAGAATTGGAGATCAAGACAAGCAGTGGGCTCCCCATGTGTTAGTTGTAGCGTATCATTGGTGCAGTGAATGAATGGGAAGAGAAAAAGCATGCAGTTCCTATGGTATGGCGAGAACTTACTAATCATTTATTAGACGATTGCTATTTTTGCCTGACAAAGACTGAAGGTTATTCCAAAAAGGAAAACCACAAGATCAACTATCCAAATTTGCAATCTGCAATACGACCTGTTCTTCATAATGCAGATTTAAAAGTGCCGATCGCACCTTTACATCCGCAAAATGTTGTTTTGGAAGATATTGGAGACAACGCATCATCAGGCAGCTCCAAAGAATAGTGCGCCTACCCTACTTTTACTCCAGGTGCCAGTTTCGGCGAGCCACATTTGATTGTTCAAAGTGAGTTCAATGATTTAATACGTGATTTGGGGTTATCACACCAACAGTCAGAACTTTTTGGTTCCCATCTTGAGGAATGAAACTTATTAGGCAACCAAACAAAAATTACGAATTTAAGAAAAAAATTGCTCCATTTTCTGCATTCTACAGTATGGAAAAATCGTTCTGTACGTGTACTGATATTGATGGTTTAATGCAGGAACTTGACATTGAGCATTCCCCCTCCGAGTGGCGCTTCTTTATAGATTCGTCTTAATACAGTTTAAAAACTGTGTTCTTGCATAAAGGAATTCAAAACTAAACCAGTTGCCAATTTAGTGACGATGAAAGAAAGTTGTGAAAATATGCACACTCTTTTGGGTAAAATAAACTACAACACGTATAAATGGCAGATATGTGGAAAATTAAGAGTTAAAGGAATTTTAGTCGGACTTCAGGAAGGATGTATAAAATATTGCTGTTTTCTTCGTCTATGGGACAGTCGTGCAGTAATTCAGCATTATATAACAAAAATTTGGCCAGAAAGAAGTGTATTTTAGCCGGGATCTCAAAATGTTTAGTTCATACCTCTTGTATACCCCAAAAATTAAAACATTTTAAAGCTATTTGCTGGTTTTCTTCTAGTCCAATATACAAAACCTAAAAAAATCCCTGGTGATGTAACGAGCAATCCATGAGACATCCCAAATCATAAATCGATGCAATATAATAACGAAACCCCAATAATGCACCCTCCACGTTCAAAGTAAATATTTATTTGGGGTTATCAAAGCAAATCTCAGAACTTCTTGGTTCCCGTCTTAAGGATTGGAACTTATTAGGCAACGAAATGAAAATTACGAATTTCAGAAAAAGAAACACTCCGTTTTCTGCATTCTACAGTATGGAAAATTCATTATGTGCGTGTACTGCTATTGATGGTTTAATGCAGGAACTTGATATTGAGCATTCCCCCTCTGAGTGTCGTTTATTTATAGATTCGTCAAAATACAATTTAAAAGCTGTGTTATTGCATAATGGAAATTTAAAACCCTCTATGCCAGTTACCCATTCAGTGACGATGAAAGAAAGTTATGAAAATATGCGCACTCTTTTGGATGTAATAAACTAGAACACATATAAATGGCAGATATGTGGAGACTCAAAAGTTATAGGAATTTTAGTGGGACTTTAGGGGGGATTTACAAAACATTGCTGTTTTCTTTGTCTATGGGGCAGTCGTGCAGTAAATCAGCATTATGTAACAAAAATTTCGCCAGAAAGAAGTGTATTTCACCCAGGATCTAAATGTTAAGTTCAGACCTCTTGTAGATCCCAAAAAATGCAAACTACCAACAGTTAGTTAATGAACCATTAGATACTTACAAATAGCTTGGTGCACGAATGTAATTTAAAATTCATTTCCCCTATTCACATCTGTAATTTTTTTCTGAAAATTTGGGAGCTGTCAGTTTACGAGCAGGGTTAATGATTCCACCAAGATATAAGGACCATGGAAATTTGCTAATACGTACCGCCTTTCGAAATACAAGTTGGTTCTGTAACGACAACATCTGCGTATGAAATGAGAATTGTTTACAGACTTATGGTGTTGATGTAGACGAAACAACATGGACCCCAGTACAGTTCCTTGGGGCACCCCCACTCAGTTCACTCAGTAGGTTTACTATTTTCACTCTTTGAAATGTATGGGTTAAATAATTTTCCAACACCATTGTCACCATTATCATACATTTTATCCAAGAGTTTGTCATGTGCCACGTTCTCGGCAAGATCAAGAAAGATAGTTAAGCATTTTTTCGATTCGTCCAATGTTTCAAGGGTCTTGTCGATTAAGTACAGAATCGCATCTTCAGTGCTAGATTTTTCAATGAAACCAAACTGTCGCTTCGATATAACATGATTATCAATCATGATTCTCTTTTTCGCAGTCATTTCAAAAAATTTCGAAAGAGATAGGCCTATAATTCAAAATTTAAAAACAAGGTTCAATTTTTTTCGATAAATCTAAAACTTTATTCAGTGAGTGATTATTGGATAGCAGTCACTTTGACAGATATTTCATTTTATGTTTCAAATTTTGAGAAACAATGTATAATTTTTTTGAAATAAATGCAGTTACTTATATTGTTTACAAATGATAAAAATTAACAGTGTTGTGCCTTACATGGGGTAGGGATACTGTAACAAAGCCTAACCAGAAGGCAACTCGCACAAGCGGCACTAAAACTTCTGTGGAATCTTTATTGAGACCAACACAAAATTTACCACGATAAACTATTCGTGATATGAACAGACAGTATGAATACCACATTCAGTGTCATTCTGCAATCAGTTCCTCTAAGGAAAAAAGTTTGGAATCACAGGGCGTACATTACCGGCAATCGGCGGAATTCCTACCAAGCTGTTTCGAAGTGATTCTTGCACATGAAACGACGTTTATAACACGGTACGTCTTCTTCTTATAGTCTCCCGTTTCCACGTTGAAACCCCATTTCACGGGTTTTTGCGCGATTAAAGTTCACGCCTGATCACCGGGTTCCTGGCGGAAAGTTGTTAAAGTTGAAAAACGATGACGTTTCCTGTTGCAAACTCATCCGACAGGAAACGGTTCATCGAAAAAAAGTTGAGAAAAAGAAATTCCCAGCAGAACGATCTTAGAAAATGTGGGAACAAAAGGCTCGCTTTACTGGAATTCCTATACGGTAACATGCCGCAAAAAATACGCAGACATTCAGATATCAGCGTAGGCATGGGTGTATCAGTACCAGCTTTATATGATTGTTCGTCTCTGGCGTTATTGCAGCGTTTTTGTTATGTTATGTTATTATTATTAAATATAATTAAAGTCCGTTCAAGCCTATAAATAAAAACTACAAAATTCTTCACTCTGATGCTAAAAGAAATTTCAAACATGATAATAAACTCAAAAGCTCATCAAATGTGCTCTTGAAAATGTTCACAGAAAAAGCATCAGCCTTCGAATGACCGATTCGGTCTTTGCTTGATCTTGAATCTCTCTTTCTTCAACTTACATCTATGACCACATATATACACTGCCTAAAAATTGAAGTCGATATTCGAGAGAAAACTAACTTTTTGCACTTGAATCAAATTTTCAGAATTTCTGTTCATACCATGTGGAGAGGCCTATGTTTGCGTAATACACACACAAAATAAAGTCCTCATGACACTGATTGACTTACTTACAAAAAAATCATTTCTTGGTCCGTGTTCGCGATAATATGCCATTGCAATCGATCTGGTGTTGTGTAGTATCAGTTGTGGATTAATTGTCATGGGTTCAACATGCGTTTAGAAGCCGTCCAATTTAAGCAATTAGTGTGTTGGTTAAACGAAGGTTTAACTCAACAAGAAATTGCTAAACGTCTCCGGGTTTCGCAAAGTATAGTTAGTAGAGAGTGGAATCGCTATCGTATTAGTGGAAGTGCTACATGTCCTCATGGGGATGGAAAAGCAAGAGTTAAATCCGTCGCACAAGATCGGCTAATACGGTTAACACCATCCCGATTTAATAACTCATTCCGGCAAGCTACCGGTAGGCTAGTTTCTAGTTGAACAATCCGGAATACGTTGCACAGTTTGAGTTTGAGGGCGAGAAGATCCGCCTGGCACCCGCGATTGAGTAGGAGGGACCACCAGACTGTAAGATCTCATTGAATATGAGAACTAGAACGCGCACAAATGGAGATCCTGCCTGTTCACGGATGAGTTCAGATTTCGTCTGTGTCAATCTGATGGGCAAATGTTGGTATGGCAACAAGGTTAGCGGTATTATGAATACTTCAGACCGCCAACAACTCTTTTTGGTGGTGACTCAGTGTGCGTTTGGGGAGGCATTTGTTTTAATGGGCGCACAGATCTTAGTATCCCCATTAACGCAACCATGACAGCGGTAAGATATCGTGATTTTATTGTATTGAGGCAGCGATTGGCAACAATTTTACGTGAATCGACGATAATATTCGTCCACACCGGTTAAGAATTACCACCGAACGCATAGAAATACGTGGCATTAACCGAATGGATTGGCCCGCTGTCTCTCCAGACTAAAATTGTATTGAACATGTCTGGTTTGCAATGTTACAGCAATTAGACCCTTTACCTGACCCACCACAGAGATTCCAACTGCTCGCTAATGCTTCGACGCACATACTACCCTGTCAAGAAAGTACCGGGAATTTTCAATTAAAACAACATTTTTACATTTAATCGTCAAAATTTATTGGGTCGCGTTCAAAATAGGCTCCATTTGCTCCAATACATCTATACCAACGGCACCTCCAATTATCGAAACATTTTTTATAGGCGCTTTCCGGGATGGACTTAAGCTCTCGCGCCGAATTTTTTTTATGGCTTCAATCGACTCAAAACGGGTCGTTGCCACGAAGGGGCAATTTTAGTTTTGGGAAGAGGAAAAAGTCGCAGGTAGCCAAATCCGACGAATACGAAGGTTGCTGAAGCACGTTTGTTGAGTTTTTGGCGAGAAAGGCAGTCACAATCGTAGCTCGGTGAGAAGGCGCGTTATCGTCATGCAAAATCCATGAGTTGTTCGCCCACAAATTTGGCCGCTTCTTACGGATACGCTCACGCAAACGTTTCATAACGCCTGGGTAATACTCCTTGTTTACCGTCTGACCCTCTGGAACGAATTCGTAGTGCACCACGCCACGGATATCGAAGAAAACAATGAGCATCACCTTCATTTTCGAGCGGCTTTGGCGTGGTTTTTTCGGTTCTCTGTACCACAGATATGCACGAGTTTTCGATAGAGCATTATCACCAAAGGCCTTTTGCAATATTTTCAATGCATCGGCACACGAAAATTCATTTGCAACACAAAACTTTAAACAAATTCTTTGCTCAACGTAATCACCCATAGTAAAAATCGGCACGCACTCTGACATCGACTGACTTAATCAGCTGTTGTAAACACACTAGTTGACAGATCCCGCTCAAGCTTGGCAAAGTAATTAAGGACAGTGGTACCAACCTAGGAAAAAAAAAATTTACCTGCCTCATTGCCCGGCCAGATTTAAATCGATAATTCCCGGTACTTTCTTGACAGAATGTATAGCAAAATATTCCTCAAGTTTTCATTGATAACCTCATTGACACAATGTCGAAGAAGCTAGAAGAAGAGCTAGAGATTTCAGAAGGAACCTGAACTGTTTCAGACGTGACTAATTGGTAGTTCATTATAACTAAAACAAGTTGTAGAAATTACTATGTTTTAGTACCAATAAATTGATATTTTACACATTTCAATTGTGACTCGAGTTTCGGGAATTATCTATCCCATCTTAAGACAACTCAAAACTTAACAAGCAGGACAGGGTATTCATGCGTGAATTCATGCATATACAGATAGATAAGGTGATGAAAACAGGTTAAAAAAGACGGCGCCTAACAACTATTGGAATGTCGGTACGCCAAAGAAGATTGGTAAACAGATGTTACTTATTTAAATATCTCAAATATTTTGGATTTACATAGATCTGTACAGTCATTTATTATTTTTACATTATTTTTATTGGGAACTTATTTAAAAATTTCAACAGATTCTAAATAATCAAGCTATGTTTTCTGAGCATGAATTGAGGATCTTGATGAACGTGAAATTCGTGTTTTATTTAAGAATTCCTGTTACTTTCTTGACTGAGGGTAAACCGTCCAGCTTTCGTGACTTATTATGAATAGAAATGTTCCGAACGAAGATAAACTTGAATAATGGAACTGTTTCATTAATAAAGCACAAAGCAGGCCATTAAATCAGTGCAGAGATGGATGTAACGCCAGTCTGCTCCCAGATGGGATCGACTGCCATATTGATCAAACAACGCGCGCGTGTTAGGGATGGCGGGTTACATCGGGAAGGAAGTTACTGACCTCTAGATGGCTTCGGGGCCTTATTGGTCCGTATCGTAAACCGGAAACGACTCTATTGGTTTTATTCTCACATTTATATTCGTCCATTGTTTATGGCTCACGCTGACTGCGATATCTGAGGGGCGTTATTAAAAGCAGAGTTTATCTGGGATTAGATGCGTATACCACTGCATGGAGATTTAACTGGATTGCTACTGTGTTTATTACCTCGGTATAGTGGATGTTGTAAAACGGAAGAAATTCGTTTTCTGGAATGGACTTCCAGAATAGGATTCAGGGAGAACACACCGACTTGTGTATGAAGATTTATTACGTTCGTACATAATAGTTAAAAATTTGTATCACTTTTGTATCTAGTAATTCCCATATATCGGATGTTTTCTTTAGAGTGATAGAACTTTAAATTGGAATAAAACACATTTAAATTAAGATTGAAGCAAAAATTTTTTTTCATTTGAAAGATAATTTTATGACATTCATGTTTTGAAAATTATTTCCGGCATATGTCCACCACGACTAGCTCTGAGGAACCGCATTCGACCAGACCAATTTTGGACCACTTTTTCGAGTAATTCAGGCCTTATTTCATCCATAACACGAGTTATGTTGGCTTCCAAATCGTTTCTGGTTTATAAGCATAAACCAATGACTTGACATAACCCCAAAGAAATTAATCCAGTGGAGTTACGTCGCTTGATCTTGGAGGCCAATTAATTGAACTATTTCTCGAAATAATGTTATCGCCAAATCTTTCTTTCAATAAATCAATTGTTACGGTAGCAGCACCATCTTGTTGGAACCAAAACACTTCTGGGTCGATACCATTCAAATTTTGAAACAAATAATCATTGATCATCGATCTGTAACGAGTACCATTCACTGTAACATTAGCTCCAGCATCGTTTTTAGAGAAATATGGACCGATGATGCCTCCAGCGTGTAAAGCACACCATACAGTGCATTTTTCAGGATGCAATGGAACCTGCAGAACTTCTTGGGGATTGTTTTCACTCCATATACGGCAATTTTGCTTGTTTACATAGCCGTTCAACCAGAAATTACTTTCATCACTAAACACAATTTTACGATAAAAAAGTGGATCACATTCAAGCTGCTCTATGGCCCAATCAGCAAACAAACGACGCTTATTATGGTCAAGTGGGTTTAGTTCTTGAACCAGTTGGATCTTGTATGCGTGTAGACCAAGATCTTTACGTATAGGGTGGGCCCTCTAGAGTTTGCATTTTGAAGTAGTGGTTATTTAAATTCTGGCAACTCTGAAATGCCCTCACGGCAATTTGGGAATCAATTTAGTCGTGAAAACTGGATCGTTATTTGATAAATCGATCCATTCACGTTCTTGTCCAGTGAACACACCTGAAAATTATAGTCTAATTTGAGCATGAGGAAAATTTATTCTGCCTTAGTAACGTCAAAATATCAATAATACATTTCTTTACTTGAATTAACTCGTAAAGGTATGTATTTTGCATACTCCAGATGGCGCTAGTGTGTTATTAATACCTGAGAGTCTCTGTGTATAGCGGATATGGATACTTGACAGTTTTGGAGTCACTAACATACATTGTACTGACGAAACGTGCGCATGTCTGCAATTTGCCTCTGTGATCAACAAAACCTTGTCGAGTTTCTTTGAGTATAGAATTGTTATACAGATGTATGTTACACTATCCCGATTTCTAGAACTTTTTAATACCATAGCTCACACTCCTTATTAATAATTTTTGGTACAGATTAGCCGATTCAATTTATTTGGATTTAATTCAGTTTTAGTTTTCTTTCAAACTATTCTTTGCATAAATGAGAGTTAATAACACTTCTACCTTTTAAAACGTAGCTGTAGCAACGCTTAAAAAACACGTCATCGCTATTATGAAACCTCTTATATATATTACCTTTAGACCGTTGTGAGTTACGATGGCAAGAAACTGCCATCTGGAGCCAAAACGTGATACTAAGTGTATCCGAATGTAGCTCAGCTTACGCCCGAGTATCGAACGTAGAAGATATTCATCTGCAACGATCAATTAATCAATCCCGGGTCACCTAAAGGTCTCCGATGGCAGCGACTCGACCCAGGGCGTGGTAGAAATCTTCGGGGTCACGATTCACCTCAGCCACCTTCTTCTGACCGTGCAGAATCTAACGTGTAGCATCACCATAAGCGACCGATCGTGATCTCGGCTAACGGAAGATAATTCTGCAGAAATCGAGGGCGGCTGTTGCGTGAGCAAATTCTAGGAAGTAGAGGCGATCGCCTGATCGACCGCCCCAAGAAGTACGACTTTGTTAAGTTACGTAAAACAGCCGGGACGTTACAATACGCAACATGGCAATTTCGATGCCGGACGGCTTATATTCTGGTGCACGAACGTAGTGATGGGACATAAAAATAATCGAACTTCTCGATTGTTGAAGTCTACTGTTCGATTGAAGATCAAGACATAACCGCAACGACAATGTGACGTTAACACGTCCATATGTCGTTCAGTTCACTACAAACCACACATTTCCGTTACATCAACGTTAATTTGACGTAATGTCAAAATTAAAAGCAAACTTTTAGTTAACATTGATGCTACGTTGCGTGTATGTTAGAACTAAAACATTATGTGACAATTCCTCCGCCAACAGTCGTCCGTTTCACGTTATGTTGTCGTTACGACTATTGAGAATCTTCAACAGAGAGTGTTATTTTGAATTGAAAGAAAAACTCAGTTTTTTGTGAAAGAGACATATTTTTGTTTCAAACGAAAGTACAAACGAATTAAACGAATGAAATATGCGGTTGGCTCTAGGTGAAACATTATAACAATTTTATTTTAAATAATTCACACAGTTTTTATGTTTCGCAGCTTATTAGGAATCCTGACACGTGTTTCGGTCTTTCGGTCATCATCAGAGGAGTACAAAAAGTAACTAAACTTAAAATTGGAAAAGGGTTCTTTTATTACACTTAGGACATCTGTGTATTTTTATGGCGCATGGAAATAACAGCATCCAATATAGGGGTGTTCTTAAAGAGTATTTGGGAATTTGCTGATTTCTCCTTTTTCTCAATGGCTTTTCTGATTGGAAGAATCTCCAAATAGTCCATCAATTTATCCTTTTTAAAATTATATAGTAAAATGACATCTTTATCATTACAAAAATGATTATTGTCTATACAATGTTCTGCAAAACCGCTTAATTTCTGGTTTTTCAAAATAGACATCCTATGTTCTTCGTAATGTTGTAAACATCTGCCTGTCTGATCTATATATGTAGCATTACAATCATCACATTTAATTTGATAAATCTCCGATTCGGAAAAGTTGGGGTTCCCTTATTTATTGTTCACCAACATCTTAGCTAAATGATTTCTATTTACTGCTAATTGCCATTTTATGAAAATCATTGAAGATTCTACAGATGAAACCTTTTATATAGGCCACTGAAAACCATATTTTCTTTCTTCACAAGGATCATTTTATATTGATATCTATGTATTTGAAAAAAAAAATTATATCAATATAAATGATCCTGATGAAGAAAAGAAAATATGGTTTTCAATGGCCTATATAAAAGGTTTCAGCAGTAGGATCTCTAATGGTCTCCATAAAATGGGAATTAATTCTTTAGCAGTAAATAGAAATAATTTAGCTAAGATTTTGGTGAAATAAAGAAAGGAACCCTAACTTTTGCGAATCGGAGATTTATCAAATTAATTGTGAGGATTGTAATGCTACATATAAAGGACAGACAGGACGAAGTTTACAACATAGAATCAAAGAGCATAGGATGGAAAACCTGAAATCAACCGGTTTTGCAGAACATTGTATATAAAATAATAATTTTTTTTAACGAGAAGATGTCACTCTATATAATGTTGAAAAGGGTAAATTGATGGACTATTTGGAGATTCTCTCAATCAAAAAAGCCATTGATAAAAAGGAGAATTTAACAAATTCCCAAATACTCTTTGGGAACACCCCTATTTTGAATGCTGTTATTTCCATATGCCATAAAAATACACAGATGTCCTAAGTGTAATAAAAGAACCTTTTTCTAATTTTAACTTAGTAACTGTTTGTACTCCTTTGACGATGGTCGAAAGACCGAAACACTTGTCACGATTTTGAATAAACCGTGAAACATAAAAACTGTGTGAATTTTTTAAATAAGAAAGTTCAAACTCTGCATAATATTCGCCTCAGCTTATAGACGGTTATTTTAATGAAAATTCACTTTTCATCAGATCAAAGCTGTTTGTAAATAAACAAACTTATATTGAATTGTATCAGTCCTTACTTGGTGAAAATCCATATTAAATAATTTGAAATAAGGTTATTCTGATTTTCACAAATTTTTATTGTTAAACTCACAACAATTGTTTCGCTATCACAGTAGCATCATCAGGCAAGATCACATTTTGAATAACTAAGCTTGTTTCCGAAATCCGTGGCTATTTATATTACAGTAACTACAATAAATTTTTATCGAGCACTAAAACCAAAAAAAAAAAAAATTAAACAAACTTACTTTCAATTTGTCCAGAGTATAATAGGTGAAGAAGTTGTGTGTAGCTGCATAGCGAAACCAATGTTATATTAGATATTATTTAAAATATCGTTTAAAATGACAAGTAAAGAACGACTTATTTTATCATAATTGAATTAGCATTCTGAAGTATTAGAAGGCGTGAGTGCTTTCATATTTTTATATTTATTATACCTTTCAACTTACTATATCTAGTCATATCATATCTAGTAGCTCTTAATATTAGCTTAATGCTGAATAATATTTAAATAAGGTTATTCTGATTTTCACAAATTTTTATTGTTATGTTTACAACAATCGTTTCGCTATCACAGTACCATCATCAGGCAGGTTTATATTTTGAATAACTAAGCTTGTTTCCGAAATCCGTTGCTATTTATATTACAGTAAGTACAATAAATTTTTATTGAGCACTAAAACCCAAAAAAGGGTTTCTACAAATTCCAGCTTATCCGAATATATTTAACAGAGGTGAGTTATTTAAATCTAATTGTTTGTTAAGTTATAATATATTCCAATTTCATTGTGTTTATTTATCTCTAGGGATTCTAACAGGTTTAAGGCATAACTTTTACTTTCTATATGTAGAATTTCAAAATTATGGTTGAAAGTATGTCCTGTACAAATGGTTAGAATATGTGGAATTACTTTTATTTTGAGGAAACTCTTCTTTTAGTCTGTCCTATGTAAAATTTAGGGCAATCACCGCAGGTTAACTTATAAACCCCCGATTTATCATCTTTATGTGTACAGTCTTTATTATTTTTAATGAATTTTCTCAAGTTTGAATTGGTTTTAAATGAAGTTCTTAAATTATATTTATTTTTGTGGTATGTAGCAATTTTCTCAGAAATACCTTTGGTCTATTTTAAGGAAATGTATTTAAAATCTTCTTTCATGTTAGAATATACCATATTTAAAGCTATTTTATTATTTTTATTCAACAATTTGTCTATCAACTTAGAATCATAGTCATTATTAATAGCTATTTGTTTAATTATGTTAAGTTCTGAAATATAATTTTCTCGATTCATGGGAATATTAACTATGGATCATACAATTGAATGCTGATAATTTTTTATTTAAAGGATGGTTTGATTTATTGTGTATAATAGAATTCGTATAGGTTGGTTTGTGAAATAATGAAAAATTATGTGAATTATTTATTCGAGTAACAGTTAAATCAATAAAATTATAGAATTATTATGTTCGGTTTCCATAGTGAGTGTTATTGAAGGATGTATTTCATTGATAAATAAAAAGGATTTTTTTTAAAGTCTGATTTTACCTGTGAAGCAACAGAAAATATCGTCTACATATCTATACCAATATAAAAAGTATTTCTTAAGGGGATTTTTTATATATAATAATAGCGACTTTTTCTCTTGCATTTTTATCTATAGAATCAAAGATGATATTATGGAGTCTATGGGTTAATTCTGAGTGTATTACCTTAAGATATACGTTGTGGGCATCTCATTTGGCATATTCTCTCTTCATGTCTCCTTTTAACCAGATCTTCATTCCATATATTCGTCCTTTGTCAGAGGTAGTACTTTTATCCATTTCAGAAACACATTCAGTTTCAAACATTTTGTATAGAACCAAATGTTTTTTTTTTGTATTGATATTGCATCTTATTAGGAGCTTATAATACCATAGGACTAAAAAACTGGTTTCAGCTTGTCTTGAATATTGAATTGTCAGTCCTTACTTGGTGAATTTGGTAGATTTTCACAAAGTAAGGACTGATTCATAACTGATGAATAGCTAAATGGTGAATGCGACGGTCACTTTTTGAAACGCAAAATCCAGTAGATGAAAATTTATTTGGATCATTTTCTTCAGTTTACAAATTGAATTTTGAATTTTCTATCATTTCTGAGGTATCAAATTTATGATCTTTTTTGTACAACTTTCATATCCAAATCAATCTTGCCAATATTCCCGTTTTAACAGTATCTTAATTATGACATTCTATTAATTTAAAAGCCTGATACGAGGGAGATGCCAGTTTCTTGAAGTGAACGTATTTGAAACTAGCCCAGAACTAGTTTATGGTATTACAAAATTTCTTTCATTTGGAATTCATGTCTTGTCTTCGGAAAGTTTACATAACGAATCATTTGTTTGAGAACCGATTGGATGCAATAATCATTATTTTCTGTGGGAAAAAACGGAATATATATAATCTTCCAACATACTCCAATTCTCATACCATTCGAAGAGCCAACGGCCGGAGTTTCACCGAAATCTAATTACATACTTCTCTTGCCTTCCTCGTCGAAGATCGTTAACGTAACGTTTGTCCACTTCGTTTAGCATGCGAAACTGTTATTGGCAACAGGAAGAGGAACAATTGCGGTATTGAGTCGTTTGGGAAAGCGTCTAGGCACCAAATTCATTTGATAGTGAAAGCAATTTGCCGATAGATTCACCCGCGCCTCGAATTTTCGTGATCGATCGTTCGAAATTATCGATTCGATAATTGGGTGTTGAAGATCTGTCGAAATATGCATGATTCATCGTTGGGTTAGTTAGTACGTTATAGTGAAATAAAAATTTCAATAATTTTCAAATGAATAATGTGTTTTATTCAGAAAACTAAATGGAGCGCTGTTAATGAAAGACCCTTTACTTGGCCGAATGAATCAAAATCTGAAAAGTTTCGTAAAATCTTGAGAATTCTGTAGCTTGCGTCGCGCTTGAATAATTTGGTCCGTGGCATTTTTACGGCCATTACCTTTCCTAATTATCCGCACATTCTACCACTTCGGAATTTATAAATCGCGACATTTGTAGAACTCTCCGTTTAATGCCAAATATTTGGACGCTGCCTTGCGCTGGGATAAATATCTGAAAGGATGCCAGACCAGTGTTGTTTGCAACTCTGCAAATATTTACTACGGTCGACCTAAAATAGATATCGTCAAACAGGAAAGAATTCGGGTTACGAGTCCTGACTCATCGCGAAGGAATCCGCCGAAATTCGCCAGTTGATAATCTTAAGATAATTTACTCAGGTGAGATTGAAAGTAGAGTATTAAAGGATTTTCCAATAAGAGGTTTCATTTTGAATATCCCGCTATCTGGGCAGCTGTCACTTTTGCAGCTGTCATCTTTTGACATTTGACAAGTAAAAACGACGCCATTACCAGAAATGGAACGATGCACGCTTCAACAACGCACAGAAATTGTGAAAATTCGCTACAAAAATGGTGGAAATTTTGCAGTCACAGCAGCATCATACGCAACCACTCTGTTTAATTCAAGAGAAGCAATTAAAGGGAAAAAAGGGGAAAAGTCACAGCGAGGGTGTTGCTGCTTAACGACAACGCGTCGGTTCACAAGGCCCGCGTGGCGAAGGCTGCTGTGCGGGAATGCGGCTTAGAAGAAATTACTCATCCTCCGTACAGTCCACTTGGTCGCCAGTGACTACTAGCTATTCACAAATTTAAAAAAATATCTTCGACGATTTTCCGTCGATGTGAATTTCGAAAGACTGCATGTTATGATTCAGTAGGTCTGCGGTGCAGTTATGTAGGGTTATTATTTTAGGTTTACGTTCATAATCGGCATTGCTTTGTGCAAGTTTAGTCGTTTTTAGGTATATATCGGGTGTTTTTTATAGTGATAGAACTTTCGATAGGGATAACTGATTTGATAGAAGGTAGAAGCCATGTTGTTTTGACATGTCTGTTCAGTAAGCATTGACAAATTATCATGGAAAGACTCACGCCGCAACAACGTTTACAAATTGTTGAAATTTATTTTCAAAATCAGTGTTCTATTCGCCAAACTTATAGAATTCGTGAAATTTATGGTTTACATAATCGTCCATCAGAGCAGCTTATTCGTCGAACTATCGATAGATTTCAGACAACATTTTCTCCACTCGATTCAACAACAATAACAAGTACAGAAGAAAATATCGCTGCTGTGGGTCATAGTGCTAATGATGATCCAGATTTGTCTATTCGTCGACGTTCACAACTAGTTGGACTCTGTGCATCCACCACATGGAAAATTTTGCGTAAAGATCTTGGTCTACACCCATACAAGATCCAACTGGTTCAAGAACTAAAGCCACTTGACCATAATAAGAGTCGTTTGTTTGCTGATTGGTCCCTAGAACAGCTTGAAGTTGATTCACTTTTCTATCGTAAAATTGTGTTTAGTGATGAAGCTCATTTCTGGTTGAACGGCTATGTAAACAAGTAAAATTGCCGTATATGGAGTGAAAACAATCCTCAAGAATTTCTGCAGATTGCATTGCATCCTGAAAAATGCACTGTATGATGTGCTTTATACGCTGGAGGGATCATCGGTCCATATTTCTTTGAAAACGATGCTGAAGCTACTGTTACAGTGAATGGTGCTCGTTACAGATCGATGATCAATGATTATTTGTTTCAAAGTTTGAATGGTATCGACCCAGAAATATTTTGGTTCCAACAAGATGGTGCTACTTCTCATGCTGCTACCGTAACAATTGATCTTTTGAGAGAAAGATTTGGCGATAACATTATTTCGAGAAATGATCCAATTAATTGGCCTCCAAGGTCATGTGACATAACTCCACTGGATTATTTTCCTTGGGGTTATGTCAAGTCATTGGTTTATGCTGATGAACCAGAAACAATAGACGCTTTGGAAGCCAACATAACTCGTGTTATTGATGAAAAAAGTTCTGAATTACTCGAAAAGGTGGTCCCAAATTGGTCTCGTCGAATGCTCAGAGCTAGTCGTGGTGGACATATCCCGGAAATTATTTTTAAAACATAAATGTCATAAAATTATCTTTCAAATAAAAAAAAATGACTTCAATCTCAATTTGAATGTATTTTATTTCAATTTAAAGTTCTATCACTCTGAAAAAATACCCTATACGTTAACCGTAATCGTGGAAAAAACTCGAAGAACGTTTGAATTGTGTAAAACATGTAAAGATGAAAATCTAAATTTGCTGCGTAGCAGTGGTGTGTGTCAATAAGAACCAATTGAGAATTTTTTGTAGCAATTTCTAAAATGTTCAAATCTTCCGGGAAAGGCACTGCTTCTTCTAGATAATGTACCCTCACATTCATCAGCTGAAGAGTTGAGAACAGTAGATGGCAAAATATTAGTGATGTTTTTGCCTCCTAATGTGACTTCCTTAATTCAGCCAATGGATCTAAATGGCCTGAAGTTAACCAAACTGTATTATAGAAAAAATCTTTTGAGTTTTCTGGTGGCCAAAGGACACAATATGGCAGATGAGCTCAACAGCCTCACCTTGAGGGATGCTGCTTTACATTTACACCAGGCATGGCAACAATTAGATCCTATGGTAATCAAAACGTGTTCGAACAAAATTTTTGACATTAATGTAGATGATCTTCCCCTTGTGAAGCTCCGATAAATATTGATGAGAAGAAAATACTTAAAAAATTTTATAGTAGAGGAACTATCGAGTTGCTGAACATCATTCATCCGGTCAGTTGAGAAAACTTTGTAACACTCATACTTTTTAAATATTCGAGCAAATCAACTTCGATTTAAGATACTAAGTAAGGCTGAGTATAACTGTGAAGATGTGGAAAACTGGAGTAGAGATATGCTGGAAGTAAACCAAAGAAAGTCTAGCTAATATTAATGGTTATTCGAAGGTCCTCACTGATTCCGAAAGAAGCGACTGATGTGGAAACTGGGGAAAATGAGAAGATTCCTATTACAAAGGTTCTGAAGGCATTACAAGTGGTTTCTCAATGGGCCGAACAAAATACTGATATAAACAAAAGTGAAATAGAAATTCTACAAACAATTGAGCATAAAGCAGTGAATGCTCAACTAAAAAAGTGCAAACAAAAATTACTTCCTATTTCAAATGACAAATTTTATTTTTTTTTGTAATTGAAGTTTAACATCGAAAGCTTTGGTTTCTCATCATCTTTCTAATCCTATAAACATTCATTTAATGACTTTTACACACCTTCCACTGGTGTGAACTGCTCGAAAATATGAACAAGCAAAATTTTTGGTGTTCACACTCTGGTATAAAAGAAAAAAGTTATGAAATAAAATTTGAAAATCAAAACAGATTTAATCTGTTGTCTTCTACAATTTTAATTTCAAAAAATTCTTTGAAGAAACTTTAAGAATTAAATTAATGTCTTTATAAGCACTGTTCATATTTAATAGACGTCAAAATTCATCATACAATATCAAACGGAATTAAGAAAAACCAACGAATATAAACTGTCAATTAAAATTAAAATATAAATAAGCAAACATTTTTTGTTTCGTTCCAGGCATGCGTAATGAACTCTTCAGACAAACTTACGAAGCCCTGTTTGTTACAAAATGCATTGTTTTCCGATCCCATATGAATGAAAAATAACCCTTTCTCAAAAATATAAAACATAATTTCAAGAACTTCTCAAAAACTAATTTACTTGAAATATTCAGTATATTTAAATAAATTACTTCAAAAAATCTCAAAACATGTAGCACATTCTCAAGAAATAATTAAAGTTACGATAAGATCAGTTCAACATTACATATAAAAAATAATAAAATCAATTAAACAATGTATAGACTTACTCAGTGAATCTTAGGAATACACGGTCCTCAATAGAAATAAAAGTAAACACTTTTATAAATCCAAGGTACTTATGTTCCACGTTCACAGAAAATCATACAAAGCTTATAAGGCACTTGGCCTCCGTTAAAACCGTTCAACACTGTATAATGAATTTCTTTATTTAAAAAACCTAATATAATTATATATTATATATAAAATAAAATAAGAAGGAACGGTTTTTTACTTGATAGAAGGATTATTACAAAATTTGAAAATCAAAACAGATTTAATCTGTTGTCTTCTACAATTTTAATTTCAAAAAATTCTTTGAAAAAACCTAATATTTTTCTTAATTCTTAATGTTTCTTAATTCCATTTGATATTGTGTGATGAATTTTGACTTTATACGTCTATTAAATATGAGCAGTGCTTATAAAGACATTAATTTAATTCTTAAAGTTTCTTCAAAGAATTTTTTGAAATTAAAATTGTAGAAGACAACAGATTAAATCTGTTTTGATTTTCAAATTTTGTAATAATCCTTCTATCAAGTAAAAAACCGTTCCTTCTTATTTTATTTTATATATAATATATAATTATATTAGGTTTTTTAAATAAAGAAATTCATTATACAGTGTTGAACGGTTTTAACGGAGGCCAAGTGCCTTATAAGCTTTGTATGATTTTCTGTGAACGTGGAACATAAGTACCTTGGATTTATAAAAGTGTTTACTTTTATTTCTATTGAGGACCGTGTATTCCTAAGATTCACTGAGTAAGTCTATACATTGTTTAATTGATTTTATTATTTTTTATATGTAATGTTGAACTGATCTTATCGTAACTTTAATTATTTCTTGAGAATGTGCTACATGTTCTGAGATTTTTTGAAGTAATTTATTTAAATATATTGAATATTTCAAGTAAATTAGTTTTTGAGAAGTTCTTGAAATTATGTTTTATATTTTTGAGAAAGGGTTATTTTTCATTCATATGGGATCGGAAAACAATGCATTTTGTAACAAACAGGGCTTCGTAAGTTTGTCTGAAGAGTTCATTACGCATGCCTGGAACGAAACAAAAAATGTTTGCTTATTTATATTTTAATTTTAATTGACAGTTTATATTCGTTGGTTTTTCTTAATTCCGTTTGATATTGTATGATGAATTTTGACGTCTATTAAATATGAACAGTGCTTATAAAGACATTAATTTAATTCTTAAAGTTTCTTCAAAGAATTTTTTGAAATTAAAATTGTAGAAGACAACAGATTAAATCTGTTTTGATATTCAAATTTTGTAATAATCCTTCTATCAAGTAAAAAACCGTTCCTTCTTATTTTAAGTTATGAAATACTAAAAAGGTTAGGCTATTCTTGAATTTTTCTAAGAAATAAGTACACCTCTTTGTAAAATTGAGTGCTTGTGCTACTTAAGTGAACGAATTCATTTTTTTTGCTATTCAAATAATCTAAATTCAGAATATAGTGACTATGATAAATGAACAGAGTCCGACTTCTAGATGAAAATTCGGATATGCAACTTCGTCTGGTGAAAGTTGGGTACGATGGATACTCTCGCTGCGTGTGCATCACGAAATTGCAGACTTAACGATCTCGTATGTGTGGAAGTTTTTTCTGGCCCTAATGTGAACGTTCAGCCAGTTTTAATGGCGCCTCCGCAGTAACATCCTGTTTCGATCGCAGAAACGAGAAATTGACATTTCGTGCGTGTTTATTGTTTCCAGCGAGAGAAAGCCGTGTTGTCTTAAATACGACTACATAACAAAGATATCGCATACGCCAGAACAAGATTGTGGTAGTTACGGATGCTGGAGGAGCTACTTTAAATTGGCAAACGGAGAGCATTGTGGCTGTTAGGATGATTGTTGTTGCTGTACGTTCAAAGATTGTGGTGGTTAATTAATTCTGTATTTCATTGCGTATTTACCATCTCGTACAGCACTGGAGAAAGCAGCATCCCGTTAAATAGAATTGAGTTGGCAACAAAATAAATGCCAATTTATTTATATAGTCCGTCTAGAAAGTATCCGGAATTTATTATTTTTCATAATTTTAATATACATCTTTTTTGTAACATCTTAAGACAAAATTAACGTTTAAAATACTACTCTGTCAAGAAAGTACCGGGAATTTTGAATTAAAACAACATTTTTACATTTAATCGTCAAAATTTATTGGGTCGCCTTCAAAATAGGCTCCATTTGCTCCAATACATCTATGCCAACGGCACTTCCAATTATCGAAACATTTTTTATAGGCGCTTTCCGGGATGGACTTTAGCTCTCGCGCCGAATTTTGTTTTATGGCTTCAATCGACTCAAAACGGGTGCCACGAAGGGGCAATTTTAGTTTTGGGAAGAGGAAAAAGTCGCAGGGAGCCAAATTCAGCGAATACGGTGGTTGCTGAAGCACGTTTGTTGAGATTTTGGCGAGAAAGTCAGTCACAATCGTAGCTCGGTGAGAAGGCGCGTTATCGTCATCCAAAATCCATGAGTTGTTCGCCCACAAATTTGGCCGCTTCTTACGGATGCGCTCACGCAAACGTTTCATAACGCCTAGGTAATACTCCTTGTTTACCGTCTGATCCTCTGGAACGAATTCGTAGTGCACCACGCCACGGATATCGAAGAAAACAATGAGCATCACCTTCATTTTCGAGCGACTTTGGCGTGGTTTTTTTGGTTTCGGCTCATTTTTTGCCACCCATCCCGATGATTGTTGGCTTGTTTGCATATCGTACTCGTAGATCCAGGTCTCATGACCAGTTATAATGCGTTCCATGAATGTAGAATCGGAATTACAGCGATCCAGCATGATTGAAGCAACCTGTTCGCGATGACGTTTTTGAAGAAAATTCAGGTCTTTCGGTACGAGTCGTGCGGCCACCTTTCTCATGCCCAAAATATCAATCAAAATCGTACGTGCAGACTCGTGGGATATCTTAAGATCATGTGCTATCTCTCTCAAGCTGGTACGACGGTTTTCCAGCACCCTTTCCTTAATTTTATCGACGTTATCTTCAATCGAAGCCGTCGATGGGCGTCCGGAACAAGGCAAGTCTTCGACCACTTCACGACCGTCCTTGAAGGCTCTGTACCACTGACATGCACGAGTTTTCGATAGAGCATTATCACCAAAGGCCTTTTGCAACATTTTCAATGCATCGGCACACGAAAATTCATTTGCAACACAAAACTTTAAACAAATTCTTTGCTCAACGTAATCACCCATAGTAAAAATCGGCACGCACTCTGACATCGACTGACTTAATCAGCTGTTGCAAACACACTAGTTGACAGATCCCGCTCAAGCTTGGCATAGTAATTAAGGACAGTGGTACCAACCTAGGAAAAAAAATTTTTACCTGCCTCATTGCCCCGCCAGATTTAAATCGATAATTCCCGGTACTTTCTTGACAGAATGTATGTTGTGGAGATAGTCGGCTTTGGCCAAAGTTGCATGGCAATACTATTGGTCACGAATTGTTGTCCATAGGTATACAATTTATGAAATAATGTCGCAACTAGGAAAAAAAACAGGTAGAATATTTGTATAGAAAAGGTTTTCGAAACGTTAAAAAATTAGTGCAATTGATTGAACTGGGAAAAAGTGCTGTATATAAGACAATAAAGAGGATAAAAATTGACATTGATATGAGGCATAGACCAGTTTCAGGAAGACCGCGTTAGATTAAAGGAAACAAATTATTTAGGCTTTATTGGCCTTAGGACGACACAATCCGCGCCTGGGGTTTCGCAAATTGGCTAACAGATTTGAAAATCAACGAAATATAAAAATATGTCCAGAAACCGTCCGTATGTCACTGAAAAGATAAGGCTACATATCAAGGGAACCAAAAAAAATCCCTATAATGACACCTTTCAAAAGGAACGGAGGATAGAATTAACTGAAATTAATAGTGTTGTGACCTAACGTGGCGCAAGATCGTAGTAACAAAGCCTACACAGAACACAACTGAACTCCTAACTCGCACAAGCTGAAAAAACTTCTGAGGGATCTTCACAGAAGATGCAGGAGTATCGGGATGATAATAATAACAGTCAATTTTACAGTCCTGGAATACCATCACCGAAAATTATGGAGGTGATCTATCGGGTGTTTTTTTTAGAGTGATATAATTTCAAATTGAAATAACACACATTCAAATTAAGATTGAAGCCAATTTTTTTTTCAATTGAAAGATAATTTTATGACATTCATGTTTTAAAAATAATTTCCGGCATATCTCCACTACGACTAGCTCTGAGGAACTGCATTCGACCAAACCAATTTTGGACCACTTTTTCGAGTAATTCAGGCCTTATTTCATCAATAACACGAATTATGTTGGCTTCCAAAGCGTCTATTTTTTCTGGCTTATCAGCATAAACCAATGACTTGACATAACCCCAAAGAAAATAATCCAGTGGAGTTATGTCGCATGATCTTGGAGGCCAATTAATTGAACCATTTCTCGAAATAATGTTATCACAAAATCATTATTTCTATAAAACAATTGTTACGGTAGCAGCTAGAGGTGTAGCGCCATCTTGTTGGAACCAAAACACTTCTGGGTCGATACCATTCAAATTTTGAAACAAATAATCATTGATCATCGATCTGTAACGAGCACAATTCACTGTTACATTAGCTCCAGCATCGTTTTTAAATAAATATGGACCGATGATGCCTCCAGCGTGTAAAGCTGATACAGTGCATTTTTTCGGATGCAATGGAACCTGCAGAACTTCTTGAGGATTGTTTTCACTCCATATACGGCAATTTTGCTTGTTTACATAGCCGTTCAACCAGAAATGAGCTTAATCACTAAAATAAAATAGAAAGGCCTTTTACTTGATAGAAGAAATATAACAATTTGAATATTAAAACAAATTGAAATATGTTTATCTTCTACAATTTTAATTTCAAAAAAAAATTTTTTTATTCAAAAAACTTTTAGAAATAAATTTATGTCTAACAAGCACCGCTTACATTTAATGGACGTATATAATCGAAACTCAATATATAATGTCAAATGGAATAAATAACCTCACAGATATACGAAAGTAATTAAAATTAATAAATAAATAATAATAATATTTAAATATTTATTTATTAATTTTAATTACTTTCGTATATCTGTGAGGTTATTTATTCCATTTGACATTATATATTGAGTTTTGATTATATACGTCTATTAAATGTAAGCGGTGCTTGTTAGACATAAATTTATTTCTAAAAGTTTTTTGAATAAAAAATTTTTTTTTTTAAATTAAAATTGTAGAAGATAAACATATTTCAATTTGTTTTAATATTCAAATTTTGTTAATCACTAAACACAATTTTAAGATAAAAAAGTGGATCAAGTTCAAGCTGTTCTAGGGCCCAATCGGCAAATAAACGACGCTCATTATGGTCAAGTGGCTTTAGTTCTTGAACCAGTTGGATCTTGTATGGATGTAGACCAAATTTTTCCATGTGTTGGATGCACAGAATCCAACTTGTTGTGAACGTCGACGAATAGACAAATCATTAACACTATGACTTACAGCAGCGTTATTTTTTTCTGTACCTACAGTTCTTTGTCTTGTTGTTGTTGGAGTAGAGAAAATGTTGTCCGAAATCTATCGATAGTTCGACGAATAAGCACTGATTTTGAAAATAAATTTAATCAATTTGTAAACGTTGATGCGGCGTGAGTCTTTCCATGATAATTTGTCAATGCTTACTGAACAGATATGTCAAAACAACATGGCTTCTACCTTCTGTCAAATCACAGTTATCCCTATCGAAAGTTCTATCAGTCTAAAAAAACACCCGATAGTTTCGGTGGTACCTCGACGTTTAGTTAAGTGTTTACAGTTAAATGGAGGTTGTATAAGTAAATAAGATGAATATTTTGTAATAATTTTCTAATTGAAGAATTAAAAATATATATTAAATAATTACAATCGAGCTCTGTTTTTTCCGGATACTTTCTAGACGAACAAAACAAATGAAACATGATTTTTTCACATAATTATCAATCTTTATTTTTGTCTATTACCTTTTGCCGTCTTTATCAGATAAAACTAATCTAGGTGTAAATCAGAGGAGGCTTAACGCTGTGGAAATGGATTTTTGGAGGCGCAGTTGTGTCTCGCTGAATAACTTGTGTTTTTTTTTTAACTTGTATCATCGCTATTGGAAAACCTTTTACTTGCCAATTGAAGAATCCAATTACCAATAGAAAAAACCGAGGAACGTCAAACGGCTGTCGTCAATATGGCAGCCAAACTATAGAAAGCAATGGACGAGTATGCTTAAACTCCTTACGTCAAATGATTGCTCACTTCCAAAATTGATCCACATCGATAGCAGTAACGTAAATACCGGCTGACCCGGTAAGTGTTAGATCTTCGACTTTTTCACGGAGCCTCTAGTAGGTCACCGATTCTCGTCGGAACGGGAGAAATTCTCCGACCGTGTATCCCGAAAAGTCGAAATCGATTACCGGTCACCAAACCGGTCTCCAATTACGCGAGAAATTGCACGCGGATATGAAGCTCCCGATTCACGAAAACATGAATATGGAGAATGCAAGAGTTAAAGGCCTCTCGGACGAATTCCGATGTCCGAGAACGAGTTATTATACGTGTCAGATGCAGTGGCGTACATTTTTGATTGAGGTATAGGTCACCCATTTAAGCGAAAAATATTGAATCATAGAAGGTGTCCAAAAAGAGTATCTCGGGTATTTGTTACTTCGATAAAACAAAAAGTTTATTGTTAATTATTACGATATAAAATAGAAAATTATTGAGAAAAGATTATGTTATCTAAATGGTGACCGTTACGCTGCTGGCACTCTTCTAATAGGGAACGAAGATTGGCGATCATTCTCTGACACATTGCTGCCATTTATGACCTGATGTTTTGCTTCAATTGCGTCAAGTTCGTCGGATTATACTCTTAAACCTTTCTTTTAAGGTATCCCTATGAAAAATAGTCAAGTGGACTAAGGTCGGGGCTTCTGGGAGGCCTGTTGATGTAGCCCCTACGCGAAATAACCTTATTAGGGAATAATTCGTTAAAAGCTTTCATTGCTTGATTTGATGTATAGCAAGTGGCCCCATCTTGTTGAAACCTTGAAATTCCTGTAACTCTGGACCCAAAAAGTTACGCCGCATATCGCAATAACGGTCACTATACTCATTGAGTGGTCGGCCTTGTCGATCTTCATGAAAATAAGGATCGATTATGCCTCTAGCAGACATAGCGGCCCAAACGACCTTTGGGCTGTTGCGTCTAGGATTTTCCTCTGCCCAGTACTGACAATTCTGTTTATTGACATGATCATTCAGGTGAAAGTTTGCTTAATCACTGAAGAGTATGTTATCAAAATCGTTGAACTGCCATAACATTTAATTAGCATCGTGTGTATCTACCCTCAAACATCAATAAGATCTTCGAGATAAGAATTTTTGTTAAAATCACCAACTTTTTCGAGGCTAACAACATTCTAGTAAAACAACAGTGTGGTTTCAGGCAAGGAAAATCAACAAAAAACGCTGTTTATACCAAACTCAGTGAATATTGAATAAAAACCATGTAACATCAGCACTCTACCTCGATCTAACAAAGGCCTTCGACAGGATGATTCATAATGAGGAATATGGATGGAAAGATGTGGTATAAGAGGTGTAGCTCTGGAACTTTTTGCGTCCTATGTAAATGGCAGTATTCAAAAAACAATTGAAAATACAAAGAATGGAAAACAAATATTATTATAATTATTTATGGCGAGCGGGCGTCTGTCTATCCTACCACTGCGTCCGCACGGACTATTATGGTTCGCCCCTAATTTAAATCTCCCCGACGAGATCCAGTTTTTGGATAAAACAGATAATCTTGTTCAGGGGTGATTTTTTCAGTTCGCAGTGGGCTATAAAAGCCTGACCAAAGACCTCGAATCTGATGCGACTCACCGCTGGACACTCTGAGACGATATGCATGGCTGTTTCAGTGTCCTCAAGACACAACCTGCATTCATCGTCTTCAGCTAGACCGTTTGTTGCAAATGCGCTTTCAGTCTGCAGTGACCTGTCATAATTCCGACAAGTGTTCTTAGTTTGGCCTTATCCAGACCTAGCGCTAGGTTCGCCATATTTTTGTTCGAAGCTGTTCCAAGGAACACCTTCGAATGTTTTAGGCCAGAATGGCTCCACCAGAAAAACTCTAGCCTTGAGTTCATTCTGCCTGTTATCGCCTGCTTAGCCACTTCATCTGGTATTCCCAGAAATGGTTCCGGTCCTACCAGAGGCAGTGCAGCTCCAGCAAACGCCAGCCGATCTGCCTCCTCGTTACCCAAATAGTTTGAGTGGCTCGGTACCATACCAGAGTGACTCTGTTATAGTAAAACAAATAACATCAGATGCCTTATTTATAGAAAGAGGTGTACCTCAGGGCTCAATACCAGGTCCTTTATTTATTGTACATTATATATACCAACGGTCTGAAACATCTAGCGATACCGTTATTTATGTTGGCGATGTCTCAGTAATTTGTGATGATACCACTGCAGATGAATGCCAAACACAATTCAAAAAATTTGCAAAAGCTAGGTAAACATTAATCGACCTGGCAATGAACATTACTGAAATGGAAATACTGGTATTCTGAGAGAAAACTCAACATGCTTTTAATGTAACATATAATAAGAAATCATATATGAGGATTCAGTACATTTCCTGGGAATTCAGATTGATTACAACTTTAATTGGATATCGCAAATTGACAATATCGCTAAAAACTGTCAAGATACTGCTATGCTCTGAGAATCTTAACAAACACTGTAGGTTTTGATGTCCTGATAGCATCCATGCTTATATGCATTGATGATTCAGGTGCGGAATTATTTTCAGCGCAAATTCATTTGCGGCTGGTAGGATTTTTATCTTCAAAAAAGGTTTAAGAATTGTCTTCAAGATTAAACCAACCGAAACTTGTAAAATTATTTTTATCCAACACAATATCTAGACTCTATAAATTGCATATATAATATATGAGTAAATAATGTATGTGATCAATAACTTTTCTAAAGCATGAATATAATACTAGGGGTAAAACTTGCCCATGTGCAGAAAAAACAGACTAGAACTAAAAAATGGTTATTATTTTATGCTTAAAATCTGGAATAAATTACTCCATAACTTTCAGAATAAACATACTGTATAACAAACAGAAAATTCTGAGGAAATTTTTAATCAAAAAATGCTATTCTAGTGTCAAAGATTTTCTTAATGAGAATGATTTTGATGGAATTTTCCTGAATTTGAGTTAGTTACGTGTTTTTTTTTGGACGTGACCGACACCTTCGGAATCCAAGATCAAATAAAGATTTATTTTTATTAAGTTTCTTGCTCGCGACGGAAAACAGCTCTTCTCTGGGTATCTGTGCGCCTGTAAAGCTCTAGAATATGCCGTTCGATTTTTCTCTTGTGCTCTGAAACCCGTAGGAAGATCTCGCTTCGATTAGGCGAGAAACGGCCTCGAATGACCTTGACGGCAGACTTGCTGTAACTGGCTTAACTGATCTTCCTCTCTACGCCAGGCCAATCGCCCCAACGACTTACGGTTTTCAGCGTTCGTGAGTCGGGAATTAAACGCCATAAAGGCTCGGAATCGACGCCAGTCGATCCGGCCAGGGGATTCATGCGTTCGTGGTTTAAAAACCGCAAAAATTCATTCACCAAAAAGGCGACAAAACTTGAAGGCCGACGATTATGCGGTTTTTCACCGAGGCGCTGTTTCCGTTGAAATGAACAATGCTGTATTCAATTATAAACTATGAATTTTACTCTACTTGATGAAAGCTCTAATTGAGAATTAAAAATATCAGAAATCTGAAAAACTTTGAGAATATATATATTGATATTCCAGTGCCTCCAAATACATCGTCAAAAGTCATGGCCTCCCTGGGTTTCTCAAGAAATAAACAATCTATGTTCTGGAAATGAGATGAATATTTTCCTCTATTTCAACTGCAATATATTTGATAGAAAATCTTTGTTTGTTACTCTTTGCTTTATGAAGGATTAGACAAAATAGGAAAAATGAGAAACAATCTAAATTTACGATTATTTGTTTTTGATTAATTATAGTTATTCCAAAACTGAATCCAAATTCAATACTCCGTGTTACCACCTTTTCTTTCCGTCAATTGCCCAATACGCCTAGGCATTCCACGAATCAAGTCATTAATGAAATTTTCAGGCATATCGTTCCATTCTTCCTGAAGGGCTTAACTCAATTCCTGAAAAGTTGAAGGTGGATTTTGGCGATTGGATGTTGCTCTCCCTAAGTAATCCCATACGTGCTCAATTTATGTCTGGTGAGTTTGCTGGCCAGTTCATTCTCTGGATATTGTTCTCTTGAAGAATGTTTTGAACCCTTCGTTTGCGGTGTGGTGAGGCGTTATCATCCTGATAAATGAAATTATCCCCAAATTCGTTGCGCACAGAAACAATGATTGGTTCAATGATGTTTTCTACGTAGATGGCTCCAGTCATTGTTCGTTCAACGATAATAAGAGGGGTACGGCGACCGAACATTATACCCCCCTCCTGCACATTATTGATCTGCCTTGAAAGAGCAAAACTTCCCGGTCGAAATCGAGTCGCTCTAATCTGCCTGGACCTTTCCAAACCCTTTCTCGTCGACTATCACTTTGTAAACCGAATCGTGACTCGTCCGAAAAAAGTACGTTGCGTCATTCTAGTAAAAGCCAGTCTTGGTGGTGTTCTGCCCGTTGCCGACGAATAGCACTATGTCCAGATGATAGCCGAGGTACTCTTAAAGGTCTTCTTGCCCTTAAATTTGAGGAAAGTAACCGTCTCCTTATGGTACTGGTTGAGACTACCCGTCTATAGGTCCTCAAAAAATGACTTCGAAGGGCTGCTACAGATTCCGTTCGATTCCTTCGAGTAAAATTTGCAATATAATGGTCTTCCCTTGCAGATGTTACTCTGTGGTGTTAAATGGTTAATGTGCGCCCAAACATCGAGCTTCTTTTTGAATTTAGCTTTGCGCAAATGGATTAAAGCTGTTTTATGGTCGATCTTTAGCTCCTGGGCGATGCTTTGACTACTAACATGCTGGTCAACTTTGATTATTTCTGTGATTTTATTGACATTTTTAACGACGGCCTGCCTGTGTGCTAATATTGGCATAGCGGATTAATTGGATATTACTTGAACATGAGGAAGATTTCTTCGTTTGTGACATTATATATTATTGGGAGTATGGTTCGCCTGGTTTGTATGCTGCATACGTGTATTCGCGTGCATCAGATGGCGCTGTTGTTTGGAAAAACAGTAGGTTGGCTATGCAGGGCGGATATAGGAGCATGGATGTGTTCCATTCGTTGGCGTTAGAGCAATGCACTGATCAAAAAAGCTATGAAAAATGCATGTCTACTGCTTTTGCCCGGCGATCCACAAACCCAGTCGGCTTTATTTAAGTTTCGAACTGTAATACAGATGTAAGTTACACCGTCCCGATTCGAAAAACTTCCTATTTACCATTCTCAAATTCGTGTAAACATATTCATAAAAAATTTTAATTCATTAATAATCAGTTAGAAACCGTGGAAGGGGGGCTCAAAAGAATAAAGTTTATATGAAAGACCCATCCTATTTTTTGACAAAGAATCACATCCTGAATTTTTTCGCAACTATTCATATATGTAATACATCACCCGTCACCCTGCATGGAGCGCATCCGAATGTCTAATTTTATATGACTCTGGCGCATAAATCAGGCTGAATTTGACCAATGGCATGGTTGATGTCGGCTCTGAGGGGCCGCTGTAATTTGTGGCTTATTCGCGTGGACCTGCAATTCAAGATAACCACACACGAAAAAGTCTAACGGGGTTAAGTCGCACGATCTCGGTGGCCACTTTACATCTCCATGCGAGATGATCTACCCACGCTCGTGCAGAATGTCTAACGTGTTATGAGCTGTGTGGCACGTGGCTGTTGAAATCTCATATGTTCAGGCCAAAAGAGGTTGGTAATCTTCGACCTATAACGCTCGCCGTTGACGATGGTGGCTTAGTCAAGGTCGTTCTCAACAACAATATGGACCAGGCCGCTAGATGAAAATCGACATCAAACATTGACTTTTTCGGGATTTATTGAACGCTCTCGGGTCTCATGTGGATTGGTGTCGTCCAGAAATGGGCCTTAACCTGATTTTTTGATAAAAATTAAGAAATGTTCAAAGGCTCATTCAGCGAACACACGTCGCTGTCTATGGTTCTTTGTCTTTGGCTCCCCCCTCATATGAGGTATGCATATCAATATTCCTCAGGTTTCGCGCGATTAGCAAACATACTCGTGTTTCGTAAACAAGCACCAAGAAAAATTCCACCAATTATTTTGACATCTACACGATGTTATACATCGTGAACGTTTCGTTTAGTATTCATTACGAACACAATTTCGTTGCTATCATTGCAAACAACTCATCAGTATTAATCATCAGCGCCAAATAAATTGGACCCCAGAATTGAGGTTGCTCATAAGATTCTCGGTAATTTCGAGATTATAAGTGGAATGTAGACGATCAATAAAAAATCTAACGTTTCCTGGTGGAAACTGCTAGGCGTATTTGAAAGGAAAACTCAAACGACATAGCGGTAAATGCGACGTTTCGCAATTAAATTCTAATCATGAATGTAGCAGTTATTTGAATTTGTTTAGCATGAATTCATGGCACGACTTGGCTTTTTCTTTCAGTTATTCGCTGAATGAATAAATGTTGTAATAGTTACGTAATTATTGTGGTGGCATACAGTGTAACTATTTTATATATAGTCTGATAGAATTTTTCTGCCTCTTATTCGATATTGAAGGTTTTCAGGCTATCTTCAAATCACCGCAATTTTTTTGTACATTAATTCGCTCCTAATCAGAGTATACCAATTCTCTTTCGTCTTTGACTGTGTGTATTGTATCGTATTATAAAAAGAGAATTTTTTATACTTGATAAAACGTCTTTTCATTATCTTAATTATCACAACAGAGTAATTCGGTTATACCTCACTACAAATTTAAATTTTATGAAATTTCTCAAAAACTCTCAAAATTATATTGAATAAATACCTTAGAAAGCACTGTTTTCTTTCAAATAGACATATAGAAATAACACTAATCACACATTATCAAAGGGAAATGGAAGATTCCAAAGAAAATATAGAAATATTGATCGAATTTATCCAACGAAAATTAAAAAAAACAGCACTGTTCCATAACAGTATTATGAACAAACAAATTCTACTCTGAAAATGTCCAACATAAATTTAAAAAATTCTTCGAAACATTCTTTTATCCCTTTTTGATACTGTGTGATTAGTGTTAGTTCTATATGTCTATTAAAAAGTGTTTTCTAATGCGTTTATTTAATTTCATTTCATTTTTTAGGGAATTTTATAAAATTAAAATTTGTAGTGAGGTATAACACAATAATTCTGTTAGTATCGAATTTTCTCCTGAAGTCGTAAACAACTGATGGTTGGAATATTGCTCTAATTTTTGGAACTTTATTCAGTTTATAAATGAGTACAGGTATAGACAGACTATTAAAAAAATTCTTTTTTTATCAACGAAATACATCCTTCAATATTATTAACCATGAAAACCGAACATAATAACACTATTATTTTTCTTGATTTAACAATTACCCATAATTCACATTAATTCTCAATATTTCACAAACCAACATTTACTGATACTATTATACACAATAAATAAAATCATCCTATAAACCAAAAATTATCAGCATTTAATTGTATGATCCACAGATTAGTTAATATCCCCATCAATCGAGAAAATTATATTTCTGAACTCAACATCATTAAACAAATAGCTATTAATAATGACTACGATCCTACGTTGATAGATAAATTATTGATGAATAAAAATAATGAACTAGCTTTAAATATAGTATATTCCAATACAAACAAATAAAAATTACATACCCCAAAAATAAATGTGATTCAAAACCGGAGTAAATTCATTGAAAATAATAAAAACATTACACATAAATATAATAAATCCGGAGTTTATAAGTTAACCTGCGGTAATGGTCCAAAAGTTTACATAGGACAGACTGGACTTACTTTCCGAAATAGAATTTGTGAACATTTGAAGAGTTTCCTCAATAACAAAAGTAATTCCACATATTCGAACCATTTGTTAGAAACAGGAGATAATTTTACATATAGAAAGTAAAAGTTATGCCTTAAACCTGTTAGGGTCACTAGAGATATATAAATAGAACAAAATTGGAATATAACTTAGAAAGCTGAACAAATTTAGTTATTCAAAATGTAAGATCCACCTATCTGAAGGTGCTACTGTGATAGCGAAATAATTGTTGTATTAAATAACAATAAAAATTTGCGAAAATCGGAATAACCTTATTTAATATTATTTCATATGAATTTTCATCGAATTGAGACTGATTCAATTAAGCGAATGAAAATTCAATGACTTCATTTATCTGTTATTGTCTGATCCGAATTAGAACTTCATATACAATTCCGGTGTCCAAGAAATAAAAAATTTGCGAGTAATAAGGCAAATAGTGACGGTTATTAGAAAATTCCAAAAAAACCTTTGCCGTAGACCTTTTGCGTGTTTGTTCTAAGGAACATGTTAACGTTTTGCCCAAATGTCTCGAATTTTGAGCCAAACATAGTCTCAAAAGCTAAGTTGGACTCACTAATGAAGATTCCGAGGTCATAAGTAATACTATCCGACCAGTACGTCCTTAACACTCTTACTTTCGAACGGAAAGACCTAAGAGACTTCAAACTTTTGAGGGTAGGTTTGGGGCCAAAATATCTCGGTTAAGTTCGTTAATGAACAGAATCGTTTCGATGGTTCAGCAGTTATTCACTTTCAATGACGATACGAAGTTTCACGCCAAATTTCGTGAGGTTCGAGCGGACGATTTGATGTAAGAATGCTAATTTCGGAAAGATAATATAAGATCTACGAATGTGATTGTAGTCTAAATGTTATGATCAAAAATTGACAGAATCAATGGTTTCTGATTTATTTTCATTAGAAATTTTATTTTTGAAATATTTTCAAAATTATAGTGCCGATCGAGTTCAAATTTATTATGTAAATGTGAAATAACGACACGAAGATTCATACAATATTTCGTGAAGAAAAATTACCAGAATTTTCTGAATTTTTTTTTCTTATCTGATTTCGGCAAAAAGCATTAACAGAATATAAAGTTTTGTTCAATATAAATATATTTTTTACATACTTTCTTTCCAATATGTAAGATGCAGATCGATGGAAGAAGGTTTGAGACTTTTAACCATGTATTTTTTATTGTTATGAATTTTTTTTTATTCCGTTCAACTTTCGGCTGTGAACACAGAATTCTGTGTTTTTATTCATTTTTGAAGAAATAATTCACAGATTTGAAAATTTCTTGTGCGTTTATTATGTTACTGATACTCCTAGATCTTTTATGAAGATCCCTCAGAAGTTTTTTAGCTTGTGCGAATTAGAAGTTCAGTTGTGTTCTGATTAGGCTTTTTTTACTGCGTTTTTATGTCAACTTAGGCACAGCACTGTAAATTTTCGACCCAACAGTGAAATAGTGGCCGAAATCCGAATTATTTTTTCTAACCTCACAATTTTTACTTGTCGAATACATTGTCCCTGTCTGTTTTATTCAGACAATTCAAGAATAGATTAATCATATATATTGGGCTTTACAGCCAGTCACTTTCAAAAATATTTTCCAAGAAACCTGATCCCAATTAGCTAAATGGGTCGTAAAGTAGTTAAATAATATTGAAACTGTTTTAGCTCACAGTATTTGCTGAATATTAATCATTTTGAAGTTTCCCTAATATTATTTATTTTATTATTATCCTGATACTCCTAGATCTTCTGTGAAGAATCCCTCAGAAGCTTTTTTCAGCTTGTGTGTAGAAGTTCGGTTGTGTTTTGGGTAGGCCCTGTTAATTTTCGACCCAACAGTGAAACGGTGGCCGATACCCGTCCAACTAGAAAATTTCTTTACCACCTGAACAGGATTCGACCCGCGATCTTCCAGTTAGAAGTCCTATGCTCTATAACTTCCTGGAGAATAGTTTGACAAATTAAAACATTTTAAAGGTATTTGCTGGTTTTATTTTAGTCCCATGTTTCCCATGGTCCCATATTTTTTTCAGTTTAATATCAACCTTCATTAACTGAAACTTTGTTTTGTTCAAAATATTTTATGTACTAATCAATTCACTCAGAAGGATTCCGAAGATGTAATAATTTTATTAATTTTTTTTTCCTTTTTTCAGAGGAAAATACGCCACAGTATGCAGAGCCGTACACAAAACCACTGGTGTACAGTACGCTGCCAAATTCGTTAAAAAGAGGCGAAGAAATTTGGATCAAATGAAGGAAATAATACACGAAATAGCTGTTCTGGAGGAGTGCGCATCAAGCGATAGGGTTATCCGTCTACATGAGGTGAGTTTCAAAAATAGTTGAACAACTGACGTGAAGTCAGGAGCTTTTGTTCGCTTTTTCATATTATTGTTATTATTATTATCCTGATACTCCTAGATCTTCTGTGAAGATCCCTCAGAAGCTTTTTCACCTTGTGCGAGTTAGGAGTTCAGTTGTGTTTTCGACCCATCATATGAATAAGCGCGCAAAAGCTCCTGACTTCACGTCAGTCTATTTTATCATTTTTTAACTATAATTTTACTGATGACGCGTTTAGTTTCACATTGTTACAGATCATACAGAATAATTTATGTTTTTAAATTGAACTTTAAAGCTTGCATTCGACAGAATTCTGCAAAGCAATACGGGTCACAAGAAATCATGCGAACGCCATCTATCGTTTCTTGAAAATCTTAATAGAGTGTTCTCTATACAAAGTTTTACGAAAAGTTTTCTTCATACTTAAATTTTTTCAGTTCATTTGTCTTAAAGCTTGTTCGTTATTTTTTCAAATTAGTATTATTTATTTTTAATTTAACCTTAAAACTTGCGTTGATGTTAGTTATAAGAAATCTTGTAGACTGCATCTGAAGTTATATTATTCATAATTTTTTTAAGATTATCCTTCAATGCCTTCATGAAACTTTACAAATTATTCAATCATAATGAAAGTGAACTTTTCATAGGTACTTGAAAATAATTTTTTCTGTTCAATTGTCTATTGTAGGTTTTTCATCATTTTTAATCATAATTTAGTTTTAATTCTATAAAGTGATATTAGTTACGGGAAATCATATTATCAATCATTTTTTAAGAATATAACGCCTTCAAAAAATAATGTTAATGTGCCCATGACCTATTTCCAAAATTTGTTAGGCAAATACATCAACCTATTCAGACCAGCTCACAACATAATAAAGGAATTTATAAAATGCACAGTCTACCTTTATAATATTTCGGCAGAGGGCTGTACTGCCAGGGCGGTACTCCATAGACTACTGCAAAATATGATGACCCTATTCGTTTCTTTTTAACTTCTCACAAACTATCGTATGTTGTTTCTATAGAACGAATAGAAATTTATCTCGGAGGGAACTTAGTTCCCGTTATATCTAAGAAATATAATAGTTGTTAGTTGATGGTAGTGGAGCTTTTTGTGTTTTCATAAGAACTAGGAATTTGATTTGGAGTTGAAGAGAACGATTTTTTTTTTCTATAATATATAAATCTATTTGTAAAAAATCGATTTTTTCTAACTACAGTCGACTCTCGTTAATTCGAAACTCGAGGGACTCTTGAAATATTACGAATTATCGAGTGTTTGAAATATCAAATGGTTTGAAATTTGTGAGAGAAAATAAATAAAACTTCGAATTATTAAGTGTTGGTTAATTTTTATTTATTAATATTAAAATGACAAGAATTAAGAGGTACATTCGTGTACATACATGTATTCGTAATGTGAATTAATTAATCTTTGGAAAGAACTTTGTTATACTGGTTTGCTTTAAAGCACAATTCTGCTGCTCACACTGCTCAATAACTTTTTTTAAGAGAAAAAGTGCCTGAAATGCTTTTTCATCACTTTCGTTTTGTAGACAGAACGTATCAAATGAGGATCTTGCTTCCTTAACTGACACCTCTGCCAAAGGTTCCGATGTATCGTCCTCATCTTCATCCTTACTTTGCGTATCTGTCGCAGATAAAATTTCGCCATCGGTTAGTGAACCTGAGACAGCAACATTTTCATCCACTTGAACAAAATCAGAAAAACTCACACCGGTGATGTCAACTAATGGTTCTATTGCTGGTTCTTCATCATCTATAAGTATTGGAAGAGTTTCTTGATTTTCTTTTAAGAAACCGGATTTTTTGAAGCAGTTGAGAATCGTTAGGGGTGTTACAGCTCTCCATGCTTTGTCAATTAGTAAAATAGCTGTCAGAACCGTGATATTTGCAGTTAGCTGTTTGTCGAGAGATTCTAAAACGATCTTAACAATTTCTTCTCGATAGAACGTCTTAAAATTATGGATAATCCCTTGGTCCAATGGTTGCAATTTGGAAGTTGTATTTGGCGGAAAGAAGTAGAGTTCCACGTTAGACAATGTAGGAGGACTGTTGTGGACAGTGCAGTTGTCTAAAAATTGTAAAATTTTCCGCTTTTGTCGTTTCATGTCCCCATTAACACTGTTAAAAGCCAATTGTTAAAAAGTTCTGTCGTCATCCAAGCTTTTTTGTTAGCACAATAATCAGTTGGAAACGATTTCACTCCTTTGAAACATCGCGGTTTCATTGCTTTTCCTATCACTAAGGGTTTAAGTTTTTCCGATCCATCCATATTTACTGCAAGTAAAACTGTCAACCTCTCTTTACTATATTTTCCTCCGTGACATTTTTCATCTTTAAAAGTAAGCGTCTTGTCCGGTAAACATTTAAAAAATAGGCCAGTTTCATCAGTATTAAAAATGTCTCGGGCATCATAGTTTTCAATCAAGGTCTTCAATTGACCGTGCCAATCTAAACAAACTGCATCATCAACACTTCCACTTTCCCCACAAACTTTTTTAAAAACAACTCCATTTCTCTTTTTGAAATTTGTAAGCCAGCCTTCATTTGCCGCAAATTTTTTGATGCTTAGAGTAGACGCGAACTCTTTTGCTTTTTTCTTCAACAAGTTTCCGCTAATAGACACTTTTTGTCCTCTACACTGTCTTAGCCAAATGACCAGGCTTTCTTCCAGACGAGGAAATTCACCTTTAGTAGTTCTTTTCCGTACTTCAGCAGTTTGAGCAGCATTAATTTTCTCCTTGTGCTTTATTATTGTTGAGAGAGTACTCAGAGGAATCTTAAATTCTTTTGCAACATCACTCTTCTTCTCGCCTTCTTCTACTTTTTCGATTAACTTTTTCTTTTCAGCAATCGTCAAACATCTATACTTTCTAGGGCTCATAACTAACACTAACTTTTAATCTGCATACCAACGAAAGAGTAACAGTAACTGAATAACTAAACAAACCAATTCGTAAGAAGTGTGTGCGTCAAATAATCAAACTAATCATAACAAAAACAAAGGCTCGTGTATCTTGATACAAGTTTGAACTTGTCGCATACAAGTTTGAACTTGTCGCAAAATGTACTTACAATCTTTCCGCCTCTTCTCTCTGCAACTTTAAATTGTCGAGTGTTGGACGCTGATGAGTTCGAATTAACGCGTCGTTTTGTTAAATAGCAATGATTTTTTCGTTCGAATTACCAAGTGTATGAAAATGTATTGATTTAGTTCGAAATATAAAGAGATTTAGTAGGGAACTCGTGATAACTTTGAATTATAGAGAGGTTCGAATTATCGCAGGTTTGAATTAACGAGAGTCGACTGTATTCGAAAAGTTGTATTTTTGAATTTAATAATAAAATTACAAATTCGATAATAACTAAAACAACAATCTGTTGGTTTTAAAACTGAAAAACAAACCAAGTTTTTTTCAACTTTTAGTTTAAGAAGCTGAATAAAATTATTGCTGCTTATTTTCAGTACTATTTAACGTTTATATTGAAATGTATATAAAACAAAATGATTAATACAAAAAAACGAAAGGACTACCTTTAGTCTCAAAGCTGACATATAAAACAAGTTTTTATTTAAATGTTGAGTTTGAACAATAAAAGTACAAAAAACGAAATATTAACACAGATGTTTAGTATCAACTATCATTTGACTAGAACAAAATTAAAATCAAACAATAATTATAAGAAATGAAATTACTTTTTCCTTTGGTCTCCAATTTAAAATACAAAAAAACCTTCAAAAATTCAATGTTAGTAGTTCGTGAAATGAAAAACAACTGTAAGTTTAAAAAATAATACAAATTATTGCCACAAATGTATCACTCAACATTTGACTAGAACAAACCTAAAATAAAAAAATAATTACAAGAAATAAAAGGACCTTTTCCTTTTGTTTCAAAACTAAAATACAAAAGAAAACTTTCTTTAAGTTTAAATAATAAAAAACTAATATATTATTACAAATGTATCATCACATTTGACTAGAACTAGAAATATGTAGTTTGGCCACATTAGTTTAATCCAACAACGCATATCTTATCGTTTTTACTTGAAAAAAAAAAGGAAAAAAGAGATTAATTAATATAATCGATTTATTAAAAGTTAGAGAATCGATTGTCAGAAAAAAATAATCGATTAATATAAAAATCGATTATTTTTATTATCACTGATAAAACTCAGCTCTACTACTCAGCGAGGTTAAAATGTAGGCAGAAATTGTAGGTCATTGTTGATCTTCGGTGAAGATGCCTCAGAAGCTTTTTCAGCTTGTGCGAGTTAGGAGTTCAGTTGTGTTCTGGGTAGGCTTTGTTACTGCGATCTTGCGCCACTTTAGATCTCAGCACTGTTAATTTTCGACCTAACAGTGAAATGATAGCCGACATATATAAGAACCTATGTAAGTTTTCACACAGTATCAGTTCAGATGTAGAACATGACTAAGCCACAGTGTGGCAAAAGAATTGTCGTTCAACAATAAAAAGTTTGTGGAGATTGAATTTTATTTACTACTAGGTAAAGTTTTCATTTGAATTATTAAATGTTAGATGTATCCAAATTGTACAGAAAATTGGAAAGTTTTGGGAAATAATAAATTTTCTTTGGTCACAACACACTCCGATTCGCTAGAGTTCTTCCAGTAACAGAGATAATTTTTCATTTTTTTGCAGGTGTACGAGTCGACGACTGAAATGGTCTTAGTGTTAGAACTTGCCGCTGGCGGCGAACTTCAGCACATCTTGGACGGCGATAACTGCTTCGAGGAAGTGGAGGCCAGGAAGGTGATGCGCCAGATTTTGGAGGGTGTGGCGTACCTCCATAGCCGGAACATAGCACATCTCGACCTCAAACCACAGAACATATTGCTGGCGACCGAGGACTCTTGCGACGACATTAAACTCTGTGATTTCGGCATATCAAAGGTGCTAGAGCCTGGCGTCAAAGTACGGGAAATATTGGGTGAGTCAGGCGATTCCTTCACTATACTTGAAGAAGCCACAGTGTTGTCGTTACTTAATAAATTGTGGAAATAGTCTTTATTATTTTATTTAATCGAAATGAATGTCCATCAAGTAAGAACCGATTCAATTAAACTCTGATCATAGGTTCTCTTTTAATTATTGTGCGTATTTTTATATCTGCTATAAAGGCTACAAAGCAAAAGTAAAAAGTCTTAACTATGGTTGCACAGTTTTGAATCATTTTGGAAAGTTTTCTTTTTTTGGTGGGGGGGTAAATATTTATTGAATATTTGTGAGAATATTTCGATGAAGCTGTCATATTGTTCATTTACATATGCATTGTTGATAGAATAGATATTTGAGCAGTTATGTTCATACAAATCATTTAAAAAGTCTAGCTCACTTTCATGAGAAAGATTTGATAATGTACGGAAAGTAATTTCTTTTTTTAATTGAATTTTTGCGTTTTTTTGAGCTTCTACCGGATAACACAACAATTAATTCGGAAGTCTTCTGTCATTAGCTGAACAAACTGAAAGATTCACTTCAACAGAAAAGGACAGAATTAATCAATAGAAAAGGTGTAGCTTTTACAGCTTGATTGGGATACACTGCCACACCCACCATATTCTCCAGATCCAATATCAATCTTTCCGAGTGATTTATGTATGTGAAAACTGTAAATATAGAGATATAGACTGCGCGTTTCCTATAGACGTGTTAAAAAATAGTGGTGTAGAGAGCAAACGATATCATTATCTTGATTGTTTCGGTCTCTACTTGACGAAAATTCATCATCGTATATAATATAAAGTAAAACAATTTATTTCCGATAATATAAGCGAAACGTGTTTTGGATAAATATAGGTTCAAAATTGAGACGGACACAAATTCTTCGAAGGTGCGCATACACCATAGCAGTCTACCTACAACGTACTTGACTCATCTAGTTCCGAGACAGTCGAAATATATATCCATCTACAAAACGCACTAACAACCATCTATCTACCAGGTGTATAAAAAAGGAATTTTGTTGGAAAAATTAAACATTTGTTGTTTGAAAATAACAAAAAATAATTGTATTCAAAATAATCTCCATTCGAATAAATGAATCCGGCTGATCTATACCAAATATAATTAATTCTTTAGTAAGGATTGTGAACTATGGTAATAGAAAGTTCTACAAATCGAGACAGTGTAACATACATTTGTAAAACAAATCCATACTCAAACAAACTCGATAAGGGTTGGTTGATCACAGGTGCAAATTGCAGATACAGGCACGTTTCAAACTTCATCAGTACAGTGACTACAACTCTGTCAAGCATCTATATTCACTATACACATAGACACTAAGATATTAATCATACACTAGCGCCATCTAGAGTATGCAAATTTACATACAGGACATACTTTTGCGAGCTAATTCAAGTAAAGAAATGTATTCTCGATATTTTCACGATATAAACGTGAAAAACTTTCCTCCGGCTGAAATCCGACCATAGTATGCAGTAATGTTCAAAATTAGCATTTTCATATTCAAAAAAATTGATTCGGCTGATCTGTACCAAAAGTCATTAATAAAGATTTTGAGCTATGGTAATATAAAGTTCTACAAATCGAGATAGTGTAACATACATCTAATCCGTTAAGCAGTGCTCAATATATATACATTGATTTTGAGCTATGGTAATATAAAGTTCTACAAATCGAGATAGTGTAACATACATCTAATCCGTTAAGCAGTGCTCACGATATACATTGTGTTCGATACATCAATAATGAATTAATTCTACGAAAATCGTAAAAAACCTGGTTGGCGGTTAATTACGCCTGTGAGTGTAGTAACGAAACGCATAGGAGAGATATTAGGAGTACAAATAAGTTTCCGCCGTTTTATTGTAGATGGCGCGGCACGGAGTTTCGGTTAGCTTTCGCAGATGATAACCGGCTTAAAAAATAGTTTGGACATTCAAGAACAACATAACCTATTAATATCATTGATTTTATATTGGTAAAATATAATTTTTATAAATTGAAAATGTCAAAATTTGAGCCAAGTAAGCGTCATTTGCGGGAAATGTTAGTTTACTTCTTTAATTTAAAGAAATCTGCTGCTGAGGCGCATCAATTGCTCGTAGAAGCATATGGTGAGGGTGCTTTGAGTGAGAGAACGTGTCGAGAGTGGTTTGAAAAGTTTAAAAACGGTGATTTCGACTTAGAAGACAAAGATCGCAGTGGAAGGCCAAAAATTTACGAGGATGCAGAATTGGAGGAATTATTGGAGGAAGATTCATCTCAAACACAAAAAGAACTTGCTCTAACATTAGAAGTCACTCAGCAAGCAGTCTCACATCGTTTAAAATCATTAGGAATGATTCATAAACAAGGAAATTGGGTTCCGTACGGCGGAAACTTATTTGTACTCCTAATAATAATAATATTCTTACAGTAAAATCTGAATTCATACTTGCCTATTAGTTTGCAGACCTAGGAAATCCCAACTTTTTGTGTGTGGAGACGGAATAAAAAAGTTAAAAAAGCCTCAAGTCATTAATAGTTATCTCAAACGTAGTTTCAATGCTCTGGGCCATCATTAACTTGTCGTCTCTTCATACTCAAGAATACATCCATTGAGATATGAGTATATCAATATTGATAACATGGCAGAGAAAGTTAAACGAACATCCTGGTACCATTGTATTTATTATGTCTTAAAAAAAGTTGGAATTTCTCCAAACAGCATCCGCCTAAAGCATAAATGAAATATTATATGTAATTTTTGAACCAATGGTTTTATATTTTTTCAAATTGAAATTTGATAATTGACATTTCATTCAATTCCACATTATGGCGAGAAATGTTGAGTAGATTATCGCTTTCCTAGACAGACCAGGTGTAAAAAGAAGTATGAAACTTGTAGATTGTACCAGTTGTATCAATTTAGAGTCCGTAAGACCGCTTCTCCCTTTAACAGCTGACGAAGATCAATGCAACATCCCAAGTTTCATACACCAGTACATTTTTCTATAACCTTGAAAGTGTCAAGTTTTGTACCTAGGAACTAGGAATTGCGGACAGCATTGGTTTTCTGTTATCATTTGAATAAAACTGCAAGAGAATCGCATCGGATGCTTGTCGAAGCTTACGGCGAACATGTTCTTCGTAAAACACGTTTGAGTGTTTCAAAAAATTGAAAGTAGTGATTTTGACGTGTGAAACCAACGAAAAACCAACGAATTGCAAGCCTTATTGGATGAAGATGATACTCAATTTCAACAGGAACTCGCGGATCAATTAAATGTGACGCAGAAAACCGTCTCCATTCGTTTGAAAACTATTGGAAATATTCATAAAGTGGAAAAATGAGTTCCCCATGAAGATAGCAAGAAAATCAAAAAAACCACTTATGAAATGCTGCTCGACTGGCACAAAAGAAAGTAATTTCCCCATCGAATCGTGACAGGTTGTCATATTTTGAGATTGCTAAGTGCAGGAAATCGCTTGGTAAAGAAAACAATGTTCTATGCTTGGTGGGATCAGAACGGTTTATCTATTATGAGCTGCTAAAACCTGGTGGAACCATTAACACTGATGCCTACCAACACCAAATGATAAATGTGAATTAAGTAATTTTGCTCCATGCTCACAGCAAAACGGTTCAAGGAAACGATCGACGCTTTCAGTTGGGAAATACTAGCGCATGCGGCTTATTCTCCAGACTTGGCTCCGTCCGATTATCATCTTTTCGCATTATTGAGGCAAGTTCTTGCTGAGCAACGTTTCAATTCGTATGAAAATATACGAAAATGATTCGATAACTAGTTCGTTTCGAAAAAAGAAGTGTTTTTATGCGTGACATTCATAAACTGTTGGAAATACGGAAAAAATTTATGAATAGTAATGGAGATCATTAAATAAGGATTATGAGCTATGGTAATAGAAAGTTCTACAAATCGAGACACTGTTTTGTTGATCACAGGGGCAAATGTTACATTGTGATCAGTACAAGGTATGCCAGTGACAAATCTGTCAAGTATCTATATTCGCTATACACAGAGACACTAAGACATTAATCAAACACTATGCAAACATACATACAAGACATATGCGAGCTAATTCATGTAAAGAAATGTATTCCCGATATTTTCACGTTACAAACGCAGAAAAAACTTTCCTCTTGCTCAAATCAGACCATAATATGCTCATAATTAGCATACTCATATTCAAATAAAATATTTCGGCTGATCTGTACCAAATATCTTTAATAAGGATTGAGACTTATGTTAATAGAAAGTTCTACAAATCCAGACAGTGTAACATACATCTGTATAATAAACAAACTCGATAAGGTTTTGTTATGGTCTGATTTGAGCATGAGGAAAGTTTTTTCTGCGTTTATAACATGAAAATATCGAGAATACATTTCTTTACTTGAATTAGCTCGCAAAAGTATGTCTTGTATGTATATTTGCATACTCTAGATGGCGCTAGTGTATGATTAATATCTTAGTGTCTCTGTTTAGAGAATATAGATACTTGACAGATTTGTAGTCACTGTACTGATGAAGTTTAAAACATGCGCGTGTCTGCAATTTACGATATATATTTCGACTGTCTGGGAACTAGACGAGTCAAGTACGTTGTAGGTCGACTGCTATGGTGTATGCGCACCTTCGAATAATTTGTGTCTGCCTCAATTTTAAACCTATATTTATCCTATAACACTTTTTTGTTAACAATAGCGGAAATAAATTGTTTTACTTTACATCATATACGATGAATTTTCGTCAATTAGAGACGGAAACAATCAAGATAATGACCCCACTATTTTTTAACACTTCTATAGGAAACGCGCAGTCTATATCTCTATGTCTACAGTTTTCACATACATAAATCACACGGAAAGATTGATATTGGATTCTAAAAATGGATTCCTCATGAATAAACCTACTTCACGAAAATTATCGATGAGGAAAAACTAACTATGGAATAATTCCTTGATTATGCTTTGTTTGTGTCTCTTTTATCCATCAAATACCCTTGAATAAAATTTAAAAGATATCAAAGGTCGAACTTCGCCGCAAAGTCCGAGATACAGATCTTTTTCTTATCTGGATATGTTCAGTTCATGCCAAGGATTGAAATATCTAAAACTTTACCTCTGTGCAACTTTTTTCAATCGATTTCATCATGGAAATACGCAGAGTCGTATTATTGTTATCTATAGAACGGAAATACACAAAACCATAACAATCAGGAATAAGCGAATGTGTATTATAACAATGAGGCCGATTAAAAACAGAATATGTCGAAATACGTTCGATGTAAATAGGAAGTAATTGCCAGTTTGAATTCATGGGATAACAGACTATAATATTTATTTTTTATGAATGTAAGACTTGACCTCTACTTAATACAGATTTAAAATATCGTTAGTTGTTTACATGAAGCAGCAAAATTCATTATGTTAGCACCGGATTTGCGTGTGGAATTGAGCGCGTTATTCACTTGTTAACATTGCTCCTCCATTAATTTATTACCATTTCCCAACCTTTGTTGACTTATTCGAGAACTATTTATGTTAAACGATGAGAACCGGCATTCGTAGCGCCGTCTATTACGATACCTCTAAACCCACTTTCTCATTCATTCATATTACAAATAAATTGGAAATATATTATCCTCCTTAGCCCAGATTTATAACCAACTAGAGTTCCAAGTTCTATGAGAGTTGCATAATACCAAGAAGTTATTTCGATACGGGATTCGGAAATTGCCTGTGAGGTGGAGAAAAATAGAAAACAGTGATGGACAATATTTTGATAAATTTGTTAATTCATTATCTTTTTGAATAAATGCATTTTTTGAGTTGAAAAAAACTGAACGTATTAATTTGTACTCCCGATACAAACAAGCAGTAACACCCATACAGTCAAAACTAAAGAACAAAATATATAGTCCGTCTAGAAAGTATACGGAAAAAACAAAGCTCAATTGTAATTATTTAGTATATATTTTTAATTCTTAAATTAGAAAATTACAACAAAGTATTCATCTTTTTTACTTCTACAACCTCCATTCAACTGTAAACACTTGACTAAACATCGAGGTACACCCGAAACTAGATCACCTCCATAATTTTCGGTGATGGTAGTCCGGGACTGTAAAACTGACTGAGTTAAATCATCTTCATTTCGTGGGAATGCTCGTTCATCTTCAATCTTCATAATTCCCCATATGTTTTCAATGGGACGAAGATCTGGTGGAGCTGCTGGCCATGAAATGGTTGTCACTTGGTGTGCTTGCATCCAAGCTTGAATATAGGCCGAAGTAAGGCATCTTGGATTATCCTGCTGGAACGCCACCCCTCTAGATATAAAGCATGCGCCGTTTCAAGGAGAAAATTGTTTACAATGCCACAATACTTTTCCACCATCAACTATACATAGAGGCGTAGCACCATGCTGAGATATTGCTCCCCCAAACCATTATTTTGGTGGGAAATTTGAACGGTAACAGGTTGTTTTGATAGGATTTTTAAGTGATATCCACCAAATTGGAAACAACTTTCATCAGATATAGACGTTATTAAAATTATCTTCTTGAAAACGTTGACAAAATTTTATCCTTCGTTCATTTTGTAAAGGTGTCATTATAGTGATTTTTTGATCTGTCTTTTCAGTGACATACGGACGGTTTCTGGACATACTTTTATATTTCGTTGATTTTCAAATCTGTTAGCCAGTTTGCAAAACACCAGGCGCGGATTGTGTCGTCCTGAGGCCAATAAAGCGTTTAAATTGTTTCCTTTAATCTTATGCGGGTTTCCTGAAACTGGTCTATGCTTCATATTCTTGCCATTTTTTATCCTCTTTATTGTCTCATATACAGCACTTTTTCCCAGTTCAGTCAATTGCATTAAGTTTTTAACGTTTCGAAAACCTTTTCTATACAAATATTCTAGCTGTTTTCTTTTTTCTAGTTGCAACATTATTCAATAAATTGTATACCTGTTGACAATCAACAATATGTGACCAATAGGTCAACTTTGGCCATAGCCTGTTTTATACATTACTATTGTCTTAGAATGTTACAAAAAAGAACTATATTAAAATTATGAAAAATAATAAATTCCGGATACTTCTAGACGACTATATTTCATTGACTTACATAGGAGAGTAAACTGAGAGAAGGTTAGATACTTGAAGAGAAATGCTAGTATGTATATTGTAAAAACCGAAAGATCATTCCAAACAAAAATGTTATATCAATAAAAAACAAAATTCAACTTATCCAAATCAATTGCTGGAAACAGGATCTAATTTTTATAACAATTATAAAATATGACATATTTAAAATAAAAGTCATAGTCTTAATCTTTTGGAAACTCTTTGGAATTCCCTAATGGTTTTAAACTATTTTTCTTAACCCCTCTATTTGTAACTTATCTCTTTAAATTTTTTGTGAATAGACTTTGCTATTTAAGAACATTACATTGTGCACCCAGTTCAAATACTCACAGGAAGTCACACCATGACGAAACAATTATAAAAACTGTAAAAGTTATCGAAAGTTAAGATTGTTTTTATTTTATAAATTTCAAAATATAGATGACTCTCAAATTCTGAGTGAACTTCGTTCAAGTTGGTAACAAAAATAAATTGGACAACCCTTTTAAGAGGGCCTTTTAAATGATCTATTTACGGTCCTTTCTTGATTGATTTTATATGCTTCCTCAGATTTTCCCAAGACTTGACAATCAAACGTGCATCCAATTGCTGAAATCGATCTCATTCGATTTGACCGAATCCAAATATTTGATTATTTCTTTTATTTTCAGGTACTTTAGACTACGTAGCACCAGAAGTACTTAGTTATGAACCAATTAGTCTAGCAACCGACATTTGGTCAATAGGAGTGCTGACCTACGTTCTTTTGTCAGGATTCAGCCCGTTTGGAGCCGACAACAAACAACAAACCCTTCTCAACATATCCCAATGTGCCTTAACGTTTGAGCCAGAACATTTTTCCGACGTTTCTAGTGCCGCCATAGATTTTATTAAAAGTGGACTCGTACTAGACCCTAGGTAAGTAAAAGATATCCATCATCATCAAGATCATTTCAAAAGCAAATATAAATGTGACCCATGCAAAATTAAGAATTATTTTTTCAAAGATTAGCATAAAAATTATAGTACAAGCACATAATGTGAATGTCATAAAAATTTTATCGACTCATGAATTCGGATAAGGAGTATGAACTATGGTTCCTCAATTTTTATTAAATTTGATGCAGTTGAACCGATAATATGATTTTAACTGGGGACCTTGAGATATCAAGATTAACTTAATTAATATTACAAAACTGAGATCTCCTTATAGAGAGAAACAAAGCGACTTTACTGCTTATATACATTCTGTCAAGAAAGTACCGGGAATTATCGATTTAAATCTGGCGGGGCAATGAGGCAGGTGAAAATTTTTTTTCCTAGGTTGGTACCACTGTCCTTAATTACTATGCCAAGCTTGAGCGGGATCTGTCAACTAGTGTGTTTGCAACAGCTGATTAAGTCATTCGATGTCAGAGTGCGTGCCGATTTTTACTATGGGTGATTACGTTGAGCAAAGAATTTGTTTAAAGTTTTGTGTTGCAAATGAATTTTCGTGTCCGATGCATTGAAAATGTTGCAAAAGGCCTTTGGTGATAATGCTCTATCGAAAACTCGTGCATATCAGTGGTACAGAGCCTTCAAGGACGGTCGTGAAGTGGACGCCCATCGACGGCTTCGATCGAAGATAACGTCGATAAAATTAAGGAAAGGGTGCTGGAAAACCGTCGTACCAGCTTGAGAGAGATAGCACATGATCTTAAGATATCCCACGAGTCCGCACGTACGATTTTGATTGATATTTTGGGCATGAGAAAGGTGGCCGCACGACTCGTACCGAAAGACCTGAATTTTCTTCAAAAACGTCATCGCGAACAGGTTGCTTCAGACATGCTGGATCGCTGTAATTCCGATTCTACATTCATGGAACGCATTATAACTGGTGATGAGACCTGGGTCTACGAGTACGATATGCAAACAAGCCAGCAATCATCGGAATGGGTGGCAAAAAATGAGCCGAAACCGAAAAAACCACGCCAAAGCCTCTCGAAAATGAAGGTGATGCTCATTGTTTTCTTCGATATCCGTGGCGTGGTGCACTACGAATTCGTTCCAGAGGGTCAGACGGTAAACAATGAGTATTACCTAGGCGTTATGAAACGTTTGCGTGAGCGTATCCGTAAGAAGCGGCCAAATTTGTGGGTGAACAACTCATGGATTTTGCATGACGATAACGCGCCTTCTCACCGAGCTACGATTGTGACTGACTTTCTCGCCAAAAACTCAACAAACGTGCTTCAGCAACCACCGTATTCGCCGGATTTTGCTCCCTGCGACTTTTTCCTCTTCCGAAAACTAAAATTGCCCCTTCGTGGCACCCGTTTTGAGTCGATTGAAGCCATAAAACAAAATTCGGCGCGAGAGCTAAAGTCCATCCCGGAAAGCGCCTATAAAAAATGTTTCGATAATTGGAAGTGCCGTTGGCATAGATGTATTGGAGCAAATGGAGCCTATTTTGAAGGCGACCCAATAAATTTTGACGATTAAATGTAAAAATGTTGTTTTAATTGAAAATTCCCGGTACTTTCTTGACAGAGTAGTATGTCTCTTTTCTATAGATCCCAAATACAAAGTATCAAAAACGGACCAAGAATGGATCAATGAAATACAAAATACGTAATATTCATCCAAATTTATTGTATTATCTTCAACATGGTCCCCCTCCAATCATCAGAACATTTCTTAAACACATATCGACTTCAGTATTCATCGCAAATTCTCTTTTGTGTCTTGTATTGAGTAAAATCCGCCAAATGCTTAAAAATTAATGAACTGCTGTTAGTTAGGTTGTTTACTTTTAGAACTACCATTGATCTGCTAGTCACTATTTATATCATATATAATTGTTTTTAATTTTCACTTCGGTATTCATTACTTATTTATTATTTCTGTTGCAGAAAACGACCGACAATTCAAGAATTGCTTGATCACCCTTGGATATCCCTCAAGTCAAATATATCTTCCCTGATAGTTAAATCAACGTCCGAAAGTATTCAAGTGACTCCCCGTTCGACCCCGATCAGCCAACGAAAGAGCCTAAGCCACGTCAATGTATCTACGGCCAGCACAACACCAATAAGCCAGCGGAAAACCTATCTTCAAACATCGGACAATATAAATGGAGCGTTTGAGGGCTCCCCCAGAAGTGCATACCAAGTTCCCACCAACTGTCTATGTCCCCAATGTGGCACCACATGTAGACATTTGACCCACACACCACACGTTTCAAAAACTGCCATCACGGTTGATCGGGGAATTTTGTGCTAGCTCAAACATGCACAGCACAATTCTTGAAAGTATCGTTGGCCCGAGGAAGAATTGGACAAGTTTTTTCAAAGCTCGATTTATGGAAAGCACATGAAGTGTTCATAAGCTTGTAATTTTTGTGCCTTTTGATGTACAATCAACCTATCCATGGAATTGAAACATCTATTTATAATATTAGTCGTAATTTATCTTTATTTCAGAAAATTTGTAAAATATAAAATAGAAATAATTTCTGTCGTTAATTTAATATGGAATTCCCGTTATTTTCTATGTCTGTTTGGTCTTCTGGAGAAGCATTTAAATTGTTTCACGTCTTGTTGTTTAAATATATGATCAATTTCTTAGAATTTCAGAGAAAAAAATCATTTTCTGGTTGTTATTAATCATAATGTGAAATATAGAGGAGCGCTTAAAAATGAATATCAATCAACTATCTTTTAGACAAGCATTGCTTTCAAATATGCATGAAAGAAGAAATAAATTATATTTTTTATTCAGATATTCATTATTAAAGAAACACTAATGCAATCCTCTTCTTTTTGCTAATACTGATGATATACCTAGGAAATTGTTCATCAATTTGCTGAAAACTGTTTTTCATCTCAACCAAGTATTGATGTGAGAATCACTTTTTCCCTACTATTTGAGATTTGTTAATTTATTCTCCAATTTTTGTTATTTTCTTATATTTGACATTCATTATATAAGGTGACTTGAACTATTCAAAACATAAATTAAAAAGGTAATTTTACCATATTTCTCCATTGAAAAATGAAGGAATAAATAAAGTTTGAATCACGTTTTCTGAATGGTTTAAATCTTCATCTACCATTTCAAAATTTAAACTATGTAAACTAAGTGATTGAAATGTAAGGTACATTTCAATATGTTTGTATCCATAAATAAATAAATAAAGTGAACATATTTTTTGAAGACCTATCATAAAGACCTACATTTTCATAGTCCATTAATGCATTAAATTTTTTTTAATTTCTCTTCATTGCAGCGCTTCCTCAAATTATGAGCTTGTTAAAATATATATTGTCAGTTGCATGTTTGTAAAAATAATTTATGAAAAAAATATAAAGGCGAATATTCTTCAATATTTCCTCTGACCAATTTTACTGCATCTGTTATGTTCTTATACATTTGAGAGAATTTCATTACTCAGTTTAGTACCTTATAATTCCAAAATCTCAAATGTCGAACATTTTGGGTAAATGTAAAATAATTAGTTTTATGAAGTATTTTGGTAATTTATGTTTTCGCTTTAATGTTTCGGTTAGTGAGTTAAAATAAAGTATTCTATTTTGTTGTGAATTCGATTATTTCTTTCCCTATTAACTGTGACGTACTTTCCACGTCTTTACGTTAATTAATATATAAAATATAAACAACAATAATAACATTCATTAAAAAATACACCTCTAAGCAGAAAATTAGTCTTCCTATAATTCGCAATTATATTAGAAATTTAACATTTTTTCGCTTTTAACATAGTTTACTGACTTTATGCAATAATTTTTTTGCGATTTTTTGAATAGAGAATGGTGAAAGTCAGGATCTTTAACAATTAGTTTGTCAACCACGATCCTCATAAAAAAAAATTTGGTGGTCTTCCAATCATAGGATACTCACAAAATTTTATATTAACCTTCATGTCGTTATTTTACATCTAAATACCAAATTTTAACTAGATTGTGGGAGTGTGACTATAGTTTCAGTAGCGTTCAATGTTGCTCCGCTCACAAAATTTTTGTCTTTGTTTTGAATCTTCTAATCACACAATCTTCATGAAATTTTGCTGGAACATTGCCTTAAGCATTATCCTTTCATTTCAGGGCAATCGGATTTCTAGTCTGGAAAATATCAATATAAATAAGAAAAAATACAAATGTGAAACCATTGGACTGATTTCTCCCAGTAACAAACTCAACCGAGGTATTAAGGCCCCCAAACCCTCCTCTTCCCACAGCTGTTTGTCTATATAGTTGAAGCTGGTCAAATTCCGACCTGATCAGTAGTTTTTCTGGAGACATGGCAATGTGCTTTATCGTTCATTAACGTGAAATTTTTGCCAGTAAATAGACGAATTCTTGAAGAACTGCTTCTATGGATCTCTTTGCAGTCAAATTTCCTCTATTGAAGACCACGACTTCAGTGCAAGCCTCTTAACTGCTCCCTCTCCATACCATTATTGATTCTCCATGATAGCACACAGTCTCCACTATGGCATATGAACCAAAATTTTCAGGTAGTCAATACACATTCTGATGACCATCCAGACATTTTAAGGTTATTCTTCTTTCATCTGAAAATAAAGACTTTTTCCACTGATCCATTATCTAATTAGCATATTGACGAGCAAAACAAAATCTAGCTGTCTGATGATGTGTAAAAAGTTCATGTGCTGGAAGAAATGTTTTTGGTTACATTCTATCTGTATTCTTGTTATCACATGTATACTAACATTTCTCACTTCCAAAAGGCGGTTAGGAACTTCAGTAGCTGTACAAAAGCGGTCTCTCAACAATACGGTCGTCTAGAGCAGAAATGAACCGATGTCTGCCTTGACCTGTCCTTCTTGTGTAAGAAGTCTACCAGTAGCGTTTGATTGCATCTCAGCTGGTGGTTCAAGGCATACCAGGTATCTGACTAATCTGACCTTGCCTGTATCCAGTATCGGCTAATCTGACTGCTCTAGCTGATCCAGTTGCGTCTAATGGCATTCTTCTTCACAAATAAGCGTCTCAGACTCTGTTGAATGTCCAACCACATATAAAAATTTTATTTAATCAGAGAGCTATGAACATCGACTCACAAAAATGCATTGTATAAAATAACAGAACAAACATTTGCAGAGATAATATATATTCAAAATATCCCTACGAGTGAAAAATCATATTGATAAGTATTATTCAAAGAAAACAAGCGTTATACGATACTATAAAATATGGCTGGGTGGTTAATTGTGCCGGTGAATATATATAAAAGTGTGGAGTGAATGTTTTCATTTTCGAAAAAGCGATTTGAAGATAGACCATTCTCAAACTGAGTGGGGTCCATAACTCCCAAAGTCAGAGCTTCTTGTTTTAACTTTGCTTTACGTTCAATAGATTAATGAGGTTCACATAAAACTGAATTTTCCGCAATAGATTTCGAATTGAAGACATTTACCTTACATTCAAATTTGGAACTCGATCGCGTTCATATATGCAGCTATGAATGTTTGCAGCCATGAATTCTTTGGATATTGTCCTTGAGCTTCACTAACGTTGTTAGTGGTATATTTGGAGATAAAATAAAAAAGCACTGTTCAATAACGAAATTCTCTAAAACTTTCATGTAGGTAAACTATTGAAGAAAATTTTCCAATATTTTCGTAGATCGACTTTTTTTCTTGTTAGGGTTCGTGTTTAGGAAAACGCATTTTTAGTTAGTCCACAGATTACTGAATTAATAGCATGTTTATCTATGGATTAGTCCCATTACATTTCCAGTTCCCCTTGTACATTGCCGAATGATTGAATTCGTTTAACGGGGTTTTTCAAGTAAGAAGATCGTAGACAAAACGAATGTTTTCTATGAACCTTATAAGAGATGTCACATTTTGACAAGTAGTAACTGAAAAATAGCTTCTATGTGTACAATTTGTTTTTTTGCTATTTCCTACTGAAATTAATACATATAAGTGCTTAAATTACGATGGGATTGCTATTACATACCTAAAATTAAATTGTAATAGTGAGGTAAGTTACTGTGCTAAATTTACCAACGCAAAAAATCGATAATGACTCGAGTTCGCTTCAACCCCATTCCGTAGATTATATTTGGAAATCTATTTTTTCATCGTTTTAGGTCACAAAATGTACAACGGAATAGGTTTAGTCACTCCCAGGGGTTCTGGAACGAATGGACATGTACAAAGAAACTGGGCTCTAGTAAAACCTCATGCTAAAGATAAGAATCATAAAAGTGAGCAAGAACTAGCAGCTTTAGATGTGGCATCCAATAAACAACCAAATAAAGAAATCTTAGATCATGAGAGGAAAAGAAAAATCGAGTTGAAATGTGCAGAATTCGCAGATATTCTCGAAGAACAAGGGTTAGTTGTTATGAAATCGCAAAATATCCCTTATACTCACAGTTTAATTTTAGGTTCACCGAGGCAGCAATCAACAATAAAGTGAACAATTACAGAAATATGCTGATGAATCAGGATAATGGCAAACTTGAAAAAACCGTGGATGAATGGGGGAGGATCAAGTGAGTATTAATTGATCAGATTCAAAGAATTTATTACTGTTCAACAAATGAAAATTAAAAGACTAAAAAAAAGGAGAATGATCACAAAGACAGGAAATATCTAATAAGATTATTGTATATATTTTGCATCTAAATTTCAATCGTTAAAGACTGTGAATGAGATATGTACCTAACAATCTCTTAAATAAGCAAGAGGCTGGTAATATTAAATAATTAGTAATTAATAACTGACACTCATAACTTAACATTAGCCATAATGGGCAGACAAAATATAAAAATATTTTTTTCAGATTTGGTTACTCTTCATTGATTATTCCCTTTCACTTTCTAGCGAAGATATTCAGAGTGATTATATTATTCCATTATATGCATAGATCAATACTTGTTATTTTCTCCCTATCATTCGAAACAAAACTCAAATGTTGCTTCATACTTTTGATGATCTATCTGTAAGAACCACATGAAAATAGGTTTAGAAGTTTTGGAGATTAGCTGTAATAAAAAGACAGACAAGAATTTTAAAAATCTTTTTTTTGTGTTGTGTTACTTGTCCTTTATCATTTTCAGTTGATGTCTAGTAAATATATTCAATGTACTACTATTTCATTATATGTATAACTATGTAATTTATTAATTGTTACTGTAAGTACTTGTAATGGAATTTATTAAATTGGACATATATATTATGTAACCTACCGCAGTATTTGCCTATTATGTCAGTATTTTGAAATAATAGACAATTGCAAATTATTTAATCTCGATGATTAATTTCGATGGGTTTAAGTGGACTGTATTTTGGATATAGTTTAGAAAAGGGTACTTGAATGTATTTATCTCTATGATGATCTAGCTTTGTTTATCCAATAAGATAAACCAACGAAAATGATAAGGAATTAAAGTAAAACACTCGTAATACACTATGATAACAACGAGCTGTAATTCTTGATTTACTGTATATAAACCAAGTCAAATTATGACTATTACACTAAAAACAAATGTAATGAATATGCCAATACTTTGGCAATCGACTGGATTACTATATTAACAATAATAACCAAGATAGCTTGGACCGAAATGTGACAAGCTATGTACGACAAATTTGACTATCCAAATGATAGTGCATAATGTAGCTAAGGCTACATGCGACAAGTTTGACTATTACTAGAATAATGATTTTAGTCTTTTCAAAGACTTAACTTTAGAGGTGCTCGATGCATCCCTTCTAACAAAAGGAGGGAAATTAACATAATTGATTGGAAGGTCCATTTGGAGGTGGATTGAATGAACGAAATGAACCTTCTTCTTATTGGTTACGGAAAAATTATGAGATTAATACCAGTAAAGAAGGATCGAATCAGTTTATAATTAGAATGCTGTGTCATGTGAAATTAACAGACATAAATATATCAAAATCTCTAAATGACTTTCCATGTTATCTAAGGCCATATATAATAATTATTAGAAAACAAATAATCTGAAGTGTAAACAGTTTGAATGACAATTATCAAAACTGCTAGATCGAAATATCAACCTGAAAGATCTTAGTATCGATGATAAAATAATTTCGAATGACATCTCTAATGAGACGGAACATATTAAATTATATTAAAATAAGAACCTTAATAGAATATATGCTTTTCAGTATACATTCACTATGATCAAAATATTGTAAAATTGTAAATAAAGCAAAATTGTGTTTATCACAGCACCATTCACGCTTTGTTGCATTGTGCACAATCCAATTTTAATTGACCCACAAATCCAGTCGTTTCCTACTCACAGCATCTCTTAAATCCTTCATAACACTTAGATAATATTCCTTATTAATGGTTTGACCTGGTGGCAAGTACTTATACTGCATGACACTATGATAATAATTAAATAATAATTACCAACAATTTTTTGATCATAGTATGTAAAGGGTCTTTCATTAAGAATGTGTCTTCCTGGCCTAGACTTGTGCTTTGACATATCCCCAAAGGAAATAATCCAAAGTTGTCAAATTGCATGACCTTGGTCGTTGACTCACAAATCCTTGTTGTGTCAAACCTTTCTTCAGTGCGCGTAGTATCAGCCGTATAGCATGTCGCGCCATCTTGTTGGAACCACATCTCTTCAGTGATGATGTTCTCAAGTTCTGGCCATAGAAGTTTGAGTAACAAGGTCCTATAGTGGTCGCCATTCACGATTACTGTTGTTCCATCCTCATTTTGAAAGAAATAAGGTTTATGATGATGATGCCATGCTAGAAACGGTACCACACAGCGAGTTTTTCAGAATGCAAAGGAATGTCATTTAACATTCTGATTGTACTGCTTTCTGTAAAATAATTAGGTTAAACTAATATTTTGTTTATGTGAATGGAGATTGTCACAGATTGTGTTATTAGAAAATCTGTTTGAACTCTTCATTATGCCTAGAGTGAGAGCATGGGCAAATTACCATCAACTGAATGATTTTGTTAGAGAACTGTGTATGTTATTGTCGGTGCTTGTCAAGCATGGTTTTGAGAAGGCTGAGCAATATAGCAAGGAGATCAGAATGGCGCTGTAGAACCACAGAATGTGATGAAAGTCGCTTGCATGAAAGAGATGCGGACTAGTGATTTGCAGAGTATGGGTGTTTGCACTGTTTATAGCAGAATACAAAGCTTTGGGCTGCCTGTCCAGGTCTGAAAAATAAGGTAACTGACTGGCATGCAGAGAAGACAATAATGGAACCAGAAATGGAATATGATTGTCTTTAGTGACTCGTTCACATCCTGTTTGGGGATGAAGGATGGTGGAGTAAGTGTAAGAAATCTGATTTTGATATTGCCTAGACAGAACTGAACCTAGCTAAAGGGTAGTCAAAGATATCATTAATTTTTGTATGTTGTATTCAAAATTTGTTGCACATGTTTTCATATCATTCTCGATGTAAGATTACCACATTAAAATCTAGTTGAAGATATTATTCCTTCTGGGTGTAACACTTCTAATTACACTCAATGTGTCTATGATTGTTTCGGTCTTTACTTGACGGAAATTCATCTTGAAAATATGAATAAAAACAATATTCTAATTTCCGCTAATATTTTATTAACACTACGAAAGTATCTTGTAATATTCACCTGAAGAAGTCATGGTATGACGTAACGATCGTAGTGTTAATAAAATATTAGCGGAAATTAGAATATTGTTTTTATTCATATTTTCAACACTCAATGTGATTTTTCTTGCATTCCTACTGTACTATTTTTGATTGTTAATAGTTTTTCTTGATCAAAGAAACCATTATTTTCTTATTTCAACTATTCAACTATTTATTAATAAAATAAGAACACACAGGTGTTCTTATTTTATTTTCAGATAATATAGTTCAAGAAATATTTGGAGAATGAAGGCTAATATTATACTTTTTCAAGATATTGGAAAGGTTTTTTTAAATTATGCTTTAGAGTTCTTTTAAAATAAGGAGTGGGTGATTTAAAATTTTCCTTTTTGATCGGCTATAAATAAACAACTAATGAATATTTTTGAAAGTTATGAGTTTATTAGAAAGATTGAACCTCGACAGTTATGAATGAAAAACAATATAATTCACATGACCGCCATGAGTGGCTACAGTACCCCATCTGATCAACATAATTTTTCAGTACATTGTCAGTTGTTTAGGACTCAATCCCATGAATGGCAACTTCGATTTCGTGTTTCAAGGGACTAGTTGAACTTTGTAAGCCTTCATATCGAGGTCTTTATGCAATATTAAACTAATTTTCTTACAAAATACGAATGACAGAAGTGTTGGCAGACTCCAAATAACCATTACCTCAAAATGAAAAGTCTAGATGGTCCAGGCTTTAAATCAACATTTGAGTCATACTTGATGAAGCTATTTGAGTAAAAATAAATTCACAATTTTTTCTGGAAACTTTCAATATACATTAAAATTGATATAAAATATTTCTCGATGTCCAGGAAAACACCTTTTTCACTTTATGAAATAAAACAGAAATGTATAAAACATATTCATATATCATAATACAATTTTAATATTTTACTATATATTTTTAAATTTACAAGGTGCTTTCAAAGTTGAGACTGTTTTGGTTTTTTCACGGGTCTTCTTCCTCTGAAGCCCATCTCAAACAAATTTCTGCGAACTGTTCTTATGGAAGCATTGCATCCTGCCTCTTCAAAAAAATTTTTATGTCAAGATGGGACGGACTTCTATTTTTCATTACAATATTCCAGAGCATTCTCTGAATTCTTGGAGTTACTAGCTTTTTTCTACCACAGTGAACATCTCTTCGTGCTATTGCAGATTCACCAATTAGCAATTTTTGGCGAATCCACTTCGCAGATGATTGTGAAACATTGCAAATATGGGTGATTTTTCTTTGGCTATATTCCGAATGTTTGGGCATGGTTTCAATTTCCACAATTTTTTGCTCACAGATCTTTTTTTCGTCCCATTCTACAAAAAAGTGGAGAAATGTGAATTTTTTTATTTGTTGAGTAATCTTATTTTTAAATTATGATAATTTGCAGGACATAATTATAAAAATTTCATAACTAATAGCTATTGAATACTAACCTCCTCAATTAAGATGTATGAAACAGAAATAAATAAGTTCAAAACACTGAAAATCACTCCATCACTTCTCTAGATACAGCATCAAACACTTTCAATCCTTGTTTTCTACTTATTGCATGATCAAAATCTATTACAGATGTTATTAAGTCGAACAGCAACCCATGATACAAATTTGTATCACTGGTTGCATTGCGAATGTTAACGTAAATTCAAATAATTAACGTGCAATGCAATATTCGAAAAATTTTCTAGGTGAGTCTAATAAAGTGGGCAGGGTCTATATTGGAATTCGATTCTGAGCATTTTAAGTTCTGTCAGTTTTGGGGACGGCAGCGAGCATGCGGTCTTGATTGGCAGGATATGTCAATTGAAATGCTGAATTGAGATTACAATTTTGACGTAAACATTCAACAGACTTGTGAGTTTTCATTCTGATAAGTTACACTCCCTGACATGAAGAGCTACTTTTGAAAACACCCGTATCAAAGGACAGAAATCTTTCTGCTGCATTCTGCTTGAACTTTCCAAACGTTCAATGTTTCAATAATTTGCGGAAGTCAAAACAGTCGTTATTATCATAGGATTGTTTACACTGAACTGACATTTGAAATATCGAATGTACCATTGCGTTTAAAGCATAGAGATAAATGTATACCGTTTGAATCTTTCTTTGATGTGTAATATGAGTACTTGTCACCACGTTAAACCATTAATGAAGGATATTAGCTGGACATTTGAGGTATTTGCGTGCCGACGACAATTGGATTTTGCACCATGATATGTGCGCTATGTCACAAAGCGCCAATGGTGCTGGATTATTTGATGAACCATATCCTTAAATATTCGCCAGATTTAGCATAATGTGAATTTTTTTGTTCTCCTGGCTTCATGGACGGAAATTGTTCGTTGAAAGTCATCAAACAAAATGCAGATGGATGTTATTTCAAAGGTTCAAAAATTTCCATAGTGCTAAAAATTGGTATGAATGTTCAGAATACTATTATAAATTAATTGTGGAAAGTCCCCATCGATCCCCCTTGTGTAAAAAATTTTATTGATGGTGAAAGTTTGCAAAAATGGGTTTTTCGCGTTTTCCAGCTAAACGGTGAGTTCTACAGAAAAAATAGTTCAGGAAAAGATTGTAGGTCATCCAATTCTCTACAAAAAATATCTCTTCACTTGTTTTCGTAACTATTGCTATTTCCGTGATATGGCGATTCTAAGAATTGAAAACATCAGGCTATTCCATGATCTATTGTGATCATATTGATTTCAAAAGTATTCTATGAAATACAAATGGAGTATCGAAAATGATGAAAACTGTGTAAATTATGTTGTTTATAATGAAAAAATAATAAGACACGAGTTTTCACTATGAAGGAATGCTTAAGACTAACAGTATTTTATTGAGTATGACGCCTTTGAAGCATCGCCACGTAACAATTGAATTGAATGGAAGACAGATGTTTCTCAAGGCCATACGACTAAAGAAAATTAGGAAACGAGTTTTCGACGTTCATTTATAATCTAAGAATTCAACAGTTTGTATGTATAAGTCACAGGGACTGATATTTTCACTCGTATAACGGTTTATAAATGTATATTAAAGTATACTTCTCTAGAAAGTATCCGGAATTTCTTATTTTTTATAATTTTAATATACTTCTTTTTTGTAACATTCTAAGACACAAGTAATGTATAAAATAGGTTGTGCAGATATTCGGCTATGACTAAAGATGAATGAAACACTATTGGTCACATATTGTTGATTGTTAACAGGTATACAATTTATGAAATAATGTCGCAACTAGAAAAAAGAAAACAGGTAGAATATTTCTATAGAAGAGGTTTTCGAAACGTTAAAAGTAAGTGCAATTGACTGAACTGGGAAAAAGTGCTGAATATGAGACAATAAAGAGGCTTGGATATGGAACACAGACCAGTTTCAGGAAGACCGCGTAAGATTAAAGGAAACAATTTAAACGCTTTATTGGCCTTAGGATAACACAATTCTAGCCTGGGGTTTCGCAAATTGGCTAACAGATTTGGAAATCAACTAAATATAAAAGTATGTCCAGAAACCGTCCTGAATGAAAAGACTAGACTACATATCAAGGAAACCAAAAAACCTATAATGACACCTGTACAAAAGGAACGAAGGATAGAATTTTGTCAACGTTCTCAAGAAGATAATTTTAATGTCTTTATATCTGATGAAGGTTGTTTCCAACTTGGGTGAAAATCACTTTAAAATCCTATCAAAACAACCTGTTACCATTTAAATTTCCCATCAAAGAAATGGTTTGGGGAGCAATATCTAAGCGTGGTGCTACGCCTTTCTGTAAATTCGATGGTACCATTAATAGTGAAAAGTATTGTGGCATTCTAAACAATTTTCTTCTTGAAACGGCGCATGCTGTATATCCAGAGGGGTGGCGTTTTCAGCAGGATAATGCAAGATGACATACTTCGGGCCTATACTCCAGCTTGGATGCAAGAACACCAAGTGACAACCATTTCATGGCCAGCAGCTTCATCAGATCTTAGTCCCATTGAAAACAAATTAAAATTAAATTGAAGTTGAACGAACAGCGCTACGAAATAAAGATGATTTAATTCAGTCAGTTTTACAGTCCTGGATTACCATCATCGAAAATTATGGAGGTTATCTAGGTTCGGGTGTATCCCGAGCTTTAGTCAAGTGTTAACAGTTAAATGGAGGTTTTATAAGTAAATAAGATGAATATTTTGTTATAATTTTCTAATTCAAGAATTAAAAATATATACTAAATAATTACAATTGAGCTTTGTTTTTTCCGGATACTTTCTAGATGGACACATTAACATGCATATTACGATGAAAATTATTTTTTCAATTCTTTGAATCGCCATATCACGGAAATGGAGCTACTTACAAAAAAAGCGTGAAGACTTTTTTTGTAGAGAATTGGACGATCTACAATTTTTCTCCGAACTATTTTTACTGTAAAACTCACCGTTTAGCTGGAAAACGCAAAATAAAAATTTTGAAAACTTTCACCATCAATAAAATTTTTTGCACATGGGGAATCGATGGGGACTTTTCACGATTAATTTATAATAGTATTCTGAAAATTCATACGAATTTTTAGCTCTATGGGAATTTCTGTAACCTTATCCTTATTTTTGGACTTAATTGGACTATAAAATAAATTTGGAAGAAGACATAATTTTGTTATAATCATAGTGTATTTTGCTTTTGATTGAATAATTCCCGGTAAGTTACCGATTGTCGACTAAAATTTAGTGTGCATTTTTGGGGAAATTCTCTACATCTGACCTTCCGTGCATCTTGTTGCTAAAACAGTATATTCTCAAAATTTGAATATTAAAACAAATTAATATATGTTTATCTTCTACAATTTTAATTTAAAAAATTTTATTCAAAAAACTTTTAGAATTAAATTAATGTCTAAAACAAGCACCGCTCACATTTAATAGACGTTTATAATCAAAACTCAATATATAATATCAAATGGAATAAATAAACCAACAGATATACGAAAGTCATTGAAATTAATAAATAAATATTTAAAGGAGACTCTCTCTAGAAGATAAACATATATTAATTTGTTTTAATATTCAAATTTTGTTATATTTCTTCTATCAAGTAAAAGGCCTTTCTATTTTATTTTATATATAATATATAATTATATCTTGGCTTCAATAAATCTCATTATGCAGTGTCAATGAATTTAAGTAAACCTTAAAAATAGCTCACACTGTTCTTTGATTCTGTTAGAGCATAGATAAATCTTGAACTATAAAGATGATCTATGTCTCGAAACATTATTCATTTATACGTGGTGAGTGCTTTGGTACAGGTTAGTTTTTTGATTTTAATATTTTGAATATATTTCAGGACTGAAGACGGAATTGCTTTGAACTATATTTGTTTTTTGAAGATATAGTGCATGCTTTGAGAGATTTCTGAATTTACTTATTCGAATATTTAAATATATTAAATATTTCAAATAAATTATATTCTTTGAGAGGTCCTTTAAGTGTGTTCATGTTTTTAAGATACAAATGGCGTTTTGAGGGCAAGACCAGAAACAAATTTTGTCTCCTTTAAATATTTATTTATTAATTTTAGGGACTTTCGTGTATCTTTTGGTTTATTTATTCCATTTGACATTGTATATTGAGTTTAGATTATATACGTCTATTAAATATAAGCGGTGCTTGTTTTAGACATTAATTTAATTCAAAAAGTTTTTTGAATAAAATTTTTTAAATTAAAATTGTAGAAGATAAACATATATTAATTTGTTTTAATATTCAAATTTTGTTATATTTCTTCTATCAAGTAAAAGGCCTTTCTATTTTACAGTATATTCTCTTTCTCTCATCTTATAACAACGGAGCTTCGCGCCCCTTTCATCAATTATTGATCAGAATCCAGTGCGCAGTGATACATAAAACGCGCATCCGTTGTTGGTCCAACAAATTTCGCAAATCTCTCCTCAGCTTCCTCAGTGTATAGCGCGAAATGGCACCGCTTGCGTCGCACGCGCCCTTTGGCCAAAATAAGACGCCCCGTCGACGACGTTTCTACACGTATTAGCCATGTAATCCTCAGGGCTAAACACAAAATCAGATATGTCTTCCATTTAAATCTCTGATAGTGTGATAACCACGTCTTCCATTTATAGACTTAGTGTTTAAGGTTTAATATTAAGAATAAAAAATAAATATATACAAAGAAAAACGCGAGAAAAGTAAATATTATTATATCCCGCGTTGGAGAGTGTTCTAGAAATTCAACAGTGTGTAGACAACGATGTTTTACGGGGGAAAGAATCGTTACCATCCTCCATCCCAGAATCAGAAGGTCATAATCGAGAGATTGTGGAGAGGAGCCTTCTGCCAGGCCTTGGTCGCTACCAAGGCTGCTCCGCAGTTCAGAAAACAAATGAGAGGAAAACGGCAAGGATGCTGCTGTCATTGTCATTGCGGAGAGCTGATACATCCTCACAACTTCCACGAAAAATTGCCGTATTATGGCAGAAAGAAACAGAAGCAGATGATGAGGTCGGTTGTAAGGTACGGAAAATGCGATTTAAATCGCGGAAGGAAAGGACCTATTGGTTGCTTTTTGCAATTAGAGGGGTGACAGGTATTCAGTTATCAGGAAGTTAGAAGAGAATTAATTGCATCACTCGAAGAGGTCCTCAAAGAACTGACAGCGTCAGAAATTTAAAAACGCTCATACATTTATAAGAATTTAATTGCTTGTACTTACTTGATGCAAATTAATTTGATCTAAATAATATTTCCATAATTTATTAAATAAACTATCAGTATTGTAGCTTCGTCAGGCTTACATTTTGAATTAACTCCCAAAAAATCTAGAAAAGCACTGACGTAAAGTCAGAAGTTTTTGCATGCTTGTTCAACAATTCCTTTCTTCTGAAAATCTCAAATCTGTGAATTTTTATCATACGATCCTCATTAATTAAAAAATATATAAGAGACAGTATTTTAATTTCCACAAAAATGTTTATAATATAATACAACAATCACCACGATGTGGCTACTTCAGGTATCTACATTCTACTAGCTTATGGTGTCCAGTGTAACCGAGTTTAAATACATTGTTAAGTACGTGACAACATAATGGAAGAACAAATCATAAAAAATCAAGGTGTTTATTGGAGTTTGCCGCTAAAAAATGCCATTATAGGGAGATATTCAGTAATGGAGACTTCTCAACATCTGTTTGTTCGTTCAAAAGGATTTTACGAGCATTGTACCTGTTGATTTCAAGAAATTCTAAAAGTGTTAATCTAGAACTTTTGCTTTTGACGTGGATAATTTCATAGTTATTGTTGAAATTATGCCTGAGTTCTTTAAGATGATTAGCATATGTCGAATGTACGGAATCCGATATGTAACTCCTTTGGTGTTATTGGATTCTTTTCTTGAATGATCCACCTGTCTGGCCAATGTATACTTAAGGGCAATCGTTGCAAGTCAACTTGTAAACTCCAGATTTATTTTCTTTATTTGTTCTATCCTTATTGTTTTTTATGTAGGTACTAAGGTTATTAATGGTTTTAAAAGCTGCGTTGTAATTGTATTTAAAACCATTAATAACCTTAATACCTACATAAGAAACAATTAGGATCGAACAAATAAAGAAAATTAATCTCGAGTCTACAAATTGGCTTGCAAAGATTGCCCTTTAGTATACATTGGCCAGACTGGTAGATCATTCAAGAAACGTGTCCAAGAACATCAAAGGGGTTATATATCCAATTCTGTACATTCTACATATGCTAATCATCTTAAGGAATTCAGGCATAATTTCAACAATAATTATGAAATTATCCACGTTGAAAGCAAAAGTTCTAGATTAACACTGTTAGAATTTCTTGAAATCAACAGGTATAATGCCCGTAAAATCCTTTTGAACGAACAAACAGATGTTGATCATTCTCCACTACTGAATATCTTTCCCTAATGGCATTCTTTAGCGGCAAACTCCAATAAATACCTTGAGTTTTTATGACTTGTTCTTTCATTATGTTGTCACGTACTTAACACTGTATTTAAATTCGTATTTAAACTCGGTTACACTGGACACCATCAGCCAATAGAAGGTAGATACCTGAAGAAGCCACATCGTGGTGAAACAATCGTTGTATTATAAACATTTTTGTGGAAATTAATATACTGTCTCTTATATATTTTTTAATTAAAATGAGTTTCCACCAAGTAAAGACCGAATCAGTCAAACATAGATCCTCATTAAATTTGGCAGGAACACGTGCGTTATCATTCTAAACCCCAAATTTCACATCAATTGAATTTGTAGTTCGGAGAATACTAATGAAAATAAGAGAAAACTTCAAATGTGAATACCTGAGAAACCATTGGACTGATTTTGCCCAATAGCGAAATCGACAGGGATATTCAGGCCATAAACTTAGACCAAAAGTTTCGAGTCTATATTTCTGGTAGTAACATAATCCCAATGGTCTTTGCTAGCAAAAAACTGATCCAGGTGATTTTTGACCTCTTCATTTGAAGTAAAAATTTTGAGAGTTGAAATCAAATGAATCCAAGTTTCACTGATTTGTTCCAACAAATCAGTCACAAATTTACCAATGCAGATACAGACATTCAATATCAAAACATTTCTTGACATGAGTAACGAAACCCTACGAAGTTCAATTGAAGTTTTGGGCGTTATTATCAACAGTTCAATAGCATTTGACTCATATCGTTTTCCATTGTTAATGGCATACCTTCCTCTTTACAATGAAATAAACATCCATTGTTTTCTCTTAAAATATACTCGGTTTTTTTTTTTTAATATCAAAATGAAACCTCTTATTGGAAAACCCCGTAAATACTCACTAGTCACTTCTCGATGTAAAGGCTTCTCACGAATCTGTTGTTAATTGTTTTCACACCAAAAACTAAAATATAGTTTTCTAACAAAACCCTTCAAATATAAATGAGCTTCATCTGAAAATATCGTATTTTATTGATGAGTAGAACCAAAGTTGCCCTAAAACCCAATAAGGAAACACATGTTTATAATTATCACGTGGTTCCTGAGTCAATACGATTTTAGGGCCCAAATATTGGGTAGTTCGGAAAGTAGTTTCGTTTTTTTTTTTTTTAGTATGAAAGACAATTTTCGTATAATGAATAAATATTCTCTTAAATTATATATTGGCCATTCTGGTCCAACACCTCGTGCCATCTCTCTGGTAGTAGCACGCTCATAAAATTTTTGGTCTTTATTGGCAAAAAACTCATCCAGGTGATTTTTGACCTCTTCATTTGAAGTAAAGGTTTTACCGTCCAAAAAATTTTGCATTGACCGGAACAAATAATAATTCGAAGGCGCCAGATCTGGAGAATATGGTGGGTGTGGCAGTGTATCCCATTCAAGCCGTAAAAGCTTTTGGCGAGTGACCAAACTTGTATGGTCACTTGCATTATTTTGGTAAAACACTACACCTTTTCTCTTGGTTAATTCTGGCCTTTTTTGTTGAGGTACATCATTCAGTTTATCCTGCTGATGACAGTAGACTTCTGCATTATTTGTTGTGTTATCCGGTAAAAGCTCAAAAAAAAATTCCTTTAAAATCCCACCAAACAGACAGAATCACTTTTTTTTGATGGATATTTGTTTTCGAACTGCTTTGTGCCGGTTCATATCTTTTGCTCCATGATATCCTACGTTTGACAATGTTATAAACAACCCATTTTTCGTTCTCAATAATGATGAGCTTCAGAAATGGATCATTTTCGTTACGTTTGAAAGGCGAATCACAGACGTCAACGCGACGACACAAATTTGTCTCCGTGAGAACATGGGGAACCCCCCCAAGTGGCCATAAACAGATTAATTCAATAAATTTAACCTCGCACCGATCTTACGTTTGTTATTCGCCAATTTGCATCAACTAATGACTTTATCGTGCCTTTATCAGCTTTATTCGGCCTTCCGGAACGTGATGCATCTTCGACATCAAAATTGCCGGATCGAAATTTTGCAATCCAGTTCTGGCACTGGCGTACTGTTGACACATCTTCTCCTTACACATCGGTTGATCTCTTTCTGGCTTGAACAGCATTTTTACCTTTTTTATGGTAAAAAAGTAAAATATGACGAAAATGCAGCTTTTTGCTTTCCATATTTAATCACAATTAATTCAACTTTTTCACACACAAGCCTTTCTATACCAGCTCTCACAACATATAATAATTATGCGGCTTCAGTGTGAGGTTGGGTTCGATAAAGTACAATTAAATCCTCTGTCGAAATTAGTTTCCGAATATCCTTATATAATTTGAAAGAAAAAATTACTTACATCCTTTGAGCAAATGTTTTCTTTATTGGTTTAGATATGTAGATGGTATCGTTTATTGTTAGCGTTACTTTATATCAACAGATACACAACTATGAAATTTTAATGGGTTCATTAATAAAATCCATCCAAACATTAAATTCAGTTTTGAGAAATGAAAAAACTGTAATGCAAATTTCCTTGATCTTAAGGATGACTTGCATGATCTAAGTATTTTTCTATTTCTCTTGAAGTTTCAAATGCCTAGCTCTTTCCGTTCGAAAGTTCGAGTGTTTGCAGATCGGACGGAAAGAATTACTTTTGACCTCTGATTCTTCATCAGTGAACCCTACTATTTTCAGCTTAAAATTAGAAAATTACTGACATTTGTCTGTTGATTACGCTGTTCCCTAGAACAATCGCGAAAAACTTAATACTATATTATTTTGTACAGTATACAATCTTATGTCGGGTGATTCATTCAGAGTTTTTTTGTTATAAAAAAATTAATAAAAACAATTTTATCTTATAATCTTTATTATTACACGAAAGAAACATTCTTTACAATTATTTTTAGAGATAATTTCTTTCAAATGTCCGCGACTACGTTTAACAACGTCCATTCTGAAGTTCGAATTTTTAATTATGCGTCTGAGTATTTCTAGTGGTATTTGGCCAATAACACGAGTAATATTGACCTCCAATGCCGGCCAATTCGTTGGTCTGCAAGCTTGTCAAGAGCCCACCGACTAAAACGGAAACTATTCGGAAGGTCGGTCAGCTTCATGCACTAGTTGAATTTTGTAAGCTTTTAAAGAAATATACTTAAAATACGCCAAGTTGTTGAATATGACATGCCAAGCTGTTGAGAACGGCGACGAATTGACACTTCACGGTCTTCGTACATTCTCCGTTATCGCTCCTATATTTTCTTCACTATGCTGGGTGTGGTCTATTTGGTCGAGTAGGCCGATTATCTGGACCATAAGTTGCTCTAAGCGCCCGATACACAGATCTCATAGAACGCCCATTTTCGTAATAAAGTTGAACAATTTGTAGACGCTGTGCCGGGCTAAGTCTTTCCATTCTGAATTGTCAAACACTACTGAGCAGAAATGGCACTTCAGTTAACACAAGGCATGCGCAATCTGCAATTAAATCCCCACCACAAAAAGTACCTCCAAATGAATCACCCTTTACAACAAATATGTCCTTCGTTATTAATACAAGATCTATCTTCACTATTTAATATCCACTCTTCACGACGCTCTATATTGCTTCTTCATTTATGGCTCATTTCCTTAACCAATCTTAGGTTTGCATATTTTGGTGGTTTAAATATTTCTCTCAATGGAATCCCATAATTGCCCCATATGATCATGTTTGTTTGGCCCTCGGGCAAAGTGCATACCTCTTTACATGAAAACAAATGTAGCTCAACTTTGTAACTCAATACATTACTGTCTTAATATACGCGTAGCTCAACATGTTTCAGAAACACATTTTGGACCCAAACTTTTACAGGTAGGCATAAGCAAACTCGTCAGTGTTTTAGACTTTTTGGATTTGCATCAAAATAAAGGAATTTGTATGACTCACCTACTACCTCCTATCATAGTAACGGCTGAAACAGTTCACTATATCCTACTCTTCAAAAATCTACGACAATGCAAGACCGCACTATGCAAGACGATCTTGAAAAAAATTAATAAATTGGGGTGGAAGTACTACCCCACCTACCATACACGCCCGATATGGGACCCTCGGATTTCCATTTATTCCGATCGCTACATTTTCTTAGTTGCAAAAAATTTTAAAGATGTCCAAAATGCAAATTTCGAGATATTTTACTCAAAAACCAATTGATTTTTATCGGTCTGGCATTGAAAATTTGCACATTAGATGGCAAAAAGTTGTTGATAACGAAGCTGATTACATTATTGTTTAAAAATAAAAACTTGTTGATAATTTATTCGTGGGAATTCAATTTAAGAAAGCGACATTTCTTTCTGGTCCGCCTAATATTTTAGGACACTGTATAATTCTGTAGAAAATGATGAAGTTCCATTTCTCCTTTTATTTAAAAACAACGGGGGTGTATTAAAACTAAAAACAATACCTGTACATGAGTCATACTATAGCACCCCTAAAAGCGCGAATGCTGGAGGGGGATGATATCGATCGGGGGTTTCACGCTCCCGAATACAGCTGTGTAGAACTAGTTTGTGGGGTATAAACAAGTTGTGCGTATATCTGCTGTAAAAATAGGCTATATCGACATCATAACAATGATTGGTGTTCTTTTTTCAATAGTAGCAAATATTTATAACATTGGCGAATTTGTGTTAGGGGATTTATTAGATCATTATTTTTCTTTGGGAATTTTTTGAAATCATCACCTATTTTTGTTTTTATTTCCGAATAAAAATGGTGTGTTTCGATTCCGATTTTGAAACAATACATGAAAAAAGAGGGTATGTATAATTGTTCGTAATGTGTGCATTATTATAAGATAATTTCTGCGCATTGTTACCACTGCGCTGTCATTTTGTCCAAATGCATGTATTTTACGATTTGGACCGAAAATGATCGTATAATATCCAATGAAAACAGATAAAATTTCATTTTTTGGATCGGTCGGAATCTGTGACTTAAAAAATCGAAAAAAGTCCATTTCGCCTGAAAATTTCAATCTTGTGACTCATTTCTACTTCTGAAGTGAAGTTAGGAACTTTTGTGCGGTAGTTCATATCTCTCACGATCCTCACAACAAATTTTTTTGGTCTTCCAATTATACGGACCTCACGAAATGCGTATTATTATTCTACTTCTAAATTCCTAATTTCAGATCGATCGAATCTCTAGTTTATATACATACAATTTTCCAGTTAAATCTAGGGAATGTAATTAAGTATCGAAATATTGAATATTGAAACGGTATAGAAATGAATTTTCCTATTCTTTTAGTGGTCAGATTCACACAAAATTTCAAATACACATTCAAGTCCTTATAATTCGTCCAACTTTCCGGTTTTAACTTAATTGGATTTTTATTTCGTGAAATATTGAAAATTGTATCCTGCAAATTTCAAGTCTCCAAGTTATTTATTTTCAAATTATCTTGCTCACGAATAGAATTGAATTTGAGTATGAAATATCCATTAGTATGTCATAGTTTGATATTTTCAACTGATAATTCACAAAATATAAACATTTGTATGAAATAAAAAGCTATACCCGTACAAGTGCGCTAAAGCTCCTAACACGGTAGTTTTATATAGATATATTTGATGGTTCTTCAGTAAATGAAGTGATAATTGATCGTATACTTATTCAATTTATTTATTTCAGCGTGACTGAGACTCATCAAGTGGCCGAAGCGCAGCAAGAGAAGAATGCCAGACTTAGGAAAGCCTTCGGCATCTCAGAATACTTCGTGGATGGAAGTAGCTTCGATCCTGATCGCGAGGCAAAGGAAAAAATAGCCGAATCCAATGCAATTCAAGAGAGGGAGAAAGATTTGGAGAGAGAACAGGCGACAAGGTATCAGCTGGTTCACACTCCAAGTCCTGAACCGGTGGAGGCAAAGGTTTCGAAAAAGAAAAAGAGAAAACGTAAAGACAGGTGAGTCGTGAAAAAATTTTGCACCACAGAGTTTATGTCAAATAAATTGTTGATATCAACCTTTAGGCATGCATGAAGACTAGAATCACAAAAATGTAAAGACTCACTGTGTTTTCCGGAAAAACTCGTACTTACGGAAACATCTGACTGGACTCTTTTATGTGTGCTTTACAGAATTAAATTGGTGGATTTACATGTATTTGCTAGTCATTTGAATTATTTCATTATTTGGAGGAAATTGAAATTGCTGAAATAACTTGCTAAAAGATTCTTTCAATAAGTTATGGCACTAAGGAACTACATACTATTCACTTAAAAATTGATATCTAACATTTTTCAACTCATTATATCAGCATTTATATTGAAAATTACTATGAAGAAGTATTTGCTTATTATAGATAATAGCTGGAATATATTCTCCAGAACCTCAACAGATTTTAATCTAAATAAGTCTCATGGAAACATTTAGAATTAAATTTTAAAAACATGTCCTAAATACACTGTATCACTTTACAGACAGACATATGTGGTGGAAATTAACTAATAAAGAATCAAAAGAAATATAAAATAATGATCAAATTATTTAGACATCTCCTTATACATATATATGATTCGATTGGATGTTAAATAATCACAAGTTCCATCGCCAAAAAATGTTCAACATATAATTCAAAAAGGCCGTTTTTATTTTCCTTTTTTAAAGAATATATAGCACATTCTCCAGAGAAAGAACCTGATAAATTCGGACCCAAATCTCTTCAGTAAGGAGTTATTTGAATAAACAAAATAATTATTTAAAAATATATAAAAATCTGTAGAGGTTCTGGAGAATTAATTCCAGCTATTATCTCATATTAACACTTATTGCTTATTGCCAACATTGATAGGCATTACATGGTACCAGCTGCTTTGAGCCAGTTTAGTCAGTAGATTGTTAAAAGCATTACAAAATAGTTAAGTCAAAATTAGTCATAATGCTCATAAGACAAACATGTATAAGTTTATGTAATTTTATTTCAGTGAATCTAGCGAGGAACCCAAGAAAAAGAAGAAATCTAAGAAGAAAAAAGAAAGGTATTTTATAGGATAAATTTTATATTGTACAAATCTGTGAAGAGCTCCTAATTTTCGCCAAAAAAAGTAGAATTAATATTTTCACAAAAAAGGAATTCTGTTTGGATGTAATGATTCACTAATTTGCCGAAAAGCTCTTCTTTGTGTAATTTCTTGATTGTCAAAACAGTAGTGAAAAGGAAACTGAGCAAATATGATTTGTTATGTAATTTTGAAATATAATTTCACTATTTCTCACAGAATTCTCATTTAAAATAGTTTTGTTTTTGCTCTTGACTATTTTACTGCTGTTTGTCATACATCCATTATCGTAGTGAAATGCAAAATAAATATTGCATAGCCTAAATGACTCGCATACTAATTTTTTGGTGGTATATTTTTTGGCGTTCTAATGTCTCAGAGATGGTGAATGTCAGGTAATGTTGTGGTTTTTCGTTTTCTTATTTAATTATATTTAACCTTGCGTATGTCTAGCCAACTCGACTGAATCATCTGATTTGGACTGAAGGTGCGTTAGAAAGCAATTTAGAAGCAAAGTTATGTTCAAATTTCTCAGTAAACTGGCAGTATCTGCTGTGGTTATGGAAGAATTTCAGAGAATGTACTCTTTTACCGTAAAAATCACTTTTTTTAACTTGATAAGATTTGAGAATGGGCTTAAATATTATGTGCGTTACTCAGCGTATATATCTTGAAAATACTAATATCTTAGATACACACCACCCATGAGCAACCAGAACTTGAAAAAAAAAATATTAGTCCGAAATTTTAGGCCAAAATAATTCAAAATGGATTTGCCTAGAATCATGCCCAGTTGATATTACATGGGATTGCTTGCTGAAAGTTTATAGTATTTTCACCTAGTAAGAGGGAGACCGGAAAATATTGTCGTTTCTGCGCATGTCGATATCTGACATTTGTCAGTTCATTGAGTACTTCATAGTCGTGTCAAAGACATTTTACGGTTATTATAACTTATTGAGTTCTAAATAAATGAATATTATACTTTTTTTACAATTTGGGGTGAAGTGGACAACCAAATACCTAAAGAGCATATCCGGCATTATGTGCTTTTTGAGTTTCGCAAGGGTAGTAATGCAACAGTTGCGACCAAAAATATTTGCGATGTTTATCCAAGCGCATTAGACGTTCGTAAATGCCAAAGGGTTCCGGTAATTGCTAAGGGTAGAAGTGGAAGCAAATCCATGTCAAGGAACTTTGAAACATCCTTAACCAACCTTGGTTAGAAGAACAGCAAATTGGAAAAATAAGCAGAGTAGGTGTTTGGGTCCCCCATAATCTGTCCGAAGAACAAAAAGGCAACCAATCCATCATATGAAAAGTATTGCTTCAACGGCACCATACAGAACTGATTTTTTATCGCTTGATCACTGGAGACAAAAAATGGGTCCAAAATGATAATCCAAAACGCTAAAGGCAGTGGCTCCTTCCAAACTAATCACCATGAAATACTGCCAAGCAGGGTTTACATCCCAAAAAGGCGCTTCTGTGTGTTTGGTGGAGTATATGCGGAATAATTTCATTTTAAAGTGATGAAACCTAACAAACTGTTAATGTAAATAATAATTGTGAACAATTGGATCGAGTGAACGAATCTTTAATCGAAAAGTATCTGGCAATTGTCAACAAAAGGCGTTATTCTGCAACACGACAATGCAAGACTGCACTGTGCAAGACGAACCTTGGAAAAAATTAATGAATTGGAGTGGGAGATACTGCCCACCCACCATACTCGGCCGATATCTCACCGGATTTTCATCTATTCCGAGCGCTACAACATTTTCTTAATGGCAAAAAATTTTTAATGTGAATGATGCCCAAAATGCCGCTCGAGATATTTTACTCAGAAACCAATTGATTTTTATCGGTCTGGTATTGAAAATTTACACACTAGATGAATTTTATTTAAAAAAAGCGACATTACTTTCCGGTCCACCTTATATATACAAGTTATGTTTCAAAGTAAACAGAACTTATGAAGTAGTATATTTTAAAGATGCCATCTATTGATGACTGCCCGAGTGTACTGAGAAGTGTATTTGGTACATTAGTTCAAAGATGAGTATATATCAAAGAATCAACATCAAGATGTTTTTTAACTATGTGAAACTGCAATTGATGAAACAAGTTTTTGGTGATTATTTTTTATCCTGTAACAGAATCCATAAGTGTCATGGTGTACACCCTTTAAGAATAGTTCTGAAGATGTGAATGAAAATTTGTAGTAACAAAAGATTCCATCGTAATTGTTCGTTAATTAATCAAAAATCTGCCAAAATCTCTTGAAATAATGAATATCTCTAAACGCTTAGAGGAATCAAAATATAGTGATGCTGTAAAGGATTTGTTCACATCACATTCGGAAAATTGCATCTGGTGATGAAAGCAAGACGTGGATGTCATTCAAAAGGCTTGCACTATCTCAAAGACACACCTACAGACGACTGGAAACACCCCATATACATATTTTTTACTGTACACATCGCTGTGTAGCCTCGAGGAGACTATTTTCACCAAATAGCAAGTATTTCCAAAAAAGTAAGCTTTTGTTCCCATTTTGAAAACGTTCTGTTTGCTTTGAAATATACTGAATATATTGTCACTTCACAGTTTTTGTGTGTAATTCACTGTGTTCTATGTTATTCAAGCTGACAGGTGTCTAACATATTAAATATTTTCATGATTAAAGAATCTAACGATAATGAAGTTTTGCTGTCCAGTTTGATGCAATTTCAGTTCAATTTATTTCTCCATTTAGAGTAATGAAGTTTTTCCTTTGCTGCCCAGTTTGATGCAGTTTCAGATGAGTTTATTTCTCCGTTTAGAGTATGTTCTCGAAATTTCAAAATTTTGTCCATGAAACTTTTTTACGAATCACTTTTTCAAAATAGGTTTCTTCTTCATTTAGATCGGTGAAAAACAAGGAGAAAAAGAAGAAGAAAAAGCGTAGGCATTCATCTGTTTCCTCTGACCAAAGTGATCATTCGGATTCTTCCGATGATGATGACTCTAGCGAAGATGAATCCCCTAAGAAGCAGAAGTCGAAAAAGAAAGAGGTACTACTATATATTTTTTATCCAGATAATTTGCTTGGATTGTAGAAGAATGATGATTATTAATGACTTGCTTATGCTTATATCATTCATTTACCTAATTTTTCTCTTTTCGTATTTATATTTTTCCGATTTATAGTTTCCTTCATATTTCAAGATTTTTCAACTGAATTACTCTTAGCATGAGAGCTAAATTTCTTTTGACCAAAGTAAACATTGTTCTGTTTGAACCTTGCCTTCATTAAATAGGATAGCCTCAAAGGCTTAACCCTAAACTAGTAAGTATGGATCTCGAAAAACAATTGGTTTTGCATGCATAGAACATGGTGTAATTGGAAAAGTTTTTCAAACTCAAATGTGGTGCACGATAAATGTATACAGATTGAATAAATTCTACAACAAAATATTCAACAGACATTGAGATTCTTCGCTTTGAAACGTAACTGCATCTATGGAAATAGAACAATTGGTTCTTTTTATGTGTTGCTTTCTTTCAGATATGAATTATGAACCATATTAAGGTGAGATAGCTGTCACTGTTCTTATACCTGAGGAATGAAATTGTTTTCACCCACGTTTTGTTTAGAGTTTGTTGAAGCTGTATATGAAAATACTCCCAGAGGTACCTGACCCAACAAATAATATATAAAAAATATTTCTATTTCTCTACATAGTAAGGTTCAACAGCTCGACATATCCATCGACTGTAGACTCAACTCGTTGACATATATTTTATCAAAAAAACATTTTTTCAAGTAAGTAAATGTAAAATAATTGGAGAGAAACAAATCTTAAGAGTAAGGGGGTAACTCGAACTTAAGATAAATTAAATTTTTCCATTGTGAACTATTACTTTCTCTTCGTTCAATAACTCTACCATTTTCATCAGATGCGATCGTTTTTCTTAATTTTAGAAGATAATTACTGAAAACTATCATATACATATTCTCAAAATCTGCCTTACCAGCTGTCTTTTTCTTCATTAGTGCCATTCTTGCCGTTCAGTCCTCTGTTTTCAGTGTAATGAATTGATTTTAAAACTCGACAAATTTGTTGTGAAACACATTATTGAAACGATTGTATTTTTAAACTTTTATTGTGTGTAATCGCACCTCCCACCTTGTGCGTAGATTTATGTCCAAATTTTCAATAAAAATATATCCAACGCCCCTTAGTATCTCTAAATTTTAGTATTTTCTACTATATGTATTCTTTTGAAATAGTCAATTTTGGTACTTCTGGAACTATCTACGTATAAGTACGATCAGATAAACATTTTGAATTGTCTTTAATAGCTATGAATACCTATTAAAAATAGAATTGTGTAGATTATTTTAAATCGATTATTATTGGTGCAAATATGCATATTTATAATTATTATATAATGTTTTCATGGTGCATGATTTTGATATAAGGTTCATTTAATACTTTCCAAAAATTTACATCTTAATTTTTTGTTTAGAAAAAGAAGAATTCTAAAAGGAAAAGATCTGCTTCAAACTCAGGCTCAGAAGACAGGTTAGTATTTTTGAAAAAAATTGGACTTCTCCTTTATCTGATCATATCCTTTAGTATTCCAGATAAAAAACCCAAAATAGAGAAGCGGATGAAGAGGAGTAGATCAGTGGAAAAACCTAAAAAGGATTCGAAAAAAGTGAAAGAGGTAGAAAAGAGAGAGAGGAAACGAAGATCTCCTTCTCCAGAAAAACAAAAAAATTCTAAAGAGAGAAGAAGCAGATCACCTAAGAAATGGAAGGAAAACTATGATCAGCACATTAAAAAAACTAGTAGGAGATCAAGGTCGAGTTCATTGGAATCAAAGAAAAACACTCACAAAAAGAAATCTGTATCACCTTACGAATCCAAGAAATCAAAGAGGTCTCACTCTCGGTCGTCATCACATAAACGGAAGCATCGTTCAAAATCACCTGACAAAGAAAATTCAGTGGATGGTGGGTATCGGAAAAATTATGACTCTAAAAAAAGTTATCGTAACTTAGGAAGGAATTCGCGATCTATGACACCTCCAAAAAAACAAAATAAATATGACAAAAGTAAAAAGACTGAAGTCTCCAGACGATCATCTAGTGTAGAGGATAAATATAATGAAACAAAAAAGAACTCAAAGAGAACTCCTAGTCGATCAAGATCTCCTTTGAATAGAAACAGCAGAAAATATGAAAATGAGGAAGAAAAATATAGAAAACGAGATAATTATAAGAAATATGATCATTCCAATAAATTCAGAGATGACGAAAGACGAAAAGATAAAAGAAGAAACAGCAAGGAGCGAAAAAATTACAGTCGTGATAGGAGTAGATCTAGTGAAAAAATTAAACATACTAAAAGTTATTCGAAAGAAGCTGAAAAACACAAAAGAGATTCATCGAAAAGTGCTAAAAGAGATGATAAAAGTAGGAGCAGAAGTAGAAGTATTGAATCCAGGGAAAAATCGAATCATAAAAGGAGAGACCAAATTAAACTTGAAACAAAGAAATCAAGATCTCCAGATTTATTAAAATCACAAGAGAAAAAACAAAGTTGCAAAGAAGCAGGGAAATTTGAAACAAGAAAATCTAAGTCTCCCGATTTGGTAAAATATCAGGAGAAAAAACAAAATCATAAGGAAATGGAAAAACGCCGTTCAAGAAGCAGGTCAAGGTCCCACAAAATAGAAAAATATGATAAAATAAGAAAGGACAAAAGTACAGAACGTGAAAACGACAAAGAAAGAGCAGACAATAAGTTACTGAAAGATAAGAGCACCGAAAGAACGCAACGGAAAAATGAAGATAAGAATATTGATAAATTTAGCAAAGGCTCTGTTACTCCGCCAAGAGTTACAAAACGGATCAGAAGTTCTTCTGAGAGTTCGCAATCGGAAGAAGAAACTAAAAAACCGTCAAGGCAATCCTATGAAAAAAAATCAAATGAAAAATCTCCGAAAGCAACAAAACCTTTACCTGTTGTGAAGTTAAGACCTTCATCTTCAGAAGATGAACTTCCAGCAGATGACTTGGACAAAGATGAAGAAGTAGAGGATAAGGATTTGAAAATGTTACGTATGTTGAAATCTGACCTAGCAGCTAAAGCTAAAGATGTTCTTGAGAAAAAGATTCAAAAAGGCAAATCAGAAATTGAAGAACGCTTGAATAAACTATTGGAAGCAAAAAAATCAAGTCCTGTTCATGCTGTCGAACCAAATGTTTTTGATATTAAGGTGTTACCGTTAAAAAGAGATATTTCTAAGAGTCCTGTACAAAATAAAAATGCTAAAGATATTTTTGATATTTACTCTGTAAAAGAAAAAGCTAAGAGTTCAAGTAGGGCCTCATCAAGAGACAAAAGGAGTGCATCAAGACGCAGAACATTATCACGAGACAAGAGAAGTAAATCAAGAACGAGTAGTAAAATTTCTTCCGCTGCTAAGAACAAAAAATCTAGATCTAGGAGCTCATCAAGGTCAAAAAGCAGGTAGGCTTGAAAGAATTTTTTACACGGCTACATAACAAACGCTGGTAAACATTGCCATAATGACTGTAGTAATTAATAATTACATTTACTACTTGCGGGTAGGTTTAGGGCCTAAATATCTCAGTTGAGTTAATTAATGGATGAAATCGGCCAAATGGTTCCTGAATGATTCTCAGAAAGAAGTAAAATTAAAAATTTATTTTTCGAATATTTTTGAAATTACAAATCCGATCCAGCTTGAATTTAGCATTTAGATGTAAAATAACGAAAAGAAGGCTAATGCAAAATTTCATGAGGATTGTAGGTGATATATATGATTTTTTTAAATTTTTTAGTAATTTTAATTGAATATTTTTGAAAGTAAACACAAACATCATCTAGGTCACTGTTAATGATTTTTTGACTATATAATGAAGTTAAGTTTTATTGTTGAAAGACTGAGTTGAACTTTTTTTGGGCTTTTGGAACCCATAAATTCTGAACTAAAGGCTGGATCATCTAGAGTTTGCATTTTGAAATACTGGTTATTTCGAGTCGGCAACACTTCTGTCATTCGTGTTTTGAGATAAACTTAGTTTATTTGACATTAACGAAATGAGTCGATTTACACTTGAAGAAAACTGGTGAATCTTCTACCCAAACTGCTAGAAATTTACGTGCAAAATTCAATAGAAATGAAATGCCCTCATGGCAATTTGTTAATCGATTTGTTTGTGAAAACTGGATGGTTATTTGAAAAAACAACCCGTTCACGTTCTGGCGCAGTGAACACACGTGAAAACATTACTGCAGATGGCCGCAGATGAGAATTTTTCCAGAAAAATCATCTTTAGCAATGAAGCTCATTTTCACCTCGAAGAACTATTTTTTGTGAGGATATATTAAAGATAATTGTTACGCTAACCATCCATGCCTTAAAACACGAAATCGAAGTTACTATTCATGAGATTGAGCCCCAAAAAATCGAAAATGTACTGAAAAATTGGGTTGATCGTAGACTGTAGCGAGTCGTTGCAGTCAAATGAATGATATTTTTTATTCGTAAATGTCAAGGTTCAACCTTTCCAATAAATTCATAACATTGAAGAAAGATTCATCAGTTTTTTTTATAGCCGTTCAAAAATGCAAATTTTAAATGGCCCACCCTTTAAAATGGAGTTCATAGTTTTCATTTTATAAAATTATGGAATTGGTCATTTAATGAGTAAAAAAATTTATTTATTTAAAATTTTTGATGCGGTCGCTATAACAAACTTCATCCAAATGTTCGTGTCCTCCATTAACGAAACAAATTCAGTTCCAGAAGTAGAAGTCGTTCGTCCTCTTCTAATAGCAGTTGGTCAAAATCGTCAGGATCTCGATCAAGGTCAAGATCATATTCAAGCTCGTCTTCATCGTCCTCTTCTTCAAGCCATTCTTCCAGATCTAGATCACCATCTATACCTCGAAGGCATGGGTCACCATCATTTCTTGATCGTAGAAGGATAACAAGGTAGGAAAGTGTTGATTTGGTGTTAGGTTATGTTTCAATCAATTTTGGCTTCTTAAATTAATCAAAATTTCATTCTCATAGTTATTTAGAAAATTATAAAATTGTATTTCACAGTATCACACTTTGCATTCACCTTGTTTTCTTTTCATTTGTAGATATTCTGAAATAAATTGATGTTCATTATTATAGTTGTTTTGTTTATGAGTTGGCTGAGTAGCAGCTTATGAAGTTTTATTTTTTGAAGGTAAGTGAATAGCATGAGTTTGTTTTTTTTTTGCATGGATTATAAAATCGAGTAATTTTCTTGCAAACTGGACATATTTACTAAAACTTTGAGGATAGTCCTAAAAAGCAACCCATGAAGTGACAATGCCAAAAATGATGAAGAGAGTCCAAAAATGTTATTGGATTACTTGAAAATGAAAATGTATGAAGTAGTAGGGGAATTTCAAGAAGTATTTTGCATATTGACTGAAAATATGAACACTAGAGAAAGCTGCAAGAAAGATGGGTTCCGAGATTATTAATGATGGACTGAGAGTGTGGTAATCAAATATTTGTCGAAGTTTCACAGCATATCAAATAGACTACCAAAGTCTAACAACGCAACAAGAGGGTTTAAAACAACCTTTCCAAATAGTTAAAATTTTACGTGAATAGTCGAAACAAAACAAGCTGAACAAATGTTCTAGGTTTGTTTGAAAATATTGCAATAGCTCTGCTTATGATTTAGGCAATGACAGCTTAAGCAAGCAAAGGACTCATTACTAAAGCGAACAGAACTTCCTTTAATTGTTAACGAAGAAGCCTCAAAAAATTATAAAAACACTGATTTGTGAATTCATACCAGTAACAGTACTAAATAAAAACCATCTTTTTGTAATTAAAAATTAACAAGAAAATTAATAATTTATGTAGACAGTTAAGGAGACCCCTTTTAGGAATACAATAACGGTGAAATAATAAAAAATATATTTTGATTGGAAAAAAGTCAGCGTATCTATAATGCGCACTAGATGTAGAACTTTAGAAGTTCGACATAAACTGAAGCCTTCGTTAAATAAATTTATTTTTAAAACATAACTTAATATGGTGGAAATTGATGAGATATGGTCAATTTTTAAGGACATTCAATTAGATAAACCGATACATCGGCTTTCTATCTAATTGAATGTCCTCAAATTTGATCCTATCCCATCAATTTTCCACTATAGTATATACAGAAGGCCACAAACTTATCTTCACACATAACTTGATACAGTAGTCCAAAATGTAGTAACACTATTAAACTGGGGTCATTGTATCTTCAACAATAAAATAGTGATAGAAAACAAAGAAATTTCTTATATATTCTATTTCAAAATGAAATATCACCAAATAACAGGCTGTTCCATCCAACTTCTTGTGACTGTTCTTCTTGTTTGGCCTATATATGCTACTCTGTCAAGAAAGTACCGGGAATTTTCAATTAAAACAACATTTTTACATTTAATCGTCAAAATTTATTGGGTCGCCTTCAAAATAGGCTCCATTCGCTCCAATACATCTATTCCAACGGCACTTCCAATTATCGAAACATTTTTTATAGGCGCTTTCCGGGATGGACTTTAGCTCTCGCGCCGAATTTTATTTTATGGCTTCAATCGACTCAAAACGGGTGCCACGAAGGGGCAATTTTAGTTTTGGGAAGAGGAAAAAGTCGCAGGGAGCCAAATCCGGCGAATACGGTGGTTGTTGAAGCACGTTTGTTGAGTTTTTGGCGAGAAAGTCAGTCACAATCGTAGCTCGGTGAGAAGGCGCGTTATCGTCATGCAAAATCCATGAGTTGTTCGCCCACAAATTTTTACCTGGCTCATTGCCCCGCCAGATTTAAATCGATAATTCCCGGTACTTTCTTGACAGAATGTATATATATATATATATATATATATACCGCTGCATTCACGACAGCTAAATTCATGAACTCTTGAGTTATTTTATCAATTCATCAAATTGATCATGAATATAGTAGCACTACTAATTCTAAACACATTGACAATATTTTTACACAAATTTCCAGTTAAATTTAGTGGATTGATTTCAATATATTAAAAATCTATTGAGTTCATCTACACTTGTAGTGCAATAATTCTCATGAAAATTTGAAAGATGTTGAGGTCATTAATCTTCTTGATTTAAACTTGGTTGCATCTGTATTTTTGAAATCAGAGTTCCCTGACAATGAAAATTTCAGCCACAAATGATATTTTCATTTTGACTTTTGGTTCTGCATTATCAAATAAAATAAGGTGAAAGGTGAAATTTAGCTATCTGTGGGTGTTAATTTTAGCTTATTCATGTAAATATGCTTTCATGGAGATGTGCAAGTTAATTCTTAATTTACTTGCTGTATAAACTCGCTGCAAGAAATTTTTCAAGCTTTTTGTGTTTTCTTCTTTAGATCGGGTGCTTCGAGGCTATCCTCGTATATTGGGAGGATTACTCATTTTTTTATTTCTGTGAAAGTGTGTTGATATTAGCTAATATATTTATGTTTATGGCTTGGTTTAGATAGAATTAATCGAATCTAATATTACTAACAATCCTAACCAAACTAAAATCGCAAACTAGTGCAAGGAAGAGACCCATCCCATACCATCGACAAACTCCTAGCTCACTTTCTTCAAGAAGCAGCTGCAGCAGTTTGAGTCCTTGGTACAAGCGAAGGTCAACTTCAAGATCTGCCAGCCCATTTTCCAGATCTCAATCAAGGTCTTCAATAAAATCGACAAGATCTCCATAAAAACACTTATTCGTTGAAATTTTTTTTGAAAGCTTATAACATGTTTATTTGCCAAAATAATTTGAAATTAATTCAGAACGCAATAACCTTTATTATAATGAGTTGAGAAAAGTTTCGGTAACAAATTTAGAATATTTTAGATAGTCTGAATTTGGTGCTGTTTTTTATGAATGTATTTTATTAGTTCACCAAAGAACTGTATTTAAACTAATGATATTAATTTAGAAGTATAGTGTATATTTGAAATAGTTGAATTAGTACTTACTAATTTGTGGAAGAAATATAACATTTTATTTTTTGAAATAATGCAATATTATATTTCTTCACACAATTTGTGCAATAAGCAAAAGAGAAGCTTCCGGATGAAAAGCTTGAGAACATCGCAATAAAAAATGATTTAAAATTTTAGCCATTTTTATAATTTTGATATTAATTTCTAGTCGAGGAAAAATACTCAAACTTTACAATTGTAAAATGGTAATTTTATTGGATTTAATGTTAATCTGCAAGAGGATCTTTATACTCTTTGTGCAATTTAAATGAATTTTTCTAGTCTAGATTATGTGTGATATTTTTATTTATTTATTTATAAATTATTCTATTTATTCACTAACTTATTTATCAATAAAATAGTGGCACTATTTAAATATTTATTTAGTTGGTATAAATAGCTTGAAACAAAGATTTCTAAGCTATTTTGAAAAGACCTTTTCCTGTCTAACAACCAATATGGCGTTTTTAGAGGCCAGTCAACAATGAATAGTGAATGCAACTGTTGGGCGCTTTGAAAGTGGCCTTCATACATCTTCAACAATGTGAGACTTGACCAAGGCCTTCTATTGTGTTACTTTAGCCCTCATTGAATCATATCTTTCAAATCGCTACCAAAAAGTAGAAAATGACAATACATTATCTCCGTTCAATTAATCAGATATGGAGTTCAACGCGGGTCTGTTCTGGGTACACTGTTGTTTATCATTTACATAAATTACTTGGAACAATTTGTTGGCCTGAATAGATGTATCTTGTTTGCTGATGATATCTCACTCATTGTATCTGACAAAACATTTTACATGAACAAATTAACAACATAACATCTGGTGCAGAAGGTTGGTTCTGGTTAAATAATCTTGTCTTAAGTATGGAGAAGACAGAAAGTATGCTTTTTTTTAACTGATCAAAGTGTGAAACTATTGGGAATAAATCTTGATGAGAATCTAAGCTGGATTGAACATATAAACACTCCAGGTGTTTAACTTTCGAGCACGATTTTTCTGTTAAGCCAACTGAAACCTATATGTAACACAGTCAGTCTGAAAACTGTACATTTTGCGCTATTCCACTCACATATCGGCTATGGTGTTCTCCTTTGGAGTAACTGAAACACAGCTTTAAGAATCTTTAAATAACAAAAAGAAGGCGATCAGAATTATCGCCAATGTGGGGTTTAGAGAACACTGTAAGTCATTATTTACTAATCTTAGCATTATGCCACTACCGATCTTATTCTTATATAATGTACTACAGGAAATACACAAAAAAGCCATTATATCTCATCACCCAGGGTGATATCCATCAAAGCTCATCGGAACCTTCCTCATCGGCTAAACTGTTCAATAAAATAATTCTCTGAGTTATAACCTTTACAACATTTTACCTGATGAAATAAAAAGTCTCAGTATAGATTTCAAAAATACTATTAAAATGTACCTTTCAAACATAATTTTTACTTGGTGGAGGAATACCTGAGTGCTGAACACACTTCACTTACCTGGTCTCTGCTGAATCATTACTGATTTTGTTATTTTTACCAAAGAATTAGTTATTGTCATTAGGTATATCTTTCCTTTTATCGATTCTTTTATAGGCAGAATATTTCCCCCAGTGTATTTCGTCGATGTTGTATTTTTTTTATTTTAAGGTATCTATTTGCTGATTTGCTACAAATGTACAATGTATGTAATGTAGAGAATAAACCATCATCATTATTATTATTTTTATAAATTCTGTTTGAAATAACCTCACAAGGAAAAATTTAAAAAAACAATCATTTATTTTGGATTACCCCAATTATTTATTAGCAGTAGGATCCTATGTTCTGATTATTATTTCTTACTGTGTCCTCAAGTCACTCTAGGCACAACACTGTCATTTTTGTGCGCTAGTGTCAGGGAACAGCGTGCTAGCGTTTCACTCAAATGCCTGTAGTTTTCGAATTTTGAGCAGAAAATTGTCGACGACTGGGTTGGACTCACTGATGAAGAATCCGAGGTCAGAACTAATTGTCCGACCGCCAGGTCCGTCCTTAAACACATTAACTTTCGAACGGAAAGAACTAGAGCCATAAAACTTTCAGGGAAGGCTTGGAGTCTATCAAGCTCGGCTAACTTCGGTGAAGAGCAAAATCGGTCTAATAGTTTCGCAGTTATTCACTTTTGAAAAATTATCATATTTTTCGTAATATCTTTGAAACTACAGATTCAATCAATCTGAAATCCGGAATTTGGGAGCAAAATAAGAACGTGCTTATTCGTGCGAAATCACGTGAGTATCGTATTATTAGAAGTTAAAAAAAATTGATTTAGCGGATTAGCATCGAGCGCTTCTTTTAAACACTTACTTTTGAACAAAAAGATGGAGATTCGAAACTTTTTGTGTTCGTACAAAATTTTGTGTTTATTGTATAATGAGAAGATTCAAAACAAAAAATATAAATTTTGTGAGCGGATCAGAGGTTGATTAGTAGCGTATCCATAGTAAAATTCCTGCGATTAAGTTTAAATTTCCCATTTACATGTAAATTAACAACACAAAGGCTAAGGCAAAATTTCATAAAGATTGTATAATAAAAAAAAATTATTTTGTGACCAGAAGAGCGTTAGGTGCTGATGATTGTGTTTGAATTTAGCATTTAGATGTAAAATAACTACAAGAAGGCTAATGGAAAATTTTGTGAGGTCGTGGGTAATACAAACAAGCGTGCAAAAGCTCCTGACTTCGTGTCAATGCTTTTCAACATTTTTTTCAATCCAACAGTAGATAATGGCTTCCACCATCTATCTAGACAATTTCCTTTATATCTGAATGGAATTCGAGGCTCAAGGTTAAACTTGAAAATTATTTTTCGGCAATTCAAATAAAGAAAGTGTGAGAAGTTATAGACCAATAACATTACTACCAGTGCTAGGAAAACTATATGAAAAAGTAATAAAAGCAATACTGTCAACTCACATAGATCAACATGTTCCCAACTTTCAATTTGGCTTCAGAAACAATAAATCAACTACTCATCCACTTACAATTCTTGTTTCAAATGTCCAAAATGCAACACTGAAAAAATTTAAGACTGCAATCTTAAGTCTGGATATCGAGAAAGCCTTTGACTGTATGTGGCACAGAGGACTATTGTATAAATTGTATAAACTCGGAGTTCCATTTAAATTGCTAAAGTTATGCAAGCACTTTTTAGAGAACAGAAAAATAGCAGTAAGAGTGGGAACATGCTGTTCGTATTGTTTCCATCCTGAGCAGGGAACACCCCAAGGATCCCCACTATCAACTCTCCTCTTCAACATATTCTGTCACGATATACTAGTTGTACCTAATAAGAATTCATATATCTTGCAGTATGCTGATGACACAATCCTAATATCACACGCCAAAACAATAAAAAAATGTGTGAAGAACCTACAAGAACTGTTAGACAACGTCCAAAATTGGTTCAAAAAATGGAGAATGAAAATTAATGTAGACAAATCCCAATTTACCATTTTTTACCATAGAATCTCCCCTACATCACCTACTCTGGAACTTGATGGGAAAAGTGTCCAACCTTCTCCGTCGATTAAATACTTGGGAGTACAAATTGATAATAAGCTCAATTTCAACCAGCACACGAAAAACATCAAGAAAAGAACTATATCTAGAGCCAAATACTTCTGCAAATTAGTCCACCGTAAGCAAGGAATCAACATAAATACAGCCGCAAAAATCTACAAAACCATTTGCCGCCCATTGTTAGAGTATGCACATCCAATATATACCAATTGCAAAAAACCTGCAATGAAAAACATCGACGTAGCAGAGACAACAGCACTTAGAACCATCACAAGAATGAGACACCCTAACAACGTACTCTACAATCCACCAAACAACCTACTTTACTCAAGCACCAACATTGAGCCAATAAGAACAAGGCTGAACACCCTGCGTAAAAGATTTGTGGCAAGGCTTAAGAAACAGGATGACATACTGACTTTATATCAAGATGACAACAACCACACCACCTCAAGAAAACACCCACAACATCCTTTAATAAATATATTCAGAATGTAATTTTTTTTTTTTTTTTGCTGTTGTTAAATACAAATAATGTATATAGAAAAAAGAAAGAAAAAAAAAAAAAACTTGGCTGAAGGACCCAAGGTCAATGGCCATTTGCTCTGCAATAAAGAACCTTTATTATTATTATTTATTTTTCGGAGTTTCTTCCTGTGAATAAAATTTTTCGTAAAAGCAAGTCATAAAAAGTGTAAAAGATTTAACATATATATTCAAATAAAAAGTTACATTAAATCCCAAACTCAAAATGTCACAGAGATTACTACAGTGATCTCACTATACAAGTTTTATGATGGGGAAATATTTACACTGATCGAACACAAACTGAGGAGGACTATTCGAATCCTTTTTATGCCCTCCTGCCAGCAACTTCAAAACGATAAAATTGGTTTTGCAAATTTTGATCAATTCACCTATTTCACTTTCTTCGGGAATAGTCTCTAAAAGTTGTCTGGCCTGGTGGAAATGTTTGCAGCCTCCGATATAAAGGTATGTGCTATCCACTGGTTGATGCTGGAAATTCTGTAACGATGTCATTTCGCGAAATTCTGCATACTGCACGGGTGGTGGTGTTAAGAGATTTTGGAAAGGGGCAAACCGATGTTCATAACGAACTTGCTCGCAGTCAAACTGAGGATTTGGTACTTGGAGTTTGCCTTCAAAACGGAACGCCAGCAGAGCCTAAAACATTATTTAATATGTTCATTGAAAATTAACCGATAATGAGTTTTTTTGTGTGCCTTCACACAAGAAGAATCGCTTAAGATCAACATAAAGTTTACAGAAGTAATCTTATCACATTATATTTGTAAAACACTTTGATAACAAACATATTTAAATTATTGGAATATTTCAATCACAATGATTTAATGTTAAATGCTTTAATTTCTACTAATATTTACTTTCTCAATTATTAGTCATGACTTCATTAGCCGAAATACACATTCAATTTCAGAATGCGATCTTTAAATACTAAATAACTCAGTATGGAAAGGTGCAAGATATTGACCATTATATTTAATTTCTGAAGTTATATTCTTTTGGAAAGAGAAGAACTATATAAGAACTCTAAATTAAGAATTAAAATAGGTAAATATGTCACTGAGGAGTTTCCAGTAACCAAAGGTTTGAGACAGGGATGTTGCGTATCACCAACGCTGTTTAAGATATATATTGCCGCGGTTTTGAAAAGATGGAAAAGGATGGTTCGCGACATGGGAATTGATGTTGACGACACATGCGTGTGCACTCTTCAGTTTGCTGACGATCAGGTGGTGGTTGCTAAGAGCAGGGATGACATGGTGTATATGATGGACAGGTTAATCGAGGAGTACACTATTTGGGGTTTGACAGTTAACATCGATAAAACGAAGTATTTAAGTGTAGGAGCCGAATCCGCAGATCTGGAACTATAAAATACACAAAAAATATCCTCCAGTAAGAGTTGTGTTTATTTGGGGATAACTTTCGATGAAACCGGTACAGACGCAGAGGAAATTGAAAAACGTATCGTCCAGGCAAAAAAGGTAATTGGCTGTCTCAATGGAGTATTGTGGAGTAAGGAAATATTGAGAAGAACTAAATTTAATATTTATGAGACGATGGTCAAGAGTACACTACTATATGGTGCCGAAACATGGAGAATAACGGAAAAACACAAGAAAAAGGTAGAGGTAGTGGAAATGGACGCGATACGACGATCTTTATGTATTTCAAAAAAAGACCACATAAGAAACAAGAACATCAAAGAGATTATGGGAATCGAAGGTAAAATAACACAGGATATAGAAAATAAACAACTAACATGGTACGGACATGTAAGACGTATGCCTGAAACAAGACTCCCGAAACAAGTACAATCATGGCAACCTGCACAATCGAGGAAAAGAGGGAGACCCAAAATTGAGTGGCACAAATCCGTACAAAAATCCATGAGTGCAAGAAACTTAAGAGAAGAAGACTGTGCAGATAGGAAGAAATGGCGATTAGGCGTCGGACAACGTATAAAAACGTTTTAAACCGACTTATATATATATATATATATATATATATATATATATTCTTTTGGAAAGGTTTATTACTATGGGGAAATAACACATTTCTTATACTGAATTGTATTCACAAGTGGTTTTTCAATTTGCTTGCTGTCTTTTATTTGATTCCTCTGGAACCCACTTTCTGAATCTTTCCCATAGCTTTCAAACTAATGGAGACAGATTTCCGTGTCACATTCAATTGATTCGCTAGTTCTTGTTGAGCTTAATTATCATCTTTTTCCAATAAAGCTTGCAATTCATTATCTGCGATCTTTTTCCGTGGTTTTCCACGTTCATCATTTTTCATGTCAAAATCGCCACTTTTAAATTTTTTGAACCACTCGAATCACTGTATTTTACCAAGAGCATGTTCGTAGTAAGCTTCGACAGGTATTAGATATATTGGTGTATGGAACTTGGGTTATTGTGTGTTAAAAATCTTCACAGCTGTTAGAAGGAGATGCAGAGTGGTCTTATAATCCCTAAAATGATGGCTAGCACCATCTATAGGGGAAACTCCGATTTCATAATTCCACACCTGGTAGATACTCAACTGATGGTTATGTTATGATGAAACAAATATTTTGACAGTGAATAAACATTAACATAAATTGAAATGTTTTACTTTAAATCAGGATAAAGTTACAAATTTTTTAATTATGTTAATATAAGCTGCAAAAGTGACATTGCCCTAAACTTTTTGTAGGATTGTATTACTTGGGGGAAATTGAATAAACAAAAATTTGGGACATACCTTATAGTATCCTCCACACATGTTTTGTAAAGCTTGATAATAAGCTATATCTCTTCTGTAAGGCCTAGGTTTTTTCTTGTGCTTGGGTTTCTTTTTATTGGCACTCTTTTGTTTACTAGAATCGTTCATCAAGTCATTCTCCACCAAGAAACTATCAGCTCTCGTGAGTGCAGAAATCAACCAACCATAAAGAAACTCATATAAGTACCTAAATAAAAAATTAATTAAAAATGGGATGAACACATTAAGTGTTGCTACTGACCAATAAATATAGTAAAATTCATGACCAATGTAAAGTTGCAATTCGAAGCCAGTTAGGAGGTACATTATCATAATTCTTAAAGTATGATATAAAATCCAGGTACCAAAACATGCCAAATGCTGTCTAGACACACTAGAACTTGCAGCAATATTGTGAAGAAATGCATCTACTCGCTCAGCCTGAAACACAGAACCACAGAAATCACAAAATTCATTCACTTAGTTCAAATTTCTTACTTCGTCTTGCAGATTACTGAAGTCTTCAAGAAGATGAGCCAGTTTGTCTCTCTGACGAGCCCTGTTATGACCGCAAAGTTGCAGAAAATTGGAGAACGGCCTAACGCAATGTATCAAAAAAGAATCTACATACTGTTTAACCTGTAAAAATTTCATATATACAATATAAAATTATTATATTGAAAAGATTTTTAGAAACAACCTGGAATAACATACATTATTATTTCTTAATTCATAGCAATTTCAGCTGACACAAATAGTGAATAAACTCGGTTCTTGTTATGTTTTTTATCTGTTTAAAAAATATGAGCATTTGTGTTAAAATTTTTAAAATATAAAAACCTGTATAGTTTTGTTCGAGGATTTTTCAATGTTTCTTTCACACCACAATCTTTGAAATTTGCAAGATATAAGATAACATTTAAATAAGGTTATTCTGATTTTCACAAACTTTTATTTATATGTTCACAACAATTGTTTCGCTATCACAGTAGCATCATCAGGCAAGATCACATTTTGAATAACTAAGCTTGTTTCCGAAATCCGTTGCTATTTATATTACAGTAAGTACAATAAATTTTTATTGAGCACTAAAATCCAAAAAAGGGTCTCTGCAAATTCCAGCTTATCTGAATATATTTAACAGAGGTGAGTTATTTAAATCTATTTGTTCGTTAAGTAATATTCCAATTTTATTATGTTTATTTATCTCTAGGGATTCTAACAGATTTAAGGCATAACTTTTGGTTTCTATATGTAGAATTTCAATGTTATGATTGAAAGTATGTCCTGTTTCTAACAAATGGTTGGAATATGTAGAATTACTTTTATTATTGAGGAAACTCTTCATCCTTTCTGTCATAGAATTTGTGAACATTTGAAGAGTTTCCTCAATAATAAAAGTAATTCTACATATTCCAACCATTTGTTAGAAACAGGACATACTTTCAATCATAACTTTGAAATTCTACATATAGAAAGCAAAAGTTATACCTTAAATCTGTTAGAATCCCTAGAGATAAATAAACATAATAAAATTGAAATATTACTTAACGAACAAATAGATTTAAATAACTCACTAATTCAGATAAGCTGGAATTTGCAGAGACCCTTTTTTGGGTTTTAGTGCTCAATAAAAATTTATTGTATTTCCTGTAATATAAATAGCAACGGATTTCGGAAACAAGCTTAGTTATTCAAAATGTGATCTTGCCTGATGATGCTACTGTGATAGCGAAACAATTGTTGTGAACATATAAATAAAAGTTTGTGAAAATCAGAATAAACTTATTTAAATATTATTTAATACGGATTTTCACCAAGTAAGGACTGATACAATTCAATATAAGATAACATGTTTCCATGATGTAAAAGTAGATAGCACACCTGAGCATTTCCTTGAAGACTTTTAACTGTCAAAGAAGGAGGAGCGATAAAAGTTTTAACGGCATCCCTTAGTTGTTCCTTCATGAATTTACTATTATTCACTGAAATTAAAATGTTTTGATTTGTAATACCTGAGAAAAATTGTTCTTACCTGGAAAAACCAATTGTAAGGCAGATCTAGACAAAATACACGGGCCAGTTTTACTGTACTCTATGAAGAAATCCTGAAATAGGATTTACAAGAATTTATAATTCAACAAAGTTGTTGGAAAGTATTTCAAAACTTATAATTTTATTGAACATAAAGAGTGATAATGAATTCAAGCTTAATCCAGAAAATTATCAACATTAAATTTAAAATAATGCCCGAGGAACACAGTTTCCACTTCGTACAATATTTTGAAACTGAAAAAATTTACAGAACATAAATTTCAACTCAGTCAGATTTGCTTTGTTGTTTATAATCGTGGAGAGAATTTAGTGCACGAGTGAAATCCCTTATTACAGGGATACTTTGTATTGATTTAAGTTCTTTTGAAATTTGAATAATTCATTTCAAGGGTTGCTGAAAAATTTTAGAATTAAAGAAACATGTCTCCAACTGATATTTTAGTTATATCTTTGTTATTTTCTTAGTTTTTTCAGGTTCAAAATACTGTATCACAGTTGAATTTTCAATATTCTTAAATAGAACCTGTGTTTTTGAGTTATTATATTATTATAAATTTAATACCAATTATTTATCGTAAAGATTACCAAATATTTTGTATTTAAGTTCAAATAAAAAAGACATCTTACCAATACTTGATTCAAACCATTAGTTGTTGACAATCTGCAAACAATTTTAAGCCTATCTAGCATTTCTTCAAAGTACAGTAGAGCTTCTTTCTTTGGTTTGATTTTGGTGTACCTAGGAAAGGTTGGGGGAAGCAGTCTTTGATTTATCATGGGCTCAAACCCCAGCATACTTGATTTTCCATCTGGAATGGAATGATAATAAAATGACATAGTTAAAATGAAACACTTCAATTAATACAGTGCCTGGAAAGTAATGTCGTTTCTCTACATTACTTTTGTTAAAAACATTTTGCTATCTACTCTGCAAATTTTCAATGCTACATTGATAAAAATCAATATTTGGACATGGTACCTTGGACATCGTCCAAATTATTTGCCATTTAAATATTTTTGTATCGATCAGAATAAATAGAAATTCGATAACGCAATATTGATCAAGTAAGGTGAATACAGTAATACCTCCCATCTGAATTAAATTTTTCCAGGTTTTGTTCTGCAGTGTATGATCTTACTTCTCATGTTTCAGAATGTCACCTTTTCTGTTGACAATCGTTCACAGTGAACCTCTGAGTTCCCAATTTATCCAGGTTTCAGCACTTCAGGTCTTAGTTGTACTTCGTTGCATTTCATTACGAGAACCACTGCCTTTTGAGTTTCGAATGATCTTAGAAAACCCGTTTTTAATCTCCATTTATCAAGAGATCAAAAATTCCCTTCTGTATTGTGTTTCAGAGGCAATAAGTTGCATGTGGTGGATGGATTAACTTTGTTTTCTTCGGAAATATTATGCCGGACCCAAACACTTACTCTGCTTACTTTACCAATCTTTGGAGTGACTTTGAAGTAAATAATAAGCTGATGAATAAAAAATAAATATCAACATGTACAGAAACAGCATCAATTTCTAGTATTTCCTATTAAAAATAATTTTTATTCAAATTAAATTAAAGAGGCCGCAGTTTTTACCTTCTATTCCCTCTATTCCAATATCTACTGTATTCTTCACATGTTGTAACATTTCCAGAGCAGTATTTAACAATCTTATATTATCTACATTCCCCAACTGATTCTCTTTACGTAAAGAAAGCAATGACTGATACAGAGCTTTGATAAATTTTATTCGAGAATATTCAGCCTGGATCAGTTCTACCTGGAAATGATTTATTATATATCCTAACCTTAATTTTCACATAACTAACAATGTACTCACATTATCCGAAGATGACTTCAGTTTTTTAGAAAGTTCTTCTTCAATTTCTCTCAACATTCCTGACATTCTCTGTTCAGAAATATCAGGAACTAAGTAATACCCATACTGCATAGGTTGGAAATCCTCCTCCTCATATACCATTGCCCTGAGAAAAGTGTATCAAATATAAGTTGAAAGGTAAGGTGAAATTATAGTTTATAATATTAGAATTATTACACGCAGAAGGAAACATTTCTTCAACTTAATTTTTTGGCAACGTGGTAGTGTTCCATCAAGAATGAAACGATAACATTTGCAAAAAATTCACAAGATGTCATTTACACTCCTACATACATCTAGGCATCAATTTTTGTTGCATCTCATTTTTAACAACTTGAACTTTGGGAATTGTATCAGTCTGTACAGGACCGTGAAAAGTGGAGAGTCTTCTCCCTATCATATCCAAAACATGTTTGATAGAACTTACAAACTATGATTACAGGGTAATCATAAGAAAACATTAAAACCTGCTTCTTGTATAAAAATCCATAGCTCGATGAATAATATAGGGATTCTATTGGTCTTGGTGGAAAATAATGTACAGGCTGCCATCTAGAGAAGGTGAATGAACAGAAGTGCTGATCGGCCATCATATGCATAACCCCCCCAGCCAACACCTAACACTAGTAGACGGAGGTCCAGTAACTATAAATATCTGTATTATTTAGTTCTCATAAACAGTTTCCTCCACAAAAAACTGAGAGATAAAATTTTGTTTTCGCTCAATATTATCAAAGGTGAAGCAGTGACATTGTTACTGTAGCATTCCCCAATTTAAATATGGTCACTCTGTTGCCCAAAATACAAGTCGAAGAAATAATTCCTTATGGTTCTAATGTCACTGGGTACATTTGTTAATTATTATAGAATATGATTCATGTACCTTTGTATATAATCTTTGAGAATTTCCACAAGCTTATAAACAGATAATGAGAACACTTTCATTATTTTATCTTCAATCAAATAGGGCTTATGCAAATACAAATTGATGAAAACTGTTTGTGCCAATGAGTGTCCCTCAAGCCAAGATACAATGCAAGCCAATGTTGTGTCGATGATCCCTATTCTTTCTTCATTAGTGAAATCATTCAATTTCAATATATTTTGCTGAAAACTCTCAGTTTGATTTAATTTTTACATTACTATAGTACTATGAGTAGACTGTAGCATAAGTTGTTTGTTTTATTTCTGACCTTGACTTGCTCATCGAAGTCCATAATATGTTTGAAACCTCTGTTGCACATCATTCCAGCATCCATTTTAGGATCCATCATTTCAATAGCAGACATTGCCTCGAACAAGCCAAACATATCATCATGTAAAAGTTCTCCTAGAGCTAAATCTAAAGAAAACTTCAAAGTATGATTGGAGTGCATAAATATCCAAATAATTACCTTTAACCGAGCTCATAAATTCATCTGAGATATCTGTCCAATTATATGCCTGATTCTTTTGCCGCATTAGTACAGTCATGCCTGGTTTCTCGCTGTCAAAAATTTTGTATCAGTACAGTTAAAGAAACTTGAATTTTGCATTATACCTTGGGCTGGCAGAAATTTCAGTTGTTGATACATCCATGGAAGAATCCATATTAGGGTTTAATAAATTTTAATACATTCAATCTAAGTAATTGGAACTTTCATTAAGGATGAAAGGATGACAAAATGAAACTTAATTAATAATTTTGTTAAAAAAAAACTAAAATTATTATGACAAATGTATTTATTTAGAATACCAACTAATACCAAATGTCTGTAGATATTTGGTTTGAGGTTATCTAACTGACAGATCTAAAGAAAGAAATAATGAATTAAAATACTTAATCTGTCATTAATGGCCTTATTTGAATATTGTTTGATATTTGAGATTACTTGTGTACTGTTTAGGTTTTGTTACCGCCACCTTAAGCATAGCTCTGTTAAATGTTTGATCAAACAGTGAAATGATAACTGGCCATATTAGGTACAAAATTTTTCTGAAGAAATTCATATATTTTATTACAATTTGTATTTAAATTAGGTGTAACAAATCACATTAATAGCTTAAGAAACTCACCTAATTTTGTCTAAAAAGTGTAGGTCAAATGACAACTTTGATTTTATTACTTTAGGTGTAACACAATAATGCGATATTAATGTAAGTGATATTTTTTACCATGTATTATTTATTAATTTGTTAATTTCACTGTATTTTGATCCGGTTGAAGGGCCCTGTTTGTATTAATTTAAGGAAGACAATTTAACATATTTCATACACGAAGGAGTCTTTATTTCTATTTATTTTAATCTAAAGGTAGACAATGGAATTTATCTAGGAATTTAGTGTGAATCAAATGTGGATCCATCATAAATAACAGCACTACAACCAAGTACCTTTCGAAAGATTATAATGAACTGGTAATTAAATAATAGCTAGTGTTAATGAGTTCATTCCATGAAAACAATTCTTAAACGCAAATTTTCAGAAATCGGCAGGTGTCTTATCTCCAGTTACATTGATTAGATCGTAATTGATTCGTTCAAGGGTGTCTTGAGCAGCCTTTGCGTGCTTGAGTTTTTGCAGAAAATTCACCGCGAAACCAGGAAACTTTTCTTGCAAATTTGCGATTGTTTCGTTGCTCGTTGCAGAGCCTTGTTGAAAATAAACGTCATCTGCATCGATATCTTCCAATTCCGGTCATAAAAAATCATTTATCATAGCTCGACAGCGCAATCCGTTCACCGTTACAGTTGCACCAGCCTCATTTTCGAGCAAGTAAAGTCCAATCACACGTCAGCCCAAAAGCCGTGCCAAACAGTGACACGTTGAGGATGGAGAGGCTTCTCAACAATCATTCTTGGATTTTTCGAGCCCCTAATACGACAATTCTGCTTATTAACGCAGCCTCCGAGATCAAAATGGGCCTAATCACTTAAGATGATTTTTCGACGAAAATCTATTGTGTTCTACTTTTAATAATGGCGTAGTTTTTGCTTGTCAAATGTCAAAAGATGATAGCTTCAGAAGTGACAGCTGATCAGAGCGGGCTATTCCAAATAAAACCTCTTATTGGAAAATCCTTTAGAATAGACTATCTCGTGTTTGGATAGATTTAATTAGTCCAGTAGTTATCTAAGGTTGCCTCTTTTTGGGAATGTAAGTTTTTGATAGACTAGTGACAGAACTCAGACATTGAGATATAATCTCTATGAAAATGTTAGCTTTCTCTTCAGCGTCGACGAAGATTTAGACCAAATTTCGTGAGGAGCCGGGCTAAGGACTGGAGGTGAAAATAGTAATTTCCGAAAGGACTAACAGTTATCACTTATGTTAAAAAACGGGCAGTGGTTTCTGAGTTAGTCCCATGTGAAATTTTACACTTCAAATATTTTCGTTGGAGTTCAAATGTAGTATTTAGCTTTTTCAACATTTTCTTGTCAATATGTAACGAAGCAGTTTGAATTAAGAAGGATCTAGGATTTTAACCATGTATTTTTGTTCTTATGAGATTTTCCGTTTCTTCCGGAGATAATTCTTAAACTGCAAAAATGACCTTAGGATGACCGAACACAGAATGCTGTGTTTTTATGCGTCATAACTTCATTAATAAATTCACAGATTTGATATTCTCAGAGGAAATGACTGTTGAATAAGCGATCACTTCAGTGCTCTACACCATTTTTATTTCTACATTCTATGACAATATTTTGACAGAAAATTTCTTAAAATGTTGATGTAAATTCAAATATTCTTTTTAGTTCAAGAAGTAATGTGAAAATTATTGTCTCCCAAAAATTCGTCAATATTCCAGTGCTGTGATTTTTTCATCCATATTTCAACATGACTGTGGGTAACGATGCTTTTGCTACCACCAACAAGAATGACTATACGTGGCCATACCCCAAACCACTCACTAGCAGACCATCTCAACCGCCTCAAAGAACAAAACCCAACAATTATTACGTTGCTAAGTTGGTAGAACCATATTGCCACTGCGATGCTCATTTATACGATCCCCAAATGGGTAGATACCGAATGTTGGCCAAAAAAGAGAACATGCTGTACAAAGAACTGGAGGAACTCAATAATCAGATGGCGCTTCTGTCTGGTGAGGTCTTGGACCATCCATGTGACACAGACGACGTTAAAATGGAAACAATCTACCAAACAGATTACACCAAACGGGGACTAAATCTGGTCAAGTATAGGAAACTCCAAGCAGATATAGATTCTCCTGTCGGCGTACCGGTGAAGACTGAAGCTATAGGAATAGGCCAAGGATTCAGAGATCCCCATATTTTCAGATACCACGCTTTTCCCAGGCCAGCAATTGATGTCTGTCCTGTGGTCACTTTTAGTAGAACACCCACGTTGGTGGATGAATGGTTTGCACCTCGAACCGGCATGTCTGAATATCAAGATACGATTGCAAAAACAGGAATGGGAATTATTAAAAGCAGGCAGCAATACAGCGAACCTTTGCCGTCATCAAGGCGTCGTCATGGTGATCCATGTTTATAGTATTTCGTAATTTTTTTGCTCAGAATGGTCAATTCTAAAGTACGGTCGAAAAAATCGAGGACATCATCTAGACATCACTTTTGTTGTTGTATCATCATATATTGAATAAGTTTCATTCATGCTAAATTAAAGATTGAATAAAGAAATTCTATTTGAAATAAAAAGGTGAAAAGCACTGGCGTGAACATATTGGTCTTCTAATTATACGATCTTCACAAAATTTTGTTGTATAAGTCTTCTAAAGAAATTTTGTAGGTACATGCGCGTTTCCATTATCCTTCAAAATCCCAAATTTCAGATCATCGAATTCGTACTTCGGAAAATATCAATTACAATAAGAGAAATTTTCAAATGTGAAAAACTGCGAAACCTGATTTTAATCGAACTCAACGGAGATATTCAGGCCCCAAACCTACCCTCAAAGTTTCAAGTCTCTATCTCTTTTCGTTCACAATTATTTTAAAATTTCTAATCGTACGATAATCACAAATTTTCACTGGAGCATGCGCGTTATTATTCTACTTCTAAATGCTGAATTTCAGATCGATCGCATCTGTAGTTTCGAAAATATTGGAAACACATAAAAAAATGTAAACGTGAATAACTACAAAACTATCGAACCGATTTTGCATTAACGAACTTAGCTGCGACATTTAGACCTCAAACCTTCCCTGAAAGTTTCAATGCTCTAGCCCTTTTCGTTCGAAAATTAGCCTTATTCTGGCCCGTATTCTTCACCAGTGAATCCAACTTAGTTGTTTAAGAACATTTTCGGCTCAAAAATAGAAAATTACAGACATTTGGGCCAAACGATAGCTCGCTGTTCCCATGGAACTAGCGCGCAACGAGATACTCAATTAAGATTTAAGAAGAATTAAGATAAGTTATCTTATGTTAATGGATTATCTGAAAATATTGCTAAATATTTCAAGAATAGTTTCAATTACAACGCAGCTTCTAAAACCATTAATAACCTTAGTACTTACATAAAAACAATAAAGATCGAACAAATAAAAAAATAAATCTGAAGTCTACAAGTTGACTTGCAACGATTGCCTTTTAGTATATATTGACAGGTAGATCATTCAAGAAAAGAATCCAAGAACACTAAAGGATTTAGATATCGGATTCCGTACATTCGACATATGCTAATCATCTTAAGGAATTTAGGCATAATTTCAATAATAACTATGAAATTAAACACGTCGAAAGCAAAAGTTCTAGATTAACACTTTTAGAATTTCTTGAAATCAACAGGTACAATGCCCTTAAAATCCTTTTGAATGAAAAAACAGATATTGAGAAATCTCCATTACTGAATATCTTTCCCTAATGGCATTTTTTAGCGGCAAAGTCCAATAAACACCTCAAGTTTTTATGATTTGTTCTTCCATTATTTTGTCACGTACTTAACACTGTATTTAAACTCGGTTACACTGGACACCATCAGCCAGTAGACTGTGAATATCTGAAGAAGCAACATCGTAGTGAAACAATTGTGGTATTATAAACATTTTTGTGGAAATTAAAATACTGTCTCTTATATATTTTTTATTTGGTAAACTTTTTATAACTGTGATTAATTTATTTTAGGTTTAGAGTTTTCTAAACAATTTTCCAATTATTGGATCTAAAGGATATGTTTCTGTCTATGTTATTGAGGAACGTCTTAATTTGTGTAATGGTTTACTATAGTAACTGAGAGAATTGAATATTTTTTCAGTTTTTAATTTAGGGTATATTACATAAATAGCATTTTTATATTGTTTTTTCCTGTCTATTATTGATGCCGAATAACCGTTATTAATTGTAATTTGTTAAATTGAATTCAATTCATTATGAAAATTTTTCATAGATGAAGGAATTGTTAATAATATATGTGTCATCACTATGATATGCTGAGAACTTATGTTGAATTGAATAAAACCAGTTTTTGGGCATTGTTATATCTGTATGAGGTTTATGGAGAAATTTTTGTTATTGACTCTAGTCCTTGTTAAATCCAAATAATTTAAGTAGTAGTCAGTTTCTATTTCCATTGTGAACCCATCAATACATTTATAAATATCGGGTGTTTTTTTAGAGTGATGGAACTTTCGATAGGGATAACTGCTATTTGACAGAAGGTAAAAGCCATGTTGTTTTGACATTTCTGTTCAGTAAGCATTGGCAAATTATCATGGAAAGACTCACGCCGCAACAACGTTTACAAATTGTTGAAATTTATTTTCAAAATCAGTGTTCTATTCGCCAAACTTATAGAGCACTTCGTGAAAATTACAGAACCGTATATAATCGTCCATCAGAGCAGCTTATTCGTCGAACTATCGATAGATTTCGGACAACCTTTTTCCCTACTCGATACAACAACAACAAGACAAAGAACTGTACGTACAAAAGGAAATATCGCTGCTGTAAGTCATAGTGTTAATGACGATCCAGATTTGTCTATTCGTGGACGTTCACAACAAGTTGGACTCTGTGCATCCACCACAAGGAAAATTTTGCGTAAAGATCTTGGTCTACACCCATACAAGATCCAACTGGTTCAAGAACTAAAGCCACTTGGCCATAATAAGTGTCGTTTGTTTGCTGATTGGGCCCTAGAACAGCTTGAAGTTGATCCACTTTTTTATCGTAAAATTGTGTTTAGTGATGAAGCTCATTTATGGTTGAACGGCTATGTAAACAAGCAAAATTGCCGTATGTGAAAATAATTCTCAAGAAGTTCTGCGGGTTCCATTGCATCCTGAAAGATGCACTGTATGGTGTGCTTTACAGGCTGGAGGCATCATCGGTCCATATTTCTTTAAAAACGATGCTGGGGCTAATGTTACAGTGAATAGTGCTCGTTACAGATTGATGATCAATGATTATTTGTTTCAAAATTTGAATGTTATCGACCCAGAAGTGTTTTGGTTCCAACATGATGGTGCTACACCTCATGCTGCTACCGTAACAATTGATTTATTGAAAGATAACATTATTTCGAGAAATGGTCTAATTAATTGGCCTTCAAGATCATGCGATATAACTCCACTGGATTATTTTCTTTGGGGTTATGTCAAGTCATTGGTTTATGCTGATAAACCAGAAACAATAGACGCTTTGGAAGCCAACATAACTCGTATTATTGATGAAATAAGTCCTGAATTAATTGAAAAAGTGGTCTAAAATTGGTCTGGTCGAATGCGGTTCCTCAGAGCTAGTCGTGGTGGACATATGCCGGAAATTATTTTTAAAACATAAATGTCATAAAATTAACTTTCAAATAAAAAAAAATTGGCTTCAATCTTAATTTAAATGTGTTTTATTTCAATTTAAAGTTCTATCACTCTAAAAAAAACACCCGATATAATGAATTTAGGTAATGGAGAAAACTATTAAGCTGTCTACTGGTACCTCTAAAGCATAGGATTATGGCACCAAAACTTATTAGTGATTTTTTTTCATGATTTGTTTTTTTAAACTACTAATGAAAGTTTCAGCTAAAAGTGAGCTCAAGGGACTCCCCATAATTGAGCCTTCTGTACCGCTGTACTATTAAAACTAAAATAATTTTGATTTAAACAAATTTTCAGTAAATGGATGCTGATGGTGATTTTATTACACCATTCACTTTGTCTTCGAATAACATTTTTTCAATAAGGAGTATTAAAAAGTTTAACCGAGATATATAGGCCTCAAACTTACCTTGATAGTTTTTAATTCCCTAGCTCTTTCCGTTCGAATGTTAAAATGTTTAAGGACGGACCGCCCGGACAAATTATTTTTGACTTCGAAAATTACAGATATTTGGGCAAAACGACAGCAAGCTGTTCTCTAGAACAACCATATAAAAACAAAAGAAAAATAGATTTTTCCTATTCAAATTGATACCGTGGAAAAAAGAGAAAATAGCTATATGAGAGTTATGTCCAAGATTCCAAAACTGCCCTTAAATCTGTTGTGTAAAAATGGGTTACTTAAATATGGAGGATAAATTAAATCAGTTTGTTTAAAACACGGACATCTCAGTGAAAATTGATGTCAAAAAAGCGGAAATTAAATTTCAAAAAGACTAGAAGTTTTATTAAGTATGTTTTTTTATACAAACATTAATTCCAAAAAATGTGCTTCAGAAAATTTTTTTGAAAATAGATATAGATAATTACAATATGCAGAAAATTCCAGCTCACCAATATCTTTATCACATAATTTTTATATAAAAATAACAAAATTATTGGAAACAACCATGAGTTTTTCTGTGGAAATATTTAGGCATATTTGATAAATATTTTAACTCTTGGGTATGTTGCCAGTGATATCACCATAACAACGTTTGCTTGCTATCCACTAAATTTTTAGTAGGACATTACCACTATCGAAGACAAAACCAGAAATTAATTCTACATTTTATGTTGAGATATTATTTTCAACTGTGCAAACGAAGAATTTATTATTGTGGATATGTATTTTGAAATTGATTCCGGTAAGTAGAATTAACTCAAATTTGGTAGAAAAGATGTTTTAAACCATTGTCGATCTTTTTCAGAATACAACAATGGAGACAAATTGGTGAAATATTTGGAAAATAAGAAACCCAAAGAAAATTGAACTATTACTAAAATTCGATATTGAAGATTCTACATTTTTAACAAAATTTAGAAAAATTTTTTGTAGGTCTGTAAGATGTAAGTCTAGGAATATTTCTTCAAAATTGTATTTTTGCTTCAAATGTACACACTGTGCTGAACACTTTCAATAATGCCTAGATATTTTGAGAGAAATCATTTCATTTTCAATCCATTTTCTCTTTAACCTTTCGCGTCTCACACCAAGAGAAATCTGACCTATTTTTAATATGGTATAGAAGACATTATTTTGTATGTCCAGATACCTACTATTGAGTGAATTTGAACTTTAAATGAGGATATTTGTTAGCTCATTAATTTATACTTGTTCATGATTGGAAAATGTTACGTTTCCATTTCTTCCTATAACACATCCCAAGAGTCATTTTGTTGTCAACGATTTTTCAACACTTCCTAGATAATTATTGGTCTTGTTTTGAGATCAGGTTATATTTATACTGTTATTTTTCAACTTTTATGGAATTTTTTAATAATTATAATTATTGCTATTGGCTTTGACTACCAGTTAAAAAACAACAAGAATAAAAACTCAAATATTCATTTCAAAGAGTGATAATCCACACATTCGTTTCTTGTCACTAAAAATTGTTTTCTCTACGACTTTTGATATCTAGATGAAGTAATTATTTGCTTTTTGTTGATTATAGATATATAGAATTATCAATGGCAATTTCCCAATAAAGAATCAAAATAAAATATAAATTACTGACCGTGATCATCCAAGATGATCACCAATTCCATCACCAAAAAGTGCTCCACGTATGCTTTAAAAAGTTCTTTTTTCCCTCTTAAAAAACTAGATAGCACATTCTCCAGAAAAAGAATCTGAAATATCCAATCGAAATATAATAAATTTGTCTCGGATGTGGATGATTAGGGTCAGTAATTCATGTTTACTTCTGATCCTTTATTGGTTAACTGTCACTCATGTGTAATTCTATACAGGGTGTAAATGAATAGTTGCGCAAAAATTTAGGGGGTGATTCCTTGTCAAAAAATAGGATGGGTCTTTTATATAAAGTTTATTTTTTGAGCCCCCTTGCTTAGTTACAGCCCCCTAAAGATGGCGCTCGAAAAATAGTTTTTCATTTTTTTCTTAAAAACTAAAAAACTGACAAGAATAAAATCAAGCAGACATTTTATGCGAGCGAGAAGGCATCCAAAAAAAATTTTGGTGGTGTTCCTCTATGGTTGCAAGAGGTACAAAATGCCACCCCTAAACCTTTTTTCGCAAGAAATTTTTTTCCATATTCCTATGTTACAATAAAAAAATTAATTTTGGATAGCTTGATCCATTCTTAACAAATAAGGCCTCTTGTACTTTCTTGCTAAAAGTCAAAGTTTTTGAGAAAAAAAAATTTATCAACATGATAGCGTGTCGTAGATGCTGGAATTATTTCCGAACTAAAATTTATCTAGTAATCGGATGTCATTTTGTTATGACAACTGACTAGTTTTGATTAACTTTGATTCAGTTACAATTATTGTCAGTGTTTTGGTTTTTAAAAAAAAATTAAAAACCGTTTTTCGGGGGCCAACTTCAGGGGGCTGTAACTAACCAGGGGGCTCAAAATTAAAGTTTATATGAAAGGCCCACCCTATTTTTTGACAAGGAATCACCCCCTAAATTTTTTCGCAACTGTTCCTATACACCCTCTATGTCTATAAACCGAAATAGTATTTCTAAGGTATTTTATTCAAATTAATTTGAATAGTTTTTAAGATATTCCTTAGATTAATTTAATTTAGAATTAATACAGCTATTATCTCTAATATTTCCAAAAAATCCTTCGAAGTAAATTTTCAATCTAAATTAGACATAAGAAATAAATCATTTTGTTGGTCTGTGTGATCAATTTACTTCACAATAGTAATTCACAGATTTTATCAATATTTGATGTTGTAGAACTGTACCCACAAATATGTAGAACAATCTTATAGTTCACTCTGATGAAATTAACATAATAATTCTTGTTATCATTTTATTCATTTTTAGCGAATAATTTAGCATAAGTTGTAAATATAGTGATAAAAGAAAACCCTTACAAATGCCGTCCAATGATTGGTACCATTATTGGTATCATTATCGAGATTAGTTACGCCTAATCCATGTAATTTATGGTATATATTAAGTAGAGTAGTCCGAAGATGTTATAATGATCTCGAAATGAAAAGATAAATATGTAAATCAGCAGATTATATGAATATATTAATATGAAATTGTAATGAAATTTTAATTTGAGTTTAATCAGAGGCTGTTGCTAAAAAAACATTGCGAATAGGAAAAATTCATTTACCTAACTGGTCTGCAAAACTGGATTTCATGAATGAAATTGTGAAATACGTCTTTTCAGTTACACAGGGTGATTCAATTTCTAAAAGATAAACTTCAATAGGTTTTTCATGATAGCTCAGTGGGTAGAGCAGTGTCTGGAAACTGTAAGGTGTCGGGTTCAGAACCCGTCAAGGAAGGACAGAAAATTTCTAGTTAAATGGTTTCGGCCAGCATTCCACTGTTGGGTCAAAAATTGTCACTGCTATGTCTAGGGTGGCATAAGGACAGAGTAACTAAACATAAACAGAGCATAACTTCTAACTCTCGTGAGTTTTATAAAGCTTCTGGGGGATTGATCGAAAAAGCCTTAATAAAATAATAAGAAGAGATTTTTTACTTGATAGAAGGAATATTACAAAATTTGAATACCAAAACAGATTTAATCTGTTAGTCTCCTATAATTTTAATTAAAAAAAAAAATTATTCAAAAATTTTTAGAATTAAATTAATGTCTTATAAGCACAGCTTATATTTAATAGACGTATAGAATCAAAACTCAATATACAATATAAAATGGAATAAAAAACCCAATATAAATTGTCAATTAAAATTAATAAATAAATATTTGAAGGAGACAAAATTTTGTTTCTGATCTTACAATTATGAAAACTAATTCCTTTTCAAAAATACAAAACATAATTTAAGGGCTTCTCAGAAAATATAATTTATTTATTTGAAATATTTAATATATTTAAATAAGTTACTTCAAAAATCTCTCAAAACATGTATTATATCTTCAAAAAACAATTAGAATTCCGATAGTCTTCATCGGTCCTACTTCACATTTAAACAATAAAATTAATCTACAACAAATATAACTCACCTGACAAAACTGATATCCTTGATTTGAACACATAAAACTTTAAAATCCAAGATTAAAATTCAAATATTTATTTATTGATTTTAATTGACAATTTATATTTGTTGGGTTATTTATTCCATTTGATATTGTATGTTAAATATGAGCTGTGCTTATAAGACATTAATTTAATTCTAAAAATTTTTGTATAAATTAAAATTTTAGGAGACTAACATATTGAATCTGTTTTGATATTCAAATTTTTTAATATTCCTTCTATCAAGTAAAATCCTCTTCTTATTATTTTATTTCATATATAATATATAATTATAATAGGTTTGAATAAAACTCATTGCGGAATATCAAGTGGTTTAAAGAAAACCATATAATACCTTACAGCTTTCTGTGATTTTTGCGACGAACATAGAATATCTTGCATTTTAGAGTTTTATGTGTTCAAATCAAGGATATCAGTTTTGTCAGGTGAGTTATATTTGTTGTTGATTAATTTTATTTTTTAAAAGTGAAGTAGGACCGATGAAGACTTAATTCTAATTGTTTTCTGAAAATATAATGCATGTTTTGAGAGATTTTTGAAGTACCTTATTTAAATATATACATATATTGAATATTTCAAATAAATTATATTTTCTGAGAAGTCCTTAAATTATGTTTTGTATTTTTGAAAAGGAATTAGTATTCATAATTGTAAGATCAGTAACAAAAATTTGTCTCCTTCAAAGATTTATTTATTAATTTTAATCAACAATTTATATTTGTTGGGCTATTTATTCCATTTGATATTGTTTATTGAGTTTTGATTTTATACGTCTATTAAATATAAGCTGTGCTTGTAAGACATTAATTTAATTCTAAGAATTTTTGAATAAAATTTTTTTGAAGTTAAAAATATAAGAGACTAACAGATTAAATCTGTTTTGATATTGAAAAAGCCTTAATAGATAAGTTTATGTGTATAAAAAAGTAGAGCTGATGGACAAAAATTGGTTTTATATATCGATTCATCTCTTCAATTATAACGTAAATCATTTCTAAAATCCTCAACAAGAAGAAAACGAAATGTTTTTGTAGGCCTGTGTTATTAAATCTAATATGCATGAATGTTTTCTGTTTTTTGGTAGTCAGAATATAACAGACGAAAAAATTTCAGGACCAAAAATTATCCACCGAATCATCACTATCCTCTACTACCCTATAGTGTGGAGGAATGCAGTTATGCAATAAAATTCTTTGTGTCATTGTGTTAACAAATTATGAAAAAACTGAGACAAGTCAACTTTCAAATTCAATGCAGCAGTTTTTTATGCATAAATTGAAATATACAGGGTGATAGTCCAGCACAGTCCGTCTTCTTAATATTTTAAAGCTTCTTAATAACCTGATTTCAAGGAACTATATCATGTCTATTATGAATAATACCGGGTGAAATAATGAAATTAAAAATTTATCACGCGTTAAATATTTTTTTGAATAATCTACATACAGACTTATGAAATCTCTGAATCAACTGTCAATTACGTTGGGAAAATTTCTAAAATCAATTCTGCGCTCATGGATCTTGGTTTTGATAACATTTTTTGTCAAGAATACCTAAAATATCTATATCTGCGATAAATAAAGAATATCTGCAAACAACGTGGATTGTTATCAGTCAGATGTTGCGTTGCTGAGATTTACATTGAAATAGTTAATTCTTAATTGAAAACGTATTTCTTGTAGAAGCAATAATGAAATATTTAATTGAGACCTAATTGAGATTTTAATGATGTTCGGTTATGGGGATAATTGCAGAAGTCAAGTGGAAGTGGTAAATTTTTAATCAGAGGTATCCTCAGTTGCCTAATATTTCACAAGGTACTGTGTCTAAAATTCATGCACAATTTAGAGAACTTGGACATTTCAAACCATTTAAAAGAAAACCGCAATTTGTTGAAGATGCTGTGAAATTGGATATTTTGTTAGGTGTTGAAGAGGAGTACACATCAAATTGCCCGTGAAAATAATGTGAGTCATACAACTTTTATTAGGTGTCTCCATAAAGAAAAACTTTATTCCTATAAAATTACGTTTGTGCAGGAGCTAACAGAATACGACCCAGATCGTCGAAGGAATTTCTGCGAAATAATGATGAATAAACTGAACAGAAATAAGATGCCTCTTGGTACAATGCTTTTTTCTGATGAATCAACATTGACATTGAAGGGGGAGGTAAACCTACAAAATTGAAGATGTTGGTCAGCGGACAATCCTCATTGGATGCGTGACACACATACGCAGTATCTTCTAAAGGTGCACGTTTGGGCATAGGTGACCATATTATTGATCCTATATTTATAGATGGGACTTTGACAGCCGAAAAATATTTGAGTTTGAATAGAGACGAAGTTTTTCCTCCGTTAGTCAACTTATTTCCTAATACAATAGATCCAAGCCTACCGAATGAAAATGTCTGGTTTCAGCAGGATGGAGCCTCATTCCATGATGCTTGAATGGTCAGAACTTACTTAAACGCAATCTTCCCCAATAAATGGATTGGAAGAAGAGGTACCATTGAGCTAGATCGCCAGACCTTACGCGGTTGGATTTTTTTTCTGTGGTGTTATCTCAAGAACAAAGTATGCAACACATCCGACGAGCATCGTTGACCTCAAAGAGAGGATAACTAGAGAAATACGGAATATTTCAACTAAAACTTCAAAAAAAGTCAGGAACGAGTTTTATAGGAGACTGAGACCAAGAACCAAGTGGAGAACATTTTAAGCAATTATTTTGATGTATAAAAATCAATTACATCGTGTAATTTAAGTATTCAGTTTCTTGAAACCAATTATAAATATTTTGGACTTTCATCCGATATTATTCATAATAGACCATACATGATATAAATCGTTGAAATCAGGTTATTAAGGGGCTTTAAAAATTTACAGGATGTTATATTTAAGGAGAGGACAGACTATGCTGTACATGCGCGAATCACCCTGTATATTTAAATTTATGTTTAAAAAGCGCACTAGTGAATTTAAAAATTGACGTGTCCCAGTGGTTTTTATAATTTTCTAACATGGACACAAAAAACTTTATTCCATAAGTGGTTTCCACACGTATATTGGATAATGAACAATCGAAAAGTTCTTCGAACAGTCAACAGATGGCAATCAAAGCGTACGCCAAATCTGAAAATAAAGATAATATTGATTTCCCTTTAGAAAATTCATATTTATTTCATATCTGCCAGATAGCGTCTTACACGAATAAAGCATATATTGCTTTAATGATTCAGAATCCATCCCTCTGCGGAGAAATTCAAAACAGAGTTTCGGGAAAGTCACATCTTTTTCATTCCGAGAATGTTTTGATTTTTAAACAATTGATATGACATCACCATGTTGCAAAACTGTTTTATAGCGAGCGCTGCCTAGAATAGTTTCCTAGAAACATAAGTGAATAAACCTCCAACTGCATATTTGAATAATGATAAATTGGTGTTCAACAGAATCACGTACAATTCCTTTGAGTCATCAGATCAGATCTTGATGGGAGAGGGGTGAACCTATGTTTATCCGCTTAGTTTTTTACCTGTCCGCTAGGTAGCAGTAATAAATGAACTGCATTCCTTTGTTATTTACCATTCTAATCCAACAGTTGGCGCAGTACAAGATTTTAAAAATTGGTTGTATGTGTTGGTTACACGCGCCATTCAACGTACAGGTATAAGAAGGGATGAGTTGTAACTTATGATCTCATATTAAATAGTTCAACATAAGACGGAATCAAGAACTGGAAACAATGTTCTTCTAAACTGTAACGATACGAAATATTACAATTCTTTTTCTGATTGAAAAAAAAATATTACTGTTAACCATAAGAGTATCAATTTATTACTGAGAATTATATTTGAAACCAATAGACATGCTTCGAGTATACGTTAAGATAGATCTCTAAAGATCGCCAGTTACAAATAATACGCAAGGACAGGAGTAGGCGCGCACCAGGTATTACAAATAGTGGGGGAAAAACAAGTTTGAAATTTTTAGTTCGTAAAATGCCAAGATAGTGAAAGCATTATTTAACTGTTCAGCATTCGCTGCCATATGATAATGCGAATGCTCCCATTCTCAACGCAAAATGACAAAATAACAATGTGGAAAATTGTAAAAAATATATCACTTCATCATTTGACTTAATTCCAAGAACTGATCATCGAAATACGTTAAAATTCTAACGAACATCATCGGGCAGGTGTTTAAAGGTGAACACAGACAATCGAGAGTGTCTATGACCGCGAAATGGCGTTCCGTGTTGTGAATTTTTGAGTTGTTGTGAAAATAATTTTGAAAATATGAAGGTGACTGTGTGTTTCGGTAATGTGAGAGTTGTTGTACCATGCGGAAACGGGGATATATTTGTCAGGGACCTAATCAGGGAGGCGACACTGAGGTTTAAAAAAGCTACAGGAAAGGTAAAGAAGCCTGTTTGTTTGTATGGGTATTTTTGGGTTATGTTTATCACAGAAAGTTTGAATATTAGTGTCATTTGTGACGACCGCAACTTATTTCAATTGATTCAAAATTTATGATTTTATTTCTCTTTAATTTTTCCCATTAGAATCTAGCATTTGTGAAGAAGTATGAATTTTTCATTAGAAAATATTTCTAGAATACCTATTATTGCATGTTTTCACGCATTTTACTCTATATTTTGCAGTAGTCCGATAAATAGCGTATAATATTATGATTGTTATTGAATAAGAACCGTCTAAATAATATGTTAATTCTTACATTTGGTACATCCTTTTGAAATGCATGCAGTGCAATGTTCGTTAATAACTGTTTATTTTTTGTGATCTAATCCATTATTCTCATCAGTTATCGGTTATAATGGAGTAACGTTTTTTTCGAAAACAATGGAAACAATTTCATGTTTTTCTGCCATCAAATTAGATACAATTAACATATTGCTATTAAAGATTGTAACTTGCCTACTGCTCTATTGTTGATTGTTTTAAAACGAACCTAGATTTTTTGGTTCGAATCGAGCTAGACGTTATTAGATTTTGTACTGAAAACCGTTATCAGAACTTTGTTCATTGTGTTAAAATTCATGCAAGATTGATTATCTGATTTCCTGCTTTGCAAAGTTGTTCAATTTGGGATTTAACTACTAAAATAAAAAATGGTTTTATAAAACTGGTGGAGATCTTACGCAATTAACTAATCAAATTTGACGTCCAGTATTTTGCCAAAAAGCTTTCCCCAATAAACTGAACGATTTCTAACAGTATTTTTGCTTTCATTTGGGAGATATTTTTTATTTTATATTTGTAGCTTCATAGAACAACCAAAAGTTTGGTATTGAATACTATATGTTTTTCAAAATACTTAATCAGGGTTAATTTAAAAAATTTCAGAAATGATACATGACATTCTTAGAGCAAAATTCCAATTAATTTTTCAGTTAGTAAACTTCACGCTTGATTGAGTAAATATATGAAATAAGGTAATAATTAAAAATATATAGAACATCTGTACTGTCGTTCAATTTTAACATTGGTGTCAATGAATAAAAAAGAAATATGATAATTTCATGGTCTGTACTAAGGTTTTTATTTTGTTCTTGTATGTAGACAAGCAGTGTTAAACGGTGAAATGTGCATGAGAATATTCTTTTTGTCTGGAAGGTCTACAAGTGAAAATTTTCTGATTTATTGTTTAGGAATAAGAAAATAATCGTGAAATATGATATTCAAAAAATTAAAAAAAAAATAGATATAATATAACAGACGCTCAGTTAAACAGGAACCAAATAACCAACAAATGAAGACTAAAACAAACCAAAATTCATTCACCGTACTTCGGTGATGTGGGCGAAGAAGTAGTCAATAGTTTTTCATAATTAGATTTTAATACTGATTTTAAACCACAAAACACAATATTTCATTTAATTCAAAAGATCTAAACTAAAATATACAATTGGGAGTTGATGAGTTAACATATTTAACTTTCAATAGTTATATACATTCCGGACAGGAATTACCGAACATAAAAAAACAAGCAAATTTCCACCCTTTGCATTCCTATTATAGATAATCTAAATATTTGACATCTAGAATCAAAAGGCAGGAAGTATATTGAAATTAATTCAGAATTAAAATAATCTGAAAATAATGAAGGACAGTATATAGGTAAATCCAAAATATTTAACATATTTAAATATTATTTGGTAATTTTCTCTACCCTGTCAACATATTATAACTCTTGATTTTTTTTATTTATTTTTGTTTATCCTTCCCTTAACCTGCATAACTACTTTGTACCTTCTGTTAAGTTTTCAGTTATCTGTAGACTTAATTCAAACCGCAGTTACAAGATATGTAAACATTTTAAGTTTTTAGTAAGGGAAAAATAATTTTTAAAAACTTGTTTAGTTCAAGACAATTTTCGATTCAAAATTCGAAAACTACAACCATGGACGAAATAAATTAATATTCGGGTCGATACTTGATAGAATTATTTGAATAAATTTAAACTCAGAATTATTTTTTGAAATTTTTTACAATATATATAAAAAAATCAGAAGTAATATACCTATGCATGGTTACTCTGGTAAAAGTGCCCAATATTGGTACTTAAGAACCAGTTAACATAGAGAAATAAAATTTGAAAATCGCTCTAATCAAGTTAAATGAAAAATTATTTCCGCAGTGATTAATAATGGGTCAAACATATTTTTATTTTCTCTCTTGAAAATGTAAGGTCAAGGTCGAGTTTCAGTACCATTTCACTCTGGGATTTTACATATTAGTAGATGACGTCCGTGACTCATTCATGTGGAATATTAACCGTAACAGACAACATTAAAAAGTAATTTTTTTGTATTTTGTTACTCTTCCTTGATAACTCCCTTTCAAATAATAGTTTGGGCATCCAAACATCGAGATCGGATCGACGAATATGTCGATCTGGAATTCTACCGGTCAATGGTTAGGTTACTGGTATGTGAGCTTGGCTCTTTCACCAGGTGACTACTCAGCAATCTCCACAATATGCCTCGGAAGCAGATAGTGTGATAAAGATATGCCTTATCATCGCGCATTAGCCAGAACCACCCCGAAGAGTTGAACCTACCAAGCTTCCAGTTTCGGCTTCAGTCCGAAAACCTACACCGTGACTGGTAGCAGCGAAGCACTATCCAACCTCTACTGGCCCTGCTGTGTCAGTACCCGAGCTGTTTTGTGTCTCAACTCACACGCCGAAGGGGTTTCTTATCCATCCACCCGAACGCAGTCCCGTGAACCCAGATATTGTCAAAAGTTGATCCCTCATATCCTGAACATGAGTTTCTGCGAACAGATAGATGGAATACCCTTCTAGTCCACTGCCCCAGTCCAACATCAATTGGGTGGCCAAATTGTACGAATACTTCCCGAGGGTCTCCACCCTCCCGAGGTAGCATAATGTACTCTGCCATTGGACAGAAAAATCCAGAGATTTACTGCAACAGGGTACAGATACGTTAGTTTTAAGGGTGAAGCCCTGTGCTGCGACAGACACCCTTGTCACGGAGTTGGGCAACGCAGCTCAGCCCTCCATTTCACCTTTAAGGTGAAACTAGGGCCCCATTCGTTCGAACTTCCACCACACCGGTCCAGGGATCGGCGCGAGTGACATTGCTTTAGACATCAAGACTTAATCCTTCATTTCATCGGGATGAAACTAGGCGCTTAGTCAAGACAAGCGCCCATAGCGCGTCAAGCTACAATGTCATGGGATCCTAAGCTAGTCAGTACTCCAAATGCCAACTTCTTCACCTCACTGTAGCAATCTGGAAGACTATTCCATATATTATATATAATATAAGTTCCTCAACTCGCTGCATTTCTTTTGAAGCTGCCCACTTTGCTGCGTTACGTACATACATTTTTGGACCTCTAACTCTTCCAACTTGCTTTTCAACTCTGTAAATTTTCCACTCCACGAAGCTTTACTTTTGAAATCGATCAATTGCATTTATAGGGATCCAGTACCAATTTCAAATGACTCCATGTCGATTTCGTTACTATTTGTGGTGAGATGATGTACTAGGAATACTAGAGTGGTTTTGTTGTTTTTGAATTGTTCAAATCTGTCAGCAAATTCATCTTCAATTTTTTTATAACTATGCTGAAGTAATTCGTGTCAACAGTTGCACTGGTTTTGAAAACGAAATAATTTACCGCTATGAATATCTTCTGCAAAAAGAATTAATTTTTCTTCGAAACAAACCAATATTTCTACCAAAATATAGGTGGGGTTTCCCTTCAGATTCAGCTCATTTAATTTCGCTGTGATATCCACTATAAAGTAAAATTTCTGCAATTATTTGTCGTTCTCTAATTCAGGGTGATTAATACCTTTTTCATGAAGGCTTTTGATAAGATGCTGTTAACAACTTTGATTATCAAATTCATGACCTCAGCTATTTTGGCCAGAAATGTTTGGGCACAAAGCGTTTCTTGGTGTATTACGCAGTGAAACGTAAGAATTATTGTTGCCTCTTTCTTTTTTCGGTCATACTTCTTTCTTCATCAGTTGCTATTGAAACGATTTTATTTAAATCGATCTTATTGTCTTCAAGGCATTTTTGCACGGCATTCGCTATATCTTTCCCTCTAGTTTGTCCCGAGAGCGGTAGTAATCCTAGTTCTTCTTTTGTACCTTGGGAAGACATATACCTGACAGAAAGAGTTACTTGTGCCGCGTTTTTTTTGTCATAAGACTCATCTATAGCAAGTGATAAGGCAGAAGAAAGTTGAATATCTTCCACCTGCAAATATGTTGCATTTGAAGACATTTTAGCTATTCTATCTTGTACTGTTTTAGCGAATAGTGGCAAATCTTTGTTTTTTTTTACAAAATAAATATTTGCGTATGCTGAAGCGTTTGCTTCACATCCAAAGAGCCGCAGTTTGCCGACCCCTTGTCTAGAAGTTTAAAAGATAAGCGGAAACAGACAGAGGGACAAAAATTCTAAAAATTGTTTATTTGTGTTCTGTTTCTCTTCTTCAATCATTCCAAATCGATTTCCGGCCAATATATTCATTGTACAGACATTCCAACTCTACTGTTTCATTATATACGTATAGATAACTTTCAAAACTGTCGTTACCACAGACCATTCGATTCGAAAGGCGGGTATCTGGTTTTGTAGTCGTATTTTCTGTTTCACTAGTCCGTCCCGTCTAGCATTCCTTGCATTCCCGAGCATCAGGCATGTTTTCTTCTTCTCGAAAAGTCATTGCAACATTTTCTACTCGAATGGTCAATAATAAGGTAAAAAGAACTGTTGCCCGACCGTAAATGGCGCCGGATTAGTTGGCATTTGTTTCTGTTGCGAAATGTACTATTATTTATGTTGGTCATTTTGACTGAACGGGTCGCCTAAATCCAGTCTTAGATAGAGGTTTTTGAACGTTAACATGCTATAAGGAAATCTGAATTATTCAGAATTTTATAAGGTTGTTCAGATAGTTATTTCGTTTTTTCCCGACAGAGGATTTAATTGTATTTTTTTGAACACAACTTCACACTTAAGCCGCATAAGCTTTATATGTTTTGAGAGCTGATATAGCAAGGCTTGTGTGTGAAAAAGTTTAATTAATTCTACGCAGGAGTTTTTTGTTGGTGCCCTTTTATGTGTGGAGAGCAATAAGCAGCATTTTCGTCATATTTTATTTCTAGAAATGGTAAAAAAACTATTCAAGCCAGAAAGAAATTAACCGATGTGTATGGAGAGAATGTGTTGACAGTACGCTAGAGCCAGTTCCGGAAGGCCAGTTGAAGCTGATAAAGACACGATAAAGGCATTAGTTGATTCAAATTGGCGAATAACAACACGTAAGTTCGGTGAGTGGTTAAATGTATCGAATTAAACTACTTATGACCACTTGAAAGACCGGGGTTCAATCTCGAAGTTCGATATATGTGTTCCACATGTTCTCACGGAGAGAAATTAGTGTCGTCGCGTTGACGTCTGTGATTCGCTTCTCAAACGTTGCGAAAATGATCTATTTTGAAGTGCACCATTACTGGGGACGAAAAATGAGTTGTATATAACAATGTCAAACGCAAAAGATCATGGAGCAAAAAAGATGAACCGGTTCAAAGGATTTCGAAAGCCAATATCCATTAAAAAAAGGCTGTTTGGTGGGATTTTAAAGGAATCGTTTTTTTGAGCTTTTATCGGATAACAACAATTAATTTGGAAGTCTGCTGTCATCAGCTGGACAAACTGAATCAAATATTCCAACAGAAAAGGCCAGAATTAATCAACAGAAAAGGTGTTGTTCTCTACCAAGATAATGCGGGACCTCATACAAGTTTGGTCACTCGCCAAGAGTTTTTAAAAGGTTGAATGGGATACACTGCCACACCCACCATATTCTCCAGATCTGGCGCCTTTAGATCATTATTTGCTTCGGTCATTGCGAAAATTTTTGAACCTTAACTTAAAATGAAGAGGTTAAAAATCAACTGGATCAGTTTTTTGCCAGCTAAGACCAAAAATTTTATGAGTGTGGAATCATGCTACTACCAGAAAGATGGCAAAAGGTGTAGGCCCAGAATGGCCAATATTGTCTTTCATTTTCCCAAAAAAACAACGAAATTACTTTCTAAACAATCCAATATATTTCTTAGGTAACCTGATATTAATGATGCCTTTGTTGTTTGGTCTTTGACTTCCTCTTCCAGATTACTATTGCTTGTTATATACGCCCCTAGATATTTTAATGACATCACCTGTTCTACACTCTGATCGTAAATGGCAAGTTTTATCTTCGCGGTTCTCTAGCTACAGTGAGGGATTTTGTTTTCTTCAGGGAGATTTGCATGTTCAGCGCTTTTGCTATTTGCTGGAACTTATACAGAAGCCTTTGTAAGTTATCTTCGTCTTCTGAGATGATTGCTGCGTCGTCATCATAGCATATTATTTTAATTTGATTATCTTTACGGAAATCATTCTTCGTTATTTTGTGTGAATGAAATTTCGATCAAATAAGGACCGAATCTCCACCTGTTCGACGCTCTCTCCATCAGCCACGACTCGCCGAATACCGCAATACACTACGAAATCGAAAAAAAAAACCGACCAAGATGTTATTATTCCGGGTCCTACTCGGAAACGTGCGATTAACATGAACCAATGACGAATTCGATGCGCGCAAAAAAAAAGAGACTCACGGTTCGGCGACGACGTAATCAGAGATAATTTCGGAGCGAACGATCCGTCAGAAAAAAGCGCCGGATCGGCCCGTGGTTCCGTATGACCAGCCTTCGTTACGGCAGTATGATGGGCCGGTGGAATTCCGGTGACCTTAACGCGAGGCAATGTTTCCACGAAGGTCACCATCGCCGAGGTGGTGGACGATGGCGCAGATGATGCCGATTCGCTGCGTTTCATGGGTGGAGTGCGAGAACGAGAAGGATCTACCTGTAGGCGATGCGTGCAAGAATTTGGATTTTGGCTATAAGGGTGTATTGTGGCCCGTTGGTTTCATTCTTTGGTTTCGCGATTGGATCCGTCAATTGTCAGAAAGGTGAGGAAAAGGAGTGGTTAGCGACTAAACTTTGAATGTACAACCAATTTTTACTCCTATATCAATTCCGTTCAAAAATTGACAAAATCGGCTCAATGGTTCCTGCGTTAAAAAAGCGGAGTGTAGTCAGGGATAAGACGATAAAAATTCCAGTTAATTGACGTAATGTGGATGACCTCAATAGCTTTTTCACAGAAAATTTGTCTCGTAACAGTTAACCTGATCCTGACTTATGTAGATTCTATAAAAATGCTAGATTACACGATGATCATTTGCTTCGCAGGATGATAATGAACAAATTATGAATAGCATAAAATCTAATGCTGTGGGTGAAGATGGATTGAACATCTTCTCAGTCAATTTATGTCGCCCAGTTATTATTCCTTATATAACGCACGTTATTAATACCTGCTTGGAAAGATCTTTTTTCCCTCTGATTGGAAGCGTGCGAATGTTTGCCCAAAGTTCGTGATCCGACGGAATATGGTCATTTTCGTCCAATCTCAATTTTACCTGTGTTGTTAAAGGTTTTGGAGAAGGTTATGGTGAAGCAGATGTTGGCTTATCTTCAGCGAAACGGTATCATACCGCTTGAACAGTCGAGTTTTCGGGAAGGTCATAGTTGTGATACGGTATTGAGATATTGAGTGGGATCATGGACAGTCTTTATCGCGCTATGGATGATAGCAGAGCGGCTGTCTTGGTGTTGTTGGATTGTACTAGGGCCTTTAATTTCCTGGATCATGAGATTCTGGGTTGTATCTTGGAGTATGTGGGTTTCGATAAAGGTGCATGTAGTTTGATCAGGTATTTTCTAACAGATATAACGCAATGCGTAGTTTTGGACGGAGTCACGTCTGGTGAGCGGAGAATAGCGCGGGGAGTTCCACAGGGAAGCATTTCGGGTCCTTTGCTATACATTATATATACCTCTAGTTTTTAGAGATGCTTGAGGTATTGCGATTATCATTTGTATGCTGATGATACTCAAATACATTCATCTTTTGATCCCTCTCACGTAGACCAAGCCAATCAGAACGTAAATGTTGATCTCAACAACATATTTTTTGAATTAAAAAGGCATAATTTGGAGATTAACGCCAATAAATCAGTGGCTCTACTATTTTGCTCTGATAATGCGAGCTTTAACATGTTTTTGAAATTGAGGATTGGCAATGGGGAGATATAATTAAAGGACTCTGCAAAGAACTTAGGTCTAGTTATTGATAGGAAGCTACAGTTCACCGAGCATATTAACTGAAAGCTTCGGTTGGCCTACTCGTCCTTGAAGCAGATTTATGCACACAGACCTTGCCTCAGCCGGAGCACAAATATAATGCTCTGTGAATCCTTATGTTTGTCACACTTGAGTTTCTGTGATACCGTCTACGGTCCCGCTCTGAACTCGTATAATTCTGGACGCATTCAAGGACTCCAAAACTCATGTCTGAGATTCGTATATAGCATTCCACGTGGACAGGAAGTTTCTCATAAGTTGGCCATTTAATCCCATTTTTTTTTATCTGTATTATATTGTCAGTCATAATGTATCATATTGGGATTAATAAACCTTATTATTATTATTTCCATTTGAAATTTTATTTTTTTAATCTTTTCGAAGGTACAAATTCGATCGAGTTTAAATTTTGTATTCAGATATGAAATAAGGCTACAAAGGCTCATGCATAATTTTGTGAAGATGAAGAAGCTTTAAATGTGTTTTGGACAAATAATATTAAGAAATCAATTATTTGAATGTGTGTCAATACTTGATAGAAGTAAAATTCAAATGACTGTAAATTCAGAATTATATATTCTAACTTCTACAATACATATTGAAACTCTATACAAAAAATTTCAAATTGATATCCTTATATTTAATCAATAAAAAATATTTTTCAATGTTTGGGAAAAAAACCTTTTTACATCACGACATGAAACGTATTAATACATATGTATTAAAAAAAACGATATAAGTATGTATATTAAAATACAAATGCAAAAAAATTCACTAATCCAAAATGATCTCAAATTCTCAAAATAAAGGATCAAATAGAACTAATTAACCAGAATTCCAACATTTGATGGCTATTTCGGTCTATAGACCTTTTCAGAAATGTATTGAATTCAGATTCAAATATTGTGATCAAAATTTAACTCACCAATTAAGATAAAATCTGGAACGAATAAACTCGAAGTAAGCTTTAAAGTATCCAAAATAAAACAGAAATTATCAACGTGTTGTTACGTATAATCTATAACTATTAGTACTCGGAACACAGAAAAACATAATAAAATTTATTCACCCCAAATATTTTGATAGTTTTTGTATATAGTTTTAATATATATTGTAGAAGTTAGAATTTATAATTCTGAATTTAAAGTCATTTAAATTTTACTTCTATCAAGTATTGACTCCCATACAAATTGATTTTTAATTATGAAATAATTCATATGCGGTCTAAATATCCACAATACTTAATTATTTATTATTTTTGAAATTCGGATTATTTTTCTCATCGTGGGACATTATTTGGGGTGAAAAAGTTTTGTTATGTTTTTCTGTGTTCCGAGTATAAATAGTTATAGGTTATACGAAACAACACGTTGATTGTTTTAAAATTTCAATATCAAAATAGATTTAATCTGTCAGTCTTCTACAATTTTAATTTAAAAAAAATTTTTATTCAAAAAACTTTCAGAATTAAATTAATGTTTTATAAGCACAGCTCATATTTAATAGACGTCTAAAATAAAAACTCAATATAGAATATCAAATTGAATAATTAAACCAACAAATATAAATTGTCAATTGAAATTAATAAATAAATATTTGAGGGAAACAAAATTTTGTTTCTGATCTTACAATTATGAAAACTAATTCCTTTTCAAGAAAACAAAACATAATTCAAGGACTTCTCAGAAAATATAATTTATTTGAAATATTTAATATATTTAAATAATTTACTTAAAAAATCTCTCAAAACATGCATTATATCTTCAAAAAACAATTAGAATTCAGATAAGGTCTTCATCGGTCCTACTTCACATTTAAAAAAATAAAATCAACCAACAAAAAATATAACTTACCTCAGAGTCCTATTGGAATCATCGCTTTGAACAACTAACTTTAAAATCCAAGATATTCTTTCTATGTTCGTCACAAAAATCAGAGTAAGCTGTAAACTATTATAAGGTCTTTTTTAGGTTACTTATTTAAATATATTAAATATTTCAAATAAATTATATTTTCTGAGGAATCCCTAAATTATATTTAGTATTTTTGAAAAGGAATTAGTTTTCATAATTCTAAGATCAGAAACAAAATTTTGTCTCCTTCAAATATTTATTCATTAATTTTAATTGACAATTTATATTTGTTGGTTTATTTATTCCATTTGATATTTTATATTGAGTTTTGATATTATACGTCTATTAAATATAAGCTGTGCTTATAAGACATTAATTTAATTCTGATAGTTTTTTTAATAATTTTTTTTTTAAATTAAAATTGTAGAAGACAGATTAAATCTGTTTTGATATTCAAATTTTGTTATATTCCTTCTATCAAGTAAAAAGCCTCTTTCTCTTATTTTATTTCTGTTTTATTTTGGACACTTTAAAGCCTACTTCGACTTTATTCGTTCCGGGTTTTATCTTATTTGATGAGTTAAATTTTGATCACAATATTTGAATCTGAATTCAATACATTTCTGAAGTGGTCAAGAGACCGAAATAGCTATCAAATTTTGAGATTCTGGTTCAATTATTTTTATTTGATCCTTTATTTTGAGAATTTTATAAAATTTTGGAATAGTGGATTTTCTCGTATTTGTATGTTAATATACATACTTATATGGTTTTTGTTAATACATTTGTATCAATACGTTTGATGTCGGGATGTAAAAAGCGTTTTTCTGAGACATTGAGAAATATTTTATATTGGTTATTTATAAGGATATCAATTTTATAGTTTTTGTATATAGTTTCAATATATATTGTAGAAGTTAGAATATATAATTCTGAATTTCAAAGTCATTTAATATTTAGTCAAAGTTCTAAAAGGGTTACTATCATTTTCTGAGAAGAAATTATATTATATATCCTTTTAGTACAATCCTGTAACATAAATCAATAATATGGCATATATACAATCAAGACTTACTTGAAAAAGACTAAAAATAAGAAATGTCCCTTGCAACCTGGAAAAATTTTAGAACTAGATTCTTCAGGTGAAAATAAGACCTTTAAATAAATTATTTTAGATTTCACTACATCTCATCAGTCAAATCGTTTTCCAAATGTTTTTTTCCTCAGTAGTAATTCCATAAGAAGGCACCAGTTTTTTTTAAGGAACCCAAAGAATCATTTCATGTTTGGAATTGAATGTTGGCTGAATGAATGTCTTCATTTAAGAGTCCACAAGTATTGCAGAAGAGTTGGTTTCATACCAACCTAATTAATCATAGTTTGGAGGTAATGGGCCTCCAAAAATTAAGAATGCTCATTTTTCTACTATAAAAACTTTTCCTTTTCTTTTTTAAATAATCCACAAATAATCTTCGAACCTTTTTCTTAGCGATTCGCGTCGTCATATTTTAAAGCATCTCATTTCTGATTCGAAAAATCGAAATTATTGGACAGTCGAATCATATGTTTTTTTTAGGTTTTTCAACCATTCTCAGTGTGAAGTTTGACAATTTCGTATCTCCCGCTATAACTAGAACGTTCGTTACATAGCGATGAGATTGCGGCTGTTGCCAAACTTCACTTTAAGACTAATTGAAATTCCGTAGAAGTACAGCTACTAATTTCCGTTTTTTTGCATTAAAAATTGATATTTTGAAAAAAATAACGCGAATAAATGAGAAAAAGATTATTTGTGGACTAAATGAACGTGTGGAGTGATTGTTTTTATAGTGGAAAAGGTGTCCTGAGAATGTAACATTCACAAGTTTTGGAGGCCTATAATTTTCAAACTAAGACATATATATTACGCTGGATAAATTCTAGCTCAATAATAAAAAAATAAAATAAAATTGTAAAAACAATGTAATTAATTAGTCTCATTTTCACTTGACGAATCAGCTTTTATGAATTTTCCACACTTATTGAAAAAATACTATGTATTAGTGAAGCAAATAATAACGCCATCCTGCCTCATTCCAGATAATAGTCCGGTATATCCTCCCCCTGCGCCGCCCTCACTATCATGCTCTTGTTCAGGGGTTCGTCGCCGACGAAAGTCCAAAAATTTTCCATGGATTCCATTTTGTGCGTGTCTTTGTACGTCCTGCAGACGACGCTGCACTCGACGCCGAAGAAGGTGGGGAAGAACTTGGTGTATTGTACCGCCAAATTGTGTCCGGAGGCCGAGTGTTGGATCATGACTCGAGCGCGCGGGCTGACCACGGAACCGAAGGTTTCTGAGCGTACTGTTGGGTTCCAGTTCATCAGTTTGAATCTGAAAAAGAAATGGTAACGAGCTGTGAAAGGATTGGCCATCTAGAGTTTGCATTTTGAAGTAGTGGTTATTATGTCTGCGGGGGCTTAGTCTTGCGGCTTATACATCGGACTCATAATCGTAAGCTTGAGAGTTCGAACCGCGGGCCAAGAAAGATATTTTCTGGTTTCGGGGGACCGTTCAACCATTCGTTGTTGGGTAAACAATTAACAGCGCTGTTCTTAAAGTGGCGTAAGGAAACATTGTCAAAGCCTACACAGAACAAACCACGATGTGGATACTATATTGGACTTTTGTCTGACTGTATCACTGGGCGCCCCCCATTTCATTGTAGCTTGACGTGCTGGGGGCGCTTGTCTTGACTAAGATCCTAGATTCATCCAGGTGAAATGGAGGATTAAGTCTTGATGCCTAAAGCAATGTCACTCGCACCAGTCACTGGACCCGTGTGGTGGAAGTTCGACCGAATGGGGGCCCTAGTTTCACCGTTAAGGTGAAATGGAGGGTTGAGCCACGTTGTTCAGCTCAGTGACAAGGGTGTCTGTCGCAGCACAGTCCTTCATCCTTAAAACTAACGTACTCTACCCTATTGCAGTAAATCTCCGGATTTTTATGTCCAATGGACGAGTGCGTTATGTAGCATACTGCGTTACCTCGGGATGGTAGGGACCCTCGGGAAGTATTCGTACGACCTGAAAGTTCGCATGCTGGACTAGAGGGGTATTCCATCTTTCTGTTCGCAGAAACTCATGCTCGGGATATCTCGAGAGGTGCTTCAGGGTTTAGCGGGATGTGACGGTTCGACCGGCCTCGTCTTGAACCAGGATCGATTGCGAGACATTTCTGGGTTTTGTGGATCTCGATGATACGGTTAGACCGTTGGTGCTTGAAGCCAGGATCAATTGAAAGACTTCACAAGGGTTTCTGGGTCTTGACGTACAGGCTGGATTGACGGTGCTCTCAATCTTCAGACTATCTTGGTTCATGGGACTGCGTTCGGGTGGTTAGATAAGAAACTCCTTTGGCGTGTGAGTTGCGTCCCAAACAACTCTGCTACTGACACTGTAGAGCCAGTAGAGGTTGGATAGTGTTTCGCTGCTACCACTCACGGTGTAGGTTCTCGGACTGAAGCCGAAATATGTTGGAATTAGAAGCCACGATATGTAATGGCACACTTTGTCGGCGTTAAGCGTTACCTTAAACACTATACTTCCCAAACAAAGGGAGACTTGAAACTTTTAGGGTGTTATTTTAGGCAAGTAGCAGCTAGATGTCTTATATATCGATTGTTCAAGTGCATATAACTAGGTGGACCATGGTGTTCTGAAAAAGATACTGTGAGTCTTTGGATTCTCAAGTAGGGTGTTATTGTTTCTGACTTCGAACTTACGCTTAGGAGTTCAGAGAGTAAAGATTCGTAATGTTTTGTCCTAACATTATATTGCTACGTAGGGTGAGCCCCAAGGTAGTATATTTGAACTTCTTCTATTTTCAAATTTAATCAGTGACGTGTCTGAGGATCAATGTTATTCATATCGTGGACAATTTTGAATTTATGTAAACGTTTTCCCATCAATGAGTTACGTAGAAATCAAATCAGGTTATTATAAGAACTGAAATCGTATACAATTATAAAATGGAATTACATATCTCTTTCTAGTGTTGAAAAAAATAGGAAATTACTTCGTTTTCTATCTCTTTTCATTACTGAAGATACAATCACTCAAGTTGCATCATTTTTATTACTATCATTATGGAACTGAATAACAAATTTTATTTAAAAAATTGTACAAAAGTTCCAGAAGTAGGGTTTGCCTAAGGTCCGTCCTCTCGTGTAATACCTGAATACCACTATCGATTTCAGGACGTCTAGACCGAAGCCTTCAATGAAAATATAAAATCTTTGAAATAACATTTGTTATTCAGTATGAAAATGTACAAAAAACTACCAAACTAGAGTCACTATATCTTCGGTAATGAGAAGTGATAGAAAACGAATTATTTTCTTATTTTATTGCATACTAAATTGAAATATCACAAAAAAACTTATTTCTCAGTCTAATATTACTTTTAAGAGGTCTGGAGTTTCATCTTTTTCCAAATTTTCCCGGAAAAATCCATTGGTTAGAGAAGCGCTTGATCTCTGACATACAATAATGTATCCAGATTTCATCAGATGATTCAGCTTGTAAATTCCTTCCTATTTCACGTAAGGACCTGCAAACCTTGATTGCCGTATTTGTTACTCGACCAATAAAGTTCCTCGTTTATGTAACCTACTCATAACATGAATTAATCATTCAGACAACAAACCAAATGAATAAAATATAAAAACTACTATCTGATATCCTTTCAGTTATTAAATTTTGGATATTAGAACAACTGGCCTTTTTATATTCACCTGACAATGGTTAATAATGCCTGTTTATGCAACTAAATTGGATTCAAAATGCACCGTAGCAAAGAGTCAACTCTAGGTCATTAGAGATAATCACCGTACTATGCTTAATCCATAAGTAAACGAGCTGATAAATGTATCGAAATGAAGGTTGAAATTTTTAAGCATTTAATTAAACACTGTGTTTGACGATGTTCATACATGGCTAAGAATACATAAGACTGATGCGTTGCTGATAATTAACTTCAACATATCCTTCAACCGTAACGGCAAATTCAAGCATTCATTCCAAATACTGAGAATCATTATGATTATGATTATTATAACCTATTACTATGTATGGTTTTTCGGTGAATATTAATACTTCAGTTGAAAAAAGCGTAAAGAACATGTCACTAAAAGTATTATATTTCGCTAATCGCAACTTTTTTCCATTTTCTGGTAGCATTTGAATTCCATGTCTTAAAATCGATACATCTTCTTTCTAGGCAGATGGATAAAGATAATCTATTGCTTTCTGAAAGGCCTTTTCATTGACCGATTGAATATTTTGTTCTTATGTATGTATATGTATATTGATCTTTGTTGCAAGGTTGATGATTTCCCTAGAAATTTTACCTCTTTTTAGCTGTTAGCTATTAGAATATTTCTGACACGTGCATTATACAAGTACGTGCTAATGATTTCAACTGCCGATTCACATAACCTGTAAATAATAGCCAATTCTCTTTGCCAATATTACGATGATATCATCTTATACTGACAAGTCTTCTGGACCAGTTAAAAAATCATTAAACAATCTTAGCTCTTTTTTGATATTGATTAGCCTTCTCTTTTGAAAGCATAATAATTTTTTTACTTATTTTGGGTCATCCACTTGGTGTGATTATATATTTTCAACAATTCCTGAACTTCCTTAACTCTAATGGTGAAAGCTGATGCCAGACCTTTGTCCTATGGACGCTGAATTGGTGCCTTTCTTGTTAGGTCAATTGACTTGCTCTTACTCCAATATCTTAGTAATTAGATAACCAAATCAAAGCAAATTTGTTGCCCTTCGCTAGTTATACAGGGATCTTAAGAGCTCTAGCAATTTTGACTTTGATTCCAGATGCTGCCTGAAGCAATTAAAATTCTTGCTTCTATGTTCTAATGGTGATTCACAAAGGCTTAGACCTTCCTTCCTAAGAGTTCAAAGACACCTAGGGTTGACTCATTCTCTCCCATCAAAAATAATTGAAGTGCTGTTACTAAAGTTCAGGTCTTAGCAATAGGAATAATCTGAGAAGGTAATTTCTTATGAGTGCAACTAAAATCCACTGAATTTTCAGCTTACTGATACTTAGGATGCGTTTCTATTTTAAATTACATGCACGAAGGTTTACCAATATAATCTGGCGGGAAACAACGGGAACTTAGTTCATGTAATAGTTACCTGCACTGGAAGTCCGCTATCTGCGACATATGCAGCTCCCTTTCTACCCCAATAGTACCAATGGACACGTTTTCGCATCTCAGATAAAGCGGAATCTCCCCATTGTCGACGATTTGTATGAAAAAGTCTTTGCCGTACAAGACAGGTTCCCCGCATTTGTCGATATCGCATCCAACCAATCTGAAGGTGTTCCTCACGCACGGCGTCTTGTCCGTTGAGGCACTCACAATGCAACCATGCGTGAATTCTTGTATCGTATCAATTTCTCTATCTGCGACAACGCCAGATAAATAGAGTCCTTGTACGTTGCCTGAAATAAGCTTAATTAGTTTAAGTAATAGTTATGCCAAATTTGATGCAGAAGTATTCGAAATCATTGAAATTCTCTAGATTCAGAAATGTTTTTATAGATTCATGATTTTAATTTCCTCATACCAAAGCTCTTTTTATAACATATGCTCAGTAACATAGAAATTCCAGATCCAAGAACTTATTCATTCTCACTCTTTATGGTATCGGATTCTATCATATCATATATATACTCTTGAAGTACAGTGTGTCCCAAGTAGCCTGCAATTCGTGCCGTAGATCTTGGAAAGTCTGGTGGGGGATAGCCAGCTTCTTATTACATCCAATTATGCTTAACGAAGAGACCACGGTGACGGTGTTAATTCATCAACATTTTACTCTGTTATTTTGTTTAGAAAATGTCTTGCACTATGGTATTTTATCCTACAACAACTGAAGAAATGGAAAATGTATGGTTCTACGACCACATCTGCAGAATCTCTTGTTGTCCTGAATTTAAGACAGTCGTTTGTTCTTCGCTCTTATTCTAGAATTCCTAGAAGTCTTCGATTGTACCCATGATTGAATATATAGTCATGTTTTCCAATTAGTTCTTCAACTATGAGATACGTACCTCGTGCTCTATTCTCAGGAGTTAGAAGGTTGGGCACATCCAGAGCTTTTATGCGGTAATTATATCCGTGTCTCAGAAATTCGGTATCTGTTGCTAAAGATGTAGGTTTTAGCAAATTCCTGAACATTTTCTTCGTTTTTTGTATAAGAAGGTCGCATCGTTCTCCTTTATATTTTCCGTATAGAATCTCATGTTCCCTTCGTGCCTTGTCTTCATACCAATTGGATATTCTGCAGGGCGCCTTGTAGACGGGATGGTTTTTAAGAACTTCTTCTTTTTCCAATTGTTCTCTCTTAGATTGGTATGTCATTTTTGTCATCTATTGTCAAATATGATTTGATAGGTCATCAGCAGTAATCAGTTTTGTAGAGTTTTTTTTGTATTTTTGTTCAAGGACTTACTTAACTATCGAAAGCACCCACATCAGGGATCGTTAGTTTTTTTGAAGCAGCTTCAGAATTTCGTCCTGCATCACTATGATTAAGCCAGAGTCTCAAATAGAGAGGAAGAAGAGAGAAGAAATGTTCTCTGTAAGACTCCCGTTCCATGCGCCGTGCAAGTTGGGAAATTGGAACAACGACCTATTTCTGAAAGAAGAAAAAACGGCATTTGCCGTCTACAAGAGAGAAAGAGGTCAAATGCTGCTTCAGAAAACTAAGAAAATGTTCCGTAACCTATCCAGGCCCTCGCAATTGTCTCACTCTTTGACGATGCTAGAATACGGAGAAAATTATCAAATTGTTGCTCCGGATATACCATGCGTCAGTACTAAATCCAAGGTGCGGCCTGTTTATCTGGCGGGTTTGGTTACAGAGAGGGAAATTGATACAAGACAGGAGTTTTCACATGGGTCTGCAATCGTGGGATCTTTGGAAGGAACACCTTGCGTTAGGAATACCTTCAGATTCGTGGGTGAGACTGGAATTTAAGGTTTTTGAAACTTTCAAGATAAACCAATGTGTCGGTTCATATATTTTGGATATTGTTCAATCAAATTCTTCCATTTTTTGTACCAATTTGATCTGCGGCAAACGTAGAAAGATAGCCATCTGAAGTTTGATTGTAGTAAATGGGCTTTATTATTATTAGGAGTATTAGAGCACAGAAACCTAATGCTCTATTATGGTTCCTTTCTTAAGATGGCTGAGGTGTATCTCGAAATATAGCTCCACATCTGTTTCAACGTTCTAATGAGTTTTTTCAGGGTTTCATGGAAAGGCATAAGGTTTAGACCACTTTTTGCAGTAGAAGTGTCCTGTCAAGAAGTTTATGAGAAGACGTAGCATGTTTTCGCTGCAATTAAAATGTATATCTCCTGTTTTTTCCTGCTTTTTTCTGTATGGTTTTACTAAGCCTCAAAAAATTAGGTCTCACAAAAAAATTAAGGCTGCATTTTATGACCACTATGTTGGCTTCCTTCTTTCCACTGATTCTGTCTGAAAATCCATATCAGAAAGAACTTATTATCCTTGCTTAGTTCATAGCATTAATCCAGACACTTCCAAACAATCAGTCTGAGGGGATCGTCATAATGATGATAGTTCCTTTTTATCTTAAAAAGGGATTAACATTACAAACTTCCTATTCTGTGGATTTTCACCTGAAAGATGCTACTGCTGGATCCCATTTATTCTTGAGCTTTTCGTTCTAGTTCTCCTTCTGTCTTTGTAGTTATCTAACCTTGCCTAAAAGAGAACGTATCTTCCTTTTGCCTAGATTTCCACCTGAAAGATGCTAGGGTGGGAAACCATTGATTTTGAGCCTCTTGTTCTTAGCTGAATGCTTCAGCTATGTCTCTGTGGTGCTTTCGGAGCTATCTGTTTTCCTATTAAAAATAGTTTTTTGAGTTGTTATACTTGAGCCATGTCTGATTATCTTCAAAGGTTCCTATGACTCTTTATTCATAATGACTTTTACAGGTTGTAACAGAAATAAATCTGGTGAACCCTTAAACTACGGCGATGATTTTTACCTGCAAATCGTAGACGACTCTCCAGATCCGTTGTACATACAATGCGAAAATACCCTCACTCAGATGGGTTTCCATCCAAATCCAACCCTTTCTAAATACACGGATGCATACTGCAGATTTAAAATACTGCACTTCAACCCCGCCCTCAGATTCGAACATGAAGGCTCTTTCATCAGAGCGAATGACAGGGTTGTCATCCAGAGCGTACCTTCTGGTAAGAACCTGGCAGTGGAGAATTCGATGATCACCACCTTCTTCGGAAACGAGTACGTGATTTCCTGTCATACCTTCAGGGATTCCCATAAGATGGAGACGGCCGAGAATATTTGGATGGTGGTTGGGAAAGATCTGCCGAACATAAATGCAGTCGTGAGGGCGGCCAAGGGCGAGGAAGTTCCTGACGAGTGGATCAAGTGAATTTTGAATAAACGATCAATTAAAATTTTGTTTTTATTTACTGTGGGGCTGAAAGTTTTTAAATTTTTCCTTAGATTCTTTAACCAAAAACTTCTAAAGCTTTCCTGGGTCGTAGAAATATACCTACACAAGTTTCATCCATACTAACAACGCCGTTTAAGAAGTCAACATCTTTTTCAAACCTCGTACAGATCAAACGCGCGATGCACGTAAAAACGTCAACATTCGAACGTTTCTGTAAAATGGATCCCCATATTTTTATGTAATATTCACTACTTCATGTCATAAAGGCAGACAAAGAAACTGTCTCTCCCGATCGGTCTTCATCGTCAGTTGAAAATTTAGATTGTATTAAATCAAGTGTGTTCTGCTATTAAAGATTTGACAAAAAAAAACATTACCTGAATAGAATATCGGATGTGAGCTGTGAGTTTTCCCCGCCTTTTTTCTTTAATTGCTTCTTAAATTACACGAAGTGGTTGCTGTGATGCTTTCGCCATTTTTAGTGTACTCTATCAATAAAATGCCTTCGGAATCCCAAAAGACCCTGTTCATTATTTTTCCAGCGGATGGGGTGATTTTAAATTTGTTTGGTGGCTGTGCATCCTTTTCAATCCACTGCATGGTTGCTTGTTTACTCTCAGGGTCGTAGTGATGAACCCATGTCTTATCCCAATAACCAGCCGCTTAAAAATAGTCGATGGGTCTTCTCTACAGAGCTCTAAAAACTCCTTGCAGCACTCGATTCGCACTTGCTTGTGAGGTGAGCATTCTTGGTACCCATCTTGCACTGACCTTTGAGAGGTTAAGATGGTCATGAAGGTAAGCATGTAAGGTACCCATGAATGGGTTTGTCGTCTCTGCTAACATCTTAATATTTATTCTGGCATCTTCAAGTACCAGCTTCTCCACTTCTTTCACATTTTCTTCAGTGGTGCCGCTAACGGGTCCGCCCGAGCGAGGGTCGTCTTCAATGCTTTCTCTGCCTCTTTTGAATTCACTTGACTACTTTTGAACGGTGAATAACGGCAGGGCACAGTCTTGGTAAACAGCAACTATCTCTTCATTGGGGATTTTTTGACTTTTTCCCTGCTAAGTGAGGAACTTTATAACGGCGCAATGCTCGATTATCTTCATCATTGGGGCATCAGTCATTCTGGTCGTCTTTCACTGACCTGGAGATCTAATGATCGTAAACTAGTGGAATTTTATATTTATACTCTCAGGTAGTGCCATTTGTAAATGAGATAATTAGATTACTCACATTGTTAGCAAATCACCCCCATACCAAGAATGCATTGAACATCCCTCGTATGTGAAAAAAATTCCAGAGACATGTTATTAATTATAATATTGATTAGTTTCTGAAATCTTCTGGTTTTTTCGAAGCCCCAAAAGTCGAAGCTTCAAATTACTCGTTGATATGTAGAATTTCAATTTTGACAGACTGAAGTACATGCGGCGCGATCTGAGTGACTTCCTGTAGAATAGAGGGGTTTGTCAGCAAATCCATTTATTGCCGACATGTGACAGGTTCCGATAGCAATTCGAGGATGTAACTTATACCCCAAAAAGTTGTGTAAAGACATCTTGATTTAAAGCACACCCCTATATTTCTAATTGTAAGAACCCCATCTGTAATCCTACACTTCAAAACGTTGCTGTCTTCACTGCAATATACCAAGTCTTAGATCTTGCCCACATGAAGTGTCGGCCAGGTCTTTGTAACGCAATATCCCGTCAAAAAGGAGAGCAAGAAACAAGCGGACATGTTGGAAATGTCGCTAATCTATCATTAAATATCGACAGTAAGAGGACCTGTTCCAATGTGGGGCAGTGTTTCCGCAATTTGAGACAATTCGGACCTCGGACAATACGAAACGCGTTTATGAGGCACCTAAAAGGGAGACGGCGAAAAAAAGGTCAGGTTCCGGGATTTGCCGGCGTCTGGTCTTTTGTTCGCAGTGTGCTTTGTTTCGAATTTGGAACGGTCATCTTACTTCGTGATTTTTGCTAATGACTGGAGTATCGGATTGCTTTGGGTGAGGAACCGATAAAACGAATGGTACTGGTTGAGTCACGGTTTGAAAATTTTGTTGCGCCGGACCTTCTGGAAATCGGAGCTGTTTTGAAAAAGAACCAGATAAAGCAAGCATAAAATGTTTGTATGGAGGTGTTCTATCGTATATAACGAGCAAGCGGATACAAATAGGTCACCTCTGTATATTCATATAGATTCCATTTTAAAATGAATTAATAGTAACGAACTATTCCTTCTAATTGTAGATCTCTGTGTAATTTTTGCAGTATTTGGTTAAATTTAAACATAACCCCTAAATTCAGTTGCGAATACTGTTGGAAGTTGGCGCACACAGGATGTTTGTACCGAACTTCTAATTCGAGCAGACGGACGAATTGTTCAATGCTATTTTATTTCCTGCCTGATTACGATGGGGTATTATAACACGTGACAAGCCAACGGTCATTGCAGCTGCTAACGTTGCCCCAAGGTACACTACTAACAGGATTTGGGGTTCCCCACCCCATTTACCGTGCGATCAATAGGTAATAGTTAGTATCTCCTGCGATATACACTTCGCCGCAAAATTAATATTCGTTGAAGGTAGATTTTTTTTACATGAAATTTTAATTATATCCAGTGAAGTGGGGAGGCAAAAAAAGTTCAAAGCGTTCTCATACATTACCAGTTGAGATGAATTGATTTGTAAATAACTGTTTAAAGTTCAATGAGATATTTTGTAAATATATTTCTCGTATTATTAGTAAATTTATTTGAAGTATTACCTTCGAGTAAACCGATGGTGACAGCTTGAGATTAGGTTTTACTCCTGAAATATCGGTTGAGTTCGTTAATGGACCCAATCGTTTCGAAATGATTCTCAAAATTTGAATATTAAAACAAATTGAAATATGTTTATCCTCTACAATTTTAATTTCAAAAAAATTTTTATTCAAAAAACTTTAGAAATAAATTTATGTCTACACAAGCACAGCTTACATTTAATAGACGTATATAATCAAAACTCAATATATAATGTCAAATGGAATAAATAACCCAACAGATATACGAAAGTAATTAAAATTAATAAATAAATATTTAAAGGAGACAAAATTTTGTTTCTGGTCTTACCTTTAAGAACACCAATTGCCTTTTAAAAACATGAACACACTTAAAGGACTTCTCAAAGAATATAATTTATTTGAAATATTTAATATATTTAAATATTCGAATAAATTATTTCAAAAATCTCTAAAAATGTGCACTATATCTTCAAAAAACAAATATAATTCTAGACAATCCCGTCTTCAGTCCTCATTTAATATTCCAAATATCAAAATCAAAAACTTAACCTATATCTCTCACATGTTCAAAGACTTAAGCTTCGAAATACAGATCAACTATATAATTCAAGATTGATCTATGTTCTAACAAAATCAAAGAACAGTGGAATATTAAATGAGGACTTAAGACGGGATTGTCTAGAATTATATTTGTTTTTTGAAGATATAGTGCACATTTTTAGAGATTTTTGAAATAATTTCGAATATTTGAATATATTAAATATTTCAAATAAATTATATTCTTTGAGAAGTCCTTTAAGTGTGCTCATGTTTTTAAAAGGCAATTGGTGTTCTTAAAGGTAAGACCAGAAACAAAATTTTGTCTCCTTTAAATATTTATTTATTTATTTTAATTACTTTCGTATATCTGTTGGGTTATTTATTCTATTTGACATTATATATTGAGTTTTGATTATATACGTCTATTAAATGTAAGCTGTGCTTGTGTAGACATAAATTTATTTCTAAAAGTTTTTTGAATAAAAATTTTTTTGAAATTAAAATTGTAGAGGATAAACATATTTCAATTTGTTTTAATATTCAAATTTTGTTATATTTCTTCTATCAAGTAAAAGGCCTTTCTATTTTATGGAATGATTCTCATTTGAATTTATTTCTTTTTTTTTCCTAAATTTTTGAAACTAGAGATACGATCGTTCTGAAATTTGCTATTTAGAAGTAGAAAAATGGTGAAAAGTTCTGACGCGAAATGGAAAGCTTTTGCGTGCTCGCTCAATAGTCCATTCTACCTGAAAACTTCGAATATGTGGATTTATTCTTAGAAAAGCTACGTATGATAAATAGAAAGGTGAAAAGCACTGACACGTGAAGTCTGATTTGGCGCGCTTGTTCAGTCCATTTCATCTGAAAATTTCAAATATGTAGATTAATTCTTAAAGAAGCTACTACGTATGATGAATAAAAAGGTGAAAAGCACTGAAAAGAAGCCGAAGGCTTTTGCGCGCTTGTTAACAGTCCATTTTACCTGAAAACTTCGAATATGTGGATTAATTATTAAAGAAGCTACTTCGTATGATGAATAAAAAGGTGAAAAGCACGGACGCAAAGTCGAAAGTTTTTTCAATAGTCCATTTCACCCGAAAACTTCAAATATATGGATTACTTCCCAAAGAAGCTACGTATGATGAATTGAAAGATGAAAAGCACTGCGTGAAGTGGACAGTTTTTGTGCGCTTGTTCAACAGTCCGTTTCACCTGAATACTTCAAATGCGTGGATTAATTCTTGAAGAAGTTACATATTTTGAATAAAAGGATGAAAAGAAGCTTTTGCGCGCTTGTTCAATAGTCCATTTCACCTGAAAACTTCAAATATGTAGACTTATTCTGAAAGAAGCTTTTTATGATTAATAGAAATGTGAAAGCACTTTGGTGAAGTCTTAAGATTTTAATCGCTTGTTCAGCAGTCCATTTCACCTAAAAACTTCCAATATGTGCATTAATTCTCAAAGAAGCTACTACGTATGATGAATAAAAAGGTGAAAAGCCCTTAGTGAAGTCAAAAGCTTTTGTGCGCTTATTCAATAGTCCATTTCACTTGAAAACTTCAAATATGTGGATCAATTCTCAAAGAAGCTACGTATGATGAATTGAAAGGTGAAAAGCACTGACGTGAAGTCGAAAGCTTTTGTGCGCTTGTTCAATAGTCACCTGAATATTTCAAATACGTGGATTAATTCTTAAAGAAGCTACATATTTTGAATAAAAGGACGAAAAGAAGCTTTTGCGCGCTTGTTCAATAGTCCATTTCACCTGAAAACTTCAAATATGTTATTCTTAAAGAAGCTTTTTATGAGGAATAAAAAGGTGAAAGCACTTTTGGTGTCTTTTGGTCTTAACATTCTGCACGCTTGTTCAACAATCCACTTCACCTGAAAATTTCCAATATGTGGATTAATTCTTAAAGAAGCTACTACCGTATGATGAATAAAAGGCTGAAAAGCACTGAGGTGAAATAGAAAGCTTTCGCGCGCTTGTTCATTAGTCAATTTTACATGAAAATCTCAAATATGTGGATTAATTCTTAAATTATTAACGTATGAGGAATAAAAAAGTGAAAAGCAGGGACGTGAAGTTAAAAGCTTTTCCGCGCTTCTTCAACAGTCCATTTCACCTGAAAACTTCCAACATATGCATATTAATTCTTAAAGAAGCTTCGTATGATGAATTAAAAAGTGAAAAGCACTGACGTGAAGTCGAAAGCTGTTGCGCGCTTGTTCAACAGTCAATTTCACCTGAAATCTTCAAACACGTGGATTAATTCTTAAAGAAGCTACATATTTTGAATAAAAGGATGAAAAAAACTGACGTGAAGTCGAAAGCTTTTGCGCGCTTGTTCAAAAGTCCATTTTACCTGAAAATTTCAAATTTCATCATATATATATATATATATTCACAAAGAAAACCGTGTATATATTATATTTTAGGAAAACGCTATTGAAAATTCAGGCTATTTGAATTTTTCCTTTCATCGTACGCTAAACTTACAATTTTTTGTTTGTTTTTGTCTGTTTGAAGTCAGGCAGTGACAAAATCAGAGAATTCGACTGGTGATAGTTTGTGAACTATTGGGTATAAATTCTTGATATTTCGTAAATGTAATCAGTGGTAATATGTCTCCTGGTACTTGACAATTCAAGTTTTTGGCTTTGTTTGCAACGAAGTTACAGGGGTGTTGAAAATGCTGCGAATCGCATGCTAGAAAATGATGCTACAACTATGCTGCTTGCTAGACTTAAAAGATACAATGGCTTAGTTATCATGAACACATTATTTCATTATGGAGAAGGAGTTTATGATATACGATTGTCATTGATTCACCTACTTCTTGGACACTTTCGTCATACATCCATCTTTATTAGCGAGCTATTTCATAACAGAACTCGTTTAGGATCTCGCTCTTTCGAGATCTGATTGAATTTCTAATCAATCTAACCGAATTGAAGGTGATTCGGTTTGGATGGAGTTTTTTTTTCATTTTGAAGTCACATATTTGTTTTTATCGAGGTAGAATTTTGTTATGGGTGTTACCGCTTGACGAAGTGATATATCATGATAAGTGCCTAATGGATGTTGGCACGTTTTACTCCTTTTCTGTTTAGTAGAAATTTTGCAACCGATTTTAGACTAAAAACTCATCGATGAGCTAGAGACTTGAGAATTTCAATATAGCTCAGAAGTGGAGGATAATGCAATATTAAGTAGCAAATTGAAGATGTTCTTGATTGTACGAATTAACTGAATCGACGGTTTTTTATTACGAAATATGATAACGAGTATGAGCATGGTAAATTACAGCACTGTACTGAAGAGTAGCCAAAAAGCTAAGAAACATACCCGACGATCTACAAAACTTATTCGAGTTGTAAGTTTCGAATTGTAACACAGATTATGTTGCACTGTCCCGATTCGAAAAATTTCCTATTTACCATGCTCTTGTTATCGTGTTACACAGAGTATTATAGATAATAGCTGAATGAATTCTCCCAAACCTCTACAAGTTTAATCTAACATATCTCTTAAAAACTTTTTAAAATAAGGTTGGATAAAATGTCTTAGAATTTGGGGCACATAACTTATAAACTAGGAACTCTATAGACAATAGCTACATTTCCAGCGGAAAATGATGAATTCTTGGGTAACATTTGCATCGATTTTTCGCGGCCTCATTGATAACCAACACCTGGATTATATTCATGGCATGATTCATTCAGATAACTCCTCCGTAATGATTAACATTCATTCATGGAAATGGCGGTGATTTGCAATTTGCGCCTTGATTGTTTTCGAGACGCCGCTCATAATGACAAGTGGAATCGAGAAAGGAATCGATTACCCGATTCGATTCTTCTTTCTTTGAATACAATGCGAAAATGGCTGTCAATCGAGAAAAGAGGCAAGCGGTCCTTTTATGCATGCTCGAGCGACGCACCAAGATGCGTTTTGCATCGGAATAAATTGCGCTAAATATATATATGAAATGCTTCGCTGATTTTTCCTGTGAGAATATCCATTGTGAAGACGGTCGAGTCGGAGTCGAATTCCTTACGCGTTCATGGTAATTTAAGACATGATACGGTCTGCCTAGCCGTCGCATTCATGATGGATATTGTTGTATTAAAAGGTCTTTGTTCGATTTGCATTGGATAAACGAAAACACAAATTTGTATATCAATTTCCAAAGAGTAAAAATTTTCCAGTTGTGACGAGATTCGAACTTGGGACTTCATATTCTTGCGTGCTTCTCCAGATCAGCTACCCTATATTTTGCTAATCTCGAGCAAAAGCATTGAAATCCTATGGATGCCTCATCATCAACTGTCAAGCCGAATATTCATGGCGGGAAGATCAGTCTGTATATTTGGTGGGACCAGCTGGATGTAGTGTATGATGAGCCGCTACAATGGAACGAAAAGATCACAGGGGAGGTCAACCGACGAAAATTGATGCGTTCGAGCCTAACATTGCGAGAACACGCCGGCAGACACTACAAAGTTATTTTGCAGCATGACACATGTTGCGTCGCCCGTTAAAACATATTATTCTCCTAATAATACTTATACTTGGCAAAATTCCTGGCTCGTCTTAATGCTCTCATTCTATTTGGAATTGTCATTAATAAACTATTGATAATGTTGAGTTATTGCTTCAAAATTGATTCGGTGTTGTTGTCAAGTTAATGAGATTGTAGGAATCCGTTTAATTGCCCAAACGTGCTCAACGCAATTCATGTCCAGTGAACGAGATGGCCAATTCATTTTTGATTTGTTTATAAACTCGTTACATTCTATTCAGTCTTTCACAATTCTCGGCTTTCACATTAAATGTAAATAAATCTGTCGCCTATTGCTTCAACTCTTTCTGTGCGTATCAAAATTCCACCATCACACGGATACAAACAATATCTTGCCTCTTTCGATGTGCCTTCTTCTTCTTCTTCCAAATGGCGTGCAAAAACTTCTTCTGACCCTTTAATTAGAAGTTATCTCCCTTCATCCTGCTGAAAAAGCTATTAATCTTTTCGTCACGGCTTTTAAACGGTCTTTATCTTGGCTTTTAGCTCTTATTCATCCTTGTCCATTTGTTTATCTGTCGATCTCCTCGTTAAATATCGAGTCCATGCTCGACTTACAACACTACCACACATTCAACCGTATAACGACTTCACGTCTCCAAGACATCTTTGACAAAACGCCTCCAAAGCACTATTTATGTTATGTAAGTTGTTTCATTTATAACGCGGCTTTTAAGACAATTAATAACCTTAGTACCTACATAAAAAACAATAAAGATCGTACAAATAAAGAAAATAAATCCGGAGTCTACAAGTTGACTTGCAAAGATTGCCCTTTAGTATACATTGGCCAGACTGGTAGATCATTCAAGAAACGTGTCCAAGAACACCAAAGGGTTTATATATCCAATTCTGTACATTCGACATATGCTAATCATATTAAGGAATTCAGGCATAATTTCAACAATAATTATGAAATTATCCACGTTGAAAGCAAAGGTTCTAGATTAACACTTTTAGAATTTCTTGAAATCAGCAGGTATAATGCCCGTAAAATCCTTTTGAACGAACAAACATATGTTGACCATTCTCCATTACTGAATATTTTTCCTTAATGGCATTTTTAGCGGCAAACTCCAATAAACACCTAGAGTTTTTATGACTTGTGCTTCCATTATTTGGTCACGTACCTAAAAATTTATTTAAACTGGGTTACACTGAATACCATCAAACAGTACAATGTAATACCTGAAGAAGCCACATCGTGGTGAAACAATTGTTGTAGTAGTACAAACATTTTTGTGGAAATAAATTACTGTCTCATATACATTTTTTTTAATTAAAATGAGTTTCCACCAAGTGAAGACCGAATCTATCTAATAACTATTTATCCAGGTTGCATTGTCTAATGCGAATAAATGCATTTATTTCAAGTAAGTAATACAATCAGTACAAACAAAGGGTCTTTCATTAACAGCGCCTTATTTTGTTTTGTAAATGAAACACGTTATTAAATTGAAACTTATTGAAATTGACAGTGGATGATGGGGTTTGGCCAATGTTTCGGATTATCGTAATAGACTATATTCTATACAAAAACCCCTTTTCCGTCGTTGGAGCAGTTGTTCACACATGAGAAAGCGGCGTTCGGCGTTTCTTGGCTTCAGTCCATACAGGATCCAATTTCCTACGTTTCGGATTATTCCATTTGTTTTTGAACGATGGCAAATGGCTGGTTGAATGACTCCAAGAGTTTTTACAAGTTCTTTTTGCATTTATGATAGATCGTCATTGGGCCTTGCCTCTAATTCTTCATCCTTAAACTTTTGGGTCGTAAATCGCTTCTGACACTTTCGTTCAGCTAGAGCATGACATGCACTAAAGTACATGTCTTTCGGCCGCCTTTTTCTTCATATTGAAGTAATGAAGTCAAACTTTCCGCAAAAACACATTATTCGTTACAAAAGTTAACATTTTGAGAGCACACAGGAACGTTGTTTACACTTCAGCGAAATAATTGATACTGAAAAGAAAGCAAAATGATGACACTTTAAAAGGAAGGTGTTTCCGAATGAAAGAGTGGAATAACAAACAATTAATAGCGACAGAAGTTATCGAAACTGACGAACTTATTTTTACTTGAAATAATTGTTGTGAAATGATAAATTTTCTTAATCAAAAATAGTTTTTTAATTTTAAAATTTTCGCCAAGCAGAGACCGAGAATATCAAATATCTAAATAAATTTTTAACCATAATGAAAATATCCACTTTGATCCTTGAGCAGTGTATAAGGGGCGCCCTAAATCTTCTGACGTCAAGTCATTGCTTAAAAAAAACATTACATGTATAAATGATAAATTGAAATATTTAGCCACTGACAATCTAGGTTGTATCTTAATCAGAATCTCTACGAATGAGATTTGACATTCCAGCTATGTATGAGGCAACATATCGGCTACCGTTGATTTTCAACAATTTCAATTTTCATTAGAACACACGTGTCCATTCGCTTGGCGGTTTAGATGGCCGCCTTAGGCAATGCAGCTCACAATGAAGAATTCCCGTGGCATGATTCATTTGTATTCCATATTATTATACCAGTTCCTTTGGTCCGGCAGTACAATTATACATGTACATCGGTCAGGTACCATGACAACTTTGGGGATAATAAGAGATCATCATTTCTTTTTTATCAGCCAGTCTCCCACATTCCGAAGTGTAAGGCTGGAGAACACGAGCCTTTTTTACGAGGTTGATGGTTCTGGACACGGAAATCATTTTAGTTCATTGTTCTCGAATGTGAACCTTTAAAAACAAGCATATGATTGTAAAGTGTAAACTGAAATTCAGGTATCATAATTCCTTCAAAGTGGAAGTCTAACGAAGTCTAACAATTTACTAAAAAATTCGAAAATATAGTCCACCTAGAAAGTATCCGGAAAAGATAAAGCCCAATTGTAATTATTTAGTATATATTTTAAATTCTTACATTAGAAAATTATAATAAAATATTTATCTTATTTACTCAATCTACATTCAACTATAAACACTTGACTAAATGTCGAGGTACAATCGAAACTAGATCACCTCCATAATTTTCAGTGATAGTAGTCTAGTAAAACTGACTAAATAAATCATCTTTATTTCGTAGCGTTTCCTTTTTAAACTTCAATCTTCATATGATTTCAATGGGACTAAGATCTAACGCATCTGCTGGCCATGAAATGGTTGGCACTTGCATCCAAGCTTGAGTATAGGCCAAAGTATAGCATTTTGCATTATCCTGCTGAAAACGCCACCCTTCTGGATATAAAGCATGCGCCGTTTCAAGCAGAAAATGGTTTAGAATGCCACAATACTATTCATTATTAATAGTGGTACCATCAACTATGCAGGGAGGCGTAGCACCACGGTAAGATATTGCTCTCCAAACCAATATTTTGGTGGGAAATTTGGAAATTTGAACGGTAACAGGTTGTTTTGATAGGATTTTTAAGTGATTTCCATCAAGTTGGAAACAAATTTCATCAGATATAAAGACATTATTAAAATTATCTTCTTGAAAACGTTGACAAAATTCTATCCTTCGTTCCTTTTGTAAAGGTGTTATTAAAGGGATTTTTTTGGTTTCCTTGATATGTAGTCTTGTCTTTTCAGTGACATACAGACGGTTTCTGGACATACTTTTATATTTCGTTGATTTCCATATTTGTTAGCCAATTTGCGAAACCCCAGGTGCAGATTGTGTCGTGCTAAGATCAATAAAGCGTTTAAATTGTTTCCTTTAATCTTATGCGGGCTTCCTGAAACTGGTGTATGCTTCGTATCCTTGCCATTTTTTATCCTCTTTATTGTCTCATATACAGCACTTTTTCTCAGTTCAGTCAATTGCACTAATTTTTTAACGTTTCAAAAACCTTTTCCATACAAATATTCTACCTGTTTTTTTTTACTAGTTGCGATATTATTCCATAAATTGTATACTTGTGGACAATCAACAATATAGGACAAATAATGTTGCCATGCAACTTTGCCCATAGCTGACTATCTGCACAACCTTTTTTATACATTACTTTTGTTTTAGAATGTTACAAAAAAGAAGTATACTAAAACTATGAAAGATAATTAATTCCGGATACTTTCTAGGCGGACTATATATCCCTGCCTGATTACGTGATATAAAAGACCAAATAAATAATGTTACAAATATCATTAGTGTCAAGCAGAGTAATTCTGCCAAACCTCTACAAATACTGAACGGTTTCAGCCGTTACTATTTGGTAGTTGATCGTAATTAAAACAAGTTGTAGAAATTACTAAGTTTTACCACCAATAAATTGATATTTTACACATTTAATTGTGACTCAAGTTTCGGGAATTAACTATCCCATCCATAATTTTTGTTTCGTACCATGTTTTCAGAAAACAAAATTCCTTTCGAAAAATGCAAAACGTAACGTCACCAACTTTTCAAAAAAAAACATGAGAACATTAAGAATTAAATTTTAAACATGCCTTAGATAACAATGTATCACAAAATTTTAAATATCATACAGATTTGTTCTGTTAACCTCCAACAAATTTTAATTAAAAAAAAATTTAATTCAAATGAAACTTAGAATTAAATTAAATAAATGTCTCAGAAGTTTCGATTTAGTAGACAAATAGAATTAACACTGATTACACAGTACAAAAAGGAAATGAAAGAATTCAAATAAATATAAATTATTAATTAAAATTACTTAATAAATACTTTCTCTTGTCGAAATTTGTTTTCGTACCTTGTTTTATAAAGACCAAATTCCTTTAAAAAATGCAAAACGTAACCTCAAGAACTTCTTCAAGAGCACTTGCTCAAAATGAGTTCCTTCAATAATAATTTTTTTTTTTGGGGAACTTATTTTCAGCTAGTTGTTTTTGAAGAAGTTCTTCAGGTTATGTTTTGCATTTTTGGAAAGGAGTTTGGTTTTCATAAAACAAACAAACGAAAAAAAATTTTGTACCTTCAAGTATTTATTTAGTAATTTTAATTAATAATTTATATTTCTTTGAAATCTTTCATTCCCTTTTGGTATTGTGATAAGTGTCGATTCTACATGTGAACTTAATTGAAACAGTGTTTTTCTAAGAGATTTAAAAGTTTTTTTGAATGAAAATTTTTTGAAATTAATATTTGAAGGAGGTTAACAAAATAAATCTGTATGATATTTTAAATTTTGTAATACACTGTTATCTAAGGCATGTTTAAAATTTAATTCTAAATGTTTTCAAGAGATTTATTCAGATTAACATTTGTAGAGGTTCCGGACATTTAATCCAGCTATTATTTGTCATATTCTTGTTGTTCTTGTTGTACATAGTCCCAGTTCAAAATACCTAGATCTGCAAGGCTGAATCTGTAATTTTACTTCAATCCAACCAGTACATGGAGCTAGTTCATGTATTCATATACCTTACAGTATCGCCCACCTCAGTTTTATATAATAGACAAAAGATACATTCTTTGAATTTATAATAATTCTCTTCTTAGTAATTCTAATTTCGTTTCTTTTTTCCAGGTACGTCGACATCAAACGAGTCCAATAAATGATTCATGTGGCATACCATCGCCAACTATGTGTACGTATACTCATTCCATCTTATCTTGTTCGTGAAAATTTTACCAATAATATTTTTATCTGGGAACGTGTTTTGTGAATGGTCAAAGTGAGGCTAAACAATAATCGACAATTTATTGTTACTTCAAGGTTGATACCTTCGTTACGAAGTATTGGAAGTTTGTAAATTGCTGCTCGGTATCTACAGCGACATTATTCCATAACATATTGATGCTGGTCATGGGCCTCACGTGGTATGCGGTCTTATGATTTAATTAGATGATGGATTGGGATTTGCTGGTATATTCTTGCTGCATACTGTTTACTGACATTCAGTAAATAATGTCAGAATCATGTGTTCATAGCTGATAAGAACGAAAAGCAAAGAAGGTAGGCATTGTGCGTAAGTAACTACACTGGCGAGCATAAAAAACGGGTCACTAAGATTTTACACTGTCTTTTTCCAGTAGACTTACGTGTTCAAATTGATTTTGCTCATCATCTATCTTTCATTAGAAAATCAACTAAATATGCGCAAAATGTAGACATATGAGCTAAAATTAATAAAAGAAACCATCTTCGAATAATTCCTCACGATAAATTCATCGTTTACCAGTTGCGTCAGCATTGGTCATTGAAAAATTTGTTTTTCACTCTCTGAAAGAAACAATTTCATAAAAGAGTTCACCAATTGAAAATTGTGCGAGAATAGACACTACACTTATTGAAAATGGGCTGAGACAGAGATCTGTTGCTAGAAGAATGAATGTTATCCTATCTAGAGTCCAAAGAATAATAATAAAAATAATAATTTTATTGATTTTTCATTTATACATAAAAATAGAAAGAAAACAAGTCCAAAATTACGAAAAATAAAATCACTTCAGATCTTTACAGGCATCAAATAAATCATCCAATTTCTGTATGTTGCTGGGTAAACTATTAAAGAATTTTGTACCCATATAGTGTGGTCCTCTATCACTTAAAGACAACGAATGAGCCGGAAATATATACGGTTGCTTCCTTCTGGTATTATTTAAGTGCAAGTACTTGACAAAATAATTTTATTCTTGAACATGAACAAAAGGATTTTGAAGATATATAATCCATAAATAGTCAGAAGGTTGTTATCCCTGAATCTTCCACGGCACGATTCTCTAAATCTCGATCTAAACATGATCCTTATAGCCAATTTCTGGGTATGGGAAATACGATATAGAGCACCAATACTAGCCCAAAAAATTATGCCATAACTTAACAGTGAGCGGAACATTGCATAAAAAACTGTTTTCAATATTCCCACCTCTACTTGTTCCTTCAAAACTCTCAACATATAGTTAACAGATTTCACCTTGTTGTTCAATTGCTCAATATGTTTGTAATACTTTAAATGACAATCAACAAGAATGCCAAGAAATCTGACGGAAACACTAACAGGTATCTCGGTGTTACAGTATGTTAAATTCTCTGGATAACATTTGATCGTTTTATCAGTTTTGAAAATGATACACTGGGTCTTCTCGTTATTAATTATCAGCTGATTTTCAATGCACCATTTATTCAATTCATCCAAAAACTCATGAAAAATCTCAATCGCAGACGTACCATCAGGTGCAGAAATCAAGACATCCGAGTCATCAGTTAACATCAACATTTTAAAAAAGTAGCGGACCCAAAATACTACCCTGACGCACGCCCAGCTCAACCATTCTTTCAGAAGAAAGGTAGTCATGCTCTTCAGTGAACTAGAACTCTCTGTCTTCTGTTCTTCAGATAACTCTCAATCAATACATGAATTGCGCGTCTTCAATTTGCACGAGACTACATAAAATGGTTAGAAGCTCAGTGGGTCCAAGTACTTTTCTCTGATGAATTCAGATTCACCATTCTAGAAGCTTATGTCGTAGACGCGTTTATAGATGCGCAGGAGAAAGATACGCCGATGCCTGTGTAGAGGAGCGAGTTCCATTCGTTGAAGGATCTGTTATGGTCTGTGGAGATGTGTCTTTAGATCGCCGCACAGGGTTGGTTTTTATGAATGGATCTTTAACAGTTGTAAGGTACATAGAGGAAATTCTTATTTACCATGTTGTACCTTATATACTATTTCTGGGAGAGCAAGGAATTTTTATGCATGACAATGCATGCCTACATACTGCTCGAATAGTGACAGCGTACTTGAATGGGATTGGAATTTCAAGGTTCAACTGGCCAGCACCAAGTTGTGACTTGAATCCTATCGAACATCTATGGGACCAACTGAGAAGGCGAGTCAGAACTATGGTTCCATCCCCCAATAATTTACAAGAGCTCCGTGAAGCCTTTAGTCATGAATGGGAGAAGATTCCACAAAAGAATATTCGAAGGCTCATCACCAGCATGCGAAGACGTTTGGCAACTGTTATCAGAGCTAGGGGAGGTCACACGTCATACTGATACTGAAATTTTCAGTTACGATACTTTTTCAATTTCGAAGTTGTTAATTTTTTCAAAAAAAGCTTATTATTTTTATACAAATCGAATGAAAAGTTCCGTTTTTCTTTTTCCTACCATTTCAGAAATTTCATGATTCTCGTAAAAATCTTAACACAGAAAGTTATTTGAACGGTAATGGTCAAGTGACCCGTTTTTTCTGTTCGCCAGTGTATTTTGATCTCGACAAAGATTTATCTTAAATATCAAACAGTAATTCTGTTATACCTCACTACAAATTTTGATTTTATGAAATTTCCTAGAAACATTTCAAAGTATAATTAAATAAATGCCTTAGAAAACACTGTTGTCTTTTTAATAGACATATACAGGATTGGAAAATCTCGTTTTAATGATAGCATATTCAATACAAAGACAGAGAACTCCGAATTCCAGTCGAACATTGGAATAATCGAAAGATGTGCGAGTAATGATAATGAAGAATTCAGTGTATAACTCAAAAATAATGCTTTTTTCTCTTAAATAGAAATAATCCAGTGGTATTATGTCGCATGATCTTGGAGGCCAATAATTGGACCATTTCTCGAAATAATGTTATCGCCAAATTTTTCTTTCAATAAATCAATTGTTATGGTAGCAGCATGAGGTGTAGCTCCATCTTGTTGGAACCAAAACACTTCTGAGTCGATACCATTCAAATTTTAAAACAAATAATCATTGATCATCGATCTGTGACATTAGCTTCGGCATCGTTTTTAAAGAAATATGGACCGATGATGCCTCCAGCGTGTAAAGCACACCATACAGTGCATTTTTTAGGATGCAATGGAACCTGCATAACTTCTTGAGGATTGTTCTAACTCTATATACGGCAATTTTGCTTGTTTACGTGGCCGTTCAATCAGAAATGAGCTCCACCACTAAACACAATTTTACGATAAAAAGTTCAAGCTGTTCTAGGGCCCAATCAGCAAACAAACGACGCTTATTATGGTCAAGTGGCTTTAGTTCTTGAATCAGTTGGATCTTGTATGGGTGTAGACCAAGATCTTTACGCAAAATTTTGCATGTAGTGGATGCACAGAGTCCAACTTGTTGTGAACGTCGACGAAAAGACAAATTTGGATCATCATTAACACTATGATTTGACTTACAGCAGCGATATTTTCTTCTGGACGTTATCCCTATCGAAAGTTCCATCACTCTAAAAAAAACTCCCGATAGATACATTGCAAAAGTACGGGATGTGGTCCCTTGTCTAACCCACCCACCTAATGTTGCAGTTGGTAGATTCGTCGGTTTCTTACTACATATAATTTTGAAAATTTCAAACGTCACTTTTTAAAATTTCGAAAACTTATTTTTCATGATCCTCACAAAATTTTGCAGAAGGTTTCTTGTCGTTATTTCACATATAAATGTTAATTTTAAAGTCACTCGTATAACTGTTGCTATTGTTTCATTAGTGCTAAACGCTTTCTGTCCCTTTTTTTAAAGTCTTCTACTTATATGATCCTCAAGAAATTTTGGAAAAAGAACATATTCAACTAAACTTCACATCCTTTTCCTATTTTTTGCCGAAATCAGATAAAATTCGGGAATTTATCGTAATTTATCTTCACGAAATTATGCATGAGCCTTTGTGTCATTATTTCACATTTATACGCTAAATTCAAACTGTAGGATTGTTTCTTTGGTTTCTTGAGCGATCAAACCTGCTCTCCTCCCAAAATTTTTGTTTCTGTTTTGAATTTTCTGATCATACGACCCTCATGAAATTTTGCACCTGTGCATTATCATTCTTTTTCTGAACACCAAATTTGAGACCAATCGGATTTGTATAGTAGTTTGGAAAATATTAATAAAAATAAAAAAATTAAAATGTGAATAACTGCGAAACCATTGGTTCTGAAAGTTTCAAGGCATCAACGAGTCCAACCTAGTCGCTTAAGACCCTTCTCGGTTCAAAATTAGGAATTTACAGACATTTGGGCGGAACGATAGCAGACTGTTCCCTGGAACGAGTGATCAAAAAACATGAATGTGAAATCTGCTGTCATAGAAGAGTATTATCTGCCTCTAAGACAACACCCTTCATAATATTTAATAGTAAAATTTTAAGTATCATATAGATTCATTTTGTTAAACTACAAATTTTAATTTCAAAAAATTTTTATTCAAAAACTTAGAATTGAATTAAATGAATGTCTTTAGAACACACTGTGACAGTTGAGTAAACATATAGAATTAAGATTTATTAAATAGTACCAAAGGGAATAAAAGAAATTCAGGGAAATATAAATTGTCAACTAAAAATTATTAAATAAATACTTGAAGAATACAGAATTTTGTTTCGTTCCTTGTTTTATGAAAACTGAATTCCTTTCCAAAAACGCAAAACATAACCTCAAGAACTTCTTCAAAAGCAACTTGTTCAAAATAAGTTCCTTTAAAAAAATTCCTAAAACATGCAGAAAATTTTCAAAAAGCAATTTAGAATTATTGCAACGGAAACTGATCAGCTCTACTTCATATTTAAAAAATTAACAAAAAATATCTTATCAAACCAACTGATTGCAGTGACAGCATTCAGTTGGTTCGGCAAGATATTTTTGTTGATTATTTTATTTTTTAAAAATGAAGTAGAGCGGATGAATTTCCGTTGTAATAATTCCAAATTGCTTTTCGAAAATGTTCTGCATGTTTTAGGAATTTTTTTAAAGAAATTTTGTACTCTTCAAGTATTTATTTAATAATTTTTAGTTGACAGTTTATATTCTTTTATTCCCTTTGGTATTATGTAATAACGTTAATTTTATATGTCTACTAAATTGACACAATGTGTTCTAAAGACCTTTATTTAATTTAATTCTAAGTTTTTGAATAAAAATTTTTTGAAATTAAAATTTGTAGGAGGTCAACAGAATAAATCTGTATGATATTTAAAATTTTGTCATAATCCTTCTTTCTTCCTCTTTTTATTAGTAAATCGTTCAAAATGGCAGATGGTAGATACACTGGTATCTTCAAATATATTTCGGTTCTTGTTCCTCTAAAAAGAAAAATTTCAGGTGTGCCCACAAAGGAAAAAAATAAAAATGTTCAAAGAGCTTATAAATTCCAATCTCCGGATCTTCACGTCATAAGGTGTGTGTTAATACCTTAGCAAAGGACTTAGACGAAACAATACGTGTATCGGTTTATGATTTTGTTAGCCACTACAGGTACGTAATAGGCTGTTTTTCGTCGACCAAATTTCTCTTCAAGGAATTCGTAGAAGAGGAAATTGACAAAATCCTATTGTAAATGTAACTTAATGCTTTCGGTGCCAACTTTCGCTCGTAAACGCCTCCCCTGATAATGTTCTAACTGGGAAACTACTTAACAGAGGGTACCATTTACATTTTACACGAGTTGTATTTTACCTGTCGTAGTTTATATGCGGTGTACATGAAGGAACGTTTCTCTGAATAATTTTGTTGTATGAGAATAACTTTAAGTGATTCTTAGAGTTTCTGCGAGTCTAATAGGGATTTTAAATCCTTAACACTCTGCATGAGAAGTATTTTTAGAGAATTTACAACTTTATGCTAGAAATTTATTTCTGACTAGAATTGCTAATTGCTTGAAACGGAGCTGAGTTTCGGTAAACACTGTATAAGCATTTGCAAAATTTTTGTGATACATTTACTACAAGTGTAGTTCCAAAATTTCCAGAATTTATTAAGTCACAACCTACGGAACTTTTTCAGCCGTTACTATTTGGTAGTTGGTCATAATTAAAACAGTGTTAGAAATTACTATGTTTTACTACCAATAAATTGATATTTTACACATTTAATTGTCTGAAGATGGGATAGTTAATTCCCGAAACTCGAGTCACAATTAAATGTGTAAAATATCAATTTATTGGTAGTTAAACAGTAATTTCTATAACTTGTTTTAACTAACAACCTTTTGGCAGTCATCTTTAGCAAGCGTATCAAGAAATGGTTATCATTAGGAAATATAATAGCTTCATTCCAGAGGTTTCAGTCTAATCGATGTCGAAGCGGAGCTGGATTTCATTCCGAAAGAGGTTACATTTTCCTTACAATAGTAAAATATTGTTTAACGGAGTTTGAACGAAAGTCATACCATTTTTTGGAATCGAGACTGAAAACACCATCTTTTTTATTTGCTGTGTGATTAACTTATAACACGAAAAGCAAAACTGCTTATTATCTTCATATTTTGTTCAAAAATTTCCAAAAAGAAAGGACTCATAACATAAGGCATGTATTTAACTAAGAAAACAACAGTGTCTGAATTGGTTCAATAAATTTCATTCTGATGATTTTTCATTCAAAGGCGAACTATGTTATGGTAAAACAAACGAAGCTACAGATGAACAAATTGAAGCCATAATTAATATTGTTATTCCTGTCTGAAAGATCGTGAAGACTTTTAATGTATTGCACACGACTAATTGATACTCATTTAAAACGTCTTTATGAGTTGAGAGAAATTCGTTTGAGTCAACGCCTTACCAACTGTGATTTTCATCTCACGAAATGAAATCGAACCTTTTTCAAATCGGCTAATGATTGGTGATGAAAAAGGGATAATTTATCACATCATCGAACAAAAGTCATGGTCTAAAGAAGATTAACCAGCGCAAGCTGAAAGGAACTAAAAGAAGATTAAAGAGATTGTAAAGATATTGTGTATTTTGAGCAACGTTGTAGGGAACAAACGATTAATTCAGAGATATATTGACGCCAATTGAACGAATCGAATTGTGCAATTGATTCAAGAAATACGACCATAGTCGATGTATCGTCAAAATGTTGAATTCCACCATAATAGATAAGACGTTACAAACCATTGATTGCTCACCAAAAATTATTGAGGCTTGGTGGATAATTGATGTCTTATTCACCGTATAGCCCTAACTTAGCGCCATCGGATTACTATTCATTTAGAGCCTTACGAAATTTCTTGAATAATAAACCTATCAATGATTATAACGCTATGGAATAACATCTAGATGATTATCTTCTTGCTGATAAAGACCAGAAATGGAAATTATATTGTTGAATATAGTTTTATATTTATATAAAAAGAATCATTCATGTAGAGCCCTACAAAATTCCTTGAGAGGTGAAATCTTTAATGCTTACTGCTGATGCATACCAAAAATTTTGTGAGGTTGAAATGACGAAGTTGACTCAAAGATTTCAAAAGGTAATTGATCAATAAATATAATAATATAATTTTGAATATAAAATCGTTTTTGGAGCCTTATAAAATTTCTTGAAAAACAAAACATTCAATAATGATAAAGCTGTGAAATTAACCAATTAACTTTTTTTGCTCATAAAGACTAGAAATTCAATGAACTGGAAATAACGACGTTGACACAAATATAGCAAAAGCTGATCTATTCGTTGATAAAACTGGAAATAATTATTGAATGAATTCCAATTGTATGAAAACGTTGCATTTCTATAAAAATAATCGGCAATTCGTTGCCTAAAATGTGATGAGCATTATATATCAGTATTCTCTGTTGATGTTCTTTTTCTATTAATTATCAAAGATTGTAAAAGGTAATTGACCAAAAAAAAAATATAAATATAAAATCCTTCACTTGGAGCATCATAAAATTTTCGAAAAACAAAACATTTAATATTGATAAAGGTGTGAAATTATTATACATAAATATTTTTTTTTTCATAAAGACTAGAAATTTAATAAACTTGAAATAACAAAGTTGACGCAGATATAGAAAGGCCGATTCATTGATTGATTAAAATAAAAAAAGTTATAGGATAAAGTTCAATAATTATATGAAAAAACGTTTTCCCCATAAAAATCGGCAATTCGTTACCAGAAATATGGAAATCATTATACAGGGTGTATATGAATATTTGCGAAAAAATTTAAGGGGTGATTCCTTGTCAGAAAATAGGGTTGGTCTTTCATATAAACTTAATTTTTTTGAGCCCTCCCGGCTTAGTTACAGCCCCCTTAAGATATGTGAAAAAAAAAGTATGTGAAAAAAATCTCAAACTTTTAAGCCAGATCAAAAACCTTGAATTTTAGCAAGAAATTACAGGAGACCTTATTTGTTAAGAATGGATCAAGCTATCCAAAATGATTTTTTTTATTGTAAAATAAGAATATGGAAAAAAGTTTCTTGCGAAAGAAGTTTTAGCGGTGGCTTTTTCTATCCCTTGCAATCATAGAGAAATACCACCAAAAAATTTTTGAGTGCCTTCTCGCACGCATAAAATGTTTGCTAAAATTAAGCAAACACTTCTTGTTAGATTTTTGGTTTTCATGAAAAAAATAAAAAACTGTTTTTCGGGCGCCATCTTTAGGGGGCTGTAATAAAGCAGGCGGGCTCAAATAAATAAAGTTTATATGAAAGACCCATCCTATTTTTTGACAAGCAATAGCCCCCTAAATTTTTTTCGCAACAATTTTTTAAGTATATCAGTATTGTCCGTTGATGTTCTTTTTCTATTAATGATCAAAGATTGTATGATATAAAATTATAAAATATTGAATATAAAATCGTTTATTTGGAGCCTCATAAAATTAATTGAATAAAGTTCAATAATTATATGAAAAAACGTTGCATTTATGTAAAAAAAATACACAATTCGTTGCCAAAAATGTGATAAGCATTATATATCAGTATTGTTTGTTGATGTTCTTTTTCTATTAATGAGCAAAGATTGTAAGAGGTAATTGATCAAAAAATATAAAAATTTATAATGAGTATAAAATCGTTTATTTGGAGCCTCATAAAATTTCTTGAAAAAAAAAAACAATTCAACAATGATAAAGCTGTGAAATTACATAAATAATTTTTTCTGTTCATAAAGACTAGAAATTCAATAAGTTTGATATAACGAAGTTGACGCAGATATAGCAAAAATTGATTTATTCAGTGATAAAAATGGAAATAGTTATTGGATAAAGTTCAGTTATTATATAACGTTGCATTTATATAAAGAAATTAGCAATTCGTTGCCAAAAATGTGATAAGGATTATACATCAGTATTGCTGTTGATATTCTTTTTCTATTAACGATCAAAAATTGTAAAAGGTGATTGATCAAAAATATAAAAATATACTATTGATTCAAAATCGTTTATTTGGAGCCTTATGAAATTTCTTGAGTAAAGTTCAGTAATTATATGAAAAAACGTTGCATTTATGTTAAAAAAAAAAAACGGAAATTCGATGCCAAAAATGTGATATCAGTAGAATCGTCTGTTGATGATCGTTTTTAATAATGATCAAAGGTTGTAAAACGTAATTTATCAAAAAATATAATATTGTATATTAAATAGTTTATTTGGAGCTTCATGAAATTTCTGTAAAAACAAAACATTCAACAATGATAAAGTTGTGAAATTACATAATTATTTTTTTTCCCCATAAGGTCTAGAAATTCCATGAGTTTGAAATTACGCAGTGGACGCCAATATAGCAAAAGCTGATTTATTCATTGATAAAAATGGAAATAATTATTGAATAAAGTTCAGTAATCATATGAAAAAACGTTGCATGTATATAAAAAAATCGTTGCCAAAAATGTGATAAGCATTATATATAAGTATTGTTTGTTCATTTTCTCTTTCTATTAATGATCAAAGATTTTAAAAGGTAATTGATCAAAAAATATGAAAATATAATAGTGAATATAAAATCGTTTTTGGAGCCTTATAAAATTTCTTGAAAAACAAAACATCCAACAATGATAAAGCTGTAAAATTACATAAATAATTTTTTTTGCTCATAAAGACTAGAAATTCAATGAGCTTGAAATAAGTGGACGCAGTTAAAGCAAAAGCTGATTTATCGATTGATAAAAATGAAAGTAATTATTGAATAAAGTTCGATAACTATATGAAAAAACGTTGCATGTATATAAAAAAATCAGCAATTCGTGGCCAAAAATGTGATAAGTATTATATATATATCAGTATTGTCTGTTGATGTTCGAATATTGTAAAAGGTAATTGATCAAAAAATATAAAAATATAAGATTGAATATAAAATCGTTTATTTGGAGCCTCATAAAATTTCAAAACATTCAATAATGATAAAGCTGTGAAATTACATAAATATTTTTTTTGCGCATAAAGACTAGAAATTCAATAAACTTGAAATAACAGAAGTTGACGCAGATATAGCAAAAACTGATATATCAATTGATGAAAATGAAAAAAATTTTTGAATGAAGTTCAATATTTATATGAAAAAACATTGAATTTATATGAAAAATTGGCAATTCATTGCCAGTGAATTTTTTTCTATAAATGCATTAAAATTCTTAACATCAAGTGCTTTTATAAGCTTTTTGACTTTATTGCTAGGTATATTTCACATGGATTATGCGAACTGTCCGTTACGGATCTGCATGACCCATGGGTATCCTGAACTAACCAGGGGGTACTCCCACAAACACATTTCTTGGTATTCGACTACACAAAAGAAAGGTTCGAGTATTCCGAGGATTATGGTCCACTTGAGGTTTGTTTGTATTTTCGTTTTAGTGGTTGTTAAATCCGGTGTCGTTTTTATTATTCTCAAATAATTGTAGCAGTGAAAACACTACAAGATTTATTCATGGAAAATTCGACAAAGAATGCATCCAATCATTTAATGTTAAATCTGTCTGATAGGTGGAACCGTCAGTTAATGTTGGACCTGTGATCTAATAAAGATATAAATTCAGTTTATCTAGGATAGACGAGATAAGAAAAAGAATTAGGACAGAATAGGTGCAATATTTATAAGGTAAACATTCGAAGGAGGATGAACTAATGGATTGTTCACTATCGAAGAAAAATTTCATAATCTATTGAGTCATAGGTACAAAATGTGGTTAATGACTTGACTAATAACTAAGATTAAAGAGGATATAATGAAAAAATTAAGTGCATTCAAAAGCGTTTAGATAAAGCTGAGTGTTTCAGTCAGTAATTTCCGCTGTGACCGAAATTAGACAGAATTTTATTGGTTTATTACCTCCAATTAATAATAATAATAAATAACTTTCGGAATTGTGCCGAGAAGACATTTTTTATAATCAGGGTATTCTCATATCAAATTTGGAATAATCTAGATTCTTAACCAGTGTGACAATGAATATATATATATTTTCTGTCACAGAACTTTTTTATAGAATAGATAAAAAAAAATTTGAGCCCGTGAAAAGTTCATTCTGCAGATTTTGAGCTACGTATAATTATATTTTCAATTATGGAATATTGAAGAAATTTATATCAAAAAATAAGTACACTGAAACTTATATAAACTTCTCAATTTCTGATAGTTCGTAATCATTGGCAAAAGATGATTTTAATTTTGAGCAACTACTAAATAGAAACGGCTGCAACAGTTCAATATTATCAGATAAATGTGTAATACTGGATAAGCAAATCATCATGAAATTTTCAACAGAGGACGAAGGCAATTAACGCTGAAAAATATGGTTCTATGCATATCTTTCATTCCAGCGCTGTAAGGTCACGTGCAAATAGCTGAACGAAAATACAATTTTTCTAGCATATTCTGTAAATTTTTGGTGTTTAGGGGATAATATGCGTTTGGAATTTCCCGAAACAAAATGACGTCTTCACTAAAATAATAAGGAACGGTTTTTTACTTGATAGAAGGATTATTACAAAATTTGAATATCAAAACAGATTTAATCTGTTAGTCTTCTACAATTTTAATTTCAAAAAATTTACTCAAGAAACTTTAAGAATTAAATTAATGTCTTAATAAGCACTGCTCATATATGCTCAAATATGAGCAGTGCTTATTAAGACATTAATTTAATTCTTAAAGTTTCTTGAGTAAAAAAAAAATTTTTTTGAAATTAAAATTAACTAACAGATTAAATCTGTTTTGATATTCAAATATTGACGTCTTCACGATAGCATGTCTTTCATTTCGGAATCATTCTATTTGCGTAATTTTAAAAGCCATTTAATATTCGCACAAAATTTCCATCTCTCAATTTGCCACTGCACTAAACTAGTTATGTTACTATATTCAAAAAAATTTTCATACTTCTTTTAGAGCTTAAAAAATGCAGCTACAGGTGTAAATGATGGAAAATATCGTGTCCAACTGTTGTATTCTGAAATGCCAACATATCAGCGAACAAATTTATCTAAGCTTTTCTGCAAAATATAATGGCATCAAAAGCCGCATTGTCAACTTACCACCTGGTGTTCTTACCGTCCTCAAATGCCAATCTATCCGTATGGACGCATATAAGGTAGACATTCTACACAACTTATCGCACGCGTTACAGAAAAAATTACAGAAGTGAACGGGTTCAGGGAACTTCGATAACCTAAACTTTATCGTGCAAGCATTAATGACCCCAACATGCTTCGCACTTTTCAGTCTTTCTGAAAGTTGAATAAAATGGCTTCTGAAGAACGGTAAAAATGATCAGATACTGCTGATAGTCTCGCCATTAGATGGTTACTTAGATGTGAAAATGTTCATTGGGGTTTGTATTGCGATGGTTTTGCAGTTTATACAGTTATTATTGTTCTTATAGATGTAAAATGATGATGAGGAGAAGATAGTTCATCTTGTTGACGTAATTTGCACACTTATGAGTAGTGAATCATTTCAACAAATATGAGGTTGGCAACATAGTAATTGCCGATTTTGAATGTAGATGAAAGAAGTGTTTGTTAATAATATTATGTAACAATTGTATGAATTTGGTGTTTATCAGCTGTAGATTTAAGCTTTCTTGAAAACCAAATCATGTATATTTATTGAGATATTTAATTAAAACATGGAAAGCATAAGCGTTCATTTTAGTGCTTTAACATCTCCAACGTTAGAAAAAATCGGGAATACAGTTCTTTGCTTGAATAGGCCCGCTGAGGTATGTCGTGTATGTATATTTGCGTGTACTAGATGGCGCTAGTGTATGATAAATACATAAGTGTTATTATTATTATTTATGGGGAGGGGACGTCTGTCCACCCTACCACTGCGTCCGCACGTACTATTGTGGTTCACCCCTAATTTATATCTTCCCGACGAGATCCAGTTTTTGGATAAAACAGATAATTTTGTTCAGGGGTAATTTTTTCAGTTCGCAGTGGGCTATAAAAACCTGACCAAAGACCTCGAATCTGATGCGACTCAGTGCTGGGCACTCTGAGACGATGTGCATGGCTGTTTCAGTGTCCTCAAGACACAGCCGTCTGCATTCATCGTCTTCAGCCAGACCGATTTTGTGCAAATGCGCTTTCAGTCTGCAGTGAGCTGTCATAATTCCGACAAGTGTTCTAAGTTTGGCCCTATTTAGACCTAGCTCGGTATTCAAACAAGAGTGACTCTGTTATACATACCGAGCCTGTTTAAAGCCGTGTGGCAACTCCAGACCGTTCTCGAGGTACTAGAGCTGGATTCCAGAGCTTTTACTACTGACTGACTATCAGTAAATATTTTGATTTTGCCCTGGTAGACTTGCCGTTTTCTCAGCAGTTCTGCCGCGGGCTCAATGGCAAATATTTCTGCCTGGAATATGGTTGCGTTCATAGATTTCTTCTTATTTTGGAGTGACTTACGATATTTGAGAATTCTTTATGTTCAATAGAAACATGGTTCTCCCAAAATTATCTGCTTTAATTCTTGAAATAATCAAAGTATGTAGAGGTTTTATAGAATAAAGGCATTTTCTCAATATTTCTCTGTATTATCAATATTTTCGCGATATGTTGATATTAGAAGCAGTAAACCTAATTAGCTTTATTGAAAATTAAAGGGATGTCGTCTTTTGGCCCTGCCTCAATGTTGTTGACCTAAATACCTGGAGGGACCCTTCTGTGCCTGACTCCAACACACTAGCATGCATTAATTTGTATGAAGGGTCTCAGTCTGACTTAAAATCAATATCTAACTCACGTACGCTTTGAAAGGGTATTTATTGTCCCATGAGGTAGGTCGCAACTTATTAATGAAGTGCTATTCTTTATGTTTTGTAGTTTTAATTGAGTTTTTCACACTCAGATACCCTCAAAATAAACCACTTCGTAAAAACTCGCCAATATGCTTGCTGCAAATAAAGTTCACTACTGTACCAATGAAATTGACCGGTTAGTTTCAAGCTCAGGCACAAAAAATGTTCCAATAAGAGTATGCTCAAGATTTCTTATGAAGACTTGAATTTTCTCTCAATCATACGAAATTATTTTTGTTCAAGACACCGTAAGAATATTTTACTGCACTCTGTTCAATGTTCGATCAAAACTTAAAAGTGATCGATTTGACTGCCGATGAAGCTTACTACTTTGATAATCAGATAAATTAATTCGGCTGATCTGTACCAAATATCATTAATAAGCAGTGTAAGCTATGGTAATAGAAAGTTCTACAAATCGAGGCAGTGTAACATACATCTGTATAACAGCGCACTGAAGAGGACCAACAAGTCCGATTCGGTTCGGTTTTCTAGAATTGGTCATAAAAACAGTGCATTTTGAATTCATCAAGCTTCACAGAAATTTTTATTTCCTTTTTTGTCCAAAGATATTGTATGTAACTCTCGTTGAAACCCCCCTTGATTAAGCAATGAAATGATGATGAGAGTCAAATCTCTCGTAATAAACTTTTCACGGTTACAGTAAATATGATATTTTTATAGTAGTTATAAAAAAATTCTTCGAAGTAATGCATGCAATAAAGAAATCGATTTTCTCAACAGGTTGATACTGTTCAAAATTCATTGGTTTTCGAGAAAGTTGGATGGTATATGATTTGAATAATTTGTTATTCATCCTACACGATTTCCCCAACTAAAGTGAAAATAAAAAAAATCGAATAAATATTTTTCGATGTAAGCGCCTTTGAACAATTTAATTTTTTCAATTTCCAAGAAATAATCGCATGATACCAGGTAGGATATTGGCTCATTCTCGCTTGGGAGCAGTCTTCAGCCCATTCACTTCCACGTTGCTCTCCAAATATCCTGCAAATATGCAGAAATCTAGGGGAGTCTAAGTCTGGAGAATATGGAGACCATTGTCGTGATGAAATGAAGGCTGGAACATTGTTTTGAAGACATTGAATGGTGTGCTGCTTTCTGTGAGCTGGTGCAGAGTTCTACTGGAACACTCAGCGTTCTGATTTGAATTATTTACTTGCCAAAGGCTTCGAGGAACTGTAGATTGGACCATTAACCTTTACTCCTATTGAGTAGAATAAGTAGCTGGTTCACCACATCTACCCTTACTTTCGATAGAGCTTGTTTCATTTGATGGTAGGGACGATAAACAAATTGTCTGTTGATATTTAAATTTTCAGCTTCTCACTTCTTCACTAGTCGGTTTTTCATTGAAAAATAAAGCGTAGAGTTTCCTGCTTGTCAATCTATAATTTCGGTTTTTGCTGATAGTTTTTCAAAATAAACGCGTGTTTGAAAGGTAATTAAATTAAAAACAAACTGTCAAAAGTCTAGCTTCATATCACTTATTTCTGTCAAAAGTGAGAATGGAGTAAATTTGTATTTATTGAATAGGATTACTTTTAATTTGCAACACATTGAATTTTATCTATGCCCCTATTACTGCTTTATAACTTTTTTCTTAATAATTTCGCGAACTCCAATAGAATATTTAATCTTCTGATAATTCTGCATTCTCGAATACTTCATATATTGAATGTATGAGTTCGTAAACAAGAACTCCTGATATCGCAAACTGATTTTTCATGCCGAAAATTTTTAGCACCCATAATTTATTTTTTGGTTTCGCGGAATCTATTATTCAAAGGCACAATCAATACGGTATATTTGTCGATCCTGTAAGACATACATTCGAAATGGTATACCTTCATAATTCTTAAATACGCTATCCATCTGGGTCATAAACACATACTTACCTACATTTTCAGGAAGAGAGATTAAGAAATGCATGCAGTCTGTGGTTATTGTTAAAGAGAATGCACTTCATTAGGTAATGGTGAATGTATTGATTCGTTATAGGAAGCGTGTGAATAGTATTAAATTACTGAGAACCTTTGCAATGTGTAAATATTTCGAGTCGTACACATATACAGTATATTCTGGGGTCAAAATACAGGGTAAGCTATAGAATTTGCCCCAACCTTCACTCCGTTGTCACTTTTGACAGACATCAGATTTGATGCTAGACTTCTGACAGTTTGTTTGTCATTTAATTACATCTCAAATGCGCGTATTTTTTAATGAAAAATCGACTAGAGATAGTGAAGGAGCTGAAACATTTGAATTTTAATAGAAAATTGTTTACGTTAAAATGAAACTGTCTCTATCGATCGTAAGCGTGGAATTGGTGGAAAAACAATTGCTTGTACTCCTGGTACGTTGCTAAATTGAAGAAACGATTGGAACGGAAACGACGTCGAAGTGGAAATCAATTGACAAAAGATATTGGAATTCACTACGATCCATTGACCGCATATTGAGGGACAAACTTCAAGTTAAAGCCTACAAAATGCAAACAGTTCAGGACTTGAATGATAAACTGAAAAAAATTGAACTCGATAGGGTAAAACAATTGGAAGCTATGACCGCCATCATGAGTTGAACAATTTGATGTTCTCGGATGAGAAAATTTTTACAGTTCAGTAAGTTGTGAACAAACAAAACGATCGTGTTTGCTTGAGTGATCGTTCTTTTCTTTGCGAGCATATCACAAGCTGGCTTCGGTGATGGTTTGGGCAGCAATCACGCAAAATGCAGGTCCTCATAACCAGAAGAAGTGAAAGTTAATGCTCCAATCTATAGACAGTTGGTGTTGGAAGGTTTCTTGAAGCATTGGGCAAGTAAAAAATTCAAATCAGAACGCTGGGGATTTTGCATCAGCACACCATTCAATGGCTTCAATGATCCAACCATCATTTCACCAAGACAATGGCCTCCATATTCCCCAGACCCCTGATTTCTGCATTTGGGGGTATTTGGAGAGCTAGGTGGTAGCAGAAAAAAACGATACTTAGATTGGCTAAAGACTGCTTTCAAGCGAGAATGAACCAAACTCCCACGAAGCGCCATACTGGCATCATGCTGATGATTTATTTGAGAGATTGAAGAAAATTGTTCAAACACGGTGACATCATTTGTCAGTCTGTAAGTAATAAATTCCAGAAAGAATGTTGGAATAATATTTATTCGTGTTTCTTATTTTCACTTAAGTTGGGATATATTCCATCCTTTTGATGTAGAGTAGGCCGATGAGTTACCATATTTATATCGGGTCTTCTTACCAGAGGTTTTATTTTTAATTCGAATCATTTTTGAAGTGTCCGGATGAAGCTGACATTTGACAAGAAGAAATTCTGAGGTTATGAAAAATCGACCAATACATTCACTATGCAAATGATGAAGATTTCGTCAAGTTCGTACTGCTTTTGGTCACCATCAAACTTCTTGCTTTGGTATAGTTTTTATATTATCCTGATACTCCTAGATCTTCTGTGAAGATCCCTCAGAAGGCTTTTTCAGCCACTTTAGATCACAGCACTGTTAATTTTCGACCCAACAGTGAAATAATGGCGGACATCCGTCCAACTAGAAATTTAATTTCCACCTGAACAGGATTTGAACCCGCGACCTTTTGGTTACGAGCCCTATGCTCTTACCGTTGAGCTATCGACAGAGTGAAATCATTCATTGAATTCTGTGGTCGTCCGGTCAGGTCTACTGAAACTATGGCTGCTGTAGCTGAGAGTATGTATCCAGCTGACTCAAGCTACAAGTTCACAAAAAACGCAGTATATTGCTTGATTGGGTGCTCGGAATGATGAAAAATTGAAATGAAAATATTTTCGCCTTTCACCAAAACACTACATGTTTCTTTCAATATGAAAAGAAACCTCTTGTAGGAAAATGCTTTATAAAACAATATTGTTCATTACCGTAATGATAAGAATTTGATAGATCCCCGAACGTATGAGACTCTTGGCACTATTATTCACTCTCATTTTGTGCTTGACTGCGTGTAAAAACAGTGAATTTCACTCATGCATAATGTAAGGTCTGTCGTAGTAGTCTCTCATGATCAAATGAATTCCAGAGCCATTCTACAATTATCGGAATATTGTAATATCATTTCTCTGCGACTAAAACGGTAAAACGCCTACAGAATCACCTTATCGATTTATTTATAAGCTTTATGTCGCCTTGGGTGAACTTTTTCTTTCATCAACCTACGTTCATTGACTATAATGTTTGGAATCTCAAGAGGTTCCCACAGGAAATGGTAACAAGAAATTTTCGTACTTTATTTATAATTTTGTCATTATGTACACTAGATGACTACCATTAGATCTACTATTTCTGACTATTCAATTCACACGGTTATGAAACGTGATCTTGAGTGAAATACGGAGATAAAAGAAGCAGCTTGTAAAGGGTAGGCCATCTAGAGTTTGCATTTTGAAGTGGTTATTTCGAGGATGGCAACACTTCTGTTTCCTGTCTTGACAGAAAGTTAGTTGAAAAATTGACATTAACGAAACTGGTCGATTTATGCTTGAACAAATTTGGGAAGTCTTTTTTTAGAGTGATAGAACTTTAAATTGAAATAAAATACATTTAAATTAAGATTGAAGCCAATTTTTTTTATTCGAAAGATAATTTCATGTTTTAAAAATAATTTCCGGCATTTGTCCACCAAGACTAGCCCTGAGAAACCGCATTCGACCAGACGAATTTTGGACCACTTTTTCGAGTAATTCAGGCCTTATTTCATCAATAACACGAGTTATGTTGGCTTCCAAAGCGTCTATTGTTTCTGGTTTATCAGCATAAACCAATGACTTGACATTACCCTAAAGAAAATAATCCAGTGGAGTTAGGTCGCATGATCTTGGAGGCCAATTAATTGGACCATTTCTCTAAATAATGTTATCTCCAAATCAATTGTAACGGTAGCAGCATGAGGTGTAGTTCCATCTTGTTGGAACCAAAACACTTCTGGGTCGATACCATTCAAATGTTGAAACAAATAATCATTGATCATCGATGTGTAACGAGAACCATTCTCTGCAACATTAGCACCAGCATCGTTTTTAAAGAAATATGGACCGATGATGCCTCCAGCGTGTAAAGCACACCATACAGTGGATTTTTTAGGATGCAATGGAACCTGCAGAACTTCTTGAGGAGTGTTTTCACTCCATATACGGCAATTATGCTTGTTTACATAGCCGTTCAATCAGAAATGAGCTTCATCACTAAACACAATTTTACGATAAAAAAGTGGATCAACTTCAAGTTGTTCTAGGGCCCAATCAGCAAACAAAGGACGCTCATTATGGTCAAGTGGCTTTAATTCTTGAACCAGTTGGATATTGTATGGGTGTAGACCAAGATATTTACGTAAATTTTTCATGTGGTAGGTGCACAACGTCGACGAATTGACAAATCTGGATCATCATTAACAGTATGACTTACACGTCAAGATGGCGGAGAGTGAAGGAGAGTTGTCCGATCGCTCTGTTAAATCTGGCAAAGAAATGAGTAGAAGTGAAGTAATTTGTGCCCACTGTACCAGGAAAGTGGTTGATTTCGTGACGTGCATAAAGTGTATAAAACATTTTCATCCTGGATGTATGACATCGTCGTCCAACAAAAAATCGGCGTTGTGTATGCATGAAGCAGCAAAAATCATCTCTGATGATCAACAAACAGAAATGCTCATGATCAAAATACGAAACGAGTTTCTAGAAAAGCTTATCATCGAGGTCCAAAGTAAAAATGATATTCTATTACAGAATAATCAGTTACTTATTGAGAAAATGAAGGTTATGGAGATGAATAATTTAGATAAGGAAAGAGAAATAAACAAACGACAACAAGGTACAAAAAATTCAAATATGAATAAACATCATAAAGCAGATGGTTCGCATGCGCAAACCGCAAATCAAGCAGTCCATCAGAGAAATGTTAATCAAGAAAGTCAGGTTACATTACCCAGAACATTCAGTTCTGTGGTTCACAATGAAAATAAAGTAACCTCAAACCCTACCGATGTCAATCCGCAATTAGTTGATTGTAAACAAATGGAATCAACAACAACTATAACTGGGATCTCAAACAATACACAGGAATGGATTGAAGTAAAAGCAAGGAAAAACACGAGGAATCGTAGAAAGGGGACTATTTGTAGTGGATCGGCAACTGAAAATGCCTTGTTCTCGGGAGTTCCTCCTAAGAAATGGATTTATCTGGGTCGAGTTGTTGGTGCGGATGTAGAGGAAGACACAATCAAGAATTTTGTTAACAGTGCTTTAAAATCACATAATGTGGAAGTAAAGAAACTCATCTCAAAAGGTAAAAATTCAGCTTTCAGTATTGGGGTACCAACAGGAAATTATGAACAAGTAATGGACAAGAACTTCTGGCCAGAGGGTGTGCTAATACGTGATTTTAACTTTCGAGGTTTTTTTCAGAGAGGCCAGAATATATTGAAGCCGCCAATATTGGCACAGTGAAAACAAATAAAGCCTGCAATCAAGCATATTGTTTCTTACATCAGAATTTAAGATCTATAAGTTCTGCTTTTAGCAGAATTCAGTATGCTGTTGATGAACATTTTGTTGACTTTTTAGCTGTGACAGAACATTGGCGGACTGAAGAACAATTGAAACATTATAATATCTCAGGTTTTAATCTGGCATCCAGCTTTTGTAGAAATGAAGGTGAACATGGAGGCAGTGCATTATTTTTCAGAGCTGATATTCCATTCAAGACTAGACTTGATATCAATAACTACAGTGTTCCATTCATTATCGAATGTTGTGCGGCTCAGGTATGTCTGAATGAGAGAAATATAGTAATGATATGTATTTATAGACCTGATTCTTCGACCTCAAATTTTAATATTTTTTTGGAAAAACTTTCACAGATTTTATCTCTTTGTTTGAAAGGAAAAAATGAACTTATTCTTGCAGGCGATTTTAACATTGATTTGTTGGTAGATACTTCAGCTACTAGAATGTTTGGATCTCTGATAGAGAGTTTTGGATATCTTATGACCGTTAATGTACCAACTAGAATTTCTAGAACATCTGCTACATGCATTGACAATATTGTGACCAACATAGTGGGTACTGCTCAGGTTATTGAAGAACATATATCTGATCACTCAGCCCAAAAATTTGTCTTCTCTGGAAACAAACCCAAGAATAGAACAGTTGAGAAAAAGCAAATCAGAATTTTTAACCAGCATAACAAAAAGAGGTTCGTAGAATATATGTCAAACCAAGTTTGGACTGACATAGTTGATGACTCACATGCTGATGCGAATTCACTGTGGGAATCCTTCTTTGGGAGATTTAATGGTGTGTTTTCTTCCTGCTTTCCCATAAAAACAGTACGTTTCACTAACAAGACTAACCATAAAGAGACAACTAACAACATCAAAGATCATAAGAAATTACTTGATTACCTATTCATTTTATCTAGGACATCTGACCAACATTTATCAGCATATAAAGAAATGAAAAGTAAATACGATTCTTTAATGAAAAGGGAAAGAATAAAACTTAACCGAAACACAATCGAGAAGTCAAGTAATAAATCGAAAGTAGTATGGAAAATTGTGAATGAATCATTGGGGAAAAAATGTAAGCATTCTAGCCCAATTAAGGATGAGAAGGAACCGCAAAAACTGGTCGACAAGTTCAACAATTTTTTTGTTAATGTTCATTCAGCATTTAACGTGGATGATGGGTCTGACAGGGCTGATTGTGGTTTAATACCATGTAATGAGAAATCCTTTTTTCTTTTTGACATCACTGAAGAGGAAATCATTCATACAGCAAAAAAGATGAAAAATTCCAGATCAACAGGATGGGACGACGTTCCTCAAGATATATTAAAGGAAACGATACACCTCTTTGCTGAGCCCTTGGCTAAAATAATGAATAGATCTTTTAAAGATGGGTTGTTTCCAGAAGCCTTAAAAATAGCCGTAATAAAGCCAATACTTAAAAAAGGAGACATTAAAGAACCAGGAAGCTATCGCCCGATCAGTATCTTATCTAGCTTTGCGAAAATTTTCGAAAAGGTTCTGAGTGGAAGACTTTCGAATTTCTTCAAAAAATTCGGAATTCTTTCTCCCAGTCAGCATGGATATATTCAAGGAAAAGGAACTGAGACGGCTATATTCGAATTATATAACTCTCTCTTAACAGCATTGGATGGGAAGGAATTACCAATTGGATTATTTTTAGATTTATCCAAAGCGTTTGATTGCGTTGATAAAGAGATATTGCTGGGAAAACTGTGGAAATATGGCATTAGAGACAATCAACTGAAACTCATGAGGAGCTATTTGAGTAATAGACCTCAAACTGTCAAAATGGTATTGAATAACTGTGAATATCAGTCTGCACTGGAAGTAAGCAACACCGGTGTACCTCAGGGTAGTATTCTAGGTCCATTGCTATTCCTAGTTTACATTAATGATCTTCCATCGTTCCTGTACAACAAAATTATCGAGACAATTATTGTAGAGCTTATATCATTTGCAGATGACACTAATATTATTTTGAGATCTCCTAATTTTGGACTAACTGTAGAAATGGTACAGAAAATCTTAGACGAGATAAACAATTGGTGCAAAAACAATCGCCTAGTGCTGAATGTAGCGAAGACTGAATGTGTAGTATTCAGTACAGATAGATCTTCTGCCGTTATCCCACAGCATATTAATGAACAGGTTGTGGTGTCCACCTGTACCAAATTTCTGGGCGTTTTTCTGGATAATCACCTAAAATGGAACTGTCATATCGACCAACTAACAAGGAAGCTGAACTCGGTCATATATTCAACATTTGTGCTCAAGAGTAGAGTGGATAATCATACATTAAAGACTGTATATTTCGCTAATTTTCAATCTTTGTTGTCTTACGGTATAATTTTTTGGGGGGTAAGCTCACTATCTGAACAAGTCTTTTTAAGACAAAAATCGATGTTAAGAACTATATTAGGACTAAAATTTAGGGAGTCATGTAGGGGACATTTCAGGGAACAAAATATTTTAACACTGTGTGGTCTTTATATATATAAGGTATTAATTTTCATGAAACTTCATCCACAGTATTTTGAGAAATTCAAAAATGTTAATCAAACCAGAAGAAAAGAACCATTTTTCTATCCTTATCATTCCTTAGCGAAGACCGAGTGTTCTCCTCTGTATTTTGGGATAAAATTATTTAATGCTCTTCCTGATAAATTAAGAATGTTGGGTAATGTGGGGATTTTCAGGAGCAGTTTGTATAAATTTATTGTTGTTGGTGAACCGTATACATGCTCAGAATTTTTTGATTTGTGTAGAGGGTAATGATATGAGTTTGACGAATTTCAATTTTATTGTGTATACAATAATTCATGAATTAAATATATATTATTATTATTATTATTATTATTATTACAGCAGCGGTATTTTCTTCTGTACGTACAATTCTTTGTCTTGTTGTTGTTGTTGCATCGAGTAGAGAAAATGTTGTCCAAAATCTATCGATAGTTCGACGAATAAGCTGCTCTGATGGACGATTATGTAAATCATAAATTTCACGAAGTGCTCTATAAGTTTGACGAATAGAACACTGATTTTGAAAATAAATTTCAACAATTTGTGATTGTTGTGCGGCGTGAGGCTTTCCATTTGTCAATGCTTACTGAACAGAAATGTCAAAACAACATGGCTTCTACCTTCTATAAAATCACAGTTATCTCTATCGAATGTTCTATCACTTTAAAAAACACCCGATATTATATACTCAAGCAAGTGGCGAATCTTCTATCCGACCTGTTCAAAATTCACGTGTGGAGTTCAATAGAAATGAAAATATTCACAAATCTAAAAAAGCACGTTTTACTTGATGAAACTAACCGACAAAACGACTGACAGGTAACTATTTACCACATGATAAGAGTAAGATTATAAAATGAGTTTTTCTTGATAGAAGGTTTTTTCAATATCTTAAATAAGAGTAATTCTTATATAAAGGGCTTTCCAATAAAAGGTTTCATTTTGATATTAAAAAAAACGAGTATATTTTAAGCGAAATCGGTGTATGTTTTTGATACTGTGTGATGAATGTAAATTATATGTGTCTATCAAAAATTAAATATTGTTTTTAAGGCATTTATTTAAATTAATTCAAAAAAATTTCACAAAATAAAATTTGAATCGATGTATAACAGAATTGCTATTCAACATATTAAGAGGTTATACAGATATATACAGGATGTCAAAGCAGTCTTGATCTTTATTGAGTGCAGAAGTACTCGATGTTCAATTAATTCGCACTGTACTGTATGATGTATCAGGACGGGATTGAATTTCTTTTCGGTTCTTAGGTTCATCATTTTGATGATGATAATAGATAATAAACGAAAACAAAAGATTCGAATTTCTTTCTCGGTGTCACTTGATGCTATCTTCAATACAGTACTGCCTTATTGTTTCTGCGATAATGTTCACCATTGAATCACACTGGAGACTCCATCCATATACCGTCATATCATAATCTCTTTATTATTTTACTTCTATATAAACGCTGAGTAACGACAGGAGATACGCAGGTAAGCACAGAAAGGAAGCAGGTGCATTGTTTCTCTTCATTTATGATACTCCCCCGTCTCTGCCCAACTACCCCTCCCTTCCCTCGACGTGGTGAGACTAAGATAAACTTGGGCCATCCACCTGTTGTGCTTTTTCTTGCTACCTGTGTTGAGGTACAATGGTGAATGGTCTTCTTCCCGTTGGTCCTTTATTAGCTTTGCGAGGAACTCTAAATTGCCGTACAGATTTTAATGTATCTCGAGAGCTTCAACCCGTACCGTGGTCCAGGCGAAGAAGTGTTTTTATTCAGGTGTAATTTGTATGAATAGAGTACATAATTGTGGATGGGAACGAATAGCGTGTTTACTAATCTAGTAGAATGCTTGTCAGAAGAAATGTTCTTCTGATGGTTCACATTTCATTCTCGGCTTTTGTCGTAATTATAACGTATCGGGGATTTCAGATACTCAAAAGAACAGGTTAGATTCACCTCTGAAATTGTTTGGTAGATGGATGAAAATAAGACTGACTTGAATTACGCGAAACATCTTAACAGAAAACTCAAATAATATTGATATTTTACACATGGAAAAAAGTATAGGATATAAAAAAACATAAAAGTAATAACCATTTGAACAAACGAATGGAATTTTATTAATTTCATTAAAAAATAATTTCACACAGTTTTTATGTTGTGTTGGGTCTTTCGACCATCTTCAAAGGAGTACAAAAAGTAACAAAACTTAAAATTGAAAAGGTTCTTTTATTAAACTTTACCATTTGTGTATTTTTGTGGCGCATGAATTAGCCATCCAATATAGGGGCGTTCCGAAAAAGTATTTGGGAATTTGCTAAATTTTCCTTTTTCTCAATAGCTTTTTTGATTGAAAGAATCTCCAAATAGTCCATCAATTTACTGATTTTAACATTATGAAGTGAAGTGACATCTTTCTCATTAAAAAAATGATTATTTTCTATACAATGTTCTGCAAAACTAGTTGACTTCTGGGTTTTCAAAATAGACATCTAATGTTCTTTGATTCTATGTTGAAATCATCGGCCTATCTGTTCTATGTGTATATGTAGCATTATAATCATTACATTTAATTTGATAAATCCTCAATTCGGTAAAGTTGGGGTTCCTTTATTGTTCACCACCATCGTAGCTAAATTATTTCTATTTACTGCTAAAGAATTAATTCCAATTTTATGGAGACCATTAGAGGTATAAATGGGAATTAATTCTTTAGCAGTATGTAGAAATAATGTGGCTAAGATGTTGGTGGACAGTAATCGAATCGGGGATTTATCAAATTAAATGTGTTTGTTTTATTTTCAGTATAGGTGACGAAAAGGAGTCGTCAAATCCCCACTTCTGGAAATTCTCAAAAAAATAAACATCCCTGAATACAAAGGGTGTTTCAATAAGAGCGCAAGATTTGAATTGCGCGCCATGTTTGACACTCATAATGTCACATGATTACGACGTGACAGATCGAAAGTTGACAGATGGGAGTTAGTGAACATGGAGCATTACACGGTAGAACAACGCGCATTGTCAAAAATTATTATCAAAATGGTGAAAGTTTAATTGCTACTATTCGTAGTGCGTCCAATGTGCGGTCGAAATAATGTGCCTAATTCATCTACTGTGAAAAAAATAATCAAAAAATTCGAAAGTACTGGGTCGGTTAGTGATGTGAAACATACGATACGAGCTCGTAGAGGTCGTTCAGAACAAAACATCAACGACAGTTCGCGAAAGTATGATAGGAAGGCCAGAGACGTCAATTCGCCATCGGGCACAAGAATTGGTCATTTCAATAGGCACACTTCAGCGAATTATCACTAAATATTTACAGCTGCATGCCTACAAAATCCAACTGACTCAACAACTTCTGCCAGTAGATCATGAACAGCGAGTTTGCTCCTGGTCCTGTCCTTTCCCGATTTGGTGACCAAGATTGGCCTCCACGCTCTTGCGATTTAACGCCTTTAGACTTCTGGCTGTGGGGTTATCTGAAGTCATAGCGAATCAACCTTCAACCATCGAATCATTCAAAGCTGAAATTAGACGCTGTATCAATGAAATAACAGCACATGTATTCAAAAACCTTATTGAAAATTTCATCAAAAGGGTACGCATAAGCCAGTAAGGCCTTTTACAAGATATTTTGTTTCATACATAATTCCCAAATGTATATTTTCTAAATCAATAAATATTTCAATACTTTGCTACAGAAAACCATGTTTTATTATACACTGAAATCTTGCGCTCCTAGTGAAAATACCCATTAGAACAGTCCAGCCTGATATTTCCGTAAGTTTGAGTTTTTCCAGAAAACGCAGAGACTGGTCAATATTTATTTAGAGGGGATATCTTTTTATTGTAAAATCGTGAGTGTATGATCATTCCCTTAAGGTGGGGAATCTTAAATGACAACATGTGTTGAGTAAAACATAATTTTGAAGATTTTGAAATTCTTTTTATGAATATGCTAAAGTATTTCTGTTTGGCCTGCATTCCTCCGTTAAAAACTCGTTGGAAGTGATAGATAAAGTTCATTAATAGTCGAGTTTCTGAAGGATTTCTAATTATCAAGATGTTCAAATTGCTTAATGATTTTCTTATTCCATTTCATAATAAATTTTAGGATATATTAATCAAAATTATATATTTCCACCTCAAAAAAGGCTTCGAGCGAATTTCAAACAATCCATATTTCCCTATCGACAGACGTCTATACAAACGGTTATAAGGTAACCCAGCTGTATTTTACTCTCAGCGTTTAAGTTCTGTACGTGAGTTTTCCACCAACAACCTATTTTCGCGCTAATCTGTCCAACCCATATGGTAATTTTCAAACCCGAAGGACTGACTAATCATCGGTCACATACCAACAACAATGCTTTACGTAAATGGTAAACATTTGTTAAATGTATATTTGTTCTTTGTGAATGATTCATACCTTGTGGGCAAATTAGCGTATTTAACTTACTACGACGAACTTCGCCAATCGTTTTGTAACCAACGCTTTTATTCATGTTTTAATAGCTTGAAATTAACTTTGTTATAGATTCACACTGAAACAGTCACCGAATTCGAAGCTTCAAGGGCGCATCCGCCAAAATGAGCGAGGAAAGCTAATTAATTCGATTCTGCCATCTGTTCCTTGCTATTTGTGTTATTTATAGTGTCTCAGAAACTATAATCCGGCTAAATCGAATTCGTGAACTTTTTTTCGTAATATTTTCACTACTCTCTTCGTGAATTACCTCAACAGTGCAGCGAAAAAGTACATTTCTGTAGATGAAGATCCCTTAAAATAGGCTCTGTGATCTTGGTTGGGATTAAAAACGAACTACTTAAATAACCTTTCGATGGGGATATTAAAAGTTGGCAGCATTATGTTCATCTCTGTTAACACTCTAACTTTCGAACGGAAAGACCTAGAGACTTGAGACTTTCAGACTTGGTTTGTAGGCTGAATATTTCGGTTGAGGCGGCACTACATGCCACACAAGAAACGGAACAATCGAAATTTTGCATGAAAGTTTCCTGGACGAAGAGGTGATTACAATTGATAACCTTGTGATTTAACACCTTTAGACTTTTTTCTTTAGGGCCACGTGTATGATAAAGTCTATGCCAATATTCCACAATCGATTCAAGACCTTAAAGATGGAATTCGTGAAGTTATCGAGGCTGCAAATATGCGAATGTGTCACGAAAAAATTTCATGAAACGGATGTTGTGCTGCAACCATAGCTGTAGCGGCCATTTGGCTGATACCGTTTTCCATTGTTAATGGCATACCTTACTCGTTACAATGGAATAAACATTCATTGATTTCTCTCAAAATATTCTTGCTTTCTTCTTAATATCAAAATGAAACGTCTTATTGGAAAACCCTTTAGTAACAAGTTAGGAATAATGGATTTATGCATATTGAACCAAAAATAAATGACGGTCTATGTATGGTTATTCGGCAAGAATAAATATCCTACAAAAGTGCTGCATACACTCTTTCTTCAGTTGTCAGTTTTAGAATATAGTTGCCCGAAATTTTCACAAAAATAATGGAAACGAATTACGAAAGAGGATCATTTTTCAGCAAATTAATAAAGTAAAATAAAGATGCGAGGTCTATATTGGTGGATGCGCCATTGTATATTTTTCCAAAATTCAAAATATTATTAGAATTCTAAGTAAAATAATAAGAAAAGGTTTTTTACTTGATTGAAGTAATATTACAAAATTTGGATATTAAAGCAGATTCAATTTGTTAGTCTCCTATAATTTTAATTTCAAAAAAAGTTTGTTTTAAAATTTTTAGAATTAAATTAATGTCTTATAAGCACAGCTTATATTTAATAGACGTATAAAATCAAAATTCATAATACAATATCAAATGGAATAAATGACCCAACAAATATAAATTGTCCCAATTAAAATTAATAAATAAATATTCCAGGAAACAAAATTTTGTTTGTGATCTTACAATTATGAAAACTAATTCCTTTTCAAAAATACAAAACATAATTTAAGGACTTTCCAGAAAATATAATTTATTTGAAATATTTAGTATATTTAAAGAAGTAACTTCAAAAATCTCTCAATTTTTATTGACAATTTTTATTTGTTGAGTTTTTTATTCCATTTGATAGTGTATATTGAGTTTTGATATAATATTTGTATTAAATATAAGCTGTACTTATAAGACATTAATTTAATTCTAAAAATGTTTGAATAAAATTTTTTTGTAATTAAAATTGAACGAAACTAACAAATTAAAACTGTTTCGATAGTCAGAATTCTAAGTAAAAAGTTAAGTGTTTTGGAGATCCTCTACATTGGTGGATGCGCCAATGTTTTTTCCAATCTTTTAAAAAATCATTAGAATTTCAAATTATCATTTTTTTGTTTTTGAGATCGAATCAATCTCATATGCGTCCGTATTTCTGGAAATTGATCCATTCTTGGGTCATTTAACCGGAGTATAAATTATGACTCTTGTGGGAGTACCTTATGGAATATCGCATTACGGTTAATGTCATTGCGGTAGCATTATATCAAAGTATGCATTGTTTTCTGACGCATTCACACAACGACGTCATTTTAACGGTTATCTGAAATGGTACAATTACGCCAGCAAATCAAATAAAACCATATAAACAAGGAAACATGAACTTCCATTCTTACCACCTTATCGAATGGTTAAAATGGGACTCTGATAACGAATTGGGATCATTCTTGTTGACATGCAAGGATACCCAGAAAATATTTATGCAAAGTGTTGAAATGATTATCACCTGAATAAATCCTAATATTCAATTTCAATTAGATAGATTATTCATCAAATTAACATATCATTTTAAATGAAGCAGTTGCTCAGCTTCTTTAGGTATTTCATATTTTGAAAAACTTTCTGTAGAAAGTGGCGGGCCATTTAAAATTTGCATTTTTGATCGGCTGTAAAAATTAGAAATTTTCCAAAGCTATGAGTTTATTAGAAAGATTGACCATTGACAATTACGAATGAAAAATGATATCATTCAAATGACTGCCAAGACTGGCTACAGTAGTCCGTTCTATCAACCCAACTTTTCAGTATATAGCCGATTGTTTGGGGCTCAATTTCATAAATGGCAACTTCGATTGCTTGTTGGTTAGCGTAACACTTATCTTGAACGGATCCCCACAAAAAATAGTCCTCCGAGGTGAGCTTCATCGGGAAAGATGATTTTTCTGGGAAAATGCTCATCTTGGGCCAAGAGGTTAGTTGTTAGCCCATAGTAATGAGGCTTCAGTTCTTGCCCTAGTTAAACTTTACAAACCTTCATACTGAGGTCTTTATGCAAAATTCTCCCCAGAGAAATTCGAAAAATGTTCAGTTCTTGAGCACGATTATTGATGGATGCTTAGCCGCATTGTGTGTTACAGCAGCAAATTTTTTTGGGTGTTCTTACTGGACGAGAACGTGAACATGTTGTTTTTATCAAATAACGATCTAGTTTCACGAATTCTTCACAAATTGTTGCCGTTAAAGCATTTCATTTCTATTGAATTTTCCACGTAAATTTCTAACAGTTTTTATAGCAGATATAGGAGAATTATGTTAAAATTTTATTTGTATTCTATTTTATTTTCTGTAGGAGTATTTTAGTTTTTTCTTATTATAAATCATAAACTAATTTAACATAATTATAGAATGAATAACGTTGATATTTTGTATAATAATGTGGAATTTCCTGAAGATCTGATTTTTTTCTATAATAATTTTATAGCATTTCGTACAGACCTAAAACAATCGATTGCAATAAATTAACGAATGACAATCTTCCATTAGCATTTATTTCCTTTGAAGGTATCGATTTTTTCCATATTTTCTGAGATTCAAATGCAAGGTATTATTTTCAAAATAGACTATAAAGTCTATTGAGTTGATAGGCAGTACATTCTGGTGGTTAAAAATAATATATTATGGTATTTCGATTTTTATAACAATCTTTTAACGTTATATATGTTTATTACAAGTTTTCAGCATTATAGATTGCACGGCTATAAACATGCTTCATTTTATTTCGTCAATACAAGTGTTTTGTTACGTTTTCTGCTTTTAGTTCATACGGCGGTGAAAAACACTACAGAATTGAAAAATATCTCAATTTGAAAATATTTTCACTACTACAGGATAATTTCCGTAGGAGTTTTATTTACACCTTCGATAATTATTATGCAACACACAATACACTCTAATTGCTATTTACTGCATTCTGTGTTGCCTATAAAAACGATGAACTTTCTGGTTAGTGTGTAGGTAGGTTAGGCTACACACCATTCAGTTAGAGTTCCGAAGTTCGTATAGTGAGTTGCCTATCACTCAACAACTTCCGTTAAAAGAATTACTTTAGTTGGAAATAAATTAGAACATGTAATCATACTATAATTCATTTATATCATTGTATAAAGATTATACAATGGAATATCATACAAATGTTTCTAGTCTTGTGAAACTAACGGTATTTTTTTGTTTCAGGTGAGTTTCTGACAGAAGAGATCTAATTTTGTGTGAGTGAATCTGTGATGCATTTATTTGAATTCTGCGTTTCCCATACCTGTGTGAATAACACGACATGTTTCTATTCTTCTTGAATATGCATTCATTGGCTAGAAATTCTTTCGAATGTAAATGGTATACCTACTGAAAGATAGGTGTCAGCCTGTGTGTTAATGAATTTAATATAAATTTTTGCACTGTCTAATAATTTCAACAAGATGAAGGTTTTCCAATTATTTTGAAATAACATGCAAGTCCTCCTTTTTTACATGAAATGTAAATTAAACATTTATTTGTATTCTCTTATATATTAAGGTTGAAAATTGTATTTTAACATCAATCAGTAATAATAGTATCTTGTAATACTCACCTGAAGAAGTCATGGTATGTCGTAACGATCGTAGTGTTAATAAAATATTAGCGGAAATTAGAATATTGTTTTTATTCATATAATCAGTAATTAAACTGTTGCACCGGTACATCTAAAATGATATAATAATATCCGCCAAGTTTAGCTAATATACAACCGGACATTTCATTATTCAGAGAAAGTGATTTAATACCTTAGAAAACTGAACTATATTAACGCGAGGCTCTTAAGGAAACGCGGGTGTTGTGAGGGATCTTTTACGTCTTAATTCGGGAGGCTGCGTTTCGTTCTGAGCATGCACACCTGAACTCTTCAGGGGGCGTGGTGCGCATGTCTGCCTATGGCGCCAGTGACCTTGTGTTCCACGTCGAAACGGTCGTCGAACGCTATGTGCCTTGCCCTACTCGAACTCGGCGGGGACGGTCAGTCAGGAAATTTAAAACTAGTGGTGTCCTCTATATGATACGCTGGCAAGCTATAGCAGAGCAAAGCAGAATTCTGGAGGAGGAGCGAAGAAGGCGGTCGCTAACAAACGAATCAGTTATTTGTGTGACAAATAAATAAATTAGGTATATTTTTAACTAATGAAAATTTCTACTTAAGAGAATATTTCTTAATGAGGAGAATATAAGTGAAAAAAACATTCCATATTTATTTCCAAGTGAATATAGAGTATAAGTTGATGAAAACCGAATAGTTTGAAACATGCAATTTGCCTCTGTGATCAACAAAACCTTGTCGAGTTTGTTTGAGTATAGAATTGTTATACAGATGTATGTTACACTGTCTCGATTTCTAGAACTTTCTATTACCATAGCTCATACTCCTTATTAATAATCTTTACCATTTTGTTGAGCGAGAGCGTGCCCCAGTTATGAAAAAAGAAAATTATCAACAGAGCCAAGTCTGGATAATGAGCAGCATGCGCTGGTATTTTTCAACTGAACGTCTCGATCGCTTCTTTGGCTCGTTTTGTTGTGTGTGATGGAATAAAATTATTTTGAGTTGCATTTCTACGTATTCCGGTCTCTTTTCGAATAATAGATCACACCCTTATGATCCCAGCAAACACAGGGCATTGTCTACTTTACAAAGCAATTTGATCTTGCAATAGATGTCGATGGTTCGCCTGGATTCACCCATGATTTACGACGCTTAAGATTCTCAAAACATATCCAATTCTCATCACCTGTGACGATTCGATGGAGCAATGGCTTTCTTTTGTATCTGTCAAGCAGCTTTTCACAAGTGATTTTCGATTTTTTTTCTGCCTTTCATTCCGTTTTCCATCCCATTTTCTCACTTTATGAATCTTTGTAATTGCTTTCAAATGAATGTAGACGGCTTTCTGCGTCACACTTATTTGATTCAAGGATTCTTGTACAGTTTGAGTATCATCTTCGTCCGATAAGGCTTGCCAATCGTTGCCTGCGAACTTTTTCGTTTGTTTTTCACACCAGACTCGAAAGAACCACTACTTCAAAATGCAAACTCTTGAAAGCCCATATGTATTAAGAATAAATAGTTTTATAAAGGCCCTAAATACGAGTTCATTTAATCAGATTACAATGATTTGAAGGTTATATCTAATGAAGTTTTAACGAAGATAAACATAAAAAGAGGATTGCTTCGAATTTATAAAAAATATATAATAGAATACTTAATATCAGTTATTTCAGTTTTGTATGGATGGAAACTTAGAATTATCAAGAATTAGAGTTATGTTGGATGTCCGTTTGTTTTTTCGGTTTTTCCTTCTAAGTTTTAGGCTTTTATAACAAGTGCACATACAGGTAACTTGATCATCTATAAAATCATAAGAAGAGGTTTTTTACTTGATAGAAGGATTATTACTGAATTTAAGTATCAAAGTAGATTTAAAATTTGACTATCAAAACAGATTTAATCTCTCGGTCTTCTACAATTTCCATTTCAAAAAACATTTTTATTCAAAAAACTTTAAGAATTAAATTAATGTCTTATAAGCACGGTTTGTATTAAATATAGATGTATGAAATCAAAACTCAATATACAATTTCAAATGGAATAAATAAACCAACAAATATAAATTACCAATTAAAATTAATAAATAAATATTTGAAGGAGACAAAATTTTTATTTCCGACCTTACGATTATGAAAACTAATACCTTTTCAAAAATAAAAAAACATAATTTAAGGATTTCTCAGAAAATATAATTTATTAGAAATATTCAATATATTTAAATAAGTTAATTCAGAAATCTCTCAAAACATGTATTATATCTTCAAAAAACAATTAGAATTCCTATTTGATAGATTCGGTCTTCACTTGGTGGAAACTCATTTTAATTAAAATTACTGTCATATATACATTTTTTAATAAGAATTCCGATTATATCTTCATCGACCCTAAATCATATTTAAAAAATATAATCAACCAACAACTTGGAACAATTAACTTTAAATTCCAAGATATTCTAGGTTTAGGTAAGTTATATTTATTGTTGTTTGATTTCATTTTTTTAACTTCTTCTGCCTACCTCCGACTCTGATACACACATGAAAGCTATCTTATGAATTAGAAATATATAAGAGAGTATTTTAATTTCCACAAAAATTTGGAAATTAAAATACCGACTCTTATATATTTTTCAATTAAAATGAGTTTCCACCAAGTAAAGACCGAATCAATCAAGCATCGTAAGAAATCGAGCATACCGCTATTCAAAAAATTGTGAACCAACTTGCTGGACACAGCTCCAAATTTCTGATCGACTCCTTCCTTTAAGTAACCCACATAAAGAAGATGAAGATATTATCGGAATTTTGAGTGTTTTTTGAAGCTATAATGCATGCTTTGAGAGATTTCTGAATTAACTTATTTAAATATATTAAATATTTCAAATAAATTATATTTTCTGAGAAATCCTTACATTATATTTTTTATTTTTGAAAAGGTATTAGTTTTCATAATGGAAAGGTCAGAAATAAATATTTTGTCTCCTTCAAATATTCATTTATTAATTTTGATTGATAATTTATATTTGTTGGTTTATTTATTCTATTTGACATTGTATATTGAGTTTTGATTTAATACGTCTATTAAATATAAGCCCCGCATTAATTTAATTCTTGAAGTTTTTTGAATAAAAATTTTTTTGAAATTAAAATTGTAGAAGACTGGCAGATTAAATCTGTTTTGATAGTCAAATTTTGTTGTATTCCTTCTATCAAGTAAAAACCTTTTTCTATTTTATTTTAAAACAGATTTATTCTGTTAGCCTCCCATAAATTTTAATTTCAAAAAATTTTAAATAACTTTTACAATTAAATTAATGTCTTATAAGCACTGCTTAAAGTTAGTAGACATGTAACATGTAAAACTCATTATATAATATCAAATTAGATTAAAAAAAACCCAACAAATATAAATTATCAATTAAAATTACTGAATAAATATTTGAAGGAGACAATTTTTTTTTCTGATCTTATAATTATAATAATTCTAATCTAATAATATAAGATATGAAACAAAATATTGTCTCCTTCAAATATTTATTTAGTAAATTTAATCGACAATTTATATTTGTTAGGTTGTTTTTTTCTCATTTGATATTTTATGAGTTTTGATTTTATACGCCTACAAAATTTAAGCAGTGCTTATCAGACATTAATTCAAATTCTAAAAGTTTTTTAAAATTGTTTTTAATTAAAATTTGTAGGAGGATAACAGAATAAATCTGATTTGATATTTGAATTTTGATCATCTTTGTTGGATTTGCGTACTAATCCCATATTCTTTCTGTAAATGAATTGGTAATTTCATTCGCTGGTAATATATTTCGTGTTGAAAAAAGCAATCGCCATTCTGGAACCCTTACCAGCTTCCATCATGAAAAAGTTCCCACGTTCTGTCTGGCCGTTTCATTCAAAAAGTCATTATCCTCAATCGAACATCCAGCAACCGTATACGTTGTTTTCATCCAGACATTTGGGACAGAACATCTGACTCGCTCTCAATGAACGTAATCATTGTTCTTCGAGCGTACGCGGTATAACTTCCTGAAAGTCGTCATTGTTCTTACGCCAAACAGAATCAACATTCTTGATGTGTTCCAGCGTGAAGTATGCGTCCTTAAAAGATCGCTATCTTCCTATTACCTTACCGAGCAATTAATGCAGTTTTCATTGTCAGTTCGGAAATTGTACATCTCCTTTCTGTTTTGAGGTAAGAATGTCTGTAATTATTAACGCTTTCGCTGTTAGGAAGTTGCCAGTAGATCCTCAGGATATTCTCATGAAGATACGAGAGGCGTTCAATGCATTCTCGGTATCGGGGTGATTTGCTAGTAATATGAGTAATTTGATTATCTTATTTACTGATGGCACTATCTGAGGGTATAAATATAAAATTTCACTTATTTACGATCATTAAATTTCTAGGTATCCTCAGTGAAAGACGACCAGAATGACTGACGCCACAATGATGAAGAAAATCGAGCATCGCGCCGTTATAAAGTTAATCATTTAGCAGGTAAAAAGTCGAAAAATCATTCATGAGGAGATGGTTGCTGTTTACCAAGATTGTATCCCGTCGTTATCCACCGTTCAAAAGTGGTCAAGTGAATTAAAAAGAGGCAGAGAAAGCATTGCTCGGGCGGACTCGTTAGCGACACCCCTGAAAAAAATGTGGAAAAGCTGGTAGCAGATATGACAAACCTATCCATGGGTACCCTACATGCTATCCTTCATGACCATCCTAACCTCTCAAAGGTCAGTGCTAAATAGGTAGCGCTCAACGCACCTCAGAAGCAAGTGCGAGTCGAGTGGTGTAAGGACTTTGTAGAGCTCTGTGGAGAAGATCCATCGACTATTTTCAACCGGTTGGTTACTGGGGATGAGACGCGGGTGAAGAACTGAAGGTAGCAATTATTACCTATTTCAAGAAGAAACCGGAAGAATATTTTTTACAAGGTTTAGAGGAGTTCATTTCTCGATCTCTCAAATTTATTGAAGTTCTAGGGGACTACATTGAAAAATAGAATCTTCCCAAAATTTTCTTTCATGTCTATACCGAGAATGGCTGCGAAGGGCTGTCCGCAGGGGGTTATTCTCTCACCCTTACTGTACACCCTTCTCGTCTATGACCTGCTGGCGATCATCTCGCTGTGGGGAGTCGACGTTCAAGCATTTGCTGATGACCTGGCAATCATAGTTAAAGGTAAATCGGAAGTGACGATATAGGCTGTCCTTCAAAAGGTACTGGACACTATCGACAAATGGTGAATAAGGGAAGATATGTCTCTTAACCGACAAAAGGTAGTTATAGTACCATTCATCAAGAAACGGAATCTAGATGGTTCAGATCCGCCGACAATCCGTGGTCAAACAATACAATTCTCAAATGAGGCAAAATACCTGGAAATAGTCCTGGTCAAAACTCTTAGTTGGAATGCACACCTAGACAAAGTGTGTCATAAAGCCAGAATGAGATTCTGGACCTGCAGATGAATCTGCGGTAAAAACTGGGGTTTAAAACCCAGGCAGATGTATGGGCTATACACTATGGTAATTAGACCACAGATTATGTATGACGCTGTAGCGTGGTGGAAGAAGGGCCAACAAACGATTGGTGAACATAAGCTCACCCGACTATAGAGACAGGCTTGCCTTGCAATTACAGGTGCGTTTCGCACCACACCCACGGCAGCTATGGAGGTCCTTCTGAATCTACCATCCCTGCACCTGCTCGTGCAGAGGGAGGCGGAACGGATCATATACGAACTATATCAAAAGGCAATAGTGATGAGAGCTCAGGACTGCTGGACGAGCTTTTAACGAACGGCACCCTATCGATGTCAAAAGTCACGGCAACAGAACGGCATTTCAATGTAATCGTCCCCAGTCGGGATGAATGGACCCAGTATGCTTGAGGACCAACCTTGGTTTGTTCACAGAAGGCTTGCGAACGACGAACGGAACGGGAGTCTATGGGGGAGCAAACCGAGAATCAACATCTCATTGAGTCTCGGTCAATACGCAACCATATTCCAGGCAGAACTATTTGTCATTGAGATCCCGGCAGATCTGCTGATAAAATGGCCAATCCACCACAGAAAAATGAAAGTATTTACCGAGAGTCAATCAGTACTAAAAGCTCTGGAATCCAGCTGTTAAACATCGAAAACAGTCTGGAGGTGCCGCACGGCTTTGAACAGGCTCGGTGTGTATAACAGAATCACTCTTGTTTGGATACCGAGCCACTGAAACTATTTGGGTAACGAAGAGGCAGATCGGCTGGCGTTTGCTGGAGCTGCGCCGCCTCTGGTAGGCCCAGGGAATACCACATGGCTAAGCGGTAACAGGCAGAATTAACTCAAGACTGGAGTCTTTCTGGCCGAGCCATCCTGACCTGAAACATTCGAAGGTGTTCCTTGGAACAGCTTTGAACCAAAAGATGGCGGACCTAGCGGTAGGTCTGGATAGGGCCAAACTTAGAACAGTTGTCGGAATTATGACAGGTCACTGCAGGCTGAAAGCGCATTTGCACAAAATCGATCTGGCTGAAGACGATGAATGCAGGATGTGTCTTGAGGACATTGAAACAGCCACGTACATCGTCTCAGAGTGCCCAGCGGTGAGTCGCATCAGATTCGAGGTCTTTGGTCAGGCTTTTATAGTCCACTGTGAACTGAAAAAATTACCCTCGAACAAGATTATCCGTTTTATCCAAAAACTGGATGTCGTCGGGAAAATATAAGTTAGGGTGAATCACAATAGTCCGTGCGAACGCAGTGGTAGGGTAGACAGACGCCCTTTCACTTTAGATAATAATAATAATAATAATAAAATAATACCGAGAATACATTGAACGTCGTATATTATTTAATTCGCCGATTTTTCAAAAATATCCTTGAATTGGCTTGTTTTCCTTTAGAAAATGGAATATTGATTCTTAAAGCTGATTCGAAGAAAAATTTCTCTAGAAATATATGTGATATAATTCCAAACCTCAACGTTATTATTAAACTTTTTCCCACCAACCTCTTAGACAACAAATAACATAGGTACATTCAATGTACTGGTTATCTTATTGTATGGAAATATTTACCACTCCTGACTCACAAAGATCATTACAATATTTCCAACATGGGTTTTCGCTGTCAAGTCGAAGCACTGAGCATTTTTCCTTGGAATTCGATCTTTGATTTTATTCCATACTATCATTAAATGGTTAATTACTGTAATGCTCGTGTCGATTGCATATTAAAATAAGTCGTGTGGAGCTGATGGTGTTTACTGTCGCGAATTAAGAATATATTAGACTTTGAGGAATGTGGTAGTCGAGGAAGTCGAAGAGAATAATTTGATTATATGCAGGAGTAATATTTCTCGCGCGAGAAAAAGATTATTGCAAGTGAGAGGTATATTATATTTTGTAGAAACTACTTTCGAATAACAGTATAATTTTAGTTTGAATATGTATAGGTATCATGTTTATAGGATTGTATTTGAAAAAAATCCTTCACGTTCTGAAACACTCCCACATATCATAAAAATTGTTCTGATTCGATGGTTTCTGTAGTAACAATGAATACAGGATGCCCAAGTTATATCCGACCAAATTTCACATGTTGATTTTACAGACAATTTGTTACACAAAAGTTCCTATAGGCTGTGCTCCAATTAGCTTTCGTTGTAAAGTTATTCAAAATTCTGTAGTCTATAGAAAGTATCCGGAAAGAACAGCGCTCAATTGTCATTATTTAGTATATATTTTTAATTCTTGAATTAGAAAATTATAACAAAATATTCATCTTATTTACTTATACAACCTCCATTTAACTATAACACTTGACTAAACGTCGAGGTACACCCGAAACTAGATCACCCCCATAATTTTCGATGATGGTAGTCCAGGACTGTAAAACTGATTGAATTAAATCATCTTCATTTCGTGGCGCTGCTCGTTCAACTTCAATCTTCATAAGTCCCCATATGATTTCAATAGAACTAAGATCTGGTCGAGCTGCTGGCCATGAAATAGTTGTCACATGTTGTTCTTACGTCCAAGCCTGAGTATAGGCTGAAGTATGGCATCTTGCATTATCCTGCCGAAAACGCCACCCCTCTGGATATAAAGCATGCGCCGTTTCAAGGAGAAAATCGTTTAGGATGCCACAATACTTTTCACTATTAATGGTACCATCAACTATACAAAGAGGCGTAGCACCACGCTAAGATATTGCTCCCCAAACCATTATTTTGGTGGAAAATTTGAACGAAAAAAGGTTGTTTTGATAGGATTTTTAAGTGATTCTACCAAGTTGGAAACAACTTTCATCAGATATGAAGACATTATTAAAATAATCTTCTTGAAAACGTTGACAAAATTCTATCCTTCCTTTGTAAAGGTGTCATTATAGGGTTTTTTTGGTTTCCTTGATATGTAGCCGTGTCTTTTCAGTGACATAAGGACAGTTTCTGGACATATTTTCATAGTTCATTGATTTCCAAATCTGTTAGTCAATTTGCGAAACCCCTGGCTAGGATTGTGTCGTCCTAAGGCCAATAAAGCGTTTAAATTGTTTCCTTTAATCTTACACGGTCTTCCTGAAACTGGTCCATGCCTCATGTCCTTGCCCTTTTTATCCTCTTTATTGTCTCATATACAGCACTTTTTTTCCAGTTCAGTCGATTGCACGAATTTTTTAACGTTTCGAAAATCTTTTCCATACAAATATTCTACCCGTTTTCTTTTTTCTAGTTGCGACATTATTTAATAAATTGTATACCTGTAGACAATCAAAAATATTTGACAAATAGTGTTGCCATGCAACTTTGGCCATAGCCGACTATCTGCACATCCTATTTTATTCATTACTTTTGTCTTAGAATGTTATAAAAAAGAAGTATATTAAAATTTTGAAAAATAATAAATTCCGGATACTTTCTAGACTGACTATAATTTTCTTCAGTCATAATTTTTGCTCAAAGTTTACTCTAAATCTGAAAATGCCTGCCACCTTCTCCATTGCAAAGCCTACATTGTTTCCGTATAGAATCCATACCTTTTCGTAACTGCCCCCGTCGTTGCCTCAACATATTTATTCTTCCGATAATCTGGTCATGAGTATGAATTGAGGTAGTAAATACCATATCTTTAAAACACCCCAAAGGAAGAAGTCTACAGGTGTAAGGTTAGGATTTCGAGGAGTCCATCTGATCGGTCCGAATTTTCCTATCCATTTTCCTTCAAAATAAACCTCCATTCATTGTGTAACTATTCTACTATTATGTGCTGGACAACTGTCTATTTGAAATTTGGAAAATGAAATTTTTGAATTATTGCAAGATAACCAACAGCTCCAAATTTGGTTTCAAATGAACGGTTGTCTAGCAGGCAATTGTAGAATTGTTAAAGAATGTCTTTGGGAGTTGTTTTCTGTTTTAGCTGAATTTTTGAGACATAATTCCTTTTTAATTCCATGGGTGATTGTTTCTCTACTAAATTGTTCATTTTCTGTTCATATTCTTCTTTGGACAGAGTAACAATAGAATTTCTTTTGCCAGCTTTAGTCATTATCAAATTATCTTTTCCAATTTAGTTTTGAATTGAATTTACTACTGATCTTTCTTTATACTTCTGTGATTCTGTATGATTTATATGGGTTAATGGTAATTCTTAAGTGAAGTCTAAGTCCGGTGTATCAATTAATGCTAATTCAGTTTATCAAATTGATGTTTCCATGATATAAGGTGGACCGAAAACTAATGTCGTTTTTTTAAACTAAATTCAGAGGAATAAATTATTAACAAGTTTTTATTTTTAATCAATTGTTTAATCACCTTCGTTATCAATAACCATTTGCCATCTGATGTGTAAATTTTCAGTGCCGGGTCGACAAAAATCAATTGGTTTTTGAGTAAAATATCTCCAGATGGCAAATTTTTGGCCACTAAGATAATGTTGTAGCGATCAGAATAAATGGAAATCCGAGGGTGCGATATCGGGCGAATATGGTGGGTGAGGCAGTACCTCCCACCCCAATTCATTAATTTTTTCCAAGGTTTCGTCTTGCACAGGGCAGTCTTGCAGTCTTGTTTGTACAGGTTTCAGCACTTCAAAATTAACAATTCCACCTATACTCCACGAAACACACAAAAGCGCTTTTTTGGAATGTAAACCCAGCTTCGCAGGACTTCGTTGTGATTCATTTGGAGAGAGCCACACCCTTTTGCGTTTTGGATTATCATATAGGACCCATTTTTCGTCTCCAGTGATCAAGCGATCAAAAAACGGTTCTGTTTTGTGCCGTTGAAGCAATACGTTGTATGTGATGGGTCGGTTGGTCTTGTTCTCTTCGGACAGATTATGGGGGATCCAAACACTGCTGTAGAGCAGTGTAGTAGTTATTTTTCCAATCTGCTGCAAATGTTTTTGGATGGTTGACCAAGGTTGATTAAGGGCGTTTGAAAGTTCATCGATTGTCTGACATGGATTTGCTTCCACTTCTGCTCTTAGCACGTCGTTGTCCAAGGGCTTCCTGACGGATAGGAGTCAGAGGGATCGAAATTACTGGTTCTGAACCTAGATAACCATCTTTAGCATTCAGAAACATTTAATGTACTTGGATAAACAATGTTTTGGTCGCAACTGTTGCAATACTATTCTTGCGAAACTCAAAAAGCATACAATAGCGGATTTGCTCTTTGGGTATTTGGCTGGCCATGTCACACCAAATTGCCAAAAAAGTCTAATCTCTAATTATTTAGAAATGAACAAGTCACAATAACCTTAAAATGTCTGACACGATTTCGAAGTACACAATGAGCTGACAAATGACAATCAAATATCGACATACGCAGAAACGACATTACTTTTCGGCCCCGATATTATTTTTTGAGCGTATGTTGGGATTCATTTTCAAGATGAACTATCACAAAGTGATATTCAATATGTTGATGAATACAAGTCAAAGCTGATTGAAAAAGTTGTATTTTTTTCATTAAACAGGGAATTTATCAGCTGATGTGTTATATCGGGTGTTTTTTTAGAGTGATACAACTTCAAATTGAATTAAACACATTTAAATTAAGATTGAAGCCAATTTTTTTTATTTAAAAGATAATGTTATGATATTTATGTTTTAAAAATAATTTCCGGCATATGTCCACCACGATTAGCTCTGAGGAACCGCATTCGACCAGTCCAATTTTGGACGACTTTTTCGAGTAATTCAGGCTTTATTTCATCAATAATATGAGTTATTGTTTCTGGTTTATCAGCATAAACCAATGACTTGACATAACCGTAAAGGAAATAATCCAGTAGAATTATGTCGCATGATCTTGGAGGCCAATTAATTGGACCATTTCTCGAAATTATGTTATCGCCAAATCTTTCTTTCAATAAATTATATGTTACGGTAGCAGCATGAGGTGTAGCACCATCTTGTTGGAACCAAAACACTTCTGGGCCGATACCATTCAAATTTTGAAACAACTAATCATTGATCATCGATCTGTAGCGAGCACCATTCACTGTAAAATCATTAGCTACAGCATCGTTTTCAAAGAAATATGGACCGATGATGCCTCCAGCGTGTAGAGCACACCATACAGTGCATTTTCCAGGATGCAATGGAACCTGCAGAACTTCTACATATACGGCAATTTGGCTTGTTTACATAGCCTTTCAACCATAAATGAGCTTCATCACCAAACACAATTTTACGATAAAAAAGTGGATCAACTTCAAGCTGTTCTAGGGCCCAATCAGCAAACAAACGACGCTTATTATGGTCAAGTGGCTTTAGTTCTTGAACCAGTTGGATCTTGTATGGGTGTAGACCAAGATCTTTACCCAAAATTTTCCATGTGGCGGATGCACAGAGTCCAACTTGCTGTGAACGTCGAAGAATAGACAAATCTGGATTATCATTAACAGTATGACTTACAGCAGCGATATTTTTTTCTGTACGTACAGTTCTTTGTCTTGTTGTTGTTGTTGTTGCATCGAGTAGAGGAAATGTTGTCCGAAATCTATCGATAGTTCGACGAATAAGCTGCTCTGATGGACTATTATGTAAACCATAAATTTCACGAAGTGCTCTATAAGTTTGGCTAATAGAATACTGATTTTGAAAATAAATTTTAACAATTTGTAAACGTTGTTGCGGCGTGAGTCTTTCCATGATAATTTGTCAATGCTTACTGAACAGAAATGTTAAAACAACATGGCTTCTTTCTTCTGTCAAATCACAGTTATACCTATCGAAAGTTCCATCACTTTAAAAAAACACCCGATATTACTATTATTCAGTTATTAACATACAGCTCGCTGAAGCTGCAAACGTAAAGTCAGTTTCATTTGTTGATAACGTTAGCAACTTGACGTAAACTATGTCTATATATTTTTGCACTCTTGAATTCTCATCCGATTGGGCAAATATGAAAAAAATTGCCACACATTCCGTTCCAGCCGTAATTTCAGGCCACTCCTGCATTGTTGGAGTTGTTAACTTCCTCTCACGTCGCATGTTTGAATGGGATGTCGGATTGTCATGTGTGTGCATTTGTTGTTGCACAATGCCTGGAAATATGAGTTATTCCACCCATAGGTACACTCAACTCGATGTCGAAATCGAGAAGTATGTGTTTCCAGATTGCATTTTCAAGAAATTCCAAGAGGACAGTGGACCAAGACGAAAAACTTTTTGACTAATGCGTTGATTAGTTACTTTGTATCGGAATTCTTCAGAAAATTTGTTCTCAACAATAACTGTCAGAAATATTTGCGTGGATGTAATTCTTCTGCTATATAAAATGTCGAAAAAGTTATCGGGTGTTATTTTTTAGAGTGACAGAACTTTAAATTAAAATAAAACACATTTAAATCAAGATTGAAGCCAATTTTTTTTTATTTGAAAGATAATTTTATGACATTTATGTTTTAAAAATACTTTCCGGCATATGTCCACCACGAATAGCTCTGAAGAACCGCATTCGACCAGACCAATTTTGGACCACTTTTTCGAATAATTCAGGCCTTATTTCATCAATAACACGAGTTATGTTGGCTTCCAAAGCGTCTATTGTTTCTGGTTTATCAGCAAAAACCAATGCCTTCACATAACCCCAAAGAAAAGAATCCAGTTATGTCGCATGATCTTGGAGGCCAATTAATTGGACCATTTCTCGAAATTATGTTATCGCCAAATCTTTCTTTCAATAAACCAATTGTTACGGTAGCAGCATGAGGTGTAGCACCATATTGTTGGAACCAAAATACTTCTGGGTCGATACCATTCAAATTTTGAAGCAAATAATCATTGATCATCGATCTGTAACGAGCACCATTCCCTGTAACATTAGCTCCAGTATCGTTTTTAAAGAAATATGGACCGATGATGACTCCAGCGTTTGAAACACACAATATAGTGCATTTTTTAGGATGCATTAGAAACTGCAGAACTTCTTGAGGATTGTTTTCACTCCATATAGGGCAATTTTGCTTGTTTACATAGCCGTTCAACTAGAAACGAGCTTCATCACTAAATACAATTTTACGATAAAAAATTGGATCAACTTCAATCTGTTCTAGGGCCCAATCAGCAAACAAACGACGCTTATTATGGTCAATTGGCTTTAGTTCTTGCACCAGTTGGAGCTTGTATGGGTGTAGACCAAGATCTTTACGCAAAATTTTCCATGTGGTAGAGTCCAACTTGTTGTGAACGTCGACGAATAGACAAATCTGGATCATTAACACTATGACTTACAGCAACGATATTTTTTCTGTACGTACAGTTCTTTGTCTTGTTGTTGTTGCATCGAGTAGAGAAAATGTTGCCCGAAATCTATCGTTCGACGAATAAGCTGCTCTGATGAACGATTATGTAAACCATAAATTTCACGAAGTGTTCTATAATTTTGGCGACTAGAACACTGATTTTGCAAATAAATTTCAACTATTTGTAAACGTAGTTGCGGTGTGAGTCTTTTCATGATAATTTGTCAATGCTTACTGAACAGAAATGTCAAAACAACATGGCTTCTACCTTTTATCAAATCACAGTTATCCCTATCGAAAGTTCTATCACTCTAAAAAAAACACCCGATACATTATGAAGATAAGAGTACTATAAGATGAAATTTGCTGGGGAAATAAATTAAAATAACACTGGTCGACAGGATTTTTGTCTTCATATCTTTATTTTTTTGATTGAAATACCTTACTAATAATAGGAAAAATATGCCTAAAGTCCTAACACGTACCACTTCTCAATAGCTCAATAAGACCATTTTACATTAGCAAGTACTCAATTTTTTGGGGGGACGGTTAAAATGGATGTTTTTTATACCAGGAAAAGTACCTAAACTGGGTTGTTTACAATATTAGATATAAAATTAAAAATCAGTCTTCTGTTGAGTTTCAAAAGTGAGTGGTTCCAGTTTACTCCAGATCCCAGTTCCGGCGAGCCACATTTGATTGTTCAAAGTGAGTTCAATGATTTTGTTCGTGATTTGAGGTTATCAGAACAGTCAGAACTTCTTGGTTCCCCTCTTAAGGAATGGAACTTATTCGGCAACGAAACGAAAAAAAGAAGCTATTTTCTGCATTCTACAGTATGGAAAATTCGTTACTGATATTGAGGGTTTAAAGCATGAACTTAATATTGAGCATTCCCCCTCTGAGTGGCGTTTATTTATTGATTCGTCTAAATACAATTTAAAAGCTGTATTATTGCATATGGAAATTTAAAACCTTCTTTACCAGTTGCCCATTCAGTGGCGATGTAAGAAAGATATGAATCTTTTGGATAAAATAAACTACAACATGTATAAAGGGCAGATATGTGGAGACTTAAAAGTTATAGGTTGGACTTCAGGGAGGATTCACAAAACATTTCTTTTTTTGTTTGTCTATGGGACAGTCGCGTAGTAAATCGGCATTATATTACAAAAATTTGCCAAGAAAGGAGTTTATTTCAACCGGGATCTTAAAATGTTAATAAAATAGAAAAAGGCTTTTTAATTGATAGAAGGGATATAACAAAATTTGAATATCAAAACAGATTCAATCTGTCAGTCTTCTACAATTTTAATTTCAAAAAATCGTTATTCAAAAAAACTTTTAGAATTAAATTAATGTCTTACAAGCTCCGCTTATATTTAATAGACGTATACAATCAAAATTCAATATACAATATCAAATGGAATAAATAAACCAACAAATATAAATTGTCAATTAAAATTGATAAATAAATATTTGAAGGAGACAAAATTTTGTTTCTGATCTTACCATTAGGAGCACCAATTCCTTTTCAAAAACATAAAACACAATTTAAGGACTTCTCAAAAAATATAAATTATTTGAAATATTCAATATTTAAATATTCAAATAAGTTAACTCAAAAATCTCTGAAATTAAATTTGTAGAAGACTGACACATTAAATCTTTTCTGATATTCGAATTTCAAAATGTTGAGTAAAGACCTCTTGTAGACCCCAAAAATGTCCTTCCGCCTCCTCTTCACATTAAACTTCGGCTGATGAAAAACTTTGTGAAGACTGAATGAAGATGGTGCTGGATTCAAATACTTAAAACAAGTCTTTCTCAAGTTAAATGATGCCAAATTGAAGGAAGGCATTTTTATTGGACCATAAATCAGAAAATTGCTGGACAACGTTAATTTTACAGAGCATGGAACTTAGTAGACATATAACACTCATTTGTAAGCATAATTAAGATATTGAAAAGGTAAAAACCCCTTCTTATTATTCATTCAAGTTGATTGCTTTCAAGATGGGAACATTAATAAGATGGGCTCTGTGGTTTGGACCTGCTCTATGCAAAAATTAGGTTATAACAACTTATTCAAGTTAATTAATTCCTTAGCTGCTTTCAAGATGGGAACATGCGAGTATAAAAATTTGATATTAGGTATTTATTGAAATATTGCATTGTAATTCATTTTATTTTAATGTTTAAAATTTGAATTTTCACGGAGAAAGATTTTCGTCGTTTGAGACAGCATGTCTGGTGAATCCTAAAACCTCACCCCCTCCGCTCTGAATGTTTACGATAATCGAATGTGCACACATACACACGAGTCAAAGACCTCGAAGGTTCAATTAATTTCGTAACCCCTGGTTTCGCGAGATTTTTTCGCACGTGTTTCGCCAACACCGTAGAGCTCTCGCGGACCTGGGTACGCACCGAAAGTGTGTAAAGCCCCACTACGAGCTCGAAACCGTCGAACTGCAATCGTACTCGAGGTACCACCTCGTAATCGAAGGCAGTTGGTGCCGCGACGTGACAGGTGAGCGAGCAGGTGGATTACGACGGCGTTTATACAGGGTGTTTGGTGCGGAAATTGTGGGTGGAGATTCGGAAGTGTTCCAGTGAGTTTTGTTGGTAATTTTGAATGGATATGGCGTTGGTTTACGAGCTGTCATATGACGTTGATTGGGTCATTTTTATGATGTCAATATTCTACTGTACTTTTCATAACCTTTGGTTATGGGGTTGAGTTAATTTTGTCTTATGTTAATGGCGTTCACGGAATTCGAATGAAATTTGAATATAATAACAGATAATACGTGGATTGATTCTCTGAAACCTCTATAAATTTAATCTGAAAACACTCTCTTAAAAACTTTTTATAATAAAATTGAATAAAATGCCTTAGGAACTCTGTTTCACTCTATATATCGGGTGTTTTGTTTTTTAGAGTGATAGAACTTTCGATAGAGAAAACTGTGATTTGATAGAAGGTAGAAGCCATGTTGTTTTGACAGTTCTGTTCAGTAAGCATTGTCAAAATATCATGGAAAGACTCACGTCGCAACAAAGTTTACAAATTGTTGAAATTTATTTTCAAAATCAGTGTTTTATGCGCCAAACTTATAGAGCACTTCGTGAAATTTATGGTTTACATAATCGTCCATCAGAGCAGCTTATTCGTCGAACTATCGATAGATTTCGGACAACATTTTCTCTACTCGATGCAGCAACAACAACAAGACAAAGAACTGTACGTACAGAAGAAAATATCGCTGCTGTAAGTCATAGTGTTAATGGTGATCCAGGTTTGTGTATTCGTCGACGTTCACAACTAGTACTCAGTGCATCCACCACATGGAAAATTTTGCGTAAAGATCTTGGTTTACACCCATACAAGATCCAACTGGTTCAAGAACTAAAGCCACTTGACGTGTCGTTTGTTTGCTGATTGGGCTCTAGAACAGGTTGAAGCTGATCCACTTTTTTATCGTAAAATTGTGTTTAGTGATGAAGCTCATTTCTGATTGAACGGCTATGTGAACAAGCAAAATTGATATGGAGTGAAAACAATCCTCAAGAAGTTCTGCAGGTTCCATTGAATCCTGAAAAATGCACTGTATGGTGTGCTTTACACGCTGGAGGCATCATCGGTCCATATTTATTTAAAAACGATGCTGGAGCTAATGTTACAGTGAATGGTGCTCGTTAGAGATCGATGATCAATGATTATTTGTTTCAAAATTTGAATGGTATCGACCCAGAAGCGTTTTGGTTCCATCAAGATGGTGCTACACCTCATGCTGCTACCGTAACAATTGATTTATTGAAAGAAAGATTTGGCGACAACATTATTTCGAGAAATGGTCCAATTAATTGGCCTCCAAGATCATGCGACATAACTCCACTGGATTATTTTCTTTGGGGTTATGTCGAGTCATTGGTTTATGCTGATAAACCAGGAACAATAGACGCTTTGGAAGCTAACATAACTCGTGTTATTGATGAAATAAGGCCTGAATTATTCGAAAAAGTGGTCCAAAATTGGTCTGGTCGAATGCGGTTCTTCAGAGCTATTCGTGGTGGACATATGCCAGAAATTATTTTTAAAACATAAATTTCATAAAATTATCTTTCAAATAAGAAAAAATTGGCTTCGATCTTAAATTAAATGAGTTTTATTTCAATTTAAAGTTCTATCATTCTGAAAAAACACCCGATACATATAGAATTATCAACATATATTAGCAGCAGTTAAGCAATAAAGAATCAAAATAAAACATAAAGTACGGAACATAATCATCCAAGACAAATTTGTTTCGATTGGATAATTCAGAAATAACAAATTTGAACACAAAGATTGCTTCAAATAGAATTTAAAAAGGTCTTTTTTATTTCCCACCTTTATAAAAATAAGATAGAACATTCTCCAGAAAAGGCATCTGAAATTCTGAACCATATTTCTCCTCAGTTGAAAGTTATTTGGATGCTGAATAAAAACAATAAATAAAATATATCTGGATATCTTCATTCACCAAATATTCTATCTTGAATATCATACAAATATATTCTGCTAAGCTTACTACAAATTTTAATTTTGATTTTATGAAAAAAATTCTAAAAAACTTTTTTAAATAAAATAAATGTCTTAGAAAACACAGTTTCAATTTAGTACACATAGAATTAACACTCAATGCACCACCAAAAGGAAAAGAAGAATACGAATAATATATAAATTAAAAATATTAAATAAATACTTGAAGGACACAAAATTTTGTTTCGTAACAATGTATTATGAAAACCAAATTCCTTTCCAAAAATGCTCAACATAACCTCAAGAATTTCTTCAAAAATAACTCTCTGCACAAAAGGTCCTTCAAAGAAAATCCAAAAACGTGCAGCACATCTCCAAAAAGGCCATTGAAAATTATCACAGCGATACAATTTTAATTTCAAATAATTTTATTCAAAAACATTTAGAATTAAGTTAATGTCTTATAAGCACTGCTTATATTTAATAGACGTATAAAATCAAAACTCATTATACAATATCAAATGGAAAAAAACCCAACAAATATTAATTGTCAATTAAAATAAATAAATAAATACAAAACATTCAAACATTTATTTATTTATTAATTTTAATTGACAATTTATATTTGTTGGTTTTTTTTTATTCCATTTGATATTGTATTTATAGTGAGTTTTGATTTTATACGTCTATTAAATAATAATAAGCAGTGCTTATAAGACATTAATTTAATTCTAAAAGGTTTTGAATGAAATTTTTTATAATTAAAATTGTAGGAGACTAACAGATTAAATCTGTTTTGATATTCAAAGTTTAGAATATAGTGAATTTTTAAATATCAAAACCCTATGTATCCTATGTTCGTCACAGAAATTACAGGAAGCTTGTAAGGCATTTTTAAGGACTCTTTTATATCCTAACGATGCTATCTATATATGAGTGAAAAACAAAAATATAATTAGTATATATGAAATAAAATAATGAAAAGGGTTTTTTACTTGATAGAAGGTTTATTACAAAATTTTAAATATCATACCTTCAAATAATAAACTTTTGGTATTGAATAACGAATAACGAACTTCTGAAAACTTACAGTTTACATTTTATTAGATTTCAAAATCTAATGAAAAGAATTCATTTCAGGAATTGGATTCGGCTGTAATAAGTATAATATTAATTATATTGAGTATCAAATTCATTTAGTCATTAATAAGATACAAACATGTATACATTTCAGACAATCCAATTGAACCATTATCGAAGATGGCTTTAGTTGAAGTGATTAAATATTACACGTCATGTTTTCCAAAATCGACTTATGATATATTAGTCCCCCATTATCATAATGACAATTCATTAGAGTTAATTTGAACATTGGCGTGTCTTCGTCGAATGTTTCCTGCCAATATTATCAAGAATTATGTATTGTATCATTATTTATAAGACATGGAGGCGTCAATAAAAAGTTTGGATATCAATCCTAACCATCTATTATAATTTTTGCGTCCAGTCTAAAAACAAAATAAGTCTATTATTGCTGAAAAAACCTGTACTCGATTGAAGCAGTTGTGTTATTACGTTTCAAACGCCATATTGGAATTGTAAAACGAATTGATGTATGAAGAAATTTATTGTTCTGCTCACAGAAGTGTTAAATTCGATTAAGAACTTTTGTATCTTCGAAAAAAAATTACCTCGGCTATATTCATCGAATCTCTGTGAATAAATGTCAATTCGAAATAAATTTGCAGTTATAGGAGAGTGAAGAATCAATGAAATTGATCGACTGGATCTTTTTGTTCCGAGCCAATGAACAAACGGAGCGAAAACGAACGTTTTTTGGATTTGTCTATTATCAGACAATTTACAGAAATGCGTTGGGATTTAAAGTAATCGAAGTTTTAATGGAAAGGAATATTATTGATGAGAATCTAAGAGAAGATTTATAAAAGCACTTGCGAAGTAAAAATAGATTTTTCTTTAGTTGAAAAACTGGAAAATCCTTCACAAATGTTTATCATTATTTACTTTTTAAAACTTCCAATAAATGACCTCATAATTCACAAAAAATAAATAAATAGTTATACTAACCATCTCGTCATCTAGAAATATAGTCTATAATTGTTTTTTTTAGTTTGAAGAAATGAAGTTTCGAATAGTTACCTTCTTCTAAAAAGAAGGACACTAACAGTTTTTTGTAATCGGTTCAGACCATTTGATGAAGTATGGTGTTTTATTTTCTAATATACATTCTGTCAAGAAAGTACCGGGAATTATCGATTTAAATCTGGCGGGGCAATGAGGCAGGTAAACATTTTTTTCCTAGGTTGGTACCACTGTCCTTAATTACTATGCCAAGGTTGAGCGGGATCTGTCAACTAGTGTGTTTGCAACAGCTGATTAAGTCAGCCGATGTCAGAGTGCGTGCCGATTTTTACTATGGGTGATTACGTTGAGCAAAGAATTTGTTTAAAGTTTTGTGTTGCAAATAAATTTTCGTGTGCCGATGCATTGAAAATGTTGCAAAAGGCCTTTGGTGATAATGCTCTATCGAAAACTCGTGCATATCAGTGGTACAGAGCCTTCAAGGACGGTCGTGAAGTGGTCGCCCATCGACGGCTTCGATCGAAGATAACGTCGATAAAATTAAGGAAAGGGTGCTGGAAAACCGTCGTACCAGCTTGAGAGAGATAGCACATGATCTTAAGATATCCCACGAGTCCGCACGTACGATTTTGATTGCTATTTTGGGCATGAGAAAGGTGGCCGCACGACTCGTACCGAAAGACCTGAATTTTCTTCAAAAATGTCATCGCGAACAGGTTGCTTCAGACATGCTGGATCGCTGTAATTCCGATTCTACATTCATGGAACGCATTATAACTGGTGATGAGACCTGGGTCTACGAGTACGATATGCAAACAAGCCAGCAATCATCGGAATGGGTGGCAAAAAATGAGCCGAAACCGAAAAAACCACGCCAAAGCCGCTCGAAAATGAAGGTGATGCTCGTTGTTTTCTTCGATATCCGTGGCGTGGTGCACTACGAATTCGTTCCAGAGGGTCAGACGGTAAACAAGGAGTATTACCTAGGCGTTATGAAACGTTTGCGTGAGCGTATCCGTAAGAAGCGGCCAAATTTGTGGGCGAACAACTCATGGATTTTGCATGACGATAACGCGCCTTCTCACCGAGCTACGATTGTGACTGACTTTCTCGCCAAAAACTCAACAAACGTGCTTCAGCAACCACCGTATTCGCCGGATTTGGCTCCCTGCGACTTTTTCCTCTTTCCAAAACTAAAATTGCCCCTTCGTGGCACCCGTTTTGAGTCGATTGAAGCCATAAAACAAAATTCGGCGCGAGAGCTAAAGTCCATCCCGGAAAGCGCCTATAAAAAATGTTTCGATAATTGGAAGTGCTGTTGGCATAGATGTATTGGAGCAAATGGAGCCTATTTTGAAGGCGACCCAATAAATTTTGACGATTAAATGTAAGAATGTTGTTTTAATTGAAAATTCCCGGTACTTTCTTGACAGAGTAGTACAATGGCTTTCCATAAAATACAAAAGTCATCAATATTATCTAAGAGATAATTGTGCCATTTTTGATGGGGAATCAATACACCTTTTTCCTAATATTTCAAGTATCTTTTAAGGCAGTACTTCCAAACCTAAGTAAAACAAATCTCTTCACCCTAACATATAATTTTTTCATATTCTCTAAGCAAGTTAACCTTGATTCCCTTCTATTAATCTGTACGAATTTCTGCTTGCAACTCGTGATAAATTAAATTGAATAATTGGGTTGTGGCAGTTAGCACTAAGATTATTTCCTAATCTGAACTCGTTTGTCATCTGACTAATCTGAACAACTTTCTGTATACATTGTTTCATTGCTTATTTCAGTGACTAAGAACAAAAGAACCTAATACATGAAAGCCCTGCATTGGTACATCATGTACGTAATTAAAATTTCAACAATTATTTCGCCGAACGAGAAATAATCAACTCAGAACAATAGACCATATTTTTAGCGAATTGTGTAAACATCGTGTTTATTAATAATTAGCTCTGAGTAAAATTCTAGAAATTTGTTTGATATCTTTAATTGACTTATATTGGATTGAAGGTAATTGATATCCATGATTTTTCGTGTTCTAAATTCTTAACAATAATTAAAAGGTGTCGATACCATTCATTGCGAAATAATCTAGGAATTGATGATTTGTTATTATCATATTGATAGAGGAATTTATTATCAGAAAACCATTATATTTTAGTACATCTGAATCATCTTATTCGTCATTCTAGGAAATAATGGTTCTATTGAAAAGTCAATTCAGAACGTGATAGAAGAAAAAACTTGATTTTGAAGCAAAATAATCATCTTAGGATGATTTTAGAAATAAAATTTCCTGGTATTAATTTTAAATATGGAATATAGTTCTATTGTCAGAAGCTTAACGCAGTTGCCGTTGATTTAGTTCAATAAATTTTAATAATTCAGGATATTACTGCCCAATTTGTGTACAAATTTACTTACAACCATTTGCACCGTTCTCTATCTAAGCCAGATTTCCTAAGTTCTGCTTTAATTTTAAGCTCGTCTTTGTGGACAAAACCTTCGAAAGCGTTTCTACTATGTTTAAAAAGAACGCGTTGAGCACAATGTCTAGTGATTTTTTATGCTTTGGCATTAGAATGTTGTTTTAATATCGCACTGACATAAATCTGTTGCGATTACCCTAGATTGTCGTTTTCAGGGTAATTCAATAATTTATTTCTACGATTCAACGTGCTTAAGCCTTCGTTAAGCTGTCATACTTGACAGCTTAAAGTAAGAACGACTTATGATGCATTCAACAGTGGAAGATGCAAGATGAATTTCGTTTTGATAATTCTTTAGCTAGTTTTAAAGGATAAATTTGATGGTATAATCTTGATAAAGGATATGTATGTTATTTTAATTTCTGTCAATTTTGTTCTTATGATAGAAATTAAATATTATCATCTCATCAGTAATATAATTCTGAATCCATTTTATTTTATATATAGAGAAAATAATTATTTTGATTCATTGCAATTTTTCCTTGTGAACTGTTCATCAGAAAATATTTTTAACCAATTTCAATTTTATCTAGAATCCACTCGGCAAACAGATGATAGTCAAGTGATGTGGGTTTTTGAGTTAAATTCATTAGATTTCATCTCACTATGTTTCATCATTCTTGAGAAGTCGTATTATTATAGTTGTTTTGTATTATCTAAGACTTACAGAATCAATATTTCTTACATTTTGTTGTCTTAATGGATTTCTCGTATCGTGTGAAGTGAACGTGTTTCTGATTTTTCAATATTTTGACAAACAGCAAATCTGAAAGAACTATCGGGTGTTTTTTTTTGATTGATAGAACTTGAAATTGAAATAAAACACATTTAAATTAAGATTGAAGCAATTTTTTTTTTGAAAGATAATTTTATGACTATATTTTAAAAATAATTTCCGGCATATGTTCACCACGACTAACTCTGAGGAACCGCATTCGACCAGACCACGTTTTCTAGTAATTCAGGCCTTATTTCATCAATAATACGAGTCATGTTCGCTTCCAAAGCGTCTATTGTTTCTGGTTTATCAGCATAAACCAATGACTTCACATAACCCCAAAGAAAATAATACAGTGGAGTCATGTCGCCTGATCTTGAAGGCCAATTAATTGGACCATTTCTCGAATTAATGTTATCGCCAAATCTGTTTTTCAATAAATCAATTGTAACGGTAGCAGCATGAGGTGTAGCACCATCTTGTTGGAACCAAAATACTTCTGGGTCGATACTATTCAAATTTTGAAACAAATAATCATTGATAAACGATTCACTGTAATATTAGCTCCAGCATAGTTTTTAAAGAAATATGGACCGATGATGCCTCCAGCGTGTAAAGCACACCATACAGTGCATTTTTCAGGATGCAATGGAACCTGCAGAACTTCTTCAAGATTTTTTTCAGTCCATATACGGCAATTTTGCTTGTTTACATAGCCGTTTAACCAGAAATGAGCTTCATCCTTAAACACAATTTTACGATAAAAAAGTGGATCAACTTCAAGCTGTTCTAGGGCCCAATCAGCAAACAAACGACGCTTATTATGGTCAAGTGGCTTTAGTTCTTGAACCAGTTGGATCTTGTATGGGTGTAGACCAAGATTTTTACGCAAAATTTTCCATGTGGTGGATGCACTGAGTCCAACTAGTTGTGAACGTCGACGAATACACAAACCTGGATCATCATTAACACTATGACTTACAGCAGCGATATTTTCTTCTGTACGTACAGTTCTTTGTCTTGTTGTTGTTGTTGCAAAAAGTAGAGAAAATGTTGTCCGAAATCTATCGATAGTTCGACGAATAAGCTGCTCTGATGGACGATTATGTAAACCATAAATTTGACAGTGCTCTATAAGTTTGGCGAATAGAACACTGATTTTGAAAATAAACTTCAACAATTTGTAAACGTTGTTGCGGCGTGAGTCTTTCCATGATAATTTTTCAATGCTTACTGAACAGGAATTTCAAAACAATATGGCTTCTACCTTCTGTCAAATCACACTTATCCCTATCGAAAGTTCTATCACTCAAAAAAAAACACCCGATACGATGTGAACCATACTGAAATGTCAAATTACACTGAATACAAATGACAGCTAGTGACATTTCCTTCATTTCAAATTAGCTGCCATTTTAAATTAGTGAAAAATTTCACATTTTCACTATTTTTATGTGATACAATGAGCGCCTCGTGTTTGATTGAGAAAACAATTCCCAATGAGTTGCCCAACTGCAATTTATTGTTTTTATTATAATTGATTCGATAAATACCTACTATAAAAGGTTATAATACATGTTTCACCTCTGAAGGAGCGGCAAGATTCGCTTTCACATTTTCAACCTCATCATTTGTTTTTTCTTCCCACGTTTTCCTCGAGTGTTCTACGATTAGGCGTTTAGTCTGTGAGTGCTCGTACGTATTTTTCGAAATTTTGTTTATTCTAGCGCACGTCAGTTCGCTGTAAAAGTTCGTTTGCGGTTGAGAATGTAAATATTTGTTCTATGTTACTGTAGTTACACCTATTATGCGTGATTATTCGAGAACACTGATAAAAACGTACGACAAATTCGACTTTGTTTGGAATTGATAAAGAGTGTGAAAAAAACAATTTGGAAACTTGAGGGAATTATTGGTTTATTGTTTCTCAAAAGTCTTCTTAAATAATTATTCTAAGGAATCAAGTAACCAGAAAAAATTCAATAATGATTGAAATTTTTAAAGATTGCTGTCCCTTTTCGCCTCATTTCTTCCAAATGTCAATACTTTGAAAACGATTACCTTGGATTTACTGATGATTATCCCAAATAACATATGACTGCATTGAAAGAAAAATGATTTTTTGTTACTACAATTTTCTCTCCTTTGAATAGACCGATCTGGTTGAAAAGCTTCAGGGGGCATTTGATGATAATACATAATTTTTTAACATTTAAGTTTATCTCTAATAACGGGTTTTATAATAGGAATGATACAATTTAAAATGGTTGTAATGGCAACACTGTATATTATTTTTTATGTTATTTACGTTCAATAGGTTATGCCATTTAATCATGGAAAGATACACGCTTCAACACCGTTTAGAAATTGTTAAATTATTTCATCAAAGTCAGTGCTCATTTGTGAAAGCTGTGAGAAATTTAAAAATAATTCTAGGACGACATTATTCAGTGAATAGACTTACTATTCGTCTTATTGTAGGCAAATTCAATGGTGATTTTTCTTTACAGGATACAGGTGTACTATCGGGTATTTTTTTTTTTAGAGTGATAGAACTTTAATTAAAAAAATGTATATAAGACAGTAATTTATTTCCACGAAAATGTTTGTACTAATACAACAATTGTTTCACCACGATGTGGCTTCTTCAGGTATTACATTGTACTGATTTTAATTAAAAAACTGTATATAAGACAGTAATTTATTTCCACACTTTTGTGGAAATAAATTACTGTCTTATATACATTTTTTTAATCAAAATGAGTTTCCACCAAGTAAAGACCGAATCTATCAAATATTTGATAGAACTTTAGTTTGAAATAAAACACATTTAAATTAAGATTGAAGCCAAATTCTTTTTTATTTGAAAGATAATTTTATGACAATGTTTTAAAAATAATTTCCGGCATATGTCCACCACGGCTCTGAGGAACCGCATTCGACCAGACCAATTTTGGACCATTTTTTCGAGTAATTCAATTGTTACGGTAGCAGCATGATGTGTAGCACCATCTTGTTGGAACCAAAACACTTCTGGGTCGATACCATTCAAATTTTGAAACAAATAATCATTGATCAACGATCTGTAACGAGCACCATTCACTGTAACATTAGCTCCAGCATCGTTTTTAAAGAAATATGGACCGATGATGCCTCCAGCGTGTGAAACACACAATATAGTGCATTTTTTAGGATGCAATGGAACCTGCAGAAATTCTTGAGGATTGTTTTCACTCCACATACGGCAATTTTGCATCTTTACATAGCCGTTCAACTAGAAATGAGCTTCATCACTTAACACAATTTTACGATTAAAAAGTGGATCAATTTCAAGCTGTTCTAGGGCCCAATCAACAAACAAACGACGCTTATTATGGTCAAGTGGCTGTAGTTCTTGAACCAGTTAGATCTTGTTTGGGTGAAGACCAAGATATTTACGCAAAATTTTCCATGTGGTGGATGCACAACTTGTTGTGAACGTCGACGAATAGACAAATCTGGATCATCATTAACACTATGACTTACAGTAGCGATATTTTCTTCTGTACGCACAGTTCTTGGTCTTGTTGTTGTTGCATCGAGTAGAGGAAATGTTGTCCGAAATCTATCGATAGTTCGACGAATAAGCTGCTCTGATGAACGATTATGTAAACCATAAATTTCACGAATTGCTCTATAAGTTTAGCGAATAGAACATTGATTTTGAAAATGAATTTCAACAATTTGTTAACGTTGTTGCGGCGTGAGTCTTTCCATGATAATTTGTCAATGCTTACTGAACAGAAATGTCAAAACAACGTGGCTTCTACCTTCTGTCAAATCACAGTTATCCCTATCGAAAGTTCTATCCCTCTAAAAAAAAACACCTGACAAAAAAACGCACGCACACAAGGGAATATTGAGTTGGTTGCATCAAGAGAAAATCCGAATTTATCGGTTCCACCTCGTTCTCAACAATTGAACATCAACTTGTAGAATTTTAGGAAGAGATTTGGGTTTACATCCTTACAAAATTCAACTGGTTCAAGAACTGAAGCAATTTGATCATCATAAATGTCGCTTATTTTCTGGTTTTGCTCTTGAACAACTTGAAAATAATGAACAATTTTATCAATAAATTTTATTCAGTGGCGAAGCTCATTTTTGGTTGAATGGCTATGTATACAGACATAATTGCAGAATTTGGAGTGATTAAAATCCACAGACATCATTACATACAGATAAAGTCACTGTGTGGTCGCGGAGTCATTGATTGGTCCATATTTCTTTGAAGAAAAAGGTCAAAGAACAACAGCTAATGGGGAACGATACAGAACAATGTTAAATGAATTTTTTTCCAGCTGTGAAGAATAATCTGGCAGATATGTGGTTTCAACAAGATGTAACCTTTCAAATAAGGGAAAAATTGTGTCTCACTGAATAACTCATGTGTTTTTTTTAATATTCAACTTGTATCTTCGCTATTGAAAACCCTTTAGTTTATAAGAGTTTTCTCACAGGTTTATTTTTTGAAAAAAAAATTTTTCTAACGCCCTTAAATTCGATCTGTGATTAAACTCTTACATAGTCGGCAAGTTATAGATAAAAATTGATCATTTATTTGTATCTTTTTGTACATTTCTACCATTATCGGTTTCGTCAGGTATTCCGATGGCCGAATACATGAGGTACCCATAAGAAACGAAGAATCCGAAACTCCATACGCTCGTAATGGAGTCCGCATAACAGTTTTCTATAAATATTTGTTCGAATACGTGGTCAACCAGTCCCCGTAATGCAAATATTGGTTACTTACGATACGAAGATCCTTGCAATGCCGAGAAATTAAAATTAACTGATATTCGGGGTCAGTGATCTACCGAATATAAATCCGGTCATTACGGGATGTTACATAATTTTTCTGGATTTGACAATTCTCTATTAACGGCTTATCATAAATTCACGTCTTCGGGAATAACTTAATGTTAATCCAATCACGGAACGGAGGCGTAAACCAGAATTTTTTCTAAAGAAATAAACTATACATATAGTGTGATTCACTGAAAAGAACGCAACGGTATGTTGCGAAAAATGAGGAATGAATTAGGATTATGGTCAGAATAATTATGATTTCATGAGCATAACTTGATTAAGTTTGTTTATAAATTAAAAATATGAATGTTTCTCATGAAAACATTCACGAAATAATTGATATTAGTATTATTACTGTCCGTTTTTTCAAAATTTTATAATGGATAAAGACGCAAAAAATTTCAACACGAAAATATTTAATCTATATAAATTGAAAATTACTACAAAGAAGTATTTGCATATTACAGAATAATAGTTTTAATTAATTCACCAGAACCTCTACAGATTTTAATCTAAATAAATCTCATGAAAACATTTAGAATCAAATTTTAAAAGATGTCCCAAATACACTGTATCACTTTATAGACATATAAATTATCATCACATGTGGTGGAAATTAGCTAATAAAGAATCAAAAGAAATATAAAATAGTGATGACATTATTAAGACATCACCTTATACGTATATATGTTTCGATTAGATTTTAAAGAAACACAAGTTCCTAAGGTGATGTCTAAATAATTTTATCGTAATTTTATATTTCTTTTGATTCTTTATTAGTTAATTTCCACCACATGTGATGATAATATATTTGTCTACAAAGTTATACACTGTATTTAGGACATGTTTTAAAATTGAATTCTGAATGTTTTCATGAGATTTATTTAGATTAAAATTTGCAGGAGTTCTGGTGAATTAATTCCAGCTTTTATTCTGATATATTTATTCGTTTATTCCATCTACTTAACCATCTACTTCAAAAAGTGTTGCTGTTTTTAGTGACAATCCTAGAATGCCTCTGGTTTTATTCACCATCTACTTCAAAAACTGTTGCTGTTTTTAGTGACAATCCTAGAATGCCTGTGGTTTTAACTAGGCCAGCGGATAGTAACTGTTCGACAGCTACTGGGGCCGTAAAAACAAAGTTGGTCCAGTAGAGTTACTGTCGGGCCAGTTACTTCAGAACACTCGCTCCGTGAAAAAGCACCTAGATAGCGAAAACAAGGTTTAACATCAGATTGTTTTTCTATGTTATATGTTATATTTGTTTATATACCACATTTTTCCGTTGACTGAGTACTAATGGTGAAAAACATTGATGTGAAGTCGAGCGAAGCTTTCGCTCGACTTTTCAACAGTCCATATTTCATGAAATTTTCAAACCTTTGAAGTGATTCATGGAGAAAAAAATACATTTTCCCTTCGATTTGCATATTGGCAAGAAAGAGCGTGTTGAATAAAACTAAACGTTGTAGAAGCGTATATTTTGCCAAACTACACTGCTCAAAAATTGAAGTGGATAATAATATATAAAAGGAAATGAAAAAGCGATTTTTTATAATATATATACTGATGTATTAAGTTAGGTATAAGAAAAACAATTAGGTGTCTACATACAGCTAACCTGCCTGAAATGGCAGCAGTAAACAAGTCAGCTTTATAGCCACAACATGGTAGAGAAATAAACAAAGAAAAGATTCAGACCTGGTGGAGTCTGCAGGCTTAAAAACATCTTGAAATCAGCATTGTGTCAATGGGGTTATTAATGAGATATGAGGAATGTTTTTCCAAATGTCCGTCAAAACATTAACTTATGGCTGCCGCAACGGGAACAATAATTAGTTCTACAATAAAATCACAATACTTTACCGGTGTCATGGTTGCGTTAAAGGGGATAATTAGATCTGTGCCCTCATTAAAACAAATGCCTCCCCAAAGGCACATTGAGCCGCCACCGAAAAGAGTTATTGGCGTCATGAAATGTTCATTATACTGTTATCCTTGTTCTCGCCACACCAACATTCGTCCATCAGACTGAAACAGACGAAAAACATATGAAATCTGGACTCATACGTGAACCTCGTGAGTTCTACCGGTTACGTTTCTGGCATGTGATTATGGCTCTTTCACCAGGTGACTACTCAGCAGTCTCCACAATCTGCCAGGGAAGCAGAAAGTGTGATAAAGGTTACGCCTTATCATCGCACAATAGTGAGAACCAATCCGAAGAGTTGAACCCACCAACCTTCCAGTTTCGACTTCAGTCCGAAAACCTACACCGTGACTGGTAGCAGCGAAGCAATTTCTAACCTCTACTGAACCAAGATAGTCTCAACATTTAATGCCTCAATTGATCCTGGTACGAGCACCGTCAAGACCCACAAACCCTGAAGTCTTTCAATTGATCCTGGCTTCAAGCACCAACGTCTAGCCGTATCGTCGAAATCCACAAACCCCAGAAACGTCTCGCAGTCGACCCTGGTGCAGGACAGAAAAATCCGGAGATTTACTGCAATAAGGTAGAGTACGTTAGTGAAGCCCTGTGCTGCGGCAGATATCCTTGTCACTGACTTAAACAACGCTCTCCATTCCACCTTTACGTTAAAACTAGGGCCCCATTCGGTCGAACTCCCAGCACACGGGTCCAGTGACTGGCGCGAGTGACATTGCTTTAGGCACCAGGACTTAATCCTCCATTTCACCGGGATGAAATTAGGATCCTAGTCAAGACAAGCGCCCCCAGCACGTCAACCTAAAAAGTCATGGAGGGCGACTCATACCTGAACAGGCAGGATCTCCGTGTGTGCGCATTACAGTTCTCATGTTTAAGAGCCCAACTGTATTTTATAGCCTGGTGCTCCCTATTTAATCGCGGGTGCCTGGCGGGTCTTTTTGCCCTCAAATTGAAACTATGCAACTTCCGGATTGTTTGCCCAGAAACCATCTTACCGGTAACCTGCTGGAATAAGTTATTAATTACAGATGCTGCGAAGAAGGAATTTTGTCGTGCAGTTAACCAAATAAGCCGATCTTGTGCGACGGTTGTAGCTAATGCTTTTCTACTCCCACGATTATATGCAGCACTTCCACTAATACGATAGCGAATCCACGCTCTACTAACTATATTTTGCGAAACCTGGAGATAGTTAGCAACGTCTTGTTAAGCTAAACCTTCGTTTAAATAACACACTGATTGCTCAAGTTGGACGGTTTCTAAACGCATATTAAACTCGTGACAATTAATCCGCAACTGATACTACACAACACCAGACACAAGTGACATTTTAACAATTTTAAATCTAGCTGTAATGTCGTTTTAAAAACATTCTGTCCTTGTTGGAAAACCATAATGAATCAACTTCTGTTTCCCTTTCTCTATATTGCAGTATTTCATTCATGGCATTGCACCTACCTCAATGCAGGTCTTTTGCTCAGCCCATTTATCCATATTCGTAGTACGAATGGCTTCGATATTCGCTGGCTCGCCGATCGATCCTAAGAATCTAGAATTTCTAAATGTAATGAAAAAGAAGAATCGCCGAGATAATTGCGACGCTGAAATATCATATCACGTCTAGTTTTCTGTCGACGAAGAATCGTGAAATGGCAACCGCTTTTTCCTGTGTCTCTTGTTCAAAAGTAGAAATTCATATCGCGTACTGAGCGCCCGAGAAAGGAAACAAGAGAACGATATCCGGTGGAGTAGTTTTACTCTGAAACGGAGTAATTAGAGACGGGCCGAGGTTGGAATTGAAAGGAGCTGGGAGTTTCTGAGGATAGGACCCCAGCTTTCTATGATCACGTTTATGGGAAATATACATATTTTTGAAATTATAATTTTTCTCACGTCCATTTGATGGCTGATTACTTTCATCTATCGCTGTTCCATCCATCTTGATTATAATTAATAATAGAGTGAGATCAAAGCAAAGGTACGTTCCAATAACAGACATCGAATATTTTCGTATAACGACTGTAATGAAATGACAAAACCTCTTTCTTTTGGAGAGTTATAACTTCATTCTTAGAGTTATAAAATTTTTATTCCAAATCGTAAGATCTCAGATATCTCTGTGAAAAACAGAATCTTAAACCACTTATGATTCAGAGTTAGGTATATTGCTACACAGCAACTTAAGAATCCTTGTGGCCCTCTTTTTTGAACTGACTGAGTTATTGGGTTGTTCAGAAAGTAATTGCGTTTTTTTTTTGTTGAAAAATGAACGACAATTTTCGTATAATGAATAAATATTTTATTAAATTATATTTTGGCCATTCTGGTCCAACACCTTTTGCCATCTTCCTAGTGGCATGATTCCACGCTCATAAAATTTTTGGTCTTTGCTGGCAAAAAACTAATCCAGGTGATTTTCGACCTCTTCATTTGAAGTGAAGGTTTTACCGTCCAAAAAATTTTGTAATGACTGGAATAAATAATAATCCAAAGGCGCCAGATCTGGAGAATATTGTGGGTATGGCAGTGTATGTATCCCATTGAAGCTGTAAAAGCTTTTGGCAAGTGACCAAACTTGTATGAGGTCTCGCATTATCTTGGTGAAACACTACATCTTTTCTGTTGATGTGCATCATTCAGTTTATCCAGCTGATGACAGTAGACTTCTGAATTAATTGTTGTGTTATCCAGTAAAAGTAAAAAAAAAAACGATTCCTTCAAAATTCCATTGAGCAGACATCATCACCTTTTTTTGATGGATATTGGCTTTCAAAATGCTTTGAGCTCGTTCATCTTTTCTGCTCCATGATCTTTTGCGTTTGACATTGTCAAATACAACCCATTTTTCCTCCCCAGTAATGATGCGCTTCAAAAATGAATGATTTTCGTGACGTTTAAGAAGCCAATCACAGACGTCACCGCGAAGACACAAATTTCTCTTCGTGAGAACATGGGGAATCCATTTATCGAGCTTCGAGGTTAAACCCAGGCCTTTCGAGTGGTCATAAACAGTTGAATTCGATCAATTTTATCTCTCACCGATCTCACGTGTTGTTTTTCGCCGATTTGCATCAACTTATGCCTTCATCGTGTCTTAATCAGCTTCAACCGGCCTTTCGGAACGTGGTGCATCTTCGACATCAAAATTTCCGGATCGAAATGTTGCAAACCAGCTCTGGTACTGCTGTATTGTCAACACATCTTTTCTATACACATCAGTTAATTTCTTTCTGGCTTGAACAGCATTTTTACCTTATCTATAGTGAAATATGACGAAAATGCTGCTTATTGCTAATTAAAAGGGCACTAACTAAAAACTTTTCCGTAGAATTAATAGAACTTTTTGACACACAAGCCTTGCTATATCAGCTCTCAAAACATTTAATGATTATAAGGCTTAAGTGTGAAGTTGAGTGAGAAAAAATACAATTAAAATCTCTGTCGGGAAAAAATGAAATTACTTTCCGAACAACCTTGTACATTTCGAAGTGCGGCTTCCCATTGAGTTCGTGAGTTCAACTGAACTCTAAAGACGAGCCATCTAGAGTTTGCATTTTGAAGAAGTGCTAATTTCGAGTGTGGCAACATTGGTCATTCGTATTTTGACAGAAAGTTGGTTTAATATTTGACTTAAATGAAATGGGTCGATTTACGCTTGAACAAAACTGAGAAATATTAAAAACTCCCTTCCAAAGTGGTAAATCTTCCATCCAAACTATTAGAAATTTACGTGGAAAATTCAGCAGAAATGAAATGCCGTAACGCAATTTCAAGATCAATCAGTTCGAAATCGAAGTTGCCATTCATGAGATTGAGCACCAAACAATCGGCAATGTACAGAAAAATTGGGTTGATCGGATGGGATACTGTATGGCCAGTCGTGGCGGTTTTCATTCGTAAATGTCAAGGTTTAGTTTTTCTAATAAACTCATAATTTTCAAAAATATTCATTATTAATTCTTGATTTATAGCGATCAAAAATGCCAATTTTAAATGGCTCATACCTTAGTATGTTTAGATGATTTCAAGATATGCTTACTGGTATTTGTTTAGTTTTGTTGGGAAACATTCTTTAATTGGGAGTTTTTAAATCTTGTTATTGTATTTAATTTTAAATATTAGAGCAGCTTATTCATCGAACTATCAATAGATTTCGGACAACATTTTCTCTGCTCGATGCAACAACAACAATAAGACTAAGAACTGTAAGTACAGAAGAAAATATCGCTGCTGTAAGTCATAATTTTAATGATGATCCAGATTTGTCATTCGTCGACGTTCACAACAAGTTGGACTCTGTGCATCCACCACATGGAAAATTTTGCGTAAAGATCTTTGTCTATACCCATACAAGATCCAATTGGTTCAAGAACTAAAGCTAAAGCGTCGTTTGTTTCCATCAACTAAAAATTCACACGATATAACGTTTATTTTGTAATCTACCCTTATAAAATGTATGAAATGAGGCCTAGAGGCACGGTGATTCTGAAAGCGCTTAAAAAGGGCTGGGTCTCTAGACAAGAATAAACTACTTCTATAACCCATTGTTATTACGAACCCTTCTCTACATGGTCTAGAACCAATTATAAAAATATAATTTCAACTCGATATTCTTGGATGCATCCTTGCATGAAGTCCATTCCTGAATGTTTAATAGCTTCCCGTATATTTTCCGTTGTTTCCGTTGCCACTGCCTTTTTCGGAGCCACTGACGTGAAGAGTGCAGCCTTATACGTTCCCCCTGTATAATCAACGTCCTATACGGCCGTGATTGCTAATTGATCATAACGATCAGTGTGCATCTATCGGGCAGACAGACAGATCGTCAATTATCGCAGTGTGTGATTAAATAGTGGATTTGGGCCGATTGTGGAGGGGATGAATATGAAAATTGGCGAAACTATGAACGTTAACAGTATTGCCCGATTTAATTATCGATTATGTAAATTTGCGAGGAGAGCATCTGCATTAATTGATACATAACACTATTTTAATAACCGTGCAGTAGTAAACAGAGCATGCATCATCGAAAAGATGATAACGGAAATTGGATTAAGCAATTTATCGAAATCAGGCAACGATTTTCGATCGAAATTTAATTTCCTAAGTTCGAGGTGAGCGTAGCTCTTTCACCGAGTGACTAGTTGGAAGTCTCCACAGCCTGCCTCAAGAGGCAGAAGGTTTGATACGGCCTTATCATCGCGCATGGCGTGAACCGACCCGAAGAGCTGAAGTTTGGGCTTCAGTTCGAGAACCTGCAACCGTATGACTGGTAGCAGCGAAGCACTATCCAACCTCTACTGGCTCTGCAGTATCAGTAACATAGTTGTTTTGTGACGCAACTCACTCGCTGAAGGGGCTTCTTATCCACCCACCCGAACGCAGTCTCATGAACCAAGATAGTCTCAATTGATGCTGCTACGAGCACCTACAATCCGGCCTGTACGTCAAGACCCACGAACCCTTGTGAAGTCTTTCAATTGGTCCTGGCTTCAAGCACCAACGGTCTAGCTGTATCGTCGAGATCCACAAATCCCAGAAACGTCTCGCAATCGATCCTGGTTCAGGACGAGGCCGGTCGAACCTCCGAGTCCCGCTAAACCCTGAAGCATTTCTCGAAATATCCTGAACATCAGTGTCTGCGAATAGATAGAAGGAATACTCTCCTAGTCCAGCATGCGGACTTTCAACCACTGCCCCCTTGAGTCCAACACCAATTGGGTGGTCAGGTCGTACGAATACTTCCCGAGGGCTCAGCGCTCCATTCCACCTTTACGGTTAAACTAGGGCTCCATTCGTTCGGTCTTCCACCACACGGGTCCAGCGACTGGCGCAAATGGCATTACTTTAGGCATCAAACTTAACCCTCCATTTCATCGGGATGAAACTAGGGTCCTAGTTAAGACAAGCCCCCCCAACGCGTCAAGCTATAATGCCATGGGGGCGCCTAAGTTCGAGGTATTCAAGAAGAGAGTCGAATTGAATATAATAAGTTCATATCAACAGTGTTATTTCCAAAACTACATAACAGGCGAAGCAACATGTAACCGTGCATTGTCAATAATTTGGTCGTGCCTGTCGGCGCATTGTGGTCGTTTTTCTCGCATATATCGGCTCAAACGCAAATCCACATCCTAATCTTATCAGACGACCTCAAAAAAGAAAAATAAGATATCCTAAAAAATAAATACATTATCTTCAAATGTAATAACACCTGCAACTTTGAAAAACTGAAAAAATATAAGGGGTTATCTCCAAACTAAATGTCAGCTCTATCTGCAAAAAATAGACATATCGAAAATATCGTGAATAAAGAATCCAGATTCCAAAAAAGTAAGGAACTTTGTACGACATATGAAAAACAGTAAAAAAAGTAACAATTTTATAGTATATATAAACTGAAAATAAATTTTATAAGTTTATTCGTGATGTAGGTTAATACTTAATTTCAAATATGAAAACAAAATGAATCTGAAAATCCCTGCTATACTTTGATCAAATTTATTTTAAAAATGTTCAAAAAAATGTTATTCAAAAAATTTTTAGAATTAAATTAATGTCTTATAAGCACAGCTTATATTTAATAGACGTATAAAATCAAAACTCAATATACAAAAAATATTTTTTGGTAGTAAAACATAGTAATTTCTACAATTTGTTTCAATTATGATCAATTAATGACAACTATGAAAACTAATTCTTTTTCAAGAAATACAAAACATAATTTAAGAACTTCCCAGAAAATATAATTTATTTGAAATATTTAATATATTTAGAAAATTTACTTCAAAAATCTCTCAAAACATGTATTATATCTTCAAAAAACAATTTGCATTCCGATAAGGTCTTCATAGGTCCAACTGCACATTTAAAAAATAAAAATAATCAACAACAAATATAACTCACCTGACAAAACTGATATCCATAAAATTTTAAACTCCAAGAAGTTGGACCACTGAAGACCTTATCGGAATTCTATTTGTTTTTTGAAGATATAATACATGTCCTGAGAGATTTTTGAAGTAACTTAATATTTAAATATATTAAATATTTCAAATAAATTCTATTTTCTGAGAAGTCCTTAAATTATGTTTTGTATTTTTTGAAAAGGAATTAGTTTTCATAATTGCTAGATCAGAAACTAAATTTTGTCTCCTTCGAATATTTATTCATTAATTTCAATTGACAATTTGAATTCGGTTTTTTATTCCATTTGATATTGTATATTGAGTTTTGATTTTATACGTCTATAGTTGTTCTTATAAGACATTAATTTAATTCTGAAAATTTTTGAATAAGATATTTTTGAAATTAAAATTATAGGAGACTAACAGATATTCAAATTTTGTAATATTTCCTCTATCAAGTAAAAACCTTTTCTTATTATTTTATTTTTTAAATTGAATAAATTATGTAGAGGGTTCACAGACTAATAATTCTGTTTTATATTTATTATTGAAAATTAACTTTCATCAAGAATAAACGCATTAAATTCATTATTATTTTTTAAATGACAAAATTTTTATTTTGTAGGGATTTAGAAATATAGTTTTCATTAATTTCTGAGGTTTATATTCTTCAAACAATATGACAGTATAAAAAAATTTCTAGAAAAAATGAAGTAAGTGTATTTCTTATTATTAACAGATTAAAATTCGTTCAGAAGTGTTAGAATATCTAAATATAGAAATTTTTCTCTTTAAAATACAGCGATTGAAAATAAAACAGTCCGATATATCCTCAAATATTTCGAACAATTTAACTGTATTGACTCGAATATATTGTATTAAAAAAGAAATTTATTGTTCTTGTAAAATTTCCAATTTTCGTTCTGAAAAGTCTCCTCAGTCGAAGGATAAAAGATGCTCCCTTCCGAATAAAATGAAAATTATATTTTGACAATTCAGAAACATTCCAAAATAATTAACATGTAAAATACTATCATTCTCATTCTTCACGGATGTTTCTTAGCTAAGTAATTCATTGATATTAATTGATAATTTATTCCTATTAACATTTGTGAAAGTGGAGATAATCAATATTCAACAGAAAGTAATTAATTTCGATTATTAACCAATACCCATAAATATCGAACATAGTTAGAATTTCATGAAGGTCATAAGAGCCTTTACTGATCGTTGGCGTATTTCGGTCAAAAATTAAAAGTCCATCAACATTGTACCAGATTTGGCCCGAATTGAGGTAAAAGTTAATCCAAATACGGAAGAAAATGCAACTGAGATTTTATGTATTCTATTTTAAACTCAGTAACTGGAGCTTGTTAATAAATACGAGTCATTTATGCTTAAAAACCGTTAATATTAATGTAAATCGGTGCCAAACTCATTGGCTGGAATCATATTGCAGATTTAACACATATTGTGTTGCTTTTCAGTTTAACTAGAAAGTTTTAAGAGTACCCAACAATTTAACCTCTTGAGAATAAAGAAGTATTAATGACATTTGTCTAATGGGTGTTGGAGAACTACTTGAACCGAAAATATTAGTTTTTAAGTTTCAGTAACGTTCTAGGATTTCAAAATAGGAGATTGAGCTCTTATACTGACGATCCATCTTTTGCTAATAGGGATATAATTGGAATGTCGAAAACGAAAAGATGTATTTTTTAATTGTGCATTTTTTCAGAAGGAAATTTTAAATGAGAAATACTTAGCGTACTATAAAAGTGAACAAAAGCGCAATATCAAAGTATTTTATTTTTCAATAAATGATATTGATAATATTCAGATATTCGCTTCAAACTTATGTAACGATCTGATATAATCATGCCATGAACTGCATCGATATTTTTGAAGACTGACACAAAAACTGACTTGTATGATTCGTCTTCATCTTCAATGGAAAATCAAACTGTTGACGCTTCCAATTCAATTTTTCACGGTTGCATACGGACATTATTGATCGCCAAGGATATTAAGCATACCTTCATAAATCAGTTTTAAAATTTGAAGAAATTATTTTTATTTGACTTTTTGGATGACAGAACACAGAATCCTGTATTTTTATTCATCATATGTAGCTTCTTTGATGAATTATTTGCAGATTTGAAATTTTCCGAGATATCGATCACTACAACCACCTACAGAAAAAGGTAATGGAGCGCATTCAATATTTTTCAAATGGTTTTCCGAGAGAAAATTATGAAGGTTTTCAAACTGCGACAAATGATAGTCTTTACAAAGCAACGATTGCAACAACCAACAATTATAATTAATAATTATCGCTTTTTCAGTACCGTCATGCCAATTCTGAACAGAGAAAGTTGAAAACAGAGATGGTAACAATAACTTTTACCGACTAAGTTTGTGTATGGAATTTTATTAGTTTGGCAGTGAATTCGAAAGTGAATGATGCATTTCGCGGCTTTCGATCTATGAATCGAATGCATCCGACTACTACATTATTCTAATGCATTTCTGTTGTTCGAACATTACGACTATACGTTAATTATGGTCGTAATTGGATGCATAATTATTTTTGATTTTCTACAACACTTCGAACAGTTTACGATGCTGGGGTATGTTAAGTTTACGAGTGGAAACGTTTCTTCGATGTTTATCTGGGCCCCCCATGAAGACAAAAATAAATTTGGAAATTCTTCACTTTGAAAGAGTGGGATTTCCATCCAGGGTTATCCATTTTGTGCTTCCGAAAGTAAACGTATTTAAAGCATCCTTTCATTTAGAATATCGATCAAAATTTTTATTTCAATATAATGCTTGGACCTTGCCATTATGCGTGGACTACAACATCATTTGAGTATCCTTCGCGTGATCACTTACAGGAGGTAATTTTCGATGACTCGGCCGCACATTTCGGGAAATAACTCACCAATAACTTGAAGGATGTTGGTTTTCAGATCGTCAATAGTGTGAAGATCTACCAGTTAGTTGAATTCTACTAGTTTGTTGAATTGGAATATGAGCGTGGCTCTTTCACCAAGTGACTACTCAGCAGTCTTCACAGTCTGCCCCCAGTGGCAGAAAGTGTGATAAGGATTACGCTACATCATCGCGCGAAGCAAGAACCTCTCCGAAGAGATGAACCCACCAGCTTCCAGTTTGGGCTTCAGGTCGAAAGCCTACAACCGTCTGACTGGTAGCAGCGAAGCACTATCTAACCTCTACTGGTTCTGCACGGTCAGTACCCGAGTTGTTTGGGACGCAACGCACACGCCGAAAGGGCTTCTTATCCATCCACCCGAACGCAGTCCCATGAACTAAGATAATCCCAAGATTGATGTCTCAATTGATCCTGGTACGAGCACCGTCAACACGGCCTGTACGTCATGACCCAAGTACCCATGTGAAGTCTTTCTATTGATCCTGGCATCAAGCACCAACGGACCGGCCGTTTCGTCGAGATCTACAAACCCTGAAACGTTACGCATTAGAACCAGGTTCAGGACAAGGCCGGTCGAAACGTCAAGTCCCGTTAAACCCTGAGTAATTTCATGAGAATATCCCGAACATGGGGGTCTGCGAACAGATAAATGAAATACCTTCCTAGTCCAGCATGCGGACTTTCAACCACCACGCCCTCGAATCCAACACCAATCAGGTGGCCAGGTGATACCAGTATCACCTGTGGGCATCCACCCTCTCGAGTATACTACATAACGCACTCGGCCATTGGACAGAAAAATCCGGAGATTTACTGCAATAGGGTAGAGTACGCTAGTTTTAAGGGAGAAGCCCTGTGCTGCGACAGACTCCCTGTCACTGTGTTAATCAACCGGCTCAGCCCTCCATTCCACCATAACGGCAAAACTAGGGCCCCATTCGAAAGATCTTCCACCACACAGGTCCAGTGACTGGCGCGAATGGCATTACGTTAGGCACCAAGACTTAATCCTCCATTTCACCGTATGAAACTAGGGTCCTAGTCTTGAAAAGCGCCCCCGGCACGCCAAGCTCTAATGCCATGGGGGCGTGTGTGAGGATCATCTGCATGAACACGATCCTTCGCATAAACCCAAAAAAAATCCAAAGGCGATAAATCACAAGATCTTGGTAGCCAATTAGCATCGCCGAAACGAGAAATTACGCGTCCTGGGAATTTTTCTTGCAATAAAGTCAAAACGGGTTGTATGTGTGGCTTGTTGCACCATCTTGCTCGAACCACATCTCTTCCAATTCCATATCAATAATTTCAGGCCAAAAAAAATAGGTAATCATTTGGCTATAGCGATGAGAATTGACGGTTTGAGTGACATCTTCTTCATTTCAGAAGAAGTACGGGCCAATCACTCCGCCAGACCAAAATGCACACCAAATAGTGACTTTTTGTGGATGTTATAGTCTTCCGCAGTTACATGAAGATTTTCACTGCCCCAGATGCGATAATTTTGATTGTTTGCATAGCCACTGACTGAAAAATGTGCTTCGTTGCTGAAGAAAAATTGTCATCCAAATGTTGTTGTTCAAGCACCAAATCGGCATATGTTCTACGCATTCTATGGTCAGCTGGCTTTAGTTCTTGTGTCAACTGACCCATATGTATGGGCCTTGAGACATCCATAACAGATGCAGCTTCTTCGAATCTTTTCACTGTGTTACCAATTGTACGCTCAGTGGACGATTATGTCGATCATAATCTGCCAGTAATACACGAAACGTACTGATTACAGAATCATTGTTTTTGTAATAAGTTTTCACAGTTTTCACACGTTCAACAGTAGATAACCGATCCATATTATTAAATGGCCAACCTTCAACTAAACATATGAGGCTTCGGATCACAGTTCTGTTCGTTAACGTCAAATATTACTGTAAAAACACGGATGACCGAAGTGTTGCCAGACTCGAAATAACCACTACTTCAAAATGAAAAACTCTAGATGGCCCATCCATTATTATGCAGAATCAGACGAGGTTCCATTCTTTCTGCCATATTTTTCACTATATATTTTGAAGACATCTTTAGGGGAGGCGTAGGAAGATTTAAAGGAGAGCATTCTCAGGAATGATGTCAGACTTTTAGATGATACAATTGTATTTGCATACTCAATAGATTCCAAAAGCTGATAGATAAGGTCTCAGAAACAAATAATAAATACTGCCTTGACATTAACAGTAATAAAACTAAACTGAGGATAATCAGTAGAGGCAACATGAGTGGTGCAAGTGTCTAAATAAACCAAAGGAAAATTGAACGAGTCCCGTAATAGAGTTATTTGAGCACCATCATAAGGGATAACTATCAGGAGATAAAAGCTCGAATCAGAAAGATAAGAAATATTTTCAACAAAAGGAACGGAGTATTTAAGAGTAACGGTATCATTTCAAACATCAAAATGCGCCACCTGAAATGCTATGTGTCTTCGATTCCTCTGTATGGTAAAGAGACTCTCATCAAGGAACCATAGGTCAAACTCGCTGCTTTCTTTGGCTATACAAAAGAATCCTGATGATATCATGGGTGCAGAAAATTGCCAACGTACATGTGTTCAAACGAACGTATAATATTTGAACCACATAATGAGGAACGAGCAGAAGTATCAACTGCTCCAGTGTTTATTGCAGGAAAAACGTGAGGGAAATGATCTTCTGGTAGAAGAAGAATATACTGGTTTAACAAGAGCTCCGTGGAATGGTTTTGGACACCAACCAATAAGCTAAAGCCTTGATGATCGTTCACATCTAAAACTAAGAAGAAGATTCAACCAAAGTTTGCTTCATCACTGATTAAAATTTTCAGATGAAATTACAAATGAAGAAACCACGTTTTACAAAATAAATTAGAATAATTCACAGACTTTGCTCCTATTTATGATGACCTGTCAAACAAAAATAACCTCAAAATAGCAGAAACTATCAAATTCGCTGTCACAGAAAACCGTGTTGGTATTTAAAGTCCTCCACCTCTATAAACCTAATAGCTAATGCTTTATATGGTGTAGTATATGTGATAATATATTAATACATAATTCTTACACACTTGCTCCAATACTGTTAACGATAATTTCTCGTTTGTTCCCATCCAACTAAAATGAATAATGCCCTACACCGACAGATTGCAAACTGACGTTACGCACGAATGCAACTAATGAGCGAAAATGCAGATTTGCAACATTGTCTGTCTTGTTCGTTATAGCAGAGAGGTGAATCGAAAAACGCTCGAAGTCCAACGGTATTTCACTGATGCAGGAATGCATACTTTTCATAATAAGACTATCCAGAGAATGTTCACTATAAAAGCGGGAACTAACTGGACCTTTCACCGCAGAAAATTTATCGTGCTGTAATACAGAATGGCTCCGTTTTTGTCCTCTTTGAGTTGGAATGATGGAGAATGCGACAAACAGAAAAGGAGGTAGAGCTGCAATATAAACCTACTTCAAAAAAGTTATAAAAGCTTCAAACCTCGTTCACTAATAGTTGAATAAATTTCGCTGAATTGTTGTTCTATAATTCCTTCTGGTTGCAAATATACAAGAGAATCATGAGCACGAAAACAGGGAACATGGTGAAAAGCACTGATGTGAAGTCAGGAGCTTTTACGCTATGGTTGGAACGTTAGAGTATGTAAGGTAGCGTTCAACGCTCACAAAATTTTTATTAATGTTTCTTATTATTTTTGACCTTGGATTCTTCATCACTGAGTCTAACCTAGTTGTTTAAGATCATTTGCGGCAAAATTCGAAAACTACAGATATATTTTGTCCCAGAAACTATAACAAATATTTCTGATGAAAAATAAGAATCACAATAACATCTGCACATAATTGATCCTCAATCTCATCAGAGTTTTTGAGTTGCTAAAGTATGGTTGGATTGTTAATATGCATATACTTTACTCTTTAGATAGCCCCAAACAATGAACTTCAACGATGTCAAATCTCAAGATTTCGGTGGTCAAGTGACTGGGAGATTCTGCGCCCAGGGTTTTGGTAGAAAATTTGTTATTCGTTTATTTTTGGTCGTATACCAATCGGAAAATATGTGGTGCTTCAAATGCTCTGTCCGTTTGAGTTTTTACCCTAATTGAATTTTGTACTCGTGCAGCGACAAATCTTTTGTCATTATTCAAATTTATTCACAATTTTTCCAACAGCACAATCGAAAAATTTACCAAGAATGCGAGAAGCGCTTTTTCTTACGAAATTTAAAGTATAGAATGTTTTATTCGAAAAAGCCAATTTTCTCCGAATAGAATGAAACTAAAAATAACTTTATTGTATTACCAAAATGGTTGCTCTGCTCATTTGGCTCTTTTTGGCACTCCAGTAAATGCATTTCTAAATGGAAGGTACATAGGAAGATTTGGTAAATTCTTTAGCATTATATAAGGATTAATTTCATTAAATCTAACTGTTAACATACGAATTAAATCTTGCCACAGTAAAAATCGTTTTTAAATTCGAATAAGAATATCCTCATATGACAGCTCGTAAACCAGACATTATAAATTTCGATTGTTTCGGTATTTATTGTTGAATCATCTTCAGTGCTGTGATGTGAAATGTTCGACGCATGCCAAACGATAAACGCTGGACCAAAATGTACAGAGGTAGCAGAGAAACTAGTTCAGTTCTTCGGATGGAGACACACCTACAATGTGGAAAAATTGCAGAGAAATGTATGTGGAAGAGCAACAACAAGAATTTCCATTACCAGGCCAACAAATCAGAAAAGTTCGACTGGCAAATTGAAACCGGTAAGAAGGGGGAAAATTAAGGTTATTTTTCAGGTTAGTTTTTTGAGGTGGCTCATACCTATAGCACTAAAATTACTTCTGAAAAAATGTGAGACATTCAATTCTCTATATTATAGTGAAGAAAATACAGGATGCTATATTTGAAAAAATCAAGAAATAAAAATTTGAATTTCTTCATATTTGGCTACTAATAATACCAAATCTTTCAGTTAAAAAATTTCTGATCAAATATGTTTTGGCAAACGGTGGAGAACTTTTAGCAGATTACTGTTTTTTTGGGGAGTACCCCTGTATATTAGAAAATAATTTCCGGAGATGTAGAAATTAAAGTACAAGGAGCCTGGTTTCGAACGAAATTATGTCTGGAAGCGCTATTGTAGGAGCCTGTATAAAGTAAACGTTTTTCAGATTTCTGATTATAATTTTTTATTATATACTTATTTTAAATACTCGCCTCTTGAAGTCATGCTATGACGAAACAATTGATGTTAAAACAATCAAATTTAGCAGAAGATGAAATTGTTTTTATTTAATTAATTTCAAATGTTTAAATTAGTTACTGATAATCACACAGGTTAATTCTGCTAACCTCACTACAAATTTTAATTTTATGAAATTTTTTCTCAAAAACTTTTTGAAATAAAATTAAATGAATGTCTTAGAATACGCAGTTTCAATTAAGTATTTAGTATTAAGAATTATAATCCAAAGAAAATTTAGAATTGCAATTCAAATTATCAAATAAATACTTGAAGGATACAAACGTTTGTTTCATGACGGTATTAATTTATCATATTGTGCATTTTTGGAGAGGAATTTGGTTTTCATAATACCGTTATAAAACAAACGTTTGTATCCTTCAAGTATTCATTCAATAATTTTAATTAATATTCTATATTTTATTTGGATTCTTTTATTCCTTTTGATGCTGTGTTAAGAGTGTTAATTATAAACCTACGTTCACTAAAATAATAAAAAGGGGTTTTATACTTGACAGAAGGATTACTTAAAAATTTCTTAAATATACAGATTTATTCTGTCCATCCTCCTACAAATTTTAATTCCAAAAAATATTTATTCAATAACTTTTTGAATTAAATAAAATAAATGTCTAAGAGCACACTGTGTCAATTTAGTAGTCATATCGAATTAAACACTTATCACATAAGTGAACTGAATGCAGATATTTGAACAAACACTAGAATGAAGTGAACTTTTAAAAATCCTACGTATTCTATGTTCGCCACAAAGCTTCACAAAGTTTGCGAAACAATTTATGGATTCCTTTAGAACCAAATGATAATATGCTATATGTTTAAACCAAAATATATAATTATTATATATACAATAAACTAATAAAATGATGTTTTACTTGATAAAAGGATTATTTAAAAAAAATTCAAATATCATACAGATTTATTCTGTACCTACAAATTTCAATTTAAAAAAATTTTTATTCGAAAACTTTTATAATTAGATTAAATAAATGTCTTAGAGCACATTGTGTCAATTTAGTAGACGAATTTAATTTAATTCTAAAAGTTTTTTAATGCAAATTTCTTCAAATTCAAATTTGTAGGAGGTTAACAGAATAAATCTGTATGATATTTAAAAATATGTCTACCAAATTGAAACTATTGTCTAAGGCATTTATTTAATTTAATTTTAAAATGTTTTCGAGAAAAATTTTCTATAAAATTAAAATTTAAAGCGAGGTTAGCAGCATTGATCTGTGTGATATTTAAATTATGAGTTTCACCTCAGCAATACATCGTCTATTTCGAAGTTTATTATATCCCTAGGAACAATAGAAACCAGGGAACAACTTAAACGTGACTTATCAATGACGCGAGATTTGTGAGAAACGAACAAAACTGACCAGTGAACGTGCCTGCACTATGTGACATCTCATCAAATACTTCAAGAATTTGTTAGTGGGAAAATACTGAGAAACATTACACTTTCCAGGTAACAGAGTTGAAATTACCCGAGGAATTTGAGTTCTTCCTCCATTACTGTCTCAACTTATCTAATGGCACAGATATCGACACCCAAAGGCCTTACTTATCAAGATAAAGTGGGTTTATAGAACGAAATTCTATGGTCGTCGGAGCGTGCAGAAAATCATTGCTGAAATTGCCGGTATAAAAGACTGCAGTTTGCTCGCATTGCAAAACAATAAATCACAATGTAAAAGGATATATTGAAGTCATTTGCGACTTAGAAGTAACTTAATCGATGGACTTCCGCTAATTGTGGATTGACATCAACAATTTTCTTTTTCTTTTGGTAGAGACAACTTTCAACTCAGTTGTTTTTCTTTTATATTCATCCAATCAGCTTCCAATATTACACATAATAATGATTAAGTGAGTCTGTTGAATAAGCGTCTGGAAAAATAAGTATGAGAACTGTCTAAAGCTGATACATTGCAGTTCTTTTGAAATTCTCATTTGCATATTTAACTATTGCATTGAAACTGTTTTAATTATTTAATTGGATAGGATTGATTCAAGGAGATTTTCACACGTGATAATGTTGAATATACGCCTATTTTTTTTAACTTGTATGGAATTCTCAAATGAGAAATGTATCCTTTGTTATGATACAAAAATTGATACATTTATCACGAAATTATAACATACAAATTCGATCACTTTTCCAGCCAATGAATTAATATGATGCTTTATATGATCTTTACACTAACAAGATATTTTTCCATGGAATCCGCAGAAAAGTTATATTTTAAAAAATAATTTATTTTCAAAGGTCCAAAATTTTTAGTTCGCATCTTATTCAGTATTGAAGATATTTGAGCAGAAAAATATTGGAAATTAATCAAAATCTGCTAATAACAGTTTATTATTTATACAATAATATTGTTAGTGGATCATTATTATTATTATTGCGTTAATATCCATATTTGGGTATTAATCGTTTTAAATGTTATATTTAACAACATAATTCGTATTTCCACATATTTATTAGAATATAATAATAATATATGTTTATTTGAACACATAAATACATTGTATAATAATTTAAGATTAAAAATAACTTATGTTTGTTTCGCTACATAGTACTTCAGTAATTATATTTTGAAAAATTAATTTAATCAGTCGTGAATATATATTATAGAATATATTACATGAAATATTCTGTTTAAATGGACTAATTAATACATTATCAAATCCATTAATCAATCCTTGAAATAATTCCACTTGTTCAAAATCATATAATTATAATTTCGAAATTTATATTTATTATATTGAAAATAAAAGTTACACCCTCATAGGTTGAAATACAAGGTGTCCCAACGATAATTTGACATCCTCCACAGAACTCAGAAACGATGAATTTTCGAAGATTTTAAAAAATAGGTCAACTTCTCTTTTGAGAGGGTCGAATTTCCATCATGAATTCGTTCCGAAAAAAACACCCCCATGAAGGCATCAACCCCCAACATTTTTTGGATAGGGAAGAGATTTCGAGTGTTGGTTAGTATGAAAGTTATTTATGTTCTGTGCACAATCCAGTTAAAATTTTGAAAATCGGTTCACTATTCACAAAATAATGTAATATTGAACTTGCCGTCAAAAGGTAATGTGAACAGACAATTGAACCGTCCAAACTCAAGAACCTAAGAGTTTTGAAGAATCGAAAAATAATTTTTAAGTTCTGTATTAGGGAGAAAGAATTCTTATGACGACATTGTTCCGAAAAAATCACCTGAGGGTATCAACAACCTTCAATCTTTTTTGAATAGGAAGGAGATAGGCGGATGTGTTTTAGTTATAAAACTTTTTTTGTTCTTTAAACATCCTAGAAGAAATGCTTTCAATTGGGTATGAATCTGAGAGCGTCAGATGAACATCGATAAATCATAACGCTCAACTGAACTGAACTCAAAGCAATCTTCATGAGTAAGTAATATGCGCAATCAATTTATTATCTCCTTTCCATTTTTATAGCCGCTGAAATCACCGGAATGAAATATATAAATATAATTATAGAATATATAAAATGTATAATAGTATCTTCGTCTCATTTTCTCTAACTTTCAAATCTTGTATGCCCAGGTAGAAATTCTTCTGCTCAGTCCAGTGTTGAATGAAAACACAGGTGGTAGTGCGCACTAAATCCGTCGGTATTCTTCTAAGAATAGTGCATTTCGTACGTTTACCATGAGTTTTGGATTATTTGTGAATTCTACCGAGAAATGGTGAAAGCTTTCAAACAGTGTGCCAATTTCGAGACTATTTTGGAAATCGATGAAAATTTAGACACCGTAAGCTGCATTGACATAGTTTGATTAAACATATTGTTGTGAAGTGTTGAACCAGTTTCTTCTGTTGATCTACGCATACTTTGCTCACTCTAATATCTTATGGAATCAGTTTCCATAGTTTTTGCTGTATATTGCATTTTGTAACACTTTAATCTGATTCTTTCGATATTCTTGAGTGTTTTCTCAGTTTTTTTGTAGTACTAACTGTTATTTTTAACTTTTTCTGACTTCAATTCCGTTTATTTTAGATTTTATCCAACGTTTTATTTTCAATTTGGCTTCGAGGTGTTTTATAAACTTATTAACCTATAAATATACTACATATTTTGAAAGTTTTATTTCGTATTAAAAATCTATGTATCAGTTCTTCCTAGCGCTCGATTTCATCTAGTAGTCCACCAATTTTTTTATTTTGCTTGTCACGTTCTTTATAACTCAGGAACGACTAATTGTACTTTTCACATCTTGGAATAATACATCTTAGGATATCTTAGAATATCTCTAAAAGTGCGTATAGAATGATTTATCATGACAAACTTCAGAACTTTATTTCATTAATTTTACATCATTTCGAAAAAATTCAGTATTAATTTTCTAACAAAATCCGAAATTTTGATCTTACTCTTGCAGCTGATATTTGAATAACATGGATGCAGCAGTAGAATAATTTTTTCATGAGACTCCATAATTATCTTCATGTTTTTAATCCTTTTTAAATTAGAGTGTAACACCACTGTGTCGTATTTAATCGAGTCTAAATGCCACTGCTAAGTTCGTTAATGGGCAAAATGGGTTCAGTAGTTTCGCAGTTATTCTTCTTGAAAATTTTTCATATTTTTTTCAATGTTTTTTAAATTACAGACTTGATCGATCAGAAATTTAGCATTTAGAAATAGAATATTAAGGTGCATGTTCGTGCAAAATTTCGTAAGGATCATGTAATTAGAAGATCAAACAAATCATTTTGTTAGGATTATGGGTGATATGAAGATGAACTAGCGTGCAAAGTTCCCGACTTCACCTTAATGCTTTTCACCTTTTTTATTGTAAAATAAGTTTTTCATTCAAAATATGTATGTGTTTTTTTGATTTAAATAAGAGCACGTCAGAAGAAATTTAATTAGGCTACACAATGAGTTAAACATTACGAATGGTTTCTTCTTAATTAGTGGGTTCGGGTCTTAGGACGTAAGTAAACAAATACAGATGACTCATAGAGGTGGATCTTGACCAGGTAGAATATATCTTCAAATGGGAATTCCTAATCATACTCTCCTCGAACGAAGATGGTTTTGGGAAATCCGACCTTGAAGAACCGTTCAAGAAGCCAACCAGAATTATTGCTCTGGCTTGATTCGACCATTAAAGTTATGGACAAATTGGATGTTTATATAAACAACTGATTTCTCATTTCAGTAGCGACAGCGTTCATCTTACGAGTTCGTTCACATCCGTTTCTTGAATATTGACGGTATAACTGATACCTAGAAGCCTCTGACATGCAGATCGAGCGATCCGGAGTGCCTGCTCCAGTCAGCAATTTAATTTGCACCATCTACCTTCATTTTCTAAAGCTGCGTCTACACGACATTGTCAGTTTTAGAGTGACAAGTCCACAGTTTTATTGGTCTGTTTTTCCAATTTATTTATAACAATGTGAATCATTAGTTAATTAAATATAGGGTGTCCCAACGAAAATTTGACCCCCTCAGAACTCAGAAACGAAGAATTTTCGAAGATCCAAAAAAAACTTCTGTTTTGAAAGGGAAGAATTTCCATCATGAATCAACCCCTAACATTTTTTTAATAGTAATATTGTAATTTAAACTTACACGTCCGTTTTTGTTGGACGTTCCCTATCATTACAGATCTGGTGTATTTGAATGTATTGGGCTTCTCATAATGTTCAATATCAAATTGCTTAAAAAATCACCGAATTTTAAAACTTCAACTAGGATGTTAAGAGAATAAAAAGAGCTTTTCAACTAAAACACATCCGCCATCTCTTTCCTATTAAAAAAAATGGGGATTGTTGCTATCCGCAGGAGGTTTTTTCGGAACAATGTCGTCATAGGAATTCTTTCTCCCTAATACAGAATTTGAAATTTAATTTTGGATTCTTCAAAACTCTTAGGTTCTTGAGTTTGGGCGGTTCAACATCTCCTTTTGACGGTAAGTTCAAATTACATTATTTCGTGAAGAGTGAACAGATCAAAACCGAAGTTGACTTGTTTTTTTAAATCTTAGAAAATTCTTCGTTTATGCGTTCTGGGGGGTCAAATTTTCGTTGGGACACCCTGTACAGTTAGTTTCCCACTGCTGACATAGTAAGTGACGACATTGATTTGATTGAAGTACTTACTGGGATAGATTGAGGTACTATTGACAACGGGAAGTAAGTGAAACCTTACGTCCCTAGGGAGGTAATATGCACGATTTCAATTGCCAGCTGATGTCTTCATTTTGGAAAATTACGTGTCTAAGAACATTTTTACGAAAGGGAATCATTGTTTCAGTAATCCAGTCCATTCACTGTAACAGTTTTCATTCACTCCACACTGCTCCTGCGGTTATATTCTCAGTATATTTGACTGGATAAGCAAAAGTTGGACCCTTGATATCACTTGGTTGTCCAAGACCTTCAAATTCATTGATTAATTTCTCAGTAGCAAAGCCACAAGTCCCTTTATGATGACCAAAAGCAATATGAACTTCACGGATGTATAGTGAATTTTCACTATTTCGTTGCTTTGTGCCTGTGTAAATCGATCCATTTTTTATAACTTCACAATTTTCACTTGTCAAATAAAATATCCCCGTGGAACTTCCAAAATTAAGGCCCTTTTTGGAAGACCTGATAGTTTAAAACGTTGAATTTTTTTTCTGGTCACAAAAAAAAACAATATTCGAGAAAATATAAACAAAAAAAGATTTCAGAAATGATGTATGAATCCAGCTAGTCGATACTCAAAACCGCAGTGGCGTAACTAACTTCAGTTAACGAATTCGAATTTATAAAATGCGGATCTAACTGAAAACACGATTTTTCAGCTGGACGGTCAAACGATCGAATAACTCTGCTGTCAGCATACTCGAACAAATCGATTTTGTTTTACTTATCATGTAATTAATGTTTTCCATGATTAGGTACGCCAACTAAAGTCTTTTTTTGTCCTTGTTTTATCGCCCTGTATAATTATGAAGATAATTGGATACCCTAGGTAGTGTAATGAGGAGGTGCTCACTTTATTAGGTGATTTCAGGAACGCCTTCTCTGAACGACTGAATTCATAATTAAAATAGGCTATATAGCGGATACATTAAATAAATTTCGCTTCTTCCAGGCTTCGATTGCCTTGGTAGTGTTTAAAATGAAAAGCTTCGAAGCCAATCTAGAGTTTATACGTGATCTGGGGGAGCAGTTTTTATTTTATAATGGTTTATCTCATAATCTCGTTGCCAACTTCAAGAAAAATCAAGAAGAATCATAGAACAATAATCCAGAAAAACTATCAACATAATCACTTTTGATTGATATTGACCTGCATTATTCACATTTATCTCATATTTTCGATAAAGTCGATTTAGCCTTATATTACATTTTTTTAAAGCTTCAGCACATGAAATTCTACTTTAAGTGCAAAATTAAGGACATATTCCGTGTTCGACGTTTTTATCCGTTCTAAGAATCGCAAAAGCCGAGATGAATTGACAAAATGAAGCGCAGTAATCAAACTAATTAAATTTGAAGTTATTCGTCTTTAAAAAAAACCCTTTATCACACTGAGTGAGTGCTCAAGCTATACTTATTTCACCTTGATAATGTATGTCAGTTTATAATGCGGTGAGAATGTACGATATATATATTAATTAAATTTAAATATTATTTATATTTTTTTCCAACAAAAGATGTTTCATTATTTTCACCTAGAGAAGTCTTATAACTGACCATTGAAGGTTATTCCTAAAATATGCAGAACATTTTATGGACTCCTTCAATATGTAATAAGTGTAAACCAAAATATATAATTTTTATATATACAATAAAATAATAAAATGAGGTTTTTTCTTGATAGAAGAATTATTACAAAATTTTAAATATCATACAGATTTATTCTGTTAACCTCCTACAAATTTTAATTTCAAAAAATTTATATTCAAAAACTTTTAGAATTAAATTAAATAAATGTCTATGGAACACACTGTGTCAATTTAGTAGACATATAGAATTAACACTTATTACATAGTACTAAAGTGAATCAAAGAAATATAAATTGTCAACTAAAAATTATTAAATGAATACTTGAAGAGTACAAAATTTAGTTTCGTGCCTTGTTTTATGAAAACTAAATTCCTTTCCAAAGATGCAAAACATAACCTCAAGAACTTCTTCAAAAACAATTTTTTAAAGGAACTTATTTTGAGCAAGTTGTTTTTTAAGAAGTTCCTGAGGTTATGTTTTGCATTTTTGGAAAGGAATTTAGTTTTCATAAAACAAGGAACACAACAAAATTTTGTACTCTTCAAGTATTTATTTAATAATTTTTTAATTGACAATTTATATTTCTTTGAATTCTTCTATTTCCTTTGGTAGTGTGTAATAAGTGTTAATTCTATATGTCTACTAAATTAATACAGTGTGTTCTTAAGACATTTATTTTATTTAATTCTTGAAGTTTTTGAATAAAAAATTTTTTGAAAATTAAAATTTGTAAGAGGTTAACATAATTGATCTGTATGATATTTAAATTTCTGAAAAAAGGATTTAACAGTTTCGTGTGGATTTTCGTCAATCCAAATTCTACCATGCTGTTTGTTTTTCATAAAACAAGGAACGAAACAAAATTTTGTACTATTCAAGTATTTATTTAATAATTTTTTAATTGACAATTTATATTTCTTTGAATTTCTTTTATTCCCTTTGGTTGGTGTAGGAAAAAATTTATTTGTTATATAATTCATCAACTTTATCGTATATAAATATTAATTTTTGTGCAACTAAGATCCTTAAAATGTCCACAATATGCATAAGAGATTATTTAATAATAGTGAAAAAATATGTGACACTAAAAATTTGCAAATGTTATCCTAGAATGTTTTTTAAATTCTGTTAAATTTATAATTTTTTTGAGTCTTACTTGATAAACGTTGGACGAACAAAAAAATTTTGAAAATCTTTACAAAATGATTGACATTAATTTCAATACAATTTCCAGAAAAAGCTTCTTCGTTTAATGATATAAAGGAACAAAGTTGTGCAAACGTTGCTTTTTCCTTACTAAAAATTATTCTTTGAAATTTAAAAATATTTTCGAGCCTTCTCGATAAAGGTTAACACATTGAAAATTAAAAAATGTCCAAGGGTAACTTTCTTCGTTTAATGACATTAACAAAATATATATTTTATACTCAATAAAGTTGAGACAGCGTTGTTTCGTCCTTCCTGAGAAAATATTTTATGAATTCTATAAAATTAAAACATTTTTTTGAGCCTTGTCGCTAAATTAAGAAATTAAAAATCAGGAAATTCCGAACGTCTTCAGAAAAAGATTGAAATTGAATTCAATTCTTCGTCCAGAAAAACCTTCTTGACATAAACAAAATATCTTCTATTTTATAATCAATAATGGTTCATCCAAGAAAATATTTATTAAATTTAATAAATATTCTTCGGCCTTCCTGATAAAGGTTAAATTAACAGATTGAAAATCAGAATGTTCTAAAAACCTGATACTTGCTGATCACGTTATAGTAAATATATTTTATGTAGCTTAATATAATATTTTTTTCCTAGACAACATCTCCGATTAAATTATCGAACTGAAAATTTGAAGTGCCGAGAGAAGAGAATGAATAGAATTTGCACCTTTTCTTCCAAGTTGAACCATAAAGCTCATGCCGACATTCCGTTCGACAACGTCGCTGAAAATTTCATCATACTTCCCTCCCCCTTTCTTCTTTGAAGCAACACCGACCGATTCGATAAATCTTCACACGACCGTCTTCAATCATTACTTTCACTAAGATCTAGATCCATTTCGGCATCGATTTCATCATACATTCAACTCTCGCATTCCCCAGAGCTATCACGCCTTCCAAATGCTTAAAAATCGATGGTCAAGTTCAAAAGATTTCACTTTTACTGTCGCGAATATCGCGACAGAGAAAACAATTCTACCCGAGTTTACTGACCCTTATACTTTCCTTTTTTCAGATTGATCGTATATGGGACTAATTAGTTATATAAGATTTGTATTCGGAAGCCATCAGCTGATGATGAGAAGAATCATTGTCGGCTTATAATATATCAACGTTCGAATGGCCGTTAAATATTCCAGATTTATATCAATTGTGTTTTCTGTATTCCGTATTTCCCAACAAAATGATTCATGAAATATCATCATCATCATGAGCCCGTACAATTCCCATCCGGAACAAGGGCCTCTCCAAATTTCTACCACTGTTCCCTATTTTGAGCGATTTATGTCCATAATATTCCTTTCTTTTTCTTGATAGAATCCTGCCATCTTGTAGCTGGACGATCACGGCTTCTTCTATCATGTCTTGGATACCATTCCTGCACCAACTTGGTCCATTCTTCAGTTGACATCCTTGCTATATGGCCAGCCTAAGTCCACTTTTACTTGAACAGTTCTTTGCCTACATCTTTTATTTGTATTTTCCTTCTGATATCTACATTTCTATTTGGTCTTTTAATTTGATTCCTAATGAACTTCTTTCCATTCTTCTTTGACATACTTTTAACTTTTCTGTTTGGTTTTCAGTCAGGGACCAAGTTTTGGCGCTATGTGATAAAACAGGCAGTACACACTTATTCATCATTTCCCTCTTGATATTCATGAGAAAGTCACCCTCTGGATAAACGCAAGTGACCATTACTGACTCCAAGCTTCTCTTAATCTCTTTGTTCTGACTTTGTTTCTGATTTGTAAAAGAAACTACCTAGCCAAGATGACAATATTTCTGAACATAGTCAATGGTTTTATCATTCATTTTTATTTCTCTTTGCTCAATGTTTGTCATTACTTTAGTTTTGGTTTCATTTATCGTTAGTCCAGCTTCTCTACTATGAGTATTCAGGTCATTCAGCATTTGTTGAAGTTCTTGGCTTTCTGAAAAACGGACAATATCGTCCGCGAATCCAAGATTAGATAAATACTTTCCATTGATTTTGATGCTTTGTTCATTTCCCCAATCAATGTTTCTGAATATTTGCTCTAACAATGTTGTAAATAGCTTTGGGGTAATGAGGTCTCCTTGACGTACACTTTTCTCGATTTTAAAGGGCTTTTCTACATTTTCAAGTTTTTTACTGAGCAATTGTGATAAATTTTTTGTAGGATATAAATATATGATTCTGGTATACCTTGATTGATTAGAGCATTTATAAGGTAGGTATGATGCACCATATCAAAGGCCTTGAAGTAATCTACAAATGCTAGTTTCAGTTTTTTGTTGTATTTTTTGTATTTTTCTATGACCTGGGTTGCGGTGAATAGGTAGTCCGTAGTTGAGTAGCCAGTTCTAAATTTTGCTTGCTCAGGTGGTTGATTTTCATCCAAAATGTTGGTTATTCTTCTCGAAATGATTTTTGAGAACACTTTGTAAACAGTTGACATTAAGCTGATTGGGCGATAATTTTCAATGTTTGTTTTTGGCCCTTTTTTATGTAAATGTACGATTTCGCAAGTAGTCCACTCTTCTGGTAGGTTTTGGCTGACTTTATTAAATATATGAGTCAGTGGTATTGTGAGTTCTTCTGCTATAAACTTCAACAATTCGTTTGATATTCCGATTCTATAATGGTACTTTATCCATAGTGTGATCTAGTATCCTCTCTTCTATATTAGGACCATCATTCTAGTAAAGGTTTCGATAAAATTCAGTTGCAATATTGAGTACTTTTGCTCTATTTCTAGTTGTTTCGCCCTCACTTCTTTTTGAAGCCATGGTTTTCCTTGTGAACGGTCTTTTCTGATTTTCTTTATGGATTTAGAGGATTCCATTATTATTTTAACATTCCCATATTTACTTTTTCTTAAATGATGTCTAATAGTTCTTTTTGTCAGTTTGTTAAGCTCAGCGTATTCAACTTTATTTCTATCATTGAGGTCTCTGAGTTTCTTCTTTTCTTCCCTAATATCTATGAAATCAATTGTTTCTTTACTTAGTGTGTTATTTCTGATTTTATTTGTCTCACATTTTTTAGTTGCTTGTTTTAGTTGTTTTGTTAATATTGCGTAGTTACCGCGAGTTGTTGTTTTCCTTCTAGATGATGAAGGAATTTTGTTATTTCAGTTTTGAATTTGTGTTTGTCTACGTTTTCTTGAACTATTTCTTTCCATCCCATTGTCCAGTTATTCCAATGGACAACCTCAGCAGTCTGTGGTCACTATCAAAATTAAATTGGTTTAAAACCTCTTCATCAAATAAACCGAATCCAAACAGAAATTCTGTTACAAATTTCAATTTTATAAAATTTTTTGAAAATTAATTCAAATAAATGCCTTAGAAACACTATTTCTTTTTAGAAGATATAATATATATAATTAGCACTCATCGTACAACATCAAAAGGAAATAAAAGTATCCAAAGAAAATATAGAATATTGATCGAACTTATTCAACAAACTTTTAGCGGAGACAGTACTGTTTCATAGTGGCATTATGAAAAACAAATTCTAGTCTAAAAATTCCCAACATAAACTTCTTCATGAAATTCTTCGAAACAACCTCTATAAGAGACGCTTTCAAAAATATGTAGCACATATGTTATAAAGTACAGAATAGCCAAGAAATTTTTCCCGAGGTCAAGATAAAACAGATGGAATTTTTTGAAACGATACTGGAAAAAGAAAATGAAAATAGTTCATTTTTAAACAGTATCTCATTCACTGATGAGTCATCGTTTTCCTTGAACAGAAAACATAACCCATCAGTGGTACGATATTGGTCCATGAAAATATTTCTGTGTGTACCCAGTATCCACAAAAACTTAATGTTTCGACTGGGATCCTGGGAAATTACATGGGGCCGTTCTTTATCCGTGGTAACCTTAACGCTTCCAAATATCTGGAACTGTTACAGAACCAAATTATTCCGACAACTCCCAATCAATTTCGATTATATCTGGTTTCAACAGGATGGTAGTTCAAGTCACAACGCACGAGCAGTCACGTAATATCTCAGAACCACTTTTTCGGTTCGTGTGATTTCTTCAAATGGCCACCAAGATCACCGGATTTATCTCTCAATGATTCTTTTTCTTTGGGGATATATGAAAAACTCGGTTTATGGACATGAGATCGATCGAGCTACAAATATTATTGAATTAAGGTTAAAAAGAATTACTAATAACAAATCTACCAGTAGCCCTGAGCTGGCCACCTATCGTGCAGATATAGCCTAAGAACTTTCAAACAGAAACACGCAACAAAACACCTTAGTCGCATTTCTTGGATGTTCTTGTTATACACTCACTTTGTCAAGTTATCATACAGATATTATACTCGTAGTGCAAAAAGCAATTTCTTACCGAGATTAAGCCATTCTTTTCAATACGGTATGATATGCAATTTGCATTCACGATAGGAATAATATCGACGGAATTCATTGTTGAAGGCTGGAATTAATTGTGTGAAATATACAGAGATGTACTGAGGATCTCGATTAAAAAAATGAAACTTTCTTTGAAATTTGCCACGTGTTATTTAATTACTTCTAAATAATAAAGCTCTGGGTCAATAATTATACTGTGTAACTAATATCAAGTAGATTAGTACAGACATAACACACCCATAGCGCACATATCTGCTCGTTAATCCTCAGACCTCGAATAAATTTAAGTACTAAAATGTTATTTTATTCTCACAGTTCATTTTTTCAAGCAAGAAAAATTTTAAAAAAAGGTTTACTGAATTCCAAATTCACAGTTTACCGATTTGAATAAAAAGTTTAGGCAATAAATATTCTATATGTCTACTAAAATTGGAACAGTGTTTTTCAAGGCTTTCATTTGAATTAATTTTAAAAAGTCTTTAAGAAATTTTATGAAATTAGAATTTGTAGAGGTATAGCAGAATTAATCTGTTTGATATTCAAGATATTGAAAAAGCCTTCTATCGAGTAAAAAACCCGCCTTTTTATTATTTCACTAATAGTTGTTGTTTCAAACATTTTTAATATCATACAGATTAATTCTGTAAAGCTCCTACAAATTTTAATTTCAAAAATTTTGTTTATTCAAATACTTTCAGAATTAAATAAAATAAATGTCCAAGAACACACTGTGCCACTTAAGTAGACATATAGAATTAAACACTCATCACACAGTACCAAAGGAGTAAAAGAATTCAAAGAAAAATAAATCATCAATTAAATCTACTAAATAAATACTTGAAGGGGACAAAATTTTGTTTCGTTCCTTGTTTTATTAAAACCAAATTCCTTTCCAAAAATGCAAAACATAACCTTAAGAACTTCTTCAAAAACAACTTGCTAAAAATGAGTTGCTGAACATCTTCAAACAGCAATTTAGAATTATTACAACGGAAATTCATCAGTCCTACTTCACATTTAAAAAATAAAAATAATTAACAAAATATATCTTACCATAGACTTAATGCAGAATGTTCTGATACCTATCTACATTCAGTATGTATGGTAAGATATACTTTGTTAATTATTTTTATTTTTTAAATGTGTATGTATGATTTTCCGTTGTAATAATTCTAAATTGCTTTTGAGATGTTCTGCATGTTTTAGGAATTTCTTTAAGGAACTTATTTTGACCAAGTTGTTTTTGAAGAAATTCTTGAGGTTATGTTTTGCATTTTTAGAAAGGAATTTGGTTTTAATAAAACAAAGAACGAAACAAAATTTTGTCCCCTTCAAGTATTTATTTAGTAGATTTAATTAACAATTTATATTTCTTTGAATTCTTTTATTCCCTTTGGTACTGTGTGATAAGTGTTTTATTCTATGTCTACTAAAGTGGCACAGTGTTCTTAGACATTTATTTAATTTAATTCTAAAAATATTTGAATCAGACCATTTTTTGGAATTAAAATTTGTAGGAGGTTAACAGAATAAATCTGTATGATATTTGAAATTTTAAATAATCCTTCTATCAAGTAAAAAACCTCATTTTGTTATTTTTCTGAGAGTAAGAGATCCCTGATAAGCTACAAAAATAAAGTGTGACTTGTTCTCTGATGAGCACTGAAATTCATTGCATTTTTTCGTCGTTTTAATTTCGGAAAAATCAGAATGTACCTTGTAAAACATGCTTTCGTTTCTCTGTCTGTTCTTGAGAGGATGTGCGGACAAAGACATTTCGGTTAAATAAATTAATTTCACGCTCCACTGTGCGCTGTATAGTCGTCGTTCCTACGAAGCTTCGTACTTTAAGGTCTGCTAAGCATGTCCTTGAAAGACGACCGGCAGGATCCTCGGTTCTTGAGTAAGAATCAGGTGTATCTAGAGACCTGGAGACATAGATTACACTGGCCATCTTCCTGCGCCGTCGTAATGATTCACTTATACTTAACGACTTGAGAATGACTCCCAGTCAGTTTTATTCTTCGGGAGGTAATTAGGGATGGGAACTTGCTACGAATGATTTTTTAATTGGGAAGATTCCTATTCAGAAATTCTACTCGAGATCATGAAGAGATCCGAGAATACCATCTCTTCTAAATAGTCCAAGAGACGACCTTCGATGTATCATGATCATTACTGAGTTACTTTCTGAAAGGGTAGGGAGGTTAGGTGACAGTATACAAATAAATCTCTACACTTGCATGGTGAAATCTTGAAAAGGAGCTTGTCCCAATAATTATGCGTTTATTGGCTACTACAAACGCACAGGGGGGCAAATTTGCGTCAAAAATTTGAGTTCTTATTGAAAAAACTGGTTACACCTTTAAGACTGATCGTATTGTCTGTCCATTACTGCCATTACTTTCTTGAATCTTATGTCTAGCGTAACAATTCTTGAGAAAACTCATCTGAATTAAAGTGATCTTCGATTCCCTTTAATTTTATACCAATTCATAAGACCGGAGATGCTGGTGAGCCAGATCATGTAACATTAATCTTTATAGGTATAAGTCAGAGGTAACAATATCTGCAGAATACTGTGAGTTGTGTCATTTTGACGTTTTCAAGTTTGATTTGACCAATTTCGCAGCATTTCTCATCTCTAGTCTCAGTGAGAAAATTTCTTACCTTCTATGAAGCAAGTGTTTCCTTGCTTCTGAATCAATGCTATGTCTTTGAAGCCTTGATCAAGTAATGTCGCACCTTCAAAAACCTTCTCTTTTCAACCGCTATGCGTGTCTTCGACGTGAAACCAGTAATGATACTTTCTTACACTAATAGTAGCCTTTTCGTAAGTTTTTGAGATAATTTGATGAGCCTAAGCAGTAGAGTTCTCCAAATTGAAGCAGATTGAAGTATTTGCCGAAGTTTTCAATCTAAAACAATATTACGAAGCAGACATATTTTTATGGTTTTATATTGACAGACACCTAAGTGTATTGCATTGACATTTATTCCGATCACCACTGATCTGAAAAGCAATCTTCATACAGTTTCAATCTATTATGTAACACTGTCGACCCTTTATGTTAACAAAACAATAACGTCTGTGTTTTACTTGCGTTTTCCCCCAAAAAATGCCCCCCTTAAAACTATAAAATAGATGTCAAATTATCGTTTAGTCTATTAGATGCCAAGTTAGGTTCAAAACAATGAAGCATAATATAGAACACGGGAAATTTGATATTTGTCAAAGACTTACATTAAATACAATAAGTCCCAACATGCGGGACACCTAACACAATATTTCCAGCAAAGGTCAGAGCACTCCATATCCTTATTCTCTATGGATTACCATTAAGATATTTCATGACATGATGTCTGCTTGGAGCTCAATTAACGCAGCTTAGGTAGTAAAAAGCAGGTTTTGTACCAGCGAATCAAAAGCTTTAGAATGCGATACTTGTTTTTTTAGTTAATGCTCTACATCTTCTATCCAATTGAACAAAGCTATAAACCCACTGTGGAATTATCTAAACCTTGATTGTGCCAGGGGTAGAGACTATATTTGAGGAGAAAATTACTAATTAGAACAGAAGACAATTCTTGTCAGTTTTGTTTCGATACTTTAGAGAATACCATTATAGTTTACACAGTTACCTACATCTATTTGTTATTTTTTAACCGTTACCAAATGCAGCAGCTCCCAAATTATCCCGCCTTTCTACGTTCCCTTTATGTCATTTACAGTCAGACTTCTCGCAGAATAATTTCATGATTGGATAATAGATTCTTTTTCTGATTTAATCCAAATCTTCTTAACCGTTTGAATTATTTTTTGCAGAGTCCAGCGTCATGGGTGTCAGTCCACAATCTTCAAAGTCAGGGAGGCGGAATTTTAGATCCAGATGATAAACTTTGCGACGTTGTCGACGACAGGGAACAGATTCTAGCTACCTTCGAGGATGGCGACGGCCCTCACCATGGTGGAGGGGATGGGGCAAGCGGAAGTTCTGTTGGTACCGGAAGTCCGGATATATTCCACGTAAGTAGATTTTATCGCGAAGCTTTAGGTTAATAAGAAACCGTTGGTGTATCGAAGGTATTTTTTGCTCACCTGTACCAGAACAACTGAAATGAAAAGAATTGAACGAGAATATTCGTTCAGTCTTCAATAGATAGAAAATCATTTAAACGTAGTATTAAACAGGAAAGCTCTAAGATAGATAAAATCTAAGCAAACCAGAGATATCTATGGAATTATTATTATTTTTATTATTATCCTGATACTCCTAGATCTTCTGCGAAGATCCCTCAGAGGCTTTTTCAGCTTGTGGGAGTTAGGAGTTGTAGTTGTAGGAGAATGACATCAACCATGTTGAAGGAGATTTTTCCGTGCATTGAGGTACCATTATGTAGTATGCTCACCAACTGTCTAAAACAGGGGCACTTTGCGGGTCAGTCGAGGAAGGCTAAAATAGTACCTGTCCATAAAAGAGGAGATATAGAATTACCAGAAAACTATCGCCCAGTATCGATACTTCCTGTGTTCTCAAAATTGTTTGAGATAATAATAAAAAATAGATTACTGAGTTTCTTCAAACATCACAAAATTTTCTGCAAACAACAGCATGGGTTATTGATGGACAAATCAGTGGAGACGGCACTGAAGGAGGTGCTTGAAAATATAGGAGAAGCTTTTGATGGGGGACAAAAATCTAGTTTACAGGCATGTGAGTTATCCAAAGCTTTTGATAATATTTCACACTCTGTGCCTTTAAACAAGCTTGAATACGATGGAATCAGGGGTGAGGCTCTTGGCCTGATGAAAAGTTATCTGACAAACAGGATGCAGAAAACAAGCTTGGGACGCAGGTCTTCTTCTTGGGAGAATGTGAGTCATGGTGTACCGCAGGGTTCTGTGTTGGGCCCCCTTTTGTTTGTGATATGCACGAATGATTTGCCAGCTAATGTGAAATCAGATCAAACCGTCCGCTTCGCTGATGACACTTCTTTTCTGAATAAAGGGATGGACAACCAGGAATTGGAAGAGAAAGACAAGAAGACACTAAAGAAATCCAGGTATGGTTCAGCGCAAACAAAATGATGATGAACAGTGATAAAACACAAAGACTACTGTTTGAACCAAAGATGTCTTCGGACAATCACATGAGGCTACTTGGAGTCTTTTTGCAATCAAATCTCAAGTTTTCTGTCCACATTGATGAAATGATTCCTAAGTTGTCAAGAGCTACCTATGCAATTAGGAGAATGAAGCAAGTAGCGGAAGTTGAAGCAGCCAAGATTACTTACTTCAGCTACTTTCATAGTGTCTTTAACTTTGCCATTCTTTTCTGGGGGGATTTCTCTGAAAGTAAGAAAGTATTCATAAAACAGAAGCAGATACTGAGAATATTATGTGGCGTAAGTAGTAGATATAGTTATAGAGAGCTATTCCCCAAAGAAAAAATTCTTACCGTGACGTCCATTCTTATACCTGTGTAATGTACATCCATGTACCTGTGTAATGTACATCCATGATAATAAGGACATACTATTGAAAAATAACTTTAATCACAACTATGATATAAGAAACAAAAACAACTACATTATACCATACCATCGTATAAAAGTATCACAGTTAAATGTAAGTCATCTAGCTGTAAAAATTTTCAACAAACTACCGTCCAGAATGAAGGAATTAAATCGAATAAAGCCCAAGAATGAACTGAAATCTCTCCTAATGAATAAAGCATACTACTCAACACATGAATACCTGAATGATACTTTTTAATATTATATTTTTATGAAAAACGTTATCTGGCCAAATTCATTTATTTATTGTTGTTTGACTAATATTTTTTTTATAATTTTTTTATTTCATATATACTTATGTGTCTTTTTAGACAAAATTGTACCTGACTCCCCACGCAATTTTTGGTGGGTTAAAATTTATTCATATTCTATGATATGTACTGTATTGGGAATGAATAAATTATTATTATTATTATATTATTATTATAGTTCAGTTTTCCTCTTATTTATTATAAATATATTGAATGACAAAAAGAGGCGGGAAAATAAGCTCACTTGCATTTTAATGTTAATATACATATGTTCAATGTCCAAATGATTGCAATTTAGACTCATTCAACATTCGATCAAACTACCGGTTCAGTATTCGTTTCAATTACTTGTTCCCTTGTTATAATTAATACTGTGTAGGTTTAGAACTGTTAGTCTTTTTTTTTTGGAAAAGTAGGTCATTTTTGTGGAATTGTATCATTAATTTTGTGTAAAATCAATTTCTTTCTTGTTATCTTAGGTTGAGAAATAAAAAATATACATTGTTTTTTCTTAGAAAGTGGGAAATATTCAAAACCTATGCTTTTCATGTATTGGTTATCTAAATAGATAATCATACTAAAATCCAGTTAAATTGGTCTTTAAGCACAACACTCTAACAACAATTTGCGACCAATATAAGGGGTCTCAAAAAACAGCATCAATAATAGCTAAAAATCCCTCATTATAAATTAATCATGAGAAGAAACAATGTGTGTTCATCTTTTATTGTTATTCAGTATACTCGTATGGTGAGTTGCTCAAATAGCATTTTTCAAAAAGTTTCAATATTACTGATAATAATTGCAGAAGGAAATAATTGCAGCAATTACAATTAGAACAACATCTCAAAAGAGAAGGATAGATAGCGTAGATGTAAATACCATTATAGCAGTTACTGGCATGTGAGCATGGCTTTTTCATCGGGTGACCACTAAGCAGTCTCCACAAATGCCCAAAAGCAGGTTGTGTGATTAGGATACGCCTTATTCAAAGCGAGAACCCTTCCAATGAAGTTGAACCCACCCCACTTCCAGTTTCGACTTCAGTTCGAAAACCTACACCGTGACTGGTAGCAGGAAAGCCCTATCCAACCGCTACTGACTCTGCCAGTCCGAGTTGTTTGGGACGCAACAAAACAACTCGGACAAAACAAGCCGAAGGGGCTTCTTACTTCCACTCACCCAATCGTAAACTCAAGTAACAAGAAAAATCTCGAGAGTCGATGCTTCAATCTATCCTGGTACGAGCACTGACAACCGATCGTAGCGCCAAGACTATCGTATCCTTGTGAAGCCTTTCAATCAAATGTCTCGCAAACAATCCTGGTTCAGGACGAGGTCGATTGTCCCGTCAAGTCCCGCTAAATCCCTGAATCACCTCTTGAGCAATCCTGAGTCATCAATTACGCGCGACCAGATGAATGAAATACCCTTCTAGTCTATCATGCAGACTTTCAACCACTGCCCCCTCGAGTCCAACACCGATTGGGTGGCCACAAGGTACGAATACTCCCTGTGAGCCTCCACCCTCCCGAGGTAACATAATAAATTACATAACGCACTCGGCCGTTCGACAGAAAAATTTGTAAGATTAAACTACAGTAGGGGAGAGTAACGTCAGTTTTAAGGGTGTAAGCTTTGCTCTACTACACCTGTACCACCGTCTTAGGCACTACGATTTAGCGCTCCTTTTTAGTGAAACTAGGGCCCTAGTCGCGGCAAGCTTTCCCAACGTGACAAGGTTCGAAGACGTTGGGTGAAATATCATTGATATATGCACATTTATGTCATCCGCATCATCAAAAAGCTTAGAAGTTATCTTGACCGGTAGTGAATGCTATGTTTGGTCATTAATGCAATGTGCTAGTGGCTTCGATGTAAGATATTCTAAATAATTTTTTTATAGGATGGTGACAAGTATGGCACTCCTTACTCCCAAACCGACATCGAAGTGACCGGGGAACAAATCGCCAACGGGGTACCAGGGTCTCTTCAAGTACGCAGAGGCAGCGAACCGGCCCTTAATCAATTGCCTCCTGGACCTCCTTTGCCCTCCACTGACAACACGAAGAGGTGGAGTGCCGCCCCTTTGATTTCTGACCCGCCTCCATCACTCGGTTATAATGGGAATTATATGGATGATGACGATGCTCCTGGATTCAGGAGAGTACAGAGGGATGGAAGCAACAGGCTGTCCATGCAGTTCTTTGAAGATGGAGCAGGGTAAAAACTTTATTATATGAATTATATAAAATTTTTATTCATTTGGAATAGTAGGTGTTACAATATGATACATACATACATCACTTTAAATGGTCTGAGCACATCACAAGAATTGTGATGTCTAAATAAAAAACAAACCTCAAGAAATATTTCACATTCAAACACCGTTCACATTTAACATTTGCCGAAACTATTGTAACACTATATATTCTGTGAGAAGTTAGGAATTAGACATATCCTGCATGAACAGAAGTGTTCGATCCGTAGATAAGCCCACAAGTGCAAAATGACACCTATTCTAAACATATTACTCGAATATGCATATCTACTCAAATGTAATATAACCCATCAATATAAAATGTTTTGCAAGAAATAAATGAATGTATAAATAATTGCATCTTTTCAACACACTATTAAAAAGTCTTTACTAAACACTTCAGAAATTTATCAGGGTAAAACCACCAAATTTTTTGCCATTTGGAAGAATCACTACTATTGACCATATAGAGTGTATAATAGCTAGGATGTAGGATAGTCAGAATGTAGTTGCACCTCCAAAAAACTATTGATTTGCAAATTCTTGTAACAGATGTGAATAAGATGGGTATTATTGATCTTGAATTTTCTTGCAAATTGAGTATGAATTACTATTTTGGCCGAGTTGAAAATTAAATGATCAAAGCTCTCTTGGGTGTTCCTCAGCGAACAGTAATTGTCACTCTTTATATGTAAGAAGCATCAGCAGGTGCACTTATGTGGTAAATATATGTTCCTGTAATAATTATAATTGCGGGTTCATAATTTTTGTAATGAATATATTAAACTTTTAGTGAACTAACATACTTTTTCACAGATTCAGATGGGCTGATGCAGCAGATAGAGCAAAAGCAAGAGTTCACACAAGTACATCACTTCCAAGAGAAAATAAACGAAAGGAACCTCTTGGACAAGCAAACAACACCACAAGTCCGATTCCTTCAACAGACCAAAGGTAATTCACAATGAAATCACCTGAATAGAGAAACTGTCATGTGGAGAGGGACAGACAGGATTTTTTTTTCCTATATGAGTTTTTTCAGAGATATATATTCACATAATTTTTTTCAGCGAACTCATTATAATAAGAAACGAACCTGGTCCTCTTGGTATTCATGTTGTGCCAGATTACGATATTTATGGAAAAGACAGGGGACTTCTTGTTCAAGGAATAGAGCCTGGAGGAAGAATAGATAGGGATGGTAGACTTGCTATCAATGATAGGATTATAGAAATTAATGGGCAAAATTTACTTAATATGCCCTTTCAAAGGTAAGATGATATACTTGCTTCCAAAATATGATACTTGCATTTTCATTCTTTCCGTCAATAATTAGCCTTACTTGAAATAAAGTATTAATTATTAATATATATTTACAATTTTATGGATCATTTTAAATGAGTTTGCTGGTTTCTTATCATGAAGAAACAATTTTTCAAAAAATTTTGCAGGTCACATTCATTGTATCAATGAATGGGTTTAATACTTCACCGTAGCTTTGACCTGTGATGTAATTTTCTACCATTAGGGCTATCATCTCAAAATATCAAGACCACAACTTTTCCAAGGATGGTCTTTTGGGCAAAAACGAAGACACTAGGCATAGATTCTTGTATATTCAATTATATCCTTCGATTTATTTATGAATATTGCATTATTCATTTGATTATAATTTTGTTCGTTTTATTTTAGGGTCCAGGATATGTTCAAACTTTCCCTTACTTCATCCGAACTCAGACTGAAAGTTGTAAAAAATTATGCATTTACCGGACTGAAAAAACAGCCAAGCTGTCAGAAATTTCCAGAAGAAAAGGACTCTTCCATGGTGGAATTCGAACAAAAACGTAAATGTTTGTGCATCCATTTTATTAAAAAACTATCCTTATACTCGGTTATAATTTTAAACCTATAACTATTAAGTTTTTTGTCATATATTTTGAGTTAATTGTTGAAATTTTTGCAGACACCCCAAATACCAAGGTAGCTACAGTTTCCCCGACCAAGAAAATTCCAGCGGGATCTAAAAATTTGAAATCCTTGCTAACAGCGAATACAAGGAAAATAGGGAGGAAGATTGATATTGAACTAACTAAAGGTCCACATGGCCTAGGGTTCAGCATCACAACAAGGGATAATCCTGCAGGCGGGAATTGTCCCATTTATATCAAGAACATAATCCCTAAGGTAATAAACTGATAAACATGAATTTCAACGTGATAAGTTCACACATGCTACTTTTTGGAGTAAAATATATTTGAGTCAGTTTTATTGAATATACAACAGTGTCAAAAAAGTACCAGGAATGTGTCAATGAAACACAAAATATGTATTATTCATATTTAAAAAAGGCTACCTCCAAAAAAATATATCAAGCCAACAAATACCTAATCAAATTATCAAAACATTTCTTGAAGGCATTTTCAGGAATCGATTACAGTACTCGACACCAATTATATTTGGCATGGTTTTTGTTCAATAATTTTATTCATTGTAAAATTGCAAACTACTCGAGATCAACGGAAAAAATAGAGCAATATAAGCAAACTAAATGACAGATGATACTCAAATTGGGCATGAGTACAGAGGAAAGTTATGCCAACTTAAAAAATTTCGACAATCCCTCTGAGCAGGTTTTTTGAATGATCAATTCCAGGTACTTTTTTGTCTAAATGCATTCTATGTTTTTTGTAGTACCATTTTCTCTAATGCGTATTTGTATAACCTGTAGGCAGTCTTCTTTATCAAATTTTTATTTAGTAAAAGGCAGAAAAAAGTAAGAAATAGTGTTCACAGGGCGCTGCTGTAGAAGATGGACGCTTGAAGATAGGCGACCGGTTACTGGAAGTAAACGGTGTTGAAATGACTGGTAAAAGTCAATCAGAGGCTGTTGCTGTGTTAAGAAACGCACCACCTGGTAGCAAAGTTAAAATAGTGGTGTCCAGGCAGGAAGATGTTGTAGATACCGACAATGAACTTCCTAGGATTATTGTAAGTCGCAGTTTCATTTAAATAAATGAGTGTTCAATTTTAATTTTGTAGTTTCTGCATTTCAAGCACGTATTTTGAATAATTTGAAGTAGAGATGCACATATCTATTTTAAGAGCAAACAGCCATTCTCAATCCAAAAGTAATTTATTTATTCATGATTCTATAAGTAATTCTTATCTACGAATTAGAAAAAAAAACATCTATTCGAATGTGGATATGTGATGTGATCTGGATAGTACGAACATAATCCGTCAAGATAAAAAATACAATCTTACAACAAATAAATGAATGTATAAATAATTGCATCTTTTCAAAAAATGCAGAATTGCTAAGGTTTTTTCAATCTTTATAATAATAATAATAATGTTTATTTTTATAAGAGGTAATATTATTGATCTGCTAATTCTTATAAAAAATCTGGAGAAAATGAGTTTTACTGATCTCGAATTTTCTTGAAAATTGAGTATAAATTACTTTTCTTGGCGAAGTTGAAAGTTAAATGATCAAAATGCTCTCTTGGATTCTGCAGGGACGGTACTTGTCCCCCATTTATACATAAGAAGGGTCAGCTGGTGGTCTTATGGGGTAAATGTTCGTGAATGAAAAGCTGATATTTGAAATATGTCTTTTTAACACAAAAAAGATACGTTACAATTTATTTATTTATGCATTAAAAAAATAAATTGTGTTTTTTTTGTGTCAAACAGACATATTATAATTAATAGATAATTTTACCATTTCAAGTCAACATTCGTACTTTTAATTATTTATCCAATCTTATCACGATTATAAAACCAAGGACAATTTGTTAACCATCCAAAAGAATTAAAAGAATTGAATTTTTTATCTAGTTAAGTCCACTTGAATAGCATCGTTGCTGATTTGTAGAGTTATACTACTCTGCCAAGAAAGTACCGGGAATTTTCAATTAAAACAACATTTTTACATTTAATCGTCAGAATTTATTGGGTCGCCTTCAAAATAGGCTACATTTGCTCCAATACATCTATGCCAACGGCACTTCCAATTATCGAAACATTTTTTATAGGCGCTTTCCGGGATGGACTTTAGCTCTCGCGCCGAATTTTGTTTTATGGCTTCAATCGACTCAAAACGGGTGCCACGAAGGGGCAATTTTAGTTTTGGAAAGAGGAAAAAGTCGCAGGGAGCCAAATCCGGCGAATACGGTGGTTGCTGAAGCACGTTTGTTGAGTTTTTGGCGAGAAAGTCAGACACAATCGTAACTCGGTGAGAAGGCGCGTTATCGTCATGCAAAATCCATGAGTTGTTCGCCCACAAATTTGGCCGCTTCTTACGGATACGCTCACGCAAACGTTTCATAACGCCTAGGTAATACTCCTTGTTTACCGTCTGACCCTCTGGAACGAATTCGTAGTGCACCACGCCACGGATATCGAAGAAAACAATGAGCATCACCTTCATTTTCGAGCGGCTTTGGCGTGGTTTTTTCGGTTTCGGCTCATTTTTTGCCACCCATTCCGATGATTGCTGGCTTGTTTGCATATCGTACTCGTAGACCCAGGTCTCATCACCAGTTATAATGCGTTCCATGAATGTAGAATCGGAATTACAGCGATCCAGCATGTCTGAAGCAACCTGTTCGCGATGACGTTTTTGAAGAAAATTCAGGTCTTTTGGTACGAGTCGTGCGGCCACCTTTCTCATGCCCAAAATATCAATCAAAATCGTACGTGCGGACTCGTGGGATATCTTAAGATCATGTGCTATCTCTCTCAAGCTGGTACGACAGTTTTCCAGCACCCTTTCCTTAATTTTATCGACGTTATCTTCGATCGAAGCCGTCGATGGGCGACCACTTCACGACCGTCCTTGAAGGCTCTGTACCACTGATATGCACGAGTTTTCGATAGAGCATTATCACCAAAGGCCTTTTGCAACATTTTCAATGCATCGGCACACGAAAATTCATTTGCAACACAAAACTTTAAACAAATTCTTTGCTCAACGTAATCACCCATAGTAAAAATCGGCACGCACTCTGACATCGACTGACTTAAACAGCTGTTGCAAACACACTAGTTGACAGATCCCGCTCAAGCTTGGCATAGTAATTAAGGACAGTGGTACCAACCTAGGAAAAAAAAATTTACCTGCCTCATTGCCCCGCCAGATTTAAATCGATAATTCCCGGTACTTTCTTGACAGAATGTATGTTAAATAATTAAATTTTTCAAAATATTACATGAAAGTGATAATTTTTCAAAGCCAATGTCAATTCATATTCATAGTTTTAAACAAAAGTATTTAGTGCATTAGTCCCCCTCACAATTTTTCTTGTACATACAGGAATCTGAAGCACAAAAATCGACTGGGGAAGCAGTAGAAGTATCAAGTAGGCGTAGCGACACACCTCCAACAATTCCTCCTTTACCTCAGAGCCACCTTCAAGCCCTACATAATAGGACTCCTGAAAGGGGGGGAACTGTTGCCAAAATCGTGTCTCAATTTCAGGACACTTCTACAATGTGCAATGTAATTAGATGCTTTATTAGTTTATGTTTCGCTTTGTGATATTTTTGTTTTGTTGCCTGCAAGTTGTTTTTTGAAGAGCTTTTCAAAGAAAACAAATTGTTTTACGCTTGATAAATTTTTTTCATGATTTGGCCATTGAATCAGTTGTTTGTCTACTTGAGGCAACTTAACACATATAGTGAAGCATCCGTTAACTGACACAAAGACAGAAAAACGTTTTAGGTGATCAATTGATTGTGTATCTTTAGAATGAAAAGGTAGATATGATAGTAATTGATCAAATCACTGCAATACAAGGATTATCAGCACTGTAGATGAAAATAGTTTCACCCCGGTTGTTTCAAGATTTTGTTTTTGTTTGAAAATAAGGTCTGTTATTTTTGCGTGCTTGTTCTAGTGAACAACATGCTCTTAATGATTTTATTGGACCATGACTTTACATGCTCCCTTTTCTTTAAAGGACTAAGGTTTATCTTGAGCTACAGCTCCCCAGCTCCTTTAAGTCCGTCATATATTTAAAAAGCTCCAATAGTGAACACTCACTAAATGTGGTAATATGAAAAAAATTGCCTAGTGTCAAGTGACACAGATACCTTCTGGAGGCTTCAGTCCACCAATATTAAAATAATATTGGGTAGCAAAGTAGTTCCTATTTGCTATCAAAACAAACATCAAGATGAAGTGACTATATTAGAAATGGCGAAAAGAATCCACAGAAGTGTGCAAACTAGCAGATAAGATAGGAAGTTTCACAATGGAATAAAATCAATATCCAGAAGATGTTTCAGCTGTGTATTCGGCGAAGTTTTACAGCAATAAAAGCAAAATTTCTTATCAATTGGTATCACAGATACATCACACCTGAGATGAAGATTTTTCAGATTCTCCTATCAATCCTCATATTTCTATCATTGGCGTATACATACATGTTATTATCTACTTGAGTCGAAAACTACTATATATTTACTTCAGATAAATACGAATTTGTACTTTTTCCATTGAAAGACTGGACAATATTGTGATTGTTTTGGTTAACGGATGTTCAACTGTACTATATTTTATTGGAAAATTCTCAAAATGTTCATGAATTAACTTTGTTAAAAGTAGCAAATTTATCATGAACGTTTTTTCGTTTTCCTGATTTAATTTTTCATTCCTAATAACATTTTCACTTGTGAAACCCTGAACTTACCTCCTGAGGGGCCCCTATTTGAAGGGTTTGAACTGTATTCCTAATTTCTTACCCGTTATCCCCTTACCCATTAACAGATCAGTAAAGAAAATTAATTTTGAAGTGCCAATGTTTCAACTTAATTTAAAAATAAAATTTTTCAGCCGCCTGAAAAAGTGGACGATTCAATGATTTTCCCATGGAAACATCGAGAAGTTCTCACGTTCAACATCCCCGTTTACGACACTGAAAAGGCCGGTTTGGGAATCAGTGTTAAAGGGAAAACGAGCGGCAACCAGGACCTGGGTATTTTCATAAAAAGTGTCATAAACGGTGGTGCTGCTTCGAGAGACAAAAGACTGCAAACTAACGATCAACTACTTAACGTCAACGGCATCTCGCTGCTTCAGCAATCGAACAGTGATGCCATGGAGACTCTTAGAAAAGCAATGCTGCATACGGAAGGACCCGTTCCAGGAAATATCACTTTGACTATAGCGAGGAGAGCTTCGTCGCCACCTCCAGTCAATAGAAATTATGCTATTAGTAATTCATCAAGCAATCCGAATCTCCTAAACTCCACTGAAGGTGAGTTTATTTTCATTACTTCAATATAGGTTAGACAGATTCCGAAACTCTTTAATGGAGAGGAAAATACAGACTATATAAAAAAAATGTAGTAGATTGAGTTAATACTTGACTAGTTTCATATGGTTTTGTATAGGAACTTTTATCAATCAGTGAAAAAAAAATGTGTATTATTCATCCAAATTAATTATATCACCTTCAAAGTAGGGTTCTTCCGAACTGTTAAACTCGTGCTAATGAATAATCCAATCATCAAATAATTTTTTAAGTGCATTTTCAGTACTCACCGCAAATTCTCTTTTATGTCTTCTATCGATTGAAAATGGGTACCTTGAATTGATAATTTGACTTTTGAAAAGAATAAAATATATAGGCCGGTACCATACAGGAGAATACGGTGGTTGTTCGATAGGATTTTTGAGTATTTGACGTTCATACTGACATAGAGATAGTGTGTTATTGTGGTATAAACTCTACCGAGTTTTCTTTCTATAGATCTGGTGTATTTCGACGAATTTGTTTTTTTAAACAAGATATAACTCTTAAATAATATTCTTTATTTAGTGTCTCACTTTCTGGGAAGAATTTTGAGTACACAACACCGCGATAATCTGAATTTTTGATTGACATCAACCTAAATTCTTAACCCTCGTACACAAATGTTTTTGAGAAAGTGAATGTGGGAGTTTCTCATATGAAATTATGCGTGTTAATACTTTTGGTTGTGGGAAAAATTTAGAATCAGATTATTATTCAGAAAAAAATTTCTTGATTTTATAACTTTGACCTCAAACTAACATATAAATATCATTACTCTTTTTAGGATCTGATACATTCCAATCCAGTGATAGTAGCGATCCCTCCAAGAGCAATTCTGGTACAAGCAACGGCTCCACTAATACTGTGATCTATAACCCTTACATCCACAGTAGAGAAAATTCACAAAGTCATAACACGAACCCAATGCAAAACTGGAATCCTGTGATAGACCGATTGGTCGGAAGTAATAATAACAAAAATAGCCAGTTAAGGAACGAAAGCTATTATAAAGTGAGTAAAATGTCTGAAGGATTCAAGCTCAACAGTAAATGTTTTTTTTTTGCAGGCTACTCATGATACCTGGAGTAGTAGTATGTTAGCCAACAATCAATCATTCGATAGTCATCATTCTACCACGACCGTTAGTTTGAACGGTGGCGAACCGATATTGATAGAAGATGAATATGGTTCCAGGTTGTTGAATCAACAGAGCACTAGGTAAGTGTCCATTATTATCGTATGAAAATATTTCAAGTGAAAATATTGTAAATGTAGAAAAAGAATAAAAGCAGAAAATTCGAGTAATACCTTGAAAAAGTTCCTAATTTTTGATTCAAACAATATCCAAAAAGAATTATGATACTTACTGATATTTGTTTCTTGATTGTTAGTTCTTCCTGTACTGTTTAAGTTAACACCCGGGTCATTAAGTCCCGGGCAAACCTTAAACACATTTTTTTTTTTACAAAATTAGACATAGACATTCTTTTCGACTCTGCCATATAGTGATGAATCAGTCGCGGCACTTAATGACCCATCAGGTATTTTTTTATTAATTTCAGCTATTTTGAATGGTCTATTTTGATGAATTCTACCTCTTTTTGAAAAAATCATATTTTATAACATCCTGTACTGACCCACATGGAGGATGGTTTGAAACAAATAAAACCACATAAGGTTTTCCTATTTTCAATATCTATTTACATTAAACGAATTTATTACAGAATAAATGTACTTATGACCAATAAGATGAACATGTCGAATGGAAGCATTCCAGAAAATAGAAATGACCATGAGCCTGACGGTAAAGCTAGTCTGATAAGTTGTGACAATAGAAGTACTGAGTCATCACAAACAACCATTCAAGGAGGTACCGATGCCACATATGCCAGCCAGTTGTCGTTGGAAAATCCACAAGGTTTCAGTAGGGACGCATTCGGAAGACAGAGTATGTCGGAGAAAAGACACGCAACATTGGATGCGAAGAATACTGATACGTACCAAAGGACGAAAAAATTGAGAGAGCAAAGATCCAAGGATAAAGACTGTGAGTTCCTTATTGGGTGAAAAATAATAAATATTCTTATGTTCTTATAATTTTGGGGTATTATCATAGTTTCTATAAATATTCTTTCTCTATATACGTTCTAATTATTGCTATATTTAAATTTGCAAGAGCATTTGAATATTCAAAAGGTTATTCAAGAGTTTTTTCTTATTTATAAATAAATAACAATTTTAACTCTAAATTTATAATATATAATAATTATTTATTCCCATCAAGGGCAAATATGGGCTTTCATTCTTTTAAATGTATCTTTAATAATAGGTCTCTTGAATAATCTTTGATTGTTTCAGTATTTACTTCATTGAAATTCATATGTATACCAGGTACGGGAGTAAGAAACCAGAATATCCCTATAAAATTGCTTTGCATCGCCATCGTCCCACTTAAACAACAGATTTTCAACACACAATAATCCAAGTTTCATACAACAGCATATTTTTCTATAATTTTAAACATGCCGACTGTGAAAAAAGTATAAATAGCCATTAAGATTACTTTGAATAATATATTTTTCATAACTTCGAAACAACAGACATCTAATTTTCACAAATAAAATTCTGGTTTCATACTTGTACATACTTGGTTTATTGTTTACTACTGAACAGAAAAAATATGGACATGGATTTCATACACTTTTTCAGTCCATCGAGGTGCATGATTCATCTAAAAATCACATTCAAAATTCAGTAAATTTCATTTTGACATTACCATGTGTAGTAGTTGTTGATTACCTAGACATTAAACTGACAAATGAAGATTTTATCCTGATTCGACATAAATTATCTCAACCAAAGATGCTTCCCAGAGAAAATAAAGTTCTTTGCTTATCTGAAAAGGAATAAACTTGAATAATGTACGAGATTTTTGTAAAAGTACAATTTTATTGTCAAAATTATTTCACACATATAGATCAATCCATTTGAAATTTAGGTTTTTTGCCATATTATTTGAACGAAAATCAAAAATTCTCTGATAGCTTCTCTGGAAAGTATTTTTTGACAAGACTCTGATACATTTGAAACACATTACATGCTATTTATATCATTATTAAATACATGTTGTTACTCTTTGTTTTGACATTGCAGTGTTTTTCATTCACCATGTTTTCTTTCATTGTGCTAATAGTACCTTCATTCTTCATTTAACAGCTAATTTGGTACGTGTTGGGTCTGTGGAATCGGTTATGAGTGTTACTCGAACTTCAGAACATCCAGAATGTAAGCATTTCACTTTATTTTTCATTATTTTCATGATTTCATAATTTTTTTGTATTCTTTCGGCAACAGTAGATACTACTAATTATCATAAATTAATTATAAATTTTATGATTCAGATGCTGACAAGTTAGGTCAATTGGGTCCTTCTTTAGGAATGAAGAAGTCATCTAGTTTGGAGTCCTTACAGACCATGGTCCAGGAGGTAATATTTTTCTGCCTACAGTTACTTGATTTTTCAATACATTGATTTTTCAGATACAAATGCAAGAAGAAGGGGATCCAGCCTATAGCTATCGAGGTCCTTCTGGAGCATTGAAAGTCATTAGGGGACGAGGATGTGATGAAAGTTTCAGGGCGGCTGTTGATGATAGAATTGTCGATCCGAATCATCGAAGTGAAATTTCGGCCAAGAAACATTGGTTATTGGATCCACCAATAGATAGTGAGAGAGAAGTTGAAGGCTTTAATAATGTGCGAGGGGGTCCCAGACAGTCTTCACTGAATGCTGCTTTAGACAACAAAAATAAAGCGGTCAAGAAAAAACCTGGTATATTGAAGGGAATAGGCTCTATGTTCAGGTTAGTAGAAACAGAGATTCAAGATTCATCTGTTTAATAAATAAAGTCATTTAAGCAAGTGATGTACACATTTATGAAGAAGTTCACAAAAGTTGTTGTTACTTTCTCTTTAGTATAAAATTATTGCTATGCCTCCACTTAATGAGTTGTGACCATAGAAAATGCCACAGTTTAATTTTAAACCATTTTTGTACATTATTTTTTAATACTGAAGTGATTCAATTATAAAATGTTTTTCTTTGAACTGATAATTTTCTTCGTAGGTTTGGCAAACATCGCAAAGTGGAGTTCCCAAATGTTGACCCTCACTATCATCACACCAGCGAGTTTGACAATGTACCCACCAAAAATTCGGAATCCTCCGAAGATCAGTCTTCCCATTCTTCTAACCAACAGCAACAACCTGAAAGTCATCAACCGCATCCTGTGGAAAGGACTAATGAGCAACAGCAAGATAAAACACAGCAGCAGTTGCAACAGCAGCAGCAGGCGATAAGGCAACAACAGCAAGGAAGTAATCAGAGCAATCATCGTGACTCTCCGCAAAGTCACAGGGATAACGGTCAACCTCTGTATCAAAGGCATTTCGTTCATCGTCATGCTGAGCAAGTGCAGGTAACGAAATATGAAATGTAGATGAATTTTTGGATCAATTTAATATTGAGCTTTGTACTTTTTACTAAATATTCATCCAGAAACCTTATTTAGGTAACAAATCCAGAACCTATATGTTGTTTAATTCATAGTGTATAAAACTTGATATTGTATAAAAATAGTAAAATTGTATTTGGTGTAAGTTTAATACCATTTTGTGGATTTTATTAAGCATTTCCTGACTGGTTACCTTCTTTAACCAATCAATGTTATGTTCTTTTTGTTGCTTGACCAACTTCATTTGAATGTTTCACTAATGCAAATAAAGAATCAGACTCTTCATAGTAAGAGTTGGTACATTCTATACTAGTTATTCATTTCAAACAAAAATCGCCACATATATATTTATGAAAGTGGGACACTACTGAGACTTTAGTCATATATTCACATTAAAAAAATTAGATTTTGATTAAATACTTCTATGTCCAGGTTATTCCTGAGAATTCCGTGGTGCCACCTGTGAAATATCGAAATAATGGGGAAGTTCAAAGAAGATCTGATAGGAAATTGCATGAACAACGGCAGGCAGCTAGGCATTCTTATTATCCTCCGGACGAAAGAGACAATCTGTATGATCATAGACAGCAGAGAAATGAACCCACTTATGGAGAATATGGTAGACCAGGTAGTCGAACTGCTGTGACTGATTCAGTGCCATTTACCCACTACGTTAATTATAATGAGCTGCAGACGCATTTGAGGTAAGAACACTGTATCCTCTCACTTAAGGCAATGGGAGTCTATGTTTAAGCAGTTCTAGGTAAACTGGTATGCACAAAATTGTTACTAACACCACATTGCATGATTTCCTTCACAAAATGTTCATGTTTTACGTCTAAAAGAACTTGTAGGACCCCAAGATGCATTCTAAACGACATTCAAGATAAGTTCTAGTAAGAAGGTGGCATCCAAAAATCATTTTTATACTTTACTAGTTAAAATAATAATAAATATACCAGGTGTTTCTCAATTAATTAGTTTACTTTAGATCGGTACATCAGAGGTCATGAAAACAATAAATTTTATAATGCAATTCTGTTAAAATATATAATAAAAAACAACGTACGCAGTTAGTTTTTCTGATAATATTTTTTGTTTGATGTATTAAAACTTTTGAGATGTAGTTGTGATTCACGATAAATATTTGAAATAACTTTTTTACGATTTACATACATTGTTTTTTAACAAAACTTAATTGCAAAAGATAATGAAACAGGTTTTGGGAAAAAAATTACAGAATTATTTTTCATATCAAATCGTGTGTTTGTCCTTAGCAAGAGAAGTTAAAAACTTAGGAAATTTTCCTCTCTTTTGGCTGACAAAATCCATTTTTCTGGTATATTAAAGCTGTCGGTTTATAAGAATTTTATGGGTCATGGTCTGAAAATAGACTAAATGGGAATTATGTGCGAAATGATAGGAAATTATTAATATTTTTTTAAATCCTATGACACCCAAAATTATCACTGATTGTGGGACAGCCTGACACTTTGCATATATAGAATATAAGACAAATATTACACCATCTTATTCAATTCATATACTGGAATAGAAAGTAATTATCAACTCAGCAAAAAGATGAAAAGAGAATACACCAATTAAATGTTTATGATGAAAAGTGCTTTTAGAATACATAGTTTAAAGATTTTAGTTGATGAGGAATTTTTTACTGCTTTTTGCTATTCCAGGAACACTACTTGAATTTCGCTATTATAATTTTCAAATACATTTTTCTTATTAGTTATTCTGAGTAGTCAACTATACGAGTATCGATAAATAAGTACCCATGTTTGAAGACAGATGGTGCTAATGAGAAAAGCTAATACTACCCTTTTGTACTGCCATATATCAAACCCCACCACAATTCATGTCATATCGATTCATAGGTTAGTTTTTATTTGGCAGGTACATATGTGCTTCTTGATACCCATGGTATGTGGGTATCCAAAATAAGAGGCTATACAAACGTTTTAGTTAAGTGTGAGAAAAAAGAAGACAAATATCATAATCGAAATATTCAAATCAGATATATTGAAATGCAGAGTCTTCGTCCAATTGTATTATAAATTGAAGCAGGCACAGCCCTTTTTGGCTAAGAAAAGTAGGATTTGGCTCTGATAAGTAGCATATTTATATTAGAGAATTGGAACAACTCAATGACAAACGTTTGCACTGGCAAAAACTTTGGGAGAAGTTATCTATCTAAATGATAATTACTTTAAACAAATTGTGAAAAGTTGCGTCCTCATTCAAAACACAGGTTCTTATTAATCGAACTTTGTATATTAGTCGCTCAAATTTACCCATTAAAAACCACATTCTGAATAAAATTTCCTTGCTTCAAGGTTATTAAAGAAAACAAATAGTATGAGTATGCTGATTTATATAATTTTATTGAATCCTGTAAGGTTTTCCGTTTCATGTCACTGAAAGTGTTATGTGAAGAAGGGAATCCTGGATGTCTTTATCCCCCAATGTATGTGTAATATTATTTGTTTTGTATCCCTCAGCAATCGGAAAGAACCCTTGTCTGACAGTCAAATAGTTCAGATGCGCCTGCAAGTGCAGCAACAAAGGTTAAAGGTGGAGGAAGAAAGGTATGCACCAATTTCTACATGCATGTGATGTGTTTCTCTAATAATTTTGCTTTCTACTGTTTGTTAATATCTTGTTGCACTCTCTTGTATTTGGTAAAAACACTTCTTAAAATGGCTATGGTGGTAATACCTAACTATTAGGTAACGCAGAAAAACTAGAGTAGGACAAATTTAATATACATAAGATAATCATGATATTGCTTTTGATCAGGTAAGATTCTTTGTATTTTTCAGGTTCTTTTGATTTCAGCTTAGTGGTTCTAAAACTTAATTCTTGTTGTCCTATTGAATTAGATGTTATCTCGATGTATTCTGTCACATTATAATCAGCAGATAATGGATCATTTTGTTGTGATTTGGGTGAAAATTTACTTCGTAAAATGTAAAGCTTGTGGTAATATTCATTATTTAGGCCAGCAGTTGTTTTGGTGTGGGAGTTGTTGGAGCTGATTTGGTTAATTAAAATCCAAATATAGCGTTAGTTTGCAACTGGAGGTCAAATTTTCAAGATATAATAATGGTTTAATGTAGTGTAACACAGGATTTTATTAGTACACTAAACAAATAATATTACAAAAATAAAGAAAATTTCATCTGTGGCGATATCTAGTGAAAACTAGTAACTATCATTTATATATCATATTTCCTGAGGCGGTTCTTCATATCTTTCACCTTTTTCTTTACTGATCTGTTCTTAATTTATAGGAACATAGTTTGAATGTGTAAAAAGTGCACATCATTGTTTGTACCCTGAGCACTTTATTCATCAGTTCAACGTAGTATCAAGTTCTGCATTTGACATAAATTTTCCAGACGATTGCAATAAATGAAGTTCAGCCTTTTTTTACCCTCTTAATTGAATGAGTCTTTTTATTTTTGATCTGTCGAATATTCTTGCTTTAATTTTGTTCATATTCAAGTGAGTGTGAATTGTCCATATACATATTTACTCAAAATTAAAATGGAAACCATTAGTTTTAACACTCGTTAAGCTCACAGAGTTACTCCTTTGTTGGTTTTGAGTTCATGAAAAACAGTTCTCGTAGCCTAAAATTGTTACAGCGGAGAAAATATTTTGGACAATTTTTATTCAATCGTCACACACAAATCAACTTCACACTTTTTCTTATGTTTCCCAATAGTTTCAAAACTATTTATCCGATCAAAATTAAATTTACTATTTAGGTGTATATGAACATTCATGCCAAATTTAGTGAGGATCCAACTGGCCGGACGACTGGAGTTAAAAATGCTAATTTCTGAACCAAATGACCTAGAGATTTAAAATTTTCGGTGTAGATTTAGAGTCTTAATATATCATCTATGTGCAAAAATGGAGAGGATCAGCTGAATGGTTCCTGAGTAACTTTTATCTGAAATTTTATTTTCCAAATATTCTGTGGAAGTACAAATTCTATCGAGTTTAAATTCAATATTTAGATGTGACGTAAAGGCTCATACATAATTTTGTTAAGATGATTAGGAGAATTATTTTTCTTATCTGATTTCGGAAAACCTGAAAATTATATGAAGTTCAGTATTTTCCGCTTTTTCTTGCCAATATGCAATGATGCAGATCGAAGCGGTTTAACTTTGTGTTTTTCATTTTTATGTGATTTTGCGTTTTTTCAAGGGAAAATTCTAAACATGCAAGAAATGATGTTTATTTTACTTTTGGATGACAGAACACATAATTCTGTTTTTATTCATTACATGTAGTTTCTTTTCGAAATTATTCACATTGGGCGCGAAAGCGTTTGACTTTTCACAATCAGTTCACCATTTTTTAATTTATTGGTGTCTTCTGTCTGTGTTATTCAAAATGTACAAAAAGCAAGAATATTCGATAAGGTTTAACTTTGCTCTTCAAATAGAAAATATATTTTTTTTTAAGTTCACACAAGTTTTATTACGGGGCCTGTAACTCTAGTTGAAAGGCCTCTTTTGAAGACCATTTCAGTTGCACTATCTGGTGAATTTTGCTTGCACTTACAGTATGAGTAATACAGAAAGAATATATAGTAATTAGTCTATTCATATTATTTTTCAACACCAACAATTAGATCAACTAGAAATTGATAAGTTAGGGATTTTGCTGAAAAAAGTAGAACATAGAAAAAACTGAGAAATACATACTATATATAGACTTATTTAGATTTAGCACACTAAATATAGCTAAAATTGATTTTAAAATATTAGTCACCATAAAATTTTTTGCAGGCCTGTGTAATATAAAAATTTTGTGTAAACATCATCTATAGAGCGCTGAACATCTGACTAGGATGCTAAAGAAATTCACTTATATTTGTCCTTCTTACAGTCGAAAACAACACCAGTACCATTCTCAACGTCAGACAAAAGCAGAGAGCCCACTACGTCCTATGTCTAATTTTTATGAATATGAAAGCGTCCAGTCGCTTTTGAACAATCGTGGTAGATCTAATGCTCCAGCCCAGTACATCAGCAAGCAGTCATCTTCGAACCACCACTATCAGGATGTCAACTCCAATTCTCTGCCCAGAAACCAGCAAGGACAACATCCCCAAACAAGAGGAAGTCAGAGAGGACCTTTTGTGACCCAAGTCACTATCGGTGAACAGAATGGTACAAAAGTGTAAATTGATTGTTCAAAAATCGTGAAGTTCAATGAATACAGCTAAAGCCGTAAATAAGAATATGGTTTACCTAATCCTTCAATGTTTTTCATTGCTTCAGCTGTAGTCATTGTAAGACAATTTTTTCACTTCAAATTAGAAAAAATATTTTTAAAATCAAATTTTTTTTAAGTTGAAGTGTCCAAATGAAATCAAAATTGAATTATCCTCGAATTTTATAGTTTCATAATTCAAAATTATTTAATTTATCATAGATAAAAGACTGATCTTACTACAATCCGTCTTTTAACTTTATTTACTTTGAGCTTTAATTATACAACACGTTTTTTTTCAGCGGATATATAAATTACATGTTGAAGAAAGTAATTACTCTATATCTTTCAAAAAATACTTTTATTCTATTGTACAAATGGTATTAAGTATCTCATTCCCATGTTGAAAATATTGGACACAGTTTGCAAAGACACTTGTTGTTATATAAACGAAAGGAACTGTTATAACGTGATAATATCCAATTTTTTTTCCTAGTAGATAGTTCTCCCTGTCAATGTGGCCAAAATTTTCTACATCTCGTTTTTCTTTGTATTGTCAGAAAATAATGCAAGTTTTAATCTACAATATATCTTCAGATTATGAAGTCTAATTTATCGAATTTTTTGTAATTACACAACATTTATCTTTATTATGTTGTGAATGGTTGAAGAAACAATCACATTTTTATTGAAAAGTGAAATGGCATCATTGAATATATGTATGCTTTAATTTATGTATATAATTCTTTTACTTTGTATATTTTATTGCAATTGTAATTCTTATGCGATTTTATTTTTATGATAATTAGAAATGCAATGTAATTCCACATTTTCGAATGATCATCACGATCTTTGTATAATTTTTATTACTACTAAGTGTTATATGAGAGATTGTTGCGTATTCAGGCAAATTCATATCATTTGTCAGCTCAAAGTGTCTTCTATTAGATAGAATTTTATAAAATTGTATGTAAATAAACACCATATATTTTTTATTGTAAATAATATACAAATTTTAAAACATTCCCATAATAATTTTTTATGAAATATACAATTCACCGAATTTTGCAGGTTGTTTCTCAATTGGTAATGTAGTTGCATGTGGTGGTTTTAAGGGTCGGAGACTATTAAAACATCTAGAAGTCGATCGTCCATTGCATGAATATTTCATTATTAAAAAAGTTCAGCATATGACTATTTCAGTCATTCTGCCATTATTAGCTTAAACTATGATATATTTCATGCTATAAAAGAAGTTACAAAATAATTCATAACAATACATTAGTAGTAGCCCATTGAACCGAGTAACATTATTAAATAAAATTTTTAATTTATTTTCATAGTTCGCACACTTACTCATAAAGTGAAAGGAGTGCTCTAGAGATATCGATCAGATTTTGATGTTGTATTCAGATTGATCTCCTGAACAAAAAATGTAAAACCAACATATGGCATTATGTCTTAATATAGAAAGAAGTATGCTCGTTAAGGTATGTAGTTAGTGTATGTATATTTGTGTGCACTAGGTGGCTCTAGCTATCTATGATTATTACCTCAGTGTTCCTGTGCAAAGCGAATATAGGTACTTGACAGATTTACACCCGTTGGGCATTGCACTGAAGAGAATCAAAAAGTTCGAAACGTGCGCAAGTCTGTACTTATGTCCTAGTGATCTACAAAACCTTATCAGGCTTGTTTAAGTTTAGAATTGTTATACAGATAGATGTATGTTACACACACTGTCTCGATTTGTAGAACTTTCTATTACCATAGCTCATACTCCTTATTATTGAATATTTGGGAATTATACAGTTCAGTTTGGTCATTCACAATTTCAAAATTATTTCTGTATACCACATTGGGGCTATGTGAAAGCACAAGTCTATGCCTAGAAACTAGAGACTTTTGAAGAGAATGCTCAATAAGTTATTGGTTAAATATAGGCGGAATTATAGTATAGTAAAGTGATTAAAAATTGGAGCGATCAGGTACGTTAGTGTCATTTTACAGCAATATCTTATTTTGAACTTTACCGCATTGTTCAATAATATTAAATAAGGGTATTCTGATTTTCACAAATTTTATTATTATTGATATACAACGATGGTTTTGCTGACACAGTACTTAGCATCATCCGGAAGGTGGTATATTTTACATTTTTGAATAACCTAATAAAGTAAGAATTAAATTCACGAGAAATCTTTGTTGCTTCAGTTGAAATTAAAATCCTATCATTTTTAATGAAAGGCCCTTTTTATGAGTTATGTTCAAATATGAACAGAATCCGCTCAATGGTTCTAGAGTATTTGAAACACTATTCTTCAAATGTTTTCGAAAGTACTAATTTGATCGAGTTCAAATTTGGTACTTAGATGTGAAATAACGATACAAAGGCTCATGCAAATAAATTGCAAAATTTTTTTTAACTTTCAAATTTTCAATAATGGACATTTGAAACCTGCAAAATATACTAACAAAGAAACTGCAACACCCAGAAGGAGCTGTTCAAATTTTAAATTTTTTTTAGTAAAACATAGTATAGCAAGGAGTAAATTATTGAAATTTGAAGAAAAAAACGAAGGGTTTACATTTTTTTTAAATAAATTTGTTAATAATGTGTTTGTCCACCGCGATTATCTGTACGCTCCCCCAACACGTCTTGGCATTGATGCAATAAGATGGTCTATTTCTTCTTGAGGGATACTATCCCAAGCTACCTGTAGTTCATGTCTCAGAGCCGCCAAAGTCCGTGGGGGCTGGGTAAATTTCCAAGCCTTCTATCCATGATGTCCCAAACATGCTCTATGGGCGAAAGATCGGAGGATCTGGGCGGCCATGGCAAAAGATTCAAAAGATGGGTCACTTCAAAAAGTTTAAACTAACTCTAGCAACATGAGGTCGAGCATTATCTTGCTGAAATATTGGATTCTCGAGCAGGTTAAGGTAAGGGAGGACATATGGCTCCACTATTTCTTGAAGGTTTTATGTTACCTCGAAAACTATTCCATAGATTAACAGGAATATATTCTTTTATCTATTGAATTGAATCAGTCCTTACTTGGTGAAAATCCATATTAAATAATATTTAAATAAGGTTGTTCTGATTTTCACAAATTTTTATTGTTATGTTTACAACAATCGTTTCGCTATCACAGTAGCATCATCAGGCAAGATTACATTTTGTATAACTATTCAAAAAAATAATTATTCAAAATGTAATCTTGCCTGATAATGCTACTGTGATAGCGAAACGATTGTAAACATAACAATAAAATTTGTGAAAATCAGAATAACCTTATTTAAATATTATTTATTCTTTTATCTATGAACTATTCTAAATTTGGAAAAAAATGACGTATGACTTTTGGATGAGAGAACACAGGATTTGTTCTTCATTCATATATATGTAGCATGTATAGGAAATAATTCATATATTTGAAATTTTCAGAGTAACTGGAAAATGGACTGTTGAATAAGAGCGATAAAGCTGTCGCTACACGTCAATGCTTTTTACCACTTTTAGACACACACAAACCGATGGGCAAATTAGATCTAATAACCTCTGCCACTGTGGTTAAACGTAATATCAGCTGCGCCACTGAGAATCCATGTCATTGTTTTATATAGTAGTTCATAAGTTCAATTACTTACTTACGAAATGACATTCAACGTAGTTCTTATATTACACTTTTGTTTACCTTATGATTGACCCAAACGTCAAAAGGGAAAATGATCTAATGTTAGTAATTCAAGGATTTTCATGTATTATTTGAGTCGAATTTAAATAATATAGTAATATTTCGTATTTATCGATACAACTTAATTCTCTACGAAATGGGTTTGTTTGGGAAAAGTCCAGAGCGGGATCCTAAGGAGATGGTAAGATGTTTTGAACAATTCACTTTCAACTATATAAAATAATTCTCTTCAGGTTAATCAGTGGAATCATAAATTGCGGAAAGAAGGCTACCAGTTAGAAAGGCAAATAAGAGGTAAAATAATATTGTTAAAGAAAGAAGATCCTTAATATTTTATTTGATTACAGCAATACAGAGGGAGGAAGAGAAAGTTAAAAGATCTCTGAAAGAAGCTGCCAAGAAAAGTGATAAGGATACGTGTCACATATTAGCCAAAGAAATTTTGAGGTCTAGAAAAGCTATAAGTAAGATTTACACGTCTAAGGCTCATATAAATTCTGTAATGCTTCAGATGAAAAACCAGCTTGGTGAGTTAATTCATAAATTGCCACATACCCAATTCGTTATTTTAAAAATGGAGTATACCAATTCAGTTGAATGTTATATTGTCATAAGTCTCGCTCCTGACAAAAAAGCTGTATAATCCTTGAACGATTTATTTTCTTTTAAATTATAAGAATAATACTTTTAATATTAATTTATTGATAATAAAATTTTGCCATAGCTACTTTGAGAGTAGCTGGTTCTCTTGCGAAGTCTACAGAAGTGATGAATGCTATGCAAAGATTGATAAAAGTGCCTGAAGTTGCCCATACAATGCAAGAAATGTCGAAAGAAATGATGAAAGCTGGCATTATTGAAGAAATGCTAGATGAAACATTTGAGGATATGGAGGAAGATCCAGAAGCAATGGAGGAGGCAGCACAGACCGAAATAGATAAGGTAATAATAGTAGATCTGCTGTGAAATAACATGAACTCCATCTATTTTATGTAAAACTTTTTCAGGTGCTTTGGGAGCTCACAGAAGGTAAGCTTGGCGAAGCTCCAGCACCTCCTATTTCTGAAGGAGCTTCTGCAGATGTCAGTGTCCCAGCATCACTCGAATTGAGTGACGAAGAGAAGGATGTGGATGATATGGAGAGTAGACTGGCGGCCTTGAAATCTACGTAGTTCTTACAGTCGAATGCAGAATATGAAATATTTCATTGGGCACAGCTTTAAAAATAGTATTTTGGAACTATAAATATTTCAATAACAAGTATAGGGAAGAAAGTATTTACATTAACTTAATTCCTTTTAATGTTATTTCTGATTTGAATTGCATGGATAAAAAATAACCCCATTTTTGATATAATTTCTCAAAATTATTAACATGTCAGATGAGGGTAATTGTTTTCTATAAATTTGATATAGTTCCATTCTATGATAAAATGTATATAATAAGCATTATACAAATCTAAGTCAAAATGAAAAGTTGGATATTTTGCTTAACTATTCCTCATCATATGCTCCATTCTCTGTTATTAAGCAACAGTTTTCTTTGAATAAATTACCTAACTTTAATTGGATGTGTAGATAATATGAATTATGCATTAATTTCATTGTTTGAGGTATAGTTTAGCACTATTTTTTAACTCCTAAAATGATTCTCTATTTATTTTTAAGTTTTACTTCAAAATATCGCAGAACTGCTTTGTAGGGTTGAAATGTAGCTTGAATGGAATTGACAATTCAACAACCGTGAAAAAAATATTTTCTTATAGACTTTATAGAATTGAAATAAATCACAATAACTGAAGTGACTTGGATTAAAATTATATATTACAATTTTATAACTAGAAAGAAATTATTTCTGCAAATTTTCCTTTTGGTTTTTATGGAATTGGCAAGAACTCATGTTGACAAATATTAACACTCGTGCTCTGATCCTAGACACTTCAGATTGCAATATAAAGGAACATATGTTAATAAAACTGCTTGTTTTAAAATTGAAAAATATATTTACATTAATCAGTTTGGCTCTGATTTTCCAGTTTTTAAAAGATTTTCATATTCAGTTTTAGGTAAAAGTCCACTTAATACTTCTTCTGGTGCACTTCTGAAGTTTTCTGGATGTATCAATCCAATGTATCCGGTGGTATTATGTTTCTCTACTAAAATACAAGGATCTTTCACTACAACTGGGTTAACATCTATTAGTCGTCCTTTAATACCTGCGTGCACTGGGTAATTAATTCCATCAGAAGTCTCTATATAGCATAAAACTGAATTTCGTTGTAGACGTTGAGCCTTCTTTTTATATTTTCCACTCGTCAAGTTTGCTAAACGATCTTCTTTACCCACTTGAAAGTGAAGCTGCTTTATAGTTTTACCTTCTCTTATTATTGAATGGCCTTCTGCCAAAAATATCATACACAGTTTACTACTGTATAAACTAATACACGTGTCCAAATGAAGGTCTTCCTTATTGAATTCAACACAATATCGTTTGGTAAAACTTCTTTCATAGTATGGTGGGTATTCTGCTATACATTTATCAATTTCGTCTATTTCGTAAATGGCAGAATTGGGGTTTTTAGTAAGAGTCATGTTAAATAATAAAAACTAGGAATAATTAGTTACTTTTCTCACGTTGAAATCTTGATATACTGTTTATATTCATATTTCCAAAATGAGAATTTTATAGGTTAGTTCATAGAAGTATTTTAGAATGCGCAAAGAATTCAATTTGTATTTATTTAATTTTTGATATTTGATATTGTTTTAATTTATTTTAGTGGAAACTGCAATTTTAATGAAATTTAATGAGGTCCACGTCTAATTGAATATCACTTTCATTGGGTTTTCAATTAATAGTTCCAAAGTTCGTCAGTAGATGGTAAGACCATGTGACAGGTGTCAAATAGTTCTGCATCGGCGTAGCACAGACGCATGCTCTGTGTCTCAACAAAACAACCAGTGACTGTTTGACAGTGGTAGGCGGTAGCTATCAACTGTAATATAAGTACACAATATTAGAAATACGAATGTGCCCACAATATTGACACTAACATCTTGGTTTAGTTGGACTGTTTCGTTTCTTGTGTTATGGACATTGAAATCTATTTCATTTGAACAAAGTTTCAGTGTTTCGTCCGTTGTGATACTTCGAGAATTCAAAGGAATAATCCAAACATTATGTTCACGAAGTGATTTATTCGGTTCGATACATTTCAGCAGATTATTAGTGCCGTTAAGTGAATCTTGCTGGTTGGATTCGATCTGAAATGTAGAATATCCTCATTTTCAGAGTCGCGAAGAACTACATTACCATCAAATTATTTTCGATTTTAGTTGTTAAGTGTTAAAATAAACTGTGGTGAAATTTCGATTCGTTTCGGAGATGTGCTGATGGAATACAATTCTTGGTGTATTGTCCTGTTCAATGGACACATTGTGCTATCGTTTAATTTGTTTAAATCATAATGTCGGGAACTCATATGAATAACGATCAGGAGCATAAATCGCCAAGGGAAAGTGGCGAGGATTCCGAAGACGAAAGCGAAATTTTAGAAGAAAGTCCTTGTGGAAGATGGCTCAAAAGGAGAGAAGAGGTGAGTGTCCCATGTAATGACCTGCAAATCAGTCGATATTGTCAACATTTCCGCAACATCTGCAATTTTGTGACGACCTAACCTAACTTCCATAGCCAAGCCGTATCGGCTCTCCAGATCCGATCTCGTTTGCAACATTTTAGGCCGCATGCTCCTTTCACGTCATAAAATCGATTTTTCACGTTCCTAGTTCATTTTCCTCCTTGAAATTGAATTTGCAGAAGTTACGATGAAGTTTAATCGATGAGTAACACGAGTCCCATTCGCGTTAATCCATGTTGAAATGAATGGATCTGACAACTGGCGACTGGTCCGTAGTCGCATATCTTTGAGGTTTATATTTAGAATAAATAAGAACTATGACCTTCTGAATATATTTAACCGGTTTTTATCAGTAGCATGTATAAAGCTACCTAGGTATTCCCATTATCAAACAAATGCCCCACTGGAATAAGTAATTAGGCTAAAGAGAGAGTTTGTCTTTTTTATATCTGACTAGTTTGTTAAAAAAATTGGACTTACAGTATATTATTTATCCGATTTTAATAATTGTCATAGATAGTGCGTTTATGAGTTTCTGTCATTATGAAGATGGAAAAATAACAGGGGAGAAATGTCGATTCTCATTCGAAAACATCTTCCGTCATTTATTATTTAATAATTATCTTACATTGTCTAGGTCCGGGTAATTTGCTCCTTTCACCTTCAAGATTATCTGAAAGGCTTTAATATCCATTACTGTTTAATCAAGTTGAGGTTCCGAAAACTAATGTTAAACTAATGATGTTTTTATGAACTTGAATTTTATACTTATAATGAAAAATATGTATTAGTCATTCATATTTATTGTATCGCCTTCAAAATAGGCCTTTTCTGAAGTCAAAATTTCCGTTTTGGAAAGACAGTAAAGTCTGCCTGGATAATATCAGAGAAATACGATGCGATTTGTTAAGTTTTTTATAAGAAATTCGTTCATAATGATATTTTTGCGATTCAAGTCTTTCGGCTCTAGTCGAACGGCAGTGCTTTGTGCCAAAACGTTTGAAGTAGTAGATGGATTTGGGAAACACAGACATTTCCACGGCTTTATTCCTCACAGTTAAACGACGATTTTCGGTTAACATTTCATTTACTTTAGCGAAGTTGCGTTCAGTTTAAGACTTTGATGTCCAACCAGAGCGAAGGAATTCTCCAAACGCACCTCCATCGCTTTTGAATACACTATACGAACTTGTTTATGATTTTCAATTAATTCAATTCACCGCAAGCCTTTAAAAGAACTTTTTAAATGATCAATTCCCGGTATCTTCATGAAGAAAATAATGATTACCCACCAGAGAAGACTCTGTATATAAACATCGTTTATCAATTCTTATAAAAACAGGTTGCCTGTAATGCCAAACTTCAGGAATATGTAAGGAATTGCAATTCCAAACAATAAACGCAAACAAATGGCAATAACAGATGTGTTTACTTCAATATGACGTCATCCAACCTTTAGCGAATCCATATTTTTTTTCATCACGAGGTAGCAGATTTAAATAAATGAAGTTTTTAGATGATCATTTAACTAAATATTAGTTCTAATGAAAAACACAGCCACAATATCAAATTCCAACCATGAACATATTGATTAGAAGACTTCTTAAGAATCGAAACATAATTGTAACGAAATACTCTTAATAATTTGTTACATCAAAATAACTTTCATAAAAGAAAACAGCTGATTTCTGAGAGCGAGTTTCAACAAAATTTTGCATATTTTCGGCTATTTCGGCACACTTATGGATAGTTGTGCCGTAGTTATGTCAGTAAATATCATTTGTACATTTTATTTCTCGGGTAATACTCGTTATAGTAAATAATGACAAAAATAAAAGCTAGCTCAACTCCTGCATGTCACGGACTTATTAAATGGCAATTGGTTACTTCATTGTGACGTCACCAATTCCATTATGCAAAATAGTGTTTCGAAGAACTATTCATATTGTACTTTTTAATTGCTATTCCCCGAATCCATATTATTTTTCATCACGAGGTAGCAGATTTAAATAAATGAAGTTTTTAGATGATCATTTAACTAAATATTAGTTCTAATGAAAAACACAGCCACAATATCAAATTCCAACCATGAACATATTGATTAGAAGACTTCTAAAGAATCGAAACATAATTGTAACGAAATACTCTTAATAATTTGTTACATTAAAATAATTTTCACAAAAGAAAACAGCTGATTTCTGAGAGCGAGTTTCAACTAAATTTTGCATATTTTCGGCTATTTCGGCACACTTACGGATAGTTGTGCCGTAGTTATGGCAGTAAATATCATTTGTACATTTTATTTCTCGGGTAATACTCGTTATAGTAAATAATAACAAAAATAAAAGCTAGCTCAACTCCTGCATGTCACGGACTTTTTAAATGGCAATTGGTTACTTCATTGTGACGTTACCAATTCCATTATGCAAAATAGTGTTTCGAAAAACTATTTATATTGTACTTTTTAATTGCTATTTCCTGAAGAAATCCTTATAAGTGTTCAAAGTAACCTCTTTTTCAATAACCACTACTAAATAATTTGAGAAAGGTTTTTAGAAACCAGTCATAGAGCCTATTGCCTAATATCACAATAAATTATCTATTCATATTTATTAGAAAAAAGAACAAGACAAATTATTGTTATCTTCGAAAAAAGATATTGCTTTTTTATCAAAGTTTTTAAGGATTTGATGGTTTCAATGCATACACAGGATATTTTTATGAAATTAAACGTTGAAATTCACCAGATTTTATCAGTGATTTTTGTTACTGTATTCTCCTGTTTCATTTGCAATTCACGACCTCGATTAATCGAATCTTTCGTCTTAAAATAGATTTCTATGTAAGGATAACCGACCTTCGTTTTTCATAAGAAAAAATGGCCTTTAATTTCGGTGTAGGCGAATATCGGCTAATTGATTCGGTCGAAGGACGTCCATACCAACTAAACGAGCTGGAAAGTGCTTTCCACGACCTTGACCTTGTCAGCCAAATTGGCATCCAGCTTTCTGGCGTCAAATTGTAAACGAAATTACTACGTTGTTAATGAAACGGTTCGGAAACATTTTCTTTGAGGTCTCTTTGCGTATTATGTTCTCGACTTATTTTCGTCAATTATGCAACATTTAGAACATATTTTTTAACCAAGATTATGTCACTTATACATATTGATAAGAAAATACAGAGAATTCGTTTTTAAAATCTGGAGTGAAGGAAATGGTGACGGTAAAATTTTCCGTTTATTTGCTGCGAACGAAAAAAAAGTTACATTTCGGAGACCCCAGGCAGGAATTAGACACACCTTTCGCAGTAATGAACTACCGGCTCACTGAACTACCCTAAAATATTTTATCTATCGATTATATTGATCAATCGACAACACTTATTCTCTTTTTGAAACTCAAATCACCATTTCGAGCTATCCGTTTTCCCTTAATAGAAGAAATTAAAGAGAATTCTCGGCGAGTACCGAAGTCAATTGCCGAAAATGCGTTTAGAAAATATTTTGATGATTGGATTTTTCGTTGGCGTAAGTGTATATCTTTGAAGGCGATTCAATAATTTTGGATGAATAATTTTATGTTGCAATGACCGATTTTTGGTATTTCTACGACATTGACAGTCTGTATGAAATACTCTGCTAAGAATTTCCAATTGCTTGAAATAATAAAGAATTGTTTTTGTCAATTTATATCCATTCCTGAATCGTGCTATAATTTAGTGCTAGGCGCATATTTATCAAGAGAATATTACATCTAATGTAATCTTCTCAATTTCTAAATATATTATGTGCAATTTATATAATACCAAAATAAATTTGATACATAAAATATTTATCATTGAATAAAAATGATCCATTTAATCATGATACTTCGTAGAGGGCTCATGTTTGATCATTTTAGAATTTTCTATTTAATTTTCAGTTCTTTTGGGAGAACATCCAAATTAGTTATCGAAAACCTATTAATTTGTAGTTCTTCATAGGTTTCGAAAAATATAATATACTAACATTTAAGCAACACTTTCTGAGAACTTGAATCTCAAAATAATGGCAATATTTTAATCGTTTTTACATTTTTTCTTCGAAAAATGAACCTACTTCAGATACAAAGACTAAAATAATCAGAATGATTCTTATATTTTTTATGATTTTAAATGACGGTAATCTGCAGGGAGTTAAACAATTCTGAAAATAAAACATTTTAATTTCGATTATTTTCTATTTTACAACAATTGTTTCATTATACCACCACTTCATTAGTATTGCTATTATTTTTATCTAACTCTGTTTACAAAAAATGGAGAAGTGAGAGGTATTTTTCTGTAGGTTGAAAATGAACCTCATAATGTTTCTTCGATAAATTTTTTCACGACTAGTTCGAGACGTAGATGAATGACGTGTTTTAAAATGTTTCAACAGATTTATTTATTAGGCTGAGTGTAAAAGGGACAGGTGGGGTCTTCAAGAAACACAAAGAGCATTCTTTACGTTCCTAAAATATGTGTGTGAGGTACTTGTTATAGAACCATCGACTTGAAAGATTACCTGCATATTTTCAGAAAAGAAATTGTAATGTAGACAAATATACAGAATGAAAATTTACTTAGAAGGTTTTTTTTTAAATATTACAGATAATAGCTGGATTAATTCTTCGAAGCTCTACAGATTTAATAAAAAAAAAAAAATTGGTTTTATTTACCATCTAATGACTCTCGACTGATGAGAATATGGATTAAAATTTCAGATTTCTTTTCTGGAGAATGTACTAATTATTAAATTAATTTCTTCAGGTATCTACATTCTACAGCTGTAATAAAGTAGAATGTATATACCTAAAGAAGCCACATCGTAGATTAAAAACATTTTTGTGGATATTGAAATACTCTTATATATATCTCTTATATATTTTTTCAATTAAAATTATATTATGTAATAAATTATTTTCTGTCATTTGACATAACCTTTCTAACAATAAATAAATATCTATAAAGTTAATATTTTCAATGGATTCAAATTTTTTAACGCATTTTCCGAATATTCGAATGAACTTCAGTGAAATTAATTTAATGATCAATGTGCGAGCAGTTAGAGCTTCTGAGAAAGGCAAGAGCTGTGAATTTTTGTGTTGCCCTACCTAGGCGCCTGTTATGTTGTCCAAATATGTACATTTTTCGAACGCCTAACCGAAAAATGGTTAAACGATAAAGTCTTTAAAATGAACAATTACATTGTGGTCGAATTCGAAATTGTACATTCATCTGCACGAACATCTCCGAAAAAAACTTGCAAATGTGCATCTCAATTGAAAGATCAAGTTCCTGAATGGGTTAAATCTGTGATTGGGCAAAATTTTCCTAAGACATCAGTAAATATACTTATTAGAAATATTGTTTTTTCAATAGTTCCGAACATATTTAGTTTCGTCAAGTCGAAGTTTATAAGTTAGATGAAAAATGATGATTTAAATATAGCACTCGCAAAATTGGTAATACCTCACCATTCGTTAGATTTAAATGGAAGTTTATACATACAGATTTTCTTTGGCACACTCATAAATAGAACTGCATCATTATGATGTATCACTCGACCCCTATTGCTATTTCAGATTCTTGAGGGAGTTGTCATACCACTTGAGGTTTTCGACTGTTTTCTAAGATCCTCCTATCCTGTACTGAATTGTTTCAGCCGTTACTATTTGGTAGTTGATCATAATTAAAACAAATTGTAGAAATTACTATGTTTTACTACCAATAAAAATATATATTACACATTTTCTTGTGACTCAAGTTTCGGGAAACGAACTATACCATCAGCAGACAACTGAAGACCTAACAGTGGTACCTGGTACAGAGGTATTTAAATACCTGGTACAGACCGTTAGGTCTTCAGTTGTTTGATGATGGGATAGTTCATTTCCCGAAACTCGAGTCACAAGAAAATGTGTAATTTATATTTTTATTGGTAGTAAAACATAGTAATTTCTAGAATTTGTTTTAACTATCCTCCTATCCTGATACCAAACCTTCTATCTTCTATTACGGGGGGTGTTCAATGTATTCTCGGTATAGGCATGAAAGAAAACTAGGAAAATTTTGGAAAAATTCTGTTTTTCATTGCAGTCTCCTAGAACTAGGCTTCTTTGAACCTTGTAAAAAATATTCTTCCGGCTTCTCTTCAAAGTAGGTATTAATTGCTACCTTCATTCCTTCATCGTCGGAAAATCGCTAGATATTCCGACTAGATATTCGAAGATATTTTTTCACATTTGAGAATAGGTAGTAGTCACTGGGGGCCAAGTCTGGACTGTACGGACGATGAGTAATTTCTTTGAAGCCAGATTCCCGCACAGCAGCTTTCGATACGCGGGCCTTGTGAACCGGCGCGTTTTCCTCGCCTTTTTCCTTTAATTGATTTTCTCAAATTACGCATAGGTGTTGCGTATGATGCTGCTGTGATGCTTTCACCTTTTTAAGTGTATTCTATCAATAAAATAACTCTTAAACCCCAAGAGACCGTAGCCATTATTTTCCACCGGATGGGGTGACTTTAAACTTCTTTGGGGGCTGTGCACCCTTTTCAATTCTTTGCATGGACTCTTTGCATGGGCGTCTTATTCCCAGTAACCAGCTGGTTCAAAGTAGTCGATGGGTCTTCCCCACAGAGCTCTAAAAACTTCTTACAGCACTCGACTCGCACTTGCTTCTGAGGTGCAGTGAGCATTCTCGGAACCCACCTTTGAGAGGTTAAGATGGTCATGAAGGTTAACATGTATGGTACCCATGGATAGGTTTGTCATCTTTGCTAACATGTCGTAAAATATCCGAAAAGACATTTCTAACAGGCAGATAATAAAAGGTTACGAGTTTAATTTTTTGACTTCTGCAAGTGACAACTCTTGTTGTCATATACAGGTATAAAAGTAAAATATCAGAATGATTCCATTAGTTGGAAATACTGGTACGGGCCATATGGTGTATGGAAATAAAACAGGAATCGACGAACACACAAACTAACAGTATCTTTAAATAAACCAACAACGTTCGTCAATCCAGAAATATGGTACAAATTTCTTGAATTCTTCACGGATTCTTACGATTGTAAGAATTTGCCTCAGTTATCATATGGATGGCGTTTGGCAAATCGTGCACACTGGAATTTCGAGTGGGTCGATGTCACTATTGGTTTGTATCGACATATTTGTGACATCTCGGCTATCTCGGTTGGAAGAATCAATCTCTTTCGATGTATGTGTCATCGTTTGAACTTGAGCCCTGTATTTATCTCGATCACGAGAAATTTCCATCATGCTGCATCTGCCTTGAAAGTTCCCGAACGATTTCGCTAAACTGTAACTGTTTCAGCACATGATCAAATAGGGTTTCTGTAGAAAACGCAAGACTTGACGGTCATAGATCATAATGCGTCAGTAACAACAGTATTGTGCAGACCAACTTGAAAAAGAGCATTGAAAACGAAAATTGTATTGTAAAAAAATTTCGGTTCTCTCGGTCGAGGTCAACGCTCTCCTATCGTGTGTGAAATGTTGAGCTAGGCAAAAATCTGTTATCGCCGTCGAAGACACCGTTTATCTTCGGCGAGAGATAAAATGAACGGGAGTTATGCGATTCGATTTATTATAAACAAAAGCATACCACTTTACATATCTGTATTTATAGACCATCATCAAAAGTAAACAATGAGGCGATTCTAAAATGGGAATTGAGAAACGAGCAGATCAAACTACGCAGTTTGATCGGTGAAAATGGAATCGTGTGATATGCGAGAGTATTTTTTCGAGGTCGAAAAGTTTACGCCGCCATTATTGGATTAGGTTGCTTGTTTGGTTTCGAGAAACCTTCTCAGATCATGTTATTTATCGAAACCAAAAAAATTGATTACTTAAAATTTTTTATGCACACACACAGCCAAAATTATATGAAAAAGTGTTTAGTATTTTTAAAGGAATTAAGTACTTTATGATCATTTAGTTAGCGTCGGTGGCGTTCTGGTTTAAACGCTAAATGCGGAAGTGGAGGGTTCACATCTTTCTAGGATGACCAGCTACCATTTCAATGTTGGGTCAAAAATTAATTGTGCTGGGCCTAAGCTGAAGTGAAGATACAGTAAAAAAGCCCAACCAAAATATACTAAAGCTTAAGGGATCTTCATAGGAGATCTAGGAGTATCAGCATAATATCAATCAATCACTAAGTCTGCTTTAAGGGACTGTCAAAATTCTTTTTGTTGTAAAGTTAGCATAACTGTCCTCTATACTCACGCAAAGTTTTAGCCTTATCTGCCTTTCAGTTTGTTTACAGTGCTCAGTTTTGTACGTTCTTCATGGATACATTATTATACTAGTTTAGGTGTTTTCAGCAATTGAAATAGTATCTTAAAGCTTTCATGACCTTGGTATTCCTAACTCCATCATTTCTGTGTCTCATTGTGTTCCATTTGAAGGACACTTAGCTTTTTTTCGACTTACATGTACATCGGAAATAAGCGCCATCTACAAGAGGCAAAATAAAGTCTGGTGAAGTTCCTCCAAAAGTACCAAACAAAATCGAATCGTGCGCACTTCAGGCATTAGTCCTAGGCCAAGATTGACATAATTCCATGATGAAATTCCTAAAATCCTAAAATGGTGTGAGTAACGCAACAATTTCGGTTGATCAGTTCGAATAATAAAAAACTTAATACGTGACTACATCACCAGTCTGATATCCTTTTAAAATTATCGCATAATTAACCAAGCGCCGCGTACAAGATTTCCAATTTGGTCATAAGAAAAACGTTAATATTCGCGAAGTATGTTACACTATTACTATATCGCAATATTTTTGTATTAGTAAGTCTACGAAGCAATCTTAACGTGGGCTAAGCCGCGGACAAGAGCTGGTGTGGGCATGTGCACCATCGCGCATATGTCTGTACCAGCCCGAGTCACAGTGAGTCACACCAAAGTTCCTCGGTCTGAGTCATAGATGCACATTCCATCGCGTTCTTGTACAGCGGAACGCGTCACTTATAATAGAATTCCGTGGTATTGCGATTCCGATATAATGAGTACTGTCGATGTGTAGGCGCCATTCAAATGAACCATAATGGTGGTAAAGTGGAAAAAACTACGTACTTTAATCGAGCAAGGAGGGGACTCGAGACGATCACTTCTCGCTTGTAATTTGCATTGAGGACGGAAGTACTCGGACGTAGAACGCGATATTTTAATATTCTTTGGGCATCCCTGAAATGGTTTTTCTATGATTGAACCCTCAGAACAGACCATTTTATCGTGTGAATTTCTATGCGCCATTGTGAGTTATTTCTTCGTTTTTTGTTAAGTATGAAATTTGATTTGGCCAACTCTTTTTTTTTATCTGTAGAGCAAGTGATTAAATTTTCAGGTTTATCTGCTTTTTGAGGTAGCTGTTAGGTTGTTAAATGTATTCAGTTGACCAGAGTGTACGGTCGCATTTGTGTACAGCTTGTCGCCAAGTCTTTCTTAAATTTGTCGAACTGCCCAGAGTGTATAGAATTAGCCAGGTTTTCTAAATTGGGGACTTCGAGAGGTGCGTGAGACCGGTCTATCGGATAAGAGGAGTTGCTAGAAGAACCAGTAGATCTTTACACGCTATGCGTGGTGACAAGTGAGCCATGGACACAGCGAGGGGTTTTGAACGTAGCAGAGAAACCACACAGCGCCAATCGAAATGAGCCATAAGACTCATTTGGACAGATTTACCAGCATCCGTGCATAAAAGATCAGTGGTTTGAAGAGCAGGATAGAATATTTAGTACGCGTACGAAGTTTTTCTCATCATCCATGATGAGTGCTACTCCTCACAGCTGAACATCGGCATAACTGCCTGTTCTGCTATAAGAGACAATTCAATGAGAGTAGGAATGGAATCAAGTGATCTTTAGTGACGATTCTGCCTGGTAATATATGATGGTGGAGCACGGGTGAAACAATTTGACACAGAGTGCAATGTTCCCCACAATGGGCATTATGGTATCTGATTATAATTCAAATCACCACTGGTAAATCACAGGCAACTGATGATACCTTTTTGTTTGGCAGGTAAAATGCCATTGTTGTTCAAAATATAAAAAGCTGTTGTGCAGGGGTCTGTTTTGAGCCTGAAACTAGTTATTATTTATGCCGTACTGTTTTTATTGGTTTTAATTTCAACATGTAGCCATAATTTTGCTGATTATGTTTAATCTTACGTATACTTTCAACAAAGAAGAAAGCGGTCCAGCAATGGCAGGTTTGAATTTTGATTTGCACCAAGTGCTTCTTGGAGGCTCCACACCTCCAAGACTGGGAAATTGATTTTTGATAGTAAGGTGCGGAGAGAGCAGTTTCATATTGAATATGTTTCTCAGATCTGCCTTGCCCGTTCTCTGGTGAAGTTTTGTAAGTCTGAGATGAGGTATCTAGGGCTGATTTATCGATCAAGATCTACGGTCCTCCGCGCATGTAAGTTATTGTGTAAAAGGGGAACAACGATATTCAGCGTTATATATCAGTATCGCCATATTCTGCCGCTACCACTCAGGACCATGACTTGTGACTTTGGTTCTTTCCTATTTCATTTTTTTGTGACAGCGTTAAGGGTCTTTGTCTTAACCGCCCTGAAAAGTGGCAGAATTCATAGAGTGCAAAACTCCTACCTGCGACTGATTTATGGGGTCAGGCAACTTGAAACCATCAGTCCTAAGTCGAAAACGTCCAGATGTATATATACACTGCAATTCGCGAATGATCAGGTCATCATGGCGAACGATAAAGAAGACCTTGAATACATGGCAAGAAAACTGAGGGAGAAATATAAAGTGTGGGGTTGGGAAAACAAAATACTTACCGATTGGGGCAGAATTAGATAACATACAGCTGGCAAATGGGGAAGCCTGTAATGAATATACTTACCTAGGTGTAATATTTAAATTTAAAAGCGCATAACACAAGCGAGAAAAATAATTGGTTTCCTGAACGGTATATTTTGGAGTACAGAAATAGAAATGAAACGTAAGATCCAAATATATAAAACAATGGTGAAAAGCAGTTTACTTTACGGCGCTGAAACGTGGAGAATAACAGAGGTCAATGAAAAAAACTAGAAGCGGTAAAAATGGACGCCTTCAAACGCAACTTAGGTATCTCACAAAGAGAAATCAGACAGCGAATAGGTATAGAAGGATCTTTAACGATAGGCATTGAGCTGATTTGGTACGGACATATTCAAAGAATGAATGATGACAGGATTCCTAAGAGAGTGATGCATTGGATACCTCAAAACCGCAGAAAAAGAGGAAGACCTAAACAGAGCTGGAAGCAAGGAATAACGTGCCAGAGTGCTAACAGAGGGACAATGAAATGACCGAGTGTCGTGGAAGTCTTGAAATTGGATAAGCATATATGGATGTTAAGCTTTTTTTTCAATCAGTATATGTATCTATGAAATAACTTCGCAGAAACTTGTAGTGCAGGAATACCTTTCCGAGATTAACGTCGTATATAGACAAGTAACTTTCTCGCTATAGCCACTGGTGATCCAAAGACGTTCGTATCGATTGGTAATTCCAACGAGAGAACACGCTCCTCCTGTCGAACGTGATCAGGGTCTTTCAGAATGAGACAGGAAAAAGAGGGGCAGCATGTCCTTGGACATTTTCCAAAGCGCCATGGAAATCTTACTTCTTACTTGGAGGTGACGCGTCATTCCCGTCACTGCGGATATCCTGGGAATTGTTGTCTCCTTCTTCGGTTGGATATCCTGGGAATTGTTGTCTCCTTCTTCGGTTGGATATCCTGAATTGATAACTTTTACTTGTATCTTATGGCTTTGCTGAGATTTATTAGGTGAAAGTGTAAATACATATTGATTTTCAGGAAAATCTATATTAGCACATCTTCAATCAAAACGTTTTCTGTTAACTTTTAAATCAGTTCTGTGACTTCAGAAGGGTAATATGTCTACGACCATATTTTCGCGATAAATAACTATTGAGGAAATACACTGTTCAAATATTGAAGTAGATACAGACCATGTGGAGAGGCGTATGTTATGTATGTTACACAAACAAAATATGATCCTAATGACATTGAATAGCTTAATTACAAAAAACTTGATTTTTGTATGTTATTTTTGCGGTCCGATCTGGTTGTGGATTAATTGTCACGAGTTTAACATGCGTTTAGAAGCCGTCGAACTTGAATAATTAGTGTTGGTTTAACTCAGAAGATGTTAACCGTTTGCGGGTTTCTATAGTTAGTAGAACGTGGAAACGTTATCATATTAGTGTAAGAGCTGCATATACTCATGGGGGTGTAGGAGCAAGAGCTACAACCGTCTTACAAGATAATATAGTTAACTGCGTGACGAAATCCCTTCTTCACGGCATACCGAATTAATAGATCATTCCGGCAAGCTACCGGTAGGATAACTTCAGGTTGAGCCATTCGGAATAGGTTGCTTTAATTCAATTTGAGGACAAGAAGATCCGCTAGGCACCCGCGATTGAGAAGGGAGCACCGGGCTATATGGACATCCTGCCTATTCACGGATGAGTCCAGTATTCGTCTGTATCAGTCTGATGGGCGAATATTGGTTTAGCGACAACGAGGTCAACGCTATAATGAACATTTCTTGACGCCAACAACTCTTTTCGGTGGCGGCTCAGTGTGCGTTTGGGGAATAATTTGTTTCAATAGGCGCACATATTTTATTATCTTCACTAACGCAACCATGACAGCGGTGAAGTATCGTGATTTGATTGTAGAACTAATTATTGTACCCTTTGCGGCAGCGTTTGGCGACAATTTTACCTTAATCGACGATAATGCTCGTCCACACCAGGCAAGAATTATCAACGATCACATCAATGTATTGCATTAACTGAATGGGTTGTCTTTCAAGAATTGACCATGTTTGGTCTGTAATTACATCGCTTACTTGCCCACATCCGACATTACAACCGCTCGCCAATGCTTTGACGTACATCTGGAAAACATTCCTCGAGCTTTCAAAAATGAGTATAACTTGAGTCGATACTGTCCATTTTTGAACATAACTATTTTTAATCGGAAATTCAAGTCTCTAGGTATTTTGAACAGATAGAAATAAATAAACAGGAAAATACATAATCGACAGAAAAGATATAAACAGGGAGAATGCTATATATGGAAATTTGTTGGAAAAATCAAAAGTGAACCTTCCGATGAATGAAGAACACAGAAAGTGAAAATATCAAAATGAAGAACGTGACAATGAAATCAAAACAACAACAAATATATTGACAAAAGGCAGGGAATTCAAAAAAACCTCAAGTTTTCAGATTTAACAAATTTTATTTTATTAGTGTTTCAGCAAAAAAGAACTAAAAGCAACGCTGTGTCCACAATAGTTCAAAGACGAAAAATGTTTATAGCTAGGCTCTATATAACCTCACATTCATTAAGTAAATAAATAAAAAACTGTACGTGTATCGAATTTTATATTGTATTTCACATAACGCTCAAACTTCTCGTGTGTATAGAGAACAGTTGTGACAACTTAACGACAGAAAGAATTTCGATAATCCCTTGAGCGAACTTTTTTGACTGAATGTAACATTAAAATTTATCCATCTGTAAATGTGAGGTTTCATTAAAGCTTTTAATGTAAGTGAGCCCTATTACATATAGTTTTTAAATTGCTAACCACAGTTTTTTGTTGTATATAGAGCGTGTACAAAAAGCGTATCGGGTATTTGTTTTGACGCTGCATTTGAAACTGAATGTCGGAGGGGATTGTGGTGTCCGCCATTTTGTGAAATTTTAGTAACGATGGATGTGGAATATCGTACACGCCATGCACCAAGTGACGACAGCGACCCGAGTTTCATAGATTATACTACATTTTCAAAACTGGTGTTTAGGAATTATAAATCTTTAAGGCAGGCTTCGGTTGGTGTAGGACTTCGAAAAGTGGGAAGGCCCACAGGTCTGTCTGCTCGTTTAATAGTTTTATTGCCGGGTTTCAGTAATTCTTATAGATTTCTATTGATTCCAAGAATCTAGTTTCTTTCCTTTCGTTTCGAAGTGTAAGATTTTAAGATTATCTAATTCTGGGAAGGCATGGCTAGTTTCGAAGAAATGTTTCGCAAAATAAGGATTATCTTTTCGGTTCTTGAAAGATGCTTGGTATTCATATACGTACATAACGCTACCACATTCAATTCAACTTAATTCATAAACTCCTGAATTGTTAAACTGGTTGTTTTTTGTCATTTTTTTCCGTTTTTGTAGGATATATCTGTTTGAGGATTAATTGCTCTTCTTTCCTGTGTATAAGAGAGTGTATAATTTTTGTATCGAAATGATCGTTTTGAGCTTTCTGTCTAATTGTATTTATTATAGTTCCCTTTTATGTGCAATATTACTTAAGTGAATGGAAAAGGCTCTACGAATCTTTGATTTATATGCTGAAAGTTTATGAGAATTTGGGTGATTTGAAAAATTGGAGATAGTTGTATCTGTAGTTGAGGGGTTTTCTGAAAATATAAGAGTAATAGTGAAATTTCAATAGGGTTCAAAGAACACCAAGCATCTTTCAAGAACCGAAAAGATAATTCTAATTTTGCCAACCTTCCCAGAATTAGATAATCTTAAAATCCTACACGTCAAATCGAAAGGAAAGAAACTAGATATCTTGGAATCAATAGAAATCTACAAGAATTCCTGGAATCCGGCAATAAAACTATTAGACGAGGAGACAAACCTGTGAGCCTCCCCACTTTTTGAAGTTCTATACCAACCGAAGCCTCCCTTAAAGATATATAATTCTTGAACAACTTGATATATACCAGTTTTGAAAATGTAGTATAATCTATGAAACTCGGGTCACTGTATCCTCAAAATAAAATAGTGATAGTAAACAAAATAATTTCATTTATTTCATTATTAAAATGAATTATCACAAAGTAACGGGCTACTCCATCCAATATTAGTATAGAGTAATTCGTCGATTCGTTCCCTTTTGATACCAATCCATGAGGCTATTCTTCAGTTATCCGATAGTCCTATCCAATTTCACGGGTCGCTTTCCGCCAATTGACACGAAAAAAAAAATACAGGCGTTATGCACGGGACAAGGGAACCATTATCTCCCGTACAGACCTGTAGGCATGCCAAGCGCATTTTGGCGTCTAACAGCCGTTTCTAAAATAGAGAACGACGCGCTATTTCGGAATTTTAGGCGCCGGCATTTTTGAAGAGCAACTCTAGCTAAATTCCGAACGTTTATGAGACGGGACGATTAAAGAGCGTCGCAGAAGAACGCGAATCATCCGAAAGGCTTCCCTGATGATGACTCACGGGACTTTCCCGGTGCCTGGATGATGGTAGGGAGTATTTCTGGATCGTCTGGGGTCGTTGTCGGGGGTTATTTACGGTAAAGTGAGATTAAGCTCGATGGATAAGCAAAGAACGAATGAAGACATGAAGAGTTTTTAATTGAAAGAAGCCTTTAGAATTTGCTAACTTTTACTACCGAAGAATTCAAAAGAACACACAGTTTGTGACTGCAATTTCAAAGTATTTACTTCAGCATCGGACAAGTTAAAACTTAACCTAGGTAAAAGAGGTTTCAGATTAATCCCGGTTTTTGCAAATCGTTAGGTTTTCAAGTCAATTTAAGTAAACTGTATTTGAATATCTAGTTAGCCAATTTATGGAAGGAATAGGTTTTAAATCTAAACACTTCCATAGAAAAACTTGTTTCTCAACCTAAGACAACAAGAACGAAATCAATTGTACACAGAAGTTATATAGTTCAACATTGTTTTTATACAAAGGTACTACGAATTTTAAAGATCCACAATGTTAATTAAAACAAGTAACTATATATTAAAACAGTAAGCGTCATGGTGAACAATTATTTAAATATTTTAATATTTACAGATATATTCTGTTAGCCTTCTACATATTAAATTTCAAAAAATTATATTTAATATTATAACTTAGGAATTAAATTAATGTCATATAAGTACACCACTTATATCAAACGACATATAGAATAAACATCCATTATGAGACATTTAGTTAAAACGAATACTCTACGAGAAATGGAAACGAAAGTTAAACTAGTGGTAGAAACGAATACTGAACAAGTAGCAAAATAGAACTCTCATTGGAAATGTGAGAAATCCTCAAAAAAAAATATACATAAATGTGGAATTCAGGAAATAGAATTCCAAGAAACGTTAAAAAAGGGGACAACCTTCCACAAAATCTAATTTTCTAATGGCTCGAACAATGGATCAAAAATATAGCTTTCCGTAGTACCAGAATTTATGCCTAAAATAAGGAGTCAATATTGGATTCCTAAATTCCCAAAAATAGACAATAATTATTAAAATAATAAGCAGAGGTTTTTTCATGATAGAGGGATTATTGCAAAATTTAAATATCAAAACAGATTTATTCTGTTATCCTCTTATAAATTTTAATTGAAAAAAAATTTACACACAAACTTTTAGAATTAAATTAATGTTTTATAAGCACTGTTTAAATTTAGTATACATATAGAATCAAATCTCATTATATAATATCAAATGGAATAAAAAAACCCAAAAAAATATAAATTGTCACTTAAAATTAATAAATAAATATTTGAAGGAGACAACATTTTGTTTCTGATCTTATATTTATAAAAACCAAATTTTTTTCGAAAATGCAAAACATAATTTCAAGAATTTCTCCAAAACTAATTTATTTTAAATATTCAATAGATTCAAATATAAAATAATATTTAAATGAGGATATTCTGATTTTCACAAATTTTTATTGTTATGTTTACAACAATCGTAGCATCATCAGGCAGGTTTACATTTTGAATATCTAAGCTTGTTTCCAAAATCCGTTGCTATTTATATAACAGTAAGTACAATAAATTTTTAATGAGCACTAAAACTCAAAAAAGGGTTCTCTAGAAATTCCAGCTTATCTGAAAATATATTTAACAGAGGTGAGTAATTTAAATATAATTGTTCGTTAAGTAATATTCCAATTTTATTGTGTTTATTTATCTCTAGGGATTCTAACAGGTTTAAGGCATAACTTTAACTTTCTATATGTAGAATTTCAAAACTGTTGTATATCCTGTTTCTAACAAATGGTTAGAATATGTGGAATTCTTTTATTATTGAGGAAACTCTTTGAATGTTCACAAATTCTATGTCGGAAAGTTCTTCCAGTCTGTCCTATGTAAACTTTAGGGCAATCACCGCAGGTTAACTTGTAAACCCCCGATTTATCATCTTTATGTGTACAGACAGACTTTTGAAAAAATTCTTTTTATTTATCAATGAAATAAATCCTTCAATAACATTCACTATGGAAACCGAATATAATAATTCTATCAATTTTCTTGATTAAACTGTTACTCGAATAAATAATTCACATGATTTTTTCAATATTTCAAAAACCTCATCATCATAAGCACTACTCAAGTGTTTTGGTACAAAAAATGGGTGGACGGTAGGTGTATAATTAAACGATGAATCTGGAAAATGAGGCTTTCTTATTCTAGATTTTTTCAAGATGGGATCTTATATTAAAACTCAAATTGGTTCTTGAATCGTGCGCTTTTAAAATAGTTTTAAACTGATTCCGAACAAGTTGCTCTGAGAATCGGTTCGAAATTGGTTCGGAATTAGTTCAAAATTAGTTCGGAATTGCACAATATGAACCATGCCTTATGAATCTCTCTATTAAAAGTGTTTTTGAATTCACAATGTATTTTATCAGGAAATATTCGACCTCTTTTTTCTATGGATGACTCATTAAGTGGACGCCTCATCTAGAGGAAATTGGTATTTCATGCCGTGAAAATACACAATAACTCGGATAGATTACCTTCAGTTATTCCGAATCGAGTAAATCGAACCGATGATTAATTCCATCGAAAAAAACATGAAATTATCGCGATCATTTCGAGACTCGACCTTCGTAGTATCAGTCACTCACTCTTACTTTCGTGACTACGCTATGATGAATCGGCCACTCAACATCATTGAGTTTTAATTGTGTCGTGGAAAAACGTACGAATCTGCGTTTTAGGAAATTAAAATTGATTCCGACGATGATTAGGCAGTCCGCACAGGAGGGGTTTTTAGGAATAGCGGAACATTAATTACATTTTATTGAAGTAATTACTTTTTAGCAGATCGTTTAATAAATAATCCATGACGTTTCTTCCGAAATTTCAGGGTGAAAATTGCTGTCGTTTTTGGGTTTATGTTGAGCGATATTCGTAGTTTTAAAGAAATTATATTACTCTCCTTCAATATTTTCGATATAAGAAGCTGTATTTACACACGTAATGCACTTGATTTACATTTATAATTTTCTCATTGAAATGCCCCACGTTGGGCACCACTGTGTTTTGTCCATTGAATTCGGTGCCTGGGCTCGTTCTGGTACTTAGGTCTGAGGAAATTAGCATAATTAAACTTAATTTTTGAGTAATTATCAAACATGTCGGGGACCCACATGGATAGAATAAAGTCTTTTTAATTATAAAAACGAATTGGATACCTCATGATGAAAATGTGGCATTTTTACTTACTCTTCTGGAGATTCGATTACAATTAGAGCATTTTAACTCAGGTAATAACAGTTGTTTGAAATTGTACGAATTCATTCGCGAGGCACTGAAAATGATGCGGCTTTCTGAGATTTAAACGAGGATTTTCACTGTATTCTAGCAATGTTAGGTTAAGTTGAAGACGTCGATGGTCCGTTGGAAAGAAACAAATCTTCCACCACATTTTGATCGCTTTTGTAGTGATGAAAACCAACCAGTTTGAAAAGTTCGCATATCTACAATTTGCTCCTGTGATCAACAAATCTTTATCGAGTTCGTTTGAGTACATAATTGTTTTACAGTTGCATGTTACACGTCTCGATTTTTCTATTAACATAGCTCGCACTCCTTATTAAGGATTTTTGGTGCATATAAGCCGAATTAATTTATTTGAATATTGCATGTCTCATTCTCACAAGAGGTTATAAAGGGTGTTTCAATAAGAGCGCAAGATTTGAATTGCGCGCCATGTTTGACAGTCATAATGTCACATGATTATGACGTGACAGATCGAAAGTTGACAGATGGGAGTTAGTAAACATGAAGCGTTACACGGTAGAACAACGCGTCCTGATTGTCAAAAATTATTATCAACATGGTGAAAGTTTAATTGCCAGTGAGTTCTATGTTCGGTCGAAATAATGTGTCCAATTCATCTACTGTGAAGAGAATAATAAAAAAATTGGAAAGTACTGGTTCGGTTAGTGATGTGAAACATACGATACGAGCTCGTAGAGGTTCAGAACAAAACATCACGGCAGTTCGCGAGAGTGTGACAGAAAGTCCAGAGCCGTCAATTCGCCATCGGGCACAAGAATTGGAAATTTCAACAGGCACTCTTCAGCAAATTCTCACTTAAGATTTACAGCTGCATGCCTACAAAATCCAACTGACTCAACAAGTTCTGCCAGTAGACCATGAACAGCGAAGAGAATTCACCAATTGGATCCTTGAGCAACCTGCTGATTTTGCAAAGAAAATCATTTTACTGAAATCATTACTGAATGAGGCCCATTTTCATCTCGATGGCTTCGTAAATAGGCAAAACTGTCTCATTTGTGGCTTAGAAAATCTACGAATGATTCATCAGAAAGTAATGCATCCACAACTGGTCACTGTTAGGTGTGCATTATGTTCTGGAGGAATAATTGGACCGTTTTTTCGAAAACGAAGAAGATAACGCAGTAAGGGTGAATGGCGAACGTTATCGTGCTATGATAATACAGTTTCTTGTGCCCTATTGATCTTGACGTGTGGTTTCGACAGGACGGTGCCACATGTCATACCGCCCGTGAAACATTGACGATCTTGCACGAGTTTGCTCCTGGTCGTGTCATTTCCCAATTTGGTGACCAGAATTGGCCTCCACGCTCTTGCGATATAACGCCTTTAGACTTCTGGCTGTGGAGTATTTTGAAGTCACAGGTTTATGCCAATAAACCTGCAACCATCGAAGCATTGAAAGCCGAAATTAGACGCTGTATCAATGAAATACCACCACATGTATTCAATAACGTTATTTATAAAAATATAAAATTTCGTCAAAAGAGTACGCATATGCCAGCAAAGCTGTAGTGGCCATTTACAAGATATTTTGTTTCATATATAAATCCCATATGTATATTTTCTGAATCAATAAATATTTCAATACTTTTCTACAGAAAACCATGTTTTATTGCGTTATTATTGAAACACCCTTTATATTTATTTACGCTAAATTAAGATTCTCAAAGTTTCTCTCAGCTTTTAATAATTTTTTTGATATAGCGTTGCTTTCCCCACTCTCATTAAAAAAAAAATTAAATTCACTTTCCTTCCACAGAAAATAGAATACAACATAAGAGCAAAAATAGTTGAATGCCAAGTCGTGAATTCCTTTCAGACTTGAGAATTAAACCTGTGCAAACTTCTATATGTATACATAGAAAAAGAAAATATTTAATGCAAATAAACCTTCGAAACGATTTATCTTCTTCACCTTGGATAATCAGGTACGATGAGAATTTCGTCTGCGAATTAATTGTCCAATCGCGTCATATTTCAGCGCATTAGCTCTTTGTTTGTTTGCATTATCAGTACTGCAAACGCAGCATGTAGAACATAATTAGCGAAGATCATAAAAATGTTTATATTTTCTTTTATCTCAATGGCAGACTCGTCTATGATGACGTGACATTAATTCTGCAAAGCTGTTAGTTTTGGGCCAGCTGCCTTACGTCATTCTATTGTCTCGAAAATGTTTAGAAGGCATAATCTATCTGAGGTTGTTCAGAAAGTTATTTCGTTTTTTCCTGATAGAGGATTTACTTGTATTTTTTCGTATCAAACTTCACACTTAAGCTTCATAATCATTTTAACGGGTGTTTTTTTATGGTCATAGAACTTTCTATAGGGATAACTGTGATTTGACAGAAGGTAGAAGCCATGTTGTTTTGACATTTCTGTTCAGTAAACATTGACAAATTATCATGGAAAGACTCACGCCACAACAACGTTTACAAATTGTTGAAATTTATATTCAAAATCAGTGTTTTATTCGCCAAACTTATAGAGCACTTCGTGAAATGTATGGTTTACATAATCGTCCATCAGAGCAGCTTATTCGTGGAACTATCGATAGATTTCGGACAACATTTTCTCTACTCAATGCAATAACAACGACAAGACAAAGAACTGTACGTACAGAAGAAAATATCGCTGCTGTAAGTCATAGTGTTAATGATGATCCAGATTTGTCTATTCGTCGAAGTTCACAACAAGTTGGACTCTGCATCCACCACATGGAAAATTTTGCGTAAAGATCTTGGTCTACACCCATACAAGATCCAACTGGTTCAAGAACTAAAGCCACTTGACCATAATAAGCGTCGTTTGTTTGCTGATTGGGCCCTAGAACAGCTTGAAGTTGATCCACTTTTTTATCGTAAAATTGTGTTCAAGGATAAAGCTCATTTCTGGTTGAACGCCTATGTAAACAAGCAAAATTGCCATATATGAAGTGAAAACAATCCTCAAGAAGTTCTGCAGGTTCCATTGCATCCTGAAAAATGCACTGTATGGTGTGTTCTATACGCTGGAGGCATCATCGGTCCATATTTCTTCAAAAACTACGCTGGAGATAATGTTACAGTGAATGGTGCTCGTTACAGATCGATGATCAATGATTCAGAGCTAGTCGAGATGGACATATGCCAGAAATTATCGTTAAAACATAAATATCATAAAATTTTATTTCGAGTACAAAAAAATTTGGCTTCAATCTTAATTTAAATGTGTTTTATTTCAATTTAAAGTTCTATCACACCTAAAAAAACACCCGATAAGTTTTGAGAGCTGATATTGCAAGGCTTGTGTGTAAAAAAGTTCAATTAATTCTATGCAGTAGTTTTTCGTTGGTGTCCTTCTGAACATGGAGAGCAATAAGCAGCATTTTCGTTATATTTGCCATTTTTACTATAGAAAAGGTAAAAATGCTGTTCAAACCAGAAAGAAATCAATCGATGTGTACGGAGAAGATGTATTGACAGTACGTCAGTGCCAGAACGGGTTTGCAGAATTTTGATATCGAGGATGCACCACGTTCCGGAAGCCCTGTTGAAGCTGATAAAGACACGATAAAGTCATTAGTTGATGTAAATCGGAGAATAACAACACGTGAGATCGGTGAGAGGTTAAATTTATCGAACCTATCAGTTGGAAGCGTTACTGCCCAGTAAAGTGTAATTCTGTTAGTTAGGAGTTCTCAGTCGACTACATGTGGATGTGCTCCTTGCGCAGCACTATGCCGCGTTCGAATCTGGCGGCTACTAGCATTATCATTTCCTTCAAGCATCGACCGTGGTATAGAAGAAACGTAAGTCGGCAACTCTCCTGTATTCCAATCACTTCAAACTGGGTGTTGTGATTGGGCATTTAATTACTCGTACTCCCCTTTTCAACAGAAGTTGTAACAAATACTTGGGTATTACAGAATGATAGCTGAAATTAATTCTCCAGAACCTCTACAGATTTTAATCTGAATAAATCTCATGAAAACATTTCGAATTAAATTTTAAAACATGTCCTAAGTACACTTTATAGACATATATATTATCATCATATGTGGTGGAAATTAACTAATAAAGAATCAAAAGAAATATAAAATAAGGACCAAGTTATTTAGAGATCACCTTATGTTTCGATTGGATGTTGAAGAATCAGAACCATCATCAAAAAATGTTCAATATATAATTCCAAAAGGCCTTTTTTATTTTTCTTTTTTAAAGAATATATAGCACATTCTCCAGAGAAAGAACCTGATAAATTCGGACCCAAGGAGTTATCCGCATAAACAAAATAATCATTCAAAAATATATGAAAATAACTTTTCTATCACTAGACATTTCTGCAACAACTAACCAATTTTGGGATAAGCATGGCCTATACGAAAATTAGGTTATATCACAGAAATAAACAATGAAAGAAGATACAACTTTGACTTAGGATTTATTCTGTTAACCTCCTTGTTGGAGTTTAATAGAATAAATCTGTACGATATTTAAAATTTTGTTCTAATCCTTCTATCAAGAAAAAACAAGGAATGAAACAAAATTTTGTACTCTTCGAGTATTTATTTAATAATTTTTAGTTGACAATTTATATTTCTTTGAATTTCTTTCATCGCCTTTGGTACTGTGTAATAAGTATTAATTCAGGTTTATTCAGATGAAATGAAAAATTCATAATGCGATTTTTTCTTTTCAATATTCCCCGCAAACGAACTCGTTTTGGGATTTTTGAAACATCTGAGTATTGTTGATATTTCTCTAATATTTCTCTGAACTTGTTAACCTTTTATCTCCATTTTGAGACAAAATAGGGAGTTTATTGTACCCAAATTTCTCCTTAAAATTGTATAAATAATGCCTTGGTAAAGTTTGCCCAGTAAAGATCAAAACTGCCATTATCTATGAACATAGAAGCACTTGAAACTTTAGACGTCGATATTATTTATAAATCCCCTTTGGTCAATCAGCGAAGGTCATTTATTCTCTAGTTCTCGGTATTATTTGTTTGTTTGTTACTCCCCGTTATCGATTTTTCCTCATAGTGATAAAATCGCCCTGATAACGCTGATAAATCAGTCGAAACGTATCTCTAGAATTTGTAAAACGAAAGGAATTTCAGATCATCCGAATAGTTTTTCGAGTAGGAATTTCATCGTAACGTCCATCTATTTAGAATCTTCGTAATGTGGCATCGCTCTATCATCTTCCGAAATAGAACGGCGTTCCTGAACTCTTTCGATGCACAATGCGATAATTCTATCGTCTTTTATTCGACAACACGCAGCAAACACGCATTCCACGGATTCCGGGCATGTTCTTCCGTATAGATTTATCGATCGTTTTATTGCGAAACGCGTTTTGTGTGGGAATTTCATCCTTCGATTTGATGAGAAAGTTGACGATTTCGTTCAAAATTCTCGCGAGCGGTTGTGGATAGATGCATTGAAAAATATGTAATAATACTTAATACATACTCTCTAGGAAACAGAAGAAATTAAACAAAACAACAACGAATAATAATAACATAAACCTTTGGTAATAATATATTTAAGCGGGTTCAAATCCTTTGGCAGCGATACATAGCTTCAGATACTTCTTGAAATTTTCGGCAATGAGCCGCAGCTCTTTGGGCGTTAATCGGTCCCATTTGCGGCGCAGGGATTGCTTCAGCGACTCCAAACTTTTGTGGTGTTTAGCACACTCCCTGAGCTCCAAAATCGACCACACGCCGTAGTTCATTGGGTTGAGATCATCCGGCGAGTAGGGCGGCCATTCTGCAGATGTGATGAAGCCAAGAAAATGGGTCTTGAACCATTCTTGCGTCATTTTCGCTTTGTTAGCTGAAGCGGAGTCCTGTTGAAGAGTCCAATGCATGTCCCCGAAGTGCTGCTGGGACCACGGATGTTCTAAGGCCTGGAGAATGTCGCAGCGATAGACTTCTTGATTGATTTTGACCCCTTGAACCACGAAAATCAAGTGTGCTTTGCCGCTGGGGCAAACCGAAAAGAGTTGTTGGCGTCATGAAATGTTCATTATACCGTTGACCCCGTTCTCGTCTCACCAACATTCGATCATCAGACTGATACAGACGAGATCTGGATTCATCTGTGAACAGACAGGATCTCCATATATGCGCTTTCCAGTTCTCATGTTCAAAAGTCCAACGATATCTTACAGTTCGGTGCTCCCTACTCAATCGTTGGTACCTGGCGGAACTTCTTGCCCTCAAATTGAAACTGTACAACCGATTCCGGATTGTTTGACCAAAAACTATCCTACCGGTAGCTTGCCGGAATGAGCTTTCAATTCGGGATGCTGTGAAGAAGGGATTCCCTTGTACACTTAATCGTATTAGCCGATCTTGTGCATTGTAGCCCTTGCTCTTCCATCTTCATGAGTATATGCAGCACTTCCACTAATACGATAACGATTCTACTCTCTACTAACTATACTTTGCGAAACCCAAAGACAGTTAGCAACTTCTTGTTGAGTTAAACCTTCGTTAAACCAAGAATTTAGTGGAATCGAACGATCTCGAATACTTCATATCATCTTCCGGAAGTTCCAGAAAGGCAAAAATCCATTCTCCCTTGGTATGACTGGGGTAAAACTCGCACTCAATCAACGCAGGAGTTTGAGACAGAGTTTTTCCCGAGGTCAAGAGCATGTTTGGCGTCAATAACTCAACTGGATCAAGCGCAAAAGAAGACCGTATATTATAACAGCCCACGGCCGGCGTTATTCGCATCGCATTATCATAAATATTTTCATCCGCATTGAGGCATACAGGTTAAATTATTTCGTTCGTTATAAATTGCATTAGTTGAGCGGGTTTATTTTTAGTCGACGCCTCTCTCTCGTCTCGTTTCGAACCCGCAATTGCTGGGTGATTTTCTTTCTTTATTTGGTTGAGTGGCGTCCACCGTTCTTATGTGGCTGGTATCTAACAGAAATTAGGAGTTGTTTGTAAACAATTTTTACGTAAATCGTTGGCAACGATTGGGCAATACGGGAATAACAAATTGATAAATAAGCAGCGATTGTTTGTGGATTTTTCGACGTAATCGGTTTGCAAAAGCTAGGAATTTCCTTGGGAAGAATATCCCGATTTCTTCTTGTGTCTCTTTTTAGCTCGTCGTGTCTTCCAAAAACGGCTAATAGCAATTTCTCTGTTTATACTGACATAATAGCTATCAACTACAAATAGTCTGCTCATTATTGGCGAAACTTAGCTAATTCTTAAGGTTTTGGGGATAAAAAAATAATCAAATAGGTCTCATTCTAGCGATTAAGGAGTCTAAGAAAACAATTTGAAGTTGAATTAATTAATCTTAACTATCATGGTAGGCTTATAGGCTTGATGAAAACAGTATCCGAATTCTGGTCTGATCTGCAGAGAAATATTTCCTAGCCTTCATCAAATATACCAGCTTATTTGCAGCAGAATTCGCAAAGTCATATGTGCACATGTTCCTCCCGAAGAGTTGACAGTTACGCCAAGAAGATGCATGGAATCTCTCAGCTGAAGCACTTGGTTTTTCAATCATCAATTCAGAAGTCACAAACGAAATTTTCCGAGAAAAAGTTGTTATTTGGGTCTTCCAGGCATTGAATTGCATCAGATTTTGTTGACTCCATTCGATTTTTTTTGAGATCTTCGTTCAAGGAATCGATATGCTGGCATGTATAGAGTTGAGACTCAATAGTACTTGCGTCACATGGCTAAGGTCAGCGATCGGTGTTTGTGAAAACCACTGCCGAGACTTTTGCTCTCCAGGTATCTAACCATTTCGAGATTTATAGCGTCATCCTTGACTTTCGACAGAAGTAGTTTTATGGAAAATCATTCCTCGCTTTCTTTGTTATAGGCTGCACTTGTGCACTCTTCCATGAATCAGGGAATGTTCCTTCGCCGTATGGCATAGTGAACAAATATAAGCACAGGTGAACACTTTTCGAATAAAATGGCAGGAATACCATCTGGTCCAGTTGCTTTCTTGGAATTAATTTCACCAAGCACTCTGCGAATGATCCGTGGTCTGAAGTGTTTAACCCCTCATCCTAAATGAAACAGTTGAAACAGTTCCAAACATGAGAGCACCATTCGAGTCCTGGTCTGATCAAGGCTTTATACAGTAGAAGAATCTGATCTACAGATTCCTAGCCATGAACAAATAGTCCAGTTTATTTGGCTGCAGACTTCGCAATGTCAGTCACATGTTCCCGAAGAGACGGTTACAATTGCAGAAGTATTAATTTTTGAATTCTCAGTACGGTAAAGGTGACATTTTCTTCCAACCTTAGTAGCTTTATTCAGAATAACATAGTAAAAAAAATTAATAATAATATAATAAAGACTTGTAATATCGAGAGTTAAAACACAAACACAGGGTGAATATTAAAAAAAAGTAACTTTGTTCTTTTTATATATTTTCCTTATAACTATTATTGTTTGGCCTATCACCCGCTTTCGGCTTGACGTTGCTTCTTGGATATTCTTGGACTCCTCTATATTTCATTTCTGAAGTTCTAATATAAGGGCAGTCCAAAATTTTTGAAAGTTATTATATTTCAATTTTGAAATCGATTGCTCTTTGTCATTGTTGACGAAGTGCGTGCTTGGCCTTCAACATTTATTGGGTTGTTCGGAAAGTAATTTCGGTTTTTTTTCTTTGAGAAAATTGAAGACAATTTTCGTATAATGAATGAATATTTCATTGAATTATATATTGGCCATTCTATTCCAACACCTTTTGCCATCTTTCTGGTAGTAGCATGATTCCACGCTAAAATTTTTGGTCTTTTCTGGAAAAAACTGATCCAGGTTATTTTTGACCTCTTCGTTTGAAGTAAAAGTTTTACCAACCAAAATATTTTGCGATAACCGGAACAAATAATAATCCGAAGGCGCCAGATCTGGAGAATATGGTGGGTATGGTAGTGTATCCCATTCAAGCTGTAAAAGCTTTTGTAGAGTGACCAAACTTGTATGAGGTCTCTCATTATCTTGGTGCAACACTACCTTTTCTGTTGATCAATTCTGGCCTTTTCTGTTGAAGAGCATCATTCGGTTTGTCCAGCTGATGACAGTAGACTTCCGAATTAATTGTTGTTATACGATAAAAGCTCAAAAAAAAAGATACCTTTAAATTCCCACCAAACAGTCAGCATCACCTTTTTTGATGGGTATTGGCTTTCGAAATGCTTCAAACCGGTTCATCTTTTTTACTCCATGATCTCTTCCTTTGACATTGTTATATACAACCCCTTTTTTGTATCCAGTAATGATGCGCTTCAAGAATGGATCGTTTTCGTGACGTTTGAAAGACGAATCACAGACGTCAACGCGACTACACAAATTTCTCTCCATGAGAACATGGGGAACCCATATATCGAGCTTCGAGGTTAAACCCAGGCCTTTCAAGTCTTAAACAGTTGAATTCGATAAATGCAACCTCTCACCGATCTCACGTGTTGTTATTCGCCGATTTGCATCAACCTAATCCTTTTTAAATCCTTTGAAAAAACGAAATTACTTTCGAACATACTTATGCTTACCGATTATGGTATTTTTTCCATGGTGAAATTTGTGAAAGAAGGCCTCAAGTCCAAATGGGTACTTTCCTTCAGAAAAGTCGTACCCCCTGTCGACCGAAACCTCCATCAGCGAGATGCCGGCCGATCTCCAACTCCCGAATCCGCGCACCCGATGGAGAGCCTCTCTTCAGCGCTCGCGATTCCGCGAGACTCCAAACGTTCAAGGTCGCCTGACCCGCTGGGTCAACGTACGAGACGCCGATGTGCACATTGCACACAGGCGGTTCCAGTGGCCGGGGTACGGACGAGCATAGAAACGCGATATCTCTTTTTTTCGATCTATGCGTCACCATAGAGTCGGCAGACGCGAGCCACCGCAGCATGCCGCCCCAATATGGCCATCCGGAATGCGTTTTTTTCCGACGGGAAAGGCGAATTTCGAGCGTGTCGACAGCCGAAGGCTGGAAATTCTATACCGGGAGGAGTGCGAAACGTGAGACTTTCGATTTTATTAGAGATAAATACATATCCTTAATTTAGAATTGGATGTAGGAGAGATCACGGTATCACTTTCGGAACTTAATGGTTTCCAGTTTGTATTTCTATGCTTGCTCGTGACATTTATGGATTAATAGTACATTCTTATCGATTCCACTTTTACACTGCTCAAAAATTTGAGTTGATAATTTGCGTACATATAGGTTGTTTTTTTAGAGTGATAGAATTTTCGATGGGATTATCTGTGATTTGACAGAAGGTAGAAGCCATGTTGTTTTGACATTTCTGTTCAGTAAGCAATGACAAACTATCATGGAAAGACTCACGCCGGAACAACGTTAACAAGTTGTTGAAATTTATTTTCAAAATCAGTGTTGTATGCGCCAAACTTATAGAGCACTTCTTGAAATTTATGGTTTACATAATCGTCCATCAGAGTAGCTTATTCGTCGAACTTTCGATAGATTTTGGACCACATTTTCTCTACTCGATGCAACAACAATAAGGCAAAGAACTGTACGTACAGAAAAAATTTCGCTGCTGTAAGTCACAGTGTGAATGATCCAGATTTGTCTACTCGTCGTCTTTCACAAGTTGGACTCTGTGCATCCACCACATGGAAAATTTTGCCTAAAGATCTTGGTGTACACCCACACAAGATCCAACTGGTTCAAGAATTAAAGCCACTTGACCATAATAAGCGTCGTTTGTTTGCTGGTTGAGCCTTAGAACAGCTTGAAGTTGATTCACTTTATTATAGTAAAATTGTATTTAGTGATGAAGCTCATTTCTGGTTGAACGGCTATGTAAACAAGCAAAATTTCCGTATTTCCGATTTTCTTTGGGGTTATGTAAAATCATTGGTTCATGCTGATAAACCAGAAACAATAGACGCTTCAGAAGCCAACATAACTCGTGTTATTGATGAAATAAGGCCTGAATTACTCGAAAAAGTGGTCCAAAATTGGTCTAGTCGAATGCGGTTCCTCAGAGCTAGTCGTGGCGGACATATGCCGGAAATTATTTTTAAAACATAAATGTCATAAAATTATCTTTCAAATAAAAAAAAAATTCGCTTCAGTCTTAATTTGAATGTGTTTTATTTCAATTTAAAGTTCTATCACTCTAAAAAAAACACTCTATTTTATGATTTACAGAATATCCCAACGAAAATTTTATTCCCCCCAGAACTAGGAAACGAAGAATTGTCGGAGATAAAAAAAACAGGTCAACTTCTGTTTTAAGGGGGACGAAAATTATTTTCGGAACAAACTCGTGATGGAAATTCGCCTCGCTCAAAACAGAAGTTGACCTGTTTCTTAAAATCTTTGGAAATTCTTCGTTGGGACACATTTTTCAAAGCTTTTCACGAATCTGTTATGAATTATTCCTACACCGGAAACGACCATTTTTGCTCGTTAATAAAACCGTTTAATCTACTGAATATATGGTTTTTCTGTTGACAAATGGGATCAATTTAAAGTCAAGAGTGCTTAAAATGGTCAAATGACTTCAGTTCTTGAATCATCAACGGCTAGCCGAATGGACAAAATTAACCTTGATCACATGTTTAAAATTATATAATACTAATATTTGGAAAAAGTAATGATAGTGCTGTATTAAGATCGTCAAAAAACGTTTCATATTCAGGCCCTATGAACCAATCTACCTGTGTAATAATCTGAAGAGCATCAATTTCGTCAGAAACGCAGCAATCTCTGCGAAGGATCGACACACCTATGAATAAAGAGGTGCTGTTTTCATCGGGATAGTATCAAATGATTATTTTTTCGGTCGCTTACTCGACCTTGACGTCATTTCCGGATTCCGACGAATTTCGACCTTCAGCAACCTCTTCCGCAACTTGCCATTCCTTCGGTGCGCGCCTCAAGCAACGTCTCGACTTCCTTAACCCCAAATTTCATGAAGCTAAGCGTGGGTTGGAGGACCGTGATGATAAGAGATATAGACGAGTTCGATTGAAAAACATATTTGGCGTTATACGGTTGGTTAATTCTGAAACATTGTAATATTGTGGTACGGAAGGGACAGTCAATTCGACTTAAGGGAAGTTTCGTCATCTAAAGGGCCTTTCATTAACAGCGCCCCATGTTGTTTTGTAAATTAAACACATTATTTATTTGAAAATTATTGAAATTTTTATTTCATTATAAAGCACAGTGGATACCATTAGTTATGAAATAAAACATCATTTAAATGTCCACCATTGAAACGCTGGCAGGAATGAAGTCGTTGAACCCAATTTTCCATGACTCACTCACACAAATCAGGTATGTTAGCAGTTACTCGTTCAATATTGATCTGCAAATCGTCTGAATTTGCTGGAAGATTGCTGTAAACCAATGATTTAATGTAACCTCAAAGAAAGAATTCCAATGGATTTAAATCGCAGGAATGAGGCGGATAATTTAGCGGTCCATTACTTGAAATAATCGGATCACCGAATTATATTTTCATATTTCATTTATTGCCCTCAAAACATACAGGGAATGTCACATAGTATAAATAAATATAAACATTGTAATCTAGCTAAAATACCAACGATAATTTGAAATAACATCACATAATATACAATCGGACAAACAACTGAAAGACTGAAAGATACATGTAGCATTTGGCTAGAACTGACAGGCCAACAATTCGTCCATTGCGTAAGCAGCGCGCTCGATGAGAAGGGACTTCATCTTTTTCTTGAAGGCTACACTATTTAACGAAGTAAGATGTTGGGGAAGCTTATTGTAGATTCTCATCCCATTGAATATATGAGTATTTTGAGTAGTTTGTAGCCTATGCTTTGGTGTTATGTAGTTATTTTTGAATCTGGTGTTATGTTCATGAACTTCTGAGTGTTTTTGGAGACTGTTTTTATTACCGTGTATATACAAAAGTGTCTTTGGCAGTATGACAAGTGGCACCGTCCTGTAGAAACCACATGTTCTGCAAATCAAGACAAACCAATTTAGGCCATAAAAAATCAGCCAACATTGAACGATAACGATTTCCATTGACAGTTACCGCCTCATGAGCTTCGTTGAAAAAAATAAGACCCAATGACTCCTCCAGCATAAAATCTGCAGTAAGTTCATCACAATGTAATAGCTGTTCTTGATATTCTTCAGGATTATATAGGGCAATTCTGCTTGTTAACATAACCGTCTAACCAGAAATGAGCCTCATCGCTGAGAATGATTTTCTTATGAAAATCTGCATCATTTCCGATTTTTTCTAAGCACTAATTACTGAATACACGACGCTTTAAATGACCTGGTGTCTGAGTTATAGTGTTAAAACAACTTTGCATAGATGTATACCAAGGTCTCTTCGTAAAGTTCGCCCAAAAGACGTCTAGGAGATGCCTAGTTCTTGTGAACGTCGAGAAATCGATAAATTTTGGTCTTCACAAACACTTTAACGCACGGCAGCAATATTCTCTTCACTTTTTGCATTTCTTTATCTCACTGGCACTGTAACATCATGAAGTGTAAATTTTGTTTCAAACTTCTTCACTAAACGTTCAACAAAAGACGTCTGGGAGATGCCTAGTTCTTGTGAACGTCGAGAAATCGATAAATTTTGGTCTTCACGAACACTTTAACGTACAGCAGCAATATTCTCTTCACTTTTTGTATTTCTTTGTCTCACTGGCACTGTAACATCATGAAGTGTAAATTTTGTTTCAAACTTCTTCACTAAACGTTCAACTGTTCTTCTTATCCTGACGATTGTAACGAGCAAAAATTGGAGTTAAAGCACGTAAAGTTAGAGTAACAGATCGTGATTTTTCATAATAAATTTGGATTATTTGTAAACGTTTTTGGAGTGTGTACCATTCCATTGACGAATACAACTGTCAATGTCACAAATAATCATTGACTGCCATACGCGAGTAATGTCAATTTAAAAATGTTGCGTTTCCATTGCAAGACTTTACAGGATATTTTTTGATCAATGATTATTTGTTTCAAAATTTGAATGGTATCGACCCAGAAGTGTTTTGGTTTCAACAAGATGGTGCTACACCTAATGCTGCTACCGTAACAATTGATTTATTGAAAGAAAGATTTGGCGATAACATTATTTCGAGAAATGGTCCAATTATTTGGCCTCCAAGATCATGCCACATAACTCCACTGGATTATTTTCTTTGGGGTTATGTCAAGGCCTTGGTTTATGCTGATAAACCAGAAACAATAGACGCTTTGGAAGCCAACATAACTCGTGTTATTGATTAAATAAGGCCTGAATTACTCGAAAAACAGTCCAAAATTGGTCTGGTCGAATGCGATTCCTCAGAGCCGGTCGTGGTGGGCATATGCCGGAAATTACTTTTAAAACATAAATGTCATAAAATTCTTTCAAATAAAAAAAAATTTGGCTTCAATCTTAATTTGAATGTGTTTTATTTCAATTTAAAGTTCTATCACTCTAAAAAATACCCGATACAAAGAAACAAAAAGATAATAATTTTCAAAACCAAAGAAAAAATATATCTTTCAGATCCGATAACAAATTATTATAGAACTTTAAATTATATGATTATTAGTTTATACAGGGTGAATCATTCACCATTGAGGACCAAATTATGGCTTAATAAAACATTGCGACTATTTATTTCTGAATTGTTATCAAAATCGGCACTTAAGTCCAATAACTTCAGTCGAGCAATATTATTTTATGTTTTACTTCATACTTAATTATTATTATTAATATAATTAATTGCTAGCTTAATAGTGATTTTGATTAGAAAATACGTTGTAAAAATTATTTTTACTTAATATTGGTACTCTTGTTTGAATACGTCACCTGTTTTTGAGAAAAATGTAATTAAAGAGTTCATTGTCTCAGAAAAGAATTTCAAATAACAGATAATGGAGAAATTTGCAACATAAAGCGTTTTTTTCAACAGTAAAGACGAATAAAAAACAATTCAACATAAAAAAGCAAAGTTCTAATTAGCATCTTCAGACTTCCAATTCTTGTAATAAGATACTTCCGGACGTCAAAGAAAACATTATTCTGTCCCCTTATAGAATAAGCCACATATTGTATTCTTCTCCAGAGTTCGTCTTGATAATTAAGTTCATGGACCTAAACTAAGGACGTCATATAACTCCAAATATAAAAGTCGAGAGGGTTATGATCAGGACTTCTTCCTGATCATTCAAAATCACTGCTTCTGCCAATACATCGATGAGGAAGTATGTCACTTAGATTTATAACAAATAATGGGAAATGGGGTGAATCTCCATCCTGTATTTAAAAAAAAAAAATGAATAAAACGAGGCTTCAACTTTTTGCAATAGCTGAGCAATGTCAAAACTTAGCACAGCGTCTACAAATTGTTCAACTTTATTACGAAAATGGGCGTTCTACTGGAATGTGTATCGGGCGCTTAGAGCAACATATGAACCATATAATCGGCGTACCGAACGCACAATTAGCTCTACCATCCGTAAGTTTGAGACCCAATTTTCATTATTGAATAACTCGACCAAAGAGACCTCACCCTGCGCTAGTGAAGAAAATATAGGGGCGGTAGCGGAGAGTGTACGTGAAAACCGTGATGTGTCGATTTGTCGCCGCTCAACAGCTTGGCCCGTCATATTCAACAACTTGGCGTATTTTACGTGAGGATCTTTCTTTAAAAGCTTACAAAATACAACTAGTGCAAGAACTGAAGCCGACCGACCCGTTTTAGTCGTTGGACTCTTGACAAGCTTGCAGAAGATCCACTGTTTTCGCTTTGGACCAACGAATTGGCCGGTTAGATCGTGTGATATCACATCTCTCGACTTTTTCCTTTGGGGCTATGTAAAGTTCAAACTCTATATAGATAAGCCGGCGACAATTGAGGCATTGAAGGCCAATATTACTCGTCTTATTGACCAAATACCACTAGAAATACTCAGACGCATAATTGGAAATTTGAACTTCAGAATGGACGTTGTAAACCGTTCTTTTGTGTTATGATAAAGATTTTTAAAATAAAAGTGTTTTCATTAATTTTTTCTATAAAAAATACCTCTAAATGAATCACCCGATATTTTTGTGCTTTGCCTCAATGCAAGCTCTCCGTCTCAGAAAAACACCCTTTACATTACTCAATTTCAAAAATATTATCCTTATTGGAGATTCTCATGAAAATGGGACCAAATTCAGTGAATATGGTCGAAAAATGGATAGAGTAGGAAAACAAAGACCCTTTGTTCGAATTCCGCAGCGTTTTCACCCCTATTCGAGCCTTCTCGAGCAATTTACACAAGTACCCGTTTAGTTTAGAATCTCCCCCGGTTGTTTTCGTTTCAGCGGATTCTTGGGGCTTTACTTTCTGCATCAACAACGGCCATATAATTGCACAACAACGTGTTCCCTAACTGGGCGCAACCTTCTATCGATCTCTATTCTTCTACACGGGAAGAACGATAACTTTCGCCCCTAGCAACAAGATCTTGACCAGAAATTGTACAATTTCGACTTGGCGGAATGGGAAAACTACGAAGGACACTCAATTATGTTTATTGCAGGGGATGCCTGGAAGTTTGGTGCTCGTGGAGGGTGCATTATTGGGGTTTCGGCATTATATCGCATTGATTTATGATTTGGGATGTCTCATGGATTGCTCGTTACATCCAACAGGGATATTTTTAGGTTTTGTATATTGGACTAGAAGAAAACCAGCAAATAGCTTTAAAATGTTTCAATTTTTGGGGTATACAAGAGATATGAACTAAACATTTTGAGATCCCAGTTGAAATACACTTCTTTCTGGCCAAATTTTTGTTATATAATGCTGATTTACTGCACGACTGTCCCATAGACGAAAAAAAAGCAATATTTTATACATCCTTCCTGAAGTCCGACTAAAATTCCTATAACTCTTAAGTTTCCACATATCTGCCATTTATACGTCTTGTAGTTTATTTTACCCAAAAGAGTGTGCATATTTTCATGAATTTCTTTCATAGTCACTAAATTGACAACTGGTATAGGGAGTTTTAAATTTCCTTTATGCAAGAACACAGCTGTATTAAGACGAATCAATAAATAAACGCCACTCGGAGGGGGAATGCTCAATATCAAGTTCCTGCATTAAACCATCAATATCAGTACACGCACAGAGCGATTTTTCCATACTGTAGAATGCAGAAAACGGAGCATTTCTTTTTCTAAAATTCGTAATTTTCGTTTGGTTGCCTAATAAGTTTCATTCCTTAAGATGGGAACCAAGAAGTTCTGACTGTTGCTGTGATAACCCCAAATCACGTATTAAATCATTTAACTCACTTTGAACAATCAAATGTGGGTCGCCGGAACTGGGACCTGGAGTAAAAGTAGTACTCGCGCACTATTCTTCAGAGCTGCTTGATGATGCGCTGTCTCCAATTTCTTCCAAAACAAGATTTTGCGGATCTAAAGTTGCGATCGACACTGGTAAAGCTGCATTATGAGAAACAGGTCGTATTGCAGACTGAAAATTTAAATAGTCAATCTTGTGCTTTCTCTTTTTGGAATAACTTTCAGTCTTTGCCAGGCAAAAATAGCAATCGTCTAAATGATTAGTGGGTTCTGACCATACCATAGGGACTACAAAAGGCATGCTTATCCTCTTCACATTCATGCACTGCACCAATGATACGCTACAACTAACACAGTACACATGGGGAGCCCACTGCTTGTCTTGATCTCCAATTAAAACACCAAAATATTGGAAGTAGGCTTTTCTAACATTTTCAGAAAATGGCTTGGCTTGTGATTTCACCATAAATTCTCCACAAATATGACAAAATTTACCAGGAGAGATTTTGCATCTGTGTCTGTCTCGATATTGTCGTCCTTACAACACTTTCTTATCTGCACACAGGGAACCACTCACTTCGAAACTCAACAGAATACTTATTTTTAACTTTAATTTTAAGTCTAATATTGTAAACAACACAGTTTAGGTACTTTTCCTGTTATAAAATGCATCCATTTTAACCATCCTCTCATAAAATTGACTACTTGCTAATGTCAAATGGTCGTATTGAGCTATTGAAAATTAGTACGTGTTAGGGCTTTAGAAATATTTTTCAGAAGGGTATTTCCATCAAAAAAAATAAAGATCTGCTTTGTGTTAAAAAAGTCTTTTCGACCAGTGTTTTTATTCAGCTTGCTTCGATTGTAGTTAATTCAATTGAATTGAATCAGTCCTTACTTGGTGGATTCTATTATTATTATTTATGGCGAACGGGCGTCTGTCCACCCTACCACTGCGTCCGAACGGACTATTGTGGTTCACCCCTGATTTATATATCACCGACGAGATTCAGTTTTTGGATAAAACCGATAATCTTGTTCAGGGGTAATTTTTTCAGTTCGCAGAGGGCTATAAAAGCCTGACCAAACAGCTCGAATCTGATGCGACTCACCGCTGGGCACTCTGAGACGATGTGCATGGCTGTTTCAGTGTCCTCAAGACACAGCCTGCATTCATCGTCTTCAGCCAGACCGATTTTGTGCAAATGCGCTTTCAGTCTGCAGTGACCTGTCATAATTCCGTCAAGTGTTCTCTGTTTGGCCCTATCCAGACCTAGCGCTGGATTCGCCATCTTTTTGTTCGAAGCTGTTCCAAGGAACACAGGTCGTCTTTTCTGATGAATCTCGATTCTCCTTGGGTGCAAATGATGTCCGAAAAAGGGTTAGACGTCGTCGGAGAGAAAAACGTGAACCTCAGTTTGATATTGAGCGTCATGTACACCGGACAGCGTTATGATAAGAGGTGCTATTGCATATGCAAGTAGGTCACCTCTAGTCTTTAGTCGAGGTAATATGACAGCGTTACCTTCAAGAAATAGTGGACCCATATGTTCTTCCTTACCTTAACCGGCTCGATAATCCAATATTTCAGCAAGATAATGCTCGACCTCATGTTGCCAGAGTTAGTTTAAACATTTTTGAAGCGACCCATGTGAATCTTTTGCAGCGGCCGCCCAGATCTTTCGCCCATAGAGCATGTTTGGGACATCATGGGTAGAAAGCTTGGAAATTTACCCCAGCCCCCACGGAATTTGGCGGCTCTGAGACATGAACTACAGGTAGCTTGGGATAGTATCCCTCAAGAAGAAATAGACCATTTTATTGCATCAATGCTAAGACGTGTTGGGGAGTGTATAGATAATCGCGGGGGACAAACACATGATCAACAAATTTATTAAAAAAAATTGTAAACCCTTCGTTTTTTTCTTCAAATTTCAATCATTTACTCCTTTTCATACTATTTATGTTTTACCAAAAACAATTTGAAATGTATAAACAGCTCCTGGGTGTTGCAGTTTCTTTGCCAGTTAGTATATATTTCAGGTTCCACTGAATTCTCTCTTTGCGCCAAAGTAGATGGTTCTGTCGATGTTCGGCTGTGAAAGATTGGTACTAACCATCCTACCATGCTGCTCAAACCAGTGGTCCCATACATTGATTAATCAAGCTAAATACACTCGTTCTTTGGAAAACACGCCACAGCCCTCTGCAGCCTTCTGCACTCCTATCAGATTTACTGTTTTGATTTTGCGAGTAAACAGAGGGGCCATTTGAAATTTGCCTTTTTGTATCGGCTATAAATGAAAAACAATTAAACTTTTTCAAAAGTTACGATTTCATTACAACATTCTTTTACTGTGTCAGCATAATGTTTTGGAGTTATGAAGCTATTAGTGGATGGATGTTATTTACTTCTAGAAGGGTTTTTATTAGGTTCAGGGCCTTCTTAGTAAGTAAATTGTGTTTTATTCTCTAATAAGTATTAATATATTAAACTTCTGAGAAAGATAGCGTTTCACTTTCGCTTTTCACCAATGATTTATTTACGTGTCATTATATCTTATAACTCGATCATACACTCACTTAATTGTCTACAATATTGAATTCTGTCAGGTACTAGTTGTGCTTTTCTCTAAAGCCATTGTTGAACGTCGCTTGTTAATGATATGTGAACGAGATAGAAAAAAGAAGTTTCCATTCATCCAAGCAACTAAATAAAGAAACGACAAGCTATATTTGGTGAAAGATCTAAAGCGATAACGATAAACGTCCACGTAGAAATAGAAACTCGCGTTTCTTGGAAGAATCGTGAAAGTGCTCGCTGAGGCCATGAGAAATAGCGTGCATTTTTCCATGATTCTCTGAGCCCTTCTGCATTTCTCATCTCAACTCGAAGAATGTCAGTCTATAAATGATTCTAAAGTTAGAGAATTGTAGATGTCCTAAGTCGATATTCTTCCAATATCTCTTCCAATACCGATATTCGTTGTATATCACTTGAATGGTTGAAAACGCCAATTAATAACAATACAGGATTGCATCAAACAGCCCATGTGGAATGAAAGGAGTTTTTCCGGAAAACGCAGACAGGTCAATATTCAATTTAATGGTTTCTTATTCACGGAATATTCGATCTTTTCTTGACGGAAATTCAGTTGAAATTTAAGAAGTAAATAACAATTATTAATCTTCAATTGTATTGGATTTTACAACAACTAATGAAATGAATGGAGTTTGCAAATGGTTCTGGGTGAAGCATGATAATTCCATTTAAAGTTTCTGAATAAATCTGTTTTTTAAGTAGAATTTACAATTGTTTTGTCATACCATGACTTCGTTAAGTCATACCTAAATAGGGACAATAGGATTAATTCTCCGAAACCTCTACATATTTAATCTGAAAAATCTCTTTTTAGAATTAAATTAAATAAAATGCCTTCGAATCACTGTCTATTCTTATAGACTTATAGAATTATTAACATATATGAGCAGCAGTTAACCAATAAAAAATCTAAAGAAAACGTAAATAATATAAATATTTTAAAAAATTTTTAAACAATTTTAAAAAATTAGCCTTCTACATATTTAATTCCAAAAGATTATATTCAATGATTATAACTTCTGAAAATAAATTAAAATAATGTCGTATAAGTACCACTTATATCATGACATAAAATAAACATTCATACAGATAGTCCTTGTGCTATAGCAGAGGCCGTTAAATTTGTCTTTCAATCTTCTAGATCAGGTTAAACCACAGAGATATTTCTGTGTGTAGTGAATACCTATTTTAGGTTCTCATTTAAGTAGAACTTTTTTCTGGAGAATGAAGGGTGAGTTTGAATATATGTTATTAATTGATGTTATATTTATTGAATATGAATATTTGAATACTGATGAGCAAAGTCGATTTTAAAACTTGTTTTTCAGTAATGTTTTTCATATCTTTAGTTTTTATATAAAGTACCTTGGTTAGATATCCAATAATATTGAATAGTCTAAGTAAGATAGTTTTGTGATAAAATTCTTAAGATTATGTTGGATATTCTTGAAAGATATTGGTTTTCATAGGATTGATAAGCAGAAACAAAATTTTGTCTATTCAAAATGTTTAATTTATAGGATTTTAGTTAATAATTTTTTTTTTATTGGATTTTGTTATACCATTTGGATGTCTTATAATGAATGTTTATTTTATGTCATGATATAAGTGGTACTTATACGACATTATTTTAATTTATTTTCAGAAGTTATAATCATTGAATATAATCTTTTGGAATTAAATATGTAGAAGGCTAATTTTTTAAAATTGTTTAAAATTTTTTTTAAAATATTTATATTATTTTATATACCTTCTATCAAGAATGACCTCTATTTACGTTATTTTATTCATAATATATAATTATTTGGTTTCCTCAAACATTCATACAGATAGTCCTTGTGCTATAGCAGAGGCCGTTAAATTTGTCTTTCAATCTTCTAGATCAGGTTAAACCACAGAGATATTTCTGTGTGTAGTGAATACCTATTTTAGGTTCTCATTTAAGTAGAACTTTTTTCTGGAGAATGAAGGGTGAGTTTGAATATATGTTATTAATTGATGTTATATTTATTGAATATGAATATTTGAATACTGATGAGCAAAGTCGATTTTAAAACTTGTTTTTCAGTAATGTTTTGCATATCTTGAGTTTTTATATAAAGTACCTTGGTTAGATATCCAATAATATTGAATAGTCTAAGTAAGATAGTTTTGTGATAAAATTCTTAAGATTATGTTAGATATTCTTGAAAGATATTGGTTTTCATAGGATTGATAAGCAGAAACAAAATTTTGTCTATTCAAAATGTTTAATTTATAGGATTTTAGTTAATAATTTTTATTTATTGGATTTTGTTATACCATTTGGATGTCTTATAATGAATGTTTATTTTATGTCATGATATAAGTGGTACTTATACGACATTATTTTAATTTATTTTCAGAAGTTATAATCATTGAATATAATCTTTTGGAATTAAATATGTAGAAGGCTAATTTTTTAAAATTGTTTAAAAATTTTTTAAAATATTTATATTATTTTATATACCTTCTATCAAGAATGACCTCTATTTACGTTATTTTATTCAGAAAACGTAAATCATTTAAATCCATCATCCAAGACAATTTTTTTTCGACTGGATACTCGAGAATAAAAAATTTCATCACAAAAAATGTTCCACATATAATTCAAAAAGGGCTTTTTTTATTTCCCTCATTAAAAAAATAGATCCGGAAATGGAGAGTGTGTTGATAATTCTATACGTAGAAACAGTGTTTCTAAGGAATTTTGTTTAATACAGGTGTCCCAACGCAAATTTGACCCCAGACAGAGAACAACTCCTTTTTTGAAGGGGACGAATTTCCATCCTGAGTTTGTTTCGAAAAAAAAAAAAAAAAAAAAAAACACTCTCATGAACACCCAACATTTTTTGAATGGGGAAGAGATGTCGAGTGTTGTTTAGTTTGAAAGATTCATGCTCTGTGCACAACCCAATTAAAATTTTCAAAATTAGTTCACTATTCACGAAATAATGTAATATTGAACTTACCGTCAAAAGCTGATGTTAAGCAGACAGTTGAGAGGCCCAAACTCAAGAACCTAATTTTCAAGTTGAATAGACCTTTGTTCCCAAAAACAAAATGTTGGGGATTGTTGCCATTTTTAGTTGTTTTTTTCGGAACAATGTCGTGATATAAATTTTTTTCCCTAATACAGAACTTGAAATTTTTTTTTGGATTCTTCAAAACTCTTAGGTTCTTGAGTTTGGACGGTTCAACTGTCTATTCAACATCACCTTTTAACGGTAAATTCAATATTACGTTATTTCGTGAATAGTGAACCAATTTTGAGAATTTTAACGGGGTTGTGTACAGAACATAAATAACTTTCAAACTAACCAACACTCGACATCTCTTCCCATTCCAAAAAAATGTTTGAGGTTGATGCCTTCATGGGGGTGTTTTTTCGGAACGAACTCATGATGGAAATTCGTCTCCCTCAAAACAGAAGTTGATCTGTTTATTTTTTAAATCGTCGAAAATTCTTCGTTTCCGAGTTCTGAGGGGGGGGGTTAAATATTCGTTGGGACACCCTGTATAATTCTAAAAAGTTTGCAAGAGATTTTTCATAACAACTCTGTAGACGTTTCGGAAGATTAATCTATATATTATCTGTAATTAAAAAAAAAACCTTCCAAGTAAATTTTCAATATATGATAAATAGAGGGGTTGAAGAATTTTGACAATTTGTTGAAACTCCTAAATCAGATCAAGCAGAAGAGATGTTTAAATTTGTTCGGTCGCTAACTAAAATTGTTTTTCTTCTACGAAATACACCATTTTAATTCTACTACAAATTTACAATCGCTTTGACACAATTGTAACGTTCTTAAAAATTCACGATAGACTAAGGTATATCAAAAACATGATACGTCTAGTTTTTTGGACAAAAAATTAACAACATAACTACTAAATACCTTTTAAATGTGTCGGATACGAATAATATTCTCGAGATAAATTCCATATTGCCTCTTTCACTATTTACGCTGTTTTTTCAATACCGATGGATATTTTGAAGCGAAATTTTAGGGTCAGATAGTACTCGATACGATCTTTTAAATTGGTTATCGCAACACCCCTCATACCTATTCAAAATCAAGGGGTTGAGCTCACCCCCGTTAGGGGGTTGGAGTTACGGGAATGAAAAAAGTGGAAAAGTTGTTTCCCTTCGAATCAGACAGGTCCGAGCGATTTTCCACATTTTCATTTTAAAACCGGAAAATCGAGGTGTTAAATTTCCGTTGGACCACTTTTTATATACTCCTGTTTTTAGAAATTGTCTTTATTGTTTTTTAACCATATTTTTTAATGAGTTGATATTTATTATTATCAGTGAAGTGATTGAACACTCGTATACTACTGTATTCAATTCAATTATCCATAATAAATCTATAAAAAAGCGACCACTATTCTTTAAAACAAATAACACTTTTTAAGTGCCTCTGAAGCACACCAGTATAAATTAAATCAGGCGGCATTAAACTAACTTGGACTAAAAACAAAATAAACATATGTATTTTTATTGTATATATTATGTACCAAGATTTCGAATTGGAATGTTTATTTATACACATTACTGTCTATCTGTCATCGATTTGTTGTTTATAAACCCACTGAAAAGATCACCGAGATAAGTCAATCAATCATTTCACTAATACTAGTTATTATGACAGTATGCAGTTAAACGACGGAGATTCGAATTTAATTGTACTATAAATGGTTAGCGTGGATGAATTAATTCAGTTTTTCATTCATATTGAACGTCAATGAACCCACTACAACCGGATATTTCGTAGGTATCTCTTATCAGAATATGGCTTGTATAACCACATGGCCTTTTGCTTGCATCTATATCTCCCAAGGTTCCCTACCTAGAAAATAACATAATAACGGAAGAACGGATTGACCATTTTGGAATGTTGTCTTCCTTGATACAAGTTGGAATTTTTTAGTGAATTTATTTACGGAAAGCGAACCCAGATTTTATATATATATATAGCTGAAGGTCTTTCATGATAAGTCTAAATCGATACAAAGAGACTTTATATTTTACCTGTATATATCCTGTTATTTTCTGGAATACTACGTTATCCGTTTTTTCTCTGTTAGATCAATTTTATTTCACATAAGATATCCGCTTTGAACGAATGTTGTGTTTGAAATTTGTTACATGCAATCTTGACCATTTTCTTTATTTCATGATGTTACGAGGGGCGTTCAATGTATAGTATTCTCGGTATAGGCATCAGGAAATTTTGGTAACATTCTATTTTTCAATGTGGTCCCCTAGAACTTAATACATTTGTTAAATCGAGAAATAAGCTTCTCTAAACCTTGTAAAAAATATTCTTCCGGCTTCTCCTCAAATAGGTATTAATTGCTACCTTCAGTTCTTCATCGTCGAAAAATCGCTTTCCACGAAGATATTTTTTCACATTTAGGAATAGGTAATAGTCATTTGGGGCCGAGTCTGGACAGTACGGAGGATAAGTAACTTATTCGAAGCCACATTCCTGCACAGCAGCCTTCGTCACGTAGGCCTTATGAACCGGCAGGTTGTCGTGAAGCAGTAACACCCCTGCTGTGAGTTTTTCTCGCCTTTTTCCTTCAATTGATTCTCTTAAATTACGCAAAGCGGTATCGCATGATCTTTGTACTGACCTTTGATAAGATGGCCATGAAAGATGTATGGTACCCACAGATATGTTTGTCATTTCTGCTAACATCTTGATTTTTATTCTGGCATCTTCAAGTACCAGCTTTTCCACTTTTTCACGTTTTCTTCAGTGGTGCCGCTAACGGGTCCGCCCGAGCTAGGGTCGTCTTCAATGCTTTCTTTGCCTCTTTTGAATTCACTTGACCACTTTTGAACGGTGGATAAGGACGCGGCGCACTCCAGCAACCATCTCTTCATGAATGATTTTTTGACTTTTTCCCTACTTAGTGAGGAACTTTATAACGGCGCTATGCTCGATTTTCTTCATTACTGTGGCATCTGGTCGTCTTTCACTGAGCATAGCAAGAAAACTAATACTCGTAAATTAGTGAAATTTTATATTTATGCCCTCATATAGTGTCATCAGTAAATGGGATAGTTATTTTACTCACATTACATCAAATCACTCCGATACCGAGAATACATTGAACACTCATATACACACATCATCAAAAGTTTTGGCCCTCCTAGGTTTCTCAAGAAATAAACAATCTATGTTCTGAAAATGAGATGAATACTTTCCTTTATTCCAATTGCAATATATTTGATGGAAAATCTTTGTTTGTTACTCTTTGCTTTATGCAGGATGAGACAAAATGGGAAAAATGGGGAAAATTAAATAGTCCGTATTACCACCTCTTCTTTCAATCAACTGCCCAATACGCCTAGGCGTCCCACGAATCGAGTCATTAATGAAATTTTCAGGCATGTCGTTCCATTCTTCCTGAAGGGCTAAACTCAATTCCTGAAAAGTTGAAGGTGGGTTTTGGCGATTGGATATGGCTATCCCTAAGTAATCCCATACGTGCTCAATTGGATTCATGTCTGGTGACTTTGCTGGCCAGTTCATTCTCTGGATATTGTTCTCTTGAAGAATGTTTTGAACCCTTCGTGAGGCGTTATCATCCTGATAAATGAAATTATCCCCAAATTAGTTGCCCAGAGGAACAATGATTGGTTCAGTGATGTTTTCTACGTAGATGGCACCAGTCATTGTTCTTTCAACGATAATAAGAGGCGTACGGCGACCGAACATTAAACCCCCCAGCACATTATTGGTCCGCTGTGAAAAATTACAACTTCCCGGACGAAATTGAGTCTCTCTAGTCTGCCAGGACCTCTCCAAACCCTTTTCTCGTTGGCTATCACTTTGTAAACCAAATCGTGACTCGTCCGAAAAAAGTATGTTGCGCCATTGGTAAAAGCCAGTGTTCTGCTCATTGCCGACGGGTAGCTCTATGTCCAGATGATAGTCTAGGTACTCTTAAAGGTCTTCTTGCCCTTAAATTTGAGGAATGCAACAGTCTCCTTATGGTACTGGTTGAGACTACCCGTCTGAAGGTCCTCAAAAAATGACTTCGAAGGGCTGTTACAGATACCGTTCGATTCCTTTGAGTAAAATTTGCGATATGATGCTCTCCCCTTGCAGATGATACTCTAGATCGACCAGGCACCGTTCTCCGGACAACGTGCAGGTTTCCATGAAAAGAGCCACTATGCGCCTTCCTGAAGACTGTGGAATATTCAAACGTTGCGTAATCTGGTGGTTCGACAAAGCTTCTTGATGAAGGGCTACTATTCTTGCCCGGTCACACTGAGAAATTGGATGTCCTGGCATTTTTTACGGAATATTCTCAATATTACAACTCTCGTTATTCGCTGAAAACTGATTAACTTCGAATACACCTGCATTCTCCCGAACAAGAAGCATATTTTACTGGACTTTGTTTTCATTTAAGGGATAAGATAGTGAAGATTCGACACACAAAACAGTTTTCATGTTACATTCAACAAGTTGAGAGTTGTTAGAGGGGGCCAAGACTTTTGATGATGTGTGTATGATTTAATTGATTAAAATTGTGAACAATTAAAACAGATTCTCGAAAACTACTATATTTTGCATTTTGCTAACAAACAATCTTCAAAGTTCGCACATTTTTTGTGACTCCAGTTTAGATGTATTGTCCTCATGTTCAGGCAACTAGAAACTTTTCAAAAGGTACAGTGTATTTAATGAAGCTTCAAGGTTAGAGGTAGGTACAGAAGAATGATAACAACAATGCAAATGTTAAGTCGCTTTTGCATGAACTAGAAAATGGTCACCCTGGTCCTACAATAAACAATTGAGAAATCGTACAGGTATAATCGAAGAGGAGGATATTTAACTATATGGAGTATGTTGAAATTTTCAAATTAGTTTATAATAAAAATGATGTAAATATAACGCATCTTTGCACTATAGAGCACTAATATAGATTCCGCACTCTTCCCGAATTTCATTACATAATATTCAGGATATTCTAAAAGGCGACTTTTTTTAGCAGGTGAGTAGAACCTTTCCACCAAAAATTGCCTATAGAAAACTCATAAAATCGTGGATAAAATCGATATTAATACGTGTGTATACGTAAAATCGTACCAACATATTTATTTCATTTGATTTCCAAATGAATAAGCTTTACGGTTTTGTATAGAATATTTATTGGCGCCTTCGATCTTTGACTAGCAATCAAAATTTTTGTCAATTTGGAATATCCACGTTTCAGGTTTTTTCTGAAATGTTTATATATAATGTTTTATATGATGCCAAGCTACAAGTTGGATTTTTACACTAACAATAGAATTTGTCAGCAATTTGACAATCGATGAGGTGGATTACTATGTTAATAAAAATCGCGGTAATTCTTAAACCACTGGTCGCAAGCGACAAAGTTGATTAGTCTTTAAGTTATAATAAATGCGAATAATTAATCCTTGGGCCGGATGCCACAGGTGAGAAAGGTGGCTATTACTGGGGTAGTAATGAATTTTACATGTGTATTTTCAAACTTATAAGTGGGTTTGAATCAATTATTAATCTCTTCTAACAGAAAGAGCGAAAATAACGAAATTGATTAGAAATGTAATTTGTTCGTTGACTCGATAAGTGATTGGTTATAGTTTTCTTAGAGAAATCGAAGTGCTAATAGATGAGGAGAGAACAAGATTTGTTATATTTGTCCCTTTTTTGATATAGAGTTCCCACAATAAATAACAACGTTCTGCCTTTCAATTTAATTAATCACCTGTGGCTAATCACGGATAAGTTAAGTATTCTCAAAGTAATAAATTTTCGTTATTCGAACAATAGGTTCGACAAAAACAAGTTCGAAATGTCACAATTAATCTAAACAGAAAGACCTAAGTAATTATTGGCTCCACAGGCACAGAAACAAGAAATTATTTTCTAATGTAGAAAAAGCTACCTTTTCAAAGGATCAATTCCCGATTTTTCCTTGACTGTAAAAATATGAAACGGATTTTTTTTCTCAAAATTACACGCTGAAGCGTGGAAGTCTGGAGAATAAGCCGCGTGCGCTAGTATTTCTCAACTGAACGCCTCAATCGTTTCCCTGGCCTGTCTTGCTGTATGTGATGGGGACATAATGAATTTGTGTTGCTTTTTTCCATATTCCGCTCGTTTTTCATGTATTTCTCAATTTAAATCGATCATTTGTTTGTAGAGATCACTCTTAACGGTTTCATCAGATTTAAGTAGCTCGTAATAGATTACATTGTTCTGATCCTACCAAACACAGTCTTCTTTCCAAAGAGAGTTGGTCTTGCTGTATTCATCCGTGATTTACGACATTTAGTATGCTCAAGTTATATCGATTTTTCATTTTCTGTCACGATTTGATGGAGGAATTACTTCTTTGTGTCGGTAGAGGAACATTTCATGAGTGGTTTTTTCGATTTTCTTGCAGCCTCTCATTTATTTCATGCGGAATCCATTTTTTCTCTTTCTTAATCTTTCCCATAGCTTTCAAACGAATGGGGACGCCTTCTGCGTCACATCCATTAATACGAGAGTTCTTATTGGGTTTGAGAATCATATTCATCTAAACGACTTGCAATTCTATACCTGCAATTCTTTCGGTTGTTTAAAACGCTCTTCGTTTCTCACATTGAAACCGCCACTTTGAATTTTAGAACCATTCGAAACGCCGTATTTTACCAAGAACATGACAAGCATTCGATGGGATACTACAACAGTTTTCTTCGAATGATAACAGAAAACCAATGCAAATTGTACTTCGTAGGCACTAAACTCGACATTTTAAAGGTTATCGAAAAATATACTCGGGCATTTGGGTTGTTGTGTGTTCGTAAGATGTTAGAAGGAGATGACGGCGCTGCAGAGGCGCTCTAACCCTTAGTCTGGCGTCCCCCACAAAATATTTTCGTTAATTTCTTCAACGCTTACCGCTCATCAAGTGTTTATTTTCATACCTCGCACTCTTTTCCGGACAACTTCCAGACGTCTGTCTGAAGGCTGCATTTCTTCGATCTTAGGCGCGAGATCAAAATCAAGGGCGTATTTATTTATGCGTTATGTCCCGAGCAAGGCGTGGAGATATTTATTGTAATTTCCGGTGCTGATATGGCGATATGCATACATCGCAATCTAAGAACTCTTTCTTGCACACATTCACGTACGAAAACAATGAATCGAGGCGTGGTTGTTGCGACTGGTAAAAGCGCCCGCAAGAAACGCCCGGGCGTTGAAAAGATTCATCTCGTACCGTTACGAACGGAGCTGGTGCTGCGTTAGTTAAGTACATATTTAATAGTCATAAAAATCTTATTACAATCTTGGCAGTTGCACAAGTCTATTTGTATTTACGATGGTAGACGGAGGTCTGACCTACCTCAGAGAATAATTATGAATATATCTTGAGGTTCTGTTCCGACTTATCAAGAACGATTTGCCGCGGTTGGACCTGTTTTCATCTATGCATCCGTGAAAAATCTAGCCGACAATTAATGTGACCGGTGTCTTGGAAAGCAGAAAATAATTCCTTTTGGATTATTGACAGCCCACTCATGTTGTTCGGAAATTAACCCTCATAACACGTATCCGGTAATAATGTAACGGGTTTTTCAGTAGGAATGATACAATTTGAACTGGTTATAATGGCAACACTGTATATTATTTTGACATGACATTTCCCATGTCATTTGTGTTCAGTAGGTTATGTCATTTAATCATGGAAAGATACACGCTTCAACAACGTTTTGAAATTGAATCATTTCATCAAAATCAGTGCCCATTTGTGGAAACTAAAAAAATTAACATAATAAAATAATAGAGAGATTTTTCTTGATAGAAGGATTATTACAAAATTTCAAATATCATACAGATTTATTCTGTTAACCTCCTACAAATTTTAATTTCAAAAAATTTCCATTCAAAACTTTCAGAATTAAATTAAATAAATTTCTTCAGAACACACTGTGTCAATTTGAAGACAGAATTAACACTTGTTACACAGTACCAAAGTGAATAAAAGAATTTAAGGAAATATAAATTGTCAATTAAAAAATTATTGAACAAATACTTAAAGAGTACAAATTTTAATATCGAAACAGATTTAATGTGTCAGTCTTCAACAATTTTAATTTAAAAAAATTTTATTCCAAAAAGTTGTAGAATTAAATGTCTCATGAGCACCGCTCGTATTCAATAGACGTATACAATCAAAACTCAATATACAATATCAAATGGAATAAATAAACCAACAAATATAAATTGACAATTAAAATTAATAAATAGATATTTGAAGGAGACAAAATTTTGTTTCTGATCTTACCATTATGAACACCAATTCCTTCTCATATACATAAAACACAATTTAAGGACTTCTCAAAAAATATAGTTTATGTAAAATATTCAATATATTTAAATATTTAAATAAGTTAATTCAAAAATCTCTCAAAACATGCACTATATCTTCAAAAAACAATTAGACTTCCGATAATCTCTTCATCGGCCCTAAATCATATTTAAAAAATCAAAATTAACTAACCTTCCCATTTTGTACAAAATTTTGTTTTGTTCCCTGTTTTATGAAAACCAAATTCCCTTTCAAAAATGCAAAACATAACCCCAAGAACTTCTTCAAAAACAACTTGCTCAAACGAGTTCAAGAACTTCTTCAAAAACAACTTATTCAATAACATAAATAGAGGTTAATACTTGATAGAAGCTATATGAAATTATTCAAATATTTTAATATTAGTCTTCTACATATTTAATTTCAAAAAATTATATTTAATAATTATAACTTCAGGAATTAACAGATAGTCAGATAGTTCTTGTGCTATAACAGAGGCCGTTAAATTGTCTTTCAATCTTTTAGGTCAAGGGTAAACCACAGAATTATTTATTTTGTAGTTAACATTACACTCCATTTAAATTTTTCAGTATTCATTTACCAAAAGTTTTCTAAATTGTTGAAGGGTGATTAAATATTTGTTGTTGATTGATGTTATATTTTATTGAATATGAATTATTTGAGTACTGACTCTCTTAAAACTTGTTTTTCAGAAATGTTTTTACATATCTTGAGATTTTATAAAAAATAACTTAGTTAGATATCCAATAATCCCTACTTAATATTATAAATGCGAATGTAAGTTTGTTTGTTACGCTTTCACGCAAAAACTACGGAACCGATCACCATGAAACTTTGTACATATACTCTTGAAGGTATTAGAAGTAACATAGGGTACTTTATATTTAAAAAAAAAAAAATTTTTTACGAAAGATAAAACAATTGTTTGTCAAAAAATCGTCAAATTTAGCTACTTCAGTAATGAAGTTTTACTATTATTATACCCTTACCCTTTATCTTTCATACTTATTTAATGACTCCACTGCGGGCGAAGCCGCGGGTAAAAAGCTAGTATTAAATATTCTAAGTAAGATAGTTTTATGATGAAATTCTTAAGATTGTGTTAAACATTTTTGAAAGATATTTGTTTTCATAAGATTGATCAGCAGAAACAAAATTTTGTCTACTCAAAATATTTAATTTATCGGATTTTGGTTAATAATTTTTATTTATTGGATTTTGTTATATCATTTGGATGTCTCATAATGAATGTTTATTTTATATGTCGTTTGAAATAAGTGGTACTTATAAGACATTAATTTAATTTAATTCCTGAAGTTGAAATTATTAAATATAATTTATTGAAATTAAATATGTAGAAGGCTAATATTAAAATATTTAAACAACTTGTTCAAAATGAGTTCCTTTCAAAAAAATTTCTAAAACACGCAGAACATTTTCATTCTAGTGTTTGTCTAGGTAACTGTATTCAGTTTTTAACGGTAAAGGTATGTTTTGTTGATTATTTTAATTTTTTAAATATGAAGTAATGCTGCTAAATTTCCTTTGTAATAATTCTGAATTGCTTTTTGTAGATGTTCTGCATGTTTTAGGAATTTTTTTGAAAGGAACTTATTTTGAGCAATTTGTTTTTGAGGAAGTTCTCGAGGTTATGTTTACCATTTTTTGAAGGGAATTTGGTTTGCATAAAACAAGGAACGAAACAAAATTGTGGACTCTTCCAGTATTCATTTAATAATTTTTTAATTGACAATTTATATTTATTTTACTTGTTTCATTCCCTTTGGTACTGTGTAATAAGTGTTAATTCTATATGTATACTAAATTGACACAGTTTGTTTTAAAGACATTTATTTAATTCTAAAAGCCTTCAACCGGTATGGCCTTCAATATGTCTGTTACACTTTTTTTTGGATGTTTCCTGAAATTATTTCCTTTGAGAACATTTTTTTTAGAGGATGAAAGTACGGGGATTGCGTTCAGGTGAAGGAATGCTTTTTGAGGTCAAAAATTCTGTTATGGAGAGGGCAGTGTGACATGACGGGGCGTTGTCATGATGGAGCATCCATTTATTAGCAATGTCTGGTTTCACGCGAATGACTTTTTCTGAGACTTTCAAGGATGTCTTTTTGCAATCTAGGTTAACGATTTGTCCTGCAGAAAGAAATTCTTTGTGGACGATTCCCCTTTTTTAAATAAAAAACAAGACAGCATTGATTTGTTCTTCGATTTGCTCATTCGATCTTTCTTTAGTCGAGGAGTTTGCAGTGTGTTATTTTTTACTCTGCTTAGGATGGTATTCAAAAATACGTGATTCATCACCTGTGATCCCACGACTAAAAGTATCTTGTGCATTAGCGATTTTGAAATAAGATCGAGACTCTTGTCCTGTTTTAACATAAAAGAGTATACCAAAAACTATGTTCCTAGCCTGGCCGCTTCGAAAGAAAATACAATCATTTCACAGTATTACGAGAGAAGGGCCTGTATATCGAACAAACCCACATCACTATCTGAAATATTCTTTGAATCACTTCTGATTCATTAAATCTGACGCTCAACACGTTTCTTATGATTTATCACAGTTATTTCTGGTAGAAATTTTTAAGCGTCCGTCTGGTTTATCGCTCTGAAACGCGTTCGAGTGCAGACTTTATCTTGAAGAATAACATTACCGCGGGTCTCATGAATAAGTATTAAATTCTGGTTAATGAAGTATGAGCGTAGTTTCGCATATTTTGTCTGGAGGACATAAGAAATAACAGACAAGAATGGAAAGAAAATTAAAATGAAATAATAAAAAATAATTTGATAGGATGTCTTTAAAGGTTGCGGGAAAAATGCTGAAATGTGGAGGATTTCGGAGTTATAGAATGTCAAAAATTCAATGTGCTTCTTGATTTTCATAAATTTCTAGGGGCATTTTTGAGGTGAAAAATAAAAATGAGCTCTATTTTTGAACGTTGGATAACGACGGGGCACAGTCTTAGTAAACAGCAACCTTCTCTTCATGAATGACTTTTTGACTTGTTCCCTCTTTAGTAAGGAACTTTATAACGGCGCGATGCTCGATTTTCTTCACATTGTGGCGTCAGTTATTCTGGTCGTCTTTCACTTTCGATACCTGGAAAACTTATGATCGTGAATTAGTGAAATTTTATGTTTATACCCTTAGACAGTGTCATTAGTAAATAGAACTCACATTATTAGGAAGTGATACGGAGAATACATTGAACGACCCTCGTATATGTATTTTTTTGATCTAAGTCTGGTTTATATCTGATTCACCCTCGTAGTAATTTCTAATAACACATCATTTTTAAAAAGTACGCATTCAAATTAGAATTCCTCATAAAGTTTATTGAAACCATACCTTCATCATAGCACAATTCAATTTCAAACTGAGGAAATAATGATTAATACTCAGAATGACAAAACATCTGATATTCATAAAATTTTTACAGCCGTGAGTACTGTCTTTCACTCGTTACGCAGCTTCAACTTGAAAGCTTTCCGGCTTCTCCGAGTCAAAGTGTGTTTTAGAGATCCAAGAGCTCGTAAAATCGGTCGAGTGCATTCCGTTTTCCTACTTTGTGTACACACTTTAAATGTTAGTACTATTTCCTCACCGAGGTATTGAAATGGACGAATGAACACGAAAACATTAAAATTCAATAGGCAGGTTCCATTCAGATGGTTAACGAACGCAACCTTGTACAGTTTCGACGTATTTATTCTCGCGCTACGTGAAATAGGAACAGCGTCCCGATAAAGTTGCGATAAAAACTCTTCAATGCGCTTCGAAAGATCGAAAAATACGTATCGGCGCCGTGGATTGAGCCGATACTTTGAAATAGGTTATGGGCCGGTTTTGAGGACACGGCGCAGGAATGGGAGAAAATGGGAATTGTTAAAGAAGCAGCCGTTATTTTATTCAGATTTGGAAATGCTCAAATATTGAAACAGACTAATTCTGAGAAACTTCTACAAAATCTAGTTTTCAAGAAATTTATGATGGAATGAAAACTAAAGGAAACAAAAAATTCATTTCTTTATCGAACTTCGGTAGCATAAATCGGGAGTTTATGAGTTATCTTGTTATACGTGCAGTAATAAATATATTGGGCAGACTGGACGTTCCTTCAAGACGAGGTTCCACCAACATAAAACGAATTTCATGAAAAATAAAAAACTTCTGCTTTTGCCACTCATTGTTTTATCAATTTATTGGTGGTAAAACATAGTAATTTCTTCAACTTGTTTTAACTAATGAAAGTTAATAATATAATAATAAAAAGAGGTTTTTTCTTGATAGAGAGATTATCACAAAATTTTAAATATACAGATTTATTCTGTTAACCTTCTACAAATTTTAATTTCAAAAAATTTCTTATTCAAAAACTTAAAATTAAATAAAACCAATCCCTACTATCCCTACTATATATCCCTACTAATATTATAAATGCGAATGTAAGTTTGTTTGTTACGCTTTCACGCAAAAACTACTGAACCGATCATCATGAAACTTTGTACATATACTCTTGAAGGTATTAGAAGTAACATAGGGTACTTTATATCTAAATAAAAAAAAAATTTTTACGAAAGATAAAACAATTGTTTGTCAAAAAATCGTCAAATTTAGCTACTTCAGTAATGAAGTTTTACTATTATTATACCCTTACCCTTTATCTTTCATACTTATTTAATGACTCCACTGCGGGCGAAGCCGCGGGTAAAAAGCTAGTCCCTACTATCCCTACTAATATTATAAATGCGAATGTAAGTTTGTTTGTTACGCTTTCACGCAAAAACTACTGAACCGATCATCATGAAACTTTGTACATATACTCTTGAAGGTATTAGAAGTAACATAGGGTACTTTATATTTAAAAAAAAAAAAATTTTTTTACGAAAGATAAAACAATTGTTTGTCAAAAAATCGTCAAATTTAGCTACTTCAGTAATGAAGTTTTACTATTATTATACCCTTACCCTTTATCTTTCATACTTATTTAATGACTCCACTGCGGGCGAAGCCGCGGGTAAAAAGCTATATCCCTACTATCCCTATCCCTACTATCCCTACTTCCCTACTATAATATTATAAATGCGAATGTAAGTTTGTTTGTTACGCTTTCACGCAAAAACTACTGAACCGATCATCATGAAACTTTGTACATATACTCTTGAAGGTATTAGAAGTAACATAGGGTACTTTATATTTAAAAAAAAAAAATTTTTTTACGAAAGATAAAACAATTGTTTGTCAAAAAATCGTCAAATTTAGCTACTTCAGTAATGAAGTTTTACTATTATTATACCCTTACCCTTTATCTTTCATACTTATTTAATGACTCCACTGCGGGCGAAGCCGCGGGTAAAAAGCTAGTATAATATTATAAATGCGAATGTAAGTTTGTTTGTTACGCTTTCACGCAAAAACTACTGAACCGATCATCATGAAACTTTGTACATATACTCTTGAAGGTATTAGAAGTAACATAGGGTACTTTATATTTAAAAAAAAATTTTTTTTACGAAAGATAAAACGATTGTTTGTCAAAAAATCGTCAAATTTAGCTACTTCAGTAATGAAGTTTTACTATTATTATACCCTTACCCTTTATCTTTCATACTTATTTAATGACTCCACTGCGGGCGAAGCCGCGGGTAAAAAGCTAGTGTATTATAAGACAGTGCTTCAATTTAAAAGACATATAGAATTAACACTTATGACACAGTACCAAAAGGGAATAAAAGAATTCAAAGAATTACAAATTATTAATTAAAATTACTGAATAAATATTTTAAGGGTACAAAATTTTGTTTCGTACCTTGTTTTATGAAAACCAAATTCCTTATGTTGTATTTTGCATTTTTGGAAAGTAATTTGGTTTTCATGAAACAAGGTACGAAGCAGTGTTTTGTACCCTTCAGGAATTTATTTAGTAATTTTAATTAATAATTTATATTTCTTTGAATTCTTTCATTCCCTTTTGGTACTAATAGATGTTAATTCTATATGTCTACTGAATTGAAGCAGTGCTTTCCAAGATATTTATTTAATTCAATTCTTAAAGTTTTTGAATAAAAATTTTATGAAATAAGAATTTGTAGGAGGTTAACAGAAGAAGTCCTCGAACTAGAAGCATTTTGTTACGCTTTTCATCAGCAAATGGAGATGCAGTAATTGAAATTTTTTTTATTATGCAGCTCTCGTAAACCGATTTATTAACGAAAAACTGAAACGTGAAATTTATGATTTTTTGTGTCAAAATATGATTATGCTGATGAAAATGAGATATAAAAGCTCCGAATGTATCTGTTTGAATCTCTGAAGCAATGTGATATCTTAATACAAGGCAAACCGAGTAAAGTTGATACCTGATGCGAAAAAATTAGTACTGCATTACTTGATCAGGTAATTAATAGATACGACTTTATGAATTTCGTTCTTGTTCGAGGAATTGAGTAGACTTGATTAAATATTGGATGTTTATTTCCTAAGCATTTTTATTGATGAAACAAACAATGCCCAGCTGAGTTCTGTAAGAGATATATAGACTTATGTAATTTTAATCATGCCTTCTCATATCAGTGCTAAGTGAGTTTATGTACTTTTCATTATTTATAAATTTTCATATACACCATTCATTTTCACGAGTTCTACCTCGAGTTAATAAGATTTAATTAACTTAATTAGTTAAAAATATCAGTTGGATCATGTTTCACGTCCACTGTGAATTTTGAAATATTATTAAGTAAGAGAAATTGAGAATACAGATCAAAAATACCTGAATTTTTACTATTTTTAGTAAAATTGAATATGAGGTGATCTGATTAAATTTTCAATTAGAAAATATAATTCTTCGTTTTCAATAAAAAAGGTACACTACGGTACGAAGCACCATTCTCGAGAAAAAAAATTATGATGTGCATTTTAACAGATCCCCACATTTTTTATCACAATTATTATGATTGTATGAATGGAATATGCTGTTGGCTCTAGGTGAAACAATATAACAATTTTTTTAAAGAAAATTCACAGTTTTTATGTTTCACAGTTTATTCGGGATCCTGATACATCTTCAAAGGAGTACACTAAGTAACTGAGTTACTTTTTGTACTAAACTCATTAAACTATCAAATTATGACAAAATATTCGCAAAACGCAGGTTTCTGGTAAGATGAAGGTGCTATAATTTTCCAGGGGTACATTGGTTGATATAAAGATTTTTTCAATTCCATTTCTGTTTTCAAATGGCATAATGAAATATATCAACTTCAAATCCAGACACGCTGTACGTAATCCATAAATAGACTCACTTCCATCAAAATTAAATATTCAAGAAGTTCAAGAGCTGCTTTAGTTCCTTATGAATTATTCATACCATTATTTCATCGGAGTTCAAGATGTTATCACTTCATTACCATTTGCGAAAAATGACAATTATGAATAAGAAGAGTGTAATAGCTTTTCCCAAAAATATGAATAAGACAGAATGATTGAGATAGAAGCAAATTTTTTCTTACTTTGTCATTTAACTGTTTTAATTATGCTTTGAATCACACATCATTCATATGGCTACCTCAGCTTCATTTGTAACACAGAATTCTATTATTTCAATTTTGGGTGACCTTTTGCAATCAATCGTTTCGTATATTTTAACTTTGCAAAAGAATATCAAACAGGAAGGAAACGAAAATTATGACGACGATCACTAAAATCAGGTTGAGTTCGAACAAAGGAAGGATTATTATATAAGGCTTTGAAATAATAAATAAAATTCTGAAAACTACTAAATACACATGAAAGCTGCCCCCATCTTTCATATTTCAAATATGGCTGAATATTATTTTAAATGGACGGTTCTATTGGAAAACACACCATGTGTTAGAGAAATATGGGCAACCTATAATTCCCCAACTTATATTATGGGTAGAGTACCCTTTACTTGATGACTTGAATATTTGGTCGACATTTAAGGATAAATAATGATGATAATCATGAAATCCATACATAAAACCTCTTATTTTCCATTCGCATCTCGGCTGACCTCTGTCTCCCAAGTTTGTTCTGATAAGCCTCCTAGCATCATATGTTTCTGGGAGGTATTGTAACATGTGTTGATTCTTACTATAGGAATATTCAGAATTGTGCTTCAAGCTAAAAAGTGCAATTCTAAGTGTGTCGATGGAGTAATTCATGATAGAAATTACTCAAACATTATTGTTTTAGCTTCATTCAATATTCAGGCCAGAAATTGCCCAAATGTAGTGTCAATCAACATAAGGCGTTCGTGTCAAGATGAATCCACTGTACAACGAGTTAACATTCAAAAAGAGAAGCGTGTATTGACGAGAATATGGTGAACCATGTGAAAAACAAATTATTATGTTAACTGTTACTTTTATTTTATCCATCACCCTGCAATTGTGAGATATATCCATCTCAAATAGATTACAGTCCACTGTAGATAAATCTGCAAATGAGCTCTTTAAGTAATGAGGAAACTTCTGAACATTTCCCCATCACTATACTACTCTGTCAAGGAAGTACCGGGAATTTTCAATTAAAACAACATTTTTACATTTAATCGTCAAAATTTATTGGGTCACCTTCAAAATAGGCTCCATTCGCTCCAATACATCTATGCCAACGGCACTTCCAATTATCGAAACATTTTTTATAGGCGCTTTCCGGGATGGACTTTAGCTCTCGCGCCGAATTTTGTTTTATGGCTTCAATCGACTCAAAACGGGTGCCACGAAGGGGCAATTTTAGTTTTTGGAAGAGGAAAAAGTCGCAGGGAGCCAAATCCGGCGAATACGGTGGTTGCTGAAGCACGTTTGTTGAGTTTTTGGCGAGAAAGTCAGTCACAATCGTAGCTCGGTGAGAAGGCGCGTTATCGTCCCATAGTAATCACCCATAGTAAAAATCGGCACGCACTCTGACATCGACTGACTTAATCAGCTGTTGCAAACACACTAGTTGACAGATCCCGCTCAAGCTTGGCATAGTAATTAAGGATAGTGGCACCAACCTAGGAAAAAAAAATTTACCTACCTCATTGCCCCGCCAGATTTAAATCGATAATTCCCGGTACTTTCTTGACAGAATGTATATATTCAAAGTTTTTCCAAATACTAATGATTTCTGTTTGTTGCAGGTAATTTTTGCGTCATTTTTGGTGAGAGGGTAACTTAACCGAGCTCTGGATGAAGTGGTAAAGTATATGATAAATTTGTAGCGGATATTTATTGTGAGGCCACTGTATATAGGCTTCTTTTATTCCATATCAATTCAACACACCCTGTTCTCTGTATTGAGGTGGTGCGAATAATGATAGGAGTGGGTTGATAATAAAGACACGCCTACGTTGACGCCTTGTATATGAACAAATCACCCGGGCTCATAAATTGTTTGGAAAAAACAGCAATAACTGGAGTTCCTATTCAGACATCCCATGTGAAATTGTTTATGTGGAAAGAACACGTAACAGACTAAGCCAAGCGAAAAAATATTACTACAATTTACTCGCATTTTTTCTAGTCTTGTATCTCCATAAACTACATACCATTTATTACCAGCTATCGTGTTTAAGTGTCATCTGTAAGAACTATTACTATCGGGTGTTTTTTTAGAGTGATAGAAATTTAAATTGAAATAAAACACATTTAAATTGAGATTGAAGCCAATTTTTTTGTTGATTCGAAAGATAATTTTATTTTATTATGTTTTAAAAATAATTTCCTGCTTATTTCCACTAAGACAAGCTCTGAGCTCGATCAGACCTATTTTGGACCACTTTTTTGAGTAATTCAGTTCAATGTCGCATGATCTTGGAAGCCAATTAATTGGACCATTTCTCGAAATAATGTTGTCGCCAAATATTTTTTTCAATAAATCAATTGTTACGGTAGCAGCATGAGGTGTAGCACCGTCTTTTTGGAACCAAAACACTTCTGGGTGAATACCATTCAAATTTTGAAACAAATAATTATTGATCATCGATCTGCAACGAGCATCGTTTACTGTAACATTAGCTCCAGCATCGTTTTTGAAGAAATATGGGCCGATGATGCCTCCAGCGTGTAAAGCAAACCATACACTGCATTTTTCAGGATGCAATGGAACCTGCAGAACTTCTTGAGGATTTTTTTCACTCCATATATGGCAATTCTGCTTGTTTACATAGCCGTTCAACCAGAAAAGAGCTTCCTAACTAAACACAATTTTACGATAAAAAGTGGATCAACTTCAAGCTGTTCTAGGGCCCAATCAGCTAACAAACGACACTTATTATGGTCAAGTTGCTTTAGTTCTTGAACCAGTTGGATCTTGTAAGGGCGTAGGCCAAGATCCGTAAGATACTCAAAATATTCCAGGTGGTGGATGCACAGAGTTCAACTTATTGTGAACGTCGACGAATAGACAAATCTGGATCATCATTAACACTATGACTTAAAGCAGCGATATTTTCTTCTGTACGTACAGTTCTTTGTCTTGTTGTTGTTGAATCGAGTAGAGAAAATGTTATCCGAAATCTATCGATATTTCGACGAATAAGCTGTTCTGATGGACGATTATGTAAACCATAAATTTCATGAAGTGCTCTATAAGTTTAGCGAATAGAACACTGATTTTGAAAATAAATTTCAACAATTTGTAAACGTTGTTGCGGCGTGACTGTTTCCATGATAATTTGTCAATTCTTACTGAACAGAAATGTCAAAACAACATGGCTTCTACCTTCTGTCAAATCACAGTTATCCCGGTCGAAAGTTCTATCACTCTAAAAGAAACATCCGATATTGCTAGTTGAACGTTGTTTGATTGAAACCATCTTGATGATTTGAAAAATGTGATACATTCTTGAGACGTTTTTTTAATATTAAATAAGGTTATTTAAAAATAATGAGAAGAGGTTTTTACTTAATAGAAGGAATATTACAAAATTTAATTATCAGTACTGTTTTATTCTGTTAACCTATAATTTTAATTTCAATAAATTTTATTGAAAAACTTTTAGAATTAAATTATGTCTTATAAGCACAGCTTATATAAAACAAAATACACACATACAAAATACACACAAACATATAAAATCAAAACTCAATATAATATCAAATGGAATAAATAACCCAACAAATATGAATTGTCAATTAAAATTAATGAATAAATTTTTGGAGATACAATTTTGTTTCTGATCTTACAATTATGAAAACTAAATCCTTTTCACGATGAAGACCTTATCTGAATTCTAATTGTTTTTTGAGGATATCAGACATGTTTTGGGAAATTTTCGAACTAACTTATTTAAATATATTAAATATTTCAAATAAATAATTAATTTGAGAAGTTCTTAAAATTATGTTTTTTATTTTTGAAAAGGATTTAGTTTTCATAATTGTAAGATCAGAAACAAAATTTGCTATTTATTTATTGATTTTAATTGACAATTTATATTTGTTCGGTTATTTATTCCATTTGATTTTGTATATTGAGTTTTGATTGTATACGTCTATTAATTATGAGCGCTGCTCATGAGACATTAATTTAATTCTGAAAGTTTTTTGAATAAAATGTTTTTGAAATTAAAATTGTAGAAGACTGACAGATTAAATCTGTTTTGATATTCAAATTTTGTAATGTTATTCTGCTTTTCACAAATTTGTACAGTTATTATAATGAAACAATTATTTTGCTATCATTTTAGCATCTTCAGGTAAGTGGTATCTTTCATTTGTGAAAATTTGTTTCACAAAAACTTGTCGAATATTAAATGCAATCGGTGTTAACTTGATCTAAATCCATTTATAATGGTATTTCTTGAGGTTACCCTGATTTACACGTATTTATCATAAATATAACAATTTTTCTTCAATCACAGTAGCATCGTCAGATCTTGAAAAACTGACCTTATTTTACTACTTAACGAAAGCTCTAAATCATAATTTAAAATATCAGTTATCTGAAAAACTTTCACTTTTCACATTTTCTAGACATTAGAGTATAAATATTTGATTGATTCGGTCTTTACTTGGTGGAAACTCATTTTGATTAAAAAATATATAGGAGTCCCCTATATATTTCTTAATTAGAGTATAATTTTCTCAAAAATTAACACACAGAAATCCTTAATATTGAAAAATATTGTAGAACATATGAAAAAAATTAATCGTTTTTCACTTTATGCAAAAATAAAGATAAATATTTTGAATTTATAATTGATGAAGGTTAATATTCAATTTTACATAATTTCTGTTATTTAAAAAAATTGAATGGAATTATTTTCTTTTTCAAAATGTCGGCGTTAACGTTCCTACGTAACTGCAACTTGGCTTTTATTGTGTAAATGCTAAAGCAATTGTCAAAAGTTCTTCCTCAATTTTCTCAAATGTTAATCCTGCTGTTTTTACACCACAAAATTTTTTTAAATTAAAATTGTAGGAGACTAACAGATTAAATCTGTTTAGATATTCAACAAATTTTGTTAAATCATTTATTGTGTTTTGTTTTATCGAAGAAACCAAAGAATTGTCGTTTGAAAACAATCTGTTTATTGCTTATTCACTTTCGACAGAATACTCTGTCGAAAATTAATTAGTAAATGCGGATATTTATCTGCATTTTGGTAATTATATCCACACATAATGTATGTGTTTAACGTGATGTCTCTTATCAAACATTGGGAAAAGAACACGTGAAAACAGTTTCGAACAAATGATTTTGAGAGAAATTATTAATTTCGTAATAAACATACTTGTGTTGTACTCAAATTATATAAACTGTCCAGGAAACTTTTTAATGCGGATGTATTCATTACAAAAAATTATGAATAAATAAATTCGAAACTATGTTCAAACAAAAACAAAGATATTTAAAAAGCAGAATTGCGTTACGACTGACGACCTCAAAATATTACACGAGGTCAATTATAGCTTTAATTAATTAAGAATTGTTTATATATTTGACATGTATACATAAACAGAATAAATTTCGTATTTCGGAATAATAATTGAGATTACATGACTCAAATTTTCAATAGATTACATATCTTGTCGGTAAGAATGAATGACTATTTAAACTTTCTATTTTTTTTAATATTGCAATAAGATATCAGAGTCAAAGCGGCTATTTTGGAAACTTCGTATTATTATTACTGATTCTTCTGGTTATTTCTGAATTGAGGGATTGATAAAGATTTTTCGGATTGATATAACATTCAAAACGATTTACTAATGTTACACATGAGTGACATTTATGCAGAATAGCACTAGAGGGATCATTATTGAGAATAGATTTAGTTCATCAAAAATTAGCATACTGCATTGTTGTTCATATACATGGAATTTATGTTGGCTTATCGCAAACTAGCAGTTCGCATTTCATTGATGAAAATCAGTTTGATTAAATCGGAAAACCATCATTAATAGTGATCCATTTCAGTTTCAATATATGTGTATCGTTTTTCAGAATTGATTAAGCCGATTAATTCAAATCGTTTATGGTGGAGCTAAACACTAATACAGTTGTTTGATAATAAGTAAGATATTCGAAATGTGAATAAAGAAGTTTTTTCGCACGTATGCAAATGAACGAATTCAATATTTCTTATATTTTGTTTCTGGAGACACTAATTTGTTTAGAAATTTCATTACTGACCAAATCAGTCTCGCTGTCGGATAACTGAATATTTTGACACTTTGTAATCTACTTGAGTAATTAGTTACGTTGAACGCCTTTTGCGTGTTCTGCACTTCAGACCGCTTCTTCATTAACCATTCGATGTCATTAAACTTTGAGTAGTTAGTTTATGTTTAAGTCTACGAATTCATCATGAATTGATGTTTATTTTCATGAAGTTCCAGGACATTTTTGCTTAAACGAGAAATAAGGGGAGGGCCATTTGAAATCTGCATTTTTGATCGGCTATAAATTAAAAAAACTGTTGAATATTTTTTCGAAGATATGAGTTTATAAGAAAGGTTGAACCTGGACAGTTTGACCAAAAAAGAGTCTACCACCTAAATTTCTGAGAACCAATTATCAGAATACGTTGTGTACTCGGTTCAAGACAAGGGAGGACTACAACAGCTAGAAACACCGCTTTATCGTTTCTAATGTTTTGGGAAACTGAATGGTTACTGCAGTTTCCCTTCGAAATAATCTGCAAGAAGTGAAAAATGTAAATAAGTGAAGGACAGTTAGAAGGCAACTTCATGCTGCTGATTATTTTCTGAAACTAGTCTACTGAACCGCCGCTTTGACGTTAACACCGGATTGCAAAGTTTTAGATCTAGTATTCTGAGATTATCCAATTCTGAGAAAACGTAACTTGTTTCGAAACATGTTTCGCGAAATAGCGGTTATTTCTTTGCTGCTTGAATGATGCTTGATATTCTTTGAACCTTTTTGTGAAAGTTCCCCCAGTTTTCCTCAGAAACGCAACCCTACTTATTTATAAACTCGTGAATTATTAAGGCGGTTGTTTTTGTCGTTAGCATTTAAAAATAAGTTGGAAATTTCAAATGAGGGTGTGAATGCTATTTTTATGTACCTCGTTGAAATTATTTGAGCTATCTTTTGGGAAATTGATCTAAAATATGTTTGTTTTATAAATTTTTCGTTATTGTTTTCTGCGGTGGTGATTGTTTATTTCAAATTTAGTTGCTTCTTCTTTCCGTTTGTCAGAGAATTTATAATTTTTGTTTCGAAAGGATTATTTATAGCTTTTTCTTTGATAGTATTTAGTACTCTCTTCAGTGCAATATTATAGATGAAGAATGATCTATGATCCAAGTGGAGAATTGGAGACGATTAGGAAAATCCCGTGGTAAAAGAGCCAGTACACGTTCAATGTGATATGGATATAAAAGTAAACAGCGTCATATGGTGAATTTGTAATTGCTGCAATTTTCTTAGTACTGATGTCAGGATGCTCGTCGACAATATTTAGTACTGCTGGAGTTATAATTTCGCTCTGGCGACCACAATCGTTTTCATTTATTTTAAATGTGCGTATTCGTTGGTGAATTCGTGTAAATAGAGTGTGATGGGTAGTCACACGTTCAGGGAACATTTCTGGATGCTTTCAGAGAATTATCACCAGGAAGACCTTAAACAAAATGCATATCGGTCATTTCTGTGTTTGTGTACACCGCCATCTTAATGAGTATGAGACAAAAATCTCAAAATGGTAAGTAAGCCAGATCAAAAAATAATTGTAACTGAATCAAAGTTAGTCAAAACTAGTCAGTTGTCATAACAAGATGACATCCGCTTACTGGATGAAATTCGGAAATAATTCCAACCTCTACGACTCACGCTTTCATGTTGATAAATTAAGAAGAAAGAAATTTCAAGAGACCCTTATTTGTTAAGAATGGATCAAGCTATCCAAAATTAGTTTTCTTATTGTAAAATAGGAATATGGAAAAACGTTTTTTTCGAAAGAAGGTTTGGGGTGGCTTTTTCTAACCCTTGCAGTAATAGAGGAACACCACCAAAAATGTTTTTGACTGCCTTCTCGCCCGCAGAAAATGTCGGCTCAATTTTATTCTTGTCAGTTTTTTGGTTTTTAAGAAACAAAATTAAAAAGTGTTTTTCGAGCGCCATCTTTAAGGGGCTTTAACTAAGCAGGGGGGCTCAAAAAAAATTGAGTTTGTAGGAAAGATCCACCCTATCTTTTAATAAGGAATCACGCCCTAAATTTTTTCGCAACTGTTCATTTTCACATATATATCGGGTGTTTTTTCAGAGTGATAGAACTTTAAATTGAAATAAAACACATTTAAATCAAGATTGAAGCCAATTTTTTTTTTATTCGAAAGATAATTTTATGACATTTATGTTTTAAAAATAATTTTCGGCATTTGTCCACCACGACTAGCTCTGAGGAACCGCATTCGACCAGACCAATTTTGGACCACTTTTTCGAGTAATTCGGACCTTATTTAATCAAAAACACGAGTTATGTTGGCTTCCAAAGCGTCTACTGTTTCTGATTTATCTGCAAATATTCCAGTGGAGTTATGTCGCATGATCTTGGAGGCCAATTAATTGGACCATTTCTCGAAATAATGTTATCGCCAAATCTTCCTTTCAATAAATCAATTGTTACGGTAGCAGCATGAGGTGTAGCACCATCTTGTTGGAACGAAAACATTTCTGGATCGATACCATTCAAATCTTGAAACAAATAATCATTGATCATCGATCTGTTACAAGCACCATTCACTGTAACATTTGCTCCAGCGTTTTAAAGGAAATGTGGACCGATGATGCCTCCATAGTGTAAAGCACACCATACAGTGCATTTTTCAGGATGCAATGCAACCTGAAGAACTTCTTGAGGATTGTTTTCACACCATAAACGGCAATTTTGCTTGTTTACATAGCCGTTCAACCAGAAATGAGCTTCATCGCTGAACACAATTTTACGATAAAGAAGTGGATCAACTTCAAGCTGTTCTAGGGCCCAATCAGCAAACAAACGACGCTTATTATGGTCAAGCGGCTTTAGTTCTTGAACCAGTTAGATCTTGTTTGGGTGTAGACCAAGATCTTTACGCAAAATTTTCCATGTGTTCAATGCACATGTTGTTGTGAACGTCGACGAATAGACAAATCTGGATCATCATTGACACTATCACTTACAGCAGCGATATTTTCTTCTGTACGTACAGTTCTTTGTCTTGTTGTTGTAGCTCCGAGTAGAGAAAATGTTGTCCGAAATCTATCGATAGTTCGACGAATAAGCTGCTCTGATGGACGATTATGTAAACCATAAATTTCATGAAGTGCTCTATAAGTTTGGCGAATTGAACACTGATTTTGAAAATAAATTTCAACAATTTGTAAACGTTGCGGCGTGAGTCTTTCCATGATAATTTGTCAATTCTTACTGAACAGAAATGTCTAAACAACATGGTTTTTTCCTTCTTTCAAATCACAGTCATCCCTATCGAAAGTTCTATCACTAAAAAAAAACACCCGATATATATAATTCAGGAGGAGTAGGATAAATATTGACTGACGACTTCGAATTTATCATAGTTTTTGATAATAATTTGAATATACTTGTGTTGAGTTTTTGAGATTGGATCCTTTTTTTATTCGGTCGAGGATTCATTATCTGAACAGTTGTTTATTTTTCGGTCATTTTCTTCTTTGATAATTTTTTAGTTTTTTCTTTAGTATAGTTTGAATCTGGTGTATCAATTGATCCGAATCTGGTTGAATGGATTCGAAACAACCGCTTTTCTCCTTGGATAATATGCGCTTATTCCAGCACGCGCCTCGGAATATCTCAAATTTAAAATCGCCAAAGGACCTTGAATCTGATACGAAAATGTGCAGCACAAAGGACTGGAACGAATGAGATACTAAACGGTGATCTCACATGAATTCGCAATGACGCAGTACGAGTATTATCTATCAATAATTTCCACGTGATTAGTAGTCACATGCTAATATTTTCACGTTCCGCTGTGCAGCGTTTTGTCAACAATGGAACCCGTGTTTACTTAACATGTCGCGATAGCATACTGAATTTTACATGGTTTTTCCTTCTCCGACCGGGTTCTTGTTGATCATCCTAAAGCCAAATGTGCGACGCAATTTGGCGGTGATATCGACAAAACATTAATGCTATTTACTCTTCAGAATCCACTTATTTTCCATATTTACTTACAATCTACTGATTTTCGTGCATTCCCAACACCATTTGTTTATAATTCGAACTAATGACCATGGAACATTCCCTTGAGGAAATTTTCATAACAAGAGGTGTTATTATTGATCAATATTTAAGTGAGGAATACTTGTGCGCTGAGACTATCATAAAGATTTATTCTGCTAACCTCACTACAAATTCAAATTTTAATTCTATAAAAAAACAGTTCCAATTTAGTGGACATGTACAGGTATGGAAAAGACAGTCGGAAAGATACGAAATTCAATGTTAATCAAGACGACAACCAGTGTCTAGTGGAGCAGTGGAAGAATCAAAACCTCAGCGCGATCCGATGACGAATAAACAACTGTTCTCTCTCAATGGCAGTGGCGAATGGGGATGATTCTATCGAAAGGCTCTGCAGTCCGCTTTAATTCGCACTTCAAACGTGAGATACGTTGGACCATATCGGTTGAAAATAAAGTAAATCGAAATTTTCAGTGTAGAAGAAAAAATGCAGATAATAAAATGGTACTTTGATGGTCAATCAATTCAAGGGACAATAAATTCATTTATTGTTGCCTTTGAAGATAGGCCGATTCCTTCAAGTTCGGCTATTTCTAAAAAAATTAAAAAATTCGAGAAATGTGGGTGTTTACGAATATTGCAAGATTGAAAAACCACCAAAGACCATTAGTGAAAATCGTCTGAAAAAAGAAGTATACGTGTGCGCTGCTGTTGAAACCAGTGCACCTTCTTCGAGTAAACAAATGGAAATAAAATTGCTACCAAAATTCAGATGAAAATTCTGACTGATTTTTTAGAGTAGTTTCAGACCGGCATAGTGAAATTTTTGTATAATTAGCAGGAGCATTGTTTTGAAAGTATTCTGACAAAGTAAGCTTTAGAAATTCGATTTTTTCAGAAAGCTATAAAAGGAAGTGGCACACACAAGAGTTCATTTAGTATAAAAATCACCATAGTCAAAATCACGTCGGTTTACAAAAATAAATAAATAGTATTCATTTACCATAACTTAAAGAGAAGAAAATATCAAGTGAAGAAACTTGTATCAAGAAATACGTTACCTGAATATATCGGGTGTTTTTTTACAGAGATAGAACTTTGAATTGAAATAAAACACATTTAAATTGGGATTGAAGCCAATTTTCTTTTATTTGAAAGATTATTCTATGACATTTATGTTTCATAAATAATTTCCGGCATATGTCCACCACGACTAGCTCTAAGGAACCGCATTCGACCGGACTAATTTTGGACCACTTTTTTGAGTAATTCAGGCCTTATTTCATCCAAAACACGAGTTTCTGGTCTATCAGCATAAACCAATGACTTGACATAACCCCAAAGAAAATAATCCAGTGAAATTATGTTGGAGAAATATGGACCGATGATGCCTCCAGCGTGTAAAGCACACCATACAGTGCATTTTTCAGGATGCAATGGAACCCGCAGAACTTCTTGAGGATTGTTTTCACTCCATATACGGCAATTTTGCTTGTTTACATAGCCGTTCAGCCAAAAATGAGCTTCATCACTAAATAGAATTTTACGATAAAAAATTGGATCAACTTCAAGCTGTTCTAGGGCCCAATCAGCAAACAAACGACGCTTATTATGGTCAAGTGGGTTAGTTCTTGAACCAGTTGGATCTTATATGGGCGTAGACCAAGATCTTTACGCAAAATTTTCCACGTGGTGGATGCACAAAGTCCAACTTGTTGTGAACGTCGACGAATAGACAAATCTGGATCATCATTAACACTATGACTTACAGCAGCGATATTCTCTTCTGTACGTACTGTTCTTTGTCTTGTTGTTATTGTTGCAACGAGTCGAGAAAATGATGTCTGAAATCTATCGATAGTTTGACGAATAAGCTGCTCTGATGGACGATTATGTAAACCATAAATTTCACAAAGTGCTCTATAAGTTTGGCGAATAGAACACTGATTTTGAAAATAAATTTCAACAATTTGTAAACGTTGTTGAGGCGTGAGTCTTTCCATGATATTTTGTCAATGCTTACTGAACAGAAATGTCGAAACAACATGGCTTCTTCCTTCTGTCAAATCACAGTTATCCCTATCGAAAGTTCTGCCACTCTAAAAAAACACCCGATATAATGGAAAAATTCAACAATTAAATCAAGTAACCTGAACCATAAAACGGAGACAATTTAAAGAATATTATTTAGTGAAATTACACTCGTCAGAAAGGTACAGACAACTTGTATAATTTATGAAATAATTTTCCTTTTATAATCAATCTAATATTTGCATAAATTTTTAGGTGAACATAGAAGTATGTTAGTTTTGTTTCAGAATATTTTTCGAAAATAAATTTGGAAATCAAATTTAAACGCTGCCTATCATATAAAAATTAATTGAATGTTCAAAACTTTCCAATTTACAATTATAAAATTTAAAATACACTCGAAGTTAGCCGAGAGCCCAAAATACATCTTGACGAGGCTAAGCGAAAAAGTTTGGAACCAAAATTTTATCCAAATAAAATAATAAGTATATTGAAAATTCATTAGTGAGATTCCATAAAAATTGGGGATGTTATTTAGAAAGCATTTTATCAGTAAATATAAGAAAATATATATAACATATAAAAATCCATAAGGGTACATGTTCCGGAAACAGGAATATAATTTCCAATATAGAATACATTTCTAAAGGACCTTTCATTAACAGCGCCCCATTTTGGTTTGTAAATAAGACACATTATTTATTTGAAAATTATTGAAATTTTTATTTCTTTATAAAGTATAATGGATACAATTAGTTATGAAAAAGACATCATTTGAATGTCCACCACAGAAACACTGGCAGGATTGAAGTTGTTGAACCCAATTTTCCATACTCATACAAATCAGGTCGTAGTAACCTACTCGTTCAATATTGATCTGTAATTCATCTAAATTTGCTGGATGATTGCTGTAAATCAATGACTTAACGTAACCCCAAAGAAAGAAGTCCAATGGAGTTAAATCGCAGGAACGAGGCGGATAATTTATCGGTCCATTTCTTGAAATAATCGAATCACCCAATTACTGAATACGCTTTAACTGATCTGTTGGTTTGAGTTCTTGGGTTAAAACAATTTTTTATGGATGTAAACCAAGGTCTTTTCGTATAATTCGCCACAAAGACGTCTGAGAGATGCCTAGTTCTTGTGAACGTCGAGAAACCGATAAATTTTGGTCTTCACGTATGGAAGCAGTGTTCTCTTCACTTCTTTAATCTCACTGGCACTTTAACATCATGAAGTGTAAAATTTGTTTCCAACTTCTTCACTAAACGTTCAACTGTTCTTTTATCCGGACGATTATAACAATCAAAAATTGGAATTAAAGCAGAGTAACAGATAGCGATTTTTCATAATAAATTTGGATTATGTGTAAACGTTGTTGGATTTTGTATCTTTTCATGATCAAATGGTAGACATTGACAAATACAACTGTCAATGTCACAAATGAATAATGACTGCCATGCGTGAGTAATGTCAGTTTAAAAATGGGGCGTTTCCATTGAAAGACCCTTCAATACTCATCTGATGAAGTGAAATTATAAATTAACGAAAATTGAATATTGTTTTTTTTTAAATTTCATTGTATTAGTATTGTATTCAATATTTTCTTGTCTGAGTATGCCATTTGGACTTTTATCGCTTCTTATGTAAATAAATATGTCAAATAAGTTCCGACTCGATCCCGTTAAGTGTGCAGGCTTCGTTTAAATTCTTCGAATTATTTTTGTGAATCAAGTCGAAAGTATTTTGGGAAAGGAAAAGACAATATTTCATCCTCCCCTCATCGAGTTGCATCAACACGTCGCTCCAAAATAATTTCACAGCCATCTGCTCATAATGTCTTGAATGACGCACTGTTTATTTATGAAGAGATCACGCTGGGAACATTGCTTTTTTTTTCGTTTTAATTCGGAAATGTCATATTTTTCCCGTCGCTGACCCCCAGATTAATTATACATCGCATTACATTCCCATCGGAAGAGTGTGAGGCGAAAAAAATTAATTTCGGGCGGCTACGTACGAATTTCAACGAAACGTTGATGGTTTCCATTGTGTCATTATCCTGTTTACATGCGTGGGTGTGTTTCGCATGTCTAGCCACGGAATTTCTATTTCCCTCAAGTTATTAAGCGAATGAAGTGCTAATGGGAGAGGGTTGGCAGGCAATGAAGCCGTAAAAAATCTGTTAAGTCCAGCAAAAAATTGCATGTAACATATAACCTACATTCCTGATACAGCAGCTAGTGAAAGCGATTATGAATTGAATCTGTTTTTCAAAAATGCATAGTGATAATAAAGGGGTGTTAGATTAATTTAAATTCAGACTGCAGCCAACCGGGATGCCAGCCGCTGTGCCTCGGCTTTTTAATTCAATAATATTTTCTAAGGTATCCATTTTAATGAAATGTTGTTGAGGGTAATTTTGATATACATGAAACGTAGAACGTATTTAATTGGATAAGGAATATAACTGTATAAGAATGTAATCAATTCTTGTTTTTATAATTGAAGAAACAGACGATTTGATGTCATGATTCTGGAAGAATTTATTTTCTGTAGTTTAAAATATACCAGAAAAACATACACAAAATAAACTAATTACAAAGAAATAAAAAATAGCTAACTAACCTGGAATAAATCAAAAACAATGCTTTTTTTTCGGGTTTCTCAATTCACATTTCTAACAGCTAACTAAATATGACATGTGACACTTTTAGGTTAAAATCTTAGAGATAGAACATAGATCATAGAACATAGAAGTTACAAAGTTGTTTTTCCTAAAAATAACAGTCTTATTTTTACATCCCCCCACTCAAAGTATGCACCCCTCATTATATGTTTGCGTTTTCACATGGGAGCAACTTAGTTACATGAAAATAGTTATGGTCCTTTCTTTTATTTCCAATATCTATCTCATATATAGTGTTAAAATTTTTTTTCACTATTGGAAAAGGTCCTATTCTTATTTCATTTTTTTAATTTTAAAATCATAATGTTTCCTATTCTTGTCGATCAGTCTTTTATTGTATTCATGATAACGTAAATAATTTTTTTATGCTATTTCCTTATCTTTTGGTAAATTTCTCTCTTCAATAAGTTCTTCTGGAGCAATGGGATCAGTTCTGCCACAAAGTAAATATTCTGGGCTATATCCAGTTGTAGAATGGTCTGTTCTATTGTATTCTTCAGTACATTCATAGGCTATTTTCGTCCATGCCCTAGTTTTCTTTTCGTGGTTCATATCTAATCTCAGAATCGAATTGTGATAGAAAATTCATCATGTCACCCAGCTCTTCATCTGGTCTTGTACGAAATTTTCCCTAATGGCTTATGGTCAGTAACAACAATAAATTTATGTCCTGTTAGCCAATATTTCCAAAACTGAATTGCCCCTTTAATTATTTTAATTCTAATATTATTCAATATACGTTGAAATATAGCCGGGGATGTTTTAAGTCAAAAAGGTAAACATTTCCATTGCCAGTGACCATTCTGTGTCACAAAAGCAGTCTTATATATATCTTTGATACGAATGGGAATCGATCAAAAGGCAGAATTTACATCTAATGTAGTAAAGAATTTTGCATTTCGGGTCTTGTCTAAGATTTCATCAATTAATGGGAAAGGCTGTGGTTCGGGAACAATTAATTTATTGAGTTCACGGAAATCGACACATAATCTGGTTTTAGACCCTTCATCTCTCTTATACGCTAAAGTGACTGCTGATGCAAAAGGCGAGGAGGACTCCTCAATCAGATTCGCTTTAAACAATCTTCCTATTTTGAATTCTATCTCTTTTTGATCCCCCATTGAGCATCTGTATGGTTTTAAATTTGTGTTCCAAAAGTTTTATATGTGCCTCATTATTTTGCACCTGACCAATATCAAACTTGTGTTTTGCAAAAATATGGTCATACTTATTTATTAAAACTTCAATTTGATTTCTCTGATTCGTTTCCAAATGGTCTAATTTTATTTCGAAAAGTTCTGTTGGTATCCCTTCATTGAAATTGATGGTGTAATCATTGTTATCATTATTTAACTATATATTAAAATAGTAAAAGTAAACCACAGATGTGCGTGACGTCACGCAGTGCTAACTTCCAGACGCGCAGGATCCCGACGGGCGAAGCCCGTCGCCTGGATATCGTTGCGGACCGAAGGTCCGCACTTTCCTCTAGACCGGTTTACCGTTCCCGTTCCGGGATGACCCTCCGTTCCCGAGATACAGGCGGATAAAGTTCGGGAATTTTCCCGCGCACTCCAACAAGCCCCGCCCACCGTAACCTCGACCCGTTTCTGTGGTGTACGTATAGGGGCGATCCGCGAAGTCAAGTACGGAGACCGTCCGAAAATTTTCGGACCGTCGGAAAAAACGGATATATCTAGCGACGGGCAAAGCCCGTCGCGAAAATACCCATTCGGACCGAAGGTCCGATAGACCCGCTACCCGTTAAAGCCCCTATATTTCGCGGATTACTTTCCGTCGCTACGATACGAGCGGATGATAATTTCCGGACTTTTCCCGCCCTCACCAAACGGGTACCGCCTTACGCGTATGCCGCGTAGGGATGACCAAACGGGGGTGACCAAAGACGGAATTTCAACGAAAAGTAGATCCCACCTAAAATTATAGAAAATTATTAAAAAAAATTGGTTTTTTCGAGGTGGATCGATCGAAAAATATAGATCAATCGACTCTACTCGTTAATATTATTATGGACACAATCGATCTTTCTCTCTTTATTAATATCTAATCTTTGATAAGTATTCATATCAAAATCTTGTTTTAATTGAAAATTGGAAATATAATCTAGTCCGAGTAGAATATCATACTCGAAATTTTTCTCATCAACTACAAAAAGTACAACTCCTTTTTTGATATTATTGATTCTCATTTTTGTAATTATTTTTCCTGAAAATTTTGCCCTGCCACTGACTGTTTTGAATGTGTTTCTATTATCTTGAATGCGTAGACATAACTTTTCTGCTACTCTGGAATTCAGAAGACTAACATTTGAGCTCGAATCATAAATTCCCAATAATTCATTATTATTTATAAACAATTTCAATTTTATCAATGGCAGCAGTCTTAGTTTTTTTGGTTTGAAATGGCCTGATTTAGTTCCTGCTGTACCCCAACATTGTTTACAGTTTTTATGTTACCGGGTATATGCTTTCGAAAGACATATCAACTTTTGTGCTAGCTGCTTGTCCTCTGCTATAATATCATGGCTAAGAAGATAACAACGAAAAGTTGAAATATTCCAAACCTAAATTTACTCTATGTTGAAGATCTTTATGATTGAATATCAAAGTAATTCTCATGGAAATGATGAATTTATCTGTCAAATCAAAATAATTCAAACGAATAAACTAAATTTCAATAATACAAATTTTATGAAAAAATGTAAAGAAAACAGACTACAACCTATAACAATTGTTCGAAATGAGCAATATTTCATTGAGGCATATTTTATCTATCTTATCATCATACTTTGGTCCAAATAATCTGTTCTTAGCCTATGTCCTAATAGTTAAAATTCACCTTGCCCACAGAAGCATATATACAAAGAAAAATCTTCTATTCCACTATTTCACCTTAAATGTCGGTATTAAATTTTTGTGTCGGCATCTTGAAACCAGAATCGCTTAGTCACCACAGCGAAGGCTATGATAAAAAGATGAAAGGAAATTGAAAGGACTTATCTTTGAGGTTCTCCTAGAATATTGTTTTCCAAGGTTTGGGAATGATAGTGCTTTCTCCAAGAAAAGTTCCTATTTTGCATAAAATCAGCAGGTGTTCGGTTTAAAATTGTTCCAAATGACCAGTAGAGCGTCCGGAACCAAGATGGTTCGGAACTAAGATCTCCGGTACTAAGACGCCTTCTGATTAGACATCTTATAAAAAATAATAAAAATTCGATATTCAACGATTATCTTGGAATAGGCACGTTAATTCGATAAAAATACCAAAAAGTGTGTTGATAGACGAATTGTTGATGAATAAAAATAATAAAATAGCTTTCAATATGGTATATCCTAATATAAAAGAAAATTGTAAATACATTACTTTAAAGTACTCTGAAGGTATTTCTGAGAATATTGCTACGTAACTCAAAAATAAATATAATTTAAGAACTTCATTTAAAACGAATTCAAACTTGAGTAAATTAATTAAAAATAATAAAGACTATAGACATAAAGATGATAAATCGGTGGTTTATAAGTTAACCTGCGGTGATTGCCCTGAAGTTTACATAGGACAGACTGGAAGAACTTTCCGACATAGAATTTGTGAACATTTGAAGATTTTCCTCAATAATAAAAGTAATTCCACATATTCTTACCATTTGTTAGAAACAGGGCATACTTTCAACCATATAGTGTGGATAGCTCAGCGGGAGAGCATCGGACTCGTGACCGGGAGGTCCAGGGTTCGAATCCTATTCAGGTAGAAAAGAAATTTTCTAGTTGGACGGGTATCTGCCACCATTTCACTGTTGGGTCAAAAATTAACAGTGCTGTGACCTAAAGTGGCGCAAGATCGCAGTAACAAAGCCTACACAGAACACAACTGAATTCCTAACTCGTACAAGCTGAAAAAGCTTCTGAGGGATCTTCACAGAAGATCTAGGAGTATCAGGATAATAATAATAATAATAATAATAATTTTGAAATTCTACATATAGAAAGTAAAAGTTGTGCCTTAAATCTGTTAGAATCCCTAGAGATAAATAAACACAATAAAATTGGAATATTACTTAACGAACAACTAGATTTAAATAACTCACCTCTGTTAAATATATTCAGATAAGCTGGAATTTGTGAGACCCTTGTTTGGGTTTTAGTGCTCAATTAAAATTTATTGTATTTACTGTATTATAAATAGCAACGGATTTCGGAAACAAACTTAGTTATTCAAAATGTAAACCTGCCTGATTATCCTACTGTGATTGCGAAACGATTTTTGTAAACATAACAAAGAAATTTTGTGAAAATCAGAATAACCTTATTTAAAATATTATCAAAATTTGAATATCAAAACAGATTTAATCTGTTAGTCTTCTACAATTTTAATTTCAAAAACAATTTTCATTCAAAAAACTTTTAGAACTAAATTAATGTCTAGAATAAGCACCGCTTGTATTTAATAGACGTATATAATCAAAACTCAATATATAATGTCAAATGGAATAAATAAACCAACAGATATAAAAAAGTCATTAAAATTAATAAATAAATATTTAAAGGAGACAAAGTTTTTGTTTCTGATCTTACCATTAAGAACACCAGTTGCCTTTCAAAAACATGAACACAACTTAAGGACTTCTCAAAAAATATAATTTATTTGGAATATTTGATACATTTAAATATTCAAATAAGTTAATTCAGAAATCTCTCAAAACATGCACTATATCTTCACAAAACAATTATAATTCTGGTAATCTCTTCATCGGCCCTAAATAATTTTTATAATATAATCTGAAAATATCTAAATTTTATTATATTTCTTCTATCAAGTAAAAACCTTCGTTTAACCTCGCAATACGAAAAAAGAAATCTGGGAAATTCTACGCTTCTTGAAAACAAAGCAACTCTTCAGCACTTGCGATAACAGCGTCGAATTTCATTGCGGAAACTCCAAATTTCTTAATGGTCTTAGTTTAATCACATTATTGGAGCATTTTTTAACGTAACAATCAATCAGCAAGATGGTTCTTTGAAGTTTTCTGTGGTCAAATTTTGAACGAAAAAATTTTGAGAGTGTGAACATCTGCTCTTTTATGCATCTTGATTAAATGTATCAACATACATTGCACATAATGCACGATAGGACTTGTCACATAAGAAAATAGGCTTCTTATTCTTTAAGAGGTGGGTGGTCTCTAAATATCATATGTTCACAGTCTACTTCCGCTTCCGACAAGTTGTCATACATTACGTTGCATATAGTCCACGCCAATATAAACGATATACTGCCTTTCAATTTATGATCTATAAATCAATATATTCATTGTTGGACGTAAAGTCCGCGCTAATCTATGTTTATTGAACACATACGAGTACGAGGTATGTTCGTGAAATGGGCATTCTTTCATCGTTACGATTTAACGTTAAGGTTATTGGACTTTCTCTCCTTTGAAGTTTCCGTCTGGCGCAAAGATATTTCTCTTTCTGATTCGAGCGCTGTAAGTTTGATATGTAATAAATTTTTGCGCCTATCGTTTCGTAAAATGTCTGCAGATTGGTAATTTGCATGTTGGATTTTAGCTCGAATTGAAAAAAAAAAACAAACACCGAATTTATTAAATTTTATCGGTACTACTAAAATTTATCCACTGAGTAATGAGCTGTCTTAATCAAGGTTTTTATCAGGTAACGAAATCGTCCAGGATAACAAACTTTTAAGGGTGGACTCAAGGTGTAGTCCAATCGATGATGAAATTGCTTGCGCTCACGCATTAATACGCGGGTCGAAGTTGAGAGGCCAATAAGTTGTATTGCTGTACGAAAATATTTGAAGCACTAAGTACCATGAGCATTTTAAACGGTTGAAAAACCAATCACTTGACAATCCACATCGTTTATGTTGCGGACCGAAGAAGTACCCACTTGACATCAAGTCACCGTTTATCTGATACCCTTCCTGAATTCTGTTACTGAAAATACCACAGCTCGAAGTGAAGAACTCTAGCGAACCATTAGTAACTGCATTCCTGAATTCACAAAAAATTATAAACCTTCAGAATAAACGTCATCCACATTTGCATTGGACTCTTTCGTGGAAAAAAATTTATCATGAATTTTGATTATGCATTAACTGAAATGTTTGTGACATAGGTGCAGTTGAAGTTGTATGCTGAATAAACTAATCTCTGTCATTATCGCGTTCATTTCTAGAATTCAAAAGATCTTTCAATGGGAACGCCCCATTTTTAAATTGACATTACTCACGCATGGCAGCCATTGTTTATTTGTGACATTGACAGTTGTATTTGTCAATGTGTACCATTTTCCATTTAATGATGGAAAGATACACACTCCAACAACGTTTACAAATAATCCAAATTTATTATGAAAAATCGCGATCTGTTACTCCAACTTTACGTGCTTTAACTCCAATTTTCGGTCGTCCGGATAAACAGTTGAATGTTCAGTGGAGAAGTTTGAAACAAATTTAACACTTCATGATGTTACAGTGCCAGTGAGACAAAGAAATGCAAGAAGTGAAGAGAATATTGCTGCCGTACGTGCAAGTGTCCGTGAAGACAAAAATTTATCGATTTCTCGACGTTCACAAGAACTAGACATCTCTCAGACGTGTTTGTAGCGAATTAGACGGAAAGACTTTGGTTGACATCCATACATAATTGTTTTAACCCAAGAACTCAAACCAAGAGATCATTTAAAGCGTCGTGTATTCAGTATTTGGTGCTTAGAAAAAATCGGAAATGATGCAGATTTTCATAAGGAAAACATTCCATCGGACTTCTTTCTTTGGGGTTGCTTTGAGTTGGTTTACAGCAATCATCCAGCGCTGTTAATGAAAGACTCTTTACGAACAAGAAAGAGATATCATTGGTATCCCGCAGAAGACGGTCGTTAAATTATAAAAGACGGAATCACGTGTCAGGTTTCTGACACAGTTAGTTGAAGGTCTATTGAATCTGCCCGATGTGATCAACCGTCTTCAGCGGTTGTCGTTGGCAGATTTGTGTTCTTCGTTATTTGAGAACCAGACAGCGGTTACTTGGTACGAATGAGTCCTGTTCACTCTTGGAGCATATGTGTTTCAATGAAAGTGTATCGTCTTAACTTGAGCTCTGCATTTATATCGATCGAGGGAAATTTTCAGCCTGGGCCATTTCCCCACCACCAAAGTTTATTTCCTGGGCGATTCAGCTACATTGCTTGGTAGATTTTTGCCCCGTGGAGCCATCATACTGAAAGTTACATATAATGAATATCTGTTCTACTAGAGATCATCTTTCCAAAGAAAAGGTTTTACAATAAGAGGTTCCACTTTGATATAAAAAAACGAGTATGTTTTAAGAGAAATCAATAGTTTTACTCGAGTAAAACTGGTTCACATTCGGGCTAGATATGAAGATGACGTATTTTGCATTTGGACTGGGACTGACTGGCTGCTATCGCAATTTTAGAATTATCTGAATAGCATAAATGAAAATATTAAATTCACAATAGAAATAGAAAAAAATGTTTCAATCAACTTCTTAGATCTTAATATAAGCCATAGTAATAATGAATTCGAATTCGACATTTTTAGAAAACCTACTGATACCGTAAACCATTCAAAATCCAATCAGTCATGGCAAATTAATATATCAACATTCCAAAGTTTCATTCATTGACTTTTGGGCATCCGTAGAACGAATTCAATTCCCGAAAAGAAGTAAATATAATTAAAACTATAGCGGTGAACAATGGCTATAGAACTGAAATCATTGACAAAATTATTAATAAGAAAAGTTACCACAAAGTTTTGAAAAATTTTCTCATCAATATAAATAAATTCTTATGAAGAAAAGAAAATATAGTTTTCAATAGATATGAAAGGTTTCAGCAGTTGAATCTCTAATGGCCTTCATAAAATGGGAATTAATTCTTTAGCAGTAAATAGAAATAATTTAGCTAAGATGTTGGTGAACAATAAAGAAAGGAATCCCAACTTTTCCTAATGTTGATAAGCTTAAATTGATGGACTATTTGGAGAATCTTTCAATCAAAAAAACCGTTGAGAAAAATGAGAATTTAGCAAATTCCCAAATACTCTTTAAGAACGCTCCTATATTGAATGCTGTTATTTCCATGCGCCATAAAAATACACAGATGTCCTAAGTGTAATAAAAGAACCTTTTCAATTTTAAGTTTAGTTCCTTTGTCCTCCTTTGAAGATGGTTGAAAGACCGAAATACGTGTCAGGATTCTGAATAAATTGTGAAACACAAAAACTGTGTGAATTTTTTTAAATAAAAGTGAGCTTTAAACGCCTAATTCTAAAGATCAACGTGGAATCGACAAACCTGGAGTTTCGTCAACACAACTGGCTATAGCAGCAATATTCGTTGTTGTTGTTGAGTGACGCAGATGGATTCGATTCTTCACATCGATACCTTGTTCCAACAGCTCAAATTTTTCCAGTTCCAGTATAGCCGTCCGAGAAGGTGCTTCACGACTGCAACATTTTCACTTTTTTTTGTAGTGAATTTCAACAATTTCAATGTTGAAACGTGTATCGTTCCATTTTTAGTAATGGCGTAGTTTTACTTGTCAAATGTCAAAAGTGACACCTGCCCAGCGGAAGATTCAAAATGAAACCTCTTATTGGAAAACCCTTCAGATATCTCGCTGAAATTTGGTGAAAGAAATCTACTTACGAAGTAATTTTCTCATATTTCCACGTATCTAATAATAATCCTCGAAATCCTGTAAGCATCTAACGAAATTAACACAAATTTTCTTCATTTTTTTGTTTAAGTAACGGACACAAGGCTTCGTTAATGGATAGGAATTCACGTCGATAAGAATAGTAATCTTAATACTATTACAAGCAATATTTTTTAGCGATAATTATTGATTAATTTTGGAATAATCACGATTCGCAATGAATGAATGCAGAGTTGAATACTATATCGCAGTATTAGAGTACTCCAGGTCGAAGGTTCATAAATCCACGTTTATCATGAATTTTTAAGGACTTAGAAAACTCGAACGAGTGTATATCATTCTTAAACGGCTTGAATTCGCGTCGGATATTCATTTTGTCTAATATAATTACAAGTGTGGTTGAATTTAATTTAATTTGAAAACTTTCAACATTTATTACGTAGTATAATAAACTTTCAGAATCGAGAAGCAAAATATGCATTTTCCTAACAGGAAAAAGCACTTTCCGCATGAGTTGCATTACGAGGGGTGTTCAATGTATTCTCGGTATAGGCATAAAAGAAAACTCAGAAAATTTTGAAAAAATTCCATTTTTCAATGTTATCTCCAACAAGATGGTGCTTCACCTCATGCTGCTACCGTAACAATTGATTTATTGAAAGAAAGATTTGGCGATAACATTATTTCGAGAAATGGTCCAATTAATTGGCCTTCAAGATCATGCGACATAACTCCACTTGATTATTTTCTTTGGGGTTATGTCAAGTCATTGGTTTATGCTGATAAACCAAAAACAATAGACGCTTTGGAAGCCAACATAACTCGTGTTATTGATTAAATAAGGCCTGAATTACTCGAAAAAGTGGTCCAAAATTGGTCGAATGCGGTTCCTCATAGCTAGTCGTGGTGGACATATGCCAGAAATTATTTTTGAAACATAAACGTCATAAAATTATCTTTCAAATGAAGAAAAATTTGCTTCAGTCTTAATTTAAATGTGTTTTATTTCAATTTAAAGTTCTATCACTCTAAAAAAACACTCGATATCTATTCAATGTCCTAAATGAGACAAGTATTAATTTTATAGTAATCAAATATATATATTTTTTATTATATAAAGTAATAGTTTTCAGAAATCTGATTTAATTTTAAATCGATCTTTCACAAAGGAGTCTCGAAACCAGTAATTTATATGTTAATTTAAAAATTCACCTTGCAGATGAGAAATAGATGTGAAGAGAATATAATAAACTAGGCATCCTTTTCCCGCTTTTTCTCCTAATGGTTAATGTAAAATCTCTAGAAGCAAAAGATTATCACCACTTAATCATTCAAGTACAGGAAGTTAATGTTGTGATTATTTGTTGGTTGATATTTCTCTGTAAGATTTCACTCTCTCTTCTATCTTGGAATGAATGAATCAATCCAGCGGTTTGGGATTCAGAGACTTCTCCCTTCCCTACGAACTTCGACGTGTCTACTGTCACGTATTTAAAAGAAGGGCCCTGTAGCTTATATACACAACCTCTTGATAAATGACTTACTCATCCTAATATTCTGAATATATAACATGCGGACGCTGGCACCTTATAACGGCCTATAAAAGAAGGCATATTCGTCATTCAACAGCTTAATTGTAATGGTTTTATCTATTTCATCTTAAGAATTCCTTTGGTTGTGAATGGAGAATGGTAGAACGAAGGATGCCAGACGGTCAACGCTGAGGATCGTGTTCAAGAGCTTCATAACGGGCGATTGAATAACTTGGACGCCCTCGTTCATGAATTTTTAAGTGAATTTTATTGATTTATAGTTAAAGATCATTCGAATATTAAGACAATTTGTTTATTAAAATTTCAAATATCGAATTTTCCCATAACAAACACATGAATGGAATTTGAGGTTGGATCTAGTGGAAATATATGTTACAATTCATTAAAAAACCTGACACGTGTTCCATTGTTTTTTCTAACCTTCTCAGGGTTAGAAATAAAAGTACTTCAATTTAAAAATACAAAAATCCCTCTTTATCAGCATTTTAAATCTCTGTAGTTTTTATGACACATTGTTGTGATAAACTATGCAATATGGAGTGTTTCCGAAGAGTGTTTGTGAATTTCTTCAGTTTTTCTTGTTCTCACTGCATTTTTCTCAATTAAAAAATGTTCAAATCAATTTACCTTTCTAATAAGTATAATATAAAGATTAGGCCATCTAGAGTTTGCATTTTTTTCTATTCATAAATTTCAAAATTCAATCTTCGTAATGAACCTACAACTTTGAAAAAATATTCATTAGTTTTTTAATTATAGCCGATCAAAAAAGCAAATTTTAAATGGTCCAACCGTTATAAATATTACTAATGCATCAACATTCATGCTCTTAAGGCTCAATATCAACTATTTATGCACCCTTATGTACCAGTGGTTTTTGTATTGAGTCTGATAGTGAGCAGATACTGTATACTAAACTAAATGACACTTGGAGACTTTTCTGTCATTCTGAATATGGCCACCATTACGTTTTAAAAATATATTGGGAAATCTTATGTAATTTTCCAGAAATTTCTGTTGGAAATCCCTTTTTGTGACCTCAATTATTATGTTCATGATGATCCAGTCAAGGGGTTTCCAGATTATTAGCTGATTTTCTGGATTACTCATTTCCTCGATACTATCAAGTAAGCTAAATTGGTTCTCGAGATATTAAAAATTTATTGAAATAACTTGAAGAATTGTTGATATACCTTTTCGAATTCTTCCCTAGTAATAATTGAACGTTAATCAACTAGTATGCAAATTCTAGGATAAGCATACTTCAAGAGGATTTATAGAGATATTATAAAAGAGCAGAATTCGTTTATTTCTAGTCAAAATATTATATAGTTCAGCGTGCAGTTTTGAGTTCAATTAAGGGAATTGTTGCGATGGAATTTTTATCTGCAGTTCTGCTCGTGAAGGAGTAGATCGCTAGACTTTTTCACCGTTTATTTCCTCGTAGTTCACTTGGGTTCACTTCACAATTTACTAAACTTAATTACAAGTGTAAATATTATATATATGCATTCACCTTCAGGCCTTTTATTGCCATATTGTATTATCGCGAGAGGGTGAACGGAAATGTTCCTTGAGATTGAAAATGTGAAGTTACAAATGAATGCGAATAGCCCTCTTTCTTTGAGTGCGTAATAAAACGGTTTTGTGTTATTGATAAAGGATATTTTTCAACTAGCAGGACCGGAATGAAGAAATCGAGTGCGCCTGGAGTTCAGCAAATTGCCTAAAAAAATCTTTATGACACCTTTACGAAAGGAACGAAAGATATAATTTTGTCAACGTTTTTAAAAGATAATTTTAATAATGTTTTCATATCTGATGAAAGTTGTTTCCAACTTGGTGGAAATTATTAAAAAATACTATCAAAACAACCTGTTACCGTTCAAATTTCCTACAAAAATAATAGTGGGGAGCAATATCTCAGCGTGATGCTAGGCCTATCTGTATAGTTGATGGCACCATTAATAGTGAAAAGTACTGTGGCATTCTAATCGATTTTCTCCTTGAAAGGGCGCGTGTTTTATATCTAGAGAGGTGACGTTTTCAGCAGGATAATGCAAGATGCCATACTTCGGCCTATACTCAAGCTTGAATGCAAGAACACCAAATGACAACCGTTTCATGTCCAACAACTTAACCAGATCTTAGTTCCATTGAAAACATATGGGGACTAATGAAGATTGAAGTTGGACGAACAGAGCCATGAAATAAAGATGATTTAATACAATCGGTTTTACAGTCTTGGACTAGCATCGCCGAAAATTATGGACGTGGTCTAGTTTCGAGTGTACCTCGACGTTTAGTCAAGTGTTTATAGTTAAATGAAAGTTTCATATATAATAAATTGAATATTTTGTTATAATTCGGGAATTAAAAATATATACTAAATAATTACCATTGAGCTTTTTTTTCTGGGTACTTTCTTGACGGACTGAATTATCACGAGAAGGTGAACGGAAATGTTCCTTGAGATTAAAATTGTGAAGTCACAAATGAATTCGAATAGCCCTCTTTCTGTGGGTGCGTAATAAAACAGTTTTGTGTTTTTCGAGAAAGAATATTTTTTCAACTCGCAGGACCGGAAAGAAGCTATCAAGTAATGAGAGATATGACGTGGGCCACAGGAAGTGGGTGATTCCTGGACTTGGGTGAATTTAGCGGGTTAATGCGTCGACTGTGACTTGAATTAATGTAAGCCGGTTTCTGCGATGACTCTGACTTGAGTGAATGTTAACGAGTGACTTACTTGTTCGAAGAGCAGAAAGAGACTGAGGGCTTCAAGACTGACTCGGACTTATATCAGTAAGACAGGTAAAAATTCTACTGCAACCAATGTCGAATCTTTTGGATGGAGAGTACTGTCACGTTGAGGTTTCTACGAAAAATGGTGGATTTTTAAGAGGTTTAGTTTAGAAAGCTGGGAAAATGGGAGCTGAAATGGATCTTTACTACCTCTCTAGTGAAGGTCAAAAATAATATTGGTGAATTTCGAAAAACTATGACTTTTCCCTTGATTTGTTTTATGGATTTTTCAACTCAGTAGGATCTTCATTTTGTGAGATTTTAAGGAAACAAAATTCTAAATCTGTATGAGAGCTGGTGGTTTCTCTTCGGTGCGTGTTCACATCTTACCGGGGAAGAAACTTTCTGGCTAGGATGGCCGGCCATCATTCTACTGTTGTGTTAAAAATCAATAGTCCTGTGGTGAAGTTGGCGTAAGGTAACTGAGTCTAATCAGAACACAACTGATCTTCTAAATGGCACAAGCTAAAGCTTCTGAGAGATATTCACAAAATATCCAAAGTATCAGGATAATATCAAAATATTTCCTGACACAATTTTAATATTTTTCGGTTTAAAACCTACGTAGCTAATATCCAATTCCTAGGTCACTACTTTTGAAAGTTATCGCTAGTTCGCGCGGACAGAATTGATACTTATCATGAATTTTCAGATTGTGGGTTTAATGTAACCGTTATCGTCTCAAAATATGTCAAATAGAAACGAAATGGGTATCGCTCTGTTACGAGCGAGCAAAATTTTTGGAACTTGAATGGTTGGTATGTGAACATGAACTTTGCCTTTCTATGTTGGAACTTCGGGACGCGATAAACAGAATGGAGAGAGTGAGCTTCGTTATATTTATTGCTCATATGAAATAGGTGAAATCACTTCGGGGTTGATGAGTTTTGTAGGTTTACGTTTGTGAATGTCAGACGCGAAAGCGTCATATTCCTTTTCTCCACTTGTTTCTAGCACTAACAATGTTTCCTTAATTAATTGGGCTGGCCGTTAATTATCTCTAATGATGAATGAATGAATTCGAGTATCTTGCTGTTAAATATGTTCAAGCGTGAAGTTTGTAGTATTGTTAGTTATCAAGTCTAGTACTCAAGTTATTCGTCAATCATATGGAGTATGGTTTTTTGGAAATACACTGGCGAGCACAAAAAACGGTTCACTAAGATTTTACACTGTTTTTACAATAGACTCACGTGTTCAAATTAATTCAATAGTATGTTGTTCATCATCTATCTTTCATTGGAAAATCAACTAAATATGCGCAGAATGTAGACGTATGAGATGAAGAACTTGATGAAAGAAACCACCTTCGAACAATTCTTCACGATAATTCATCGTTTATCAGTTATGTTCAACATTGGCCATTGAAAAGTTTGTTTTCCACGCTATGAAAGAAACAATTTCAAAAAATGAGTTTACCAGCTGAAGATTGTGTGAGAATGGTGGCGGCACTTATTGAAAATGGGCTGAGTCAGATATCTCTGTTGCTAGAAGAATGAATGTTATCCTATGTACAATCCAAAGAATATTGACAAGGCATCAGCAGACAGGCAGGCTGACCAGAGGACCTGGATCTGGAAGAAGACGATGCACATCGTTGAGGGATTACAGATTCATGGTTTCCACAAATTTTCGAAATTGCCATCTTACTGCTATTGAAGTTCGAAATCGATTGATGGAGCTACGTCAGGTAAACGGAAGTGAATGGACCGTGAGACGACGTCTCTCAGCATACAGACCTGCGATAGGTCCAGAACTTCTCAGAGAGCATCGAATTGCGCGTCTTCAATTTGCACGAGATCACATAAACTGGTTAGCTCAGTGGGCTCAGGTACTTTTCTCTAATGAATTCAGATTCAGCCTTGGAGGAGCTGATGGTAGTAGACGCGTTTATGGACGTCCAGGAGAAAGATACGCCGTCCTATACGCCTGTATAGAGGTGCGAGGTCCATTCGGTGCAGGATCTGTTATGGTTTGGGGAGGTGTGTTTTAGAAGGCCGCACAGAGTTGGTGTTTATAATTGGATCTTTAACAGCAGTAAGGTACATAGAGGAAATTCTTATGGACCAAGTTGTACCTTATATACTATTTCTGGGAGAGCAGGGAACTTTTGTGCAGCAATGCACGCCCACATACTGCTCGAATAGTGACAGCGTACTTGAATGAAGTTGGAATTTCAAGGTTCAACTTACCAGCACGAAGTCCTGCCTTGATTTATATCGAACATCTATTGGACCAACTGGGAAGGCTAGATCTATCGCCCAATAATTTACAAGAGCTCCGTGAAGCCCTGCGTCATGAATGGGAGAATATTCCATAAGAGAATATTCGAAGGTTCATCACGAGTATGCGAAGACGTTTGGAAGCTCTAATCAGAGCTAGGGGAGGTCACTCGTCATACTGATACTGAAATTTTCAGTTACGATACATTTTTCAATTTCGAAGTTTTTGATTTTTCCAAAAAAAAACTCATTATTTTTATACAAATCGAATAAAAAGTTTAATTTTTCTTTGGGCAATTCTCTTTTTTCTACCATTTCAGAAATTTCATGATCCTCGTAAAAATTTCAAATAAGAAAGGTATTTGAACAGTAATGAAGTGACCCGTTTTATCTGCTCGCCAGAGTATTACAGGTAACACTGGTCAACAAAAAAATTGTTTGTTTCCTGCGATTTTGTTATTTCGATTTCAAATTAATGCCTATTTTTTAAATATGGCAACAATTTTTTCCTTACAGCTTTTGTTTTTGAGTTATAGCTTACTACCTATCTATTTTTGGATTGGTTGAGAAGTTACATGACTGGTCGAACTATGAAAATCAGGGTGAATGGTGAATTTTATGGGGACATCTCACTGATATCAAAAGATTGGACTAAATTTCTGGGAGTCTACATGGACGATGGAATTAGATGGTCGTATCATGTTGATATGGTGTGCAAAAAATTGAATTCTTCCTTTTTCGCTATAAATTAAATGAAGAATTTGTTTCCACTGAAGTCTATTCTGGATGTATATTACTCTCTAAGTTATCCACACCTAGCCTATAATATTTTGTTATGGGGAAGCTCATCAGATTTATACAGAGTGTTTATATGCCAGAAGAGAATAATTAGGATGATCTTCGATATTCAATCGCGATCCTCCTCTTGACTATATTTCATTGAGAATAAAATCATGACAGTGACTTGTATATACATATTCAAATGTTTACTTCATATCAAGAAAAATTTAAATTCTGTTACCAAATTATCTGATTGTCATCGTTATTCCACAAGAAACACAAATGTTCTAGCTGTGCCTAGTCATAGAACCTCCAGATATGAACGTTCACCCTCTTATCAGAGCATGAAGTTATTTAACCATTTACCAGACTCTTTCAAAAACCAAAATCAAATAAAATTCGAAAATTTTATAAATGAATTATTGTTAAATAAATGCTATTACTCGGTTGATGATTATCTTGGGGATGGATCGTTGGCATTGTGGTCTTGTGGAATTGAGTGATACCATTGTTTTAGGCAATTATAATGTACTTATCTCATACTGTCACAGTCGCAAAGAATCAATAAATATTATTATTATCTTGCTTCATGTGACTGCGTTCGGGTGGGTAGATAAGAAGCCCCTTCGGCGTGTGAGTTGCGTCCAAAACAACTCGGGTGCTGACCATGCAGAGCCAGTAGGGGTTGGATAGTGTTTCGCTGCTACCAGTCACGGTGTAGGTTTTCGGACTGAAGCCGAAATTGGAAGCTTGGTGGGTTCAACTCTTCGGAGTTGTTCTCGCTATGCACGATGATAAGGCGTAACCCTCATCACACTTTCTGCTTCTTGGGACAGATTGTGGAGACTGCTGAGTAGTTACCTGGTGAAAGAGCTACGTTCACATGCTAGTAACCTTGTCGGTAGAATTCACGAATCCTCAGACTATTGACGATCTAAAAACCATTATCCGTCAAGTTATTGGTGAGATATTGCCCGAAATCTGCCGGCGAGTCATCGAAAATTACCTTACAAGGATCGATTCCTGTAAGAGATCACGCGGAGGACATTTAAATTATGTTATATTCTACACATTATAACAAGGTCCAAGCATTATGTTGAAATAAAAATTTTACTGGTATTCTAAATGAAAGAGTTTAATTTACGTTCACTTTCGGAATCACCAAATGGATAACCCTGTACAATGTTGCTGGGAGTTTTCATACAATCAATATTTTCCAATGAAATATCAACCAAGCTTCAACAATTCAGAAAAAGGTTTTCTCCACACAATTGTAATAATCAATTATTTGAGAAAATTCAAATTAACCTAGCCGTAAAAAGAATTCCATATTCTTTCTTTTCCGTTCCACTCAACATAATGAAAGAAATCTCATAAATAAATACATACATATATACCCTCTGGGTGATGGTGCGCGCCTTGAATGGGAAATGTAAATAACAACAGGTGGTTTGTCTAGAAGTCTACGAGTGTTCGGCCATAAACTCTGGTGTTGACTAACAGAAACCAGATGACCACAATTTTACTGTTAGATGGTAAACATTTCAATTATCTCCGAGTTATCATTCACTAAGTGCATTGCTTGCATGAATGAATAGGTTCTCGATTTCTTTTTCCTTATATTCTTCAGTGTTTTATATTAGCGATAGAACAAAAAGTAGTAAACCTCTCTGAAATACATTGTGTTTACTACCAAAATATTCAAATATTCACACATTTTTGTGACTGCAGGTATTTTACTTATCTGAAGATTAACCACGAAGGGTGTTCAGTGTATTCTCGGTATAGAAATGAATGAAAACTCCTAGAACTTCAATACATTTGTTAGATCGAGAAATAAGCTTCTCTAAACCTTGTAAAGAATATTCTTTCGGCTTCTCCTCAAAATAGGTATTACAGGTGACATGAAAAACCTTATACAAACTTTTCTTCATTTAACTTTATCAAACGAAAGAAATTAAAAAAACAACAACGAATTTTAATAACATAAACATTCGTTAGAATAGAAATAGAAAAAGGCTATTTACTTGATAGAAGAAATATAACAAAATTTGAATATCAAAACAGATTTAATCTGTTAGTCTTCTATAATTTTAATTTCAAAAAAATTTTTATTCAAAAAACTTTTAGAATTAAATTAATGTCTACAATAAGCACCGCTTATATTTAATAGACGTATATAATCAAAACTGAATATACAATGTCAAATGGAATAAATAAACCAACAAATATAAAAAAGTCATTTAAAATCAATAAATAAATATTTGAAGGAGACAAGATTTTGATTCTGATCTTACCATAATGAAACTAATTCCTTTTCAAAAACATAAAACCCAAATCCTTTTCAAAAATACAAAAAATAATTTTAAGGACAGAAAATATAATTTATTTGAAATACTTAATATATTTGAATATTCAAATAAGTTAATTCAAAAATCTCTCAAAACATGCACTATATCTTCAAAAAACAATAAGAATTCAGATAATCTCTTCATCGACCCTAGATAATATTTAAAATATCAAAATCAACTAACAATCAGTAAATCTTACCTTAAAGTGTAACCGGAGCTTGTTTAAAACAGACTAACTTTAAAAAATCCAGTTAGTCCATGTTCATCACAAAATCACAGAAAACATTTGGTAATAATATATTTAAGCGGTTCCGAAGTAGCTTCCTTTAGCGGCGATACATACCCTCAGACGCTTCTTGAAATTTTCGGCAATACGCCGCAGCTCTTTGGGGGCATTAATCGGTCCCATTCTTGGCGCAGGGATTGCTTCAGCGACTCCAAACTTTTGTGGTGTTTAGCACACGTTCTGAGTTCCAAAATCGACCACACGTTGTAGTCCATTGGGTTGAGATCCGGTGAGTAGGGCGGCCATTTTGCAGATGGGATGAAGCCCGGAAAATGGGTCTTGAACCATTCTTGCGTCATTTTCGCTTTGAGGGCCGGAGCGGAGTCCTGTTGAAAGCTCTAATGCGTGTCGCCGAAGTGCTGCTGGGCCCACGGAAGTACTACGGCCTCGAGAATGTCGGCAGACTTCTTGATTGGTTTTGACCTCTTGATCCACGAAAACCAAGTTTTGCGCTGGTGCAAATTCCGCCGAAGACCATGACTGCTTGCGCATTTTGACGATGGCCGACGTAACGGAGCCTCTGCAGACCAGACTCAGTCATTTTGGTGGTTGTGGGATTGTTCTACGGTGAAAAACTTCTCGTCTGTGGAGAGAATACGCTTCCATTGCTGATCGGCAGCAATACTAAGGAGTTGGCGGCACCTTTGAAGTCGTACGCGCTTGTTCTCATCCGCGTAGCTTTCCACGAAGATATCATTATCATTATCTTGATACTAGATCTTCTGTGAAGATCCCTCAGAAGCTTTTTCAGCTTGTGCGAGTTAGAAGTTCAGTTGTGTTATGTGTAGGCTTTGTTACTGCGATCTTGCGCCACTTTAGGTCACAGCACTGTTAATTTTTGACCCAACAGTGAAATGGTGGCAGACACCCGTCCAACTGAAAAATTTATTTTCCACCTGAACAGGATTCGAACCCGGACCTCCCGGTCACGAGTCCGATGCTCTCCCGCTGAGCTATCCACGCTATTGTTCCACATTTGGCAATAGAGATGATCTATTACGCGGCTTTTAAGCTGTGGAAACCTGTTACAGAGCAATATGAAAATTTCTTTTTGGATGGAGTAGTCCGTTACTTTTTGATAGTTCATTTTAATATAATGTAAAAAAACATCCTTGTAAGAATCAGGAGAGTATTCTGCAACAATTCTTGAGTCCTTGGAAAATTGACGTATTTCAGCGTCGAGAATATCTGCTTTGGGTGTAATATCTTTTAATTCAAAAACTACTCGGGGTTTGTGCTGACCTTTCAATTGAAAAGATGGAATTAGACACTTACTAAATGATCATTTTGAAACAGCGTCATCTACAATAGAAAACATGAATTTTTTGGCCAGATCAACAGGTAGTCTGTCGCCATATTTAAATACCCCCGATCCTATCACATATATACTTTTCGTGGAGATTCGAATGGAATAGTCAACGATGTCAAATTAGGACATACCTAATTGGTAAACACTCGAGCTCCTGACATCTGTCAACTGCCTTTCAACGAGTTCGTTTCAGCAACACGCGAAAACACACGGACGCAAAGTTCTGACGCAGATACTTACGCCAGTTGTTCAAAAAGTGCACTTTTGCAATCGGCGATCGGCCAAGAGAGACCGTTCCTTGAGGAATTCTCTCTTTCTCCTAGGGGCTGTACTGTTTTACGCCCATTCGATGAATCCCGCAAATTTTTGGCAAGCTCCTGATGGTCATGTCGTTAAACTTGCCATTTACTCTTGCGTACGTAACGCGATTCACATGTAAGAAGATTCTTCGATATTTTTAGCTCGAAAGTTATATCTCACTCAGTACTTCGATATTTTCATGAATTGCGATCTGACGGAAAGATTCGAGCAGACGTGAGCAGACAGATCAATCTTTTAAATAGGTTTCATTTCATTGACTGCCAGAGAACCCGAAATTTCGTTAGATACGGAATATTTTTGGATTTGAATATTGTGTTTAGAAGCTTAACAAAGGAAAACACTGCTTAAACACTCGTGAGGTTAGAAAACATTGATACAAGACCTAATTGATGCGAGGATATATTGAGACGTCCAGTAGTAATTCCTAATTACTCCATGTTAATTCTACACATGCAATTGAAATTCGATGAACAAGCTCTTTCCTTGTTTCCACAGTAAGCGTATAGACTTCATCTGTCAAATAATCCCAAATGAGAAAATCTAAAGGATTTAGATCAGTGGAATGTACAGGCCAAGATATTGATCCCCCACGCCCTAACCATATCTCTGAAAAATTATTATTCAGCCCGTATCTTAACATTTCTATGAAAATGTGCCGAACAACCATCAAGTAAACCAAACCTTCAATATTCAGTTCGTGCTACATATATTGACAGGCTCTTCCGATAAAAAATTTAAAGAAAAAATTACCATTCAAGTGGATCGTTGTAAACACCAAGTTCAACGTTCACACTAAATTCGACTTGGAAGTTTCTAGGCTTAATAGCATGCTGATTTTCGTGTGCCCATACATGCTGATTATGGTAAGGAAGTATGAGCTATGGTAAACAGAAAGTTTTTGTAATCGGGAATGTGCAATTTGCATCTATATAACAGTTCAAAACTCAAATACAGTCGAATAAGTTCTGTTAATCGTCGGAAATGCATGTTTCAATGCATTTTGGCATATCCTCAGTGCAACACTGTAATGCCGACTAATACAACACAGCTACCCGCCTATATTCGCTCTGCATTTGGACACTAATGTTTTACCAAACAAAAGCGCCATCTAATGCACGCGAATAATCATGCGCAGCATGCCCCATCTTGTTAGTTCAAGAACAGACTGTATTTCTGGTTACTTCAAGCGTTACAAACGAAGAAATCATCCCTCATGCTCAACAGAATCGTTCACATTTCGAACGTTCACTTTAATTTTTTGTTGAGCTGGTAGAGTTGAGCTTCCTTGAAATATGTAAATGGTAAAATAATTTTGTATTTAAAAATTTTCCGACAATTCCGACGAATACCGAAATCACGCAAGATAAAAAAAGTGTTTCAAAGAAGGGGAAAGTAAAATCGCACTATGAGAAATGATCAGTGGCTTAGGACAAAAAGGATCGGGTTTAAGAAGGAAGATTAATCTTGAAAGAAGTATCACTCCTAACAATTCTGATCACCATTCAATTTAAACCTCAAAAAGTACTTCATCTTCCAAGTTTGATGTGAATATCTCGGAAACTGCAAAAGTTGCTAAAAAAAAGTTGAAACATCCTGGAACTGGTGTTCATTCACGTCTTTAGATGGCACTAGTGTTTAGCAAAGTCTTTGACGTTTCTATGCAGGATGAATGTAGGTGAGCGGCTTGATTGCTTTCGTTGGGCATTAAAGTATTGCACTGAAGCCAACCAGCTTCGAAACATGGATGTCATGTTTATGTCCCAGCGATAGACGATATACCTATTCGAGCCGATTTGAGTTGCGAACTGTTGCCACTGTCTCGATTCAAAGAATTTTCTGGTACCATAGCTCGGGGGTGGGTGTCGTCCACCCATAAAATTGGCATGGTTCTACCAGATTACAGGTATTCTGTTCATAAGGGCGAATAGGTTAGTAATAGATCTCTGCTAGCTTTGAGGAGATGGGTACGATTGCGTGTTAGATTTCTTGAGTTCGTGGTCTACGCATCGAGTTGAACTCTTCTTGACGACCGTTAGCCTTCAAAGACTCCTTTTGGAAACCTGGCTACCGCGGGAGGATGGACGCCCACACTTGTATTCCTGGCCACCCAATTGACGTTAGACACGTGGGAGCAGTGATTGAAAGCTAGGTGCTAGACTAGATTCATCTGGGTTCATGGTTCTTGGAGTGGATGGTCTGAGGCAACTCTCGGAGGTTTGAGGGTCTCGACCATACGCTAGTTGTAGAGGAAAAACTGGATCGACTTGGAGTGTCTACGGGGGTTTCAGGGGCGCGACTGGGTGGTGGTTAAGCCTCTTCGCCGTGCGAGTTGCCTCACTGGCAACTCGGGCACAGACACTATAGAGCCAGTCTCCTCCTTTGTCCCACCAGGTCGCGGTGGGGGAGCTTGTCACGACTAGGGTCCTAGTTTCATTAAGGTGAAAAGAGGGCTAAGTCTTGGTGCCTAACATAGTGGCATAGGTGTCTGTTGCAGGACAGGGCTTACAACCTTAAAACTGACGTTACTCTACCCTATCAGATGTTTAATCTTTCAGATTTACCTGTCCAATGGATGTGTGCGTTATGTGATTTACTGCGGAAGGGTGGAAGTCCACTGTGAGTATTCCTACTTTATGGCCACCCAATTTGTGTTGAACTCGAGGGGTTCTAGAACGTTAATGTTCGAACCAGGATAGATTAAAAGACTTCACAAAGGTTCGTGGGTCTTGACGCTATGATCGGTTGTCAGTGCTCGTACCAGGATCAATTGAAGCATTCTCGATATTTTTCTAGTTGTACCAGGGGGATAGAGCTTCGCTACTACTAGTCATGGTGTAGATTTTCGAGCTGAAACCGAAACTGGGATCGGGGTTGGTCCAACTGCATGGGAGGGGCTCAACCCTTCCGTGGTGATAAGGCATATCCTAATCATACAATCTGCTTTTGGGCTATTGTGGTGACTGCTTAGTGGTCACCTGATGAAAGAGCTATGCTCACATGCTACTAACTACAATGGTGATATTCACATTCGATCCAGAGCCAATAGGGGTAAGATGGTGCTTTGAAGCAACCAGTCTTCACTGGAAGCAAAAATAGCCAACTTAGTTTTCGCGCTACTTCGGCTTATCCGGATTCCGCCTTATGGGGTAAGGAAATCACTTTAATCCAAAACTGTAATCGCAGAGTTACCATAGCTCATATTTCCTTCGATGCTCAAATTTAGTAGAAATAATGGGTGTTTCAATAAGAGCACAAGATTGCAGTGTTCAATAAAACATAGTTTTCTGTACCAAAGTATTGAAATATTTACTGATTCAGAAAATATACATTTGGGAATTACGTATGAAACAAAATATCTTGTAAATGGCCGCTACGGCTTTGATGGCATATGCATACCCCTTTGACGAAATGTTCAATACCGTTATTGAATACATGTGGTGGTATTTCATTGATAGAGCCTCTAATTTCGACTTTCAATGCTTCGATGGTTGCATGCTTATTGGCACAAACCTGTGGCTCCAGAGAACCCCACAGCCAGAAGTCTAAAGGCTTTGAATCTCAAGAGCGTGGAGGCCAATTCTGGTCACCAAATCGGGAAGTGACACGACCAGGAGCAAATTCGTGCAAGATCTTCAATGTTTCACGGGCAGTATGACATGTGACACTGTCCTGCAGAAACCACACGTCGTCAAGATCAATAGCTTCCAAATGAGGCACAAGAAACTGTGTTATCATAGCACGATAACTTTCACCATTCACCGTTACTGCATTACCCTCTTCATTTTCGAAGAAAAACGGTCCAATTATTCATCCAGATCATAATATACACCATACAGTGACCCGTTGTAGATGCATTGCTTTCTGATGGATCATTCGTGGATTTTCTAAGCCCTAAATGGGACAGTTTTGCCTATTAACGAAGCCATCGAGGTGAAAACGGGCCTCATCACTGAAAATGATTTTGTTTGCAAAATCAGCAGGTTGCTCAAGGATCCAATTGGTGAATTCTCTTCGCTGTTTATAGTCTACTGGCAGATGTTGAGTCAGTTGGATTTTGTAGGCGTGCAGCTGTAAATCTTAAGTGAGAATTCGCTGAAGAGTGCCTGTTGAAATGTCCAATTCTTGTGCCCGATTGGCAAATTGGCGTCTCTCGCCTCTTTTCTGTCACACTCCCGTGATATTTTGTTCTGAACCTCTACGAGCTCGTATCGTATGTTTCACATAACTAACCGAACCGGTACTTTCGAATTTTTTATTATTCTTTCAACAATAGATGAATTAGACACATTATTTCGACCGAACATTGAACGCATTTTATGAATAGTGGCAATTAAACTTTCACCATTTTGATAATAATTTTTGACAATCAGGACGCGTTGTTCTACCGTGTAATGCTCCATGTTTACTAATTCTCATCTGTCAACTTTCGATCTGTCACGTCCTAATCATGTGACATTATGACTGTCAAACATGGCGCGCAATTCAAATCTTGCGCTCTTATTGGAAAACCGAGTTTCTTAGTTATGATCAACTGCTATCAAGCGTCGGCCAAATCAATGTGTTACCAATTTTAAGTTCTCCTCTGAAAACATATTTTAATATTATATATTTGAATCTGATTAAACCAAAGAATTCTGTGCAATTTGAAGTCGTGGTGCTAAATTATTCCAGTCGCCCCATCGTCGCCCAGTAAAACAATTTTTCCGAAAAAGATGCAAACCGCAAGTTGATTGTTCTGCAGCGCGAAACTACACGATCTGATGATTGGCCAATCGTCTGTCTGATGGAGGAATCTGATGGACATCGTCCCATACCGCCGTAATTACCGAGATTCGGAATTTGCATTTAGATGGACTGGTCATTCTTGATAGAGAATCCAATTGCGATCTGAAAATCGAATGGCCAATTAGTTCTAGATTTATGAGAATCGTTTCGTGTTAATATAGTGGAAACATTCTCATCCAAGACGGACGAAGAATATTTATGCTTCGTATGATTTTTTTGTCTTATGAAAAAATCGAATATATTTTTTTAGGGGACAGACGGTAATGGCACTAATTGCAATTTCGGTTTATGTTCATGGCGTATACACCAATTTTATAGAATTAAATAAATTATATAAGCACTTTACTACGCTTTTACCGTGATAAATGAATACATTCAATTGAATACTGTTGATTTCTATTTTTTCAAGAGTTACTCACATGACGCGTTTCGTTACATGGTAACTTCTTCAAATGTTTGTCTCGGTCTTTACTTGACGGAAATTCTTCCTCAATATAAAAAAAAATATTAACTTCCACTATTTTATTGATCTTCACGACAATTGTTCCGTCATACCATGACTTCATCAGGTGAGTATTGAAACTGAGGTATTCAATGCAAAACATGACCTTAAATACACAACTGGTACAAAAAATAGTTTACAATCAATGAAAAATGTTAAGGAGGGGAGATATGTTTAAATATACTTGATATATTGATCAATAGATATAATAAAAGACAAGTTTTATTGAATTAACGAATATATTTTAATACATTTTTCAATAATTTGTAAGCAGAAACCCATGCTTTATTAATCTTTAAAATATGAAGCCTTTTTTGTTGAAAAAAATTTAAATATACAGATTCATCTGTTAACATCTTAAAAATTCTAATTTCAAAAAATTTTATTCAAAAACTTTCATTATAGAATTAAATTTTAGAAAGATTGAATAAATATAAATAAAAATAAGATAAAATAAATGTATTAGAAAACACTGTGTCAATTTAGTAGACATATAACATAAACACTTATTACCCAGTACGAAAAAGGAATAAAAGAATTTAAAAAAATATAAATTATATTACTAGATAAATACTTGAAGGGTACAAAATTTTGTTTCGTACTTTGTTTTATGAAACCCAAATTCTTTTCCACAAATTCAAAACATAACCTAGTGAAATTCCTCAAAATAAACTTGCTCAAAATTATTTCCTTCAAAAAAATTCTTAAAAAATGCAGAACATCTTCAAAATCAATTTAGAATACCCACAACGGAAAATCATCAGCCCTACTTCACATTTAAAAAATAAAAATAATTGACATAATATAATATCTTACCAGGCAAACTGAATGTATCGGGTGTTTTTTTTTAAAATGATAGAACTTTAAATTGAAATAAAACACATTCAAATTAAGATTGAAGCCAATTTTTTTTATTTGAAAGATAATTTTATGTTCTAAAAATAATTTCCGGCATATGTCCACCACGACTAGCTCTGAGGAACCGCATTCGACCAGACCACTTTCTCGAGTAATTCAGGCCTTATTTCATCAATAACACGAGTTATGTTGGCTTCCAAAGCGTCTATTGTTTCTGGTTCATCATAAACCAATGACCAATGACTAAAAACGATGCTCCAGCATCGTTTGGATCAACTTCAAGGTGTTCTAGGGCCCAATCAGCAAACAAACGACGCTTATTATGGTCAAGTGGCTTTAGTTCTTGAACCAGTTGGATCTTGTATGGGTGTAGACCAAGATCTTTACGCAAAATTTTCCATGTGGTGGATGCACAGAGTCCAACTTGTTGTGAACGTCGACGAATAGACAAATCTGGATCATCATTAACACTATGACTTACAGCAGTGATATTTTCAGTAGAGAAAATGTTGTCCGAAATCTATCGATAGTTCGATGAATAAGCTACTCTGATGGACGATTATGAAAACCTTAAATTTCACGAAGTGATCTATAAGTTTGGCGAATAGAACACTGATTTTGAAAATAAATTTCAACAATTTGTAAACGTTGTTGCGGCGTGAGTCTTTCCATGACGGAAATGTCAAAACAGCATGGCTTCTACCTTTTGTCAAATCGCAGTTATCCCCATCGAAAGTTCTATCACTCTAAAAAAATCACCCGTTACTTATCTGAACAAACACTAGAATGAAGTGAACTTCCAAAATGTCCTAAATATTCTATGTCCGTCACAGAAATTACACACAGTTTCTGAGGTATTTTATGGGCTCCTTTAAAACCAAATTGTAATATGTATAAGTGTAAACCAAAATATATAATTAGTATATATATATATATATATATATATACAATGAAATAATGAAAAGAGATTTTTTCTTGATGAAAGGATTATTACAAAATTTTAATTTATATCCAGATTTATTCTGTTAGCTTCCTACAAATTTTAATTTCAGAAAAATTCATTCAAAAACTTTTAGAAATAAATAAATGAATGATTTTTCAATTTAAATTGGAAATGCTGTTTCAATTTGAATTGAAACCGTGTTTTCTAAGACATTAATTCAATTTAATTCTAAAAGCTTTTGAACAAAATTTTTTGAAATTGAAATTTTTAGGTGTTTAACAGAATAAATAAATCTGTATGATATTTAAAATTTTGTAGTGGTCAAGAAAAAACTTCTTTTTATTATTTCATTGCCTTTGTTTTTTATGAAGATTAAATGTGCTCTTGGATCCCTGGACACGAAACGATAATATTTCATGGATTATCAGGTGGAACTTTTCATAATTCCTATCCCATTTAATTCCGTGCCAAAGTTTTATCCTGTTAATCACGAAATCGATTTGGCCAGCGGATGAATCACGATGTATTCGATGTTGAAACGGGTCACCATGTCGCAGTTCGTTTGCGATCAAAAATTCGAAGCTGAAAATTCTCGACCGATGAATACAATGGCGAATTTCTATCATATTCTCATTATTACTTGGAGAAGGCGACTTGATTTCTGATTGTCTTTAGCTAGAACCCACTCGTTTTGCTTTCACTGTGCTTGATATCATATAGTTAGTTTGAGGCAAAATCTTTCAGTAACTTCTCAGCAATGCGCTTCTTGTTGGAGATGATGTTTTTGAAGAAACTTCTTCACTAAGTTTCGAGCTTGTTTGGAACAAAGTTTCAGACGCACTCTTACATCCAAATTTCTTCTTAAAAGCTGAAATAATTGCAAATTCCAATGTAAAATCATTCGGAATGAAAACAAAATACTAATGATTATATGAATTATAAATTCGAAAGTTCTCATTTAGAATTATTTAATTAATATCAGAAATCTGGAAAACTTTCACTATATGAAGAGTTTCCCAATACGAGGTTTCATTTTGATTATTAAAAAAACGAGTATATTTTGAGAGCATTTTTGTAGTGGATTTCAACAATTTCAGTGCGTTGTTGAAACGTGTTTCGTTCCATTTTTAGTAATGGCTTAGTTTTTACTTGTCAAATGTCAAAAGATGACAGCTGCCCGTATAGCGGGCTATTCAAAATGAAACATCTTATTGGAAAACTCTTTATATTAGCTTTATATGAGGGGCGTTCAATGTATTCTCGGTACAGACATGAAAGAAAATTTTTGGAAAAATTCAATTTTGTAATACATTTGTTTGATCGAGAAACAAGCTTCTCTAAACTTTGTGAAAAATATTCTTCCGGCTTCTCCTCAAAATAGGTATTAATTGCTACCTTCAGTTCTTCATCGTCGGAAAATCGCTTTCCACTAAGTTATTTTTTCACATTTGAGAATAGGTAGAGTAGTCACGGGGGGGCCGAGTCTGGACTGTACGGCGCAGCAGCCTTCGCAACGCGGGCCTTGTGAACCGGCGTGTTGTCGTGAAGCGGCAACACCCCCGCTATGAGTTTTCCTCGCCTTTTTCCTTTGATTGCTTCTCTTAAATTACGCAAAGAGGTTGCGTATGATGCTTTACCCTTTTTAGTGTATTCTATCATGTAAATTTGAAAATATGCTATTCTTGTTTGCAAAAAATACGCTAGATTTTGAAGGTTTTCGTATATTAATTTATTTTTTTTATTTCAGGTAATTTTTGCGCAATTTTCGGTGAGATGGCAGCCAACCTCTAGATGGATTGGTAAAGTATATGATGAATTTATAGCAAAAAGTTACTGTTGATCTGGTATATATGGGCATATCATTTCTCCCCAATTGAGAGTAAAAGAATTTTGTCCTTTCAAATGACTAATTCCAGATTCTTTTTTTGACAGCACGTATTTCGTTACTTATTTTGGAATTCCCATTTTTGTATAGTTAAAATCTAGAGATATTCAAAGAAGTACATTTATTTTCAATCAAAACAAAAACTAATGAAAGGAAAACCTAAGTGATGTAATGAATATACAAGTTATAGAAAATTATGAAGATACCCCACGCATATTCTATTGAATATACACATATACACTGGCAACGTTTTTTATACACTTCTACTATACAATAGCTCAATACCCTATGAAAACACACCGGTTTTACAATTTTCTATCTTTCAATTTCAGGAAGCGGTTTTTTGCATTATTGTGTGTTTCTTAATCGAAACAATATGGCCAACGCAAATCCAACTGTTAATTTCAGAGTGTTTATTACAGCTCTGTGAAGTAAAAAATGAAGTAGATTATGAAAAATATATAATGAACCTTTGCCCCGTTTTTAATCAGGCAAGATCTTGCATACAAATTTTGATAGACCTTTGTATCTTATATTGACTCAACCAAATGATAGTCCAACCTCAATAATTTTTCCTGAAATTTGCATATGTAAAAATATATCACTTAAATCATTCTAAATCATCGTCTCATCAAAATCATTCGTTCCAAAGATAACCCGGTTCGCAGAAAATCGATGTAATCGGTCAATAATTCGCAGATAAAATGTTCATTGACATTTTCAACGGATAACTGTATTTTATACTATATTACTTTATCTGCCTGAGTAAAGTTTAGCAGAGACGAGCGTCGTTAAATGTTAATGTGTATGGTAATTCTAGAGATCAAGGAATTTCCCACGAACGTCTTGATTTATTCCATAATTTGCAAGATGAACCATGTGTCTTTTTTTAATTGTGAAACGTAAACCGTGTATACATACCGAGTATTTTTAATGATAAGACTCTTTAAAAGAAGTGTCATCGAAAGGAACCATTTCATAAAAAATCGTCATAAATATACTAACTGACAAAGGAACTGCAACACCCAGAAGGAGCTGTTTAAATTAAAATTTTTTTTTGGTAAAACATAGATATTATAGCAAGGAGTAAATGATTGAAATTTTAAGAAAAAAAAAACGAAGGGTTTACAATTTTTTTTAATAAATTTGTTAATAATGTGTTTGTCGACCGCGATTATCTATACACTCCCCAACACGTCTTGGCATTGATGCAATAAGATAGTCTATTTCTTCTTAAGGGATACTATTCCAAGCTACCTGTAGTTCATGACTCAGAGCCGCCAAAGTCCGTGGGGGCTGGGGTAAATTTCCAAGTCTTCTATCCATGATGTCCCAAACATGCTCTGTGGGCGAAAGATCGGGGGCTCTGGGCGGCCAAGGCAAAAGATTCACATGGGTCGCTTCAAAAAAGTTTAAACTTACTCTGGCAACATGAAGTCGAGCATTATCTGGCTGAAATATTGAATTCTCGAGCCGGTTAAGGTAAGGGAGAACATATGGCTCCACTATTTCTTGAAGGTAACGCAGCGCTGCCATGTTACCTCGAATAAACACTAAAGGTGACCTACTTGCATGTGCAATAGCACCCCATATCATAACGTCTACTGTCCGGTGTACGTGACGCTCAATATCAGAATCGGAAGAACTTTATTAACATTTGGTATTTTACAGTGTAGTATACATAGTGTATAATATTCGTATATTCATTTATAACAATAGTTCCTACATCTAGTGTTTAACTACTTATTTACATTGGGTTGGCTTTTGGCCTTATTATTCTTGACATTTTTATTTTCATTTAGTTTTGTGGGAGTAAGTGTTATTGCTCAATATCAAACTGAGGTTCATTTCTTTCTCCCCAACGTCGTCTAACCCTTCTTCGGCCATCATGTGCACCCAAGGAGAATCGAGATTCATCAGAAAAGACGACCTGATGGCATTCCACATTCCAATGCTGACATTCTCTGCACCATTATAATTGTTGCCAGCGATGCTCAACCGTCACAGGTAACACAAGATGTCCCAAACACCTTATCCGGTGGTAAACCGTTCGGACAGTTACAGGATGACCTTGTTCTCCTAACCACTCATCAGCCAAAGATCGAGTTGTCCCAAATCGGTCTCTAATAGTCTTAGACGTCGATCTTGGACTTCATTTGTGCCTCTTCGACGTCCGGTGCCTACTCTTCTTCGATTTTGGTATTATCAAACCACGCTTGACAACATCTCATAACAGTAGTTGGATTTCTGTTCGTACTGTTAGCGATTTCTCGAAGTAACAACCCCGCCTCCCATAGACCAATAATTCGACCTCTTTCAAATTCACTTATCTGGCAATAAATTCCGCGTACACGTGCTCTAGGCATTTTAACAACAACTAAACATCGACTTTGGATCTCCTCGAACAGCTGCTTTGTTGTAAAATTCAAAAAATTTTCAAAAAACGACTACATATTTAAGTAACAAAAAATGTTTACATGAAAAGACCTTCACGATTTTTTTCTCCAAATTTTAATCAGTTACTCCTTGCTATACTATCTATGTTTTACCAAAATAATTTAAAATTTAAACAGCTCCTTCTGAGTGTTGGAGTTTCTTTGTCAGTTAGTATAAGTTTGCAAATAGACTTCCATAAATTAAAGGTTATCCTACTGCGGTCCTGATTTACCTTGTCTGATTATCGATAGACTTTTTCATTCAATTTGTTCTGAAAATATTTCAAGTTCTTCAACCTGAAATTCTAGGTCGGAGGAAAAATGACCAAATGTACTAAATTATTCGAAAAAAATTTATATAAGAAATGAATTGATGAAAAATTCACGTTCGAATTCAATAATGTCCAGTACAAATTAAGTCGATCGGTCTTTTTAGCTTAAAAAGAGCATTTATTTCAAAAGAATGAATTATCAAAATATTGTCAAAATTTTTTGTCTGAATTAAAAGGTTAAAGTCGACAGCAAAGCAGCCCTTATTCAAGATAACAAACTTCTAAAGTTTCACATTACTATTTTTTCGTATGTACGAAGAATAGAACAAGTTTTTCCACTGATGTTATCCATTTTAGCGATACTGCCCTGTTTCCGGAAAATAATTTAGGCTGCCTATTTGGCACAACGAATTAATCGTTTTATTTAAACGACTATAAACTCTCTGTGTGTGCACTTTGTACAGAACAACAGGATGCTACAATTTATATTATTGTCATTTATTCGCCTATGACCTCGACCGTATGGCAATGAAGATTAAATCGAATATTTACAGACAAGATGTATCCTAAAAGAATAGATGATTTCGATATTAGTGACCGTTAATATTAATCTCTTCTATTGAGTGGATATTACGGTACTGAAGTACAAGGTTTTTCCCGAATTCCGTTCAGATTTCCGCATTTTTCTATTGTTATCTCCTTCGCTATGTTTAATGGTGTTATTTTCGCAAATTAACGATTTTTACATCATGTAAATATTGTTCAATAGGAGATTAAGTTTTCGGTTTATTATTTCCAAATATTGTGTGTTTCAGAGTTAATACGTACGCTACGTGTCCAATAATTGAATATAAAATGGAGGACATACCTATTTCTCCATGTTTCGTTTTATGATTGTGAACTATAGGCCCCTAAAATTTCAAGATTTCAATTAAAAGTAAAGGGTTTCTCATGGGTGTTTCAATGAGAGCGCAAAATTTGAATTGCGCGCCATGTTTGACAGTCATAATGTCATGATTATGACGTGACAGATCGAAAGTTGAAAGATGGGAATTAGTAAACATGGAGCATTACACGGTAGAACAACGCGTCCTGATTGTCAAAAATTATTATCAAAATGCTGAAAGTTTAATTGCCACTATTCGTAAAGTGCGTCCAATGTTTGGTCGAAATAATGTGCCTTATTCATCTACTGTGAAAAGAATAATAAAAAAATTCGAAAGTACTGGTTCGGTTATACGATAGGACTAGGAGAGGTCGTTCAGAGCAAAACATCATGTCAGTTTGCGAGAGTGTGACAGAGTGAGCAAAAGAATTGGACATTTCGACACTAAAGATTTACAGCTGAATGTCTACAAAACCCAACTGACTCAACAACTTCTGCCAGTAGAACATGAACAGCGAAGAGAATTCAACAATTGGATCCGTGAGCAAGCTGCTGATTTCGCAAACAAGATCATTTTCAGTGATTAGGCCCATTTTCACCTCGATGACTTCGTTAATAGGTAAAACTGTCGCATTTGGGGCTTAGAAAATCCACGAATGATCCATCAGAAAGCAATGCATCTACAACGGGTCACTGTATGGTGTGTATTATGGTCTGGAGGAATAATTGGACCGTTTTTGTTCGAAAATGAAGAATGTTATGCAGTAACGGTGAATGGCGAAAGTTATCGTGCTATGATAACACAGTTTCTTGTGCCTCATTTGGAAGCTATTGATCTTGACGACGTGTGGTTTCTGCAGGACAGTGTCACATGTCATACCGCCCGTTAAACATTGAAGATCCTGCACGAATTTGCTCCTGGTCGTGTCACTTCCCGATTTGGTGATCAGAATTGGCCTCCACGCTCTTGCGATTCAACGCCTTCAGAGTTCTGGCTGTGGGGTTATCTGAAGTCACAGGTTTATGCCAACAAGCCTTCTTCAACCATCGAAGCATTGAAAGCCGAAATTAGACGCTGAATCAATGAAATACCACCACATGTATTAAATAACGTTATTGAATATTTCTTCAAAATGGTACGCATATGCCAGCAAAGTCGTAGCGGTCATTTACAAGATATTTCCCAAATGTATATTTTTTAAATCAATAAATATTTCAGAAAACCATGTTTTATTGAACACTGATATCTTGCGCTCTTATTGAAACACCTTTTACAAGAATGTATTGATGTCTGGTAAGCCTGAACTGGTTTTATAGATAAAGAAAATATTGCGATAACATTGTATGTAAAGTTTCACGTCGAGAAGTGAAACCTGGCTGTGCAATGAAATTTTGAAAAAAAGGGATGTTGAACGAAACAGTTAAAATCGAAAGAATAACTTTCCAACATCAAGTATTTGAAGTATTTGAAGGGGTTAAAGAGTAAGCTGATTTATGAAGATATGCTCAATACCTTTGTTTTGTTGATCAATATTATTCGTATGCGACCAAGAACAATTGGATGGCAAGCTTCAGAAGAGGTAAATTTTTCATTGAAGATGATGACCTATCGGACAGTTTTTGTGTCCGTCCCCTAAAATGTCGATTCAGTTAAGGAAATGGTTTCATCAGACCAAATGAAATGGGCAAACAACAATATTTGAGCAACTTGTTGTTTCATATAAATACGTTCATCATATACGGGGTGCGAAAGAGGGGGACGTTTATGAAAAATTCATCAAATTGACAATTTTCATCTTTGGGAACACCCCTATATTGGATGCTGTTATTTCCATGCGCCATAAAAATACACAGATGTCCTAAGTGTTATAAAAGAACCTTTTCAATTTTAAGTTTAGTTCCTTTTCGTACTCCTTTGTAGATGGTCGAAAGACCGATACACGTATCAGTGTTCTGAATAAACTGTGAAACATAAAAACTGTGAATTTTTTTTCAATAAAATTGTTATAATGTTTCACCTAGAGCCAATCGCGTACTCCATTCATTTGATTGACAATTTTAAGGTGAAAAATTATTCATTCATATTTTCGGGTACGTGAGTTCATAGCATTTACGATATTCAATGATGAAAAACAATATCTGACATGTGGTGATCAGCAGTGCACCTCTTAAGCCGTTCTTTGAATTTGACCGCCACTTTTTCCAACAAACTGTAACTTTCGGGCTATGCAGCGGTCCTTCGTGTAATTCTCACGGATTTTCTTGTGCCGACTAGTCGTTTCAGAAACAACCGTCGTCACTATGCCACCCTGTAGTTCACGTCCATTTTGAATTCTTCAAAATGGTCCCCAAATGTGTGAATATTGACCGGACGCTTGCTAGGGTATGATATTGAGTTCTATCTGTGCTTTGAAAAAGATGCAGACTTCTTCGACCATGTTGTTACTATGAATGCAGATTTGGTAAATTTTTATGACCCAGAAACAAAGTAGCAGTCGATAGAATGCAGAAACATTTGTTCTCCAAAGCCTAAGAAGTTTCATGTCAAAAAATTTGCTTTGAAGTTCTCGCTTTAGATTTTTGAAGATTGCCCTGATATAGGAATAAGGATAAAACAATAAGAGAGAATCACTGTTGAACCTTACTACGTGAAATAATTATGGAGAAAAGACTATGGAAGTTATCCAAACGTGCTTTGTTTTTGCAGGACAAGCACACGAAGTAATTTGACATTCAAATTTTGTTTGCGTCTGTTGTAGCTTGAGAATTTTCAAATAGAGCCTCGTATAAAATACTCCAAACTCGTTGTAGCCCTTAAAATCATTTTTATTTGCTGTCCTTCATTTTATGTGTTCGTGAACACATAATTATTATCAATTATTTTTTTACATATTCGACAGTAAGTCGATCCTGGAGGCGAAACATTTGGCGCTTGTTTCACATTATTTTTGTATGCGATCAAGTATCGTCTGGCAATCCCATCTCGGCGGTGGAATAAATTTTCTCGCTACGATGTCCGACCACCATTTTACTATTGAGTGAAATTAACAGTGCTATGCCTAGAGTGGCGTAAGGACAAAGTAACAAACCCTAACCAGAACTTATCTCCTAGCTCGTATAAAGTACTCTAAAGCTTATGGGGGATTTTGGCAGGTGATCTAGGAGTATCAATATAATATCACCGTGCAATGATCCTGCAAGCTTTTAGTCCAAACCAATTCAAGGTCAAAAAATGTTGATTTATTTAGGGATATTCTCTGAGTTACTTCTCTTCATCGTGGATTTCACGATGTATGCCAGAATATGTTTATAATTCCGTGATGAAGATTCATTGTAGTAAAAACGACATCATTTATATGAGGTTTCGTGAAAGTTCGTGTACGTAAAAGTGTTACAAATTGCATAATTCGCTTGAAAATAAGCGTGGCGGCCAATTGCGTGTGGATATAATGAATACAGACGTCTGCTGTTATGTACAGAGTTGCTCTTTGATTCTTGGCTGATACAGTTGACTTAACGTCAGGTTTGTATCAGTACTGAGAATAACAGATGTTCGAGATGCTGAGATGGAAAAACTTTCACAATTATCATGTTTGGTCCCATCATTTCGTCCAAATATACCTCAGCATTTGGAAGTGAAAGATTGCAAGTTCAAATCCGGAATTGGTCAAATTTTTCATTTTTGATATTTTCAACCAATAGGAAAATTCTTTTAACGAGTGATATGATACCTTTAGATAACTCAGAAGCATGCTAAAGCTCCCGATGTTAAGTAAGTTCTTTCATGATTTTTTTTGTAATGCCTCTGAAATGTTGAATATGAATTAAACCAAAGCGCACTCAGCATTTAAACTAATTGTTTTCCATCATAATTCGTATGAACTCGCTCTTTATTTATACATAGAGCACTTTCAATTCCATTGGTTAATATTGCATAGTGGACCATCAAGCAAATAGCCAGAATTAATCGTTTTGGGCAGGAAATTATGAATTCTTTTATGAATAAAAGGAAAAATGTATCATTACAACACCAATATATCCCATTTATAACTAGGGAACAATAATGAAATATTTATCAATTTGGGCCAATGTCACAAAAAATAGCTCCAATAGTTTCGGACCATGTTAAAATGATTTTCATTCCATCGTATAAAATTTATATATTCTTCAATGCTAAAGACAAAAACAACCAGATCGATAATAATAACTCTGGGGTTTATAAAATGCTTAGAACTTTAAAAAAAGGGTTAAAGGCAAACCAAGTTTCATTCAAACATCCAAAAGATGACGCTAATTTCGCTAAATATTTTTCCAAAGCAATTGTGTTTCCCCAGAATCAGATAATCTTAAAATCCTACAGGTGAAACTGAAGGGCAAAAAAACTAGACTTGAAATCAGTAGAAATTTTTAAACTCGAAGCTTTCAAGAATAAAGCAGCCCCCAAATTTAATATAAGATCCCAAAACACAACTTTTTGTCTTTGTTTTGAAACTTCTAATCATGCAATCCTCATGAAATTTTGCAGAAACATGTGAAATGAAAAGATCAATCGGATGTAGTTTGGGAAATATTAATAAAAATAAGAGAACATTTCAAATGTGAATAACTACGAAACCTTTGGATAGATTTTGCCTAATATCGAACTCAACCGAGATATTCTACCTACCCCGAAAGTCTCTTATCTCTTTCCGTTCGAAAGTTATAGTGTTTAAATTTACGCCCAACGCTGATCTGCTCACATTTCTGTTTCAACTTCTATTTATATAATCCTCACAAAAATTCGCACGAATATGCGCGTTATTGTCCTAAATACTGAATTTCAGATCGATCTTCTATGTAATTTCGAAAATATTGAGTCCTTCAAGACCATTTTGGACTTCAAATTCATTCGAATATTACGGAAAATATTCTTATATTGAATTGATTCAGTCCTTACTTGGTGAAAATCCATATTAAATAATATTTAAATAAGGTTATTCCGATTTTCACAAATTTTAATTGTTATGTTTACAACAATCGTTTCGCTATCACAGTAGCATCATCAGGCAAGATTCCATTTTGAATAACTAAGCTTGTTTCCGAAATCCGTTGCTATTTATATTACAGTAAGTACAATAAATTTTTATTGAGCACTAAATCCCAAAAAAAAGGGTCTCTGCAAATTCCATCTTATCTCAATATATTCAACAGAGGTGAGTCATTTAAATCTAAAATTTGAATATTAAAACAAATTGAAATATGTTTCTCTTCTACAATTTTAATCAATTATTTGGAATATTAATGAGGACTGAAGACGGGATTGCTTAAAATTATATTTGTTTTTTGAAGATATAGTGCATTTTTTAGAGATTTCTTATTCGAATATTTAAATATATTAAATATTTCAAATAAATTATATTCTTTGAGAAGTTCTTTAAGTGTGTTCATGTTTTTAAAAGGCAATTGGTGTTCTTAAAAGCAAGACCAGAAACAAAATTATGTCTCCTTTAAATATTTATTTATCAATTTAAATAACTTTCGTATATCTGTTGGTTTATTTATCCCATTTGACATTATATATTGAGTTTTGATTATATACGTCTATTTAATGTAAGCGGTGCTTGTTTTAGACATTGATTTAATTCTAAAAGTTTTTTGAATAAAAATCTTTTTGAAATTAAAATTGTAGAAGATAAACATATTTCAATTTGTTTTAATATTCAAATTTTGTTATATTTCTTCTATCAAGTAAAAAGCCTTTCTATTTCATTTAAATCTATTTGTTCGTTAAGTAATATTCTAATTTTATTATGTTTATTTATTTCTAGGGATTCTAACAGATTTAAGGCATAACTTTTACTTTCTATATATAATTTCAAATTTATGGTTGAAAGTATATCCTGTTTCTAACAAATGGTTGGAATATGTAGAATAACTTTTATTATTGAGGAAACTCTTCAAATGTTCACAAATATTCTATGTAGGAAAGTTCTTCCACTCTGTCCTATGTAAACTTTAGGGCAATTACCGCAGGTTAACTTATAAACCCCTGATTTATCATCATAAGTGTCAAGGCTGTATTTTTTTTATTTAGCATTACATCATGTGACTTTCATATTGATGACGTTTTGGGAAATATATTTTTTTATTTCGTCTTTCGGAGATAATCGCAGAAAAGTTGAAAGATATTTTAATTCCATTTATGTCGAAAAAACTAAAAATTTTAGGAAAGGTAAACGGAAAGAAATAAAGTGAACTAAGAACAAAACTAGAAACTTGTAATAAACCAATCGTTGGCTTTCACTATTGAATACTCGAAAGATGTAGGAAGTTTTCAATTCAACCACAATAAAGGAGAAATATTCCCCGAGTCCCGGCCTGTTCACTTTCAGATCGATAGTAACGTTTTCTCATCCTGTGCATTCATAACCGATTTGGCATTGCTCCAGAAACCTATCAAATCGTTTACATACAGGACGCCAAATTGACAATAGTAAACAGGTGCGACCTTCAATATACCACCATTTCGTTTTGCATTTACGTCTCTAAATCAAGGATTTTCGGCCTTAGGTGAGCTTTTTTGTCGAAAAGAAATTATACATTTCGAGATTGTCTTTTTTCCTCTTTAGTTAACGATTCATTGTGAACTTCTAGTAATTTGGGGAATATTTCTTGTAATACAGAGTATTATCTCTATATCTTACATTATCGGAGTTTCCTCCGATCATAGAGATCTTCTGTTTCTTCTTCTCACTCTCATTTCTAAAAACAATTCAGAAATATAGGTATTCTGTGGCTTCCAAAAATTCAATCAAATAGGATTATTAGAAACCATAATTTTGTTTCATTGTCATCAACTATATTTTTTCCGTATTTGAAATTCAAACATAGGTGAGTAATTAATGACAATGATTAGCATATTTGACTCAGAAATTGAAAATGTTCATCGTCGGTTTTTTCTATTATGGGGTAACCCGCGCATTCGCCATTCCGTAACTTATCTTCGTAATAAATTGAAATAGTATATTATTTGGAAGAGAGTTTTTATTAGGCTGAATAATTCTGTGAAACCTCACAACTTTGATTTAAAAAAATTTTTTTATTGAATGAAAATGTCTTAGAAATACTTTACTTTTAAGTAAATATATTGATTTATCAAACATTGCACAGTACCCAAAAAAGATGAAAGAATTTAAAGATAATATAGAATATGGGTCGAAATAATTTGGCAAAATTTAGCCGATACACTTCCTTCAATTGTACCTTATGATTAACAAAATCTATTCCAAAAAATGATTGATTGATTAAATATAAAAAATCTTTTTAATTTTTTTTTGAAATAGCTTGCTTTCTAGAGCAGCGTTTGAAATTTTCACCTGTTTAATTCAGTCGGATTTTATTTGGATGATAAATAATAATAATTATAATTTGATTCAATTTCTAAAAAATTTTGAGAAATTTTTCGAATTATAATTTGTAGTTGTTTCATAAAATTATTTGGCTTAATATTTTAAATATTAAGCCCTCTTCCAAGTATTCTCTTTTATTTTATTTCTATTCTGTTAATAATAATTTTAATTTATTTATTCACACATCCTTTCTGATATAATCGTATTTTTTCTTCATTATTTGTACTGTGGAGGAACATAGAGTTCAATGAGTGTCATAAGGTTTTTCTTCAAAGGTTTTTTATTTTTATCATTAAAGGTTTGACGCTGCATTAGAAGTTTTGGCATGCTTCCAATAATAATTGTTAGTAACTTAGTATTCTCTAATACTAATAAATTAGTGGATCAAAAGGCTTTCTTCCGTGCCTGCAAAACAAGTGCAGGCACGTGTCAAGTGTCGAAAGAACGATCTAACATTTTCAACCGCGTACGATTTTCCATTTATTTGCTAGGAACGAAAAAACATGTGACATATCTCAATTTTACACGGTTTTTGGAGATCAGAGAAAAAATTAGACGCGCCCTCCCGCCGTAAATGTCATACTGGTTCATTTGACCTACCGGCTAATTGAACTATTCAAAAAATGTTTATCAATCCATTATATTGATCAGTCGACTAAGCTAATTTATTGAAAACTATAAGTGATTGAATAATCAAAAAGTTGATGTTATAGTGGATTTAATAATAATAGTAAAAGTAATAATGAAATTATTTTATTGCTACGTTGGTAGTATATATTAAACCTTTAATGCCTTGCCTCGCCTGAAGGTTCTGGTCGGAAAAGTCATTATTATTTTTGATGAAACGTTTCCAAATTGCTTGTAATTATTTTGCCAATCGTTGTAGGGACCGTGAAAGCCGTGATTCGGTTTAATCACCTGAGGACATGTTCAGTGCAATTTATATCCGATGAGCACGCATAGTCACTCCATTCTTGTGATTCCATGAAAACCTCTCATATGGTTGATGAATGTGGAAACAGCATTGTCACTAAAAACAAATCTGGTACCAGCAACAATTCTATAAAACATTCGCAATATCTTATATTGCTTCATTAATCCATCAAAACTGAGTCTGACAGCCATTAAATGACATTATATACTTTCCGGATCACAAATTGCCTTACATTCTAAAAGAATTGTTGAGGCCATTCAGTTTTCCTTATAGCATTTTTCTATTTTTCTCCATACCAGTATTTCAACGTTACACGTATACAAACGAAATGTTGATTAGTCTTCAGTTTTGATAATGTGATAATGTTCTATTGCCCAACAATGTCTGCTTGCACGATTCTCCATGTCAACTATTTATGTGTAGTGTACCTTCCTCTTTTCAAATAATTTGCATGCAATCTTCCTCTGACGGTATGATTAAAAATCTTCTTGCTTATTTTCAGGAGAAGCTATTAATCCTCGATGTTGAATATTTTCTATATTTCTTAAGCTTAACCGGTGACTCTCGTCGCCCGTTATACTACTCTGTCAAGAAAGTACCGGAAATTTTCAATTAAAACAACATTTTTACATTTAATCGTCAAAATTAATTGGGTCGCCTTCAAAATAGGCTCCATTTGCTCCAATACATCTATGCCAACGGCACTTCCAATTATCGAAACATTTTTTATAGGCGCTTTCCGGGATGGACTTTAGCTCTCGCGCCTGTTTTATGGCTTCAATCGACTCAAAACGGGTGCCACGAAGGGGCAATTTTAGTTTTGGGAAGAGGAAAAAGTCGCAGGGAGCCAAATCCGGCGAATACGGTGGTTGCTGAAGCACGTTTGTTGAGTTTTTGCGAGAAAGTCAGTCACAATCGTAGCTCGGTGAGAAGGCGCGTTATCGTCATGCAAAATCCATGAGTTGTACGCCCACAAATTTGGCCGCTTCTTACGGATACGCTCAAGCAAACGTTTCATAACGCCTAGGTAATACTCCTTGTTTACCGTCTGACCCTCTGGAACGAATTCGTAGTGCACCACGCCACGGATATCGAAGAAAACAATGAGCATCACCTTCATTTTCGAGCGGCTTTGGCGTGGTTTTTTCGGTTTCGGCTCATTTTTTGCCACCCATTCCGATGATTGCTTCCGCTGTTTGCATATCGTACTCGTAGACCCAGGTCTCATCACCAGTTATAATGCGTTCCATGAATGTAGAATCGGAATTACAGCGATCCAGCATGTCTGAAGCAACCTGTTCGCGATGACGTTTTTGAAGAAAATTCAGGTCTTTCGGTACGAGTCGTGCGGCCACCTTTCTCATGCCCAAAATGTCAATCAAAATCGTACGTGCGGACTCGTGGGATATCTTAAGATCATGTGCTATCTCTCTCAAGCTGGTACGACGGTTTTCCAGCACCCTTTCCTTAATTAACGAGGCAAGTCTTCGACCACTTCACGACCGTCCTTGAAGGCTCTGTACCACTGATATGCACGAGTTTTCGATAGAGCATTATCACCAAAGGCCTTTTGCAACATTTTCAATGCATCGGCACACGAAAATTCATTTGCAACACAAAACTTTAAACAAATTCTTTGCTCAACGTAATCACCCATAGTAAAAATCGGCACTCTGACATCGACTGACTTAATCAGCTGTTGCAAACACACTAGTTGACAGATCCCGCTCAAGCTTGGCATAGTAATTAAGGACAGTGGTACCAACCTAGGAAAAAAAAATTTTACCTGTCTCATTGCCCCGCCAGATTTAAATCGATAATTCCCGGTACTTTCTTGACAGAATGTATGTGTACGATGTGGTCCATTCGCTAAATAACGAGTCCCTACTCGATTTCTGTGTACTTCCGATTGAATGAAATCTTCACATTAATAATTGTGGAATATATATTGTTTCTAATTATCTTTAAAGCAATCAAAATGCTGATCTCTGAAAGCATCACTAATAAAATCGACAACTTGTATGAAAGTAAAACGTAAACGTTTCCAAATCACATTAATCCAAAGATAAATATAAAAAAGAGAAAAAACTGACAAATTGAAACAAAAATATTCTTCATCATGCTACTATGAATAGCAATCTACCTTACGTATTTCATAATATTGATTTGAACCATCCTTTGTTATCCTCTTTCAATATAACCTTCACAAGTTGATTGTATACTGAATGAAACTGCAAAATGGCAAACGTTTTCCGTAGAGCACCATCCTAATACCATCGTGGGACGTCGCTGTACCGATATTTTCGCGTGTCTGAAGACGTTTTCAGATGTTATAATCCATTTTTGAATGGAGAACATTTGACCTTTATTCCACCTTTACAACCGAGGAATATAGTGCTATTTTTCATTTATACAAGGCAGTTATATCTGTTCTTCTGACGTAATAACCGTCTTTTATGGTGAATATTTCTAATTCGAAAATTATGGTAATAGTTGTATCGCGATATTATTCCGGCCATTCAGAACGTTAGAAGAAAAGCTTTGAATTCACCTATATGGAGAAATGCCTGTGAAAAAACTGTAAAATAAATCTTTAATGACATGAGATAATATTAGTGATTGCCTTGTTCTGTAGCAACTTCACATTTGGTTTTTATACTCAGTTTGAAGTATCATAAGATGGAAAATGTTACCTGATCATCTTCTACGTATTTTGGGGATTCTTATGAAGATTGTTTGGTATCATTAATTTACTCATAATTTGTTTATGACTCTTGATTCAAAAATTACTATTCATTTGCATTGTATCAGATGGCTTTAGGACACATTCACTTAATCTAACCTAAACATAACTTGGCAGATTGAAGGCAAATTCTTTTTTTATTTGAAAGATACTTTTATGACATTCATGTTTTGAAAATAATTTCCCGCATACGTCCACCACGACTAGCTCTGAGGAACCGTATTCCACCAGACCAATTTTGGGCCACTTTTTCGAGTAATTCAGGCCTTATTTCATCAATAGCACGAGTTATGTTGGCTTCCAAAGCGTCTATTGTTTCTGGTTTATCAGCATAAACCAATGACTTGACATAACCCCAAAGAAAATAATCCAGTGGAGTTATGTCGCATGATCTTGGAGGCCAATTAATTGGATCATTTCTCGAAATGATGTTATCGCCAGATCTTTCTTTCAATAAATCATTTGTTACGGTAGCAGCACGAGTTGTAGCACCATCTTGTTGGAACCAAAACACTTCTGGGTCGATACCATTCAAATTTTGAAATAAATAATCATTGATAATCGATCTGTAACGAGCATCATTCACTGTAACATTAACTCCAGCATTGTTTTTAAAGAAATATGGATCAGATATGCCTCCAGCGTGTAAAGCACACCATATAGTGCGTTTTTCAGAATGCAATGGAACTTGCAGAACTTCAAGCTGTTCTAGGGCCCAATCAGCAAACAAACGACGCTTATTATGATCAAGTGGCTTTAGTTCTTGAATCAGTAGGATCTTGTATTCACTGTGGTGGGTGCACAGAGTCCAACTTGTTGTGAACGTCGACGAATAGACAAATCTGGATCATCATTAACACTATGACTTACAGCAGCGATATTTTCTTCTGTACGTACAGTTCTTTGTCTTGTTGTTGTTGCATCGAGTAGAGAAAATGTTATCGGAAATCTATAGATAGTTGGACGAATAAGCTGCTCTGATGGACGATTATGTAAGCCATAAATTTCACGAAGTGTTCTATAAGTTTGGCGAATAGAACACTGATTTTGAAAATAAATTCCAGCGATTTATAAACGTTGTTGCAGCGTGAGTCTTTCCATGATAATTTGTCAATGCTTACTGAACAGAAATGTCAAAACAACATGGCTTCTACCTTCTGTCAAATCACAGTTATCCCTATCGAAAGTTTTATCACTCTAAAAAAACACTCGATACATAGAAAGAGTAACAGAAAGAATGGTAATATACTTGGACTACACCAAGAAAAAGAATGCATTTTTTACCCAGGTTTTTTTAGTAACCTCTCCTAGGTGTCTGATACAGGTTTACCTGATTTTTTTAGGCAACCTGAATAAATTATTTATCATTATTGAGTCGCAAGTATCAGTGAAACTTTTTTGATCTGGGTGTGCAAAATGGCGAATGCGCAGTCAAATTTTTATTGATGTTCTTCCGGTGGGTGTGGTTTCAATTACATATTATTATGGTGTGTTGCTTCTGTCCATGTATAAATAGATCAACATAACGTTTATGGCGGTAAAATATTATAACCCTTCCTTATAATCAAAGTTTCGAGGAGAAGATATATTCAATTTAATATACGAGGGGCGTTCGATGTATTCTCTGTATAGGCATGAAAGAAAACTCTTTTTTCAATGTAATCTCCTTGATCTTCAAATACATTTGTTAGATCGAGAGATAACCTTCTCTAAACCTTGTAAAATATATTCTTCCGGCTTCTCCTCAAAATAGGTAATAATTGCCACCTTCAGTTCTTCATCAGCGGAAAAGCGCTTTTCACGAAGATATTTTTTCACATTTGGGAATAGGTTGTAGTCACTGGGGGTCAAGTCTGGACTGTACGGAGGATGAGTAATTTCTTCCAACCTCCATCAGGACCTTGTGATCCGGCTCGTTGTGGTGAAGCAACAACACCCCCGCTGTGAATTTTTCTCGCCTTTTTTCTTTAATTGGTTCTCTCAAATTACGGAAAGAGGTTGCATACGATACTGCTATGATGCTTTCACCCTTTTTCGTATATTCTATCAATAAAATACCTTTAGAATCCCAAAAGACCGTAGACATCATTTTTCCAGCGCATGCAGCACTCTTATTGACTCTCAGGGTCATAGTGAATGAACACACATCTCATCCTCACTTGCTTCTGAAGTGCGGTGAGCATTCTCGGTACTCATGTTGCACCCATCTTTGAGAGGTTAAGATGGTCATGAAGGATAGCATGTGTGGTACCCACGGATAGGTTTGTCATCTCTGCTAACATCTTGATTTTTCTTCAGTGGTGCCGCTAACGGGCCCGCCTGAGCGAGGGTCGTCTTCAATGCTTTCTCTGCCTCTTTTAAATTCACTTTACCACTTTTGAACGGTGGATAACGAGGGGGCACCTTTTGGTTTTGGCCTCTCCAGATCTCGTGGTTTCAATTCACCCTATTGATTCCTCTTGAGTCCGACACATAGATTTCAAACGTACAGACACTGCTTGTTGGGTCACCCCAACGTAAGTGCAGACTCGTCTTGCATTAGAGTCGGACCTTCATCGAGTAGAGTCTGTAAATTCATCATCTTCGAATTTGTTGGCTGTCCCGAGCAGAGTCTTTCTTCAACGCTGAAATCACTTATTTTGAAGCGCCGATTACATTCTCTACACGACTTGTCAGTTAGAGCCTTATCACCGTAAACTTTTACAAGCATACGATAAGCTACAGCTGCACTATTTAAAAATTTAATAGTTTTAGAGCGTTATTTTGAAAACGGACCGAATTCATTTGTATTTCCAATTCTGAAAATTTTACATTCAGTATCAAAAAGGACGTACTTTAAACATCAAACAATAAAAATAATCATAAAATAAAACACTTAATCCATATTACATGAAAAACAAATTACTGAAAAAATAGTTAACAAAGATAACAAGTATTGACTCAAATAATCATCTGACCATATAATACAATAAGATAAATAGAGGTTAATACTTGATAGAAGGTATATAAAATTATTTAAATATTTTAATATTAGCCTTCTAATTCTAATTTAATTCCTGAAGTTATAATTATTAAATATAATTTTTTGAAATTAAATATGTAGAAGGCTAATATTAAAATATTCAAATAATTTTATATACCTTCTATCAAGTACTAACCTCTATTTATGTTATTTTATTCATAATATATAATTATTTGGTTTCCTTAACATTCTTTATACAGATAGTCCTTGTGCTATAACAGAGGTTGTTGAATTGTCTTTAAATCTTTTAGATCAAGGGTAAACCACAGAATTATTTATTTGTAGTTAATATTACACTCCATTTAAATTTTTCAGTATCCATTTACCAGAAGTTTTCTAAATTGTTGAAGGGTGAGTAAATATTTGTTGTTGATTGATGTTATATTTTATTGAATAGGAATTATTTGAATACTGACGAAGCAAATTTCTGTCTAAAAACTTGTTTTTCAGTAATGTTTTTACATATCTTGAGATTTTATAGAAGGTAACTTAGATATCCAATAATATTGAATATTCTAAGTAAGATAGTTTTATGATGAAATTCTTAAGATTATGTTAAACATTTTTGAAAGATATTTGTTTTCATAAGATTGATCAGCAGAAACAAAATTTTGTCTACTCAAAATATTTAATTTATAGGATTTTGGTTAACAATTTTTATTTATTGGATTTTGTTATATCATTTGGATGTCTTATAATGAATGTTTATTTTACATGTCGTTTGATATAAGTGGTACTTATATGACATTAATTTAATTTTATTCCTGAAGTTATAATTAATAATAATAATAATAACTGATCTTTATTGATAACAAGTTATCAACCGGCAATCGACCGAGGTCCTTCAGCCCAAGTTATATTAACAAAATCTTAGAGCAAGTTTACAAAAAAAAAAAAAAAAAAAAAAAAAAAGGTCATTATTTATACAATTTTACAATATCTTAGTTTTGATAGGTGTTCAGTCTCTGCATTAGCGTTTGGGTTGGGAATTTTCTTCGGGGGCGTTCTACTGGATCATTGTGCATGAGAGTCTTTATATCTTCCAGTTCGTAAAGGCGCTGCTTGAATTTTGTGTTCAGTTTCTTAATTCTGTCTTCTATGGGTTCTATCCTGGTTATCTGATAAAGGAGATCGTTGGGAGGGTTGTACAGTCTGTTCTTTGGGTGTCTCATTTTGGTAATGTCTCTTAGGGATGTTGTCTCTGCCACCTTTAAAATTTTCTTCACAGATTCTTTGCAGTTTGCATAAAGGGGATGTCCATATTCAATTAATGGTCTGCATATGGATTTATAGATGATGGATGCTGTTTTCATGTTGATTCCTTCGTTCCTGTATGTCAATTTTCTAAAGTGCTTGGCTCTGCTGATAATTTTCTTCTTTGTATTATTTGCGTGTATTTTAAGGGTTGCTTTATTATCAATTTGAATTCCGAGATATTTTATTGAAGGTGTTGGTTTGACTGATTTATTGTTTATTGAAATGATGGGGGACTGATGATTAATTTTATGGTTGAAAATTATCAGTTGGGATTTTTCTGGGTTAATCTTCAACCTCCACTTGGAAAACCATATTGTCAATGTAGTTATGTACTCTTGTAGATTATCAATGCAGCTTTTCAATGATTTCTCATGTGATATTATTGTAGTGTCATCCGCATATTGTAGTATGTATTGTTTTTGGTTGTGTATTGTGCCCATGTCACTGCAATAGATGTTGTATATCAGGGGCGATAGAGGAGATCCTTGAGGTGTTCCTTGCATAGGGGTGAAGATGGTGGATATTGCTTCATTGATTTTAATTTTTAGTTTTCTGTTCTCCAGATATGCTCTTACTATATGTATCAAATATGCAGGTGTGTCTTTCTTAAACATTTTATATAGTAATCCTTTTATCCACACACTGTCAAATGCTTTATTGTTGTCAATGCAAACTACTGCTGTTCTTTTATTGTTTAATTGTGCATTTTGTAAGTTGGATATGAAGATAGTCAGTGGGTGAACAGTAGCCTTTTTCTTGCGGAAGCCGAACTGATAGTTAGGAATTAATTCGTGGAAATGTTCTTCAAGTTTGTTTTTAATTATTTTTTCAAAAAGCTTTCCAAGTACAGGTAGCAACGTTATGGGTCTGTAATTTTCTGTTTTTTTGTGATCCTTGTTCTGTTTTGCTATGAGGGTGATTGTTCCTGTTTTCCATACTTCCGGAAAGGACTGGTTATTGAGACACCATTTGAATAATTTTGTTATATGTTCATGTATGCTCTGCTGTAGTTTTTTAACGATATTCCACGGTATATTATCTGATCCTGGTGAACTGTTCTTGGTGTTATGTAGCATTTCATAGTAGGTGGCTTCTTCTATTTCGATTGAATCAGTGTTCACAGGTGGGTTGTTAAAAAATTCCCTGTACCAGCCCTCAACCATTGTCTCTGTTTCAACGTCAAAATTCCTATCCTTGCCATATTGAAATACTTGTTTGTAGTGCTCTGCAAATATTTCTGCCTTTTCGGAATCTGTCTTATATTCTTTATTGTTTTCTATGATAGTGGGAATCTTATGGAATTGTTTGTACTTGGAAAGCTTTTTGATTTGCTGATAAAATGTTCTTCCTTTGGTTTTGCTAATTGATTTGCAGGCTTCATTCCATCTATGGATTCTATACTGCTGGATCATTTTATGAATAGCAGAGTTATATTCATTTATTTGGGTTTTAACATGTGGGTTGTGGGAGCGGCGATATTCTCTGTACATTTTCCGTTTGTTCTTGATCATTGAAATTATGAAGGGTGGTAATTCATGAAGGAATGGGTGATGTGTTACAGTAGGTGTATATTTTCGAATACATTCAGATAGTCTATTATTGAATGCTGTGATGTAGTCCTCGTCCATATTTGATTTTCTATGAGAGTGAATGAACTTGGCCATCTCCTCATTCACTTTATTGACCTTGCATTTGTCGAATTGAAACGTTTTTTTCTTTTGAGTTTCTTTTGGCTGTGTATTCATGTCCAATGTAATAACCATTCCTAGGTGATCGGAACCCAGGTCAGGCACAAGCTCTATATCTGTGATGTTACTTTCTAAATTTGTGGAGTATATCAACAAATCAGGAGTACTATCAGGGTTATTATCCATCAAGAATGTTGGAGGTGTCATATATTTTTTGAAGGAACCGCTCTGGAGAAATTTGTTAATTTGTCTATTTTTTGTTCGATTGGGATTGAAGTCGCCAATGATTATAGAATATTTATATAAGGCTGCTTTTGTGAATATAGTTTCGTCGATTTTGGAATGAGGGTGTATATATATCAAAATGATGTGCAGTTTGTCATCTTTAAAAGGGATTGTGAAATGTGTTGCTTCATTGAGGTTGTTATTAATACTAGGTGAATTGTCCTTACCCATTTTCAGGTTGGGGTGGCACTGTACTATACTCCCGCCTCGTGTATTGATAATTGTATGTCCTAGCCTATGTATAATATCCCAATCTCTGTAGGAGATGTTGTGTTCCTTTTTGGTTTTGGCTTCTACGAACATGGCTAATTGTATCTCATTCTCTTCAATGAAGTTGTTGATCAAATATTTTTTTGGTAGATAACTATTGATATTGTTGTAGAGAATTTTAATTTTAGAGTTGAACTTGGCGGTTAATATTGTTGTCGATAGGTTCTGTTGGTGACGGTTCATTCTGATCTTCCACATCGAACATGAGGATATATACTCGGTTTCCTGAAAAAACTGCAGTTGTATCAACTTTAAATTGTGTCAGGAATCTTCTCTTTAGTTTCTGCAGTAGTTCCTCCCTGTTTGTGTATTTGGGCTTGTTCAGTTTTCTCATATAGGTATTTACAATTTCGTCGTGTATAGTTATAGGTGCATGTATTCTGTTATTCTTCTTATGTAAGTCTTCTATTTCCCTGGTCATTTTATTAAGACGTCTTATGGTTGCATTCGGAATACCTTCGATGGGTTTTTTAGGATGTTTTGGACATTTGCCTGACCATGCCTGATGTTCTTCAGAACCGCAGGCACTGCACTTAGGTGGTAGATTAGTTCTGCACTGTGATGTTTTGTGGGCGCCTTGGCATTTGTTGCATTTTGCTTGTTGAGTGCAGTTTTCCGTTATATGATCGAATTGTTGGCACTTGTTGCATGGAATTGGTATGGGTTCAGGAGGATGACTTGCATAAACTAGATAGTGCCTATTTTTGAAGAACATTCCCTCATTGAGTAATCTTTCGGATGTTGTAGCTTCTCCTGTGATAATTCTTATGTAAGTTGTGGGCGTATTGTAATTCCTAGATATAATTCTTCGGCAAAATCTGTGCTTCAAATTCAATTTATTAAGATGTTCACTAATTTCTTCATCTTGGATAGATTTTTCCACTCCGGTTATTACTACTGAGAAAGTTTGCTGTGGTTCTAGTCTTTCCTTTCCTTGGATGTAAGGTATTGTCTGTTTAAATTGGGTGATGATTTTCTGGGTTTTCATTTCTTCTAAAGCATTAACGATTTTTTCTTTCTCATTGTTGGATTTGATAAGATAGCCGATTTTGGTTTTTATCACAATATCTGTAGATTCTATAAATTTCTTGTTCCATTCATCTGCCATTTTAATTCTGTCTGTTATTAAGTTTTCATTTGCTGTTAGATAAAATAGTTGTTTGTATTCCGTTTTGTTTATTTCGTTCATTCTTGCTGAATAATTCCTAAAGGTAGTCTTGTTGTTGGGATTTGTTTGTGGTTGTACTTCAGTTTTGTCTTGCTGTGTATGGGTTCCTTTAGTAGTTGAAATGTTTTGTGTGGAAGAATGAGATGGGATGTCTGTTTCCATAGCGATACTGTTATCTTGGTTGTTTTTTTGTGGTTCCAGATGCGGTTGGCTAATTTCTGTCTCGGGAGTTTTGTTATCGTTGACTTTTTTGTTTTTGTTTTTAGATAATCCTTTCTTCTTACGTTTCCTATTAGAAGGTTTCTTGAACGATGGATCGTCTGTAGATTCTTCTGAACTTTTTTCATCCGAAATCATTTTTGAGAAAAATTTCTCGAAATCTGTGGCACCGTATGAGTTTGATCGCGAAATTTTAATTTATCGCGTTTCCGAAATATCACACTGATCAAATTCACTGACATGTGCTTCCCATGAAATCACAATCTGATGAGTTATAATTATTAAATATAATTTTTTGAAATTAATTATGTAGAAGGCTAATATTAAAATATTTAAATAATATAATAAAATAGTAGAATTGAAAAATGTCTATGCATTCAATATATTTGTTGTATATCAATTGGAAAACATATAAAAAAAGTAATAATAGAAGATATTTGATATTTTGTCTGTCTGTTTCTTTTTTATAACCGCTAATCTCCGTAACTTTTCAATGGATTTTCATGCGGTTTTCACACATAAACATTTAGTCTCTGTGTCATGTTGTTATCACAAGAAAGAAATTCCTTATTGTACATACTGAATAATATAAATAAAATTAGTTCTTTTATTTCGAGTAACTAATAATCAAATATCAACTAATAATCAAATATCAACATTCAGTCCTCGAAGTCAAGGCCTTAGCTAGTCTGAAAAAATGAATTTCCATATCTGTGTAAATCGAAAATATTTAAATTATTTGAATAACACTGTAAACATTTTATAACACTTACATTCTTGTTATAATTTTTTTGTACCTGACCTAGCATAAATAGTTTGTATTTTTTGGTGTCAAGTTTTTAGTTGTCTAAAGATGAAGTAATACTCGTAAACTACTGTAACAAAATTGAGAACTCTATATTAACACATCTCAATTTCTTCGTAGTGAAACAGTAATTTCCTGATACATTTACTAGATCCATGGTAATGCTTATAACGAAGAATCCTCTCGGAGCAATGAAGAAGTCCTACATACCAATCTCGAACACTTTCCAGCTTCCCCCCGTATTCGAACTGGCATCCTTTAAACACATTCTCTTCTTGCAAATGTGTTTCTAATTTTTATGGTGAATGACCGTTGTTGTCCGTAATCGACCAGTTTTGCGACCTAACATAATGCTCCCTGTATTGTGAAGTGCTTGAAATGTTAATGCTAACCGTAAACCTCTGAAATGGGATATAAAAACTACGATCAAAGTTTCTAGCGAATGGAACTCGAAATAAGCATATACAGAACGCGGAACCGAACTGAAGCAGCAAGAGAGATACAGGCGGTACAGGTGTTGATGTCAGTGTCATAAGAGCATTTGTTGGAAAATCGGTTTGTTCTCACGCTAACGGTTGTTGTTTTTTTACTATAAAATGTTTATGTAACTATCGGACTATAGCATAGCAACATCTTGAGACTTGTAATTTGTTTTTTCGGGAACTTCTATTAAAATGCCCCATGTTGGGCGCCATATTATTGTTTGACCTTTGTTATTTGGGCGCTTGTCAAGTTTCTATTCTGTAGTTTCTTTGAATATTTACTTTATTATTATTTTAAATTATGAATTTTATGGTCGATTTCATGGAAAAAATTTTGAACCTCTACCGGTTCATTCGACCTACCGGCTCACTGAAATACCTGAAAAAATTTTGTCAATTATATTAATCAATCTACTAAGCAAGTATTTTTATTATAACCTTACAATTTGGCTCAACCAGAGACCTTCGTATACTGAATTTCATTTATATCTGCCAAATTCTGAAAATAAATTGCAAAAATACAGGGTTTTAGGGATTACCATGAAGACGCTTCAATTCCCCACGGGTGCATTTTAGGACGTAGATTGATATTTTTCCATGTTTCGTCACGAAATATATTTACATACTGTATAAGCACTAACTACTGGTTTGGCCCATGGCTGCCTTTACTGATAAAAAGACCACTAATCATCAGAATCAACATTAACAGGATAATTGACAACATGTCATTACCAACTTAAGCAAATGTGAATCACCTTCTTTCCAATTTGGACGAACCTTGCAACACTTTATTCGTGCATAACTAACGAATCTTTTCCATCCAAAGTTGCAGAATTTCCTTTGACCCAGACAAACTTTGATGTTCTTAATACTTGGAAGCTTTGTCGGTAACCCTTTGATTGGGTCAAAGGGTTACCGACAAACATCCAAGTTGGAGGCTTAATGTCATAGCTACGTGAATAGACATTATCCCAATTTTTGTGAAATCCATTTTTATTGAAGGGATAATTTTTGCTTCTGAATATTCCGAACCTTCACTAATTTTTATATGATAAAAGTTGAAAAGTACTGAAGCGGAGACAGGAGCTTTTACATGTTCATATCACCCCCAATACGATAATCGTTATATGTTTTCAGAGCTGATATAACAAGGCTTGTGTATGAAGAAGTTCAATTAATTCTACGCAGTAGTTTTTGGTTGGTGCCCTTTTGAATATAGAGAGCAATAAGCAGTATTTTCGTCATACTTTAGTTTTTTACTATGAAAAAGGTGAACATGCTGTTTAAGCCAGAAAGAAATTAACCGATGTGTATGGAGAAGGTGTGTTGATAGTACGCCAGTGCCAGAACTGGTTTGCGAAATTTCGATCCGCCAATTTTGACGTCGAAAATGCATCACGTTCCGGAAGGCCGGTTGAAGCTGATAAAGACACGATAAAGGCATTAATTGGTGTAAATCGGCGAATATCAACACGTGAGATTGGTAAGAGGTTGAATTTATCGAATTCAACTGTTTATGACGACTTGAAAGGCCTGGGTTTAACCTCGATGCTCGATATATGGGTTCCCCATGTTCTCATGGAGAGAAATTTCTGTCGTAGAGTTGACGTCTGTCATTCGCTTCTCAAACGTCAAGAAAATGATCCATTTTCAACAATGTCAAATGCAAGAGATAGATCATGGAGCAGAAAAGATGAACCGGCTAAAAGCATTTCGAAAGCCAATATCAAAAACTATCTATCGTATAACACAACAATCAATTAGGAAGTCTTTTGTCATCAGCTCGTCAAACTTAATGATGCACTCCATCAGAAGCGCCTAGAATTAAGCAACAGGGAAAGGTGTAGTGTTCCACCAAGATAATGCAAGACCTCATACAAGTTTGGTTACTCGCGAAAAGCTTTTACAGTTTGAATGGGATACACTGCCCGACTCATCATATTCTCCAGAGTTGGCGTCTTTGGATTATTTATTGTTCTGGTTACTGGCCAATATATAATTTAATAAAAATTTTATTAAATTATATATTAGGAGTACAAATAAGTTTCCGCCGTTTTATTGTAGATGGCGCGGCACGGAGTTTCGGTTAGCTTTCGCAGATGATAACCGGCTTAAAAATAGTTTGGACATTCAAGAACAACATAACCTATTAATATCATTGATTTTATATTGGTAAAATATAATTTTTATAAGTTGAAAATGTCAAAATTTGAGCCAAGTAAGCGTCATTTGCGAGAAATATTAGTTTACTTCTTTAATTTAAAGAAATCTGCTGCTGAGGCGCATCAATTGCTCGTAGAAGCATATGGTGAGGGTGCTTTGAGTGAGAGAACGTGTCGATAGTGGTTTCAAAAGTTTAAAAACGGTGATTTCGACTTAGAAGACAAAGATCGCAGTGGAAGGCCAAAAATTTACGAGGATGCAGAATTGGAGGAATTATTGGAGGAAGATTCATCTCAAACACAAAAAGAACTTGCTCTAACATTAGAAGTCACTCAGCAAGCAGTCTCACATCGTTTAAAATCATTAGGAATGATTCATAAACAGGAAATTGGGTTCCGTACGGCCTAATATAATAAAATATTTATTCATTACACGAAAAAAAATTTTCAGGGAAAGTTGACTGTTGAACAAGCGAGCTAGAGCTTCCGACTTCACGTCAGTGTTTTTCAACATTTTTAGTATCGTTGGATTTTCCTCCCACTCCCATAAATATTGTCAGCCTGACCTGTTTGGCACCACGTCTACTTCTTAATGCCGTTAGGTCATAAGTATTTTAAATAATTATGTAAACAAATTCTGCAAATAACTGTATTTCTGCCTTCAGATTTTTGTATGAAATTTGCGATTTACAAAAGATCTCTCGTCTTCGATAAGCACATCCAAATGGAAATGATGTGCGAAATACGCGCATTTCTCTTTTTGATTTTGGTACAGTAAATTTAAGAAAAGTTATTGGAAGATTTCGTGATATTGAGAGTGCAAATTGATTTGTTCTGTTTTTAAAAGAAAAACATCAAATTTTTAAATAGTAACAGCTGATTGCCGCGGTTTTAGACAGATTGTACCTCTGCCGATATCATCCAGTTCGAATTATTTTGAGTTTCATTCAAAATTTCTTTTGTTAAGCTGTTGAAAATTTGTGGCAAGTTAAATTAAGTGCAGCTGAAGCTCATCGTACGCTGAAAGTTTATGGTGATAATGCTTCAACTGACAAGTTATGTATAGAATTGTGTCAGCGCTTCAGGAGTTGCGATTTCAGCGTTGAAAATAGACCTCGCTCGGGACAGCCAAAAAAAATTCGAAGACGATGAACTACAGACATTACTCAATGAAGATGAGAGTCTAACGCAAGACGAGTTTGCACTTATGTTGGAGGTGACTCAACAAGCAGTGTCTGTACGTTTGAAATCTATGGACTTGATTCAAAAGCAAGGCAATTGGTTCATCATGAATCGAAACCAAGTGATCTGTTTCAAAGGCAAAAAAGAAAGGTTTTTTTACACAGAGTAGTGATTGGAGATGAGAAGAGGATCTTCTACGATAACTCCATTGAAAAAATAATACGTTTCGCCCGGCAAATCGTTGCCATTGTCACCAAAGCTGAACATTCATGGTTAGAAAGTTATTCTGTGTGTCTGGTGGGACCAAGGGTGTGTATTAGAAGCTGTATAAACCTGGTCACTCTATTACGGGTGATCGGTAAGGTCGTTTGAACTGTGCACTACGAGAAAAATATAGGGGCATACATGATAAAGTTATTTTTTGCATGGAAATGCTCGGCCTCACGTCGTACAAGTTGTCGAAAAATGGTTAGAAACGATCAGATGGCATATCTTACCGCTCTTGCCGTTTTCTCCGGTCATAACTCCTTCTGACAACTGGCTATAATGCGACATAACTCCACTGGATTATTTCCTTTGGGGGTTATATCAAGTCATTGGTTTATGCTGATAAACCAAAAACAATAGACGCTTCGGAAGCAAACATAACTCGTGTTATTGATGAAATAAGGCCTGAATTACTCGAAAAAGTGGTCCAAAATTGGTCTGGTCGAATGCGGTTCTCAGAGCTAGTCGTGGTGGACATATGTCGGAACTTATTTTTAAAATATAAATGTCATAAAATTATCTTTCAAATAAAAAACAATTTGGCTTCAATCTTAATTTAAATGTGTTTTATTTCAATTTAAAGTTTTATCACTCTATAACTTCACTAATTTCTTATATGCGATTTTGGTGACTTTATTTGTTCTGTTAAAAACAACGATATTTTAAAACAGCCTGTATGTTCAGGAAAGCATGCCACCGCTGCGTCAGTCGGCGAAAGATAAACCTATATATTAGGAGATGAGCATTAATACTCATTACTTGAAATTTGCTAGGCTTTCTCAACTCGTTTATTTTCGAAATTCCGCATCGTCCTTAAAGGAGACTTGTTAAATTGAGATAAAGTTGGCGCCAGACTCCGAGCACTTCATAAAGAATCGAAACGAGATAATTTTGATTCTTCTTATTTTTCGAGTAATATCTTCTGATTAGATACCGGTTTCATCTCCACATTTTGTACTGAAACAGGAATGAATTATTTATTTACACTGACGTCACGGTAATTCGTGGGTATTTGTAAAGGATATTTCGCGTGATTGCACAGATATGAAGCTGGTCTATTTATATTCCCTTAATTTGGTTTATTCTTTCAATGTATTAATCCAACATAAAAAAATTTGAATTACAATCCGGATAGACGAATGTTTTTTAAGATGTGGGCCATTTAAATTTTGCATTTTTGATCGGCGATAAATAAAAAACTGATTAATATTTGATCAAAGTTATGAGTTTATTAGAAAGGTTGAATCTTGACATTTACGAATTAAAAACAATATCATTCAAATGACTGTCACGACTGACTGCAGTATCCCAACCGATCAACCCAATTTTTCAGTACATGTTCGATTGTTTGGGGCTCAATCTCAAGAATGGCAACTTCGATTTCGAGGTGTATTTTCTGTTTTCGTCCCTATATGATTTTTGTTGCATATTTATCTTCACTTGTCATGAATATTGTGTTATAGATTATCAAAACAGGTGGTTCCAACAGGACTTTTCACGTCTTTTATAGAAATATGTACAGGGTGGGGCAGTGAAGACAGACGTTTTTTAAACGGCTAGTAAAGGATCTTTCATTAACAGCGTCACATTTTGTTTTCGAAATAAAACACATCATTTATTCGAAAATTATTGAAAATTTTTATTTCATTATAAAGTACAATGGATATCATTAGTTATGAAACAAAACATCATTTAAATGGAAACCACGGAAACGCTGACAGAAATAAAGTCGTTGAACCCAATTTTTCATGACTCCCTCACACAAATGAGGTCGTATGTTAGCAATTACTTCAATATTGATTTGTAAATCATCTAAATTTGCTGTATGATTGCTGTAAACCAATGACTTTATGTAATCCCAAAGAATGAAGTCCAATGGAGTTAAATCGCAGGAACGAGGCGGATTATTTCTTGAAATAATCGAATCACCGAATTTTGTTTTCAATAATGATCTGTTGGTTTGAGTTCTTGGGTTAAAACAATTTTGTATGGATGTAGACCAAGGTCTTTTCGTAAAATTCGTCACAAAGACGTCTGGGAGATGCCTAGTTTTTGTGAACGTCGAGAAATCGATAAATTTTGGTCTTCATGAACACTTTCACATACGGAAGCAATATTTTCTTCACTTCTTGCATTTCCTTGTCTCACTGGCACTGTAACATCATAAAGTGTAAAATTTGTTTCAAACTTCATCACTAAACGTTCAATGACCAAAAATTGGAGTTAAAGCACGTGAAATTAGAGTAACCGATCGCTATTTACATAATAAATTTGGATTATTCGTAAACGTTGTTGAAGTGTGTACCTTTCCATGATTAAATGGTAGACATTGACAAATACAAATGTCAATGTTACAAATAAACAGTGGCTGCCATGTGTGAGTAATGTTAATTTAAAAATGGGGCGTTCCAATTGAATTGTTCATCAGTCAAAACATTTAGCTGTAGTTGTTGGAACCCCGTGCATTCGAGTACGAACACTTCATTTAAAATAACGGCCCGTCGTGGCTGTTCAGCATGAATTCCATTGCCACTTCAACATTCCAGTATCGAAGTGTCCCTTCACGCACCATCCCTTTTTGGGTTCAAGTACTTCGTACACGAGGTATTTTGATGAACACGCCCTTCAACTCAGTCTAAGTCGATCTGCTCAAATCCATCCTGCTGAACTTTGAGTACTGGGAAGGCGTTTTTTATACCTTGACAATTACAGCCAAGATATTAAGAACAACGACTTACTTTCGTGCGTTATGGAAACACTCTTTGATCAAAATGAGAACCTCATTTTCTTTATGTCTGATTTCAACCTGAATCAGCGAATCTGGCGTTATTGGGCACAAGAAAATCCGAGTATATTACACCAACAACCGCTGCTTAGCAATCGCGATGCTGCAGAGAGTGGCGGCTAACTTCCAAGAACGGCTTCAGCGGAGCATTGCTGATCGTGGCAACCACATTTCAGAAGACTGATTTTAAATTCATCAAAGATCAGCCCAAGTCTGTATTGTATTCATGAAAATGGGGTTGAATATCGTTAAATCATGAATTAATTCCATTACATCGAGCATTTTTGCTTCTGCGAGATCTAGTCGTACATTTTTCTGCAGAAATTGACCAAAAATTGCACAGAATTCAACGTTCCAAGGAAAAACTGGATTGATACTTCTTGTTCAACGACGTAATTGGTGATGAAACATTGTGCTTCCGAGATACATGCATTAACATGTGAACCTAAAACTAAAAAATCCATTTGGTGAAATTTTAAGTAAAGAAAATAGTTTCCATGGTTAAAAATAATTTGTTCCACTCATGTTTTATTTTGAGTCTTATTGATCTTCATGATTTTTTTCACCAAAAGTCGCATTTTAATCATCACCCACTTGCCGTATTTGCCTGATTCGTTACTGTGTGATCTCTATCAGTTCGGAAAATTGCATTTGTCGATGAAAGGAGAGCGTTGTGCCGACATGGAAATCATCCAGAAGTTTCACACATACATTCTCGTATTCATATCTATAGACGACCCATTTGATATGCTCCCTGATCGTGCAAATTGCTGTATAGAGACTGTACTACATAAAATAAGTGAGTTTTGCCAAAAATATAGACAGAAATTCTTAAACCTCTTTATAACTCTTTGATTTTTATCTGAGGCAGCATTTGTAGTAAAATGGATGAAAAATCTAACTTGTTCTTGAAAAAACCAACAGGTGTCTTTCCATATACGGATAGAAATTAATGCGGGAAATATTTCGGATCAACTCTTTGGACAAAGCGACTACATTGTTTTCTGAAAAACCCCGTTTACTGCTTGATACGCCATTTTTGTCTTCGTGTAATTATTTCAGTGAATGAGCTAGCTTCGTCCTTGGGAGTTATCCTTAATAGGTGGCAAAACGGTACATTCGACTTGCCGGATATGGTTTTGCAAAGCGCGATCAATAGCCATCTGCATCGTTCCCGACCTTCAGACTGTTTGTCACATTGTGGAGTCTTCCGATGGGACAAAAGAGCTGTTCGTTTGATGCTCCGGAATTTTCTTCTTTTTCAGGCACTGGATGTAACTGGCGCATACGATCTAGTCTACTCAATTAACAAACAAAGGAATGTTGTCAACTCATTTTATCTGAAAAGTTATTTTGAAGCGAGACTCCACTGATATTTCATCTTTTTTTCGTCTCAGAACACCTGTCATTTCGTCATTACGTCTATATTTTTCGAATTCTGTGCGGAAAATGGTTACATTATATGAATAATACTATTTGACTGATTTCGGCGAACAATCTCGAATTGTTGACTGGTGACTGGTGTTTATTGAGGCTACAAAAAGTGATTATTTTTAATTCTTATAATGATATCTTCAAAAAAATCAAAAATAACATTCAAATGATTCGCGGAAGTTGTTATTATTTATTAAAACGAGTATTACTTGAGAAAAGAAATGTACAAATGGTTTTTAGCACCAAGGTGCACAAATACCAAAAGATAAGAATGAAAACAACAGCATAACTATTCGTAAGTGTGTCAGAAAAGCCTAAAATACTTAAAATTTAAAGTGTCGTCCATTAAGATTGATAGGATTTTAATTTTGAATGAAACAACACAAAGGTTTGACGTATCGTCTTAACCTGAACAATACAGCTATGTTCGGAATAAGATATCGTTCAAATGTCCACCACGGCTTCGTTGACACTAACGCATCCGATCGCTCCAACTGTTTATCACTCTGTGCAATAATTCCGACTATTACCGAATAATAGCTGGAATTAATTCAACAGAACCTCTACAGATTTAAATCTGAATAAATCTCATGAAAACATTTAGAATTAAATTTTAAAACATGTCCTAAATACACTGTATCGCGAGTATTTGTCCCGATCATATTTGAACCACCCTCGTATATGTCCATAAAGTGATACAGTTTATTTAGGACATGTTTCAAATTCATTTCTAAATGTTTTCATGAGATTTATTCAGATTAAAATCTGTAGAGGTTCTGGTGAATTAATTCGAGCTGTTATTCTGTAATATGCAAATACTTCTTCATAGTAATTTTCAATTTATATACATACTTTAATAATTCCGACTGTATTTCATTTCAGTTTTATACTCTGTCTATTAACACAAAGTATAAAACCAAAAAGGAAGAAAATTTGAATATCAAAACAAACTAAAACCAAAAAGGAAGACTTAATGAAAACAGAAAATTTCAGAGAACTAAAATCATATCCAACAAATACTTTTCACAGATCGGTCTAATGATTACAAGAGAATTTTTTGTGTTAAAAACCCAAAAACTTTAAATGTCATGAATCCTACAGCACCTGTTCTTTATGGAATGCCAAAATTACCTAAAGAACATAAAGAAAAAAAATTCTTTAATCAACTTCCTAGATCTTTGTATACGTCATAGTAATAATAAGTTCGAATTCGACATTTTTAGAAAATCTACTTCCACTGATACCATAATCCATTCAAAATCATGGCAAATTAAATGTCAACATTCCATAACTATGGAATGAATGAAACTTCATTCATTTTGGGCATGCTGCTGAAGGAAGTGAATTTCCCAAAAGAAGTCAATATAATTAAAACTATATCGGTGAACAATAGCTATAGAACTGAAATCATTCACAAAATGATCAAAAATAAAACTTACCACAATATTTAAAGAATAAAATTATATCAATATAAATGATCCTTATGAAGAAAAGAAAATATGGTTTTCAATGGCTTATAGTATTAACGGTTTCAGCAGTAGGATCTCTAATAGTTTTCATAAATTGGAAATTAATTCTTTAGGGGTAAAAAGAAATAATTCAGGTTAGATATTGGTGAACAATAAAGAAAGGAACCCCAACTTTTCCGAATCGAGGTTTTATCAAATTGAATGTGATGATTGTAATGATACATATATAGGACAGACCGGCCGATGTTTACAACATAGAATCGAAGAGTATAGGATGTCTATTTTGAAAACCAGAAATGAACCGGTTTTGCAGAACATCGATAGAAAACAATCTTTTTGTTTAACGAGAAATATGTCACTTTACTATATAATGTTGAAATGGGTAAATTGATGGGCTATTTGGAGATTCTTTCAATCAAAAAAGCCATTGAGAAAAAAGGGAATTTAACAAATTCCCAAATACTCTTCGGAAACACCCCTATATTGGATGCTGTTATTTCCATACGCCATAAAAATACACAGATGTCCTAAGTGTAATAACCTTTTCAATTTTGAGTTTAGTTACTTTTCGTACTCCTTTGAAGATGGTCGAAAGACCGAAACACGTGTCAGGATTCTGAATAAACTGTGTGATTTTTTTTCGGTAAAATTGTTATAATGTTTCATCTAGAGCTAACCGCTTATTCCATTCATTTAAATAGTCCTAATTTTTAAAGATATTCTACGTTTTTATTCTCGAGGATAACAATGACAATCTGACACCCAATTAAGTCCCGTTTTTTCTTCATCTCATGAATATGGCAAATGGTATCGACAGTTAGCTAGGCCAGACGGCAGTGAGTCATCATTTGCAGAGTGCGACTAGAACACAGACGTTAGCTTCGTAATGTTTACGGTAGACCGACTTGGTTTCTAGCAAATTTAAACCATATCGAGAACGCAGGACCACCTCCTGTTTAGGGAAATGACCGTCTTGTGGTCCCATTCCTCAAGCAGGGACGGCTAGAAAGTCAATGACTTTCACAACTCACAAACGTTTCAGAAATGGTCAATGAACGCTTTTTGCAATGACTCACAGAAAGTGATCAGTGACGAGTTGATAGAGGCGGTGAAATGAAGATTGGCAACAGATAAGAGTATCGGGTAATGATATCCGAATTATACCGGTATGCACTTGAATCTTATACGGGTGTTTTAAACGAGCCTGATATATTTAAAATTTGCATTTTTGATCGGCTGTATTTAAAAAACTAATGAATATTTTTTCGATGTTATTGCTTTATTAGAACCGAAGAACCTTCACATTTACGAATGGAAAACAATATCATTTCAATCACCGCCACGACTGGCTACAGTACCCCATCCGTTCAACCCAATTTTTCAGTACATTGTCGATTAAAAGAAGTTGTAGAAATTACTATGTTTTACTAGCAATAAATTGATATTTCACACATTTAATTGTGACTCGAGTTTCGGGCATTAACTATCCCATCTTCAGACAATTGAAGACTTAACAAGCAGAACTGGGTATTTATGTATATACAGAGGTTTAAGAAGTAATAAAAACAGGTTTAAAATGAGAGGACGCCCTATTAGAATGTCGGCACGTCAAAGAAGATTGGTAAACAGATGTTATGTATTTAAATATCTCAAAAATTTTGGATTTACATACCGGATGTTTTTTATTGATAGAACTTTAAATTAAATAAAACACATTTAAATTAAGATTTAAGCTTTGAATTCTCCTATATGGAGATAAATCTTTAATGGCATGAGATAATATTAGTGATTGCTTTGTTCTGTAGCAACTTCACATTTGGTTTTTATACTCAGTTTGTGTTACCTGATCATCTTCTACGTATTTTGGGGATTCTTATGAAGTTTGTTTGGTATCATTCATTACCTCATTCATTCGCTCATAATTTGTCTAGGACTGTTGATTCAAAAATTAACATTCATTTGCATTTTATCAGATGGCTTTTGCGCACATTCACTTAATCTAACCTAAACATAAATTGGCAGATTGAAGCCAAATTCTTTTTTTATTTGAAAGATAATTTTAGACACTCATGTTTTGAAAATAATTTCCGGCATATGTCCAGCACGACTAGCTCCTGAGGAACCGCATTCGACCAGACCAATTTTGGACCACTTTTTCGAGTAATTCAGGCCTTATTTCATCATTAACACGAGTTATGTTGGCCTCCAAAGCGTCTATTGTTTCTGGTTTATCAGCATAAACCAATGACTTGACACAACCCGCAAAGAAAATAATCCAGTGGAGTTATGTCGCATGATCTTGGAGGCCAATTAATTGGACCATTCCTCGAAATTATGTTATCGCCAAATCTTTCTTTCAATAAATCAATTGTTACGGTAACAGCATGAGGTGGAGCACCATCTTGTTGAAACCAAAACACTTGTGGGTCGATACCAAAAATTAAAAAACTGTTTTTCGGGCTCCATCCTTAGGGGGCTGTTACTATGCAGGGGGCTCAAAAAAATTAAGTTTATATGAAACACCCACCTTATTTTTTGACAAGGAATCACCCCCTAAGTTTTTTCTCAACTATTCATATACAACCCGTATTTTAATGTCCTTTGTATCCCCTTTTCAAATTTTTGCCTAAACCGTACCATAAGATGTGATGTACTACTCTGTCAAGAAAGTAGGAGGAATTTTCAATTAAAACAACAACATTGGGTCGCCTTCAAAATAGGCTCCATGTGCTCCAATACATCTATGCCAACGGCACTTCCAATTATCGAAACATTTTTTATAGGCGCTTTCCGGGATGGACTTTAGCTCTCGCGCCGAATTTTCTTTTATGGCTTCAATCGACTCAAAACGGGTGCCACGAAGGGGCAATTTTAGTTTTGGGAAGAGGAAAAAGTCGCAGGGAGCCAAATCCGGCGAATACGGTGGTTGCTGAAGCACGTTTGTTGAGTTTTTGGCGAGAAAGTCAGTCACAATCGTAGCTCGGTGAGAAGGCGCGTTATCGTCATGCAAAATCCATGAGTTGTTCGCCCACAAATTTGGCCGCTTCTTACGGATACGCTCACGCAAACGTTTCATAACGCCTAGGTAATACTCCTTGTTTACCGTCTGACCCTCTGAAACGAATTCGTAGTGCACCACGCCACGGATATCGAAGAAAACAATGAGCATCACCTTCATCTTCGAGCGGCTTTGGCGTGGTTTTTTCGGTTTCGGCTCATTTTTTGCCACCCATTCCGATGATTGCTGGCTTGTTTGCATATCGTACTCGTAGACCCAGGTCTCATCACCAGTTATAATGCGTTCCATGAATGTAGAATCGGAATTACAGCGATCCAGCATGTCTGAAGCAACCTGTTCGCGATGACGTTTTTGAAGAAAATTCAGGTATTTCGGTACGAGTCGTGCGGCCACCTTTCTCATGCCCAAAATCTCAATCAAAATCGTACGTGCGGACTCGTGGGATATCTTAAGATTATGTGCTATCTCTCTCAAGCTGGTACGACGGTTTTCCAGCACCCTTTCCTTAATTTTATCGACGTTATCTTCGATCGAAGCCGTCGATGGGCGACCACTTCACGACCGTCCTTGAAGGCTCTGTACCACTGATATGCACGAGTTTTCGATAGAGCATTATCACCAAAGGCCTTTTGCAACATTTTCAATGCATCGGCACACAAAAATTCATTTGCAACACAAAACTTTAAACAAATTCTTCGCTCAACGTAATCACCCATAGTAAAATCGGCACGCACTCTGACATCGACTGACTTAATCAGCTGTTGCAAACACACTAGTTGACAGATCCCGCTCAAGCTTGGCATAGTAATTAAGGACAGTGGTACCAACCTAGAAAAAAAAATTTTACCTGCCTCATTGCCCCGCCAGATTTAAATCGATAATTCCCGGTACTTTCTTGACAGAATGTATGTTAATTTCTTACACTTAGTTGAAAATGTTAACCCGGAGAACTACAGATAAATAAATAATTGTTGCTAATTTAATGAATTCATGAAAATTTTGTTTTCATTTTATTCAGTTAAAATGAGTTCTCATCAAGTAGGGATTTATTCACTTAAATTCTTAAAATCAATGTTTTGGGACGTAGATAAGTAATTAAGTTTTTTCCAGGTTCCTACTTCTAGAATCACGTCCTGCAATACGAAAACGTTAAAACCGGAGATCCTGTATAGTTGATCCAGATAAAAATTAGTTCAATATTTTATGAAATGATATCTTATATCGAAATATCTCAACAAAACAGACAGAAATTGCTTTCTCAGTTAAACTAACAACCGACAGCTCCCTGATGAGTGAAGATTATTATTATCGGAAAGCAACTTAGGAATAATTGTAGGTGAATGATGGGAAGTTAATTCCTTCCACAGCAGATAGATAAAGCTTTCACTGCAGATGATGACTTTTAGAGGAATAATTTAATAAGTAACACTCAACTATCACCCATATTGTTTATGATATTTACAAAGTTGGGACGTTAATCTAAGTAATAAAGACGTGACGAAAGACGCCCCACATTTTTGGAATCCAAAAATCATTCGGGTTCGATTCAAAATGTCAGATATCTTTCATTTTATAGGTGAAATAAAAACTTGTCCGAACATTTATTTGACTTTCTTATAATTCATTACTTGGCAGCTATAAGACGCCGTGATACGATACGACTTCAAAAGCGTTGTGTTTCTTCCAGAAACTGTTGAAATTGCGATTATCGCTCTCTGTGTGTGTGGGTGAAGGTAAATATTTGTTCACGTCCGCAACAACAAAACAATTTCTCGTTTTTCTGAGAATTTTGATGCTTCATCTGATGAACAAGATGCAACTTTCACCTCGAAGTACTAGGAAACTATGATGAATCGACTTCATCATGAATTTGGTTCAATAGTTTCTCAAACTATACAACTTTGGAATTGAATAGCTAAGTTCTCAGTTGGTAGAATTTTAAAAAAAGCTATCGCTGCTGGACCATTTCACAAATGGATGTCGCTTCAAAAATTTCATCTGAATGTTTGATTGATTCGGTCTTTACTTGGTGGAAACTCACTTTAATTAAATGATATATCGAGTGTTTTTTTTTTAGAATGATAGAACTTTAAATTGAAATAATAAATATTTGAAAGATAATTATATGATATTTATGTTTTGCAAATAATTTCCGGCATATGTCCACCACGACTAGCTCTGAGGAACCGCATTCGACCAGACCAATTTTGGACCACTTTTTCGAGTAATTCAGGCCTTATTTCATCCATAACACTAGTAATGTTGGCTCCCAAAGCGCCTATTGTTTCAGGATTATCAGCATAAACCAATCACTTGACATAACCGCAAAGAAAATAATCCAGTGGAGTTATGTCGCATGATCTTGGAGGCCAATTAATTGGATCATTTCTCGAAATAATGTTATCGCCAAATATTTCTTTCAATAAATCAATTGTTACGGTAGTAACATGAGGTGTAGCACCATCTTGTTGGAACCAAAACGCTTCTGGGTCGATACCATTCAACTTTTGAAACAAATAATCATTGATCATCGATCTGTAACGAGCACCATTCACTTTAATATTAGCTCCAGCATCGTTTTTAAAGAAATACGGACCGATAATGCCTCCAGCGTGCAAAGCACACCATACAGTCAGTCCATTTTTCAGGATGCAATGGAACCTGCAAAACTTCTTGAGGAATGTTTCCACTCCATATAAGGCAATTTTGTTTATTTACATAGCCGTTCAACCAGAAATGAGCTTCATCACTTAACACAATTTTACGATAAAAAGTGGATCAACTTCAAGCTGTTCTAGGGCCCATTCAGCTAACAAACGACGCTTATTATTTTCAAGTAGTTTTAGGTCTTGAACCGGTTGGATCTTGTATGGGTGTAGACCAAGATCTTGACGCAAAATTTTCCATGTGGTGGGTGCACATAGTCCAAATTTAACTTTAAACTAGACTGTTAAGTACGTGACAAAATAATGGAAGAACAAGGCATAAAAACTTAAGGTGTTTATTGGAGTTTGCCTTAAAAAATGCCTTTGGGGAAAGATATTAGTAACGTAAGATAATTTAGTAATGGAGATTTGTCAACATCTGTTTGTTCATTCAAAAGGATATTGCGGGCATTGAACCTGTTGATTTCAAGAAATTCTAAAAGTGCTGATCTAGAACTTTTCCTTTCGGCGTGGATAATTTCATAGTTATTGTTGAAATTGTCTGAATTCCTTAAGATGATCAGCATATGTCGAATGTACAGAATCCGATATGTAACTTCTTTGGTGTTCTTGGATTCTTTTCTTGAATAACCTACCTGTCTGGCCAATATATACTAAAGGGCAATCGTTTCAGGTCAACTTGTAGACTCCAGATTTATTTTCTTTATTTGTTCCATCCTTATTGCTTTTTATGTAAGTACTAAGGTTATTAATGGTTCTGAAAGCTCCGTTGTACTTGAAACTATTTTTAAAATATTTAGCAATATTTTCAGATAATCCATTAACATAAGATAACGAAAAGTATTTCTGTGTATTGTTCTCTTTTATGATTCGTTACACTAGATTTAATGCCATGTTCTTTTGTTTATTGGATACCATAATGGAACTTATTAGACAACGAAATGAAAATTACGAATTCAAGAAAAAGAAATGGTCCGTTTTCCGCATTCTACAGTATGGAAAATTCGTTTTGTGCGTGTACTGATATTGTTGGTTTTATGCGCAGGAACTTGATATCGAGCATTCCCCCTCTGAGTGGCATTTATTTATAGATTCGTCTAAATACAGTTTGAAAGCTGTGTTATTGCATAATGGGAAATTGCCCATTCAGTGACAATGAAATAAAATTATGAAAATACGCGTACTCTTTTGGATAAAATAAACTACAACACGTATAAATGGCAGATGTGTGGGGACTTGAAAGTTATAGGAATTTTAGTGGCACTTCAGGGAAGATTTACAAAATATTGCTGTTTTGTTTGTCTGTGGGACATTCTTGCAGTAAATCAGCAATATATAACAAAAATTTGGCCAGAAAGAAGTTTATTTCAACCGGGATCTCGAAATGTTAAGTTTAGACCTCTTGTAGACCCCAAAAATGCCCTTTCACCTCCTCTTCACTTTAAACTTGGTCTGATGAAAAACTTCGTGAAAGCTATGAATAATTATTAGGACAATGGAAGTTCGCTATCAAAGACGATGGGATCCAGCCATGATGGGTGATTACTGCTGTTTTTTGAAGAGAGAAGATATGACCTCACATAAATGAAAAAAGTAGAATCAAATCAGTATTTTAAGTCAATATTTTTATTCTTTCTGTTTTTCTTAAATATTTAGCAGGCGTAAAACTAATTAAAGTCGATATATACGGTTAAAAATTCTGAAATCATTTTTTTCAATACACATCAGATATTGCAACATTAAATGCGGTTCTATAAATGTTACAAGAAAACCTTACGTGTTACAACTTTGTTTTCGCATTTTCGTATTTGGATACATCCATTCTATCATAATTTGCTTTATGTTACAACCAAAAAAATTTCTTTTGTCGGCCAGTGTTATCATCCGAATTAATTCAATAATAAGAACAAACAAGAAGGTCAGAATCGTTCATCAGTAGTGTGGCTCAGAAGTAAATTCGTTTAACCTGCCCTTCGAAGTTTCGTTAATTTAATGAAATATTTTTTTCAGTCCTCCGAAAACGGTTAAATGACGGAGCTCTTTTCAAGCAACCATATGAAACGTGGAAATTAAAAGTTCGACCCTCTTCGACAGATGAGCTCGATAAGCGGAAAAGAAGGGAGTTGCAGTATACCCCGAGCTGCAAGCGTCGTTAATGAAAGGTCTCCGTCGAGGAGAAAGCTCATTTTTAATAAGCGTATACGCCCGCGTTACATGTGGGTGTTAGAAATGAGTACCTTCATGTATAAATCGTCTTGAAACGAAAACGTCAGGATACTGCAGATAATCCGACAGCTCATTATTCACCGTACTCCACTGTTGCACGGGAATTTTCACCGGGTGTAATATTTATGGGCGACCGTCAATAGGACGAAGTGCGGAAAAATCCGAGATAATCACGGCGGTACACGTACATTTTCGTTCGATTTGACGTCGACTTTCTCATTAGGATTTATGGTTTACGGTCGATCCTCGGTAGAAAAAAGGGCACATCGACAGTTGAAGTCGATCAAGCGAATGGCCGAGATGTAATATTTTCCAACAGATCCAGCTTGATTTTAGATGTGATTGACTTATTATCGATTACGACTCATATTTAGAAATCAATATCAAGTTCTTGATATTATTCAGAACTAGCGACCAGCCCTTCGCACGGTCATCGATGCGCTACTTATAGTCACACGACACACCCCGCGTCCGCCGACCGCAGCCAACTGGGACGCCAGCCGCTGTGCCTCCGCTTTACAATTATTTGATATATTCTAAGATATCCACTTTAATAAAAAGTTGTTAAGGGTAGTTTTGATCCACAAGCAATGTACAACGTACAGGCTGACCCAGGGGTGCGTAAATGGTCCATAACTTCGTTTCTGTTCAAGCTATCGACTTGACTGTTTCTTCCAAACGATAGTTGGTACAATCCGCACATCCCGAGAATATTTTTATCCACATACAGGATGTCCGAAAATGGAATACATACATAGGTTTGGTTTTTTTAAATGGCATCCCCCTATTTTTCATTCATTTTTGGATTGGCCTCTTAATTGTCGATAAAACGCACCCAGGTTTCATTGACTTATCTGGATTAGTTTTTGACTTATGTCAATTTATGTTTCGAAATAGCATCGTGCGTAGACCCACAGAAAAAGTCATAATTTCGGAACCGTTCAACATAATTCAATCATCTTTTTTCCAGTCGGTTCCTTAAGCTTCTGTGCATCTTTTGAAACATGCATACATTTGATGTCGGTGTTCTATCGCCAACTACATCGTTTTTTAAATGACAAATAACAAATAGAATTAACTCGATTTTTTCAAATGTAACACTCTGTATTTTATTACACCATTGCATGACATTTCGTAAGAGCTTTTCGTCGATATAAGGTTTGTGGGGTCTATTTCGTGAAATAAATTCCAAAATAAGAAATGTAGATTGTTTTAGTAGAATCTAGTAGAACGTTGTCGTAAAATCGGAAACATCTATACAAAATAATTGAAAAAAATTTTCTCGAAATTGTAATAGCAGTGTTCGAAGAATAGTGGTAATATAAACAGAGAATATCAAAAAGCAAACACATATAGTAAGAACATGAAGCAACGAATAACAAAAAACCATGTGAAAAAAATGTAGAGGAAAGCATTCATATCAATGCAAACAGGTTAGATAACAGATTTCGTTCTGATTAGTGAAAGTGTGATTTTGAGGATCACCCATCATAATTGAGAAATGGAAAACGTGACCAAAAGGCCTTGAAGTGGATGCCCAAGATGCTACACAGGATTGGTGACCTGTTTGAGCATTTATAAGAATGCTTTCCTCAACATTTTTTTCACATGGTTTTGTTATTCACCGCTTAATGTTCTTTTTAAAATAATTGTTTGTTTCTTGATATTCTCCTTTTTCTATTACCACTATTCAACACTACTATTACAATTTCGAAAACATTTTTTTCAATTATTTTGTATAGATGTTTCCGATTTTACGACAACGTTCTACTAGATTCTACTAAAACAATCTACATTTCTTATTTTGGAATTTATTTCACGAAATAGACCCCACAAACCTTATATCGACGAAAAGCTCTTACGAAATGTCATGCAATGGTGTAATAAAATACAGATTGTTGCTTTTGAAAAAATCGAGTTAATTCAATTTGTTATTTGCCATTTAAAAAACAATGTAGTTGGCGATATAACACTGACATCAAATTTATGCCTATTTCAAAAGATGCACAGAAGCTTAAGGAATCGACTGGAATAAAGATGATTGAATTATGTTAATTGGTTCCGAAGTAAGGACTTTTTCTGTGGGTCTACGCACGACGCTATTTCGAAACATGAATTGACAAGGGTCAAAAACTAATGCAGATAAGTCAATGAAACCTGGGTGCGTTTTATCGACAATTAATTGGCCAATCCAAAGATGTATGAAAAATAAGGGTTTTCCATTTAAAAACACATGTATTTCATTTTCGGACATCCTGTATGTGGATGAAAATATTTTCAGGATGTGCTGATTGTATAGAAACGAAGTTTCTATTTTTACGCACCCCTGGGTCACCCTGTATGTAATGTATTTAATTGGATAAGGAATAATACTGTATTGTATAAAATAGCTTGATAAATAAAACATAATTGTGAAAGATAAAAATTGTTACTATGGATTATCCTTTGGAGATAAATATATACCATCCTGACTTTATTATCGATCTTTTCAAGATATAAAATTCCGTTGTACAAGGCTCTTGAAAGATATTGCAGCAGCAATTCATTTTTTTCGAAGGATATAATGACGTTTTCTTTGAGATGTATTATGACGCTCTTTACAGAACGAGCTTTTATATAACATATCTATTTCAAATAGTTTTGAAAAAGAAAGCAGTCTACTACTAGGTCTGAAACTGCGAAATCTATGACACCAAGTTTGATTATTATATGAATAATAAGCAAATATTGCAAAAGATATCGAAATATATTTATATTATATTATTATACATTGGATGTTTTTTTTAGATTGATAGAACTTTCGATAGAGATAACTGTGATTTGACAGAAGGTAGAAGCCATGTTGTTTTGACATTTCTGTTCAGTAATCATTGACAAATTATCATGGAAAGACTCACGCCGCAACGACGTTTACAAATTGTTAGAATTTATTTTCAAAATCAGTGTTCTATTCCCCAAACTTATAGAGCACTTCGTGAAATTTATGGTTTACATAATCGTCCATCAGAGCAGCTTATTCGTCGAACTATCGATAGATTTCGGACAACATTTTCTCTACTCGATGCAACAACAACAACAAGACAAAGAACTGAACGTATAGAAGAAAATATCGCTGCTGTAAATCATAGTGTAATGATAATCCAGATGTGTCTAGTCGTCGACGTTCACAAGTTGAACTCTGTGCATCCACCACATGAAAAATTTTGCGTAAAGATCTTGGTCTACACCCATACAAGATCCAACTGGTTCAAGAACTAGAGCCACTTGATCATAATAAGCGTCGTTTGTTTGCTGATTGGGACCTAGAACAGCTTGAAGTTGATCCACTTTTATACCGTAAAATTGTGTTTAGTGATGAAGCTCATTTCTGGCAAAATTGCCGTATATGGAGTGAAAACAATCCTCGAGAAGTTCTGCAGGTTCCATTGTATCCTGAGAAATGCACAGTATGGTGTGCTTTACACGCTGGAGGCATCATCGGTCCATATTTCTTTAAAAACGATGCTGGAGCTAATGTTACAGTGAATGGTGCTCGTTACAAATCGACGACCTATGATTATTTGTTTCCAAATTTAAATGGTATCGATTCAGAAGCGTTTTGGTTCCACCAAGATGATGCTACACCACGTGCCATCACTTTAGGTCACAGCACTGTCAATTTTCGACCAAATAGTGAAATGGTGGCCGACACCCTTCCAACTAGAAAATTTCTTTCCCACCTGAACAAGATTCGAACCCTATACTGTTACCACTGAGCTGTCGGTACTCAAATTGATGGGGAATAAGAATTGTGGACTGGAAAGTGAAGTGTGATAATAGGTCATGGTTTCCTACAGTGGGAACTAAGAGGAATTTAGGGGATGGAACCTTTGGGATATCAGCTAATCGAGCAGGTGGAAATGAGGGTGTTAAATTTTTCAGTTCGGTCCCTTTTGCTCTATAACTCTTATACACATTTGTTTTTGATATAGTCGATTTACACATGAAAAAAGGTTAAGAAATCATTTGCTCATTAATTTTTTTTTTCAAGGTGGAACAGAGAGATGTCCCCGGCATCGATTGCGCCTACCTCGCGATGGACACGGAAGAGGGGGTAGAAGTGGTATGGAACGAAGTTCAGTTTTCGGAACGTAAGAATTTCAAGAATCAGGAGGAGAAGATCCAGTTGATCTTCGAGAATCTCACCCAGTTGGAACACCCGAATATCGTCAAGTTCCACAGATACTGGACGGACACACACAACGACAAGCCAAGGGTAAGAGGAAATTTTTTTTCTGTCCATCTCCTTATTCAAGTAGCAACTTTTCAATGAATTAGTTAAAGTGTTTATTACCTAATGCTAAAAATAGTAACTATCACAACGACAAACAGATAAGTTCGTAGGCTTTTTATAGTAATAAAGAAATACAACAATGGATCTCATATATTCTTGATAAAAAAATGATAAACAAAAAATGTATCTATTCGGATATGAACTTATTGAGGAAATATTAGTATACAATTAAAAATGCTACTCTTAAAAGAATATATCGCCTTCAAAATCAACAACAATATCAGTAGATTCATCAAAAATAATAAAACGAAAATGGATAAATTTCAGTTATGATTAGATTGCTCAAAGATTTATACAGGGTGTCCCAACGAAAATTTGACCTCCCTCAGAACTCAAAAACGAAGAATTTTCGAAGATTTAAAAAAACAGGTCAACTTCTGCTTTGAGGGAGCTGAATTTCAATCATCAGTTCGTTCCGAAAAAACCATTGAAGGTGGGATCAACCCCCAGCATTTTTTGAATAGAGAAGAGATGTCGAATGTTGGTTAGTTCAAAAGTTATTTATGTTCTGTACAAAACCCAGTTAAAATTTTCAAAATCGGTCCATTATTCACGAAATAATGTAATTTTGAACTTACCGTCAAAAGGTGATATTGAACAGACAGTTGAATGGCCCAAACTGAAGAACCTAAGAGTTTTCAAGAATCCAAAAATAATTTTCAAGTTCTGTATTAGGGAGAAAGAATTCCTATGACGACATTGTTCCGAAAAAAACACCTAAGGATGGCAACAACCCTTAACACTTTTTGAATAGGGAGGAGGTGTTGGATGTGATTTAGTTGAGAAGTGTTTACTTTAAAAACATTTGATTTTCTTATCATTCATGATGCGAAAATGTGTGAAACGCATGAAATTAATTATATCATTGTATGGGGGTTGGTGGTGGTCATTTTGAACAATACATAGTTCTTTAAATAGTTTACATTTTTTCTGGATGTTCCCTTTCATTACTTACACATCTGGTGTATTTGAATGTATTGGAATATTGGATGGAGTAGTCCGTTACTTTATGATAGTTCATTTTAATAATAAATGAAATTACTTTGTTTACTATCACTATTTTATTTTGAGGATACAGTGACCCGAGTTTCATAGATTATACTACATTTTCAAACTGGTGTATATCAAATTGTTTAGGAATTATATATCTGTAAGGATTCTTTAAGTTTTCAATTCTATTGATCAAGGAGACCTTACCATCTTAACTTTACTCGGCTATTCGAAAGCTTTCGACTCTGTAGATCATGAACTTTTAGTTGCTATATTGCATTACATTGGTGTTTCACGGAAAGCTACGGCATTGTTGGCTGATTATGTTGAACGTAGATCTCAGGCAGTAGTTATTGATGATAAAACATAAACATACTTGAGACTGAGTTGTGGAATTCCACAGGGATCTATCTTGGGTCCGCTACTTTTTATAACATATATATCATGCTTCGCTTATGTCTGCCTTTCAGCTACTTCTTTTTTTACGCTGATAATAGTCAGCTAAAACTTTCCTTCAAACCTCATTAATGTCGACAGGCAGTGGCGGCCCTTAATTTCGATTTGAACGTCATATACGAGATATCAGTGAAACATTGCCTTCGTTTGAATTCTAATAAATCCATGTGCCAACTTTTTGGGAGAAAAAATCAAAGAAAAATATTCTTGCAAAATTATGGTCAGAGCATTATAATGAATGGAAACGTTGTTTGCTTTGTGGATAGTGCCCAAGAATTTGGGTTTGACAATTGATACTAACTTACGATTTACGAGGCATATATCCAATTCGCTGAGCAGAGCTTACTTGAACCTAAGACTCTTATATAAATACAGAAACTACCTCAATAGATCGGACAAGATATTGCTTTGTGAATCCCTGTCATGTTGTCACATATGAATTTTTGTGATGTTGTCTACAATCTTTGATAAGAATCGAATACAGATACTTCAGAATCGTTGTTTGACGGAATTCGAAAACGAGATCCAATAACACATACCCTCAAGAAAACAGGATGGCTCAACATGGAAGATAGGCGGAAATTTCATTTATCTGTTTTATTCTTCAAGATAATCAAGAAAGGAGTACCGATAAGACTTTTCAACAAAGTTTTGTTCCGATCTGGTGTGCATTCTGTGAATATTCGCTCTAAATGTAGTATTTCTATACCGAAACAATCAACTGACTTGTTCACGAGATCATTTTCCTACCAAGTGGCAAAAATTATGAGTGAATTAAAATTTGAGTATAGAAATATTTCACTGATAAGTTCAAATTACGTTTGCTCGACAATTTTCGCAACGATCCCCTGTACGACTGAACAGTTCATCTCAATTTTTTGGCATCTGGAGTTCTGTTTACTGTCTAATAAAGATGTTGTGTTACTGACTACTTCTGGGTTCTGTTTGAGGTGAGGCATACATAAACATTTAATTATATAATCTGCGGCATTGTTGAAGGTTTTTATTTCTTAGTTGGGCATGCTCGGATTTCTTTAATTTTCGTTTGTGTTTTGAATTGTAGAGGGTTAGATGGAAGAATAGACGTATGACTTCAGGTGGTTTTCAACAAGTTACTGTATTATTTTCTGGCCTGGGGTCATGCGAACTAAATCTCGCCCTCAGATAAGTAATTTTTTTGCTTTGTATATTTTGGATTGGTAAATAAAGACCATTTATTATTATTATTATAAGGAAGGCTTTGGTTAGTGTAGGACTTCGAAAAGTGGACAGGCCGACAGGTCTGTCTGCTCGTTTAATAGTTTGATTGCCGGGTTCCAGGAATTCTTGTAGATTTCTATTGATTCCAAAATATCTATTTTCTTTCCTTTCGGTTCGATGTGTTGGATTTTAAGATTATCTAATTCTGGAAGCTATGACTAGTTTCGAAGAAATGTTTCGCAAAATTAGAATTATCTTTCGGTTCTTGAAAGATGCTTGGTGTTCTTTGAACCTCATTGTGAAAAATCTCCCGGTTTGTCCTACATATACGCTACCACATTCATTACAACTTAATTTATAAACTCCTGAATTGTTAAGCCGGTTGTTTTTGTCTTTAGCAGTAAAGAAATGGAAATGGAAAGAAACTAGCTATCCTGGAATCAATAGAAATCTACAAGAATTCCTGGAACCCGGCAATAAAACTATTAAACGAGCAGACAGACCTGTGGGCCTATCCACTTTTCGAAGTCTTACACCAACCAAAGCCTTCCTTAAAGATATATAATTCCTAAACAACTTGATATATACCAGTTTGAAAATGAAGTATAATCTATGACACTCGGGTCACTGTATCCTCAAAATAAAAAAGTGATGGTTAACAAAGTAATTTCATTTATTTCATTATTGAATGTACTGAGTTTCTGTTAACCTTCTGATAATATTTCAAAATCAAACAATCACCTAATTTGAAAATTTCAACTAGGATGTTTAGAGAACAGAAAAAGTTTTTCAACTGAAACACATCCGCCATCTCTTTACTATTAAAAAAGAAACATAGGAACTCTTTCTCCCTAATACAGAAATTGAAAATTATTTGTGGATTCTTTAAAACTCTTAGGTTCTTGATTTTGGGCGATTCAACTGTATTCACATCACCTTTTAACGGTAAGTTCAATAATACATTATTTCGTGAATAGTGAACCAATTTTGAAGATTTTAACTGGGTTGTACACAGAACATAAAAAACTTCAAACTAACCTATACTTGACATCTCTTCCCTATTCAAAAAATGTTGGGGGTTGATGCCACCTTCAAAGGATGTTTTTTTTCGGAATAAACTCATGATGGAAATTCGTCCCCTTCAAAACAGAAGTTTACCTATTTTTTCAAAATCTTCGAAAATTCTTCGTTTCTCAGTTCTGGGGGGGTCAAATTTTTGTTGGGACAACCTGTATTAATAGAACAGGTAGAAATTTTGATAAAGATAAGAAAGACTCGCATTGTACGAAACACTTTTTAAACAATTATCATTCTTTTTCAAATAATTTCGATATTTTATGTTGAAAATAGAGGTCTGAAATTTAATTTATGGAAAATATACGAAATCATTAAGCTTACAGATGGAATAACATCCAAACCTGCTTTTATTACACCCCTATTTTTAATATTTTTAAGAAATTAGCCTGAAATGTGATTTTGAGTGGAAAAATACCTTTCTATTCTAAACCACTAAAAATATATTCGGAGACTGTATATCTTGTACTCTGACGAAGTTCATGAAGATAGACGAAACACATTATTTAAATTTTTTATTAAAATTAATTAGAAATAGAAACATGTCTTTCAGTAATAAATCAATCAAAAAATGAAATATATTCTTGTTAATTTTTTGAAAGTCTTAATTAGAGGAATTATGTTAATTAAGTGCTATCTAGAGCTGAAATAGTTATTTGACAAGTAAATTCATAATCAAAACGAGCTCCCGCTATAAAATAGTAACGCGCATATTCCAGTACCTCGTGGAAACCTGCAAAATCCTCTGACCCATGATAAATAAGCACGAGCCGCCACTGCCGCTTTAAAATGGCTCTGGATACATAATCCCATGCATATTCTATAGGAATCATGCCGAGGGAATTTGGCTACCAGTTTAATTAGTTATATTTCCATGTTGAAAGGCTTGCAGGACAGCTCTAGTACAAAAGCAGTCTGTCATTATAATCCATAAAGATGCATCTTTCTCTTAATTCATCGCGCAGAGAAACATTTATGGGATTCAAATAAACTAATTCGGCTGATCTGTACCGAAAATCATTAATAAGGAGTATGAGGTATGGTAATAAAGTTCTAGAAATCCAAACTGTGTAACATACATCTGTATAACAATTCTATACTCAAACAAACTCGACAAGGTCTTGTAGATCACAGAGAAAAAATTGCAGGCATGCGCACGTTTCAAAGTGATTGGTTTTCGTCTATGCAATTTGAGCATGAGAAAAGTTTTTTCTGCGTTAGTAACGGGAAAATATCGAGAATATATTTCTTCACTTGAATTAACTCGCAAAGGTATGTCTTGTATGTATTTTGCATACTCTAGACGGCGCTTAATAATTTAGTGTCTCTGTGTATAGCGAATATAGAAACTTGACAGATTTAGATTCACTAGCATACATTGCACTGACGAAAACCTATCAGGTTGAAACGTGTGTATGTCTGCAATTTGCCTCTGTGATCAACAAAACCTTGTCGAGTATAGAATTGTTATACAGATGTATGTTACACTGTCTCGATTTCTAGAACTTCATTACCATACCTCATACTCCTTATTAATAATAATTATGGGATTGATTATGTTTTGGAGGTGGAATTTCTTTGTCATTGTTCACTTGAATCAATTCAGTTCTTCGATCGAACCTTATACACCCCCTCCCCCAGAAAAAAATTTGTTCCACAACTGAAGAGGATAACTAAAGATGTGCTGATAGTGATATCTAAAGATGTCCTGATTTCCGCCAAGCGTTTATTATACGGTAATCACCACTCGCGAGACCAAACTGCACCAAATCTATCAAAAGAACGTTTTATCCACGTTTATGACACATTCTTCAGAAGTGGTTTGTTCGATTTGAAAGTGGAAAGATTTGGAAGACAAAGAACGAAGAAATCTCCAAATATTCAGTATTTCAATAAATATACGGACGGCTTCTTTCAATAATTCACGAAAGTAAAAGAAAAAACAAACATAATTAATAGTTTATGTTTACACTGAACTCGATTTTGATGTTGATATGGCCATCGAAGCGTTGAATTAACCGAAGTTACAGAACCGGGCTTGAAAGTTTTTGACATTCAAATTCAACTATGTGAACATAACTGACATATTTGGACTCTAATCCTATTCTGAAAATGTCAAGTCTATGGTTACTTTCGTTCGGTAATTAGCATTTTTACCACTAGTCGACCTCTTGGACGACCCATCCACAAAATTTGGCACAAATCTTCTTGTCATTACATACCTAAGTATCAAATTTCATTTCGATCGGGTCTGTAGTTTTAGGACTATTGGGAAAATAAGAAAAGTTGAATAACTGCAAAACCTTTGGATTGATTTGGCCCATTAACGGACTCAACCAAGATATATAGGTACCTGAAAGATTATAGTCTGTAGCTCTTTCCGTTTGAAAGTTTACGGACGAGTCCGAACAGTATTTAGACAATACGGTATTCCCTAGAACAAGTGAGCAAAAGGACTCGCATTTGAAAACACCTTGTGCCTTCTTCTCAATTCCTCTAACTTTTTTACTTTCTCTTTACATCATTACTGTCTTCTATTTAGATTTTCCTTTGATATTTATCATACACAACAAATTGTTGGGAAACCATTCAAACAGAGAAATCTCATTTCTACCAGCTTGAGCTTGTTGCCTGTTAAAACTGATTTTTCTGAAGGGCCTTTCATTAAAAACGCCCCCTTTTTTTTTAATAAAACACTTTATTTATTTGAAAATTATTGAAATTTTTATTTGATTATAACTAGGCGGATAATTTATCGGTTCATTTCTTCAAATAATCGAAGCACCGAATTTTGTTTCCAAAATGGTCATTGTGTCATTGGCGGTATGATAAGTGGCATCGTCCTGTTAAAACCACATGTTCTGCAAATCAAGACGAACTAATTCAGGCCATTAAAATCAGTTAACATTGAACGATAACGAACATTTAACGTCAAGAAATCGATAAATTTTGGTCTTCACGAACACTTTCACGTACGGCAGCAATACTCTTTTCACTTCTTGCATTTCTTTGTCTCACTGGTACTGTAACATCATGAAGTGTAAAATTTGTTTCAAACTTCTTCACTAAACGTTCAAACTGTTCTTTTATCTAGACGAACAAAAATTCGAGTTAAAGCACCTAATTTTGGAGTAACAATATTGGGATTTTTTATAATAAATTTGGATTATTTGTAAACGTTATTGGAGTGTGTACCTTTCTATGATTAAATGGTAGACATTGACAAATACAACTGTCGATGTCACAAATAAACAGTGGCTGCCATGCGTAAGTAATGTCAATTTAAAAATGGGGCGTTCCCATTGAAAGACCCATTACTATCAAATACGTCATTCGAAAAATAATGCGAAACAACTTTCGTTCTGCATTTATCTATTTTGAAAATACTTATCCGCTTGTATAATCTATTTATATTTCGATATAAAATTAGTTATGATTTCTACGAAACGCTTGAATTTCTTTCGAAGGGAGCCAAAACCTATAATATTCAATCAATCCTTTTCACAATAAAAATATGGAAGGATTCCAAGGTGTAATTTGGCAATCATTTTTTTTTCTAATTAATTCATATTTAACTCCGATCGTTTTGGATCATTAAGATGGGTGGAAAACAGTACATCAATTCTTGATTTATTGAAGCAATCTAGACTAAACTGCTCTCGAACGAATACAAAATTTAAATATCAAAACAGATTTATTCTGTTAGCGTCCTTCAAATTTTAATTTCTAAAAATTTTATTCAAATACTTTTAGATTAAAATTAATGTTTTATGAGCACTGCTTCAATTTAGAAGAAATATAAAATCAACACTTATATAATATTAAATGGAATAAAAACAAAACAACCAAATATAAATTATCAATTTAAATTACTAAATAAATACTTGAAATAATTGATATTCGTTGGTTTTTTTTTATTCCATTTGATATTATATAATGTGTTGAGTGTTGGTATTATATGTCTACTTAATTGAAGCAGTGCTTGTAAGATATCAATTAAATTCTATAAGTTTTTGAAATTAAAATTTGTAGCAGGCTAACAGAATAAATCTGTTTTGATACTTAGATTTTGTAATAAAAAAATCTCTTTTTATTATTTTATCGAACAAATACTTTGGACTTTTGATCGATTTCAGTTCTATCCGTCCAGTGGTTTTGAAGGCAAAATAACTTGCGGCTATTTTTACCTAGGATGTATTGAAAAATGCTTAGCCTACTATAGAAACAGACAAAGTTTTGAAAATATACTCTCCTAGTTATTGGGCACATTTGTCGCAACGAGCCTCTAGACCTCTATTAAAAACAAATTTTTCCACTATTTTACCTGTCATTTCGTTATCGATGGGAATTTTGAAGTAAAATTCCAGTATCGGATAGTACTCGATAAGATTTTCAAAATGAGGTATCGCAACACCCTTCATCCCTATTCAAAATCAAGGGGTTATACTCACCCCCGTTAGGGGGTTGCGAAGAGCGGAAAAGTTCCCCCTTGAATCAGAAATTGACGGGTCCGAGCGATTTTCCACATTTTCATTTTAAAGCCGGAAAATGAAGGTGTTGTTTTCGTTAGAACACACTGTATATGGAAGCTATCTATAACTGTTACAAGTCACTAGAAATTATTTTAAATTAGTGTACGAACTCCTGATGTTAAAATAAGAAGGAATGGTTTTTTACTTGGTAGAAGGATTATTATAAATATGAAAATCAAAACAGATTTAATCTGTTGTCTTCTACAATTTTAATTTCAAAAAATTCTTTGAAGAGACTTTAAGAATTAAATTAATGTCTTTATAAGCACTGCTCATATTTAATAGACGTCAAAATTCATCATACAATATCAAATATAAAGACATTAATTTAATTCTTAAAGTCTCTTCAAAGAATTTTTTGAAATTAAAATTGTAGAAGACAACAGATTAAATCTGTTTTGATTTTCATATTTTCCTGATGTTAAGTTTTTTTCTCTATTTAATTTGATACCCGATTTCCTTCCATTCATCAAGCAGAAATGCTCGGACATCTGATTTGTTTTATTCAAGTTCTGAATCCTACGCACTTCGAAACATCAAGTTAAGCATTTAAAGGGTTTTAGAAAAATTTTTCGTCTCCCGATTCTTAGAGGTTTTGCTTCTGGGAGTGTTAAATTGAGATGAAATTTTATCCACCTGTAATCGCTTTGTCCAAGTGTTTTCGGTGTGCATCAAATGATGTAATGATCGTGCCGAAATTAAGTTGTAGTAAATTCGTAGTTTCCTATTTTTATAACAGTTAATGACATTTGCAACACTGTCTGGTCTATTTTTAGTTCACTTATTCAACAATCCTCGCGTTATGTTTTTTGACGCCGCTTGATTATATTTTGTATTTTCATGTAAGTTCGAACCGTATGCAAATATAATTTTCTATAATTATAACTTGGGCGATATAACACTACTTCATTTCTGCATAAAAAGGGGTTTGTGAAGATGAATTTGGTGGGAACTTTTTTTGATTTAACTTTATTAAACAAAAGAAATTAAGCAAAACAACAACGAATAATAATAACATAAATATTTGGTGATAATATATTTAGCGGTTTCGAAGTGGCTTCCTTTGGTGCCGATACAAAGCTTCAGAGGCTTCTTGAAATTTTCGGCAATGGGCGTTAATCGGTCCCATTCCTGGCCCAGGGATTGCTTCAGCGACTCCAAACTTTTGCCCAAGCTCCTTGAAACGGCAAATTGCATCGGACACAACTGTGGGTGTGTAGCGCCTCTTCTTGCTCTTCAACGACATGCATGCAATCGTCTCCTGACATTTTGATTAGAAATTAATCTTCCGGTAGCTTATCTGATGAAGGTGCAACTGTGTATGTTTCTTCTTACCGTCAGGATTATTAAACAGTCTTCAATATGAATTGTAACTCTTCCTCGTATTTATCTATACGTCTATGGTGTCGACTCATTCGATAACACTGATCAACACAAGTTTTCAAATTTATATAACCTCCATTTATCTGTAAACACTTGATTAAACGTCTAGGTACACCCGAAACTAGATCACCTCCATAATTTTCGGTAATTGTAGTCCAGGACTGTAAAACTTACTGAATTAAATCATCTTTATTTCGTAGCGCAGCTCGTTCAACTTCAATCTTCATTAGTACTTATATGTTTTCAATGGGACTAAGATCTGGTGAAGCTGCGGGCCATGAAATGATTGTCTCTTAGTGTTTTTGCATCCAAGCTTGAGTATAGGCTGAAGTATGGCATCTTGCATTATTCTGCTGAATACGCCACCCTTCTGGATATAAAGCATGCGCAGTTTCAAGGGGAAAATCGTTTAGAATGCCACATTACTTTTCACTATTAATGATACCATCAACTATACAGAGAGGCGTAGCACCACGCTGAGATATTGCTCCCCAAACCATTATTTTGGTGGGAAATTTGGAAATTTAAACGGTAACAGGTTATTTTGAGAGGATTTTTAAGTGATTTCCACCAATTTGGAAACAACTTTCATCAGATATAAAGATATTATTAAAATTATCTTCTTGAAAACGTTGACAAAATTCTATCCTTCGTTCTTTTTGTAAAGGTGTCATTATAGGGATTTTTTTTTGTTTCTTTTATATTAAGCCTTGTCTTTTCAGTGACATACGGACGGTTTCTAGACATACTTTTATATTTTCTTGATTTCAAAATCTGTTAGCCAATTTGCGAAATCCCAGGCGCGGATTGTGTCGTCCTAAGGCCAATAAAGCCTATAAATTGTTTTCTTTAATCTTACGCGGTCTTCCTGAAACTGATCTATGCCTCATATCCATGCCATTTTTATCCTCTTCATTGTCGCATATACAGCACTTTTTCCCAGTTCAGTCAATTGTATTTTTTAACGTTTCAAAAACCTCTTCTATACAAATATTCTACCTGTTCCTTTTTTCTAGTTGCGACATTAGTTCATAAATTGTATACCTGTTGACAATCAACAATATTTGACAAATAGTGTATCCATGCAACTTTGGCCATAACCGACTATCGGCACAACCTATTTTATACATTACTTTTGTCTTAAAATGTTACAAAGAAGAAAAATCCGGTGTTTTTTTAGAGTGATAGAACTTTAAATTGAAATCAAACACATTTAGATTAAGATTGAAGCCAGTTTTTTTATTATTTGGAAGATAATTTTATGACATTTATGTTTTAAAAATAATTTCCGGCATATGTCCACCACGACTAGCTCTGAGGAACCTCATTCGACCAGACCAATTTTGGACCACTTTTTCGAGTAATTCAGGCCTTATTTCATCAATAACATGCGTTATGTTGGCTTCCAAAGCGTCTACTGTTTCTGATTTATCAGCATAAACCAATGACTTGACATAACCCCAAAGAAAATAATCCAGTGGAGTTATGTCGCATGATCTTGGAGGACAATTAATTGAACCATTTCTCGAAATAATGTTATCGCCAAATCTTTCTCCCAATAAATCAATTGTTACGGTAGCAGCATGAGGTGTAGCACCATCTTGTTGGAACCAAAACACTTCTGGGTCGGTACCATTCAAATTTTGAAACAAATAATCATTGATCATCGATCTGTAACGAGCACTATTCACTGTAACATTAGCCCCAGCATCGTTTTTAAAGAAATATGGACAGGATGCCTGCAACGTGTAAAGCACACAATGCATTTTTCAGGATGCAATGGAACCTGCAGAAATTCTGATTGTTTTCACTCCATATACGGCAATTTTGCTTGTTTACATAGCCGTTCAACCAGAAATGAGCTTCATCACTAAACACAATTTTACGATAAAAAAGTGGATCAACTTCAAGCTATTCTAGGCCCAATCGAGTGGCTTTAGTTCTTGAATCAGTTGGATCTTGTATGGGTGTAGACCAAGATCTTTACGCAAAATTTTCCATGCGGTGGATGCACAGAGTCCAACTTGTTGTCGACGAGTAGACAAATCTGGATCATCATTAACACTATGACTTACAGCAGCGATATTTTCTTCTGTACGTACAGTTCTTTGTCTTGTTGTTGTTGTTGCATCGAGTAGAGAAAATGTTGTCCTAAATCTATCGATAGTTCGACGAATAAGCTGCTCTGATGGACGATTATGTAAACCATAAATTTCATGAAGTGCTCTCTATACATTTGGCGAATAGAACACTGATTTTGAAAATAAATTTCAACGATTTGTAAACGTTGTTGCTGCGTGAGTCTTTCCTTGATAATTTGTCAAAGCTTACTGAACAGAAATGTCAAAACAATATGGCTTCTACCTTCTGTCAAATCACAGTTATCCCTATCGAAAGTTCGGTCACTCTAAAAATAACACCCTATATATTGAAATTATGAAAAATGATAAATTCTGGATACTTTCTAGACGGACTATACATCTATATAACAATTCTATACTCAAACAAACTTGATAAGGTTTTGTTGGTCACAGGGGCAAATTGCAGACAAGCGCACTTCTCAAACATGTTGGTTTTCATCAGTCGAGTATCTATATTTGCTATATACTTTTTGCCGACAACACTTCGGTAGTGGTTTCTGGCGGGAGTCTTGGGGAACTCCAGGAGACCTGTGAGTAATTGTACGTGAATTTGTTAGTTGGTGTCGAGCTAACAATTTGGTGGTGAATGTTGAGAAGACTGTATTTGTTCATTTTGCTCTTAAAAATAAGGGGATCAGTTCGTTTACTGTGAGAGATGTGGTTTAGATGAGATCACATCTTCTGAGGCGATTAAATTTTTGAGAATTTATGTGAACAGATATTTAAGGTGGAAATCCCATGTTGATGCTTTGTGTAAAAAATTAAACGAGTCATTTTTCGCCATTGTCAGGCCCAAAATGAATTTACCAAGGAGCTGTGTGCTCAATATTTATTATAGCCTAGTATATAGCCATATATCTTACAATATCTTGCTGTGGGGAAGTAGCCCTGATTTTCACAGAGTAGCACAGAAGCGAATTTTGCGTTCGATATTTAATTTAAGGCCATTAACGTCATGTAAGCAAGTTTTTGTTGAAAACCGTATTCTTACTTTACCATGTTATATATATTTTGAAATGTTTAGTGTAGGCCAAGGAAAATGAAGGCGAATGGTTGAAATTATCAAGTCACCATGAATATACTACTAGGAATGCACAAATAATGATGCTCCCTAAGCATAAAACTTTTAAATTCGAATGCTCTCCTTCATATCGAGGCATTAAGTTTTTCAACCTTCATCTTTGAAATCTTTGAATTTAAGAGGGTTTAAGAAGGAAGTCAAGGAACTTCTTTTGGGAAAGGGATTCTATGCAGTTGATGAATTTTTTTGTGATCCCTTGGCGGTTTAGTTTTCCAATTTTTTTTTTCTTTATCTCTTATGACTTATCCTATACACAATGTAGTGTCTTAATGTCTTAATGGATTAAGTAAAATTATTATTATTATACACTGACACTAAGGTATTAATTATACACTAGCGTCATCTAGAGTATACATACAAGACATACTTTCAATTAAAGAAAAGAAATTTATTCTGGGTATTTTCACGTTACAACCGCAGAAAAAACATTCCTCATCTCAAGTCAGACCATAATATGCCGTAATGGCCCTAATTAACATATTCATTTTCAAATAAATTAATGATATTTGGTGCAGATCAGCCAAATTAATTTATTTGAAGATGAAAATGTTGCTGGATTTTTCGCGGGTCTTCTGTTTATTTATTCATATAAACCGTTAGCATAATGTCCCATTCGGATCACTAAGGCACAATAATATTGCCATTCATGTGATATTCTGGAAGTGATTACACATAATAGACGATTAGTTGAAGTCATTGTTCGTTCGTTGGCCAATAAAGTTGCTGTTATCCGAATGACATTTTCCGCTCCCCCCGCTACTATACGAATTAGTTCTGAAACTGTGGTATTACTGAAAGCCATTAAGAACATATCGACTACGGTGAGGCCATCTGACGGTTCAACTGCGTATCTGCAAATTAAATCGATTCGTTTCAGCATTGTATTTAGAATGTCGTTATACAACGTTTTCTTTCAGTCTCCTTGAATGAAATGGTAAACGTTCGAATTGGGTCAAATTAAGTTTTAGTTCAAAGCTAAATGTTTTATTGAATTAAGAAAAGTTCGTCAACGTCGATGGTACTATTTATTGGAGAGTGGATATAGGAACGTATTGAGGTTCCATGCGCCTTGATGAATGTTGCGTATGCAACCCAAGATACATTGGTTCGGAAAGTAGGTTGATTCCAAACGAAGTTTCATTCGTGTACTCGGGAGGGAAGTGACTGATGGGATTACCTTTGACCGGCCCTGAATTAAAGTCAATCGACCGGTCTCTCTGGTGCATTTATATGTAGGAGATCTATTATGGACAAGTCTAATGAAATATTCAATATCTTAATAGGTCGATCCATAGCCGGAGAAACAAGAAAGATATCAATTTTCTTTTGATTAATTTAATGAAACTATGTGTATCATACAAGTATATTTAAGTACTAATAGATGTCCACATATCTATGGTCCCTTTCATAGAAGCGATCGTCTATGCCTATGGAATATGCAGAAAAGTAAATGATCAGCGATTTACTTTCTGGCACCCTGAATATATTATTAACATTATGTCTCTACAACAGTTACAGACAACTAATTAAATAATATGCATATAGGGCTGAAGGACCTTAGGTCTATTGCCCTTTTGCTATGAGCAATGATCTTAATATAAGTCATATTAATAATAAGTTCGAATTCGACATTTTCAGAAAACCTACCAATACTGATACCATAATCCATTCAAAATCCAATCAGTCATGGCAAATTAAAATGTCAACATTCCATAGTTTCATTCATAGACTTATGAGCATCCCCTTGAACGAAGTCAATTTCCGAAAAGAAGTCGATATAATTGAAACTATAGCGGTGAACAATGGCTATAGAACTGAAATCATTGATAAAATGATTAAAAAAAAACTTATTATTATCACAATATTAAAAAAAAATTATATCAATATAAATGATCCTTATTATGAAAAGAAAATGTGCTTTTCAATGGCTTATATAAAAGGTTTCAGCAGTAGGATCTCTAATGGTCTTCGTAAAATGGGAATTAATTCTTTAGCAATAAATAGAAATAATTTAGCTAAGATGTTGGTGAACAATAAAGAAAGGAACCCCAAATTTTCGGAATCGCCGATTTATCAAATTAAATGTGATGTATATATATTGAAAATTACTATGAAGAAGTATTTGCATATTAAATATAACAGCTGGAATTAACTCTCCAGAACCTCAACAGATTTCAATCTAAATAAATCTCATGAAAACATTTAAAATTAAATTTCAAAACATGTCCTACATATACATGTATCACTTTATACGACATATATATTATTATCACAAGTGGAAATTAACTAATAAAAAATCAAAGAAATATAAAATAATGACCAAATTATTTAGACATTACCTTATACATATATGTTTCGATTGAATATAAAAGAATCACAAGTTCCATCACAAAAAAATGTTCAATATATAATCAAAAAAGGCCTTTTTTTATTTTCCTTTTTTAAAGAATACATAGCACTTATATATGTATATAGGCCTTTTTGAATTAAATGTTCAGCGAAACAAGTGCAGTAACACCTATCGAATTTCAGCTTTATTGATTTTATTTCTCTTTTTAATAGCCATTTATCAATATTTGTATTTGTTGAATAAAAGATTAAAGTTCACAATCCTTATTAATGATATTTGGTACAGATCAGCCGCATTAATTTATTTGAACAAAAGTTGACACTTTCAGAGCACACAGAAACTGTATTGATGATTAAAGTAAAACAACTTAATTTCCGCTAATTTATTTAATTTCAAAACAATTGTTTCGTCATGACAACATGATTTCTTAGGTGAGTATGGTCGAAGTCATGTTGTCATGACGAAACAATTGTTGTGAAATTTAATAAATTAGCGGAAATTAAGTTGTTTTACTTTAATCATCTAGATGTATTTCCGACAAGTAGAGACCAATACAATCAAACATTAGAAACTGTATTGTTTACATTTCAGCGAAATGACAGATACTGAAAAGAAAGCCTAATAATGACACTTCAAAATGAAGGTGTTGCCATTTGAAACAAGGGAACGATAAACTAGTAGAGTTATCAAAACTGCATAAATTTATTTCTACTACTAACACAACAAAATTAAAAAGTACTACTACTTTATCGTAATTTAATGATAATTCTTCCAGAGTTACAGGACTAAGACAACCCAGGAATGGTACTACAGCGTATTAAATTATTTATTAGTTACTATAAGCGTAGCAAAAACAAATTTTGTTATGATACTTTTATTGAATGTTATTTTTTCGCTGCAAAATAACGTTTTCATTCATCTTACTTCAAATATTGGTGTGGAATATTTCGATATTCTTGTTATATGCACTTCACTAGTTATGCAGTGTATAAAATCAAACTTATTTGATTCTATTTAATTGAAATATTTCATTTATTTCCAGGTTATCTTCATAACAGAGTACATGTCATCTGGTTCCTTAAAGCAGTTCCTAAAAAGAACCAAACGTAACGTAAAGAGACTACCGTTGCAAGCCTGGAAACGATGGTGCACCCAGATCCTCTCAGCCCTAAGGTAAATATTCTTTCGATCACTGTGTTCAACCTGGGTAACACACGATTTCGCTGTCCTACTTTAACATTGCCCTGATTTCTAGTGTATATTTGTCGCATATTGTCTAGTTTTAAGTGTTTTTTATGCCACGACAACTTGCTCTTGTAAGTACGTTGGTTGTCGTGGATATTTCTAATGGTTAATATTATATACTGATAATTCTATTTATGCTATTATTGTATATCATTGCATTTCATGTATTTTATTGTACCTAATACAGTGTGTTCACAGTTTCATCATAAAGGTAAGTGAGTAAATGAAATTGTACATTTTGACTAATATTTTTTTTACAAGATTATTTTTCAAGGCAGACTCAAAGCAGTGGTTCAGTATGGTTTCAATTCTCTTTCGGTACGTTCAGCTATTTTTGAAATACGCTGCTGCTTGGGTCTGCCTAGAAAAGATCAACACAGTGCAGCGAGATCAGAAACCACGGGCAGCATCCTCAGTTCTATGATCTGCAGTCTGTTTTCTTTCCAGTTACTTGCATTCCTGTTCGCCACCAATCATCCATGGCAATCTGACCTGTGATACGATATTTATACAGCACAATGGCCTCGTCAAAATCGGATCAGGTAATCAAACTAACTACGACAAATAAAAAATGCAAAAATTAAAATTTTGTCTCTCTCCCAAAAATTATTGTATGCTCTCCATACTATCAGAAATGAAAAAAGTACGATGCCTTTTTTTGTCGATGGAGACTCCTAAGCTGTATAGTTCTCTGTTAACACCGACGGATCGTTGCGAGCTCCGCAGATTCTAACATCTCACATCTTAATTCTGATTTGTACAGTTTTTTTAGACTTTTTTGCCATGGTTATATTACTACCTTACTCAATCATTTCATTGCTTGGTGTTTAACTGCATCCTGTAGGATTAATATATGAGGTGGGAGAATTTCTGCGTTGCTCATACAGGGAAAGCCAAGTGGGTGTGCATTAATCCATCCTTAAATACCAGGTTTTTGCAGGGATTGGACATTGAGGTCGCTCCTAGCAGGCACTTAAGGCGTTTAATGTTGGATATTCTGTAAAATGTACTACCCAACGTCTTACCCTAATCATCTTCGATGAACGTCAAAGGATCTATTCAACTTCTTGATCTTGAATTTTGTTGATGTGGACAGTACTAATAGCTTTTGCTATTATCAAAACGAAGGATTAAAGAAGTCATCTATTTGAATTGAATTAACTTCAATTCAAATGACACCTTGTAGTTGAAAACATTGTTGAATACTGAATACCCTTCTTCAAGATACGAAGTATCGAAAACAGTTGAATACATCCAATTCAAAATTATTTATTATTTTTGAAAATTAGTTATCTTTTCGGCATTGCGAAATGATAATTTTATTATCGAGAATGGTTGATGGTCCGATTCGTTGCTAATGGTTTACTATCAGCCTCTCATTTAGCTAGAAACTTTCTGAACTGATTGTCGTTTCTCCCTTTTCTCTAGTGGCTCCTGATTCCATCAATCATCATGTTAAAACATGCCAGGATAATTTCAAAAATATGCATTTCATCGCTCCAGAACACCCTAGTAAGTAACAGGAGTTAGGAGACTTGTACAAAAATTACTTGCATGCTTTTGTTATATAACAAAAATATTGTGGTTTTTTATTTCTTTCTGTGATCTCCTTGGGGGATAGTTCTAAAAGTAGCCAACTTAATACAAGAATATTAGATGAAATAGTATGTTGCTTTGTGATAGTTCATTTCGAATGAAATAAAAAGATTACTTTGTTTTCTAACTTATTAAATAGTAACCCAAGTTTTGTAGTGTTGCTACATTTTCAAACTGTGAATTATGAGTTGTGTCTAATGACGTTATATGGAGCAATGTTTCTTGTTAATATCCGAAGTGGAGAATTCCAGAGGTCAGTCTCTTCATTTATTATTTATTCCATTACTTAAAGATCTATATTGATTCCAAGATGGCCAGTTTTTTGCCTTTTCATTCCAAATGTGCAGGCCTTCCAGATTATCTAATTCTGGGAAGATATAAATATCAGATCAGAGTAAGCATGAGAAATTATAAAAGAAACATTGACAGTAATATCATTAGTGATCCCATTACATTCTGTTCATTTATGAGAGAAAAGTCAGTCGTTGGGAATTGACTTTGAATAATGAGGAATTGTCTGACGAACAGTCTATTACCAATACTTTTGCGCAATATTTTGAATTTGTATTTGAACCAAGCTCTCTCAACCATCATTTTGACTGTTGTATGGGCGGTTTTAATTTCCACAAATATCTGATTACGTGTCTACTTTCCAGTATAAGAAGTCTGAAGCCTAAGATAACAACTGGCCCAGATAACAGACCATCATTTCTCTACAAGGAATGTAGCAATGTTTTGATTAGCCCTTAATATATTTTTAATTTAGACATAAAATAGAGGTATTGTTTTTAATATCTGTCTTCTCTGAACATATATCGGAGACAAATTTAGTAAAACAGCAGTTTGATGTCATGTGTAACGATGGTTCAAGTGCATACGACAAAATGGATTGTGGTTTTCTGTTAAATAAACTGTTGTGCAATGAATTTTCAACTAAGGTATTAGTGTTTCTAAATTTCTACTTCTGCTCAAAAGTTCAAAAAATGAAGATTGGTAATATTTTGTCCTACCAGTATATTGCTACCTGTGGTGTGCCCCAAGGTAGTATATTGGGATCTCTTTTGTTTTTAATTTTTATTAACGACGTGACTGAGAGTCTCAGGACTTGCTTGGGATAGTTGTTTCTTGATTACTTTAAACTCTTTTAGAACCATTAATAATATAAATGATTTCGTTGCTCTTCAGAGAGATTTCAATGCATCCTTGAACTGGTTTAGGGATAATAGGATGGTTATTAATACCGATAAATGCTATGTTGCTTCCTTTTTCCCGAGGGTCATGCAGTATTGGAAACTATTACATTGGAGGTTACAAAGTTAAAAGTGTAGGGACGTGGTGTTTCAGGACAAAGTACTTGGATTTGTTATATGTAATAGAACAGTTCTTAAAATTCAAACGATCATGAAGCTTTATACTTCTCTTGAGACCACTTCTAAAGCATGCCTCTAACATCTAGGCAAAAAACTATTATTCCCACAATGAAATTTAAAGTCCAAAAACGCTTCTACCTTATGTGTATGTTAAAAAGAATGTCATATTCTATTCTTTTATGTCATTCTCTCATGCTGTAATATTTAAATATAATATTTTGCCATAAATAATTTAAAATACTCTTGATTATGGTTTGATGGGGGTGTGAAGTTTAGGGTACCCAAAATTGACTCTAGAATTTTGTCATTTAAGCTCACAGTTTGAAATAGTAGTAACACTGAAAAACTCTTATCACTGTGTAACTATTTAATAAAAATTGATAGAAAAGAAATTCATTTTGTACTACGAAGTAACGGACTACTCATATTTTTATATAATCATTCTTTTTAAACAACCTATACTTTAGGTTGGATACTTCCTCAAATTAACCCTTTTTATGTATATAATTCAATATTTACCTTATAACCTCGAAGAATTTCAACTTGATTGAGTATGTGTGATTGAATATTATTAATTAAAGGTAACATGGGTCCTCCTATGGATATCTACTCCTTTGGAATGTGCGCCCTTGAGATGGCTGCTTTGGAAATATTCGGCAACGGGGATTCGGGCAACAAAGTGACAGAGGAGAACATCAAGAAGACTATTGAATCACTGGAGGATGAACAACAGAAGGATTTCATTCAGAAATGCCTACAGCAAAATCCAGAGGATAGGCCTACAGCCAAGGACCTTCTCTTTCATTCACTGCTATTTGAGGTGCATACCCTTAAGCTGCTAGCTGCTCATTGTTTGGTTAGAAAGTCTGGTGAGTTCTTCATAATATCAATTTTCGTGTTTAGTTATAAATTGATCTTTTACGATAAATACATTGCAATAAAGAAGCGTAAATGGATTTATTGATCTCAGCTGTCTTACCCATAGACATTTTTTAATCGAGGAGATTCTCTTTGGCAGATTGACTAAGTATCAATCTCACTTTTGAAATACATATTTCGTTTGAAACTTATTCAAATAGGTTAATCATACATGTTTCTAAGTTGTACGTGTTATGTTTGATTTGCATCAGTACTGATCTAAAATTTCAGAAAATAATTGTCTGTAGGAAAAGGCGAAGTGGACTTTTTGAAGACGTATTTTGTTCCATTACAAACATTAATGAACATATCCCCTCATTTCTCAAAAATACTGTTTTGTTCTCGATTAGATACAAAAAATAGATATCAACTATTCTACTTATTTATGTTATATTGTAAAGGCTATTATTTTTAGAGATGAAGAAATTGAAGATGGCTACACTGTTTTCTGTGACAGCCGATTTGACAGTTTTTGGTGGTTTTGGGCTTAGTTTGGTTTGGTAATTCAACCTCGCGCTGGAGCAACCTTTGCAACTTTTTCAAATTTATTCAGAAAATAAAATGTATTAATTCGAGAAATTCATCATATTCAGGGATGAATAAACTGTATACATAACGTATAGTAAACTAAAGTAAAAGTTGCAACTTTACTAAAAACACCAAATAATAAATTTGGTTATTATAATCAAAGAAGGAATCTTGAAAATGTATTCATTATTTTATCATGGCTATGACAAAATTTACTTTTACTAAAGGTAAAGAAAGGGCTCCTGTAATATTCACAATAATTATTAACATATATGACTAGTTGCGAAAAAATTTACGGGGTGATTCCTTGTCAAAAAATAGGGTGGGTCTTCCATATAAACTTAATTTTTTTGAGCCCCCCTGCTTAGTAACAGCCCCCTAAAGGTGGCGCCCGAAAAACAGTTTTCAATTTTTTTCTTGAAAACCAAAAAACTGACAAGAATAAAATTAAGCAGACATTTTATGCGGGAGAGAAGGCACTCAAAAAAATTTTTGGTTGTGTTCCCCTATGACTGTAAAGGGTAGGAAAAGCCACCCCTAAGCCTTCTTTCGCGAGAAACTGTTTTCCATATTCCTATTTCACAATAAAAAAAAATATTTTGGATAGCTTGATCCATTCTTAACAAATAAGGTCTCTTGTAATTTCTTGCTGAAATTCAAGGTTTTTGAGAAAAAAAAATTTATCAACATGATAGCGTGAGTCGTAGAGGCTGGAATTATTTCCGAACTAGAATTTATCTAGTAAGCGGATGTCATTTTGTTAGGACAACAGATTAGTTTTGATTAACTTCGATTCAGTTACAATTATTGTCAGTTTTTTTGTTTTTAACAAAAAAATTGAAAACTGTTTTTCGGGCGGCATCTTTAGGGGACTGTAACTAAGCAGGGGGGCTCAAAAAAATGAAGGTTATATGGAAGATCCACTCCTTTATTTGACAAGGAATCACACGCTAAATTTTTCCGCAACTATTCATATGTGATAAAACTTGAAACAATTTATTTTCAGTGAAGAAATCATGAAATTCGGACATATAATTTGCAAGAAGATCATATTTCTATACATTACATATACTGGGTGTTTGTGAAAGATGAGAAGATAGAATTCCGCAAAATAAATCTTTTCAACAAAAATTTTCAAGGGGATAAAGATATAAGCCCTTTAATTCGAATTCGATTCCGTTAGGTTCTGTTAGTTCTGGCAACGACAGTATAATCAAGACCAGCAAGTGTCAAATGAAGCATTGAAGCGAGGTTACGATTTCAACGTAAACCATTCAAAGAACTTATAATTTTTTTTGCTTTCGTTAATTTGTCAAAAAATGCTGCATATTTATTTGAATGAAAAGAGGTAATACGACTCTTTACGTGTGTCCACGTAAAATCGGGAGTAACATGGGTCATCTACAGTTTGCATTTTTGAAGTAGTGGTTATTTCGAGTCTGGCAGCACTTCTTTCGTTCGTGTTTTGACAGAAAATTAGTTTAATATTTGACATTAACGAAATAGGTCGATTTACGCTTGAACAAAACTGGAAAATATTAAAAAATTTTGGCGAATCTTCTATCCAAACTAATAGAAATTTATGTGGAAATTTCAATAGAAATTAAATGCCCTCTCGGCAATTTGCGGATCAATTTGTTTGTGAAAACTGGATTGTTATTTGATAAAACGAAACCGTTCACGTTCTCGTTCACCTGAAAACTTTGCTGCTGTAGCCCAGAATATGACTGAACATCCAGCAACATCAACTCGTCATCGTGCTCAAGAACTGAACATTTATCTCACTTCTCTAAGGAGAATTACTTAAAGACCTCGGTATGAAGGCTTACAAAGTTCAGCTAATGCAAGAAGTGAAGACTCGTGACCATCCGATGCGTTTCCACTTCGCTCAATGGGCTAATGATCGCATGGCCGAAGATGAACATTTTCCGATGAAATGAAGCCCATTTTCACCTCGGAAGTATTATTTTTTGTGGGGATCCGTTAAGGATAAGTGTTACACCAGGTGTCACCAGAAACGAATGATGCCTTGAAACACGAAATCGAAGTTGCCATAAACGAGATTAAGCCCTAAACAATCGACATTGTCCCCTTCGTCCCCTTACCTACTGTGCGCTAAGGTTGTCGCTCCATCTTTTTCTAGGCCTACCCCGATCTCTGTGGCCTAGTGAAGATTTGGCACGTGCTATTCTCACAATTCTTGCATTGCTCATTCTGTCTATGTGTGAGTTCCATTCGATCTTTCCTCTTAGTGCCCATTCGTTGATGTTTTCCGTTTTACAGGTTCTTCGTACATTTTCGCTTGTTTCTCTGCCCAAGAGTGTTTTTCCGGCAATCCTTCTAAGTACCTTCATTTTTGTTGTCTCTCGCAATCGTTTAGTCTTTGCAGGATCTGGTCGTGTTTCCGCACAATATGTCATAATATGCCTGAACGTCGTTTTGTATATTCTGGTTTTGGTTTCAGTTCTTAAATTTTTGTTGCGCTTTATTGTGTCGTTTAAACAAGGTCTTGCTGCCTTCGTTGTTTGCTCTCTTACCTCTTCCTCAATATCGCCATATCCCGAAACTTCTATGCCAAGGTATCTAACTCTCATTTCCTGTTAGATAATTCACCGTTCTACTTCAAGTTTGCATCTAATGGGCCTTTTTGGATGTTGTCATACATTTGGTTTTGGCTGCAGATATTTTCATATTTCGCCTTTCTAGTAAATTGATGTAGGAGTCTCTGTAGGCCGTCTTCACTCTCAGCAATCAACACTGCGTCATCCGCATAACACATCTTCCCATCCTGCAGTCTGCGTATTTTCCGTATAATCTTATCCATAATTATGTTGAATAGGAGAGGTTTGATAAGTTCTCCCTCCACTTTTGTCTGGATTTGGTTAACTGCATATTGTTTTGATTAGTTTATACGGTATATGTCTTTTATACAGAAGATGGATAACATCCCGCAGTTCTACTCTATCGTACGTCTTCTCCAAGTCTACTAAACATATATAAGCTGGTTTATTGTACTCAATCGATTTTTCTGTTATTTGCCTTATTACATCGGTACAAGATCTTCCGGACCTTATTGTTCGTCCATCAGGTTTGTTAAACTGTTCGTTCATCTTGTGGGTAATGATTTTAGTGACGAGTTTCAATGTGGTTCTTAACATGCATCTATAATTTTCTGGGGATTTTTTGTCTCCTTATTAGTGGTGCTGGTGCGCCATTCATCTGGTGTCCTAAAATCTCTTGGGTCAGAATTGTTAGTTGTTGTAAGAGGCTTTGTCCACCATATTTTAACAACTCATTTGCCATTTCGTCTTGACAAGCCCTTTTTCCGTTTTTTAGTTTTTTGAGAGCTAGCTCTACATCAGAGATATCGATTGTAATATGTTCGTTGGTTACTATGATGGCTTCCGTTTCTTCTGCCCTATACAAATCAGGTGAATTCTACCAGAATAGTTATTGGCTATTTGAGGAAGGCCTCTTTTCCAAGTGACTACCAAGCAGTCTCCACAGTCCACCCAGAGGTAGAAAGTGTGATAAGGATTACGCCATATCATCGCGCTCGGCGAGAACCCCTCCGAAGAGATGAACCCACCAACTTCCAGTTTGGGCCCCGACTCGAAAGTCAGAACCGTCTGACTGGTAGCAGCGAAGCACTATCCAACCTCTACTGGCTCAGCAGGTCAGTACCCGAGTTGGTTTGAGACGCAACTCACCCGCCGGAGGGAATTCTTATCCATCCACCCGAACGCAGTCCCATAAACTAAGATAAACTCAAGATTGACGACTACAATTGATCCTGGTACGAGCACCGTCTAGCGGACTATACGTCCTGACCCACCGAACCCATGTGAAGTCATTTGATTGATCCTGGCGTCAAGCACTAATGGCGGAGCCATTCCGTCGAGATCCACAAACCCTAAATAGTTACGCACAGATCCAGGGGCCAGGACAGGCCGGTCGAACCGTCAAGTCCCGTTAAACCCCGAGTCGTTTCATGAGAATATCCCGAAAATGGGGGTCTGCGAACAGATAAATGAAATACCCCCCTAGTCCTGCATGCGGACTTTCAACCACTGCCCCCTCGAGTCCAACACCAATTGGGGTGGCCAGGTGGTACAAGTAACACCTGAGGGCAAGCCCACCCCCCCGAGGTAACGCAGTATGCTACATAACGCACTCGGCCATTACACAGAATCCGGAGATTTATACTGCGCCCTATACAAATCAGTCAGATACTTAACCCAAGTTTCTTTTGGTATGTGACTAGTTTCCACTATCTCGCTGATCTCTTTTCCCTGTGTTCTGATGAACCGCCATGTCTGTTTTTGAAAACCATAGAAATCATCTTCCGTTCGTTTTGAAAACCTTTCCCAATGCTCGTTCTTTATTTGGCTCACCATTGTAGAAGTTTCATTTCGCATTGTCCGGTGGTATTAATATGATACCGGTGTTCGAAGTGTTCTGTAGTTAAGGTAGGCCTGCTTTGTCTTCTCACATTGCTCTTTGACTTCCCTTCTAAACCATGGTGTCTTGGTTGCTTTACCCGATTCTTGTTTGAGGTTCGGGTGCCAAGAGCTTCAGTTGCAGCTTTAATATTTTTCTTTATTTTACCCCAGCTTTTGTTGATATTCTCTCCGATAATAATGGGGTTCAATTCTTTTTTTTTTTTTAATAACTCATAACTTCGAAAAATATTCATTAGTTTTTTTATTTACATCAAAAATACAAGCGTGCTTAAGTTCCTAACAGCTGATCATGCCTTTTAAATATTTTTGCGCGCTACTTCCAGGGAAACAGAATGCTGTTGTTTCGCCCATATATCTGTAATTTTCGAATTTTGAGCCAAAAACTGTCTTAATGGACTAAATACCGCGGTTGAGAAATGTTTTTCTAATACTCAGTATAAATTTCGAATTTCAAATCTGATCTTCAACATCCTTGGGTTTATCTGATCGACTTTTTGGCAGCGCTTCAACTTGATAAATATTTTTGAGTAATATCTATTGCCTTGGCGCGTTATATTTGCAAGAGTTTAGTGGTGGTAATAGTTGCAGTAAACAAGTGAAATTCGCTATTTGTTTTGTGGAATTACCAATAAAACGTTGGAATCCGACTATTATTCGGTTAATTTTAGATATTCGGATATATTGTCCCAATGATTTTTATCTATTTTTAAATCTTGGATGAGCGGTCAGCTGGTGAGGTCATCTATCAAGTTTTTTTGGCCTGAATTTTTAAACTAATTATTCCGAATCATGTGAATATTAAATCCATCTTAATGTTTGTATTAACTCCCAGAATTCACCAAAATACTGATGACGTCAGTTTCTTGTACAAGTTGAAAATCGTTATTTAGTGCTAGGAGTAATTCAGTTTTCTTTTTTACTCCACTATTCATATTTCGAACTGTGTTGGTCTTTACTTGATGGAAATTCATTGCACACTAATTAAATAAAACACATATACGAGTATGTTGATTTCTGTTCATTAGGAAAATGGATTAAACAGAAAATTACTTTTTTCTGTCACTATTTTATTGTTAAAAATACATTGCACGAGTTTCGTAGTCTTACTACATTTTAGAACTGGTGTATAACAAGCTGTATTTCATAGGTTTTTATATATTTATGTTTGTATATTTAATACTTACTAGAAACTTTGCTTGTAGCAAATTTTTGAGCCAGTTGCTTGAAAACATTTGAAAAAGCTACAATGTAACGAAACGCGTTGTTATTCGTAATATAAGTCAACATATATGTGTATTATTCAATTAGTGTACTATTCATAAAAATTAATAAATATAATCAGAATTTTCAATTGGGTTTTCTAATAAATATAAATATTTCTATTCACTTGCATCAGTCAATTAAAATACGAAAAATATGATCCAATTAAATTGCAATAAAATATAAGAATAATATCAGAACAGGCAGTTTATCATATTAACCTTGCATAGGTCAATAAAATTGAACATATGATGGATGTACCAACCAGACTGTCTGGCAGTTTTTGGCTTTAAATGGTTAGCAACAATATATTTCATGCGATTTGTGAATGTTCAATTCATAGATCTACTGGCAAAGTAGCCAGTTCTAGCATTGAAAAAATATTCGTGAACCGTCAATAGAGTTGAAGTGTTAATAAAATTCAGGTATCATCTGGTGTTCTTCAGGGATCATTCATAGTACCCAAAATTATCCGTTCGCGCGCGTTATTTTCAGTTTAAACGCTAAGTGAAAAACATATATACAAAATTTATTCAATGTTTTCGTGCTCAAATTTTTTTAAAGGTATGTAAAGTTAATGATTTTTCCATGTTAAATGGATTATTTCATTCTATAACAAATTGAAAAATTTTTTCAACTAATATATTTATTCAATTTGTTACTGATAATACACAGTATTTGCTGGACATGGAAGTTTGTGAGGTATATGCTTAGTAATTACTTAATTGTTGTAAATATTCTGATCGGCATTTGGGTAAAAATTTTGCCTAAATAAAAGCCTTATTCAGAGAGATTCATTTCATAATTGTTTAAGAATTTGAGAGAGAATTTGATTGGCGTAATATATAATATAATAAAAATAATCGTAAAATACTGTCAACACCACCCTCACTTTTAATTGACATGGACGTACTTTATTGATACGTATTTTGGATTCGGTTCGCCGCCTTATCTATAACTTCAGTGCTTCCACACATAAAATTACATTTGAAATGCAAAATTTAAGACAGATTCTTTGTTCAGTTTTAACATCCATTGTAAAATTCGCAAAACACACCTGAGATGAACTGACAAGATGGAACACTGCAAACAAACTAAATGACAAAGGACGCTCAAATTCTACGTGTGTATAAAGGGCAGTTCTGCCAACTTAGACACAAAAGAAGTTTCGATAATAACTTAAAGTGGGCTTTTTAAATGATCACTATTTTCTTGACTGAATGAGTACTACTTTTCTTGAATGTTTAATAAGTTCTAATGAAACTAAAGTTAAAATTGTTCAATAACATGATTTTTGCGGTAGCAAAAAATGTTATAATTATCATTTCCACTGAACTACAGTAAAGTTTATGTAATTGTAAATACATAAATAATATGCATGTATCATATTATTCAAACATTCATCACGTAATTTTAGAATTAAAAAAATTATTTGTGCCAATTATCGATACATTAAAGCAGTAAACGTCATGACAGCTGACCATACAAAAGATAGTTCAAAAATGTTCTTTTTAAAATCGAAAGGATTTTTTCCGGTTGGTACTGCAAAAAAAAAGTGGGTACGAGTCGAAAATCGAAAGACCAATCTAACTGATAAAAGCATTTTTCGTTTATTTGCTATGAACGAAAAATTCTCATTTCCCAATTTTGTCCGGTTTTCAGAGATGAGAGACAATGATTACACACACGCTCTCCCTCGTACCGTTTCATTTGACCTACCTGCTTATTGAACTACCCGAAAAAATGCTATCATTAATCAATTATGATGATCAATCTACTACACTACATTAAATTAACTTAATTCAACGGACTTACACATAATGAAAAATCTACTCTCTTGAATTTGTTGGAAGCTTGATATATTAAAGGAAATCTTCAAGAAAATTGGATCAATTGAGTTTTGGCATAGTTAGACCTGGGCGCCTATCATTTCTTCCAAATATGTATTTATCGCATCTTGAGCCGAAAAGGTCTATAAGGATTATGTTAAACGTACTATACAAGTACGCGTTTGCTCCCAGAGGACAAAAAACAACAACGAATTAATGAATTGGAGTGCTGTTTGAAGCTCTTTACGCGTGTGAAAAGGATTTTTTTGCGTCCATACATAATAATTGAAGAAATTTAATTTTATCATGATACGCCGGAGTTGAAAAGTGCGTCAGATCTAACTTCTACCTGTCCGCAGGTCTCAAAGAGATTTAGCTCCAATGATGAGGTTATAGCCGCAACTAAAGCCTATTTTGAGACTAAAGACAAATCGTTCTATAGGAAAGCTATTAAAAGTTTTGAAAAACATACCGCTTACTTTCAGGACTTAATGATCCAGTTGTTGAGTCTCACGAATCAATTCGTACCATTTTAAACGATTATTTAGGCATGAAACGTGTTGCCGCTTGATTAATGCCGAGAGACCTGAATTACAATGATATCATTTTGAACTAATTTCCGACCAAAAACTCAACAGATCCTATCGAACAACGGCCGTATGCCCCTGATATGCCTCCGGCAAACTTTTTCTCTTCTAAAACTTAAATCGGCACCTCGAGGTACCCGTTTAAAGTCGAGAGAAGACTTAAAAGGGAATTCGTGATAAGTACTGATTTCGATTGTCGAAAATGCGTTTAATTGATAATTGGATTATTCGGAAGGGATCTTCTTTAAAGGCGATACAATAAACTTGGATGAATAATACATATTTTGTATTTCATTGGCCGATTCACGGTACGTTTTTGCAACTGAAATATTTCATTCTGAGAAAGACTGAAAGACTTCTCCCTAACGCATAATTTTGCACCAATGTATTGATAATTTCCCCGCGAATTTTCCTGATCGCGTCGCCTATTTACCGTTTCTGTGAGTGTTCATTTCTAAACGCTTTGTGTGCGGTAAATATTTTGATACCGACTTATCTTATCATGCCGTGTAAAGCAGTTATTGAAAAAAGGTAATCACCAACTACTCCCCTCTTTTAACATTGCAATCCGACAAATTTTATGTCGTCATGTTAAACAAGCTCCGCTTGTTATTGCTGGTTTTACAAGTACCAAGAAATAATAAACAAAGAAAGATAACCACTTAATTTGAAGGTGTGAATTTTAATGATCGGATTTGTTTTTCAGCCAATATTTCCGAAACTATAACGGATGAGCTGATGCAGAGGTGGTATGGACCCGATGTTATAGTGGCAGAGGTGAATAGAAATGGTCAGGTTCCTATTCAAATGAAGATGGCCGATGTCCAGAATACGGAAAAATTGGAAAAATTTGTCGAGGACGTCAAGTGAGTATTTTTTATACTTTATCCCTTTTTTGTGCACTCATACCAGATGTCCAAATGGGTACGTAATAGGATAGTGTAGAAGTTAACTTATAAAGGGATCAAAGACGTGGAGGAAAGGATTCATTCTGACAGTTGCGCTGTCATAACACTTTGTTTGGGGAAATACCAATAAAGAAAAGTACAGGAAGAAAGAGAACTAAAAAAACCAACAGCACTCTGACGGAATATTTTCAATTTGAACAATTTCCACAAAATTCATTCGAAATTTTGACACTGAGAAATAAGAACTCATCTTAACATAAGCAAAAGAGCGATCGCAAAGGAGTGCTTAAGGCATAAATTCATAAAAGCTATCTCAACTGATTGAAAGTTCAAGAAGGGGGGGCCATAATAAATCATTAAGTCGCCATGTACTAATATCTAATTCCTAGTAATGAAGGATCAAAAAGTCAGCCCATAATTTGTGTTGCAGTGTCTTCCGAGTATGCAGAAATTTTCTTAGTCTTCTTCTCAGGATGTTCCAAATTGCTTGATGCGTAAAAGATCAAGGTGGCTATGGCAAGATATTGACATGATCCTCTTAAAGTTGGTGCATAGAACGTCTTGCAATATGAGAATGGGCCCTAGCTATTGGAAAAGTGATCCTCCAACTGCTGCAAAAATGGAATACTCAGTAATTCATTCACATATTGCTGGATTTTCATTTTCTCCAATGAATACCAAACTACTGAAATCAAGTGCACACTTAGGTATTCATTATTGAATACCATCTCATTTAACTTCTCATTTCAGGGCAGTTACAACCTACAGCTCTTCAAATGTTCATGTTGAGCTGCTAATGATAAAAGATATGGTTGATAGCATTGTAAGCTAAAAGTTCCATTTCTGCAATAAAGCTATTGAAGTGTTACAGAATGACCTTAATTTGATTGGCAATTTATCTGGTATTGGAGAATTTCTCCTTTGTTGTCATAGGTGAAAGCTGGTGGTCCTGCACATTAGTTATACTCCAACGTTCCTAACCCTTCCTCTTTTAAGCCTGATAGTAGCATCTGATGGTTTATGCAATTTGTAATTAACCTATTCTGAAAATCACCTAATGCAAGACCATAATGTGACCCTTATTGAATTTGTTTAAATTGGTATTCTTTTCAGCATTTACACTTTAGGCATGCAACATATACCTGAAAAAACTGTGAAAACTTTCAGATGCTACTTTTCAACATTTCTGACAAGTTTGATCAAAAAGTTCTACCCCTTCAGTGCTTTATTAAATTTACTCGACAAAATCGATTAATCATTAAATTTTCACAGGAATGGGATCTATCCTTTGACAGCCTTTGGTGCAAAACTGCCTCCCCCACCCAGATCTAGAGCTATTTCACCAGAAATGGCTGAATCTGTAAAATCTGTAACCCCAGAACCTGTAGACATAGAAAATAGGAAGATTATTAACATGATGTGCGATGTTAAGTCCAAAGAAGAAACCTGTGATTTAGTTGTAAGTATGACATTCAATCGTTTGAGCAGAAATTAATGTTCATGGATGGTAGGCAGTAGCTGAAACTTTTCAGAATTATATGTGAAAAAAAAGGTTTTTATTTTCGTCGTTTTTTTTTATGAAATTCTTCACATAAGTGTCTGATGAAGAGGCATCAAGTTTTGAACTGTCCAACTTTAAGTGTTCATTTGTGCAGACACAAGTAACAGTTGAGAGAAAACTATAAGACGCAAAATAATTATCATGTTTACAAGTCTGAAGTTACACCCAATTCAATTTCTGGATATAATATAATTTTTTTTCAACTATAAAACACAATAAACAAAAGAAAAACCCTTTCTACTTGAAGAAAACAGGTTTCCTAATTAGACAGACTAATATGCTGCCATCTGCATACTAGATGCCCATTAGGAAAATCTGGTACAATTAGAACCAAAAGTTAAAAACTGCCTGACTTCTTGCTTGTTAATGAATCAGAGTAATGGCAGATGTTATCCAAACATCTGAGGAGTATAAACTATGGGAACAGAAAGTTTTTCCCTTTCTGCAATATTGCAATATTTTTTATGCCTTTAATAGCTCTACGTTGCATGAAACTTTACCCCCATTATCAAACTATTCGTTGATCTGTGTTATCAATTGGATCTGGCGAACTTTTTTGTATTGGTCCTGCTACATGGCTTCTTACACAATATGAAACCTTCCCAAATCCTTCCCACTGATTCCTACGACATCATCACAGAGGTGGGATGCTCAACTCTTTTCACTAAACAGTCTGTATGGTATTTTTCTTGTGGTCGCTTCCGAAAAAATTGAGCTATCTCATACATTGTGTATGAAGTTGCTTCTTCAATAAAACAAACCTGAAATGTTCAAAAACTATTGTAAAAAAAAAACTTTCAATCTGTCAGTTTTCAAGAGAAAGTATTTTGTTACAATTTGGTGTGTCATGTCTTTTTAATTGATCTTCGACATTTAAACTCCTTGTCATGCATATTTCTTTGTATCGTAGCCATAGATACAGAATGGCCTGCTTCTTGAAATTTGTTTTTAATTTCACAGTGGCTTGCCCTTCTATATTTCAGAGCCACATTCTTCAAAATTCGCTGTTTCATAAGTGTTATTGAAGGTTTTCAACGACCCTTCAGAACAAACTCAACAGGTTATTTGCTTAGAGTTTTTGACTCAAGCGTTGAACTGTCGATTGAGAAACCCCACACAGCAATACGTCTTTAGCTGAATAGCGCAAGATCAGACGATTTTTCTTCTCTACTCCTCCCCATTTTAAAAAAAAATTTTCGAAACAATTGAAAGAACAATATTTTTTTGTAAACAATTTCAAATTCTTGGAATCATTCTCATGGAAAATACAAAACTTAAATGTGATAAACTTGTTTTCAATGGAATTCACTATAAAAACACAACCAGCTTCAGCAGAAAAATTGACTAAATAGTAACCCTTTTCCGACATTTCAACGAAAATTTCGTATTACCGACTGAACTCAAGTAAATAAATTTGGCAATGCAACTATTACATTACTAATATATCAAAATTTGCATACCCTTAAGGCTATTACTATTTATGCACCCTCAAATACGGAAAAACAGTGTTCTTTGGAATGAGCATTGGTTTGGCATTAGAGCATTGCACTGATGAGAATCCAATAAGCTTCGAGATATGCTGTGAACTTGTTACACAAATGTAAGTTGCACTGTTCCGATCCGAAGAACTTTCTGTTACCATAGCTCTCCTCAGGTTTTGCTTGTTTGTTAATCATTGAATGTCATTCACATTAAATTATGGAAATTAAAGTACATTTTATTTATTAATATCTATAGTGTAGTGTATAATAGAGAAGAACTATTTTTTATGAAAACTTTATATTATTCTTAATTGTATCTTTTATTTTACAGTTGACAATTGTGCTAAGAATGGATGATAAAATGAATAGGCAATTAACAAGTTGTATATCTCCTTCCGATAGTCCAAAAGAACTAGCTCAAGAACTCGTTCATTATGGATTCATAAATGAGGTCAGTATAAACTCTGAATACTTCAAAGAAATTTTTTTTTGTTCAACTTTCAGTTTTTATTGTAAAATAATAAACGAAAATATGTACATGTACAGTAATAATAATAAATTTTCCCTACAGATTGACCGTGATAAGATAGCAAGTCTGATTGAAGAATCTATGCAGAACCAGTGCCCTGTGTCTCTTCATAATAGCCCAGTTCATCATCAGAACAACAACAACAACACCATGAGCTTTCAATCCATGGCACCCACCGCCCTGGACATAACAACAGCAAATGGCGTCTCGGTTACGCAACAACCCCAAAATCTAGCAACTCCCCCTATAGGCATAGTTAACTCGATGGCCACTTCAACTCCACACCCAGCTTCAACGCAAGTGCCCATGCATACCACTAGTTAGTAAAAGAGGTTCAGAAGAATTTTAGACTAGCTATTTCTATTTCGCGTTGGAAGGTCGCGGATACTAGAGGTAAAATAAGAAATAGTTCACAGGCAGTGTTCCCCTCTCGAATTTAGACTATTTTACGTGATGCTCTGATTGAGGTTGGAGTCAGCTTAACGTGATGGGTAATTGAAAATTCACTGCTAATTATTTCAAATTAATAAAATAAGTTGAACATAAATTTTGACTGAATAGTTGCTAATACAAGTATTGTGTGGTTAAGAGATTTTAAAGTTGTTTGATAGAGATAGGGAGCTTTATGTTGAGTTCCAGTTTGATACAGTAATTTTGAAGATTTTTGCTTCCTTCAATCTCTATTCTTGATTATATTCTATTACTCAAAAATTTCTAAGTTTGACTGTTAAGAACGATTTTATTATTTTTATAGAAAATATCCGCAACTAAATTATCTATTCCATAACTTTTTTTCTAAAATACTGAATTTCCATGTATTAAATGAATTAAAACATTTTTTTATTTACTGACATTTTATCAATTCTATTTTTGTATTCTTCACAGTGGATTAGGAGAAGTAAACTTGATCTGTTGAATATTCAAAACTATATTATTAATAAAAAATTGAATTTCTTACAATTTTATTTGGTATGTGCAGTACACTTCCATTTTCAATTCCCACCTATTCAAAATGAAACAATAAACTTGTTCACACATGATATAATAGTAGTAAACTCCAACCTCACTAGTTACTGAAAATGCCATTTCTATTCTTCTTAGAACTTGAAATTTTCATTTTTCTCTCAGAAAAAAATAAAAATTTCTAGAGAGAAAGTGGAAGTTTCTTCAATAGTGTTAGATCATTGTTCTTGATGGAATTTTGACATCGAAATTATGGCACATTGATATTGAGATTCCGTGCCAATTTTGGCTTCACATCCATCACTAATTATGGATTTGAAAGTAAGTCGAGAATAGTTCAACGGAAATTTCAATTCCCTCCAATCGGTTTTTTACTTGTTAAAATGCCTCTTTGGATAATCTACATCGTTTTTCATCGATTGATGCACCTTTTTGAAGAAATTCAAACAGATATAGTTGATCAAGTTTAAAATGAAAAATTGCCAAACAGATGATACATGTTGAACTAACAGAACTTCAACATTCAATTTGACAATACTTTTCTTTTCTCTCAAAAAATTTTTGACTAAAGTGATGCCCCCCACTTTCAATTTTCGCTTATGTTTCATTTTTTACTTGAGGAACTATAAATGTCAATCGGGATTTGGCCAGTTTTGATGACAAAATATTCAAAGTCTGCATTTTCATCTAGAGAGCCATCGCTTTCTCTTAATGAAAATATTCTAATGAAATGTGGAGTTGTTTCTGATTGATGAAATTTTAGATAGGCTGTTGGAAGACTGTAAAAATTCTGGACAATTTGCTAGTCATGTGAACATGTTTGTATTCTGTGATCGGAGCTCCAATGGACTGTTTTTATTAAATATGAATAGTTTTGTAGGTTTCATACTATATATGTGATCTGTTTCCTGTATATTATAATTTTATTAACTGGAAATCACATAGCTCCCTTGTTATATGACTGAAATCGTCTCTGAGGAATAGTTTCCCTATAAATTATCTTCTGTATAGTGTTCCTAAGTATTTTTACAATTTCCAAACATCTCCTTTTAATTTTTCTCCATGAAATTTTCCTCTGAGGAGATTTCATGGCTTCAGCTTCTGTTATGTTAAATACTCGTGCTGCAAATGTTTTCTTGTTTGCCCTTGAGACTGATGTATTTATAAATATATAAGCATATTTTAGTGATAGTCAAAAATGAAACCAGGGCAGGACCAATTCTAAACAATTGTGGTTAGAACCTTTGGTCATTAAAAAATGGCATGTCTCAACATTAGCCTAATTTTTTCAATGAGGGCCATCAATAAAATTTCCGATCTAGTTAATATTTATTTAATTTGACCTCCTGAACACAAATCTGAAGAAGACGCTCTGAGCTCTCTCTTAATTTATAAGTTACAGGCTTTCGACTCATTTTCATAAAACATCTCTGCAACTTTCTGTAACATATAACTTATTCAAGAATTTTCTCTGAAGGATAGGTTTATGAATTAAGAATTCAGATCAGTGGAAGGAGATCGTATGAAGTAAATATAAAACAACATTCATATATAAACATTGGGCTTCAAGTGAAGGTTTTTTTTTAACTTTGTGTCTAATTTATTCCTTCTAATAGAAGGAAATCTTCCAAATTCAACAAATGATATTCATCATTTAAAAAAAATATAAAAATTTTTTGAGACATGCTGCAGTGAAGATGAGATGATATGTAAATAATGAAGGAAAGTTGTAGATAAATATTAGTTTTTTTATTCAGAAACATAAACCATAAGAATTATAATTTATTGTACCACTAGAATGTGAGCTCTGTCAGAAGTCCTGTATGATGATACGCTGAAAATTCAAGTCTAGAAATGGCTTAATTTGGTTGCAGGAGTCTGAAAATACAAAATTAATTATGGTTTAAAATTTGTATGATTTCTTGAACCAACCAATTTTTCGAAGTTTTCAAAAATAATGTTTCCTAATCGAAATCTAGCTGCGAACGTTTTTTGACACCTGCAATTATTTTAAATTCTGCCTATTCTTATATACTTCAAGATGCAGTATAAATGTTTGTAGTCTATAATTTGGGACGATTTCACTTAAATAACCACATATTGCAAGGCTTTTTACAAACCACTGTTTTTAAAATACAATGTATTGTTCTTCCTAAAATGAATCAAACATGCAGATTTCGAGTTTGTCTTGAAAAATACGAGTCAAAAATTACCATTCCAAAGTTGAAAGTGAATATTTTATTTCCTCGACAAAACCCAATTTTTAGAGAAAATTTTTTATACTTCTGCATGGTTGTTCCAATAATTTTTGCTCATATTGAGCAGTCAATAATCAGAAACGTCATCAACAGAGAGAAAAGTTGCATTTATAGCTTCGCTGAAATTGATTTGCTATGATGGAGATAAAATTATCTGAAACCTGAGCATATACCACTTAATACATGAACATTCAAAATATTTAAAATGTTTGACAGGTTAGAAGATTCATTGAATTGTTGAATATTTTATTTATTTAAGATGTAAAATGACTCATAAGCTAGGTGGTAAATTTTATTTTACATAATCATCATCATCATCAACTTGAAATTACCCTATAAGTTAATTAATTGTATTATATTATTATAGTAATATATCACAGGCTGTTTAACTGTATACCCAATTTAAATTAAATTGATTGAAAATTATGCCTTTTGTTAATTTCTTAAATCTTGTATATCTTTCATTTTTATGTTATATATTTTTTCTAGTTCTGATTATTCTTTGTATGCCATTTGAAATATAATAAAAGCATTAATATGTTAAGTATATTTATTTGATTTGATTCCTAACGTCACGTGGTTTGTGAATTTTATTTGACATTCATATTTCAAACTTATAATAATTATTTACGTAATAAGTAAGATATAGATACTATTAATGCACACTTCGAAAAAAAAGTGAAAATTTGGACGAAAAGGCCATACGCAAGTTGTGTTTTCACATGCGCATGTTTCGAAACTTGTTGGTTTCTCACCAGTGCCCTGTAATGTCTAACGACTACAAATTTTTTGAGCAAAAAAAATGTAATGCAATTATTAGTTTAGGTTTTTTTGTCTGCGGGAAGAATGTACGAATCTACTTGTAGAAAATGAGAGACAACTTTCAAGTCATAATCCCAAATGTCAAAACAAAGCTGTGTAGAGAATTTTTTGTAACATCTGAAATATTAAGAGTTAGAAAATAAATCAAATTAATTCCTAAAGACCGATTTTTTGTTGCGTATAGAGCAGAGAAATTCATGAGGCAAAACCCATTTGTATGAATACTAAAGGTGGTGTTTCAAAACTTATTACCCGGTTTCTTCAATTGTCAAATCCGAAAGAGCATACCATGTATTATTTTAGGCGATCTTCAACTCCTGCTGTAGTTGGATCGAAACTTCTTAGTGAAAACAAGAATTGAACGGCTAAGTTAATTTTAGGTTCAAGAGAGGATGTTTTTTTTGGAACATCTAAAAATGATCCATATCAACATCCACGAATTAGATTCAAACTCACAATATTTCCAGTAAAGTGTTAGGCATGTCAGTATCTGGCATTAATTTATCCAAATAAAAAAATTTTATTGTTAATGTTTGTAATAAATTCAAAAAAACATTAGTGGATATTAGGACATTCAAAGTGTGTCAAATCATATCATGACAGAGTTCTACATAAAATTATTGAAAGATTCTGTCATAAGAAAAGTCCTGTCAGATTTTTATAAACTGCCATTTCTTAACTGATTATTCGTTATTGAATTTCTCAGATGCAACACCATTTATTTTTCGATCCTCTAGAAATCAGACGAGAAACACATTACCCAGTAAGTTGAAAATTAACTGAATCTTACTAAATTCCTATTTATATTAATACATTTAGAAGCAGCAAGATTTGAATTATAGTAGTACTACTCAGGTGGGAAATTGGTTTGAAGAACGCCAAACATATAAGAAGAACAGCTTTAAACATTCGTCGACATACTCTGATCATTTTATTCCCAAGCCATACTCACAAATTAGTGCCGATTACATTTGGTCGGAAAAGTTCAAATCAGAAGTAAGAACGATTGAAATAATTAATTGCTTTTTGGTAAACATTTTTGCGCGCTTGTTCTAGGGAAACAGCGTGTTTTTGACCAAATAATTCTGTCTGGCCGGTTTGGTCAGTCTATAAACACTACCTTTCGAACGGAAAAAGTTAGACTTTCAGGGTAGGTTTGGGACTTAAATATCTTGGTTGATTTTGTATAATGGGCAAATTGACCCGTTGCTTCCGCAATTATTCCTATTTGAATCTTTTTCTTATTTTCCTGATATTTCTGAAACTACTGATCCGATCAGAATCAAATTTTAGTGTATAATAACGACCCGAAGATTTATGCCAAATTTTGTGACGCTTTGTCGTCCAAGCGGATGACTGGGATGACTGGAGTTGAAAATGCTAATTTCCAAACAGGAAATCCTAGAGACTTTAAATTTTTTGGGTAGGTTTTGAGTCTAAATATATCAGTTATGTTCAAGAATAAATAGAATCGGCCTGATTGTTCCTGAACTATTCTCATTTGAAATTTTATTTTTGAAATATTTTCGAAAGTACAAATCCGATAGAGTTTTTTCAGTTCTGAAGGCTCATGCGTAATATCGTGAAGGAAATTTTCAAACTTCCAAATCTTTAAAAGATTAATGTTTGAAAATATTTTGCAAATATATCTATAAAGAAATCAAGGAATCCTAATAGCTCAGGTAGCCAAATGGCAAACGAATCGTATTTGGAAATTTCAAATCAGTATTCGAATCCAAGCGCGGCAAGATTTTTTTTAATTTTTCCTCATCTGATTACGGCAAAAAATATATGATGTTTTGTTCAATATATTCTTTTCCCACCTTTTTTTGCCAATATGTAAAGATGCAGATGGAAGGGTATGAATGAATTCCTTTAACCATGTATTTTTCATTTCATGAGTTTCTGTTTCTTCAGGAGAACAGTTTTAAATTGCAAAAAGTGACAACAGAACCCAAAATTCTGTGTTCCATTCATATGTAGCTTCTTTAAAAAGTAATTAAAATATTTCAAATGTTCAGGGGAAACAGACTATTGAACAAGCGCGCAAAAAATCCTACATTACGTTAGTGCTTTTCTAGGTTTTGAAACGTATTTCAGGGTTTAGATCCAATAGTGCATACAAAATATGGATGTTGGGACTATCCAAATTACTTTGAAAATTTCTCGACAACTTACGATTTATCCTTCAACCATTACCCACGATGGTATAAAAACTGTGGTAACATAGAAAGGAAGTTGAGGTTTAGAACACTGCAATATGAACCTTTAGATGATTATATCGATAGTTTTGTGAGTAAAAATCAATTTGAAAAATTCGCATTTACGTTCAGTTTAATTGAAGAATAATATAACAAGAAGAGGACTGGTAGAGAAAAAGAAGGGCGACTGGTGTCAAGATAAATGGAGAACCTACTTTCCCAGGAAAACCCACAACCAAGAAGCATACAAACCACCCTCCCAAAACGATTACAAATTTCTTCGACATGCACCACCAAAGTAAAGTATTGAATTATTGAAAAATGAATCAGACAAATGATTCCAACTACCATAGATATTATTCTCAATTTTATATAGTATATTCTGAAGAAATATACTTTTCTGTTAACGCAACACTTAGTTAGCAAAATATGAGATGATAAGAATAAAGTGACTGCACTAGAAATAGCGAAAAAACTGCATAACATTTGTCATCGTTAGATATGATATCCTCTCGAAACTGTGGAAAAGAACTAGCTATATATTGTTGTTATTATCTTGTGGTTGTGTGATTTATACTGCCAGCTATTACAGGCTTTTGAAAAATTTGTGTATAGCCAAAAAATAACAATAATTTGAAGAAATTCTCGGATATAGTTTCCTATGAGAAAGAAACTTATATGTTAACTCAATTTGTTCATTATGATCTTGCAATGCTGAGGGTAGAATTATAAGGCTGTTCGGAAAGTATTTTTATTTTTCCCCGACAGAGGATTTAATTGTATATTTTCAAAACCAACTTCACACTTAAGCCGCATAATCATTATATGTTTTGAGAGCTGATATAGCAAAGCTTGTGTGTGAAAAAGTTCAGTTAATTCTACGCAGTAGTTTTTGGTTGGTGCCCTTTTAAATATGGAGAGCAATAAGCAGCATTTTCGTCATATTTTACTTTTTTACTATAGAAAAGGTTGAAATGCTGTTCAAGCCAGAAATACACGAATTAAACGATGTGTATGGAGAAGATGTGTTGACAGTACCAGTGCCAGAACTGGTTTGCAAAATTTCGATCCGGCAATTTTGATTTCGAAGATGCACCACGTTCCGGAAGGCCGGTTGATAAAGACAACATAAAGGCATTAGTTGGAGCAAATCGTCGAATAACAACACGTGAGATCGGTTAGAGGTTAAATTTATCGGATTCAACTTTTATGCCCACTTGAAAGGCCTGGGTTTAACCTATCGAAGCTCGATATATGGATTCCCCATGTTCTCACGGAGAGAAATTTGTGTCGTCGCGTTGACGTCTGTGATTAGCTTCTCAAACGTCACGAAAATGATCCATTTTTGAAGCGCATAATTACTGGGGACGAAAAATGGATTGTATATGACAATTTCAAATGCAAGAGATCAGGAAGCAAAAAAGATGAACCGGCCCAAAGCATTTCGACGGCCAAATCCATTAAAAAAAGGTGATGCTGTCTGTTTGGTAGGATTTTAAAGAAATCGTTTTTTTTTGAGCTTTTACGAGATAACATAACAATTAATTAGGAAATCTACTGTCATCAGCTGGACAAACTGAATGATGCACTTTAACAGAAAAGGCCAGAATTAATCAACAAAAGGTGTAGTGTTCCTTCAAGATAATGCGAGACCTTATACAAGTTTGGTCACTCGCCAACAAAAGCTTTTACAGCTTGAACGGGATATACTGCCACAATCACCATATTCTCCAGATCTGGCGCCTTTTGATTATTATTTGTTCCTCTTCAAATGAAGAGGTCAAATATCATCTGTATCAGTTTTTTTTCCAAGTAAGACTAAAATTTTATGAGCGTGAAATCCTGACACTACTAGAAAGATGGCAAATGGTGTTGACCAGAATGGCCAATATACAATTTAATAAAATATTTATTCATTATACGAAAATTGTCTTTCATTTCCCCAAAAAAAAAAGGAAATTACTTACCGAACAACCCTATATATCTCTAGCACTTTTCAGAAAATGGTGATAAAGCTCAAAAATATGAAAAAATTTGAAATTAGACTCTGATATAATCCCTCTTCTGTCTTGAAAGAAAGAGCAACTACATGTTCTTTTTATTATCTTGTGGTTCTGTTAAGAAAAATTTATTGATAGACTAGGTAGGAATATAAAATATATCAATTTGTTTATAATAATACATATGTATTATCCAGTTTATCAGTGATCATCCCCATAGATTGTAGTCGTATTTATGTATTTTACAAGAATACTAAAGGATCTTCAAAGTGTATTCCAGGGTTTCCAGAGGATCTTCATAGTTTTGAAAAATATTACATAATTTTCTCTTTCTGTCGCTTCACAAAAGTGGTTGGAAGTGGAGATATTTTGTCTTGGCACTTTTTGTTTTATGTGCTTTTTCTTCATCCAAAAGAATTATAATAGATAATTCCTTCAGAGCAATTAATGCTAAAAAATGTGTTTGAATTCAAACCGTCTGATAACAACATTATATTTAAGCCAGATATTTAAAATGTTAATATAATAAGGTTTCATCAGAGAAAGATCGACACTGTAGTTTGAATTAGGAAGATTTTATTTCATCAGCAATACCTAAATCAGTGCCTTACTTTGAATGAAGTCTACTACTTACACTTTTTTTCAACTTTGACAATTGTCTTCAGCGACTTAGAAAAATCACTATGGGTAATTCCCCATTATCTACATTCTTCAGTAATTTATTATTGTAGGTACAACTCCAGTAGACTTTATGCTGCAAATCTCAATGCAGCTAAGCAAACATGGAGAGATGGTATTCCATCCTATGGAGTAGTGCCCAATTTCGAATTGGTCCAAGTTTCTCATGTTCCAAGGAGTGATCCCATAACTTGGGAATGTCCTAAGAAGTACCAAAATACAAAATAATTGTCATTTTAAGAGAATAATGCTAGATTACAGTTTTTTATATTTATAAACAAAAAAACCAAATATATATTATATACTCTATTCAGTCATATCGTCAATGAGATATTCAAACAAAAATTTGAATGGATGACACTAAATGACACTAATATTTTGTCATATTGAATAATTTCTCACAATTTTACTTTTCATCGTCTTTTTGTACAGAAATATTGTTAAACTTTTTTAACAACAATGAATTTTTGCACCCTCACAACATATGCACTACAACAAGTGCGTAAACCTGTGAAGTAAGTTGAGTTGAACTAATTACTAAGGGATAAACTAATAACCATAAATTAATAATTTCAGATTTACATTAGAACAATGGTATTTGGATAACACATCTTCAAGAAGGAATTGTTTGGCACAACAGGAGTTAGCTGATAAAATTATAGCAGAATCGAATAGAGTGAGTGATACTGTATGAAACCATGATTACTGTACGTAAAATAGCAGAATTCAAAAATCAATGGGTTTTCTTAAAACCTGACAGATTGTATAAAATTTTCATTATTCTATGATGTAAAACAAAATATTATTGCATTTAGATTCCAATTGTAATTATATGCAACAAAATTGCTTTCTATTAGCTCTTTGATCCAGCACAAACACTTCTTCCTCGATAGTGTATTTTGAGGATTCATCTTTGAAAAAGGAATTTTCTAATTATTTTACATGAAAATTTTAATACTCTCCTCTTTGATCCTAAGTTGGCTGATGAAGTTGCTGAAACAACTCTAGGCAATAAAAGAGAAGTTGATCACAAACTAGAAGAGAAGGTTAACCAAATAGAGTTTCTCAACACAGAAGTGGGACTTCTACGTAAACAAGTTGGCATGGAAATCGACACGTTGAACCTTTTTCTGATTCGACTTGAAGATACCCAACGTGGTTTACAGGACCGCTGCATGGCTGTTTGTATGAAATGTTTGTATTTTAGGGATCAAAGGATGGGCATTGATTTGGTGAGTTTCTATTTGTTACAACCAAATATACAAAAGTGGCGACCATTTTTTATATTTGCATGAGAATTTCTTAACTAAACTAACTAAACATATTGTGATTGATCTTCAAGTTTTATTGAATAATAAAATATACTCAAAATACTAAATAAATAATAAATTGCTATGCAGCCTGCTTTCACTCCCCACTACCATAGAGAGAAAACAGTTGTTTGTTCGTCATCGCATCGCGCTGAGGTTTTTATTCTTCCACTGTTTCACTGGCATCTTGATTAACACTGAATTTCTTATGTTTCCAACTGTCTTTTCCATACCTGCATTTATGTAGTTATAACTTTCTACTTTCAAAGATTGTTTACATCTATTTTCAATTTATAAAATTTTATTTCTTTAAAATTATTAATGACAACTAATAGATAGATGATTAATTAACACTATAGCTAAAGAAATCAAAAGTGAATTAGAATAAATATGAAGTGAACTTGCCTAGGCTAACTTCCAACTAAAAACAAGGGTAACTCCACGAAAAAGTTCTTGTTCTGTGTGAAATTTTCACATTAGTACTTTCACACACAATATCCTGGAGTGTATTGACTGGGCATCTTAGGAAATGTTAGATCTGCATTCCTTCATGAAGACGAGCTTATAATTATATATAATAGCCTCGCATATCATAAATTTTCGACAATCAAGGGAAATTCTGTCAATTTCAGTGTCAAGATGATGTTCAGAGGGAGCTCCAACACGAAGCGAATGTCATACAGAGTGCCCAGCAACTCGTGAATCGTGCACATGGACAAGTAACTGAACAAATAAGAGTTCTGCGTTCAAGCCTTTATTTCATAGATAGAGACTTGGAGGACAAATCAAAAGTATTTCAAATAGATCATGCTAATAAAGAGTTGAAGGAAACCAGCTTGAATCTGAGCATGTATCATGGACTCACCCGCATGGATGTTGCGTAAGTGAAAAACACTTAGGTGAATTACTAAAAATCATTCACTCAAATTTTTCAAAATTACAGCCAAGTACTTGAACAGTTAGTTATTTTTCAATATTTGTATAATGTCTCATCAGTTTATAATGTTTCACGAGAAAAGCTCTAGAAACAAGGATTTTTTATTGTTTTAAATACTACCTATTTTGAAAAGTAACTTGAGTAGATTGAAATCGCTGCACGATGGCAAATGAGAATATAACAAACTAAAATGAGCCTAGCTAAAATCATGTGTTTGACATGTTACTATCTCCTGTTTTAAAATATACTCTACATTTGCAGAACCATAACAGCAGAGGAATGGGAAGAAAAGTCAATAAAAAATATTGGAGTGGCCGCAAAAGAAATAAATGCCGCCATTCAACTGAGAACATTTGTTAATATCATACTTGAACAGGCAATTAAAGATCTTATAAGTCAATATAATCTAGTAAATGAGGCATTCAAAAGAAGAATTGAAGAGACAAAGTTGGTGAAGAGTAGGCTGGAGATAGATCATAGTGAGGTGACTATATTCAAATTTTTTCAATAGTTTTAATGCAACATAAACGGGAAATCATACGGGAATGAAAATAGCTCGATCAGGTATATCGATTTTTTGGGTGAACCTCCTACATGAAACATTTAAAAAACCTCCATCGGCTAAAAGTTCTTCTATGGTCAGTTGTTATGACACTTATTGCTTTAATAATACGTACAGAATGCTATAAATCAGTTCAATTTTAAATATCTATAATCATATTAATTCCCAATGTAGATTGTTCAGCAAGTAAATGATATGACCAGAAATATAACAAAACTTGAAAAATCTATCAAAGAGAAAGAAGGATTTATGGCACTAGCCCATACAAGACTGGGAAGAAGAGCACATAGACCTGGAGCTGAACTTTGTAGAGATATGGTAGACACTTCACTGATAGAAGAAGTTAGAATAATGAGGGTTAATACAAAGAAATTGCAGCACATGCTTAGTGAAGTAAGAAGTTAATAAAACTTAAATTTACATTTGTTGAGTTTCCAAAATTGAAACGTCTATATTTTAGTCTCAAGCCTCTTTAAGATACTTGTTGAAGAGCCAAATTGAAGTTGAAGAAAAGATAAATATCAAACTCAATACCCTTAAGATTGATGAAGTCAATTGTATGACTTTGCGTGAAGGAATGAATTACAAATTTTACTAGAAATTACCTGAAGTCACAGCTGGCTTTTAAAGAGTTAGTCGAAGAAGATAAAGTTTGTTCTGTTTCTGTTTGCTCATTTTTTTAGTAAGGTTTTTTAAGTATATTATTTGCTCTTATATTCAGTGAAAACGTAAATAAAACAAATGTTATTCCTTGATTAGCTTATCATATTAACTAAAATAACAATACATTGGCAAATATTTTCTTAACACAGCCTTAAAATAGTACGAGTCATTTTCTAATAGAAATTATTCCCAAATTGTGGAATGTAGAGCATGTAGAGCAATAGCAGACTTAAAAGTTCCAGGATTAATGTCGAATTTGAAAAATTATACGAAAAAAATTTTAAATTTGCCAAGAATAATGAGATCTGGGATATAATTATAAAAAAAAATTAAATAGATGTCCGAATCATATCCAAATCACTCACAACATATCTAAGAGGTGGAATATTTCATGATTTATTTAGTTTTTAGTAGATATTTGTTTTGATTCTATTCTCTCAGTCTGTACATCTGTAGATATTTTTCTTGTGGACAATTAGTTTACATAAAATCAAATGTTATTAAAATAATACCTTAAAGGAGTGCATTTTCTGCCACATTGTTAATAATTTCAACAATAAACCTGATAAAAGTTTTTTCTAATTTTCCCCAAAGAAATTCCTTATACTTTGAAGTCCAGCCACAAAATTGACTGCTGTTAAGATGTTTTCTTTCAATATTTAATTTCATTGCTGACTCCTCTTTTGAAATGTTCTGATGTCATTGTAAATATTGATGACTTAAACTATTTCTTACACACAATTTTAAATATTTGTAGTAAGAGAAAAAACTAAAACGATGTCAGACGGAAATTAAGATATTAAAAAATATTCTACCTAATGAAATGTTGGATCTGAATATCCCTCAATATAATGTAAATTTTATTTTTAATGTAATTTCTCAGATCATTCTGTATAATAGTAGTGAAATTTTTTGTGTTGAAACACTCAATCTTGTCAAATGAGATAGTGAATTAACGTTTATGATTAAATTTTTAGCAGAACGAATATTCAAAGATTCAAAGTGATTCATGCTGATACTCTAGGAACATTTTTCAAATTAATAAATTAAAAATTATTATCTAAGATCTAAATAAAACTTATGATCCTTTCACCTAATACTGAACATGATTTTCTCCATGTGGTCATCCATAAGTCTTAAGCAGAATGGGGGGAATTGTCAGAACTGTGAACAATTGAATCAATCATTAGAAACTAGTATATATCCCAATTATTACCATAAATGGAACAGAAGGATAAGATCTATATTTTACAATTAGCCAAATATTTACCTTGAATGTTTGGCATCTTTTTCCGGCCTGTTGAGATCAGAGCTTGATTGTTTGGAAGATTTATGTGGTCTTCGTTGAATTAATAATGACGGTGTCCAGCTGAAACCTAGAAAATTAAATAAGGCGTAATTTTCACTCACCCACTAATCTGAAAAATTAAATTTAAAAAACCTCCATGGGTGTTTTGATTGAAAATAAAGGAAATTTAAGGAATTCACAAATACTCTTGTGAACACTACTCTGAAGTTGATGAATAGAGACCGAGGAATGAATTGTGTTTTTTTAAATAAAATTGATATTTAATTGAATAATGTTGATTCCTATGTATTATCATTATTTGAACACATGACGCATTTCTCTACATTGCAGCTTTTTCAAATGATTGTAAACATGTCATGTGTTCAACTGATAAGAATAAATAGAAATCAACATATTGTATGTATTATTTAATTAACTAAACAATGGATTTTCGTCAAGTAAAGACCAACACAATTCCATGTTTAAAATTGTTATGTTTTACCTAGAGACAAGAGAAGAAGTAAAACAATTTTTTATAAATTGCTGTTTTATTACCGAAAAATTCAAATTTAACATTTTTTGTGACACAGTAAAGAGAAATGGTCAACAGATGTCATTTAAATATATTGAATATTATTAAATTTACATAGATCTGTATGGTCATTCATCCTATACTACTAATAATTAAAGCAGTAATTGTCCTTGAACACGAACAAGAGAGAGATCAAGAGAACTTTTGTGGAAAAAGTAGGGCAAAAACGGAAAAAAACCCCAAAAATGCTTATTATGAGTCGAAAGGCTCTTGCCTGTGAAAAAAAAAAGTGTGGATACGAGTAGAAAGTCGAAAAACATATGGATCTATCTAAATAAAAACTTTCAATAACATCTATGGACTCTAATGTGCTGACATTTTATAGCACTTGCATTCTTGTTTTCAATTTTTGTTCCTACCCTGTTGAACCTGCCTGCCTAAATACTTTATAACTTTTGTTGAGCAGTTGCCTGAAGATGGGGTAAAACCTCGAAACTGCAGTCATAAAAAATTTGTAAATTTTGAATTTTTTGGTGTTAAAACAGTGATTTCTAAAAACTTGTTTTAATTATTATCAACCAAATAGTAACAGCTGAAGAAGTTCAATATTTCTATACTCATTTATTCCTCCGAAGTAATAACTAATATTTTACGTACCATTAGAAGTCGAAGGTTGAACCATGTTCTCTACATTTTCACTGAGTGGCGGTGGTGACAGAGGATTTAACGGTAACGTAAACTGTCCACTATTGGAGGTACCTGTTTTAAATTTACCCTTGTCGACTGAAGAAATTGATGGTTGCATGCATGTCTCGCTTTCAGTGGACGAATTCAAATGATTCGAATCTGAAGAAGAACATGAGGACGGATAATGATGACTGTTCCACTTCCTGTCTTTACAATCTTTCTTTTTATGTTGTTGTTGATCATGCTCAGGATATACATGAATAGATTTCAAAAAGTTTTCAAGTGGGCCCATCACGGATTCCTGCAAAAATATTCAAGATGAATATTGGATATTGTAAAAACCGAGAATATCTAAAAAATAAATGAACAAATAAAGATGGTGTATATTCTATGAATTATTTTATGTTGATTCGGCATAAATCGTATCATTCAAATCTGCATACTACAGGAAGTAAATCATCCTTGAAGAGTTAATTTTTCAGGAGTATTCAGTTACAAAATCTCCCCACAAGTTCTCATAAAATTTTAAATTTTTGGGCGATCGTATTGCAATGTCTATCATTTCGTCCAATGGTTTGTGGTTTTCGAATTTTTACTCGAAAATAGTTTTCAGACAATCACAACATAGATGACGAATTCATGTCATACTTAATTGTCTGATCAGATGTACATGATAACTTCTTACAGAAGCAACTTAGAGGCTTGCAATTTGCAGAGTAGATTTTGAGTGCAACTTGGTAAATTACGTTTGTGAATGGAAAAAACCTGTCAGTGAGGACCAGAAATATGCCCGTTTATTCTCAAAACATGACCATAATTATGGGTTAGAAAGGATAAAAGGAGGTAACTTGATTTTCTGGTTATGCAAATCGGTTTGTATAAATGGTAAAGTTTCTTACAGATATCTAAAATCTATGTAGATGAACTGGTGCAATGAGGTTTTGTCTTTTGGACCAATAGGAAAATTCTGAGAAATGTCAAATAGCACCCTATGATCATAACATAACCATAGACATTAGATATTAATGAACCTTACACATAATAATACATGTATAATGAATTATTTTTTTCCCTTCACAAATTATTAACGTATTGTTATATAATATTTTATCACAAAAATCAACTGAGGTATGCTTCGAATGAAAATAGTTAGTATTATTGTAAAGATGCAAACACCATTACATCCTATTATCCAATCAGCTTGCCCCAGTTCTATCAAAAATCCTAGAAAGACTGGTGCTTCAAAGAATAAAATCTGACCCAAATACAGAGGAGCGGATACCAGATCATCAGTTTGGAGTCCGGTGAAATCACTCCACAATACAATACATTCATAGAATTAATCTCGAAATAAGTAAAGCACTTGAACACCGGCAATACTGTACACCAGCATTCTTTGATGTGAGTCAAGCTTTCGATAAAGTCTGGATCCTGGTTTGCTCTATAAAATCAAAACTTATCTGCCTGGATGTTATTGTAAATTATTGACATCCTTTCTTAGTGAAAGACGATTCAGAGTGAGAGTTGGAGGTAAGGAATCGAACTACTTCTGAATACAATCAAGAGTTCCTCAGGGAAGTGTCATCGGACCACTGCTGTATGTGCTATACACTGCTGACCTATCTACAAATCCTCATACCATATTGGGAACTTTCACATATGATACAGGCATTCTAGCTGTTAATGAAGATCCACAAAATGCCACCAATAAATTACAGAAACGTTTTGACGAAATACAAAAATGGCTCCACAAATAAATGAATTATAATAAAAAAAGTTGTCACCTTAAATACTTGATATTATCTTTTTAGTGATCAAATGAAATGAATCAAATATTCCGTTAAATGTCTTATGTGTAGTTACTTGCTTGAATATGACATTTTGATATATGATTGTGATCATAATTCCAACACCTTTTTATTAGTATAAGAACTCACCTTGGTATTTTGAGTCAGAGGAACAGTTTCACTCCACATTTTATTTGTACCACGCATTGATGACTCTTTAGGAACAACAATTGGCTTAAACCGTTGTTTTAATTTTTTTCTGATAGATAGATCGGAGACACTTGAACCTGATGCTTGCTCTGCAAATATGTTGTTTCAATATAAATTAATAAGGTACTAAGACCATAGTGATACTCAACCTTCCTGTTTAGATGTTGGTGGTTGTTGTTGCTCGCAGAATGTGGAATTCATGTTGGAAGGTGTGAAATCTATCAGAGAAGTGTTGGCTAAAAGAATTCAGTAGTTGAAAAAACGTTTGTAAATTTCTTTCTATTGAAAAACTACCAGTATCTACTACGGTTCCTCCAGATCTAGTGTTTCTAGCAGTTTCAGAGGGTAATTCCATATTATCGAATAAATAAAGTAATTTCATTTTTTCCTCAAAACCACACTGGAGAGGAGATGCAGGTGTTCCAACAGTACTCTGCTGACGAACCATTCCTTGAGCCATAGAAAACTCTACATATTCTACATCATTTTCACCTACAATGTAATTGAAAGAGATGCAGATCTAGGTCATAAAGATACAATCTTATTCCATAACAAAAAAATGTACGGGGTATTTTTAAAGATGAGTCTAGAACTCGTAAAAATAAACCGTTTCACCGAAAATCGCCCCTACAAGTTTCAAATTAGTAGTAAAATTTCAGATACTGAATTGTTTCAGCCGTTACTATTTGGTAGTTGATCATAATTAAAACAAATTGTAGAGATTACTATGTTTTACTACCAAAAAAGATATATTACACATTTTCTTGTGACTCGAATTTCGGGAAATGAACTATCCCATCATCAGACAACTGAAGACCTAACAGTGGTACAGAGGTATTTAAACAGAAGTGATAAATATTTTGAATATTTCAATAGATTCTAGATAACACCTAATAGTGGTACAGAGGTTTACAAGCGGAAGGTGATAAAAAACCGGGTTAAAAAAGAAGGGCCTTCTAACAGATATCGGAATGTCGGCAATCGACAAAGAAGGTTGTTAAACAGATGGTACCCATTTAAATTTCTCGAATAATTTTTGGGGTTACATAGCTCCGTACAGTCATTCATTATTTTTACATTATTTTGTTGTATATCTCAAATATTTGGATTTACATAGATACATACAGTCATTCATTATTTTTTATTTTTATTGTGAACGAATTTGAAAATTTCAATAATCAAGTTTCCTTTTTTTTAATCTAAATGTAAAATTACCTTAAGATTTTCTTTTGTTGAAAGGAATTACTGTTTTCTAAAGAATGAGTGGCAAAAGTTGAATTTTTGTTTACTTTCATTAAATTCATTTTATGTTCATTGAAAAAGGTTTTAAACAGATGTTACTTTTTAAATATCTCAGATATTTTCGATTTACATAGCTCGGTACAGTCATTCATAATTTTTACATTATGCTAAGTTAGCACAAAATACAGGGTATGCTGTCAGAACGTCTGGTTCAACCAAGAGTGTCTAAGAAAGAAAGTGATTCCTAATTACGTACAAGTAAAAACAAGTTCCCGTTCCCATTCAGCGAAGCGGCAACAAAATGTGCAGAAAGAATCTGGATCAAGGAAGAAACCAAATCATTCTACCAGAAGCGAAATACTGTACAACATTATGTCAAGGTACGGCATGCAGAACTGACTCATAAACTTCATTCAATAGAATTTGATATTTTTGATGATAAAATTAGACAAAATATTAGTTAATTCATTTTCTCAAAATATGCTTAACAGTTAAAAAAACTAAATTCATTAGAAAAAACTCAAAAACCCAAATTCATTAAACGAAGTGAAAATATAATATATAGACCAAATGATCGCGTCATTAACATGTCAGAATCCCAATTTTCAAATAACGAACTAAACTTACTCGAAAAAGGTCATAAATTTGCCCCAACGATTAAAAATAAAAAAGTAAAAGAAATTCTTACTGTTGAGTCCACAATTGCACTTAAATATACAGATGAGGTGGATAAAATTACCTCAAAAATTTCAAAAACCCTTAGAAACAACAGAAACATAACTAACAATAATATTTTGAATACATTCAAATTCATAAAAGAAAAAATTCAATTCGATGATCTTACCGTCACAAAAGCAGATAAATCAAATGCCAAATGATCCTTTCTAGATCGAAGTACATAGAGAAAATGAATGATTTCGTTAAAAATCAAGATATCGTAGAAACTCCCATTGACCCGACGACTAAAATTCAAAAATCATTGAGAAAAACTTTGTCAGACATCTCCTTATTTAAACCAAATTATCATCTCATAAATATGAATCCTAGCCCACCAAAACTCTACGGTCTAATAAAAACTCACAAAGAAGATGCACCAATTCGCCCAGTCGTTTCCTTTATTAGCAGCCCTACCTATAAAATAGAGAAAAAATGAAATGTTCAAAAGGCTTACTAATTTCACTCCGAAATACACAATAAAAAATTTCATAGAATTAACAACGAAATTGAAAAAATTTTATTTACCAAATAATTCCTACCTAGTATGCTTGGATGTGGATAATAAGTTTCCAAATATACCGATAAATGATAGCATTCATTTAGCTTCAGAAATTCTTGAAAAATCACATGTAAATCCCGTGATACACGGTGATTTCATTGCCCTTTTAGAACAATGCCTGCTCAAAAACTATTTTTAATTTAATAATAAAATATACGAACAATTAAATGGCCTAGCTATGGGCTCACCACTGAGTCCACTCCTTGCAGACATATTGATGTCAGAAATAGAAAATAAAATCTTCAATTCGAAACTACCTGTAAATATTCATTTCTGGTATAGATACGTAGACGATATTCTCCCGTGTATCTCCGGAACATCCAGACAACTGAGTCAATTTTTGAATTTCTTGAATAATATTCACCCGAAAATTAAATTCAAATTAGAAAAAGAATCGAAGAACAGTATTACATTTTTAGACCTCTCGATATCACACTCAAATAGAAAAATAGAATTCAACGTGTTTAGAAAACCCACATCCACTGATATATGTATTCCTATTGATTCCAATCACCCATATTCACAAAAAAATGTCAGCGTATCAATCGATGATCCATAGAGCCTTCGCATTACCCTTATCAAAAAATGACCGCGAAGCTGAAGTCCAAACTATAAAATCAATAGCCGCGAACAACGGTTTCAACCCCAATATAATAGATAATCTAATTCGACAGAAACTATCTAAAATAGCTATGAGCCAAATTTATCCCATCATAGAAACTGAAGAAAATAAAAAAATCATTTCTCTATCGTACTTTGGTAGCATAAGTCAAAAAGTGGCCAATAGTTTTTCAAAATCAGATGTCAATATTGCCTTCAAAACGCAAAACAAATTATCATCGGTATTATTTAACGCAAAGGACCCTACTCCAAACATACACAAATCAGGAGTTTATGAGTTATCTTGTTCTACATGCAGTAATAAATATATAGGACAAACAGGACGTTCCTTCAAGACGAGGTTCAACGAACATAAAATGAGTTTCATGAAAAATAAACAAAATTCTACTTTTGCCACTCATTGTCTAGAAAACGGTCATTCCTTTTCCACAATAGATAATCTTAAAATTTTACATGTAGAATCAAAAGGGAAGAAACTCGATTATCTAGAATCTGTTGAAATTTTCAAATTAGTTCACAATAACAATAATGTAAAAATAATGAATGACTGTATGGAGCTATGTAAATCGAAAATATTTGAGATATTTAAAAAGTAAAATCTGTTTAAAACCTTTTTCAACGAACATAAAATTAATTTAATGAAAGTAAACAAAAATTCAACTTTTGCCACTCATTCTTTAGAAAACAGTAATTCCTTTCGACAAAAGAAAATCTTAAGAAAATTTTACATTTAGATTAAAAAAAAAAGGAAACTTGATTATTGAAATTTTCAAATAAGTAAAAAATAATGAATGACTGTATGTATCTATGTAAATCCAAATATTTGAGATATACAACAAAATAATGTAAAAATAATGAATGACTGTACGGAGCTATGTAACCCCAAAAATTATTTGAGATATTTAAATGGGTACCATCTGTTTAACAACCTTCTTTGTCAATTGCCGACATTCCGATATCTGTTAGAAGGCCCCTCTTTTTTAACCCGGTTTTTATCACGTTCCGCTTGTAAACCTCTGTACCACCATTAGGTATTATCTAGAATCTATTGAAATATTCAAAATCTTTATCACTTCTGTTTAAATACCTCTGTACCACTGTTAGGTCTTCAGCTGTCTGATGATGGGATAGTTCATTTCCCGAAATTCGAGTCACAAGAAAATGTGTAATATATCTTTTTTGGTAGTAAAACATAGTAATCTCTACAATTTGTTTTAATTAGTAAAATTTCAGTTAAAAGACTCCTGAAATATCCCTGGTTATTCAGAGATATACTCTGCAAATTGTAGTGGAGAAAATATTAGAAATCTTGACTAGACATTCAAATTAGAAGAAAGATAATCCAATTAACACATTCAACAAATATGTTTGATTAAAATGTTTTTTTATAGGTTTTTATGTATATAAAATTATACGGCAGATATAGATTGAAATAATACTCAAAAGATTGTCATGGTAATTAAAGATTTTTAATCGGAATAGTGCAACTTACATTACACACACCTAACAGTGGTACAGAGGTATTTAAACAGAAGTGATAAAGATTTTGAATATTTCAATAGATTCTAGATAATACCTAATGGTGGTACAGAGGTTTACAAGCGGAACGTGATAAAAACCGGGTTAAAAACAAGCATATCTGCTGCTCATGTTGCAACAATCAATAATACCTACGACAGGTTGATTTGAATTATGAACCATACTATTATTATTATCCTGATACTCCCTAGATCTTCTGTGAAAATCCCTCAGAAGCTTTTTTTTCAGCTTGTGCGAGTTAGGAATTCAGTTGTGTACTGGGTAGGCTTTGTAACTGCGATCTTGCGCCACTTTAGGTCACAGCACTGTTCATTTTTGACCCAACAGTGAAATGGTGGCAGACACCCGTTCAACTAGAAAATTTCTTAGGCACCTGAACAGGATTCGAACCCGGACCTACCGGTCACGAGCCCGATGCTCTCCCGCTGAGCTATATAACGTAATTTATAGCATACATAACGTAAGTTGCATAAATTTGGCCAAAAATTGTCCTTTTTATTCTCTTTCGAATAAGATTTTTATAGTTTTGGAAATAATTCAGAGTAAACTTAAAAAACTAAATTCAGGGTTGAAACATTACACCGCCGAGTATAAAATTATATTCATCCCGTAATTTGCATTTATTTTAAAAATCCATTGTTTTTTCAGATTTTCTCAGATACAACATAATTTTTTTTTATTAAGTTTATACAATGATTTTATCGCAATTGCTTGAATAAAAAACGCTTTTGTTTTTTTGTTCAAAGTTTATTACTAAAAATTTTATTTCATATGCTTTTAGGTCAAATAAAACATAAAATTTAGGAACTCCAGTAGGGAGTGATTCCTCCAGTGATAACAGCTTGCAAATGACGAGGCCTCCTTTGGATCAGGTTTTGGATCACACACTGCGGAATATTTTCCCATTCCTGCTCCCTAGAATATATGGGAGCCGCTACATGCTTCCGTAAATGTCTCCCCATCTCATCCCAAACATGTTCCATCGGATTTAAATTTGAACTTCAAGCAGGCCAAACAAATCTCCTGATTTGAACTTCGTCAAGATAAGCAGTAACAATCCCAGTGTGGATCCATGCATTATCATGCATGAAGGCCCTCAAAAAATACCCATGAATGACACAACATGGTCTTCTAGAAGCTTTGTCAGGTATCTATGAGAAGTACCATTTTGGATAAAGACTAACTGCATGAGAGCTTCAAAACCTATGCCTCCCCATGCCTTAACTGAGCCTCCATTAAATGAAAGTCCCTCGGCAATAGCCGCTTAAGCATATCCGCGGCGGTACTGTAGCCCTAATTTTAGGGCTACTTTTTAGAATATAAATAGAGTTAGGACCCATGTTTACAGGAAATTTGTTCTTATTTTCATTAGTACTATCTAATCTATCAGTTAGTTACACCTACTGTGGGATATCCTGTCTAGTTTGGAAATAGTGGCTGTTGTACAGGGAAAAATTTTAAATTGATTCAAAACCTCCTGTTAAAATATTTCACCCAATCTTTCCCTGCATTTACTTCCAACAATATCTGCTATATTGGGTATTCGAATCAAGATCCATAATTTTTGATAATATAATATCTTTAATAGTGATCTCCTAATTCACTTGCACAAGCTACATAGCTTCTGAGGTGTCTTCACAGAAGATCTACGAGTAGCAAACGATAGAATTCAACAGAAAAATGGCAAAACTCAGGGCATTGCTCCCTCAAACTTCTAATTTAAGTTACAAGATGGCAGTTGGAAGGATGTGGCTATTTTAATTGAATGGGTGGAGGATATTTAAAAAATGCTCAGTTTCAGCTCATTACCTTAAACATAAAATTAGGAACCGATATGTTCAAATTGAGTCAAATTCAAGAACACTATAATGAAGTCTAACCCCACTGATTCTCCAAACTAGAAACTTTGTGAGGTTCTCTTGGGTGGCCTTGTATTTTAAGGACAATTATTCCATATGAATGAGCTTTGCATAAAATAAATGTACGAGGCTGTGCGCTCTGTCTTCATCAAAAATCAATGTGAAGGATAAGCATTTTTAAATCAATCCATTTCGAGATATGACAAAATGAGTTGACACAAAAAATGTTTGAAGTTTTGGTGAAGCAAATCTTACAATGAAATACGTTTTCTTTCTTGTACCCTTAAACTATAACAAATTCTGAAATCCTTTCCATACACAGGGTATTTTCAAAGGTTGGACTTTTTTAACAGAAAGTATAACTCATCAAAATAAACCATTTCAACAAAATCACCTATATAAAATTGTTATAATGTTTCACCTAGTGCCAACCGCATACTCCATTCATGTTATTAAAATCACCAAGGAGACAAAGATGTAAGCGCCGTTTCAACAGACTTGAGTTTTTTGACTTTCGTTAACTCTACGAAAGATACCGCTTATTTATTTCAATACAGGGAGGTAATACGACCTGTATATATATAGGAATCAAAATTATTGGTTAATTTAAATATTCAAAGCTTTTTCACCTTGAAACTCTTATTGGGCGATTTTTTCTGAAATATCTTATTCTCATGAGTTATACCACTGACATTAAAACTATGGAAAGAGTAACCTTCGAAAATACCTGTATCAAAGAATTGAAAATAATGAAGTTCGAATACTCACCAAAAAAATTTATCCAATTTATTCACATAAGTAGTTCAAAGTATTCATTACTCTACATTATTATTATTATTATTATTCTGATACTCCTAGATCTCCTGTGAATATCCTTCAGAAGCTTTTTCAGTTTGTGCGAGTAAGAAATTCAGTTATGTTCTGGGTAGGCTTTGTTACTGCTATCTTGCGCCACTTTAGATCACAGCACTGTTAATTTTCGACCCAACAGTGAAATAGTGGCCGACACCCGCCCAACTAGAAAATGTCTTTTCCACCTGAACAGGATTCGAACCCGGACCTTCCGGTCACGAGCCCAATGCTCTACCTCTGAACTGCCCGCACTCATACTCGCTAAATTATATTATACATAGAGGGATATCGAGGATTTTCCAAATGATATTTTTCTGCAGCATTTTGGTTGAATTCATTACTTGAATAAATATGCGGTATCTCTCAATAAATCACGAAATTCAAAAATCGAAGCAAGGGAGTCATAATTACTGCTCGATTGTTTATTTACACTGAACTTACTTACACTGAACACTGATTTGATAGTGATTTGTCACATGACCATGGAAACATTTAAAGTACCACACTTCAAATTACTTGAAATTTCAAGGTATCAAATTCAACTTCATAAGCTTATAATTTTGTTCCTTTGAATACTTCATATAAGAGATTTTTGGTGAAATGGTTTATTTTGATGAATTATATCTCCTGTTAAAAAAAAATCGCTTTTGAAAACACTTCGTATCATATAACCAAAAAATTTGTTAACATAAAACAATATTTTTGTAGGAAAAAATTATTTATTTATAATGCTTTGTATGTATATCACAGAACAGCTATCATTCAGAGTAATAATGTATTTTAAAATTTTGGGGAATAAAAATTTATAAAGTATATTTAGGTTTACTACTAATTATCATGAAACACTGATAAAATTTTATAGTGACAAAAAAGTTTTAAAATAAAATAAAGATTTATATCTCATCACACGAATGCAATATATTCAATAATATAAGTACATGTTTGATAGAAGGGAATCTAAATATATATAAGGAAAATCATTGTTATAAGGACATTTCGGGACTACCAGGATGTAGATCTTTCTCAACGGTTTGATTATCTGGTTCTGGTAATTCGGAAGTTTGAAAACAGGACACAGGAAGGGTAAATCTGGAATGGGTACTATCCCCACCTTAAAATTAATCATTCGTTTAACATATCATAAAAACACGTATCTGCATTTACTCATGCTGGGCAAGTTTCTTATTTAATTTTAAAAAATATCACTTGAAAACATCACAGGCTTCGGTACTTCCAGCTTCTAGGGTCTCTTGTAATTGATTCCTTTTTTCTCAAATGGTTCCAAAGGAATATTATAAATAACCCACCACACTTACAAACAAATGGATAATTTGACTCTGACATGGTAACTGATCCAGCATTATATTTAATGTGTTTGTTCTTCTAATGAGTTCCAGGATATAACTATTTTTTCAAACACTTATCATGAGTGGAAAGTACCCATGTAAGTAGACATGTGATGGTAGAATTTAGCAACTAGTAAAAACTAGAAACTTTTATCCTGGTCACTGGATCCAGCGCGACTAACTAGAGTAATATCCCAAGTCAAAGAATTCAAGGAGATTATAAGCAGATAAGGGTGAGTTACCTGACATAGTCTCATCATCAACATCATTTTCATCATTAGAGTTATCCTCTCCTACAGTCGTGTTAACTTCCTGGTGATCGAATTCGTCCATCAAATTTCCTGTTTCACTGAGATCCTGAAATACAAAATTAATTCTAATATATTGCCAAGCTGAGACCAAGGGCGTAGATATGGGGGGGAGTACTGGGGGTAATAACCCCCCTCCCCTCAAGGATTCCAAAATATAAAATTTCCAGCCAAGAGGAATCTAAAATATAAAATTTCCAGCCAAGATGAAAAACGATAATTTTTTCCTAATAATAAAATATTTCAGGAGTATTTTCATTCCATTGTTAGATAATGTACTGGTGGATCTCAGATTCTGTTTCCATAATGATGTTTTCAAAGTTTTTTATATAAATGATTTGATTCCCTCCAAAATCGTTAAATTAAAAGGGAAATATGATTCTAGCTTTAAGCATAATTTAACCCGATTCATATCAAAAATCCAAGAAAATAATGATAGTTTCCACATTTTTTTTCTATATTCTACATTGATGGGAACAGAATTAGAGTTGTGGTATAAAAAATGCACTTGTGAGGCAGAAAATTTGCCAGATACGGCATTGAGTGCACTAAAATTTTGCGATAAGTCAATATATCCGAATGTTTACTTGGCACCATACTTGATATCTGTAATGCCTGTAAGTGTGGCGAGCTCTAAGAGCTGTTTTTCAACATTAAAGAGGTTAAAAACTTGGCTCAGGTGCAGAATCGGTCAAGAAATATTGGTAGGTTTGGCCCTATTGTATATCAATAGGGAAATTGAACTAGATATTGATTATGTGATAGACAGGTTTCGAATATGAAGAGGAGATTCTTGGAATCGGTGTTATAGAAAACACGAAAAAGACAATATATAAAGAGTAAATGATTTCGTTTCCATTTCATAACAATTGTTTTTGAGTCATTAATTTGTAGGTACATATTCTGTCAAGAAAGTACCGGGAATTATCGATTTAAATCTGGCGGGGCAATGAGGCAGGTAAAATTTTTTTTCCTAGGTTGGTACCACTGTCCTTAATTACTATGCCAAGCTTGAGCGGGATCTGTCAACTAGTGTGTTTGCATCAGCTGATTAAGTCAGTCGATGTCAGAGTGCGTGCCGATTTTTACTATGGGTGATTACGTTGAGCAAAGAATTTGTTTAAAGTTTTGTGTTGCAAAAGAATTTTCGTGCGTCGATGCATTGAAAATGTTGCAAAAGACCTTTGGTGATAATGCTCTATCGAAAACTCGTGCATATCAGTGGTACAGAGCCTTCAAGGACGGTCGTGAAGTGGTCGCCCATCGACGGCTTCGATCGAAGATAACGTCGATAAAATTAAAGAAAGGGTGCTGGAAAACCGTCGTACCAGCTTGAAGAGATAGCACATGATCTTAAGATATCCCACGAGTCCGCACGTACGATTTTGATTGATATTTTGGGCATGAGAAAGGTGGCCGCACGACTCGTACCGAAAGACCTGAATTTTCTTCAAAAACGTCATCGCAAACAGGTTGCTTCAGACATGCTGGATCGCTGTAATTCCGATTCTACATTCATGGAACGCATTATAACTGGTGATGAGACCTGGGTCTACGAGTACGATATGCAAACAAGCCAGCAATCATCGGAATGGGTGGCAAAAAATGAGCCGAAACCGAAAAAACCACGCCAAAGCCGCTCGAAAATGAAGGTGATGCTCATTGTTTTCTTCGATATCCGTGGCGTGGTGCACTACGAATTTGTTCCAGAGGGTCAGGCGGTAAACAAGGAGTATTACCTAGGCGTTATGAAACGTTTGCGTGAGCGTATCCGTAAGAAGCGGCCAAATTTGTGGGCGAACAACTCATGTATTTTGCATGACGATAACGCGCCTTCTCACCGAGCTACGATTGTGACTAACTTTCTCGCCAAAAACTCAACAAACGTGCTTCAGCAACCACCGTATTCGCCGGATTTGGCTCCCTGCGACTTTTTCCTCTTCCCAAAACTAAAATTGCCCCTTCGTGGCACCCGTTTTGAGTCGATTGAAGCCATAAAACAAAATTCGGCGCGAGAGCTAAAGTCCATCCCGGAAAGCGCCTATAAAAAATGTTTCGATAATTGGAAGTGCCGTTGGCATAGATGTATTGGAGCAAATGGAGCCTATTTTGAAGGCGACCCAATAAATTTTGACGATTAAATGTAAAAATGTTGTTTTAATTGAAAATTCCCGGTACTTTCTTGACAGAGTAGTATGTTGTAGTTATGACTATATTATTTCTGTTTGCTTTGATTAAAAATTTATTTGCTTCCAAAAAGCATATTTGTTGCTTTGAAAAGTGAATGTTCCTTGTTATCTATTTATATGTTTTATTAGTATTTATATTGAATGAAGTAATGTATACCTAACGATTATTTAGGAATAAAGTGGTCAGATTCAGCTTTAAGAACACCCATAAGGTTAATTTCTTCCTGCTCAAAACAATGAGAAAATTCACTTACACTTTCACTGCTACTACATATCAATGTTAGAGACACAGTCGAGTTGAAAAGATTCGGAGAGCTCACTGATGCGCCCAAGCCCAATATGTGCCTATTGTCTGAAGTTGAAGTTTCGTTATGACAGTGAGATTCCCTGCCGACGTTCGAAGACGGGCACTGCTGCAACTGGAGACTTGTTGAAGTAGAAGACGAAGAAGTTGCTAAAGGTTCGCCAGGAGAACAGGGACATTCGTTGTTGTCCATCATGTTTCTGGATATGGCACCTCTGAAAAGTAAAATAGGAATTATTATTGTCTATTATTAATGAAAAGTGACAACTTCAACTCACCCATGAATAGGATTGATAGGCATCACATTCTTTGAGAAGTTTATGATGTCATTGGATAATGTGAACGATTTTTCGGGAACTTGACTTAAGGATGAAGAGGCTACAGCAGAATTGTTGGCTTCGCCCAAGCTGGATGTGCATGGAATATTATAAAGACTTTTCACAATTCCAACAGCCAAATCAGCAGTTTGAGTAGACGATCCTAAGGTCGCTGCCACAGCATTACGGGAAATTTCAGCTGCTAAGCGCTAATACCAAAAGACAATTAATTGAAATCAGATACCATTTATAGACAAAAATAACACGACTCTACAAAAAAATTTTCGTTCTTTGTCCTAAAGTTTATACTATTATTTTCCAGTTAGTTATGCACAAAAACGAAAAGAAAATACCTTTTTTCGGTATAAAGTTTGCTTTTGTGATAGTTATAATAATAATACTCATTTTTCAATTTTTTCATAAATTTTAATTGATTTTAATATTTTTAAAAAGACCGCGCGGTGAGAGTGGGGTATTAACGTTAACACTGTGCCGCTAGATGGCACCCGAGTGATAAACAACCATCAGGTGTTGTTTACAAGCCCAGAATAACTTAAAATGTCGTCACGAAAGTGCAAATACGATGCTGATGCTTTTTGTTTTATATGTGGTCAATTTATTAAAGTTCGAGACGTGAAATATGAACTAAAGACATCTCACGTTCTCTGTGAAGCCTATGAAGCATATTTTGACTGTCCTGTACGGAATCAAGATAAGCCATGGGCTCCATATGTTGCTTGTAGTTATTGTAAAAGGTGTTTGGAAGGTAAGCAATTTTTATTTAATCAAGCGATGAATCCAAAATAATAGACATATTAATTTTTATTTTTATATTTTTAGGTTGGTATCGAGGTGAGAAAAGGTCTATGAAATTTGCAATACCAAGGATTTGGCGAGAACCAAAAGACCATATTACTGACTGCTACTTTTGTATGGTGAATCCGAGTAAAAGACGTAGAGGTAAAAATGCAAAACCTATTGAATATCCTGACCTCAAATCTTCTTCTGCTCCAATTGGTCACGACCTGACACGACCAGTACCTGAGCCACCAAAAAAATTATCGCAGAAAAGTAGCTCATCTTTTAGTTCTTATAAAAGTAATTCCGATAAGGAGTTTTTGCCTACACCTGAACAACCAAAACACTATCTCATTACTTCAGAAGATTTTAACGATCTAATTAGAGATTTAAATTTGCCAAAAAATAAAGCAGAGCTTCTAGGCTCTCGGTTAAAACAGTGGAATTTGATTGATGATGTTAAGATCACGGATCAGCGGACTATGTTTGCAACGTTTTTCACGAAGGAGGATGGACTTTGTTTTTGTAATGACATTAAAGGTATGTTTGAAGCAATTGGCATACCCTGTGTCCCTAGCGAATGGCGTTTATTCATTGACAGCTCTACAAAAAGTTTAAAAGCAGTTCTATTGCACAACGGAAATAAATTTCCGTCTCTTCCAATTGCTCACTCAGTACATCTTAAAGAAAATTATGAAAGTGTCAAAATTTTGCTTGAATCTGTAAAGTATCGTGAGTATAACTGGGAGCTGATTGGAGATTTTAAAATGGTGGGATTTTTAATGGGGCTACAGGGTGGATATACAAAGTATCCGTGTTATTTGTGCTTGTGGGATAGCAGAGCGTATTTTAAACACTATATTCAACGGTCATGGCCTGTAAGAACAGAATTGTGTGTCGGAAAACAGAACGTCAAATTTGAGCCGATTGTTGAAGCGGAAAAAGTGTTAATGCCGCCTTTGCACATTAAGTTAGGGTTGATGAAACAATTCTTTGAAAAACTGGATGAAACTTCAGAAGCTTTTGAATACTTAAAAAAAATTTTTCCGAAGTTATCGGAAGCAAAGGTTAAAGCTGGGGTTTTTGTTGGTCCGCAAATAAGACAGATTTTCGCCGATGAAAAATTTCCAATGTTGCTGAATCGTACTCAAAAAGCAACTTGGAACAGTTTTACAGCAGTAGTTTCTGGATTTTTAGGAAATAATAAAGCTGAAAACTACGAAAAGTTGGTTGAGGACATGCTTACAAATTTTAAGGCCATGGGCTGCAGGATGTCATTAAAAGTACATATGCTGCATGCTCATTTGGATAAATTTAAAAACAATATGGGAGCCTATTCCGAAGAGCAAGGAGAACGTTTCCATCAGGACATCATGAATTTTGAACAACGCTATCAAGGCCAATACAATGAAAACATGATGGGCGACTATATTTGGGGTTTATTGAGAGAAAGTAGCTATGAACATAAAAGAAAAAGTAAAAGTGTGTACTTTTAAGTTATTTTCCACTTTTCTGTAAGCTAATTTGATAGTAAAACTCAATAAAAATAATAAACATTTTTATTTCAATAGTTTTATTTTCAATCAAAAATTAAAATCCGAGATTTTTAAAAATTTCGTTCAATTAGACTTCTAAGCACAAAAGCAAAGTTTTTCATGCCATATATTTTTTTTCCGTCTTATTACGACCTAAACTACCGAAATTTAATGCTTTGCAGTCAAAATCAAATTTCATGTTGACCCGTGTAATTAGAGGTTCAAATAATGGTTACAAAAATAAACGTATTTTGGTAGTGAAAGAGTAATTTCTGAAAACTTTTTTAATTATGATCAACAACCGAATACCAAACAGCTGAAACAGTTTAATGATATAAATAATTTCGACAATATGTGCCATATAGAGCAAACAATGATTTGTGAAGGCACCAATAAAATCTGAATTATATTATGTGATTTGCTCACAAATCTTTATTATACTGCTATTGGGAGCTTACCTCTTTTGACTCGTTTATTTGTGAAATGTATTGATTTTGTACTGTCCTCAGTTGATTTATGTACCACTGTTGATCGCGACAACGTTGATAAAACGTAGGAGCCCTAACTTGAAATCTGAAAGAGAAAAGAGTTCCCATAATCACGCACAATACTCAAGAATTTTACTCACCTCAATACCAAGGTATCAAGAGCTACATTCAGGTACCCTTCACTTGCCAATAAGTCCAGCCTAAAAAACCTATTGTAACCCCAACATTCTCCGACTTCAAATTCTGAAGCGAACTCTCGAACAATATTTTTTGAAACATCACGACTAGCTTGATGAATCATTTCAACTCTATATTCATATCTGCAACAAAGGTTTTACTTATTTTCGAATGGTTGAAAATATGCATTGTTATATCCAAATGAACCTTAATTAATACCAGATGGGGCATTAAGTCGCGAGACTTACATACAGTTTGCACCACTAATGCCATGCAACATTTGTTTTTCGGCTTTCAAAAGATACATGTAAAAATTTGATGACATTCAGTCGTTATCGAGATATTGAAGGTTAAGTTATACTATATTTGTTTAATGAATAATTAGAGTGTTAATCAAATAATGTTTTTTAGTAGGAAAAAGTACTGTTCAAACTCAGCAATGGCTTGGAGAGTTCACAAAATTGTACATGAAAATTTGCGAAAATAGTAATTGAAAGTTATTACTATGATCGAAATCAATGAGTTAAATTTGGAATTGCTTCTTCAAGAACCCTAGTCATGAGATTTTGTCCATTCTGATTATTTTCAGTTTCTAAAATTGAACAAATTTAAGAACACAACAATTCTCAATATGAAAAGGGTATAATAACATAATTCTTGATAGAAGGTATATAAAATTATTTAAATATTTTCAGAAGTTGAATCATTAAATATAATTTTTTGAAATTAAATATGTGGAAGGCTAATATTAAAATATTTAAATAATTTTATATACCTTCTATCAAGAATTAACCTCTATTTATGTTATTTTATTCATAATATATAATTATTTGGTTTCCTTAACATTCTTTATACAGATAGTCCTTGTGCTATAACAGAGGGCGTTAAATTGTCTTTCAATCTTTTAGATCAAGGGTAAACCACAGAAATATTTATATATAATTAACCGTCACACTAAATTTAAAGATTTTTCAGTTTGCCAGAAGTTTTTCTAAACGGTTGAAGGGTGAGTAAATATTTGTTGTTGATTGACGTTATATTTATTGAATATGAATTATTTGAATACTGACGAAGCAAAGTCTCTCTTAGTTAGATATCCAATAATATTGAATATTCTAAGTAAGATAGTTTTATGATGAAATTCTTAAGATTATGTAAGACATTTTTGAAAGATATTTGTTTTCATAAGATTGATCAGCAGAAACAAAATTTTGTCTATTCAAATTATTTAATTTATAGGATTTTGGTTAATAATTTTTATTTATTGGATTTTGTTATACATTCAGATGTCTTATAATGAATGTTTATTTTATATGTCAATTGATATAAGTGGTACTTATATGACATTATTTTAATTTATTTTCAGAAGTTATAATCATTAAATATAATTTTTTGAAATTAAATATATAGAATATTAAAATATTTAAATAATGAAAAGGGTATCTCGAAGATATTGAACATATAGACTTACTTGGATGTTTCTGGGTATCCAGCACTAAGCTCCAGAAACACCGATAGGTAATTCCCTCTCACTACTCCATTACCATCTGGATAGACCTTCAGTCTCCAGCAGAGGCCATTGCAATGAAGGGGTGTTGAATACACAGGATCAGCCTTCCGTTGCAGTTGAGAAAAACCGTGCATCACAAAAGTACTACTATCATATGCTGGGACTATTTCACTATGGAAATCTGCAGGTACTGGAGCAGTCACAAAACTTGTCATAGGTTTCTTACGAATTGAATGAATCATTCTAAAATGAAACGAAAATTATTTAAATGAAAATTTTTTATAAATAATTACTTCTATAATACTTGATAAAGGTTGTTAAACAGAAAATATTGTCTCAATCTTACAGAATTATTACTACTCAGTACTTACTCAGTTCTATTTAGTGACATATTTAAAAATTCAATTACTGTGAATAATAAATTAAAAGCTGCAGAAATTGTGTTTGAAATTAATTGCTACGATTTGGAGTATATGATTCGTCAGGCTAAAATCTTACTCAGAAATTTTAGGTATCAAAATCAAGTTTTAAATAGGAAAATTAAAAAGAAATTTTATTGAAAATTGACACCAAAGGTGTTTCTTTTGCACCTGCACACAAACCGCATGTTGCCATGCAAACAATTCATTATTTAGGGTTCGAATTACTTGAACACCACCTGATTTGCATTCAAGCAACTATAATCTCTTTCCTCAACTGAAAAAAAAAATTGCAGAGCAAGATAAAAATTTATTTTTGATAGATCTAAAGGTCATGTATGTACCTAACGAAGAGGAGACTTTCATATTTTGTTCACTTCTATAGGCTAAGATTTTTCCAATACATTCTTGTACATCTTATCCAATTCCTCAAAATGAATCAGGTAGTAAGATTTTAATAAGAAAATCGCCTGAATCTAAACATAATTCCTACCTGGAAAGTTCACCGCTCTTCGTTATCAACTCGGATTTTGTATTGGAGTGTAATTGGTGCTCCACCTCATGAAGCAAATGTTCCAACTGTTCAGTTTCTTGAGTCAATGAGTCCTTTTGACCCATTAAAGTGAGCAATTTTGTCTTGAGCTGAGAATCCAGCCTGGCAATCATAAGTTCAACAGCATTCCTGATTTCTCTCACTCTTTCGTCTTTTGCTGACCTGACCTTGAAGAGAAAAACAGAAGAGAGTACTTATCAAAATAAACCATTCCAACAAAAATTACCTATATCAAATATTAAAGAGGACAAAAGGGATAACCTGTTTAATTGGAATTCTTATCTTTGCAACTCAAGTCAGGTCCTGTTAGTTCTGGCAACATCAGTATGATCGAGGCTTGCATGCAGTCTCGATTCACAGCATGTGTCGATTCAAATAGTGAATGCAGATTAGATTTAAATGTAATCATTCAACAGACTTATGAGTTCTTTTATATTTGTTAATTTTTCGACAATGCCGCATATTTATTTAAATACAGAGCGCTAATAAGACACTATACTTGTTTCGACTTAAAATTGGGAATAACAACATTATCTCGCGATAAATGGATCCTCCATATGGTTTCGTTTATAATACTGACTTATTCGATTTTGGATTAGGAATTAAAATTATTGGCAAATTTGTATATCAAAATCTTTTTTATCTTGTAACTGTCATTTTCTGAAATGTAGACAGTTAATTTCAAAACAAAATAATTTTTTCAAGTCTCAAGAGAAATGAAATTAAAATTCCTGGTAAATTGACCACACCCCCAAAGATTTTTATTGGCTACAAACAACTGAATTTGAACTTTTAACAACATTTTTGAAATAATTCAAAACAAAGTGTGTGAATAGCTCAGCGGGAGACCATCGGACTCGTGACTGGGAGGTCCGGGTTCGAATCCTGTTCAGATAGAAAAGAAATTTTCTAGTTGGACGGGTGTCTGCCACCATTTCACTGTTGGGTCAAAAATTAACAGTGCTGTGACCTAAAAGTGGCGCAAGATCGCAGTAACAAAGCCTACACAGAACACAATTGAACTCCTAACTCGCACAAGCTGAAAAAGCTTCTGATGGATCTTCACAGAAGATCTAGGAGTATCAGGATAATAATAATAATAAAATTTAAAAAAATAATAATAACAAGGTTCTTACAGATTCCACATTCCTTTCCACTTCTTGGACAATACTAATAAGTTCCATTAGTCTTCTCCTAAGCTGAGCCACTTCGTCTTTTATCTGGGTAACATGCTGATCATAAACTTCATCCAGAGGTTTGAAAGTATGACCGGAATGAGTGCCTCCCCACAAGGCACACTGATGACAAATACAACATCGGCAAGTCCAGCAATAAACAGAAAGTTTCTCCAAATGAGTGGAACACCTGAGCAAATGTAAATCATGAAACTTTTGTAATTGTTTGCCATCATAAATGAAAAATGTCACATTTTCTTTTGTTTGTAGGAAATGAACAGAAAATTGTACAGGAATGAAAATGAAATAGGTTTTAAAATAAAATAATAAGATGCGGTTAGAATAGAATAGAATAGAAAACGTTTTTATTGCAAAGAGTCATTGCACATATCACAGTATGAATGATAAGTGATAGCAAAACATACAACAGGTCAACAACAATATAAAGGTCTCATAGCCCTGACTGATTCCTACAGTATGTATAAAATTCCAATATACTATAGGGTTCACACGCAATAACAAATTTTCTCACCACACTTTTAAAATGTTTGCCCTCTCTCGCCTTCATAATACCTATAGGAAGTGAGTTCAATAATTTGATGCACATGTACTGCATTCCTTTCTGAGACAAGGTGAGGGAACGCATCGGACAATGATAGGGACACACCCGTCTAGTATTATTTTCATTTTTAAGGTTTTCAAAAAACTCTGGATGATCCTGAATAAAACAGATGCATCTATACACATACATCCCCGTCAATGTCATTAAGCCCATTCTTTTGAAGTGTCCTCTGCATGACTCCCGGTACTTTAGATTCAGCAGGATCCGCAAGGCGCATTTTTGAATAACGAATATTCTATCCACTTGAGATGAACTTCCCCAGAAAACAATTCCATATGTGAGTAACGGTTGGAAAAAGGAGTTATATATCATTTTCAATGTGTCCGTATTTAATTGATATCTTAAAATTTTCATACTGTATATAGTAGAGTTTAATCTCCCGGATAGAACATCGATGTGTTTGTGCCATTTCAAGCTGAAGTCAACATGAACCCCCAAAAACTTCGCGACTCCCCGAATAGACACAGGTCCATTTTCGGTCCGCAAACTGCCGGGTATCGGAAAGCCGCTCCTGTCAGTGCAGAAAGCAACGCACTCCGTTTTAGTGACATTAAGCTTCAACCCGTTCTGACAACACCACTCATCAGCACACCTAAGGGCATCCTGTGCCTCAGCCACAAGTTGTGTAACCCGATCAGATTTGACCATTATGTTCGAGTCATCTGCGTACAGGATAGCATCCCACAGATGCCCTTCAATATCTCTCGGAAAATCGTTGATGTAAAGGACAAAGAGGAGAGGTCCCATAATACTCCCTTGGTGAACCCCCATCCCAACGGTCCTCTCAGCCGAATGATATTTTTTCCCGTCTCTGTGTATGGTGACTGTTTGTTTTCTGTTATGTAGATAATTTCGAATAAGTTGCAGTTGTTTGTCTCTGATACCGTATCTTTCCAACTTCAACAGGAGTCGCTCATGGTTGACGTTGTCAAATGCTTTAGATATGTCTAAGAATATACACAAGGGCACTTTTCCAGCTTCTATTGAATTCAGAATTGCGGTTGTAAACTTGTATATAGCTGTTTCTGTATTTCTACGTGCCATGAAACCATGTTGAGACTTATGAAATATTTTGAACTTATTGAAAAAACTAATCAAACGTGTGGCTAATATTTTTTCAAAAATTTTGGAAAATGAGCTGAGAAGGCTAATGGGACGGTAGCTCCCCAAGTCATCCGGGTTTCCACTCTTGTAAAGAGGTTTAACAACATCTATTTTTAATCTTTCGGGAAAGACCCCCTCCGTGAAAGATTTATTTATTATGAAACTAAGAGGCTTCGCAATTATATGAGCCGAGTTCTTGATGACTCGCATAGGAATCTGGTCAAAACCTACAGATGGTTTATTCTGTAGGCCCCGTATACATGCCACACACACGTTTTTTACTTGATAGAAGGATAATTACAAACTTTGAATATTGAAACAGTTTTAATGTGTTAGTCTTCTACAATTTTAATTTCAAAAAAAAATTTTTAAAAACTTTTAGAATTAAATTAATGTCTAATAATAAGCAATTGTAGAAAACTAACAGATTAAATCTTTTTCGATATTCAAAGTTTGAAATAGGTTTTTCCGAATTTCGATCTCAGGTGTATTGCAAAACTGGATACAGGTATATGTAGGGTGTTTCTCCGACATGATAAGCTTCTGATGTGGAAAACTCAGATTTAAATTTCGGGTATTATAAAGTAAAATATGTTACATTGTTCATATTTGCCTACGTTTTTGAATAGGTAAACAAATACCTTGTCTATGCACAAAGCATATACTGTCATTGTATGATTACCACCATAGAGGTATTAAAAGAGATCCATTTGTTTACAATCGGTAGTGAGGCCAACATTAAATTTCTCATCATTAAACTGGTCCACTGCAAGAAGAATCCAGTCCATTGTTGCCAAATTTCTTATTTGATAATGTTTCCTTTTAAAAACTTAGTTACCATTCAAGTCTCACATCATATTATTAATCATTTATATTCTTATTTATTCATAAGTTTCTCTCAGTTGTAGCTACATATTAATATTTTATAAAAGTAGGTTCCGTAAAATGACCAATATAAGATAATGTACATTTTTTTTTATGGTAATACCGTTCACAGGATTTTTTTTTTGTAACATTGACAACACTGCATTTGAAATTAGCCAATGGCATCAAATTGTTTCCCTCCTTCAAATGTATAACTGCAACATTGCCACCTAGGGAAGTCGTTTTTTGTAGTGGAATATCAGTAAGAAATTTACTGACCTTAAATACTTATTTGGTGTTTTGAGGAATTTGGTTATAATTTGTTGACAACATGGTTCGTCAATGTGAAAAATGTGGAAATACGGAGAATTCCAATCCTCATTTATCATTTCACAGGTAAAAACACATTTCATATTTCAGTGGCATAGGTATATCCAGGATGAATGTAAATAAATGCAATATATGATCATTTTTTCATTGAATTTCCTGAGTGAACTGTCGTCGATATATATTCCCATATATTTGTATATTGTGAAAAGATTTAGTGAAGTATTCTGAAACTTTATCTGTATCTCAGGGAATGGCTTCTATTTATTGTTCAATACAGTATTGCCTACATTTATACTGAGCTTATTATAATAAGGTTGTCATAGTAAAAGGTCTCTATGGAAAGTTGAATGAAATTTTTCTGGACTAAATGTTATTGTATTTGCTCTTAGATTAGATCTTAAGTATTTGAGAATTATAGGTAGAGTTATATTCTGAACAACTGTTTTAAATTGTGAATCTTTTATTTCATTAGTTGTCTGTGAATGTTACATTATGTAAAATGTTTAATTTTGTGAAAAATAAAGTTGTTTGTGATATTAAATTTTTTCATGTCGAATAATGTTTTCCCCGTTAATTATAGACAGTATTATTGCAAGAAAACTATACAAATGCTAGTTAGAAATATACCGAATAATGTATTCCCCATCAACAATAGACTGTATCATCACCAGAAAACAGTATAAAAATGCTATTTATGAAATATATCTATTCCAACCTAAAAACTGACAAAACATTCAATTCTCTAACTACTAAATATACCTTTTCTGCAAATAAAGAAGCTCCTTAATAACATAGACGTTAACATATCCTTCTGATGCAAACTTGGGAAAAAATTGAAACCTATAAAACCTAAAATAAATAAATCATGTTAAGGTGTTTACCAATTATCATATGTTATTTGCCCAAAAACTTATATTTGCCAAACTGGAAGGTCCTTTAGTAATAGAATAAATTAACTTTTTTGTTGTAATGTTTCACCTAGAGTCAACCGCTTACTCCATTCATTTAATAAATAAACTTGGCGATTAATCTTCAATAAGTTGGATACTATGTATGCAGAACATAACAGAATAGCATGATTTTGATGAAAGTTGTAAGATTTTTGCATTAGGAAAATAATGGCCTGATGCTGAAAGCTTAGAGATAAACGGATTAAGAATTGTTGGGGATTTACGAAATGACCAGATGCAGTTATTGAGGTCGCTTCTATTGGTACTATCTTCGTAGGAATTTGGTGGTTTGTCCAAAAGTACTAAAAATTTTATTATTCCCCTATATCAAAACTCTGAATTCATTTAAATATCATATAATACCAAATCTTTGAATAATTGTTTAAAAGCATTTGAAGTAGCTATGCGTAATATTTGAATTTTGGTGAATTAATAATAAATACTGTACAGTTGGCATAGGAATATCTTGTTTGTCTGAATTCGATAAATCCGGAAATATAAAATCGCACGCCCATGGTGTTATGAGTTTGAAGATTACAGTGTTGCCTGCTATGACCAGCCAGATTTATTCATCCTTGTCGCACTCGTTAGTTATGCTATCTTCGTCTTTATCAAAACAGTCCCAATGTTGGCTTCACAACAAATACTCTCTCAAAAGAGAGATGTTCCGTCTACTTAGGATAATAAGTCTATGATTGCCACAGAAGACACCTCTACAGAATTGCTGGTAATTAAGGTTGAAGATTGATCTAACAATTCTCATCTGAATGCGGAAACTGTCCTCAATTCCCGAATTGGACTGGTAGAAGACAAGTCTGAATTTCATTAAACTATCGAAATTTTCAAAAACATAAAACACAACTTAAGGATTTCTCAAAAATATAATTTATTTGAAATATTTAATATATTTGAATATTCAAATAAGTTAATTCAAAAATCTCTCAAAACATGTAATATATCTTCAAAAAACAATTAGAATACGGATAATCTCTTCAAACTATCGAAGTTAGAGTAATATAGAGATAGGGTAAAGTAGTGGCAAATGAATGAAAAACTCACTTATCCCTGCTATTGTCATCTCCTCTACTGCTGTTTAAACTGACGGCTTGAAGAGTGTCCAGTTGCTGTGTGACTTCTTCAACCCAGCGGCAATTCACCAGCTCATGTAGGTGGAGCGATGCCCTACAGTGAGGGCACTGTGACCTCTGTTCGGTTAGCCAACGCCTTATACATGTATAGCAACACAATTTGGAACAATGGGGACACAAATGAGCATCCCTGAGTTTTTCCATGCAAATGAAGCAGCGGAAAACCTCAGCCAGTGTCTACAAAAAGAGAAAAACATGAATATGGCAATAAATAAATCCACTACAGTCATATTTTCAGGTTCTCTATACTATTCAGTCACTAAACACTTATTGGTACCTCTATTTTTAGTGGAAAAGGTAATATCAATGGTACAATTGGACATTTTAATATCGCTAGCTCATAAATAAGTTTTGAAGATGTATATTAAAAAGAAAATTAAAGTAATTGAATAATCACATTAAATGTTAAAATAAAGATGAATTAAAATGATTTTCATTACGAAAATATTAATATACAGATATTCTCAAAGGCGAGTCTTTCTCTTGAGAGAAGGTGAAACTCATCGATTCAATCATACAAATGATTAAGGTTAAGGAATCATATCAATCCAAAGCCAAAATTAAATCAGTAATAAAATTAATATATCTAAATTCTGAAACATTGTCAATGAATATCAAGAAAAATTTTGCGTTCCTCCCTGTACAGAAAATGTTGAAATTGGAAGAATTTTTGCTATCGATCATGAACCAACAGCAAATACATAGAAAATTAATTTCTAGTTAAAACATTTCTTGAACGTTTTTGTTGAGCTTATTGAGCTTTGCTCTCTTCCACTTTTTATAATGTCATTTATTTATTTTGAAATAAATTTCTATTGAAACTGACCATCGAAACATAATGTATGTTACTATAACATGATAATCTTGTTGAAGATTGCAGAACTTAGCAAATTCATCAATAAGACTTTCATATATGTGGCATAAAAAATATAATAAATATTGAAATAATCAAATTCATGATTGAATGTAATGACTAACTTCAGTTTTACTTTAAAGCAAAATTGATTAATCATTCAACTACCTAAACATAAGCCGATTTACATTTATATACACAAAGCAGATTTAAACTTTCAGTAAATCAAATAATGGACACATGTGTGATTCAAGATCAATCAAGTTATTCCACAATATTTATTACATATTACATGAAGAAATATCTTGACTGTACAATAATGCAAATATAATTACAGTTCTCAGTAAAAGTTACGTCACAATTCTTAAGAAATTCTTACCAATTTATAACCATTTATCCTTAGGATAATGGAGAATTATCATAAATATGTTAATTATACCATGTTAAGTAAAAATATTATAAAATTTTAAAAATTTCAGATACTTTCATTATATAAATTCAAGGTATTGAAAAATAAAAATATATAACAGTAAACAAACAATTTAAAAGTTCCATTTTTTAATTGATGATAGAACAAAATCGAAATAGCTTAATGGTGATTGATCCAATTAGAGACAATTGCAAATTTCTTCAATAAGGAACTAATCTACAATGAGCAGAAACGTCAGATGTTTAACAATGTATACTGTTTTTTCTTTAATTTCTGAAAATAACATTTCTTGAAGACTACTCTCGAATCAAGCTTACCGACTCTGATATGGAACTATAACAATCCATTGTGAAAATTTAGATTTTCCACACAATAAATTACAAAAAACTATCAATTTTGACATATATTGTTTACTGTTATTGTATCAATACCTAGGAAACAAATTAATTTACCAAACTTAATTTTAACTAACCTCCACGCTATGGTCATCATTCTTATTTCCTGGGTTATTTCTTGTGGCCATCACAAGGCTTTTTCTTAATATAAATATGATTTTCTTTTATGATGACATTTATTACTGTTTTGAATTCTGAACAAAGAATTCCTCTCTTTGATGTTGATGGCTCTGATTCCAAACGACTGGCTGCCTGCAATACATAAATGGTTGTCACAATAAAACTACTGTCATAGAACTACTGTTACCAACATTAGGTGCCATTGGTATATATCATAGATTAACAATAATAAAATTAGTCTTATACTGTGATAGCGAAACAATTGTTGTGAGTTTAACAATAAAAATTTGTGAAAATCAGAATAACCTTATTTCAAATTATTTAAAAAATTAGTCTTGTTGATCTATAGTATAGACTTACTATTATCAATGTCGCCAATACATCAGTTACAGTTCTTTTATAATTCAAAATTGTACTGATAAATTCGAAAGATCAAAACTATTATTATTATTCAGCACGATAATAGCAAAGATTCTATATGGCTCTTTAAATATATATTAGGTGGTATTGGTATAACAGACCCATAGACATATTAGGATCATAAGTCTATGGTAGATGACAGAGCGAATTATTTCATTACTTATACGTCTTTCCGATTTTCCTTGAATTTCTTATATTTCCTTGATCTAACAGAGGTTTCGTGTATCCAGGATTAGAAGTTTATTTTTATTTTTGTTATTATTATAATAATTAATATTTAGTTCGTTCCTTTTTTCTAACTAACTAGGGTATGTACTAGTGACCGTTAGGGGTAAGTTATTCGTTGTACAGTCAAGTCTATTTGGAAATCCTTTTATAGTTACATTGAAGAAGGGCAGTCTCCTCCCCTACTGTTATCAGTAGAGGGATGGACTGGCAAATTGACGAGGAACCTGATGGTTCCTCGTCCATTCACTCAGATATCTCTATCTACAACCATTTAACTCCAACTTGTAAACGAATTTTCTCCAAAATTCAAAACAGATCTGACGATGATGAATCTCAATATTCACCTGCAAATATATCTCTTCTCTCCAGAGAAATAGAGTTAATAAAAGCACAATTTAGTGAAGATATTGAAATAATAAATGAGGCAAATTCCCTATCTCAAAAATTAATTGATGTACAAGAAAAATCTAAATTATCACAAATCTCACACAGGCCTCAGGCTACTAAAACTAAATTTAAATATCCAATCTCTTCAGTAGGTCCCTATATTATTATTATCGAATCAAAATTTAATAATCATATTGGAAATATTCATCCAATGAATCTGGGAAAAAAGTTAGTAAAAGAAGGTACATCCGGAATAAAGAATATTTCAAAAAAAGGTAAAAACAGAATCAGCCTAGAATTCTCTAGTGCTCCCAGCGCAAATTCTTTCTTAACCAACAACCCATTCTCAACTGATCAGAACATAGACGTCTACATACCATCAAGAATGGTAACTTGTAGAGGAGTTATAAAAAATATAGGTGATGAAATAACAGTTGAAGATGTATTAAATTACGCTGACTGCCGAATTAAAATAATTTCCGCCAAAAAACTCAATAGAAGAACAAAAACCGACGAGGGCATTAAATATGTTCCCTCTAATACATGGGTCCTAACATTTGAAGGAAAAAATCTCCCTGAATTCATTTCCATCTGGGGATGTATTAGGCGTATATCACTTTATGTTGGACCAGTCATCCAATGTTATAACTGCTTAAGATACGGTCACACATTATCTAATTGTAACGGAAAGAAAAGGTGCAGAAATTGCGGCGAAGAGCACAACGAAGAGGAGTGTTCTAATCAATCTCCAGAACTTAATAAATGTGTTTTTTGTGAGGGAAAACACGCATCAACTGATCGCAACTGTCCAGAATTCTCAAGACAAAAACAAATAAATAATATAATAGCCTGCGAAAACATTTCCTACTTTGACGCAGTAAAATTAATGCCCAAAACCTACGGCCCCTCAACCTCCCTTAACTCAACATCAACTCCCAGCCCTTCAAGATCCCCACAGGAATTTCCCCATCTGCAATCCTCTCCTCCTTTAAATTCACCAAAGCAGGCGAACATAATATCAGTTCATAATCGGAGATCCCTCCTTGATGATCCAAAAAACAAAACCCAATATTCAGAAATTACTAAAAAGAGGAGACTCCCATCACCTCCTGGTTATGATAGAATTGCTCATCAACAACAGCTTATCTCCTACAGCTCGGATCCGAAGCTCCCCATCATCAGAAATTCTTCTCCCCCTTCATTAAATTATTTACCCCTTTCTCCAGAACTCCCACAAGCGGAACAGATACAGAAAATGATAGTTCAGAGTCTTTCGTCAGGCAACTATATTGAATTAATTAAAAATCTAAATGAGGTTATAACCTCAATAAATTCTATACTACATAAAACCAATTCTACTATAGCAGATTCTAATTCACATTAACTAATTCTTATACTATTTGTCGTACTTCGTCTATTCCAAAACCTAAATTCCAAATTTTACTTTATTTTTCTTAGTCTCAGTAATCATTCTCCCCAATTAATGAACAGTATTCTACAATGGAATATAAGATCCCTCAGATCCAATATTGAAAATTTAAAAATAAGAATAGACGAGGACAATCCATCCATCTTCTTTCGGAAACATGGCTAACCCCAGACAGCTCTTTTCGTCTGTCAGGTTTTTCAATTATCCGTGACGACCGACCCTCAAGGGGAGGTGGAATAGCAACGCTCATAAGAAATGGCATTAAGCACTATCCGCTGTCCTTTTCCAACCTAACCATCCCCGAAGAACTACAAATCCAAGCGGTAAGAATTGCCAAATACTCTATAGTAAATATTTACTGTCCCCCGCAAACACGTCTCACCAAAAAAATATGGGACGGTATATTGCTGAACCTCCTTCCTCCCTTTCTAATTTGTGGCGATCTAAACGCCCAGAATCCCATCTGGGGATCCACTACGTCAAATTCAAATGGATTGACCCTTCAAAAGGTTCTCCTGGAGAATGATATATGTTTGTTAAACGATGGCTCAGGCACTAGAGTTTCTTCATGTGTGGATGGTGTGAGTGCTCCCGATCTTTCTATCTGCTCAAAAGATATCAAACTTGCTCTTACGTGGTCAGTCAAAACAGACCCAGGTAATAGTGATCATTATCCAATAATCATAGAAAACATCAACATACCCTGCTCATCTCCCAATTCGAATGGATACTTTTCATTCAAATACAATATCAAAAAAGCGAACTGGGAATCATTTCAAGATAAGATTGAAGGCTCAATTACAAGCCATTCTCCCCCTAATTTCGAGTCATTCCAACAGATGGTAATATCCGCGGCAGATGAATCAATTCCTCGAAAAAAGATCAAAACTACTGGTTTGGGATCAAAGTACTCAATATGTTGGTGGGATGATACTCTAACCCAAGCGGTAAAGGAAAGATCGGCGGCATTCGCGAATTATTTGTCCAACCCATCAATAGAATCTTTTCTGCTCGCGAAGAGGTCTCAATCGAGTGCCAAACGCAAAATTAAACAAGCCAAAAAGTCATCTTTCAGGACCTTCTGTGAAAACCTCCCACATAAGAATGGTGCGCAATTGTGGAAAGACATTAAGAGATTTAAATTCGGTGTCAGTTCTAGCTCCTCTCAGTTCCCATCAGTAACATGCGGAAGAGAAATTTTGAATTGGCTTTGTTCTCCCTTGCCAGCTCCCACTGCCTTACCCCAAGTTTCAGTAGAGACGTCCTCCTTTCCTGACATATCATTGGATGAACTCCTTTGTGTGCTTGAACAGAAAGGAGACTCAGCTCCGGGTAAAGACGGAATCACCTATAGTATGCTAAAGAATCTACCCCTGAACGCAAAAATTATCTTACTTGATATAGTTAATTCAAATATCCACTCTCCGAACATTCCCCCTTCCCTCAAAGAAACGGTTATAGTTCCAATATGTAAACCGGGCAAACCCCCCAATGACTCTCGAAGTTACAGACCAATTGCCTTGAGCTCCTGTCTGATTAAAATCTTAGGTTCTATTCTGTCCACTAGACTCGAGAGAATTTATGAAAAAAACTCCTCAAAAGAGGAACTTCAATTTGGCTTTAGAAAGGGTAAGTCAGTAGAGGACGCAATCACTTATCTAACATCATTCATTTACACATCCTTTGCCAAAAAAGAGGTAACCTTAGCTGTGTTCCTGGACATTAAACACGCATATGATTCGGTCAATTTCCACATATTGAGGGAACTGTTAGTAAGGGAGGGAATTCCCGAGGGAATTATACAAATATTGGAGTCTCTAACGTTAAATAGATCAATCTTCATAATTGACCCCCTTACTAGAGTACTCTTAGGTCCAAGCCAGGCAAGTCTTGGGCTGGAACAGGGATCTCCTTACAGTCCAGTATTATTTAACATATATGTACAAGATATCGGTTCATTCATAAGAGGTAATGGAGTTAAAGTACTCAAATATGCAGATGACATGACATTGTTAGTATCAGCTCCCAATTTTATAACAGCCTTCAACCTGATGTCCTCCGCGTTAACTCAGCTAGAACTGTGGTCTCAGAAAAAGGGACTGCAGATATCCTCAGAAAAATCCAAGGCAATGTGCTGCCACAGGTCTAAACAGTGGACTAATCTCCCTTCATTAAAACTTTTTAATAATGACATTCGATGGGTAGATTCGGTCAGGTACTTGGGTGTTACTGTACAGCGAAACTTGAAATGGACAGAACACATCGACAATATGTGTACTAAAGCCTTTCAGGGGATCAACATAATAAGATCATTGTGCAGAACTTGGTGGGGCTCTCATCCATCAACCTTGATGATTCTATACAATTCCATTGTACGTTCTCATCTAGATTTCGGCGGTATTTTTCTGGGGAGATGCTCCAAGAAAGTATTAAAAAAACTTGATACCACTCAATTCTCGGCTTTAAGATCTGTGTTGGAGGTGATGAGATCAACTCCAACCAACGTAATTTTGGCGGAATCATGCGAACTTCCTCTTGGTCTCAGAAGAATCTGGCTAGCCTTAAAGTATCTGTCGAAACAGTTCAAGGTTAGGAATAATCCGGTATTATCCATTTTGAAACAATTACACTCACTGCAATTCTTCTGGACAGTTAATTGTCCGCCCCCTCTCATGGAAGCACTCAATTTGTTAGAAAATCCGGACGATATACAATCTAACTTCCTTCTTCCTTGTTTCCTTCTAGACCTGGAAGTTCACTACACTAGATTTAAGTATCACTCATTCGGCTTAAGAAAGGATAACCCAGATAATTCCCAATTATTCTTAGACAGATGTAATGAACTTTTCCCAGAAGAAGTTAGAGTTTTTACCGATGCTTCCAGGGATAATAATAGAGTCGGTTTAGGAGTGTATAGTCTGAGAACAATTGACTACAAGGAACGTCTGCCGGGTTTTTTCTCCATATGCGCCGCGGAGCTCACAGCTATCCAAAGAGCCATCACCCTTATTCAAACAAAAAGAATCCATAAAGCTGTGATAATTTCAGATTCAAAGAGTGCTCTTCAAAAGATCACTAATTGGCGGATTCACGGTTCAAATGATATGGCAACTTTGAATATTCGGAAAAATCTATATCAGTTGAAACAGAAAGGTTTCTGTATTTCATTGGCCTGGGTTCCAAGTCACACCCAAATCTACGGAAACGATAAGGCGGATTCATTAGCTAGAAAGGCCATAAAATTGCGCAATCAAAAACATATCAAGGGTGACGTGAGGGAATTTTGGCCTAAATTCCGAAGAGTAATTTGGGAAAGATGGAAAGATCAGTGGTTGAGAATGGGTCTTCAAAAGGGAAAAATATATGTAGAATTCCTTAATAGGAAATTACCTATCAGTCCATGGTTCAACACAATCTCTTTACCTAGAATATATATGTCTACTATTATCAGATTGCGATCTTCTCATTGCAGTAGCCCCGCTCATCTTCATAAGATAGGAGTGTATCAGTCACCCTTATGTAACTGTGGAGAGAAGGGAGATATTTTTCATATATTCCATGATTGTATCAACAATGAACAAAATATTGCTAATTTACACACCGACCTGACCCGTTTATTGGCAAATAGGTTGTCATTCCCAATAAATTTTTCGGAAGTCCTGTTTATGAGTGAAATTCAAGTGATCAAAATCATAGTAAACTTTCTATCTGTTTCAGGAATTAAACTCTGAGAAGTAATTCAAATTGACTTTGATAATTATTCAAATGAGAATGTGTGGTTTGTCCCGTAGCCCGTAGGAAAGTGTATGTGACGACGATGTATATGTGGTGTACTAACATCCTAGTGTGATGTCTAATTTCTTTATCAATGTCCACCCAATGTTCCTTCCCACAATCCTAACAAAGCACGTTAGTGAAGTATACTCTCCACAAAATGCAATATCTATACAAAGATTTAACTTTACAAACAAGAAAACTCCTGTGTAGATGGTCATAGATACCCAGCACATAGTAAAGGATAAAGAAGAAGAAGAAGAAGTCTATGGTACAGACCTATTAATCAATCTTTTTTCAAAACATTTTCAATTTTGTAATTAAAGTATTAATTCAAATTTTAAGAACTTTCAGAAGCACAAAATTATTATTATTAAATCAGCAAAGATAATTCTAAATAGCGCCTTAAATATAGAAGAATAGCAAATACAGCCTGCACATGGTTTATTCCAAATAAACAAAACTTCCAACTGAAAATGTGCAACACTGGAGAAGATAAAAATTAACGAACATTAATATTGCTATTATTAAAATAATTAATATTTACAGATATATTCTGTTAGCCTTCTACATATTTAATTTTAAAAAATTATATTTAATATTATAACTTCAGGAATTAAATTAATGTCATCCAAGTACTACTTATATCAAACGACATATCAAATAAACATTCATTATAAGACATCCAAATGATCTAATAAAATCCAATAAATATAAATTGTTAACAAAAATCCTCTAAATTAAATATTTTGAGTAGACACTATTTTGTTTCTGCTTATCCCTCTTCTGAAAACAGATATCTTTCAAAAATGTTTAACATAATCTTAAGAATTTCATCATAAGCTAAAAGGTAACTTAGATATCCAATAATATTGAATATTCTAAGTAAGATAGCTTTATGATGAAATTCTTAAGATTATGTTGAACATTTTTGAAAGATATGTTTTCATATGAGGGATAAGCAGAAAAAAAATTTTGTCTACTCAAAATATTTAATTTATAGGATTTTTGTTAACAATTTATATTTATTGGATTTTGTTATATCATTTGGATGTCTTATAATGAATGTTTATTTGATATGTCGCTATAATATTAAATATAATTGTTTGAAATTTAATATGTAGAAGGCTAACAGAATATATCTGTAAATATTGAAATAATTTTATATACCTTCTATAAAGTATGAACCTCCATTTATTTTACGTTAATATTGCTTTTGTTGCAAAATGAGAGTAACACTTGTATTTTTAAATAATCGATAAAACGATTATCACTTTTCATTAACACCTAAGAGTAAGGATAATTATATTTAGGATTAATAAATAAGAAAAATTCAAATTTATTAACGAAAGTAATAAATAAATATGAATTGAACATTTGATTCCTAAGCAACTTTATTCAACCATTTCTTCAAATGATCAAGGTCATTTTCACCATTTTTGGAATGATGGGCTATTGAATCAACAAATTCCACATTCAGTATGAAATTTTGGAAACTAAAACTCTTATTAGCATTCCCCAAACTCAATTTCTTTGAACTTGGGTCTAGATTTTCTACCTGCAGAGATTTCGTATTCTGGAGAGTATTTCTGAAAAAATGTAGAGATAAGATTTCCATTATAACTGTACTGTTTTTATATTCAACATTTAGTATGTTTTCGCCATATAATTAGGGCAAAAAATACTCACAATTCTTTCTCAAACATAGATTTGATAGCAGTGCTCCCTTTAGCCAAAGGATGATCTTGTTTATTGCACAAAATGAGAATATCAATTTTATTTCTTTTCAACGTATCATCACAAAGGATGTTATAAAGATACTCAGCTGCATCTTTCAAATCATCTTGAATTGTCAAAGAATCAACCACAAAAACAATGCCTCTTATTGAAGCCTTGTGTTTATCCAAATATTTGTACCTAAGTCTTTCATGTCCAGGAATGTCCACAATTCTCAGATATACCTAAGAAATTTTTAAAATACATACATAATACACTTTCCAAACTTTCACCTACTTTGTTCGAAAAATACTCTCCAACATTTGCTTTGATCGAAGTAAAGGTCTGAACATGCCTTTGATGAATTAGTTGAGAGAAAATTAATGTTTTTCCACTATCACATATTCCAGTTAATAAAATACTCCTCCTAGTTGTTTTACTACGTTTATATATGAGATAAAATACTGTAAAAGTGGACTGAATTAACCAAAACTCGAATATTTTTCATATAACTAACCTATAGTAAGTAATATGACCACTACGGCTATTATGATTTGCCATGTGGTCTCCACAGTAGAATCATCTACAGTAACCATGTTTTTAACTCGGAAATATTCAAAACTTGAATATTCGAACAGCACACAGCTGTTTTTTAAGTTGAAAGTATGAAATGAGGTTAAGAAATTAATGACATATTTGATTGACAAAATACTATGTATTATGTTCCACGTTTCTGTTTATATTGGGTTACTTGAAAATTGCCATCATGGCCTCAGCAATTTTTGATAGGTGACGTAGCTCAAATCTATACACAAGTCGCAGGATTACCACATGTGAAACAAAAGGAATAATGAAGTACGCCATTACGTATTCGCCTTCAGCGTTTGTTTTAAGCAAACATAAAATATAATAAAATACAATAACATAAGAAAGTGTTTCAATTTAAATCATATACGATGAATTTCCGTCTAGTGGAGACCGAAGCAATCAAGAATAAAATATTATAGTTTGAATTTTACAACTACTATGTTAACCATTGACGTTTCAATGAAAGGGTCGTAAGGGACCCGATTTGACATTGAAACGATAATGTTTCGAGTCTTTATTTATATTTTAACTAAATAATTGATCAGCTTATGAGGAAAGCAAAATTATTCTTCACACCTGAGCATTTTAATGCGAATGAAACGAAAATATGGGTTTTCCTTCAATGAAAACTTCAAAAATATGCTTGAATCAATTTTTTAGACAAAACCCAAATAATAGCTCAAATCGAAAAGATTTAAAGATATTGTCTTTTTTTTTGTTGTGACTTATGGCATCGACTGCTGTGGTCATTAGCCATACCCCACCTGACGTACACAAATACACCCATGGGCGCAGCGGAATTCGAAACCCGCAATCCCTGGCACCATAGCTGGCTCACTATGCCACCGAGGTCCCTATATTGTCTTTTGTCACTGCTTCTATGTTGTTGCATGTTGTAGAAAAATTAAATATCTTAAGGGAGAAGTGTGAACGTGAATCTGAATGCAATACTTGAAAGTTTATGAAATAATTAGTAGAACAACCATATATTCTTTTTCCTTCGTAAAACTATAAGAGGAACACCTTAATTAATACAAATTGTAAAAAGTACTATGTTTTACTACCAATTAAAATATATATTACACATTTTCTTGTGACTCGAGTTTCGGGAAATGAACTATCCCATCATCAGACAACTGAAGACCAAACAGTGGTACAGAGGTATTTAAACAAAAGTGATACATTTTTTTAATATTTCAATAGATTCTAGGTACCACCTAATAGTGGTACAGAGGTTTACGGAACGTGATAAAAAACCGGGTTAAAAAAGAGGGGCCTTCTAACAGATATCGGAATGTCGGCAATCGACAAAGAAGGTTGTTAAACAGATGGTACCCATTTAAATATCTCAAATAATTTTTGGGGTTACATAGCTCCGTACAGTCATTCATTATTTTGTTGTATATCTCAAATATTTGGATTTACAAAGCTCTGTATATTCATTCATTATTTTTTACATTATTTTTATTGTGAACTAATTTGAAAATTTCAATAATCAAGTTTCTTTTCTTTTGAATCTACATGTAAAATTTTCTTAAGATTTTCTTTTGTCGAAAGGAATTACTGTTTTCTAAAGAATGAGTGGCAAAAGTTGAATTTTTGTTTACTTTTCATTGAATTCATTTTATGTTCGTTGAAAAAGGTTTTAAACAGATGCTACTTTTTAAATATCTCAAATATTTTCGATTTACATAGCTCCGTACAGTCATTCATTATTTTTACATTATTATTATATGTACGGAGCTATGTAAATCCAAATATTTGAGATATACAACAAAATAATGTAAAAATAATGAATGACTGTACGGAGCTATGTAACCCCAAAAATTATTTGAGATATTTAAATGGGTAGCATCTGTTTAACAACCTTCTTTGTCGATTGCCGTCATTCCGATATCTGTTAGAAGGCCCCCTTTTTTTTATCACGTTCCGCTTGTAAACCTCTGTACCACTATTAGGTGTTACCTAGAATCTATTGAAATATTCAAAATATGTATCACTTTTGTTTAAATACCTCTGTACCACTGTTAGGTCTTCAGTTGTCTTATGAAGGGATAGTTCATTTCCCGAAACTCGAGTCACAAGAAAATGTGTAATATATATTTTTATTGATAGTAAAACATAGTAATTTTTACAATTTGTTTTAATTATGATCAACTACCAAATAGTAACGGCTGAAACAATTCAGTATCTAGAGGAACACCTGTTTTTTTCTGTTTTGAAAACTGTAAATTAAACGATCCTAACGAATATCTTGTAATCTGATGTAGTTGACGAAACATGTGTCAGTACCAATAAATTATAGGTGAGACCTGCTCTGGTTATCATATGGGTTAGTTCTCACAATGTTTATATCTTGGCAAAGCCCCAAAATTCAATTGCATAGCGGGTAACAAATCATTCTTGAGTATTTCAAGAATGCTAGTGATATAACCCGTATTTTAAAGACAACAGTTAATAGTGAAGAGATCCGTATCCTTCAACGATCATACGAGTCACAGAGTCCTTCATCGATTATATAAATTCCACCATTACGTCATTGTATTTACCCGCGCTATTTTATGTGTTAAATACTCTGTTGCACTGTTACTTGACACGTATGTGATTGGTGACAATAACAAAGTAGAACAATGTCCTTATAGCATTCCCATTGTATTTTGAAGCATTCAAGAGGAAGGTTCTTGGAAATTAACCTCCTGAGCGACTTAGAAACATACTCGAGATAATATTACTTATAACAGTCCCCCTTGGTAACTCTTAGTAAGTAAACTTCTTTTAAATGCTTCTGATTAATTGCATGCTTTACATTTTTGAATACCACCTCAATGTTAATGTGAAATTAGTGATTGTTGAAGGTGCGCATGCTGACTGTATCCTGTTCCTTCCGCTGCATAAGAATGATACCTAATTTGAGCTAGTTACCGACCAAATGATATGTAGCAATAAGTCATTTAGACCCGGGGCGCCATTGGATTCACTGGGGCGCCTTGTGAACCACTGCGTACAGTAGATTTAACCACAGGCTGATAAATGTGTTTCCATTCCTTGAGGGTTGTTGCTTTTTAACATTACTAATAGAAATATATTATTCTGGTATTACTGTGTTTTGAATATTTGAACCTCCCTCTCGTTAGGTGTAATTTGGGTTGTCTACACAATGTAACGTCCTATTCTCCCGCCACTAGACGATCATGATAAAAAGGTTAGCGTTCTTTCAAGTACTCCGTATAATCCCGGATCTTTTAGAGTACTCCGTATAAAACGGGATAGCTCAATAGGAAAACGAACAGTTCATAACAAAATCAATAGTTAATAAAGAAAAACTCACAAATACACTTTAGTTTTCAATTAACTGTCTTCGATTTACCGTAAGTTTTGACTTTATACTTTTTGAATTAGTGGAGTTTATAAGCTTGGGAAATTAATTGTGGGCAACCAGCCCTAGTAACTTTCAGGCAACCCGCCTCACTTCACAATCGATTTTTAAAGCTTAATTACTCCACTTATTCAAAAAGTACCATGTCAAAACTTACAGTATATCAAAGACAGTTAATAAAAACAAAGTATTCATGCATTTTTCTTCATTAACTTAGATAGATATTATATTGTTTTCGGTTATACAATCTTCTTCTCCTTCTTTAATTGCCGTCCTCCCAGAACATTGGCGATCAATCGCATGATTTTCACCTTGTCTACAACAGACCGTAACAGAATCGTGGTGCTCACTCCATACCACTAGCTGAGGTTTCTAAGCCAAGATATTCTTCGGCGAGCAGGACCCCGCATTCCCTCTATTTTCCCCTGAAATATGGAGTAGTTCATATTTAGGGCTTCTCATCACGTGGGCAAAGTACTCCAATTTTCTTATTTTTATAGTATGGAGTATTTCTCTCTCTTTGCTCAAACGTTGCAGAACCGCTTCATTTGTCACCCATGATATCCTCAGCATCCTTTGATAAGCCCACATTTCGTATGCCTTAATCTGTTTGCACATCGTCTCAGTTAGTCTTCATCGTAAAAACATAGCAACGCTACAAGCGCATTCTCAAGGAAACTCTTAGAGATCTGTTTGGTTACACAGTCATGGTCCGGAATTTTAAAAATAAGACGGAGAAGGAAAAAGCACTGGCTGATGTACTCTAAATTGGTAAAATTAAATGGATTCTCATTAAGAAACGCGACCGCTGATTTTAAAGTAAATTAATTTAATAGTAACTCCATCTATTGTAATGGCACCTTAAAAACGATTTAGTAGTTGAGTCTGAACTTGAAGACCAACTGGGTGTATCAGCCATTTATTGCATCTGTCACGTATTTTAGATTATCACCTAAGAAAGTAGTTACATATTCTGGTTTATAGGGTAGCTTGTGCTAATTCATTAAGAATGCTGGAAAAATGGAATATTCAAAAAATGGTTGGTGCCGGTTCACTGCGTTCTTAAAACGTCATCCTATATTGTGTATTCGAGGACTTGTAGCAACTAGTTTTGTGAGGACCTGCAATTTTAAGAGAACAATTGTACACGCTCTTTTTGATAATTTAGCTTCAATTATGGAGAAATATGAATTTAATTCTGATAAACAGAAGTTCTCGCAGTTTTTAAATCAACTACATAGGGATGTGTTTGTTGTGCAGACCTAGTGCCGCGTGCGAATCTGGTGACATTTGGCATCATTTCCTTCAGTTGCAAGCAGCATCGACTATGATAATATCTACAATAGAATAAGCAAAAGCATATAATTCTTCTTTTATGTTCCAACGACTGCAAACTGGATGTTATAGTTGGGAAGTTGGCTTTATACAGTAGAAGAACATGATCTGCAGAGAAATATTTCCCAGCCTTGAACAGATATCCCAACTTATTTGCTGAGACTTCCAAATGTCAGTCACATTTTCTCTCAACAGACTGAAGAGTTGACAGTCACGCCAAGAAAATGCATGGAATCACCTGGCTGAAGCACTTGGTTTTCTATCATTAAGTCATAAGTCACGAACTAAGTTTTTCTAGAAATGAAGAGGATTTGTATAAATCATTTATTATTTTACATTTAACATATCATATAAAAGGAAGATATTTGTTCATTATTATTGGCAGCACCATCATCTCTTTACTATAATTGTAATAAAAATGGAGCTTATCAACTATGTCTAACTACTCATATTTCATGATATTTGTATCAACTAATAATTAGATTGTCAGGAAAGCAGTCGAAGATTATTAACAGGAAAACGAATATTCAAACAATTAATTAAGATATACCCAAACCATGAAGTTCAAACAACAATAATGATCTAGCTGTAGAGTCTGCCAGGATTAGTCGATATGGATCGTAAATTTAGTGTATTTCGTTCAGTGGCAACACCTGCGATCACCATTTAATATGTTCTATTTTGGAAATTCTGCTGTTTATTTCGCCATTTCTTGGAGCTCAAACTCCAGTTATATATGTCTTGAATTTTAAACCATTCAGTTTGGTGGTAAATAATCTATTGAAAGTCTCTAAAGTTAGTGATTTAAAACAAAATAAAGACTCACCAAAAGTGCCCATAATGATGAAAATTAGAGATTCTTTTGATTCTTCTTCGTTACCTGGATTAAGTTTTTTCATGAGAAAAATTTTCAGACTGGAGACTCAGCTGAAAGCTGCAAGAAAAAGTTTCATCTTTTTTTTTCCCTTATTATTTTGAGGAAATTTTGATCCTCGAAAAATCTTTATGATGAGATATTTTAAAGAATTATTCAATAGAATCAATGAGGTATTATTCATATTTGTTATAAAGTAAAAATATTTTCAACTGAATCGTCAGCTATACTTACAAGGTGCGTTCTAAAGAAAACAGGACATTTTACAGATAAAACATTTCAGTTAATGCTACATGTTGATGACGGAATCGATTCCAGTTGGTTAAACAAGTTTTTGGTGGTGGTTGTTTATCCCATAGCAGAGTATTAGTGGTGTATTCGCTTTAAAGATGATTCTGAAGATGCAAATGGTGAACAACATGGATGGTCATCTAATTTAATGCCATAAAACTGATTCAAATTTGTGATGAAGACAATCCAGAATCCAAGCATCAAAGCGCATAATTGAAGCACTTGGACGATCCTAATTCGAAAAAAATGCTGTTTGGAGAAATCAAAAGTGGAGAAATTGTAATTTTTTGCTACTATTTGAATATAGAAGTTCCCAGAGTAGGTCAGACGGTTAATTCTGTGTTATATTGTTATTTTGAGGCGTTTGGTGTGGCATATCCTACCATAATATCCTGAACGAAGAGGTTAGAGCTTGAACCTCTAGTGCTTTTTCACCAAAAAATACATTTTAACCATCAGTTTATCTCCGTATTCGCCCAATTTAACACTAAGTGGTTTCTAACTATTCGAAAAATTGGAAAGTCATGGAAAAGGCCAGTCAACTACCAGTCAAAAGTTAAGGATATTGATGTTTTCCAATAATGCATATTTTTCTTATAATCTGAATAGTTTTTTTCGATTTCATAAACTTATAACGATTATAGAAACGTCTTCTGGTTCATAGTGGAGCGAGTTCTCATCAAGTTTAATCATTTTTTTTTCCATGTCAGAAATGAACATTTTAATAATTTTCTGTTTAGTCTGTATTTCGTTCACAATAAGATCTAATGGTTCTATGCAATTAAAAAGAGAATTTTCATTATGCCAATACAAGTTTTATCCGAGAAGGATGTCAACAGCCGTTGGTATGCTTCAAGCTCGTCGAATACAAGTGCAATTGACCAATTTCTTTAATGTTATCCAAAGTGTGATATCACGTTTAATGTCACGGTGCTTCGCCACTAGAACTGTTCGTTAAAAACCCAGAAGTGGTAGAAAAAGTGATACAACGCCAATAGATTATCGTTTTTTTTTAACTCTTTCGGTGAGAAAACATGCTCACCGCAGAAAGGCAAGTCAATGTATTCGAGATGATGAGCACAGCCGTCTTCATGAAGTCAATCTAACATTGAGACGCTTGTTAAGGAGAGTTCCACTCACTCGCCAACACAGGCATCAAAGACTGGTACACTGGCGAGATGATTGGCGATACGTACTCTTTACCGACGAGTCCGGATATGAACGTTTTTTCTTATAGTCGACGAGTATAGGTGTGGGCACTTCCAATCATACGAAGGAAGCGTCGTTCTGTTCAAGAAGTCCATTGTTTTCGAGGAGGCAAAATTATGGAGTTTGTTTCGATGGCAGAACTGAATTATTAGTACTTCCAAGAGCCATGACGTCTCAGACATCTGTTGATGAAGTTATCAAAGAAGTAGTCCCACAATTTCACGTAGCTAATGGCGAAACTTTCGTTCTTCTGAATGATAATGCACAGATCCCACCAGGTAACTACTCTTAGAAAAAAACTGGGTATTTCGCATCTAGTTTTACCTCCAAGATCCCCTGACCTGATCCAATCGACCACGCTTGGGACCAATTACAAAGGACCCTTGATGTCCAGAGAACAAAGGTCGGAAACGCTTCACAACGCAACAGCTTCAAAATATTTTGACTCAACTTTGGCATCAGATTGAGCAGGATATTATGAATAACTTTGTGAAAAGCATGCAGAGAAGATGCCAAGCAGTTATATATGCACGTGGTGGTCATACTTTATATGGAGGGTGAATACAAGTATGAATTCTTGGAATTTTTAGACTTTCGGTTTTTTCGTAAAACTTTGTACTCTTTCAAATATTGTATTTTTGTTATTGTGAATACATAATTTCCGTGGAATCTTATTATTCTAATCTGAAATACATATTTCAAAAGGAAGTGGGGTTTTTCTGAAGAGAAAATACAAATTGATTCAATATCCTTCACTTTCCACGAGCAGTTAATCTTTAGAGACGACTTAAAAGACTCATTCGACTTCTTTTTGACCGTGAAAATCGCTGTATTGAAATTTATAGGAACTATTCTGAACAAAATAAGTAAGATTAGACAAAAATAATCCCCTGTTTGTATTTCGAAGAGAGAGAGAGAGAAAAGATTTTAATTGCTCTAGGGAGGTGTACATAATTATTGGAGGAAAAAAATTTAAAGTGTGAAGTTGACGGTGTTATCTTTGTATTTTGGAATAGTCCTGTTCAGTTTGGAAGGCTCTAAGTAAACTAGTGATCACAGGAGTTTTCAATCATTACTGCATGTCTGCATATAATATCAACGTAGTAATTCGTCTCTTACCTTATACTTTTTATGTTTTAGGATTCATTTATCTTCAAAAACTTATTATTTCGTCCCCGGTAGCGGATGAAGAAAAATTGGTGTAGCATGTTATGGAAGTACTTTGATGTCCTTGCAAGAGATAAAACCTACGTCGCGAATTTTTCTGTGAGATCAAGAATAAATTCACTAATTTTTATCAATGTGTCTTATTCAATATCAACAATGAGGATGAGTGTTATTGCAATTATCAACATCTTAAAGTTTTAGCACTAAAATTCTAAATCTGGTAAAAATTGTTGTTGAGCTACGGATGATAATTCCAGATCAATGGCCTTAGTGTCGTCGTAAAGTGCTGGTGCTTCACAGAGGATGGCGAAAGTCCCTACAAGGGATGCTATTATGAATAACCAAAGAAAGAGACGATCCAGCACCATAGCGACAAAACCCCAATCTTGATCTTCCTATGGAAAAATTAACAAATTAAGACCCTTATTCATGTGTATTTACGAATTCTTATAGATATTAGGAGTAGAAATAAATTCGTGCTGATTTGATAACAGATGTCGCTGCTAGATTATTGTTCAATTGTTTCATCTGCAATACCTTCATTTTGAAGTGCCATCATTAGGCTTCCTTTTTAGTACCAGTCATTTCGCTGAAGTGTAAACAACATAGCTTCTGTATGCCAACTCTTGTAATTTTTTGTGGGGAGTTTTACTTCATTGCTTCAGTATGAAGAAGAAGGCTTCCGAAAGTCATTGCATTTTAGTGGACGTTTATGGTGACCATGCTTTAGCTGAACGAATGTATTAGAAGTGGTTTGCCCAATTTTAAAGTGGCAACTTTGATTTGGAAGACAAAGAATGATAGGGAGCGCTACCTAAGTTTAAGGATTATTTATACTCCTAATATTTGCGTATCCTTACAGAAAATATGTTGCAAAAATAATACGAGAATGAGAAAAATAACAAAAGAATTTCATATTTCATCAAAAGATTTACTTTTTTCGGAATATGGAGTAACAAATACGAAGAGAAAAGTGAAAATGAAATAATAAAGCTGAATAAAAAAATAATGAAGCAACTCTCACATTATAATAAAGGTTATGGAAAGTAATGTCATTTCTGGGCATGTCGATATTGGTTTTTTATTTATCAACCTAATACCAGAAGAGATACGTCCCCGGCACGGTATACTTTTTGACTTTTACAAGAGTAGTCAAACTACGGTTATCACTGTAATGCTAACTCCCTGCTATACATTATCTTCCTTCAACACACGAAATTTGCGCCAAGCGTTGCCCAAGGATCTGCTCTGCTTTAGCAGAATTTCCCGGTATCTCACAAAGAGGACGCAACCACTCTCCAATGTCCAATCCATCGTCCTATCCGAAGTTAAGTAGAGCAACGTGCTAGTGTTCGATACCGCCATTCCAACTAGAACAAGGTCTACGGCGTCATTTGCAGGCTTGTACCCGATAGCCAATCTGAAGAGTTCAATGGGTATAAACTAGGACGAAACGTCTACCTCCCCCAAACAATACTGCATCCAAAAAAACTTCATTGGTGATCACAAGTCATTATGAGGTACCTTCACCTTTCGTTCCCAAACTTAAGATGGAACTGTATTCAGCTCAGTGTCAGCCTCAGTGTGCTACTCCTACAGACATCGCCAACAATATATTATCACCCCCATCACGCTCACTGAAGGAGACCCAAGATCCAACTCTTTGATACTCGCTGTCTCTCTTCAACACATGAGCTCCGTGTTATGCATCGCTCAATCAACAGTTCTCCTGCTTCAAACAGGGTAGTGTGCTAGTATTCGATAGCGTCTTTGAAACTGGAATAAGCTCAACAGGCGTCGTTTGCACCTAATAGCTAATTTGAAGAGTCCAATGGGTAGAAACTGGAACTAAACTTCTACCTCCCTCAAACCAGAGATCTGTAAGCTCCCTCACAACACTGCATCAAGAAAGAGCTTCATCACAAAAACATTGAATATCACATGTAGTTTTCTAAGTTTAAATCTAGTAATTTTCATCATTCTGTGTCGTACCGAACAGGAAGAACAACAACTTTAAATAAACAATGACATTTCAAGAGCAGTAAGTGGAAGTAAACCTGTGTGAGACAATTGAGGAACTGTCAGACACTTTTCCAAAAACTAACCTTGGTCGAATATCCAAGAACATTTGTAGCGAATTCGTAAAGTAAGCAGAGCCTTAGCTATTTAAAAAAAACAAAACTAATCGATCTAACTAGGAATACATGCTAAGCCAGGTTTACCCCTCAGGCTCTTTTATGTGTTTTGTTATTATATGTAATCGTGTTATTCATTTTGAAGTATTGAAACTTGGTTGAATGTTGACAACGACATTTACTTTATAACAATTGGATCGAATGAATCAATCTTTGATTGAAAAGTGCCCAGCCATTGTCAAAAATTTGGGATGGAAGGTACTGCAACTAATTAAAAAATTCAAAAAGCATTTTTTTGTACTCGGTTCAAAATGCTAATATATTAAATTTAAAAAAAAACGATATTGGCGTTGACTTACTGCATTGAATTGATCTTGTCTCTGTATGTGGTGTTGTATAAACATAACGTTATGTATTGCCTTTTCTAGTTCAAAGGGATACTTTTTTCTTGCACCCGAATCACTTTCATCCAATCCAGAGAAAACAGATGGAAGGCCATTATATCCTAATCGACCACCAAGTGCTCCTGCGAAACCCCTAAGTCTGAAAAAAATCGATCAATTCAATTATTATACACTAGGTAATAAATCTAATAACAAGTAGAAAATTTCCAATTTTCATCAATATGTATGGAATAAACCGTAAACTGGTATACAAATAAAGGGCTGTACATCTTCTCGAGGAAGACCACCTTAATCCCCTTCAAGAGAAGAAAAAAGCTGAGGGGGCAGATTCTCCTCTCAATGGGAAGGGTGGAAATGTCCTTTACAGATACAACCAAATACCTCGGGGTAACCAGAAACTTACTTGGAGACCTCATATAGAGCAGATACTCATCAAGGCTCGTAATGCTCTTTTTACCTATTGTAGGATCGTCAGTAAATCATGGGGTTTAAAAACTCAAATAATAGGCTGGATTTACAGGTGAATTCTACGCCCGATTATCAGTTACTCAGCCCTGGTTTGGTGGCCTAAAATTGAACCCAAAGTGAAAGTGACCGCTTTAGCCAAATGGCAAAGGTCAGCGTACCTTGCAATAAGTGGAGTTCTGAGCTCTTGCTTTACTGCTGCAATGAAGGTTATTCTGGACCATTGTTCTTTGAATCAGAGACAACTAAGTGGGTAGTCTACATTGTCACACGAAATGAAATAAGGCGACCTGACAGATTATAGATATGCTGCTGACAACATACCAATTCAATAAGAACTTCTCTGTTGTAATTGAAGACAGGGGGTAAAAAACGATGAAATATCATTTTCCAGGGCGTATTACACAGATGGATCCAAAATGGAATGGATGACAGTCCCTGGGCCGAAATCTGGCACAAGGCTACAGATAGCTATACTAAAGAGTTATCAGCCGACCATATTCTGAACGAAAATTAGTGCAAAACAAGCATGTATGGAAGGAGTGTAAAGTAATGTATATACCATCTTGACTGAGATCAAAGCATTCCTGATATCGCTCAAATCCTATACCTGGGAGTCGAAGATAGTATGGGAGTAGAGGCCACCTCTTTTATTGGGCAGAACCATTCTGCACCTTCCTTAAACCAGGTTTCGGCGATTAAGGAAAATAAAAAAGAGAAATGCGTCTTTTTGGCAGTAGGTCCCAGAACAGACACAAGTTAAGATATTCCTTTTATACTCAGAGAGAGAAGCGGTCAGATCTCAGCAAAAATAACCTGAGATTAGAGATATGTATCCTAACAGGGCACTGCTAAGTAAGATATCATATCTAAATCATAGGAAAAAACCAGAATACACCTGTCGCTTCTGCCAAGAAGCAATCGAGACGTCGGAGACATACCCGGTCTGTCTCTACAAATTAGCTCTGCACAATGAGTTAGGCCAAGCATGTGATCGGTCCTTCCCGTAACTTCAGGGAAAAGCTAGTTGGAGCCTTGAGTCCTTGAGAAATGCCACCGAGTCGGCAGTTAATGAGGCCCCAGGGAGCTTTTGAATTCCTAACTCAAGATCGAAAGACAGGTTTAGGAAATCTGATGCCGAAAAACATGGATTTCAACCGCCGTCATGTTTAGGTATTAATGCGACAAATTAAGAACCCTCGAAAATTCGGATTCGCGCCTGACAGAGATTCTACAAGAACTGAGCGGATGAAAATAAAGCACAAATTCAATAAAGACGTTGATGAATAGGACTGCCTGTACTCGTTTTATGCCATTATACAGACCTCTCATCCCAATAGGCTAAAGGAATTTCCATAAATCGAGTTACCGGTACGAACCGCCAGACAGTTAAACAATAATTTGATCTTGACGTCAGACGGAAAGAGCTAAACAATTCCTGTAATTGCTTGCTATAACGCTGGGGGAATGTTTTTCACGCCGTACTGAATATTTAAGGGCAAAATTAACAGCGTCTCTTTAAACAGTGGGTGATTACAAGATTAGTTTATAGTGTTTTTACCTGTTTCGTGTAGTCGTTGAATGGAGCCCGTTGCATCCTCCAACTCTATGTCTCGAGGAACTGGATGACGAGGAGCTTGAAGATCCAGTAGAATCCATTGAACCCAGCTCATTCCTTTGCATCATCAGTCTATTGTTTGGTATTTTATTGGCAGCCAGTTCCGTCAGTAAATCTTTGGGAACTCTCATGAGTAACAACTTTGGAACACTTTTGATAAAAAAATTTCTCACCCAAGGTGCCATTTTATGTGTACTAGGTTTTCTATAGTGAACATTTAGAATGATGATTGTGATAACTACAGAGAGGGCTACAAGTACCATTGTGAAAAGAATATATTTTCCTAACAGTGGCAGTGCCAATGATGTCGAGGGTATAATTTCTGAGATAAGGAGAAAAAACATAGTTTGTGACAAAAGAATATTGATGCATAAGGCAATTTTTTCGCCTGAATCTGCGGGAAGATAGAAGACTAATACTGATAAGTAAGAAATGCCAACACAAGGTACTATCAGGTTAACTGTGTAGAACAACGTTTTTCGTCTGAGTGTGATGTTGAAGAAAATATCTGAAAAAAATAAAAAACAAATAAGTTACAATTAACTAATAACCTATTGAATAGATAGGATAGAGGCGGAAAGCTTTAAATTTGCAATAGTGATAGTCAACTTTAGAGTTCGTTCAGCTATTGATGCTATAACGCTGCTTAATCTTTAGCAAAATATTGTACCGTTAACAAATAATTATAAAGAATAATATGGCAACCCGTAAAAAACTTTTTACACGCACAAATAAAGTTGCTCAACTTTGCATGGTTTTGATGCAAAAAGAAAATAATCATGAAGTTTTGGGACCTGTCGTTTGAGCACTGAGGATGCAGATATCATTGAATAATAAATTTTTGGAATAGATCTCATAAAAAGATACGGCTCCCAGATCAATACGAAGAATGACATTACAAGAAAGGTAAGTACATAGATTCTGTTACCAAAATATAAAATAGCCACAATTCAGATCCTCAGATCCTCAGGCAGGAAGTATATTGGAAGTATACCTGGATAGAGATCTCCTGAAAGACTCGTCTTCTTAATTCTGACTGCGATAATAACCCTGGTAAGTGACTATTTCTTAGAAAAACCGCCAGTAAACACGTAGAACGAAGTTCCTTTGGGAATCTGTATTTACTGGCTTTCAAAAAAAAAACATAATCCTAGGAAAATCTAGGAACTGTATAGAATCTATTCGTGATACGAAGGAACACGTAACTACAGGGTGATAAGAAAAACTTCGGACAAATTTTACTGTGTTCTGGAACGAAAGTATTTTAGCGCAGCTAAATAATTTTTATTCTATTAGATTACCTACAGTTTCTTGTACTAATATGTGAATTTTCAGTTTGATATTGCTTTATTTTGTAGAGTGTTAGAATGTCAAGCAAAAGTAGTGCAATTTTGAAGCTGTTTCGTCAAAGTAAGCGTCAATGCGAAATTGTTCGTTTGCTCAATGTGCCTCGACAAACCGTGTCCGATGCAATTTGCCGTTTCAAGGAGCTTGGCCATGATGTTCGTCGTCCAGGAAGTGGGAGAAAACGCCTAGCGATCGCAACATCGTCAAGAAGCGAGTCAATCGAAATCCGAGGGTCTTCATGAGGAAAATAGCCCGCGAGACCGGTATCAACCGTGAATCCGTTCGTCAAATGTCCAAAAAGGAGCTCAACCCCAAGCCATACAAACTCCAAAAAGTTCAACTCCTTCGTATCGCCACCGGTCAGCAATGGGAGCACATTCTCTTCATAGAAGAGAAGCTTTTCGCTGTAGAACAATCCCACAACCACCAAAACGATAGAGTCTGTCCGCAAAAGCTCCTGGTACGTCGGACATCGTCGAACATCGTCAAAATCTGTAATTCGTCATGGTCTGGGGCGGAATTTGTGCCAGTGGCAAAACACTCTTGGTTTTCGTGGATCAAGGGGTCAAAATCAATCAAGAAGTCTACCTCTGCAACATTCTGGAGGCCAGAGCATTTGGACGACACACATTGCACCTTTCAACAGGACTCCGCTCCGGCTCAAAGCGAAAGTAACGCAAGAATGGTGTAATACCCATTTTCCGGTTTTCATTACAGCAGAATGGCCGCCCTACTCGCCGGGTCTCAATCCAATGGACTACAACGTGTGGTCGATTTTGGAGTTCAGGGCGTGTGCTAAACACCACAAAAGTTTGGAGTCGCTGAAGCAATTCCTGCGCCGGGAATGGGACCGATTAACGCCCGAAGAGCTGCGGCATTGCCGCAAATTTCAAGAAGCGTCTGAAGCTATGTATCGCCGCCAAAGGAAGCCACTTCGAAATCGCTCAAATATATTATTACCAAATGTTTATGTTATTATTATTCGCAGTTGTTTTGTTTTATTTCTTTTGTTTAATAAAGTTTAAATGAAAAAAGGTTTGTCCGAAGTTTTTCTTGTCCCCCTGTATAGAAGTAACGTGATCGCGGTAAAAGATTGACACTCTGACATCTCCAAGGGTATATCCGGAATCAAGACAAATGGTGGAGGTGAAGATAAACCAGTAAAATTAATGAGAAAAAGTTCTACGAAGACTTGAACTTTAATACCGCCATGTCTAAATAGGATGGCAAAGCGAGTTTTGGAATCACCATCGAAGAACAATGGTATTTTTTTTCATGGAAACGATTCACCAGTCCACTGTTCAGTAGAAGAATGTACAAGGTAATAGCAACAGTCTTCAAAAAGAAAATCAGTTTAGTTTATAAATTAGCCCGATAGCAAGCAACCTACACTTGGGAAAACATTGAAGCAGTTCCCCGTTTTAAGTAAGTTGTCTTCAAGAGGTTCCAAAAATCCCTTATTGAAGGATCAAAATTCCGTTGATTTAGCCGTTTCATTACCTGGATAGGGTTCTGCACAGCAAGGATAATACTTCTCATGTCTTTCGGCAGGAACTCCTAAAATATCCCATTCAACACTGGGGTAATATTCCCTGAGATCAATCCCCACTTCAACTTTGTTCTCTCCGACCTTTTGATTTATGTGTTTGAGATCGATCTGAAATTAGGATAAAAATTAAAATGGTATCAATTGTTACCTTCGTAAAATTGCTTCTTGTTTCGTTTATTTCACGAGGAGGTATTCAAAAACATCCAATTTTGCTATTCCTAGATATAGTTGATGTTACGTATAACTGTATCGTACCACGGTTTGTTTACCGGCGTATTTCGGTTATTATTTTAGTATTAGGAGTACAAATAAGTTTCCGCCGCTTTATTGTAGAGGGCGCGGCACGGAGTTTCGGTTAGCTTTCGCAGATGATAACCGGCTTAAAAAATAGTTTGGGCATTCAAGAACAACATAACCTATTAATATCATTGATTTTATATTGGCAAAATATAATTTTTATAAGTTGAAAATGTCAAAATTTGAGCCAAGTAAGCGTCAGTTGCGGGAAATATTAGTTTACTTCTTTAATTTAAAGAAATCTGCTACTGAGGCGCATCAATTGCTCGTAGAAGCATATGGTGAGGGTGCTTTGAGTGAGAGAACGTGTCGAGAGTGGTTTCAAAAGTTTAAAAACGGTGATTTCGACGTAGAAGACAGAGATCGCAGTGGAAGGCCAAAAATTTACGAGGATGCAGAATTGGAGGAATTATTGGAGGAAGATTCATCTCAAACACAAAAAGAACTTGCTCTAACGTTAGAAGTCACTCAGCAAGCAGTCTTCTTTAATAAATATTTAATTTGTGTTAAAAAACGGCGGAAACTTATTTGTACTCCTAATATTTTGAAACAACAAATAATTGCAAATTAGTTAATCGCAGTGACTAATTACGATAGGTTTTGTGGACTGTATTTCTTGTAGTGTAGCGGTGATTTTTAACTTCAAGAGCACATGTATGTAGTTATCCCGATGATGAATTAGATTTGTTTATCTAATAAGATACACTAACGAAGACGACAAGAAATTGAAGTAAAATTCGAGCACTTATAACAACAACAATTATATTTTGGTATCACTGTATATGATACCAAGTAAAGTAATGACAATGTGGATTATTAACGAAATAATAATGAGATATCTTAGACCGAAAGGCCACAAGCGAACAGGGTATCTACTACTCCCTTCTGACAAAAAAAGGGGAAATTAATAAAATTTATTGAAAAGCCTATTTGTGGGTGGACTGAATGAAATGAACTTTCTCATTGATTAAAGATAAAATTATGGGATCAATGGTAGTAGATAAGGATAAAACGAAAAACATTATAATTCGGAATGCTGCGTCGTTAAATATTATTCATTGACAATGAATATATCAGAAGCTCTAGATAGTTACAATGTTTTCTAAGGGCCATAGATATACTCATTAGGTAGAGAACAAATAAGCTGAATTGTCGAAAGTCAATAATACTTCAAAGTTTGAATGACACAGCTCAAAAACTGCTAGATTGAAGATACCAACAAGGAAAGATTTATGTATGGCTCCAGCGACAAGAAATTATTATAAATTATGTCTAACGTAGGCAGGGCCGTCTCTAATTGTTTATTTGCGTTTTCGCATTCAAATAGCGCATACATTAGCGAAACACCTTGACTGTCTAAGTTTTAATGAAGACTAATAATTGAAACGTAAACTAGCAAAACTATACAGATGTCGCTACCCGTTTCCAATCATTGTTAAAAATTTTCCAACATGTTTCCTGCAAAAAGGGGCTTGTAAAGATCATGATAGGACAATTGTGCAGACGGGGTCAGTTTGTAGGTTAACATTTGAGTTTAGTGTTCTGTTTCTTTTACTGTTGTTGTTCTCCGCCGCAAAATCGTTAAAGTAAATTTTAAAGATAGAGTGAAACTTTGTTTCATGTTTGATAAATCGATAAAGGAAGCTTATCAAATGCTTCAACAACTTTTTAAGGAGGAAACTATGCTTTCACGTGGCTTAGATCTTTTAAGCGTATTGAAGACCAGGCTCATTGTTTTGCCTCACTGGGATGAATGATATGTCTCCGTATTCGCCAGATCAAGCCCCGTGCGCCTTTTTCCCGTTTCAGAAATTGAAGAAAAATCTAAAATGAAGCGTTTTGAATAAATTTAAATCCGTTTTTTTATGTTTCTCTCGTACATATGTTTTACGTACTTTTATCGTAATTATACATTAAACATCTTCTTATTTCTGCATGCATACCTGGTTTCCATCGTATGTCCAAGATCCAAATTTCATGAAACATGTTTGTTGATCGAATGGAAAGTACCTAACATCTATCTCACAGGAAGACTTGAATATGGCTGGTGGTGTCCATAAAACTTTGCCTGTGTGGCTCAAGACCGCTTTGGTCATGGTGGTAACCACGTATTCTCCATCAGCACTGTAAGTAATTTTTTTCTGAGCTTATGCAACTGTACTTGAGTTTCCTGAAATCTATCAGAGACTGGGTTGATCTAGAATTCCACTAAGATAGAAATGTTCGTATTGTTCTCTAATAACGCGCTCAAAAAATACGAATGATGAAAAGCACTCACGCGAAGTCATGAGCATTTGCACGCTTATTTATATCACCCACGATCTCCACGAAACTATGCATTAGCCTTCTTATCGTTATTTTACTTAAAATGCTAAATTTTAACACGATCTGCAAAATTTTAGCTTGAATTTATTTAAGAAGCTACACACATCGTCAAAAGTCTTGCTCCCCCCCCCCCCCCCTATCAACTCTTAACTTGTTGAATGTAACATGACAATTTTTTGTGTGTGGAATCTTCACTATCTTATTACTTAAATGATAACAATAAACCAGTAAGAAATGTTTCTTGTTCGGGAGAATACAGGTGTATTCGAAGTTAATCAGTTTTCAGCGAATAGCGAGAGTTGTAATATTGAGAATACTCCGTGGAAAATGCTGGGACATCCAATTTCTCAGTTTGACCGGGCAAGAATTATAGCCCTTCATCAGGAAGCTTTGTCGAACCACCAGATTGCGCAACGTTCGACCCAGAGTAACATCTGCAAGAGAAGACCAATATTGCAAATTTTACTCGAAGGAATCCAACGGTATCTGTAACAGCTCTTCGAAGTCATTTTTTGAGGACCTATAGACGGGTAGTCTCACAGTAACACAAGGAGACGGTTGCATTCCTCAAATTTAAGGGCAAGAAGACCTTTAAGAGTACCTCGGCTATCAGCTGGACATAAAGATACCCATCGGCAATGGGCAGAACACCACCAAGACTGGCTTTTACCACAATGGCGCAACGTACTCTTTTCGGACAAGTCACCATTCGGTTCACAAAGCTATAGTCGACGAGAAAGGGTTTGGGGAGGTCCAGGCAGATTAGAGCGACTCAATTTCACCCAGGAATTTGTGCCCTTTCAAGACGGCTCAATAATGTGATGGGGGGTATAATGTTCGGTCGCCGTACCCCTCCTATTATCGTTGAACGAACAATGACTGGTGCCATCTATGTACAAAACATCATTGAACCAATCATTATTCCTTTGCGCAACGAATTTGGGGAAAATTTCATTTATCAGGATGATAACGCCACACCACACCACACCACACGGATTCAAAACATTCTTCAAGAGAACAATATCAAGAGAATGAACTGGCCAGCAAAATCACCAGACATGAATGCAATTGAGCACGTATGGGATTACTTAGGGAGAGAAATATCCAATCGCCAAAACCCCACCTTCAACTTTTCAGGAATTGAGTTTAGCCCTTCAGGAAGAATGGAACGACATGCCTGAAAATTTCATTAATGACTTGATTCCTGGATTGCCTAGGCGTATTGGGAAGTTGATTGAAGAAAGAGGTGGTAATACGGACTATTGAATTTGGATTCAGTTGTTGAATAACTATAATTAATCAAAAATAAACAATCGATAAATTTAGATTTTTTTCTCATTTTTCCTATTTTGTCTCATCCTGCATAAAGCAAAGAGTAACAAACAAAAATTTTCTATCAAATATATTGTAGTTGAAATAGAGGAAAATATTCATCTCATTTCTAGAACATAGATTTTTTATTTCTTGAGAAACCTAGAGGGACCAAGACTTTTGACGATGTGTGTATTTTCTGTTATTTTTTGACTTATGACTATTAAACCAATAAATTATTATACAGGGTATCTACCCACGCATTATGAAGATTCTAAAAAATGATAATCGGATAGAAAACAGATTTTCCATCAAGATGGTACACCACCACACAGTAAATGAGAAATGGAGTGAAAGATCTTCGAATTTGACACCTCATGACCTTTATCGCATTTGAAGAGTGTTGTGTTTAAAATAGTACCCACTTCTGCAGAAAATCGTCACCAAGAAAATAATTTTAGCATGTAATAAAATAACACCTTAAATGTTACGAAATGTAAGAGAAAATGTTGAACAAAGGCACTTTTACTAATTAGAAATAAACGATAGACAATTTAAACATCTCATCAATTATAATTCGTTCAGAAACTCTACCACTTAATGCACTTCACCAACCAGTTGTTCACAAATTCGATTGCAAAACCTTCGAAATGATGTGTCACTCGTACCCTATTACTGTTTAAGAATCTTGAGGGGCTGCCACTCCGCTTAGAGGGATGGTGCTACACCCACAAATTAACTTCTTCAATAAAAATTGACCTTTCTCGGCTTTTTCCGGAAAAACTAATACGTAAATATTCGGCTGGACTATTTAATGTGGGCCACCTGTATAAAAAAACTATAAATGCATAAAGACAGTATTTGCCAGTTTTCAAAACGGACCAATAATTCTTCATATTCAAATAATTGTTTATGAGTGTCATTCATTCTTACTTATTATAAAGGACGATATCTGGCAACCATATATGTTCAGATGGTACATAAAGCTCTGTGACACCACCGTACTCTTGAGGATCCCAAATGAACTTATGATCTTGCCATTCCTGAAATCAAAATAATTTAACGAGAACGCCATAAGACATCATTGGGAAGTGAACTCACGTGTTCCAGCCAAACGTTTGTCGTTAATATCTGATCTTTCAAATTCTGAAAAATAAGTTACTTCTTACAAATCTTCAGTCAAATTTTTCGATTTTTGATGTGAAAAATCAACATTTTTCAATCTTTTTGCCAAATACACTATAAAACTTATGTTAAACAATTTTAACCCCTTTGCAATATTTCTAGTTTACTTATGGTTTTGCGAAATGCTTTTATATAGTTTCATTTTTTCCAATTCAAAATATACTTATACTACTTTGTCAAGAAAGTACCGGGAATTTTCAATTAAAACAACATTTTTACATTTAATCGTCAAAATTTATTGGGTCGCCTTCAACATAGGCTCCATTTGCTCCAATACATCTATGCCAACGGCACTTCCAATTATCGAAACATTTTTTATAGGCGCTTTCCGGGATGGACTTTAGCTCTCGCGCCGAATTTTCTTTTATGGCTTCAATCGACTCAAAACGGGTGCCACGAAGGGGCAATTTTAGTTTTGGGAAGAGGAAAAAGTCGCAGGGAGCCAAATCCGGCGAATACGGTGGTTGCTGAAGCACGTTTGTTGAGTTTTTGGCGAGAAAGTCAGTCACAATCGTAGCTCGGTGAGAAGGCGCGTTATCGTCATGCAAAATCCATGAGTTGTTCGCCCACAAATTTGGCCGCTTCTTACGGATACGCTCACGCAAACGTTTCATAACGCCTAGGTAATACTCCTTGTTTACCGTCTGACCCTCTGGAACGAATTCGTAGTGCACCACGCCACGGATATCGAAGAAAACAATGAGCATCACCTTCATTTTCGAGCGGCTTTGGCGTGGTTTTTTCGGTTTCGGCTCATTTTTTGCCACCCATTCCGATGATTGCTGGCTTTTTTGCATATCGTACTCGTAGACCCAGGTCTCATCACCAGTTATAATGCGTTCCATGAATGTAGAATCGGAATTACAGCGATCCAGCATGTCTGAAGCAACCTGTTTGCGATGACGTTTTTGAAGAAAATTCAGGTCTTTCGGTACGAGTCGTGCGGCCACCTTTCTTATGCCCAAAATATCAATCAAAATCGTACGTGCGGACTCGTGGGATATCTTAAGATCATGTGCCATCTCTCTCAAGCTGGTACTTTCCTTAATTTTATCGACGTTATCTTCGATCGAAGCCGTCGATGGTCGACCACTTCACGACCGTCCTTGAAAGCTCTGTACCACTGATATGCACGAGTTTTCGATAGAGCATTATCACCAAAGGCCTTTTGCAACATTTTCAATGCATCGGCACACGAAAATTCATTTGCAACACAAAACTTTAAACAAATTCTTTGCTCAACGTAATCACCCATAGTAAAAATCGGCACGCACTCTGACATCGACTGACTTAATCAGCTGTTGCAAATACACTAGTTGACAGATCCCGCTCAAGCTTGGCATAGTAATTAAGGACAGTGGTACCAACCTAGGAAAAAAAATTTTTACCTGCCTCATTGCCCCGCCAGATTTAAATCGATAATTCCCGGTACTTTCTTGACAGAATGTATGTCTACATATTTGTGACTTAAAGTTCTTAAAATACTGATTATACAAACTTTATCGACAATCTTGAGTTTGAGCATTATGAGGATATAATAAACATTGTTATGAAATACATTTTTTTACGATTTTTTGTTAAAATCCCATCGACCCTAAAACTTTTTTCCGATGTTTGTTTCCTAATTGTTTAGAAATAATGAATCTTCATTTTTTTTTTGATTTGTTGAAGTACTATCTGGTTAAAATTGAATTGAAAATTAGAAATTTTTTGAGTACCTTCATTAGATGATTAATGTTGAAACTTAATACTCGTATACTATTTCTTAGGGGAAACGTCTCCATTCAAATTTATAATTTACAATTATTTACTGTTTAGTTAATTTTTTAAGCCTTTTATTCCGACAGATTCATTTTTAGAGGTAAAATTTAGAGAATGTATGTAGTTATTTAGATATATAATCTGAAAAAAATGCCAGAAGTTTTGCAATACCTAATTGATGAGTTATACGAAATTTTCACAGTATTTTACAGAAATAAAGAATTAAATGAAAAACCTGGACACTTACTAGATGTAAACAGCACGTTCATTAATATTAACTGCTGTCTGATGGTAAGAAATGAAAAAAATTATTCCGAAGATTGTTCCTGGAACGTAATTGTAAGTCGTTTTATGCACTGAGGCTACGTTGAAATTTCTACTTTGGCCTTATCTTACTGAAAAATGGTATTTTTCGAAAAAATTAAAATATAAAACATAAATTGCAAATTACGAAAATAAATCTACAAAGCTACGCTCCTGTATTGTTTCTAATAAATAATTATATTTGCCGCTTGAGATTTAAACTTAACCTTCTAATTTCAATTTCAAGCCCACCCTATAAATTTAAAGTCTCTAGGTTATATGTTTCAAAAGTTATCGTGCTTTAAAATGGCCAGTCGGAAGAAATTCGAATTCTTCACGATCCTTAAAGATTTTAGCTGAAATCATTTCACTCTTAAGAGCGGAAATTCGGATTAGAAATTTTAAATTTCTCGACAAAATTCAGAATGTATAGAGAGCGGGTCCACTTTTTTATAGAATAATTTTAATAGTCTATAGAATGTTCAATTTCAAGATAAAAATGTCTTCTAAACAAAGATTCGCAAACGCTTCACAACCCAGTAATGTTTTTTTTTTATTTTTCTCAATAAGTTAATGTTGTTCACGAGATATTAATATCAAACTTGGAGGATGAAGTATTTAATGGAGTTTGAATGGAATGCTGATCAGAATTGTTGTGAGAATCTACAGGGTGATACTTTCTTCGAGGTTACTTTCCCTTTCTAACCTCATTTTTCTCTTCTTTTAAAAACATTTTTGTACTCGAGACAATTCACAAGAAAAAATCAAAAAAAGATTTCGGTATGCGTCGAAACTGTTGAGGAAATTTTGAAATACAAAATAATTTAATTATTTAAATATTTCAAAGGAGCTTAACTCTAGAAACTTGGCGAAAACTTAAAGTAAAAGTTCAAAATGTGAACCATTTTTCATTTTCATTTTGGATAATTTCATTGCTGTTGAAATTCTATTCCTTACGTGAATAGAATATCGGATAACATGGCCGAGTTTTTCAAGAAATTGAATATACTGTAGCTTTTAGAACGATAAATAATTTAGGAATTATCAAATATGATATACATAAAATTCATAAAGACGATAAGAAAAAATTTTTCAATAATGTTGGTTCTAGACTGATTTAAAAATTTATTGCAATTGATATTATATAATGAGTTTTGTTTTTATACGTGTACTAAATTCAAGCAGTGCTTATTCATTTAATTCTAAAAGTTTTTGAATAAAAAATTTTTTGAAATTAAAATTTATAAGGGTCAATAAATATCTGTTTTGATATTTAAATTCTGTAATAATCTATCTAGTAAAAACCTCTCCTCATTATTTTAAATGCCCCAAAATTCCAAAAAACATGAAAGAAATCTAAATAATATGGAAATTGATATAAAATTAACTTACATTTTTTCCAGATCGGAACAATTGTTTAGCTGTAAAATTTTTTTTCGATCAACAAATTTTGTCTTGAAAAATGCAAAATAAAAATTTAAATAAAGAGATCTTTCAATAAACCTTTAAAATTTACATTTTTCAGTCCAAAGTTAGCCACATAAAAAGTTTTTCACAGCGAAAGTATCATTACGATATAAAAAATGAAAGTTCTATTTTCTATCATTTCCTTTATTCTATAGATTTCTTGCGTGTTTCTTAAAGTTTGCATTCTTTAAAGAATTCGATCGTCTATCAAATAGAAACTTAGTTTTCTAAGACAATATTAATTTAATTTTTTTCATTTAAATAGGTTAAGGTTATTTTTATTTTCATTCTTAAACATTATACATATTACAATAATGTTATAAGACATTTATTTAATTCTTAAATTTTTTTAATAAAATTTGACAGAATAAATCTGTTTTGATATTTAAATTTTGGGTTATTTTTTGAAGAATGCCATTGTCTACCAAAATAGACACTTATTTTTTTAAGACAGTATTAATTTGATTTTCTAAATTAAATAAAAAAATATGTAAACCTTACATTAATTTTTGTTTTAATATTCGAGTTGGATATCGATTTTATCAAGTTTATTTTTTATTTGTAAGATGGAAGGAAGGTACAATGTGTGTTTTTTTGATTATTTTGCCCAACTAGCTCATGATTTGAGCTTTAACAATTTCTTCAACTTGACCTTTTTTTGAGATTTGTTTTATTAGTCTGAAATAATCGACCAAAATCTGCCACTGCATAGCTTTCTCAAAAATACTTTATAATAACAAAGTATTATCCGATTGATTTAGTAAACTCTTAATTTCCATAGATGCATTCTTAAGGGGTGAAATTTGAGGAATAATATAGATACATTGTTATCTTTTTGCCCAATATAATATTTTTTTATAAAATTTTAATGATAACTAGTGATAACTAATTAGTGAGATATGAAGTGGTGGTGAGAGTGAATAAACAGTAGATGTTCTTTAAGAATGGAAAGAAAAATAACAGAATTTAATAAAACTCTCATTTAAATTTGCAACGGATTTTTTTGATTCTCCCTGCAACATTCACAGCTATTGTTTAGAAGTACATCGACTTACAAAATCGAATAAAATTTTTCGTTTCTGTCAATCAACGTGAAACTCCTAATTTATTTCAATTTTGTAATTTGTAATAAATAACTGAAGAGAAAATTATATTATAACTATTTATGTGAAATTCTTGAAAGTGAAGAACATATTTTGATTCCCCCAGAAACATTCACAGTTAATGTTTAGAAATACCTACATGGAATTTAAAAATAAAATAAAAAATTTGTAGTTTCTCCAGAACTAAAAAATTCCGAAGTTATTTCAATTTTGTAATGGTCAATTTAATTTTTTCCACATCAATGTCCGCGATTCCTAAAAAAATTCTATAGTTAATGTGTAAAAACTAGCGAATCATGCTTTTTCGAGTTTGGAATTGATGCGTTCATGCAATTTGGACACGCCCCCTTCCCTTTATTGAAATCTTAATAGTATTCATTCAAAATGTTTTTTCATTAGTTTTTTATGAATGTTTAACATATCCTGTGTTTTTTTATCAGCTTACTTCAGGAAGCAAAGTGATTTTTGAATATTTTATTATTATTTTTGATACCTCCAAATTAAATTTTAGAAATACATCATTCATTTTTTATTACTTGAAACTTATTGTAACGATTTCTGTATGTGATCAATAAAAATTCTTCATGCAATCTTTTTAAATGTAATTTTTTATATTATAAATTAAGAATGAAAAGTGTTTTAAATGTCGTTTATCATTTTCTTTCTGAAATACTCAAGATGAATTGCCTTATATGGTTTACTGTCGATTTTCGTTATTCCTCATTAGCAACTTTCCAACAAACATACGCGAAAAACTAACCAGTTCAATGAGCTGGGACAATCTCAGTCCTAATTTCACTAGAACAGTGTCGGTGTTATTGCTAACTGGTCGGATAAGCCTGTTGTAGTTGCTGAGCAAATCGTCATACAGCCTTTTTGCGTCTGGATTCGTACAACTTTTCTTCACACAAAAAAACAACAGAAGATACACTTCGAATAGAAGCCGCATGGTAAATCACTACCGTGTATTCCTTACAAAAACCATCCTCGTGTTTCTGAGGATGCTGGGAGCAACTGGACCGAAGTTACTCCCTTAAAACGGAGAAGGAGGGAGCAATCAATACTGGAGATACGGTGCGCCGTAGCTTGACTTGAAACTGACTTTATTCCTATCATACTGTTTAATTTGTCACCATCAAATTGGCATTGTAGACGACGACTTCGAAAGTTGATGGGTTCGTTATGGATTTCCCCGATTATAAAGGGTAATCCAATTAGCGCTTCGGGATTTCAAAGTGAAATAAGACACTAACATTGCTGCGCAGTCGAAATGTTTTCACTTTATCCGAAAGACCAATTGTGTCTTAAGAATTACATCGTTAAAATGTGCTCCACGATTTTGTTGGAATAGCGAATTGGTTTAGTAATCATCATCATGGCGTTTTCATATACCCAGTAACATATGTACGGAATAGAATCGTGCTCACCCGATGTCAAAAGTTAGGGGACTAAGATATCGCCGCACAAGTTAGATCAAAGTTGAGCTTGAGATTTGTCTTTAAGAAAAAGAGTGGTGTTTCTAAATAGACGAGTTTAAAGCTCTGTTCGAGTATAAGAAATTGTGTAAATAGTCTTGGTGTGTTTTGTAACATATATTAGAGAATATGCGTTAAGGGAAAATGGAGAATCTGTTACTGAACAATTACAGTTTATCACTGATATTTTGGTGTTAAGCTCAAGATAAAACCTTCGCCCCACGTGTGGTCCGTAAAAATTGTAGAGCATTTACGGTAGTGGAGTATCCCAAAAACCACTTTGATGATTTTAATTTTGCCTGGTAATTATAAGAGAAATCAATTGAAACAATCGTAAAAAGTGGACTTATCCTGATTTAGTACCTGCAAGATACCCGGTCTTCTCAGAGGAAGTGCTGTTTTCAACATTTTAGCTGCTACCTGAGCTCTTTGACGACAAATATTGTCCTTCTTACTACCCTCCCGATACTAAAGAAGATGACAGTGATTATTAGGGGATCACTTCTCCAATGTTTTAACCAGAATGAATCAAACGAGTTAAGCAGAGATCGGAATTTCTCAAAAAAGCTTCTGAATTACTGGCCCCCAGGTTGAAACTTTTATTGGAATAGTTAACCAAAATTATCTTTTAGCATACAAGAAAACGATCTGCTACCATTCTTCTCCCAAGAAGAAAATCCTTCATTTTGTAATGATATTAGAGGATAAGAAGCATGAGCTATGGTAATAGAAAATTCTACGAATTGAGACAGTGTAACATACATCTGTATAACAATTCTGAACTCAAAACAAAAGAGCCCGATCAGGTTTTGTTGATCGCTGGGACAAAAGTAACGTTTCGAAAGTTGTTGCTTTCTCTTCAGTGCCCTATAATGTCCAATGAGTACAAATCTGTCACGTACTTATATTCGCTCTGCACAGGTACACTAAGTTAATGATCATACATTTGCGCCATCTAGTGTACGCAAATTTACATACACGACATACCTTAGCGAGCCAGTTCAAATAAAGAACTGTCCAAATTATGAGCATCACGGCGTAATAAGATCTGACTTGAGCATGAGGAAAGTTTTCAGCGTTTGTAACTTTGGAAAAATCGGGATCAGCATTGAACGTTATCTTAATCTCTATAACTTTCGAACGAAAAGAGATAGACTTGAAACTTTCGCATTAGGTTTGGGGCCTGAATATCTCAGGTGATTCCGTTATTGAGAAAAATCAGTTCATTGTTTTCGCAACTACTAATCCGATTGACCTGATATTTAAAGTTTAGAAAGATAATGGTAACATACATGTTTCTGCAAAATTTCATGGTGATCATGTGATTAGAAGATTCATAGCAAAACACAAAATGAAAATATTGTGATCGGAGCAGCGTTGAGTACTGAAGAAACCATAGCAAAAGTCCCACAATCGAGTTCAAGTTTAGCATTTAAATGAAAAATAACGACGAGAAGGCTAATACAAAATTTCGTGAAAAGTCAAAAAAAAAATAATATTTTGTGTGGATCGTGAGTGAAAAATCGAGCAAAAGCATTTGACTTCACGTCAGTACTTTTTACCTCTTTCGTTCGATATTCTATTATATAAGTTTTATTGAATGGAAATGAAGCTCTGAAATGAATGGGGTGTTATGAGAGAGCTTCAACCTCTTAATTCGAAGGCGGCGTTTAGTTCCGAACATGCGCACCTGAACTCTACAGATAGGCGTAGTGCGCATATCTGCCTATGACGCCAGTGACCTTGTTCCACGTCTGCTCTACTTGAACCGGACGAGGACGGTGAGCTCGGCATTCAGAAAGCGGCAGCGTTCTCTATATGCTACGCCGGGAAGCTGCAGCAGAGCAGAGTAGAATTCTGGTCCAGGATGGGGCACGTCGCCACAGAAATAATGAGCTACAGTTGTCCCCCAGAAAATTTTCAAATTGAAAATAAAAATAGAAATTTGGTTGGATATAGGTCAAGTAAAATACTCGTTGGAGATAAATATGTTGTATTTGTCGACGTTTCGACCTAAATTAGGTCATCCTCAAGGCACTAGAAAATAGGATTTTAAATTCTTACACAACAACAATAAATTTGTATAAAAACATGACATAATACGAAAATTAAAAACAAATATCACCCACATCCAAGTTATTACTCCAGTGTTCTGATTGATAAAATGTGAATGCTCTTAAAAGGCATTATGTTAAATGCGTGCACCCGAAAAACAACACACAATCATCTATATGGAACCTGTACCGGGCGTTGAACGCTTTTTAAAATGCCTTGGTAGATTGCACTCAATTTTTCGTCGTCTTGTTTTTTGTTCATACTATTAGGAAGTTTTTTGATTTCAGTCATTTCATTTAGTAGTTTTTTCTTATAATTTTTTTGTTTTTTATTTTAATAATGTCGCTATTTTAGGCAAACAAAATAATTATAAGAAAAAACTACTAAATGAAATGATTGAAATTAAAAAAACCACCTAATAGTATGAACAAAAAACAAGACGTCGAAAAATTGAGCGCAATCTACCAAGTCATTTTAAAAAGCGTTCAACGCCCGGTACAGGTTCCATATATATGATTGTGTGTTGTTTTTCGGGTGCACGCATTTGTTTTTATTCCCTCACGGCGACAGACAACCAACATGCTGTGTTTGGTAGTCGCAAGAACTGATAGATTTCCAAACATCTAAAAGAAATTCGAGAAATTTTGTACTACCTTAATTCTTGGGAAATTTTTGGATAATGCCTTTTAAGAGCATTCACATTTTATCAATCAGAACACTGAAGTAATAACTTGGATGTGGGTGATATTTGTTTTTAATTTTCGTATTATGTTATGTTTTTATACAGATTTATTGTTGTTGTCCTGTAAGACTTTAAAATCCTATTTTCTAGAGCTCTGAGGATGTCCTAATTTAGGTGGACACGTCGGCAAATACAACATATTTACCTCCAACGAGTATTTTACTTGACCTATATCCAACCAAATTTCTATAATTATGTACACTGAGGTCACAAATCTTATTATTGAAAATAAATATGTGAAAATTTGTTGAAACATACGAATAACATTAAATAAGACAATTCTGATTTCCAAAACTTTTACAACTTACATTTTTGAATAACTTAATTCGTTTCCTGAAATCGGCTGCTATTTATATTAGAATAGGTACAAAATTCTATTGAAGACCAAAACTCAAAAAAGGGTATCTCTGGAAATTCCAGTACATCTGAAAATATTTAACAGTAAAGATTTATTAAGGTCTAATTTTTCGTTGAGAACTATTCCGATTTTATTGTATTTATTTATCTCTAGTGACTTTAACAGGTTCAAGGCATAACTTTCGAAATAAAATAGAAAAAGGCTTTTTACTTGATAGAAGAAATATAACGAAATTTGAATATCAAAACAGATTTAATCTGTTAGTCTTCTACAATTTTAATTTCAAAAAAATTTTAATTCAAAAAACTTCAAGAATTAAATTATAGTCTACAATAAGCACCGCTTACATTCAATAGACGTATATAATCAAAACTCAATATATAATTTCAAATGGAATAAATAAACCAACAGATATAAAAAACTCATTACAATTAATAAATAAATATTTAAAAGAGACAAAATTTTGTTTCTGATCTTACCTTTAAAAACACCAATTGCCTTTTAAAAACATGAACACAACTTCAGGACTTCTCAAAGAATATAATTTATTTGAAATATTTAATATATTTGAATATTCGAATAAATATATTAAATATTTCAAATAAATTATACTCTTTGAGAAGTCCTTAAGTTGTGTTCATGTTTTTAAAAGGCAATTGGTGTTCTTAAAGGTAAGATCAGAAACAAAATTATGGTTTATATGTTTGCTCTAACAAATGGTTAGAATATGTGGAATATATTATTGAGGAAAATTTTCAGATATTTGAAACGAACGAAATTCATAAACGGGTTTCATTTCTATTAATAACCAAAACCCTCACAACTAAAACAACTTGGGAATAAAAGTAAAGTTCAATGAACATTTCAGGGGTTAGAAAAAATAGTAACGGCTAAAAACGTACAACTTTAGAAAGTCCTTAATCATTCTTCGCGAAAAACTTGGGCAACACTGAAAAAAATCAATTGATATTCCACCCCTTTCTTGCAAACTCTTCCAATAACCAATTTCACTTTCGTAACTGGAGCCTTTGGAACCTACCTGGACATACCCCCTCGAAATTACTCGGAGATGACTAGCAACTCACTGTAAAAAAATAAAAAAAGAGTTATCAATATCAATCGGACCGTTACGGCACGAATTTGCAACTCATGATTATTCATATTCAGTGATTCCATCACATCGATTAAAAATGGTATTGAACGTTGATCGATTCAACCCTTCTTAAGGAAGGTCTCCTCTTTCACAGGGGTTGAACGGTGTATAGGGCAACATACTCTGACTGATGAAAGGACCTTTCAACTTCATCCAATGACTTGACATTATGTCTCATGAAGAGATAATTCACGTGAAGCCCAAAGGAAAGAATGCAAAAAGTACGAAATAAGATTGATTATATATGTGAATAGACTAAGAGACGAAATTGAATTTTTCAAGGTGTAATAGAAACTGATGTGGCGAAAGGGTTTCGACATTAATTGACTTTTAGAGCTAGAGCAAAATTATGAATGGGCTTAAGGATTGATGAAAATCCGCGTGAATTCAAAATAAATATTTGATTTATTGATTAAACACATGTTCCTGAATGGTTTTCCAATAAGAGGTTTCAATTTGATATTACAAAAAACGAGTATATTTCAAGAAAAATCGATTAGGTTTTCGAATCGGGACAGTGCAACATACATCTTTATTACAGTTCGAAACTTAAATAAAGTGAAATGGGTTTTGTTGATTGTCGGGCATAAGCAGCAGGCATGTATGTTTCATAGCTTTTTGGTTATTAATCAGTGCCGACGAATGCAACACAGTCACGCACCTACATTCGCCCTGCATGTCACGAATTGCATTCCTAATTACTCCTAGCGTCACAAACGGAGAAATCTTCCTCATGCTCAAGTTATATCCAATTAAGCCGCTATGCCAATAATCAGCATTTCTTTCCAAACGCACTGTCCCCATTCGAAAAACTTCCTATTTAACATTCTCATATTCGTAATAAATATCCGTCGATTGAATTAAATAATTTGAAGAAAAATGTTAATTATTGGCAGCTTAATTGTATATTATTTGAGCATGAGAAATATTTCTTCTTCTGTGACGCTAGAAGTAATTGGAAATGCAGTTCGATTCTTGACTAAGCCTGGGGTGTGCATTAGATGGCGCTGTTGTTTGGGAAAACAGTCGCTATGCAAGGCGAATATTGCATGGCTGTATTGCATTCGTTGGCATTAGAGAAATGCACTGATGAATAGCCAAAAAGCTATGAAACATGCATGTCTACTACTTATTAACAAAACCTACTCGGCTTTAATTAAGTTTCTAACTGTAACACAGATTTATGTGGCACTGTTCCTATTCGAAAAACTTTCTATTCAACATTTCGAATTCCTGATATTATTCCACCCAAAAATGTACTTTTAGAGCAAATTGAAACACAAAAATTCTCAAACTAATATGTAGTAGAAGAGCTTTGCAACGCACATGGTCATTTGCTCGTAAGATTACCACCCTATTATTGTATTTTCAATCCAATAGAACATATTTGGGCAGATATTAAGTCCCGCTTAAGAAATTTAATTTATTTATTATTATGAGTGATGCCACAGTAATCGAAAAAATAAGAGAGTTTTTAGTGACTGAAAGAGGAAATCATATCTGGTGGCCTCTGATCTCAATAGTGCTTATAGACTTGGGTCAGAAAGAGAAGATCCTCTAAAGATATAATTTCAAAAAGCTAGGGAATCTGAAGTGTTGTAATAAATTGAGTAGAAGCAAGATGAGGATCAGAAATCATCTGCATATATAAACAAAGGTGCACCTGTTGTTTTGAAAACTCATATTATCGACCATTATGCGATATAACCTCTACATTCATTAACTGCTTCAAAAACTTTTATCGAGCATTCGAGCTTCAAAAGACGTATCAACCATGAAAAATTATTGAATGGCCTCCGAAATGTATCTTGCGAAGAGATCCGCATATTTTTATAAAGAAATATTAGGCGGGAAGAACCACCTAGGGAATTTTATGCCTACTTGTCACTGTCGATGCAAGGAGTAAAAGTCTATGGTCGAAGACTTGCGCGCGGGTGAAAATGTAAACATAAACCCGAGATGGAAGCGTCTGTTCTTCCCAGAAGATTGGTGGTAATCGTTGGCGACTGAGAGTCCAGTTTTCTACATGTAAAGTTATTGTATTGTATTGAATTACCTGAGGTCAACGTGAGTGTTATTTGTATCATGTATTCTTTATTCATTGGTTGATTTCTCTGTATTGATGCTCCAGCTAGGGGCGACCTGTTTACTTTAATCTGTATTGACCATTTAACATATTTCATATATGTAAACGTCTTTATCTTCATTTCATTTATTTGAATCTAGAGGTGGTTAACAATGGTACTTTGTTGGAGAATTCAGAGTGTTTAGAGTGAATGAAATGTGGATCCACAATTAGATACTAACACAACAACCCTGTGTCTTTCAGAGGGCGCAACAAGGCCTTCCAGAACAACTATTATTAGATATAAATATTATAATGATTAGTTAGTTGAATAACAAATACCACAACCTCTGTGTCTTCAGAATGTCGCAACAAGACATTCCTGAACAACGATATTATGCGCCCAGATTATAATAATGTAATTAGCTAGTAGTTGTGTTAATTGGGAATTTCTGACGGAAGGGTTATAGTTAAACTACCTCGAAGATCATTGTCACATGTTCCTATTGCCATGTTATCTGTGTATTCACTCAATTGACTGCTGCATTTACCTTTGCTTACATACTAAATATTTTTTAGGATATTAGAAAGGTTATCGATCGCTGGAACCTTAATTTTATGAAAAAAGGGAAGGGCAGGGTTGAAAATATATGGGAGCTGAAGAGAGGTCACGGTTTTTCTCCCTGAATTTTTTTTTCCTAAAGCCGAACCTCGCTCTCATACATAGTCAGGTGCGGGACACTGTCTTCTGCAAACAAATATTGTATTTTTACTTAATCTTGTATTCTGAACTATTTCCTCGTTTCCGTTCAAGTGTAATTTAGGTTATCTACACAACGTAACGTCCTATTCTCCCGCCACTAGATGATCACGTTAAAAAGGTTAGCGATCTTTAGAGTACTCCGTATAATCCCAGATATCTTAGAGTACTCCGTAAAATCCCGGATATTTTAGAGCACTCTGTACGGGATAGCTCACTTGGAAGCGTTTTCTGGCTTGAATTACACGTCAATCTTGAATGAAGCTAAAACAATAATACTTGAACAATTTCTATCTTGAATTTCCCCACTAAGAATGCACTTTCTAGCTTGAAGCACAATTCTGAACATTCCTATAGTGAGAATCAACACATGTTGTTACAATACCACCTAGAAACACATGTTTCTTGGTGGCAAACTAGAGAGTTTAGTTTTAAAGACCAAAGTTAGAATTTCGACCACAGAATATTCGCCAGTATAGAGTATTAAGGGCTACGCAACCCTTAATACAAGTTTGGGAATTATGGGTTATTTTCACCTCTAGCACTTGAATGCCTATGGAAGCGGCAAAATATCAATATAAAAACTGCAGGGAGGTTTTTATTAGTTTTTGAAGGGGTATTGTATAGACTACACCAAAAATCATTAAAATTGAACAAGCGCATATGGCTGTTTACCTTTTTCGTCAGTCTATTTAGGTATGTACCGTTGTTTTAAGATTTTTGGAAATAAATAAAAGGAGTTATTCATAAAAAAACGTCGATTTCTAAATCATTTTCGAAAACGTTTTCCTACCTGTTACTTAATATACAGATTGAAAATGCAGCGATTACCTCTGGTACTCGGCATCAATCAGCCGAATTAAATTTAAGAACAGGTAGGTGAGATTTGGATGTCTTAAATTCGAGATATCCTTGGGGCCTCAAATTATGACCTAGACCCGTTTCCAAAGGACACCTACAGGTTTCGTGAAGCCATGGTTGCACGGAAAAGGTACATAAGTCTGAGTGTGATAAAAGATATCATGTCGATTCAATATCACCCCAATACGAAATTATTCAAGCTCAGGCGTTTCCGATGTACAGAGTGATGCAGCTTTTCCTTCGAAAACAATGGAAAGTTTATTTTACAGAATATCGGAATGTTGTTGAATACGAGACTAATTGGATTAAAGTTTGATTGAATACTTGTGAAGAGAATAGGGGAGGAGTATCATATCGACAATAATTCCTCATTTAATTCTCATTTGCATCATCACATAATTTACTGTCTTAATTATGATCCGCCTTTCCTCCAAATGAGATTTTCTTTGACTAATTTGCAACATATTTTTCCATAATCCAATTTGTTATTCAAAAGTAATCATCAATCAAGTTATTCGAATGATAATGTGAAGGAAATGTAAGTTGTAAAATCATTCAATTAGGTTTGCTAAGAGATGTCGCTAGTCGTATCAGTATAAAAACAAAATTATAGTGAACTGTGGAAACAGGTTACTTTTCTCCTCACTAGGTGTTTTGCCAAAGATTTCAGATTTATTTAAACGTTGACTATTGATTGGTGTTCATAAATTAGTTTCTGAATTCATTCAAATTCATTTCATGGTTCTTGACGAAGGTAATAATTATTCACTCGTAAGGTGAATATGGTGGATGCGCTTCGTACAAAGACATCATTAAAGTTATCGTTATATAAGAAACGTTTAATATTTGCATTTTTGATCAGCTATAAATTAAGAACTAATGAATATTTTTCGAAGTTGTGAGTTTATCAGAAAAATTGAACCTTGATATTTACAAATGAAAAACAATATGATTTAAGTGATCGCCATGACTGGCCATACAGAACCCCAACCGATCAACCCCATTTTTCAGTACATTGTCGGTTGTTTGGGGTTCAATCTCATGTTTCGTGTTTCAAGGCATTAATAGTTTCTGAATAGTTAGCGTAACACTTATCCTCAACTGATCCCCACAAATATAGTCCTCCGAGTTGAAAATGAGCTTCATGAAGATTTTTCTGGTATAATGCTCATCTTCGGCCATACGATGCGAGAAATATTGAGCACGTTGTCGAGTTGATTTTGATTGATGTTCAGCCACATTCTGTGCTGCAGCAGCAGGTGTGCTCACTGGACGAGAACGTGAACGGGTTGTTTTATAAAATAACGATCCAGTTTCACAAATTGGCGTGGGGACATTTCATTTCTTCCCGCTTCCCAAATTAAGAGGTAGAAGCTCTCTCACAACACCAGCATTTCCCTAAGAGCTTCAGACCAATGTCAGTTTGGGAGTTAGAAATTTGTAGTTAGTTTTTTTTGATATTGTTGCATAAGAATCTAGCACTCATCATGTAGGTATCCCAAAACTTGTACTCGGTGTCTCATTCCGTATTTGTTTATTTTTTTCTTAAAATTCTCGAACTGAATATACGAAATTTTACAAAATTTATATTCATCAGGTTTGGGTCGGAAGAGCTGTTTCAATTTTAGCAGACGTATGGAATAAACACCCATCACACAGTGTTAAAAGGGAATAAGAGAATCCATAGAAAATTTAATTTAATTTTAATTTCAAGTTTATACGAAAATTAAAAAAAAAATTTATTCAAAAAACTTTTAGAATTAAATTGATGTCTTATAAGCGCAGCTTTAATAGACGTATAAAATCATAACTCAATATACAATATCAAATGGAATAAATAAACCAACAAATATAAATTGTCAATTAAAATTAATAAATAAATATTTAAAGGAGAAAAAATTTAATTGATTTATGCATTTATTAATTTTAATTGACAATTTATATTTGTTGGTTTATTTTTTCTATTTGATATTGAGTTTTGATTTTATACGTCTATTAAATATAAGCTGTGCTTATAAGACATTAATTTAATTCTAAAAGTTTTTTGAATAAAAATTGTTCTGAAATTAAAATTGAAAAAGACTGACAGATTAAATCTGTTTTTATATTCAAATTTTGTTATATCCCTTCTATCAAGTAGAAAGCCTCTTCCTATTATTTTAAGAAATTTTATGAAAATTAACAATTGTAGAGGTATAGCAGTATTGCTCTCTTTGATATTTAAGATAATTTCAAAAGTTTTGAACAGATTTTTTAGATTAAATTTGTAGAGGTTTCGGAGAATTGATCTATTTAATGCTTTTAACACTTCTGGCTTGAAACTAAAATATTAGCAAAGAAATTTCAATATTCCTGTAATAATCACTTCAGATTTAAAGCAGTGTCATAAATTTCCCTGCGTGATAAACGCACTATTTTTACCGTTGATCATTAATCAATCACTGGTCCAGGTCCAACCCAGCTTCCGTTGCATTTAACACCCCTCTTCCTCTCTAACCAACTCAGTGAGTGACCAAGTTTCCCAAGGTTGTTCCACTTCCTGTTTGCCTTTGTGGTGCAAAATTATCCGCTTTGGATGATCGCACCAGCAGTTTGCGAGTCATTGTTTACATTTGCGTGATGGCAGCCGTCAAGGTTCGATTTAATGGTTGTTTTTATAAAAAATATGTTGCCCATGAAGTCCATGGAATTCCAGCGAATTGTAGACATCGGATTCCAACGCACCGTGGAATTTGATCGATTACCGCGATGTGCTAGAATGGTTTTTTTCACTGGATGTAACTAACACGTGGAAGGAAAGGATCAAGTTGGAATTTGATTGTTTTTCATTCGATGTAAATTTTTCAATATTCAGTGGAAAACTACATGGCTCAAGAATAATCAATATAATATACAAGCTGTCCGCCATTAACGTTAATAGGAGTGTAATATTTTAGAACATAGGTTGTTATAAAGTATTCAACCTAGAAAAATAACCAGAATTACAAAAATAATGAATAATGAAGGAATATATTTATTATTTTTGAAGTTCTGGTAATTTTTCTCATCATGGGACATTATTTGGGGTGGATAATATTAGTTGTGTTTTTCTGTGTTCCAAGTACAAATGGTTAATGGTTAACACGTTTTTCATTTCTCTTACACTTTGGTTACTTTAAAATTTACTTCGAGTTTATTCGTTCCAAATTAATCTTTTTTTGGTTAAAAGTAAAAGTTAAATTTTGATTTTGTGATATATTTGAATCTGAATTCAATACATTTCTGATGAAATCAAGGGACTGAAAAGATCGGTTTATAAAATGTTGGAGATCACGTTCAATTATTTCTATTTGTTCCTTTATTTGAGAATTTTAGATAATTTTGGAATTTTTGGATTTCCTTGTATTTGTATGTTAATATACATACTTATACAGGGTGTCCCAACGAATATTTGACTCCCCAGAACTCAGAAACGAAGAATTCCCGAAGATTTCAAAAACCAGGTCAGCTTCTGTTTTGAGGGGGATGAATTTCCATCATGAGTTTGTTCCGAAAAAACCACCCCCATGAAGGTGGCATCAACCCCCAACATTTTTTGAATAGGGAAGAGATGTCGAGTATAGGTTAGTTTGAAAGTTATTTATGTTCTGAGCACAACCCAGTTAAAATTTTTAAAATCAATTCACTATTCACGAAATAATGTAATATTGAACTTACTGTCAAAAGGTGACAAAGTTGAACCGCCCAAATTCAAGAACCTTAGAGTTTGGAAGAATCCAAAAATAAGTTTCAAGTCCTGTATTAGGGAGAAAGAATCCCTATGATGACATTGTTCCGAAAAAACCACCTAAGGGTGGCAACAACCCCCAATTTTTTTTAATAGGAAAGAAATGGCGGATGTGATTTAGTTAAAAAGTTTTCTTTGTTCTTTAAACATTCTTGTTGAAATTTTTAAATTCAGTGATTTATTTTAAGCAATTTTATATTGAACATTATCATAAGGGTAACTCAAACAGAAACCCAACACATTGAAATACACAAAATCTGTGAGTAATGATAGGGAATAATATTTAAATAAGGTTATTCTGATTTTCACAAATTTTTATTGTTATGTTTACAACAATCGTTTCGCTATCACAGTAGCATCATCAGGCAAGATTACATTTTGAATAACTAAGCTTGTTTCCGAAATCCGTTGCTATTTATATTACAGTAAGTACAATAAATTTTTATTGAGCACTTAAACCCAAAAATAGGTCTCTGCAAATTGCAGCTTATCTGAATATATTTAACAGAGGTGAGTTATTTAAATCTATTGGTTCGTTAAGTAATATTCCAATTTTATTATGTTTATTTATCTCTAGGGATTCTAACAGATTCAAGGCATAACTTTTACTTTCTATATGTAGAATTTCAAAATTATGGCTGAAAGTATGTCCTGTTTCTAACAAATGGTTATGGAATATGTAGAATTACTTTTATTATTGAGGAAACTCTTCAAATGTTCACAAATTCTATGGCGGAAAGTTCTTCCAGTCTGTCCTATGTAAACTTTAGGGAAATCACCGCAGATTAACTTATAAACCCCCGATTTATCATCTTTATGTGTACAATCTTTATTATTTTTAATAAATTTACTCAAGTTTGAATTGGTTTTAAATGAAGTTTCTTTATATTGAAAAATCATAAAGTTCTTGAATTATATTTATTTTTAAGTTATGTAGCAATTTTCTCAGAAATACCTTTAGTGTATTTTAAGGAAATGTATTTAAAAATTTCTTTTATATTAGGATAAACCATATTTAAACCTATTTTATTATTTTTATTCATCAACATTTCGTCTATCAGCTTAGGATCATAGTCATTATTAATAGCTATTTGTTTAATATTGTTAAGTTCTGAACTATAATTTTCTCGATTCATGGGAATATTAACTAATCTATGGATTTTACAATTGAATGCTGTTAATTTTTGATTTAAAAGATGATTTAATTTATTGTGTATAATAGAATCCGTATAGGTTGGTTTGTGAAATATTGAAGAATCATGTGAATTATTTATGCGAGTAAGAGTTAAATCAAGAAAATTAATAGAATTATTATGTTCGGTTTCCATAGCGAATTTTATTGAAGGATGTATTTCATTGATGAATAAAAACAAATTTTTTAGAAGTCTGTCTGTACCCGTGAAACAACAGAAAATATCGTCTACATCTATACCAATATAAAAAGTATTTCTTAAGGGGATTTTGGTGAATTTTAGTTTCAATATTGGCCATGAATATTTCTGCTAATAAAGGACTTAAGGGATTTCCCATAATCTAAATAATAATTTTCAATTCAAAAATGAAAAATAAAATTTATAAATCTGAAAACGGTTTGATTATGGGAAATCCCTTAAGTCCTTTATTAGCAGAAATATTCATGGCCAATATTGAAACTAAAATTCACCAAAATCCCCTTAAGAAATACTTTTTATATTGGTATAGATGTAGACGATATTTTCTGTTGTTTCACGGGTACAGACAGACTTCTAAAAAATTTGTTTTTATTCATCAATGAAATACATCCTTCAATAAAATTCGCTATGGAAACCGAACATAATAATTCTATTAATTTTCTTGATTTAACTCTTACTCGCATAAATAATTCACATGATTCTTCAATATTTCACAAACCAACCTATACGGATTCTATTATACACAATAAATTAAATCATCTTTTAAATCAAAAATTAACAGCATTCAATTGTAAAATCCATAGATTAGTTAATATTCCCATGAATCGAGAAAATTATAGTTCAGAACTTAACAATATTAAACAAATAGCTATTAATAATGACTATGATCCTAAGCTGATAGACGAAATGTTGATGAATAAAAATAATAAAATAGGTTTAAATATGGTTTATCCTAATATAAAAGAAATTTTTAAATACATTTCCTTAAAATACACTAAAGGTATTTCTGAGAAAATTGCTACATAACTTAAAAATAAATATAATTCAAGAACTTTATGATTTTTCAATATAAAGAAACTTCATTTAAAACCAATTCAAACTTGAGTAAATTTATTAAAAATAATTAAGACTGTACACATAAAGATGATAAATCAGGGGTTTATAAGTTAACCTGTGGTGACTGCCCTAAAGTTTACAAGGACAGCCTGGAAGAACTTTCCGACATAAAATTTGTGAACGTTTGAAGAGTTTCCTCAATATTAAAAGTAATTCTACATATTCCAACCATTTGTTAGAAACAGGACATACTTTCAACCATAATTTTGAAATTCTACATATAGAAAGTAAAAGTTATGCCTTAAATCTGTTAGAATCCCTAGAGATAAATAAACATAATGAAATTGGAATATTACTTAACGAACAAATAGATTTAAATCACTTCTGTTAAATATATTCAGATAAGTTGGAATTTGCAGAGACCCTTTTTTGGTTTCTGTAAAAATCAGAATAACCTTATTTAAATATTATTTAATATGGATTTTCACCCAGTAAGGACTGATTCAATTCAATGATAGGGAACATCCAGAAAAAAATATAAACTATTTAAAGAACTAATGTATGTATTGTTCAAAAGGTTTGGTGACTTACATTTCTTTTTGGATGATTGTTATTAAAATACCTTGCAGTTAATCTAGAATTTGAACATTTCTCTTCTTTCATCAATAGAATAGACAATTTTCGCCCACGTAAGTAAGTCTCAAACCCAATGATGATGCAGAAAAGAAAGACTGAAACACATTTGATAAAGAATATTAAAAAAAAAAGTATACACTGTAATGAATTTCATGCTTTTCACACATTTTCCTATCATAAATCCAATGTTTTTAAAGTAAAAACATACAAAAACTCAAATTGTTCTGCCATTAAATAAACAAATTTGAAAATTTCAACTGCGATGTTAGAAGTTAGAAAAAACTTCTCAGCTAAACCACATCCAACATTTCCTCCCTATTCAAAAAATGCTGGGGGTTGTTGTCATCCTCAGGTGGTTTTTTTGGAGCAATGTCGTCATAGGAATTCTTTCTCCTTAATACAGAACTTGAAAATTATTTCTGGGTTCTTCAAAACTCTTAGATTCTTGAGTTTGGGAGTTCAACTATCTGTTCAACATCATTTTTCGACGGAAAGTTCAATATTACATTATTTCGTGAATAATGAACCGATTTTAAAAGGGAACAGAACATAAATAAATTTCAAACTAACCAACACTCAACATCTCCTCCCCATTCAAAAAATGTTGGGGGTTGATTTCGGAACAAACTCATGATGGAAATTCGTTCCCCTCAAAACAGAAGTTGACCTTTTTTTTTAATCTTCGAAAATTCTTCGTTTCTGAGTTCTGGAGGAGGTCAAATTTTCGTTAGGACACCGTGTATAAGGATATTATTTTTTTGTATATGATTTTATGTTTTATATTTGATTTTTGTATTTACCGATGAGCATTATGTGTGGATGTTTTAAACTTTTTGAATTGCACTTTGCTATTAAATTTCAGTATTTTTATAATTTATCATATTTCGATTGGAAGTCGTAGAACATGTTCTGGAATGAATTTCTTCACATTTTCGCTAAATGAAGCTACTGCTTTTGTTGTTTTGACAAAAGCAACCATCCAACGTTCTTACATTCTCCAGAATGGTCAAGTATACAGTTTTACCAATTTTTTTTCGCGGGTCACCGGTCGCTTCACCAAGCCGAAATCGGCCAGATACATTCCTGGCTCTCGCTGCCCGGAGACCACTAACTCCTGGTGCCCTGCTGGTGTCTTTACACAGTCTCGAAACCGCTCGGCAATACCTGGGGCTCCGAAGGTGATGCAAAAGATAACGAGCGAGTCTTTAACGATGGCGGCACGCGTTTGAATTACTGATTGATGTGTCTTTCGTACCTGCCTCCTCCAGCGAGTCGTTTTCCTGCTGCATACCATCCGATATCGCCAGTAGCGTAGCTGGGAATTTCGACGTTTCAGCAGGAACATGTCCTTTCAGAAAACTGGGTGGTTTATTGAATATATAGGATCGGTGGTATGAAATTCCGAGATAAATATCAGTTGAACAGCTCTGAATAGCAACCCTATTACTTTGCTAAACAACAGCACCATCCAATTATTTATACAACCTCCCTTTAACTGTAAACATTTGACTAAACGTCGAGGTACATCCGAAACTAGATCACCTCCATAATTTTCGGTGATGGTAGTCCAGGATTGTAAAACTGACTGAATCAAATCATCTTTATTTCGTGGCGCTGCTCGTACAACTTCAATATTCATTAGTCCCCATACGTTTTCAATGGGACTAAGACCTGAAAAGCTGCCGGCCATGAAATGATTGTCACTTGGTGTTCTTGCATCCAAGCTTGAGAATAAGCATGCATCTTGCATTATCCTGCTGAAAACGCCACCTCTCTGGGTATAAAGCATGCGCCGTTTCAAGGAGAGAATCGTTTAGAATGCAACAATACTTTTCACTATTAATGATACCATCAACTATACAGAAAGGCGTAGCACCACGCTCAGATATTGCTCCGCAAAACCATTATTTTGGTGGGAAATTTGGAAATTTGAACGATAACAGGTTGTTTTGATAGGATTTTTGAGTGATTTCTACCAAGTTGGAAAAAACTTTCATCAGATATAAAGACATTATTAAAATTATCTTCCTGAAAACGTTGACGAAATTCTATCCTTCGTTCCTAATGTAACGGTGTCATTATAGGGATTTATTTTGGTTTTCTTGATATGTAGCCTTGTCTTTTCAGTGATATACGGACGGCTTCTGGACATACTTTTTTATTTCGTTGATTTCCAAACCTATTAGCCAATTTGCGAAACCCCAGGCTCAGACTGTGTCGTCCTTAGGCCCATAAAGGGTTTAAATTGTTTATTTTAATCTAACGCAGTCTTACTGAAACTGGTCTATGCCTCATGTCCATGCCATTTTTATCTTCTTTTTTGTCTCATATAAACCACTTTTTCCAGTTCAGTCAATTGCACTAATTTTTTAACGTTTTGAAAACCTTTTATATACAAATATTCTACCTGTTTTCTTTTTTCTAGTTGCGATGTTATTTCATAAATTGTATACCTGTTGACAATCAACAAAATTTGACAAATAGTGCCATACAACTTTGGCCATAGCTAACTATCTGCACAACCTATTTTATACATTACTTTTGTCTTAGAATGTTACAAAAAAGAAGTATATTAAAATTATGAAAATAATAACTTCCGGATACTTTCTAGACGGACTTTATGTAGTATTTAAACAAAATTCCACTTTACCGTCATTATATACTGCTGTATATTGATTTGAATTTCACATTAATATCCAAAGGTAGATATTGAAAAATATTTTCAACTGAAAATAATTATGAAGTTTTTTCAGAATTCTATGAAGCTCATAAAATATTTGAGTATTACTTGATCAAAGTTGAATCAATAAAAAAAATCGAAAAATTCTAAAAACCTTCACAAATAATCAATGTTATTATTAATATTATGATAGGAAAAACCATTTGCATTCAATTACATAAGTTATTCATACGGGGTAGTCCACATGAAGCAGTCCAGCCGAGTATTTCCGTAAATATGATTTTTCCGGAGTCATGTCAAGTTTTATTCGGAGGGGGACATTTTGATTGCAAATTCATCCCTCAAAGCAAGTTGACACATAATTTTGAAGATTTTGAAATCCTATTTTTGAATATGCAAGCAAAAAATTTCATAAAATTTTCTTAAATTAAAATTTGTAGCCAGGTTTAACAGACTCAATCGGTTTGATATTTGATATAATGAGAAAAAACCCCTTTTTATTGCTTATGTATGTTTTCTATGAACATTGCTGAAGGACTCTGAAAAACGACAAACAATTGTCCAAACTGTTAAGTAACTCCCTCAATGTTATAATTTCAAGAAATTTGTATGATTATTATAATTAAACTAATATTTGGTTTCAAAACCATGTAGTCCTCATTGGAAAATTAAATTACATAAAAACAACCACCTCTCTTAAATCCTTTCGATTACACATATTGACACCAACCCTGAATGTACGCCACTGTGCATGTTCCAGAGATACTTCGGCGGTGTACCTCGTTCTCATATTATATTTTATCTTTTTCTTCGTTTTATATACCATTCTGTTATTGTTCACAGCAGGGAATTTTTCTTTCGCCAAGTTGGTTGAAAATGAACCACCCCATCTATAGCGATGTCTTCATCTCCCTCATTTATAAAGCATGCTCTGAAAAGCAACGATCTACTAATTTTATTTTTAAGTTATTGGTTTCATGTAAAATAGCATCATTGAATTTAGAATAATTTAAAAACGATACCACAGCTGTTTCTAATTTCTAGAATCATATGGGGAAATGAGTTGGATATGAACACATAATTTTTTTTTTCTTAAAACACATTAAAGTCGGTACTTTCTTGAGCGATCAATCTTAATTAACGATGCAATAAATGTCCTGAAATAGGAGGTTCCTGAATAAGTTCTCACCGTTTTTCGGAGATAACTAAAAAAGTTATGAAAAACATGTTACTGAAAGTATTACTCATCCTCATTTGGCAGCGTTAAAATTCAAATTAAAAATGATGAAAACCACTGACGTGAAGTCTGGAACTTTTGCACGCTTGTTCATATCACTCACGTAATTTTCATTAATCTTTTTGTCAATATTCTACAAGGTTGTTCGGAAAGTAATTTCGTTTTTTCCCGACAGAGGATTAAATTGAATTTTTTCGAACCCAACTTCACACTTAAGTGAATAATCATTATATGTATTTAGGGTTGATATGGCAAGGTTTGTGTGTGAAAAAGTTCAATCAATTCTACGCAGTAGTTTTGGGATGGTGCCCTTTCAAATATGGAGAGCATTAAGCAGCAATTTCTTCATGTTTTACTTTTTTACTATAGAAAAGGTAAAAATGCTGTTCAAGCCATAAAGAAATTAACCGAAGTGTATCGAGAACATGTGTTGACAGTACGCCAGTGCCAGAACTGGTTTACAAAATTTCCATACGGCAATTTTTATATCGAAGATTCATCACGTTGCGGAAGTGCGGTTGAAGCTGATAAAGACACGATAAAAGCATTAGTTCATGTAAATCGGCGAATAACAATACGTGAGATCGATGAAAGGCTAAATTTATCGAATTGAAGTGTTTATGACAACTTGAAAGGCCTGGGTTTAAACTCGAAGCTCGATATTGATATTGATTGTATATCTGCTAGAATGCTTAAATTATCCCTCGGTGTTACTCTGCCCTTCATGACGCACATTGTTAATGTTTGCATTGAGTCTGGTTATTATCCGTATGATTGGAAGTACTCTATTGTGAATCCTATACCTAAGATCCCTAGTCCTGAGAGCTTATCTGATTTTCGTCCGATAAGTGTGCTATCAGCTCTGTCAAAGGTTCTGGAGAGGATATTGTTTCTTCAGGTTTATGAATACGTCACCGACAATGGAATTCTCATTGCGCAGCAGTCGCGTTTCAGGGGGGGTTACAGTACTACCACTCTTCTGCTTAACATCACTGATGATATTTTGCGATTTTGGATGGGGGACATGCCTCAATTCTCACCTTATTGGATTTCGCAAAGGCATTCGATACCCTGGACCATGAGCTGCTTTGTGCTAAATTAACTTATATTGGTTTTGATGAAACTGCTCTGAGATTTTTCAAGTCTTACCTTTTTGATAGGCATCAGTGCGTTAAATTGCGTGGTACATATTCAGATTATTGCCCTATAACTTCAGGGGTGCCACAAGGATCTGTTCTTGGCCCTCTGTTTTTCCTTATATATGTGGCTGACATGCATAAAGTGGTCAGATTCGCATCCACCCATTTTTATTGTGATGACACTCAGGTTCGCCTCTCTTTTCATCCCTCCTCTGTTTCTCAGGCTGTCGAGCGGTTGAATGAGGATTTAGACTTAATTATGCGTTATTCCCAAATGAATAATTTGAAGATAAATGTTAAAAAATGTTTTTATATATGCTTTTTTCCCAGGACATTTCAGGGTGTGGTTGAGATCAAGATGGGCGGTGAAAGAATTCCGTCCTCCACCTGCTGTAGAAACCTGGGAATCTTTTTCGATTGCCAGTTGAGGTTCAGGGAGCATGTCTCGTTGCTGTTGAGGAATTCTTTCCTTGCATTGCGCCTTTTGTATCGGCAGAGATATTGTTTGGATTTTCAGTCACGCAAGTATCTCTGTGAGACTCTCGTTTTGTCCAAACTAAACTATGGATTAACGGTTTTTTACCCTTGCCTTGATTCCGTGCAGAGGCGCAGACTACAGAAAATGCAGAATTCATGCTGCCGGTTTGTTTTCGGTTTGAGGAAATATGACAGTGGAATAAGGGACGGAATTAACAGCTTGGGATGGCTAAGGGTTGAGAATGTTTTCCGGCTCCACCTGACGATTATGGTTCATCGAATTTTACGTCTTGTCTTCCACCGTATTTGAGGGAAAAGCTAATTTTTAGACGTGATGTTTATTGCGTGGACGTTAGGCATGGTCATAGGCTCATGCTGCCAAGATTTGGTTCAGCCATGTTTCAGCGCTCCTTCACCTTCAATGCGGTGAAGTTACATAATGAATTTTTAGTTTCGTGTGAAGGCGTTTCTTTGAGCTCACTGAGAAAAATTTTGAAGTCAAAATTCTTGACGAGCCAATTATAAATTAGGAAAATTTTATGAATATGAAATATGTTCTGTTTACTCACAATGGAATTGATTCGTTAATTTAATTTTTTTTTCGTTTATTTTTGTTTCTATCCTTTTGTTTTTTTTCCTTTTTTGTTTTTTTTTTTTCAGGGTTGAGTGGAGTAGCTTTAAGCTAGACTTCGCCCTATGTTTATATATTGTAAATGTATGAATAAAGGCACTATTATTATTATTATTATTATTATATATGGGTTCCCCATGTTCTCACGGAGAGAAATTTGTGTTGTCGAGTTGACGTCTGTGATTCGCTTCTCAAACGTCACGAAAATGATCCATTTTTGAAGCGCATAATTACTGGGGACGAAAAATGGATTGTATATAACAATGTTAAACGCAAGAGATCATGGAGCAAAAAAGATAAAGCGGCTCAAAGTATTTCGAAAGCAAATATCCATACGAAAAAGGTGATGCTGTTTGTTTGGTGGGATTTTAAACGAATCGTTTTATTTTTGTCACTTCACTTAAATTTAGTTTATGCACAAGATAAGGTGCATGCGCGATTTTCGAAAATGAACAATTTGTAACAGTTTTCAAGTAAGATTCGAGTCTTGACTTTTGTTCTCGAAAGTTCCTTTACGCTTTTCATTTTAATAAACCATATTTTCGCTATTTAGAATTTTCTCCTATTTTAATAATAATTAATATTCAAGAATTGAAGATCAAGAACCCACGAACGAGAGTACTCTCAGGAAGACAAGTGGAGGATTTCTTCGCGGTGAGTCTTGTGCATTTTTTTCGTTATTTCTCTATTTTTATTTTAATAAGCCTATTGTTAAAATACAGTCCACACAATCTCTCAACTGTAAGAGCTTACCGCAACAATGTTAATAAGGATAAATTGGAGATTCTTTTAATCAAAAAAGCCGTTGAGAAAGAGCAGAATTTAACAAATTCCCAAATACTATTCGGCAACACCACTATATTGGATGCTGTTATTTCCATGCGCCATAAAAATACACAGGTGTCCCAATCTAATGAAGAACCTTTTCCAATTTTAAATTTAGTTCCTTTTTGTACCCCTTTGAAGATAGTTGAAAGACCGAAACACGTGTCAGGATTCTGAATAAATTGTGAAACAAAAACTGTGTGAATTCTTTCAAATCCATTGATTTCAAATGATAAATATTTTTTTAAATTAACTGAAATCTCTTATTAAAAAATCCTTTATTTTTAATGAACGAGCGCGCTGAAGCTCCTATCACAAGTAGATGCTTTGAAATATTTTTAGTCCATCTCCTACAATGGATTGCAATCATCGCGGCCTCAACAATCAATGCGGGATAATGCACTTCCTAATCCACCGCTATCGAATTCTTCATATCTTATTACCGCCGAGAACTCTGAAGGATCCATTATATATTTTTTTTTCTTGGCTATCGACCACGTATGCGAGTCCCAAACCGACCAAATCACAGTAAATAACGACCCGTAGTCCGTACTCTCCACGTTTCCTCGGCAGTCCGAAAGGAAAAAAAATAACGATCGAAGTCATGGTCTAAAAGTACGTGTACCATCTCTGGTTGTGTGTGTGGGACGACCGTATTAACTCGCCCGAAGATGCTTCTGAAGAATGCCGCCCTACGAAGAGGTCGCTTTCTTCTTTTTGGTCCTTTATGGTCGACGTATGGGTCCGTAGAAGTATACGGTGGCGTCCGAAGAGGAGAGGTTTGTATGGGAAGAGATGAGATCACAGCGCCTTCATCTTCACTAAATGAACTTTGAAGAAGACTTTTCTTGCTGAAGATTTTTCATTAAATGAGATAATATATAATCCGTCTAGAAAGTATCCGGAATTTTATAGTTTGCATAATTTTAATATACTTCTTTTTTGTAATATTCTAAAACAAAAGTAATGTATAAAATGGGTTGTGCAGATAGTCGGCTATGGCTAAAGTAGCATTGCAACACTATTTATCAAATATTGTTGACTGTCAAACAGGTAGAATATTTGTATGGAAAAGGTTTTCGAAAGGTTAAAAAATTAGTGCAATTGACTGAACTGGGAAAAAGTGCTGTTTATGAGACAATGAAGAAGATAACCAGTTTCAGGAAGACCGCGTAAGATTAAAGGAAACAATTTGAACGCTTTATTGGCCTTAGGACGACACAATCCGAGCCTGGGGTTTCGCAAATTGGCTAACAGATTTGGAAATCAACGAAACATAAAAGTATGTCCAGAAACCGTTCGTATGTCACTGAAAAGACAAGGCTACATATCAAGGAAACCAAAAAAAATCTCTATAATGACACCTTCACCAAAGGAACGAAGGATAGAATTTTATCAACATTTTCAAGAAGATTATTTTAATAATGTCTTTATATCTGATAAAAGTTGATTCCAACTTGGTGGAAATCACTTAAAAATCGTATCAAGACAACCAGTTACCCTTCAAATTTCCCACCAAAATAATGGTTGGGGAGCAATATCTCAGCGTGGTGCTACGCCTCTCTGTAAAGTTGATGGTACCATTAATAGTGAAAAGTATTGTGGCATTCTAAATTATTTTCTCCTTGAACCGGCGGATGCTTTATATCCAGAGGGGTGGAATTTTCAGCAGTATAATGCAAGATGCCATACTTCGGCCTATACTCAAGCTTGGATGCAAGAACATCAAGTGACAACCATTTCATGGCCAAAAGTTTCACCAGATCTTAGTTCCACTGAAAACATATGGGGACTAATGAAGATAACAGTTGAACGAGCAGCGCCACGAAATAAAGATAATTTAATTTAGTCAGTTTTACAGTCCTGAACTACCATCATCGAAAATTATGGAGATGATCTAGTTTCGGGTTTACCTCGACGTTTAGTCAAGTGTTTACAGTTAAATGGACGCTGTATGACTAAATAAGATGAATATTTTGTTATAATTTTCTAATTCAATGATTCTTTATTTTTTATATATCGTTTGATATAAGTGGTACTTATATGACATTATTTTAATTCAATTCCTGAAGTTATAATTATCAAATATAATTTTTTGAAATTAAATATGTAGAGGGCTAATATTAAAATATTTAAATAATTTTATATACCTTCTATCAAGTATTAACCTCTATTTATGTAATTTTATTCATGATATATAATTATTTGGTTTCCTTAACATTCTTTATACAGATAGTCCTTGTGCTATTACAGAGGCCATTCAATTGATTTTCAATCTTTTAGATCAAGGGTAAACCACAGAATTATTTATTTGTAGTTAACCGCACACTCCATTTAAATTTTTCAGTATTCATTTACCAGAAATTTTCTAAATTGTTGGAGGGTGAGTAAATATTTGTTGTTGATTGATGTTATATTTTATTGAATATGAATTATTTGAGTACTGACGAAGCAAAGTCTCTTTTAAAACTTGTTTTTCAGTAATGTTTTTACATATCTTGAGATTTTATAGAAATATAACAAAATTTGAATATCAAAACAAATCAAAATATGTTTATCTTCTACAATTTTAATTTCAAAAAAATTTTTTATTCAAAAAACTTTTAGAATTAAATTAATGTCCAAAACAAGCACCGCTTACATTTAATATAGTAATAATTAATATAGTATAATCAAAACTTGATATATAATGTCAAATGGAATAAATAAACCAACAGATATACGAAAGTCCTTAAAATTAATAAATAAATATTTAAAGGAGACAAAATTTTGTTTCTGGTCTTACCTTTAAGAACACCAATTGCCTTTTAACTTGAACACACTTAAAGGACTTCTCAAAGAATATAATTTATTTGAAATATTTAATATATTTAAATATTCAAATAAGTTAATTCAGAAATCTCTCAAAACATGCACTATATCTTCAAAAGACAAATATAATTCTAAGCAATCCCTTCTTCGGTCCTGAATAATATTCCAAATATCAAAATCAGAAAACTAACCTATATCCACAACGCACACGTGTAAAGGAATAATGTTTCGAAATACAGATCAACTTTATAATTCAAGATTGATCTATGTTCTTACAAAATCAAAGAACAGTGTGAGTTATTTTTAAGGCTTATTTTAATTCATTGACATTCCATAATGAGATTTATTGAAGCCAAAATATAATTATATATTATATATAAAATAAAATAGAAAGGCCCTTTTTAAATTTTTTATTCAAAAAACTTTTAGAATTAAATTAATGTTTAAAACAAGCACCGCTTACATTTAATAGACGTATATAATCAAAACTCAATATATAATGTCAAATGGAATAAATAAATAAATATTTTGTTTTGATATTCAAAGCTTATTTTTTATATGTCGTTTGATAAAAGTGTTACTTATACGACATTATTTTAATTTAATTCCTGAAGTTAATAATTATTAAATATAATTTTTTGAAATTAAATCTGTAGAAGGCTAATATTAAAATATTTAAATAATTTTATATACCTTCTATCACCTCTATAACCTCTATTTATATTAGACAAAATTTTGTTTCTGATCTTACCATTATGAACACCAAATCCTTTTCAAAAACATAAAACACAACTTAAAAAATATAACAAAATTTGTCAGGAGAGATTTTGCAACTGCGTCTGTCTCGACATTTTCGTCCTTAAAACACATCCTTATCTACACACAGGGAACCAACCACTCACTTCAAAAGTCAACAGAAGACTGATTTTTAATCTTCATATTATGTCTTATATTGTAAACAACACAGTTTAGCTACTTTTCCTGTTATAAAATGCATTCATTTTAACCGTCCCTCATTAAAGTTGACTACTTGCTAAAGTAAAATGGTCTTATTGAGCTATTAAAATGTGTTAGGGCTTTAGGATTATTTTTCTTATATAAGAAGGGCATTTCCATCAAAAAAATAAAGATCTCGTTTGTGTTACAAAAATCTTGTCGACCGGTGGTATTTTCAGTTATATCACAAGAGCATAGACAATATTTAATTAAACACAGAGTCAAGAGATGTAGCGAAATACGTCGAGTCTAGGTGTTCGTATAATCGAAATATAGTGTCTATACTCGAGTTGGTATTCGTTACGATTATATAACGAATAGTATTTCTAATTTTTTATTGATTAACATTAATATTGAAGGTACAATTGTTATAATTGCATTTTGACAAATGCAATGACATTTCTTTGAGCTCGACTTTTATTGGCGAACATCCACGAACGTTACTATGGAAATGATCACAATATGGCAGGAGGCGAAACACCAAAACGATTATACCAGGTCGTCAAGGATATATTCACTTATCAATACGCCGTAACTATGGGAAATTCACGGATTTTATTGGTTCTTTAAAAGTCGGGGGGGTGGACTTGCCCTCAGGTGTTACTTGTACCACCTGGCCACCCCACTTGGTGTTGGACTCGAGGGGGCAGTGGTTGAAAGTCCGCATGCTGGACTAGGGGGGTATTTCATTTATCTGTTCGCAGACCCCCATCTTCGGGATATTCTCATGAAACGACTCGGGGTTTAACGGGACTTGACGGTTCGACCGGCCTGTCCTGGCCCCTGTATCTGTGCGTAACTATTTAGGGTTTGTGGATCTCGACGAAATGGCTCCGCCATTAGTGCTTGACGCCAGGATCAATCAAATGACTTCACATGGGTTCGGTGGGTCAGGACGTATAGTCCGCTAGACGGTGCTCGTACCAGGATCAATTGTAGTCGTCAATCTTGAGTTTATCTTAGTTCTTGGGACTGCGTTCGGGTGGATGGATAAGAATTCCCTCCGGCGGGTGAGTTGCGTCTCAAACAACTCGGGTACTGACCTGCAGAGCCAGTAGAGGTTGGATAGTGCTTTCGCTGCTACCAGTCAGACGGTTCTGGCTTTCGAGTCGGGGCCCAAACTGGAAGCTGGTGGGTTCATCTCTTCGGAGGGGTTCTCGCCACGCGCGATGATATGGCGTAATCCTTATCACACTTTCTACCTCTGGGTGGACTGTGGAGACTGCTTGGTAGTCACTTGGAAAAGAGGCCATGCCTCAAATAGCCAATAACTATTCTGGTAGAATTCACCTGGTTCTTTAAAAGATGAGTTATATAATCATAAGGAAAAATTCGAATTGAACAAGAATGATTGTAAAAAAACTGGGAATCCTATAAATGACTTGACTAGTAGAAGGAAGAACGAACATGGTGTAGATAATATAGTAATGAAAAATAAAAAAGGTGAATCAGTCACAGACACAAAAAGTAAACTCATCTTGCTAAATGAATATTTCACAAATGGAGGTTCTGAAATGGCGAAAAATTTAAAAAGAGCCAACAGATTGCTTGATAGCTTTTTGAGGGATACAAACGTGCGATCTAGCTTATTTCTGAATACGGTTACAAATAATGAGATTATCAAGTAATATATCATCGCTCTAAAATAACAGTTTCATTGAACTAGCCGAAACAATTTTATCAATTTATTAAGCTAGCTAGTTTCACTTTAATTTGCCAAATGGATAAACTTCCACCAACGGAAGATCAAATGATTGTAAAACATCGTTTAATATCGTTTTGGGTGGATCTTTCTCCTATTTTAGAAATATCCTTCATATGTTGAACTTATTTGAGTAACTGTTCATTTGCAAGGCGCCTTTGCATCTTCTACTGTCGTTCTGCACGCAAACAAATTTCCTTTGTCACCCACTTTGTCGCCAACTTTGTTCTTATCCACATATTTTTTTATTTGGTAGTTGCGCACGTTGTTTATTTCAGATTATTATCCCACAAAACACCTCACATCCTACGTTGATGTATCATATTAAGCGTAAGTTGCGAAGGTTTCGATTGTTTTTCTGTTACCTCCGCAATCAAACCAATTTTTTTTGTACTTGGGATTTTACAAAGTTGGACCGGCGCCATTCGTTTTTGTTTTTTGCGCCGATCATAATTACGTGTTGGTTTCTGATCGTGCGATTCCTGTGTTTTATGTAGTCAATTGCGACGAAGGATATGTGTATGCTGGGCTTAAATAATGTGGAGATTTTAAGGAGCGTTCAAGCAGGACAGGCACAGTTAAATTTTACATTTTTCGAATATATTCGAGATGACTGTGATGAGATTTAAGTGACTTAGAGTGGTTTTAAAAAAACTTTAATCATCGGATCGAGCCTGTTGATCACGGAGGCCTTCTACTATTTATTTAGTTCTATGTTACCAAAGTGCTGATCACAAATTTAGTCAATGTGTCAAACTGTTGATCATCGATCAAGTAGAAATTGGATTCCACAAAATATTTTGTGCTCTGATCTAACCTATAATCGCTGCTAAATCATAGACGAAGTTAATTTGTCGATTTTGGTGAATCAAGAAGAAGATTTAAGTGAAATTCAAAGACTTGAGTTATTAGCGAGTGATCCATTTGCAAAGAATGATGATCTTGATTTCAAAATACGTTTTCGTTATGGATTTATTACATAAAATTGGATCAGAAATTGAACCACGCAGTGAAAGGATTAAATCGACTGATGTGAGATTACAATTATCAGTTTGTCTACGATTTTATGCAACTGAAGGTTACCAAATTACGATAAGAAATCATACCAACACTGCAAAATCATCGGTATGCAGAATTGTTGAAAGGGTATCAGTTGAAATCGCCTGTTTGAAACTGCCTCCGTTTAGTACAAACACAAGTAATACTAGTAACTTAGTTCATAGTAATATGGTATGAGAAGCATATAAACAATAACAATGCATTTCTAAATTCTAACCCTACATTAAAAGCGCTACCACAGAAATATCGGGTGTTTTTTTTAGAGTGATAGAACTTTAAATTGAAATGAAACAGATTTAAATTAAGATCGAAGACAATTTTTTTTATTTGAAAGATAATTTTATGACATTTATGTTTCAAAAATAATTTCCGGCATATGTCCACCACGACTAGCTCTGAGGAGCCCCATTCGACCAGACCAATTTTGGACCACTTTTTCAAGTAATTCAGGCCTTATTTAATCAAAAACACGAGTTATGTTGGCTTCCAAAGCGTCTATTGTTTCTGGTTTATCAGAATAAACCAATGACTTTACACAATCCCAAAGAAAATGTTCCAGTTGAGTTATGTCGTATGATCTTGGAGGCCAATTAACTGGACCATTTCTCGTAATAATATTATCGCCAAATCTTTCTTTCAATAAATCAATTGTTACGGTAGCTGCATGAGGTATATCACCATCTTGTTGGAACCAAAACACTTCTGGGTCGATACCATTCAAATTTTGAAACAAATAATCATTGATCATCGATCTGTAACGAGCACCATTCACTGTAACATTAGCTCCAGCATCGTTTTTAAAGAAATATGGATCGATGATGCCTCCAAGAAATGAGCTTTATCACTAAACACAATTTTACGATAAAAAAGTGGATCAACTTCATGCTGTTCTAGGGCCCAATCAGCAAACAAACGACGCTTATTATGGTCAAGTGGCTTTAGTTCTTGAACCAGTTGGATCTTGTATGGGTATAGATCAAGACCTCTCACGCACAATTTTCCATGTGGTGGATGCACAGAGTCCAACTTGTTGTGAACGTCGACGAATAGACAAATCTGAATCATCATTAACACTATGACTTAAAGCAGCGATAGTTTCTTCTGTACGTACAGTTCTTTGTCTTGTTGTTGTTATTGCATCGAGTAGAGAAAATGTTGTCCGAAATCTATCGATAGTTCGACGAATAAGCTGCTCTGATGGACGATCATGTAAACCATAAATTTCACGAAGTTTGGCGAATAGAACACTGATTTTGAAAATAAATTTCAAGAATTTGTGAACTTTGTTGCGGCGTGAGTCTTTCCATGATAATTTGTCTATGCTTACTGAACAGAAATGTCAAAACAACATGTCAAATCACAGTTATCCCTATCGAAAATTCTATCACTCTAAAAAAAACACCCGATATTTAAGGTTATTGGATGGTGTATGGAAGTTGGATTGCCGTGTTGAAAATCTTCGTCAGTTGTAAGAGGAAGATTATCGAGCTGCTGAAGTGGTCTTACGGTCACTAAACTGATGATAACATTATCATTAGGGAAATTTCGGTATCCTTCAATCGATCTGACGTTTGGTTCAAAAGTAACATTGTTGTGAAACAATGCTTGTGATTTTCAGTACAATGAGAAATAACGAGTTTCATGTGTCAATGGAACATTGCTTTTCAATGAGAACAACCGTTGAAACGACAGCTTGGCTTGATGAGTGTTATCCGGACTCTTCTACAATTGTCTGAAGAATAAGCTGCATGCGCTAGTATTTCAGAACTGAACGCCTCAATCGTTTTCCAGACCGTTTTGCTGCCAGCGATGGGGCTTTATCATGGAGTATGGGTCTTTCACATTACACCTGATTTAAATCCAGTTTGGTCAATGTATACATATGGAGAATAGGATCAAAGAACATCAGAATTCATTCGCTAAAAATAAATCGAAATCTTCCTATGCTCAACGACCTACAAGAAGCAGGACATGATTCTGACCTTAATTTCGAAGTACTAGAAATAAACGAAAGCACTAGAAATAAACCTGCATCATAAAAAATATATTTTACTTAACGACCAGACAGATTTAAACCGATCCCCGTTATAGAACATTTTTTAATGAATTCTGAAAAGTCCCAAAACAAACCTTCATGTTATCACGTTTCTTTTTGCTTAGACTTGTATTCAAGGAGACTGATTTTGTAAAAATAGCTAGTTACCATAAAAATAAAGTTTTTTACTTGAAATCTCATACGATGAATTTCCGTCAAGTAGAGACCGAAACAATCAAGAAGAAGTTCTTGTTGAGTCTGAGTATCATCTTCAACCAATAAAGCTTGTAAAACTTAACATATAGAAAAATATACCGGTTGTATAGACACTTGGGTTGTTGTGTGTTGAAAATCTTTAACTGTTAGGTAGAGTTGCAGAAGCGGTCTAACGGTCCCTAAAATGATGACTAGCCTCATCTATAGGGCATTTCCGGTTTCATACTTCATCAATTGGTAGGACGTTCATTCTTCACAATCCTTTAGACGCACTACAATATCAACCTAATGCGGTCCTGTATAGATGTGGTCCACGCTCTCATCTCGGCTCTCGCCGATCGTTACCCGGTTCGGTAACTCCGATGTGCTACTCCACTCCTTGCCTCGCTCCTCGAGCCGGTCTTATACGTCGTGTGTTGGCCTTCGCGACCTCTCGCGGCGACCGCTGAAGCGTGCGTGGCCGGTCTGGCCGCGGGTGGCGATGTCGCACGCCGCCTGAGACTCGCGCGCGTTCCACGTTCTCACGGCCTCGACACACCAACACACAGACATCAGACAGGACCGTAGCGGGAAATTTAGGAGGCGGACATTAATTTTTGTTTCAGATGTTGATGGTGGCAGGAAGTAATGCAGAGGATGGAATAATTTCTAAGACGTTTAAAAACATGGCGTATCTGATTGCATATTATGTAAGTGAGTGTATATGATTAATTCAGTGTTTTGGGAATGAGTCTTTATGCGCGCTTGTTCTAGGGAATAGCGTGCTACTATTTTGCCCAAATGTTTGTTGATATGTCATTCGAAAGCATACTAAATGAGGTATTTTTTGCTGAAAAGAAAACATGTCCATAATTAATAATTTTTCATCGATAAAACCACCGGAAAAATATGATGATTTTGTTCACTTCAGAATTGTGATATTCGTCTCCTTACCACGCCCGCAATAACAATTTTTTGGCATACAGAACTTTTCATCTTGTAGCAAATTTAATGTTGTTTGCAGATATAATAAATAATAATAATAATAAAGTTTATTTGGCTAAATAAACTGAATACATCGCTGAGGTATATAATGAAATTATAAAAAATTGAAATATTTCGTGAAAACAAGAAATTCTAAATCGAAGAATAACCATCAACATTTCGGCCATGTGTTACATGACATTTTTTGTTGAAAATAACTTGTATAATCGCCAAACTTCTCTATTCGATGCAACAACAGCAACAAGACAAAGAACTGTACGCACAGAAGAAACTATTGCTGTTGTAAATCATAGTAATGATGATCCAGATTTGTTATTCGTCGACGTTCACAACAATTTGGACTCTGTGTATCCACCACATGAAAAATTTTGCGTAAAGATCTTGGTCTACACCCATACAAGATCCAACTGGTTCAAGAACTGAAGCCGCTTGATCATAATAAACGTCGTTTGTTTGCTGATTGGGGCCTAGAACAGCTTGAAGTTGATCCTTTTTTTATCGTAAAATTGTGTTTAGTGATGAAGCTATGTAAACAAGCAAATTTGCCGTATATGGAGTGAAAACAATACTCAAGAAGTTCTGCAGGTTCCATTGCATCCTGAAAAATGCACTGTATGGTTTGCTTTACACGCTGGAGGCATCATCGGTCCATATTTCTTCAAAAACGATGCTGGAGCTAATGTTACAGTGAATGGTGCTCGTTACAGAACGATGATCAATGATTATTTGTTTCAAAATTGAATGTGATCGACCGAGAAGTGTTTTAGTTCCAACAAGATGGTGCTACACCTCATGCTGCTACCGTAACAATTGATTTATTGAAAGGAATTTCTGGCGATAGCATTATTTTGAGAAATGATCCAATTAATTGGCCTTCAAGATCATGCGACATAACTCCACTGGATTATTTTCTTTGGGGTTATGTCAAATCATTGGTTTATGCTGATAAACCAGAAACAATAGATGCTTTGAAAGCCAATATAACTCGTGTTATTGATGAAATAAGGCCTGAATTACTCGAAAAAGTGGTCCAAAATAGGTCTAGTTGAATACGGTTCCTAGAGCTAGTCGTGGTGGACATATGCCGGAAATAATTTTTAAAACATAAATGTCATAAAATTATCTTTCAAATAAAAAAAATTGGCTTCAATCTTAATTTAAATGTGTTTTATTTCAATTTAAAGTTCTATCACTTTAAAAGAAACTCCCAATATAATAACAATACAAAGATTGGTGACAAATTTCGTAAAGATTGGGAGTCCGGGCGCAGTACTGGAGGTAAAAATGTTGAATTCCGAAAGAAGAGGCTCGAAGACTTCATGTCATCTCGATAGGTTAGGAGTCTAGATTATATCATTTATGTTCAGAAATGGACATATTCGGCTCAATCGTATTAGCGTTGTTCTTATGTTAAATTAAACTTTTCAAATATCATCGAAAGTAATAATCTGATCTAGTTCAATTTAGTATTTAGATGTGAAATAACGACACGAAGGCTCATGCATAATTTCGTGAAGTTACGAGACCCTTAAAAAATGTTTTTTTATCATTTCCGCTAAAAAGTATGAAAAATATATGAAGTTTTGTTGAACATATCATTTTTCCATGCTTTCTTTCCTATATGTAACGATACAGATCGAAGGTATGTTTAATTTCGATGAGATTTTCCGTTTTTTCATGAGAACAATCTAAAATGACATTTCTTTGACTTTGAGATGACAGAAAACAGAATCTTGTATTGTAATAATATCCTTAACGGATCCCCACAACAAATAGTCCAACGGAGTCAAATCACAGCTCCTAAGTAACCGATTGACCTCAGCATTCCGAATGATTATTCGATTTTCAAAAGTTGTGCAATACCTCATGCTGCTACCGTAACAATTGATTTATTGAAAGAAAGATTTAGCGATAACATTATTTCGAGAAATGGTCCAATTAATTGGCCTCCAAGATCATGCGACATAACTCCACTGGATTATTTTCACTGGGGTTATGTCAAGTCATTGGTTTATGCTTATAAACCAGAAACAATAGACTCTTTGGAAGCCAACATAACTGGTGTTATTGATTAAATAAGGCCTGAATTACTCGAAAAAGTGGTCCAAAATTTGTGTGGTTCTAATGCGGTTCCTGAGAGCTAGTCATGGTGGACATATGCCGGAAAGTATTTTGAAAACATAAATGTCATAAAATTATCTTTCAAATAAAAAAAAATTGGCTTCAATCTTAATTTAAATGTATTTTATTTAAAATTAAAGTTCTATCACTCTAAAAAAACACCCGATATTTCTTTACTATTGAATTTTCCACGTAAATATCTAACAGATTGGTCAGAAGATTCACAACTTTAAAATAAGTTTGAATATTTTCCAATTTTGTTCAAGCGTTAATCGACGCATTTGGTCAGTGTCAAATATTAAATGACAAATATTAAACTAACCTCTTGAAGCACAGATGACAGAAGTGTTTCCAGACTCTAAGTAACCACTACTTCAAAATGCAAACGCTAAATTGCTTACCCGTTATTTTATACGTTCTGCCGAAATCAGTTGAGAAAAAATGCTAAAATTCTCGTAGTTTATTTGCACAAAATTATGCATGAGCCTTTGTGTAATGCTCAGCAAGCTCATTACTCTTCTGAGGTCAAGTGACTTTGATTCTTGAGTCATTTTAATATTATGATAACTCAAATTTGTTCACGAAATACGCTAAGGGGCCACACTTGAAAAGCTTAATTCTTGAGAACGTTGTTTAATCAACCGATTTATATCCTTATAGCTAACAATGACACAGTGTCAATATTATGTATGAACATGAATTTCAGGCGTCTCTCCAAGTCCATAGGAGAGGATGGTAGGCATGCTATGCGCGTCTTCCTAGCCGTGGTTCTATCCTGCTCTTCGGTATAGATCCACCGTTCAAATAACAGGCTTTTTCTCTAAAACCTTTCCGTTTGTCACAGATCAATTCTTGCCACGTCGACTCTTGAGGTTCTCATTGCCAACATTCCTCTGAATCTAATGGGAGAATTCAATTATTTCGAGTACCATTTCAGAAAGCGTCTAGCACACACATTTTGTGACAGAAGATTCGATTCTCTGAATGTCTCTGACACAAATTTTGCAAGAATAGGTACCAAAATTTCGGATGAGTTGTAGACCTCTGCCCTTCTGAATGTCGAAAGTCGATTTCGCTAGCGAACATACCTAGTTCAACACCACCTATCCCTTAACATGTTTTATAACAAGCCACGGTTCCATCAGGGCAATCTTAAATAGAATCAACGTTATTACTTCTTCCTCATGCCAATGCGGTATGACGACATGTCTTTTTCGAATGTCGCACATCTTTTTCGAATGTGGCGTTACATACGTCCGCTACGTATCGAGCCCTGCCATTACCACCTTTATTTCCTTATTCGCCCCCCATGGCATTATAGCTTGACGCGCTGAAAGCGCTTGTCTTGACTAGGACCCTAGTTTCATCCCGGTGAAATGGAGGGTTAAGTCTTGGTGCCTAACGTAATGCCTCTTTGCACCAGTTACTGGACCCGTGTGGAAGATCTTCCGAATGGGACCCTAGTTGACAGTCCGCATGCTGGACTAGGAGGGTATTCCTCCTATTTGTTCGCAGCAATTCATGTTCAGGATATCTCGAGAAATGCTTCAGGGTTTATCGGGACTTGACGGTTCGACGTCAAGGCCTCGTCCTGAACCAGGATCGATTGCGTGACGTTTATGGGGTTCGTGGATCTCGACGATACGGCTAAACCGTTGGTGCTTGAAGCCAGGATCAATTGAAATACTTCACAAGGGTTCGTGGGATTGACGGTGCTCGTACCAGGATCTTGAGACTATCTTGGTTTATGGGACTGCGTTCGGGTGGTTGAATAAGAAGCCCCTTCGGCGTTGCATCCTAAAAAACACGGGGACGGACCATGCAGAGCCAGTAAAAACCTCTACTGGCTCTGTATAGTGCTTCGCTGCTACCAGTCACGCTGTAATTTTTCGGACTGAAGGCAAAACTGGAAACTGGTAGCTTCAACGCTTCGGAGTGGTTCTCGCCATGCGCGATGATGAGGTGTAAACCTATTCACACTTTCTGCTTCTCGGGGCAGATTGTGAATACTGCTGAGTAGTCACTTGGTGAAAGAGCTACGCTCACATGCCAATAAACTAACTGATAGAATTCACGATTTCCTTAGTAACAGTACAAGGGGTTATCGACAAATCGCAAGAATCGAAATTGAACAATCAGATTTTCTCCTACTGCTAAATCATTATAATATAACTGTATAAGTGGCCCAAGTAGACGCCATATTAATATGACCATCCTGTCTTTAGCATACCTTTAAGCTGGGGCCTAAAAAGCCTGAGTAGAAACCTGTTGTTCATGATTTTTTATTTTTCTCTAATCATACCCTTTTATTTTAGCTATCTGGGGGTCCTCTGGGGCTGAACAACTACTATGATGACATAAGTACATAAAAATTTGCGAAGAGCTCTACTCCTAAGTTAATAAGTACCATTTTGAGTATTATCTTGGTTTCTGCTTATTAACGTATAATGTAAACCTGAATAATTGTAACGATTCGACGAATGAAAACACAGAATGTGCGAAGATCTAGGCAACTCAGTATGAAAAAAGAATACTATCTAATTAAGGCTGTGGGTACACGCGAAGAAGATTGTGGTTACACGTGGTGTATAAGCTTTGTTTTCTTCGACAATTATGCGGGAGTCAAATACTTGCTCTACTGACTTTACTTTTCTGCTGTGAATGCTCTTGGATGAAGCAAGCGGTTTGTTAAGAGTGTTTGGCAGTTTCTCGAGTATCTAAGTACTGATTTTCACCTACTTCCACTTTCAAAGTGCCAATGTCTGTGATTGATAGCCTTCCTGATGGGTACGAATCGGACATATCGAAATGACCAAATTTGAGCTTGAAAAACCATTCTTGGCATTCACGAACTTCTAATGAGTTTGGATTAACATTGCGATTGTTGTTGGTAGCAACTATGGCATTACTACTCTTAGGAAACTAAAACGACCAAGATATTCTTTTTCTATTTTTCAATATAAATTGCAGTAAGAATATGGGATTTGATTATTTACAAGTAAACAAGCAATTGTAACTTGAAAAGTCTTTGCCATGACTTTGAAATACATACAGTAAGCTGATAACAAAGAAATATTGACGTGCAGCAACTACTTTACATTCCGAATACTACGAGGTACTTCTCCCTATCTTCAAAAGAATACAAAGTAATAAAACATACGATTCTAATTCAAATTGAGCAATCCAACAGAGTACTAAGGTATAATTATCCAATATCGTTAAGAGAAACTGTCTAAAATTATCCATGCCTACTATGATTCGGTCCTGGCTGTTACTTTACTCGGCATACCACGCAGTGAGTCACCTAACAACGTAAACGCATTACTATTTACACCTTCTTTTTCATTTGAATAATCTGCGGTCTATCTCCACGGTTCTGTAGCCCAGATACCTTATAAGTATTATAAAATTCTTAGAGCTTGCCGCCTGTTGCCTCTTGCCTTTATAATTGCCGACGAATGATGCTATCATCCGCTCGACTGGGTATTACGAAACGTTGACCAACCGGGTACGTACTGGGATCTTAGGAGATTTATCGTTTGTATACTTGTTATTATTAAAGTTGTGTGTAGGCTTATATAATTCCGTTGATTTGGGAAAGACGCGCTTCGGAGGAGTGTAATTGCGGCTGATGGTATGGAGTTGGCCATGTATAGGACAATTTCAAGAGTCTTCAGGCTACAAGGACCACTTAGGAATCGATTACTTATCAGGTTTGGTGATTTCGAGGCCATTATGAAACTTGTAGTGGAGAACAGAGTTAAATAATCGTTAATAGTGTAAACCCTCAAGATATGATTTCAAATATTAGTCCTGGACTTATGTAAGGCACTTTGGTACATTCGTACTCAAGGAAATAACTGATTTACATCAGTATGTATTATTTCGTTCCGTTTTTTTAGCTCCAAAATGCATTTATTCGAAAAGACAATGAATTAATGAATTGATCAAAATATTGCCCAATATGCTTTCTCCATTACCGTCTCGAAAAAACTTTTTGTCTCTTGAGGCCATCCAATTGTTACACACACCGTCGTTTACTCTTAATATCTAAGGGTTTTACCCTCAATATAATAAGGGTAACTATGTCAAACACTTTATGTCTCCTACTTCCGAAAAAATATAGTTCATTTCACTTTTTAAATAATGCAACATTTTTGCCAAAAATTTCGAAAAGATAAAAAACGAAATTATAAATTCTTTCTCACAAAATAAACTTTTTTAACTATTAGACTTTACCTTTGTCCCCATTCACTACATTCTACACATAATTCCTGGATCTAAAGTCAGTCTAGAAAGTATCGGGAATTTCAATATACTTCTTTTTGTAACATTCTAAGACAAAAGTAATGTGAAAAATAGGATGTGAAGATAGTCGGCTATGGCCAAAATTGCATGGCAATACTATTTGTCGAATATTGGTGATTGTCAACAGGTATACCTGTTGGTAGTAAAACCTAGTAATTTCTACAATTTGTTTTAATCAAATCAATTTTTTTGGAAGACTGCAGAACCCTGGACTGTAAATTTCAATAAGTCATATTCGTTCTTACTTATAAACAATTTCTATTTAAAGCCAATGAAAAAATTGTTAGTGACGTTACAGAAAAAAAAATTCTAACTTTTCCGGGACATCCATACAAAAAAATCCGGATACCATGTTCAATAGTTGTAGCCGCTACACGGGGGCGTTGGCCTTCCAACTTCCAAAACGTTGGGATTTTTCATTCTACTCAAAATTTTCCTACTTCGACTTTTTCGAAGTTTCCATCGTTTCAAAAGACATACACACGTCTAGATCATCCAGATGTTTTGACTTATCGATTTCTTACCTCGACTTCACAAATCTTAGTCTCGAAGACCTCCTGGTGTGAATTTAAAATTGATTAATTGATTGAACTTAAATTAATCTGTCCATTGATTAATACATTGTTGCTGTAAAAATTCTGCCCGTTGTTAATGCTGACTTCCAACATTAACTTTCAACGCCGGTTGTCGGCTAAGATCCTAAAGTCTTCGAGCTTTATTTAATAGATAGATCTTAAAATGAACTGTTTTTTTTTTAATATCAAAATGAAATTTGCAGCGTATATATTGAAAACTGGAATTTTTTCCATATATTTCGTAAAGGAAATAATAAACCTTCATTAACTGGCTAGACGTTTTTGTGTCGATCCTACGCTGGAAAATTGAATTCCCAATGAATTGAGCACGTACTGATAAAAAAACAATTATCCAATCATGTCGTAAAACTCCTGTTTAGAGCTCTGATTCCAAGGCAGCCTGGCGTGTTATAAAAACACCGCCATAAAGTAATTATCATCACGCGTCTATGATGAAAATAGTAGCGACAATCATAAGCAAACAAATTGCCAGCGGTGGCTTTTGAAAATTATTGTTCAGCTCGTTTCGAAAATAGATCGGCAAACTATTTTCAGCGGAATCACATGCATTTAAATATTTGAAGTAGGATTTAAGCAACTTAGAACAGCTCTACTGATAATGTCGGTCTGTGAAACGTTGGATACATATTTTTTCACGTTTATTAAAGCGTTTTTGTCGGTCAGATGGTTTGTCTGTTCCGTACAAATTTTGAAATAGCTTTTATGAGTAAATTTCCGACAAACAAAATATTTGATAAACCTCAATGGGGGCTCAGAAATAGATGAGAATGATATATTTACTATTTATAACGTTGGCGGGAAGTAGGTTTGACCGAGCTCTATCACTGATAAGCTGGATCCGGATATCTCAAACGAAGAATATGTCAGATTCGACCATCCTCCGTTGCTTGAACTGTATACTTCGTAAGTCTCAGGACTTCGGTCATGCAGCGAATAGCAACAGTTGCCCCACCTATATCCACCAGGTCGAAATCTTCAAGCTGAAGATCGAGACCCAAATCCTTCCAGAATTCTTGTGCTCCAATGGCCCTTAGAATTGTGCAAATAAATGCTTGAAGGTCTGCTGCAGTAGCGGCTGAAATCTCGCATTTAGCAAGTACGGAGAAAATCGATTTCTTCTGCATCCAAGAACCCTATCACGCCTTTGGTGAGGTACGGGGACTTGGATTTTCTTCACGTATCATGCATGTCATGCATTGCTGTCTATAATCCTGATATCAACCTCCTTCAACTTCGCCATTTTTCCGACACCCACATCACGACGCTCTGCGTTACGTAAAGTGGGGAGTCCCTATACCTAATTAACGTCTATTGCCAATTCAGCCATCCTCTAAACCCATATCTTTTTCGCCTAGATCAGATCCTGTCTGATCTGAAACGCCCCGGCAACAGAATCATCATTAAGATGGATTCTAATGACAAATCCCCACTTTGGTTTTCCTCTACCCGCGACCCTCGCGGGTCTCTTCTTGAGGATTTTATAGCCCGTCAGGGCCTTACTGTCCACAACGAACGCCCCTCCACCCTTTCCTCCTCTAATGGTGAATCTAATATCGACTTGACACTCGCCAGTCCTGCGGTCTCTGCCTCTATCACTGGGTGAAGCGTTAAGGAAAATTGGACCACCAGCGACCACCGTCCAATACTATTCCATGTTTCGTCCAGTCCCAAATTCGGCTTTTCATCGACTAATTCATGTGGCCCCAGATACGTTCCTAGAAACGCAGACTGGGACCTCTTTGAACTTAAGATGGAATGTCGGCTTCTTAACCTTCTCCTTTCCTGCCTGAACGAGCCCGAACCAAACTCTCTGATTCGCACATTTACACAAAATATCCACGAAGCTGCATTTGTATCAATCCGCTCCACTAACCGCCCCAGTCACAACCTTGGCTGGTGGAACCCCAACCTTTCCTTCCTCAAGACTAGCTTGAACCGTAAAAGGAGAAAGTTGCATCGATTTCGTCGCCACGGCGACCAATAATCTCTGATTGATAACTATGCCGCTGACGTCCGGCCAGCTTTGAACCTTTACACCTCTACCATCCGCCAAGCAAAATTCCTAAACTGGCAACGGTTCCTAGGAACTGAAGCCAAACGGAGCCCGTGGTCAGTCGCATAAAAAAGCGGTAACTGAACGCATCTCGGCTCCGTTAACCCTTTCTTTCGTGAAAACTGCTCAAGTTTCCCACACAAAGACTTGGCACGAAACCTCCCACACCATACTCTCCCATCTCATCCCCTTCGACGATGTTGAAGGGGACTCCCCCCATATTCATAGTCCGTACCCTTGCCTTACAGGACCCTCTCTCACTCCTCCTGAACTCTTTACGATGGAAGAGCTTTAAAAAGCCATCCGGGCCACACGTAACAACTGTGCCCCGGGCCCTAATTCAATACCAGGTTTCATTATTAAGAAACTTTGGGAAACAAACCCCGACGTTCTGTTTTCCTTGTACAACACATGCCTCAAACTTTCCATATTTCCGAGCGCATGGAAGAAGGGCAGGATCTGCGTCTTGCTCAAACCAAAAAACAAGCCTCTGGACGATCCAAAATCGTATCGACCAGTTTGACTTTTGAATAAGTTGGGCAAGCTCTTCGAACGACTTATCCTCGCAAGAATCGCCCCCCTCTACTCTGTCTGATGACAAGAATCAGAGAATCAGTTCAGCCTCCGCGCTAGTAGATAGACTGAAGATGCCGTCAGACGGGTCGTCAACTTTGCTAGAGAGGCGGAACAGCCCTACGTGGCTGCCCTCTTTGCCGTCATCGATAGGGCCTTTGACTACATGTGATGGCCGGCAGTAATACGTCGGCTCAGGTCGGCACTGCCAGGCTCCGGTTATCTCTGGCTCCTGAATTCATTTCTATCCGACCTTCAGTCAAAATAACTGCACCTACGAGCGTGAAGTTAATAGAGGATGGCCCCAAGGATCTGTTCTAGGATCGTCCCTCTGGGACGTGTTCTTTGATGATCTTTTCACTGTACTTTCTCCTCTCCTGCCCCCCGAGGTTAGCATAAGCGTTGCTTATGCCGACGACCTCGCCCTCATCGTCCTTTCCATGAACCGTAAGGACCTCGAGGAGACCCTTACCATTCAAATCCCAGTCCAGGATGATTGGCTGCAAAACAACAAGCTTCAGGTTTCTTACAAGAAAACGCGAGAACTCCTCCGAAGAGATGACCCCACCAGCTTTCAGTTTGGGCCCTGACTCGAAAACCAGAACCGTATGACTGGTAGCAGCGAAGCACTATTGAACCTCTACTGGCTCTGCAGGTCAGTACCGGAGTTGGTTTGAGACGCAACTCACCCGAAAGAATACTTATCCAAGCATCCGAACGCAGTCCCATGAACTAAGATAATCTCAAGATTGATCACTTCTATTGATCCTACTACGAGCACCGTCAACCGGCCTGTATCCTGACCCACCGAACCCATGTGAAGTCATTTGATTGATCCAGGCGTCAAGCACTAACGGCTAAGCCATTTCGTCGAGATCCACAAACCCTTAAAAGTTACGCATTGATCCGGGGCCAGGACAAGCCGGTCGAACCGTCAAGGCCCATTAAATCCCAAGTCATTTCATGAGAATATCCGGAACATGGGGGTCTGCGCACATATAAATGAAATACCTCCCTAGTCCAGCATGCGGACTTTCAATCACTGCCCCCTCAAGTCCAACACCAATGGGGTGGCCAGGTGGTACAAGTAACACCTGAGAGCATTCTGGGCTACAGCAGCAATGTTTTTGAGTGTGATCACTGGACAAGAATGCGAACGCGTCATTTTATTAAATAAACGCCATTTCATTTCTATTGAATTTTCCACGTAAATTTTCTAGCAATTCAGATAGAAGATTCCCCACTTTGAGAATAAGTTTTTGATATTTCCTAATTTTGTTCAAGCTTAAATCGACCCATTTCGTTATTGTCAAATATTAAATTATCATTATGTCAAAACATGAATGGCAGAAGTATTGCCAGACTTCAAAATGAAAACTCTTTACCCTTTAATACGTTGTTTATTGTCTGCACAGACAACTAATATGATGAAAACATTATTTAGTGATTTTTGTCACCTATTCGGTTTATTGGCATTTTCAATAATTTTTAAATCGATTGATTAAGGCATGAAAGAGGAAATGAACAAGAGTTCGTGAGATTCTAATATTTAAAATAATTTTTTTTACTGTCAATACCTTTTCAGTCCGAATCAACTATAAATGACGGCCAAGCACCAAACTAATGTCGGTATTTGCCATCAGTAAGCATTTCAATGATGACGTGCGTGTGGGCAGCAGAAGAACTGGTACTACATCAAAATGAACGTTTCAATGCGTAATCCTTCGAAATAATTATAAATAATTCGCGTAACAGCATAATCTTCCACGAATCAAAGGTCTTAGGCCAGCGAGATCATGACTTACATTCTGAAGACAGAAATATTGTCATTACTTATTCACATGTATCACCTTAATGAAGGCCGTTCAACCGCAGTGGCGTTGAAAACCTTGCAAGTTACACGTACACCTCGGGTTTCACGATAAATAATCTAGAGTCTCGAACGTGCGAGGAGGATTGGAGAACTGGGAGTTCCCCAGATAACTTCGAGATGAATCTGTGATGAGAGCTGCCGAGCGGCTAATGAATGTGTTCCCGATTTGTTGAAGGAAACAATATACTTTTGACCAAATTGACTTAGTTCATCAACATCCTTCAAGTGCAATACAATCACTTTTGCACTTCTCTTATTTTTCAGTATCTCTTCTGAAGAACAATTCAACTTTGGCCTCAAAAAAGTGTTTGCTTCAGGGATGACCTCCTGTGAGTCGAGTTTGTTTCCGATTATTGGGAGCCAAATCTGGGGTATAGAGTGGGTAATTCGTCCATTTTCGCCCGATGGCTACAATTAGCCAACGATTGTCTTGTCCTTTTCGAGGTAATCGATAAACAAATTACTATACGCAATCCAAAAGATGAACACCATAACCTTTCAAGCAGTTTGTTGTGGTTTTGACCGCTTTGAGTGATGTTCACCGGCTGAAGTTCACTCAGCTGACGATCTTTTCGTCTAAGACGTAAAATAATAAAGGCTACAAGTTACATCCATTCTTACATATCAATACGAACAGTTCCAATTAACGTTCTGAATCATCGACTCATTCACTGTTTGTAAACGCGGCATCCACTTCAAAATCAGCTTTTTCATAGATAAGGGTTCAAGCAAAATGAAGCCTACACATATCTTCGATATCTTAAGAGTGTCAGCTATCTCTCGCACGTTCATTTTACGGTTATCAAAACGATTTTGTGCAGTTGTAACTCTTGTGGGCGACCAAAGAGTCATACATTATCAGAGTTCGTACGACCACCTTTGAATTCAAAAGACCAGTCAATAATGGTCTATGTGTTGCAAAGTTTCGCTTCTTCTTGGTGAAAATCATTTTATATTCATTGAATCTTGTCTTGAATGAACTTCCCGTCTGTAATTTTGATTTGCTATTGCAAGTTGAATATCTTAACTCATAAACTCATGTATGTATAGGATTCAGTGTTTTGCACAAATAATAAAGATGATATGTTGTTATATGGTTTAAAAGTAATATAGTCATCTAATTTTGAAAGAGTATTTGCCACTTTTTCCAAACTATCCATGAAAATTTCAGGACTTCCCATAATTAAGTTTGGTGTCTCGAGCGGAAAGTTGTATACGTACTGCTTGCACATTTGCTACTTCAAATAACTGCTGACTCAAAAAAGTACGTTTCTTTGGATGAATTTTTTTTAAGAGCCATTTTTGTATGACCTCCCAGGGTTTTATGTGGGTTTCATAAGCACCACCCCGTCCAACTATCCCATTGCCGATCTGGGATTCCACCAAGGCTTGGTAGAATATTGTCAAATATTTTGTTGTGTTTAGATGTTTACGTAGGTATCTGAATTTGAAAAGCAAGCCTCTTATTTTGTTCACAAGATTTTTTATGTGCTTATCCCATTTTAATTTTTGGTCAATCTTAATTCCCAAATATTCAATATCTCTTGTTTCTGCTATCGATGTCTCATTGTCTATTATTAGGTTTCCTAAAGTTGGTAGATTAGGAGTGTACGAACTGAAAGCCATATATTTTGTTCTATTTAGATTCAGGGTGAGTTTATATTATATTATTTTTCAGTCATTTTATAAATTTTGAAAATTTTATTTTCACTTTTTCCTTTAATTCTTATACTTGCTATAAAAAATTGATTATGTTTTTTTCATAAAAAATTTGGTATGTAGTTTTTTCATTTTTTCTCTTCATTTAATCTTTTAATCATCTATATTTACGTTGTTTCCTTTGGGTTCCCAGAATTTCGATTTACCGCAATAGATGGCCAATACAATCTTTTGATTTGTCTATATTTTTAAAATGGCTCACCATCATCCCTAATCGATACGTTAGAACTTTCTTAATTCTACTAACATTTTACTGAGCAGGAACGTCTGTCGAAAGACCTATTTTGCAACTCAAGATTTTAATACTGTCGACATGAAGATGCAGAAGAACAGCAGTCTTAGGACAGATCCTTGGGTTCGCAATCTTCCAATTTTCATGTTGCCGATCGCATGACGTCTTTATTCATTTAAAAATTTCTATTCACAACTTAATTTCCTAGGTTGGCCACATCCCATCGAAAGCCTTTTCTATATTCACGAAGCCCCAGTGTTTGTCGATAGATCTAGTTATTTCTTTATTTTTGTGTTATTTTAACCAGTTGACAAATTTTAGAATGCTCTTTATGGAAACTAAACTATTCTAGTGCTTGAGTAAAATCATCTGGTTTTCTGCAAATGTTACCAGCCTCTTGGATACAAATTTTTCTACAACTTTATTTAGAACAGCCCCTTGGATTGTTGAGTTTATTATTTTACAGCAATTTTCATTTTTTGAAAATTTCATTTGCACTTTTTCCTTTAATTCTTCCCAAGAATTTCCTCTATATTGAATTACCACATCGTCGACAAAGCAAATGCCGTCTTCTGTTTCTTTCATTGTTAGCAGACTGTCTATGTAAATAAGAAACAGAATCGGTCTAAGCACGGTACCCTGTGGTACCGATTCCTTTTAATGTTTCAGATTTTAATCGTGATCTGCTGAAGTTCCGGATTCTCGTGAACTATCTATTTTATCGACATAAGTTTTTCCTATACTACTGTAGTGTTTATTAAATAAATTTGCTGTTTCTTGCTCATCATTTTGAAAATTTACTAATTATAGAACACATCAATATTGAGTGTGAGGCTGAAATATCATGTAGGATGAGTAGATCTAGAAAAACTAGTAGTTATGTCTATATATCGAACATGTTTGGGAAATATGCAGATTTTTTTAGCCACCCTTGAGGGTGTTCTCACTTTAGTTCAAGGTCATTTTGTTGATTTCGATGTTATCATATGTGGCGATTTCAATATAAATCTTATGAATGAAGATTGTAGTTTGATAATTCCAAATGCTTGTTCATAATATATTCGTAAATACATTTAAGATGAGTAATAATAAAAACATAATATCCGCACTCTCCGATCATATGGCGCAGTTCATTTCTGTAGAGAGCACATTTCCTATAGGACCGAAAACTGTAGAAGTTATTGAAAAAAGATTTTTCACAAAGACCAAACTGGAAGATTTTTTTGTTTGTTTGAGGGATTTAAATTGGGATGGTTTGATATCAGAGACAGATCCAGATGTGGCTTACGAACTTTTCTACAACACAATGATGGCAAATATGAATCAGATCATTCCAGGAAAAAAAATGAAATTGAGAAGGATGAGGAATCGAACATGGCTTACTCTGGGTATAAGAATATCGAGTAAATACAAACAGGAGCTTCACGAAAAAATTTTGAAAGGAATGGTCAGTGAAAAATACTATAAAAAATACTCAGCCATATTAAAACGCGTTGTGGAATTATCTAAGAAAATCTCTGATCAGGACTTCATAAATAAATCGGAAAATAAGACCAAAGCAACTTGGACTTTAATTAATAACGTGACGAAAAATAGTGCTACTGATGATACATTGTTTGAATCATTTCCTGGAAAAAATGAAAAGAAGCTATTAGATGAAATTAATAAATTTTTTCTGAAATCTAATGCTTTAAACAACAATAAGGACAGTGATGTTGCAGTTATTGAGCAAGAAATGTATCATTACATAATTTAACTTAAAAATAAAATATCTACAGGATATGACGAGATACCTGTAGATCTATTGAAAAAATGTGCACTGATATTGACGTTACCCCTAACACATATAATAAATCAAATGTTTCAATACGGAAAATATCCACAAGACCTCAAAGAAGCTTGGGTTAAACCGATTCACAAGAAAGGAGAAAAAGACAATTTCAATAACTATCGTCCAATATCTCTACTCTCAAATGTTAATAAAATATTTGAAATAATAATTTTTGATAGAGTAATGAAGTTTTTTGAGAAGAATAATATATAAGTGGAACAACAATGTGGATTTAGAAAAGGCAAATCGACCATTGATGCATTATATCGAGTTTATCAACTCTGTAATAAAATCATTGAATAACAATCAGATAACAGCGACACATTTCTTGGACTTGACGAAAGCGTTTGATACAGTGAAATAAACATCTTAGTGCAAAAATTGGAAAGATATGGTATAAGAGGTATAACGTCAAAATTATTTCGATCATACTTAACAGGGAGAATTCAGAGGACAACTGAAAAAGGAAAAAATGGCAAGCCAATAATATCAAATGCCTTGAATGTAGATAGAGGGGTTTCCCCCTACTTTATATAATCTACACAAGAGATTCGATTGAAGTAACATCAAATGATACTGTAATGTATGCCGATGACGTATCAGTAATTTGAGTTGGTTCCACTCCAGATGAATGTAAAGCCACAGTTGAAAAAGATTTGGAAAACCTCGAAAAATGGTTCGAAAAGAATAATCTCACAATGAACATCACCAAGACCAAACTGATAATATTTAGAGAAAAGAATCAACATGCCATCAACTTAATTTATCATGGTGAGAACATGAGCTGAAGATACTCATCATTTTTGGGAATCCATTCAGATCGGGATTTGAATTGGCGGCCAATTCAAATCATTTGACAACAAGCCTTGCAAGGTACTGCTATGCTTTAAGTATCCTAACAAGAACAATTGTGTCAAATGCTTCTCTGACAGCATATCATGCATACGTCCACTCTAGACTCAGGTATGGAATCATTTTCTGGGCGAATTCTGTTGATGCTGAAAGAGTCTTCATCATACAAAAAAAATTTTTGAGAACTGTCTTTAAACTATAGCGAATATAGCGAATCATATAGAGATATATTTAGGAATAATAGTATATTAACACTATACTGCCTGTATATATATATATGAGTGCATTATGTATATAATCAATAATTTCACAAAATTTGAAATGTTAATGCTTGATCATGATTATAATACCAGAGGAAAAACTCATCTTAGTTTAAAAAAACCAAATTATGCTTACATACAGAAGAATGTTGTTCATATTTTAATGAAAATTAGGAACAAATTACCACAAACATTCAAAACAAGCCCTAAACTTATACAAAAGAAAACTTTGAAAAAATTTTTATATAAAAAAGGCTACTACAGTGTGAAAGAGTTTATGGCTGGGAAAGACTTTAATGAACTTTAATATTTAAGTTATGATTTTTTTGTGACGTGATCTACATCATTTTGTGATATTTTCAGATCAAATAAAGGTCTATTATTATTATTATAATTTCGATTTATGAACAGATTTTTATGGTAGAGATAAAAATATTTTTTATATTCGTTGCCAAGAGCTCATTACTTGAAAAAATGAACCAACAGTGATGACACAAATTTCATCAACTCCTCCAATGGAAGAGATTGGATTTTAATTCACCGTGTCGATCTCTCCAGTGTACCACTCGCTTCGATCATTTTCGAAGTTGCTTCCTCAATTTTACCTATGAATGAAGGTCGAGTGCCCCCTTACCATATTCACGCTAGATGTGTGGTCCACTACCTCGCTCACGCCAATCGCCCAAACGATTCTGTCATTATGTTCTTATTTCAACATTAACTATTCAGTCCTACACTAGGATTATAAGCGGATAATACTTACAGGTCCGAATAGGGAGAGTTTAAGAACACGTTCCTACCTTGTTATCTCTTTGGAGTAATTACTGTCAGATATTTTCTTACAGATTTAATTCCTTGACCTTGGAATCATAAGATGACAGCTTTTTACCTTAATAGGCAGCCTGACTGATTTTGAAAACGTGTTCCCTGATGTTCGGAATTATCTGGTGTTTATAAAAATTATCTTAATTCTGGAAAAATACATATTCAGTTGAAATACACTTCAACAGAAAAGGCCAGAATTAATCAGAAAAGGTGTAATGTTCCACCAACATAATGCGAGACCAAAAGCTTTTATAGCTTGAATGGGATACATTGCCACAACCATCAATTTCTCCAGATCTGGCGCCTTTAGATTATTATTTGTTCCAGTCACTGCAAACATTTTTGGACGGTAAAACCTCTTCTTCAAATGAAAAGATCAAAAATCACCTGGATCAGTTGTTGCCAGCAAAGACCATAAATGTGCGTGGAATCATGCTACTACCAGAAAGATGGCAAAAGGTGTGCGACCAGAATGTCCAACATATAATTTAATGAAATATTTATTAATTATACGAAAATTGTATTTCATTTTCCCAAAAAAAAAAACGAAATTACTTACCGAACTTCCAATAATTTCTACTGAACATAAGTCCGTACAAAAAACTCTGTTATGATAAATAAATGAATTTGATGCAAATTAAAACTAAATATTCGTCATGTCATATCACTCTTTCATGTCTAACTTTTCTTATTTGGATTTTGCTAACAGAAAATCTGACAATTGATTATCGGGAAATCAAAATATCGGTTTTTTTTTAGAGTGATAGAACTTTAAATTGCAATAAAACACATTTAAATTAAGATTAAAGCCAAATTATTTTTTTTATTTGAAAGATAATTTTATGGCATTTATGTTTTAGAAATAATTTCCACTACGACTAGCTCCGAGGAAGCGCATTCGACCAGACCAATTTTAGACCACTTTTTCGAGAAATTCAGGCCTTATTTAATCTATAACACGAGTTATGTTGGCTTCCAAAGCGTCTCTTGTTTCTGGTTTATCAGCATAAACCAATGACTTAACATAACCAGTGGAGTTATGTCGCATGGTCTTGGAGGCCAATTAATTGGACCATTTCTAGGAATAATGTTATCGCCAAATATTTCTTTCAATAAATCAATTGTTATGGTAGCAGCATGGGGTGTAGAACCATCTTGCTGGAACCAAAACCTTTCGGAGTCGATAACATTAAAATTTTGAGTCAAATAATTATTGATCATCGATCTGTAACGAGCACCATTCACTGTAACATTAGCTCCAGCATCGTTTTTAAAGAAATATGGACCGATGATGCCTCCAGCGTGTAAAGCGCACCATACAGTGCATTTTTCAGGATGCAATGGAACCTGCAGAACTTCTTGAGGATTGTTTTCACTCCATATACGGCAATTTTGCTTGTTTACATAGCCGTTCAACCAGAAATGAGCTTCATCACTAAACACAATTTTACGATAAAAAAGTGGATCAACTTCACGCTTATAATGGTCAAGTGGCTTTAGTTCTTGAACCAGTTGGATCTTATATGGGTGTAGACCAAGATCTTTACGCAAAATTTTCCATGTGGTGGATGCACAGAGTCCAACTTTTTGTGAACCTCTACAAATCTGGATCATCATTAACACTATGACTTACAGAGCAGCCTTATTTTCTTCTGTACGTACTCTGTTCTCTGTCTTGTTATTATTGTTGCATCGAGTAGAGAAAATGTCCGAAATCTATTGATAGTTTGACAAATAAGCTGCTGTGATGGACGATTATGTACACCATAAATTTCACGAAGTGCTCTATAAGTTTGGCGAAAGAACACTAATTTTGAAAATAAATTTAAACAATTTATAAACGTTGTTGCGGAGTGAGTCTTTCCATGATAATTTGTCAATGCCTACTGAGCAGAAATGTCAAAACAACATGGCTTCTTCCTTCTGCCAAATCACAGTTATCCCTATCGAAAGTTCTATCACTCTAAAAAAACACCCGATACTTGATAGGCCTAGATCTATAATGTCGGATTTAAAAAAAAATTATGAAACTAAACGTAGACGTGAAGTAATTCGTTTTGATTGATGTTCAATGACAGATTGCTTCATTTTGAAGTTTTATTTTATCAAAAATATTTTCAATCTCAGTTGTGATAAGTAAATTAATAAGAACCAACTACGAATTAACTAGTGAATATCTCTAATAGTTTCAACATACCCTTTGGAATGAGTACTTGAGGTTCAAGAGAAAAGTGGCTTGGGTGAAAAGAGATTCTACCAATAAATTAGATTCTTTGTATAACGAAGGAAATCTCATGAATTCCTCCAATATTATATAATCTTCAAATCAGAGATGTCAAGTTTTATCTTCAGGTTATACTTGGACACTCTCAGGAATCCCATCCAGTTACTTCATAAAAAACCAGACAAGTTCAATTTATAGTAGAGTGAAACTATAAAATTTTTTAACGATACAAATTCTTCATTATATAAGCGCATCTATTCCAAAACCTGATACAAAATCTATATAAATTTGTTTTTTAACACTCCAATCAAGCTATAAATTTCACATTTTTCATTAAATAATGAATGTTATTGATTCAGTATCACTATAAATAAATTTAAAAATGTTGAGAGGTGATTTATGAATTGAAAAGAAGTTCCTTGGTGATATGAAGGCTTTTCTTTCATCTTTCGGTCCCTTTTTCGAATTTTTCCATTGTTATTTTTTGATAAAGTATTTTTTTCTTTGAGTGTGTAATTTTTTGGTCATAGAGTTTAGGCAATATGATTGATGGCACACGAGCATACTAAATTCAGTGATTAATAAAACTTTCAACCATCAACAATTAATCATACTGGCCAAATAAATATGACATGAAGGTCATGATGTGACTTTCCATTGAACAAACAGCTTCACCCTAGTTCTGACCTGTAATAATTGCCCGTCCATTTACCAATTTTCAGAATCGGTTGGTGCCACAATCGCCGCCATAATTAAAATGTAGAAGGCTCTTCATTTAGTTTCGCCGCCTACTTGTTGGCTCCCAAAATTAATTTATTCCTATTTTCAGCTCCGTTCCTTAATCTGTTTAATTATATGGCAGCCGATTGAAGGTGTTCATCATATAATTGGAATCGTAAGATCGACCAATAACGACATTTTGGAGTTGCACTTGTACTATGGAATTATAACATACTTTCGGGGAAATACTCCATTAGATTTCAGACGTGTGAACACCTGTGTTTTAAAAATATCATAAAAGAAGCTGTAAGCAGGAATATTGATGAGAAGAAACACTGGAAATGGTCTATCAATGCAATATACCATGGACAAATTTTTCAAATAGAGAGTTCTTAGTTTCTAATACATTCCATCTTATTTCAAGGTGTTACTATATTTAGTATAGTTTGCATCCGGACAGAATTACTTTTGACCTCGGATTCTTCACCAGTGTGTCCAACCCAGTCGTTTGAGACCATATTCGGCTCAAAGTTTGAAAATGCGCCCACGAACAACTTCTCACTGACCGCAAAAAGAAACAGAGGTTATTCTGGACCAAAAAATACTCCAAATAGACTACAGAAGACTGGAGAAAGGTCTTAATCACAGATGAAACTCACTTCATAGTCTGAACTCCTCAGGAGTTCTTATAACGAGCAACCCACACATGTCGACCATACTATGAAACATCAGTAAAAAATCTTTTGGGAGTGTTTTTATACAGAAGAATTGCATATTTGGAAGCAGTTGATAGCATGATGGAGAGCTTAAAATACAAGTTTTTGGAACATTATTAAAAGAACGAAATCGTAAGGTGCCCACCACAAAAGCAATTCTTCTCATATCCTTGCTAGAAGTCTAAGTGAATGTTGAAATATTTTCAGGATAAAACGGTAACAGGTCGAGAATGCTCCCGTACTGAACCCTATTGAGAATTTGAAGGCAATTATCAAAGCTTTACTTTGGAAAGTCGACTGTACTACGAAAACGAAGATGAAGGAAGGAGTAGTCATTCAGGTTTGGTATTAGTATGAGAAGATATCTGAAAACTATAATAAACTAACAAGTGGATCATTTGAAATCTGCATTTTTGATCGGTGATACATAAAAAAACAGATAGATATTTTTCCAGAGTTATGAATTTAATCGAAAGGTTGAACCTTGACATTCACGAATAAAAAGGAATATAATTCAAATGATCGCCACGACTGGCTACTGTACTCTATCCGATCAACCAAATTTCTCAGTACTTTGTTGATTGTTTGCGGCTCAGTCTCATAAATGGAATGAGCTTCATGATTAAAGATGATTTTTCTGGAAAAATGTTCATTTTCGGCCATTCGATCCTTAGCCCTACTAGTTGAACTTTGTAAGCCTTCATACCGAGATCTAAATGCAAAATTCTCCCCAGAGGTCTGCGAAAAATGTTCATTTTTTGAGCACGATGACGAGTTGATGTTGATGGATGTTGAGCCACATTCTGGTCTACAGCAGCAATTTTTTCAGGTGTGCTCACTCGACAAGAACGTGAACGGGTTGTTTTATCAAATGATAATCCAAAATTCTCCCCAGAGGACTGCGAAAAATGTTCATTTTTTGAGCACGATGACGAGTTGATGTTGATGGATGTTGAGCCACATTCTGGTCTACAGCAGCAATTTTTTCAGGTGTGCTCACTCGACAAGAACGTGAACGGGTTGTTTTATCAAATGATAATCCAAAATTCTCCCCAGAGGACGGCGAAAAATGTTTATTTTTTGAGCACGATGACGAGTTGATGTTGATGGATGCTGAGCCACATTCTGGTCTACAGCAGCAATTTTTTCAGGTGTGCTCACTCAACAAGAACGTTTCATTTCTATTGAATTTTCCACGTAAAATTTTGGACATTTGGATAGAAAATTCACCACTTTGGAAATGAGTTTATAATATTTACCAGTTTTGATCAAGCGTAAATAGACCCATTTCGCTAATTTCAAATATTAAACTAACTTTCTATCAAAACACACATAACAGAAATGTTGCCAGACTCGAAATAACCACTTCTTCAAAATGCAAACTCTAGATGGACCACTTTTAGTTGAGTTCATGCATGTTAAAGCAGTTACTGATGCCAAAGGAGAACATATTCAAAAGCGGAAGGTTCAAAATTTTTTATTTTATGAGCAATTAAATGTTTGAGCATCAGTAATTGTCCGTGGTTCCATTAGTTTGCACCATATTGTAAGTAGACCTGTTTACAACGACCGAAACAAATCAAGGTTATCATAACAGCCTTCTAACTCATTATTTCGAGTAGGCTCTAGCTATACTCTGTCACAGTACATACAGACTGACAAGAAAAACTTTGGACAAATTCTACTGTGTTCTGGAACAAAAGTATTTTGGCGCATCCAAATAATTTTTGTTCTATTAGATTCCCTGAACTTTTTTGTACTAATATCTGAATTTTCAGTTTGATATTACTTTATTCTTATTTGCAGAGTGTTAGATAGTCAAACAAACGTGGTGCAATTTTGGAGTTGCTTCGTCAAGGTAAGCGTCAATGCGAAATTATTCGTTTGCTCAATGTGCCTCGGCAAGCCGTGTTCGATGCAATTTGCCGTTTCAAGGAGCTTAACTTTGATGGTCGTCGTCCACGAAGTGGGAGAAAACGCACTGTCAATACGTCTAGCAATCGCAACATCGTCAAGAAGCGAGTCAATCGGAATACGAGGGTCTCCATGAGGAAAATAGCCCGTGAGACCGGTATCAACCATGAATCCGTTCGTCAAATGTCCAAAAAGGAGCCATACAAGCTCTAAAAAGTTCGACTACTCACTGATGAAAATAAGCGCGTACGACTTCAAAGGTGCCGCCAACTCCTTCGTCTCGCCACCGGTCAGCAATGGGAGCGCATTCTCTTCACAAACGAAAAGCTTTTCAACGTAGAACAATCAATCCCACAACCACCAAAACGACAGAGTCTGTTCCGCAGAGGCTCCCGGTAAGTCGGACATCGTCGAACATCGTCAAAACCCGCAATCCGTCAAGGTCTGGGCCGGAATTTGCGCCAACGCCAAAACACCCTTGGTTTTCGGGGATCAAGGGGTCAAAATCAATCAAGAAGTCTACCGCTTCGACATTCTCGAGGCCGTAGTACTTCCCCGGGTCCAGCAGCACTTCGGCGACACGTATTGAACCTTTCAACAGGACTCAGCTCCGGCTCACAAAGCGAAAATGATGCAATAATGATGTAAGAACTATTTTCCGAGTTTCATCAGATCTGGAGAATGGCCGCCGGATCTCAACCCAATGGACTATAGCATGTGATCGATTTTGGAGCTCAGGACGTGTGCTAAACACCACAAAAGTTTGGAGTCGCTGAAGCAATCCCTGCGCCGAGAATGGGCCCGAAGAGCTGCAGCCCAATGCATTGAAAATTTGAAAGCATCTGAAGCTATGTATCGCCGCCAAAGGAAGCTACTTCGAAACCGCTTATGTAGGTTATTACCAAAAGTTTATTTATTATTTAAAATTAAAAAAATGTATATGAGACAGTAATTTATTTCCACAAAAATGTTTGTACTACTACAACAATTGTTTCACCACGATGTGGCTTCTTCAGGTATTACATTGTACTGTCTGATGGTATTCGGTGTAACCGAGTTTGAATACATTTTTAGGTACGTGACCAAATAATGGAAGCACAAGTCATAAAAACTCTAGGTGTTTACTGGAGTTTGCCGCTAAAAATGCCATTAAGGAAAAATATTCAGTGATGGAGAATGATCGACATCTGTTTGTTCGTTCAAAAGGATTTTACGGGCATTATACCTGTTGATTTCAAGAAATTCTAAAAGTGTTAATCTAGAACTTTTGCTTTCAACGTGGATGATTTCATAATTATTGCTGAAATTATGCCTGAATTCCTTAAGATGGTTAGCATATGTCGAATGTACAGAATTGGAGATATAACCCCTTTGGTGTTCTTGGACACGTTTCTTGAATGATCTACCAGTCTGGCCAATGTATACTAAAGGCAATCTTTGCAAGTCAACTTGTAGACTCCGGATTTATTTTCTTTATTTGTACGATCTTTATTGTTTTTTATGTAGGTACTAAGGTTATTAATTGTCTTAAAAGCCGCGTTACAATTGAAACAACTTTTGAAATATTTAGCAATATTTTCAGATAATCCATTGACATAAGATAACGAAAAATATTTCTGTGTATTGTCCTCTTTTATGATTGGGTACACGAGATTTAATGCCATTTTCTTTTGTTTATTGGATACCATTTTGTCTATAAGAAAGGGATTGTAACCGTTGTTTGACGCTATTTGTTTAATAATATTTAATTCTTTCATAAATTTTCTGAATTTAAAGGGACATTCAATAATCTATGAATAAAACTATTATATGCTGACATCTTTTGGTTGGTGGGGTGGTTTGAAGTTTTATGTATTGTGATGTCTGTATGTGTTGGTCACGTACCTAAAAATGTATTTAAGCTCGGTTACACTGAATACCATCAGACAGTGCAATGTAATACCTGAAGAAGCCACATCGTGGTGAAACAATTGTTGTAGTAGTACAAACATTTTTGTGGAAATAAATTACTGTCTCATATATATTTTTTTAATTGAAATGAGTTTCCACCAAGTAAAGACCGAATCTATCAAATATTTATATATTATTATTCGTTGTTGTTTTGTTTAATTTCTTTCTTTAGTAAAGCTAAAAAAAAAAAGCTTTTCCGAGTTTTTCTTGTCACTCTGTAAAATGAGAAAAGCATCTTTCCCACAATGTTGATATTCCGTCGTCCTCTTGCATTCAAGACGCATAAATCGATTCGATCCAATGGAATAATTCCAGAATTCTTGGAGGTGAATTCGACAAAATGAAAAGCCTGTTCTACTGCGTCGAATATTAACCCAGAAATCCGATAGTTTTAACTGATAGCTAATCGTTTCAACAAAACAAAGAAGAAGGAGCATGAGAAAGCAGATCCTGCGTTTACTTCTCAACAGAGATCGTGAGAAACTGGAATATTTAACTTGTCTAAATTAATATTTACTTCCGGCTGTATCATTGTGTTATTTAATTACCAACACCTATGGGATTGTTTGAAACTAGATACGAGGATCATGGGAGAGTTCCATCAGATTCGTAAGTTCAAAATGTTTGTGTTTGAAGTCATATAATCTTTTGAGATATTAGGATAAATTTTGCGACAAAAAACGGAGAAGTTTAAGGAATATAGTTCATCGGGTATAAATCACTAAGATTATTATAAACTGAATAGTAAATGAATTTCATTGCCTGCGGTATCTTGACGATAAATCAAAAATCAATTCTGATTACAAATATTTAAGAAATTGTGAAGAGCACTTAAGTGAAATCTGAATCTTTTGCGAGCTTATTCAAAAGTCCATTTTTCCCAGAACTTCCTAATATGTGAATTATTTCTTGAAGAAACCAAAGGGTCTTTCCCATTTTTAAATTGATATTACTCACGCATGGCAGTCATTGTTTATTTGTGACATTGACAGTTGTATTCGTCAATGTCTACCATTTAATCATGGAAAGGTACACACTCCAATAATAATCACAAATAATCTTACGAATGTATCACGAAAAATCGCGATCTGTCGCTCTAACTTTACGTGCTTTAACTCCAACTTTTGGTCGTTATAATCGTCCGAACAAAAGAACAGTTTAGAAAGTTTAGTGAAGAAGTTTCAAACAAATTTTACAGTTCATGATGTTACAGTTGCAGTGACCCAAAGAAATGCAAGAAGTGAAAAAAATATTCTGCCGTACGTGAAAGTGTTCAAAAAAATTCAAAATTTCTCGATTTATCGACGTCCATTAGGCATCTCCCAGGCGTCTTTATGGTGAATTTTACGAAAAGACCTTGGTTTACATCCATAAAAAATTGTTTTAACCCAAGAACTCAAACCAACAGATCATTTAAAGCGTCGCGTATTCAGTAATTGGTGCTTAGAAAAAATGGAGAGAAATAGGCCGATAAATTATCCGCCTCGTTCGTGCGATTTAACTCCTTTGGACTTGTTTCTTTTGGGTTATATTAAGTCATTGGTTTACAGCAATCATCCAGCAAATTAAGACGATTAACAGATCAATATTGAATCAAATAATAAAAATAGGTTTTTTACTTGATAAAAGGATTATTACAAAATTCAAATATCAAACCAGATTAATTCTGTTAACCTCCTACAAATTTTAATTTCAAAAAATTTTATGCAAAAACTTTTAGAATTGATGTCTTATAAGCACTGCTTAAATTTAGAAGATGTATAAGATCAACAGTCATTATTTAATGTCAAATCGAATTATAATATATTATCAATTAAAATACTATATATAGTAATTTTAATTGATAATTTATATTTCGTTGGGTTTTTTCATTCCAGCATCACTCTCAACAAGTAGACTCAAATTCATAACTCTTATAGTTATTATTATGATTTAGTTTTCTTTGCAGTCTTATTAATGGGTAAAAATTGAAATAAAATACAGTGAATTCAAGTATTGGGTGTTTTTTTAGAGTGATAGAACTTTCGATAGGGATAACTGTGATTTGACAGAAGGAAAAAGCCATGTTGTTTTAACATTTTTGTTCAGTAAGCATTGACAAATTATCATGGATAGACTCACGCCGCAACAACGTTTACAAATGGTTGAAATTTATTTTCAAAATCAGTGTTCTATTCGGCAAACTTATAGAACACTTCGTAAAATTTATGGTTTACATAATCGTCCCTCAGAGCAGCTTATTCGTCGAACTATCGATAGATTTCGGACAACATTTTCTCTACTCGATGCAACAACAACAACAAGACAATGTGTACGTGTACGTATAGAAGAAAATATCGCTGCTGTAAGTCATAGTGTTAATGATGATCCAAATTTGTCTACTCGCCGATGTTCACAACAAGTTGGACTCTGTGCATCCACCACATGGAAAATTTTGCGTAAAGATCTTGGTCTACATCCATACAAGATCTAACTGGTTCAAGAACTAAAGCCACTTGACCATAATAAGCATCGTTTGTTTGCTGATTGGTCCCTAGAACAGCTTGAAGTTGATCCACTTTTTTATCATAAAATTGTGTTATAATGTAATGAAGCTCATTTCTGGTTGAACGACTATGTAAACAAGCTTAATTACCGTATATGGAGTGAGAATAATCCTCAAGAAGTTCTGCAGGTTCCATTGCATCCTGAAAAATCCCACATATACACGTGTGGGACAGACAGGCCGTTCATTCCAAACAAGGATACGAGAACATGAAAAATGTTATATTAATAATGAACCGAATTCACCCTATGCCAACCAATAATTTTAACATGAACTATGAAATATTACATATCGAAAACAAAAGTCAGAAACTAAATCTGTTAGAAACTTTAGAGATCAATAGATATAATAAAAGACAAATTTTATTTAATGATCAAATAGATTTAAACAGATCCCCCCTACTTATAATAATATAATATTTTTCATTAATTGTAAACCATCTCTTTCCACCCCTCTATTTTTTGTACCAGAGCTGTGTATTTAAGGTCATGTTTTATATTGGATACCTCAGTTTAAATAACCACCTGATGAAGTCATGGTATGACGAAACAATTGTCGTGTAAATCAATAAAATAGCAGAAGTTAACATTTGTTTTTCTTGTATTGAAGATGAATTTCCGTCAAGTAAAGACCGAGACAATCAAAAATGCAAGTTTGTTCACTCGCCAAAAGCTTCAACAGCTTGAATGGGATACACTGCTACACTCACCATATTCTACAGATCTGGAGCCTTCGAATTATCATTTGTTCCGATCATTGCAAACTTTTTTGGACGGTTAAACTTTTATTACAAATGAAGTGGTTCCAAAATAACCTGAATCAGTTTTTTGCCAGCAAAGACCAAAAATTTCATCAGCGTGAAACATGCTACTACCAGAAAGATGGCAAAAGGTGTTGGACCAGAATGGTCAAAATATAATTAAAAAATATAATAAATAGATAGAAGGAATATAAAATTTTAGATGTTTTAGATCAATGGTAAACCACAGAATTATTTACTTGAGTTAACATTACACTCCATATAAATTTTCAGTATTCATTTACCAGAAGTTTTTTGAATTGTTAAAAGGTGAGATAATGTTTTCTGTTGATTGATGTTATATTTTATTGAATATGAATATAATTGAGTACTGACGAAGCAAAGTCTCTCTCAGAACTTGTTTTTTAGTAATTTTTTTATATATCTTGATATTTTATAAAAAGTAACTTAGTTAGATATCTAATAATATTGAATATTCTAAGTGAGATAGTTTTATGATGAAATTCTTAAGATTATGTTAAACATTTTTGAAAGATATCTGTTTTCATAAGATTGATGAGCAGAAACAAAATTTTGCCCACTCAAAATATTTCATTTATAGGATTTTGGTCAACAATTTTTATTTATTGAATTTTGTTCTATCATTTGGATGTCTTTTAATGAATAATTATTTTATATGTCGTTTGATATACGTGGTACTTATATGACATTAATTTAATTTAATTCTTGAAGTTATAATTATTAAATATAATTTTTTGAAATTGTAGAAGGCTTATATTAAAATATTTAAATGATAATAATAATAGAAAAGGCTAGAATTAATCAACAGAACATGCGTAGTGTTCCACCAGGATAATGCGAGACCTCATACAAGTTTGGTCACTCGCCAAAAGCTTTAACAGCTTGAATGGGATACACTGCTACTCTCACCATATTGTCCAGATCTGGAGCCTTCGAATTATTATTTGTTCCGATCATTGCAAAATTTTTTGGACGGTAAAACCTTTACTTCAAATGAAGAGGTCAAAACTCACCTTTGCCAGCTAAGACCATAAATTTTATGAGCGTGAAATCATGCTACTACCTGAAAGATGGCAAAAAATTACTTTCCGAAAAGCCCAATATATAGGACTAAAGAATGGGCATCCGCAACCTAGATTTAGATTATTAGAATTTTGTCATTTGCAACTTAATTCATTTTGAAATAAGCGCCATCTACAGAAGGAAAAGAAATTCTAGAGATGTCACTACAAAAGTCCTACACGGAGATAAGATTACCTACGGTTTCAATCCTAAACGTTCTATCGTATTTAATGGCTTAGGAAATATATTCACGTGATAAGGTTACAACGATAGAATCTTTCAGTTCGCAAAATCGTAACCTCCCACGAGATTCTCGCAGTTGGCTTTCAAGAGACTTTGACAAATATTAATGAAAGCTCAACGCGGCCATTATTTATACAAAACGCCTCGGCGTTGTTTTTGGCAAATATGCCTCATCTGCGGCAGTTCGATATAGGCTGTCCGATGGCCGACGTGCTCGAGAGCTGCAACTTGGGCGGTCACGTGGCGACGTGTTCCAACAACGTCCGCCAAGAGCACCAAGGCCTACGCGCTCGCCGACCTGCCAAGTGATAAATGTGGTAAATGAAGGAGGAAGCAATTACTACAGAGGAGGAATTAGCGTTAGTGGTAATTTCGTGGGATTGCTGATGCAAGACGTAGGTGATTTACCCTGTGCTGGATGAGTTCTGTAATGTACACGTTCATTTGAAAGATTCGCGAAAATGAAAAAACACATTTTGGTCCAGCATTTCCAAAAACATCGCAAATTTTTCAGATGTTTGTTTATTGTTTCTGGTCTACGAGATAACGGACATAAATGTGGCTGAAACACGTTTAATCTACTCCTTCAATGTACTGGTGATTGTAGGCTTCTTGACATAGACCTTTAACTTCAAATAACAAAAAGAAAAGGAATCTAGTGGCGTTAAATCAATTGATCTAGGGAAACAATTGTAATCAACGAATTGAGAGAGTCCACGACCATTAATTGAAATTTGTTGAATTCACATGTCATTATATATCGTCCCTCATTAAAGAACAGGGTGGTGGTGGAGGAGTGTACATCAGGTCTGGTTTGAGGTACAGTATTCTCAAGATTGACGGTTCCATAGAACAAATTTGGCTGAAATTGGAATCATCCGGTTCTGATAGAGCTTTAGGGGTGAGCTATAAGCCTCCAGTTGTTAGTTACAGAACATTCTGGCCATTATTTGATGTTGAATATGAACTTATACTTACTCACGCCGATAAAATAATTTGCATGGGTGACTTCAATACGGATTTGCTTGTACCAGATAGTGAAACGAAATATGTCAAAAAGAGAATTCATGCACTTGGTCTCAGTCAGTTAATAAACTAGCCAACAAGAATTACCAACCAATCTGCAACACTTATAGACTATATATTAGCTTCGGACATCCATAGTGTTCCTGAAATTGAAGTTCTGTCTACCGACGTTGGCACCGATCATGAACTTGTATCCTGTAATTGGCACATTGATATGAACAAGAAATTTCCCAGGTTTAAAACTGTAAGAGACTTTTATTCTGTCTGAACAACAGGGAAACCAAAAACTTCTGGTCGAGTCTGAAAAACCTCAATATTATCAAAAGGAAATCAACTGAACTACCCGAAGAGTTGAAAGATGCTAATAAAATAAATAAATATTTTATTGACTTCATTCCAAGAGTTCTTAGGGACCATGATCTTCTTGAATTCTACAACAAAAACACTAAGGATTCAAATATGGTCAGTTTTACATTTCGGGAGGTAGAAGAAGCCGAGATCTTCAAAGTAATCAACGGGACCAGGAGCGGGGCTGCAGGTCATGATGGCATCGATATATCTACAATTAAATTGTGCATTCCTTTCATTCTTCCTTATTTGACGCATGTTGTCAATTTTTGTCTGAAAAACTCTGTTTATCCCAGCTCTTGGAAAAAAGCTTTGGTCGTCCACTTGCCAAAACACTCCAACTCATCGTCTTTAGATGATATTCGACCAATTAGTTTGTTACCAACCTGGTCTAAAATAATTGAAAGGGTAATGCCTGGACAACTGCAGGATCATCCAGAGAAAAATAAAATCAGTCCTGCCTCACAATTTGGTTTTAGACCTGGCCATGGCTGTTGTACTGCTCTGCTCAATGTAACAGATGAAGTTTTCTATTCTATTGATCAAGGAGACCTTACCATCTTAACTTTACTCGACTATTCGAAAGCTTTCGACTCTGTAGATAATGAATTTTAAGTTGCTATATTGCATTACATTGGTGGTTCACGGAAAGCTGATTATGTTGAATGTAGATCTCAGGCAGTAGTCATTGATCATAAAACATCAACATACTTGAGACTGAGCTGTGGAATTCCACAGGGATCTATCTTGGATCCGCTACTTTTTATAATATACGCTGATGATAGTCAGCTAAAACTTTCCTTCAAACCTCATGAATGTCGACGGGCAGTGGCGGCCCTTAATTTCTATTTGAACGTCATATACGAGATATCAGTGAAACATTGCCTTCGTTTGAATTCTAATAAATCCATGTGCCAACTCTTAAGGAGAAAAAATTAAAGAAAAATGTTCTTGCAAAATTATGGTCAGAGCATTATAATGAATGGAAACGTTGTTCGTTTTGTGTATAGTGCCAAGAATTTGGGTTTGACAATTGATACTGACTTACGATTTACGAGGCATATATCCAATTCGCTGAGCAGAGCTTACTTGAACCTGAGAGTCTAAAAATGTTAAACGGCAAGATCTTGGTGGCCAATTGTGATCACCTCTTCAAGAAATAACACGGCAGGAAACTTTTCTGGCAAAATCTCGATTGTTTCGTTGTTTGTGAGGCATGTAGTATCGTTTTGTTGAAAATAAACTTCGTCCACATGAATACCTTCTAATTCCAATCATAAGAAATCATTAATCATAGCTCGGTAGCGTAATCCACTCACTGTAACAGTTGCACCAGCCTCATTTTCGACTAAGTAAAGTCCAATCACACCAAAAACCGCTAGAAACAGTGACATGTGGAGGATGGAAAGGCTTTTCAACCATCATTATGAGCCCCAAATGCGACAATTTTACTTATACGTGAGCCTCCGAGGTTAAAATGGGCCTTATCACTGAAGATGATTTTTCGATGGAAATCCGGATGATTTTGATGCCTTTGAAGGACCCAATCAGCGAAGATACGGCTGGTGATCGACCAGCTTGAGTTCTAGTGTTTACTGAACTTTAAAAGCCTTATGACCCAAGTCTTTTTGGAAAATACTGTATTAGGTCGTTTGTGGAAGGCCTAATTCCAAAGATTGACGAGGAATCAACAAACCTGAGTGTTCGTCAAAACTACGGGCTACAGCAGCAATATTCTGTTGTTCTTGAGCGACGCACACGGTTTCGATTCTTCATATCTCTAACTTGTCCCAACAGCACAAATTCTTCAACCAGTTTCACTATTGAAGGCCGATATAGTGCTTCACGACGAACCAAAAGTGCTTTAGTTTTGCGAACATTTTTCTAGAGAATTTTAACAATTTAAATGCATTGTTGAAGCGTGTATTTTTAGTAATTGTGTAGTTTTTAGTAATGGCGTAGTTTTTACTTGTCAAAAGTCAAAATATGACAGCTTCAAGAGTGACAGCTGCCCAGATAGAGTGCTAATCTAAATGAAACCTCTACGAAATAACCACTACTTCAAAATGCACAATTAAAATGGCCAATCTTGCCGGAAACGCCATCATAATCTGCAACAAAGTGAGAATAAATCATTAAACTTACCTTTCTGCTTTCATTTCATTGCATAATAATAATCGTTTTTAGAGAACTTATGACAAAAAAATTTCTAAGGTACTCGTATTGTACTATGGAACTATTTAATTAAAATTAATTTCCATCAAGGGCAGATTCGATTAAAGTTGTCAGTTCTCAGACTAAGTATTCAAAATCAGCATGTCTTAGTCAAATATTTACCTCATCTCGATCTGCCTGCACCTGCCCGAAATTTTTAATCACTAGGTCAAATCACAAAACATTCGTTTCGCAATCTCTGCCATACGATGACGTATAATTTACCATCCTACACCATTGTTTCACAAATTCGGTACGCTTCTAACCACTTGTGTGGTCCAAATTTGAAGACTTAATTTAACGATCTTAGGAAATTGCTATAGTTTCTTGAATATGGTAGTAACCACCGGGTTTTTCGACTTTGGACCACCTGTCTCCCAGTTATTAAGGGAATAACTTAATAGAATAAGTCTACATGGTGGTCCCATAAGGTATGTTTGGACAACCCCTCAATTTCGAGACGATTTCGGACGTGGTATTTTGCATGCGCATGCTATTTAGTTATTAAATTTGAAAGAATAATCGTTTGGGAGATCAAGCGTCGGATTTTTCTCGGAAAATTAAGCGGATTTAGATAAGTTGTTTTTAATTGATGGAGAACGAATGAAAGTGGTGATTAAGTGTAATTTGCTAATAGGAATTCGAACACTACAATAAGGCATAGATCATAATTAGAACAGATCTGGCGCAAATAACTTGAGAATTTTTTTGCTTGACCGGAGAAGATTTGAAATATACAGTCTGTCTGGATTCTATCTTCAAGAAAACGATTGCAAATTTGTATTACGATCTGGTAAATATATGAGGGGCGTTCAATGTATTCTCGGTATCGGGGTGATTCGCTAATAATGTCACTAATCTAATTATCTTATTTACTAATGAAACCATCTGAGGGTGTAAATATAAAATGTCACTAATTTATGATCATTAGTTTTCTAGGTATTCTCAGTGAAAGACGACCAGAATGAGTGTCGCCACAATAATGAAAAAAATCGAGCTTGTAAGGAGTTTTTAGTGCTCTGTGGAAAAGACCCATAGACTGTTTTCAACAGCCTGGTTGTTGGGGGTGAGACGTGGGTTCATTACTATGAACCTGCAAGAGTCCATGCAGTGGATTGAAAAGGATGCACAGCGCCAAAGAAGTTTAAAGTCAGCCCATCCGCTGGAACAACAATGGCTACGATCGTTTGGAATTCTAAAGATATGTTATTGATAGAATACATTAAAAAGAGTGAACGCATCACAGCAGCATCATACGCAACCACTTTGCGTAATTTAAGAGAAGCAATTTAAGAAAAAAGGGGAGGAAAACCTCACAGTGGATGTGTTGTTGCTAAACGACAATGCCCCGTTTCGCAAGGCTCGCGTGGCGAAGGTTGTTGTGTGGGAATATGGCTTCGAAGAAATTACTAATCCTCCGTACAGTCCAGACTTGGCCCCCAGGTATCTATTACCTATTCCCAAATGTGAAAAAATAACTTCGTAGAAAGCCGACGATGAAGAACTAAAGTTAGCAATTAATACCTATTTTGAGGAGAAGCCGGAAGAATGTTTTTTAAAAGGTTTAGAGAAGCTTATTTCTCTATCTTACAAATGTATTCTAGGAGATTACATTAAAAAATAGAATTTTTTCAAATTTTTCTGAGTTTTCTTTCATGCCTATGCCGATAATACATTGAACGCCCCTCGTAACATGATATTATATTTGACAGACAAATATGAAAACAATATTTTCAGTAATATATTCCTGTAATATATTAATGGAAATAAAAATAATGAAATGACAAGACAATAATTTCAAGTGGATCTGTGCCCATATAACGTTTTCTAAAATTCCCACGCAATAATCTATTAATAACTTTGCACCATGCATGCAAAATAGTCCTAATCGAGAATTTTTTGATATCTTCAATAACTTTAATTGCATGAATGGTGCAATTTGAAAAGTCCATCGGATTGTTTTGTAACACGACATTCAATAACCAGAAAAACGAATATTTACTTTTAAAAGGTCTGAAGCATTTATGAAACAAAAAGTGATGAACTGTTATTTCATTTTCAAAGAGAAAAGGTTGCCGGACGCTTGTAAACGTTGAAATAATGCCTTTCCTCTAGTCTGGTCACATCGCTCCCATTTAACATATGTTAATGAACTCAAAAATCGAATACACAATTCCCTTTTTCAAAGCGGTTCAGAATGTATTCACGTTCTTATTTCAGAAGTTGATTTATGTAAAATAATGTTTTTAACTATTTTACATACATTGACATGGGTTCTTTTTCCTCGAAGCCGCCTGCATGCATAATTTAGCCTTATTAACCGATAACCTTTAGGTCGGTTCGGAGAACATTTGGATGATTATAAATAAGTATGCACTTACTGAAATGTCCGGTCAAAGAATGAATTACATTTTCAATTCAGAATAGAGTTTGGAAAATAGTTTGTCCATGTGTAGGACTTTAATGACAATGGTTTCTAGCCTTAACTTCAGTTTTTTTTATTGTAGAAATTGATTTTCTAATTCCTAGCGTTCCAAAATAATGGTTTCGAAAATTTTACTGAATACAGAAAGCTTGCTGACTCATCGATAATTTTCAATTGAACAACTACTACCAGAATATTTATTGGTATCAATAAAGCAGTTTTCCATATATCGGGATTTTTTTTTTTAGAGTTATAGAACTTTCGATAGGGATAACTGTGATTTGACAGAAGGTAGAAGCCATGTGTTTTGGCATTTCTGTTCAGTAATCATTATCATGGAAAGACTCACGCCGCAACAACGTTTACAAATTGTTGAAATTTATTTTCAAAATCAGTGTTCTATTCGCCAAACTAATAGAGCAGAGTGAAATTTATGGTTAACATAATCGTCCATCAGAGCAGCTTATTCGTCGAACTAACGATGGATTTCGACAACATTTTCTCTACTCGATGCAACAACAACAAGAAAAAGAACTGTACGTACAGAAGAAAATATCGCTACTGTAAGTTATAGTGTAAATGATCTAGATTTGTCTATTCGTCGACGTTCACAACAAGTTGGACTCTGTGCATCCACCACATGGAAAATTTTGAGTAAAGATCTTGGTTTACACCCATACAAGATCCAACTGGTTCAAGAACTAAAGCCACTTGACCAAAATAAGCGACGTTTGTTTGCTGATTGGGCCCTAGAACAGCATGAAGTTGATCCACTTTTATATCGTAAAATTGTGTTTAGTGATGAAGCTCATTTCTGATTGAACGGCTACGTAAACAAGCAAAATTGCCGTATATGGAGTGAAAACAATCCTCAAGAAGTTCTGCAGGTTCCATTGCATCCTGAAAAATGCACTGTATGTGTGCTTTACACGCTGGAGGCATCATCGGTCCATATTTCTTTAAAAATGATGCTGGAGCTAATGTTACAGTGAATGGTGCTCGTTACAGATCGATGATCAATGATTATTTGTTTCAAAATTTGAATGGTATGGACCCAGAAGTGAAAGCCAATATAACTCGTGTTATTGATGAAATAAGGCCTGAATTACTCGAAAAAGTGGTCCAAAATTGGTTGCGGTTCCTCAAAGCCAGTCGTAGTAGACATATGCCGGAAATTATTTTTTAAAACATAAATGTCATGAAATTATCTTTCAAATAAAAAAAAATTGCATATGTCTTCTGAATCATCATAAAGCATTTTACTAGGTATGGTTCTCTTATTTTTATAGATACTTCCAAAAGCTCCTAGGGTGAGTTTTCACCTTATCTTTTCACCTCATTTATATAAAGTCCACAACAATCATTCATATCAAAAAAAAATTTCAAAAAATAAATATATTCAGATTATTGAAATCTCCACCTTTAAAATTCAAGAAACATGGGTTTTCAGTTTGCTAGTTTTTCAGCAAGTGATATAAAAATCATCAGGTGGAAAATATGAATCTAAAATATCTAATTTATCCATTAATTTCTGGGGTATTCGAAAAAATTAGTCGATCATTTTCATTTTCACTAGGTAATCTTTTGTAGTAATAATAATATATAAAGAGGAGTTTATTGAATAATTCATTACAAACAAAGAAATATAAACTGTGGCGTTATTCTGTTTCAAGAGGTAATAACTGCTGTAATAGCGGTAACAAATTAAAATGATTTTTTCCACATGGTCAAGCAAATTAAGTCATACTTTTTGTCTGAAATTTAATTTCCATTTATTTATGATTATATATTATATAGTGATTTATGTTAGTCATTTACGAAAAACTAAGTGTTTCAATTGATTAATGCAATCTGAATTTATTAGGTCTTGTTTGAAATTGCCTTTAATCACCGTTTGTTCGTGTAACAACTATTCATCTGGTCAACTTCAATGTTCTGAGATTCATTTGGTCGATTGGAATAGTTTTGCTAATGATTCAATCGGTTTTTACTTGATGGAATTTCATCTTAATTAAAAAAGATATCAAATTAAATTTCCACAATTTATTGAATTTACCCAAATTGTTCAGCAAATACTGTGGCTTTGTCCGTTTTACATTTTGAACTAACTCTTATAAGTGACAACTTCACAACTGGAAAAATGTTATATAGTTATTTCAAGCAAACAATATATCAGGTGTTTTTTCAGAGTGATAGAACTTTAAATTGAAATAAAACACATTTAAATTCAGATTGAAGCAATTTTTTTCTATTTTAAAGATAATTTTATGACATTTATGTTTCAAAAATAATTTCTGGCATATGTCTACCACGACTAGCTTTGAGGAACTGCATTCAACCAGACCAATTTTGAACCTCTTTTTCGAGTAATTCAGGCCTTATTTCATCAATAACACGAGTTATTGGCTTCCAAAGCGTCTATTGTTTCTGGTTTATCAGCATAAACCAATGAATTGACATAACCCCAAAGAAAATAATCCAGTGGAGTTATGTCGCATGATGGAGGCCAATTAATTGGACCTTTTCTCGAAATAATGTTATCGCCAAATCTTTCATTCAATAAATCAATTGTTACGGTAGCAGCATTAGGTGTAGCACCATCTTGTTGGAACCAAAACACTTCTGGGCCGATACCATTCAAATTTTGAAACAAATAATCATTGATCATCGATCTGTAACGAGCACCATTCACTGTAACATTAGTCCAGCATCGTTTTTAAAGAAATATGGACCGATGATGCCTCCAGTGCACCATACAGTGCATTTTTCAGTATGCAATGGAACCTGTAGAATTTCTTGGAGATTGTTTTCTCTCCATATACGGCAATTTTGCATGTTTACATAGCCGTTCAACCAGAAATGAGCTTTATCACTAAACACAATTTTACGATAAAAAAGTGGATCAACTTCAAGCTGTTCTAGGGCCCAATCAGCAAACGAACGATGCTTATTTTGGTCAAGTGGCTTTAGTTCTTGAACCAGTTGGATCTTGTATGGGTGTAGACCAAGAACTTTACGCAAAATTTTCCATGTGGTGGATGCACAGAGTCCAACTTGTTGTGAACGTCGACAAATCTGGATCATCATTAACACTATGACTTACAGCAGCGATATTTTCTTCTGTACGTACAGTTCTTTGTCTTGTTGTTGTTGCATCGAGTAAAGAAAATGTTGTCCGAAATCTATCGATAGTTAGACCAATAAGCTGTTCTGATGGACGATTATATTACCATGAATTTCAAAGTGCTCTATAAGTTTGGCGAATAGAACACTGATTTTGAAAATAAATTTCAACAATTTGTAAACGTTGTTGCAGCGTGAGTCTTTCCACGATAATTTGTCAATGCTTACTGAACAGAAATGTCAAAACAACATGGCTTCTACCTTCTGTCAAATCATAGTAATCCCTATCGAAAGATCTATCACTCTAAAATAAATACCCAATAATGAAAAAACAGATAGCTCGTTTCTTCAGGAACGAGCTGATTTTTAGAATATAAAAGATAACTGAAACATTTCAATAATTTGTCCCCAATATTATATTGAACATTTTTGATTATATTTCAAAGGACTATAATCCCACTAGTCTTCCTCAAAATGTTTTCTTCAGCCATTCCACCTTACTTCTGTTCAAGATCTGTTAGAACCAGATTATGAAAACAGAGTTAAATTTTGTAGATGGTACCGAAATCAACTAGAAATTTGGCTACTTTTACACGCTCTGGAATATTTAATTTCCATAATTCCCATGTTTGGGCTCATAATAATCCACACGCAACTGTTACGACTTATTAACAACACGAGTTCACGGTAAATGTATGGCTAGCCATGACAAGATATGAAATTTTTGGGCCGATAACTAACTGCTTGAAATTGGATTTCAAATGAACGGTTGTCCAGTACACAATAGTAGAATAGTTACGGAATGGATGGAGGTTTATTTTGAAGAAAATGGATAGGCAGATTCGGACCGATCAGATGGCCTACTCGAAATCCTGACCTTACACCTCTAGACTCCTTCATGTGGAGTGTTTTAAAAGATATGGTGTATACTTCCCCAATTCATACTCGTGACCAACGAAAGAATACATATCTGCTGCAATATGCTAAGTCAACTATGGAAGCTCTGGATTCTATCCGAAAACGATGTACGCTTTGGATTAGAGAAGGTGGCAGTCATTTTCAGAATTTTCCATGATAAGTTTTAAACTTGTATGAATAATAAAGAATGTCGTAAATAATCATTTTCCGTCAGATGGTGTACATTCTGTCAAGAAAGTACCAGGAATTATCGATTTAAATCTGGCGGGGCAATGAGGCAGGTAAAAAATTTTTTTCCTGGGTTGGTACCACTGTCCTTAATTATTATGCCAAGCTTGAGCGGGATCTGTCAACTAGTGTGTTTGCAACAGCTGATTAAGTCAGTCGATGTCAGAGTGCGTGCCGATTTTTACTATGGGTGATTACGTTGAGCAAAGAATTTGTTTAAAGTTTTGTGTTGCAAATGAATTTTCGTGTGCCGATGCATTGAAAATGTTGCAAAAGGCCTTTGGTGATAATGCTCTATCGAAAATTCGTGCATATCAGTAGTACAGGGCCTTCAAGGACGGTCGAAAATGAAGGCCAAAGCCGCTCGAAAATGAAGGTGATGCTCATTGTTTTCTTCGATATCCGTGGCGTGGTGCACTACGAATTCGTTCCAGAGGGTCAGACGGTAAACAAGGAGTATTACCTAGGCGTTATGAACTGTTTGCCTGAGCGTATCCGTAAGAAGCGGCCAAATTTGTGGGCGAACAACTCATGGATTTTGCATGACGATAACGCGCCTTCTCACCAAGCTACGATTCTGACTGACTTTCTCGCCAAAAACTCAATAAACGTGCTTCAGCAACCACCGTATTCGCCGGATTTGGCTCCCTGCGACTTTTTCCTCTTCCCAAAACTGAAATTGCCCCTTCGTGGCACCCGTTTTGAGTCGATTGAAGCCATAAAACAAAATTCGGCGCGAGAGCTAAAGTCCATCCCGGAAAGCGCCTATAAAAAATGTTTCGATAATTGGAAGTGCCATTGGCATAGATGTATTGGAGCAAATGGAGCCTATTTTGAAGGCGACCCAATAAATTTTGACGATTAAATGTAAAAATGTTGTTTTAATTGAATATTCCCGGTACTTTCTTTACAGAGTAGTATATCTCACTGTTTGTATTTTCACAGTTTCACATCTATTGTCCAATGAAAATAAATGTATACAATGTGGTATACGTCGTTGAAAAGCTTTAGAGTAAACTTGGACCAAAAATTATGGTTGAAGACAATTTTTTAATCATTTTTTCATAAACCCTGTAATTAATAAGTTTTTCATAAAAATCTCCATGAAACTACGCTAGTCTAAGTAGAATTTTCCGCTCTTTCCAATTGCGTACACTGAATTTCATTCTGTTAACAGAATAAATCTGTTTTGATATGTGAATTTGATAATAACCCTTCTATCAAGTAAGAAACCTTTTCTTATTACTTTATTGTATATATAATATATAATTATATTATGGTTTTCCTAATTCATTATATGAATGTCATTTGCTTCTAACTAAGGCCATAAAAAACCTTACAAGCTTTGTGTGATTTTTGTGATGAACATATAATAGAATACGTTGGATTTTTAAAGTTTTCTAATTTAAGTGTTTGTTCAACGAGGATACCACAAGATCTGTCTGGTAAGTTATTTCTTGTTAATTGATTTTATTTTTTCAAATGTGAAGTAGGAGTGACGAAGATCTACTTTAATTTTGAATAGTTTTTTGAGGATGTGCTACATGTTTGGAAAGATTTTTGAAATAGCTTATTTAAATACTTTAATATATGTATTAAATATTTCAAATAAATTAGTTTTGGAGAAATTCTTAAAATTATGTTTTGCATTTTTGAAAAACATTTGGTTTTCATAAATATAAGATCAGAAACAAAATTTTGTATCCTTCAAATATTTATTTAGAAATGTTAATTGACAATTTATATTTGTAAAATAGAAAAGGGCTTTTTACTTGATAGAAGAAATATAACAAAATTTGAATATTAAAACAGATTCAATCTGTCAGTCTTCTACAATTTTAATTGCCTTATAATACCTCACAGTTTTCTGTGATTTTGTGACGAACATAGACTATATTGATTTTTAAAGTTAGTCTGTTTAAGCAATTATCCGATTACAACTGAGGTAAGATATACTATTCTTAGTTGATTTCGATATTTTAAATATTATTTAGGGCCGATGAAGACATTATCGGAATTCTAATTGTTTTTTGAAAATATAGTGCATGTTTTGAGAGATTTTTTAATTAACTTATTTGAATATTTAAATATGTTCAATATTTCAAATAAATTATATTTTTTGAGAAGTCCTTAAGTTGTGTTTTATGTTTTTGAAAAGGAATTGGTGTTCATAATGGTAAGATCAGAAACAAAATTTTGTCTCCTTCAAATATTTATTTATTAATTTTAAATGACTATTTATATTTGTTTGTTATATACGTCTATTAAAAATGAGCGGTGCTTATGTGGACATTAATTTAATTCTAACAGTTTTTTGAATAAAAATTTTTTTTAAATTAAAATTGTAGAAGACTGACAGATTAAATCTGTTTTGATATTCAAATTTTATTTATATTTTCATTTGGTTTTATATGTCTGCTGAATTTAAGCAGTGCTTATAAGACATTAATTTAATTCTAAAAGTTTCCGAATAGAATTTTTTGAAATTAAAATTTTAGGAGGCTAACAGAATAAATCTGTTTTGATATTTAAATTTTTTTAATAAATCGTGAAAATATTCCTTCATATTTCATTTAAATGTTTCGTAGCTCGTCAAATTCAACAAAATTCGGTACGCTAAAATTTGCTGCTTGTTAAAATGTTTCTCGGTTCAACCGTTCTGAATGAAATGAAACAACAAAGCAATTCCTCAAAGAAAGCATATCCTACCATTCTTCCGTGGTACACAATAATAAACGTCAAATTTGCGGACGCCGAAGTAACAGTCATGTAGAAGGATACAAAGAAACTTGACCACATTGTCCTCAAGTTCACCAACAATTTTCCGAGTCAACACACTCCCAGGGTGGTAAGGATCCAAGAATCACGATCTTAGGGGATAATCCTTCCACTACGGACATTTTTTTATCTACCTGTGTTGGACCTTCAGCTATTATCGGCCTTTCAATCAGACCGCATTGTTAAAGCGTCACGGACGTGCAGTAAAGCCCTTCGTTGGGACTCAAACGCGTGGCAAGGTGCTGAAGAATCTCCAGGTTTGCAGAAAATAACGGTACAGCATCATCCCCTTCTTGGGTTTGACATACTGATTAACCGGTAAGTGGATGATTGATGTTTGCAGCCTTTCTCGACATCGCTTTTGGGATTTCTGGGTGATATCACGAAATTTGATCTGTGTTTCTTGGATATGACAATGGGAAGTAGAGATTATTATCATATAATTTCGGACGAAGGATAATGTTATCAGATTTCATATCCGATGAGCTGCTAAGGAACTCCTGTCTCTGATGGGATTATGTCGATTCGATATGAAGTCATTCAGGGCGTTTTAGAATAAGGTAATATAACCTGTATCCCAATAAGAACGACCACATTTGACAGCTTATGGTGGTTAAGTTTGTTTTTGAGATATTTGTAATATTGGGTTGTTCGGTAAGTAATTTCGTTTACTTATTAATTCTCGTTATACTTCAATATATTAAGTTTTTTTCAATATTTTTTGTGTGACCTGACACTGAATTTAGATGAAATAAAATTTATGACACAAACTTAACTACAATCGAACATCTGTCTTTGAGGGAGAACAAATCAATTAATTTCCTTGAACGTGTGGAATCGTTGATGTACCTTGTAGTTGAACTTGACATGCATTTGAAGTGGAACTATTACGTCGATAGAGTTATAGCAAAGCTAAGGTCGATATTGTACTTTTTCTGGTACCCTAAGAAATATCTCACAATAAGAGAGCTCACAATTATGTATCATGCACTCGTTGAGTCCCATATACATTCTGTCAAGAAAGTACCGGGAATTATGGATTTAAATCTGGCGGGGAAATGAGGCAGGTAAAAATTTTTTTCCTAGGTTGGTACCACTGTCCTTAATTACTATGCCAAGCTTGAGCGGGATCTGTCAACTAGTGTGTTTGCAACAGCTGATTAAGTCAGTCGATGTCAGAGTGCGTGCCGATTTTTACTATGGGTGATTACATTGAGCAAAGAATTTGTTTAAAGTTTTGTGTTGCCATATCAGTGGTACAGAGCCTTCAAGGACGGTCGTGAAGTGGTCCCCCATCGACGGCTTCGATCGAAGATAACGTCGATAAAATTAAGGAATGGGTGCTGGAAAACCGTCGTACCAGCTTGAGAGGGATAGCACATGATCTTAAGATATCCCACGAGTCCGCACGTACGATTTTGATTGATATTTTGGGCATGAGAAAGGTGGCCGCACTACTCCTACCGAAAGACCTGAATTTTCTTCAAAAACCTCATCGCGAATAGGTTGCTTCAGACATGTTGGATCGCTGTAATTCCGATTCTACATTCATGGAACGCATTATAACTGGTGATGAGACCTGGGTCTACGAGTACGATATGCAAACAAGCCAGCAATCATCGGAATGGGTGGCAAAAAATGAGCCGAAACCGAAAAAACCACGCCAAAGCCGCTCGAAAATGAAGGTGATGCTCATTGTTTTCTTCGATATCCGTGGCGTGGTGCACTACGAATTCGTTCCAGAGGGTCAGACGGTAAACAAGGAGTATTACCTAGGCGTTATGAAACGTTTGCGTGAGCGTATCCGTAAGAAGCGGCCAAATTTATGGGCGAACAACTCATGGATTTTGCATGACGATAACGCGCCTTCTCACCGAGCTACGATTGTGACTGACTTTCTCGCCAAAAACTCAACAAACGTGCTTCAGCAACCACCGTATTCGCCGGATTTGGCTCCCTGCGACTTTTTCCTCTTCCCAAAACTAAAATTGCCCCTTCGTGGCACCCGTTTTGAGTCGATTGAAGCCATAAAACAAAATTCGGCGCGAGAGCTAAAGTCCATCCCGGAAAGCGCCTATAAAAAATGTTTCGATAATTGGAAGTGCCGTTGGCATAGATGCATTGGAGCAAATGGAGCCTATTCTGAAGGCGACCCAATAAATTATGACGATTAAATGTAAAAATGTTGTTTTAATTGAAAATTCCCGGTACTTTCTTGACAGAGTAGTACAATATATAACCAACCACTGTATTATACAGCAACTCAAGTCTATGCAAAAATAATTTTGAAGATCCTTCATGGAATAAATCTTACTTATTCCTTAGAAAAACTCCTCACGCAACAGATATTTGACCTGAAGAGTAAAAATAGAAAACAGTTGTCATATATAATTCACCTTCATCACATGAGATACAGGCAACAATCTGAATTCACGACAGAAAAACAGCAAAAACGATAGGGCAGAAACTCTTTTACTACGCAGCTACCAAAATGTTCTGTTGTGTTCTAAAGTCAATGAAGAACATATACAGATCACAGTCTTTAAGAAAAGACTGAAGTGATGACTTACTTTCGAAGATAACTGATATCTTTAAATAACTTAATGACAAGGTTCCTCTGGTTTTTAATATTCCTGTGTTCGTTATATTCGAGCTCGAAACTCTGCTACTCAATGATGGACTTCAAATATGTTATTTAATATTGTTTTGTTTGAATTATAATCTTTTTAAGACTTTCTTCATGGTATACTTCGTTTATTGGAGAGTATTATTTGTTTATTTGAGAGTTTGAGAGAATTTGAGTAGGTGGTAAATGTAGGAAAATGATTTTATCATTAAATTGGGTTATTATTATCATCAAGTTAGCTATAAACTCTTACGCAAGTAACATACGCAATTCGCCTTCAAATCATCAAACTCTCTGGAGCATATGAAAGCAAAACTTAGCGTTCTACAGGCGGAGGCACAAAGTTCTTCAATGTGGGTGTAAATCACAATGTGGTGTCAAATAAAATACCAACATCATTTAATCTACACAGGTGAAAAAGTGGTCTCCAATGAAGTAATTGCAAACCAAAGACTGCAATCTTATCGTGAAAGTCATCTCGAAGCGCCTTTTTAATAAACAGCGATAGTCCATTCCCTAAACACCAAATCCCAGACCAGTTGCAGAATGGATTGAAGCAGTCACAAATCATTTATCCAACATATTTTCAAGAATAGCTTCAAATCATCAGCATACGCCAAGGCTATGCATTTTAATGAACCCAACAGACCATCTATGAACATCACAAAAAGCGATGGATCTAGATTAGATCTCTGTAGAACATTAGTTTCCAGCTCATACTCAAAAGATTTAAAACCATTATAGAATACGTAACTGATACTACCAGTTAAATAGAAACGAATCAAATAAACATGGCAGAAACCAAGTGAACACAATTTGCTCAACAGAATTTCATGATCTCCAGAATCAAATCGAAAAATAGGCATACAGAAACACAATACCTATAGTATTGGCTAATAGGTATAAAATTGAAACTATCTCTCCGAAATGAGATATTGATCTATAAAGCCATATTTAAGCCAATATGGACATACGGTATCTAATTCTGGTGATGTGCTAATACTTGCAATATTCAGATTATACAGCAACTTCAATTCAAAATACTACGTTCATTAACAAATGCAATATGTTATATTCGTAATTTGACAATAAATAATGATTTGAACACCCCCTTTGTTAGTAATGAAAACAAAAAACGTTTTGAAAATACCACCAAAATCGGTAAAGACATGAAAAGAGAATTGTAGATCAGCTGGCAGAAAACCCGCTCAACATATGAGGATTACAGAAGACTTAACTAACTGTCTTCAATTGAAGTATTTTGGAGAGGTAACTTGTCTTTTTACAACACATCACATTTAATTAATACTTGTAAATTTCAATAAATGATGCAAAAAAACTGATTGAGATAGTAAACACTACAGAAAATTTTAGTTAATAAATAAATTTCGAAGCACAATCACCGTCCCATTTTTATAAATGAGGTTTTCCTCAAAATTAGAGACTCATTTATATACCGATATTTTTTTAGGAAAATCGTTCAGATAATTTAAAGACCTTTCAAAGAAATATCATGATTTTTGCCATTTGAGATTTTGAAGTAAGTGTGATTACTGCCGGAGGTTTAGGACCATGAGACCAGAAAAGTAGGTATTTTGCAGAATTATAGCTGGAATTAATTCTCCAGAACTCCTACAGATTTTAATCTGAATAAATCTCATGAAAACATTTGGAATTAAATTTTAAAACATGTCCTAAATACACTGTATATCTTTATAGACATATATATTATCATCACATGTGGTGGAAATTAACTAATAAAGAATCAAAGGAAATATAAAATAGTGACCAAATTATTTAGACATTACATATTTCTGTGACATAACCTAATTTTCGTATAGGCCATGCTTATCCAAAATTGGTTAGTTGTTGCAGAAATGTGTAGTGATAAGAAAGATATTTTTATATATTTTTAAATTATTATTTTGTTTATTCAAATAACTCCTTACTGAAGAGATTTTGGGTCCGAATTTATCCGGTTTTTTCACTGGAGAATGTGCTATATATTCTTTAAAAAGGAAAATAAAAAAAAGGCCTTTCTGAATTATATGTTGAACATTTTTTGGTAATGGAACTTGTGATTCTTTAATATCCAATCGAAACATATATGTATAAAGTGATCCCCAAATAAATTGGTCATTATTTTATATTTCTTTTGATTCTTTATTAGTTAATTTCCACCACATGTGATGAATATATATTTATATAAAGTGATACAGTGTATTAAGGACATGTTTTAAAATTTCATTCTAAATGTTTTCATGAGATTTATTTAGATTAAAATCTGTAGAAGTTCTGGAGAATTAATTCCAGCTATTATTCTGTAATATACAGATACTTCTTCATATTAATTTTCAATTTGTACGTATTTTAGTTCCCCCTTTGAATCGTCGAAACAACTTCCACATTTTTATTGATTACCTCCCATTGGCAGTTTTCGGTGGAAAACAGTGTATATTTATAATTAAAAATAAGTTTTAAATCAGTCAAATTCAATAGTGTTTCTGATAATTTGTGAACAGAATCTCTTTGTCTGTCGTATGCATTATTTAAAGTTATATTCTTTAGAGTTATTCAAACAGTTGACACAGGAAAGTATGAAAAGTTAGGATGTATCCTTTAAGAGTTGCATATTATTCGTACGGCATGTTTTTGCTTGAGAATATCTCATTCATTCCAGACATGAAGACACTGTTGAAACTTATTGACCAACAACCTGCTTAATTCTTCTTATAATGAAAATTCCTCTTCAGAAACCCTTTCCATATCACTGATGTGCTAACAGTACTTAAGATCTACTAAAGCGGACACTTTTCTACGAAGCTGCCACTTCCGCAAACTTAATTGCATCAGGTATCATGCATAAAAATAGGTAGAGCAATAAATTCGATGGCTCAACGTGATGATTCAATCATCCTCCATAAACCTAATCGATTTCTGCTGTTCGAAACGATCGTAAGTGACCGCTGAAACGGAAAAGTACCTCACGTCCCAAACGGCGATTCTGGCCGATTTTGAGTCATGGTTCTCCGATCTTGAGTATATACCAAAGTGGAACGCAATTGAGATTCTAAGCGCGCATTCGTGTGCTAATAAAATATTTAATGAGAAGCACGCGCTTCCAATAATACCGACAAACACGTGGCAGGTACTAAATATATCTTCATTACCGCCGACCGACGTAGGTAAGCATTTCATGGTATTTACTAGCTTATCTCCAGCACAAGGTGAAGTTAAATGAACCTGACTCGAATAATAGCGGCTGAGGGCCGCAAACGAACTGAGTTACATAAAATCGGACTCCCATTTGGGAAGAACAAATGTGCTCGAACGGACACGTACGAATTGGTTCTACGATTTTGCAAGTTGTTATTGTTAATTGGATTGTTGTTTGTTCGAAGGTTGCAAAATGGCTAAGCTACATATTCGGCATTTCATTATAGAGATAGTTAAATGTATTGGTTATCATTATTTTAATAATAATAATGACAATATAACTTTATTCACCCCACAGGAAGATTTCCAATAACAGGGTAACATTCTACATTTTCTTCATTTCTACAAAAACTAAAGAGAAAAGATCATCATCATCATCCTCTATAGGCTAAGGCCTTGTCGCTGCAGCTACTGATTCCTGTCACTCGCGCATCTTTTCAGATGACCGAAGGTTCCGAAATTCAACTTTTCTTTGATGTTCTTAAAGTAATTGCTCTTGGCCGTCTACTGGATCTTCTTCCATTTATTCTTACTTCAAAGATGTTGAGGAGAAATTGATTGATATAGCCTATGAGTTTAGTTTTTCTCTTTTCACTTTTATTTCTAACAGTATACTTTCATTTCAGTTGTTTCCAATCTTTTCTCTTCATATTCACTTAAGGTCCAGGTTTTACTGCTATACGTAAGGACGCTCCATACAAAAGTTTTTATAAACCATTTTCTGGCTTCTACACTGAGATGTTGCTTTACCAGAAGGTTCTTTTTTTTGTCAAAGGCCTATTTGGCGAGAGCAATCCTTCGTTTTACATCTTGGGTGCATTTGTTGGTCTTAGCTTTTATGCTTACCAAGTAGCAGAATTGTTTTACTTTTTCAAAGATGGACCCTCTCAATTTTACATCAGCTGTTTTGTTTTCATCCATCTTTTGAATGATTATGGTTTTTGTTTTTTCGATGTTTATTTTTAAATCGAATTCGGAGAAAAGATAATATTAATAAAATGAAATCAATTCGTATCCTTAAATTTAATTAGATTAAAAAAACAGTCCCAAACCGGTGACATGTAATTATTGGCATTTAAGCAAATACGTTCATAATGTAAGTCCATTTGCACTCCTACACATCTGATACACCAGCGACCGCTCCAACAAGTTTGTACGAGGTGTCAAGATGAAAAATAGAAACAGACCTAGAGACCATTTTTGGAACGGTAATGTCTATTCTTGACAACAAATAGAAGGAGTTGATTTGACCTCTCACCAACTCTGGTTATCATAGCACACTAGTCCTCGTGTCTTCAAGCTAACGACAAAACCTGCATCTCTCTCATAATAGTGGAAATATCAGCTCCTCGTTCAGAATATCTGCTGATTTGTCGAAATCAGGTATACTTGAAAAATTTCCTGTGAATTCGCTGAAATGAATTCGGATGACAGTTGTACCTGAGAAACCAAATAAGGCTGGTATTCTCCAACTTACTAACAACGAGTGTAAAGTAAAGATTTTTCAGCGCCTCCAAATCATCAAACTCTCTGGAGCATCTGAATAAAAACCAAACAGTTCTTCAATGTGGGGTGTAAATCACAATGTGGTGTCAAATAAAATACCAAGACCACGTATTTAATCTACACAGGCGAAAAAGTGGTCACCAATGAAGTAATCGCAAACCAAAGGCTGCAATCTTCTTGTGAAAGTCATCTCGAAGCTCTTTTCTATATTCAGCGATAGTCCATTCTTTAAACACGAATCCCAGACCCATTTCAGAATGGACTGAAGCAATCACAAATCACGTATCCAACAACATATTTTCAAGAATAGCTTCAAATCATCAGCATACGCCAAGGCCATGTATTTTAACGAACTCAATAGATCATCTATGAACATCACAAACAGCGATGGATCTAGATTAGATCTCTTCAGAACATTAGTTTCCAAATTATATTCAAACGATCTAAACCCATTATATAATAATAATATTTATTCACTTTAAATATGCTTCACATCATAGAGTACATAACTGATTCTACCAGCCAAATCGAAACGAATCAACTTCAAATAAGCAGGACTGGAACCAAGTGAACACCGTTTGCTCAAAAGAATTTCATGATCTACAGAATCAAATGCTCTCGAAAAATAGTATTATCACACCAATCTGACCACCATCATCCAGGGACTCAGTAATAAATTGTGATAAAGTAGCCAAATTGGTTATTCTAGACCTACCTATGAAGCCATGCTGCCTTTTAGATAATTGGCGCTGAAAAGAAATGCCTTTATTTAATGAATGCTTCCGCATAAACTTCTGCAAAATCAGATATCAGTAAAGAAATTGGCCTATAGTTTTCAATCCCTGACTTATCACCCTTCTTGAAGATGGGGATAACACGTATCTTTTTCTATAAACTGGAACTTATGAAAAGATGTATAGGCTTAGCAAGAGCGGAATTGTACTCTCTAATAAAAAAGGCCGAGAGTGGGTTGTCACTTTTAAGCAAAAACTGCTATACTGCTTATACTCAGCTCATAAGTTCCCAGTTTAGTGAAGACAACACCACTTCATCATCAAATTTAACTTTAATAATCAACATTAAGTTTTCAAGAGCCATGCAATAATAACAATGCTTCTCTAACCTTTCTCTGACTCTCTTGAAAAACGGTTCACATTTGGCCTAAAAATAAGCGTTTTTTCAGCGATCACTTCCTCATTCAAGCCAAATCACTTTCCGGCATGCCTTCTTTTTGATCTACGAAACGGTTGAGTCACAATGTACCATATCTGGAGAATAGGGTGGGTGCGACAGAAATTCGAAGTGTAATTCGTACAATTTTACGTTGCCAATGACTTGGCTACGGTGCATCGTCTTGGTGAAAGATCCCTTCCATGTAGTAATAGCTATTGACTCTCTTGCCGTTATCAAGGTAATCGATAGTCTTGCTCTTTTGACCGCTTCGAGTGAGGTTCCCATAGCTGACGATCTTTCTGTTTCAGACATATAGAAAAAAAAAGTTACAGAAAACTATAGAGGAAGAACCTTATTAAATTCGACTATGAAATTATTTGCCAAAATCATGGCGAAAATAATACCACTGTAACATATCAAATATTTCCTAGCCTTGAAAAAAACATGTCACCAGCTTATTCCTATTTTGGCCAAAAAATCATCCTCCCAGACGACTCTAAATGGCTTTGTTAATAAGCAAAATTGTCGTTATTGGTACGAGGACAACCCAGAACTGCTACATGAAATTTTGTTGCATTCCGAAAAACTCACTTTGTTGTGCTGTTTATGATATGGTCATCTGACCTTAGTTCTTCCGAATTGAGGATAAAACAGCCGTAACCGTGATAACTGTAGGACCGAATTTCCATGGCCAGAACTTGAAAACGTCGGTATTGAAGAGATCTGGTTCCAACAAGATGGTTGCTGATGGAAAGGTTTGACGATAGGATCATCTCACGACGAGCATTTGTGAATTGGCCGCCCAGGTTTTGTGATTTGACACATCTGCATTATTTTCTTTGGGGCTATCTAAGCAAACAAGTCACAGACTTTGGATCTCTTCGACACTGTTCCCTGGAACTAACTTTTCCACCCATTCTTAAGGCAAAGTTTGATCAAACTTTATCTTGGAAGATCAATGGCAGTTGGTAACCAATTTTTGTAGAGAATAAAATAAAGCAAGATGCAAATGCAGTTTTATGATCTCGTAAATTTTTCACTTTCACACTACATAAATTTCATTAGATCCTTTCTGAGTGAAAACCATTCAAATTATAGTGCGCTGTAAAATAAGAGTAACGGGAAATAAACTAGATAAACTTATTGGAGATGGTTCGTTCCTTTGCATATAAAATTAGTGATACTAAAAGTGTTATAAAAGCTTTCCTTGTTCAACTGTTACAATCAAGTCTACTTAGACCACCAACTGTGACAAATTGTTATTTGAATGTAATTTTCATTTGCGTGTTTCTAAATATTTGAGGATATGTATACATACCGAAACCTATACGTTATCACCTATTATTTTACAGAAACGTTCATTAAATAAAAATTCACCTACGTAGGAAAGAATGTTGTTTTCACTGATAAGAAATGATAGGTTCGTAAAAAATAATAACACATTTGTTGATTTTATGATTTAAAAAGTACCATCATAGATTTTGTTCACGGTAATATTTCAAATAATTTACAGCAAATTATTTATGTCGGATTATCAAATATGCAGAGGGAAATAAAAATTGATGAGTTACTACCGAGTATTAAGACCGTTTAAAGCTCAAATACACTGATATATAATAATGAGGACTTATATATTTTATGAAAGTTCATAAAAAATACTATATTTGATAAATATTTCACAATTTTTTCACTAAGAATGTGATACACCACGCGTTTCGACATTATCATAATCAATTGTGAGGGAACAGATATTATGGTGGAGAAAGGGCGCGGTTACTATTAAGGAGGGAGGAATGGTTCATGTTTAATTAGTTGTTCAGTGTTTGAAGATCGGGATCTTTATGTACTTTGTTTATTTCCAAACGCTCCAACAAATTCATCTTAAAGCATTCGTGACATTTATGGAGGATTTTAATATCGTTTATATCTTTATAGTGATTGAAAGCTTCAATATGTTCAAAGACTGCCAATATTTTCTGTGTATTCAGATGCTAATTCAGTCTTGTTTTAAAGCTCCAACGTATTCGACCTACGTAAGTTGCGTTACAGTCATTACAGAAATTGATTCTGTAGAATACCGAACCTTTTCAATAATTTTGTTTTGTGTTAAATAGAATATTTCCTAGACTAAGACAACACGAGAATGCCATTTTTTAGTTGAATTTATTAAAATAATGTATTATTTTGTGGATAAATATCAAGAATAAGCTAAGGGTATGTAAAGTCCGTCTAGAAAGTATCCGAAAAAAACAAAGCTCAATTGTAATTATTTAGTATATATTTGTAATTCTTAAATTACAAAATTATAGCAAAATATTCATTTTATTAACTTTTTTTATTCAAATACTGCTCCAAAATTCTTTGATTCATTATTGAATATTTGAATTATGTAAGGCATTTGTTACGGTGTGTCATATTCGTTTATTGAAAATGTTAAAAAATTACGGATTGAGAGTACCCATATATAAATAACTGAAGAACTATCTATCTAATAGGAAACAGGTTGTGGAGATTGGAGAATTCAGAAGCTCAGACCACGTTATTACATATGGAGTACCACAGGATACCGTGCTTGGACCGATTCTGTTTCTCATTTACATAAACAGTCTGCTAAAAATTAAAGAAACAGAAGACAGACGCCATTTGTTTTGCCGACGATGTGGTAATTCAATATAGAGAAAATTTTCGGGAAGAATTAAAGGAAAAAGTCCGAATAAAATTTTCAAAAATTAAAAAATGGCTGAAAATAATAAACACACCCTGAATCTAAATAAGACAAAATATATAGCTTGCAGTTCCTACACTCCTAATCTACTAATTTTAGGAAACCTAATAATAGACAATAAGACGTCGATAGCAGAAACAAGAGATATTGAATATTTGGGAATTACGATTGACCAACAATTAAAATGGGATAAGCACATAAAAAACCTTGTGAACAAAATGAGAGGCTTGTTTTTTAAATTCAGATACTTACGTAAACATCTAAACACAACAAAATATTTGACAATATTCTACCAAGCCTTGGTGGAATCAGAGATCGCCTATGGGGTAGTTGGATGGGGTGGTGCTTATCAAACCCACATAAAACCCTCAGAGGTCATACAAAAATGGCTCTTAAAAATAATTCAACAAAAAAAACGTAATTTTTCGAGTCAACAGTTATCTGAAGTAGCAAATGTGCAAGATGTGAGATAATTATATGCTGCGAATTCATTTAAACTTCGCTTGGAGGAAAATGCGTGTGGATACATTACAAATGAATATGCAACCAGAGGAGGAGGTGATACTTACTAACTACCCAGATGTCACAAGAGAATAGGACAAAGATGTTACACTGATTTTGCAGCAAAAATTTTTAACATTGTTCCCGAACATCTGAAAAACGTTCAAAAAAAAATTAAATCCTAGCTGAATAGTGACACAAGACTAATAATTAATAATTTGATGAATCACAGTTGAAAACATTATCCCATTATCTTGAATGAAAGCACAATATATTGATTTTGAGTAAACAACAACAATTTGAATAAAAACAATCATAGACTTATGTACCTGATTTGAGACTGATGTAGAGAATCACTAGCCCGATTCGAGACGAGAAAATGGAAATAAGGATCTCTATTTCCATTTTGTTCCATAATGTTTTCAACTGTGATTCATCAAATTATTAATAATTAGTCTTGTGTCACTATTCAGCTAGGATTTAATTTTTTTTTTAACGTTTTTCAGATGTTCGGGAACAATGTTAAAAATTTTTGCTGCAAAATCAGTGTAACATCTTTGTCCTATTCTCTTGTGACATCTGGGTAGTTAGTAAGTATCACCTCCTCCTCCGGTTGCATATTCATTTGTAATGTATCCACACGCATTTTCCTCCAAGCGAAGTTTAAATGAATTCGCAGCATATAATTATCTCACATCTTGCACATTTGCTACTTCAAATAACTGTTGACTCGAAAAATTACGTTTTTTTTGATGAATTATTTTTAAGAGCCATTTTTGTATGACCTCCGAGGGTTTTATGTGGGTTTGATAAGCACCACCCCATCCAACTACCCCATAGGCGATCTCTGATTCCACCAAGGCTTGGTAGAATATTGTCAAATATTTTGTTGTGTTTAGATGTTTACGTAAGTATCTGAATTTGAAAAATAAGCCTCTCATTTTGTTCACAAGGTTTTTTATGTGCTTATCCCATTTTAATTGTTGGTCAATCGTAATTCCCAAATATTCAATATCTCTTGTTTCTGCTATCGACGTCTTATTGTCTATTATTAGGTTTCCTAAAATTAGTAGATTAGGAGTGTAGGAGCTGCAAGCTATATATTTTGTCTTATTAAGATTCAGGGTGTGTTTATTATTTTCAGCCATTTTTTAATTTTTGAAAATTTTATTCGAATTCATTTAAACTTCGCTTGAAGGAAAATGCGTGTGGATACATTACAAATGAATATGCAACCAGAGGAGGAGGTGATACTTACTAACTACCCAGATGTCACAAGAGAATAGGACAAAGATGTTATACTGATTTTGCAGCAAAAATTTTTAACATTGTTCCCGAACATCTGAAAAACGTTCAAAAAAAAATTAAATCCTAGCTGAATAGTGACACAAGACTAATTATTAATAATTTGATGAATCACAGTTGAAAACATTATCCCATTATCTTGAATGAAAGCACAATATATTGATTTTGAGTAAACAACAACAATTTGAATAAAAACAATCATAGACTTATGTACCTGATTTGAGACTGATGTAGAGAATCACTAGCCCGATTCGAGACGAGAAAACGGAAATGGAGATCTTTTCCTAGGTTATTTCAATTGCCTGGGACATTTTTCTGGAGTTCTTTGTGTTCTCATATGTTTCATATATTTTGGTTGTATATAAGAATTAATCTATATTTTGCTTTCTCTTTGTAGAACTGGTTTTTCAGAATTTTATATTCACGTACAGATTATAATACCCTTTTATACACCTCAGTGATGTAATCTGTTTATTCATCAGATAAACTTTATTATTATTATTTTATCATTGAGCCAAATATTCTACGATTTCCTAATATTACGATATTCAGTAAAGAATTTTAATGATTTTCAGCAATAACCAAAAAACCTGTTGAATTCAGCTGATTCATTAAATGAATGGAATATGCGGTTAGCTCTAGTTGAAACATTTTCTTAGAACTGTAGAAATGTTTTTAGATCAAAATTATTTTAAATTCTACAATAAATTCTTTAAAAAAATCAATGGCTTACCAATGAAAAGTCTAATAAGTCCACTTTAAGCTGAATTATTTATGTCTTACTTTGAAAAACCATTATTCGCCAATACTATAAATGATAACTTGTTCACTTTTGGGCTCGATATGTAGATGACGTTTAACATTTAGACTGGAACTGACAGGCTGCTATCACAATTTTTGAATTATCTGAATACCTGAAAAAATTAAATTCACAATAGAAATAGAAGGAAATTATTCAATCAACTTCTTATAATAGATCTTAACATATGTCATAGTAATAATAAGTTCGAATGCGAAATTTTTAGAAAACCTACTACTACTGATACCATAATCCATTCTAAATTCAAACTGTTATGGCAAATTAAAATGTCAACATTCCACAGTTTCAATCATAGACTTTTGAGTATCCCGTTGAACGAAGTCAATTTCCGAAAAGAAGTATAATTAAAACTATAGCTGTGAACAATGCCTATAGACCTGAAATCTTTGACAACATGATTAAAAAGAAAACTTACCACAATATTAAAAAAAATATATATCAGAATAAATGATCCTTATAATTAAAATAAAATATGGTTTTCAATGGCTTATATAAAGGGTTGCTGCAGTAGGATCTCTAATGGTCTTCATAAAATTCTTTAGCAGTAAATAGAAATCATTTAGCTAAGCTGTTGGTGCACAATAAAGAACCCCAACTTTTCCGAATCGGAGATTTATCAAATTTAATGTGATCTATTTTGAAAAACCAAAAATCAACTGGTTTTGCAGAACATTGTATAGAAAATAATTTTTTTTTTAATGAGAAAGATGTCACTTTATTATATAATGTTAAAAAGGGTAAATTGATGGACTATTTGGAGATTCTTTCAATTAAAAAAGCCATTGAGAAAAAGGAAAATTTAGCAAATTCCCAAATACTCTTTGGGAACACCCCTATATTGGATGTTGTTATTTCCACTCGCCATAAAAATACACAGATGACCTAAGTGTAATAAAAGAACCTTTTTTCAATTTTAAGTTTGGTTACTTTTTGTACTCTTATGAAGATGGTCGAAAGACCGACACACGTGTCAGGATTCTGAATAAACTGTGGAATATCGGGTGTTTTTTTTAGAGTGATGGAACTTTCGATAGGGATAACTGTGATTTGGCAGAAGGTAGAAGCCAAGTTGTTTTGACATTTCTGTTCAGTAAGCATTGACAAATTATCATGGAAAGACTCACGCCGCAACAACGTTTACAAATTGTTGAAATTCATTTTCAAAATCAGTATTCTATTCGCCAAACTTATAGAGCACTTCGTGAAATTTATGGTTTACATAATCGTCCATCAGAGCAGCTTATTCGTCGAACCATCGATAGATTTCGGACAACAATTTCTCTACTCGATGCAAAGATCTTTGTGTTCACCCATATAAGATCCAACTGGTTCAAGAACTAAAGTCACATGACCATAATGAGCATCGTTTGTTTGCTGATTGGGCCCTAGAACAGTTTGAAGTATTTTGTGATGAAGCTCATTTCTGGTTGAACGGCTATGTAAACAAACAAAATTGCTGTATATGGAGTGAAAACAAGCCTCAAGAAGTTCTGCAGGTTCCGTTGCATCCTGAAAAATGCACTGTATGGTGTGCTTTACACGCTGGAGGCATCATCGGTCCATATTTCTTTAAAAACGATGCTGGAGCTAATGTTACAGTGAATTGTGCTCGTTACAGATCGATGATCAATGATTATTTGTTTCAAAATTTGAATGGTATCGACCCAGAAGTGGGCATCACAGCAACTTATTTGTCAAACTATCAATAGATTTCGGACATTTTCTCTACTCGATGCAACAATAATAAAAAGACAGAGAACAGAGTACGTACAGAAGAAAATAAGGCTGCTCTGTAAGTCATAGTGTTAATGATGATCCAGATTTGTAGAGGTTCACAAAAAGTTGGACTCTGTGCATCCACCACATGGAAAATTTTGCGTAAAGATCTTGGTCTACACCCATATGAGATCCAACTGGTTCAAGAACTAAAGCCACTTGACCATAATAAGCGTGAAGTTGATCCACTTTTTTATCGTAAAATTGTGTTTAGTGATGAAGCTCATTTCTGGTTGAACGGCTATGTAAACAAGCAAAATTGCCGTATATGGAGTGAAAACAATCCTCAAGAAGTTCTGCAGGTTCCATTGCATCCTGAAAAATGCACTGTATGGTGCTCTTCACACGCTGGAGGCATCATCGGTCCATATTTCTTTAAAAACGATGCTGGAGCTAATGTTACAGTGAATTGTGCTCGTTACAGATCGATGATCAATGATTATTTGTTTCAAAATTTGAATGGTATCGACCCAGAAGTGTTTGGGTTCCAACAAGGTGGTGCTACACCTCATGCTGCTACCGTAATAATTGATTTATTGAGAGTAAGATTTGGCGATAACATTATTTCGAGAAATGGTCCAATTAATTGGCCTCCAAGATCGTGCGACATATCTCCACTGGACTATTTTCTTTTGGGTTATGTCAAGTCATTGATTTTTGCTGATAAACCAGAAACAATAGACGCTCTGGAAGCCAACATAACTCGTGTTATTGATGAAATAAGGCCTGAATTACTCGAAAAAGTGGTCCAAAGTTGGTTTGGTCGAATGCGGTTCCTCAGAGCTAGTCGTGGTGGATATACGCCGGAAATTATTTTTGAAACATAAATGTCATAAAATTATCTTTCAAACAAAAAAATTTATAATATAAAAACGATATAAAAACTATTTGAATTTTTTCAGCTGATTCATTTAATAATGAGTTGGAGAAAAAGAAATCCATTATTTTTTCACTACAGATGACTGTAGTGATAGATATCTCGTAAAGTATCGATCAAATAATTTCAGATTTATGCTTGTTGTCAAAGTGACATTTCACACAAAACCAATTCTTTTGCTGTTTTTTATGTTGACCATTCAGTTGTGAGTTACTGGGTGTTAAAATGGAAGTCGACAAAGAGAAAATTCAGTACATTTTGCAGTTTCTCTTTGATAAAGACGAAAATGAAAGATAGGCGGGTGAAATTGTGAATGGTGTTTATGGTCACGATACTGTAATAGCTAATTACGTGCAATTTTGGTTTCGTCGATTGCGTTCAGGTATTTTTTATGTTAAAGCTGCATAGGCAAGTCCGTCGTTGAAGATGTCCATAAAATCAAAGAAATAATCGATGTTGACTGGCAGGTTAGTTGTGAAGCATCGTCCAGGAGCTGAAAATCGACCATAAAACAATTTTAAATCATTGGCCCAAAGCTGGAATCACGAAGAAGCTCGATGTTTGGGTGGCACACCAATTAACACCATGGATCGAATTTCCATCTGCGAAGTCTTTGCCAGACGGAATGAAAGCGATCCATTTCCTGAGCGGATGGTGACGGGATGAGAAATGGGTTACATACGACAATATTGTGGGAAAACGATTGTGGTCACTGAGCGGTGAAGCAGCTCAAACTGTGGTCAAACCAGGACTAACGACTAGGAAGGTTCTACTGGGCATTTGGTGGGACTGGAAAGGAATCTTTTATTATCAGTTGCTTCCATATCACCAAAAACTAAATTCGTACCTCTACTGTCAACAACTGGAATATTTGAAGCTAGTGATTGACCAGAAAGGGCCGGAATTGATTTACAGAAGAGGTGTTGTATTCTATCAGGACAACACCAGGCCACCCACGTCTGTAGTGACTCGCCAGAAACTCCAGGAGCTTGGTTGAAAAGTTTTAATGCATCCACCATATAGTCCGGACCTGGCACCAAGCGATTACCATCTTTTTCTGGTATCAAAAGAAGATTGTGAAAATCGATTACTAGTTTTTCGCCAATAAGGACCAAGACTTTTATGAGAGAGACACTATGAAGCTACCTTTAAAATGGCAACAAACCATAGAAAAAAAACAGTGCATAATTGACCCAAATCCGAAACACTTCAAATAAAGTCCTGAATCACGCAAAATAATGGATTTTTCCCCCAACCTATTATCTACCGTCATAAATAGATCTTCTGTCATGTTGCAATGAAATTGACGTTAATGTAGAATAACAGCTGATATAACTGTGGGTTTTTTTGCATTAAGAATTAGATATTTTGCGTAATATCTAACCCACTCCGAAATGAAGACATTTACTGATAAAAATTCATAATTAAGATATGGACGAGTATGTGGATCACTACAGGTGTTATCAAAAACTGATATTGAATCGCATATCTATTTGATATTTGGGCTAAACCTTATCTGTCTCTCTCGAAAATTTTATTGGACAGACGACACGTGCCAGTATGTTTAATTTCAGGATGTGATATTTCCTCGAGCGTTCATCCAGACACGTGTACTCCTACATAACTCGTACTTGTACATTAGAAGATATACATTAACCTTCTCTATGTTCTATCATTTGCGTCATTATCCAATTCGTGGAAAAGTGGAGTGATCCATAATATATCTTGAAAAAGTCCGGTTCAAGATTGCGATAAGTTTATATCGATGCCCTCTAGAATGAATTTGTCGTCATTATTAGACAAAAGATACCGAACGACCTTTGGTTGAACTACTTCTTGGTTACAGATATGTCCATATCAGTTAATCATGTAATATATGCGTAAACCCACAAAACACATTTGTGAAAAACAATATCCAGAATATTTTGGATTAAGGAATTATATTCAAAATTACGCATTTAACGTACAACCGAAATATACACGTGCCTGAAATTTAAAATTCATAATGAAAATGATACAGGTATTTTACAAACTACAAGAAAACAGAAGGATCGTTTGATAGCACTAACGCACTTTTTTTCGTATCACCCATAATTTTTTATAGGATCTTCACGAAATTTTGCACACTCATGTGCGTCATTATTCTACTCCTAAATACCAAATTTCAAATTCAATTTGTAGTTTAAAAAATATTGCAAAAAAAGAGAGAATTTCAAATGTGCATAACTGCGAAACCATTGGATAGATTTTGCTCATTAACGAACTCGATTATATAAAGGGTCTTTCAATAACAGCGCCCCATTTTGTTTTGTGAATAAAATACATTATTTATTTGAAAATTATTAAAATTTTTATTTCATTATAAAATACAATGAAACAAAACATTTAAATGTTCACCACGGAAAGCTGGCAGAAATGAAGTCGTTGAATTCAATTTTCCATGACCCTCTCACACAAATCAGGTCGTATATTAGCAATTACTCGTTCAGTATTGATCTGTGAATCGTCTAAATTCGCTGGATGATTGCTGTATACCAATAACCTAATGTAACCCCAAAGAAAGAAGTCTAGAAATGAGCCTTATCGCTGAGAATGATTTTCTTATGGAAATCTGTATCATTTCCGATTTTGTCTAAGCACTAATTACTGAATGCACAACGCTTTAGATGATCCGTTGGTTTGAGTTCTTGTGTTAAAACAATTTTGCATGGATGTAAACCAAGGTCTTTTCGTAAAATTCGACACAAAGACGTCTGGGAGATGCCTAGTTCTTGTGAACGTCATGAAATCGATAAATTTTAGTCTTCACGAACTCCTTCACGTAGGCAGCAATATTCTCTTCACTTCTTGCATTTCTTTGTCTCACTGGCACTGTTACATCATGAAGTTTAAAATTTGTTTCAAACTTCTTCACTGGACGTTCAACTGTTCTTTTATCGACGATTATAACGACCAAAAATTGTAGGGATCACTATCGGGTGTTTTTTTAGAGTGATAGAACTTTCGATAGGGATAACTGTGATTTGACAGAAGGTAGAAGCCATGTTGTTTTGACATTTCTGTTCAGTAAGCATTGACATATTATCATGGAAAGACTCACGCCGCAACAACGTTTACAAATTATTGAAATTTATTTTCAAAATCAGTGTTCTATTAGCCAAACTTATAGAGCACTTCGTGAAATTTATGGTTTACATAATCGTCCATCAGCAAGACAAAGAACTGTACGTACAGAAGAAAATATCGCTGCTGTAAGTCAAAGTGTTAACGATGATCCAGATTTGTCTATTCGTCGCCGTTCACAACAAGTTGAACTCTTTGCATCCACCACATGGAAAAATTTACGTAAAGATCTTGGTCTACACCCATACAAGATTCAAATGGTTCAAGAACTAAAGCCACTTGACCTTAATAAGCGTCGTTTGTTTGCTGATTGGGCCCAAGAACAGGTTGAAGTTGATCCACTTTTTTATCGTAAAATTGTGTTTAGTGATGAAGCTCATTTCTGGTTGAACGGCTATGTAAACAAGCAAAATTACCGTATATGGAGTGAAAACAATCCTCAAGAAGTTCTTCAGGTTGCATTGCATCCTGAAAAATGCACTGTATGGCGTGCTTTACATGCTGGAGGCATTTCGGTCTATATTTCTTTAAAAACGATGCTGTAGCTAATGTTACAGTTAACGGCGCTCGTTACAGATCGATGATCAATGATTATTTGTTTCAAAATTTGAATGGTATCGACCCAGAAGTGTTTGGGTTCTAACAAGATGGTGCTACACCTCATGCTGCTACCGTAAAAATTAATTTATTGAAAGAAAGATTTGGCGATAACATTATTTCGAGAAATGGTTCAATCAATTAGCCTCAAAGATCATGCGACATAACTCCACTGGATTATTTTTTTGGAGTTATATCCAGTCATTGGTTTATGCTGATAAACCAGAAACAATATACGCTTTGGAAGCAATCATAACTATTTTTATTGATGAAATAAGGCCTGAATTACTCGAAAAATTGGTCCAAAATTGGTTTAGTCGAATGCGGTTCCTCAGAGCTAGTTCTATCACTTTAAAGAAAACGTCCGATATTAGGAAGAATCTCAATTCATGTTTATTTTAGTTCATTTTCGGTACCAGGTGCTATGTTAGGAGCATTTGTTTTTTATAGCTGTGCTAGATTTCACCATTTAATATCATTTTATTATGCATCAAAAAAGATGATATATTATTATTAAAATACACTTCATTTACTGTCTTACTTCTGGCAACAAGTTCGAGTACACAACGATAATATAAGTTGAAAGTTGTAACCTTTTACATATGCAACGCAAAATTTAAGATAGATTTTTTGTTCGATATTTTCAACTATTGTAAAAATCGTGAGACTCATTTGAATCGACAAAACAGCAAAACAACCTAAATGACAGATCACTCTCAAATAATGAATGACTAAAGAGGTCAGTTGTCAACTTATTGATAAAAAGAATTTAGACAATCCATTTAAGCGGGCTCTTTAATGATGATTTTCTGGTACTTTCTTGACATGATGTATGTCAAATAAATTTTTCTGAGACCGTGTTGAAAGATTGTTCTCTTGATATATTTATTCCTTCCAGAATATGTTTCATAATCGCAATGTTATGCGATTTACCCTTAGGAATTGTAAGAAAAACTAGTTGAGAAAAATATATATACATATATTCATATAAATATTTAAACTTAACAAAACAAGACATAGTCTTGGTGGAAGACATGTTGATCTTGTTGCTTTATAAGGCACATAAATTTTCGAAGAAAATATATATTCGTATATTTTATTTACATTATATACATTACTTCACAAAATATAGAAGTCATTGTCATAGACAACAACTCCAAACATAAGAGCTTGAACCTAGTGAAGGACTCGTTGAGCTTAAATACAATAAAATTTAGGAAGTATCTAACTGACGACACTCTATCACAGATGTTGAAATTCCAGATGAAGATGTTACACACCTATCACTTAATCCGAAATCCAATCTAAAGGAACCTTCACAGTCATCGCATAATATACATACACAGGTCACCAAGGTCTCCAAGGTTTTTCGTCTGGCTGCTCGTTTTTCCTCATCACTAACGCAAGTGGTCTCGGTTGATAACAATCGACAACAGGTTCGGGGGACGTACTTAACGAGTAGTTTGATGAACCGCTGGATGCGGAATGTGTTGATGAGGTTCTCTGCGGGATAGGCACCAAGAGAGGCAATGGCGATGTGTTCATGTTCCTTGTATGTGTCTGCGTGGCAGACGAAGGAAGAACCAAAGCAAGATCACCGTTAGGCAACCTTGTAGGTACCAACTGAACACCACCGACGTTTCCGTTACTCAAAATGATGCCGTTGCCGTGTTGCACTTGCTCCATATTCGCGCCATTGTTGGGCAGGATGTGAACTTGAACTTGGGCGATCTCTTGTGACTTTTGGTTTTGATTGAGGCAGTTGTTCAGATGTTGCAGCAACCGCCTCCTCACTGTTGGATCTAATTCAGGGAATCGACCTACTTCCGTCACGCATTCACTGAAACCAGCTCTGAATTTGTTCACGACAGCCGGATCTGTAGCTACAGACATTGCGACTTGCTGCCTCTGCATATTCTGCAGATGCTTGACTGTCATTTCCAATATATCGGCCTTCTCCAGTTTGGAATGTCTTGCAGGCTGTAATGAAAATTTTAATTAATATTTGGGTAATTCTGACATCTTCCACAGTAACAACAATCAAGGCTAATGCCAGTAAGGACAATATGTGGGTAAATATCACTCAAGATAATGACATGAAATTCGGATCTTACAGAGTTTCCCAGTGTACCGTGAATCGGGCAATGAAACATAAAATTTATATTATCTAACCAAATTAATCACCTTTGAAGTAGGCCTTTCGGAATAATAAACTCATAGCAACGAAGAGTTCAATCATGACAACATTTTCAGAGGCTTTTTAAGAATTGACAGCAGTACTCGCTGCGAATTTTCTTTAAGGTCTTCTGCTGACCGGATAAAGGTTCCTCAAAGTGGTAATTTGTGCTTTGCAAAGAGAAAAAATGGACTGGAGCCATATCACGGAAATAGGGTGGTAGTTTGATATAATTTGTTCATTAAGAATAATAGCCTTTTAAGATGTTGCAAACTCTACAAGGATTCTCACCATAAATCCGATCTTTGCGACGAATGTTCTCTCTCAAACGTAACAAAATGCCAAGAGAATATTCCGTATTTACTGTTCCACCTTCTGGTAAGGATTCCGAGCGCACACTATCACGACAAAAAATTGAATATCATCTTGATTTTTGATCAACATTGACGTTTTTTTTAGCTGATTCTAATTTGGTTTTCATGAAAAAACATTAATTTCATTTGCTATGATAATTTGAGACATATGAGCCCAAGCAGCTCAGTGGTAGAGCATCGGGCTCGTGACCGGAAGGTCCGGGTTCGAATCCTGTCCAGATGGAAAAGAAATTTTCTAGTTTGAAGGGTGTCGGCCACCATTTCACTATTGGGTGGAAAATTTACAGTGCTACGACCTAATGTGGCGCAAGATCGCAGTAACAAAGCCTACCTAGAACACAACTGAACCTCTAATTCGCACAAGCTGAAAAATTTCTGAGGGATCTTCGCAGAAGATCTAGGAGTATCAGGATAGAAGTAAAAAAATATATATATATTCTTTGCCTGATATATTTTCCATTGCAAAAATCGCAAAAATCATTCCAGATGGCGCTTAAATTTTGCGTGAGGACACTTGTGACAACTCAGCGTCAAAAAAAATTTCGACAATATCTTTGATATTGATATTTTTTCCTGATTTCCTGTGAAAATCCCTCAGAAGCTGCAGCTTGTGCTCGTTAATAGTTGTGTTCTGGTTAGGCTTTGTCACTGTGTTCTTACGCCACCTTAGGCATAGCACAGACGGACGTTTGAACCACTCATCCACCGACGCTTAACTCTTGGAGCGAGCTCTTTGAATGATCTATTCCTGGTACTTTCTTGAAATTAAATACAGAATATTCGACAAAGAGGCAAATTTTTTCTTTCCTTTGCACAACTTACGACAATGACATTCTGAACAGCACGTCATTGGTAAATTGAAATCTAATGAAAGCACGTTTCAGTGATTTTTTCCAACGAATCAGTCTCAAATTTACTAATGCAGCACCAGATATTCTGACAAAACCCTCCAGCTTCATCTGAAAATATCGCATTTTATTGATGAGTAGAACCAAAGTTGCCCTAAAACCCAATAAGGAAACAAACGTTTATAATTGTTACGTGGTTCCTGAATCAATACGATTTAAGGGTCCAAATATTAGGCTGTTCCGAAAGTAGTTTCGTTTTTTTTTTTTTTAATATGAAAGGCAATTTTCGTATAAAGAATAAATATTCTATTAAATTATATATTGGTCATTTTGGTCCAACACCTTTTGCCATCTTTATGGTAGTAGCATGATTTCACGCTCATAAAATGTTTGGTCGATCCAGGTGATCGACCAAATGACTTCTTCATTTAAAGTAAAGGTATTACCGTGCAAAAAATTTTGCAATGACCGGAAATAATAATAATCTGAAGAGGCCAGATCTGTAGAATATGGTGGGTGTGGCAATGTATCGGATTCAAGCTATAAAACTTTTGGCTAGTGACCAAACTTTTATGAGGTTTCGCATTATCTTGGTGGAACACTACACCTTTTCTGTTGATTAATTCTGGCCTTTTCTGTTGAAGTGCATCATTCAGTTTGTCCATGATGACTGTAGATTTTGAAATAATTGTTGTGTTATCTGGTAAAAGCTAACAAAAACCGATTTTTAAAATCAGACAGCATCACAAGCTTTCGAAATGCTTTGAGTCGGTTCATCTTTTTCACTACATGATCTCTTGCGTTTGACATTGTTATATACAACCCATTTTCCGTACCCAGTAATGATGCGCTTGAAAAATGGATCATTTTCGTGACGTTTGAGAAGCGAATTACAGACGTCAATGCGACGACACAAATTTCTCTCCGTGGGAACATGGAGTACCCATATATCGAACTTCGAGGTTAAACCCAGGTCTTTGAAGTGGTAATAAACAATTGAATTCGATAAATTCAACCCCTCACCGATCTCACGTGTTGTCATTCGCCGATTTGCATCAACTAATGCCTTTATCAAGTCTTTATCAGCTTCAACCACGACCTTCCGGAACGTGGTGCATCTTCGACATTAAAATTACCGGATCAAAATTTTGCAAACTAGTTCTGGCACTGGCGTACTGTCAACACATCTTCTCCATACACATCGGTTTATTTCTTTCTGGCTTGAACAGCATTTTCACCTTTTCTATAGTAAAAAAGTAAAATATGACGAAAATGCTGCATATTGCTCTCTATATTTAAGAGAGCACCAACCAAAAACAACTGCGTAGAATTAATTGAACTTTTTCACACACAAGCTTTGCTATATCAGCTCTCGAAACATATAATGATTATGCAGATTAAGTGTTAAATTGGAAAAAAAACAATTGAATCCCCTGTCGGGAAAAACCGAAATTACTATCCGCACATCCTTATTACTCTTAAAATATGTCACGTTTTCAATCAAAAAAAGACAAATTCTTGAGAATATCTGAGCGACAAAGTTCTTTTGGTTTTTTATGTTTCATTCTCGAATTTTTTGAGGATACGACGTTTAGCGGGCACAGAAGGATGATCAGACTTTTCGTAATTCTCGCGAAAATCATGCCGACTTGGAAAAAAATAGGGTGAAAAGCATTGACGTGAAATCAGAAGCTTTTGGGCGTTATCACCGAAAAATCCTCACGATATTTTGCATTAGCCTTCTTGTAGTTATATTACATTTAATGCTGAATTTAAACTCGATCTCAGACCTGTTGCTATAGTTTCGGTAGCTCTCAACGCTGCGCTACTCAAAAAATATTATTACAAACTTTTAATCATACGATCCTCACGAAATTTCGCACAAACATGTGCGTTATCGTTCTTCTTTTAAGTGCCAAATTTCAGATGGCTCATAACAATAGTTTCGAAAATATTGAAAGAAATAAAAAACATTTTTAAATGTGAATAACTGCGGAATTAATGGACCGATTTTGCCCATTTACGAAGTAAGTCGAGATATTCAAACCACAACCCTATCCTGTAGGTTTGAAGTCTCTTGGTCTTTCCGTTTAAAAGTTAGACCGGCCGAATAGAATTACTTTCGATTGTCTGCTCAAAATTCGAAAATTACAGACATTTGGGCAAACTGATAGCACGCTGTTTCCTAGTACAAACGTCAAGAAGGACAATAATTTTTATGAAAGTTTTTGGATGATAACCACACGGTTTTGAAGCGTTTATTTCGCCAAAATCAATATCAAACAGAAATGACTATTCTACTATCGGATATTTTTTTAAGAGTGATAGAACTTTCGATAGAGATAACTGTGATTTGACAGAAGGTAGAAGCCATATTGTTTTGACATTTCTGTTCAGTAAGCATTGACAAATTATCATGGAAAGACTCACGCCGCAACAACGTTTACAAATTGTTGAAATTTATTTTCAAAATTAGTGTTCTATTCGCCAAACTTATAGAGCACTTCGTAAAATTTATGGTTTACATACTTGTCCATCAAAGCAGCTTATTCGTCAAACTATCGATAGATTTCGGACTCGATGCAACAACAACAAGACAAAGAACTGTACGTACAGAAAAAAATATCGCTGCTGTAAGTCATAGTGTTAATGGTGACCCACATTTGTATATTCGTCGACGTTCACAACAAGTTGGACTCTGTGCATCCACCACATGGAAAATTTTGAGTTAAGATCTTGGTCTACACCCATACAAGATCCAACTGGTTCAAGAACTAAAGCCACTTGACCATAATGAGCATCGTTTGTTTGCTGATTGGGCCCTACAAACCGCTTGAAGTTGATCCACTTTTTTATCGTAAAATTGTGTTGAGTGATGAAGCTCATTTCTGGTTGAACGGTAAACAAGTAAAAATGCCGTATGTGGAGTGAAATCAATCCTCAAGAAGTTCTGCAGGTTTCAGTGCATCCTGAGAAATGCACTGTATGGTGTGCTTTACAAGCCCATATTTCTTTAAACACGATGCTGGAGCTAATGTTACAGTGAATGGTGCTCGTTACAGATCCATGATCAATGATTATTTGTTTCAAAATATGAATGGTATCGACCAAGAAGTGTTTTGGTTCCAACTAGATGGTGCTACACACCTTATGCTGCTACCGTAACAATTGATTTATTGATCATGCGACATAACTCCACTGGATTATTCTCTTTGGGATTATGTCAAGTCATTGGTTTATGCTAATAAACCAGAAACAATAGACGCTTTGGAAGCCAACATAACTGGTGGATGAAATAAGGCGTGAATTACTCGAAAAAGTGGTCCAAAATTACCCTGGCGAATACGGTTCCTCAGAGCTAATCGTGGTGGACATAAGCCGGAAATTATTTCTTAAACATAAATGTCATCAAATTATCTTTCAAATAAAAAAAAATTGGCTCCAATCTTAATTTAAATGTATTTTATTTCAATTTTAAGTTCTACCACTCTAAAAAAAAACACCCGATATTTTAAATGTGTCATATCGTCCTATCTGGGAATAGAATATAAAAATGCTGGTAGGATTTCTCCAGCACGTCATGAGAAAGCAAACCAAGGATCATCACGATCCTTCAAACGATAACTTTCAATATTCACACTTACGTCTTTTTTCATAGCGTCCAAAATGAGTGTCTTGAGATCGTTCAAGCAACTATTGATGCGGGCTCTTCTTCTTTTCTCCATGATTGGCTTGTTACTCTGAAAAAGAGAAAGGATTAGATGAGCGTGGGAAACTAGTTGAGAGTCGGAGGCATCAAGGGGCAGATCGAGGCATCATTCAATGCCGCCGTAATTACGGTAATGATTCCGACTGGTGTACGGCAATCTAGTCGGCCACACGAGCTCGTCGGCGGCGAACATCTGGTCAAAATGTTTAGGCAGACTTCCAATTTGACCGATATACAGACTACTGAAATGACGTCAAGAGCTTCACTGCACTTGTGACTCAAATTCATCGATTTGAGACACTTTACATTGGCCCAATCAAACAAATAGAAATTAACACAAAAAACTGCCTTAAACAACCTTTATTATGGATCAAAACGCACTCCGCAAACTTCAACTGTCCAAGTTGTTTCTTTCGAAAGATATCGTATGTGCAAACTGCCAACGAACAGTATTAAATTCGACCACGAAATTACTCATCTGTTGGTCCAATGTTCAAGACAATTTTCGACTCAAAATTAAAAAATAAAGAGCTGTAATAAACTGTAATGATGTTCTATGGTCACCACCTGCTACGATCTTGAAGCTTCAGGGTGAGGTATAAGCTGGTCTAGTCTGCCGCGATAAAGCGAGAAGCAGAAAAGGCGGTGAGCTATGGACGTAGTCAAGGCGTACTGAATTTTAACGGGTTCTTATCTTCAAAGAAAAAAATGTATTGAAAACTTAATATTCCTATAGTCCGTCTTGAAAGTATCCAGAATTTATTATTTTTCATAATTTTAATAAACTTTTTTTTTGTAACATTCTAAGACAAAAGTAATGTGTAAAATAGTTTGTGCAGATAGTCAGCTATGGCCAAAGTTGCAGGGCAACACTATTTGTCAAATATTTCTGATTGTCAACAGGTGTATGAAATAATGTCGCAACTAGGAAAATGAAAACAGGTAGAATATTTCTATAGAAAAGGTTTTCGAAACGTTAGAAAATTAGTGCAATAGACTGAACTAGGAAAAAGTGCTGTATATGAGACAATAAAGAGGATAAAAAATGGATATGAGGCATAGATCATTTTCGTTTTTTGAATACAATATTATCTGATATTGTGTTCACGTAAAGAATGAAAATGTATCTTGTAGTCAAATTTTTTGTAACAGGGTTAACTTAATTCAATGCTATTTTCGCTTGTTTTTTGTTTGAAATTTTGTCTATTATGATTGGCGTTATTGCCTATAGTCCAATCCTATAGTGTTGGTGAAAAAATTGTCGTTAATTAATAAATTGTGGAAATAGAATTTCCATCAAAAACCAATCTAATTTAGAAAAATTATTTCCGGCTTAAAGTTTTCAAAATCCAGACATGCAAGAAACCACTTCTAAAGCCCAGTTTGGGATACAATCAATAAGATTTGGAACTAAGGATAAATCTTAAATTATCTTGGGGATGAAGATATAATATATCACTCAATTAGAAACGCCGTAATGTGGTTTTAAATATTTTCACACTGAAAATGTTTTCCGAAACTAACCCTTCAACTGAGGAACTATTAAAGAAGCGATTCTACGAATGGTTATGAAGGAACCAAAATATTTAATTTCATTAGATTTTCATTTCCGGCTCAAAGTTTTCGAAACCGAAACATTTGTAAAGGTACAGAAGGGAATAAAAGTTCTAATGCCCTTTTTGTAATAGAATCAACAAGATTTGGAACTAGTGATAAATAAGATAATAATTAAACAATCGTAAATCAATTTGGGGTGACAGGTATGATTTACACAAGTCATGCCATCACCCAATTAAAATAATAACTAATCCTTAGAACTTAGAAGGGTTATGAAGGAACAAAAATATTAAACTTTTTGTAACCGTAAAGCATTGCGGTAAAAAGTTGAGTGTTTCATTTGACCAGTTGTCCATTTCCCAAACAATCGGATCGTAGGGTCGCACGACAAGCGGCTTAAAGGATATATAAGAGAGCGAGATAAGAGATCTGCTGGCATTTGATCGATCTATTTTCGTTTTTAAGCCAATTCAACAGGCAAACCGCCAGTTTCTTGCTCCAGACGGGTAATTTATTCCGAAAAGTTGTATATGGCCAAACTATTGGTCATTGCTGGCAGAAAAAATTTTTTTCAAAGTATGCCGACCTAAAAGGATGAACGATAAAATTTTAAAAAATTCAGATAAAAATTTACGCTGTCTAAATTTTGTCTATTTACTTCCAAAGTTCTAAAGTTATGTCTCGATAATTTTATAATAAGCCAAATTAATAAAAATAATGTCAATACTTTTACGAAATATTATCAATGAAAGTAACCTAAAAGGATAAATAATAAAATTTTAAAAAATTCAGATGAAAATTTACGCTGTCTCAATTTTGTCTATTTACGTCTTTACTTTTATTTTTCTACTCTAGGGGTAAGAATTGCATTTTTCATCGGCTATAAACAAAAAACTACTGAATGTTTTCCCAAAGTTAAGAATTTATTAGGAACGTTGGACGTTGACATTTACGAATAAAAAACAATTTCATTCATGAAATTTTTTTCTCAAGTGCTTCTTAAATTTAAATTAAATTAATGTCTAAGAAAACACCCTTTCAATTTAGGAAACATATAGAATTTACAATCACTACACCGCAGAATTAATCTTTTGGTGCAATGTTATTCATTCTATATGTCCACTAAATTGAAACTAATTTTTCTATGACATTAATTTAATTTTTAAAATCTTGAGAAATTTTTTTTTTATAAAATCTAAATTCTTATTGGTGTTATCAGAATTAATCTGTGTGATTTTTAAGATATTGTAAGTAAAAACTCCCTTTTATTATTTTATGTAAGACACTTTATAAATGAAATTGTTTGAAATCGACCGGAAGTATGAATAATCCTGAAACATACGATGGAAGGCTCTCAAAATGAAATACAATCAAAATATTTCTCATGTAGTACATAACATGTCATTTTTTTCAATATTTTCGGACTTCTTTACGTTTCTGTACCACAGCCAAAAATAAACTAAATTCTGTTATTATTAGGTGCTCAATACTACTATGAGGTGTTTTAGGCTTATCCATTTTTTCGGGACAGCCAGTATAACTTTTTTATCCTTATTCCAATTTTTTTACCACAATATTTCACGACCAATAACTAAATAAACCAGAATCTATTCATACGTGATGTCTCTAGCGTACGAAGTCGTTAATTTTAATCATATCTTATTCTTGACCTATGATAAGCCTGTTACATATTGCATGATGCCTTTTGTTGTGACTCTTCATCCTGTTTTGAATATGTAAAATCGCGTGATCGGTCTCAACACAGTTATCTCCAGACAGCTTTTAAGTATCATCGGGACAAACAATTGTCTGAAGATAAACAGCATAAACCGTCTCGTTTAATAATACAATATATACAAGTTCGCCTCATATGATTAAAGGTTATTGCGGATTACAGTCTGAAATATAATTTTTTTCGAGATAAGTTGGTGTGTGATTAGACAGATAAGCTAAATGTAAGATATACTTAACATTAACATAACATAACGAAATAAAAAAACAGCACGAATTTCAGACAAATATGATTTGCTAATCAAACTAAGAAAACTATTTCTGAAATATCCGGTATTTTTCAGTTCCTCATAGACAGACAAACATTGCAATTGAAAACTTTCATTTATTCATTTTCTTCCCTTGCAGAAAAACGATATCAAAGTTGCCATTTACGAGATTGAGCCCCAAACAATCGACGATGTACTGAAATATTGGGGTCGAATGGGCTACTGTATAGTCGGCCAGTCGTGGCGATCACTTGAATAATATTTTTCATTCGAAAATGTCAACCTTTCTAACAAACTTATAATTTTGAAAAAATATTCATTAAATTTTTACTTATAGTCGATCAAAAATGCAAACTCACTGAATGTTCTATATTAGGAATTTACAAATTTTATCATATGTTCATAAATCTAAATTTGTTTCCGCCAATAGTTCTGAAATTATGTCTCGATGCTTTTAAAATAAGCCAAAGTAATAAAAAAAAATATGTCAATAGAAAATATTATCAATCAAGATTTTATCTGCCCTATGATAAAATCAGAATTTTCACTATTTATACCTATTATGTTATTTATAAAATTCGGTTAATATTCGATATTTTTCATAAGTTGAAGATGTCGGAATGTGTTCCAATTACATTGTTAATTAACTGTACAATTTTAAATAATCAACGATTTCGATTTGCAAGAACCTTGTGAAAGGAACTACGAAACACATTAAAAACAACAAGTTATGATCATTTTCAGCTACAGTTCAACCGTTTCACTTTGTATTCGTGTCATACCGAAGTCATTTTAGGTAATTTGCAACTTAATTATTCAAACGGAGCGAAATGCGTCAATGCATTGTTTCAAAACCAATTTTTCAAATTATAACGTTTATATTTCCCTTATAATGGTCCCGCTGTGAAGCCCACGTTCTGATTAATTCTTGTGATTTTCGAAAAGGAGAAATAAAGAAATAGTGATGTTTTATGGAATCACGTCTTTACTTGATGAAAATACAAATTGCATAATATTAAATAAGGTTATTCTGATTTTCACATATTTTTATTGTTATTATTATACAACAATTGTTTGGCTATAACAGTAGTATCTACAGGAAGGTGTAAATGTGGGTAAAAAGTATCTGAAGATGCTACTATGATAGCAAAAAAATTGTATTATAATAACAATAAAAATTTGTGAAAATCAGAATCACCAAATTTAATTTTAAGAAATACTAAATAAATTAAAATTCAATTTATGTCAAGGTTTCAATAAGAGAATAAACAAATTGATTACTGTTTAAACAAGTTCCAAAAAACTACGTACAGAAATCGTTTTAAAATCATTGTATTTTACTGACGCTAGTGAAAAAAAAGTGGGGAAATCATTGAAAAATATTTAAATCCATTTTTTCCAACGTTTGAAAACCTAGATTTTCTTTAATTTCATGTAAATATATTATGAAAAACAAAACTACATAATCAATGTATTCTGACACCACTTTTGGCTATTAAATATTTGATGTGCCATATGCCCCTTGACACAAATTCAAAATTATAGACTTACGAGTTAAAAAATACTCACCCTTCGATTGTCACTGGTTTTCTTAACTGCATTTAATCCATTTTCGGAAGGGTTTATAGGGGTGGACGTTGGATGAACCATTTTGTTCCTTTATCACTTAAAAAAAACTTAAAACACAAATAAACACTTGGGTAAGTCTATTCAGTTAAAGCACAAAAGCGCACAATGTAGCGAGTGGACTACCGTATTGCGCGCTCGATTGTCGTATACTTTTTATGTGCACGCGCTGACAACTGACGTTTAGGGCGACAGCAACCTCTCCTGTCAACCGGTTGAAATGGTGTGATCATTATTCCTACACTACTAGTGCTCCGATCTCTTTAGAAGTGATTTTAGGGTGGGGGAAGTTAGTAGACTTGCGTCTTGCACGCTGCATGAAGTTGCACCGATATCCCAGGTATGCGTGCCAACGCTGACGATGGTCCGATGCCGCCAGGATATGGTTTTAGGTGGCTGCAAATCATGGAGATCAAAAAAGCGCAGTCCGTCATTTTAATTATATCAAATTTATTATTGTATGAAAAAAATTAAGAGAAACATTTTCTTGATGTCTCAACATGTTTTCAAATATTCATTATAATGTACATTGAATGAATTTCGATTTAGAAGTTCAGGAAATGGTAAAAACATCTGATAAATAAAAATATTCCAAATAAACATTTATTGAATATTACCCCCCAAAAATTTTTTCCATATTTGAAATATTAATCAAAATAATTCTCTGAAACCTCTGCAAATAAAATTAAAATAAAAAAGGAGAGTAAAATTATAATAATAGAGGTTTCAGAGAATTATTTTGATTAATATTTGGAAAAATATTCTATTGACTAAAATTATCCAGCTTATAATATTTACACAATGAAAAGAAATGCGGATTTCTATTTGTTTCTATTAATTTTGGGAATTCACAGATCATATTGTTACTTACTAATTTCAATATCAATAGAGTTGAGTGAAGGTAATATTTAGTAGTTTGTGTAGGAAGTGATATTTAAATATTGCTTCTAATATTTGATAGGTATATGAAAACCTGTTAATAATAAATCCAATAATTTTTCTTATTTTAAGGAGTAATCTCAGAGATATGTTGGTGGTTGATTAATTTACAAATAACAAATATTGGAAGTACAAATTAATTCGGTCGGTTTTTTTAATTCAAAAAATTCATTTTTTCCAAAAGATAATGAATTAACAAATTATTCGAAATATTGTCCATCATAAAATAAAATAGAAAGGCCTTTTACTTGATAGAAGAAATATAACAAAATTTGAATATTAAAACAAATTAATATATGTTTATCTTCTACAATTTTAATTTAAAAATGGTTTATTTATTCCATTTGACATTGTATATTGAGTTTAGATTATATACGTCTATTAAATATAAGCGGTGCTTGTTTTAGACATTAATTTAATTCTAAAAGTTTTTTGAATAAAATTTTTTAAATTAAAATTGTAGAAGATAAACATATATTAATTTGTTTTAATATTCAAATATTGTCCATCACTTCTTACTACTTTTGTGAATCCCTTCTCTGAAAAACTTCTTGTCTTTTGGGTTTCTTTCATTCGTAGAATGAATTTTTTTCGTATTTTGTACCTGACTTTAGAAATATTTTCCACTTTTTTATTGATTTTCATTCATTTCTTATATTTTGTTTTGATATCCCTTTTATTTCATTAATAAACTTCAAGTTTTGTTCAGAAAAATCTGAGTTTCCATTGAAAATTCATTTCGAAATAAATAGAAAATTAGGCAGAAGTACCCTCGAAGTAGGGCTCCGGAAATTGTAAATCCGCCATAGTTCAAAGTCAAAATATATTTTACCTCATTTTTTCGGATGGTTAAGAATTTGTGGGCCTTTTATAAAGTTAAGTTTTTAAGAAGCAGTTATTTAGGCTGACTAGTCAGTAGAATGTAGATACCTGAAGAAACCACTACGTGGTGAAACAATTGTTGTATTGTAAACATATCTGTGGAAATTAAAATATATATTTTTCAATTAAAATGAGATTCCACCAAGTAAAGACCGAATCAATCGAACAATTAGACAATGCAGTGAAAAATTGTACTGTATCAGTGTGCCAGTCGCTTCATTTGAACGATATTGTTTTCCATTAGTTAATGTCAAGGTGCAAAAAATTCAGACAAAAATTTACGCTGTCTCAATTTTGTCTATTTACTTCTTTACTTTTATTTCCCTACTGTAGGGGTGGACCATTTAAGAATTGCATTCTCCAGCGGCTATAAATAAAAAACCAATGAATGTTTTCTCAAAGTAGGGAATTTATTAGGAATGTTGAACCTTGACATTTACGAATAAAAAACAATTTCATTCATGAAAATTTTTTCTCAGAAGCTTTTTGAAATTAAATTAAAGGAATGTCTTAGAAAACACATAAAAAATTAAGAGAAACAATTTTTTAATGTCTCAACATGTTTTCAAGTAATCATTATATACATTTTACAAATTTCGATTTAGAAGGTCAGGAAATGGTAAAAAATCTGATAAATGAAAATATTCCAAATAAACATATATTTAATATAATAAGTATTTTCTTTATATTTCAAATATTAATCAAAATAATTCTCTGAAACCTCTAAAATGTAGATAAAAATTAATAGCGGTTTCAGAGAATTATATTGATTAATATTTGAAAAAATATTCTATTGACTTTCAAATTATCCAGCTCATAATATTAACACAATGAAAAGAAATGCAGATTTCGATTTATTTCTATCAATTTTAACAATTTACAGATCATATTGTTACTTACTAATTTCAATATCAATTAGTTGAGTGAAGGTAATATTTAGTTTTTTGTGTAGGAAGTGATATTTAAATATTGCTTCTATTATTTAATATATAAAAACGTGTTAATAATATAATAATAAATCAAATAATTTTCCTATTTTATTTCAGAGATATGTTGATGGTTGATTAATCTACAAACAACAAATATTGGAAGTACAAATTAATTCGGTCGGTTTTTTTAATTCAAAAAATTAATTTTTCTCAAAAGATAATGAATTAACAAATTAATCTAAATAATGTCCATCACTTCTTACTACTTTTTCGAATCCCGTCTCTGAAAAACTTCTTGACTCTTGGATTTGTTTCATTCGTAGAATGTATTTTTTTTTTGTATTTTGTATCTGACTTTAGAAATATTTTTCACTTTGTTATTGATTTTCATTCATTTCTTATATTTTGTTTTCATATCCCTTTTATTTTATTAATAAACTTTAAGTTTTGTTCAGAAAAATCCGAGTTTTCATCGAAAATTTGTTTTGAAAAAAATAGAAAATTTTAGCTCAAAAGTCAAAATATATTTCACCCCATTTTATCGGATGGTTAAGAATTTGTGGGCCTTTTATAAAGCTAAGCTTTTAAGAAGCAGTTTTTCAGGCTTACTAGTCAGTAGAATGTAGATACCTGAAAAAGCCACATCGTGGTGAAACATTTGTTGTATTGTAATTATATGTGGAAATTGAAATATATATTTTTAATTGAAATGAGTTTCCCCCAAGTAAATACCGAATCAATCAAACAATTAAACAATACATTAAAAAATTGTACTCTAGCCAGTCGTAGCTTCATTTGAACGATATTGTTCTCCATTCGTAAATGTCAAGGTTCAACATTTCTAAAGAACTCAAATCTTAGGAAAAAATTTCATTAGTTTTTTTATTTATAGCCGATCAAATGTGCAAATTTTAAATGCCCCACCCCTTATGATTGAGTATGAATTTAGCATTTAGCATTATTTAAAATAATGACAAGAAGGCTGGTGCAAAATTTCGTGAGGTTCGTTGGTGATATGAACAAGCGCACGAATGTTCCTGACTTCACTTCCATATTTTTGTAGATTTTTTTTTGTGAAAATACATATAAAAACAAGTAATTAATGCTGCACAGGCGCTTGCGAAATCAGTAATTAGTCTTTCAGTGAAATTGATTTGACCAATCATTCATTTTGGTTATCAAAAATATTTACATTACGTTTCGAAAGAAGTAGTCATCATCTTCCTTAAGTTGGGATATAAACATTTCAATCGACCTTGAAAATCTTTTAGATAAATAAAAGGTTGTTCGAAAAGTAATTTCGTTTTTTCCCGACAGAGGATTTAATTGTATTTATTCGAACCCAACTTCACACTTAGGCCGCATAATCATTACATGTTTTGAGAGCTGATATAGCAAGGCTTGTGTGTGAAAAAGTTCAATTAATTCTATGCAGAAGTTTTTGATTGGTGCCCTTTTGAATATGAAGAGCAATAAACAGCATTTTCCTCATATTTTATTTTTTTACTATAGAAGTTAGGGTGTTATTCCTTGTGAAAAAATAGGGTGGGTCTTTCATATAAACTTTAATTATTTAAGCTCCCCCTCTGGTTAGTTACAGCCCCCTAAAGATGGCGCCCGAAAAACAGTTTTTAATTTTTTTCATAACAACCAGACAACTGACAAGAACAAAATTAAGCATACATTTTAATCGTGCGAGAAGGCACTCAAAAAAATTTTTGGTGGTGTTCCTCTATGATTGCAAGGTATAGAAAAAGCCACCCCTAAAACTTCTTTCGCAAGAAACTTTTTTCCATATTCCTATTTTACAATGAAAAAATTAATTTTCTATAGCTTGATCTATTCTTGTAATTTCTTGCTAAAATTCAAGGTTTTTGAGAAAAAAAATTATTTATCAACATGATAGTGAGAGTCGTAGAGGCTGAAATTATTTCCGAACTAGAATTTATCTAGTAAGCGGATGTCATTTTGTTATGACAACTGAATAGTTTTGATTAGTTTTTATTCAGTTACAATTATTTTTTGATTTGGCTTATCATTTTGAGATTTTTTTCACATACATCTTCAGGGGGCTGTAACGAAGCAGGGGGGTGCTCAAAAGAATAAAGTTTATATGAAAAACCAACCCAATTTTTTGACAAGGAACAATCCCTTAATTTTTTTCGCAATTATTCATATATACCCTGTATAATTCAGAAAAATATTCATTCATTATACGAAAAGTGTCTTTCATTTTCCCAAAAAAAACCGAAATGATTTTCCGAACAACCCAATAAGAAATTTCCTATCTCTGACTGAATAGTGAATTAAATTGACCTATTTTGTCCATCTTATGATCTTTTAAATGAAATTTTCTCACTTAAAATGACTTGCCGAAGCCATCGTCGCCGCAGTTATGTTTTCAGTTAGATATTCAAAAAGCAGGCAGTTATTGTCGCTTTAGTCGATCATTGGCAAAGTGTCATCTTACAGAGGAAACACGCCACTCAAAATTACATGATAAATTAGTCGGTTTCCCTTGAGGTTTAGGTATTTATTTACAGAGACGAGAAACGTGCCTCTGGGTTGGTTCTTTTATATCGTCACCACTACCTTCTGGCACAGGGACATAAATTTGTGAAACTGTTTCTGTTCGAGAATCGTTTTATTCATTTACGATAAATCATTGAACTTTTATTCACACTTTTATTTTAGATGTCACTTTGTGTTAGAGTTGTTTCGTTTATTAATATTTCGATAAACTATTATTAATTTTTGTTATACGAGAAATTTGGGATACGGAACTGTTGTTGCATAGAAAGTACTTCGAAGCAAGTGGTCGCTTCTTTTCTCGAAAGAAGCCACACTTCCATGAGAGCAACGTATGATACACCAGCATTTAATTGCCAGAAATGTTCGGAAAATTCAGGAAAACCAATCTCTAAAATCATTCTTCATCATGACAGTTAACGTTTTTGAGTAGTCATAACATCTAACGATCCAGTTTCACAAATTGATCCACGAATTGCTGTGAGGGCATTTCTTTTCTATAGAATATTCCACATAAATGTCGAACAATTTGTATAGAAGATTTCCACTTTAATTCACCCCTAAAATCAAAAAATTGTTGAAGTTTGCAGATTGGGTTTCCAACTGGAAAATTTTCCCGAAGTTAAGTTTTTTGTCTGAATAACTCAATGAATAAATATCCTACCCAATTTACTCATTTCAATTAATTTTGAATACCTCGAAATCAATTCTCTAGATTTAGCTGGAAATTTGTAACTACACAAATAAGGTGACTAATCATCCTCCTTTAGGGGGAGATTCCTCCTTAGGTAGGTTCTGACCTTCCTCGAAAGGTACTCACTTATCTGTTTTTCTCTTCAATATTCTGAAACTTATCTCTTATACAGGGATTAAAATATCTTCAAAGATGAAACGCCGAAATTTCCGAAAAATTGTAAAATAATAGGTTGACAGAAGTATTCATTGTCCGGAAACATACTTATTTAATCAAATAAACTGCTCATCGAAAGTTAAGGATATTGCGCTTTTCGAAAATGCATACTTTTCGTTTAATTTTAATATTTTCTTTCAATTACATGAACTTATAATGATTATAGGAACGTTTTCGAGTTCATTCGTGAAATGAATATGTCAATACAGCAAAAACACTTTACATGCACATATTTCAAACGAAAATTAAGTTTTTCTGAATAGAAATTACAAATTAATTCAATATCCTAAAGAAATCATGGTATAACGAAATAATTGTAGTGAAATAAAATATTAGCGGAAATAGAATATTGTTTTTTATTCATGATTTCAAGATGAATTTCCGTCAAGTAAAGGCAAGAATCATTGACAATATCCTCAACTTTTAACGAGCAGTTTACTTGTTATTTACTATTAGCTGTAAAAAAGCTCGTGCAGTTTTGATAATATATGTCGCTATTAGTTTATTTTTCCATTGTTTCATCTGTCAGCTTTCTTTTCGATATACATCATTGCGTTGAAGTGTAAACATAGATTCTGTGAACATGTCAACTTTTGTACCGAATAAAGTATATTTTCGCAAACAGTTTTACTTCAATATGAAGAAAAACTCTGCCCAAAGTGATTGTATTTTAGGGAAGAAAAGAAGAAACTCAGCGACCTCAATGAAAGAAATAAAGTTGAATACGCTGATTTCAACACACTGACAAAAATGATTTGAGAAAAGTCAACATGGGAATATTGAAATGGCAATGAAATCCTCCAAATCCATGAAGAAAATCAGAAAAATCAGAAAACCTTGGCTTCAGACATTAACAAGTAGTGGAAGCGAAACAACTGGAAATAGATCAATATTGCAACTGAATTTTATCGAAACCATTACAAGAATGATGGCCCTAATATAGAAGAGAGGATGCTAGATCACAGTATGGATGAAGAACCACCAATTATAGAATCGGAACTGAACATCACATTTAAAGATCTCAGAAACGGAAAATGTGCAGGCGATAAACAGTGGAACATTACGATAATCCAAGAGGTCAGGACACCTCATCATCAACTGTCAAGCCGAATATTCATGGCGAGAAGATCATGTTGTGAATTTGGTGGGACCTGCTAAGTGAGGTGTATTATCAGCTGCTACATTCGAACGAAAGGATCACAGGAAGATCTACCGACGACAATTGATCCGTTTTATCCGAGCATTGAGAGAAAAACGACCGCAATACGCTGACAGCCACGACAAAGTTATTTTTCAGCATGACACATGTTGCATCGCCCGTTACCGCACCAACCTATTTATACTCCTAATATATTTATAACACCAATGACTTGGCGTCAGAAGCTTTGAGCACGTCATAAATTAACAATTATATAAATTTGTGAATGTTCGGCCATACAGGATATCATAACTTATCAACTTTAACAGATTTGAAAGTATGCTTTCCAGAAAATGCCTACCTGCCGATTTTCAATCCAGTTTAATGCCCCTTTAAAAAAATTTTGAAATTTTGATTAAAAATCAAAGGATATAATTGAAATTTAGCATATACATGAAGGGTATGGAGAAATGAATTATCAAGAAACGTGACAATTACACCATTTCACGAAATAAGACAATATGTTTTTCCTGGAAACTGCACTCCATTGTTTGGGGTAGATATTCCAACAAATTTTCTACCTGAGGTTATGTTGAATATCAATATAATATTATGTAAACTGTTTGAAAATTACACATAGATTGATTACTTCGGTTATTAAATTGAAATCCGTATATTCTAGACAAATACATTTCCTAGAAGTTTTTATTTTAAATGAACTGACATAACAATCAACAGAGTACCCCTTTAGAATGAAACATTACACAGGATGTCTTGTTGACAAATAGGTGAATTGATTGGTTTATTATCAAACAGAAACTCCGTAAGTAAGTTAATTGTCTAGAACTTATTATTCTAAACTTATAATTTTTTTTAAATATCGAGTCGAAATTGTCACACTATAATAATAATGAGTTCATCTGCTTCAAAAAATACAAGAATAACAGCTTCAAAGTATAGAACACCGAAATATTAACAAAAAGCACGTTCCACAAATAAAAGAACAAAAGTAACTATCTACACAAAGTTAAAATTTTCCGAAATCATTTTATTTTTGTATCTTTTTTATTTAAGGGAATTAAGAATACGTACGTACGTTTTCCTTATTAAAATGATATTAGTGTATAATTATCAGCAACATGGAATTAATCCTTATTAAAACATAAAATAATATTCGTGCGTACTCAGATAATGAAAATAACATTTATAAATATAAAAATGCGACGATATTTAAACGAAACTGAAGTTAAATAATTGTCGAGCCTAATTTAAAAACATTTTTTTTTATACCTAATACTATAACTGTGTGGCTTGAAATATGCAAAAAATGTCACATCGAACAACGCATGGCTACTTCGATCGCCTGACTTGGATTCTCAGCCTAAAAAATAATGAAGAAGTTCCAAGAAATTCAAGAAGAATTATTATTTAATTATGAAAAATAATACATAAAAGGTGGAGGAAGACGTTTCGAAAATTTGCTGTCACAAAAATTTATGAAATATTTTTCTCAATAATATTTGTTCATATTTTCTTCGAAAAAAATATCTATCGATATTAATTTTGTTTAAACAAAACGCTTTTTCACACCACAGAATTATTCTTTTTTGTGTTTAATAGGAAAAACCTTTTGTGTGACTCCGAAATATCAGTCAAAGCAGACACCATTGACTGGAAAATTTCTTACGAAATTGTATATTTTAAATTTAAGGTACAGAAAACACTGGTATTCTGAAACGAGTCTTATTAAAAAAATAAAATCCCAGTGGAGGATTTTTGGTTGAGCAAGTGTAAGAATGGGCTTCATCATACATAAAATTTAATTCTAAATGTTTTCATGAGATTTATTCAGATTAAAATCTGTAAGAGGTTCTGGTGAATTAATTCCAGATATTATTCTGTCAATCGAAGATGTTGGTACCAAATCTTTTAAAAATTAGGGCGATTAATTTCGATACATAATATTTTTGTTTATGTTTTCTAGTTAAAATTAATTTTTGACCGAATAAAATCACACCAAACATTGTTTTTTATGCTAGTGGGGTATTATCAGAACATCATTGATTTTTTGTTCTTGAATATACTTTCAGAATGTAATAACTAAGGAACAACTCGATTTCAAATTATAAATTAATAATAATAATACTCTGCTTCTTTAAACATTTTCAGTGACATATTCAATAACATTAAAAGTTACAAAAGGGGTCATCGCTCAGAAGTAGATCCATATTAAAACACTTCCTTAAAAATTGCAATAACATAATGCCCGAGTTAATAAATTTAAACATCAGATCAATTTAATTGAAAAACTAATTACATAAATGAAATTTTGTGTTAACGCATACATCATCTGAGATTTCAGAAAATAGTTGAGAGAAATTCAACTAGTCATATTATTCATTCAGAGATAAAAAAAATTATACACTTTTTCGAGGTCAATTAAAAATATTAGCAAACTATATCCTGTAAAAAATGAATAATAAAATTATCGTTCTATAGGCATTTTCTAGTGATAATTAGTAAATATCAGGGTAGTATAATTATCTTCCTGTTAAAACTGATCTGGTCAATAATTATTTCAACTAACCAACTATTAGTATATCATTAACCGTAAATTTAAGCTCCCATTGTGTTAATTTTAAAGCAATAGGGTGGTAGTATTATTACTGAGCTGAAAAATCTTTAAGCCAATAGAATATTTTTGATCGATCGACAATTTCAAGGTATTATCTAGCAAAAATTTTCGTAATTTTCGAATTTTGAGCGGTTTAAAACGACTTCCAATTCTTACCTGCTCACAAAAAATTTCCATAATTGTATGTATCCACAAAGTCGGTGAGTTTCAGCTTCTTGACAAAAAACCGTTTGCGATGTTGTAACGTAATTAAATCTTAAGATAAACATCTCAGGGTTACCTGGCTAATAAAAACTTCCTGGAATTTTTACACTTATATGTATCTGGAAAAGGGTTTCCAATAACAGGTTTCATTTTGAATTGCCCGCTATATAGACTGCTGTCACTTTTGAAACTGTCATCTTTTGAAACTGTCATCTTTTGACATTTGACAAGTAAAAATTACGCCATTACAAAAAATGAAACGATTTGAGCTTCACAGACGCACTGAATTTGTTAAAATTCATGACAAAAATGATGAAAGTTTTGCAGTCACAATTCGCAAAACTAAAGCACTTTTGGGTCGTGGCGAAGCACCTTCTTGCCCAGCAATAGTGAAACTAGAGAAAAAACTTGAGCTGTTGGGATAAGTTAGTGACATGAAGAATCTAAACCGTGTGCGTCGCTCAAGAACAACTGAGAATATTGCTATAAAACCCAGGTTAGTCGATTCCTCGTCGATCTATGGAATTGATGGCTGAAATTAGAAGAAATTGATGTGGACGACGTTTATTTCCAACAAGACGGCGCTACGTGCCACACAAGCAACGAAACAATCGCAATTTTGCAAGAAAAATTTCTTGGCCGTGTTATTTTTCGAAGAGATGATCACAATTGGCCACCCAGATCTTGTGATTTTTTTCTTTTGAGCCACGTGAGAGATGAGGTCTATGCCAATACTCTACGATTGATTCAATACCTTAAAAATGGAATTCGTGAAATTATCGAGGACATAAAGCCGCAAATGGGCCAATTGGTCATGGAAATTTTCATGAAAAGCATATTCTGCTGCAACCGCAGCCGTGGCGGATATTTGGCTGATATTGTTTTCATTGTTAATGGTATACCTTCCTCTTTACAATGAAACAAACATCCATTGGTTTCTCTCAAAATATACTCGTTGTTTTCATATCAAAATGAAACCTCTTAATGGAAAATCCTTTACATAAGTCACTGTAGCAATTGGTAAAACGATAGGTGTACTTTTTGCCGAACAACGACGTAAATGGAAATTTTACTTTAGTTCAATGATGTCGATTACCTATACAACCTCGATATTTCAAGTACTGATAAAGTACATACAGCGAAAATTTAACTTCTCGATGTTATCTAATCCCAAACAACCAAACAAGGAAACGATTATTCTTCAATCACTAGTAAGGGAGCTGTAATGGTTGAGTTAAATGAAAATTTGTACGGTTTTAATAAGAATTCCTTTAAACGGTGATTCAACCAAAATCTGACTTAATACGATCAAGTTTCACAAAATGAATAATTCTTTTTATATGAAATTCAAGTAAATTAGGGGAACAAAACGAAGGTTATTCGTGTATATTCATTTATTGTGTCTTTCAGAAGAATGTCTGCACGTGATTAAAGTTATCGTGATCTTCAAATCACACTAGAGTGGATTAACAAACTAATAGACGTGGTAAGGTAGCTTTACTATATCTTTTCGAAACCCACATAGATGAAAACCACGCAAGATGGAAATGGAAAAACTTTTTTCTCATTATGACTCATGTTTCTTTGGTGACCTGATTGCTTGCTTCAAATCATTCTTATTGTTTAAATTCTTTAACATTTTTTTTTAACGCAACTGGTGGACTATTACATTGCATATTATTTTTATTAATTAAATGAATAGAGTATGCGGTTTGCTCTTGGTGAAACATTATAACATTTTCATCTGAAAAATTCACACAGTTTTTATGTTTCGAAATTAATTCAGAATCCTAACACGTGTTCGAATCTTTCGACCATCTTCATAGGAGTACAAAAGGGAACTAAACTTAAAAATCGAAAAGGTTCGTTTATTACATTTTTATGGCGCATGGAAATAACACCATCCAATATAGGGGTGTGCCAAAGAGTATTCGGGAATTTGTTAAATTCTCCTTTTTTCAATAGCTTTTTTGATTGAAAGAATCTCCATATAGTCCATCAATTTACCCTCATTAACATTATATAGTAAAGAGACTTCTTCCTTATAAAAAAAAGATTATTTTCTATTTTTCGAAATAGACATCCTATGCTCTTTGATTCTATGTTGTAGACATCGGTCTGTCTGTCCTATATATGTAGTATTACAATTAATTTGATAAATCCCTGATTCGGAAAAGTTGGTGTTCCTTTATTCATTGTTCATCAACATCTTAGCTAAATTATTTCTGTTAACTGCTAAATAATTAATTCCCATTTTATGAAGACCATTAGAGATCCTACTAGTGAAACCTTTCATATAAGCCATTGAAAACCGTATTTTCTTTTCTTGATATAATTATTGATATAATTTTTTTTTCAAATATTGTGGTAAGTTTTTTATTAATCATTTTGTCAATGATTTCAGTTCTATAGCGCTATAGTTTTAATTATATTGACTTCTTTTCGGAAATTGACTTCGTCCAACGGGATGCTCAAAAGTCTATGAATTTATTATCCTGATACTCCTAGATCTTCTGCGAACATCCTTCAGAAGCTTTTTCAGCTTGTGTGAGTTAGGAGTTCAGTTGTGTTCTGGGTAGGCTTTGTTACTGCGATCTTGCGCCACTTTTAGGTCACAGCACTGTTAATTTTTGACCCAACAGTGAAATGGTGGCAGAAATTTCTTTTCCACCTGAACAGGATTCGAACCCGGACCTCCCGGTCATGAGCGCGATAATCTCCCACTGAGCTATCCACACGCATTTGCCATGACTGATTGGATTTTGAATGGATTATGGTATCAGTAGTAGTAGGTTTTCCAAAAATGTCCGAATTGGGCATTTATCATTAATTGTGATGATTTTATGCCTCATATATAGCACAGATAGACCGATGTTTACAACAAAGAATCAAAGAACATGATGTCTATTTTGCAAAACCAGAAACCGGTTTTGCCGAACATTGTATAGAAAATAATCATTTTTTAATGAGAAAAATGTCACTTTACTATACAATGTTAATAAGGGTGAATTGATGGATTATCTGGAGATTCTTTCAATCATAAGAGCCATTGAAAAAAAGGAGAATTTAACAAATTCCCAAATACTATTCGGCAACAGCCCTATATTGGATGCTGTTATTTCCATGCGTCATAATATATGCCCTTAGTGTTATAAAAGAACCTTTTCAATTTTTAAGTTTAGTTCCCTTTTGTACTCCTTTGAAGATGGTCGAAAGACCTAAACACGTGTCAGGATTCTGAATAAATTGTGAAACATAAAAACTGTGTGAATTTTTCAAATAAAATTGTTATGTTTATTAGGTCTTAGTTACAAGAAAGTACGACTTTCTTGAATTTAGTTCACAAAAAATGTATATGATCTGTCAGCGCTGAAGAGAATATTGAAGGTATCAGAAAAAATATTTTAGCCCGTTGCCAGAAGTTTTGTATTTGGAATCTTTCTTCTTTGCAATTTGTCCATACTATTTGAAAGAATAATCAGCATACCTATAAAGTAACTTTATAATTCACTTTGAGGTTATTCTGCAATAATAAGGTATAATTATTTCTTCCCTGAAATATCTATCCCTATGGCAAAAGATACAAAAAACTACAATTCTAATTTTGTTATTATCAATTGTAAAGGGCCATCTAGAGTTTACATTTTGAAGTAGCGGTTATTTTGAGTTTTGGGGAAGTTAAACATACGAGGAAAATCTAGTAGAAGTGAAATAACCTCACTGCAATTGTGAATCAATTTGTTCGTGAACGTCGAAAGTTTCTGCTCGCGTAGGTCAGCTGATCCACAATATCTGCTAATATTTATTCCTTTGTTTACACGTGAATCTTACCAGTTAGCGTATTGACATGTGAGCGTAGCTCTTTCACCAAGTGACTAGTAAGCAGTCTCTACAGTCTGCCCCAAGAGGCAGAGGGTGTGATAAGGGTTACGCCTTATCATCGCGCATGGCGAGAACCCTTCCGAAGAGATGAACCCAAGAGCTTCCACTTTGGGCTTCAGTGAAAAAGCTACAACCGTATGGCTGGTAGCAGTGAAGCACTATCCAACCTCTACTGGGTCTGCAAGGTCAGTACCCGAGTTGATTGGGACGCAACTCACACGCCGAAGTGGCGCCTGAATGCAGTCTCATGAACTAAGATAATCTCAAGATTGATGCCTCAATTTATCCTGTTACGAGCACCGTCAATCCGACCTGTACATCAAGACCCACGAAGTCTTTCAATTGATCCTGGTGTCAAGCACCATCGGACTAGCCGTATAGTCGAGATCCACAAACCCCAGAAACGTCTCACAATCTATCAAGGTTCAGGACAAGACTGGTCGAACCCTTAAGTCCCGCTAAACCCTGAAGCATTTCTCGAGAATATCCCGAACATAAGTGTCTGCGAACAGATAAAAGGAATATCCTCCTAGTCCAGCATGCGGGCTATCAACAACTTCCCCCTCGAGTCCAACAGCGATTGGGTCGTACGAATACTTCCCGAGAGCCTCCACCCTTCCAAGGTAACGCAGTATGCTACATAACGCACTCGGCCATTGGACAGCAAAATCCGGAGGTTGACTGCAATAGGATGGAGTACGTTAGTTTTAAGGGAGAGGCCCTGTGCTGCGACGGACTCTCTTGCCACTAAGTTTATCAACGCGGCTCAGCCCTCCATTCCACCTTACGATTCAATTCTCTTTTTTAAGTTGCATATTTCACTTCGCCAGTGAGTACGCGTCCTAAGACTTTTGAAGTTGGCAATAGGTCCGACCCGAAAGTTCATTTTTTGGTATAGGTATACGTATACATTTACACAACACTATAGATCCAATGTACATAATCCATATCTATTATAAGGATTAACTACATTATTGACTGCAGTCTGCAATTGTTGAAAAATTAAAAGAAAATTTAACGGCTCTTGAAATGTTCGTAATTTAGGTTTCGCAATGACAATAGTGACCTTATGCTAGCTAAAGCCGAAAGCAAGGACTTTATGCTTTTGAAATCAAATGCAATGCAAAATTTCTTAAATTTAAAGTAAAACTCATAACAATTACTACAGTGTCAAAAAAAAAAACAGGAATCGGCCAATGGAACACAAAATATGTATTATTCGTCCAAATTTATTGTACAGTTTTCAAAGTAAGGTCCTTCCGAGATAATACAATTACGCAATTGAATATTCCAATCATCTCTTTATGACTTCTATTCACTGATTTGGAGTGATAATTTGAGTTTTCAAAAGGGAACAAAGTAGAACAGAGACATATCAGGGAAATACGGAATTGTTGAGATTTTAGCAGCTTTGTGACTCGGTTATTTTTTAGGTCATCTCGATTGATTTTTGATGTCCTTTTCTACCCATTTGCACGTGTTTTGATAAAGTTAATTCACGTTAGCTTTATGTAAACATTTTCAAGACTTTCACGCACGAAATTCAACTTGCAATGACAGATTCTTTGTTCGATATTGAAGCACTGAAAACAAACTAAATGTCAGATGACGCGTGAGTATACAGAAGGGTTGTGCCAGCTCAGTGACAAAAAGTATTTCGACCATCCCTTTAAAGCGGGTTTCTAAATGATCAATTCCCAGTTCTTTCTAGAAATACTGTATCACCACATAAAAAAGGATTTATACTTATACGTTTCCTAATTCAGAGAATGTTGAAATATATACAACAAATGTCTTAATACAAACTACAAGTTTCCTAATTCATAGACTGTTGAAATTTCATCTTTCTGGGCAAAACATTCTTTGATACACGTTTCGGTGAGGTACTTAAATACTTTTCTTGAAGCTTGCTAAATGTCAGGAATTAAATGGTACACACTTCAGAAATTCTTCGAATTTCTGCCCGTTTAGCGAGATTGCCCAACAAATTCACACCATTCGTCGATTAAGCGAGAACGAGGAATACTTTGGTCCGTTTCATACATTTCATTATCTTCTAAAGTGTTTTCACAGTTAACTGAATCTACAAGAAGTCTGAAATCGCAGATGGTATATGCAGCAATGAAATTTAATAGGAAATATCATCGAATTCCTTTCAGTCCTTCGACGATGTTAAACCGGCAGAGCTGATGCCGTCTTGTTGCTTGAACGACCATAATGATTGCTGTTATAAGTGACTTACCGTCCGACAAAGAAGCTGCTAAATGTCACATCTGGTGAAGGACAAGAATCAACTTGTCAAATGTTTGCAATAAAGGAAGAATACCGGTGACTTGTATTCTTGTTTCTTCGTTCATAAATAACTTTTATGTGAAAATTGAATCTTATTAACATGGAGTAATTGAATTTGAAGGTTTTAAGAGATTATCATAATTGAAATGCTTTGAAGTGTGGCCATAAATAAAAATCACTCAAACTATCCATTTATTTAATGAAAATAGGCATCAGAGATTACCAAAAGCCGACTTTGTTTTGATATTATGATCAGTTTTAATAATATTCTGGATGATAAAATGCAACGACCCGTTATGACAAATTGAACACCAATCAAAATGATTTTCGTTACGGCTGTGTAAACATTTTGAATTTTCGTTTTGGATTTTTACGTTTCCTGATCGAGTAATATCTACGAATACTACAAATTTGTGGTCCCCCAGATCACTTGATTCATCTCCAATTGATTTTTTTCTATGGGGGTATGTGAAAGCATCTATCTATGGACATGACTTCGGCAGAGCTTCGAATCTTCATGAATAAAGGTTGAAAATTATTCAACTTTGTGGCAACAAACTCAGAGATATGATATTATCTCTGTATAATAGATTTAGCGATTGTTTAGCTCACCACGTTGGGTTATATTAACCCTTAATACTTACATTGAATTTGTGAGCTTCTGTTCCGAAGTCAGTGAGTGAACTCTTAATGTCATGTAAATATCGGGTGTTAGAGTGATAGAACTTTCGATAGCGATAACTGTGATTTGACAGAAGGCAGAAGCCATGTTGTTTTGACATTTCCGTTCAGTAAGCATTGACAAATTATCATGGAAAGACTCACGCCGCAACAACGTTTACAAATTGTTGAGATTTATTTTGAAAATCAGTGTTCTATTCGCCAAATTTATAACGCACTTCGTGAAATTTATGGTTTACATAATCGTCCATCAGAGTAGCTTATTCGTCGAACTATCGATAGATTTCGAACAACATTTTTTCTCTATTTTCTCTACTCGATGCAACAACAACGACAAGACAAAGAACTGTACGTACAGAAGAAAATATCGCTGCTGTAAGTCATAGTGTTAATGATGATTCAGATTTGTCTATTCGTCATTCACGTTCACAAGAAATTGGACTCTGTGCGTCCACCACATGGAAAATTATGCGTAAAGATCTTGGTCTACACCCATACAAGATCCAACTGGTTCAAGAACTAAAGCCACTTGACCATAATAAGCGTCGTTTGTTTGCTGATTGGGCCCTAGAACAGCTTGAAGTTGATCCACTTTTTTATCGTAAAATTGTGTTTAGTGATGAAGCTCATTTCTGGTTGAACGGCTATGGGAACAAGCAAAATTGCCGTATATTGGAAACAATCCTCAAGAAGTCCTGCAGGTTCCATTGCATCCTGAAAAATCCACTGTATGGTGTGCTTTACAGGCTGGAGGCATCATCGGTTCATATTCCTTTAAAAACGATGCTGAGCTAATGTTATAGTGAATGGTGCTCGTTACAGATTGATTATTTGTTTCAAGATTTTAATGGTATCGACCCAGAAGTGTTTTGGTTCCAACAAGATGGTGCTACACCTCATGCTCCTACCGTAACAATTGAATTGTTGAAAGAAAGATTTGGCGATAACATTATTTCGAGAAATGGTCCAATTAATTGGCCTCCAAGATCATGCGACATAACTCCACTGGATTATTTTCTTTGGGGTTATGTCAAGTCATTGGTTTATGCTGATAAACCAGAAACAATAGACGCTTTGGAAGAAAACATAACTGTTATTGATTAAATAAGGCCGGAATTACTTGAAAAAGTGGTACAAAATTGGTCTGGAATGCGGTTCCTCAGAGCTAGCCGTGGTAGAGATATGCCGGAAATTATTTTCAAAACATAAATTTCATAAAATTATCTTTCAAATAAATAAAAAATTGGCTTAAATCTTAATCTACATGTGTTTTATTTCAATTTAAACTTCTATCACTCTAAAAAAAAACACCCAATATGTAAACATTTCAATATTTGGTTGTTAACAGTACATTCTAGAATCTTTATGGTTAACAACCAAATAGTGTAAGCAATAACAATTCAATATTAATACTTTGCAGCAGTTAAAAAATTATATAAACTTTAGATTTTTAATATAGATTACATTTCCTAGAAAAGTATACTTTAAATAATAATTCAAGGAACCAAATATAAACTCAAGCTGTATTTGAAGTTTAATAAATCTAAATTAACTTTTTAATTCCATGAGCACACGATTAAGTTGGCACTTTCATTTTCTTATTCGATTTTTAAATTTTACATATTCCGAAAAGCTTAAAATCTCAAAAAACCTTTTTCACTGTTCCATTCCAAAAATTTTAAACTCAAATTGTTTCAAGGTTCATAAGGTAAATCTTTACAGAAGGCCTCGAGAAATGCGCAACTTTATTGCGTTGGCTGTAAAACCTCGCAACGTAGAAATTGCACAAAAAATAATAAAATCAGAGGAATTCTTGAAAGGACCGAAAAAACGTCAAATACTTACCTGGTAACTAAAAATTTGCATAATAGTATTCATATTGGAGAATGTCGGCAACTTTCAGGTTCTTGATGGAAAAATTTTTAGGATGTTTATGACTATTAGTTTTCAGAATCTGTTATGTGTTCCCATTATAGTTTTTTCTGAAGATATGCCAGTAATTTTGTTATGGTTTGCTTTCCTACTTTCCAATAACACTATACCTAGAATTTATCACTGGAATAATTTGCTTTGATAAAAAACATTAACAAATAAGGAAAATATAAAACATAACTTCCTTTGTATATCACCTTTTTATGGCAAAAAACAGTTCCCAGTTTCAATAAATTCGGATTATTCACGGATTTTTGTATTTTGTACCGATTTAATCTTATTCATCTATCTTTTTCACAATTTTTATTGTTATTTAATACAAAAATTATTTCGCTATCACAGTAGCATCATCAGCTTTTGAATAAAGTTATTCAAAATGTAAACCTGCCTGATGATGCTACTGTGATAGCGAAACAATTGTTGTATTAAATAACAATAAAAATTATGAAAATCAGAATAACCTTATTTAATATTATTTTATATGGATTTTCATCAAGTGAAGACTAATTCAATTCAATACCTAGGATGAAAGATTTCAAAAAGAAATATTACATGATTTTTCCAGCCCTTCAGTAATAATAATCAAAAAACTTGTTCAAAAATATTGGGTGATTTTAATAGAAATCAAAAATGGAACTGATTTTTTAGTATTTCATTTAATTAAAAATCTTTGTGCTTGGCTACAAAAAATTTTAATCTTTACTATGAATTCCAGTTCACGTTATGAAATGTATAGATTTCAAAAATCAAATAAAAAAATCCGAAAATTCATGAAACTTGGTACAACAATTGTATGCTGTCCAACAATGATCCTTCTAAATTTTTAATTAAATCATTTCACTCTGAGCGATGACAATAACGTTCAATTGTTGAATTGAATCAATCTTTACTTGATGAAAATCCATATTAAATGATATAAAATAAGGTTATTCTGGTTTTTACAAATTTATATTGTTATTATAATATAACTATTGTTTCGCTATCACAGTAGCAACTTCAGGTAGGTGGTATCTTACATTTTAGAATAAGTAATATTATTACTTATAATTTTCAATTAATTATTAATTAGTTGACAATAACGTTTGCAATTTCAAACAGATATAACTTGAAAGTTTATATTATTTTCTATTAAGAAATAGTAAAGCTTTGTGTAAAATTTTCACCATTTACCTATTAATTACCTCAGTGAAATAATTACTTATTGCCTGAAATTCACTCCACTTTTTTTACATTTTTTTTTCAAGAATTCAATAACGCGTTTTTTATATTGATAAAAGTTATAATCATCTTTTGTTTTCTGTATTATTGGGCTTTATATCATGAAATATATTTTCAATTCATACAAGAATTCATTATATTCTTGATTATGTTAATGGATGCTTATACTACAATTTTAATTTCGTTTCAGATTACGCCAGTACTATTTTCAGGTATGTGGTAACACATTCAAATAAAAAATCTAGAAAAGCACTGACCTGCAGTCTGGAGCTTATACGCGCTCTTTCTGAAGTCCATTTCCCCTGAAAATTAAAAATCTTAGAATTACTTCTTAATGCAGCTATATACTCTGAATAAAAACAGAGATTCTGTCTTCTATCATTCGAAAGGCAAAGAAACTTCATATTTTGCAATTTTAAAACTGCTCTCCTGACGTTTCTCATGAATATGAAACATTCATGATAAAAAGGTTTCATCCTCCGATTTACATATTGGCAAGAAAAATAAAATATATTACACAAAACTTATCATATAAGAAAAAAAATTAAAAATTCACGTAATATATCTTCACAAAATTATACAGGAGCCTTTGTGTCCTAATTTTACATCTGAGTACTAAATTTGAACTCCATCGGATTTGAACTTTCGAAATTATTCAAAAAATAGAATATGCACAAAACTAAAACATTTAATATTTAAGCAAAGTAGTTCAAAAAACTTTCCGATCATACAAGGTCCTCTCCAATAAGAGTGTGTAAAAAAAGTATTTCACAAATGTTACCAGTGAAAAACTACATGGCTTGTCATAAGTAAAAGAAATTTTTCACATATAAATAATTTATATAAAAATGTTATGATTTGTCAATATTGCAAAATTTAATAGACGAAAAAGAAAAATTTATATCTTCATATGAATACATAAAACAATTTATTGTAAACATTTCAAGTTAAACATGTTCAAAAGATCTTCAAATCTATAGAGAGTTTTTCCCAGTCGTTAGCATTTTACTTTTCGACTAAACACTAGTAGACTCAATCATTTCATGCTGTCAAGAAGCTTGCTATTATTAAATTGATGATGAAACCTGATGTGTTTGATATACTTTCCTCATATTTAACGGCATATAAGAAAAAAACAAACTTGCACATCAGGTACTAGTAATCGTTGAGTACACTCAGCTTGAGAATTTGGAAACAATACAAACTGATAAAACATACTATTTGAAATGATGATATTGATATCTATTCCCGATATAACTATATGTGATAAACATTTTAAAACATTTCCTATTTCGTCACTGAATGAAAAGTCCTTAGGATCTGAAATGTTTTGTTTTATAATGAAGCTGTTCCACAGAAATGTCCAGAGGAAGATTTTCAATTAATAACTCTGTGAATACCGGAACTGGAAACCATTTTCTCTTTTGGTATTCTTCGTTACTGAAGATTCGATGTTATGGTGGTAAATTCGCTTCTTCCCTGACCTGATGGAAGTATGATTCTTATTCCAATTTCCCAGAATATTAGCCTGTAATCTTTTATTATTCTTTTTCCTTTTAATTTTTTGTTCAATAGGAGAAAAAGAAGGGTATAAGTCTTTGTGATGTAATGTAGGTAGCTTTTTTACTTTTTAGAACGACACCCATTATATCTCTATACCATTTTTGCCTGAACTAACGTCCTCTTTAACTCAGCTTTATTCGTCTCCATACCCAATACCTGCAATTCCTAATTTTAAGGTCGATTCTAACTATACCTCTGGCTTATCTATCAACACACAGGAAGACCATAAAACTATTAAGTTGTCCAAGAGGACACCCCAAGTATTCACTATTATACAAATTACTGGAAATAGTGGCAATTATGCTAAAACTGTTTATTTCTTGTGAAATAATTGTGTACCAAATTATACAAGTAACATTCCGCCAATTAATAGAAGATGTGCCCCTCTTCAGCTTTAATAACAACTTCTATACTTTTTGAATGGATTCCACTACTTTTTGACAAAATTTAGAGTTTCTCTCATCCAAACCCGAATAATTGTTTCTATAATCTTTTTTTCGTAATACAGTCGATTTTGTGAAGTCTAGCTTTGTAGATGGTCAATAAATGAGGTTGAGAACGGGTGAATACTCGTACCATTTTAGAATAGTTATCTTTTTATCCTAGAAATGGCAGTGAGCAGAGTTCTGTTGAAGAATTGCTTCTCCTTAAGTTAGCACTTTGGAGATCTTTGTATAAATTGTGTTCCAACATCTATTTTTATTTTAAGTAATACTCATGTCTTCTATTGGCACTAAAGATTCAAATGCTCTCCATGAAAAATACTTCCAACACGGTTTTTTTGATATGATCTGGACCCATGTTTTTTATTTTGAGGCCTCCTGAAGAATTCAGAGCATTGCCCCTGACCTACGAAGTGAGTTTCATTCGCAAATTATACCTTTTCCAGTCATCTGTAGTCCAGTTGGAGTGCTTTCTAACCCGGAACAGCCTTTATTTATTCATGCTGTTAAAGAGAAATTGTTTTTCTTTATTCGGATAGAGCTCCTACTAGATTGCAAAAGTCTTCTGGTGACATATGAATAATGAATTATCACGCCTGAAGCTGCTCAGCCTTGTTTCAGGTCGTTACTAGTTTTTCTTGGGTTAAACTTGCTCTGTCTTAGCATAAAACTATCGTTCCGTGTCGTCGTCTTTCTTTTTCTTTTACAGATGCCCAATCTCTTACTTCAAATGATCCTTCGTCAGAATATTGCTTACTGCTTCTTCACTCAAGTTTCACTTGTTCACAGTTCTGTTGAAGCATTGCTTTTCCTTAGTTTGGCACTTTTCGAGATCTCTGTTCAAATGGTGTTCCAACATCGATCGATTTTTATTCTTAATTGATACTCATGTCTTCGATTGGCGTTAAAGATTCAAATACTCTTCATGAAAAACACTCACAACACAGTTTCTTTAATATGACCTGGATGAGTTTCATTCGCGAATTAGACGTTTTCTAGTCATCTGTAGTCCAATTGGAGTACCTACTGAACCAGAACAGCCTCTATTTATTCATGCGGTTAGTTAGAAATTGTTTTTCTGCATTCGAATAGACTTCCTACTAGATTGCAATAGTCTCCGACGGACAATTGAGTCATGTTTTGTCACGCCTGATGCTGCTCAGCCTTGTTGCAGGTCGTAACTTGTTTTTTTGAATTAAACTTACTCTATCTAACCATAAAACTATCATTCCTTGTTTTCGTCTTTCTTTTTCTTTTACAGTTGCTCAATCTCTTCACTTCAAATGATCCTTCGTCAGAATGTTGCTTACTGCTCCTTTACTCAAGCTTTACTCTGGCGCAATCTCTCCTTGTGATATGTGTTCACTCAACGTGGAAAACTTTTCAAGATTTTTGGGTACGATATTCATCCCAAAAGTAGACTAGACACTAATCACTATCAGCTTTAAATAATGAAACAATTCCAGGTACTCTGTGGAAAACAAGCAGCTGAGTAATAGGTTACGTTTTTAATGTTTTTATATATCTTCAAACAGTGGAGACACTTGAAGGCACCTGTATATGAGCATAAACCTCGAAGTATGCAATATTTTAAGGAAGCTATTCGCGTGGAAATCATAGCAATCGACAGAGCTAAGCAAAAGAGCGTGGCGGCTAACTTCCAAGAATGGCTTCAGAGGTGCATTACTGATCATGGCCACCATATGTCAGATGTTGTTTACATGAAAAGAAGTATTTTAATGAATTATTGAAAAACGTCTTCATCACTGCCTCATCCTGCATTTTTGTCATTCACAATTTAATTGGTGACAAGGTATTCTCTGTTTATACAGTGTGGAACTAACCATCAGCATGACCAATTGTCCAACGTCCACTTCGAAATGAGGGTTCCACTGAAACAACACATGTGAGAATCCAACTGAAGCACAGGTTTCAAGTTTTAACTGCACCTCAGAACTACGGATTGCCTCCCATTCTTCGCATTTTTGCGGAAGAGAATACAGTTGTACGAGGTTATAATTAGCGAACTGCAGACGGAACCGTCCCACCTCTTATTGACGTGTCAACTGGTTTGATTGAAAGGACAGAAAGTTGAAGGATTACAAATGGTCACAGATTTATGTGCCCATACACGGCGAGACAGAATCTGGTTAGGTTAATTCAAAAGTTGGAATATGGATTAAGTTTCCTAAGAGAACTGAAATATTTCAACTAATATGAATAATAGCAAATTTCTTCACTTTTTCACTACTATTTTCTATTATTCGAAAGCCACTAAACGATAAGAATCGCGTAGAAATAAGACTGGATTAGACATAAGAATCCTATTGTACTACAGTGTCAAAAAAGTATAGGAAATCGGTCAATGAATCACAAAATATTATTATTAATCCAAATTCATTATATCGCCTTCAAAGTAGGCAATACATTCACGGCAATGTTTAATCCAATAATCAAAACATTCTTTAAACGTATTTCAAGAATCGACTTCATTAATCGCCTCGATTTCTCTTTTATATCTTCGGCGCGGCCTTCTTAAACACAAGGCGTGAACAAAGAAATTTTCATTCACTCATTATGGGAGTCCAATATTCATTCTATACAGACTTGCTATATTAGCGTCCGTATTGAAAATAATCGTTTCAAAATACACGAAATGTTTGAAAGAGAGCGAATCTTACGGGGCAAATAAAGAAATGGTTTTTCCGCGTTTATCAAGGGAAGAGCTATTGCGTTATCAACTCGCCCAAATGTCTGTAATTTTTCCCCAACAGATCGAAGAGTTGAGAGTTATGCCAAGGGATGCATTGAATCACTTGGCTGAAGCACTTGGTTTTCCATCATCAAGTCAGAAGCCACTGAGTTTTCGAGAAAAAGTTTTCTTCGAGGTATTGACTTGCACCAAATTTCGTTAACTCCATTCATTGATTTTTTTACTTTTCGTCCAGGGAATCTATCTGTTGGTATCTATGGAGGTTTGTCACTGGTAAAAGAAGACAGAAGTGTACTATAATCCACGAAACTTATAATGTGGTTCTCGGTCGTACTGAGAAGATCGTGGGCGACAAAACTGAGCCTTGCGGCAATCCTGCGCTCACGTTGAAACCACGGGAATTGACACCATCCACCACCACATGAATGTTTCCTTGGTGAGGAAAAACTATTCACGCAGTCGCAAAGACTCTCTGGAAAACAATACGAAGATAGCTTATTGAGAAGAGCCTTATGCCAGACATGATTGAAAGCCTTGGATATGTCCAGAGCAACTGAACTAGATTCTCCAAATATTTGAAAAAAAACCCTAAACAATTAATAGAATTTTGAGCGAATTAATAATGAATTCACATCATACTGTACTATCGTTATAGGGTACAACAGGGATTCTGAAGGTGAGCGTTCATCGGATTTTGCAAAACATAAATGGTAAATAGCGTCTTGAAGAAGTACGAGTGCAATCACACAATGCCTAAGGGACACTGTTTGGACCAACAAAAGCAACGAAGACCCGATTTTTAAAAAAGGTCAAAGGACCTATGAGCAGATATGAAGCTCAGGCATAAGACAAGGATTTAACATGAATTCAGGAGAGGAGCTATTAAACCAGTCAACTTCATTCTACATTATAAATGGTGACTAATATTATACTGGATGGCTGTTTGAATTTTCCCACACCCTTTCTTACTGTCTAGCATTCTCCTGCAAGCTTAACTCAGACTCTACATCGTCAGTATGAAAATGTTAAAGCGAGTGTATGTCTGCCTTACTGGTTGATAGGCTGTTTACGACATTTCATAGCATGTGAGAACATTTCATAACAACTGGAACAATAGCTCTACTTGTTAATGCATTATAAACTTCGATTACACTCAGCCGCTTCCACCGCTACTCGCGCTGCCCAAAGATTTCGCAGAAATACTTCTGCGGCAGTATCGACAGGCAGTGAGTATTCTGTGCTCCATCACATCTCTCGCGATCAAGTTTTGGCGCACGACGAAATTGCAGCCACAGCACTTTGTCTCGTTAATTTGTATAAATACGTCTTGAAAACATACGTGGGCCCCATATCGAACGCAAACCAAATTGGTTGGTCCACATCATCTGTGCCTAATGCAGATTCAAAAGGGTTCTGTTTCCTGTTCTTGAGAAGAGGCCAAAATGTAGACATAAGTGATTTTTTCCTAGCTTTCAGTTTCTCGATTTGAATATCTCCCATATTCTGACCAGTTTTTCCCCAAGCATCACGCACTTTGTGCTTGAGTTGGTGATTTTTATCTCTGCTGTCCCAAATTTCTATTTCAGTATCAAGAAGTTCTGAAAAGGTTATAATTTTATCGTTACTCCACACTGCCGGCATTTGAGAAGACATTGCCGGCCCTTCGACTTCCGCACCTTCGTGGTGAAGGGCCAAGGCTCCCCGAATTGGCGGTTGAAGAACCGCCAATTCGAGGAGTAGCGGTATAGACATGAGAAGTGAAGTGATTACATTCTTACGTTGCCCATTACCCTGCTTCCTACCGTTGAGTGTAATTGAGCTAATAAATCCTATATTCCGCGAATGGTTTCCGTAACCTGTAGCTCCCTGGATCACTACAGAAACCATGCACGAGTCTCTCACCGAGCGTCTGATCCACCTGTTGCAACTTCCATAGTTCCCATTCCTACAGGTGGTCGGTGCGAGGGCTCCAGTGACGTCCGCATCCGGGGACAGGGGGAAACCTCGAGTCGAGAGCAATCTCGTGTCTGGCTCGAGGCCTGATCACACGTGCCGATCGCGTCACGCTCGCGACTGTGGGAAAGCCCCGCCCCGTCCGCGGGTGGCGATCTCTCAAAGTGCCGATGTCCCCGTCTGCCCCCGCACGAATGACCGACCAGGCAAGAGCGGACTCTCCTGCGTGAATCAGATGAGATGCGAAGGTTATCTGATTCGAACTCTGTGCGACCGCAGTGCTGAATCACGAACTGCGCGACTGCCTGTTTACAGGGTGACGCTCGGAACTTCGGCAACCGGATATCGCTCACCTTGGCGTCTACCTCGAGAAGTTCAACATTACCTTCAGATTCTATGAATTCACGTGTGGCGCCACCCTCTCTTCATGAAGTGAAGGGGTGTAATATACACGGTGTCTACCTTTAAAAGAGCCAAACTTCAAGGGGAGATCATACAAGTTATTTGCAACAAAAAATGTCATATAAAAATGGTCGAAATGTTGATGGTTATTCTTCAATTTAACATTTCTTGATTTCACGAAATATTTCAAGTTTTTCCATAAAATCATCTATACTTCAGTTGTCCTTTCAGCCTCATCAAATTTGACCACCTACCTGGAAACTGCATTAAATTTGCTACAAGATAAGAAGATCTGTGTGCCAAAAAATTCTCATTGCGAGCGTGGTAAGGAGAAGAATATTACGATTCTGAAGTGAACAAAATCAATCATAGTTCTTCAATGGTTTTATCGATGAAAAATAATTAATTCTAGACATGTTTCCAGAAAAAATTCCTCATTTAGTGTGTTTTCGAATGACATCAACTATTGTGCTAGCTGCTTGTCCTCTGCCATTATATCATGGCTGAGAAGAAAACAACGAAAAGTTGAAATATTCCAAACCTAAATTTTCCCTATCTTGAAGCTCCTTGAAATTGAATCTCAAAGTAAACACTGAATTAAAAATCTGACAGTTTCTTCTTGTAATTTTGGGTATTAGTACATTTTCTTGAAGTCACGTAGATTCCATTACTGAGCAGCCAATCATTTGAAACCAGACATTTTGTCTGTTAGCCAGGGGCATTTCATCCAATATGTCTGTTAAGCTGCTTTGGATTAATGTAATGAATCCTTCAGCGTTGAGGCAAACGGGAAGTATTACTGGTCCGAAAAGTTCACCTCTTAACTCATGTTTGAAATGAGAAACAAGAGTCACATGGAGTTTTCCAATTTTCTATGCATGGCTACTTCGACCACCTTCTCTGATTTGGAAATTACCAAATACCCAAAATTTTTAAGCGACAGAAACTGTCAGATTTTGAATTCAGTCTTTACTTTGATATTCAATCACAAGGAGCTTCAAGATAAAGCAAATTTAGGTTTGGAATATTTCAACTTTTCGTTGTTATATTCTTTGCAATGATATTATGGCAGAGTACAAGCAGCTAGCACAAAAATTGATATATCATTCGAAAGCACACTAAATGAGGTATTTTTTGCTGAAAAGAAAACATGTCCATAATTAAGGATTTTTATCGATGCAACCATTGGTAAAATATGACTGACTTTATTCACTTCAGAATAGTGATATTTATCTCCTTATCACACCCGCTATAAGAATTTTTGGCACACAGAACTTCTTACCTTGAAAATTTAATGCCGTTTCCAGATATGTAGTCGAATTTTATGAGGCTACTAGGATAATTGAAATATAATTGATTTTATGCAAAAACTTGAAATATTTCGTGAAATTAAGAAATGTTAAATTGAAGAATACCATTCAACATTTCGACCATGAGTAATATGACATTTTTTACTGCAAATAACTTGTACGATCTCCCCTTGAAGTTTGGATTTTTTAATAGTATAAGATTGACAACAAGGTAATTGGAGATTTTAAATGTAACTAAAGTTGTATTTCTTGTGACTGACTTTTGTCAATATTCTTAGAAACCAAACTTAGTCAATTACTTAAACAATGTTTCTTTATGTTTAACCGCACGAGGAGAGGGAAATCTATGTTACCTAGTTGGTGACCCGAACGAAAAGTTGTGTCCTGTTTCTCGTCTCGAACTGTTGAAAATTATACAATGAAGGTGATTGAAACATGTACCACAACCAGGCAGTTCGGTGGATGAAGGACTTCTGATGAACAGAAGTTCTCGGAGTTGTTTATATATCTGCATAGACATTTGATAATATCCATAGAACAAGCACAAATAGGTTAACTCTCCGTCTAACGATTGCTGTTATAGTTGCGCAGTCAATCAGTCTTAGTACTCTTTTCTGGGTGGAATGGGTGTTGAGATTCCAACAAGGAAGTTCTGATCTGGGCTTTATACAGTAGAAAAACCTGATCTACAGAGAAAAATTTCCTAGTCTTGAACAAGTATCTCAGTTTATTCACAGCAGACTTTGCAATGTCAGTCACATGTTTCCTCCAAAAGAACGAAGTGTTGACGGCCATGCCAAGAAGATGTATGGAATCACTTGTCTGGTTTTCCATCATCAAGTCGAAAGTCAGGAATTAAGTTATTCGAGAAAAAGGTGTTCATTTATCTTTTTGAGATCTCCGTTCGGGGAGTTGATTTGCTGGAATCTTGAGGTGAAACTCAACAGCGCTTGAAGGTTTACCACTGGTGAAAGAAAACATCTCGATCGTACTAAGAAGATCGTTTATGTGGTTCAGAAATGGGACGGACGACAAAAAAAGGCTTGGGGCGCTCAAGTCGTTGGAACTAAGAGAATCGACACCATCCATGACCACATGAATGATCCTGTTGGTGAGGAAACTCTTCATCCAATCCTACAAACTCCCAGGAAAACCATTCGAAGATAGTTTATTCAGAAGATCCTTATGCCAGACAGAACCGAAATTTTGAATATTATTATTATTTTTTTATTATCCTGATTCTCCCAGATCTTCTGTGAAGATGCCTCAGAAGCTTTTTCAGCTTGTGCGAGTTAGGAGTTCAGTTGTGTTCTGAGTAGGCTTTGATACTTACGCTACTTCAGGATATAGCACCGACACCCGGCCAACTAGAAAATTTCTTTAACACCTGAACAGGATTCAAACCCGCGACCTTCCGGTTACGAGCCCTATGCTCTACCACTTAGCTGTCCGCACTAATATGTTCAGGGCAAACGACCTCCATAGCGCTCAATAGTCATTATCCACACTTGCGTCACATAGCTAAGGAGGTCACCTGTCGATCGGTGTTCACGAAAGCCATATCGCTTTTCACTCTTTGCTCTCCAGGTATCTTCTAACAATTTCGAGATTTATAACTGCTTCCATAACTTTCGAAAAAATTTATATTATTGCTATTGGGCAGTAGTTTGATGAAAAACTTTTTCTCCTTCTTTGTTATAGGCTGCACTCTTGCACTCTTCCTTGAATAAGGAAAAATATCTTATTTGTATGACACTAGTTAACATCTCACAGAGAACAGGGCTAGCTCTGCTGAACACTTTTTCAATACAATGGCAGAAATCCCGTCTGGTCTAGTTGCTTTCTTCTAAATGAGTCCACCAGGCACTCGACGAATGATCTGTGGTCTGAATTATGTATACCTTATCCTGGATTAAACAATCTGAATTTTTGGAGGTTCCCAACAAAATGTTTCGATAGTCAAGTAAACAGGGAATATCTGCGTAAGAGATCGGCTTTAGCTTATGGTGAAGTTGCGAGTGGAACATCTTCTATCAGAGGGAGAAAACTTGAATGACAGAAGTTGTTGCCAATTTTCACTGCCAAACTGGCGCGATTCACTAGGACAGTCTATAAGCTTCTTGGTTATTCTTGAAAAAAAAATCGAAGACGATGAATTATAGACATTACTCCGAGATCCGAGACTAATCGAAGAGAAGTTTGCACTTACGTTGGGGGTGATCCAACAGAAAGTGTCTGTATGTTTGAAATCTATGGGCCTGTTTCAAAAGCAAGGCAATTGGGTTCATAATGATCGAAACCAAGTTATCTGGAAAGATGATTATTTTCTTGTGAGCAGCTGCTTTAAAGGCAACTACACTACACTGGGTAGTGACTGGTAACGAAAAGTGGATCTTCTAACGGGTGTTTTTTTTTAGAGTGATAGAACTTTGAATTGAAATAAAACACATTTAAATTGATATTGAAGCCAAATTTTTTTTTACTTGAAAGAATTTTATGACATTTATGTTCTAAAAATAATTCACGGCATATGTCCACCATGACTAGCTCTGAGAAACCGCATTCGCCCAGACCAATTTTGGACCACTTTTTGGAGTAATTCAGACATTATTTCATGGAAAACACGAGTTATGTTGGCTTCCAAAGCGTCTTTTGTTTCTGGTTTATCAGCATAAACCAATGACTTGACATAACTCCAAAGAAAATAATCCAGTGGAGTTATGTCGCTTGATCTTGGAGGCCAACTTATTGGACCATTTCTCGAAATTATGTTATCGCCAAATCCTTCTTTCAATGAATCAATTATTACGGTAGCAGCATGAGGTGTAGCATCATCTTGTTGGAACCAAAACACTTCTGGGCAGATACCATTCAAATTTTGAAACAAATGATCATTGATCATCGATCTAACGAGCACCATTCACTGTAACATGAGCTCCAATATCGTTTTCAAAGAAATATGGACCGATGATGCCTCCAGCGTGTAAAACATAACCATACCGTGCATTTTTCAGGATGCAGTGGAACCTGCAGAACTTCTTGAGTATTGTTTTCACTCCATATACCGCAATTTTGCTTGTTGACATAGCCGTTCAACCAGAAATGAGCTTCATCACTAAACACAATTTTACGATAAAAAAGTGGATCAACTTCAAGCTGTTCTAGGGCCCAATCAGCAAACAAACGACGCTTATTATGGTCAAGTGGCTTTAGTTCTTGAACCAGTTGGATCTTGTGTGGGTGTAGACCAAGATCTTTACGCATAATTTTCCATGTGGTGGATGCACAGAGTCCAACTTGTTGTGAACGTCGACGAATAGACAAATCTGGATCATCATTAACATTATGACTTACAGCAGCGATATTTTCTTCTCTACGTACAGTCCTTTATCTTGTTTGTTGTTGTTGCATCGAGTAGAGAAAATGTTGTCCGAAATCTATCGATAGTTCGACGAATAAGCTGCTCTGATGGACGATTATGTAAACCACAAATTTCACGAAGTGCTCTATATAAGTTTGGCGAATAGAACACCGATTTTGAAAATAAATTTCAACAATTTGTAAGCGTTGTTGCAGCGTGAGTCTTTACATGATCATTTGTCAATGCTTACTGAACAGAAGTGTCAAAACAAACATGGCTTCTACCTTCTGTCAAATCACAGTTATCCCTATCGAAAGTTCTATTACTCTAAAAAAACACCGGATACAACTTCAAGAAAAAAATGATACGGAGTATTTTGTTGGAATGCAATTTGTTATTTACGAATAAAAATAGATACTTTCGTCATGGAATCCTAGCCAAATTCCTTGAAAATGTCGTAAATCCAATCTCGTTCTTTTTGCTGTTTGTTTTTCCACTCCTCCCCACCATCCCTTGAGCAAGGCTGAGCGCAAAAAGAGTACCCTCGGTGGAATCACCCTGTATATTCCGTAACTCTTTCCTCCATATATAATGGAGGTCACATGCCTACGTGAGACGACATCTCACATGTAGTGGCGAGCCTATGGAGATGCATTTCTACCGTGGGATAGTGCCTCTCGCTGCCCAGCATCTCGTCTTTTATCTTTTGTTCCTTTTTCCGCCACGCCGCATGACGTAGGCGCTGAATATTAATGACTTCGCGGATCTGATTCAGATTCGAGCCGATGCCAATATGAAATCATTCTGTTCGTGTTGAACCACAGAAGAATGCTTTACTGCGACGAAATTGAACTGAAATATTTAATTGTCTCGGTCTTCACTTGGCGGAAACTGGAATTTAAAATTGAAAAACAATTTTTAAACGAATAAGACATAATCTCTACATCATTAATCTTTTATTGGAGTTGCAAGCTTGCGTCCATTTGTTCACATGCGTGTCCGATTTTTTTAGAAGTAGAAACAAGCGTGGATCCAAGGGGATGGTCATGAGGGTCATGATCCCCCCCTGGGCTGAGTCTAGATTAACTAGTGATAATTTTTCTTTGAATATCAAAACAGATTTAATCTGTAAGTCTTCTACATTTTTAATTTCAAAAAAATTTCTTAAAAAATTTTAAAATTAAATCGATGTCTAATAATAAGCACTGCTTACATTTAATAGACGTATAGAATTCAAACTTCACTATACAATATCAAATGGAATAAAAAACTCAACAGAAATAAATTATTAATTAAAATTAAAAATAAGTAATATCGAATGTTTCGTTCCAAACATACGCACCTGAACTCGTCAGAAAGGCCGTGGTACGTATGTTTTGCCTTTGACAAACATTCGACATGTTTCTGGTCTTATATTTATGAAAACTAAATCTTTTTAAAAAATACACAACATAATTTTAAGAACTTCTCCAAAACTAATTTATTTGAAATATTTAATATGTTTAAATAGTTAAATAAGTTACTTACAAAAACTCTCAAAAACATGCAGCACATCCTCAAAAACAATTAGAATTCAGATAAGGTCAGTTCAACTTTACATTTATAATATAAATTCAATTAAAAATAAATAAACTTATAATCTTACCAAACAATTTCTGGAAACTGTGAATGCAATTAAAACTAGGTAGGTACCTCTAATATCCAAGGTAATCTATGTTCTATGCTAAACACAGAAATCAATCAATGTTTGTAAGGCATATTATGGCCTTCATTAAACAAGTAAAAAACTGCATCTTATTATTTTATTTTATATATAATATATAATCATATTAGGTTTTTGAATAATGAAATTTATTAAATAGTTTCCATTGGTTTAATGAAGGCCATAAAATGCCTTACAAACTTTGTGTGATTTCTGTGTTTAGCATAGAAAATAGATTACCTTGGAAATAAGATGTACCTACCTAGTTTTAATTGCATTCACAGTTTCCAGAAATTGTTTGGTAAGATTACAAGTTAATTTATTTTTAATTGAATTTATATTATAAATGTAAAGTTGAACTGACCTTATATGAATTCTAATTGTTTTTGAGGATGTGCTGCATATTTATGAGAGTTTTTGAAATAACTTATTTAACTATTTAAACATATTAAATATTTCAAATAAATTAGTTTTAGAGAAGTTCTTAAAATTATGTTGTGTATTTTTGGAAAAGATTTAGTTTTCATAAATATAAGACCAGAAACTAAACATGTTGTCGAATGTTTGTCAAAGGCAAAAGATACGTAGCTCGGCCTTTCTGACGAGTTCAGGTGCGTATGTTTGGAACGAAACATTCGATATTACTTATTTTAATTTTAATTAATAATTTATTTTTATTGGGTTTTTTATTCCATTTGATATTGTATAGTGAATTTTGATATTTATACGTCTATTTGATATAAGCAGTGCTTATTATTAGACATTAATTCAATTCTAAAAGTTAAAATTTTTTTTTTTAATTAAAATTGTAGAAGACTAACAGATTAAATTTGTTTTGATATTCAAAGTTTATAATTATCCTTCTATCAAGTAAAAAACCGCAACTTATTATTTTATTTTATAGATAATTTTTCTATTCTCATTGATTAAACTTCTGAATCTAATGCAACATACATCAGCAAAACTGTGCAAAATGAGTTGATTGATGTTTGCAAGGAAATCATTCAGGAAACAATATTACAGAAAGTGAAGGATGCTGAATACTTTTCAATTTTATTCGATGAAATAACTGATATATCACATATCTCACAGCTGAGCCTATCATTTAGATATCTTCACAATAGTATCATAAAGGAAGATTATGTGACTTTCTGTGATATATGCTGTACTCTCACGTAAGATGAAGTAGATAACAATAAAGACGTTATAGAGCCTCAGTTGACAGGTGTAGCACCGGCGAAAATCGTTGAAAATCTGTCTCAAATTTAATATAGATTTAACATGGTGTGTGAATATTGGGACTGACAGCTGCTCGGTTATCAGATACAAGGGGTGATGTACCGGAGTTGTCAAAAAAAGCTGTATATGCCAAATGTTTCCCGTGCAGCAATCACGTTTTTAATTATACCTTAGCTACGTCATTCAAAGATATTTCTTGCCGCAACACCTTGGGCATGATGAGAAAAGTTGTGGCATTGGCCAATGCATTCCTTAAGATGCATCAGATTTTTAAAAAAGAACTTGGAGTTACAACGCAAAGTATCTGGAGATGCGCTGGGTCGAAAGGAATGATGGGCATCTAGAATTTTAAGGAGACAACTTAGTGAAAATTTGAAGCGCTCTGGACAAGGTTTCTATTTGGCAAGACCACAAAACTGCCAATGAAGCGTGTTGCTTACTGCAATGGTTGCGCTGTTCGGACTTCATCATATCATCTATCTGCTCTAGTGATGTTTTAAGTACCTAAATATTTTGTTTTTTATTCTTTGATACTAATGCATGTAAGATCTGAATAATTCATTTGATTAGTAACTTTTGAGCATTCCAGTAAAGGCAGTCCAAATTACCGTTTATATCACGTAAAGAGCCAAACTGTAGTTTAAATATAACTTAATATTTTTCTGCTACAATTTTTAGCCTTGAGCAGAATATTGCAAACGATGTCAATTGATTTAAAAAGAGCTACGGACGCCATAAATGATACAATGGCTGTCCTACGAAATAAAAGGCAAAAGGTTGACACAGCTTTTTGAAGAGACAAAAGAAGTAGCTGAGCAACTTGATACTGAAATTAAATGCCCCAGAATACTATCATGACAAAAACACAGAGCCAATAACCATCTTGCTCAATCTGCAGAAGAGTATTTCCGCAGGGCTGTAGACATCCCTCTTCTAGATTCTGTAATCAATGACTTAGAGGACCGTCTGTCTCCAGAAGTACTAAATTTATTTGAACTAGATGTTTTTATTCCAAGAGTCGATTATAATAATGAAGATAAAGACAATGAAACTGTTAAACAGCTTGCAAACGACCATAAACTACTAATAGACAATACTGCAGTTTCAGTAAATATAAACAAATATTGGCTGTGGAAGGTGAAATGGCAGGAGAATCAGAATATTCCGCAGTCGATTACTCATCTTATAGAAAATTGTGATACTGAAATGTATCCTTATGTAAGAGAATTTCTATGTAATATTGCTACACTACCAGTTAGTGTAGCCACAGCAGGTCCTTTTCGAATCTTAGGAGGCTAAAAACTTGGCTTAGGGCTTCAATGATAGAAGACCGCCTAACTGTATTGGCACTTCTTCACGTTCACAAATGCATACACATTCGAGTGGAGGAAGTCATAACTCGTTTCTCGAGACAAAAAGACGAAAGAGAAAAATTGATTTTATTTGATTAAAATTATTTCCTCCTGAGAATAACCTTGGCTGCAGTGATGGCTCGGTTTTTCTTGGATAACAACCCGCTTGTCGGTGAAAAAAAAATATATATATATATATATATATATATATATATTATATATATATATATATATATATATATATATACATGCTATAATTGTAATATATGTATATAACCCCCCTGAATTGAACGCTGGATCCGCCCTTGAATAAAAATAAAATCGTGCGGTTTTGATAACAGATGTAGGTGCTAGTTTATCATTTCATCTGCCAACACCTTCATTTTGAAGTGTCGTCAATAGGCTTTCTTTTCAGTATATGTCATTTCGCTTAGGTATAAACAATATATACAGGTATGGAAAAGACTGTCGGAAATATAGGAGGTTCAATGTTAATCTATGAACAACGTCGGCCCAGTGGAGCAGTGAAAGAATTAAAACAACAGCGCGATGCAATGACGAATAAACGATTGTTTTCTCCCAATGGTAGTGGCTGGTCGGGGAAACTTCCATCAAAATGGGGCTCTGCACTGCTTTCAGTTCAGCAAACAGAATCATTAGCACTTCAAACGTGGACATCGGTTAAAAATACATTCTGTCAAGAAAGTACCGGGAATTATCGATTTAAATCTGGCGGGGCAATGAGGCAGGTAAAAATTTTTTTCCTAGGTTGGTACCACTGTCCTTAATTACTATGCCAAGCTTGAGCGGGATCTGTCAACTAGTGTGTTTGCAACAGCTGATTATGTCAATCGATGTCAGAGTGCGTGCCGATTTTTACTATGGGTGATTACGTTGAGCAAAGAATTTGTTGAAACTTTTGTGTTGCAAATGAATTTTCGTGTGCCGATGCATTGAAAATGCTACAAAAGGCCTTTGGTGATAATGCCCTATCGAAAACTCGTACATATCAGTGGTACTGAGCCTTCAAGGACGGTCGTGAAGTGGACGCCCATCGACGGCTTCGATCGAAGATAACGTCGATAAAATTAAGGAAAGGGTGCTGGAAAACCGTCGTACCAGCTTGAGAGAGATAGCACATGATCTTAAGTTATTCCACGAGTCCGCACGTACAATTTTGATTGATATTTGGGAAAGGTGGCCGCACGACTCGTACCGAAAGACCTGAATTTTCTTCAAAAACGTCATCGCGAACAGGTTGCTTCAGACATGCTGGATCGCTGTATTCTACATTCTACATTCATGGAACGCATTATAACTGGTGATGAGACCTGGGTCTACGAGTACGATATGCAAACAAGCCAGCAGTCATCGGAATGGGTGGCAAAAAATGAGCCGAATCCGAAAAAACCACGCCAAAGCCGCTTGAAAATGAAGGTGATGCTCATTGTTTTCTTCGATATCCGTGGCGTGGTGCACTACGAATTCGTTCCAGAGGGTCAGACGGTAAACAAGGAGTATTACCTAGGCGTTATGAAACGTTTGCGTGAGCGTATCCGTAAGAAGCGGCCAAATTTGTGGGCGAACAACTCATGGATTTTGCATGACGATAACGCGCCTTCTCACCGAGCTACGATTGTGACTGACTTTCTCGCCAAAAACTCAACAAACGTGCTTCAGCAACCACCGTATTCGCCGGATTTGGCTCCCTGCGACTTTTTCCTCTTCCCAAAACTAAAATTGCCCCTTCGTGGCACCCGTTTTGAGTCGATTGAAGGCATAAAACAAAATTCGGCGCGAGAGCTAAAGTCCATCCCGGAAAGCGCCTATAAAAAATGTTTCGATAATTGGAAGTGCCGTTGGCATAGATGTATTGGAGCAAATGGAGCCTATTTTGAAGGCGACCCAATAAATTTTGACGATTAAATGTAAAAATGTTGTTTTAATTGAAAATCCCCGGTACTTTCTTGACAGAATAGTAAATACGACAATCTTTTTCCATTGTATGCGAGGAATTTATTTGCCACGGTTAATGACAGAAATAATTTCCTCTGTGAAAATGAGTGCTTAGGGTTTTTTTCGCCATAACTGGCTTGAAAATAAAATGAATTCTACGAAAATGAGAAATTCGAAAACAAAAACAAATTCTAAGAAATGCGAAATCTAAGGTCGACGAATTCAAATTTAATGTTCAAATAATCCACCTTGTTGGGCCAAACAGTAGCCGAATCTGTTATAAAGAAATAATCTCATATCTCTGAGCAAATTCGGCATTGTAGCTATTTTGGCACAAAGTTGGATTAGTTTGAACCTTAATTCATTAATATTTGTCGCTCTGTCAATTTCATTCCCATAAACCAAATTTTTCAGACATCCGCAAAGAAAAAAATCATTGGGAGATAAATCTGGTGGTCTGGGGGCCATTTGATCGTGTCATTTGTAGAAATGACACGGTCCGAAAAAGTCGTCCTGAGATATTGTGTGACTTGGACAGCCCTCCTGTTGAAACCAGACACCATCAGAATTAATAGGTAGTTGTCGGAATAATTTGATTCTCTTAAAGCTCGAGATATTTGGCAGTGTTTAGGTTACAACCTATAAAAAAATGACCATATGATCTAATTCCTTAGTATTCCTGTCCAAACATTAAGTTTTTGGGGATACTGGGTACGCAAAGGAATACTCAGATGCTTATTCTTCCTAGACCCATATCTTACTATTGATGGGTTATGTTTTCTGTTCAAGGAAAACAATGACTCATTAGTGAAAAAGATATTGTTAAGGAATGAATTATTTTCATCAATTTTTTCCGTCATAGTTTCATGAAATTCCATTCGCTTGATATGGTCTTCCAAAAAAATTTCTTGGTCTGTTTGAACCTTTAAACATTAACCATTCTTTTTCAAAATATTCCCAACACTTCTACGCTCATATCGACTTGTTCAGCAATTTGTTTACTCGAATAAGGTGCACTGGTTTCAACAGCAGCGTATGATGAAGTAGGCTGCCGAAAGTCATAGTATTTTAGTGGGTGTTGATGGCGACCTTGCTATAGCTGAACGAACGTCAGCCGACGGTTTGCCGACGAAGAACGACCCTGGAGCACCCTTAAAGTTTAAGGATGAAGGATTGAAGGCTCACTGAAGATCTATCACGAATGCAAACAGGAAGAAATGGTCCATCAATAAATCTTACAGAACCACTTTTAAGTAGCCACATAAGATACAATACAGGCAAACATCATAATAAACATTTTTTTTTGTTTTATAAACACTCTTTCGCTGTCTTTGGATCCTATCCAAAAGAATACACCAGAGTTCAAATTGCTGTGGAAACAACCAAAATACTCGTTTTTTCCGCTTCTGGACCTGCTAACGTTTTATCGTTTTTAACTACATAAGTTGCTCTTGATAATTTTTGGATCAGATTGTGGGATGCTTTGAGAACTTTCAAAGTTGGCTGCAATGTTATGCTAGGAAACTTGAGGTCTATGCCAGATGTTGTTCTGATTTCGAATAGAAACTCTTGAGTCTTTTCAGATAACAATATTCCTGAACTTAGTCAATGGTTTTATCATTCATTTTGAATTATTTTTCTTCACTGTTTATCATCACTTTTTGTTTTGTTTCATTTATCGTTAATTCAGCTTCTCTACTTTGAGTATTCATGTCAATCAGCATTTGTTGAAGTTCTTGTTAGCTTTCTGAAAATAAGACAATATCGTCCGCGAATCTAAGATTAGATAAATACTTCCCATTGATTTTTGATGCCTTGTTCATTTCCCCAATCAATGGTTCTGAATATTAGCTCTAACAATGCTGTAAATAGCTTAGGGGAAATGACGCACACCTCTTTCGATTTTAAAGGGCTTTCCTACATTTGTAAGTTTGATTTTTGTTGAGCAATTGTGATAAATTTGTTGTAGGAAATGAATGTATGGTGTACCTTGATTGGAACATTTATAAGATAGGTATGATGCACCATATCAAAGGCGTTGTTGAAATCTACAAATTCTAGGTACAATTTTTTGTTGTACTCTTCGTATTTTGCAATGAGCTGGGTTACAGTGAATAGGTGGTCCACAGTTGAGTAGCCAGTTCTGAATCCTGCTTGCTCAGGTAGTTGATTTTCATCCAAAATGTTGCTTCTTCTTCTCAAGATGATTTTTGAGAACACTTTGTAGACAGTTATTATATAATAATTTTCAATGTTTGTTTTAGGCCCTATTTATATAATATTACGATCCGGCAAGTAGTCCACTTTTCTGGTAGGTTTTGGCTCTGCATGACTTTATTGAATATATGAGTCAGTGGTATTGTGAGTTCTTCTGCTATAAACTTCAACAATTCGTTTGATATTCCATCTTCACTTGGACATTTTCCGTTTCTGAGATCTTTAAGTGTAATGCTTACTTCCGATTCTATAATTGGCGGTACTTCATCCACTGTGATTTAGTACCCTCTCTTCTATATTAGGACCATCATTCTTGTCAAGGTTTCGATAAAATTCAGCCGCCCCCATTACTTGTTAATTTCTGAAGCCATGGTTTTCCTTGTGAAAGGTCTTTTCTGCTTTTCTTTATAGATTTCATTATCATTTTAACATTCCCATATATACCTTTTCTCAAATAATTTCTTATAGTTCTTTTTGTCAGTTTGTTAAGTTTAGCGTGTTCAACCTTATTTCTATCATTGAGGCCTCTGAGTTTCTTCTTTTCTTCCCTAAGGTCTATCAAATCAATTGTTTCTTTACTTAGTTCGTAATTTCTGATTTTATTTGTCTCACATCTTTTAGTTGCTTGTTTTAGTTGTTTTGTAAATATTGCGTAGTTACCGAGTTGTTGATTTTCTTCTAGTTGATGTAGAAGTGTTGTTATTTCAGTTTGAAACTTGTGTTTGTTTATGTTTTTGATAACACTTTATTTTTCTTGAACCATTTCTTTCTATCCCTTAGTCCAGTTATTCCAGTATTGATCTTCATCTTATGTGCATCAAACCAGAGTTTAGCCTGGATTAAGGTTTCCTTATCTTTTTCTTGCAGCCCTTTCTCGTCTTCTCCCAAATTAAAAAATGGTGTCGTCAGCAAAGTATAAACGCAAATTTTTCTTATTCAAATACCAATGAAGTTTTTTTATACAAATGCCAATAATGTAGCTTCGTTCGCAGTATTTTTGCCTTGAAAAATAGGCATATTTATTTTGAACAATTCCATATTTGGATACGTTAATTATCATCCATTTTGCTGGATCAGGATTTTTCGTTTTATTCAACTTTATTTTTATGTCAAAATGAATTTTTGTTCCTACTCCATGGGTAAAGTGCATATGGAATACCAATTAAGCCATTCGCATATTTACCTCGAATACATAATTAGGATTTCATCATACGGATCAATTAGAAGTGCGTAAATATTCTGACAAAAACAAAGAACAACGTTTCACTTGAAATAATACAATGTTACATTAGTTCCGCTACATGCCGTCCTTCGAACAAAATCATCCAAACACGAGCTTTCCATTAAGCCATGTGCTGATGTGAAAATGGTTAATTCCTGGAAAATGGAAGAACATACACTACTTACTAAGAGTACTGCTGAGTAACAGAAGTGAAGAATTCGATTTCTAGTGCTCAAAATAAAATTAGACATGGCTTAGCTTCAATTTCTTTTTATTTTTTTATTCTGAAAACGAGTTTCCTAAAAATTTTTAAAATGAGACGACTCATTTTAGGGATCCTGATTTCGTAGACTTAATGAAAGGAAATGAGCGAAACGCCTGGATTTTGTTTGTTACAGTGGTACCGAATTTTCTGGGTAAAGGCAAAGCTGAAAATTATGGTGAACTGGTAAACTTGAGGCATAACAAGGTTTCTAAGGTGTAACCTCTGTACACTATTTACATAGCCACATAAATCATTTTCCTCGGAATTTGGGAAACAAGGTGAAATATTTCACCAAGATGGAGGACCGTTACGCAGGAAGATGAGATACGCTCATAGTGGCAGATTACTGCTGAGGTTTAAAACGAATGTTCCGAAGTTTTCATTGAATAGTTAATTTTACTGATGAGTTCTTCATCTTGTAACATTAATATTTGTATAATAATATAATGGAGTACAAATAAGTTTCCGCCGTTTTTTAACACAAATTAAATATTTATTATAGAAGAACGGTAATATAAATTTATTTAAAATATTGCCCATCACTTGCAACCACTTTTTCCCATCTCTCAGGCAGCATTCGAATCCCACGTCTGAAGAACTCCTTGTCTTTTGAGGCTATCCACGAATCAACCCAATTTTTGGTATCCTCATAAGATGTGAACCGCTGCGCCGTCAGAGCATGTGCCATGGACCGGAACAGGTGATAATCGGACGGTGCAATGTCTGGTGAATACGGCGGGTGGGGTACCACTTCCCAATCAAGTGTTTCCGAGTACTTTTTCACGGGAGCCGCAACATGTGGACGAGCATTGTCATGCAGAAGAATAATTTTTTCGTGTCTAGAATAGTATTGAGGGCGTTTTTCCTTCAGAGCTCGGCTCAATCTCATCAATTGTGATCGATAGAGGGCTCCAGTAATTGTTTCGCTCGGATTAAGCAACTCATAATACATTACACCTAGCTGATCCCACCAAATACACAGCATAAGTTTTTTTCCGTGAATATTCGGTTTTGCTAGTGATGTTGACGCGTGGCCAGGTAATCCCCATGATTTTCTTCTTTTTGGATTGTCATAATGTATCCACTTCTCATCACCAGTTACGATACGAAGTAAAAAACCCTTTTTTTATGTCTAGCTAGCAGCATTTCACTTAAGCATAATCGGCGTTCAATATCTCTCGGCTTTAATTCGTACGGAACCCAATTTCCTTGTTTATGAATCATTCCTAATGATTTTAAACGATGTGAGACTGCTTGCTAAGTGACTTCTAATGTTAGAGCAAGTTCTTTTTGTGTTTGAGATGAATCTTCCTCCAATAATTCCTCCAATTCTGCATCCTCGTAAATTTTTGGCCTTCCACTGCGATCTTTGTCTTCTACGTCGAAATCACCTTTTTTAAACTTTTGAAACCACTCTCGACACGTTCTCTCACTCAAAGCACCCTCACCATATGCTTCTACGAGCAATTGATGCGCCTCAGCAGCAGATTTCTTTAAATTAAAGAAGTAAACTAATATTTCCCGCAAATGACGCTTACTTGGCTCAAATTTTGACATTTTCAACTTATAAAAATTATATTTTACCAATATAAAATCAATGATATTAATAGGTTATGTTGTTCTTGAATGTCCAAACTATTTTTTAAGCCGGTTATCATCTGCGAAAGCTAACCGAAACTCCGTGCCGCGCCATCTACAATAAAACGGCGGAAACTTATTTGTACTCCTAATAAAAATTACGATTGGTATTTTTATTTCATTTGTAGATTCACTTAATAATAGTGTTACGTACATACATCGTCAAAAGTCTTGGCCGCCTTAGGTTTCTCAAGAAATAAACAATCTATATTCTGGAAATGATATGAATATTTTTCTCTATTTCAACTCCAATATATTTGATACTAAATCTTTGTTTGTTATTCTTTTCTTTATGCAGCATGAGACAAAATAGGAAAATGAGAAAAAATCTAAATTTATCGATTATTTATTTTTGATTAATAATAGTTATTCCACAACTGAATCCAAATTCAATAGTCCGCATTACCACCTTTTTTATCAAACAACTGCCTAATACGCCTAGGCATCCCACGAATCAAGTCATTAATGAAATTTTCAGGCATATCGTTCCATTCTTCCTGAAGGTCTAAACTCAATTTCTGGAAAGTTGAAGGTGGGTTTTGGCGATTAAATATTGCTCTCCCTCAGTAATCCCATACGTGCTCGATTGGATTCATGTCTGGTGATTTTGCTGGCCAGTTCATTCTTTGGATATTGTTCTCTTGAAAAAAGTTTTGAACCCTTCGTGTGCGGTGTGGTGTGGCCTTATCATCCTGATAAATGAAATTATCCCCAAATTCGTTGCGCAGAGGTACAATGATTGGTTCAATGATGTTTTCTTCGGCCCCACTCATTGTTCGTTCAACAATAATGAGAGGGGTACGTCGACCGAACATTATACCCCCTCAGCACATTATTAATCCGCCTAGAACTTCCCGGGCGAAATTGAGTCGCTCTAGTCTGCCTGGACCTCTCCAAACCCTTTCTCGTCGACTATCACTTTGTAAACCGAATCGTGACTCGTTCGAAAAAAGTACGTTGCGCCATTGTGGCAAAAGCCAGTCTTGGTAGTGTTCTGCCCATTGCCGAAGGGTAGCTCTATGTACAGGTAATAGCAGAGGTACTCTTAAAGGTCTTCTTGCCCTTAAATTTGAGGAATGCAACCGTCTTCTTACTGTTTGAGACTACCCGTCTATAGGTCCTCAAAAAGTGACTTCGAAGGGCTGTTACAGGTACCGTTCGATTCCTTCGAGTAAAATTTGCGATATAATGCTTTTCCCTTGCAGATGTTACTCTGGATCTACCATACACCGATCTCCGGGAAACGCTGTCGGTTTCCAGGAAAAGGCCCCGTGGACTATTCAAACGTTGCACAATCTGGTGGTTCGACAAAGCTCCTTGATGTAAGGCTACTATTCTTGCCAGGTCAAACTGAGAAATTGGATGCCCCGGCATTTTCCACAGAATATTCTCAATATTACAACTCTTACAACAGTTATTCGCTGAAAACTGATTAACCTCGACACACTTGTATTCTCCCGAACAAGAAACATTTTTTGCTGGTTTATTTTTTTCATTTGAGTGATAAGATAGTGAAGATTCCACACACAAGAAATTGTCAACAAGTTGAGAGTTGATAAGGGGGGCCCAGACTTTTGACGATGTTTGTATATTTCATCAAAAGTTCGTATCTTTGAAATTCCAGCTCCTAGACACAAAACTAATTACATATTCAAATTCAGTGCATCAAATTTGCATAAAATCGGCCCCACAGATCCCACCATTTATTGGCCTGTGATTATTATTGAAAACCAACTGGAAGAATCTTGGTTCCATCCTGTAATACCGTTTGGTGAGAATTAATTGTAGAAATGGTTCTCTGAATTATTCTTGAGATTTACTTCTTGTGTTGTTATTTGAAGTGTGAGACTTACGCTAATAACTCAAGAACAATTCAGGATATAAAACAGCACATTAGGTTGTTATTCGTAAGATTTCATCGAATTCGGTATTGCCAACAAAGGCATTGCAACGATATAATTTTCAAAACAAAATTGTAATTAGTTGGCCTTTCGAATAAAGTGAAAACGTTTCAGCTACGCAGCAACGTTTGTTTCATGTACTTTAAAATCCCAAAACATTAATTTGATCATCCTTTTAATGATGTAGCGATTTAGAAAATTGGTACATATTTCACCTGTTATCTCATCTTGCATTGATGTAGCAAACACTTTCATGGTCTTGACTCATTTCGAAACCCAAACTCAGGAAGACATTACGCGGACCTTGAACACTGCTTCACCGGCGAATGTCGTAGAAGACGGACAACGGACAATTATCAAACTTTTTTCTCCCCGGAGACCTTTGTATTCTGTTCCTTGTTCCTGTCAAAACGAAATGTATAGACCACAAGGCTGAACCAGAGAATTCGCAGATCGGCAAAGCCTTCCAAAGCCGCCTCATGAATAATTCATAGTCGATTTACGCGCGTCGCTTCTTCGATTTCGGTTTCCAAGAAGAAGCCCACGACTTGTTTGTTTGGCTAAGCCCGTTCCGTGCCCCTGGTTTCACATGATTGTCCGCTGTGACTTACGACGGTGACGTCAGTTGTAGTAAGCAACGTGGGTAGAGCGAGGATCACACACGCGCCGGCGATGTTGCCGCTACGTGCAATTTATATGACGCAGAAGTATCTGATTTATATTATCCTGATACTCTTAGATCTTCTGTAAAGATCCCTCAGAAGCTTTTTGAGCTTGTACGAGTCAGGAGTTCCACTGTATTCTGTTTAGGCTTTGTTACTGCGATCTTACGCCTTTTTAGGTCACAACACTATTAATTTTCGACCCGACAGTGAAATGGTAGCCGAAACTCGTCCACCTAGAAAATTTCTTTTCCACCTGAACAGGATTTGGACCAAGGACCTTTCGGTTCCAGCCCAATGCTCTAATCACTAAGCTATCGACACTCATTCCCAATGAGGCCGCCCGGATTTTGAATTAAAATGAAACGAAAGTAAGTTCACAAATACTATAGGGTCAAAAAGGTACCGAGAATTGGTCAATGAAACATCAAATATTTATTATCCAACCAAATTCATTGTACTACCATCAAAGTAGACTATGATAACGAATATGAGAATGGTAAATAAGAAGTATTTTGAATCAGAACGATCTGTGTTACAGTTCTGAACTTAAATGAAGCCAAATAGGCTTCGTTGTTCGTGGGGCTTAAGCAGAAGACATGCATGTTTCATAGCTCTTTGGCTATTCATTAATGCATTGCTCTAATGTCAACGAATGCAATACAGTCACCGCCTGCATAGCGACCCTACCGTTTTTCCAATCGACAGCACGCAAATACATATACGCGGCATAAAACCCCTGGCTAAATCAAGAATTAAACTGCATTCCCAATTACTTCTAGCTTCTAGCTTCACAGACAAAGAAGACTTCCTCATGTTCAAATGATATCCATTTAAGCTGCTATGAAAACAATTAGCATTTCTTTCCAAATGAATTAACTGAATCAGCATATATAATAACGAATATGAGAATCGTAAATATGTAATTTTTCGAAACAGGACAGTGCAACTTACATCTGTGTTACAATTCGAAACTTAAATAAAGCCGATTAGTTTACGTTGATCGTTGGGCATAAGCCCAAGAATATTTAATATCTTTTTGGCTATTCACCAATTCATTGCTCCATTTTTATTCAAAATGTAATCTTGCCTGATGATGCTACTGTGATAGCGAAACGATTGTCGTAAACATAACAATAAAAATTTGGGAAAATCAGACTAACCTTATTTAAATATTATTTAATATGGATTTTCATCAAGTAAGGACTGATTCAATTCAATGCCAAAGAATGCAATACAGCCACGCACCTATATTCGCCCTACAAGCGTGGTTGTGTTGCATTCATTGACATTAGAGCAATGCACTAACTGAGGCGGTGACGTATAGAATCAATCAATTCCTGTGTTAAACAGGGCCTCAATTTACAATATTTTTATTGGAGAGTGTTATTGATCTTGTATAGTATCTGACAATTCTACTGAATTTATTCAAAAGTTGTGTCTACATAAACAATCGTACAAAAGGTACGAACGGCGATTTCTAATCACAATTTCCTTTGAGCGATATTAAGCTCAGTTCAAAACGTGCTGATCAATGAAACTTAGGCAAATCTTTCACTTAATGTGGACCGCTTTTACATGTACTGTACGCGTAATTAAGCCTTAAGTAAATAATATTTTCAATGCTGCTGCATATATCGGGTGTTTTTTTTAGAGTGATAGGACTTTAAATTGAAATAAAACACATTCAAATTGAAGCCAAATTTTTTTTTATTTGAAAGATAATTTTATGACATTTATGTTTTAAAAATAATTTCCGGCATATGTCCACCACGACCAGCTCTGAGAAACCGCATTCGACCAGACCAATTTTGGACCGCTTTTTCGAGTAATTCAGGCCTTATTTCATCAATAACACGAGTTATGTTGGCTTCCAAAGCATCTATTGCTTCTGGTTTATCAGCATAAACCAATGACTTGATATAATCCATATAATATGATAGAATACAACTCAACTCCCAACTCGCACAAGCTGAAAAAGCTTCTGAGGAATCCGCGAGTGAGTAGGGAGCACCGGGCTTTAAGATATCGTTGGGTTCTTCAATACGAGAACTAGAACACGCACAGATGGAGATGCTGCCTGTTCACAGATGAGCCTTGATTTCGTCTATATCAGTCTGATGGTCGAATGTTGATGTAGCGAGAACGGGGTCAACGGATGGATGAACATTTCATTCCGCCAACAACTCTTTTCGGTGGCCGCTCAGTGTACTTTTGGGAAAGCATTTGTTTTTATGCGCGTACAGATCTTATTGTCAGCAACCATGACAGCGTGAAGGTATCGTCATTTGATGGTAAAACCAATTATTGTTCCCTTTGCGGCAGCCACTGGCAACAATTTTAGGTTAATAGGTTAGTTCACACCTCTGGCATCACAGCAGCTCGCCAATGCTTTGACGGACATTTGGCAAAACATTCCTCAAGTTCTCATTGATAACTATTGACACATTACCGAATAAAGGAAGAGCAACACGAAGAGCCAAAGGGGGTCTAACCCAATATTAAAACGTGATTTCAAGGTGTTTCTAAGAGAAGAAACCTTTTTTTAGCCCACACACTCCACCAGGTCAGAATCTTCATTTTATTCATTTACTTACTGTTACATCAGTATATATACAAAATCGCTTTTTTATTTCCCTTCATATTGAGGCCCTAAAGAATGCGGGTGTTACGAGGGAGCTTCTACTGACGGTCAGTCATGAATTTGAAGACTAGTCGTGTCCTCTATATGATACACCGATCAACCTTCAACAGAGCAAGGCAGGATTCTGGACGAGGAGCGAAGAAGGTGGTCGCTACACACTCCCCACCCAGTGAGCGTCGATAAGGTCACGGAATAGGACGTTGGGATCAGGGAAGAAGAAAGTCTGCTACTGGGTTTTTAGATATTTGAATGTAAATAGCATGCTTGACTTTTCCACAATGTTTTCTATCCATTTGGGTCAATAGTCACTCCCACGTACTTAACAGAATGAGATTCAGGAATAGGAAACGCCTGTCCGATAATTAGTGATCATGTTCGGTAACCCGGAAGAAAATAGTAAGTATATGGTGTGTCATATCTGAGTCACTTTTCTATAACATTGAAGTCATTTATGGAGAAGAAAAACTGAAGACGAAAATATTTTGATGGGGGAATAAACCTCAACATAATTTTGCAGCGTTTGCAAGTAAAAAGCTCCTGATTTCACCCAATAAAACTGGCAACAAGGCCCAATTTCAGAACCGGACCGCATATACTTGAAAGAACTCTCCACCCATGTGTATTTCCAAGTGTGTGTGGTCGCTGGCAACCGCCTACCTACCGGATATATTTAAGGAAATGTCTGAATAACCGAATACCCAATGTCAAATCGCCAGGGTCCGTCTCAAAACGAAGACAAAATGTCATAATAATATCTACTGGTAGTCGGATCGGTTGGAGTTCAATAGACGTCTAGACGCATGAGGTGTCATATTGCCAACTCTTTTATGGGACGTTAATGAACGCTGATTAATATACAGTTATAACCACGGTCGCGACTAACTACGTGATGGGACACTCGTTTAAAAAAAAATCAACTAACTCCAAGGTCGCTGTTTAACACGGATCTATCACGGTTTCCTCCGCTAAAGAAGCGCTGAAGAAATGCCATTTTAGCGCGACAGGATAATTGGTTGCGTGCACGTTTGACGATAAGTAATCTTAGCTGGTAAAGCGAAATTTATTTAGGGTAAATGTATGAATTTCGTTGTCCAACCAAGCGCGGATCCAGGGGGGGTCATGAGGGTCATGACCCCCCTAGGCTGAGTATAGGTTGGCCAGTGATCATTTTTCTATTCTTATCGATTAAACTTCTAAATCTAACGCAACATACATCAGCAAAACTGTGCAAAATGAGTAGATTGATATTTGCAAGAAAATCATTCAGGAAGCAATATTACAGAAAGTGAAGGAAGCTAGATACTTTTCAATTTTATTCGATGAAACAACAGATATATCACATATCTCACAGATGAGCCTATCATTTAGATATCTTCGCAATGGTTTTATATAAGAAGATTTTGTGACTTTCTGTGATACCTACGATATTCTTAGATGTGATGAAGTGGATAAAAATAAAGAAGTTATAAAGCCTCGTTTGACAGGTTACTGGCAAAAATCGTTGAAAATCTCTGCCTCAAATTTAATACAGTTTTAACATGGTGTGTGGGTATTGGGACTGACAACTGCTCGGTTATAGCCTCAGATACTACAAGGGATGCTGTACAGGAGTTGTCAAAAAAAGCTGTATATACCGAACTTTGCCCGTGCAGCAATCATGTTCTTAATACATTAGCTACGTCATCCAAAGTTATTCGATGAGAAAAGTTGTCGCATTTGCCAATGCATCCTCTAAGAGATATCAAATTTTTGGAAAAGAACTTGGAGTTACAATGCAAGGTATCTGTGAGAAGTGCTGGGTCGAGAGGAATGATGGGCATCTACAATTTAAAAAAGACAACTTAGTGAAAATTTTTAGCGCTCTGGAAAAGATTTCTACTTGGAAAGACCACAAAACTGCAACTGACGCTCATTGCATACTGCAAACGTTGCGCACTTCAGACTTCATCATATCTATCTGTTTGAGTGAAGTGTTAGATACCTAAATCTTTCGTTTTTTATTGTTAGATACTAATGTGTGAATAATTTATTTTATTACTAACTTTTGAACATTTCAGCAATTCAGTTCAATTATCGTTTATATCACGTAAAGAGGCAAACTGTAGTTTAAATATAACTTAATATTTTTCATACAACAGTAGCCTTGAGGAGAGTAGTCCAAATGAGGTCAATTGATTTAGAAAGGGCTAAGAATGCCATAAATGATATACAATGAAAGTCCTACAAAATAAAAATGAAAAGGTTGACGCAATTTTCCTACAGCTCTTTGAAGAGGCTAAAGAAGTAGCTGAGCAACTAGATGCAGAAATTAAGTGCCCCAGAATAGTATCACGACAAACACACAGAGCCAATAACCATCTTGCTCAATCTGCTGAGGATTATTTCCGCAGAGCTGCATACATCCCTCTTAGATTCTGTAATACATGATTTGAAGGACCGTCTGTCTCCAGAAAAACTGAAATTATTTCAACTGGGTGTTTTTATTTCAAAAGTCGATACTAATGAAGGTGAAGAGAATGAAAATGTTAAACAGGTTGCAAACGACTATAAACTGCTAATAGACAATACTCCAGTTTCAGTAATTATAAACGAATATCGGCTGTGGAAGGTAAAATGGCAGCGGAAACAGAATATTCCGCAGTCGATTTCTCATCTTATAGAAAATTGTGATATTGTAATGTATCCTAATGTAAGACAATTTTTATGTATTCTTGCTACACTACTAGTTAGTGTAGCCACAGCAGAAAGGTCTTTTTCCACTCTTAAGAGGCCCAAAACGTGGCCCATAGCTTCATGGTAGAAGACCGCCTAACTGGATTGGCAATTCTCCCCGTTCACAAATGCATACTCATTCAAGTGGAGTAAGTCATAACTCTTTTCGAGAGATCACAAAAGAGAAAAATAATAAATATACATATATATATATATATATATATATCTATATAATTGCAATATATGTATATGACTCCCCCTGAATTGAACGCTGGATTCGCCCTTGTGTCCAACAAATAACGATCAGAGTTTGATATAGTTGTATTCAGCTTGGTCTCCTGAACTAAACAAGTGAAACAGCATACAGCACTCTTTTAGTTAAGAAGTTATAGGCTCCAAAGTTCCAAAAATGTTCCATCTTCAGGTTCCGACATAAATTGACCCATTTCGTTAATGTCGAATATTAAACGAAAGTCTAGAGTCATCACATAACAACTAACTTTAGGGAAAATATGACGATCTTCAAGGTAAGTTTAACATTGGCGTAATAATATACCAGTTGAAAAATGGTGGAAATTACGAGCGCACCATTCTCAAACAGCTGCCACTTAATCCGGCATCGGTTGGAAATTTAACAAAAATGAAAATACGTTTATATTTTAAGAAGCACAAACTATGGTAAACATCATCTCCACAATTAGCCCAGGAAGCAGAAAGTGTGATAAGGATACGCCTTATCATCGCGCATTAGCGAGAAGCACTGCGAAGAGTTGAACCCACCTAGCTTCAAGTTTCGGCTTCAGTCCGAAAACCTACACCGTGACTGGTAGCAGCGAAGCACTATCCAACCTCTACTGCCTCTGCAGTGCCAGTACCCAAGTTTTTTGTGACGCAACTCACTCGCCAAAGAGGCTTCTTATACACCCACCCGAACGCTCTCCCATGAACCAATATAGTATCAAGATTTAATGCATCACTTGATCCTGGTACACGAGCACCGTCAATCCGGCCTGTACGTCAAGACCCACGAACCCTTGTGAAGTCTTTCAATTGATGCTGGCTTCAAGCACCAACTATCTAGCCGTATCGTGGAGATCCACAAACCCTAGAAACTTCTCGCAATCAATCCTAGTTCAGGATGAGGCTGGTCGAATCGTCCCGCTAAACCCTGAAGCATTTCTCTAGATATCCTGAACGTGAGTTTCTGCGAACATATAGATCAATACCCTTCTAGTCCAGCATGCGGACTTTCAACCACTGCCCCCTCGAGGAGTCCAACATCAATTGGGTGGCCAGGTCGTACGAGGGTCTCCGCCCTCCCGAGGTAACGCAGTATGCTACATAACGCACTCGGCCCTTGGACAGAAAAATCCGAAGATTTATTGCAATAGGGTAGGGTACATTAGTTTTAAGGGTGACGCCCTGTGCTGCGACAGACACCCTTGTCACTGAATTAAACAACGCGGCTCAGCCCTCCATTTCACCTTTACGGTGAAACTAGGCTCCATTCGGTCGAACTTTCACCACACGGGTCCAGTGACTGGCACGAGTGACATTATTTTCGGCATCAAGACTTAATCCTTCATTTCACCGGGAAGAAACTTGGATTTTAGTCATGACAAGCGCCCCCAGCGTGTCAAGCTACAATGTCATGGGGGCGACTATGGTAAACATACTCAGAATTGTACAAGTCAGCGTATGAGCAGAGCTCTTAGCTAACATTAAAGTACCATTGTCATCACTGTTGTCCCGGGTTTCTGCTCAAGTTTTGACACTCCAGCAGACCCCCGATAAGCTGAAAGAGAAAGATAGGAATTTTGAAGAAAGATTTTTAGAGAACTTTGCGCCAGCACAACTAGGTGAGGGACCCCCACAAGTCACCTCTCTCCTCCCAAAAAAAGGATCGATATATCGATCCCAACACTCAGTCATTTGAGCAGTGTCTCTATGGTTGTGAAAGCTCGGAGCAACGAAACACCACAAATAACAGCTTCCCAGCCCACGAAGGACCTCTGTTGCTGTTCGACTGCTAAAAGCGCGCCTCCGAAACATCGTAGAGGATGGGCTTTAGGGTCAAAAAATGGGGCCAGAGTTGAGGGCGAGCTGAGCGATTCTTTCGGGTCCCTAGTGCCGGTCGAAACGTCGTAGTCTCTCTTTTTCTTCCAACCACTTCCGACCCCGCAGCGGATAAGATGCTTAAGGATCCATGAAAGCTTAAGGATCCATGAATGGGGCTGAAGTTAGGGGCGAGCAGAGCGAATTTCCCAAGGTCAACCAACTTGTCCAAAACGTCGTAGTCTCCCTTTGTCCTCCAACGGACCAATCAGGACCCTGCAACGGGAACTTCAGGATCTAAAAATGGAGCCAAATTTGGGGGCGAGCAGAGCGAATCTCCCAAGCCCATCAAACTTGTTCGAAACGTCGTAGTCTCCCTTTTTCCTTCAGCAACCATTTAAGATCCTTCAATGCATAAGAGGACGAAGGTTGTAAAACCCACGCTGAGATTGAGGAGGGTATCGCCTTCCCCAATGAAAGGATTACAAAACTCTAATCGATTGCAGAGTCGCGTGACTCTGTCATAGTCAACGCCACAACTCCCCTGTACGATTCCAAGCCTTGCGGTAGGAAATGGATGGAAGTGGGACAACATGATGGAATGGTATGCAAGAAAGAAACAAAGTAAGGAAGTTTGGATTGCGAGTCTTCTGCTTTAGGCAGCATAATCATATCCTCCATTTCATAAATGAAACTAGGACAGTCGTTATGACAAGCTCCACCACCACGACAGAGAGGGGGGGGGGGAACTATGGTAAACAGAAAGGATTTCGAATCGGGACAGTGTAACTTGCGTCTAAGTGACAGTTCAAAACTCAAATACGGCCGAATAGGTTTTGTTAATCGCCTTGCATAAGCATCAGATATGCATGTTCATATGCCTATTGGTATATTTTCAGTGCATTACTGTAATGCCGACGAATGCGACACAGTCACACGCCTATTCTCGCCCTGCATGGGAACACTAATGCTTTACCGAACAATAGAGTCATCTAGTGCATTCGAATACACATACGCAACTTACACCATTAAGCTGATTAAAGAATTGAACCGTATTCCTAATTATTTCAAGCGTTATAAATGAAGAAATTTTCCTCATGCTCAAGTAATATCCTATTGAGCCGTGATGCCAATGATGCAAACGCTTCTCTGACTTCATGTCAGTGCTTTTCGCCTTTTTTTTGGAATAGTAAGTCATTCATACTTTTCTTTTTCACTGCGTACGCTTAAACTTTCGCAAGAAGATATACATACTTACGTTCTCGTTATTTAAATTGTCTAATTTCCACCATACTAATTTATTTTCCACTATACCACAGATATATTTATAGAGTTGAATTATGTCACGCTTTAATTTCGCCATTGAAATTCGAGCATTTTGAAATATTTACGTCCTTTACACCAGCGCTAGGAGTGTTGATTTTTGTAGAATTACGACGTAATTATGTTTTCTTTACCGGCGAGTTCGACGTCCATTCTGAACATCTTAGTTAAGTTTGATTTATTGATGACCTGATGGAATTGAATTGACGGACATTCTTTCGGAGAAAATAGTATCAATTAATTTTGGATTATTTGGAAAGTTGTTTAAACCTGGATAAATTATTGGTGCCTTAGATATTATTTTTGAAGTTATATTGGGCCAATAAAGTCGATATTTTCAGATTAACCAGGAGGCCATCTTCTTTGATTTTCGTAAAATTTACATTGAAGCTCATTCTTGATTTTAAACAACTACATATATTTTACAGCTATCTGTGCATCGCATCAGTGCCATCAGTGCAGCGCAAGGATCCGAACACCCCGTTCATAACAAGACCATCAGCTTATCGGATTCATATAATTCAGGCTATATTAAGGATACGCTCACGCAAACGTTTCATAACGCCTAGGTAATACTCCTTGTTTACCGTCTGACCCTCTGGAACGAATTCGTAGTGCACCACACCACGGATATCGAAGAAAACAATGAGCATCACCTTCATTTTCGAGCGGCTTTGGCGTGGTTTTTTCGGTTTCGGCTCATTTTTTGCCACCCATTCCGATGATTGCTGGCTTGTTTGCATATCGTACTCGTAGACCCAGGTCTCATCACCAGTTATAATGCGTTCCATGAATGTAGAATCGGAATTACAGCGATCCAGCATGTCTGAAGCAACCTGTTCGCGATGACGTTTTTGAAGAAAATTCAGGTCTTTCGGTACGAGTCGTGCGGCCACCTTTCTCATGCCCAAAATATCAATCAAAATCGTACGTGCGGACTCGTGGGATATCTTAAGATCATGTGCTATCTCTCTCAAGCTGGTACGACGGTTTTCCAGCACCCTTTCCTTAATTTTATCGACGTTATCTTCGATCGAAGCCGTCGATGGGCGTCCGGAACGAGGCAAGTCTTCGACCACTTCACGACCGTCCTTGAAGGCTCTGTACCACTGATATGCACGAGTTTTCGATAGAGCATTATCACCAAAGGCCTTTTGCAACATTTTCAATGCATCGGCACACGAAAATTCATTTGCAACACAAAACTTTAAACAAATTCTTTGCTCAACGTAATCACCCATAGTAAAAATCGGCACGCACTCTGACATCGACTGACCTAATCAGCTGTTGCAAACACACTAGATGACAGATCCCGCTCAAGCTTGGCATAGTAATTAAGGACAGTGGTACCAACCTAGGAAAAAAAATTTTACCTGCCTCATTGCCCCGCCAGATTTAAATCGATAATTCCCGGTACTTTCTTGACAGAATGTATATTAAAATTATGAAAAATAATAAATTCGGGATACTTTCTAGACGGACTATACAAAAAGCATTCAGCTAAGAATACTTTATTCAACACTTTATTACAAAATTTTATTGAATGTTTTTATTTAGCATCCAAATAATTTCCAACTGAGAAGAAAATGAGTAAGAATTTCATTTTTTGAAGAGGGAAATATAAAAACACCTCTTTGAATTCTATGTGGATCATTTTTTGGTGATGAAATTTCTGGATATTGTTTCTTCTTCATTCTTTATTGGATAACTGCCACTCATATGTGTTGATAATTCTATGTAATTAATTGTATCAAATGAAACAGTATTTTTCAGGCATTTTATTTAATTTAATTCCATAAAGTTCTTAAGATTTTTTTTAGATTGAATTTGTAGAGGTTTTGGAGAATTAATCCGGCTATCGTCTGTAACATTTCAAAAAATATATATTGACTACATGGAAGATTTTTTAATATGTAAATATGAGCCCTCAACAGCTATTATGGGGTGTTTCAGGCTTACTAATTGTACCTATCCTGTGTTTTTTTAGAGTGATAGAACTTTAAAATTTAAAATAAAACACATTTGAATTAAGATTGAAGCCAAATTTTATTTTATTTGAAAGATGATTTTATGACATTTATGTTTTAATAATATTTTCCGGCATATATCCACCACGACTAGATCTGTGGAAACGCATTCGACCAGACCAATTTTGGACCAGTTTTTCGAGTAATTCAGGCCTTATTTCATCAAAAACACGAATTATCTTGGCTTCCAAAGCGTCTATTATTTCTGGTTTATCAGCATAAACCAATGACTTGACATAACCACAAAGAAAATAATCCAATGGAGTTATGTCGCATGATCTTGGAGGCCAATTAATTGGACCATTTATCGAAATAATGTTATCGCCAAATCTTTCTTTCAATAAATCAATTGCTACGGTAGCAGCATGAGGTGTAGCACCATCTTGTTGGAACCAAAACACTTCTGGATCGATAATATTCAAATTTTGAAACAAATAATCATTGATCATGGATCTGTAACGAACACCATTCACTGTAACATTAGCTCCAGCATCGTTTTTAAAGAAATATGAACCAATGATGCCTCCAGCGTCTAAAGCACACCATACAGTGTATTTTTCAGGATGCAATGGAACCTGTAGAACTTCTTGAGGATTATTTTCACTCCATATACGGTAATTTTGCTTGTTTACATAGCCGTTCAACCATAAATGAGCTTTATCTTTAAACACAATTTTACGGTAAAAAAGTGGATCAACTTCAAGCTGTTCTAAGGCCCAATCAGCAAACAACCGACGCTTATTATGGTCAAGTGGCTTTAGTTCTTGAGCCAGTTGGATCTTGTATGGGTGTAGACCAAGATCTTTACGCAAAATTTTCCATGTGGTCAAACTAGTTGTGAACGTCAACGAATAGACAAATCTGGATCATCATTAACACTACAGCAGCGATATTTTCTTCTGTACGTACAGTTTTTTGTCTTGTTATTGTTGCTGCATCGATTAGAGAAAATGTTGTCAGAAATTTATCGATAATTCGACGAATAAGCTGCTCTGATGGACGATTATGTAAACCATAAATTTCACGAAGTGTTCTATAAGTTTGGCGAATAGAACACTGATTTTGAAAATAAATTTCAACAATTTGTAAACGTTGCGGCGTGAGTCTTTCCATGATAATTTCTCAATGCTTACTGAACAGAAATGTCAAAAAAACATGGCTTCTACCTTCTGTCAAATCACAGTTATCCCTATCGAAAGTTCTATCACTCTAAAAAAACACATTAAGTTTGAAGCCCTACCACAGTAAAACGGACAAAGTCGTATTCAAAGGAACCCTAATAAAGTTGTTCGTAGAAGAGAGTACTTTCACTCTCAACTGTCCTAGGCCGTTTACAACAATGCGAAAAAATTTTGCAAGGCCGTATTGATCGGAAGAATTTTCTGTCCCGACTGTACTGTTATGCCGGAGATGGTTTGGTAATTTGAACGCAATCTCAATAAAAATATTTACAGCGTGGAGCCATAAAAACCAGAAATTGGCATTGTAAACGAAGAATCCCGGGGTAAAGACCTTCGGAACTCTCATTATTGAAGCGGCCGGTTCGATATCTCTGTGAAGTCCGAAAGGATATTATGAGTTTAGGGTAGTAATGATGCGAAGGATGATTTTTTGGTTGACTTTTAATATGAGAGAAACATGCGGCTTTTTGCACGTGGCATAAGCAGCATTAAATTTTTTTGGACAGCTTGGATTTCCAAGAAAAAATTCGGCTGTAAATATTCCTGGCCGATAAAAAAGGACGTTTGATGTGATCCGAAAAATTCTTTCCTTTAATCGGTTTTCTCACAAGAACTTTTTCCTATTAGAACGACGAAAGGGAAAGAAGAATGTTGGAAATTTCCTGAAAATGTTTAGTCCGTCTAGAAAATATCCGGAATTTATTATTTTTCATAATTTCAATATACTCCTTTTTTGTAACATTCTAAGACAAAAGTAATGTATAGAATAGGTTGTGCAGATAGGTGGTCAAAGTTGCATGGCAACACGATTTGTCAAATATTGTTGATTGTACAATTTATGGAATAACGTCACAACTAGAAAAAAAAACAGGTAGAATATTTGTATAGAAAAGGTTTTCGAAACGTAAAAAAAATTAGTGCAATTGACTGAACTGGAAAAGTGCTGTATATGAGATAATAAAGAGAATACAAAATGGTATGGATATCAGGCATGGACCAGTTACAGGAAGACCGCGTAATATTAAAGGAAACAATTTATGGATGCAAGAACACCAAGTGACAACCATTTCAAGGCCAGCAGCTTCACTAGATCTTTGTCCCATTGAAAACATATGGGGATTGATGGAGAGACCATTACAAATGAAATGTAAAAAATCCCTTTCGATCCTACTTCTGCAAAAAATTTATCCAAGGTCAAAGGTAAAAATGCAGGTTATATTCTTTTTTTCTCTGAAACGCTAAGTTTTATGTTAAAAATAGATTGGACAAAAACTGTAGATCATACAATTCTCTACAAAAATTGTCCTGATATTTTTTTCGTACCATTCGTGAGATATCGCAGTTTTAAAAGATGAAATATTCATATTTTTTTTTTATTTCATATTATGCTGATACACCTAGATCTTTTGTGAATATCTCTCAGAAGCTTTTTCAGCTTATCCGAAGAGTTAGGAGTGCAGTTGTGTTCTGGGTAGGGTAACTGCGATCTTACGCCAGTAAGGTTACAGCACCATCCATTTTCGACTTAACAGTGAAATGGTGGCCGATACCGGTCCAACTAGAAAATTTCTTTCCCAACTGAACAGGATTTGAACACGCCACCTTTCGGTTACGAGTCCAAAGCTCTTACCACTGAGCTATCGACACACAAGCACTTATGAGCAGCGTCATCGGACCTTCAATGTAAGTAGAAATAAGAAACTATTGGTTTGTGTTACTTACACATTTCCTTCGTCTGCAACCTTGAGCAAGATCTGGCAGCTACGTCATTGTTTCAGTGTGGAGACATTTGAAGATAAACTTGAAAAGTTCTTCGAATGTGAATTAGCTCCTTACCCATTTTCACTCTTCGATGCAACTGGAATGCATAAAACTATGATGTCAGCTCTTTATAACTACTTTGAATGTGTAAAAATTGAAATTGATAACACAAATGCTATCTACATCGATGGAGAGTATCTGTTCCACCGTGTTGTATAGGATCAAGATGAAACATTTATATTATTTTTGAAAAAATATGTTCAGTATGCTCAAGGACATTTTGGTCACAACAGAACGATTGTGTTTGATGGTTATACTGATCATTAGAAAAATATTTAAGTTACAGAATAACGTTGTCGGACTAAAAAACATCTTCATCTGTTGTTATCGTTTTTGATCGATTCATGGAAGTTCCAACAAATCAAAAACAATTTCATGCAAATAGTCACAATAAGTCTCGGTTCATTTCAATTGTATGTGAAGAATTTACAGCTGCTGGTATTCCAATAAGACAAGCTGATAATGATGCTGATGTTCTTATAATTAAACAGCAAAAGACCAAATACAACTGTCGTTGTTGGTGAAGGATCATTTGTTGATACTACTGCATGGACTCTAATTAATAAAATTATTAACTTTTTGAAACCTGGAAAAGCTCAAAGTATCGGTTATTTTTAGAGTGATAAAACTTTAAATTGAAATAAAACAGATTTAAATTAAGACTGAAGCCAAATATTTTTTTTATCTGAAAGATAATTTTATGACATTTATGTTTTAAAAATAATTTCCGGCATATTTCCACCACGACTAGCCCTGAGGAACCACATTCGACCAGACCAATTTTGGACCACTTTTTCCAGTAATTCAGGCCTTATTTCATCAATAGCACGAGTTATGTTTGCGTCCAAAGCGTCTATTGTTTCCGGTTTATCAGCATAAATCAATGACTTGACATAGCCCCAAAGAAAATGATCCAGTGGAGTTATGTCGCATGATCTTGAAGGCCAATTAATTCGACCGTTTCTCGAAATAATGTTATCGCCAAATCTTTCGTTCAATAAATCAATTGTTTCGGTAGCAGCATGAGGTGTAGCACCATCTTGTTGGAACCAAAACACTTCTGGGTCGATACCATTCAAACTTTGAAACAAATAATCAATGATCATCGATCTGTAACGAGCACCATCCACTGTTACATTAGTTTTTAAATAAATATGGACCGATGATGCCTCCAGCGTGTAAAGCACGCCATACAGTGCATTTTTCAGGATGCAATGCAACCTGCAGAACTTCTTGAGGATTGTTTTCACTCCATATACGGTAATTTTGCTTGTTTACATAGCCGTTCAACCAGAAATGAGCTTGATCACTAAACACAATTTTGCAATAAAAAAGTGGATCAACTTCAAGCTGTTCTATGACCCAATCAGCAAACAAACGACGCTTATTATGCTCAAGTTCTTGAACCAGTTGAATCTTGTATTGGTGTAGACCAAGATCTTCACGCAAAACTTTCCATGTGGTGGATGCACAGAACACAACTTGTTGTGAACGTCGACGAATAGACAAATCTGGATCATCATTAACACTATGACTTACAGCAGCGATATTTTCTTCTGTACGTACAGTTATTTATCTTTTTGTTGTTGTTGCATCGAGTAGAGAAAATGTTGTTCGAAATCTATCGATAGTTCGACGAATAAGTTGCCCTGATGGACGATTATGTAAACCATAAATTTCACGAAGTGCTCTATAAGTTTGGCGAATATAAAACTGATTTTGAAAATAAATTTCAACAATTTGTAAACGTTATTGCGGCGTTAGTCTTTCCATGATAATTTGTCAATGCTTACTGAACGGAAATGTCAGAACAACATGGCTTCTACCTTCTGTCAAATCACAGTTATCCCTATCGAAAGTTCTATCACTCTAAAAAAACACCCGATATATATATATACATACAATATATCCATCACAATGTTTAACTTCATATCCAGAATATTGAACTCGAGGAAATCAATCATGCATTTGATGAAAAGGGAAAAACCAAACAGATATGAAAGCAGAACCACATTATATAAGAAGAATAGAAAAAGTGCAGACAAAAATAGGAAAATTATATCAAAAAGATAGGCAGAAAAATAGGAAATAGATACGTGAGATTGAAAGAACGTGACATGATCCTTACACAAAAGGTTACAAAAGAATGAAAATCATTATTCTGCTAACCTCACTATAAGTTTTAATTTGATGAAAAAAATTTTCTCAAAAACTTTTTAAACTAAATTAAATAAATGTCTTAGAAATCACAGTTTCAATTTAGTAGAAATATAGAATTAACACCCTTTACACCCTTTACACCCTTTACCAAAAGGAATAAAAGAATTCAAAAAATATAAAAATTATTAATTAAAAATATTAAATGAATACTTGAAGCATACAAAGTTTTGTTTCATATAAATGTGTTAGGAGAACCAAATTCCTTTCCAAAAATACACAACTCAACCTAAAGAATTTCTTCAAAAATAACCCTCTTTAAAAATGTTACTTAAAAAAACTCAAAAAACGTGCAGCACATCCATTTGGAATTACCACATCACGTCAGCTCATTTTAATATCCAGAAAATATTTTTTTTAACTGTTTTAAAGAAAATTATTTTTGAAGAAATTCTTGGGGTTATGTTGTGCATTTTTGGAATTGAATTTGGTTTTCATAATACATTGATACAAAACGAAATTTTCATCCTTCAAGTATTTATTTAATATTTTTAAATAATAATTAATATTTTCTTTGTATTCTTTTATTCTTTTTGGTACTGTGTAATGAGTGTCTATAATGTCTACTGAATTGAAACTGTTTTTTAAGACATTAATTTAATTTAATTTTAAAAAGTTTTTGAGAAAATTTTGTTATAAAATTAAGAGGTTAGAATAAATCCCTATGATATTTAAATAAGATTAATTATTAATTAATAATTAATTAAGATATTGTAATAAGCCTTCTATCAAGTGAAAAAAAAACTTTTTATTATTTTATTTGATAGAACATATGTTACAGAGAATACAAAGAGTTTGAAAATTTTCAGAAAGAAAGGAGATGTATCACAAGCTATTGGCAGTTATAAAAAAAGATAGGAATTTGTTCTGAATTTCAATAAAAATAAAAATTAAAAATGGTGAATGCACAAAATGAAGATTTTAAATCGAGGTGTAAAACAATTTTTTGAAACATATTGTCATGGATTTTATATAATAAAACCCTGGTAGGGCAAATACGTACGTCATATTCCAAGAGTTCATTATTTGGGTATAATAAATCAGAATATTCGAAACCAATCATAAGACACCCAGTTCAGACAAAAGCAGATTTATATACAAAGAGCATCAAAAGAAATGTCAGTCATGTTTAAATATTTCCGTGGAATATATAACCCTAGAAATACCAAATTGCGCCAGTGAAGTCAAGTTGACAATTATCATTTGAAGGTAAACTGCCCATAAAACTCACCCTTTCATAAATATTTGAACGTTGTAAATCAAAGAAAGGATTAACCTTCACTTTATTAGGGTTGAATATTATTACATTTTTGGCGGTATCTAAAAAGGGATCATTTTCATTTTCCATTTGCGTGTATAAAGGGAAGTGATTCATGACCTTGTTCGAAAGAACTTTAGTTTCTTTTATATTTTTCTGCCAAAATTTTTAGTATTTGTGTTAATGAATTGGATATATCTATTTTCGGATCTAAAAGTAAATACGTAAAACTAAAAACTATTTTGAAAGAAGACGAAATACTCCGTATATTTCACAAGTAGGTAACAAATTTTGGATTTAATCTGTGTTTACTTGATGAGAGATTAAACAATCTCTTAAACAATATAAAACAAAAATTTCCATTTGCGCCAGTAATATCATCAAAAATTGTTAGAAATTGTGAATGAAAAATATTCTATTTCGGCTAATATTTTATTCCACAACAATTGTTTCGTCATATCATGACTTCATCAGGTGAGTACTACTATGTCTATATACAGGGTTTCTACTTTCAAGAGGGCCAAACTTGAAAGGTAGACCATACAAGTTTTTTGCAACAAAAAAGACATATAACACATGGTTGAAATGTTGATGGTTATTCTTCAACTTGACATTTCTTGATTTCACGAAATATTCAAATTTTTTCCATAAAATCAATTATACTCTTAGCTATGGCAGAGGACAAGCGGCTAGCACAAAAGATGATATGTCATTCGAAAGCACACTATATGAGGTTTTTTTTGTTGAAAAAAACATGTCCATAATTAATCATTTTTCATCAATAAAAGCATTGTAGAAGTTGACTGGTTTTGTTCACTTAAGAATCGTGAGATTCATCTCCTTACTACGCCCGCAATAAGAATTTTCTGTCACACAGAACTTCTTATCTTGTAACAAATTTAATGCCGTTCAGATATATGGTCAAATTTGACGAGGCAATAAGAATAACTGGAATATAATTGATTTTATGGAAAAACTTAAAATATTTCGTGAAATCAACAAAATTGAAGAATAACCAATATTTGAATCATGTGTTATATGACATTTTTTGTTACAAATAACTTGTATGATCTCCCCTTGAAGTTTGACCCTTTTAATAGTAGACACCCTGTACAAGGTCGACAACAAAATAATTAGCAATCATTTTTCGATGAAATATTTCTGCGATTCTGATTCTTGTATGCCTGTTTTAGATACATTTAATTCACTTAAGAAAATTAATCGCTCGAGCTTCGCTCACGCGTTTAAACATTCTTGCGTGAATTAAATGTTATCTAAAACACTCATACAATAAATGACTATTTTACGTGGAATTTTTTCCTCCTATGAGGACGTCAATGAATATCTAAAGAAAAGGTAACCGAAATGAGCCAAAGATTCTCACGTTTTACGCTTTAAAAACACATTTAGTCGTTTATTTTTATTTACATAGTTATTCGGATTTTATAATAACATTATTCAATATATCCTTCAAAAAATATTTCCTTAAAATGAACTTCGACTCAATGGGTTACTTTGAAAATATTAATTCTTCTAAACTCATGAAGAAAAAATGGAAATACAGTAAACTCGCGCTATTATAAACAAACGTGTGTGTAAACAACCCAATAGTGTGAACAAGAAAATATTCTCATTTTATATCCAGTAGTGTGAACAATCTACGATCTCGTTAGTGTGACTTAAAACTTTCCTGTTTCAACTTGTGATAAAATAGTGCGTAAAGCCATTTTAATGATACGAATTTTAATTATTGCGAGTTATCGTAATAAAAGTGTCTTTTAATGTGAAATACGTATCGGGTGTTCTTTTAAGAATGATAGAAGTTTCAATAGGGATAACTGTAATTTGACAGAAGGTAGAAGCCACGTTGTTTTGACATTTCTGTTCAGTAAGCACTGACAAATTATCATGGAAAAACTCACGCCGCAACAACGTCTACAAATTGTTGAAATTTATTTTCAAAATCAGTGTTCTATTCGCCAAACTTATAGAGCACTTCGTGAAATTTATGGTTTACATAATCGTCCATCAGAGCAGCTTATTCGTCGTATATCGCTATTGTAAGTCACAGTGCTAATGATGATCCAGATTTGTCTTTTCGTCGACGTTCACAACAGTTATACTCTGTGCATCCACAACATGGAAAATTTTGTGTAATGGTCTACACCCATACAAGATTCAACTGGTTCAAGAACTAAAGCAAATTGACAATAATAAGCGTCGTTTATTTGCTAATTGGGCCCTAGAACAGCTTGAAGTTCATCCACTTTCCTATCGTAAAATTGTGTTTAGAGATGAAGCTCATTTATGGTTGAACGGCTATGTAAACAAGCAAAATTGCCGTTTATGGAGTGAAAACAATCCTCGAGAAATTCTGCAGGTTCCATTGCATCCTGAAAAATGCACTGCATGGTGTGCTTTACACGCTGGAGGCATCATCGGTCCATATTTGTTTAAAAACTATGCTGGAGCTAATGTTACAGTGGATGGTGCTCGTTACAGATCGATGATCAATGATTATTTGTTTCAAAATTTGAATGGTATCGACCCAGAAGTGTTTTGATTCCAACAAGATGGTGCTACACCTCATGCTGCTACCGTAACAATTGATTTATTGAAAGAAAGATTTGGCGATAACATTATTTCGAGAAATGGTCCAATTAATTGGCCTTTAAAATCATGCGACATAACTCCACTGGATTATTTTCTTTGGGGTTATGTCAAGTCATTGGTTTATGCCGATAAACAAGAAACAAAAGAAGCTTTGAAAGCCAACATAACTCATGTTATTGATGAAATAAGGCCTGAATTACTCGAAAAAGTGGTCCAAAATTGGTCTGGTCGAATGCGGTTCCTTAGAGCTAGTCGTGGTGGACATATGCCGGAAATTATTTCCAAAACAAAAATGTCATAAAATTATCCTTCAAATAAAAAAAATATTATATTTATTTATTTCAATTGAAAGTTCTATCACTCTAAAAAATAGTTAAAATGCCTAAAAACAAGAAATTTTTGAGTGATGTATGAAAAATCGGAGATCTTGTAAGATCACCGGAAAGACATGAGCATAACGTTGCTTTCACAAAAAGGAATTGCGAAATGAACTGTATGCTCGTTTAAAAAAACAGACCATGAATGTTGTGAACCATAGTTATGAGCCAAATCAAATTGCAAAATGCACTTTGAGTGAAGCTGAATATCCGAAAATGAATGAAGCCCTGAGCAGATGGTTTATTAAAACAAAAGGAATTAAGTTTGTCTATAACAAGAGAAATTATGAAGCATAAAGCTCTTCAGCTTCGTGAAACCTTGAAAAGTGGAAATGAAAAATTTACCGCGAGTGATGGATGGCTGTAAAAGTTCAAGGTTCGTTATGGTCTTAGATTTTCGAAAATTTGTGCATCAGAGGTGCATAATATTAGCCCAGTCTAAATTGAATTGGTTCGATAGAGAAATTTGAGCTTACTCACGACCAGATATACAATGCGGACCAGACTGGAGTGTACTGGAAAATTATGCCTGATAAAACCTATGTAATGAGTTCTGAAAAAACTGCACCCGGAAATAAGATATCAAAGCAACGAATTACCTTTTTGGGTTGTGCAAATTAATCAGCTTCCCACAAACTCACGCCGTTGATTATTGGCAAAGCAAAATCTGCAAGAGCATTCAAAAATTTCCTTAATCTACAAAAATACAGAAAATGCTTTGGTGACAAAGGAAATTTAAAACTGCTTCTTCGAATGCTTCGTACCAGAGGTAGGTCTTAATATGAAATGTAAGCAAATGAGAATTTTTGGTAGGTAAACCAATTTCTAAAATGTTCAAATCTTCCGGGAAAGGCAAAGCTTCTTCTAGATAATGCACCCTCACATCCATCAGCTGGAGAGTTGAGAAGAGAAGATGGCAAAATATTTGTAATATTTTTGCCTCCTCCCTTGATTCAGCCAATGGATCAAAATGCCTTGAAGTTAACCAAACTGTATTACAGAAAAAATCTTATGAATTTTATGGTGGCCCAAGGACACAACATGGCAGATGGGCTCAACAACCTCACCTTAAAGGATACTGCTTTACATTTGTGTGACTAAAGTGGCGCAAGATCGCAGTAACAAAGCCTACACAGAACACAACTGAACTCCTAACTCGTACAAGCTGAAAAAGCTTCTGAGGGATCTTCACAGAAGATCTAGGAGTATCAGGATAATAATAATAATAATAATAATAATTTACCCCAGGCGTGGCAACAATTAGGTCCTCTGGTAATCAAAACGTGTTGGATCTAAATTTTTGACCATTGACGAAGATGATCTTACTCTTGTGAAACTCATACTTATCAAATATTCGAGCGGATACTTAGGATTTAGGATACTAAGTAACTACTTAAGATATTTTTCAATTTTTGGGCTGAGTATAACTGAAGATGTGTAAAACTGGGATAGAGATACGCCTGGAAGTGAACCAAAGTCTGGCTAATATTGATGGTGATTCGAAAATCCTCACTGATTCCGAAAGAAGCGAATCTGATGTGGAAACTGAGGAAAATAAGAAGATTTCTATTGCAGAGGTTCTGAGGGTATTAAAAGTAGTTTCTCAATGGGCCGAACAAAATACTGATATAAACATAAGTGAAATAGAAAGCCTACGAACAATTCAGTATAAAGCAGTGAATGCTCAACTATCAGCCAAGAAAGTGCAAACAAAATTAACTTCTTATTTCAAATGACAATTTTTTATTTTTGTATCAATTAAAGTTTAACATCAAAAGCTTTGATTTCATATAATTTTTTCAATCCTGTAAACACTTATTTCATGTCTTACACACCTTACACTAGTATGAACGGCTCGAAAATATGAACAAGCAAAATTTTTTTGTATTCACACTACGCGAGTACTGTATGATGAAATACTAACATTTGTAATAATTTCGAAAGCGGCATTATCATATGAATGATCACCTTTTAAAAAGGCAGTCATAAAAATGTTTTTCCTTATTTATATTCCTCAAAGTCCGCCGGTCCACGTGAATTTCACCGTAATAAAAACATACAAATATTTATCCTTGCCATTTTATGAAGGTAACCTCAATGATCTAAGCGCAAAACGCAATAATTCCCCTTAATAGACGCTAATGTTTGTTTATTTTTTCGTTCTTTTCCGAAACTGTATTTTATGACACGGTCTTCACGAAAATATGACGACCACGTGTTGTACACAATAGAGCGCCCCGAACGAGTCTCCAATTTACAAAGAACGACCTGCCGACAGAAAGAGGGGTCCATCGGTTTACGACGCTTAAGGCTGTTGTCGGGTCCGATGAATTTTGAGACTATTGTCAGTTGAACACGAACTTTAGACTCCACCATAACCATTTATATTAGTACGTTTTTATTGGTCTTTTGAAGGACATAATCTCCGTACTTAAAATATCTATTTGGAAGTTTTTCACATTTGGCCATTAATAATGGACACCCTGTATATGATAGGTTGATCATTTAGGAATGATGACTAAGCAAATCTTTCAGTTAAAAAAAATTCGGATTAAATTCATATTAGGATTGCTTCTGGCAATCGTTAGAGGACTTTAGCGAACTACTGTTCCCTCAACTTTTCAACAGTTTTCTCTGAATAAGTTCTGCACCGTTGGAAAAATATCCGTGATATTTTGCATCGTGATAGAGTAATTAAAGCGCAGTTAAAATATACAGAGGCTAATCCATTTAAAATATAACTATTTGTTGAATAAATTTTTGGGAACAGCCTGTATATTAGAAAATAATATCCTGAGATGCAGGAAAGTGCAAAAAGCATGCTTCCGAACAAAATTTCTAAGTTAATAATTATGATGACAAGGCCTGTTTAACAATATATAAAAATAAAATGTATTATTCCAAAACGACAACAAAGTAAAATTTATATCGGATGTTTTTTTAAGAGTGATAGAACCTTCGATAGGGATAACTGTGATTTGACAGAAGGTAGAAGCCATCTCGTTTTGACATTTCTGTTCAGTAAGCATTGACAAATTATCATGGAAAGACAACAACGTTTACAAATTGTTGAAATTTATTTTCAAAATCAGTGTTCTATTCGCCAAACTTATAGAGATCGATAGATTTCAGACAACATTTTCTCTAGTCGATGCAACAACAACAAGACAAAGAACTGTACGTACAGAAGAAAATATCGCTGCTGTAAGTGATAGTGTTAATGATGATCCAGATTTGTCTATTCGTCGACGTTCACAACAAGTTTGACTCTGTGCATCCATCACATGGAAAATTTTGCGTAAAGATCTTGATCTTCACCCAGACAAGATCCAACTGGTTCAAGAACCAAAGCCACTTGACCATGATAAGCGTCATTTGCTTGCTGATTGAGCCCTGGAACAGCTTGAAGTTCATCCACTTTTTTATCGCAAAATTGTGTTTGGTGATGAAGCTCATTTCTGATTGAAGGGCTATGTAAACAAGCAAAATTGCCGTATATGGAGTGAAAACAATCCTCAATAAGTTCTGCAGGTTCCATTGCATCCTGAAAAATGCACTGTATGGTGTGCTTTAGACGCTGGAGGCATCATCGGTCCATATTTCTTGAAAAAACGATGCTGGAGCTAATGTTACAGTGAATGGTTCTCGTTACCGATCGATGATGAATTATTATTCGTTTCAAAATTTGAATGGTATCTACCCAAAAGTGTATTGGTTCCAACAAGATGGTGCTATACCTCATGCTGCTACCGTAACAATTGATTTATTGAAAGAAAGATTTGGCGATAACATTATTTCGAAAAATGGTCCAATTAATTGGCCTACAAGATCAAGCGACATAACTTCACTGGATTATTTTCTTTGTAGTTATGTCAAGTCATTGGCTTATGCTGATAAACCAGAAACAATAGTCGCTTTGGAAACAAACATAACTCGTGTTTTTGATTAAATAAGGCCTGAATTACTCGAAAAAGTGCTCCAAAATTGGTCTGGTCCAATGCAGTTCCTCAGAGCTAGTCGTGGTAGACATATGCCGGAAATTATTTTTAAAACAAATGTCATAAACGTATCTTTCAAATAAAAAAAATTGACTCAATTCTTAATTTAAATGTGCTTTATTTCAATTTAAAGTTCTATCACTCTAAAAAAACACCGGATTAATATAAAACAATGTAATAACAGTTTCAGTTTGATATTACAGTTATTTTTGTTTGGTACTTTTTTTATCTCTAGTGAAGTAAGATTGATGGTTTCAAAAGCTCGATAAATGAGAGATTCTTGGGTTTTTATACTAATTCTTTGATCACCTCTATTTCGTGTGCTATGGCTATGCACTAAGGTAAATTTAAAAGTTAATTTGATATTGTTATTGATCATGTCTTGTATCAATTTTGCTTATTCCGGTTTTTGCGCGCTTGTTCTATAAAATAGCACTATCGTTTCGTCAAAATGTTTATAATTTTCGAGTTTTGAACCGAAGATGGTATCAAATGACTGGGTTGAAAGATGAAGAATCTGAGGTAGAAAATTTTTCTGTTTGCTGGTCCGGTCCGGCCGTGCGTAAACACTTAATCTATAGACTGGAGAAAACTAGAGACTTGAAACCTCCTTATTTATGTTCGTTAATGGGTAAAATTGAATGGTTCTGCGTATATTAACATTTGAAACTTTTTCTTATTTTTGTCAATAATTCCGAAACTACTGATACGATCGAATCTAAACTTGGCATTAAGATTTACGTATAATAACCACCGAAATGTATACAGTGCGTAAACTACTTATGGAATAAAATTCTTTATGTCCTTATGTTAGAAAATTATAGAAAACACTGGGACTTCAACTTTCAAATTCAACGGTACGCTTTTTAAGCATAAATTTAAATATGCAGGGTGATTCGCGCAAGTCCAGCACAGTTCGACCTCTTTATTTTAAATGGAACAGCCTGTATATTTTTATATTTTATTAAAGCTCCGTAACAACCTGATTTCAACTAATGCATGGTCTATTACGTATAATAACCTAAATACAGACTTATGAAATTTCCGCACTATCAATTAAGGTGGAAAAATTCCAGAATCAATTTTCGATACTCATGAATCTTCGTCAAACACTTTTTTTTTACATTTTTTATCATGAATACCTGAAAAACTATCTATATACTTCTCTGTCAAGAAAGTACCGGGAATTTTCAATTAAAACAACATTTTTACATTTAATCGTCAAAATTTATTGGGTCGCCTTCAAAATAGGCTCCATTTGCTCCAATACATCTATGCCAACGGCACTTCCAATTATCGAAACATTTTTTATAGGCGCTTTCCGGGATGGACTTTAGCTCTCGCGCCGAATTTTGTTTTATGGCTTCAATCGACTCAAAACGGGTGCCACGAAGGGGCAATTTTAGTTTTGGGAAGAGGAAAAAGTCGCAGGGAGCCAAATCCGGCGAATACGGTGGTTGCTGAAGCACGTTTGTTGAGTTTTTGGGGAGAAAGTCAGTCACAATCGTAGCTCGGTGAGAAGGCGCGTTATCGTCATGCAAAATCCATGAGTTGTTCGCCCACAAATTTGGCCGCTTCTTACGGATACGCTCACGCAAACGTTTCATAACGCCTAGGTAATACTCCTTGTTTACCGTCTGACCCTCTGGAACGAATTCGTAGTGCACCACGCCACGGATATCGAAGAAAACAATGAGCATCACCTTCATTTTCGAGCGGCTTTGGCGTGGTTTTTTCGGTTTCGGCTCATTTTTTGCCACCCATTCCGATGATTGCTGGCTTGTTTGCATATCGTATTCGTAGACCCAGGTCTCATCACCAGTTATAATGCGTTCCATGAATGCAGAATCGGAATTACAGCGATCCAGCATGTCTGAAGCAACCTGTTCGCGATGACGTTTTTGAAGAAAATTCAGGTCTTTCGGTACGAGTCGTGCGGCCACCTTTCTCATGCCCAAAATATCAATCAAAATCGTACGTGCGGACTCGTGGGATATCTTAAGATCATGTGCTATCTCTCTCAAGCTGGTACGACGGTTTTCCAGCACCCTTTCCTTAATTTTATCGACGTTATCTTCGATCGAAGCCGTCGATGGGCGACCACTTCACGACCGTCCTTGAAGGCTCTGTACCACTGATATGCACGAGTTTTCGATAGAGCATTATCACCAAAGGCCTTTTGCAACATTTTCAATGCATCGGCACACGAAAATTCATTTGCAACACAAAACTTTAAACAAATTCTTTGCTCAACGTAATCACCCATAGTAAAAATCGGCACGCACTCTGACATTGACTGACTTAATCAGCTGTTGCAAACACACTAGTTGACAGATCCCGCTCAAGCTTGGCATAGTAATTAAGGACAGTGGTACCAACCTAGGAAAAAAATTTTTTACCTGCCTCATTGCCCCGCCAGATTTAAATCGATAATTCCCGGTACTTTCTTGACAGAATGTATGCCGATACACAAAGAAAATCTGTAAATAATGTAGATTGTAAGATTAGTTAAATGTTGCACTGTAGTGATTTACATTGAAATAGTAAATTCCTAATTGAAAACATATTTCTTGTAGAAGTAATAATGAAATATTTATCTGAGACTCACCGAATTGAGATTTTAATGATAATCGGTTATGGGGAGAAGTCCAGTTGAAGTGGCAAACTTATTTATTCAGAGGTATTCTCAGAGAACTTGGACATGTCAAACTATTAGAAAGAAAACCGCAATTCGTTGAAGATACTGTGAATTTGGATATTTTGTTAGGTGTTACTGAGGATCCAACGACAAGTACACGTCAAATTAAACAAAGAAAAACTTCATACATGTAAAATAACTTTTGTTCAGGAGCTAACAGAAGACGATCCAGATCGTAGAATGCATTTTTGCGAAATAATGATGAATAAACTGAACAGAAATAAAATAGGTGTTGGTACAATCCTTTTTTGCTATGAACCAACATCTACATTGAACAGGGAGGTAAACCGACAAAATTGTAAATATTGGTTAACGGAGAATCCTCATTCGATGTGCAAGGCGAATATATTATTGAACTTATATTTATGGATGGCACTTTGACAGCCGAAAAATATTTGAATTTGATTAGAGACGAAGTTGTTCCTGCGTTAGTCAATTCATTTCCTAATGCAATAGATCCAAGGCTACTCAATGAAAATGTTTGCTTCCAGCAGGATGGAGCCCCACCCCATTATGCTTCAATGGTCAGAGCTTACTTAAACGTAATCTTCCCCAATAAATAGATTGGACGAAGAAGTAATATTGATTGGCCAGCTAGATCGCCAGACCTTACGCCGTTGCATCTTTTTCTGTGGGGTTATCTCAAGAACAAAGATTATGCAACACAACCGTCGTGCATCGCAGACCTCAAAGAAACGATAACTACAGAAATGCGAAATACGGAATATTTCAACTCAAACTTTAAACAAGTTAAAAAAGAGTTTTATTGGAGACTGTGCTATTGCCAGAAATGAGGTGGAGGACATTTTGAACATTTATTTTAATGTATTATAATCAATTACATCATGTAATTTAAGTATTCAGTCTCTTGAAACTAATTATTAAAACTTTCGAAATTTAATCCGGTATTATCCATAATAATTAAAAAAATGTATACGAGACAGTAATTTATTTCCACAAAAATTATATTTTTGTGGAAATGTGTGTTATTAATTAAAATGAGTTTCCACCAATTTCCACCATAATAGACCATACATGAAATAGTTTGCTTAAATTAAATTATTAAGGAGTTTCAAAAAATATAAAAATATACGAGATGTTCCAATTAAAATGAAGAGGATGAACTTGCGCGAATCACCATGTATATTTAAATTTATGTTCAAAAATCGCACTAATGGATTAAAAAGTTGACGTGTCCCAGTGTTTTCTCTAATTATCTAACATAAGGACACAAATAAATTTATTCAATAAGTGGTTTTGACACTGTATACCATATTTCGTGAGGATCGGCTATCCAGGCGAACGACTAGGTGAAAATGCTAATTTCTCTACGAAAGGCACTAGAGACTTGAAATTTTTAGGGTGGAGTTGGACTCTGAATATATCAGTTATTTTAAAAGATGGACAGAATCGGCTCAATGGTTCCTGAGTTATTCTCATTTGAAATTCCATTTTTCTAATATTTTCGAAAATATAAATCCGATCGCGTCCAAATCTAGTATTTAGATGAGAAATAATGAAGGCTCATGCATAATCGCGTGAAGTTAATCTGCAAGAATTTTATGAATTTTTATCCTATCTGATTTCCACAAAAAGCATGAAATGGAAGTCAGAAATCAAAATAATTATATAAAGTTCTGTTCAGTATATTTTTTTCCACTTTTTCTTGACAAAATGTAACTACTCAAATCCAAGGAAGAATATGGAGGATTTTAACCATGTATTTTTTTGAGATTTTCCGTTTCTTCAGGAGAATCGGTTCAGAATTGCAAAATGAATTTTATTTGACTTTTGTATGACAGAACACAAAATGTTGTGTTTATTTTGATCATATACATATAGCTTTCATAAGAATGAAATCACAGATTTGAAATTTTCAAGGAAAATTGATATTCTAAGAAGCGCGCAAAAGTTTTTGAGTTGACGTCAGTGCTTTTCACCAATTTGCAATTCGTGAATGTTTAAAAGTGTCATTATATAATCCGTTGAAAATGTGATTATATTTACCATAATTTAATATTCTTATAGCCCTATTTTGAAATACTCATAGCCTTGACATTTTTATTTTGACATCTGATTTGCATTGCCTGAATTTTTAGTACACGATATTCTTTAATGTAGACAAAACCTAAAACAAAAACTTCAACGAAGAAGGAGGATTCTAAAAATACGAAATAGAATACAAAAATTGTTGTAAAAAGGGTCAAAAATGTTGAAATATATCCTGAAACCGAAATTATTATAAATAGAATCTGATCATAGAGGAAATCAGTTTAATTGTTAATTTTTTTTAAAAATAAATCTATGATTGATTCGGTCTTTACTTGACGGAAATTCATCTTGAAAATATGAATATATGATCTTGTAATACTCACCTGAAGAAGTCATGGTATGACGTAACGATCGTAGTATTAATAAAATATTAGCGGAAAATTAGAATATTGTTTTTATTCATTTTTTTAAAATAAAATAATAGTGTGAAAAGTTTTTGGAATATGTCCGGAAACAAATAAAAAATAACTATGGATAATATTTAAAACCAAGAATTCATTAAAAACAATTCAAGATATTTGATAGATTCGGTCTTTACTTGGTGGAAACTCATTTTAATTAAAAAAATGTATATGAGACAGTAATTTATTTCCACAAAAATGTAAATATTTCAAAAGTTGTTTCAATTATAACGCGGCTTTTAAGACAATTAATAACCTTAGTACCTACATAAAAATCAATAAAGATCGTACAAATAAAGAAAATAAATCCGGAGTCTACAAGTTAACTTGCAAAGATTGCCCTTTAGTATACATTGGCCAGATTGGTAGATCATTCAAGAAACGTGTCCAAGAACACCAAAGGGGTTATATATACAATTCTGTACATTCGACATATGCTAACCATCTTAAGGAATTTAGGCATAATTTCAACAATAATTATGAAATTATCCACGTTGAAAGCAAAAGTTTTAGATTAACACTTTTAGAATTTCTTGAAATCAACAGGTATAATGCCCGTAAAATCCTTTTGAACGAACAAACAGATGTCGATCATTCTCCATTACTGAATATTTTTCCTTAATGGCATTTTTAGCGGCAAACTCCAATAAACACCTAGAGTTTTTATGACTTGTGCTTCTATTATTTGGTCACGTACCTAAAAATGTATATAAACTCGGTTACACTGAATACCATCAGACAGTACAATGTAGTACCTGAAGAAGCCACATCGTGGTGAAACAATTGTTGTAGTAGTACAAACATTTTTGTGGAAATAAATCACTGTCTCATATACATTTTTTTAACAATTCAAGATATTATTTATGAAAATTCGTAATAGAAATTGTCAAAAGAGATTGTATTGTGTGTTTCACGACGTTTGGATCATTAAGGCATCTCTGACCGTTTTCTAGCGAATATTCCCCTTTTTTTTGACAATAATATGATTAAGCACAATGCAACATAAAACTGTACGATTTAACTTTACCGTAAGCAGAAAGCACGATCAACAACCACTACGGTAGCATCTGTAAAGTAAATCGCACGGCGTATAACCAATAAGATAGACCCTTTAGTAGTTGCTTTGGAAACGAATATCAGGCCACGCAGCCGATATTATTTTTGACGCTTCGTCACTTAATAGAATGTCAAGTTTTTATAGGAATGAATGGGGTCGTAGAAAAAGTATAGTACACAACTCGAGTTCTAAGACAATTACGCACTTCTAGAAGTAAGCACCCTTACCATATTTCGTTCAAATATCAGTATTTTCACTGTTTTGAGCAGAATACGATTTCACATCAATTTAATTACGATGATTATAGAAGAGAATAATTAACGGATTTGAAGTTTGCAGATTGGTTTTCAAATCGAAATCGAATTAACGGTTTGAGTCACATCTTCTTCATTTTCAAAGAAGTACGGGCCAATCACTCCACCAGACCGAATTGCACACCATACAGTGACTTTTTAAGGATGTAATGGTCTCTCAACAGTAACATGAGAATTTGTACTGCTCCAGATGCTACAATTTTGCTTGTTTACATAGCTACCAAGTCAAAAATGTGTTTCGTCGCTGAAGAAAATTCGATGCGAAAAATCGTCATCCAAACGTTGTTGTTCAAGCACCCAATCGGCAAATGTTCTATGCATTTTAAGGTCATCTGTCTTTAGTTCTTGTGTCAACTGAACCTTAAAAGGATGAATATGCAAATCCAGATGCAAAATACGCCATAGCATGCTGTAAGAGAGCCCCAAATTTTTTCGGTTGAGCGTGCATTTCGATGATGTACGGGCCTTAAGACATCAGGAACAGATCTAGCCTCCTCGAATTTTTTCACTGTGATACCAGTTGTACGCTCAGATGGACTATTATATCGACCATAATCTGTCCGTAATGCACGAAACGTACTACAGAATCATTGTTTTTGTAGTGAGTTATAACAATTGTCTTACGTTCAGCAGTAGATAAACGATCCATATTATTGAATGGCTAACCTTCAACTAAACATATGAGGCTTGGGATCACACTTCTGTTCGACATGTGCCATTGAAATCCGTACCACGAAATGGATAACCCGTTACTAGAAAAAATCTTATTCTTTTGTTGTTGACAAGGTTCAAAATAGCAAAATTTCATCATCATTGTGACATCTCTTTAAACAAAGCTATATTCGTGAAATCCTAGAGATTGATGGAATTTTTAATTAATTTTTCTAAAGATCAAGAGGAGTTAAAGACCTTCTCCTTGATCGCCAAGCTTTAAAAGCTTTAAAATAGACTATGGGTCCGAAGTTCAATATTTTATGAATCAAGTTCAAAACACAATACAGTCGACTCTCGTTAATTCAAACCTGGGATAATTCGAACCTCTCTATATTTCAAAGTTATCACGAGTTCCCTACTAAATCTCTTTATATTTCGAACTAAATCAATACATTTTCATACACTTGGTAATTCGAACGAAAAAATCATTGCTATTTAACAAAACGACGCGTTAATTCGAACTCATCAGCGTCCAACACTCGACAATTCAAAGTTGCAGAGAGAAGAGGCGGAAAGATTGTAAGTACATTTTGCGACAAGTTCAAACTTGTATGCGACAAATTCAAACTTGTATCAAGATACACGAGCCTTTGTTTTTGTTATGATTAGTTTGACTATTTGACGCACACACTTCTTACGAATTGGTTTGTTTAGTTATTCAGTTACTGTTACTCTTTCGTTGGTATGCAGATTAAAAGTAAGTGTTAGTTATGAGCCCTAGAAAGTATAGATGTTTGACGATTGCTGAAAAGAAAAAGTTAATCGAAAAAGTAGAAGAAGGTGAGAAAAAGAGTGATGTTGCAAAAGAATTTAAGATTCCTCTGAGTACTCTCTCAACAATAATAAAGCACAAGGAGAAAATGAATGCTGCTCAAACTGCTGGAGTACGGAAAAGAACTACTAAAGGTGAATTTCCTCGTCTGGAAGAAAGCCTGGTCATTTGGCTAAGACAGTGTAGACGTTTCTTAAAAGAAAATCAAGAAAATCTTCCAATACTTATAGATGATGAAGAACCAGCAATAGAACCATTAGTTGACATCAGCGGTGTGAGTTTTTCTGATTTTGTTCAAGTGGATGAAAATGTTGCTGTCTCAGGTTCACTAACCGATGGCGAAATTTCATCTGCGACAGATACGCAAAGTAACGATGAAGATGAGGACGATACATCGGAACCTTTGGCAGAGGTGTCAGTTAAGGAAGCAAGATCCTCATTTGATACCTTACAAAGCTTCTGTCTACAAAACGAAAGTGATGAAAAAGCATTTCAGGCACTTTTTCTCTTAAAAAAAGTTATTGAGCAGTGTGAGCAGCAGAATTGTGCTTTAAAGCAAACCAGTATAACAAAGTTCTTTCGAAAGATTAATTAATTCACATTACGAATACATGTATGTACACGAATGTACCTCTTAATTCTTGTCATTTTTATATTAATAAATAAAAATTAACCAACACTTAATAATTCGAAGTTTTATTTATTTTCTCTCACAAATTTCAAACCATTTGATATTTCAAACACTCGATAATTCGTAATATTTCAAGAGTCCCTCGAGTTTCGAATTAACGAGAGTCGACTGTAGTTGGATTTTAATTTTCCAATTTGCGGACAAAAATTTTTAGATAATTTACATCAGTATTCGACAGAATAATTTTTTCTGCTTTCAATAAATTTAAACATAGAAAATAGCACGTCCATTGTGCTAGAAATCGAATGAACTGTGAATTCTTTAAAGCGTTGCCAGAGCAGAACTATCAGATTTATTCATCTTTGTCGCTTTCATTAAATCTTGTTATTTGTCTTTATCCAAACAATCTGAATGTTGGCCACAATAAATAAGATTCCAATAGAGGGATGATTTGTCTCTTTAAGGTAATAATATATGTCTATGCTATACCTATAGACTTATTATCTTAATTTTAATACGTCTATGGCCTTACCACTATTGACTTCACTAGACGGTCTCTTATAACGCCTAACTTACGATTCCTGATATTTATTGTATGAGCACGCTGAAATTTTCTAGGTCATGTAGGTATCTTTTTGAATAATTCTTCAGCCTCAGTACACTTGAAAGATATAAAACCATTATTCAAATATCTCTGGGTACGTTAAGCTCATTCCAAAGATTCAAATATAAACCTCAGATGTTATAAAAAAATCAATAAAACTTTATGGCCTCCAAAGTAACTTCATTGTTGGTGCGCGGTTAACAATTTTTTACATTTCCATAAACTTTTACTCAAACGAAAAATCTTTAACCTTCAGGCTCTTCTCTTACAAAATTGACTTCAGAGAATGAATTTATGGCAGGAGTGCCTAATGCGGATTTACTTTCATTAGGCCTTGAGAAATTCGTTCATTCGACCATTGGGTTGTAAATTCTGGTTAAGCGAAACCGCATCGACAAGAATTTTCTAAACAATATGGTTGGACGTCCTGTAGGGAGAAGCGTAACAGGAGCAAAAAGAATAATGCATGTCCCCGAAACGTGACAATTGATTCGTTTTGTTGATTGGTCGAACAACAAAATGGTCATAGTATTGAAATGTCTATATTTGTTGTTCGGCATGTGAAAGAACCTTCTTCTTGACACAAGATACCTATCAAGTCAAACTTCACAACGTGTGTTACCAGTAAAATTTGTTCTTATTTGCCATCCACTATCTACGCTCTATAGAGTGATAACAAAAATAAATAAACTAAATAAACTGACCTTAGGAGTTCTATGGCGCTTCCTTGTTAGTTAGTAATAGTTTGATTAACTTTCACAAGGTTTGATGTGACATGTTATCTTTTCTTTGAGGTCTGCGATGCTCGACTGGCGATCTAGCTAGCCACTCAATAGTACCTCTTCGACCAATCCATTTATTGGGGAAGATTTCGTTCAAGTAAGTTCTGACTATTGAAGCATAATGGGGTGGGGCTCTAACCTGCTGGAACCAGACATTTTCATTAGGTTATCTTGGATCTATTGCATTAGGAAATAAGTTGACTGAAGCAGGAACAACTTCATCTCTAATCAAACTCAAATATTTTAAGGCTGCCAAAGTCCAATCTATAAATATAGAACCATTAAATATGGTCACTTATGATACCTGCCCAAACATTCACCTTTCGAATATACTGCGTGTGTGTTTCAAGTATCCAATGAGGATTCTCCGCTGAGCAATATCTAGAATATTGTCTGTTTACCTCCCTGTCCAATGTAAATGTTTGTTCATCAGAAAAAATAATTCTACCAACAGCTATTCAATTATGTTCAGTTTATTTATCATTATTTCGCAGAAATGCATTCTACGATCTGGATCGTTTTTTATTAGCTCCTGCACAAAAGTCATTTTATATCGATGAAGTTTTTCTTTGTGGAGACATCTTATGACAGTTGTATGACTAAAATTATTTTCACGGGAAATTTGAAGTGTACTTGTCGTTGGATTATCTGCAACACCTAACAAAACATTCAATTTCACATCTTTAACGAATTGCGGTTTTCTTTTGAATGGTTTTACATCTCCAAGTTCTCTGAATTGTGCATGAATTTTAGACACAATACCTAGTGAAATATTAGGCAACTGAGAATACCTCTGATTAAATAAGTTTTCCACTTCAACTTGACTTGTGCAATTCTGAAGAGAAAAAGAACCGGTGGAATAATTCTGGAGTTTATGAATTTAGTTGCCAGTATTGCGGTTGCGTGTACAATATAGGACAAACCGGGAGATGTTTCCAAAAAAGATTCAAAGAACATCAATCGTCGTTTAGGAACCGGAAATATAACTGGATAAAACTAGACATCCTGGAATACATCGAAATATTTAAAAACAAGCACGTTTTAGAAATATAACTATTAAATGAGCAGACAGACCCTTGGCACACTTCACTTCTCGAAGTTTTGCACAAGCCAAAGCCCTCGACGAATATATATGGTCTGTCTAGAAAGTATCCGGAATTTATTATTTTTCGTAATTTCAATATACTTCTTTTTTGTATCATTCTAAGAGAAAAGTAATGTATAAAATAAGTTGTGCAGATAGTCCGCTATGGCCAAAGTTCCCTGACAACACTATTTGTCAAATATTTTTGATTGTCAACAGGTATACAATTTATGAAATAATATCGCAACTAGAAAAAAGAAAACAGGTAGAATATTTTTATAGAAAAGGTTTTCGAAACGTTAAAAAATTAATGCAATTGACGGAAGTGGGAAAAAGTGCTGTATATGAGACAATAAAGTGGATAAAAAATGGCATGGATATGAGGCATAGATCAGTTTCAGGAAGACCGCGTAAGATTGAAGAAAACAATTTAAATGCTTTATTGGCCTTAGGACGGCTCAACCCGTATGTGAGGTTTCGCAAGTTGACTAACAGATTTGGAAATCAACGAAATATAGCAGTATGCCCGTATGTCACTGAAAAGACATGGCTACATATCAAGGAAACCAAAAAATCCCTAAAATGACACCTTTACAAAAGGAACGAAGGATAGAATTTTGTCAACGTTTTCAAGAAGATAATTTCAATAATGTCTCTTTATTTGATGAAAGTTGATTCAAACTTGGTAGAAATCACTTAAAAGTCCTATCAAAACAGCTTGTTACTGTTCAAATTTACAAATTTCCCACCAAAATAATGGTTAGAAGAGCAATATCTCGGCGTGGTGCTACGCCTCTCTGTATAATTGATGGTACTATTAATCAAGAAAAGTATTGTGGCATTCTAAACGATTTTCTCCTTGAAACGGCGTATGCTTTATATCCAGAGAGGTGGCGTTTTCAGCACGACAATGCGAGATGTCATACTTCGGCCTATGCTCAAGCTTAGATGCAAGAACACAAAGTGACAACCATTTCATGGCCAGCAGCTTCACCAGATCTTAGTCCCATTGAATACATATAGGGTTTAATGAAGATTGAAGTTGAACAAGCAGCTCCAAGAAATAAGGATGATTTAATTCACTCAGTTAAATGCAGGTTGTATAAGTAAATAAGATGAATATTTTGTTACAATTTTCTAATTCAAGAATTAAAAATATGTACTAAATAATTACAATTGAGCTTTGTATTTTCCGGATACTTTCTAGGTGGACTATACAATAATTAATATACAATTTGTATCATCCAGTTTCAAAATGTTTTTAATACTACGAAACTCCATTCACTGTATATTCAGGAATAAAAAGTGAAAACTAAGGATTTTCTTCTCTGATTCCAATACATATCCGTTTGAATTTAGTATTCAAATGTAAAATAACGACAAGAAGGCTAATGTAAAATTCCCTGAGGATTACAGGTGGTATTAACAAGCGTGCAAGAGCTCCTGACTTCACTTATCTCGAATGTTTTCCTTGAAAAATGGTCATCTCAGAAAATCATCATCATCATGAGCCCATACAATCCCCATCTAGAGCAAGGACCTCTACAAATTTCTTCCACTGTTCCCTATTTTGAGCGATTTGTGTCCATAATATTCCTTTCTTTTTCTTAATAGAATCCAGCCATCTTGTTGCTGGACGACCACGGCTTCTTCTACCATTTCTTGGGTACCTTTCCTGCACCAACATGGTTCATTTTTTAGTTGACATTCTTGCTATATGGCTAGCTCAAGTCCACTTTTTCTTGAACAGTCTTTGCCTACATTTTTATTTGTGTTTTTCTTCTGATATCTACATTTGTTATTCGGTCTATTAATTTGATTCGTAACAAACTTCTTTCCATTTTTCTTTGACATACCTTTAACTTTTGTGTTTATTTTTCAGTCAGGCACTACGTTTCAGCACTAAAACAGGCAGTACACACATATTCATCACTTCCCTCTTGATTTTCATGGAAAAGGATAAACGCAAGTGATACTGACTCCTAGTATTTCTTATCATTCTCTTAATCTCCTTGTCCTGACGATTTGTAAAAGAAACGATCTGGCCAAGATTACAATTTTCCTGAACAAAGTCAATGATTTTATCATTCATTTTTATTTCTTTTCTTCATCGTTTGTCATCACTTTAGTTTTGGTTTCATATATATCGTTAGTTCAGCTTCTCTACTATGAATATTCAGGTCATTCAGCATTTGTTGAAGTTCTTCTTGGCTTTCTGAAAAGAGAACAATATCGTCCGCGAATCTAAGATAAGATAAATACTTCCCATTGATTTTGAATCAATGGTTCTGAATTTTTGCTCTTACAATGCTTTAAATAGCTGTGTGGAAATGGGATCTCCTTGACATACGCATTTTCCGATTTTAAAGGGCTCTCCTACATTTCAAGTTCGATTTTTGTTGAGCAATTGTAATAAATTTGTTGTAGAATATGAATGTATGGTTCTGGAATACCTCGATTGATTAGAGAATTTATACGATAGGTATGATGAACCATATCAAAGGCTTTTTTGTAATCTACAAATGCTAGTCACAAGTTTTTGTTGTTTTCTTTGTATTTTTGAATGACCTGGGTTATAGTGAATAAGTAGTCCATAGTTGAGTAGCCAGCTCTAAATCCTGCTTGCGCAGGTGGTTGATTTTCATCCAAAATGTTGGTTATTCTTCTCAAGATGATTTTTGAAAACACTTTGTAGACAATTGACATTAAACTGATTGGGCGATATTTCCAATGTTTGTTTTTGGCCCTTTTTAATGTAAAAGTACGATTTCGCAAGTAGTCCACTCTTCTGGTAGGTTTTGGCTCTGGATGACTTTATTAAATATATGAGTCTGTGGTATTGTGAGTTCTTCTGCTATGAACTTCAACAATTCGTTTGATATTCCATCTTCACCGGTACATTTTCCGTTTCAGATCTTTAAGTGTGATGCTTACCTCCGATTCTATAATTGGTGGTACTTCATCCATACTGTGATCTAGTATCCTCTCATCTATATTAGGACCATCATTCTTGTAAAGGTTTCGATAAAACTGAATATTGAGTAGTTTTTCTCTATTTTCTGTAGTTTCGCCCCTACTACTTGTTAATTTCTGAAACCATGGTTCACCTTGTGAGGTCTCCATTATCATTTTAATATTCTCATATTCGCATATCTACTTTTTTTCAAATCATTTCTCATAGTTCTTTTTGTCAGTTTGTTAAGTTCGGCGTATTCAACTTTATTTCTATAATTGAGGTCTATGAGTTTTTTATTTTCTTCCCTAAACCCATCAAATCAATTGTTTCTTTACTTAGTTTGTTATTTCTGATTTTATTTGTCTTAAATTTCTCAGTTGCTTGTTTTAGTTCTATAAATAATGCGCAGTTGCCGAGTTGTTGTTTTTCATCTATAATAGATGGTATAGAAGTTTTATTATTTTAGATTTAAACTTGCGTTTGTCTATGTTTTCGATTCGCAACACTTTATTCTTCTTGAACCATTTCTTTCTATCCCTTTGTCTCATAAAATAGAAGGTTTAAAACTAAATTGAAGCCTGAATGTGGACAGCTCTGCTGTCCATAACGATTGGAAAAATTTATATAATTTTTAGATTGATCTATTCTATTCGTTCTACAAGCTACAAAACTTATGAATTTATAGTTATTTTTGTCTAGTACATGTCAGTTTCGAGGGGGTGAGGAATATTACCCCCTTCACGCAACAATGCGTCCTCGACTAGAGCCTCAAATAAATTCCGACATCAATGGACGTTCCAGGAATTACGATGTAATCTTTAAAACGCGACCACTGCTTTGAAATCTGAAAAGGAAGGTTATCCGAAAGGTTCCCCAAACAGACCACACGGTACAAAAACTGAAATTATGAGTTATGAGAAACCATAAAATATGACCTCTACCAGTAGCAATAAAATTTTCGAGACACTGTGTCAAATCGCCTAATCCCCAGGGTTATTCGAAATTTCCTAGAAGGTTGTTCGTTTTCAACTTGGATGTCTGTTATTAACAGATAAAGCTCCCAGGATTCGATCTGTAGAGTGAAGAAATTCATACATTTCTACGCAAATCGATAAACTATGGGATAAGAAAACATATGTAAAAAAGGATACAAACAACCATCAATTTACAGAAATACCGATAAAAAAATATACTAAAAAGGGATACAAATAACCATAAAATAACGGGTGAACGGGTTGTTTCAACAAATAACAACCATATTTCACAAACAAATTGATTCATAAATTGTCCTATGTGTATTTCATTTGTATAGAATTTTCCACCTAAATTTTTAACAGTTTGGATAGGAGATTCACCACTTTGGAAATAAGTTTTTAATATTTACCGGCTTTGTTCGAGCGTAAATAAACCCATTTCGTTAATGTCAAATATTAAACCAACTTCCCTCAGAGCACGAATGATAGAAGTGTTGGCAGACTCGAAATAACCACTAGTTCAAAACGCAAACTCTGGATGGCTCACCCTTTATTATACAGGCTGTCCAAAAAGAGTATCCGATATATGTTACTTCGATAAAACAAAAACTACTCAAAATAAAAAAAGGTTTGTTGTTAATTACTACAATATAAAGTGGAAAATTATTTGGAAAGGATGATGTTATCTAAATGGTGACCGTCATGCTGCTGGCACTCTTCTAATCGGGAACGAAGATTGGAGATCACACGCTGATACATAGCTCTCGATATTGCTACCATTTCTGACCTGATGTTTTACTTCAGTTGCGTCAGGTTCGTCGGATTATTCTCATAGACCTTATTTTTAAGGTATCCCCTTGCAAAATAGTCAAGTGGACTAAGGTTAGGGCTTCTGTGAGGCCAGTTGATGTTACCCATACGCGAATAATTCGCTTCCATTGCTCCATTTGATGTATGGCAAGTGGCCCCATGTTGTTGAAACCACGTTCTTGAGTTGAAACCTTGAAATTCGTGTAACACTGGACCCAAAAAGTTTCGCAGCATATCGCAATAACGGTCACTATTCACATTGGGTGGTCCGCCTCATCGATCTCCATGAAAATTGTTATCAAAATTGTTGAACCGCCGTAAAATTTCGTTGGCGAAATTCAATCGATTACCAAAGTCTGTAGGCTTTTAAATGCAAATGAACCCACAGACTTGAAAACTTTATTCTCTGATAAAACTTCACAAAAATAATGTATTGTGATATATTATCCTGATACTCGTAGATCTTATATGAAGATCCCTCAGAAGCTTTTTCATCTTGTACGAGTTCAGTTGTGTTCTAATTAGGCTTTGTTACTACGTCCTTACGCACTCACAGCACTGTTAGTTTCCGACCCAATAGTGAAATGGTGGCCGAAATCCCTCTAACTAGAAATTTTTTTTTCTACCCAAACGAGACTTGAACCCGGGACCTTTCAGTTCTCATTCCAATTCTGTAATCACTGAGCTATCGTCAATCCAATAAGGCCAGTAATTTTTTATATTACTCCACATACCGTTTAATTGTATAAGGATTTAATTTCAATTATCCATACAGAAACGAAATTTCTAGCTGAATATTCAATAAAAAATAGTTTTGAACATATAGACAAAATTAAAAATATTAAATTATCAACAAATTCTAAATTCATTTCATTTGATTTACACAATTTATTTCCCAGTATTCCGCCTAGAGAAACAATAGATATTATTGAAAAACTTTTGATTGAAAATAACAGTGATCTAATAACATATTTGTAATTTCTATTTACAGTTCAGATGAAGGTTTATTTATGGGAAATCCAATTAGACCGATCTTAGCAGAAATTTTTATGGATAATTCAGAACTTAAATCCTTTGAGAAATATTTTTTTTATTCGTTTAGATATATATGTACATGATATCATTTGTTGCTTTAATGAAACAGATAAACAACTAACTAAGTCTAATGATTCTTTTAATAAAATCCGTCCAAACATTAAATTCACTTTTGAAAAAGAAAAGAATTGTAGAATAAATTTCCTAGATCTTGAAATACTGAAAAAGTGTTTTTTCCATAACTATTTTTCGTAAACCCACGTATACAGGTATCACTTTTTATCAAAAATCGAACCATCCTATTATATAATTAGATAATGGTAGCATATCACAGTATGATCCATAGATTAGTTAACGTATCTATGAATCGCAATAACTTTTTCACAGAATAGGATATTATTAGGCAAATTGCATTTAATAACGGCTATAGTTCAATTATAATAGATAAAATTTTTAAAAAAGGCATTGAATCTAATTTACCCTGTTACAAAAGATTTGACTAAAAGATTCATTTTTATTCCTTACATGAATAGAATATCAGATAATATTGCCAAGTATTTTAAAATGATATTTGAATCGAATGTATCGGGTGTGTTTTTAAGAGTAATAGAACTTTCGATCGGGATAACTGTTATTTGACAAAAGGTAGAAGCCATATTGTTTTGATATTTCTGTTCAGTAAGCATTGGCAAATTATCATGGAAAGACTCACGCCGCAACAAAGTTTACAAATTGTTGAAATTTATTTTCAAAATCATTGTTCTATTCGCTTAACTTATAGAGCACTTCGTGGAATTTATGGTTTACATAATCGTCCATCAGAGCAGCTTATTCGTCGAACTATCGATAGATTTCGGACAACATTTTCTCTACTCGATGCAACAACAACAAGAAAAAGAACTGTACGTACAGAAGAAAATATCGCTGCTATAAGTCATAGTGTTAATGATGATCCAGATTTGTTCCGAACAAGACTCTGTGCATCCACCACATGGAAAATTTTGCGTAAAGATCTTGGTCTACACCCATACAAGATCCAACTGGTTCAAGAACTAAAGCCACTTGACCAGAATAAGCGTCGTTTGTTTGCTGATTGGGCCTTAGAACAGCTTGAAGTTGATCCACTTTTTTATCATAAAATTGTATTTAGTGATTAAGCTCATTTCTGGTTGAACGGCTATGTAAACAAGCAAAATTGCTGTATATTGAGTGAAAACAATCCTCAAGAATTTCTGCAGGTTCCATTGCATCCTGAAAAATGCACTGTATGGTGTGCTTTACAAGCTGGAGCCATTATCGGTCCATATTTCTTTAAAAACGATGGTGGAGTCTAATGTTACAGTGAATGGTACTCGTTACAGTTCGATGATCAATGATTATTTGTTTCAAAATTTGAATGGTACGACATAATCGTCTATCTGAACGTATAATTGGTAACACAGTGAAAAAATTCGAAGAGGCTGGATCTGTTACTGATGTCTTAAGGCCCATACATCATCGAAATGCACGCTTGACCGAAACCTAACCTAACCTAACCTAACGCCTAACCTAACCTAACCTTACCGAAAATATTTCTACTGTAAAAGAAAGTGTTGAAGAAAATCCCCGGAAATTATTATTGATAAAATTGTCATAAAATTATCTTTCGAATAAAAAAAAATTTGGATTTAATCTTTATTTAAATGTGTTTTATTTCAATTTAAAGTACTATCACTCTAAAAAAAACACCCGATAGCTTTTAGAGCGGTTGATAATTTGGAAATTCATGTAAAAAATAACAAAAAATCAAACAAACAAAGACAATATATCTGGAGTAAATAAGTTGACTTGCAATGTTTGCCCTATGGTGTATATTAGTTAAACAATTAAATCCTTTAAAAAAAATTCGTCTGAAAGAATTTTTTCAACAATAACTATGAAATTATCCTTAATGAAATTAAAAGTACCAGACTCACGCTTTTGGGGGCGGTAGAAATTAGTGTGCATAAGAAACAAGAAAATTGTTAGTTATTTGCACTTACTCCCTGGTTTCAAGTTTTAATAGATACGTAAGAAGTGAAGATGTTATTTTAAAGTTAGTGCTAAATGTAAACCTGAAGAAGTCACAGTGTTGGCGAAACAATTGTTGTTAATAATAAATTTTTAAAATATTCTTTATTATTTTATTTAAGTCTTTATCTCGTTCAATCATTTGTGAGTGTGTACTTCAAATGATCATCCAAGATCTTAACTCTCATTTTTTCAGATAATAGCTAGAAATAATTTCTTGGAATCTCTACAGATTTAACTCTAAATAAATCTCATGAAAAGATTTAGAATTAAATTTTCAAAAATCATGTCCTAGATAACACTATATTATAGACATATACTAAATTTTTAAAATATTCTTTATTATTTTATTTAAGTCTTTATCTCGTTCAATCATTTGTGAGTGTCTACTTCAAATGATCATCCAAGATCTTAACTCTCATTTTTTCAGATAATAGCTAGAAATAATTTCTTGGAATCTCTACAGATTTAAATCTAAATAAATCTCATGAAAAGATTTAGAATTAAATTTTCAAAAATCATGTCCTAGATAACACTATATTATAGACATATACTACTCTGTCAAGAAAGTACCGGGAATTTTCAATTAAAACAACATTTTTACATTTAATCGTCAAAATTTATTGGGTCGCCTTCAAAATAGGCTCCATTTGCTCCAATACATCTATGCCAACGGCACTTCCAATTATCGAAACATTTTTTATAGGCGCTTTCCGGGATGGACTTTAGCTCTCGCGCCGAATTTTGTTTTATGGCTTCAATCGACTCAAAACGGGTGCCACGAAGGGGCAATTTTAGTTTTGGGAAGAGGAAAAAGTTGCAGGGAGCTAAATCCGGCGAATACGGTAGTTGCTGAAGCACGTTTGTTGAGTTTTTGGCGAGAAAGTCAGTCACAATCGTAGCTCGGTGAGAAGGCGCGTTATCGTCATGCAAAATCCATGAGTTGTTCGCCCACAAATTTGGCCGCTTCTTACGGATATGCTCACGCAAACGTTTCATAACGCCTAGGTAATACTCCTTGTTTACCGTCTGACCCTCTGGAATGAATTCGTAGTGCACCACGCCACGGATATCGAAGAAAACAATGAGCATCACCTTCATTTTCGAGCGGCTTTGGCGTGGTTTTTTCGGTTTCGGCTCATTTTTTGCCACCCATTCCGATGATTGCTGGCTTGTTTGCATATCGTACTCGTAGACCCAGGTCTCATCACCAGTTATAATGCGTTCCATGAATGTAGAATCGGAATTACAGCGATCCAGCATGTCTGAAGCAACCTGTTCGCGATGACGTTTTTGAAGAAAATTCAGATCTTTCGGTACGAGTCGTGCGGCCACCTTTCTCATGCCCAAAATATCAATCAAAATCATACGTGCGGACTCGTGGGATATCTTAAGATCATGTGCTTTCTCTCTCAAGCTGGTACGACGGTTTTCCAGCACCCTTTCCTTAATTTTATCGACGTTATCTTCGATCGAAGCCGTCGATGGGCGACCACTTCACGACCGTCCTTGAAGGCTCTGTACCACTGATATGCACGAGTTTTCGATAGAGCATTATCACCAAAGGCCTTTTGCAACATTTTCAATGCATCGGCACACGAAAATTCATTTGCAACACAAAACTTTAACAAATTCTTTGCTCAACGTAATCACCAATAGTAAAAATCGGCACGCACTCTGACATCGACTGACTTAATCAGCTGTTGCAAACACACTAGTTGACAGATCCCGCTCAAGCTTGGCATAGTAATTAAGGACAGTGGTACCAACCTAGGAAAAAAAAATTTACCTGTCTCATTGCCCCGCTAGATTTAAATCGATAATTCCCGGTACTTTCTTGACAGAATGTATATTGAAAATTTACTATGAAAGAGTATTTGAATATTACAGATAATAGCTAGAATTAATTCTAGGAAACCTCTAAAGATTTAAATCTAATTCTAAATGTTTTCATGAGATTTATTTGGATTTAAATCTGTAGGGGTTGCTTTCTACGAGAAATTTCCATAATAATCACATATAGGGTGAGGAAAATAAATATAATAATTTTTTTTATGGAAATTCTTCTGAAGGATTCTGTGCCTAGCATATTACTTGAAGAAATTTCCAAATTAATCACGATAACGCTTTCTATTGGTGATTCTAGAAATAATTACGATTATGAAAATTTTTTTTCGTCAAAAACAAACAAGACGAATACTGAATTCGTGTTTGTTACAGCATGCAAACTGCTATCTTCGAATAGCACCGCGACTCGTTCCTATGGGATTTTCTTTTTCACTCTTCAAACCGTAGCGGCCTCTAATAAAAAATACCGCAGTCAATGAAGAGCGAATAAGCGGATATTAACGGACCTGTTTGAAAAAAGGGCAGTTTAACAAACAGAGCAAAAAACAGATGACTCTACCTTTTTATCATCAGCCACCTAGTCATTTGCGAGACACCATGATTAGTGGTATTGTTATGTTAACCAGGTCTCTCAGGTCTTTTCAAATGGGATGCAGTTTCACCTCACCTAATTGGATGTATACAAAAAAGCAATTACGGGCCCTACTGTGGATGCAGTACCCTCATCTTCCAGACAGCTATCTGATGGAAAAATATAGGGTGATCAATATGCGTGTGAATCAATATTCATTATTGTCACGTCTATATGAAATTCGACAAAAAGAATGGGAAAACTAGATTTTCAATGCCATCGTCGTCGTGTGGAGTAGATCGTTTAAATTTCACAAAACTTGATTTGGTCTCACAAATACAGGATTGTCGACATCAGATACAGAAACTAGGACTGCACATTTTCTATACAGGAAATCTAGAGGTGTAAGGTTGGGACTTCGAGCAGGATATCTAATTGGTCTGAATCTTCTTATCCATTTTCCTTCGAAATGAACCTCCATCCATTCTGTAACTATTCTATCGGGTGTTTTTTTTAGAGTCATAGAACTTCAAATTTTATTTTTTATTTGAAAGATAATTTTATGAGATTTATGTTTTGAGAATAATTTCCGGTATATGTCCACCACGACTAGTTCTGAGGAACCGCATCCGACCAGACCTATTTTGAATCACTTTTTCGAGTAATTCAGGCCTTATTTCATCAATAACAAGAGTTATGTTGGCTTCCAAAGCGTCTATTGTTCCTGATTCATCAGCATAAACCAATGACTTGATATAACCTCAAAGAAAATAATCCAGTGGAGTTATGTAGTATTATCTTGGAGGCAAATTAATTGGAGCATTTCGCGAAATAATGTTATCGCCAAATCTTTCTCTCAATAATCAATTGTTACGGTAGCAGCATGAGGTGTAGCACCATCTTGTTGGAACCAAAACACTTCTGGGTAGATACCATTCAAATTTTGAAACAAATAATCATTGATCATCGATCTGTAACGAGCACCATTCACTGTAACATTAGCTCCAGCATCGTTTTTAAAGAAATATGGACCGATGATGACTCCAGCGTGTAAAGCACACCATACAGTGCATTTTTCAGGATGTAATGGAGCCTACAGAACTTCTTGAGGATTGTTTTCACTCCATATATGGCAATTTTGCTTGTTCACATAGCCGTTCAGCCAGAAATGAGCTTCATCACTAAACACAATTTTATGATAAAAAAGTGGATCAACTTTAAACTGTTCTAAGGCTCAATCAGCAAACAAACACCGCTTATTATGGTCAAGTGGCTTTAGTTCTTGAACCAGTTGGATCTTGTATGGGTGTAGACCAAGATCTTTACGGAAAATTTTCCATGTGGTGGATGCACAGAGTCCAACTTGTTGTGAACGTCGACGAATAGACAAATCTGGATCATCATTAACACTATGACTTACAGCAGCGATATTTTCTTCTGTACGTACAGTTCTTTGTCTTGTCGTTGTTGTTGCATCGAGTAGAGAAAATGTCGTCCGAAATCTATCGATAGTTCAACGAATAAGCTTCTCTGATGGACGATTATGTAAACCATAAATGTCACGAAGTGCTCTATAAGTTTGGCGAATAGAACACTGATTTTGAATATAAATTTCAACAATTTGTAAACGTTGTTGCGGCGTGAGTCTTTCCACGATAATTTGTCAATGCTTACTGAACAGAAATGTCAGAACAACATGGTTTCTACCTTTTGTCAAAAGTATCGAAAGTTCTATCACTCTAAAAAAACACCCGATACTTACTAGAGATGCCTGCAGCCACTACAAGAATTTTCATTCTTTTATCTTCAAATATCATACCATGGATATTATCAAGGGTTTTGATATAAGGAACCCAATAGAATTATTCATTAAACAGCTTCATAACCATTGAAACAGATAGTGCAGATGTTTAATTGAATGAGTCTTTACTTGATGAAAATCTATATTGAACAATATTAAATAGGGTTATTCTGATTTTCACATTTGTTTACTGTTATTTAATACATCAATTGTTTCGCTATCAAATTAGCACCTCAGTTTTATGCAAAATTAAGGCTTTATTAGCACACAAAATTCACATTTTTACATTTTCGTTGGAATTCACAAGATTGCCTGCTTTTTTCACTCAAATACAAAATGAATAAAGCAGTGAATAAATATTCTGATTTCTGATTCAGTGCATAGAAGATTTTATTTATTTTTCGCTTTGATTTTTCTAAACTATTATTTGATCTATATAGTTTGAGTTTAGTTGCAATACGTTTTCCGAAATTCATTTCTAATGATAATAAAAATTCAAGTTGATAATTTATTAGGTTTCCGGGAATTTGATGCATCGCAGGGTGTTTTAATAAAATTGTGTTTGAATAAATGTTTCGCCTTCACACAAGATAAATAGTTAGTAGGAAAAGTTAACTTAGACATTAATTGATAATTTTTAAATTGAAAAAAATATTAATGAAAATTATATTCATGAATGAAACAGATTGCATTCACTTTGCGTTAAGAAAACTCTAGCCGAGTTCAGTGAGCAATACCAGTTCAAGATTTGATACAATTAGAACGCTTTTTTGCCTCTGAATGAAGAGTAGAAAAAACAATAAAATCAAGAAATAACAATAAGCCGATGTGAAAAATCATCATCATTATGATATTTAGAAATTCTTGAAAACGATGTAATGAGAAACTGCGGATTCGAAATATAATATAAAAACCATTCAGCTAAGAATACTTTGTTCACATTTTGGATGAAAAAATTCTGAGGGGACTCGTATCTTTTATCCATCGAAACGTCAGTTTGAATCAAAGATAGTTGAAGGCAGTTCAACGAAAAATACGGTATTATTCATCTTGAGTTGACACAACCATTTAGATCGGTTTGTTTTTTTATATTAAATTTATCTTTCAATGAAATCCGGGCACTGTTTAATACATACTTTCGACGCTCATCCTTTATATGTATGGAAAAACTTTGCATAATTAGTTTGGATCCCCATTCTTCACGAGACTATTACAAATCGTTCTATAACATCCCTAGAAAATCGTCGTTATTCATCAGCTCTTCGGCGAATTTTTTTGTCAAGTTCTATGAGACAATATGATTCATTCTTGCATGAATTAGCATCGATTCGCGCACTCTAATCCTCAACGACAATGAGATCTGATACACCGTAAAAAATAAGCAGGTACCTTTCGGAAAGAAGATGCCAGGGACGTACCTGTGAATGACTTCGAAACTTCGGTTTCCAATCTAGATTGAATTGCTGGTATTCAGCATAGATTATGGATACAATTCCAGAAAACTATTAGCAAAATTTGAAAAGGTTAGTTGTGATTAAGTTGGCATAAGGGCACAATAACAATGCTCTAGATGAACACAACAGATCTCTTACCTCGCACAAACTTCTGAGAGATATTCACAGAAGATCTAGATGTATCGGGTGTTTTTTTAGAGTGATAGATCTTTAAATTGAAATAAAACACATTTGAATTAAGATTGAAGCCAATTTTTTTTTATTTGAAAGATAATTTTATGACATTTAAGTTTTAAAAATTATTTCCGGCATATGTCCACCACGACTAGCATTCGACCAGACCAATTTTGGACCACTTTTTTGAGTAATTCAGGCTTTATTTCATCAATAACATAAGTTATATTGGCTTCCAAGCGTCTAGTGTTTCTGGTTTATCAGCATAAACCAATGACTTGACATAACCCCAAATAAAATAATCCAGTGGACTTATGTCGCATGATCTTGGAGGCCGATTAATTGGACCATTTCTCGAAATAATGTATTCACCAAATCTTTTTTTTAATAAATCAATTGTAACGGTAGCAGCATGAGATGTAGCACCATCTTGTTGGTACCAAAACACTTCTGGATCGATACATTTCAAATTTTAAAAGAAATAATCATTGATCATCGATCTGTAACGAGCACCATTCACTGTAACATTAGCTCCAGCATCGTTTTTGAAGAAATATGGACCGATTATGCCTTCAGCGTGTAAAGCACACCATACAGTGCATTTTTCAGGATGTAATGGAGCCTACAGAACTTCTTGAGGATTGTTTTCACTCCATATATGGCAATTTTGCTTGTTCACATAGCCGTTCAGCCAGAAGAAAACACTTCTGGATCGATACCATTCAAATTTTAAAAGAAATAATCATTGATCATCCAATAAAATAACTGGAGGTTTATACTTGATAGAAGGTTCATAAAATTATTTAAATATTTTAATATTTGCAGATATATTCTGTTAGCCTTCTACATATTTAATTTCAAAAAATTATATTTAATATTATAACATATAAATAAAACAAATGTTAACTTCCGCTATTTTATTGATTTTCACAACAATTGTTCCGTCATACCATGACTTCATCTGGTGAGTATTTCAATACTCATTTGTTGGAGCAGCTCATTCGTCGAACTATCGATAGATTTCGGACATCATTTTCTCTACTCGCTGCAACAACAACTACAAGACAATGAACTGTACGTACAGAAGAAAATATCGCTGCTGTAAGTCATAGTGTTAATGATGATCCCGATTTGTCTATTCGTCGACGTTCACAACAAGTTGGACTCTGTGCATCCACCACAAGGAAAATTTTGCGTAAAGATCTTGGTCTACACCCATACAAGATCCAACTGGTTCAAGAACTAAAGCCACTTGACCATAATAAGCGTCATTTGTTTTGCTGATTGGGCCCTAGAACAGCTTCAAGTTGATCCACTTATTTATCGTAAAATTGTATTCAGTGACGAAGCTCATTTCTGGTTGAACGACTATGTGAACAAGCAAAATTGCTATATTTGGAGTGAAAACAATCCTCAAGAAGTTCTGTAGGCTCCATTGCATCCTGAAAAATGCACTGTATGGTGTGCTTTACACGCTGAAGGCATAATCGGTCCATATTTCTTTAAAAACGATGCTGGAGCTAATGTTACAGTGAATGGTGCTCGTTACAGATCGATGATCAATGATTATTTCTTTTAAAATTTGAATGGTATCGATCCAGAAGTGTTTTGGTACCAACAAGATGGTGCTACATCTCATGCTGCTACCGTTACAATTGATTTATTAGAAAAAAAAAGATTTGGTGAATACATTATTTCGAGAAATGGTCCAATTAATCGGCCTCCAAGATCATGCGACATAACTCCACTGGATTATTTTGTCTGGGGTTATGTCAAGTCATTGGTTTATGCTGATAAACCAGAAACACTAGACGCTTGGAAGCCAACATAACTCGTGTTATTGATGAAATAAGGCCTGAGTTACTCGAAAAAGGGTCCAAAATTGTTCTAGTCGAATGCGATTCCTCAGAGCTAGTCGTGGTGGACATATGCCGGAAATTATTTTTCAAAACATAAATGTCATAAAATTATCTTCAAAATAAAAAAAAAATTTGGCTTCGATCTTGATTTAAATGTGTTTTATTTCAATATAAAGTTCTATCACTATAAAAAAACACCCGATTTTTAGTTGAATTGAGTATACGGAAATTTGAAATTAACTTATAGAATATATCATTCAAAATGAATTTCAATCCAATAAATGAAAATATTACGCTTAATTAAATAAATTTGCAAGCAATGCCACTGCAGGAATAAGCTTCGTTGCAATACATTCCAAAATGAAGTTCTGAACTTCAAAAGGCTAGAAAAAGCCCGAGTACGTTTCTGCACCGAACGAATTAAGGTAAATGGTTTTTCTTGTTAGTAGTTTCGCAGAAGGTAGACCAGAATGATTAGCACCTCGCCAGGTCCAGGTAGGAAAATGATCTATGCGGCATAGCACCTATTCACCTATCTGAGACGGATCTTTCGGAAGCCGCACTGCTTTCTAATAGTACCCCGACATCACTCGAACTAAAACAAACCGTGTGTATTTGTTATTTGTTTTAATAGTTCGGCCTCCGAATTGGGAGCAGCTGATAAGATATTCCGCCATTTAGTCTCTGAATGAATCCTTTTGGTTTCACCGTCAGCACTATATCTTCGCATATGCGTATGAAGAAAATAGACGAAGAATACGTAAGAACTTAGATCAGTAGTATAACATAAATTTGTTAAATGAGGATGCCCATGTCCTAACTAAAGTTTGTTAGGAAATATTTTTGGTTTAAAATAGTGAATTGCTTCAGCCGTTACTATTTGGTAGTTGATCATAATTGAAACACAATAGATTGGAGTTACTATGTATTTACTACCAAGGTTTTTTATTATTTTTGGTTCACATGTTACCGCGGTTTCGAACGATGACCGTTCATCTTCAGACAGTCCTCTGTTACGTCTGAAGATGAACGGTCATCGTTCGAAACCGCGGTAACATGTGAACCAAAAATAATAAAAAACCTTGGTAGTAAATACATAGTAACTCCAATCTATTGTGTTTCAATTTTTGGTTTAATATAAGTTGGATTAAGTTGTTGCAATACTCATTAATAACGCTTACTTACATCAGCTGGTCTTCATAGAAGAAATGAAGTAAATAGGTTTATTAACTGATATTTATCTTCTTCTTCTTCTTCATTCTTCCATGTAGGCTTAAAGCCTGTTCTTCATCGATGATATCCTTATATCCTTATTCGGGGCGTAAATTATTGCTCCACCTTTTTCTTGGGCGACCGATACTTCTCCTTCCTAGAGGCGATTTATCTCTAACCCTTTTCACTAATCTGTCCTGCCCCATTCTCTCTATGTGCGCGTTCCATTCTCTTTTCCTGTTCTCTATCCACTCTCCAATGTTTTCCACTTCACATAATCTTCTGATTTCATCACTCCTTTCTCTATCGTACAGAGTTTTTCCGGAAATTTTACGGAGTATCTTCATTTCCGCTGTCTCCAGCATACGTCTTGTCTTAGAAGTCTCGGGTCTGGTTTCAGCCGTGTAGGTCATGATCGGTCTTATGGTACCCTTATATATTCTTGCCTTCGTTTTTATGTTCAGATGTTTATTCCTCCATATAGTATCGTTAAGGCAGCCTGCGATTTTATTGGCCCTAGTGACTTGTTGGGTTACCTCATCTTCAATACAACCAAAACTGGATAATTCAACCCCCAAGTACTTGAACGACATTACTTGTTCTATTATTTGCTGGTTTACTTCCAGTTTACAACGGAGAAGTTCTTTTGCTGTTGCCATGCACTTAGTTTTTTCAGTGGCTATATCCATACTGAACTGCTTAGCGACATTGAAGAAGAGTTGGAGACTTCTCTGTAGGTCGTCCTCACTTTCCGCGAAGAGTACTGCATCATCCGCATAACACGATCGCCCATTTTGTAACCCCTTCCAGTTTTCATTTTTTTTTATGATTTCATCCATTATGATGTTAAAAAGGAGTGGACTTAAAGAATCACCTTGTCGGATTCCACTGGTAACAGGTATGTTGCTAGACAGTTTGCCATTTATTCGGGCTTGTACGCTATTTTCTGTATATATGTCCTTAATGGTCTCGATCAGATTTGTCGGTATACCACGGTTTTTCAGTAGGTGTAAGACGTCCCTTAGTCGTACTCTATCAAAGGCCTTATGCAGATCAACGAAGCATAGGAAAGCGGGCTTATTATATTCCGTTGATTTCACCACTATCTGTCGCATCACGAACACAGCATCTGTACAGGACCTTCCTGTTCTAAAGCCTTGTTGTTCGTCAGCCAGTGTTAAAATGGAGTTGATCTTTGTTGTAATTACCTTGGTCACAAGTTTGAACATGGAGTCCAGTAGGTTTATTCCTCTGTAATTTTTCGGTTCTTTCTTATCTCCTTTCTTGAACATCAGAATCATTTTACTTGTTTTCCAGGCTTCCGGAATCTTACATTCTGATAGGATTTTATTAACTAGTGCAGTTATTTCGGATACCAAACTTTCTCCCTCATATTTTAGCAATTCATTCTGGATGTTATCTTGCCCCGGTGATTTTCTGTTCTTCAATTTCCCTAGTGCCTCTCTGATATCTTGCTCTACAACTACTATATTGTCATTTACTGTAACATACTCTGGTTCACTGTCCTGTATGTTGTCATCTCGGAACAATTTTGTCAGATACTCCACCCATTCATCTTCTTCTATTAGATTTTTTTCTTCGAGTTCGCTAACCTCTTATCTCTGACGCCTTATGAATCTCCACATTTGTTTTTGTAGACCGTAAAAATCTGACTCCATCCTTTTTGAGAAACCTTCCCAGTGATCATTTTTCGCCTTCCTCACTAGCTCCTTCGTCTCATTCCTTACTCTTCTGTACTTTTCGAGAGATTCCTGTGTTCTGAGAGCCTTATATTCAAGGTGTGCCTTCCTTTGCTCCTTGCATTTGATCTTGATTATTTCTCGGAACCATGGCTTTTTATTTGGTCTGCTGTGTGGCCTTATCTTTCTCATTCCTAGCGCCTCATTCGCAGCCTCCTCAAGCTTACCTTTGAGCTTTCTCCAACATTCGTCCACGCTAGGACCGTCCCATATTATTGGTTCTGTGAGGATTTTATCTGTCATCCTTCGTTGATACAATTGTTTTGTTGGTTCATTCCACAGGGATTCAACGTTGAATTTTTCCTCCTCCGGTAGTAGGTCTTCGACTCGGATTTTTGTTGTTCTCAATCTTATTTTTCCCAATAGTAGCTTATGGTCACTTCCCACATTCGCCGAGTTCAGTATTCTGACATCTAGGATTTGGGATGGAAAAATATTGCGGTTGGTCAGTATATAATCAATCATGGACGTCTGTTCTCTACTGTTCTCGAATGTGTACTTGTATTTATCCTTGTGATTATAGAAGGTGTTATTAATCCTTAGGTTATTTAGCAAACATAGGTTCACCATCAGCTCACCGTTATTGTTTTTCTGGTATTCGTTGAATCTCTGTTTGATTCCAGGTATAACAGTTCTCCCAATTCTTGCGTTGAAATCCCCCATTATTATAACAGCTTCTTCTGGCGCTATCTGGTCTAAAACGTTCTGTAATTTATCATAGAATTCTTCTCTTTCTTCCTTGGGTTTGCAGTCTTCTGGACTATACACAGAGATGATGTTGACTTTTTGTGGCTCCGTTCTAAGTTTGATTTTCAGAATTCTTTCAGAGTGATAACTGCACTCTTCAAGCATATTTCTATACTTGCCATGCAGTAGAATACCACCTCCGGCAGCTACTCTCTTGTCCCTATCGACTCCACTATACACCAGCAAATATTCTCCATAATCCACTTGTCCCTTTCCCTTTTTTTTTAGTTTCCTGGAGTGCGCACACATCAATCTTTCTTTCCTTGAGCTCTTCTATAACTTCTTGATCTCGATTATTGAGTGATCTGATGTTCCATGTCGCCATTCGCATTATATTTCGGTTTTTCCATTTACATTTCCTTTTTCCTGCATGTGTCATCATTGAGTTATCCATCCCGTTCCGAGGCCTATCATCGGTACTATGAGTAGTCAGAATTTTTCACAGCGGGTGAGCTACTAACCCGGCCCGCCAACCCTCCTCCTTTACCCGGGCTTGGGACCGGCAGGGGCAGCCATTGGGCTACTCGATCCACCCAACGCTTACCTCAGGCGGAGTTAAACTGATATTTATGCCAATTATTAGTTTGCTCTAATTTCCTTAATATACACGACTGAATGGAATCTTATTGTTTTTAAATCATTTCAATAAAATTCACAAAACTATTTTATATTTAAACATCTAAAGGGTCTTTCAATGGGAACGCCCCATTTTTAAACTGACATTACTCACGCATGGCAGCCATTGTTTATTTGTGACATTGACAGTTGTATTTATCAACGTCTACCATTTAATCATGAAAAGGTACGTACTCCAACAACGTTTACAAATAACCTTACGTTTTTTAACTCCAATTTTTGGTCATTATAATCATCTGGATCAAAGAACAGTTGAACGTTTAATGAAGCAGTTTGAAACAAATTTTACACTTCAAGATGTCACAGTGCCAGTGACACATATAGACGACATTTTTTTTTGTTTCAAAAAAAGAACCAAAGTATTAAAATTCTTGACCTCACAATAACAAGACTAGATAATTTACATGATTTTAATATTTTTCAAAAACCCACACATACAGACATCACAATACATAAAACTTCAAATCACCCCACCAACCAAAAGATGTCAGCATATAACAGTTTTATTCATAGACTATTGAATGTCCCCTTGAATTCAGATAACTTTTTGTAAGAATTAAATACTATTAAACAAATAGCGTCAAACAACGGTTACAACCCCTTTCATATAGACAAAATGGTATCCAATAAAATTAAATCTCGTGTACCCAATAATAAAAGACGACAATACACACAAATGTTTTTCGTCATCTTATGTAAATGGATTATCTGAAAATATTGCTAAATATTTCAAAAATATTTTCAATTACAACGCAGCTTTTGAAATCATTAATAACCTTAGTACCTACATAAAAAACAATAATGATCGAACAAATAAAGGAAATAAATCTGGAGTCTACAAGTTGACTTGGAGCGATTGCCCTTTAGTATACATTGACCAGACAGGTAGATCATTCAAGAAAAGAATCCAAGAACAGAAAAGGAGTTATATATCGCATTCCTTACATTCGACATATACTAATCATCTTGAGTAAAGGCATAATTTCAACAATAACTAAAAAATTAACCACTTTGAAATCAAAAGTTCTAGATTAACACTTCTAGAATTTCTTGAAATCAATAGGTATAATGCCCTTAAAATCCTTTTGAACGAACAAACAGATGTTGATAAGTCTCCATTACTGAATATCTTTCCCTAATGGTATTTTTAGCGGCAAACTCCAATAAACACCTTGAGATTTTATGACTTGTTCTTCCATTATTTTGTTACCTACCTAACAATGTATTAAAACTCGGTTACACTGAACACCATCAGCCAGTAGAATGTATATACCTGATGAAGCCTCATCGTGGTGAAACAATTGTTGTAGCTCAAACATTTTTCTGCAAATAAAATACTGTCTCCTATATATTTTGAGTTGCTCACATAACGCGTTTCGAATACATAGTAACTTCTTCAAATGCTTATAAACAACTAGTCTGAAATTTGGTAACATACTTTATTTGAATGGTTTCTGTTTTGAGATAAGGGTACAATAATTTTTTGGTGAACAAAACAACCACTGGGTCCATAGATGAATAGATACAATGGAGATGAATTATATAACTCAGTTCCTTCATTATGAGCGTTTTAAGATTTGGCGTAAAGAAAATAAGGGTATGAAACTGAACCTATTAGAAAGTTCAGAAAAAAACCGATTTAGAAATTCGGGAGATTTATTGAATGAACACACTGAGTTATCTAGTTCACCTCTATTGAATCTAATCATCAAAGGCCCGATGGTTTTACCATAAATATTAAAAACTTTCTTATTGTACTCTCAAAACAGAAACCATTTGAATACAGTATGTTACCAAATTTCAGACTAGTTGTTTATAAGAATTTGAAGAAGTTACCATGTAAACGAAACGCCTCATTTGAGCAACTCACAATAATAAATAGGAATAAACATATATAATCCATCGTTAAAGTAGCCGGAAAAAACAAAGCTCAATTGTTATTATTAAGTATATATTTTTAATTCTTGAATTAGAAAATTATAACAAAATATTCATCTTATTTACTTATACAACCTCCATTTGTAAACACTTGACAACGTCGAGGTACACCTTAAACTAGATCACCTCCATAATTTTGGGTGATGGTAAAACTGACTGAATTAAATCATATTTATTTCGTGGCGCCGCTCATTCCAACTTCAATCTTCATTAGTCCCCATATGTTTTCAATGGGACTAAGATCTGGTGAAGCTGCTGGCCATGAAATGGTTGCATTATCCTGCTGAAAACGCCAACCTTCTGGATATAAAGCATGCGCTGTTTCAAGGAGATAATTGTTTATTACAATACTTTTCAGTATGAATGGTACCATCAACTATACAGAGGGACGTAGCACCACGCTGAGATATTGCTTCCCAAACCATTATTTTGGTGGTAAATTTGGAAATTTTAATGGTAACAGGTTGTTTTGATAGGATTTTTAATTGATTTCCACCAAGTTTGAAACAAATTTCATCAGATATAAATACATTATCTTCTTGAAAACGTTGACAAAATTCTATCCTTCGTTCATTTTGTAAAGGTGTCATTATAGGGATTTTTTTTGTTTCCTTGATATGTAGCCTTGTCTTTTCAGTGACATACGGACGATTTCTGGACAAACTTTTATATTTCGTTGATTTTCAAATCTGTTAGCCAATGTTCGAAACATCAGGCGCGGATTGTGTCGTCCAAAGGCCAATAAAGCGTTAAAACTGTTTCCTTACGCGGTCTTTTGAAACTGGTTTATACCTCATATCCATGCCATTTTTTAACCTCTTTATTGTCTCATATACAGCACTTTTTCTCAGTTCAGTCAATTGCACTAATATTTTAACATTTCGAAGACCTTTTCTACTCAAATATTCTGTTTTATTCTTTCTATTTGCGACATTATTACATAAATTGTTGACAATCAAAAATATTTGACAAATAGTGTCTTCATGCAACTTTGACCGTAGCCGACTATCTGCACAATCTATTTTATACATTACTTTTACCTTAGAATGTTACAAAGAAGAAGTATATTAAAATTTTGAAAATTAATAAATTCCGGATACTTTCTAGACGGACTATATATGTGTATTATTTAATTTAAATGAGCAGTTTGGCTGTTTTGAATCGCATAGAAATATCTTGAGCCATTAGAGTTTTTTCAAAGAGAAAATAGTTAGGATCTTGTAGGAAATTTGTTATTATTTTCATTAGTACTGGTACTATCTATCCTATCAGTTAGTTACACCTATTCTGGGACATCCCATATAAAATATCAAACGCTTTTAGTGTCATCGAAATCTCATATACTTCCAGAAACCACTCTTTTTTCACTGAATCCTTGTACGGCACTGTTCCCCTTTCATTTGCTTTAGGACTATCTTATCGTGTGGAAATAACAGGGGATGTTAACCAAAACTAATTACGCAAAAGAAACACCGCTTTCAAGGATCGAAAAACCTCACTCTTAATCATGGGGTGCCTCTAAATTTCAACCCAAAGGTGCTGCAAATGTGTTATGTATAGCCGTCGAAGTGTAGAAATTCTTTTACCCGACAGCTCGGGGAGCAGGTGCTTTGAAAAAATAAAATCATAATTGCTAATCTTGGTCCACAAAGCCACGGGAAACATATAATTTACAACGTGTAAATAGTAATTCCTAAATCCAATAAATTAACATTTGGGTTTTAAACCAACATTAATGACAGATTGATGGTTTTTAATTTTGTTTGTTTTGCCTCCAGATCATACCAAGAAGACGAACCCTCTGGTAGAAGGCAGGAGATTTGGGAGATTACGTTCAGAAAATTGGAGATTGAAGAAATTTCCATAATTGTTGGATATGTGATGGATACCGAACTGGTGTTGAGATTAATTCAAACGCTATGCATATAAAATTGGAAAATATTGGTGAACGAAGATGAAAGCAATCAGTTTATATTCAGAAAATAATGGAGTGTTTTCAACTAGAAGGTTCTCACATATTTATGTACTGAAGGGTTTTCGAATAAGAGGTTTCATTATGATATTGAAAAAAACGTGTATATTTTAAGAAAAATGAATGGATGTCAATGTCATTCTAAAGATGAAGGTATGCTATTGACAATGGAAAATAATATCAGCCAAATGGCTGATATATTATATACTAGCTTTTTACCCGCGGCTTCGCCCGCAGTGGAGTCATTAAATAAGTATGAAAGATAAAGGGTAAGGGTATAATAATAGTAAAACTTCATTACTGAAGTAGCTAAATTTGACGATTTTTTGACAAACAATTGTTTTATCTTTCGTAAAAAAATTTTTTTTTTAAAATATAAAGTACCGTATGTTACTTCTAATACCTTCAAGAGTATATGTACAAAGTTTCATGATGATCGGTTCAGTAGTTTTTGCGTGAAAGCGTAACAAACAAACTTACATTCGCATTTATAATATTAGTAGGGATGTTACGGGTAAAGTTAGATTGACGAGTAAACCTAGGTTTACCCGGTGTACTGCGAAATACCTAGGAAATATCCGAAATATAACCGACACTATACCTATTTCGGACTTTACCCGGGTAAACCGCGTTCCACCCATTTTCACTTGGTTAAAGTTGGGTGTAGGAATTATTATTACGCCATCTCTCACCACGTGCAGTCAGTTAGGAAAATGGCAACCGAAGAGAAAGGACGTGCGCGTTTGAGACAGCGTTTTAATGAAATTTTCAATGGATTAGTCTTCGAAAAGTGCAAATAGTTTTTATTTTAGTAATGAACAATACCAAGAAATGTTACAATTAGTTAAGTTGGCAGAAAATGCTAAAACCAAGACTACTCGACAATATCGACGTTTGAACTCTAACCAACTGTTAGAGGTTTTGAAAAGCTTATTGCTCGCGTAGCATCCAGTGAATTCAGCATCAAGTATTACGTTACAAACGATGAAATATTCGATATTTTGCATGATGCACATTTGGCCATTGGACATGGTGGTAAACATCGTATTGAAAGTGAATACAAAAAAATACAAGAATATAACACAAGAAATTATCAAATTAGATCTCCGTTTGTGTGAAGATTGCCATAAGAAACTGAAATCTGCCAAGAAAGGACTTGTGGTTAAACCAATGGTGTTTTCGGAGATGAACAGCCGTTGTCAAGTGGACCTGATTTATATGCAGTCTCATGCAGATGGAGATACAAATTCATCATGGTATATCAAGACCACTTAACAAAATTTGTTCAAATACGTGCATTAAAATCGAAAAGAACTGGGAAGATTGCTTAGAACCTCATAGACATATTTTGCATTTTTGGTGTTCCATCTGTACTACATACTCAGAATTGTACAAGTTAAAATATGAGCAGAGCTCTCCAATAACATTAATGTACCATTGTCATCATTGTTGTCCCGGGTTTCTGCTCAAGTTTTGACACTCCAGCAGACCCCCGAAAGCTGAAAGAGAAAGAAAGGAGTTTTTTTGGAGAAAGGATTATAGAACACTCCGCGCCAGCACAACTAGGTGAGGGACCCCCACAAGTCACCTCTCCCATGTCTAAGAGGATCGCCGTAGCGATCCCACCACTTAATCATTTGGGCAGAGTGCCTATGGATTATGAAAGACTGAAGCAACGAATCAACACAGATAACGGCCTGTCAGCATGGACCCCACGCGCCACAGGGTCGCTGTTGCTGTTCGCCGCCAAAAGCGAGGTTCCGAAGCATTGGGCCTTAGGATCAAAAGGGCGCTAGAGTTTGGGGGAGAGCAGAGCGTATCTTAAAGGACCCTCAAACCTTGTAGAAACGTCGTAGTCTCCCTTTTTCTCCAGCGGACCACTTCCGAACCCGCAGCGGAAAAAGTTAAGCTTAAGGATCCACGAATGGGGCCGGAGTTAGGAGAGAGCGCAGTGAATATCCCAAGGTCCCACATTTGTTCAAAACGTCGCAGTCTCCCTTTGTCCTCCAACGGACCAATCAGGACCCCGCTGCAAGAGCTTCAGGAACTAAAAATGGAGCCAAATTTGGGGGCGAGCAGAGCGAATCTCCCAAAGTCCCACACTTGTTCGAAACGTGTAGTCTCCCTTTTTCATTCAGCAACCATTTAAGATCCTTCAGCGGGCTAAGAGGACGAAGGTTGGAAACCCACGCTAAGGACTAGCGGGGATCGCCTTCGCCAATGAAAGGAAAAACAGAACTCTAATCGATCGCAGGGTCGCAGATTCTGGTCGTCAATCAGAGCCAGCTTCCCCGTACGATTCCAAGTCCTACGGTAGGAAAAGGTAGGTTTGGTACAACATGATGGAAAGGTATTATGCAAGAAAGAAACAAAGAAAGGAAATTAGGATTGCGAGTCTCTGCTTTAGGCATCATAACCATATCCTACATCTCATAAATGAAACTAGGACACTCGTTATGACAAGCTCCCCCACCACGACAAGGTACAGAGACAGGGGGGGAGCCATCTGTACTACAATCAGAGAATGGCCGGGAATTCGCAAACCGTGTCATTGAAGACTATGTTCCATGTGGAGTGGTCTCAAAATAGTACATGGCAAACCGCGCCACAGTCAGTCACAAGGCAGCGTGGAAAGAGCAAATCAAGATATACAAAATATGCTCATAACGTGGATGGATGATGAAAACTGCAAACGATGGTTAAAAGGTGAGATTTGTCCAGTTAATGAAAAACAAAGCATACCACGATGGAATAAAACGAGTTCCTTATGTTGCCATGTCTGGGCATGATATTAAATAAGGCCTATCTAGATCAGCTTTTCCAAAAGAAATTATTGAAAATCTACGAACCGAAGAAGACTTTGAGAAAGTCGTCAAGGAATGTGGTGTGGGTGATCAGTCTCAACAAGAACAAAACAAATACCAGCCGATGGATAGTGACTCGGAAATAGATATCCCGTAAAATGATACAATTGAAAGTGACAACCTGCCCGAAGATATTACCGAAGGTGACAATGAAGAAGAAAATATCGACAATAATAATGGAGAAAACGCCAATAATATAGAAACTTCAGACCAAATGTGCAGATTGTGATGAGCCATGTAAATCAGTTAGGTATGAACTCTGCTCGTGCCAAAAAAATATACTTTCAAACAGACTAGAAACAAAAAAAAAATAGAAAATCAAGCAGAGAAAATGAAAACCTTATCTAAATCAAAATTCCCTCCATGTTCCGTTGAAGACAGTCAGAGTGAAAGTTCCAGATGTTGATCGAGGGAGGGGCGAATTTAGAAACATTCTCATGACAGTTATCGATAAAACTGACGACCATTTTTATAAACTAGGAAACAAATCTTCGAGGAAATGTTCTCCAGGAATGAATTTTCCGCGTGTAGCGAGAAATTTATAGACCTGGAAAGTGTTTCATCGGAAAAAAAGTTTACGACAGCTTGTAAATGAACAGTCACTTTTAGGAAGTCAAGGTTATAAACGTTGTAACTGTAAAGCGAAATGCATCACCAACAAATGTAAGTGTAAAGCTAGAGGAAGTTTTTGTAAATCTGAATGTCATGGCAGCTTATCTTGCTCGAACAAATGAATTATAGTATTTTTTACTTTGATAAAACACAGTTTTTATGTTCTCACCTATATCGGTTGATTGACTTTTCAGAAATAAACTTTTCAAACATTTCTGACCTTGTTCTTTTTGTTACACCCAACTTCAATCAAGTGAAAATGGGTGGAACGCGGTTTACCCGGGTAAAGTCCGAAAAAGGTATAATGTCGGTTATATTTCGGACTTTACCCGATATTCCGCAATTTACCCGGGTAAACCTATGTTTACTCGTCAATCTAACTTTACCCGTAACATGTATATATTATATTGTCGTCTCTGTTATTCACTGCGAAGGATCCAACCCCAAATTTACTAAAATCAGGAGTTTATGAGTTAACATGTTCAACTTACAATGAAAAATATATAGGTTAGGCAGGACGTTCATTTTATACAAGGTATAATGAACATCGAATAGATTTCTCCAAAAATAAAAGAAGCTTCACCGTCGCAACACATTGCATCGGAAATGACCACATATTCTCAACAATCGACAACCTAAAAATATTACATGTTGAATCAAAAGGAACGAAGCTCAACTATCTGGAGTCAATTGAAGTTTATAAATTGGTGCAGAAAAATATTCTTGAGATAATGAATGATCACACTGATCTATGTAATTCCCAACTTTTCAATGCATTCAAATAATATCCCACTCTCATAGTTACCCAAAAAATGTTATTTTTTCTAACATCTGGTCGAGACAAAATTCGTCTCATTTTTTATTATCACTACGTTATACCTAAATCTACATAAAATACCCTGTACCATGTGCTTAGTGGTCAGTTGCCTGAAGATAAACGAAAGTTCGAAACTAGTTGCAAAAATGTAAACCTTACATATTGTAAAACATCTAACAATTGTTGGTAGTAAAATATAGTAATAAAAATTTGTTTTAATTATGATCAACTACCAAATAGTAACGTTTAAAACAGTTCAATATCTGATATATTTCCATATGTTACCTGTTCACTCTTTAACCATGTCGATGTTCACAATTTCCACACGTTCAGCAGTAGATAAACGATCCATATTGTTAAATGGCTAACCTTCAACTAAACCACAGTTCTGTTATACAAATGCCATTGCAACAGGGCTGTGATATCCGGACCACTAAATAGATAACCCGTTATAACAAAATTCCACCCTATTTTAGAAAAATTACAAAAACAAAATTAAAGAAAGAATTCAAGAAAATGTTAATGAAGTCATACGACAGAAGAGAGGAATATTTCTGAAATAAAGTTGAATAGTTTGTCTCATGTATTGTGATGTTTTTTGTATTGAGTTTTACCTCTTGAAAGTGGTTGTCTGAGTCCTCATGTGGGATTTATTGATTTTTCTGTTTATGTCAATATTATTATTGTCAGTATTACTTGTAAAAATATTAGTATGAATGGATTGAACAAATAAATATTGAACTATTTCAGTCGTTACTATTTGGCAGGTGATGAGAATTAAAATACATTTTTATTAGTATTACTACATCTTCAGACAACTTGTCTTTTTTCAGCAGAAAAACATGTTAATTTCTAAAAACTTGAAAGAAGTGACAAATTTCTATGAAAAAGCAGACACTGGTTACAGCGGATGTCCTTTTTGACGAAAAGGCTTCCTCTAAGCAAATCATGGACTTGACGAAAACATTTTGCAGCATCTGGTCTGTTTACTTTAGCACATCCCCATTAAGCTGTCAACAGCATGCAATTTTCGAATGCTTTCCTAAGCGTTGCGGTTTTTTCCTAAGATAGTTGTTTAATGTTTAACAGACATATGGAGCGGTGCATAATGCAGTTCAATTTGATTGAGATTTAATAGGTAGTTGGAGAGTTTTTCCCAGGTAGACAGATGTGAAATCTACAGAATGAGTAGACCTGAAGGACCTTGAGTAGATACTGAAAGGAAATTGCATATGAAATTTCAAAAGTACTAGCTTTTAACATAATAGGTATTGTATTATTGTATTGTATTATATTATATTTCGAACGTTAAATTCAATAAAATTTGTTTGACGCTTGAAGAGTTAAATCTTAAATTTACAATATAGAAGAATTCTAAAAACTAAAAGGAAAAATTTAATACATTCAATTAAACGTGTAATCCATGAGGAACGATACAAAATCTGCATAAAATAATTAACTGCATCAATTTGAATGAAGAATTTGATAAAATATAATGCAATTCCTAAGGTCACTTGTTGATTGCGTAAAATTTTAATAATAAAAAAAATTAGACTGAACTTTGTAGTGAAAGCTCTAATTAAAATTAATTCAATAGTTTCATGAATATATCAATCAAAATAAATGTGTTCCATCCACTATAATACTCCTATTGTGGGATAAATAAATTAATCAATTAATCTATCAATTTATTTTCACAAGTTATAATCATTAAATATAATTTTTTGAAATTAAATATGTAGAAGGCTAATATTAAAATATTTAAATAATTTTATATATCTTCTATCAAGAATTAACCTCTATTTATGTTATTTTATTCATAATATATAATTATTTGGTTTCCTTAACATTCTTTATACAGATAGTCCGTCCTTTTGCTATAACAGAGGTTACTATTAAATGTAAGCAGTGCTTGTTGTAGACATAAATTTAATTCTAAAAGTTTTTTGAATAAAAATTTTTTGAAATTAAAATTGAAGAAGATAAACATATTTCAATATGTTTTAATATTCAAATTTTGTTATATTTCTTCTATCAAGTAAAAGGCCTTTTTATTCTGTTTTATTTTACATATAATATATAATTATATTTTGGCTTCAATAAATCTCGTTATGGAATGTCAATGAATTTAAATAAACCTTAAAATAACTCACACTGTTCTTTGATTTTGTTAGAACATAGATCAATCTTGAATTATATAGTTGATCTGTGTTTCGAAGCTTTAGTCTTTTAACACGTGGAGAGATATAGGTTAGTTTTTTGATTTTGATATTTGGAATATTAAATGAGGACCGAAGACGGGATTGCTTAGAATTATATTTGTTTTTTGAAGATATAGTGCACATTTTTTAGAGATTTTTGAAATAACTTATTCGAATATTTAAATATATTAAATATTTCAAATAAATTATATTCTTTGAGAATTCCTTTAAGTGTGTTCATGTTTTTAAAAGGCAATTGGTGTTCTTAAAGGTAAGACCAGAAACAAAATTTTGTCTCCTTTAAATATTTATTTATTAATTTTAATTACTTTCGTATATCTGTTGAGTTATTTATTCTATTTGACATTATATATTGAGTTTTGATTATATACGTCTATTAAATGTAAGCAGTGCTTGTTGTAGACATAAATTTAATTCTTAAAGTTTTTTGAATGAAAATTAAAATTGTAGAAGATATACATATTTCAATATGTTTTAATATTCAAATTTTGTAATATTAAAATATTTAAAAAATGTTTTTACCACTTCTTCTACCTCTGTTTCTGCATAAATACCCTGTCCCGCTTGTTAAGTCTGCAGTTGTCTGAAGATGGGATAGTTAATTCCCGAAACTCAATTTATTGGTAGTAAAACATAGTTATTTCTACAACTTGTTTTAATTATGATCCACTACCAAATAGCAACGGCTGAAACAGTTCAGTATCTGAAAAATTCATTTAAAATCTACGGAAATTTTTTGCAATTCGTTGACAATGTCCGTCAAATACACAAAGGAATGAGATGAATCATTCAAAAGTTCTAAATGTTCTTCAAAAGGGACCTTGACACCTGTATTATTACAATATTCCTAGTAGATATATCTAATTTTATCTTTTCAATCTAGTGCATGTGGGTGGAAACTGTTTCCACTAACAACCCTAAATACAAAGTCCACCCCATACAAGTCAATAAGAACATCACTTAACCCATTAAAAGTCATTCAGATTCTTTCAACGCATTTTCTAGCCCATAAATATAAGCCCATTGAAGTCTATTGACTGTATGATTACCGAAATGGATGTTTTCACAGCTTGCCCTTATTGGTTTTGTGTTCTCTTAAGGCCGATTAGCCTTTGAGTAGGGCAGGTGTAGGTAGGAATGGTGCTTATTAGTTCTGCTTGGATTCTACAGAAGCAGGAGGCATGTAGATAAATATCGCACTGTCTTTCTTAATTTGTTTTCGGACTTCAATGGCGAATAAGTAAATTCCAAGGCGGAATATTAAAATAAGGGAGGGATCGATTTAATTACTGTCAGAAGTAAAGGGAATATTGTATATTTTTCACGATTCATTATTTCAAATAAACGATTTGAAAAAAGATTCTGAAAAATATATTGTACAAATTAATAGCAAAAAAATGCATTTACATTCCTAATACAATAAATGCTAGGAATCGAAGAGAAGTTTCATAGACTGTCAAGGATTCATTTCGATTCTTATTCGATGATTTCTCATTTGATTATCGAAATGTCACAATCAAAATCATGAGAATACATTCAAAATACAATGTTTAAATTTTTGTGGAAACTGTGATATAATATGAGGGAAATTGTACATTTGCAAGTAGGACAAGCGGGAAATTCAATTGGTTGTAAAGTATGTATTCATTATGGATAAGGTTTTTCAGATAGAGTTACTCAAAACTAAGATTTTTTAGCATCGCTGATTAGTAATATTTCGAGAATGAAAAAGAACTAAGCGCTTCTTTCGGCTAAAACGCTTTTTAGTACATTGGAATTCAGATTCGAATACCCTCAATACCTCTATTATCTTCTAATATAAAGTTCTTCGTTAAATGGTTAAAACACAACTTTCTTCCTAAACATAGTCTCCTTCAAGAGCGATTCAATCATTTCAACGCTTTCCTAAGTTTTCGACATCTCTCTTGCAAAAAGATTTATCTTTGGCCTCAAAATAATTCAAACAAACCCTTGTAGTTGTCCATATCATCCAATTCAGGCCAGAAGAATCATCGACCTAGACTATGGCTTCTTCAAGTTTTCAACTGACTTACTAAAACTTACACCTTCACTTCTTATACCGGGTGTCTACTTTTAAAAGAGCCATAACTTACAAGTTATTTGTAACAAAAAGTGTCATAACACATGGTCGAAATATTGATGATTATTCTTCAATTTAACATTTCTTGATTTCACGAAATATTTCAGTTATCCTTGTAGCCTCATCAAATTTGACTACATAGCTGGAAACGGCATTAAATTTGCTACAAGATAAAAAGTTCCGTGTGCCATAAAATACTTATCGCGGGCGTGGTAAGGAGATGAATATAACGATACTGAAGTGAACAAAATCAGTCGTATTTCTCCAATGGTTTTATCGATGAAAAATTATTAATTATGGACATGTTTCTTTTCAGCAAAAAATACCTCATTTAGTGTGCTTTCAAGTGACATATCAACTTTTGTGCTAGCTGATTGTCCTCTGCCATAATATCTAGGCTAAGAAGATAACAACGAAAAGTTGAAATATTCGAAACCTAAATTTGTTCTATCTTGAAGCTCCTTGTGAATGTTTTGGCACACAGAACTTCTTATCTTGTAGCGAATTTAATGCCGTTTCTAGATATGTGGTAAAATTTGATGTGGCTACAAGGATAACTTAAATATAATTGATTTTAGGGAAGAACTTTATATATTTCGTGAAATCAAGAAATATTAAATTGAAGAATAACCATCAACATTTCGACTGTGTTGTATGACATTTTTTGTTGCAAATAACTTGTATGATCTCCCCTTGAAGTTTGGCCCTTTTAAAAGTAGATGCCCTGTATAGCTAAAAACATATAAAAATGGGTACCAATAACTATCAATTTACAAAAATATCGATGAAGAAAAATATGCAAAAAAAGGGATACAAATAACCATAAAATATATTGGGGCCAATTACTGGCTAATTACTAAGTAAAAATATTCAGCATAAAGAACTAGCGACATCTGTTTCTGGTAGCTACTAATTTTTACTGCTTCCAAAAGCGTGAGCCTGATACTTTTAATATCATTATTGATAATTTCATAGTTATTATTGGAATTATGTCCAATTTTTTTCAAATGACTGGTAAAGGGTGGGCAATCAAGAGTTTGCAATACTTCTGTCATTCGTGTTTTGACAGAAAGTTAGTTTAATATTTGACATTAACGCTTGGACAAAACTGGGAAATATTAAAAACTTATTTCCGGAGTGGTGAATCTTCTATACAAACTGTTAGACATTTACATGGAATATTCAATAGAAATGAAATGCCCTCACGGCAATTTGTGGATCAATTTGTGAAACTTGATCGTTATTTAATAAAAAAAAATCCCTCACGTTCTCACATTGCTGTTGTAGCCCAGAATGTGGGTGAACATACATCAACTCGTCACGGTGCTCAAGAACTGAACATTTCTTGCACTTCTCTGAATAGAATTTTGAATATGAAGTCTTACAAAGTTCAACTAGTCCAAGAAGTGAAGCCTATCCGATGCGTTTCTACTTCTACTAATAGGCTAGTGACCACATATACCAAGATAAGATTTTTTCCAGAAAAATCTTCTTTAGCGATGCAGCTCATTTTCATTTCAGAGGATATGTTAATAGGCAAAACTTTCGCATTAGATTGTTCCCCAAACAATAGACAATGTACTGAAAAATTGGGTTGATCGGATGGGATACTGTACGGACAGTCGTGACGATCATTTGAATGATGTTGTTTTTTATTCGAAGATATCAAGGTCCAATTTTTCTAATAAACTCATAACTTTAAAACAATATCTATAACTTTTTTATTTATGGCCGATCAAAAATGCATATTGTAAATGGCGTACCCGCTATAAAGTTTCTGAGGAATCTTCACAGAAGATATGGAAATGTTATGATGATATCATTATCATTATCGCACAGGGGGATAATTATGGAATAGAATTCCCCTTCAAAACATGGCATAGCATTTGTTATGGGCCTTCCAGGGATGTCATATTCCCCTCAGACTCTTATACGGCAATCATCACTTAAGAAACCAAACCACGAACTCGAAGAGGTCTTCTAAATCACATTGATAAAGATATCAGCTGCTTCGTGCTGTAGCATTCGAAAAAAGTGGTCATACGGCTTCTAAAACTGAGCAGGAGCAGAACTAAATCGATTTCTGCAAGCGATATACTGGTCTTGCAGTAGTAATATAGAGGCGAACACTTCTACATGTGCTAGTCACTTCTCCTGTCTTTTCATGCCGCCATTTAGACGATTGGTAAGGTGACTAGCATATCTAGATTTGATGGTGCCTTCTCATGTTTCTTCATACCGTCATTTAGACAGCTCAGCTCAGAGCAGTGCACACTGAGCGTATAAAACACTCTCTACTGACGGTTTAGCACGATATCATCATTGCCGTTCCAGATCCCAAATCATTCGACATGCCAAGAGTTCAGACGTTGGACAGCATCAGCGGCGAAAGAAGAAACTGCCAAGAAATTGACTCTAACCCGGCAGAAGTCGGATAAGATGAGATCAGACAGATCGCCCAGAGAAAACACGCGGATCCGCAGATCCTGAAATAGAGGACAGACACGCAGTATGTGGTCACTAGTTTGTAAGTGATCACATGGTCAGGAATCAGCCTGAAGAGGTTTGCCCTGAATGGGCCATGACCTGAAATAAAGCAAGCCAGTGGAAAAGCTGGTCTGAACCAGGAGTTGTTCTGGACAAACCTGACGAGCGGGATCCAGCCGAAAGTGCAATGACCTCTGCGATCCTCTGAGCCGATAGAAATAGTAGGAAGAGAAGTGTCTTCACAATTGAAAGGAAGACCCTTCTTTAGATGGTAGTGAGCTGCTCGATATAGTATGTAGTAGTGCGCCGGGATACTTCCAGTCACCACCTGTAGTAATGTCGCCGTAGCCACAGTGCGACACATTGGGGAAACCAAGAGCAAGAAGTGCCTCTGTGCAGACAGGATAACCCGTCATTTAGACAACATGAAGAGATTGAGAAAGAGACTAGCATATCTAAAAGTGGTCGTCCGTCTGTTACTTGAACAAGACCGGTATATTCCCAATTCGCCCGTAGAAATCGATTTAGGTATTCTCCTACTTTCAGATCTCAGTTTAAGAGGACTATAACCAGGTTATTTCGAGTGACACAGTACGTAGAGAGGTTAGAACTGTGAGCTGAAGACTTCTTCAAATTCATGGTTTGGTCTATCTGATGATGCAGTAGTCCTTCCTGCCAAAGAGTAGCAATTTTAGTCTTGTTGGAAAGATTACAGCAATTCGCATTCAATCAAAAATGAGAATGATAACTTTTCTGATTGCCCTCTTTCAACACTTTTAGTTGTTGTGACGTTTTCATATGTTGAAGAATCTAACATAAAACTTCATAATTTTCAACTTGCAGTTTTGGGAGGTGATATCAGACGAACATGGAATAGATCCCACAGGTCGATTTCACGGCGATTCAGACCTCCAATTAGAAAGGATCAACGTCTATTTCAATGAAGCTGTCGGGGGAAGATTCGTCCCTAGAGCAGTGCTGGTCGACTTGGATCCTTCATCGATGAACTCCGCCAGATCGGGGCCTTTTGGGCAATTGTTCAAACCGGACAATTACGTATACGGTCAAGCAGGTGCGGGTAACAACTGGGCAAAAGGAAGATACACAGAAGGAGCAGAAATAGCTGATGCTGTATTAGATATAGTACGCAGAGAAGCTGAAGGTTGTGACTGCCTGCAAGGTTTTCAAATGGTACATGCCTTAGGAGGTGGTACAGGTGCTGGATTAGGTAATTACTGGAAACTAAAAAAAATTTCCTGGAGTCTTGGCACAGGTCAGTCAGATGTATTAGCATTTCGAGCACTTATGAATAAAATACTTTTGACCTGTTGAGTTCTAAATGGAACCATGTGGCTCTATGAAATCAAATTTATTGAAGTTATCATACAGTTGAATCTCCAGAGAGGTAGCATTCTAAATTACAGTAATTAAATGGTATCAGGCTACTTAATTAACCTCAGTCTATTTTGATACTGATGAAAACAATTCTAATCAACGATTCTGCCTTATGATTTCTGAACCAAGTACCAGTCAAAAGTGCGACCTTTTATTCTTTCACATTCTTAGGTAGTTTGCTCTTGGATAAGATGAAAGAAGAGTATCCAGATAGAATTCTTTGTACCTACTCGGTGTTTCCTAGTCCACGTACCTCTGACACCGTAGTGGAACCATATAACTGTGTAATGACACTCAGTCACTTGGTGGAAAGTACAGATGAAACATATTTGATAGATAATGAAGCATTACACGACATATGCTACAGAACCCTGAAATTAGCTGCTCCATCCTTAGGTGACCTAAATCATTTGGTCTGTGCGACATTATCAGGTATTACGACTTGTATAAGATTTCCTGGGCAGCTGAATGCAGATTTAAGGAAAATTTTGGTGAATATGGTGCCGTTTCCGAGACTACATTTCTTCATCCCTGGTTTCGCACCGTTATATTCTCGAGGAAATGCCCCATACAGAGCTCTATCCGTGCCAGAACTGGTGTGTCAACTTTTTGACATCAAGAATTTGATGTGTGCATGTGATATCAGAAGAGGAAGGTATCTGACGGTTGCCTCAATTTTTAGAGGGAGGATGTCAACGAAGGAAGTCGACGAGCAGATGTTCAATATTCAAGATAAAAATAGTAGTTATTTTGTGGAGTGGATTCCAAACAATTTGAAGACGGCAATTTGCGATATTCCACCAAGGGGACTGAAAATGTCAGCTACCTTCATTGGTAAGTGAATATTTTTTACGACCAATTGAATTTTTTCCACTTGAGGAAAGAGGTAATAATCGAACGGAGACAGATAAGTTGAAAAACAGGAGTGTTTGCATAATTTGAAATCTAAATCACTAATTGTTTGCATGGCAACATGCGCTTTGTGTGCCCCTCAAAAACAAAACACCTTTTTACCTATAACTTTCTGCTTTTTGTCCTCATAATTTTATTTTCATAGAGTGGTCAATAAAGTCGATATTACTTTTCTATCATCTGGAATATCAATTATGATTACTCCAGGGCAATCCCAAAAAACTGAAGCAAGAACTTTTTCAGTAGATTTTTCAACACGTGACTTTATGGATTGAGAAGTCTACATTTCTTTCAAACCGAGCACAGATCAAACGCGATGCTTCTACCATTCCAGGCTTTTTCTCAAGACTAAGACATTTCGGGATCCATTTTGCAGACATTTTTACAATAGTTTCAAACTATCAAGACGCCAAAGAACCCCAAAAAATGACAGAAAACTTTTATTCACTGATGTGTTACTTCATCGTAGGTTCAGCCAATCTAGACAGTTTCCACTCATATGGCGCCAATTAAAAAATCAAATTGGATCAATTCTGTGATCCCAGAAGATATATTAATTATGAGGGATTATATATTATGCTGTAAAATAGCCTGTTGCGCTTCATAGAATTCCCTTTCACTTCAGTCTTGGTATATTGATACGTTGATTGCTTTCCTCAAAATTTTAAATTTTTTTTCGAGGAAACTCGACTGCAATTCAAGAACTTTTTCGAAGAGTTGGTGAACAATTCAACGCGATGTATCGCAAAAAGGCGTTTTTGCATTGGTATACAGGAGAAGGGATGGAAGAAATGGAATTTTCCGATGCTATGAGCAATCTTAATGACCTGATTTCTGAATATCAGCAGTACCAAGAAGCTCAAGTTGACATAATGGAAGACGATGCTGAAGATGATGCTGACACAGACTGAAGATATTTTTTAATACTAAAAGAAGCGATGATTTTTTATGTGAAAAATTATTGTTTTCATATGTATCAATAAAGCTGTAAATTCCAAATCTGCTTTTTATTAGGAGTACAAATAAGTTTCCGCCGTTTTATTGTAGATGGCGCGGCACGGAGTTTCGGTTAGCTTTCGCAGATGATAACCGGCTTAAAAAATAGTTTGGACATTCAAGAACAACATAACCTACTAAAATCATTGATTTCATATTAGTAAAATATAATTTTTATAAGTTGAAAATGTCAAAATTTGAGCCAAGTAAGCGTCATTTGCGGGAAATATTAGTTTACTCCTTTAATTTGAAGAAATCTGCTGCTGAGGCGCATCAATTGCTCGTAGAAGCGTATGGTGAGGGTGCTTTGAGTGAGAGAACGTGTCGAGAGTGGTTTCAAAAGTTTAAAAACGGTGATTTCGACGTAGAAGACAAAGATCGCAGTGGAAGTCCAAAAATTTACGAGGATGCAGAATTGGAGGAATTATTGGAGGAAGATTAATCTCAAACACAAAAAGAACTTGCTCTAACATTAGAAGTCACTCAGCAAGCAGTCTCACATCGTTTAAAATCATTAGGAATTATTCATAAACAAAAAACGTTAAAAAACGGCGGAAACTTATTTGTACTCCTAATATTTAATGTAAGTTTTCTGCTTCAATTTGGAATAAAGCCCAGCGAGATCTACTGGTTTACAAAGATAAAATAATTTTAATACTGAGAAAAGGGATACCCTAGGAAAACGGTATGCACTCCGTCTCTCTTCACATAGCAGAATGCTATATGATAAAACTGGAATAATTATAATTTATTGATCCTTATAACAAATGAGTGTATAGGATAGGTCAGAGAATAATTCAAAATTAAATATTTACTAACGCATCACAGAGGTCATCGTTCACTGTTTAATAACATTTAGGTATCTAACCATAAGCCTTTAATATTAAAAGCTTTCTTGAATTTATTAAAATTAATAGTTGGAATGCAATGTGGTGAATCGTTGTAAAGTTTAATACACTGGTACATGGTAGATATCTCAAACATTTGAAGAGTTCTCCCATAGCAATATGTTATACAATGTGTCCAAAAAGAGTATCAGGTATTTGTTACTTCGATAAAACAAAAACTACTTAAAATTAAAAAAAAGTTTATTGTTAATTATTACAATATAAAGTGGAAAATTATTTGGAAAAGATGATCTTATCTAAACGGCGACCGTTATGCTACTGGCACTCTTCTAATCAGGAACGAAGATTGGCGATCACACACTGATACACAGCTCTCGATATTGCTGCCATTGGTGCCCTGATGTTTTGCTTCAATTGCGTCGGATTATTCTCATAGTCCTTACTTTTAAGATATCCCCATGCAAAATAGTCAAATGGACTAAGACCTGGAGACCAGTTGATGTTATCCCTACGCGTAAATACCTTATTAGGGAATAATTCGTTAACAGCTTCCATTGCTTGATTTGATGTATGGCAAGTGACCCCATATTGTTGAAATCACGTTCTTGAGTTGAAAATTTGAAATTCCTGTAACTCTGGACCCAAAAAGTTTCGCAGCGTATCACTATTCACATCGAGAAGTCGGCCTCGTCGATCTTTATAAATTTTTCATTGAAATAATATAGCATATGTAACTCCAAATTGAAAACAAAGTGTTTGCATTTGAAAATGTTTATTGAAATTAATTACTGTTTACTACAAAGGTTAACGAAGATAAACTTAATATTAGAAACGTTTAGTTTATCTTAATTTCAAATAAATTCATAACTTGAAGTGTGAAAACATGAAGAATATTATTTATAATGTTAATTCAAAACACGTAAAGTTAGAAAACACTACATAAAAGGTTTTCACTCATTTTAGATTATATAATATACACATAAAATATACATAAACAAAACAGACTGATAATTGCTATTTGGACAACAGAACATCACTGAAAAATAGCAGCATAATATTATTTATAAAGTTAATTCACAACAGATAAAATTATAGAACACTAAATAAGATTTTTTCACTCATTTTAGGTTATATAACTTATACACATCATAAAATATACATAAACAAAACAGACTGAAAATTAATTGTTATTTGGACGATACAATTTATTCCAAATACATAACACACAAACATCCATCTATAAAATATCTATATACATATTCTCCACTAATAGAGAAAATAAAATTGAAGTATTTAATTTTAACGTGAAAATTCCTGACCTCTTGAAAAACAACTCTCTCAGCTAAAATAATAGATAATTTACCAGATTATTGAGTCTTCTATATTGAAAGAACTTGATAATGCAAATTAAATTAAGTTATTGAACCGATTCAATTAAATAATTTCAAACATTTATGAGCACATGCAGGATGGAGGACAAGGAATTATGGTAGATAAGTATATAGCGGTAAGATTGCAAAGAGGAAAGATTGATACTTCTCTTAGCAAATTACACGCCGAAGAGGCTAGTTTATCCATCCAGTTGCGAATTCAAGATCTACAAACTGCCCCGGATAAATGCTAATTGATTCTGGTTTGAGTCCAAAGAACTAGCCATATGGTCAAAACATATATACCACTGAGAAGAATCCCGCCTAGCATGTAAACTTTCAAGAACCATCTCATAAAACTGGCGTGATTCTACCCAATTGCAGTTATCTGTCCAAAGGGCAGAATATGTCAGTAGTAGATCTACGTTAGTTAAAGAGCAGAGATATAATGAAGTGTTGGATTCCAGGAGTTTGTGGTCTCTAGTATCCGAGTTGAACTCTCTCTGGCAACTGTTAACCTTTGTTGGTTCAAGATGGTAACAAGGGTACCACGGGAGAGCCGATAGCCCACAGAATTATTCATACTCCTGACCTCCCAATTGAGGGTGAACTCGCGGGGCAGTGGTTGAAAGCTTGCATGCTAGGCTATAAGAGTTTTTCATTTATCTTAGGTGTATGGTTCTTGAGACAAGATTGACCAGGATTCTTCTCGGTGGTTTATGGGTCTTGATCACATGGCTAGTCTGTTCTGCTCAAAACAGGATCAACTGGGATTTATCCGCGGCGATTTGTGGATTTTAAATTCACAACCGGTGGTGAAAATAGCCTTTTCAGCATGTGAGTTTTATGGAATGCAGCTCACACAAAGAGGCATTTTCACTGCAGAGCCAATAGAGGTAGAATTTCGCTGCTACCAGTCATGGCTCCCTTTTACGTACTGATTCGCCCAAGGGGGCTGTGACCTTAGGGCAGGTAGGTCACATAAATAATTTCCTTCCTTTTTTGTTCTCTTCTAGGATGCTTAAGTGACGGCAGACTTTAGAAGAGTGTCTGTGATGGTCTCCCTAGAGTGAAATCCCATCAGCTCTCATATGGCGAATGAGCTACTCTCCAAAGCGAGGAAACAAAGATACAGCAGCCACATATATTAAAGTTTCAAGGAATGATAAAGTGCCTTAAATATCCTAGTGATTGATATATGGGAGAGGGCGTTGGTGTGGTTTCTTAGTTAGGTTCATTCTTATGCAGAAGAAAAGTCAAACTGATTGGTTTCGTACAGAAGAGAATATACAGAAAGTGTCTTCAAAGCTGATCAAATATCTAGAAGTTATCTACAACAAAAACATTTCAAGTTCCCGCACCTGAGCTAGGTTATCACAAAATACATCGCAGTCTTGGGTCAAACACACATTTTTTGGCAAGACTTGGGGTCTAAAAGCAAAGATGATCTATATATAATGATGGTTAGACTAAGCATTACCAACGCTCCTCTAGTTTGATGGATCAAAACTAGAAAAAAGACACAAACCAAGGATGAGATGAGCAAGCATTTGAGGCTTGAACACTAATTGTGCTATGTTCACTACTCCTACAGCCGTATTAAAAAGTATTAATGAGTGTTCCCAGAATGGATAATCTCTGATCTAATTCAACAGGTTTAATCAACGTGTAGACGTAGATGTTTGTAACCTCCCAGATGTCAACAAATGGCAATCAAGGTTACCCAATGATTAATAGATCCGTCCCCCTAGAGATATTTTCTCTATCAGAAGAGTTTATGTTTGTACTATCTGTCGACTGTCTAAAATAAAATCAAGACCACATACACAATAAAAGCTACAAAAAGTTACTTTGGTAATTTAAAATAACATGCAGTTATTTTTGTCGCATAGCGAAAATATCCTATTGGCACTTGGCTATTTTAGAGCAGTAATAATATACAAAAAGTTAGTTCACAATATGGTCTGAAAACGGTATATTATATCACAAATGCTCGACCTTCAGCTCTAGAATCTGTTAATGGAGGGCACTCTGACCAGGTATTTCTAACAGGATCATAACACTCTACTGAGGAAATCGAACACTGCATTCTATAAAAATCACAAATGTTAGTTCGAGTTCCTCCCATAACATATAAAAGACCATCCAGTACTACAACCGCAGCACTACTTCTTGCATTGTTCATTGGGGGAATTTCGCTCCATTTATTCTGCAAAAATAATATATCAGAAACAAGGTATTGTTACTATTGGAATAGAATATTGTAAATATTCAGACTATAAAGTGTGTCCAAGAATACGTTGGCATAGCATTAGTATTTTAGCAAATTGGATTGGTTAAATTAATTGATGTTATACCTAATAATATACTGTTAAGACTATTACTGTTAATAATATTACTGTAAAGACAAACCTACCTGTCTGATATCATATCGTTCAACTGAATTGAGAAACTCATCCCTGTCACAACCTCCAACGACATACAAATAATCTCCCAAAACAGCTACTCCCATTTGCCATCTAGGAGAATACATACCAGGCAATTCCCTCCATTCTCCAGTTGAGGGATTGTAACTCTTCAAGTCTCTTAAAATTACTCTACTTGAAGAACATCCCCCCACTAAATAAATGAGATCTATAAGGAACAGAAAAAATTTAGATCATAGGTATAAAAGGAACAGAAAAAATCTAGATAATAGGTATATCTACTAACTGTTCCAATATCAAAGTAAGACAAATGGAAAGAAATTCTTAGCCTATTATAAAAGCAGACAAAATTTTGAAGTCAAAAATATTTAATTATTCAACATGCTCTTTTCTTATTTATCCTACAATGTGATAAGTATCGAAAGCTTATCGAGAAGAAATTTTATTCTTACTCTCCAAACTAGACTTTCACAGCATTGCATCGAATTAAAATTTACGATCTCTTCCAGGAGTTCAAGTAATTCACGAATTATTAGCATGGTAACATGTGATTTGTATACAGGGATATTGTTCTGCAAAAGCAAAGCACATTCAGATAAATTTTCGCGTTTTCTATTCCTAATTATTTCTCGCATCATGATTAATTTCCTTCTTTTGATTATGTGTTCTTTCCATGTATGCTTGCTATCTAAATGCAACCTCAAGTATCTTTGTACTTGAGATATCTAGTATTTGTAAATTATTCATACCCGCGTAGAGGGTCTCTACGAAAAGAGAGCACAGATTTCGATTCCTTTATTTGGATGGATATGAAGTCATTTTTGTATTTCGTTCAACTATTTCTACAATTTATTGGTGGCAATTTGTTGATCTTCATTAACAGCATTTGCTAAAGTTTCCAACATGGTATGAGGATTTGTAGCTAGGTTAGCGGTGTACAGCATGTACAGTAGTAGTGGTCCAAAGGCGCTTCCCTGAGGAACTCCTGATCGTATTGGGAAGTACCAGCTCGCACTCTGAATTGTCGTTCACCAAGATAGGATTGCAATAATTTGAATTACATATTTAATGCCATCCTAAAACTGGACTACAGCCAGATTATACTTGAACCTAAACAAAGTAAAGATACAAACACCATCAGATCCCCCCATCCAATCAGCTCACACCCAGTTCTATCAAAAATCCTAGAAAGACTGGTGCTTCAAAGAATAAACTCTGATCCAAATGAAGAGTGGATACCAGATCATCAGTTTGGTTTCTGATCAAATCACTCCACTATATTGCAAATCCATAGAAATAATGACGAAATAAGTAAAACACTTGAACACATACTGTACATCAGCATTCTTGGTCGTGAGTCAAGCTGACATATTGGTTTGTCTGACATCCCGGTTTGTTCCATAAAATCCAAACCTATCTGTCTGAATGAATAAGATATTTGAATAAACTACCGTCAGCAGTAAAACAAAATAGCAGCTACCTCCAATTCAAGAGAGAAATTCATCGAATATTATTGGATAATTTCATAGTGTATCAATATAATTGATTTTTTTGTCCACAGGCATATTTTTATTTTGACGCAATTTCACTTGAAGTTAGAATATTTTGTGAACTTTATTTGAACTGGAGGACATTATTATAATTATTTTAAAATTTTCACAACTTATTCATTAAGAATGTGATACACAACCGGTTCTAATTATTATATCATTGTCACGTGAGTCAACAACTTTAAGAAGATGTAACAATTGAAACCGGTCGCGCATCTCATTCATAGTGAATAAATTGTGAGAATTTGATCAAAATTATTTTATTCTCCAATATATAGACCTTATTCTTTTTTGTATTAAACAATATGCAAAATTGTTATGTTAAATAGAAAAAAATTAGTCCTTACCACCATGAGCTACTAAACCCATGCTGAATCTGGGTTCTTCCAAATTCCCTATTTTCGCCCATTGATCTGCTTTTGGATCATAACGTTCAATTGAGTCACACATATTAGGTTCATCATTAACCCATCCCCCCATAGCATAAAGATATCCATTTAAGGCACAAAGTCCAAAGTCACATCTGCAGACAAGAAATTATCATCGTAACTCTTGTACTACAGTAGAAAATAGAATGTTTATATGAGTTAGGATGAACGTGTTCTAGTTAGCTAAAATCTTGCATTATCTTGAAAACAAGTAGTTTTAAGTTCATAGTAGCCGATATCAGTTGGCTAGAGAAGTTATTTTCTAGCCAAACATGGTCTTTCAATTCCTAGGTAATCTCAAGTGCCAGAACACTCATTTGTACAATACAGAATCTAAATATTCATTCTGTCCTCTTTAATTAGAATTGAAAATATCAGAAATCTGAAAAACTTGCACTACATATATTTTATCAATAATATATATAGCAGAAATTGTTAAGAAGAATTCAGATGCTTCTGTGACATATTTATTAATAACCTCAAAATTAAATTCGGGGTTTCAATTTCAAAGTTATTTGCAGGCACATACATGTGCATACAGCAAGTGGATTTTTGTTCAAAGTTCTTTCTTTAAGGTATGTTTTAATCTTATTGTGTTCAATCCTCGATGTTAGAGCTATCCGATGATTGGTAACAACCATGAAATACGTAATCGTTTATACTTAGAGTTGAGTATATTATCACATCTGTAATTTTTTTGTTTTCACACTAAGGGAAAAAATTACATATACATGTTGTATAGATTGTCATATAAAGAAAAATAAATGTTTTTCTAGACAAATATTATGTTATATTAATATAATATTGTAACGATCAAGCCCTGTACGCCACTGCTTGTTTTCTGACACTCGTTCGAGATTACTCGAGATATTACTAGAAGTTTGAGAAACTACGTCCATGTATACAACAAGCGGACGGAGAAACACAATGGCAAGCATTAGAGTAGTGGATTCGTCATCGAGCAGCATCGTGCCAAATAGTTCAGTAGAAATAAATTCTATGTAACTAATTCAACTTTGTAAGTATATTCACCATTGAAAATGTCACACTTTCCGATGATAATATTAAATTTGGTATATTCGCATCAATGTTGCCATATCTCAAAATTTAAGTAGAGATCTTTGTATTGGCAACATGGCACACAATAAGTAATATATTTTGAAATTGTGGCGTACTGAATTAAATCACAATTTTTTTAAGGAATTGCAGTTGTTCACGGCCATTTTGCATCAGATACGGATGAAAGATCTATCGTTGCACACAAAATTCAATTCATGCAAGAACCTAAACCGACAGACCATTTGCGGATTAGATAAACGAATAAAGATAGTGAAATTTTTTACCTTGGAGTATGCATGTTAGCCACTGGTTTCAATTGGTTCGTTAATGGATTAAATATCTCACAAGTTGATAAAACTAATGAATTAGTTTCTCCTCCTACCACATAAATTTGGCTGTCAAAAATTGCTACTCCTGGCATAAGTCGATTAATGGACACATCTGGGACTCGAATCCACTTCCTAAAATAAATTATTTCATCGTAATCTTAACATTCATTCAAGTTTGGATGACCCTATTATTTCACACTTTGAGAAGTTACCTTCACCAGTTTTACTTACCAAACTTCTGTTTATTAGGATAAATTATTGAAAATTGTCACTAGAAACCAAATATCGGAAATAAAAAATATTTTTTGTTGACTAATATAGACATTAGATTTAAAATATATGTTTACGAAAACGCATAAAGATTTCAAATCACAGTCAAATTTTTGCGTGCTTGTTCTAGGGAATAGCATGCTATCGTTTTTCCCGAATACATATCTATAACTTTCGAATTTTGAGCTAAAAATGGTCTCAAACGAGTAGATTGTACTCGCTGATGAAGAATGAGAGGTCAAAATTAGTTTTGTCGGGCTATGACCATAATCATTAACTTTCTAAAGAGCTAGGGACTTCAAACTTTCAGGGTAGATTTAGGTCTAAATCTGGGTTATGTTCGTTATTGGGCAAAATCGGTCCAATGGTTCTGCATTTAATCAAATTTGAAACTTTTTCTTATTTCCCCAAAGGTTCTGAAACTACTATTTATTATTATTATTAGGAGTACCTCATTATTATTATTTAGGTGTATAACACGGACACAAATATTTTATTGATGCCAAATTTCGAAAGTATCGTCCAGACGGGCGACTGGAGATAAAAGTACTAAATTCCAAAACAAACAGGCCTTGAGTCTAATTTTATCAGTTAGGCTTAAAAATGGACCAAATCGTTCAATAGTTCTTGAGTTATTCTCATTTGAAATTTTATTTTTCAAATATTTTCGAAAGTATAAATTCCAGTTCAAATTTAGCATTTAGAAGTGAAATAACAATGTAGAGATAAATTATAATTATATTTTGAATTATTCTTCTTATCTGATTTCCGCAGAAAGTAAGAAAATTATATAAAGCCTTGTTCAATATACTCTATTTCCACTCTTTCTTGCCAATATGCAATGATAAAGATCAGAGGAGAAAGATGGAGCCTTTTAACCATGTATTTTTCATTATTACAAGGTTTTCCATTTCTTCAGGAGCTTCATATGTAGGTTCCTTAAGAAGTAATTCACAGATTTCAAATTCTCAGGGGAAATGGACTGTTGAACAAGCGCACAAAAGCATCTGACTTAACATCAGTGCTTTTCACCATTTTTTTAAATGCGTTGAATCTATAATTTGTAGAGAAATCATTCAAAATATTAAAAAAATATAATTAAAACAAAATGTAGAAATTACTATGTTTTACTACCAATAAAAATATATATTACACATTTTAGTAATAGTAATTTCTACAAATTGTTTTAATTATAATCAAGTACCAAATAGTAGCGGCTGAAACAATTCAGTAAAAAAATTATAGTTGCTCACTTCGCCATAAATATTATTATTACTGAATTATAACTTACTTAGTTGATGTATCATACTTCTCAATTCCTAAATAATCGACAATCAGTCCAGCTTCGAAATAACTATTCACTTCCCTTTTAGATCCTCCAAGTACATAGATGTATCTATTAGACCATTTTCTTGGTTCAGAATGCATTGGTACTAAGCAATATTTCTTTTCATGTAAATCCTTATAGTAAGACTTCAAAGCTATTTTTACACTACTATCGGTGCAAACCGAAAACGATTTTTTCAGAGTTTCTAGAAAAATTAAGAAATATTACACAATGTTACTAAAAACCCTTCTATATAATATATTGGCTGATAAATTCGCAGTTCAAAGAAGAAAACACGAAACTATTTGCCACAGATCAAATTGAAAGCTTCGAATTTGTTCAAAATGCCTCTCTACTCGAGGTCTCTATTGGCGAAAAACTTTAGCAATTTTCAAATAAATTAATTCGGCTAATCTATACCAAGAATCATTAATAAGGAGTATGAGCTATGGTAATAGAAAGTTCCAGAAATCAAGACAGTGTAACATACATAACAATTCTATACTCAAACAAATTCGATAAGGTTTTGTTAATCACAGAGGTAAATTGCAGACATGCGCATGATTCAAACTGATTGGTTTCCGTCAGTGCAATGTACTAACGAAAACCACTGAAACTTTTGAACAAAAGTCAGATTGCCAGGAAATTTTCATACAATTTTTTGTTGAGGATTAGTATATATATTAATTTTGTATTTGTGAAGCCATCTGTGTCAGACCGAAAACTCATCATTATAATATTATAAAAGTTTATAAACAGAAATGTTAGTGATGTGAAAAAATACTTCATAGAACTTCTATGTTTACTGATTCTTCTGAGGGCATTCCAATTAAAGTTCGATCTGAAAATATCACCATAGAAATGACTTACCCAGAGGGATAAGCGTTAATCTTATGTGTTTCAATATTTCAAAAATGAATTGCCTTCTATTCATGACATCATGATTGATCCAACGTAGGGCAAACTCGAGTACCTGCTGTTCAGAATCTATTCTGAGGTATTCGGATGATATGAACGGTATCAGAAGGTCTTTAGATAGTTGCAATATTTCATCTTCTTTACTAACTTTTAGAAAATTTACTTGAATATATTTCTGACATTCAGATTTCAATTCTGTGGCACTCAGATCGTCAGCAAATCTGAAATTTAAAGTTAAATTCAAGAAAAGACTAAAACATTTGAAAACAAATGTATAACACATCAGCTGATAAGTTCCCAGTTTAGTGAAGAGAACACCACTTTTTTCGTCAAATTTGATTTTATTCATTAGCATAGTCTCCTTCCTTTTTTGAAGAAAGATTTAACTTTGGTTCAAAAATAGATGTTTGTTTCGGCGATCACTTCCTTATTCAGCAAACTTTTTTGTTTAGGTCTGTGTGAAAGCCACTTGGGGCTAAATCTTCAGAATAGTGGATGCAAGCAGCAATTTGAAATGTAGTTCATGCAATTTTGACATCATCTGAATCAAAAAGATCGTCAGACCAGCCAGTGAACCTCACCCAAAACATAACAGACTTCTGACTTATCAGCCGATGTATTAGTGATAATAATTTGATTTTGGACAAATCATAACTGATTGTAGATCCATTGCAGAATACACATCATTCTGATATTGTTTACTTTCATTATTTCACCTGCTCCATCTTCAAATATGTATCTTTGGAAATATTCCCTTTATGAAACGATGGTCTATATATAATCCTTTATGAAATTATTTCATAAATTTGATAAAAATGTATATAAGATTGGGTGTATTCAATATAACAAACAATCTACATCATACCTGTAAAATCCTATTGCATTTTGTGGTTGCAATTCTTTAATTAAAAACTCAGTGCACATTTTCATGATATCGGTAAGACCAAACATATCTCCAGCAAAAAATAGTTCTTGCACATTATTTTGATTTATTTGGAGTAGACCAGAATAAATAAAGTTGAGGAGAATTTCAAAGGTGTGCGATGAAACACCATGTAGTTCAATACTATCTTTATCCTTTTCTGATAGTTCTCCTGTGAACATTGCTTGAAAATAGGGACTACTTGCTGCCAAAATTGCCCTATGAACCTGAAAAGTACCTACTTGTTCAGTTATTACTCTAAATGATCCAAACAATATATAAAATAAAAAATGTTTAAACCGACATCCCTTGGGAACTTACTTGAGTTTCGATTTTCAATTTCTTTGAAAATAATAAAAACATTAATGAGATTTTCAATGCATGCAAGTAATATATTGGAATGAGAGCCAGGTGAATGACATTTATATTGAAAATTTCCAAAGAGTTTGTTTTCCAATTGTTCTAATTTACAAATCAAACTGCTATAGGTGAAACATAAATCTTCTCAGATAATGTGATAAAATTATTTATTAATATACCTTGAAAGACTTATTTCCAATAATAATCTCCAGATCGCAACATTTGCCCTCAGTTCTCATTGAATTTAAATTACTGAGTATTTTACAAATGTATTTCTGTTGGAAGAATTCAGTAGTAACATCTGTGCTGGTTCTATACTGTTTCTTCTCTCTATCTGATTGATGACTATGACTACTTGTGAAAAATTTTAGAGGAGCCATTTGAAAGATATCTCTTTCAAGGCAGAATATGAGTCCCAATAACTTATCCAGATTAATATCGTTTGATTCTTTCAAATATTGTTTGAAATTTTCTAATTTTTATTCATTTATTATTTCAGTATACGTTTTGGGATCTTTAATGAAAACGCCTATTTACTGCACTAAAGAAAGGCCAATCTGTGTTTTCTCTTTAACTCAATAAAACTTATTCACATCAATATATAGATGCATTGGATTTTCGAATATAATGCTAATAAAGAAAACCCTGTAAATATTAATGGAAGCTCACACTAAATATCAAAAAATTTCTGTTTACAATTTATCACAGAACACCATAAATATTAAACAGTATTTATAAATCCTTTTGTCACCTGCTTGTCATGTCCACAGATTACTGATTATATTTCAGTAATGTTATGTCACATTTGTGGTCTTATATTTGAACAGGTACAGAAAGCACAAAAAATTCAAGTAATGTTTAATAATAATAACTAAGATTAGTTTGTTATCTTTATTTATTCTAATGGGCAAGCCCAATAGAACAGAAAAATAAAGAAAGATATTGTTGATATATCTTTAGACCATAGACTTATCATGCTTACAGGTTAACCCATAGACAAACTATAAACCGAATGTAGTTTATCTATGGGTTAACCTAATGTTTCTACGATCTGAAGTGTGATGAGTCCTATGTTTTCAAAATTCTGTGATTGAGTTTGACAGCAGCCAAACTTTTGAACACTTTATGTATTAAGTGATATTTTATTAGCTGTAATTATTTTGAGATGTAATTCCATAATTCCGTGGCTTAACTACGAATTAATTTATCTATGTTTAATTTGTTGGATCAGGTGAGTTTTGATTTACAAGGTATCTTGCCAGTTTTAAATTTTTTTATTATAAATTATTTAGATTTCAGTCAACAGACTATTGTGAATCTTTCTAAAATTTAATATTCCTGCAAATATCTATGATGCTAAAGTCTTCCGAATGGTGACAAGAACAAGTTATTTTTCCTATTTCTCTAAGGTTTATCAAGATTAATTTTTTCGACAAAAGCCTGTCATAACCTTAGTGAAGGGTTGCAGAAATGATTTTAATTTAAACCTCTATATTTGTTTCTTGAAAACTGTAAATTAAATGACCCAAACAGTAAACTGATTGACGAAAACCTATATACGATCTATGGATGAAAATTACTTCGATACCAATAAGATACTGACAATGTTAGACAAAGTAGAAAATTAAATATTATTATTTCATTGAATTATATTAGCAGATCAAATTTTATTATATAAAGTGATCATTTATTTTAATAAATATGAATTTTCAGCTGGAACATTAGTATAAATCTCAATGGACCCATTTTCGTATACAAACTGGGATAGTTTAACTAGCTGTATCAAAGATGAAGCAGTTGAGGCCAATGGAGTTGAATCATTAGGCTTCTCTGATGTAGTTACAAAAGAATCAGAAATTGCTTTTAAAAATGAACAGGATGGAAATATATCTTCCTCCTTCAATACATCAGGTGATATTCCCACATTCTTTACCGGACTGACATGGAATGAAATTATTTTTGTGTCTGAAACAGTTACAGGTGAAGGTAGTGAAATTCCACTATCAACAGATAAAGTTGCTCCAAATAAGAAACCTTTTCTATGTGATTTCTGCGAGAGGAGATTCAAAACAAAAACTAGTCTTAAGAAACATATGGCAGTCCATTTAAAAAGTCATGAACCTAAAGATGACCTGAATCACTCCAAAAATCATTATAAAAAGCCCTTTATATGTCAGTACTGTGGATTAGGTAAGTTTTTATATTTAATATTCATACTACATTTGGAATGAACATTATCTTGTGTAATGGTAACTCATTTATTTTCTGTTTGATATATAGGACCTCAGCCAATTATTTGCATTTCCTCTAACACCATAAAACTGCAACTTCTTCAAGGGACATTTCCTGTCTAACAAATTGTAACTTTTAGATGGGTCTAGAAATATGCCCAATAAAATTTTGGTAGTAATTTCAGTATATACTGAATAAAATGAAAAATTGTTGTCTGTTGATCAGTTGAAAATATATATTTTCAGAAGGAAATTTTTAACCTTTCTATGAAATTTGTAGCATTTTTTTTTCTGTAACATAGATACATTCTACTTTCAGAAAATACATTTTTTCATTGATCTACAGTATTTTGTTATATAATACACATTGAGTAGTTCGGCACATTTATTAAATACTGTTTATTTTTTTTCAGAATTTGCTAGAGAAAAAACTCTTATTACTCATGCAAAAGTACATTCAGGTAGTTCTCCTTTAGCTTGCCACAAATGCAACCAAAGCTTTTGGGACAGGAGTTCCATGGAAGAGCATTGGAAAATTAGACATAGTAATATTAGAAATTATTCTTCAGAAGCTAACCAACATTATCCACATTCTTGTATCACCTGTGGAGAATCATTTAATAATTTATTAGATTTGAACGAACATCAAAGACACCATATGGAAGAAGAATTAATAAATAATTCTCAGTTAAGTGAGTATAAAATTAGTATATCCATAGATAAGATTTGTAGTTAGTTTCATATAAGGAACCAAAAGGTTTAAGTTCAAAAGCTGGTAAGAAGAGAAATTTTCTGTTCATGCAGTTTCTGTTTATTAATTCACATTATGAATGATGAATTGAATCTTGATATGTTCTTTATTATCTGTATAACGAATAAAAAATCCATTGGAATTAAAATTTCACCTATTTCTTCAATGGTGATTTAATTTAATACGAGGATGTATTGATATCTAGTTAGTCTAGACCATGGTTAAAGAAAATATTGAGATACCATAGCAACGAACAATAACTTATTAAAAGTGTCAATTTAAAGTTTTAAGTCAAATCAGAACTGTGCAATAATATTTGAACAAAAGAATGCAGACCGAAATTGTGAAAATTGAAAAAATGGTATATCGAGGCAGCATCAAGTACCTGTTAGAAGGTAAGCAGATTTACAACAATATGCTTAATACTGTATTGGTATCTAGTTAGCCCAGACCATGATTAAAGAAAATATTGAGATACCATAGCAATAAACAATAACTTATTAATAAAAGTGTCAGTTTAAAGTTTTAAGTCAAAGCAGAACTGAGCAATAAAATTTGAACAAAGGAATGCAGACCGAAATTGTGAAAATTGGAATATCGAGCCAGCATCGAGTACCTGTTAAAAGGTAAGCAGATTTACAACACTATGCTTAATACAATGTGATCAATGTCTTTTGTATGTGACGATGAAAAATTATATTGCGAGCTTCAAAAAGGGTAAATTTTCCAATTGAAGAGAAGATTTATTGGAAGGGTCCAATTTCCATGTCTGTTCTTAAAAATAGCATTGCAATGACATGGTATCAGACCGTCAAATTGGGCTGAAACGAATATTTGAGGAACTTTGTTTCATATAAATACACGTCGGTTTGGATATGAAATAAATTTCAGCAAAATTGATTCCAAAATTTCTGAATGTTGATCAGAAGCATTGCATGTGATATGTGCTATGTTTAAAAATGAAGCAGATTTTTTAAACAATGTTGTTACTGTGGATGAAACTTGAGTAAATTTTTACAACCCAGAAACAAATCAGCGGTCAATGGAATGGAGACGCTCTGGTTCTCCAAGGTCTGAGCAGTTTCATGTTCAAAAATCTGCTGGAATAGTTCTTAAATCAGTTTTTCTGGAATTGCCATGGAGTAATCAAAGTGATTATCTAGATAAAGGTAAAAACTATAACAGGGAATTACTATTAAGCGTTACTGATCACTCAGAAAAAATAATTCTGAATAGAAGACGCAGATAATTATCCAAAGGTGTTAGATTTTTGAGGACAATGTCTCTATACACAAATCCCATGTCGCCATGCAGACAAATCATGATTTAATTATTGGAATTCAACTAGCTTTGTTCGACTATCATCTCTTTCCTGAACTAAAAAAAAGTATTGAATTAAAAAAGATGGGTATACTGAAAAATAAAATATTTTTTACTTTCAAATTTTGTTTTACTACTATAGAAGACTAAAAATTTTTCAATACATCCTCGTATTATAACATGAATGGGAACAGGTTCTTTTCAAAGTTAATGCTTTTTTAACAGAATGTTATATTCATAGAAATATACAAAATACATAAACACATATATTAAAGTTTCCAAATAACTGTGAACTCTTAGGTTCATGTTTTAATAAATCATAGTTACTAGTTTGGTCTCAAACATATAGTACATAATGAATCTATACGAACATGTCATAACATTCAGTGAAACGTATTATATCATTTATTAATTCGTTTTAAAAATGAGAAATAACACATCAGTTGAAAAGTTCCGGGCTTGATTTAAGCACAACTTTTGCGATGAAATTTGACTTTATTCATCAACATAGTCTCCAAAGAACTATTCAGTCATTTCAGCGCTTCTCTAAGCTTTCAATACTTTTCTTGAAGAATGATTTATCTAGTTTCAAAATATTTGTTTGTTTAGGCGATCATCTCATTATTCGAGCCAAATCTCTTTCCAATGAGCATTTTTCCAGGTTAACGAACGGTTAAAAATCAATAAGAAGAATTGAGTTTGCGGTTGGTTCTAGGTGAAACATTATAATATTTATATTAAAAATAACACTCGGTTTATATTTCACAGTTTATTCAGAAATCTGACACGTGTTTCGGTATTTCAACCATCTTCAGAGGAGTACAAAAAGTAACTAAACTTAAAATCACAGAGGTTCATTTTTATTACAATTACAACATCTGTTGCTTTTTATGGCACATTTTTACAACAGAATCCAATACAGGCGTACTAGGAAAGAGTATTTGGGAATTGGTCAAATTTTCTTTATTCTCTAAAGATTTTTTGATTGAAAGAATCTCCAAATAGTCCATCACTTTACCCTTATTAACATTGTATAATAAACTAACATCCTTTTCGTTGAAAAAGTGATTATTCTCTATACAATGTTCTGCAAAACCGGTTGATTTATGGTTTTTTAGAATTGATACCCTATGTTCTTTCACTCGATGTTGTAAACCCCGACCTGTTTGTCCAATATATATAGCATCACAATCATCACATTTTAGTTGGTAAATTCCCGTATTAGTCATATTAGGGTTCCTTTCTTTATTATTCCCTAAGAGTTTGGCTAGATTATTTTTATTGACTGTTATCGAACTAATTCCCATTTTCCGGAAACCATTACAAATTTTGTAACTAATACCTTTTATATACGGTATAGAGTACCACATTAAATCTCGGTTATAATCCTTTGAATTTATATAAAAATTTTTTAAAATATATTTAAATGCTTTCTTTTTAATCATTTTGTCAATAAGGTCCGTTCTATAGCCATTATTCAAAGCTATGGTTTTAATTATATTAACTTCTTTTTTGTAATTAGTTTCATTCAACGGGATATTCAAGAGTCTATGTATGAAGCTATGGAATGATGACATTTTAATCTGCCATGACTGATTGGATTTGGAATGTATGGTGGTGTCTGTCGTAGTCGGTTTTCTGAAAATATCGAATTCAAATTTGTTATCTAAATGAGAGATTTTAAGATCTAAAAAGCTAATCGACGAGTTTTGTTCAATTTCTATGGTAAATTCGATATTTTCATTCAAGTCATTGAGAAAATTCAAGAATTGTTTCAGCTGTCTGTCGGTTCCGGTCCAAATGCAAAAGACATCATCTACATATCTAGCCCAAAAATGGATATACTTAATTAGTTTATTTGTTTTATTCGTGAATAATAAATTTTCTAAATATGCCATGAATATTTCAGCCAAAAGTGGACTTATAGGGCTACCCATTGGTAGGCCATTAAATTGATTAAAAAATTTGTTATTGAATTTAAAATAATTTTGGTCTAAACACATTTCTAGAATTTTGTATAGATTATCTTTGTTTGTTGGTGTTAGATGGCTGTTATTTATCATAGATTTCAAGAGTGGCTTGAGCTCGTTTGTTGGTATCGAAGTAAATAGGCTTTTTACGTCAAAAGAGATGAATTTACATTTGTTCGGTACGGTAGTCTGTTCTAATTTTTTAATGAGTTCAAGGGAATTTTTGACACTATACGGAGAAGTGCAATTTACTACAGATGGTAGATTTTTTGCCAAATCTTTACATAAAATATATGCTGGTGTGTTTATATATGAAACCACTGGTCTCATTGGAATATCTTCCTTGTGTAATTTAGGCATTCCATATAGAACAGGAGCAGTAGGGTTCATAACACATAAAGTTTTTAGATTTCTGTCACTAAAAATATTCTTATATTCAATAGTTAGTTTCCTCACCGACTTCTGGAACGAGTTTGTTGGATCTGATTTTATTTCTCTGAAATCTTCAGATTTTAATAAATTTTCCATTTTAATTTTATACTCAGTGTTCGTCATGATAGTTAATGTATTTCCTTTATCTGCTTTTTTTATAATTAGATCATTCAACTGAATTTTACGTTTGAGTTGCTTTATAATTTTTCTTTCGGAGTTGTTAAATTTGGAAATGTTTTTAGTATTAAAATTTTTTGCTATTGAATATTTTTCTGATAATGGTTTTTTGGACATATCTAATATGGTTTCAGTTTTTGAAGCTAACATTTCTACATCTTTAAAATTAAAATTAAAAATTAATAATTAAAAAGAAAGCATTTAAATATATTTTAAAAAATTTTTATATAAATTCAAAGGATTATAACCGAGATTTAATGTGGTACTCTATACCGTATATAAAAGGTATTAGTTACAAAATTTGTAATGGTTTCCGGAAAATGGGAATTAGTTCGATAACAGTCAATAAAAATAATCTAGCCAAACTCTTAGGGAATAATAAAGAAAGGAACCCTAATATGACTAATACGGGAATTTACCAACTAAAATGTGATGATTGTGATGCTATATATATTGGACAAACAGGTCGGGGTTTACAACATCGAGTGAAAGAACATAGGGTATCAATTCTAAAAAACCATAAATCAACCGGTTTTGCAGAACATTGTATAGAGAATAATCACTTTTTCAACGAAAAGGATGTTAGTTTATTATACAATGTTAATAAGGGTAAAGTGATGGACTATTTGGAGATTCTTTCAATCAAAAAATCTTTAGAGAATAAAGAAAATTTGACCAATTCCCAAATACTCTTTCCTAGTACGCCTGTATTGGATTCTGTTGTAAAAATGTGCCATAAAAAGCAACAGATGTTGTAATTGTAATAAAAATGAACCTCTGTGATTTTAAGTTTAGTTACTTTTTGTACTCCTCTGAAGATGGTTGAAATACCGAAACACGTGTCAGATTTCTGAATAAACTGTGAAATATAAACCGAGTGTTATTTTTAATATAAATAGGTTAAAAATCAATAGAAGCCCAAAAATGGAAAATAAGGTGGGTGCGGAAGCAATTTGAGGTGTAATTCATGCAAAAAAAGATTACTTTTTTCTTTACATATGGGGCTGTTGAAAATTTCTTTGTTGAATCGAACCATGTGAATCCCAGTGAATTAGCAACAATTTAATTCTCAATTTAAGCTTTAAAATCAGTACTAGGTTCGTTCAATACTTTGTCCAGGCATCTCAACTAATAGGAGTAGTCTCCATATTTTGAATGCACCCGATCCGGCAACTTAGCGACTTACGTCCATCAAACGTCACAACCCAAATTATAGCTGAATGTAAAAAATGAAGGAATATTCGATTTTTACAAAAAACAGCAATTTTAATCATAAAAAATGTTTGGAATATAACGAATAATATATAAAGATAAGAATTACTTTCGAAAATGTTAAAAATAAAGGTTTGATAACGAATTATAAAAAACTAGAAATGAGCCACTTTTTTACTTCTCATTCATAATCTACATCTTGATGTGAGCTTCTTAACAATTACCGAATGTTTTAGTGATTCATAAAAACTTGCTTTAATTATGATCAACCAAATAGTAACTGCTAAAACAGTTCAATCTTTAAATTGCAATTAATGTCAAAGGTAGTTGTTCAATTAATCCGACGTTGACAAAAAATTAACTGTTTTCTCTTTAGAGTAAATTAGAGATTTTTTTGTGGAATAGATAATTATTTTAAATCATTTGCTACACTAATGCTTTATGCGAATCGGTTCTAAATTTTAAAAGGAAGCTCGGTTATTGTAAATACCATCACTGTCAACTGCTGCTGATTTATACTTAATCATTTGATTAATTATTCATCAACATCAATGATGTTTCTTTCGATTCAAGTGTTAAAAGTTTCCTTTTGTCAGGATCAGTTGTTGGTTAAGGATAAAGGCTGTTCTACACTGGAACTCAATAAGTACAGCAGTATATGAGATCCAGTATATGACTGAAAAATCAGTAAGGAATGGATATACTGTGGGTGCTGATAGAAGATTTTGTTTCTTACGTTTTTATGATTTCTTTGTCACCTGGATAGGAACAGAGGTAAGAGATTTGGTGCATTTGACTCGCAAAGTACAAACACAAAACTCGTTAAAACCGCTTTTTTATATTTTAAAAAAGTGATCACACAAAACAGAATAATTCACTACATTTTGAACTCTAATATTTCGAGGATACTGGCAAGAGGAAAGGTTTAACAAAACTGACTACATCATGAAAAAGTAACACTAGAACATATTGAAAAATGTTTAGTCCACTATAGAAGCAAACAAAATTTGAAAGTCAAAATACTATTCAATATACTCTTCTCTTAATTGAAAATATTGATTACAAGTAATTTTAGGATCTAAAGACAGAATTATTCTATGAAACCTCAACGTAAATTAATTTTTTTTAATAAAATCAAAATGTCTTAGAAAAACTATATTCTACATAAAATTCTTAAATATCATACCTCAATCGGAAGTATAAAGGAACCTATAGGAATCAGAGAAAATAAAAAGAAATTAAATAGCATATATAGCTAATGCAGTAATGACTAACCAATTCTCTACCAAACAATGCCTTATATAAATGTTAAAATATATCACATTCTTTTGAACAATGTTTGAAACTCTCATCCAGAATCTTCGATCGACTTTTATAATAAAAAATAAAAACTACTAATAAGAAAAAAGAAACTATATTACGTTACCTCAATTTATAAGATTTCAAACCTGAAAATAAACTTGTATAAGACTGAATGTTAGAGGTTAACTCAAAATAAATTGTCTACTCTATGTTCTTAAAACCACAACAATATCAATGTGTAGGCACCATCCAAACTCCATTATATCAAAGACCCATTATTGTACAAATGTAAAAAAAAACTCAAACTATAAATTTTGTACTATATACAGAATGTTTTCAAAGTTGAGAGTTTTTTAATGTAAGGTAGGTCATCAGAATAAACAATTTCAACAAATATCGCCTATATACAATGTTCAAGGACACCTTTTAATTCGAACTCGTTTCCAAGCAATTGAGTCCGTTTCTGTTAGTTCTGGCGACCCACAGTTCAGAGAGGCCAGAATGTTGCCTTGATTGATAGCGTGTCAATTAAGTACTGAATTGAAATTATAATTTCATTGTAAACTTTCAACGTACAGGTCTGTTCTTGTGATTATTTTTACTTTTGTTAATTCTCGATATTTATATAAATGCAGGGAAATAATGCAACCCTATACATGTAACCACATTAAATCGACAATAACATATTTCACTTTATCTCGCGGTAAATAAACCTACCATATAGTTCCGTTAAAATGTTGAAATTGGATTATTATTATTATGAATCAAAATTATTGGCAAATTTGAATATCCATATCTTTGTTATCTTGTAACTTTTATTAGACGATGTTTTATCCTGATGAGTCATAGTTCTGACAGATAAAGGCTTAACTTTGAAAACAAACCTAACAAAAAATTGATAATAATTAAGTTCAAAAACACCGATAAAACTGATCCTAATTAATTAATACAACAGCCTATGATCCATAGAAGTTGTTCAAAATGTCAACATAAGTTTGATGTGCACAGAGTCTTAATAATGAGTGACTATTATGTGGACCAATAATATTATTAATTACTTTGAATAGCTATAAGCACTTTCAGTGCAATAACTTCATTCTTCTACAGTATTCACCATACACTAGTTTTCAATAAAGTGATCAATAATTCGATAACTTCTAAATCAAGTTGGCCTGAGAGTTTCTATTTCATATGTGTTTTCAGGATATCAAATTAATTCGGCTACAAAATCGACATTAACTGCTAATAGTCCTGTTATCGTTTACAAATTTCTATTTATGTTCGCAGATCCAAACAACTTCCTAAGTTATGTGAAGTCAAGGTTTAGAAATTTCATTTGCAGAATAACTATCCACAAAATTGATGTATCCCTAAACTATCAAAAAAATATTTACAAAAAACAATTTTTAGAAGAATTTAATAACCGCTTTGGTACGACTTCACGAAAAACTTTGGTTTTTATTTAAACCTTATTTGTCCTGAACCTGATAGGATCTTGTTAAAAAATAACTATTTTCAAGAATTTATGATAGATTGGGCCGTTGCTTGGTAGAAATCAGTTGTAATTGTCATTATAAAATAAAACACTTGTTTACATTTTCTACTTTATTTTTGGTATTGACGTACGTTTCGTCTTTGCTAGAAAGACTTCATCAGAATACGTGGTATTCTGATGAAGTCTTTCTAGCAAAGACGAAACGTACGTCAATACCAAAAATAAAGTAGAAAATGTAAACAAGTGTTTTATTTTATAATGACAATTATTTCCAAGAAACTTTTCAGAATTCCTTAAAAATTCTTCGAAGTTTAAAATTGAAAAGAAGATTATCGTATCTTACCTTATAATTTTTTTCTTTATGCAGGACACATGTGCGACGTTTGTGGACAATCTTTTAGGGAAGCCCTTCATCTTCTAGCCCATGCCGAAGTGCATATTAGTAAATATGATTACCGTTGTAGCTTATGTGAAGAAGAATTTATTGATCAAAAATCATATTCGGAACACTCGCAAAAACAACATCCACTGCAAAATGGTGCTTTTGAAGCTGTATATTCTGAAATGCCTGAAGAAACTAAATTTCAAAAGAAAGATTACAAATGTGATGTGTCCATGGAAGAATTTTCAGATAGAGTGAAATACAAACGTAACCATCATATTCCACAAATGCAGAAAAACATATCTGGTCTACAGTTCCCATGTACAGTATGTGGAAAAATCTTTGCCTCCAGAAATTCTCATCAAATTCATATACGGATACATACAGGTAAAATTAGACAAACATACATTCTTTATAACTTAATGTGAAATTTTTTAACTCACTGGTTCTAAAGTAACTACACATTTTCTTATCTGCTCTTAATACTAATCCACTCCATATTGTGTTACAAGTTTTCATCAAACATGCATTATTAGATATGAAATAGGCGTTAACATGAAATACTACTCTGTCAAGAAAGTACCGGGAATTTTCAATTAAAACAACATTTTTACATTTAATCGTCAAAATTTATTGGGTCGCCTTCAAAATAGGCTCCATTTGCTCCAATACATCTATGCCAACGGCACTTCCAATTATCGAAACATTTTTTATAGGCGCTTTCCGGGATGGACTTTAGCTCTCGCGCCGAATTTTGTTTTATGGCTTCAATCGACTCAAAACGGGTGCCACGAAGGGGCAATTTTAGTTTTGGGAAGAGGAAAAAGTCGCAGGGAGCCAAATCCGGCGAATACGGTGGTTGCTGAAGCACGTTTGTTGAGTTTTTTGCGAGAAAGTCAGTCACAATCGTAGCTCGGTGAGAAGGCGCGTTATCGTCATGCAAAATCCATGAGTTGTTCGCCCACAAATTTGGCCGCTTCTTACGGATACGCTCACGCAAACGTTTCATAACGCCTAGGTAATACTCCTTGTTTACCGTCTGACCCTCTGGAACGAATTCGTAGTGCACCACGCCACGGATATCGAAGAAGACAATGAGCATCACCTTCATTTTCGAGCGGCTTTGGCGTGGTTTTTTCGGTTTCGGCTCATTTTTTGCCACCCATTCCGATGATTGCTGGCTTGTTTGCATATCGTACTCGTAGATACAGGTCTCGTCACCAGTTATAATGGGTTCCATGAATGTAGAATCGGAATTACAGCGATCCAGCATGTCTGAAGCAACCTGTTCGCGATGACGTTTTTGAAGAAAATTCAGGTCTTTCGGTACGAGTCGTGCGGCCACCTTTCTCATGCCCAAAATATCAATCAAAATCGTACGTGCGGACTCGTGGGATATCTTAAGATCATGTGCTATCTCTCTCAAGCTGGTACGACGGTTTTCCAGCACCCTTTCCTTAATTTTATCGACGTTATCTTCGATCGAAGCCGTCGATGGGAGACCACTTCACGACCGTCCTTGATGGCTCTGTACCACTGATATGCACGAGTTTTCGATAGAGCATTATCACCAAAGGCCTTTTGCAACATTTTCAATGCATCGGCACACGAAAATTAATTTGCAACACAAAACTTTAAACAAATTCTTTGCTCAACGTAGTCACCCATAGTAAAAATCGGCACGCACTCTGACATCGACTGACTTAATCAGCTGTTGCAAACACACTAGTTGACAGATCCCGCTCAAGCTTGGCATAGTAATTAAGGACAGTGGTACCAACCTAGGAAAAAAAAATTTTACCTGTCTCATTGCCCCGCCAGATTTAAATCGATAATTCCCGGTACTTTCTTGACAGAATGTATATCCTTAATTTGGATTTGTTTAAGTTACAATCAAGAAACAAAATTATTGAGATCTCAATTTAACGAATTATCCTCAAGAATTGCTTGAATAATTAATTTTTCAAAATATCCTTTGCATATCAGGTAGGTTAGTGTCAACTAATTTTGACATTTCACTTTATTTCTAGGTGAACGTCCTTACTCTTGTCAGTTTTGTCACAAATCTTTTGCTGATGGTGGAACTCTCCGAAAACATGAAAGGATTCATACTGGGGAAAAACCATATAAATGTGTTATTTGTTCTAAAGCGTTCAATCAGAGAGTCGTTTTAAGAGAACACATAAACACTATGCATTCAAGCCCTGATCCACGGTACGAAGACAGTGTGACCCCTTTCTGTTGTTCTGTATGTATGAAAATGTTTGTGACATCTCAAGAATGTGTTAGTCATTTAATTCAACATTGTGACTCCAATACTGCAATGAATAGAACTCCTCAAATGGGCCCTCGTAAATATACACGCCGAAAAAAATTAAGTCCTGATCCATTATATAATGAAATAGAGAGGCATAAAAAGCAAACCGTTTTAAGTAGAGAATTTTTACCAACTGAAAGAAGAGGACCAAGGACCAAAAATGTTACTTCCTATGTCCCACCTCAGAGACTACCTGTTGCCTGTTTTTCAGAAGCTCAAATAGCAGCAAATACTTTAATGAGCCTAAATCCTAAGAATTTGAAACCCTCTACTGAGACGACGATAGTAAAGGAGGAAGTCAAAGAGGAGATAAGCGAAGAATGCAAGGAAGAACAATTTGAAGAAGAAATCATATATTTAACACCGGATAAATATGCATGTGACTTCTAAATAACTTGTGATGATGTACATGAGGACTCCAGTCATAGTGGATAAGACGTTTTTCATTTTTCGAGGTTGCCAGTTCGAGTCTTGCTCTTGCATGTATGTCTAAAAAAGAAAAATGTAAAGAACTGAGAGCTGATTTGAATCTGCTTTGAAAGCTTGTCCAAATTACCTCAGATACCGTAGGTATTATAAAAGGAGTAAAAAAAGTACTTGCTATGATAAAAAAGTACCAGGAAATTGTTTTCCTTCATTACACTTTGAGTACTTGCAGTTGGGTCAAACTATTAATAAGCAATAGTAGTGTAGTCGATTGATAAAATTTCAAGGAGTTTCAATTTACACAAAACAATATTATTCACTAATATACTTAGGACCAAAAAGTGAACAGTTTGCTAGATATTTGAAGAAAAACAAAAATCATAAAATCTCAAAAAAAACTAATAATTCACTTAGAAGATTAATAAAAAATAACAAAGACAAAATTTCCAAGAACAAGAAATGAGTATTGACTTGCGGTATACGTATGTATGTGTTGGCCAGACAGAAAGATCAATTCAGACAAGAAAAATGTTATATCAATAACAAATTAAATTCAATCTAAGTAAATCATTTATTAGACAGGTCATAAATTTGATAACAATTTTGAAATTTTACATATTGCACACAAATACCACAAACTTAAACTACCAAAAGATACAATAAAAAACAAATTTTACTAAATGACCAAACAGATTTGAACAGATCCCCTCGACTTAACTTTTTTCAATATTCAAGAATTCCCCAATAATTATCAAAATATCTCTGACCCCACCATTCTAATTACAGAGAATTTAGTAAATAAGAACATCCCTTCAATTATATAGTCAGGAGTAATATTGCTCTGATGAAGTCATGGTATGACGAAACAATTGTTGTATTGAAATAAACATTAGCGGAAATTGAAAAACGTGTCATTTTAAAATTCAAGATGAATTTCCTTCGAGTAAAGACCTATTAGAAGTGTATGGATGATTGGCATAAGTATATTATTTTAAAATAGATGTTGATTTGGAAGAAGATTAAGCTAATTTTCTTTTAATTAAATAAAATAATATAGATTATTTCGACAATTTATTTATTACAAATGTTCGTCAACACTGGCTTTGTCAAGTCCACATTTTAAACTAACTTTTAACATTACACATTCACTTCTTACATAGCTAAAAACTTGAAAAAGGAGCCGGTACAACTAACAATTTTCAAAAATAAAGATAAGAAAAACATTACAAAAAGGGATACAAATAACCATTAATTCACAGAACTACCGATGAAGAAAAGTATGTAGGAAAAGTGATATAAATAACCATAAAATATGCTGAGGCCAATTATTGGAAATAGCCACTAAGTATTGTATTGTATTGAATTCAACAATGGGGATCTTGTGATATCTTGAGAAGAATTTTAAGGTTCTTTTAGCTACTAATTTCTACTGCTTCTAAAATTTCATTATGGATAATTTTACAGTTATTGTTGATGTTCAAATTCTTTCAAATGACTGGCATGTGTTGAATGTGAGATGTGTTCATGAATTGTTTTCTTCAAAGATCTTCCTGTTTGACCGATATATTCCATAGGGCAATCACTACATACAATTGTCGTTAACATAATAATTTGTGGAAATTACTATGTTTTACTACCAATAAATTGATATTTTACACATTTAATAGTGACTTGGGTTTCGGGAATTAACTATCCCATCTTCAGACAATTCAAAAAAATATCAATTTATTGGTAATAAACATAGTAATTTCTACAACTTGTGTTAATTATGATCAACTACCAAATAGTAACGGCTGAAACAGTTCAGTATCTACATTATTTAATTTAATTAAAATGAATTTCCATCAAGTAAGGACCAATTCAATTAAATTTTTCGATTTTCTTTTATTTACAATTTCCCAGTACTTTTTAAGTGTATATAATGTAAGAATTCTTACAATTGACTAAGATTCTTCAGCCTGATATTAAAGATATTTATTTATAATCTACTTTTGTTATTCCTTGTTATATCCTAACCTCCTTCTAATAAGAGTCCAAAGGAAAATAAAACTACAAATCTACAGTGGATTGTTAAGAGGAATATCATTTCTATTCCGTTGAAACGCCATAGGGTAAATATGAGAAAAATAGGGTTGCCAATAAATAGCGTCTCGACGATACTACTAAAATAATAAATTTTAAAAATATATTTATTTTGATAAAACAGTTACAAAATTGTATATCACTTGAATATCTTGTTACATTGAAATTGAACGGAATATTTGGCAACACATTCAATACATCGAAATTTCTAGGGGAGTCCCCTACTTTGGTGCGATTTTAACCACTCATTTTATAGCGTAACAATAAACCGTAAAATCAATTCAGTTTCTGTGTTGTATGGTTTCATGAATATGTTGCTGATGCTGTGTAAAAAATTCTTACTGCTTTTATTTTATACATCTTGTTATCTTTCTTGTCGACAATATGTCGTTAAAACGTACTTTAAAAACCCTATCTCCCGATGAAAAATTGAAAGATATATATTTAAAAGAAGTGAAAGGTGGTGCAAGAAAAACGTAGCTTTGAATTATGGTGTCTTGACAAGTACCATGTCAGTCTGGAAGATTTATTAAAGAAAAAGCGTTAGAATTCTTCAACTAGGAGAATTTTTAATTCCAGCAATTTTGATTTTTACTCATGGTGGAAAAATGAAGTGCTACAAACGATTTGTATTTTCGTCCGTGCTGACGCATGTCATGAATACAAGTGGCTAGAAAATGTGGAATTTAAACTAATTCCTTCATAGCAGAGTTGAAACCATGGGTAACCTTATACTGTTTATCTATGGTTGAACCTTAATATAAAGAGTAAATGATGGAATAAGAATGACCGGAGCGGATCGAAGTGAACCCTAAGTGTTTTATAACTAAATCCTCAGTGTTATCGTTGGTGGTGAGTGAAAACTAATATTTGATTGACTATATTTGAATAAATATATTGAATTTTTCTTATATTGACGGAAAAAAAAAAAGACATAATATCATAAAAAATGAGCATACAAGATGAAATATCCGGGGATATTTCCCCGGATAATGAGATCAGTTACCCCTAAAACAGCTAAAACAATTAATGACTTGAAAGACGAGAATAAGTTCTCATTTGCAGACTTAGCATTGTTGAATAATGAAATTCAAATTTTGAAAAAACAAGCCACAGAAGAAGGAGATCATGAAATGCTATCACAAATTCAATCTCTTAGCCAAAGCATAATAGCAACAAAAAATGCGAATAAACAATCCTTTACATATGCGGTGTCCGATAAGGGACCTTACACAGTATTCATACAAAGCAAATCAAGAAATATTGGAAACCTCGATCCATTATCGTTGGGAAAGATGTTTTTCGATAACGATGATTTCAATTTTAATATAAAGAATATAGCTAGGAAGGGAAGAAATCGAATTGGTGTAGACTTTGCTAATTCACGCGAGGCAAATTTATTTGTGGAAAAAAATAATTTCGTAGATTACGATGTTTTCATACCTTCATATTTGTTAACAAGTATGGGGGTCATTTCAGATATCGGATTAAGCATCTCCGAGGAAGACATTATGAAATACGCAGATTCAACATCTGAAATTATAAAGGTACGACGCTTAAAGAGACGACAAACAATAGACGGTAAAACGACTTACGTAGACGCGAAGTAATGTGTGATTACATTCCGCGGAAAAAATTTACCAAATAACATCAAACTATTTCACAACATAATCTATGTAGACCAATATATAAGCCCGGTAATTCAATGCTATAATTGTTTGCGATATGGACACACAGCAAAACAGTGTAGGGGTAAAAAAAGGTGTAGAAATTGTGGTTCACAGCACGAAGAGACAGAATGCGAAGCAAAAAAATCAATTTGTATTTACTGTAGTCAAAACCATTCTGCAGTAGATAGAATTTGTCCGGAATTCGATAGACAAAAAAGAATAAAAGAGGCGATGGCAGTTCATAAATACACTTACTTTGAAGCCAATATTATTCTGAAAAACAATAGTAGAAATTTATACGCGAATGACAAAGAATTTCCAAGTCTAACAAAAAATAACAGAACTGATGAAACTATTTTACGAACACCAGCTACCATTAACAATCAATCGTACGCTCAGAAAGTTAAAGAAAGACAAACACAAATCGTCAACAACACACGCAGAGTCAGCACACCCATTCAAAGAAAAAGACCACCCCCACAAATACCGGGATATAATCATGAAGAACACAAAAAATGTTTAATAGATTCACAATGTAATGATAATATTCCTTACGATTGGGAAGAATTGAAAAGTAATGCTAGAAAAGAAAATTTTAATATGATAGATAACGATTCAAACAACTCACAACCAAAAAAATCAACGCAAGTAGATTATCTCCTTCCTCGTTATTTTAAAAATTCACCTAATAGTAACAATAGAAAAATTCAACTACATCAAGATTATAAAATAATACAAGCTACAGCAATCGTTCATCAGACAACAGACGAGTTTAAAAATGACGAGGAAGACGATATGGAAATCAATTTAGATAATTAAAATAATAAAAAAAAATCTATTAAATAATAATTATAATATAATAATAATAATAATATATAATGATAATAATAATATAATATAATAATATAATTATAAAAAATAATAATTTAAAAAAAAAATCTAATTGTCAATGTGCAGAATACGGAGATATTGTACATATACTTTTTAATTGTCAACTGTGATATATTATACTATAAATTAACACAATTGGGAATGGAATGACCAATTAGTGTGAACGATGGCGTTTTTAGCCAGTCGATTAAGATTATAGAGTGTTTGACTAGTTTTTTAGAAGCTTCAGGGTTGAAATTGTAGTCAATCGAATGTAAGTTTATATGTAACTAACATTATGTATGTGTTGTTCTAGCCCTGTGTACGTCAAATATCCTTTCCAACCTTGGGAACAGGGGGAGAAATAGTAATATAGTGACTGGGTACATGACCTCCGGTTGAGCCCAAATTGCCCTTTCAATAAGGGTAGCCTTGACAGAAGAAGAAGAAGAAAGAGTAAATGATAATCTCTGACCCCCTTTTAACCACCAGTTGTTAATTAACCTCAAAATTCATTATTTCTGTTTACAATTCGACAAAGTTATTTAATTGAATTTGAAACCAATTATGGTTAAAAAATGTTGTGTACCAGGTTGTAAAAGCAATTATGCTTCCACACGGAAAGAGAACCATCATTATATAAGTGTTTTCGGTTTTCCTACAAATGAAACACTAAAAGAATCTTGGATTAAAGCTATTTCTAGAAAGGATTTCTCACCTTCTCTTCATAGCGCAGTTTGCGAATTTCATTTTGATGAGAATGATATTTTGAAATATGATAAATTTGTGCAATCTGATGGAACAGTTCAGTCTGTATTGGTGAGATGTCCTCGGCTGAAAGAAAATGCTGTACCGAAATTTTTTTCACAGAAAAAAAATCCAGAAACATCTACAAAAATCGAAGAGATAGATTTTAAATCTCCATGTCCTCATATAAAAGAAGAAGTGGATACTTCTGCTTATGAGTGAGTATTTAAGTACCTATTGATTATATAAAATTTATCCTTTTCATATTATTTGGAGAATTATTAAAAAGTTCTGAAAAAGATTAATAAGTTTTTCCTGTTTTAGTGCCCTATATCCAGAACTTGGAAGAAGCTGTGAATATCAGGAAGTAAAGTTTGAATATGAGGATACCGTTGAAAATTTCATCAAAGAAGAGGTAGATGATAAGAATAATACAGTAGTAGTTCGGACTGAAAATAGTTATGCATGCTATGTATCTGGACAAATTAATGAAAATGAATCAATCAAAATAGAAGAAGCTTCTCAATCAGAAATTGGTAATTCTAGTTATTTCTGAATATTATTCAAAACTACTAGTTCTTTATGGACTTATTACCAGAGCAAATTAGACAAATTGTATAATAGAGAATCTTAGTAGCTAGAACTCAACATCAATCGCCCCTTGAATCAGTATCCTATGTATGGAATTACAGACTAACCTTTTTCGATATGGTGAAGGTGATAGTGGCCACTATATAAAGGCCAGAGAGGTAGGAGGTGCTGTGTAGCGCACTCTGATCGAGAATATAATCCCTATGTATAATGTGATATGTATGACACATGCAATATCCGTCTTTTCAATTATTTCAGAATAAATGGCAAACAGCTCAAAAAAGTACTGGGAATCGGTCATTGAAACATTAAATATGTCATTCATTCAAATTCATTTTATTACCTTCAGAAATAATACAAACTGACCAATCATGAAAAAAATGTTTAAACGCATTTTCAGAAATGTAATTCAGTACTCACTGAAAATTGAAACAGCTGAAAATGTTTTTTTGCCGTGAAGTTGTAATTTGAGTTGTGGAAAGAGAAAAGATTTGGTTAGAGCCATGTTAAGGGAAAGTGGTGTTTGTGTGATAAGATTTGTTGAGTTTTTCATCCAAAATGTAACTCAGGTCTTTCGGCATTAGTTGGCCAATACGCCTAAATAATCGTTTAAAATGGTACAAGTTAATTCGCCAAACACAGAGGCTATTTCTTTCACTATTTTCAGTCACCAGTCTAATCAGTAGTTTCAGAACATTGGGAAAGTAACAAAACATTCAAATGTGAATAAATGCAAAACCATTGGACCGATTTTGTCCATTTACGAATTTAACCAAGATATTTAGGCCTCAAACCTACTCTGCTCTCTAGCTCTTTCTGTTCGAAAGAGTGTTTAGGGACGGACCAGATCGGCTGGACAGAATTAGTTTTGATCTCGGATTCTTCGTGTGAGACGTGAAACCATTGTATGCTCAAAATTTGAAAATTACAGATACTTGGGCAAAACGCTATTCTAGAGCATGCGCACAAAAATATCATCAAAGTCAGCATAATAATAAATTATTATGATGCAAATTAGAAAATTCATATCAAATAACTCATATATCCAGTTTAAACTATGTGATTATAATGCAAGTCAAAGAAACAGTATGTAAGAACATTTAAGTTTTACACATTAGTACTTAGCTAACTCACTTCTAAATGTAATGCAAAATTATTAAGAGCCTGACAATAATAAGGATCTTAATTTCATAAGTTAATCTGTTTATTTTGTACAGCACATCAATGCAACATTTGTGGCGAAACATTCACTGAAGACTTTGATCTTCGAACCCATCTGGAAGTGCATGTTCGTGGCTATGACTATCGATGTATGATTTGTGGAGAAGCTTTTGAAAATGAACGAGACGGTGCAGTACATGTTCAAGATCATCATTCCAAAGAGAAAGTAGACTCTTGTTCTGAATATTCTAAAACTTTCTCCGATGACATTAATTCAAAAAAACAAGCTTCAGCATATCAGAACAAAGTTTTGTCTTCTCATGTATGTGACGCAGAATTATCTGGTAGAAAAAGAGGTGGGAGAAATAGACACTGTTACAGAAAATCTAGTGAGTCTTACCCATGCAAAATATGTGGAAAAACATTTTGTTCTAAAGGATCTCAGGAAATACATATTCGAAAGCACACAGGTAAAGATAACACCATCATAATAACATTAAAATATAGGTTGACTAGAAGAAAGAAAAAATTCCTGCACTGCTACCAATAAGATCTTTCGTGCCTTAACCTGTTTCTATAGTAGTCCCAGAAAAATCATCTTCATTTAATGATTTTCTAGTAATCATGTTTCTAATATTTGTGTATCAGGGTTTCTCCATTTAGAAACTTTTGGCATCAGCCAAGTACATGTTCAGTGGTATCAACAGCTGAAGTAATTAACTCAGGAACATTCAATCTTGTTTCCCATTTATGTAGTAACTACAGTTTCTTCTCATATCATTAATGTTTTGATATAGTTTATTCAATTCAAGTTTATTTCCAGGTGAACGACCGTTTGCATGCAGTTTTTGTCAAAAAGCATTCAGAGATACTGGATCCCTTAGAAAACATGAGAGGATCCATACTGGGGAGAAACCATATGTATGTGTGGTTTGTTTGAAAGCATTCAATCAGAGAGTTGTTTTAAGAAATCATATAAAATCAAGACATTCTGCTCCCGATCATAAAAACAGACACAGTAGGACACCTTACTGTTGTGCTGTATGCACAGATATGTTTGTTGCCTCAGAGGAACTTATTGTCCATCTCATTCAACACTGTGATAGAAATACAGTGTTGAAAATATCGTCTGAAACTGGCAAAAGGAAGTATAAAAGTAGAACAAGATTGAAATCTGAGGAATTGGACTGAAAAATGTGGATTTTATTAAATTCAGTTGTAGGATTTTCTTCATAATTTGAAGTATAAGTACCTTAAGAAAACCAAAGAAAATTGAAGATATAGTTCGACTGACCTTACCAGAGATCTTTCAATATTATTCAAAAATGATACGGAGAAGTTGTATAAACCTCTGAAATGATTCAAAAGATTTTAGGCGTGGTACAGATTTGATTCATTTTATTGTAATTTATATCCATTATCAGATGGTGCCGATATATTTTTTTTTCAGATACCAAACAAGAAAAAAGTTATTTTAGTTTTATTGAATCATTTTTCTTATTTCTAAATTTCCTATCACTTATATTCAATGTAAGTTGATTAACGTAGACAAGGTTAGGTTGTTTCGAATGATAAACAGTACAAGTTAAGGAAAATAATTTATTAAATGTATAAAATTGTGTACTTATTGACAAACAGCAACATCAATAAAAATCCAATTAAATCGTAAATGATGTATGATCTGTCAATTGCATCCATAAGGAAATTATTTGTATTCGGTCATCCAAAATTGCGTTATTTTTTGCAATTATAGAACTGCTGTTCTGTAGAAACAGGAAATCCTGTAAGTGCAAGTGTAAGAAAATTGAAGATATAGTTTGACTGACCTTACCAGAGATCTTTCAATATTATTCAAAATTGATACAGAGAAGTTGTATAAACCTCTGAAATGATTCAAAAGATTTTAGGCGTGGTACAGATTTGATTCATTTTATTGTAATTTATATCCATTATCAGATGGTGCCGATATATATTTTTTTCAGATACCAAACAAGAAAAAAGTTATTTTAGTTTTATTGAATCATTTTTCTTATTTCTAAATTTCCTTTATATTCAATGTAAGTTGATTAACGTAGACAAGGTTAGGTTGTTTCGAATGATAAACAGTACAAATTAAGGAAAATAATTTATTAAAGGCTGGAAGACCTCGGTCGTTGGCCATTTGGATAAGATCCAATAAAGTTTGTTAAATAAATAAATAAATAATAATTTATTAAATGTATAAAATTGTGTACTTATTGACAAACAGCAACATCAATAAAAATCCAATTAAATCGTAAATGATGTATGATCTGTCAATTGCATCCATAAGGAAATTATTTGTATTCGGTCATCCAAAAGTGCGTTATTTTTTGCAATTATAGAACTGCTGTTCTGTAGAAACAGGAAATCCTGTAAGTGCAAGTGTAAGAAAATTGAAGATATAGTTTGACTGACCTTACCAGAGATCTTTCAATATTATTCAAAATTGATACAGAGAAGTTGTATAAACCTCTGAAATGATTCAAAAGATTTTAGGCGTGGTACAGATTTGATTCATTTTATTGTAATTTATATCCATTATCAGATGGTGCCGATATATTTTTTTTCAGATACCAAACAAGAAAAAAGTTATTTTAGTTTTATTGAATCATTTTTCTTATTTCTAAATTTCCTATTACTTATATTCAATGTAAGTTGATTAACGTAGACAAGGTTAGGTTGTTTCGAATGATAAACAGTACAAGTTAAGGAAAATAATTTATTAAATGTATAAAATTGTGTACTTATTGACAAACTGCAACCTCAATAAAAATCCAATTAAATCGTAAATGATGTATGATCTGTCAATTGCATCCATAAGGAAATTATTTGTATTCGGTCATCCAAAAGTGCGTTATTTTTTGCAATTATAGAACTGCTGTCCTGTAGAAACAGGAAATCGTGTAAGTGCAACATACACCTGTGTGTTTGGATTTGCAGATAGAAATTTGCTGGTACTCTAGTTAATTTATTTCACAGGCACCCGAGCTTTTAGGTCCTTGCTCAATATTCACCGAAAATTTCAAATTTGTGAATTACTTGTTAAAAAAAAGCTGTATATGAGGAACAAAAACACAGAATGATGTGTACTTTCATCCAAAAATTGAATGAACCTCATTTTTTGCAATTTTAGAACTGCTCTCCTGAAGAAAAGGCAAATCTCGTGAAAATGAAAAGTACAAAACTGAAAGGTTCCAGCATACTCCTTCGATTTGGATCGTCACATATTGGCAAGAAAGAGTAGAAAAATAATGTTCAGGAAACGCATAGTGATGCAGGAATTTTTGCTTTTCATTCAGTTTAAAAATGATATCAGAATTCTCCCAATCAGATGTTTAGTTTGGTAAATATTAATAAAAATAAGAGAAAATTTCAAATGTGAATAAATGCGAAACCATTGGACTAATATTGCACAATAACGAACTCATTCCAGATATTCAGGCCCCAAACCTACCCCGAAAGTTTCAAGTCACTAGCTCTTTCAGTTTATTATAGTGTTTAAAGTAGCGCTCAATGCTTTTCCGGTCACATAATCTTTATTTTAACATCTAATCGTAATACCGTCACCAACATGCGCTTTATATTCTATAATATATAAAATAAAATAGAAAGGCCTTTTACTTGATAGAAGAAATATAACAAAATTTGAATATTAAAACAAATTGAAATATAAAATAAGAAGGAACGGTTTTTTTACTTGATAGAAGGATTATTACAAAATTTGAAAATCAAAACAGATTTAATCTGTTGTCTTCTACAATTTTAATTTCAAAAAATTCTTTGAAGAAACTTCAAGAATTAAATTATATATTATATTATATTATATTTTAATTTTAATTGACAGTTTATGGTCGTTGGTTTTTCTTAATTCCGTTTGATATTGTATGATGAATTTTGACGTCTATTAAATATGAGCAGTGCTTATAAAGACATTAATTTAATTCTTGAAGTTTCTTCAAAGAATTTTTTGAAATTAAAATTGTAGAAGACAACAGATTAAATCTGTTTTGATTTTCAAAAATTGAAATATGTTTATCTTCTACAATTTCAATTTAAAAAAAATTTTTATTCAAAAAACTTCTAGAAATAAATTTATGTCTAACAAGCACCGCTTACATTTAATAGACGTATATAATCAAAACTCAATATATAATGTCAAATGGATTAAATAACCCAACAGATATACGAAAGTAATTAAAATTAATAAATAAATATTTAAAGGAGACAAAATTTTGTTTCTGGTCTTACCGTTAAGAACACCAATTGCCTTTTAAAAACATAAACACACTTAAAGGACTTCCCAAGGAATATAATTTATTTGAAATATTTAATATATTTAAATATTCGAATAAATTATTTCAAAAATCTCTAAAAGATGTGCACTATATCTTCAAAAAACAATTTTTTCAGAGATTTTTGAAATAATTTATTCGAATATTTAAATATATTAAATATTTCAAATAAATTATATTCTTTGAGAAGTCCTTTAAGTGTGTTTATGTTTTTAAAAGGCAATTGGTGTTCTTAACGGTAAGACCAGAAACAAAATTTTGTCTCCTTTAAATATTTATTTATTAGTTTTAATTACTTTCGTATATCTGTTGGGTTATTTATTCCATTTGACATTATATATTGAGTTTTGATTATATACGTCTATTAATTGTAAGCGGTGCTTGTTAGACATAAATTTAATTAATTATTAATTAATTTAATTTTTTTGAAATTAAAATTGTAGAAGATAAACATATTTCAATTTGTTTTAATATTCAAATTTTTTCTATAATATATTACTTCTAAATGCCGCATTTTAGATCGATGGATTATGTTATTTCGAAAATATTAGGAAAAATATCAATATTTTTTAAACGTGAATAATTGCGAAAACTATCAAATCAATTTGAATTCATTAACGAACTTAGTAGATGTATTTTGTAAATTTATATGGAGCATTTTTTGTAATAGAATTTGTTATTCATAAGGTTCATTTGAAACAGCTGTAAGTTCGCTAGGTAATTTCGGTCAATATTCTATATTTTCTTCATGTTTTTGAGAGTTGTATGATGTTTGAGAATTCTATATGTCTACTTAAATAGAAACAGTGTTTCTAAGATATTTTGATACTATTTTTAAACATTTGTTGAAATTAAATACCCTTTTCCAATGAATATACCCTGTAAATTTATAAACCAATAGATCTTGGTAAACATTTCGCTGTCAATTACTATTATAATATCTTCCCCCTCCTCCATCTGTGGTATTTCCTAATTTAATCACCAAGTATCGGGTGTTTTTTTTAGGGTGATAGAACTTTAAATTGAAATCAAACACATTTAAATAAATTTTTGATTGTCTCGGTCTTTACTTGACGGAAATTCATCTTCAATATAAGAAAAACAAATGTTAACTTCCGCTATTTTATTGATTTTCACAACAATTGTTTCGTCATACCATGACTTCATCAGGTGAGTATTTAAACTGAGGTATACAATGCAAAACATGACCTTAAATACACACCTCTGGTAGAAAAAATAGAGGGGTGGAAAGAGAGGTATACAATTAATACACTTAATATTTTTCATTAATTGTATACCTCTCTTTCCACCCCTCTATTTCTTGTACCAGAGCTGTTATTTAAGGTCATGTTTTGCATTGTATACCTCAGTTTAAATACTCACCTGATGAAGTCATGGTATGACGAAACAATTGTTGTGAAAATCAATAAAATAGCGGAAGTTAACATTTGTTTTTCTTACATTTAAATTAAGATTGAAGCCAAATTTTTTTTTATTTGAAAGATAATTTTATGACATTTATGTTTTAAAAATAATTTCCGGCATAGCTCTGAGGAACCGCATTCGACCAGACCAATTTTGAACCACTTTTTCGAGTAATTCAGGCCTTATTTCATCAATAACACGAGTTATGTTGACTTCCAAAGCGTCTATTGTTTCTGGTATAAACCAATGACTTGACATAACCCCAAAGAAAATAATCCAGTGGAATTTAATGTCACATGATCTTGGAGGACAATTAATTGGATTATTTCTCGAAATAATGTTATCGCCAAATCTTTCTTTCAATAAATCAATTGTAGCAGTGTAGCACCATCTTGTTGGAACCAAAACACTTCTGGGTCAATACCATTCAAATTTTGAAACAACTAATCATCGATCTGTAACGAGCACCATTCACTGTAACATTAGCTCCAGCATCGTTTTTAAAGAAATATGGACCGATGATACCTCCAGCATGTAAAGCACACCAACTTGCTGTGAACGTTGACGAATAGACAAATCTGGATCTTCATTAACTCTATGACTTACAGCAGCGATATTTTCTTCTGTACATACAGTTCTTTGTCTTGTTGTTATTGTTGCATCGAGTAGAGAAAATGTTCGAAATCTATCGATAGTTCGATGAATAAGCTGCTCTGATGGACGATTATGTAAACCATAAATTTCACGAAGTGCTCTATAAGTTTGGCAAATAGGTTTTGAAAATAAATTTCATCAATTTGTAAACGTTGTTGCGGCGTGAATCTTTCCATAATTTGTCAATGCTTACTGAACAGAAATGTCAAAACAACATGGCTTCTACCTTCTGTCAAATCACAGTTATCACTATCGAAAGTTCTATCACTCTAAAAAAACACCCGATAGTAATTTAAAAAAGTCACGTAAACATAATTTAATGAGAAATCACTTTATGGCCATAAATAATATTTACTTTTCTCCTCATTCGTCCATTAATAAACTGACAGTTGTTCTGATGTACTGTATGATCCTAACTTATATACCAAAAAAAAATACAAATGAAACAACCTTCATTTTTCAAAAATACCCCCATAGATTAACAAGACTATATTCTTTTATCTATGAAAACCCCCTAGCGATGACAGATGAATGACAATTCGTAGGTTATGGTATATTTCAAAAACAATGGATGAAACGAGCAAATAATATATTTATAATAATCATTCTTTGCCCTCTTGTGTACGTCTTGCATCCTCTGTAGACACAATTACTTCTACCAAAAGGCCCATCTCTAAGCAAACCAGAGTTGATTGCGTCGCCATGATGAAAAATATGTAACCAAACACTTCGACTCACGTCAAAACATGGGTCTCCGCGTCCGCGGGCTTGTCGCGGTCGAAATCAATGACGTTATTGATGACATTGACCGTGATCTGCAAGTGACAGAACGACACGAGCGTTTTGGGCGTCGTCGTCGCCTAGTGGAACGCACCATTAATGTATCTTCTATAAATTGGGAATATGTCATAGGAGAGTAGAATGAAATAAATATTGAAATGCGATTATCTATAATAGTATAATTATGATAACATGATGGAGACAAACAAAAAATACATTTATACTCTGCTAACGCAGAATTCCAAATATTATTGGAAGTTTTTGATAGCTTATGTATTTCTTATGGTTTTTCTGTTTGGAATATTGGCCTTTTGTCAGATTTTTTCAACGATTGCAATTATAGTATCTATAATTTATATTATTTTTCTCTGGATATTTACTGTTTGGATAACAGTTTCATTTCTCAGGAAGCTATTCTTAAAAAATGATCTTCTCAACTGGAAAATATTTGATGAAAACAAAATTATCACTCATTCCGAAACTAGTGAAAATGATACGAAACGTTTATCTGTGGATATCGTGGAGCAATTTATTAATGTATGGTACAATGAAATTAGTAAAGATGAAAAATTTTCACTAGAAAGTGAAATAATAATCAGCAGTACCCTTAAAAGACTAGGTGAAGCCCTTTTTTCTATAGATAAGAAGCATTTCACCTATGCAATGACCAATATATTTTTGAAACACCTTAAAGAATTTCGCAGAACAATGAAACTTAAAGAAAAAAATGGTGCAAAAATTACCGATTTATATAGGTAAGGAAAGAATTTAATAATGCTCCAATTTGCTAAGTTATTAGCGGAAATTTATTTAAATTAGATTAAGAATGAATTTTGAAAAAAGTAAGAGTGTTTCTACATCTCAAAATGATTTGTTTTCAGATATTCATTTTCTTCAGCATCCAGTAGAAAAAGTTGCGAGTATTACATAGACCAAATGACAAAAAAGTTGTTAGTCAACTTTATTCATTGGGAATTATGGAATTCGATCCCATGCAAATTAATAATATCAATCATATCAAGTAAACTATCTTATTTAATAGACTTATGTTCAAACCCTGAATTTCTTAATTACTATTTGTTAAAAATGTTACTCTCTAAAAACCAAATATTAGAATTGAATCTGCCAGATTATACCCATATTAAACTTGATTCATCAGGTAGTAATGGGGATTTTCAGAAAAAAATGTTTTCTTACATTCTATTGGAAGAAGAATATACATATCAAGAAGAGTTAAGTTTGAGAGATAAAGAACAAAATGATGCAAATATTACATGTAGTCATATTGAAAAGGACTCGAGCAATCAGCAGAAAGTGGAGGTAAAAACCAATTCTGTATACCTAATGAGTTAGTTTTAACATTTACCATTCTAGGAAATATCTAAAGATTTAGAATCTTGTTACAAAACAAGAAGTGATATAGTGAAGGTCTATGAACCTAAAAGTTCAAATGAAAAATGGAATGAAACTTTAGATTTAACTTCTGTTACTCTAGGTGAAGATCCTCTGGAGAGTCCCAGTCAAAATAAAAAGATAATTGAAGCTATTGATGTTCTCAAAGATGAAAACGATGAGGTAACTACGAAAACAGGTAACTAAAAATTTTTTATTTTTGAAAATTTAAAGCTTGACTTGAAGGTACTCGTTTATGAATCATTTCAAACAGGATTTTAAACTTTTTTTTAATATTTTTGTTATGTATAGGTTGTCACAATACGATAAAAAATCCTAATGAGTGAGGACACCTGATACACCTGTTTAATAAATGTGTAGCTCACCAAATACACAGCATAACTTTTGAACCATGAATGTTCCTTGTAATCTCATTTCTAGATCTCTTGGTTTTAATTTATAAGGAACCCAATAGCCTTGCTTTTGAATTTGGCCCATAGATTTTAAACGTGCAGACACTGCTTGTTGGGTCACCCCCAATGTAAGTGCAAACTCGTCTTGCGTTAGATTCAAATCTTCATCGAGTAATGTTAGTAATTCATCATAATATTTTGCTTAAAACCTTCTGTGCTAATTTCAAGTCTTTGAATTGTTTCTTTTGGAAATTATCAGGTTTACGAAGGAACATATGGACAGAATTATATTCGGCGGCAAATAATTCGGTCATCAGTAGATCCAATTCAATCCTTGAAGACCATTGTTGGCTCAAAATTCGAAGAATATACATTGTCATAAAACAATAGGTGCATTACATAAAAAGTGAAAAGTTACTGCACTAAGAATTCAGCCTTGCTGAAGATACGATTATGTAGTTATTGATGAATTTATTGATGAATTATTGATGATTAACGAAAAAGTGTCCCAAAACCTGGATTATGATACTTTAAAACACATATATGACATCATATCAGACTTATGAAGATTTGAGAGAGATTTTCTGCATTGTCATCATTCAAATCTTTGCTGTCTTATGTACTATCTCAAGAGAATATTCTATCTTTTGCCAGGCTTCTATTACTAACTAACTGTTTTGTATTGCAGAGATAGTAATTACTTCTTAGCCATAGTGTGATAATTTTGGTACTAAATCAAAAAAAAGTTTTGCAAACAATAATTATACTCTTGTCAAAAAAGCAAGATTTACCAAAATCAATTTTTGATTAATGTTTGATATCTTGAACCTAAAATAGCAATTTTAGCTGTCTAATGTTGAAAGTTTGGAAGATTTCAAATTATTCATTACAATATAAAGTATTTATTATGTATAAAGGTATGGCGTATAGGCTGAATAATAATAAAACTATACTAGAGGAGATGAAACATATGACTGCGATGGAGGGGTTTAAAAGTTCAATGAAACCTTTAAGTAAGTGTATTGGTTTGTATCTAAGATTCTTAGGTAGCATGAAATGTATCATTGGTAACTTGCATTCTCCAGGTATGATACAATTACTGTGTTTTCATGAGGATTGCGGTTGATTTGAATTTCCTTCATTGTTCGGCTGCTATGTTAAGCTTGCATGTCATTGATTTCATGGTTCCAACAAGTTTAGTATACTCAATTATATCTGAAAATGATTGCTATATTTGCCTATTCAATTGTAGAAGTATTTCATATGAGGTCCAGGTAATAAAAAGGGTTTTTTTTTAATTGATAAGAGGCTTTTTCAATATATTAATTATCAAACGGAGTAATTCTGTTACACCTCGCTACAAATTTTAATTTTATAAAATTTCTTAAAAACTTTTTAAAATAAAATAGAATAAATGCCTTAGAAAACACTGTTTATCTATAGTAGACCTAAAGAATTATCCCTAATTACACAGTATCGAAAGGAGATAAAAGAATCCTAAGAAAATAATGATTATTGATCAAACTTACCCAACAAAATTTTACAAAATTATTCGAAATATCCACCTTCGGCTTGAATGTAAGTCTCACCTTGACGAGCTAAAGATGCCGTTACTTGAGAGATGAGATTTGGGTCGTTTCTTATCTGGTTAGCTGCGTATTGAATTCTATCAAGTAATTGTTGATAATATGTGATTTCAACATGATAAACAAGCTGTTTCATATGTCCCCACAAATAAAATTCTAAAGGATTGAGATTCGGCCAACGAAATGGCTATGCCATTAAAATATATCCTCCTTGACCTATCCATGTATTCAGAAAATATTCATTTAACCAAGCAACTACTTGTTACCCTGTATATGGTGCTGTACCATCGTGTTGATACCACATATTTCCAACAATTTTGAGCTCTACATCATCAATGAACTCAAAAAGGCTGTGTTTCAAAAAATTTCTATGAAAAAATAAAATTTTGCGGAAGTTAAACTATCTTTTATTTATAAACATCAAAACAATCAAAAATGTTTTGAGAAAATAACAAATGATCATAAATTATAATTAAAAATTGTAAACAAATGTCTGTGCAGTTCGCAATGCAAATGCATTTTCAACTTTCTTGTAATGAAGATTGAGGTCTGCAATTTTTTTATCCTAAATAAATTTAAAAAATGTGTTTGTGCAATGGTTGAAAATGAATTATCTTTGAAAAGGCTATTTACATTCAAACATTCTATTATGAAGATATAAGACGTTATACACTTATTCAAGCATGGTTTTACCTTATCGGGAGAAAATTATCTTTTCACGATTAATTTTAGGTTAAAAATGCGTTTTCAATTTCAATAGTTGCACTAATTTTAAATTGAATATCTCAAAATGAAACAGTTCAAATCAAACGGGAACTTCTTGAAAACATGGTTATTGATAAGTGTATAGTAGATTGTGGAAAAATCTATCAAGCTTTCATGGTTGTACATTAGATGTATATGGAACAACAGGTACACAAACTGTCACAATATTGGTCTTTTAAATTTTCACCGAATTAAACACTTGGTACATGAAATAATTAATTTTGATTTTCTTGTCCTCTTGGAGAGAATTGTTCAACATATTTTCCTTGAAAGCGGTAGCAGATACAGAAAAAAGATTTTTGATTAAATAAACATTCTTTCTCATATTCTCTAAATTATCAGTGGCACATCATAAAAATTGGCATGTTATATGCTGTAAACCTGTAATACATTTGCTTAATATATTGAGAAATATTATTGCTATGAGGCAAAAACTTCGAAAAAATTCAAAATTCAACACCATGTATTTTGAAAGATTCAGTATTATTCTTAATATTATCTATTATTCCGCGTAATAAACTTTCTATACTTTAATTCGAGCATTTTGGAACACAATAACCAAATAGACCTTCATAAATAAATACATTAGAGAAGGAATGAAGCTACAAAGGCATCTATGTGTATATGCTCTACTTAAATGGTCATAGGTTGGCTTGATTGTCTGTCTGAAGAAATCCTTCATATTAATGTGTACACAGTGTCAAAAACGTTCCTGGAATCAGTCAATTAAAAACAGAATATGTATTTTTCATTCAGATTTATTATTTCGCTTTCAAAATAGGCCCTTACAAAGTAATACATTTGCACCAACAAATAATAAAAACATCAAAATATTTTTTAAACTCATTTTCAAAGTGTCATAAACGTTTATCATTATATCTATGTAGACACTCCACATATATTGTCCGTCTAGAAAGTATACGGAAAAAACAAAGCTCAGTTGTAATTATTTAGTATATATTTTTAATTCTTGCATTACAAAATTATAACAATATATTCATCTTATTTATTTATACAACCTCCATTTGTAAACACTTGACTAAACGTGGAGGTACACCTGAAACTAGATCACCTCCATAATTTTCGATGATTGTAGACCAGGACTGTAAAACGGACTGAATTAAATCATCTTTATTTCGTGGCGCTGCTCGTTCTACTTCAATATTCATTAGTACCCATATGTTTTCAATGAGACTAAGTTCTGGTGGAGGTGCTGGCTGTGAAATGTTGTCACTTGGTGTTCTTGCATCCAAGCTTGAGTATAGGCCGAACTATGGCAACTCCTGCTGAAAACGCCACCCCTCTGGATATAAAGCATGCGCCGTTTCAAGGAGAAAATCGTTTAGAATACCACAATACTTTTCACTATTAATAGTACCATCAACTATACAGAGAGGCGTAGCACCACACTGAAATATTGCTCCCCAAACCATTATTTTGATGGGAAATTTGGAAATTTGAATGGTAACAGGTTGTTTTGATAGGATTTTTGAGTGATTTCCAGCAAGTTGTAAACAACTTTCATCAGATATAAAGACATTATTAAATTTACCTTCTTGAAAACATTGAATAAATTCTATTCTTCGTTCCTTTTGTAAAGGTGTCATTATAGGGATTTTTTTTGTTTCCTTGATATGTAGCCTAGTCTTTTCAGTGACATATGGACGGTTTCTGGACATACTTTTATATTTCGTTGATTTCCAAATCTGTTAGCCAATTTGCGAAACCACAGGCACGTATTGTGTCATCCTAAGGCCAATAAAGCGTTTAAATTGTTTCCTTCAATCTAACGCATTCTTCCTGAAACTGGTCTATGCCTCATATCCACGCAAGTTTTTATCCTCTTTGTTGTCTCATATACAGCACTTTTTCCCAGTTCAGTCAATTGCACTAATTTTTGAACATTTCGAAAACCTTTTCTATACGAATATTCTACCTGTTTTCTTTTTTCTAGTTGCGAAATTATTTCATAAATTGTATACCTGTTGACAATCAACAATATTTGATAAATAATGTTGCCATGCAACTTTGGCCATAGCCGACAATCTGCACAACCTATTTTATACATTACTTTTGTCTTAGAATGTTACAAAAAAGAAGTATATTAAAATTATCAAAAATAATAAATTCCGTATACTTTCTAGACAGACTATACATACACAAATTCCGGATCAACTAAGTCCTGCATATGCGTTGAAGGTTTAACAAATTCTGGAAATAGTTTCCATGAAGCCATATTCAAAATACAAAATACCAATAATTCACAAAAGCAACTTAATCTATTTATGTAAAAAGCAAAAATATTACTGCTACTATCACATGTGCTGACTGCACTAATATATATATCTATATATTAGATATTGACAACTAATATTTGAGCAAGATGTTAACGCATTTTAATCAATTAACGAGCGTAAATTATCCTACCGGGGTGAAATAAAAATAACTGGAACGAAATAAATTTACAGTTCCCTATTGAATTGCTGGAAACTTGGAGAAACCTTGTATAAGCGATATAGTTCGGAGTTTGTCAATTAAGATTCCATACTCTATACACAGAAATTTCAGCAGATAAGACTTAAACGACGATTTTCAGTCATAATTTCCTTTACTTAAGATAAGTTAAATTAAATTGAAGCCGTTGGTGGCTGGTCAGAGTGAACTTAACATTCCATCACATCTCGACCTTGTTTGAATGCACTGTACCACTCATATAAACGCGTTTCTGATATAGTTGATTGACCGTAAACCATACATAACATTTTCAGCTCTTCCACACATAAAGTTCCCTATACCAAACATCGAAATATGAGTATAGAGGACAGTTAACGATACAAATAATATCGATAAATGATTAATTCCTGGTACTTTCTTGACTAAATGTATATGCACATTCTAGAGTAGATTCTCTATTTTTCACGAATTGTCCGATATGTACTAGAACTTCGCTGTATTGATGTACCCGATTAAATGTGCGCACAAAATTTATCTAAAGTTTTTCAGGTGATGCAACCGTTAATACCCTACGAGATATCAAAGATTTCCAAGAAAATACTGTCAACACAGTTGTGAAACCGATGTCTCAAGCTACCTCTCAGGCACTCCACAAAATCGGCGATTTTCAGGTAGGTCATTTAGTCGATCAGAATTCAAACACTGAAATATCTTCCCCAAAAGGACGAAGCTGCAGGTATGGTGGAAGGGTTATTCGATCTTGGAATGGCTGGTATACGGAGAGGTTTGAAGCTAACTGGCTTGCAGGAAAACTCTACACAAGAAGGTATGATATCCGAGAATAAAACGAGGCATTTGTTGGTTAGTCCTGTTGTTACTAACAAAAAGGTTAAGGCTCACCCTGAATTTGCTGAAGAGTGTGTGTGGATGAATCCTTTGCAAACTAACGTTGATGACGATGTGAGTTTTAAAGTAAAATCCAAGTATTTTAGATACATTCTTGGTGATGTTTTTCCAGGTACTTGGAGATATCGATGAAGTTGATCATGTGCCATCTATTTTGATGGACAGCTTAGAGTATGGTAGTCCAGATCCTGAATATGAAGAAGGAGCCGATTTTGCAACCACTATAGCAAAACTTAGGTCTCTTCTCCAACAAAAATCATCAGAATCTATTTCAACCACCCCTGTTGCAAGTCCCATGTGTGCATTTATTTTTTTTATGTTCAGTTCAGAGGGGTTGATCTCTATTTTATAGGTCATATGCATATCACACGAATAACAACGTTATTATTTCAAAATATTCTTTAATACTAGATCTCTTGAGGTTTTATGTGAATATGTCATTTATAATTTTCAAACATTCCCTAATTTAAAATCAGATAATTATGAGTAAAAATTTAATCAAGTGGAACGAAACATAACTTTCTGTAAGATATAATAAACAAATATGCATATGACCTATTAGTACATCTTAAACTACCAACTTAACATAACACAACTAACTTCCACTTGATCCACACTTTTATAATTAACTTATATAATGTGCTCACTTCACACTCCCTTCAATGTTTGTAGATTGTCACTTAAACCCAGTTAGTGTGGTGAAATGCTTTACCGCATTGAATAAAAATGTAAATAAACCAGTTTGGAATTTTCATATAACTGCTGGCGTTTTGATTTTCTACAAAGTCTCTATGCTCACAGGAACAGTGCATTTTGCATTCATATAATAATCACAAGAATTATTTTATGGTAGTCTAGTATATAAATATTATATACATTTTGATTTCTCCTTGATTTTCTCGATTGTGGAAAAAATATTGTATGTTACTCTTCGTAAAGACTCATTTCATTCGTTATAAATTATACATATTTGGAATGAGCTGGGGATGCTTTTACAGAGACATATGCCAGGTCTCAGAGAAATTTTAGAGAACTTTGTGATATAGTGGTGCAGGATGTGATCCAAGGCATGCCTTAAGTTTTTTTTGTTCAACTCAAAAGCATATCAAATCAAATTTTTAGTTTTCATCATTCTAATTAAATTTTGAAGAAAACAAAAATTTTTTCATTCAAGAAATCATGACTAAATCATCACATAAAGTCGGTAAACTATATTACAACCGAAAAAATCTAAAAAAGCAAAAGATTTCTAAAATAAATGCAAATTAGAGGAAGATTCTAATTTAATGTTTGGCAGTGCATGTTTTAACAATTTTTTGCTATCGAGTAAAGTAACTTTTTGGATTGATTTAGCCAATGCTTGACTTACATTGTTCATAATTGACATTATATCTGATTATATTTTATTGGTTCTGGTGGATTTCATCAGAGTACAAGAAAATACAGTACCACTATTGTTTTACAAACATTTAAGTATTCCCTTCAGATTCAATTTCCAACTTATCCTCAAAATATTGAAATATTTTACCTCTCTTTTCAATATTTTGAGAGATTGTTTTAATCTAGGTAGATTTGACTTGCTCTGAAATGTGGTCTGCATGCTTTATTTTTTGTGTAGGCGCTTTTTTGCGAAATAGTTTAGTTTGATTCATGAAAACCATCTACATCTTGCACTTTACTAGTTTTACTTAAAATTGTCTAGTAAGATAGGGATCAACCACTTCAAGTAAAATTAATTTTTTTTTGGTATGCTTAAATACAATCTGATATATCATATTCAAACCACTAAAATACCATTTTTCAGGATGTCCGATAATAATAAATCTCTATTAGATTTAGAGGAAGTTGATGGTTTCATTCCTAGTATATACAAAGTGTGTGCCAAAACGGCTACAGGAGTTTTCAACAATACTTTAAATACGATTAAAACTGCTCTACCTGTCAATGATGAAGAAATGATTACTTATGGAATTGAAAACTGGGAGTATGAGAAAATTGACGAGAAGGTATTTAGGTTAATTTTCACTAACTTGTTCTACGTTTTCATCATATGGTAACCCATATTTCTCTTTATAAACCCTTATCAGGTCAGTTATGGATAAAATACATCAATTTGCAACAGAGTGTAATGGCATATTCGTCTCAGAATATAATTAAAAAATATAGCTTCGATCACTCCTACTGCTCTGAATAAAAAAAACGTTTTTCTTGATTGTTTCGCTCTCTACTTGACGGAAATTTATCGTATATGATTTAAAGTAAAAAACTCTATTTCTAATATTTATTATTTACCCAACAATTGTTTCGTCAATTACATTTTGACTTCATCAGGTGAGTTGACGTCATCGGTCTCGTTAAATACAAGTCTGAGCAAAAAGAATGATAAAATGAAGGGTTGTTTTGGGAATTTTCAGAACTTATTCAAAAAGATTCAATAACGGGGATCGGTTTAAATCTGTCGGGTCGTTAAGTTAAATGTGCTGGGTTATTTCTAGTGCTTCTAAAAGGTCCAGTGTATTGCATTTGTTGTCGATATAGAGAACTTGGAAATTATGGTCAAAATTATGTCATGATTCTTGTAGGTGGTTGGCATAGGTAGATTTATTTTTAATGAATGAAATCTGATGTTCATTGATCCTATTTTCGAAAGCTCTGCCTGTTTGGCCAATGTATACATATGGGCATGTACCACAGGTTAACCTATATACTCCTGATATCTTGTTCTGATTGACAATATCTTTATTGTTTTTTATCGATTTACCTAAAGAATTTATGCTTTCACGAAATATTAAGATTTCAAGTTTTCTTCAAATATTTAGCTATCAGTTCAGATTTTCGTCCTATTTACGCTACACATATATAGTTTTCATTTTTTATTCTAATTTGTGGGTAAACTAATGACATTGATTGTTTTTGTTGAATATTATTCAATAGTTTGTCGATAATTGATAGGTTTTAGTCATTTAGAAGCATTAGAAATAAACAGGCATCTTGAATAAATAATACGTAACGATCGGAGAGATTTAAACCGATTCCCGTTATTGAACCTTTTTGAATAAATTATGAGAAATCCCAAAACAAATCTTCATTTTATCACGTTTCTCTTTACTCGGACTTGTATTTAAGGAGACCAATTTTGTGAAAGTATTTAGTTACCTCAACTGATGACGTCAAAATGTAAACGACGAAACAATTGTTGTGTAAACAATAACTATTAGCGGAAATAAAGTGTTTTACTTTAAATCATATAAAAAAGATTTTTGTTTCTTGCTGATTTCGCCGAGCACTGCTTGAATCTGCATTATCATGCTGACTGTGACAATTTATTATGATCAAAGGCGGTACAAACTGTACACACTGTATTTGTGATATGATCGCCATATTTATAGTGAATATTGCTAATGTCGATCCATTTCCTATAACGTCAAAATTTCTATTCTTCAAATGCAATATCCTTGTCAATTTTTTTTGATACTTCAAAAATGGCGTCAAATTCAAGATAAAAATTTTTGTTGGAAGACCCAATGTAAGTCAACCTATTTTTTTTAAGGGTGTATGTCTTTCGACAAGAATGAATAAGTTGCTGCAGGAAAGGAAGGATTTTTGTATGATTGAAACAGCTTATGATGCATTTGACTCCCAAGAACCACAAGTAAAAAGATTTATATCAGATGTGTTTCTAGGTGAGAAAAATACTTTCATTCCAGAATAATGTAGATGTTAATATTTTAATTTTTATAATCTGAAGTTAACATTTCAGAAAGTATTATATGAGAATTTTTTCAGATGAAACAGATGATTTTGAATCAAAAGTTCCATTGGCGAGAACAGTCACAGATATCATTTGTGAACTAATTTCTGATTCGGATTCTCTGGTTTCCCAAGAACCTTTCATAAAATGTCTTCTATTAGTTCTTGGTAAATCCGCTGATAATATTATCATTTCAAAAGTTGAAGATCTCTATAATAACATCCATTTAAGTGAAGTTCCGAAGAGCTTGGATAATAAAGTTTTAACTATGGAATTTGATACTTACATTGAATACTTAATATCAGTTTTGCCAGGTAAGTTTCAGTTTTCTTAACACTGAATATGTAAATTTTTCATTAGTTGATATTTTATAATGTGTGCAAGCTTTTTTCTTCCCACTGGTGTTATCCCCCGGTCTTCTTTTTCGACAGTTTGCTTGGGACCAGTTACAAATTTTAGACTAAGTTGCAACTTCTTGTTCGGGTCATCTACTTCCCTAGGTAGCCGTTAAACAGTTAGAGAAGGGTTCTGTGAGATGTTAGCAGTTAGTTTGTTACATTTCTTTCACTAAATAGGAAAAGCAACGAACGGTTATAAGAAATAACATTTAATATACAAATATATTACAATTCTAACATTATAATTAGTGTACAAAGATTCTAAGGTAATATACACAGTAACAATACTGATATAAGAAAGTCTGACTTAGTCTAACTCTATGGATCAAATTTTCTATTTAATGTGAATTGCTACAGGAGACTGATGAAAACTGATGTTTACACTTTACGAAGATTCTTTACATAAGGTGGTATCAAAAGTGACTATATTGTCAGAATAAGTCCAAGCGTATGGATCAAAACTTCTATTTTATAATGAAGGCTACTGGAGACTGATTACAATGGATTTTTATAATGTCAATAGCAAGCAATCATACACTATGGAAACGGAATACAAATTAATGTGTTTAAATTAATGTATTAGTTGAAATTAACAGAATGCATTAAATACGGTACTGAAATGAGCAAGTAGAGTATGCAACACAAAAAAAACGATATATAAAATGAAATAGATTATTTCCCCAATTGTCGTTAATAATGAATTGTGGAAATAATCTATTTTATTTTATTAAATTGAAATGAATTTCCATTAAGTAAGAATCGATTCAATCAAATTTTTGATACATAAAATGATGAAATAAAGTAAAAATAAGATAAAACGGATAGTGCGAAAACACCATACCATCTCGCGCTCCGAAGAGGAATAGTACCTGTACTTCAATCTTGAGAAGACGAATAAAACACAAAAATTATCAAGTTTGAACGGAAATTCAAATAAAGCCCAAATACGGTCTTACCAAGTTGAATACCACATGCACTCACTACTTCCGATCTCTGATTCAAATGTAACTATAAAAAAGTACCATGGTGAAACCAACACCACCTAAACACCTGTTGTTTAGGTGGTGTTGGTGAAACTTTTAAGAACGGATTTACTACGGTGGAAATTCTGCCAAAGAAATAATACGGTCCAAACTAATTTTTAATCAAACATTAGCGCTATCTAATTGGGAACACAGTTGCTTGAATTAATTCCTTGGGGTATGCGTGAATGTGTATTCGCGTGCTTAGGTGGCGCTAGTGTTTGATAAAACATTAGTGTTCCTATGCGGAGTTGATATAGAAGCGTGGCTGAGTTATATTCGTTGGACATTACAGCGTACTGATGATTGAAGCCAATAAGCTTCGAAACATGTGCATGTCTGCTGCTTATGTCAATCAACAAAACTTATTCGGGGTTATTCGAGTTTTGAACTGATATATAGATGCAAGTTGCACTGTCCCGATTCGACGTACATTCTGTCACCTTATCTCATACTTCTTATTAATTATGTTTTATAAAGCTATAGATTGGGTTAAGTATTGTGAAATTTAAACTTTTTACTATTGTATTAAATGTGGTGATATGTTTTAATGACTTAGGTAAGAATTATTGTAATATTTTTTAAATTTACTTGTATATGTTTAAACTTTTAATACCATATTTTTTCAAACCACAGCTACGATCGTAAAGATTAAGTAGGCTGTGTTTAATGTATGGTTTAAGCTTACAACATATTCATTAATTTGGACAAACTTGTTGAATATCAACAAAATTTTCACTTTTCATCTTATTCATTGCAAAATATTCTTTTGTTGCAGATGCTTTAAATCTATTAGCAAGCCATTCCACCCTGAAAGATGCAATTAGTACATTTGTTTTATCAATTCAAATTAAAAAATGTAACAAAGATGTCATCTTGGAAATTTTTGATTTCATCGTTCTCAGATTAATAGAATATAACTCTAGAGCAAATCTTTGAGCATTATACTTTAGCAGTCTAATCTAGTCACAATTTAACTTGCAATACGGACAATTGCTTGTATATGTTATTTGTTAGACATATCTTACCAAAAGACTTCTTATATTGTATATTAATTGTAATTTATTTCAGAGCTCTATTAAAATGTTAGATATTAACCTCTATTATTTTGATTTTATTTTTAAACATATATAAATATTTTTTTCAATAAATAATATATTAAAAAAAATTATTATTAAAATATATTTATTTTATATTGTTATTTAAATAATTCTTGAACAGTATCCATTAGAAAATTTGCCTTTTTACCTTCAGTTGTCCGCCTGGACAATCAAATATTTTAGCTATCCCCTTAATTTTTAGGGGGTCATTATCCCCTCTGTGCCTTGCTAATATAACATATACTGTAGGTTTTGTGTTTGATATAAAAACATTGTTTATTTTATCATTTCATAATGATGGCTATCATAAATACGATAGAAAATGATATTTATGGTTGTTTTGTTGAGGTTTTACAATAATATACACACTACTGGATTTTTGTGCAGATACCATTTATGCATTGTAAGTCATTACCGCATGCAGAAATAGCTGGAGGACCCCCTAGAAGAATTCGAGGGCACGAATCTCCTTCACCTATAATGTGGAAAAAATATAGAAATAAAAATGGAGAATAACAAATATAAGTTCAGTAATTTTGAATGAAATAATATAGTATGAAGTTAGAAGTTAAAAGTCTTTCAGAAAAAAGTTATTGAGATTTCTTCGGTGGTCAAATGAAGTGCAACTCTAATTTAAATCTGCTAACCCCTTTTTAGTTATTCTTGATTCAAAAGGAAAAATATGTATTTTTATAGGAAACAATTTTTTGGAAATGATTTAATTTCTTTGTTTTATTGCTTCGAAAACTAGAAGTTGTTACTTGCGGCTGTCGTAGATAAGTGTAGGGCCCTATAGTAATAAAAATGAGCGTTTTCGGAAAATGTTTCCTCCAATTTATATATTATTCCGATTTTGAACATACAAAAAATAAAGATTCTTTTTTTGAAAAAAATCACATCTTTTGACTTTGAAGCTTGATTTTAAATTGACCAACATTTAATCCCTACGAATCATAACAAAACAATTTTATTTCTTGGCATTAATGTCTCTTGTAGGGAGCACTACATTATATCTTATATTTTAACTAATATTTACCTAACACGGTAAAACAGACTGAACAACAACCACAAACAGTTTCTTTCATGTATTGATTCGGTGCCTGGCAAGTTTCTGCTGAACCACATGGTACTTCATCACAGTAACCTGGTCGACACTCAGGACCTTGTGCATAAACTATCACAAAAATTGCACAACTCATTATCAGTTTGAAAATCATCTCGTAGAATATGTCTTGTTTTCTCAGTAATTGAAATTTAATAATGAAATCTGCTTGGGGAGTTATTACAATATATAAGAAAGTGTTAAGTTATTGTTCACATAAAAAATTTATGGTATTTGAAGAGTATTTTATTGTAATTGTGAATCTAAGGTCATTAATCAGATCTTCTTGCATATATTTCTGATTTATTCCTTCGTGATAAAAATGAGCCAGAAGCTGTTGTAATACAATAAACAAATTATCCTTTCGACATCTTATCTTATGTACATATCATCTCAGTAATATTGCAATTATTACTTTGCATCATAATCAAGTCAACGACCACATAAAAATTTTCATTACATCCTTGAAAACGCTCAAATTTAATAAATCGAAATTATGAAAGAAATCTTATAGTTTCATTATATTCTTCAATAATAAATAAATTTAATTTATTTTCCTAATCTTCACTATTTACTATCTGAAGTATGTGAAATCGAATTGTAAAAATCTGTTTATATCAAAATACGAAGGTGTATTAAAAAAATATTAACCTACTATAGACCCAAACAAAATTTGATAGCCAAAATATGTTATTATTCAACATACCTTTCTCCAAATTAGATACATATTACAACAAACCTACAATTTATCTAGACCTATTAAAAATAAATTTTTATTTCGCTCCGCAAACCAGACCTCCAAAATTTTTATCACCTTTTGGTTGTAAGAAGACTTACGACCTTTTAAACTTTTTTCAGTTAGGGAAAGAGATAATTCAATTAAATAACATACATAAAGGTGGACCCTCTAGAGTTTGTATTTTGAAGTAGTGGTTATTTCGAGTTCTGTCAGTCGTGTTTTGACAAAAAGTTGCTATAATATTTGACATTAACGGAATGGGTCGATTTACGCTTGAAAAAACTGGGAAATATTAAAATATATTTCCAAAGTCAACTTGTCTGAAGATGAGACAGTTCCCGAAACTCGAGTCACAATTAAATGTGTAAAATATCAATTTATTGGTAGTAAAACATAGTAATTTCTACAACTTGTTTTAATTACTATTTGCGTTAGGCCAAAGTTATTCAAGGTGTTAATATAAAAGAACTATTATTCTTAAGGAAATCAACATTCATAACCCCCAGTATAACAATTTTATCGGCAATCGATACAGATTTCAGTATCACATCTTCAATGTCATCCAAGAGAATTCAAGACAATCTATTTGAATTCAACCTTGCAATTCGATGTTCACATGAATGTGGCGGTCCAGTAGCCCTAGTTCGAGAAGATAATTCAGCAGCGTGAATTCGCTTTCTAAGTGTCCACTAATTAAGCTTCTTACTTCTTGCAGTTGATTTTGAAGGGAAACTGCCGCGTTCATTCGGTTTCTCAAAGCACTTGAAAATAAAAAAAAGGTCGTCTCTACCTGTTTTAGTCCTTCCGCGTTCTGAACTAGGTCTTTTAGTGAGCAGATCAGTCTGTCCGTAACGTTAAAATACTTGTTGCACACTGAAGAGACACCAAAAATTCTCCGAAGTATGGTGCTCTACTTGAGCTCGCGCTCTGCTCTACTTGAAGCCGGCGAGGACGGTTAACTAACAAACGGAAAGCGGTAGCGTCCTCTATGGGATACACCGGAAAATTGTAACCGAGCAAAGAGGAATTATGGGCAAAAAGCGAGTATGCAACACACTCCCTCCCCAGGGAGCGTCGGTAGGGTCATGGTATAGGGCGTTTGGATTTTGGCTCCGCTGAACTGGACGCGGTACCATCTCAAGCGAGGAATACTGTAGGACGAAAAGGATAGTTACCTCGGAAAAATCGGATGGGATAGTCGGGGTCACCAATGAAGGGATCGTTGCGTGTTCAGATCACGTCGGGGTCACTAATGAAGCTTTTTAGGGTGCGATGTTATGAGAAAGCTTCTAACCTCATAGTTTCGGGAGGTGAGGCGTTTCGTTCCAACTTGCAGCCCCTGAACTCTTCAGATTGGCGATGGGGTGCAAGTCTGCCAATGACACCAGTGACCTTGTTCCACGTTGGAACGTCGGTTGTCGGAACGCTTGGAATCTGCTCTATTTGAAGCCGGTGAGGACGGTGAACTAGGTATTTCCGAAAGCGGTCGCGACCTCTATGGGATACGCTGGAAAGCTGTAGTAGAGCAATGCGCAAGGAGCGGGCACGCAATACTACAATTATCACAATTTCGGTCGATATCCTTTTTTGAAATTTCATTACGCAACTCTGATTTGATTATTTGTTAACACGTAACACTGACGCTTCTTATAAGTTATTATTCGATGCTATGAAAATGCAATATTTTCTTTATCCATGGAACGGGTCTGCTAAACACATATACGGGGATATGTATTCTACGAAAACTCATTCTTTCGACAAAATTCAACATGGTATAAAAGGTAATTCTAAAGAAAATTGTTGTAGTTCTGTGATAAGTTTTTAATATATTGAATACATCAAGGAAAGCACAATAAAACTGAGAACGCACATGTGCACTATTATTAAACGTATACATTTTTATCTCTTCTAATAAATCAGAAACTGCCCGTCACACAAAGTTATTGACACCACGTATATTATGTTTCATGAATACATCAGCAAACTTAAAGAGCTGATTCCTTATAGGACTTAGTTTCAAGTGGAAAAGTTCATATACACAAGTTTGCGATTTTATATTATACACTCGCCGGCACAATTAAATGGCCTCCCATATTTTGTACTACATCACTTGTTTCCTTTGAGTAAATGGTGCTTATTGAAATGAGTGTTTTCGGTCATATGGTTATTATCCTTGCACATTTTCGTTCAGTTATTTACGTATGTATAACACAATTTCGTGATTTTGCGATTCGATACTCTTGGTCATTTTATAACTCTAATTTAATTCTTCTTTTCTCTGTGGCTGGACATTCAATAACATCAAATTATAATCTGTGATGCTCATTTGAGGCCATTAGACGCAATTGGAGCACCTAAGGCACCAGAGCACCAGATATTTGGTGTGCTTCGAACCACTGTCTGAGATACCATCAAACGTTACAGGGAGACAGGTTTTTGCACCAAAAGGACAGATCAAGGCAGACAGCGATGCACGTCTTCTCGAAATTAACGTTTAGATATCAACATTGTGAGATTAGCACCGGAGAAACAGAAAAAATAGGACGAAAAATAATCTAGCGCACAAAAGCCAAGAAGCGAATTTTGAAATGGTGGACAAGTTTGTATACCTGTGCTCCATGATAATCAATAACGTACACAGAACCTCAGAAATCAAGCGAAGACTGCGATAAATTGAGAAAATTATGGAAAAATTGAACAATAACTAGAAAAATTAAGCAGATTGGTCAACGCCCTCAAATTTCCCATAGCTACAAATGCAGCTGAAACGTGGACAAGAAAATCAACAGAAGTAAAATCGAAATGTGGATCTTCAGAAGGATTCTGCGCGCGTTTTGGATGGAACACAGAAACAACCAGAGAATCTTGGAAGAGCTCAACATAAAAGAAATATTATTGAAGGGAATACCTGAACTACTTCGGTCACATAGCCAGAAGAACAGGGACTACGGAATTAATGGTTGTTGAAGGAAAAGTAGAAGTCCGAAGACCAAGAGGAAGATCGCCAATATGATCCTGATGGGAAAAGAGATGCAAAAAGTAATCCATCTGGTACGGAAATGCGGAAACGCTTAGAGTTTCACGGCTCAAGGAAGATCGAACCCACATTTTGGAAGTAAGAAATAGTATCAGCGAACGTACGATGTGAAGACCTGCGGAAAGTAATAGAGCATTTCGCCACGCTTGAGCAACTTGCACAGCATCGGACAGCTAGCCTTCTACCCGTCAATATGCGGATTAAACAATGAATCAGTGGAAAAACATCTTTTTTCTAATGAGAGCAGAATAACCTTAAGAGGAAGTCAGCCTATGTACCGACGACCTAATGAAATATTTGTTTCATGGTGCATAGTCGACACTGTGGGTTATCATGGAGAATCGATAATGGTATGGGGAGACACCAGTTAGAGACTCGCACTGAACTCGTGGTCTTCGTGGAAGTTTGACTGCACAGAGATAAGTAGGAGAAATTTCTCAAAAACAAGTCCAGTTTTTTTGCCATTTATTGGCGAATAGTTCATGTTGATGCTTGATAACGCACGTTGCTATGTCTCTAGAATAACCACCAAATGTTCGATTAGAAATACCAGTTCAAACGACTATATGATAGGAAAGCTCAAAGCAGTTCTGAAAGAGGAATGGTACAATATACCACAGTTATATATTCAAAACCTTTCTAATAGTCTTCCAAATGGTCTTCAAGAAGTTATTGGAGCCCCTGGTGTTAAAGCGCATTAAGTAAAATAATAGTGAATCATTTAAAGAAATCAAAAACGTGAATTAAATCAAAAGTTTATAAATACTGCTTAAGGAATGAATTCGGTTAAATGAACGTTATGGAAATATTTAAGAGTTTTTCTAATCCGTTAAGCTATACTCATGCTATACCACTTGCTCAATTCAGCATCATTGAATAAAATCTATGAAAATCGTGAAAAATCTGATGGGCGGTTAATCGTCCGGTGAGTGTAATTTCGTGACAATTTCCAACGGAATTACATTTAACTCGAATTATATTTATTATTTCATGCTTGTTACAATTTTTTATATTTTCCATGGTTTGTAATTCAAGAATTATGAAAAAGTGATGAAATAAATAAATAGAAACAAAAAATACAGATAAGTAAAATACAGAGAATAGGCTATATACAATAGACTCCATAAGTTGATGTGCCTAGGAATGAACCTTTCGGTATGTTATTTCAATTTACTTTGTCCGTTTCTTCGGTAGGGGTGCTTTGTAAAAATACTCTATAATAAGTATCACTAATGCTATTACAATCCCTCCTATTATCATAAGGAAAACTCCTGCAATATTTCTCAGTCCTATTCCATCAAATTGGTTTTCTATTTCTGCGCAGGACATTTTTGCTGGATTTAGTTCCCACCATTTTGTTTCTAGTTGCTGCAGTATACGACTATTCATCAATTGAAAAATTCTGAAAAATAGTATTATTATCTAAATAGAATAAATCTCATTAGAATTCAAATACAAGCAACAATGTTGTAGACAATAAAGAAACAAAAACGCACTGATTTCGCGCTGTCATTTGTAAACTAGTAGAGATTTCTTCTGCTAGATGGGATTAGTAGAGACTGTATCGTACATCGGTTAGTTTACCGCCGTAGTTTGTTTATTGTTCCAGTATTCAAAACAACAAACAATAGGTAATTAATTAATCGCAAGGATTAATGACACTATGTTGATGTGGAGTGAACCTAATTTAATGTGATTTTAAGCTTTAAGAAACACTTAGAATGTATTTCACGAAAAACTGCAAAAAAATCTAAAATTTATTTAGTTACTAGTAAATGAGTCAGTCAAACCTTCAAATGTCTTTGGCACGAATTCGAAGTCACGCTGTGAGATGATGAATAATAAACAAATATCGACACACCCAAAAACGACATAACTTTCCGGTCACCCATATATGAAGCCTGGGAAGAATTTTATATATGCTTTTATATACTTACGCTGAATTTAAACGTTCCTTCAAAGGTGAACCTGTTGGTAATGCTATAGCATAGGGCTTGCTAGAGAATTCTTCACCTACGGTTTGTAGATCACAGTTCGTCAGCTCCAAATACCGACAATCGGTTGCATCACCAACGAACACAAACCCATCAGTTGGGGATATTGATTGCCTGATCCTATAGAGTACCTCATCCATCGTTTTTGGTGGTCCTGCTTCCAGCATGGACGCCCAGATGGTACTGTATTTATCTGGTATAGGGTATGTCCACACGGAGAATTTAGACAAATCCACTTCAGTGTTTTTGTCATTGAATGTCATGTTCTTCCAAACCCTGAAAAATAATTTGATATAAGGAATAATGAAGTATTTTATGGTATGAGAAACATTCAGGACTATAGCTTCTAGAAAATCAATTTTTCGAGTGGACTATTCCTGTTCATTGTAAAAACATGAACACACAAGATCAATACACATGGCTGAACAATTAAAATGGATATTAAAAGAATTATGAAAATTTCAAAGACAAAATCAACGTGAATAAAAATTAATTTCCGGAAGTACTCCAGCGTCAGTCTCGGGAATTTTTCAATGAAACGCAAAATACAGGGTGACAAGAAAAACCTCGGACAAACTTTTTTTTAATTAACTTTATTAAACAAAAGAAATTAAACAAACCAACAACGAATAATAATAACATAAACATTTGGTAATAATATATTTGAGCGGTTTGAAGTGGCTTCCTTTGGCGGCGATACATAGTCTCGGCCCCATTCGCGGCGTAGGGATTGATTCAGCGACTCCAAACTTTTGTGGTGTTAGCACAAGTCCTGAACTCCAAAATCGACCACACGCTGTAGTCCATTGGGTTGAGATCCGGTGAGATCGCCAGTATAGAGTATCCACTTACTCTTGTGTGTAAAAGTAAACCGCATGTTTAAATCTCAACAGTACACAACCCTTATTACAAGTTGTTACAACTGTTAAAGCAGACATTTTATAAATAAAAATAACGTAAATTTCAACTTACTCATGGAATAAATCTTCTATACGAGCCATCCTCATGAAATACTGCATAGTAGTCGAGCCGTTCAAGACAGAGTATTGCAGTTTGAATTCTTTCTCCAAGTCATCGATATTTTCAACAGGATTCTCGAGCAGAGAAACGGTCAAAATTGCTGACAAATTAGCTGTATACGAAGCGAGTATAATGAATGAAAATAACCACCAAACTACCGCAATTATTCGACCAGATGTGTTACTGGGTAAGTCGCCAGTTCCTTGAGGTGTCATTGAGAGAAAACAGAACCATAAACTCTCTTTCAAAGTGAACATTCTTCTACTGGATCCATTATCTGGATTATATTTGTCAAAAATCCAAATCAGCAAGCTGAAATGAAACATTTTATGACAGCAAAACAGACAAATTTAATGTAAAATTGTATGTATTTTTACTGTCTATTTATCAATTGATGGCGTTGTTACTTAGGTAGATTTTCTCTATCAACATAGTGACAGTATTTTTTTTAAATTGCTTTTGAGATCATTCCCTCTCATTGAAATTAAAATCTCACTCTTGAGTTCTTAATTATTCTTTCAATTTATAAAGAAATAATAGCTACATACATTCTGTCAAGAAAGTACCGGGAATTATCGATTTAAATCTGGCGGGGCAATGAGGCAGGTAAAAGTTTTTTTTCCTAGGTTGGTACCACTGTCCTTAATTACTATGCCAATCTTGAGCGGGATCTGTCAACTAGTGTGTTTGCAACAGCTGATTAAGTCAGTCGATGTCAGAGTGCGTGCCGATTTTTACTATGGGTGATTACGTTGAGCAAAGAATTTGTTTAAAGTTTTGTGTTGCAAAAGAATTTTCGTGTGCCGATGCATTGAAAATGTTGCAAAAGGCCTTTGGTGATAATGCTCTATCGAAAACTCGTGCATACCAGTGGTACAGAGCTTTCAAGGACGGTCGTGAAGCGGTCGGCTTCGATCGAAGGTAACGTCGATAAAATTAAGGAAAGGGTGCTGGAAAACCGTCGTACCAGCTTGAGAGAGATAGCACATGATCTTAAGATATCCCACGAGTCCGCACGTCAATCCGCAACGTCATCGCGAACAGGTTGCTTCAGACATGCTGGATCGCTGTAATTCCGATTCTACATTCATGGAACGCATTATAACTGGTGATGAGACCTGGGTCTACGAGTACGATATGCAAACAAGCCAGCAATCATCGGAATGGGTGGCAAAAAATGAGCCGAAACCGAAAAAACCACGCCAAAGCCGCTCGAAAATGAAGGTGATGCTCATTGTTTTCTTCGATATCCGTTGCGTGGTGCACTACGAATTCGTTCCAGAGGGTCAGACGGTAAACAAGGAGTATTACCTAGGCGTTATGAAACGTTTGCGTGAGCGTATCCGTAAGAAGCGGCCAAATTTGTGGGCGAACAACTCATGGATTTTGCATGACGATAACGCGCCTTCTCACCGAGCTACAATTGTGACTGACTTTCTCGCCAAAAACTCAACAAACGTGCTTCAGCAACCACTCTATTCGCCGGATTTGGCTCCCTGCGACTTTTTCTTCTTCCCAAAACTAAAATTGCCCCTTCGTGGCACCCGTTTTGAGTCGATTGAAGCCATAAAACAAAATTCGGCGCGAGAGCTAAAGTCCATCCGGGAAAGCGCCTATAAAAAATGTTTCGATAATTGGAAGTGCCGTTGGCATAGATGTATTGGAGCAAATGGAGACTATTTTGAAGGCGACCCAATAAATTTTGACGATTAAATGTAAAAATGTTGTTTTAATTGAAAATTCCCGGTACTTTCTTGACAGAGTAGTATAGCACTGATACAGGGACATTTGCTTGCCAGACATCAAAATGGACGATATTAAATGGCGCCTCGCATGGGGCATCGAAAATCTAGGATTGTTTCAGAATTCAAATTTGAAATTCTTGTAATTGAATGATATTATCATAAAAAATAAGTTGATTAATTCGGGCCTATTATCCTTTGAAGTTTTTATTGAAATAATAAAACTAGATTTTTCCTTTAATTGCACCAGCTTATTCCATAAAGAAATAAGTGATAATAAAATTTGAATATCAACACAAATTAAATATGTTAATCTTCTACAATTTTAATTTCAAAAAAATTCATTCAAAAAACTTTTAGAATTAAATTAATGTCTAAAATAAGCACCGCTTACGTTTAATAGACGTATATAATCAAAACTCAATATATAATGTCAAATGGAATAAATAAACCAACAGATATACGAAAGTCATTGAAATTAATAAATAAATATTTAAAGGAGAGAAGAACACTAGCGTTCGCCAACCGACGTTCCAAGTGGAACAAGGAGTCAGTGGCAGGCTTGCACCTCATTGCTAATCAGATGAGTTCAGGGGCATGCAAGCTGGAACGAAACGCTTCCCGAAATTGAGAGGTTTGAAAGCTACTTCATAAAACCGCACTGCCAAAGAGTTTCAGAGATTTTCATGGAACTGTAAACTTATAAGTAGCTTAAAGCTTATATATTATCTGCAATCTCCACATCTTTGAAAATAATTCACGCATTTACCTTGTTATAATGAATGCCGCTAAAATACAAAGCCAGACTTCAGTTTCCATCACATCAACAAATTTGTTCCAAGAAGTTTGTGCACGGAACAATTTCATTAGAATGATAGATCCTACTGGTTTATAGTAGGGTATGGTGAAATCAATGACCTGATCACGTGTAGATGTTACATCTAATGTAGCCAAGCCAATATCAGCTCTTGAGTCCACAATGTCCTTAACCAACCCATTCCAATTTCCATTATCGTCTAAATCGCCTAAAGTGTTGTTACTTGCCAATTCCAGAATGAAATCAACACCTAATAGTACGCCAATATGTTCCATCATATCTACGAGATATCCATTGAATTTTCTTGGGTGCGAATCGTCGGAAAATAAAAACGGTTTTTGCTGGAAAAAATGGTTTGTTAGTCAACTGAGTGAATTTCTTATGGGTTTCTGTTTGACCACTATTTTGGGGTAATAGTTAACATGATGTGGCGTAAGACTATAGTTATCTTATATAATCAAACTTAAAGAATATTATAGCTCTTGAAAGATCTTTGGAGGATCATATTGGAATACCTAGAAGGTACAATAAGATAATATTAATTTCAATCATGTTTGTCGTGGATAATTCTGTTTTGAAAACTTTATCGTTTTATCTGCAATTTACCTCTGTGATCAACAAAACCTTGTCGAGTTTGTTCGAGTATAGAATTGTTATACAGATTGTCATATCTTTGAAATTCGAGCTCCTAGACAAAAATAAATGTCATATTCGAATCCAAAAAATCAAATTTGTATAAAATCGTTCCCAAATACAATACCTCGGCACCAATTAATGTGTTAGCCCGTGTAGTTTTTTTGTTAGATGTAGCAGTGTTACATATATTTCATTTTAAAATCTTAAATCAATTTATATCGGGTGTTTTCTTTTCAGAGTCATAAAACTTTGAATTGAAATAAAACACATTTAAATTAAGATTGAAGCCATTTTTTTAATTGAAAGATAATTTTATGACATTTATGTTTTGAACCGCATTCAACCAGACCAATTTTCAACCACTTTTCGAGTAATTCAGGCCTTATTTTATTAAAAACACGAGTTATCTTGGCTTCCAGAGCGTCTATTATTTCTGGTTTATCAGCATAAACCAATGACTTGACATAACCCCAAAGAAAAGAATCCAGTGGAGTTATGTCGCATGAGCTTGGGGGCCAATTAATTGGACCATTTCTCGAAATAATGTTATCGCCAAATCTTTCTTTGAATAAATCAATTGTTACGGTAGCAGTATGAGGTGTAGCACCATCTTGTTGGAACCAAAACACTTGTGGGTCGATACCATTCAAATTTTGAAACAAATAATTATTGATCATCGATCCGCAACGAGCACCATTCACTGTAACATTAGTTCCAGCATCGTTTGTAAAGAAATATGGACCAATGATGCCTCCAGCGTGTAAAGTACACCATACAGTCCTTTTTTCAGGATGCAATGGAACCTGCAGAACTTCTTGAGAATTGTTTTCACTCCATATACGGCAATTTTGCATGTTTACATAGCTGTTCAACCAGAAATGAGCTTCATCACTAAACATAATTTTACGATAAAAAAGTGGATCAACTTCAAGCTGTTCTAGGGCTCAATCAGCAAACAAACGAAGCTTATTATGGTCAAGTGGCTTTAGTTTTTGAACCAGTTGGATCTTGTATGGGTGTAGACCAAGATCTTTACGCAAAATTTTCCATGTGATGGATGCGCAGAGTCCAACTTGTTGTGAACGTCGACGAATAGACAAATCTGGATCATCATTAACACTATGACTTACAGCAGCGATATTTACTTTTGTACGTAAGGTTCTTTGTCTTGTTGTTATTGTTGCATCGAGTAGAGAAAATGTTGTCCGAAATCTATCGATAGTTCGACGAATAAGCTGCTTTGATGGACGATTATGTAAACCATAAATTTCACGAAGTGTTCTATAAGTTTGGCGAATAGAACACTGATTTTGAAAATAAATTCCAAAAATTTGTTAACGTTGTTGCGTGAGTCTTTCCATGATAATTTGTCAATGCTTACTGAACAGAAATGTCACAACAACATGGCTTCTACCTTCTGTCAAATCACAGTTATCCCTATCGAAAGTTCTATCACTCTAAAAAAAACACTCGATATCATCCTAAATATCGCACAGATCTATTCTGCTAAACCCACTACAAATTTTAATTCACGAAAATATTTAAATAAATGTTTTAGAAGTCACAGTAAATAAATACTTGATTTATTAATTTAATATTTTTAATTAATATTCTATATTTTCTTTGGATCCTTTTATTCCCTTTAGTACTGTGTAATGAATGTTAATTCTATATGTCTAATAAATTGAAACTGTGTTTTTTAAGACATTAATTTAATTTAATTTTCAAAAGTTTCTGAGAAAATTTTTTTAGAAAATTAAAATTTGCAGTGAGGTTAGCAGAATTAGTCAGCCTTCTATCAAGTAAAAACCACTTTTTTACTAGTACATATATCATCTCTTATATGCATTACCCAGCATATACTCAAAGAAACTAATATTCTAAGGCCAATACTCAAAACTTAAGACCGAGCAGGATTCGAGTCTATCACTGCTGTTTCTGACTTTACCCGCTAATCTACCAGATCGATCTTACCAGTTTTATATTTACCTCTACAACTACAACTTTGAGAACTTCTTTGATAACAAATTCTTTCAAGAGATGCTCATTTTCTAAATCCATTTGATTGTCAATATTAGATATCCATCGACCAACATAGGCTGAATTATCAATTTTCCCATTCCTAAAATGTATCGATTTTACTTCCATACTAAAGAGTCCATATCGGAACTCTGGGAGAAAATTTTCCATGATTTTTCGGAAATTTTGTCTGAGATCAATATTCTTCCTATATGGAGTATTGGTTCCATTGTAACTATCACAATTTATGAATTCTTCATTTGGCCATCTGCTTGCATATGAGCTATTTCTAGAAGTAACGAAACGATCAGTATTTAAATTTTTCTATACAGGGTGTTTTCAAAGTTGAGACTTTTTTTAACAGGGGGGTAGAACTTATTGAAATAAACCATTCCACTAAAAATCGCTCCTATAAAATATTCAAGGGAGAAAAGTTTTCAAGTTGAATTCGAAATGTTGAAATTTCAGAAAATTTCAAATCCTGTTTGTAAAAAATTGCTTGGTATGTAGAGATACCTTTTCGAATTCTTCCTAGTAATTGATTAAACATTAACCAATTAGTATGCAAATTTTTGGTTAAGCATAATTTAAATGGGGCTGAGGGAGGAATGTATAATTGGCTTTAATGATTTATTTTCAGCCTAAATACATATATTACAAATATACAAATTGAAGAAGTTGTTGGTGTAGTTTTTACTCTAATTGCGGTGAAAACACTATCTTGTATGTAAAGTAATAGTTCTTCGAGCTTTTTCACCATTGTTCACTTGCACTGAGTTCACTGGTTTTACTTTTCACAAATTACTTTCTAATTACAAATAATGTAGATGATACATTCATTTCCAGGCCTTTAGTTCGTTATGGGTTACTAAGAGAGAGTGTTCCTTGTAAGGTTAAAGTGAAATGCGAATATAAAATAAAGAGTAGAGAGAGATGTGTCTTATAACTTAGGAGTTGAGACAAAGAGAAAAATGTGTTCAGAGCCTACTTGTTTCTACAGAGTGACCGTCTGGTCGAGGGAATGTCTTCAACCGAACCTTTAGGCTAACTGCAGAATGAGAGACTCTCTTAGGGCTCGAAATGTGGTCAGGTAAATTCCGAAACGACATTCGACTGTTGTAGTCTCAAAACGGTGTCGATTTTCAATAGGTTTTCAACTGTGAAGGACAAATATTTTCGGTCCTTAACATGCCCACTTGTAATAATATTTTTTGTACAATTTCTAAGAAATTTTATCACTGTTTTCTGTTACTTGAGTTAATTTCAACGTGATGTTTATATTTGAATTATATGTAATATTTTTTTATTGGGTGAATTGTAGTGACTTGTTGGATTGATCAAGATTATTATTGTCTTTTTGACAGGTAAAAGTGTAATAGTAGCTTGTAGCTGAACTTTCCGTCTTATAATGACGGTGTAGTCTAACTTACCTCAAACTCAGAAATGATTGGACGAACAGATTGTGATAAAATTCAGTTGAAAGAAAAGCCGAATTAGAAGGCTGTATAAATATCAATTTAACATTTTCACAAGCTGTACATTCCACCATATCTCTCTCTAATGTCACTGCATACCAAGAAAATAGATTATGTGACTGAGCTATTTCCAATATTATCCTTATATTTTCCAAACTCGCCGCGATAAAAAAGTTTGAGAAATATCGACGGTAGTTACTCAGTAGATTATCCATAGTTTCTTCCAATTCCATCTGTATCACCATATTTCTCACTCCGAGATCTTCAAAAACCTTCGAAGTTATCTCCACCATACCTGGAATACCAAATTTTGACCAAATTTTTCTTAAAATGTTTGCAGATTGGACATTAAAGCTACTTGAAGTTGATCTGATTTCTTAAAAAACTTATCTATGCGCAGCTCACTTCTGGTTAAAAGTCTTTGCTAACAAATCGAATTGTTGGTTTTGGTTTGAAAATCATTCTCGATAGATTTTTGAACTTTTTTTGTTATTAGATGTTCCGCATATCAAGAATCTAACTTATTATTCAGGAATATTACTTTTGTTTCTTTATTCTAATTAAAGAACCTTCCGGTTTGTCAAATATGAGTTTTTAAGCAGATACCACATGATAATTGGTAAACACCTGATTAATGTGATTTGTTCATTTTAGGTTTAAAGTTGCTCAAAAATATTTCCCAAAGAATTATTGGTTCTGAAGGAAATGTTAACGTCTATGTTATTGTGTAATTTCTTTATTTGTATGGATATTTTTATGTTTTTTAACTTTGCGTTCATTTCGTCAATAACATTTTTATATTGTTTCCTGGTAATCATACTACCTGTTATTGATGGCGAATAACTGTTATTAGGTGCTGTTTGATAATACGAGTAATAATATCAAATAAATTGAGTTCAGAATTATTTCTGAATAGAACTTGTAATAATAATAATCATAATTATTTCCAGAAATAATTTTGAATTTAATTCTATTTGAATAACTCCTATCAAGTAGGATTCGAATGTTAATTTATTCTGTGAATTATGTGTGGTTATACAACAAGATATAGAATTCATGAAAGGGCGGTAATGATACAGAAGTTAATCCAGTGGACAATAGCAAATTTAAAGCGAGGTTGAATGCCCCTGAATTAACTTGTTTATTCTTACCTACAGACCAGTTACTGTTAGACTTAGGAATTCGCTTTCGAGGCACGAACGAACGGCTTCATGAAAGGAAATTCTTTTTCTCTGGCCTATATATTGAAATAGTACGCTACAGATTAGAAGAGTTAACACGAGCTGATTGTGCAAAATGTAAATATATTCCTGCAGATGAATTACTGAACGGAAAGTTTGGTTTGAGTAGAAGGATGCTGACGTTAACAGAATCGACACGTGTGGCTCGATAAGGAACCGAAGTTTTCAAACATTGCCAAGTAGGAATTTTGAGCGTGTGAACGAAGTTAGAAATTTGGAAGGAGTAAACCCACTCGTATGAGGTTTTAAAAGGCCCAAAAGAGAGTTTGTCGGGAAAGTCTTGACACGCCGGAAAACTAATAAGATCGTCGAGAAAAGATCGTGGTGCGATTCTCGAATTGCTCTCAGAATTTACCATTATTTTAATTATATTGAGAGATATTAGTAATTTTTTTTGTAAATCTAAGAATTGAGTCAGAATAATTAGAGAAATTGAACAGATTGTGCTAAGTTCCGGGACCAAGGAATTAACTGTACCGGTAATCGTTCGTTGTCCCATTGTTCGTAGAAAATCGCGTGTGTCTAGTTTTGGTTCGGATTTATAGTCTTGGAGTAAGAAGTATCTGAGAATTTGATATATTATTCAGGTTGAAATTATCTAACTAAAGTTGAGTCAAAAATCAAGGACTAGGTGGTAGGTTGACATTTCGCAACTATTGTGTTTGAATTATATAAATGATTCGTAGTGCTTAAGCGGTCCGCATTGTCCCCTCCTTTATTGAGATTTTATTGAGTTTAGGATTGATATGGATCAAACCGTATTGTATTTTGGCACACTTTATCATGATATTTCTAAAAATCAATGATTGAGTTTCATTACCATTTTCATTATCAGACAGAAAAATCATTTACATCAAAGACCTTCCAGTTTCGCGAAGTCCGTACCCTTCCTAGGACCGCTCGACTAGGATTGGTTCCCACCCCTTTCGTAAATAAGTCAATCTAGTAATATTTTCCATCCAACCACCTTCCATAAAGAGGTGATTTATTACATATGCATTAATAGCATACTTCAGTGATCTACAAAAAATTCCTTAATTATGCATAATTACACATTAGACACGTTTGAGTTGATTCATTTCCGTGTTTTATCCTTTTGGTAAGTCAAAGATATTTCTTTAAAATTCACCATGATTAAGAGATCCACATAAAGGAAGATTAGGCCGGAAAAACCACCTAGGGAATTTTATGCCTACTTGTCACTGTCTATGGTCGCTTCGTAGACTTGCGCGCGTCTGAAAATGTAAGCATAACCCTGGGAGATGATCCTTGGTGCTCCAGAAGATTGGTGGTAATCGCCGTCGACCGAACGCCGCCTTCAGAGGGGTCCAGTTTTACTTTGTTAGAAATAGAACGCCATTGTCCATTGTTCATTAAAAGTGAAGGTTTAACACAAAGGAAAGTCGACTAGCTGCCCTAACATGTAAAGTTATTGTATTGAATTACCTAAGGTCAACGTCAGAGTATTTAGAGTGAATGAAATATGGATCTACAATTAGATACTGACACAACAACCCTGTGTCTTTCAGAAAGAGCCCCAACAAGGCCTTCCTGAACAACTATTATTAGATATAAATATTATAATGAATAAGTAGTTGAATAAAAAACACCACAACCTCTGTGTCTTCAGAATGTCGCAACAAGACATTCCTGAACAACGATATTATACGCCCAGATTATAATAATCTAATTCGATAGTAGGTGTGGGGAATTCCTGACCAAAGGATTATTGTTAAACTACCTCGAAGATCTTTGTTACATGTTCCTACTACCAGGTTATCAGTGTATTCACTCAATTGGTTGCTGTATTTACCTTTGAATGCACATTTATTATGTTTTAGGATATTAGAAAGGTTGTCGATCTCTGGAACCTTAATTTAAGGACAGTGAAGAGATCCGGATCTTCTAAGGATCATACGAGTCACAGAGTCCCTGATAGATTATATAAATTCCACCATTATGTCATTGTATTTTCCCGCTTTAATTTCGGTGTCAAAATACTCTGTGGCGCTGTAACTTGACACGTAAGTGATGAGTGAGAATAACAAAGGAGAACAATGTTCTTATAGCGTCCCCATTGTATTTGAATTCATTCGAGAGGAAGGTTCTTGGAAATAAACCTCCTGAGCAACTTAGTAGTCTACTCGAGATAATAGTATTTATAACATTGTCTCTTGGTAACTCTTAGTAAGTAAACTTCTTTTAAATGCTTCTGATTAATTGCATGCTTTACATTTTTAAATACCACCTTTGTGTTAATGTGAAATTAATGACTGCACGTTCGTTCATTGTACTTCGCTTTCCATTCTTGTATTTTTGCTTTGCCGTTATTTAATCCCACCGGAATGTTTTAACTAAATTGCATTGCCTTTGTACATAACTTAAGCAACCCTCACAAGTTTTCTGTTTGTATTGTATACTTTCTCTCGGTGCCTGATTGCTTTTTGCTGTATTTGTAAATAGTGGTTCTTTATCTGCGTAAAACTTGCCAATAGGGATTTGTATTATCTTTTCTTACTAATTGCGGTGCTTGATATGTAACTGATTTGTATTATGTACTCTTGTGTGATCCCCCGGATACCCATTTCTTTTTTCTTATTGTAACGTCCATTAAGACGCCTGGGTAATGGGGTACTGTATCTATTTTATAATGTCCTGGTCAGTTTGTGTTACCTATTTGTCATATGCATGTGCCCGCTTACTTTGAGAGATTGTATTCCATGTGAACCAGTGGCGTTCTTTAGGGTAAATTGCTGGGGAGTCCTGGTAGAGGACAACATATCGTATAGAGAAAGTAAATAACTCCAGATATCCTGATTGCTAGATAATTGTTCCGAGGTATTGTGATACCCTCAGGGATTACTTTACGTGACCCTTCAGGTAGTGTTCGGTTCGTTCTTCAGTAATATCTGAGCCTTCCTGGGCCCGAGGAGGTCAGATACAGTTCCTTTGATAGTAACTTCTCCGGTCGACTCGAATTAGGTTAGATCCCCTCTTCAAGGAGATCTCCTGGGAATGTCACAATTACCCTTACCTTACTGTCCATTTAACTTACCCCTTGTAGTTGAGGTTCAGCACTGATTACCGGAAGTACAGTCGAAGGTGCGCATGCTGGCTGTATCCCCCATTTCCTGCATAACTTTACCCTTTTCCGCTGCGCAAGAATGATATCTGATTTGAGCGAATACCGACCTAACAATATGTAGTAATAAGTCATTTAGACCCGGGGCGCTATTGGTTTCACAGAGCCGCTTTGCGAACCACTGCGTAGAGTAGATTTAACCACAGGCTGATGAATGTGTTTCCATTTATTGAGGGTTGTTGCTTTTGAACATTATAAATAAAAATATATTATTCTGGTATTATGGTGTTTCGGTGATTTGAACCTCCCGTCACTGTTTCCTTGCTCTCGTTAGGTGTAATTTGGGTTGCCTACACAACGTAACGTCCTATTCGCCCGCCACTAGACAATCACGATAAAAAGGTTAGCGCTCTTTAGATTACTTCGTATAATTCCAGATCTTTAGAGTACTCCGTAAACCCCCAGATCTTAGAGTACTACGTAACATCCCAGATCTTAGAGTACTACGTAACATCCCGGATCTTTTAGAGTACTCTGTAATGTACGGGATAGCTCAACAGGGTTGAAGAATGTATGGGAGCTGAAGAAAGGTCACGGTTTTTTATCCCTCACTCTTTTTTTGTCCTAAAGGGTAACCTAGCTCTCATACACCGAGTCAGATGCGGGGCCCTGCCTTCCGCAAAGAAATATTGTATTTTTACTTGACCTTGTATTCTGAACTCCGTCACTATTTCCTCGTTCTCATTCAAGTGTAATTTGGGTTATCAACACAACGTAACGTCCTATTCTCCCGCCCCTAGATGAACACGATGAAAAGGTTAGCGTTCTTTAGAGTAATCCGTAAAATCCCAGATATCTTGGAGTACTCCGTAAAATCCTGGATATCTTAGGGTACTCTTTTAAGGTTAGGATAGCTCAATGATAACGTACATATTGAGCGTCGTGTCGTCGAATTCATCGCCAATAAGGAATGGGGTTTGCCACCTTATTAGCCATATTCACCGGCTACATACTACGACGTCAAACACTCGCTGAAATATTGACGGGCTAATAGTATTGATGACGATTTGGATGATTTGCTGACCGATGTTAAAGCGTGAGTTTTCTCTAGAAACAGCAACTTCTGCCCTTCAAATCCGCTGTCTCTCAAACAAATGGTAGCAGTAATTGAAATAGACAGAATAAAAAATTGAATATGTTTCTTTTGAGTGTACTCACCAAAGGAAGTGTCATAGAATAACACAAAATTAGTCAGATTTTGGCGAACAATCATGTCTTTGAATAAACTGATTATGGAATTGAGAGGTGATGTCACTTGAAGCAAATACGTCATTTCAATCTCGTTAATATCACTCCAGGGATCAAAATCTGCATCTTTGGTAAAGGTAGATGTCACTGTAGGTAAAGCCAAAGCCTTGGAGAAGTATCTTACTGCCTTTGATACTGGTGCCGATTGAGTTGTGTCAAAAATAAAATGAGGTGGCTGCAATTCCTCCACAGATTGCTGGTATTCACTGCAAACTAAAAAATAATGTAAAATAGAAAGGCTTTTTACTTGAAGAAATATAACAAAATTTGAATATCAAAACAAATTAAAATATGTTTGTCTTCTACAATTTTAATTACAAAAAAAAGTTTTTATTCAAAAAACTTTTAGAATTAAATTAATGTCTAAAATAAGCACCGCTTACATTTAATAGACGTATATAATCAAAACTCAATATATAATGTCAAATGGAATAAATAAACCAACAGATATACGAAAGTCATTAAAATTAATAAATAAATATTTAAAGGAGACAAAATTTTGTTTCCGGTCTTACCTTTAAGAACACCAATTGCCTTTTAAAAACATGAACACACCTTAAGGACTTCTCAAAGAATATAATTTATTTGAAATATTTAATATATTTAAATATTCGAATAAGTTAATTCAGAAATCTCTCAAAAATGCACTATATCTTCAAAAAACAAATATAATTCTAAGCAATCCCTTCTTCGGTCCTAAATAATATTCCAAATATCAAAATCAAAAAACTAACCTATATCAACAACGCACAAGTGTAAAGAAATGAATGTTTCGAATGTTTCGCCTTAAAATTAACTTACACTGTTCTTTGATTTTGTTAGAACATAGATCAATCTTGAATTATAAAGTTGATCTGTGCATCGAAACATTCATTTCTTTACACGTGTGCGTTGTTGATATAGGTTAGTTTTTTTGATTTTGATATTTGGAATATTATTTAGGACCGAAGAAGGGATTGCTTAGAATTATATTTGTTTTTTGAAGATATAGTGCATGTTTGAGAGATTTCTGAATTAACTTATTCGAATATTTAAATATATTGAATATTTCAAATAAATTATATTCTTTGAGAAGTCCTTAAGGTGTGTTCATGTTTTTAAAAGGCAATTAACGTTTTTAAAGGTAAGACCAGAAACAAAATTTTGTCTCCTTTAAATATTTATTTATTAATTTTAATGACTTTCGTATATCTGTTGGTATATTTATTCCATTTGACATTATATATTGAGTTTTGATTATATACGTCTATTAAATGTAAGCGGTGCTTATTTTAGACATCAATTTAATTCTAAAAGTTTTTTGAATAAAAATTTTTTTGAAATTGAAATTGTAGAAGACAAACATATTTTAATTTGTTTTGATATTCAAATTTTAAAAAATAATGCAGAATAAATAAATATCAGAAAAAAAATACCCAATTTTTTCTAATAGGAAAGAGATGGCGGATGTGTTTTAGTTAAAAAGCTTTTCTTGTTCTCTAAACATCCTAGTTGAAATTTTTGAATTCGGTGATTTTTTTGAGCAATTTGATATTGGACATTATCAGAAGGGTAACTCAAACAGAAACACAATACATTGAGTTCATTTTCTAACAGGTTGTCGTCGTTTTCCAGAATTTCAGTAATCATTGGATCAATAATGTTTAATAAATTCAAATAAGTTGTTCCGTCAAGATACCCATCGATAAAAATTGGTCCAACAATATGGTTTCCTAAAATTCCTACCCAAACATTTAATATTTGGTGGTATATTGATGACTACTATCACTCCAGTACCGACAATTATGTCTATCGACTTTCCCCTTCAAAATAAAGGTACACTCGTCAGAAGAGATTGTATGGTAGAGTCGGTGTGGGTAATTATTCAGTAACTCAATAAATTGTTCACAAAGCTGAGTCTGAGGGTTAGGACGATATTCATTCAACTGTTGCACCAGCCTTATCTTGTAAGGGTGAAATTTATGAGCTTTCACAATTCGATGAACGCTAGATTTCGGAAGATTAGATGCTCGTACTAAACTTCTTATAGATTGGCGATTATCCATCTGTAAATGTCCCATTACTGCTATTTCAATAGCTTCATTTCGGACTGGACGCTCAACTTCGAACGGAACCAGAAGTTTCCAATTCATTCATCAAATGCTTAACATACTGTTGAATTACATTTCTTTCTGGATGATTTTTATTAAAATACCTTGCAGTTAATCTAGAATTTTCTTCATTCCGATGGTATAATTTGAGAATTTCTATACTTTCTTCCATAGAATAGACCATTTTCGCCCACTTAAGTAAGTCTCAAACCCAATTATGAAGCGGAAACGAAAGACTGAAACACATTCGAGAAAGAATCTTCAAAAAAATTGTATACATTGTAATGAATTCCATGCGTTTCACAGGTTTTCCCCTCATGAACGATAAGAAAATATAATGTTTTTAAAGTAAAAACATTCAAAAACTCTAATTGTTTTGCCATCAAATAAACAAATTTGAAAATTTCAAATGTTTAGAGAACAGAAAAAACTTTTTAACTAAACCAAATCTGACATCTCCCCCTATTAAAAAAAATGTTGGGGGTTTTTGCCATGCTCAGGTGTTTTTTTCGGAACAATGTCATCATAGGATTTTTTTCTCCCTAATACAGAATTTGAAAATTACTTTTGGATTCTCCAAAACTCTTAGGTTCTTGAGTTTGGGCGGTGACGTTAAGTTCAATATTACATTATTTCGTGAATAATGATCCGATTTTAAAAATTTCAACTGGGTTGTGTACAGAACATATATAACTTTCAAACTAACAAACACTCGACATCCCTTCTCTATTCAAAAAATGTTGGTGGTTGATAACACCTTCATGAGGGTGGCTTTTTTGGTACAAACTCATGATAGAAAATCGTCCCCCTCAAAACAGAAGTTGACCTGTTTTTTTTAAATCTTCGAAAATTCTTCGTTTCTGACATCTGGAGGGGGGGATCAAATTTTCTTTGGAACACCCTGTATTATACAGGTATGGAAAAGGCAGTCGGAAACATAGGAAATTCAATGTTTATCAAGACGAGTGGAAAAATCAAAACCTCAGCGCGATGCGATGACGAATAAACGAAATAAACACTGCTCCACTGGACGTCTTGATTAACATTGAATTTCCTATGTTTCCGACTGTATTTTCCATATCTGTATATTATTTAATGTTCAATCGCAAGCTGAACGTAACCTGTAAAATTAAAACTTCATTGTGCAAATTGCTTTTTCTCCAAGTCTGCATTAGTTTACATTCAGATTACTGCATTGTAAAGTTTCAAATACACTTTCCTGCATACGTATACTCACGCCTCGTTAGAAATGCGACTGGTTCAGTCTCGGCCAAAAATTTTTTTACATTCAAGAATGGATGAAAATTTTCCCCGATAAAATCCACTGCTTTATCCAGTTCAGTTATCACCTCCACGTTTTCTTCATCATTCAATATAACTACAACGAAATAATGAAAATTGATTCGAAGACTGCATCAGTTGGTAGTACAAATACTCACATATATTCAAACTAATGTTCTGAGCATAAATTTTCGATAAAATGGAAATCATAAAGAATAAAACGAGATTCATCGGATCCATATGTTTATTTCAGAATATATTTCGAATTTCTGTTTCATTAGGTGGAATCCCCAAACTTATGTACATTTAAGTTCACTATTGAGGGATAACGGTAAAGTTTTATAAAGTAATGAATAAATCATGAGTAATGAGTAAAGAAGCTAATGTGTTTAAAATCCATTTGGTGAAAGTGACTGACAAATTAAGAATGATTCATTGGGGATAATTCATTCCATTTAACTTTATCATTCATCACACTCTAGTTTTCTATTCGTTCCAGGGAAAGTAATCAAGGGGGGCACATTTAAATGAACTATGCTGTTTATAATGTAACGACATACACGTGTTATTCATACCGCTCTTTCACCATGGTAATTTGTTTCGAGAACTTAAAGCGTAGCTTACTAGTTAACATACTAGCAGATTCGCCCAAATGCCTTGGACACTGATTGTGTGAAAGTATAAGATTAGGCCTCTTGTTTCTCGGATCTAAATCCTTTTGAATATTTGCGGGATATGCCAAAAAGGAGTTAGAGTTCATTCAAATTCATTATATCGCCTATAAAGTAGACCCCTTCCGGAATAATAATAATATTTCAGATACTGAATTGTTTCAGCCGTTACTATTTGGTAGTTGATCATAATTAAAACAAATTGTAGAAATTACTATGTTTTACTACCAAAAAATATATATTACACATTTTCTTGTGACTCGAGTTTCGGAAAATGAACTATCCCATCATCAGACAACTGAAGACCTAACAGTGGTACAATGGTATTTAAACAAAAGTGATAAATATTTTGAATATTTCAACAGATTCTCGGTAATACCTTATAGTGGTACAGAGGTTTACAATCGGAACGTGATAAAAACCGGGTTAAAAAAGAGGGGCCTTCTAACAGATATCGGAATGTCGGCAATCGACAAAGAAGGTTGTTAAACAGATGGTACCATTTAAATATCTCAAATAATTTTTGGGGTTACATAGCTCCGTAGTCATTCATTATTTTTACATTATTTTGTTGTATATCTCAAATATTTGGATTTAAAAAGCTCCATACAGTCATTCATTATTTTTTACATTATTTTTATTGTGAACGAATTCGAAAATTTCAATAATCAAGTTTCTTTTTTTTTTAATCTACATGTAAAATTTTCTTGAGATTTTCTTTTGTCGGAAGGAATTACTGTTTTTGGAAGAATGTGTGGCAAAAGTTGAATTTTTGTTTACTTTTCATTAAATTCATTTTACTACTCTGTCAAGAAAGTACCGGGAATTTTCAATTAAAACAACATTTTTACATTTAATCGTCAAAATTTATTGGGTCGCCTTCAAAATAGGCTCCATTTGGTCCAATACATCTATGCCAACGGCACTTCCAATTATCGAAACATTTTTTATAGGCGCTTTCCGGGATGGACTTTAGCTCTCGCGCCGAATTTTGTTTTATGGCTTCAATCGACTCAAAACGGGTGCCACGAAGGGGCAATTTTAGTTTTGGGAAGAGGAAAAAGTCGCAGGGAGCCAAATCCGGCGAATACGGTGGTTGCTGAAGCACGTTTGTTGAGTTTTTGGCGAGAAAGTCAGTCACAATCGTAGCTCGGTGAGAAGGCGCGTTATCGTCATGCAAAATCCCTGAGTTGTTCGCCTACAAATTTGGCCGCATCTTACGGATACGCTCACGCAAACGTTTCATAACGCCTAGGTAATACTCCTTGTTTACCGTCTGACCCTCTGGAACGAATTCGTAGTGCACCACGCCACGGATATCGAAGAAAACAATGAGAATCACCTTCATTTTCGAGCGGCTTTGGCGTGGTTTTTTCGGTTTCGACTCATTTTTTGCCACCCATTCCGATGATTGCTGGCTTGTTTGCATATCGTACTCGTAGACCCAGGTCTCATCACCAGTTATAATGCGTTCCATGAATGTAGAATCGGAATTACAGCGATCCAGCATGTCTGAAGCAACCTGTTCGCGATGACGTTTTTGAAGAAAATTCAGGTCTTTCGGTACGAGTCGTGCGGCCACCTTTCTCATGCCCAAAATATCAATCAAAATCGTACGTGCGGACTCGTGGGATATCTTAAGATCATGTGCTATCTCTCTCAAGCTGGTACGACGGTTTTCCAGCACCCTTTCCTTAATTTTATCGACGTTATCTTCGATCGAAGCCGTCGATGGGCGTCCACTTCACGACCGTCCTTGAAGGCTCTGTACCACTGATATGCACGAGTTTTCGATAGAGCATTATCACCAAAGGCCTTTTGCAACATTTTCAATGCATCGGCACACGAAAATTCATTTGCAACACAAAACTTCAAACAAATTATTTGCTCAACGTAATCACCCATAGTAAAAATCGGCACGCACTCTGACATCGACTGACTTAATCAGCTGTTGCAAACACACTAGTTGACAGATCCCGCTCAAGCTTGGCATAGTAATTAAGGACAGTGGTACCAACCTAGGAAAAAAAATTTTACCTGCCTCATTGCCCCGCCAGATTTAAATCGATAATTCCCGGTACTTTCTTGACAGAATGTATGTTCGTTGAAAAAGGTTTTAAACAGATGTTACTTTTTAAATATCTCAAATATTTTCGATTTACATAGCTCCGTACAGTCATTCATTATTTTTACATTATTGTTATTGTAAACTAATTTGAAAATTTCAACAGATTCTAGATAATCGAGTTTCTTCCCTTTTGATTCTACATGTAACATTTTAAGATTATCTATTGTGGGAAAGGAATGACCGTTTTCTAGACTATGAGTGGCAAAAGTAGAATTTTTTTTATTTTTCCTGAAACTCATTTTATGTTCGTTGAACCTCGTCTTGAAGGAACGCCCTGTTTGTACTATATATTTATTACTGCACGTAGAACAAGATAACTCATAAACTCCTGATTTGTGTATGTTTGGAGTAGGGTCCTTTGCGTTAAATAATAACGATGATCATTTAAGACATATACAGGTGTCCTAACGAAAGTTGACCCCCTAGAAGCCATAAACGAAGAATTTTCGAAGATTTTAAAAAACAGGTCAACTTTTGTTTTGAGGGGAACGAATTTCCATCCTGAGTTTGTTCCGAAAAAACCACACCCATGAAGATGGCATCAACTCCCAACATTTTTTGAATAGGAAAGAGATGTCGAGTGTTGGTTAGTTTGAAAGTTATTTATGTTCTGTACACAACCATGTTGAATTGTTCAAAATCGGTTCATCATTCACGAAATAATGTAATATCGAACTTAGCGTCAAAAGGTGATGTGAACGGACAGTTGAACCGCCAAAACTCAAGAACCTAAAAGTTTTGAAGAATCCAAAAATAATTTTCAAAACCTATATTAGGGAGAAAGAATTCCTGTGATGACATTGTTCCGAAAAAACCACCTAGGATGGCAACATTCTTTGAATAAGGAGGAGGTGTTGAAAGTGGTTTAGTTGAGAAGTTTTTTCTGTTCTCTAAACATCGCAGTTGAAAATTTTAAAATTTTTTTAATTAATGGTAGAACAATTTGAGCTTTTGAGTGTTTATACTTTAAAAACATTCGATTTTTTTATCGTTCATGATGGGAAAATGTGTGAAACGCATGAAATTCATTACAATGTATACTATTTTTTTGAAGATTCTTTCTCAAATGTGTTTCAGACTTTCGTTTCTGCATTATATTTGAGTTTGAGACTTACTTAAGTGGGCGAAAATGGTCTATTCTATGGAAGAAAGAATATAAATTCTCAAATTATACTATCGGAATGAAGAAAATTCTAGATTAACTGCAAGGTATTTTAAAAACAATCATCCAGAAAGAAATGTAATTCACCAATATGTTTATGATGAATAAATTGGAAACTACGGGTTCCATTTAGAATAAGGAACACGAAGTTGAGCGTCCAGTCCGAAATGAAGCTATTGAAATAGCAGTATTGGGACATTTAGAGATAGATAATCGGTAATCGAAAAAAACTTTAGCACGAGCATCTAATCTTCCGAAATTTAGCGTTCATCGAATTGTGAAAGCTCATAAATTTCACCTTTACAAGATAAGGCTGGTGCATCTGTTGAATGAAGATGATCCGGACCGTCGGACTCAGTTTTGTGAACAATTTAGTGAGTTACTGAATAATAACCCACACCGACTCTACAATACAATCTTTTCTGACGAGTGTATCTTTATGTTGAATGCAGAAGTCAATAGACATAATTGTCGGTACTGGAGTGATAGACATTTATTCAAGGAGACGCATACACAAATTCCCCAAAAATTAAATGTTTGGGTAGGAATATTAGGAAACCATATTATTGGACCAATTTTTATCGATGGAAATCTTGACAGAACAACTTATTTGAATTTAAGAGACGACATTATTGATCCAATGATTACTGACATTCTGGAAAACGACGACAACTCACATTTCAGCAGGATGATGCACCGACACATTTCGATATCCGTGTTCTACAAGTTTTAAACGAACGTTATCCAGGACGTTAGGTTGGCAGGAGGGCTCCTATAGAGTGGCCAGCAAGATCACCCGATCTATCGCCATTAAATCTTTTTGTGGGGACATTTGAAGTCCAAACTCTATGCAACTCTACCTGAAAATCTTGCAGAACTGCGACAAAGAATCATCATGGAATGCCATTTACTGATATCAGACAAAGGAGAATAGTGTGAATACTCACTGCCTGTCGATACTGCCGCAGAAGTATTTTTAGAAATCTTTGAGCAGCGCGAGTAGCAATGAAAGTGGCTGAGTAAATCTAGGTTATAAACCAAGCACTTGAAGATATAAATACATGCTAGTGTTCGAATACCCTTTTCTACAAGTCAAACTGCAAGGGGGCTTCTGAGTAACATTGAAGATCATGCGCAAGATTCTTTTCTGGATCAAAAATAACCTACCAACATCAATGGAGCTCCCTCAGAGCATGATATTGTAAGATAATTGGCTGTATACTAGACTATAGTACACATTGATAATTGCACTTAAGGGAATCGAGTTCTTCGATGGGAAATTTGGAGTGCTATGCTGATGAAATTATGTCATTCAAATGGCAAATAACAAGCTTTCGCTCAAAATTCTTCAGTGTGAGGTGAACACACTGAGTTTTTCATCATGAGAGAATTGGAACGACACCAGTCAACGAAGCATCAGTCAACTGTCGACATAGTTCCTGCAGGTCATCAAAGGTCCGAACAGTGACCAACATCGAGGTATCGTCTGCAAAAAATAATATTCTAATTGACATTATTGAAGAGAAATAATCAGGAAATCAGCCATCATTGTCCTTAGATTACCAGGTAAGTGAATAATAGAAACAGGAATGGTCTTCGAACAGAACCTTATAGGACTCTAAAGTTCAATTCCTGTTCATCAGAAATAAAGTCATTTACATGGACGGAGATTTTTACACCCTTTAGATAACTGATCTAAATCAGGTTATCCTGATTCAGTTTCCTGGCCGACTTGGACACAGACTGAATCTTCGTATTCAAGTGAGAAAGCACGATGATCTCTAATAAAAGCTTCGAAGGATCGTGGGTGGTATTAGCAAAAGTCCAAAAGCTCCCTACCACAGATTACTGAAGACTACGTAGTTGGGAGACTCCCTTACTAAAAGCGTGAAACAAGTTTGTCGCTTTTTTGTAGCGACTAGTGTATGAAACAAATTGAACTAATGAAAACTGTATTACTTACTCTGAAGAGAACTGCGTTACCTGAGCTTATAGAAAACTGCATTACCGACGCTTGACGCGAATATTTGAATGTTCTTCTTTCTAAGGATAAAATTAAAGCAAGTGTTCAGAGATTACTATGTTTTACTAGACAAACATTGAAATATTTACATTCAGACACCGGTACAACAAATGCATTTAAATTTTTTGGTTGTACACCATAGTTATTTCCAAAATCTTGTTTAAATCTCCAAACTCACTATTTTAATAACATAAACATGTTTAAACAATAATTATTTATTCATTATAAAAAATGAAAATCATTAGATTACCAAAAGATATAAAATTAAATTATTTATTCTGAATGACATTATGAAAAGTACAACGTCAGAACTTCTATTCTTCAATCCGTGAGTGCGAATATAAGTTAAAAAATTTTCAAGGTAATATTGAATAAAAGCCCCAGTCACGATATAGCTATAATTATTTTAATCCAAAAGTTCGCAACCTGTGTTCCTTGCATTACGTCAGTGCTCTTCTTTTTTATAATTAAAATAAAGTCCACATCAACAAAGTCGCGGGCATTAGCTAGTCCATAATAATAGGCAGAAAGCTGACTACTATATTAGCGTCCTCTAATATGCAATAGCTAAAGCTGGTATGGCAGTATTGTTAGGATTGCGAAATGAAGTTAGCCACACCTGAAACGTTAGTTCGCTAGTCGATAAAATAATTTGAAAATTATAGTTATTTTTAAAAGGAGCTTGATTCCACTTAAAAAAAACGATTAGATTTACATGCTTTGGTCCTTACGTGTATTATGACATTTAAATACTCTTCTATGACTTATCAAACGTAACCTTAAAGTCCAAAGCCCTTAACAAGTACTCAATCAAAATATTAGAAATGTACCCTTGTTGATCCCTTCATTAGTACTTTCTAATAAATATGACTTTATCACGAAACAATGGAATACTAAGAAGCTTTGCTTTGGGAAAACGTTTATTCAACGTAAGTAATTACGTAATATTCTTCATCAATATCATTTTTAACTGCAATCTTTCTACTTAATATACATAAAAACGGCCCTTGTATTGCTGTTTGAAATCTGCAAATCATTGAGTATTATGTTGCTGTTGTTTGTAGGTCCAAACAAAGTTCCTCAAATTTAGATAATATTCCAAATGTCATTATCAAAGTTCTGTTTAAAACTAGTTTTTACAATATACAATATTACATATAGTTAGTGTTATAATAATTACTATTAATTGATATGTGAATAAAAATGGAATATCATCTTATAGCTCAGCATAACAGCAATTAGGGTATGTTAAAACTTTTCTTAATGTTGAATTTTCTAAAAGATGAGTTAATACTCAAAATAATCTTGATTTTAAACAAAATAATTATAAACATGTTCATTATTTACAAGGTTCATAGACCTCAAAGTTCTTCAGTAGAAGAAGCAGTATTTCTAGAGAAAACTAACGCAGTGCCTGTTATCACTCTTGTCAGAGATGAAGTTGACTTGATTGGGCCTCCTGATCCAATATCTAATTTGAGACCAATCATTAGGAGAATCAGTGCTGTAGAAACAAAGCTACAAGAACAATTGAGATGTTTACAGGATGCTACTCATCTATGGAACCACAACTTTTGGGCAGATCATAATACTAAGTTTTTGAAGGTAGGTTGAATATCATTATTCAGAATTGTGTGGCTTTATTACGTTAAAAAAAATTCTAACATGTTGTTATGATAAACTAATTTCGGCTCAGATGAGAACCTTAGGTGCATGTACCACATGATCTGGATATTTTTACTCAGAATGGTTTCTTAAATTGAGGATTCTATGGATATTTTGTTTTTCAGAATAAACTCATGTTCGATTTCTCATTTATTCTTTCAGGAAAAGCAGAAATTTATTGACATGAGACAAATTCCTGGTGAAGAACGCAATAATTTATCAGCAGAAGAAATGAGTGTGTTTTATAAGAAATTTCTCGATGAGCATTGGAAAACTCATATAGAATACAATTTTGCATGGTACAAAAAAAACTTTGATCTTTTAATTTTAGCTCTCAGGGTTAATATAGAAAAGTTTATACCTAGAGTTATATAGAAGCAATTGTGAAATAGATACTTACCGATGTAATTTAATACAGCATAAGTATTAATGTAATAGATTTACCAAAGTATTTTGGAAAATTTGAATGTTGTTTTTTTGCCAAGTTTAATTTTAAGAAATATTTTCAAATCATTAATTCGGTTAAATTGAATTGTTTTGCTGAGGGAATATTCTAATGAATATTTTCAATGCATAATGTTTTTATTGAATCCTTTTTTGTGTGGAATATTTGAGAAATTAAGGAGAAAAATACTTCCCCAGTAAGAATTTTTTTTCTTTAAAAAATTTGTTGCAAAATGTAGGTGTTATTGTATCAGGTAAATGCTATATCATGTTTCTACGTATGTACTGATACATATTATGTCAGACTAATAGAGGCAGTTTAGTATATTCTTGAAAATGTTCTGAGTTTTTTATTGTTATTATAATACAAGATGCTACAGTGATAGCGAATAACCTTATTTAATATTATTTGATCTCTTCCTGACCCAAGATTACTTTTGGGCCTCGTTTTTTGTCTTCTTGCAACATCCGCTTTGCTATGTCTCAATGGTTTGATATTAACTACTTTATTTCAATATTTCACAATTAAATGTTCAGTATTGTCACAAAAATACGAGGAAATTTGTTGATGATTAACAAAATCTACTTCAGACTCTCTGGTAAAGAATTCCTCCATGTTGTTTGTATAGATCTTCAAAATTAATTTCTTTGTTGGCTGTTTGAACTTTAGCACTGTTTACTCCTCAAATCTGAAGGAATTGTTCCCGTTCCCTAGTTATTATTGTGGTCTTGCCTCTTATCTTAATTTCATGTGTGTTAACTCAATAGGATTTTAAGAAATAAGATAATTTTTGCTCCTTCAATAAATATGAAATTAATAATTGCAACAAATGTTTTTTAAATTAGAGAGAATTTGTATTTGAGTTTTCAGTTCCATTTTCGATAGGTAAAAAAATCAAAATCTTTTTTCTTTGAGAGAACGTTATTTCGTCGTAAATTTTATTGTTTTAAAATCTTATTATCTTTACATCCGCGGAAGAAAATCTCATAGATGACTAAGTTAGTCACACTCAAAGGATTTCATAGGAATTACAAAGATTATGGTGTATGAGAATTTCTGTAGAATACAGAGGCAGCTTGTTGCTGAACAGAGGGAGATTGTAATTTAACAAGTTTGTATTGTTCGTGGTTAAACTGTTGTGGTATATCAGGTCTTACAAGATGTTCACATGAATTTCAAGAAAGAATTGATCATTGAAAAACCCGTTCATAATTTATAAAATATCAAGGAAAAACTTTCTACATTCATTGACATGAGATAACAATATATTTTGTTAAGAAATCTGCAAGAACTGATCATTTAAAAATGGTGAAAAGTCAGGAGCTTTTGCGCATTTCTTCATTTTACCCACGACCCTCATGTAATTTTGTATTGCCTTCTTGTCGTTATTTTACATCTAAATGATCAATTTAAATTAGATGTTAGGATTGTTGCTATGTTTTGGTAAGTTATATTCATAGATTAACGAGACTCTCGCTATGGTTATATTATTACTGAAGAGATCCACATATTTCAGTAAGAGAAATTAGGCGGGAAGAACCACCTAGGGAATTTTATGCCTACTTGTCATTGTCGATGCCAGGTTGCCAGGAGTAAGTGTCTACGGTCGCTTCGTACTAGTTCATACAATTGTGCGCGTGTGTAAACATAACCCCGGAGAGGAGCGATTCCAGAGTTTTTGTGGGAATATTCGGATGAAGAGTGTCCATTTTTCTTTGTTAGAAATAGAACGTTATTGTCCATTGTTCATTGAAAGTTAAGGATGGACACAAAGGGAAGTCGACTAAGCTGCTCTCACATGTAAGGTTATTGTATTTTATTTAATTACCTGAGGTCAACGTGATTGTTATTTGTATCGTGTATTCTTTATTCATTTGACTTTTTTGATGTTCCAGCAATGGGCGATCTGTTTACTTTGATCTGAATTGCCCATTTAACATATTTCATCCATGTAAGCGTCTTTATCTTCATTTCATTTATTTGAATCTATAGGTAGTTAACAATGGTACTTTGTTTGAGAATTCCGAATGTTTAGAGTGAATGAAAAGTAGATCCACAATTAGATACTGAGACAACAACTTCTGTGTCTTCAGAATGCCTCACAAGGCTTTCCTGAACGACTATATCATTAGATATAAATATTATAATAAATAGGTAGTTGAATAACTGACACCACAACCTCTGTGTCTTCAGAATGTCGCAACAAGACATTCCTGAACAACAATATTTTGCGCCCAGATTATAATAATCGAATTTGTAGGTGTATGAATGGGGAATTCCTGTCCAAAGGGTCATTGTTAAAGTAACTCGAAAATCTTTGTCCCTATTGCCATGTTATCTGTGTATTCACTCAATTGAATCCTGTATTTACCTTTGCTTGCACACTATGTTTTAGGTTATTAGAAAGGTTGTCGATCTCTGGAACCTTTATTTTATGAATAAAGAGGGGGGTAGGGTTGAAGGACGTATGTGAGATGAAGAGGGGTCAAGGTTTTTATCCCTGACCCTTTTTGTCTTAAAACGCAGCATCGCTCTCATACATCGAGTCAGGTGCGGGACCCTGCCTTCCAAAACCAAATATTGTATTTTTACTTCACCTCGCATTCTGTACTTTCCGTCACTGTTCTCTTTCATGTGTAACAACGTCCTATTCTCCCGCTACTAGATGATCACGATAGAAAGGTATATGGGTTTTCATTAGAAATCTCCAAGTACGGAACAGTACAATGATTATATTAAAGGTTTTATATAGTTGATTCCTCCTCAACCACCCTAAAGTAGGTGGGTGGTGTGGATCGTGAAATTCGGAACACATAGTGAGATAGGGGGTCAGTAAGGCGTGACAAAGGCAGTCAAGCAAAAAACGGTAATTGGAAGGTTTAGACGTTAAAAAAGGAAGCTTTCGAGATTAAAGTTCTGGATGTTCAGTAATAGTACCGCCGATTTATATTAGAGACTTAAGGCGTTTTGCTATTTGCGTAAATACCTGTATAAATTACATAAGCTGTTTTAATTGATAGAGAGAAGAGAGAATGAAGTAGAAGTGTTAGGCGTTTGGAAATCAATCAAACCGCTAGATAGTTGATAAACAAGCCTACATATATTTTTGAGACAATGCAGTATACTAAATGGTGAATTTCTTCAAAAACAATATTATCTCTTTCTAGTCCAAGATCATGAAATCTTTTAACTAAGCCATCACCCCCAACTTCACTATCAGTAGTCACTATGAGAGTCACTGATAAACAATTAAGAACAACCTAATATTTTCTGTGATCCTGATCTTTTATCTGTCATTATTGCTAGACAGAATGTGGTCAGAATTTGCTATAGCTTTAACGTTGTTGTTTCAATTTAAAGAGGTGATAACTGAGGATGAAAGTACGATTCGAAATGTACAAGTTAGTCACTTAGTGAACATTACTGCTTATATCGTGAAGGCAAAATACAGAATAACTTTCAAGAACGTAGGTCTTCATCCAATAGACCGGTATATCTTTGAGCTTGAAGATGGCGTATCATTTGCTTTTTTCGAGAATTCGAAAAATGAATCACTTTCATATAATGAGGCAAGAAAAAATAATTTCACGGTTTTCAATGTGAATTTGAACCGATCCGTACATCCTCAAGAAGAATACATGTTGAGGATTAAGTTGATATTCCCCTCAAATTTGGTTCCCGCAACAAAATTTAGCAAATATGATGAGGAGCATTCCTTCCTCTGGAGAGGCAATAGTGTCTTCTATTCCCGGTACTATACGAAGAGTTATCGTTTAATGTTCGTAACAGATCCGATATTCAACAGAAATATAACAATGTCAATTATGTACGATTCTTCAGTAAAGGATATGTACATTTATTATGCACAAAATATAAGTCCGTACCAATTTAAAGAAATGATTCTGACATTTACAAGTCCAATACCTTTGTTCAGAGTGAAACAGTTGTTGCGTAGTATTTATGTGTCCCAATTTGGGAGAATTCTTGTGGAAGATCAGGTTGCTGTGGAAAACGCAGGTAAGTTCCATGTGAATATTTTTCAGTTTCTAACACGCAGAATCTAATATATCGATTGTTTTTATCAACTTTTTTAGACTTTTTCTTTTATATAAACTCAGTCGAGAATGTTCCAGGAATTGATCATTTAAAAAGGCTTCTTAAATGGATTGATAAAAATATGTTTGTCGCTAAGTTGACGCCATCGTCTTCTGGATGCGAAGCTTGAGCGTCATCAGTCATTTAGTTCCTTAAGAGTGCTGTATTTTTTTGAATTCATCCCAACTTTGTTTTGCGATTTTTACAATGGATAAAAATTTCGAACACAGAGTCTGTTTTGAATTTTGCATTGCAAATGGAATTTCGTGTTCGAAAAGGCGAAAGGTGAATTGCCTTATCAAAAACACTTGCATATGATTGCAAAAAAAGCGAGTCAAAATTCATAAATTGTGTAGGTGATGTTGATAGTCCTTTTCCGATTATCGGGGTGTTGTGTACTTGATATTATTGCCAGAAGGTGAGAGAAAAATTATTCGAGTGTCATGTGGCGTTTGAGAGAGAATGTTCGTCGAAAAATACCAGAAAACCTCAACCTCTGAACCCTAAACATATTCTTCAACCCTGCAGTTTCATTTATTCGATAAAATTAAGGTTACACACATATATCCTAAAACACAAAGTGCAACCAATTGTAAATATAGCAGTCAAGTGAGTAAATTCACAAATAACTTGACAATAGGAATATGTATCAAAGAATCTTCGAGGTAATTCAAACAATGATGAGGAATTTCCCATTTATTTATCCACTATCTAATTACCAGTTCATTATAAATATCGACGCATTAAATGGTCAAAAATGTCTTGTATGATATATCCCGTGGCACTTGGTTGTAGTCGTAGATTTAACTACTTATATGTTATAATACGTAGAGTTTTTTTCAGGTCCAAAGTTACGTGGTCCCTACTTCAATACACAGTCCGATTATTGGATGTATACACACCTTCCTAAAACTGCTGAAAATATAAAATTGTTTGACATCTTAGGATTTAATTTCAAAACTTTAGTTAAAGAAGATGAAACCTATAAAACTTTAAAATTCATTCCGAGATATTCACTACGTCAAGGAGGCTGGAAAACAGCGTATATTCTCCAGTACCAGGTTCCCATATACGAGTATGTATTCAGGGATAGCATGGAATTCCATCATCTTAAAATTCGGGTGTTGGACCATATTCTGAACGACGTTCTGGTCGAAGATGCGGACATAAAGATAGTTTTTCCAGATGGTGCCACAGTCGTTTCAGTTATTGTTCCTCCCGGATTTGAAAAACGAAATAATACTGACATTGATATGAATTTGAGTATATTAGGAAGGCAGACAGTGAACTTGAATGGTAAAATGCTTTTGGAAGAACACATAAATGATGTTATCATTAAATATCGGTTTTCCTTAATCAATTTTTTTTCTATTCCATTCTGTGTAATTTCTTTAGTGGAGTGTATTTTCTTTGTGATAATTGTGTGGAGAAGATACTCTGAGAAATTCTGTCTATAGATCGTTATAATTTCTGGAAATTATTTGTATTGAATAAAATATGAAAAATCGATTTTATTGATAATTTTTCTTAGTATGCTCGGATGAACTTAACAGACTTCAATTTTCTGTAATTTCACTATTTCGAATTCGACATTATACATTTGTAGCGGCATATATAGTGTAGATAGCTCAGCGGGAGAGCATCGGACTCGTGACCGGGAGGTCCGGGTTCGAATCCTGTTCAGGTGGAAAAGAAATTTTTCAGTTGGACGGGTGTCTGCCACCATTTCACTGTTGGGTAAAAAATTAACAGTGCTGTGATCTAACGTGGCGCAAGATCGCAGTAACAAAGCCTACACAGAACACAACTGAACTCCTAACTCGCACAAGCTGAAAAAGCTTCTGAGGGATCTTCACAGAAGATCTAGGAGTATCAGGATAATCAGGATATGGCTCAACTCCTTTAGCATCTCTGGAAATCTGCTCTGCTCTGTCGCAGCTTTCCGACGTTCCATATAGAGGGTGCTACCACTCTCCAATGTTCAATCTACTGTACTCTCCGGCTTCTAGTCGAGCAGCATGCTAGTGTTCGATACCGCTGTTCCAAGTGGAACAAGGTTAATAGGCGTCATTGGCTGGCTAGCACCCAATAACCAATCTGAAGTGGGTGCAGGCTGGAACGAGACGTCTACCTTCCGCTTCCTAAAGAACTTCAAGTTCAATAACTTTGCCCTCTTGAATATTTTATATGAAACGGTCTTTTTGTTTAAAAAACTCCCAAAATTGAAAATATCCTGCATATACTGCCAAACAGTATCAAGAATGTTTCTTTGACCTCTTGTTTGCGGAGGTATATGTTTCGTTTTAACTAAACATATGGATTCTTCCGATCGACCATTGGGTGCAGGCGTGCCAATGATGCCTGTGGGTATTGTACCGCAGTTGAAATAAAGGTATGGAAGGCTACTTGAAGCCACAGAGGACATACGCAGTCAGTAGATTTAAAATACATAAAAAATACACAATGTATACAAAAATCAATATTTTATTGTTACAATATGTAAACTTTAAAAAATTCAACAAATACAGTTTAAAATTGAAATAATATATTAAATTTATTTATAAATAAATATATAGATATAAACTCTTTGATCAAGTCATCTTTTCCTGATATCTCATAACCTTAGCTTTCAGTCCATTTTTTCTTTCTTTGGTTTTCACTATGGATGATTTGTTTTCAGATTCTTTTTTCTTAATCTCTTGCATCCTGAAAACAAATAGATTTGAATCATCTATATATATATATATATATATATATATATATATATATATATATATATATATATATATATATATATATATATATATATATAAAAGATAGTCGTATTAGTTACACTATTTATAACTCAAGAACGGCTGTACCGATATGGCTGAAAATTGGTGGGTAGGTAGCTTAGAGCCAGGAGACGGACATAGGATACTGTTTATGCCGTTCGACAGCGTTCCCGTGTGACTTGAAATAAAACGTCAGTCACTATAAAACATGGTATAACAAAAAAGAATCAGACTTGGAATAACAAAACGCAAATGACAGCCACGTAATGGACGTATGGATGACAATTTGATTTTTGAAAGAAATCAATATTAAAACTATTTCTATTAAATAAATAATTAACAATCATAATGTAATGATGGAGCCATTGCCCATTCAAATAAAAAGTGAAGTGAACTATAAAACGCGGTATAACAAAAACGCATCAGATTTGGAATAACAACACGCAAATGACAGCTAAGTAATGGATTTATGGTTATAAATTTGATTTTTGTAAGAAATCAATATTAAAACTATTTATATTAAATAAATAACAATCATAATGTAATGATGAAGCCATTGCCTATTTAAATAAAAAGTGAAGTGAACTGTAAAAGGTGGTAAACCAAAAACGCATCAGACTTGGAATAACAAAACACGCATCTAGAACAGCTAAGTAATTTTGTCTATGAATGAATGGTTGAAAATTTGAGTTTTGAATCACCAGGAATTAGATTAAGTAGTTCAAACGAATGTACCCCTGTTGAATTCCCAACAAAAGGAAGTTTATGATACTTTAATGAAGGCAATCGATGATGAAAATGGTGGTTTATATTTCCTAGATGCCCCTGGTGGAACTGGTAAGACATTCCTCATGTCAGTACTTTAAGCCACTGTTCGTCGAGATCCAACATAGCAGTTGCAGTTGCTTCTTCTGGAATAGCAGCCACATTGTTAGAAGGATGCCGTACGACTCATTCAGCATTAAAATTACCGTTAAATTTTCAAACTATTGAAGAACCAACGTGTAATATTGCAAAACACTCAGCAATGGCCAAAGTTTTATCGGCATCGAAAATCATCATCTGGGACGAATGCACAATGGCGCATAAACGTGCATTAGAAGCACTTAACCGAACATTGAAACATTTACGCCATAACTCGAGATGTTTTGGAGGAGCAATGATTTCACTGTCTGGCGATTTCGGCCAAACACTGCCAATAATTCCAGATCTACGGCTGCCGAAGAAATAAACGCTTGCCTCAAATCGTCGAATCTATGGCGCTAGGTGAAGAAACTGCAACTGACAACAAACATGAGAGTTGCATTGCTTGATGATACATCTGCTGAAGAATTCTCTGAGCAATTGCTGACTATCGGTAATAGTCAAGTACCTGTTGATGAATCGAGCGGATTGATATCATTTCCAAATAATTTCTGTAATTTTGTCTCATCAAAAGACGAACTTATCAACAATGTATTTCCAAACATTATTTCTAACTACAAAAATAATAAATGGTTGAGTGAGCGATCAATTTTAGCGGCTAAGAATAAAGATATAGATGACCTGAACTACATAATTCAAAATAAGATCATTGGAACAATGTATTCATTCAAATCTTTTGACTGCGTCACAAATGAAGATGAAGCCACCAACCAATTGAATTTTTAAACTCCCTAGATGTGCCGGGCTTACCACTGCACAATTTACGCCTAAAGGTTGGCTCCGTAGTAATCATGCTTCGAAACATGAACCAACCAAAACTGTTCAACGGTACGCGCTTGGTGGTTAGAAAATTGATGAACAATGTAATTTACGCGACGATACTGAAAGGAAATTTCAAAGGTGAGGAAGTTCTCATTCCGAGGATTACGATGATCCCAACCGATATGCCGTTTGAATTTAAAAGACTTCAATTTCCGATCCGTCTTGCATTTGTCATGACCATCAACAAATCACAAGGCCAATCCTTAAAAGTTTGTGGTTTGAATCTAGAACATCCATGTTTTTCCCATGGTCAATTATATGTGGCATGTTTACGGGTCGGAAGAAATTATATGTGGCATGGTCACGGGTCGTAAGACCATCTGCGTTGTTTGATTTTGCGCCTGATAATAAAACAAAAAATGTCGTGTATCACTAGGTACTTCAGTGAAGAGCAACCTATGTACTAAAATACAGAAACAATAATGAATGATTAATGTAGGTACTTGATTTTTTTTGTATTTTTTAATAAAAAAAAAACTTCATAAATTAAAAAAACTGCTTATTTATTGCCTTTAAGGCGGAACAGAGTTCGCCGGGTCAGCTAGTATAGATATAAATATAGGGGATTTAATCATTTTTCGTAGTTCAGAGATTAAACTTTGTGTTTTTGCATTATTTCTTATGTGTATACGCTTCTTCTTTGGGATTTTGAATAAATACAATTTCGGGTCCAATCCTATCTTTCTTTTAAGGCTGCAAATTTCAAGTCTAAGTTCTTTCGAAAGTTATCGTGCTATGCAAGATGTTTAGTAGAAGATACGGACTTCTCCAGCCATATCGTTACCACCGATAAAACTTATACTCGACTGCTTTTTGAAAATTTTCCTACTATTTCCGGGGATTGGGGAGAATTCATCGCTTTGCAACGACAAGGCGACATAATTCATATCCACCGATCCACGTCTAGTGCTGATTACGTAGGTCTATTACAATGATGGAAAGACAAAATGGAAATAATTTTTTCTTGAAAAATCTACTTTTCACTGATAAGTCATCATTTTATTTGAAAAAGAAACATAATATGTAATCGATATATAATCGTTGTACGATATTTGGTCCTGAGTGTATTTTCACTATAAATTGACCCCCCTTTAACTTTATTACAGATGAAGATACAAAAAAAAGTTATTCACAAAAGTTGTACGAAATCAACTGAATTTATTCAAAATGATTCCACAAAATGGAATATATAGAGGTGGACAAGATATTGAGTGCAACTTTATTTTTTCAAATGGACCACCTGTATATTTCTACTATTGGCTAGCTATTTCTCTCATGATTACGAATATATTTGCATGTATTGCTCTACCTTTCTCATTTTGAGAACTACAAAGTCTCAAATTTGAAGAACCACCTGGCAGGTTCATTAATCGGTTGTCAAGTGGTAGGCTGTGCTAAATCAACAAACGACAATGCAAACAATATGATACACGTTGATAGTTGAAAAACCCAGTACATGTTATTGTTTCAAAACGAAACAAGTGTAAGCACTTATCGCCTTTTTCGCTTCTTTATTGGGATTATCAGAATTAAAAAATATTATTATTATTATCTGAGTTACTTACTTCTCTTTTTCCATTCTTATCAATTCTTTCTTAAATATATCCTTAAAATCTATGCAGAAACTGAGCCACAATTCGAAAAAAGAATTCGGGGGAAATGTTTCCAGCGTTCCCGTTTTTGGTACAAAAAGATAAAATTTCATAGTCTGCTCGAATTTTGATCTGCATTCCTCCAAATTTTCATGTTCTTGAGTGAGTTGTTTCTTTGAGTGTTCCATGAAAGTGGCCATTTTATCTTTGAATGGCTGCAAATTTTCGGGATGTGAATTTTCGATGACTTTAGTAGATTTATTTTCGCAAGCTGAAAAAAATATTACTTCATCAAAAGACTGTTATACGTCACTTATCATGAATGAATCATAGATGCTTCCTGAAATGTTGTACTTATGTTATATTCATCAAAAAGAAGCATATTTGGGTTTTACAGAAATATCGGATCCTATAACTTCTAAACGAGGCTGAATTTTTACAGTCTGTTCAATGAATACACTGCGTTTTTCATATTTCATTCAAGGATTCATTTTTTAAATAATCACTCCTTATATTAGTCCTAACAGTTAAATATTTCGAATTGTAAGCAGAGAGAATCATCATAATCATATTCTAATTGAAATAATGCTGCATCAAATATTTCTAACAATTTTCTTTGTTTTCTATATATCTCTGTATATTTTTAAGTGTTGTTGGTTTCTCTAAGACATTTTGATTTAATTTTTTTAAATTGAATAAATTATGTAGAGGTTGTGCAAAATATTTCTGGTTTTATATTTACAATTAGATATTTATCCTTATGAAGAATTAACTCATTAAATTTATCTTTATTCTTATATGGTAACTGACAAAGAAACTGCAACACCCAGAAGGATCTGTTTAAATTTTAATTTTTTTTGGTAAAACATAGATATAACATAAATTTGGAGAAAAAATCGTGAAGGTCTTTTGATGTAAGCATTTTTTGTTACTTAAAGATGTAGTCGGTTTTTGCAAATTTTTTAAATTTTACAACAAACCAGCTGTTTGAGGAGACCCAAAGTCGATGTTTAGTTGTTGTTAAAATGCCTAGAGCACTTGTACGTGGAATTCATCGCCAACTAAGTGAATTTAAAAGAGGTCGAATTATTGGTCTACTGGAGGCGTGGTTGTGATTTCGAGAAATCGCTAACCGTAAGAACAGAAATCCAACTACTGTTATGAGATGTTGTCAAGCGTGGTTTGATAATGCCCAAAATCGAAAAAGAGTAGGCACCGGAAGTCGAAGGGGCACAAATGGAGTTCAAGATGGACCTCTAATACTTATGGCTATTAGAGACCGATTTGCGACAACTCGATCTTTGGTTGATGAGTGGTTAGGAGAACAAGGCCATCCTGTAATTCAGAGCAGTGCACACGACAGTCACTGAGTGTATAAAACACTCTCTACTGACGGTTTAGCATGGTATCATCATTGCCGTTCCCGATCCCAAATCATTCGACATGCCAAGAGTTCAGACGTTGGACAGCATCAGCGGCGGAAGAAGAAACCGCCAAGTAATTGACTCTAACCCGGCAGAAGTCGGATAAGATGAGATCAGACAGATCGCACAGAGAAAACACGCTGATCCGCAGATCCTGAAATAGAGGACAGTAGACGAAGTATGTGGTCACTAGTTTGTAAGTGACCACATAGACAGGAATCATCCCCGACAAGACCCAGCCTGAAGAGGTTTGCCCTGAATGGGCCATGACCTGAAATAAAGCAAGCCAGTGGAAAAGCTGGTCTGAACCAGGAGTTGTTCTGGACAAACCTGACCAGCGGGATCCAGCCGAAGGTGCAACGACCGGTTTCGGACTCCTTCCAGTCCAACTGCCAACGAGACAATAACGCCTCAAAGTACTACCCGGAGCAGCGGCGCACCACTAGAGGCCGATCCTCTGAACCAATAGAAATAGTAGGAAGAGAAGTGTCTTCAAAATTGAAAGGAAGACCCTTCTTTAGATGGTAGTGGGGAAACCAAGAGCAAGAAGTGCCTCTGTGCAGACAGGATAACCCGTCTGACATGGGAATGCTCAACTCGATGGAACCAGGCCGCAGCACAATAGGAGATGATGGGGAGAAACATACACTTATATAAAAGTGAGAATGAGCGAGATTGAGTGCCTCCCAAGGACCATCTCAACCGCAGCAACCTACAAGCTACAACCTTTGATTTCTCACGCAGCGCCTTCACGTGTGGCAGAAAAGTAAGCCCCGAGTCTACCAGGACACCCAAACACTTGTGCTCGCGAATCCAACGGAATGGCACAATCGAAACACATACCCTTGCAGGGCGACCTACGTGCAGACTTCCCCTCAATAATACGGCAGCGAATTTATTCATCGACACGGTCAGCTTGTTACGCAAGAGCCATTCGACCGTAACATTAACTAGACGTTGATAAGGTCTTTTAGATTGCAGCATTATCGACCCCATCTTGTGTTGCCTCTGACGGTTGAGCATCGCCGGCAACGATTACAGTGATGCAGAGAACGTCAACATTGAAATGTTGAATGGCATCAGGTCGTCTTTTATGATAAAGCTCGATTCTCCTTGGGTGCACATGATGGCCGAAGAAGGGTTAGACGACGTCGGGGAGAAAGACGTGAACCTCAGTTTGATATTGAGCGTCATGTACAGCGGACAGTAGGCGTTATGGTATGGGGTGCTATTGCACATGCAAGTAGGTCACCTTAAGTCTTTGTTCGAGGTAACATGACAGCGCTGCGTTACCTTCAAGAAATAGTGGAGCTATATGCTCTCCCTTACCTTAACCGGCTCGAGAATCAAATATTTCAGCAAGATAATGCTCGACCTCATGTTGCCAGAGTTAGTTTAAACTTTTTTGAAGCGACTCATGTGAATCTTTTGCCATGGCCGCCCAGATCCCCCGATCTTGGCGGCTCTGAGACATGAACTATAGGTAGCTTGGGATAGTATCACTCAAGAAGGAATAGATCATCTTATTGAATCAATGCCAAGACGTGTTGGGGAGTGTATAGATAATCGCGGTGGACAAACACATTATTAACAAATTTATTGAAAAAAATTGTAAACCCTTCGTTTTTTTCTTCAAATTTCAATCATTTACTCCTTGCTATACTATCTATGTTTCACCAAAAAAATTTAAAATTTAAACAGCTCCTTCTGGGTGTTACAGTTTTTTTGTCAGTTAGTATCATAAGTAGTATTATCTATGGTAAACATAAATTTCTTCGAATCTAGGCAGTGTAAATCGTGTGTAATAGTTCAGAACTAAAACAGAACCGAATAAGCTTCATTCATCGTCCGGGCATAAGTAGCAGACCTGCATGTTTCGATGCTTGTTGGCTTCTTAGCGGAGCAATGCTCTAATGCCCAGCGAATGCAACACACAGCTCCGCACCTATATTCGACCCGCATAGGGATACTAAAATTTTATCAAACAAAATATACCCAAATACACAAATGTAGCAAGCCCCATCAAGCTTATTCAAAGAATGTATTCTCGATTATTTCTAGCCTTTCTCGAAAATAAACAGTTTGAAGTTTTTTGAGTTGAGTAGTGTTTGATACAGAGAATACATGAATAGTTATTTCTTGCTTCGCATTGATTTGGTGAAAAATCTAAATGGATAAGACAACACACAAGTGAAATTAGTGGATTCCAAATTATTGCCTAGAATTGTATTCCTAAGTGTTGGATGGCAATTTATCTAATTGTTTTGAAAATTGTATAGTGTGGTCTATTTCATTGCGAAAAGGGTAGACATCATTTCGATGTTTTTAGCATGTTCACCCTATTATTTTTATTCACATATATGCATTAATTTGTTCTCACCTTCCAACTGTTTCTCCAGCTTCTGTAGATCAACGTTAACTTCATCGAAATTTACGGATGCAGCTCTTCGGATATCTTCAGGTTGAGGTATTGGTAAAATTAGATTGATATCGAAAGGGTTTTCTACAGACTTCAAATACATTCTCACAACATAATGCAAGAGAGTTATTTTAGAATCCTTTGATTTTACATCCTTTAATTTTCCTAGAATTTCCAAACCGAAGCCATCAGCTTGACCTCTTGTAACGTTTCCACCATTCATGTAATTTCCCAGTGTTAATATTATAGCCAGTACTTTCTTTAGTTCTTTGCTGGATACCAAGTACTGAAATAAAAAATATTACAAGCTTAATTTTGTTAAATTTTTATTACTTTCGTATAATACGTATGCCTAGGGTAGTTTGAGGACACAGTATTGAAGTCGATTTGAAATCGGAATTTCAAACACTTTTGAATGTTTTATAATATAATGAATCGTCATTTGGACAACTATTCAACTATATAAGATGGACGTAAAACAATGAAGTATTTTATTACGTTATAGGAACATACAAATATTAAATGCATAAGGAATAAAAAATTTTTTTTCATACCTCCATGAACATTATCTTTGACACTTAAAAATCTACCTGTTTGAATTCAGATGAATTAATATAACAAAGGACAACAGAAAGTTCTTCGATTCGGGACAGTGCACATACATCATACATACATATAACAGTTCTAAACTCAAATAAGCCCGAATAAGTGCAGTGTACCTAATCTTAATACAATTATTGCGAAAGATGGCGAAATGGCATGACAACAATACTAATCAGAACTCATTTGTTCCATGCAATAGATGAAACTTCTGAGAGGTTCTTCCTCAGATTAGAAAGATCAGAAAACAAATTTCTCACCTCACAAGTAGACTTGATGTTCGTCAAAGTATGACTTATTGTATTTATTGAATCCTCGAATTCGACCATGAACATAAGACAAGATATTCTTTCGGCGAAGTTTGAAATCTCAGACAGTTCGTGCAGAAACGTTTCTGGCTTATCTAAAGGAACTTCTGGTTTTGTAGAAAGGTGGCCGTTGATCAACTCCATCTCTTCTGGTGTTCCACGCTGGAAATGAGTTTGATTACGATTGTAAGAAATCAATAGAAAACAGGAATAACAAAATACTTCCTTCCAAATAAACCGAAATAAGATAATAAGATTATAATAATATTCTGTCAGAATTATAATGGGTCAGTTATTCTAATTGATATGCTGATTTAATATAGCTAGTCGGTAGATTTCATGAACCTTAAACCCGAGCAAGGTCTTTGAACGGGGGTTGATGATTATTTATGGTGTCCCGATCTAACGACACTATAGATCTGCACGTAATTATAGACATACAAATATGGAAAAAAAATTCATATCAATCTTCGTTCTGAAAGTTTCAACTCTCTAGCTCTTTCTGTTCAAATTAGAGTTCATGACCAGACCGGCTGAATAGAATTAAGTTTAACCTTGGTTTCTTCATCAATGAGTCTTATACAGTTGTTTGAGATCATTTTTGGCTCAAAATTCGAAAATTACAGGCATTTGGACAAAAAGAGTTGCTGGAGCAAATTTGCTTAAAGTATTTTATCCGATTAGATGAATCTGTAGCTGAAATTAACGTACTTCCAACTGAAAAACTCTAGATATTTATTTACGAAAAGTACACTGTAAAAGTTTTGCGGTTAGTTATACAGGGTGACAAGAAAATCCTCGGACAAACTTTTATATTTATTCACCTAATGAATAACTCATTGACCTCCCCCCTCCCCTCTACAATTATTTATAGAGAAACTACTCATCCACCTTGGATCAATAGGAAACTCAGCGTCAACCTGCATCTTACAAAGTCCAGTAAAAGTGAAACTCCAAGAGAAATTTTACAACAACATTTCAGAGAGATGATTTGTTATTATAAAAAATGCCAAATAATATACACAGAGGCAGCTAAGTCATCGGATGCCCTTATCTTTCTAACACAACATGTCAAATGTATAAACTACCAGAAGATTGTACCGTCTTCACTGCCGAACTTATAGCAATACAAAAAGCTATTGAATATGCAGTCAATCAAAGGTTTCAAAACCCACTTATTTGCTCCGATTCTTTGAGCTCAATACAGGCCATTATGAATATGTATTCCAAAAATCCAATCGTCAATAACATCTTAGACTTAATGAACCAAAACCAAGCAACGGCAAAAATAACCCTGATATTGATACCCTCTCATTCAGGAATCGAAGGTAACGAAAAAGTCGACAGCAATATCTGAGGGACAACCTGAAGAAATCATGACTACCTATGACCTTGGCACTAAATATAAAAATGAAATAAGACTGGAATGGGCAACTGTATTCCACCAAAGAAGATCGAAACTCTCCCACATTGACCACTCTACCGCCAAATCCCATCCCATCAAGATGAGAAGAAATTAACTTGTGACACTGAGAAGACTTCGAATTGGTCATACACGATTCACACACTCATACTTACTGAAGAAAATACCCCCACCACAGTGCAATTCATGTTACGTCCAAGTAACAATTAAGCATATACTAACGGATTGCTCGCTATATGAAAACCAAAGGAAATCCAATGGCAGTTAACTCCAAAATGGATGTTGACCTTAACATATGCAAACCAGAAGCTTTCAACACAATATTATTTCACAGAGCAATTGGAGTCAAGATATAGCAGAACAATTTGATTCATCATCTAATTTTTGTCATAATATAACTAAATTTGTGAGTAAAATGTAAAATTATATCGTGCCAAAACCGCTAATGATCCAGGTGTGGGAGCGGAATATTATTATAATATAATAAAAAAAAACTTTTTTTCATTTAAATTTATTAATCAAAAGAAATTAAACAAAAAAACAGTGAATAATAATAGCATAAACATTTGGTAATGATATATTCAAGCGGTTTCGAAGTGCCTTCCTTTGGCGGTGATATATAGCTTCAGACGCTTCTTGAAAATTTTGGCAATAGGCCGCAGCTCTTCGGGGTGTTAATCGGTCCCATTCCTGGCGCAGAGATTCCTTCAGCGACTCCAAACTTTTGTGGTTTTTAGCACACGTCCTGAGCTCCAAAATCGACCACACGCTGTAGTCCATTGGGTTGAGATCCCGCGAGTAGGGCGGCCATTCTGCAGATGTGATGTAACCTGGAAATGGGTCTTACACCATTCTTGCGTCATTTTCGCTTTGTGAGCCGGAGCGGAGTCCTGTTGAAAGGTCCAATGCATGTCGTCGAAGTGCTGCTGGGCCCACGGAAGTACTGCGACCTCGAGAATGTCGCAGCGGTGGACTTCTTGATTTATATTGGACCCCTTGATCCGTGGAAACCAAGGGCGAGAGAATGCGCTTCCGTTGCTGACCGGCGACAAGACGAAGGAATTAGCGGCACCTTTTGAATCGTACGCGCTTGTTTTAATCCATGAGAAGCTGAACTTTTTGGAGCTTGTATGGCTTGAGGTTGAGCTTCATTTTGGACATTTGACGAACGAATTCACGGTGGATACCGGTCTCACGGGCTTTTCTCCTCATGGAGACCCTCGGATTTCGATTGACTCGCTTCTTGACGATGTTTCGATTGCTAGGCGTATTGACAGTGCGTTTTCTCCAACTTCCTAGACGACGACCATCATAGCCAAACTCCTTGAAACGGCAAATTGCATCGGACACGGTTTGTCGAGGCACATTGAGCAAACGAACAATTTCGCATTGACGCTTAACTTGACGAAACAGCTCCAAATTTGCACTACGTTTGTTTGACATTCTAACACTCTCTCAAAATAAAGTAACATCAAACTAAAAATTAACATATTAGTACAAGAAAGTGTAGAGAATCTAATAGAATAAAAACTATTTGGCTGCGCTGAAATACTCTTGTTCCAGAGCACAGTAAAATTTGTCCGAAGTTTTTCTTGTCACCCTTTAATTTCTGCTTTATGATAAAGATTCACTATTTGGGAGAATCAAAATTCTAAAATCTATCACTCACTGCTTCATATATCTGCTGAAGAGCCTCCAAGCTGACAATCGATGTATCGAAATTATAAATCGCATTTTCAATCTCTTGAAAATCGATGTGCAAACTCTGCGCCAGTATACCAACGTTCTGTGACCTTTTGCTGTCCAACAATTTAACGGCCTCTATTTTCGCCTTCTGCTCGACTTTTTTCACGGCAGAAGGCTTCCTGGTGACTATTTGACGGGAAAACAACTCCGTGAATTCATCCAGTGCGTCTGTAGACAGCTCATCTATTTCGTTCCATAGTGCAGTTTTCGAACCGTCTGGCTCTTCTGTTTGTGGTGCTATGATACGGGTCCAATACAACGGCCTCATTGGAGCTTTTGGATTGAGCGGATTTTTTCTGAGTGCTGTGACAAAGATTTGGATTAATAAGAGATCAATGAATATAGCTACTAAGCATATACATATGAAAAATACTTGGGCTTCTTCCATTTGTTGGTAAATACGTATTTTCAATGATAATTATGAATTTTAGACATCTTCAGTCAAGGGAGGAACTAAAATTGTTAACTGAAGTATGTACTAATTTAGTTTGTGGCTCTCAAAATGTTCTCTATTCGAGGATATACACATATGACAGCGTGTTTTATTGGGTTCTTGAAGAAGAGCCTTTAATTTGAGCGATGAATTTGGTTTTTTGGCTTCAATGCTGTCAAAAAGGGTTTCATGTAGTGACAATTTGAGTGTGAAGTATAGGAAAAACTCATACAGTTCTAAATCAGGTAAATATGGACAACTTTTTGTTGTCTTTCAGCGTTTGAATCGTTGTCGGAGAATTGGCGTAAGCATTTTATTTCACATAGCCTCAAAGAGAACAAATCAAATGGTGTTAAATCACAGGACCTCGGGGGCTAAATGTCTCCTTTTCGAGAAATTAAACGTCCCAGAAATTTTTTACGCAATAGAGTCAATGTCTCTTTAAGCCAAAATCGTTGTGCAAAATACGGTGCAAACGTGAAATGGGCTAGCTTGGGTTTACATCCACACTTTCAGCTGCAGCGGTAATATTTTCAGTAAACCTGATCAGACGACCACCCCTGGTACTCTTCACGTCATAAAGTTAGCGAAGACTTTTAAATTTTTTGATTAATTTCGCTATAGTAGCAGAGCGAGAAGGCGCATGATGATGGCCCAAAATAATACAAACTTTAGGAAGCCCGTGAAATTTTCATCATGTTCATAGCAAATTTTACCATTTCAGTGCGTTCTGCGAGCGTATATTCATCCGTTTTTCATAAGTTTCCTGTCTGAGGTGGTTACACCGGAAAACAAAAAAAGTCCACACAATCCTTTTGCCAAAACGTTAAATGAAGATGCAAGAGACAGCTGACAATTTAAAGATATAAAATAAACAAGTAGGCTTAATTTTGCTAGCATATTTGTATGAAAAACCTGATTTTGAAGCAGGTACCTTATTTGTTTATAGTGGAGCAGGAACAACGATTCCTAGAGCTGTATGGCGCCGTTGAGGGGAAAAGTAAGGATTTTGCGTTGATATGTGACAATGGATGGAATTTGGATCTATTATATACTTCTGAATCCTAAAAGATCAACAGCTGAGTGAACAGCATCTGGTGAAGATCGCCCAAAAGCGCAACAGAGTGCTGGCAAGGTTATGGTGTTTGTATTTTGGAATGCGTATGGTATTTTGTTTATCGACCACCCGAAAAGCAATTGATTGATTGAACGACGAAATTTAGTAGAAATGGCTGTATGTTGAAAGAAAAAATTGTTCTTTCATTATGACAATGAATGCATTGTGTCACAAGTTGTTGGCTACAAAATTGCATGAATTATACCTGGAACTGCTTTTGCGTCCATCCTTTTCTCCAGATTTGGACCTCCGCGACTGTTACTCGTTCGCAGACCTTAAATTTGGCCGAAACAAAGCTCTATATTGTGGCCAAAGATAAATTGTTCTTCCAGAATCGAAAGAAATCTAAATTTGAATTAAATTTGAGAACCCATCTTACTATCTCATAATTACATCCTCTCAAATAGAAAGGAGTGCCAAAATATTCTTCATGTGTATATCAAGCATTGAAATAAAGACTAGGAACACATTATCCATATTTTTTGATTTATGTTTTTTGTTTGAAATTTTGTCATTATTCCGGACGAATAAGCTTATAGAAGATATTTTCTATGAGAATCTTCTTTGATGAATAATGTGTATTAAAACTTACAGTGAATAACTGATTATTTTAACTACCATACAGTAAATTTTTTTTATCCTGCTTGACTAGAGTATAGCTTGCAAGAATGTTTTTTTCAAAAAAAATAAATGATATTTTGAAGAAATCACTTTTTCCATTTTAAGAACATAATTAACATCAAGGGGTATTTTGCCTTTTTCTAATTTTAATATCTTAACACCAACCTATTCATCCTTTTTAATAATAATATAAAGATCTATTTGATGCTGACTGAATCATGAAAATACAATTTCAATAATCATGGATAATATATTATATCATACATTTAAAGCAAACTCACAAAAGCCATTCAGCTTCAGAAACTATATATAGCTTTTTCTGTATTAGGACAATATGAAAAAACCATACCTCTTCAATAGCACCAACAAAATTTCTTTATACAAATAAAATCACTTTTCTCAAAATAGTAAACTTTCGACATTGTTATTCGATGATAAGCTATTATATGATAACATTTTTTTCTATCGGTTCATTATAAGTCCATTTAGAAAGTATCCGGAAAAAATAAAGCTCAATTGTAGTTATTTAGTATATATTTTTAATTCTTGAATTAGAAAATAATAACAAAATATTCATCTTATTTACTTATACAACCTCCATTTAACTGTAAACACTTGACTAAACGTCGAGGTACACCCGAAACTACCTCCTTAATCTCCATATCTGCACAAACTATTTTATACATTACTTTTGTCTTGTAATGTTACAAAAAAGGAGTATATTAAAATTATGAAAAATAATAAATTCCGGATACTTCCTAGAAGAGATAGAGCACAATAATGGTGCCTTATAATTTAATTCATTCAGTCAAATGTGAGAGTTGAAATGAATGAAACTGTTTAAATAAGATCCGACTAAGATAAGGAATGATAATTTGGTTTCAAGATGCTATTTCTGCACTGGGATCAATCAGATTCTTCGTAATGTACTGCCAAATTGATTGGGTTAAAATTAATGACAATTTTTTATATAAAAAAATTCATTGTCACATAATAAGATATTTTTCTGGAAAGTTAAATCATTTACCATCAATCTCATTGTGTGCTAAATTTAAAATTTTTCGTTGCAAAAATATTTTACTTGTACTCAAGAAAATTTGGTTGGTTGCTTATTAGCCCTGTTAAATGTTCAAGGTGCTAATTGAATCCTTCATTCATCTTTCATATAAAATGTTATCAAGTTCCTATAAGTAAACATGAGGAAACCGAGTTACTAGAAATACTTGCAAAATATTTCTGTTACAGATATGATGTAATTAAATAGTTAACGCTTGACGTCAATCAACTTTTCTCCATCACTCAGTTGCTATTTTTTCTCCAGAAATGGAGAAAGTAAATTTTTTGCGAAGCTGGATTAATTATTTATAATCTGCTACTAGCTCCTATGACTTTTTTGTCCATCTGCATTTCATTATCTAATAATGTTCTAGAACGCTTTTGAGGATACACGTTTCATCACAAATAAGGGATGGTAACAAAATATATGAAAGACCGAATATTTCTAAGGATGTTGTGCAGTTTGTGTTAATTCAAGAACAAAGCCACCATTCACCAAAAACCGCATATTAAAAATGCTTGTCTCCTTCAGAATCTTACCTATAGTGATTGGAACTGCTGGCGTCACTACACAAACAAAAGGATATGTGCTTTCTCGATACTATAACTCAGTAGAACAAAAACAATGAAGAGGCGAGTGAAACTATTTTATGATAATATTCCTGACGAGAATTCAACTGAGATTAAAAGGCGTAGTTCGAATTTATTGAATAAAGTTTGTGAAGCCTGAAAAATAAAAGACTAGAAAGGATAAAAACAAGACAAGAGACGAATACTAAATTGCAGTTAATCTTCATCAAGTTGTTTTGAAAATAAAAAAACTTGAAAAAAAGCAAATATATATTGATCTGTACAATTTGATTAAAAATGTTACGAAACAAATCAAAAATTTGGGCATAAAATCATCAGAGTCGTTTTCAAATATTCTGTGAAGTATGGTAGAATATTTTTTGACTCAAAAGAATAGCGTATGGGAACAATATCCAAGTCATGCTTCAATTCGAAGTTCAGATCAATAGGCTCAATTTAAACATCTATAAAACTTAACAAACATTGAATTAGTTGGATTTTCGTCAGGATATATCTAAAATATTGATTTCTGCCAGAACTTTCCCGAAAAAAATACATGTCAATATATACAGGATGTATCTAAATAAATGCGAAAATATTTGAGGGATGTATCGATGTTGAAATGTAATGACGATGAAAAAAACATTCGTCAACCAAGAAGATAAATATTTGTTTTTATTCCAAACTAGGTTTCATTGTTTTGACCTCAAAAATGAGCCGTTTTGGAGATGTAAGCGATTTTCGGTTTTCAAATTAACTACTAGCGCAACCAAATACGATATTTGATTTATTTTCATCTTTCAGATGTCTTGTTTACTGAACTTACAAGTAAAATGTTTTTCAGGTGGTTCATTGAAGAAATTTCTTTAACTATTGTTAAGAAAAAGTTATTATTCCTGAATTTGAAATGCCTTATTCTAATATTGAAATGAGTGATATGGTTTTCATGTAGGGACGTGCCAACGGAAGTGGTTCTGAAGCACGTCACCTTTATGTAGAGGCTTATCCCGATCGTCAACTTCTTTCTCATATGAAGTTCAATCAAGTTTTTAAACGATTGAGGGAAACTGGTTCCTTAGAAAAAACGCTCGTGATATTGGACGTCCTAGATCTGTAAGTAATCCAGAAGTTGAAGAGCAAATTTTAAATATTGTGATTGAAACTCCCGGTACAAGTGTAATAAGAATTTCAGCGGATGTAGGACTAAGTGGTCCCCTTGTCTGGAGAACTATGATGCATCAACAACTTCTCTATCCATTCCATATTCAACGCGTGTCAATGGGTTTTAACAAAGATTGCAGAACATCCGCATTTTACTTCTAGTATCCTTTTCACTGATGAAGCCTTTACCAAAGATGGAGTTTTTAACTTTCATAATAGCCATATTTGGGCAGATTAAAATCGACCCGCCATTCATGAATCCAGGCATCAACAGCGTTTCAGTTTTAATATCTGGCTAGGTATTTAAGGAGATCGTTTGTTAGGACCAGTAGTTTTACCACGGAATTTAACAGGAGCCTTAAACTTTCTTCAAAATACCTTGTACGATTTTAGACGTGGTACCTTTAAATCAGTGGATGAATATCTGGTTTATGCAAGATGGAGCGCCCCCAAATAATACACTTGCTGTTAGGTAACATTTAGATCAAACATTTCCCAGAAGATCCGAATACAACCAGGTCTTTTCGAAAGTGTACGTAATTTCTTCATGCGACGATTTACTTCCTGCATTGAAATGGACGGTGGTCATATGGAACATCTTCTGTAAAACACTAGAAGTCAAAAATGAATCCAATATCTTCTGTAATTTATCGTATTTGGTTGCGCTAGTAGTTAATATTTTGAAAACCGAAAATCGCTCATATTTCCATAACGAATAATTTGCGGATCCGTGTTTATATGAAACTTTTTACCTATTTTGAGGTCTAGAATTGGCTCCCAAAATATTGAAACATTATTTTTAAACACCTGGTATATCACAGATGCTGAAATATTGGTAGTATAGTTATAGATAGACGTCTCTCAAGAATGCCAAAAAAAAATTCGAAGACAATGAATTATAGACATTAAATGATGAAGATCCGAGTCTAATGTAAGTCAATTAGGTTTCTTATGAATTGAAAGCAAGAGATCGAAAAGGTGATGATTTTCTCGAAAGCAACTGCTTCAAAGGTAATAAAGAAAGGGGTTCTTACACCCTGTAGTGACTGGTGACGAACATTAATCTTCTACGACAACCCCAGGACCAATCGTTGCCATCGACCTCAACATCAACACCAAAACTGAACAAGCATAGTTCGAAAGCAATTAATGCAATTAAATGCAAATAAATGAGTGTGGATAGCTCAGCGGGAGAGCATCGGACTCGTGACCGGGAGGTCCAGGTTCGAATCCTGTTCAGGTAGAAAAGAAATTTTCTAGTTGGACGGGTATTTGCCACCATTTCACTGTTGGGTCAAAAATTAACAGTGCTGTGGCCCAAAAAGTGGCGCAAGATCGCAGTAACAAAGCCTACACAGAACACAACTGAACTCCTAACTCGCACAAGCTGAAAAAGCTTCTGAGGGATCTTTACAGAAGATTTAGGAGTATCAGGATAATAATAATAAATAATAATAATATCTGTAAAAACGTCAAATGAAATGAGTCTTTCATTTAATGAGAGAAAATTATGATTAAAACTACTTTATACCTTAAAGATCCAATCTCTTGGATTATCTCACAACTTTTGGCGGTAAAAGGACTGCATTTTGTCACATTTTATGTTTTTTATTTGATTACATTTACTGGATACTACATTAATATTCCAAAATATATTCAAAAAAGATGGCCTATCAAATATTTCGCACTTATTCATTTACCTTCATTGTACTTTATTCTTGGCAGAAACCAAATTTATGAAAACCATATTCATGAACCAAAACAGTTAATGAAAAGATTGTACGGAAAGAAAAAGCAATATTACCAGCCTTTTGAGCATTCCATCCACCAGGTGGAGGCGTGGGAAGAGGAGTTGGTCCTTTGTGAATCTCTGATTTAGCACCAGGTGGCGGTGGTGGCGGTGGAGGTCCGACACTAGAAGACTTCACACTTGGTAACGGCGGAGGTACTGGACCAACACTTCCGACAATCATCATCGGTGGAGGAGGTGGCACTGGACACATAAAAGATGGAGGAGGGGGTGGAGGAGGTGGCACAAGACATATAAAAGGCGGTGGCGGGGGTGGAGGAGGACAACAACTTGCCGGTATCAAAGTTAGGGGTGGAAGAGGAGGAGGACCTGGTATTAAGGATGAGGATTGTAACTGTAAGCTTGGCATTGGTGGAGGGGGTGGTATAATTGCTCCTTGTGCTAAGCATTCTTGAAGTTCTCCTAGAGGCGGTGGTGGAGGAATTGGAGATTGGTGTTGTGCTGCTTCAGTCGGTGGAATTGAGTTCTCAGCTTTCTGTGGCGATCTTATTGATCTGTCCGTTGATGGTGCTTCAGATGGCACCTTTGACACACTGTCATTTTCCTTTGTTATTTCCTCATGAAGCTTTGCTCTGTCTAAATATTTCTCTTGAGGTGCGTTCGTTTCCACACTAAAACTTGTTTGCACAAAATCCGTCACATCCTCAGTTTGGCATCCTTCGTCAGTCTTCAACGGAGTTGAATTCGAATTCGTTTGCGATTCTTTATTTACCCCTTCGCACTTTGGTCCATCTAAAGTGCCGGGTTCTTTCTCTACTTTAATATCACTTCCTCTATTATCACAGATCTGTTGTATTGGTTTCTTTTCATCGATGGGCGAACCGAAATCCTTCACAGCGTTGTCTCTCAGCGTCTGGATCTCCACCAGCGTTTTGTATTTTTCTACCTCTTGTCTCAACCTTTTTATCTCTTCCTCCAGGCTCAAGATTTCGACGTCTCGCGCAGAGCTTCTGAACTCGCTTCTTTTCGTAGACGGAGGGGAGTTTTCATTTTCCGGACTGTCGTGTTTTTCTAGATGCTCGTCTGGAGTTCTGGGAGCAGATGCAATAAACACGTCGCTGCCGATCGTTTTTGCGATAACATCGCAAGAGGATGGCGAATTGGGGGGCCAAGAGACCATGCTTATCCGTCCAGGAGTTTGCGGTACTGATTGGGGAATTTCGGCATAGGTCCAGTAATAGATGCAGTCAGGCTGCAAGAAAGCTGTAATGAACGTTCCGATAAAAGTTTCTCCGAACTGCGATTTAATGGTATATATTCATTTCAATGTTTCAGTCCTCAATAAATTAAAATTATGTAATGATTTCTCCTTTTCGTACTCATATCATCTATATTTGTTCAGCATTGAACAATAATTCATGACAGTTCTTTGCCCCACGTTGGGCGCCAATTGGTTGAATATCGCTTTTGTTGAGCTACCATTGATATGCCATATCTCCTACTTTGGTAAGTGTCATAAGTTACTATGAATTTTGATATCTATTCATCTTTACCTATTACTGTTCATAATTTAATTATAGAAACATAAACTTGAATTAATGTGATATCATTTAAGTTGAGATAATCATGTTAGAATACGATTTGAATGGGGGTCAATTTCTAGAAATCCTAAATACTTCAAAAATTATTTAAAACTCATGAAAAACGAAGAAAACCCCTGAATAAAATAATTAAAATAAAAAAAAATTAAGATGAGCACTGAAGAGAAGTCGGAACCTTCTTCTCCTTCTCATATTCCCTTGGATATTTATGAAATCTCGAATTAGTCTTCCTGTCGTTATTTTACATAAACATAGAATACGAAGGATTTTTAAAGTTCTCTAATTTTAGTGTTTGTTCAACAAGGATACCACTAGGTCTGTCTGGTAAGATATATTTTGTTAATTGATTTTATTTTTTAAATGTGTAGATGGACTGATGAAGATATTATTTCATTCAGAATTTTTTTGTGAATTATGTTTTGAGAGATTTTTGAAGTAACTTATTTAAATATATTAAATATTCCAAATAAATCAGTTTTGGAAAAGATTTGGTTTTCCTGAATATAAGATCAGGAATAAAATTGTGTCTCCTTCAAGTATTTATTTAGTAACTTTAATTAATTTATATTTCGTTGGTTTTTTTATTCCATTTGATATTATATAATGAGTTTTGATTTTATATGTCTACTTAATTTAAGTAGTGCTTATAAGACAATAATTTAATTCTAAAAGTTTTTGAATAAAATTTGTTGAAATTAAAATTTATAGGAGGCTAACGGAATAAATCTGTTTGGAAATTTGAATTTTATAATTTGAGAATATTGCACTTTCATATCAACAGTGTTTCTTCGACGTAATTTCATTATTATCAATGTTAATAATAATTTTTTTAGGGTTTTTTGAATATATTTCCATGAAATAAAAAAATATTTCTCCAATTTTGAGACCCTTTCAAAACTACTACACAACTTGTTTTTTCATAAAACACATTCCTCTGTTTTGTTTGTAATTTATAATTCGTATAATAATAAATTTTATATGATATTATTTTCAGAGATCGTTAATAGATAAAGATTTCGATAATTATCCAAGTAACAAATACAAAACCTTAATTCTTTTCAATTTTCTGCTTTTAGTATTATTTTCGAATTGATAGTCATTTTCTTAATGCTGAATATAGTTGGTTTTTGATATTTTCTCTTTATTCTTTTCAAATTTTTCTGCTTTCATTTGAATTTTCTTCAACGTTCAAAAACTTTTCCAATTCGGTATAAACTTCTGAATATTGACATATAAACTTCCTGAGGAGTTTAGAAAAATGTAATGACTATTTGAAGGAGAAATTCAAGATTTGAATTTTGCAACGAACAAATAATATTCATGTCGTTCATCTAAAATTGAGGCATCTATCTACCTTGAAAACGTTGTACATCGGAACGTCTTTATCCCTAAGCTGCTTCAAAACACCAGCAGCCAGAAGATGTGTGCAAAATTGAATCGCCAACAATTTGAGTTCCTGTTCGGACAAAAACCTTCCTAGGGGATGGTTTGCGTCAATCTCAGAAACGTACCAATTTATCAGCATATAACCTGAAAAAAGTCACTATATTATTTCATGCACTCAATGGATTTTCATGGATACTTCATTGTCGTAAAATGAAAAGAAATTGTCAATACAATTCACCAAAAAGTTACTTTCTATCATTTATTGTGTTACATGTTAGCCATAACACAGTGAAACCCTAAATAATCGATATATTTTAACATTTTAAATATCATACAGATTTATTCTGTTAACCTACTACAAATTTTAATTTCAAAAAATTTTTATTCAAAAACTTTTAGAATTAAATTAAATGAAAGTCTTATAAAAACACTGCATCAATTTAGTAGACATAGAGAATTAATATTTATTACACAGTACCAAAAGGGAATAAAAGAATTCAAAGAAATACAAATTATCAATTAAAATTACTAAATAAATAATTGAAGGGTACAAAATATTGTTTCGTACCTTGTTTTATGAGAACCAAATTCCTTTCCAAAAAATGTAAAACGTAATCACAATAACTTCTTCAAAAACAACTTGCTCAAAATAAGTTCCTTCAAAAAAAATTCCTTTAACATGCGGAACATCTTCATAAAGCAATTTAGAATTTCTAAAACGGATAACTCATCAGCTCTACTTCACATTTAAAAAATGAAAATAATTAACAAAAAATATCTTACCAGACAAACTTTTAGAAAATCCTACGTGTTCTATGTTCGTTACAGAAATTACACAAAGTTTGTAAGGTATTTAATGGACTCCTTTGAAACCAAATGATGATATGTATATGTGTATACTAAAATATATAATTTTTATACATACAATCAAATAATAAAATGAGGTTTTTTCTTGATTATCACAAAATTTTAACTAAAATTTTCTAATAATCCGTCTATTAAGAAAAAACCTCTTTTTATTATTAATTGTATATATATATATGTATATATATATATATATATATATTTATATAAGAATAATATATTTTGGTTTATTATTAATTGTAATAAGTGTTAATTCTACATGTCCAAGAGGTTAACAGAATAAATCTGTATGATATTTAAAATTTTGTAATAATCCTTCTATCAAGAAAAAACCTCTGTTTATTAAGATATATTTTAAACGAAAATATATTCACGTAGATTGGATTTTATTCACAAAAATATAATGTAACCCAACTACCTCTTCAATTCCAAGGTTTGTCCATTTTTACACCACCCCAGAACAATCGAATTCGAACACTGAATATCACATATCGCATTCTCTCTACAGGCGCTGAAGAACTAAAGTCTGGTTAGTAGTAAAATTTAAACATTTTCCATTCAGTCGTACGAAAAGCCCTCCCAAAGAGGAGGATCCATGGTGTGTTGATCACGTTGGTTCAGTGCAGTCGAAAAGCATGGTCAATTATTTAATTGATCCTATAGAAATCAGTCAATAAGAACCGTTGTTCATGTCGAATGTACCCATATCCAGTGCGAATTGGAAACAAAAAGATTAAAAAATTTCTTCACATAATAGATTTTCCAAATTTTTTAAATTAAAAATAATTTGAAATATTCGAGTTGAGAAAGAAAAATGTTGTTATTTCAGATTACAACTTTCGGTGATTTTTTTAAATGAGTCAGGTACAATTTCAATAATACAACGTTCGATATTTATTCTGGAAACGTTTGTAATTTTAAATATCACACAGATTTATTCTGTATGTATACAAAGTACCAAAGGGAATAAAATAATTCAAAGAAATATAAATTGTCAATTGAAAAATTTATTAAATAAATACTTGAAGAGTACAAAATTTTGTTTCGTTTATTGTTTTCATGAAATACCTAATAACGAAATTGACTGAAATAATCAAATTCCAAAACGACTCCGAAATTTCTCTTTTCTTTCGAAAATTACAATATTTACGGTAGCGTTCAACGCTGATCTGCTTAGAAAATATATTTTCTTTTAATTTTCTAATCATAAGATCCTCAGGAAATTTGGCACGAATATACACGTGAATAACTGCGAAACAGATACTGAATTGTTTCAGCCGTTACTATTTGGTAGTTGATCACAATTAAAACAAATTGTAGAAATTACTATGTTTTACTACCAAAAAATATTGATATATTACACATTTTCTTGTGACTTGAGTTTCGGGAAATGAACTATCACATCATCAGACAACTGGAGACCTAACAGTGGTACAGTGGTATTCAAACAAAAGTGATAAATATTTTGAATATTTCAACAGATTCTAGGTAACACCTAATAGTGGTACAGAGGTTTACAATCGGAACGTGATAAAAAACCGGGTTAAAAAAGAAAAAATTCACATGTAGATTCAAAAGAAAAGAAACTTGATTATTGAAATTTTCAAATTCGTTCACAATAAAAATAATGTAAAAAATAATGAATGACTGTATGGAGCTTTGTAAATCAAAATATTTGAGATATACAACAAAATAATGTAAAAATAATGAATGACTGTACGGAGCTATGTAACCCCAAAAATTATTTGAGATATTTAAATGGGTACCATCTGTTCAACAACCTTCTTTGTCGATTGCCGACATTCCTATTTCTGTTAGAAGGCCCCTCTTTTTTGTTCGGAATTCAACTTCAAAATAAACATTACATTAGGGTTTCGATTTTCGGATGATAAATGTTGCTCAAAAGTTACGTACCTAGACATGAAGTCAATATTGCAATAAATAATTTATGTACATGCATTATGAAACCCGAAATCACCCGGGTTGAAACTTGCAATAAGGAGAAAATGAACCTAATTATGGTGTTGTGGAATCCCAGTCTAATTTCACGGATTCTGACTTGATGTAATAATGTTTTTTTTCCTTTCTTGGCAGAATAGACTTCCACTTAGTTACGATGAACTCAATCCTTGTCAATAAGGTACATTGGAGTGCTTGCAACATGGTGAAATGGTGCATATTGATGTAATCGATGAATATATTATGAATATTCCTGATCTACTTCTTCCTGAAGAACGTTTAAGATTAAACACTATTCTTTTTTGAAGATCCTTGAAATCGTTACTGAAGGATTGATCGATTACCGCCAATGAAATTTTTTGGTTTATTTAAAAATGAATTTTGAAGTTCTTCACTTATTTCTTTCCAGTTCTTACAATTTCTCATTTCAATTTTTATAACTCATGAAATACTGACTTTGAAATATTGCAGTTAAGTTTTGACAAAGGATTTTTCACCTTTTTGTTGGTTATGCTTTGTGCAGACAGTAAAAGTAAAAAGTGGAAGAAAGATCTTCAACAATATCATGTTGTTTTCCTACAGGTACAGTTGCCAGAACTACGCACGTGTATTTAGAGCATCGATCCGGAACTACTTGAAAATTTTTATTTTTGTGCCACTGTTGCAATGGCAGATTCACCTCCGTAAAGATACTATAAATCTGCTGTCCAGTTTTTTGGTGTCATGCTACCTCACGTCTGCTCCTTCCGAACAAACACTTCTCTGGATGTCAATCTTTAGAAGATACAAACACCAGATCCAACCATGACCATTCAATCTGGCCACCATGACCACCTAATCTTTCCAGCCCTACTTCAAAAGAGCATCTGCTAAAATGATTTAGAACAAGTCTGGCTTGGGGAGTTATCCCTACAAGATGGACATTAACTAAAGTGGTTTATATAACAAAGATGGGAGGAACAGAAACGGAATACTCATCGTTCTGACCAATAAGTTCGACATCGTTCTTACTGAAGGGTCTGGAAAAGGTGATTGATGTCCATATCAGGGGGAAGGTGCTAATTGACAGTCCCCCTAGCCCTCATCAAGGCCGGAAAATCGGCAGAACTTGCATTACACAATTTGTTCGGAAAATTAAACCAATCTCTCCATAATTGAGAGATAGCACTATCAACGTTTCTAGACATTGAAGATGCTTTTAACAATACGATACCGGCTTCTATCGCTGAGGCTATCTCTGAGAGAGGAATCGACTCGCTAATTTGTAGATGGATACAGGCAATGCTATTCGGAAGAATAGTAACAACCCCATACCAGGATGAGGTCTTCGAGTTCAAGGCTGCAAAGGGCTGTCCGCACGGGGGTATTCTCTCACACTTACTGTGGACCCTTCTCGTTGATGACCTTCAAGCGATTATTTCGCTGTGGAGAGTCGACGTTCAAGCACTTGCTGATGATCTGGCAATCATAGTGAAAGGTAAATCGGAAGTGCCATTGAGACCGCGGCAGATCTGCTGATAAAACGGCAATTCCGCCACGGCAAAATGAAAATATTTACTGATAGCCAGTCAGTATTTAAAGCTATGGAATCCAGGTGTTGTACATTGAATACAGTCTGGAGTTACCTCACGGCTTCAAACAGGCTAACAGGTATGTAAAATAGAATCACTCTTGTTTGGATACCGAGTCACTCAAACTATTTGGGTAAGGGAGAGGCAGATCGACTGGCGTTTGCTGGAGCTGCGCTGCCTCTGGTAGACCCGGAATCATTCCTGAGAATACCACATGTGGCTAAGTGGCTAAGCGGACGATAACAGGCAGAATGAACTCAAGACTAGAGTCTTTCTTGCTGAGCCATTCTGGCCTGAAACATTCGAAGGTGTTCCTTGGAACAGCGTCGAACAAAAAGATGGCGGACCTAGCGCTATGTCTGCATAGGGCCGAACTAAGAACACTTGTCGGAATTATTACAGGTCACTGCAGGCTGAAAGCGCATTTGCACAGTGATCCATCTATACGTTCCTGTAGGTTCTCTTGAAGACCACATACGAATGTATTGGTCTTCTGCTGTAGTGGTTTTTTGGAGCGACCACCGCGATATCTTTCTGATATAGAATCAGGCGCAAAAAATGAGGAATGAGGAACAAATCCGAGAAATAACACTCTGCAACATCTGAAACTCGTCCGCTACTTTAACTTGGTTAGATCCACCACGAATCAAGCCCATAATCATATTCTTTTTTGTTCGTCGCTCAATTTAAATCAAGGCATAGTGAAACAAGAGGAACAAAATGATTTTTCGATGTTCCCAATTCAGAACCGTTTATAATCCTTATAACATAAAATGACGACCATTATCAGATGCATACGAAAATAATTACAAATTATCGCAAAAATCATGACAAAAAAATGGGTTAAGCACATGTCCCTTAAATGATCATTTCTTTCCGAACAAGGACTTGTCGAGTTTGTCGTGATGTGTTACACTGTCTCGATTTCTAGAACCTCCTATGACCATAGCTCATACTCCTTATTAATGTTTCTTGAAAAAGTTTAGGTGCAGAACGTAATAACAAATCAAAAGCCATTTTGGAATTTCCGAATAGACTTGCAAAATGAAGCTGTAATTCTACTCACCTTCGAATTTTTCGTAGAGCTGAAAATCTAATTTTTCTGGAACAAATTTTGGTTTCAATATCTTCGATTCTAGGTCTGCCCTGCTGATGGTGAGCGATGTAACTTTTTTCAGGACTCCACTTTCAGGACATCTCGCTATGTCAGTCACATCTTCGGGAACTGACATATGTCTCTTGTAGTCCGAAGGCCCTTTAAATACGGAAAACAATTTACTGACAATGTTTGCTATCTTGAATTTTTGATGAGTAAATTGCCGAAGGTGTCATTCTTACTTGACAAATGTCATTGCATAAAAATATGTTATGAATGTGTTACGATATAATATCTATGTCTTCAATATTGTTTCAGTTAATGAGTTTACTTATAATTCAACTTTAATATGAAATATTATTGATCTTAACGCTTTGAATTCTGATTATGTAATTACCTGTTATTATTCAACGAAGGAATCTCTTTGAAATATTAGATTATATAGAATGTTTTGAAAATATAGGTATTTAAGCTCTTCAAAAATTGAAACGGGTAACTTTCTTACATGAATGGAGTATGCAGTTGGCTCTAGGTGAAACATTATAACAATTTTATTTTTAAATAATTCACACAGTTTTTATGTTTCACAATTTATTCAGAATCCTCACACGCGTTTCGGTCTTTCGACTATCTTCAAAGGAGTACAAAAAAGGAACTAAACTTGAAATTGAAAAGGTTCTTTTATTACACTTAGGATATCTGTGTATTTTTATGGCGCATTGAAATAACATTATAGAGGTGTTGCCGAATAGTATTTGGGAATTTGATGAATTATCCTTTTTCTCGATGACTTTTTTGATTGAAAGAATCTCCAAATAGTCCATCGATTTACCCTTATTAACATTATGTAGTAAAGTGACATCTTCTCATTAAAAAAATGATTATTTTCTATACAACGTTCTGCAAAACCGGTTGATTTCTGGTTTTTCAAAATAGACATCCTATGTTCTTTGATTCTATAATTACAACATACACTACTATATTACAACTATAATCAATCATCGACAAAAGATGCTACAATACTCGATAACATAAGAGAGGTTTTTAATGATTTTGGCAGTAGCGTTTGGCAAAATCTGCGTCTCATGTTATAAAACTAAGGATGAATAATTTGCAATGAAATCTACTTCTCCGGTTACTTTGGAAATCACTAATGGTACCTCAAGTTCGGAATTTTAAGGACTAAGTAGGTACACGCCACTAAACAAAATATTTTGCATGAAATCGAAGATAATTTTTTGTGGAATTTGAAAACCTCGGGTGAGATTTACCAAAATTATTCACAATAGATTTTCTGAGCAGTTCTATCAATATTATTACATTTTCACCTACACTTTTCTGCTAAATCTTTCAAAATATATCATTATATTAGAAGTGAGTGATGTGACAACAGATCTTTTCTAATTGCGAATAATCTGAAAGAATCTAGAGTAGAAATACATTCACGTCAGTATTATTTTCAACTGCAGTACCTTAGTGAGTACGTACGCCTATGGAAGCGGCAAAACATCAAAAGAACAACCGTGGAAAGATTTTTCTGAGTTTGTCAAGTGATATTTTGTGGACTGTATGTGTATCAATAATGGAATCAACAAGTATTATATAGGAACAAAGTATTCATGTTGAAAAAGTCTTTGAATATCATAAAAATTGTTATTGTATCTGAAAAACGATCGTTTGACTAAGAAAAAGTTGCAGAAGGCTTACTAGCACCGTATAAAAGAAATTTTCTACCAATTATTCGAAAATATTACAATAAACAAAATTTAAGTTATCTTAAATATCATACAGATTAATTCTGCTAATCTCATAACAAATTTTAATTTCATGATCATTTTTAAAATAAAAAGGCCTTTTACTTGATAGAAGAAATATAACAAAATTTGAATATTAAAACAAATTGAAATATGTTTATCTTCTACAATTTTAATTTCAAAAAAATTTTTTATTCAAAAAACTTTTAGAATTAAATTAATGTCTAAAACAAGCACCGCTTACATTTAATAGACGTATATAATCAAAACGGAATTGCTTAGAATTATATTTGTTTTTTGAAGATATAGTGCATTTTTTTAGAGATTTCTGAATTAACTTATTCGAATATTTAAATATATTAAATATTTCAAATAAATTATATTCTTTGAGAAGTCCTTTAAATGTGTTCATGTTTTTAAAAGGCAATTGGTGTTCTTAAAGGTAAGACCAGAAACAAAATTTTGTCTCCTTTAAATATTTATTTATTAATTTTAATGAGTTTCGTATATCTGTTGGTTTATTTATTCCATTTGACATTATATATTGAGTTTTGATTATATACGTCTATTAAATGTAAGCGGTGCTTGTTTTAGACATTAATTTAATTCTAAAAGTTTTTTGAATAAAAAATTTTTTTGAAATTAAAATTGTAGAAGATAAACATATTTCAATTTGTTTTAATATTCAAATTTTATGATCATTTTTTCCCAAAATCTTTTCCAAACTAAATTAATTAAAAGTCCTAGAAAACACAGTTTTAATTTAGTAGACATAGAATTAAAACTGATTACACCCACCGAAAGGAATAAAAGAATCCAAGGAAAATATAGAATATTAATTAAAAATATTAAATAAATACTTGAAGGATACAAACGTTTGTTTCGTAACGATGAATCATGCTTAATTTTTGCGATCCAGTTCCGGGGAACAGTGTGCAAATGTCTGTAATTTTCTAATTTGAGCCGAAAATGATCTTAAACGACTGAGTCCTCAAAAACACCTTGCAAACTTCGTTTAATTTCTATGGACGAACATGGAATATGTAGAATTTGCTATTTAGAAAAAATAACTACAGTTCTATGTTTGTTTATCGAAAGACATGTTCTCTTGTTGGACGAGATATATTTTCATTTATTTTTATTTTTGAATACAAACTGGGACTGAAGAGTTATCGACGTGAGAATTCCATATGGCCTTTTTGAAGATGTGTTGTATGTTTTTGGAGTTTTTTTGAAGGATTTTTTTCAAAGAGAGTTATTTTCGAATATGTTCTTAAGGTTATATTGTGCATTTTAGGAGAGGAATTCGTTTTCCATAATAAATCGTTATGAAATAAACGTTTGTATCCTTCAAATATTCATTTAATATTTTTAATTAATATTCTATATTTTCTTAGGATTCATTTATTCCTTTCGGTGCTGTGTAATGAGTGTTAATTCTATATGTCTACTAAATTGAAACTGTGTTTTTTAAGACATTTATTTAATTTAATTTTTAAAAGTTTTTAAGATAAAAGATTTTATAAAATTAAAATTTGTTGTGAGGTTAGTAGAATTAATCTGTATGATATTTAAGATACTGCAAAAATCCTCCTATTAAGTAAAATAATTCCTTCTATTATAGAATTCACGTTCAACTTCAATCATAAAATCAGCTTTACGGTGAATAATGGTTTTATTTTCACGAATTCTTACCTGTAAAAATAGTATCCTTGTTGTGCAAGTGAGTGATTTTTTCCATAAAAAAATGTTTCTATAAAATGCCTTCAAAAAATAAACATAGATCTATGTTTATTACTCTGAGGTAAGATTGGTTTTATGTTACATTTTATTTTTCATGCAGTATACTGAACGGAATATTTGAACATTTTGTATAATTTGAAATAATAAAAAGAGGTTTTTTACTTGATAGAAGGAATATTACAAAATTTGAATATCAAAATAGATTTAATCTGTTAGTCTTCTATAATTTCAATTTCAAAAACATTTCATTCAAAAATAGTTAGAATTAAATTAATGTCTTATAAGCACAGCTTATATTTAATCGACCTATAAAATCAAAACTCAATATACAATATGAAATGGAATAAAAAACCCAATAAATATGAATTGTGAAATAAAATTAATAAATGAATATTTATTTATTAAATTCAATTTTAATTACAATATAAATTGTCAAATAGAATTAAAAAATAAATATTTATTCATTAATTTTAATCTTTCATTTTAATTTCTATTGGCAATATAAATTGTCAATTGAAATTAATGAATAAATATTTATTTATTAATTTTAATTGATGACTTATATTTTTTTCGGTTATTTATTCCATTTGATATTGTATATTGAGTTTTGATTTTATACGTCTATTAAATATAAGCTGTGCTTATAAGACATTAATTTAATTGTAAAAATTTTTGAATAAAATTTTTTTGAAATTAAAATTATAGGAGACTAACAGATTAAATCTGTTTTGATCAAGTCGTTTAAAGAAAACCATATAATACCTTACAACTTTCTGTAATTTTTGTGACCAACATAAAATATCTTGGATTTTAAAGTTTGTTTGTTCAACACGAGGATATCATTGGTTTGTCAGGTGGGTTAAATTTGTTGTTAATTAATTTTATTTTTTTAATGTTTTTTGAAGATATAATACATGTTTGGAGAGATTTCTGAAGTAGCTTATTTAAATAATTAAATATATTAATTATTTCAAATAAATTATATTTTCTGGGAAGTCCTTAAATTATGTTTTGTATTTTTGAAAAGGAATTAGTTTTCATAATTGTAAGATCAGAAACAAAATTTTGTCTCCTTCAAATATTTATTTTTTAATTTTAGTTGACAATTTATATTTGTTGGGTTATTTATTCCACTGGATATTTTATATTGAGTTTTGAGTTTATACATCTATTTAATATGAGCTGTGCTTATAAGACATTAATTTAATTCTAAAAGTTTTTGAATTAAATTTTTTTCAAATTAAAATTATAGGATGTTAAAAGATTAAATCTGTTTTGATATTCAAATTTTGTATAATTGATTCGAAAAAAACAAACAGTTATTTCCATTCATTGCTAATGTTCGGAATCATTAATTTAAAATGTGATTCCCTATTCTCCCAACATTTGTTATTAACTTTCGTGTTTGAAAACTTTCGAGAAATTATGTTAATCGTACCTATTTTCATGTTGATTTTCGGATGAATCCATTGGAAGTCACTGCTAATACAACAACTTTTATGACTTATTTTACAAATCATCAATAAATCCTATTTTTGTATTGATTTGATAACATATCGTGGAATCGCGAATGATATCTCCCTTTATGTTCATGTAATAATACTCACTTGGTACATTATTACGTCAATTCAGAACTTATCAAATGAGGATTATAGGTGGCCTAGATATGAAAATTCGCTATTTAAATTTGGAAATCTATACTTGTTTTCAAATTTTATCATTCATTTGAATTTTAGATTATCTTGGCATAATGAAGGCATCAGTAAAAGATTCTATTTCATGCGCTAGGGAATAGCGAGCTATCGTTTTTCCCAAATGTCTGCAATTTTCGAATTTTGGGTCGAAAATGAGGTTGGACTCATTAATGGAGAATCCGAGGTCAAAAGTAATTCTGTCTTTCTACATACTAACTTTCGAATGGAAAGAGCTAGAGTTCAGAACTTTTATTTTTAATTTTATTATTATTATTATTATCCTGATACTCCTAGATATTCTTTGAAAATCCCTCAGAAGCTTTTTAAGCTTGTGCGAGTTAGGAGTTTAGTTGCGTTCTGGGTAGGCTACTGCGATCTTGCGCCACTTTTAGGTTACAGCACTGTTAATTCCTGACCCAACAGTGAAATGGTGACCGACACCCGTCCAACTAGAAAATGTACCCGAATCAGAGTTAATCAAAACTAGTCATAACAAAATGACTGGTTGATAAATTATTTTTTTTCTCAAAAACCTCCAATAGCAAAAAATTACAAGAGATCTCATTTGTTAAGAATTGATCAAGCTATTCAAAATTCATTTTTTATTGTGAAATAGGAATTTGGAAAAAAGTTTCTTGTGAAAGAAGGTTTAGGGGTGCTTTTTTCTACCCCTTGCAATCACCACTAAAATTTTTTGAGTGCCTTCTCGCACGTATAAAATGTCTGCTCAAATAAATATCAAATGAAGCTCTGGTAAATTAGCAAAATGTTAAATATGTGGTAGAACTGACACCACTTTTAAAATTAGTAAATATAAATTTGAATATAAAAACAGATTTAATCTAATCTAATGTTAGTATCCTACAATTTCAATTTCAAAAAATTTTTTTAGAATTAAATTAATGTTCTATAATCACTGCTTATATTTAATAGACGTATAAAATCAAAATTCCATATAAAATAATAATATATACATGTGTATTATATCTTCAAAAAACAATTAGGACTCCGATTAAATCTGTTTGGATATTCAAATTTGGTAATATTCCTTCTATCAAGTATAAAACCTCTTCTTATTATTTTATTTTAAATAATGTCTAGTTTTCGAGAATTTTCATCATGATAAAGAAGCATGAATGATGTCAATGTGACAAAAATATGTTGATTATGAATGGGATTATTCTTTATTAAAACTATCGCGAAGAAAATATTGTTAATTCAGGTGAAAAAAATTCTTCTTAGTACCACAAGTAAAAATCGTAGGTACAAATTACTAACCTGCTCCATTCTTTGGAATTTCATTGCGCGATAATTTCAAACGACCTGTGCGTGGACCCGTTTACTTCACTCTATAATTCGAGAATAAATATGCGGTCCTTATCATTCTACTCGATGCTTAATGATTCAACCTTTTGTTTGTCAATTTTATCCTTCGGCGCAGCAATAAATTTTTCGCTTGACGTACACGTATATCAGCCTGGAAGATAAATCAGCAATAACACCCAATTTTAGAAACAAATTTTTCGATTGTAGAGAAGGACGACATTGAACACTGAGTAATGAATGTCATGGTTGAAAGGTTCATAACAAAATGTAAATCTCTTTGATAGGACTTCAATGAGATAAGAAAAGGTCGCATACTTTTATGTACAGAGCGTCCCAATGAACATGATATGCAGATACATTTTCTCTAGATAGTTTGTCTATGGTAGCTGCTCAAAAATTGAAGTAGATAATTTGAGTAAATATAATAACATATAAAGGGAAATAAAAAAGCGATTTTGTATATGTACTGATGTATTGAGTTAGGTGTCTTTATATGGTGCCTGAAATGGCACCAGTAAGCAAGACTGCTTTAGAGCGCCAACATAGTAGAGAAATAAACAAAATGAAGATTCTTACCTGCCGGAATCTGAAGATTTAAAAAATGGTTTCTTCTGTTAGAAACACCTTGAAATCACGGTTTAATATCAGGTGTGGCCTCCTCTAGCTCTTCGTAATGCTCCTACTCTATTCGGCATTATGTCAATGAGGTTATCAATGAAAGATTCAGGAATGTTTTGCCAAATGTCCGCCAAAGCATTGGCGAGCCGTCATAATATCTGCGGTAGCTCTGGCATTGCAAACCAGACATGTTCAATACAATTTTGCTCTGAAGAGACAGCAAGCCAATCCATTCGGTTAATGCCATGCGGCCGTTGATAATTCTTGCTCGGTGTGGACGAGCATTATCGTCGATTAACGTCAAATTGTCCCCAATGGCTGTCGCAAAGGGACCAATAATTGGTTCTACAATCGAATCACGATACCTTACCGCTGTCCTGGTTACGTTAATGAAGATAATAAGATCTGTGCGCCCATTAAAACAAATACCTCCCCAAACGCACACTGAGCTGCCACCGAAAAAAGTTGTTGGCGTCATGAAATGTTCATTATACCGTTGACCCCATTCTCGCCACTGCACCATCCGCCCATCAGACTAATACAAACGAAATCTGGACTCATCCGTGAAGAGGCAGGATTTCCATCTGTGCGCGTTCCAGTTCTCATGTTCAAGAGACCAACGATATCTTAAAGCCCAGTACTCCCTACTCAATTGCGGGTACCTGGCGGATCTTTTCGCCTCTAAATTGAAACCGTACAACCTATTCCGGATTGATTGACCAGGATCTATTCTACCGATAGTTTTCTGGAACGAGCTATTAATTCAGGATTAGCCGATTTTGTGTGATTTAGTTGTTCTTCCACCCCCATGAGTACATGTAGCACTTCCACTAATACGATAGCGATTCCAAGCTCTATTAACTATACTTTGCGAAATCCGGAGAGGGTTAGCAACTTCTTGTTGAGTTAAATCTTCGTTTAACACTAAAAGCTTAAGTTGGACGGCTTCTAAATGTATGTTAATTGAACTCGTGCCAATTAATCCACAACTGATACTACGCAACACCGAATCGATTGCAATAGCACATTATCGCAGAAACCACAAAAAAAAGATCATACAACTAGAAGAAATGATTTTTTTTTAATTTTTTTGTAATCGAGCCATTCAGTGTCATAAGGATTGTTTCGTATCACCGTTAGTTCACCGCAGTATTTTGCCTATTATTTCAGATTTTGAAATAACAGGCAATTGCAAATTAATTAATCTCGATGATTAATTTCGATGAGTTTAGTGGACTGTATTTTGACTTAGTGAGGTGAAGAGTTTTCCTTCAAGGGCATTTGTATGTAGCTATCTCGCTTTGTTTATCAAATAAGATAAACCAACGAAAATGAAGGAATTAAAGTAAAACACTCGTAATAGACTATAATAACAACTAACTATAATTCTTAATTTACTGTATATAAACAGAGTCAAAAGGTATGATTATTACACTAAAAACAAATGTTATGAATTTACCATTCGGCAATTTGGGAATTTTCAATTAAAACAACATTTTTACATTTAATCGTCACAATTTATTGGGTCGCCTTCAAAATAGGCTCCATTTGCTCCAATACATCTATGCAAACGGCACTTCCAATTATCGAAACATTTTTTATAGGCGCTTTCCGGGATGGACTTTAGCTCTCGCGCCGAATTTTGTTTTATGGCTTCAATCGACTCAAAACGGGTGCCACGAAGGGGCAATTTTAGTTTTAGGAAGAGGAAAAAGTCGCAGGGAGCCAAATCCGGCGAATACGGTGGTTGCTGAAGCACGTTTGTTGAGTTTTTGGCGAGAAAGTCAGTCACAATCGTAGCTCGGTGAGAAGGCGCGTTATCGTCATGCAAAATCTATGAGTTGTTCGCCCACAAATTTGGCCGCTTCTTACGGATACGCTCACGCAAACGTTTCATAACGCCTAGGTAATACTCCTTGTTTACCGTCTGACCCTCTGGAACGAATTCGTAGTGCACCACGCCACGGATATCGAAGAAAACAATGAGCATCACCTTCATTTTCGAGCGGCTTTGGCGTGGTTTTTTCGGTTTCGGCTCATTTTTTGCCACCCATTCCGATGATTGCTGGCTTGTTTGCATATCGTACTCGTAGACCCAGGTCTCATCACCAGTTATAATGCGTTCCATGAATGTAGAATCGGAATTACAGCGATCCAGCATGTCTGAAGCAACCTGTTCGCGATGACGTTTTTGAAGAAAATTCAGTTCTTTCGGTACGAGTCGTGCGGCCACCTTTCTCATGCCCAAAATATCAATCAAAATCGTACGTGCGGACTCGTGGGATATCTTAAGATCATGTGCTATCTCTCTAAAGCTGGTACGACGGTTTTCCAGTTATCGACGTTATCTTCGATCGAAGCCGTCGATGGACGACCACTTCACGACCGTCCTTGAAGGCTCTGTACCACTGATATGCACGAGTTTTCGATAGAGCATTATCACCAAAGGCCTTTTGCAACATTTTCAATGCATCGGCACACGAAAATTCATTTGCAACACAAAACTTTAAACAAATTCTTTGCTCAACGTAATCACCCATAGTAAAAATCGGCACGCACTCTGACATCGACTGACTTAATCAGCTGTTGCAAACACACTAGTTGACAGATCCCGCTCAAGCTTGACATAGTAATTAAGGACAGTGGTACCAAGCTAGGAAAAAAACATTTTACCTGCCTCATTGCCCCGCCAGATTTAAATCGATAATTCACGGTACTTTCTTGACAGAATGTACTTCAGCCTATACTCAAGCTTAGATGCAAGAACACCAAGTGACAACCATTTCATGACCAGCAGCTTCACCAGATCTTAGTTCCATTGAAAACATATGGGTACTAATGAATATTGAAGTAGAAGGCAGCGCCACGAAATAAAGATGATTTAATTCAGTCAGTTTTAGTCCTGGACTATCATCAGCGAAAATTATGGAGGTGATTTAGTTTCGGAAGTACCTCGATATTTAGTCAAGTGTTTACCGTTAAATGGAGGTTGTATAAGAAATTAAGATTAATATTTTATTATAATTTTCTAATTCAAAAATTGAAATATCTTCTAAATAATTACAATTGAGCTATTTTATTTCCAGATACTTTCAAGACGGACTATACATAGTTGCCAGTGTAATATTTGTGATATTCAAATATCAAGTATGCTTTCTTAGAATTTAAATAATTAATTTGTTATTATTCTTATGTTCAATTTCAAAAATAATTTTCTACTCTTTAGTTCGGTTTGATGTTAAAGCGTGCTTTTAGTTTTTTTGAACTATAATTTATTTGATATTGATTTCTCGCGTATCACTTGGTGAAACATTTTTGAATTAATAAAGTAAATAACGTTCTCCTCAGTTTTGAAAATGGGCTAAAAACCCGAAACATATATGTCAACAGACATGAAATAAACAGACAAACTTAAGCCAAGTTGTTTCTTTTTACTTTATTAATATAATTTATTTTATTTATTTTCCGTTCTGTAACCTCCTATGGTAAACAAATAAAATGTACTGCGTTATCCTATTATTGTGAAGTACACAAATGAATATCATATATAGAAAATTCTTCGTGAAGTTTTAAATCAAAAGTTTTGACAGTTCTACATACCATCATTGTTTATATTCGCTTCTGACATCCTCTTGATTAAATGTGTAACATTCTTCTCCTCCTTGCCCACCTGTTCATAGTCACACGAATCGTTTTCAATATTCCGAACCACATGCACCTCTCCCGTTTCGAAACATTGTCGAGGATCGCTCTCCAAACTGATTTGACTCGTTTTGGACACGCCGAGTTTGTTTAGTTTCTTGCATTTCTCTTCTTCATGCTTCATCCGATATTCGTTCAGCTTAAAACTGTTCAAGGTCAGATTGTGCAAAAAGTTATCAGGTGTGTCGTTGTTGCGGGAATTTGCGAAAATTTCGACATAGTCTTGCGGAGACTGAGGTGCGTCCATGAAGTTGGATTCAGAAGACACAGCACTCGATGGGGTCGCAATTTTGGACACGGTCCCCCCGTTCGTTTCGTTCGCCGAGTACCAGGAGTCCGTGGCCTTCTTCTGGTCCACCTGAAGACTGTCTTGTACTTCATCTTCGTCTTTTGGTTCTTTTATGTCGTCCAGGGTTTCGGAAATTCTGCAAGGTATTTCTTCGGATTTTTCATTTGGTAGCTTTTCGTTTATAACCTCTTCCTCTTGTGGAACGATTTCAGTGAAAACTGGTTCTCCTTGCTTCTTCTTTCCTCGGATTTTCATTATGCCCTTGACTTTACCTGGAGTTTTTCCCGTTTTTCCGGGCCTCAATTCAGTTGTCTGTGTGTTACCCATGGTTTTCACTTTTTTTTTTAATCAACGAATATGATGGCAGTTTTGATATTGCTTTTCACGTCATGTATTAACAAACACATTATATATCCATATTTATCTATCATTTTTATATCACTAATATACTTTTCTGAATCTTAAACGTGATTTCTTGATTGTTACAGTTGATTCTTGTCATTTCTTGAGCTTTTATGGACATTTATATCACATTTTGTTAGTATTGAACATCGCACAGAGCTGGGAAGGACCGAGTGGCGAGTGCGCCGGTCCTTCACCCCCAATCGATTGTTTGTTGAGGCCTTGACAAGTTCTTATCAATCTTATCATTATTTATAATTATTGAAAATATGTAAATGCATCCATTCAAGGAAATATTGAAATCGCTTAAAAAATATTATTAGGAAATAGTATTATTTGCCATATCTTTCATGTATGACAATTGTTATACAAGATCTTTTCTGTACAAGACTTGAAAATATTGGGTTGTTCGGAAAGTAATTTCGTTTTTTTCTGGGAAAATGACAATTTTCGTAAAATGAAAAAATATTTTATTAAATTGTATATTGGCCATTCTGGTCTAACATCTTTTGCCATCTTTCTGGTAGTAACATGATTCCACGCTAATAAAATTCTTGGTCTTTTCCTTATTAGAAATTATACGTTCAAAAACTGCGAAAATTAATATAATATCGAATGGCTTCAGTAGAAATGCAAATTAATTTATTAATGATTAAATATATGTGAGTCCATGTATTACAGAAACGGCAAGCCTATCCTGAAATCTCTCCCACCAATTCAAAAAACCGGGAAAAAAAGGTTCGTTGCCGAAATATAAATTTCCATCAGATTATTACGTGGGGGAAAAATTTTATTCTACATTATTTCGGAATATGACCTCACTTCTTTTAACTGTTCAGAATTTTGCTTAGGAAAATAATTAAATTTAAAAAATCAAGGGGAATTTATAATCTCCTTATTACGTGGTATACAATGAAATCAAAATTATTAAGTAGGTACATAGAAGGATAGTTTGATAAGTTAGTGCGTTTTTTTTAATAAAAGATCATTTTACATAACTTACAAATAAATTAATTCGGCTGATCTGTACCAAATATCATTAATAATATGGCAATAGAAAGTTCTACAAATCGAGAGAGTGTAACATACATCTATATAACAATTTTAAACTCAAACAAACCTGATAAGGTTTACTACGTTCGTAACGTGAAAATATCGGGAATACATTTTTTTTCCGAATTAGCTCGCAAAGATATGTATCGTTTTTTTTAGATAGAATTTTCAATTGAAATAAAACACATTTGAATTAAGATTAAAGACAAACTTTTGTTTTATTTGGAAGATAATTTTATGACATTATGTTTTAAAAATAAATGCCGGCATATGTCGACCACGACTAGCTCTGAGGAACCTCATTCGACTAGACCAATTTTGGACCACTTTTTCGAGTAAGTCAGGCCTTATTTCATCAATAACACTAGTGAGGTTGGCTTCCAAAGCGTCTATTGTTTCTGGTTTATCAGCATATATCAATGACTTGACAAAACCCCAAAGAAAATAATCCAGTGGAGTTATGTCGCATGATCTTGAAGGCCAATTAATTGAAATAATGTTATCGCCAAATCTTTCTTTCAATAAATAAATTGTTACGGTAGCAACATGAGGTGTGGCACCATCTTGTTGGAACCAAAACACTTCTGGATCGATACCATTCAAATTTTAAAACAAATAATCATCGATCTGTAACGAGCACCATTCACTGTAACATTAGCTCCAGTATCGTTTTTAAAGAAATATGGACCGATGATGCCTCCAGCGTGTAAAGCACACCAACTTGCTGTGCATTAACACTATGATTTATAGCAGCGATATTTTCTTTTGTACGTACAGTTCTTTGTCTTGTTGTTGTTGTTGCATCGAGTAGAGAAAATGTTGTCCGAAATCTATCGATAGTTCGACGAATAAGCTGCTTTGATGGACGATTATGTAAACCAGTAATTTCACGAAGTGTTCTATAAGTTTGGCGAATAGAACACTGATTTTGAGAATAAATTTCAACAATTTGTAAACGTTGTTGCGGCGTGAGTCTTTCCATGATAATTTGTCAATGCTTACTGAACAGAAATGTCAAAACAACGTGGCTTCTACCTTCTGTCAAATCACAGTTATCCCTATCGAAAGTTCTATCATTCTAAAAAAAAACCGATATATTTGCATGCTCTAGATGACGCTAGTGTATGATTAATACCTTAGTGTTTCTGTCTATAGCGAATATAGTTACTTGACATATTAGTAGTCGCTGGCTTTGCATTGCACTAACTAGAACCAATAAGTTCAAAACGTGCGCATGTCTGCAATTATGCCCCAGTGATCAACAAAACCTTATCGGGTTTGTTTGAGTATAGAATTGTTATACAGATGTATGTTACACTGTCTCGATTTGTAGAACTTTCTATTACCATAGCTCACACTCCTTATTAAATCGATTCATTTAGTCTAGCGTTTACAATATTTTTATTCTTTCCAAAAATAAGATGTGTCTTCAAAATGGGTATTTGTTCCAGTAATGACCTCTTCATTGGACATAGTCGCAGTGGGCTAACTTTGAAGAACAATGTGGGTGAGTAAGTAGTTTATAACCTTTATAGATTTTTGATATGGCATTGTCTTGATGCTAGAGGACTTTTTTCTTAGTCAAATGCGGTCGTTTTTCATTAAAATCTATGTTGAATCTGTCTAACATCTATGAATAGTAAAAAGTAATGATCATTTTATCTTTTTCAAGATAATCGATGTGAACTTTACTGTATGCATCCTAAAATACTGTTTCCATGCTTTTGTTGTCCGAGAGATCCATCTTGGTCTTCTTTGACCTGAAAAAGTTCCCTGCTTTGATTGTTCTTTAATCCTAAATTCCTTAATCTCTGTGTATTGTAAGTAATCTTCGTTCATACTGCACGTGAACATCGACAAATACTTTTGTGAATTAGTTACAAGGTTGCAATTATGAGAGCACTCATTACGCGAATAGCGTTTTCATGCTCAACTGAGATGCTGCCACCTCATGAAATTTTATTCTTCGGTTAATTTATATCCTTCCATGGGAAGGCATTTTTATCAAGTTCATCTCGGAGGGTTCTATCAACGTTTAAAGAATTGTTCTACAGAAATGATTGATAGAAATTTGGTGGCTGTAATTTTCAACAGGTATTTTGCTACCATAACATGAAAATGGTCCAGAAAAAAATGAGGCCAAAGGAGCTCTAAGGAAGATGACTTCCAGTGTTTTTCAGTATTTCAATTGGATGCCTCGATCGAAGAAATCTTGAAAGAAATTTTGAAGAAGCTGAAATTGAATGAAGCTGCGAAGCACTATCCAACCTCTACTGGCTCTGCAGTGTCAGTACCCGAATTTTTTGTGACGCAACTCACTTACTTCTTATCTACCCACCCGAACGCAGTTCCATGAACTAAGATAGTCTCAAGATTTAATGCCTCAATTGATCCTGGTACGAGTACCGTCAATCCGGCCTGTACGTTAAGACCAACGAACCCTTGTAAAGTCTTTCAATTGATGATTAGACGGCATAATTACAACATCTTCAGTTAATATTGCGCTAAATATAGTGAAACACTTGAAATATCTTGTCAATTTATCCATCCAAGCCGGTAAGTTCCCACTACGCCCAAAAACAGCAGTTATAAAACCTCTGCACAAGTTCGCAGGCAGATACAGAATCGAGAATGATCGCACCATACTCTGACGTACCTATCGAAAATTGGGAACATGAGAATTGCTGAGTATTTGGAAGCCCATGGTATATTGAGTTCTCACCAATTTGGTTTTTGTCATGAAGTTCCAATGCAAGTGTTCAAATAAAAGATGCGATGGGTTCATTCGTTCCAGTTCTTTCAGGGGTGGCCCAATACTTGTCTCCTACTGTAATCGTTTACACTAACTCATTGTCTACACTCTCAACCAGATACTGTATCAAAACTGTATTTGTTTGGTTTTCTAATTCTGCGACATCTTGTCCTTCACTTAAATTGGATGAACAGAGTTCTGGCCAACTGGTGTTGGACTCGAGGGGGCAGTGGTTGAAAGTCCGCATGCTGGACTAGAAGGGCATTCCATCTATTTGTTCGCAACAACTCATGTTCAGGATATCCCGAGAAATGTTTCAGGGTTTAGCGGAACTTGACGGTTCGACCGGCCTTGTCCTGAAGCAGAATAGATTGCGAGACGTTTCTAGGGTTTGTGGATCTCGACGATACGGTTAGACCGTTGGTGGTTGAAGCCAGGATCAATTGGAAACCTTAACAGGGGTTCTTGGGTCTAGACGTAGATGCTGGATTGACGGTACTCGTACCAGGATCAATTGAGGCATTAAATCTTGAGACTATCTTGGTTCATGGAACTGCGTTCGGGTGGGTGGGTAAGAAGTGAGTGAGTTGCGTCACAAAACAAATTCGGGTACTGACACTGCAGAGCCAGTAGAGGTTGGATAGTGCTTCGCTGCTACCAGTCACGCTGTAGGTTCTCGGACTGAAGCCGAAACTGGAAACTGGTGGGTTCAACTTTTCGGAGTGGTTTTCACTGTGCGCCATGATAAGGCGTAATAACCCTTAACACACTTTCTGCTTACTGGGCTGACTGTGGAGACTGCTGAGTAGTCACCTGGTGAAAGAGCTATGCTTAGTAACCTAACCGGTAGAATTTACGATGATGATAGGGAAATTCAATAACCTCAGATGTTACATGTGTTTTTGGCTCCTCGAGTGTACAAATGCATTCCCCAAAATTTCAAGTTGCAAACTACCTTGAGAGGTATTAAGAAAAAGATGAAAGCATCGATAGTGAGTCAGCCTCGTCAGTATTATCGAACACAATGATGTTTTAAGATAGACGGAGTTGCTTGTTGTCAATTTTTCTTATTAGACTCTATACTTGAAAAGCTTTTCGTATACTACAAGTTATAATTTACAGACTCATTAAATAGTTCTTCCGGAAAATAATCTTCAATTATTATTATGTTTTTTGTTGGTTCTGTTACTTGATTATAAGAACTTATTTTTTTATTTACTTCTATGTTACATTATTATTTTATTCATTTCGGTAATGGTTTATTGACGCAAAAAATGCTTGATGAGCCTACCTCATTTTCGTCAAAATTCACGACGTTGCCTGTTTTCAATGAAATAGCTTGCTCAAAATTTGATAGAAGTCTATTTACAGAAGCAGTGGTGCATTCAAAGTTGCTAGGCGAAAATTCAGAAAGTTACTGATATCAAATAGCCTTTGTTTTAATTGTTCATTAATTTATGGCAATTTTATTTTTGAATAACTAGTTTTAAACATGCCGTTTATTGATTTTGAATCGTATCTACCTGCCAAATGTTCAGGGGAGGATATCAAGAAATGGACATTCCTACAAAATTCAGTGGACATTTATTTACAAAAATCAATACAAATAAAAATAATATTTATTTACAATTTAAAAATTTGAGTATAGAATTCTTACATGTAGACGCTTGAACATTCACAGATCGAAGTGTTTCTTATATATACAAAAGAATATACAACACACCATCAATAATAAAAGAAGAATAAAATTTTAGTCTTGGAACTACGATATTAATTATTTGAGATCACTGTTTGATTGGAAATTTTGAGCAGAAATAAGGGTGAATCGATTATTTGAATGAGGATTTCTCATTATAGAAAGAAGTAGAGATCAAGATTTTATTCTTCTACACATATCTGTAATTTTCACATTACCCAATTCAATTGGTTCAATAAATAATTCTGTCTCCTTTCTCAGTCGATTCAATCAGCAAAAATTGGTTCAATTATTAGAAAATTTAGGTGGTAATTTATTAGACTCCAGTTCAATTTGAACGGTTTAATCAACAAACATTTTTTTTGCATTGGACTGAATCAAATGAGAATAATATTTCAGTTCATTTCTAAATACAAAGCTTCTGAGTTTTGTATACGCAACCGATATTTATACAAAAATATACCTTACAACATACAACAAAATCATGAAAGTGTTAAGTACATCATTACATATTAAATATGATCATTGTATTACTTTTCTTTGGCACATTTCAATTAATTGAAAACTTGTTACTGCAGATCGAACTGAATAAAAATAGTTCTATCCAGAGTCATATTTTGAAAAGTAATAAAATTGTCAATATTCATGTGAAATAAACAACATTATAGCACAACAAATACTTATTGCAGACATAATCACATTTTAATACAATTTCAGTTCATAGTCACTGAAACACCGTGTAAAATGGCATGGCGTAAAAGTCTCATAGAAAATTGTTCAGTCATATAAAAGTCACTCGTGTACACAATGGTTGATTTAAATGATTACGTGGATAAGTTTTTAATGTCAGGTACAAATAAATTACAGAGAAATAAGTAGTAAATGTGATGAATTGTTGATCGATCGAAAAGATGCATGAAAACCATGTGAAGTCTAGATTTGAAAACACATTTTAAGCTGCAATCCTCGAAAGTGAAGTGACACGAAGATGAACTCGATAATCTGTAATTAAACAATTATTTCGCGGATGACTCTGCGCGTTCGTGAATTCGGTGTCGAATAGCCACTCTCCAGACTTTCTTCGTAGCTGAGTGACATGTGCTGTGGAGGTTTTTCATCTTCCATCGGCTCCAAGTATGGATCTGGCAGTCCACTGACATCATGATAAGGAGAATCTTTAACAAAAAAAATCAAGTAAGGTGGTATTCAAATGGAAAGCAGGTGCTACTTATTTGAAACATAGACAACAACAGCTTAAAAGTCAAACACCATAAATGTGGCAACACTAAGAACCGATACGACCTAAAATAATTGTCTGGTATAGACGAACAAAACAAAACTTTGAAATGAAACATATAGATTAATATTAAGTAAATATTCTGACTTTTTTGCCTGAAATTAAATTCTAGATAGTGGGTATTGTTGGAAAAGAATGGTTATCACAGAAAATATCAACTTTATGAAGGCCTAAAGTTTGAGAATCCTACGTTTAGTTTTGGCATCGATGATGAAGGATGGTGAACTAGTCAAGAATACAAGGGTCGGATAGGTATCTCAACTCGTAACTTGTGTGGAAAAGACATTATTATTTTAGAGACAAAAGTGTTAAGATTCAAAGTAAAATGATTAAATAGTAATGAACCTTTATTGAAAAAAATAATAGAATGATATAAATTCAATTATGCTGAAAGCTAGATTAGTTTGATTAATGAGCTCACAATGTGGGTTCCAAGAATTGTTATACGAGGGATGCTACTTAAGTTTTGAGAAATTTCAAAATGATCAATCCAGATTTCAGTAAGAAAATATTTTGAATATTTCATTTCATACACAAAATTCCATTGTCAAAGTTCATGGCTGTCGTTGTCTACGATGCAAATAAGTACATGAACTTGAAAATCTTCTCTCAAGATTTTCTCTTTATTGGCACAATTCCTAACAATCCATAACAGAAGAAACAAGTACATATTCACCATCACAACGTCAACGCCATGCAAGTTATTTACCTGTATGGTGCCACAGTGAGCCTAACCTATGTAGATGGTGCATGTAGATGAAACAAATATATGAAAAAAATGGCATCTCAAGGAATACAGACTGGTTAGAAACAAACATCAAACTCACCAATATGTTGATCCATTCGTTTCTTTGGTTTATGGACAGATGCATAAGGATCGCTGCAGTAATCTTGCCTGGAAGGATTGTTGCTGCCTCGCATATAATCATCGCCGTGATTACTCTGAGTTGTGATGTGAGGGTAGGGAGCGTAATCTTCTACTGCTCCGTAACCACCGTGAGCTATTGGATCGTAGCCATAGGAGTTTTGTCTGTTCACTTCCATGTGATGTTGTAATTGATTGGTCGAGTTGGAAGAAGCCGCAGCCATTTTCATTTGCCATAAAGAATCCTGCGAGTTGACACTTCCACCATTGTTTGAATTGGAGTAACTGTTTTCAATGTATGCCATATTACCCCCTAAAAATATATATAAGTTAGAAAAAATGTTATATCAAGTGACCAAATAAGTTTGTATGGTTCTTGATATTTTTATACTCAAAGACACATATTCCCAAGTAGCATTTTAGCGACGATAACCACATAATACAACAAAAGTAACATTAACTTTGGTGTAAATATCAGTTTATGAAATGAGGCTCTTTAAACCACTGAATAACGTCCTCGTAATGTTGAGCTCTACTTTAAGTAGAAGTTAAAACTTTTGGAAAACCCAAAATTGATTGACCAAATTGGTGTAAAACAAGGTTGTGGCAATATTGCCGGCCACATAACTTTTTTAAACATGTGGCTATGTTAAATTGCTACTTGGGCATAAAAATAAAAGTTCGTAATACTTACAATCTGTATTATTGATATTTTGCCTCTGAGAATCAGAGTTTGGTACATGATAACCATAACCATTCTGAGTAGCATAAAGGGCAGTCTTGGAATCTTCCATTGCCAGAGCTAAATCTAAAGAATGTTCCAGAGCCTTGTTGTCCATTCCTGATGATGGATAATATGGGGGAGGAGCTTGGTTCTGTTGGGAAACAATGGTTGGTCGAACAGAATCACTTTCGTAATCCTTAGATTCGGACTTCTTCGTCTGATTCCTCTTGCATCGGCAGAAGAGAAGCAGGAGACCAACAAAGAGAACGAAAACTATGCAAGAAATCACTATTGCAATCAGGGTTGGTGTTGCTAACACAGATGCTTCTCGTATATATGCAGAGCCCACTAAAAAAAAAAGATTAATTGGACACCTGACAAACAATGATAAAATTCTATATTCATACAATATGTTCAGGTTTCATTATTAATGGTTTAAAGATATTCAATAGGACAAGAGATAGGAATCAGCAAAAAAATTTTTTATGTAATGTAGACCAAAGAGGATTTGTTTTTGTATTTAATTACTAGTTACTAAAGTATGTGGAAAGTTCTTGTCAAGAGTAGCTTTTCAATCCACATCAAAGCTGAAGTTTTTTGAACATACAATGTATGACTACTTATATATCATTTACTTACACTCGGCTGCAATAGATTCTCCACAATGATCAGGATGAGTTTCCAGACATAATTTGACCCTTATCTGTGGATTATAATCATCCACACCGATTGGTTCATCTACAAGAGCTCTTCCCGATGTTTTTCTCGTAATCGAGTCCAAATTCATTTCTTTATAAGTAGGAGAAATGCCAGAAACTTGAAGCGGAATGATGTCAACCTGTTGCCACATGGTGTTCGGCCTTGATTCTGTACTAACTAGTTCTACAATGGCAACGAGTGGCAGGCAAGTTGGAGGAATATTTATGGACAGTGTATGAGATACTGGTTCATAGGCAACTCTTTGGGGCCCTGGTAATCTATCTACTCGTGTAGAAACTCGAACTTCTTGGGAATTGTCACTGTGTCCCTTCGTGTTCAAAGCTTTCACCTTAAATAATAATGCAGGGTTAATTATGATTTAATTGAATATTTTTTATACTATTCAGCTAGAAAATGAGATATTCAGGTAACATTTTATGATGTGTGCTTTTGTTTTATGTTTTATTCAAATACGTAATTCTTATTTTCAATCATAACAAAAAAATTCAAAGGATATACTGTTTATCTAAAGATCAGGTCTTTCTATCCAGTACTCACCTTAAATAAGTAGTGCTGATGTTGTTCCAAATGAGAGATATTGCAAGGGTTGTTTTGTTGGCAATCTATTTCCGACCAGTCACTAGCTTTTGGCACCATACCGCATCCCTCTATCATCATCTCATCTTCACCATTGATTTTCTTATACGATACAAAATATTTCGTATTTGAAATTCCTCCGTTGAACCCTGCATCCCAATTCAACGTCACGAAGTTGTGACCGGTATGAAGAGATGTTAACTTTGAAGGCTTTTCTGGAGGTCCTTTGGGTTGGAGCTTAATTTTAGAATCTATCGGTCCCAAACTGTTCACGATTTGACAATTATATTCGCCGTAATCCTGCTTTTTGATGTTGGATATCCTCAGGGTACTTATATAAATGTCATTGTTATCTCCATTGGTTCTTACAATGTAATGGCCTTCAGAGGAGGAATGTAAAGGAGAGGTGTTGTGTTCATAAAACCACTTGAATTCTGGTTTGGGGTAAGCTTGGACTTTGCATGTAACTTCAGCTGTTTCTCCAACGTCATAGGCGACTTTATTGTATTGATGCAGTATGATGGGCTTATCTGAAAAATACGAATTTATTGCAAATTATGTTACGAGAGATTAAAAAAAAAATAATGTAGCGAGAAGTGTAGATGGCAAGATAAAGGTAAAAGGCCGAGTGTAGTACTTTTAAAGATGAGAATAAAAAAGTATCAGAAGAGAGAGGGAATGTAGAGAAGATGGAGTGAGAAGATCATAGATGGAGTTCTCAAATTAACCCTTAGAGGACTACCGCCTAGTTTAGGTTAGAATAGTATATTTCATTACTTTTCTTTTCTCTACGAGTTGAAAACCCTAAATATATATTAACGATTACTCACGTTCAATTTTAAGCATCATAGCAGATTCAGACCGCTTCACTTCGTTCTCCATCACACATTTGTATGTTCCTCTATCACTTGGTAGCAATTGATTACTTCCAGGTCTAGCTTTTCCATTGAACTTCAATGTACTTTCTACATTATATGCGCCATTGGTAGACTCCATGAATTCAGTTTTAACTTCATACATGTTTACATCTGCTGTCAATTCCTCATTATCCTTAAGCCATCTGACCATAGGTTTAGGTTTCCCTTTAGCACTACAAGTTACATTGAAATTTTCTTCTCCAACACGCTTCGTTTCAAGAAGTTTTAATTTGTATTTGAAACTAGGTGCTTGATATACTTCTAAGTTAACTGATGCTAATTCACCAGGTCCAAGTTCGTTTGTTGCTTGGCAATTGTATACCCCTTCTGTGTTTAAATTGGCATTCGATATGGTGTATTTGGTACCTAAAACAATGACATTATTCGTACAATCCTTACTTAAAATAATCTGATATGAAAGGAATGATGCATACCCATGGCAAGAATGGTGGGTTGTCCATTACTCTCGATTCTAAACCATCTGTATTGGGGGGCTGGCCATCCTGGGGGTGAAGCTGTACAGGTTAATGTAACTGTTGATCCTTCAGTTGCAATAGGTTTGTCAGGCATAATTCTGGCACGACCAGGTTTGTGTCTAATGAGCAATGCAATGGATGCATTTCCTATTTTTTCTGATCTTCTTACAGGAGTTGCGCTGGGAGCGATAACATTCACAGCCCTGAAAAAATAACAATATGAAATTAATTGAAGATCATATAGTTACTGTAATAAATCAAGCAATATATAGCTTATTATTCATTATTAGAAATTAAGGCTACAAGTAATCATATGATCTACTGTGTTCTTTTTTTCAGCTGTAGCTCCCTATTGAGATAGTTTCAAGGAGGGTCATCCTTTATGATTTCATTACCCAAGCATTTTTTTAATTGTCATTAAATGGTGAGGTTTTCAGTCACTAGATCTTCAGGAGCTCCTTCTCTCACAGAACCTACATTAGATATTTTCTGATAAATTCAAACTCACTAAGTGCATTCTGAGGCGGTAATGCCTTGTAAGAAATTACATGAGAAGATGTAGTGTTATCAATAAGATCAGAAAAAGGTTTTAATTGTTCAGCCTTGAAGTTCTGAAGGAATTTTTTGTAATGTTCTTAAACTAGAAGGAAGATTCTGTCAGACTGATTATCTGTTCTGTATTCAGGTAGTTCTTGAAATGTTGAATCATCCATTTAATAAATCAATAATGGAAAATAATATTTACCTGCAAATGTAAGTTCCAGAATCCTCTGCTTTCACCCTTCCTAATCTAAGAACATCTCCCACCTGTCGGAAATCCGGCTTGCCATCTTTGATCCATTCTATAGTTACAGGACTAGGATTAGCTGTTACATTACACTGGATGTGAACAGGTTCATCTTCTTCAGCTTCCTTTGTTTTGGCTTCCAAGGTCACTATGGGACCATAAAGCACATCGAGGATGATTTCCTTTTCGCCAACTTTTCCTAAACCGTTGTCAGCACTGCAGGTGTATTTTCCAGCATCCTGAATGCTCACCTGGCAAAAATCGTGGAAAATTAGTTTATTATTTGTTTGGGAATTATTCTGTAGTTCAAAAGAGGAGATATATTAACTGACTTAATGGTAGAAAAGACATTGTTCTCAAATATGCATGTAGGAACAGATGAAAAAAAAGCTTTTTACCCATTTTTAAACGAAACTAGGTTTTATATTATACAAAGGTATAAAAATTTGAATTTTGTATAGAATCACTAGGTAAATGGAAGTCATGGTTTTGTTACAAGCTTACTCTTCGTATGGCAAAATTATCACCAGTTTGCTTAAATGTGGTGAGAGTTTAGTGACATAGCGTTCAATTGTCACTTTCATAGTTTCCATGATGATAAGAAAGTTGGCGTAACAAAGACTTGGAATAATTTTTTGACAATTCTGTTCAACAAAGATATTCCTTTATGCGAAATGTGACAAGTGATACCATGCAACCGTGATGCCATACCGTTTATCATTAACTTTTTGTGTATTCTGGCACCTGATAAATTTACAACATTATTATCTGGAGGTCCCATTATACTATTACACAATAAAGAAAAAAGATAAATATTTACCCTATGGATAACATGGTTTGGAGAAGAACTGATTGCTCTTCCATTTCTTATCCACCTCACACTGCTAACTTGAGGTTTCGCGTCAACTGAACATTGCATAGATGTTTGTGAGTCTCTCTCGACCCTCAAAGGATTTTCTGGTCCAACTTCAACTCTAGGAAAATCTGTAACAAAATCAGGTATTAAAATCGGAAATTTAAGAAAGTTACTATATTATAAGTCTGAGGAGTCATTTCAGATTGAGGAGATAAAAACAGCGAAATACAGGAAAACGTGTACAATATGAAAATCATATTTTCAATGTTGGAATCGGCAGTTCCCATGACCTATGGGAAAATAAGAAGCAGAATCATTCACCATGAAATTAATGCACTTTAAATAAGGATACAATAGAGGCATTGTAATTACATCCATCCTTTCAAGAGTCTTTCCTTCTGTTATACATTTCTGAAAAGCATAAAGTTCCCACAATATGAACCGTTGGTGGTAGCTACTGTTGCTAATCCGAAAAGAATATAGTTTTTTAAGACGATATATGACAGAGAAAATTTATTAGATTTAATTGAAAACTTGGATATATAGCCCAACTAGAAAGTATTCGGAAAAAACAAAGCTCAATTGTAATTATTCAGTATATACTTTTAATCCTTGAATTAGAAAATTAAAACAAAATATTCATATTATTTACTTATACAACTTCCATTTAACTGTAAATACTTGACTTAACGTCGAGATAGACCCGAAACTGAATCATCTCCACAATTTTCAAAAATGGTAGTCCAGGACTGTAAAACTGACTGAATTGAATCATCTTTATTTCGCGGCGCTGCTCTGTCAACTTCAATCTTCATTAGTCCCCATATGTTTTCAATGGGACTAAAATCTGGTGAAGCTGCTGGCCATGAAATGGTTGTCACTTGGTGTTCTTGCATCCAAGCTTGAATATATGCCGAAGAACGCCACTCCCCTGGATATAAAGCATGCGCCGTTTGAAGGAGAAAACCGTTTAGAATGCCACAATACTTTTCACTATTAATGGTACCACCAACACAGAGAGGCATGGCGTCACGCTAAGATGTTGCTACCAAACCATTATTTTAGGGGGAGGTTGGGAAATTTGAACGGTAACAGGTTGTTTTGATAGGATTTTAAAGTGATTTCCACCAAGTTGGAAACAACTTCTTGAAAACGATGACAAAATGCTATCCTTCGTTCCTTTTGTAAAGGTGTCATTATAGGATTTTTTTTTAGTTTCCTTGATATGTAGTCTTGTGTTTTCAGTGACATTCGGACGGTTTCTGGACATTCTTTTATATTTGGTTGATTTCCGAATCTGTTAGCGAATTTGCGAAACCCCAGGCGCAAATTGTGTCGTTCTAAGTGCAATAAAGTGTTCAAATTGTTTCCTTTCCATTTTTTATCCTCTTTATTGTCTCATATACAGCACTTGTTCCCAATTGCACTTATTTTTTAACGTCTTGCAAACCTTTCTTATACAAATATTCTATCCGTTTTCTTTTTTCTTTGGCGACATTGTTTCATGAATTGTGTACCTATTGACAATCAACAATATTTGACAAATAGTGTTGCCATGCAATTTTGGCTATAGCCGACTATCTGCACAACCTATTTTATACATTACTTTTGTCTTAGAATGTTACAAAAAAGAAGTATATTAAAATTATGAAAAATAATAAATTCCGGATACTTTCTAGACGGACTATAAATAAAAAGTATCGGTAAATCAGTAACCTCAACATTTGATCATGGATATACTTATATATGTAATTATTTTACACTGAATTGAACTTATTAATAATCTATTAATTAGTTTGATGTTTGACACATGTACAACAAACTTTTCCGTTTTGTTTAAATGGTGAAGAACATTTATTTCTAGTTTTTAGTGTTTCCTTTACATTGTTTTGTGGAAATTGCTCTCAAATATTCTTCTACCTCAAATGATTCTTATCGCAAATGGAATAAACAGAAAAATTCATTTGAAGACTATTATAACCAATTTGGATGTCTATTTTATTAAAAAATAATCGCAGTTTTTATTCAGTATTCTGACACGAGTTTCGGTCTTTCGACCATCTTCAAAGGAGTACAAAAAGGAACTAAACTTAAAATGGAAAAGGCTCTTTTATTACACTTAGGACATCTGTGTATTTTTATGGCGCATGGAAATAACAGCATCTACAAAGAGTATTTGGGGGATTTGTTAAATTCTCCTTTTTCTCAATGGCTTTTTTGATTGAAAGAATCTCCAAATAGTCCATCAATTTTACCCTCAACAACTTTATGTAGTAAAGTGACATCTTTCTCATTAAAAAAATTATTATTTTCTATAAAATGTTCTGCAAAACCGGTTGATTTCTGGTTTTTCGAAATAGACATCCTACGTTCTTTGATTTAACAAATTCCCAAATACTCTACGGCAACACCCTTTTATTGGATGCTGTTATTTCCATGCGCAAATACACAGATGTCTGAGTGTAATAAAAGAACCTTTTCAATTTTAAGTTTAGTTCCTTTTTGTACTCTTTTGAAGATGGTAGAAAGACCAAAATACGTGTCAGGATTCTGAATAAATTGTGAATCAAAAACTGTGTGAATTTTTTTTGAATAAAATTGTTATAATGTTTCACCTAGAGCCAACCGCATATTCCATTCCTCTATTAATTTGGATGTCATTAATCAATGAAACTATTTGAATATTAATGTAGGAATGCGCAAAGACTCATGAAGTTTTATTAGTTGTTTGATATATTTTAACTTTAAAATGCAAAACGTAAAACTTTTTGAACAAGGTTTACTATACATAAATAATAAATCAACAGTACGTGAAATAAGACGTTTCTAGAAAAAACCCTATGAAATAAAGCGGCTAAGTTAAAAAAATATTAACAGATTTTATTTTCAACGCACACCATTCCAACATATCTCATTACCCTGGATAAATAGAACGTAAACCTAGAACTCCATTTGACATTATTTATATACCCTTTATCCTGTCATAAAAACCGGCAATCAAGAAAATTTATAGTTGTTAGTTCGAGGTAGGTGGAGCCCACTGTTCTCTTCTTATCTCTAATCATGCTGAAACGTTATGATCAAAAAAGTAATTTACGAGAAAAAGCTCACGGAAGGTAATTCAGACATGAACCTAAAATAATGGTGTTCATTGCCAATCCAATTGCGTTTTATTGCTAACAAGTATTTACGGTTCTCGGTTGAAGAAAAAAAAGGTTTTTGAATATATGTTGATCTAGACATATGTAAAGGGTGATTCATTTAGAGATACTTTTTGTGGTGGGGATTTAATTGCAGATTGCGCATGCCTCGTGTTAACTGAAGTGGCATTTCTGTTCAGTAGTGTTTCAACAATTCATAATGGAAAGACTTAGTCCGACACACCGTCTACAAATTGTTCAACTTTATTACGAAAATGGGCGTTCTACGAGGAATGTGTATCGGGCAACCTTGTCAAGAAGCAAAGAATTCTGAACGTCTGTCGGCTTCAGTTCTTGCACTAGTTGAATTTTGTAAGCTTTTAAAGATACGCCAAGTTGTTGAATATGACAGGCCAAGCTGTTGAGAACGGCGACGAATCGACACTTCACGGTCTTTGCGTACACTCTCCGCTACCGCCCCTATATTTTCTTCACTACGACTGGGTGTGGTTTATTTGGTCGAGTATTATCCAATAATGAAAATTGGGTCTCAAACTTACGGATGGTAGAACTAATTGTGCGTTCGGTAGGCCGATTATGTGGACCATAAGTTGCTCTAAGCGCCCGATACACATTCCTCGTAGAACGCCCATTTTCCTAATAAAGTTGAACAATTTGTAGATGCTATACCGAGCTAAGTATTTCCATTATGAATTGTCAAACACTACTGAACAGAAATGGCACTTCAGTTAATACGAGGCATGTGAAATCTGCAATTAAAACCCCACCACAAAAAGTACCTCTAAATGAATCGCCCTATATATTAGATACCTAAGCCACAATTGTTTATGCTCAAGGAAGAATTAAGTCTAAGCCACTTAAAGAGCGTCCAAGTTTGTATAATAGTCATTTATTAATGTAACAGAAGCCAACTTGATATATCAGTTGGGGTAAGGGAAATCCATTATTTTTTCGGTATATGGCTGTAGTGATCGATAAACAATTTCAGATTTATGCTCGTTGTCAAGGTGACATTTCACACTAACAAAATTCATTTGATGTTTGTTGTTTGGTCCATTCAGTTGTGAGCTACAGGGTGTTAAACATGGAAGGCAACAAAGAGAAAATTCAGGAAATTTAACAGTTTTCCTTTGATAATGGTGAAATGTAAGAAATTATGAATAGTGTTTATGCAATTTTGGTTTTGTCCATTCCGTTCAGGTATTACTCTAAAGTTAGCAACATAATGATAATTTTTATGCATATAAAGAAATCGTTCAGGTTTGATCAAATAATACTCATATATAAGTTCAAAATCGAGGAAACATATTGTATGCAAAACATTATGAAAAAAATGGTAGTAACTATATAACTTTATGTGAACTTCTTTCTTTATATCGTTAAGTAAACAATAGTATATTGTATTCTAGGAAAAAAAAGCTTGATTTGCTGGGATTCTTAGATTAGAGTACGTAATGATTAAGGCAATTTTGAAATCTCGAATTATCATATTCAGTACATGTATTAGAGGAAATAACGTTGAGAAGATATGGTGATGATTTAATAAGACTAAAAATATGAATTACAAGAAATCTTAAAATTCCTAATGGTTTGTGGATAAAAATTGTATATTATTATTTTTGAAACCATGGAAGTTTATCACTTTGAACTGTTGTCCTTGTCATACGACAAAAACTCATCAGTAATTGTTTGATCTATTCGGTCTTTACTTGGTGGAAACTCATTTTAATTAGAAAATATATAAGAGACAGTATTTTAATTTCCACAAAAATGTTTATAATACAACATTTGTTTCACCACGATGTGGCTTCTTTAGATATCTACATTCTACTGGTTGATTGTGTTCAGTGTAACAGAGTTTAAATACAAAATAATGGAAAAACAAATCATAAAAACTTAAGGTATTTATTACAGTTGCCGCTAAAAAATGCTATTAGGGAAAGATATTCAGTAATAGGGATTTTTCAACATATGTTTGTTCATTCAAAAGCATTTTACGGGCATTGTGCCTATTGATTTCAAGAAATTCTAAAAGTGTTAATCTAGAACTTTTGTTTGACGTGGATAATTTCATAGTTATTATTGAAATTGATGATTAGCATATGTCGAATATACGGAATCCGATATGTAACTTCTTTGGTGTTCTTGGATTCTATTCTTAAATGATCTACCTGTCTGGCCAATATAAAGGGCAATCATTGCAAGTCAACTTGTAGACTCCAGATTTATTTTCTTTATTTGTTCGATTCTTATTGTTTTTCATGTGAGTACTAGGGTTATTATTAGTTTCAAAAGCTGCTTTGTAATTGAAACTATTGTTGAAATATTTAGCAATATTTTCAGGTAACCCATTGACATAAGGTAACGAAAATTATTTCTATGTATTGTGCTCTTTCATAATTGGTTACACGAGATTTAATACCATGTTTTTTTGTCTTTAAGTGGTATAAGTGGTTGATATTATTTCAAGTATATTTATCAATGTTATTAATGGTTCTGAAAGCTGTTAAGTAATTGAAATTTTTCTTAAAATAATTGGCAATGTCTTCATATTTTCTGTTTATATATAAAATTTGTATGAATTTAATAGAATATCCGAAGACATTGCCAATTATTTTAAGAAAAATTTTAATTATATAGCAGCTTTCAGAACCATTAACAATATTGATAAATATATTAAAAATAATAAAGATAAATCAAACAAAGATAATAATTCAACAGATATGTAAGGATGGCCCAATGGTTTATATTGGTCAAACCGGCAGATCGTTCAAGAAAAGAATACACGAACATCAAAAGAGCTTAGTACAAATTCAACACATTCCACATATGCCAACCCTCTAAAAGAATGTGAACATAATTTCAATAACGAATAAGAAATTATGGATATCTAGATTAACATTCTTAGAATCACTTGAAATAAACCGGTATAATTCTCAGAAAATTCTCCTAAATGAACAAACGAACACGAATAGGTCACCTTTATTGAACATCTTCAAGAAATTTGGAAAAACCAACTTCTACCCCCATAACTTTTATTAACCATTCATGTTATCTCTCCACTTAATTGAGAATACCCTAATAAATATCATTCTACATTTAGTCCCACTTCTTGTAATGCCGTTCAATACATATATAAGAATCTATGTAAGTTATTTTACATCATCAGGTCAAATGTAGAATATGATTAAGCCACAGTGTGGCGAAAAAATTGTCATTCAACAATAAAAAGTTTGTGGAAATTGAATTTCATTTATTACTAGTGAAAATGAATTTCCATCAAGTAAAGACAGAATCCATCAAATATTTTTGACTTGTTTTTCCATTATTTTGTCGCCTCCTTAACACTGTATTTAAACCCTGTTACACCATCAGCCAGTAGAATGTAGATACCTGAAGAAGCCACATCATTGTGAAACAATTGTTGTATGAATATTTTTGTAGAAATTAAAATACTGTCTCTTATATTTTTTTTAATTATCAGAAATGACTATTTTTTGCGCTTTAGAAGCATCAAATTGTTGAAATACCTGACATTCTGTGAAATTTGGGCCGAAAATGGGCTATTAATTAAGGTAGGTTATATTTAATTCTGAACGGCTGTATATTTGTAAGCAGGGCAACATTCACATGAAATGTTCCAAATTTTAAAAAGTTTATGAATAATATTTCTCGCATAATTATTTCTATTTGTTACTGATTTGGTGAAAACATAATAACAAAGGATTCACTATAAAAATCATAAAATTGAGGTTTGATTACTTGATGTATTTTTGCTATATAACTTTGATAAATGAATATAATCGTTTTTTCTAGTATGCCAACAATATGTTAAAGGATATCTCTCGCATAATTTTTTCTATATGTTACTCTTTTGGTGAAAATATAATAACAAAGGATTCACTACCAAAATCATAAAATTGAGGTTTGATTACTTGAAGCATTTTTGCTATATAACTTTGATAAATGAATATACAGTCGACTCTCGTTAATTCAAACCTGCGATAATTCGAACCTCTCTATAATTCAAAGTTATCACGAGTTCCCTACTAAATCTCTTTATATTTCGAACTAAATCAATACATTTTCATACTTGGTAATTCGAACGAAAAAATCATTGCTATTTAACAAAACGACGCGTTAATTCGAACTCATCAGCGTCCAACACTCGACAATTCAAAGTTGCAGAGAGAAGAGGCGGAAAGATTGTAAGTACATTTTGCGACAAGTTCAAACTTGTATGCGACAAGTTCAAACTTGTATCAAGATACACGAGCCTTTGTTTTTGTTATGATTAGTTTGACTATTTGACGCACACACTTCTTACGAATTGGTTTGTTTAGTTATTCAGTTACTGTTACTCTTTCGTTGGTATGCAGATTAAAAGTTAGTGTTAGTTATGAGCCCTAGAAAGTATAGATGTTTGACGATTGGTGAAAAGAAAAAGTTAATCGAAAAAGTAGAAGAAGGTGAGAAGAAGAGTGATGTTGCAAAAGAATTTAAGATTCCTCTGAGTACTCTCTCAACAATAATAAAGCACAAGGAGAAAATTAATGCTGCTCAAACTGCTGGAGTACGGAAAAGAACTACTAAAGGTGAATTTCCTCGTCTGGAAGAAAGCCTGGTCATTTGTCTTCCAATACTTATAGATGATGAAGAACCAGCAATAGAACCATTAGTTGACATCAGCGGTGTGAGTTTTTCTGATTTTGTTCAAGTGGATGAAAATGTTGCTATCTCAGGTTCACTAACCGATGGCGAAATTTTATCTGCGACAGATACGCAAAGTAACGATGAAGATGAGGACGATACATCGGAACCTTTGGCAGAGGTGTCAGTTAAGGAAGCAAGATCCTCATTTGATACCTTACAAAGCTTCTGTCTACAAAACGAAAGTGATGAAAAAGCATTTCAGGCACTTTTTCTCTTAAAAAAAGTTATTGAGCAGTGTGAGCAGCAGAATTGTGCTTTAAAGCAAACCAGTATAACAAAGTTCTTTCGAAAGATTAATTAATTCACATTACGAATACATGTATGTACACGAATGTACCTCTTAATTCTTGTCATTTTTATATTAATAAATAAAAATTAACCAACACTTAATAATTCGAAGTTTTATTTATTTTCTCTCACAAATTTCAAACCATTTGATATTTCAAAGACTCGATAATTCGTAATATTTCAAGAGTCTATTCAAAATGTCTATTCAAAATGTTTAATTTATAGGATTTTAGTTAATAATTTTTATTTATTGGATTTTGTTATACCATTTGGATGTCTTATAATGAATGTTTATTTTATGTCATGATATAAGTGGTACTTATACGACATTATTTTAATTTATTTTCAGAAGTTATAATCATTGAATATAATCTTTTGGAATTAAATATGTAGAAGGATAATTTTTTAAAATTGTTTAAAAATGTTTTAAAATATTTATATTAGAGTCCCTCGAGTTTCGAATTAACGAGAGTCGACTGTAATCATTTTTTCTAGTATGCCAACAATATGTTTAAGGATATTTATCGCATAATTATTTCTATTTGTTACTGTTTTGGTGAAAATATAATAACAAAGGATTCACTACAAAAATCATAAAATTGAGGTTTGATTACTCGATGTATTTTTTCCATTTAGCTTTGATAAATGAATATAATCGTATTTTTTAATATGCCAACAGAATGTTCAAGGAAGACGTCCAGTCACTGATGGAAAAACCAGAATCAGGATATGTAGAATTCGAACAAAGAACGAAGTTAAAAGTTCAGTTCATTAAGAAAGAGAAATAGATCTTCCATTCGAAACTTGAGACGTTCGTTAACATCATTATGGGAGCCGTGCTCTATAAACAAAAACAATAAACTTTCTCCGAATAAGACTCCACAATTCCGAGAGCAAACTTGGAGGAATTCTTGGATCGTCTGGGACCGGGAGTCATGTGTGGCATATCCGGTACATGCCACATTTTAACATCGGGAATTCGCCAGATGTGATGTTCCACATTTGGCTGGATTCAGGGGCGTGCTCGCACATAATTCAACTTTGTTAAACGCATACATCTGATCAAGATATATTGAGCAGTTGGGAACCCCGTAAAATTTCGAGCTTGCTTACTTAATTTTCGGTTTTTTCATCGGAATTAAGAACGACGCACGCGAGTTCGCTGAACTGCATTCAAGAGCTCATTGTGTTTCTAATTGAAATGAAATTTTGATTTGGAGTGCCAACAAAGCTTAAGGATGAAAAATTAGAGGCAAGACTCGATGAAAATCCATCACAAATGCAAGGGGAAGTCGCAAAAACACCGTTAAATGTGTATTTAAATACTGTTTGTCGTTTTAAGCTTTTATCTGAAATTACTGGAGGGATTTCCAAGGAACTCTTAAATTGTACATTATCGATTCTACAGTCTGCTGTATGAATTTGAAAAAATACAAACCAAACAAGGTTGTTCACTTAATTTTAATCAAAACAATCAAGATCTGGAGGGAGTTAATCTTTGGGTGCTGTCACTCGTTCCAATTTCTTGGGACTTTTGTTTCAACAGTTGCCTCTTACATAAGATAATAAATTAAAATTAGCTGGGAAAGAATGGAACTAAAACCTTTTTCTCTGCAAATCTCGAAGCAGTTACAAACAAAATTTTCTGCCATTTTCCTCGAATGGAATGGATTTCAAATATGATGTAAAATGACTTCCAAACAATTTAGATATCTTTAGTGGCTATAAAATCACTCTGATGAAGTGTGAAATAGAGGAATACACATTTATTCATTATGGAACGTAATTTCATTCAACAAAGGATTTATTTGCCAGACTGCCATAACTTGGAGAATTAGTTTTAAATGGCAAATGTTTTATAAGTGATAGAAGATTTATGGGATCTTGCTGAAACTGAAGTTTATTGAAGAACGAATTAATAATAATAAACAACGCTGTGTTGATCAACATTTTTTGTTGAATGTCTTTATTTCAGAGTTTCCTAGATATCATTTGACACTTCTATCTAACGGGTCTTCTAACAGGAGTGATACAATTTAAAATAGTTATAATGGAATAAAATTTTTCAATCAAATTTGTTGTTAAAGAGCAAAATTAGAAAATAAGCGACGTTTATGGTGATCAAAAAAGGCTTCAGTTCTTGAACCAGTTGAATTTTGTAAGGATGTAAACCCAAATCCAAGTTGTTGTTTGAGTAAGATTTAATTTTTGAGAACGCAACACTTGATGCCTCCAATATTTCCTTGTGTCCGTGCATTTCTTTGTATTACTAGTACTCGTGTATCGTGTAAGGAAAATTCACTTTCAAATTTGTCTACAATACGACGAATCGTAAGTCGTTCAACTGAATAATGTCGTCTTCTTGAATTTCTCAGTTTTCACAAATGAGCACTGATTTTGATAAAATAATTTAACAATTTCTAAACGTTGTTGAAGCTTGTATCTTTCCATCATTGAATACGAATGAAATGGAAAATTTCAAAAATAATATACAGTAATTTGAATATCAAAACAGATTTAATCTGTTAGTCTCCTACAATTTTAATTTCAAAAAATTTTATCCAAAAATTTTTAGAATTAAATTAATGTCTTATAAGCACAGCTTATATTTAATAGACGTATGAAATCAAAACTCAGTATAAAATATTAAGTGGAATAAATATAACAACAACAAATATAAATTGTGAATTAAAATTAAAGAATAAATATTTGAAGGAGACAAAATTTTGTTTCTAATCTTACAATTATGAAAACTATCTTCTTTTCAAAAATACAAAACATAATTTAAGAACTTCTCAGAAAATATAATTTATTTGAAATATTTAATATATTTAAAAGAGTTACTTCAACAATCTCTCAAAACATGTATTATTTTTGAAGTAACTTTTTTTGAAGCAAGTTATTTAAATATATTAAATATTTCAAATAAATTATATTTTCTGAGAAGTCCATAAAATTATGTTTTGTATTTTTGAAAAGGATTTAGTTTTCATAATTGCAAGATCAGAAACAAAATTTTGTCTTCTTCAAATATTTATTTTTTAATTCCCATTGACAATTTATATTTGTTGGGTTATTTATTAAATTTGATATTTTACATTGAGTTTTGACTTTATACGTCTATTAAATATAAGCTGTGCTTATAAGATATTATTGAGTTGTATCAGTCCTTACTTGGTGAAAATCCATATTAAATAATATTTAAATAAGGTTATTCTGATTTTCACAAATTTTTATTGATATGTTCACAACAATTGTTTCGCTATCACAGTAGCATCATCAGGCAAGATCACATTTTGAATATTCAAAATATATATATACTGTGATAGCGAAACAATTGTTGTGAACATATCAATAAAAATTTGTGAAAATCAGAATAACCTTATTTAAATATTATATAAGATATTAATTTAATTCTAAAAATGTTTGAATAAAATTTTTTGAAATTAAAATTGTAGGATACCAACAGATTAAATCAGTCTTGATATTCAAATTTTGTAATATTCCTTCTATTAAGTAAATAAGTAAAAAACCCCTTCTTATTACTTTATAATATACAGTGTTGCCATTATAACAATTTTAAGTTCTATCATTCCTATCGGAAAACTCGATAGTTCAGAAATGAATTTTGCAACTTTTCATCAACATTACTTCAAAATATCTTATTTTTAATGCAAGAAAATCGAAATTTCGGATAGCCATATCGGCTTTTTTCCAGAATTTGAATAATTTCCAAGTGAAATTTAGCAATAGCGTAAATTTCCTAGATGTGCATTTCGTATTTCTCACCATAAATACATTGTGGTAAAATTAGCGCTTTAACCAAACTTCGCTAAGGGAATAGGTGAATTCTGGACAATAACAGTTGTAAGAAGTATGAGTTATGGTAATAGAAAATTCTACAAGTGCAGCCAGTGTAGCATACGTCTGTATAACAATTCTACAATCAAACAAACCCGACAAGGTTTTGCTGATCACACATTACATTCGCAATACGCAGAAACACTAAGGTATTAATCATACACTAGCGCCATCTAGAGCATGCAAGCAGACATACAAGAAATTCCTTTGCGAGCCAATTCAAGCAAAGACATTTATTCCCCATATTTTCACTTTACAATATAACTGTCCGATAATTTCAATTTTTTGCACTAAAAATTAGATATTTTAAAATAGGATGGTGCCAATCGTTCAGAATGAAGTTTTGTGTCTAGATCCGTTTTGAACCAAATTCTCCGCAATATCTGGTGGACTTCGAAATGAAGAAATTGATTTTATTTTTCTTTCCAGGACTTGTGCGCCGCCACTGTCTGAATGAGATACAACAGATATTTACGCGAATACAAGAGCAAAACCCAAATCTAATATATTACTGAAATATTGTAGAAGGTATGCAGCAGGAATACGAAGTTGTGAGTTTCTTCCTTTGAAGTTTCAAACTTTATTACCGGTCCTATAGCACCTCGCGAAATAAAATTCTTGGATAATATCCATGTACTCCGAGACATGTTTCGAATAGTTCTGCTGCGTCAAGAAGTTATTACTATTTTTTCTTTTGTATATACATACAGGATGTCCCGGAAAGAATGAATGCATAAGCCTGTAACACTTCTTAGTAGAGCTACTGGACGCTCAAAATGAAATATTTATCCTGTATTCAAATTAAGACTTTGATTTCATAACAGAATTTGAAGTTGAGTTTTTTCCGAAAGAACACATCATACGATTTACTGCATATCATGACTATGCCAGTCATGAAAAAATGTAATATGTCAATAATGACTAGTATCCTACGCTGATAGATAAATTGTTGGCTAATAAAAATAATAAAATAGCCTCAAATATGGTATATCCCAATACAAAGGAAAATTTTAAATACATTTCATTAAATAATTTGAAATAAGGTTATTCTGATTTTCACAAATTTTTATTGTTAAACTCACAACAATTGTTTCGCTATCACAGTAGCATCATCAGGTAAGATCACATTTTGAATAACTTCAAAATGTGATCTTACCTGATGATGCTACTGTGATAGCGAAACAATTGTTGTGAGTTTAACAATAAAAATTTGTGAAAATCAGAATAACCTTATTTCAAATTATTTAATATGGATTTTCACCAAGTAAGGACTGATACAATTCAATACATTTCATTAAAATATACTACAGGCATTTCTGAGAAAATTGCTAGATACCTCAAAAATAAATTCATATTTATTTTGGATTATTTATTATTTGAGAACTTCATTCAAAACTTATTCAAACCTTATTAAATAAATTAAAAATGATAAAGACATTACACATACAGATGATAAATCGGAAGTTTATAAGGAAACCTGCGGTAATGACCCAAAAATTTACATAGGGCAGACTGGAAGAGCTTTGCGACAGAATTTCTGAACATTTGAAGAGTTTCCTCAATAATAAAACTAATTCCGCATATTCGAACCATTTGTTAGAAACAGGACATACTTTCAACCATAATATGGAAATTTTACATATGGAAAGTAAAAATTATACCTTGGATCTGTAGAGTCACTAGAGATAAATAAATACAACAACATTGGAATAGCATCGTGTGTTTTTTTTTACAGTGATAGAATTTCGATAGGAATAACTGTGATTTGACAGAAGGTAAAAACCACGTTGTTTTGACATTTCTGTTCAGTAAGCATTGACAAATTATCATGGAAAGACTCACGCCGCAACAACGTTTACAAATTGTTGAAATTTATTTTCAAAATCAGTGTTCTATTCGCCAAACTTATAGAGCACTTGAAATTTATGGTTTACATAATCCTCCATCAGAGCAGTTTATTAGTCGAACTATATAGATTTCGGACAACATTTTCTCTACTCGATGCAACAACAACAATAGGACAAATAAAATAGAAAAAGGCTTTTTACTTGATAGAAGAAATATAATAAAATTTGAATATCAAAACAGATTTAATCTGTTAGTCTTCTACAATTGTAATTTCAAGAAAATTTTTATTCAAAAAACTTTTAGAATTAAATTAATGTCTACAATAAGCACCGCTTATATTTAATAGACGTATATAATCAAAACTAATATACAAAGTCAAATGGAATAAATAAACCAACAAATATAAAAAAGTCATTTAGAATTAATAAATAAATATTTGAAGGAGACAAAATTTTGTTCCATTGCATCTTGAAAAATGCACTGTATAGTGTGCTTTACACGCTGGAGGCATCATCGGTCCATATTTCTTTAAAAACAATGCTGGAGCTAATGTAACAGTGAACAGTGTTACAGATCGATGATCAATGATTATTTGTTTCAAAATTTGAATGGTATCGACCCAGAAGTGTTTTGGTTCCAACAAGATGGTGCTACACCTCATGCTTCTACCGTAACAATTGATTTTTTTGAAAGAAAGATTTGGCGATAACATTATTTCGAGAATTGGCCCCCAAGATCATGTGACATAAATCCACTGGATTATTTTCTTTGGGGTTATGTCAAGTCATTGGTTTATGCTGATAAACCAGAAACAATAGAAGCTTTGGAAGCCAACATAACTCGTATTTTTGATGAAATAAGGCCTGAATTACTCGAAAAGGTGGTCCAAAATTGGTCTGGTCGAATGCGGTTCCTCAGGGCTAGTTGTGTTGCATATATGCCGGAAATTATTTTTGAAACATAAATGCCATAAAATTATCTTTCAGATAAAAAAAATGGCTTCAATCTTAATTTAAATGTGTTTTATTTCAGTTTAAAGTTCTATCACTGTAAAAAAAACACCCGATATTTAACGAACAATTAGATTTTCTCTTACACTTGCGTGCGTGCATTTCTTTGTGGTACTGGTTTCTTGTGTAAAGAAAATTCACATTCAAATTGGTGTACAATAAGACGAATAGTGAGTCGATTAACCGAATAATATCGTCCATGAATTCTTCTTAAATTTCTGAGAATTTTCACAAATGAGCACTGATTTTGATAAAATAATTTTAACAATTCCTAGACGTTGTTGAAGCGTCTTTCCATGATTAAATGACATAACCTACTGACGATGGAAATGTCAAAAATAATATACAGTGTTGCCATTATAACCATTTTGAATTGTATCATTCCTATTGGAAAACCCGTTACTATATGGGAAATATGCTTTTGTTTTTTATGATTTTGAGCGCCTTATGAGAATTTTAGGAATTATCAATTGTTTCTAGCTCATCCTATTATCGTTTATTATTCCTGATTAAAGAAGTGAAAAGACACCATTCTGAGGTATAAAATGAATAATTCACTCTAATGAGTGAAAACCTTCATTGAATTATAGTTAGGGGCTGTGGACTATAAAATAATTCAATATAAACAGTTCATATAAAATAAGAAAACCTTAATGAAGAAAAGTGATGGATTTTTATGAAATTTTGGAGTTACAACGATAATGAAAATAAGATTTTAGTCCTTTCCGAGAGTTTAGTTTTCATTACGAAATATGAAAATAATGTTCTACAGTTCTCTAAACAAAGGAATGTTATTGCGTCGTTCTTTTATACTCTCAAATTCCCAAGAAGAAATGTATTTCACGTTCACTGAAGCATCACCTTATTTAATTTTCACACAGTTGATTTCAATATGACAATTGAAACGATTGTTGAAGAATGCGTTCTTTCTAAAGAAATATAACATAAAGGAATTCTACCTCGGATTAAGTTTTTCAACATTTTTCTGAAGATTTGGGGCAAAGTTATTGACAATGTTCTCAGGTAAAATATTTCACCTAACATTCCAGTCATTTACGTGCACCCACGTTTGCATCTTCTGAAAATCTGCACCTGAACTTGTATTCTTGTTAGAAAGTATTGATGCCGCTTTTATCTCGATATATACTGCTTGTCGATCTGAGTTTTATGTTTTTATGATATATACACTTAATAAAAATGTGGAAAATGTGTGAAAATAGCTTTCACACCCTTTAAATTAAAGAAAAATTTCGAAGGAAAAACACATTTCAACTCCACTGGATTATTTTCTTTCGGGTTATGTCAAGTCATTGGTTTAAGCTGATAAACCAGAAAATATAGACGCTTTGGAAGCCAACATAAGTCGTGTTATTGATGAAATAAGGCCTGAATTACTCGAAAAAGTGGTCCAAAATTGGTCTGGTAGAATGCGGTTCCCCAGAGCTAGTCGTGGTGGACATATGCCGAAAATTATTTTTAAAACATAAATGTCATAAAATTATCTTTCAAACAAAAAAAATTTGGCTTCAATCTTAATTTAAATGTGTTTTATTTCAATTTAAAGTTCTATCACTCTGAAAAAAAACACCCGATAATTATTCCCTTGCTTTCCTCATAAAAAATAATGAAAAATACAGCTTCTTTCATCTAAAAGAGTTACTAATGTTGATGTTTGAAAAGTATGCACTGATTTGAAAAAGTTATGTCAGTAGGAATATTTTTTTCAGTTTTTAACGACGTGACATTTGGCTTTTCGTTCTGCCAGTGAATGATGCCGGTAAATACATCAATAATAGGGCTTTCTCACGAGATGCGACTCCTTTCTTTCCCTTCACGAAAGTCTCATCGAGCGAGCTGAAGATTTTCTGAACACGAAATCATGCTGGTGCCCACGTGATCAGAGGCTTCTTACAACAGGGGTGTCAGGTAGCGTCAATCACGTTTCATTCGGGTTCAACACCATGGGGGTTGCAAAATGACTGATATTCGGCAGTAACGATGTGGGGAAAATCGCTAGCACACTTCGCGTCGGTTTCTTGTAACGGCACCGAAATTAGGAGCAGAAATGATGCAGCGTCGTTCATTACCGATCGTCCTTTCGTTCAACAGACGTGACAAACGTGACGGGGAGGGAATATAATTCGCAAAAAAGGGTTGTTTTTCGCGTACGTCTGAACCGAGCATGGACTGCTTACGAGCAATAATTTCCGCTCACACCTTTGGAATGTTACAGAAGAACATGAAGAAGGGACAACATAAGCATGAAAAGTCCCTATGTCGGCAAATTTTTTTATAGATACGGAATATAATTCCCCTTTGTAGAGAGTTTTGCAATATGGATGACTTCACAACAAATTTTAATTTATTAAAAAAATTTCTCAAAAACTTTTTAAAATTAAATCAAATGTCTCAGAAAACACATTCAATTTAGTAGACATAAAGAATTAAAATAATAAAAAGAGGTTTTTACTTATTAGAAGGATTATTACAAAATTTTAAATATACGGAATAAATTTGTTTGATATTTGAAATATAGAATTAACACTCATTACACAGTACAAAAAGGAATAAAAGATTACAAAGAAAATATAGAATACTAATGAAAAATAACAAATAAATGCTTGAAACATACAAAATTTTGTTTCGTCTCAATGTATTATATAAACCAAATTACTTTTCAAAAATGAACAACATAACCTCAGGAATTTCTTCAAAAATAACTGACTTTAAAAAACCTCCTTCAAAAAAAGGCCCAAAACATGCAAAAAGGCCATTTGGAATTACCACATCGATAGCTCGTCAGACCAACTTCGTATATATTTCATATAATTTAAAATGGTCTTTTTGAAGATGTGCTGCATGTTTTTGGAACTCATTTGAAGGAACATTTTTAAAGACTTATTTATGAAGGAATTCTTGAGGTTATGTTGTGCATTTTTGGAAAGGAATTTGGTTTTCATTGATGCGAAACAAAATTTTGTATCCGTCAAGTATTTATTTAATATTTTCGATTAATATGTAATTCATATTCTCTTTGTATTCTTTTATTCCTTTTGGTGCTGTGTAATTAGTGTTAATTGCATACGTCTACTAAATTGAAACTGTGGTTTCTAAGACATTCATTTAATTCAATTTTAGAAAGTCTTTGAGGCAAAATTTTTATAAAATTAAAACTTGTAGTGAGGTTAGCAGAATGAATCTGTAAGATATTTAAGATATTTAGATAATAATAAATTTATTCATCCTGTAAGACATGTTACATGTACTGGACACGTCAGATAGTTATTTAGCAATCACCATTTATTGAGAAAAAATTCACTAACAGAGTAATTACATTTTCCTAAAAGATTATTTTTAACAATTTTTTTGAACTCCTTAAGACTAAGACATTCAATATTGTTCCGTAAATGATTAAAGAGATTAATACATTAAAATAAAATAGAAAGGCCTTTTACTTGATAGAAGAAATATAACAAAATTTGAATATTAAAACAAATTGAAATATGTTTATCTTCTACAATTTTAATTTCAAAAAAATTTTATTCAAAAAACTTTAAGAAATAAATTTATGTCTAACAAGCACCACTTACATTTAATAGACGTATATAATCAAAACTCAATATATAATGTCAAATGAAATAAATAACCCAACAGATATACGAAAGTAATTAAAATTAATAAATAAATATTCAAAGATTTTGAAGATATAGTGCACATTTTTTTAGAGATTTTTGAAATAATTTGTTCGAATATTTAAATATATTAAATATTTCAAATAAATTATATTCTTTGAGAAGTCCTTTAAGTGTGTTCATGTTTTTATAAGGCAAGTGGTATTTCTTAAAGGTAAAACCAGAAACAAAATTTTGTCTCCTTTAAATATTTATTTATTAATTTTAATTACTTTCGTATATCTGTTGGGTTATTTATTTCATTTGACATTATATATTGAGTTTTGATTATATACGTCTATTAAATGTAAGCGGTGCTTGTTAGACATAAATTTATTTCTAAAAGTTTTTTTGAATAAAATTTGTTTGAAATTAAAATTGTAGAAGATAAACATATTTCAATTTGTTTTAATATTCAGATTAATACATTGATGCAAGGGAGACATTTCAAACTTGGTAAACAGTTTTGTGTTAACTCTTTCATTTCTCGTGTTGTAACTGTGATCTTTGTCATATTATTTTAATTTTCTTCAGCAAACAGAAGACATTTGAGGATGAAATGGTCAAAATATAACTGAAAAAGGATTTGCACGAAGTTTGGGGTGTAATATTGAACATCATTCGCAGAATTCGTTTTCGATTTATGAACACTCTACCAACATCGGATGAGTTTCCCCACAACATAATATTATAAGAAATGTGCCTGTACACAAAACTGTGACATATGTTCAATAGTGATTGCAGATGATTTCTGACCCCTACTGATTGCGTAGAAGGAACTATTTAGTTTCTTACACACAAAATAGACGTGTGAGGACCACATTAAATTCTGGTCGAGGTACACTCCCAAAAATTTCACGCTTTGCTTAGCATCTATTTCGCAATCAGAATGCTTCAAAGTCAGCTGACACAAAGGGCATTTCCAATACGATCAACTTTTCAGTGAATTTCGATTGTCTGAGGCTCAATCTCATTAATGGCAACTTCGATTTCAACGCATCAATCGTTTCCTAAACGGGTCCCCACAAAAAATAGTCATCCGAGGTGAAAATGAGTTACATCGCTAGGGATGATTTTTCTGGGAAAAGACTGATCGATGTTATCATTAGCAAAGTGGAAACGTATCGAATCTTTTGAATTTTCCACGTAAATTTCTAACAGTTTGTATAGAAGATCCACCAATAGGGAAATAAGTTTTCAATATTTGCCAGTTTTGTTCAAGCGTAAATCGATCCCATTCCGTTAATGCCAAATATTAAAGTACGTTTCTGTCAAATACCAATGACAGAATTGTTACCAGATTCGAAATATCCACTACTTCAAAATGCAATCTCTAGATGGCCCAGCTTTTACAAAGAATTAAACGTCATGAAGAGAGAGAATACTACCCTGCATAAAAGGTGATGTAAAAAAGTTTAATCTTCTTTGGTCATCTCTCACCTCGACTACAAACAGGGAAAACTTCATCTCCTTCTTTGGACGGTTTGTTCTTGACAGTTTGCGATCCGCTTTTTCAACATTCTCTTCGAGAGACGATGTCGAACACAAGTCAATTGGATGAAAAGTCATTGTTTCAATTCATGCCATGTTTGAAACAGTAAAATATACGGCCAGAGTTCATCCAAGAAATTACGGCAATCTCTTCAGAAGAATGAGAAATTTTCCCCCATTCCATGAACGAGTCAGGTCACAGAACCAGAAACTTTCCAGGGAATTTCATCTTATTGCAAATAAGCTTAGAGATCTCTGGGCGAACTTCACTTTCAAATGAACCAGTAATTAGCAGTTTTCCATTTCCGAATCAACTTTATTCAAGCAAGTTCGAATCCCGCTTTATAAGTCGAGACAAATTGCCAATAATTGGAAGAATTGCAAGTGCGGAATTATTCGTTCGAGGACTCAACGAAGCCCCAAGTAATCAGGAGAACGAATTTCTTTTTCGGCCAGGACCGTAATTGGCCGTTTAAATTTCGAACGGAACGTGTAAAAGACTGTTATGCTTTTTATTAATTTGGGGAAATTTGTCCAGTCTGACCCGTGTGATTATTACTGAAATTCCTTCTGTTGTCAAGTTTTAACAACTGTTATCTATACTCACGCAGAATTTTAGCTGCATCTGTGATTAACAATGTTTAATTTTGTCAGTTTTCCTTAAGTTTATTTTACGACTTTTAGATAGGATAAAAGTACTGAATACAGAATCTGTCTTAAATTATTTCTACTTATTTCTGTAAATAGACATTCAATAGTATCAATTTAGATTCTGTGTGGCTTATTTGTGAGGAAAAATGCACAAAATGTTTTGTGGAACCCAATTTGTACCTAGAATCGCTGCTAAATCACAGTAAAAGTTGAATGATCGATTTTGGTGACTTAAGATCTTCGTATTCTTCGTTTTGAAGTGAAGTGTATTGTTCACTTTTTTCAAATCATATAATTGTAAAATACTTTTCGAAATCATCAGAAGAAGATTCAAGTGAAATTCGAGTGATCGTTTTGCAAAATATGATGATTTCAATTTCAAAATACGTTTTCGTTTCAACAAAAATGTCGTAATGGAATTATTACAAGAAATTGGACCAGAAATTCAACCACATGGTAAACGGAATAACTCGATCGATGCGAGATTACAATTATTAATTTGTCTACGATTTCATGTTTCCAAATGACGATAGGAGATCATATCAATATTGCAAAATCATAAGCATGCAGAATTGTTAAAAGAGTATCAATTGAAATTTCTCGTTTGAAACCGCCTTCCATTTTGCACACACAAGTAACACTAATAACGTAGTTTGTAGTAGAATGGTATGACAAGCATATAAACAATAACAATCCGTTTGTAAATTCTAACCTTACATTAACAGCGCTACCATAGAAATATATACATTCTTATTTTCCTTCTTTCTATTTCTATGAAAGTGTGATGTCAGATTGTTTTCTCGGATCAACTGATTCACTTGATCAACTACCTGAACTTGTTTTGTGAAACCCAAATTCGTTGATACGTTTGCCAAATTTGACATCTGTTGATCCGATGATCACTGAATCTTTATGAAACCCAGAGTTAGTGTGCCATTGTTCAAGATGCCATCAAACAATAGAGGAGGACTGGTTCTTATACCAGAAAGACAAGGCAGATATCGATGCACGGCTGCTTGAGACGACCGTTTTGCTGTGAATATTATTCTGAGACACCGCTACTGAAGCTTGTACCCGCCTTTTCGAAGTAATAAATGTTAGTGTCGAAAAACGTACGATAGGAAGAACTTCTTACACAGCATCGGACAGCTAGACTAAGTTTTGATCATCAGTATACCAATTGGATCAGACCAAGGATCAGTGGAAAAACGTCTTATTTGAGATAAGAGCAGAATAACCTCGAGAAAGATTTGTTTCATGTGCCAGATTGGAGACCGTGGGTTATCATCGGGGATCAATAATGTTATGGGGATACATCAGTTACGATACCCGTCGTCTTCAATAGAAGAAGTTTAACTGCGCAGAAGTTCTTCAAGAAAATCTTCAGGTTTTTTTTGGTGAAAATTTTGATTGTCTCGATCAGATCAGACTTTAAACTTGGCCAGCGTGTATTCCTAATCTCAACCCAATAGAACACACATGGAACAATCTCAAAAGACAATCTCGACAAAAAATACTTCAACGACAAGGAAATCTCAAAGCAGCTGTGGAAAAGGAGGACTCCAATACACCCCAGTTGGATATTCAAAACATAATGAGTGGACCACCAAATAGATTTCAGGAAGTCATAAAAGTCCAACGTGGTAATACACATTATTGAACATTAAAATGATAATGAATTATTATAATTTATTATAATCATTATAATCAAAAAGATGAGTTAAATCAAAAGTTTATAAATACCGCTTGTAGGAATAAATTTGATTGAACAAATGTTGTGGAAACTTTGAAATGTTGTTTCGTTAATCAGTACGAAGTGTGGCTGAAAAGTAATGAAACTGGAAACACTGCAAGCGACCTGGTAACGCTGCGGTGTTGTCCATGATAGAGCACGTATATCAGTACCCTCCTATAGCTCAATGCGAGCTTCAACTTCTTCCGTTAATTACGTCTTATTACTTTTCTGACACACCTCGTACACACTTTGTGTTCATCATTATTGGATAAAATGTACAAAATTGTCAAAAACCTGGGGAACGGTTAATTGTGAGCCTAGCTTTTTTAAATTTGCCTTCAAACGTTTCGCCTTAAATAAGTCGTAGAACAATGAACTTTCTCATGCTTTCAAATAATTGTATGAACCATCAATATATGTAAAAAAAACCTCACATCATTGTCGCTATTTATAAATTACTTTTCATTGAAGCAGCATGTATATTCGCGTCGTGCACATTTATTGCAACTATTCTGTCCTGCAGCTAGATAAAGGCGAACGACCAATTTCATTTTATATTTAAGTTTTCCACTTTTCGTAAGTACGTTTCAATGGAGCATAAAAATTACCGATTCGATTCAGACGGTCGTTCATTACGTAGCAAATTTTCCTCCTTTGCAAAATTCCCGAATAAGAGTATTCGAATTGTCTCCCCTTTAATTATTTATGTTCAAATTGTATTCCCTCCCGGTTGCTACAATTGATCGAGTGTTAAGGGAATACGCTCGGAGAATTTATCGGTTTTTCTTGTGTATAATTTCATTAGGAAATTCTTGGGATAAGTTTGTTTTTCGGGAAGAATATAAAGAAAATTTTCTGTTGTGTACCAAATGAAGAGATGATATAATTTCTGAAACATGACGTGAATTTCGAATCGCTTCAGTATTCAGCACGTAACTGTTTCAGATTTTGAACAGATTCGCAATGTTTCCCATTAAAAAATGGTTATAAGCACTGACGTGAAATCAGCTTTTGCACGCTTGTTCATATCATCCATGATCATCCCGAAATTTTGCAGTAGCTTTCTTGTTGTTATTTTCTATCTAGAATATAGAAGAAAGATATAAAACTTCCAATGTGAATAACTGCAAAACCATTAGATTGATTTCATTAATAAACGAAATCAATCGGAATATTCGGGTACCAAACCCACCCTGAAAGTTTCATGTCTCTAGCTCTTTACATTCGAAAGTTATCGTGTTTACGACGGACCAACGGGAGAGAAATACTTTTGATCCCATATTCTTCATCATTGAGTCCAGCATAGTTGTTTGAGTCCATTTTCGGTTAAAAATTTCAAAACTATTTGGGCAAAACGATAGCACGCCGTTTCCTAGAAGCAAGAATGATAATGCGAGAAAATTAACAAATTCTTTAAAATATAGGAACTTCCAACAGGAGCTTTATTGAGTTTATTTAATCGGATGGGGACTAGTCAGTCGTGGCGGACATTTGAATAATATTGTACGTTCGTGAACGTTATAGTTCAACCTTTCTAATTAACTCATAACTTTGAAAAAATATTCATTAGTTTTTTATTTATAGACGATCAAAAATGTAAATTTTACATGGTCCACCTCTTATTTGACAAGTACAGATTTTGATGTTATGAAGATTGCAACGATATAAGTTCGCAAAACGCATTTAATTGGTTAATATATCAATAGAAATGGTGAAAATTAAGGTCATATTGCTTTTGGTTATAATTAAGCGCTTTCTCGCGCTGTTGTAACAGAATTAATCAATAAATCTGAAAGTCTCGGACGAGTTAGTGAGTTAATGACTCAACTCTTGTTCATCTGGTCAGGCCGGTAGAAAATATCGCCCCTGTAGCTGACTATGTCCAGGTTTGTCTATTTCAAGTTTCTCATTGGAATTAAGCTTATGACAATCCAGTTTGATGCCATGTGTGTATAAAACGTTTATTTTCAGCCGGATAGCGCAACATGTTATACTATTCGTGAAACAATTACTCTATTTTCAGACGCGTAATTTCATGAAATAGAGATTTAAATTGGTCGCAGAAATCGGTCGATTTTAACACTATTAGATTTCCTACTTTCGCGCTCTATTAAAAATAGGCTTTTGCTAATGCTGTAGCAAATATGAAAGACAATATAAAGGTTGCTTTTCGCGAAAGAAAGCCTCAATTATGCGAAAACGCGATGTCATCAAATGTCATCATAAGAATGACCGCCTATAAGAACAGCCGAGGCGGACATTTGGCATATACTAAGATCCCTTTTTAACTTGCAAGTTTGTATAGGGGGTTTTTTTTGAGTGATAGAACTTTCGATAGGGATAACTGTGATTTGACAGAAGGTAGAAGCCATGTTATTTTGACATTTCTGTTCAGTAAGCATTGACAAATTATCATGGAAAGACTCAGGCCGCAACAACGTTTACAAATTGTTGAAATTTTGAAAATCAGTGTTCTATTCGCCAAACTTATAGAGCACTTCGTGAAATTTATGGTTTACATAATCGTCCATCAGAGCAGCTTATTCGTCGAACTATCGATAGATTTCGGACAACATTTTTCTCTACTCGATGCAGCAAAAACAACAACAAGACAAAGAACTGTATGTACAAAAGAAAATATCGCTGCTGTAAGTCATAGTGTTAATGATGATCTAGATTTGTTTATTCGTCGACGTTCACAACAAGTTGGACTCTGTGCATCCACCACATGGAACATTTCAAGTTTCAAGAACTAAAGCCACCTGACCATAATGAATGTCGTTTGTTTGCTGATTGGGCCCTAGAAGAGCTTGAATTTGATCCACTTTTTTAACATAAAATTGTGTTCAGTGATGAAGTTCATTTCTGGTTGAACGGCTATGTAAACAACCAAAATTGCCGTATATGGAGTGACAACAATCCTCAAGAAGTTCTGCAGGTTCCATTGCATCCTGAAAAATGCACTGTATGGTGTGCTTTACTCGCTGGAGGCATCATCGGTCCATATTTCTTTAAAAACAATGCTGGAGCTAATGTTACAAAAAATGGTGCTCGTTACAGATCGATGATAAGTGATTATTTGTTTCAAAATTTGAATGGTATCGAGCCAAAAGTGTTTTGGTTCCAACAAGATGGTGCTACACCTCATGCTGCTATTGTAAAAATTGATTTATTGAAAGGAAGACTTGGCGATAACATTATTTTGAGAAATATTCCAATTAATTGGCCTCCAAGATCATGCGACATAACTCCACTGGATTAGTTTCTTTGGGGTTATGTCAAGTCATTGGTTTACGCTGATAAACCAGAAACAATAGACCCTTAGGAAGCCAACATAACTCGTGTTAATGATGAAATAAGGCCTGAATAACTCGACAAAGTGGTCCAAAATTGTTCTGGTTCCTCAGAGCTACTCGTGGTGGACATATGCCGGAAATTATTTTAAAAACATAAATGTCATTGAATTATGTTTCAAATGAAAATAAATTGGCTTCAATCTTAATTTAAACGTGTTTTATTTCAATTTGAAGTTCTATTATTCTAAAAAAAAATACCCGATACGATTTAAATTAAATATTTCACAAAAACAATTTTCCCTAGATATAAAATGGAACCTCCTGTGAGCAGACCCTTGACATTAATTCAGTCCAATAAGAAATTGACTGTCGCATAGAAGTGAGTATTTGTGAAGAGTTGGCATTGGAAATATGAACTAGAATTAATCTAGTGAAGGGTTTTCATAGGGAAGAGGTTTCATTTTGAATACCTCGCTATCTGGGCAGCTTCCCTTTTGAAGCTGTCATCTTTTAACATTTGACAAGTAAAAACTACACTATTACTAAAAATGGAATGATACACGCTTCAACAATTCATTGAAATTGTTAAGATTCACTACAAAAATGGCGAACATTTGATTTTTCCCCTTAAATAGAGATAATATCAGTTATTTCATTGGCTGAAGTGACATATTTAGTCGCATTAAGCCTTAAAACAACTCAAAAATCATATTTTAATTTCATAAACGTAAACAGATTTGAAAAAACAAAATAAATATAATTTGTATGTCATACTTTATTTTTCAGGACATTTTAAAACTTAATACACCGATCAAATACATAAATAATGATCTTTCTATAACTCACCGTTTCAACTCCATTATAGCAAATTATCCATTCAACATTTGCAGTCCAAGTAAACCAAAGTTTGAGTTTACATGAAGAAGATTTTCTTAGTCGAGAAAACAAAAGCTCCTTACCAACTCTTAATGAGCTTATACGGTAACTCTTTGATGTTTAAAATAATGAATCTTTTGGCATTTTCTTCAACTGCCTTCGGAACGCGAACAAGGCTTGATCTATTGTTAATTGGCAACGAAGTAATTTTAACGTTTTCCCTATTTCATTCGCTACAAGGTTAAGAATGTAGCGCGTTAATCTAACAATTGAGTACGGAGTTAATGCTGTTCATTTGTGTTTAAGAGGTTTATTGTTATACATACTACTTGACCTGTTTAACATTTCCTCATATGGTACCTTCAATTCTTAATTGCATCAATAGTTGATTTAATTAAGGTTTGTATTTTTCAATCTTGCGGACAGGATCAAACTTTGACATCTGAATAATTCTATTATAAGTTTAGTGATTCACGTCATTTAGTTTTCCGATAAGAGGTTACATTTTAATAATTGGAAAAAAAAGAGTATATTTTGAGGGAGATTAATGGATGTTTATTTCATTGCTAAGAGGAAGGTAAGCCATTAACAATAGGAAATGATATCAGCCAAATGTCCGCCACGGCTATGATTAATATTATTTATTATTATTATTATCCTGATACTCCTAGATTTTCTGTGAAGGTCCCTTAAAAGCTTTTTCAGCTTGTGCGAGTTAGGAGCACTTTGTGAAATTTATGGTTCACATAATCGTCCATCAGAGTAGCTTATTCGTCGAAATATCGATAGATTTCGGACAACATTTTCTCTACTCGATGCAACAACAACAACAAGACAAAGAACTGTACGTACAGAAGAAAATATCGCTGCTGTAAGTCATAGTGCTAATGATGATCCAGATTTGTCTATTCGTCGACGTTCACAACAAGTTGGACTATGTGCATCCACCACATGGAATATTTTGCCAAAAGATCTTAGTCTACACCCATACAAGATCCAACTGGTTCAAGAACTAAAGCCACTTGACCAATAATAAGCCTCGTTTTTTTGCTGATTGGGACCTAGAGCAGCTTGAAGAGTATCCACTTTTTTATCGTCAAATTGTGTTTAGTGATGAAGCTCGTTTCTAATTGTACGGCTATGTAAACAAGCAAAATTGCGGTATATGGAGTGAAAACAATCCTCAAAAAGTTCTGCAGGTAGTCCTGTCAATTTAGACCAAAAAATGAGAGTGAAGGTACATGAATTCCCAACAAGCTTAAAATGAGTAAAATTGTTCAAAACATAATTATAAACGATACCTGAAAGTTCCTCATTATTCGCGTGTAAGGAAAAAAAATTATTTAAGGTCAAAGGTAAAAAATGGTCAAAAAAATGAGTTTTTCTCGATTTTCAACAAAACGGTAAGTTTTGTCATAAAAATACCTCAGACGAAAATTGTAAATTATTAAATTATCTATAAAAAATGTATCAATAGTTTTTTCCTACGAGCCACCGTTTCTGAGAGATACCGATTCAAAAAGTTATAAAAGTTATTATCGTCATTATATGTATGAGTACGCCAAGTATATACTTCTATAGAGTTCTTGTGTATTATATATTATATAATATTATATATATATATATATATATTATATATAATATAATATATAATAGATAACAACTCTATAGAAGTATATACTCTATAGTAGTATCTTTGAAAATTTCCAATAGTTTGCAATAGTTTCACATTAAATAGGATCACTGACCCGTGGAGTAGGTCTAATGCGGAAACCCCATTTAAAAAACGCGCTAAGTACACTACCTCATAGGTGGCGTGGAAACGTATACATATTATGACGATAACAACTTTTATAACTTTTTGAATCGGTATATCTCAGAAACGGTGGCTCATAGGAGAAAAAAGTATTGATACATTTTTTATAGATAATTTTATAATCTACAATTTTTGTCTGAGGTACTTTTATGATAAAACTTACCGTTTTGCTGAAAAACTCTTTTTTTGACCTTGAATAAAATTTTTTCCTTACACGGGAATGATGGGTAACTTTCAGGTATTGTTTATAATTATGTTTTGAACAATTCTACTCATTTTCAGCTTGTTGGGAATTTATGTACCTTCGAATGTTTAAATTGACCGGACTAAGGTTCCATTGCATCGGTCCAATTACTTGAAAAAGTGGTCCAAAATTGGTCTGGTCGAATGCGGTACCTCAGAAGTAGTCGTGGTGGAAATTATTCTTAGAACATAAATATCATAAAATTATCTTTCAACTAAAAAAAAAGTTGTCTTCAATCTTAATTTAAATGTGTTTGATTTCAATTGGAAGTTCTATCACTCTAAAAAAAACACCCGATACTAGCGAGAGCAATTTAACATTCCAAAAATCTAATTCAATTATTTATTATAGGAATCATCCTTGTGAAATGCTCCATACTGAAAAGGGCAAAAATACATAGCAGAAATTAACAAGAACCAGTACCAGATGAACACTTTTTATATTCATAGACTTCAATAGATATAAAGCACATAAAAAATTTCCGACAAATACCTAATGACGGTTTTTGGCTTTTCTACATAATAATTTCGGTCGTTCAAGAAGCTGGAGCAGCGTATAATAAACCTTTTGAATTATTTCGAACGGGACAGCTCGAATCCCGAGTTCCTGCATGCAAATAAAAGAGTTGCTTGCTGGCTACCTGTCCTGACCACTAAAACCACTTTCAAGACCTCCATGCTTGCTAGTTGTGCAATTCCACGCATCAGCCTTGTAATTATAAATTAAAGCTTGATTTAGACGTGCAGTTGAAAAAATAGATTACATATTTGGAGTAGTTTCGATTCACTTTTTTGTCGCGTGAAACATATGATCACATAGGATGGAATTGACTGAATCAGAATCGGCTCATAATCATGTATTATTAACATTTTATCTTTTGATTTCAGAATCAGGAGGACAATTTTTGCATTTTGCATATTTTTTCTGTTCTCACTCTGTCAAATTCTCAATAAAAATGAACAATATAAAGGATTTCCCAATAACAGGTTTCATTTTGAATAGCCCGCTATATGGACAGCTGTCAATTTTGGAGCTATTTGATGGAGTAGTCCGTTACTTTGTGATAGTTCATTTAAATGGAATGAAATAAGGAATTACTTTGTTTTCTATCACTTTTTATTATAACTGATATACAGTGACTCGAGTTTCGTAGTGTTTACTACATTTTCAAACTGAATGAACAGATTAGATCTCAACTATTATATATACTGATTTTAAGCTTCGGCAGAGCTTCGAAGAGAGGGGTTTTCCAAAGTTCCGTCTGTTCGTTAAGTAGTTTTATTATTGGTACGTGCCTCTTATATTTTTCAATTTCTATGGATTCCAGGATGTCAAGTTTTTTCCCTTTCGCTTCCATGTGCAAGATAACAAGGTTGTTCAATTCTGGGAACGTGTGATCTGTATTGAAGAAATGGTTCGCAAAATTGGAATTATTCTTCCGGTTCCTAAAAGCAGATTGATGCTCTTTGTACCTTTTATGAAAAGGTCGGCCCGTTTGTCCTATATACACACTATTACACTCTTGACAACTTAATTTATAGACTCCAGAATTATTCAGTCGGTTCTCTTTGTCTTTCGGATTAAAAAAGAGATTAGAAATTTTATGGGAGGGTGTGAAAGCTGTTACTATGTTAATTTTTGATGAAATTTGAGCTATTTTTTGTGAAATTGGTCCAAAATATGTTAGTTTTATGAATTTATTGTTATTATGATCTGATTTGGAGATGGGGTAAATTTGTTTACGAATTAGTTGCTTTTGTTTTTTGTTTATGATGGAATTTATAGTTTTGGTTTCGAACTGATTTTTTGTAGCTATTTGTCTGATTGTATTCAATTCCCTCTTTAACGTAATATTATCTAAAGGAATTGAAAATGCTCTATGTACCATTGATCTATAAGCAGCTAGTTTATGATTGATCGGATGGTTTGAAAAATTTGGTATTGTTGTATCAGTTGATGTGGGTTTTCTATATATATCAAAGCAAATTTCATTATTATTGTTACTTAAAGTTATGTCCAGAAAATTCATTTTATTATCAAATTGTGTTTCCATGGTGAATTTGACCTTATTGTGCAAACTATTAAGATATTCTAATGTTTCATTTAATATCTTAATAGTTTCAATTCCTTTAGATAATATTATGTTAAAGAGGGAATTGAATACAATCAGACAAATGGCCACAAAAAATCAGTTCGAAACCAAAACTATAAATTCCATCATAAACAAAAATCAAAAGCAACTAATTCGTAAAAAAATTTACCCCATCTCCAAATCAGATCATAATAACAATAAATTCATAAAACTAACATATTTTGGACCAATTTCACAAAAAATAGCTCAAATTTTTATCAAAAATTAACATAGTAACAGCTTTCACACCCTCCCATAAAATTTCTAATCTCTTTTTTAATCCGAAAGACAAAGAGAACCGACTGAATAATTCTGGAGTCTATAAATTAAGTTGTCAAGAGTGTAATAGTGTGTATATAGGACAAACGGGCCGACCTTTCCATAAAAGGTACAAAGAGCATCAATCTGCTTTTAGGAACCGGAAGAATAATTCCAATTTTGCGAACCATTTCTTCAATACAGATCACACGTTCCCAGAATTGAACAACCTTGTTATCTTGTACATGGAAGCGAAAGAGAAAAAACTTGACATCCTAGAATCCATAGAAATTGAAAAATATAAGAGGCACGTACCAATAATAAAACTACTCAACGAACGGACGGAACTTTGGAAAACCCCTCTCTTCGAAGCTCTGCCGAAGCCTACAATCAGCATATATAATAGTTGAGATCTAATTTGTTCATTCAGTTTGAAAATGTAGTAAACACTACGAAACTCGAGTCACTGTATATCAGTTATAATAAAAAGTGATAGAAAACAAAGTAATTCCTTATTTCATTCCATTAATTTTGGAGCTGTCACCTTTTTGACATTTGACAAGTAAAAACTACGCTATTACTAAAAATGGAACGATAATTTTATCGTTCCTTCCTGAATATGTCTTCATGATAACCGCCGAATCAGTAACAAGGATTTTCCAGTATTTTCTTCATTATATGTACCGATTACACACGCAAATGGAAAATTACGTGAATGTGAATGGTTTTAAGGTGCACAAGAGCAACGGCAGTTCGTTAGAATATGCTGGCGTTATTATCAGATCGAAAGAACTATAATAGGTATGAAATGAATAACACAATAACAGGTACTAGGCTATTATTAATGTGTGGTACCATGTCGTTTTCGTTTTATATATTGAAGACTAAATGGAAATGATTACCATAATTTCGAAAGCCACATGATAAATGCAGGATATAGAGGTTGATATTCTGAATACAGGATGTCTCGAAAGATCGAACGCTTTCACGATGTCTAGTGAAATCTGAGTAGGTAGCAGCGACGACTGTTTATGGTAATATTTATTCCATTCTTAATATTCATCTGAAATAACGTAAGATCATATGCTTAAAAAGCGGAAATTGTAATAAGAAACAGATGAAGATGTCTAGACATTTCAGTGGTGACGATATTGATATGTTAGAGACCTGACACATTGGAGTTATTTTTGAAAATGACGAAACTAGAGGACAAGATAATTATTTGTCTATTTCTGGAATGAGTGCAGTCACTAAATAAAGAGACAGTATAAATATTAACACAAAATGAGAAGGAGAAATAAACATGCATGCGGTGGATATTTGGATTATCATATGTAATATTCCAAGAAAAAAAAAGATATTAGAAAAAGTTTTGGAGGAATTTGAAGGATTGTCATAAAATATTTTCTTAATAATTCAGTGAATGGCTTTTATAGAAAAACAAAACATTAGGTATATTGTCTCACACAAAAGAACTTGCACATGAAAAACTGTCAGAATATGTTGCCATTGGTATATATACATATGCTTAATTCGATTAAGCCGAATGCACCTTATGTAAACAACAATAATCTAAATTCAAAGGAAATAAATGTTGCTTTAATAAACAATTAATGAAAAAAATATAATAGGGAAACACAATAATCTAAATTCAAAAGAAATGAATGATGCTTTAATTATTTAATAAAAAAATTATAATAAGGAAACATAGGCCATCAAAAATTAAAGGTTACAGCCAGTTTCATAAACAACATCAAAAGGCTCCTTCATGATAAAGTCCCTTTATGAAAAAAGATCCTTTAAACTAGAAAGGTGGTAGCTGCTCAACGCAGTCATATTAAAGGGACTGGTGGTGGGGCTCCATTGAAATTGAGGGAGCCAATTTCCAAAGATTATATAAATATTTTAAAAATTTTTAAAAAAATTTTAAAACCTCTATTTATGTTAATTTCCAAAGAGTTGAGCCCAACTGTTACGAACCCACTTGCCGAAGCGAAAGAGATGTATTTTAAAAAATACAGCTCTAGTAGAAGCTCAGATAGTGGCTATCAAGGAGGAGAATAGAAGAAAAGAAGAGGAGCATTCGAAGCTTAAAATATTAGATTTGCAAATTATGGAGATGAAGAGAAAATTAAATAATAATAATAAAATCTTTTTTATTTTGAATGCACTTTCTGGAAAAAGCCGTATTAGAATTCTATCAGCATTGCTGCAGACTATGAAATCCCCTCAAATTTGAATCAAAAACAGAAATTGCAATAACACAAAATATTTTTATTTCTTTATTCTCAATTGAAACTTTTTCAGGTGTTACCTAAAGTAAAACAATGAATCAGAGATACAAACATAGAAACCTATCTAAATACATACCTTGTAAAATCTTATAAAAATTATATGAAATCTTGTCATGTTGAAGATACAAAGTGAATATGAAGAATAGTTTCACTAGTGGCAAGCAAATTTATTTTCAATTATCACACAAATATAAATTTTAAATTAGCAAAATGTTTATTAATAATAGACCCTCACTTGACGAGCTGCATTAACATTATTGAATTTGTTTGAAAGTCCTCTTCCTCCTGTAATCGTTCATTTGGAAATATTTCGTTCATATCTACAGCTATATTGTGCAAAACAGCGGTAGCAACAATAATTGCCCTTATGGTCGCTAACTTAACAATGATTCCTTTAGAAACGATAGGAAAACGACGTTTCCAAACTCCATACCTTCTCTCCACCACATTTCTAGTTCGTATACTTGACTGCTTATATAAATTTTCAGCTGCAGTTATAGCTTCCGGTAACTTTGTCATAAGATAAGTCTGCAAACTATAACCACTATCACCAAGTAACAAATACCGTCCAAATTTACCATTCTCAAATTGTCTCTTCAAGACACTGTTATTAAAGATAGTTTGATCATGTGTTGAGCCAGGTCATTTAGCTACAATAATTCTGATTCTCAAGTCTGAATTACACACAGTTTGAACGTTAACATATTTCGTAGTACGTTAAAATCAAACAAAATGGGCTAATGTGACAGAGGAAGGTTACGTCCACTGTTTTCGTGTTTATCGAGCACCTGCGCAGTGTCGAGCTTCTCGTTAAATGATCCTTTTCCAGCCGTTAAGGGCCGAATTTCTCACTTTAAGATAAAGGACGCTTTTAAGTTCTCTTTAACCTTGAAATTTGCTTATGAAACACGTTTTATCATTGAAGGAGACTTTTTGGGAAAAAGGAGGCTTTAATTTCGTTTATGAAACTGGCCGTTAATGATTTTACTTACAATTAACGCTGACGGTTACAGCAGACACAAGTTTCTTGTCAGACTTCAAGGCTCTATTCCAGACTTCACACCTGAATACAGCACCATCATCTTCTTTTGTGGGTACAATCAAAAGAGTGGCCGTTGTTGGTTGATCTCGTGAGCCACCATTCTTCAGAGAAGCTTCCAATGGGTAGTGAGAACCTACAATAAAAATTATCTATTAGTTCTTGGTGTATTAATATTTACATAAAGCTAAAGCTAGATGATTATCTCATTTTTAATTTCGGCTTGAATTGGACAGCTAGAAAATTCAATTGAACAATGCCACAAACGTAAAATAAAATAAATTTTATTAGAAAGAACATGGGCGATGCAGAAAATTGTGACTTACTACAACTAAAAGACTCTTTGTTTTTCAATCATGTTTTCAGCCTCTTTTGAAGAATTAGTATCTTGTGTCACAATTTAATTCAATTTCTATTGGACAACTGGAAGAATATTTTGGATAATAAATGTCTTAATTTCATTAAATGTTCAATATTTTGTCTAGTAGATTATTCAGTATTTTGTAAAGAAAGTAACAGCGTATTCTAAATGATAACTGCACAATTTCGATTAATCTATTGAACAAAATTGAATTCAAGCAATGTTTTCGTTTTTTCATAAAACACAGAGAAATGACAAATTTTAAAAAGTATAATATTTTATCCACTGAACAAAATCAAATTAGAGCAAGTAATATTTCTAAAATTAGAAACTCATCACGTGAAATATGCTTCATTATTTGATATAGGATAAAACTTAGAAAATTGCTGCTTATTGAAAGAAATACAAAAATTGATCTGAATAAATTATGATAAAAAGAAACGATGGCTGTGTATAAATAATAAAACAAATAAAATATTTTTACTTCAGACCAGAATCAATACTCGGACTTTAGTTTGGTACGTAATAAGATCAATAGATTAATTAGTGAAGTAATTAGGTTTCATCCATTTTAATAAGGGCAAATGAAGAATGGACTTCAGAAATTATTCGAAAACTCATTTCTAATTTATTAGGAGGGTAGAAGGACGGTTGATAATTAACTGATGAATGATAGATCGAGCAAAGTTAGTATTTTCAGTTGGATAACGCTGATAAAGTGAATTTTCCTATGAATAATCTATGAAAATAATGGAATTCTTCATTCGATCAACCGGCCTTCATGAGCTGAATATACAAAGTCGGTAAAGATGCCTATAGAGTTATTTCCGGGAACTTTGAATGGGTATTCCGAATTGTATGCTATCAGAAACTGATTTAAGCATTCTTTTTCTGATTTGGGAAAAAAAAATAACATACATATGAGTTAATAGAGAAAGTTTAGAGTCTTCTAGTATAAATTGAGTTGATATAGATACATTAATATTTGCAAATACCCCAAAAACAATTGTTATAATAATTTTTTCAGTAGAAATTTTTGGGTAGAAATACTAAACAGGTGATGAATTTGAATAATTTGGTCAATACTTTATATTTCCTTTGATTTTTTATTAGTTTATTACCACTACATGTGATGATAATATATATGTCTATAAAGTGAAGCAGTGTTATCTAGGGTAGGTTTAAAAATTTAATTCTAAATGTTTTCAAGAGATTTCTTTAGATAACAATCTGTAGAGGTTCCGCAGAAATAATACAGCTATTATCTGTAATATTCTTCAATTATTTTCTTGAATACACTCAAAGTAACAGTATCTTTTATTTCAGCTGGTACTAATAATATATGTAAAAGGAGCAAGATTTGTATTGGTCTTTTGACTCATTTTCTCTATTTCTGGTATCACGTATATGATCATTAAAATATAGTGTCTATAAATTTTTTCCCCGATGTATTAATAGGGCAAAGAAAGCTTTCTAAGAGCCACAATTCCAGATATTCAACCAATTGATATCCCTAGACATGGTCCTGATGAGTTGGTCTATGTCTGCTTGAAGTATCTTTTTCCAGGTTACTCTTACTTTAGGAAGAATCTCTACTGAAGTATTTGAGGGGTTTCGTAAAATCAACAGCTTGCGACTAATTATGTCCCAGACATGTTGAATCGGAGACAGATCATGAGATCTTGGAGGCCAAGGTCAACGGTTGATTGATTGGTGTCTATGAAGGCTATTGTTTCTCATTGTGGAAAACATGGCTAATTGTAGATACGTTTTTCACCCTCGCCCGACCATTTCCAGGCAGAAGCGTCATAAAAGATCACTTGATTCAATTCCTTATACTACTGCATTTTCTATATACACCAAAGCAGATGGTCATGTCGATCTTCAGCTTTGAGACTTAGCGCCTAGTATGGACGATAAGAAAATAAGCCGAAATTTCGTATTTGGGGATATATTGTACGTATACCAACTTTCCTACCATGCTCCTGAGACCACCAATTTATGATAGCCCTGGTGCTACTAAATCTGTCACCAAGAGCCAAAAGTCTTAATCGGCTATGCTGACGCTATGTAGTTCATCAAAGACGTCTGAATTTGCTCGCTTTATATCCTGGACCTTCTTGCCTCCATGCTTGCCTGCAGTAAGGTATAGTAAGATCTACTGGTACTTCTGGAAGCTTCTCTTATAGACAGAGTGTCTTCGCAGACCCTACAATTCGATTCCTCTACGGGTCAGCATGTTTAGGAACCTGGCGAATTCTACGCGTTAAAGTGCGTAGAACTTATACAGTGATTGGGGAGAAGCTTCAAATATTGTAACTTGAATGTACGGTCTTTAAACTGAGTGTTCTTTCATCATTCAACAACAAATTTGCAGTCATCTTAAAAACTTAACGGGATGAACTTGAGAATTTAATCACTCATTGTTCGTGATAAGATATCTCATGTTGAAACTGACATATGGATGTTAATGTTTTGTGTCGTTCAGTAATCTTTAGTCTAAAACTTACACGAAATATTCATAACCCAATGTATATAACTTTTAACGGATATGTTTAAATGTTCTCTGATGGAAAAATGACAATCTTTCCGTGTTTATTGGGGGATATAACTGCTATTTACTGACTTGGAGGTTTTTCCCATTACCGCCAGCTTTTCGGCTATGAATAGAACAATCCATTGCGAGTCATTTATGGCCGCCGAACGTATAAAAAGAGATGTGCTGGAGAAAAACGCCGGTTAGGGCAGGATCATCCACTTATCCAGATTAATTTATAATGGAAATGAGCCGTCCGCGGCATTTCATGAAATATTCAGTCTTGTTTTCGGATGAAATAATAACTCGGACCAGATTTCCCTCCACACCGGAAGCAAAGGTGCCCATTTCGCAGATATCGGTTCAGGAAGGAAATATTGATAGTCATTTACATATAGATTGGTAATTTGCATTTATATTTTCTTGAACATTAAAATTTCACCGATTAATTCATTTTTTCTCGCCTATTGAAATCGCGAAATCTTTTTCCGGAGAATTGCTAATAGCGATATGGATAGGGATTTACATACTATAATATTCCCCGATATTTTCCGGACCTAGTCGGTGTTTACGCTCTTTTCTCACTAAATTGGATTGTCCGAGCCCATTTCATTCCTATGAATATTTAACCCCATTTAATTCACAGGCAATCTGCTACCTATGCAAAATTATTGATGGTGAGAGAAAGAGACAGAGAGATCTCAAATGACCCCTTTAATTCAGATACTTGATCTTACTCACCGAGATACTCCTTCGGAACCTTTTAAGGGAGTTGGGAAGTAAATTTATCTCTGTTGAAAATGGTTTTGTTGCTCAATGAAATTACTGTCTTAAAAGCGAAACTGGCATAAGATAATTCGATTATACGTTGTCAAGTGGCTTTCTTTCAGCATAAAAAGGAATTATCAGTTAGAAATTCATCTTAAATACAATACCTATTTAAGTCCAACAATTAATAGCCACGTAAGACACTAGTCTTTGTTCCGAAATAAATAATGGAGAAATTGATGGATAAAATGTAATTTTTTATTAATTAATCAGCTGATATTTTCTGAATATCATGCATCACAGATGAATCCAATTTCTACTGGATCTAATTTGGACCTACAGAATGTTTTAGGTAACAGCCATCCATATTAAAAAAGCTTCAATTCCATTTCGTGTGAGATGCAAATCCCAGATGTTAAAGCGTTGAGTTAAATTAAGTTCTCTCAACTGAAGAGGGGATTTTTTTATGTATTCCATATGCATCAAATGATTTTCAGCTGTTGTGTGCGGAGCAATCGCTTGGACATGAACTTGATGAACCTTATCAATTGTGGCCTTGATCATTCGCAAATTACTTAAGCTTACCAGGCACGAGGTTCATCTTTAAAAGAAGAAAAATCGTCAAGAAAAAATTACCAAACTATTTCCGATACTTTCGTTCTTTTACAAATTCATCACCTCACAAATCCCTCATTTTTTTAGCAACTCATGTTGCCAAAACTCATTTTGTGAAGTACTCAGTAGAGAATAGGAAACGTGTTTGCTTGCTATGTTATAATTGAATCTCACAATAAATATACTCAATTCAATTTTCGAGAATGCTTATTATTGTCGCAAAAGACCATACCTATTCTATGGGCATCGAGTTGACCTCACTGCAACCACTAGAAAGAGAAGGAAGGGAGTAAAGAAAGATTTTGGGCTCCATTTATGAAGAATTGAAAGACATATCGGCTGTTTTTTTAGAGTGATAGAAATTTCGATAGAGATAACTGTGATTTGAAAGAAGGTAGAAGACATGTTGTTTTGACATTTCTTTTCCGTAAGCATTGACAAATTATCATGGAAAGACTCACGCCGCAACAACATTTACAAATCATGAAATTTATTTTTAAAATCAGTGTTCTATTCGCCAAACTTATAGAGACCTTCGTGAAATATATGTTTTAAATAATCGTCAATCAGAGCAGCTTATTCGTCGAACTATCGATAGGTTTCGGACAACATTTTCTCTACTCGATGCAACAACAACAAGACAAAGAACTGTACGTACAGAAGAAAATATCGCTGCTGTAATTCATAGTGTTAATGATGATCCAGATTTGTCTATTCGTCGACGTTCACAACGAGTTGGACTCTGTGCATCCACAACATGGAAAATTTTGCGTAAAGATCTTGGTCTACACCCATACAAGATCCAACTGGTTCAAGAACTAAAGCCACTTGACCATAATAAATGTCGTTTGCTTGCTGATTGGGCCCTAGAACAGCTTGAAGTTGATCCACTTGTTTATCGTGAAATTGTATTCAGTGAAAACAATCCTCAAGAAGTTCTGCAGGTTCCATTGCATCCTGAAAAATGCATTGTATGGTGTGCTTTACACGCTGGAGGCATCATCGGTTCATATTTCTTTTAAAACAATGCTGGAGTTAATGTTACAGTAAATGGTGCTCGTAACAGATCGATGATAAATGATTATTTGTTTCAGAATTTGAATGGTATCGAGCCAAAAGTGTTTTGGTTCCTACAAGATGGTGCTACACCTCATGCTGCTATCGTAAAAATTAATTTATTGAAAGAAAGATTTGGCTATAACATTATTTCGAGAAATGTTCCAATTCATTGGCCTCCAAGATCATGCGACATAACTCCACTGGATTATTTTCTTTGGGGTTATGTCAAAACATTGATCTATGCTGATAAACCAGAAACAATAGACGCTTTGGAAGCCAACATTACTCGTGTTATTGATGGAATAAGGCTTGAATTACTCCAAAGAGTGGTCCAAAATTGGTCTGGTCGATTTCGGTTCCTCAGAGCTAGTCGTGGTGGACATATGTCGGAAATTATTTGTAAAACATAAATGTCATAAAATTATCTTTCTAATAAAAAAAAATTGACTTCAATCTTACCTAATTTAAATGTGTTTCATTTCAATTTAAAGTTCTATCACTCCAAAAAAAAAACACCCGATAGTTCTCTGGAACAATTAATTTCATGAACTTGTTCCATTCAGCAAAGCCCTGAAAGAGGAAGTTGTTCATGAAGAATGGTATTTGCAGTTTGTTAATTTTCACAGTAGAAAGAATTATTAGAGTGTCCAGTCCTTCGATTGAATGTGATCAGAGCTTTAATTTGTGTGCAGCATCTGCGTGAAATAACTGTAGAATAATGTCAGGTCTGCCACTCTTCTATATTCTACTGGGTGAAGATTGTCTGTGAGAGTTGGGTTGCTTAGCAAGCGAATGGCCATTATCTGCATGGAATTCAGGAGACGAAGAGAATACTTTTGTGCCGAATAACAAATGAGCGAGCAATAGTCATTGGTCAGGAGTGGCAAATTTCTAGATCTCCACAGGAAACTCAGCCTCTGGCTTACTGATTTAGGTTGTAAGCAACATAGTCATACCAAGACACATATAATTAGACAACATGGCTCTTGGAATTGAGATTTGATTGAGGGTATTTCTGGACATTGTAATGGAATAATTCGAGAAATTGTGATGTCTGGACGTTGCACTGAACAAAATTGTTATCTTGATTGCTTCAAGATCGACTGAACGTCGATAAAAATGTACTATCGTCTGCGAAACTCTAAATGAGGTTCGTGGTAATCTCCAAGAAGACGTTGATCAATGAAGCAGGTAGAGGACAGGATGGTATCCTAAGAGGTACCAACACTGGTTTTCAACGTATCAGAGCACACACCGTCAGCCATTACATGAAGAGAGTGATCTCGTAAGTAGCTCATGAGCCACTGACGTAGTCTGATCTTAGGCAGATGACTTGCCTGATGTTCGATGTCATCGAAGGCTTTATATATATTCAAGGCTATTGGACGGGATTCTTCAAACATTTCGATAATGTCTGTCCAGAGCTGAGTGACATATGTTCCTATATCTTGAGCAGACCTAAGTTGTCGAAATCTATATTGTCTGTGAGTTCTACGTTGATCACTCTTTCAGGATATGCCTGAGAGCGATGCCATAGGATAATAATTCGGAGGTCTGTATTCTTTCTTCGGATTTACTAGACTCTAAGGTTTTTCACATAGACGAAAATACTTCTTTATTGTATAATAGCCCAAAGAGTTTTCAGAACTGGAGTGAGCTCTTGAGCACAGCTTTTCAGTACAATTGTTGGAAATCCATCTGATCTATTGCTAAAGTTCATAGTTGATGAATGCCAAAACTAATAATTGTAATATTGGTGAAAGACACTCCAAAGAAAGATTACTCTCATTCACATTTAAAATCGGCTTCTCTGTTGTCAACCTTATAATTACCCTACTAGTGGATTTGATTAGCAACACTGACATAGTCATGCGGAAAGGCTGGCGAAATTTCTTCTACTAAATAACTATATGCAAATATCCGAAGTTCTGTCACGAATCCAAACTGCCAAAGTGTATCGAACACCGAACATTATTTACGTTTACGTTGTTCGTCAATATATAGAACATTATTCAATTGAATACAGACGGTCTCTAATACAAATTCGCAAATCGAAGAGCGGTGAAACTAGGGGCGGTGTATTTGATTTACGAACTCTGGAAATTGGTCAAATAAACCCGCCTCATTACGTTTATGAATATTCCGTGTATGCAAATTTTTGCATCCGGCCTTACCCGGGCACTCGAACGCCACTGCGGCGCGCTGCGATTCCAGGATATTGGAGATTTCTGTAAAGTGCCATCAAGAAAACAAATAGAGGGCGGAACTGCGATGAATATTATGGCACATTTGAATGCTCCTACTACGTGATTGAATTCAAATGGCGTTTTCGGGGTTAAACTCTGATGGGGAGAGAAACAATATCACGGATCATCCTGGCGGTTTCTTGGTTTGGTCATGTTTTTAACGGATTTTTGAGAGCTTGCTGAAGCTTTGTTCATCTTTTAAATTTGGTTTCAATGTACATACTCGCTCAAAGCGGCAACTGAGAGGCTATTTATTTTTAGGAATAAGTTTGTGCGGTTTTGATAACAGATGTCGCTATTCGTTTATTATTCAATTGTTTGATGAAATGGCAGATGTGGCAACACCTTCATTTCGAAGTGTCATTATTAGGCAGCATTTTTAGTATCTGCCATTCTGCTTCCCATTGATTTTTCTTTAACATTTTCGATATGAGTGTGGATAGCTCAGCGGGAGAGCATCGGACTTGTGACCGGGAGGTCCGGGTTCGAATCCTGTTCAGGTAGAAAAGAAATTTTCTAGTTGGAGGGGTGTCTACCACCATTTCACTGTTGGGTCAAAAATTAACAGTGCTGTGACCTAAAGTGGCGCAAGATCGCAGTAACAAAGCCTACACAGAACACAACTGAACTCCTAACTCGCACAAGCTGAAAAAGCTTCTGAGGGATCTTCACAGAAGATCCAGGAGTATCAGGATAATAATAATAATAAATAAAAATAATAATAATATTTTCTCCTGATACTTCTGGATCTTCTGTGAAGATCACTCACGAACTGAGAAATCAGTTGTACTCTTGTTAGTTGAAATGGTGGCCGCCTATCTTAGCCAGAAAATTTCTTACCTCGCCAAGATTCGAACTCGTTTCGAAAAGGAATCTCCGCTTACGAGTCGGATGTTTGAATCACTACATCCACTGACGCTCATTCGGCACTTAACCCTTGATCTCTGGATTGGAAACACATTTTATCATGTTTTGTAAGAAGTTTAGATCTTTTCTTAGATCTTCGATGTTCCCTGAATATCGAATTCTGCGCAAATTTTGATTATTAGTCCATTATTTAAGGAAAAAAGTTTAACGTTCCAAAAATGATGAACTGATATTTTTGAAATATCGAATCTTGCTTCGATTTTTAATTAATTCGCGTATAGTTTTGAAGATTTTCAGTTATCACAAACTTTTATTGCCATTTTTCACATCTTCATGACAATTTTTTTGCATATATCGGGTGTTTTTTTTCAGTAAGCATTGACAAATTATCATGGAAAGACTCACGCCGCAACAACGTTTACAAATTGTTGAAATTTATTTTCAAAATCAGTGTTCTATTCGCCAAACTCATAAAGCACTTCGTGAAATTTATGGTTTACATAATCGTCCATCAGAGTAGCTTATTCGTCGAACTATCGATAGATTTCGGACAACATTTTCTCTACTCGATGCAACAACAACAACAAGACAAAGAACTGTACGTACAGAAGAAAATATCGCTGCTGTAAGTCATAATGTTAATGATGATCCAGATTTGTCTATTCGTCGACGTTCACAACAAGTTGGACTCTGTGAATCCACCACATGGAAAATTTTGCGTAGAGATCTTGGTCTACACCTATACAAGATCCAACTGGTTCAAGAACTAAAGCCACTTGACCATAATGAGCGATGTTTGTTTGCTGATTGGGCCGTAGAACAGCTAGAAGTTGATCCACTTTTTTATCTGAAATTGTGTTTAGTGATGAAGCTTATTTATGGTTGAACGGCTATATAAACAAGCAAAATTCCCGTATATGGAGTGAAAACAATCCTCAAGAAGTTCTGCGGGTTCCATCGTATCCCAAACAATGCACTGTATAGTGTGCTTTACACGCTGGAGGCATCATCGGTCCATATTTCTTTAAAAACGATGCTGGAGCTAATGTTACAGTGAATGGTGCTCGTTACAGATGCTCAATGTTATATTACAGATGATCAATGATTATTTGTTTCAAAATTTGAATGGTATCGACCCAGAAGTTTTTTGGTTCCAACAAGATGGTACTACACCTCATGCTGTTACGTAATAATTGATTTATTAAGAAAAAAGATTAGGCGATAACATTTCGAGAAATGGCCCAATTAATTGGCCTCCAAGATCATGCGACATAACTCCACTAGATTATTTTCTTTGGGGTTATGTCAAGTTATTGGTTTATGCTGATAAACCAGAAACAATAGACGCTTTGACGTCTATTGTTAACTCGCGTTATTGATTAAATAAGGCCTGAATTACTCGAAAAAGTGGTCAAATACTGGTCTGGTCGAATGCGGTTCCTCAGAGCTAGTCGTGGTGGACATATGCCGGAAATTATTTTCAAAACATAAATGTCATAAAATATCTAAAACACCCGATACAATTTGCGTACTCAGCTATTGGATAAAATCTACTCCCACCTTACAGTCCCTATTAACTTTATTAGATTCACTTGGGAAATATTAGTTTTTTTTTGTGTTGCAAAAGTACTATAATATTATTATTATTAACCAAGTGTTAGTGGCATTAAAATGGATCTTTCACTTTTCAACATATTTATTTTTGAAAAATATTAAAATATATGCAAATATTTGAAAGTATTCCCGTTTATGGCACTCCCAGATATTCTCGATTGGGTTCATGTCAGGAGATCATCGCGCCGTTATAAAGTTCCTCACTAAGCAGGGAAAGGATCAAAAAATCATTCATGAAAGATGCTGTTTACCAAGACTGTGCTGCGTCGTTATCCACTGTTTAAAAGTGGTCAAGTGAATACAAAAGAGGCAGAGAAAGCATTGAAGACGATTCAAGGTCGAGCGGGCTCGTTAGCGACACCACTGAAAAAAATGTAAAAAAAGTGGAAAAGCTGGTATTTGAAGATGCCAGAATAAAAATCAAGATGTTATCGAGATGACAAAGCTATCCGTGGGTGAAGTGGATTGAAAAGGGTGTCCCCAAACAAGTTAAAATTCACCCCATTCGCTAGAAAAATAATGGCTACGGTTTTTTGGGATTCTGTAGTTATTTAATGGTAGAATGCACTAAAAAGAGTGAAAGCATCACAGCAGCATCATACGGAACCACTTTGCGTAATTTAAGATAAGCAATTAAAGGAAAACTCCAGCCGGGGTGTTGCTGCTTCACGACAACGCGCCGGTTCACAAGGCCCGCGTGGAGAAGGCTGCTGTGTGGAAATGTGACTTCGAAGAAATTGCTCATCCTCCGTACAGTACAGACTTGGGCTCAGCGACTACTAATTATTCCCAAATGTGAAAAAATATCTTCGTGGAAAGCGATTTTCCGACGATGAAGAAGATTAATATCTTTTTTGAGGAGAAACCGGAAGAATATTTTTTACAAGGTTTAGAGAAGCTTATTTCTCGATCTAACAAAAGTATTGAAGTTCTATGAGAATACATTAAATATAGATTTTTTCCAAAATTTTCATTTTCTTTCACGCCTATACCGAGAATACATTGAACACACCTTGTATATGTTTTACATTTTGGAGAAAACTGCTGTTCACTTTGGAACTCAAGTTGTAAGACGTACGAATGAAAAATTTTTGGTCAAATATAATTTATCTTTGGTCTGTTGCCTTCTTGTGAGATTTATAACTTTAGACCCAAGGAACTTAAATCTACCGGTGAATCGGACGCTTGATTAAAAAAAACCAAGGTTATGATCGGCAAAATTCGTCCTTTGGATCTTTAAATATGACCACTTTGTCATCTCAAATTGAAAATCAGTATATTTTTGAGCTTTGAAATCATCATAGCCGTTTAGCTTTGAACCATTGATTTTCAACTGGGTATATAATAACCAATTGGAAAAAAATCAATAAAAAAATAGTTTTATCAGAATTGAGCTCTAGTGATGAATAAATATCTCTTTTACAGACGGATGAATAAATACACGCCCTTTTCAAAAATGACGCTCATTTCATTTTGGAATGAACGGGAAAAAGTTCAGGATTAAAAATATGTTCATGGTGGAATAAAGTTGTTATTCATCCCGGATTAACTCGAAAATGAGGCCGACGTGAATCGGCCGTAGTATATTTACACTATTTACAGCTAATATCCTGTTATTAATATATGTATACATCGTTCACAAAAAGTCCTTTCATTCCAACATTTTGTTTTATTATCTCCCAATAAACCCTCGGTATCATAAAGATTGAAAAATTTTTAATTCTTCTGAAATATTCGCATTTAAGTACATACGAATGGTGTTCGATGTATTCTTGGTATCGGGGTGATTTGCTAATAATATGAGTAATCTAATTATCTCATTTTAATTAAAAAAATGTATATATGACAGTAATTTATTGCCACAAAAATGTTTGTACTAATACAAAAATTGTTTCACCACGATGTGGCTTCTTCAGGTATTACATTGTACTGTCTGACAGTAGAAGATCTTGGTCTACACCCATACAAGATCTAACTGGTTCAAGAACTAAACCCACTAGACCATAATAAGCGTCGTTTGTTTGCTGATTTCTGCTCATTTCTGATTGAACGGCTATGTAAACAACCAAAATTGCCGTATATGGAGTGACAACAATCCTCAAGAAGTTCTGCAGGTTCCATTGCATCCTGAAAAATGCACTGTATGGTGTGCTTCACACGCTGGAGGATGGTGTATGGTGTGCTTCACACGCTGGATTATTGGTCCATATTTCTTTAAAAACGATGCAGGAGCTAATGTTACAGTGAATGGTGCTCGTTAGAGATCGATGATCAATGATTATTTGTTTCAAAATTTGAATGGTATCGACCCAGAGGTGTTTTGGTTCCAACAGGATGGTGCTACACCTCTTGAAAGAAAGATTTGGCGATAACATTATTGCGAGAAATGGTCCAATTAATTGGCCTCCAAGATCATGCGACATAACTCTACTGGATTATTTTCTTCGGGGTTATATCAAGTCATTGGTTTATTCTGATAAACCAGAAACAAAAGACGTTTTGGAAGCCAATATAACTCGTGTTATCGATGAAATAAGGCCTGAATTACTCGAAAAAGTGGTCCAAAATTGGTCTGGTCGAATGCGGTTTCTCAGAGCCAGTCGTGGTGGATAAATGCCGGAAATCATTTTTAAAACTAAATGTCATAAAATTATCTTTCAAATAAAAAAAAAATTGCCTTCAATTTTAAAATTAATGTGATTTATTTCAATTTAAAGTTCTAATACCCGATATCTACATGAAAACAATAAGGATCGAACAAATAAAGAAAATGAATCTGACGTCTACAAGTTGACTTACGATTGCCCTTTAGTATACATTGGCCAGACAGGTAGATCATTCAAGAAAAGAATCCAAGGACACCAAAGGAGTTATATATCGGATTCCGTACATTCGACATATGCTAATTATCCACGTTGAAAGCTAAAGTTCTAGATTAAAACTTTTAGAATTTCTTGAATTCAACTGTTACAATGCCCGTAAAATCCTTTTGAACGAACAATCAGATGTTGACAAGTCTACATTACTGAATATCTTTTCCTAATGCCATTTTTTAGCGGCAAACTCCAATAAACACCTTGACTTTTTATGACTTGTTCTTCCATTATTGTCACGTACCTTACAATGTATTTAAACTCGGTTAAACTGAACACTATCAGCCAGTAGAATGTAGATACCTGAAGAAGCCACATCGTCGTGAAAAAATCGTTGTATTACAAACATTTTTGAGGAAATTAAAATACTGTATCTTATATATTTTTAATTGAAATTTCTTCTTCTTCTCCATCTGATGCAATTATTTCGGTTTCACAAATTATCGAAATTAGAACGCTAAAAACTAGCACCTGCAGAAGCCAGGAGGAATCAACAACGTTCGACGTTGTTATTCGTTATGAATAATGTAAAAACAAGCTCATTTGGATGCAAATTGCCGCATATATGTGAGAAACTCGTTTACAATCAACCGTTAGTTATCAGATTGCTGCCTGGCGCAGACAACTAGTTTATTCATCTCAAGAGTAAAGGGAATACAATTCCGCTAGCCTGGCAGATGGAAATGGTGAATTAAAACTACTGGGAAATCGTTCTGAAGAACTGTCTGAACAAATATATTTTTAATTAAGAGATGTATGAACGAGAGCAAAGTATAATTTCGTTAAGTGAAATGTTTCGTTCGAATTGCGGTGGAATCTAATGAAAATTATATACCTCCGACCACTATTTTGGAAGTCAAACATTCTAAACCGAAAACTGGAATGAATTAACAATCCAGTAGTCTGGAATATACTTGATGGTCAGGCAGACCTCAGTTATTCTCCCTGATCATTAAATCTCCTATAAAATTCAAATAATGATTTATTTGTTGAATTTCTTTTACACAATAGAAAATGATATTGATTTCTCACTTGGTGAAAGATTTTTAAATTAATAAAGTAAATAAAAACAATTTGGCTTAAGTTTTACTTGATATCTGTTGACATATATGTTTCGGGTTTTTAGCCCATTTTCTAAACTGAAGGGAACAAAACATAAAATCCTATTTTTGTAAATAGGATGGCAGGTGCCATTTTGAAGTTAGTTCGGTCCTAACCTTTTATAGATAAGAGCAATAGTGATAAATTAAATTGACGTTGTTCATTTGTGATTGGTAGCTTCTTTTCATGTGCTAAACAAATTTTCAAACTTTCTAAAAGGTCCATTCTTCTACTTTTATTACCTACGTGTACGTTTTTCACACGTTTCACGACAGTCTTTGCTACTGACTAAGAGTGAACCTAAGTTTTTCAAGTTATTCAAAATGTGATCTTACCTGATGATGCTACTGTGATAGCGAAACAATTGTTGTGAGTTTAACAATAAAAATTTGTGAAAATCAGAATAACCTTATTTCAAATTAAGTTTTTCTTATTTGTACAAATCATATAAATATTATTTTGTTTAAGTCTATTGCAAATTTTGTTACTAATTTGTGGTATGAAATTTATGCTATGGAATTTTTTTTCTTTGTCCTGAAAAATGGGGTAAAGAGAAGCTAGAGCTTTTTTATGCTGTTCCTTAAAAATTAATTTATCTAAAACGTTCTTCGACGCCAATGACTTCAAAACTTTAATTTCTTTGTTAAAGTTTTCTAGAAAGAGAGGAGTTGATAGTATGTATAAAAGCGTGAAAATGAGACATTTTTATTTTATGACTGTGTGAACTGTTATTAAGTATTAATGAATCTGTGTACCTGGATTTTCTGGACATGTCAAATTCTTTAACATTTCTTGTGATTTGAATATTTAAAAAATTTTGGGAATTTTCGATTTCAATAGTGAATTTGACAGAATTGAAAAATGATAATAGAACAATAGAAAAGCAACGAATATTTCAAAATCCCGAATTATGTTGGCTTTTACTTGATACAAATCCATTGTAACCGAATCAAAAAATAAACATGTATTTTTTTTTTATTACGAGTTGAAGCATATCGCTTTCAGAACATAATGTCTCTTCAGAAGTTTTCAAACAAATTTGGTATCACAACTGAAAATTTTATTCGAATATCATACATTCTTATATAAATTTGAATTTTATAAAATAACTAACGGCTGTAAAAAATAGTTGAAACAATGAGGTCGAAATTATTCTATTATTGTTCACAATGAATATATGCATTAACAGTTTGTCCAGGTTTCAGCACTTAAAATTGCACAATTATTATTATTATTATCCTGATACTCCTAGATCTTCTTTGGAGATCCCTCAGAAGCTTTCTCAGCTTGTGCGAGTTAGGAGTTCAGTTGTGTTCTCTGTAGGCTTTGTTACTGCGATCTTGCGCCACTTTAGGTCACAGCACTGTTAATTTTTGACCCAACAGTGAAATGGTGGCAGATACCCGTCCAACTAGAAAATTTCTTTTCTACCTGAAAAGGATTCGAACCTGGACCTCCCGATCACGAGTCCGATGCTCTTCCGCTGAGCTATCCATACTCATTCCGCGTATACTCCACCAAACACACAGAAGCGCCTATTTGGGCTGATCAAAATTACCGGATCTGAACCTTGAGAACCATCTTTGGCATTTGCTAACGTCTAATGCACTTGGATAAACATCGCAAATGTTTTTGGTCGCACCTGTTGCGTTAATATCCTTGCGAAACTCAAAAAGCATACAATGCCACTCTTCTGGTATTTGGCTTGCCAATTCACCGAAAATGGCAAAAAGTCCTATATTCAATTATTTAGAAGTGAATAACCTCAACATATCTTTGTCACAACTTCGAAGTACAAATGACAAGCAAATATCGACATGCGCAGAAACGACATTACTTTCCGGTCTCCCTATTATATGACACTATTTCAGGACCCTGTATATTACAGAAGTTTCACGATATTATTCTGAATTCGAAGTAATGAATGTTTTCAACTGCAAAAAAGAAAATTAGGTATCTAGTATAGGGTGTTTTTTTTAGAGTGATAGAACTTTCGATAGGAATAACTGTGATTTGACAGAAGGAAGAAGCCATGTTGTTTAGACATTTCTGTTCAGTAAGCATCGACAAATTATCATGAAAAGACTCACGCCGCAACAACGTTTACAAATTGTTGAAATTTATTTTCAAAATCAGATTCGCCAAATTTATAGAACACTTCGTGAAATTTATGGTTTGCAAAATGGTCCATCAGAGCAGCTTATTCGTCAAAATATCGATAGATTTCGGACAATATTTTCTATACTCGATGCAACAACAACAAGTCAAAGAACTGTACGTACAGAAGGAAATATCGCTACTGTAAGTCATAGTGTTAATTGATGATCCAGATTTGTCTATTCGTCGACGTTCACAACAAATTGAACTCTGTGCATTCACCACGTGGAAAATTTTGCGTAAAGATCTTGGTCTACACCCATACAAGATCTAACTGGTTCAAGAACTAAACCCACTAGACCATAATAAGCGTCGTTTGTTTGCTGATTGGGTCCTAGAACAGCTTGAAGTTGTTGAAGTAATCGTAAAATTGTGTTTAGTGATGAAGCTCATTTCTGGTTGGACGGCTATGTAAACAAGCAAAATTGCCGTATATGGAGTGAAAACAATCCTCAAGAAGTTCTGCAGGTTCCATTGCATCCTGAAAAATGCACTGTATGGTGTGCTTTACACGCTGGAGGCATCATCGGTCCATATTTCTTTAAGAACCATGCTAGAATTAATGTTACATTGAATGGTACTCGTTACAGATCGATGATAAGTGACTATTTGTTTCAAAATTAGAATGGTATCGACCCAGATGTGTTTTGGATCCAACACGATGGTGCTACACCTCATGCTGCTACCCTAACAATTGATTTATTGAAAGAAAGATTTGGCGATAACATTATTTCGAGAAATGGTCCAATTAATTGGCCTCCAAGATCATTTTACATAACTTCACTCGATTATTTTCTTTGGGGTTATGTCAGTTCATTGGTTTATGCTGATAAACCAGAAACAATAGACGTTATGGAAGCCAACACAACTCGTGGAATTGATGAAATAAGGCCTGAAAGTGGTCCAAAATTGGTCCGGTCGAATGCGGTTCCTCAGAGCTAGTAGTGGTGAACTTATACCGAAAGTTATTTTCAAAATAAAAATGTCATAAAATCATTTTTCAAATAAAAAAAAATTGGCTTCAATCTCAATTTAAGTTCTATCACTCTAAAAAAAACACCCGATATATGCCTATAAGTAAAGGGTTATAAATTAATTCGGCCAATCTGTACCAAAATTATTAATAATAAATGAGTTATACATTTCTTTATTTCAATTTGCATAATCTAGATGGCGCTAGTGTATTATGAATACCCAAGACCCTCTGTGTATAGCGAATATAGATACTTGACAGATTTGGAGCTTGAACCGTTGGCGCTTGAAGCCAGAATCAATTGAAAGACTTCACAAGGTTTCGTGGGTCTTGACGTAGAGGCCGGATTGACGGTGCATGTACCAGGATCAATTGAGGAATCCATTCTTGAGACTATCTTGGTTTATGGGAGTGGGTTCGGGTGGGTGTATAGGAAGCCCAGGAGTGAGTTGCGTCACAAAATAACTCGGGTACTGACATTGCAAAGCCAGTAGAGGTTGGATAGTGCTTCGCTGCTACCAGTCATACAGTTGTAGATTTTCGAACTGAAGCCCAAACTGGAAGCTTGATGGGCTCAATTCTTCGAAGTGGTTTTCGGTAATGCGCGATGATAAGGCGTATCTTTATCACGCCATCTGTTTTCTGTGCAGATTGTGGAGACTGCTGAGTAGTCACCTGGTGAAAGAGCTACGCTCACATGCCAGTAACCTAACCGGTAGAATTCACGGATCCTCAGACTAGTGACTTAAGGATCGAGTCCTGTAAGAGATCACGCGGAGGATATTTAAATAATGTTGTATTCCACACATAATGGCAAGGTCCAAGCATTATATTGACATACAAATTTGATCGATATTCTACATGGAAGAGTGTTTCATTCACGGAAGCACAAAATGGATAACTCTGTATTTATATTTACGTTGATTCCAGCAATACTGCAGGTCTAGTATATGCCTATAAGTATAATTATACGAGTATACTCCCAATTTGACCACCGTGATTGCGGTCATGTTTTCCGTTCTCAATTAGGTAGACAAAGAATTAAAAATTGAGGCGTAAAGCCATCGCCAGAAAAAAATTTCATTCGTTTCAGTCGAAGTAGCTCGTGGTCGACTCGTAAAAACGTAGAAACCACAAGACTGCAAGTGACACATCCGCCAATTAAGTTTCGAAACTCATCAGGAAACTCATTGCGCCTTGTTTATCCGAAGAGGAGTTATCTTATAATTGTCCAATCTCGGCGAATGACACAAAATATTGTAACGGATGCATTTAAAAACTCATTTCGAGATTCCAATTGCCATGGGAGAAACGCCTGGGAATTCTGATTTCTTTTGTTATCGTTATGGAATAGAAATGGTGTCTCTAATGATAGCAATATCCATAATGGACCAAGAGATAATTTTTGACCGAATCGGGGAGAAATACTGGCTTCTATACGGAATTGCCGGCAATTTTTCATTCGGATTATATCGTTTTTCGATGTACGGAAGTCATGCGCTATCGGGCAAGTTTCAGTTTGGTTTTATGCAGATTCGTAATAAAAATATAGGGTGAAGAACTATCCGGTGTTCTTTTTAGAGTGATAGAACTTTAAATTTAAATAAAACACACTTACATTAAGATTGAAGCCGAATTTCTTTTTTATTTGAAAGATAATTTTATAACATTTATGGTTTGAAAATAATTTCCGCCATGTGTCCACCACGACTAGTTCTGAGGAACCGCATTCGACCAGACCAATTTTGGACCACTGTTTCGAGTAATTCAGGCCTTATTTCATCCATAACACGAGTTATGTTGGCTTCCAAAGCGTCTATTGTTCCTGGCTTATCAGCATAAACCAATGACTTGACATAACTCCAAAGAAAATAATCCAGTGGAGTTATGTCGCATGGTCTTGGAGGCCAATTAATTGGACCATTTCTCGAAATAATGTTATCGCCAAATCTTTCTTTCAATAATTCAATTGTTACGGTAGAAGCATGAGGTGTAGCACCATCTTGTTGGAATCAAAACGCTTCTGGGTCGATACCATTCAAATTTTGAAACAAATAATCATTGATCATCGATCTGTAGCGAGCACCATTCACTGAAACATTAGCTTGAGCATTGTTTTCAAAGAAATATGTACCGATGATGTCTTCACCATACAGACCATTTTTCTGGATGCAATGGAACCTGCCGAACTTCTTGAGGATTGTTGGCAATTTTGCTTGTTTACATAGCCGTTCCAGAAATGAGCTTCATCACTAAACACAATTTTACGATAAAAAAGTGGACAGAATATATCAGAAAACTGTAAAAACGTTTTTAATCGAATCATATTCACCATTTCAAAAGTTAATATCTCCAAGTCGATAAACTCCAGTTTTTAAATGAATCAGTTACTTCGATTTGTACCAGCATTAAAAGAATATGCAATATTTTTTCGCGTTTAAGACACGTATATTCATTCTGGATTGCTAACTGAACCCTAATAGTTACCTAACCTTTCCATAAATTTTTATTACGACAGCGAATCGCCTTTCTTTTATGTGAAATAAAATTCTGATGTGAAATGTTCAATTATTTAGAGCGTTTTATAGGCCAATTTCAGTTGGCAGTCTAACGACAACTAATTGAATTGTGATACTAGTATAATTGTATCATACGTGGTAATAAAATTTCCTATGGGGTGCTTATCAGCGATGTAGGTATGCATAATTCACCGCCAATACTACATTTGGAAAATTTTTTATGGTGCGTCGGAAGTTTCTTATATCTATATCGCACGTTTCTATAGTTATATGGAATTATTTTAGACATTATATATTACATGACTATCGTGAAGATATTATAAATATCAGTATCTTGAATAATTTCTTGCTATTTTCCCATCAAAATTGAGGTTTCATTTGAATATCGGGTGTTTTTTTAGAGTGATAGAACTTTCGATAGAGATAACTGTGATTTGACAGAAGGTAGAAGCCATGTGGTTTTGACATTTCTGTTCAGTAAGCATTGACAAATTATCATGGGAAGACTCACGCCGCAACAACGTGTACAAATTGTTGAAATTTATTTTCAAAATCAGTGTTCCATTCGCCAAACTTATAAAGCACTTCGTGAAATTTATGGTTTACATAATCGTCCATCAGAGTAGCTCATTCGTCGAACTATCGATAGATTTCGGACAACATTTTCTCTACTCGATGCAACAACAACAACAAGACAAAGAGCTGTGCGTACAGAATAAAATATCGCTGCTGTAAGACATAGTGTGAATGATGATCCAGATTTGTCTATTCGTCGACGTTCACAACAAGTTGGACTCTGTGCATCGACCATTGCGTTGAGATCTTGGTCTACACCCATACAAGATCCAACTAGTTCAAGAACTAAAGCCACTTGACCATAATAAGCGTCGTTTGATTGCTGATTGTGTTTAGTGATGAAGCTCATTTCTGGTTGAACGGCTATGTAAACAAGCAAAATTATTGTATATGGAGTGAAAACAATTCTCAAGAAGTTCTGCAGGTTCCATTGCATCCTGAAAAATGCACTGTATGGTGTGCTTCACACGCTGGAGGCATTATCGGTCCATATTTCTTTAAAAACGATGCTGGAGCTAATGTTACAGTGAATGGTGCTGGTTACAGATCGATGATCAATGATTATTTGTTTCAAAATTTGAATGGTATCGACCCAGTAGTGTTTTGGTTCCAACAAGATGGTGCTACACCTCATGCTTCTACCGTAACAATTGAATTATTGAAAGAAAGATTTGGCGATAACATTCTTTCGAGAAATAGTCCAATTAATTGGTCTCCAAGATCATGCGACATAACTCCACTGGATTATTTTCTTTGGGGTTATGTCAAGTAATTGGTTTGTGCTGATAAACTAGAAACAACAGACGCTTTGGAAGCCAACATAACTCGTGTTATCGATGAAATAAGGCCTGAATTACTAGAAAAAGTGGTCCAAAATTGGTCTGGTCGAATGAGGTTCCTCAGAGTTAGTCTTGAGTCTTGGCTTCTATCTTAATTTAAATGTGTTTTATTTTAATTTAAAGTTCTATCACTCTAAAAAAACACCCAGTAGGTCGTGAAAAACATGCCACCGAAGCATAATATCTGATCTGAACCTAATGAACATGCTAAGATATGCCACTGCTTGGAATATATTGTATTTAGTATAGTACGAACGGTAATCACTAAGAAGCCATTTGTGTTCTATTATCGTTAGAAATAATATATAATGATAATAATATAAATATTCCTGATAGTTTAAGTATGATGGATATTTTTTATTGATTTTTTTCATTTTGCTGCCATGAAAGTAGGCTAAAGATTATCGGTGATAATCTCAAGTCGCATTTTTGAAGATGTGAGAGAGTTTTTTTGAAAAAGCTTTTCAAAAAGAAGTTGTTTCGAAGAATAAATCTGTATGATATTAAAAAATTTTGTTTTAATCCTTCTATCAAGTAAAAATCTCTTTTTATTAACATTTTTCGATATGCAAATAAGTTCAACTACATGAACTTAAATGAGGTTTATGAGTTATATCTATTAAGTTTTGATTTTGTTAAGTCACATTGTTATATACCCTATAAGTTACATGTTACTTAGTAAATAGAATGGAGTATTAATTAAATGTCTTCACTGACTTCATTCTTGCCTAATTTATTTTAAATAAGAAGCAGTTCAAAATGAGTAGTTGAATTTTGAAGAATTTTTCTACTCATCCTCGAAGAACGTATAGGATAATCAATGTATCTCCTTACCTTCTCTGTACCATTTGACTTCGGGATCTGGTGAACCTCCCTTGCTGGCACAAGTCAACTCTTGACGTTTTCCCTCGGTGACTGTAACCTGAGATCCAGGAGCTATTTCAGGCGTTTGCGGTATAGTCAGTACAGTTAGGCCATATTTCTGCGCGTGTAAATTGGTTCCCGAGCCTCCTGCTTTCACTTTACACTCGAATTTTCCGTTATCACGATCATAGCTGGCGTTGGAAATTAATAGGTCGTAAATGCCTCTCTCCGGGTAGTAATTCAATCTGCAAACACAAAAAAAAATAGACTGAATGAATGAATTTCGTTCAGATCAATAAGAATTTCCCAAATTTTGGTTATGTAAAATACAACTTTATAAAATGCAACAAATTAATATATATTATCTAGGACCATTCGGGTTTACAGGTTTCCGGAAAAACTGTATGTAATTTTAGAATCTTGAGCCAAAAATGCTCCTAAACAGCTGAGTTGAACTCATTGATGAAAAATCCGAAGTTATAAGTAATTCTATCTGGCTGGTCCGTCCATAAACACTTTTGAACGGAAACAAAAACTTGAAATTTTCAGGGATTTAGGGGTAATTTCAAATGTGGATAACTGCGAAACCTCTACACTGATTCTGCTCACTAATAAACTCAGATATTTTGATCCCCAAACCTACCTTGGAAGTTTCGAGTCTCTAGCTCTTTTCATTCGAAAGTTAGCGTGTTTATGTTGAAGGCTATTTTGGCTACAAATTAGAAAATTACAGAAATTATTGCCTTCATATATCACACTTGAATCTAAATATCCAGTTTCTGTTTAATAAGTATCGGGTGTTTGTTTAGAGTGATACAACTTTGAATTGAAATAAAGTACATTTAAATTAAGATTGAAGCCAAATTATTTTTTTATTTGAAAGATGATTTTATGATATTCACGTTTCAAAATTAATTTCCGGCATATGTCCACCACGACTAGTTCTGAGAAACCGCATTCGACCAGACCAATTTTGGACCACTTTTTCGAGTAATTCAGGCCTTATTTAATCAATAACACGAGTTTTGTTGGCACCCAAAGCGTCTATTGTTTCTGGTTTATCAGCATAAACCAATGACTTGACATAACCCCAAAGAAAATGATCCAGTGGAGTTATGTCGTATGGTCTTGGAGGCCAATTTAGATAGATTTAACATTATTTCGAGAAATGGTTCAATAACCATTCGAAATAATGTTATCCCCAAATCTTTCTTTCAATAAATCAATTGTTACGGTAGCTGCATGAGGTGTAGCACCATCTTGTTGGAACCAAAACACTTCTGGGTCGATACCATTCAAATTTTGAAACAAATAATCATTGATCATCGATCTGTAATGAGCACCATTCACTGCAACATTAGCTCAAGTATCGTTTTTAAAGAAATATGGACCGATGATGCCTCCAGCGTGTAGAGCACACCATACAGTTCATTTTTCAGGATGCAGTGGAACCTGCAGAACTTCTTGAGGATTGTTTTCGCTCCGTATACGGCAATTTTGCTTGTTAACATAGCCGTTCAACCAGAAATGAGCTCATTACTAAACACAATTTTACGAAAAAAAGTGGATCAACTTCAAGCTGTTCTAGGACCCAATCAGCAAACAATCGACGCTTATTATGGTCAAGTGGCTTTAGTTCTTGAACTAGTTGGATCTTGTATGGGTGTAAACCAAGATCTTTACGCAAAATTTTCCATGTTGTGGATGCACAGAGTCCAATTTGTTGTGAACGTCGACGAATAGGCAGATCTGGATCATCAGTAACACCATGACTTACAGTAGCGATATTTTCTTCTGTACGTACAGTTCTTTGTCTTGTTGTTGTTATGGCATCGAGTAGAGAAAATGTTGTCCGAAATCTATCTATAGTTTGACGAATACGCTGCTTTGATGGATGATTATGTAAACCATAAATTTCACTAAGTGCTCTATAAATTTGGCGAATCTGATTTTGAAAATAAATTTCAACAATTTGTAAACGTTGTTGCGGCGTGAATCTCTCCATGATAATTTGTCAATGCTTACTGAAGAGAAATGTCAAAACAACATAGCTTCTACCTTCTGTCAAATCACAGTTATCCCTATCAAAAGTTCTATCACTCTAATAAAATACCCGATACAAACATAAAGGCAAATTTTAGCGGCTTTCCGAATTGAAATAGAAAGAAATTGAGCGTTGCCACGAAATCACCTATTTTCAGTTACTCCATATTTCCAGATAATCTAATAACTATAATTTTCAACCAGCGAATGAGTCAGAAAGAACTATTAGGGGAAATTGTTACGAAATCGATGAAAATTCTAAAAATAGTATAACAAACAAAACATCGAAGTAACTGCCAAAAGTATTTGAGGTTAACGTCAGTTAACGAAAGTTTTGGAGAAGTTTTCTCCATTTCTCATGTTTTGAACTACGAAGATTTAAAAAATCGAATAAAAAATGTTTTTCCGCTTTCCTGGGCTTTCTTTACTCTAAAACGACTGAATAAATATTTATAAAAAGTGGTACAAAAATTAGATGCTTCCTATCATTGATTCCTCGAGCGTTTTTGCCTGATCAAATCTAGAAGTTGGAAATTGTACGTTTCATTTGAAAAAATATCTCGAAAACAAATTTATGTATCGATATTGAATTTAAAATGTATATTGAATTATTTGAAACAAAAATGGTTGAAAGCACTAACATCAAGTAAGAAGCTTCAGCGTGCTTGTTTAAAAATCTATTTCTCCTGAAAATTTCAGATCTGTGAATTGATCCTTAAAGAAGCCATGGTTAATTCTGCGTTCTGTCATCCGAAAGTTCAATAAATGTCAGTTTTTGCAAATTTCGAACTGTTCATCTGAAGAAACAGAAAATATCATGAAAATGAAAATTACATGGTTAAAAAGCTCCATCCATCTTTCTTTCTTCGATCTGCATCGTTATATATCGACCAAAAGGAACCGAAAAAGAATATATTAAACAAAGAAACTTCATATGCTTCTCATATTATCATCGGCTAAGAAAAAAATCTCGATAGAATCATTCGTGAAATTGTGAATTGGGCGCTATGGTCATCTGATTTGATTTTAGGATTATTTTCGTTAGGGCTATACGAAAGATACTAGCAAGCCACGTCACTTGGAAGAGACTATTACTCAAATTCTTAGCGAAATACAGCCGGAGGAATTTTTGCACAGAGTGAAGTCTATATAGTTCCTTCCACAAACTGTTTAAACGTTTTTTTTTACCTCAGGTTTTCAAATAATAAGGTGTAAATCAAACTGAATGCTATGACCTGACTTTCGAATCAACGGTACATGCGAGAAATGGACCAAGACAATTAGATCCTTAGTTCTGTAGGAGTCAAGTTGATGCCTACAAAGGGTTTCAATCTTGCATTCTATTATGCGGGATGACTATCTCCTGGGATTGAAATTAGGAGAATCAAGCTGCCCTCCTCACTATGGTAATTCAATCTGCAAAGGTAAATAGGGTGGATAAATGGGAGGGCAAACAAGAAGTATGAATGCAACTGTGACAGTAGTTGCTTGTTCAGTCCCGTACGTCGTATTCTGGAAGTGGAGAATTTATAATCGAAAAAGGAGCACGATAATTAACAATTGTTTACTCAATCAACTTCTCTTTGTGAATTCGACGCCTTTGTGTGTACCTGTTAACAGGATACTGGCGACAAACAAGATGTTTCGGTGTCCATGAAACATATCAGTATGCGACCGTACCTTTTTGGTTAGAACTGATCTTTTGACGCAAAAATAATTCTTGCACCTTGAAGGACTAGAAGTGAGCCGGAGTTATCACAGAATTCAAGTTTTTTCGGGAGAAACATAGTCATTTTGTGCTTCCGAAAGTGAAAGTAAGTAAAATACTCTTTCATTTTGAATATCGATCAAATTTTTATTTCAATAGAATGCTTGGACCTTGCCATTATGTGTGGAATACAACATCATTTAAATGTCCTCCGCGTGATCTATTACAGGACACGATCCTTCGCATAACCCCACAAAAAAAACCGATAAATGACAAGATCTTGGTGGCCACTTCACATAGCCGAAACGAAAAATTACGCGTCCTGGGAATTTTTCTTGCAATAAAGCCAAAACAGGTGATGCTGTGCGCCATATTGCTGAAAGCACATCTTTTCCAATTCAATATCAATTAAATTTCAGGTAAAAAAAAATGGCTGTAGCGATAAGAATTGATAGTTTGAGTGATACCTCTATCATTTTCGAAGAAGTACGGGCCAATCACTCCACCAGACCAAATTGCACATCATTCAGTGACTTTTTGTGAATGTAATGTTCTCTCAGCAGTAAGATGAGGATTTTCACTGCCCCAGACGCAAAATTTTGCTTGTTTACATAGCTACCGAGTGGAAAACGTGTTTCGTCGCTGAAGAAAATTCGATGTGAAAAATTGTCATCCAAACGTGGTTGCTCAAGCACCCAATCAGCATATGTTCTACGCATTCTATGGTCAGCTGGCTTTAGTTCTTGTGTCAACCGACTGTCAGACCACGAAATGGCTAACATAACGTCATCAAGATAACATAACACACATTTCAGAAAGGATTAAAAATGAATTTTTCAGAGTGCTCGGAAATGAACAAAGTACATGAAGATCCTGAACTCCAAACGCTAAGCATCAATTAAAAATTAATCATTCGGTATATTTACTCGTTATATTGGAAATATATGTTTAGAAGTATTTATGTTCCGAGTACCTGATCTTGATACATAGAAAAATCATATAAATTCATACTATTCTAGAGTGCCATGGATCCTTCCTGAATGATGGTCTCAACACAATATTTTGTCATTACGCCAGCTAAAAGAGGAATGCGTATTAACGCCAATATTGGCGTTAACATCTAGCTTCTTATGCAGATTTATGTAGTACATTAACACGTTAGCGGAAATGAATATTTGTTTCAATTCCCTGAACAAGAGTTCAGCGTCATAGGAATAGGGAACTTGAGACGCTCCAAGTGACCTATTTCAATTTATTACCCAAGGAAAGAAATGTTGACAGTTTGGATCGTATACAGTCAAAATACTTGGAAATTTATTAATCAAGATATAAAGAACATTTATGTGTGTCGATAAGTTTCAAGTTTCTTATATATGAGACTAATAACTGTCAAGCTAAGTACTCGGAAACTGCTATTATGTTGCAACTTACACAAGAATTCAAAGAGAACATATGGAGGCACTTTAGCTTCAACATATCTGTCAGTAGTGGTAATATATTAAATATTATTTCACACAATGATAGTTTATGACAAAGCTGTTCTAAATTGAATACAATAGTAGATATTTTTTTAGGAGAAGGGCTTGCTATCGTTTCACAGAACGCCTGTAAGTATGGAATTTTAAGCCGAAACGACTAGAATATCTCGACTGAGTTAATCAATGGGCAGAAGCGGTTCAATACTTACACAATGGACTACTATTGAACAAGCGAATAAAAGTTTCTGACTTCACGAAGTGTTTTTCTTGAATTTTTATTAATCATTTGCAACCTCTTCAAGAAGTAATTCACAGAGTTGAAATTTTCAAGGGAAATGGGCTAAATTCACGTCAGTGCTTTCATATTTTCCTGTTTACAAACTTAAAAAAGGAATAAACGAAGTTTTTATCCTTGAATTAAGTCGAGTATCATAAAAAACATTTCTCTTAAATTTGCTTAACGGTTAAAATGTGTTTATGCATTTCGCAATAGGTGGGCGGAAAATGGAATGTGTATGGAAAATAATTTTAAAAATATTCTGAGATCTTAAGACATTCGTCCAGATAGAACATGATTATTACATCCTTATATAGGAGCCAAATTGTAAATACGAAATCGCAAGATAGGAACACATACCGTTAGAAGACTGAAATATAACAGTGTTTCTTGGAATGATGAATCGACCGTAAAAATGTGGGAGAATTATGATCTTATCATCATGAATACAGAAACTTGACAGTGAAAATCATATATTACCCAGAATGAACAGATCCAACAGAGAAATTTATTACTCTATCTTCATTATCTATCAGTTTCGTTCACAAAAAAAGAAATATAGTGATCAATACTTGATCTTTGTATCAGTTTCCACGAATTTATCCCAATAAGTTCGAATAAAAACTTTTCGACGGCGAACTCTTTTCATTCCGTTTATTGTTGTACGTAAAACATGAACAGAAAAAATTTTAGAGAAGGGTGGTTAAAACTCTCGGTTAGCAAAAATGAATAACGTATCGAAAACAAACAATCTGATGAATTTTAAATTAGATTCTGTGCAAACATTGACTTCAAGGAGCTACGCATGTCGAAATAACAGTGTCTCGACGAAATTAGTTTATTAAATTTCGAATTTGGACCCTTAGGTGTTTCGAATGTAGCCTGCTTTGTTTTCTTGTCAGTCGAGGAATCGAACCATGAAGAATTAGTAATTCAGTTCGCCTCACGTATCTAACTAACGTTCCGATAAAACTAACAATAAATATTATCATTTCTCATATTCATTCGATGAAATAACTCCTGTGGTGAAACGCTGCCATGAATGAAATTGACGTCCAAAGAATCGCAGTTAAAATACGGCAGGTCGAAACGATAAAATTAAATTTGCGTTATTTCGCTCTGTTTATTCAGCACATGCACGATTTTCTTGTCAAATTTCATGATCTTTTACTAGAAAAATGCATTCACTACGAGGAAAAAATTTAAATATAAAAACAGAACATTCAGTAATCATTATAGAATTTTAGTTATTTTTACTTTTCAACGAACTCAACCGGAAAAACAGGCCCTGATAGTTTCAAGTCTCTATCTCTTTTCGTTAGTTACAGTGTTTACGATAGCATTGGCAGGTGAGGATTACTTGAATAACTGCGAAACCATTACACAGATTTTGTCCATAAACGAAATAAACCCAGACAGTTAGTCCTCAAACCTAGCCTGGAAGTTTCAAGTCTGTCAATTTTTCCGTTAGAAAGTTGGAATGGAATGTTTACGAACGGACCGGCTGGACAGAATTACTTTAGGCCTCAGACATTTAGGCAAAGCTATACTGTCCTTGGTAAAATCTTCAATGAATGTAATGCTGTGAATTTTTTTCACTTAGTTTATTTTTTGCTGATAAAGACCAGAAAGGATACGCTTAGAATAATGAAATGAAAACATTTTGAAACTTAATTTTCATAATATCGGGTGGTTTTTTTAGAGTGATAGAACTTTCGATAGGGATAACTGTGATTTGACAGAAGGTAGAAGCCATGTTCTGTTCAGTAAGCATTGAGAAATTATCATGGAAAGACTCAAGCCGCAACAACGTTTACAGATTGTTGAAATTTATTTTCAAAATCAGTGTTCTATTCGCCAAACTTATAGAGACCTACGTGAAATTTATGGTTTACAAAATCGTCCATCAGAGCAGCTTATTCGTCGAACTATCGATAGATTTCGGACAATATTTTCTCTACTCGATGCAACAACAAGACAAAGAACTGTACGTACAAATTTTGCGTAAAGATCGTGGTCTACACCCATACAAGATCGAATTGGTTCAAGCACTAAAGACGCGTTACCATAATAAGCGTCGTTTGTTCTCCGATTGGGCCCTAGAACAGCTTGAAGTTGATCCACTTTTTTATCGTAAAATTGTGTTTAGTGATGAAGCTCATTTCTGGTTGAACGGCTATGTTAATAAGCAAAATTGCCGTATACGGAGTGAAAACAATCCTCAAGAAGCTCTGCAGGTTCCACTGCATCCTGAAAAATGCACTGTATGGTGTGCTTTACACGCTGGAGGCATCATCGGTCCATATTTCTTTAAAAACAATACTTGAGCTAATGTTGCAGTGAATGGTGCTCATTACAGATCGATGATCAATGATTATTTGTTTCAAAATTTGAATAGTGTCGACCAAGAAGTGTTTTGGTTCCAACAAGATGGTGCTACACCTCATGCTGCTACCGTAACAATTGATTTATTGAAAGAAAGATTTGGCGATAACATTATTTCGAGAAATGGTCCAATTAATAGGCCCCCAAGATCATGCGACATAACTCCATTGGATTATTTTCTTTGGGGTTATGTCAAGTCATTTTTCTATGCTGATAAACCCGAAACAATGGAAGCTAACATAACTAGTGTTATTGATGAAATAAGGCCTGAATTACTCGAAAAAGTGGTCCAAAATTGGTCGGGTCGAATGCTGTTTCTCAGGGCTAGTCGTGGTGGACATATGCCAGAAATTATTTTTAAAATATAAATGTCATAAAATTATGTTTCAAATAAAAAGAAAATTTGGCTTCAAATCTTAATTTAAGTGTTTTTTTTCAGTTTAAAATTCTATCACTCTAGAAAAAAACACCGGAAACATATTCCAAATGTCTGTTCGTTTAGAATTCAACTTCCCTGAAAACCTTGAATAATTTAGAAAAATAGTTCAAAAAAACTGAGCAAATTTTCGATACAGATTGATTTGTTTTGTGTTCACCGTAAACCAATTCATATTCATTTTTATCGATACTAATATGAAAGCGACATGATGAGAAGGCATGTCGTTGTAAAACTTCCATTGGCCAAACAATGAGCGGATTTATCACGTGACCATCAATGCAAAATATATAGGTCCGGGCATAAGGCAACTAGATTTGCGATGATTTAGTAGGACAAAATATATCTGCCATTTATAACGAATTTTTGTTTTGATTCCAAACGAATGACCTTTTGATGTAAATTTCGCAATATCGAAGGGACCCATCGTTCGGACGGAAAAATCGTAATTTGAATATATGGATAACTAATACATTATTCATGTTAGACGATTTTAGTTACCGTTTACTTCAAAATTTTATCTTCCTGAGAATGAATCTCTGGTTTGAACATATATTTTGTAAGAAGCGTGATAATTCTGAAGAATTATATTTGTTATCGTTCAAAGAATTCTGTTCACCTCCTCACTTCATTCTAAAATATGGTCCTAAAAACTAGCCATTCATTTACATACATTAGAGTTAATTTGAAATAAGGTTATTCTGATTTTCACAAATTTTTATTGTTAAACTCACAACAATTGTTTCGCTATCACAGTAGCATCATCAGGTAAGATCACATTTTGAATAACTAAGCTTGTTTCCGAAATCCGTGGCTATTTATATTACAGTAACTACAATAAATTTTTATTAGGCACTAAAACCCAAAAAAGGGTCCCTGCAAATTCCAGCTTATCTGAATATATTTAACAGAGGTGAGCTATTTAAATCTATTTGTTCGTTAAGTAATATTCCAATTTTATTATGTTTATTTATCTCTAGGGATTCTAACAGATTTAAGGCATAACTTTTGCTTTCTATATGTAGAATTTCAAAGTTATGGTTGAAATTATGTCCTGTTTCTAACAAATGGTTGGAATATGTGGAATTGCTTTTATTGTTGAGGAAACTCTTCAAATGTTCACACATCCTATGACGGAACGTTCTTCCAGTTTGACCTATGTAAATTTTAGGGCAATCACCGCAGGTTAACTTATAAACCCCAGATTTATCATCCTTATGTGTGTAGTCTTTATTATTTTTGATAAATTTACTCAAGTTTAAATCAGTTTTGAATGAAGTTCTCAAATTATATTTATTTTTGAGGTATGTAGCAATTTTCTCAGAAATACCTTTAGTGTAATTTAAGGAAATGTATTTAAAATTTTCTTTTATATTAGGAAACACCATATTTAAAGCTATTTTATTATTTTTCTTCATCAATAATTTGTCTATCAACTTTGGATCATATTCATTATTAAAAGCTATTTGTTTAATTATGTTAAGTTCTGAAATATAATTTTCTCGATTCATGGGAATATTAACTAATCTATGGTTCATACAATTAAATGCTGATAATTTTTGATTTAGAGGATGATTTGATTTATTGTGTATAATAGAATCCGTATAGGTTGGTTTGTGAAATATTGAAAAATCATGTGAACTATTTATTCGAGTAACAGTTAAATCAAGAAAATTAATAGAGTTATTAAGTTCGGTTTCCATAGTGAATTTAATTGAAGGATGTATTTCATTGATGAATAAAAAGAATTTTTTCAAAAGTCTGTCTGTACCTGTGAAGCAACAGAAAATATCGTCTACATATCTATACCAATATAAAAAATATTTCTTAAGGGGATTTTGGTGAATTTTAGTTTCAATATTGTCCATGAATATTTCTGCTAATAAAGGACTTAAGGGATTTCCCATAATCAAACCGTTTTCGGATTTATAAATTTTATTTTTAAATTGAAAATAATTTTGTCTAGTGCAAATATCTAGACATTCTAAAATATCTTCTTTGATAATTGTATTGCATCTATTGTTGATTAATAGATTATCTACTAGTTTAATTGTTTCGTTTGGTGGTATACTTGGAAATAAATTTTGTACGTCAAATGAAATGAATTTAGCATTATGAGGTAAGTGGATATTCTTTATTTTGTTTGTCATAATGCTAAATTCATTTCATTTGACGTACAAAATTTATTTCCAAGTATACCACCAAACGAAACAATTAAACTAGTAGATAATCTATTAATCAACAATAGATGCAATACAATTATCAAAGAAGATATTTTAGAATGTCTAGATATTTGCACTAGACAAAATTATTTTCAATTTAAAAATAAAATTTATAAATCCGAAAACGGTTTGATTATGGGAAATCCCTTAAGTCCTTTATTAGCAGAAATATTCATGGACAATATTGAAACTAAAATTCACCAAAATCCCCTTAAGAAATATTTTTTATATTGGTATAGATATGTAGACGATATTTTCTGTTGCTTCACAGGTACAGACAGACTTTTGAAAAAATTCTTTTTATTCATCAATGAAATACATCCTTCAATTAAATTCACTATGGAAACCGCACTTAATAACTCTATTAATTTTCTTGATTTAACTGTTACTCGAATAAATAGTTCACATGATTTTTCAATATTCCACAAACCAACCTATACGGATTCTATTATACACAATAAATCAAATCATCCTCTAAATCAAAAATTATCAGCATTTAATTGTATGATCCATAGATTAGTTAATATTCCCATGAATCGAGAAAATTATATTTCAGAACTTAACATAATTAAACAAATAGCTTTTAATAATGAATATGATCCAAAGTTGATAGACAAATTATTGATGAAGAAAAATAATAAAATAGCTTTAAATATGGTGTTTCCTAATATAAAAGAAAATTTTAAATACATTTCCTTAAATTACACTAAAGGTATTTCTGAGAAAATTGCTACATACCTCAAAAATAAATATAATTTGAGAACTTCATTCAAAACTAATTTAAACTTGAGTAAATTTATCAAAAATAATAAAGACTACACACATAAGGATGATAAATCTGGGGTTTATAAGTTAACCTGCGGTGATTGCCCTAAAATTTACATAGGTCAAACTGGAAGAACGTTCCGTCATAGGATGTGTGAACATTTGAAGAGTTTCCTCAACAATAAAAGCAATTCCACATATTCCAACCATTTGTTAGAAACAGGACATAATTTCAACCATAACTTTGAAATTCTACATATAGAAAGCAAAAGTTATGCCTTAAATCTGTTAGAATCCCTAGAGATAAATAAACATAATAAAATTGGAATATTACTTAACGAACAAATAGATTTAAATAGCTCACCTCTGTTAAATATATTCAGATAAGCTGGAATTTGCAGGGACCCTTTTTTGGGTTTTAGTGCCTAATAAAAATTTATTGTAGTTACTGTAATATAAATAGCCACGGATTTCGGAAACAAGCTTAGTTATTCAAAATGTGATCTTACCTGATGATGCTACTGTGATAGCGAAACAATTGTTGTGAGTTTAACAATAAAAATTTGTGAAAATCAGAATAACCTTATTTCAAATTATTTAATATGGATTTTCACCAAGTAAGGACTGATACAATTCAATACATTAGAGTTGATCGAAAATTTTTGCTTCTGCACTAAAAAACTTATTTGTGGATAATCCAGCTTCATTTTCCTAATAAGATAAACTAACGATTATCTTATTAGGAAAATGAAGCTGGATCATCCACGAATAAGTTTGTTAGTGCAGAAGCAAAAATTGTCGATCAACTCTAATGTATGTGAATGATTGGCTAGTTTTTAGGACCATATTTTAGAATGAAACGCATTTAAAAAAATTATTGATTCATATAATACATAGTTGTACTATTATGTATGCTGTTTACATTTAAATAGTTATCTAAATATATAATCAACCCTTATACTGAAAGTTATTTCACAAATGAATAATTCGACAACTGAATAACATTAAAAGCATACATTAAATATCAGTAAATGATTCCTTCATAAAGTCCTGAGTATCATTTAATATGATCAATATTTTGACCCATTAAGGATACGACCAAAACTGCTTCTGATCCATTTTCAGTATGGAACGAACAGAATATAATTTATTTTCCTTAATTGAATTATTCATCGATAGATGCAGAGGTAATATGACTAGTAATAGAACCAGGATAATTGTATTTCAGGGATAATCAGATTAATGAAAGATCGAAAAGCATTGTCATGCGGCTTAAACAGAAATTATATCCCATTAGAGCTTCGTTCCCAATTGTTGGAATTGTTCGGTAGTAAGTAAAATAACATCTACACTAATTCAACGATATTCATAGGAAATTAGCATGGGGAGTATCGAATCTGAACTTCGGGGAATTCTTAACTGATGTGTTTAATATAATTATGATTTTTAATTATTAACTTTCTTGAGTTTGAATTTATCAGGTTATCGTTACAGCGTACATGTTGTAACATTTGGCAAAATATGAGATATTAATGTTATTAATAAGGAGTGTGAGCTATGGTAACATAAAGTTCTACAAATCGAGACAGTGTAACATATAAAGATGTAAGTTACACTGTCTCTATTTGTAGAACTTTCTACTACCATAACTCATACTCCGTATTGATGATATTTGGTATAGATCAGCCGAATTAATTTATTTGAATAGGAACTCTTATATTCTGTAACATTTCAGGTGTTGCTTCATTACATGCTAATACTGCTCTCTCGCGAAAATCTCCTAGACAATTAATTACAGTCTTGAACCCAACATTCTTCAAATGACTCTACAAAAAGTCTAGAGGCATCAAATCAGGAGAAACAGCACACATAATATCCAATGTCGGGGCTGAAATTTCAGTAAAGATAATCATGGGTTCCTTTTTCCTTCCTGATAATTTACCAGGTGAATCTTATCTTAATCTACTCCAAGATGTCATCTACGCATTGTGGAGATTCTAGAAACTGATGAACGAATTTTGCCAACAAGATGGTTGGTGTTCCCTGCACTATACAGACCAGTAAGTAGCTTTCAAAATAATCATTTTCCCGAAAATTGGATTAGAAAGAGAGGTCTTACTGAATGGATTCGAAGATCTGCTGATTTGACACCTCTAGATTTTTTTTTGCGGAATGATTTGAAGAATGTCGTGCTTAAGTCAGTACCTACTTCTATAGAAGATCTTCGCCAGAGAAAACTGTTAGCATGCAGTGTTTAAGGTAGTACCTACTTCTCTAGAAGATCTTCGCCAGAAAATACTGTTAGCATGCAATGAGTGTCGGTAGCGTAGTGGGTAGGGCATTGGGTTCGGAATTGAAAGGTCCCGGTTTCAGCCACCATTTCACTGTTGGGTCAAAAATTTACAGTGCTGTGTCTTAAAGTGCTTTTTTACTTTCTGTTAGGTCCCGGATGTTATCCCACAGTTTTTTCGAACTATCTTTGTTCTTTCCAACTTGCACGAAGTAGTAATATATTTCAGCTGTTTTTATTAGATTTGTGAACTTATTCCTATATTCCTTGTACTTTCTTAATAATTCAATGTCAATTTTTTGCTTCTCATCAGATGACTTCATCGAAATAATTTAGCATATTCATAACTGGATTTGCAAAACCTTCAAAATGATATGTCACTCAAACCCTCTTGCCATTTAAGACCCTCGAGAGGTTTGCCGCCCGCTTGGGGGTATGATCGTACACCAATTTGCAAGCAAAAGATGCAACACTCTCAATAAAAATTGACCTATTTCGGCGTTTCCCGGAAAAACTTATACTTATGAAAATATCCGCCTGGACCGGACAATCAGTATACTCAATTCAATAGAAGAATCCTAACAACATATTAAAGTAAAAAAATCTAAATCATAAATGCTTCCTTTTCACATTAACTTTGGCAACCACAAAATGAATGACCCAATAGATAAACGACCAGAAAAACTACTTTATGAAATATCGACTTTTCCGAAACAAGCAGCATAAATCCTATCGGAAAGGTAAACGGTGGGTAATGTAGACCGGTAAAAACCAGATGCACGTTTTCTCGCTTTTCCACTCGACTCCTGGAAAGAAAGGCCAGCAATCTAGCACCTTTTGAAATGGCCTTGTTTTGAGAGTAACCGGTAAATTACTGAAGTTAACGGTTAATGCGAAGATGTGGGATTTAATTTAAACCGCTGCTTAGTTTCCGAAATTCAGGAACCTTTTAAGGTTAGCGTCGTATTTCTGATTACATTCTAGTGGAAATACGAAGGAAATCTATCAATATCATCTGCTCTATACAGGGTGTTTCAACGAAAATTTGACCCCACAGAACTCAGAGACGAAGAATTTTCGAATATTTTGGAACAACTGTTTTGAGGGACATCAATCCCCAACATTTTTTGAATAGGGAAGAGATGTCGAGTGTTGGTTAGTTTGGAAGCTAATTATGTTCTGTACACAACCCAGTTAAAATTTTTGAAATCGGTTCGTTATTCACAAAATAATGTAATATGAACTTATGTCAAAAAGTGATGTTGAACAGACAGTTCTCTGGAATCTCCGAAGATTTCCATTTGAAATTATTCGAAAAGCTTTTTTGCTGAATAAAATAAAATTGAGGTTCATTTCATAAATTTTAAATTGAAATTGTTCACTTTAGAGAGAACTTAACAATAAGACGATGTTCAGATATGAAACTTTTAAAATATATTAGATTTGTGAGGTCGAAGCCAAAAAATATACGGGGATGTTCGACGTTCATCTAATTTTCTTTTTCATTTGGGAGTTTATTGAACCTTTAGCTTGTTGCAGGCAACAGCGTGCGATGGTTTCGCCCAAATGTCTGTAATTTTTTCAATTTCAAGCCCAAAATGTTTTCGGCCGACTAGGTTGGACTCACTGATGAAGAATCCGAGGACAAAAGTAATTCTGTCCCGCCGATCCAATCGGATGACTTTCGAACGAAAAGAGCTAGAGCCTTGAAACTTTTAGAAAAGGTTTGTGATCTAAATATCCCAGCTGAGTTCGTCAACGGGCGAAATCGGTTTAATAGTTACATAATTATTCACGTTTGAAAATTTTTTTATATTTTTTTCCCATATTTTCGAAACTACATCTTCGATCGATCTGAAATTCGGCATTTAGAGGGAAAAGTAATAATGTACATGGTCGTGCAATATTTCGCGAGGATCGTATGATTAGAAGTTGAAAAAAATATCTTTACCGAACAGAAAGAGATGTAGTATTAAAACTTTCGGGTAGGTTTGGGGCTCGAATATCTATTTTGAGTTTGTCATTGGGCAAAATAAATCTAATAGTTTCACATTTATTATTGTCGCATACAGTTCTTTAAGAAGTTATTCACAAATTTAAAATTTTCAGGGAAAATGGACTATTGAACAAGTAAAAGTTGCTGACCTCACGTCAGTGTTGCATATACTCATGGGGGCGGAAGCGCAAGAGCTACAACCGTCACACAAGATCGGATAATACGGTTAACTGCACGACGTAATCCCTTCTTTACAGCATCCCGAGTATATAGCTCATTCCAGCAAGCTACCGAAAGGATAGTTTCTGATCAAATGATCCGGAATAGATGGCTCCCTTCAAATTTGAGAGCAAGACACCCGCGATTGAGTAGAGAGTATCGGGCTGTAAGATATCGTTGGGCTCTTGAAATATATGCATAGAGATGCATGGCATTAATTGAATGGATTGGCCTGCTGTTTCTTCAGATAAAAATTGTATTGAACATGTCTGGTCTGTCATTGATAACCTCGTTGACACAATTCCGAATAGAGTGAGAGGGCAATTAAGAGCTAGAGGAGACTCCACTTGATATTGAATCATTATTTAAACATTTTTATATAAGCCTTTTACATATTTAACTTAAAAAAATTATATTAAATAATAATAACTTCAGGGATTAAATTAAAATAATGTCATATAAGTACTATTTGTATCAAACGACATATAAAATAAACATTCATTATAAGACATCCAAATGATATAACCAAATCCAATAAATGAAAATTATTAACCAAAATCCTATGAATTAAATATTTTGAGTAGACAAAATTTTGTTTCTGCTGATCAATCTTATGAAAAAAAATATCTTTCAAAAATGTTTAACATAATCCTAAGAATTTCATTATAAAACTATCTTACTTAGAATATTCAATATTATTGGATATCTAACTAAGTTACTTTCTATAAAATCTCAAGATATGTAAAAACATTACTGAAAAACAAGTTTTAAGAGAGACTTTGCTTCGTCAGTACTGAAATCATTCATATTCAATAAAATATAACATCAATCAACAACAAATATTTACTCACCCTTCAATGTTATATTTTATTGAATATGAATTATTTGAGTACTGACGAAGCAAAGTCTATCTTAAAACTTGTTTTTCAGTAATGTTTTTACATATCTTGAGATTTTATAGAAAGTAACTTAGTTAGATATCCAAAAATATTGAATATTCTAAGTAAGATAGTTTTATGATGAAATTCTTAAGATTATGTTAAACATTTTTGAAAGATATATGTTTTCATAAGATTGATCAGCAGAAACAAAATTTTGTCTACTCAAAATATTTAATTTATAGGATTTTGGTTAACAATTTTTATTCATTGGATTTTGTTATATCATTTGGATGTCTTATAATGAATGTTTATTTTATATGTCGTTTGATAAAAGTGGTACTTATATGACATTATTTTAATTTAATTCCTGCAGTTATAATTATTAGATATTATTAGGAGTACAAATAAGTTTCCGCCGTTTTATTGTAGATGCCGCGACACGGAGTTTCGGTTAGCTTTCGCAGATGATAACAGGCTTAAAAAATAGTTTGGACATTCAAGAACAACATTACCTATTAATATCATTGATTTTATATTGGTAAAATATAATTTTTATAAGATGAAAATGTCAAAATTTGAGCCAAGTAAGCGTCATTTGCGGGAAATATTAGTTTACTTCTTTAATTTAAAGAAATCTGCTGCTGAGGCGCATCAATTGCTCGTAGACGCATATGGTGAAGGTGCTTTGAGTGAGAGAACGTGTCGAGAGTGGTTTCAAAAGTTAAAAAACGGTGATTTCGACGTAGAAGACAAAGATCGCAGTGGAACGCCAAAAATTTACGAGGATGCAGAATTGGAGGAATTATTGGAGGAAGATTCATCTCAAACACAAAAAGAACTTGCTCTAACATTAGAAGTCACTCAGCAAGCAGTCTCACATCGTTTAAAATCATTAGGAATGATTCATAAACAATTTGTGTTAAAAAACGGGGGAAACTTATTTGTACTCCTAATAAAATATTTAAATAATTTTATATACCTTCTATCAAGTATTAACCCCTATTTATGTTATGATACTGAATCGAGATTTCACGGTGTTTTTAACAAAGGGAACCTTTTTTTAAGACTGCAGACTCTACCAGTTTCGAATATGTAGACACCTTAGTACATCTGTACATATACAAAATCGCTATTTTTATTCCTTTTTATATATTATATATAAGCAAATTATCCACTTCAATTTTTGAGGGGTGTAATACTACACCTACTAAGATGAACGAAAGCGGAAAACGGAACAAAATGTGGAATATTTCATCAATATAATTCATTTCGCCAATTCGAAGAGTAGGCGAAAAGAAATAAAACGAAAGCGCGTCGGGGAGAACGGATGAAAATATGTGGAATTAATCTTTAAATTTCATTTGAAATTCTGAACCGTGACCCGAGCTCGCATGTCATATAAAAATTGCCCAGAATTTTATTGTTATTCGTGTCAGCGTGTTCATTTCTGAAATGTGTATGTTCGAATAACATTACTCCGTTCTTTGTTTTATGCATTTTTCATTGTTACTGTTAGCCGAGGATTTTCTTCGCAACCGACAATTTGTCACGGGGAAATTAAATGAAAACAGCTTTTCTGGCGGCAATTTTCCGCATGTCAACTTTATCCTCGGATGGTTCTGTAGGTAAATTTAGAAGATGGGACATGTCTTCTTTGGAATTATCAACGCCGGTGTAATTGAAATACGGGAGATCATATTATTTTGAATGACGTCAAGGGTTTCCATTAGCGATGAAAAACTGCTACCAGTTTCACACGAAAGCTTCATTCCATTTATTTAAAATGTATGTGGTGTCTTTATAATACTTTTTGTCTCACATTTCCAAGGTTATATTAATCTTATTAATTTAAATTTCGTTAGGTTGAATATTTCTCTGTTTCTTTGGCAGCTGACTGGGTAGAGACTGTGAAACGCTCAGCGTGAAAGATGTTTTGAGGCTGTTTTTTATATAGTCTGATTGTAATTATTTAGTATATATTTTTAAATCTTCAATTAAAATTATAACAAAATATTCATGTTATTTACTTATACAACCCCCATTTAACTGTAAACACTTTACTAAACGTCGAGGTACACTCGAAATTTTAATTAATATTTTATATTTCTTTGAATTCTTTTATTCCGTTTTGGTACTGTATAATGAGTGTTGATTCTGAATGTATACTAAATTGAAATCTTGTTTCTAAGATATTTATTTAATTTAATTGTAAAAGTCTTTGAATGAATTTTTTTAAAATTAATATTTGTAAGAGGTCAACAAAATTAATATGTATGATATTTAAATTTATATCAATTAATAACGGTAACTCGCCATCAATAATAGATAGCAGCCAGAAAACAGTATAAAAATCCTATTTACGAAAAGAAAAAAAGTTTTAAATTCGAAACAAAAATTTTGCACTTTTTGTCTAGATTATTATTTGGATGAGTAAGAAGTATTTCTGATTTCTTTGATTTTGTGTTTCCTTCGGTTACATTGTGGTGAATATTTATAGATGTCGTTAAAATGGAGGTTTCCCACCTGGACATGCGTTTAAATTTTTAAAATGAATCATTTGGTATAGAAATTCCAATTTAATTTGTATTTTGACGTGTACACATTCATTTTCAATGACAAAAAAACACGGATGGAAAATTCCGTTTCGTCCATAATTCACTGGACCAATAAATAAGGTATATATATCTCGAACATAAGTCAATAAATCTTAGTTGACAACAGTAAGCTTTAAATAGTATATACTGTTTTGGTTTCAGGAGTCTCTAGACTAATATCCAAGCAATCTCTGCAGCCTGATGTTCTCTGAGATATTTATAAGCAGTTCCCCTAAATAAAGGGGAAGCAACCCTAAGCTACAACTTACCTATAATTATTGTCTAACGGTACATTTCCTATAGCTACGTTGTCGTGAGTTTGCTTGTTATTCTTCGCCCAATAGTAGGTGAGTGTCTCCCTTGACGTCTGAGGGGAAAATCGGCATTCTAGGGTTACATCCTCCCCTTCCTGTGTGTCTTTGATTTCCTCGGATGATGTTTCATCTGTAACGACGGAAAATTTCTTATTAGCTTTCTCGTGTCGGGTTTTGCAAGGCATGGAAACGTGGAATTCCATAATGGATCTTTCTCATTTGTTTAAGGCTGTTTTGTTAGTTTATTGAGTGTAAATATTCAACAATTATTGTAGACACACGATCTCATTATTCGGTTCCTAAATAAATGTGGTTTGATTGAGGATTTCATTTCTCAATATGATGAGGAATATCTGTTTAATATCTCAGAACGTTTCATCAAATTAATAACGCACAATAACCCTTTTGAATTTATTTATTTAATCTTTCTGCTTCAAGTAATTCATTATAAGGACTATTTTGGCAACAATGTATATTATTTTTGACATTTTCCACGTCATTTGTATTCAATAGGTTATGCCATTTAATCACGGCAATATACACGTTTCAAAAATATTTAGAAATTGTTAAATTATTTTATCAAAATCAGTGCTCATTTGTGAAGACTGTGAGAAATTCTTGGACGACATTATTAAGTTAATCGACTCACTCTTAGTCGAATTGTTGACAAATCTTTATGTGGATTTTCTTGAAACGACACAAGAGCACCAGTACGACAAAGAAATGCACGACTCAAGGAAATATTGAGTTGGTTGCAGCAAGTGTAAGAAAAAATCCAAATCTATTAGTTCCACGTCGTTCTCAACAATTAAATTCTTCTCAAACAACAACTTGGATAATTTTAAGGAAAGATTTGCGTTTACATCCTCACCGAATACAACTGGTTCAAGAACTGAAGCTATTTCCACCATAAACGTCGCTTATTTCCTGATTTTGCTCTTGAACAACTTGAAAATGATGAACAATTTCATTTAAACATTTTATTCAGTGATGAAACTCATTTTGGGTTGCATGGTTATGTGAACAAAAATAATTGCAAAATTTGGAGTGACTAAAATTCACACGAAACTGCTCTGACACCATTACATACAGATAAAGTCATTGTGTGGTGTTCAATTCATGCTGGTGGAGCCTTTGGTCCATATTTCTTTGAAGAAAATGGTTCAAGGAGTTACTGTTAATGGAGAACGATACAGAACAATGTTAAATGAATTTTTTTCTTGCTGTTAAAAATAATCTGAAGGATATGTGGTTTCAACAAGATGGTGCTACCTGCCACACAGCCACCTCAACAATTGGTTTATTGAAACAAAAATTTGGTGATAAGAATATCTCCAGGAAAGGTCCAGTTATCCTCTCAGGTCGTGTGACTTAAAACCTTGTGATTTCTTTCTTTGGGGATATGTTAAGTCACATATTTATGTTGAGAATCTAATAACAATTGAGCAATTTATGAGAGTAATGAAAATTTTGGTTGACAGAATGCAGTACGTACAGAGAAGTCGTAGTGGTTTTTTGAATGATGTTATTTTCCATACAAAATTGTATAATGTAACTTATTATAAATATTTTAATATTAGCCATCTGTATGTTTACCAGAAGTTTTCTAAATTGTTGAAGGGTAAGTAAATATTTGTTGTTGATTGATGTTATATTTAATTAAATATGAATTATTTGAATATTGACGAAGCAAAGTCTCTCTTAAAACTTGTTTTTCAGTAATGTTTTTACATATCTTGAGATTTTATAGAAAGTAACTTAGTTAGATATCCAATAATATTGAATATTCTAAGTAAGATAGTTTTATGATGAAATTCTCAAGATTATGTTGAACATTTTTAAAAGGTATTTGTTTTGATCAGCAGAAACAAAATTTTATCTATTCAAAATATTTAATTTATAGGATTTTGGTTAACAATTTTTATTCATTGGATGTTGTTATAAGATTTGGATGTCTTATAATGAATGTTCATTTTATATGTCGTTTGATGTAAGTGGTACTTATATGACATTATTTTTAATCTAATTCCTGAAGTTTAATTATTAAATATAATTTTTTGAAATTAAATATGTAGAAGGCTAATATTAAAATATTTAAATAATTTTATATACCTTCTATCAAGTATTAACCTCTATTTATGTTATAATGTAACTATTCAAATAAAAAAAATTAAACGATGGAGATATAAAAAAAGAATGAAGGATCCTTTTGAATATGTTTTTTCATATCAATGGGATTTTCGGATGACAGAACACAGTGTATTTCTTCGTCATATGTAGCTACATCAACAAGTGATTCATATATTTGAAATTTTCGTGGTAAATGCACAAGCACTCAAAAGCTTCTGTTTCCACGTCAGTGCTTTTCACCATTTTTCTTATATTCAATATAGAGTGGATCTACAATATAACATTTATTTTATGACTATAATACAAGAAACTGTTATTTAATTTTAATGTTTGTTTAATTTATATGATTATCTCAATATAAATCGCTTTTCCATGTTAAGTGAGTAGGTGAGTAGTTCATTAAATACGAAAATAGTTAATATTCACAATATAATATGAAGAAAAAGATAATATGAGATACAACAGAATAAATAGAAGAATATCACACGACAACAACTAAATTCATTCCGATATACATTGAGAAAAAATAAAACTAGATTGAAGGCATTTTGAGTTTTTTTTTGGAGTCAGCAAAAGAACTGAAGCGGAAAAATTCAAATTATTCTACATCTTACTCCCAGATTAAAACTTGATAATCTTTATTCTTTGAGATATTGAAAAAATAAAAAATCTAATGAATGTATTTCTGGAGATCTTAAGCGGTTTTTTCTTATAATGAATTAGATATTCTAGTTGTTAATTTTGGAAGCTATGGTGCTTAGCATAGGACTGGGGCATCACTGAATTTGATTGCGAAATTTCCATCTGTACTTAACTCATTAACCGATGTGTATGGAGAAGATGCGATGACATTACGCCAGTGCCAGAACTGGTTTGCAAAATTTCTATCCTGCAAATTTGATGTCGAAGATTCACCACATTCCGGGATTTTAAAGAAAATCGTTTTTTTTCTTTAGCTTCTAGCGGATAACACAACAATTAATTCGTTATCAACTGGAAAAACTGAATGATGCACTTCAACAGAAAACGCCAGAATTAATCAACAGAAAAGGTGTAGTATTCCACCAAGATAATGTGAGACCTCATACAAGTATGGTCACTCATCAAAAGATTTGCAGCTTGGATGGGATACACTGCCACATCCACCATATTCTCCAGATATGGCGCCTTCGGATTATTATTTGTTCCGGTCATTGCAAAATTTTTTAGACGGTACAACCTTTACTTCGAAAAAAAGGTCAAAAATCATCTGGATCAGTTTTTTGGCAGCAAAGACCAAAAATTTTTTGAGCGCGGAATCGTGCTACTACCAGAAAGATGACAAAAGGTGTTGGACCAGTATGATCAATATATAATGTAATAAGATAATTTATTCATTAAACGAAAATTGCCTTTCATTTTCCCAAACAAAAAACGGAATTACTTTCCGAACAACCCGATAAATGATAAACTTTGAGCGAGTATTAAGGAGAGTCGTGTCGAACAAAACGATTTTCGACAATCTCTTCAGGCGGGCGTTCTAATTGATCAATTGCAGGGGTACTTTCCTGAAATAATGTAGTTTGAGTCGAAGGATAACAGTAAGCTGATACTGGAGCACACTTAAAGTTGTAAAACAATGGAGGTAACGCTCCTTTAATTCGTTTCAAGCCGGAACATCTCTCTATATTTCCGTCTGCTCACAGTAGGTAATTCAATCAGCATAAACATTCATCAAACCTTTTCGGAACGGGTTTATTTCGTCGAATCTACGAAATTCGAAAACTTTTCAATCATACGCGGATTCCAAGACTGCGCGGAAACTTTAACCATGAAACTTTCCCAATAGAGGTGTTCCATATAGTGCGGAATATTCTAGCCAGTATATGGGTTTACGATATTATGCAGATTTTTACTTGTAGCTCCGAACACAATTGGAAAGTTGGGTTGATATTAAAATTTAATCTTTGATTCGTCCGTCCCGTTCGTTCAGACCTTTGAGATGTGATATAAAGTTTGTTCAATTCGGTTGTTCTGTTTGCGAAAGTTTGTCTTCTTGCTGCGAGTAAGTTCGGCCCCTCCATCCCGAAGGAATCGAGTTCCTTCTATACGTATTACATACAAAAATGAAGATATTACGCCGACTAACTTCGACAAAGTTGACAGACAATTTCGAGAAGAAGTTTATACATTCTTTTCTTTGGGAAATCGATACCAATAATGGAAATCTATTTGGAAAATGACATCTGAATTAAACCAATCGGTTGAACGTAAAGGATCTTCGAATAAGCACGATTTCCCTAGAATAAGCGCGCAAAAACTCCACATTTGGGTTCCTCCCGAGTTAACAGAAATTCATTTGACTCAACGCATTAACATCTCAAATGAAATCGAATATTTTTCAAAACGGATAATCCTTGGTGATGAAAAATGGATAATTTATCATAATATTGAATGAAAGGCGTCAAGTCATAAAGAAAATAAACCAGCGCAAAAAACATTAAAAGAAGAAAAGTACCAAAAGATTATGCTGTTAGTTCGGTGAGATTATAAAGGAGTTGTGTCTATTTTGAGTTGCTTTCTAGGAACCAAACGATTAATTCAGATGTGAATTCTCAGCAATTTACCAAAGTAAACTCTTAAATTCAAAATCCCACCATGACAACGCTGGGTCACACATCATTGGTCACTCGTTGACTCAACGCCACCAGATTGACATTCAATGAAAACCTAACAAAAATGTCAAAATCTTCAATGATGATAACGTTTTGAATAACACCTGGATCAGTTTTTTGCTGATGAAGACCAGAAATTCTATGACCTCCCATTGATGAAGTTCAAGTAAAGATGATAAAAGAAGAAATTCATGTTTGTACAGAAATTCTGAAATAATTGGAAACGAGTTTTTTGAGAAAAGCTCGATTTAAGCGAAAATATCATCTGTTTCCCTTATGTTTACCCTCAGAAAAAAACGCAAACACTTAGGACTGCTGCTAACCCTCTAAACAACTTGGTATATCAATATCCGATACTCATCAAAATTTATTAATTTTTTTTTTCAGACTGATTTTTTTCTCTGTCCTTCAAATCTGATACAGGAAAGCTTGCTTCGCTCATACCATTCTAAAGAAGATATCTGAAATTATAAGTTCACCGGATATTTGTTCATGAAAAAAGTTTTTACAACTTTCTATCGAAATTCATACGAATCGTTGAAAAGGAGAAGCAAAATATTTAGTCCTCATTTACATATGAAGTGATGTGCCATATATTCTTTCAGATTTAGTGTTTAGAACCCGAAATCTTGAGGATACCATCAAATGCACTGATTTTTTATTGATATTAAAGGGTGAATCATCTAAAGTTTGCATTTTGAAATAGTGGTTATTTCGAATCTGGCAACATTTGTGTTTTGGCAGAAAATTAGTTCAATATTTAACATTGATGAAATGGGTAGATTTATGCTTGAACAAACTGAAAAATATTAAAAACTCATTTCCAGAGTGATGAATCTTTCATCCAAAATGTTAAACATTTTCAATTAATAAATAAAAGCCCTCACGGCAATTTGTGGATCAATCTGTTCATGAAAACTTGATAGTTATTTGATGAAACGAAGCGTTCACATTTTCGTCCAGTGAACACACCTGAAAAAATTGTTGCTGTAGCTCAGAATGTGTCTGGACATCCATTATAATCAACTCATCGTCGTGCTTAAGAAGTGAACATTTCTCTGGGGATAATTTCGCATGAAATACCTCGGTATGAAGGCTAAGAAAGTTCAAATAGTGCAAGACATGACAATCCGATGCGCTTCCACTTAATTTTTTATTTATAGCCCATCAGAAATGCAATTTTTGGCTGGCATACTCCTTATTAAACCTTAAAAAGTGCAGATGACATAATTCAATGAAAGCATTAAAAAATCGTCCTGAAATTATAGTAAACTTCTGTTTGAAATGTCCGGATATTCCCCATTTTGGTCTCAACTTTTACAGGCACATAAGTACACACACCAGGCTCCAAGAGATCTTAATCACAACAATCCAAATGGTCAATTCGACACGCCTGATTCACGCCAGCATAAATGTGCACGGTTAAATAACAAAACCTTCTATTTTAGAGACGGTTACAAATAATTTAATGGTTGACGTACGCAGTCGCTGTTTCAAAACGATTCGTACCATGCATGAGGGAACATTATTCAAAGTAACATTAAACCTCACTTACTAGAAACTACCTTCATCCTGAATCATGCTTTCATACTGCAATTAGTGATTTGGTCAGGGCGTGTTCCACGATTTCCTTCGGTGAAAGGTGTGTCTTATTCCTCAGATTGCGAGACGAACGGACAGAAAGACTTAACGGTTACGTGGCTAGATCAACCGGACAGGCCTGATGAAACAGCTCGACGGCAAACTGAACGCGTGCCTGAGTTGAGACATTTGACCCAGAAGAGATCAAATGGCAGTTCTTAACAATGGGACTAAAGGTCAAACTCAACATCCGACAGTACGTATCTAGATTATACAGGTAATTGCACTTAAATACGACATAATAGGTTGAATATGTGAAATGAATTGCCGTTTCTGAAGCTGCAATCAAAACATAGTGGGAAGAATGGTCTAAACATTGGTTGTCAACTTCGTGATTCGAACTTGACATCCCTGACATACAAGGATGTATTGAAAATTCTCTGCTTGCTATAGAACCAAACAAAATTTGAAGGACAAAATATTTGGTTATACAACACATTCGTCTTTTAATTGGATACATTTTTTACAACGACCCTGCAACACCTCCAGACCAACGAAAAAATATCTAGCTCTGCAAACCAGGCCTCTACAGTTTGAACCACCAGAGACTTTATGACCTTTATAACTTTTTACATGGAAAAGAGGAAAGAGATGGTATTCGGACTGAGTCAGATCAGGTGAATAAGGGGAATTTTCGAGTAATTCGAATCCAAAATCATGAATTGTTTGCATGGCAATATGCGATTTGAGTGCAGAAGGAAGAACCAAAAACCTTTGGATAACTTTCCGGGTATTGCCTTCATAATTATTTCCTATAAAGTGGTTAATCATGATGACTACACGGTAATCCCAAAAAACTGAAGCAAGAACTTTTCTGGCAGTTTTTTTAACACAAAACTGCCTTAGGCCTTCGAGAACCAAATTATCTCCATTCTATTGACTGCTGCTCTATTTCTAGATAGTAATGTGTGAGTGATAGAACTTTCGATAGAGATAACAGTGAATTGACAGAAGGTAGAAGTCATGTTGTTTCGACATTTCTGTTCAGTAGGCATTGACAAATTATCATGGAAAGACATACGTCGCAGCAACGTTTACAAATTGTTGAAATTTATTTTCAAAATCAGTGTTCTAATCGACGAACTTATAGAGACCTACGTGAAATTTATGGTTTACATAATCGTCCATCAGAGCAGATTATTCGTCGAAATATCGATATATTTCGGATAACAGCTTGAAGTTGATCCACTTTTTATCGTAAAATTGTGTTTAGTGATGAACGGCTATATAAACAAGCAAAATTGCCGTATATGGCAATCCTCAAAAAGTTCTGCAGGTTCCATTACATCCTGAAAAAAGCACTGTGTGGTGTGCTTTACACGCTGGAGGCATCATCGGTCCATAGTTCTTTAAAAACGATGCTGGAGCTAATGTTACAGTGAAAGGTGCTCGTTACAGATCGATGATCAATAATTATTTGTTTCAAAATTTGAATGGTATCGACCCAGAAGTGTTTTGGTTCCAACAAGATGATGCTACACCCTATACTGCTACCGTAACAATTGATTTATTGAAAGAAATATTTGGCGATAACATTATGTCGAGAAATGGTCCAATTAATTGGCCTCCAAGATCATGCGACATAACTCCACTGGATTATTTTCTTTGGGATTATGTCAAGTTATGCTGATAAACCAGAAACAATAGACGCTTTGGAAGGCAACATAACTTGTGTTATTCATGAATTACTCGAAAAAGTGGTCGAAAATTGGTCTGGTCGAATGCGGTTCCTCAGAGTTAGTCGTGGTGGACATATGCCGAAAATTATTTTTAAAACATAAACGTCATAAAATTATCTTTCAAATAAAAAAAAATTGGGTTCAATCTTAATTTATATGTGTTTTATTTTAATTTAAAGTTCTATCACTCCAAAAAACACCCGATACTAAGTCGCATCCATAGTTCATCTTTTTGAAAACGAGTCTGCATAGCATGATTCCGCTTATCATTCAGACAATTCGGGATCTATTTTGTAGGAAATTTTCTCACTTCCAAATCAACATGAACATGAAACATGAATGTCGAAAAGTAGGGGCATTATCTTCATTATCAGAATCGAATCACGCAAAAACTCCCACATCAAGCATTATATTGAAATAAAAGTTTGCCATTAACTCGGTGTGTTGCCTGTCTCTTCTATACCAATTTGGCAATCGATTTTCATCTAACTTCTCGACTTCGAACCTTAATATAATTTCCACGTAATAATTCACATTGTAAAGGATCTTGGAAAAATTATTTGAAATTAATGAACAATAGTATAGTTGATTTCACGAAAAATTGAATGTAACGCAAGACGTTTGTCGTGTCAATAAACATTTCCCTGAAGTTGAGATCAGGAAGGATTGACCGAAGTGTCAACGGATGATTGTTTAATGGTCAAAATTGAAGTGTTCATCTAGCATTCTTGCTGAATTAGCCTTCAAGCTACTATTACACAAGGTGTCCCAAAATTTGACCCCCCTCCAGAACTCAGACCCGAAGAATTTTCGAAGGTTTTAAAGGAACAGGTCAACTTTTGTGTTGGGGGGGACGAATTTCCATCATGAGTTTGTCCTGAAAAAATCGACCCCTATGAAGGTGGCATCAACCCCCAATATTTTTTGAATAGGGAAGAAATGTCGAGTGTTGGTTAGTTAGTTGGGAAGTTATTTATGTTCTGTGCATAACCCGCTTAAAAAGTTCAAAATCGGTTTACTATTCACGAAATAATATAATTTGCACGTACCGCCAAGAAGCAATGTTGAATAGACAGTTGAACCACCCAAACTCAAGAATCTAAGAGTTTTGAAGGATCCAAAAATAATTTTCAAGTTCTTTATTAGGGAGAAAAGTTCCTATGACGACATTGTTCCGAAAAAACGACCTCAGGGTGGCAACAACTCTCAATTTTTTTTAATAGAAAAAAATTGTTCTGCCATTAAATCAACAAATTTGAAAATTTCAATTGCGATGTTTAGAGAACAGAAAAAACTTCTCAACCAAACCACATCCAACATCTCCTTATTCAGAAGATGTTGGGGGTTGTTCCCAGTGGTTTTTTTCGGAACTATGTCGTCATAGGAATTCTTCCCCCTTAACACAGAACATGAAAATTATTTTTGGATTCTTCAAAACTCATAGGTTCTTGAGTTTGGGCGGTTCAACTGTCTATTCAACATCACCTTCTGACGGTAAGTTCAATATTACATTATTTCGTGAACAATGAACCGACTTTAAAAATTTTAACTGGGTTGTGTACAGAACATGCATTACTTTCAAACTAACCAACACTCGACATTTCTCTCTTATTAAAAAATTTTTGTGGGTTAATGTCACCTTCATGGGGCTGGTTTTTTCGAAAAAAAACTCATGATGGAAATTCGTCCCCTTCAAAACAGAAGTTAACCTATTTTTTAAAATCTTCGAAAATTCTTCGTTTCTGAGTTCTGGGAGGGGTCAAATTTTCGATGGGATACCCGGTATGCTTTGAAACATGCAAACCACTTTGTGATGCTTAGTAATAGACGGATACGCAATATCTGGAAATATTTATTCGCCATCTCTCACCAACCAGTTTCTTCAAAAAACTGAAAGTAGTCATTCTGTTGCCAAAATATTAAGCTGCAGAACTTATTCTTTCTGGGTAATAGTTCTAATGTTACTTAGTATATAACATTCAACTCATTAGCTTCACAGAAATATTATACGAGGTGTTGTAGAAAAGTAATAACACTGTAAGCTATCTGGTAACACTGGGCCGTTGTTCTTGATAGAGCACGTGTATCAGTATCCTCCCAGTTTCAACTACTACCTATGTGATTGCTATTAGTGAAATAGTGTTTTGGTTTTGGATCCTACAAAATGCGGAATTTGGAGTAACGTTGTGCCATTCAATTTTGTGTTAAGCTTGGGGAATCGGCAAGTGTGACGTTTGTAAAGTCTGTTAAAAAAGGTCTAGGGGGAACATTCTCACCCCTACCTCAAATTTTTCGCTGGCACAAATAATTTCTGGAAGGCAGAGAACACGTGGAATATGAAAACCGTTCAGGGAGGCTTTCAACTTTCTGTTCCTCCAGGAAAAATGTTTACCACGTTTTTTAAAGATGTCCTTGAGACCAGACATTAACAAAATTTTTGATCTCAAAAGGATTTCTCTGGTTTCTCAGCCTTCCGATACGTCTGACCTGAGTCGATGTGACTTTTTTTTTCCTAAACTGAAGAATATCCTCAAAGGATGTCATTTCGAGACTTCAGAAACATCCAGAAGAGTGTAACGGACATACTAAAGAGCATTGAAGACTTCCATCGCTGCTATCAGCAGTAGGAACAACATCTCCATCGGTGCGTAGCTGCCCAAGGGAGCCACTTTGAAGGAGACAACACTAGCGTTTGAAAAAAGAGAAAACTTTGGTGAATAAAAAATCAGTCTTAATACTTTTCTGTCATACCTCGTACTGAATCATCTCAAAATGTAATCGAATGAACGAACCAACATTTATAACTGTGAATCCGCATTAAAGATTCAGCATACAAATGGAAGTTGTTACCGTTGGATTTCTCCTCCTTTCCTGCTTTTATAAAAACCAAGACATTCGTTAGCATTCGTCCCAGAGATTTGTTGCGGATAAAGGACGATTCGCTCAGACTGTTGAATTCGAAAACAAGCCAATCCTTTGAAAGTACACAACAAAGCTCTTGTTATGTGATCAAACGCTTTTGTAAATATCCTGGAAAGTGCCCCAATGTCCGATCGTTCCCATCAATTTCCGTGAAAATGTATGCACATAAATCCGTTCGAAGAAAAGTGTGGAAATGCGAGCGGTGGAAAACGGTACGACGGATAAAACTGTTCGTACGAAATTGAAAGGAAATAAAATTATCGTTAGTGTAAAAGGTGGGATAGTCTTTGTTTTCAGTCAAGCGTGGGTTAGGTCGTAGTATTGTCTGGCACAATTTGACATTTATAGATATGGAGTATACAAATGTCGAAACATCGGACAACCATAAGTTTGTTTTAATTATGATCAACTACCAAATAGTAACGGCTGAAACAATTCAGTATCTAAAAAAGAACAAATGAAAAACTTGTTAATTTAAAAACGCCCCAAGAAGAATTACAAAACCAGCCAAAAGTCCAGATTTTTCTTCTGAAAGACCAGATTCAGGGCATAAAAATTTCGTCACTTTCGAACCCCTTTTTATGACGGGCCGAAGCTGGCGAATTCGTATAATTTTCGTGGAAAACGACCAGGATAGGGACCCATAAGTCTCAAAATATAGACACACATACATATTTGTCTTCGGCACATCTCACTCTTCCTCAGATATCACCACCCCCTCGTTCGTCTTGTAACAACTTCACGAATAGCGTATATATTTCATATTACTTCCGGAAGGATTGTTTTGCGGAATCGATACAAAAATGGGGTTCCACTCGAATCGGATTATACGATTGGAAAATGGCAGCTTCACCGAATAAGCATTTCTAGCTAGATGGTTCAGTTTCGACAGTCCAATAAATCGGTGTTCTTTACTTACCCAAATCTGTTCGATATGGGGTTTTCCTCGCCCTTATAATAGGATTTCATACAGTCGTGACGTTGTCGGCGATTTTAGAATATTTGACAGTCGATTGAAGTTTTAACACTTCAATACAATAACCCAAATAGTTGAAGTTGATAGTTAATCAAATAGTTCTTTAACCAGGGCGGTTAATGAACAAGATTCTTACACTATGGGCGGTGGATGCATGTTAATGTTTGAAATCACTAATTGCATTTGAATATAGTATCTTCATAACAAGAGGTTCACTCTTAAATATTTCTGTGTAGGTGAATTGTGACATTTCCTGTCGAACCTTTGTAACGTTAAAAAACGTTCCACTGTTGATTTGAATTTCAATCGCTCCAATAATGTGATTAAACTAAGACCAATAAGGAGTTTCCGGAATGACAGTCGACGCTGTTATTGCATGCGCTATAGATTTGCATTGTTTTCAAGAAGCGTAGAATTTTCCAGATTTCTTTCATTCGTATTGTGAGGTTACACGATGACACACATAGTGGTATTTTTTTATCGAACTAACGTACCCAATCCATGAAAATTGTGGAGTATTGAATTCTTATTGTCCCTTATAAATCAGAAGGCGTCTTAGTACCGAACTATCCCAGTACCGGAGATCTCAGTACCGAAGATCTTAGTACTGGAGATCTTAGTACCGGATGTTCTTAGAACTGAATAATATTGCTGGAGTATCTTTTTGCTTGGATTATTTCAATACCAGACAATATTCCTTGTGCCGGATGTAGAGTATCTTATTACCGCACCATCTTGTTCCCGGACCCTCTACTGGTCAGTTGGAAGAATTTGTAACTGAACACCTGCTGATTATATGCAGAATAGGAACCATTCTTGGAGAAAGCACTATCATTCCGACACCTTGGAGAACAATAATCCAGGAGAACGATATATCTCGGACCTCAATCTAACCTTAAAACTGTAAATGTAAAAAAGAGTCACTATTTTAATTGTAGAGTTGAAATAAATAGAGAGGGAGTAAGAGTTTGCATTTTCACTATCAGATTGACAATTTGAGATTCATTCAGGAAAGATAAGTTTTATGTATCTCTTCATTGGCGCACTATGAGGCATTTTACGAAGTAGAATGTTTCATGTGCGGACGGACAAAATCACTAACCGAAGCTAGAGCGTTTTACTACTCTGTCAAGAAAGTACCGGGAATTTTCAATTAAAACAACATTTTTACATTTAATCGTCCAAATTTATTGGGTCGCCTTCAAAATAGGCTCCATTTGCTCCAATACATCTATGCCAACGGCACTTCCAATTATCGAAACATTTTTTATAGGCGCTTTCCGGGATGGACTTTAGCTCTCGCGCCGAATTTTGTTTTATGGCTTCAATCGACTCAAAACGGGTGCCACGAAGGGGCAATTTTAGTTTTGGGAAGAGGAAAAAGTCGCAGGGAGCCAAATCCGGCGAATACGGTGGTTGCTGAAGCACGTTTGTTGAGTTTTTGGCGAGAAAGTCAGTCACAATCGTAGCTCAGTGAAAAGGCGCGTTATCGTCACGCAAAATCCATGAGTTGTTCGCCCACAAATTTGGCCGCTTCTTACGGATACGCTCACGCAAACGTTTCATAACGCCTAGGTAATACTCCTTGTTTACCGTCTGACCCTCTGGAATGAATTCGTAGTGCACCACGCCACGGATATCGAAGAAAACAATGAGCATCACCTTCATTTTCGAGTGGCTTTGGCGTGGTTTTTTCGGTTTCGGCTCATTTTTTGCCACCCATTCCGATGATTGCTGGCTTGTTTGCATATCGTACTCGTAGACCCAGGTCTCATCACCAGTTATAATGCGTTCCATGAATGTAGAATCGGAATTACAGCGATCCAGCATGTCTGAAGCAACCTGTTCGCGATGACGTTTTTGAAGAAAATTCAGGTCTTTCGGTACGAGTCGTGCGGCCACCTTTCTCATGCCCAAAATATCAATCACAATCGTACGTGCGGACTCGTGGGATATCTTAAGATCATGTGCTATCTCTCTCAAGCTGGTACGACGGTTTTCCAGCACCCTTTCCTTAATTTTATCGACGTTATCTTCGATCGAAGCCGTCGATGGGAGACCACTTCACGACCGTCCTTGAAGGCTCTGTATGACTGATATGCACGAGTTTTCGATAGAGCATTATCACCAAAGGCCTTTTGCAACATTTTCAATGCATCGGCACACGAAAATTCATTTGCAACACAAAACTTTAAACAAATTCTTTGCTCAACGTAATCACCCATAGTAAAAATCGGCACGCACTCTGACATCGACTGACTTAATCAGCTGTTGCAAACACACTAGTTGACAGATCCAGCTCAAGCTTGGCATAGTAATTAAGGACAGTGGTACCAACCTAGGAAAAAAAAATTTACCTGCCTCATTGCCCAGCCAGATTTAAATCGATAATTCCCGGTACTTTCTTGACAGAATGTAGTTTAATTTCCTCTCATCTTTTTATCATAACCTTCGCTGTGATGCGCTTGCGATTTTGATTTCATGTTCTGTTCGATTTATGACAATTTATTGGTTAACCACGTGTGCAGAGAACCTTTGAGGGAACGTGTGGAAGATTTTTACTGCGAGAGCGCTATGCTTAATACTATCAAATAATAACAGGTGACGCAACATATAATTCAAATAAAGGATGTTCCAACGAAAATTTGACTCCCCAGAACTGAGAAACGAAGAATTTTCGAAGATTTAAAACAGGTCAACTTCTGTTTTGAGGGGGACGAATTTCCATCATGAGTCAATACTACATTACTTCGGGAATAGTGAAAATTTTAATTACGTCGTGCACAGAACATAAATTACTTTCAAAGTAACCAAACCTTGACATCTCTTTCCTATTCAAAAAATGTTGGGGGTAGATGCCACCTTCAAGGGTGTGTTTTTTTTTTAGAACAAACTCATGGTGGAAGTTCGATCCCCTCAAAACAGAAGTTGACCTGTTTTTTTTAAATGTTCGAAAATTCTTCGTTGCTGAGTTCTTGAGGGGGAGGGTCAAATTTTTGTTGGGACACCCTATATAATACTGTATTACAGATGTCTCGTCTTAACGTTAAACTCGTCAATAATATCGAATCATTATTATAGTTATTATATTATTCTATTTTTTTTCTCAAAACCTGTACCTGTTACTTGGTGCCGATTTTAAATTTAGAATAGCCTACATTCCTCACTAGCGTCCAACTGTTCATTTTATCATAGAATTCGTTAATAGGACGAGTAAATACGAGTGTGTGTACATATCACTATGAAACTTTCACTAAAAATTCAAGAAATACAACATTTGGATGAAATGATCCTCAATACATGAAAGTTCTTAGGAGGTTCAATCCAAATTTTCCTTTATATTTTTAGGTCCAATTTAACAGAAATAAAAATTCAGAGCACAAAATATATCGCGGTTAATACAGACGAAAATCCATCTTCATGCAATGGAGAGTTGGTTTCACAAAATATTCATTGACTCGTCAATGACCAGATTTCAGTTCAAATTCAATTTTTAAACAGCAATGATTTGATTTTGGCTCGGTGAAAGCTGTTGTTTGAAAATTTTAGCATTCGGTTTTACAAATTTTCCAACACCCTCGTTCGTATAATATTATATCCAACGTACATCAATTAAATAATTTCAGAGCGAGAGGATGAAAATCAATAGTCTTTCAATCCTTTCACAGAAACTGACCAACAATAACTAATGGAGTAGGTGAAAGTAAATTTACTGTTATTCTAGCAGAATTTGCAAGTAAGTCAGTTTGAATATCGAAATAATTCAGGTTTATTCATGTTGGTAAAGATCTCCTTTTGAAGCTGTGTTAATTCTATATGTCTACTATAAAAGAAACAGTGTTTCTAGGCATTAATTTAATTTAATTTTAAAAAGTTTTCCAGAAATTTTATAAAATTAAAGTTTGTAGCGAGATATAACAGAATTACTCTGTTTGGTTTTTAATATATCAAAAAAACCTTCTATCAAGTGAAAAATCACCCAGCCTTTAAATTATCCGAAATTTCAAATCGAGATTGTGAGTTTTGAATTATATCTTCAGTTGGAGATAGAACTCACTTTGAAGAACACGTTCGAGAGGAAATGTAAGTGTTCATATTATCTTGTTGGGAGAAAGGATTGGTATCAACAAAGGAAATCGCACTCGATATGGAGCAGAATTCGTTGGAATTTCTATTTCTACCTCCCTTTAGAAATATATTCAATATACGAGTATGTTATTCCATGTTTAACCAGATTTATTGGGTGAATATTGCCGATATTATCAATTCCCTTGGATTCAATAATAACCATGTAACGATCTACAGCTGCGACTGAATATTTGAGGTTAAATTTAGTTTTAGGAGTTTCAGAAGAAGACTGAAGGTTCGTGTGACTGTTGCGAGTTTCTGAGATTGATCCAGAAAGATTATATGCTTCAAACCTAAGTTCGGAATCGTCTTAAAATGGTGATCTGATAGATTATATTACAGATAATAGCTGGAGGTAATTCTCCGGAACCTCTACAGACTTAAATCTAAATAAATCTCATGAAAATTTAGAATTCAATTTTTAAAAAACATGTCCTAGATAACACTGTATCACTTTATAGACATATATTTTATCATCACATGTGGTGGAAATCAACCATCAAAGAATCAAAGGAAATATAAAATAAAGGCCAAATTATTTAGACATTACCTTATACATGCATACGATTGGATGTTGAAGAATCACAAGTTCCATCACCAAAAATGATCAACATATAATTCCACAAGGCCTTTTTATATTTTCCTTTTTTAAAGAATATATAACAGAGAAAGAACCAGATAAATTCGGACCCAAATCTCTTCAGTAATATGTTAATTGAATAAACAAAATTATCATTAAAAAATATATGAAAATACCTTTTTTCGCCATAAATATTTTTTCAATGATTATTTAGTTTATTCAAATAACTCCTTACTGAAGAGATTTGGGTCCGAATTTATCAGGTTCATGCTATATATTGTTTAAAATGAAACAAAGGCTTCTTTCAATTATATGTTAAACATTTTTTGGTGATGGAACTTGTGATTCTTTAACATCCAGTCGAAACATGCATGTTTAAGGTGATTGGCCATTATTTTATTATTTCTTTGGATTCTTTATTAGTTAATTTCCACCACATTTGCTGATAACATAATATCATAATATCATAAAGTGATACAGTGTTATCTAGGACATGTTCTTTAAAAATTTAATTCTTAATTTTCATGATATTTATTTAGATTTGAATCTGTAGAGGTTCCAGAGAAACATGCATGTTTAAGGTGATTGGCCATTATTTTATTATTTCTTTGGATTCTTTATTAGTTAATTTCCACCACATTTGCTGATAACATATATGTCTATAAAGTGATACAGTGTTATCTAGGACATGTTCTTTAAAATTTAATTCTTAATTTTCATGATATTTATTTAGATTTGAATCTGTAGAGGTTCCAGAGAATTGATTCCAGATATTATCTGTAATATTCAAATATTTCTTCAAAGTAAATTTTCAATATGTATATCGATAGATTATATATCTTCAGATAACAATGAAAGAATGACTTCAAATTCAGAATTATATATTCTAACTTCTACATTATATATTGAAACTATATACAAAAACTATCAAATTGATATCCTTATATATATATATATATATATATATATATATATATCCACAATATATTCCTCAATTATTTATTATTTTTGAAATTCTGGTTATTTTTCTTATCATGGGACATTATTTGGGGAGAATAAGTTTTGTTATTGTTTTTCTGTGTTCCGAGTACAAATAGTTATAGGTTATATGTAACAATATATTGATCACTTCTGTTTTATTTTGGATAATACGAAGCTTACTTCAAGTTTATTCGTTCCATATTTTATCTTATTTTGTTAAGTTGAATTTTGATCTTGTTATATATTTAAATCTGAATTCAATACATTTCTGATGAGGTCAGATAGGCCGAAATAGCTCTAAAGAATGAGTGTTCTTTGATTTTCAACGAACATAAAATAAATTTAATGAAAAGTAAACAAAAATTCAACTTTTGCCACTCATTCTTTGGAAAACAGTTATTCCTTTCGACAAAAGAAAATCTAGAGAAAATTTTACATGTAGATTCAAATGAAGAGAAACTTGATTATTGAAATTTTCAAATTCGTTCACAATAAAAAGAATTTAAAAAATAATGAATGACTGTATGGAGCTATGTATATCCAAATATTTGAGATGTGCAACAAAATAACGTAAAAATAATGAATGACTGTACGGAGCTATGTAACCCCAAAAATTATTTGAGATATTTAAATGGGTACCATCTGTTTAACACCCTTCTTTGTCGATTGTCGACATTCCGATATCTGTTAGAAGGCCCCTCTTTTTTTAACCGGGTTTTTATCACGTTCCGCTTGTAAACCTCTGTACCACTATTAGGTATTATCTAGAATATATTGAAATATTCAAAATATTTATCACTTTTGTTTAAATACCTCTGTACCACTGTTAGGTCTTCAGTTGTCTGATGATGGGATAGTTTATTTCCCGAAACTCGAGTCACAAGAAAATGTGTAAAATATATTTTTATTGGTAGTAAAACATAGTAATTTCTAGAATTTGTTTTAATTATGATCAACTACCAAATAGTAACGGCTGAAACAATTCAGTATCTGAAATACTGTAGAGTTACAATTGCGTGGAATTAGGTTATTATGAAGCCTGGGGAGTAACCAAAAGAGGCAAAAATCGCAGAGAGATGTCACTAGTGAAACGATTAACTTCCGAATCCTACAACCATAGATAAACTCAACCATAGATATTAATTGGTGCGCGCATAAAGAAGAAGAATTTTTTAATTGCATCAGAAACCTTCATCAAGAAAGACTCAATTAAATTATATTAAACTTATAAAAATTTTTCTCCTTCACAAAACTCTCCTTTCTTACAAACATTATACCGTAGTGCCTCATCGGCGAGTTTAAGGAGGTGAGTCGAACTTGGAGCAAACTCAGGTGTTTTCGAAGAGTTTCTATCCTGGTGGAGCCGGAAATCTGCGCCTTAAAGACGACACCGCAGACCCACGGTTAAATTAACGCAAGCCAACTACCTCAGGAAAGCAATCAAATGAGAAATTAGTGCGGGGCTTGCTGAGACGGGCTAGAAGTTGTGCTTTCAGATGATAAAGGGCAACGAAATTTCAGTTTACAGAGACAGGGGACTCGAATTAAGAAGTTAAATTTTTCAAGTGGAGTATCATAATTAATGACTTTAGTACGAATAGTTGAGGATTAAGGGACGGTAAAATGACGGAATATTCTCGGAAAGGGTCGATAAAACGGAAAGTTTCAATTTTGGGCTACATTTTCGATGAGTGAACCCAAATGGATCTCCTGCTGGATCCATTAATTATTCACTATTTTCGTGAATAATAAATCACTCTTTAATCCTAAATAGTTCTTGGGGATGAAGTCACGATAAAGCGGTAATGATCTGTTTCTCTTCACGCTTTTAGGATTTTATATAGATATCGGCATTCCAAACAAAACAAATACGTAGATATTCAACTGCAAATTACTATGAAGAAGTATTTGCATATTACAGAATGATAGCTCGAATCAATTCAACAGAACCTCTACAGATTTTAATCTAAATAAATCTCATGAAAACATTTAGAATTAAATTTCAATATATTTTTGAATGATTATTTTGTTTATTCAAATAACTCCCTACTGAAGAGATTTTGGGTCCGAATGTATCAGGTTCTTTCTCTGCAGAATGTGCTATATAGTCTTTAAAAAAGGAAAATAAAAAAAAGCCTTTTTGAATTATATGTTGATAATTTTTTGGTGATGGAACTTGTGATTCTTTAACATCCAATCAAAACATATATAGATGTATAAGATGATGTCTAAATAATTTGTTCATTATTTTATATTTCCTTTGATTCTTTATTAGTTAATTTCCACCACATGTGATGATAATATATATGTCTATAAAGTGATACAGTGTATTTAGGACATGTTTTCATAATTTAATTCTAAACGTTTTCATGAGGTAATACGTAGATATTGTTATTTCAATAATAATTACTTTAATACTTTAAGAGGCTGAGGTCAGTTAATTAGTAACACTGTTTTCTGTGACACCCGATTTAACAGTTCTCAGTTGTTTGGAGTTTGGTTTGACAATTTACAATTGTTTTTGATTGTCTCGGCCTTTACTTGACGGAAATTCGTCAATATAAGAAAAACAAATGTTAACTTCCGCTAATTTATTGACTTACACGACAATTGTTCCGTCATACCATGACTTCATCAGGTGAGTATTTAAACTGAGGTATACAATGCAAAACATGACCTTAAATACACAGCTCTGGTACAAAAAATAGAGGGGTGGAGAGAGATGGTATACAATTAAAGAAAAATATTAAGTAGGGGGGATCTATTTTAATCTATTTGATCATTCAATAAAATTTGTTTTTTATTATATCTATTGATCTCTAAAGATTCTAACAGATTTAGTTTCTGACTTTTGTTTTCAATATGTAATATTTCATAGTTCATATTGAAATTATGGCCAGTCTCTAACAAATGGTTGGCATAAGTTGAATTCGGTTTATTATCAATGTAACATTTTTCATGTTCTCGTATTCTTGTTTGGAATGAACGGCCTGTCCCACATATACACATGGGCAATCACTACATGTTAACTTGTAAACTTCTGATTTTTTGTTTTTAGGAATGACGTCTTTATTATTTTTTATTAAGCTGCCTAAAGAATTAATAGTTTTAAAAGAGATGTTATATTTTTATTTTTTCTTTAAATATCTAGCAATCTTTTAAAATTTTTGGCCTATGTAAGTTAATGAAATAAATTTGGTTTGTCGTGTAAATCAATAAAATAGCGGAAGTTAATATTTGCTTTTTCTTATATTGAATTTACAATTGAGTGAGGTTTGCAGATTGTTAAATTCGATGAACGATTTCAATTGAAAATTCTGTTCAGTAAAGGAGCACACCTACGTATAAAGATGATTACTTTTTATATATTTCGATTAACAATGTAACAATTCTGGAAATTCAAAGAAAATGCAAAATCCAGAATTGTACCATTATCCAGCATTAATAAGTTGTCTTGAGATTCTACAAATTTGGTGATCCAGTACTTTTAAGCACGAGTGCTTAAAATCTTGAAATAAAAGGTTTGTCATTTTGAAGTAGTGCTAATTTTGATTCTGGCGAAATTTCTATAATTGGTGTTTTGACAGAAAGTTGGTTTAATATTTGACATTAATGAAATGGGTCGCCTTATGCTTGAATAAAACTGGGAAATATTAAAAATTAAAATGACTTTAAATTCAGAACTATATATTATAACTTCTACAATATATATTGAAACTATATACAAAAACTATCAAATTGATATCCTTATATAAAATCAATATAAAATATTTTTCAATGCCTCGGAAAAAACCCGTTTTACATCCCGACATGAAACGTATTAATACAAATGTATTAACAAAAACTATATAATATATAAGTATGTAAATGCAAGCCACTATTCCAAAATTATTTAAAATTCTCAAAATAAAGGATTAAATAAAAATAATTTCAGAAACTTAATTGTTTCAGCCGTTACTATTTGGTAGTTGATCATAATTAAAACAAATTGTAGAAATTACTATGTTTTACTACCAATAAAAATATATATTACACATTTTCTTGTGACTCGAGTTTCGGGAAATGAACTATCCCATCATCAGAGAACTGAAGACATAACAGTGGTACAGAGGCATTTAAACAAAAGTGATAAATATTTTGAATATTTCGATAGATTCTAGGTAACACATAATAGTGGTACAGAGGTTCACAAGCGGAACGTGATAAAAAGCCGGGTTAAAAAAGAGGGGCCTTCTAACAGAAATCGGAATGTCGGCAATCGACAAAGAAGCTTGTTAAACACATGGTACCATTTAAATATCTCAAATAATTTTTGGGGTTACATAGCTCCGTTCATTATTTTCACATTATTTTGTTGTATATCTCAAATATTTGGATCTACATGGCTCCGTACAGTTATTCATCATTTTTTACATTATTTTTATTATGAACGTATTTGAAAATTTCAATAATCAAGTTTCTTATATTTTGAATTTACATGTAAAATTTTTTTTGTTTTTTTTTTCTTCCTTTCGACAAAAGGAAATCTTAAGAAAATTTTACATGTAGTTTCAAAAGATAAGAAACTTGATTATTGAAATTTTCAAATACGTTCACAATGAAAATAATGTAAATCCAAATATTTGAGATATACAACAAAATAACGTAAAAATAATGAATGACTGTACGGAGCTATGTAACCCCAAAAATTATTTGAGATATTTAAATGGGTACCATCTGTTTAACAACCTTCTTTGTCGATTGCCGACATTCTGATTTTTGTTAGAAGGCCCCTCTTTTTTAACCCGGTTTTTTATCACGTTCCGCTTGTAAACCTCTGTACCTCTATTAGGTGTTACCTAGAGTCTATCGAAATATTCAAAATATTTATCACTTTTGTTTAAATACCTCTGTACCACTGTTAGGTCTTCAGTTGTCTGATGATGGGATAGTTCATTTCCCGAAACTCGAGTCACAAGAAAATGTGTAATATATATTTTTATTGGTAGTAAAACATAGTGATTTCTACAATTTGTTTGAATTAAAAATAATTCAACAAGAATTCCAATTCTGTTTATTGACAGGATCATTCGGATGAAGGTTTGCTTCATCACTGAAGAGTATGTTATCAAAATTGTTGAACCGCCGTAATATTTCGTTGGCAGTCCGCATCCATTTTCTAATGCTGTCGTCACTTGGTGCATGGCGCACGATACAAACGATGAGAAGCCACTATTGAATAACCTTTGCGATAATACGCTCGTACGCAAAAAGCGCGATGCGTTCCCAGGTACTGCTCCATCGTGACTTAACTTCCACAAAATGGTGGACACCACGATCCCCTCCCCACTACCCTCCGTGGCTGAGTTTCAAATGCAGCGCCAAAACAAATATCCGATACGCTTTTTGGACACGCTGTATTTAATCATTACCCAACATCCAGTATCTACGATATATCAAGAGACAAATGAAACTCGATACTAAACACGGTGTGCTCATTTCAATATGCACGCCATTAGGAATATTCTCCAAACGATTAATATAATAGGAATTCCCGTTTTGAGGCAGTTACGCCAAACGTCTTTACCTTTTCCCATTTCTGTTCGAGCACCGAGAAACGTCAGTAATGTTTGAATTTGATTCGACTCTGTTCCACATGAAAGGAGAAATATTATGTGTAGACGAAGATATTTAACGTGTTAAACCTTCTGTGATATCACTCCACAATGTTGGCTCTTCCGCAGCCATTGTTGAGCTGGGTGTTAGATTTATATGCGTCTCAGTTTCTGGAAATGGCGGTCTCGAGATGAATGGCGAGGATTTGGTATTCAGAGCTGACATTCCTTTCATTCAAAATATACTTTGGAGGATGGAGGATCCTCGGTTATTTCAGGAATTGAGGGCGAATGCGCGTAAAAATTACCAATACAACCTGAGACGATGTTTATCGGTTCCATTTTAAATCCGTCAGCTAAGGGTGAGCCACTTGAAATTTGCATCTTTGATCGGCTATAAATAAAGAAGTAATGGATATTTTTTCGAAGTTATGAGTTCGGAAAGTAATTTCTTTTTCCCCGATAGAGGAATTAATTGTATTTTTTCTAATCCAACTTCTAACTTAAGCCGCACATCATTATATGTTTTGAAAGCTGATATAGCAAGGCTTGTGTGTGAAAAAGTTCAATTAATTCTGCGCAGTAGTTTTTGTTTGGTGCCCTTTTAAATATGTAGTGCAATAAGCAGCATTTTGGTAATATTTTACTTGTTTACTATAGACAAGGCAATAATGCTGTTCAAGCCAGAAATAAATTAACCGAAGCTGATAAAGATACGATAAAGGCGTTAGTTGATGCAAATCGGCGAATAATAACATGTGAGATCGGTGAGAGGTTAAATTCATCGAATTCAAAGGTTTATGACCACTTGAGAGGCTTGGATTGAACCACGAAACTCTATATATGGGTTCCCCATGTTCTGACTGAGAGGAATTAGTGTCGTCACGTTGAGGTCTGTGATGCACTTCTAAAACGTCACGAAAATTAATTTTTGAAACGCATCATTACTGGGGACAAAAAATGGGTTGAAGATGACAATGTCAAAAGCAAGAGATCGTGGAGCAGAAAAGAAGAATCGACTCAAACCATTTCGAAAGCCAATATCCATCAAAAAGAGGCGATGCAGATTGTTTGGTGGGATTTTATAGCAATTGTTATTTTTGAGCTTTTACCGGATAACACAACAATTAATTTGGAAGTGTACTGTCATCAGCTGGACAAACTGAATGATGCAGTTCAACAGAAAAGGCCAGAATTAATCAACAGAAAAGGTGTAACGTTCCATCAAGATAATGCGAGACCTCATACAAGTTTGGTCACTCGCCAACAGCTTTTACTGCTTGAATTGGATACACTGCCACACCCACCATATTCTCCAGATCTGGCGCACTCGGATTATTATTTGTTCCGGTCGTTGCAAAATTTTAACTTTAAATGAAGAGGTCAAAAAATATCTGGATCAGTTTTTTGTCTGCAAAGACCAACAATTTTATGAACGTGGATTCATGCTACAACCAGAAAGATGGCAAAAGGTGTTGGACCAGAATGGTTAATATATAATTTAATGAAATATTCATTCATTATAGGAAAATTGTCTTTCATTTTCCCAAAAATAAACGAGATTACTTTCCGACCAACCCTATATTTGCGTTTTACTTGTTTGAATACTAATTTTTGAAAAAATTATTATAAGGATTACAAATACCTTTATTTCGTGGGGTCAATAAACACCAATATAATGAGATCGTTTTTAAAAAATAGTCAAGTAGCCTATTAAAGGTTTTTCCGAAGTTGAAAAGCTTTAACGTTATTTTGTGCAATTTTCACAGAAGGTATTTTTACTGGAATGGCTAATACCGATTATTTTTCCTATTATACTTTATCCCTATTTCTATTCAATGTTCTATGATGTATATTTTTTCGAATAATGAAAGAAATTGTTTGGATATTTATTAAATGTAAAAATTAAACCTACTGAAAAATTCCACGCATATTAAACCGAACCGAAAACTTATTGCAGGAGAGTAACTTATTCGGTATCAGGGCTATATAAGGATAATTAGCACTTCCCCTTGTTTTATTGAAAAAATGCCGCCCAAAGGTTGAAACAAGTATTTTCCAACAAAAACCTGCTTGCTCCAGTTCTATCGAATTTTTTTCGCGTGCACAAATCTTCCACCTTTTATAATCACACAGAATCTGATGTAAAAACTGTGCCCCCAATTCAATTTAAATTTTTCCTTTCTCTTTGAAAACTTTCCAACCAATTTAATTGAATGTTTTTTTTCCATTTTTTCGTAACGTCCAAATATGAACTATAACACTCTAAACAACCTTTTTTGATCACCAATTCAGGTAATCTGCGTTTTTCATTGCAAAGCGGCAAAAAGTATGAAAAATTTAAAATTCTCCCCGAGGGGTTATTGTTGAAAAATGTTATTTTAAGGGATGAATTCCCTCTGTCGTATTAGAAGTTGAGGAAACAAATTAGAACTTTACCGTTGTTTACTGACTGTGAAACCGGAAAAATCTGGAAATTTTCATTAATAATTTGCCGTGGTGGAACAATGCGAAACAGTGAGCGGGGTGGGTTGGGACTTGAAAATCTTTCAAATTGAATTATGGCGAAGAGAGAACAGTAAAAGTGTTATTTCAATTAACTGAAACTGAACAGATTAGGCCCGGTTGAAAACCTTCAGATGGCAAAGGAAATTGAGACGGCGGAGTTGGTTAACTGTTTTTGAATATGAATCTACGGAAAGAAAGGGAGAATTATTCAGATGAAGCCGATCATCAATTCTGTGGGGCGTTTAATAGACGTGAAAAATTGCTCAATTTACATAGATAACATTTCGAATTCGAAATGTATTTCTTCAAATAATTTGCGTGACGTTAGCAACTTTAGTTAACTGTTCATCAATCTCTCTAATGTGTACGAATAGTTGTTATTAAGTGGAACAAATCAACAATATGTAATAAAACGCGTGGGCCATTTGAAATTTGCATTTTTGATCAGCTATAAATAAAAAACCAATGAATTTTTTTTCCAAATTGGCGTGGCGATGGAGTAGTGTATGGCCAGTCGTGGCGGTCATTTGAATTATATTGCTTTTCGATCGTAAATATCAAGGTTCAACCAAATAATCATCATATTCATATCATCGAAAAAATTTTCATTAGTTCTTTATTTATAGCCGATCAAAAATGCAAATTTTAAACAGCCTACCCCTTACTTCTATTTCTTACTAGTCTTTTATGCTAATCTGTTCGAAACTAGAATTCAATGGCGTCGTTGTGTTTTATAGTAGAATTTGCGCGACGTTATAACAAACACTAAGTTGATATTTATTTTCACCATTCACAAAAAAAATTAATTTCCATCTTTTTAATTTACACTTTCCTCGAACTAATCAATTATTATACAGTGTTTGTAAGGTAATAATTTTGCTGCTTTCATTTTCCAAATTCAGAAGTAGTAGTAGCTAAGTTAAACTATCTGCTCTCACAAAATTACTGTCCATAATCAGGTAGATATACAAAGACGTACTGTGGAATGTGAAAAAATTACAGCATACTTTTATATAAGAATTTCAAATTGTTTAAAATACTGCAATTCGTAAGAAGACACCAATAAAACAAAGCAACGACTATGAAAGACGTGCTGTTTACTTCAATGTGACGTCAAAACAGAACAGAATAAAACCTTGCTCAACGTTTTCTTTGTAACATTGTATAATATTTATTGAAGTAATTGATTTTCATTTTGTTTTTTTTTGTTTGAATTTCTGAATTATTGTATTTTATTGTGATTAACGAGAAATGTTTTATTCGTAATAGATAAATATATTATTGATATTATACAAGGGTATATAAAAAGGTAGTTATAAGAAATCCAATTTTTCTTTCCTTGATTATTTTGATGTGTGCATTTTTATACAAAATTCGAAACGTATACCTATTTATAAAATAAAATAGAAAAAGGCTTTTTACTTGATAAAAGAAATATAACAAAATTTGAATATCAAACAGATTTAATCTGTCAGTCTTCTACAATTTTAATTTAAAAAAAAATTTTATTCAAAAAAGTTTTATAATTAAATTAATGTCTACATAAGCACCGCTCATATTTAATAGACGTATATAATCAAAACTCAATATACAATGTCAAATGGAATAAATAAACCAACAAATATAAATCATTTAAAATTAATAAATAAATATTTGAAGGAGACAAAATTTTGTTTCTGATCTTACCATTATGAACATCAATTCCTTTTCAAAAACATAAAACACAACTTAAGGACTTCTCAAAAAATATAATTTACTTGAAATATATAATATATTTAAATATTCAAATAAGTTAATTAAAAAATCTCTCAAAACATGCACTATATCTTCAAAAAACAATTAGAATTCCGATGATCTCTTCATCGGTCCTAAATAATATTTAAAATATCAAAATCAACTAACAATCAGTATATCTTACCTCAAAGTGGTAACCGGAAAAGTTAAGTTGTGTTTTATGTTTTTGAAAAGGAATTGGTGTTCATAATGGTAAGATCAGAAACAAAATTTTGTCTCTTTCAAATATTTATTTATTAATTTTAAATGACTATTTATATTTGTTGGTTTATTTATTCCATTTGGCATTGCATATTGAGTTTTGATTATATACGTCCATTAAATATGAGCGGTGCTTATGAAGACGTTTTATTAATTCTAAAAGTTTTTTGGTTGGTTTTTTAGAGATTTTTGAATTAATTTATTTGCATATTTAAATATATTAAATATTTCAAATAAATTATATTTTTTGAGAAGTCCTTAAGTTGTGTTTTATGTTTTTGAAAAGGACTTGGTTTTCATAATGGTAATATCAGAAACAAAATTTTGTCTCCTTCAAATATTTATTTATTAATTATAAATTGACAATTTATATTTGTTGGTTTATTTATTCCATTTGACATTGTATATTGACTTTTGATTATATACGTCTATTAAATATGAGCGGTCCTTATGTAGACATTAATTTAATTCTAAAAGTTTTTCGAATAAAAATTTTTTTTTAAATTAAAATTGATTAAATCTGTTTTGATATTCAAATTTTGTATACCTATTCAATAAAACTCTAAAAGTTTTTGAATAAAATTTTGTAACAGAATAAATCCGTATGAGATTTAAAATTTTGTAAAAAAAATTTGGGATAATCCTTCTATCAAGAAAAAACCACTTTTTATTATTTTATTGTATATATAATATATGTTGGTTCACACTTATTGCATATTATTACTTGGTTTTAAAGGAGTCTATAAAATACCTTGCAAAATGTATGTAGTTTCTATAACGAACATAGAATACGTGAGGTTTTTGAAAGTTCACTTCATTCTAGTGTTTGTCTAGATAACCGCATTCAATGTTGTATGGTAAGATATGTTTCGTTAATTATATTCATTTTTTTTAATATGAAATGGAGCTGATGAGTTTCCGTTCTAATAATTCCAACTTGCATTTTGAGATTTTCTGCATGTTTTAAGAATTTTTTTGTAAAGAAACTTATTTTGAGCAAGTTGTGTTTGACGAAGTTCTTGAGGTCACGTTTTGTCTTTTTGGAAGGGAATTTGGCTTTCATTAAACAAAATTTTGTGCTCTTCAAGTATTCATTTAATAATTTTCTAAATGACAATTTATATTTCTTTGAATTCTTCCATTTCCAATACTGTGGAACAAGTGTTAATTCTGTATGTCTGTGTCTAGATTGACACAGTGTGTTTTAAAGACATTTATTTAATTTAATTCTAAAAGTTTTTGAATACAAATTTTTTTAAATTAGAATCTGTAGGAGGTTAACAGAATAAATCTGCATGATATTGAAAATTTTGTAATAATCCTTCTACCAAGGAACAAAAAATTATTTTCGGATATCGATAGTTATTTACGAAATTCTATACAATCCATAATTTTAACTTCTCATTAGCTGCTATAGAAGCATGGAAGTGCCTTCTCCGTATTCTACAATGAGGGTCATTACTTCTGAATCACGAAGAATATTTTCCCCGAGGTCTCAGCTTAGAGGTGTGCACTTGAAGGAATATATTTATTACCAACTATTTTGCACGGGCTTTGTCGCGTCTGGTTATTTCAAAAACAAGTTTATCGCTTGAACTCGGGGGATTTATGACCAGAAATATGAGCCGGCTAACAGAATTCATTTGCAGACATATGATATATTCAGAAGGGAGATGTAGAGCGATTAAGGTGGCTGACAATTTATACAACATTAATCTTTTTCGTGGTTATCTTGCACTCTGTACTGTATCTTGTCTAGTGGAAAATGATACTGTTGATATTCTAAACAAAATCTGTTAACTTTTCACTTTGTCGGCGTTACTGCACTGATTCATCACCTCAAGAATTATTCACATTTAACTTACATCAATTCATTATTTGCAAACAAAAAATTAAACAAAACAAAGTAAAAATGGGTTTTTACTCGATACAGATTAATTCTGCTAACCTCACTAAAAATAAAATTTTTGATTTCATAACGATCTGAATAATTTCGAAAAAAAGTTTGAGACGATAGGATCAACTCACTACGAGGATTTGTGGAGTATCCGCCAAGGTCATGTGATTTGATACCTCTGGATTATTCGAAAGAGGTGTTATTGGCGAAATATATCCGGAATTATTAATCAAAAATATGAGCGATCTGGTGCGTCAGTGTTAAAGAGGCCCGTAGTGGACATTTGAGCGATATTTTATTCCGAACATAACTTCATTTTTCAGATAAAATAGAAAAAGGTTTTTTACTTGATAGAAGGGATATAACAAAATTTGAATACCAAAACAGATTTAATCTGTCAGTCTACTACAATTTTAATTTAAAAAAATTTTTATTTAATAGACGAATACAATCAAAACTCAATAAACAATATCAAATGGAGAAAATAAACCAACAAATATAAATTGTCAATTAAAATTTATAAATAAATATTTGAAGGAGACAAAATTTTGTTTCTGATCTTACCATTGTGAACACCAACTCCTTTTAAAAAACATAAAACACAACTTAAGGACTTCTCAAAAAATATAATTTATTTGAAATATTTGATATATTTAAATAAGTAAATTCAAAAACCTCTCAAAACATGCACTATATCTTCAAAGACAATTAGACTCCCGATAATCACTTCATCGGCCCTAAATCATATTCAAAAAATCGAAATCAACTAAATTCATTGATCGGGCTTCAAAATAAAGCAAAAATTACGTTGATGCGTCAAAACTTTGTTATTTTATTCAATATTAAAATCCTATAATTCTCAATAAGAGACCCTCTATAAAGCAAACTTGTTATTTTTTCAGTATACTAGTTCTTAAATGAAAGAACATATCGAATTTGTCCATTATGAATAAGTGTTATTTAAAAGAGAATTATTCTTAATTTTTTCCACTAAACTTTAATATTTTAAATATTATACAGATTTATTCTGTTAACCTCCTACAAATTTTAATTTCAAAAAAATTTTTCATTCAAAAACTTAGAATTAAATTGAATAAATGTCTAAAGACACACCGGGTCAATTCAGTAGACATATAGAATTAAACACTTATTACACAGTACCAAAGGAAATAAAAAACTTCAAAGAAATATAAATAATCAATTAAATCCAATAAATAAATACATGAAGGGTACAAAATTTTGTTTCGTTCCTTGTATTATTAAAACCAAATTCCTTTCCAAAAATGCAAAACATAACCTAAAGAATTCCTTCGAGTATTTATTTAGTGGATTTAATTGACTTTTATTTTATTTTTTAATTCTTTTATCCCCTTTGGTATTGTGTGATAATTCTATATGTCTACCAAATAGACACGGTATGTTCTTAGACATTTATTTTATTAAATTCCAAAAGTTTTTGATTAAATTTTTTTTTTAATTAAAATTTGTAGGGGGTTAACAGAATAAATCTGTGTAATATTCAAAAGTTTTAAATTATCATTCTATCAAGTGAGAACCTCTTTTCATTATTTAAATTGTAATATATTTCGATTAAAATATTGCACCGGCAAAAATATTATACTCGCAAATAATCAAAAAATACCCACTGCGAAAATTAGAATTTTTCATTCCGAAAACCGTAGGGAAAGCTTCATTGAAAATATAGTAAAAAACTCGTTAAATGAAATGTGCAAAGCGAAAGCAATTTATACCCTTCTTCGTGTGATATTGCGATACACATATGAGAATATGAAATATGCAGAGTGCGGTGTTTTGTCTATGCGTGTACCCCATCAAGGAAATACTCATATCCACTCTTTGTGTGCACGGAGTTTGAATTTCATAAACCGACTGAATACTGATAATGTGATATTCCAAGCCCGACCAACTGCACAAGCATTTTTCATCTCATTGTTTTGTGCTATCGTTTCGCCCAAATATCTATAATTTTAGAATTTTGCACGGAACATGGTCGTAGGTGACTTGGTTCATGAAGTACAGATTCGATTCACCTGAAATTCGGAATTTAAAAGGTCAATAATGCGCATGTTCGTGTGAAATTTCGTGAAGATTGGTTGGGTAAATGTTTAAAATAAAATAATTTGTGAGCAGATCAGCGTCGAGCATTACCTTAAACACTATAACTTTCTAACGGAAAGAGATAGAGACGTGAAATCTTCGGGGTAGATTTGAAGCTTGACTATCTTTCCTCAGTTTGTTACTAGACAAAATTAGTTCAATAGTATCGCAGTTATTCATATTTAAAATGTTTCCTCACTTTGGTCAATATTTTCCGAACTACAGATCTGATTGATCTGAAATTCGGATTTTGGAAGGATAATGATAACAAATTGTTCCTACAAAATTTCATGAGGATCGTATGATCAAAAGATTCAAAGCGGAAAAAAAAATTTGAGCAGAGCAGCACTGAGTCTCAAAGAAACCATACTAACAGTTCCACTTTTCAGTTTAAATTTACCCTTTCGGTGTAAAATATTGTAATGAACGCTAATGAAAAATTTTTAATTTTCTTCAATTTTTAGAGGACTCATTATTTCAGAAAATATTTATGTAATTAAGAATTATACATTAGGGGGTGTATATGAATAATTGCGAAAAAACTTAGGAGGTGATTCCTTGTCAAAAATAGGGTGGGTCTTTCACATAAAGTTTATTTTTTTGAGCTCCTCCTGCTTAGTTACAGCCCGAAAAACAGTTTTTTTCTTAAAAACCAAATAACTGACAAAATTAAATTGGGCAGACATTTTATGCGGGCGAGAAGGCAACCAAAAATTTTTTTGACGGTGTTCCTCTATGATTTTAAAGGGTAGAAAAAGTCACCCCTAAACCTTCTTTCGCAAGAAACATTTTTTCATGTTGCTATTTTACAATAATAAATGCAACTTTGGATAGCTTGATCCATTCTTAACAAAAGAAGTCTCTTGTAATTTCTTGCTAAAATTCAAGGTTTTTGAAAAAAAAATTATAAACATTATAGCATAAGTGAGTAGTAGAGGCTGGAATTATTTCCGAATTAGAATTTATCTAGTAAGCAATTGTCATTTTGTTGAGAAAACTGACTAGTTTTGATTAACTTTGATTCAGTAACAATTATTGTCAATTTTTTGGTTAAAAAAAACCTTAAAAACTGTTTTTCGGGCGCCATCTTCAGGGGGCTGTAACTAAGCAGGTGGGGCTCAAGAAATAAAGTTTATATGAAACACCCACCCTATTTTTTGACAAGGAATCTAAATTTTTTCACAACTATTCATATACACCCTGTATATTTACGGAATTTATACTTCTACTTAAAAACTGTTTTTCGGGCGCCATCTTCAGGGGGCTGTAACTAAGCAGGTGGGGCTCAAGAAATAAAGTTTATATGAAACACCCACCCTATTTTTTGACAAGGAATCTAAATTTTTTCACAACTATTCATATACACCCTGTATATTTACGGAATTTATACTTCTAGCGTTTAGTCTTCCAAATACCATTCAAGACCAACAATATTCTTAAGAACTTTCTTCAATTAACGAAGCATATACGCTTAAACTATCTTTATAAATTTTATTTGCCGCCAGTCAGAAATAATCTTGACGGAAGTATCACTTTTATGATACCTTTCTTGAAAAAAGCAGTTAAAATATCTATCTACCTGACTTTCAACAACTTTCACCGGCAACTTTGAGAATGGAGCACATCATTAGAGGTTATTTAGTAATTTAGACGGTCATTTAGATGAATTTCGGAGAATTGGACCCCATATAATTCATAGGTACGGGCCCTTAGGGGTGAAATCATTTTTGAATTAGTCTGACAAAATTGGACATCCTGGAACCGTCCGACTTTTTGAAAGAACAATGATTATTGAAACGACTTTTACTTTTTGTACATTCAAATTATTTCGTGAGCACAAAATGAATTACTCCGCATTTTTGTTTTATTATATTTAAATAAGTAGTGACTGCAATAGGAGAATGTTATTATTACTTCTTTCCCATTTCGCAGTTTTCTTGTCCAACATACATTTATTTCTTGTTTATATTCTAATATGTCTTAATTGAAAATTACTATGAAGAAGTATTGCATATTACAGAATAATAGCTGGAATGAATTCTCTAGAACCTCTACAGATTTTTATCTAAATAAATCTCATGAAAACATTTAGAATTACATTTTAAAACATGTCCTAAATACACTGTTTCACTTTGTAGACATATATTATCATCACATGTGGTGGAAATTAACTAATAAAGAATCAAAAGAATTAAGAAATAATGACCAAATTATTTAGACATCTCCTTATACATATATGTTTCGATTGGATGTTAAAGAATCACAAGTTCCATAACCAAAAAAAGTTCAAAATATAATTCAAAAAGGCCTTTTTTATTTTCTTTTTCTACAATTTTACAAAATGGCGAAGGATTTCAATGCTTTTAACCTTTAGTAGGCAGAAATTATCACCAAATTTTTTCATTTCATCTCCAAAAAATTTACCCTTCATTAAAAGTTTAGGAAAATTGAGCAGTCCGTTTGTAAAACAAGACAGAATCCTAAAATCCTGCGTTACCTTGGATAAAATTCCAATTGAATGGAGAAATTTAAGAGAGATTCTGCTTTCGTTATTTTTATCTGTTATAAATATCGCAAACCCACTTGATGAGCTGACATGATATAATGCAAATAAACTTATTGACAGATGATGCTCAAATTCCACGTGCTAAGAAGGACAAAAAGAATTTTGACAATTAATTCGAGAGGGATTCTTAAATGACTAACCAATATGTTTTGGGACAAAAGAGTCTGCCTCAAATCAATTCGTAAATCCTCCAATGGATTTCTGTCATTGCTGAATCCGCAACTGAATATTCTTCCTAATTGTTGAATGCAGTTTCGCGTTTTGTATTCGGTTGTACGTTCAATAGCTTCATAATTGAAAGGTTTGCAATTAGCTGCTACTCATAAGTAGTTGTGGAAGTAGTTTCGAGCGCATTTCTTGTACATTCAGCTATTTAGTGCCATTCAGCAATATCAACGTATGAGCGTACTTTCTCTCTTTCGGGCAAATTCAGCCGCTGCATTCGAGAGACCAGAGACTGACATACTTTCAAGATCCTGTCCCCGAGTTGCAACTTCGCCGACTGTCAGATTGCAGAAGCCGGTATTTTTAATTACGAAAGAACCTCGTCAGGCACTTAATCACATTCAAAACTTCTCTTTGCGGAACTTGCACGGACTGGAATGTGAAATGATATATCGTCCGTAATTACGACTTCAATCCCCGGATTTTTCCCAGGTCATCAATTCGGCGATAATGAAGGCAATTTATCCAGACTGGAGGATCCTAGCAGGAAAATCCTGGAGAAATAACTAGTGGTATTGATCACTATCACTCACTATCAGACAAGACGACTTTGGAGAGATAATTTATGACCCAACAAAAAGTTTCTGATGAAGAATATTCATTTACTACGGAGAATTGTCGAACGAGTGACATTCAAAGTATTTTCCAACGAAGTTTTTGAAATGTCTAAGCGGTCATACTTAAAATAGCATCCTCGAAGATGGTACGAAGCTGAGCTCAACCATTCAACGTTATGGTGGAAGACTCATTTTGTTCTGGCGGACCATCAGCTTCCTCAACTAAATGAACTAATTTACTTATCATAAAGTATCAACACAAGAAGCTCTGGCATGCTTAACAGGAACCTTTTATGAAACACTCGATAATGCCTCTCGCTATGTATGTCTCTTGATTTGGCGAAGGTCTTTGATTCGGTGTATCACGAAATCTTGTTGGGTCGTCTGGCTAAGATTGTTGTGACTGAATCGAGTTTCAATTTATTTAAGAGCTACTGAACCAACAGGTAATAAGTGATCAGAGTCAATAACAAGCATGGTGATAAAAACTTTATAAGATAAGGAATACTCCAAGGGATCATTCTAGGACCCATTCTCTTCACACTATATATTAACGAGTTGGAATTGAATACGAAGAGGCAGATTCTTTGGCAACAGACTTGGAAATCAACGAAATATTGAAGTAAGTCCAGAAAGCTTCCGTATGTCACTGAAAAGACAAAAGGCTACATATCAAGGAAACCAAAAAAATCCCTATAATGACACCTTTACAAAAGGAACGAAGGATGGAATTTTGTCAACGTTTTCAAGAAGATAATTTCAATAATGTCTTTATATCTGAAGAAAGTTGTTTCCAACTTGGTGAAAATCACTTAAAAATCCTATCAAAACAACCTATTACCGTTCAAATTTCCCACAAAAATAATGGTTTGGGGAGCAATATCTCAGCGTGATGCTACGCCTCTCTGTATAGTTGATGGTATCGTTAATAGTGAAAAGCTATTGTATTGTGGCATTTTAAACGATTTTCTCCATGAAACGGCGCACGCTTTATTCCCAGAGGGGTGGCGTTTTCAGCAGGATAATGCAAGATGGCATACTTGGACCTATAATCAAGCTTGGATGCAAGAACACCAAGTGACAATCATTTCATGGCCAGCAGCTTCACCAGACCTTAGTCCCATTGGAAACATATAGGGACTAATGAAGATTGAAGTTAAACGAGCAGCACCACGAAATTAAGATGATTTAATTCCTGGAGTACCATCACTGAAAGTTATGTGGGTGATCTAGTTTCGGTTGTACCTCGACGTTTAGTCAAGTGTTTACAGTTAAATGGAGGTTGTATAAGTAAATAAGATGAATATTTTGTTATAATTTTCTAATGCTAGAATTAAAAATATAAACTAAATAATTACAATTGAGCTTTGCTTTTTCCGGATACTTTCAAGATGGACTATAGTTAAGTTGGCAAAATAAGAGACCTGGTTTCCACGGTCAAGTTGCTGGGATATCAGGCATATGTTGGTTTTGTATCAATCTCTTGTTGAATCACTGGATATGGCATTATAGCTTAGGGAGATGCATATCAAGAAGGGATTCACAGACTTATCGTTCAACATAAATGAATCCTGAAGAAACTTTTCAAAAAGAAGATCAATTTTCCTATCGAAGAATTGTATAGATCGTCGGGTGTATTGGATATATAAAAATTATATTCTTATACAGTTCTACTTTTTGCCAAGGTGAATTTGGAACATTTCGTGATTGACAGTATGGATACCAGATACGATAAGTTTGTGCTCGCTGCGCCAAGAACTTAACTCTGTTTATTTAGGCGCGATATTTTTAATGAACTTCGAGTTGCAGTTAAAATTGCACTTTTTTCAGTTTAAGAAGAATTTTTTTGTGGTTTTGATAAGTTGATTTGTTTTACATTGTTTTTTTAATGACGCTTGGATGTGCAAATGAATTTAATACTGGTATTATTAAGGAGTACATCTTCAGAGAGAATTTGTAGACTTATTTCAGGTTAGTGAAAGCGTGGACGCTGAAAACGAGTCTGAAAGGATTAGAAATTTAATGCCTAACATGTATTACCACACGTGAATGAAATTGAATTCTGAGAGTATCTACTATTATAGAATCATTGAGTTATAATAACAATTAGTCCTCTTAGATACTGAATGTATACTGGTAGTCAGAGAAGAATACAAAATTAACTATTCACTAGTACATCACAAACTTATTCGTTAACTGAGTAATAACAATGATCTAACAAAAAGGCTATAGCAACGTTCTTAAATTCATTAAGAGATGGAATACAATGTGGAAAATGGTTCAGGTTTCATGCACGTACATAGGGAGCTATTTCAAACTTGATTTATGTTTGGGGATATAGATATGTGTAATGTTTACTCACTTCTGGTTTTATAACTATGAAAGCTAGATAACTTTACACTATTACTCTCGTGTTCTTTTACGGATAAAGTTTTTCATAAACAAGGGTCTACAGTGCAAGAGAGGAGGTATTTTGTATATCATTTAATAGATGCGTTTCTGTAATATCAAAGTCCTACCAACATTTGAGCCAAACTTTAATAAACACTAAAAAGAGATTCTAATGGAAATGAATTCTTCACCTTATTTAAGGCGTAATTAGGACTTTTCAGTTGTTTGCACAAGGATTCAATATGTGTACACAATTTCCAATTTTTATGACAAATTATCAACATACGATCCTGGGAACTGTAAAATGGAGGCACCATTTTGCTCTTTTCCCCCTTCAGACAATTATTTCGAATATTACTCCCTGTGATTTATGAGAAATCAGTCTTAATTATCCTGAACTAAAATCTACCTGAAAGCAATAACTGAAGGGGAGTTGAATTGTCTTGCTGCTCGATTCCAAACGTTCATTATTCGAAAATAATAAACCCAAACGGGCTCATTTCTGATTAAAAAAGATCGGCTGCGAAGAAGCCGAGCGGAATTCAGAAAATTAAATGATTTAGGGCTGAAGAACTTCGCTCGATGGTCCTACGAGTAAGTCAGTAAACGATAATTATTAAATGATCTAATTTGTGGGGCTTTGCAAGTTTTCATTAAAGAACTGGGTAATATTGGGAATCTTGACAGAGCGTCCAAGTTTTGTACGGAAGTTCATTCAAGTTCATACAGTATTTTTCAATTAACTAGCCTCGGCTCAGAATGGTTCGTGCAAACATTGCATAGTGAGATTTGAGACTTGACCTGGGCGTTTTCCCTTTGCGCTTAGGTTTGATTACTTTTCATAGAAGTCGAATATTTTCTGAGTTCGTTATATGTATCTTCATTAAGTAAGAAACTATTCAGAGGAGGTCATAGTCTACATACTTGCAAATTCTTCTCGAATAATAAGTTTATTGATTGATGTTGTTTTAGTTAGTTAGTTTTTATGCGAGCGTAGATATTCCGCATTAATTTTCAGCGTTTGGTGTGTTTCCGGTTCAAATTATTATTAGGAGTATTTGTGCTGAAACATAATGACATACTGTGCTTCCATTTGTTGAGTTAACTAAAGTATATAAAAGCTTGGGGAAAATATCCGGAAAGGTCCGTACTATATGCCAGATATATTAAAGCTTGCCATCCAAGCTCCCGAGTTTTTGGTTAGTCTGTGTTGCCTGGCGTTGTCCTGATGAAACGGAACACCTCTTTGTTGGTCAATTCTGACCGTTTCTGGTCAATCGCTAGCTTCAAATGGTTCAGTTGTTGACAGCTAAAATACGAATGTAGTGTTTGGACCAATGGATGCACCTCGTAATAAATTATTGCTTTCCAGTCTCACCAAATGCACAGTAGAACCGTTTAAGCTGCTTCACTGCGCATTGACCATGCTAGTTTTCCCACAATATTGTCATATGCGATCTCCAGTTCAAGAAATGGCTCAATTTTATTCCGTTTGGTCTAGTCTTAACAGATAGAAATTCGATTCATCAGGTTTTTTGAGGTTTATTGGTGTGGCACCCAAACATTCAGCTTTATTTGTGCATAAATGATTTGAAACTATTTTATGATCGATCTTTAACTCCTGGGCGATGCTACGACTACTAACATGCTGGTTAACTTCGTTTATTTCTGTGATTTTATCGACATTTTTGACGACGTGCCTATCCGTGCGAGGTGCATCTTTAACATCAAATATATCTGGGAACTGAGTCGACGAAATTAAAATTACACGTAATTAGCTGTTACAGTATCGCGACCGTGAACACCATTCACAATTTCAGCCATTTGAACTGCATTTTCGCCTTTAACCTTTATCCATTTTTAACACCCTGTAACTCATGAACGAAAGCATCAAACAAGAAACAGCAGAAGAATTTTTTTAGTGTGGAATGTCATCTTGAAAACCGGCATAAATCTGAAATGGTTTGATCGATACTTTACGAGATATCGATGACGGCAGCCATCTACCAAAAAAATAATGGATTTCTTTTTCCCAACCTATTATTCAGTCGAGAATGTGCCCAGAACTATTCATAAGAAAATCCCCCATATTGTCAAGATTTATCTGGAACTGTCCTTCATACTGACGCGGAGTTTGAACGTCATCTTCAATTTAATTTGCTTAAAGTGTTCCGTTTCATTAGTGTATTTCTCAATTCTTTTAATGGATAAAAATATCGAACAGAGAATTTGCAGTACAATGAAATACTTTGAAGGAAAAATTTTTTCTGGTCATATTCAAGTTTGTTATTTATCGACACTTTCGCTAATGATAAACAACACTTGACAGTTGATGATTTTTATCAAGAGGTATACACAAATCACCAAGCAACAAACTCTCCAATCATAATTGAGAAATCTTGTCGACACAATCCGTAGTGGAAAAAATTAGTAGATGTATATGATGAACATGATTTGAGTCGAAGTAATATACTATAGTGAAAATTTTCAGTCTTCTTCGGTACTTGATGGAATATACTATTAATTGAATACAATGCTTAGTTGGAATGTAGAATTTCGATATCGGCCTGGTCTTCAAAGGTTATTTTACATTACATCCCAGACCTGCATAGATTCAAATACTTCACACTCCAGAAATCCTGAAATCATGCAGAATTCAAATGGGAATCGGTACATTTAATATTAGGCATAACCGAATATTCACAAATACTGTTTCCATAGCAGTGCAAGTCTGAACAAAATAGGAAACAGCTTCGATAATACAGAAAGGCCTGAATGTGAGTAATTTTCAATATGAGATAGAACGCATCAAAATGAACAGCTACTTCACAAACATCAGCTATATAATATAAAAGTCGAAATAAAAACGGTGCGGCCTTTCGAAACTGCCAATAATTTTCTATGCGGAGTAGCATTTCAGTCATTCTATCTGAAATTCCAACATATCAGACGAGAAGACCATTTTCATAAATTTCCTGGATGATTGCTGTAAACCAATGACTTAATGTTACCCCAAATAAAGAAGTCCAATGGAGTTAAATCGCAAAAACGGACCATTTCTTGAAACAATCGAATCACCGAATTTTGTTTTCAATAAAGTCATTGTGTCAAATTAAACGATCTGTTGGTTTGAGTTCTTCGGTTAAAACAATTTTGTATGGATGTAAAACAAAGGTATTTTCGTAAAATTCGCCACAAAGACGTCTGGCAGATGCCTCCTAGTTCTTGTGAACATCGAGAAATCGCTAAATATTGGTCTTCACGAACACTTTCACGTACGGCGGCAATATTCTCTTAACATCTTGCATTTCTTTGTCTCACTGGCACTGTAACATCATGAAGTGAAAAATTTGTTTCAAACTTCTTCACTAAACGTTCAACTGTTCTTTCATCCGGACGATGATAACAACCAAAAATTGGAGTTAAAGTACGTAAAACAGATCGCTATTTTTCATAATAAATAGAACACTTTATGTTTGAAACATTCTTGTATATTTATTGTCCATGAGAACTGGCCGATGGATAGAAGAAAAAAAGAGACTGCTGATAATATAGAAGGAAAACGAATTGATCCGAAAACGTTTAGTTTAATAACCTCCATCAAACTCGACTCTATTTGAAGTTCCAAGAATAGGTACACGGTAATGTACACAATTAAACATCTGTGAGAATGGTGAATGTAGGAAGTCAATAAACCCACGTTATTTATGTGCTATTAATATTGAATGCTTTATGTTTGATAAACGTGCAGATGACTTGCTCCAGAATATACTTTCGTAACGGAGATCTGCTTCTTTCCACTAATAGTCTCATTTACTTTGAACGGTGGCCAAGCAATAGTTGCAAAATAATCTTGACTTAAGTGATAATTTAAAATTTGTGGAATATTTTGGGAAGCACTTGTTCAGAAGTAGGGAGAATTGTAATTCAGTTTTGCTTCACTAGAGTTAACTTCATGAAAATCATACCAGAAAGGGCTGTGGGCCAAAAACTTGAATATAATGGGCATTATTTCTAGAAACGTCAAGTGGTCTTAAGAAATGCATAAGGTAATAGTGCAAGCCGGAGAAATTCTGTTATCTTCAATAATTCATCTAGGCAACTTACAACAAAGTACTTTAAATCATACTGAACAATGCGCCAAGTAGGGTACTGCAATATAAGTATAAAACTTTTAATGGACTGTCGGATTTAGGAAATTTTGTAATAAATTTTGATACCTGGCCTAGCCAATTTCTAGTTCTATCAAAATTGAAAATTGATAAGCAAAGTTTAATATAATTGAAATTTTACCACTAATAGAAATTTAATCTTTAGTCACTGAACTGAACTGATATATGTGCTTAGGTTGAATGAAGCAGATGTTATCAAGTACACCTGAGCAAATAAGATGATAAACAGTACTAGACAAGGCGTCTGCATGTTGGATATAGCAAATTAAATATTACAGAAGTACTCACGTTTTGTAGCAGTTTTAGCATTCTGGTACATAAAGTTACAACAGATATTAATAATCGATTTTCCTACTTTTTAACTTGATTTTCCAGTCCAAACTCTACGCCACAAATTCAAAGTGCCTAGGTTATTTTTTTCGAAAAGTTATCTTGTAATATTCTCAAGCACAAGTTTGATTTAGTTATCAATTGCTGAATTACAGACATTTGGATAATATGAATTACAGACATTTGGTTCTGCTGCTTTGATACCAAATCTTAAGTTTTATTTACTTTGTTACCCAGTCTGCTTTCATGGACAATTCGATAAAAAATTGCATATGCACTATTTTAACAGATTTTATTATATTTATTTTAGTGTGCTTTTCTTCCAGAGTCCATATTTTGCCTCAACTAATATAATTTATATTAATTGATTGTCTTGAATTATACAAGACGCACATTCATCTTGATTTCAAAAACAAAGAACTCTTTATTTTCCGCTATTTTCATTATTTTAACAATAACTGTTTCGTCTTCATATGCATCATGCTACTAGACATATTTTGACAATTATATGGATTTCTTCAAAAAAATGAATACATCTCTGTCTGATCACTAACATAATTTATTTTTATTTTGTCTGTTGATCTCTGAAGTTCTTATAAGACCTTCATGAGTTGCTAGAAACAGTAGAATATTTGTGATTGGTTGTTACTCAACACAATATAATAATTCATTCAACTTCAATAGCAGAAAAAATTGAAAAAGTTACTATATATTCAAATGGGAACAAAAATTATAATTTGTTCTAAATAAATAAGAAGAGCACCCAGATACAATGAATACAATTTATACTAAGATCAGGAGTTTATTAATTAACCTCTTGAATTACTTTATTTATATAATTGGCAAACAGGAAAATCATTCTAGTTCTAGAAAATGTCAATTGAACACGAAAAAAGTTATTATGTATTAATACCAAACAAAATTCAACACATTGATTTATTTTAGAGAACAGATATGATAAAGAACAAATTGGGTGTTTTTTTTAGAGTGATAAAACTTTCGATAGGGATAACTGTGATTTGACAGAAAGTATTAGAAGTTCAATTAAGTTTCCGCCGTTTTTTAACACAAATTAAATATTTATTATAGAAGAACGGTAATATAAATTTATTTAAAATATTGCCCATCACTTGCAACCACTTTTTCCTATCTCTCAGGCAGCATTCGAATCCCACTTCTGAAGAACTCTTGTCTTTTGTGGCTATCCACGAATCAACCCAATTTTTGGTATCCTCATAAGATGTGAACCGCTGCGCCGTCAGAGCATGTGCCATGGACAAGAACAGGTGATAAGCGGACGGTGCAATGTCTGGTGAATACGGCGGGTGGGGTAACACTTCCCAATCAAGTGTTTCCAAGTACTTTTTCACGGGAGCCGCAACATGTGGACGAGCATTGTCATGCAGAAGAATAATTTTTTCGATTGAGACGATGTGAGACTGCTTGCTGAGTGACTTCTAATGTTAGAGCAAGTTCTTTTTGTGTTTGAGATGAATCTTCCTCCAATAATTCCTCCAATTCTGCATCCTCGTAAATTTTTGGCCTTCCACTGCAATCTTTGTCTTCTACGTCGAAATAACCGTTTTTAAACTTTTGAAACTCTTCTCGACACGTTCTCTCACTCAAAGCACCCTCACCATATGCTTCTACGAGCAATTGATGCGTCTCAGCAGCAGATTTCTTCAAATTAAAGAAGAAAACTAATATTTCCCGCAAATGACGCTTACTTGGCTCAAATTTTGACATTTTCAACTTATAAAAATTATATTTTACCAACATAAAATCAATGATATTAATAGGTTATGTTGTTCTTGAATGTCCAAACTATTTTTTAAGCCGGTTATCATCTGCGAAAGCTAACCGAAACTCCGTGCCGCGCCATCTAAAATAAAACGGCGGAAACTTATTTGTACTCCTAATAGAAGCCATGTTGTTTTGACATTTCTGTTCAGTAAGCAATGACAAATTATCATCGAAAGACTCACGCCGCAACAACGTTTACAAATTGTTGAAATTTATTTTCAAAATCAGTGTTCTATTCTCAAAACTTATAGAGCACTTCGTTAAATTTATGGTTTACAAAATCATCCATCAGAGCAGCTTATTCGTCGAGCTATCGATAGATTTCGGACAACATTTTCTCTACTCGATGCAACAACAAGCCAAAGAACTGTACGTACAGAAGAAAATATCGCTGCTGTAAGTCATAGTGTTAATGATGTTCCAGATTTGTCTATTCGTCGACGTTCACAACAAGTTGGTCACTGTGCATCCACCACATCGAAAATTTTGCGTAAAGATCTTGATCTACACCCATACAAGATCTAAATGGTTCAAGAACTAAAGCCACTTGACCATAATAAGCGTCGTTTTTTTGCTGATATATTGATCTAGCGAATATAATAAGAAAAATTACTTTTTTAATCGATGGGCGTCGCCACTTTTCCAAGAAATACCATTTGAAATAATTGAATTCGTTCACAAAGGCCAGGAAATTAATGGAAATGTTAACCGTATGAATCACTAAAAGCTCTCTTAACTGACATAAGAGTGAAACTCAAGAGGTAGTTAATTAAACGAACGACTTGGCGGCCATTAAAATCGATTTATGACTCCGAAATTTCCCGGAATCCCAAGGAGAAACTTTCCGAATATGTTTCATCAACTCCGATAATCTACTGGAATCAGCCCCGTTGGAAGGTTCATTATCTCTGGTGGAAAAAAATCGGACAAGTTCATCAATCAGAGCCGGCAAATTACCGAATATTCAAAATGGGATCCATTTATTATTCTTGTTGCGAAGTTGTTATTTTTCATTCCAAGTTGACGTGGACCGATTAAACTGATTTTATGAGTTCTGAAGCGACTTAAAACGCTATCGAATCGATGTTCGACGTTAGAGGAGCTGATTTTATTCACAAATTAAAGTGCCTCCGGAAATTACCAACGGTCCGCGATTTGAGGACGGTTTTAGCCTGAGGGGTTTCCGAGCCAGATTCCTCATTCCTTCTGCTTTGATTGACCCAAGAACTTTCATCATGACTGCACTGTCCCAGAATTTTTTGTGATATTAATTATTGGGGTAATGTCGGAATTGGATTGGCTTTGGGAAAATAAGCTGCCTCATAACGGGAGCTTAGAATATTATATTAAATTTCGTTAAATAAGAACTGTTGTGAAGTAAACGGAGCTTATATGGTGACAAAAATTGTTTAAGTGTTGAATAAGTTTAGTATTGAAAACGAAACAACAATGTAACAGATATAAATTAAATATATCGGGTGTTTTTTCAGGGTGATAGAACTTTCGATAGGGATAACTGTGATTTGACAGAAGATAAAAGCCATGTTTTTTTGACATTTCTGTTCAGTAAGCATTGACAAATTATCATGGAAAGACTCACGCCGCAACAACGTTTACAAATTGTTGAAATTTATTTTCAAAATCAGTGTTCTATTCGCCAAACTTATAGAGCACTTCGTTAAATTTGTGGTTTACATAATCGTCCATCAAAGCATTATTCGTCGAACTATCGACAGACTTCGGACAACCTTTTTTCTACTCGATGCAACAACAATAACAAGACAAAGAACTGTAAGTACAGAAGAAAATATCGCTGCTGTTAGTCATAGTGTTAATGATGATCCAGATTTGTCTATTCGTCGACGTTCACAACAAGTTGGACTCTGTGCATCCACCACATAGAAAATTTTGCGTAAAGATCTTGGTCTATACCCATACAAGATCCAACTGGTTCAAGAACTAAAGCCACTTGACTATAATAAGCGTCGTTTGTTTGCTGATTGTGCCTCAGAACAGCTTGAATTTGATCCACTTTTTTATCGTGCAATTGTGTTTAGTGATGAAGCTTATTTCTGATTGAATGGCTACGTGAACAAGCAAAATTGCCGTATATGGAGTGAAAAAAATCCTCAAGAAGTTCTGCAGGTTCCATTGCATCCTGAAAAATGCACTGTATGGTGTGCTTTACATGCTGGAGGCATCATCGGTCCATATTTCTTCAAAAACGATGCTGGAGTCAATGTTACAGTGAATGGTGCTCGTTACAGATCGATGATCAATGATTATTTGTTTCAAAATTTGAATGGTATCGACCCAGAAGTGTTTTGGTTCCAACAAGATGGTGCTACACCACATGCTGCTACCGTACCAAATGATTTATTGAAAGAATGATTTGGCGATAACATTATTTCGAGAAATGGTCCAATTAATTGGCCTCCAAGATCATGCGACATAACTCCACTGGATTATTTTTTTGGGTCATTGGTCATTGGTTTATGCTGATAAGCCAGAAACAATAGACGCTTTGGAAGCCAACATAACTCGTGTTATTGATGGAATAAGGCCTGAATTACTCGAAAAAGTGGTCCAAAATTGATCTGGTGGTCGAATGCGGTTCCTCAGAGCTGGTCGTAGTGGACATATGCCGGAAATAATTTTTAAAACATAAATGTCATAAAAAGTCCCATCCCTTGCCAGAGAAAATCTTATTTGCTCCCATCACTCCAAATAGAATTGAAAATTTGACATATTATTTTCTCACTGTGTATACGTCTGGTGTTTCATGTGCAGTAATTTGAAACTATAATAATTTACCTTTTCAACCCCCATAGCCTTTTGTTCATTTTAGTTTTCGTGTATTACATTAATATCTCTTACACTTTTGGGACAGTTCATTAACATTCAGAGCTGTGTGAATGTGACAAACAATAGCTGACTTTCCTGAAGTTTCTTGCTGCAAAATGATACACGCATGTTAGAATTTATATAATGCACGATGGAACAAATGGAACAAGTAGAAAATTTCTCCAAAATTGAATTATTTTCAGCTTATGCGTTTCGAATAAGAAAGAAAATATTCAACGTAAATTAAAATTCCGCTTCCAAATTTACAAATGTTTGCTTCTTTCTCCTTTATCTCCAAATGTTGCTTCATTTTTACACAAACTCTGAAAATTTGCACGAGTGTTACGATAAATATAATTCAGCGTGTTGAGTATCAGCGCAGATCGATTATGTGTCCATAGAAAAACTTAAAAGTTAAATCGAAACGAGAAACCTGATGATGTTTGGGTTTCATGAAATTTTTCTCACATTTTATTCCGTTAATTATTGAGATGAAAGGATCTCCGAAATCTTAGATAGAAAAATTTGTACGGCCTCAGTTCAAAACAATTACGGATTAAATGTTTATTATTTCAAAAGATTGATTTAATTTTATTTCCACCCTTCTATTAAATGCACCAAAAACTGATACCGATATCAAAAGTAATAAAACAAGAGAGATATTTCATTATCTGACTCCTTACACGAACAATAGAGTCATCAAAAGAAATAGTGTAAACTAAGTGTTAAATTCATTAGCTTATTGAAAGCTGTCCAGATAAGTGTTAAAGGAATCCATTAACGCTTATCAGGTTCTTCTTCAAAGGAACCAAGACAGGTAGGTTTCAACGAATGCCTTTGCGGTAAGTAAATAGTTTTTAATTTTATAATAGAATAAGGTATGTTGATAGTTGGCCAAATTATAGTTTTCTTTTCATATCTCATAGACTGGAAAATTGAAAAAGAAAATTAATTGATAATTGCGTGCTCTTTCATAGTTATAATGATTTATGTTTGTTTCAACTCATAAAATTGCTGTTCTACTTGATTTATTGAATATGAGTTATAAACAAGAATGTAAAATTCTTAAATGCATATAACTTAAATTTCGATATGAGTAGCATCTAAAAATGGAATCTTAAAACTCTTCAATTCGCTCTTTAGATAATTTCTCCGAAACTAATAAAGATTATATAAATATAATGCAGTAGATATCCCCGCGTATAAAAACTTATTTCACAGTACAATTTCCCAAATTGTCTAGAAATTCAAACTATATAGTACAGAAGTTTTGTGCTCGCAAATGGGCGGTTTTCTGGTCTAATTTGTTATCGTTCAAAAATTGGTATAAAGCAAGTCGGCAAACTTGGGATATCCAATTAAGAAACTTAAATTAGTCCTGATTTACTTACAGACATCGAGTTATAGAACTATCCTTACTTCCTGCCTAAAAATTCCACAGTCATCGAAGAATCCAGATAACGAATAACAAATTTTATAGACTGCCATGCTTTCCTGCTCCCATCATGAAAACTTTTGAAAATTAATCCGGATTTAAAGGAATCTTCAATTTTTTATCATTTTTCATGCAGAAAATTATCAGATTTTTATTCTGAAAAATCAAATCTGCTTGTTGGCAGTATAACGCGGTATATCCAAGTATTTATAGTTTTTAATATATAAACTCCAAAATTATTCTGCCGTTGTTTTTGTCTTTTGCATTAAAAAGGAGGTTGGAAATTTTATATGAGGGTATGAAGGCTGCTTCTCCCAAAAACTAGCTCAAATATTTTCAAAACCTAACATAAAAACAGCTTTCACACCCTCACATAAAATTTTCAACCTCTTTTTTAATGCAGAGGACAAAAAGAATCGGCTGATTAATTCTTGAGTTTATGAATGAAGTTGTCAACAGTGCACCAGCGTACATATAGGACAAACCGAAAGATCTTTCTAAAGAAGGTTCAAAGAACATCAATCTTCATTTAGGAACCAGAAAGATAATTCTAATTTTGCGAAACACATTTTCGAAACCAATCATATCTTCTCAGAATCGGACTAGCTTCAAATATTGCACCTGGAAGCGAAAGGAAAAAAAACTAGAAACCCTGGGATCCATAGAAATTTTTAAGCTCAAGCAGTTTTAGAAATGAACTTATTAAATGAGCAGACGGACATTTGACACACCCTACTTCTCGAAGTTTTGCACAAGCTGAGGTCTTTAACGAATACATATAACAGTTGAGACACAATTTCTTTTATTCAACTTAAAAATGTAGTAAACACTATGAAGCTCGAGTCAGTGTATTTCAGTTAATGAAAAGTGATAGAAAACTGAGTTATTTGTTATTTCATTCCACTTTATTTTAACTACGAAAATTTGTTTCTGGAATATGGTATACAACATCAAACCTATTGAAGAAAAAAGTTTAAATGAATCCTCAATATTCACGAATGAGTTTTGTTCAGTTTCTGTTCTTCCGTCTCTCTCTAGATTTGACAAATCTAGATTGGTAATTTCCAAGGAAGGCCATGTTGGAGGAAGAAGAAGAATTTATTCCAGCTACATCGAATGGATCGCAGGAGTTGGGAACTGATTTCAAAAGTCACGAACCTTGAATTTGTTAGTTGGTGGGAAATTGAAAAAAGAAAAACATGCCATGCACACAGGTTGGAACCTATTTGGTATTCCGTATGCCAAACTGAAGAGAACAATTACATATTCTTTTCATCTCCTAGCCAAGTTACGGGACGTGCGTGTAACTATAATCAAATTCGAAGTTTTCGAAGTTTGTTCTACGTGAATCGCTCGCCAGAAAGAACATTATTCAGTTGACATTTGTGCTGCAATCTAGTATGTCTGCGTGTTTCTGCAAATCGGCGAAGATCTTATTGCTTTGCTTGTTGGAATATCATCTGAAATTTCCCCGGACATCACTTAAAGCCATTTTGTTTTTAAGATTAGAACATAGATTCCACATGTAATCAGTTGCATGTTGAACTCTATGTTCTTAGATTGAATTAGCATTTTAGATTAGTTCTTTCATTTTGAGCATCATGCTTGGTGAGTTTGTATTGGAATAGTTTTCTAAAATATGAATTGAAGATTCTTTTGATAAGATGAAACATTTTGGAGCACACTTATTTAATATCTTTTCTCTTGAGAATTTTACTTCAAAAAATTATAGGGATAGTAGCAGAAACAATTTTAAGCGCTACGCCATAGAAATAGAAAGAAAGAATGTACATATTTCTGCGGTAGCGCTGTTAATGTAGGGTTAGAATTTAGAAACGGATTGTTATTGTTTTCCTATATGTTTGTCATACCATAGTACTACAAACTACGTTATTAGTATTACTTGTGTGTGTGCAAAATGGAAGGCGTTTTCAAACGGTAAATTTCAACTGTTATCCCTTTAACAATGCTGTATTGTTGCATGAAGTCGTAGACAACATAATAACTGTACTATGCAAGGTCCGATTTATTCCTTTTAATGGGTGGATCAATTTTTGGTCAATTTTAAAATTATATCACTTGATAAAAGTAAACAATAATTGATTTACAAAAATCGAGAAATCAACTTTATCTATGATTTAGCAGCGATTCTGGGTTAGATCAGAGCACAAAATGTTTTGTGGAACCCAATTTGTACTTGATCGATGATAAACAGAGGTTAAATAATATTTAAATAAAGTTATTCTGATTTTCACAAGTTTTTATTGTTATGTTTACAACAATCGTTTCGCTATCACAGTAGCATCATCAGGCAGGTTTACATTTTGAATAACTAAGCATGTTTCCGAAATCCGTATTATATTACAGTAACTACAATAAATTTTTATTGATCACTATAACCCAAAAAAGGGTCTCTGCAAATTCCAGCTTATCTGAATATATTTAACAGAGGTGAGTTATTTAAATCTAATTGTTCATTAAGTAGTATTCCAATTTTATTGTGTTTATTTATCTCTAGGGATTTTAACAGGTTTAAGGCATAACTTTTACTTTCTATATGTAGAATTTCAAAATTATGGTTGAAAGTATGTCCTGTTTCTAACAAATTGTTAAAATATGTGGAGTTACTTTTATTATTGAGGAAACTCTTCAAATGTTCACAAATTCTATGTCGAAAAGTTCGAATATTTAAATATATTAAATATTTCAAATAAATTATATTCTTTGAGAAATCCTTTAAGTGTGTTCATGTTTTTTAAAAGGCAATAGGTGTTCTTAAAGGTAAGACCAGAAACAAAATTTTGTCTCCTTTAAATATTCATTTATTAATTTTAATATCTTTCGTATATCTGTTGGTTTATTTATTCCATTTGACATTATATATTGAGTTTTGATTATATACGTCTATTAAATGTAAGCGGTGCTTGTTTTAGACATTAATTTAATTCTAAAAGTTTTTTGAATGAAAATTTTTTTGAAATTGAAATTGTAGAAGATAAACAGATTTCAATTTGTTTTAATATTCAAATTTTGTTATATTTCTTCCATCAAGTAAAAAGCCTTTCTATTTTATTTTATATATAATATATAATTATATTTTGGCTTCAATAAATCTCATTATGGAATGTCAATGAATTTAAATAAGCCTTAAAAATAACTCACACTGTTCTTTGATTTTGTTAGAACAAAGATCAATCTTGAATTATAAAGTTGATCTGTGTTTCGAAGCATTAGTCCTTTTACACGTGTTGAGGTGGATATAGGTTAGTTTTTTGATTTTGATATTTGGAATATTATTGAGGGCTGAAGAAGGAATTGCTTAGAATTATATTTGTTTTTTGAATATATAGTGCATGTTTTTAGTGATTTCTGAATTAACTTATTCGAATATTTGAATATATTAAATATTTCAAATAAATTATATTCTTTGAGAAGTGTTCATGTTTTTAAAAGGCAATTGGTGTTCTTAAAGGTAAGACCAGAAACAAAATTTTGTCTCCTTTAAATATTTATTTATTAATTTTAATAACTTTCGTATATCTGTTGGTTTATTTATTCCATTTGACATTATATATTGAGTTTTGATTATATACGTCTTTTAAATATAAGCGGTGTTAGTTTTAGACATTAATTTAATTCTTAAAGTTTTTTGAATAAAAATTTTTTTGAAATTAAAATTGTAGAAGATAAACAGATTTCAATTTATTTTAATATTCAAATTTTGTTATATTTCTTCTATCAAGTAAAAAGCCTTTCTATTTTATTTTTATAATACTCTTTTTCACTAACTTAACTGAATAAGTTTCCTTGTAAGATTCTGCTTAATTACTAGTATAAGATTAAAATACTAGCTTCCTGAGTTTCTGAAGGCTACGTCAGCAATTTTATACATTTTTATCTAACTCGTATAAAACATGAACACTAAAATATGCGTAGATCATACAAATTCATTACGCCTTCCTGAGGAATAAATATTCCAACAATACTGCTGAATGAAGCTCAAAGGAATGCCCGGTTAACACGAAGAACACACACTGAATTTACAAAATTATTAGACGGGCTTCAAGAGCATAATATAGATACAAACCAGTAAATCGTACCGTTTTATTTTCACCTCACGTGATTCCAGGTAATGAAAACCCACCGAAGACATGTGTTTATCATGCAAGATTTATCTAACTAGTAACCTGTTGAATACAGAGATGAGCCTCCCCTTTCTTCTGAAGGACTTCCAGGCATGACGGGAATTTTTTATGGATTCACGTCGATCACAAAGGCCTCAAAATGAAAAGCGCCGAAAATCATTTGCCTTCTCTCTTAATCTCATTCGCTGGTTTTATTACTTTTCGGTTTGTCTGAATTTCATTGGTTTTATTTCATGACTTTTCGCTATAAATTAGGCGTAAGTTATTAACGAAAATTGTGAAAACTTGATTGACTTCTGCACCAGTAACAACATGAGGATAAATAACACATTCTTTTCTCATAAGCCTCAACACAAAATAACCTGGCAGAATACTAGAGGACAAAGTTCAACAATAGATTACGTGATATCGAATAGAGTTATACATCCAACGCAGATATTGGATGTTCGTAGTTTAACATCTGCAGAAATTGGATCTGACCATAGATCAGTACTGTGTAAATTGAGGCTTAAAATACATTATAAAAAGAAACATCCTCCGAACATCAAAAGGAAATTCAACATTGAATCAATAAATGATGAAACAACTAAGAACTTATATAAGAGTATACTTGCAGAAAAGATCAAAGATAACCCAATCAAACTTACAGATAATGTCGAAGAAATCTGGGATAGAATCAGAGGAAATATAAGTAAATCGGCTGAGGAGGCTCTGGGCTATAGAGAAGTGAACACAAACTTGAAACCGTCTCTTAAGCATTGGTATACACCTGAACTGAAATCACTGGCAGCTGAAAAACGACAGGCTTACCTCCGATATAGAAATAACCGGTCGGACACAGAACGTATTCTATATAAAGAAATAAGAAATAGGGTAAACGCTAACATAAGAGAAATGAAAAACGAATATTGGAGAAGATTTACGGTGGATATGGAACACGACATGTATGGGGCACAGAAAAAGGTGAGGAATATGATAAGAAGAAGAAAAAAGGATATAAACGAAAACACACAATCCCGAATAATTTCTGAGCATGAATGGGAAGAACATTTCAAAAGACTTTACACTAACGAAGACCAACCACAACAGCATGATTGTCTTCCCGAAGGTGTATCTGATCAACAAGACAACATCGGTCAAATAATAAGTCCCCAGATGGTGAAAGAAGCGATAGTAAATTTAAAACCGAGAAAAGCCCCAGGTCCGGACAACATTTCCAGCGAACTGATTAAATATGGAGGAGATGCACTACACGAAGAACTCACAAAACTGTTCAACAGAATACTTATGGAGAAGAAGATACCTGGAGATTGGAAAAGAAGTATAACTATACCTATATTCAAAAAAGGGGATAAGAAAAACAAGGACAACTATAGAGGAATAACACTATTGAATTCTATAATGAAACTATTCACTAAAATCACGGAGGGTATAATATCCAGATATTGTAGCATGTCAGAAGAACAGCAAGGTTTCCGTAAGAATAGATCGACAGTAGATGCCATATACATCATTAGGCAGATAGTGGAGAAATCTATCGAATATGCTAAACCAGCATATATGTGTTTTATTGACCTTACTAAAGCCTTCGATAGAGTGAGACTGAATGATGTCCTACAAATAATGAAAAAGAAAGGTATACCAAATAACATAATACGTGTTATTAAAGAACTAAACTCCAACATAACAACACAAATATCAGTGAACGGTAAACTAACCAGGGAGGTACCGATAGCGTCAGGGATAAGACAGGGGGACTCTCTTAGTCCAGTACTCTTCAATTTGGTAATAGATCAAATAATAGAATACGTCAAAGAATCAGCACCAGGATACAGAGTAAATATGGGGAAGATCAAGATAATATGCTATGCTGATGACGCCGTTATAATATCCGAAAATGAAGACGATCTACAAAGACTCTTGTACGCACTCCATACCATAAGTACGCAATTTAACATGAAAATTCCCATTAAAAAATCCAAGACTACCGTAATAAGCAAAGAGCCCGTAAGATGCAAGCTAGTAGTGGAAAATAAACCAATAGAGCAGGTCATGGTCGTTAACTCCCTGGGAATCGAGATATCTGCAAATCAAGATAGAACAAGAGAAGTGAGAAGGCAAGTACAAGGCGAATAGAATTTCAGGAAGCTTGTCGGATGTGATATGGAATAACAAATACATGAGCAAGGAAGCAAAAGTAAGAATATACAAGACCTGTATTCGACCGATCATGACGTACGCCATTGAGACGAGAGCGGATAATAGCAAAACAAAGTCAATTCTTAGAACTGCCGAAATGAGAGTACTCCGAAGAATATCGGGATGTACACTGAGAGATCGTATTCGTAATTCGACAATACGCGGGGAGCATGGAGTGAGCGACATAGTGAGATGGGGACGGACACGTAGAAGAGCATGTGGGAAGAATGTGGGCTCATGATAGAATAGCGAGAATCGCACGAGATGGTATTCCGGAAACCAGGAGGCCTATAGGTCGACCACCTAAAAGGTGGCGCGAATTCTGGATCTCAACATCTAACGAGATGAATGATTGAGTTGGAGAAAACAAACGAGGAAGAAGAAGATTAGGCGTAAGTTTCTCAAACAGTCAATATTCAATTTCATAGCCTTCCTATTGCAAGACTTTTTGGCACGGATTGACTTATACGAGGGATGTTCAATATATTCTTGGCATAGGCTCGAAAGATAAGTCAGAAAATTTTAGAGAAATTCTATGTTTCAATGTAGTCTTCAATACATTTTTTAGATCAAGAAATAAGCTTCTCTAAAATTTGTAAAACATATTCTTCCGGGGTCTCTTCAAAAAAGGTACTAATTGCTACCTTAAGTTCTTCATCGTCGGAAAATCACTTTCCACGAAGATATTTTGTCACATTTGGAAATAGGTAGTATTCACATTCCCGCATAACAGCCTTTGACACGAGGGCCTTATGAACCGGCAGGTTGTCGTTAAGCAGCAACACCCCAGTGAGTTTTCCTCGTCTTTTTCCTTTAATTGCTTCTTTTAAATTACGCAAAGTGGTTGACTATGATGCTGCTGTAATGCTTTCACCCTTTCTAGTGTATTCTGTCAATAAAATATCTTTATATATTATTATTCATTTCGTGAATGTCAAATATTAAGCTACCTTTCTGTCAAAATACGAATGACAATGTTGTTGCCAGAGTCGAAATAACTGGTACTTCAAAATACAAACTCTAGATGGCTCATGTTTTATAACAGACAGTTATGCCGACTTAACAACAAAAAGAATTTCGCCCATCCCTTTATGCTAGCTTTTCAAATGATTAATTCCCGGTATTTCCTTGACAGTATGTATATCGGAATCGAAGCCAAACATTTCATATCGTTTGATTAAAACTTACATCTCTTCTAAAATGGATGCTACATCCGGGATTTATGAACGTTGTCCTTGCATGTACATACGTTCTAGTTACAAACATCTGCTTACACAGAGCAATAAAGCCTGGAAACTTCAGACAAATCCACCCTAAATTCGACTGAAACAATACGCGACTGTTTGCATACGTAGGTATTACGTAATAGTTCAAAGAGAACATGTCGGCCAGAAGTGATTTTACACGATTCTCAACAAGTCGGTAGGATATGAAATCAGTACGGTTGTGCGTCGAACGTTGTTAGTTTCGACGTCGATACATGTATAAAAGTTGTCCTTATGTTTGCAGAACCCCGTTATGTTGTATTTTCCGCCCCATTCCGATGAATGAACTCCCAATTTGCATGTTTGGTCCCTCTCGAAAGGGATTTTAGTGCTATCATGGGACGAGTTGGCTACTGCGATTTGTATTTAAGTATTTTGCATAATTCTCGAATTTCCTCATAACCGAAGATCGATAAAATCTTTCATCTGTCGTATAGGACGGTCCACAGATGAATATTCATTCGCAATTAACTTGCATTTCACTATGCTTTTCTGGGACAGATTAGTAATCCAGAAAAATACTATATAATGGATTTACCTACCTGTTCAAAATACATTGATTTTCTCTGTGTTCTCTATAGTGATTTCACATTTTCTTCTTCTCTCATTCACAACAATGTTGAACAACGTGTGCAGATCATCAAAATTCATCTTTCAAATGAGTGCTCCGTTCCAGAAAAATTTTGCGCATTGTATGATTTTAAACATGACTAAACCGCAATACTGAGTGGAATATTTGACGTTTGGTGGGCAGGTTCAAGCCTACTAGTTTAGCAAAGAATCAAATAATATCCGTAAAACTGAGGAACAACATAGTCTGCTCAAATTTATCAATGCTGTAAGATTGTACGGGATTGTAACAGACCCAAAAAAAAAAAAGATGTAAATGAAACAGACACTTTATACCCACTTTGTGGGGTTGTAAAATATTTTCGACTCCACCTCTCACCGAACTCAGAAATGCTTAGAAGTGGTAAAGTTGAAATCAGTTTAACTGGTATGCGAAACTCCATCTAGTAGTCTTGAGTAAAACTGATTAAATGAACTAAGCCTAGGTTTACTTACCCTTTCAAGATTACTCGAAGCATATACATAATTCCAGCCACCTGGAGTGTTCAATATAATAGCGAAGCTCATAATGAGTGAGCGAAATTATCTGATGAATCCATAATAAGGATGAAACATTTCAGAGATAACTCAATGTACTGCAGAGAGTTTTGCTTTGAGTAGTTGGTTGCATCTAGTGACTTCCAGCCTGATAATTGTTAGAAAGCTGGAGCCAAGTCCCAAAATGATTTGAATTAAATATTGCGGAACTTCATAATGTATTAAAGATTTCCCAGAATAAATTTTGCAGGGTTGACAAATTCAAATATGAATCCGAATGGTAAGTAATAAAGAGATCAGTGTGTCTACTCACGTCAATGAAACTATTGTTGTAAAGGTCAAAAACTCACCTGAAAAAGAATAAAAAGATTAGTTCATTGTTTATGATGAAAAATAAGAATTTTTCGAATTGCAGATAAATTAAAAGTAAAAAGAAATGGTATTGAAAAATTTTAAAAGACAAAGTGTAAATAATGTATTTCTTTTTCCCCAAACTATTACTTCAGTTATTTATTTAAAGTTAAGAGAATGTTTCACACTATACTGGGTGGCCTACTTAAAACAGTTTAGATATTTTGAGACGATGTAATTTTTATTTTTGTATAAGATATAATTAATTAGTAGGCTCAACATATATATGTTTTGAAAAATGTTCTTTCTATTGGTGTTGAAAGACTTTTGAAAGTTAATGTGTAATAAAACACCAAAATTAATTTGCGATGATGGCTGATGAAATCCAGACACGTTGTGCGTTGATTTGAAACAGATGGAGCAGCATACAGAAACAGATAAATCTAAAGAGGTAAAGAATGCGCTGCACTGTTTCCAAAATAAATGGCGTTGAAAGCTATGTGGAACACATTCGTTTATATGGATAAATCATGGGAACGGAGAGCATTCTCTCCTCCAGGCAGACGAATTGTTCGACAATCGAGTATCAATTCATACGAATATTACTACAAACAGATGTGGAATGCCGATAGAAGAGAAAAATGAACTCATCAGGCATATATTCACACATTTGTTCTCACTTTACTGTTCTACAAACCCAATGAAAGTAAGTTCAGACCATTCAATTTGCTAAAAGGTTACTGAATAAGTTATAAACTGAATCTCCGAATGATGGCTCAGTACCATGGGATATAAATCTACATAGTTTATGTTTTTGGTTAGGAACACACTCTGTGGAAACGTTGCGAAAAACTTCGACGAGTGAAGCTCATCAAATATTCAACATTCCTGTATTCTAAGGGGATATTTCCGAACACTTCTCACAAAATATTCGAGAAGTATTGATTTGGTTGGTTACAAATGAAATAAAGAACAGTAAATTATATGCATATATACCAGAAATCGAATCGACAAATTCGTGAATTTATATGTTTTCTGGTAGGGTGCAAAATTTTCTGAGATTATTCCTTGAAAATCATATTATAGGATGTTTTCGAAGATGTTTATATTTTGAAGGTATTAGATAGAACAGTAATAGTGGAGGAAGGTTGCTTTGTCTGAGATGCCAATGTATGTTCACAGAAGAAAACTGAACTACCACCTTGTCAACCATAGACTTATTATCCTAATACGTCTATGCTGTCAACTATCTATGATCCTCTGTAGACGCAAGCCTTACAGATGATAGCGCCATTAGTATGTTACCTCACGTAGGCATCGCTTAGATACGTGTACGTAGTTTTAGATGTATAACAAGATGTGGTTTAAATGTGTACTGAAAGAAGTAAAGAAAGAGTTTTACAAAATCAACTGTGTTTCAAATATTCATGAGTACCTTAGCAAATAGAAAAACACTCAACTGATAATTTAAATAGAATAAGTACAAAAATCATGAGAATATTGATTAATATGTGTGATTCGATTATATTATGCTCGGCAAAACGGATTTGATGGTCAACTTCTTACTTCAAGGTTGAAATCAACTTATTAGATATATTTCTTAAGTAGTCCATTTAGCGAAAATCGAATGACTATCAAACACAGAATAGAGGTAGACCTTCTGTTTTCTATGGTACTAACGCCATTATTCGATTTTTTTACTGAAGATTAATTGGCTCGTGCTTTCAGATTCTTGGAGCAATGCAACCTAAGCAATATGTCACTTCCTTTCGATAAGATTGCATCGATAAAATGAATTTTCAATTGATTTTGTGGAAGCTATTACTCCAGACAGTTTTATAGACTTCCCACAAGTTGAGCAATGTTGTCAAGACATTCAATACTATCATTTAACAAACAACCAGCTGCCAGTAACGGATTTCCGAGGTAGAAGCTAGTTTGTTTTTTGAGATATATTATATTGCATTTACTTTTGTTGAAATGTATTAGGTTTCCTGATGGGAATGATGTATGTTTAAAACGTTTTGAAAGCCATATTTAGAATAATTGAAATGTCAATATCTGTCAGTTATGTTAAGCATAGTTCGATAATACATTATTTTCAAGAAAATACTTGGAATATCATTTAAAAAGCTCGTTTAAAGTGATTGTCGAAATTTTTTTATCCTTAAGTTGGCACAACTGTTCTTTATACTCACGCGAATATGTATAATTTAGTTTGTTCAAAGTGTTCGTTTCATTTTCTCGGTTCAACTCAAGTATATATTGTAATTTTATATTGGACAGAAATATCGAACAATGAAAGGTTTTTTAAATATTTCAAATAATCAATCACCATAATTTTCTGAAATATCTGTAAATTTTAATTTAAAGAATCTCTTGAACATCTTTTGAATTAAGTTAAATTAAATATCTTAGAAACACTGTTTTTCAGTTGACATATATTCTATATGTATATATCAGCAGACATATTCGATATGTATTTGTCAGTAGACACATATTCTATGTCTACCAATTTTTAAAATTAAATTAAAAAATTTCTTAGAAACACTTTTTTTAGTAGACATATTTTCTATATGTTTATCATTAAAAAATAAACAGTATTAAAAACATTTATTCAATTTAATATTGAAAAATTTTTGAGAGAATATTTGATTTGAAATTTTTAGGGGTTTCAGAGAATTTTCTGATTAATATTTGAAATATTAAATGTTAAAGGCAAATTATTTTGATTTCTGACTTCTATTAACTGAATTTTTTTGTACACAATATTCTTCAATGTTAAAAATTCAAACAAAATCTTGAAAAATAAGAAAGAATTAGAATTTAAAAAATTACGGAAGGAATTACGCAAAACTGTTGTACATATGTTCAAATATATCTTGAGACATTATAGATTACATCTGATCACGGAAGAAATCAGTTTAATTGGAACATTTTTGAACAAATAAAATAATATAAAATTTTGTCGGTATATATACTGAAAGATATACAATAATGACTATGGATTGTGTATGAAGCCAGAAAATTTATAAAAAATAATCAATATATTATTTGTGTAAGTTCCTTATAGAAATTGTCAGAAAAGAATTGTAGATTGAATATTTACTTCGAAGATTTTTTTCTGAAATGGTATATTTCAAAAGGCATTTTATTCAATTTAATTCTAAAAAGCTGTCATCTATAATATTCAAAAAATGATTGTATTCTGTGTTACACGATATCTTCAGTCAGTGAGGTAGATCCCTGGCCGTTTTCAATTGAATACTGTGAAGATCGTCAGTATTCTCTCAAATATTGCACGGAATTCAACGTGGCGTAGTCAGAAAGATATTTTGAATAAACACTGGACAGTAATGCAAAATAGGGCAAAAACACAGTAACATATTCGCGTTATCTACATGCCCAGCGCAATGAAATGTCCTGTGTAATATAACTCCTGGGTACTTGTTTCACTGTTTTGTTATACTTTATACTTACAAAAAGAAATGAATATTATTTAATATACCCCTCCTCTTCATCCCGTAGGTTTTGATGAATAAAACATTCGGTGAACGAACAGTCCTTAGCATATTCTTCAGAATATCAAGAAATAATCGCTTGTGCAACAAAATGATGAAGAAATTGATAAAATATTAAATATAAGAAAAAACAAATGTTAATTTCCGCTATTTTATTGGTTTACACGACAATTGTTTCATCATACCATGACTTCATCAGGTGAGTATTTAAACTGAGGTATGTATACAATGCAAAACATGACCTTAAATACACAGCTCTGGTACAAAAAATAGAGGGGTGGAAGGAGATGGTTTACAATTAATGAAAAATATTAAGTAAGGGGATCTGTTTAAATCTATTTGATCATTCAATAAATTTTATCTCTTATTTAATCTATTGATCTCTAAAGTTTCTAACAGATTTACTTCCTGACTTATATTAAAATTATGACCAGTCTCTAACAAATGGTTGGCATAAGTTTAATTTGGTTTATTATTAATATAACATTTTCCATGTTCTCGTATTCTTGTTTGGAATGAACGGGCTGTCTGTCCCACATATACACATGGGCAATCACTACATGTTAACTTGTAAACTCCTGATTTTATGTTTTGAGGAATGACGTCTTTATTATTTTTTATTAAGCTGCCTAAAGAATTAATGGTTTTAAAAGATATGTTATAATTTTCTTTAAATATCTAGCAATCTTTTCAGATTTTTGGCCCATGTAAGTTAATGAAATAAATTTTGTTTTGTTTGAATTTTGAAATTTTGGATATATATGTGATATTGCTTTCTTGTAATTTATTTTATCAAGTAAATTATCTACAATTAACGGATTAAAATCGTTATTAAAAGCTATTTGTTTCATGGTTTTATACTCGTTGTCAAAATTTTCTTTTGTCATGGTTATGTTAACCAATCTATAAAGCATACTATTATCAGCTGACAATTGATGGTTTGAAGTATAATGAATCGTACCATCTGTATGTGTAAGATTCCTGTTTATGGAAAAGTCGTGTCTATTACTAATTTTGGTAATTTTTAAATCTAAGAAATTGATGCTATTATGAAGCTGAAGTAAATAATAGCATCAATTTCTTAGATTTAAAAATTACCTACATTAATAATAGACACGACTTCTCCATATACAGGAAATCTACACATACAGATGGTACGATTCATAATACCTCAAACCATCCATTTTCACAAAAATTGTCAGCTTATAATAGTATACTTTAGAGATTGGTTAACATACCCATGACGAAAAAAAATTTTGACAAAGAATATAAAACCATTGAACAAATAGCTTTCAATAATGATTTTAATCCGTTAATTGTAGATAATTCACTTGATAAAATAAATTACAAGAAAGCAATATCACTTGTATATACAAAATTTCAAAATTCAAACGAAACAAAATTCATTTCATTAACGTACACAGGACAAAAATCTGAAAAGATTGCTCGATATTTAAAGAAAAAGTATAACATCTCTTTTAAAACCATTAATTCTTCAGACAGCTTAATAAAAAATAATAAAGACGTCATTCCTAAAAACAACAAATCAGGAGTTTACAAGTTAACATGTAGTGATTGCCCATGTGTATATATGGGACAGACAAGGATACGAGAACATGAAAAATGTTATATTAATAAAAAACCAAATTCAACTTATGCCAACCATTTGTTAGAGACTGGTCATAATTTAATATGAACTATGAAATATTACAAATCGAAAACAAAAGTCAAAAACTAAATCTGTTAGAATCTTTAGAGATCAATAGATTTAATAAAAGACAAATTTTATTGAATGATCAAATAGATTTAAACAGATCCCCTCTACTTAATATTTTTCATTAATTGTAAACCATCCGTTTCCACCCCTCTATTTTTTGTACCAGAGCTGTGTATTTGAGGTCATGTTTTGCATTGTATACCTCAGTTTAAATACTCACCTGAAGTTATGGTATGACGAAACAATTGTCGTGTAAATCAATAAAATAGCGGAAGTTAACATTTGTTTTTTCTTATACTGAAGATGAATTTCCGTCAAGTAGAGACCGGGACTCTCAAAAATAAAATATTATTTTGGAGTCAATTCTGATTTTATACATTCAAAAATGAATCGTCTTCAAATATAATATAAATATATATGAGATTAAATTTTATGTCCAAGAATTATTCATGAAAAAGATACAGAGGATATCATTCTCTAAGTTTTCCAATCGATTTGTTTAGTTGTCAGAGATAAAAATAGAAAATTCACTACAAATAATTCCCCAACATATTTTGTCCCTTTTTCCTTTTTGTCGTGAATGTTCAGGATATGAAGAGTATTTTATCAGATATTGAATTGTTTCATCCGTTACTCTTTGGTAGTCGATCATAATTAAAACAAGTTCTCAGAAACTAATATTACCAAAAATTTATTCCATGCGAAAGATCAACCCCAAAAGCACGTGAAAATGATTATGAAAAAAATTATCTGAAAATTACGAAAGAAAACGAATCTATGTATAATAGATAGCTCTTTCTCTTTAAAGTAATTTTCAGTTTTGAAAATTTTAGTGGAAATGGACAGTTCAACAGTGCTTTTCAATATTTTATTTTATTCGAAAAGAAGCCGATAAATGAGTGAAAGTATAAATCCGACATTATAATATTCTATCGTTCACATGTCACAGTTGTGCTTATGTTTTGGGTATTGTCTATTCAAACCATCCTCCAAACTATCTATCAATGAAAAAATCGTTATACTAAGGACGAAAATCTGAAAGAACTATTGCTAAGGGTAAAGGATAGTTTCCTCAGAGAAAAGAATATGAAAATCGGACCTCATACTAGTAAAATCGTTTTTACGCATAAAGTCCAAATCAGAACGAATTTCTTTGAGGTAGGTAAATAGGTTCTACACCGTCTGGTTCTGGAAAGCTTCTCGATTAAATGGGGGTCCCATTCTCCGAAAATTTCGTACATTCAGGTCTCGACTGGAAAATTCTTCCATTTAGGCCGTTATCGTGCGGATAAATTGGGCGAAAATCTTATAACATTCAAGATAAGATCGTTAAATATTTGCTTAATGGTTGCGTGTTGGTATTGTATACCATAACCTCCAATACAACTATGGTTCACCATTCTATGTCGGTGTCACGAGAAACAAATATTCCAGGATCTCTAACGGTTATTAAATGACTGTTTTGATAAATAACCGGCTACCGGATCGAACGGTTATACAGATTCAAATCTGGAAATAATAACAGACATTTTCCATGTACATGGCAACATATCGAAGAAGGGGAAATTCTCGACTCAAATAAACTACATAGATAACAAACAGCATTGTTGTTAAATAAGTCATTAGGTGATAATTTGAGTTGTTGGACAATTGTGGATAAAAATCTTGTACATATAAAAAAATATGGCCGGGAAAAATGTTTCGTTTCCAACTTTTAATGATGGATATGGTTTCAATAAATAATGTCCTCTATGGATGACACTGGAAGATATTTCCTATTTGAGTTTTCATAATGGATATGGCTTGAATAAATCATGTACCCTTCAGATATAAGTTTTGTGCTTTTAATGATGCTTGTATCTGAAAAGAAACCTTAATAGTTCAAAAGAAATTAGGTAATTCTATTTTAAGCTAGTGATTTTAATCGTTTTCAAAATGCGCTCATATAGATTTCGTCACCTCGTTTCCGCAGAAAAATAAAAAATAAACAGAGTGTTTATCCTACAGGAGGTAGAAGCCAAAAAAATAAATAATTTTCATATATTTAATCATTATAAATTCAATTATTCATTGAAATCTTATAATTACGATTTATATTTTTGTATTTAATTTTATGAAATATGAAACGATCGTTGTATTATAACAGAAATAAATTGTGAAAAATATAATATTATTTTATATTCTTGTATTCAACAGTACCTTCTACCAGTGGGGCAGATATTGGAGGGAATTTTAATTCCTGAGCATATGATCTAATTGAATGTTCAATGAAAAAATAAAATTCTCCAACCGTTTTCGAATGAAATATATGCACTCATGGAAATGAGAGTTTTCCGGAAATTGATTTACACAGATATTTGAATTTGTTACTTCCTACGTGATATTTTAAGTAAATTCCAACTTTAACAATGTGTTAATCGAAAGAAATGCGGAGGTGTAGAAGAAAGTAAATCTTTCTGAGAAAATTCTTACAGACTTCTCATTCTTATTGCTCATATTTTTTCTAACGAATTAATTAAACATTTATGAACATTCGTAATAGAATTTGCGTGGGATTTACAACGATTGCAGTTTCCGATGAAAAAATTTTTCGAAAATAATTCTAAGAATAAACTGATTCAAATCCGATATATACGTGGAAATCCGTATAATTGTGAACCTTGAAAATGGAATTAATAATGTTGTGAAAATATGACGCCACTTCCAAGGTGAACCCATAATTCATAAACAATAAAACTGAGGCAGTAATTATTTTTACACTGGAGAAAAAAGGAGAGTGTGTTGAAAGTTGTGCATAATATTTCAACATATTGTGTATTATTAATAACATTCATTGAAAGAATTCTTATGAGAATATCTTATTCCTGATAACGATTCCTTAAGAAATAACGGCGAAGTAAAAACATAATAAATTGGACACAAAGGTTTATTATTTCATTATTTCGAAGTGAGCTAAAATGTTTCTGAAAGAGTAGAATTATTAATAATGAGACGGAAAAACTAATTCTTTTGCTTGAAAATATAGATGAACTTTTTTACTCTATTTTAGAAAATTTCTGAGTGCTTGAGAATTAAAGCGAAAATTATAACACTATAATCCTTCCAACATTATCGTTTCTATCTGCGAAGTAGTTTTGCATATTTAAAGGGAAATGAGCCATAAAATGGAACGATGAGATACATATTTTATGATAGCTGTAGGTTTATCCAAGAAGAGCAGAAATTTAATAAAAAACCTAAGAAAAATATTTCGATTATCCCCATTTTTTATTTCCATTCACTAATTAATTTAATTCAAAATTTATCGTGTACTGAATCAGGTATGAGTAAAGTAATATCATTGATAATCTTTCAGAAATATAGTATTTCACTTTAGCCCCTTATTTTACCTATTCAGGGTGAATCACTGTCTGAAAAGCCATAAGAGCTGGTTGGACGTGATATATTATATATTTTTTCAATTTTTGCATGCTCTTATCAGAAAATCTACCATCATCCAAATTTGATGATTCTTGATTTCGATTCACAAATTCCAGGTGTAGAAGTATGGAATCGAAATTTCCATGTATAAGGTGATAGCTATTGGTTAGGGCGACATCTGCAGTGCCGTTTCTCATAACAGTCGTGGAATTGTTTATATTATCCATTAAAATATAACTCAAACGGAATGTTAATTTCCCACGAGTATGATGTTTCTTCAATGTTCGTTAAATATCAGTTTGAAGTTATGCTTCTAACCATATTTTTTATTATGTTCATTATTTTTGCCCCAAAAAGTTGGATAGTGAAATAGAACATGAGGCTTATTTCGTCACATTTCTTCTGCTTTCGAATGATTCATCTGATATGCTTACATTCATGGGCGCCAATGCAGGAATGTCACGGTTATTAGACTGATTGTTTACATTGATAAAGTCATTACAACGATTCAACAACGCTTGTCTTTGTTCAGCTCACGATTTCGATCGTGAAGTACTTATTATCAATGATATAATCGTTGAAATTTCCTAATGTATGTTGGCGACTATCGGGTGTTTTCTTAGAATGATCGAACTTTAAATTGAAATAGAACCTATTTAAATTAAGATTGAAGCCAAATTTTTTTTTATTTGAAAGATAATTTCATGAAATTTATGTTTTGAAAATAATTTTTGGCATATGTCCACCATGACTAGATCTGAGGAACCGCATTCGACCAGACCAATTTTGGACCACTTTTTCGAGTAATTCAGGCCTTATTTCATCAATAACACGAGTTATGTTGGCTTCAAAAGCGTCTAATGTTTCTGGTTTATCAGCATAAACCAATGACTTGACATAACCCCAAAGAAAATAATCAGTGCAGTTATGTCGCATGATCCTGGAGGCCAATTAATTGGACCATTTCACGAAATAATGTTATCGCCAAATCTTTCTTTCAATAAATCAATTGTTGCGGTAGCAGCATGAGTGTAGCACCATCTTGTTGGAACCAAAATACTTCTCGGTCGATACTATTAAAATTTTGAAAGAAATTATCATTGATCATCGATCTGTAACGAGCACCATTCACTATAACATTAGCTCCAGCATCGTTTTTAATGGAATATAGACCGATGATGCCTCCAGCGTGTAAAGCACACCATACAGTGCATTTTTCAGGATGCAATGGAACCTGCAGAACTTCTTGAGGATTGTTTTCACTCCATATACGGCAATTTTGCTTGTTTACATAGCCGTTCAACCAAAAATGAGCTTCATCACTAAACACAATTTTACGATTAAAAAGTGGATCAAGTTCAAACTGTTCTAGGGAACAATCAGCAAACAAACGAGGCTTATTATGGTCAAGTGGCTTTAGTTCTTGAACCAATTGGATCTTGTGTGGGTGTAGACCAAGATCTTTACGCAAAATTTTCCATGTGGTGGATGCACAGAGTCCAACTTGTTGTGAACGTTGACGAATAGACAAATCTGGATCATCATTAACACTATGACTTACAGCAGATATTTTCTTCTGTACGTACAGTTCTTTGTCTTGTTATTATTATTGCATCGAGTAGAGAAAATGTTGTCTGAAATCTATCGATAGTTCGACAGTTTTTCCATGATAATTTGTCAATGCTTACTGAACAGAAATGTTAAAACAACATGGCTTCTACCTTCTGTCAAATCACAGTTATCCCTTTCGTAAGTTCTATCACTTTAAAAAAACACCTATACTTTGTAGCACAAACTCAGTTAAGATCAAAATGAGAATATATTTCTATTTCATTAGTTTTTTAATAATAACAGTTTGAATTCTGGCAAAATATAAATTTTGAGTTGAAAAAAATTCTTTTTTCCTGAGGGTCTTTTCTACGAAGACACATGGTCTTGAAGTTGAAATATAAAAAAGTATATTTTAGGTATCAGGTAAATTATTTTATCTGCCGTTGTAGAATTGATTATAATTTACACATTTTCGTATTTGTGACTGTGACTAGTTAAGGTCGAAATATTCAGGTTTTTATGAATATAGAAATTGTTAAAAAAGTTCCTAGGAGGTGAATTTAACTTCAACAATATCATTGAATAAGATAAAAGAAATATTAGAGGACATATTCATGGAAGCGTGTGAAAAGTGGACATTTTTCTTCTGATATGGAAAACTGATATTGTACCGAAAAATAACAGAAATTCAAAACAATTTAATTATATTAAAATTCATTTTTCGCTTGGATTAACTTATGAAGATAATTCAACTTATGAAAGGAGTATCGGGTATTAAATTGGCACCATAATTACGGAACACCTGTATATATAATTTCAACAGTTATTTTAAGAAATTCGTTATTTTTTCAGGCGATAATTGCTGATACACTTTATTTATCAAGATCTACATCCGCGTTTAGTCCAAATGCCCTACCCTTGCGAGAAATTCTATGTGGGAGGACGGATATTCACCGTTCTGCCAATATTTTCCAAAAATTCATAAGATAATCCTGGGCCGAATAAATCCTTCAATTTTATGCCCCATAAAATTATTCAACGCGAATCCGAAAGTCCGACAAAAGGGGAGAAAGTGCGAACTGAAAGGAAAAACGCTGTGAATTTCAGCAAAGGGTTCATTTTTCCCGAGTCGATTGCCGGCCAACCCCTATCAATATCCCTTTCGGATATCAGTTTTATATCGCGACAGTTCAAATTTAGCGTGATAAAGATTCTTAAGAATATCCACCGAGAACTAGATGAAAAATTACCCCGATATTATTTTTTTAAATTTCATCCCCTTCTTGTGGCCTTCGGAATGATTGAGATGGGGATGATTTTGACCCGATAGGGGAGTCTTTTCACCATAGGCAACCTTCTGAATATACTAAGAAATTATTTATTTCTTTTAGGCAATGATAACAACCCTTACTGTGAAATTTATGCCTTATGCGTAAATGAAAAACATAACATAAAAATAATTTTCAGTAGTTTTTTGGTGGAAACATAACAGAAAGGAATTTGGTACAGAAATTTGAGCAGTTCATAATTTGAACTTTAATGCCTATCAGATATAAATTTCACATCAAAGTTTAAATGATGGCCACACAAATGATATTTAATGCTTAAAGAGAATCTTATATTGCCCCAGTTTGTTTGATATTCATGCTTATATAATGGAGGTTTCTTTGATAAATACCTAGAATCAGACTTTGTTGTAAGACGGTACAATTCAACAAGCAAATGTCATGTTTTATCGATTCACAAATTATTATTATATTACCAAATTTCCCACTAATGTATATTGGTTTCTCATCAAAAACACCAATTTATGCATCTATAAATTATTTCATTTATGTAATACATAACTCACAAGCTACTGGTAGCAAAACGTGTTGCCAAAAATTCGTTAGAAAAAAATATTTATTTATTAAATATCATTCTGAAAGTTCATTAATTCACCTTAAGTAGTTTCCGGTAAAATCTCGATTCGAGAACAGATTTTCATTCGATTTTTTAAGTCTATGAAGAATTGTGAATTGGGCAGATTCCAGCACAAGGTCTAACATTCAAAACAATAAATATATTCACGAATTGACGTTTGCCTTAAAATTTTTACATAACATATTGGCGAAATAAACTTTACTAAATCACAACAAATCAATGTTTGAATATCCTGGAATCCGTTAATCAGTCTAATTGACGTTTCATCTTTCAGAATACATCATGTATGAATTTTCAATATAAATTCGTAACTTTTCGTGTTTCGCAATTTCCAGAAAAACCTTAGAGAAGGCTAAATCGGAAGAAATCGTACAGTTGCGAATAATGCAATATTATTAACTTATGCTTTTATTTTAGAGTTATAGCATATATAAAAATATCCAGTTGGCATGCTTTGTGAAGTCTAAAAGGCATATATTTCCAGGGCTTTCGATTGGTCATGGTTGGGCTTCGAGATCTCCAGAGCTCATAGCATTAGATGAAGATGAAGTGCATAATTTGGAAAGACTAGAGATGTACTTATTAATCTTAAGCAAGAACATGTCTCATTCAGGACAGTAACAGACGTCCTTCCTTAGATGAAGCAGAAAATGCTTCGAGTGGATAAGTGATGCATTTGGACGAAATAATAACCGCCTGGATTGAGTGTGACAAAAACTGAAGAGATAGATTCATTCATTGAAGAAATTTTTGAACAACTGTGAAAATAAAGCAAAGTTAAGGAAAGTTTTGCTAGGATTCTTTCTTCACTGTTATCATTGAAGATGAAAGAAAAATGTTGATTTTCCATGATTCAATGAAAACTCTGTGTTCCGAACTGTTGATTTCATGTTTCACTAAGAATGGAAATAATAATTTTCGCAAATAAACTTTTCGCATTAATTCAGCCATCCAAACCACCCTCCAGACTTAGATGTTCTTAAAAACTGCACAAACAACTAAACGAAACACTAGATTTTCTCATCTGTACCTTTACCCGCATCTTAAATCTCTTAATATACTACATTTGGAAGTAATCATTCTTTCAAACGAACTACCAGTCGGTTGCACCGAAAAACTTGAATTTGACCGTCATAGCTTCATTACAAAGACTGACATGATGGTTTAAATGGATTGAAAATTCTCAAAAAATTACCTGTAGCCGAAACAATAAGCGCCTTGTGACAAAAATGAAGAGTTAGATTGATCAATGGAAATTGATCAATTGTGAAAAATTAAGCAAAGTTCATCTTAATAGAAAGTATGTTTATGATTCTTTCTTCACTTTTGTCTTCGAAGATGAAAGAAAAACATGAGAGGGGGACATAAACATATGTTTGTTAAACATAAGGTCACGTTTATTTCAGTTGATTTTCCATGGTTCAATGTAAAACTTTCTATTCAGGACTATTAATTTCATGTTCCAATAAGAACGAGAATACTATTTTCTACAAAAAAAAAACCTTTCGCATTAATTCAGCTATGCAACCCACCCTCCAGACTTGGATGTATATCCCACAGTCAAAAACTGCACACACAACTAAATCAAAAACTAAATCTTCTCATCTGTACCTTCACCGGCATCTCAAATCCCTTAAAATATTTCATTTGGAAGTTATCATTGTTTCAAACGAACTACAGGTCGGTTGAACCGAAAAAAGTAACTTTGACCATTACAAAGAGTGATATGATCGTTTGAATCAATTGAAAATTCGCAGAATCATCTTTAGCCGAAATACTAAGCGACTTGGTTAATTGTGACAAAATTGAAGAGGTAGATTGATCAATGGAAATTACTGAACAACTGTGAAAAATTAAGCAAAGTTTATCTTCATAGAAAGTATTGTTATGATTATTGAAGATGAAAGAAAAACATGAGAGGGGGCACATAAACATATGTTTGTTAAACATAAGGTCACGTTTATTTCAGTTGATTTTCCATGGTTGAATGTAAAACTTTCTATTCAAAACTGTTGATTTCATGTTTCAATAAGAATGAGAATACTATTTTCTACAAAAAAAAACCTTTCGCATTTATTCAGCTATGCAACCTACCCTCCAGACTTGGATGTATATCCAAAAGTTAAAAACTGCACACACAACTAAATCAAAAACTAAATCTTCTCATCTGTACCTTCACCGGCATCTCAAATCCCTTAAAATATTTCATTTGGAAGTTATCATTGTTTCAAACGAACTACAGGTCGGTTGAACCGAAAAAAGTAACTTTGACCGTCATAGCTTCATTACAAAGAGTGATATGATCGTTTGAATCGATTGAAAATTCGCAGAATCATCTTTAGCCGAAATACTAAGCGACTTGGTTAATTGTGACAAAAATGAAGAGGTAGATTGATCAATGGAAATTACTGAACAACTGTGAAAAATTAAGCAAAGTTTATCTTCATAGAAAGTATTGTTATGATTCTTTCTTCACTGTTATTATTGAAGATGAAAGAAACACATGAGAGGGGGCACATAAACATATGTTTGTTAAACATAAGGTCACGTTTATTTTAGTTGATTTTCCATGGTTGAATGTAAAACTTTCTATTCAAAACTGTTGATTTCATGTTTCAATAAGAATGAGAATAGTATTTTCTACAAAAAAAAACCTTTCGCATTCAGCTATGCAACCCACCCTCCAGACTTCGATGTATATCCAATAGTTAAAAACTGCACACACAACTAAATCAAAAACTATATCTTCTCATCTGTACCTTCACCGGCATCTCAAATCCCTTAAAATATTTCATTTGGAAGTTATCATTGTTTCAAACGAACTACAGGTCGGTTGAACCGAAAAAAGGTACTTTGACCGTCATAGCTTCATTACAAAGAGTGATATGATCGTGTGAATTGATTGAAAATTCGCAGAATCACTTATAGCCGAAATACTAAGCGACTAGGTTAATTGTGACAAAAATGAAGAGGTAGATTGATCAATGGAAATTACTGAACAACTGTGAAAAATTAAGCAAAGTTTATCTTCATAGAAAGTATTGTTATGATTCTTCCTTCACTGTTATCATTGAAGATGAAAGAAAAACATGAGAGGGAGGACATAAAGATATGTTTGTTAAACATAAGGTCACATTTATTTCAGTTGCTTTTTCATGGTTCAAAGCAAAACTTTCTATTCAGAACTGTTGATTTCATGTTTCAATAAGAATTAGAAGACTAATTCCCACAAAGAAACTTTTCGCATAAATTCAGCCATCCAACCTACCCTCCAGACTTGATGTATATCCAAAAGTTAAAAACTGCACACACAACAAAAACAGAACCGCGCTCAGCGTAATCCTTCTGGAAGCGCGCGCGTCAGCACAGATTTTCATGATTGCACTCCCGTAAAATCCAGTGAATCCAGAGCTGTTTAATCACAGAACGCAGTATCAACAGTTGAGCAAGAATAAACGTCCACAAGACACTCAAGACACATCTCACATCAACGTGAAACACGTTAACAACTCAATAATCCAAGACGGGCAACACGCACAGAAATGCGAACTCGCTAAGCGTACGTATTCTCCGGTCTCTATCGTAACATCCCTTATCCTTGAGGGTGGTTATGTTAGGACGTCGGTTAGGGGAAGGCCTGCAACACGGCTGCTTTCCAACAAACCGAGCGGTGAATGTTTGAGTAGCGCGGCTAAGCGACCAGGCGCTGGCGCAGCTGCTTCAGGTGGTGGGGTAAGTGGTGGTGGAGGGGAACTTAAGGCCGCGAAACAACTTTTCTTCTGTTCTTGATCCAGGTAGAAATATCCTATTCTAAATGTGTTTAAAGAGCCGGACCATTTGCTAGGCCAACTGCCATCTTGTTTTGCCGGCAGTAGGTTGTCCACTTCACATCACAGTTGGCGAATATTGTTTTCGAAGTTCCTTGAAGATGCTGCACTTAAAATATGCTACTTCGGCGGAATTTAGCTTTATTTAACAAAAACAATACTCACAATATATGAGAATTCTAGATGTCTACCTAAATAGAAACAGTTTCTTTAAGACAGTTCCATTTCATTATTTTTCAATTGAATTTTGTAGAGGTTTCACAGAGTTTTTATTTTTTAATATTTGAAAACGTCAATGTTAATCAAAAGTGAAGGTATGAAATAAGACATTACTTAGTTTTCTATCACTTTATCGAATTAAACTTTTTATGACCACTTGAAGGGTCTGGGTTGAACCTCGAAGCTCGGTATATGGGTTTTCCATGTTCTCACGAAGAGAAATTTGTGTCGACATATTGACATATTGACATCTGTGATTCGCGTCTCAAACGCCACGAAGATGATCCATTTTTGAAGCGCACCATTATTGAGGACGAAAAATGGGTTGTTTATAACACTGTCAAATGCAAGAGATCATGGAGCAAAAAAGATGAACAGGCTCAAAGCATTTCGAAAGCTAATATCCATCGAAAAAAGGTGATGATGCTTTTTGTTTGGTGGAATTTTAAAGGAATCGGTTTTTTGAGCTTTTACCGGATAACGCAACGCATATTGAATTGAATCAGTCCTTACTCGGTGAAAATCCATATTACATAATATTTAAATAAGGTTATTCTGATTTTCACAAATTTTTATTGTAATGTTTACAACAATCGTTTCGCTATCACTGTACCATTATCAGGCAAGATTACATTTTGAATAACTAAGCTTGTTTCCGAAATCCGTTGCTATTTATATTTCAGTAAGTAAAATAAATTTTTATTGAGTACTAAAACCTAAAGAAGGATCTCTGCAAATTCCAGCTTATCTAAATATATTCAACAGAGGTTATTTAATTCTATTGGTTCGTTAAGTAATATTCCAATTTTATTATGTTTATTTATCTCTAGGGATTCTAACAGATTTAAGGTATAACTTTTACTTTCTATATGTAGAATTTCAAAGTTATGTTTGAAAGTATGTCCTGTTTCTAACAAATGGTTGGAATATATAGAATTACTTTTATTATTAAGGAAACTCTTCAAATGTTCACAAATTCTATGTCGTAAAGTTCTTCCAGCCTGTCTTATGTAAACTTTAGGGCAATCACCGCAGGTTAACTTATAAACCCCCGATTTATTATCTTTATGTGTACAGTCTTTATTATTTTTAATAAATTGACTCAAGTTTTTATTTGTTTTAAATGAAGTTCTTAAATTATATTTATTTTTTAGGTATGTAGCAATTTTCTCAGAAATGCCTTTAGTGTATTTTAAGGAAATGTATTTAAAATTTTTTTTTATATTAGGATACACCATATTTAAAGCTATTTTATTATTTTCATTCATCAACAATTTGTCTATCAACTTAGGATCATAGTCATTATTAATAGCTATTTGTTTAATTATGTTAAGTACTGAAATATCATTTTCTCGATTCATGGGAATATTAACTAATCTATGGATCATACAATTGAATGCTGATGATTTTCGATTTAAAGGATGATTTGATTTATTGTGTATAATAGAATCCGTATAGGTTGGTTTGTGAAATATTGAAAAATCATGTGAATTATTTATTCGAGTAACAGTTAAATCAAGAAAATTATTAGAATTATTATGTTCGGTTTCCATAATGAATTTTATTGAAGGATGTATTTCATTGATGAATAAAAAGAATTTTTTTAATTTTAATTTTAATTTTAGAATGTCTAATTATTTTCAATTCAAAAATAAAATTATAAATCTGAAAACGGTTTGATATGGGAAATCCCTTAAGTCCCTTATTAGCAGAAATATTTATGGACAATATTGAAACTAAAATTCACCAAAATCCACTTAAGAAATACTTTTTATATTGGTATAGATATGTAGACGATATTTTCTGTTGCTTCACAGGTACAGACAGACTTTTAAAAAAATTCTTTTTATTCATCAATGAAATATAACCTTCAATAAAATTCACTATGGAAATCGAACATAATATTCTATTAATTTTCTTGATTTAACTGTTACTCGAATAAATAATTCACATGATTTTTCAATATTGCACAAACCAACCTCTACGGATTCTATTATACACAATAAAGTGTTCCATCAAGATAATTCGAGACATCATACAAGTTTGGTCACTCGCCAAAAGCTTTTACAGCTTGAATGGGATGAACTGCCACATCCACCATATTGTCCAGATCTGGCGCCTTCGGATTATTATTTGTTCCGGTCATTGCAAAATTTTTTGGACGGTAAAACTTTTACTTCAAATGAAGAGGTCAAAAATCACCTGGATCAGAATTTTGCCAGCAGAAACCAAGAATTTTGTGAGCCTGGAATCATGCAACTACCAGAAAGATGGCAAAAGGTGTTGGACCAGAATGGCCAATATATAGGATGTATATGAATACTTGCTCAAAAAATTTTTATTGGTGTTCCTGATTGCAAGGGGTAGAAATATCCACCCCTAAACCTTCTTTCGCAAGAAACTTTTTTCCATATTCCTATTTTAAAATGAAAAAATTTATTTAGGATAGCTTGATCCATTATCAATAAATAAGGTCTCTTGTAAGTTCTTGCTAAAATTCAAGGTTTTCGAGAAAAAAATATTTATCAACATCACAGCGTGAGTTTTAGAGGCTGAAATTATTACTGAACTAGAATTTATCTAGTAAGATTATGTCATTTTGTTATGACAACCATTATAGATTAACTTTGATTCAGTTACAATTATTTTTTGATCTGGATTATAATTTTGAGATTTTTGTTCACATACATCTTTAGAGGGCTCTAATTAAGCAGCGGGGCTAAAAATACTGAAGTTTATATGAAAGACCCACTCTATTTTTTGACAAGAAACATCCCCCAAATTTTCTCGCAACTATTCATATACACCCTGTATAATTCAATAAAATATTTAATCATTATACAAAAATTATCTTTCATTTTTTCAAACGTAAACGAAATTTTAAATATCATACAGATTTTTTCTGTAAAACTTCTGCAAATGTTAATTTCAAAAAAAATTTTTATTCAAAAATTTTTAGAATCATATTAAATGAATGTCTAGAACACACCGTGTCAATTAAGTAGACATATAGAAATAATACTTATTATACACTACCAAAGGAAATGAAAGAAATTCAAAGAAATACAAATTTTCAACTAAAAATTATTAAATAAATATCTGAAGAGTACAAAATTTGTTTCATTCCTTGTTTTATGAAAACTAAATTCCCTTTCAAGAATGCAAAACATAACCTCAAAGAGAATTTAGTTTTCATAAAACAACGAATGAAAGAAAATTTTGTACTCTTCTAGTATTTATTTAATAATTTTTAGCTGAAAATTTGTATTTCTTTGAATTTCTTTCATTCCCTATGGTACTGTGTGATAAGTATATATGTTTACTAAATTGACAAGGTGTGTACTGAAGACATTAATTTAATTTAATTCTAGAAATTTTTGAATAAAATTTTCTTTAAATTGAAATTTATAGAAGGGTTACACAAGAAATCTGTATGACATTCTAAATTTTGTAATATTCCTTCTATCAAGAAACAACCTCTTTTTCATTTAATTCAAAAGTAAACGCAGCTACTTTCCGAACAACCCAATATAAAATATCCTATAAAAACGAGATGAATGCATCTTTTATCGAAATAGTGGATGCATTTGATCCAAGTGACAATACGGGTAGGACTTTACCCTCCTCGGACATAACACTTCAGAAATTTTAATGTTCTACTACCTAGATAGTACCATTCTTGTTCAGCCCTAATCATTGAAAATCACTTTGAATATGATGGATGTTCTATTTCCAAAGGATATTTTTATTGTCGAAAACGTCAGTTACTTCCATAGGAAGTCAGAAATTAAATTTTCCCACCTACTCACATATGTACTTTTTCATGATTTTAATCATATAATCTCCAGTTCTACTCATATACCGTGAAATACTTTCATGCAGGAAATGGAATATTATTACACAAGACTGAAATATGTTTAGACTATTCACACTCTAATTTTTATGGTTATTGCATAATTTGTAAGAGATAACGCAACCAATGTAATATACAGATTGGGGTAAAATAACGACCCTAGATGCAACCAAAACTTTCCTTCAAAGTAATAGAGAAATTCGATTTTTGTTTCGTTTAATTTAAACACTAAACTTTCCGCGTATAATGAAAATAATCTTAAAAATCGGGATTATAAAGAAAAATTTCACATTTGGTACTGAAATATTTCGTTATTTTTCATATACTACTCTGTCAAGAAAGTACCGGGAATTTTCAATTAAAACAACATTTTTACATTTAATCGTCAAAATTTATTGGGTCGCCTTCAAAATAGGCTCCATTTGCTCCAATACATCTATGCCAACGGCACTTCCAATTATCGAAACATTTTTTATAGGCGCTTTCCGGGATGGACTTTAGCTCTCGCGCCGAATTTTGTTTTATGGCTTCAATCGACTCAAAACGGGTGCCACGAAGGGGCAATTTTAGTTTTGGGAAGAGGAAAAAGTCGCAGGGAGCCAAATCCGGCGAATACGGTGGTTGCTGAAGCACGTTTGTTGAGTTTTTGGCGAGAAAGTCAGTCACAATCGTAGCTCGGTAAGAAGGCGCGTTATCGTCATGCAAAATCCATGAGTTGTTCGCCCACAAATTTGGCCGCTTCTTACGGATACGCTCAAGCAAACGTTTCATAACGCCTAGGTAATACTCCTTGTTTACCGTCTGACCCTCTGGAACGAATTCGTAGTGCACCACGCCACGGATATCGAAGAAAACAATGAGCATCACCTTCATTTTCGAGCGGCTTTGGCGTGGTTTTTTCGGTTTCGGCTCATTTTTTGCCACCCATTCCGATGATTGCTGGCTTGTTTGCATATCGTACTCGTAGACCCAGGTCTCATCACCAGTTATAATGCGTTCCATGAATGTAGAATCGGAATTACAGCGATCCAGATGTCTGAAGCAACCTGTTCGCGATGACGTTTTTGAAGAAAATTCAGGTCTTTCGGTACGAATCGTGCGGCCACCTTTCTCATGCCCAAAATATCAATCAAAATCGTACGTGCGGACTCGTGGGATATCTTAAGATCATGTGCTATCTCTCTCAAGCTGGTACGACGGTTTTCCAGCACCCTTTCCTTAATTTTATCGACGTTATCTTCGATCGAAGCCGTCGATGGGCGACCACTTCACGACCGTCCTTGAAGGCTCTGTACCACTGATATGCACGAGTTTTCGATAGAGCATTATCACCAAAGGCCTTTTGCAACATTTTCAATGCATCGGCACACGAAAATTCATTTGCAACACAAAACTTTAAACAAATTCTTTGCTCAACGTAATCACCCATAGTAAAAATCGGCAGGCACTCTGACATCAACTGACTTAATCAGCTGTTGCAAACACACTAGTTGACAGATCCCGCTCAAGCTTGGCATAGTAATTAAGGACAGTGGTACCAACCTAGGAAAAAAATTTTTACCTGCCTCTTTGCCCCGCCAGATTTAAATCGATAATTCCCGGTACTTTCTTGACAGAATGTAATCATACTGAAAGTGACTTTTTAACATATTTTATATAATTTTTCCGTGATTCATTGCTTTAATTTGTAACCGTCTTATTATGTTTCTGATATTTTTTATTAGGAGTAAAAAATAGATACTTAAGGTTTTTGATAACATACGTCTGTACTAGGTTATTATTCCATTGTTTCATCTGGCAACACTCTCATCGTATAGTGTCATCATTAGGTTTTCTTGTTTTTGCGGGGAGTTTTACTTATTGCTTCAATATGAGGAATAAGTTTGTCTAAAGTCATCGTATTTTAGTGGATGTCATTCTTTAGCTGAAAGAACGTGTCAGAAGTGATTGATTTAAAAGTGGCAATTTTGATTATGAAGGTGAAGAACGACCCGGAACGCCGCCAAAGTTCAAGGATGAAGACTAAGAGGCAAGGCACGATGAAGATACAGACCAAATTGCACATCAAACAGTGACTTTTTGTGAATATAATCTCTTAGCAGTTACATACGGATTTTCATTGTCCCAGATGCGACAATTTGACTTGTTTACATAGCCACCGAGTGGAAAATGTGCTTCTTCGCTGAAGAAAATTCGTACTTACTGCAGATTCTTTGTTTTTGTAGTCAGTTTTCACGCTCAGCTGTAGATAAACGATCCATATTGTTAAAAGGCTAAAGTTGAACTAGAAATATAAGTCTTCGGACCACAGTTCTATTCGACATATGTCATTGGAAAAGGGCTGTGAAATATGGACCATGAAATGAATAATCGGTTACTTCTAAATACCAAATTTCAGATCGATCGGATTTGTGGCTTAGAAAATATTGAAAAAAATGAGAGAAAATTTCGAAAGCAAAACGGACTCAACTAAAATATTTATTTATGCTCCAAATCTATTCTGTGTTCCGAGTACAAATGGTTATTGGTTAAACGTAACAACACGTTGATCATTACTGTTTTATTTTGGATACTTTAAAGCTTACTTCGAGTTTATTCGTCGAACTATCTTTAGATTTCGGACAACAATTTCTCTACTCGATGCAACAACAACAACAAGACAAAGAACTGTACGTACAGAAGAAAATATCGCTGCTGTAAGTCATAGTATTAATGATGATCCAGATTTGTCTATTCGTCGACGTTCACAACAAGTTGGACTCTATGCATCCACCACATGGAAAATTTTGAGTAACGATCTTGGTCTACACCCATACAAGATCCAACTGATTCAAGAACTAAAGCCACTTGACCATAATGAGTGTCGTTTGTTTGCTGATTGGGCTCTAGAACAGCTTGAAGTTGATCCACTTTTTTATCGTAAAATTATGTTTAGTGATGAAGCTTTTTTCTGGTTGAACGGCTATGTAAAAGAGCAAAATTGCCGTATATGGAATGAAAACAATCCTCAAGAAGTTCTGCAGGTTCCATTCCATCCTAAAAAATGCACTGTATGATGTGCTTTACACGCTGGAGGCATCATCGGTATATTTCTTCAAAAATGGTGCTCGTTACAGATCGATGATCAATGATTATTTGTTTCAAAATTTGAATGGTATCGCCCCAGAAGTGTTTTGGTTCCAACAGGATGGTGCTACACCTCATGCTGCTACCAGCAATTGATTTATTGAAAGAAAGATTTGGCGATAATATTATTTCGAGAAATGGCTCAATTAATTGGCCTCCAAGATCATGCGACATAACTCCACTGGATCATTTTCTTTGGGGTTATGACAAGTCATTGGTTTATGCTGATAAACCAAAAACAATAGACGCTTTGGAAGCCAACATTACTCGTGTTATTGATGAAATAAGGCCTGAATTACTCGAAAAAGTGGTCTTAAATTGGTCTGGTCGAATGCGGTTCCTCAGAGCTCGTCCTGGTGGACATATGCCGGAAATTATTTTCAAAACATAAATGTCATAAAATTATCTTTCAAACAAAAAAAAATTGGCTTCAATCTCAATTTAAATCTTAGCTTCGCCTTTGATTCATTCAGGTTAATAATATCATCGATGATGAGTATATTCTTGATTAAAATTTTGTGTTTAATTTTATTTCAAAGGAAACTTGACAATAAGGTTCATATGATACCTTCGCTGGCTCGGCTTGTGTATAATTCTTCACTGAGTAAATTGGCCAGTTAGTATTTACTCTTAATATATAGATTTCCAATATTTTCTCTTCTGAGTGGTGTGCGAATTTCATTATTTCAATTATTAACGTTCATATTTGTTGTTTGAGGTCCGGGAACTTTCCGGTTTCATTAATATAGTTTTAAATTGCATTCCACCATTCAGGAAATGAGTTTTCCCCAAAGAGTCAGTTCCGAAACTCATTTTGTAGTAATAAATTCTATCATGTTGGCGTATGTCATTATGACAGCTTTCTGCAGCGCTGAAGAGCTAGCTGAAATTCAATGTTTCAAGAAACTAATGCATTGTTCATTTAGAACATATCAAATATACATTCAACTGTTAGTTGAAAGACAATTTGTCTTGTTGAAGCTTATTAATACATTTACCGGATGATTATAACTATTAGTTATGATTGCCGTTTCTCAGTAGCACAAAATTAATCATTCGTCAAAATTGATACAAATTTGGCTGACTTAAAATACAAGGTGTCCCAAAATATAGTTTGCACTTGATATATTAGTATGAAACGAATGTTGATCTATATCGATAACATTTTTATTAATCACTGAAATAATTTAGTAAATTAATCTTTGAAATTGACATAATATATACAATTTTAATTTCAAAAAAATTTTATTCAAAAACTTTTAGAATTAAATTAATGTCTTATAAGAACCGCTTATATTCAATAGCCGTATACAATCAAAACTCAATATACAATATCAAATGGAATGAATAAACTATCAAATGTAAAGTTTTAATTTAAAATTAATAAATAAATATTTGAAGGAGACAAAATTTAGTTTTTGATCTTACCATTATGAACACCAATTCCTTTCCAAATACATAAAACACAATTTAAGGACTTCTGAAAAAATATAATTTATTTGAAATATTCAATATATTCAAATATTCAAATAAGTTAATTCAAAAATCTCTCAGAACATGCACTATATCTTCAAAAACCATTAGAATTCCGATAATCTTTTTATGGGCCCTAAGTCAAATTTAAAAATCAAAATCAACCAACAATCGATATAGCTTTAAAATGAATATATTCTATGTTCGTCACAAAAATTACAGAAAACTGTAAGGTATTATAAGGTTTTCTTTAAACCTTAAACATTCCATAATGAGATTTAATTCAAGCCTAAATATAATTATATATTATGTATAAAATAAAATAGAAAAAGTATTTTTACCTGATAGAAGGGACATAACATTTGAATAGATTTAATCTGTCAGTCTTCTACAATTTTAATTTCAAAAAAATTTTTAACTATCGCATTCCTATTTTTTCGAACTAAAAACTGAATTTCCTTCCGCAGTATGACTGATAACTGCCATTAATGATCGAATATTTCCCTATTTCCAAAAATATAGATTTTGACTTACACTTGAAATTTAAAATGTTATCATAAAATATCTGTAGAACTGAAATAGGGGGTTTGAGGCAAATTATGTCTCTTCTCTAGGGGATCAATTCACGAATTCGCTGCAGAGGCATATTGGGGTATTATTTTCTTTCTGTTGAAAGCATATTTTTTCTTATAAACAAAAATGCAATTCAAGAGTGAGAAGTTTTCCAACCATATATTTTTAATTTTCATGATATTGTCGATATTTTCAAGAGAACAGTTTTAAAATTGAAAAGAAATTAAGTTTATTTGAATTTCGGAAATATAAGGTTGTTCGGAAAGTAATTTCGTTTTTTACCGACAAAAGATTTAATTGTATTTTTTCGAATACAACACTTAAACAGCATAATTATTATCTGTTTTGAGAGCTGATTTAGCAAGGCTCGAGTGTGAAAAAGTTAATTAATTCTAGGCAGTAGTTTCTGGTTGGTGCCTTTTTAAATATGAAGAGCAATAAGTAGCATTTTCGTCATATTTTACTTTTTTACTATAGAAAATGTAAAAATGCTGTTCAAGCCAGAAAGAAATTAACAGATGTGTATGAAGACGATGTGTTGACAGAGCACCAGTACCAGAACAGGTTTGCAAAAATTTCGATCCGTCAATTTTGATGTCGAAGATGCACCACGTTCCGGAAGGCCGGTTGAAGCTGGTAAAGACATGGTAAGGGCAAGGACCAAAAATTTTATGAATGTGTAATCATGCTACTACCAGGAAGACGGCAAAAGGTGTTGGTTAAAAATGGCCACTATATAATTTAATAATACCTTTCATTTTTCCAGAAAAAAAAAACGAAATAGCTTTCCGAACCCAGTACTTTCGGAACATAGAATTATATGTGTTTTTATCCACATGTTGCTTCTTCAAGAAATAGTTCACAAAATTTGAGAAAGATTTAGGTTGGACATTGTATATTTAAAAGGAAATTGATGAAAACAATTTTCTTAGAAAAATGTCAAAATTTCAGCGTTAAGGTAGAATTAAAAAAAAACTAACACATAAATAAAGCTGCAGAGGAAAACAGCAGTTAATGTCAAATTTATCTCCGTATCGCCTCTGTCTAAAATCCTTAATTACGGGTATAATCTGAAAACATTTAAAATTACTAAACATCATCGGAAACGAGTAAAAATCAACTTGCCAAGTGAAAAATACAAAATTATTATTTAATCAATCAATTAATTGATAAATACCTAAGTAATACACTTGATTATTTCTTAATATTAACAGGACAGTTATTTTCATAAATTTTTATACTAATGGAATATCAAGCCATCCGGTGAATCTATCCAATTGAAAACAAAAGATCACGAAATTAGTGAAGTGAGAAGAAAAACATTTCGAGATAGGACAATTCAAATACTTAATTTAAAAAACTTCCATCTTCGTAAACATAACATGTATCACAATTTAGGTTATCCATAGATAAGTAACAATATGTTACTTTATAGCTTGAAATTTCTGTTAAAACTTATATCCAAAAATAGTTTTCATATTAAAAATCAAATTCCAGATAATAACGATCAAAGTTTGAATTACCTTAATCGAATAAACTGAATATCCATTCAATTAAGAATCCTTCCTAACCCAAAATACTTTCAGTAGTACAAAATAAAAAAAAAATTAGATCAACATTTATGTTTTCAAAATTATTTCATGAATCAAATTCTAGTAATATTTAAGATCCTATGTAAGTTCTTCGTCTAATAAGTTCAAGTGTTGATTCTGATAAGTATCACAGTGTGATGAAACAATTGTTGTTTGTGAGAATTGAGTTTTATTTACGAAAAGGAAGGCCATCTAGAGTTTGCATTTGGAAATAGAGGTTACTTCGAGTCTGGAAACATTTCTGTCATTCTGATTTGACACAAAACTTGTTTAATATTTGACATTATTGAAATGGGTCGATTAACGCTCAAACAAAACTGGAGAATATTAAAAACTTATTGACTTTGAATATCAAAACAGATTTAATATGTTAGTCTTCTACAATATTAATTTAAAAAAAAAATTTTAAACTGTTAGAATTAAATTCATGTCTTATAATAAGCACTGCTTATATTTAATAGACGTATAAAATCAAAATTCATTATACAATATCAAATGGAATAATAAAACCCAACAAAAATAAATTGTTAATTAAAATTAAAAAATAAGTAATACTGAAAGCGTACATACATATATACCTACGTGGTACGTACATACGTACCACGCCTGTTTGACGAGTTCAGGTGCGCATGTTTGGAAAGGAACATTCAATATTACTTATTTTTTAAATTTAATTAACAATTTATTTTTGTTGGATTTTTTATTCCATTTGATATTGTATAAAGAATTTTGATTTTATACGTCTATTAAATATAAGCAGTGATTATTATAAGACATGAATTTAATTCTAAAAAATTCTTAAAAAATTTCTTGAAATTAAAATTGTAGAAGGCTAACAGATTAACTCTGTTTTGATATTCAAAGTTTGTAATAATCCTTCTATCAAGTAAAAAACCGCTTCTTATTATTTTATTAAAAACTAATTTCCAAAGTAGTGAATCTTTCATCACATTTCTTCAAAAATATTATATTTTAAATATTTATCAAGTATAAACTTGATTGATAAACCTTCATTTATTTTATTTTATTCATAATATATAATTATTCGGCTTCCTTAACATTCTTTATACCTTATACCTATTGCCTTTCAATCTTTTAGATCAATGGTAAACCACAGAACCATTTATTTCGAGTTAACATTACACTCAATTTAAATTTTCCGTATCCATTTACCAAAAGCTTTCTGAATTGTTAAAAGGTGAGAAAATATTTTTTGTAGATTGAGGTTATATTATATTGAATATGAATATGATTGAGTACTGACGAAGCAAAGTCTCTCTTAAAACTTGTTTTCCAATAATGTTTTTACATATCTTGAGATTTTCTAAAAGGTAACTTAGTTAGATATCCAATAATATTGGATATTCTAAGATAGGTTTATGATGAAATTCTTAAGATTAAGTTAAACATTTTGGAAAGATATCTATTTTCAACATGTAGAATTTCTATTTCTTTTGTGAAAGAATGGTTATTTTCAAGAAGGTGTTTAGCATAATGTGAATCTTTTTTATTTTTATCGAAACTTCTTTTATGTTCTGTTAGGCGTGTACCAAAATTTCTACCTGTTCTACCAATATGGTATGGGTATGGGTATGGGTATGGGATGTTAAAAACCTTTTTCCTAGTGTCCCCCCAATGGAAACATTAAAACTGATAGAAGAACTTTTAAATTATAACAAAGTAAACCCCGTCATAAAATCAGAAATAATACACTTATTAAATATTTGTATAAACCAAAATTTCTTTAAATTTAACAATACTTTATATACTAGCGAAGAAGGTTTAATCATGAGAAATCCACTAGCTCTTTACTCGCGGAAATCTTCATGGATTTCCTAGAACACAAAATTCACAAACATCCGTTCAAAAAATACATCCTTTATTGGTATAGGTATGTGGATGATATAATTGCATGTTTCGTAGGTACTAACAGACAAATATCAACATTTGAGAATTTTATAAATAATCTCCACCCAAAAATAGTTTTCACTTCAGAAATAGAACATAATGAATCCATCAACTTTCTTGACCTCACGATAACTAGAGAAAACAATAAACATAACTTCGCAATTTATTATAAACCATCACAAACAGATACCATTATACACCGTAATTCTTTTCATCCATTCCAACACAAACTAGCAGCTCTCCATAGTATGATATACCGTTTATTGAACATTCCACTAAACCAAGTCAATTTCCAAAAAGAAAAATGTATAATTAAACAAATAGCTTACAACAATGGATATAATACATCTCTAATAGATAATTTAATTAACCAACGTATACACAAAAACACAATAAAAGAAATTTATCCAGTAACATCTGATCTATCTGAACACAAATACGTTAGCCTCACATATCTCGGAAACATTAGTATTCAACTAAAAAACCTACTCAAAAAAGAAAATATTAAAGTCTCTTTCAAGACAAACAATCCTATTAGCAAATACATCAAAAACAATAAAAACAGTATGGATAAACTTCAATTATCAGGTGTATACAAACTCACTTGCCCAGATTGCCCAAAGATTTATATTGGTAGAACAGGTAGAAATTTCGGTACACGCCTAACAGAACATAAAAGAAGTTTCGATAAAAATAAAAAAGATTCACATTATGCTAAACACCTTCTTGAAAATAACCATTCTTTCACAAAAGAAATAGAAATTCTACATGTTGAAAATAGAGGTCTAAAATTGAACTTATGGGAAATCAATAACCTAGTAAATGAACAAATAGATTTTTATTACATCCCTCTATTCAATATTTACAAGGGATCGAGTGAACGCGATTCTGAAGGGAATATTCTTTGAGAAAACCAACCCGACGAACAATTAAAAACACATGTACACCTTCTGTAAAAAATCTTATAAATTCATTGTACAACAACTGTTACTTCGTATTCTGATGAAGTCTTTCTAGCAAAGACGAAACGTACGTCAATACCAAAAATAAAGTAGAAAATGTAAACAAGTGTTTTATTTTATAATGACAATTACAACTGATTTCTACCAAGCAACGGCCCAATCTATCATAAATTTTATAATATTAAATATAATTTTTTGAAATTAAACATGTAGAAGGCTAACAGAATATATCTGTAAATATTAAATTATTTGAATAATTTCATATACCTTTTATCAAGTATAAACCTCCATTCATTTTCTTCTATCACAACTGTTAGAAATTTACGTGGAAAATTCAATAGAAATTAAATGCCCTCACAGCAATTTGTGGAGCAATTTCGTTGTAAAAATTGGAACGTTATTTGATAAAACAACCCGTTCACGTTCTCGTCTAGTGAGCACACCTGAAAACATTGCTGCTGTATCCCAGAATGTGGCTGAGCATCTATCAAGATTAACTCGTCATCGTGCTCATGAACTGAACGTTTCTTGCACCTCTCTGAGGAGAATTTTGCATAAAGACCTCGGTATGAAGGCTACAAAGTTCAACTTGTTCAAGAAGTAACTATCCGATGTGTTTCAATAGGAGGAGATGAGCATGGCCGAAAATGTGGCGGTAGTCTTGTGACTTAGACATCGAATTTATGATCGTAAGCTTGAGAGTTCGATCCGCGGGTCCGGAAAAAATTTTCTGGTTTCGGGGGAACATCCAATCATTCGCTGTTGGGTAAACAATTAACAGCGGTGTTCCTAAAGTTGCATAAGGAAACAGTAACAAAGCCTATACAGAACACAAACCCGATGTGGATACTATAGTGGACTTCTGTCTATCTGTATCCCTGGGATCAATAAATAAATGAAAATAAATGAGCATATTTTCCCAGAAAAATCATCTTTAGCGATGAAGCTCATTTTCACGTCGGAGGACTATTTTTTGCAAGAATCCGTTAATTATAAATGTTACGCTAACCATTATAAATGACTGATGCCTTGAAATACGAAATCGATATCTGCATTCATGGGATTGAGCCCCAATCGACAATGTGCTGAAAAATTGTATTAATTGGAAGGTGTATAGTAGCCACAATTGAATGATATAGTTTTCAATTCGTTAATGTCAAAGCTCAGCCTTTCTGATAACCTCATAACATTTCAAAAATATTCATTTGTTTTTTACTTATAGTCGATCAGAAACGAAAATTTTAAATGGCCCATCCCTTATTTACTGAACATGCGGGTCGATGAATTTCCCTTTTCCTTGAGTTTTCAATTCCTGTTTCCAAATTCAAGACCTTTTTGTTTTAAGGTTTTTTTTTCAGTTTTGTTTTTATCTGTTACTTGGATTTCTATCATTGTCGATACTTCCAAGAGGATCTTACATTTTCTACATACGTTCAACGCTCAAACGAGTCATTAAATAATCGAGACATCTGTTGATAAAGATAAAGGTGCAGAAAAGCAGTAATTTGATGATATATTACAGTTTTTAGTACCTAGAAGACTGCTCATATGGAGGTCGACGTTTTTGATGTTTTCTTTTAATATCTGTATGTCGAGTGAAAAACCGATGTAGGTAATCAGCCAAAGTGCGAAGGTTACGAAATTAAAACACTCTAAATTATGAAAATTCATCGTCGTTCATTAGTTTTATACAAACAGCACCTTCTAAGACAATCATGTTACATACGGTTATTCACTCAATATTTTATCTAAGGGGTGTGACTTTTAAAATTTGCATTTTTGTTCGGCTATAAATAAAAAAAATATGAAATTTTTTTCAGAGTTATTAATTTATTAGAACATTCAAATGACAGCCATAACTGGCTACAGTACCCAAGCCAATCAACCCAATAATTCAGTATATTATAGATTATTTGGGGCTTAATCTCATGAATGGCTACTTCGCTTTCATGTTTCAAGACATCAATCATTTCTGGATAGTTAGCGCAACATTTATACTTAACGGATTCCTATAAAAAATAGTCCTTCGAGCTGAAAATAAGCTTCACGGCTGAAGATGATTTTTTCTGAGGAAATGGTGATATTCGGCCATCTTAGTCCATTAAGGGAAGTGAAAACGCATCGGTTGGTCAGAAGGCTTCAATTCTTGCAGTAATTGAACAGTGTAAGCTTTCATACCGAGGTCTCTATGCAAAATACTTCTCATATACATGTCAGAAATGTTCAGTTCTTGAGCATGACGATGTTGATGGATGTCGAGAACGCGAACGAGTTGTTTTATCAAATAACGATCCACTTTAACGAACTGGCTTCACAAATTGATCCAAAAATTGCCGTAAGGGCATTTAATTTTTATGGAATTTTCCACATAAATTTCTAATAGTTTGAATAGAAGATTCAGCACTTTGGAAATAAGTTTTTAATATTTCCTAGTTTTGTTCAAGCCTTAATCGACCCGTTTCCTTAATGTCAAATATTTCACTAATTTTCTATCCAAACACGAATAACAAACGTGTTGCCAGACTCTAAATAAGCACTTCTTCAAAATTCAATCTTCAGATGGCCCACTCTTTATTTATGAGTAAAGGAAAAATATTGTTTCAGAAAGGATCCCTTTGTACGTCGGAAAACTTGTTTTTCTGCAGTGATTTAAAAGGGGCATGCTTAAAATGTTGAAAACATTACTTTTTTTTGTTATTTTAAAATTATATAGTGAAGTTTCTAACCCGGAAATAATATAGACTGAGTGCTTTCCAAGGGTAAAAGGGTATAACACAACAATTGTTATGTAGGTTGCAATATCATATGTACGTTATGAATAGACATGATCATAACACGCTTTGCTTTTAGATAGACAAAAGATATATCCAGATAGTTATGATATTTCAATGCACAAAAGCCAGACGGTAACTTTCCGTTACCACACGTTCAAACTTTCACCTACCGCCGTTTAACGTCTGGAGACCCCAACGCTGGATTAAGATACGAACTTGACACGAACGCTCGAGCTCGTGGGCGACCAAACTCGGTTGGTAAGAAACGTGACTCCGGAACACCCACGCATGGGTTGGTAACGTTCGTTGGAATATTTACTGAAAATGCTGGTCAATAGTCTTGTGAAACCCTGATGTTGAATGATGGATGGTTAAGGTTGAATCAAGTTTCTAAGTATTCATAAATAACGCGCAAAAAATTATAAAAGCGCTGATATGATGGCGCTTGTATATTAATGGTTTTTTACCAACAGAAAATAATTGATTTTGAATGGATCAGTAAATCAAGCGTAGTCATTTCGCGATCTGAATGAAGCTTTTGGCGAAAGTATAATTAGCAAAAGATAATATCAGCCACTAAAAGAAATGTGCATATGACCTTTGTCGACTTGAAGAAGGCTTATGATCTTGTGCCGGTGAAGACGCGCCCCCCGGGCATTAGATCTTGTCGTAATGGGGGTGCTTAATATGACAAGGACTCTAGTTTCGTCCCGGCGAAATGGAGGGTTAAGTCATGGTGCCTAACGTAATGCCATTCGCGCCAGTCACTGGAGCTGTATGATGGAAGATCTCCGATAGGCCTTAGTTTTACCATTCTGGTGAAATGGAGGGCTGAGCCGGTTGATTAACTCAGTGACAGGGAGTCTGTCGCAGCACAGGGCTTCTCCCTTAAAACTAGCGTACTCTACCCTATCGCAGTATAAATCTCCGGATTCTGTGTAATGGCCGAGTGCGTTATGTAGCATACTGCGTTACCTCGGGAGGGTGGATTGCTCTCAGGTGTTACTTGTACCACCTGGCCACCCTATTGTTGTTGGACTCGAGGGGGCAGTGGTTTAAAGTCCGCATGCTGGACTAGGGAGGTATTTCATTTATGTGTTCGCAGACCCCCATGCTAGGGATATTCTCATGAAATGACTCGGGATTTAACGGGACTAGACGGTTCGACGACCGTCCCTGGTCCTGTGTCCTGGCCCTGGATCTCGACGAAATGGCTTAGTGCTTGAAGCCATGATCAATCAAATGACTTTACATGGGCTCGGTGGGTCAAGACGTACAGGCCGGTTGACCCACCCGGTTCATAGGACTGCGTTCGGATCAATGAATAAGAAGCACTTTCTGCCCCTTGGAGCAGACTATAGAAGCTGCTAACTAGTCACTTGGTGAAAGAGCTACGCTTACATGCCAATACACTAACTGGTAGAATACACGTGTACCGGTGAAGACTCTCCCTATGTTCTTACCCGACATTGTGGAGCTTGCCGCGACTAGGGCCCTAGTTTCACTTAGGTGAAATGGAGGGCTAAGTCGTGGTGCCTAAGTAGGTGGCAGGGGTGTCTTTTGTAGCGCAGTGCTTACACCCTTAAAACTGACATTACTCTTCTTTATTGCAGATTAATCTTTCAGATCTTTCTGTGCCACTGCCGAATGCGTTATGTAGTCTACTGTGTTACCTCGGGAGGGTGGATGCCATCAGGGAGTATTCTACTTTCTGGCCAACCAATTGGTGTTGGACTCAAGGTGGCAGTGCTTGAAAGTCTGCATGCTAGACAAGAAGGGTATTTCATCTTTTAGGTCTTGTGTAATTCAAGACTCAGGATTGCTCGAGAAGTGCTTCAGAGGTTTAATGGGACTAGACGGTATAACCGATCTCGTCTTGAACCTTTTTTGAGATTTTGTAGCTTGACAATACGGTTTTAGATCGTTGACGCTCGAACCAGAATCCATTGAGAGACTTCATTCACAAGGGTTCGTGTGTCTTAACAGTACGATCTGTTGACAGTGCTCGTACCAGGATCGATTGAAGTATCGATTCTCGAGATTTTTTTTGTTTCTTGCATTTGCGTTCGGGTGGGTGGAAGTAAGAAGCCTCTTCGGCATGTGAGTTGCCTCTCAAACAACTGCAGAGACAGTAGCGATTGAATAGTGCTTCACTGCTACCAGTCACAGTGTAGGTTTTCGGACTGAAGCCGAAATTGGAAGCAGGGTGGGTTCAACTCCATTGACGGGGTTCTCGCTTTGTGCAATGATAAGATGTATACTTATCACACAACCTGCTTTCGGGAATTTGTAGAGATTGCTTAGTGGAGACCTGGTTGACCTGGTGAAAGAACCATGCTTACATGGCAGTAACTGCAATGATGGCATTTACGACATGCCGGTGAAGAAGCATCAAATATCAGCCATATATTGATGAAAGCACTGAAGAATCGATATCACAATTCTTACTCCCAAATAAGAAGCGTTAAAAAATTGAAAAAAGATTCAGGTTGTTAAAAGAATTAATGCAAGGATGCTGTATTTCACCAACCTTATTCAAAATATAAGTATATTCAAGTGATATAACAGAACTGAAGATTAAGTGGCGAACATGGGTATAAAAATAAATGACATATTCATTTTACAATTTGCCGATGATCAAGTGGTCATAGTTGAAGACAATTTTGACATTGAGTATATGATTGGAAAATTGAATTTGGGGATTGGTCTTCAAATATGAGAAGACGAAGTATTTGTGTGCAGGGTAAGAGGAAACAACAAACTTGGATTTGGAAGAGATGGGAATGGTAGAAAGATGTGAGTTAATTTCAATATGATAATGAAGAGAATCGAAGCAAGGGCAGTTCAGGTAAAAAGAGCAAGTGTTAGTTTGAAAGCATTTTATGGACCATAGAAATAACTTAGTGAAGAAAGTTTAGAATTTATGAAGCCTCGATAAAAAGTAGCATTCTATATGGTTCAGAGACATGGAGGATATGCGGATGATCTAGGCGGTTGTAATGGATGCGATAAAATCATTAAGAATATCTAGGAGGGACAGAATCAGGAACGAGGTTATCAAGGAATAAACGGCCATTGAGGTACACAGAAAGGATGATATAGAGGCAAAACAACTGAGATGGTACGGATATGTAAACTGGATGGGCAAGAAAGGATGGCAGAAGCAAGTGATGGAATGGCAACCTGTAGAAAGGAAGAAAAGAGGAAAAACTGGGGGAAGGAATCAGGAAAGAAATATGAATGCAGGAGAAATTAATGAGGCACTAGTACATAACACAGAGGAATGGAAGAGGATTATCGGACAACGTCGCAAAACGTTTTGACCGACAACTATATTCTACTTTTCGAATCAGGTAGCATCAGCTTGCAGGAATAGGTTGACCATTGAATTTCGAAAGGCAGACCGTAGTAGCATCCATGGAAGACAGCTTGAGTACTATATGAAAACTTCAATGTCGATAACTCGACGATCCTGCGTTACAAAAAAGTCGAAAAACATGGAAATTGGAATTGGATGGATCATATGTTCAGGTCATACCTAGAGGAGATAGTCAATATGTGCAAATTCAGAAGTAGTTCTCAGAAAGTTATCACTGGTATACAACAGAGAACAGGTTTTGGGTACAGTGCTATTTTGATATAAGTGAATGGCCTACTTTCTCTTTCTTTTGGAACTGATGCAAAAATATATTTGCGGATGATATTGTTTTTTTGATCGGAGTACTTGGGAACAAGTTGAGACTAAAGCGAAGCCTAGAAAGGACAAAAGACTGATTGAATGAAATGGAGCTTACACTTGATTTGGATTTAACAAATTTATAGCTTTTTCAGCTTGTGCGAGTTGTGTTCTGGGTAGGCTTTGTTACTGCGATCTTGTGCCACCACTTAAGGTCACAGAATTGATAATTTTCTAGCCAACAGTTAAATTTTAACCGACACCCGTCCAACTAGAAAATTTCTTTCCCACCTGAACAGGATTCGAACCCATGATCTTCGGTTACGAGCTCTAAGCTCTACCACTGATAGGAGCTGCCAGCCCACATTTGTATTGTTTTATTTAAGGTGTAATCTTCTCCCACAAGACTTTCTTCGTGGGATTATATTATTTTTTATTCGAGGATATTATTTTTTTATTTGAGATCAATTTAAGTAGATGGTGATAAGTGAATGTTATCTATGATTTTGTCAAGTAAAATTATTATTTTTCGTATATTCCGAAATTTTCAACGGAAATTAACTGTGAAACTAGCGCGCAAAGTCTTCCGACTTCACGTACTGACGTGAATATAACCAATTTTATTATGGAAAAATGGTGAAGCAATGGCTTAACCATTTTTCCATAATAAAATTGGTTATATAATGACGGATTGTTATTTATTACGTTTTTTTTAATTCACCATAATCTTTAATCTTAATTATTTAAATATATAGTGAAATTCTAATAATAATAAGAGTTGTTTTTGCTCTCTGCAGGGTTAATCCTAGAACTTCTCATTAAAAACTTTTATGTACGGCAATTTCCATTTTTCCACTCCCATATTTATTCATTTCGCAGACCAAATGAAAATTACTTAGATGTTCATTTTATGGAAACCCGGAGCGAAAATATAGAATATTGATCAATTAGCTTTGTTTCCATTCCGTTGAAATATATCCTTGTGCCGAAGGCCTGAAATACCATTCACACATATTACGGTATTCGACTCCCATTAGAGCCATTGTAGGCCTTTGTTTTTATATAATTATGAGTTTCAGCTTTTGTTGAATTCGCATTTGTCACGATAAATGGAAATAAAAGGATAACATTGCAGCATATAGCGAAATAAATATCGGAAAATAATGCCACTCAATTTTCCCGCGTGGGAAAAGCAGTGTTTGTTTCGCCAGTGCATTTACCTCAAAATGTCTGAGAAATACACTGAATGTCTGCCATTTATTAGGGATCCAATTATTAATGATAAAAGATATTTGCCAAGGGAAATGAAAATTTTAGAAATTGGCATAATAAATTGAACATATGCTTCTATTTACTCGACATTTTCTTGCTACTGACATACGTTTCATCCATACTGATGCACTTCGTCAGAGAACAACATAAATACTTTGCATCTCTGAACTTAATATTGATGTGATTATATTTTTTTAATCATTTAAATATTTTAATATTAGCCTTCTACATATTTAATTTCAAGAAATTATATTTAATAATTATATTATTATATAACTTCTGAAAATAAGTTAAAATAATGTCATATAAGTACCACTTATATCAAATGACATATAAAATAAGCATTCATTATAAGACATCCAAATGGTATAACAAAATCCAATAAATAAAAATTGTTAACCAAAATCCTATAAATTAAATATTTTGAATAGATAAAATTTTGTTTCTGCTCATCAATCTTATGAAAACAAATATCTTTCAAAAATGTCTAACATAATCTTAAGAATTTCATCATAAAACTATCTTACTTAAAATATTCAATATTATTGGATATCTAACTGAGTTACTTTATTTAAAAACTCAAGATATGTAAAAACATTACTGAAAAACAAGTTTTAAGAGAGACTTTGCTTCGTCAGTATTCAAATAATTCATATTCAATAAATATAACATCAATCAATAACAAATATTTACTGACCTTTTAACCATTTAGAAAACTTCTAGTAAACTGAAAAATCTTTAAATGTAGTGTAACGGTTCACTATATATAAATATTCAACGCAAGTTATGTTCATTTAAATAGTCCGGTTAAATATTTGATTCAATATTACCTGAAATATACAATTTATTTAAGTAATCATACGGCGTAGCCACTTTACATAGGTGAAAAAAGATGAATCTATCATATCAACGTTTTATATTCGAAAAAATTTAACAATCATAAAAAACAAGAAGCATTATTTAATGAAATGCATGGTTTTAAACATTGAGCAGATTTCAAATGTCAAAAATACCGAAAATCGGTCAGTAAATACGAATTAAAAATCGAAAACTATTATATCACATTTAAAGTAGGCCTCTTTTGAAATAATATATAGAAATGAAAGAAACTTAACTATGAGGAGCCTCTTGAAATGTTCAGATTGGTCCATAATAAAAATAATCCGAACATGCTGAATGATGATCAAGCGTGGACCACTTTCTTTACTATGGCGACATTCTATAACACTTGCATTATTTTTTTGACATAAAACACATTTAAATTAAGAATGAAGCCAATTTTTTTTTTATTTGAAAGATCATTTTATGGCATTTATGTTTTAAAAATAACTTCCAGCATATGTCCACTACGACTAGCTCTGAGGAACCGAATTCGAGTAATTCAGGTCTTATTTCATCAATATCACGAGTTATGTTGGCTTCCAAAGCGTCTATTGTTTCTGGTTTATCAGCATAAACCAATGACTTGACATAACCCCAAAGAAAATAATTCAGTGAAGTTATGTCGCATGATCATGGAAGCCAATTAATTGGACCATTTCTCGAAATAATGTTATCGCCAAATCCTTCTTTCAATAAATAAAATGTTACGGTAGCAGCATAAGGTGTACCAAAACACTTCTGGGTCGATACCATGGCTTTAGTTCTTGAACCAGATGGACCTTGTATGGGTGTAGATCAAGATCTTTACGCAACATTTTTCATGTGGTGGATGAACAGAGTCCAACTTGTTGTGAACGTCGACAAAAAGACAAATCTGGATCATCATTAACACTATGACTTACAGCAACGATATTTTCTTCTGTACGTACAGTTCTTTGTCTTGTTTTTGTTGTTGCATCGAGTAGAAAAAATGCTGTCCGAAATCTATAGATAGTTCCACGAATAAGCTGCTCTGATGGACGATTATGTAAACCATAAATTTCACGAAGTGTTCTATAAGCTTGGCGAATAGAACACTGATTTTGAAAATAAATTTCAACGATTTGTAAACGTTGTTGCGGCGTGGGTCTTTCCATGATAATTTGTCAACGCTTACTGAACAGAAATGTCGAAACAACATGGCTTCTACCTTCAGTTATTTCTATCGAAAGTTCTATCATTCTAAAAAAAACACCCGATACTTGTTAGCGCGTGTTAGCCTGCTTAAATACTCTTTATTTTAAATAAAACAAGTTGTGAAAATAACTATTTTTTACTACCAATATATTGATATTTTACATATTTAATTGTGACTCCAGTGTCGGGAATTAACTATCCCATCTCCAGAAAACTGAAGACTTTGCAAGCAAAACAGGGTATTTATGCATATACAGAGGTAGAAGAGGTAATAAAAACAGGTTAAAAAAGGTTTAAAATGAGAGGGCGCCTAACAACTATTAGAATTTCGCCACGTCAAAGAGGATTGGTGAATAGATGTTACTCATTTAAATATCTCACATTATTTTCTTTATGAACTAATTTGAAATTTTTTTTCTAAACAATGAGTGGCAAAAGTAGAAGTTTGTTTATTTTTCATTAAATTCATTTTATGTTCGTTAAACCTCGTATTGAAGGAACGTCCCGTCTGTCCTATATATTTATTACTGCACGTCGATCAAGATAACTCATAAACTCCCGATTTATGTATGTTTGGAGTTGCGTCCTTTGCATTAAATAATACGGATGATAATTTATTTTGTGTTTTGAAAGCAATTTTAACATCTAATTTTGAAAAACTATCGGCCACTTTTTGACTAATGCTACAGAAGTACGATAAAGCAATGAATATTTTGTTTTCTTCAGTTTACATTATGGGATAAATTTGGTTTGTAGCTATTTTAGATTGTTTCTGTCGAATTAGGTTATCTATTATATTGGGGTTGGAACCGTCGTTCTCTGTATCTTTCGTTAAGCTTTCAGTTTGTCTAAGGATGGAGAAATACTTCGAAATTAAGTCACAACAAAGTAAAACTTTGAATTTTTTGGTAGCGAAAGACAACAATTCTTGAAAACTTCTTTTAATATACTCATAATATACAGGTAATGAAAATAATTTTCAAAATATAGGATTCAGTATGCATTTACAAGAGTAGGTGTTGAGCCAGCCACCCACCAAAAGAATAACTTCATTCTGCGTTATGAATGGTGAATAATATTCAACTGGATGCCTGTTTGTATCTTCCCCCACTCCTCCGCAATGCCTAGCATTCTGCTGTAAACTCAACTCGGACTCTACACGTCAGTACAAAAATGTTAATTACATGAATGGAGTATGCGGTTGGGACTAGGTGAAACATTATAACAATTTTATTTAAAATAATTCACACACTTTTTATATTCCACAATTTATTCAGAATCCTGACACATGTTTCGGTCTTGCGACCATTTTCAAAGGAGTACAAAAAAGGCAGTTCCAAAAGTTTGACCAGAAAGAAGTGTATTTCAACCGGGATCTCAAAATGTTAAGTTTAGACCTCTTATAGACCCCAAAAATGTCCTTCTACCTCCTCTTCACATCAAACTTGGGCTTATGAAAAACTTTGTGAAGGCTATGAATAAAAAAAAGTGATGGATTCAAATACTTAAAGCAGGTCTTTCACAAGTTAAGTGATGCCAATTTAAAGGAAGGCATTTTTATAGGACCACAAATCAGAAAATTGTTGGATGACGTAAAATTTGCAGAGAAGCTTACCAGCCAGGAATTCATTTGTTACTGTAGTAAGAGGATTATTGGGCAACAGTATGGATGCAAACTACCAATAGTTAGCTAATGCACTATTAGATACCAATAAATCGCTTTGTGCCCGAATGTCATTAAATATTTCTCCATTCATATTTGTCATTTTTTTCTGAAAATTTGGGAGCTCTTAGTGACGAGCAGGGTGAAAGATTCGATTAAGATATAAGGACAATGGAAATTCGCTATCAAGGACGATGGGATCCAGCCGTGCTGGGTGATTACTGCTTGTTTTTGAAGAGAAAAAATATGACCCCTAATAAAAGGAAAAAACAAAATTTAGTTAGTATTTTAAGTCAATAATTTTGTTTTTCTTAAAAGTTAGGTACGTTCAGTAGATTTAAAAGTAAATAGTCGATATATACGGTTTAAAAATTCTGAAATATTTTTTTTCAATACACATCAGATATTGTAACATTAAATGTGGTTCTATTAATGTAACAAGTGAACCTTACGTGTTACAGTTTTAACTTTGTCATTTTCGTATTGGGAGACGTCCATTCTACCATAATATGTTATTCAGTTTCATATTACAGCCAAAAAAAAAATTTTGTCTATGAACGTTTGATGAAATGTAGCTTTACTCTAATATTTACAAAGTTTCATATTCAAATCATCAGAAAGTGAATAACAACTTTAAATACCAATTTCTACGAAAAGCTTCATTATTAGTTGCGAATTACACGCCTATCTCGTTGCTTCATTCTTGATCTCTCGACTAAAAGAGGTCAGAACCAAACGACTGCAGATATTTAAAATGTTGAATTAGTTCGGCTTCGGTAGTTTCAAATTCTCACTTGAATAGTCTCAGTTAGATATTTCTGCTTGCCAATTCGCTATCTGGGAGCTGGGTAAATTGGTACGTAATATGAATTATGTCTAGGTGGAAGCTTGTTATAGATAATGCTTCATCTTATCAGAATCGATGAAGTGAAACCGGAGATACATGCATATGAATTTCAAGATGCAAATTGCCTTCCTATTACAACATACGAGTATATCTCATGCCTATTCCATGGTTTTGAACATCTGAAGCAGCAGATACAGTGTTGTTAACTTGTGGTTTTTGTTTTTCAGGGTAGAGTTTCTACTGGGGCTCAATTAGAATATTCACTTTAGATCAAATTTTAACTGCTTTATTGAGCACTAGGTTGTCGAAATTATATCGAATCCGTTTAAAATCTAAAGAGTTTAAAGGTTTTTTCTTTATTTTAAAAATTAAACAGAACAATTCTGTGCAATATCTAAAAAACTTAATTTGCAACAAAGTTTTTGAGAAACTTACAGAAAATTAAATCAAATTGTCTTTTAAGCACTGTTTCTATTTATGTATATACAGGGTGTCTACTTTTAAAAGGGACAAACTTCAAGGAGAGATCACACAAGTTATTTGCAACAATAATGTCATATAACACATGGTCGAAAAGTTGATGGTTATTCTTCAATTTAACATTTCAATATTTCACGAATTATTTCTAGTTTTTCCATAAAATCAATTATACTTCCGTTATCCTTGTAGTCTCATCAAATTTGACCACATATCTGGAAACGGCATTAAATTTGCAACAAGATTAGAAGTTCTGTGTGCCAAAAAATTCTTATTGCGAGCGTGGTAAGAATATGAATATCACGATTCTGAAGTGCACAATATCAGTCATATTTTTCCAATGGTTTTATCGATGAAAAATTATTAACTATGGACATGTTTTCTTTTCAGCACAAATACCCCATTTAGTCTGCTTTCGAATGATATAACATTTTTTTCGTTAGCTGCTTGTCCTTTGCCATAATAACACGGCTAAGAAGATGACAACGAAAAGTTGAAATATTCCAAACCTGAATTTGCCCTATCTTGAAGATCCTTGTGATTCAATGTCACAGTAAACATTGAATTTAAAATCTGACAGTTTCTGTCGCTTAATAATTTTGTGTATAAGTACGTTTTCTTGAATTTAACGAATTAACTCAATTTATAATAAGTATTCTAGAAAAAAATCGAGAAAATTATACCTGTTTTTTTAAACATCGAATAGCGCGATATGTTGTTCATTTATGGATTTGAGAATTGAAATGCTCGCGCAGCGGTTCGAGAATACGGTTTGCGTTTTCTCAATAGAAGACAATCGGGTATGATAAATTCGCGAAATAGCCATGTATGGAAAAGAGAAAACCACCATGCGACTACTGTGTCTCATTTCCAACATTATTTAATGGTGGTTGGGAGTCATAAAAGGTGAACTTTCCAGACCAGTATAACTGAAGAATTCATTACATTAATCCAAAGCAGCTTAACAGACACATTGGATGAAATGCCCCTGGCTCCACAGATAAATTCCATGACAATTACTTCAATATTCAATCTTAAAGAGCTTCAAGATAGAGCAAATATTTCAACTTTTCGTTTTTATCGTCTCAGCCATGATATTATGGCAGAGGACAAGCAGCTAGCACAAAAGTTGCTATGTCACTCGAAAGCATACTGAATGAGATGTTTTTTGTTGAGAAGAAAACATGTCCATAATTAATATTTTTTATCGATAAAACCAATGAAGAAATATGACTGATTTTGTCCACTCACCACGCTCGCAATAAAAAATTTTTGGCACACAGAACTTCTCATCTTGTAGCAAATTTAATGTCGTTTCCAGATATGTGGTAAAATTTGATGAGGCTATAAGGATAATTGAAGTTCAATTGATTTTATGGAAAAACTTAAAATATTTCGTGAAATCACGAAATGTTTAATTGAAGAATAACCATCAACATTTCGATCATGTGTTATATGACATTTTTTGTTGAAATAATTTGTATGATTTTCCCTTGAAGTTTGGCCAGTTTGGCCAGCCTGTATATAGAATTTTCAACATCACACAACCCTAAAAAACATAAAAGAACCTATAGAAAAAATAGAATATTGAATATTTGATTGATTCGATCTTTACTTGGTGGAAACTCATTTTAATTAAAAAAATATTCACATCTATGGAAATAAATTACTGCCTCATATATATTTTTTCAAATAGAATATTGACTGAAATTACATAACAGCTGTTTTATATAAATCTTATGGATTACGAATTCTATTCCAAAAAATGCTCCACACCAACTTGGAAAATGGTCTCAAATTAATAAGTTGGACCCACTGATGAAGAATTCGAGGTTAAAACTAATTCAGTCCGTCCGTAAACACTCTTACTTTCGGAAGGAAAGAGCTAGAGACTTGTAACGTTCAGGGTAGGTTTGGGGCCTACATATTTCGGTTTATTTTCTTAATGGACAAAATCGATACAATAGTTTCTCAGTTATTCACTTGAAACTGTCTGGCCGGTACAGTTCGTGCGTAAACACTCATACTTTCGAACGGAATGAGCTGGAGACTTAAAAATTTCAGGGTATATTTAAGATCTCAATGTCTTGTCTAAGTTTGTTAAATGGACCAAATTAAATGAATGGTTTTCAAGTAATTTCCATTTTGAGTTTTTTCATATTTTTACCTAAATTTTCGAAACCATAGAGTCGATCGCTCTGAAAGTCGATATTTCAAAAAAGAATAATGACGCGTATACCTGTGGAAAATTTTGTGAGGATCGTATAGTTAGAAGATAAAAAAATATTTGTTCAGCAGAGCAATGTTCTGCGCCACTGAAACCATTCCTATCTTCGGATATTTATCTAACTTACGAACAGAAACAGTTAGATATTAAATATATCAGATATGTTTAAAATGGACAGAATCGGCTCGATGATTCCTGAGTTATTCTTATTTGAATTTTTTTTACATTTATAACTTTCTCATCCTTCCTTTTGTAATATTAAATTATTCTACTAAGTACTGAAATTAAAAACGTTTCAAATTTCACAGAAATTCGTTATTTATTATTTCTTAATTGAAATTCCATTTACACTCTTTATCTATGTACTGCCAAGTTTCCATTATTCTAATTTACTTTTTCTTTTTAATGAGTAGAATTTCAACTATTACTTTTGAATTACTTAGATCTAGCATAAGACAGCGGATTTGTAGAAAAATTTTTACTTTTGTATACTTATATTCTTATTTAATTTGGGATGAAAATGATCTCAAAATTTTACATATTCTCTACGGTAGGAATATTCATGTCCAAATTCAATTCTTATCATTTATCAGAACCACTATTTGTGGGTACAAAATAACCTGAAGACTTGACATGTTCAGATTAGGTTCAAATGGAGATATCAAGAGAGATACTGGTTCTGGATGTGTGTTTATTGAAAATTTGTTAAAATCCAAAAGAATTGTTTGAATGAGGTAGCCTGATGCAAATAAAAACAATCACAAGGCTTCAGACGAATTTTTTCAGAACAATAAATGAAAAGCAATAGAAGCGAATGATTTATCATGATTCTTAAAAGATGCTTAGAATATTTATGTGGTAATATATGTACTGTTTTTGCCTTCACATATAAGATAAACGCAAAAACAGTTAGTTATAAAAAAACTTCCGTTAAAATATGCCTCCATAAAAAGAAATTTCAAATATATCACAAAGAGATATTTAAAAAAGAATTTGTAAATGTTGGAAAAGTTTTGTAAAATCTCTAGTTAATTAAATAAAAATAAAATCTCTTAAAAAGAGTGTTTCTATATAATAATTCTCAAATTCGTTCAAGCCGTTCATATGAAATGGCTGTATCCGTTAAGTATGTTATGATTTTTAAGTCGATATTCTATATTTTCTATTGAATCCTTTATTATTTGAATATTTTAATATTAGCATTCTACATATTTAATTTAAAAAAATTATATTTAATAATTATAACTTCAGGAATTCAATTAAATTGATGTCATATAAGTACCACTTATATCAAACGACATATAAAACAATCTAATGTAATTCCTGAAGTTATAATTATTTAATATAATGTAATGTCATATAAGTAGCACTTATATTAAACGACATATAAAATAATTTAATTTAATTCCTGAAGTTATAATTATTGAATATAATTTTTTGAAATTAAATATGTAGAAGGTTAATATTAAAATATTTAAATAATTTTATATACCTTCTATCAAGTATTATTCTTTATATTTTTGTATGTTAAGTATACCTACTTGTATGGAATCAGTGTTTCGAAAACATTCTGATTTAATTTTTTTTGTTCAATAAAACTTAAAGGTTCCACAGAATTAATCTGTTTTAATATTAAAAAAATAGAATTAAAATCCTTACTTGTCAATTTTTTTATCAATAACTTGAATTGAGTATGCGGTTGGCACTAGGTGAAACAATATAACAATTTTATTTAAAATAATTTTTTATCTCTGAAAAACAATCATAGCTGAAATAACTTCGCTGAATTAAGAAAATTGCATATTAAATCTAAAGATTAAATGATGATGAAGTTATCTGGAAACTTGCCAAAAATCACGGAGAATGAATTTATAATTTTTTCAGGGAATACAAATTTGATTATTAGTAAAGAATCAATCAAAACATACTTAGAAAAATTTAATATTATTGTGTTTAAAATGGTGGACAGTAAAATTGTGCTCTTTACACAATTTCTTAGAAACTTCAAAATTCCGTATATTTCAATGAAGAGAAACATCACAATGGTTCGTTCCATTGAATTTCAGCGTCACCTGAAGATTTTACCTGCATTAATGGTATGTGGGCGAACAAAGAACCCTAGAGGGCCTACGTAAAAAAGACTGTCTCATTTATTGACATATGGCCGACTATGTGCCTCTCGAACAGGTAATTCTATAGCACTACCCCTCTGTTCAGAATATTTAGAAAGGAGAGTCGATTTAAGTTTCAACCAAAGTAATTCGAATATACTTGCTATACGTAACAGAGAACACCGCAAAACTTATACAATAGTTTATTGTATTCTCTTCAGAATATACAAATTTACCTTAGTGTTTGACTCTCAATTTTCCCCATTTCTTCACACACAGGTACCTGAAAGATGTCAAAGTTGAATATTTATGTCGCTGGCTCTCACTATATTATCAAACAACTTATATTAATTTAATTTTGGAAAATTATTATATTTTCATAGCGCAAAATTGAGGACCTTACATTTTTATGTAAACTAAAAATTCACAAGATGAAATATTATTTGTAAACACAATATGTGAACTCTGAGTATGCACAAAATGTAAACTTCTCAATTTTTCCATAATAAAACGTAAAAATTTCCAAAAACTATTTTCAACTTTCTACCACATAGTAACGATTGAAATAGGCCAATATTTGACAACTTATAAACAGTGATGCAGTGATGGTATTTGGAAGTATTTATTTACTATTTTCGAAAATAACTTACTTTTTCCTTATGAAGTTGTATTTGTAAAATATCATTTATTTTAAGATTTTTGCCAATATGTTTGTTAAAATGAAATAAATGGAGGTTTATACTTGATAGAAGGTATATATAATAAAATTATTTAAATATTTTAATATTTACAGATATATTCTGTTAGCCTTCTACATATTTAATTTCAAAAAATTATATTCAATATTATAACTTCAGGAATTAAATTAATGTCTTATAAATACTACTTATATCAAACGACATATAAAATAAACATTAATTATAAGACATCCAAATGATATAACAAAATCCAATAAATATAAATTGTTAACAATAATTCTATAAATTGAATATTTTGAGTAGACAAAATTTTTTGTTTCTGCTTATCAATCTTATGAAAACAGATATCTTTCAGAAATGTTTAAAATAATCTTAAGAATTTCATCATGAAAATATCTTACTTAGAATATTCAATATTATTGGATATCTAAGTTATTTTATAGAAAATCTCAAGATATGTAAAAACATTATTAAAAAACAAGTTTTAAGAGGGACTTTGCTTCGTCAGTACTCAATCATATTCATAATCAATAAAATATAACATCAATCAACAAGAAATATTTTCCCACCTTTAATCAATTCAGAAAACTTCTTGGTAAAGGAAACCAAATAATGAATAAAATAAAATAAATGGAGGTTTATAATTGATAGAAGGTATATAAAATATTTAAATAATTTTATATACCTTCTATCAAGTATAAACCTCCATTCATTTTATTTTATTCATAATATATAATTAAAATTTGAATATCAAAACAAATTGAAATATGTTTATCTTCTACAATTTTAATTTCCAAAAGAATTTTTTATTCAAAAAACTTTTAGAATTAAATTAATGTCTAAAACAAACACCGCTCATATTTAATAGACGTTTATAATCAAAACTCAATATAGTCAAATGAAATAAATAACCCAACAGATATACGAAAGTAATTAAAATTAATAACTAAATATTCAAAGGAGACAAAATTTTGTTTCTGGTTTTATCTTTAAAAAATACTACTTGCCTTATAAAAACATGAACACACTTAAAGGACTTCCCAAAGAATATAATTTATTTGAAATATTTAATATATTTAAATATTCGAACAAATTATTTCAAAAATCTCTAAAAAATGTGCACTATATCTTCAAAAAACAAATATAATTCTAGATAATCCGGTCTTCAGCCCTTTTTCAATATTACAAATATCAAAATCAAAAACATAACCTACATCACTCACGTGTTAAAAGACTTCGAACTACAGATCAACTATATATTCAAGATTGATCTATGTTCTAACAAAATCAAAGAGTGATGTAGGTTATGTTTTTGATTTTGATATTTGTAATATTGAAAAAGGGCTGAAGACCGGATTATCTAGAATTATATTTGTTTTTTGAAGATATAGTGCACATTTTTTAGAGATTTTTGAAATAATTTGTTCGAATATTTAAATATATTAAATATTTCAAATAAATTATATTCTTTGGGAAGTCCTTTAAGTGTGTTCATGTTTTTATAAGGCAAGTAGTATTTTTTAAAGATAAAACCAGAAACAAAATTTTGTCTCCTTTGAATATTTATTTATTAATTTTAATTACTTTCGTATATCTGTTGGGTTATTTATTTCATTTGACATTGTATATTGAGTTTTGATTATAAACGTCTATTAAATGTGAGCGGTGCTTGTTTTAGACATTAATTTAATTCTAAAAGTTTTTTGAATAAAAAATTCTTTTGGAAATTAAAATTGTAGAAGATAAACATATTTCAATTTGTTTTGATATTCAAATTTTGTTATATTTCTTCTATCAAGTAAAAAGCCTTTCTATTTTATTTTAATATATAATTATTTGGTTTCCTTAGCATTCTTTATACAGATGGACCTTGTGCTATAACAGAGGCCTTTAAATTGCCTTTCAATCTTTAAGATCAATGATAAACCACAGAACTATTTATTTCGAGTTAACATTACACTCCATTCAAATTTTTCAGTATTCATTTACCAACAAGCTTTCTGAATTGATTAAAGGTGAGAAAATATTTTTGGTTGATTGATATTATGTTTTATTGAATATGAATATAATTGAGTAGTGACGAAGCAAAATCTCTCTTAAAACTTGTAATGTTTTTATAAATCTTGAATATTGAATATTCTAAGTAAGATAGTTTTATGATGAAATTCTTAAGATTATGTTAAACATTTTTGAAAGATATCTGTTTTCGTAAGAGGGATGATTAGGAACAAAAAATTTTGTCTACTCAAAATATTTAATTCATAGGATTTTTGTTAACAATTTATATTTATTGTATTTTGTTATATCATTTGGATGTCTTATAATGAATGTTTATTTTATATGTCGTTTGATATAAGTAGTACTTATATGACATTAATTTAATTCCTGAAGTTATAATATTAAATATAATTTTTTGAAATTAAATATGTAGGAGAATATATCTGTCAATATTAAAATATTTAAATAATATGTTTGTTGTTTTCATGGCATCTGCTCGTGACGTCTTACAAAGCTATAATGTTAATGAATTCCGACCAAAAGCCGACCGAATTTGATCGAATAACCATCGTTTTCTCTAGATTCGTATACTGAAGTTGATTGCTGAAAATTCGTTCAAAAAATGTTTTCATTATTCATTGGTGTGAGTTCATTATTTCAGAAGGAGGGCCTACTTTGGAGACAACCAAGAAAAAATTGAAGAATAATAAATACTTTATGTTTCACTGACCGCTTCGCGGTACTTTATAATAAATAATAAACAGTTTCGAATACCTAAAAACTTCCTACAAACATTCAAAAACCCACCAGATCGAAATCCCACTCCATAATTTTGCTCATTATACCTATCGACAATAATCAAACAAAAAAAAAAAGGCATGGTATCGAGACTGTATTTATACATCAGTTACGAAGATTAAATAAGGAAAATATCATAGACTGTATCTTTCAGAAGTCTTGCAGCTTTCAACGCTGATACGCTCAGTTCGTTATAGGTAGAATATAACGGACGACCGGTTTCAAGAAGGTAAAAAAGTGGCTACCCCTCGTTGCCACATCTACGGACGCAGGAAGGTCAATGGTGCACCTGCTGCTGTTATTTGGACAGCCGCAGCCAACTCTCGAACGAAGAACGAGTCCTCATGCAAATGAGTCCAATTTGATATCTTCAGGCTAGTCGCAGATTGGTATAAGGATGACGGCGTTCTCCTAAAATAAGTAATCATCTTATCGGAGACCGAATGGCAACACTGCAAGTTGCCGATCAACGGTTGCAGGGTCACGTTTGGTTTTAATAAGAAGTTCGGGTCAACAACACGTGTGCACACACATGACTATGTAGGCATGCTGAATATCCGCCATCATATGTTGACGACTATTTTATTTTCTTCCGAGCAAATTGGCTGGAATGGTACAAAATATGTTTCAGAACTCGAATATTATTGGATTACTCAACAGGAAAAATATATTATAGTGTCCTCACATTTGAAATGTTTCAAATATCACTATTCATCATGGAAGATATATGTAACGATTAAATTTAAATATAATTTGAAAATTTGATGAGATTAATCGTTTCTTTTTTCAAACTCATCGTAACGTTAAAAAATTGCACAAGAATATCACCATTTAGATTTACAAAAAGCCAATGAAACTGCGAAATCATTGACGCTCTAAAGTGACAGTATTAGAGAAAATCTGAATCGGTGGATCAATTGACGTTCTCAAAAACTTGGAGTTTGAAAAATAGCAACTTCGTATATTTCGGGAAAAAATTGATTCACCTCATATTACCCTGTCTCAAGAGCTGAAGAGACCTGACCATTATGAGCATCGTTTAGTCTTTAAATGGGTTTTGGAGCAAATTCATATCGAGCCGTATTTTTTTTCAGAAAATTATAAATTCGCAAAAAGAATTGTCGTTTTTTGTGTCAGGATAATACACAATAGATTCATGAGGAGCCAGAAAAAATAGGTGAGTTTAACACTTTCTAAAGCCTACGAAAATTATTTATATTATTAGTTAACTGTCTTAGCAACATTGCTTCACATAAAATTCAATCATAATACACATTTCCGATCAAGATAAAACTGTATAGAATAAACTGAAAAAATAATATTCAGATATTCGAATAATTCAATCCTTTGCACCCACCCCTTTAAATGAATATAATATAAATTATAAAAAACGCACAATGAAATTTATACTGTAACACAAACGATAAAAAACCATATAAATCAATATGCTTCTCATTATCCAATATAAAAAATAATTTTGTAGAAGTTTTGATTGAATATTCGCAGGTGTATACTCATCCCTCTAAGCGAGATGGCAATCCTTTTCAAGAATCTTGAAGTGCAAAAGGAGTGAGTGATTCATCATTTTGTTTTGCAATTCTATTTATGAATGTGTTAAAAAGTTTCTGCTTGGCGTTTAATTCTGCGTTAAAAACTTGTTGGAAGTGATAAGTGAAGTTCATTAAGTGGTCGAATTTCTGAAAGAATTTTAAATAATAAGGTGCTCATATTGCCTATACTTTCTAAACAGTAATAGTGACTGTGTTCGACATTTCCTCTTACATAACATTTTAGGTTTTATTTCATAGCATGCTAACATTAATTCTGGCTTATATCTTCTAGAAAAGTACAATATGTTTCGGAATCTGAAACACTATTATTGTTTAAAAATCAACGGTATCCGATTGAAACATTTTATTGATTAAAATTTGTACAGAAATTTGATCACTCAATGCACTTCACCCTTAAACCTAGATTCAATGAACGCAAAAAACTAACAAACTTTCGCACCCCATTGCACAGAAAATGCACGCCTTAATTTAAATACTTTTTTTATTCAAAATTTCCTTCGAAATAACTCCGATTATTATTATAACTTATTGTGTATTGAGAAGTTCTCCATATTTTATACAAACTTGCATGTAGATATTTTGTTTGTATTACAGATGAGACTTATTATATCGAAATCTCATATTTCTGAAATTTTTCTTGTAGTTAAATTTCCCAAAATGAATATATTTTTTATTTGTCTTGTTGCAATCTCATTTCAAAGATATATATGGAAACTTCTTCCTAACCATATTTAATGATAGGTCCTTTTCTACTGACTGTATTCAAAATCAAATAAATATTTAAAATCCATAAAAGTAAGTATGTTTGGTTTAATATTGGAAAAAGAGATGACTCAACTTGAATCAACGAAGTTTTTCTCAATGTGCCCCTATAGTACATATGAAGGGGTAGAAAGTTAGATTACTCTTAGGTCGAAGTGAACATTAATGTGTTAAGATCCATCATCAAAAGTTTGCAGACTACCTTGGTTTTATGTTTGCCCGTCTAGAGAAGCCAATATATTGATGCAACTTGGGACTCAAAAAGAATTACACTGTTCAGGAGTTGATATTCGACGATTTCAAAAATATTAAAATTTTCTCCATCGCTGTTTTGATTGAATGAATGATGAATTGATAAATTGAGAAAAATCATTAATTGATATTCAACAGTCAAGAAGTTAAACTAAATAAATTTTCATTGAAATGAATCAATAATTGAGGTAAACCAAAAAATTTGAGAAAAGTTATAATTGCAAAATGGCTTTACTACTGAATGTGTAATATCTAAAATAATATTTATTATGTTGAACGACCACCTGACGTTTTTGTGTTGATATCTGTGTGAAAATCGATATGAAATCATTGATAGTGTTGAGGTATTGCTTCAAAATTGGTCATTACTCATCTTCCAATTAACGTGAAGTTTATTATTCCTTAAAAACTTTTCTTGAATTGAGTTTGACCAAGCTTCGAACCATTGAATCTGCCATAGCAAATCTCCTGTAATATTGCTGAGAATGAATTGATTACAAATAACTGTATTATATTGTAAACAAGAGTCACTTTTTTATTGTAAAGTTGAGATAAATACATAGGGAGTAAGAGTTAGCATTTTCACAGAGTGACAATTTGGGATTTATTCGGGAAAGACAAGTTTTATTTATCTTCTCCTTGGCGCACTATGAGGCATTTGACGAAGTAGGATGTTTCATGTGGGATGGACAAAATCGCTAGCGCAAGCTAGAGCGTTTTAGTTTCATTTTCTTTTATCTTTTTTTCATAGCCTTCGGTGTGGCGGATTAGCGATTTGGTTTCAATACAAGTTTGGTCACTGGCCAAAAGCTTGAATGGGATACAATGCCATACCCACCATATTCTCCTTCTTCTTCCATCTGGTGCCTTCGAATTGTTATATTTCCGGTCATATAGTTAAATAACATATTTATTAATTCTTTCATTCAACAAAAAAAAAAAAACGAAATTACTTTCCGAACAAACCAATATAAGGTGCCTACTTTTGAACGAAATTTCTAAGATGTCGGGGTCGGTAGCTATGGAAGCCGAACGCACAGGGCAATTTTTTTGTCTTCACCTCCTCCCTCATACTAATATATCAATCAGTCTTTGATCTTTGCCGACGCACTTGACCGGGCTCAAATCGTCCGAACATTCACCCACTTTTCAACGGTAACCCTCAATGTTTGACATTAACGATATTGCAGACGAAACACGACAACATTTATTAGATGGTGCAACGTCGAAAGAAATATCTTGTGCGGTTATTTAAATGTGAAGACAACCCCAAAATTCTGGAGTAAAGAATGACGAACATGCTTCAAAGCACCGAACCATTTGCATAGACATGAGGAATTGTCAGGCCCTTTGAATTCTCCCGCATACAGCCGCGGGTAATGATGATATTTTTTGTCTTTTACACGTCTCGGAATATGAAACGCGACCATAAAGACAAAAAGAAGGTGATAGCAAAATAGCACCATATTTCAAACTTACATCCTATATGATAAAAGTAATGTAGGGTAGAGCGTATGAGTTCCTTATGCACATTTAACATTTGCTTACTCTACGCGATTCCAACCGCTGCCGTCCTATAAAGAGAGTGCTGCAGTAATAAGGGGAAAAAATGGAATTTCGTTAGATGGCTTATTCCCTTCTTCCAGAATATTTTCCTTCTTGTCATGTGGAATTTTAATTAAAGAATGTTTTGAATGATAACCATCGAGGACTTACACACGTTGAAAAAGTTTTCAGAGTGGTTCATTTGTTTCCAACAGGAATCGAAAGAAATTACCCTATGTGAAGAGTTTTCGAAGGCTGGGACTCTTATTTTATCGAATTTATTTTCAAATTTTACATATTAGATTTATTCTATTAACCTCCATCAAATTTTAACTTCAAAAATTTTTTAGTCAAAAACTTCAAGAATTAAATTAAATACACACCGTGTCAATTTAGTAGACATATACAATTAAACACTCATTACACAGTACTAAAGGGAATGAAAGAATTTAAAGAAATATAAATTATCAATTAAATCTACTGAATAAATGATTGAAGGGTAGATAATTTTGTTCCGTATCTTGTTTTATTAAAACCAAATTCCTTTCCAGAAATGCAAAACGTAACTTTGTCTATTACGTCCGTAATGTTAACATTCGCTTATGACTTCAAAACTTTAATTTCTTTGTTAAAGTTTTCTATTGAGAGAGGGGTTGATAGTAACCTATGTATAAAGGCGACATGTCAATTTTATGAAGGAGAGAACTGTTATTATGTATCAATGTATCTGTTCAAGTGGATTTTCTAAATATGTCAAATTCAAGGAAATTAACATTTCTTGTGATCTGAATATCTAAAAAATTTATTGATTTTTGAGGGTTTTCGACTTCAAAAGTGAATTGGACGGAATTGAAAAATGAATTAAACAAATTCAAAAATATTTCTTATTACTTAATAGAACCCAACCAAATGTAAAATAAATCATCAACATATCTATTCCAGGAAAGAAATTTCTTTATCAAATTATCTTCTGAAGAAAAGATTTTATTTTCAAGATAGATCATTCATCGAAACAGCCAGTAGTCAGAAATAACATTGTCCATAGAATACGTGCGGTAAGATATTCCATTTGATCGTTTGTAATTATTTTTTAACAACAGGTTGTTATGCAGAAGATTAACGTTATCATGGCTGTCCTGACATTCCGCTCATTTTTCTCGTTATGCACGGTCTAAGTGCATAAGTGCACATTATAGGCTTACTAGAACATCTGATGACAACCTGGAGGACGAACTTAACATTCGGCAAAATAATAACACCAGAGATAAGAATCTTAACTGGCATCTTCCAAGGGGATAAACTCAGCACCCTCTGGTTTTGTCTAGCTTTAAACCTCCTCAGTAGGCTGCTCAACAACAACCGATACGGATACCTTGTGGACGACAGGTCAAACATCAAAATTACTCATCAACTGTATATAGATGACCTCAAGCTATATGCCGCGAATGAGGAGCAACTGAGGAGCCTTCTTGGGATAGTGACATCTTTCACACAAACCATCAGAATGGAGATGGGGCTGGACAAATGTGCCTCATTACACGTCAAGAGAGGAAAGTTGACACAAGGGGCAGAAATGCTTATTCAAGATGAGGTGACTATACAAGAACTAAGCCCAGAAGAATCATATAAGTACCTGGGTATACAACAAGCATTGGAGATAAGAACATCAAAACAGAAAGAAGATTTCAAAAATAAATTTTTTGCTAGAATAAAAAAAACCCTCCGCAGTAAACTGAACTCCAAGGCAATGTTTACGGCAATCAATACATGGGCAATTCCAAGTATAGCCTACTCTTTCGGCGTGATCAGGTGGTCAAGCACAGAGTTGAAGGCGATTGACACACATGTGCGAGTCCTAATGTCTAAATACGGCATCCACCATCCCCATGCATCGGTGATCAGACTTTACATGCCTAGGCACCAAGGAGGAAGGGGTTTGCGAAATGTTGAAAAGGCCCACAATAAAGCGGTAACTGAACTCAGAGAATATTTCCACTCAAAAAACTTACCGTTCTTTCAATCAATATGCCAGGAAGACCGCAACATCACGGCTTTAAATCTGGCAAGCAGAAATAACCCACCACAGACGCCATCATCTGAACAACTACTGGAGGAATGGCACGGCAAACCCTTACATGGCAGGTATCCGGAGGCACTGAAAGAAAATAGAGTTAATAGAGAGCAGTCACTAACTTACCTTAAATCCGGTTATTTATTCCCAGAAACCGAGGGACGTCTCATCGCAATCCAAGATCAGGTAGTGCCAACAAGAGCGTACCTGAAACATATAGCCAAAAAGAACATACCGACTGACAGATGCCGGAAATGCTGCCAAGCCTTGGAGTCTATACAACATGTGACATCCTCATGCCCCATTCTTGCACCCAGGGAGTACACCCAGCGGCATAATGCTATGGCAAAAATCTTTCACCAAGCCATTGCCATGAAAGTAGGACTTATACTTACCTCTCGAAGGGTACACGAATACTTACCCAAGCCGATACTTGAAAACAGTCAGTTCAAACTCTACTGGGACAACCCGATAATAACGGATAGATCGGTGCCGCACAACAGGCCCGACATCGTGATCTTTGATAAAGGAAACCGCAAAGCAACAATCATTGATATAACCGTCCCGGCAGATGATAACATAAGTAGAGCGTACACGGAGAAACTAACAAAGTACCACGACCTGGCTTTTGAAATAAAAGAGATACACCAGCTAAGAACGGTAAAGATTCTGCCCCTGATAATCTCCACGAATGGATTGGTTGAGAGCCACCTGGCAGAAAATACGGAACTCCTTGAACTGGATCAGGAGTTGATAAGTAAAGCTCAGAAGGAGGTGATCCTCTGGACAACAAGAATTGTTAGAATGTTCCTTACAGCTGCCTAGAAGGTCCTTGGTCGTTAAGACCCGGACCTTCTAGAGGAAACTCCCATAATGGTGATTATTAAAAAAAAAAAAATATAATAAAATAGAAAGGCCTTTTACTTGATAGAAGAAATATAACAAAATTTGATTATTACAACAAATTGAAATATGTTTATCTTCTACAATTTTAATTTCAAAAAAATTTTTATTCAAAAAACTTTTAGAAATAAATTTATGTCTGCATAAGCACCGCTTACATTGATTAGACGTATATAATCAAATCTCAATATATAATGTCAAATGGAATAAATAACCCAACATAGATATACGAAAATAATTAAAATTAATGAATAAATATTTAAGGGAGACGAAATTTTGTTTCTGGTCTTACTTTAAGAACACCAATTGCCTTTTAAAAAACATGAACACACTTAAAGGACTTCTCAAAGAATATAATTTATTTGAAATATTTAATATATTTAAATATTCGAATAAATTATTTCAAAAATTATATACGTCTATTAAATGTAAGCGGTGCTTGTGTAGACATAAATTTATTTCTAAAAGTTTTTTGAATAAAAATTTTTTTGAAATTGAAATTGTAGAAGATAAACATATTTCAATTTTTATTATTATTATTATTATTATTATCCTGATACTCCTAGATCTTCTGTGAAGATCTAGGAGTTTTAATATTTGTTTTAATATTCAAATTTTGTTATATTTCTTCTATCAAGTAAAAGGCCTTCCTATTTCATTTTATATATAATATATAATTATATTTTGGCTTCAATAAATCTCATTATAGAATGTCAATGAATTTAAATAAACCTTAAAATAACTCACACTGTTCTTTGATTTTGTTAGAACATAGATCAATCTTATATTATATAGTTGATCTGTATTCCGAAGCTTAAGTCTTTTAACACGTGAGAGATATAGGTTAGGTTTTTGATTTTGATATTTGGAATATTAAATGAGGACTGAAGACGGGATTGTCTAGAATTATATTTGTTTTTTGAAGATATAGTGCACATTTTTTTAGAGATTGTTGAAATAATTTATTCGAATATTTAAATATATTAAATATTTCAAATAAATTATATTCTTTGAGAAGTCCTTTAAGTGTGTTCATGTTTTTTAAAAGGCAATTGGTGTTCTTAGAGGTAAGACCAGAAACAAAATTTTGTCTCCTTTAAATATTTATTTATTAATTTTAATTACTTTCGTATATCTGTTGGGTTATTTATTCCATTTGACATTATATATTGAGTTTTGATTATATACGTCTATTAAATGTAAGCGGTGCTTGTGTAGACATAAATTTATTTCTAAAAGTTTGTTGAATAAAACTTTTTTTGAAATTAAAATTGTAGAAGATAAACATATTTCAATTTGTTTTAATATTAAAATATATATATATATATATATATATATATATATAATAAATAATCTGAACCGATCATTCGTAATGGAAAAACCAGGTTTTGTTTAGCTCGTAACACATAACGCCTCTTTGGTCGCACCAAATACACAGCATTACTTTTGAATCATCAAAGTTTCGTTTTGGTGTTGATGATGAGGTCGATGGCAACGATTGACCTAACAAATCATGGTATTTTTTTCTTTACCGGTTTCTACCTAGTATACTGCTGAAGTATAAACTACATAGTTTTTGTGTGCTCTGAAAATGTCAACTGAGAGAGAGAAGAAAACTATTCGTCGACGTTCACAACAAGTAGGACTCTGTGCATCCATCACATGGAAAATTTTTTGCGTGAAGATCTTGGTCTACACTCATACAAGATCCAACTGGTTCAAGAACTGAAGCCACATGACCATAATAAGCGTCGTTTGTTTGCTGATTGGGCTCTAGAACAGCTTGAAGTTGATTCACTTTTTTATCGTTAATTTGTGTTTAGTGATGAAGTTCATTTCTGGTTGAACGGCTATGTAAACAAGCAAAATTACCGTAGATGGAGTAAAAACAATCTTCAAGAAGTTCTGCAGGTTCCCTTGTATCCTGAAAAATGCACTTTATGGTGTGCTTTACATGCTGGAGGTATCATCGGTCCATATTTCTTTTAAAACGATGCTGGAGCTAATGTTACAGTGAATGGTGCTCGTTACAGATCGATGATCAGTGATTATTTGTTCCAAAATTTGAATGGTATCGACCCAGAAGTGTTTTGGTTCCAACAAGATGGTGTTACACCTCATGCTGCTACCGTAACAATTGATTTATTGAAAAAAAGATTTGGCGATAACATTATTTCGAGAAATAGTCCAATTGATTGGCTTCCAAGATGATGCGACATATGGATTATTTTCTTTGGGGTTATGTCAAGTCATTGGTTTATTCTGATAAACCAGAAACAATAGACGCTTTGGAAGACAACATAACACGTGTTATTGATGAAATAAGGCCTGAATTACTCGGATTGGTCCAAAACTGTTCTGGTCGAATGCGGTTCCTCCGATCTAGTCGTGGTGGACATATGCGGAAATTATTTTTAAAACATAAATTTCATAAAATTATCTTTCAAATAAAAAAAAATTGACTTCAATCTTAATTTAAATGTGTTTTATTTCAATTTAAAAATCTATCACGCTAAAAAAACACCCGATATATAAAGTGTAGTAGTTGCAACACATGTTATTTTAGGGACATCAAATGTTCAAATAGTGGGAGTGCTGGTAGTTTTGCCCTTTCTATTTCTCTATTGTTATGATGTATTGTCGATTTCACGATGGTCCTGTTATTCTGATTCCCAATGAATTTAATGCTTAGCCTATACAGTCTGGTAGGTATTGGCTCCACTTTTGTTGTGTCTTATAGCATGATGTTAGAGGGATTGTGTACAGTATTGTTCGTACGTCTCAACTTCGTTATTTTTCTAAGGCAATTTCTTTCTGCTTTTGCTAGGTTGCTTAGTGCAGTTTTTGTTGCATTTGAGAATATTATGATGCCATACTCCAATAGTGGCCTGCATTTCGTTTTATAAATAGCAGTGGATGTTTGGGTGTTGATACTTAGGTTTCTGCATGTGAGTGAACTGAAGTGTCCGGCTCCTGTGATGGCTGCTTTTTCCTGATATTTATGTGATGCTCGAAAATCAGTTTGCTGTCTATCAGTATTCCCAGATTTTTACACTCAGTAGTTGGTCTGACTGTTTCATTGCCAATTTTGATACTTGGAGAGTTGTTCCCTATGGTGTGGTAGAATATGATGAACTTCGAATATTTAAACCTCCTACGATAACCTGATACCGCACAATAATTTCTTACTACTGTGTCAACATTTCCACCCCCCAGGCATTAGATCTTGACGTGATGGGGGTGCTTGTCATGACTAGGACCCTAGTTTCGTCCCGGCGAAATGGAGGGTTAAGTCTTGGTGTCTAACGTAATGCCATTTCACGCCAGTCACTGGACCTGTATGGTGGAAGATCTTCCGAATGGAGCCCTAGTTTTGCCGCTCAGGTGAAATAGAGAGCTGAGCCGGTTGATTAACTCAGTGACAGGGAGTCTGTCGCAGCACAGGGCTTCTCCCTTAAAACTGACGTACTCTACCCTATCGCAGTATAAATCTCCGGATTCTGTGTAATGGCCGAGTGCGTTATGTAGCATACTGCGTTACCTCGGGGGGGGTGGTTTGCCCACAGGTGTTACTTGTACCACCTGGCCACCCCATTGGTGTTGGACTCGAGGGGGCAGTGGTTAAAAGTCCGCATGCTGGACTAGGGGGGGTATTTCATTTATCTGTTCGCAGACCCCCATGTTCGGGATACTCTCATGAAACGACTCGGGGTTTAGCGGTACTTGACGCTTCGACCGACCTGTCCTGGCCCCGGACCAATGCGTAACAATTTAGGGTTTGTGGATCTCGATGAAATGGCTCTGCTATTAGTGCTTGACGCCAGGATCAATCAAATGACTTCACATGGGTTCGGTGAGTCAGAACGTACAGGCCGCTAGACGGTGCTCGTACGAGGATCAATTATAGTCGTCAATCCTGGGTTTATCTTAGTTCATGGAACTGCGTTCGGATGGATGGATAAGAATTCCCTCCGGCGGGTGAGTTGCGTCTCAAACCAACTCAGGTACTGACCTGCAGAGCCAGTAGAGGTTGAATAGTGCTTAGCTGCTACCAGTCAGACGATTCGGGCTTTCGAGTCAGGGCCCAAACTGGAATCTGGTGGGTTCACCTCTTCGGAGGGGTTCTCGCTTCGCGCGATGATATGGCGTAATGCTTATCACACTTTCAACCTCTTGGGGTGGACTGTGGAGACTGAGTAGTCATTGGGATAAGAGCTATGCTCATTTGCCAATAACATTACCTGCTAGAATTCACCTGTCTTTTTTCGCGATGGGATCCGTCAAATACCAGAGAGACTGGAAAAAGAAGTACCTTGCGATTGACAATACTTTTTTATGATTCTAATACTATTTGAAAATTTAATGTCTTCAAAGCCACATTTTGATAACGGATCAAACGGTAATTTGTACGCCCAATCTATTGAAACGATCCAAATAAACAACCGTTGGTAAACTAGGCTTGGCACCCCTCACCCAATAAATCGAATCAAGAGTGTGGAATAAAGAAGAGCTTCGAAAGTGTATAAGAAGTGCCAAACTATTGGAGCTCCAAATATTTCACGTCACGATATTCCGCGATGATAAACAACCCGGAGTATAAATTCTTATTCCCACTTTGTCAGTAATTGGTCCGGCTGTCAAAACTACAACGAACCAAACGGCCGGTCCCTTAATCGAGTTTCGGGGGGCAAAAACGGAAACAGCTTGGTACGGAGTTACATCTTTCATGCAGTCCATGCAAACTAAACAGACTTGCAAATTTATGGCAACGGTATTAATGAAAGAGAAAGAGAGAGCGGCCAGATTTATTTCTAACGCTAAGACGCGTGCAGACTTCGATTTTATTATGATGTGGGTGTAGTTTTGTGAATTAATACCCAGTTACGTTGCGGTGTTTGTTTTACGGGACGGGGTACGCTGAATTATGTACAGCGAACGTAGCACGCAAGTTTTTACGTTGAATTATTCAACGAACTGTATGGGGCTAACATATGGAATGGGGTTTTCTTGGGAATTCGCGTATCTGAAATTGATTGATATTTCGTGATAATGAGTACCTTTTTGCGTTAATTACCCTAATATCCTCACTTTATATCGCAATTAAGTAGTTTAGGTTTTAGGGTTACTGGTGTTTCCGCTCTTCGTTTCGCTATTTTGATAATCATCATCTCGAACGCTTTTGACATTAATTTCGGTTAAATGGGGTGTTATAATATCTTATTTGTCCGTTCGACAAACTGATAATTACTGATATATACACTGCTCAAAAATTGAGGTGGATAATTTGCATACATATAATTATATACAGTTATGGAAAAGATATGATGGAGTCCTTTTTAGACAATCGTATGCAGAGGGTAGTTTATGGGGAAGAATTTTCTGATTACATGAATTTGCTTTCCGGAGTTGTCCAGGGAAGTATATTGGGACCGATAATGTACACGATATATACTTCCAGATCTTCTTGTTCTCCGAGTCAATGTCAGTACCACTGCTATGCTGACGATACTCAAATCTATTATTCTTTCGCTGAGGATGATATTGAGTCTGCTGGGGGGGTTCTCAATGGCGAATTGGAGTCATTTTGAACCCAGACAAGTCAACCGTCTTGATTTTTGGAAATGATCCACAAATAGACAAAGTGAAAAATACGGCAACAATAAAGCTCAGTGGATTTTCTCTCCCATTTTCTGACACCGGTGAAAGTTTGGGAATTATATTGGACTCGAAGTTGAGATTCAGGGAGCATGTTACATCAAAGCTCAGATAGGCATATGGTGGACTGAAGAGTGTTTATGCTCAAAGGCATTATTTACCGATGAAAACTAAAAAGGTTATCCTTGAGGCTCTCGTGCTTTCTCATTTTAATTTCTGTTGCTCGGTGTATATTCCTTGCTTGGATTCCAACTCCTTATATCGGACCCAGAAGGTTCAGAATTCTTGTCTTCGACTTTTTTCCGGCGTAAAAAGGAGAGATCACATATCCCCTTAATTAAAACGATCGGGTTGGCTTAGCATGGCGAATAGGGCAAAATTATACATGTGTTGCTTCTATTTCAGAATCTTGAAATTTAAGACACCTCCATACAATAGAATAAGATTTCGCACGGATGTTCAGGACCGATTGACTATCCCTAAACATCAAAAAGAAATATTTAAAAGATCATTTTCCTATAATGTTGTTTATTGTAGGAATGCTCTGGACTCACTAGAGTTGGATCGGTCTCTCTCTTCTTTCAAAAATCAGTTAAGATCTGCGATGCTTTTCGACCAATGCCAACCCGTCTGATTGTTATTTTTTTTGCTTTGTTTCTTCTCTTGGAAAATTTGTATGTATGGTCCTGATTTGCTGCCTTTCATCCCTTGTCTATCCTGAGGTCTTAGTATGCTTGGTGTTCATTTTGATTTCAGGATTGTTCATGATTACTGATTGTATATATTTTGTATGACCTATAAGTTTGTCATGTCATGGAAATGGAAAATCAATTAACAGCCAGAGTAGAATCCAGTGTGGAATTCTGATAAGCGTAGGCCCTTAGTTGTACACTCAGAGTTGAATATTATTTTTTATATAGTATTTTTGAGTGATACAAACAATAAATATTATTATTATTATAGTTGGAAACATAGGAAATTCAATGTTGATAAAGAGGACCACGAATGTTCAATAGAGCAGTGGAAGCATCAAAACCTCATCGCGATGCGATGAGAAATAAACGACTGTTCTTTCTCAATGTCACTGTGGGATGCTTCGATCGAAACAAGGCTATGCACTGCTTTTAGTTCAGCAATCAAAATCATTCGCACTCCAAACGTTCATATAGGTTGAAAATAAAGTGAATAGAAATAATGCATGTAAGGAAAAAATTGAGATCATGAAGTGGTACTTTGGTGATCCATCAATTCAAGAGACAATAAATTCATTTATTGTTGACTCTGAAGATAGTCCGATTCTTTCAAGTTAGGCTATTTTTGAAATAACTGAAAAATTTTAGAAATATGGGATTTTACGAACATGTAGGTACTGCTAAATTAATAAATCACTGAAAACCATTAGTGAAATTTGTCTGAAAAAAGAAGTATAGAGAGTTTTTTTTTAGAGTGATAGAACTTTCGATAGGGATAACTGTGATTTGACAGAAGGTAGAAGTCATGTTGTTTTGACCGCAACAACGTTTACAAATTGTTGAAATTTATTTTCAAACGCAGTGTTCTATTCGCCAAACTTATAGAGCATTTCGTGAAATTTATGGTTTACATAATCGTCCATCAGAGCAGCTTATTCGTCGAAAAAAGTTGAATTTTTGTTTACTTTTCATTAAATTCATTTTATGTTCGTTGAAAAAGGTTTTGAACAGATGGTACTTTTTGAATATCTCAAATATTTTCGATTTACATAGCTCCGTACAGTCATTCATTATTTTTACATTATTGTTATTGTGAACTAATTTGAAAATTTCAACTCATTTTATGTTCGTTGAACGAGGTTCAACGAGCATAAAATGAGTTTCATGAAAAATAAACAACATTCTACTTTTACCACTTATTGTATAGAAAACGGTCATTCCTTTCCCACAATAGAAAATCTTAAAATTTTACATGTAGAATCAAAAGGGAAGAAACTTGATTATCTAGAATCTGTTGAAATTTTCAAATTAGTTCACATTAACAATAATGTAAAAATAATGAATGACTGTACGGAGCTATGTAAATCGAAATTATTTGAGATATTTAAAAAGTAACATCTGTTTAAAACCTTTTTCAACGAACATAAAATGAATTTAATGAAAAGTAGACAAAAATTCAACTTTTACCACTCATTCTTTAGAAAACAGTAATTCCTTTCGACAAAAAAAAATCTTAAGAAAATTTTACATGTAGATTCAAAAGAAAAGAAACTTGATTATTGACATTTTCAAAATCGTTCACAATAAAAATAATGTAAAAGATAATTAATCACTCTACGGAGCTACGTAAATCCAAATATTTGAGATATACAACGGAATAATGTAAAAATAATGAAAGACTGTACGGAGCTTTGTAACCCCAAAAATTATTTGAGATATCTAAATGGGTACCATCTGTTTAACAACCTTATTTGTCGATTGCTGACATTCCGATATCTGTTAGAAGGTCCCCCTTTTTTTATCACGTTCCGCTTGTAAACCTCTGTACCTCTATTAGGTGTTACCTAGAATCTATTGAAATATTCAAAAGATTTATCACTTTTCTTTAAATACCTCTCTATCACTGTTAGGTCTTCAGTTGTCTGATGTTCGGATAGTTCCCTTCCCGAAACTCGAGTCACAAGAAAATGTGTAATATATCTTTTTATTGGTAGTAAAACATAGTAATTTCTACAATTTGTTTTAATTATGAACAACTACTAAATAGTAACGAATGAAACAATTCAGTATCTGAATAAGAATCCTATTGCAGAGGTTCTGAAAGCATTTAAAGTGGATTCTCAACGGGCCGAACAAAATACTGATATAAACATAAGTGAAAGCCTACGAACAATTCAGTATAAAGCAGTGAATACTCAACTATCAGCCCAGAAGGTGCAAACATCAATAATTTCTTAGTTCAAATGAGATTTTTTGTTAAATTAAAATTTAACATCGACAGCTTTGGTTTTATATCATTTTTTTAATCCTATTCGCATTTATTTCATGTCTTTTACACACCTTCCACTACTGTGAATGGCTCGAAAATATGAACAAGTAAAATTGTGTTCACACTATGGCGAGTCTACTGTATATTCATTAAAATAATCTGAGAATTTGAATATCGAAACAGATTTAATCTGTTAGTCTTCTACAATTTTAATTTCAAAAAATATTTTATTCAAAAAACTTTTAGAATTAAATTAATGTCTAAAATAAGCACCGCTTATATTTAATAGACGTATATAATCAAAACTCAATATATAATGTCAAAGGGAATAAATAAACCAACAGATATAAAAAAGTCATTGAAATTATTAAATAAATATTTGAAGGACACAAAATTTTGTTTCTGATCATACCATTAAGAAAACCAATTGCCTTTTAAAAACATGAATACAACTTAAGGACTTCTCAAAAAATATAATTTATTTGAAATATTCAATATATTTAAATATTCGAATAAGTTAATTCAGAAATCTCTCAAAACATGCACTATATCTTCAAAAAACAAATATAATTCTGGTAATCTCTTCATCGGTCCAAAATAATATTCCAAATACCAAAATCAAATAACTATCACTATATCTCACCTCACACGTGTTTACAGAATGACTGCTTCAAACAGACTAACTTTAAAATTCAAGATGGTCTATGTTCTTAACAAAATCACAGAAAAGTGGAAGGTGAATTAACTTATTTGAATATTTAAATATAGTAAGTATTTCAAATGAATTATATTTTTTGAGAAGTCCTTAAGTTGTGTTCATGTTTTTAAAAGGTAATTGGTGTTCTTAATAGTAAGATCAGAAACAAAATTTTGTCTCCTTAAATATTTATTTATTAATTTTTATGACTTTCTTATATCTGTTGGTTTATTTATTCCATTTGACATTATACTATATTCAGTTTTGATTATATACGTCTACAAAATATAAGCGGTGCTTATTGTAGACATTAATTTAATTCTAAAGGTTTTTTGAATAAAAATTTTTTTGAAATTAAAATTGGAGAAGACTAACAGATTAAATCTTTTTTGATATTCAAATTTTGTTATATTTCTTCTATCAAGTAAAAAGCCTTTTTCGATTTTATTTTATATATAATATATAATTATATTTAGGCTTTAATAAATCTCATTATGGAATATCAATTATTTGAATATAACCTTAAAAACACCTCACACTTTTCTGTGATTTTGTTAAGAACATAGACCATCTTGAATTTTAAAGTTAGTCTGTTTGAAGCAATCATCCTGTAAACACGTGTCAGGTGAGATATAGTGATAGTTATTTGATTTTGATATTTGGAATATTATTTTGGACCGATGAAGAGATTACCAGAATTATATTTGTTTTTTGAAGATATAGTGCATGTTTTGAGAGATTTCTGAATTAACTTATTTGAATATTTAAATATATTAAATATTTCAAATAAAATTTTTTGAGAAGTCCTTAAGTTGTGTTCATGTTTTTAAAAGGCAATTGGTGTTCTTAATGGTAAGATCAGAAACAAAATTTTGTCTCCTTTAAATATTTATTTATTAATTTTAATGACTTTTTTATATCTGTTGGTTTATTTATTCCATTTGACAATATATATTGAGTTTTGATAAAATACGTCTATTAAATATAAGCCGTGCTTATTGTAGACATTAATTTAATTCTAAAAGTTCTTTGAATAAATTTTTTTTTTCAAATTAAAATTGTAGAAGACTAACAGATTAAATCTGTTTTGATATTCAAATTTTGTTATATTTCTTCTGTCAAGTAAAAAGCCTTTTTCTATTTTATTTTTTAAACTGTGAATATTTAAACCTCCTACGATAACCTGATACCGCACAATAATTTCTTACTACTGTGTCAACATTTCATAGGTATTGCATTCTTGTTATCATTCCTTGGTATGTGATAGTGCATAAACTACATTACCTCCAGTTTTAAGCCTTCATTTGTCTGAAGAAAACCTGAAACTTCGTAAGTGTAGTAATACGTAATGTTAATTATATAAAATTTAGACTTCCCAATTTCGATATTAAAACAAAATTATTTTCAAAAACTTGTATTAATTTAAGAAAAAATTTCTTCCAATTCAGAGAGAATCATCATTCGTCAATGTCAAGACTGTATCTTTCGTCCCCAGTACTTTTTGTTCAATGCAGCAGCTATGTACCACCAACATAATCTCTTGTTGACGCAGATGAAACACTGAACATCAGCTGATTTATTGAAGCAAGTCTTTGATGTTAGGTACGTTTTGATCATTCCCGATATTTTACATTCAAAGGGAATCGAATTATGAACTGCAGTTAAAAACTCGAAACTGGACTCGGTCACATACGCTTTGATATTTCAGCCATTGCAGAAACTGATGTCCTTACGTATGTTGCATCAAGTCGAAAATATCGAAGTGAGAAATAGCAAAAGTAGTAGAGAATTGGACTGTTTCGGCGATTACTATTGGGTAGTTGAACATAAAAGTTTGTACAAATTATAATGTTTTACAACCAAATGATTCAAATTTATTTTTGCCACTCCAGTTTCAGTATACAGTGTGGTCCAACGAAAACTTAACACCTCGATCTTCCGACTTTAAAATGAAAATGTGGAAAATCGCTCTGACCCGTCAATTTGTTGATTCGAGGGGGAACAACTTTTCCGCTCTTCGCATCCCCGTACCTACACATCGCTAATGGGAATGAGTACAACCCCTTGATTTTGAATAGGGATAAAGCATGTTGCAATACCTCATTTTGAAGATCTTATCGAGTACTATCTGATCCTGAAATTTCGCTAAAAAAAATTCCATCGATAACGAAATGACAGGTAAAATAGTGGAAGAGTACTTACTTTTGTGATTAGTTTATTAAATGCTAGAAATGGGCACCATTCACTTCCATGCAGTAATGCAAGTTTTGCTGAAAACGTTCACGTACGTTACTCAAGATTTCTGGTGTAATTTGACGGCATTCATTAATGATCCGAGTTCGCAAATCATCCAGGGACTCAGGCAGGGTAGCGTAAATTTTGGATTTCAGGTGACCCCATCGAAAAAAGTTCAGTGGAGCCAGATCAAGAGATCTGCGTGGCCACTCAATATGTCCCATCACGGGGTGAGGAAAATTTTCATCTAAGAGCTCACGCACCGGTTGAACGAAATGAGGTGGTGCGCCATCCTGTAGGAAAAAGTTTGATGGTCTTCTGCATTCTCCAATACTTGCACGAGGGCTGGATAAATAGCGTTCTCCAATAGATCTGAACAAATTTGGCGAGTGAGATTACCCGGTATAAAAAATTACCGATTATGTAATTTTCATAAATACCCGCCCAAACATTTAATTTTTGGGGACGCTGAGTATGCACCTCAAGAAATAATCTTGGATTTTCATCTGACCAATACTGAAAGTTATGCCAGCTTACAATGCCGTTAAGGTAAAATGAACACTCGTCCGAAAAACAGATATCGAACATGTAATTTTGATTACCTTATTATTTCACTCACAACTTTACCGAACTGGAGTCGGCGATCGGGATCATCCTGATTCAGTTCCTGAACCAATAGTATCTTATGAGCAAATAAATTAATTCGACTGATTTGTACCAAGAATTGTCTAGAATTTTCTATAACCATAGCCTATACTCCTTATTAATAAGTATCTTATAAGGATGGAATTTATGTTGTTTCAGGATTCTCATGATTGTTGTTCGTGAAACACCAGATACATTGGACAATTTTCTACTACTCAAGGTCGAATCCATTGCTACATGATCTAAGACAGCCACGCCCCCCGCTTCGTCTCTTTAATACACCCTATTTTTGTTTCCGACTGAACCGGTAGCGTCAAATTTGGTAACCACTTGCACAACGTAAGCAGCCGATACATTTTTTCCAGGATGTCGTTCGTTTAATGAAGCCGCTGTTGTTCACGCAGAGTCGTTATTTCTGAGAAATAAATTTATCATTTCCACACCTTTTTTCTACAAAATACACAATTTTAATTCTACTGCAAATTTACAATCGCTTTGATACACTTGTAACGTTCATGAAAATTCACGATACACTAAGGTTAACCAAAAACATGGTCCGTCTACTTTTTTGGACAAGAAATTAATAAATTTTTGGACAAAAAATTAACAACATAACTACTAAATACCTTTGAAATGTGTCGTATACGAATAAGATTCTCGAGATAAATTCCACATTGCTTCTTTCACTATTTTCGCTTTACTTCAGTATCGATGGATATTTTGAAGCGAAATTTTAGGGTCAGATAGTACTCGATACGATCTTCAAAATTAGTTATCGCAACACCCCTAATCTCTATTCAAAATCAAGGGGTTGTGCTCACCCCCGTTAGGGGGTTGAAGTTAAGGGGATGAATAGAGCGGAAAAGTTGTTCCCCCTTGAATCAGAAATCGACAGGTCCTAGCGATTTACCATATTTTTATTTTAAAATCAGAAAATCGAGGTGTTGAGTTGGACCATCCTATACTACTCTGTCAAGAAAGTACCGGGAATTTTCAATTAAAACAACATTTTTACATTTAATCGTCAAAATTTATTGGGTCGCCTTCAAAATAGGCTCCATTTGCTCCAATACATCTATGCCAACGGCACTTCCAATTATCGAAACATTTTTTATAGGCGCTTTCCGGGATGGACTTTAGCTCTCGCGCCGAATTTTGTTTTATGGCTTCAATCGACTCAAAACGGATGCCACGAAGGGGCAATTTTAGTTTTGGGAAAAGGAAAAAGTCGCAGGGAGCCAAATCCGGTGCATACGGTGGTTGCTGAAGCACGTTTGTTGAGTTTTTGGCGAGAAAGTCAGTCACAATCGTAGCTCGGTGAGAAGGCGCGTTATCGTCATGCAAAATCCATGAGTTGTTCGCACACAAATATGGCCGCTTCTTACGAATACGCTCACGCAAACGTTTCATAACGCCTAGGTAATACTCCTTGTTTACCGTCTGACCCTCTGGAACGAATTCGTAGTGCACCACGCCACGGATATCGAAGAAAACAATGAGCATCACCTTAATTTTCGAGCGGCTTTGGCGTGGCTCTGTACCACTGATATGCACGAGTTTTCGATAGAGCATTATCACCAAAGGCCTTCTGCAACATTTTCAATACATCGGCACACGAAAATTCATTTGCAACACAAAACTTTAAACAAATTCTTTGCTCAACGTAATCACCCATAGTAAAAATCGGCACGCACTCTGACATCGACTGACTTAATCAGCTGTTGCAAACACACTAGTTGACAGATCCCGCTCAAGCTTGGCATAGTAATTAAGGACAGTGGTACCAACCTAGGAAAAAAAATTTTGACCTGCCTCATTGCCCCGCCAGATTTAAATCGATAATTCCCGGTACTTTCTTGACAGAATGTATACTACCCCAGTTCATAGTTGTGGCCAGCTTATTGAAAGAATACATAACTGCTGCAATATGCTAAGGATATGTCGGGGGTACTTGCGGAAAACTATGGATTCTATCAGAAAACAATATAGGTTTTGCATTAGAGAAGGAGGCAGTCATTTTCAGAATTTTTTTGTGATAAGTTTTAAACTTGTATAAATAATAAAGAATGTCGTAAATAATAATTTTTTCTCAGGTGGTGTACGAATATATTTAGGTTTTTTAAATTTCACAGTTTCACATCAATTGTCAAATGAAAATGAAGATTAAATACAATCTTTTATACGTCTTTGAAAAGCTTCATGAGTAAGGCTGTTTTTGCACAAAACATTCATTGGATTTACGCTACGGAATTTAGAGTAAACTTTGACTTAAGTTTATGACTGAAAAAAATTTTATAATCATTATTTCCTTATGAAAAGTGAGTACCATAAAACCACCCTACTCTAAGAAGAATTTTCCGCTATACACAGAATTTTGATTAATATGATGGTGTTCAAGTTATGCTATGTTTTTGGTGAAAAAATTATGAAACGTAACAAAATAGTAGAATCTTGAATAACTTTACATTCAAGATTCTACTATCTTGTAACGCTTCACAATTTTTTCACTTCTGATTCTCTTTCGTGACTATACTCTATGGGAATTTTTGTGTGGCAAATATCCTTGTGAAGTTTGGCCCCTAGATAACTTGGGCACCCTTTATAATGATGAGAGCACCGAAATTCTAGATCACATAACCTCAAACTTAAGATAGGTAAGACGATATTCAAGGTAATCCTCACACTGCCGCATATTCCTTCCGCAGTAAGACAGATGAAAATATGGCATGAATTACGACTAACAGCTGATAACAGTATCAGTTCAAATGAAAATTCAGAAAAACAGGAAACAATCAAAACGCTTTATTGGCCTTAGGACGACAGAATCCGCTCCTGGGATTTCGCAAATTGACTAACAGAAATCAACAAAATATAAAAGCCTGCATGTCACTGAAAAGATAAGGCTACATATCAAGGAAATCCCTAAAATGACACTTTTACAAAAGAAACGAAAGATAGAATTTTGTCGACGTTTTCAAAAAGATAATTTCAATAGTGTCTTCATATCTGATTAAGGTTGTTTCCAACTTGGTGAAAATCACTTAAAAATCCTATGAAAACAACCTGTTACTGTTCAAATTTCCAAATTTCCCACCAAAATAATGGTTTGGAGAGCAATATCTCAGCGTGTTGCTTCGCTGTAAAGTTTATGGTACCATTAATAGTGAAAATTATTGTGGTATTCTAAACGATTTTATCCTTGAAACGGCGCATGGTTTATATCCAGAGGGGTATCAATGTATGCTAGATGCCATACTTCGACCCATATTCAAGCTTGGATGCAAGAACACCAAGCGACAACCATTTCATGACCAGCAGCTTCACCAGATCTTAGTCCCATTGAAAACATATGGGGAAAGATTGAAGTTGAACGAGCAGTGCCACGAAATAAATATAATTTAATTCAGTCAGTTTTACAGTCCTGGAATACAATCACCGAATATTATGGAGGTGGTCTAGTTTCGGGTGTACCTCGACGTTTAGTCAATTGTTTACAGTTAAATGGAGGTTGTGTAAGTAAATAAGATGAACATTTTGTTATAATTTTCTAATTCAGGAAATAACAATATATACTAAATAATTACAATTGAGCCTTTTTTTTTCGCAAACTTTCTAGACGGACTATATTATCAATATTATCCTGCTCAGAAACGACCAGGCAGGATTAATTTCCAGCACGATTCCTTCATCATCATTTGAGACCTTTGCGGTTTAAAACTCTCAGACATTTCGACGAAATGGTATAAGCGCGGAAAAAGTACATTTAATATCTAATTCCGGATTCCTCTTTTGTTGTAGAGGTATTTTTCAGCGTCAAATTAGATGGCTAAGACAAATGATAATTAAATTTTATTCATTCGAGACAAGCCTGATATTTACAGTTGTTCCGAGTCAACTCATTACTGTTGAACTCCTTTTATTGTGCGGACAAATCCCAAGGGCATGCGAGGTGAATATATTCCGTGTGAATCTAGTGGAATCCTGGAAGCATGAATGCGGGATAAAATTCAGAAAGGGGGTGGATATATTTACTACTGAATTCCAATGGATATTGAAGATTTCGCATTACTTTCGAAACATTGCGTTTTATGGTTGAGACTTAATTTAACGAAGGTACAATATTAAGGAAGAATAATCTATAATATAATATTCACAAACCACCTGGTGACCTATAAACAATGCTTTGGTTAATGTGCAACGTAAAAGCATTCCACTGGTTAAATTCTATAAGTTGAGACCATTTGAATGTCAAATAATTCTGTGAGGAGAAATATCAATGTGTTTTGTTCAAGTTTTTACTTGGCTTCAGATTCTTCAGAGAAGTTTTTCAAGAAAAAAATAATGAAGTGTATATAATTAATAATATTAATTTGAATGTTCAGTGATATTTGGAGTGTACCAGCCTGAAAAAATTATTTCTTAAACTTGAATTTCCTCCAACAGATTGGTTGAGCGGCAACATTTCAGTGTAAAAATGTTATCTCTTGAGAAGAAACTGGTTTATTAGTTTACGCAGCGTAAAGCGTTTGCTATCATCTGAAGTGTTTGGCTTCTCTGAATTTTTGATATACATACATCATAAAATAATAAGATGCGGTTTTTTACTTGATAGAAGAATAATTAAAAACTTTGAATATCAAAACATTTTTTTTGTGGGGACATTTGAAGTCCAAAGTCTATGCAACTCCACCTGAAAATCTTGCAGAATTGCGACAAAGAATCATCACGAAATGCCAATTACTGAAACCAGCCGTTTCAGATAATGTTAGTGAAGGATTTGAAAGTAGACTATATCATTGTAAGATGGCTTGGCGGTTAGTAAATGAGCATTTACAGAAAAACAAAGTTTCACCTCCTCTAGATGCTCCTGAAGAACATTTCTCCACGATATCGGAGAAAATCCTAACAGAACTGCCTGTATCGAGTATACCTTTCAATTTATCATTCAGAAAACAGATTCCACTCAGTTTACAGTTCAAATTGCGTGAGGAAGAATTTATTGAGGTACGAGAAATAATAAAAAGTCTTAGAAATACCGAGTGTACTGACTATTATGATCTTTCAGTGCAAATAATTAAATTGAATATAAACACTTTCATTCTACCGCTTACTAAATTAATTAACAGATGTTTGATAACAGGAAGTTTTCCAAATTGCTTGAAAATATCTGAAGTAATCCTAATTCATAAAAAAGGAGATCGTGAAGATAAAAATAATTACAGACGCATTTCACTTGTGCCAATATATTCTAAGATTATTGAAAAAATAATAGCCAAACACGTAGTAGATTACTTTGAGAAAAATGACCTTTTTATATGGATACAGGAAAGGTAGATACACTGTAGAAGCCATTATCAATTTTATTGATTTTACAATTGATTGTTTTGAGCAGGGAAAACATTGTATGGCCTCGTTCGAAGGCATTCGACTGCGTTTCTCACGACAGACTGCTCTATAAGCTGAAATGGTACGGTTTTGATGCAGTTTCTTTGAAGCTCATCAGCGCATTTTTGAGTGGTAGAAGACAGGTGGTTTTTGCTGATGGTACATATTTGGGTATGAGGAATTTTAACATCGGAATCCCACAGGGCTCTAATCTAGGGCCAGTGTTGTTTTTAGTTTTCATTAACGACATGCCTGATTATGTTCCTGAAGTGGAAACTACTCAATTCGTGGATGATACAACGTTTGAGGTTGGGTCCGATGACCTGCAGGGTTTTCGGGAGCTGGCAACGGTGGCTTTAAAGGGGGCTCATGAATTGTTTACGGCAAACGGTCTTAGCATGAATGTAAGTAAGACACGGACGTTAACTTTGAGTCTAAGATTGGAGTGTGGCACGGATGACTCAGTCAGATTTCTGGGAGTGCATCTAGACGCTTCACTTAGGTAAGTGAAGCGTCTACAATCACTCTCAGAAATCTGGGGTGCGCATGTGGATGAACTGATAACAGCACTCAGCAAAAATATATTTGCTTTGAGGGTTCTTTCACACTCACTATCCACGACAACACTGATGTCAGTTTATTTTGCTCTGGAAAAGTCTAAGCTGAGGTATGGTGTCATATTGTAGGGCAACTCTGCCCGAAGGGAATCAGTTTTCAGATTGTAGAGACGTGCAATAAGGGTTTTGGGTGGGCTTGGATATAGGGAATGTTGCAAGCATGTTTTCAAGAGGCTTGAATTACCTACCTTTCCATCCATCTTCATACTTGAAAACTTAGTATAAATACATAACAATAATAAAAGTTATCGTTTGCAATCTGATATACACGAGCATAACACCAGGAGTAAATCACTCATTAGGAAAAACTTTGTACGATTGAAAAAATCTAAGAACGGTCCGGAATATTATGCGACGTCTCTATATAATAGACTACCTGTTGAACTTAAAAGCCTACCAGCTGCAAAGTTAAAAAACAAATAAGGGAAATACTGATCGATAATATCTGTTACTCAATAGATGACTACGAGTCATTATGGAGAAAATAAATTCATGTCTGTTTTGGTTTAATTTTATCTTTACAATTGATTGATTATTTATTATTTATTAATTTTGGACTGTGGATGTAACTATTATCTATACACTTTAATTTATATATATTAATACTTTATTATTTATTAATTTGAGTTTGTAAATATTGTTTTTATCTATACACTTCAATTTAATATTATTGTATTAAATATGTTTACCTGTTTATCTTTTAATTGTGAGGTGTAAATGTTATTTTATCTTTACTCGCTATGTTAATAGTTATGTGTATGTGTTTGTTTACTTCAATTTATAAATATAACCTTATCTTTGCAATTTCATTCTTGGAATTATTATGACGTTCTGGAAAATTGCTTAGCTATCTGTTTATATCTTTGTGTTGTTATATTTGTATTTTATTAGTACTTATATCTGTTGGCTCTGACCTGTGAAAGCAATTCTTGCAATTGTAAAAAGCACCAATAAACTCTCCCTCTCTCTTTCTCATCATGGTGGTGGACATTTTGAACAATTCTTCAAATAGTTTACATTTTTTTTTGTGGATGTTCCTATCATTAATTAGAGATCTGGTGTATTTGAATGTATAGGGTTTCTATTTGAGTTACCCCTTTGATAATATTCATCATCAAATTGCTTAAAATATATCACCGAATTTGAAAGTTTCAACTAAGATGTTTGGAGAACAAAAAAAGCTTTTTAACTACCCATCAGGTGGTTTTTTCGGAACAATGTCATCATAGGAATTCTTTCTCTCTAAAACAGAACTTGAAAATTATATTTGGATTCTTCAAAACTCTTGGTTCTTGAGTTAGGGCGGTTCAACTGTGTGTTCAACATCACCTTTTGACGGTAAGTTCAATATTACATTATTTCGTGAATAGTGAACTGGATTTGAAAATTTTAACTAGAGTGTGCAAAAAACATAATTAACTTTCAAACTAACCAACACTCGACATCTCATTCCTATTAAAAAATGTTGGGTGTTAATGCCACCTTCATGGGGGTGTTTTTTCGAAAATTCTTCGTTTCTGAGTCCTGGCGGGATTAAATTTTCGTTGGGACACCCTGCATATCTGTAAGACACCGAAATTCAAACATGTAGCAAAAGATGCAATAAAAAAGTTATTATATTATACCATTTTTATCTTTTATCTTATCTTATCAATTGGCTGATAGAATCAGTTATTAGAAAGCATGTCTCCCATTTTGTCTTATGAGTTATTGTGTTTTTCTAAATGCTGAAATAGTGAAATATAACATTCGGTCTTATTCATTTTCCTTTAAAAGTTCAGTAACTTTTATTAAAAAACTTATTAGTTCCATGTTGTTCAACGGAAAACGGTATATAATGTCTAGTTTATTAGTCACCCATAATTTTTATTTATGAATCTTGATACTGCTACAGGGAACACAATGAGATGTTAATTCTCAGAGAGGAAAAGGGTATTCACATTTGTAATGCCTCTTTAGTCTCCATTCTTTGTGTTCTCATAAACGATGAATGTGTGGTTTGTACTTTCAACTTCAACATACAAAGCACGGATGATTATGTTCATCATAGGAAACGGAATTGGAAAAAGAATTACATATGAGCATGAAAAGCATTCTCTGCATGACCAATGTGTTCATGCATTTGTTCGTCCTTCTAATTCTCTTGATTAAAATGGAATTTGAAGGCGGAGGTTTTAATTATAATGTATATAATTGTTGTACCTGGAAGTTGATGAAATTCGTTCTTATACAAATGACAGTATTCGGTGGTAAATTTTCATTTTGAATTTGTTGAAATGCTGCAATTACCTACTGAGCAAATAGTATGAATAGAAAATACTGAACCGTTTCAGCAGTTACTATTACTTGATGGTCAATTTCATTGAAATTGTATGCCTTTCAAGTTCAAACTTCGGTAATCAGAAATTAAATTCGTAACATCAATTTCAAACTGCTATTAATTAATCAGAAGACGAGTGGCAATAATCAATTTCAAGCTGGTATTTGACAATATACAAAAACAAATTCGCAGTTTTCAATTTTAAGCAATGAAATATCGGGTGTTTTTTTTTAGAGTGATAGAACTTTCGATAGGGATAACTGTTGTTTGACAGAAGGTAGAAGCCATGTTGTTTTGACATTTCTGTTCGGTGAGCATTGACAAATTATCATGGAAAGACTCACGCCGCAACAACATTTACAAATTGTTAAAATTTATTTTCAAAATCGGGGTTCTATTCGCCAAACTTATAGAGCACTTCGTGAAATTTATATATGGTTTACATAATCGTTCATCAGAGCAGCTTATTCGTCGAACTATCGATAGATTTCGGACATTTCTCTACTTGATGCAACAACAACAAGACAAAGAATTGTACGTACAGAAGAAAATATCTCTGCTGTAAGTCATAGTGTTACTGCTGATCCAGATTTGTCTATTCGTCGACGTTCACAACAAGTTGGACTCTGTGCATCCATCATATGGAAAATTTTGCGTGAAGATCTTGGTCTACACCCATACAAGATCCAACTGGTTCAAGAACTAAAGTCACTTGACCATAATAAGCGTCGTTTGTTTGCTGATTGGTCCCTAGAACAGCTTGAAGTTGATCCACATTTTTATCGTAAAATTGTGCTTAGTGATGAAGCTCATTTCTAGTGGAACGGCTATGTCAAAAAGCAAAATTGCCGTATATGAAGTGAAAACAAGCCTCAAGAAGTTCTGCAGGTTCCATTGCATCCTGAAAAATGCATTGTAGGGTGTGCTTTACACGCTGGAGGCATCATCGGTTCATATTTCTTTGAAAACGATGCTGGAGCTAATGTTACAGTGAATGGTGCTCGTTGCAGATCGATGATCAATGAATATTTGTTTCAAATTTTGAATGGTATCGACCCAGAAGTGTTTTGGTTTCAACCAGATTGTGCTACACCTCATGCTGCTATCGTAACAACTGATTTATTGAAAGAAAATTTTGGCGATAATATGATTTCGAGAAATGGTCCAATTAATTGGCCTCCAAGATCATGCGACATAACTCCACTGGATTATTTTCTTTGGGGTTATGTCAAGTCATTGGTTTATGCTGATAAACCGGAACGATAAACGCTTTGGAAGCCAACATAACTGGTGTTTATTGATGAAATAAGGCCTGAATTACTCGAAAAAATGGTCCAAAATTGGTCTGGTCGAATGCAACCGAGCTAGTCGTGGTGGACATATGCCGGAAATTATTTTTAAAACATAAATGTCATTAAATTAACTTTCAGCAAAAAAAATTTGGCTCAATCTTAATTTAGATGTGTTTTATTTCAATTCAAAGTATATCACTCTAAAAAAAACACCCGGTAAAAGTCTTCAAGAGTAAGACTCATTTCACTTTAATACTGAAAAACATTGTTCAATGGAAAAGTAGCTGAAATCGATTTCTAGTTCTAACCTAACAGACAGCAGAGAAAACAAGACAATAAAAACGTGGTAAAAATAGTATTCAACTTCTCCCAACCATGCATGACACGTTGATTACATTTTTTGAATCAATTAATCAATTTTTATTGGTGTTTTTAGATATGCTTTCTCCATTGAAATTCTAACATTACAAATGATCGTTTTTATGTGACGATCTATATTATGGGGTAATTCAGCAGGTATATTGATAATATATCAACTTGTTTCCATACTAATTATATCCTAATCTCGTGAAGTGGGTAATAAGCATTTTGTAGAATGAATGGTAGTTGGACACGTTTTACACAAACAAGGTATTTCACCTCCGCATGTTTTGAAACAAGGGAGCAATTTTCAGGGACCGATTACATCTTAATGTACGCAGACCCTTGAACTTTCCTGAACCCTTTAAAAAATTCCATAAATACTGATGAGTTGAAAATAGTAGGTTTCGTAGGGCAACTCAGGTACCTACACTTTGAAGGCCCACGCATTATGTGATAGATGTAAAGAAAGGAGATTCAATATCATCAGAAAAAATTATCGATTTCAACCCCTATGGAGAGTTTGAAATTTTATTCAAATGCCAAAATAAATTAAATATCGAAATACGACTCGATACTTGATAGAAGTATCGGGTGTTTTTTTAGAGTGATAGAACTTTCGATAGGGATAACTGTGATTTGACAGAAAGTAGAAGCCATGTTGTTTTGACATTTCTGTTCAGTAAGCATTGATAAATTATCATGGAAAGACTCATGCCGCAACAAAGTTTACAAATTGTTGAAGTTTATTTTCAAAATCAGTGTTCTATTCGCCAAACTTACAGAGCACTTCGTGAAATTTATGGTTTACATAATCGTCCATCAGAGCAGCTTATTCGTCAACTATCGATGGATTTCGGACAACATTTTCTCTACTCGATGCAACAATAACAATAAGATAAAGAACTGAACGCACAGAAGAAAATATCGCTGCTGTAAGTCATAGTGTTAATGATCATCCAGATTTGCCTATTCGTCGACGTTCGTAACATGTTAGACTCTGTGCATCCACCACATGGAAAATTTTGCGTAAAGATCTTGGTCTATACACATACAAGATCCAACGGGTTTAAGAACTAAAGCCACTTGACCATAATAAGCGTCGTTTGTTTGCTGATTGGGCCCTAGAACAGCTTGAAGTTGATCCACTTTTTTATCGTGCAATTGTGTTTAGTGATGAAGCTTATTTCTGATTGAACGGCTATGTGAACAAGCAAACTTGCCGTATATGGAGTGAAAACAATCCTCAAGAAGTTCTGCAGGTTCCATTCTATCCTGAAAAAGGCACTGTATGGTGTGCTTTACATCCTGGAGGCATCATCGGTTCACATTTCTTTAAAAACGATGCTGGACCTAATGTTACAGTGAATGGTGCTCGTTACAGATCGATGATCAATGATTATTTGTTTCAAAATTTTAATGGTATCGACCCAGAAGTGTTTTGGTTCCAACAAGATGGTGCTACGCCTCATGCTGACCATAACAATTGATTTATTGAAAGAAAGATTTGGCTATAATATTATTTCGAGAAATGGTCCAATTAATTGGCCTCCAAGATCATGCGACATAACTCCACTGGATGATTTTCTGTGGGGTTATGTCAAGTCAATGGTTTAGGCTGATAAACCAGAAACAATAGACGCTTTGGAAGCCAACATAACTCGTGTTTGTTGATGAAATAAGGCCTGAATTACTCGAAAAAGTTGTCCAAAATTGGTCTGGTCGAATGCGGTTTCTCTGAGCTAGTCGTGGTGGACATATGCCGGAAATTATATTTAAAACATATAATGAATGTATAAAATTTTTCGAATAAAAAAAATTTGGCTTCAATCTTAATTAATATGTGCTTTATTTCAATTTAAAATTATATCTCTCTAGAAAAAACCCGATATTTAAATAACTACAAATTCGCAATAATATCTGGAAACTTTCACAATATATATATAAGAAATGATCAATTTATTCATTAATTTATTTATTGTTCATCAGGGATACATACAAACAGAAGTCCACTATAGTATCCACCTAAAACAATTGTTGGTTTAAGAGAAATTATAACACATGATTTATACCTATGCTATAGTAAAAACAACAGAAATAAACTTGAATTATAATATAAAAATTATGCTATATTTGATTCTCTGTCTCATATACATTTTTTTCAATAAAAATTATGCTTATGCTAAAGTAAAATCATCCAGAAAGAATCTGAAAATAATAAAAATAATTATATTATATTATTATTATAAAAACATCAAAATAATATCACCCTAAATATAATAAATATAAAATATTTGTCAATGTCTTAGAAAAAGCTTTTTTCACTTTACGAGAAAAAATGGATTGATACAAATGTATTAACATAATATACAGGGTACCTAAGTTATCTCTGGCCAAATTTCACAAGGTGATTCTGCAGGCAATGTGCAACACAAAAGTTCCTATAGAGTATGGTCCAGTTATCTTTCGTTGTAGTTACTCAAGATTCTACTATTTTGTAAATTGTTCACTAAAAACATAGCATAATTTGAAATCTATCATCCTAATCGATATTCAGTGTTCACCATCGTAGAGAGCGGAAAATGCTCTTAAGATTAGGGAGGCTTCATGAAATGCTTAACTTTGGTTAAGAAAAAAATGATAACAAAATTTTCTTCAGTCATAACCTTTGGTCCAGATTTACTCTAATTTCCATAAACCCCCATGGAAATTTTATGCAAAAACTGCCTTATGCATAAAGCTTTTCAAGTAAAATTTTATCTTCATTCTTTCCTTAATCATCCTATAATAAGTGACTATTTCTAAAATTTTCCATAAAACTATCTTTGTCTAAGGAGAATTTTTCGCTCTTTCCAATGGTGTACACTGAACTTTGATTAATATGATACGTTATACTGGAAAAATTATGAAACTTCACAAAATAGTAAAGTAAATAACTTTACAACGAAAGATAATTGGAAACTACTCTATAGAAAATTTCATGTTGTAAATATGCCTGTAGAACCACCTTGTGAAATTTGAGAGAACTTCGGCAGCCTGTATAGGAGGTACGTGTATAAACATACATATGCAGAAAAATCCAAAATTATATGAAATTCTCAAAATGAAGGATGGAATAGAATTTATTGTATGGTCCGTCTAGAAATTATACGTTATTATTAATTTTTATAATTTAATATTCTCCTTTTTTGTGACATTCTAAGACAGAAGCAATGTAATAAACCAGTTGTGTAGATAATCGTATATGGCTAAAGTTGCATGGCAACACTATTGGTTAAAAAGTGCTGATTGTCAACAGGTATACAATTTATGAAATAATGTCGCAACTAGAAAAAAGAAAACAGGTAGAATATTTGTACAGGAGAAGTTTTCGAAACGTTAAAAAATTAGTGCAATTGACTGAATTGGGAAAAAGTGCTGTATATGAGACAATAAAGAGGATAACACATGGCATGGATATGAGGCAAAGACCAGTTTCAGGAAGACCGTATAAGATTAAAGGAAACAATTTAAACGCTTCAATGTCACTGAAAAGACATCTTTACAAAAGGAACCTAGGATAGAATTTTGTCAACGTTTTCAAGAATATAATTTCAATAATGTCTTTATATCTGATGAATATTGTTTCCAACTTGATGGAAATCACCTAAAAATCCTATCGAAACAACCTGTTGCCGTTCAAATTTCCCAATTTCACACCAAAATAATGGTCTGTCGAATGGTTTGTCGAATGGTTTGTCAGCGTGGTGCTACGCCTCTCTGTATTGTTGAAGGTAGTATTAATAGTGAAAAGTATTGTGGCATTCTAAACGATTTTATCCTGTAAACGGTATATGGTTTATATCCAGAGGGGTGGCGTTGTATGCAAAATGCCATACTTCGACCTATACTCAAGGTTGGATGCAAAAACACCAAGTGACAACCATTTCATGGCCAGCAGCTTCATCAGATCTTAGCCCCATTGAAAACATATGGGGAATAATGAAGATTGAAGTTGAACGAGCTGCGCCACGAAACAGAGATGATTTAATTCAGTTAGTTTTACAGTCCTGGACTATCTTCAACGAAAGTCATGAAGGTGATCTAGTTTCGGGTGTACCTCGACGTTTAGTCAAGTGTTTACTGTTAAATGGAGGTTGGATAAGTAAATAAGATGAATATTTTGTTAAAATTTTCTAATTCTAAGAATTAAAAATACAAACTGAATAATATCAATTGAGCTTTGTTTTTCTGGATACTTTCTAGACTCTAGATAGAATTACCAGGACACCTTCTTAAAAAGCACCTGACGCACATATCGATACTGATAATACCAAAAAACCAAGAAAATTGAGTGAAGTCTAAAGCCAGCACAGTTTAAATGCTACCCAGTCCCCAAGACAATTCTCTCCTACACTATATACTCCAATCCAACCGCAACTTCCTTCATCTTCCATATTAATCTCTAACATTATCATCGAAACATTTCATATATGTACAGTACAAGGTGACGTAGAGTATACGTGAGTTTTATAAATGGGCAGTTTTCCACAAGTAGCGTGTCGAGGACCTGCTCATTCCACCAGTGACCAGTAAAGGTAATTCTCTTTTATTGCATGCCGTATTCGTCTCTCATTTCATAAACGGCAGTTTAAAGTTGCAACGTCTTTTCCACTGACAGTTCAGCCTTTCGCGTCGACCGTCAGTTCCTGAGCGGAACTTGTCTTTCCGTTGACGTTCTAGTCGGGTAAATCCTTCGGAAAGGGGGATGTCAGGTGCAAGAGGTGGGTTAGTTTTGATTCCCCGATATGTTGTTACACTCCAGTGAAACTAAACGTACAGGTGGCAAAATATAGAATACTCAGAAACATTGGAAAAGCATACAATATTCTGTAAACTCTATAAAATTAATATACTCAGTGACATCGCCGATGTGACCTCTAGTAAATATAATTTCGTCTATTTGATTTGTTGGTCCTAATTTTGACATTATTTAATATCAAACTGCTCATTAAAAGTTGAGGATATTGAATTAATTTGTTTTTTTTTGATTTGATTATTAAAACAAATTGAAATATGTTTATCTTCTACAATTTTAATTTCAAAAAGATTTTTATTCAAAAAACTTTTAGAATTAAATTAATTTGAATATCAAAACAAATTGATATTTCTTCTATCAAGTAAAAAGCCTTTCTATTTTATTTTATTTAATTAAATTAATGTCTAAAACAAGCACCGCTTACATTTAATAGACGTATATAATCAAAACTCACTATATAATGTCAAATGGAATAAATAAACCAACAGATATACGAAAGTTATTAAATTAATAAATAAATATTTAAAGAAGACAAAATTTTGTTTCTGGTCTTACCTTTAAGAACACCAATTGCCTTTTAAAAACATGAACACACTTAAAGGACTTCTCATAGAATATAATTTATTTGAAATATTTAATATATTTAAATATTCGAATAAGTTAATTCAGAAATCTCTAAAAAATGCAATATATCTTCAAAAAACAAATATAATTCTAAGCAATTTCGTCTTCAGCCCTCAATAATATTCCAAATATCAAAATCAAAAAACTAACCTATATCACAAACAACTCGGCACGTGTACAAGGACTATTGCTTGGAAACACAATGTCAATGAATTTAAATAACCTTAAAAATAACTCACACTATTCTTTGATTTTGTTAGAACATAGATCAATCTTGATTTTTAAAGTGGATCTGTGTTTCCAAGCAATAGTCCTTGTACACGTGCCGAGTTGTTTGTGATATAGGTTAGTTTTTTTATTTTGATATTTGGAATATTATTGAGGACTGAAGACGGAATTGCTTAGAATTATATTTGTTTTTTGAAGATATAGTGCATTTTTACAGATTTCTGAATTAACTTATTCGAATATTTAAATATATTAAATATTTCAAATAAATTATATTCTTTGAGAAGTCCTTTAAGTGTGTTCTAGTTTTTAAAAGGCAATTGGTGTTCTTAAAGGTAAGACCAGAAACAAAATTTTGTCTCCTTTAAATATTTATTTATTAATTTTAATAACTTTCGTATATCTGTTGGTTCATTTATTCCATTTGACATAATATAGTGAGTTTTGATTATATACATCTATTAAATGTAAGCGGTGCTTGTTTTAGACATTTATTTAATTCTAAAAGTTTTTTGAATAAAAATCTTTTTGAGATTAAAATTGTAGAAGATAAACATATTTCAATTTGTTTTAATATTCAAATTTTGTTATATTTCTTCTATCAAGTAAAAAGCTTTTCCATTTTATTTGAATTAATTTGTGTTTCAGGATGGAATAATATGATTTCGAAGAAATGATGTTTCAAGGATAAAATCGTTTAGAATGCCACAATACTTTTCACGATTAATATTATAAGTTTCCGCCGTTTTATTGTAGATGGCGCGGCACGTAGTTTCGGTTAGCTTTCGCAGATGATAACCGGCTTAAAAAATAGTTTGGACATTCAAGAACAACATAACCTATTAATATCATTGATTTTATATTGGTAAAATTAAATTTTTATAAGTTGAAAATGTCAAAATTTGAGTCGAGTAAGCGTCATTTGCGGGAAATATTAGTTTACTTCTTTAATTTAAAGAAATCTGCTGCTGAGGCGCATCAATTGCTCGTAGAAGCATATGGTGAAGGTGCTTTGAGTGAGAGAACGTGTCGAGAGTGGTTTCAAAAGTTAAAAAACGGTGATTTCGACGTAGAAGACAAAGATCGCAGTGGAAGGCCAAAAATTTACGAGGATGCAGAATTGGAGGAATTATTGGAGGAAGATTCATCTCAAACACAAAAAGAACTTGCTCTAACATTAGAAGTCACTCAGCAAGCAGTCTCACATCGTTTAAAACCATTAGGAATGATTCATAAACAAGGAAATTGGGTTCCGTACGGCGGAAACTTATATGTTCTCCTAATACTACCATCAACAATACAGAGAGGCGTAGCACCACGCTGACATATTGTCCCCCAAACCATTATTTTGGTGTGAAATGTGGAAATTTGAACGGTAACAGGTTGTTTCGATACGATTTTTAAGTGATTTCCATCAAGTTGGAAACAATATTCCTTATATTTAAATTATATTTAAAATTATATTTTTGAAAACGTTGACAAAATTCTATCCTTCGTGCCTTTTGTAAAGATGTCATTATAGGGATTTTTTTGGTATTCTGATATGTAGCCTTGTCTTTTCAGTGACATAAAAGCGTTAAAATTTCTTCCTTTAATCTTATACGGTCTTCCTGAAACTGGTCTATGCCTCATATCCATGCCATTTGTTATCCTCTTTATTTTCTCATATACAGCACTTTTTCACAATTCAGTCAGTTGCACTAATTTTTTAACGTTTCGAAAACCTCTCCTGTACAAATATCCTGTTTTCTTTTTTCTAGTTGCGACTTTATTTCATAAATTGTATACCTGTTGACAATAAACACTATTTACCCAACTTTAGCCATATACGATTATCTGCATTTTTTTACATTACTTTTGTCTTAGAATGTCGCAAAAAAGGAGGATATTAAAATTATGAAAATTAATAAATAACGTATAATTTCTAGACGGACTATACAAAAAATTCTATTGTATCCTTCATTTTGAGAATTTCATATAATTTTGGATTTTTCTGCATATGTATGGTTTATTCATTTACCTCTCAAATTTCACAAGGTGGTTCAACAGGCATATTTACAACATGAAATTTTCTATAGAGTAGTTTCCAATTATCTTTCGTTGTAAAGTTATTTACTTTACTATTTTGTGAAGTTTCATAATTTTTCCAGTATAACCTATCATATTAATCAAAGTTCAGTGTACACCATTGGAAAGAGCGAAAAAGTCTCCTTAGACAAGGATAGTTTCATGGAGAATTTTAGAAATACTCACTTATTATAGGATGATTAAGGAAAGATGATGATAAAATTTTCCTTCAAAAGCTTTATGAATAAGGCAGTTTTTGCATAAAATTTCCATGGGGGTTTATGGAAATAAGAGTAAATCTGGACCAAAGTTTATGGCTGAAGAAAATTTTGTTATCATTTTTTTCTTAACCACCCTATAATAGATAAGCGTTTCATGAAAATCTCCATGAAGCCTCTCTAATCTAAGGAGAATTATCCGCTGTCTACAATGGTGAACACTGAATTTCGATTAGGATGATATATCAAATTATGCTATGTTCTGAGTGAACAATTTACAAAATAGTAGAATCTTGAGTAACTTTACAACGAAAGATAACTGGACCATACTCTATAGGAACTTTTGTGTTGCACATTGCCTGCAGAATCACCTTGTGAAATTTGGCCAGAGATAACTTAGGTACCCTGTACTTTACGTTAATACATTTGTATCAATCCATTTTATCTCGTAAAGTGAAAAAAGTTTTTTCTAAGACATTGAAAAATATTTTATATTTATATTTATGGTGATATTATTTTGATATTTTTATAATAATAATATGATATAATTATTTTTATTATTTTCCGATTATTTCTGGTTGATTTAACTATAGCATAAGCATAAATTATATGTTATAATTCTAGTTTATTTCTGTTGTTTCTACTATAGCATAGGCATAAATTATGTGCTATAATTTCTCTTAAACCAACAATTGTTTTAAGTGAATACTATAGTGGACTTCTGTTTGTATGAATCCCTGATGAACAATAAATAAATTAATGAATACAAATATAATACAATATTCTAAAAGTACAAAATCTTAGGAAAAATCTAAATTCTGCAAATTCAAAAGTTTATACTTTATACCCTCAGTACAAAGTTTGAGCACCATGTTCATCGATAATTGCTTGCCATCTTCTATGCATGCTTCGCACCAAGTAATTTAGGACATCCTGCTCAATTAATGGCAAAAGATTTCGGAGCTGTTGATGCGTTTCTGTCTCTAAGCCAGGCATCTTGAAGGTAATGCTAGTTGTGGAATCCCCTACTTTTTTCTAGCAGTAATCACATGGTGGAATCTGTAAGGCAGTGCATCATCATTCAGAAAAACGGAATTTTCGCCAACAGCTGCATGAAATTGTGGTACAAATAAGTCAGTTCTGCCGTTGAGGAAAACTCTATCCCAAACCATAATTGTACCTCCTCGAAAAGGATGAATTTCTTAAATAGAGCTGCGGTTTCTTCGTATAAATCCGTACTAGTCAACTATGAGAAAAACGTCCATATCTAGACTCGTCAGTAAAGAATACGTAAAGCCAGTTATTTCGCTAGTGTACCAGCCCCATTGCCCATTCTAATCTTTGACACTTGTGTTCGTAAGTGAGTTGATCCCTTCTTAACAAGCGTCTCGGTGTTAGATTGAATTCGTGGAGACGTCTTCTGTGCTTAAGGAAACTGAAGTACCTGTGGCATCTCGAAGACGTAGACTTGCCATTCTGCAAGTGCTAGGATGCTGTCTTTTCAACGAGAGTCTTCTATTGGCGATGTAGCACATGTAGCACTCTGGGTACTTAACGAACAGTTCCTTTGGCCAAGTACCTTGTCAGTAAACGTGATATGACACTTTCGCTAACATTGAAGAAATTGGCCACTTGTACTTATGCTCGATCAGCCTGAAGCATCTCAAGAGCTCTTTTGGCATCGTCTCCGGTTAAAACTGGTCTTGGCATAATTAAAATTCGATTTTTAACTGCGTACAACCCTCTGTTCTTATTGCAAACGAAATCTAAGCTGAAGAAACAATCATAAAATATGCATTTCAGACACACATGGACAAAAAATGATAAAACTTTCTGCACGATGAACCAGAAGACGTTCCTGTAGTCTATATAAGTTTTTGTAACTGAATAAAAATATCAGAATGATGCATAAAATATGCATTTCCCGAAAACATTAATATGCTTAAGTTTTGGCGAGCAGATTATCTACAAAATAACTTTATACCATGCTGCGGTAATGTTTTATCTTTGATATTGTTTGTCACATTTTTTCACTTAGTAAGTAGTGAATGAAATTCAATTTCCACAAACTTTTTATTAATGAACAACAATTCATGTACAATAATGTCAGGTTCTACATCTGAACTATGAGTATTTAGGTGTGAGAACTTACATAGTATCTTATAATAGGTACATACTGTCGAGAAAGAGGCTTAATTGGTATTTGACACTGGTGTTTCAAACTTCTCGAAGAAGATGAAAGGAACTGAATATTATATATAATAATATGGGAACATTTGAATATCAAAACAAATTGAAATATGTTTATCTTCTACAATTTTAATTTCCAAAAGAATTTTTTTTTTATTCAAAAAACTTTTAGAATTAAATTAATGTCTGAAACAAGCACCGCTCACATTTAATAGACGTTTATAATCAAAACTCAATATACAATGTCAAATGAAATAAATAACCCAACAGATATACGAAAGTAATTAAAATTAATAAATAAATATTCAAAGGAGACAAAATTTTGTTTCTGGTTTTATCTTTAAAAAATACTACTTGCCTTATAAAAACATGAACACACTTAAAGGACTTCCCAAAGAATATAATTTATTTGAAATATTTAATATATTTAAATATTCGAACAAATTATTTCAAAAATCTCTAAAAAATGTGCACTATATCTTCAAAAAACAAATATAATTCTAGATAATCCCTTCTTCAGCCCTTATTCAATATTACAAATATCAAAATCAAAAACATAACCTACATCACTCACGTGTTAAAAGACTTAAGCTTCGAACTACAGATCAACTATATATTCAAGATTGATCTATGTTCTAACAAAATCAAAGAACAAAGTGAGTTATTTTAAGGTTTACTTAAATTCATTGACATTCTATAATGAGATTTATTGAAGCCAAAATATAATTATATATTATATATAAAATAAAATAGAAAGGCTTTTTATTTGATAGAAGAAATATAACAACATTTGAATATCAAAACAAATTGAAATATGTTTATCTTCTACAATTTTAATTTCCAAAAGAATTTTTTTTTATTCAAAAAACTTTTAGAATTAAATTAATGTCTAAAACAAGCACCGCTCACATTTAATAGACGTTTATAATCAAAACTCAATATACAATGTCAAATGAAATAAATAACCCAACAGATATACGAAAGTAATTAAAATTAATAAATAAATATTCAAAGGAGACAAAATTTTGTTTCTGGTTTTATCTTTAAAAAATACTACTTGCCTTATAAAAACATGAACACACTTAAAGGACTTCCCAAAGAATATAATTTATTTGAAATATTTAATATATTTAAATATTTTAACACGTGAGTGATGTAGGTTATGTTTTTGATTTTGATATTTGTAATATTGAATAAGGGCTGAAGAAGGGATTATCTAGAATTATATTTGTTTTTGAAGATATAGTGCACATTTTTTAGAGATTTTTGAAATAATTTGTTCGAATATTTAAATATATTAAATATTTCAAATAGTCTTAAGGTGTTGGTTGATGTGTCAGAGTTCTATATTAAAAACAAACACTGTTTCTAAGACCTTTTGAAAAGTTTTCAAGGATAAACTAGATGTCATGCAAATTTCTCAAATTTTTTGTTTTAAATTTTGTTTATTATTATTGAAATATTGCCGCTATTGGATGCAATCGCAATAACTTTCTTCTATAGTTGAATATTATTAGGCAAATTGCATCCAATAACGGCTATAGTTCAATAATAAAAGTCAAAATTTTAAACAAAAAACGAGAGAAAATTGCATTGAATCTAATTAACCCTGTTGCAAGTGATTGACTAAAAATACATTTCTATTCCTTAAGTAAATAGAATATCGAATAATATTACCGAAGTATTTTGAAATGAAATATTACATATTATGTGTTGAACCATTCTGGTTCAACACATTTTGCCATCTTTCTGGTAGTAGCATGATTCCACGCTCATAAACTTTTGGTCTTTGCTGGCAAAAAACTGATCCAGGTGATTTTTAACCTCTTCATTTGAAGTAATTGTTTTACCGTCCAAAAAATTTTGCAATGACCGAAACAAATAATAATCTGAAGGCGCCAGATCTGGAGAATATGGTGGGTTTGACAGTGTATCCCATTCAAGCTGTGAAAGCTTTCGCGAGTGACCAAACTTGTATGATGAAGTCTCATATTATCTTGGTGGAACATTACACTTATTCGGTTGATTAATTCTGGCCTTTTCTGTTGAAGTGTATCATTCAGTTTGTCCAGCTGAGGAGAGTAGACTTCCGAATTTATTGTTGTGTTATCCGGTCGAAGCTCAAAAAAAAAGATTTCCTCAAAATCCCACACAACATGACCTATCCAACAATTTAACCAATCGTACTTTGATCACTTTCCACAGCTTTCGATATTGTACTTATCAGCGCTATCGGCCTATAGTTGCAAATATTCTTGCGATCATCTCTTTTGAACAATGGCCTTATTAGAGCTATCTTAAGATTCTCTGGAAATTTTCCTTGTGTGAATATTTAGGTAAGCTAGCCTTTATGAGACTACCAATGACCTTCAAATGTTCCGATGTTATTCCATAAACTCCAGGAGACTTATGATTGTTGAGTCCGTTCATATTGGCAAGTATTTCTCGTTCATCCGGTGGTCTCAAAAACATTGTTTTACCCTATCTATTTCTTTTTGAGATAGAGATCGATGTTTTATCGATCCGTCTGGCTAACTAAATACCGATATTCACCAAGTGCGAATGGAATACCTCAGCAATTTTTTTCGTATCTGTTATAATGGCATTTTTGTAATTGATTTCACCAATCCCAATTTGGACTTTTTTACTCCTAGTTAGGTCCCTAATGTTATCGCACATTTTTTTTTAAATATATAAACTAACAATGTACTGAAAATCTTGGTTTATGGGATAGGATACTGTAGCCAGTCGTGGTGGTCATTCGAATGATATTATTTTCAATTCGTAAATGTAAAAGTTCAATCTTTCTGATGAACTCATAACTCTGAAAAAATATTCATTAGTTTTTTTATTATAGCCGATAAAAAATGCTATCGCATATTGATTAAATGCACTTATTTATTCTGAATGAAACCATTTTTTGCACCCGTTGTGCATGAGAGACAAGTCTGGGAAAAAATTCTACATTATGCACAAGTCAAATTTCTGTCGCAAAGTACAAGGTGTAAAAAACACCGGACGAAGTGGCTTAAATGGAAAAACAACGGATCTAGTTTTCATGTCTGCGAATCTGAAGTGAGGATCAGGTTCTGGCTTATTTTCCTCCGGTAAATGCAGAGAACAAATGACGCCCTCCCCCGTGTCCCGTCCGGAACAGTTTCAGTGAGAGGCCCGAAGAATAAAAATCACATCAGGATTTTATTTATCTGGTTCTGGAATTTCGTTACCTATATCAGAGCCACCAGAAAGGAATTCCGCTATACCAAACCTTGCGTCGAGATTCCCCCTTCTCGAATATAAAGAGCGAACTTTTTTTTTGTAGTCGAGAGTTTTCCACACGCGGAAAGCCGTTACATGGATTTCCACGCGGGTATGGCACATAAAGACTGGTACATTGAAATAAGTGACGGTATATCTCGCCTTCCGAAAACTTCCCACGACATTCGTTCGCAAATAAATTTTCCAACGAATAGACCGAGTTTTATGTTGCGTTCAAAGGTTTCCCAAAGATGTAGAGGGGTGTTGGTGGCAATATTAGACCCCCTATGAGACGCAGATAGCTCGAGAGTCATCTGGGAAATGAAACCATAAAATCTGAGGTTGAACACTTTCAATGCTGTCGGCTGTGAATTACTCACTTGAGAAAGACTGATAAAGGGTTTTCCAATAAGAGCTTTCATTTTTAATAACCCACTATCTGGACAGCTGTCACTTTTGATGCTCTTTGCTTTCGACACATGACGAGGAAAAACTACGCCATTACTAAAAATGTGACGTGGATTTTGAGGAAGCCGGTCACAAGGTAATTAGGCTCGCGTCTATAATTCAGTGAAATTGGGCGTGGGTTTATCAGACTGGAAACATGGGCGCCAGATAGAATATGCCTGCCTATTTGAAGGAGACTAGCTGCGTTCTGCTCTACCAGAGTAGCAGAAAAGAAAATATTATCCAAAAATCCAATATTAATTATTTATTAGAATCATTGCAGTGGTCGATCCGCCACGAAAGAAAACACAAAATATCATAAGCTACCAATAACTAATAACTATATATTAAAGAAAAAATAATGAATAAATACATTAACAAAAATATAAAGCTTATACCGAGAGCCAGAAGGGATACCCGATATCTCTCCTTGAACCAAATACCTAATAATGAATGAATTAGTAAACTTTAATCGTATATCGGCCTACATTTGGCTTAGGTTCCCAACTGATAAAACCTAGTGTATCAAAGTTTTAATGAATAAGGAAAAAATAAATTAATTAAAATAGGAAATTTAATGTGACCTTACCGTAATCCTGAAGGGATAGTATTATTAATGCAACTGCGTGGGGTGCATCTCAGGTATTTGCTCACACTATATATCACATTGGTCAAAGGTAAAAACTATTATTGAAGATAATTATGTAATGAAGATCTCAAAGCCAGTGCAATGCACTGGTTAGCTGATACGAATCCACTTTACTAACGGTCCTCAAGCTAACAGACGATACCAAGTACGCGACAACTTAACAGTAAGGTCCCAGACGTAGATCCCAATAACTGTCGAGTAGGTGAATTTTCACTCAGGATATAAACACCTATACAGACAGCAGCTCTTTGATACCGGTTTTGCCCAGCACTGGGATACTAGCTCATCCCAGCACTTGGTCCCTAACAAAATACTTAAAGCTACTGTTCTAACAATAAAAATGATTTTATACCTCTTGGTTGTTATTCGGGGGAATGTAGGAGATATAATCCCCAATTTCAATTCTCCGTGTAAAGTCCCATAAGAAGTTCGAGAATCGTCACGATTCGAAACATAAAAGATGTTCGAACAATGGTTTATGGAACAAGATACAAAAGGATACTCATAACTCTTAGATGTTCAGAAGAAATATTGAAAATCGGCCTCGTAGAAAAATTTTTGATCGCGTATAAAATTGCTGTTTCCATCAATATTCCAAATCCAAAATATATCAAAAGGTTACACTCAAATTGAAGATATAATCGCTCATAACAAGGATGATTCTAGATCACAATATTCCTCAACTTGATTTAATTTTTCCAGAAAACTCTCTCCCAAAAATGTCAGTATCACGTTTGTTTCAGAATATCATCCCCATCGAATAAGTTGACAGAGACACCAATTGTCAAGATGAATCTTTTACAATGAATGTATGGTACACACGGAGAGATTTGTCTTTTCTGGCTAACATCTTGGTTTTTATTCTGGCATCTTCAAGTACTAGCTTTTCCACTTTTTTCACATTTTCTTCAGTGGTGCCGCTAAAAGGCCTTCCCCAGCGAGGATCGTCTTCAATGCTTTCTCTGCCTCTTTTGAATTCACTTGATCACTTTTGAACGGTGGATAACGACAAGGCGCAGTCTTGGTAAACAGCATCTCTTCATGAACGATTTTTTGACTTTTTCCTTGCTTAGTGAGGAACTTTATAACGGCGCTTCATCATTGTGGCGTCAGTCATTCTGGTCGTCTTTCACTGAGGAATCCTAGAAAAATAATGATCGTAACTTAGTGAAATTTAATATTTATACCTTCAGGTAGTGTCATTAGTACATGAAAGATTACATACATTATTGACAAATTCCTAGGATTAAGAAGGGGAAGAGATCTTTTGAAATAAATGCAGTTTAGAGTAAAAAAAAACAAAGCAAAATATAAATTAATTTCAAATTAGGCAGTTATTAAAACTTCACTTCAGTGTCATTCAAAAGGGGAAAATAATATCAAGCAGGGGAAATTCAACGATGCGCAAGCAGAAAGGGTTCAAAATTCATTCAATCCAAGCAAACATCAATTTAACATGTGAAAATACAGGTGCTGTGGAAATTATCTTCTTACTATACAGAAACCTAGCCATAAGCAGAAAGGATAAATTGGCAAAATGAGTAGAGTGTTCATGGTAATAGACGAATAATTATTATGGAAATTATGCGATACGGGTTCGTAAAATCTTCCTCCACTACAGTATGGAATCAATAAAAATGTATTCTGCACAAAGCTTCCAAATCAAACATGAAAATATCATTCAATTCAAAGACTTTTCCTAATTTCATTTGATAAATCTATCCTTTATAACTGGTCGTTTTTTAAATGACCTGATCACTCCGATCTACAAAGGAGATTGGGGCGATCCTAAGAACTACAGACCAATATGAGTAACTTCAGTCAGAGCTATCTTTGAAAAATGTATGTCTAATAGATTGAAATAATTAAAATAGTTCTTTTGTTTTTATCGCCTTCTATGTTTTTGTGAATGGAGTTTAATATTTAATAACATTTCTGGAATTGGTGTGATAAATAAATAATATGAAAATCGATCGTGCATTAATATTGTTAGTTATTGATTAGGTTTCCTTCCATTAGGAACGTTATAAATTTTTAAAAAGAAATTTTCATTTTTTGTTCACTACTAACCTATATTTTCAGAATAATTCGTAAACTAATCACAGTATATTGCACTCATTTTCTTTTTTTCTTTAACTATCGGGTACTTTTTTTTAGAGTGATAGAACTTTCGATAGGGATTTGACAGAAGGTAGAAGCCATGTTGTTTTGACATTTCTGTTCAGTAAGCATCGAAAAATTATCATGGAAAGACTCACGCCGCAAAAACGTTTACAAATTGTTGAAATTCGTTTTCAAAATAAGTGTTCTATTCGCCAAACTTATAGAGCACTTCGTAAAATTTATGGTTTGCATAATCGTCCATCAGAGCAGCTTATTCGAACTATCGATAGATTTCGGACAACATTTTCTCTACTCGATGCAACAACAACAACAAGGCAAAGAACTGTACAGACAGAAGAAAATATCGCTGCTGTAAGTTATAGTGTTAATGATGATCCAGATTAGTCTATCGTCGACGTTCACAACAAGTTGGACTCTGTGCATCTACCACATGTAAAATTTTTCGTAAAGATCTTGGTCTACACCTATACAAGATCCAACTGGTTTAAGAACTACAGCCGCTTAATCATAATGCGCGTCTTTTGTTTGTTGATTGTGCCCTAGAACAGCTTGAAGTTGATCCACTTTTTTATCGTAAAATTGTGTTTAGTGATGAAGCTCATTCCTGGTTGAACGACTATGTGAACAAGCAAAATTGTCGTATATGGAGTGAAAACAATCCTCAAGAAGTTCTGCAGGTTCCATTGCATCCTGAAAAATGCATAATATGGTGTGCTTTACAAGCTGGAGGCATCATCGCTCATATTTCTTTAAAAACGATGCTGGAGCTAATGTTACAGTGAATGGTGCTCGTTACAGATCGATGATCAATGATTATTTGTTTCAACATATGAATGGTATCGACCCAGAAGTGTTTTGATTCCAATAAGATGGTGCTACACCTCATGCTGCTACCGTGACAATTGATTTATTGAAAGAAAGATTTGGCGATAACATTATTTCGAGAAATGGTCCAATTAATTGGCCTCCAAGATCATCCGACATAACTCCACTGGATTATTTTCTTTGATGTTATATCGAGTCATTGCTTTATGCTGATAAACCAGAATTAATAGACACCTTGGAAGTCAACATAACTCGTGCTATTGATAAAATAAGGCCTGAATTACTCAAAAAAAGGTCCAAAATTGGTCTGGCCGAATGCGGTTCCTCAGAACTAGTCGTGGTGGATTGTCATAAAATTATCTTTCAAATAAAAAAAATTGGCTTCAATATTATATTAAATGTGTTTTATTTCAATTTGAAGTTCTATCACTCTAAAAAAACACCTGATATATTATTTAAGAACCGATATGTACTTCATTAGCAAAGAGTTTAGAATGTAGCCTGACGAAGCTACACTGAGTGAAACAATTGCGGTTTAAGACAATACAATCTTCAGTAAAATGAAATCATCTTTATTTTTAATATAAAATGAATTTTTATCAAGAAAAGACCAAATAAATCAAATATCTCTTCAGTACTTCCGAAGAAAGGCACTGGCTAGACAGATTAAAATTAAAGCTCCATAACTCGACAAGTAAACTGCAATAATCCAAAAAAGTTTCTTTTTAGTCCAATCTCTTATTTGTACTATACGGAAACAATTAATCAGAATCAAAAATAAATTTTCATCAAAAACTGTTTTTGAATTGTGCACTTCTCACGTTCACGGACACATTAAACGAAACGATTTTACTAGTAAATGAATCAGAAATGGAAAGTCATCAATTTTGTTTGTCGATCCACTATTCGTAATTGATTTTTGGAATGGAATAGCCATTTATTTTTCATTCAAAGGCAATTACTGAACTCGATTTTTAATTTGTTTAGTAATTTTCTATCGGTTTGATTCGATGAAGGCTTGGAGAACATTTCAAATCATTTCGTTGAGCCAGTAGTGATTATTTTGAACGACGAATGCATTGATTTTATCATTATTTCGTTTCTAATGAAGATCGAATTGAGGGAAATTTGGTTTTTGTGTTAGAATCCTCTCTTTGTGAAACTAATTTTTAGATTCGAACGTTTTAAATATTTATGTTTTTAGGTATATGAAAAATAAAATGAATATAACTGAAAAATCGATCACTTTCGAGTTACAAAATTGAATATTGAATTTTTATCATTTCATGAAGACAATCCAACCATAAATGCATAAATGGGGATTTTATTAGTTAACATAAACAATTTGCAACGGCAAATATATAGAAGAGACGGCTTGTTCATTCAAAATAATATCCAACTGTCCTAAATCAATTCACAAAAGGGTGGAAACCACTGGCGTCAAATCGGGAGCTGACGATCCTGACGAATTTTTGCATTGACCGTTGTGTCGTTATTTAACATCAAAATGCACGATCATAGGACTGTTGATATAGTTGCTGGTTCGCTCACAAAATATTTTCTTTGTTTTGAATCTTTTAATAATTTATCATTATTTTCATTATTTATACTGAGCGGGCGTCTGTCCACTCTACCACTGCATCCACACGGACTATTGTGGTTCATTTCTAATTTATATTTCCCTGACGAGATCCAGTTTTTGGATAAAGCCGATATTCTTGTTTGGGGGTAGCCTGACCTAAGACCTCGAATGTGATGTGACTTACCGCTGGGCACTCTGAGATGATATGCATGGCTATTTCAGTGTCCTCAAGGCACAGCCTGCATTCATCATCTTCACAAAATCGGTCTGTTTTTGTGAAGATTTTGTGCAAACGCGTTTTCAGCCTGCAGTAACATGTCATAATTCCGACAAGTGCTTTGAGTTTAGCCCTATCTAGACCTAGCGCTAGCTCCGCCATCTTTTGGTTCGAAACTGTTCCAAGGAACACCTTCAAATGTTTCAGGCCAGGATGGCTGAGCCAGAAAGACTCTGGTCTTCAGTTCATTTTGCTTATTATGGCTCCAGCAAACGCCAGTCGATCTGCCTCTTCGTTATCTAAATCGTTTGAGTGGCTCGGTACCAAACAAGATTTTTATTATACATAACGAGCCTGTTTAAAACCGTGTGGCAGCTCCACACTGTTTTCGATGTATCATTTTGATATAACAGCTGGATTCCAGAGCTTTTAGTACTGAGTGACTATCCTTAAATACTTTGATTTTGCCGTGGTGGATTTGCCGCTTTATCAGCAGATCTGCCGCGGTCTTAATAGCAAATAGTTCTGCCTGGAATATGGTTGCGTTTTGACCGAGACTCAATGAGATGTTGAGTCGGTTTGCTTCCATAGACTCCCTCTTTCGCTCCGTTCGTCGTTCGCGAGCCGTCTGTGTACAAGCCAAGGTTGGTTCTCAATAGAACCTCAGTTTGCTGGGTCCATTAGTCCCGACTGGGGATGATTACATTAAAAGCGTTCTTGGCTCATGATTTTTGACATTAGGCATCGATAGGGTGCTGTTCGGTAAAAGCTCGTCCAGCAGTCCTGAGATCCTCATCACTATTGCTTCTGGCCTGTCGATCGCCAGTTGATGTAATTTGTAAGTGGCCTGTTCCACCCATCTCTGTACGGGCAAGTGCAGGGGTGGTAGATTTGGTAGGACCTGCATGGCTGCCGCGTGTGTGGTGCGAAACGCACCTGTAATTGCAAGGCAAGCCTGTCTCTGTAATCGGGTGTGCTTATGTTGGCCCCTTCTTCCATCACGCTACAGCGCCATACGTTATCTGTAGTCTAATTACCATAGTGTAATGGCCGTACCATTACATCTGCCTGGGCAGGTTTTATCGCAGATTCGCCTGCAGGTCCAGATTCCCATTCTGGCTTTGGGACACACTTTGTCTAGGTGTGCATTTCAACTAATTACCATAGTGTAATGGCCGTACCATTACATCTGCCTGGGGAGGTTTTATCGCAGATTCGCCTGCAGGTCCAGAATCCCATTCTGGCTTTGGGACACACTTTGTCTAGGTGTGCATTTCAACTAAGAATTTTGTACAGGACTATTCCCAGGTATTTTGCCTTATTAGAGAATTGAATTGTTTCATCACGGACTCCCGTTTCTTGGTGAATGGTACTATAACTACCTTTTGTGGGTAAAGAGACTATCTTTCGTTATACACCATTTCGCCACTAGTATCTTTTGAAGGACGGCCGATATCGTTACCCCCGATTTGCCTTTCACCATGATTGCCAGGTCTTTAGTAAATGCTTGAACGTCGACTTCCATCAGCGATATGATCGCTAACAGGTCATCAACGATAAGGATCCACAGTTAGGGTGAGAGAATACTCCCCTGCAGGCAGCCCTTGGCAGCCTTGAACTCTGGTATGAGTTCGTTATCATTCTGCTGTATAGTATTACCTGTATCCATATACAAATTAGCAGGCCGATTCCTCTCGCCGAGTTAGCCTCAGCGAGAGAAGCCGAAAGCGTATTATTAAAAGCACCTTTAATTTAACGGCCTCTGTTATAGCACAAGGACTACCTGTATAAAGAATGTTAATATATATATATATATATATATATATATATATATATATATATATATATATATATATATATGTAGAAGGCTAATATTAAAATATTTAAATAATTTTATATACCTTCTATCAAATATTGACCTCTATGTTATTGTATTCATAATATATAATTATTTGGTTTCCTTAACATTCTTTATAGTCCTTGTGCTATAACAGAGGCCGTTAAATTGCCTTTCAATCTTTTAGATCAAGAGTAAACCACAGAATTATTTATTTGTAGTTAACATTATACTCCATTTAAATTTTTCAGTATTCATTTACCAGAAGTTTTCTGAATTGTTGAAAGGTGAGTAAATATTTGTTGTTGGTTTGACGTTATATTTTATTGAATATGAATTAATTGAGTACTGACGAAGCGAAGTTTCTCTTTAAACTTGTTTTTCAGTAATGTTTTTACATATCTTGAGATTTTATAGAAATTAACTTAGTTAGATATCCAATAATATTGGATATTCTAAGTAAGATAGTTTTATGATGAAATTCTTAAGATTATGTTAAACATTTTTGAAAAATATTTGTTTTCATAAGATTGATCAGCAGAAACAAAATTTTGTCTACTCAAAATATTTAATTTATAGGATTTGGGTTAACAATTTTTATTTATTGGATTTTGTTATATCATTTGGATGTCTTATAATGAATGTTTATATTATATGTCGTTTGATATAAGTGTTTTATTAATTTAATTTAATTCCTGAAGTAATAATTACTGAATATAATTTTTTGAAATTAAATATGTGGAAGGCTAATATTAAAATATTTGAATAATTTTATATACCTTCTATCATGTATTAACCTCTATTTAAGAAATATTTCAGTTGGATGATATAATATTCGATATGGATACTTCAGATTTTACTGTAGATTTTACTCAAATACACTCACTCTTTCATGTGCGCAAAAAACGGGATTATGTAGAGGCTTACCTTTCCCTTTTTGCTGTCTAGAGATTAGGGGAAATAATGAAAAAAGGTCTGGGACTTATGATGAATTTATAAAACACTAGTTGTTTGGACAGTATTACACTGGCATTGCGCTCTGGCGTTTAACTTCATCATAAATTACAATTTTTCATTAAACCTTTCCCCTGAACGACGTGCTTCCGATAGGGTAAAATCCCTACTGAATTGTCGTTTCTCTAACCCTTAATTCCACTTGAAAGGAGGGTGCTTCGATCTTTGTCCTTTAAGCAACTTCAATCCCAGACTTCTCTGCTGCGAAGTTGTCGGAAATTTATGACCATATTTTTCGTTTTTTAATGATTACACTGGTCGACAAGATTTTTGCAACACAAAGAAGATCTTCAATTTTTTGATGGAAATATATTTCTTATTAAAGGAAAAATATTCCTAAAGCCATAATGCGTACCACTTCTCATTAGCTCAATAGGGCCATTTTAGATTAAGAAGTGGTGAATTTTACGAGGGGACGGTAAGAATTGACCCATTTCATATCAGGAAAAGTATCTAAACTGTTTTCTTTAGAATATAAGACATAAAATTAACATTAAAAATCAGTCTTCTGTTGAGTTTCGAATTGAATGTTTCCCTGTGTGTAGATGAACAAGTTTTAAGGAGGAAAATGTGGAGACAGACGCACCGCAAAATCTCTCCTGACAAATTTTGTTATATTTGTGGAGAATTTATGGTGAACTCACAAATCAGGCCATTTTCTGAAAATGTTAATAAGCTTACTTCCAATATTTTGTAGTTTTAATTGGAGATCAAGACAATCAGTGGGCTGTGTTAGTTGTACCGTATCATTGGTGCAGTGGATGAATGTGAAGAGAAAAAGCATGTCTTTTGCAGTTCCTATGGTATAGCGAGAACCCACTTATCATTTAGACGATCGCTAATTTTGACTGACAAAGACTGAATTATGAATTTCAGAAAAAGAAATGCTCAGTTTTCTGCATTCTACAGATTCGTGTGTGCGTGCACTGATATTGATGGTTTAAAATAAAATAGAAAGGCCTTTTACTTGATAGAAGAAATATAACAAAATTTAAATATCAAAACAAGTTAAAATATGTTTATCTTTAAAAATTTAAAAATAACTCACACTGTTCTTTGATTTTGTTAGAACATAGATCAATCTTGAATTATAAAGTTGATCTGTGTTTCGAAACATTCATCCATTTACACGTGGTGCGTTGTTGATATAGGTTAGTTTTTTGATTTTGATATTTGGAATATTATTTAGGACCGAAGAAGGGATTACTTAGAATTATATTTGTTTTTTGAAGATATAGTGCATGTTTTGAGAGATTTCTGAATTAACTTATTCGAATATTTAAATATATTAAATATTTCAAATAAATTATATTCTTTGAGAAGTCCTTTAAGTGTGTTCACGTTTTTAAAAGGCAATTGGTGTTCTTAAAGGTAAGACCAGAAACAAAATTTTGTCTCCTTTAAATATTTATTTATTAATTTCAATGACTTTCGTATATCTGTTGGTTTATTTATCCCATTTGACATTATATATTGAGTTTTGATTATATACGTCTACTAAATGTAAGCGGTGCTTGTTTTAGACATTAATTTAATTCTAAAAGTTTTTTGAATAAAAAATTTTTTGAAATTAAAATTGTAGAAGATAAACATATTTCAATTTGTTTTGATATTCAAATTTTGATGGTTTAATGTAGGAACTTGATACTGAGCATTTCCCCTCTTAGTGGCGTTTACTTATGGATTCGTCTAAATACAGGTTAAAACTGTATTACTTCATAATGGAAATTTAAAACCATCTATACCAGTTGCCAATTCAATGACGATGAAAGGATGTTATGAAAATATGCGGACTCTTTTGGATAAAATAAACTACAACACGTATAAATGGCAGATATGTGGGGACTTGAAAGTTAAATGGAATTTTAGTGGGACTTCAGGGGGGATTTACAAAATATTGCTGTTTTCTTTGCCTATCGAACAGTCGTGCAGTAAATCAGCATTAAATAACAAAAATTTGGTAAGAAAGAAGTGAATTTCATCCAGGATCTCAAAATGTTAAGTTTAGATGTCTTGTAGATCCCAAAAATTTGGGAGTTGTCAGTGACGAGCAGGATGAAAGATTTCACTAAGATATTAGGACAACGGAAATTGACTATCAAGGATGATGGAATCCAGCCATGATGGTTGATTTCTGCTGAAAAGAGTGGATATGACCCCTCAGAAAGAGGAAAAAATAGAATTCAATTAGTATTTTAACTCAATATTTTTCATCTTTGTGTTCTTCTTAAATGTAAGAAAACCTTACGTGTTACAACTTTATATTCTCATTTTCGTATTTGGATACGTCCGTGCTACCGTAATATGCTATTCAGCCTTATATTACAATAAAAAAAATTGTCGGCTAGTGAAATTATTAAGAAAGCACAAAACATTTGCTATCTTTACAAATTCATACGGTTCCAGTAATAAATTGACAATTTGTTTTAACAATTATTAAGTTTCTGAAACTACAAGAAAGGTTTTAACGGTAAACATCATTTGAATACAAGGTGGCCTACATGAAACAGACCAAACGAATATTTACGTAAGTATGAGTTATTCGAAAAGACCTTGGTTTACATACATACAAAAACCCAAGAACTCAAACCAACAGATCATTTCCGTATCTGGAGTGATGATAAACCTGAAGAATATCAAGAACTGCCATTACATTCTGACAAAACTGAATGTTTGGTGCGGATTTATGCTGGAGGAGTCATTGGACCTTATTTTTTTTTCAACGAAGCTCATGAGGCGGTAACTCTTCATGGAAATCGTTATCGTTCAATGTTGAGTGATTTTTTTTGGCCTGAATTGGTTCGTCTTGATTTCCAGCACATGTGGTTTCAACAGGACGGTTCCACTTGATATAGTGCCAATGACACAATGACTTTATTCAAAACAAAATTAGGTTATTCGATCATTTCAAGAAATAGACCGTTAAATTATCGGCCTCGTTCCTGCGAGTTAACTCCAATGGATTTTTTTCTTTGGGGTTACATTAAGTTATTGATTTACACCAATCATCCAGCAAATTTAGACGATTTACGGAGTTAACATAAGACCTGATTTGTGTGGGAGAGTCATGGAAAATTGGGTTCAACGACTTCAGTCCTGCCAGCGTTTCCGTGGTAGACATTTAAATGACGTTTCGCTTCATAACTAATGGTATTCATTGTACTTTATAATGAAATAAAAATACTATTAATTTTCTAATAAATTATGTGTTTTATTCACAAAACAAAAAGCGGCGCTGTTAATGAAAGACCCTTTACAAATATTGAATTGGATCAGTCCTTACTTGGTGAAAATCCATATTGAATAATAATTAAATAAGGTTATTCTGATTTTCACAAATTTTTATTGTTATGTTTACAATAATCGTTTCGCTATCACAGTAGCATCATCAGGCAAGATTACATTTTGAATAACTAAGGCTGTTTCCGAAATCCGTTGCTATTTATATTACAGTAGGTACAATAAATTTTTATTGAGCACTAAAAACCCAAAAACGGTCTCTGCAAATTCAAGCTTATCTGAATATATTTAACAGAGGTGAGTTAATTAAATCTATTTGTTCGTTGAATAATATTCCAATTTTATTATGTTTATTTATCTCTAGGGATTCTAACAGATTAAGGCATAATTTTTACTTTATATACTACTCTGTCAAGAAAGTACCGGGAATTTTCAATTGAAACAATATTTTTACATTTAATCGTCAAAATTTATTGGGTCGCCTTCAAAATAGGCTCGATTTGTTCCAATACATCTATGCCAACGGCACTTCCAATAATCGAAACATTTTTTATAGGCGCTTTTCGGGATGGACTTTAGCTCTCGCGCCGAATTTTGTTTTATGGCTTCAATCGACTCAAAACGGGTGCCACGAAGGGGCAATTTTAGTTTTGGGAAAAGGAAAAAGTCGCAGGGAGCCAAATCCGGCGAATACGGTGGTTGCTGAAGCACGTTTGTTGAGTTTTTGGCGAGAAAGCCAGTCACAATCGTAGCTCGGTGAGAAGGCGCGTTATCGTCATGTAAAATCCATGAGTTGTTCGCCCACAAATTTAGCCGTTTCTTACGGATACGCTCACGCAAACGTTTCATAACGCCTAGGTAATACTCCTTGTTTACCGTCTGACCCTCTGGAATGAATTCGTAGTGCACCACGCCACGGATATCGAAGAAAACAATGAGCATCACCCATTCCGATGATTGCTGGCTTGTTTGCATATCGTACTCGTAGACCCAGGTCTCATCACCAGTTATAATACGTTCCATGAATGTAGAATCGGAATTACAGCGATCCAGCATGTCTGAAGCGACCTGTTCGCGATGACGTTTTTGAAGAAAATTCAGGTCTTTCGGTACGAGTCGTGCGGCCACCTTTCTCATGCCCAAAATATCAATCAAAATCGTACGTGCGGACTCGTGGGATATCTTAAGATCATGTGCTATCTCTCTCAATCTGGTACGACGGTTTTCCAGCACCCTTTCCTTAATTTTATCGACGTTATCTTCGATCGAAGCCGTCGATGGGCGACCACTTCACGACCGTCCTTGAAGGCTCTGTACCACTGATATGCACGAGTTTTCGATAGAGCATTATCACCAAAGGCCTTTTGCAACATTTTCAATGCATCGGCACACGAAAATTCATTTGCAACACAAAACTTTAAACAAATTCTTTGCTCAACGTAATCACCCATAGTAAAAATCGGCACGCACTCTGACATCGACTGACTTAATCAGCTGTTGCAAACACAAATTTTACCTGCCTCATTGCCCCGCCAGATTTAAATCGATAATTCCCGGTACTTTCTTGACAGAATGTATGTAGAATTTCAAAGTTATGGTTGAAAGTATGTACTGTTTCTAACAGATGGTTAGAATATGTAGAATTACTTTTATTATTGAGGAAACTCTTCAAATGTTCACAAATTCTAAGTCGGAAAGTTCTTCCAGTCAGTCCTATGTAAACTTTAGGGCAATCACCGCAGGTTAACTTATAAACCCCCGATTTATCATCTTTATGTGTACAGTCAAAAAAATTTATTAAAAATAATACACATAAAGATGATAAATCGGAGGTTTATAAGTTAACCTGCGGTGATTGCCCTAAAGTTTACATAGGGCAGACTGGAAGAACTTTCCGACATAAAATTTGTGAACATTTGAAGAGTTTCCTCAATAATAAAAGTAATTCTACATATTCCAACAATTTGTTACAAACAGGACATACTTTCAACCATAATTTTGAAATTCTTCATATAGAAAGTAAAAGTTATGCCTTAAATCTGTTAGAATCTCTAGAGATATATAAACATAATAAAATTGGAATATTACTTAACGAACAAATAGATTTAAATAAGTCACCTCTGTTAAATATATTCAGATTAGCTGGAATTTGCAGAGACCCTTTTTTGGGTTTTAGTGCTCGATAAAAATTTATTGAACTTACTGTAATATAAATAGCTACCGATTTTGGAAACAGACTTAGTTATTCAAAATGTCATCTTGCCTGATGATGCTACTGTGATAGCGAAACGATTGTTGTAAACATAACAATAAAAATTTGTGAAAATCAGAATAACCTTATTTAATTATTATTTATTACCCTTTACAAATGACGTGATACAAATTATAATCTACATATAGTAGATTCTGTTTAGAGCTAAGGAGTCTATGCCAGACAAAATGACAATAGGAATCCTTACTCACAGGGATCAAAAGAATGCTAGTGTCTCTTTTTCAAAATCATGTCCAACAGGTCCTCTATTTTTCCCACACTAATCCAACCAGATCACGACGAAATGGAGTGGATCCTATTCCTTCCTTACATGTTCCAGTGCAAGGAAAAGATATCAGCTTAGTCCCTCTCGACCCCACTGCATCAAGAGGATAAATTCCTCAAATTCTTCCAATAACCTGGTTTGATTGAATCAATTTTCGATTTCCGAAGCGAAAAACCTTGCTTTCCGTTTACCCGTCTGAAGCCTCCATTAAAGGCCGCAGAGGTTCTGTCAGCAGATATCACCAGTCTAATTGTATCCCATTGTGGGATCCACCGAACTCGATATAGCATTATTAACGGACAGCAGAAGTCCTAGACGAAGAAATCCATTTATTTACAATAGGTTTCCAAGGAGAGACGTGATATTTCGATGCTTGGGGACATTATGGGCAAGGAAAAAGAGTAAAATACAACAAACAAGGTTTTCGACGACAATGTCATTTATATCCAACCCACCTATCAGGTTAATATAGAACGAAGTAAGGGGATATCATTAGTTTGTTGTGAGTAGGCATAAACTCAGCTTACGTACGTTCTAGGAACTTCTATCTTCACGTGAAATTGTTGGAGAGATTTAATATATCTTGAATTCTAGAAATTTCTGAGATAAATTCGTCCTGATTATGATTTTACAAAGTTTTGAAACTTTTTCTGAAATATACTAATAACCCATTTTTTTATCCATTCTTCAAAAGTTATATGCTAAATTACTCAAATGAAGGGTTTTCCAATAGGAGGTTCCATTTTGAATAGCCCGCTATCTGGCCAGCTGTCACCTTTGAAGCTGCCATCTTTTGACATTCGACAAGTAAAAACTACACCATTACTAAAAATGGAACCACAGACGCTTCAACAACGCAATGAATGTGTGAAAATTCACGACAAAAATGGTGAAAGTTTTGCAGCCACAGTTACCAAAACGAAAGAACTTTTGGATAGTCGTAAAGCACCTTCTTTGCCGGCAAAAGTAAAACTAGTGGAACAATTTGAGCTGTTGGGACAAGTTAGCGGTGTGAAGAATCGAAACCGAGTGCTTCACTCAAGAACAACTCAGTTTATTCCTATTGTGTAATGTTTGCAAAAACCCAGGTTTGTCGATTCTTCGCCCATCTTTGGAATTAGGCGTTCCACAAACGACATTAGATTGTTTTCTGCATAGGGACTCAGGTTTTAAGGCTCTTAATGTTCAATTTAAACAAGAACTCAAGCCGGTTGACCACCAGCAACGTCGTATCTTCGTTGATTGGGCCCTTGAAATGCATCAAAATCATCCGGTTTTCATCGAAAAATCATCTTCAATGATGAGGTCCATTTTCACCTCTGAAGCTACGTTAGTGAGCAGAGTTAGCGTATTTGGGGCTCGTAAAATCCAAGAATCATTGTTGAAAAGCCTCTCCATCCCCAACGTGTCACTGTTTGGTTCGCTTCTATGGCTGGTGATGTAATTGGACCTAACTTATTAGAAAATTTTGATTATTTGCTTACTGTATATTTCTTAGCCTGATTTGAAGTGATAAGCTATCATTTTATATTAAAGTCTAGCCTGCGGAAGTGAATCTTCTTAAAAAAAAGTACACACTCATTCCCTATTTCCGTTTTAGTGCCATGCAGTTTGTAATATTTTAATGAATCACTTGAGTGACTAAATTCCCTTCTTTAAACTATAAATCTCCTACCTTGAGTTCAGTATATTACCTTCCGTTGATTTAAATGTTGAAGGCAAAGTATTGAGATAATTTTGATTTCGGACATCCATTGCCTGAATTTTTACATACACAACAATATATTCTAACCTGAAAAACAAAAAAATATACTGTGAAACTGAGACAATAATCATGCATTGAATCTGAATTCACAATTTCTTCATACACACAATATATTCGAACGTGAAGTGATCTTAGAAAACAGAAAACTTCACGAAATTAATACTTGTCTCTTTTAAAATCAAGTTAAATTAAATTTGAAAAATATAATACAATTACAAATCTCGTCAAAATATTATGTTAAAAAAATTATGTTGTGTATAACACGACGTTTTGGTCAGTAAAGTATCTCTGACCGTTATCAAATGTCAACTGAAAATGGTCGAAGCATAATTTTTTTAACATAATATTTCGACGAGATTTGTAATTGTATTATTATTTCTCAAATTTAATTTAACTTGATTTTTAAAGAGACCAGTATTCATTTCGTGAAGTTTTCTGCTTTCTAAGATCACTTCACGTTCGAATATATTGTGTATATGAAGAAATTGTGAATTCAGATTCAATCCATGATTATTGTCTCTGTTTCACAGTATATTTTTCTGTTTTTCAGGTGTATGTAAAGAATTCAGGCAATGGATGTCCGAAATCAAAATTATATTACCTTCCCATTTACAACTAGTATGTGACAATATATTGGAGGCCATTGAGAATATATGAATATATACGTAGTGATCCAATTAATCAAATCTTTTTCAATATTTTGTTTTCAGAATACCCTGTATATTAGAAAATATTTTCATGCAAATGTGAATGAAAGCTATCGAACGAAATTTCTAAGATGTCTGGTGCGGTAGCCATGCAAGTGCAACGCAGTAGTGCAGGACCCTTTATATGCTGTAGGAAGAAGGAAGTTTATACGATGTTTTGGCAATAGGTTTGCCGATGATCGAGAAAATTTTAATATCAGTCATTTCGGCAATATTCAGATTAATAAGAAGAACTTCGACGCATATAATTTATCGGATATCAAATTTGTCATTATTATCGTCACATTCTTATCCTAAACGTCCCCCCATCTTCGCCACCCTAGACAGATGTTAAGTCTGCCCTCCCCCAAGCATGGCCTACTCTGCGGCGTTCGCATTATCAAGGCCTGGGGGTGTGATAGCTCGCAGAAGATCATGAATCATACGTCGTTAGGATCGGTGGAGCAAAGTCGGATAAAATAGAAGTGTACGGAACTTTTGAAGGCCTCATCCATTTCCTGTTGTGTTACCGAATGAAAGTGTTTTGTGAATTGTCGAAATCCCATACGAACTGAGCTGTTGGTATCAGATTGTCTCGCGTATTATAGAGAAAATAAAGCGTGTTTTTTCCACGGTGCGTTCACGCCGTATTCGTTAACGGAATACAATGCTGACGCCGTCACCAGGGTTGCCAACCTACAATTTTGATGGTGGAAAAAAGTCCATAAATATTCGATATCAATAGATCATTAGATCTCCCTTGTTAAATATTTTTGCTCAGTTAAGTATTTCCTATTACTGTACCCTATATATTTTACGGTTGTTTGTATCTATTTTTTGCATATTGGAACGAAGTTCCTTATCGCGCGTTGTGAAAGGGGGCTAGACGGAATAAATTAAGACCAAAAGTGGTCTCTTTCTCTCTCTCTATCCATCTTTCTCAAAGAAAGTAAGCCAGTTATTTTCGTTTCGTCTTTCTATTTCGCATTAAACAGTGTGGTGTCGCGACGATTATTTTTTTTGAGTGTATTAGGGTTATTTATCGTTACATTTGATGATGATGAAACTAAATTTCGATTTCATCATAATCGAGTACAAGCTTCATCAACAATATCTCTAGTACAAGAGTTTCAGAGATTGTCATTAAATAAGCTTGAAACGAAGGCAAAATCAGTCATTGATTTCATTACTAGAGATAAAGGCATTTCATTGTGTACGTTCAACGTCCAAAGCCTTCGTAAACATTCAATTCATTTAATCGATTTTGTTACAGAAAAAACGAACATTTTGTTATTATCAGAGACATGGTTGGACAATCAAGAAGAATGTGATATGCCGAATTTTAATTGTATAGCTCACTTTAAACGTGATTTTGCTCGTTCGGGTGGAGTTGCGATCACACAACACAACACAACACAAATGATACGACCAATCTTGTAATACCAAATATGTCGGTCATTATGAACAATATTCAGGACTTACACGTAAGACGTACAAGTGTTGCTGATTTATGTGAAACAGAGTGTGTAATGGAAAACGGTGTTAATTTAATCATGGCAGTCATGTATCACCAAATAACAAATGAATAGATATTCAGGAGTTCATTCATCGAGCACTGCTAGAATATTCTAAAGATGTATCTCAAACGCTTAGCAGATGCAACAGAAATTTAGATAAACGTCCACTCATTTTGGCCGGTGATTTTAACATCAACTTCAGAAATGAAAAATCAAAACCATTGCTACACAGTCTAGAGGAAGAATTTGATTTAAGAATAAACAAGAATCTAGCAGAATCAACAACAAAATATAATACTACCATCGATGCAGTTTTTTGAAGACACTTAAATAAATTAGAATCCCAAACATATGTTTCCTACTTCAGTTAACACGAGCCAATTATTACTAAAATTAAGCCTACTAATTAAGTTTATATTACATTATATTTGTTAATAATAAAAAAAATATTATTATAACTTGAAAAAAAAATCATTTAGGTGTTTTCTTCTATGTTAGATATAATTGATTATTTTCTTTTCGTTGGTACGATACGTAAATCTTTCCGTGCTGGTTTGTCGCTTAATGCTTCAGCCTAAATTATTCAATTATCCCCGTGATAGTCAGCTTTGTCGCTTGCCCCTCCACATAAGTTTACAATAAACATAATGATTCACATTGTCATTCTTTTAGCTTGATATCAAATACAGTGATACCAAATTATAATTGTTGTTGTTATAGGTGTTGGCGTTTTACTTTAATTCCTTATCATTGTTAAAGTTTATCAATATTAGATAAACAAAGTTGGAAACATCTACAAAGTATTTTTTGAACTTGAAATCATCGCTACATTATATAAAATAAGGTGCACAAAACCTATCGTAATCAATCATTGCCGTTTATTAATTTGCAATTGTTTGTTGTTTTAAATAACAAACAAAATACAGCGGTAAACAAACCGTGGTATAATGTATTACTAATAATTGATTGTTTTTTGTAAACCTTCTCTTTCAAACCTAGGCCATAAGATATCATTAATAAGGAGTGTAAGCTATGGTAATAGAAAGTTCTTCAAATTGAGACAGTGTAACATACTTCTGTATAATAATGCTATACTCAAACAAACTCGATAAGGTTTTGTTGATCATAAAGGCAAATTGCAGACATGCGAACGTTTCAAACTTGTTGGTTTTTATTAGTGCAATCTATATTCGCTATACACACATACACTAAGGAATTAATCATAGACTAGCGCCATCTAGATGTCTCGAGTTTCAGAACTTTATATTACCATAGCTCACACTGCTTATTAATGATATTTGGGACAAATCCGCCAAATTAATTGATTTGTTTATAAGATGTGTTGTAAAATATAAGAAATAATTCGGAATATAAACCTGTCGAAGCCACAGTATTGTCGAAACAATTTGTTATAATATGAATTTAATAAATTGTGGAAATATTTTTTATTATTTTATAAAACGAAAATGATCAAGTAATAACCAATTCAATTAAATTTTTGCGCAGTAATATCTGAAACAGTTCAATTTTTTGTGAATGATTTCACTCTCGAATAATTAAAATGGAGGTAACAAAACATGCAAACGTAGGTATTTCTTCAGATCTAACGAAAACCATTGAAATTTCCTGCGGAAGCCTCATAAGGTAGTTACAATTCTAGCACACGTTTGTGCTCGACTGAAGTAGTGCTTGAAAATAATCGAATTTTGCACAGTGGCTGATAAAATATCCTGCTAACTCGTTATTGACATTCAACGTGAGCTGGAATTGTTTTGTCAGATAATAAAAGCAGGCGTTATAGGTCGGGGAAAAATCGACTTGCCGATTAAGCAGTTTCACGTGAGATGTTGAAATTCTGTTTTGTTATCGACGTTATCTGGGAGCATGATTTTTAATACCAATAAGAACAGAGCTGACAACTCTCAACGATTATTATTCATGTATTGTTTCATCGCAAGAAAAAGAATTTGTGGACAATTCTCTTAGTTTCATTCGTGATGCAGAATGCCTTCAGCATACGTTGAGTCAGTACCAAGGGTTAGTTTGACAACTTATTTTTCCAGCTTTCTGATTCTTTATTTAAGAACTATTATATTTTGGACTCATGTAGCGAAAAATATTTCTTTGACTTCTATAGCACTGGTATGCTCCTACTAGAATCTGCATAAACAATCTGTACCTTCTGTTAAGTTTTCAGTTGTCTGAATATGAAGTATTCATTTGAAGCTGCAATCTAGGCATGAGTGAATTTTTAAATTTTTTAGTAGCACAACATGGTAATTTGTGAAAGCTTATCTTAAAATTATATAGTATAGAGTATGGGCCATCTAGAGTTTGCATTTTGAAGTAGAGGTTATTTCGAGTGTGGCAACACTTCTGTCATTTGTGTTTTGACAGAAGGTTAGTTCAATATTTGACATTAAATATTTGGAACATCCAAAAATTAACAGAGAGTTCTAGAAATCGAGACAGTGTAACATCAATCTGTATAACAATTCTATACTCGAAAAAATTTGACAAGGTTTTGTAGATCAAAGAGGCAAATTTCAGGCATGCGCACGTTTCAAACTGATTGGTTTCATCAGTGCAATGTATGCTAGTGACTCTAAATCTGTCCAGTATCTATATTCGCTATACACAGAGACTCCAAAGATATTACTAATACACTAGCGCTATCTAGAGTATGCAAAAGACATACACAGAGACTCTGAGATATTAATAATACACTAACGCCATCTAGAGTATGCAAAATACATAAAAGACATACCTTTGCGTGTTAATTCAAGTAAAGAAATGTACTCTCGATATTTTCACGTTACGAATGATATAGAATTGTTATAGAGATGTGTGTTACACTGCCTCGATTTCTAGAACTTTCTATTACCATAGCTCATACTCCTTATTAATGATTTTTGGTACAGATCAGCCGGATTAATTTATTTTAATCAAAAAATTATTTCCAAGTAGTGAATCTTCTATTCAAACTATTAGAAATTCACGTGGACAATTCAATAGAAACGCCTTCACGGCAATTTGTGGATTAATTTGTGAAGGATCGTTATTTGATGAAAATACCCGTTCACATTCTATTCCAGTTAGCACACCGGAAAACATTGCGGCTTAGGCTAGACTGTGACTGAACAATCATTAACATCAACTAGTCATCGTTCTCAAGAACTGAAAATTTCTCGTACTTCTCTTAGGAGAATTTTGCACAAAAACCCCGGTATCAAGACTCACAAAGTTCAACCAGTGCTAGAAGTGAAGCCTTGTGATCATCCGATGCATTTCCAGTTCGCTCAACAGGCTAATGATCGGGCCGAAGATGAGCATTTTCCCAGAAAAACCGTCTTTAGCGATGAATCTCATTTTCACCTCGGAGGACTATTTTTGGCGGGTGTTACGCTAATCATCTAGAAACGACTGATGCACCACGCCCCTCATTCGTCTCTGTACCTTGACGTGGTGGGGGTGCTTGCCTTGACTAAGATCCTAGTATCATTTTGATGAAATGGAGGATTAAGTCTCGATGCCTAACGGAGAAACTTTCGCGACTTGTCACTGGACCCGTGTGTTGGATAGTTCATCCGACTTGGGCCCTAGTTTCCCCGCAAGGTGCAATGGAGGGCTAAGTTGCGTTGTCCAACACAGTGACAACGTTACTGGGGTTAAGGGTTTACACCCTTAAAATTATCGTTTCTCTACCCTGCGTTATGTTTATACGGCGTTACCTCGGGAGGGTGGATCGGTTCTTGGGAAGTATTCGAACGACCTGGCCAACCAAGTTGACGTTGGAGTCGAAGGGGCAGTGGTTGAAAGTCTGCATGCTAGAATAGGAGGGTATTCCATCTACGTGGCCGCAGTAACTCATGATTGAGGCTTTCTCGAGAAGTGCTTCAGGGTTTAGTGGGACTTGACGGTTCGAACGGTACTGGAGCGTCTGGAATACCTGACGGCAAGCGATGATAGTTTAATAGTCTTGGCCGGAAGTGAGACAGTGCTTTCTTGATATGTAGCCTGACGCAGGTAGAATTGGATATATGGATATCAATGGCTTGTGTCTATATCGAAGATCTAAAAACTATGTCTTGTTTCAACTTAGGTTCTGTATTTATTCAGATCGGAGATATTTTCCATAATGAAATAGACTCCGCCTCTGGTTCGCTCTGAAAGATGATTTTTTCTCTGGCCATTTCACGACACATTCGCCAGCTAGTGATGAAGTCTCTCTGGAAAAAGAACTCTTCTTCCCGAACGGATTTGGCGCATTTGCAGACTATTGTGTTCGTTTAAAGGTACGAATAGAGAGGGTTGCTTCACCTGATTGTGTGGTTGAGTATGGAACTCTTCCTGTGTAATGTTATAAGTCCTTTGAACTCAACGTAACGGTTATTCCCTTCTTGAAGTACGCAATGGTGAAAGTCTTGGGACCATGTTTCACCACACTGAATTATCCGTCGTAGTGTAATTGAAGGTATGATTTTAGACCATCGTGAAGGATGAAAACGTGCTCTGTAGTTGCTAGGTTTTTGAAGATAAAGCTATTCTTTTCACTGTACCATATATCATTTGTGGGCTTAACCTGCTGAATCTTTTGCGAAGTCTGTGGTATCATTGCAATAATTTGTTTTGTCCATATCGGCAAAATATTCCACGTAAACGAGCTCTACTGAGCTGATTTTAAGGTTGTCTCGCCTCTGAACTATAGGGCAGTTCAAGTGCTGCTCAAATCCAATACACAAAAAAATCTCTCAAAATAACAACATATCGGGTGTTTTTTTAGAGATATAGAACTTTAAATTGCAATAAAACACATTTCAATTAAGATTGAAGCCATTTTTTTCAATTGAAAGATTATTTTATGACATTTATATTTTAAAAATAATTACCGACATATGTCCACCACGACTAGCTCTGAGGAACCGCATTCGACCAGATCAATTTTGGACCACTTTTTCGAGTAATTCAGCCCTTATTTAATCAATAACACGAGTAACAAACAAACGACGCTTATTATAGTCAAGTGGCTTTAGTTCTTGAAGGAAGATTATAGTTGGATCTTGTATGGGTGTAGTCCGTTAGTCCGGGCTATTAAAAATGAAAACTCTTATTGGAAAACCCTCAACAATTACTGTTACAAACTATTACTGGATCATCAATCCTCTGGAATCTATAAATATTCAATCTGAACAAATCTCTTGAAAATTTTTAACTGCCGCACATATGTGTTGATAATTCTTTATGTCTGTGGAACAGTTTCCTAAGTCTTTTTTTTCAATTTAATTTAAAAAATATTTTAATGGACTTAATGCCTTTTTAGATTATAGAGATTCCAAGGAGTGTGAAAGACTTTTGAAAGCCAGTATACTACTTTTGAAATTTTATAATTACAAGTTACGATAATTAAAGCTGGAGCAACGCAACTCCCTAATTTCAATACTTTTAATTAAAAAAAAAGTAAGTGGTACGATGGAAATAGACATCACTGAATCCAAGCTCCCATATTTGAGCACAAAAAAAGATTTACAAATGAAGCCTCCGTAAATCTCCACGGGTTTAGCCTCGAAGCTGAACTGAGGCTTACTCGTGATGCTACAGAACGTAGTTCAGTGAATTATAATGATTAATTTTAAAGATTATATGAGTAAGAAGCAATGCCGTTTGTTCAGAGACTCGGAAACTGCGTCTGATATCCGAAGCCAGAACCTAAATTAGATTAAGATTCTGAATCTTTTATCCACAAGTCCATGACTTTTCGTGTTCGGCTGAAAGTTGTCAATTCCAATTTTCACGATTCGGATGGAAGCATTGTCTTCGGGCAACGAAACCTTCCATTAGGACCTCGTTATTTGAACTTGTTATTAAGCTATTGTTTCGGAGAGACAGTTTCAAAGATTAACAGTTTTTCTATTCGCAATTCATTATAAACGCATTATATGTGCCTTTTTCGACGGGAGACTACGTTAGCCGAGATTATGACTTCAGAAACTAGTCAGAGACGGACAAGAAATTGGAATAATGGGTTTCTTTGGTACAATACCTGCATACTTATTCTTGTTTTAGTTGTAGTTGAACTCTGTCATCAAAAGAAGAAGCTACTGGACTACTACAACAGTAACCCACCTGAAAAAAAATATTTTTCAGTATTGATTTAATAAGCGATATAGATGATTTTTTATGGTAAATCTTAATAAATGAGAAATAAAACACTTTCATATAATTTTCACTGAAGTTGGGTGGAAATTAAATAAAAGTGTTTACTTTCTCATTCGAATGGAGCATCTTTTCTCTGAAACGTATGGGCAATTCATACTCTGGTAGCTACAGGGATATCTCACCAACTAATTGGTGAATGTTGCTTTTCAGATCGACAATAGCCTGAGGATTACCAGTTAGGATACTGGCATGTGAGTATAGTTATTTCACCAAGTGAGTACTCAGCAATCTTCACAATCTATCCAGGAAGTAGAAAATGTGATAAGGGTACGCCTTATCATCGCGCATTAGCAAGAAACACTCCGAAGTGTTCCAAGGTCCCAGTTTCTGCTTTATTCCGAAAACCTACACCGTGACTGGTAGCAGCGAAGCACTATCCAACTCTACTGGCTGTGCAGTGTCAGTACCCGAGTTTTTTGGGGCGCAACTCACACCTTCTTTTCCACCCATTCGAGCGCAGTCCCATTAACCAAGATAGTCTCAAGATTAATGCCTCAATTGATCCTGGTACTAGCGCCGTCAAACTGGCCTGTACGTCAAGACTTACGAACCCTTGTGCAGTCTTTCAATTGATCTTGGCTTCGAAGACCAACGGTCTAAGCCATATCGTCGAGATTCACAAACCCCAGGAACGTCTCGCAATCGATCCTGGTTCAGGATGAGGCCGGTAGAAACGTCAAGTCTAGCTTGACGTTGCCCTGAAGCATTTCTCGAGATATCCTGAACATGAGTTTCTGCGAACAGATAGAATACCCTTTTAGTCCAGCATGCGAACTTTCAACCACTGCCTCCTCGAGTTCAACACCAATTGGGTGGCCAGGTCGTACGAATACTTCCCGAGGGCTTCCACCCTCCCGAGGTTACGCAGTATGCTATATAGCGCACTCGGCCATTGGACAGAAAAATCCGGAGATATACTGCAATAAGGTAGAGTACGTTAGTTATAAGGGGGAATAACGCGGCTCAGCCCCCCATTTCATCTTCACGGTGAAACTAGGGCCGCATTCGGTTGAACTTAAACCACACGAGTCCAGTGACTGTCGCGAGTGACACTGTTTTAGGCACCAAGACTTAATCCTCCATTTCACCAGGATGAAACTAGAATCTTAGTCAAGACAAGCGCCCCCAGCACGTCAATCTACAATGACATGAGGGGCGAGTTTGAGGATTCGTGAATTCTACCAGTTAGTTTATTGGCATGTGAGCACAGCTCTTTCACCAAAAGAAAAGGTGCCCAACGGCACGTTTATTTCAAAATTGAATAAGAAATACTCGTTTGGCACCATATTGGGTGCCTGATTTCTGGGTTAAGTGTAATTGTAGAAACATTGATATAAGTGAATTATTATAGAAGAAAGAAGAAAAAATGAAAAGAAGGATGCATAGCGCAGTATGCCATAGTTTATGAAGTGGTACAAAGTTAGGCAAATTACAGATTTTGTGTGACTTCCACTTGGAAAGTGTAATTGTCCTGGTTCCTGCTAGTGTCTCTGAAATCACTTTGCGTCACTTTAACCGATGCGACATTTCACTGTCGCGATGCTCGTCACAACACCTCACAAATTACACTTTTGTTTAGTCCTTATGTTTGCCGCTGCAGGTTCCGTCTCGAGTAGGGTTGAGCTTCGTTTTCTCGTTTTCCTGGAGGATGTTGGTTTCCCTGGGATTCTCTGGAGTTATGGCCAGGTGGTTCACGAGTGAGGGGGTCCTGGTATTTCCTCGTTTCTGTCTCTGTGTTAGTTAACCACTATGGCAGACAAGAAATGATTTCCTATGGGTTTTGGATTGAGGGCAGTGGGGGTTCCAGTTCTGGTTACCAATTAGCACGGGCTGGGACTGGCTAATTGTTCGAAGATGCTCCTGTTTTCCAGATGAGGGATTTGCCGTATGTCTGGTGGCCACATTCTGGTTTCCTCGTTGATTAACTCCTGGGTATCCAAGTATTTAGGGCAGTTCAATATCCTGTGAATTGAGCCTTCTGTTTCGTTGGGGCAGGCGTCACAACTGTCAGATTCGGATTTCCCGATTCTTTTTAGATGACAGCCGAATTCGCCGTGTGCTGACAATACTTGGACTTTGAGGAAGTCAATTTTGAGAGGTCTTTCTTGTGCGACTTCAGGTATGAACTTGAATGTTATTCTACCTTTAGTCGAATTTTGCCATCTTTTCTGCCATATGTCTTCTGCTTTCATCTGGAGGTACAATCTTGCATGTCGAATCGAATCGAACTGGAGGGGCATGATCGCTTCGTTCTGGAAAATTTCGGACCTGCCTCTGCGAAGATTGCTGATGAAGGTCCTCATCGTGATTTCCAGGTCGACGGGGGTTAAGCCCGCCATGAATCCTGCTGCTTTGGTTGATAAGGAGTTGTAGTACTGTGTCATGGTTCGGGAGATTGTTCCATAAATAGAGTGGTATTTCCTGTTGACTTTGGAGAAAGGCAGCCTGTCCAGCCAGACGTTGGACGCGTAACTCTGGATGGGAAGGAGGGCACCGCGGTATATGGTGAGGGCCGAAGTTTTGGTGTCCTGATCCCACTTGGTCTTGATTTTCTTCCTAAGATACATGGCTATCCTTCTCGTTTTGTTCGTTGCGTATGCAGCGTTCAGTTTTGGGTCAATAACGAGACCCAGGTATGTGTGCTGGTCCACTCTATTTATTTTTTAGCCGTAAATCTGGGTTTGCAGATCCCTGTGGTGTATTCTCTTCTGGAGTATTCTATCTGGAGCTTGTTGGAGTGCGCCCAGATAAGGATTTTGTCCATCGTGTCTGCATCTTCTGAAGTTCCTCGCGTTTCTCGGCTTCTAAGGTGATGGCCAGGTCATTTGCGTAGGCGATGGGTGTGACTCCATCTGGCCAGGCAATTTCTAGGAGTTCTTCAAGGATGAAGTTCCATAGGTCAGGCGTTAGAACCGAGCCCTGGAGACATCCTTTGGTAATGTGCTTCTTAAAAACAAAACCATTTTGTTCGTACTCGACGGTTCTGTTCGTGAGATAGTTTTTCATCATCTTCAGGGTGTTACAGGGAGCTTTTCTTCTCTTCAGGATCCGCATGAAGGAGGCCGACCATACATTATCGAAGGCCCCCTTTACATCGATGAACAACGTGTTCAGATACTTGGCGTTGCTGCTCTTCATCTTGTTATTAAATTTCAGCAACGCGTCCGTAGTGGATCGGCCTGGAATGAAGCCGAATTGGGACTCGTGATGTCGATATATGGAGTCTCTTCTCATTTTGTTTCGGATGACTTTCTCCAGGATTTTTCCCTACTCTGTCAAGAGGATTATCGGACGGTAGTTTTTCATACTGCCCGTGTCTCCCGTTGGGTCCTTGATGAGCAAGCTCTTTCACCAAGTGACTAGACTACTAAGCAGTCTCCACAATCTATCCCTAGAAGCGGAAAGTTTGATAAAGGTTACGCCTTATCATCGCGCATTAGCGAGAACCACTCCGAAGAGTTCAACCCACCGAGCTTACAGTTTCGACTTTAGTCCGAAAGCCTTCACCGTGACTGGTAGCAGCGAATCACTATCCAATCTTTACTGGCTCTGTTGTTTTGTGACGCGACTCACACGCTGAAGGGGCTTCTTATCCACCTACCCGAACGCAGTCCCATGAACCAAAATAGTATCAAGATTGATGCCTCAATTGATCCTGGTACGAGCACCATCAATCCGGCTGTACGTCAAGACCCACGAACCCTAGTGAAGGCTTTTAATTGATCCTGCCTTCAAGCACCAACGGTCTAGTCGTATTGTCAAGATCCACAAACCCTAGAAACCTCTGGCAATCGATACTGGTTCAGGACGAGACAGGTAGGACCATTCCACTTTTACGGTGAAACTAGGGCTCCATTCTGTTGAACTTCCACCACACGGATCCAGTGCTTTAGGCGTCAAGGCTGCAATCTCATGGGGGGCGTGTATGAAGATTATCGGCATGAACACGATCCTTTGCGTAACCCCACAAAAAATCCAAGATCTTGGTGGTCAATTCACATCGCCGAAACGAGAAATTACGCGTCCTGGGAATATTCCTCGCAAAGAAGCCAAAACGGGTCGTGTTGTGCGGCTTGTTGCACCCAATTCCATATGATTAAATTCCGGTCAAAAAAAATCGGTAATCATTTGGCTATAGCGATGGTTTATTCGGTATATTCCAGGTTTGCGATTTCAACATTCCGAAAAATATGACCATAATCATTTAACTATTATAAGTAACATGGATTTTTTCTTAATTTCACCGGAAGTGGTGAAACGCTTTTCCAGAACAGGCTCGTATAATAAAATTTTATTCCCACATGTAACTTATCATTTCTGAACAATTTCAAATCTGCAGAGAAAATAATTGCTTATCACCCGCACGCAAAAACGAACTACTAATTTATTTTCCGTAGGCAGTGTTAATTAAAAGAGGTAATTTTTCTTCCCCGTTTTCATATATTTTATGTTATTCCATAAATTTTTCATTGGAGTAAAACACAATTTTCTCGAAGTTTAATTGTTAATTTTTTCCAGTTCGCTTTGTTCCATAATTTACTGTAACTAAATGTGTTAATTAAAAGGAGGTCCCCGTACAGTCGTGAATTGAAATAGACATTCATTTTGCTGTGTATTCCATAACAAGAAAATAATTGCCTCGGTTCAATTTCGTAGCATTTCGTCGATTTTGTTTATTTTCAATCAAATAATTTTTCCTATTGGTATGAATATTGATTGACAAACACAGTTTTCTTTAGAATGCAATAAGGACCATAAGATGAGTTATTCGTTTTTCTCTTCCACCTCCTTTTTTGAGGAATTTAATAAGACGATGAAAATCTTTTATGTAAGAAAATGCCACATAATAATGTCGCGGAAATAAATCCAATATCCGTCAAAAAATATTCCCATTCTAAAGAACGGGGGACAAATATTTCTTCGTGACTGTGAGAGCGTTTATCGATAGGAGTCAGATAAATTTGCGAGATTGAATTCCACCTTTTTCAGGAATGAGACTCAATCCTCAGTCATGTCAATTCCAATCTTTGTTGGAAGAATTCTGTTTATTCTGGGAAGAAGTGTATGCATACTCTTGACAATAATATTAACGCGAGAAATAAATTAATTCGGCTGATCTGTACCAAAATTCATAAATAATAATTATTTGAATATGAATATGCTAATTATGAAGATAACGACAGATTATGGTCAGATTTGAGCATGAGGAGGGTTTTTTCTGCGTTAGTAACGTGAAAATGTCGAGAATATGTTTCTTCACTTGACTTACTCACGAAGGTATGTCTTGTATGTATTTTGCATACTCTAGATAGCGCTGGTGTAATATTTATATCTTAGTGTCTCTGTGTATAGCGAATATAGATACTTGACAGATTTGGAATCACAAGCATACATTTCACTGACGAAGAACAATCAGTTTGAAACGTGCGCATGTCCGTAATTTGCCTTTCTGATCAACAAAACCTTGTTGAGTTTGTTTGAGTATAGAATTGTTATACAGATGTATGTTACACTGTCTCGATTTCTAGAACTTACTATTACAATAGCTCATACTCCTTATTAATGATTAACGCGAGAGTTTTAAATGGCGATATCTCAACTTTCCATATTTCATTTATTTCAAAATAGATTTTTTGGTATTGGAGTATAAATAGGTTCGTTCGGTTTTTGATTGACAATTGAAGCAGGGAGTCTGTCGCAGTACAGGGCATCTCCCTTAATACTGGCGTACTCTACCCTATCGCAGTAATAATCTCCGGATTTTTCTGTGAAATGGCCGAGTGCGTTATGTAGCAAATTGCGTTACCTCGGGGGTGGTTTGCCCACAGGTGTTACTTGTACCACCTGGCCACCCCTTTGGTGTTGGACTCGAGAGGGCAGTGGTTGAAAGTCCGCATGCTGGACTAGAGGGGTATTTCGTTTATCTGTTCGCAGACCCCCATGTTCGAGATATTCTCATGAAACGACTCGGGGTTTAGGAGGATTTGACGGTTCGACCGGCCTGTCCTGGCCCCGGATCAATGAGTAACCATTTAGGGTTTGTGGATCTCGACGAAATGGCTCTGCCATTAGTGCTTGACGTCAGGATCAATCAAATGACTTCACATGGGTTCGGTGAGAAGGGCACTACAGGCCGCTCGACGGTGCTCGTACCAGGATCAATTGTAGTCGTCAATCTTGGGATTATCTTAGTTCATGGGACTGCGTTCGGGTGCTTGGATAACAATTCCTTCCGGCGGATGAGCTGCGTCACAAACTAACTCGGGTACTGACCTGCAGAGCCAGTAGAGGTTAGATAGTGCTTCGCTGCTACCAGACAGACGGTTCTGGCTTTCGAATCGTGGTACAAACTGGAAGCTGGTGGGTTTATCTCTTCAGAGGGGTTCTTGCTTCGCGCGATGATATGGCGTAATCCTAATCACACTTTCTACTTCTAGGGATGAACTAGGAGACTGTTGCGTAGTCACTTGGTGAAAGAGCCATGCTCACTATGCCAATATGAAAATCTGGTAGAATTCAAGTGACAATTGAAGCATTTGGTTTCGTGAGAACAGGGCCGTGACAATTAAGCCTTAGGGTAGGTGCGTCACGTTAAAACTGTTCCTTCATGCCTTGACAATTGAAGTGCCACCATGACCTTGTAGCTTGACGCGCTAGGGTCTTGACTAAGATTCCAGTTTCATTCTGGTAAAATGGAGGATTAAGTCTTGATGCCTAAAGCAATGTCTCTCGCGCCAATCACTGGACCCGTGTGGTGGAAGTTAGACCGAATGGAGCCTAGTTTCACCGTAAAGTTGGAATGGAGAGCTGCGCCAAGTTGCTCAACTCAATGACAAGGATGTCCGTCACAGCACAGGGCTTCACGCTTAAAACTATCCTGATCTACCTATTGCAATAAATCACCGGATTTTCTGTCCAATGACCGGGTGCGTTTGGTAGCATGCTGCATTATCTCGGGATAGTTGGGCCCCTCGGGAAGTATTCGTATGTCCTGGCCACCCAATTTGTGTTGGACTCGAGGGGGTAGTGGTTGAAAGTCCGCATGGTGGACTAGAAAAGTATTCCATTCATCTGTTCGCAGGACCCCATGTTCACGATATCTCGAGATATGCGTCAGGCAGATAACAGATCCTTCTGGCAGATAACGGATCCCATCGGTGCACTATCCATGCATCGATCCATCTTACTCCTTCATCGTAATCAGAGAAGTACGTTTAAACAGGTAACGCAACATGTGTCATGCTGCAAAACAACTTTGTCGTGTCATAAGCAATCATAGCACTAATTTGATCATACATTTTTTTAGCCGAAAAAATTTCCTGGTCAGCATTCAAAAATGATCAACCTGTCATATTCAGGATGGTCAAATATGAAGAACTTCAAATTGTCATTTCCCGATTTTTTTCCAAATGTGACATCCTGTATATTTTTCATGATAACGAAGAGAATTGAATGACTTACATTTTCTCAGAAGTAACCTAAGAACTATTATATTCACTTCTGGGTTCAGCAGACACGAAAAATGACATCACATCTAAAATTTCATTTGAATAATGGACATATGTAGGAACTAACGGATATATCAAAAAGTAATCAATGAAAATGAAACCTGAGGTAAAAATAAATAAATATTTTGTTGAATTATATATTAGCCATTCTGGTCTAACACCTTTTGTCATCTTTCAGGTAGTAGCATGATTCCACAATCGTGAAATTTTGATTCTTTGCCGGCAAAAATTTGATTCAGGTGATTTGTAACCTCTTCATTTGAAGTGAAGGTTTTACCGTTCAAAAAATTTTGCAATGACCGGAACAAATAATAATCCGAAGTCGCCAGATCTGGAGAATATGGTAGATGTCGGTGAGTTCCATTCAAGCTATAAAAGTTTTTGCCGAGTGACGAAACTTGTATGAGGTCTCACATTATCTTGGTGGAACATTACACCTTTTCTGTTGATTAATTCTGGCCTTTTCTACATCATTCAGGTTTTTCAACTGATGATAGTAGACTCTCGAATTAATTATTGTGTTATCCGGTAAAAGCCCAACAAAAAGAAGATTTCTTTGAAACCCCCTCAAACAGACAGCATCCCCTTTTTTGATAGATATTGGCTTTCGAAATGCTATGAGCCGGTTCATCTTTATTGCTTCATGATCTCTAGCGTTTGACATTGTTATATACAGCCCATTTTTCGTCCCCAGTAATTATGCGCTTCAAAAATGGATCATTTTCGAGACGTTTGAGAAGCGAATCATACACGTCAACGCGTATGATTCGACACAAATTTCTCTCCGTGAGAACATGGGGAACCCATATAACGAGATTCGATATATTTCAAGTGGTCATAAGCATTTGAATTCGATAAATTTCACCTCTCACTAATCTCACGTGTTGTTATTCGCCAATTTGCATCAACTAATGCCTTTATCATGTCTTTATCAGCTTCAACCGGCCCTCCCAAACGTGGTGCATCTTCGACATTAAAATTGTCGGATCGAAAAACAAACTAGTTCTGGCAGTGCGGTATTGTCAACACATTATTCTCCATACACATTGGTTAATTTCTTTCTGGCTTGAACAGCATTTTTCCCTATTCTATAGTAAAAAAATGACGAAAATGATGCTTATTGCTCTCCATATTTAAAAGGGCACCAACCAAAAATTACTGCGTAGAATTAATTGATTAGATTAATTAATAACTTTTCCACAGACAAGCCTTGCTATATCAGCTCTCAAAACATATAATGATCCTGCGGTTTAAGTGTTTAGTTGGGTTAAAAAAAATACAATTAAATCCTCTGTCGGGAAAAAACGAGATTACTTTCCGAGCAACCTTATATAATGAACCATTAAATTATTTTTTGTGCAAAAGTTCAGAACATTCCCAAAATCATAATTCCTGAGAGTCAGCGACAAAAAAATGATAATGCCTTTTCCGAATTACATGTGTATTCAATCATTACATCAGTGTTTGTTTAATTCCAAAAATCGATTATCAATCGTTCCGATAGTGCTTTTGGGGTGACTAATGTTGGATTATAATTTTCAGGAGAAATAACGGATTTATAGAAAGTTCGTTTAGTAATCGGCCTGGTTTTGTCCGAAAAGTGACGTCATTGAAACAGAGAAAAAGCCTGTGCTACTTACCAAGGTTGTGAAGGTTGACAATATATTGTTCATTTTCGAAATGCTAGTGATTAATGATTATCATACAAAACATCAGTGTTTTGAGGCACTACGAGTACGTCGTCTTCAATATTTGAAGCAAAATATCTCTTTTTTTGGATCAAAATATCTTGATTGAATATTGGGAGTAGAAATTAGTTTGATCCGTTTTCAAAAGATGGCTCTAAAAACATTAAATTTTTAAATAGTAACTGCTGATTGCCCTGATTTTGGACATATTGGATATGTGTTGATGAAATTCAGTTTGAATTCTTTTGAGTTTCATACAAAATCTTTTTGTTACGCTATTGAAACTGTCAGTTTTTTTGATAACTAAACAGTATTAGTGGGAAGTTTTAATTTTCTGTTTTAATTGGAAAAAATTGCAGCTGAAGCTCATCGTATGCTTGTGGAAGTTAGTGGAAACAATGCTCTAACTGACAAGTCATGTAGAGAATGGTTTCCACGCTACAAAGGAGGTAATTTCAGCGTTTAAGTTAGACCTGAATTGGGACAGCAAACAAAATTGAAGATGATGAATTACAGACATTACGTAATGAAGATCCGAGTCCAACACAAGACGATCAAGACAATAGGATTCCTTATGAATTGAAACCAGAAGATCTGGAAAGGCTGTCATTTTATTGTGAGCAGCTGATTCAAAGACAAAAAGGAAAGCGTTTTTCATACTGGATAATGACTGGTAGTGAAAAGCGGATTTTCCACGACAATCCGAAGAAAAAAATATTACGCTCTACCCAGCCAATCGTTGCCTTCGGCCTTAACATTAATACCAAAGCTGAAGATTCATGGTTTGATTGTAATGCTGTGTATCTTGTCTGTCAACGAAGCTTTGTGTACTACAAGCAACTAAAACCTGATGATTCAATTACGGGTGATCGGTTAAGTCTGCAATTGTTTCGTTTTAACCGTGCATTACGAGACAAACGGCCGGAATATAAGGACAGACATGACAAAGTCATTCTTTTGCATGACAACGATTGGCGTCACGTAGCAAAAGTTGTCAAAAAATATTAAGAAACGAACAAATGCAATATCTTACCGTACCTGTCATGTTCTCTGGACTTTGCTGCTTCGACAGATGCAACACGATTTGGCAGGTCCTCGCTTCTTTTCCTCAAGATATTGAAAATTGATGCCAAAATTGGATCGTCTCAAAAGACAAGACGTTTCTCCTAGACGAGATTCGGAAATCGCTTGAGAGAAGGGAAAATTGTAGTCCGTCTAGAAAGTATCCGGAAAAAACAAAGCTCAATTGTATTTATTTAGTATTTATTTTTAATTCTTGAATTAGAAAATTATAACAAAATATTAATCTTATTTACTTATACAACCTCTTTTCAACTGTTAACACTTGACTAAACGTCCAGGTACATCCGAAACTAGACCAACTCCATAATTTTTGGTGATTCCAGGACTGTAAAACTGATTGAATTAAATCATCTTTATTTCGTGGCGCTGCTCGTTCAACTTAAATCTTCAAGTCCCTATATATTTTCGATGGGACTAAGATCTGGTGAAGCTGCTGGCCATGAAATGGTTGTCACTTGGTGTTCTTGCATCCAAGCTTGAGTATAGGCTGAAGTATGGCATCTTGCATTATCTTACTGAAAACGCCACCCCTCTGGAGAGGCGTAGCACCACGCTGAGATATTGCTCCCCAAACCATGATTTTGGTGGGAAATTTGAACGGTAAGAGGTTGTTTCGATAGGATTTTTACGTGATTTCTACCAAGTTGGAAACAAAGTTCATCAGATATAAAGACAATATTAAAATTATCTTCTTGAAAACGTTGACAAAATTCTATCCTTCATTCTTTTTGTAAAGGTGTCATTATAGGAATTTTTTTTGGTTTCCTTGATATGTAGCCTTGTTTTTTCAGTGACATACGGACGGTTTGCAGTAAATCTCCGGTTCTTCTATCAAATGGCCGAGTGCGTTATGTAGCATACTGCGTTACCAGGATCGATTGCGAGACGTTTCTGGGATTTGTGGATCTCGACGATACGGCTAGACCGTTGGTGCTTTAAGCCAGGATCAATTGAAAGACTTCACAAGGGTGCTTTGATTTTGACGTACAGGTAGGATTGACGGTGCTCGTAATCAATTGAGACATTAAATCCTTCGTTCATGGGACTGCGTTCGGGTGGGTGGATAAAAAGCACCTTCGGCGTGTGAGTTGCGTTACAAAAAACTCGGGTACTGACACTGCAGAGCCAGTAGAGGTTGGATAGTGCTTGGCTGCTACCAGTCATATTTCGTTGATTTCCAAATCTGTTAGTCAATTTTCGAAACTCCAGGCGCGGATTGTGTCGTCCTAAGCCCAATAAAGCGTTTAAATTGTTTTCTTTAATCTTACGCGGTCTTCCTGAAACTGGTCTATGCCTCATATCCTCTTTATTGTTTCATATGCAGCACTTTTTCCCAGTTCAGTCAATTGCACGCACTTATTTTTTAACGTTTCAAAAACCTTTTTTATACAAATAATCTATCTGTTTTTTTTCTAGTTGTGACATTATTTCATAAATTGTATACCTGTTTACAATCAACAATATTTGACAAATAGTGTTGCCATGCAACTTTGGCCATAGCCGACTATCTGCACAACCTATTTTATACGTTATTTTTGTCTTAGGACGTTACAAAAAAGAAGTATATTAAAATTATGAAACATAATAAATTCCAGATACTTTCTAGACGGACTGTAAATCAAAATTTCAGTGGTTTTTTTAGCATCACATCCTGATTTCTTGTTGTTCGATTGTCTTTTCCTTTTTTAGCTCAGACTTCAAATATTTGAATATGTTAGTGAAACGAGAACTTCCAACAAGTAAGTTTCATAAATTTACAATTATTCAATAAAGCATTGTTGAATCTTTAATTGAACCCCGTTTATTCACCATACCGACCACCCTCGCGTTAGGACGGTGTTTTATAGACGGATATAGGAACGATCCATTTCGTTCACATTAGAGTAAGCTCGAAAGAACAGCTCAATACCAAGGGACCCTCGAAATAAAATCGTATCGCAACAAAAGTTACCCTCGGTGCATATCAAGCGGAGACAATCAAGCATTTCTATGCCGAAAAGCAATAAAAACCAAGGCAGGGAAGCAGGAAACTAAACAGCCAACAGCGCCTACTCCGTCGGCTCAACAAATAAGTAATTTGGCTAAATTTATACAGGCGATATTTTATCGCCACACGTGCAGATGTGCGTTCCCTGTTCGCCAACTTTCATCCTGCATGTAGAAATGTTTGTTCAGCTTCAAACCGTCCGTTCCTATCCTTTTTATTTATTTACAAAACCCTTATCCGAGCTCGCCAATCTTTTATGCGCTCCACTCTAGAATTTCGCAGAATTTGCCACGACCGAATGCATCGCGTTACCTGTGCTTGTGGGGAATAATCATTATTTCGCCGATTTGGCTCCGTAGTTATTCGGTGACAGCTTTATGTTCCGAAAATTGATATGCCGCGCTTAATTACAATACCATCCAATTTGATCGTAACTGATAGATGTATCCGTTGTGAATATGAAATATAATTAATGCGGATTAACAGTTGTTCGAATTGTGGTCTTGTGTTAATTGGAATAATTAAAAGAAGATGAGTGCTTGCCGTTCCTGTGAAATATGTAATAATGTCATTAATGAGGACTATGCGCTATGGTAATGGAAAGTTCTACCAATCGATATAGTGCATTATATATCTGTATAATAATTCTAAACTCAAACAAGCCCGATTAGATTTTGTTGATCGCTGGAACATAAGTAGCTGACATGCGCACGTTTTGAAACTTGCTGGTACCTTGTTATGTCCAATGAGTACAAATCTGCCGCGCAGCTATATTCGTTTTGCACAGGAACATTTATTTATCATACACTAACGCCATCTGGTGCATGCGCGACAAACCCTAGCAAGCCAATTCAAGCAAAGAACTTTATCCCCAATTTGTTTTGACGTTACAAACGCAGAAAACTTTTCTCATGCTCAAGTCAGATCCTATTACGCAGTAATGTTCATAATGAGCATATCATCATCATGAGCCAGTACAATCCCCATCTGGAGTAAGGGCCTCTCCAAATATCCTCCACTGTTCCTTATTTTGAGCGATTTGTGTCCATAATATTCCTTTCTTTTTCTAAATAAAATCCTGCCATCTTGTTTCTGAACGACAACGGCTGCTTCTACCAGCCCGTGGAAACCATTCCTGCACCAACCTGCTTTTTCAGTTTACATACTTGTTGCATGGCCAGCCCAAGTCCATTTGTTCTTGAACAGTTCTTTGCCTACATCTTTTATTTGTGTTTTTCTTCTAATAGCTACATTTCTTATTCGGTCTTTTAATTTGATTCCTAATAAACTTCTTTCCATTCTTCCTTGACATACTTTTAGTTTTTGTGTTTGTTTTTCAGTCAGGGACCAAGTTTCAACAATATATGATAGAACAGGTGGTACACACATATTCATCACTTCCCTCTTGATATTCATGGAAAAGTCACCCTTCAGGATAAACGCAAGTGACCAGTACTGACTCCAAGCGTTTTCTATTCTTCTCTCAATCTCTTTGTTTTGACGATTTGTAAAAGAAACGACCTGGCCAAGATAACAATATATCTGAACATAGTCAATGGTTTTATCATTCATTTTTATTTCTTTTTCTTCGCTGTTCGTCATCACTTTAGTTTTGGTTTCATTTATCGTTAGTCCAGCTTCTCTACTATGAGTATTCAGAGCTCTAACAATGCTGTTAATAGCTTTGGGGAATTGGGGTCCCCTTTACGTACACCTTTTCCTATTTTGAAGGGCTTTCCTACATTTTCAAGTTTGATTTTTGCTGAGCATTTGTGATGAATTTGATGTAGGATATGATGGTTCTGACATTCTGTTAAGAAAGTACCGGGAATTATCGATTTAAATCTGGCCGGGCAATGAGGCAGGTAAATTTTTTTTTCTTAGGCTGGTACCACTGTCCTCAGTTACTATGCCAAGCTTGAGCGGGATCTGTGAACTAGTGTGTTTGCAACAGCTGATTAAGTCAGTCGATGTCAGAGTGCGTGCCGATTTTTACTATGGGTGATTACGTTGAGCAAAGAATTTGTTTAAAGTTTTGTGTTGCAAATGAATTTTCGTGTGCCGATGCATTGAAAATGTTGCAAAAGGCCTTTGGTGATAATGCTCTATCGAAAACTCGTGCATATCAGTGGTACAGAGCCTTCAAGGACGGTCGTGAAGTGGTCGCCCATCGACGGCTTCGATCGAAGATAACGTCGATAAAATTAAGGAAAGGGTGCTGGAAAACCGTCGTACCAGCTTGAGAGAGATAGCACATGATCTTAAGATATCCCACGAGTCCGCACGTACGATTTTGATTGATATTTTGGGCATGAGAAAGGTGGCCGCACGACTCGTACCGAAAGACCTGAATTTTCTTCAAAAACGTCATCGCAAACAGGTTGCTTCGGACATGCTGGATCGCTGTTATTCCGATTCTACATTCATGGAACGCATTATAACTGGTGATGAAACCTGGGTCTAAGAGTACGATATGCAAACAAGCCAGCAATCATCGGAATGGGTGGCAAAAAATGAGCCGAAACCAATAAAACCACGCCAAAGCCGCTCGAAAATGAAGGTGATGCTCATTGTTTTCTTCGATATCCGTGGCGTGGTGCACTACGAATTCGTTCCAGAGGGTCAGACGGTAAACAAGGAGTATTACCTAGGCGTTATGAAACGTTTGCGTGAGCGTATCCGTAAGAAACGGCCAAATTTGTGGGCGAACAACTCATGGATTTTGCATGACGATAACGCGCCTTCTCACCGAGCTACGATTGTGACTGACTTTCTCGCCAAAAACTCAACAAACGTGCTTCAGCAACCACCGTATTCGCCGGATTTGGCTCCCTGCGACTTTTTCCTCTTCCCAAAACTAAAATTGCCCCTTCGTGGCACCCGTTTTGAGTCGATTGAAGCCATAAAACAAAATTCGGCCTATAAAAAATGTTTCGATAATTGGAAGTGCCGTTGGCATAGATGTATTGGAGCAAATGGAGCCTATTTTGAAGGCGACCCAATAAATTTTGACGATTAAATGTAAAAATGTTGTTTTAATTGAAAATTTCCGGTACTTTCTTGACAGAGTAGTATCTTGATTGATCAGAGCATTTATAAGATAGATATGATGCACCATATGAGAAACCTTGTTGTAATCTACAAACGCTAGGTACAATTTTGTGTTGTATTCTTTGTATTTTTCAAGGAGCCGGATTACAGTGAATATGTGGTCCATATTTGAGTAGCCAGTTCTAAATCCTACTTGCTCAGGTGGTTGATTTTCATCCAAAATTTTGGTTATTCTTCTCAAGATGATTTTTGAGAATACTTTGCAGACAGTAGAAATTAAGCTGTTTGGGCGATAATTTTCAATATTTGTTATGTAAAATTATGATTTCGCAAGTAGTCTTCTGATAGGTTTTGGTTCTGGATGGCTTTATTAAATATATGAGTCAGTGGTATTGCGAGTTCTTCTGCTATGAACTCCAACAATTCGTTTGATATTCCATCTTCACCTGGACATTTTCCGTTTCTGAGATCTTTGAATGTGATGTCACTTCCGATTTTATAATTGGTGGTACTTAATCCATACTGTGATCTAGTATCCTTCCTTTTTTATTAGGACCATTATTCTTGTAGAGGTTTCGATAAAATCCAGTTTCAATAATGAGTACTTTTAATCTATTTCCAATTGTTACTTGTCAATTTCTGAAGCCATGGTTTTCCTTGTGAAAGGTCTTTTCTGATTTTCTTTATGGATTTGAAGGATTTCATTATAATTTTAACATTCCCTTATGTACTTTTTCTCAAATCATTTTTTATAGTTCCTTTCGTCAGTTTGTTAAGTTCAGCGTGTTCAACTTTATTTCTATCATTGAGCTGTCTGAGTTCCTTCTTTTATTCCCTAAGATTTATCAAATCAATTGTTGCTTCACTTAGTTCGTTATTTCTGATTTTAAGTTTCTCACATTTTTAAGTTGCTTGTTTTAGTAGTTTTGTAAATATTGCGCAGTTACCGAGTTACATTGAACGCTTCTCGTACCGGGTGTTTTTTTTAGTGATAGAACTTTCCATAGGAATAACTGTGATTTCACAGAAGGTAGAAGCCATGTTGTTTTGAAATTTCTGTTCAGTAAGCAATGACAAATTATCATGGAAAGACTCACGTCGCAACAACGTTTATAAATATAATAGTTGAAATTCAGTGTTCCAAGGTATTATCATGTAGAAATCACTGGAACGTTCGATTTGTCGATTTGATAAATACACTGAGGAAGCAGAAAGATATATCGCTCTTGGCATAATTCAATATCTCACCTACGATCCGAAATAAATATCTTCTTTCATTCTATCCCGGTTGATCCCATATAAATAATAAATTTTCCTCTCGCCTCGCGGCATGGACGATTAGTTTCCACAAAGGGGAGAACGCTTATTTATGGCTTTCTGATATATCCTCTTCCGGCAGAAACAATTTACCACATAATTGGCATTCGGCACTTTCCACCGATCTAGGTGATCCGCGAAATTTGTGGTTCATTTCGGCGAGATTATCGAACTTAATTTATGTCTTTCGATGGCCCGATTGTCGGGAAATTAACCACTTATCTGGGGGTGCGACTCGGACTCTATTCGAATCCTCAATCCCGGTTTAGCCCCTGTTTACGGAGGGGAGACGTTTAGTGGATTGTTTTATTGGACGTTTTCCTCGTTTTTTCGCACGGGACGTTCGCAGAGTTGAACATTATTAATGGCGGTGTGCGGGATCCTGGAAAAACGCTGAAAATTGTTCATGAAATGTTTTTTATAAATCACGAGGTATGCTCTGGGAAATCCAATGAGTTAAGTATTTTGTAACTTCGTTATAAAGCTGAATATTTTTTCTACGGAAGGTTAACTTGTCCGCACGTATTAATGATTTAACAGTTCACTTTTTCGCATGAGTTAGATATAATTTTTCTCATCAGCATTCAAGGACAACCGAAATATGATATTGGCAATATTTTATCTACATTGTTTTCATTTATTGAACAGAGGATCAGAAAACATACATGGAAAAGAAATAGTCAGTTGGTCAGTATTATTTGTATTTAAAGTCCGTCTAGAAATTATCCGGACTTATTATTTTTCATAATTTTAATATACTTCTTTTTCGTAACATTCTAAGACAAGAAGTAATGTATAAAATAGGTTTTGCAGATAGTCGGCTATGGCCAAAGTTGCATGGCAACACTATTGGTAAAATATTGTTGATTTCCAACAGGTATACAATTTATGAAGTAATGTCGCAACTAGAAAAAAGAAAACAGGTAGAATATTTGTATAGAAAAGGTTTTGGAAACGTTAAAAATTTAGTGCAGTTCCAGGAAGACCGCGTAAGATTGAAGGAAACAATTTAAACGCTTTATTGGCCTTAGGGCAATCCGCACCTGGAGTTTCGCAAATTGCCTAACAGATTTGGACATAAACTAAATATAAAAGTATGTCCAGAAACCGTCGTCTGTTACTGAAAAGACAGGGCTACATATGAAGGAAACCAAAAAAATATTCCTACAATGGCACCTTTACAAAAGGAACGAACGATTTCAAGAAGATAATTCTAATAATGTCTTTTTATCTCATAAAAGTTGTTTCCGACTTGGTGAAAATCACCAAATCCTACTAAAACAACCTGTTACCGTTCAAACTTCCAAATTTTCCACTAAAATAACAGTTTGGGGAACAATATCTCAGCGTGGTGCTACGCCACTCTGTATAGTTGTTGATGGTACCATTAATAGTGAAAAGTATTCTAAACGATTTTCTCCTTGAAACGGCGCATGCTTTATATCCACAGGGGTGGCGTTTTCAGCAGGATAATGCAAGATGACATACTTCGGTCTATAGTATACTCAAGCTTGAATGCAAGGACACCAAGTGACAACAAGTTCATGGCCAGCAGCTTCACCAGATCTTAGTCCCATTGAAAACATATGGAGACTAATGGAGATTGAAGTTGAAGTAGCAGCGCCATGATTTAATTCAATCAGTTTTACAGTCCTGGAGTACCATCACCGAAAATTATGGAGGTGATCTAGTTTCGGGTGTACCTCCACGTTTGCTCAAGTGTGAACAGTTAAATGGAGATTGTAAAAGTAAATAAGATGAATATTTTGTTGTATTTTTCTAGTTCGAGAATTAAAAATATATACGAAATTATTACAATTGAGCCTTGTTTTTTGCGGATACTTTCTAGACGGACTCTATATTCAGAACCCTGCTTGTTGCACTTGATCAATCTCAAGCATAATATTTTGCATTTTTTTATATGTTCTTTACCTAGTTGGTGCTCTGAGCCGAAGTTGTATCCTCTTTACTCTTGTCTTCTATTGCAGATTATACAATGAAGAAAATACTTCAGCTGAAAGCAGATTTCACAAATATCCAGTTCGATTGAAGAAGTTCTCGAAGTTGTTAATTCCTCGGTATAGGGATATGCTCGTGGAGTAGCCCTAGTGCCACATGCGAGTCTGGCGGCACCTGGCATCAATTTCTTCAGTTGCTCAGAGTATCGACCATGATAATATCTGTAGAACAAGCACAAGTCGGCAACTCTTCATCTATGGTTCCGATAGAACTTACGTTCTAGCCTATTACAGGTTTACTGTGCATAAGGGCGAATGCGTCAGAAATAGGTCTGCTAGCTTTAAGGGGAGGTATACTATGACGTATTAGTTTCCTCGAGTTCGTAGATTCTGGCATCGAGTTGAGCTTTTCTTGGCGACTGTTAGCCTTCAATGGTTCCTTTTGGAAACAAGGGTACCACGGGTGGGTGGTTTTGCCCGTAGGGGTATTCGTACTTATGGACACCCTGGTTTTGGTCTCCTAGGGGCAGTGGTTGAAAGCCTGCATGCTAGGCTAGAAGGGTACTCTGCCATGCAGAGGTAGTAGTACTTGTGCTTGGATAACCCAGACTGGCCCGGAGGTTTAGGGGTCTCCACCATGCTTTATGCTGGGCTTGAACCCGTATCGACTGGGATGTTTACGGCGAGTCCGGGCCTCGAGCAGTCGAATAGACTGTGGGGGTATAAAGTCCCTTTTAGCGTAGTTCTTGGGCCTGGATAACAGGGATCACCTGGAGGTTTAGGGCGACCACGCTTTATACTGGAAGCAAAGGGGACTTCTGTTTCGTTTTGATTGCTGATTGGGCGTATCCCAATACCGTGCCCATGGGGGTCCTTATTTTCATAAAGATCGACAAGGCTGACCACTCAATGTGAAAAGTGACCCTTATTGGGATATACTGCGAAACTTTTTGAGTTTAGAGTTACAGGAATTTCAAAGTTTTAATTCAAGAACGTAGTTTCAAGAAGATGGTGCCATTTGCCATACATCAAATTAAGCAATGGAAGCTGTTTACGAATTATTCCTTAATGAGGTCATTTCGCGTAGGGGTAACATTAACTGGCCTTCCAGAAACCCTGACCTTAGTCCACTTGACAATTTTGCATGGGGACACCTTAAAAGTAAGTTCTATCAAAATAATGCGATGAACTTGACGCAATTCATACAAAACATCAGAAATGGCAGCAATATCAAGAGCTATGTGTCAGCGTGTGATCGTAGCAGCATAACGGTCACCATTCAGGTAAAATCATCTCTTCCAAATAATTTCCCACTTTATATTGAAATAATTAACAATCAATTTTTTTTTTTGATTTTAAGTTTTTGTTTTTTAGCGAAGTAACAAATACCCAATATTTTTTTTCGACACCTTGAACAATCCCGACGAAATTTTGTATCAGCCTTTCTGTCGTTATTTTACATTGAAATTTCAAATTTAAACTCGATCGCAGGACTGTTGCTATGGTTTCGTTATCGCTCAACGGTGCTCCGCTAACGAAATATTAATTTTTGTTTTGTAATCAACGGTCTTCACGAAATTTTTTTGAAAATGTTTGTTATTATTCCACTTCTAAATAGCAACTTTCAGATAAATCAAATATGAGTTAGCCTGTTCTGCCCGACACAATTATCGGTTGTTTTTTTTAGAGTGATAGAACTTTTAATTGAAATTAAACACATTTAAATTAAGATTGGAGCTAATTTTTTTTTATTTGAAAGATATTTTTATGATATTTATGTTTTGAAAATATTTTCCGGCATATGTCCACCACGACTAACTCCGAGGAACCGTATTCTACCAGACCAATTTTGGACCACTTTTTCGAGTAATTCAGGCCTTATTTCATCAATAACACGAGTTATGTTGGCTCCCAAAGCGTCTATTGTTTCTGGTTTATCAGTATAAACCAATGACTTGATATAACCCCAAAGCAAATAATCCAGTGGAGTTATTTCACATGATCTTGGAGGCCAATTAATTGGACCATTTCTTGAAATAATGTTATTGCCAAATCTTTCTTTTAATAAATCAATTTTTACGGTAACAGAATGTGATGTTGCACCATCTTGTTGGAACCAAAACTATCTGGGTCGGTACCATTGAAATTTTGAAAAAAAATAATCATTGATAATCGATCTGTAACGAGCATCAGTCACTGTAACATTAGCTCCAGCATCGTTTTTAAAGAAATATGGACCGATGATGCCTCCAGCGTGTAAAGCACACCATACGGTGCATTTTTCAGGATGCAATGGAACCTGTAAAACTTCTTGAGGATTGTTTTCACTCCATATACGACAATTTTGCTTTTTTACATAACCGTTCAAATAGAAATGAGCTTCATCACTAAACACAATTTAACGTTTAAAAGTGGATCAAGTTCAAGCTATTCTAGGGCCCAATCAGCAAACAAACGATGCTTATCATGGTCAAGAGGCTTTAGTTCTTGAACCAGTTGGACCTTGTATGGGTGTAGACTAAGATCTTCACGAAAAATTTTCCATGTGGTGGATGCACAGAGTCCAACTTGTTGTGAACGTCGAAGAATAGACAAATCTGGATCATCATTAACACTATGACTTACAGCAGCGATATTTTCTTCTGTACGTACAGTTCTCTGTCTTATTGTTGTTGTTGCATCGAGTGTAAATGTAAACCATAAATTTCACGAAGTGCTCTATAAGTTTGGCGAATGGAACACTGATTTTGAAAATAAATTTCAACAATTTGTAAACATTGTTGCGGCATGAGTCTTTCCATGATAATTTGTCAATGCTTACTGAACAGAAATGTCAAAACAACATGGCTTCCACCTTCTTCCAAATCACAGTTATCCCTATCGAAATTTCTATCACTCTAAAAAAACACCCGATACTTTCGACACCGAATTCTTCATCAATTTAGTCGTTTGGGACAATTTTCGTCTCGAAATTTGAAAATAACAGACATTTTGGAGAAACAGGAAGACGCTGCTGTTTCCTGGAACAAGCGATTTACATATTTCATAACCTCGTATAGGAGTGCAAAGAATTGAGGTTTAATCATGAAATTTTTCGTTTCAGACGATGTAATACTTTTTTATAGGGATATTTTCTTCATTAACCAAATAAGAACAATTTTTTCATGTTATGCCAACTTAGATGGACACACTATATACACATCATAAAACTACTGCATATTTTAGAAAAATTAAACAATTGGGGTGGCTCATCCGAAACAAGTTCAGGAACTAGTGATTACATTTAAAACAATAAAGAAACTGCACCAAAAGACGATAAATCTGGATTTTATAAGCTAATTTGTACGTAGCCCAGAAATTTTATCAGTAAATCAAATGCTATTTCACGTATTGCCGAACAATGGCAAGTAAAATTCGTAAAAATGAATATATTATCCTCTATAATATTCATACCGCGATCTACTTTCCGTATTTTTCAACCCGATTGAAAGTTTCCGAGGAAAATTGGGAATCTCAGAGCTACCTGCACTTGTATGTGAAAATTCGTTGTTGTGCGCAAACTTCATTAGGGAATTCTAGTCTTGGACTTGGGAATTCCGAACAAGTTTCTACGGATTCCGAGTCTCTGAGGGTTATTTGCTTTTTCGCCGCTACTAGAAGAGATTTGGCGGTCGTTAGAACCTGCCCGAGATAGGGCTGTGTGTATTTTAACAGAATATGAATATTCCAGAATTCAAATGGATTCATTCCTTATCCGCAGCGAACACTGAGCTTGAGACCATAGGCGTAGTTTTGCTGACACAGGTCACTTTTTGGCTTATTACTTTCAGTCATAACGAACTATGCAAATTGATGAAATCATATGCAATTATTTTAGTTGAAACGTTTATTGCTCGAAAAACAGAGAGAGAGAGAAAAGATATTTATTGCTGTAGAAAACGGCTTGCGTCTTTACACCAGTATAAAATACATTTTTTAATTTCATAGTTTTTTTTAGATTGATAGAACTTTAAATTGAAATAAAACACATTTAAATTGAGATTGAAGTCCAATTTATTTTTCAATTGAAAAATAATTTTATGACATTTATGTTTTAAAAATAATTTCCGGCATATGTCCACCACGACTAGCTCTGCGAAACCGCATTCGATCAGACCAATTTTGGACCACTTTTTCGAGTAATTCAGGCCTTATTTCATCAATAACAAGAGTTATGTTGGCTTCCAAAGCGTCTATTGTTTCTGGTTTATCAGCATAAATGACCAATGACTTGACATAACCCCAAAGAAAATAATCCAGTGGAGTCATGTCGCACGATCTTGGAGGCCAATTAATTGAACCATTTCTCGAAATAACGTTATCGCTAAATCTTTCTTCAAATAAATCAATAATTGTTACGGTAGCAGCATGAGGTGTAGCACTATTTTGTTGGAACCAAAACACTTCTAGGTCGATATCATTCAAATTTTGAAACAAATAATCGTTGATCATCGATCTGTAACGAGCATCAGTCACTGTAACATTAGCTCCAGCATCGTTTTCAAAGAAATATGGACCCATGATGCCTCCAGCGTATAAAGCACATCATACAGTGCATTTTTCAGGATGCAATACTACTCTGTCAAGAAAGTACCGGGAATTTTCAATTAAAACAACATTTTTACATTTAATCGTCAAAATTTATTGGGTCGCCTTCAAAATAGGCTCCATTTGCTCCAATACATCTGTGCCAACGGCACTTCCAATTATCGAAACATTTTTTATAGGCGCTTTCCGGGATGGACTTTAGCTCTCGCGCCGAATTTTGTTTTATGGCTTCAATCGACTCAAAACGGGTGCCACGAAGGGGCAATTTTAGTTTTGGGAAGAGGAAAAAGTTGCAGGGAGCCAAATCCGGCGAATACGGTGGTTGCTGAAGCACGTTTGTTGAGTTTTTGGCGAGAAAGTCAGTCACAATCGTAGCTCGGTGAGAAGGCGCGTTATCGTCGTGCAAAATCCATGAGTTGTTCGCCCACAAATTTGGCCGCTTCTTACGGATACGCTCACGCAAACGTTTCATAACGCCTAGATAATACTCCTTGTTTACCGTCTGACCCTCTGGAACGAATTCGTAGTGCACCACGCCACGGGTATCGAAGAAAACAATGAGCATCACCTTCATTTTCGAGCGGCTTTGGCGTGGTTTTTTCGGTTTCGGCTCATTTTTTGCCACCCATTCCGATGATTGCTGGCTTGTTTGCATATCGTACTCGTAGACCCAGGTCTCATCACCAGTTATAATGCGTTCCATGAATGTAGAATCAGAATTACAGCGATCCAGCATGTCTGAAGCAACCTGTTCGTGATGACGTTTTTGAAGAAAATTCAGGTCTTTCGGTACGAGTCGTGCGGCCACCTTTCTCATGCCCAAAATATCAATCAAAATCGTACGTGCGGACTCGTGGGATATCTTAAGATCATGTGCTATCTCTCTCAAGCTGGTACGACGGTTTTCCAGCACCCTTTCCTTAATTTTATCGACGTTATCTTCGATCGAAGCCGTCGATGGGCGACCACTTCACGACCGTCCTTGAAGGAAGGCTCTGTACCACTGATATGCACGAGTTTTCGATAGAGCATTATCACCAAAGGCCTTTTGCAACATTTTCAATGCATCGGCACACGAAAATTCATTTGCAACACAAAACTTTAAACAAATTCTTTGCTCAACGTAATCACCCATAGTAAAAATCGGCACGCACTCTGACATCGACTGACTTAATCAGCTGTTGCAAACACACTAGTTGACAGATCCCGCTCAAGCTTGGCATAGTAATTAAGGACAGTGGTACCAACCTAGGAAAAAAAAATTTACCTGCCTCATTGCCCCGCCAGATTTAAATCGATAATTCCCTGTACTTTCTTGACAGAATGTATAACCTGCAGAACTTCTTGAGGATTGTTTTCACTCCATATACGACAATTTTGCTTGTTTACATAGCCGTTCATCCAGAAATGAGCTTCATCACTAAACACAATTTTACGATAAAGAAGTAGATCAACTTCAAGCTGTTCTAGGGCCCAATCAGCAAACAAACGACGATTATTATGGTCAAGTGGCTTTAGTTCTTGCACCAGTTAGATCTTGTATGGGTGTAGACCAAGATCTTCACGCAAAATTTTCCATGTGGTGGATGAACAGAGTCCAACTTGTTGTGAACGTCGACGAATAGACAAATTTGGTTCATCATTAACACTATGACTCACTGCAACGATTTTTTTTTCTGTGCGTACAGTTCTTTGTCTTGTTGTTGTTGTTGCATCGAGTAGAGAAAATGTTATTCGAAATCTATCGATAGTTCTATCATTCTAAAAAAACACCCCAAAATATTTTTTGACTGTATGTCAAAACAATTTTTTATAGCTTTTTAGTCTTTCCTGACTTTTTATTGGTTATTTTCAACATGGTTAAGTAAGACTCGGAAGATATCTTAAGTCATTTACAGAATGCATTCAAAGCTGGAATTTCTCACAGTAGGTAGAACTCATCAGAATTAACCATCACCTATACAAAATATTGAAGGGTACTAAAACAATAACCATATAAAACTGAATTCGATATTTTGGAATTTCAACTAATTTCAAGTCCGATTTTGTTACTTCGAATACTTCAAACTTTAATGCCGTTGATATTGTTATTGTGGTAGGACATATTATGTAAAATGTCAGACCAGTGACAACAAATATGTACGATGTTCATTTTCGCCATTCGTTAATTTATTGAGAATTGCCGCATATTTATTCTACTATTGAATATTTGGAAAGTTCAATCAAAATGCAGCATACTTATTTTATATTTTTTGATAAGGGCGTTTCAAAGATAACTCTTTTCATTTCAGGGGATATAAAAAATCAGTGTAAAACAAACATTTTAGTTCCCAGTCAAATATTATCATTATCATCATTGACTCCACAACTCCTCGTGAACCTTAGCCGCGCTAAAAAAAATATCGAATAAGTATCGGGTGTTTTTTAGAATTATAGAACTTTCGATAGGGATAACTGTGATTTTACAGAAGATAGAAGCCATGTTGTTTTGACATTTCTGTTCAGTAAGCATTGACAAATTATCATGGAAAGACTCACACCGCAACAACGTTTACAAATTGTTGAAATTCATTTTCAAAATCAGTGTTCTCTTCGCCAAACTTACAGAGCACATCGTGAAATTCATTGTTTACATAATCGTCCATCAAAGCAGCTTATTCGTCGAACTATCGATAGATTTCGGACAACATTTTCTCTACTCGATGCAACAACAACAACAACAAGGCAAAAAACTGTACGTACAAAAGAAAATATCGCTGCTGTAAGTCATGATGATCCCGATTTGTCTATTATATCTATCATCGACGTTCACAACAAGTTGGACTCTGTACATCCACCATATGGAAAATTTTGCGTAAAGATCTTGGTCTACACCCAAACAAGTTCCAACTGGTTCAAGAACTAAAGCCACTTGACCATAATAAGCGTCGTTTGTTCGCTAATTGGGCCCTAGAACAGCTTGAAGTTGATCCACTTTTTTATCGTAAAATTGTGTTTAGTGATGAAACTCATTTCTGGTTGTACTGCTATGTAAATACGCAAAATTGCCGTATATGCAGTGACAACAATCCTCAAGAAGTTCTGCAGGTTCCATTGCTTCCTGAAAAATGCACTGTATGGTGTGCTTTACACGCTGGAGGCATCATCGGTCCATATTTCTTTAAAAACGATGCTGGAGCTAATGTTACAGTGAATGGTGCTCGTTGCAGATCGATGATCAATGATTATTTGTTTCAAAATTTGAATGGCATCGACCCAGAAGTGTTTTGGTGCCAACAAGATGTTGCTACACTTCATGCTGCTACCGTAACAATTGATTGATTGAAAGAAATATTTGGCGATAACATTATTTCCAGAAATGGTTTAATTAATTGGCCTCCAAAATCATGCGACATAACTCCACTGGATTATTTTCTTCGGGGTTATATCAAATCATTGGTTTATGCTGATAAACCAGAAACAATAGACGCTTTGGAAGCCAACCTAACTCGTATTATTGATGAAATAAGGCCTGAATTACTCGAAAAAGTGGTCCAAAATCAGTCTGGTCGAATGCGGTTCTTCAGAGCTAGTCGTGGTGGACATATATCGGAAATTATTTCTGAAACATAAATGTCTTCAAATTACCTTTCAAATAAAAAAAAATCAGCTTCAATTTTAATTTAAATGTGTTTTTTTTTAATTTAAAGTTCTAGCACTCTGAAGAAATACCTGATATATGTTATTTCCGATTTTATGTGAATACACGCATCGTATTATCTTCCTGATTTGAATGAATATACGGCATCGTTCGATATATTAACGAAAAGTCAAAAAGCTCAGTCCGTTGAATGTTTACGTTGAAATGTTATCTCGATTCGGCATTTAAATTGAGACATACTGTCATTCGAGATCGTATGCTGACTATGCTATAATACTGGCGTCGCCAACATACTTGACTTGTATGGTATCGAATTTTAATTAGCTCCAATCTTTGTCTCCTTGAATATTCTACAAACTACAAACCTAAATTCTAGTTTTTAATTTGAATATTTCATTTTTTATTGTAGAATAGCAATTATTTTTGAAGAAATTCAATAGTTTTTTAACATTTCACGAAGTGAAATTCACATATGTGAAATAAATTGATGAAAAATATTTCAGTTGATCACTGCATGACTAATGATACCTGATGTTTGAATTGTACACTAGAATCTAGATTATTCAATGAAATATCATGTCATTACTGAATAGTCAAAACCAATAAAAAATACTGAATGTGACAAATGTTGTTTATGTGTTGTTATGTAATGCACTTCTCTTCCCCTGGAATCGCTGACCTTTTCAGATGCCACCAAGCCTGGCATTTCTCTTTACAGTTCCATATCGGCGTAAACCTTGCATCCATCATTCACTGCGTTTGTCTAGTTTTAGTATATCTCCATGTGGAAAATGTGGGAATTTCTTTCATCGTCTCCATCACCGTGTTGTAGTTCAACATAATATGTAATTTAATTCCAAAGAGCCTCTACCTTAGACAGCTATTGTTTCTTCTCTTCAATACGAGAGGCATGAAAAAACTTGTCTTTGTTTCCTTCTTAGATGGCATACTCATCAACATATATTTCTATAGACCGGTCCTTGAGCATGTAATCACGAAGTTTGAGTAATACTACGGTATTGGTTTTCTCGAATCACTGGTTTTCCGAATTAAATCATGGTCGCAAGAATTTCGTGAGGGTCGTCCAAACTCAGCCGCTATGCCAGAAAGCATCGATGCAACTGATATTACAAGATCATTATGTGACATATAGCAAGATGGAGGCAAAGGAAAATGATAAGTAATTTCTTATTCGTTTCATTTTTATTATGAATTGTCCTGGTTCCGCCTTGACGTTGACTTCTGAGACAACTATATAATTGAAGTGTTCAAATGAAAAAAATTCGGGAGAATTATGAAAATATTCGCGTAAAATTGAAGTTTGTCTAGAAGTTATAGTTAGATATAGGTAATGCGAAAAACCGAAGGGTTAGAACGTTTTACCCTGTCGTGGAGGGAATACAGAGTACGCTCATGACTGGCAAACACTACGTTCGAGAGCCATAGTTTTCCTTTTGTCTGGTTGTTATAATTAGATTCTCGCAGGCGGAAAGCCTAGTTTTTTTAACCGAATGGAAGATAAAGATGAAATTAATTTTCTTCGAATTATAATTGCCTGAAATAAGTTGGGAATTAGTCCGCTGCAGCTTTTAATTACTTCAGATTAGAACGTTTTCGAGGTAAAAAATTAGCCACTTTGATCGGTAAATTTGCGGCAAGAAAGAGTTCGGTCGCTTCCTGTCTGCTGACCGAACTTTAGAGAAGAAAGAAAATCCACCATGAATTTTGGTCGGAGAATTTTTCTCCTAGATGCATTATTTTCGATTTGTAGTTCAAAGGGACTGAAATCTTTTTATATCATCCAGTAAGTTAATTTGGGTCAACCAGTACTGTTATGATGCATCCAACATCTAAATACTCAGGAAATAATTTTGGAGTTTTCGGTTATTGGGCATAAAAAATATTCTACCCAAAGAGTAGAGTCTATTGTTTGCTCAATCTCATAAATGGCAACTTTATTTGTTGTTTCATGGCATCAATTGTTTCTGGATGGTTAGCACTTATCGTTAACAGATTCTTACAAAAAATAGTTGTCCAAGGTGAAAATGAGCTTCATCACTTAAGATGATTTTTCTGGGAAATTCTGAAAATTTCCATAATTCGTACCATCCATTCAGCCTTAATACAAAGTATGACCACCTCGTGTATCAATAACTGCTTAGCATTGATATTGAAGCGTTTCCGACTGTAGTCGGTGGGCATCAGGGGTTCTTTGTAATTGTTCCCAAGCAGGCTGAATTGAATTCATGTCAGGTGATTTTGGAGGTAATGCTAGAAGCACAATACTTATCTCTAGCAGCTAATCACCTGGTGAGGTCTATGTGGTAGTGCATTATCATAAAAAGGCGGAATTTTCGCCAAAATCTGCGTCAAATTGTGGGACTGCTCCGTTGATAACTCCATATCTCTGAGACGTCATGGCTCTTTCAAGTACTAATAAATCAGTTCTGCCATCGAAACAAACTTCACATCAAATCATGCCCATTCTAAACTTTGACGCTTGTGTTCGCCAGTGAGTTGAACTCTCCTTAACAAGCGTCTTGATGTTAGATTGACTCCATGGAGACGTCTTCTTACTATGCTTAGGGAAACTGAATCTGGCATCTCGACTGCCATTCTGCAAGTACTGAGAGGCTGTCTTCTCACCGAAATATTTAAAAAATGGTCTTCTACTGACATTGAAGCACGTGGTCTACCACATTCTGAGTCTTTGACGAACAGGTCCAGTGGCAAAGTACATTTTCAGTAAACGTTATATCTCACTTTGGATATCATTGAAGAATTTGTCCATTTATACTTGTATTCGACCACCCTGAAGTTCCAAGGGCTCTGTCAGCATCGTCCTTAGATGAAACTAGTCTTGATGCAATCAAATTTGAATTTTGAATTGCATGGATCTGTTTGATGTTAATGAAAACGAAATACAGACTGAACAAAAATCATTAAAATGTTCATTTTTGACACACATGGATAAAAAATATTAAACTTGATAAAAACTGGCTTCACGATAAACCAAAAGATGGTTTCATAATCGTTATAAGTTATTATAACTGCTATAATGTTCATCAATAATTGTAATCGGTCTGGTGTTGTGTAGTATTAGTTGGGGATTGATTGTCATGAGCTTGACATGCGTTCAGAAGCCGTTCAAAGTGAACAATTATAATGTTGATTAAACGAAGGTTTAATTCAACAAGAAGTTTTGAACCGTCTCTGGATTTCGCAAAGTATAGTTAGTAGAGCGTTCGATCGCTATAGTCTTAGTAGAACTGTGGCATATAGTTTAGAGGGTGGAAGAGCAAGAGCTACAACTGCCACATAAGATAATACGGTTAACCGCATGGAGAAATCCCTTCTTCACCGCATCCTGAATTAATAGCTCATTCCGGCAAGCTACCGATAGGACAGTTTCTGCTCAAATGGTCCAGAATAGATAACAGTTTCAATTTGAGGTCAAGATTTGCGGCACCCGCGATTAAGTAGGAAGCACCGGGCTGTAAGATATCGTTGGGCTCTCAAACATCAGAACTGGAATGCGCAGAGCTGGAGATCCTGCCTGTTCATGGATGCCCACAGGTGGAACTTGTACCACCTGGCCACCCGATTGGTGTTGGATTCGAGGGGGTAGTGATTGAAAGTCTGCATGCCGGACTAGGAAAGTATTTCGTTCATCTGTTCGCAGAAACTCATGTTCGGAATATTCTCATGAAATGTCTCAGGGTTAAGCGGGACTTGACGGTTCGACCGACCTCTTCCTGAACCTGGATCTATTGTGAGACGTTTCTGGGTTTGTGGATCTCGACGAAACGGCTAGTTCGTTGGTGCTTGACGCCAGGTTCAATTGCAAGACTTCACATGGGTTCGTGGGTCTTAACGAACAGGCCGGCTTGACGGTGCTCGTACCAGGATCAATTGAGGCATCAATCTTGGGATTATCCTAGTTCATGAAACTGGGTTCGGGTGAATGGAAAAGAAGCCCTTCCGTCGTATGAGTTGCGTCCCAAACAACTCTGTTACTGATAATGCAGAACCAGTAGAGATTGAATAGTGCTTCGCTGCTACCAGTCAGACTGTTCTGAGTTTCGAACTGAAGCCCAAACTGTAAGCTGGTAGGTTCATCTCTTCCGAGAAGTTCTCGCTTCGAGCGATGATATGGCGTAATCCTTATCACACTTTCTGCCTCTGGATGCAGAATGTGGAGACTGCTAGGTAGTCACTTGGTAAAAGAGCTATGCTCACATGCCACACAACTAACTGGTAGAATTCATGTCTTCATGGATGGGTCCAGATTTCGTATATATCAGTCTAGTGGACGAGAATGTTGGTATGACGAGAATGAGATCAACGGTTTAATGAGCATGATGCTGTCAACTCTTTTCGGTGGAGGCTCAGTCTGCGTTTGGAGAGGCATTTGTTTTAATTGGCGCACAGATTTTATCTTCATGAACGTAATCATGACAGCGGTATCATGATTTTATTTTGGAACCAATTATTTTTCTCTTTGCTGCAGCCATTACGACAATTTTACATTAATCGATGATAATGCTCGTTCACACTAAGTAAGAATTATCAACGTCCGTATAGAAATGCATGGACATTAACTGAATGGATTGGCTCACTCTCTCTTCAGACCAATATGAACTGAATATGTCTGGTCTGCAATGTCACAGCGACTACACCGCTTACCTGACTCACACCAAACATTACAATAGCTCGCCAATGCTATGACAATTGGCACAACATCCCTCAAGCTTTCTTCGATTACCTCATTGACAACAATGCCAAATAGAATAAGAGCATTATGAAGAGCTAGAAGAGGCTCCACTTAATATTAAACGGCGATTCAAGGTGTACCTAAATGAAAGAATCTTTTTTTAACCAGGTGCAGTCTACCTGGTCGAAATCTTCATGCTCACTACTATGTTGTTGCTCTAAAGTAGGCCTGGTGACTGTTGTCATTTCAGACAGGTTAACTGTATGTAGTCACCTAGGTCAATACTTCAGTAAGTATACAAAATAGCTTTTGTATTTCCTTTCCATATATTATTATATGTACGCAGATTATGCACTTCAATTTTTGAGCAGTGTAGAAGGAATTTTCATTTTCACTCCTGCTGTTCCCTCATTTACACGATTAAAAATGTAGAATCACCTACAAGTCCAAATTTTCAGCGTTTCCTACAAAAATCAACAAAATTCTTGTGTTCTTTAGAGAGTGATAGAGACAGCGATATTCAAACAGTGCAGCGTGAATCCAATGTGCCTTTTTATTATCTGCAACATTATTCGGCGGCCACAATTAGGGAATATGGAGAAAGCTCAGGGATAATTATTGCCTGTTTCCACCAAGTCTAAAAGCGATAATTGCTTTTAATATATGACCTAACGGCTGCAGAGGTGCAATCTGGATCAGGTGTTACCGCACGTGGACTGCTGGACAAAATCCCTTGATTCATTACTGGTTGCTTTTTGAAAATAAGGTCACATTTCTACGCTTTTTCGTCGCGTTAATCCACATTAATACGAGAACGTATTGCATATGTACGTATAAATGCTCGTACTTATGATTTATATAAGAATTGGTGATGTATGACTTGACTTAACTTTTTGTGCAAAATTCATGTGGTTCTGAATTTGAATTTTCATAATGTGGAAAGTAGTTACCCTTCAAAATTTGTTTTTATATTGATTATGAACAGTTTCTTCGAATTAAGAAAACTCATAAGTAAAAGTGGGTACAGAGAACAAGAAACCTTAAGTCAATAACAGATTAGATCATAGTGAAGAAAGAAACCACAGAATGAAAGATGTAAGAGTGCAAACAGGAGCAGAATGCGGCAGCGACCATAGTCTGCTAACAGCGAGAATAGAATTACCGTGGATACACCAGATTTCACAAAACCACCAACTACCATCTAGAAAACAACCAACAGAAAAAAGATTGAAGACATACTTACTACAGGATGACTCCATAAGGAATCTTTATCAGAGAAGATTAGATCAGAAGTTGACAGAATTTTGTTTCGATGAGAACATCAATTGCACCTAGGAACATATAAGAGGGCATGATTCAGGCAGGTTTGGAAGCACTGGGAGAAGTAGAACGAACTGTGCTTTAAATACCTGAACAAAAAAATCCACAAGATCTCTGGAAATATAGAGAGAAAAAAAGGGAACTTAGGACTATCGCGAATAAAAAAATTAACAATGGGAAATGTCATACAGAAGTATAGAGCAGAATATGGGATGATCACGAAGTTCAGAAGCCTGAAAAATCATTACGAAACAGGAAAATATTCATATTTCTCTTGACCGAGAGAATAACCATAATAGACAGAGAAATGGAACAAGCAATAAAATCTATGAAAAATACTAAAGCAAGAGGATCTGGCGGAATAGTGGCTGAGCTCATAAAATATGGAACGGAAAAGTTAAGTGAAATGATGGAAAGGGCAATAAATGAAGAAGATATTCCCGATCAATGGCAAGAAGCACATATGACATCGATATTTAAGACATGAAGTAGAAAAGAATGCAAGAATTACATGGGAATAAGCGTCATAGCTGCAATGGGAAGGCTATATGGCAGGAAAAAAATTGAGGAGAGCATTTTTACGCTCACCGATTTTACCAAAGGGTTAAATCGGTGAAGAGCAAGCAGGATTCATAGCTGAAAAATCATGCCTAGATCACATATATGCAATAAAACAGACAATAGAGAAAAAACACTAAAAATAGAGAAGTACATATTGACCTTAGGAAAGCTTATGACATGGGTGCCAAGAGAAGAACTATACAAAACAATGACCAAGCTAACATTACACAAGCAATCAAGAACATATACAGGGTGTCCCAACGAAAAATTTTACCCTCCCAGAACACAGAAACGAAGAACTTCCGAAGATTTAAAAAACAGGTAGTTTTCTGTCTAGAGGGGGAACCCCCCATGAAGGCGAAGGGCATCAATCCCTAACATTTTTTGAGTAAGGAGGAGATGTCGAATGTTGCTTAGTTTAGAAACAGAACATAAATAACTTTCAACCTAGCCAACACTCGAGATCTCTTAGGGCTGATGCAAACTTACGATGGAAATTCGTCCCTCTCAAAACAGAAGTTGACCCATCTTTTTTAAATCTTCGAAAATTTTTTTTCTGAGTTATGGGGGGGGTCAAATTTTCGTTGGAACACCCTGTATGTCTACTAAAATTGATACAGTAGGACTTTTTCAGGAGGTTGAAGAATATTAAAAATTTGAACTCCCAATACCCCATTCAGTATTTAGAACTATTTCTTCGAATAAGTTATAGTCTTCAATATTTCATATAACCACAAAACGGAATTCATTCCGAGAAATACTGGAATGAAATAAAAACTTGAGCGATTTCAATATCTCATTATTATTGTAACAAAATCAATATGCACAGTTGCTACATTCTAGGCCGTTCGTGGTAATAGGGTTGAATATCAATTAATAATAATGCATTTGTGCGAACGCAAATATTATACCATTTCTAGGATAGGTTCACCCTTTTTGCTCGTTATCTCTAAAAACTCACAATGCAATAAAGGCTAGTTTTAATTGTGATATTTCTGATAATTAATGTCGCATTTTGCACTGTAAAAACCAATGCTATAATTGTGTATTTCGAAACAAGCGTGCAGCAATTCTTACGTTTTCAATTTCCTAAGCATGAATTCTCACTTTCACATAGTTTTTTTCTGAACATTCATGTTGATATTCTCGTGTTATTGATACAATTCAACTAAGTAAATGGAAATGGGAATAGAATAAATTCTTCGGATTATTTTTCGCTTCGAATTTTCCACAAATATTAAACAAGCTTCCGGAAATCCACGCACATATATTTTGCGCGCTACTTACAGGGAACGTGTCATCTTGTCGCTCAAATATCTGTAATTTGCCGAATTTTGAGTCGAAAATGCTCTTAAAAAACAAAGTTGGACTCAGTGATGAAGAATCCGATGTTAAATGTAATTCTGTCTGGCCGGCCTTAAACACGTTATTTTTGAATAGAAAGAACTAGACCCTCAAAACTTCCAGGAAAGGTTTGAGATCAACATGCCGCACGCAGTTGGGTTCGGTAATCGTTAAAATCGCTTCGAGAGTTTCGCAGTTATTCACGTTTGAAAGTTTTTCATATTTTTCCCAATATCTTCGAAAATGCAGATTCGATCTATCTGTAATCCAGCATTTAGAAAAAAAAATATAATAATAATGTTCCAAATTTCGTGAGGATTATCAAATAGGTGTGTGAAAAATAATTATTTTGTGAGGATAGTGGCTGATATGAACTAGCGCGCAAAAGCTCCTGACTTCACGTCATCTTTTTTAGGCTTCAGAAAAGCACTAACGTAAAGTCAGGAGCTTTTAAGCGATGGTCCATAAGAGTCACAATCCTCACGAAATATTCCATTAGCTTTTAAGTAATTTTACATCTATATGCTAAATTTAAACTCGCTCATAGGACTGTTGATATGGTACTGTAGGGCTCAATGCTGCTATGCTGAAATTTTTTTTCTAGATCTTGCGATTACACTATTCTCGCGAAAGTTTGCGGAATCGATCAGATTTGCAGTCTAGAAAATATTGGGGAAAATGATGAAAAATTTAGAAGTCAAATAATTGCAGGACCGTTGGACCGATTTTGCTCTCTAATATAATTTTCTTATCATGTATTACAACTTGATAGACTGATTAATTATTTCGTGATAAACCTTTTGAATGTTCTATCATTATCTTTTTTGGGAGTTCAAATCTACAGCATAGAAATGCATTGCATGGACAAAGACGACAGTACTACGCCTTTACTTGCTTGGCCACCGAGACAGTTGGTACCTCTGTCGCTTTCGTTCTATCTATATAATTTGAAGATTTCAAACGTCAGCTCTTATAGATTTGTAAGTTGGAAAAGTGATCGTAATTTTTTCCCCCAAAATATTGCATATTTTTCGTGTTGTTGTCACATTCAAATACAAAATTTGAACTTTTTCAGATAAGTAATTTCGAATATATTGGAAAATTAGAATTTTGGATGATAAAAACCCAAGAAAAATTGAGCTGATTTCGCCTGTATTTGAACATGATGTCCGTGTGATCAGAAATTCAAATTTTAATGATTTTCTCTTTAGTCTGTATTTTGTTTTCAATAAGATAAAACGGTTTCGCGATTAAAAATCAAATTTTAATTACATCAAGACAAGTTTTATCCTTGGACGATGCCAATAAAGCCCTTGGGATGCTTCAGGCTGGTGCAAGAGGTCAATTTCATCAATTTTAGTGTGATATAACGATTTCTAAAACGTTACGTTTCCACTGTAAGTGGTCGTCAAAGATCCAGAAGTGGTAGACTACGTGCTACAACAGCAGCAGAAGATAGTTTTTCAAGTCTTTCGGTGAGAAAGCAGCCTCACAGCAATTGTAGAATGATAAGTCAACATCTTCGAGTTGTTATAGTTAACTATCGGGTGTTTTCTTTGGAGTGATAGAACTTTAAGTTGAAATGATACACATTCAAATTAAGATTGAAGCCAATTTATTTTTATTTGAAAGATAATTTCGTGACATTTATGTTTTGAAAATGATTTCCGGCATATGTCCACCACGACTAGTTCTGAGGAACCGCATTCGACCAGACCAATTTTGGAACATTTTCTCGAGTAATTCAGGCCTTATTTCATCAATAACACGAGTTATGTTGGCTTCCAAAGCGTCTATTGTTTCTGGTTTATTAGCATAAACCAATGACCTGACATAACCCAAAAGAAAATAATCCAGTGGAGTTATGTCGCCTGATCTTGGAGGCCAATTTATTGGGCCATTTCTCGAAATAATGTTATAGCCAAATCTTTCTTTCGATAAATCAATTGTTACGGTAGCAGCATGAGGTGTAGCACCATCTTGTTGGAACCAAAACGCTTCTGGGTCGATACTATTCAAATTTTGAAACAAATAATCATTGATCATCGATCTGTAACGAGCACCATTCACTGTAACATTAGGTTCAGCATCGTTTTTAAAGAAATATAGACCGATGATGCCTCCAGCGTGTAAAGCACACCGTACAGTGCATTTTTCAGGATGCAATGCAACCTGCAAAACTTCTTAAGGGTTGTTTTCACTCCATAGACAGCAATTTTGCTTGTTCACATAGCCGTTCAACCAGAAATGAGCTTCATCACTAAACACAATTTTACGATAAAAAAGTGGATCAAATTCAAGATGTTCTAGGGCCCAATCAGCAAAAAAACGCCGCTTATTATGATCAAGTGACTTCAGTTCTTCAACCAGTTGGGTCTTCTATGGGTGAAGACCAAGATCTTCATGCAAAATTTCCCATGTGGTGGATGCACAGAGTTCAACTTGTTGTGAAAGTTGACGAATAGACAAATCTGGAACATCATTAACACTATGACTTACTGCAGCGATATTTTCTTCTGTACGTACAGTTCTTTGTTTTGTTGTTGTTGCATCGAGTAGAGAAAATGTTGTCCGAAATCTATCGATAGTTCGACGAATAAGCTGCTCTGATGGACGATTATGTAAACCATACATTTCACCAAGCTCTATAAGTTTAGTGAATAGAACACTGATTTTGAAAATAAATTTCAACAATTTGTAAACGTTGTTGCGGCGTGAGTCTTTTCATGATAATTTGTCGATGATTACTGAGCAGAAATGTCAAAACAACATGGCTTTTAACTTCTGTCAAATCACAGTTATCCCTATCGAAAGTTCTATCACTCTAAAAAAACACCCGATACTTCAGTTTCTCTAAGCGCAGCTAAAAGACATCCTACGAAATCAACCGACAGATGTGGACTTCAAAGCTTTCCTGAAGGCTAAAAGTCTCTAGCTCTTTCCGTTAGAAAGTTATCGTGTTCACGGACCGGCTGGACATAATCACATTTGACCTAGGATTCTTTATTAGTGACTCCAACCTAGTCGTTTGAAACCACGCTGAAAATTAGAAAATTACAGATAATGGGCGAAACGCTGTTGCCTGACGCCTGACGTGGCACCAGGAATAATATATATATAATACTGACACGAATTCATTGAAAAGGTTCTTGATCGTTGATGCCAAAAGTTTGTAGTCTGGGGCTGATGAAGTTTAATTAAATTCTATATCTTAATTTACCATAGTTTATAGAGAAATCTCTTTGTGGTGAAAACTTTAAGAACAGGGACGCGAATCATCAAAGCCGATAATGAATTTACTCAGCCAATCGATACGTTATCCTACTGTCCTTATGATGGTTAACTATGTTCGAATATTCAACCTCGAGCTACTTATTAGGTATGTGACAAGTCATAATCCTCTCTTGAATTCATCCTATATGGTTATTGTGTTTACTTTGTAGATCTGCTGGTTCAATAGGAAATTTGTGTCTTTAGGAGAACTGTATCAGTTGAAATGTTGAAACATAAATTACACTCAGAAGCACCCAAATAATATTTGTCCGAACAAATTCATCAAGATAAATATTATAATAATATTATCAGAATCCTAAAAATGAGCTCTGATATTGGGGAATACCAAATATAGGCTCTACCTATATTAATTGAATTATTATTATCAATCATTATTAACAATTGAATATTAACAACTGAATATTTGAAGTACAAAAGATCATTCTAAAAACATTGAATTTTTAGATACTGAATTGTTTCAGCCGTTACTATTTGGTAGTTGATCATAATTAAAACAAATTGTAGAAATTACTATGTTTTTCTACCAAAAAAATATATATTACACATTTTGTTGTGACTCGAGTTTCGGGAAATGAACTATCCCATCAAGTGATAAATATTTTGAATATTTCAATAGATTCTCGGTAATATTGATATTGAAATATTCAAAATATTTATCACTTTTGTTTAAATACCACTGTACCACTGTTAGGTCTTCAGTTGTCTGATGATGGGATAGTTAATTTCCCGAAACTCGAGTCACAAGAAAATGTGTAATATATATTTTTTTGGTAGTCAAACATAGTAATTTCTACAATTTGTTTTAATTGAATTTTTAAATACAAACAGCTGAGACATATTCGACATCTGCACATGATATATATGTTTTGAGTTTCATACAAGATGTTTTTGATAATCTATTGGATATTTCAGATATTTTGATAACTAAACAGCATTTCTGGGAAGTTTAAGTTTTTTTGTTTCAGTTGGAAAAAAATACAGCTGAAGCTCATTGTAAGCTTGTGAAAGTTAACGGTGGCAATGCTCCAACAGACAAGTCATGCAGAGAATGGTTTCGGCACTTTAAAAGTGGTGATTTCAACTTTGAAGATAGACCTCGCTCGGAAAAGACAAAAAACTTGAAGACTATGAATTACAGACATTACTCTATGAAAATCCGAGTCAAATGCAAGACGAGTTTGCATTTATGTTAGGAGATACCTAACAAGCAGTGTCTGTAGGTTTGAAATCTATGAACCTGATCCAAGAGCAAGGCAATTGGGTTCCTTCCTCATGAATTGAAACAAAGAGATCTGAAAAGGCGATTATTTTCTTGTGAGCAGCTGCTTTAAAGGCTGAAAAAAGGGTTTTTCATCGGACAGTGGCCGGTAACGAAAATTGGATCTTCTACGACAACCCCAAAAAAAAAAATACAATAATTTATCTTGCCAATCGTTCCACTGCTCTCAACTTCAGCACCAAAGCCTATTATTTAAGGGACTGCTAAAACCTGCTAATTCCATTACGGGCGATCGGTACAAACGCCTTTATTTCGTTTGAACCGCGCATTACGAAAAATATCAAAATAAGTTCGTGTGGTTTTGATAACATATGTCGCTACTAGTTTATTATTCCATTGTTTTATCTGACAACACCCTCTTTTTGAAGTGTCATCATTAGGCTTTCTTTTCAGTATCTGTTATTTCCCTGAAGTGTAAACAATATAGTTTCTGTGTGCTCTGAAATTCTCAACTTTTGTAATGAACAATAAGTTTTTATGGAAAGTTTTACTTCATTACTTCAATATGGAGGAAAGGCTACTGAAAGTCATCAGACGAAGACCATTGACGTTTATCCAACTCACTCTATTCTCAAATTACTGATGCCAGGAGAAACTTCGAGTCCGGACTTGTTCGTTCGAAGAACCACAGAAAGTTCTTTAAATACGTAAAAACAACCCTTAACTCGAAGTTGACATACAGTTTGTACTCAACTCAAGCAATAAACCTTGCTGCCGCTCGGAGGAGACAGCTAACGTGCTGGCTGATTCTTTTGTTGCTCCATTTACTGGAAGAAGCCATAAACTTTCTCAAATAAATAATGACTGCAAATTTCCTTCATTAACCGAAACCTGTTTCAGTCATGCTCCTGGTGCTGACGGTATTTCTGCCGATTACTCAAGGAATGTGCCCGCACTCTTTCGTATCCTCTTTTCTTGTTATACGCACATTCTTTTGAAAACATCTTGTCTACCCGCTGCCTGACGCAACGCACTTGTAACTCCAATCTTCAAAAGAGGAGACAAACGCAGTGCTGAGAACTATCGTCCCATAAGCCTGATCTCGATTGTGGCGGAGATTTGTGAGAAGGTTATTTCGGATAATATCCTCAAATTTGCACTCATTAACAACCTCATTTCAAAGTGCCAGTACGGCTTCCTGCCAGGGCGATCGAGTCCTTAGATAAATTCTGCCCAATTGATGTCTATCTGGATTTTTCTCGAGCATTTGATCGTGTCCCTTATGATCTCCTCCTATACAAGCTCGAGCATCTTGGAATTCGAGGACGCCTTCTGTCTTGGATTGAAGCATTTCTTACTGATCAAACCTTCAGGTTCGTGTCGACAGATCCTTCTCCTCAGGTAGACCTGTTGCGAGTGGAGTTCCCCAAGGAACTGTTTTGGGTCCACTTATCTTCCTCCTATACATCTCTGATTTACCCAAGATCTCAAATATCGATGTTCCCAATTTGCCGACGACACCACATTTTCCACACGATGAACAAGATCATTATTTATCAATCATTATTTATGACCCAGAAAGCTTTTGGTGGCTGTGATCCGTCCACGTGTGCTACTCTCTACAAGCGCCACATATTGGAGTTTACGGGCCCTGTGTGGGGTCCATTGTTGAGTAGGGATTCTGCCTTGCTCGAGAGTAATCAGCGTCGTGCAACTTATCTACCTTACGGTATCTCACGTCCCAGCTACAGTGAAAGACTGTCCATAATGAACTTGCCCACATTTGATGTCAGGGGGGGCGTGATGATCTCATCATCACTTATCGCGCTTCACAACTTGTTCGGAATTGATCTAAGTTATCTCTTCAAGTTGAACCTTGATAACCGTCTTCGAGGTCACGCCTACAAGTTGAAGAGGGAGAGCTTTAAGACGCCATAGAGGCAAAACTTCATTACTAACCGGGTGTTTTCCCGTGTGGAACTCTCTACCCTCGTCAGATGCTAACTCAGCGTCTGTGAACGTCTTCAGAAACAATTTCGATGCTTGGTTTTGACGTTAGTGCGCGCCACTTGTGAATCTGACAGTTAATTTTTTTTCATCTCTTTGGTATTGCACTTCCCTTTCGTTTAATCATTCGTATAATAATAAAACATAATAATAATAATATTCTAGTGGATGTTTATGGTGGCCATGCTCTAGCTGAAAGAAAGTGTCGGAAGTGGATTGTCCGATTCGAAAACGGCAATTTTGACTTGGAAGACGAAGAACTAACCGTAGCGCCACCAAAGTTCAAGTATGAAGAATTGGAGGCAGAGCTCGATGAATATCTATCACGAACGTAAAAAGAATTGGCCAAAACACTTGGAATCACTTGGTTATTGGGTGTTGTATGAACTGAGGTCATGGGGCGTCGAACGAGGTTTTTTTCACGTGGAAACAATTGCTCCAACGGTAAAGAGGAAAGAAACTTTTGCATCGAATTGTGACTGGCGATAAGAAGAGGGTCCATTACGACAGGTGAATTCTACCAGGTAATGTCATAGGCAAAGAAGCATAGCTCTTATCCAAGTAACTACTCAGCAGTCTCCACAGTCCACCCCAAGAGGTAGAAAGTGTGATAAGGATTACGCCATATCATCGCGCGAAGCGAGAACCCCTCCAAAGAGGTGAACCCACCAGCTTCCAGTTTGGGCCCCGACTCGAAAGCCAGAACCGTCTGACTGGTAGCAGCGAAGCACTATTCAACCTCTACTGCCTCTGCAGGTCAATACCCGAGTTAGTTTGAGACGCAACTCACCCGCCGGAGGGAATTCTTATCCATCCATCCGAACGCAGTCCCATGAACTAAGAAAATCCCAAGATTGACGACTACAATTGATCCTGGTACGAGCACTGTCTAGCGGCCTGTACGTCCTGACTCACCGAACCCATGTGAAGTCATTTGATTGATCCTGGCGTGAAGCACTAATAGCAGAGCCATTTCATCGAGATTCACAAACCCTAAATTGCTACGCATTGATCCGGGGCCAGGACAGGCTGATCCAACTGTCAAGTGCTGCTAAACCCCTAGTCGTTTCATGAGAATATCCCGAACATGGGGGTCTGCGAACAGATAAACGAAATACCCCCTAGTCCAGCATGCGGACTTTCAACCACTGACCCCTCGAGTCTAACACCAAAGGGGTGGCCAGGTGGTACAAGTAACACCTGTGGTCAAACCACCTCCCCGAGGTAACGCAGTATGCTACATAACGCACTCAGCCATTACACAGAAAAATCCGGAGATTAATACTGCGATAGGGTAGAGTACGCCAGTTTTAAGGGAGAAGCCATGTGCTTCGACAGACTCCCCGTCACTGAGTAAACCAACCGGCTCAGCCCTCCATTTCACCAGAACGGCAAAACTAGGGCCCCACTCGGAGATCTTCCACCATACAGGTCCAGTGACTGGCGCGAATGGCATTACGTTAGGCACCAAGACTTAACCCTCCATTTCGCCGGGACGAAACTAGCGTCCTAGTCCGGACAAGCACCCCCATCACGACAAGATCTAATGCTAGGGGAGCGGGTCCATTACGACAATCCAAAACGTCTTGCAACGTATTATCAACTGTCAAGTCGAATATTCATGGCGAGAAAATCAGTCTGTGGATTTGGTAGGACCAGCTGAATGTGGTGTATTCCGAGCTGCTACAATAAAACGAAAGGATCACAGGGGAGCTCTACCAACGACAATTGATGCGTTTGAGCAAAGCATTGCGAGAAAACGGACACAATACACCGACGGACATGACAAATTAATTAACAATGCATGTTAAACTTAGAAACGCCCAAATACTATACCGTACAACCCAGACATTGCTCGTTTCCACCATGAAAAACAAAATGGATCGAAGAATGGAGCCTGCCTTTTTTCGATGAGATCCGTCAATTGCCAGAAAGATGAAAAAAGTAGTGGCTGGCGGTTGACAATACTTCGAACATTGAATGTATAACCAAATTTTCACAATAAAGCTTAAATTTAGAAAAACGCACGATCTTAATTATACTCCTTCCTACACTTAAAGTTTTAAGTATCTAGCTCTTTCCGTTCGATAGTTAAAGAGTTTATGGACAGTCCGACCGGAATGAATTACTGCCAAACGAACATTTCTGCAAAACGATAGCACACTTTTAGCAATGTTCAAAAAATCTAACCACTCTTTCATTCCAGTCCTCAGGGCTGCCAATACAAAGTCGGTAACGCTCCATTTGGCAAACCTGTATATGACCAAACCGGCAATCTCTATGTCCGGCTATTACTCACTTAAACACTTCCGACCGGACTATAATCGCCGCCAACCTGTGGACCTAACACAACCACCGGCAGATCGATTCCATACAATATCGGATACTCCATAGGAGTCTGATGAATTTTGGGGCTGAATGATGGAGATTGGATCGAGATTGGACGACCAATTACGTATCGCTATTTAATAGATCGAAGGTTCAGGTCAGTCACGAACCGAAATCATGATGTAACTCCGATGCTGATCAGGAAGCGACGTTTAATATGGTGAAGTGGTTCAAAGAAGAAGACCACTTTAGATATCAAAGGTTTTACGGGAATTAATCTGATGTAGTTTGAAGATCACCGACGGCTTTAATCTGTGTGAATCTCAGCGAGTTTTAGTCTCCAAATATAAAACACTTCCTGACTTATTGATATAGAAACTAGGGAAATTTAAAAGTTGATTTAAATGTGAATCAATACTTGATAGAAGCAAAATTTGAATGACTTTAATATCAGAATTATATATTCTAACTTCTACAATATATATTGAAACTGTATACAAAAACTATCAACTTGATATCCTTAAATATAATCAATATAAAATATTTTTCAGTCTCGGGAAAAAAAAATTTTACATCTCGACATGAAACGTATTAATACAAATGTAAAATTAATGTTTTTATAAGAACTGCTCATATTTAATAGACGTATAAAATCGAAATTCATCATACAATATCAAATAGAATTAAGAAAAACCAACGAATATAAATTGTCAATTAAAATTAATAAATAAATAAACATTTTTTGTTTCGTTCCAGGCATGCGTACTGAACTCTTCAGATAAACGTACGAAGCCCTGTTTGTTACAAAATGAATTGCTTTCTGATCCCATATTTATGAAAACTAACTCTTTCTCAAAAATATAAAACATAATTTTAAGAACTTTGCAAAAACTAATTTATTTGAATATTTGATATATTTAAATAAATTACTTCAAAAAATCTCAAAACATGCACATCCTCAAAAAATAATTAAAATTTAGATAAGATGAATTCAACTTTACATATAAAAAATAATAAAATCAATTTACAATAAATAGACTTACCGGTGCAATCTCTAGAAATATGTGATTTTCAGGAACACTCACATGGGTACATCTAATACCCAAGGTACTCTATGTTCTATGCTCACAACAAAATCGCACAAAGTTTATAAGGCACTTTAATGGTCTTAGTTAAAAACATTCAACACTGTATAATAAATTTCTTTAATTAAAAACTTAATATTATATATTATATATAAAATACAATAATAAGGAACGGTCTTTTACTTGATAGAAGGATTATTACAAAATTTGAATATCAAAACAGATTTATTAGACTTCTATTAGTCTTCTACAATTTAAATTTCAAATAATTTATTAAAGAAACCTTAAGAATTAAATTAATGTCTTTATAAGCACTGCTCATATTCAATAGACGTATAAAATCGAAAATCATCATACAATATCAAATGAAATTAAGAAAAACCAACGAATATAAATTGTCAATTAAAATTAATAATGTTTATTTATTTATTTCAATTGACAATTTATATTCGTTGGTTTTCCTTAATCTACAATTTTTCTAATTCTACAATTTTAATTTCAAAAAAATTTATTAAAGGAACTTTAAGAATTAAATTAATGTCTTTATAAGCACTGCTTATATTTAATAGACGTATAAAATCGAAATTCATCATACAATATCGAATGGAATTAAGAAAAACCAACGACTATGAATTGTCAATTAAAATTAATAATGTTTATTTATTTATTAATTTTAATTGACAATTTATATTCATTGGTTTTTCTTGATTCCATTTGATATTGTATGATGAATTTCGATTTTATACGTCTATTAAATATAAGAAGTGCTTATAAAGACATAAATTTAATACTGAAAGTTTCTTTAATAAATTATTTGAAATTAAAATTGTAGAAGACTAATAGATTAAATCTGTTTTGATATTCAAATTTTGAAATAATCCTTCTATTAAGTAAAAGACCGTTCCTTATTATTTTATTATATATATAATATATATAATAATAATATCAAGTTTTTAATTAAAGAAATTTATTCTACAGTGTTGAATGTTTTTAACTAAGACCATTAAAGTGCCTTATAAACTTTGTGTGATTTTGTTTTGAGCATAGAACATAGAGAACCTTGGGTATTAGATGTACCTATGTGAATGTTCCTGAAAATCACATATTTCTGGAGACTGCACCGGTAAGTTATTATTTTTTATATGTAAAGTTGAATTGGTCTTATCTGCATTTCAATTATTTTTTGATGATGTACTATATGTTTTGAGATTTTTTGAAGTAATTCATTTAAATATATTAAAAATTTCAAATAAATTAGTTTTTGAGAAGTTCTTAAAATTATGTTTTATATTTTTGAGAAAGAGTTAGTTTCCATAAATATGGGATCAGAAAACAATACATTTTGTAACAAACAGGGCTTCGTACGTTTGTCTGAAGAGTTCAGTACGCATGCCTGGAACGAAACAAAAAATGTTTAGTTATTTATTAATTTTAATTGACAATTTATATCCGTTGGTTTTTCTTAATTCCAATTGATATTGTATGATGAATTTCGATTTAATACGTCTATTAAATATGAGCAGTGCTTATAAAGACATTAATTTAATTCTTAAGGTTTCTTGAATAAAAAAAAATTTTTGAAATTAAAATTGTAGAAGACTAACAGATTAAATCTGTTTTGATATTCAAATTTTGTAATAATCCTTTTATCAAGTGAAAAACCATTCCTTATCATTTTATAATATAAATGTATTAACAAAAAACTATATAAGTATGTATATTAACATACAAATACAAGAAAATCCAATATTCCAAAAGTATCTGAAATTCTCAAAATAAACGATCAACTAAAAATAATTGAACGAGAATTCCAACATTTGATAGCTATTTCGATCTCTAGACCTCCTCAGAAATGTATTGAATTCAGATTCAAATATATCACAAGATAAAGTATACAAAAATAAAACAGAAAACATGTTTATTGAGGTTCACTTTCAAACTTATTTATAATATTAGGTTTTATAATATTAGGTGAATGAAGGAATTGGCTATATTTTATTGTTTTTATTCAATAATATTTCAAATATCATACATATTCATTTTGATAATCTCCAGCAGATTTTAATTTCAAAAAAATGTTATTCGAAAACTTTCATCCTCCAAGTGTTTATTTAGTATTTTCAATTAGTAATTTATATTTCTTGGTATTCTTTTATTGCTTTTGGTACTGTGTAATAAGTGTTAATTCTATATGTCTACTAAATTGAAACTGTGTTTTCTCAGACATATATTTAATTTAATTATAAATAAATTATGAAAAAATTTTTTTCAAATCAAAATTTGTAGGAAGTCGACAGAGTAAATATGTATATTTAAAATATTGTAATAATCCTTCTATCAAGTTAAAACCCCCGTTTTATTTTTTTATTGTTTTTATTCAACATCCAAATAGCTTCCAACTGAGGAGAATATGGGTAAAAATTGCAAATTCCATTTCTGTAGATCGTGCTATCTTTTTTAAGGAAGGAAAATAAAAAAGATCTTTTTGTATTCTAAGTGGAACGTTTTTTGTTGATGGAATTTGTAATTTTTAAATATCTAATCGAAACAAATTTGTCTTGGATCATGGATTTGAATGATTATCGTCAGTACTGTATGTTTTCTGTTGGTTCTTTATTAGTTAATTGTCGCTCATGTGTTGATAATTCCATGTGTCTGACGTAAAACAGTGTTTTTAAGACATTCTATTCAATTCAATTCTAAAAAGTTCTGAAAAGTTTTTTCAGATTAAATTTGTAGAGATTTCGGAGAATTAATCCAGCTATAATGTAATATTTCAAAAAAACAAACCCTTCGAAGTAAATTTTCTATCTGAAATGCAGCTTATTTAAGATCTCCAGATGAAGCGAGACAATTGTACCAGTTTTTATTCGTATTCTACATGTATTAAGATTTCTTTCTAAAAACTCTAGGAGAAACTTTTTACTATTTAATAGTGTTTTTTTTGAGTGATAGAACTTTAAATTGATCTAAAACACATTTAAATTGAGATTGAAGCGAAATTTTTTTTTAATTTGAAAGTAATTCAGGCCTTAATTCATCAATAACACACATTTCTGGTTTGTCAGCATAAACCAATGCCTTCACATAACTCCAAAGAAAATAATCCAGTGGAGTTATTTAGCGAAATAATGTTATCGCCAAATCTTTCTTTCGATAAATCAATTGTTACGGTAGCAACATGAGGTGTAGCATCATCTTGTTGGAACCAAAACACTTCTGGGTCGATACCATTAAAATTTTGAAACAAATAATCATTGATCATCGAGCTGTAACGAGCACCATTCACTGTAACATTAGCTCCAGCATCGTTTTTAAAGAAATATGGACCGATGATGCCTCCAGCGTGTATCTTTCAGGATGCAATGGAACCTGCAGAACGCCAATTTTGCTCGTTTACATAGCCGTTCAACGAGAAATGAGCTTCATCACTTAACACAAATTTACGATAAAAAAGTGGATCAAATTCAAGCTTTTCTAGGGCCCAATCAGCAAACAAATGACGCTTATTATGGTCAAGTGTCTTTAGTTCTTGAACCAGTTGGATCTTGTATGAGTGTAGACCAAGATCTTTACGCAAAATTTGCAATGTGGTAGATGCACAGAGTTCAACTTGTTGTGAACGTTGACGAATAGACAAATCTGGATCATCATTAACACTATGACTTACAGCAGCGATATTTTCTTCTGTACGTACAGTTCTTCATCTTGTTGTTGTTGTTGCATCGAGTAGAGAAAATGTTGTCCGAAATCTATCGATAGTTGGACGAATAAGCTGCTCTGATGGACGATTATGTAAACCATATATTTCACGCAATGCTCTATAAGTTTAGTGAATAGAACACTGATTTTGAAAATAAATTTCAACAATTTGTAGACGTTGTTGCGTCGTGAGTCTTTCCATGATAATTTGTCAATGTTTACTGAACAGAAATATCAAAACAACATGGCTTCTACCTTCTGTCAAATCACAGTTATCTCTATCGAAAGTTCTATCACTCTAAAAAACATATATAGATATATAAAGTCCAAATGTACTTTTCCAAAGAAATCTAATTAACAGGCACAGGAACTAATCGAAGATGTCGATAAATAATTCCGTCTTCATTTTTTATTGGCTCCATCTACAAAAAGGAAGAAAAGTTCCCCTGAAATCAATAGGTTAATATTATAAGTAAAATCAAAACATTGATTATACCAGGACATCTCAATATGCAATAGGAGTAAATGACATTCAATTACGACGTCAGCGTCTCAGGCTTGGAGCTTGGAACATAAGGTCAAATATCCTGGGGGGTTTAACTCATACTAATAGCGTTCATGGCATGCATATTAATATTGATTTTCAATTAGAAAAAAGATACCATTAATTAATAATTAATGAATCTACCCCACGCAAAAACTACAACTATGATCTAACGAATGTTAGAACCTTACATAACATTTTTCATCAGCCCCTCAGCTCTTTTTCTGCTGGATTCGATAAAACCAGGGAGCAATTTAGTCGTAACGTATCACCAGTATCTCGGGGTAAATATTGATTCAACCTACAGGGATACGACGTTATTTCCCAACAAGAATAGAATAAAGTTGAAAGCTATCCGATTTTCATTGAAGACAATACAGGGTAAAATGTTTATCGAAGACATTCGTAGTCATTTCAAGTCGAATCGTGTTCTAGGAATCAGGCACAGAGAGCAAAAATATCGCTTGAACGGGAATGTATCTATTTCTTGTCTTGAAAGTAAAAGATAAGATACATGAAGACGGAAAATGTAGGAAGAGGGAAAATTGAAGTGTCGTCCTTTGTCATAATTCTGGTACTTGAAGATGGTTGATAGGAGAAGGTGTCACGGATTTATAGGTGCATTTAATGCTCTATAAAGTTCGCTGTGATTGATGACACGATAAGCGAACGATATTCAAAACCCACTTTGCCTTTGACTATAAAAGATGGTTCTGAATTAATGATCAAATATTGATTAGTAGATTAAAATCAATATTTTAAGTGTCCTTCTGGTTTTACCCGATATACGAAAATTTTCACGAGCGGTTTGACTACTTGTCTAAAACCTCACTACAAATTTTAATTTTATAGAAAAAATTTTTTTCAAAACTTTTGACAAGTAAATTGAATAAATGTCTTAGAAAATACAATGTCATAGAATTAATACTCATAACACAGTACCAGAAGTAATAAAAGAAAACAAAGAATATAATAAAGAGTCAAGTAGATATTATTATATGCTCATCTGACAATTATAAACCCATATCTCTGTAAATTGAACCTGTAGAGATTTTTTAAATACTTCTGACTTTTGCACCTTGACTTGAAGATGACCTATTATTCGAAACCAGACGCACTGATTGAAGAATAAAGTTGAGTGGAAATTAGTTGATGTGTTTTCTTTTTCAGTTTTGATTCTCATGGAATTTCGAATCTTGATCTAGACTTGAAAGTATCTTAATTTTATCAAATATTGATATCACCACATTTACACTATTCAAATATCTGTACTTGATGATATGATTACTTAGATTTAAAAAGTAGGCAGCCAATTTCAAGTCATTTTGTTCGAAACATATCATGCTTACAAGGAAAAATAATTGAATTTGTCCATGATTTTTTCATTCAGTAGGTCTTATGTAATACCTCAAGGCAATATTCGGAAAAAACACAACAAAACATATAATGGGTCTTTCAATGGGAACTCCTCATTTTCAAATTGAAATTACTCCTGCATGACAGCTATTGTTTATTTGTGACATTGACAGTTGTATTTATCAACTTCTACCATTTAATCGTGAAAAGGTACACAATCCAACACACCCCAACGTTTACAAATATTATTATGAAAAATGTTATCATGAAAAATTGCGATCTGTTACTCTAACTTTACGTGCTTTAACTTCAAATTTTGATCGTTATAATCGTCCGGATAATAGAACAGTTGAACGTTTAGAGAAGAAGTGTGAAACAAATTTTACACTCTATGATATTCCATTGCCAGTGAGACAAAGAAATGCAAGAAGTGAAGAGAATATTGCTGCCGTACGTGAAAGTGTTCGTGAAGATCAAAATTTATCGATTTCTCCCAGACGTCTTTGCGGCGAATTTTACGAAAAGACCTTGGTTTACATCCATACACAATTGTTTTAACCCAAAAACTCAAACCAACAGATAATTTAAAGCGTCGTGTATTCGGTGATTGGTGCTTAGAAAAAATTGGAAATGATGCAGATTTTCATAAGAAAATCATCCTCAGCGATGAGGCTCATTTCTGGTTAAACGGTTATTTTAACAAGCAGAATTGCCGCATCTAGAGTGATGATGAACCTGAAGAATATCATTACATTGTGACATGCCGACTATTTGGTGCGGACTTTATGCTGGAGGAGTCATTGGACCTTATTTTTTCAACGAAGCTCATGAGACGCTGACTCTCAATGGAAATCGTTTTCGTTCAATGTTGACTAAATTTTTATGGCCTGAATTGGTTCGTATTGATTTGCAGAACATGTGTTTTCTACAGGACGGTGCCACTTGTCATACTGCCAATGACACAATGACTTTATTGATAACAAAATTAGGTGATTCAACCATTTCAAGCAATGGATCGATAATTTATCAGCCTAGTTCCTGCAATTTAACTCCATTAGACTTTTTCTTTGTGGTTACATCAAGTCATTGGTGTACACCAATCATCCAGCAAATTTAGACGATTCGTAGAACAATATTGAACGTGTAATTGCTAACATACGACCTGATTTGTGTGAGAGAGTCATGAAAAATTGGGTTTAACGACTTCATTCCTGCAAGAGTTTCCGTGGTGAACATTTGAATGATGTTTTGTTTCATAACTAATGGTATCCGAATTACTTTATAATAAAATAAAAATATCAGTAATTTTCAAATGAATAATGTGTTTTATTTACAAAACAAAATGGGGCGCTGTTAATGAAAGATTCTTTACATCATGAATAAGGAAATCACTAACGCAACTCTTAGATAACGCAGTCTCTAATGATTCTCTTGGCGTTACTCTACTTAAATTGCAATCTCAAAAACACATAGGAGGTATCTTTAAAATCATCTCATGACAAGAATAAAACTTTTAAAGAAAAATAATGTGGCGCTTCTAGTGAGATGGCTGTCCCAGATGTGTGGATGTTGAGTTTGATTTCTATCATATTGTTAACATTCTCGGATATCTCCGCGCCTTATAGAAACCAGTTTTGTGGTAGTAAGTATAGAGGGAACTGTGCCTTGAATGAGTCAAAAATACTTTCCTTCGATGACCTACCTCAGTTTCTAATTGCACACCTCTAGATGATTGGTTTCCTTCATGCTTCTGGTTAGTCTGTATACCTTGTACTCGTTATACTTGTATTGTGTTATCAAGAAATACGGTAAGCACTGCTCTTGGAAAATATGCTTCAAACGATGGATACACATGCAATCAAATAGTTCGAAAGATTTCTCGTAAAAAATGACATGTGTCAATCAGTGACTTCAAGGTACATATGCTAGGAGTTTACACCATAGCACATCAACTTTAGGCACATCCTTACTACTGACATAAGCATGTGGTACTCGTAATTCTGCAGATCATAGAACATTTGATTTTCGTTAATGCAATAAGAGTTAGTAAAAGTGACTGGAAATTGCCTAATATAATGTTATGCTGATAAGACTCTCTTGATTCTATAAACTATCACGACGCAACGTACATGCAGCTATGCTTTTTGATGTATACAGTGGGTAATCAAATCATTAGATCCACAGTGAAAAATAAGCAATTATGATTATTGTAGAAAAATTATACCAGTTTATATACATTCTGTCAAGTAAGTACCGGGAATTATCGATTTAAATCTGGCGGGGCAATGAGGCAGGTAAAAATTTTTTTCCTAGGTTGCTATCACTGTCCTTAATTACTATGCCAAGCTTGAGCGGGATCTGTCAACTAGTGTGTTTGCAACAGCTGATCAAGTCAGTCGATGTCAGAGTGCGTGCCGATTTTTACTATGGGTGATTACGTTGAGCAAAGAATTTGTTTAAAGTTTTGTGTTGCAAATGAATTTTCGTGTGCCGATGCATTGAAAATGTTGCAAAAGGCCTTTGGTGATAATGCTATATCGAAAACTCGTGCATATCAGTGGTACAGAGCCTTCAAGGACGGTCGTGAAGTGGTCGCCCATCGACGGCTTCGATCGAAGATAACGTCGATAAAAGTAAGGAAAGGGTGCTGGAAAACCGTCGTACCAGCTTCAGAGAGATAGCACATGATCTTAAGATATCTCACGAGTCCGCACGTACGATTTTGATTGATATTTTGGGCATGAGAAAGGTGGCCGCACGACTCGTACCGAAAGACCTGAATGTTCTTCAAAAACGTCATCGCGAACAGGTTGCTTCAGACATGCTGGATCGCTGTAATTCCGATTCTACATTCATGGAACGCATTATAACTGGTGATGAGACCTGGGTCTACGAGTACGATATGCAAACAAGCCAGTAATCATCGGAATGGGTGGCAAAAAATGAGCCGAAACCGAAAAAACCACGCCAAAGCCGCTCGAAAATGAAGGTGATGCTCATTGTTTTCTTCGATATCCGTGGCGTGGTGCACTACGAATTCGTTCCAGAGGGTCAGACGGTAAACAAGGAGTATTACCTAGGCGTTATGAAACGTTTGCGTGAGCGTATCCGTAAGAAGCGGCCAAATTTGTGGGCGAACAACTCATGGATTTTGCATGACGATAACGCGCCTTCTCACCGAGCTACGATTGTGACTGACTTTCTCGCCAAAAACTCAACAAACGTGCTTCAGCAACCACCGTATTCGCCGGATTTGGCTCCCTGCGACTTTTTCCTCTTCCCAAAACTAAAATTGCTCCTTCGTGGCACCCGTTTTGAGTCGATTGAAGCCATAAAACAAAATTCGGCGCGAGAGCTAAAGTCCATCCCGAAAAGCGCCTATAAAAAATGTTTCGATAATTGGAAGTGCCGTTGGCATAGATGTATTGGAGCAAATGGAGCCTATTTTGAAGGCGACTCAATAAAGTTTGACGATTAAATGTAAAAATGTTGTTTTAATTGAAAATTCCCGGTACTTTCTTGACAGAGTAGTAAATATATTTGTCAGTTTTTTTATTAAAAACAGAAAGAAAATATGAACAGTTCAATAATAATCAAGAGTTAACCTGTTAACATTAAAAATTTTGCCTCAGACCTAATACATGGTACTACCACCTTTTGCGTCTATGAATGCCTGGCACCTTCTGGGCATGCTTTCTATGCATTTTTGACTATTTTCTCTTATTTTTCGCCCCTTCTATTAAACGCTCTATCAGTTGACGCTTACTACTGATTATTTCGTTTGCAATTTCTTTCTTCATCAACTTCCAAAGGTTCTCGATCGGGTTGAGATCTGGAGAATTGCCAGGCCAGTCTAGAACTTTCACTCGGCTGTCAGAAAGAAATTTAGTAACTTTTTTTTGCCTCGTGGCATGGCGCCGAGTCATGCATGAATACGTAGCGCCCATCTGGGAACCACTCCTGGGCCTGGAATGCATTTCTTTCAAAGACATTCATGTATTGGCCCTGTCTCATTGTTCCTTCAACGATGTACAGGCAACCTGTTCCCTGATTGCTGACTATAGACCGAACCATGATGCTTAGAGGATGCTTGACGTTCTAACGATGCAGTCATCCTTAAATTTTTCCCCTTGTCTTCTCCTCACAAATTCAGATCGGTCCATGAGAATTTGTAAGGTTTCATCCGAAAAACAGTCCTGGAATATTTAGTAATCCTATTAGTTTACCGTTTATTTATTATTATTATATTTGTTAATCACCTGCTTCCAATCATCAATTATCTAATCCTTGAGATATTTGGCTCATTGGAGTCTTTTTTTCATCATGGCAGGTCGGTATACTGAGAACCTCGAATTCTTTATTCGTCTTCGAGCTGTCATTGGTGAAATTTTTACCCCTGACTTTTGTATTATTCTTGTGAGTATCCTGCGAGGCTATTTTCTGTTTGCCATAACAATATCACGCATTTTTCGCTTATCTCTTGGTGTTGTAATTTTTTCTGCCACATTTTTCTTTTGGGGTCATATCTGAGTTTACATCAATTTTTTTCTTTATTCGGTCTAATGTTGCTCTCGAAACTATAGCAATGGATGCTATTCTTCTGTATTGGATACCGAAGATTTTACCTCAGCTGTTTTTCTGGATGTGATATCTTTTGACTTTTCCATTATAATTTTTTTTTTTAATCAAGTGGTGTAACGAACAGAACAAAGACTTGACTGCTAAAATCACGTGAAAATAAAGCACAACAATGTAACACGTCGATAAAAAGTATCAAAAGAAACCAGAACGCCTTAGAAAACCTTATATAACGCGAAAATATACAACCGTACTGCGAGACTGGTTAGCTAGAACTAACAACACTGATGCATCATGGCGCATGAGTTAATTGGGGGAGGGGGGGATATTTGCAGTGTTGCCGGTTTTGCTTCTACGAATAAATATACTCTAGTATCATAATTGAACTAGAAAAAGCAGATTAAAATGCTTCGTACCCCAATTTCAATTCATTTCATACAGAAATGTTCAATTTTTCAAGGTGGCTCTATAAATTTAATTACCCACTGTACATACTTTCATACATAATTTCAACTCAGAATATATAGGTATTCCTAAATTGGAGAAACAAACGAAGAGGAGAGATTCCTTGAATAATTTTAAGAAAAAATAGTCCCATAAACATGGGACCGCGAACGTTTAGTTTTCGAGATACAGGATGTTAAAGATTGAATGCATTTCAATTTTTTTCTAATAGTATCTGTATTTCACAAGATATTCATCTGAAAGCTGCATCGTAATTAAAACTATTTTGTAAATGTTTAGCAATATTTTCAGACAATCCATTAACATAAGATAACGAAAAGTATTTCTGTGTATTGTCCTCATTTATGATTGAGTACACGAGATTTAATGCCATGTATTTTTGTTTATTGGATACCGTTTTGTCTATAAGAAGGGGGTTGTAATCTTTGCTTGAAGTTAACTGTTTAATAGTATTTAATTCTTTGGAAAAGTTATCTGACTTTAGAGGGACATTCAATAGTTCATGAATAAAACTATTATATGCTGACATCTTTTGGTTGGTGGGGTGATTTGGAGTTTTATGTAGTGCAATATCTGTTTGTGTGGTTTTGTGAAAAATACTGAAATTGTGTGAATTATCTAGTCTTGTTATAGTAAGGTCAAGAAAATTAATTCTATGGTTCTTTTCTTCTTCGATTTTTGAATGGAGAGTTTTATTCATAAACTATTGAATGTCCCTCTGAATTCAGATAACTTTTCCAAAGAATTAAATATTATCAAACAGATAACTTCAAACAACTGTTACAACACCTTTCTTATAGACAAAATGATATCCAATAAACAAAATAACATGGCATTAAATCTCATGTTCCTAATGTACCCAATCATAAAAGAGGACAAACATAGAAATAATTTTCGTTATTTTATGTTAATGGATGATTATCTGAAAATATTGCTAAACATTCAAAAAATAGTTTCAATTACAGTGCAGCTTTTAAAACCATCAATAACCTTAGTACTTATATAAAAAACAATAAGGATCGAACAAATGAAGAAAATAAATCTGGAGTCTACAAGTTGCTCTTTATTGGCCAGAGAGGTAGATCATTCAAGAAAAGAATCCCAAGCACACAAAGAAGTTACATATCGGATTCCGTGAATTCGACGTATGCTAATCATCTTAAGGAATTGAGGCATGATTTCAATGATAAATAATAACTATGAAATTATCCACGTCGAAAACAAAAGTTCTAGATTAACACTTTTAGAATCTTTGGAAATCAACAGGTACGATGTCCGTAAAATCCTTTTGAACAGATCTCCATTACTGAATATCTTCCCCTTATGGCATTTTTTTGCGGCAAACTCCAATAACCACCCTGAGTTTTTATGACTTGTTTTTACCATTATTTGTCACGTACCATTATTTGTTAAATAAATACTTGAACGTATTTAAACTCTGTTATACTAGACACCATCGGTCAGTAGAATGTAGATACCTGAAGAAGCCACATCGTGGTGAAAAAATTGTTGTATTAAACATTTTGTGGAAATTAAAATACTTTCTTTTATATATTTTTGAATCAAAATTAGTTTCCACCAAGTAAAGACCGAATCAATCAAACATGTATTTACATTTTGGTGAATTTTAATAATCTTAAATTGAGAAAAACATTTACAGAACTACGTCACTCATGTGAACCTTAAATCTTGTCGCGTGTTCTATATTCAGCACGGAAACGCTGTCATTGTGGCAGTTGTTGCTTGTAAAATATACCCTACATAAAAAGGTACTCAAAGTTAACACTTTCTTTCAACGGTTCTGAAGCTTTTTCGGGTAAAGTGTCAAAACCAATAGCTAATTAGACACTCATAGCTCTCCGACACTAAAATTTCCTTCACCACCTACATTCCCTACGTCTTGAATGGAAGTTTATAAATGGCTGTTATAAATAACTCCGGTAGAAGGAACTGTGGGTTGAAAGTGTATAAATAAGGGCCATCAATTCGAACCGGAAACGATCGTAGAATGGCCGAAATTTAAGTTTGAGGATACCCAAATTGCCATCATTCATGTCGATGTTTCGCCAGACTTAGATTGCATCTTTCTTCGTAGTGAAGCAAGTTCGAAATGGCATGATTTCAAAAAAGTTTCTCTTCAATCTGAATCTGAGTGCTTTACAAGTCGATCAAGTAAAGTGGTACGCACTTTTTCCGAGGCAACTCATAGCATAATTAAGCTCGGTATACTATTGAAAAAGTTTATTATGATTTTCACATATTTTTTATAGTTATAATACAACAATTGTTTGGCCAGCACAGTAGTATCTTTAGGTAGGTGGTATCTTGCATTTTTTAATAACTAAATTTAATTCCTAAATCGGCTTTTATGTTTTCAAGAATAGGTTCAAAAATTTTTATTGAGCACTAAAACCCAAAAGAGGGTCTCTGTAAATTCCAATTTATTTTAATATAATTAACAGGGGTGAGTTATTTGGGTTTAATTGTTGGTAAAATAGTATCCCAATTTTGTTTCATTCATTTATCTCTAATGAAAACAGGTTTAATGAATAACTCTTACTTTTTATATGTAAAATTTCAAATTTATGGTTGAAAGTATGTCGTGTTTCAAACAAATGGTTCGAATATGTGGAATTACTTTTGTACCTGTTCTAAAACAAATAGAAGCCAATTTAGGAAACAAACTGAGTTATTCAAAAATGTAAGATAGCTCCTACCAGTTGAGGCTATTGTGATATCGAAACAATTATTATATTATAACAACAATAAAAATTTGTGAGAATCAGATTAACCTATCTTATTTAATAGCATAGTCCGTCTATAAATTATCCGGAAAAAAACAAGGCCCAATTGTAATTATCTAGTATTTACTTTTAATTCTTGAATTAGAAAATTAGAACAAAATATTCATCTTATTTGTGTATACAACCTTCAGTTAATTGTAAACACTTGACTAACCGTCAAGGTACACCCGAAACTAGATCACCTCCATAATTTTCAATGATGGTACTCCAGGACTGTAAAACTGACTGAATTATCTTTATTTCGTGGCACTGCTCGTTCAACTTCAATCTTCCCCATATGTTTTCAATGGGAGTAAGATCTGGTGAAGCTGCTGGTTCTCACTTGGTGTTCTTGCATCCAACCTTGAGTATAGGTGGAAGTATGGCATCTTGCCTTATCCTGCTGAAAACGCAACCCCTCTGGATATAAAGCAAGCGCCGTTTCAAGGGGAAAATCTTTTAGAATGACACATTACTTTTCACTATTAGTGGTACCATCAACTATACATAGAGGGGTAGCACCACGCTGGGATATTGTTCCGCGAACCATTATTTTGGTGGGAAATTTGGAAATTTGAACGGTAACATTTGAAAGGATTTTTAAATGATTTCTACAAAGTTGGAAACAACTTCCATCAGATATAAAGACATTATTAAAATTTTCTTCTTGAAAACTTTGACAAAATTCTATCCTTCGTTCCTTTTGTAAAGGTGTCATTATAGAGATTTTTTTGGTTTGCTTGATATATAGCCTTGTCTTTTTAGTGACATACAGACGGTTTCTGGACATACTTTCATATTTCGTTGATTTCCAAATCTGTTAGCCAATTTGCGAAATCTCAGGTGCGGATTGTGTCGCGTCCTAAGGCCAATAAACCGTTTAATTTGTTTCCTCTAATCTTACGAACTCATTCTGAAACTGGTCTATGTCCCATATCCAAGACATTTTTATATATATACAGCTTTTTTTCCCAGTACAGTCAATTTTTGTGCAAATATTATACCTGTTTTCCTTTTTCTAGTGCGACATTATTTCATAAATTGTATACCTGTTTGCAATCAACAATATTTGACAAACCGTGTTGCCATGCAACTTTGGCCATAGCCGACTATCAGCACAACCTATTTTATACATTATTTTTGTCTTAGAATGTTATAAAAAAGAAGTATATTGAAATTATGAAAAATAATAAATTCCGGATACTTTCTAGACGGACTATATTTAATATGGATAATCATCGAGTAAAGACTGATTCAATTAAACATTTAAGCACGGTATGTTTTCATTACTGACCCAATTGAAAGCGCACAGGTGCTTTAGCCCTTTGTGTATAAGCACATTGCGAAATCTCGACACGCTTCCAACTTTTTAGCTGGTCTGATAAATTGCTGAATGAAAACTGTGTATCAATTGTAATCAAAACAAAAACAACAGAAGTGATGACTTTTTTTAGTCTTTTTCGTTTTTTTTTCTGGCAATTCGCAGTGTTGTTGATGAATTTGACCAAGGAGCAAGCAATTGGAAACTGAACCTACGGGTACCTCCCCAGCGATGAGGTCCATTTCTGGATGAATGGGTACGTAAAAAAACAAAATTGTTGAATTAAGGACCATACTAATCTATATGAGATCTAAGAGCGTCCAAAACATCCAGTAAAATATACTGTTTGGTATGAATTTTGGGCTGGTGGCATCAGCGGTTCATATTTTATTGAAGACGATGCTGACCAGGTCATCAACGACAAGTGATTCCAACATGACATCGCTACGTGCCGCAAAGCTCATGCCACATAGGACATGAGCAATTTGAGGGCATGGATATCTCACGTGGAGGTGATGTGAATTGACCACTGAGTTTGTGCGATTTGACCACATTAGAGTTTTTTTCTGGGGTTATCTCAAGACGAGGGTCTATGCAAATATACAACAAATAACAGCGGCCCCTTGTAGGCAACATAACCCATGCCATCGGTCACATTCAGTCTGATTCATGCGTCAGAGTCATAGAAAATGGGATATTTAGGATGCGCGCTACGCAGCAAAGCCGTGGAGGATTTTTCAAGATGTTAAATTCCATAGATAATTGCATCGATGGGCCTTTGAGAAGAATGACAAATTTTGATGGTATCTCACACACAATTTGTTTCATTCAAATTTAAAGATAGGAAAGGCCTAATGATAGACCTCATAAAAGAATCTGAATATGCTGAATATCCTTCAAAACTTTGATATCAGGCCAAGCTTTTATATTCCAAGCCAATCATTTCATAAACCCAAGCCAAGTTTACATACATTCTGTCAAGAAAGTACCAGGAATTATCGATTTAAATCTGGCGGGGCAATGAGGCAGGTAAATTTTTTTTTCCTAGGTTTGTACCACTGTCCTTAATTACTATGCCAAGCTTGAGCGGGATCTGTCAACTAGTGTGTTTGCAACAGCTGATTAAGTCAGTCGATGTCAGAGTGCGTGCCGATTTTTACTATGGGTGATTACGTTGAGCAAAGAATTTGTTTAAAGTTTTGTGTTGCAAATGAATTTTCGTGTGCCGATGCATTGAAAATGTTGCAAAAGGCCTTTGGTGATAATGCTCTATCAAAAACTCGTGCATATCAGTGGTACAGAGCCTTCAAGGACGGTCGTGAAGTGGTCGCCCATCGACGGCTTCGATCGAAGATAACGTCGATAAAATTAAGGAAAGGGTGCTGGAAAACCGTCGTACAGGCTTGAGAGAGATAGCACATAATCTTAAGATATCCCACGAGTCCGCACGTACGATTTTGATTGATATTTTGGGCATGAGAAAGGTGGCCGCACGACTCGTACCGAAAGACCTGAATTTTCTTCAAAAACGTCATCGCGAACAGGTTGCTTCAGACATGCTGGATCGCTGTAATTCCGATTCTACATTCATGGAATGCATTATAACTGGTGATGAGACCTGGGTCTACGAGTACGATATGCAAACAAGCCGGCAATCATCGGAATGGGTGGCAAAAAATGAGCCGAAACCGAAAAAACCACGCCAAAGCCGCTCAAAAATGAAGGTGATGCTCATTATTTTCTTCGATATCCGTGGCGTGGTGCACTAGGAATTCGTTCCAGAGGGTCAGACGGTAAACAAGGAGTATTACCTAGGCGTTATGAAACGTTTGCGTGAGCGTATCCGTAAGAAGCGGCCAAATTTGTGGGCGAACAACTCATGGATTTTGCATGACGATAACGCGCCGTCTCACCGAGCTACGATTGTGACTGAGTTTCTCGCCAAAAACTCAACAAACGTGCTTCAGCAACCACCGTATTCGCCGGATTTGGCTCCCTGTGAGTTTTTCCTCTTCCCAAAACTAAAATTGCCCCTTCGTGGCACCCGTTTTGAGTCGATTGAAGCCATAAAACAAAATTCGGCGCGAGAGCTAAAGTCTATCCCGGAAAGCGCCTATAAAAAATGTTTCGATTATTGGAAGTGCCGTTGGCATAGATATATTGGAGCAAATGGAGCCTATTTTGAAGGCGACCCAATAAATTTTGACGATTAAATGTGAAAAAGTTGTTTTAATTGAAAATTCCCGGTACTTTCTTGACAGAGTAGTATTCCAAACCAAGCTTATGTGCCTCAAGCCAACCTATTTACCTTGACAGATCAAGTTGAGTCTGTCTGGAGAAACCAAGATTTTTCCATTGGTTCTGTACAAGGTGAAGGGGTGTACTGGATGAACATTAGAAGGATCTAGCTATAATTGCAGGAGTCTTATTAAACTGGTCATTGGATGTTGTGACTGGATCGAGACGCGACGGAACATCAAGTAATATATCAGTGGTGTTATATAAATTTAATCAATTGAAAATCATCAGGTCAGGAAAGAGTCTATAAAGTGCAGTGGGCTTGAGCCCCATTTATTCACAAACTCAATCTCTTCTTTTGACCCGTCTGATTCATTGTTGCTGTTTGATTAATAAAGATAGTTGAAGCATCTAACGTGTTTCTGTCATCTTTGCATTTTGGGCCTAATTATTCAGCTCGGAACCCCCCAATATGTTCTCCTTTCTTCTTTTCAAATTTAAATCACAAACCTGAGATCTATATTACTTTTCATCTCTTAAAGAGAAGAAATGAAAAAACTAATGAATATTTTTTCAGAGTTAAAAGCTCATTGAATTTTTCCGTAAATTTCTAACAGTTTGGATAGAATATTTAACAGTTGAAAATACGTTTTCATTATTTCCAAGTTTTGATCAAGCGTAAATTGATTGATCTGTTGCCAGAGACGAAAAAACCACAACTTCAATATGCAGACTGCAGATGACCCATCGTTCAACATCATTAATCTGGTCAGTGGTGAAGAGCTATGAATAGACATTCGCTTGCAATCCAGTGAAATAGATAATAATCTAAACGGAAGAGCAATATTACACTTTACTACCGCTAAAAAGACCAAAATATGCGTTTGTACGATTAATTCATGCTAAATGGATTTCAATATCAGATGCATGTTATATCCAATATGTGCACAAAGCCAGTAAAGTGTAGATTATTCAGATAATCTGCAGGTGACCCATAGAAATAGGTTGATTAAATAATGTAACAGATTAACCAGTGTCTATTTTTAGAATCGTATTTTACATTGAGTGAACCCTTATATCGGACTGCCAATAGGGATGAAATATTATCATTTCTGAAAAGTTCACAATTTTCACTGAATCTTTTCAGACCATAAGTTTGGCAGATATGAATTGAATTAATTCAACATGAATATTTAGCGGTAACAAAAATGGAAAGGATTACGCTCGCAGGTTTCTCATACTCAGACAGTCGTTCACTAAGAATATCCTATCGAAAGGAGTATGAAAATATAAGGAAGTCTGAGACTGCACTTGGACACAAGCATCCACATGACGTGGCTAAACGGACGATAACAGGCAGAATTAACTCAAGACTAGAGTCTTTCTGGCTGAGCCATCTTGGCCTGAAACATTCAAAGGTGTTCCTTGGAGCAGCTTCGAACAAAAAGATGGCGGATCTAGCGCTAGGTCTGGATAGCGCCACTTGTTGGAGATTATGACAGGTCACTGCAGGCTGGAAGCGCAATTGCAGAAAATCGGTCTGGTTGAAGACGACGAATGCAGGCTGTGTCTTGTGGATACTGAAACAGCCATGCATATCGTCTCAGAGGGCCCAGTGGTGAGTTGTTAAACCTTTTTTCACACTGGTTGAAACAGCTCTGGGAGTCTCTAACCTTTATATCACCCAGTGCCCTTTGTGAAACTGTTTTTACCAGCTACGTATCATCAAAATCATTTCCTTCTAGACTTTACTTCATAACTGGAAAAAGGAAAAAAGCGCACGGGGCTAGGTCTAGTAAAGATCGACAGACCAAATAGTGGGACATACTCAGAATTGTACATATCCGCATGTGAGCATAGCTCTTCACCAACGTTGAAGTACCGTTGTCATCATTACTGTCCTGGGTTTCTGCTCGAGTTTTGACTCTCCAGCAGACTCCCGATAAGCTGAAAAAGAAAGAAAGGATGTTTGGAGGAATAATAAACCTGCGTCAGTACAACCAATAAGGAACCAGCAGGGATCCTCCTCTTCCAAAAGAATCGGAAAGCGTCCCTATTTGGTGATTATGAAAGACCGAAGCATGGAATCAACACAAATAACAGCTTTCCAGCAGGGATCCCCTTCCTCAACAGGACCGCTGTTGCTGTTCGACTGCTAAAAGCAAGTCTCCGAAGCATCGTAGAGGGACGGGTTAAAGATCCAAAAGTGGGGCCGAAGTTGGGAGCGATTCTTCCTGGATCCCACCCAGGTCGAAACGTCGTAGTCGCCCTTTTTCCTCCTGCGGACCATTTCGGACCCCGCAGCGGATAAGTAGCTTAAGGATCCAGGAATGGGGACGAAGTTAGGGGCTAGCAGAACGAGTCTTCCAAGATCCCACCCTGATCGAAACGTCGTAGTCTCCCTTTTTCCTCGAGCGGATCATTCAGGACCCCACAGCGGGAGCTTAACGATCCAAAGATGATGCTGAAGTTGGGGGCGAGCAGAGCGAGTCTTCCCAAGTCCAACTCAAGTCGAAACGTCGTAGTCTTCCTTTTCCCTCTAGCGGACCATTTCGGATCCGCAGCGGATAAGTAAAGAAGGTTGGAAAGCCTGTGCTGAGATTCGGCACGGTTTCGTCTTCGCCCTTGTATTGATAATAAAACTCTAATCTATCACAGGATAGCATGACTATGTCTCATGCCAGAGCCATAACTACCCCGTACGATTCCAAGCTTTGTTGAAGGATAGGGACGGTTGTGGGACAACATGATGGCATGGTATGCAAGAAAGAAACAAAGAAAGGAAGGATACGGACTAAATCTGGACTCATCCGTGAACAAGTAAGATCTCCATCTACGCGAGTACTATTTCTCACGTTCCAGAGCACAGCGATATCTTACAGCCCGTTGCTCCTTACTCAATCGCGGGTACCTGCCGGATTTTCTTGCCCTCAAATTGAAACTGTACAACATATTTCGAATTGTTTAACCAGAAACTATCCTATAGGTGGCTTGTCGGATTGAACTATCAATTCGGTATGCTGTGAAGAAGGGATTTCGTCTAGTCTAGTCCTAAAAATAGGGATAAAGTTACAAAAATTCCCATACAGCTAAAAATTGGTATGAATTTTCAGAATACTATCATAGATTAATTGTGAAAACCCCTCTTCGATCGCCCTTTTGTGAAAATTTTTATTGGTGGTGGAAGTTTGCAATAATGTTTTGTTCCGTTTTCCAGCTGAACGGTCAGTCTTACAGCAAAAAACTCAGTCTTACAGCAAAAAACTCAGTCTTACAGCAAAAAACTCAGTCTTACAACAAAAATTGTAGGTTATCCAATTCTCTACAAAAAATATTTCTACACTTTTTTTCATAGTTATCGCCATTTTCCGTCCCTAATTTTATTTAGTCGTATGCCCTTGATAAACATCTGTCTTCCTTTCAATTGTTCGTGGCGATGCTCGTATACCAGCTCGGTTTCAAAGGCGTTATACTCAACAAAATACTGTTAGTATTAAGCATTCCTCCGTAGTGAAAATTCGTGACTATCGATTATATTTTATAACTTAGTTTGTGCAGTTGGCAGTTTATTGAAAAATATGTAGCAATTCTGCTTTATTTGCACTCAACCTTTGACTGAAAGTGGAGTTGTTACTGTTGATCGTGGCATGCAGACATTAATTTATGGAAATGTTTAAAGAGGTGATGAGTTCTCGGAGTACCTGAAAGATCAGACATCTGTAAAAATTCGCCTGCAAACAAAATTTAATTGATTGTGCTGGAGTTTTTAAAGATGGTAAATCTACTCCAGAAGTTATAATGACTAAAGTAATCCGCTTTCTTCTTTCTATATACAGAGCTACAAAAAAGTTACCTGCTTGGATAAATTCCGATACTTTTTTTTTGCTGAAAAAACTTATAATAAAAAACATATGAGAATTAACTTCTGAAGCAAAGTCAGTGCCTTTATAATTTCTTGCTTTTTGCTCAATTCATCATTCGAAAATAATAAATCAATATCTATCAAGTTCCTGCTTGCAAATCGTTTCAGATTGCTGTCTATTATTTCTACTATTCACAATACTTTCAGAAATTGACAGGATATTATCGTAATAACTCTTTTGAAAGCATGGATGAATTATTGAACAGGAGCCATTATTTCTCCCCATAGAGCAACAAATTCTGAATCATCGTCCTACCTAACTAGCTCAACCTTATTAGACGATCAAAGAGAAACCTTGCTTCTATCCTAGAGTTCCATTAATTGGTTGATTGAAAATTTCATTGTTCCTTTCGGAATCGGTTCGACTAAATCTGTTCAGCTTTGAGAAATGGAACGAACAATTTACACCGTCACTTCCTTCAACAATAGCAGAGAAATGTTGCGATTATGAATCACGTACAGATCTCCCATTACAAAGAAGTAATGACTCAGTTAAAGTTCAAATGGTTTTTCTCTGCATGCTGTATTTACCAAGCAACCGAATAAAAATTAAATATGGAGCACTTCATGGGCGTAGACAATATTTTTAGTCTAGTCAAAATAGACAAAAAAGTTAACTAGCAAAAATTCACATAGAGCTGAAAACTGGTATAGACGTTAAATAAACCATTACAATTGAAATGTCAAAAACCCCCTTCGATCCTACTTCTACAAAAAAAATATAGATAATATCCCAATTCACTTAAGAAACTACTGCTTCATCTTCTCTTTCTTCTTTTCCTTGCAGAATTTCTATTCTAAGAAAAGAGATGCATCAGTTGCGTTCAGTATTCTGAATCGTTTTCCATTTGTATTTTGTTCTTTATTTTCATACCAAGCATTATTGAGAATACCATGATGATTGTGAATAAAACGGTACAACGGTAGAATTTACGATGTCTGTATCCCTGTGGCCAATAAATAAATTAAAAAAATAAACATGACTGCCAGAAATTGAATACTTTTCATTCTTGTGATTGATCTGAAATCTAAATAGTTTGTTTTTCTACTTGTCCCGGAAATGTATGTTTTTTTTCTGTTTGGAATATAATAAAGCCAAAAATTTGCAAGTCTTGATTGATCGAGAGTATCCCTCCATACCTACGCCAATGGAGCACTCCTAGCTGATACTTTATGCCTATTACTATACACCAGCGTTGATGTTATTATATAGGTTCCTATTGAACAAGCAGGCCATAAAAAATCATAATTACTGTGACGTGAAAGTAGGGAGCACATTTGAGAAAACAAGCGTTCGTTGAAGCGTGCTCTTTCCACAATAATTCCGGTTGAATGATCTTGAAAACGTGCTGTTGGTATTAGATTAGCCCAAGAGCTAGGCACAAAGTTTATGTGATAATTAGCAAGCTTTAAACTGAGAAAATGAATCAATTAACAATGTTCAGTTAAGAAGAACGATGAAATTGTTCTGTAATTTGCCATTCTCCAATTCATGTAAAGACGTGAGACGGAATACAGTCTTCTTGAAATCTACATAAAGTTGGGGCAAACTTCTGTACGATATAAAATAAATAGAGGTTAATACTTGACAGAAGGTATATCAAATTTTTTGAATATTTTAATGTAAGCCTTCTACATATTTAATTTCAAAAATTTTTATTATATTTGATAATTATAACTTCAGGAATTAAATTAAATTAATGTCATATAAGTACCACTTATATCAAACGACATATAAAATACACATTCATTATAAGACATCCAAATGAAATAACAAAAACCAATTGATAAAAACTGTTAACCAAAATCCTATAAATTAAATATTTTGAGTAGACAAAATTTTGTTTCTGCTTATCAATCTTATGAAAACAGATATTTTTCAAAAATGTTCAACATAATCTTAAGAATTTCATCATAAAACTATTTCATTCAGAATATTCAATATTTTTGGATATTTGACTAAGTTTCTTTTTATAAAACCTCAAGATATGTAAAAACATTACTAAAAAACAAGTTTTAAGAGAGACTTTGCTTCGTCAGTACTCAATTATATTCATATTCAATAAAATATAACACCAATCAACATCAAATATTTACTCACCTTTTAACAATTCAGAAAGCTTTTGGTAATTGAATACTGAAAAATTCAAATGGAATGTAATGTTAACTCAAATAAATAATTCTGTGGTTTGCCATTGATCTAAAAGATTGAAAAGTAATTTAACGGACTCTGTTTAGCACAAGGACTATCTGTATAAAGAATGTTAAGGAAACCAAATAATTATATATTATGAATAAAATAAAATAAATAGGGATTTATACAAGTATTCTATCAAGATAGAAGGTATATAAAATTATTTAAATATTTTAATATTAGCCTTCTACATATTTAATTTCAAATAATTATATTCAATAATTATAACTTCAAGAATTAAATTAAATTAATGTCATATACCACTTATATCAAACGACATAAAATAAACATTCATTATAAGACATCCAAATTATATAACAAAATCCAATAAATAAAAATTTTTAACGAAAATCCTATAAATTGAATGTTTTGAGCAGACAAAATTTTCTTTCTGCTTATCAATCTTATGAAAACAGATATCTTTCAAAATTTTTTAACATAATTCATTTAATTAAAAAAATGTATATATGACAGTAATTTATTTCCACAAAAATGTTTGTACTAATACAACAATTGTTTCACCACGATGTGGCTTCTTCAGGTATTACATTGTACTGTCTATTAGACAGTACAATGTAATACCTGAAGAAGCCACATCGTGGTGAAACAATTGTTGTATTAGTACAAACATTTTTGTGGAAATAAATTACTGTCATATATACATTTTTTTAATTAAAATGAGTTTCCACCAAGTGAAGACCGAATCTATCAAATATTTAATTCATTTAAATTCGTCAGTATAAATTTACCATAAGCTTTCTGAATTGTTAAAAGGTGAGTAAATATTTGTTGTTGATTGATGTTATATTTTATTGAATTTGAATATAATTGAGTACTGACGAAGCAAAGTCTCTCTTAAAACTTGTTTTTTAGTAATGTTTACACATATCTTGAGATTTTATGGAAAGTAACTTAGTTAGATATCCAATAATATCGAATATTTTAAGTGAGACAGTTTTATGATGAAATTCTTAAGATTTTCATAAGATTGATAAGAAGAAACAGAATTTTGTCTACTCAAAATATTTAATTTATAGGATTTTGGTTAACAGTTTTTACTTATTGGATTTTGTTATATCATTTGGATGTCTTATAATGAATGTTTATTTTATATATCGTTAGATATAAGTGGTATTTATATGACATTAATTTAAATGAATTCCTAAAGTAATAATTATCAAATATAATTTTTTGAAATTAAATATGTAGAAGGCTACTATTAAAATATTTAAATAATATGTAGGATATAATATCCTAACACTATCAGATACATAAAATGAACAAACTTGTTTTATAATTATTGTTAAAATGAATTGATAGGGAAGGTACTGTTATGAATTTATTTTGAATATAAATTTTTTTATTTTGGTTCATTTTTGATTTTTATTTTTATGAATCCAACAAAATTTTACGGAAATTTTGAAATTGTAATTTTGTTTAAATTTTGTTATGTTTGCCTCGGCTCATTTTCTATCTCAGGGTGTTAGGTCCTGAATTTAAAATTTTTATGATCGAAATAATAAGTCATTCAATAATAATTCACAACGTTTCAGCGAAGAAACTATCAACCCAATCAGAATAGAAATTTCAAATATCATAAAGATTTATATTGTTAACCTCCTACAAATTTTAATTTTTATTGAAAAAAATTTTGAATTGAATTAAATAAATGTCTTCAGAACACACTGTGTCAATTAAGTAGACATACAGATAGATTTAATACTTATTACACAGCACCAAAGAGAATGAATGAAATTCAAAATAATATAAATTGTCAACTAAAAATTATTGAATAAATACTTGAAGAGCTCAACTTCATATTCAAAAAAGGAAACTAATTAACAAAAAATATATCACCAAACCAACTGAATACAGTTTACTGGACAAACACTACAATGAAGTGAACTTATAAACATCCTACGTATTTTTACTCTTCAAGTATTTATTTAATAATTTTTAGTTGACAATTTATATTTTTTGAATTTCTTTCATTCCCTTTGGTACTGTGTAATAAGTATTAATTCTATAAATTGACATAGTGTGTTCTAAAGACATTCATTCAATTTAATTCTAAAAGATTTTGAATAAAAATTTTTTCGAAATTAAAGTATGTAGCTGGTTGACAGAATAAATATGTATGATATTCAAAATGCAACAACAACAACAACAAGACGAAGAACTGTACGTATAGAAGACAATATCGCTGCTGTAAGTCATGGCGTTAATGATGATCCAGATTTGTCTATTCGTCGACATTCACAACAAGTTGGACTCTGCGTATCCACCACATGGAAAATTTTGCGTAAAGATCTTAGTCTACACCCATACAAGATCCAACTGGTTCAAGAACTAAAGCCACTTGACCTTAATTAGCGTCATTTGTTTGCTGATTGGGCTCCAGAGCAGCTTTAAGTTGCACTTTTTTATCGTGAAATTGGGTTTAGCGATGAACCTCATTTATGGTTGAATGGCTATGTAAACAAGTAAAATTGCCGTATATGGAGTGACAACAATCCTCAAGAAGTTCTGCAGGTTCCATTGCATTCTGAAAAATGCACCACTGTTTGGTGTGCTATACACGCTGGAAGCATCATCGGTCCATATTTATTTCAAAACGATACTGGAGCTAATGTTACAGTGAATGGTGCTCGTTACAGATCGATGATCAATGATTATTTGTTTCAAAATTTGAATTGTATCGACCCAGAAGTGTTTTGGTTCCAACAAGATGATGCTACACCTCATGCTGCTACCGTAACAACTGATTTATTGAAAGAAAAATTTGGCGATAACATTATTTCGACAAATGGTCCAATTGATTGGCCTCCAAGATCATGCGACATAACTCCACTGGATTATTTTATTTGGGGTTATGTCAAGTCATTGATTTATGCTGATAAACCAGAAACAATAGACGCTTTGGAAGCCAACATAACTCGTGTTATTGATGAAATAAGGCATGAATTATTCGAAAAAGTGGTCCAAAATTGGTCTGGTCGAATGCGGTTCCTCAGAGCTAGTCGTGGTGGACATATGCCGGAAATTATTTTCAAAACATGAATGTCCTGAAATCATCTTTCAAATAAAAAAAAATTTGGCTTCAATCTTAATTTGAATGTGTTTTATTTCAATTTGAAGTTTTATCACTCTGAAAAAATACCCGATATATGATATTCAAAATTTTGTAATAATCCTTCTATCCTCTTTTTATCATTTAAGAATAGATATTTGAACATGAGTAAGGATACCGTTTTAACCGTGGCACTCGAGTTAATTACAATAGACAACTTATGTACCATTGTCCTGGGCACGATAATGAAAATAATGAAATTAAAAACCAAGAATTGAAATCTGATACACCGTTTTTTCGAGACAGTATCGAATAAACAAGCGAAACGTCAGCTTACAGTTTAAATGCATTGAATTACGTAAGCGTTAGATTATAATACTGCCCATTCCTCACCTACAAAAATCACGGCATAAACCACACAACAGCTTCAGGAATCTTCTGCCATCAAGTCAATTCAATCAAATAATGGACTCAAGGTTAGACTACAGTCCACATATATTAGTGCACAATAAATCGAAACACGTGAGAATAAAACAAACACTAAAAACCAGCCTCAGATCAATGTTGTTGTAACCCTAAGAACCCATTTTAGTACGTTAGAATGCGAATGAAAAGACGTTATATATTTATCGAACAAATACTATGCCCTCGGGATACCCAACGAAGGAACACAGGAGAGGAAACGTTCATTGAAAATCTTAACTGAGGAAGCGGTTGGGAATTCAGGTCATGTTCGGAAAATCAGGGAGTAAGTACGGTTCGATATATCTCTAGCATCTTTCAAGCACGGAATGGGAGCACACACTTCTTTATGCCCTCCGCATCCTGAGATTATGCTGAGGTGCGATACTTAGCAATAAATACAAATAATGGAATAAAAATCTCCGTTTGATTTTTCGCATCTGATACTTTTATTCTACCGAAAACGAGGATGGCATTTTAAATAATCATGATTTGATGTTACGGTTGGTGATATAAAATCTGAGTGAAAGCTTGCCCCATCATTTAAACTATATTTTTGGTTTTGTCTCAGCTGGCAATAAACCAGTTAAGAAATTTTACATGCGCATGCTAAAGCACCTAATATTTCTTCCATGTGTCTCTAGTTTATGGAAATTTACCTTAAAATGTTTACAAACGATATTAGAATTAGTCATGAAGTTTTTATAGTAAATTTCAGTCCAGTTCATCAATTTGTAATAAGCACGTCGACAACATTACAAAATATCATTTAGGTAATCAGACCTCTTAGAGTTTTCCTGGTAACTTCTCGTCACCAAATACTGCGCACGAGATCATACATTAATTATTTACAGAAGCAGCAAATCCTCCAGCTTCTGAATCATTTGGGTTGTTTAAATCTGATGACTGCAGACGATTTATATGTATATGATTATTGAAAAATGGCGACGATGTTAAAATCATCATCACCATTGGCTTCACAACTCCTCGTTTTTCTTAGCTGCGCTTACTATAGCCTTGCAACTCTCCCGATCCTGTGCTACAGTTTCCCACCTCCGCACGTTCAGCTTACTAAGATCGTCAGTGAGAGCATCCTTCTATCTTTTTCTGAGATCGTCTGTCTTTTAGTCTATTGCAATGTATTATATTAATGAGGAGCTGATTTTCACTTCTCACAACATGTCCTGATATATCTCACGATATTCTCTTTCCCATAGAGTTCCTCCAGTTCCTGGCTGTATCTTCGTCTCTACTCGTTCGTATGCAGATCTTGACAAGGACCGTAAATAATGCGTAAGATTTTTCTTTCCCATACCAGTATTTCATTTATTTCTCTTTTATTTATTGTCTAAGTCTCTCTATCATAGGCAATAACTGCTCTTAACATGGTCTTGTATACTTTAATTTTTGTCCTTCTACCGAGAAGCTTAGACCTTAGAACAGATGTTGCAGAGCGAAAAAATGCCTGTTTAGTGAGAGTATTCTTCCTGTGACATCCATTTCCACTGAGTTGTTACCTGTGATGTTGGTTCCCAAATAATTAAACTCTTTTAACACCTCAAAATTTCAATCCTTAATGGAGACATTCTGTCTTATACGATGTCTTGGATTTTTGGTATCACCATACCACTAGGTTTTATCCTCGTTTATCTTGAGGTTCATTGTTGATGCAACTTGTTCGAATTGTGAGAAAATGTCCTTTATATCCCTATTTCTATTTCAATTCTGCTTCTATACGATCCATGCCTGGAATTTTACTATTCTTTAGAGACTTCAAGGCTTTTATCACTTCTTCTACAGTCGATTGTTTCATCTGTGGTTCCGCTGATTTACATTCTGTCAAGAAAGTACCGGGAATTATCGATTTAAATCTGGCGGGGCAATGAGGCAGGTAAATTTTTTTTTCCTAGGTTGGTACCACTGTCCTTAATTACGATGCCAAGCTTGAGCGGGATCTGTCAACTAGTGTGTTTGCAACAGCTGATTAAGTCAGTCGATGTCAGAGTGCGTGCCGATTTTTACTATGGGTGATTACGTTGAGCAAAGAATTTGTTTAAAGTTTTGTGTTGCAAATGAATTTTCGTGTGCCGATGCATTGAAAATATTGCAAAAGGCCTTTGGTGATAATGCTCTATCGAAAACTCGTGCATATCAGTGGTACAGAGCCTTCAAGGACGGTCGTGAAGTGGTCGCCCATCGACGGCTTCGATCGAAGATAACGTCGATAAAATTAAGGAAAGGGTGCTGGAAAACCGTCGTACCAGCTTGAGAGAGATAGCACATGATCTTAAGATATCCCACGAGTCCGCACGTACGATTTTGATTGATATTTTGGGCATGAGAAAGGTGGCCGCACGACTCGTACCGAAAGACCTGAATTTTCTTCAAAAACGTCATCGCGAACAGGTTGCTTCAGACATGCTGGATCGCTGTAATTCCGATTCTACATTCATGGAACGCATTATATCTGGTGATGAGACCTGGGTCTACGAGTACGATATGCAAACAAGCCAGCAATCATCGGAATGGGTGGCAAAAAATGAGCCGAAACCGAAAAAACCACGCCAAAGCCGCTCGAAAATGAAGGTGATGCTCATTGTTTTCTTCGATATCCGTGGCGTGATGCACTACGAATTCGTTCCAGAGGGTCAGACGGTAAACAAGGAGTATTACCTAGGCGTTATGAAACGTTTGCGTGAGCGTATCCGTAAGAAGCGGCCAAATTTGTGGGCTAACAACTCATGTATTTTGCATGAGGATAACGCGCCTTCTCACCGAGCTACGATTGTGACTGACTTTCTCGCCAAAAACTCAACAAACGTGCTTCAGCAACCACCGTATTCGCCGGATTTGGCTCCCTGCGACTTTTTCCTCTTCCCAAAACTAAAATTACCCCTTCGTGGCACCCGTTTTGAGTCGATTGAAGCCATAAAACAAAATTCGGCGCGAGAGCTAAAGTCCATCCCGGAAAGCGCCTATAAAAAATGTTTCGATAATTGGAAGTGCCGTTGGCATAGATGTATTGGAGCAAATGGAGCCTATTTTGAAGGCGACCCAATAAATTCTGACGATTAAATGTAAAAATGTTGTTTTAATTGAAAATTCTCGGTACTTTCTTGACAGAGTAGTATATTCTATCCCAACATCAAAAATATCGGTACCATTGTTGAGTGGTGCCTTGAAATACTCCTTCCATCTTTCAAAGATATCCCCCTCCTCTGTCAAGAACCGTCCACTTCCATCTCTCACAAATCCCGTCGTCCGTAGATTGGTTCCTCTCTTATGCAGCTCAATCTTCTTTTAAAATACTTCATTTCTACCTTGTCCATGTTCAACCTCAATTTTTCAAATTTGTTGCTCAATATGTCTGCTCTTCTTCGTTCTTAAGATTTTTCTAACTTTTGTTCTTTCTACTCTATATTGTTTATATCTTTCTGTGGTCGGGTTAGTTATGTATTCTAATCATCTTGAAATTTTTTGCTTCAGTGCCCTCTCGCACTCCTCATCTACCATTGCTTCCTCTAGCTGCCAGCTATTCTTCCCACGCTGTTATTTGCTGAGAGATTTATAACATTCTTAATTCCATTCTTGTTTTATACTTAACTCTTCTCTTCCTGACTCCTGTGTTTCTTCTAATAGTTGAAATCTGTTTCTAATTTCTACCTGGTTTCATTTTTATCATTGTTATCATTTTTTTGGTCAAGACCAGAAAGGTTTTAAATCCCCAAAAATGTTCTAGCTATGGAACTATAATATACAATCACTTCAAAACAAAAGCAAGAACTTGGCTACGGATAGATCATATAGTATATAAATATACATAATTACAAATAAAAGCCCATTATTCTAAAGAAATAAATAAACATGGAGTGTATTGATTGCGATAAGATCGAACTGGGAAGCGTTTGCATTAGAGAAGATGAAGTGGATACGTAAGGACTCTGACTAGGTAGGAATATATTTAGGAAGTGAATAAAGTTGATATAATCCCCCACGTTGTGGGGGGATTATATCAACCTCAACTATACTCCGTCTTGAAAGTATCCGGAAAAAACAAAGCTCAATTGTAATTATTTGGTATATACTTTCAATTCATGAATTAGAAAATTCATTTAACTGTAAACACTTGACTAAACGTCGAGGTACACCCGAAACTACATCACCTCCATAATTTTCGATGATGGTAGTCCAGGACTGTAAAACTGACTGAATTAAATCATCTTTATTTCGTGGCGCTGCTCGTTTAACTCCAATCTCCATAGTCCCCGTATGTTTTCAATAGGACTAAGATCTGGTGAAGCTGCTGGCCAGAAATGGTTGTCACTTGGGTGATATATTTTCTTTTGTATTGTCACTTGGTAGTTTTGCATCCAAGCTTGAGTATAGGTCCAAGTATGGCATGTTGCATTATCCTGCTGAAAACGTCACCCCTCTGGATATAAACGGGATATTTCAAGGAGAAAATCTTTTAGAATGCCACAATACTTTTCACTATTAATAGTACCATCAACTATACAGAGAGGTGTAGCACCACGCTGATATATTGCTCCCCAAACCATTATTTTGGTGGGAAATTTGGAAATTTGAACGGTAACAGGTTGTTTTGATAGGATTTTAAAGGTGTCATTATAAGGATTCTTTTTGGTTTCCGTGATATGTAGCCTTGTCTTTTCAGTGACATACGAACGGTTTTTGGACATACTTTTATATTTCGTTTATTTCCAAATCTGTTATCCGATTTGCGGAAACCCAGGCGCGGATTGTGTCGTCCTAAGGCTATTAAAGCGTTTAAATTATTTCCTTTAATCTTAAGCGGTCTTCCTGAGACTGGTCTATACCTCATATCCATATCATTTTTATCCTCTTTATTGTCTCATATATAGCACTTTTCTCCAGTTCAGTCAATTGCACTAATTTTTTAACTTTCGAAAACCTTTTCTATACAAATATTCTACCTGTTTTTTTTTCTAGTTGCGATATTATATCATAAATTGTATACCTTGTATACAACAATATTTGACAAATAGTGTTACCATGCAACTTTGGCCATAGCCGACTATCTGCACAACCTATTTTATACATTACTTCCGTCTTAGAATGTTACAAAAAAAATGTGTATATCAAAATTATGAAAAAAAATAATTTCCCGATACTTTCTAGACGGACTATAGTTCAGTATCAGTATATTTGGAACAAATTTCAAAAGTTTTGCAATATGTGATAGTAAAGAAGGAGAATAAACCGAAAACTTGTTCAAGACTTTTGAAAAACCAGAAATCAACCGGTTTTGCAGAACATTGTATAGAAAATAATAATTTTTTTAATGAGAAAGATGTCACTTTACTATATAATGTTAATAAGGGTAAATTGATGGACTATTTGAAGGTTCTTTCAATCAAAAAAGCCATTGAGAAAAAAGGGAATTTAACAAATTCACTAATACTATTCGGCAATACCCCTATATTGGATACTGTTATTTCCATGCGCCATAAAAATACACAGTTGTCCTGAGTGTAATAAAAGAACCTTTTTCAATTTCTAGTTGAGTTCCTTTTTGTACTCCTTTGAAGATGGTTGAAAGGCCGAAACATGTGTCAGGATTCTGAATAAATTGTGGAACATAGAAACTGTGTGATTTATTTTAAATAAAATAATTTGCATCGATAATGTATTCATGAACTCAAGAAATGAAAAATGTACAACAGTAGAACTCCATTTTTCTGATCACCTGGCATAAATACTTACTTTCCCAGCTTCTATAAATGGACCTGAAAATACAAAAAAATTATATAAAGAAGAATATAACACACAAAAATATTTACCTGCTGACAGAGGATATATTTCAAATATCTTGGAATGACTTCGTAGAGCAGAAGGATACAGAAGATGCTTTTTCCAATTGCCATAAGCGCTTCTTTATTGTAACAGACCAAAAAATTCCAGTGGAAGAAAAGGTAAAAGCTAATAAGAATTTGAAATGGAAAGCACAAGAAATATATATGATATGAAGGCTCCTTACAATAGCTGTAGTTGAAGCAGATGATTCATCTTTTAGAGCGTATAAGAATCATATAGGAAGGAATACAGTACAGAAATAGATAAAGGCAAAAAAGAAAAGGATGAAGAGTATGTGGATAGAACCGAAAATAAACCGAGAGCATTATGGAACGTTATACGAAGAAATGATAATTCAAAATGGAAAACGAAAAATATAAACTTAAAACTTAAAGCTGATGAATTGAATGATTACTTCACAAGTATTGGAAAAGGAATTCTCGAAGAATTAAGAACAAAAGCCCAACCATCAAATGAAATTCCAAAAATACAAAATTTCAAAGACATAAAATCATGCTTTATTCGAGTGTACAAAAGGATGAAGTTGAGAAAATTAAAAAATCACTGAAGTCGAAACAAACTGCTGATATTAACAACGTATCTGTTGGTATTTTGAACAGCATCAGAAAAGAAGTCGCCGAACGCCCTTTCTATAATTGTGAACAAATGTTTTTGTGATGGTTGTTTTCCTGATGAGCTGTAAACTGCTAAAATAATTCCCATCTATGAAGAAAGGTGATAATTATAGACCAATTGTTATTCTGCCATGTTTGTCAAAAATATTTGAAACAGTTAAAACCTGCGAACAGGTTGTTTCTCTAAATTTTGGCTTGTTAGTGTTTTTGATGAGCTAAATTATTATTAGTTCTATCAGAAATGATCTTATTTAAATGATCTTGATCTAATTACTATCTAACGAGTCAACTTATAAGCACTGGTAAGACCTCTCCTTGATATTTTATTGATTTATGTAGCATCAGTTTTTTCTAACAGGTCAGAATGTTTGGTGTTAAGAAGGGTTACATTATATGGAATCCATGACAGTACATTCTGAGAATTTTTACCAGGTTACAAAAATGGATAACTTTCAAATACGCCACATAATATTATATTATTTTTCACGTTACGGGACAAATATAAAATTTCTGATCCTGTCCTGTGTGCCTTCGGCTCTTCTTCAAACTAGAACAACTACTGGACATCGAAAGGTAAATAAGGACAGAAGATTCCAGTATTAGAGCACTGGAAATACTGGATCTTGATTATCGGAATTAATTGAATGGAATGGCATGCCGTCCAAGATGTATCTCGTTAAGGAATTCTCGATTATGAACTTCTATCGAGGATTACAAACTTGCCTTATTAGTTGCAGATATTTCTTAGCTTGGGGTTGGAAATGAACATACAGTTCATTCCAGACAGGATTTTCTCGGACTTTTAAATAAGGGGAAAGTCTTTGAATTATCTTCTGGATTACGAATTCCATGGAACTTAACGATTGAAGTTCAAACACGAGGAAAAGTCGATAAGATTACAATCTTACTGTTTAGCGACATTCAAATTTTTAATCTCATATTCATCTTATAATCACAAATGGCGTAATCTAGGAAATTCAGGATAGAGAAGGGAAAATCTGTTAAAACACATCTCTTTACAGTTTGGCTTTCAGTGTTCCAAGTTCCAAATGAAATCAAATCGATTCATTAAATTAAGTAAAGTGTAGATATTTATGTTGATATCCATCGGGGGTTTATTTGACAACAGATTTGATTTGACAGAAGGTAGAAACCATTTTGTTTTGACATTTCTGTTCAGTAAGCATTGACAAATTATCATGGAAACACTCACGCCGCAACAACAATTGTTGAAATTTATTTGATAGATTCGGTCTTTACTTGGTGGAAACTCATTTTAATTAAAAAAATGTATATGAGACAGTAATTTATTTCCACAAAAATGTTTGTACTACTACAACAATTGTTTCACCACGATGTGGCTTCTTCAGGTATTACATTGTACTGTCTGTACATTTTTGTGGAAATAAATTACTGTCTCCTATACATTTTTTTAATTGTTGAAATTTATTTACAAAATCAGTATTCTATTCGCCAAACTTATAGAGCACTACTTGAACTAGTGGTTTACATAATCGTCCATCAGACAGCTTATTCGTCGAACTATCGATAGATTTCGGACAACATTTTCTCTACTCGATACAACAACAACAACAAGATAAAGAACTGTACGTACAGAAGAAAATATCGCTGCTGTAAGTCATAGTGTTAATGATGATCCAGATTTGTCTATTCATCGACGTTCACCACAAGTTAGAATCTGTGCATCCACCACATGGAAAATTTTGCGTAAAGATCTTTGTCTACACCCAAACAGAATCCAACTGGTTCAAGAACTAAAGCTACTTGACCATAATAAGGTCATTTGTTTGCTGACTGGGCCCTAGAACAGCTTACAGTTGATCCACTTTTTTATCGTAAAATTGTGTTTAGTGATGAGGCTCATTTCTAGTTGAACGGCTATGTAAACAAGCAAAATTGGTGTGTATACGGAGTGAAAACAATCCTCAAAAAGTTCTGCAGGTTCCATTGCATCCTGAAAAATGCACTGTATGGTGTGCTTTACACGCTGGAGGCATCATCGACCGATATTTCTTTAAAAACGATGCTGGAGCTAATGTTACAGTGAATGGTGCTCGTTACAGATCGATGATCAATGATTATTTGTTTCAAAATTTCGATGGTATCGACCCAGAAGTGCTTCGGTTCCAATAAGATGGTGCTAGACCTCATGCTGCTACCGATACAATGTTTAAATGAAAGAAAAATTTGGCGATAACATTATTTCGAGAAATGGTCCCATTAATTGGCCTCCAATATCATGCGACATGACTCCACTATATTTTTTTCTTTGGAGTTATGTCAAGTCATTTTTTAATGCTGATAAACCAGAAACAATAGACGTTTTGGAAGCCAACGTAACTCGTGTTATTGATGGAATAAGGCCTGAATTACTCGATCCACAATTGATCTGGCCAGATTGAATCTGGTCGAATGCGGTTTCTCAGAGCTAGTCGTGGTGGACATATGCCGGAAATTTTTAAAACATAAATGTCATAAAATTATCTTTCCAATAAAAAAAAATTTGGCTTCAATCTCAATTTAAATGTGCTTTATTTCAATTTAAAGTTCTATCACTCTAAAAAACACACCCGATAATATTGTCAATTAAGCTTAATATCAGGGTGCATCCATATGTCTATAATCTTCTAAATTTGAGTTGAAAATTATCTCAAGCAATCGCAATATACCGACTGACGAACAATAAATTTGTGATCAAATTCAATTCTATTGATACGATACTAAGAATGAGATCTTCTGAGAGAAACACTAGAGATTTGAACTTTATAAGATGTATTTAACAATTTTATTTAAAGAATACAGACGCGTATTGAATTGAATCAGTCCTTACTTGGTGAAAATCCATATTAAATAATATTTAAATGAAAACGAAACAATTGTTGTGAACATATCAATAAAAATTTGTGAAAATCAGAATAAACTTATTTAAATATTATTTAATACAGACGCTTATTTTGGTCATATTTATATTTTATTTCTATATATCCATCGTTGGAGATATAGAAACAGTACGTTAAATTTAAATACTGGGTTTCGTATTTATCTAAATTTCAAAATCCATTCAACTTTTATGGAAATGAATGCAATCAAAAGAAAAGAATATTTATAAATTATTATTATCTATGTAATAAAAAAAATGAGTACTTTTTTCTTACTTCTCTACAAAATCGGTAGGTTTTTCAAATTTTCAAGATGAACTTTCATTGCTTTTCGATTCTATCTTATAAATAAGGGCCTGTCTGCCCTATATATCGGATGTTTTTTTTAGAGTGATAGAACATTGAATTGAAATAAAACACATTTGAATTAAGTTTGAAGCCAATTGTTTTTCATTTGAAAGATAATTTTATGACATTTGTGTTTTAAAAATAATTTTCGGCCTGTGTCCACCACGACTAGCTCTGAGGAACCGCATTCGACCAGACCAATTTTGGACCACTTTTTCGAGTAATTCAGGCCTTATTTCGTCAAAAACACGAGTTATATTGGCTTCCAAAGCGTCTATTATTTCTGGTTTATCAGCATAAACAAATGTCTTGACATAACTCCAAAGAAAATAATCCAGTGGAGTTGTGTCGCATGATCTTGGAGGCCAATTGATTGGACAATTTCTCGAAATAATTTTATCGCCAAATATTTCTTTCAATAAATCAATTGTTACGGTAGCAGCATGAGGTGTAGCACCATCTTGTTGGAACCAAAACACTTCAGGGTCGATACCATTCAAATTTTGAAAGAAATAATAATGGACCATCGATCTGTAATGAGCAATTTTATTTGTTTACATAGCCGTTCAATCAGAAATGAGCTTCATAACTAAACACAATTTTTCGATAAAAAAGTGGATCAACTTCAAGTTGTTCTAGGGCCCAATCAGCAAACAAACGATGCTTATTATGATCAACTGGCTTTAGTTCTTGAACCAGTTGGATCTTGTATGAGTATAGACCAAGATCTTCACGCAAAATTTTCCATGTGGTGGATGCACAGAGGCCAACTCATTGCGAACGTCGACGAATAGACAAGTCTGGATCATCATTAACACTATAACTTACTGCAGCGATATTTTCTTCTGTAGGTACAGTTTTTTGTCTTGTTGTTGTTGCATCGAGTAGAGAACATGCTGTCCGAAATCTGTCGATAGTTCGACGAATAAGCTGCTCTGATGGACGATTATGTAAATCATAAATTTCACGATGTGCTTTATAAGTTTGGCGAATAGAACACTGATTTTGAAAATAAGTTTCAACAATTTGTAAATGATGTTGCTGCGTGAGTCTTTCCATGATAATTTGTGAATGCTTACTGAACAGAAATGTCAAAACAACATGGCTTCTACCTTCTGTCAAATCACAGTTATCCCTATGGAAAGTTCTATCACTCTATAAAAAAACACCCGATAGAATACATTACAATCATTGAATTTTAATTAATATATCCGTAATTTGGACATGAAGGATATATTTTCTTTATTGGTCACCAATATTTCAGCTGAATTATCTGCACTTATACCTGAAGAATTCATTTCCATCGTATAAAATCTTACTACTGATACCTTTAATATAATTAATAGAAAATTTCCATTTCAATATTTTCATGTAACGAATTCAAGTAATAAAGAAAACCTTTGCGTTTTCTAGTGGGTTTATTTCCTGCTTTTTATTGCAAACAACACTTAGAAGGAAGATTTTCACGAGATTATCAGTATAAAATTGTATGAGATTTTGATCCATGAAACAATGACATTAATTACTTCAAAATCCATATTTTATCATAATTTGGAGATGCTTAAAGCCGAAGGGTTATTTATTAGATCTCAATCTATAAAATGGTAATTTTGGGTAAATGTAATTAATCAACGACTTCATTAAAAACATTTCAAAATTATGAAAACTCCTCTGCAAGATTTTCATCGCTCGTTTAAATAATTCTATTGAGTTGGTACACAAAACAACAACTAACAACTTCAATGTATTTAAATTATAACCTCCCAGAAAAAGCGGAACTTCACTACCTAACAAGAAATAACAACTTCTTTGTGGAATCTCCTCAAATATACTTACATTAATGAAATCTGAAGATTGATGGAATTGTCTATTCATTTTTCTAGTAATCAAAAGGAACTAAGGAATATTTTCCAAGATCACAAGTTTGAAATTGAATATGGATTCGAAATTTGATGTATTATGAATCAAGGTGAACATACAGGAACTAGATTTTAATTCTGGACGAAAATATTTGAATTTTTGAGAATTACTTTTAGTTTTTGAAAGAATATTTTGTTCTGCGTTCGACTCGTTTGAAAATAGAAAATCGCACGCCCTGATGTAAGAAATTTCATGAACAGAGTATTCCTTACAGCGTTGCCAGCGCAAAACTTTCAAATCTATTCATCTTTTTTACATTCATTAGCTCTAGTATATTTGTCTTCACCCAAAAAATCTAAATGTTTGCATCACTACAGAATAGAAGGACTCTTATTATAATAAAGTCTGTTGGTCCACCTGTATTAACATTTCCTGAATTTATATGTTCTTTGAGAAGGATGGGAGAAAACCGATAAACCTAAACGAAAAGATCAAGTGGCTCATTCTTCCAGGGAAACACACACGCTCATAAGTTTTCAAACGGAAGATCGATAGTCTCGTTGAAAATCTTGCGAAGAGGTTATTCCACTTATTCAAGTCGCAAAGATCTGTCTTTCTACAACAGGGACGCTTTGTTCCTGGGCGCGAAGATAAATAAATAGTTGAAAGTTAGAAATAGGCGCCAAGAACCTCGATTACATCTATCAGGGCCCTGAAAAAGGTACAAAAGGTACAAAAGCTATTACTAAAGGGACTGATTTGACCGACAAAGAACTTGGCGTTTCAACTTACGGAATAAATAGGTATACAAGTTTCTTCACACCTCGTCGCACCTAGTCCCAGAATTTACGATTCTCTGACTAGACATTGCTTTTCACAGTCCCTTTATTAATTCCGGTAGAAGGAAACCATCCTGTTTGACATCTTAAACTAGGAGTAATAGCTATATAATTTTGACCTTATCTTCTCCAAAACACGTAACCATAGACTGAAGTTTCATATTGTATTGGCCTCTACTTGATAAAAATCCATTGTACACTAATTAAATAATACACATTAATGTTTATTCTCATTTGCTATGACTTTATTCTGTTTATTTATAAATTACATATCTAAGTTAGGAACACTTAGGATTTCATTAAGAAAACAAGAAACAAGATTGACCCAAGGACTGTTCCCTAAGGTATCCCAATATTCAGTAGTACAATACATCAAAGATTTTGACATATTGCTTTCTATTAGTTAAATAATTCTCTAATAATTTCAGGCAGAAATTTATATTTAAATATTTTGTATTTACGTGTATAATAACAGCAGTAAATTTAGGACAAATTTCGTGAGGATGGTCCTCCCGGATGGATGATTGGAGGTGTCAATGATAATTTCTGAACGAAAGGAACGAAGGACTTTAAATTTCCCGAGTAGATTTTGAGTCTAAATACATAAGATATGTTCAAAATGGACAGAATCGACTCAATCGTTCCTGATTTCTTCTCATTTGAAATTTTGTTCTTCGAATATTTTCGAAAGAAATCCGCTCGATATGAAATTTTTGATTCTTTCAGTCTGACTGATAGAAAGGAGAAGGATAGAGCCCTTTAAACATATATCTCTCTTTTTTATGAGAAATGTCGTTTCTTCAGAGCAACAATTCTAAAATAGCAAATAATTTCGTTTTTTTTTGACTTAATGATATAACACAGAATTATGTGTTCTATTCATCATATGCAGCTTTTTTAAGAAGTAATTCAAAGGTTTCTGGGTAAATGGACTGTTGAACAGGAGCGCAAAAGCTTATGACATCGCGTTAGTACTCTTCAAGATTTGTTTCAGGTAAGTGTCGACTTCATTTTCAATGAGCATATTTTCCTGTGTACAAGAGACGGATTTTTTTATTTCCGAACTCAATCTGAAATTTAAACCTTTGAATTTTTGAATTTCTTCAGTATTATTTTTCATTAATGGATCTAAGCGATTCATTTCATATTCAACTTGATTATTATTGAACATTATTATGAGCTTCATTATAAAATATTCGGAATATTTTCACAGATTCTCGTCGCATATGACACGAACGAACTGTTAATTTCAATATGATATTCGAATTCGAATGAATCTCATTAAATATCTGACTGAAATAGATGAACAAATAATAATGAGCCAAATTTATTCGTTAATATAAAGCCCCAATTATAGCCATATGGATCCGGATCGAAAATTCGCGGATATGCAATATTTGAAAGTTAAAATTTGTATCGGAAATAGCAACGATATATAGACCGGAATGTTTCCGTATAATTGTAGTATCTGTTCGTAGGTGTATTTAAATAATTAATTCAATTGAACAAACAATAACAAACTTAACAGTACAATTGATGTTCAAATTATTCCATAATCCGATGTCATTTCATTTACAAAATCCTCAAAAATTCGTTTTCTAGATAAATGTTCCAAAGATCGGCTTTTACCTCAACAACGATACGTTTTTGAAATAAGTATACTGAAATATAATTACATGAATGGAGTATGCGGTTGGCTCTAGGTGAAACATTATAACAATATCATTTAAAATAATTCATACAGTTTTTATGTTTCACAATTTATTCAGAATCCTGACACGTGTTTCGGTCCTTCGACCATCTCCAAAGGAGAACAAAGAGCTACTAAACTTGAAATCGAAAAAAGTTCTCTTATTACACTTAGGACATCTGTGTATTTTTATGGCGCATGGAAATAACAGCATTTACTATAAGGGTGTTGCCGAGTAGTGTTTGGGAATTTGTTAAATTCTCCTTTTTGTCAATGGCTTTTTTGATTGAAATAATCTCCAAAAAGTCCATCAAGTTATTAACATCATTTAGTAAAGTGAGATCTCATTATAAAAATGATTATTTCTTATACAATGTTCTGCAAAACCGGTTGATTTCTGGTTTTTCAAAATACATATCCTATGTTCTTTGATTCTATGCTGTAAACATCGGGCTGTCTGTCCTATACATTCTGTCAAGAAAGTACCGGGAATTATCGATTTAAATCTGGCGGGGCAATGAGGCAGGTAAAATTTTTTTTTCCTAGGTTGGTACCACTGTCCTTAATTACTATGCCAAGCTTGAGCGGGATCTGTTAACTAGTGTGTTTGCAACAGCTGATTAAGTCAATCGATGTCAGAGTGCGTGCCGATTTTTACTATGGGTGATTACGTTGAGCAAAGAATTTGTTTCAAGTTTTGTGTTGCAAATAAATTTTCGTGTGCCGATGCATTGAAAATGTTGCAAAAGGCCTTTGGTGATAATGCTCTATCGAAAACTCGTGCATATCAGTGGTACAGAGCCTTCAAGGACGGTCGTGAAGTGGTCGCCCATCGACGGCTTCGATCGAAGATAACGTCGATAAAATTAAGGAAAGGGTGCTGGAAAACCGTCGTACCAGCTTGAGAGAGATAGAACATGATCTCAAGATATCCCACGAGTCCGCACGTACGATTTTGATTGATATTTTGGGCATGAGAAAGGTGGCCGCACGACTCGTACCGAAAGACCTGAATTTTCTTCAAAAACGTCATCGCGAACAGGTTGCTTCAGACATGCTGGATCGCTGTAATTCCGATTCTAAATTCATGGAACGCATTATAACTGGTGATGAGACCTTGGTCTACGAGTACGATATGCAAACAAGCCAGCAATCATCGGAATGGGTGGCAAAAAATGAGCCGAAACCGAAAAAACCACGCCAAAGCCGCTCGAAAATGAAGGTGATGCTCATTGTTTTCTTCGATATCCGTGGCGTGGTGCACTACGAATTCGTTCCAGAGGGTCAGACGGTAAACAAGGAGTATTACCTAGGCGTTATGAAACGTTTGCGTGAGCGTATCCGTAAGAAGCGGCCAAATTTCGTCCCCAGTAATGGATGCGCTTCTCAAATGGATCATTTTAGTGACGTTTGAGACGCAACGACACAAATTTCTCTCCGTGAGAATATGGGGAATCCATATATCGAGCTTCGAGGTTAAACCCAGGCCTTTCAAGTTATCATAAACACTTGAATTCGATAAATTCAACCTTTCACCGATCTCACGTGCTGTTATTCGCCGATTTGCATCAATGACGATTGTCGCCGATTTGCACTAATGACTTTATCGTTTCTTTATCAGCTTCAACCGGTCTTCAGGAACATTTTCGGCATCAAAATTTCCGTTTCGAAGTTCGGCAAACCAGTTCTGGCGCTGGCGTACTGTCAACACATGTTCTCCATACACATCGGTTGATTTCTTTCTGACTTGAACAGCATTTTAACCTTTTCTGTAGTAAAATAGTAAAATATGATGAAAATGGTGCTTATTGCTTTCCATATTTAAAAGGACACCAACCAAAAACTACTACGTAGAATTGACTCAACTTTTGCACACACAAGCCTTGCTATATCAGCTCTCAAAATATATAATGATTACGCGGCTTAACTGTGAAGTTGAGTTCGAAAAAATGCAATTAAATCCTCTGTCGGGAAAAAACGAAATTGCCCTCCCAACAACCTTATATATTATCACGGCTGATGCTGCACGCAACTGAAAGTTGCCGCAAAATTTGCACGCGTCACTTGGGCTACGCAATGACTATGGAGTAGAATTAACAACTTCTGAAGAAGTCCTTCTCCACCGAACTGGTCAGTTGTGAAACACGGTTCTAGCTGATGTGTGTCCTTTAGTGTATAATCTTCAACAGTTGAAAACGAGAATAAACAGGACACAACTTTCCGCTCGAGCCATCAACTAGGTGACAGGTTTCCTTGTCTTCGGGCGGTTAACCAGAAGAAATAAATAATATCTTTAAGCAATACTGAAGCATTCTGAAGTCACTTGTTCGAATTAAGACTTTTAAAATAGAACTTTGATTTAAAATTAACACAAATCATTCTAAATCAAATAGTGCAAACACGCAAGTCATTGATGTTACTTTTCAATTTTCCAGAGTTCTTAACGATAACTTCTTCTTTTCAACAATAATATTTCCTATTTTATGAAGTATTATTGTAGATATATTACAGATAGTAGAATGCCATAATTTATGGGTGTTCTCATCTTTCATGAATTAACGATGACGTACTTCGAAATATGCGCACATGAATTGATCATGAACAGATAATATGCACCAATGTGTATGTCAATTTCAATCACAAATCATGAGTATAGAGAATGACAGCAATTAGTTTGCTCAACATTACACTAACGAGTACATTTCTCTCCATTCATGAAATAACGGTCTAAATATTGTGTTACCAACTTACAGCTCTGTTGTCTGAATCTTCAACTATTTTTACTCCTATATACCATAGAAAAACTCACTTCTGATTCAAAAGCTATTATGAGTATAAATAAATTCGTGCTATTTTTTATCGAAAAGATTCGAAACTAAGATTAAGCGGATCAGCGTTCAGCGCTAAACATACCATAGCAAAAGTCACACGATCGAGTTTAAATTTTATACTAGCATGTTAAATAACGACAAGAGAAATAATACAAAATTTCGTGAAGATCATATAATTTGAAGACCAAAAAAATTATTTCTTGAGGATCGTGAGTATACAGGGATGACAAGAAAAACTTCGGACAAATTTTACTGTGTTCTGGAACAAAAGTATTTTAGCACAGCCAAATAATTTTTATTCTATTAGATTCTCTACACTTTCTTGTACTAATAGTGAATTTTCAGTTTGATATTACTTTCTTTTGCAGTATTAGAATTTCAAACAAACGTAGTGCAAATTTAGAGCTGTTCCGTCAAGCGTCAATGGGAAATTGTTCTTTTGCTCAAAGTGACTCGACCAACCGTGCCCGATGCAATTTGTCGCTTCAAGAAGTATGGCCATGATAATCGTCGTTCAGGAAGTGGGAGAAAACGCACTGTCAATACGCCTAGCAATCGAAACATCGTCAAGAAGCGAGTCTATCGAAATCCAAGGGTCTCCATGAGGAAAATAGCCCGTGAGACCGGTATCAACCGTGAATCCGTTCGTCAAATGTACAAAAAGGAGCTCAACCTCAAGCCATACAAGCTCCAAAAAGTTCAACTCCTCACGGATGAAAACAAGCGCGTACGACTTCAAAGACTCCAAGTCCCTCGTCTCGCCACCGGTCAGCAATGGGAGCGCATTCTCTTCACAGACGAGAAGCTTCTCACCGTAGAACAATCCCACAACCACCAAAACAACAGAGTCTGATCCGCAGAGACTCCCGGTACATCGGCCATCATGGAACATCGTCAAAATCTGCAATACGTCATGGTCTGGGGCGGAATTTGCTGCGGCGGAATATGCGCCAGCGGCAAACACCCTTGGTTTTAGTGGATCAAGGGGTTCAAAATCAATCAAGAAGTCTACCGCTGCGACATTCTCGAGGTCGTAGTACTTCCGTGGGCCCAGCAGCACTTTGGCGACACGCATTGAATCTTTCAACAGAACTCTGCTCCGGCTCACAAAGCGAAATGGACGCAAGAATGGTGTAAAACTCATTTTCCGGGTGTCATCACATCTGCAGAAATGCTGCCCTACTCGCCGGATCTCAACCCAATGGACTACAGCGTGTGGTCGATTTTGGAGTGTGTACTGAAGACCAAAAAAATTTGGAGTCGCTGAAGCAAGCCCTGCGCCGGGAATGGGACCTATTAACGCCTGAAGAGCTGCTGCCCATTGCTATGTATCGCCGCCAAAGGAATTCCCTTCGAAACCGCTTAAATATATTATTACTAAATGATTACTATAATTCTTAAAACTTACATAACTGATCATTTTCCAATAATACTGAAAATACCCTTCAAGAAAAAATCCTCAGAAGTAACCAATCCTCTTGATTAATTTAAAAAATACACAGATAATGCAAACCTAAGTGAAAAACTTAAAAACATTTGCTGGGCACCTACATATGAAGCCCAAAAAGTGAGTGTAGGAGTTGTTTTTTTGTGAATCAACTGAATAAAGCAATAGAGGAGAGTATTGTAACAAAGAAAGTTCATCATAAAGAAAAAAAAAAGACATATATGGATTTCTAGTGCATTAATAAAGAGTATAAGATAAAAAGAAAGGCTCTATGCACTTTCACGAAGAAATCAGCAAAATTAAGTTTTGAAATCCAGATTTAACAGCTACAGAAACAAACTGAGGGTCCTACACAGGATCGCGAAAAAATAGTATTACAGTAACAGGATTGTACAAAGTGAAGGTAATTCAAAACAACTATGGAACGTAATAAATGAACTAAGTAATAACGAAAAGAAAAAAAACTATAATTAACGAGGTAGGACTAGAGGATAATACGATAGTAACAGATCCCGCCATTATGAGCAACGAATACAACAAATATTATGGAAATGTAGGAAGGAGTCTCGCTAACAAGATAATAAAACCCTCGACGCATCCACTACGGCATATTAATCAAAATACACTATTCATGGAACCAACTAATAAACATGAAGTAGAGGCAATTATAAAAACATTAAAAAAATAATAAAACACCTGGATTGGACGGGCTGAGGGCAGAAACCTTAAAATGTATTTCTTGTCACATCTGTGAATCAGTTGGCTACCTCATTAATCAAAGCATCTCAATGGGAAAATGGCCTAAAAGTCTCAAAGAAGCAATAATAAGGCCCCTATTCAAAAGCGGAGATAAGACTAAAATGGTGAACTATAGACCCGTATCAGTAATTTCAAACGAGGCAAAGATTTTCGAAAAAATTATCAAACAGAGATTGGAGAGATATGTGTTAGATAAAAATATTATCTCAAATAGACAGTTTGGATTTCAGCCAAACAAGTCCACTGAGGATGCGATTTCTCTGCTTGTATCAAACATTTATGAGGCTTTAGATAGGAATAAGCCAACTCTGTGCGTGTTTTTGGACTTAGCAAAAGCCTTCGACACTGTAACCCACCCACAATTATTGGAGGCCTTGGAAGACATTGGTTTAAGGGGCAATGTGCTTAATCTGATAAAGAGTTATGTATCCAGCAGACAACAACATATCAAAATAGGAAATTGTATTAGTGACGCTTTCGTGGTTAAGTTTGGAGTCCCACAAGGAACCGTACTGGGACCTATATTATTCACTATTTATATGAATGGTCTACTTGAATTAGCCATGGGAAGATAATTAGTTTCGCAGACGATGCGGCCATTTTATATCAAGCTGATAGCTGGAAAGAACTCAGAGACCAAGCTGAAAACGACATGAAATCTATGAAAGATTGGATGGTTTATGAATTATTGACAATTAACTTCGAAAAGACCAAACATATCACATTCACTTGCTTAGATAGAAACTTACCAGACTATGAGACACTGAAAATTGATGAGAATTGTGTGATCAAAAGAACCGACTATATCAAATATTTGGGTGTTATTGTGGACAAACATTTGAGATGGGATAAGCATATAGAAAAACTCAGCAGGAATGTCAGGTGTTTAATCTATAAATTTAAGCTTCTGAAAACCATTCTAGACATAATCAACCTCAAAATGGTTTATCATGCTTTGGTGGGTTCACGATTGAACTATGGTATCATAGTGGGGTGGAGCAATGAACACACACCTTGAAAAAATTAGTATATACAGAAAAAAATCTTGAAAATAATCTCAAGGAGACCTCATACCTATCCGACAAATAATCTCTACACAGAAGCAAAGATCTTCGACATAAAGCAATCGTTTTATCGTTCCATTGTGGTATATCAATTCAAAAATAAATCAAATCTACGATCTCTAACACATCAATATAATACGAGGAAACATAGAACTTGGTACAGAACTCCATTTTCAACGAAGACAGTTGGCCAGCGCAGCTTTACTTATTTAGAACCGAGAATGTATCAGATTCTACCCAAAGATCTAACAGAACTTCATAATCTACGCCATTTCAAGAAAGGATTGAATGAATTTATTACACAGTACCCGAGAGATGAATTTGTCAAAATAATAGACATGCGAAAATAAATATTTGTGACACTGAATTATAGTACTTCCTTCTTATATTTTATATTATTTACATACCTTCATTAATACACCATTTTAGCTGTACACACTTGTTAATATAACTAGTATTTGTACATTTTTGTCTACATTTGTCTATACCTTATCTTCATTTTATCTATACACTGTTTTTAAAATAAAATTAGTATTTATATAACAAACCAATTCCTAAATCTCAACAACTCACGTACAGACAATATGCCTTAGTGAGGTTTTGCGGTTTATTGAAACTATATTTCTGAATATGTATTGGTTGATTTTTATAAAAACTGTACTTTTTCAATAAGTTATATATTATTATTATTATGTTATTATTATTTGTTGTTGTTTTGCTCAATTTCTTTTATTTAATAAAATTAAATGAAAAAAGTTTGTCCGAGGCTTTTCTTGTCACCCTGTACATATAAACCAGCGCACAAAAGCTCCCGACTAGCCTTGTTAATATTTGCAACGGTAATACATTTATTTATATATGACATACAATAACAGAAATGAACGTTTCACATTATGCAACATTAAAAGTTTTAAAATTTTACTTTCAATTACGCAAAAGTGCAAGGAATCAAAGAAGAGGTTCAACACTTCATCCAGTACGAAACCTTTCAGCTCTTTGTTGAATGAAATCTTAATGAATTGCGGGTATTCACCAAATATACAAAATGTAGGTTTGCATTTCTTTGTGTTCATGAGACGTTCCCACAGGTGAATAAAAGAAGAAATTTCATACAGGTAGACTCCCTGCATGAATACACACCCACGCTGTTTGACGAAATATTGTGGCAAAAATTTGTTCCCAAGATAAATTAAGGTGGTCTGCATTAACAATGCTGCAGGGGTCCCAATTTATGATCGAGTGTCGCAGCGATTCCAGAATATCTTTTCGGAAATGTCAATGCATGTCGACAGCAATTACGTTGACATTCAATGTACAATATTTCTTGTTTAACTATTCTTCAAAGAAACTCATTATCGTCAGTGATTGTTGAAAAAATGGTAAAACACTACGTGAAGTCCTAAGTTCCTCTGAAATTTCAAAATCTATAAAATAAGTAGCTGTCCCGGCAAACGTTGTTTTGCCATATAAATAATTTTTAAGTAATTTCTAGTGTAGACAAAAAATAGCTTATTGTAAGTGTGTAAGAATGTGGTATATGCGTGAAATAGGCATGAAGCGCTGTGAACGATGAGAGAATATAAAAATAACAAAAGGCAAACATTATTTTTAAGTTATTATAATTTATTCCTTAAAATTATATATCATTAATTAATCAATTACGAACGATTACAAACAAACAATATCAATATCTTAATGCTATAGCGTGAACAATAGTTTTTGTTAGTCCATCTTTAGCTAACACAAACAAACTGAATGGTTTACCCACTCGAGAGCATGTCACGTATAATTGTCCGTGTGAAAAACATGGTGTTCTCAAATCTAAGCCACAAATAGACATCGTTTGACCTTGGGATTTGTTGATTGTCATTGCATATGCCAATCTAATCGGAAACTGAATACGTTTGAATAGAATTGGCACATCTGTAGGTATAATAGGAATCCGTGGTATTAATATATTTTCACCTCGAAACTTGCCATTTAAAATGCTGGCTTCGATCACGTTTTTCATTAATTTTTGAATGTTATCGACCAGGGATGAAAAATGATTGAACAACTAAAATGGCTTTTAAAAAATAGGGGTTGGTGATAAAAGAGTAAAAATTTAGGGTTGTATGTATTTTTTAATGCGACATAATAAAAAAAATAAAGAAATTAAAAAAATGTCTAAAAATTAAAGAAAAATGTTGAGGCTGGACAACGCTTATCACTAAGGGGTATGAAAAACATATGTTGGCCGATTCTCAGACCTACTCAATATGCTCACAAAATTTCATGAGAATGGGTCAAGCCGTTTCGGAGGAGTACGGGAACGAACATTGTGACACGAGAATTTTATATATAAGAAGAAGCTACATATGATTAATAAAAACCGAATTCTTTGTTATCTCATAATAAAGCCAGAGTTTCTGAAAATATTGAACTGTTCTTCTAAAGAAAATCTCATGCAAGGAAAATAGATGGTTAAGAGGCGCTATTCTTCACCCTTGGATCTGTATCGTTGCATATTGGCCAGAAGAGATGTGGTTCAGCAAGTTTGCGCTACATGCCATACGAATGATGCTACGCTAGCTTTGCTGAGGGAAGGGCATGACGATAGAATATTCAATTGAATCAGTCTCTACTTGGTGAAAATCCATATTAAATAATATTTAAATAAGGTTATACTGATTTTTACAAATTTTTATTGTTATGTTTACAACAATCGTTTCGCTATCACAGTAGCATCATCAGGCAAATAACATTTTGAATAACTAAGCTTATTTCCGAAATCCGTTGCTATTTATATTACAGTAAGTACAATAAATTTTTATTGAGTTCTAAAACTCAAAAGAGGGTTTCTGCTTATTTGAATATATTTAACAGAGGTGAGTTATTCAAATATATTTAAAATAAAATAGAAAGGCCTTTTACTTGATAGAAGAAATATAACAAAATTTGAATATTAAAACAAATTGAAATATGTTTATCTTCTACAATTTTAATTTCAAAAAAATTTTTATTCAAAAAACTTTTAGAAATAAATTTATGTCTACACAAGCACCGCTTACATTTAATAGACGTATATAATCAAAACTCAATATATAAATGTCAAATGGAATAAATAACCCAACAGATATACGAAAGTAATCAAAAATTAATAAATAAATATTTAAAGGAGACAAAATTTTGTTTCTGGTCTTACCTTTAAGAACACCAATTGTTTTTTAAAAACATGAACACACTTAAAGGACTCAAAGAATATAATTTATTTGAAATATTTAATATATTTAAATATTCGAATAAATTATTTCAAAAATCTCTAAAAAAATTTGCACTATATCTTCGAAAAACAAATATAATTCTAGACAATCCCGTCTTCAGTCCTCTTTTAATATTCCAAATATCAAAATCAAAAACTTAACCTATATCTCTCACGTGTTAAAAGACTTAAGCTTCGAAATACAGATCAACTTTATAATTCAAGATTGATAAAAAAGGCCTTTCTATTTTATTTTATATATAATATATAATTATAATTTGGCTTCAAAAAATCTCATTATAGAATGTCAATGAATTTAAATAAAGCTTAATAACTCACACTGTTCTTTGATTTTGTTAGAACAAAGATCAATCTTGAATTATATAGTTGATCTGTATTTCGAAGCTTAAGTCTTTTAACACGTGAGAGATATAGGTTAAGTTTTTGATTTTGATATTTGGAATATTAAAAGAGGACTGAAGACGGGATTGTCTAGAATTATATTTGTTTTTTGAAGATATAGTGCACATTTTTTTAGAGATTTTTGAAATAATTTATTCGAATATTTAAATATATTAAATATTTCAAATATTCTTTGAGAATCTACGTTAAGTGTGTTCATGTTTTTAAAAGACAATTGGTGTTCTTAAAGGTAAGACCAGAAACAAAATTTTGTCTCCTTTAAATATTTATTAATTAATTTTAATTACTTTCGTATATCTGTTGGGTTATTTATTCCATTTGACATTATATATTGAGTTTTGATTATATACGTCTATTAAATGTAAGCGGTGCTTGTGTAGACATAAATTTATTTCTAAAAGTTTTTTGAATAAAAATTTTTTATGAAATTAAAATTGTAGAAGATGAACATATTTCAATTTGTTTTAATATTCAAATCAAATATATTTGTTCGTTAAGTAATATTCCATTTTTATTATGTTTATTTATCTCTAAGGATTCTAACAGATTTAAGGCATAACTTTTACTTTCTATATGTAGAATTTCAAAATGATGGTTGAAAGTATGTCCTGATTCTAACAAATGGTTGGAATATGTAGAACTACTTTTATTGTTGAGGAAACTCTTCAATTGTTCACAAACTCTATGTCGGAAAGTTATTCCATTCTGTCCTATGTAAACTTTAGGGAATCACCGCAGGTTAACTTATAAACCCCCGATTTATCATCTTTATGTGTACAGTCTTTATTATTTTCAATAAATTTACCCAAGTTTGAATAGGTTTTAAATGAAGTTCTTAAATTATATTTATTTTTGAGGTATGTAGCAATTTTCTCAGAAATACCTTTAGTGTATTTTAAGGAAATGTATTTAAAACTTTCTTTTATATTAAGAAACACCATATTTAATGGTATTTTATTATTTTTCTTCATCAACAATTTGTCTATCAACTTAGGAGCATAGTCATTATTAATAGCTATTTGTTTAATCATGTTAAGTTCTGAAATATAATTTTCTCGATTCATGGGAATATTAACTAATCTATGGATCATAAAATTGAATTCTGATAATTTTTGATTCAAAGGATGATTTGATTTATTGTGTATAATAGAATCCGTATAGGTTGGTTTGTGAAATATTGAAAAATCATGTGAATTATTTATTCGAGTAACAGTTAGATCAAGAAAATTATTAGAATTATTATGTTCGGTTTAGATAGTGAATTTAATTGAAGGATGTATTTCATTGATGAATAAAAAGAATTTTTTTAAAAGTGTGTCTGTACCTGTGAAGTAACAGAAAATATCGTCTACATATCTATACCAATAGAAGAATAAGAAATACTTTTTACATTGGTATAGATATGTTAGCACAAGGACCATCTGTATAAAGAATGTTTACGAAACTAAATAATTATATATTATGAATGAAATAAAATAAATGGAGGTTTAGACTTGATAGAAGGTATATAAAATTATTTAAATATTTTAATATTTACATATATATTCTGTTAGCCTTCAACATGCTTATATGAAATTAATTTAAATCCTGAAGTTATAATATTGAATATAATTTTTTTGAATTAAATATGTAGAAAGCTAACAGAAAATATCTGTAAATATCGAAATATTTAAATAATTTTATATACCTTCATCAAGTATAAACCCCCATTTATTTTATTTTTTTAAAAATTGGATTGATTGGGCGCGTAAGTTCGAACGGATCCGTGATGGATATTTGAACGATATTTGATTCCAATTTGATTGCATTGTTCAAGTTACAAAATAAACCAAGAATTAAGTTGATATGTAAAAACTGTGTTGATTTATTTGAAGTTGAAATCCTACCATTCGTAAAGAAAGACAGGTTTTCATATTATGATATAACCTTTACAAACCGAATAATTTCTTCTGAAGATTACATAATACTTATTTAAGTTTGAGTTCATTATTCTGCCTCATCAGGTATACAGGTAACGAATATAATTTTCGGAATACAGGATTCACCATGCGTTTACAAGAGAAGCTATTATTTCAGTCGCCCAGGCAAAAGAATAACTTCACCCTACGTTATAAATGGTGACTAATACTCAACTGTATGGCTGTTTGAATCTTCCCCCACTCTTTCGCACTCCCTAGCATTCTGCCACAAGCTTAACTCGGACTCTATATCGTCATCACGAAAATGTTAGAGTGAGGAAGTACGTCTGTTGAGAGGCTGTTTACGACATTCCTTAGCATATGAGAAATTCATATTTTGTTTCAATGCATGTATTTTTTAATTATATTTACAAGAATTTTCAGACAAATCATAATACGTTTTACTTAAGAAGCTACAACCTTGATGAAGTATCGAATCTAATATTTTCTGGTCATATATTAACAAAAACAAAGAGTGAAATGAAGGAATCCGAAGTATTAAATCTTTCGGAAGAATTTCTAATGGATTCAGAGTGGCTGAAGAACAATTAAAGAAGAGATGGAAAGCCTGAAAACTTTCTGAGCAATTTAATTTTTGTTAATGCCCTGATTTATATTAGATAATCCTCAATATCAATCTCAAAGACAGTGATTTCGGTGAAGAAATAAATCAATAATTCTAAATAAGACGCAAACTCTACAGATTCCACCTGAGGATGAAGAGGTTTATAAAATCAATAATGTTAATTCTAGCATGAAAGATTGAGACGTTTGTATCGAAATGAAAAATTATCCATTTTCACTTTTGAATTATATGCCGGGGGAGATGGAAGTAAAAGGAAGCCACCGATTGAATTATGAAACGTCGAACACTGGAGGCTCTTCAAATAAAAATAAACTTCGTTCTTCAACTGAAGGTGCAGAAGTAGTATACAAATACAGGTTGTTGCTGAATTCATGCGAATAATTTCGAGAAGTGTTACTTAAACAAAACAGCATATTTTTCAAATTCTCAAAGTGTGTTTTTATGTATTGGGTGTTTTATTTTAGGGTGATAGAACTTAAAATTGAAATGAACCACATTTAAATTGAGATTGAAGCCAATTTTTTTTTTATTTGAAAGATAATTTTATGACATTTACGTTTTTTAAATAATTTCCGGCATATGTCCACAACGACTAGCTCTGAGGAACCGCAATTTCTCAAAATAATGTTATCGCCAAATTTTTCTTTCAATAAATCAATTGTAACGGTAGCACCATGAGGTGTAGCGCCATCTTGTTGGAATCGAAACAGTTCTGGGTCGATATCATTCAAATTTTCAAACAAATAATCATTCGATCTGTAACGAGCACCATTCACTGTAACATTAGCTCCAGCATCGTTTTTAGAGAAATATGGACCGATGATGCCTCTAGCGTGTAAAACACGATGCAATGGAACCTGCAGAACTTCTTGTGAATTGTTTTCACTCCATATAGGGCAATTCTGCTTGTTTACATAGCCGTTCAACCAGAAATGAGCCTCATCACTAAACACAATTTTACGATAAAAAATTTTCCATGTGGTGGATGCACAAAGTCCAACTTGTTGTGAACGTCGACGAATAGACAAATCCGGATCATCATTAACACTATGACTTACATCAGGGATGTTTTCTTCTTTACGTACAGTAGAGTAGAGAAAATGTCCGAAATCTATCGATAGTTCGACGAATAAGCTGCCCTGACAGACGATTATGTGAACCATAAATTTCACGAAGTGCTCTATAAGTTTGGCGAATAGAACACTGATTTTGAAAATAAATTTCAACAATTTGTAAACATTGATGCGGAGTGAGTCTTTCCATGATAATTTGTCAATGCTTACTGAACAGAAATGTCAGAACAACATGGCTTCATCTTCTGTCAAATCACAGTTATCCCTATCAAAATTTCTATCACTCGAAAAAAACACCCGATACAAAAAAATGATAAAAAGAGGTTTTTTACTTGATGACAGGATTATTTAAAAATTTTAAATATCATACATATTTATTATGTTAACCTCCTACGAATTTCAATTTCAAGAAATTTTTTATTCAAAAACTTAGAATTAAATAAAATAAATATCTCAGAACACATTGTGCCACTTCAGTGGACATATAAAATTAAACACTTATCAAACAGTACCAAAGGAAATAAAAGAATTTAAAGAAATATAAATTATCAATTGAATCTACCGAATAAATACTTGAAGGGAACAAAATTTTGTTTCGTTCCTTGTTTTATTAAAACCAAATTTGTGTCCAAAAATTCAAACCATAACCTCAACAAAATTCCTAAAACATGCAGAACATCTTCAAAAAGCAATTTAAAAAAATTACAACGGAAACTCATCAGCCCTTCACATCTAAAAAATTAAAATAATTAACAAAATATATCTAACCATACAAACTTAGACATTTAATTAATTCAATTCGAAAATTTGATTTCGATTTTGAATCGAAACAGAATAAATCTGTATGATATATGAAATATTTAAATAATCATTTTATCAAGTAAAAAATCTCTTTTTATTATTTTATTGTATATACATTCTGTCAAGAAAGTACCGGGAATTATCGGTTTAAATCTGGCGGGGCAATGAGGCAGGTAAAATTTTTTTTCCTAGGTCGGTACCACTGTCCTTAATTACTATGCCAAGCTTGAGCGGGATATGTCAACTAGTGTGTTTGCAACAGCTGATTAAGTCAGTCGATGTCAGAGTGCGTGCCGATTTTTACTATGGGTGATTACGTTGAGACGATAACGCGCCTTCTCACCGAGCTACGATTGTGACTGACTTTCTCGCCAAAAACTCAACAAACGTGCTTCAGCAACCACCGTATTCGCCGGATTTGGCTCCCTGCGACTTTTTCCTCTTCCCAAAACTAAAATTGCCCCTTCGTGGCACCCGTTTTGAGTCGATTGAAGCCATAAAATAAAATTCGGCGCGAGAGCTAAAGTCCATCCCGGAAAGCGCCTATAAAAAATGTTTCGATAATTGGAAGTGCCGTTGGCATAGATGTATTGGAGCAAATGGAGCCTATTTTGAAGGCGACCCAATAAATTTTGACGATTAAATGTACAAATGTTGTTTTAATTGAAAATTCCCGGTACTTTCTTGACAGAGTAGTATAACAATTATATATTTTGGTTCACACTTATAACATATTTTCCTTTGGTTTTAAAGGAGTCCATAAAATACCTGTCAAATTTTGTGTAGTTTCTTTGGCGCACATAGAATACGTAGGAAGTTCACTTCAACATAGTGCTCATTCAGGTATCTGCATTCAGTTTGTATGGTATGATATATATTGTGTTTAATTATTTTGATTTTTTAAATGTGAAGTAGGGCTGATGAGTTTCTGTTGAATAATTCTAAAATGCTTTTTGAAGATGTTCTTCGTGTTTCAGGAATTTTTTTGAAGGAACTTATTTTGAGCAACTTATTTTTGAAGGAGTTCTTGAGGTTATATTTTGCATTTTTGGAAGGGAATTAGGTTTTAATAAAACAAGGAAGGAAACAAAATTTTGTCACCTTCAAGTATTTATTCAGTAGATTTAATTGATAATTTATATATTTTTTTTTGAATTCTTTCAATCCATTTGGTACTGTGTTTATTTCTATGTCTACCAAAGTAGCACAGTGTGTTCTTAGACAATTATTTACTCTTCTTAAATTGTGACAGTTTTTCCAAATTGATTTTGTTGAAAAAATGCAACAATTTCCAAGCGTTGTTGAAGCGTGTATTTTTTCATGAATAATAGGCATAATCTACTGAACACGAATGACATGAGAAATGTCAAAAATAACCTACAGTGTTGCCATTTTAACCATTTCAAACTGTATCATTTCTCTTGGAAAACCTGTTATGTATGCACCCTCAAATACGGCATAAAAGTTTTCTTTGGTGAGTGTCTAGTAGTGAACAGGTACTGTAATAATTTCTAAATACTTGTTTAAGTTACTAAATTATGGTTGATCTATCACTTTCAATCTGTGAACAAATAGACGGGACTTGAGAAATTCTTAACAATAAAGTCCACGTTCCCGCGATATAATAAGCAGCAATTTAATTGATATTCAGAACAAAAACCCATTTCACTGGCCTAGATTGACGGTAAATATGGAAAGCAGAAATGGAGTTAGTGACATCACACGATGCTGTAATTAAAACCGAAATACATTGCACAAAATGTATACTGGAAGGTTATTTAAAACGCAAGCATCTCATCCCGAAACGTCTTGAACTTTCGCGAAATAGGCAGCAGACATAACACAGATCGGATTCATTCCAACAATGCCATTTCCCAAATGCTAGACACTTGTCTACAGACTAGAATATGGCTGTAGTGCGGTGCTGCTAATTTCGTTGATGCATCTCAAATTAGGTTATCTCAGAACTTAGTTGTTGCATTTAAGATCCGCCTTACCACTGAGTTGTGTAGGTATTTACATGATGAAATTATACTAACCCTGTTTACGAGCCCCACTTGTTCATTCTGCTCTAACCGCTCAACAAACAAGAAGAAAATTACAACAGATATACAACCCTGGAATTCGGAATAATTGTTAGTGAAGAGATCCCTCACAATTAGGTCCATCAGGACATAAGGGGATTAGTGTACACGTTCGGATGTGCTTCAAGGGCATACTTAAGGAAATTACTTCGGAAATGGACCTCAAATGTTCCTCAAGGAATCGTAGGTAAGGAAGTCGTCAGCTTGTGAGTTTCGAACTGTTCGGTATTCCATTCATTAATAACTGTAATTAGACCGCTGCTCTGTTTGAAATTCGAATTTTAGGAACCATTGACAAACACAACGCAAAACATGAAGAAATGATAGGTTGGGAAGAAAAATCTATTATTTTTGCGTGAACTTCAAGACTTTATTTAACATGATTCCAGTTGCCCGATTTGAATCAAATATGCACCGTTTTGTTGCCATTTGTTGCCATTTCAGAGGAAGCTTCATAATGCCTCTCTCATAGAAGTCTTGGTTCTTATTGGCGAAAAAATCTAGTAATCGATTTTCTTATTGCCAATTTCTTATCACTCAGGAAGTTTTGCAATGCGAGAAAAAGATGATAATCGCTTAGGGCCAGGTCCGGAATATATGGTGGATGCATTAAAACTTCCTAACCAAGCTCACGAAGGTTTTGGTGAGTCACTACAGACGTGTGTAATCGGGTATTGCTCTTATGGAACAGAACACCTCTTTTGTTAAACAATTCTGGCCGTTTCTAGTCAATAGCTAGATTCAAGCCGTCCAGTTGTTGATAGTAGAGACACTAATTTAGTGTTCGGCCATATGAAAGCAACTAGTCTTTCAATGGCTCTCTGCGTTGTTTTGAGTTTGTTAGCACTTCTGCAAGTTTGAGTAGTGGTTTCTATAGTTCATATGCTAGGACCGGAAGAATGCAACTGTTAAAAACTTTTGATTTCACGTTTATAGTGATTTCGGGATTTCTGAGGATGTAGCTGAGTTTACCAGTAGCGGCCCAAGTCAAACGGACTCTTCTTTTAATTTCGGCTTGTTGGTTTTCTATTCCTCATTTCATTTGATGGCCTAGGTATACATAATACCGAAATCCTTCTACCGTTTGGTTATCTATCTGGATTTGTCCTTTTTCTGGGGTCAGGATTTAGGTGTTATTTAAGTTCATTATCAGGCCCACTCTCTCCTTACCTATGCTATCTTCAGCTCCTAAAGGATTTCCCTCAACTCGACCAAGTAACTGCCGATGAGCACAATATCATCTGCAAGGAGGAGGTGATTTAGATATCGACCATCGATCTTAAGGCTCCTGCGGTCCCAATTGATTTTTTTAAAAATATCCTCTAGGGTCAGTATGACAAGCTTCGGTGAAATGGTGTCTCCTCGCCTCATCCCTCTTCGAACAGGAATCCCACCACTGTATAAATTTTCTGCGACCTTCATTTGCAGCGTTGCTTTTTTAAATATGTACTCAAGAAGACTCTTGTATCTGGAATCTATCCTGGCGTTGTCCATTGCTTGAAATATGCCCATAGCTCGATGAAATCGAAAGATTTGTTGTAATCAATGAAGGCCAGATGGATATTCATATACTATACGTTGCATTTTTCGATTAGTATTCTGAGTTTGCTCGAGGGTGCCAAAACACTAACGAAAGCCCGCCTGTTCTGAAGGCTCATAGCTGTCAAATTTAGTGGTCAATCTGTAGGTTGTTATTTTTGTCAGGAATTTATATGGATGTGGAAAAAGACTTATTGGTCTATAATGCTCAATTATTATTATTACTGTTATTATTATTATTACTATTATTATATTATCCTAATACTTCTGAATCTTCTATTAAGATTCCTCAGAAACTTTTTCAGCATGTGCGAGTAAGGAGTTCAGTTATGTTCTGGTTAGGCTTTGTTACTGCGATCTTACGCCACTTTAGGTCACAGCACTTTTAATTTTCGATCGAACATTGAAATGGTGGCGGAAACCCGTCACCATTTTTCTTTTCCACCTGAACAGGACTTGAACCCGCGACCTTTCGGTTACAAGCCCTTTGGTCTTACCACTGAGCCATCGGCACTCAATCTTGAATTTATCACCCTTTTTAATACAGTAGAACGACTTGGGCGTTGTTCCAGTTGTCAGGTATTGTTCCACTTTGTAAGCACTTATTTAGGAGAATATTTATGGAATTTAGAGTTGCTGCACTCCCCAGCTGTATCATTTCCTTGGTAATTGCATCTTCGCCTGGGGCTCGACCCTTTTTCGTTTGCGAGAGGGCGAGATTGATTTCGCCGTTGGAGATTTCTGGTAGTTCTTTCTGTAACCTTAATTGGACGTAAATCTGTCGGCTCTTCAGTTTTCGAGGAATATAATTTTCCATAAAATGTCTTGACTATTTGGGTCAGTTCTTTGCTTTTCTGTACCCTATCCCCGTTATTATTTTTCAATTGGTGTATTTGTTTTCTTCCAAATGAGTTGATAGTTCTCAAGACTTTCACATTCTTATTTTCTTCGATCACTGTTTTCATACGTTCTGTGTTCCTTTTAATTTTGTTTATTTCCGTGTTTTCTGTTGAATCCTTTTTTGCATTTCTCCGTTCGCCCATCAATTTTCTGGTCTGCGGTGATAACTTGTTGTTTTGTAGTTTTTCAATATAGTATACCAGTTTTGTAGCGGTTCGGATATCTGACTGGATTTTGAACTCAAGCTCATTAGTTCCAAGTGATGATAGTTCAGTTGTTGGCAGAAATTTTTTGCTTAGAATTTTTTGGTATTTATCTTTTTGTTGTTTTAATTCCGCTAGTGTTGGAAATTTGCGTGGACGCAATAACTTTCCACTTCACAACCTACTAATCCACATGGAAACTCAATGCTCGCGAATCTTCTGGAAATCGATAATTATAAAATTTGTTTCCTCACTCATACACACGGTATTTTTAGGATATAACTGGGTCTTGAACACCACGTTAGACAACCTCTGTGTATTTTCTGTGGATGAACGTAGAATGCGAATGGTAACCATTAAGAAAACATTTGAGTTCTATCATAGTTTTGAAAAGTCACGAGGTCGTTGAGTGTGATATAGATTTTTGTTTTTATTTGAAAGTGGACTAGACATATTTTTGAAATAGCTTTTCAAGGAGAGGTTGTTCTGAAGAATTCCTCATTTTTATGCTAGGCATTTTTGGAGCGGCTTTTGGTTTTCATAATGCCGTTATGAAACTGTTTCCACCAAATGTTTGTTGAGTAAGTTCGATCAATATTCTTTGGATTTTTTATATCCTTTTGATACTGTGTAATGAGTGGTAAGTCTATATGTCTACTGAAATTAAAACAGTGTTTTCTGAGGCATTTATTTGATTTGATTCAAAAATTTTTCAAGCAATTTCATAAATTTCAATTTGTAGCTAGCTATAACAAAATTACCTTGTTTGATATTCGAAAAATTTCTTATTGGATAAATTTCTTTGAAAATGTTGAAATCGTCTACACAGAGAAGAATACATACATATTTCAAGCAGCTTCTCATATCATTTATAGATACAAGAAACAATATAGGTCCCAAATGAGTGGAATTCCACTCAGATACACGATCTGAGTGCGATTAAGAATATGATCAGCTGAATCAAAAGCCTTATTTGAAGGTCTATATATTTGGCCATTAATAATATACACCCTGTTTATGACAGGTTGATAATTTAGGAATGATGACCAGGTAAATGGTAATACTTTAAATTATTATCAAAAAAAGATGTTTTTAATGAACAGGTGAAAAATATATTTCCCGAATTACTTTATTTAACTTTAACATCTAATATAAATTATAATTTTATAATAAACAATACTAATTTTATCATTATTTCAATAATTTAAATATTAAATAATTTATTTCAATAAAAAATAAAACTAAATAAAAATAATATTTATAAAATAATAAATTTTTACAAAATTTTAACAGTAGAAATTTTTAATCCCATTAATTATTTTAATATTTTTATATAGTTCCACTTTCTATTATATTGAATTTATCATTCAATGAGTCTACAGTGCCTGCTCTTTGGAGAAAAGCTTGCATCACACCAGTATTCAAGGCAGGTAGTAAGCTGGACCCTAATAACTATCGCCCTATCAGTCTTACACCGGTTGTATGCAGAATAATGGAATCTTTCATTGATGAGAAAATTCGTAATTTTACCAATGAACATAAATTGGTTCCAAAACAGCAACATGGCTTCGTCAAGGGTAAATCAACCATGACGAATCTACTGGGGTGCATCAACAGCTGGACTGCGGCTTTAGACAGGGGGGAGGCGATGGACGTTATTTATTTGGACTTTTCCAAGGTCTTTGATCGGGTGCCTAGGCAGAGGTTGTTTCATAAATTGGAACATTGTGGGATGGGGGAAAACTTCTCCTTTGGATAAAATCCTTTTTGTCTGACCGAGAGTTCTGCGTTCGCATCGGGAGTTCTTTTTCGACAGACAGAACAGTACAGAACGGCGTACCCCAGGGATCTCTTCTTGGGCCGCTGTTGTTTATATTATATGCCAGTGACTTATCTCGTCACATCCGGTCTGACTGTGCTTTTTATGCCGACGACACGAAGATTTTTAATTACTCCACCCAACACAGAACTCTACAGGAAGATCTGGATTCAATATCTCAATGGTGCTCGGACTGGCTTTTGCCACTGAAAATAGATAAATGTGTTGTTTTGCATCTCGGGGGCAATCATTTGCGTAGGACATATATGCTGGGTGAGCATCTATTGGACACTGTATGATCCCATAACGATCTTGGTATGACCGTTTGTGAGAATTTGTCGTGGTCAGAGCATATTACGAAAATTGTGAAAAAGGCGAATAGCAGGCTCTTCATGTTAAAGAAATCGTTCCGAAAAATATCATTGAAATCATGGATACGATTATACTCCAGTTACGTAAGACCATTGTTGGAATATTGCGGGCCTGTGTGGAATGCTGATTTAGTGCGTGATCAACAGTGCTTGGAAAAACTACAACGGAAGGCAACGCGACTTTGGTTTCGAGGTGCACGACCAAGCTATGAGGAAAGATTATGTATGGTGGGTCTCAGCACCTTCGAAAGGCGCAGGCTACGAGGAGACTTGATTATCACTGAGGGACATATATAGTGTAGGCTCTGACACTCGTTTGAGAGGTCACCATTTAAAACTTAAGAAGGAAAACTTTTCTGTCAGGTGCCGCAAGAATTGTTTAGTGAATCGCGTGTTCACAGTGTGGAATTCCCTACCTGCGGGAATTGTCGGTGCGAGTTCGGTTGGAGTGTTTAAGAGTGGATTGGACGGGTGGTTTGGCTGAGACATTAATGAAAATTTGTTTTTTTTTTTTTTTGGCTTAGTTTGCTATCGGATTTTTTTATTGGACATTTAATGAGGTATGTTTACTACTGAGGCAACAAATTTTGTTAATTTTAGGGTTTATGGGTTCGCCCCTCCCTTTGTTTGTGTATTAATAATAATAAATTTTGCAGTCAAAAAAAATTTCTGATTACATCCATAGTTCGATTGCTTCTGGCAATCGGTAGAGAACATTCAGCAACTACTATTTCCTCAACTGTTTTCACTTTTCTCTGAAGACTATTGAAAATAATAACAATGCACGGGGTGTTGTATAAAAAAGGTCACCCGTATGTTGAAAAATTTTTTTTGGGAATACCCTCTTTATTAGAAAAAAGTTTTCAGAGGTGCAGAAATAAAGATACAAGGAGCTTGCTTTCGAATGAAATTTCTAAGATTTTCTAAGATGTCTGGTTCGGCATCTGTGAAACCGCAACGCACTATTGCATGATCACTTTTCATGGCGATATTACGAACGAGAAAATTCGAAGTTGAAGATAGATTTAATTTGGTTAATTTACATGTTGCTTGTTAGTGGGGCACCCCGTAAAACCCTGTTACCGATTTTGTAAATGAGTATGATATCAGTCCCAGTTCCACTTATCTGTTAAAGTTATGGCCCTACGCGATCCTTTGACCTCTTGTCTTCGTTTTCCACACTGGAGCGTAACATGGAGGAGCGCAGTAACGAAATTCTCTTTGAAATTACTGTAATTTCTCAAACTATCTAATGTAATAAAAAAAATCAAGACAAGATCAGTGGATCTCACCGTAACTCGATTAGATCCTAGCTGCATCCGCTAATCTAATTTATTTTGCGGCAGAGGAAAGCCAACTAAGCCATGTTTGCAAAAACTAAATGACTGGTTTGTGTCCCGCAAGTGTAATCATTCTTTGGTGGAACCCTTTGTAATTTTTCCGTTGGAACAAAGTGACTGAGACAACATTTCAAATGGTAGTTCTCGTTTCTGTTCCGTAATGGCTGGAATATCTTCGCAATCAGAACCAAAGTTGATCGGATTATCGTCTAAAAGGTTTCGGTGTTCACAGAGGAACGTTAATTCGATGAATTCGGTCTTCACGAGAGATAATATGAACAACAAATACTGAAAGAACTTATCTGTGATTGCGAATTTCGATTCGGTAATGCGGGATAATTTAAAACAACAGAGATACGACCGGAAGATATTTCTGTTTATTATTTTTCACGAGATGCCCCAGGATTCAGGCAATAAAAAAACTTCCCGGACTTACTGAAATCTTAACAAGCTACGCTTAGAAATGCCCAGCGTAGGGAGAAAAAATTGAATAAGTAGATGGACAAATTACGACGAGCAACAATATTTATGTAAATTTGAGTACACAGCATATTGTAAAGAGTCTTTCATTAAGAATCATAGGATTTTAACTTCAAATTAAACAACAAAGGTTTGATACATCAATTTAATTCTTCCTTTATGCAAATGGAGTTATGTTCGGAGTAAGATATCGATCAAATGTCCACTTCGGCTTCATTGACACTGACTTACCTGATCGCTCTAATTTATGATCAATATGTGCAATAAGTCCGTTGACTTGACAAACAAGCAAGTAGCATCAGCCGTATGGCATATAACTCCATATTGTTGGAACTACATCTCTTCTATATTGATGTTCTCAAGTTCTGGCCACAGAAATTCGAGTAACATGGTTCTAGACTAGTAGCAATGCACTAGTTTTTCGAAATTGAAAGGAATTTCGTGTATTCTGCGTTGTCCTCCCATCAATAACAGCCATTTTTCTTATTAACAAAGCCATTCGGAACAGTGCTTTATTTTTTTACTAAAATCGTGTTCCAAATGCTCAACGGCCTAGTCAGAAAACTCTCGAAGCCAATCTGTGATCCCAGATTATTAAGCAATATTCTCCAAGTTAACGTCTGAGGAAGCCCTAAGTGTTGCGAGCATTGTAAAACGACAAACTTGGCTCAGTGACAACACTGGCTGCTGCAGCTCCAATGTTCTTCTAACTTCGGTCGTTTCTTAGTCTTTTTAGTAGCTTATTGTCTCGTTAAGTTAACTCACACTTGCTGTGTGTGTGCAGAGGCATTATCATGCATGAGACTAATATCTTGTACCAGACAATTTCTGCACACAAGCACCACAGATTCGAACATTTTTTTATAAACTAACTGACAAAGAAACTGCCAGAAACACCCAGAAGGAGCTGTTTTAATTTAAAATTTTCCCTGGTAAAACATAGATAGTATAGCAAGGAGTAAATGATTGAAATTTGAAAAAAAAACGAAGGGTTTACAATTTTTTTTAATAAATTTGTTGATAATGTGTTTGTCCACCGCGATTATCTACACACTCCCCAACACGTCTTGGCATTGATGCAATAAGATGGTCTATTTCTTCTTGAGGGATACTATCCCAAGCTACCTGTAGTCCATATCTCAGAGCCGCCAAAGTCAGTGAGTGCTGGGGTAAATTTCCAAGCCTTCTACCCATGATGTCCCAAACATGCTCTATGTGCGAAAGATCGGAGGATCTAGGCGGTCATGGCAAAAGATTCACATGGGTCACTTCAAAAAAATTTAAACTAACTCTGGCAACATGAGGTCGAGCATTATCTTGCTGAAATATTGTATTCTCGAGCCGGTTAAGATAAGGGAGAATACATGACTCCACTATTTCTTGGAGGTAACGCAGCGCTGTCATTTTACCTCGAATAAAGACTAAAGGTGACCTACTTGCATGTATAATAGCACCCCATACCATAACTGCGTACTGTCCGGTGTACATGACGCTCAATATCAAACTGAGGTTCACGTATTTCTCTCCGACGTCGTCTAACACTTCTTCGGACAACATGTGCACCCAAGGAGAATCGAGATTCATCAGAAAAGACGACCTGATGCCATTCCACATTCCAATGTTGACGTTCTCTGCACCACTTTAATCCTTATCGGCGATGCTCAACCGTCAGAGGTAACACAAGATGGGGTCGATAATGCTGCAGTCCAAAAGACCTTATCCGGTGGTAAATCCTTCGGACAGTTACAGGATGACCCTTCCCTTCTGTCTCTGTACCTTGTCGTGGTGGGGGAGCTTGTCATAACGAGTGACCTAGTTTCATTTATGAAATGGAGGATATGGTTATGATGCATAAAGCAGATGACTCGCAATCCAAACTTCCACACTTTCTTTCTTGCATAATACCATTCCATCATGTTGTCGCACTTCATCCTTTTCCTACCGCAAGGCTTGGAATCGTACGGGGAAGCTGGCTTTGATTGACGACCAGAATCTGCAACCCTGCGATCGATTAGAGTTTTGTAATCCTTTCATTGGCGAAGTCTCTCTTCGTCCTCTTATCCGCTGAAGGATCTTAAATGGTTTCTGAAGGAAAAAGGGAGACTACTAGTTGCTGGACTTGGGAGATTCGCTCTGCTCGCCCCCAAATTTGGCTCCATTTTTAGATCCCTAAGCTCCCGCTCCAGGGTCCTGATTTATCCGTGACAAAGGGAGACTACGATGTTTTGAACAAATTGGTGGCCTTGGAAATTCGCTCTGCCCACCCCTAACTTCGGCCCCATTCATGGATCCTTAAGCTTATCTTATCCGCTGCGGGGTCGGAAGTGGTCCGTTAGAGGGAAAGGGAGACTACGACGTTTCGACGAGGTTTGAGGGTTCTGGAAGATGAGTTCTGCTCTCCCCCAACTCTGGCGTCATTTTGATCCTAAAGTCAATCCTTTCGATGCTTCAGAGCCTCGCTTTTAGCAGTAAACAGCAACAGCGGCCCTGTTGAGCGGGTGGTCTATGCTGGGAAACTGTTATTTGTGTTGATTCGTTGCTTCAATCTTTCATAACCATACAGACACTCTGCTCAAATGACTGAGTGTTGGGATCGGCACGGCGATCCTTCTATTGGAAGGGCGGAGGTGACTTGTGGGGATCCCCCACCTAGTTATGCTGGCGAAAAGTTCCCTATAAAACTTCCTTCAAAATTCCTATCTTTCTCTTTCAGCTTATCGGGGGTCTGCTGGAGTGTCAAAACTTGAGCAGAAACCCGGGATAACGGTGATGACAATGGTAATTTAATGTTATAAGAGAGCTCTGCTCACATTTTAACTTGTACAATTCTGAGTTACAGGATGGCCTTGTTCACCTAACCACTCATCAGCAAAATATCGAATTGTCGCAAATCGGTGTATAATATCCATAAGGCTTAGACGTCGATCTTGAACATCATTTGTACCCCCTCGACGTCCGGTGCCTACTCTTCTTCGATTTTGGGCATTATCAAACCACGCTTGACAACATCTCATAACAGTAGTTAGACTTCTGTTCGAACGGTAAGCGATTTCTCGAATGACAACCGCGTTTCCCGTAGACCAATAATTCTACCTCTTTCAGATTCACTTAGTTGGCGATAAATTCTTTGGATCTCCCCGAACGGCTGGTTTGTTGTAAAATTTAAGAAATTTGCAAAAAACGACTACATTTTTAATATTCCATTCATTCCATTCCATTGCATTCTTGTCTAGAATCTGGACAGAAACCAAACCGAAATTCTTCCGTAAATAAAATGTCCTATTGAATCTGGTTACACATCATATATCCTTGGGACCTATTCCAGTCGAATGGCAATTGCTTTGGTTTAAAAGTTAACACCTCCATTATATTAACTTCCATTAATCTCCTGTAGGTGGCATGTTTCGGAATACGGATATTATGAATCCATAGGAATTATTTCTTAGTAATATTTACAATGCTTCTTCTTTGTGCTATTAATTGAAGATATTGGTCCATTTAAGGGGTTGCCATCCTTAATCTATCAGGATGTCTCGCCATTATCAACTCCACCCATTCCTTTTTTCATTTCTAAAACTCGTAACGTATCGTTTTGTGCTAAGTGATGTCTTGGTACATTTTTAATATTAATTCGTAGATATTTTCAATGCACAACAGCAAAACACCAACACATAGATTTAACAATTTTTTATCTTTGACATCATTCCAGACATTTTTTCTATATTATTATGTTTTTCTTCATCGAAACAATTGGGGGGCCATATTAAAGTGTTCCTCATTATGACATGGACATGATTTGTAAAAAATATATATGCAACACTACTCAACTCTGAAACTGAAAAGTGTTAATTTCCGAGTAGTCATATCCTAAGATTTTAAACTCGTTCCATAGTTATTTAGATATTTAGATTTTCTACCTAACATAGTTAGCTGCAAAATCCTAGTAATGATGAACCAACTCTAATTTCTTGAGTTTTATTGCTTTTCATTGCCCATAAAATAGTTGATATATTGTTGGTGTCATTAAATCAACAAGATATTTTTTAAACATAGCATGGATATCAGTTAAGGATCAAATATCCCAATATTTCAAGCAGTCTAATGCGCAGGACATTTGCTCTTGCACCTAGTATAGTATTTGAGTGTACTACTCTGTCAAGAAAGTACCGGGAATTTTCAATTAAAACAACATTTTTACATTTAATCGTCAAAATTTATTGGGTCGCCTTCAAAATAGGCCCCATTTGCTCCAATACATCTATGCCAACGGCACTTCCAATTATCGAAACATTTTTTATAGGCGCTTTCCGGGATGGACTTTAGCTCTCGCGCCGAATTTTGTTTTATGGCTTCAATCGACTCAAAACGGGTGCCACGAAGGGGCAATTTTAGTTCTGGGAAGAGGAAAAAGTCGCAGGGAGCCAAATCCGGCGAATACGGTGGTTGCTGAAGCACGTTTGTTGAGTTTTTGGCGAGAAAGTCAGTCACAATCGTAGCTCGGTGAGAAGGCGCGTTATCGTCATGCAAAATCCATGAGTTGTTCGCCCACAAATTTGGCCGCTTCTTACGGATACGCTCACGCAAACGTTTCATAACGCCTAGGTAATACTCCTTGTTTACCGTCTGACCCTCTGGAACGAATTCGTAGTGCACCACGCCACGGATATCGAAGAAAACAATGAGCATCACCTTCATTTTCGAGCGGCTTTGGCGTGGTTTTTTCGGTTTCGGCTCATTTTTTGCCACCCATTCCGATGATTGCTGGCTTGTTTGCATATCGTACTCGTAGACCCAGGTCTCATCACCAGTTATAATGCGTTCCGTGAATGTAGAATCGGAATTACAGCGATCCAGCATGTCTGAAGCAACCTGTTCGCGATGACGTTTTTGAAGAAAATTCAGGTCTTTCGGTACGAGTCGTGCGGCCACCTTTCTCATGCCCAAAATATCAATCAAAATCGTACGTGCGGACTCGTGGGATATCTTAAGATCATGTGCTATCTCTCTCAAGCTGGTACGACGGTTTTCCAGCACCCTTTCCTTAATTTTATCGACGTTATCTTCGATCGAAGCCGTCGATGGGCGACCACTTCACGACCGTCCTTGAAGGCTCTGTACCACTGATATGCACGAGTTTTCGATAGAGCATTATCACCAAAGGCCTTTTGCAACATTTTCAATGCATCGGCACACGAAAATTCATTTGCAACACAAAACTTTGAACAAATTCTTTGCTCAACGTAATCACCCATAGTAAAAATCGGCACGCACTCTGACATCGACTGACTTAATCAGCTGTTGCAAACACACTAGTTGACAGATCCCGCTCAAGCTTGGCATAGTAATTAAGGACAGTGGTACCACCTTAGGAAAAAAAAATTTTACCTGCCTCATTGTCCCGCCAGATTTAAATCGATAATTCCCGGTACTTTCTTGACAGAATGTATAATCTATACAGGTATGGAAAAAACAGTCGGAAACATAGGAAATTCAGTGTTTATCAAGAATGCAGTGGAGCAATGGAAGAATCAAAACCTCAGCGCGATGCGATGACGAATAAATGATTGTCCTCTCTAATGGCAGTGCGCAGTATTGAGGCTTCGATCGAAAGGCATTCTGCTTTCACTCTCCACTACTATTGAGAGAGATCACTCATTCGTTCGTCATCGCATCGCGCTGAGTTTTTGATTCTTCCACTGTTCCACTGCATTCTTGAATAACATTGAATTTCCCATGTTTCCGACCTTCTTTTCCATAGCTGTATACCATTGTTGCTTCTCAAAGAACTGAGATGGTTTAGGAAAAAAGAGTAATCACAAAACGACTTCCATATTACTTTGCCAGACTGAACCAGATAACTGAAACTCAGTCTCTTCTTGTCAGTCACACCAACAGCCCCACAATGGAAGAAGTCTCTAAGTAAGTTCCTTCAATCTCCCTTATATATATGATTATATATCACATACTGTTCACTCTATTTACATATTGGTTATATCTTAGGGAATGGATTGCAACGTTGATTTCGAAATACACAGGGTACTATTATATATTGGTAATATTTATAACCGTCACTTTACTGTCTGGGCAATTTCGATTTTATCATTTCATTCATTTCCAGTGAATTAATTGGAAATTTTTTTCTTCTCTTTCTTGTTGGTATCTTCCAAAGGTTTCTCGTTTGTGTTAAAGATAAACCAATTAACAAAAACAATAAATTTCACTGTATTGATTCGATTGCCTCCAAACAATGCCATCTTACATAAAGCGTGGACATTCAACAACTAATGCCTGCTGCAATTCATCCAGCCAGCTCCATTTCGTTCGTGATCCTGTCTGTTGAAACGTCCCTTTATTGTGGAGTAAGTTTCAAGTTTTTTTGTTATTATCGTTCCAGAACAACGGATGATAAATCTCTCAGTGTTGGAGCTTCTGCTCTCCTGTCATATTAGGATGATGTATTTTCAGACTTCATGCAATGATTTATCGGATTTGATCCTCATGAGCTTTCGAAATAGAGAGAGTTGTTCAGTATTGGTTCCAAACTCCACTAGTCTGGTCCATATCAAAATCGATATATTAGCTTCACTTAATGGCGCTGCATTTATAAATCAAAAGGCGTTCGTTTGTCGATGTAGCAGCTGTTTTCTTAGAGCTCCTTATCATTTAAACAATCTATCTCCGTTGTTTCGGGACGAAATCGTGACAAGCACGTTGTCTAGGCATCCCTATTCACATATCGCCGTCCAAATTGTCTGCTACGTCAGTCAATTTTCTGAAAATTCCTGAAGCTGTCTTTTCAAAGGCTACGAAGACAATGATGTATCTCAACCATAAAGCTGAGACAGATTTGAGAGTGATAAGGCACCAAATGAAATAATGAAATAAACAGGGAATAGTCGGAAATAAAACGCTCTTGTTTTTCAAATCAGACTAACCAAAACTGACAATAACGGATATAATTATTAATGAAACGAATCACATAATTTCTTTAAGTTAATATGGATGAAATTTTTGAAATGGTTAATATCAGGAATTTTCATATTCAGGCAGAAGGCGACCAAATCATAAATCTTTTGCAATTTCGTAGTAAAAATCTGGGTGGTCTTTCGGAACAAGTGACACCTAATGAAGATGAAATTTTGGTTCATGTAGATGAAAATCCTGAACTGAACTTTCGTTAACTGGTAGCAGCAACAGGAGTCAATTATTTGAATTTCAAAAAAAGAAAAGCTGCAGCCTTATCATATCACTCCGGATCAAAATTTGCTTTCAAAAAATCTGCCAAGACGGTTACAGATCTGCCAACGTATTTTAAAGAAGCATAGTGATGACCAAAATTTTATTGAGAAAATTATGTTCGCCGATAAAGCGACTTTCACCAGACGTTGGGTATTTAATAGAAGAAATGTGGGAAGAAAAAACCCACATGATGCTGAAGAAAGAGATTTTCAGCATGAGTTTAAATTGAATATTTGGTGTTGCATTATACGCAACCAACTGCTCCGGTCATATGTTTTTCCTCCCAATTTAAATGGAGATTCTTATCTATTTTTTTTGCAAAATACTTTAAGTGATATTTTGGTCGAATTGTTACTTGGTGTAAGAAGGAAAATGTGATATATGCAGGATGGAGCTCCAACCCATTGACAAGTGACATATTTCATCGATGGATCTGTACAGGAAGTGATTTCGAATGGCCAGCAGATGTCCTGATTATAACTTGTCGTTTTTCATGTTTAGGGATATATGAAATTCTTATTTTATGTCCATGAAATTCCCTAGACGAACTCTGGGGAATACAAAATCGGCTAATTTTATAAAGGGACAGAATGATATTTTCTTTGACATCCCGAAACCTTTTGTTACAATAATTAGAAAAGGCATTGGGGACCACGTTGAACATTTACTTCTAGTTTTTGTTTCATGTTAAATTGTTTTTAATTCTTCTCTACAATTGAAACAGAAGCTTCACGTAACAATATTCTTTACTGTCTGTTATTTGAAATGCCTTTCTGAGACAATGAACTCTTCAATTGTGTTTTTCTCAAAAACAGGCGAAATTATAGTTTTCAAAGAAGAGTACCAATATTACCTAAAAATTATTTTTACATGGTATTATCACCACCAAGTTTCGTCAGTGAAAGCTACCACCTATTTTCATCTTAAAGTGAATTAATACATAATAATACTTCTCCTCCAAAGTTACTCCTCTGTGCCAATTTTAATAACAACTGCGAAATGAACAGTGAAATTATTAGCGAAAGAAAAATTCAGCATCAATACAGCCCTGTATCTTTTTCCATAGCAATATTTCATTAAGGCATATTTGGTCCAATCGCTAGATTTTGGTCCAAATAACCTGTTGTTAACCTATGACCTAATAATTATTATCCATCCTGTATATTCATGGAAGGTTTCAGTTTGTGTAGAACATCGAAATGTGGAAAATCCACAGCTTTAACTGCGGGCTCCTGATAATTTTTGTAGACCTCCATTGATTCCAGGATATATATATATATATATATATATATATATAGTCCATCTAGGAAGTATACGGAATTTATTATTTTTCATTATTTTAATATACTTCTTTTTTGCAACATTCTAAGACAAAAGTAATGTATAAAATAGGTTTTGCATATAGTAGTCGGCCATGGCCAAAGTTGCATGGCAACACTATTTGTCAAATTGTGTTGATTTTCAACAGAATACAATTTATGAAATAATGTCGCAACTAGGAAAAAGAAAACAGGTAGAGTATTTGTATGAAAAAGGTCTTCGAAACGTTAAAAAATTAACGCAATTTACTGACCTGGGAAAAAGTGCTGTATATGAGACAATAAAGAGAATTAGAAATAGCATGGAAATGAGGCATAGACCAGTTTTCAGGAAGACCGTGTAAGATTGAAGGAAACAATTTCAAGGCTGTATTGGCCTTTAGGAAAACATAATCCGTGCCTGGGGTTTCGCAAATTGGCTAACAGATTTGGAAATCAACGAAATATAAAAGTATGTCCAGAAACCGTCCGTATGTCACTGAAAAGACAAAAGGCATATTAAGGAAACCAAAGCATTAATTACTGTGAAAGTAACAAATATGTAATATAAACCCATAAAAAGTAATTTTAATTATATGTTCCTCTTTATCCTTAAATAACTTTTGTAAATCTGATTTTAGAAAATAATTTGTTGAGAACAAATTGTAGAGCATTTAATTATTGATAACATTGCTCTCTTAAAAAATTCTGATTAAATTGATAGTTCAAAACATAAATGATAAGTAATGATTCAGGACACCGAGAGGCCGACGCAGCGTATGAGTCAGAGAGAGACGGTGATACTTATATATATACTTATATTATTATAAATAAGTGAGTAAACTTTGGAGCGCGCGGAATTTACGATTAAAAAACAGTTATAAACGATTAAACTATTAACTATTGTATAAAGAATAAGAAAAAATTTAATTTATATTTTATTTTTTTTTTGATATATTATTCATGGGTCAAAAGTATCCAAATTTAAGATTACTTCAACCTTTGAAAATCCATATCTCGAAATATAATTACTTTATCGTAATAAGCTAGAGGACTTTTTTCAATTGTATTTCAACAAAAAATACAAAAACAATTTGTCCGGTTGAAAAATAACAATTCCTTGGAATTGTTCAAACAATTTCGATTTAAACAATATGGCACGGGGTTGCCCCATGGCAACATGCATTTATATCATTAGTGGGGTAATTTGAAGAGAATCACATAAAAAAATTGAGGTGGAGTAGTTTTCGGTTCTTATGCGCCGATTCCTCCTAGACTAGATTGTTTTCACCATATACTAGATTGTTTTCTCCATATACGGCAATTTTGCTTGTTTACATAGCCGTTCAACCAGAAATGAGCTTCATCACTAAACACAATTTTACGATAAAAAAGTGGATCAACTTCAAACTATTCTGGGGCCCAATCAGCAAACAAACGACGCCTATTATGGACAAGTGGTTCTAGTTCTTTCTTGGATCTTGTATGGGTGTAGACCAAGAGCTTTACGCAAAATTTTCCATGTGTAGGATACACAGAGTCCAACTTGTTGTGAACGTCGTCGAATGGACAAATCTGGATCATCATTAACACTTTGACTTACAGCAGCGATATTTTCTTCTGTACGTACGTTTCTTGTCTTGTTGTTGCATATAGTAGAGAAAATGTTGTCCGAAATCTATCAATAGTTCGACGAATGAGCTGCTCTGATGGACCGATTATTTGAACCATGAAACTCACGAAGTGCTGTATAAGTTTGGCGAATAGAACACTGATTTTGAAAATTAATTTCAACAATTTGTAAACGTTTTTGTAGCGTGAGTCTTTCCATGATAATTTGCCAATACTTGCTGAACAGAAATGTCAAAACAACATGGCTCCTACCTGCTGTAAAATCACAGTTATCGCTATCGAAAGTTCTGTCACTCTAAGAAAAACACTCGATATATGAGTGCGGTATTTTCTCTTGACATGTCAAGAGAACTAAGTCGTTGAACTTTACTAGCGCTGACAATCCTATTGATTTCAAATCGTATTTTCTGATCAAATATTGACGGCTAATTATTTCGGATAGGCTATAATTTTGACGAACCATTGTACTGAATTGCCGATTCGACGGCAGTTGATAATAGATCACGACATATGAGTGCCACACCTCCAGAAGTTGTTGGTTTGTGTAAATATGTCTGAAGACTAAAATTGCTATATTGCAGTATGATATAATGAAGTAGTCCAGTCATGAAATATGTACGCCGTGCCACCCACATCCATAAACCGGCGAAGGCAGGAAAAATATGATGGCATACGATCTTCATGACATTTTCTCTGATTTCAGCGATGAATATTTAAATCTACCTTCACAGAAGGGTCAGAGTTTTTATCGGTATTCCTCATACTGTAGCAGATATGTTCCGTACAAAATAACTTGAACGAACAGAATTTTTATTCGAGTTCATATCAAGTGTGAAAAATTGTATTTTTACTCTGTCCTTTTTTTTCGTCAGAATTTTAAATATATTATTCTGATTGCTGATTGATACATTCATTATAACATATTTAGAGTCATAAAAGTTTGAGGAAAGTGAAATCCATTATTTTTTGGTTAATGGCTGCAGTGATCGATATCTCGTAAAATATCGATCAAATAATTCCAGATTTATGCTCGTTGTCAATGTGGCATTTCACTCTAAAAAAATTCTTTTGATGTTTTTTGTTTGGCTTCGATTTCATATAAGTTTATAACTCATCACAAAAAATTCTGAAAATGCCTGCCATTTTTTCTAATGCAAACACCACATCATTTTCGGATAGAATCCACAGCTTTCCGAAAACTTTCCCCATCGTTGTCTTAGCATATTGCAGCAGTTATATATTCTCTAGATGAGCTTGTCACGAGTATGAATTGAGGTACTATACATCATATCTTTTAAAACACGCCAAAGGAAGAAGTCCAGAGGTGTAAGGTCGGGACTTTGAGCAGGCTCTGATCGGTCCGAATCTTTCTATCCATTTTCCTTCAGAACGAACCTCCGTCCAGTCTGTGGTTATTCTACTATTTTGTGCTGAACAACCGTTCATTTGAAACCAAACTTGGAACCGTTGGTTGAGAGGCACGTTTTAAAATAAATTAAAATTTTAATTTTTAAAATTTGGTTGGTTTTACTGGACGGTTGTCCAGCACACACTAGTAGAATAGTTACAGAATGAGAAGAGGTTCACTTTGAAGAAAAATGGATAGGAAATCCGGTGGTCTGCTCGAAATCCAGATTTTATACCTCTAGACTTCTCACTTTGCGGTATTTTAAAAGATATACTACCCCCAGTCATACTCGTGACCAGCTAATCGAAAGAGTAGAACTGCTTCAATATGTTAAGGTAAGGACGGGGACAGTTGCCGAAAGCAGTGGATTATATCCAAAAACGATACAGGCTTTATATCGGGTGTTTTTTTTTAGAGTGATAGAACTTTCGATAGGGATAACTGTGATTTAACAGAAGGTAGAAGCCATGTTGTTTTGACATTTCTGTTCAGTAAGCATTGACAACGTTTACAAATTGTTGAAATTTATTTTTGAAATATTCGCCAAACTTATACAGCATTTCGTGAAATTTATGGTTTACATAATCGTTCATCAGAGCAGCTCATTCGTCGAACTATCGATTGATTTCGAACAACATTTTCTCTACTCGATGCAACAACAACAACAAGACGAAGAACTGTACGTACAGAAGAAATTATCGCTGCTGTAAGTCAAGTTTTAATGATGATCCAGATTTGTCTGGATTCGTCGACGTTCGAAACAAGTTGGACTCTGTGTATCCATCACATGTAAAATTTTGCGTGAAGATAATGGTCTGCACCTATACAAGATCGTTTGTTTGCTGATTGGGCCATAGAACAGCTTGAAGTTGATCCACATTTTCATCGTAAAATTGTGTTTAGTGATGAAGCTCATTTATGGTTAAACGGCTATGTAAACAAGCAAAATTGCCGTATATAGAGTGAAAACAATACTCAAGAAGTTCTGCAGGTTCCATTGCATCCTGAAAAATGCACTGTATGATGTGCTTTACACGCTGGAGGCATCATCGGTCCATATTTCTTTGAAAACGATGCTGTTGCTACTGTTAAAGTGAATGGTGCTCGTTACAGATTGATGATCAATGATTATTTGTTTCAAAATTTGAATGGTATCGATCCAGCAGTGTTTTGGTTCCAACAAGATGATGCTGCACCTCATGGTACTACCGTAACATTTGATTTATTGAAAGAAAAATTTGGCGATAACATTAATCAATATTAATTTTAATGGTCCAATTAATTGGCCTCCAAGATCATGTGACATAACTCCACTGGATTATTTTTTTTGGGGTTATTTCAAGTCATTGGTTTATGCTGATACACATGAAACAATAGACGCTTTGGAAGTCAACATAACTCGTGTTATTGATGAAATAAGGCCTGAATTACTCGAAAAAGTGGTTCAAAATTAGTCTGGTCTAATGCGGTTCCTCAGAGCTAGTCGTGGTGAGCATATGCCGGAAATTATTTTTAAATCATAAATGTCAGAAAATTATATTTCAGATAAAAATAAATTGGCTTCATCTGAATCTTAATTCAAATGTTTTATTTTATTTCAATTTAAAGTTCTATCACTCTAACGAAAACACCCGATATTAGAGAAGGTGACAAGCATTTTCAGACTTTTTGTGATAAGTTTTAAACATATCAATAATAACGAATGTAGTAAATAATAATGTTTCAGATAGTGTATATCTCATTGTTTGTGCTTTCATATTTCCACATATATTGCCTAATGAAAATGGAGATTTGATAGAATATATTATACGTCGTGGAAAAGCTTTATGAATACGACTGTTTTTGCACGTAATTTCGGGGGCGGACTTTAGAGTAAACTTTGGCCTTAGATTACGCCTGAAAAACATTTTATAATTATTTTTTCTTTAACCATCCTATAATAAATAATTATTGTATGAAAATCTCGATCAAATCACCCTTGTCTGAGGATAATTTTTCGCGCTTTCAAATAGTGTGCATTGAATTTTGATAAAGAGGAAAGTTTTCAAGTTATGCTATGTTTTTAGTGAAAATATTGTGAAGAGTTACAAAATAGAACTTAGAATCTTGAATAACTTTACAACAAAAGATAATTGGACCATATTCTCTAGGAATTTTGGTGTTTCACATTGTGTAGAAGTACCTCGTGAAATTTGGCCGGAGATATCTAATCTAACATAGAAATTTGGCTAGAAATAATTTTATTTTTCTTTTTGTGATATTTCATACAACAAATATATGTATTTTTATTCCTTGAGGTGAAACTCAAAGACGACTACAGAAGAGATAATATACTCTAATTTACAACTTGAAAACTCGCCCTGTATTTTTTGGGTATTCGAAAACTTCTACTAAATGAAAATAAAATGCTCCTCACTAGCGCATCAATGGCTTTCTCAAAATCTGATACGAAAATATTATAAAGAAGCAACTTATTGATTAATTAGTTAATAATTTTATCAGTTATACTGTCAAATATTTGATGGATTCTGTCTTTACTTGATGGAAATTCATTTTCAACTAGTAATAACTAAAATTCATATTTTCATGACCTTTTTATTGTTGAGGGACAATTGTTTCGCCACACTGTGGATTAATCATATTCAACATTTGAACTGATACTGTATGAAAACTTACTTACTCACAGAAGATCTAGATAATTAGATAATAATAAATAATAATAATATATATTGACAGGTAAAACAGGAAGTGGGACTAAAGGCAGAATTATATTTATTAGGGTCTTTTCAATAAGGTGGAGAGATAACGTCGATGGCAATAAAAGTGTTTGGGGTAGTCGTTGTTTTTTCCGAATTACATGAAGATATTCAATGAAGGTGATCTATTCGTGTCTGTTTTTTCGTTCAGGATAATTTTCTGAGAATTATGTCAGTTTATTTCAAGTGGTTCTAAGAATACTAATCTAGAACCTTTACTCTCGATATGCATAATTTCATATTCGTTATTGAAATTCGGTTCAAATTCTGTTAGATGTGTTGAATTTGAAGTGTAGCTCTTTTGATGTTCGTGTATTCTTTTCTTGAACGATCTGCCGGTCTGATCATTGGGCAATGCCTACTTGTAGACCCCTGAATTGTTATCTTTGTTTGATTTATCTTCATTATTTTCAATATATTCATTTATGTCATTAATGGTTTCAAAAGCTGCTATGTGATAAAAATTTTTCTTAAAATAATTGGCAATGTCTTCAGATATTCTATTTATATTTGAAATTTGTTTGAATACTTTTAGAATGGGGTCTTTTGTGGTAGGATAAAAATAAGTTAATGCTATCTTTTTCTGTTCATTGGTTATCATTTAATCTATAAGAGTTGGGTTGCAACCATTGTTAAATGCAATTTGTTTTATTATATTAAGTTCTTTAGAAAAATTTTGAAGGTTCATCGGTACTTTTGATAATCTATTGTTGAAGCTGTTATAGGCTGACATTTTATTGATTGAAGGGATGATTAGAAGTTTTAGGTATTATGTTATTTGTGTGAGTAGGTTTATGAAATATGCTTAGTTCGTGTGAATTATTTAATTTTGTGATATTCAAGTCTAGGAAATTGTTACTTTGGTTCTTCCCTTCTTTATGGGTGAATTTGATAGGCTGGTGTAGGTGAGTAATGAAATTTTGAAAGGAGTTTAGTTGTCTATTTGTTCCTTTGAAGCTACATAGAATGTCATCTACAAATCTGAATCAATAAAGGAAATATTTATTCATCGGTAATGATTGAATTTTTCATTCTAAATCATCCATGAACATTTCTGCTAAAATAGAGCAAAGTGGATTTTCCATGATAAGTCCTTCATTGGAAATAGAAGTAATACCATTAAATTTGAAGAAATTATGTTCAAGACATATTTCAAGATAATTTAGAATATCATTAATTCTGATAGAATTAGTATTATTTTCATCAATAATTTTTTAACGATGCTAGGGAATAAATTTTGGACATCAAATGAAATTAATAAACAACATGAAATCATTTACCTGCAAATTCTAAATTAATTTCGTTTGATGTCCAAAATTTATTCCCCACAATCCGCCAATTGAAACAGTACAAATCTGTAATAAATAATTGATAAAAATTAATACTTATGCTATTAGAATTAATGATATTCTGAATTATCATGAAATATGTCCTGAACAGAATTACTTTCAATTTAAGGTATAACTTATATTTCCAATTCAGGACTTATCATGGGAAATCCACTTAGCTCTATTTTAACAGAAATGTTCAGGGATGATTTAGAATGAAAAATTCATTGAAACTCAATGAACAAATATATCCTTTATTGGTTCAGATTTGTAGATTATATTCTATGTTGCCTCAAACGAACAAATAGACAACCTATCTCCTCTTAAAATTTCATTAATAACCAACAACCATCTATCAAATTCACCTATGAGAAAGAGAAGAACCAAAGTATCAATTTCCTAGACTAGAATATCACAAAATTAAATAACTCACATGAATTAAGCATATTTGATAAACCTACACACACATATATCATAATACATAAAACTTCTAATCATCCCTTCAATCAAAAAAATATCAGCCTATAATAGCTTCATCAATTGATTATTAAAGGTATCGATGAACCTTCAAAATTTTTCTAAAGAACTTAATACAATAAAACAAATTGCATTCAACCATGGTTTTAACCCAACTCTTATAGATAAAATGATAAACAATAAACAAAAAAAAAATCATTGACTTATGTTTATCCTACCACAAAAGACCCCATTTCAAAAAAATTCATACAAATTTCATACATAAATAGAATATCCGAAAACATTGCCATATATTTTAAGAAAAATTTTAATTACATAGCAGCTTTCAGAACCATCAATAATACTGATAAATATATTAAAGATAATAAAGATAAATCGAACAAGGATAATAATTCAGGAGTCTATAAGTTGACTTGTAAGGATTGCCCAATGGTTTATATTGGTCAGATCGGCAGATAGTCCATAATAAGAATACACGAACATTAAAAGTGCTACACTTCAAATTCAACACATTCCACTTATGTCAACTATCTGATAGAATTTGAACAAAGTTTTAATAACGAATATGAAATTATGCATATAGAGAGTAAGGGTTCTAGATTAGCATTCTTGGAATCACTTGAAATTTAATTCTCAGAAAATTTTCCTGAACGAACAAATGGACACGAAGAGGTCACCTTTATTGAAAATCCTCATGTAATTTGGAAAAATCAAAGACTACCCCAATAACTCTTATTGCAATCGACGTTATCTCTTCACATAATTGAGAATACCCTAATAAATATTTTGGTCCCACTTCCTGTAATACTGTCAACACATACATTCTGTCAAGAAAGTACCGGGAATTATCGATTTAAATCTGGCGGGGCAATGAGGCAGGTAAATTTTTTTTCCTAGGTTGGTACCACTGTCCTTAATTATTATGCCAAGCTTGAGCGGGATCTGTCAACTAGTGTGTTTGCAACAGCTGATTAAGTCAGTCGATGTCAGAGTGCGTGCCGATTTTTACTATGGGTGATCACGTTGAGCAAAGAATTTGTTTAAAGTTTCGTGTTGCAAATGAATTTTCGTGTGCCGATGCATTGAAAATGTTGCAAAAGGCCTTTGGTGATAATGCTCTATCAAAAACTCGTGCATATCAGTGGTACAGAGCCTTCAAGGACGGTCGTGAAGTGGTCGCCCATCGACGGCTTCGATCGAACATAACGTCCATAAAATTAAGGAAAGGGTGCTGGAAAACCGTAGTACCAGCTTGAGAGAGATAGCACATGATCTTAAGATATCCCACGAGTCCGCACGTACGATTTTAATTGATATTTTGGGCATGAGAAAGGTGGCCGCACGACTCGTACTGAAAGACCTGAATTTTCTTCAAAAACGTCATCGCGAACAGGTTGCTTCAGACATGCTGGATCGCTGTAATTCCGATTCTACATTCATGGAACGCATTATAACTGGTGATGAGACCTGGGTCTACGAGTACGATATGCAAACAAGCCAGCAATCATCGGAATGGGTGGCAAAAAATGAGCCGAAACCGAAAAAACCACGCCAAAGCCGCTCGAAAATGAAGGTGATGCTCATTGTTTTCTTCGATATCCGTGGCGTGGTGCACTACGAATTCGTTCCAGAGGGTCAGACGGTAAACAAGGAGTATTACCTAGGCGTTATGAAACGTTTGCGTGAGCGTATCCGTAAGAAGCGGCCAAATTTGTGGGCGAACAACTCATGGATTTTGCATGACGATAACGCGCCTTCTTACCGAGCTACGAGTGTGACTGACTTTCTCGCCAAAAACTCAACAAACGTGCTTCAGCAACCACCGTATTCGCCGGATTTGGCTCCCTGCGACTTTTTCCTCTTCCCAAAACTAAAATTGCCCCTTCGTGGCACCCGTTTTGAGTCGATTGAAGCCATAAAACAAAATTCGGCGCGAGAGCTAAAGTCCATCCCGGAAAGCGCCTATAAAAAATGTTTCGATAATTGGAAGTGCCGTTGGCATAGATGTATTGGAGCAAATGGAGCCTATTTTGAAGGCGACCCAATAAATTTTGACGATTAAATGTAAAAATGTTGTTTTAATTGAAAATTCCCGGTACTTTCTTGACAGAGTAGTATATAAAAACCAATGTGAGTTTTCATACAGTATCAGTTCGATCGTAGAATATGATTAAGCCACAGTGTGGCAAAAAAAATTGTCATTCATAATAAGTGAAAATTAAATTTTATTTATTACTAGCTAGTATGTTGAGTTTTGATTTTATACGTCTATTAAATGTAAGCCGCGCTTAAAAGACATTAATTTAATTCTAAGAGTTTTTTAATACAATTTTGTTGAAATTAAAATCGTAGAAAAATGACAGATTAAATCTGTTTTGATATTTAAATTTTGTTATATCCCTTCTATAAAGTAAAAAGCCTTTTTCTATTTTATTTTGTATATAATACCTTGCAGTTCTCAGTGAATTTTGTGACGAACATAGAATATCTTGATTTTAAAGTTAGTTGTTTAAGCAATGATCCGGTCACCACTCTGAGGTAAGTTCTATTGATTGTTGGTTGATTTTGATTATTAAATATAATTTAGGGCCGATGAAGAGATTATCGGAAGTCTAATTGTTTTTTGAAGATATAGTGCATATTTAGAGAGATTTTTGAATTAATTTCTTTGAATATTCAAATATATTAAATATTTCAAATAATATATACTTTTTGAGAAGTCCTTAAGTTGTGTTTTATGTTTTTGGAAAAAAATTGGTGTCTATAAGGATAAGATCAAAAACAAAATTTTGTCTCCTTCAAATATTTATTTATTAATAACATAAATAGAGGTTAATTCTTGATAGAAGGTATATAAAATTATTTGAATATTAGCCTTCTACATATTTAGTTTCAAAAAATTATATTCAATAATTATAACTTCAAGAATTAAATTTAAAAAAATGTCATATAAGTACCACTTATAATTAAATATATTTAAGGCTAACATTAAAATATTTAAATAATTTATTTATTGATTTCAATTGACAATTTATATTTGTTGGTTTATTTAACCCATTTGATATTGTATATTGAGTTTTGATTTTTTACATGTATTGAATATTAGTCGTGCTTATAAGACATTAATTCAATTCTAAAAGTTTTTTGACTAACATTTTTCTGAAATTAAAATTGTGGAAGACTGACAGATTAAATCTGTTTGGATATTCAAATTTTGTTATATTCCTTCGATCAAGTAAAAATCCTTTTTCTATTTTATTTTATACATAATATATAATTATATTTAGGCTTGAATAAAATATCATTATGGAATACCAATGGTTCAAAGAAAACCTTATAATACCCTACAGTGCTCTGTGATTTTGTGAAGAACGTAGACTATCTTGATTTTTAAAGTAAGTCTGTTTAAGCATTTATCCGGTACCACTTTGAGGTTAGATATACTGATTGTTGGTTGATTTTGATTTTTAAATATGATTTAGGGCCGATGAAGAGATTATCGGAAGTCTAATTGTTTTTTGAAGATAAAGTGGATGTTCTGAGAGATTTTTGAATTAACTTATTTGAATATTCAAATATATTGAATATTTCAAATAAATTATATTTTTTGAGAAGTCCTCAAGTTGTGTGTTATGTTTTTGAAAAGGAATTGGTGTTCATAATGGTGAGATCAGAAACAAAATTTTGTCTCCTTCAAATTTATTTATTAATTTCAATTGACAATTTATATTTGTTCGTTTATTTATTCCATTTGATATTGTATATTGATTTTTGATTTCATACGTCTATTAAATATAAGCCGTGCTTATAAGACATTAATGTAATTAATTTTTTGAATAAAATTTTTTTGAAATTAGAATTTTAGAAGACTCACAGATTAAATCTGTTTTGATATTCAAATTTTATTACTAGCTGTCAAAAATTATTTATTTCATAACGTAATTACACCATTACGAAAATATCATAGACAAAAACGATTACGGAGAATTTAAGGAGAAACATTCGATTTCATTTCTCATGAAAACAATGAATAATGTGATGAAAATCAGAATTGCCCCGATACAAAAGCTGTGAAAAATGCCAGTCAAAGAAATATCACAACATCAGATTACAACTGTTCCCACATTCAACCGATTTAGTGAAAACTATTGTTCTCGAGTATTGTTTATTTGCCAGTGTTTCCCACAAACAAAGGACAAGAATGAGTCATTATGAATTATGTTTCATTTTTACGGAATATCTTGAGATATGAATGGCAAGATAACGACCTGAAAATGTGACGCGGCTGTCTCGTGGATAACAGTATATTTGAATTTTTTATGAGATCGATGTGGGCTTGACATGCTGCTACTGATCGAAGAAAATTTTCCATGGGAATATATCAATAATATAATTATTCCTGCTGCTGACTTGGGTAGTTAAACTTTTTGTTGGATGCTGAATTCCCACTAGAATATTGAAAGAGATACAGCAGCGAGCGATGTATGAAGTTACAGACTTCTCATATTCAAATAAATTTCTTATAGAGTAGTTTCCGTAATTTTCAACCTCTATTTTCTCTAAAAAATTCATTAATACTCATTGACAAGAATAAAAATATCGAAATAACACCCAGATCAAATTTAGTATCTTCTTTCCTAGATATGTGAAAGCCCTCATTGAAGAAATACTATAAAATAATAAGAACAGGTTTTTTACTTGGTAGAAGGATAATTACCTAAATTTAAATACCAAAACAGTCAGACTTATTCTGTAAGCCTCGTATAAATTTTAATTTCGAAAATTTCATTCAAAAACTTTAAGAATTGAGTTAATGTCTAATTATGTCTGAATTTTGTAGACATATAAAATTAAAACTCATTATATAATATCAAATGGAATAAAAAACCTAAAAAATATGAATTAATAAATAAATATTTGAAGGAAATATAATTTTGTTTCTGATCTTATATTTATGAAAACCAAATCCTTTTCAAAAATGCAAACATAATTTCAAGAACTTATATAGAGTGTTTTTTTAGAGTGATAGAACTTTAAACTGAAATAAAACACATTTAAATTAAGATCGAAGCCACATTTTTTTTATTTAGAGATAATTTCATGATATCTATGTTTTAAAAATAATTTCCGGCATATATCCACCATGACTAGCTCTGAGGAACCGCATTCGACCAGACTAATTTTGGACCACTTTTTCGAGTAATTCAGGCCTTATTTTTTCAGTTATGTTGGCTTCCAAAGCGTCTATTGTTTCTAGTTTATCAGCATGAAACAATGACTTGACATAACCCCAAACAAAATAATGCAGTGGAGTTATGTCGCACGATCTTGAAGGCCAATTCATTGGACCATTTCTCGAAATGATATTATCGCCAAATCTTTCTTTCAATAAATCAATTGTAACGGTAGGAGCATGAGATGTAGCAATATCTTGTTGGAACCAAAACACTTCTGGGTCGATACCATTCAAATTTTGAAACAAATAATCATCGATCTGTAACGAGCACCATTCACTGTAACATTAGCTCCAGCATCGTTTTTAAAGAAATATGGACCGATGATGTCTCCAGCGTGTAAAGCATAAAATGCAGAGCATTTTTTCAGGATGCAATGGAATCTGCAGAACTTCTTTAGGATTGTTTTCATTCCATCGACGGCAATTTTGCTTCTTTACATAGCCGTTCAATCAGAAATGAGCTTCATCACTGAACACAATTTCACGATAAAAAAGTGAATCAACTTCAAGCTGTTCTAGGGCCCAATCAGCAAACAAACGACGTTTGTTACAATCAAATGGCTTTAGTGCAATGGAATCTGCACAACTTCTTGAGGATTGTTTTCACTCCATATACGGCAATTTTGTTGTTTCCATAGCCGTTCAACCAGAAATGAGCTTCATCACTGAACACACTTTCACGATAAAAAAGTGGATCAACTTCAAGCTGTTCTACGGCCCAATCAGCAAACAAACGATGTTCGTTATAGTTAAATAGCTTTAGTGCAATAGAATCTGCAGAACTTCTTGAGGATTGTTTTCACTCCATATGCGGAAATTTTGCTTGCTTACATAGCCGTACAACCAGAAATGAGCTTCATCACTGAACACAATTTTACGATAATAAAGTGTATCAACTTCAAGCTGTTCTAAAAAAAAAAATTTCCATGTGGTGGATGCACATTTATTGTGAACGTCGACGAATAGACAAATCTGGATCATCATTAACACTTTGACTTACAGCAGCGATATTTTCTTCTGTACATACAGTTCTTTGTCTTGTTGTTGTTGCATCGAGTAGAGAAAATGTTGTCCGAAATCTATCGATAGTTCGACGAATAACCTGATCTGATGGACGATTATGTGAATCATAAATTTCACGAATAGAACACTGGGTTTAAAAATGAATTTGAACAATTTGTGAACGATGTTGCGGCGTGAGTCTTTCCATGATAATTTGTCAATGTTTACTGAACAGAAATGTCAAAACAACATGGCTTCTACCTTCTGTCAAATCACAGTTATCCCTATCGAAAGTTCTATCACTCTAAAAAAACACCCGATATATTTACCAAATTTAAGTGATGCTTATAAGATATTAATTCAATTCTAAAAGCTTTTGACTAAAATTTTTTCTAATTTAAATTTATGGGAGGCTAACATATCTAAATTTTAAGAAATACTTTTTGAAAATGAAGTGAATTACGTAATAAAATCAGATATCATATGTTCATTAACAATTTGGGTAAATCAAGGTTATCTTAGTGTTAATGGTGAATTCTACAGCACTACTACACTACAGAAGGCTCAATTTATTGTACCCTTATCTCAAATCATAAACCATTTAATTATTGTATATAACCAACTTTTGACCAGTTGTTCATAAGTATTTGAAGAAGCCATTTTGTAATGAAATGCGTTTGATGAGCAACTCGCAAAAATAATTAGGAGTCAACACATATTCGTAGGTGTTATATTTAATCAAGTGTTCAATGAATTTATATCAAGTGAAGGACAATATGATCCAAAGTTACTGGGCATGCAGTATTACCAATCCTTCATTGGCATCATTGATGACAGAGGTATAAAATGATTCCGATTTTCACGTTTATTTACAGTTCATACAGTTGTTCACAAACATAAGAAGTTTTGACATCGATTTAATCTTTTTCCACCAAAATAATTTCAAGAAACATCAGACGCCATCTAATGATATAACCGTAAAAACGTGTAGGAGCCGCTTAATGTTCCAGGCGTCATGTAAGTGCTTTAAGGAATTTTTTATATAAGATTCTCTATTAGGGACAAGAAATATATAACTGAAGTCGGTGCCAACGCAACATACTTTAATATACACATAAAACAGTCCAGCGGAATATTTCTGCGAGTATGAGTTTTTAAGAAAGGCACTGACTTGAAATCAGGAGCGCGTTTGTTCGTATCATTTATGATACTCACGCAATTTTGTACCAACGTTGATCCCTAGAACAAGCGCACTGAATCGGAAAATAATGAATATCACTGCAAAATTTGATAGAAATCTGCATCGGAAAAATAATTTCAATGAATTCTGAATGTTGCGGGAATAATTGTCGATTTCACTTGCAATTGTATATATTCATAGTCTAGAAAGTATCCTGAATTTATTATTTTGCATAATTTTATTATACTTACATTTTGTAACATTTTAAGACAAAACTTATGTATAAAATAGGTTGTGCAGATAGTCGGCTATGGCCAAAGCTGCAAGCAACACTATTTGTCAAATATTGTTGATTTGCAACAGCTATACAACTTATGAAATAATGTCACAACTAAAAAAAAAGAAAACAGGTAAAATATTTGCATAGAAAAGATTTTTGAAACATCAAGAAAGACTGAACTGGAAAAAAGTGGTGTATATGAGACAAAAAAGAGGATAAAAAATGGCATGGATATGAGGCATAAACCACTTACAGGAAGACCGCGTAAGATTAAACAATTTAAACGCTTTATTGGCTTTAGGACGACAAAATCAGCGCCTGGGATTTTGCAAATTGGCCAACAGATTTGGAAATCAACGAAATATAAAAGTTTATCTAGAAACAGTCCATATGTCACTGAAATAACAAGGCTTCATATCAAGGAAACCAAAAAATCCTAATAATGACACCTTCGCAAAAGGAACGAAGGATAGAATTTCGTCAAGGTTTCAAGAAGAAAATTTTAATTATGTCTTCATATTTGATGAGAGTTCTTTCCAACTTGCTGAAAATCACTCAAAAATCCAATCAAAACAACCTGTTACCGTTCAAACTTCCAGATTTCCCACCAGAATAATGGTTTGGGGAGTTACGCCCCTCTGTATTGTTGATGGTACCATTAATAGTGAAAAGTATTGTGGAATTCTAAACGATTTTCTCTTTGAAACGGCGCATGCTTCGTGAAGATATGTTGTTGTCGGTCAGTGCTTTTGAAACAACAAAAAATGTCATCTGCATATCTATACCAATAAAGGAAATATTTGCTTATCGGAGCTAGGTTTATTTTTGATTCCAGATCACCCATGAAAATTTCAGCTAGACTTGAATTAAACTGAGTGGATTTCCCATTATTAAACCTTTGTTAGAAATATAGATTGTTTCGTTAAATTGAAAATAGTTTTTTCAATGCTTTTTCTTGATTGCCTAGAAATATGTCTCGAACAATACTATTAAACGGAACAATTTATATTTCTAACAAAGGTTTAATAATAGAAAATCCACTCATTTCCATTTTAGCTGAAATTTCCATGAATGATCTAGAATCAAAAATACACCTAAATCCTATAAGCAATTATTTCCTTTATTGGTATATATATATGTAGATGACATTTTTTGTTGTTTCAAAGGCAACTACATATCTTCACGAAGTTTATTGATGAACTCCACCCAAAAATCAAATTCACAATCGAACAAGAAAAAAAAGAACCACAGTATTAATTTTCTTGACCTTACAATAACAAGACTAGATAATTTAAATGATTTTAGTATTTTTCACAAACCCACATATACAAATATTACAATACATAAAAGTACATTTACCCCACCAACCAAAAGATGTCAGCATATAATAATTTTATTCATAAACTATTGTCCCTGTGGATTCAGATAACTTTTTGAAAAAATTAAATATTATTAAACAGATAGCGTTGAACAACTGTTACAACCCCTTTCTATAAGAACATGGCATTAAATCTCGTGTACCCAGTCATAAAAGAAAACAATACACAGAAATACTTTTCCTTACCTTAGGTTAATGGATTATCTGAAAATATTGCTAAATATTCCAAAAATATTTTCAATTACAACGCAACTTTCAAAACCATTAATAAACTTAGTACTTATATAAAAACAATAAGGATCGAACAAATAAAAAAAATAAATCTGTAGTCTACAAGTTGACTTTCAATGATTGCCCTTTACTATACATTGGCCAGACAAGTAGATTACTCAGGAAAAGAAGCCAAGAACACCAAAGGAGTTACATGTCGGGTTCCGTACATTCAACATATCCAAATTATCTTAAGGAATTCAGGCATAATTTCAACAATAACTATGAAATTATCCACTCGAAAGCAAAAGTTTTAGATTAACACTTTGAGAATTTCTTGAAATCAACATGGTACAATGGTAAAAGCCTTCTGAATGAACAAACAGATGTTGACAAGTCTCCATTACTGAATGGCCCTAATGACATTTTTAGCGGCAAACTTCAATAAGCGCCTGGAGTTTTTATGACTTGTTCTTCCATTATTTTGTCATGTACTTAACAATATATTCAAACTCGGTTACACTGGATACCATCAGCCAGTAGAATGTAGATACCTGAAGAAGCATCATCGTGGTCGAACAATATAAACATTTCTGTGGAAATTAAAATACCGTCTCTTATATATTTTTCAATAAAAATGAGTTTTCACCAAGTAAAGACCGAATCAATCAAACATTTATAATTATATATACATACTATTCGCTATTTCCCAGGTTATGAACCCCCACCAACTATTTGTACTGCAGATGTTACTTGGCGTAAATACAGGAAAAACTCAACTTATACGTAATGAATATGAGTATGAAACAAGAAACAAGATCCATCAATACCTTACACCTAGAGCTGAGAAAAGAATAGGACAGAGGTGCTTCGCCTATCTAGCCCCGCGAATATATGCCTCAATTCCGATGGCTCTAAAAATGATAAAAAACCCCACTTCCAATAAAAGAACATTGAAAAATTGGGTGATTGAGAAAGGGAGACACTATTTCAATGCGATAATAAACCCCTAGTAAACATTTTTTTTTGAAACCAATATTGGATCACATAGTTACTTACCGGATGAGAGAACTTTCCTTTATGAACTTTTGTATTGTTGTATGCCCTTTGTATTTTTAATTCTGAATGTAAATTGATGAGAATTTGTTAGTTAATTTGAATAGTGGCTACCGTATTATATTTTTGTTTTTACTTTAAAATCATGTACAGGCTCACGCCTCTGTGATTACTGTTTATATCTTGTAGCAGTTGTAGCTTACAGAATAAACCATATTATTATTATTATTATACAGGAGTGCTTTTGACGAAAAGTCTGCATTTAGTAATTTTCCTTTATTAACCTGTCAAGTGTCATATTTTCTTCTGTATTCTGTCAGGGAAGTAACTCGAAATTGCTGGCTTCAAATGTCTCCCGAACACATAAAACGAGTTTTTTCAATACCATTAGGCAATTTCTCTAGTGTTAGGGTGTCTTGTCAATGAAAATCACATTACTTTAGACTGTCTTGCGCAGACAATTTCGAGTTAATTTCCCACGAAGTACGTGGTACGTGAGGACACGTTGATAAATTGCGAAATCGAAGGGGAGGCCACCCTGTATTTTCCATTCAAAGGGTCTCGGTGGAAAAGCCTTTGTTCGAGTCCTCAGGGATAGTTGGGAAAAGAAGGGTCGAAACAGTCACTAAAACATCAAGGAACTCCCTAAACAGTTATCAATCATCCGAGTGTGTTGAGGATGGAAAGAGAATGAAATTGAAAATTCCATTTCTTAGTCGAAGTGAAAATGTTGCGGAAAATGAATATGGAAGAGATAGAAAAGTTGGAGTAATATGGACATATCATTTTATAGATGCACTACTCAATCACGATTTTCGGTGGAAAATGTGGATCTATGATGTTTTATGAATGAAATAATGCATCAGTCAATTCGCGAGTGGGTGAAGTTCAGTTTCGATGAAAGTTTTGTCGGGAATACGTATCAGCAGGGGAATATTTCCATTTGTTGAACATAGCATATTACACCCACTGACAGAAGAGTGGTTCTTTCTCGAAGGGATAATCTCTATTTTTCATATATGTCGATCTCTAGTTTATTTACCAATGAAACACATTTTTACTCCATTTTAATGATACTAAGGTACGTTTCCATCCATACCTGATGAATTTTAATGAATTCAATTATGAATAATTTCTACAAAGTATCGACCAGATCAATCCAATAAATCTCTAGTACCTAATATGGTATTTTAAATTTTGGTAGAGAATTTGAGGGCATATAAATTAAAAAACACTAGCTGGACATATATATTGTTTGCTGTATTCAGGTTTGAAAAATTACGTTTTGGAGATTCGATATTCAATGCATAAGACAGAGACCTCCGACCATCTAGTCGGAGGAATAATCGAAGATTTTGAATCTCATACAGATTTATTCTGTCAACTTCCTACAAATTTTGATTTCAAAAAATTTTTATTCAAAAACTCAGAATTAAATGAAATAAATGTCTAAGAACATTCATGTAAATTTAACAGTCATATAGAATTAAACACTTATTACACTGTACCAAAGTGAATAAAAGAATTCAAAGAAATATAAATTATCAATTAAATCTACTAAAACAAAATTTTGTTTCATACCTTGTTTTATTAAAATCAAATTCCTTTCCAGAAATGCAAAACATAATCTCAAGACCTCCTCAAAAACAACTTGCTCCAAATAAGTTCCTTAAAAAAAAACTTCTTAAACATGCAGAACATCTTTAATAGGCAATTTAAAATTATTACAACAGAAACCCTATTTCACATTGAAAAAATAAAATTAATTACGAAAAAATATCTTGCCCGAAAAATTGAATGTTCAGATTACTACATTCGGTTTGTCTGATGGAAAGATATTTTTTGGTAATTATTTTTATATATCAAATAAAATAGAAAGGCCTTTTACTTGATAGAAGAAATATAATAAAGTTTGAATATTGAAACAAATTAATATATGTTTATCTTCTACAGTTTTAATTTAAAAAAATTTTTATTCAAAAAAACTTTTAGAATTAAATTAATGTCTAAAACAAGCACCGCTTATATTTAATAGACGTATATAATCTAAACTCAATATACAATGTCAAATGGAATAAATAAACCAAAAGATACACGAAAGTCCCTAAAATTAATAAATAAATATTTAAAGGAGACAAATTTTGTTTCTGGTCTTGCTCTTAAAACGCCATTTGTACCTTGAAAACATGAACACACTTAAAGGACCTCTCAAAGAATATAATTTATTTGAAATATTTAATATATTTAAATATTCGAATAAGTAAATTCAGAAATCTCTCAAAGCATGCACTATATCTTCAAAAAACAAATATATCTATGTCTCGAAACATTATTCATTTACACGTGTTGAGTGGTTTGGTACAGGTTAGTTTTTTGATTTTGATATTTTGAATATATTTCAGGACTGAAGACGGAATTGGTTTGAACTATATTTGTTTTTTGAAGATATAGTGCATGCTTTGAGAGATTTCTGAATTTACTTATTCGAATATTTAAATATATTAAATATTTCAAATAAATTATATTCTTTGAGAGGTCCTTTAAGTGTGTTCATGTTTTCAAGGTACAAATGGCGTTTTAAGAGCAAGACCAGAAACAAAATTTGTCTCCTTTAAATATTTATTTATTAATTTTAGGGACTTTCGTGTATCTTTTGGTTTATTTATTCCATTTGACATTGTATATTGAGTTTAGATTATATACGTCTATTAAATATAAGCGGTGCTTGTTTTAGACATTAATTTAATTCTAAAAGTTTTTTTGAATAAAAATTTTTTTAAATTAAAACTGTAGAAGATAAACATATATTAATTTGTTTCAATATTCAAACTTTTTTATATATCATTTGAGAAATTTAATGATTGATTTATTCGATCTATTAAGATCAGTGAATATTAACTTCTTTTCCAAAAAGTTTCTTGAAACGACCAACAATTAATAAAAAGTAGCGAATGAGCAGAAACAAAATTTTGTCTACTCAAAATATCTAATTTATAGGATTTTTGTTAACAATTTATATTTATTGGATTTTGTTATCTCATTTGGATGTCTTATAATGAATGTTTATTTTATATGTCGTTTGATATGAGCAGTGCTTATATGACGTTGATTTAATTCCTGAAGTTATGATATTAAATATAATTTTTTGAAATGAAATATGTAGAAGGTTAACAGAATATATTTCTGTAAATATTAAAATATTTAAATAATTTTATATACCTTCTATCAAGTATAAACCTCCATTTATTTTATTTTATTCATAATATATAATTATTTGGTCTCCGTAACATTCTTTATACAGATGGTACTTGTGCTATAACAGAGGCCGTTAAATTGCCTTTCAAACTTTAAAATCGATGGTAAACCACAGAAATATTTATTTCGAGTCAACATTAGGCTCTGAATTGTTTCAGCCTTTACCATTTGGAAGTTGATCATAATTAAAACAAATTATAGAAATTACTATGTTTTACTACCAATAAAAAGACATTAGACTCCATTTAAATGTTCAGTATTCATTTGCTAAGACGCTTTCTGAATTGTTAAAGCTGAGTAAATATTTTTTGTTGATTGATGTTATATTTTATTGAATATGATGGAGTACTGACGAAGCGAAGTCTCTTAAAACTTATTTTTTAGTAATGTTTTTACATATCTTGAGATTTTCCAAATAGTTACTTAGTTAGACATCCAATAATATTGAATATTCTAAGTAAGATAGTTTTATGATGAAATTCTTAAGATTTTGTTAAACATTTTTTAAAGATATCTGTTTTCATAAGAGGGATGAGCAGAAACAAAATTTTGTTTACTCAAAATTTAAATTTAATTTATAGGATTTTTATTAACAGTTTATTTTATTGGATTTTGTCATCTTATTTGGATGTCTTATAATGAATGTTTATTTTATATTTCGTTTGGTATGAGCAGTGCTTATGTGACATTGATTTAATTCCTGAAGTTATAATATTAAATATAATTTTTTGAAATTAAATATGTAGAAGGCTAACAGAATATATCTGTGAATATTAAAATATTTAAATAATTTTTTATACCTTCTATCAAGTATAAACCTCCATTACTTCTATATTATTAGCCTACGAAGTTTAATCTGTCAAAAAATAGATGTTTATTTGCTCGTAAGATAAGAATGTGTGTTTTAACCCTACAACTTCAATTTGATCTTATTCTTCGATTGGCGAGAATTCACTTGAATTTAAATAAATAAAATCTCAGATATCCAGTTCTATGTTTATCTGCATTTCAACCTATATGAAGTTATGGTCAGGATAAAATGAGTTAGATCCTCTGCGCACAAACGAATATAAACTCAACAAAAAAGTTTTCTGTGATATAATTGTGATTATTTGTTTTTATTTGAAATCCTTTTGATTCAGTATTCTTTCTAGAGGTCAATGATGATTTTAATGAAGAAATCATTCTAGTATTATCCTGTAAATAACCTCATTCTGATAAAACAAAATTTGACTCTGGGAATTTTTTTTAAGCCTTAATACAACCTAATTTTTACCATTCAATTAGTGAAGCTATGAATAAAACCTTATGAATGATTTTTGCATTTGAAACCCGTTATAGATAATTACCAGGAAATATTGAAATATTACGACCTGTATGCATCATATTTTGGGAGGTAACTTAAGGAATGTTTACAGAAGATGATTTCTCATGAGTTTTAGACTTACTAATTATGGCTTAAGGTGCGGTTCAGAATATCCCCATGGGTCGACAAAGGCTCACCTGAAAAAAAAAACATAAATTTCATCTAATGAAAACTCCAGTAAACTAACGCGAATGAAAATCCTCCATTTCTACGAAGCATCATAAAAATTCTGTGCTCCCTCGCAAACCCGCTTTTTCTCTTGAATTCCGTGGTTTCCGCCACTAAAACGAGGAGATAAAATTTACGGAAATCATTAAAAATTATTTAAGGGATGCCATCTCGAAAATATAGTAGAGATTAATAGAATAGATTCATGTTGGGATGTTTTTGGGGCGAAGGAATGTCAATTACTCTTTCACAAGTGAAAAAGTTATTAAGACAAGTTCCTTCTTCGGAAGTGGAAATATTATTCAAATTGGGGTCTTGATAGAGTTAGTGATTATGTTGATATTTCAGTGTGGTCCTGATTGAGTCATAAATTTTTGTAGCGATTTCCTCGGATTTAGAAGCACTAAAGAATTCGATTTTGGTTCTTCTACAATTTCATTTAAAATATACGATACTTTTATACCCTTTTTACTTGAACAGTAACGCCTATAATCTACTTTTACTACTCCTTTTTTTTTTTCGTATCTGATAACATAATGAAGTCACTATATTGTTATTTATGTTCATTGTATTAGTATAGTGAGAGTGTAGTGAGATAACTTCACTAATTCCATCTTTAAAGTCTTGATATGATTGTGAAGCATTGGCATAGATGTCATCTATCACGTGACTAAAAAAACAGTCTAAAGGTGTTGAATTACAAGATTTTGGTGGCCAATTGTCATCACCTCTGGGAGAAATAACACGGCCAGGAAACTTTTCTTGCAAATCAGGATTGTTTCGTTGCTTGTGTAGCAGAAAGCGCAGTCTTGTTGAGAATAAACGTCGTCAACATCAATATCTTCCAATTCCTGTCATAAAAAATCATTAATCATAGCTCGGTAGCGCAATCCATTCACCGTAACAGTTGCACCAGCCTCATTTTCGAAAAAGAAAGATCCAATCACACCGACATCCCAAAACCAGCACTAAACAGAAACACGTTGAGGTTGGATAGGCTTTTCAACAATCTTTCTTGGATTTTCCGAGCCTCAAATACGATAATTCTGCTTATTAACGTAGCCTCCGAGGTGAAAATGAGCCTTATCACTGGAGATTATTTTCCGTTGCAAATCCGGATCATTTTGATGCATTTAAAGGACACAATCTCGAAGATAAGACAAAAAATAATGAAAAGAGGTTTTTTTATAGCAGGATTATCAAAAAATATTGAATATCATACAGATTCATTCTGTTCTCCTACAAATTTTAATTTCTAAAAAATTTTTATTCAACAACTTTTACAATTAAATTAAATATATGTCATTATATTGATACTGATATTGATACTGATTTCTACCAAGCAACGGCCCAATCTATCATAAATAAATGTCTTTACTACACACTATGTCAATTTAGTAGATATATCGAATTAATACTCATTACACAGTACCAAAGGGAATGAAAGAAATTCAAAGAAATACAAATTTTCAGCTGAAAATTATTGAATAAATACTTGAAGAGAACAAAATTCTGTTTCGTTCCTTGTTTTATGAAAACTAGATTCCTTTCCAAAAATGCAAAACATAACCTCAAGAACGTCTTCAGAAACAACTTGCTCAAAATAAGTTCCTTTCAAAAAACTCCTAAAACGTGCAGAACATCTTTGAAAAGCAATTTAGCAATATTACAACGGTAACTTATCAGCTCAACAAAAATAAAAATAATTAACAAAAAATATCTCACCAAACCAACTGAATGCTGTTTACTAGACAAACACTAGAACGAATTGAACTTATAAATATCTTACGTATTCTATGTTCGTCACAGAAATCACATAAAGTTTGCAAGGTATTTTATGGACTTCTTCAAAACCAAATGTTAAGATATTGAATTGAATCAGTCCTTACTTGGTGAAAATCCATATTAAATAATATTTAAACAAGGTTTAAATATTATCAAATGTTTAGATGTAATAAGGCCAAAATTATAATTATTATATTTATATCAGGTGTTTTTTTTAAATTGAAATAAAACACATTTAAATTAAGATTGAAGCCAACTGAATGAACAAATTAGATCTAAACTATTATATATGCTGATTGTAGGCTTCGGGAGAGCTTGGAAGAGAGGGGTTTTCTTAAGTTCCGTCTGTTTCGCTTCCACGTGCAAGATAACAAGGTTGCACGTGGAAGCGAAAGAGAAAAAACTTGACATCCTGGAATCCATAGAAATTGAAAAATATAAGAGGCACGTTCCACTAATAAAACTACTAAACGAACAGATGGAACTTTGGGAAACCCCTCTCTTTGAAGCTCTGCCGAAGCCTACAATCAGTATATATAATAGTTGAGATCTAATTTGTTCATTCAGTTTGAAAATGTAGAAAACACTACGAAACTCGAGTCACTGTATATCAGTAATAATAAAAAGTGATAGAAAACAAAGTTATTTCTTATTTAATTCCGCCAAATCTTTCTTTCAATAAATCAATTGTTACGGTAGCAGCATGAGGTGTAGCACCATCTTGTTGGAATCAAAACATTACTGGTTAGATACCATTCTAATTTTGAAACAAATAATCATTGATTATCCATCTGTAACAATCGCCATTCACTGTAACATTAGATCCAGCATCGTTTTTGAAGAAATATGGATCGATGATGCTCCAGCGTGTTAAACACACCATACAGTGCATTTTGCAGGATGCAATGGAACCTGCTGAACTTCTTGAGGATTGTGTTCACTCCATATATGGCAATTTTGCTTGTTTACATAGCCGTTCAACCAGATGTGAGCTTCATGACTAAACACAATTTTTCGATAAAAAAGTGGATCAACGTCAAGCTGTTCTAGGGCCCAATCAGAAAACAAACAACGCTTATTATGGTCAAGTGGCTTTAGATCTTGAACCAGTTGGATCTTGTATGGGTGTAGACCAAGATCAAAATTTTTCATGTGGAGGATGCACAGAGTCCAATTCGTTGTGAACGTCGACGAATAGACAAATCTGGATTATTATCAACACTATGACTTACAGCAGCCATTTTTTTTTCTGTACGTACAGTTCTTTGTCTTTTTGTTGTTGCATCGAGTTGAGAAAATGTTGTCCAATAGTTCGACGAATAAGTTGCTCTGATGGACGATTATGTAAACCATAAATTTCACGAAGAGCTCTATAAGTTTGGCTAATAAAACTCTGATTTTGAAAATAAATTTCAACAATTTTTAAACGTTGTTGCGGCATGAGTCTTTCCATGATAATTTGTCAATGCTTACTGAACAGAAATGTCAAAACAACATGGCTTTTACCTTCTGTCAAATCACAGTTATCCCTATCAAAAGTTCTATCACTCTAAGAAAAAAACCCGATACAATAAAGAAATAAGAACAGATTTTTTTTCCTTGATAGAAAAACAACTCTTTTATGATTTTTGTAGTGAATTTTAACAATTTTAACGCGTTGCTGAAGCCTGTATCTTTCCATTTTCAATAATGGATTAGTTTCCACTTGTTAAATGTCAACATATGATCGGTTCAAAAGTGACAAAAACATATAGCGGGATATTCAAAATGAAACCTCTTATCAGAAAACCCCTAAGAACAGAACAGAACAGAATTATTCTGCGTAATATTTCAAACATTGAAAGAATCCTCTTGCAAGTAATATAACCTCTCAACTTATGAATAACTTTAACGGTATAATTTTTCCGAGGCGATTATTATTCGTCCATTAATCGAACATTTTTCACATATAGCATATGGCGTTTCCATTAACGAAACAACACAAAAATCAAATATCGAATAAAAAATTGTGTGCTGATAATATTTGATATACGGTAATTGGACTACACATGAAAACTAAATAAGACCATGTACATGTATTTTTTTAATCTCGTTACACTTTCCATGACACAATGAAATTAACAGACTTTACTGAAATTCGGTATCGAATATAGCTCTGAAATCTCGCTCGCGTTCGATTTTTGATCGAATACGAAGTTCGATGGGAAAGCTTTGTTTTTCGCCGATAAAGCTTCCGATTAAGCGGCGTTCCGATGAAAAATTTAACATTTCGCGACCTGATAGGTCCAACAATGTTGCTTTCCATTGTTCGAATATATGATAGAGACGTCAAACGATCGGATATAACAATTTTTTCCGTAACGATCTGTCCCAAATGATACATTCATCTAGGGTAACAGCTTCATTGCTGACGTTCTCTGTTTAATCCTGGATGTGGGTACAGCATTTTCGTTTAATTATTTCCGGTAGGTTTATCGGATACGTACAGCACGGATCCATTCATTTCAGCCGCTTTGGGGAAAGACCCGAATTACCTAGATGCTGGACAAATTTCCCGACTGATTTCAATCCTGAATGCTGAATGCTAATGGACAAACGAATAGGACCTACTTGTCCTGATGGAGTTTATTGCAAACAACCTCCATCACATCGTTTCACATATACATTTATGGAATAATTTTGATATTTCGCAATTTTTTGCATCTATTCAAACCAAATCAAATCAAATTTACTCCAAAACAATTCTGCGGTCAATTCACTTTCTTAATAATACAGCAACTCCAAACTCCTATAGTGCAGCAAAACACACCAAAGCATTGCTCTCTGTGCTATATAATTTCGCCAACATCATGAGTCCTTTGATAAAGAATGGGCGTCATCTAGAGTGTGCATTTTGAAGTAGTGGTTATTTCAAGTCTGGCAAAATTTCTGTCATTCGTGTTTCGACAGAAAGTTAGTTTAATATTTGACATTACATTTCATAGATAAACAAGCAAATATGTTAGTTTGGCGACGATACAACACTTATTACACATAGCAACACAACATCTCAATGTGAGAGGCAGCAACAACTTGGAAATTACAGCCCAACCCGGCAAAATAAAAGCTTGTCCTATTCAATCACGAAATCAATACCAATTCTCCATGTATTAAAATAAACAACAACACCATAAGCCCTACGAACAACTGCAAGTACTTGGGAATACATAAAGACAACCAGCTCAACTTCAAAGCACCCCACAAGACTCCAAAAAACAACAGCCATTACACGAGCGGGTAATTTCAGATCACTCACTGAAAACAACTTGGGCATCAATGTGAAGATTGCTAGTTCAATTGATAAGATGATATGCAGGCCCCTTCTGGAGTACGGGCATACAATTTTTCTGAACCCTCCTAGATCAAATTTTGGTGTACCCCAAGGCTCCCATTTGGATCCCCTATTGTTTGAAATATATATGAATAAAATACCTGAATATTTGTGAATTTCTTCGTTTCGCTGATGACTTCAAAATTCATTTAAGAATTAAAAACTTCGACGTCTAATTCTTTAGGAGGAACTCAAAAGTTATATGAAATTTTGAGAATCAATTGACCTTATCTCAAATTGAACTAAACGGCACAATAAATAAGAATACCATCCATTTTCTATACTCGGACAAAGTAACGTCATTTTAAGTCCTAATAGAGTCTCTCATTCGGCTAGCTAGCTGAAAGGTTCACAGTTGAACACATCCCTCGAAGTCATTTGTTGGCTCTCTGATAGTGCTTCGACCAAACGGTCACGCAATATTCTCTCTTCAAACATTAAATTCTGATCTCACATACAATCTCTAGAAGTAAGTTCTAATCACATTTCTCTTTGTCTCTCAAGTTACTATCAAATAGTTACCTCACTACGGTTAGCCACAAAGCACCCTTGAAGAAACATACCCAAAAGAGTTGCATTCTGTCGTTTGCCCAAATGGCAAAAAATAAACCGCTCGCTAGTTTTAACTTCTCCTAAGTTATAATCACACATATCTTTACAATCGAAAAATTATATTCGCATTTTCACTTTAACCTTCCAAGGAACACTCTTGATAGCCCATACCACATTAAAGGTTTGGAAGTGGATGTATTATCTTCATTAGTTATTTGTAATTAGATAGTAATTTGTGAAAAGTGAATCCAACAGTGAAACCAATAAAAGTGAATTCGGTAAAAGTAAACAACAGTGAAAAAGCTCAAAGAACTGTTAATCCACGAACGAGATAGTGTTTTCACCGCAAGTAGTGTTCGATACTACACCGGAACACCGCCCTAAATTTGGGTAAACAAATCATACTCGTAAACTTGTTATATATGCATTTAGGCTATAAATAAATCATTTAAGTCTAATATACATCCCTCTTTCAACCCCATTTGAAGCATGCTTAACCAAGAATTCGCATACTAATTGGTTAACGTTTAATCAATTATAAGAAAGAATTAAAAAAGTTATCTCTACTTACCAAGCAATTTTTTACAACGCTTTTGATAAAATTGTTATAATTAAACTATGAGCACTCATCTGTGTATTGAATTAGATGTATGTGTTCCTTTGTAAATAAATAAAATCATGTAAATACTCTTTTTTTTCTATTGCAACATCCCTCCTTATAAACGTCAACGGCATTCAGGGTGTTTTATATACATATATATATATATATATTTTTTTTTTCTTGGAACAATAAATATTAAATAATATTTAAATAAGGTTATTCTGATTTTCACAAATTTTTATTGTTATGTTTACAACAATCGTTTCGCTATCACAGTAGCATCATCAGGCAAGACTACATTTTGAATAATATTCAAAATGTAATCTGATCCTGATGATGCTATTGTGATAGCAAAACGATTGTTGTAAACATAACAACTAAAATTTGTGAAAATCAGAATAACCTTATTTAAATATTATTTAATATGGATTTTCACCAAGTATGGACTGGTTCAATTCAACAATAAATATTGCTCAAAAATGGTGGGCCAAAATTCTTCAATTGTAATAATTTACATGTCTTATTATAGGAAAGATCTAATTGAAAGTGCATAACGTAATAATAACCCAAATCTGAACATGACAGCTGGCAACTTTCAGAACCCTCTAATAGAACTCTTGATGTACCACGTGGTCAAAGAGCACTTGCATATAAAGGGCTGCTCGATAGGCAACAGGAGCCCAGCGAAGCTACACGTCCCTAGATGTTTGATAACATATTCTGCAGATTGCGTATATGCCCCCGGCATTTCCTTGGCAGCTCACAACAAATCCATATTTTTCCCTGAAAGCATAATATTCGTTTGTCTCTCCCTTCCTTTGAGTGAAAGGAAATTTGATGGAATTCAAATGAACATATAGAGCAGAAACCGTATTGACATCTGTGAGAAATACATTTTCAGTAGAAAACGACTTCGTAAGACGTTCATGTTGCAGATTCACTCTCAATTTTCAGTTCAGAATCAGTCTGAATCCCCCGATTTCAGGATGTTCTTTGCTTGAATGAAATCAGAGGGAACGTAACATTTAAAGTCTGCGGGCGTCAGAATTCACTAAATCTGTCGACTTTTAGACTCGTTATCAAGGTGGGCCTGGGTCAGATATAAGTTCTTTTCACTTTGTTTTGATGAAAGAAACTCGAATACAGAAATACAGCCAGTGTTATATTGGAGTTATCTCTTGAATTTTCTTGGTGAAGAATCCATATTTTCACTGGGGGAGCTCCTATAATTGAGGAGAACATTGCCGTTTTGGTTGATTGTTGGGGCAATTAATTTTCCCAGTCTAGATATAAAGTGGCACTCAATTTCGGGGCTTTCTAACTGTTTTTCAATAATGATAACCCCTCAAAAAAAGAAAATAAAGATATCTTCAAAATATATATACCAGTAGACCAAATATTTAATGAGATTTTTTCATTTGATAAAAAATTTTTGGGAAATACCGAACGATAATGATGTCTATAGATATGAACTTACAATGTTGCTGGTACGTACTTTTATGAATTTTTAATTTATGGCTAAAACTATATTTTGTTCCATAAATAAGGAAAAACAAAACGAAATTGGCAGTAGTCTTGAAATTGAATAGGAAAATAACCATCACAATTATAACAACGTGATCAGTCGAAGGGTTGCAGAGAAGTTGGTAATTTTCTGATATACTACTCTGTCAAGAAAGTACCGGGAATTTTCATTTTAAACAACACTTTTACATTTAATCGTCAAAATTTATTGGGTCGCCTTCAAAATAGGCTCCATTTGCTCCAATACATCTATGCCAACGGCACTTCCAATTATCGAAACATTTTTTATAGGCGCTTTCCGGGATGGACTTTAGCTCTCGCGCCGAATTTTGTTTTATGGCTTCAATCGACTCAAAACGGGAGCCACGAAGGAGCAATTTTAGTTTTGGGAAGAGGAAAAAGTCGCAGGGAGCCAAATCCGGCGAATACGGTGGTTGCTGAAGCACGTTTGTTGAGTTTTTGGCGAGAAAGTCAGTCACAATCGTAGCTCGGTGAGAAGGCGCGTTATCGTCATGCAAAATCCATGAGTTGTTCGCCCACAAATTTGGCCGCTTCTTACGGATACGCTCATGCAAACGTTTCATAACGCCTAGGTAATACTTCTTGTTTACCGTCTGACCCTCTGGAACGAATTCGTAGTGCACCACGCCACGGATATCGAAGAAAACAATGAGCATCACCTTCATTTTCGAGGCAAGTCTTCGACCACTTCACGACCGTCCTTGAAGGCTCTGTACCACTGATATGCACGAGTTTTCGATAGAGCATTATCACCAAAGGCCTTTTGCAACATTTTCAATGCATCGGCACACGAAAATTCATTTGCAACACAAAACTTTAAACAAATTCTTTGCTCAACGTAATCACCCATAGTAAAAATCGGCACGCACTCTGACATCGACTGACTTAATCAGCTGTTGCAAACACACTAGTTGACAGATCCCGCTCAAGCTTGGCATAGTAATTAAGGACAGTGGTACCAACCTAGGAAAAAAATTTTTACCTGCCTCATTGCCCCGCCAGATTTAAATCGATAATTCCCGTTACTTTCTTGACAGAATGTATTTGAGTTCTTGGTACGTTACATGTTTTTTCATTACTGTGTCAGTGAAATTCCTCATCTTTGGTTCATACAGTCAGCCATTATCTTGTCAGATTTCCATCGACATACAGTGCGTCCAATGAATTACTTGGATTAAAGCTCAAAATAACTCATTATTAATATTCACGTTAATCTTGAGAAATAAAAAATATATTTTACCTAGCTTTCATAATGTGTTATAGAATGAAATAAGGTAAAATTCGAATATAAATTAAATTAATTAACTGTTTTACAAACGAATATGTTATTACAGAGTATGAACACCAGCTATAAAATCGGAATCTTAGCCAATAAACAAACGGATGTGATAGTTCGCCACTTTAAAAAATATACCTGGGTCAGTATAAAACGAATATATTTCCGAAATAAATTTAGTCATTCAATATGTATAAATCTGACAATGCTGTTGTGATAGCGAAACAATTGATTTACTTATAGTAAATACAGGCTGGCCCAACGAAAACTTAACACCTCGATTTTCCGACTTTAAACTGAAAATGTAAAAAATCGCTCTGACCCGGTAATTTCTGATTCGAGGGAGAACAACTTTTCCGCTTTTTTCATCCCTGTTACTTCAACCCCTAATGGGGGTGAGTACAAACCCTTGATTTTGAATAGGGATGAGGGGTGCTGTGATAACTAATTTTAATCGTATCATCGAGTTCTATCTGTCAGTAATTCCTTTCGACAAAAGAAAATCTTAAGAAAATTTCACATGTAGATTCAAAAGATAAGAAACTTGATTTTTGAAATTTTCAAATTCGTTCACAATAAAAATAATGTAAAAAATAATGAATGACTGTACGGAGCTATGTGAATCCAAATATTTGAGATATACAACAAAATAATGTAAAAATAATGAATGACTGTACGAAGCTATGTAACCCCAAAAAATATTTCAGATATTTGAATGGGTACCATCTGTTTAACAACCTTCTCTGTCGATTGCCGACATTCCGATTTCTGTTAGAAGGCCCCTCTTTTTTAACCCGGTTTCTTATCACGTGCCGCTTGTAAACCTCTGTACCACTATTAGGTGTTACCTAGAACCTATCTATTTATCACTTTTGTTCGAATACCTCTAAACACTGTTATGTCTTCAGTTGTCTGATGATGGGATAGTTCATTTCCCGAAACTCGAGTCACGAGAAAATTAATATATATTTTTATTGGTAGTAAAGCATAGTAATTTCTACAATTTGTTTCAATTATGATCAACTATCAAATAGTAACGGTTGAAACAATTCAGTATCTAAAATTTCGCTTCAAAATATCCATCTATAATGAAATAACAACGAAAATAGTGAAAGAGGCAAAGTGGATTTTATCTCGAGAGTATTATTCGTATCCGACACATTTCAAAGATATTTAGTAGTTATGTTGTTAATTGATTGTCCAAAAAAGTATTAATTTCTTGGCCAAAAAAGTATTAATTTCTTGGCCAAAAAAGTATACGGACCATGTTTTTCATTAACCTTAGTCTATCGTGAATTTTTAAGAACGTTACATGTGTCAAAGCGATTGTAAATTTGTAGTAGGATTAAAATGGCGTATTCCATTGAAGAAAGGGTGCAAATGATGGAATTTTTTCTTAGAAATAACGACGCTGCGCGAACAACACCGGCTTTATTTAACGAATGACATCCTGGTAAAGATGTATCGGCTGCTTACGTGGTGCAACTGGTTGCCAAGTTTGACGCTACAGGTTCTATCGGAAACAAAAAGAGGGTGCATGAAAGAGACGAAACGAGCGACGTGGCTATCCCTCGTCATGTATCAATGAATCTGACCTTGAGTATTAGGAAATTGTCCGAGGTTCTGATGTTTCACGTACAACAATCATGAGAATCCTGAAATAACATAAATTCCATCCTTTTAAGATACGATTGGTTCAAGAACTGAATGAGGATGATCCCGATTGCCGACTTCAGTTCTGTGAAGTGGTCAGTAAAATGCTTAACGGTAATCAAAGCTACATGTTCGATATCTGTTTTTCGGACTAGGATTAATTTTACCTTAACGTCATTGTAAACCGACATAACTGTCGGTATTGGTCAGATGAAAATCCAAGATTATTTCGTGAGGTGCCAAAAATTAAATGTTGGGGCGGCTATTTACGGAAATCACATAATCGGCCTTTTTCACACGCGGTAATCTCACTGGCCAGATTTATTTAGATTTATTGGGGAACGCTATTTATCCAGCACTCGTGCAAGTACTGGAGAATGCAGAATACTAGGAAACGATCATTTTCCAACAATATGGCGCACCACTTCATTTCTTTCAACCGGTGCGTCAGTTCTTAGATGAAAATTTTCCTCACGTCTGGATTGGAAGAAGGGAAAATATTTAGTGGCCACCCAGATTACTTGATCTGGCTCCACTGGACTTTTTTCTATGGGGTCACCTGAAATCCAAGATTTACGCTACTGGATGATTTGCGAACTCGGATCCTTAATAAATACCGTCAAATTACCCCAGAAATCTTGAGTAACGTATGTGAAAGTTTTCAGCAAAACTTACATTACTGCATGGAACTAAATAGTGCCCATTTCCAGCATTTAATAAACTAATCACAAAAGTTAGTACTTTTCCACTATTTTACCGGTCATTTCGTTATCGATGAAAATTTTGAAGCGAAATTTCAGGATCAGATAGTACTCGATAATATCTTCAAAATGAGTATAGCAACACCCCTCATCCCTATTGGAAATCAAGGGGTTGTACTCACCACCCTTAGGGGGTTGCAGTTACGGGGATGCGAAGAGCTGAAAAGTTGGTCCCCTTCGAATCAGAAATTGACAGGTCCGAGCGATTTTCCACACTTTCATTTTAAATCCGGAAAATCGAGGTGTTAAGTTTTCGTTGGAATACTCTGTATATCGAAATTAGAGGAACCTTATTTGAAATATCATTTTCAATCAGTACTGCATTAAATGTACATAGTGGTAGGAGAGATTGAAGGTTGTTGAAATTTTTTTGTAGATAGTGCTTAACTCACGTACTTTCGAAACAGTGATAATGATCTTGAATCTTTCTTCTAATTCATTGCGCAGGAGACAACTTCGAAATTAATGATGCTTTGGAGGTATTATTCACCTTCAATAATCTAGGTAAATGAATCAATTCAGTACTAGAAGATTTGTAATGAATTTATCAGATACAGGATAAGATTTAACAATTAATATTGAGGAAATTAATGAATATATGATTTTTTTCAATTGAAATTCAAATGTTCTCCCTAACTTTCAAAAGTTGAAAGCAAAAAATTTAGAGTGAGTTGAAACTTTATTCTCGAAACTTCATTCCAAAAGTTCAGTCGTCGAAAATAACGAATAACCAAAATTATTAAACTACTAGACGTTGTTGGGAATATAAACACAATAAAAACGTTCCAGTTGTTCCAAAAGAGAAATAATAGGAGTCGTAATGTAACGTAATACTTTTGATTGCAAAAGGAGCAGAACAACAATAGCTAATCTGAAACAGCACTCATGTTCTCCACGTGGAATATATTTTACTAATGTTGAAATATAATGCTCCAGCTTCGAAAGCAGCAAGGTTTGTGTGGTCCCATTATGATTTGATTTCTCAGTGTTTCGCAGAAACTCTATACCTACGTGAAATTCACAGAATTGTCGGAAAGACTGTGCTCGATTGAATTCATCTACGGAAATTCCGTTGAAGATCTTGTGGGAGAGGTATGACGCTTGCTATTGGAATTAATGTCAACCATAGAGGATGCGTTTAATTATAATGAGTTACGAGTATTTGTGAATCTCACAGGTATCATGTTGATGCAATGAAATAATAAAGAATAATTTCCACAATTTGTTAACTTAACAACACTCTGGCTTCTTCGGGTTCATGTTTTAAACTGACTCTAAAAAAGCAACACCGCATCTTAAAAATTAATGATTTAGGCAAATATTCAACCATCAAAGTTATAGGATTCAATTATCGAAAATAACTAAATGAAAATATTCAACAACGACAGATAGACCTGTCGACAAATGTTAGTTCAGTCACAAGAATTTGAAGGGTTTTGAACCTGTCAATCTCAAGTGATTCTAACAGTGTCCAGTAGTCCAGTACTTTTACATTCATTATGAATAAATTCATTTGAAGTACCAATTTATTCGGTTCGTTTTCTGAAGAAGACTCTGAAAAATTGAAGTTTTAAATAATTATAACTGATTTTCGCAGATTGATCATGCAGTTTGAATTGTTTTGAGTTTCATACAAAACGTTTTTGTTAAGTCGTTTGATATGTCAGAGTTTTGATAACTGAAATGAATTTTCGTTTCAATTGGAAAAAAGGGCAGCTGAAACTCATCGTATGCTGTTGAAAGTTCACGGTGACTATACTCTAGAGTCATTAGAAAATAATTTCGGCGATGAAAAAATTGTGATTTCAGCGTTGAAGATAAATCTTCTCGGGATAGCCAAAAAAATTCGGAAACGATTACTTACAGACATTACTCAATGGAGATCCGAGCCTAACGTAAGAAGAGTTTACACTTATGTTGGAGGGGATCCAACATGCAGTTTCTGTACGTTCGAAATTTATGGACCTGATTCAGAAGCGAGGAAATTGGATTCTTTATGAACTGGAACCAAGAGATCTGGAAAAGCCATTGTTTTCTTGTGACCAGCTGCTTCAAAGGTAAAAAAAAATTACACAAAAAGTGGATCTTCCAGGACAATCCCAAGAAACTAAAATACTACGCTTTGCCTGGCCAGTGGCTCAACATCAACACCAAAGCTGAACATTCATACTTGGAATGGTGTATTTGGTGTGACCAAGGGGGCTTTGTGTACTACGAGCTACTGAAACCTGGTGATTGCATTACGGGTGATAAATACGGACTGCAATTACTTGATTTGAACCATGTATTAGGATAAAAACGGAATATAAGGACAGACATGATAAAGTTATATTTTTGCTTGATAACGCTCGTCCCAACGACGCAAAAAATATTTAGAAACGATCAAATGGAGTATCTCTGTATCCACCTCAGCCCTCAGACCTGTCGAAATGTTATTTTTTCTGGTGATAAATAGAAATATAGTTTTTGGTCAAAGCCTGGGTGTACGGACATCAAACTCTGCAAGATTTGAAGGAAGGAATTTGCACGTAAACCAACGCAATTGTCATAGCGATGCTAAAGAAGTGGCGGCCAACTTTCAAGAACGACTTCTGCAATGCGCTGGGCAGCCATCTTGTTGCCGAAAATGTTCAGTGGAACTTTCTTTTAAATCTTAATTTAATATAAGGTTTTTAACCTTATTAAACAATCGTTTAAAATGATACAGATTGATTCGTGAGACACATATAAATTCATTTAAATATTTTACTCTTTACAAATATATTCTGTTAGGGTTCTACATATTTAATTTCAACAAATTATATTTAATATCATAACTTCAGGAATTAAATTAATGTCATATAAGTACTTTTTAAATCAAACGACATATAAAATAAACATTCATTATAAGACATCCAAATGATATAACAAAATCCAATAAATATAAAGTGTTAACAAAAATCCTATAAATTAAACATTTTGAGTAGACAAAAGTTTGTTTCTCTTCATCCCTCTCATGAAAACAGATATCTTTCAAAAATTTTTAACATAATCTCAAGAATTTCATCATAAATCTATCTTTCTTAGAATACTCAATATTATTGGATATATAAGTTACTTTTTAGAAAATCTCACGATATGAAACATTTTTGAAAGATATCTGCTTTCATGAGAGGTATGAGGAGAAACAAAATTTTGTCTACTCAAAATGTTAAATTAATAGGATTTTTGTTAACAATTTATATTTATTGGATTTTGTTATATCATTTGGATGTCTTATAATGAATGTTTATTTTATATGTCGTTTGATATAAGTAGTACTTATACGACATTATTTTAATTCCTGAAGTAATAATATTAAATATAATTTTTTTTAAATTAAATATGTAGAACGCTAACAAAATATATATGTAAATATTAAAATATTTAAATAATTTCGTAAACCTTCTTTCAAGTATAAACCTACATTTATTTTACATGTAAGTTTTATCAGCTATCTCTCACAGACTCAAAGGTACATTTTTAGTCATCATTTCCTTTACCTTAGCAATGTTAAGTTCAATTGAAATAAACTACAAGGCGAGACAGAGCTTTCTACTACTTTTGAATGAATTGTACCACCTTTATCCACCTGTTCTAAATAAATGCAAAATAATTATCGGCTGTTGCGTATACGAAACTCTCTGCAACGCAAAATTTAGAACAGTTCTTGGTGGGATATTTTTAACTATTGTAAAAATAGCAAACCCCACTTGGGACAGACTAAAAAAATGGAACACTGAATGACATGTGACGCTCAAGTCCTTGTAAGTAAAAAGTGCAGTTGTACCAATTTAGCGACAAAAAGAATTTTGAATATCCCTTCAAGCAGGCTCTTAAAATTTCTTGTTCTTTTATGACTCTATATATTATTCTAGAATGTAATAATGCACCAACATTAAACATTGCGCTCAAGTAATATTATTTCATCATGGTTATAGCAAGACATTACCAATCAGATCCATTGTTCTCGATGTCACAACGTTATGAAAAATACACACACCACTGTCATTTTCGTCCATTATGCCATCATTTCTGTTTATATTTCACGTTATCGCTTGCGTGAGTGTGTAACGCTGTACTTCGATGGAATTCCTATAATCGTAATTTTTCATTCATCCCAACAGAATCATATTCATTATTCCGAAAAATACCCCGAAATAATGGATAATTTCGTCGAAACATTCTATTAATTTTCAGTTATTTATTCACCTCAGTTGATCGTTTTTCTGAAATAATGTTACACATATAGAAGGTTGGTCATTCATTAATGATGGATTTATGATATAATGAAACTGACCTGAATTAATTTTGTATAAAAGATTTTTTCAAGCGTGTGACAGAGCGCTATAATGAAAAATGTCATAAATCTGAATAACCATGAGTATACTACTCTGTCAAGAAAGTACCGGGAATTTTCAATTAAAACAACATTTTTACATTTAATCGTCAAAATTTATTGGGTCGCCTTCAAAATAGGCTCCATTTGCTCCAATACATCTATGCCAACGGCACTTCCAATTATCGAAACATTTTTTATAGGCGCTTTCCGGGATGGACTTCAGCTCTCGCGCCGAATTTTGTTTTATGGCTTCAATCGACTCAAAACGGGTGCCACGAAGGGGCAATTTTAGTTTTGGGAAGAGGAAAAAGTCGCAGGGAGCCAAATCCGGCGAATACGGTGGTTGCTGAAGCACGTTTGTTGAGTTTTTGGCGAGAAAGTCAGTCACAATCGTAGCTCGGTGAGAAGGCGCGTTATCGTCATGCAAAATCCATGAGTTGTTCGCCCACAAATTTGGCCGCTTCTTACGAATACGCTCACGCAAACGTTTCATAACGCCTAAACGTTTCATAACGTTTCATAATACTCCTTGTTTACCGTCTGACCCTCTGGAACGAATTCGTAGTGCACCACGCCACGGATATCGAAGAAAACAATGAGCATCACCTTCATTTTCGAGCGGCTTTGGCGTGGTTTTTTCGGTTTCGGCTCATTTTTTGCCACCCATTCCGATGATTGCTGGCTTGTTTGCATATCGTACTCGTAGACTCAGGTCTCATCACCAGTTATAATGCGTTCCATGAATGTAGAATCGGAATTACAGCGATCCAGCATGTCTGAAGCAACCTGTTCGCGATGACGTTTTTGAAGAAAATTCAGGTCTTTCGGTACGAGTCGTGCGGCCACCTTTCTCATGCCCAAAATATCAATCAAAATCGTACGTGCGGACTCGTGGGATATCTTAAGATCAGGTGCTATCTCTCTCAAGCTGGTACGACGGTTTTCCAGCACCCTTTCCTTAATTTTATCGACGTTATCTTCGATCGAAGCCGTCGATGGGCGACCACTTCACGACCGTCCTTGAAGGCTCTGTACCACTGATATGCACGAGTTTTCGATAGAGCATTATCACCAAAGGCCTTTTGCAACATTTTCAATGCATCGGCACACGAAAATTCATTTGCAACACAAAACTTTAAACAAATTCTTTGCTCAACGTAATCACCCATAGTAAAAATCGGCACGCACTCTGACATCGACTGACTTAATCAGCTGTTGCAAACACACTAGTTGACAGATCCCGCTCAAGCTTGGCATAGTAATTAAGGACAGTGGTACCAACCTAGGAAAAAAATTTTACCTGCCTCATTGCCCCGCCAGATTTAAATCGATAATTCCCGGTACTTTCTTGACAGAATGTATATATTCAAAATATTATTATATTAATATAACATCAATATTTGTCTAGCGAAATATTATTTTCCTTATGTGACAATGTATACAACATGCATACGTAATTTTATTCCTCTAAATATAAACTATAATACGTATTTCATGAATCTCTAGATACAGATGGTGATTTTATTTCTGGAATTTGTTCATAAAAATTAATGCATCAGTCGAATTGAAGCTTCGAGGAGTATCCAGATTATCAATAAAAATTATGATATATACTATCACATGTTATCTCTATTTTCAATTTAAATTCAATTTCTAACCTCCCCCCTTTCAGTGTGCTGAAAAAACTCAATCAAAATAATATTATTTCTATTTGTTTCTGGTGCTTCTGACAAAGTGAGGGTAACTCTTTGATTTTCAACCTGTAAATATCGAAAGTTAAGTTGAAATCATGTCCCGCTTCCTATAAATCATTTAAACAAGTGCAATTATTATTTCAATTGAGAAAACTTTTCACTTGTAAATTCCAGATTTATCACCTTTTGATATAATATTGGGAGTATAAATAAGTTCGTGCGCTTTTTGTCGAAAATTAGATTAAGGGTGAAAAATTGGTTATACATTCAAAGTTCAAAGTATTGTCTGAGGTATGTTTAATATTTAACGAGGTTTTAAGTTGTATTTATTTTTGAGATATGTAGTTATATTTTCAGAAATAAATTTTGTATATTATATTTTTATGAAATATACTTTAATTTCAATTGTACTTTGGGTTATACCATATTTAATGCAATTCTCAGATTTTTCGTCATCAGCAACTTATCCAGATAATAATTTTCGAACAGCGGATTTTTCTCTTAATGTAAAACTTTCTGCAAATTTTATGTCGTGAAGAGAAAAAGGTTTTTTCCTAGACATTTTAAAATATTTCATAGTGATCAGGTATATTTTGATATTTCTGTATAAAATTTCCGCTATATATTTTAGAAGCTTCCAGATATAATTTTAATTTTGTTATTGAAATACTAACAAGTCTGGGAATTTTGTTGTTGAAAACTGATGATTTTTGATTAATGAGGAGGTTTGATTTATTGTGTATAATTGTATCTCTATATTTGGTTCGTGAAAATTTTAAATTTTATTATATGTGAATTAATATCTTTTCAGATTCAGTTTCAATTGTGAATAATAACGGAAGTGAATTATTATTATTGTCATTTTTCTTGTCTGCTCAACGCAGGCGTGAAAATAGCTCTAAGATTACTTCTGAGAAAATGTGAGGCATTCAATTCTCCACATTATCGTGACAAAATATAGAATATTATATATGGAATAATAATGAGAAATTCTTCATATTTGGCCGTTAGTAACAGATCATTCAGGAATGATTATTAGCGTCTGGCAATCGTTAGCAAACCACTGTTTCCTCAAGTTTTTGCAGTTTTCTCTGAATAAGATCTGAACAGTTCGAAAAATTGAGGTGCATTGAAAATATTTGATAATATACGGAGTGATCCATTCAAAAAACCACTCATTTGTTGATTTTTTTGGGAACACTGTATATCAAAAATTCATTTCACGATATTCAGAAATAAACGTAGGAAGGAGCCTGCTTTGAATGAAGTTTTTAAGATGTCTGGTTCGGCAGCTATGGAAGCGCAACTCTCTATTGCCGGACCCTGTATACAATTTATTTCATATCTGAGCTGAATAACTATAATACTATTAGCTGTACGGTAGTATCCTTAGTAATTCGATTACATTAAATATCAGGAGGTAGTACCATAACGTACATTCATAGGATGCATAAATGGTTATTTTTTCTTGTGTTAGCCTGTATATGTCTATGCTCTTGATATTTCAACATCAGAGTTATTTTGAATCTGTATAAAGTGTAAAAACAATGAATTATTCAATAAGGTTGATTCAAGTCAATAAATTATTCAATTATAGGTATGTCTATCTAACTTTTCATCCTACTGAATTTTTTATGATGCAGTGAAATTTCATCCATAAGTGAATATTCGAATAAATAGTTAGTAATTCAGAAAAAACTTAATTCTTAATCACTCTTCACAACTCTATAAAGTCCTTCTGGTTGAAACATCGACATTCAAATGTCCCTTGGTATAAAAAGGATGAGATTCATCTAAGAGAAATACGGAGCTAATCCTAACTTTTGATTACTGTACCTAGCCTGACAAGGGTATTTATATATTTCACCTCGTTAACCTCGTTTAGGCTGAATGTGACCCCGAGGGACGTAGAAACTACCCGCAAAGGGCACTAACCCTTTCGACGACGTGCCGGAGATAAAATTGAATGCCATGTCCCTCTACCCTGTTCTACACCAACTGTATCGCTTTCAACACTTTACCTTCAGAATTTGGAACTGGATGATCCTGATATGCACGCCGAGAACTTCAACTAGGATTTCCTCTAACCACGATCTAATCATGGATTCAGCAAACTTCAACATGATGGCTAGATTGAATTGCTTCAGCCGTTACTATTTACTTGTTGATTATATCGGGTTGTTCGTAAAGAAATTTCGTTTGAAAGACAATTTTCGTAAAATGAATTAATATTTTATCAAATTATATATTGGCGACTCTGGTCCAACACCTTTTGCCATATTTCTGGTATTAACATGGTTTCACGCTCATAAAATTTTTGGTTTTTATTAACAAAAAACTGATACAGGTGATTGTTGACCTCTTCATATGAAGTAACAGTTTTACCATCCAAAAAATTTTGAAATGACCGGAACAAATGATTATCCGAAGGCGCCAGATCTGGAGAATATGGTGGGTGTGGCAGTGTATCCCATACAAGCTCTAAAAGCTTTAGGTGAGTAACCAAAATTGTATGAGTTCTCGCATTATCTTCGTGGAACACTACACCTTTTCTGTTGATTAATTTCGGTCTTCTCTGTTGATTAATTTCGGCCTTTTCTGTTGAAGTCGAGCTGTCCAGCTGATGACAGTAGTCTTACGAATTAATTGTTATGTTGTCCGGTAAAAGCTAAAAAAAAACGATTCCTTTAAAATCATACCAAACAAGGAGCATCACCTTTCGAAATCCGAAATTGACTTCGTTTAACGGGATGCTCAAAAGTCTATGAATAAAAGTATGGAATGTTGACATTTCAATTTAATGTTTCTTAAAAATTTTGAGGAAATCTACCACTCTGATACCATAATCCAATCAAATTCCAATCAGTCATGCCAAATTAAAATGTCAACATTCCATAGTTTCATTCATAGACTTTTGAGCATCCCGTTGAACGAAGTCAATTTCCGATAAGAAGTCAATAAAATTAAGATTATAGCGGTGAACAATGGCTATAGAATTGAAATCATTGACAAAATGATTGAAAAGAAAATTTTCCAGAATATTTTAAAACAATTTCATATAAATATAAATGATCCTTATGAAGAAGAGAAAATATGGTTTTCAAAGCCTTATATTAAAGATTTCAGCAGTAGGATCTCTAATGATAAAATAAAATGGGAATTAATTATTTTAGCTTAAATAATGGTGAATGGTGAATAAAGAAAGAAACCCAAAGTTCTCTGAATCAGGGATTTATCAAATTAAATGTGATGATTGTAATGCTACATACTACTCTGTCAAGAAAGTACCAGGAATTTTCAATTAAAACAACATTTTTACATTTAATCGTCAAAATTTATTGGGTCGCCTTCAAAATAGACTCCATTTGCTCCAATACATCTATGCCAACGGCACGTCCAATTATCGAAACATTTTTTATAGGCGCTTTCCGGGATGGACTTTAGCTCTCGCGCCGAATTTTGTTTTATGGCTTCAATCGACTCAAAACGGGTGCCACGAAGGGGCAATTTTAGTTTTGGGAAGAGGAAAAAGTCGCAGGGAGCCAAATCCGGCGAATACGGTGGTTGCTGAAGCACGTTTGTTGAGTTTTTGGCGAGAAAGTCAGTCACAATCGTAGCTCGGTGAGAAGGCGCGTTATCGTCATGCAAAATCCATGAGTTGTTCGCCCACAAATTTGGCCGTTTCTTACGGATACGCTCACGCAAACGTTTCATAACGCCTAGGTAATACTCCTTGTTTACCGTCTGACCCGCTGGAACGAATTCGTAGTGCACCACGCCACGGATATCGAAGAAAACAATGAGCATCACCTTCATTTTCGAGCGGCTTTGGCGTGGTTTTTTCGGTTTATATCGGTGTATATCAAGTAAGTTCAATCAATATTCTATAGTTCGTCTAGAAAGTATCCAGAAAAAACCAAGCTCAGTTATGCAACCCCCATTTAACTGTGAACACTTGACTAAACGTCGAAGTACACCCGAAACTAGATCACCTCCATAATTTTCGGTGTCCAGGACTGTGAAACTGACTGAATTGAATCAATCATCTTTATTTCATGGTGCTGCTCGTTCAACTTCAATCTACATTAGTCCCCATATGTTTTCAAAAGAACTAAGAACTGATGAAGGTGCTGGCCATGAAATGGTTATCGTTTGGTATTCTTGCATCCAAGCTTGAGTATATGCCGAAATAGGGCATCTTGCATTATCCTAGATATAAAGCATGGGCCGTTTCAAGGTGAAAATCGTTTTCAATGCCACAATACTTTTCACTATTAATGGTACCATCAATTATACAGAGAGGCGTAGCATCACGCTGAGATATTGCTCCCCCAAACCATTTTTTTGGTGGGAAATTTGACCTATAACCGGTTGTTTTGATAGGATTTTTAAGTGATTTCCACAATTTTCATCAGTTATAAAGATATTATTAAAATTATTTTCTTTAAGAGGTTGACAAAATTCTATCCTTCTTTCCTTTTGTTAAGGTGTCATTATTGGGATCTTTTTGGTTTCCCTGATATGCAACCTTGTCTTTTCGGTGACAGAGACGGTTTCTAGACATACTTCTATATTTAGTTGATTTCCAAATCTGTTAGCCAATTTGCTAAACCCCAGGCGCGGATTGTGTAGTTCTTAGCCCATTAAAGCGTTTAAATTGTTCCCTTTAATCTTTTTACTTGATATGTAGCCTTGTCTTTTCAATGACATACGGACGGTTTCTGGTCATAATTTTATAGTTCGTTGATTTCCAAATTTGTAAGATAATTTGCGAAACTCCAGGCGCGGATTATATCGTCCTAAGGCCAATAAAGCGTTCAATCTTACGCGGTCCTCCTGAAACTGGTCCACACCTCATATCCATGCCATTTTTATCTTCTTTATTGTCTCATATACAGTACTCTTTTCCAGTTAAGTCAATTGCACTAATTTTTCAAAGTTTCGAAAACCATTTCCATACAAATATTCTACCTGTTTTCTTTTTTCTAGTTGCTACATTATATCATAAATTGTATACCTGTTGACAATCAACAATATTCGATAAATAGTGTGCCATGCAACTTTGGCCATAGCCGACTATCTGCAAAACCTATTTTATACATTACTCTTATCTTAGAATGTTACAAAAAAAGGATATTATTAATTTTATGAAAAAAAATAAATTCCGGATACTTTTTAGACGGACTATATATTTTCTTCGTATGCTGTATAATGATTATTAAGTCTGAATATATACTTGATTGGAACAGTGCTTTCTAAGGCTATTATTTAATTCTATTCTTGAATAATAAGATACGGTTTTCACTTGATAGAAGAATAATTACAAACTTTGAATATCAAAACAAATTTAATCTGTTAGTCTTCTACAATTATAATTTCAAGAAAATTAAAAAAAAAACTTTCAGAATTAAATTAATGTCTAATAATAAGCACTGTTTATATTTAATAGACGTATAAAAATCAAAATTCACTATACAATATCCCATGGAATAAAAAACCTAACAAAATAAATCATTAATTAAAATCAAAAATAAATAATATCGAATGTTTCGTTCCAAACATACGCATCTGAACTCGTCAGAAAGGCCGTGGTTCGTATGTTTCGCCTTTGACAAACATTTGAGAACATGTTCAGTTTCTGGTCTTTTATTTATGAAAACTAAATCTTTTTTAAAAATACACAACATAATTTTAAGAACTTCTCCAAAACTAATTTATTTGAAGTATTCAGTATGTTTAAATATTTAAATAAGGTACTTCAAAAACTCTCAAAAACATGCAGCACATCCTCAAAAACAATTAAAAATTCAGATAACGTCAGTTCAACTTCACATTTACAATATAATATGAATTCAATTAAAAATAAATAAACTTGTAATCTTACCGAACAATTTCTGGAAAATCTGTGAATGCAATTAAACCAGTTAGGTACATCTAATATCCAAGGTAATCTATGTTTTATGCTATACGTACCACAACCTTTCTGACGAGTTCAGGTGCGTATATTTGGAACGAAACATTCGATATTACTTATTTTCAATTCTCATTCATAATTTATTTTTTGGGTTTTATTCCATTTGATATTGTATGGTGAATTGTGATAACAGATTATATTTCTTTTGATATTCAAAATTTGTAATTATCCTTCTATCAAGTAAAAATTCGCATCTTATTATTTTATTTTATATATATAATATTAAATTATTATATCAGGTTTTTCAATAATGAAATTTATTATATAGTTTCCAGTGGTTTAATGAAGGCCATAAAATGCCTTACAAACTTTGTGTGATTTCTGTATTTAGCATAGAACATAGATTATCTTGGATATTAGATGTACCTACCTAGTTTAATTGCATTCACAGATTTTCCAGAAATTGTTTGGTAAGATTAGAAGTTTATTTATTTTTAATTGAATTTATATTATAAATGTAAAGTTGAACTGACCTTATCTGAATTTTTAATTGTTTTCGAGGATTTGCTACATCTTTTTGAGAGATTTTATAGTAACTTATTTAAATATTTAAACATATTAAATATTTCAAATAAATTAGTTTTAGAGAAGTTCTTAAAATTATGTTGTGTATTTTTGAAAGAGATTCAGTTTTTATAAATATAAGACCAGAAACTGAACATGTTTTCAAATATGTGTCAAAGGCAAAACATACGTACCACGACCTTTTTGACGAGTTCAGGTGCATATGTTTGGAACGAAACATTCGATATTACTTATTTTTAATATTAATTAATAATTTATTTTTTTGGGTTTCTTTATTCCATTTGATATTGTATAGTAAATTTTGATTTTTATGCGTCTATTAAATATAAAAAGTGCTTATTATTAAACATTGATTCAATTCTTAAAGTTTTTTTTTTAATTTTTTTGAAATTAAAATTGTAGAAGACTAACAGATTAAATCTGTTTTGATATTCAATTTTCAATTCTTAAAAACTTTTCGGGAAAAATGTTAATTAAGATTTGTAGTGATGTAAGCAAAATTAATCTAATCACTATTAATACACCTGCGTGCTTAAGCGTCTGATGTAATAAGATTTTGAAAGGAACATTTTTTCTCACGTATGGAATCTTCATTCGAAATTCTCAGTTCTGAGGCTGACAGCTCAGTCAAACTTGGAACCCTTCAGAATGCAACCACTAATAGGTGTAGATAACCTAAGTGACTGAATTCGAGTGAAGAACAAAGGCACGAGAACGAGAAATCCAAAGTTTCCCCGACAAACTTCTCCAACGTCGCCTCGTGATCAATTCATTTTCTCTAATAAAGATAGAACTGATCCTATCATATGCTCAACGAGACAGAAAGATCCAGCAGTGAACTCTGCCCAACTTAGGCATTTCTTTGCTCGTTCGTTTAAAAAGTTATTACCTACATTCTCTAACCGTGTCTTTCTTTTCTCGGAAAATTCAAGCATACTCAGTCATTCTGTGATTGCAAGTCCTAGGTCGTGATATTTTCTTCGATTTGAAGTTTCCTCGGATACTGGAAATAGTACACGAGTCGATATTCGACGTAACTTTTGGAAATATACACCTACATATGTTATTTTTTTCATTTTATTTCCAAAAAAATCAAAAATGCAAATTTAAAATGGCCCACCCCTTACATACTAATTTGTATAATTTTTGAGAGTTTTAAAGCACTGTCTTAATTCATTTTGTTCATATTAATAATAAATGGCTTATGAAAACTCTCGTGAGGATCGTAGGTGATATGAACAAAGGCGCAGAACCACCTGACTACACGTTAGTGTTTCTTCAGGATATTAAATATTGTAAACGGTTTTCCAATAAGATGTTTCATTTGAATAGCCCGCTATCTAGGCAGTTGTCACTCTCGAAGCTGTCATATCGACATTTGACGAGTAGAAACTACGCCTTTGCTAAAAATAGAACGATTCACGCTTCAACGACGCAATAAAATTGTTAAAATTCACTACAATAATTGTGAAAATTTTGAAGTCACAATTCGCAATGCTAAAGCACTCTTGGGTCGTCGTGAAGCATCTTCTCGGTCGACAATAGTGAAACTGGTGAAAAAATTTGAGTTGCTGGAATAAGTTAGTGATGTGAAGAATCGAAACCGTGTACGTTACTCAAGAACAACTGAGTATATTGCTGCTGTATTCCGTAGGGTTGACGAAAACCCAGGTTTGTCGATTACATGTCGATCTTTGGAATTAGGCATTCCACAAACTACATTACACCGTATTTTGAATAAAGAATTAGGTCTTAACGCTCTTGAGTCCAGTAAACACAAGAAGCCGGTCGATCACCAGCAACGTCGTATCTTCGCTGTTTGGGTGCTTGAAATGCATCAAACTGATGCGGATTTTCATCGACAAATGATCTTCAATGATAAAGCCCATTTTTACCTCGGAGGCTATGTAAATGAGCAGGATTGCCGCATTTGGGGCTCGGAAAATCCAAGAATGATTATTGAAAAGTCACTCCACCCTGAACGTGTCACTGTTTGGTGCGGTTTTTGGGCTGACCGTGTAATTGGACTCTACTTATCCGAAAATGAGGCTGGTGCCACACAGGACGGCCCTACGTACCACACAAGCAACGAAACAATCACAATTTTGAATGAAGGAGTCCGTTACTTCGTGATATCTCATTTTAAATGGAACGAAATAAGAAATCTCCTTGTTTTCTTTCATTTTTTTATTAAATGAATATACAGTGCCCTGAGTTTCGTAGTGTTTACTACATTTCAGAACTGAATACAACAAAATGTATCTCAACTGTTATACACATTCGTTGAAGGCTTCGGCAAGACTTCGAGGAATGGGGTGTGCCAAAGGTCCGTCTGCTTATTCAATAGTTTTATTGTTGAAAGGTGCTGTTTGTGTTTAAATATTTCTATGGATTCCCGGATGTCAATTCTTTTTCTTTTGCTTCCAGGTGCAATATTTCAAGATTGTCCAATTTTGGGAAGATATGATTGGTTTCGAAAAAATATTTGGCAAAATTAGAATTATCTTTGCGGTTTTGAAAAAAGATTGATGTTCTTTGAACCTTTTATCGAAAGATCTGCCGATTTGTCCTATATATACACTACTGCACTGTTGACAACTCGATTTATAGACTGTAGAATTATTCAGCCGGTTGTTTTTGTATTTCTCATTGAAAAGTAGGTTGGAAAATTTATGCAAGGGTTTTTATGTTAATTTTTGAAAATATTCGAGATATTTTTTGCGAAATTGGTCCAAAATATGTTATCTTCACAAATTCTTTGTCATTGTTATCTGTTTTGTTAATAGAGGATATTGTTTCTGTGTTTTGTTTATGAGAGAATTTATGGTTTTTCGTTTCGAAAGGATTGTTTATGGTTTTATTGAATTCTGTTTCTTTTTCAACGTTATATTATTAAGAGGAATTGAAAATGCTCTATCATTAATCTGTAAGCAGCGAGTTTATGGGTGCTCGAATGGTTTGAAAATATGGTATGTTCATATCTGTCGTTGTGGGTTTTCTGAATGCATCAAAGGAAATTTCATCTTCATTCTATATTAAAGTTGTATCCAGGAAATTAATGAATATATTGATTAATTGATTTGCACCATAAGGTCAAATTCACTATGGAAACACAATGTGATAACAAAGCAAATCTTCAGGACATAACTTTAATTAAGAATAATGATGAAATTTCTTTTCATATATTCAAAAAACACACAACGACAGCTACAGCAATACCCTTTCCAAACCATCCGAACACTCATAAACTGGCTGCTTACAGATCAATGATACACAGCGTAGAAAATGGAACTAAATCAAGCAAGTAACCACAAACAATTAGTTCGAAACAAAAACTATAAATTCTCTCATAAACAAAACAGAAAAACAACTCATTGGGAAACAAATATACCCCACTTCCGAACCAGATAATAAGGACAAAAAATTTGAAAAAATAGCATATTTTAGCTTCATCTTGCAAAAAATAGCTCAAATATTTTTTTAAAAGTAACAAAAACAAAAGACAAAAACAACCCGCTGAATAATGCTAGAACATATATATATATAGAACAAACTAGGAGATCTTTCAATCAGAGGTTCAAACAACATCAATCTTCAATTAAGAACCGTAAAGATAATTCTAATTTTGCGAAATAGTTATTTGAATCCAATCATATCTTTCCAGAATTGGACAATCTTGAAATATTGCACCTGGAAGCGAGAGGAAAAACCTAGACATTCTGGAATCCATTGAAATATTTAAACACAAACAGCTCGTTTCATCAAATAATCTATTAAATGAGCAGACGGACCTTTTGCCCACCCCACTTGTAAAAGTTTTGCCAAAGCTTTCAACGAATGTATACATATCGGGTGTTTTTTTAGAGTTATAGAACTTTAAATTAAGATTGAAGCCAAATTTTTTTTATTTGAAAGATAATTTTATTATATTTATGTTTTAAAAATAATTTCCGGCATATGTTCACCACGACTAGCTTTGAGGAACCGCTTTCGACCAGACCAATTTTGGACCACTTTTTCGAAAAATTCAGGCCTTATTTCATCAATAACACAAATTATGTTGGCTTCAAAAGCGTCTATTGTTTCTGGTCAATGACTTGACATAAACCCAAAGAAATTAATCCAGTGGAGGTCTTGGAAGCCAATTAATTGGACCATTTCTCGAATAAATCAAATGTTACGGTAGCAGAAAAAGATGTAGGCACTTTTTGGTTAGAACCAAAAAACCTCTGGATCGATACCATTCAAATTTTGAAACAAATAATCATTGATCATCGATCTGTAACGAGCACCATTCACTGTAACATTAGCTCCAGCATCGTTTTTAAAGAAATATGGACCGATGATGCCCCCAGCGTGTAAAGCACCGAATACAGTGCATTTTTCAGGATGCAATGGAACCTGCAGAACTTCTTGAGGATTGTTTTCACTCCATATACGGCAACTTTGCTTGCAACTAGAAATGAGCTTCATCACTAAAAACAATTTTACGATAAAAAAGTGGATCAACTACAAGCTGTTCTAGGGCCCAATCAGCAAAAAAACCAAGCTGATTATGGTCAAGTGGCTTTAGTTCTTGAACCAGTTGGGTCTTGTATGGGTGTAGGCCAAGATCTTTACGCAAAATTTTCCATGCGGTGAATGCACAGAGTCCAACTTGTCGCGAACATCGACGAATAGACAAATCTAAATCATCATCTTCTGTACGTACAGTTCTTTGTCTTGTTGTTGTTGCATCGAGTAAAGAAATTGTTGCCCGAAATCTATCGATAGTTCGACGAATAAGCTGCTCTGGTGGATGGTTATGTGAACCATAAATTTCACGAAGTGCAAGTTTGGCGAGTAGAACATTGATTTTGAAAATAAATTTCAACAATTTGTAAACGTTGTTGGGGCGTGAGTGTTTCCATGATAATTTGTTAATGCTTACTGAATAGAAATGTCAAAATAACATGGCTTCTATCTGCTGTCGAATCACAGTTATCCCTACCGAAAGTTCTATCACTATAAAAAAACACCCGATATAATAGTTGAGATATAACTTGTTTCTAATTAGTTTGAGAATGTAGTAAACACTACGAAAATCGAGTCACTATATTCAGTTTATAAAAAAGTGGTAGAAAACAAAGTGATTTGTTATTTCATTTCAATAGCAATTTTGCAATAAAAGTTTCCTCGCCGTGTTATTTCTTGAAGAGGTGATCACACCAAGATCTTCTGATTTAACACCTTTAGACTCTTTTCTTTGAGACCACGTGGACGATAAGCCAATGCTCCAAAATCGATTCAATACCTTAAAGCTGGAATTCTGGAAGTTGAAGACATAGCCGCAAATGTGCTAATTGGCCATGGAAAATTTAATGAAAAGAATATGGTCCTGCAAGCGTGAGCGGACATTTGGCTGATATCTTTTCCGATTGTTAATGGCATACCTTACGCTTTACAATGAAATGAACATCCCTTGATTTCACTTGAAATATACTCGTTTTTTTTTAATATTTTATATTTTAAATAAGGTTATTCTGATTTTCACAAATTTTTATTGTTATGTTTACAACAATCGTTTCGCTATCACAGTAGCATCATCAGGCAAGATTTTGAATAACCAAGCTTGTTTCCGAAATCCGTTGCAATTTATATTACAGTAAGTACAATAAATTTTTATTGAGCACTAAAACCCAAAAAAGGGTCTCTGCAAATTCCAGCTTATCTGAATATATTTAACAGAGGTGAGGTATTTAAATCTATTTGCTCCTCAAGTAATATTCCAATTTTATTGTGTTTATTTATCTCTAGGATTCTAACAGATTTAAGGCATAACTTTTGGTTTCTTATGTAGAATTTCAAAATTATGGTTGAAAGTATGTCCCGTTTCTAACAAATGGTTGGAATATGAAGAATTACTTTTATTATTGAGGAAACTCTTCAAATGTTCACAAATTCTATGTCGGAAAGTTCTTCCAGTCTGTTCTATGTAAACTTTAGGGCAATCCCCGCAGGTTAACTTATAAACCCCCGATTTATCATCTTTATGTGTACAGTCTCTATTATTTTTAATAAATTTACTCAAGTTTGAATTGGTTTTAAATGAAGTTCTTAAATTATATTTATTTTTGAGGTATGTAGCAATTCTCTCAGAAATACCTTTAGTGTATTTTAAGGAAATGTACTAAATACCGTAAAGGTATTTCTGAGAACATTGCTGCATACCTCAAAAATAAATATAATTTGAGAACTTCATTTAAAACTAATTCAAACTGGAGTAAATTTATTAAAAATAATAAAGACTGTACACATAAAGATGATCGGGGGTTTATAAGTTAACCTGCGGTGATTGCCCTAAAGTTTACATAGGACAGACTGGAAGAACTTTCCGACATAGAATTTGTGAACATTTGAAAAGTGTTCTCAATAATGAAAGTAATTCTACATATTCCAACTATTTGTTAGAAACAGGACATACTTTCACTCATAATTTTGAAATTCTACAAATAGAAAGCAAAAGTAATGCCTTAAATATGTTAGAATCCCTAGAGATAAATAAACATAATAAAATTGGAATATTACTTAACGAACAATTAGATTTAAATAACTCACCTCTGTTAAATATATTCAGATAAACTGGAATTTGCAGAGACCCTTTTTTGAATGAAATGTATTGTGCTTACTGTAATATAAATAGCAACGGATTTCGGAAACAAGCTTAGTTATTCAAAATATAATCTTGCCTGATGATGCTACTGTGATAGCGAAACGATTGTTGTAAACATAACAATAAAAATTTGTGAAAATCAGAATAACCTTATGTAAAATATTATTTAATATGGATTTTCACCAAGTAAGGACTGATTCAATTCAATATCGTTTTTTTTTAATATAAAAATTAAACTTGTTATTGGAAATCCTTTTATTTTTATCTTACGATAACAGGGGGTTTATTGCAGAAAATAATAAACGATAATAATCCTCCAATATTCCTTTTAGAAAGAAAATGAAGTGGTTATTCCAAACAGTGATACAACAGCATCGAATGAAAAGCACTGCCTTCGATGTCTTCACAATAAAGAACGGCGTGTCTGCAACATCACAACAGTTCGGTTTTTGTTTCCCGATGAATACAGAAAACAAAATAGCTACCACGTCTGAATAAATTTGCGTCCTGATAACTGGAATACGTCAAAACAAATGAAACCCTATTGTTTCAGCAAAAATAATATTCATTCACTGCTTAGGACGTGGAAGAATTAATTCTCGTGACGATGGATCGAAAAATTCGACTGGGCCTGAAATTCGTACAGTTGTGAACTGGGGAATTCAGTTTGTTATTGAATTATCCCGGTATTGTTCCATTTCGTGCGCTACCAGCCAAAAATACGGAGAAAAATAGAATCAAATTAAATCGGTTTTTTTGCATTCTATAACGGCGCAGCATGGTCGGTAGTTTCATGTCGAATAATGGTGTGTGCTTCGTTTTGTTCGATGCACACACGAACAAGTGAGGAAGGACACATATAAAGGTCCCATCAACAAGCTCGCCCAATTTGTAAATGTAAAATAAAACAAATAAGTTTTTGTAAATTATCCTGGGTGAATTAGGTCTTCACCTTTTTGAATAATATTGAATGAGGTTATTCTGATTCTCACAAATTTTGTTGTTATAATACAAAGATCGTTTCGCTAACACAGTAGCATCTCCAGGTAGGTGGTATATCTTAATTTTTTTAATAACTGAATTTGTTATCGAAACCGGCTTGTGTTTATGTCGGGAGTTTTTTTAGAGTGATAGAACTTTAAATTGAAATAAAACACATTTAACTTAGATTGAAACCAATTTTTTTTTATTCGAAAGATAATTTTATGACATTTATGTTTTAAAAATAATTTCCGGCATATGTCCATCACGACTAGTTCTGAGGAACCGCATTCGACCAGACCAACTTTGGAGCTTTTTTCGAGTAATTCAGGTCTTATTTAATCAATAACATGAGTTATGTTGGCTTCCACAGCGTCTATTGTTTCTGGTTTATCAGCATAAACCAATGACTTGACATAACCCAAAAAAAAAAAAATCACGTGGAGTTATGTCGCATGATCCTGGAGGCCAATTAATTAGACCATTTCTCAAAGCATGAGGTGTAGCACCATCTTGTTGGAACAAAAACACCTCTGGGTCGATACCTTTCAAATTTTGAAACAAATAATCATTGATCATCGATCTGTAACGAGCACTATTCAGCATCGTTTTTAAAGAAATGGACCGATGATGCCTCCAGCGTGTAAAGCACACCATTTTCAGGATGCAATAGAATCTGCAGAACTTCTTGAGGATTGTTTTCAATCCATAAACGGCAACTTTGCTTATTTACATAGCCATTTAACGAAATGAGCTTGATCACTAAACAACTTTATGATGAAAAAGTGAATCAACTTCAAGCTGTTCTAGGGCCCAATCAGCAAAATAAAGACGCTTATTATGGTCAAGTGGCTTTAGTTCTTGAACCAGTTGGATCATGTATGGGTGTAGACCACGATCTTTACGCAAAATTTTCGATGTGGTGGATGCACAGAGTCCAACCTGTTGTGAACATCGACGAATAGACAGATGTGAACATCGACGAATAGACGGATCTGAATCATCATTAACACTATGACTTAAGCAGCGATCTTTCTTCTGTAGGTGTAGTTCTTTGTCTTGTTGGTGTTGCATCGAGTAGAGAAAATGTTAGCCGAAATATATCGATAGTTCGACGAATAAGCTGCTCTGTTGGATGATTATGCAAACCATAAATTTCACGAAGTGCTCTATAACTTTGGCGAATAGAACACTGATTTTAAAAATAAATTTCACCAATTTGTACAATGTAACATTGTAACAATGCTTACTGAACAGAAATGTCAAAACAATATGACTGAAAGTTCTATCACTCTAAAAAAAACACCCGATATTAGAGTAGGTACAAAAATATTTTTTATTGAGCACTAATACCCAAAAGGAGGTTGTCTGGAAATTCCAGTTCATCTGAATATACATTCTGTCAAGAAAGTACCGGGAATTATCGATTTAAATCTGGCGGGGCAATGAGGCAGGTAAAATTTTTTTTTCCTAGGTTTGTACCACTGTCCTTAATTACTATGCCAAGCTTGAGTGGGATCTGTCAACTAGTGTGTTTGCAACAGCTGATTAAGTCAGTCGATGTCAGAGTGCGTGCCGATTTGTACTATGGGTGATTACGTTGAGCAAAGAATTTGTTTAAAGTTTTGTGTTGCAAATGAATTTTCGTGTGCCGATACATTGAAAATGTTGCAAAAGGCCTTTGGTGATAATGCTCTATCGAAAACTCGTGCATATCAGTGGTACAGAGCCTTCAAGGACGGTCGTGAACTGGTGGCCCATCGACGGCTTCGATCGAAGATAACGTCGATAAAATTAAGGAAAGGGTGCTGGAAAACCGTCGTACCAGCTTGAGAGAGATAGCACATGATCTTAAGATATCCCACGAGTCCGAACGTACGATTTTGATTGATATTTTGGGCATGAGAAAGGTGGCCGCACGACTCGTACCGAAGGACCTGAATTTTCTTCAAAAACGTCATCGCGAACAGGTTGCTTCAGACATGCTGGATCGTTGTAATTCCGATTCTACATTCATGGAACGCATTATAACTGGTGATGAGACCTGGGTCTACGAGTACGATATGCAAACAAGTCAGCAATCATCGGAATGGGTGGCAAAAAATGAGCCGAAACCGAAAAAACCACGCCAAAGACGCTCGAAAATGAAGGTGATGCTCATTGTTTTCTTCGATATCCGTGGCGTGGTGCACTACGAATTCGTTCCAGAGTGTCAGACGGTAAACAAGGAGTATTACCTAGGCGTTATGAAACGTTTGCGTGAGCGTATCCGTAAGAAGCGGCCAAATTTGTGGGCGAACAACTCATGGATTTTGCATGACGATAACGCGCCTTCTCACCTAGCTACGATTGTGACTGACTTTCTCGCCAAAAACTCAACAAACGTGCTTCAGCAACCACCGTATTCGCCGGATTTGGCACCCTGCGACTTTTTCCTCTTCCCAAAACTAAAATTGCCCCTTCGTAGCACCCGTTTTGAGTCGATTGAAGCCATAAAACAAAATTCGGCGCGAGAGCTAAAGTCCATCCCGGAAAGCGCCTATAAAAAATGTTTCGATAATTGGAAGTGCCGTTGGCATAGATGTATTGGAGCAAATGGAGCCTATTTTGAAGGCGACCCAATAAATTTTGACGATTAAATGTAAAAATGTTGTTTTAATTGAAAATTCCCGGTACTTTCTTGACAGAGTTGTATTCAACAGGGAAGAGTAATTTAGATGTAATTGTTGGTTAGGTACCGTATATTCAGTTAATAAAAATTGATAGAAAATAAACTAATTGCTTATTTCATTCCAATTAAAATAGTTTTAAAGTAGACACGTCTGTAGTGACTCTCCAGAAACTCCGAGAGCTCGGTTGTGAGGTTTTGGTGCATCCACCCTAAAGTCCGGACCTGGCACCAGGCAATTACCATATTTTTCTCTTATTGAAAAACTTTCTTAGCGATAAGAAATTGTCATCAGGATAAGATTGTGAAAATCGATTACTGGAGTTTTTCGCCAATAAGGACTTGAATGAGCTACCTTTAAAATGGTAACAAACTATAAAACAATATTAACATAGTCATAACATATCAATAAAGATTATTTCTACATTTTAATAATGCATCGATACTTGTTAGTTCAATCACTAAGTTAGTTCAAAATATAAACTTGAAGAAGTCACTTTGTAGACGAAACAATTGTTTAATTAATAAATTGTGGAAATAATCTTTATCATTTTATTCAACATACGTCTGATAATTCTATATGTCTATGAAATGGTACAGTGTTTCTAAGACTTTCTACTTAATTTTAGAAATATGAAAATTTCAGCAGACTTTACCGGTTGAGCATGAGTTAAACCTATATATCCCTAACTTTTCTGAGACTTTCAAACTTTTCAATGAATTACGCTACATCAGATCAAAAAGGCGCTTCATGATGACCAAAATCAGTGCGAACTGTACTTCTGAAATTTTTCCCATCTTCCAGTGAATTTTCACTATTTCAAAGCATTGAAATTGAAATACAATTTCTATGTCAAATGCAGTATCCCTATCAGTTTTAATTCGACACTTTAAAGATAGCGCGAAATTCAAAATGAAGCATCATATTTGGAGAGCCGATTCCATTCATTTTTCGTTTAAAATAAGTTTTACTCAAATTCAAAATAAAAGGTGCGCACTCATTAGGTTTTGAAATATTCTTCGAATTATTTTGTCCAAAAATGAGACATGTTCAATATTGCACGTATAATTCCTCTTATAAGAATTCGTGATGACTTCTCCCATCAATGATGCAATCTGTTTCACGATGAAATCTGTCACTTTCCGAATGATTTATACCAGAATGATGCAAATTTTATTGAGGGCTATAAAAGGAATAATTTAATTCAAATAAGACAATTTCCATTACGTCCGTGGTGTTCGTTATTTGAAAATTGCCTGAATATAGAATGTGTGGTTATTTTGCAATTCAATGTTTCCAGTCACTCTATCGCATATTAGAGTATAGGCTAGCTGAATGTTGCATTTTCTGAATTTCAAATAGGTAGAATCTCTATTTTGAAGCTTCAAAATAGACATTCTTCCCGATTCGAAATTCAGAAAACGCAACGTATCCCGAATTTATTATTTTTTATAATTTTAATTTACGTCTTTTTTGTAACATTCTAAGACAAAACTAATTTATGAAATAGGTTGTCAGCTTCACCAGATCTCAGTCCCATTGAAAACATATGGGGAGTAATGAAGAATGAAGTTGAACGAGCATCGCCACGAAATAAAGATAATTTAATTCAGTCAGTTTTACAGTCCTGCACTACCATCACTGAAAATTATGGAGGTGATCTAGTTTCGGGTGTACCTCGATGTGTAGTCAATGGTTTACGGTTAAATAGAGGTTGTATAAGTAAATAAGATGAGTATTTTGTTATAATTTTGTAATTCAAGAATTAAAAAAAAGTATAAACTAAATAATTACAATTGAGTTTTGTTTTTTCCGGATACTTTCTAGACGGACTATACATAGCATTCCTCGAAGTTTTCCGACTCCTAACCACCATGTTGCTCTGTTGAGCCAAATATTTTCTGGAATTCCTTTTCCCCCCACTTCCTTCTTGATTCCATCTCTCTAACTTCCCATTTCTTTTTCGATTCCCTCTCTCCAATTCTTTCTCGGTAGTCCTCTCCTCCTTTTGCCCCGTAGTGTGCTAAAATCTGCTTGGGTAATCTGCTATCTGGCATTCTCTGTACGTGGCCATACTATATCAGTTGTTTCGTTGTTATATCATCTGCTTCATATGTCCGCAGATCTTCTCCAGAAATCCACTTCTGTTACTAGCATCTTTTTTTCATTTGCCAAACATTGATTCCATAGGTTATTATGCTCTAAAGTATACTATTATATATTCGGTGTTCGTTGGCTTTGGATATTGTTTGATCCCACAGGATGCCATTCATCATGGATATCGCTTTTCTCCCTAGTAACGGGTTATCCATTTCCTGGTCCGGACTTCACAGCCCTGTTTCAATGACATAACTGTGATCCGAAGACTCGTATGTTTAGTTGAAGGTTAGCCATTTAACATGGTTCGTTTATTTAAAACTCAAACAGTGGCTAAATCAGGACTTACGACAAGGAAGGTTCTACTGTGGGACTAAAAAAATAAAAATTGAATGACATTGTTCGATTTTTTCGAAAACGAACAAGGTTTCGTCGACTTTTACCTGGCATATGGTATGATCAATTTTTTCGGGCCCTAATGATGTCACCAAGGACCGGCTCTCTAATATGAACCTCTTAGAAATCCCTCAATTTTTGTAGAAATCTTAATGAGACAGTAGTCAATAGAAGAGCAATTAGCCAAATGTCACTTCGACATTAGTCGAAGTAGAATCATGATAGTCTTGAAAGCAGGAGTCCATATTCATTCATGTCATAGTCAACATTAACTCAAGTCACAGTCACATTAACTATCAGGTGTTTTTTTTAGAGTGATAGAACTTTAAATTGAAATAAAACACATGTAAATTAAGATTGAAGCCAATTTTTTTATTTGAAAGATAATTTTATGACATTTTATGTTTTTTTTATTTAATATGGTTCGTTTATCTACTTCTGAACGTGTGAAAATTGAGGAAACTTACTACAAAAATAAAGATTCTGTAATAAATACGTTTCGTGCATTACGAAAATTAACATCCGTCCAGTTTTTGGTGATATATTGCCCGAAATGTGCCAGCGCGAGTCATCGAAAATTACCTCACAAGGATTGCATCCTGTAAGAGATCACGCGGAGAACATTTAAATGATGTTGTATTCCATACACAAGAGCAAGGTCTAAGCATTATATTGAAATAAAAATTTGATCTAAATGAAAGAGTGTTTTATTTACGTATACTTTCGGAAGCACGAAATGGATAATCCTGTATATTTCTATCTTTCATAGAGACGTCAAGTGTCCTATCGCATGTTAGTTTCATACAAAGGTATTTATATTCGAGACAATGATTAATTTATATTCCACCTTCCGGGAGACTACCTGGCAAGATTGCTTTTCTGCTGACTGATGCTTGCAATTCTGTGAAGTGATGAATCAACACTGAAGCGATATGGATACTGCAACATGCACAACCTGCACAGCTGGCAAACTTCGAATCCTCATTTGATGAGAGAAAACAGGTCTCAGCACCATTTCAAAATAAACTCTTGGACTTGAGAATTGAATGTAAGGATAATTGGCCTTTACGAACGAACGGGCAGCATAACTGATGAAAATCAGTTCAGAATTCTTTCAACATGAATTGCCAACTTTGTTGGAAGAGGTGAATTCTACCATTTATATATTGGCATATTTCACCAAGTGACCTGTTAGTAATCTTCACAGTCTACCCCAGGATGCAGAAAGTGTGATAAGGGTTACGCCTTATCATCGCGAGAACCCCTCCGAAGAGCTGAACCCACCAGCTTCCAGTTTGGCTTCAGTTGAAGAACCTACAACCGTATGACTGGTAGCAGCGAAGCACTATCCAACATCTACTGGCTCTGCAGTGTCAGTACTCGAGTTGTCTTGTTACACAACTCACTCGCCGAAGGGGCTTCTTATCCATCCATCCGAACGCAGTCCCATGAACTAATATAGTCTCAAGAATGTTGCACCTTCAATCCGGCCTGCACGTCAAGATGCATGAATCCTTGTGAACTCTTTCAATTGATCTTGGCACCAACGGTCTAGCCGTATCGTTGAGATACACAAACCCCAGAAACGTCTCGAAATCAATCCAGGTTCAGGACGAGGCTGGTCGAACCGTCATGTCCCGCTAAATGCTGAATCATTTCTCGAGATATCCTGAACATGAGTGTCTGCGAATAGACAGAAGGAATACCCTGCTAGTCCAGCATACGGACTTTCAACCAAGGCCCCCTCAAGTTCAACACAAATTGGGTGGCCACGTCGTACGAATATTTCTCGAGGGCCTCTTCACCCTGCCGTGGTTACGCTGTATGCTACATAACGCACTCAGCCATTGGACAGAAAAATCCGGAGATTTACTGCAATAGAGTAGAGTGCGTTAGGTTTCAAGGACAGGCCATGTGCTGCGACGGACTGCCTTGCCACTGAGTTGATCAACACGGCTAAGTCCTCCATCCCACATTTACGGTGAAACTAGGGCCCCATTCGCTCGATCTTCCACTACACGGGTCCAAATGGCATTACATTAGGCAACAAGACTTAACCCTCTACCCGTGATGAAACTAGGGTCATAATGAAGACAAGCGCCCCCAGCGCAACAAGCTGTAATGCCATGGGGGCGACTACTCATTCTCCACAGTCTACCCCCTAGATGTACAAAGTGTGGTAAGGATTACGCCATTTCATCGCGCGAAGCGAGAACCCCTCCGAAGAGATGAACCCACCAGCTTCCAGTTTGGGCCCCGACTCGAAAGCCATAACCATCTGACTGGTAGCAGCGAAGCGCTATTCATTCTCTACTGGCTCTGCAGGTCAGTACCCGAGTTGGTTTGTTACGCAACTCACCCGCCGGAAGGAATTCTTATCCAAGCACCCGAACGCAGTCACATGAACTAAGATAATCTCAAGATTGATAACTTCTATTGATCCTGGTAGGAGCACCGTCTAACGGCCTGTACGTCCTGACCCACTGAACCCATGTGAAGTCATTTGATTACTCCTGGCATCAAGCACTAACGGCTAAGCCATTTCGTCGAGATCCATAAACCCTAAATAGTTACGCATTGATCCGTGGCCAGGACAAGCCGGTCGAACCATCAAGTCCCCGAGTCATTTTATGAGAATATCCCGAACATGGGGGTCTGCGAACAGATAAATGAAATACCTCCCTAGTCCAACATTGCGGACTTTCAACTACTGCCCCCTCGAGTCCAACACCAATGGGGTGGCCAGGTGGTACAAGTAACACCTGAGGGCAATCCATCAAGACTTAACCCTCCATTTCGCCGGGACAAAACTAGGGTCCTAGTCCTGACAAGCGCCCGATCTCGTCAAGATCTAATGCCCGGGGGGCGGTGTTAAAAGAGGTGCCAGAAGAAGTGAAAGAATCTCATTGGTTCCAAAAATATTGGTGTTCAGCGCGCTATGCAGTGAACATCCGGTGTTTACTTGGACGTCGCTTACAGAGATAAATGCGTTGGCTGTCTAGGCTCCATTTCATGGCCTCCGCGTTCCCCGGACCTTGATCCGTTAGCATATTTTCTTTCTAAGGTATCATACATTTTTTTTCCATCACGAAGTACAAATTTTCACATAAAAAAATATTCATTATATTTCATGATGAAATTTGAAGTTGAATAATTTGTTAAAACAAAATAACAACAGTTATTCATACGGTTTTTGGTATATCTATAGGTATTTTAATGAAGAATATTTTACCATGAAGAAACTGATGGATTTGATTTATTTGTGAGCGTGTTACACAGAAACGTAACGTGGTGTAGCAGAAATCATTATTTTGAAAAAACAGATATTAATGTGGGTGATATATTTTCTTTTGTATTTTCTCAGAGCGCACAGTGACTCTTCTATACAGTGTTTAAGGATTATCCATTCATTTTGGAATATGATCGTATGTGGAACAAGTTTTACACTTTGCATTCGTTGTGACAACTAGGAGCAATAATTGCTTATTATCATTGTTGCTTGGCCTGTATAGTTACTACAATATATAAAAAACTTCGAGTCATTGTGACTACATTATAAAAAGAAATTAATAATGTGACAGGAACGTGATTAGTTTCAAGGAATCATCATCCATTTGTGGAACCAATTAAAATTCTCATTTAATTTGAAGGCGTTACCACCAGTCGAATCTGTTAGTTGTCAGTTTTAGGGCGAGGAGAAGCCATATTGAGTGGTTAGAAAGGCATATTCAAAATTAATTAGAAGGGGATATATAAGATTAATACGGCAGCTTTGCCGCTTTGTCACAACAGCTAGTTATATTCAGATATTTTAGCCACTAGATGGGAATTTGGGTACCCAAATGTGTTCGCATATTCTGTCGAACAATTCGGTTGGAAAATCAGAAAGGAAACGAACTACAATAGGAGTAAAATGTAAAATTGCAATGTTTGATATTGATCAAACCTGTTTCTTATAGTAACACTGTCAAAAAAGTACAGGGAATCTGTCAAAGGACAACAAAATATGTATTATTCGTCCAAATTTATTGTGACCCCTTACAAAATGGTGACTCCAAGTGCTAATTTGAGTTTTGCAAGAAAACTTACCTGGAGCCGTATCAAGAATATATGATAGCTATTCGATAAGATTTGCTGAGTTTTTGGATCAGAAATTCATTTATAATAATAGCCTTGTTACTCAGTTCATTCGCTAGTCGAGTTCAGATAAACAAATGATGAAAAATTATGAAATAAATTCATATAGAGTCTTAATATCCAAAATATATAAACACACATATATAAATTGTCAATTAAAATTAATATCGCGTGTTTTTTTAAGAGTGATAGAAATTGAAATTGAAAAAAAAACACATTTCAATTAAGATTGAAGCCAAATTCCTTCTATTTGAAAGATAATTTTATGACATTTATGTTTTAAAAATAATTTTCGGCATATGTCCACCACAACTGGTTCTGAGGAACCACATTCGACCAGACCTATTTTGGACCACTTTTTCGAGTAATTCAGGCCTTATTTCATCAATAACACGAGTTATGTTGGCTTCCAAAGCGTCTATTGTTTCTGGTTTATCAGCATAAACCAATGACTTGACATAACCCCAAAGAAAATAATCGAGTGGACTTATGTCGCATGATCTTGGAAGCCAATTAATTGGACCATTTCTCGAAATAATGTTATCGCCAAATCTTTCTTTCAATAAATCAATTGTTACGGTAGCACCATCTTGTTGGAACCAAAACACTTCTCGATCGATTCCATTCAAATTTTGAAACAAATAATCATTGATCATCGATCTGTAACGAGCTACATTCACTGTAACATTAGCTTCAGCATCGTTTTTAAAGAAATATGGACCGATCATGCTTTCAGCGTGTAGAGCACACCATACAGTGCATTTTTCAGGATGCAATGAAACCTGCAGGACTTCTTGAATATTGTTTTCTCTCCATATACGGCAATTTTGCTTGTTGACATAGCCGTTCAACTAGAAATGAGCTTCATCACTAAACACAATTTTACTATGAAAAGTGGATCAACTTCAAGATGTTCTAGGGCCCAATCAACAATCAAACGACGCTTGTTATGGTCAAGTGGCTTTAGTTCTTGAATCAGTTGGATCTTGTATGGATGTAAATAAAGATCGTTTCGCAAAATTTTCCAAGTGGTGGATGCACAGAGTCCAACTTGTTGTGAACGTCGACTAACTGTGAAATCTGGATCATAATTAACACTATGACTTACAGCAGCGATATTTTCTTCTGTACGTACATTTCTTTGTCTTGTTGTTGTTGTTTTTGCATCGAGTAGAGAAAATGTCCGAAATCTATCGATAGTTCGACGAATAAGCTGCTCTGATGGACGATTATGGAAACCATAAATTTCACGAAGTGCTCTATAATTTCAGCGAACAGAACACTGATTTTGAAAATTAATTTCAACAATTCGTAAACTTTGTTGCGGCGTGAGTCTTTCCATGATAATTTGTCGATGCTTACTGAACAGAAACATGGCTTCTACCTTCAGTGAAATTACAGTTATCCCTATCGAAAGTTTTATCACTCTGGAAAAAGCACCTAATATTAATTGAAGGAAACAAAATTTTGTTTTTGATCTTATAGTTATGAAAACTAAATCTTTTTAAAAATACAAAACATAATTTTAAGAACTTCTCCAAAACTAATTTACTTGACATATTTAATATATATATTTAAATAATTCAATAAGTTACTTCAGAAATCACTTAAAAACATGAACAATCATGTTTTGTTATTTTGAAAAGGATTTAGTTTTCATGAATCAGAAAGAAAATTTTGTCTCCTTCAAATATTTATTTATTGATTTCAATTGAAAATTTATATTTTTTGGTTTTTTCTTATTTCCATTTGATATTGTATAATGAGTTTTGATTTTATATGTCTATTAAATATATAAGCAGTGCTTTTAAGACATTAATTTAATTCCAAAAGTTTTTGAATAACATTTTTCTGTAATTGAAATTTATAGGACGCTAACAGATTCAATCTGCTTTGATATTCAAATGGAAAAAAGTATTAGTTAGCAACGGACAATACTTTGAACTTTGAATGTATAACCAATTTTTTTACAATAAAGCTTCAATTATACTCCTGATATAAAAATAATTCTGAGTGCTCCATCTATATAAGTCAACTGCCAGCTGTAAAATTCCATTTTCCAATGGAAAAGTAATAATCCTCCGTGTGGAATTCGGAACGTTCTTCTTCCTCTTATAGATCATCTCCGGAATGACGAAAGAATGGAATAAATACCATTTCGCTTCATTCGGGACATGTTGCGCTTCACTGAAATCGATTTTCAGCCATTTTACAGTTTCTCTAGAAATATACATATTTTACCTTTTGAGCAAGAACGTGTTTCCAAGAGAACTGCGGGCTATCTTTCTCGTTCCATACAAAATTCAGTCGGTTACTACGAATATTTCAGTCACGTCACTTCAAAATCATAAATAGATAAGAAATTTCGATTCGTCTATCGCGAAGCCTTTAGTCGGGCAGACGACTTAGATGTTTTATTGCGAAATAAATACGTTCGCATTATATCCAAAATTTATGCAGTGTCGGGGTGAAGGTGAAACGCTTTTGCATACGAAATTAGAGTTTCGGCGGATGGGATTCTTTGTGTCATCAGCTCCATTCCATGCAAAGAGCAGTGGTTAAGGGATTGCATATATTATGCAGCAAGATTTCGTGTGAAGTAACTGGAATCAAATATTCTATACGATTAAGGTGTGAACTTATTAATGCTTAAGGATTTTAAATGAAATACAGGCAACACTGTAGCATCTGACATATAAATTAATAAGTTGAGGAAAAAATCAATTACTTTTGCGTGAACTTCAAGAATTTATTCAACATGTTTCGGATTGTTCGATTTAGGTCAAATATGTTCTATAATTTCACTGGTCGACAAGATTTTTGTAACACCAAGCAGATCTTTATTTTTTCGATGGAAATACCCTTCTAATAAAAGGAAAAATATTCCTAAAGCCCTAACACGTACCACCTTGCAATTGTCGAATAAAACCATTTTACATTAGCAAATAGTCAATTTTATGAGGGTACGGTTAAAATGGACGCATTTTATAACGGGACAAGTACCAAAATTGTGTTGTTTTCGATATAAGACTTAAAATTAAGAATAAAAATCAGTCTTCTGTTAATTTTCGAAGTGACAAATTTCGTTATATTTGTGGAGAATTCATGGTGAAATCACAAGCCAGGCCATTTTCTGAAAATTTTAAAAGAACCCAAGTTCCACAATTTTGGTGTTTTAATTGGAGATTACGACAAGCAGTGAACTCCCTATGTGTGCTGTGTTAGCTGTAGCGTATCATTGGTGAAGTGGGTGAATGGGAAGAGAAAAAGCCTCTTGCAGTCCCTATGGTATGGCAAGAAAACACTAATCATTTAGACGATTGCTAGTTTTGCCTGATAAAGACTGATCGTTATTCCAAAAGAGGAAAACACTACTCACTTTCCAAATTTGCAGTCTGCAATATGACCTGTTGCTCATTATGCAGATTTATCAGTGCCGATTGCACCTTTAGATCAGCAAAATGTTGTTTTGGAAGATATTGGAGACAACGCATCTCGCATCATCAGGCAGTGCACCGAACTTACTTTTACTCCAGGTCCCAGTTCCGGCGAGCCAATTTAATTGTTCAAGGTGTGTTTAATCATTTAGTACGTGATTTGGGGTTATCAAAGCAACAATCAGAACTTCTTGGTTGAAATTAAGAATTTCAGAAAAATAAGCGCTTCGTCTTTAGCATTCTACAGTACGGAAAATTCGTTGTGTGCGCGTACTGATATTGATGGTTTAATGCAGGAACTTGATATAGAGCATTCCCCCTCTGAGTGGCCTTTATTTATAGATTCGTCTAAATACAGTTTAAAAGTTGGATTATTCAATAATGGAAATGTATAACCCTCTATATCAGTTGTCATTGTGATGATGAAAAAAAGTTATGAAAATATGTGCACTCTTTTGGATAAAATTAACTACAACACGTAGAAATCGCAGATATATGGGGACTTAAAAGTTATAGGAATTCAGTGATTCACAAAATATTGCTGTTTTCTTTGTTTATGAGACATTCGTGCAGTAAACCAGCATTAGATAAATTTGACCAGGAAGAAGTATATTTCAACCGAGATCTCAAAATGTTAAATTTAGATCTCTTGTCGACGGGAAAAATGTCCTTCTACCTCCTATGCACGTTAAACTTGGGATGATGAGAAACTTTTTAAAGACTATAAATGAAGTGATGTATTTAAAACTTAGGAAAAGTTTCTCCTAATTTAAGTGATGCCAAATTAAAGGAAGGCATTTTTATTCGACCACAAATCAGAACATTGCTGGACGACGTTAATTTCACAGGAAAGCTTACCAGGCAGGAAGTCAGAGCATGGAACTCATTTGTCAGTTTAGTGAGAGGATTTTTGGGCAACAATATGGATGCAAACTATCGGGTGTTATTTTTAGAGTGAAATAACTTTCGATAGGGATAACTGTGATTTGACAGAAGGTAGAAGCCATGTTTCTGTTCAGTGAACATCGACAAATTATTATGGAGAGACTCACGCTGCAACAAAGTTTACAAATTGTTGGAATTTATTTTCAAAATCAGTGTTATATTCGCTAAACTTATAGAGCACTTCGTGAAATTTATGGTTCACATAATCGTCCGTCAGAGAAGCTTATTCGTCGAACTATCGATAGATTTCGGACAACATTTTCACTACTCGATGCAACAACAACAACAAGACAATGAACTGTACGTACAGAAGAAAATATCGCTGCTGTAAGTCATAGTGTTAATGATGATCCATATTTGTATATTCGTCGACATCCACAACAAGTTAGACTCTGTGCATCCATCACATGAAAAATTTTGCGTAAAGATCTTGGTCTACACTCATACAAGATCCAACTGGTTCAAGAACTAAAGCCACTTGACCATAATAAGCGTCGTTTGTTTGCTGATTGGGCCCTAGACCAGCTTGAAGTTGATCCACTTTTTTATCGTAAAATTACTTCTAGTGATGAAGCTTATTTCTAGGTGAACGGCTATATAAACAAGCAAAATTGCCGTATATGGAGTGAAAATAATCCTCAAGAAGTTCTGCAGGTTCTATTGCATCCTGAAAAATGCACTGTATGGTGTGCTTTACACGCTGGAGGCATCATCGGTCCGTATTTCTTTAAAAACGATGCTGGAGCTAATGTTACAGTGAAGGGTGCTCGTTACAGATCGATGATCAATGATTATTTGTTTCAAAATTTGAATGTTGTCGTCCTAGAAGTGTTTTCGTTCCAACAAGATGGTGCTACACCTCATGCTATTTTAATTGGGGGTAATCTCAAGTCATTGGTTTATGCAGATAAACCAGAAACAATAGACGCTTTGGAAGCCAACATAACTCGTATTATTGATGAAATAAGGCCTGAATTACTCGAAAAAGTGGTCCAAAATTGGTCTGGTCGAATGCCGTTCCTCAGAGCTAGTCGTATTGGACATATGCCGGGAATTATCTTTAAAACATAAATGTCATAAAATTATAATATATAAATTTCGAAGAAAAAAAAATTTGAGTTCAATCTTAATTCAAATGTGTTATTTCAAAAAAAAAAACAACCGATATAAATATTTCTTATAAAACCAACAATTCAGCAGGAACCTTTTTGAAAAACGTAAAACCAAAAAGGGACAAATCTCAATTATCAGGTGTTTACCAAATATTATGTAGTACCTGCTGAAAAACGTATATCGGACAAACCGGAAGACTTTTTCATACCAGAATTGAGGAACACCGTCGTTCCTACCTCAATAACAAGTTGGACTCTACACATGCGGAACATTTAATAAAAGAGAAACATTAATTCGATGAAGATTTTAAGATTCTGCACACAGAAAGTAAGGGTTTAAAATTGAACCTGTTGGAAAGTTTGAAAATAAACCGTTTTAGAAAGTCGGGGAATCTTTTGAATGTCCAAACAGAATTATCAAGTTCACCTTTATTGGATCTATTCAAAGAAGTTATTTTGCCAAAGTGATGAAAATTTTTTATTGTACCCTTATCTCAAAATAGAAAATATTCAAATAGAGTATGTTACCAAATTTCAGACTAGTTGTTTATAAGCATTTGAAGAAGTAACCATGTAAACGCGTCATGTAAGCAACTCACAATAATAAATAGAAATCAACATTTATATGTGCATCATTTAAAGGAAAATCTTTATATTTCTTTCATTAATTATATTTCTTATAATGTGCGTTTGTTTCTTCAGCATATGCGTTGAAATTTGAGAAATTCAGATCATAAATATCTCACGCTTTCGTCGAGACATCACTGTGAACACAAACAAGATAAACAAAAAGAGAAACTATAAAAGCTTATCGACTATATCCTCCGATCTGTTATAATTCGAAATTAATGGCGTAAGTTTAACACGAGAACCCTATTAAGCGGCATTGATATATTAAGAATAAATGTTCAAGATTAGCCATAGTTATTATTGTGTTTCCCAACTTTGAGATAAATGTGGTTTATTCAGACAACTGAACCCTTTCCCTTGTTTGTTTATAATTAGTTTCGGATTCTTATTACATCGAATCATGGGATAATAGCAGAGTTCGTTTGAAAAAGCACCAATTTCGTTCGATTGGAATGAACAATAGGATTTCCGTGTTATAGAGACCTTGATGTTATCATCATGATGAGTATTATGCTAGATCAAATAGAAAAGAACCATTCGGAAAACGCTGCAAATTCAAAAGTTTCCTCAGAATATGAAAAATTCTTCTTTTTTACTAAAAGTATACTAGTCGATTGCAATCTAGATCATCTCTGTGAATTTTTCATTCAACATTAATTTCTATTCAGACAAATTATAATCATTCACGCCCCACGTTGGGCGCCAATTGAGAAGGATGTAATATTGAGTATTCCTCTTAGTTATCGAAACATTCATCTGAATTCAATATGGTGGACGTTAAAAATTTACTGATGAATCTTTTGTACAAAACAGTCCAACAGTATTTCCAATTAACCCCACAATTCGCTTCACTCTTCCGCACCATATAAATGCATTAAAACTAAAACTAATAATATTGTCAGTATTTCAGACTTATGGATTGATGATATAATCTCTAAAGATGGTGTAAACAGATTATTCCGCTTCAACGTTAGGAAATTATTTCCTATAATTTATCCTTCTGTCAACAGTCGAACACGCTCTTCAACATTGGGAGCAATTAGCAGTGTTCGTTCCTCATGTTGATTCTACTACTTTGAAATATAGGTCAGCATTCAATCTGTGTATATTTGTCTACAAACTGTAGACCGCAAACGGTAAGCTCAATCGAAGAAACTATGTACATTTATAGAATAGGTCCTCATCATAAATCAAAGTTGGTAGAACAAGCGTTAACTTGTATAATGGAGGTTGAATTTGCACCAACCTTGGATATCAATCTGCTCAACTTTCAACATGTCACGAAACACATTTGTATTGCTTAGTATAGGGTCCAGGTGTCAATTTTGTAGTCAAATCTGTTAATTTACGCATAATTAGATATATGAAAATTCTGAAAGTACTGACATGGCTTTGGAAAGCTGCGTCACGTTTATACATTAATGGTTCAAAATACTATTAAGTTCACTGTGGACAGGAACTTATAACACAGTAAACCTTGCTGAATAAAAATAGCTTCACTATTATTTGTCAATAAATTCAGCATCTGACGCAAGTTTCGGAAACGATATTTTTTTTTCTTTCGTCAAGTGCTAGTGACTACTGTCTAATGGAAGCATTACTTGTGTTTACATTAATATTGCTGCCGGTCACAACAGAATATAGCGGATTTTCAATAAGCATCCAATTATAATTAAAATTTCGAGTCTGTGAGATTATGTTTGAACAGACTGTACAGGGTTTATATGAATAATTGCCAAAAAATTAAGGGGGTGATTCCTTGTCAAAAAATAGTGTGTGTGAACTTCATTTTTTTGAGCCGCCCTGCTTAGTTACAGCCCCCTACAGATGACGCCCGAAAAACAGTTTCTAATCTTTTTCTCAAAAACCAAAAACCTGACAATAATTGTAACTGAATCAAAGTTAATCAAAACTACTCAGTTGTCATAACAAAATGACATCCGTTTACTAGATAAATTCTAGTTCGGAAATAATTCCAGCCTCTACACTCACGCTATCATGTTGATGATTTTTTTTTCCTTAAAAATTATTTATTATTGAAAAATTTAAAAAAATTATTAAAATAAGAAATGTTCATAAACAAAATTTGAAATTATACGCGTTTCGTGAGGGAGGATCTAACAAGAAGAAAATGGTTGAGAATGTTGGACATTTCAATAGATCATATATTAAGTTTGAATTCCTCTGAACTCAATTGAATGCCAAATCCGGATACTGTTAGCAACTTCTTGTTTATTTAAACCTCCGTTTAACCAACACACTAATTGTTCAAGTTGGACGGCTTCTATATGCATGTTGAACTCGTGACAATCTAGAACTAATCGATTGCAATGGGACATCATCGCACGTTCTGACCACAAAAAAAGAAGATACAACTACAAGAAATGGGTTTTTTGTAATAAAGCTATTCAGTGTTATTAGGACCATATTTGTTTCTCTGTAATATCCAGACATATGTCTCTCCATATGGTATGTACAGCAATCCTGAAAATTTGGTTCAATCCACTTTAATTTTTGTGTAACTCGAGCCCCAAGATTGAGAACTCGAATAACTAGCAATTGATTATTATTAATGTATTTCTGAACTCATAGATATTGTAATGAATAAATTTAGAATTAAGTTCATATGTTTCTGTCGAAAACCGTTTCATTTGCACAAAACCACGACTCTACAGTGCATCATATGTTCTTTTTTCGGGAAAATACAGGTGTATTCGAAGTTAGTCAGTTTTCAGCGAATAACGAGAGTTATAATATTGAAAATATTCGGTGGAAAGTGCCGGGACATCCAATTTCTCAAGAGAAGAATAGTAGCCCTACATCAAGGAGGTTTGCCTAACCACCAGATTCCTCAATGTTTGAATATTCCACAGACTTCAGTAATACGCATAGTGGCCCTTTTTCTGGAAACCGACAGCGTTGCCCGGAGACTGGTGCCTGGTTGATCCAGACTAACATCTGCAAGGGAAAACCATTATATCGTTAATTTTACTAGAAGGAATCGAACGGTATCTGTAACAGCCCTTCGAACTCATATTTGAGGACTTATAGGCGGGTAGTCTCAACCAGTACGATAAGAAGAAGGTTGCATTCCTCAACTTTACGGGCAAGAAGACCTTTAAGAGTACCTCGGCTATCACCTGGACATAGAGCTGCTACCCGTCGGCAATGGGCAGAACATCAAGACTGGCTTTTACCACAACGGCGCAACGTTCTTTTTTCGGACGAGTCACGATTCGGTTTACAGAGTGATAGTCGACGAGAAGGGGTTTGGAGAGGTCCGGACAGACTACAGCGACTCAATTTGGACCAGAAAATTGTGCCATTCCAAGGAGGATCAATAATGTACTGGGGGGCTATAATGTTCAGTCGCCGTACCCCTCTTATTATCACTGAACGAACAGTGACTGGTGTCATCTACGTAGAAACCATCATTAAACCAATGGTTGTTCCTCTGCGCAACGAATTTGGTGATAATTTCATTTATCAAGACGATAACGCCCCACCACACCGCACACGAATGGTTCAAAACATTCTTCAAGGGAACAATATCCAGAGAATGAACTGGCCAGGAAACTCACCAGACATGAATCCAATTGACACGTATGGGATTACTTAGGGAGAGAAATATCCAATCGCCAAAACCCACCTTCAACTTTTCAGGAATTGAGTTTAGCCCTTCAGGAAGAATGGAACGATATGCCTGAAAATTCCATTAATGACTTGATACTTGGGATGCCTAGGCGTATTGGGTAGCTGATTAAAAGAAGAGGTGGTAATCCGGACTATTGAATTTGTATTCAGTTGTGGAATAATTACGAGGGTGGTTCAAATATGATCGAGACAAATACTCTAACACGTTTATTTGTTATCGAAAAATTTACAAAAAATCGCATTCTTTTTAAGTAATTCCCCTCACTATTTACACATTTTGTTCACCTTTCCGGAAGTTTTTTGATGCCGGTATCGAAAAATTCCTTAGGCAACTCGGCCATGTGCGCACGAACCCCTTTACCTCGTCGTCGGTGTTGAACTTTGAACCTACGAGGGCCTCTTTCAGTGGTCCAAACATATTGTAGTAGCAGGGTGATAAATCCGGACTGTAGGGGGGGTGTTCCAGTACCTTCCACCTCAATTCCGATATTGATCGAGCGTGAGACGCGCGGTTTGAGGGCGCGCGTTATCCTGGAGAAGAATCGCACTTCGTGCTGGAATTCACCTCCGTTTCGAGCTATAAGCGGGTTTCACGTGTGTTTTCAGAAGGTTAAAATAGTATGCAGCATTGATGGTACGTTGAGTGCGCAGGATCGACGTACAGCACGCCCTGCCGGTCCCAGAACACAGTACGCATTACTTTACCCGCAGACCAGGTTGTCTTCGCTTTGACCGGCGCACCTTCCTTCTTCTTCCTCCACTCTTTACTTGACACCTTGGTTTGGGGAGTGTAATAGTGTACCCATGTTTCGTCTGTAGTGATGATTCGCGTTAACAAACCGTCCCCCTCCGCCTCGTATCCTGTCAGTAAGCGGCAACAAACTTCCATTTTTCATCTTTGCTCAAAGTTCAACAATTTTGGAACCCACCGTGCCGTTATTTTGCGATATTGAGGTGTTCGTGGATGATAGACTCTACACTACCGATACTAATGCCGACTTCAGTCGAAATGTCTCGAACATTCATCCTACGGTCCTCCAAAATGAGGTGTCCTACGCGTGTCTGGTGTGAAGCTGGTTTGCGGTCGACGGTCATTCTTGACGGTTTCGCGGCCATCCTTGAATGCTTTGGCCCATTTAATCACGGCAGTCCTACTCAGGCACTCACTACCAAATGGCTTTTGCAAACGCACAAAAATATACGTGTTTTTAACGGCTTCTCTCACTAAAAAACGAATGATAATACGTTCGCAACATCAGTCAGCACTTGACGTTCACTCATGGTCGTAGCACACGCGTGAAACACGTGCTCCGACGAAAACAAATACCACATGTAAGACACCCATCTATCACATACTCAAGCCACGACCTTCGAAACATACATGCGCGCCATCTACAGAGTGTGACTCGATCATATTCGTATAATTAATCAAAAATAAATAATCGATAAATTTGGATTTTTTCTCATTTTTCCTATTTTGTCTCATTCTGCATAAAGCAGAGTAACAAATAAATATTTTCTAGTTTCTAACATAATTCCCCTACGGAATACCGTTTGAATTCAGAATATACCGGGATTATCGTCGGCTTCAGTAATATGATATCTTAATAACAATCAGTTTTTTCCATAAACGTTTTACCTTGGTTCCAATCTGTTCCACAGTAATCAATTCCGCAGGAATAGCCAACATGACCATTTTTATTTCCATAAAATTATTTCATGAAAAATGAGTCGCTGACATAAACACTTGTAGGATTTGAACTGTTTCACGCAAACGAAGTCAATTTTTGCATAATCCATTCATGAACAACTCTTAGTCTTTAAATGAGTTTTATTCGAAACAACATCATTTTGGATCACTCAAAAGAGAATTTTGTCAACAGAAACAACAGGAATGAAGCCATAACTCAATAATTCATACAATTCTACAACTTCAATAGGAACATGAGTTGATATAATTGTGTTCATAAACTTGCAAGATGTTAACTGTGAAGGACTATTTGTGTATTCTAGGTTACTTCTATTGTGGTTACATCTGAGTGAGTAGCCAACTTTGTCACATAAATAATGCTCAATTCTCTTTTCTCGGCATGAATAATGAGGCATTGTTTGCCCACCCTCATCACGAAGTAAGGCATGTTTAGATATTCGATAAGTTTCCGGCCCTTTGAGGAGACGATTCCTCTGTTCTCCATCAAATTCTACTTCCCTTTTCCGTAGAATTTACGAATGACAAGTCGATTACACATTTAGGTATGAAATTACGTTACCGCTGGGGGTGTTAGATAATGGACTTTGGTCCTCCCCTTTTTGTTTCAATCAGTCTCGAAAGAATGGTTAACAGATCGGTGAATTTTTCTGTTTACTGCTTTATTAGTTAAAATAACATAGAGGTTAATACTTGATAGAAGGTATATAAAATTATTTAAATATTTTAGTATTAGCCTTCTACATATTTAATTTCAAAAAATTATATTTAATTATTATAACTTCAGGAATTGAATTAAAATAATGTCATATAAGTACCACTTATATCAAACGACATATAAAATAAACATTCATTATAAGACATCCAAATGATATAACAAAATCCAATAAATAAAAATTGTTAACCAAAATTCTATAAATTAAATATTTTGAATAGACAAAATTGTGTTTCTGCTGATCAATCTTATGAAAACAAATATCTTTCAAAAATGTTTGACATAATCTCAAGAATTTTATCATAAAACTATCTTACTCAGAATATTCAAGATTATTGGATATCTAACTAAGTTACTTTCTATAAAATCTCAAGATATGTAAAAACATTACTGAAAAACAAGTTTTATAGATTTTATAGAAAGTAACTTAGTTAAATATCCAATAATATTGAATATTCTAAGTAAGATAATTTTATGATGAGATTCTTAAGATTATGTTAAACATTTTTGAAAGATATTTGTTTTCATAGGATTCTTTAGCACAAACAAAATTTTGTCTATTCAAAATATTTAATTTATAGAATTTTGGTTAACAATTTTTATTTATTGGATTTTGTTATATCATTTGGATGTCTTATAATGAATGCTTATTTTATATGTCGTTGGATATAAGTGGTACTTATATGACAATATTTCAATTTAATTCCTGAAGTTATAATTATTAAATATAGTTTTTTGAAATTAAATATGTGGAAGGCTAATATTAAAATATTCAAATAGCTTTATTAGTTTGTTTGGTAGTTTATTAGCTTCGTATAACAACGTGATATTCCTGGTCTTATTGACTATACTGAGGCCACCCCTAAATGCTCTAATAACTAAAGGGTTTTCCATTAAGAGGTTTCATTTTGAATAGCCGGCTATTTGAGAAGCTGTCATCTTTTGACATTTGACAATCAAAAACAAGACCATTACTAAAAGAAGAGGATACACGCTTCAACAACGCATAGAAATTGTTAAAATTCACTACAAAAATGGTGAGAATTATGCAGTCATAGTTCGCAAAACTAAAGCACTTTTGTGTCGTCATGAAGCCGGCAATAGTGGAGCTGGTGAAAAAGTTTGAGCTGTTAGGACAAGTTAGTGCTGGGAAGAATCTTAAGCGTCGCTTAAGAACAACTGAGAATATTGCTGTAGCCCGTAGTGTTGACGAAAACCCAGGTTTGTCGATATTTGGAATTAAGCATTCCACAAACGACACTGCATCGTATTTTGCATAAAGAATTAGGTTTCATTTTTTTTCTTTTAAAGTTTAGTTAACTCAAGAACTCAAGCCGGTCGATCACCAGCAACGTCATATCTTCGTTGATTAGATCCTTCATATGCATTAAAATAATCAAGATCGAAAAATCATCTTCAGTGATGAGGCCTATTTTTATCTTGTAAGCTAGGTAAATAAGTAGAACTGTCGCATTTGTGACCTGGAAAATCCAAGAATGATTGTTGAAAAGCCTCAACAGGTCACTCTTTGGTACACTTTTTAGGCTGGCGAAAATGAGGCTGGTGCATCTGTTACGGTGAATGGATGTACTACCGAGCTATTATTAATGATTAAAACAAGTTGTAGAAATTACTATGTTTTACCACCAACAAATTAATATTTTTCACATTTAATTGTGACTCGAGTTTCGGGAATTAACTATCCCATCTTCAGACAACTTAAGAGATAACAAACAGAACAGGGCATTTATGCATATACATAGATAATAAAAACAGGTAAAAAAAAAGGTTGAAATGAGAGGTTGGAAACATCATCCACATCATCTTTATGGAAGAAAAAACAAATTCTAGGTGTTTTTAGTCCCCCAGGAAACACCTCTTGGGCTATACAATTGTTCAATATTCTGTTGAGTGGTATTTGAAGCCAAGAAATTATTTGCGTTTGAGATCTCATGAATTTCTCTAGAACTCATGCATGCAATCACTATTTCCAACTCTGTTATGGGGAACAAGAACATGGATTGCTAATTTGATTCATGTTTTCTTTCGAGTCTTTTGGTCTTGGATGGAAATGCCAGAATAAAGGTTAATTTTCTCCCCGTGCATTCATTCATGTAATCAGCAATGATATATTTTCTATCTATTTTGATTCATTTTATATGTTTCCTGGCTTTTTTTTGACACATCATCGATTGTTAGATTTTGAAAATTCATCAGTATTTTTCTATTTCGATCTTTTTTAACTTCAACTATTTTGTCAGCTGCCTCCAGTTTATATTTTAGTATTGTCAGTTCCTTATTTTCAAAGTATCTTTTAATCTTCTAGATCTTCTCTTCAAGAAAACGCAACCAAAAAATACTTGATAAGAGGTCTTGAGAAGTTTTGAATTGTACCACAGCACTATCTGAATATGTTTTCGACATACTGAGGAGTTTTCCAATGAGAAGTTTCATTTTTATATTGAAGAAAAGAGTAGAATTCAAGAATAACCAATAGGTGTTGATTTCATTGCAAAGAAGAAGGTGTACCATTAACAATGGCAAACGATATCAGTCAAATGGCCGCCATTGCAGAACCATATGCTTTTCATGAAATTTTCTATGGCCAATTCTCACATTTGCGGCTGTACGTCCTCGATAACTTCACGAATTCTATCTTCAAGTCTTGAATTGATTGTGGAGCATTGGCATAAAATTCATCTTTCACGTAGCCTCAAAGAAAAAGTCTAAAGGTGTTAAATAACAAGATCTCGGTGACTAATTGTGATCACCTCTTGGAGAAATAACAGGACCAGGATACTTTTCTTGCTTGTGTTGCACGAAGAGTCGCTTGTTGAAAATAAATGTCGTCCACGTCAATGTCTTCCAATGATGGCCATAAAAAGCATTAATCATAGCTCGGGAGCACAATCCATTCACCGTAACAGTTGAACCAGCCTCATTTCCGAATAAGTAAGGACCAATGACACCTCCAGCCCAGAAACCGCACCAAACAGTAACACTTTGAGGACGCTAACTTTTCAACAATCATTCTTGGATTTTCAGATATCCAAATGCTCATTAACGTAGCTTCCGAGGTGAAAACGGATCCCATCACTGATGATGATTTTTCGATGAAAACTAGATAGTTTTGATGCATTTCAGCGAAGATACGACGTTGCTGGTGATCGATCGGCTTCAGTTCTTGTGTTGACTGAACTTTAAAAGTGTCAACACCTAAGTCTTTATGCAGAATACGGTTTAATGTCGTTTTTGAAATGTCTAACTCCAAAGATCGACAAGGAATCGACAAATCTGGATTTTTCGTCAACACTACAGGCTACAACAGCAATTTTCTCAGTTGTTCTTGAGCGACGCACACGGTTTTGATTCATCATATAACTAACTTGTCCCAATAGCTCAAATTTTTCCACTAGTATCACTTGCCCGCAGAGAAGCTGCTTTACGACCCAAAAGTGCTTTAGTTTTGCGAACTGTGACTGCAAAATTTCCGTCATTTTTGTAGTGATTTAAACAATTTCTGTCCGTTGTTGAAACGTGTATTTTTTAGTAATGGCGTAGTTTTCTTTTGTCAAATGTCAAATGATGATAGTTGAAAAAATGACAGATGGCCAGATAGCGAGCTATTCAAAACTTCAAAATGAAACCTCCTATTGGGAAACTCTTCATTATTATATTTATTATATTTATTGAGTTCCCTATTTCATTCATGGTGTCTTCTTTTATCGGCTTTAGTATAATTTTCCTTTAGTTTCAAAATTTTCATGATTATACAGGTAAAATTAGATATAATTTTCGTATCATTGCTCTTACTTAGATGTAAATCTTTCTGCTAAGATTTCAGTGATTTTCAGGCTTTCATGGTCAAATGAGTTCCAAAATTCTAAAATCGCTGATATACGAACAAATCAACAAAACGGATTGAACATATTCATATTTCCCTCAAAATTGGAATTATTTCAGGATGCCAGTATAATTATTGAGACCTTGTGTGGAGAGAACGTAAAAGTCTTCCCCAATTACTTCGAATTCTTTCAACTGTGCTTTCATCTGGGATTTCACCAAGTCAGAAAAAACGTAATTTGATGAACATCATTCTTTTCCAGGCACTTTCCTCAGGAAATTCCTTTTGATCTCGAACGACAAACCTTCAAGTACTCTCGAATAGACGGCTATGCGATTTAATTATGAACACCCTCAGGAATTTGATTTCTATCAGTTCCTTACGTTATTTTCCAGAGGGCTCATCCCTGACTGAATCTGTTCGGGTCCGAATTTCCTTTCAATTTCAATCTCTTTTGAGCGCCTGCGATCCGAAATAGGTATGAATTAAATACCTTCTGGTTCGTACAAAAAAGCTATCTTTGAAGACTGTTGCCGTGAAGGTTACCTAAAACGGCTGAAAGACACAAAAAAGTTCTTAACGGACAGCTCAGTCAGCTACAGTTTCTTATTCCCCGATTTGGAAAACCGAAAAACTTAATCCTTGGAAGAGTCGAACAGATATTCGGAGCATTTCCATTTAGATATTGGGTACCTAAAGGATAACGAAATCATTCACTATCTCTACACTTATCCAGACAGTAACTGCCTTGAAAATTGTTTGATATTTACTAAAAGCTAAAAGCATTGAATTCGCACTAATTTCAGGAAATTGGAAGTATAAAGAGGTCACAAAATAAATGGATAGTCCTGAAACACTGTACAGAAGAGCTATTAAGACGTTTTGAAATACAAAAAAATCTACCCCGGTAGAAATATCTTTCTTCAAAATAATGACTTCTTGATTAAAACAAGTTGTAGAAATTACTATGTTTTACTACCAATAAATTGATATTTTACACATTTAATTGTGATTCGAGCTACGGGAATTAACTATCCCATCTTCAGACAACTGATGACTTAACAAACAGATTATCTGCTGAAATTTTATTCGCCGAACTATCGATAGATTTCGGACAACGTTTTCTCTACTCAATGAAACGACAACAACAATATAAAGAACTGAACGTACAGAAGAAAATATCGCTGCTGTAAGTCATAGTGTTACTGATGATCCAGATTGGTCTATTCGTCGACATTCACTACAAATTGGACTCTGTACATCTACCACATGGAAAATTTTGCGTAAAGATCTTGGTCTACACCCATACAAGTTCCAACTGGTTCAAGAACTAAAGCCACTTTACCATAATAAGCGTCGTTTATTTGCTGATTGGGCTCTAGAACAGCTTGAAGTTGATTTGGTATTTTAAAATTTTGTTTAGTGATGAAGCTCATTTCTGGTTGAACGGCTATGTAAACAACCAAAATTGCCATTTTTGGAGTAAAAACAGTCCTCAAGAAGTTCTGCAGGTTCCATTGAATCCTGAAAAATGCACTGTATGGTGTGCTTTACACGCTGGAGGCGTCATCGTTCCATATTTCTAAAAAACGATGCTGGAGCTAATGTTACAGTGAATGGTGCTCGTTACAGATCGATGATCAATGATTATTCATTTCAAAATTTGAATGATATCGACCCAGAGGTGTTTTGGTTCCAACAAGATGGGGCTTCACCTCATGCTGCTACCGTAACAATTGATTTATTGAAAGAAAGATTTGGCGATAACATTATTATTTCGAGAAAAGGTTCAATTAATTAGCCTCCCAGATCATGCGACATAACTCCACTGTATTATTACCTTTGGGGTTATGTCAAGTCATTGGTTTATGCTGATAAACCAGAAACAATAGACGCTTTGGAAGCCAACATAACTCGTGTTATTGATGGAATAAGGCTTGACTTACTCGAAAAAAAGGTCCAAAATTGGTTTGGTCGAATTCGGCTTCAGTTTGAGAACCTACACCGTGACTGGTAGAAGCGAAGCACTATCCAACCTCTACTGGCTCTGCAGTGTCAGCACCGGAGTTGTTTTGTGATACAACTCACTCACCGGAGGTGCTTTTTATCCTCCCACCAAAACGCAGTCCCATAAACCAATATAGTCTCAAGATTCAATGCATCAATTGATCCTGGTACGAGCACCGTCAATCCCATATGTACCTCAAGATCCACGAACCCTTGTGAAGTCTTTCAATTGATCCTGGCTTCAAGCACTAACGGTCTAGGCGTATCGTCGAGATCCACAAACCCCAGAAACGTTCAGGACGAGGCCGGTCGAACCGTCAAGTTCCCCTTAACCCTGAAGCATTTCTCAAGATATCCTGAACATGAGTTTCTGCGAACATATAGATGGAATACCCTTCTAGTTCAGCATGCGGTCTTTCAATCACTGCCCCCCGTGTTCAGCACCAATTGGGTGGCCAGATAGTACGAGTACTTCCCTAGGGACTCCAACCTTCCGAGGTAATGCAGTATGCTACATGACGCACTCGCCCATTGGACAGAAAAATCCGGAGATTTACTGCAATAGTGTAGAGTACGTTAGTTTCAAAGATGAAGCCCTGTACTGCGCCAGACACCCTTGTCACTGAGTTGAACAACGCGGCTCAGCCCTCCATTTAACCTTCACGGTGAAATTAGGGTCCCATTCGATCGAACTTTCACCACACGAGTCCACTGACTGGCGCGAGTGACATTGTATTAAGCGTCAAGGCTTAATCGTTCATTTCACCGGGATGAAACAAGGATCCTAGTCCAAGACAAGCGCCCCCGTCTACCTCTTAGCGAGGTAGATGGAACTGTATCTTCCATAACGCTGTTAGTGATTTGTCCATTGTTTGAGCCACCAACACCAGTGCCAGGAATTCGCCCTTCCATCTAACACCCATAGACTCTGAGGAATACGCAGTGAAATATCAATCATACTTATAAGACCACATGTATCCAGAACTAAACACATTTACATGCTATGTTTGTTCTCAGAATATAGGAGAAGTATGTTTCAAGAATCGGTTATTTTTTTATGAGGTATAACAGAAATACTCTGTTGGATATTTAAGACAACGGTATTGTTCAATAAATTGAAATAACTCTTTAGCCACAGTTTCTCTAAAGTTCAGACTACCCTTTGATCAATGTCCACACATAAGTTATACTGTAGGTTCACCCCAATTATGGAACACTTTCGTGGCATTTCAACTCCTAAATGATTCGTTAAAATGCGGGCATGCATGTTGGTAGAAATAATCTTCAACATAGCCGCTACTTCAAGCTTGCAAATGTTGGTCCCGTAATTCTTTCGTATCTCGCGGACATTATGAAAATGGAGATGAATTGCACTCTAGATATTAAAAATATTATACTAAAGAGGGCAGATATGCCGCGATTAATTCCAGTACATTTGCCGCCTAAATGCATGCCCGTAACTGAGTTCTCGAAGGGAAACAAACAACTTTATCAGTATTTATGGAAATTTCCAGCAAAATCATGCGACAGCAATATGAAATTCGCTGTCGTTGGGGGGCGACAGCATGATACAATAGGGATTGAGGAACTCTTTTCATAGGATTGTGGAGTTTTGTTCAAATTGACAGCCAACTGAAAAGTATGACACGAATATAACTGCTCTCATAGAAAAAGTTCTAATTTTTATTATTTTAGTCTAATTAATTCGGTCCCCACTTGATTGAACGCCATTTTGAAATAAAACTGACCATTTAAAAGTAGCATTTTCAATTGTTTGGGAAAATGCCCATCTTAATTGAACAAAGTGAAAACACATCGGATGATCACGAGGCTTCACTTCGTGCACTCGTTGATCTATCGGGTGTTTTTTTAGACTGATAGAACTTTAAATTAAAATAAAACACATTGAAATTATGATTGAAGCCACTTGTTTTTATTTGAAAGAGTATTTTATGACATTTATGTTTTAAAAATAATTTCCGGCATATGTCCACCACGACTGGCTCTGAGGAAACGCATTCGACCAGACCAATTATGAACAACTTTTTCTAGTAATTCAGGCCTTATTTCATCAATAACACGAGTTATGTTGGCTTTCAAAGCGTCTATTGTTTCTGGTTTATCAGCATAAACCAATGACTTGACATAATCCCAAAGAAAATAATCCAATGGAGTTATTTCGCATGATCTTGGAGGCCAATTAATAGGGCCATTTCTCGAAATAATGTTATCGCCAAATCTTTCCGTCAATAAATCAATTGTTACGATAGCAGCATAAGGTGTAGCACCATCTTGTTGGAACGAGAACACTTCTGGGTAGATAGCATTCAAATTTTGAAAGAAATAATCATTGATCATCAATCTGTAACGAGAACCATTCACTGTAACATTAGCTCCAGCATCGTTTTTGAAGAAATATGGATCGATGATGCCTCCAGCGGGTAGAGCACACCAAACAGTGTATTTTTCAGGATTCAATGGAACCTGCAGAACTTCTTGAGGTTTGTGTTCACTCCATATACGGCAATTTTGCTTGGTTACATAGCCGTTCAACCAGAAATGAGTATCGAAAGAGAGTTTGCCGGAAGAACAAGATCGTCGAGAAAAGATCGTGGTGTGAGGCTCAAACTGGTCTCAGGATTAAACATTATTATAATTATGTTGAGTGATATTAGTTATTTCTTCTGAACTCTAAGAATTGAGTAAGAAGAATTAGAGAAGTTGTACAGATAGTGCTAATTTCCGGGACCAAAAATTAAGAGTACCGGTGGTAGTCGTTCATTGTCCGAATAAAAGGCGGTTCTCCTAAAGAATAGCGTATAACCAGTTTTGGTTTGGATTTATGATCTTCGAGTCTAGAGGTAAGAAGTATCTGAGAATTTTGTTCATTATTCAGGTTGAAATTATCTAACTAAAGTTGCGTGAAAAATTAGCGACTAGGTGGTAGGTTGACATATCTTTTAGTAACTTTAGTGTTTGAAGAATTCAGAAAGAATAGAGAATTTTTAAATGATTCGTGGCGCTTAAAGGATCCGCATCACCCTCTCCTTGATTATCAAGTCAGTGAGAGTGAGAGTGTCACTTTTATTGAGATTTTTAATTGAGTTGAGGATTGATTCTGATAAAACCATATGTATTTTGGCATACCTTATCATTTTACTTCTAAAATCAATAATCGAGTTCCATTACCATTTACATTATCACAGAGAAAATTCATTAACGTCAAAGACCTTCCATTTTCGCGAAGATAGTACCCTTCCTAGGACTAGGATTGGTTCGCACTCCTTTCGTAAATAAGTCAATCTTGTAATATTTTCCATCCAACCACCTCTCACAAAAGTAGCTTATCAGAAGCCTTTGTACCGAGGTCTTTATGCAAAATTCTCCTAAGAGAAGTTCGAGAAATGTTCAGATCTTGAGCACAAGAGCGAGTTAATGTATATTCAGCCACCTTCTGTTTTATCAAATAACGATTTAGTTTTCTCAAACAAGTTGATCCGCAAATTTTCGTGAGGACATTTCACTTCAATTGAATTTTCCACTTAAATTTCTTACAGTTTGGATAGAAGATTCACCACTTTGTCAATTTGGAATATTAAACTTACTTTCTGCCAAAACACGAATGACCAAAGTGTTTCCAGACCACTTCTTCAAAATGCAAACTCAAGATGACCCACTCTTTATGGTTGAAAAAACGAAATATCTTGATGTCTCGTATATTGGAGCCTGCGGCGTGATAGGACGCAATTCGACTGGTTTTAAATGAGGAAGATCTGTCAACTTCTGCTGTTACTTAAGGAACTGTTCCTGTGATTCTAAGAATGTTATAGAGATCTTTTACTTTCCTTACGGATAATCTCATAGTAGCATAGTTGTTATTGGGGGCGAACTACCAGATATTTAACTCCTCTGGTATCCATGTATTCTCCTCTTGATGGATATTTATTTTTGGACAACATAAACCAGGAGGAAGTCATAACACGTCAACTTGTATCCTTATTACACAACTTGGTTTTGGGTAGATAGTGAAGACTGCTGAGTGGTCACCTGGTAGAATTCACGATGTACCCCTGAAGTCATCCCACAATTATCTCTGTACCTTGACGTGGTGGAGGTACTTGTCATGACTAAGATCCTAGTTTCACCCCGGTTAAATGGAGGATTAAGTCATGAATCCTAAAGCACACTTCGCGCCTTGTCACTGGACCTGTGTGGTGGAAAGTTCATCCGACTGGAGCCCTGGTCTCACCGCAAAGGTGAGATGGAGGGCTGGGTTGCGTTGTTCAACACAGTTACAAGGGTGTCTGTCGCAGCACAGGGCTTGCACCCTTAAAACTAGCGTTACTCTATCCTATTTCAGTAAATCTCTGGATTTTTCTGTCCAATGACAAGGTGCGTTATGTATGATATTGCGTTACCTCGCGAAGATGGAGGCCCTCGGAAAGTATTCTGGCCACACAATTTGGCGTTGGGCTCGAGGGGGCAGTGGTTGAAAGTCTGCATGCTAGACTAGAAGTAACTCATGATTAAGGGTTTCTTGAGAAGTGCTTCAGGGTTTAACTGGACTTGACGGTTCGATCGGCTTCATCCTGAACCAGGATCGATTCCAAGACGTTTTCGAGGTTTTGGATCAATTTAAAGACTTCACAAGTGTTCGTGGGTCTTGACGTACGGGACGGATTGACGGTGCTCGTACCAGGATCATTTGAAGCATCAATTGCTGGAATTTTCTTGATACTTGAGTCTACGTTCACGTGGGTGAAAGTAAGAAGCCCCTTCGGCGTGTAAGTTGCGTCCCAAACAATTCGAGTACTGACACTGCTGAGTCAGTAGCGGTTGAATAGTGCTTCGCTGCCATCAGTCACGGTGTAGGTTTTCGAACTGAAGCCGAAACTTTGTGCCGCTTTGTGATCACACAACTTTCTCTTAGGTAAATTGTTGAGAATGCTGAGTATTCACTTAGTGAAAAGCTACGCTCATATGCCAGTACCTTAACCGGTAAAATTTACGATGTACCCCTGAAGAGCACAGCAGAGTGGGCCAGGCCATGGATGTGTTCGCTTCGCTTAAGTAGTGCCTCATACCGGTTCTGCTATATGGCGCCAAGACCTAGACCCTGCTGAAGAGCGACCTGAACAAGCTCGATATTTTCCAAATGCGATGTCTTCGGAGATTCTCGGAGTTTCCATCTGGGACCATCTTCGAAACGACTTCATACGATCACCAACCAACCATAGCGGTTCTGATCCAGCAGAAGAGACTGAGGTAGACACGTTCGCAGAATGGATATAGAGCGGATACCATACTAGATGCTCGTCTTAACATCCAAGACGCAAAGGCCGTAGCCATGGACCGTGAAGCGTGATAGGGACTGTTCAAAATCCAGTGGCACCCAAAGCAGTGTACGAGCTCAGGCGCAAAACCTACCACATTTTCAGCTAGGAATCAAAGAAGAAGAAGAAATATTCAATATTTTTGGAGCCATAATTAAAAAACAGACTGAATTAATTTATACTCCCAATATAATATTGGGTTAAGAATTCAACAAATCCTTATTTCTCGTCAGTGTCATCCTCATCAATTCAATACACTTAAAAAATCTTGTCTGCTTTCATACTTGTGCCTAGCCATCCATGTATATTAAACAAAGTTCTTATACAAGGTCCAACATATCACGTTGAATAGTTGGAAGTTTTAACATTTTCTCCTGTATGAATAAGATGTTTTGTTATCAAGAAAAATCAAACTAAATCACGAATCTCATATTCCCAATTTACTCATTAAAATTAATGTTATTCGATTATACAGATAATAATGCCGGGAGACTGCACAAAATTCACTCAATAAAAACTCCGCAAAAAGGAGTTTACCACTTGCTATATCATGTGGCACTAAAACTTTAAATTGTTCAGAAAAACTTTCACTCGAAGCCTGCAAGGCATAAAGATGTGAATTGAAAGTAAACGTTTTAGAACAGGGGGATACGATACACGTATCTCTCTCTCTCGAGGGAAAATCGTTTAAAATTCAAGTGCAGGAAAATCATTTAGCGGTGCCAGTTCCCAATGGAAATAAAAAGTTTCTCTAGCTGAAGTTCAATTTTTCTTTCTCCTGTACAACCTGCAGGCATTGGCCCAGCACAAATCGGAAAAACCTCGGAATGTTCCCTCAATGACATCAGGGAAAATAATGAGTTTCCGGATTTCATTGGGCGGAAAAACCATCGCGAGGAGTCAAAGATATTCCATCTATTTTCATTTCAATTCACTTCTCCGAAATTTATAGCCGAACGTCATCGGGTCTTGCAGTTGGTACTTCTTTTTTCATTATCAATTAACGAAGCATTTTCTCTCGGACCCAATCAAAAAGGGACAAATTTGTTCAATAGTCGTATTAGGATCATATTAAATTCCAATTATTTTATGCACTACTCAAATATTGAAGTGGATGAATATCCACTGAGAGAAAACAGACTTTCTCCACTGAATAGCAGCATAGTTAGAAAAAATTACAAAAACTCATTTCTTATAGATGTATGATCTTCCTTTCTTGTGGTCAGTTTGTGCGATAGTGTGCTATTATACTCGATCTGGTGTTGTGAAGTGTCAGTTGTAAATTAATTAGCACGAGTTTAACGAGCTCTCAGAAGCCGTCCAAATTGAAAAATTAATGTGTTGGTTAAACGAAGGTTTGACTCAATAAGAAGTTTCTGACCGTCTCCGAATTTCGCAGAGAATAGTCAGTAGTGCGTGGAATCGCTATTATATTAGTGAAACTAGTGCAAATAAATACTCATGGGGGTGAAGAGCAAAAGCAATAGTCATCACACAAAATCAGGTAATACGATTAACTGCTGTCAAACTTTAATTTCACCGTTGAAATCCAAGCATTTTGAAATATTGACGTGGAGATCCGTCGGTGATACTCCTATAGTTTGACAAGTACTAATTGAAGGTATCCCTGATGAAGTACTCCAGCGCTAAGAGCGCTAATTTTCTTAGAATTACGATGTTACTATATTTTCTTTATCGACGGGATCGACTTCCATTTTGAACATCTTTAGTTTAGTCTGATTTATTGATGACTTTGTGGAATTGAACAAATTGAAATTGAACTGCCGGACATTCTCTCGGAGAATATAGTATCAATTAGTTTTAAATTATTCGAAGGATTGTTCAAACCTAGAGAATTTATTGGTGCTTTAGATTTTAGGTTTGGAGTAATATTGGACCAATGAAGTCGATATTTTCGGATTATTCCGGAGGCCATCTTCTTTCACTGTCGTGATATTTCCATTGAAGAAATTGGAAACTGATAATCGCACGACGTGCGTTGAACAAAGGTCTTTAGAATTTCAAGACACAACTTGCAGCCCCATCAGTGAAGAGCAAGGATCCGAACACCCCGTTTATAGGTAGGTCATTAGCTTTTTGGATTCATATAATTCAGGCTAAAATCGAGGTTTGAGAATGCATAGTATGCATTTTTAATAGATCATCTTACTTTCAATAAACAGATATCATTTTATATTTAAGCCTAGCCTGCAATAGTAAACCTACTTTAAAAATCATACAATCGTTTCCTATTCCCCTTTTAATTACCATACAGTTTGTAACATTTTAATAAATCATTCAAGTGATCCTTCTTTAAACTATAAATCGACACTGCGTGACGAAATCCTTTCTTCACAGCATCCCGAATAAATGGCTCATTTAGGCAAGCTACCGATAGGATAGTTTCTAGTCAAATAATTTGGAGCAGGTTGCATACTTTCAATTTGAAGGCAAGAAGATCCGCCAGGCACCCGCTATTGAGTAGGGAGCACCAGCCTGTAAAATATCGTTGGACCTGTTCACGGATAATTCCAGATTTCGTCTGTATCAGTCCGATGGGCGAATGCTGGTATGGTGAGAACGGGGCCAAGGGTAAAATGAACATTTCATGACGCCAAGAACTCTTTTCAGTGGCAGCTCAGGGGCGTTTGGGGAGGCATTCGTTTTAATGGGCGCATAGATCTTATTATCCACATTAGCGCAACTATGACAGCAGTAATATATCGTGATTTGATTATGTAAATAATAATGGTTCCCTTTGCAGCAGCCGTTGACAACAATTTCAAGTTAATCGATGATAACGCTCAGCCTTATCCAGGCAAGAATTATCAACCACTACTTATTAATGAAATTTCATTAATAAACTCCCAAAAATGAAATTCACAATCGAAGAAGAGAATCAAAGAATTAATTTTCTTGACCTCACAATAACAAGACTAAATAATTCACATGATTTTAGTATTTTTCTCAAACCCACACATACAGACATCACAATACATAAAACTTCAAATCACCCCACCAACCAAAAGATGTCAGCATATAATAGTTTTATTCATAGATTATTGAATGTCCCTTTGAATTCAGATAACTTTTTGAAAGAATTAAATATTATTAAATCAATAGCGTCAAACAACGGTTGAAACCCCTTTCATATAGACAAAATGGTATCCAATAAACCAAAGAAAATGGCATTTAATCTCGTGTACCCAATCATAAAAGAGGACAATACACAGAAATATTTTTCGTTATCTTATGTAAATGGATTATTTGAAAATATTGCTAGATATTTCAAAAATTGTTTCAATTCTAACATGGCTTTTAAGACAATTAATAACCTACATAAAAAAAACAATAAGGATCGAACAAATAAAGTAAATAAATCCGGAGTCTACAAGTTGACTTGCAAAGATTGCCCTTGGCCAGACTGGTAGATCATTCAAGAAACATGTCCAAGAAAACCAAAGGGGTTATATATCCGATTCTGTAGATTCGACATATGCTAATCATCTTAAGGAATTCAGGGATAATTTCAACAATAATTATGAAATTATCCCGGTTGAAAGCAAAAGTTCTAGATTAACACTTTTAGAATTTCTTGAAATCAACAGGTGTAATGCCCGTAAAATCCTTTTGAACGAACAAACAGATTTTGATAAGTCTCCATTACTGAATATCTTTCCTTAATGGCATTTTCAGCGACAAGCTCCAATAAACACCTACAGTTTTTATGACTTGTTCTTCCATTATTTGGTCACGTACCTAACAATGTATTTAAAGTCGGTTACACTGAATACCATCAGACAATACAATGTAATACCTGAAGAAGCCACATCGTGGTCAAACAATTGTTGTAGTCGTACAAACATTTTTTTGGAAATAAATTACTGTCTCATATATATTTTTTTAATTGACTGAATATATCACTACATATACAAAATGGCTTTTTATTTCCCTTTATATATTATTATTTGTACGCAAATTATCCATTTCAGTTTTTGAGCGGTCTAGGAATACAAATTGAGAAGGCAAGGCGAGATTAATCTACCCACCTGTTCATCCTATTCGAGTGTCGGGAAGTTGATTAAATTTTTTAAAGTGGAAGATTGATCGCTTTTATAATGAGAGAAATTCAAGTAAATAAAAAAAGCTGTTGATTTTGAAGCAATTTGAAAATTTTCATATAACTCGTGCTTATATTGATCTCAATATCACATTTGTGAATGAAATTATGTATGTTATAAATGAATAAACAGACGTTGACAGATCTCCTTTGTTGAATTTCCTGGGAATCGACTCGGCCATGTCGGCCAATTTTAGATTAATTAATGCTACTCGATTTGCAAGTCAAATTTTTCCTAAAATAATCGACCTTGCTGGCTAATTCAAATAATTAATCCAGGAGAAGATGTAAATAAGGGGTTGAAGAGTCCGAGAGGTTATCCATTTTATCAAATTTGAATACTCCCCCTTTCTATTTTGTTGATGGCAATGACATCAGTTCGTTTAATAATAAATCTTCATTTGATCTTAGAACCCGAAGGTGTTGATCACGTAAAAAGAAACAAATCATAGAAATCAAAGTGCACGAAAATCTTTCTCAATAAGAAATTTCTTAACACTACAATAGCATTTCCTGATTTAATTTTTTTTCAGAAGTTTCGGCTGTTATGCAGTATATGTTTATTAAGTTATGGGTTTATGTATTCCAGATTTTAAGCAAAAAATAACCATTTTTTGTATTTGGTTTAGTCTGTTCTTTTTGCATAGGTAAGTTTTAACTCTAGTGTTATATTCATGCTTAAGAAGCAATATCTTAAAATCATTATAGCTATTGATCACATATATAGTAACTGACAAAGAAACCCAGAAGGAGCTGTTTAAATTTTAATTTTTTTTTGGTAGAACATAGATAATATAGCAAGAAGTAAATGATTAAAATTTGGAGAAAAAAATCGTGAAGGTCTTTTCATGTAAACATTTTTTGTTACTTAAAAATGTAGTCGTTTTTTGCAAATTTTTTAAATTTTGGAACAAACTAGCTATTCGATAAGATCCAAAGTCGATGTTCAGTTCTTTTTAAAATGCCTAGAGCACGTGTACGCTGAATTTATCGCCAGCTAAGTGAATTTTAAAGAGGTCGAATTATTGGTCTACGGGAGGCGGGTTATCATTTCGAGAAATCGCTAACCGTACGAACAGAAATCCAACTACCGTTGAGATGTTGTCAAGCGTGGTTTGATAATGCCCAAAATCGAAAAAAGAAGAGTAGGCACCGGACGTCAAAAGGGCACAAATGAAATTCAAGATCGACGTCTAAGACTTATGGCTATTAGAGACCGATTTGCGTTTTCAAAAATTTTCGAAAAGGTACTTGGACAGCGTCTGCTAAACTTTTTGTCTAAATGTCGGATTTTACGTAGCAATCAACATGGGTACTCTAAAGACAAGAATACAGAAACGGCCATTTTCGAGTTGACACGCACAGTGATTGAAGCATTGGAGGGGGGCGAGGTTCCTGTGGGAATTTTTCTGGACTTCTCCAAGGCTTTTGATAGTGTAAGTCATGAGTTACTCTTGAGAAAGTTAAACGCGTACGGTATGAGAGATAGGCAGTTGGAGGTTGTCCGTAGTTTTTTGGAAAACCGGATCCAGAGGGTAGTACTTGAGGTCGATGGTGTTAAGTATTTGTCTGATGAGGCACTGCTGCATAACGGAGTGGTTCAAGGGAGTATACTTGGACCGCTTCTCTTTTTAATATATATCAATGACCTCCCATGCGTACTACAAAATGACGCATTAGTCGTCATGTACGCTGATGATACGAATATTATCGCGACCAAAGGGAACATAGATTCTGCAATATCAACAGCTCAATCAGCAGTAATGGCGGTACGCGACTGGTGCCAGGAAAATGCACTGAAAATAAACACAACCAAAACCGAATGTATGATTTTTTCTGCATCCAAAAAGCCGGACAACCCAACCTCATTGCAGTTGCTCGGTCATAACATCCAGATATCGACTAGCACAAAGTTTCTTGGAGTTACTCTTGATAGTTCTTTAAACTGGGGTGAACACCTAACAAACCTCCAGCAAAAATTAACATCTACTGTGTATTCGTTTCGGGTACTGGCACGACAAGTTGACCGGAGCGTCTTGGAAATCCTCTATTTCGCCAATTTCCAATCTCGCCTAAATTATGGTATAGTAGCGTGGGGTGGATGCTCAGCCGTTGAACGGATTTTTGTGGTTCAGAAGTCAGCAATACGTATAATCTATGGATTGCCATATAGACAATCATGCCGTGGATTTTTCAGGAAAAACAATATTTTAACACTGGCCGGCCTTTACATTTTCAGATGTCTTTTATTCCTGCATCAGAGAAGAAACACATATTTCAAACAACACGAAAACACCAATAACACCAGACGTAGGCTTCCATTGCATTATCCAGTCCACTCACTCACCCTTACTGAAAAAAATGCCGAATATATGTGTATCGTTTTTTTCAATAGGATACCTAAAGAAATACAGAGTATCGATAAATTTCGAATATTCAAGTCCAGACTGCATAGGTTTCTCATAGAACTGGAACCTTACAATGTCCAGGAGTTCCTTGCAATATAATACATCTTAAATAAAGTTTTTTGTTTCTAATTTGTTATCACATTTGCTTACTTCAGTGTATATTTATTGACGTGTTCTCTATACATGTATTTTTTTTTTTTTACTGTTCATGGGAATAAATATCTATTATTATTATTATTATTAATAAATCGATCTTTGGCTGATGAGTGGTTAGGAGAACAAGGCCATCCTGTAACTGTCCGAACGGTTTATCGCCGGATAAGGTCTTTTGGACTGCAGCATTATCGACCCCATCTTGTGTTACCCCTGGCGGTTGAGCATCGCCGGCAACGATTACGGTGGTGCAGAGAACGTCAACATTGGAATGTGGAATGGCATCAAGTCGTCTTTTCTGATGAACCTCGATTCTTCTTGGATGCACATGATGGCCGAAGAAGGGTTAGACGACGTCGGGGAAAAAGACGTGAACCTCAGTTTAATATTGAGCGTCATGTATACCGGACAGTAGGCGTTATGGTATGGGGTGCTATCGCACATGCAAGTAGGTCACCTTTAGTCTTCATTCGAGGTAACATGACAGCGCTGCGTTACCTTTAAGAAATAGTGGAGCCATATGTTCTCCCTTACCTTAACCGGCTCGAGAATCCAATATTTCAGCAAGATGATGCTCGACCTGATGTTACCAGAGTTAGTTTAAACATTTTTTAAGCGACCCATGTGATCTTTTGCCATGGCCGCCCAGATCCCCCGAACTTTCGCCCATAGAGCATGTTTGGGACATAATGGTTAGAAGGCTTGGAAATTTACCCCAGCCCCCACGGACTATGGCGGCTCTGAGACATGAACTACATGTAGCTTGGGAAAGTATCCCTCAAGAAGAAATAGACCATCTTATTGCATCAATGCTGAGACGTGTTGGGGAGTGTATAGATAATCGCGGTGGACAAACACATTATTAACAAATTTATTGAAAAAAATTGTAAACACTTCGTTTTTTTTTTTCTTAAAATTTCAATCATTCACTCCTTGCGATACTATGTTTTACCAAAAAAAAATTTAAAATTTAAACAGCTCCTTCTGAAAGTTGCAGTTTCTTTGTCAGTTAGTATATTATACAGACAGGTATGAAAAAGACAATCGCAAAGGTACGAAATTCAATGTTAATCAAGACGACCAGAGTCCGATGGAGCAGTGGAAGAATCAAAACCTCAGCGATGCCATGACGAATAAACTACTGTTCTCTCTCAATGGCAGTGGCGAGTGGGGATACTTCGATCGAAAGGCTCTGAGGTCTGCAAATCATTCGCACTTAATAAAGTAAATCGAAATGTTCAGTGTAGAAGAAAAAATTCAGATCATAAAATGGTACTTTGGTGGTCTATCAATTCAAGAGACAATAAATGCATTTATTGTTGCCTTTGAAAAAGGGCTGATTCCTTCTAGTTCGGCTATTTCAAAAATAATTAAAAAATTCGAGAAATGTGGGTGTTTACGAACATGGAGGCACTGCAAGTTTGATAAACCATCAGAATGTGCCAAATCTTCTGGGTTGAAAAGTGATTTTATGAATTCTACAATCAAATAATTCAGATTTACTTCATTCCATCACAAATAATTCTTGAATTCAACATATAATTCGTTTTAAAGTGTACTCGTTAATCATTCTGCTGCTCATAATTTCAACATCTTAAGAAATTGCAAACAAACAGAAGCAGTGACTCCAGGGTTTCAATTAAGCTGCAGTAATTGGCCGGAACGGCCTGAATAAGTTTAAAAATCGTTTGTTCGCTAGTTCCTGAGCTTACTCTAACTTCGGATGTTAGCGTAGCACTTAATGAGGGTGCTCTACTAACCCCTAATTCAGATGTCCAGAGTTCTGATGACCGAAATATCGGTCGAGATGAAAACTACTTATTTTTGGCTTTTGCTAAATGAGGAATGAGTGTGATGAAATATGAAGCGAAAGAAGGTACATGAGCGAATATCTGTAGGACAAATTTAATGAACAAGGGATCACTTCGAATATTATGTGAATTCTTTGCTGATACATGAAAGTTTCAAGAAAAATGTATTAGTATCTTTTGTTGAAGATGCAGTGATGGTGTCAATGCGGTTTCGATATTATTTTATCCTCAATAACATTTAACGTGAATCAGAAATCTTTGTTGGAACACAACCAAAATTTATTCTCTTCAAATAGGTACTATAAAAAATAACTTATTAGAAAAATCTGTTCAATCAACTTCTTTTATTCTTGAAGCATCTTCAGTTTACGGCTTCAGCAGCAGGTACATCAGTGGAAGGTTCTTCGACGATCATCGATTCTCCTTCATCAATACCCAAACCTAACTTGATCATTCTATAGATTCCAGAAGCGTGTATTGTGGCTCATCTAATGTGAATCCAGAAGAAGTGCTGTCTCAAACAGAAGGATTACGAAGTCTTTAACAGCCTTATCGTTTTTGTCAGTTTCAGCGTTTTGTCTCAAATTTTCAACAATTGGATGGTCTGGATTAATTTCAAGATGCTTTTTGGCGGACATATAACCAATTGTGGATATGTCACTGAGAGCTTGTGCTTTCATAATACGTTCCATGTTAGCGGTCCATCCATACTGGAAAGTTACAATGCTGCACGGAGATTCAACAAGCCTATTTGATACAACAACCTTTTCTACATTGTTATCCAGAATACTCTTGACGGCTTTGCAGAGACCTTCAAATTTACCTTTGTCTTCCTCTTCCTTTTCTGGCAATTCAAAACCTTCTTTGGTTACATAAACCAAAGTTTAACACTGATATTCTTGAAGTTGTTGTACTACATATTCATCTATTGGTTCGGTCGTGTACGCAACTTCAAATTCACGTTTCTCAACACGTTCAACAAATATAGATTTAGCTATCTGCTCCTTAGTTTCTTCTGTTAAGGAATAAATGCTCTTCTTGTTATTCTTCATTCTGCTAACATAATCTTCAAGAGAACATAGTTCATCTCCGCTAGCTTAGGTGTGGTAATGGAGGAATTCAGCCAATTTCGATCTGTTAGCAGAGTCTTCGAGGATACCCAACTTGAGATTATTTGAGAACTGTTCATCGAATTTCTTGGAATTTTCTTTATCTTCAGTGAGTTCATCGAATAATTCCTTACATTTTTTGAACAAATTTCTCTTGAAATGTTCAAGGGTAAATCTTCAGAGTCTACAACACCCTTCATAAAGTTCAAATATTCGGGAATTCAGTCTTCGCAGTTATCCTTGATGAATACTCTTCAGACATACAATTTGATATTGTTCTTGCATTTCTTGTTTTCAAAGAGATTGAAGGGTAGCCTGCGTGGTAAAAAAAATAATGCTCTAAATTACAATTTACCTTCAACACTGAAATGTTTGACTGCCAAATGATCTTCCCAATCATTTGTGAGCGTTTTGTAAAATTCACCATATTCTTTTTGAGAGATGTCATCAGCATTTCTGGTCCAAATAGGTTTGGTCTTGTTGAGTTCTTCATCTGCAGTATATTTTTCTTTGATGGTCTTCTTTTTCTTCTTCTTTTGCTTATCTTCTTCTCCGTCTTCTCCAACATCTTCAATTTTTGGTTTATCATATTCCTTGGTTGTTTCTTCATCTTTCTTTTCTTCTTCTGCCTCATCATTACTCAACTCTTTTTCAAGTTCTTTTTCTACCAATAGTTTGATAGGATATCCAATGAACTGAGAATGTTTTTTGACAATCTCTTTTAATTTGTGTTCTTCCAAGAACTCAGCTTGATCTTCTTTGGTATGCAGAGATCAGTAAGAACAGAGAAGCTACCACTATCAGATAATTTTCAGATATACTGCTCATCATCATTGTTCTTTGATACAACAGTTACTTTATCAGCAACCAGATAGTAAAATTCTCATAATTCTGGGTGCCATTCAGAATAATACAAAATATTTCTTTGAGTAATAATCCCACAGTTATGGGTAATGCTAGTGAGTATTCACGGAAAATTATATGAATAATAGCCCTTTAATTTTCTCTTACAAATTGGTCATTACTGGTTTTCCAAGACAATTTCAGAATCTCCCCTAAATTTTCCGGAAATGTCTTAATTGAAATATGCTTAACTTTACGGCATTCTTTAATGGATTAATTGAAAAGCGAATGATACATGAACCATGAACATAAACATAAATGTTCCACTTTCCCAAGGTAATAATCACTAATTCATATGGTTTCGTCTAGAACATTCATTTGGAGTGTGGACCGGTCGATTTCAGACCCGTCTTCAGAATTATTGTTGCTGCGAAAATCACACTGAATCAATTAAATAAATGTTATATATATTATTTTATTATACATTTTTTTTTGGTGGAACATGCTTCTAATTCATTTCGATTGTTTAATCTGGTGATTTCAGAGAATAAATCGAGATGATAATTATATACATAGCATATGATAAAAAGCTAAAATATGTAGGGTAGGTCTAGAAAACAAGCAAGCAATGAGGAATGAAATGAGAATAATCTTGATTGAAATGGACATATCAACATTTATCGAGTTGAAAACAAAATATTTCAACCTTTTATAAGAAAATTTAAAAAAAAATGTATATGACACAGTAATTTATTTCCACAAAAATGTTTGTACTACTGCAACAATTGTTTCACCACGATGTGGCTTCTTCAGGTATTACATTGTACTGTCTGATGGTACTCAGTGTAACCGAGTTTAAATACATTTTTAGGTACGTGACCAAATAATAGAAGCACAAGTCATAAAAACTCTAGTTTTGTTTATTGGAGTTTGCCGCCAAAAACACCATTAAGGAAAAATATTCAGTAATGGAGAATGATCGACATCTGTTTGTTCGTTCAAAAGGATTTTACGGGCATTATACCTGTTGATTTCAAGAAATTCTAAAAGTGTTAATCTAGAACTTTTGCTTTCAACGTGGATAATTTCATAATTATTGTTGAAATTATGCCTGAATTCCTTAAGATGATTAGCATATGTCGAATGTACAGAATTGGATATATAACCCCTTTGGTGTTCTTGGACACGTTTCTTGAATGATCTACCAGTCTGGCCAATGTATACTAAAGGGCAATCTTTGCAAGTCAACTTATAGACTCCGGATTTATTTTCTTTATTTGTACGATCTTCATTGTTTTTTATGTAGATACTAAGGTTATTAATTGTCTTAAAGGCCGCGTTATAATTGAAACTGCTTTTGAAATATTTAGCAATATTTTCAGATAATCCATTGACATAAGATAACGAAAAATATTTCTGTGTATTGTCCTCTTTCATGATTGGGCACACGAGATTTAATGCCATTTTCTTTTGTTTATTGGATACCATTTTGTCTATAAGAAAGGGATTGTAACCGTTGTTTGACGCTATTTGTTTAATAATATTTAATTCTGTCATAAAGTTTTCTGAATTTAAAGGGACATTCAATAATCTATGAATAAAACTATTATATGCTGTCATCCATGGTTGGTGGGGTGGTTTGAAGTTTTATGTATTGTGATGTCTGTATGTGTTGGTTTGTGAAAAATACTGAAATCATCTTGTTATAGTGAGGTCAAGAAAATTAATACTTTGATTCTTTTCTTTTTCGATTGTGAATTTGATTTTTGAGTGGAGTTTATTAATGAAATTCGTGAAGATATGTAGTTGTCGGTCGGTGCCTTTAAAACAACAAAAAATGTCATCTACATATCTGTACCAATAAATTACTGTCTCATATACATTTTTTTAATTAAAATGAGTTTCCACCAAGTAAAGACCGAATCTATCAAATATTTTATAAGAAAGAGAAACTGACTTTTATAATTACGCAAAAGAATGAGGGAACAATTTAGATTACAATTCCATATTATTTAACTTTTTTTCAAGATATTATTTTCAGAGTTAAGACAAAATAATGATGTGGGCTCATTCTATAGACAATACGGTGGAATTAATATTAAATATAATATTAAATGGAAGTTTGAGTATAGTTCTGAAATACAATGAAATAAAAACAAAACAGAATATCATCAGTAGGAAATGAAAAATTAGAAATGTAACTTTTAGCATAGTTAAAATGTTGGATATATTAGAAAAGCTGTTTGAGCGAAAAACTTGGTTGATATACATTTTTGAATTTTTCTGTAGTAATGGGTTTAACGTTAACCAATAAGAACGAAAATTCTAGGATGAGCATACTTTAAGAGAAAAAATATATTAATAGACTATGATTCGTTTATTTACAGTCTAAATATTATAAAAAGTATCCAACGAAAATGTGACGCCTCTAAAACTCAGAAACGAAAATTTTTCGTAGATTTTAGGGTTCAGAGTTTGTTCCGAAAAAACCACCCCCATGAAGGTGTCATCAACCCCCACCATTTTTTAAATAGGGAAGAGATGTCGAGTGTTGGTAAGTTAGAAGTTACGACCCAACTAAAATTTTCAAAATCAGTTCATCATTCACGAAATAATGTAATAACTGAACTTACCGTCAAAAGGGGATGTTGAACAGACAGTCAAACCGCCTAAACTAAAGAACCTAAGAGTTTTAAAGAATTCAGAAATAATTTTTAAGTTCTGTATAAGCGAGAAAGAATTTCTATGACGACATTGTTCCGAAAAAAACCACCTTAGGGTGCCAACAAACCCCAATTTTTTTTAAGAGGGAAGAGATGGCGGATGTGTTTTATTTAAAAAGCTTTTTTTGTTCTCTAAACATCCTAGTTGATATTTTCAAATTCGGAGATTTTTTTCAAGCAATTTGATATTGAACATTATCAGAATGGTAATTCAAATAGAAACCCAATATATTCAAATACACCAGATCTGTAAGTAATGATAGGGAACATCCAGAAAAAAATATAAACTATTTAAAGAACGTATATATTGTTTAAAATGACCACCACCAACCTCCATACAATGATCTCCTCCCTATTAAAAAAATTTTGGGGGTTGTTGCCATCCTCAGGTGGTTTTTTCGGAACAATGTCGTCATAGGAATACTTTCTCCCTAATGCAGAACTTGCGGTTCAACTGTCTATTCAACATCACCTTCTGCCGGTAAGTTCAATATTGCATTATTTCGTGAACAATGAACCGATTTTGTAAATTTCAACTGGGTTGTGTACGGTACATAAATAAATTTCAAACAAAGCCATTCTCGACATGTCTTCCCTATTCAAAAATGTTGGGGGTTGATGCCACCTTCATATGGGTGTTTTTTTCAGAACAAACTCATGATGGAAATTCGTCCGCCTCAAATCAGAAGTTGACCTGTTTTCTTGAAATCTTCGAAAATTCTTCATTTCTGAGTTCTGAGGGGTCTCAAATTTTCGTTGGGACACCCTGTATATGTTTGAACCTTCCACAAATAGAATTCATTACTGGACTGAACTTGATCATTTTAGAAAATGATCATTGTCTCCTAGAGGACAAAATGAAAAAGTCTTGGATTGTTTCTTTTAATACAAGTAGAAAAAGTTGAAATACTTTTATGTAGCTTGCACCAAGTAAAAAGTCTAGTACCAATGGTGTTACCATTTATATATTATTCATGAAATGTGAAAGTAATAATCCAGCAGATTTTGCAAGTTTTTGTGAACTCCTTCACACATTCTTCGAATAACCGAAAAGACACAGAAGATAAAAGTGTCAAAATAGGAAAATTAACAAGCAATAATGTTTCCCAGGTAGAAAGTAGAATATTAAATTCAATTCAAATGGAGAAAGTATATAATATTATATTTTTGTAATTTGTAATGTGTCATTTACTAGCACAATAAATAATTATTGTCATTTTCATTTTCTGAGAGTTATTCTAAGGGGAAACTGTAAATGTTTGATAATTATACAAGTTCCTTTTCCCTGTACCTTCAGCAACGAATATAGTCAGTCTATTTTATTCATCTTCAAATAATAAAGAGCTATTGTTTCCCAAAATACAAATGAGTAAGATGGAAAAACTCATAATACCTGAACAAATTTTTTATAATTCATATATATCATAGTTCAGCGATCAAGTAATGACTATTTTACCCTTCAAAAAACTGAGTATGAACAATATTAATCTATTATCAATATCAACATATATTTCCTTACCACAAACTGCTGCAGTTATTCATATATTATCAACGAGTTCTACTATAATAACTACTCCAAATGAAATTGAATCGAGAGTAAAAACTTACGTATTTAACTGAAAGAACTTTGAAATGAATTATTATGTTTTATTTAATGAGAAAATCATTCAAAGGGAGATTGGATATTATTTTATTTCATAATAAGATTGTTCGAAAGAATGAAGAATGATCTAAATGAACAAATAATTCACATTTTCCCTCGATCTGGGGTAAATAAGGAAGAATATTTAAGTAAAATAATTTCATGCTCAGAACTACAATTGATTTTATCCAGTGGAAAGGTGAAATGGACTTTTAAGTAATAACGGAATATACACAAATCTTATGAAGAACAGCGAGATATGATCAATTCATCGAAAACATATGAAAATGACACTTTTGATATATTTTTGTTGCAATTTCATATGTGAAAATATTGAATTCAATCGATCAAGTTTGAATCGATAAATAAAACAATTTTTCACTTCATAAAGACTTGAAATTTTCCTTTTGTATCCATATCAAATTTTTGCTTGTTTCGATCTCTACTCGACGGAAATTTATCGTATATGATTTAAAATAAAACACTTTATTTCCGCTAAGATTTATTATTTACACAACAATTGTTTCGTCAATTACGTTTTGACTTCATCAGGTGTTCATGGTAACTAACTACTTTTACAAAATCTGTCCCAAATATAAGTTTGAACAGAATGCAAAAGTGATAGCACAATGGTTTATTTTGGGAATTTTCAGAATTTATTCTAATAGGTTCAATACAGGAATCGGGTTTAAATCTGTCTTGTCGTAAAGTAAAATGTGTTTTTCATGATGCCGGTTCATTTCTAATGCTTCTAAAAGGTCCAGTATATTGCATTTGTTCTCGATATCGAGAACTTCGAAATTATGGTCAAAATCATGTTCTGATTCATGAAAGCGGTTGGCATAGATAGAGTTTGATTTATTTTTAATGAATGAATTTTGTCGGATGCTCTTTGATCCAATTTTCAAAAGCTCTACCAGTTTGGCTAATGTATACTTATGGACATGTACTGCAGATTTACCTATATATTCCCAAACTCTTGTTCTCATTGACGATACCCCTATGATTTTTTATCGATTTACCCAAAGAATCTATGGTTTTATATGAAATATTGATATTTAGATTTTTCTTTAAGTAACTTGCTATCAAATCAGATTTTCGTCCTTTATTTGCTAACCGTACATAAGACGAAAATTGGAACTGAAATATTATTTCATATCTTTTTCTTCTTCATACTTCAAGTTAGGCATAATTAAATGAATGGACTATGCGACTGGCTCTAGGTGAAACATTATAACAATTTTATATAAAAGAAAATTCACACAATTTTTATTCTTCACAGTTTATTCAGAATCGAGGCACGTGTTTCGGTCTTTCGACCATCTTCAGAGGAGTACAAAATAACCAAACTTAAAATTGAAAAAAGGTTCTTTTATTACACTAAGGACATATGTATATTTTTATGGCGCATGGAAATAACAGTATGCAATATGGGGGTATTCCTAAAGAGTATTTGGAAATTTGTTAAATTCTCCTTTTTTTCAATGCTGTTTTTGATTGAAAGAATCTCCAAATAGTCCATCAGTTTACCCTTATTCACATTATATAGTAAAGTGACATCTTTCTCATTAACACTTTACCATATAATGTGGAGAAAAAGGAGAATTTAGCCAATTCCCAAATATTCTTTGGAAACACCCCTATATTGGATGCTGTTATTTCCATGCGCCATAAAAATACACAGATGTTCTAAGTGTAATAAAAGAACCTTTTTTCAATTTTAAGTTAGTTACTGGTTGCTACTTCTTTGAAGATGGTCGAAAGACCGAAACACGTGATAGTATTCTGAATAAGCTGTGAAAAATTAATAGCGTGTGATTTTTTTTTAATAAAGTGGTTAGGCATAATTTCCTGTTTCTTTTTCGTCACCATGCCTAGTCTGGTCTCAAGTTCCCACTCCATCGCTTTCTCGGTCGTCCGAGAATTTTATTTTTCAATAAAAAAAAATTGGCTGCAATCTTAATTTAAATGTATTTTATTTCATTTTAAAGTTATATCACTCATTGTCACATAACATCTGTGGCGCACTTCCATTCATCCATAGCGAAGAGTCTTCAGATTACAAATCAAGACGAAATTGATAACCAGAAGTAGAGATGCTTTTAACTTTTTAGCAAAAATCAGCAGGTACTAAAAAAACTTACTATTCAGATTCTGGGAAGCTCGCGCATTGGTGCCCTGTCGGTATCGAACAATTAATATTCCCTGCATGAAAGCGCTCGTGAAATAAGAAAGTAAGGTAATAAATATATGTTGCTGTAACCCCGGCATAATAATGCCGACCAGAGTCCTGTTTTTTGTACGTACACGCTGCACTAATAGATAACTTCAATTAAAAGCAGGCGAGAAAACTGAAAACTTCAGAAGAAAATATAAATTTATTTCCTCTTATTACTTTAGAATTCCCGGGAGGAAGTCTGAATTAACTCGTTCGCGCTGTTGTGTGTGCATATAATAAAGTCGAGTTCTTTTTCGGTGTAAACTCATTACAGTTTTGCACAAACTTCGTCAGAAATTCTCTTTCTGATGAGTAATGAGATGCTTGTTCGTACATTCTTTGAACGAGAAGCGATGATACTTGCCTTGGATTGCTGGAATTATTCATTCGAACAAAACAGGAATTCAAGGAATACAATTAAGACACCTGAAATGATTGAAGTATTGCCAGAATCATGATTTCCCAGCTTGATGGGATAAATCATGAACTGCATCATGGTTATATCAAAATTAAAACAAGTTGTAGAAATAACTATGTTTTACTACCAATAAATTGATATTTTACACATTTAATTGTGACTCGAGTTTCGGGAATTAACTATCCCATCTTCAGACAACTGAAGACTCAACAAGCAGAACAGGGTATTTATGAATATAGAGGTAGAAGAAGTTATAAAAACAGGTTAAAAAAGGTTTAAAATGAGAGGACGCTTAAAAATATTAGAATGTCGGTACGTCAAAGAAGAATGTTAAACAGAAGTTACTTATTTAAATATCTCAAAAATTTTAGATTTACAGTCATTCATTATTTTAACATTATTTTCATCGTGAACAAATTTGAAAATTTCAGTAGATTCTAAATAATGAAGTTTCTTTCCTTTTGATTCTACATGTTAAATTTTAAGTTTATCTATTGTCGGAAAAGAATGGCCGTTTTCTAAACAATGAGGGACAAAAATAGAAGTTTGTTTATTTTTAATGAAATTCATTTTATGTTCCTTGAACCTCGTCTGGAAGGAAAAAGATAACTCATAAACTCCCGAATTATGTATGTTTGGAGTTGGGTCCTTTGCATTAAATAATAAGTTCCTTCCAGACGAGGTTCAACGAACATAAAATGAATTTCATTAAAAATAAACAAACTTCTACTTTTGCCTTTCATTGTTTAGAAAACGGCTATCCTTTTCCGACAATAGATAAACTTAAAATTTTACATGTAGAATCAAAAGAGAAGAAACTTGATTATTTAGAATCTGTTGACATTTTCACATTAGTTCACAATGAAAATAATGTAAAAATAATGAATGATCTATGTAAATCCAAAATTTTTCTTTGATGTGCCGACGTTCTATTAGTTGTTAAGGGTCACTTTATTTTAAACCTTTTTTAACCTGTTTTTATTACCTCTTCAACCTCTGTATTTTCATGAATACCCCGTTCTGCTTGTTGAGTATTCAGTTGTCTCACGATGGAATAGTTAATTCCCGAAACTCGAGTCACAATTAAATGTGTAAAATATCAATTTATTGGTAGTAAAACATAGTAATGTCTACAACTTGTTTTAATTATGATCAACTATAAAACGGCTGAAACAGTTCAGTATGGTTATATCAATTTGAGATACTATAGTCCGTTGATTTAAATGTTGAAGGCAAAGTATTTGGATAATTTTGGTTTCGCACATCCAATGCCTGAATTCTTTACATACATAATATATTCTAACCTGAAAAACAAAAAACTTCCTGAAAACTAATACAAAAATAATTGTAAGAAATGTCTAACATATACTGTGAAACAAAGACAATAATCATGGATTGAACCTGAATTCACAATTTCTTCATATACATAATATATTCTAACGTGAAGTGATCTCAAAAAAAAAAAACAGAAAACTTCACGAAATGAATACTTGTCTCTTTAAAAAAGTTGAATTAAATTTAAAAAATATATATACAATTGACTTTAAATTCAGAATTTTGTATTCCTACTTCTACAATATATATTGGAACTATATACAAAAACAATCAAATTGATTAAAATACATAATTCTGAATTTAAATTTCACAGAAGAAAATAACGCTGCTGTAAGTCATAGTGTTAATAATGATTCAGATTTGTCTATTCGTCGACATTCACAACAACGTTTGTTTGCTGATTGGGCCCTAGAACAGCTTGAAGTTGATCTACTTTTTTATCGTGAAATTGTGTTTAGTGATGAGGCTCATTTCTGGTTGAATGGCTATGTAAACAAGCAAAATTGCCATATTTGGAGTGAGAACAATCCTCAAGAAGTTCTGTAGGTTCCATTGTTGCCTGAAGAATGCACTGTATGGTGTTTTTTACACGCTGCTGGAGCTAATGTTACAGTGAATGGTGCTCGTTACAGATCGATGATCAATGATTATTTGTTTCAAAATTTGAATGGTATCGACCCAGAAGTGTTTTGGTTCCAGCAAGATGGTGCTGCACTTCATGCTGCTACCGTAACAATTGATTTATTGAAAGAAAGATTTAGCGATAACATTATTTCGAAAAATTGTCCAATTAATTGGCCTCCAAGATCATGCGACGTAACTTTACTGGATTATTTTCTTAGGGGTTATGTCAAGTCATTGGTTTATGCTAATAAACCAGAAACATAGACGCTTTGGAAGCCAACATAAGTCGTGTTATTGATGAAATAAAGCCTGAATTACTCGAAAAAGTGTACCAAAATTGGTCTGGTCAAATGCAATTCCTCAGAGCTAGTCGTGGTGGACATATGCCGAAAATTATTTCAAAACATAAATGTCATAAAATTACCTTTCAAATAAAAAATATTGGCCTCAATCTTAATCTAAATGTGTTTTATTTCCTTTTAAAGTTCTATCACTCTAAAAAAACACCCTTTAGTTGGAAGTGCTTCATATACTCATAGCGGTAGAAGAGCAAGAGATACAACTGTCGCATAAGATCGGGTAATACGGTTAACTGCACGACGAAATCCTCCCTTCATATCATCCCGAATTAATAACTCATTCCGGAAGCCACCGGTAGGATAGTTTCTGGTAAAAAAATCCGGAATGGATTGCACAGTTTCAATTCGAGGCCAAGAAGATCCGTTAGGCGTTTAAGTAAGGAGCACCGGGATGTAAGATATCGCTTGACTCTTGACAACATGAGAACTGGAAAGAACTCATATGGATATACTTTCTGTTCACGAATGAGTCATCGACGATAATGTTCGTCCACACCAGTATCACCGATCGCATAGAAATGAATGGCATAAACCGAATGGATTAGCTCGCTATCTCTCCAGACCAAAATAATATTGAACGTGTTTGGTTTGCAATGTTATAGCAATTACAAAATTTACCTGATCCACCTCAGACATAATAACAGCTCGCCAATCCATTGACGGACATTTGGCAAAACATCCCTCAAGCTTTCATTGATAACCTCTTTGCCACAATGCCGAATAGAGTAAGAGCACTACGAAGAGCTAGAGGGGGCCCCACCTGATATTAAACCGTGATTTCAAGGTGTTTCTAACAGAAGGAATCTTTTTTTAAGCCTGCAGACTCCACCAGGTCAGAATCTTCATTTTGTTAATTTCTCTACTATGTTGTCGCTCTAAAGCAGGCTTGCTTACAGTTGATATTTCAAACAGGTTAACCGGATGTAGACACCCAACTCAGTACAACAGCAAGTCGATATCGCCCTTAAAGGAGACTATATTGATGAATATAAATGAATCTGAACAAAAAAGTTTTATTTTCTCGTCATTGAACCGGAAAGGTATGAAGTGATGTCTTTGTCAATATACAGCAGCAAGTCTACCATTGTCCGGCGATTTGATGAGTGGTAGCAAAATGGTGACATACAGCTAGTTATCTGAAGTGCCTATTTTGACGTATTGTGGTACGTCTCTGCTCATCAATTCGTTTTCATTGTGTTCTTCTACCTTCTTTCATCTATACACGATATGCACGCCTTACTGTCATTACAGTAGAATTGACATGGCCGCTAGTTTTGCGATAGGACAGACTGACATCCCGAGTTAGCAAAGATGTAATGTTGACATTTTTACCACAGTATGCTTTGAAGAGAGTCAGTCATTCTGCCGCCAAAAAAACAAGTTCAAGACATCATTCTTTCTGTGTGTAATACCTCTAATGTCACTGAGTATATTTGAACGTTACCCATATTTGATGTATAAACTCTATTTAAAAAAATAATGTCAATTTCTTCTACAGTGCACCTGCACCCCAGAGTGCTGTGTTCTCAGTGAAAAATGTGGGTAGCTCTATAAGGTTGAAACTCGTTTCAGCATCTGTAACTCATTCCACATAACATGATAAACTGAATGATAAATCTTTAACATTCGAACACTGAACATTTCCCATATGTCATAAACTTTATCTGATCAATATTTAGGTGAGGCTGGTAATCCTAAAACAGAATTATCTACCTGGTTCTTTCCAAGGACCGTAAGAAGAAAACTTCCAACAAGAATTTCACTGAAGTTGAATCGCCTTTCATATTGCAGTAAAGGTAACTTTAAAGCCAGTAGGATTGTCAGGAAAAAGTTTTGAATTATAGATATATATTCTCGCACTTGAATTGGCGGAATGTCCAGATGTTCTGAAATTTACGAGAGGGAAATAAACTATCTTTACAAATCTGGACATCAATTTTGTATGAGTTCGTAATTTGTAACAGATAATGTATTATAACAATATTTGGGAGGTTCTAAATTCTAAGTATAAAGTAGATATTGCGACATGATAAGCATGAACTAATGCTTATCCCATCCAAAAGATCCCACCTCACAAAAATACATTCGATTCATCTATACCAGTAAAATATCTGAAAACAACTTATTTCAAGAATTTTAATTTTACAGCAGCCTTTAGAAGTACTTAAAACTTGGATATTCGCCTCAAAAATAATAAAAACAAACTAAACAAAGATAATAAATCCGGAATAATCGATACCATACGATAAGATATTGAACTGAAAAAACATATTCTTCTTGGATCCAAAGGGAAATTTTGAATGAAAATATCACAAGAAATCTCTAAAGAGGAAGGTCATAAATTTCACCCTTATAAGACTCAGTTTTGTGAACAATTTAGTGAGTTATTGAATGATAACCTACACCAACATTTAAAGTGAGAGTAGAGTCGAATCAACTTCCAGCTTCTTTGAGGATCCTTTCTGTTTTTATACTTACTGGCTTTTTTGAGTTATCCAGAAAAGAAGTGTCATCTGCATAGTCGCATGTTATGTTATTTGGAAGGTCTTCGATTTATAGGATGAAGAACAATGGTCCCAAGATGGATTTCTGAGTTACTCTCTTCAAGAAGATATATGAGGAATTAGGCAGAATGCCATGTAGTCCTAATACAATCTGAGTTCAGATTTGCAGAGGTTTCTCTGAGGGGAAATCGAAGGCTAAGTAGTGGTGTTTAACACGATGGCACGAGTTTCTGTTGCAGCACATGGCTTACATCCTTAAAACTAAGGTAAGTCTAACCTATTGCCGTTTAATCTTTCAGATTTTTCTGTCCAATGACAAAGTGCCTTACATCGGGAGGTGGAGGCCCACAGAGAGTATTCGTACTCTCTGGCCACCCAATTGGTGGACTCCAGAGGGTAGTGGTTGAGACTGCATGGTAGACTAGAAGGGTATTTGATCTATCTTGTCGTATTTATTCAGGATTCAGGATTGCTCGAAAAATGCTTCAGGGTTTAGCGGGACTTAATGGTTCGATCGATCTGATCCAGCATTGTTTGCGAGACATTTCTGGGCTTTTTGGTCTTGACGTTACGTGTTTAGATCCTTGGTTTTCGAACCAGGATAGATTGAAAGACTTCACAAGGGTTCGTGGAACTTGACGATATGATTGGTCGACGGTGCTCGTACCAGTATCGATTGAAGCATCGACTCTCGAGGTTTTTTTTGTTTCTTGAATCTGCGATTGGGTGTGTGGAAGTAAGAAGCCCCTTCGACGTGTGACTTGCGTTTCACACGACCAGGGTACTGATCTGCATAGTCAGTAGCGACTGGATAATGCTTCGCTGCTACAAGTTACGGTGTGGGTTTTCGAACTGAAGCCGAAACTGGAAGCACAGTGAGTTCAACTTCATTGGAGGGATTCTCCTTATCGCACAACCTGCACTCGAACGTTTGTGGAGACTGGTTAGTGGTCACCTGGTAAAAGAGTCATGTTCACATATCAGTAACTGCAATACTGGTATTGCCGTTGTAGTCAAAGATTTTTAAGACGGTGCATTGTTTTGGTGGAAGATCACTCTATTCTTTGCAGATAAGGTAGTTTTTTAGAAATTTCTCCGTTCAATCGATGCATTTGGACAATACAGCGATCGTTATGGATGTTTGGCTCATTTCAAAATAGTCGATGAATAAAACACCATACGCATCCCAAAATACAACGCTATTTCCTTGCCAGCAGTGTGCTTTTCGCAATGTTCCCTAGCTGTCGTATGCTCAGCTGATGATTTTCTTGATTCAGACATATAGTAATGGATCTGAAACTTTCTCATTGACAAATATTTATGAAAAATGAAGTCAACACGTTCTTTTCATATCTTCAGAGTGTCACATATTTCCTGCATCTTCCCTTTATGGTTTGCCAAAACGAATTTTTGGACTTGATGTTTTCTGGTGTAGGTACCTACTTTGGACCAATAACGGTTGATACTAATTATAGTAATATTAGGGGACGTGAAGCTTTTGAGAGCCAATGTATGATGCCGATTGACGGACGGCTAAATCAAATGAATAAATGAAAAAATCCTTCCCCACCAACTTCATCAGCAGCGCAGGTGAAAAAAAATCGATAATTGGAAGTCAAATGATCACATCGACATTCCTTTTGTTTATGCTGCAACTGCATCACCTATCGGCCTGAAGAGTTAAAATTTCAGCAACGTCCCCGAGCTCATTCCCCCTGAATTGTGAGCATTTTTAATTCGATTGTTTCAGTTCCTGAAAACGAGGCGACGCTGGAAGAGCGAGGGATGTCTGGTTTCGAGCTCCCGATGCATCACGACGTAGCAAATCTCTAGGTGAAATCATCGGAGCGGGATTATTTCGTTTTCGAAGTTAACGTTGGATGGCTGACAGATAAAGGTACCGGGAGTTTGCAGTAATTGTTAGCCGCTTTTACAAATGGGATTTTACATTGGAGGAGATATAAGTATGGATTTTATCGGAAGAGTGTGGGAGATAAAATGTAGATAGCAGAAGAGTAGAACGAGAAGACTTGGCGCATGAGAAGCGCAATTTTTTGTATTTCCTGATACTACAGGAGCATAAAATTCAATACTCGACCATAAAAGCCCAATTAAAAATGGCTCGAATGTGACATGTAGCTATGTTTTGCATCAAATGAGGAACATCTTCTTGTTGACCTTTACTTACTAGCAGTGTACATTTTAGTTAAATGATACACATATATATACTTTAGAGTGATAGAACTTTCGATAGGGATAATTGTGATTAGACAGAAGGTTGAAGACATGTTGTTTTGACATTTCTGTTCGGTAAGCATTGACAAATTATCATGGAAAGACTCACGTCGCAACAACGTTTACAAATTGTTGAAATTAATTCTCAAATTCAGTCTTCTATTCGCCAAACTTATAAAGCACTTCGTGAAATTTATGGTTTATATAATCTTCCATCAGAGCAGCTTATTCGTCGAACTATCGATAGATTTCGGACAACATTTTCTCTACTCGATGCAACAACAACAAGACAAAAAACTCTACGTACAGAAGAAAATATCGCTGCTGTGTGTCATAGTGTTAATGATGATCCAGACATACAACTGTCTAAGGTGTCTCCAGAAAGAAAGGCTTCATTCATATAAAATGACTTTTCTGCAGGAGCTAACAGAAGATCTTAAAATGTATTTATGCGAAATACTGATAAAAAAACAGATCAAAAATGAAATAGCTGTTGATACAGCTTGAAAAATTGCAAATCGTATGTTTTTCTCCTGTTTTTAGCATTGGGTATATTTTGTTAATGGAATTTTTATATCGTTTTTTAGCTTCCACACTGTCTATTATTGATGACGAATAACCGTTATTGCTTGCTATTTATTGAATTAAATTCAATTCTATATAAAATTATTCGGAGATAAAGAAATTTTTTATTTTCTCTTATTTTTATCACTATTTTTCAAACCACAATCAGATTGATCTGAAGTTTTGGATTTGAAAAGAGAAAATAAAGTTCACGTTTCTACAAAATTGCTTAAGGATCGTATGCTCAGAAGATTCAAAACACGAAAAATATTTTGTGAGCATAGCAACATTCCCACAAGTGAGTTTGAATTCAGCACTTAGATGTAAGTGAACGATATCGAGGCTAATGCAAAATATCGACAAGATCATATAATTAGAAGACCAAAAAAATTATATGCAAGCAGAACAGCTTACAATTAAGTGCTACCAAAACTCTAACATTGCTAAGTTAAGTTAAGTGCTACCAAAACCTACTATTAGGTTCAAATTCAGCATTTGAATAAAAGGCAATGGCTAATACAAAATGTCGTGAGGATCGTGGGTAAAATCGTTTACACAAGTTTCATGCCATTTCAAGTTTCAGTTCTGAAAGGTAAATAGAAAATTTTTTTTCAAAATTGAACATATATCAGATGAAAAATTGGAAAAACCTTCAATTTGGTTAAAATATCTTGTATTTCCCCATTCAACTCAAAAAACTGTTTTTTATGAGACTACCCTGTATAAAGAAGAGATGAAAGCATCGGCATGATAACTTTTGAGCGTACCATACTCGACCATTTAGCAAAAAACTAACACATTCAATTACCAGCTAGAGGAGGGAGAAAAGCAAAAAAAGGCGACAAAAATAAATATTAATTAAACCTTCCCTACATAATTCAGTTATACCAAATGAACATTCCGCATTCACAGAGTGTCCCTGGATGTTAATTAATCTGGTAATTTCATGAAACCGATAGTCAATTAATGATGACGCGAACATCCGAATGGATAGAATTGAACCGAATTCAATGGGGATTTGAAGAGGAACTACAGCGAGTTACATTTGAAAGGGATTTTAGATGAGTCATCAGATAGTTCCGTCACAGAATCAGCTTGAAGTATAGCAAATACGAAATTTTGTTTGGTTCATCTCGAAAGTAAACTGATCAATATGTATTTGCATTTATATTCTTAAAGCTTTAGTGTTTCACAATACAGAAGTCTCAAAATGCAATCAACCTCGCAATAAATGATGATATTCGGATATGACCCATACATTTTTTTAACATTTAACATTTTAAATAAAGATTCTCAATAAATCAAAAATCAGGATTTTCCAAAGAACTTCACGAAACGAACATAATAAGAATAACAAGAGTGTCAAAAAATGACAGACAAAATATGTTCAATTTATAACTTTTTGTACCGTCTTCATAGAAATAATAATAACTTTTTTAATCAAATATGATTTATAAGGAGTAAGAGCTTTGGTAACAGAAATTACTTCGAATCGGGAATGAAACGGAAATATTCCAACCACATTTTGGTGATCATATGACTATTTTCTGGAAAAGTCGTATATTCCTGAATCAGAACTAAAAATGTTCAGAAATATGTCCTTTAATAATTAAAATAGCCTAAAATTAGAAATAACAAACACTAGTTTTGACGATGTTTATAATGATTGTGATGTCAATACGAAGTTCAGAACATTTGTAGATATTTGAATGTGAGTCAATATTTGATCGAAGTAAAATTTAAATGACTTTAAATTCAGAATTATATATTCTAACTTCAACAATATATTTTGAAACTAATGTATTAACTATATAAGTATGGATATTAATACAATTTTTGAATATCAAAACAGATTTAATCTGTTAGTCTTCTAATTAAATTAAAAAATGTTTCATAAGTACGGTTTATATTTAATAGACGTATAAAATCAAAACTCAATATAGAATATCAAATGGAATAAATAAACCAATATTTGAATATCAAAACAAATTAAATATGTTGTCTTCTACAATTTTAATTTCAAAAAAATTTTTTATAGACGTAATACGTCTATTAAACGTAAGCGGTGCTTATTTTAGACATTAATTTAATTTTAAAAGTTTTTTGAATAAAAATTTTTTTGAAATCAAAATTGTAGAAGACAACATATTTAATTTGTTTTGATATTCAAATTTTGTTATATTTTTTCTATCAAGTAAAAAGCCTTTCTCTATTTTAATAAGCAAATAAATATAAATTGTCAATTAATAAATATATATATGAAGGAGACAAAATTTTGTTTCTGATCTTACAATTATGAAAAATAATTCCTTTTCAAAAATACAAAAAAAATTTTTTTAAATTAAAATTGTAGAAGACTGACGGATTAAATATGTTTTGATATTAAAATTTTCTTATATTCCTCCTATCAAGTAAAAAGCCTTTTCCTATTTTATCTTACACACAAGATATAATTATATTTAGGCTTGAATAAAAATCTCATTATGGAATATCAATAATTTGAAGAAGACCTTATAACACCGTACAGCTTTCTATGATTTTGTGACGAACATATAAGTTCTTGGATTTTAAAATTAGTTGTTCAGAGCGATCATCCCATGATGACTTTTAGGTGAGTTATATTTATTGTTGGTTGATTTTATTTTTCAAATATGATTTAGGACCGATGAAGATATTATTGGAATTCTAATTGTTTTTTGAATATATAATGCATGTTTTGAGAGATTTTTGAATTAACTTATTTAAATATATTAAATATGTCAAATGAATTATGTTTTCTGAGAAGTCCTTAAATTATGTTTTGTATTTTTGAAAAGGAATTAGTTTTCGTAATTGTAAGATCAGAAATAAAATGTTGTCTCCTGCAAATATTTACTTATTAATTTTAATTGACAATTTATATTTGTTGGTTAATTTATTCCATTCGATATTGTATATTTAACTTTGATTTTATTCGTCTATTAAATATAAGCCGTGCTTATAAGTCATTAATTCAATTCTGAAAGTTTTTTGAATGAAATTTTTTTCAAATTAAAATTGTGGGAGACTGACAGATTAAATCTGTTTTGATATTCAAATTTTGTTATATTCCTTCTATCAAATACTGAATTGATTCAGCCGTTACTATTTGGTAGTTGATCATAATTAAAACAAATTGTAGAAATTACTATGTTTTACTACCAATAAAAATATATAAGTTGTCTGATGATGGGATAGTTCATTTCCCGAAACTCGAGTCACAAGAAAATGTGTAATATATATTTTTATTGGTAGTGAAACATAGTAATTTCTACAATTTGTTTTAATCCTTCTATCGAGTAAAAAGCCGTTTTCTATCTTATTTCATTGTATATTAATAAGTTTCATGTCGGGATATAGAAAGGTTTTTTTCGAGACATTGAACAATATTTTAGATTGATTATATTTAAGGATATCAATTTGATAGATTCAATATATAGTTCCAATGTATATTATAGAAGTTAGATCATATAATTCTGAATTTAAAGTCATTTCAATTTTACTTGTATCAAGTAATGACTCACATTCAAATGAATTTTTGATTTATGAAATAAATTCATATAGAATCTAAATATTCACAATATATTCCTTAATTATTTATTATTTTTGAAATTCTGGTTATTTTTCTTATCATGGAACATTATTTGTGGTGAATAATTTTTGTTATGTTTTTCTGTGTTCTGAGTACAAATGGTTATAGGTTATACGTTACAATACGTTGATCATTTCTGTTTTATTTTGGATACTTTAAAGCTTACTTCGAGTTTACACGTTCCAGGTTTTATCTTATTTGGTGAGTTAAATTTTCATCTTGTGATATATTTGGATCTTAATTCAATACATTTCTGAAGAGGTCTAGAGACCGAAATAGCTATCAAATGTTGGAATTCTTGTTCAATTATTTTTATTTGATCCTTGATTTTTAGAATTTTAGATAATTTTGGAATAGTGGATTTTCTTGTATTTGTATATTAATAGACAAACTTATATAGTTTTTTGTTAATACGTATTTTTTGTATTAATACGTTTCATGTCGGGATGTGAAAAGGTTTTCTCGTAGACATTGAAAAATATTCTATATTGATTATACAGGATGTATGTGAATAGTTGCGAAAAAATTTAGGCAGTGATTCCTTGTCAAAAAATAGGGTGGGTCTTTCAAATAAACTTTATTTTGTTGAGCCTCCCATCATACAGCTCTCTGAAGATGTGGCCTGAAAAATAGTTTTTAATTTTTATCTTATAAACCAACAAAATTGATAAGAATAAAATTAAGCAAACATTTTATACGGGCGAAAAGGTACTCAAAAAATTTTTTGGTGGTGTTCCCCTATGATTGCAAGGGGTAGAAAAAGCCACCTCTTAACCTTCTTCAGCAAGAAACTTTTTTCCATATTCCTATTTTACAATGAAAAAAAATTAATTTTGTTATGACAACTGACTAGTTTCGATTAACTTTAAATTCAGGTACCATAATTGTCAGGTTTTTGGTTTTCAAAAAAAAAATTAAAAACCGTTTTTCGAGTGCCATCTTTAGGGGGCTGTAACTGAGCAGGGGGGCTCAAAAAAATTAAGTTTATATTAAAGACTCACCCTGTTTTTAGACAAGGAATCACCCAAGGAATTTTTTCGTAATTATTCATATATACCCTGTATATGAGAATATCAATTTGATAGTTTTTGTATATAGTTTCAATATATATTGTAGAAGTTAGAATATATAATTCTGAATTTAAAGTCATTTGTAGATATCATCAGACTCTCAACTGAAGTATGTTGCTCTATTATTCATAATATAATAAAGAATAACATATCAGAGCGGTGGATAACTCAAAAAAGGCTGCTAGTAGTAATTTGAAGAAATTGTATTGGCTCCAGGCTAATTTCAAAACTGTATAAAAGTGACTATAATAAATTTGTGAATGCCTATATGCTAGCTTTTCATGAAAGCCCAATTAAATCGTCACAAAATAGGAATAAAACGACTCGGAATAATATAAATATTTTAAAAAATTTTTAAAAAATTTTAAAAAATTAGCCTTCTACATATTTAATTCCAAAAAGATTATATTCAATGATTATAACTTCTGAAAATAAATTAAAATAATGTCGTATAAGTACCACTTATATCATGACATAAAATAAACATTCATTATAAGACATCCGAATGGTATAACAAAATCCAATAAATAAAAATTATTAACCAAAATCTTATAAATTAAACATTTTGAATAGACAAAATTTTGTTTCTGCTTATCAATCTTATGAAAACCAATATCTTTCAAGAATATCCAACATAATCTCAAGAATTTCATCACAAAACTATCTTACTTAGACTATTCAATATTATTGGATATCTAACCAAGGTACTTTATATACAAACTCAAAATATGCAAAACATTACATTTTGGTTAATAATTTTTATTTATTGGATTTTGTTATACCATTCGGATGTCTTATAATGAATGTTTATTTTATGTCATGATATAAGTGGTACTTATACGACATTATTTTAATTTATTTTCAGAAGTTATAATCATTGAATATAATCTTTTTGGAATTAAATATGTAGAAGGCTAATTTTTTAAAATTTTTTAAAATATTTATATTATTTTATATACCTTCTATCAAGAATTGACCTCTATTTATGTTATTTTACGACTCGGAATATTGTAACCAAGGAAATCTAGAAAAGTTGACCGAATAAATTTACGGATTGGTGGGATTCTAAGTTCTGAACCGACATATATAAATTTGCAAAGTATTTCTCTTCCATTGCTAAAATGAGTTTAGAGGAGAGATATGGTAGAAATAGTGGAACTTTATCATCATCATGTACTATACGTCCAATTTTAAACTATGCGCCCAATGAGTGTGGATAGCTCAGCGGGAGAGCATCGGACTCGTGACCAGGAGGTCCGGGTTCAAATCCTGTTCAGGTGGAAAAAATATTTTTCAGTTGGACGGGTGTCTGCCACAATTTCACTGTTAGTCAAAAATAAACAGTGCTGTGACCTAACGTGGTGCAAAATCGCAGTAACAAAGCCTACATAGAACGCAACTGAACTCCTAACTCGCACAAGCTGAAAAAGCTTCTGAGGGATCTTCACAAAAGATCTAGGAGTATCAGGATAATAATAATAATAAAAATCAGCGCGCAAAACGAAACTAAATTCCCCATTTGCCTTCAGTAGCTTCGAAGCACTATCCTACTTCTACTGGCTATGCATTGTCAGTGCCCGAGTTTTTGGGACGTAACTCACACGCCGAAGGGACTTCTTGCATCCACCGTCCATTCTACTGGCACAGACCGTAGACTCCACAGTCGATCTGGGTTCAAGCCCAGCCAGGTACAAAAACTACGATCACGAACGGCAAAGTGCCCTTCTAGCATAGAATGCACTGCTCCAAAGAGACCAAATCCAAATTGTTGGCCAGTACGAATACTCCGGGCCGATCCACCCTTCTGTGGTAGCCTTGTTTCCAAAAAGAGCCATTGAAGACTAAGCCAAGAAGAATTCAACTCCATGCCAGAATCCACGAACTCGAGGAAACTAACACGTTTTAGCATCCCTCAGATCTAATTCTGACGTATTCGCCCTTATGGACAGAGTACCTGCAATAGTGTAAAACCACGCCAGTTTTATGGTGAGCACCATGGATTTTTTCCCCAACCTATTATAATATAGATATATAAGCCATTTAGATAAACCCCTACTCTCCGTTGCGTTTTTCATATTGGCAGTTCAATTCAAATTTGAACTCACGTAAAAATCAATTACAAAAACAAACGAATACAAACAGATCCACTGAGAGCGCAAAAAGAGCGAGGGGCAGAGAAAATCCTATTTGACATATTTGATGAGTTCAGAGCGATTACGGTCGCATTATTGGAATCAAATTATTCAACAAAGTCCTCTCGGCTTATTTGAACTGATCAATGGGGCTAATCATCCTCCAGGACTTTTCAATACGAAAATGATTAATGCCAACAATGTGTGACAAACTGGACGGGTTTATCTCTGCACAATTATCGTTCGAATTCATATGAAAATTTCGTTAGAATAGCATTCGTCGACTGTTTTCGGTGTTGAGGGCATGAATACTAGATATTTATAATTTCGGGAATTGGAAAATCGAATTTTTTATGCAGCCTCATGAAAGAATAACAGGCCAGTAACTCGAAACAACTGCAATACTTGAATTTCATGAATTTTGTGGATATCGCTCGTTCAATATTTTATTGGTGAAATTGATTATTTCAATTGTTTCAGCCTATGAGTTGTAATATTGTGATGTTTTTCGGTGAATCGCCATACATTCAAATAACGTTACCGATACAATTTATGGAGGTATCGACTTTGCGCTACAAGCTCAGGGCACTCACTTTATAAGTTAAATAAATTTATTGAGTATATCTCTGACTCTTTAATCTGTACCTCATCTTGAAACTATATATCGGGTGTTTTTTAACAGTGATCGAACTTTAAATTGAAATAAAACACACTTAAAATAAGATTGAAGCCAATTTTTTTTTATTCGAAAGATAATTTTATGACATTTATGTTTTAAAAATAATTTCCGGCATATGTTCATTTCGACTAGCTCTGAGGAGTCGCATTCGATCAGACGAATTTTATACCACTTTTTCGAGTAATTCAGGCCTTATTTCATCAATAACACGAGTTATGTTGGCTTCCAAAGCGTCTTTTGTTTCTAGTTTATCAGCATAAACCAATGACTTGACATAACCCCAAATAAAATAATACAGTAGAGTTATGTCGCATGATCTTGGAGGCCAATTAATTGGACCATTTCTCGAAATATTGTTGCACCCAAATCTTTCTTTCAATAAATCAATTGTTACGGTAGCACCATCTTGTTAGAATCCAAACACTTCTGGGCGATACCATTCAAATTTTGAAACAAATAATGATTGATCATCGATCTGTAACGAGCACCATTCACTGCAACATTAGCTCCATTATCGTTTTTGAAGAAATATGGACCGATGATGCCTCCAGCGTGTAAAGTACACCATACAGTGCATTTTTCAGGGTGCAATGGAACCTGCAGAACTTGTTGAGTATTGTTTCCACTCCATATGCGGCAATTCTGCTTGTTTACATAGGCGTTCAACCAGAAATGAGCTTTATCACTAAACACAATTTTACGATAAAAAAGTGGATCAAGCTGTTCTAGAGCCCAATAGGCAAATAAACGACACTTATTATGGTCAAGTGGCTTTAGTTCTTGAATCAGTTGGATCTTGTATGGGTGTAGACAAAGATCTTTACGCAAAACTTTCCATATGGTGGATGCACAGAGTCCAACTTGTTGTGAACGTCGACGAATAGACCAATCTGGATCATCATTAACACTATGACTTACAGCAGCGATATTTTCTTCTATACGTACAGTTCTTTATCTTGTCGTTGTTTCATCGAGTGGAGAAAATGTTGTCCGAAATCTATCGATAGTTCAATAATATAAATAGAGGTTAATTCTTGCTAGAAGGTATATAAAATTATTTAAATATTTTAATATTAGCCTTCTACATATTTAATTGCAAAAAATTATATTTAATAATTATATCTTATGAAAATAAAATTAAAATAATGTCATATAAGTACCACTCATATCAAATGACATATAAAATAAACATTCATTATAAGACATCCAAATGGTATAACAAAATCCAATAAATAAAAATTGTTAACCAAAATCCTATATATATATATATATATATATATATATATATATATATATAATATTTTGAATAGACAAAATTTTGTTTCTGCTGATCAATCTTATGAACACAAATTATAATTAAGATTATGTTAGACATTTTTGAAAGATATTTGTTTTCATAAGATTGATCAGCAGAAACAAAATTTTGTCTATTCAAAATATTTAATTTATAGGATTTTGGTTAACAATTTTTATTTATTGGATTTTGTTATACCATTTGGATGTCTTATAATGAATGTTTATTTTATAACAACAATCAATGATTTTATGGTCTCTTGAATTGATTGACCACCAAAGTATAATTTTTTTCTTCTACACTGAACATCTACATCAACTCTATTTTCAACCGATATGGACAAACGTTTGAAATGCAAATGATTCGCAGACTGCAGATCCTTTCGATTCAAGCATCCCCCACCAGCAACTATCATTAAGAGAGAACAGTCGTTTATTAGTCATCGCATCACTCTGAGCTTTTGATTCTTCCACTGTTCCACTGGACGGACGTTGTTTATAGATTTCCATTGAATTTCCTATGTTTCCGACTGTCTTTTCCATATATTTGCATGTAACACTATCATTCTACCGCTTACTAAATTAATTAACAGATGTTTGATAACAGAAAGTTTTCCAAATTACTTGAAAATATCGAAAGTAATCCCAATTTATAAAAAAGGTGATCGTAAAGATAAAAATAATTACAGACCCATTTCACTTGTGCCAATATTTTCTAAGATTATTGAAAAAATAATAGCTAAACACAAGTAGTAGAATACTTTGAGGAATATGACCTTTTTTCAAACAGTCAATATGGATACAGGAAAGGTAGAAACACTGTAGAAGCCATTATCAATTTTATTTATTTTACCATTGATTGTTTTAAGCAGGGCAAACATTGCATGTCCTCGTTCGTTGACCTATCGAAGGCATTCGACTGCATTTCTCACGACAGACTGCTCTATAAGCTTAAAAGGTACGGTTTTGATGCAGTTTCTTTGAAGCTCATCAGCGCATTTTTGAGTGATAGAAGACAGGTGGTTTTTGCTGATGGTACATATTCGGGTATGAGGAATTTTAACATCGGAATCCCACAGGGCTCTAATCTAGGACCAGTGTTGTTTTTAGTTTTCATTAACGACATGCCTGATTATGTTCCTGAAGTGGAAAATACTCAATTCGTGGATGACACAACGTTTGAGGTTGGGTCCGGTGACCTGCAGGGTTTGCGGGAGCTGGCAACGGTGGCTTCAACGAGGGCTCATGAATGGTTTACGGCTAACGGTCTTAGCATGAATGTAAGTAAGACACGGACGTTAACTTTGAGTTAATTTTAGGGTGTGGTACAGATACCTCAGTCAGATTTCTGGGAGTGCATCTAGACGCTTCACTTACCTGGGGTGCGCACGTGGATGAACTGATAACAGCACTCAGCAAAAATATATTTGCCTTCAGGATTTTTTTACACTTACTATCCACGACAACACTGATATCAGTTTATTTTGCTCTGGTAGAGTCTAAGCTGAGGTATGGTGTCATATTGTGGGGCAACTCTGTCCGAAGGAAATCAGTTTTCAGATTGCAGAGACGTGCAATAAGAATTTTGGGTGGGCTTGGATATAGGGAATGTTGCAAGCATGTTTTCAAGAGGCTTGAATTACTTACCTTTCCATCCATCTTCATACTTGAAAACTTAGTAATATATACATAACAATAATAAAAGTTATCGTTTGCAATCTGATCATAATACCAGGAGTAAATCACTCATTAGGAAAAACTTTGTACGATTGAAAAAATCTCAGAACGGTCCGGAACATTATGCGACGTCTCTGTATAATAGATTACCTGTTGAACCTGTCTACCAGCTGCAAAGTTCAAAAAACAAATAGAGGAAATACTGATCGATAATTTCTGTTACTCAATAGATGAATACGAGTGATTATGGAGAAAATAAATTCATGTCTGTTTTGGTTTAATTTTATAATTGATTGATAATTTACTATTCATTAATTTTGGATTGTGGATGTAACTTTTATCTATACACTTTAATTTATATATATTTATACTTTATTATTTGTTAATTTTAGTTTGTAAATATTGCTTTTATCTTTTATCTATACACTTTGATTTATATATGTTTATACTTTATTATTTATTAATTTTAGTTTGTAAATATTGTTTTTATACATTTCAATTTAATGCTATTGTATTAAATATGTTTACCTGTACATCTTTTAATTTTGAGGTGTAAATGTTATTTTATCTTTACTCACTATGTAAATATTTATGTGTATGTGTTTGTTTATTTTAATTTATAAATATGACTTCATCTTTGCAATTTCAATCTTAGAATTATTATGGCGTTCTGGAAAACTGCTTGGCTATCTGTTTCTGTCTTTGTGTTGTAATATTTGTATTTTATTAGTACTTATATCTGTTTGCTCTGACCTGTGAAAGCAATTCTTGCAATTGTAAAAATTATGTAGATGCGAAGTAAATTCCAAGTATGGAAAATATAATATGCACGACACGTGAAAAAATCTATAGAGAACGTTCATCCGATAAGCATATATTCGTTTCATGTTATATCCATATTCTTTTCACTCATTCCGATATCGTACACCGAAGAAACTAACCCCGCGCTGTGGATATTTCACGAAGAGAACACAAAAAGAACAGTTTTATAGCTGCGAACAAACCCGAAGACTTAAATATACCATCTAAATGTGCCTTTCCTATTTCATATCTGTCAAGAGAGGTGAAATTCAGCTACGGTTATTGTTTTGTTTCATTTAATCTCCTGTAATGTATGATAAGGAAAGTCATAGCATAAATAAAAGAAATAATAGAATTTGGGTTCGTGCCTAGTGAGAAAACATTCTTTCTAGAAAAACACTTCATTCAACTTCATTTGAAATTCATGGAAGTGAGAATCTCAACCGACAGCGAAGTGGGTAAATTGAAAATCCGAATATTTAGAAAACCTCCACAAAATGATTCATGTTATGTTTTTATATCTGTACAATTCCACTCTCATTTGAAGACATCATCTATTTTGATAAAGGGTGGTAGAGCTTGCTTTTTGGAGTAGTGGTTATTTCGAGTCTAGCAACACTGTAACTCGTACTTCGACGGACACCTAGTTTAATATTTGACATTGACGATTTACACTTGAACAGAACTGAAAAATAATGAAAACTTATTTATAAAGTGGTGAATCTCTTATCCAAATTAATAGAAACTCAAAAGAAATGAAATGTCCTCACTGCAATTTGTGCGTTCGTGAAACTGAATCATTATTTGATAAAACAGCCCGCATACGTTCTCGTCTAGTGAGCACACCTGAAAATATTGCTACTGTAGCCCAGGGTGCTCAATAACTGAAGATTTCTCGAGCTTCTCTGAGGAGAATTTTTCATAAAGACCTCGGTGTGAAGGCTTACAAAGTTTAACCAGTGCAAGAAGTGAAACTTCGTGATCATCCGACGCGTTTCCGCATCGCTCAATGGGCTAATGATTAAAGATTACCATTTTTTCCGGAACAAACTCATGATGAAAATTCGTCCCCCTCAAACGAGAAGTTGACCTGTTTTTTAAAACATTCGAAAATTTTTCGTTTATGAGTTCTCTGGGAAGGGTCCAATTTTCGTTGGGACTGTATATATTGAAGAAGTAGAGAGAAGAGATAATTCTGAAGAAGATATAATTCTGAATGTAAAGTCAATAATTAATTTATTACGTGCAATCATTTTACCCAAACTTCACTTTAAAATCCTAAAATGACAATTTCTGTTACAATGTTCCAGATATTTCGAAGGTAATACCTATTTAATATTGAAGTGGAAGGAGTCTTACTATGATATTAAAGTATCTTATTAACATAAAATTAAATTAAATTAATTGGTACGTAATACCGTTAGCAAATATCTTACGATGTTTTTATATCTTACGATATACATTCTGCTCTAAAAATAACAAATTTGAAATTTTTATCAACTGAAATATAAAACAAATAATATGAAAAAATCAAAATGAAAAGTTAGCTAAGTAATTCAACATAACACACATAATCCAAATACAATATTTTATATGTCTATATTTCGTTTTTTATGAAATTCTTCAAAAATATCCAATCTGAAGTATGACTATTATATCAAATTTTTATACTCACATGTTCTATCTTCGAAAGAAAATTAGCTAATGAGCCTGCCCTCATGGTCAAAACCTAACTTTTTGCATAAGCATATTCAGGATTATAAAAGTTTACGAAGGTGCTTGTAATTTCCATTTTTGCCATGGTTAGAAGAGTAGCTGACTCTGTGGTTTGGACCTGCTCTATGCTTATGCAAAAGGTTAGGTTATAACCATGCGTTCAGATTCATTATCTAATTTTCTTTCATAGATAGGACATGTGAGTATAAGAATTTGATATAATAATCATAGTTTAGATTGGATATTTCTCAAGAGTTACATAAAAAACGAAATATGAACATATCAAATATGGTATTTGGATTATGTGTGTTATGTAGAATTACTTCGCTAACTTTTTATTTTAATTATTATATTTCAGTTGGTAAAAATTTAAAATTTGTCATTTTTAGAGTAGTACTTGCTTGACAAAATGTGTATCGTAAGATATAAAAATACGGTGAGATATTTTCTAAAGGTATTTAAATAGTAATTCTTTTATTCAATTTTACGTTAATACCTTTTTATTGCAATTTTCACATGATATCGGTTTAAATTCATAATTGACATTTAAAGATATGCGTAATCCGAGAGCAACATTTTTTGACGGGTGATATGGTGAATTGGTTTATTTTCATCCTCTGTCAAGAGTATATCTCGCCTTTCAAAACACTCTCCACTAGCAGAAAAAATTACCGTTTTGTCGGACCTCCGAGATTACATATAGAAAACTTCCATCAGCTTGCAGAAGACACGACAATCGTATATTTTTTCAACGTCATTAAACTTTGCATTAGAACTTTTTGATGAGCGCTACACTAACGTGGTTTTCAACTGAGTTTCTCGGAAACAAAGCAGAAGCTCCAGACATTAAAGTGATAAGAACGAATAAATATTAACAAAATAGCTGTCTCCACCTGCAAGAACCAGCACAGCTTTGTGATAATAATGAAAGATAAGCACTTTGTGTAAACTAACAAGAGGACAAATAAAACGATACCAACATGAAAATGTTCAACGGAGGATGAAAACGCTTCCTCTATTACATTGCTTCGCATTTCGCTCCTGTATACTTTGGAGTCGGCCATTTTAATCGTTTGTTACTTCTTGGTTATTAAGACTATTGTTTACCACCATTCGTGGGAATAATTATTAGTAATATACAACATTTCAAATCATTTTGATATCATACTGGATGCAAGACGAGAAACAATTTATCCATGTCGTAATAAGTGATGGAAGGACAGGACTGTATCGTAGCACGATTAGTTTACCGCCGTATTTTACTTATTATTCCAGTATTTTGAAACAGCAACAGCTAACTAATCAATCGCAATAATCAATTACAATGGGTTTTGTGGACCGAACCGAAGTACTGTGACGGTGCTATAATAATATATAAATATATAGGCTATATCAAAGGTTATTTAATTTTATATTAAATATATAGGGTTGTCACCAACTCGAATGAAAATGGAAAAAAAGGAATGAACATTTTTCCAAAATTCAATTCGATATTTATTACTCAGAGACTGACAAACAAAACGGAATCATGAGTTTCCAATGTAACCGCCTTCGAACAATTTTACTTTCTTTTAAGAAATCATCGGATGATGCTTGTCTGATGCCCATTCTTGCTATAGAGGAGTCTTCAGCGCATCTGATTTACCGTATTTTTTGCTCCCACCTTACTCATCTTAACTTGGTAATTCATTATCTTCATTATCCTCAAATTCAAAAAAGCTGTCCATAGTTCTGGACAGCTCGGCTTCTCATGAAAAAGTTTCTAAGTTATCAGATAGAATAGGTACCGTTAATTATCGACTAGCTTCAACGTCTTCCCGTGTTAAGGTTGCTGTCTGACTTACTTATCCACATGACACATGACGGCGGCTATCCCTATGGTCATATGCAGATCTTCTGCTATACAGTGAGCTAGTGAATAGTTTCCTGGCACTAAAAAAGGTCTTGCTGCTCCCCAACTGAAGGAAGGTTTGTAACTAAATGATTTCGATAGAACGAAAGTTGATGAAAGGAATCAAGACCCTGAAACGGGTGTGTTTGAGTTAAAAGAAATAATGAAGGCGGAGTGGTAGAAAAGATGGGATGAGAGTGAAGCTGGGCGAGTCACTCAAAGGTTCATACTGAAAGTATATAATTCCAGCGAGAATCAATGGTTCTTCCCTGGCCCATATCTAGGATACTTGACTACGGGGCATGGAAGCCTGAATGAATTTTCGTATAAAAGCGACCTCTCTGGGCATGACAGATACGTATGTGGAGAGATTGAGGGTTGGAGCCATTTCCTGTATGAATGTATAGAGTACTTGGAAGAACGAATGGTAATATTGGAGGGAATGTTGAGAGGAGCAAATGAAAGTTTATATGACACAAGTTGGATGATAGGGACGCATGAAAGATTTGAAAGAAAGGAAAGCTTCTCTAGGCCAGTCATAGACATAGACTCATTGGGGTGTCTCTTTCGGGGCGATCTGACGATGAAGGCTAAGTTTCTCGTTACTTTGAAACGATTTTGGATTTGACGTTGATGGGTGGTGGTGGTCGCATGCAGGGCGGTTACTGTGGGTTGAAAGGTTGATGTCTAGGGTTCTGGTGGTGGTATGATCGGAGCGCTACCCTGGTTTCCTGGCGCGGCAATGGCCGACTGCATAACTTCGGCAGGGTGGAGGCCCTCGGGAAGTATTCTTACAACCTGGCCACCCAATTGCTGTTGGACTCGAGGGGGCAGTGGACTAGAAGAGTATTCCACCTATCTGTTCGCAGAAACTCATGTTCAGGATATCTCGAGAAATGCTTCAGGGTTTAGCGGCGATTGACGGTTCGACCGACCTCGTCCTCAACTAGGATCGATTGCGAGACGTTTCTGGGGTTTGCGGATCCCGACGATACGGCTAGATCGTTGGTGCTTGAAGCCAGAATCAATTCAATGACTTCACGAGGGTTCGTGGGTCTTGACTTACAGGCCGAATTGTCTGGAGACTATCTTGGTTCATGGAACTGCGTTCGGGTGGGTGGATAAGAAGACCCTTCGGCGAGTGAGTTGCGTCACAAAACAATTCCGGTACTGACACTGCAGAGCCAGTAGAGGTTGGATAGTGCTTCGCTGCTACCAGTCCTGGTGTAGGTTCTTAGACTGAAGCAGAAACTGGAAACTTTGTTTCCTCGCTCAATTTTTGGGAATGAGCCCGCAATATGGATAGCCACCTGTTCTAAGGGACTACCTATGTTATATTTCCTAATGGGTGCTCTATGACTTCCTCTCGGTCTGTTGGCTGAACCACATAACTTGCACCTCCGACACCATTCCTTTACATCATTCTTGCAATTGGCCCAGTAGAAACATTCTGTGACCTTTTCAAATGTCTTTTTGATACCGCAGAAATTCCATTATGTAACCATTTTAGTATTTCTGGTACTCGGCTTCTTGCGACTATCAGATGAAGTATCGTTTCAGTACCATCATCGCTCTCCAGAGATCTCTTCACAAGAGCGTCATTTAACACTGAGTAATCTTATTCAGTGGAACTCGATTTTAGGTTTGAGATGTTCCACTCGTTCGTCGTTTGACCTTTGTTCTTCTGTTCCCATTTTATCAGTATTTTCAAACTCATTTTCTTGGTCTGCTGTAAGCGTTTCCACGTGGCAATCGGTATTCACGATCGTTTTCCTCAAGCACTGCATCTTTTCCTTATCAATTCTTTGGCTGGCTTCTTACAACGTCGACCAATACCCTAATCCGCCATAATTCCAACGCCTAAATCCTTTGGGGCGTTGATATTTGGATCGATGTTCCTTAATCATTCGAAAAACCATTTCTTCGATACCCTCAGTCGTCACTGGCTCATCAAAGGTGCGTCGTGTAATTCTTTTGAGACGCTTGTTTCGCTGCTTCAAACTCCACACAGAATTTAATTATATTGAACTATCTCTACCACTCCCATTGTGTCTCTCCGTCCGCTTATATACATGAATACGGTTTCCCGAAGATTATCGAACTTCCAGTAACTTTCAAGTATTCTAGAACAAGGTTTGGGAAAAAAGAGTGGCGCAGAGGGTTTGATCGTTACAATATCTCATTTTTGTGGTAAAACATTTCAAATATAAAATCCTGAAACAATTCAAGAATAAAGAGTTATTGGTTGGTTCCTCAGTAACATAGACATAAACATATTTTTCAGAAACAATATTCATTAAGAATTATTTTGAAAACTGTTAACCTGCACCCAATTTCCTGATTTTCGGATCATTTTCATTTCTTTAAACCGATGGCAATTGACCGCTTGGGTGTCTCCAAGTGTTTTACAAGTTTCTCTTACATTTGTGATGGCTCTTCATTTAGCCTTGCCTCTCATTTCTCATCCTAAACGTTTGGTGGCATTCCGAAACGATTTTCGTCTTCCAAATCAAAATTGCCACTTTTAATTCGGACAAACCACTTTTCCAAAAACAAATTACTCGGCACAAAAGTTGACATTTTCAGGGCACACAGATACTGAGAAGAAAACCTAATATTGACAATTCAAAATGACGCTGTTGCCAAATAAAACAATGAAATGATAAACTATCGGGTGTTTTTTTAGAGTGATAGAAGTTTCGATAGGGATAACTGTGATTTGACAGAAGGTAGAAGCCATGTTGTTTTGACATTTCTGTTCAGTTAGCATTGACAAATTATCATGGAAAGACTCACACCGCAACAACGTTTACAAATTGTTGAAATTTCTTTAAAAATCAGTGTTCTATTCGCCAAACTTATAGAGAACTTCGTGAAATTTAAATTTACATCATCGTCCATCAGAGCAGCTTATTTGTCGAACTATCGATAGATTTCGGACATTTTCTCTACTCGATGCAACAACAACAATACAAAGGACTGCACGTACAGAAGAAAATATCGCTGCTGTAAGTCATAGTGTTAATGATGATCCAGATTTGTCTATTCGTCGACGTATACAACAAGTTCGACTCTGTGCATCCACCACATGGAAAATTATGTGAAACGATCTTGGTTTACACCCATACAAGATCCAACTGGTTCAAGAACTAAAGCCACTTGACCATAATAAGCGTCGTTTGTTTGGTGATTGGGCCCTAGAACAACTTGAAGTTGATCCACTTTTTTGTCGTAAAATTGTGTTTAGTGATAAATCTCATTTCTGGTTGAACGGCTATGTAAACAAGCAAAATTGCCGTATATGGAGTGGAAAAAATCCTCAAAAAGTTCTGCAGGTTTCACTGCATCCTGAAAAATGCACTATATGGTGTGCTTCGCACGTTCGAGGCATCATCGGTCTATATTTCTTTAAAAACGATGCTGAAGCTAATGTTACAGTGAATGGTGCTCGTAACAGATCGATGATCAATGATTATTTGTTTCAAAATTTGAATGGTATCGACCCAGAAGTGTTTTGGTTCCAACAAAGTGGTGCTACACCTCAAGCTGCTACCGTAACAATTGATTTATTGAAAGAAAGATTTGGCGATAACATTATTTCGAGTAATGGTCCAATTAATTGGCCTCCAAGATCATGTGACATAACTCCACTGGATTATTTTCCTTAGGGTTATGTCAAGTCAATGGTTTATGGTTACGCTTTGGAAGCCAACATAACTCGTGTTATTGATAAAATAAGGCCTGAATTACTCGAAGAAGTGGTCCAAAATTGGTCCGGTCGAATGCGGTTCCTCAAGGCTAGTCGTGGTGGACATATGCCGGAAATTATTTTCAAAACATAAATGTCATGAAATTATCTTTCAAATAAAACTATATTTGGCTTCAATTTTAATCTAAATGTGTTTCATTTCAATTTAAAGTTATATCACCCTAAAAAACACACGATAGCAGCGACAATTGTTATCAAAACACGCACGAATTTATTTCTACTCCTAATACTGTATTATTTGATGTACAATGGATTTCTATCAAATAAAGGCAAACACGATTCGAAGTTCAAAACTTTTTTTCTTGAACTCATTTCGATGTACGTATTTGCTAAAATGACCTGCGTATTGTTTTAATTTTGAATCCACTCGCTCCCATTAAAAGACCCGATATCATTTCGTTTCTAGAGTCTGAGTGGTTTTCCAGATTTAATTATTATCCATAATAGGTGCATTATATTTATCATGAAGACTATGGGCGCAGACTGATGCGTGAGCGATTATTTGTATTGGGAATGCCAGCTCAGTTAGCGGCCGTGTTATCAGGCATGCCGTAGCTTCCGACCTATTGTTTCTATTCAATGAGCTGATTAATTGGTGTAGATCCAATGTAGTCCATAATCCGTTTCGAAAACTTCATAACCACGTCAATCTAGCAGCCCGCTCGGCCCAAATTCTAGGCTTACCTTTACAGAGTTAATAATAAATTTTCCTTATTATATTATGACTGGCTTTCATCCGCAGCCTACCCGCTTCATCCCCCTATTGTAGTCCGAACTTTTCACAACATTTTAGGCTATACGTCTCGCCAAAATGGACCACCCCTGCTTTGGTATTTTCCTTGTCCAGGTGCTATCTTACAGCAATAATTGTTGTTAAGGCCGATATTGGCATTACTACGCAATCGCATTTCAACTGGTTAATGGCAGAATATTGTGTTGAGTCCATCATACAGGAAAGGTCCATCCAACCTACTATAAATTTGTTGAACATGAAACAGAGCAATTCTGTTATTCCTCTGCACTAAGCCATCATCAGGCCAGCTGAAATAAACACATATATAAAAATATATAAGACTTTGGAGGAGATACGTAGATGAAATATTTTGTATATGGGCTGGAACTCACAACATTTTTTAATAGCTTGAATACAAATTTCAAAACTCACTTCACTCTGGAAAAATCCATCAATAATTCCATAAATTTTTTGGATCTGAAGATTGAGCTCGAAGATCATAATAATTTTTCATTCGACGTTTATAGAAAACCAACTCAGTACTCATCCCCTTTCATTCTTATCATTCCGCCCCAATCAAAAGAACAGCTTTTAGATTTTTGTTCAACAGTCTTCTGAGCATACCTCTATTTAAAGAAAATTATAATAAAAAATTAAACACCATACACCAAATTGGGGAAAATAATCAATACTCGATATCATACATGGACAATATTTTGAAATCTATAAAAGATAAACTGCTCATCAATAAAACATACCCACATCGATCTATCAATCAACGATACATTTCTCTGCCATTTTATAAAGGATTTAATGAAAAAATCGATGCAACTCTCAGAAACCATGACTACACATTAATTAACAAACGAGATCAGACCCTAGAAAGCATCTTGATTAATAACAAGAAGAAAATGAGCAACGTTCAATATAGTGGCATATATAAAATAACTTGTGCTGACTGCCCTTCCTTTTATATAGGCATGACAACCGTTCAGCAAATAAAAGATTCAATGAACACGTAAAAAATCGACCAAATTCAGCTTTGGGAAATCATTTGATGGAACTGAATCATAAGACCACAATAGAAAATTTAAGAATCCTACACAGAGAAGATAACTATCGGAGACTATTACTCCTGGAACAGTATGAAATTCTGAAGAACAACCAAAGCGAACACTTATTGAATGAAATCTCAGAATTTTCAGATAGAAACCTTTTTAAATTCCTAGGAACGCTCACATAATAACCGTTTTAGTTTTGCTCATATTTCGCGCCGTTTGAATAGTATCCATCACATGCCAGACGTTAACATGCGCATATTGTTATCTGTTCCCTGCTCTTTCATATCTTATTTGTATGTTTTCGCCATTGTTTATTGTTTTCGAGGGTTATACATAAAATATTACATCAAGAAAAAAGCTACCCCTCTATATACACCTGTCTGATATGTGTATATTCTTAATATTTTTGACAATATTGTAATTTACTGCTGACGGTGAGTCCGAATGACACAACTTTAGTTTAATAATGAATGACAGAATAACAACAATAAATTAATTCCAAAAAAATACCCCCAAAAATATTTTTAACAATGATTGTCAGTGAGTGTTTTTACTATAAAGTGTACATTTTTATTTTCATATATGTGTTTATTTCAGCTGGCCTGATGATGGCTTAGTGCCGAAATCCATCGCCAATAGATTACTATTCAACAAAAAAGTGTGTTTTCTATATTGATCCTTATTTTAATAGACATATACCGGGTGTCCCAACCCATTTGCTCGATATATCGATAAGGCTGATTCATATGTGAAAAAAGTCTTATATAAAAGTTACACGGCACCAAAAAGGCCATGTTTTGAAATTAGTTCCAGATGAAAAGGGTGTTGCATTTTTTCATAAAAGCAAAAACAATATTTTTTTTAAGAACAACCACAAGGCCACAATGTGCCGGTACCAAGTTATTAATTTTTTCGACAAAATGGGAAGTGATGCAGGCTCTGAATGAAATAACTGTAATTAAGCTGTTTCTTCAAAGATCTGAATTTTGCCTGGTGAAGTGACGTAAAAAATACCAAAGTAACCGGTATTGTTCTGATCATCATGTATGTTCATACAGGGTGCCTCAAATGTTACGTTCATTTTCGTCCACTTCGATTTAAGTTTATGCAATTTTTTCAAATGAAACACCCTGTATATTAGTTTGTCTTCGTATTCTACATGAAATCACCTATCTGAGGATACCAACATGTTATATGTTATTCCTAACAGATTTTTGATTATTTATGTTTTTCATATTATTCTTACATGTTTTGTAATATTGAAGGAAGGATTTGAGAGAACAGGCCACATCGAATACGAAAAAAATAATCGCGCTAAAACAATATTGACGAATGAAAACCAATTAGCAATTAGTCTTGCAGTGGTAGAAAATCCTGAGTTGAGTGTTAGAGAAATAAGCAAAGATTTAGAGATATCGAAATCTTCAGTTGCCAGCAGTTTAAAATCTAACAAAAACAAAAACTGCACCAGAGTTGCTAAAAGCAGATTTTGTTAAGAGAGTTCAGTTTTGTCGGACGATGCAAAATAAAATTATCGAAAATGCAAGATTTTTGAAGAGCATTATGTTCACCGACGAAAGTACCTGCCACAGAAATGGATTCATTAATACAACTATCATTAATATAGTACCGAAAATCAGCATATACCCCATGTTAACGATTATCAGCATACATGGAGCCTAAATGTATGGGGTGGTATTGTGGATAATTATGTTTTAGGAACATAATTATCCACATTGTTCGCATTGTGGCTAAAAAAAAATTCAGTGCTGAATAGGGAACCAAGTTACCATTTCAATGACATAAAATAAATTGGTTTAAAAAAAAATACTGTTTTTGCTATTACGGAAAAATGCAACATCCTGTACATCTAGAACTACTTTCAAAACATGACGTTTTTGATACCGTGTAACTTTTATATAAGATTTTTCTTCATATGAATCAGCCTTATCGATACATCGAGCAGAATGTGGGACACACGGTAGAATAAGCAGATAAAAGAATGCAAGGAAAATATAGAGTATTAATCGAACTTACTCAATAAACATTTAGTGGAAGCAAGGTTTCATAGCGGTATTATGAAACCCAAAGTCCACTCTAAAAATGCCCTACATGAACTTAAGAAATGTTCGAAACAACCTGTCTCTGAAATTATCCTTCAAAAAGCTCTTCAAAAATATATAGCACATCTTCAAAAAGGTGAATTGAGATAACACTGGTCGACAAGATTTTTAAAATACAAAGCAGATCTTAATTTTTTTGATTGAAATACCCCTCTTAAAATTTATGCAATTTATAACAGAAAAAGTATCTGAACTGTGTTGTATACAATATTAGACATAAAATTAAGATTAAAAATCAGTCTTCTGTAGAGTTTCCAAATTAGTGGTTCCCTGTATGCAGATAAGAAAGGACGAAAATGTCGGGACAGTCGCGGAGCAGTTGCAAAATCTCTCCTAACAAATTTTGTTATATTTATGGAGAATTTATGGTAAAATCACAAGTCAGACTATTCTCTGAAAATATTAAAAAACCTATTTCCAATATTGTGGTGTTTCAATTGGAGATTAAGACAAGCAATAGGCTCCCCATGGGTGCTGTGTTGTTGTAGCTGTTAGTTGTAGCGTATCATTGGTACAGTGGATGAATGGGAAGAGAACAAGCATGCCTGTTGAAGTCTCTATGGTATGGCAAGAACCCACTAATCTTTTGGACGATTGCTATTTTTGCCTGACAAAGACTGAAGGTTATTCCAAAAAGGGAAAGCACAAGATCGACTATCCAAATTTGCAGTCTGCAATATGACCTGTTCTTATAATGCAGATTTACCAGTGCCGATCGCACCTTTAGATCCCCAAAATGTTGTTTAAGAAGATTTTGGAGACAACGCATCATCAGGCAGCATCGGAGAACAGTGCACCGACCCTACTTTTACAACAGGTCCCAGTTCCGGCGAGCCACATTTTATTTATTAAATGATTTATTACGTGATTTGGGGTTATCAAAGCAACAGTCAGAACTTCTTGGTTCCCAGAAAGGAACTTATCAGACAACGAAACGAATTTCAGAAAAAGAACCATTTTCTGCATTCTACTGTATGGAAAATTCGTTGTGTGCGTGTACTGATATTGATTGTTTTAATGCAGGAACTTGTTACTGAGCATTTCCACTCTGAGTGGTGCTTATTTATAGATTCGTCTAAATACAGTTTAAAAGCTGTGTTATTTCATAGTGGAAATTTAAAATCCTCTATACAAGATGCCTATTCAGTGACGATGAAAAAATGTTATGGAAATATGCGCACTCTTTTGAATAAAATATACTACAACACGTATAAATGGCAGATATGTGAACACTTGAAAGTTATCGGAATTTTAATGGGACTTCAGGGAGGATTTACAAAATATTACTGTTTTCTTCGTCTATGGAACAGTCGTGCAGTAAATTAGTATTATAAAACAAAAATTTGGCCAAAAAGAAGTGTATTTTAATCGGGATCCAAAATGTCAAGTTTAGACCTCTTGTAGACCAAAAAATGTCCCTCTGCCTCCTCTTCACATTAAACTCTGGCTGATGAAAAACTTTATAAAGGCTATGAATAAAGATGGTGATGGATTCAAATACTTGAAACAAGTCTTTTCCAAGTTAAAATACTCCAAATTAAAACAGGGTATTTTTATTGAACCACAAATCAGAAAATTACTGGACGACGTTCATTTTACAGAGAAGCTTACCAGGGAGGAACTCAGAGCATGGAACTCATTTGTTAGTGTAGTAAGAGGATTTTTGGGCAACAATATGGATGCAAACTACCAACAGTTAGTTAATGAATTATTATATGCCTACAAATCGCTTGGTGCCGATTAAACGGTCCCTCAGCAGTTACATGAGGATTTTCACTGCCCCATGTGCGACAATTTTGCTTATTTACATAGCCACCTAGTAAAAACGCGCGTTGACACTAACTTAAAAACGCTCAAGTGCAGTGCAGTACAACTTGACCTGGCTGAAAAGCATTTCTCCAACTACGATAAAGTCAAAAAATCGATCGATGCACGGATAATGACCAAAGAGCTCTTTTCGCGATGGAATCCGCCAATTGCCAGAAGGATGGAAAAAAGTAGTGGCTAGCGACGGATAGGGCTTAGAACTTTGAATGTATAACCAATTTTTCACATTAAATCTCCAATTTTCGATAATAAACCACACTAACTTATACAAAAATTACAATTGAGAGTTGAGAGATGCACGGCCCATTCATAACAAAACCATCAACCATCACGAAGTAATATTTTTTATTTTTTTATTAATTGGCCCCAGGAGATACAATCCCCCCCGGGTTTGTGTTCTGTGTAGTCTTTGTTACTATTTGCTCACGCCAATTCAGGAACAGCGCTGTTAATTGTTTACCCAACAACGAATAGTTGGACGGTCCCCCGAAACCAGAAAATTTCATTCCTGGCCCGCGGTTCGAACTCTGGACCTAACGATTATGAGTTCGATGTCTAAGCCACAATACTACCGCCGCTATTCTTTTCCTATCAGGCGTCCTCCTTTGGAAGTATGAAAGTTGTTGAAATGAAGAAAGTATGTTTCTCGAGAAATAGTTCATTTGAAATCTCACAATGAATTCCGACCTGGCCTTATTTCTTCGAAATAAATAAATTATTATTACGTATTCACAGAATGTTGGAGGCACTATGTGTAAGTATATGGATCATATTATTAATGTATCATTGGGGTGACAATGAAGAGTATTCACTCCACAAAACGCGAACTTGAAAGCAGAGTTAGGCGTAATTCAGGAAATGAAGATCATTTCACGCAGAATGGTTGTAGGTACATTTCATAAGAGGAACGGTGGTTTTCTTGGAAATAATGGAGACAGCTGTGAGAATTATTATATCATTATTATAGAATTGTCTCAGAATATTGTAATAAAGTTTTTTTCTCGTGCTTGTTCTAGGGATCTTGTTAGAATTTTGAGCCGAAAAGGCCCCCCTAAGGATTAGGTTGGATTAAGTGATGAAGAATCCGAGATCAAAATTAATATTTTACGTCCACTCCGGTCAATCCGTAACTTTTTAACTAAAAGAATTACAGACCTGAATTTTTCACGGTAGGTTGAGTTGATGAATTGACCAAATCGGTCCAATAATGGTTCTGGAATAATTTTTATTTCAAATTTGATATTTCATTTACATTTTCCAAAATACTAATCGAGTTCAAATCTAGTATTTAAATGTGAAATAATAATACGAGGGCTCGTTTGAAAGTTTCAACACTGCAAATATATCAATAAAGAAAACAACAAATTCTAATAGCTGAAGTTGAAATATTCCACATTGCTGTAGTTGAGATGCTGCGATGCTCATCAGCTGTGTTGCATAAACTTTGTTCTTGAGATAACCCCACAGAAAATATCCGACGGCGTAAGGTCTGGCGATCTGGCTGGCCACTCAATAGTACCTCTTCGTCCAATCCATTTATTGTGGAAGATTTCGTTTAAGTAAATTCTGACCATTGAAGCATAATGGAGTGGGGCTATTCATCCCGCTGGAACCAGACATTTTCATTCGGTAGGCTTGAATCTATTGCGTTAGGAAATAAGTTGACTAACGCAGGAACAACACCGTCTCCAACCAAACTCAAATATTTTACTGCTGTCAAAGTCCCCTCTAATAAATATAGGACCAATAATATGGTCGCCTATGATATCTGCACAAACCTTTTGACGATACTGCGTATGTATCTTACGCATCCAATGAGGATTCTCCGCTGACCAATAACTACAATTTTTTCGGTTTACCTCCTCATTCAATGTAAATATTGATTCATCAGAAAAATGATTGTAACAACAACTATTTCATTTCTATTCAGTTTATTCATCATTATTTCACAGAAATGCATTTTACGATCTGGATCGTCTTCTGTTAACTCCTGCACAAAAGTCATTTTATATGGAAATCTTTCTTTGTGAAGACACCTTAGACAATTGTATGACTAATATTATGTGCACAGGCAATTTGACATTTACTTGACGTTGGATCCCCTACAACACCTAACATAATATCCAATTTCACGGTATCAACGAATTGCGGTTTTCTTTTCAATGGTTTCACATGTCCAAGTTTTCTGAATTGTGCATGAATGTTAGACAAAGTACCTTATGAAATATTGGGCAACTGAGGATGCCTTTGATTAAATAAGTTTGCCACTTCAACTTGACTTCTGCAATTATCCCCGTAACCGATCATCATTAAAATCTCACTTCGATGAGTTGCAGTTAAATATTTCATTACTATTCCTACAATCAATACGTTTTCATTTAGGAATTTATTGTTTCAAGGTAAATCTCTACACCACAACATCTGACTGATAACAATCCACATTATTCAAAAATTTTTTTTGTTTATCGGCATACGTAGACGGTTTTTAGGTATTCATGACTGAAAATGTTCACAAAACCAGAATCAATGAGCGAGAATTGATTCTAGAAATTTTCTCAGCTCAATTGTTAGTTAGTTCAGAAATTTTATGAGTCTGTATTAAGGTTATTTGAAAAATACTATTATTTAACGCGTGATAAATTATTGACTTCATGTTTCCATTCGGTATTATTCATAATAGACCATAAATGATATAGTTTGTTGAAAGCAAGTTATTAAGGAGCTTTAAAAATAATACATAAAAATGGTGTTCCATTTAAAATAAAGAAAACGAATTGTGCTGACTTGCGCGAGTCACTCTTTATATCTAAATTTACGCTTGAAAAACACACCACTGAATTTCAAAGTTGACGTGTCCCAGTGGTTTCTATAATTTTCCAATATAAGGATACAAATAATTTTATTCCGTAAGTGGTTTCCACACTGTATACAATTCTCAGTGTGATTGATGATTTTCCTAGAAAAGTTGTATAATATATAAAATCAGTTTCCTCAAAAACTTATCAGCTCTGATATTATTGTAATATAATTTTTAATTTGAACTCTCAACCATTATATTTGAAGCTCTGGGAGAATAGACAGAATTTGAATAATGGAATATTTACAAAGTTAAGAGAACTGCCGTACGTATTCAGAAGCACCTGTTCTTGAGTTCATCTCTCAGATAGAATCGATTCCTATATTCCATTATTCTTAAATTTCACAAAATTCCGCTGATAAGTTTTTGAGGAAACTGATTTTATATATTATACAACTTTTCTAGGAAAATCATCAATCACAGTGAGAATTATATACAGTGTGGAAACCACTCACTCAGTTTCCTCAAAAACTTATCAGCGGATTTTTGTGAAATTTAAGAATAATGGAATATAGGAATCGATTCTATCTGAGAGATGAACTCAAGAACAGGTGCTTCTGAATACGTACGGCAGTTCTCTTAACTTTGTAAATATTCCATTATTCAAATTCTGTCTATTCTCCCAGAGCTTCAAATATAATGGTTGAGAGTTCAAATTAAAAATTATATTACAATAATATCTCGATACTGAAATATTCCTGAAAAACCTTGTTCAAATGTTTTCCATGGAGGGGCTCCCTTTCTTTATAATATTTAAATTATTTTGTACTCTTGAACGTTCGTCAGAACGTGTGTATTCATAAATTCATCCGCAGAATTTCAATTCACCGTTTCGCGAACAACTTAATGTTTTTCTTCGACGACGTTTTTCACTGAGCGGAAATATGAAGAACGTGACGTGCTTTACAACTTCGATAAAAACGATATCGATCTGTAACACGTTTGAAACACGGGCGCGAAGAATAGAGATGTAAACATTCAATCTGGTTAACCACCCATTAGCGCAGCAATTATGATAACCCCGTGCTGATTTGCGGTTACCTACTAATTGCTTTGTCTTGAGTGCTTGACACGAGACCAAGGTTTCTTTTCAGATATGAAATCATTCCGCCTGAATGTTTCATTCTATGCAAACCCAAATTGTTACTGAAATAATCGGAATTTTCCTTTCCATTCACAAATTCAAGAATTCTCAACGCCGGCTATAAATTTCATAAGAAGGTTTTTTATTGCGTCGTCAAAATAGACCACATTACACATTGAGAATGTTTAAATAGCAAACAGATTTATTCTGTCAACCTCCTACAAATTTTAATTTCAAAAAATTTTCACTCAAAAACTTTCAGAATTTAATTAAATGAATGTCTAAGGACAGTGTCAATTTAGTAGAGATACAGGATGTATATGAATAGTAGCGAAAAAATTTAGGGGGTGATTCCTTGTCAAAAAATAGGGTGGGTCTTTCATATAAACTTTATTTTTTTGAGCCCCCCATGTTTAGTTACAGCCCCCTAAAGATGGCGACCGAAAAACAGTTTTTAATTATTTTCATAAAAACCAAAAAACTGTCAATAATTGTACCTGAATCAAAGTTAATCAAAACTAGTCAGTTGTTATAACATAATGACATCCGCTAACTAGATAAATTCTTGTTCGGAAATAAATGCAACCTCCACGACTCACGCTATCATGTTGATAAATTATTCTTTTCTCAAAAACACCAAAAATTAGCAAGAAATTACAAGAAACCTTATTTGTCAAGAATGGATCAAGCTATCCAAAATAATATTTTTTATTGTAAAATAGGAATATGGAGGAAAGTTTCTTGCGAAAGAATATTTAGGGGTGGCTTTTTTCACCCCTTGCAATCATAGAGGAACACCACCAAAAAATTTTTGAGTGCCTTCTCGCCCACATCAAATGTCTGCTTAATTTTATTTTTGTCAGGTTTTTGGTTTTTAAGTAAAAAATCAAAAACTGTTTTTCGGGCGTTATCTTTAGGGGGCTGTAACTAAGCAAGGAAGGCTCAAAAGAATAAAGTTTATATTAAAAACCCACCCTATTTTTTGACAAGGAATCACCCCCTAAATTTTTTCGCAACTATTCATATACACACTATATAGAATTAAACACTTATCACAGTAACAAAGGCAATAAAAGAATTCAAAGAAATATGAATTATCTATTAAATACTTGAAGGGACAAAATTTTGTTTCGTTCCTTGTTTTATTGAAACCAAATTCCTTTCCAAAAATGCAAAACATAACCTCAAGAACTTCTTCAAAAACAACTTTTTCAAAATAATTTCCTTCAAAAAATTAGAATTATTACAACGGAAACTCATCAGCATTTCACATTTAAAAAGTAAAAATAACTGACAAATTATATCTCACCATACAAACTGATTGCTGATATCTGAATAAACACTAGAATGAAGTGAACTTAAAAATCCTACGTTGGCGTAGACCTTATCATTCACGTGGCCCCAAAAAAATCTAAAGGTGTGAATGCACAAGCTTTCGGTAGCCAGGTGTAATCACCTCTTCGAAAACTAGCACGTATAGGAAACTTTTCTTGCAAAATGGCTATTGTTTCGTTACTTGTGTGGTACGTGGTGACGTCTTATTGAAAGTAAATGTAGTCTTCATCAATATCTTCCAATTCCGGCCATTTAAAATCATCAATTATAGCTCGGTAGCCACAATCCATTCCCGTACCAGTTGCACCAGCCTAATTTTCGTATAAGAATGGTCCAGTCACACCGCCAGCCCAAAAACCGTACCAAACCGTGACACGTTGAGGATGGAGTGGCTTTTCAACAATCATTCTTAGATTTTTGGAGCCCCAAATGCGACAGTTCTGCTTATTAATGTAGTCTCCAAGGCGAAAATGGACCTCATCACTGAAGATGATTTTTCAATGAAAATCCGGATCATTTTGATGCATTTCAAGGACGCAATCAGCGTCCTTGACCATGCTGACCGATCGGCTTGAGTTCTTGTGTTAACTGAACTTTGAAAGCCTTAAGAATGAAGTCTTTATGCAAAATACGGAATGCTTCATTTTAAAGATAGTCAAGGAATCGACAAACCTGGGTTTTCGTGAACGCTACGGACTACAGCAGGAATATTCCTAGTTGTTCTGAAGCGACGCACATGGTTTCGATTCTTCACTAATCACTAATATATCCCAACAGCTCGAATTCTTTTTACCAGTTTCACTATTGCCGGCCGAGAAGGTGCTTAACGACGACCAAGAAGTTTTGCGAACTGTGACTGCAAAATTTTAACCATTTTTGTAGTGAAGTTCAACAATTGCAATCCGTTGTTGAAGCGCGTTCCATTTTTAGTATTGGCGTAGTTTTAACTTGTCAAACGTCATAAGATAAGCTATTCAAAATTAAACCTCTTAATGGAAAACCCTATATACTATCGGGTGTTATTCTTTTAAAGTGATAGAAATTTAAATTGGAATAAAACACATTCAAACTAAGATTGAAGGCAAATTTTTTTTTTATTTGAAAGATAAATTTAAGACATTTATGTTTTGAAAATAATTTCCAGCATATGTCCACCACGACTAACTCTGAGGAATCGCATTCGACCAGACCAAGTTTGGAACACTTTTTCGAGTAATTCAGGCCTTATTTCATCAATAACACGAATTATGTTGGCTTCCAAAGCGTCTATTGTTTCTGGCTTATCAGCATAAACCAATGACTTGACAGAACCCCAAAGAAAATAATCCAGTGGAGTTATGTCGCATGATCTTGGAGGTCAATTAATTGGACCATTTCTCGAAATAATTTTATCGCCAAATCTTTCTTTCAATAAATCAATTGTTACGGTAGCAGTATGAGGTGTAGCACCATCTTGTTGGAACCAAAACACTTCTGGGTCGATAACATTCAAATTTTGAAACAAATAATCATTGATCATCGATCTGTAACGAGCACCATTCACTGTAACATTAGCTCCAGCATCGTTTTTAAAGAAATATAGACCGATGATGCCTCCAGCGTGTAAAAAAACACCATACAGTGCATTCTTCAGGCAACAATGGAACCTACAGAACTTCTTGAGGATTGTTCTCACTCCAAATATGGCAATTTTGCTAGTTTACATAGCCGTTCAACCAGAAATGAGCTTCATCACTAAACACAATTTCACGATAAAAAAGTAGATCAACTTCAAGCTGTTCTAGGGCACAATCAGCAAACAAACGACGCTTATTATGGTCAAGTGGCTTTAGTTCTTGAACCAGTTGGATCTTGTATGGGTGTAGACCAAGATCTTTACGCAAAATTTTCCATGTGGTGGATGCACAGAGTCCAACTTGTTGTGAACGTCGACCAATAGATCATTATTAACACTATGACTTACAGCAGCGATATTTTCTTCTGTACGTAAAGTTCTTTGTCTTGTTGTTGTTGTTGCATCGAGTAGAGAAAATGTTGTCCGAAATCTATCGATAGTTCGACGAATAAGCTGCTCTGATGGACGATTATGTAAACCATAAACTTCACGAAGTGCTCTATAAGTTTGGCGAATAGAACACTGATTCTGAAAATAAATATTAACAACGTTGTTGTAGCGTGAGCCTTTCCACGATAATTTGTCAATGCTTACTGACCAGAAATGTCAAAACAACATGGCTTCTACCTTCTGTCAAATCACAGTTATCCCTATCGAAAGTTCTATCACTCAAAAAAAACACCCAATACTTTTATGTCTTGCAGAACCATAACTCTTATAACTAGTAAGTTATAATAATAACAACTTATTATCGATATTTACTCAGCAGGTATAGAATCTCTCTCAGTTCCACTTTCTTCTCCCTTCTTCTTTATAACACTGTCATTCCTTACGTAGAATGACGGCCGTCAAAGAAACCTTCTAAGATGTCCTCAGTTTTCCGATGAAAATACAAAATAAAGCTAAAAAATCTCCCAGTGTAACACCAACAAAAGTTCTTAGTTCTTATCTTCATATAATCAAACAGAAAAAGAGGTAATGTGCTGCTTGAACTGAAATAAAAAACTGTCGTATAAAACTTGCAGCATTTTTTTCATATCATGGGATTATGTACGTTTACATCGAACATCAATACTATTTTGGTGCAAATCGTTGAAAAAATCTTCTCTCTCTTGTAACATACTCAATCAGAACCACTGAATATGTTTGTTATTCGGACTTTCACGAGAAGCTTTGAATAAAATTCTATATCACCTGGAGTTGAAAATGTCCTACGTTTCTGAATCACATCGAGCTTCCGTTTTTACCGCGGCAGTAATCTAAAACAACGTTCTAGCATTACACAGTAAATGACAAAATCATGTGAGTATTTTCAGCCAATTTAAAAAAGCAACTAACAGCCATTTGCAAAGATGTCTGGGTCACAGGGTTGGACTGAACAATAAACTTCATACTCATCAGGCGCACACAATGAATGATAATTAAAAATAAGTTTGCAATACACGAGCTAAATTCGTGAAGGATATATATTTGCTTATCTTTAATTGATTCCTTGACACCTCCTAGTTAGGAAGGTATATTGTTTTGAAGTTCACGTACCTATTCGAATTTTAATACAGTAAGTCGATAAAACGGAGAACCTACCCATGAGTATTTTCTGGTCCATTACAAAGAAATTTCATATGGATCATTGAAATAGGATTGATTGTGACTAAACAGATTATAAACAATATAATTCTAGAGAATTCTATATGGTATTACAATTAAACCACAGAAATACAAGCATTCAACATAATAAATTAAACAGAAATTGAAAACACTGTATGAACATTTTTATAGAACTTGCATGATTTATCTTAAAATTAACAACGAACAGTAGTTGTACCGGGTTTCTCACCATAATTGGATCACAAAAGTTGTACAAAATCAACTTAATTTACCCGAAATAATTTCACAAAATGGAATATATACATTTTTTCAAATCGACCACCCTGTATTTTCTTATTTTTGGCTAGCTCTTTCATTTTCTCATGCTGGTTAGACTATTTGGGATAGCATTATTCTGGTTCTGATTGAGTCCATGAATTAATGCTTTAATGATCTCAACACTTCCACTATTATCAGTGTGAATTTTGTCCTTCAGAAACGGCCATAAAAACGTGTCCAACGGTGTTAAATCCGGACAATTCGATGGCATTGAAATAGGTGCCCCATAATCGATCCAGAGATAAAATTGGCTACTCAAATGTTCTTGAACTTTCAAATCTCTGTGCGTGGGTGCTCCGTCCTGTTGCCATATTATTTGCTCCAATTCTTCAGCAGAAAAAAGTTGGTCCAAAAGTTGAGCTACCTCTGGCAGTATCTTTTCGGAATGCTACACGTGTTGATGTGTAGTCAAAAAATATAGGCCCTACAATTTCATTATTAACAATGCCACTGTCTATTTTTCTGTTGAACACGCGTCCTGTGGCAAACGGTGATTTTTACGTTTATGTTATAAAATTTAATGAATAAAGATCTTCCTTCAGTCTTTGCAGCATATGTTGTCAGTATTCTAAGCGTTTCCGCTTTTGGTCTTCTGTGAGAAGTTGCGCTGGAAGTAACTTGTATAGCCTATAATTGTTTTTTTAACACTCTATAAATCTTCGAACAGCTTATTGCAAGTTCACGTGATGTTTCCTTCAATCCATTTTCTGGATTTTCTAAAACAGTTTTTATGAAGTTATGCGGTTGGTTTCAAATTCAATAATATTCAAGTTTCAGCATTTATCAACAATTAATTACAGTAACATTACCTTCAAAGAAAAGCAATATGTCGAGTTCTTGATTCTCATTGCGTAAGACGCTACGTCTCTTTCTCTTAAAACTTTTAGAATCTCTTACACGGTGGTAAGTGTCAAGGAATGTATTTTCACTCGGAATTGGATCACCTTGATGTAATGTCATATAATCTCTCCTTGCAGCTTTCTTGCTTTTATTGTTCTTCAAATAAGGTGAAAATATTTCAAAATTTTCCTTTTCTATGTAATGCATGTTGCAGAAATAATTTTATTGAATATCAACGTGTATCATATTGTTACAACTACAACCTACAACTTGACAACCGATAAATGAGCTAGCCAGGTGGTTCTTCGACTTTGAGTAGTTCTCAAAATAAGAGAGATAGAGATTCATATATATTCGTAATCAGTAGAGAAATAGCTAGCTAATAGTAAGAAAATATACAGGGTGATCCATTTGAAAAAATGAAGAATCTGAATATCTTGTCCACCTGTATACATTCTATTTTGTGGAATCATTTTGAAAAAATTCAGTTGATTTCGTACAACTTTTGAGAATAACTCTTTCTGTACCTCCTTTTGTTTTAATTTTAAGGCGGGTTCAAATTATAGTGAAAAACCCGATACATGCTATTTCAAAGAGAAATTTAAAATGAATGAGGAAAAAGATCAATTCTTCAATAAATGTAATACAGTCTTCTTCCGATAACTCAAACCTTCGACAACCCGAATCTTTCGGTAATTCCAAGTAACTGTTCCTTTGAAAAGCTTTCGTTAAATCGAAACATTACTATGCAATTAGGTAAATTCAGTAAGTTGGAAAACAAATATCCAGATCGACAAAAACACTCTAGTTCTCTAACTTCCATTCTCTATATTTCGAAGTTTCGAGTTGTGTCGGCTTTGTTACAGATAGACTAGGCATGGATTTCACGAACCATAATCATCTTGTACTAAAAATTATAACATTTTAAGAATAAGAATGGAAGACGCCAAACATTAATTATGTTCGAGACAACAACTGATCAGGTGTTATCATTAGTTCAAGCAGAGAAAAATTACGATCTTTTTCGAATAATGTATAGAAGATTGATTTATCCATATTATACCAACAGAAAAATTACTAAATTGAAAACCTGCAGCTATATTTCAATTTTTTGTTAATTTTATATTCCTATTCCTTAATTTCCTAACATCTTTTTCTCATGAAACCAAAGTTTTTACACTTATTACATACGAGTATAAGACTGAGTATAACAAATAAATTAAATAAAATGCACTTTTTCGATATTTCAACCTAATTAATTAATTGTATTGATATTACGAACTTCTCGTCATGTTAAACCTCCCAATAAATCCAAATTTTTAACTGGCCCCTTGAACTTCGAATTATCGAGAGTCTTTGTAGTTGTATCAATAAAAATAGAGAATTCAGTGTAACTTATAATTTAATATGCACTCATATATTTTCGAATCATTTTAAATTTGAATAAAAATGAGAAAAATATGGAATCAGGTGTCGTTATTGAAAACTCAGGAATATATAAACAATTTTATATAAACATTGTTCCTAAAAACCTAAATATTTATAAAAATCGTGAACCATAAATTTTCTGGCTGTTTCCATTCATTATAATCGCATCGTGTTTTGAAAATCCTATAAACCCAAAACCCTTCCACCGATTCCGAATTTTGTATTTATTGAAAGACTACAATCAATTGAGATTTTGTTGAAAGATCAGATTCATCGGCCATAATTGATAAAAACGAAGCTGTTTTTATTTCAGAAATATTCTCTCTTGCAAAATCTAAGCATGCAATTAAGTATCTCAACTATCAAATTGCGCTGCATTATTGACATTTCCTAATAGATGCACATTCCAATTGATTGTGCATATGAGTATTCGAATTCTTATGTTTTTTTATTCTGTCATTCAAATGGATGAAGTCAGTAACACCTCTCTTTGACCACAATTTTCCACCATTAAAAAGTACACCGACAAAACAATACAGCGCAATAATTTTGTTGCACTCACAATTCCACTCATTTCGCAAATATATTTCCAGATTAAATTTCATTGATGAGATTTTCCTTGAATTAAGTCGAAAACTGCTAAATTAATGTCTGGAAGAGGTAAACCTTTTGTTTTCAATGTAACCTTTTACTAATCTAATATTCGTGAAATTTCTAAACATTGATTATAAATTATATCTTCGTCAAAACTGATTCTTAAAAAGTTCCTAATATTCTGATCAGATCGACAATGAACGAAAGCTCAAAGAACAAAACTCGTCAAAGATTAAAACGTTGAAACGCTGTATATACAGGATCTCCCAATGAAAATTTGACCCCCCAACCATAGTGTAGTTTGGACAAAACGAGAGTCTCACATAGATACTTGCGTGACTGAAAATCCAAACAATATCTCTGCCGATACAAAAGGCGCAATGCAAGGAAAGAATTCCTCAACAGCAACGAGACATGCTCCCTGAATCTCAACTGGTAATCGAAAAAAATTCCCAGGTTTCTACAGCAGGTGGAGGACGGAATTCTTTCACCGCCCATCTTGATCTCAACCACACCCTGAAATCTCCTGGGAAAAAAGCATATATAAAAACATTTTTTAACGTTTATCTTCAAATTAGTTATGTGGGAATAGCGCATAATCAAGTCTAAATCCTCATTCAACCGCTCGACAGCCTGAGAAACAGAGGAGGGATAAAAAAGGAGGCGAATCTGAGTGTCATCACAATAAAAATGGGTGGATGCGAATCTGACCACTTTATGCATGTCAGCTATAATACATATATAAGGAAAAGCAGAGGGCCAAGAACAGATCCCTGTGGCACCCCTGAAGTTATAAGGCAATACTCTGAATATGTATCACGCAATTCAACGCAATGATACCTATCAAAAAGGTAAGACTTGGAAAATCTCAGAGCAGTTTCATCAAAACCAATATAAGCTAATTTAGCACAAAGTAGTTCATGGTCCAGGGTATCGAACGCCTTTGCGAAATCCAATAAGGTGAGAATTGAGGCATGTCCCCATCCAAAGATCGCAAAATATCATCAGTGATATTCAGCAGAAGAGTGGAAGTACTGTAACCCCCCCTGAAACCAGACTGCCGCGCAGTGAGAATTCCATTGTCGGTGACGTATTTATAAACCTGAAGAAACATATCCTCTCCAGAACCTTTGACAAAGCTGGTAGCACACTTATCGGACGAAAATCGGACCAGTTCTCAGGACTAGGAATCTTGGGTATAGGATTCACAATAGAGTACTTCCAATCATACGGATAAAAACCAGACTCAATGCAAACATTAACAATGTGCGTCATGAAGGGCAGAGTAACACTGAGGGATAATTTAAGCATTCTGGCAGATATACAATCAATCCCCAGAGCGTTCGAACGAAGATCCAAGACAACTGATCTTATCTCGTCTGTAGTCGCTGATCGAAATTTTTTTATTTGCATCATATCTGTTCAAGCTATAAGAACTGGTTCTCTCCGCGCAAGAATTGAAAGGACTAAAAACCGACCGAAAATTGTCATTGAATTCATGAGGGTTAGAAAAGCGTTCAGGCACAAAATTCTGTGAACAAGGATGCAATGACCTGAAGGATTTCCAATTGGAACCCCGAGATCTGGCCTGGGACATGAAACTGCATTTCTCCCTTCGCACACCAGAAGTAACAACATTTCGCAGATGAGTATAATAACTGTAATCAGCTAAGTTCTTCGTGAGCTTATATCTAGATAGAGCAGCATTTCTCAACTTCATCATGCTTTTTATTCTAGGAGTTATCCACGGGGAAAATATTTTAGTAACTCTCGATTCAACGTAAGGGGCATGCTTGTAAAATATATCAGGCACTGACAAAAAATTGAGATCTTTAAATCATTATGACTAACATAAAGAATTATATCAAATGACGCACTAGAAAGGTCCGATAAAAAGTCCTGAAGGGCAAACCGACGAAAATCACGATAACGAATAATATTCGGGGTATTTATTTTTCTCTTTAAATTTATCCTGCAAAAGACACCCCTGTGATCAGATGTTGAATGATCAATAATACCATAATCAATCACCAGTTCGGGTCTGCTAGAGCAAATCACATCCAGTAAAGTCTGAGATGTCGAAGTTATGCGTGTTGGCTCATGAATACACTCATATTCTCTCGAACAAGAAACATTTTTTGCTGGTTTATTGTTTTCATTTAAGTGATAAGATAGTGAAGATTCCACTCACAAAAAATTGTGATGTTACATTTAACAAGTTGAAAGTTGATAGGGAGGTCCAAGACTTTTGACGATGTGTGTATTTGTTTACTGGTCTTACGCTACTGCTAAAGTAGCTCAAGTTGTCCACACATAGAAGTTCAGGCTTTTTCAAAAATGTAAATAATATCACTGTTTTCCACAAAAATTACTTATTTTTATGAAAAACATTGCAGCTCTGCAGAAATAGAAACCGCCGCTTTTTTAGATTTATTTTCAGGTTATATTGAGACCATAGAAATTTGTAGTTGAAGCTTTGAAATTGTTTTTATTCAACTAAAATTCGATTTTTTTCAACCTTTCATAAACAATATTCACAGGATGTTTTGGAAGCAAGTCTTTTCATAGCAGCAGATACAACTAAACAAAGTGAACTCATTATCAAAAATCGTTCATTATATTCATAATGTTGAAAATGATATCTTCAGTGGACCCACATCAGATTTAATTTTTAATTATATTTTTTTGGATGCTGTCACTATAAAAATTGGTGAAGTTGTTCATTTCGATAAATTCTACCGTCTTGTTAAGGAAACTAACCTCTAAAAACATGTTTATGTAAAATTTTTCCAATACAAACTGTCTAAATTGAGAATTTTCTGTAAATAGTTTATTCATTTCCATTTTATACAGGATATGGTACTAAATTGAAACCCTCCATCTAAGAACGAAAAACTTCCAGTTCTCATGACAGCATTTCCAATTCACATTTTAAAGCAATTTCGAATTTCTTTACTCCCGTTAGAATTCAGTAATATAGAATGGAAGTTTATGTATATACTTTAGGGAATTACAATTCAGACGGTCGATGGATCTCATAACGAAGCATATCGCTGCCTCTGGACATTTCATCCATGTCTAGATGATTAATCAACTAATTGATTGGAAATTTCTCGAATCCCGGAAGAGATCGACCTAAACAGTTTATCTTAGTAAAAGATGAGATTTGCAACAGATATAGTGATCAGAAGCATCAGGAATGTTGTTATCTACACAAGTTTTTCCCACCACAGGAGATTACTATAGGTTATGAGCCAGAAAAACTTTATAATTAACTCAGCAGTTCCATATTCGAATATATCTACCATTTCGTATATTTCTATATGTAGAATTGTCACATTACCGCGCAAAATCCCTTATAATGCGAATTCTTTTTTCGCCATACTAAAAAGTCCTGTGAACAGGATCATCATTATTTATAGTGAGCGGGCGTTCCTTCACCCTACTACTGCACCGGGTGGGCTATTGTGGTTCACCCCTAATTTATATTTTCAGTTTTTGGATAAAACCGATAATCTTATTCGGGGGTATTTTTTCCAGTTCGCAATGGGCTATAATAGCCTGACCAAAGACCTCGAATCTGATGCGTCTCACCGCTAGGCACTATGAGACGATGTGCATGACTGTTTCAGTGTTCTCAAGACACAGCCTGCATTCATCATCTTCAGCCAGAGCTAATTTGTTCAAATTGCGCTTTCAGCCTGCAGTGACTTGTCATAATCCCGACAAGTATTCTGAGTTTAATTTTATCCAGACCTAGCGCTAGGTCATCCTTTGGTTCGAAGCCGTTCCAAGGAACGCCTTCGAATGTTTCAAGCCTGGATGGCCCCAAAGACTCTAGTCTAGAGTTCATTCTTTCTGTTATTGTCCGCTTAGCCACGTAATTTGGTATTCCCTGCAATGGTTCCGGGCCTACCAGAGGCAGCGTGGCACAAGAAAACGCCAGCTGATCTGCCCTTTCGTTACCTTAATTTGTGTTATACATGCCGAGCCTGTTTAGAACCGTGCGACAACTCCAGACTGTTTTCCACGTACGGCAGCTAGATTCTAGAGCTTTTAGTGCTGATTGACTATGGCTAAATATCTTGATTTTGCCGGGGTGGATTTGCTGTTTCAACAGCAAATCCGTTGCGAGTTCAATGGCAAATAGTTCTGCCTTGAATGTGGTTAAGTATTGACTGAGACTCTCGGTTTACACCCATAGACTCCCGCTCCTACCCCTTTCATGGTTTAGGAGCCGTCTATGAACAAGCCAAGGTCGGCCCTCAATAAAACCTCAGCATGCTGAGTCCACTCGTACTGACTGGGGACGATTATATTGAAATGCCGTTCTTGGCTCGTGACTTTTTACATTAGATCCGGGGGCATCGATAGATAATGTTCGTTATAAGCTCATCCAGTTGATATAGTTTAAATGTGGTTCGTTCCGCCTCCCTCGACACGAACAGGTGCAAGGGTGGTAGATTTAGTACGACATTCATGGTTGCAGTGGGTGTGATGTGAAACGCACCTGTAATTGCGAGGCAAGCCTGTTTCTGTAGACGTGTGAGCTTATGTGGCCAGTCGTTGATTAGTCCTTCTTCCACCACGCTACAGCACCATACGTTATCTGTGGTCTAATTGCCATAGTGTATAGCCAATACATCTGCCTGGGCTTTAAACTCCAGGTTTTACCTCAGATTCGCCTGCAGGTCAGGAATCCCGTTCTGGCTTTACGGCAGACTTTGTATAGGTGTGCATAAAACTGAAGATTTTTGTCCAGGACTATTCCCAGGTATTTTGCCTCATTAGAAAACAGGACGGTACATTTTATTCTCTGATCTCTGAATAACGGGTTAATTTGCTTCCCACCACACCAAAGAATTCATCTTCCATAAGCACAGCGAAGAAACTATATATGCGGTTATTTTCAGTGATTCAGCTAGTGTTAATGATCAATGAAGTAAAAAAAAATACTTATTAAGCCCAATAATAAAAAACAACAGACATATTTGAATTCCTAGATAAGTTTTTTGTTATCTACTAAATCTAATGAATCTATCGAAATATTTAAAGAGGTTAGACCATTTGAAATTTGCATGGCTATGAATAAAGCAAATTATTGAATATTTTTGCAAATTTATGAGTTTAGTAGAAATGTTGAACCTTGACATTTACGAATGGGAAAAAATATCATTCAAATGACTGCACAACTGGTTACAGTACCCCATTCGGTCAATCCGATTTTTCAGTACATTTTCGATTTTTTGGAGATTAATCTCATGAATGATTACTTCGATTTCGTGTTTCAAAGCAATAGTTGTTTATGGATAGTTAGCGTAACACATCTTTAACGGATCCCCACAAAAAATAGTCCTTCGTGGTGAAAATGAGCTTCATCTGTAAATATTATTTTTCTGGAAAAATGCTCATCTTCTTCCATGCGATCATTAGCCCAGTAAGCGGAGTAGAAACGCATCGAATGGTCACGAGACTTCGTTTTACTAGTTGATCTTTGTAAGCCTTCATGACGAGGTCTTCATGCAGAATTCTCCTCAGAGAAGTGCGGGAAATGTTCAGTTCTTGAGCACGATGACGAGTTGATATTGATGGATGTTCAGTCACATTTGGGGTTGTATCAAATAACTATGCAGTTTTCAATAAAAATTGATCTACAAATTATCGTGAGATTATTTCATTCCTATAAAATTTTCCACGTAAATTTCTAACAGTTTGGAGTGAAGAATCTTTATATCGGGTGATGTTATCCTCGTGAAATTTCGCCTGAAATCTAAATCTAAATTTCATATAATCTAAATTTCATATAATACTACGCGTATGGAGTTTGTATGAAAGTATTTATTGAGAGAGTAATGACGCATGATTTCAAACGAACATATTTCTGTCCACAAATGTGGATAATGTCTTTTTACAATCAAAGCCTTCAATTTCAGTATAAAACCTACAGATATCAAATATTCGACAGAGAAGTCCATCACTTTACAATAGTTCAATCACCTTTCGGATATACTTGAAACTGTGACCCTTCCTGATGTTATTTTTCTGTAAAAAAATATAGAATATGATAAATTATTCAGTTTAACCTAAAACATTCTGTTTAAGTTCTATTTTTCTTCAATATTATATGTGACAGCAAGGTAAGTGATATATTTTTATGGATGGTCTCTGTTTATCATTCAAAAAAAGTCGACTGAGGATGGGTGGAAATCTCAAACGCTATTCTGAAGAATGTGCTATATTTTTCTAAAAAAAAATTTAAATGTACATCGACATTTTTTAAAAAACATTTTCTTATTCATAAGGTTCATTTGGAACAGCTGTATTGTTTAGAGTTTGTTAGGTAATTTCGGTCGATATTCTATATTTTTGTGTTGTGTGCGAATTATTTATGTCTACTCAAAAAAAAACAGTGGTTCTGAGACATTTTAGTTAATATAAAAAGGTTTTTGAGATAAATTATTTTCAGTTTAAATTTTGTAGAAGTTTTACAAATTCAGTTTATTTTTCAAAACTTCATTCCTCGTATTTTTCGTGAAAATAAATATAACTCAAATATAATATGAGGCGCTAAAATACATCTTGTATTTCACGATTTGAAAACGAAGTAGGTACTAATAGAACGAAACTTGTTCATTGTACTCTCTTAGTCTATTTGCAAATATCAAGTGAATTATTTCATGAGATATTATATTAAGAAACCAAAACAAAAAGCATTACTACTAGATGAAAATCGAATTCGCTGAAAGAAAAAAAAATCAAGAATTTAGTTTTCGATTTAAATTGACTCGATTAAATTCCAATATTTCTGAACTCCTAGATTGATAAATATCTGCTCGTGAGAAACTCCGTTTGCGTTATTCTTATGTAATAACAACTTAAATAAGGATCAATACATATTCATCACTACAATATGGAGTTAATTAAGCGAACAACAGGCTAAAACATAAATTCGCACTACAGATCACAGGAACCAAGTCAAGATCTAATTTGACTCCTTTTGAAATCAGCATTGTATTTCAAATTGACAAGGCGGAATTCTGAGATCTAATTGGAATGCAGTTGATGAAAAATAAATTAAATCCTTCTGATGAGGGCTGATAGCCCTTCTACAATATGCATTTGTATGATTTGTGAATGACTGAAAGGTCGCTTTGCTTTTCATACGTTTTTCATTGAGCATATTTATAACAATGAACACCATAGCTGAAATTTAATAGCCCTCTACTTCCGTAATTTCCACATGAATTTCGAACCGGTAAATATGCAATAATTTCGAGAAAAGAATACTTTTTATCGAAGTCGACCCAGATTGAATCACGAAATAACCTGCGCATTCACCATTTTGCAACAACCGGTTTTTTTAAAACCGTTGAAAATTGAACTGAAGTTTCTCACTAAAATAAAATTATATGAGAAACTTGCAGAGTGATTCATATTAACATTTTATGTCTTCACTCTTTATCAATATGATCAAAATCCTTCCTTTATAATAATAAGAGCTAACCAACATTTTAACGACAGAGCTGTGGGAAAAATGGAGAATGGAAATTGTATGACTCAAAAGTTTTTAACGCACCAATTGTTTTTGAAAAATACTAGATCGTATAATTTTCAAACTCAAGAATTAAATTTACAATTACCAATTTAGATAAACTTCAGCCGACAGCTCAAAATACAAAGTATACACGTTTCCCAGAAGTCGACGTCAAACCGGAATCAGGAAACAGATTTTCATAATAGTCCTCAGGAAAATATGAAAAAAAATCCAAATCCTGTATTTTTCAAATTAATATTGCACTTTCTTTCATTCAATAAAATGCACACCCTGTGATGATTTTCGAATTCCTGTTGCTACAATTTTTTATTACTTTTTTCAAATTTTATGTTTCCTACGTTATCCCGAATAGTGCTTCTGTAACCTGTAATCTTCAATTCTAAGCCTATTGCTCAAGTTTGGAAAATAATATCACTTTTTGCCGAACCAAGTATTTAAAATTAAAATTTCGCCCAACTTCAATCGACTGTACTGAAAAAAAATTGTACTACATCCCTTTAGCAAGTTACTTCAAAAGTTAACACATTCAATAGGAATTCCGAAATGTTAAAACACTAACTACATTCTTTATTAGATTGAACAAAAAAAGATTTAATAAATTCACAAAAGATGTTCAAACTGCCCTCCTTCAACCGCAATACATGCACGACATCTTCTTAAAAAAGATCGGAATATCAGACGAATCTTCCGTTATTGATGAATTGCATTGCTTCCCTAATTATCTCCCGAAGCTCAGCTACATTTTCAATTTGGTTTGAATAAATTCTTTCCTTCACTGCTTCCCAGTAAAAAAATCTAGGGGAATTAAATCAGGTGGGCGCGTTGGCCACGAGATTGTACCAGATCGCCCTATCCATCTGCCCGAATATTCTTCATTTAGATATTCTCTGAATGAGAAGGCATAGTGCGCTGGGCAGTAGGCAGCCATCTTGCTGAAACCATATTTCTCTGAAAATACTAAGTGGCACGTCTTCAAGTTAATTTGGCAACTGATTTCGTAAAAAATCTAAATAGATTTCAGCATTTGAAACCTTTGGCAGCTCAAAAGGTCCCATGACTCTTCCGTTCGAAATTTCAGTCTATCTTGTTTCATTAAATTCTGATTTTCTACGCACCATTCATGTAAATTGTGTAGGTTCATGTAACCATCTTTTTTAATTGTTGATTCATCCGACCACAAATTTTTTTCTGAGAATTGTGGGTCTTCCTGGTTCTTTTGTAGCATAGTTTGGCAAAACGCAACCCGAGGTTCATAATCTTGTGATAACAGAGCTTGTACTCGCTGTACATGATATGGGTGGAGCTTATGTTTTTTCAATATTGAATTGAATTGAATTGAATAGTCGGTGAGCTGTACTTTTGAGCACTCCTGTGCTTCGCGGAATTCCACGTAGCGAAGTACTTGGGTCTTAATCAACTGCTTGCAGCACAATATCGTTGTAAGGTAAGGAAATTCTTCCTTCACCATGCACTTTGTATGGAAGTCAGCCTGCTGTGAAGACAAGACGGTGCACATAAATAAAACCTCGATGATCTGGATACTGATCAGCATTAGGGTATCTCTCGGGATATTTTATCGAAGCTGCACTAGCGCTACATCTGCATTCCCCATAAATGAGGTGCACGTTGGCATACTCCTGTGTAGTATACACAGACATGATGGCAATACACAATCACAGGTTAGTCCAGGTAAAATCAAAACGTTCGTCGTAAAGAGATCAAAACTATCAAAATCACAAGCAAACAAATCTAATAAACGAAGCCAAAAGTCGTAAGTTCACAAATAACACGATCAAATACGGAAAGATGCGCAGTAGACCAAGGGGCGTAGCGAACTGATATGTATTGCGTATACGTGTGCCAATACCAAATAGTGGCATCACTATCTTTCTCACTCACACTTTATCGAAGGACTCACCTCATCTCATTCAAACCAGATTCTTAAAGTATTAGATGCACTAGAATCATTTTTAGAAAGTTTGAAGAAATTGTTCGGAACTGTGTTTCTTTCAGAAAGACCGTTTTTTTGACCGATCTAAGAAATGATGTTCTAAGTGTTATACCATTTCAGAATGCCTGATAGATGCGCTAACTTTTGAAGTAATTTGCCAAACTGAGGTAGTAAAGTTTTTTTCAGAACAGTCAGTTAAAGCTGTGCGAAATATTAATTTTGAATACTTGGTTCGTCAAAAAAATTACCTTATTTTTCATGTTGGAGTAATTGGTTTAGAATTGAAGATCACAGGTTATAGAAGCACTATTCGAGATAACATAGGAAAAATAAAATTTGAAGAAAGTAGAAAATGGTAGCAAAGGGAGTTCAAAAATGATCACAGGCTGTGAATTTTCTCGGATAATAAAAATTGCAATATAATTTGAAAAGTACACGACATAGATTTTTTAAATATTTTTCTGATGTCTACTATGACTCAGCCTGTTACCCGATTCCGGCTTGACGTCGACTTCTGGGACACCTGCATATACAAGGGTAAGCAGAAAAGTTTTGAACCAAAATTTCATCCAAATTCTAAACCTTAAAGAATTGGCGCTTAACGCGAGGCTTAATAAAGAAATGTATAAGAAAATTGAAATTTGATTTATAATTCCACAGTAATATAAAATGAAAATGAATATCCAATGAACCAATGAACGAGCGCGCATTTAAGCGCTTTGCTTGAATATCAATAAAAGCTATAAATGTTGCCTTGGATTGTGTTATATTCAATTGGAAATGCATTCGAAGTCGATTAAAAAATAGTTCTGTAGGGCCGATACCCAAAGATCCCTGGCTTCGACGACTCGGAGGATTGCCAAGTAGCAGTGCATATTTAACGTTATAATTCATGTATTTGAATAGACTGTATTTCATTTAAATGCCCCTTCTGAGGAATCGAGATAATTCAGGTTTTTCAAGTGGGTGCACCACATAAAACTGTCATCGTAGAAAATATAGGTCACAAGTAGGTGTTTTCCTGGAAGCGATCGACCTTCGAGATAAGGAAAACATAAATGGGTATATTGACTTGCATCGCAGAAGTGATGTATATCGATTTTACTGCCATTCGCTCCTATGAAACTTCTGTAAATGTTCAGTGAAGTCAGTTCTGGTAACTGGATTCAATATATCGTAATAGTCTGAAATTCAGTTGAATCCCAGGCGTATTCAAAGTCTTGAATACGTAATAAAGGATGGGCCATTTAAAATTGGCATTTTTGATCGGCCATAAATAATAGAGTAATGAATATTTTCGCAGAACTATGAGTTTATTAGAAGGAATGAACATTGACACTTACGACTAGAATACAATATCTTCAAAATGACCGCCACGACTAGCTACAGTACCCCCCTTCCCCAACCGATCAACCCAATTTTTCAGCATTGTCCATTGTTCAGAGGTGAATCTCATAAATGGCAACTTCGATTTCGGGTTTCAAGGCATCAATCGTTTCTGAATGATTAGCATAGCACTTATCCCTACAGAAAATAGTCCTCCGAGATGAATCTGAGGTTCGTGGCTCAAGATGATTTTTCTAAGAAAATGCTCATAGTCGGCCATGCAATCATTGGCCTATTAAGCAAAGTAGAAACGCATAGGACGGTCACGAAGCTTCATTTTTTGCACTAGTAGCCTTCATTTTAAGTATTTATGCAAAATTCTTCCCAGAGAAGTGTAGGAAATGAACACTTTGACGAATTGATGTTGATGGAAATTGAGCTACATTCTGGGCTACAGCAGCAATGTTTTCAGGTCTGCTCACTGGACAACCCCCATGACATTGTAGCTTAACGCACTGGAGACGCTCGTCTTGACTAAGATCCTAGCTTCATCCCGGTGAAATGGAAGAGTAAGTCTTAACACCTAAAGTAATTTTACTTGTGTCACCAACTGAAGTCAAGTTGTGGAAGTTCAACTGACTGGGGCCCTAGTTTCACTGTAAAGTTGAAATGGAGGACTGAGCTGCGTTGTTCAACTCAGTGACAGGGTCGCAGTACTTACTCTACCCTGTTGCAGTAAAACTCTGGATTTTTCTGACCAATGGCCGAGTGCGTTATGTTTATGTAGCATACTGCGTTACCTGACCACCAAATTGGTGTTGGACTCGAGGGGGCAGTGGTTGAAAGTACGCATGGTGGACTAGAAGGGTATACCATCTATCTGGCCGCAGTAACTCATGATTCAGGATTTTTCGAGATGAGCTTCAGGGTTTAGCGGGACTTGATGGTTCGACCGGTCTCGACCTGAAGCAGGATCCATTTCGAAACGTTTCTGGGGTTTGTGGATCTCTAAGATACGGCTTAACCGTTGCTTGAAGCCAAGATCATTTGAAAGACTTCACAAGAGTTCGTGCAGGCGGATTGACAGTGGTCGTACCAGGATCGATTGAGGCACTAAATCTTGATACTATATCAGTTTGTGGGACTGCGTTCGGGTGGGTGGATAAGAATTCCCTTCGGCGAGTGAGTTGCGTCACAAAACAACTCGGGTACTGACACTGCAGAGCCAGCAGAGGCTGAATAGTGCTTCGCTGCTACTATTCACCGTGTAAGTTTTCGGACTGAAGCCGAAACTGGTGGGTTCAACTCTTCGATGTGGTTCTCGCTAATGTGCGATGATAAGGCGGAACCCTTATCACACTTTCTGCTATTTTGTCAGATTGTAGAGATTGCTGAGTAATCACCTAATGAAAGAGCCATGCTCACATGCTAGTAACCTAACCGGTAGAATTCACGATGATGCCTTGAAACATAGAATCGGAGTTGTACTAAAAAATTGGGTTGAACGGATGAGGTACTGTATGCCCAATCGTGGCAATTATTTGAATGATCTCGTTTATAGTTCATGAATCTGAAGGTTCAATATTTCCAATAAACTCATAACTTTAGGAAAATATTTATTTCTATTTTACTTATAGCCGATCAAGAATGCTCACCCCTTAGCATCGAGTATTAATTAATCCGCTTTCTTGACGGAGAAGCTCATTTCTCATCATCACTTTCACAACTGTACGTATTTAGAGTTATTAAATATTATATCCGAAACTTTCGCGGAGCATTTTAACTCATTCACGAAATTTCGTGTTCGAAGACCCAAGACCGGAGTATCAGATAAATCCGAAACCGTCCGAATTTTACAAGGGTAAGTGTTGGAAATGTCCATGGGAGAATACGACTACTTTATCCGGTAGCTTTCACCTCTCCATAGCAAGCTTTTAGACCCTTCCAATTATCGAGTGCCCAATTATCTCCGGTATTCCTTCTCCTTGTTTTCTTAACATCGTTCTGTGTCACCAGGGATATCAGGAAATGCTCAGAAAGGTCTGTTCGTTTTCGGCAGAATTCATCCTGCTCTTGATGTTATGCCTGATATTTTTACAGAGGGAAGGTTTTGAAGAGATCACCCTAATCATAAATGAGGTCGCCATTAACAAGCGTCCCGGTGCTTTTGATATCTACGGTTCACAAAACATTTGAAAGTTGGATATCCGCAGGCAAACGGCAGAGCAGCTAAAGAATGTACCGGATTCATCCCCTCATAATGCGTATTTCGTTCTGACTAATTATTCGAATGAAATTTATGAATATTCGAATGAATTTTTTCATAATGTATTACCTAACATACATAGTATATTATTTATAGTCCAGCTAAAATAGACAGAAAAAGTTAGCCAAAATTCGCATAGTTCTGAAAATCAAAATAGAGTTTCAATCTTTGCAGTGAGCAGGCCTACTTATTGGTAATATTTTCAATTTCAATTGGTGGTGTTGAATAATTTCAATAAAATGTCAGAAGTTGCTTCATTTGTGACAAACCTTTTGAAGTAAGTGAAGTTATTGATCGTGGAATGAAGACTTTAACTGATGCAAGTATAATTATAATTATTATTTATTATTATTATCATTCTGTTCTTCTCAGGTTGATCCCTGGTTTATATTTACTTAAACGAAGTAAGGGTTGGTTACCAAGCACTCTCGTCTATTCTTGACTCAAGAATCTCCGAACAATTCGGACTGTATTCAAAACAGCCGCCTTCTGTAGGAGCCTATACAGGTTGTCGTTTAGTGCCAGGGTGTTGAAGCTTCTGTGTAGGTATTTTGGAATGACTCCAGTGGCGGAGAGAACTATGGTTCCATAGGTTCTTTATTTCGTCTACAAGGTCGGTGTATTTTCTTTTCTTTTCTGCTATGGTGTTCATTAGGTTGTGTGTGTTAGGGACGGCTAAATCTATAATGTAGGCTTCTTTCTGTCTTCTGTCTCTCACTACTAGGTCTGGTTTGTTACAGGTGATTTATTATTATTATTATCTTTTTCCTCACAAACTTTGTTAAGATATTTCCAATAATAGATTTTGAGCTCAATTGATATTCAAGAACTTCCTTGTTAGGTGTGCTGTAGATAGAATAACACTATATTGGAGTCCACAGATGACGTTTCGAGGGATATCAATCTGTCTTAGTGCTTCTGTTAAGTATTTGGGCACCAATCCTAGTGTGGACACGCTGTAGGTAAGATGTAGGCTTCATTTGCATTCCAGAGCGCTTTAATATCATACGATAATTGCTGGCATTTCGCTATTTCCTGCATTGTGGTTTTCTCCATGTTTTTGGAGTTTATTACTGCGAAATCTATCAAGTATATCTTCCATTCCTTTTTCTTCCACAGTATAACATCTGGTCGGTTACTAATGGTGGTCCGGTCAGTTAGTACGGATATATCACAGTAGAGGGAGTAGCGATTAAGATGATCTTGCAGTACTGGTTTTGATAGGTTCTGATAATCCGGAGGTATTGGCTCATTTATGAGGTGTAGCTGTTTTGCTGTTTCCAAATATATGATTTCTCCTATTCTGTCATGCCTTTCTTTGTACTCTGTTTGCGCCAACTCCTCATATTATGTGTTTTAGGGTTTTTGTCGTTTGATTACGTTTATTTCCTGTGGGTAGTACTCCATCCTTCATCGATATGATGAATTATTATTATTATCATCTTGCGCCACTTTGAGTCACAGTATTGTTAATTTTCGGCCCAACAGTGAAATGGTGGCCGATATCCGTCCATCTAGAAAATTTCTTTTCCATTTGTACAAGATTCGAACCTGCGACCTTCCGGTTATCAGCCCTATGCTCTACCACGGAGTTGTCGGCATTCATTTGATCAAATTGAAAGAAATGATATTTTTTTTTAATACAAGCAAACTGTGAAAGAGTAGTATTGCTGCAGCTAAAAGATCGCGCGTGACAGAATAAGGTAGAAAATCGACGGTAAGTCCACCTAGAATAAAACTTCATACTAGAGCACGAATAAGTGAACCAGATTTCTTTTTCAATAGATATGGCTTATTTTGCGGCTATGAAGCAGAGGAAGAAGCTGAAAAGATGAAAGCACAAAGTTTTCGTCTTGAAATATATAATGTATCTACAGTTGAATTTGAAGATTTCATTCTAAAGGTAGCTCGGACTCGTTCTGATTACGAACCAAAAGCTGTCATTACCCGCACTGAGTATAAGTTTGACATAGTTGCTGCTGAAGCTAAGTACCACCATAACTGTTATAATACTGAGGCCCTAGGGGGCATAAAGTCGTTAATACCGAAGATGATTCAGTTAACTTGGCAACGGAGAAAATATTTGCATACATTGAAAATAATGATGATTTTCAATTCTCATTGCAAGAATTAAAAATCATTGACAAAAATCCAACTATAGATAATAAAATAATTAAGAAAAAGTTTTAAGTTAAAGTATGAAATTAATACTAATAAAATTATTATAACTGAGAAACAGGAGAATTTAGTAATTATCTGTTTTATTGACAATCAATCTGATATTATCAATAGAGCTTGGTATGGAAATAAAAAACAAAATACAAAGGAAGAACGCTTCAGAATACTGAACGCAATGCATCTCTTTTCTTAGAACAGCGTACAGAAATTTTGCAAAGAGAAGAAGAAGAAAATGGAGATTAAGTAATGATTATTGAAGTAGAATAAGAAAATTATCCCTCATAATAACATTTAGAAGAAATCAATCGGTTCCACTCTGAACATAAGCAAAAAAACCATTCTTTCAATCAATAGGATAAAATCTGATAAAACCTTGTTAATCACAATAGATGGTACATTACTTCATGGGTGGTGTGGAAATGTGTGCATATTATGCATAATATGAATTTTTCAACTTTTAAAACCGGTGATTCGTACGAAAAAACTATCTGAATAAACGTCCAAGAGAAAGATACGCCGATGCCTGTATAAAGAACGAGTTCCAATCGGTGAAGGATCTGTAATGGTCTGGGGAGGTGTGTCTTTAGAAGGCTTCACAGAGTTGGTTTGAATAAATGAATCTTTAATAACAGTTAGGTACATAGAGGAAATTCTTATGGATCATGTTGTTACCTTATATACCATTTCTGGGAGAGCAGGGAATAATAATAAATAATAATAGTGACAGCGTACTTGAATGAGATTCGCATTTCAAGGTTCAACTGGTCAACACGAAGTCCTGACTAGAATCCCATCGAACATTTATGGGACTAACTGGGAAGGCGAGTCAGAACTATAGTTCCATCGCCCAATAATTTACAAGAGCTCCGTGAAACCCTTCGTCATGAATGGGAGAATATTCCATCAGAAAATATTCTAAATCTCATCACGAGGATGCGAAGACGTTTGGAAGCTGTGATCAGAGCTAGAGGAGGTCACACGTCATACTGATACTAAAATTTTCAGTTATGATACTTTTTTCAATTTTGAAGTTTTTGATTTTTTCAAAAAAAGGTTATTATTTGTATACAAATCGAATAAAAGTTTCATTTTTCTTTGGGCCATTCTCTTTTCTCTACCATTCACGAAATTTCATGATACTCGTAAAAATTTTAACTAAGAAAGGTATTTGAACAGTAATGATCAATCATCTCTTACAATTTTAGCATCCTGTGAAAATACTTAGGACCTATGCTTGCAGGAAATTTGTTCTTATTTTCATCAATACTATCCACGCTATCAATTCATTACACTCACTTAAGGACACCGTATATGGACCGTATATTTCATATCGGAATATTATGCAACATTCTCTTCAATTTGCGAGTGTAACAGAACCTGTTAAAAATGGTATTTGTTTCACACAACACTTTGATATTTTCTCATCGATCAATGACATGACCCTGCCAACCTCTTATGTAGATCACCTTCCTGCAGAAATATCGATTACGTCGCGTCTAGTTCAGAGTTCAGCTTTTCAAGCTCCCTGCAATCTAACCATGCAGAAATATATGCATATTTAGATATTGCAATGCACGTACGTCTAGCTTATCCACCCATCCTAATGATGCTACGTTTTTTCACGACTCACAATAGTTCATAAATCGGGGGTGAAAACTTAATGAAAAATCTGCAAATATTGGAAAATTCCGTCGGGATATATACCAGTTATTTATATTTGCGGTCCATTATTGAGAAATAATAATTATTTATGATAGCACTAACATGACGTTAGGAGTTTAAGTGCGTTAGTATCGGGTATTTTTTTATAGTGATAGAACTTTCGAAAGGGATAACTGTGATTTGACAGAAGGTAGAAGCCATGTTGTTTTGACATTTCTGTTCAGTAAGCATTGACAAATTATCATGGAAAGACTCACACTAAAACAACGTTTACAAATTGTTGAAATTTATTCTAAAAATCAGTGTTCTATTCGCCAAACTTATAGAGCACTTCGTGAAATTTATGGTTTACATAATCGTCCATCAGAGCAGCTTATTCGTCGAACTATCGATAGATTTCGGACAACATTTTCTTTACTCGATGCAACAACAACAACAAGACAAAGAACTGTACGTACAGAAGAAAATATCGCTGCTGTAAGTCATAGTGTTAATGATGATCCAGATTTGTCTATTCGTCGACGTTCACAACAAGTTGGACTCTGTGCATCCACCACATGGAAAATTTTGCTTAAAGATCTTGGTCTACACCCATATAAGATCCAACTGGTTCAAGAACTAAAGCCACTTGACCATAGTAAGCGTCGTTTGTTTGCTGATTGGGCCATAGAACAGCTTGAAGTTGATCCACTTTTCTATATAAATTGTGTTTAGTGATGAAGCTCATTTCTGGTTGAACGGCTATGTAAACAGGCAAAATTTCCGTATATGGAGTGAAAATAATCCTCAAGAAATTCTGCGGGTTCAATAGCATCCTGAAAAATACACTGTATGGTGTGCTTTACACGCTGGAAACAAGATCGGTACATATTTTTTCAAAAACGATGCTGGAGCTAATGTAACAGTGAATGGTGCTCGTAACAGATCGATGATCAATGATTATTTGTTTCAAAATTTGAATGCTATCGACCCAGAAGTGTTATGATTCCAACAAGATGCTGCTACCGTAAGAATTGATTTATTGTAAGACAGATTTGGCGACAACTTTATTTCGAGAAATGGTCCAATTAATTGGCCTCCATTGGATTATTTTCTTCGCGGTTATGTCGTCATTGGTTTATGCTGATAAACTAGAAACATAAGACGCTTTGGAAGCCAACATAACTCGTGTTATTGGTGAAGTAAGTCCTGAATTAATCGAAAAAGTGGTCCAAAATTGGTCTGGTCGAATGCGGTTCCTCAGAGCTAGTCGTAGTGGACATATGCCGGAAATTATTTTTGAAACATAAATGTCATAAAATTATCTTTCAAATAAAACAAAATTTGGCTTCAATCTTAATTTAAATGTGTTTTATTTCAATTTAAATTTCTATCACTCTAAAAAAAACACCCGATATATTTATAGACGGTTTTTCATTAAGAATGATTATTTTGAAGCTTCAACAATGCATATTCGTAATAAGTTAGCTTCTATCGCTGATTACTTGAAGGATATTCTTTCCAAGTAATCCAAAGTCTGTGGCTCATTGTATAGCCTCAAAAACAAATAATCCAGATTGTCAAATCACATGATCTTGGCGGCCAATTCACAAATCCTCGTAGTGAGATGATCCTAAATGATCCTATCGTCAGACTTTTCCCCTCTCAAAATGAGCGTAACATCAGCTGTATGGCATGTATCACCATCTTGTCGGACCCACATCTCTTCAATATTGATGTTCTCACGTTCTGGCTATAGAAATTCGAGTAACATGATCTTATAGCGGTAGCCATTTACCATTACGGCTGTTCCATCCTCATTTCGAAAGAGGTAAGGTCCGATGACGCCGCCATGTCATGAACCCCACCACACAGAATTTCATGAAACCCATCTAGGATTTAATAACGACTATTAACAAAGCCCTTCAACTAAAATGTGCTTCGTCCGAAGGGACGATTTTTTTGGCCAGAATGAGGATGGTATTCCAAGTTCTTAAGGGACAAGGCAGCAAAATCTCGATGTAATCTGTGATCATTTGGTATAGACTTAAGTCCATATGATTTTATAAGGATACAACCCCAAATCCTTAAACAATATTCTCCAAGTTGACATCTGAGAAAGCCCCAGTTGTTGTGATCGTTATAAAATCGATAAATTTGGCTCATCGACAACAGTGGCCGCTGCATCTGCAATGTTCTCCTCACTTCGCACGTTTCATTTTCTTTTTGATTTCTTGTAAAGTTAACTCACTCTCAAACTTTTTCACAGTGCAGTGTATAACCACTAAGCTTCCTTTAACTTATGTGTGGATCTTATGATACATTGAGTAAAATCTCAATCTCCTTGTCTTGTTTAGTGACCGATTTTATCATTTCTTCTTTTTTGTACTTGGCATCTCCTCTCTCTACAAATCTGATCTAAAGCTTCCGAAAACTCGATTCTTTTGAATGTCTTATCTCGGTATATTCTGCAGCATAAGTTCGACTCGCTAATATGTGAAAAATTAATTCTACATTCAGTATTGTCCGTCACTAATCACTTCTTTCTTCTACCTTTTTGGCAATTAGCGGATCCCATCGCGAAAAGAGGCTGGCCGTTTGGTCGCTATCCATGCATCGATCCATTTTTTGACCTCATCATAATTGGAGAAGTGCTGGTTAGCCAGGCCATAATGCATCGATCGGAAGAGATGGTAATCGAAAGAAGCAATTTGTGGGCTATACGATGGGTGGAGTAGACGCTTCTAAGTACGTTTTAATGGCCGATGCAACATGTGTTAGTGAATGGTCGTGTCTGTTGACATTTTGAGGCCGCTTATCTTGCAATTCACGGCTCAAACGCATCAATTGTCGTTGGTAGACCTCCCTTGTGATCCTTTCGTTTGATTGTAAAAGATCATCCAGCTGGCCCCTCCAAATACACAGCATGATCTTCTCGCCATGAATATTCGGTTTGACATTTGATGATAAGGTATCCATACGTTGCCTAACGCTTTGGATAAGCGTAATGGACCCACCATTCATCACCAATCATAATTCGATGTAAAAACCCCTTTTCGTTCTTGCCGTTGGAGCAGTTGTTCACGTGCTAGAGCATGATCACTATAAACATCCACTGAAATACGATTATTTTCCACTCCTTTTTCTTCATATTGAAGTAATGAAGTAAAATCCCTTGCAAAAACACATTTTTCGGTACACAAGATATTTTCTTTTTGATTGAAATGAATTTCCCTCCAGAGATGGCCGATTCAATTGAAAATAAATTAGTCTATTACAATATATATTATACTTATAATAGATAAAAATAAATGTTTTTCTAGAAAAGTATTAGCTTTATGTTAATCTCAAATATATTTTTTTTTTCTATATATACAAGGTGTCTACGTTTATAAGGGCCCAACTCCAATGGGAGATCATACAAGTTATTTGCAACAAAAAATGTTCTATAATACATGGTCGAAATGTTGGTGGTTATTCTTAAATTCAACTTTTCTTGATTTCACAAAATATTTCAAGTTTTTCCATAAAATTAATTATACTTCAATTATCCTTGTAGCCTCATCAAATTTGACCACACATCAACATTTCGACCAAGTGTTATATGACATTTTTTGTTGCAAATAACTTGTTTGATCTTCCCTTTTTAAAGTAGACACCTCGTATATATAGAAGGAAAGTGTTCACTATATACAGTAGACTAGGCCAAAAAAAACGACTATTTTTTTTAATGATACTGTGAAAATATCCATTCATGGTGATAAAAAAAAATTACCGTGAAAGAATGAGCCCTTAATAATAGTATTAAGGAGTGTATCGTTACGACTCTTGGTTTTTTAACAGTAATCGCAATTTTTCACTCAAACCTCGTCAATTATTGAACTGAAAAATATGAGCGATGCGTATTTTCAAAGGAAATTAAATTCCTTACAAAAAAGCTTTCTCTGTAAATTAATATAAAACAAGCCGTTCGCTTGTTATCGTGCCTTAAACATTGATTAATTTTTTCAATTTTGCGTTTCGATTTTGCATTTTTGTAACTACCAGAAATATCAATATTTTCATGGTACAAAATACGTATTTTAAAGGAAATTTAATACTCTACAGAAAAGTGTTTTAACATTTTTCATTAATTTCAATCCTTCCAAAGTTATTCGACGTTGAAGTTAAATTCAAAAGTTATGTATCATTTTTTTCGCGTTACACATGATTTTTTTCACATAATTGAAAAATGTATCACTTAAATATTGAAAGTAATTTTTTTCTGTTGGACCACTAAACTTTTTTCTATAAAATTATAATTTATCAATGTATTATTTTGCTTTTTAACGATTAGTTATATACATAAAATCATTTTTAATGTATTTAACTAACTCTAATAAGACGAAAAATTTGGTTTCCTAATCATAAGTTATTTATTTGTGTAGACACAGAGTTTCATTCACAGAAAAAAATTGAATAATAAGTCAAAACAAATAGAAGTAATGAAAGAGATAAAAAATCATTTTAGTTCCACTTATAATTTATATTTCACAAAAAAAAAGCTCATATTGCTTTAATTATTATCAAGTCATGGAGAATGATCGATTGAAAAAATAACTACTCAATGAAATTACTTTTATTACAATTTGGAAACTTTTTTCGATGTTCACTAAGGGCTAGTAACAAATATTGAAGTTGTTCTTCGTTTTTAGTGAGACACTTATTGTAATCTTCAATTAATGATACACCACGCTCAGCAACATCATCGACGACAGCTAATTTTCCGAAAAATTGCTTACACTCTTGAAAACTATCATTATGGGGTCAATAGCTTATACCTTCATCAATAAAATCATACGGCAAATCAAATTCTTTGAATATGGTGAGCGATTCGACAGAAATGAAGTCACTGATATCTTTTTCTAGCAATTCATCTGAATCGCTTGCTACTTCATATTTTCTGGTTTTAGTATTTGAAGATTTTTTATTTATCAGGTTTTCAATCATTTTTTTCTTCACTGTCAGGTCAATAGAATCATCAAATAGAGACATTATGGCTAATTGATCACTCAAATACCATAAATGTCTCACTGTTTTCTTGAGAGCAGCTTGCGATACAGTCAAGTTAATTTTTTTAAATAATATCAATGGTTGCATCAAAGTCAGATCATTATTTGGAGCCAAGATTGCCCAGGGTGAAGTAAACCAGGCTTTCATATAAGTTGTAACAATGAAAATACAAATATGACGAAGATTATTCAATTCACGGGCTGTCATCTTGAACTCTGCTCGAAAAATAAACATTTTTATACAATAAATCGCCTTAGACATCCAACGAGCGTGACTCGTGTATTATTAGAGTTAGTTGAATACATTAAAAATGATTTTATGTATATAACTAATCGTTAAAAAGCAAAATAATACATTAATAAATTATGATTTACAATACAAAGAAAGCTTTGTTGTAGGGAATTTAATTTCCCTTTAAAATACGCATCGCTCAAATTTTTCAGATTAATAATTGATGAGGTTTGAGTGAAAAAATACGATTACTGTTAAAAAACCAAGAATCGTAACGATACACCCCTTAATACCATTATTAAGGGCTCAAACTTTCACGATAATTTTTTTTATCATCATGAATGGATATTTTCACAGTATCATTAAAAAAATAGTCGTTTTTTTGGCCCTGTCTAATATACAGGATAAAGTGAACATTTTCCAGATTTCTGATACAAATTCTCAATTTTAGATTAAAACTTTCAGCAAGTAGACTCAAAATTCATGATTAATATAATTGTTATAATTATAACATATGACATTAGAATAACCACAAAACCCATTTTAAATGCTTTCCATCAAGCAGAGTCAATTAAATATTTATGTGCAAGTTGAAACATATTTTCAATTTACGATTAACAGAAAGTGATTCAAAGACATTATGTAGAGGTTACATAATATTTTGTTTTTTGTTTATATTTTGAATTGTCTATTGGTACTTATTTGTGAAATTGTTCATTTCGTAGACATTCTATAGATATGAATTTGACCTGAGCTGCAAATATTGAAATAAATTTTCATTCAACTTTCCACATACGAACGCCATATTGATATAATAATATAAATCGACCGACATATATTAGGGACAAACATGAGCCTCGTTCAGTCCGATATTACAGCCTCTAAGCATGCCATTTTCTCATTTCGATTCCATATCTATATTGACAATAAATGTCAATACTAACTTTTATAAATCGGGGCACATAAAGCTCCACACTTGGCCTTCTACGATCCGGATGGGCAACGCAACGCCATAAGCGAAATATGCCCTGTGTAATAATTAATAATCCATCTTCCTGTCCGTTTTGGCCTTTGTTGGAAGATTGGATTCCGCCCCCCGATCCAACCCCGACCTCGTGTTGCTGAATCATAGAACAGGGCAATACTCGTAATGATGAATTCATTATTTACGGCATGGAAACAATGTTTTATTAACGGATTTATCTTCATCTAAGAATCCTGCTGAGAAATGGGGCATAATTTCTCTTCTGCGGACGCTGAAATATTGATAGGAATTTTTTGGTCGGCGAGCCCGACATATTCATGAGAAAGGTGCAGTTCATCCAGTGAAATAGGTACGAAATATTTACGGCTGGAGTCCGAAGGGAGGAGCTCCTAGACCGAAAATTTCGGTATCTTACGAGGATGTATTGGGAAATTCTTAGCCTTATACAGAGACCTGCAATAGTGCGTTAATCTTCCATAGCTGCCGAACACAACATCGTAGAAATTTCGTTCGAAAATAGGTTTCTTGTATTTCTATTTCTGCATCTCAAGAAATTATTTTCCAATCTACAGGGTTTTCCCAAAAGAATATATTCACCAAACGGGTTATTTTCAAATAGATTGCCCTATATATTTTCATGACCTTCGCCATCTCTACTACAACGCAAAATCTTAGAAATATTTTTCTAACGGTACAGATCTTATTCAGAGAAAACTGGAAAAAGTTGAGCGCACAGCACTCCGCTAAAAGACCTAAAACGGTTGCAAAAACACGAATGTGATACGAATTCTTGGTTACTGAAAGATTCATAGAGTTACCATAACAAAAACATTAATCTGCCATATAGAAGATGTCCGTTATTGATTGCCAAATATAATGAACTTGAAATTGATATTTCCCGATTTTTTAAATGTAACACCTTATTTATTTTCTATTATAATGCCGAGAATTGAATGCTTCACATTTTTTCAGAAGCAGCTTCATCCAAGAAAAAAAATTAGCTGTTAAATTAAGATTTTATATTCTGTTGGGTTTCTTACGGATTATAAGTTTGATTTTTTAAAATTGATGGAAAGTGAAGATTTGGGGCTGATCTGATGTTGCACATATTGTGAAAGTTTTTGTATTTTGCCGTGGATGTCATTTTGTGCTTATACCTGATGCTATCCTATTGGACCAATAAAAATTTAAAAAAATAAAATAAGTAATTCCAATGTAATACTGTCAATCTCTTCTCAACTGAATATACAATAGCAATATTTGTTGCTATCGAATTGCAATTTCTCAATATCAATTGAAACGATTTAGTCTAACTATTTATAAGTAAACCCCCGTATAAACGTGAAGTTGATGAAACAAGTTGATAATTTTCACTTAAGTGGAGACGGTAAAAACTTTTCAACTCGATAAGAATGGCAACTTAAATTATGGGTTGGCTTTCGATCAATATTTTATCTTACTGGTAACGGTAAACGAATTTCGATGCTAGAAACAATTTAATGTTGGTCTCTAGTTTACTTGATTAGTTTATTATAGAGCTTACCAATAATGAATAGGAGCCAAATGTGATCCTTGGTAAACCCTATTGTGGTTTAGTTCATTTTGCTTCTTGTTTCAGGGCGACTGCTTTCTCGGCCCTAGAGTTTATAGCTAAGGAGTATATTACAGTCTAGTTGAATACAGATTGTTTCTCGAAAGAATATTGGCTTGAAACAGTCAGTGACACCTTATTGACCAAAACGTCGTAAAACACCCAATATAACTTGTAACAATTTCTATTACAGAACTAACCTCAATAATTTCTTAATTTTATTCAATATTTTCTGGTTTCATATTCAGTTCAGAGTAATTGTAACTGTTCCAGGATATATTCCATCAAATTTTTTCTTTTATTTATTTCTTCAACATAATTAATTGAATCGGTCCTTACTTAGATATTAGATCTTGTATACAATTTAAAACATCGTTGTGTGTTGTAACATTTCCTCCTTGATTTCATGTAAATTTAGTTGTTTTTGTTAAGATTACTTTGTTTTAATAGATGTTAGGTAATTTTGCTTACACAATGACTTCATTTTCCCTCAATGTAGCATACTTATCGTGGTAATAAGAGAATTCTCAAACATTTTCTTCAAGAACTTCGGAATAGGCACATATTATTCAACGTCTTCTTTTTCCGAAATCTTTAGTTTTTCAAATATCAAATTGTTAAATGAATGGAGTATGCGGTTGGCTCTAGGTGAAACATTATAACAATATTATTTGATTTTTTGATTGTCTCCGTCTTTACTTAACGGAAATTCATCTTCAATATAAGAAAAACAAATGTTAACTATCGCTATTTTATTGATTTTGACAACAATTGTTTCGTCATACCATGACTTCATCAGGTGAATATTTAAACTGAGGTATACAATGCAAAACATGAGCTTAAATACACAGCTCTGGTACAAAAAACTTACAACAACTTAGTTCATTTTTGGAATCTATCAATAAATTATATCCAACAATTGGATTCACACAGGAATATGAAGTAAATAATAGAATCAATTTCTTAGATTTAAAAATCACTAAAATCAATAATAGACATGACTTTTCCATATACAGAAAACCTACACATACAGATGGTACGATTCATTATACTTCAAACCATCCATTTTCACAAAAATTGTCAGCGTATAATAGTATGCTTTATAGATTGGTTAACATACCCATGACGAAAGAAGATTTTGACAAAGAGTATGAAACGATTAAACAAATAGCTTTCAATAATGATTTCAATCCGTTAATTGTAGACAATTTACTTGATAAAATAAATTACAAGAAAGCAATATCACTTGTATATCCAAAATTTCAAAATTCAAACGAAACCAAATTTATTTCATTAACTTACATAGGCCAAAAATCTAAAAAGATTGCTAGATATTTAAAGAAAAAAGAAAAATATAACATCTCTTTTAAAACTATTAATTCTTTAGGCAGCTTAATAAAAAATAATAAAGACGTCATTCCTAAAAACAAAAAATCAGGAGTTTACAAGTTAACATGTAGTGATTGCCCATGTGTATATGTGGGACAGACAGGCCGTTCATTCCAAACAAGGGTACGAGAACATGAAAAATGTTACATTAATAATAAACCGAATTCAACTTATGCGAACCATTTGTTAGAGACTGGCCATAATTTCAATATGAACTATGAAATATTACATATTGAAAACAAAAGTCAGAAACTAAATCTGTTAGAAACTTTAGAAATCAATAGATATAATAAAAGACAAATTTTATTGAATGATCAAATAGATTTAAATAGATCCCCCCTACTTAATATTTTTCATTAATTGTATACCTCTCTTTCCACCCCTCTATTTTTTGTACCAGAGCTGTGTATTTAAGGTCATGTTTTGCATTGTATACCTCAGTTTAAATACTCACCTGATGAAGTCATGGTATGACGAAACAATTTTTGTGAAAATCAATAAAATAGCGGAAGTTAACATTTGTTTTTCTTATATTTAATATTATCTGAAGAAAAAATTCACACAGGTTTTATTTTTCACACTTTATTCAGAATCCTGATACGTGTTTCGGTCGTTCGAACATCTTCAAAGGAATAGAAAAAGTAACTAAACTTAAAATTGAAAAGGCTCTTAGGACTTAGGACATCTGTGTATTTTTATGGCGCATGGAAATAACAGCATCCAATATAGGATGTGTTCCCAGAGAGTATTTTTCTCAATGGCTTTTTTAATTGAAACAATCTCCAAATACTCCATGAATTTATCCTTTTTAACATTATACAGTGTCATCTTTCTCATTAAAAAAATGATCATTTTCCATACAATGTTCTGCATAACCAGTTGATTTATAGTTTTTCAATATGGACATCCTATGTTCTTTCATTCTATGTTATAAACATCGACCTGTATGTCCTGCATATGTCGCATTACATTCATCACATTTAATTTGATAAATCCCCTATTCGGAAAAAATGGGGTTCCTTTCTTTATTGTTCACCAACATCTAAGCTAAATTATTCCTATTTACTGCTAAAGAATGGCTGATATGAAAGGTTTCAGCGGAAGGATTTCTAGTGGTCTTCATAAAATGGGATTTCATTCTTTAGCAGTAAATAGAAATGATTTAGCTAAGATGTTGTTGGTGAACAATAAAGAAAGGAACCCAAACTTTTTCGAATCGGGGATTTATCAAATTCAATGTGATGATTGTAATGCTACATATGCAGACAGGCCGATGTTAATAACATAAAATCACAGAACATAGTATGTCTATTTCCAAAGACCAGAAATTAACCAGTTTTGTGGAACATTGTATAGAAAATAATCATTTTTTTAATGAGTAAGATGTCACTTCACTATATAATGTTAATAAGGGTAAATTGATGGACTATTTGGAGATTCTTTCAATCACAAAAGCCATGGAGAAAAAGAAGAATTTAACAAATTCCCAATACTATTCGTCAGCACCCCTATATTGGATGCTGTTATTTCCTTGCGACATAAAAATTACACAGATGTCCTAAGTGTAATAAAAAAACCTTTTCAATTTTAAGTTTAGTTCCTTTTTCTACTCCTTTGAATATGGTCGAAAGACCGAAACACGTGTCAGGATTCTGAATAAACTGTGAAACATAAACACTGTGTGAATTTTTTGTTTAAATAAAATTATCAAATTGTGGTAAACTGAATACTTCCTTTTAACTTCTCGATAAATATCACTAGAGATTTTCTGATTTTGGTTAACGTTTCAAGAACTATCAATTAAATGGGTGATATTTACTATAAAAAAGGTATTTTTGCAATTATTAGAAATCAATAAAACCAATAAAGTGACACCCAACTCTATTCATGTTTTTTCGAAAAAAAATCAAAGATAATTCCTTTTATGATGTCTTATTGTATATAATTTTGTACACTAGTTCGATGAAACAGGTCTTAAAACAGTAGGTTAGACTCACTGATGAAGAATCCAAGGTCAACAGTAATTCTTTTCGAACGTCACGAGCTAGAACCTTGAAACTTTCAGGGAAGGTTTGGACAAAATCGGTGCAGTTACTTATTTTTGAAAATTTTTTCATATTTTTCCCATTCATTACGAAACTACAGAATAGGTTGATCCGAAATAAGGCAATGTGAAGTAATGGGATTTCCAATAAGAGGTTCCATTTTTTTATTGAATAAAAACGAGTATATTTCAAAAGAAATCAATGGATATTCATTTTATTGTGGAGCCAATTGTATGCCATTAACAATGGGGAACGATTTTCATGAAATTTTCCATTTTCAATAATAAAATTCTTAACCTCAGTGTATATAATTATAGTAATCAAGGAAGAAAAATTCCTGACTTCACGTCACAGCATTTTACATTTTTCTAATATAATTTATGACGAGGAAAATCAATTACTGGGAAAAACAAATAAAGAAAATCCGAAAGAGGGAGAAATAAAGTTATTTCAATTATCGTTGCAACTGAATTCCCAAAAAAACAAGTGAAAACGAGCACAATTATTCTGAGTAATGTGTAGAAAATCAACTACTCTGAGAATATTCTAAACTGGCAGCAATTACCAACCATAACAAGGAATTTCATTAAATAAATTGTTGGCATCAACTTCCACAATTCGATATTTATGATTACATACTGCGGTTATTATAACATTTTACCCTAATTGAGTAATTCGAAACGATCCAGAAAGTTTCTACATATAACTCGGGCACAATAGAAATATTGTTGACGAATCAGTGGCGTCTCGGCTCAAGCAGACACAATTGAGTAAACTTATTTTGAAATTTAACGTTACCGTATGATTCTATGATTGCCTCTGAAAGCGACATACACGGTGTCCCAACGAAAATTCATGGGGGTGGTTTTTTCGGGACAAACTCCTGATGGAAATTCGTCTTCCTCAAAGCAGAAGTTGATCTGTAATCTCCGAAAATTCTTCGTTTCCCAGTTCTTTTACACCCTGTGTAAAATAATAGGTTGGAATTAAATTTTCATGCCCAGATTATTGATTAACGTTACATTATAACTAGCTCTCAAGAAAGTTACAGCTTACAGTAACTCTAATTCTACTTTTGTCCACTTGTTCTGGGGAACAATGTGCTATAGTTTTGCCAAATGTCATTGTTTATTTGTGACATTGACAGTTGTATTTGTCAATGTCTACCATTTAATCATGGAAAGGTACACACTCCAACAACTTTTACAAATAATCCAAATTTATCATGAGAAATCGCGATCTGCTACTCTAACTTTATGTGCTTTAACTCCAATGATTGCTTCCATGCTTACTCCAGTAGGCTAACGACCAAACTTGAGACGTGCTCCAATATATTATAACCAGACTTTCATAGAAATATCAATAGAAAATATAAATACGTGAACGTAAACAAAACTTGATCCGTAACAAAATTGATATTTACTATATTTATTTATGTTATCCTGATACTCCTAGATCTTCTGTGAAGATCACTCAGAAGCTGTTTCAGCTCGTGCGAGATTGGAGTTCAGTTGTGTTCTGGATGATTGGAATCAAGAACGTTCAAAATTACTAAAATTTATCGACATATTCGAGGAAAATTTCATATTGAGAATGCCTTAAAAGTATATCAGAAATATGGAAAATCCCCTGGAATTTAATTCGGATGCAGATTTCCGTTAAATCTATGTTCTGTTAAGACTTTTATATCTTTAAGAAAAATGTGTAACATACCGTTACTTCAAATTATCACACAGTGTTTTCAGCGGTACATCCGTCCTAGTAACAGAAATAATATCCCTTTGGGCGTCGTAAATTTCTGTTGTTCTCAACCATTGGGCATTTTTCATTTGGATTATGACTGCAACCGTTCTTTTATCTTTACAATCGGATGATCCGCCACTAAACTCGATAAAAGCACTTTTTCTCTTTGTGAATAAGCAACTTTTTTCGATATTTTTCACTATAAACGACGTACACGAAACAGCGGATACACTCTCACTTCTCGGCTCAATTTATTGACAACTGACGGATGCCACATGATGACAAATTTCAGTTCCGTAACCCAACAATATAAATTTTACTAGATTCATTCAACATGGTAATTACTGCATTCGATTTTCGCCGAGAATTGCCGAAGTGTTTTTCATTGGGATATAAAGGCTCTTTCAATGGCAACGCACCGTTTTTAATTTGGCATAACTCACACAAGGCAGCCATTGTTTATCTGTGACATTGACAGTTGTATTTGTCAATGTCAACCATTAAGGCATCTCTCAGACGTCTTTGTGGCAAATTTTACCAATTTTACATTAGCTTTCATCCATACAAAAAAGTTTTAACCCAAGCACTCAAACCAACAGATCATTTGAAGCGTCGTGTATTCAGTAATTGGTGTATAGAGAAAATCGGAAATGATGCAGATTTTCGTAAAAAAATCATTCTCAGCGATGAGGCTCATTTCTGATTAAACGGTTATGTTAACAAGCAGAATTGCCGTATCTGGAGTGGTGATAAACCTGAAGAATATCAAGAACGGCCATTACATTCTGACAAACTTACTGTTTGGTGCGAATTTTATGCTAGAGGAGTCATTGGACCTTATTTTCTTCCAACAGAGCTCATGAGGCGGCAACTGTCAATGGAAATCGTTATCGTTCGATGTTGACTGATTTTTTATGGCCTGAATTGGTTCGTCTTGATTTGCAGAACATGTGGTTTCAACAGGATAGTGCCACTTGTCATACTACCAATGACATAATGACTTTATTGAAAACAAAATTCGGTGATTTGATTACTTCAACAAATGGACTGATAAATTATCCGCCTCGTTCCTGCGATTTAACTCCATTGGACTTCCTTCTTTGGGGATTACATTAAGTCATTGATTTACAGCAATCATCCAGCAAATTTAAACGACTTACAGATCAATATTGAACGAGTAGTTGCTAACATACAACCTGATTTGTGTGAGAGAGTCATTGAAAATTCGGTTCAACGCCTTCATTCCTGCAAGCGTTTCTGTGGTGGACATTTAAATGATGTTTTGTGTCATAACTAATGGTATCCAGTGTAATAAAAATTTTAATTATTTTCCCATTACAACCGTCGCTAAACGTTGATAAATACTTTTCAGATAATCCTCATGGAGCACATTGGAAGTACGAGTTCGACATTGGATTATGAGAACGGCACTAAAGACTCGGTTGAGTTCTTTACTGGGCAAAATTAGTAAAGTGGTTCCAAAGTTATCATTTCTGAATCTTCTTCTTATTTTCTCATTAGTTCCGAAAGCACTGCTTCTATCAATGCGAAATTTGGCATATAGGTGTGTAATAACGATATAGAAATTTCTGCCAAATTTAGTGGGGATCGGCCGTCCAGGTGGACCAGTGGAGGTAAAAATTCTTATTTAGAAAAAAATTTGAAGTTCATTTTTTCAAATATTTTTGAAAGAACTATCGAATTCGAATTGAGAACCTAGATGGCACAAATGCTCATGCATAATTTCGTGAAGATACTGGAAGTATAAATTAAATCGTTCCGTTTTCAGAAGATGGCTCTGAAAACATTAAAATTTTAAATATCGGGTGTTGTTTTTAGAGTGATAGAACTTTAAATGAAAATAAAACACATTTAAATTAAGATTGAAGACAATTTATTTTTATTTCAAAGATAATTTTATGACATTTATGTTTTAAACATAATTTCCAGCATTTGTCCACCACGACTAGCTCTGAGGAACCGCCTGCGACCAGACCAATTTTGGACCACTTTTTCGAGTAATTCAGGCCTTATTTTATCAATAACACGAGTTATGTTGACTTCTAAAGCGTCTATTGTTTCTGGTTTATCAACATAAACCAATGACTTGACATAACTCCAAAGAAAATAATTCAGTGGAGTTTTGTCGCATGATCTTGGAGGCCAATCAATTGGGCCATTTCTCGAAATAATGTTATGGCCAAATCTTTCTTTCAATAAATCAATTGTTACGGTGGCAGCATGAGGTGTAGCACCATCTTGTTGGAATCAAAACACTTCTGGGTCGAAACCATTCAAATTTTGACAAAAATAATTATTCAGAATGCAATAGAACCTGCAGAACTTCTTGAGGATTGTTTTCACTTCATATACGGCAATTTTGCTTGTTCACATTGCCGTTCAACCAAAAAAGAGCTTCATCAGTAAACACAATTTTACGATAAAAAAGTGGATCAACTTCAAGCTGTTCTAGAGCCCAATCAGCAAACAAATGACGCTTATTATGGTCAAGTGGCTTTAGTTCTTGAACCAGTTGGATCTTGTATGGTTGTAGACCAAGATCTCTACGCAGAATTTTTCATGTGGTGGATGCAAAGAGTCCAACTTGTTGTGAACGTCGACGAATAGACAAATCTGGATCATCATTAACACTATGACTCACAGCAGCGATATTTTCTTCTGTACGTACAGTTCTTTGTCTTGTTGTTGTTGTTGCATCAAGTAGAGAAAATGTTGTCCGAAATCTATCGATAGTTCGACGAATTAGCTGCTCTGATGGAGGATTATGTAAACCATAAATTTCACGAAGTGCTCTATAAGTTTGGCCAATAGAACACTGATGGTTTGAAAATAAGTTTCAACAATTTGTAAGCGTTGTTGCGGCGTGAGTCTTTCCATGATAATTTGTCAGTTTTAACTGGACAGAAATGTCGAAACAACATGGCTTCTTCTTTTTGTCAAATCACAGTTATCCCTATCGAAAGTTCTATCACTCTAAAAAAAACACCCGATAGTATCAGATGATTGCCGAGGTTTCAGATAGATTGGACATCTGCCGATAACTTGAAGATTGAATTATTTTGAGTTTCATACAAAAAGGTTTTTGTTTCGCTGTTGAAAATGTCAGATTTCTTAAGAACTAAATAACATCTGCGGAAGTTCTAATTTTTTATTTTAATTGGTAAAAAAGTTTAGCTGAAACTCACCGGATGCTTGTGGAAGTTTACGGTGACGATACTCCAACTAACAAGTCATGTAGAGAATGGTTTCGGTGCTTCAAAAGTGGTGATTTCAGTGTTGATACACCTCGATAAATCGAAGACGATGAATTACAGACATTACTCGAGTTTGCACTTACGTTTAAAATATATGGACCTAATTTAAAACCAAAGCAATTAGGTTCCATATGTATTGAAATCGAATGACCTGGAAGGCTATTATTGTTTGTGAGCAGCTGCTTCAAAGACAAAAAGGAAGGTTTTTTCACAGCGTGTAGTGACTGGTACAGAAAAGTTGGTCCTCAAAGACAACCCCAAGAAAAAAAATACTACACTTTGCTAGTCCAATCGCTGCCATCGACCTCAACATTAGCACCAAAGCTGAACATTCATGGTTCATTAGGCTGTGTATCTGGTGGGACCAAGTGCGCGTTGTTAGAAAATTTATTCGAAAATTGCCTGAGAGGTGAGAAAAAGAGGTAAGCAGTGATGGAAAATATTTTGATCAATTTGTTAATTCATCATCTTTTGAAATAAATGCACTTTATGAGCTAAAAAAACGGCCTGAATTAATTTGTACTCCCAAAATAAAATGCAAGTTTTTTCAGAAATTTGATTTTCTATTTTCGGGTCAAAATTCCTGAAAAGCGGCTACAGTTAGGTATATGAAAGAGTAATCAAAATCTGTGTAAATTCAATTTTAAAAAGCAATACAGAATCAGTAAATGCATATGAAGTAAAAGAGTCAACTTCCGATACTTGAATGAGTCGCCATCTTGGCAATTTTTTTATTAGAATCATCAAGTGAGTCGTTAACAAAATCCGAACTTCCGAGCAATGCAATATTTGAGTCTCTCCAAACTTCTCATTCATGGTGTCAAGTAATCACCCTGTAGAATTATATTAATATCCTGAATTCCGTTGAAATATGAGACCCCTCGGTCACAAAAACTATGCATAAATTAATTCTTCCGACAAAATCTACTACTAGGTAGGATACTAATTGTCATGTTGGATCCAACTAAAATTCTGTTCCATAATTCATTATCTCAAACACCTACAATAAATCCAGAGATAACGGGGATAAATGATCGCATTCATTATATTCATTACTATGCAATAAAGCAAACTTTCCCGTAGATTCATTGTTGCCACTTTGGCAAACGCCCTAGGCTATTAGTATCACATCGTTTATCAGTGACATATGTATTTCAGTTACATATCACTCCGTCATATGAACACGGTATGCTAATTTGAATTAGTTAGTAATTACTACAATCGTATTACGGTAGTACGAAACTAATTCAATGAAATGATTACAAGCATAATTGTTTCATTGCGTAGGCACTTGTAGAACAAAGGCGTATAGTTGGTGCTGTCAATTTAGCCGAAAAAATAGGGGTTCTCTTGCATATATTCCCAACAAGATGAGAATTTACATGGACATTAGGGAAACCATTATAATGAAATTGTAGAAAGTCCCTATCGATCCCATATGCGCAAAAACTTTCAAGGTCAGAGTTCGCAATAATGTTTTTTTTTAATTTTTCAGCGAAACGGTTAGTTTTATGATGAAAAAACCAAATCGCTAACCCACCACAGCGAAGGATAAAACGATAAAAGAAATGGAACTAAAACGTTCTAGCTTGCGCTAGCGATTTTGTCCGTCCACACATGAAACGTCCTACTTCGTAAAATGCCTCATAGTGCGCCAATGAAAAGATGAATAACACTTGTATTTCCCGAATGAATCCCAAATTGTCAATCTGATAGTGAAAATGAAAACTCTTATCCCTATACATTTATTTCAACTTTACAATTGCAATGCTGATTCTTACTTACAATATAATACAGTTTTACAGTTAGCTCGAGAATCGAGATTTACATCTTTGAGGTTCTCCTGGAATATTGTTTTCCAAGGTGTCGTAGTGTAACGATAGTTACTATTCTTCATATAATCAGTAAGTCCTCAGTTTCAATTTGTTCCAAATAGCCAGTAGAGCATCCAGAACTAAGATAGTTTGCTAATAAGATACTCTAAATCCGCCACAAAGAAGATTGTCTGGTATTAAGATGATCCAACCAAAAAGGCACTCCAGCAAAAAGAAGGTCCCGAACCAAGTTTATCCAGTTTTAAGATCATCCGGTACTAAGATCATCCGGTACTAAGATCATCCGATACTAAGATCATGCGGTTCTAAGATCATCCGGTACTAAGATCATCCGGTACTAAGATCATCCGATACTAAGATCATCCGATACTAAGATCATGCGGTACCAAGGCGCCTTCTGATTAGACGTCTTATAAGAAACAATAAAGATTCAATATTCCACGATTTTCATGGATTAGGTACGTTAATTCGATGAAAATAACACACGGTGTGTCTTCGTGCAACCTCACAGTACGAAGAAAGAAATCTGGGAAATTCTACACTTCTTGAAAACAATACAACTCTACAGCGCATGCGATAACAACGTCGACTTTCATTGCGGAAACTTCAAACTTATTAATGATCTAAGTTTAATCACATTATTGGAGCGTCTTTTAGCGATTGAAATTCAAATCAATAGAGGAGCGTTTTTTAAAGTTACAATGAAAATATTTCAGACAAAAATTGTAGATCATGTAATTATCTACATAAATTGTTCCTACAGTTTTTTTCATTGCATTAACCATTTTTGATAAAAATCGATTCAAAAATTCACTTCAGTTTTAATCTCCATAATAAGCATGACTTAACTGCCTATGTACATTATTTAACGCACAATATAAGTGAAACCATTAGTCTGTGACTAAGTATCGGGTGATTTTTTTAGAGTGATAGAACTTTCGATAGGGATAACTGTGATTTGACAGAAGGTAGAAGCCATGTTGTTTTGACATTTCTGTTCAGTAAACATTGACAAATTATCATGAAAAGACTCACGCCGCAACAACGTTTACAAATTGTTGAAATTTATTTTCAAAATCAGTTTTCTATTTGCCAAACTTATAGAGCACTTCGTGAAATTTATGGTTTACATAATCGTCCATCAGAGCAGCTTATTTGTCGAACTATCGATAGATTTAGGACAACATTTTCTCTACTCGATGCAACAACAAGCCAAAGAACTGTACGTAGGAAGAAAATATCGCTGCTGTAAGTCATAGTGTTAATGATGATCCGGATTTGTCTATTCGTCGAAGTTCACAACAAGTTGGACTCTGTACATCCACCACATGGAAAATTTTGCGTGAAGATCTTGGTCTACACCCATACAAGATCCAACTCTTTCAAGAACTAAAGCCACTTGACCATAATAAGCGTCGTTTGTTTGCTGATTGGGCCCTAGAACAGCTTGAAGTTGAATCACTTTTTTATCGTAAAATTGCGTTTAGTGATGAAGCTCATTTCCGGTTAAACGGCTATGTAAACAAGCAAAATTGCCGTAGATGGAGAAATGATGCAGATTTTCATAAGAAAATCATTCTCAACGATGAGACTCGTTTCTTTGGGGTAATATTAAGTCATTGGTATTTAGTCGTTGGCAATTATCCAGCAAATTTAGACGATTTACAGATCAATATTGAATTTGCCACAATACGACTTGATTTGTATGAGAGAGTCATGGAAAATTGGGTTCAACGATTTCATTCTTGCCGTGGTGGACATTTAAATGATGTTTTGTTTCATAACTTGGTATCCATTGTACTTTATAATGAAATAAAATTTTCAAATAAATAATGTGTTTTATTTACAAGATAGGGCGCTGTTAATGAAAGACCCTTTATTTCCCTTGTACATCAGAAAGCTTTCTGGTCTTATGAAAATCTAAATTGTAAAATCCTTATAAGTTTTAGTGAATTCAGAGAATGTTGTATGGGATAGTGCTCAAATCTGTGTAACTGCTGTTTTCTCCTTTTCTTTGACTTGATCCACTTTTACAATATTACTCGGGCAATGTTTCTTATTAGAATCGATAAATATCTGTATTACTATCATTGACAAGTGCCTCATCATCTCTCGACAAAATGATATCAAACACTCAATAAAATCACCACCGTTAAATGTGTACGAAGGATACAGATAGGCACTAACTGAAAGTTAATACGAGTATATCAAAATTAATGCTTTTAGGGGCTGGAAGACAGAAATCGTATCGATGGCTTCTCGAGGTCTGACTTCAATTCACTTTATTGTGTGTTCCTGTAGGAAAAAGTGGAAGCAGTTATTCGGAATCGTTAGGGAATTACATCCTTCACGAAAACTTCCGTTCGGTTTCGCAAGGGCACATAGACCGGGAATTTTTTTCCCTTTTAATCGAAGGTAGAATCCTATCCTGGCACTTCAGACGATGAGATCAAGGCTCGATAATAAAACGTGGATTTAGAGGTAATTGGACGACAAATTCGATTCAATTGATGGAAAAAACAATCTGAAATGGGATTGTTGGCGTAATGAGATTTCAGCGATCCGTAAAACATGAAATCAGCATTTCTAAACCACCGAATGGCACAAGAAATTCTAGAAGGCTAAAAATTTCATTGGTTCTTGGTTCATGGAATGACCCTCCAAGTACATCGGAGTTTTTCATAAAGATATTTTCCACCATCAAAGCCAGCAATGTAATCAACTGCAAAAGGAGGTCCAATAACCTTTCTTTCGAAGAATATCTATTAACGGCCAGTTTCATAAACAAAATTAAAGCCTCATTTTTCCCAAAAAGTCTCCTTTAATAATAAAACGTGTTTCGTAAGCAAATTTTGAGGTTTAAAGGGAACTTAAATGCGTCCTTTATCATAAAGTGAGAAAATCGGCCCTTTACGGCTGGAAAAGGATCCTTTAACGAGAAGCTCGACACTGCGCAGATGCTCGATAAACACGAAAACAGTGGACATAACCATACTCTGTCACATTTGCCCATTTTGTTTGATTCAAAAAATTGTAGATCAATTGTACTTCCCATCTAACAGGTTTCTATTTATTATTTTATTGATATAATTTTCTGTATACCAAATCATTAAATTGACAATTTTCAGAGGCAACTGTATTGAACCGATGAACCAACTACTTTTGACATTGAGATTCTATGGAACTGGAAATATGCTGATATCAAACAGCCGGAGATTTCATGGGAATTTCTAAACCTTCTGCTTCTAGAATTATTCGAAGAGTTTCTTTTGCAATCGCATCGCTGTGTCCACAATATATAAAGATGTGTGAAGGTGATCATGAAATGCAAACAGCAGAAAAGTTTTATGCATTTGCTGGTTTTCCACGTGTCATTGGTGCTATCGATTGCACATTAATTAGAATCATTTCTCCGGGTGGTGACGATGCAGAGATCTTTAGATGTCCAAAATATTATTTTGCCCTTAAAGTTCAAACCGTGTGTGATTCAGACTTGAGAATCAGAATTATTGTAGCTAGATGACCTGGCTCAACACATGATCAAACCATCTTTCATATCAGTGTCTTGAAGAGACAATTTGAGAGAGGTAAATTTGGAGGGTATTTGTTACTTGGTGATAGTGGTTATAGTTTGCAGACTTATCTTATGACAAAGTTACCGGAAGCTATAATTGCAGCTGAAAATTTATATAAGCAGTCAATTATACGAACTAGAAATGTGGTGGAGAGAAAGTATGGAGTTTAGAAACATCGTTTTCCTATCGTTTCTAAAGAAATGAGTGTTAAGTTAATGACCATAAGGGCAATTATTGTTGGTACCGCTGTATCGCACAATAAAGCTGTAGATATGAACGAAATATTTCCAAAATGATGTTGCATGATGTGCAGGAGGAAGAGGACTTTCAAACAAATTCAACTAATGTTAATGCAGCTCGTCAAGTGATCTATTATTAATAAACATTTTGCTAATTTAAAATTTATATTTGTGTGATAATTGAAAATAAATATGCTTGTCACTCATTAAACTATTCTTCATATTCAATTTGTGTCTTCAACATGACAAGATTTCATCCATTTTTTATGTAAGATTTTACAAGGTTTGTATTTCTGATTCATTGTTTTACTTTAGGTAACATCTGAAAAAGTTTCAAGTGAGAATAAAGAAATAAAAATATTACTATTTGATATGTTATTGAAATTTCTGTTTTAAATTCAAATTTGAGGGGATTTTATAGTCTGCAGCAATGCTGATAAAATTCTAATACCGATTTCCCAGAAAGTGCATTCAAAATAAAAAAGATTTAATTATTATTATTTGATTTTGTCTTTATCTCTATAATTTGCAAATCTAATATTTTGAGCTTAGAATGCTCCTCTTCTTTTCTTCTATTCTCTTTCTTGATAGCCACTATCTGAGCTTCTACTAGAGCTGTGTTTTTTATAATACATCTCCTTCGCTTCGGCAAGTGGGTTCGTAACAGTTGGGCTCAACTCTTTGGAAATTGGCTCTCTCAATTTCAATGGAGCCCCACCACCAGTCCCTTTAATATGACTACGTTGAGCAGCTACCACCTTTCTAGTTTGAGTTTTTATATTATCATATTTGGATTTGAGCTGGTTCTCCATCTCTCCAATGGAGAACTGATGCATTGAAAGCAGTTGCTATTCTCTGCCAGACTTTATCCTATAATATTAAAATTCTCTTTTTCGATCAATTCCAAGAGGCATAGTTCCTCCTCAGGTTTTAAAGTATTATAATATTTTTTTTTCTTTTCTTCCATATTCATTAATATAACTCACGTTTACTAAAATATAGCAATTTGCACGTAATAATGATATAAATTCCAATATACTGTCTTCTGCACATAACCATGTTTATGCAAAGACTGATTTATGGTTATTTTTTTTTCTTTTTACAAGTTTCGACGCATAATTCGCAATTGTTACAGAATATCACCAACTATATTCTTAAAATCACTAGTTGTCAGGATAGCCAACATTCGGAAATATATGTCCGGCGCATTTACTAGACATAAAAGTAACCGTCTCTGTAGGACTAAAATCTTCGTGGCTCCGAAAACCCCCGATAAATAGCAATGTTCTTCCAGGTTTCGATCGCATTGAAAACTTTCTCAGGAACATTGGCACATAGAGATCCAAAACCTCTCTACAGATCACTTTCGACTCAGAGAGCATCTGACGATATTAGGTTCAGCCAAAAAAGACGAATGTCCAGATTCTGTGGGGAAGAAGAAGAAAATCGTGAACACCTTGAAATTTGCTCCGTCATTTTCTAATGGCCGAGCAAATTTCAAGGTGTTCTTCCAAGTTTCCACTTGGAATGGAATTTTAAATAATTGAGACATAACCTTCTTGAAGCAGTTTCATCTTTTGGAGTTCATCAGAACTCTGGGAGTGGTAGAATTCTGTATCTCCAGATATATCTCTGTCAGCTCAAGAAAGTGAGGAACAATAAATCATTAGATATCTCTTAATATTAGTGGTAATAACACTGCTCAAAAATTGAAATGGACTCTTTGCACTTAAATCGTGAAGTGTGTATTAGTGGAAGTGTTGCATATACTCATGGATTAGAAGTTCATACATGTTCTGGTTAAGCTATAGGTATAAAGCTATGATTAATCAAGGTGAATATCATACTCTATTTTGAAAGAAATTATTGTTTGTTTCAAGAAAACTATGGAATCAACTCAAAGTATTTGATACAATAATAAGAAGAGGTTTCTTTACCTGGTAGAAGGATTATTGCAAAATTTGAATATCAAAACAGATTCAATCTGTTAGCCTCCTATAATTTTAATTTTATTCAAAAACTTTTAGAATTAAATTAATGTCTTAGAGGCACTTTAAATTTGAATATCAAAACAGATTTAATCTGTTATCTTCCTATAATTTTAATTTCAGAAAATTTTATTCAAAAACTTCTAGAGTTAAATTAATGTCTTATAAGCACTGCTTATATTTTATAAACTTCTAGAGTTAAATTAATGTCTTATAAGCACTACTTATATTTTATAAACGTATAAAATCAAAACTCGTTATATAATATCAAATTGAATAAAAAAGAACCCAACAAATATAAATTGTCAATTAAAATTAATAAATAAATATTTGAAGGAGGCAAAATTTTGTGTCTGATCTTATATTTAGAAAAACTAAATATTTTTCAAAAATAAAAACATAATTTTAAGGACTTCTCCGAAAGTAATTTATTTGGAATATTTAATATATTCAAATATTCGGATAAGTTACTTCAAATATCTCTCAAAACATGTAGCACATCCCCGAAAAATAATAAGAATTCAGATAAAGTTTTCTTCAGTCCAACTCCACATTTACAAAATAAAATCTACTAACAATAAATAACTTACCCCAAAGACCTCGAGGTATTCTTGTTTGAACAAACACTAAAATTAGAGACCTTTATAATCCAAAGTATTCTATCTTCTATGCTCTTCACAAAAATCACACAAAGCTTGTAAGGTATTTTATGGTCTTAGTTAATCCACATGGTATTTATATAATGAATTTTTTAAAACCTAAATATAATAACATAATAATTGCTTTCAAACGATACCACGAGGTCTTAGGGGTTAGTTATTTATTGTTGATTGATTTTGTTTTTTAAATGTGGAGCTGGACTGAAGAAGACTTTATCTGAATTCTAATTGTTTTTTGAGAATGTGCTTCATATTTTGAGAGATTTTTGAAGTAACTCATTCAAATATTTCAAATAAATTAGTTTTGGAGAAGTTCTTAAAATTATGTTTTTTTTTTGAAAAAGATTTAATTTTAATAAATATCGGGTGTTTTTTTTTAGAGTGATAGAACTTTCGATAGGGGTAACTGTGTTTTGAAAGAAGCTAAAAGCTATGTTGTTTTGACATTTCTGTTCAGTAAGCATTCACAAATTATCATGGAAAGACTCACGCCGCAACAACGTTTACGAATTGTTGATATTTATTTTCAAAATCAGTGTTCTATTCGCCAAACTTATAGTGCACTTCGTGAAATTTATGGTTTGCATAATCGTCCATAATCATAATCGTCCTCTGAAAACAGAAGTTGACCTATTTTTTTTTAAATCTCCGAAAATTCTTCGTTTCTGAGTTCTGGGTGAGGGAATTTTCGTTGGGACATCCTGTATAAAGTTTTCATCGAAGATATCAACACTCACCATACTAGAGGAGGCTGAAATCCTTTTTAATCCACTGCGGTGCTGCTAAACACGTCAATGCATCAATCTCGAACACATTTTCATGCAAAACTGAGAGAGCTTTTATTAAATTATTAAAATTGCAACCCTCTAAGGGAGTCAAACTAGGCTTGCTCCTTAAATTGCATAAATTCGGATTTGGTTGGGGTAGTCGGTCAGCTTCAAGCAATATTCTTGTAATTTTAGTGGGAATGAACGTTAATAGTTAGACAGTGTTTTGTTTCAATTTGAATTTAGGGCTGTTTTAGTTAAATCGGATTCCGGGAGAATTGTGATTTTGTTGATAAAATAAGTGATGAAATGGATGAATAAGAGGAAATTAAACGATGTGCTAATATTGAGGGATTGATTATGAGCAATAACTCTAGCAAATGAATATCGAAAATAAATTTCACGACGTTTAGAGGGACGGCACCGAGGTGTCACAATTGGTGTTTCAGTGTCAATTATTAAAATAACTAAGAATGGTAAGCTGGATCGACTAAACGCAAACATTATTTTGTTGAGCTCGTCATTTTTTGCATTAGATTTCGTAATTTAATGTGAATTTAGCATCTTCAAACCTCCAGAACTTGTGAATTGAATATTGCTTATCGAATAGGCACCTCATTCCTCCGATGTGTTTCCAGCGGACTTTTCTTCCCTAAACTCAAATCACTACAAATAAATTAGCGTTTGTAGCGTGAAAATATCGGGAAGACATTTCTTCACTTGAATTAGCTTGCAAAAATATGTCTTGTATATATTTTTGCATACTCTGGATGGCGCTAGGGTATGATTAATAATCAATTACAGTATCTCTGTATATAGCGAATATAGATACTTGACAGATATGTGTTCGCTGGCATTCATTGCACGACATTGATTAAAACCAACAAGTTTGAAACGTGCAATTTGTCCCTGTGATCAACGAAACCTTATCGAGTTTGAGTATAGAGTTGTTATACAGATGTATGTTACACTGTCTCGATTTGTCGAACTTTCTATTGTCATAGCTCACATTCCTTATTAATCAACTCAGTACTTCCAGTCAGCCGTTTTCAGTTAAAAGAAGACCTAAAGGACAATTCGTAGCGCATACTAAGTAATTAAGTATCGCTCTTTCGTTAGTTTCAGTGTATTCTTTCGGAAATGGGCTATTTTGTAAGTTACACGATAACACTTAACGAATGATATGTATTTTGTGTTCCATTTTCTGAAATTGAACGAAATGCTCAGAATTATACTCTACAAATTATTTGATGAATCACATTTTCTAAACAGGCCAAACAGTAAAATTATCTTATACTTCCAAATTATCACATATGAACTCTGAGCATTCTTTTACCATTTCAAATTCCTTTCAGAATTTCTAGTTCTGAATTATTTTCCTTCATATTCAATTTTACGATTTTCAAATTGTGATAACGGTATAATAATTATTCTTTGAAGAATTTCTTACAAATTATGACAACCATTCACAAAAGTTCTGCTTCATTCAAATATAATCCGTCTAGAAAGTATCCGGAATTTATCATTTTTCATAATTTTAATATATTTCTTTTTTGTAACATTCGAAGACAAAAGTAATGTATAAAATAGGATATCTAGATAGTCGGCTATGGCCAAAGTCGGCAAATATTGTTGATTGTCAACAATTTATGAAAGAATGTCGCAACTGGAAAAATTAAAACAGGTACAATATTTATATAGAAAAGGTTTTTCGAAACGTTGAAAAATTGCAATTGTCTGAACTGGGAAAAAGTGTTGTATATGAGACAACAAAGAGGATAAAAATGGCATGGATATGAGGCATTGAGCAGTTTTAGGAAGACGGCGTAAGATTAAAGGAAACAATTTATATGCTGATTTGGAAATCAACGAAATATAAAAGTATGTCCGGAAACCGTCCATATGTCACTGAAAAGACAAGACTACAAAAGAAACGAAAGATAGGAATTTGTCAAGGTTTTCAAGAAGGTAATTTCAATAATGTCTTTAAATCTAATGAATGTTGTTTCCAATTTGGTGGAAATCCTATCAAAAACAACCTGTTACTGTTCAAATTTCCAAAATACCCACCAAAATAACGGTTTGGGGAGCAATATCTCAGCGTGATGCTACGCCTCTCTGTATAGTTGATGGTACCCTTAATAGTGAAAAGTATTGTGGCATTCTAAACGATTTTCTCCTTGAAGCGGTGCGTGCTTTATATCCAAAAGGGTGGCGTTTTCAGCAGGATTATGCATGATGCCTATACTCAAACTTGAATGCAAGAACACCAAATGACAACCATTTCATAGCCAGCAGCTTCACCAGATCTTAGTCCCATTGAAAATATATGGGGACCAATGAAGATTGAAGTTGAACGAGTAGCGCCACGAAATAAAAGATGATTTAATACAGTCAGTTTTACAGGCTGCCTTAACGACACCATATGGAGGAATAAACATCTGAACATAAAAACGAAGGCAAGAATTTATAAAGTTACCATAAGACCGATCATGACTTACACGGCTAAAACCAGACCAGATACTGCGAAGACAAGACGTATGCTGGAGACAGCGGAAATGAAGATTCTTCGTAAAATTTCCGGAAAAACATTGTATGACAGAGAAAGGTGTGATGAGATCAGAAAGCTGTGTGAAGTGGAAAAATCGGGGAGTGAATAAACAACAGAAAGGAAGAATGGAACGCACACATAGAAAGAATGGGGCAAGACAGAATGGTGAAGAAGGCAAGGGATAAATCAGCTATAGGAAGAAGAAGTATCGGGCGTCCCAAAAATAGATGGAGTGATAACTTACGCACCGAATAGAGACATCATCGAAGAAGAACAGGCTTCAAGCCTAAGTGGAAGATGGAAGAAGAAGAAGAAGAAGTTTTACAGTCCTGGACTACCAACACCGAAAATTACGGAAGCGATCTAGTTTCGGGTGTACCTCGACGTTTGGTCAAGTTAAATGGAGGTTGTATAAGTAAATGAGATGAATATTTTGTTATTATTTTCTAATTCAAGAATTATAAATATATATATATATATATATATATATATATACTAAATAAATACAATTGAGGTTTCTTCCAGATACGTTCTAGACGGACTATACAATATAATTCAATAATTTATATGCTTCGTCAACTGGAAATTCACATTCAATCCTTTAGGAATTCTTCAACAGTATATATTGTATCATCTAGGAGAATTTCTTTAAGACATTTCTTGAATTCTCCATTTCAATGCGTATATTTAATTATGTAATTTCAATTATAGTCATTTGTACCCCTCGTCTTAATTTTTAAGTTACAGTTTAAGTACAACGTAAGTTTTCCTTGCATAACATCAAGTTTGATCAAACTGATTCATAACCTCGACCCTGTCTGAAGTGGAATATGAATCAACCTAATAGGATGTAGTGGTAGAAGTTGAAGAACTAAAACTTTATCTCAAAAATTCTGGATTTATTGGGAGTAGAAATTGGTTCGTGCTGTTTTGCACACTGGTAACATAAGTTATCCAAATTAGTGCATTAGCATATACTGTTTGCAGTATGACGTCACAAGCTGGTGCCACGACAACTATAAGCGTCTTGGCATCAATTCAAAATTCAAATATAATGTAATTCTCCCAAATGTCAAGTATCCTCAAGAAATAAATATTTCAGGAAGGGTTAAATACTTCTAAATATTACACAACAGTTTTTCAAATTCAATTTTCATTCCTCCTAATGGAAAATTGTCACCTGGTTTTCTGGACATTTACGTTTAAATATATTTCCTTCGATAACCTGTTCATTATTGGTTATTCTAGTTATGTCCTTAATCGATATTTGTATGGAATAGTGGAAACATCGACATATAACCTGCCGTAACTACGTGTCTAAATTCTCGGTTCGGATTTCTTCCTGAATGAGAAATGGCCTGCTGCGTCTCCAAAACACAATATCGGCGATTTCTAAGACCCTCATTTGGAACTCGTATGAGCCAATAACGTTTGGGCTTCCAATGTTCTCCTAGTTAACCAATATCGTATTAATTCATTTTTTGATATACAGGTATTTTGAGAGGCGAGATTTTTTGAACAGAAGGTAAACCATTTCAGGAAAACTCGGCCATGTAAAAATTTAGAGAGACGAAGCCTATAAATTTGAAACCAATACCAGAAATTTCAAGCCCGGTTCCGTTGCTTCAGCTACTTCGATGAGCATATACATATGACTGATCCATTCTTTTGAGTTTTATTTTTTAATTATTGACTTTCATGAATTTCTTGAAGGATTCCAATATGTATTTAAATATTGAGCTTGTATGAAGAACTCAAGCAAAATATAGCAGAAATAGGAAATTGTCGATATCCGTGAATGTGCAAAAATATAGAGCAATAAAAACTTTACCAAAGGGCAATCTACAAGTTGACTTGCAAAGATTGCCCTAGTATACATTAGACAGACTGGTCGATCATTCAAGAAACGTGTCCAAGAACACCAAAGGGGTTATATATCCGATTCTGTACATTCGACATATGCTAATCATCTTAAGGAATTCAGGCATAATTTTAACAATAATTATGAAATTATTCACGTTGGAAGCAAAAGTTCTAGATTAACACTTTTAGAATTTCTTGAAATCAACAGTCATAATGCCCGTAAAATCCTTTTGTACGAACAAACAGATCTTTCCTCAATGGCATTTTTAGCGGCAAACTCCAATAAACACCTATAGTTTTTATGACTTGTGCTTCCATTGTTTGGTCACGTGCCTAACAATGTATTTAAAAGCGGTTACACTGAATACCATTATGTAGTAGTACAAACATTTTTGTGGAAATAAATAACTGTCTCATATATATTTTTTGATTAAAATGAGTTTCCACCAAGTAAAGACCGAATGAATCAAATATACCTAAGACTCCCCAACTTGTATTATGGGTTGCATATCCTCTAATGGTTATGACTTAACTACTTGTTTTATTTTTCGGACCAGAAAACAAGTGAAGACTGTATGCTGGTGAACACTCTGTGGTCGAAATTCTAACCTTATTCTTGAAGGATATAAATACAGCCTCTTTTTTCTCTTCTCTTCCTTTCTCTTCTTATCTCTCTCAAGTTTGCTCTGATAACCATTACCTCCTAGAAACCTTTGTTTGTAGGAGGTATTGTAATACAACCTATTGATTCTCGCTAATCTCGCTATAGGAAAATTTAGAATGGTGCTTCAAGCTAGAATGTGCATTCTAAGTGTGTCAATTCAAGATAGACATTACTCAAGTATTTGTTGTTTTAGTTTCATTCAAGGTGAACGGGTAATTCAAGCCAGAAATTACCAAGGCATACGTGCCAAAATGAATCCAGTGTACAACAACGAATTGACATTCAAAAAGCGGCGCCACGTATATTCATCAGTATATGGCGAACCATGTGAAAACAAATAAACGTGTTAACTGTTACTTGTGTTTATTCACCACCCAGCACCTGTGTGAGGTAGATAGATCTGCGAATTATTTGCTTAAGTGTTGAGAAAACTTCTTAATATTTCCCCATCAACGTCCATAATAACATATCTATGTGAATCTGAAATTTTCGATATATTTAATAATAATAACATTTATTCGCCTCAGATCCAAGTATAACTTGTAGAGGGGAGATGATCTCAGCTTTTCTTTAGCTATCTTGTATCTTCTCACCATACCATTGTCGGTCTGTTGCGTATTGTAAGCAGAATGCAAAAAATACAGCCTCTGATGATTTTTAAGAACTAAAGTTATTGAGTTTGTGACGTGAAGCTCTCAAAAATTCATTATCCTCACCTCACGATAATGCTGAGCAAAGTACAAAAGAACTGACCCAAGATAAGGTACGAAAAATATTCCGCTCTCAAATATGCGCGTCCAACCTCAAAAACATCGATTTATCTTTGGGTGAAGATGACGTATCTACTTTTGAAGATTTCTTCATGATACCCTTCTTTGAAGGGATCCTGATTTTTTTCTTCTATTCAATCATCAGATTTTGTGCCACCACCTGTTATCTGACTTTCCAAATATATCTCGTTATCTCGTTTCGCGTGAAACAGGCTGAAGTAACACTCTACACTGGACTATCTGAAATTTTTCTTCACCCTCGAGCTCTTTCACTGTATAGGCTGCAGACATCTTCAGAAGAAAAATATTTAGGTTCTTCCAAACCCAATATCACCAACTTATTTTTTCTTGGTGCCTTCTCCAGAAACTCCAACCTGTCCGAGTTTCAACCTCTAATTCATTGATTCTGTGGTTGAACGTCTCAATGTTTAACAGCAGTTTACTTTTCGAAGCCTGAATAGTAGACTTGATCTTCCTTCTGTTTTTATAATTTTCTCTCTCAACACTTCCACCACCATATCCAATTCGCTCTCAATTATTCATTCAATTTTTCAACTTTCAGTGTTTCTTATGGACCCCTTCATATCTAGCCTGTCTTACTCCCATCAACCGATAGAAACATACGGTTGAGATTGCTGTATCATTTAACTTATTCTGATCGTAATTTAATGTGAAAAAAAGCAATATTTGGTAAAAACGGTAAAATACTCATTAATAAGATCCAAATATTCAAAAACGTATCTTAAGTGTCCGATATTACTCTGAGGACTCTAGTACTAAATAAAAGCTAAATATTCACTCTCCCTGCAAACCATTGTACGACTGTGAAACGACCGTACAATTAAAATAATGAAAAGAGGCTTTTTCTTGATAGAAAGAACATTACAAAATTTTAAATATCATACAGATTTATTCCTCGTACAAATTTTAATTTCAAAAAAAATTTTATTCAAAAACTTTTAGAATTAAATATCTTAGAAATCCTGTTTCAATTTAGAAGATATTTGAAATTAACACTCATTACACAGTACCAAAGCGAATAAAAGAATTCAAAGAAATTTAAATTAAAATTACTAAATAAATACTTGAAGGATACAAAATCTTGTTTCGTACCTTGTTTTATGAAAACCAAATCCCTTTCCAAAAATGCAGAACGTAACCTCAAGGACTTCTTCAAAAACAACTTGCTCAAGACAAGTTCCTTCAAAAAAATTCCTAAAATATGCAGAACATCTTAAAATAGCAATTTAGAGTCACACAACGTAAAATTCACCAGCCCTACTTGATATTCAAAAAATAAAAATAATTAAAAAAAAATATCTTTCCAGACAAGCGAATGTATTCATCTGAACAAAACACCAAAATGAAATATTTTTTTTTTAGAGTGATAGATCATTCGATAGGGATAACTGTGATTTGACAGAAGGTAGAAGAAGCCTTGTTGTTTTGACATTTCTGTTCAGTAAGCATTGACAAATTATCATGTAAAGACTCACGCCACAATAACGTTTACAAATTTTTGAAATTAATTTTCAAAATCAGTGTTCTATTCGCCAAACTTATAGAGCACTTCATGAAATTTATGGTTTACAAAATCGTCCATCAGAGCAGCTTATTCGTCGAACTATCGATAGATTTCGGACAACATTTTCTCTACTCAATGCAACAACAACAACAAGACAAAGAACTGTATGTACAAAAGAAAATATCGCTGCTGTAAGTCATGGTGTTAATGATGATCCAGATTTGTCTATTCGTCGACGTTCACAACAAGTTGGACTCTGTGCATCCACCACATGGAAAATTTTGCGTGAAGATCTTGGTCTACACGCATACAAGATCCAACTGGTTCAAGAACTAAAGCCACTTGACCATAATAAGCATCGTTTGTTTGCTGATTGGGCCCTAGAACAGCTAAAAGTTGATCCACTGTTTTATCGTAAAATTGTGTTTAGTGATGAAGCTCATTTCTGGTTGAACGACTATGTAAACAAGCAAAATTGCCCCATATGGAGTAAAAACAATCCTCAAGAAGTTCTGCAGGTTGGAACCTGCAGATTTTTCAGGATGCAATAGATTGCATCCTGAAAAATGCACTGTATGGTGTGCTTTACACGCTGGAGGTATCATCGGTCCATATTTCTTGAAAAACGATGCTGGAGCTAATGTTACAGTGAATGGTGCTCGTTACAGATCGATGATCAATGATTATTTGTTTCAAAATTTGAATGGGAGTGTTTTGGTTCCAACAAGATGGTGCTACGCCTCATGCTGCTACCATAACAATTGATTTATTGAAAGAAAGATTTGGGGATAATACTATTACGAGAAATGGTCCAATTAATTGGCCTCCCAGATCATGCGACATAACTCCACTGGGTTATTTTCTTTGGGGTTATATCAATTCATTGGTTTATGCTGATAAATCAGAAACAATAAACGCTTTGGAAACCAACATAACTCGTGTTATTGATGAGATAAGGCCTGAATTCCTCGAAAATGTGGTCCAAAATTGGTCTGGTCGAATGCGGTTCATCAGAACTAGTCGTGATGGACATATGCCGGAAATTATTTCCAAAACATAAATGTCATAAAATGATCTTTCAAATAAAAAAAAATTGGCTTTAATCTAAATTTAAATATGTTTTATTTCAATCTTATGTTCTATCACTCTAAAAAAAACACCCTATATGTATTCTATGCTCCTCACAATAATTACTCAAAGCTTGTAAGGTATTTTATGGACCCCTTTAAAATGAAATGATAATATGTATAATTGTGAACCAAAATATATGTTTATGTTATATACAATAAAATAGTAAACAGAGGTTTTTTCTCGATAGAAGAATTATAACAAAATTTTTAATATCGTATAGATTTATTCTGTTAACCTCCTACAAATTTAAATTCGAAAAAAAATTATTAACATTTTTTTAAAATTACATTACACAGTACCAAGAGGAAATAAAAGAATTCAAAAAAATATAAATTATTAATCAAAATTAGTAAATCAATACTTGAAGGATACAAAATTTTGTTTCCTAACTTGTTTTATGAAAACCAAATCTCTTTCCAAAAATACAAAAGATCACCTCAAGAACTTCTTACAAAAACAACTTGTTCAAAATAATTTTCTTTAAAAAAATTCCTTAAACATGCAGAACATCTTCAAAAAGCAATTTAGAGTCACAAAATAGAAAACTGTTCAGACCTAGTTCATATTTAAAATATAAAAATAATTAACAAAAAATATCTTACCAGACAAACTGAATGTATTAATCTGAACAAAACACTAGAATGAAGTGAGGTTTAAATAATCCTACGTATTCTATTTTCTTCACAGAAATAACACAAAGTTTATAAGGTATTTCATTGACTCCTTTGAAACTAAATGATAATATGTATAAGTCTTAAGCAAAATATATAATTATTATATAAACAATAAAATGATGAAAAGGGGTTTTTTCTTGATAGAAGGATTATTACAAAATTTTAAATATCATACAGATTTACTCTCGCAACCTCCTACAAATTTTAATTAAAAAAATTCTCATCCGAAAACTTGTAGAATTGAATTAAATAAATATCTTAGAAACACTTTTTCAATTCAGAAGATATTAAGAGTGAACACTCATTACACAGTACCAAAAAGGAATAAAAGAATTTAAAGAACTCTAAATTATTATTTGAAATTACTAAATAAATACTTGAAGGATACAAAATTTTGTCCGTTCCTTGTTTTATGAAAACCAAATCCCTTTCCAAAAATGCAAAACATAACCTCAAGAACTTCTTCAAAAACAGCTTGCTCAAAATAAGTTCCTTCAAAAAAATTTCCTACTTCATATTTAAAAAATATGTGCCCACATTTCATAACATTTGCATTCTTGTTATCACTCTTTTGTACCTTGAACCTGCTTTGAATACTCTGTACCTTTTGTTGAATTTTCAGCTATCTGAAGATGGGATAATACCTCCAAACAACAGTCATAAAAAATTTTTGATAATTGAATATAATAATAACTAAAAAATTGTTTTGAAATAATTTTTCCAAATTCTGTACTTTCCTGAGGAAACCTCGTATATTCTGCTAACGATATGTCGATATGAAATGATTAATGAATGTGCAATCATAGTTCAATCATCGAATTCAATCTCACATCAAGATTGATGGTTACATGACAGTTTTATGAAACTATCCGTCCGTGCTATTTGGATATGTCTCTGGAACAGAGTTTCTTCAGGAGTGTTTTTTTTTTAGATGATATGGAGCGAACTTTCCCGCACTGCCGTGTTTCCGAAAAAAAATACAAGTGAAATAATAGGAACAACGTATTTATACAGAAATGACGAAACACCTGAGGTGTGCTTTTGAGGGAAACATATTTCAGTGTAGTTTTGAACGTCCTTCATTCCTTCCATTCAGAAGGGACGATTATTTCATTAGGAAGGATGGGTCAAGTTGAATGTCATTTGGAAAGTATCAGTGGTAGATGTTCAGGTACAAATTTCCAACTGTTTCCACTGCGCTTTTCCAAACTACAGTGTCCGATGAAAGAACAACATATCCGGATGTCTTTGAATCGTGTTGGCCTTTACTTGATAGAAATCTACGCTTCAATTAAATAATACACATACAGAGTGTCCCAGAAATCGACGTCAAGTCGTAATCGGGTAACAGGCTGTCATAGTAGTAATCAGAAAAATATTCAAAAAAATCTGAGTCGGGTACGTTTCAAATTATATTGTATTTTTTATTAGAGAAAATGCACACTCTGTGATGATTTTTGAACTCCTGTTGCAACAATTTTTTACTTTCTTCAAATTTTATTTCCCCTATGTTATCCCGAATAGTACTTTTGTGATCTTCAATTCAAAGCCAATTATGCTCCAGCTGGAAATATAATGTCACTTTTTGCCGAACCAAGTATTCAAAATTAATATTTCGCACAACTTTAACTGACTTTACTGAAAAAAAACCTATACTACATCAGTTAGGTAAATTACTTTCAGAGTTAGTGCATTTATGAGGTATTTTGAAACGGTTTAACACTTAGTACATCATTTTTCAGATCGGTCCAAAAAAGGGTCTTTCTGAAAGAAACACAGTTTCGAACAATTTCTTCGAACTTTCTAAAAATGATACTATTGATACTTTAAGAATCTGGTGTGAATGAGATGGGTGAGTCCTTCCATAAAGTGTGAGTGAGACAGATAGTAACGCCACTATAAGGTATTAGCACACGTAAACGCAATACAGATCAGTACGCTATGCCCCTTGGTCTACTGCGCATCTTTCTGTATTTGATCGTGTTATTTGTGTACTTACTACTTTTGGCTTCGTTTATTAGATTTTTTTGCTTGTGATTTGGATAGTTTTGATCTCTTTACGACGAACTTTGATTTTACCTGAACTATTCTGTGACTGTGTATTGCCATCATGTCTATGTATACTACACAGGAATATGCCAACATATACCTTATTTATGGGGAATGCAGATGTAACGCTATCGCATCTTCGAGAATGTATCGCGAAGATGTCGTGCATGAATTGCGGCTGAAGGAGGCCATGTTTTGTGAGTTTATTAAATCTTGTCATATAACGAAACTGAATTTCTTTAAGGAAAACCTGTGTAGCATTTTAGAATCCTTATTGAATGTGCTACTTTTTGAAATAACTTGCCAAACTGATATTGTACATTTTTTTTTCAGTACAGTTAATTGAAGTTGGACGAACTTTTAATTTTGAATACTTGGTTTGGCAAAAAGTAATATTATTTTTCAAGCTGGAGCTTAGAATTGAAGACCACAGGTTACAGAAGCACTATCCGGCATAATATAGTAAAAATAATTTTTTTTTCCCGATTAGAAGAGTTTCAGCAGCGTAACGTTCACCATTTAGATAACATCATCTTTTCCAAATACTTTTTCTCTTTATGTTGTAATAATAAACAATAGATTTTTTTTTCATTTTCAGTAGTTTTTGTTTTATCAAAGTAATAAATACCCGATAGGCTTTTTGGTCGTGTTTCACTGAGGAAACCTAGAAAACTAATAATCGTAAATTAGTAAAATTTTATATTTATACTCTCAGATAGTGTCACTAGTAAATGAGATAATTAGATTACTCAAATTATGAACAAATCACCCCGATACTGAGAATAAATTGAAAACCCCTCGTAGGTTCATTAAGATTCTTCAAAAGTCCTCCAGGATTTATTCAAGAACAACAAATTCTTTGTAGATAATAATTCGGTGATAAGTAATATACATTGTGTTACTGAACTGTTTCAGTCGTTACTATTCGGTTGTTGATCATAATTAAAACAAGTTGTAGAAATTACCATGTTTTACTACCAATAAATTGATATTTCCCACATTTAATTGTGACTCGAGTTTCGGGAATGAACTAACCCATCTTCAGACAACTGATGGAATAGTTAATTCCATCATAAACATAGTAATTTCTACAACTTGTTTTAATATATTGGATTGTTCGGAAAGTAATTTCGTATTTTTTTGGAAAATGGAAGACAATTTAGGTATAACGAATAAGTATTTCATTAAATTATATATTGACCATTCTGGTCCAACACCTTTTGCCATATTTCTGGTAGTAGCATGCTTCCACGCTCATAAAAATGTTTGCTTGCAAAAACCTTATCCAGGTGATTTTTGACCTGTTCATTTGAAGAAAAGGTTTTACCGACCTAAAAATGTTGCAATGACCATCACAAGTAATAATCCGAAGGCGCCGGATCTGGAAAATATGGTGGGTGTGGCAATGTATCCCATTCAAGCTCTAAAAGCTTTTGGCGAGTGACCAAACTTGTATGAGGTCTCGCATTATCTTGGTGGAACACTACACCTTTTCTGTTGATTAATTCTGGACTTTACTGTTGAAATACATCATTTAGTTTGCTCAGCTGATGACAGTAGACTTCCGAATTAATAGTTGAGTTATACGGTTAGAGCTAAAAAAAAACGATTCCTTTAAAATCCCACCAAACAGACAAAGGGTATCACCCTTTCTTTAAGGATATTGGTCTTTGAAATGCTTTGATCCGGTTCTTATATTTTGCTCCATGATCTTTTGCGTTTGACATTGTTACATACTACCCATTTTTCGTCCCCAGTAATGATGCGCTTCAAAAATTGAACATTTTCGTGGCGTCTGAGAAGCGAATCACAGACGTCAACGCGATGACACAAATTTCTCTGTGACAACATAGGGAACCCATATATCGAGCTTCGAAGTTAAACAGCCTTTCAAGAGGTCATAAACAATTGAATTCGATAATTTTAACCTCTCACCTATCTCACGTGTTGTTATTTGCCGATTTGCATCTACTAATGCCTTTATCGTGTCTTCATAAGCTTCGACCGACCTGCCGGAAAGTGGTGCATTTTCGACATCAAAATTGCCGAACCAGAATTGTGCGAACCAGTTCTAGCACGGGCGTAATGTCAACACATCTTCTCCATACACGTCGGTTAATTTGTTTCTGGCTTGAACATTATTTTTACCTTTTCTATAGTAACAGAGTAAAATATAACAAAAATGCTGCTTATTGCTCTCCATATTTAAAAGGGCACCAACTTAAAACTACTGCGTAAAATTAATTGAAGTTTTTCACACACAAGCCTTGCTATATCAGCTCTCAAAATATATAATGATTATGCGGCTTAAGTGTGAAGTTGGGATCGAAAAAATACAATTAAATCTTCCGTCGGAAAAAACCAAATTGCTTTCCGAACAATCTTATATAATATAACAATAATGCAGACCATACAAAATATAACAATACATATTTCCGTGAGGAAGAGATAAACCATTAAGTAAAATACCCAGTGATTTCCTAGCACTACCATGTTTCATAAAGGTGCCATACAAGTATCAATATTTGCCCACCGTGTACCGACCAAAGCTCATTCTGTGTGCGTAAACATATCGGCCATTGTTCCAGGCCAGAAAATTACTCCGGAGGTGTACGAACCGCACACATAGTGTTTAACATGCAACTCAAGTATTCCCGAATAAATTCCGGCGTAAAATCCGAATCCCGGAAACTTGATTTAGAAGTATTAAATGGTTTCGAACACAAAAAGTGTTGCGCAAAGCTGCGTTCTCCCCGGAGACAACTTTTAGCATGTTTCGGAATTACTTTACGTGTCAAATAAATAAATCCAATTGACCTGACTTTGCAGTGCGAAGTTGCGCCTCGCAGAGACATATATAATTTAATTTTCGCGAGTCCGGACCGCGGCATGTTCATTTCGTCAAATTGACCCTTCAATGGACGACGGTCGAAAAACTGAGCATAAAATTCATTACTTTCGGGCTCCGGACCGGAATTGAATTAAAGCATGCGTTTCCGATCCCCTGAGGTACCCAAGTGAGTAATGAGATGGCGAAGTGTGTCAAAAATACGCTCTTATTGAAATGGACGAGGCCTAACCCTGCAGATTTTGCATGAAGGTATCCCGTGAAGACCATGACAAACTTGAGAACAATGTTGATCGGAAAAATTTCTATGATGAAAGTAAGTTCCAATAAGAACTTTCATTTTGACATTGAAAAAAACGAATAAATGTTACGAGAAATCAATGGATGTTTATTTAATTTCAAACAAGAAAATATGCCATTAGCATTTTTAAGGTTACATAATAATAGCTGGAACTAATTCACCAGAACCTCTACAGATTTTAATCTAAATAAATCCCATAAAATCATTTAGAATTAATATAAGAAAAACAAATGTTAACTTGCGCTATTTTATTGATTTACACGACAATTTTTTCGTCATACAATGACTTCATCAGGTGAATATTAAAACTGAGGTATACAATGCAAATACACAGCTCTGGCACAAGAAATAGAGGGGTGGAAAGAGATGGTTTACAATCAATGAAAAATATTAAATATATTTGATCGTTCAATAAAATTTGTCTTTTATTATATCTATTGATCTCTGAAGTTTCTAACAGATTTAGTTTCTGACTTTTGTTTTCTATATGTAATGTTTCATAGTTCATATTGAAATTATCACTCTAATAAATGGTTGACATAAGTTGAATTTGGTTTATTATTAATAAAACATTTTTCATGTTCTCGTATCCTTGTTTGGAAGAACCTGTCTCTCTGTCTCACATATACACATGGGCATGTTAACATGTTAACTTGCAAAATCTTGATTTTTTGTTTTAAGGAATGACGTCTTTATTATTTTTTAATAAGCTGCCTAAAGAATTAATGGTGTTAAAAGAGATAATGGTTTAAAACCATTAATTCTTTAGGCGGCTTAATAAAAATAATAAAGACGTCATTCCTTAAAACAAAAGATCAGGACTTTACAAGTTAACATGTAGTGATTGCCCATGTGTATATGTGTATTATTATATGTATTATTTTTTATTAAGCTGCCTAAAGAATTAATGGTGTTAAAAGAGATAATGGTTTAAAACCATTAATTCTTTAGGTAGCTTAATAAAAAATAATACAGACGTCATTCCTAAAAACAAAAAAATCAGGAGTTTACCAGTTAACATGTAGTGATTGCCCATGTGTATATGTGGGACAGACCGTTCATTCCAAACAAGGATACGAGAACATGAAAAATGTTATATTAATAATAAACCAAATTCAACTTATGTCAACCATTTATTAGAGACTGGTCATAATTTCAATATGAACTATGAAGTATTATATATCGAAAACAAAAGTCAGAAACTGAATCTGTTAGAAACTTTAGAGATCAATAGATATAATAATAGACAAATTTTATTGAATGATCAAATAGATTTAAACACTACTTAATATTTTTCATCGATTGTAAACCATCTCTTTCCACCCCTCTATTTTTTGTACCAGAGCTGTGTATTTAAGGTCATATTTTGCATTGTATACCTCAGTTTTAATACTCACCTGATGAAGTCATGGTATGACGAAACAATTGTCGTGTAAATCAATAAAATAGTGAAAGTTAACATTTGTTCTTCTCATATTGAAGATTAATTTCTGTCAAGTAAAGACCGAGACAATAAAAAATTTAGAATTAAATTTTAAGAAATGTCCTAAATCCACTGCATCACTTTATAGACATATATATATTATCATCAAATGTGGTGGAAATTGACTAATGAAGAATCAAGAGAAATATAGGATAATGATAAAATTATTCAGACATCGCCTTATACATATATGTTTCGATTAGATATTAAGGAATCACAAATTCCTTCACCAAAAAATGTTGATCATATAATTCAAAAAATGCCTTTTTTATTTTCCTTTTTTAAAGGATATATAGCACACTCTCCAAAGAAAGAACCTGAAACATTCTGACCCAAAATCTCATCAGTAAGGAGTTATTTGAGTGAACAAAATAATCATTTAAAACAATATAACAATACCTTTTTCAACACAACACGTTCCTGCAAAAACTAATCAATTTTAGGGTAGGCATGGCCTAAACAAAAATTAGGTTATATCACAGAAATATACAATGAAAGAAGATACGACTTAGACTCTACATTAGATAATTGCCACGTGCATGTGATGTAATACAGAGAAATTTCTCAATTAATAAAGTATATAAATCAAAAATTACTACGAAGAAGTATTTGCATATTACAGAATAATAGCTGGAATTAATTCACCAGGACCTCTGTAGATTTTAATCTAAATAAATCTCATGAAAACATTTGGAATTAAATTTTAAAACATTTCCTAAATACACTGTATCACTTTATAGACATATATATTATCATCACATGTCTTTTTTGAATTATATGTTGAACATTTTTGGCGAAGGAATTTGTGATTCTTTGATATCCAATCGAAACATATATATATATATATATATATATATATATATATATATATAAATTGTAGTTTAATAAGAGTCCCAGGTATATTATTTGAATTGAATAAGGGTTTGACGACTCAAAGGTGGAGAATAAGTTAATGAATACTATTTATTCTTTGCCAAGCTTTCGCATCTTTATTTAATGCATCCTCAGGGCTTCTATAAAAGGTACAATAATAATAACAGACAATAAAAATTATTGCTGAATGTCGATTATTTGAAAAATCTAACATTCGGTAAGTTTTGGAACAAAACGAAAATAATTTTTATTGTCTGTTATTATTATTGTACCTTTTATAGAAGCCCTGAGGATGCATTAAATAAAGATGCGAAAGCTTGGCAAAGAATAAATAGTATTCATTAACTTATTCTCCACCTTTGAGTCGTCAAACCCTTATTCAATTCAAAAAAAATATATATATATATATATATATATGTATAAGGTGATGTCTAAATAATTTCATCATTATTTTGTATTTCCTTTGATTCTTTATTCGTTAATTTCCACCACATGTGATGATAATGATGTCTTTAAAGTGATACAGTGTATTTAGGACATGTTTTAAAATTTAATTCTTAATGTTTTCATGAGTATTATTTAGATTTAAATCTGTAGAGGTTCTGGTGAATTCATTCCAGCTATTATTCTGTAATATGCAAATATTAGTTATTTTCAATTTATACATATTTAAGGTCTTGAATCGATTGTGGAGCATTAACACAGACCTTAATTTTCACGTGTCCCCAAAGAAACAAGTCTGAAGGTGCTAAATCACAAGGTATCGGCGGCCACTTGTAATAACCTCTTCGAAAATAACACGTCTTGGAAACTTTTCTTGCAAAATTGCGACTGTTTCGTTGCTTGTATGACATAAAGCGCCATATTATTGAAATTAAATGTCATCCACACCAATATCTTCCACGATTAATCATAGTTCGCTAGCACAATCCATTCACTAGAACAGTTGCACCAGCCTCGTTTTCGAATAAGTAAGGTCTCTTCACACCGCCAACCTAAAAACTGCCCCAAACTGTGACACCTTGAGGATGGAAAGGCTGTTCAACAAACATTCTTGGATTTTCCGAATCCAAAATGCGAAAATTCTGCTTGTTAACGTAGCCTCCGAGGTGAAATTAGATCATTAATGAGGAGTGTGAGCTATGGGAAGTTCTACAAATCGAGACAGTGAATTATTATTAATTATGATTGGTACACATCAGCCAAATTAATTTATTTGAATATGAATATGTTGATTATAATCATTACGGCATATTATGGTTTGACTTCAGCATGAGGAAAATTTTTCCGCGTTTGTAACATGAAAATATCGAGAATACATTTCTTTACTTGAATTAGCTGGCAAAGGAATGTCTTGTACGTATATTCGCATACTCTATATGGCGCTATTGTATGTTTCGTGCCGTAGGGTTTCTGTATATAGCGAATATAGGTACTTGACAGATTTATAGTCGCTGGCATTGACGAGAACGAACAAGTTCGAAACGTGCTCATGTCTGCAATTTGTCCCAGTGATCAGCAAAACCTTATCGAGTTTGTTCGAGTATAGAATTGTTACACGATTTGTAGAACTGTCTATTACTATAGCTCACACTCTTTATTATTGATATAGGCTAATACGGTTAACTGCAAGGCGAAATCCCGTCTTCACAGAATCCCTAATCAATAGCTCATTCCGGCAAGCTACCAGGACAGTTTCTGGTCAAACCATCCGGAATATGTTGCACAGTTTCAAGGGCAAGAAGATCCGCCATGCACCCTTGTTGTGTAGGGAGCACCGGGCTGTGAGATATTGGTTGAGTTAGAATCTTGAACATGAAAACTAGAACGAGCATAAATGAGTCCAGATTTCGTCTGTTAGGGTCTATTGGGGGAATGTTGGTGTTGCGAGAACAGGGTTAACGGTGTAATGAACATTTCATGATGCCAACAACTCTTTTCGGTGGCGGCTTAGTGTGCGTTTAGGTAGACATTAGTTTCAATGGGCACATAGATCTTATTATCTATCTGATGTTTTTTTAGAGTGATAGAACTTTCGATGGGGATAACAGAAGGTACAAGTAATGTCGTTTTGACATTTCTGTTCAGTTAGCATTGAAAAATTATCATGGAAAGATTCACGCCGTAACGTTTACAAATTGTTAAATTGTATTTTCAAAATCAGTGTTCTATTCGCCTAACTTATAGAGTACTTCGTGAAATTTATGGTTTACATAATCGTCCATCAGAGCAGCTTATTCGTCGAACTATCGATAAATGTCGGAAAACATTTTCTCTACTCAATGCAACAACAACAACATGACAAAAAACTGTACGTACAGAAGAAAATATCACTGCTGTAAGTCATAGTGTTAATGATGATGCAGATTTGTCTATTCGTCGACGTTCATAAAAAGTTTGACTGTGTGCTTCCACCATATAGAAAATTTTGCGTAAAGATCTCGGTGTACACCCATACAAGATCCAACTGGTTCAAAAACTAAAGCCACTTGACCATAATGAGTGTAGTTTATTTGATGATTGGGCTCTAGAACAGCTTGATCCACTTTTTTATCGTAAAATTGTGTTTAGTGATGAAGCTCATTTCTGGTTGGATAGCTATGTAATTGTCATTGATTTATGCTGATAAACCAGAAACAATAGACGCTTTGGAAGCCAACATAATTCGTGTTATTGATGAAAAAAGGCCTGAATTACTCGAAAAAGTGGTTCAAAATTGGTCTGGTCAAATGCGGTTTCTCAGAGCTAGTCGTGGTGGACATATGACGGAAATTATTTTTGAAACATAAATGTCATAAAATTGTCTTTCAAATAAAAAAAATTGGCAACGACCGAATAGAAATGTATGGCATTAACCAAATGGATTGACCCGCTGCCTCTTCAGACGAAAATTGTATTGAAAATGTCTGGTCTGCAATTACACCGCTTACCTGACGCACCATTGACATTACAATAATTCGTCAATGTTTTGACGGAAATTTGGCAAACACTTTCTCGAGCATTCATTGATAACCTCATTGATGTGTTATATAGTTTGTGGAATGTCTAATTCCAAAGATTCACGAGAAATCGTCAAACCTGGGTTTTCGTCGACACTACAGGCTACAGCAGCAATATTCTCAGGTGATTGACGCACACGGTTCCAATGATTTCACGATGACTCTAAATTGCTTTAGCTTTGCGAAATGTGACTTCAAAACTTTCACCAAGGAAACCTTGAAAACTAATCATCGTAAATTAGGGAAATTTTATATTTATACCCTCAGATAGTGTCATCAGTATATGATATAATTAGATTACTCAAATTATCAGCATATCACCCCGACACCGAGAATACTGGAACACCCTGGGTTATGAAGCGTTTGCGTATCTATGTTTATTATAATCATTGTTATTACACGACAAGAGCTGAGGCTATGCCTTCAAAGCTCAGAAACAAAAAAAATTGATACAGTACGTTAGTAATAAAGTAAAAAAAAACAATTACACGAAAAATATATACAAATTCAAGCATTCAAAGAGGTAACAAGTGGGTGAAATCCATGCGCATCAAATCTGTTCTTGAAGGCATTCACACTGGGAGTACAAACCATATCCACAGGCAATCCGTTCCGGGTTGAAAAAAATCTATTGGACAGGAAGTTTTGTCGCTGGATAGTCCCTTGTACATGTGTCCTCGTAAGTTATTAGTGCTGAGGGTGAAAAGGGATGATAGGTTGACACCAATCCATTATTGATAGCCCGGAAACTAAATATGAGATTACCTCTCTTGAAATGATGTTAAACCCAAAATACAGAGTCTCTCTTCATACACAGGATGATTGGGACCATAAGGAATGCAAGTTACTCAACGTTGTACCGCCTCCAACTACTTCATGTCAGCCTTTAGGATAGGGCACCAAGCAGGACCAGCAAATTCGAGGATGGGTCTTATATATAATTACTATTACTATAAGTCTTATTCAAGCTAGAACAGACAGTGGGAAACAACCACGAAAACATTTTGAGACCATAAATACGAGGCTTGTTACCATGGATGTTAACTTCTTAACATGAGAAGACCAGTTCAAGTCAGGTGTACGGTCAATCCTAGGTCATCATGTGAATCTGTTGTAGAAAGAAGTGAAGCCTCGGGTTCCGCTTGCCAATATGAAGAACCAGGCACTTGTCGAGGTTCAGTGAAAGCAATCAATCCTTGGACCAGTTAGGGAGAATATTCAGGTCCTCCTGGAACAGTTCATAATCAGAGATAGAGTTGTTAAAAAGCTTCGTGTCGTCCGCAAATTTTAAGCAAGGTGACCTCAAACTTCGGGCTAAATCGGCAGTGTAGACCAAGAAGAGGAGCGGACCCAGAACTGTCCCCTGAGGCCCACCGCTAGTCACAGGTCTAAAGAAAAACCGTTAAACACCTGAAAAGAGAAACTTCTTCCCTGAAGAAAGGCTTCAATCCACTGCAACAAATGTCCTCTGATTCCAAAATGCTCAAGCTTGCAGAGAAGGCGTCCATGAGGAACACGGTCGAAAGCAGTGGAGGTAGATGATATCAGTGGGAATGCCACAATCGAAAGCTTTGGTCCACTGATCTATTCTCTGCAGCAAGTTGGTAATGACAGAGCGACCAGGTAAAAATCCATGCTGATTGTCAGAAAGAATGTTTCTCTCCAATAAGAACTTGGTCATACCATTCGCTATCGAACGTTCACACACCTTCGAGGCAACGGAAGTCAAGCTTATAGGACGGTAGTTATTAGGGCACAGTTTATCACCGCTCTTGTATACAGGAGTCAGCAATTCCTGCAGCCAAGAAGAAGGCAACTGCCCAAATCGCAGTGAATATCGCTGCCAATGGTTCACATAACGAGATTGCACATCTTTTCAGAACTACAGCAGTAATACCGTAAGTTTATAGGACATTGTTGTCTTGAAATTAAACATTCTACAAAAAATGAACGATCCTTTATATACCAAACTCAGTCCTGTTTGAAAGTTTAACTGGTTAGAATGGCAATTGCAAAGAATTAACTAACTCTGACTTTATTTGGAAATTACGAGTATAAATCATTAATTTTCCGTCTCAGTAGTTTTTCACAGTAGATATGGCCATATTTCATTTTCAGCACACCAACCCCAGAAAATATATCAAACTATGAAATTACTGGAATCATAAACGACATGTTAGAGATATCGGGGATGGAATGAAAAACTTTTCCAGTTAAAAACTGTCATATAACTCCTTCAATGAATTCAGAATGACACCTATGACTGGATTTCCAGTTTTCGTCTGAGTGTCCGTCATAAAAAACTCATCCAAACGGGCAAACGATAGAAGTTTCGAACTTTTCACAAAGTTAATACCTGACGGCGTTTAATGAAAGCGGTCGTCATACAACACTAGTAACCTAGAGTCGTTAAGGCCTTTATTGATACAATAAGAAATTTTCCCTGTTCCCCTTATTGGTCGTTTCGGCTACAGGAAACTGGGTGATGATGCAATATGGAACCAATTTTTCTTTTATGGAGGTAGGTCAGAGATTTGTGGACTATGCGGTCTTCACGGAGGAATTTGGGAAATAAGTATAGATCTCGTCTTGGAAGATTTATACGAAAAACTTCTTCATTATTTTCAGTTTTGTGGAAACTAGACGTATTTTACTCATTCGAGCTACAAAATCATTAACCATATTTTTTATCACCTAATTGGTTCCTATTAATCCTTCAAATAATTATGATTATCAAGTTATTAAATATTCCGTAAATTGATTGTTGGATAATGACTCAAGTCTCTGAAGTTTTCTATCATAAAAGATCCTCCATTAATAGGTTTCATTTTGATATGAAAAGAACGAGTATATTTCAAGGGAAATCAATAGATGTTTATTTCATTGTGAAGAGGAAGGTATGCCATTAACAATAGATAGAAATATCAGCTAAACGGTCATTGCAGAACGGCATCTTTTTCATGAAATTTTCCATGACTAATTCGCACATTTGCGGCTGTATGTCCTGGGTAACTTTACGAATTCCTTCTTTAAGATCTTGAATCGATTGTGGAGTATTGGCTTAGACCTTAACTTTCGCGTAGCCCCATAATTAAGGTCCAATCACACACCGTATGCCAGTACGAGGGGTCCATACGACTTAACAGTGTACAAACCTTCAAATTTTTTGATTTTATTTTATAAGTTGATCGATATTTATATTCTGTTCTTGTTTGTTGAAATTTCTCTACAATCTTATGTTTTTGTTGGTAGTGTTCAACAGGTAACGTATCAGATTTAACCCCATGAATTTGTGTTTTATTTATTTATTCAGACACCCTACAAGCAATAATAAAGTAACATTGTTAACAAGTTACATGTTACGTGCAGGATATTACCTAACCTTACTCAATATTACAAATAAATAAAAACAAACAACAATGTCACATTTAAATAAAGTTTAAATCCTGATCCCGTAGTAAGATGTACCTGAGCTCACCAAAGTCAATATTGAATATATCAGCAACTATAATATATCATTGGACAGCATATCATTGCACACTTTGAGTATGTTAATGGAGAAAGCCTTCTGTTATCAATATGAAGGAGACCTTCTTCTTCCGTCTCCAAATTAGGCGAGGTCGCCTGTTCATTCTTCGTCCCCTTGCCAACTGTGCGTTCAGGTTTTCGTTCCATCTTTTCCTAGGCCCTACCTTTATCTCTGTGGCCTAGTGGGTATTTGTCACGTACTATTTTGACAATTCTTGAATCGCTCATTCTCTCTATGTGAGAGTTCCATTCAATCTTTCTTTTTAGTGCCCATTCATTGAAGTTTTCCGCTTTACAGGTTCTTCGTATGTTTTCACTCGTTTCCCTGTCGGGAAGTGTTTTTCCGGCAATCCTTTTAAGCACCCTCATTTCTGTTGTCTCTAGCAATCGTTTGGTTTTTGCAGTATCTGATCTTGTTTCCGCACAGCATGTCATAATAGGCCTGATCGTCGTTTTGTAGATTCTGGTTTTGGTTTCAGTTCTTGAATTTTAGTTGCGCCATATTGTGTCGTTTAAACAACCAGCTACGCTTGAGGCATCTGTTGTTTGCTCTCTCACCTCTTCTTCAACACCGCCGTATCCCGAAAGTCAAGGTAGTCAAGGTACCTGAATCTCATTTCCTGCTGAATAATTCTCCCTTCCACTTCAAGTTAGTATCTAATAGGCGTTTTCGATGTTGTCATACACTTGGTTTTAGCTGTAGATATTTTCATGTTTAATGTTTTCGCCATTCCAGTGAACTGATGTAAGAGTCTCCCAGCAACCAACACGCAGTATGTTTATTTCCTCTCATCCCATCTTGTAGTCCCGGAGTCTGCGTATCTTCCGTATAATCTCATCCGTTACTATGTTGAATAGGAGAGGACTTAAGGAATCTCCCTGTCGGATTCCATTACCTGCTGGTATTGGTTCAGTAAGTTCTCCCTCCACTTCTGCCTGGATTTGGTTAGCTGCATATATATTCTCTATGGTTTTGACTATACGGTATATGTCTTTTGTACAGAAGATGGATAACGTCCCGCAATTGTACTTTATCGAACGCCTTCTCTAAGTCTACGAAACACATATAAGCCGGTTTATTGTACTCTATGGATTTTTCTGTCTTTGGTCTTATCACAAGCACTGCATCAGTACAAGATCTTCCGGACCTGATTCCTTGTTTGTTAAGTTGTTTATCTTGTGTGTAATGACTTTAGTGACGAGTTTTAAGGTAGTGCTTAGTAGATTTATACCTCTATAATTTTCTGAGGATTTTTTGTCTCCTTTTTTGTACATGAGAATTGTGGTACTGGTGCGCCATTCATCTGGTATCCTTTGAATATTTAAAATCTCTTGTGTTACAATTGTAAGTTGTTGTGAGAGGCCTTGTCCACCATATTTCAATAACTCATTTGTAATTTCGTCTAGTCCAGCGCTTTTCCTGTTTTTAAGTTTTTTTGAGAGCTAGCTGTATATCAGAGATATCGATTGCAGTATATGAAGGAGACCAAATTCTTAACCCAACTTCGGGAACCCGAAACTTCCCATTGAAGTCACGATCACAGTATTTTGAATTATTTATAATGTTATACATAAATATCGCAGCCTAAGTACTTCTTCTAGTACACAATGATCAAGAAAAATGTATAATGATGCCATTTTTTTTAATATATACATAACGTTGGAAACGCTTATGAACTTTTTCAATTTCATAACTGTGGGCTATCAAAATATTGCGGAGATGTTGGAGACATACTCTGAATGCGATCTCATAAGAAAAATATAAAGTTCCAAACTTGAATTTTAATATCTTTGCTATAACGTGCAACAAATCCCAATACTTTGTATGCTTTATTCATGATGTAGTTCTAGTGACTAATAAAGTCAAAGTTGGCTTGAAATACCATTACCAAGTCTTTAACCTCCTTACACATTATATTCTTGTAACCTCCAATGTCATAGTCGCCAATAACTACATTAGCCTTTCGGGAAAAGGATACAATATAGCATATTTTTGGTATTAACAACCATACTGTTCTTCCTAAATCAGTTCAGGACCTAATTCGAATCACTCCAAAGAACAATGACATCATTCATATCATTAATGATTCTGAAAATGTCAAAGTCATCAGCAAAAAACAACCCCAAGCAGGTCATCAGATGTTATTAATAAAAATCAAAAACAAAAGAGGTCCCAATAAAGTACCTTGGGGCACACCAGAGGTAGCAATATACTGGTAAAACAAAACATTATTCAATCTTTACTGAATGTAAGTATGGAGTTATAAACAAAAATACCTTACTTGGGAATTCAAGGTCCCACAGTTTCTACAACAGGACATCATTCCTCTTGCAATGAAACAATCGGTATAAATGACACCAAGCAGCTGCTTGCCTGTAATTGCTTCTAATACATGTTCAGAGAACTCATATAGGTTACAGACTGTGGACATATCTTAAAGAACCCCATGTCGGTACTTTGTAATTTTGGCATATATGTAAGTAGGTATGGGCTTGAGAATAACTTTTTGAAATACTTTTACCAAGCTATTTAATAAGATGATGGTCCCATAATCGCGAATATCATCCCTCCTATCCCCCTTAAATACTGCTGTTACAATAGATGCTTTCAGCTTATCAGGAAGGCACCCCTGATTCAGGGCCAAATTAAAAATATGTATTATGATATTGAAATTTGGTGATTATAATAGCCTTTGAAACCTCAGAAGTCCTCTTTTACAGATGTACATGGTTTAAATTAGTAATAAGTTATATATTTTTGAAATATTAGTTTATGAAATGTTGATTAATTTGAAAAATGTTTGGTTTACTTAAGTACTGAGGGAGTTAGTGGAATTTATCCAATTTTTTTATGATTTCATTCTGCTATTCCGAACGGTGTAATATGAAAATGAACGAATGTAGCAACAAACAGGAATGATAATTTATCTAGAAATCTTGGTACGCGAATGCAACTCGTTGAAATATTTCCCAAATATCAGTGTTGTTGAATGGAGAATTTGAATATTTGCCAAACTGGCATTCATTGAAACCCTTGTACCATGACTTCATTACTGACGATGCAATTATTGCTCTGATGATTCATCCTTGTACAATTATAATTGCCAAAATGTATCGAAATTGCAAATAATTCTGACAGTTTCACATAATATCTCCAAAATATAAATGAAAATAATGAATTTTCCTAAGTCAACACCTCGAATGAAACATTGTGAAAATTTTCAGTGATTAGTGCAATTAATTTGGATGTATTGATATCTATCGGTTTTTCCAATATGAATGGTACAATTTGAAATGAATATAATGGCAACACTGTATATTATTTTTGACATTTTCCATGACATTCGTGTTCAGTAGTTTATGCCGTTTAATAATCTAAAGACACACAGTTAAATTATTTCATCAAACTCAGTGCTCATTTGTGGTATCTGTGAGAAATGTGATCATTTTATGACACATATTTTTATGTATCAAATATATCTCCCATAATTGTTCAAGTGTCGTATTTATTTAATTCCTGACCCCATATAGTCTAAAACAGTCCACTTATCTTTTATTCCTGACACCAGGTTTTCACATGTTACTCTCTATTTATATCGGGTGTTTTTTTAGAGTGATAGAACTTTAAATTGAAATAAAACACATATAAATAAGGATTGAAGTCAATTTTTTTTTATTTGAAAGATGATTATATGAAATTTATGTTTTAAAAATAATTTCCGGCATATGTGCACCACGACTAGCTCTGAGGAACCGCATTCGACCAGACCTATTTTGGACCACTTTTTCGAGTAATTCAGGCCTTATTTCATCAATAACACGAGTTATGTTGGCCTACAAAGCGTCTATGGTTTCTGGTTTATCAGCATAAACCAATGACTTGACATAACCCCAAAGTAAATAATCCAGTGGAATTATGTCGCATGATCTTGGAGGCCATTAATTGGACCATTTCTCGAAATAACGTTATCGCAAAATCTTTCTTTCAATAAATCAATTGTTATGGTTGCAGAATGAGGTGTAGCACCATCTTGTTGGAACCAAAACACTTCTGGGTCGATACCATTGAAATTTTGAAACAAATAATCATTGATCATCGATCTGTAACGAGCACCATTCACTGTAATATTAGATCCAGTATCGTTTTTGAAGAAATATGGACCGATGACGCCTCCAGCGTGTAAAGCACACCATACATATTTTTCAGGATGCAATGGAACCTGCAGAACTTCTTGAAGATTGTTTTCACTCCATAAACGGCAATTCCGCTTGTTTACATAGCCGTTCAACAAGGAATGAGCTAAACACAATTTTACGATAAAAAAGTGAATCAATTGCAATCTGTTTTAAGGCCCAATGAGCAAACGAACGAGGCTTATTATGTCAAGTGGCTTCAGTTCTTGAACCAGTTGGATCTTGTATGGGTGCAGACCAAGAACTTTTAGGCAAAATTTTCCATGTGGTGGATGCACAGAGTCCAACTTGTTGTGAACGTTGACGAATAGACAAATCTAGATCATCATTAATACTATGACTCACCGCAGCGATATTTTTTTCGTACGTACAGTTTTTTGTCTTGTTGTTGTTGTTGCATCGAGTAGAGAAAATATTGTCTGTAATCTATCGATATTTCGACGAATAAGCTGCTCTGATGGACGATTATGTCAACCATAAATTTCACGAAGTGCTCTATAAGTTTGGCGAATAGAACACTGATTCTGAAAATAAACTTCAATAATTTGTAAACCTTGTTGCGGCGTGAGTCTTTCCATGATAATTTGTAATGCTTACTAAACAGAAATGTCAAAACAACATGGCTTCTACCTTCTGTCAAATAACAGTTATCCCTATCGAAAGTTCTATCACTAAAAAAAACACCCGATATTTGTTATATCTAATAATAATCCCCAACACCAGGTCTTCACACACAGATTATTTATATTGGTTCTAACTTAAGGAATGCAATGCAACGTTGATTCCGATATTTTAATATATTGGCAATATTTCTAACCATCTCTCTAATCTCTGAGAATTCCGATTTCACTTAAATTACATTTGCGATAAACTAATTGCCAATTCGCACCGTTCTTTCGGGATATGTTGAGTCCCATGTTTATGATGATAATCCAACAACAACTGAGCAATTAAAATGAAAATTAAAAGTTCCATTGACGAAATACAGGCAAATTTATGCGAGAGTAATGAAAAATTGGGTGGACAGAATGCAGTACATACGGAGAAGTCGTGGTGGTCATTTGAATGAAGTTATTTTCTACACATAATGGTATAATGTAACTTCTTCTTGTTGTCTCATTGAATACTCGTAACTTGTGTTTTTTCAATTTTTACTTGTATTGGGAAACCTTTAGTTCGCCTAGACCGATTCTATGCATAAAAAATATTACTATACCACATCAACAGACAGTAGCTATAAGTAGCGTAAGTGTCAGTGTAAATGTTCACGTGAAAAAGTCAAATGAAAGCTGCAAAATTAAATTTGAGACGAAGAATATTGATGAAAATTGTGAAAATCGAAATGAAATATCGACCCATTATCAAGAAACTGTATTTGAAAAAATGAGCTGATTTGCGAAGATATGCTTGGCGATCAATGTCTTTTATGTGTAACCATGAAATATTTAATTGTAACCTTCAAAAGAGGTAAACTTTCCATTAAAGATGACCGATCGAGAATTCCAGTTTCTGTGTTCGTTCCGAAAATATCGATGCAGCTGAGGCACTTGATATCCTAAATGAAAAAGGAGATTGAGAACTGAGGACAATTTCTGCCAAATAGATGCCCAAATCTCTTAATCTTGTCCAAAATCATCGCGTTCGATCTATACCCTTTTTGGAAAAGATGCAGACTTCTTAAACTGTGATGTTACTATGGATAAAACCGAAGAGGCCTAGACTTCGTGTTCAAATATCTGCTGGAGATCTTGTGTCAGTTTTTTAGGATTGTCGTAGAGTAATCATGATTGATTATCTGAATAAGGATAGGAAAATACAAGGAATTACTATTTGACGTTACCTACTATTATATGAGAAAAAACTATGTAGAGAGGAAGTTATTCATTAAAAGTGTTTTGTTTTGCGGGACAATGCGCCTACATAGAAATCACATGTTGCCTTGTAATCAATTTTGTCATTCAATTCATTTGGTCTGGCTCCAGTCGTCATCTCTTTCCTCAACTAAAAAAAAGGTCGTGAATTTGTAAGGTGATAGAAGCTGTGGAACACTGGTTTGCAGAACAAGACAATAATTTGTCTTGGATAGGTTTAGATTTGTTACAGTTTCGTTGTAATAAATGTATGCGATTGAGAGGGAGGTTTGTAGAATAATAAAATATTTTGATTTTGAAATTTGTTTGCTTCTATAGTAGGCTAAATTTTTTTTAATACCTCGTATTATGGTTTTCAAATCGAGATAATATATTTCAATTATCTCTCCTACAGCGTGATTATTGATAATATTAAAAGGATTGTTGTAAATTGTACGTTGTACATATTCAAGAATCTCGAAAATAAATATGAACTTCTTTTCATTTGTTTAAATAATGACAAAATTCTCAAGTTACCACGAAGCGCGTAATTTTAACTAAGTGACATAAATCTCCACTGGTCCCCATTCAATATTTCCGAATCAATTTTATTTTATTCAAGGCTCCTTCAGCGTTCCTTTTCAAAACTGACGTCCACATGTCAGTCCAAATAACAAATCGCTCTATGCACTCAGGTAAACAATCATCCAAATGGAAACATGTAGTCGAAGCCTTTGAATTACCGACAACCGATAATTTCATTAAATATTCACACTCCTCGACGTACCAACGCAAATATTAGACATCATCAGTAGAGTCTGAACTACTTCCATTAAACTACAGACTGTCACATACCTGTAGTTAAAAGAAGAATCCACAATGATGTAAGCAGATATTCTGTCAGTTGCATTTCTCGACCAGTTAGTTCGTTTAATAGTTACACAATTCTTATTAATATGTTAATGATTTATTGGTTTACAGCATTAGAAGTTTCTATTTATTATGGATGTGTTTATTATTGAACAGTAGTTAGATCACTTGAGGTCAACAAGAAGCGGTAAACGCGCACAAGAACGGCATAACAATCCTATTCGTGGTGAAAATCGCACAGATTCGAAGGAGCCAACCGTCTTATGGGTGCGCAATCAAAATTCCTCACCTTTTTCGATTTGATCCGCTAGAGCAACTTCCGATAAAGTCGAAATGAAGCCACTTCCGCATAGACGACGCGGGAAACCTTCATACGTCCGTTCTGAAGTCGGAAACAGGAATGGAGCGCAGGAGAGAAATTTGAAGCACTAACGGTTGGTTATGCGGAGTCTGTCTCATTGGATTCTCGCACCTTCAGCTGCGCTATCGTCGATGCATCGAAGAGCTTCCTGTTTATGTTGGAAGGGAAGATGAATATTATTCTGATGCGTTCTGAGCATCCTGCGTCGAATGTTTTATTGCCATTTTCCAGGCTGAGCACGTAATGAGACACATCATCCAAATGGCTTGGTTTGCACTGCTATGAACGCGAATTACAGTGAATAGGTACAATAAATCAGGTGTATATTCAACAATGGGGCGTAAAATATTCAATTTCAAATTTATTTTTGTTAGCATAGACCAATGACTTATTATTTCCCAAAAGGGAAGTCAGTCCAATGGTAGACTGAGCCAAAAAAAAACGACTATTTCTTTTTAATGATACTGTGAGAATATCATTCATGATGATAAAAAAAATATCGTGAAAGTTTGAGCCCTTAATAATAGTATTAAGGGGTGTATCGTTACGACTCTTGGTTTTTTAACAGTAATCGCATTTTTTCACTCAAACCTCATCAATTATTAATCAGCTAAATTTGAGCGATGCGTATTTTCAAAGGAAATTAAATTCCTTACAAAAAAGCTCCCCTTGTAAATTAATGTAAAACTAGCCATTTGCTTGTTATCGTGCCTTAAACATTGATTAATTTTTTCAATTTTGCGTTTCGATTTTGCATTTTTGTAACTACCAGAAATATCAATATTTTCATGGTACAAAATACGTATTTTGAAGAAAATTTAATACTCTACAAAAAAAGTTTCTTATCATTTTTCATTAATTTCACTCCTTCCAAAGTTATTCGACGTTGAAGTTGAATTCAAAAGTAATTTATCGTTTTTTTCGCGTTACACATGATTTTTTCCACTTGATTGAAAAATTTATAACTCAAATATTGAAAGCAACTTTTTTCTGTTGGACCACTAAACTTTTTTCTATAAAATCATAATTTATTAATGTATTATTTTGCTTTTTAACCATCAGTTATATATATAAAATCATTTTTAATGTATTTAACTAACTCTAATAATACACGAGTCACGCTCGTTGGATGTCTAAGGCGATTTATTGTATAAAAATGTTTATTTTTCGAGCAGAGTTTAAGATGACAGCTCGTGAATTGAATAATCTTCGTCATATTTGTATTTTCATTGTTACAACTTATATGAAAGCTTGGTTTACTTCACCCTGGGCAACCTTGGCTCCAAATAATGATCTGACTTTGATGCAACCATTGATATTATATAAAAAAATTAACTTGACTGTATCGCAAGCTGCTCTCAAGAAAACAGTGAGACATTTATGGTATTTGAGTGATCAATTAGCCATAATGTCTCTATTTGATGATTCTATTGACCTGACAGTGAAGAAGAAAATGATTGAAAACCTGATAAATAAAAAATCTTCAAATACTAAAACCCGAAAATATGAAGTAGCAAGCGATTCAGATGAATTGCTAGAAAAAGATATCAGTGACTTCATTTCTGTCGAATCGCTCACCATATTCAAAGAATTTGATTTGCAGTATGATTTTATTGATGAAGGTATAAGCTATTGGCCCCATAATGATAGTTTTCGAGAGTGTAAGCAATTTTTCGGAAATTAGCTGTCGTCAATGATGTTGCTGAGCGTGGTGTATCATTAATTGAAGATTACAATAAGTGTCTCACTAAAAACGAAGAACAACTTCAATATTTGTTACTAGCCCTTAGTGAACATCGAAAAAAGTTTCCAAATTGTAATAAAAGTAATTTCATTGAGTAGTTATTTTTTCAATTGATCATTCTCCATGACTTGATAATAATTAAAGCAATATGAGCTTTTTTTGTGAAATATAAATTATAGATGAAAATGAATGATTTTTTATCTCTTTTATTACTTCTATTTGTTTTGACTTATTATTCAGTATTTTTCTGTAAATAAAACTCTGTCTCTACACAAATAAATAACTTATGATTAAGAAACCAAATTTTTTGTATTATAAGAATTAGTTGAATACATTAAAAATGATTTTATGTATATAACTAATCGTTAAAAAGCAAAATAATACATTAATAAATCATGATTTTATAGAAAAAAAATTAGTGGTCCAACAGAAAAAAGTTACTTTCAATATTTAAGTGATAAATTTTTCAATCAAGTGGAAAAAATCAAATGCAACGCGAAAAAAACGATAGATTACTTTTGACTTTAACTTCAATGTCGAATAACTTTGGAAGGAGTGGAATTACTGAAAAATGTTAAGAATCTTTTTTTGTAGAGTATTAAATTTCCTTAAAATATTGATATATCTGGTAGTTACAAAAATGCAAAATCGAAACGCCAAATTGAAAAAATTAATCAATGTTTTAAGGCACGATAACAAGCAAACGGCTTGTTTTACATTAATTTACAAAGAGAGCTTTTTTGTAGGGAATTTAGTTTCCTTTGAAAATATGCATCGCTCAAATTTTTCAGATTAATAATTGACGAGGTTTGAGTGAAAAAATGCGATTACTGTTAAAAAACCAAGAGTCGTAACGTTACACCCCTTAATACTATTATTAAGGGCTCAAACTTTCACGATAATTTTTTTCATCTTCATGAATGATATTTTCACAGTTTCATTAAAAAAAATTGTCGTTTTTTTTGGCCCAGTCTAAGTAACACACACCGTTTACTATATCAGCTTCTTCATTTCATTTTTGAAGAAAGCATCAAATTATTTCTCTTCTGAAAATGATTGTTTCAATTGTTTTGGCCATAATGACTTTGAAAATAAAATAAATTCCAGGAACATAAAATAAATTCTATAGTCTGTCTAGAAAGTATCCGGAAAGAAAGAACAAAGCTCAATTGTAATTATTTAATGAATTTTTTTTTATTCTTGAATAAGAAAATAAGAATAAAATATTCATCTCATTTACTTATACAACCATTTACCTGTGAACACTTGACTAAACGTCGAGGTACACCCGAAACTAGATCACCTTCATAATTTTCGGTGGTGTTAGTCCAGGACTGTAAAACTGACTGAATTAAATCATCTTTATTTCGTGGCGCTACTCGTTCAACTTCAATCTTCATTAGTCTCCTTATGTTTTTAATGGGAGTAAGATCTGGTGAAGCTGCTGGCCATGAAGTGGTTGTCACTTGGTGTTCTTGCATCCAAGCTTGAGTGTAGGTCGAAGTATCGCATCTTGCATTATCCTGGATATACAGCATGCACCGTTTCAAGGAGAAAATCGGTTAGAATGCCACAATACTTTTCACTATTAATGGTACCATCAACTATACCGAGAGGCTTAGAACCACGCTAGATAGTGCTACCCAAACCATTATTTTGGTGGAAAATTTGGAAATTTGAACGCTAACAGTTTTGATAAGATTTTTAAGTGATTTTCACCTAATTGGAAAAAACTTTGATCGGATATAAAGACATTTTTAAAATTATCTTCTTGAGAACAGTGACAAAATTCTATCTTTCGTTCCTTTTGTTAAGGTGGTTTCCTTGATATGTAGCCTTGTCTTTTCAGTGATATCCGGACGGTTTCTGGACGTACTTTTATATTTCGTTGATTTCCAAATCTGTTAGTCAATTTGCGAATTGCCAGACGCGGATTGTGTCGTCCAATAAAGTTGTTTCCTTTAATCTTACACGGTCTTCCTAAAAACGGGCTATGTCTCATATCCATGCCATTTTTTATCCTCTTTATTTTCTCATATACAGCACTTTTTCCCAGTTCAGTCAACTGCACTAATTTTTTAACGTTTCGAAAACCTTTGCGATACAAATATTCTACCTTTTTTTCTAGTTGCGACATTATTTCATAAATTGTATCCCTGTTAACAATCAAAAATATTTGACAAATAGCCATGCAACTTTAGCCATAGTCGACCATGTGCACAACCTATTGTATACATTACTTTTGTCTTAAAATTTTACAGAAAAGAAGTATATTAAAATTATGAAAAATAATGAATTCCGCATACTTTCTAGAAGGACTGTGATATAATGAAATAAATTCTAAATTATCAAAAGAAAACCACTGACTTCGTGACAGAAGATAAAATAATAAAAAGGTTTTTTTCTTTACTTGATAGAAGGTTTTTTCAATATCTTTAAGATCAAATAGATTAATTCTGTTTTGCCTCGAATGGTAATGTAGTCTAATCGCTAAGAGACCATTTGTGTTCTGTCGTTAGTTCGACATAACCCGTGGTCAGGTAATATAGTAGATACTTTTTATTAATTGTTTTTATTTTGCTAAGACGAAAGTGGGCTGATGATTATCGATATGTTTTTCAAATGTCTTTTTGAAGATATGCTAATAATATCTTCATATTGTTTTCTTGCTATCATACTGCATATTATTAATGACAAATAATCGCCATTAGTTGCTATTAGTTTTCTTAAATTCATTTCATGACAAAAATCTTTCGGAGGTGAAGGAATTGTTAATTAGCTATGTGTCATGCTATGATATGCTGCTAATTCATTTTGAATTGGATCAAACAAGTTTTTGGGGATTTATAAAAAACCTAAAAATTCTGTTCATTATTGATTCTAGTTATTGTTAAATCCAATGAATTTAAGTAGTTCAATTCTTATTTCCTTCGTGAACTCAGTATCTTTATGTAATGAATTTAGGTGGTGGTGAAAACCCTACTGGTACCTTTAAAGCGTGCGATTATGTTATCTGTACCTATAGACTATCTTGTGATTTCATTTATTTATATTTCAGCTAAAAGTGGCCTCAAGCGATTCCCTAAAATAGCCTTCTGTACTGCTTTAGAATTCACCATTAAAACTGAAAGAATTTTGATTTGAGCAAATTTTTAGGGAAGGAACGAGATCTGATTTTATTACGCGAATCACTTCATTATCGAATAGCATTCCTTCAATAAGAGCTATCACATCTTTAGATGGTACACTAGGAAACAAATTAACAGCATCCAGTGAGTGTAAGTTTGAATTGGAGTGTATTTCGATATTTTTAATGAAGTCAATGAATGCTACTAGATATTTAATTGAAAAATGAAGTTGAAAATCACACAAATTTCTTATGATATTTATAAGGCATTCCGAAAGTTGTAAAAAGAAACTACTGACATTCTATTTGAGGAAATCTTGTTAAGAAATGTGACTGTGGTACGTGGATGTTCATTGTAACTAGTTTATTTATATCTTTCTGTGTTTTAATGTTCGTTTAAATGTTGATTTCATTTTTCTTTTGAATACTTGGATTTTATCTCGGCGTTTTAAAATGTCATTTTTCGAGAAATTCTATTGCTTTTTAGATAAAATGTGATCGTTGTTTCATCTGATTCTGATCAGATTGTCCATTTTGATATGCTTTTTTTTTCAAATCAATTGCTATTTAATCTCCGATATTACCTAAATGGTTTATCAATTTTTTTTTTATTTTTGTACATTGAAATATATTATATCATTAATAGTAGAGTTTTTAGTCCTTATTCTGATTACATACCTAAAATTAAAATATGCGAAAATGACTAAATCATTTTTATTAGGTCTCCACCAATTATTCTGTAGTATATACTCAAAAACTATTGTTGGACAAACTGGAAGGTCCTTTAATACTAGAATAGAAGAACATACGCGCCCTTTCCCTAAAAATAAAATGGATTCTACGTATGCGGAACATCTAATAACAGTAAAACATAATTTTGATGAGCGAAAATAAGGGTCTGAAGCTAAACCTGTTAGAAAGTTTGGAAATAAACCGATTAAGAAATTCTGGGAATTTATTGAGAGCCCAAACCGAGTTATTTAATTCACCCCTATCGATGTTGTTACCAAAAGTAATAAGAAACTTCATTGTACCCTTATCTCAAAACAGAAACCATTCAAAATTGTATTATATGTTACCAAATTTTTGAGTTGATTATAGGCATTTTTGAGGAAGTTTCTATGAAACGAAACGCGTATTTTGCATCTGGATTTGCGTCTCCATCCTTTTAAGGTTCAGTTCACACAAGAACTAAAGCCAGCTTACCATAGAATGCGACGAAGCATTTTTTACTCAGTGGCTATGTAAACAAGCAAAATCTAGGACAGTGAAAATTCTCATGTAACTGCTGAGAGACTATAAAAAACTAATGCTTCTTTGAAAATGAAGGTGTCACTCAAACCGTCAATTCTCATCGCAGTAGCCAAATGATTACCAATTTGTTTCGCCTGAAATTAATGATATGGAATTGGAAGAGATGTGGTTCCAGCAAGATGCTGCAACAAACTACACAACACGGCTTTATGGCTTTATCGCAAGAAAATTTGCCAGGATGCGTAATTTCTCGTTTCGGCGATATGAATTGGCAACCAAGATCTTGTGATTTATCGCCTGTGGAATTTTTTTCTGCGGTTAAGTGAAGGATCGTGTTTATGCCGATAATCCTCAGACTATTGACGATCTGACAAGCAGTATCCGTCAAGTTATTGGTGAGATATTGCCCGAAATCTGCCGGCGAGTCATCGAAAATTACCTCAGGAGGATCGAGTCCTGTAAGAGATCACGCGGAGACATTTGTGATCTACACGTAATGGCAAGGTCCAACTATTATATCGAAATGAAAATTTGATCCATATTCCAAATGAGAGAGTATTTTATTTGCTTTCGGAAGGAAAAAATGGATAACTCTGTATATGTGTATTATTAAATAAAGTGCACAATGGTTTCCATCAAGTAAAGGGCAACTTCGAACTTTAATATTTGTAACTTTCTGGCACGTGCACATAAAAAGTTTCGCCACCGGTGGTTTAGTAGATCCTCATGGTGCAAACCCCCCTTTTTTTTGAAAAAATAATAAATCCAAAATGAAATCTCACATTATATCCTGAAAAAAATGACCCCCTAACAGTTATATTTTCTGATAAACACACTCATATGCTATTCAAAATGCCTTCTTTGAGTCCAATTGAATTATAGCAATACGTTTCCATCCCTGAATAAATTACGTTTCCACTTGTTAATTACGGCGATGGAAGTTACAAATACTGCGCTATTTACCTGTTTCGTTATACACTTTGAAAGCCATATCCCAGAGGAGTTTGCTTACTTATCATTAGATGTGTATGTTCTGGGAGTGTTAATAAGTTAATTTTCCCCCAGGCGAGTGAATTACTCATGCCTTGAAAGAAAATGTAATATGACGTATACCCTTTTTGCGTGAATGTCGAAATTCCGGCAGTTAGTCTGGAAATCAAACGTAAAAGGTTTCATACGCGTTTTCATATTAGATTCTAACGCAACAGATAGATTAATTCTTCCTCTCTGAACCCTCGCGTGGTTTCCGCTCACCTCTTCTATTGCCTTTCATTCGCAGAAATGTGTTTCGTGTTTAAAATTGAAACTTTCTTTGGAATATGAAACGTATGATGAAAAACTCGATGAAGGATATCAAACGGACCAATTCTGTAATACCTAACTACAAAAAAAGGAAGGGCTTTTACTTGATAGAAGAAATATAACAAAATTTGAATATTAAAACAAATTGATATATGTTTATCTTCTACAATTTTAATTTGAAAAATTTTTATTCAAAAAACTTTTAGAATTAAATTAATGTCTAAAACAAGCACCGCTTACATTCAATAGACGTATATAATCTAAACTCAATATACAATGTCAAATGGAATAAATAAACCAAAAGATATACGAAAGTCATTAAAATTAATAAATAAATATTTAAAGGAGACAAAATTTGTTTCTGGTCTTGCCTTCAGAACGCCATTTGCATCTTAAAAACATGAACACACTTAAAGGACCTCTCAAAGAATATAATTTATTTGAAATATTTAATATATTTAAATATTCGAATAAGTAAATTCAGAAATCTCTCAAAGCATGCACTATATCTTCAAAAAACAAATATAGTTCTAAGCAATTCCGTCTTCAGTCCTGAAATATATTCAAAATATCAAAATCAAAAAACTAACCTATATCAAACAACACACCACGTGTAAATGAATAATGTTTCGAGACATGGTGAGTTGTTTGATATAGGTTAGTTTTTTGATTTTGATATTTTGAATATATTTCAGGACTGAAGACGGAATTGCTTAGAACTATATTTGTTTTTTGAAGATATAGTGCATGCTTTGAGAGATTTCTAAATTTACTTATTCGAATATTTAAATATATTAAATATTTCAAATAAATTATATTCTTTGAGAGGTCCTTTAAGTGTGTTCATGTTTTTAAGATGCAAATGGCGTTCTGAAGGCAAGACCAGAAACAAATTTTGTCTCCTTTAAATATTTATTTATTAATTTCAATGACTTTCGTATATCTTTTGGTTTATTTATTCCATTTGACATTGTATATTGAGTTTAGATTATATACGTCTATTAAATGTAAGCGGTGCTTGTTTTAGACATTAATTTAATTCTAAAAGTTTTTTGAATAAAAATTTTTCAAATTAAAATTGTAGAAGATAAACATATATCAATTTGTTTTAATATTCAAACCTAACTACAAATTTTAATTTTATGAATTTCCTCGAAAACTTTCAAAATTAGATTAAATAAATGCCTTAGAAAACACTGTTCGTTTGTTAACACTAATCATAGATGATCGAACTTACTGAACCGGTCTTATAGGATATCAAGCCTCTTTCGGAACACCCCAAAGAATAAATTAATTTTAATGAATCCACAACCTCCAAAAATGTATTCTTTGAGTAGATTACACAAGGAAGATATCCTATTAGACCGGTTGTTTTGTTCGTTAGTACACCTTAATTTTAACTTTCTAAAGAACTTATTCAGATTATTTTGAAAGAAACTAAATTCCAAGCTTCATACTCGATAAAAAATTCACTACAGCTAATAAATAAAATAAAGAATATCCACTTACCACATAATGTAAAAATGTAAAATTCATTTCATTTGACGTACAAAATTTATTTCCAAGTATACCACCAAACGAAACAATTAAACTAGTAGATAATCTATTAATCAACAACAGATGTAATATAATTATCAAAGAAGATATTTCAGAATGTCTAGATATTTGCACTAAACAAAATTATTTTCAATTCAAAAATGAAATTTATAAATCTGAAAACGGTTGGATTATGGGAAATCCCTTTATTAGCAGAAATATTCATGGACAATATTGAAACTAAAATTCACCAAAATCCCCTTAAGAAATACTTTTTATATTGGTATAGATATGTAGACGATATTTTCTGTTGCTTCAGAGGTACACACAGACTTTTAAAAAAATTCTTTTTATTCATCAATGAAATACATCCTTCAATAAAATTCACTATGGAAACCGAACATAATAATTCTATTAATTTTCTTGATTTAACTGTTACTAGAATGAATAATTCGCTTGATTTTTCAATTTCACAAACCAACCTATACTGATTCTATTATACACAATAAATCAAATCATACTCTAAATCAAAAATTATCAGCATTCAATTGTATGAACCATAGATTAGTTAATATTCCCATGAATCGAGAAAATTATATTTCAGAACTTAACATATTTAAACAAATAGCTATTAATAATGACTATAGTCCTAAGTTGATAGACAAATTGTTGATGAATAAAAATAATAAAATAGCTTTAAATATGGTGTATCCATATAATAAAAGAAAACTCTGAATACATTTCCTTAAAATACACTAAAGGTATTTCTGAGAAAATTGCTACATACCTCAAAAATAAATATAATTTGAGAACTTCATTTGAAACCAATTCAAACTTGAGTAAATTTATTGAAAATAATAAAGACTGTACACATAAAGATGATAAATCGGGGGTTTATAAGTAAACCTGCTGGTATTGCCCTAAAGTTTACATAGGACAGGCTGGAAGAACTTTCCGACAGAATTTGGGGAATTTTTGAAGAGTTTCCTCAATAATAAAAGTAATTCTACATATTCCAACTATTTGTTAAAAAGAGGACATACTTTCAACCATAATTTTGAAATTCTACATATAGAAAGTGAAAGTTATGCCTTAAATCTGTTAGAATCCCCAGAGATAAATAAACATTAAAAAATTGGAATATCACTTAACGAACAAATAGACTTAATTAACTTATCTCTGTTAAATATATTCAGATAAGCTGGAATTTGCAGAGACTCTTTTTTGGGTTTTAGTGCTCAATAAAAATTAATTGTACTTACTGTAATATAAATAGCAACTGATTTCTGGAACAAGCTTAGTTATTCAAAATGTAAACCTGCCTGATGATGCTACTCTGATAGCGAAACGATTGTTGTAAACATAACAATAAAAATTTGTGAAAATCAGAATAACCTTATTTGAATATTATTTAATATGGATTTTCACCAAGTAAGGACTGATTCAATTCAACATTTATTTGATTCAATTCTAAAAACTTTTTGAATAATTTTTCAACAGAATGAATCTGTATGATATTTAAAATATTGTAATAATCCTTCTGTCAAGTAAAAACCCCTTTCTATTATTTTATTGTATATATAATCATTATATTTCGGTTTATCACTCATACATATTATCATTTGGATTTAACTGAGTGCTTGAAATATTATACCTTGCAAGCTTTGTGTACTAAAAAGGAACATAGAATACGTAGGATTTTTAGAAGTTCATTATATTCTGGTGTTTGTTTAAAGAAAGACACGCGGCTGGTCTGGAAAGATATTTTTTGCTAATTATATTTATTTTTTAAATATGAAGAGTTATCATTTGTTGTAATTCTACATTGCTTTTTAAAAATGTGCTGCATGTGTTAGGAATGTTTTTGATGGAACTTATTTAAAGTAATTTATTTTGGAAGAAGTTATGTTTTGCATTTTCGGAAAGGGATTTGGTTTTCACAATACAAGATACAAAATAAAATTTTGTATCCTTAAAGTGTTTATTTAGTATTTTTAATCAATAATTTATATTTCTTGGAACTCTTCTATTCCTCTTGGTACTGTGTAATAATGAGTATTAATTATATATTTCTACCAAATTGAAACTGACATTTACTCAAATTAATTTCAAGAACTTTTGGAATAATTTTTTTTCAAATTTAAATCTGTAGGAGGTTAACAGAATAAATCTGTATGATATTTAAAAAAAACCATTAAATTAACTATTTCCCTTCTTTCTGTTCTAGATACTCATACAGGCGTGTGAGTGTAGAATATATTTCCATGTATTATTTATATTTTGCGGATATGAGAGTGGACTGATGATTACCGGTGAGTCATTATTGGGGACGAAAAATAGGTTGTATACTACTCTGTCAAGAAAGTACCGGGAATTTTCAATAAAAACAACATTTTTACATTTAATCGTCAAAATTTATTGGGTTGCCTTCAAAATAGGCTCAATTTGCTCCAATACATCTATGCCAACGGCACTTCCAATTATCGAAACATTTTTTATAGGCGCTTTCCGGGATGGACTTTAGCTCTCGCGCCGAATATTGTTTTATGGGTTCAATCGACTCAAAACGGGTGCCACGAAGGGGCAATTTTAGTTTTGGGAAGAGGAAAAAGTCGCAGGGAGCCAAATCCGGCGAATACGGTGGTTGCTGAAGCACGTTTTTTGAGGTTTTGGCGAGAAAGTCAGTCACAATCGTAGCTCGGTGAGAAGGCGCGTTATCGTCATGCAAAATCCATGAGTTGTTCGCCCACAAATTTGGCCGCTTCTTACGGATACGCTCACGCAAACGTTTCATAACGCCTAGGTAATACTCCTTGTTTACCGTCTGACCCTCTGGAACGAATTCGTAGTGCACCACGCCACGGATATCGAAGAAAACAATGAGCATCACCTTCATTTTCGAGCGGCTTTGGCGTGGTTTTTTCGGTTTCGGCTCATTTTTTGCCACCCAATCCGATGATTGCTGGCTTGTTTGCATATCGTACTCGTAGACCCAGGTCTCATCACCAGTTATAATGCGTTCCATGAATGTAGAATCGGAATTACAGCCATCCAGCATGTCTGAAGCAACCTGTTCGCGATGACGTTTTTGAAGAAAATTCAGGTCTTTCGGTACGAATCGTGCGGCCACCTTTCTCATGCCCAAAATATCAATCAAAATCGTACGTGCGGACTCGTGGGATATTTTAAGATCATGTGCTATCTCTCTCAAGCTGGTACGACGGTTTTCCAGCACTCTTTCCTTAATTTCATCGACGTTATCTTCGATCGAAGCCGTCGATGGGCATCCACTTCACGACCGTCCTTGAAGGCTCTGTACCACTGATATGCACGAGTTTTCGATAGAGCATTATCACCAAAGGCCTTTTGCAACATTTTCAATGCATCGGCACACGAAAATTCATTTGCAACACAAAACTTTAAACAAATTCTTTGCTCAACGTAATCACCCATAGTAAAAATCGGCACGCACTCTGACATCGACTGACTTAATCAGCTGTTGCAAACACACTAGTTGACAGATCCCGCTCAAGCTTGGCATAGTAATTAAGGACAGTGGTACCAACCTAGGAAAAAAAAATTTTACCTGCCTCATTGCCCCGCCAGATTTAAATCGATAATTCTCGGTACTTTCTTGACAGAATGTATAATAATGTCAAAGGCAAGAGATCATGGAGCAAAAAGAATTAACTGGCTCGAAGCATTTCGAAAGCCAATATCCATCAAAAATGGGTGATGCTGTATGTTTGATGGGATTAAAAAAGGAATCGTTGATATTTTGAGCTTTTACCGGATAGCCTACTGTTATCAGATGGACAAACTGAATGATGCAATTCAACAGAAAAGGCCAGAATTAATCAACAGAAAAAGTGTAGTGTTTCAGCAAGATAATGCGAGACCTCATACAAGTTTGGTCACTCGCCAAAAGCTTGTACAGCTTTAATGGTATCCACTGCCACACTCACCGTATTCTGCAGACCTTTCGCCTTCGGATTATTATTTATTCCGGTCACTGCAAAATTTTTGGACGGTACAATCTTTACTTCAAATGAAGAGGTCGAAAATCACCTGGATCAGTTTTTTGCCAGCAAAGACCAAAAATTTATTAACGTATAATCATGCCACTACTAGAAAAATGGCAAATGGTGTTGGACCAGAATGGCCAATATATAATATAATGAAATATTTATTCATTTCTTGAAAATTGTCTCTCATTTTCCTAAAAAAAAACGGAATAACTTTCCGAACGACCCAATAATATTAATCAGTTGGTATAGGTTTCTAAAAAAGAATTTCTGTTTTCTCAATTAAATTTATCAATTACTTGTGCGTAGCGTACAAACCTATTGACTTACTTTTCAAAAAAAAACAAATTTATTTCGAGAAGATTTTATGACATTCTGGTCAGTCGAAGAAAGAAACTTTAAATAATAAATCAGTGTCAAAAATTCACCTTGTTAACAAAAATTGTTTTTGAAGATAATCATGATAGTAACGAACTGCATAATTCTGAACTATACTGAAGCATTCTATCTATGAAATGAATTAACAAATTCTAAAAAATAAGCACTATCTCGTATATAATGAGTATGTTTTAGAATTAATTTTTTTGTGGGTTAAGTGTATTGCAGCCTAACAGGACAAATCTATGTGATAATATGTATCCTGAGTTATTTTTCATGTTGGAATTAGATGTCAAATATTCACCTATATCAAAGTGATAACGTTGAATACCTTGGATAATCTTTTATTCATGAAAAGAAGATTACTTGGTCATTTATAAAAGGAATAGCCGGATTAAGGTAAATCGTAATACTCGAAATGAAGTTGTACGTTACTATTCTAATTATATTTGAAATTTTCGGTACAGACTGCTACCAATCAGTAAGAAATGTGTGTGATAACAAAAATACGATAGAGGGAAATGCACGATCGCTGTTAATTTTTCCAGGTAATTTTTTTTATTATTGGATGTGTTTTTGAAATGTGGTTTTCATACGCAGTTTCTCTAGAACGTAATTTCATTCAAATGTTATCTTTTTTAGAAATTACCGGTGAAACACTTTTGATGCAGATGGTACGGTATACTTACTTACATTTCCGGAAAAATCAGACAACTAAGTCAATCTCTATGTTACTTAAAAAGTAGGTATTCACCATAAAATTGAATTGAAATTCGAAAAAAAAACGAATAAAAAATAACATTGTCAAATCTGGCAATCCTACAATTAAGTAACAGAATGAAATTGAAATTGTTCAGAAAACTCACATCTAAATGTTGTTTTTTAGAGTGATAGAATTTTAAATTGAAATAAAACACATTCAAATTAAGATTGAAGCCAAATTTTTTTTTATTTGAAAGATAATTTTATGACATTTATGTTTTAAAAATAATTTCTGGCATATGTCCACCACGACTACCTCTGAGAAACCGCATTCGACCAGACCAAATTTTTCGTGTAATTCAGGCCTTATTTCATCAATAACACGAGTTATGTTGGCCTCCAAAGCGTCTATTGTTTCTGGTTTATCAGCATAAACCAATGACTTGAGATAACCCCAAAGAAAATAATCCAGTGGAGTTATGTCGCATGATCTTGGAGGCCAATTAATTCGACCATTTCGCGAAATGTTATCGCCAAATCTTTCTTTCAATAAATCAATTGTTACGGTAGCAGCATGAGGTGTAACACCATCTGGTTGAAACCAAAACACTTCTAGGTCGATACCATTCAAATTTTGGACCAAATAATCATTGATCATCGATCTGTAACGAGCACCATTCACTGTAACATTAGCTCCAGCATCGATTTTGTAATCAATTGTTTTTAACCTTTCAATTCTTAAATTCTTGGTATGTCTATGACTCGAGTGTTTCCTCAAGGAAAAGTATTAATTTTCAAGAAATGATTATTTGATAAAGATATTCAAATTAATCAAATATGAATATTTCTTATATTATTTCAAACTTGAGTATTCAGGGTAGGTTCTGAACACAAATGGAGAGTTGAGTGTAGCAAATGGGGAATATCTTTCCATTTTCTCAATATTTCATAAGAGAAATTCCAATCCAGTTGAAACCGAAAAGCATAGAGAAACCAAACTCAATAAATATTGAATATCACAATTCACTATATTCTTCTACAAATTTAATATAATGGGTTGGAGAAAATAATTCATTATTTTCCCCAACTTCATTATTTTTGAGTGTATTTCAAAACTTTATTCAAATTATTTCGGATTGTCCCATTTGGGTCCAATATGCACCGTTTTGTTCTATAATTTGTTGCCAATTTAAAGGTAGCTTCATAATACCTCTCTCATAGAAGTCTTGGTCCTTATTGGCGAAAATCTTTAGTAATCGATTGGCACAATCTTCTCCTGATGCCAGTTTCTTATCATTCAGGAAGTTATAAAATGCCAGAAAAAGATGGTAATCACTAGGTGCCAGATCCAGACTATATGGTGGATGCATTTAAACTTCCCACACAAGCTCCCGGAGTTTCTGGCGAGTCATTACAGTGTGTGGCCTGGCATTGTCATGATGGAATACAACACCTCTTCTGTTGTCAATTCTGGCCATTTCTGGTCAATCTCTAGCTTCAAACGGTCTAATTGTTCACAGAAGAAATAAGAATTTAGTGTTTGGCCATATACATGTGGCCATTTCACTAAACATTACAATGTTTAACAAAAATACACTAAAACAGGTACATCGTCTGGCAAGAGCTCTTGGACTTGCCTGTAATGATAAGGATGTAGCTGCTGCTCTTTTAGTATCCTCCAAGTATTTGAAGAAGACGTATTTGTTTGTCTTGCCATATTCCTTACGCTAACTGTTGGATCTTGATCAACTAAATTATAAAATAATATTTTCCTTATAAACGGTTCTTGTTGCTCTTGGCCTACCAGAATTTTTTTTTGGGCTCACATTCCCAGTTTCTCGACAAGGTCGTTCAATCTAAATGTATTTTTACTTGGTAAGTTTCTTCGAGGAAACTTTTCTGCATAACGCTTAACAACTGCATTAGATAAAATAAATGGAGGTTTATAGTTGATAGAAGGTATATAAAATTTTTTAAATATTTCAATATTAACAGATATATTCTGTTAGCCTTCTACATATTTAATTTAAAAAAATTAAATTTAATATTATAACTTCAGGAATTAAATTAATGTCATATGAGCACCGCCTATATCAAATGACCTATAAAATAAACATTCATTATAAGACATTCAAATAAGATAACAAAATCCAATAAATATAAAATGTTAACAAAAATCCTGCAAATTAAATCTTTTGAGTAGACAAAATTTTGTTTCTGCTCATCCCTCTTATGAAAGCAGATATCTTTCAAAAATATTTAACATAATCCTAAGAATTCAATATTATTGAATATCTAACTAAGTTACTTTTTAGAAAATCTCAAGATATGTAAAAACATTACTAAAAAACACGTTTTAAGAGAGACTTTGCTCGTCAGTACCCAATCACATTTAAAAAATATAACATCAACAATCAAGAAATATTTACTCACCTTAACAATCAGAAACATCTTGGCAAATGAATATTGAACATTTAAAAGGTGTCCTATGTGACCTCCAACAAATAGTTCTGTGGTTTACCATAGATCTTTAAGATTTTATTTTATATGTCGTTTGATATAAGCGGTGCTCATATGACATTAATTTAATTTCTGAATTCATAACATTAAATATAATTTTTTGAAATTAAATATGTAGAAGGCTAACAGAATATATCTGTTAATATTAAAATATTTAAAAAAAGCTTCATTTGAGTTTCCTGAACACTCGCCTAGGGTTACTAACATGTCGGTGTATTCAACATTTGAGTACATTTTTATCAACAATATCTAATTTTATAGATAACATAGTTTCAAAAATCTAATTATTGTTGACTTATCGTCATAACCATCAATAAATGATAGTTTTCCATGAAAAACTTAGAGAAAATCAAGATATACCGACTAGAATGAATTTTTATCACACTTTACAAGAAAGGAAAGCCCTTAATCCCAATTTTTTAACATGTATCCATATTTTATCAATAAGGTCTTATTTACGCAACAGAACATTTTTAATTCACATAATACTAATTAATAATAATAATAATTAATAACTTTATCATTACTTTATAGGAGCATCGGTTATTACTTCATAATTTTCAAATCAAAACGGTACGGAGTATGGAGTACCTTTTTGGTGTAAAATTGAATGATATTCAAGTTCATTTGAAGTTTTGATTAATGAATCTAACCTTAAAGAAGTTATGTTCAATACTACTTGGTACGAACCGTGTAACTAGGGTTCTCTATGAGAGTCAAATATAAAAACAAATTCATGGGATGTATCTGATTCCAAAACATATTCGTATAAAATTTCATTACAATGGTGCCAGTTGTCTCGGCACATGTGTATAATTTTTTTCTTCTTCAACGCCCTTTATCCTGTATACGGATGACGCTACAAAAATTTTTTACTTAGCAAACCCCAATTATTTTTCACCTTTTTTTTAAACACCCTGTAAACTCAATTAAATATAAACTCCTAAAGAAATTAGTTGTTTCAAATTTCACCTTTATAGCCGTTTAAAAACAATAGAAAATATTGTGTTCAAGAAACACTTAAATTGGAATCAAAACCAAAAGATGTCGTTTCGGTCAACTGAAAAATTTTTGTAATGAAATGGATTAACCAATCAATAAAGTTATAATAAACGTAAATTTCACAAAAAGTTATAATTAAAGGTGGCAAAGTAATGTTGAAATTCAGGGATAAAATTCAATCTATTGCGACCCTGATGATATACTGCGACGTACAACCAATATGGGTAATTTTTAATTTCTGACACGAATATGTTAGGGAATTATTGACTCAATCATTTGTAAATGTGCTTTCATGTATACCTACAATGAATTTTCATTATTCTGAGTGCTATTCAGAATACACTAATAAAATTCTTTTGTTGCTGAATAATCTGGCAATCAATATGCTTTTATCCTCTGATAATGACATGAATGAAATACTTTCTAAATTATGTTTGGATTACCTTATTATTGGTCCACTTGGACAATTGTCGAAATTATTCTACAATTGAAGCAATTTGAAGTATATCTTTCATTCTATTAGGAATAGAAATTAGTTAGTGCGGTTTTGATAACAGATGTCGCTACTATTTTATTATTTCCTTGTTTCATCTGGCAACACCTTCATTTTGAAGTGTCATCATTAGGCTTTTGTTTTTCAGTATCTGTCAATTAGCCGAGTCAAGAATATAGGCCTTTCAAATATGTCTCATGTTCAATCTTTAGTCCTGTTAAGGACCGAAAATATGTGTCCTTCACAGTTTTCTTAGGAACCCATTGAAACGACGCCGTTTCGAGAAGACAACGGTCGAAGGTCGTATCGGAATTTACCTGACCTCATTTCGAGTCCTAAGAGAGTCTCTCATTCTGCGAGTTAGCAAAAAGGTTCAGTTGAAGGCATCCCTCGATGTCACTCGTTGGCTCTCTCTTCGTGCTTCGACCAAACGGTCACGTAATATTCTCTACTCTTCGAACATTAAGTTCTAATCCCACTCACTTTCTCTAGAAATAAGTTCTGATCACATTTCTCTTATTATTTAATTCTTTATATTCGCATTTAACCTTCCAAGGAACACTCTCTTTTAGTAATTCATAACGCACTAAAGGCCTGGAAGTGAATGTATTATCTACATTATTTTTAATTATTATTTTTATTGTTATTATTATTATCCTGATTTTCATAGATCTTCTGTGAAGATCCCTCAGAAGCTTTTTCAGATTGTGCGAATTAGGAGTTCAGTTGTGTTCTTGGTAGGCTTTGTTACTGCGATCTTACGCCATTTCAGGTCACAGCACTGTTAATTTTCGACCCTACAGTGAGATGGTGGCTGAAGCCCGTCCTGTTAGAAAATTTATTTCCCACCTTAACAGGATTCGAATCCGCGACCTTTCCGTTACGACCCCTGAGCTGTCCGCACTCATAACTAAATAGTAATCTGTGAAAAGTGAACCCAACAGTGAAACCAATAAAACTGAATTTGGTGAAAAAGCTCAAAGAAGAACTATTCGACGAACAATATAGTGTTATCAGTGCAATTAGAGTTAAAACTTCACCGAAATAACTCCCTCAATTTGGGTAACAATTCAAACTTCTGGTTTGTAATATATGTATTTAGGCTGAAAATAAACCATTAAAGCCAATTATACATTGCTCTATCAACTTCATTCGAAGTATGCTCAATCAAGAATTTGCATACTAATTGTTTAACCTTTAATCAATTACAAGGAAGAATTCAAAAAGGTATATCTGCATACCAAGCAATTCTTTATAATATCATTTTGCCCAAAAATGTCTGCAATTTTCTAATTCTGAACCGAAAATGATATCAAACCACTCACTCATAGAGAATTTGAGGCCGGAAGTAATTCTGTCTGGACTGTCCGATAGTAAAGACTATAACCTATGTGGGAAAAGAGCTAGAGACTATTTTCAAAACTACCCAAATCAATTTAGAATTTTGTAATTGACAAACGCGCATGTTTGTGCAAAGTTTCACAAGAATCGTTTGATTAGAGAATCTAACAAAAAATATTATGAGAGCAAAGCTGAGTTGAGCGCTACTGGAATCATAGCAACAGTCCTACGATCTGATAGAACTATTAAGTTCAAATTTAGCATTCAGATTTGATGAAACGACAAGGAGGATACTTCAAAATTTTGTAAGGATATTAGGTGATATGAACAGGCTCCTGACTTCACGTCAGTGCTTTTCTGATATTTTTATTTTCCAATTTTTGAATGGAAGCAGAATTTTTTAAATCTTATTTCATGAATATTAATGAATTGTTGATGGAGGACAAATTTACGCATTAAAAATAGTATCTTCTCAATAGCTTCACAAAATATTGAATATGAATAATTCCATTTCTGGGAAAAACTTCCACGTGTAAATAGAAAATCGATCCACTATAGTATAATCGTAAAAATGAATAAAAACTCCAGAAATTAAAAATTAAGACGAATTCAATGAATTTTACCGTAGACAAGTTTTTTTTTCTGAAGCTCTGATATTCTGATTTTTAATTCTGTAATTCATTTGAATATTTTTTTTAAGGAACAAAGTGGTGTGGTGAAGGTAATAATGCAGAAGATGAAGAGGATTTAGGATACTACGAGGACACCGATAAATGCTGTAGAGCTCATGATATGTGTCCTGAAACGATTCCAGGTTTTGAAACCAAGCATAATTTAACAAATCCGAACTTTTTCACAAGGTTTGTAAAAATATCGGGTCTTCCCGATTCTTTTTTGAAGCGTCAAAATAAAACTGACAACGATATTGCATTTGTCAAGTACAATTTGTGAGGTTATGAAATAATGAAAATTTACTATGAATCTAGTTGCAATTGCACGAATATGATAATAAAACGTTTTCCAATAAGAGATTTCATTTTGAATATACCGCTATCCGGGCAGGTGTCACTTCTGAATGTGTCATCTTTGCACACATGATAAGTAAAAACTATACCATTTCTAGAAATGAAAAGATACACTCTTCAAAAATTCAGTGAAATTGTTGAAATTCACTACAAAAATTGTGAAAATTTTGCAGTCACAGTTCCCAAAACTAAAGCACTTTCCGGTCGTCCTGAAGCACCTTCTCGCGAAGATCTGGGTTTGTCGATTCCTCTTCGATCTTTTCTCCTCGTTAGTAAGCAGATTTATGGCATTTGGGATTCGAAAAAACTCAAAATGATTGTTGAAAAGGCTCTCCATCCTCTGTTTGCTGCGGTTTTTGGGCTGGCGGTGTGATTGGACCTTACGCATTCGAAAATGAGGCTGGTGCAACTGGTGAATGGATTGCGCTACGATGCAGCTATGATTAATGATTTTTTTATGGCCGAAATTGTAAAATATTGATGTAGATGCAAGCAATTAAACAATCGCAATTTGGCAAGAAAAGTTTACTAGCTGTGTTATTCGTCGAGGAGCTGATCACAATTGGCCTCCGAGATCTTGTGATTTAATACCTTCAGACTTTTTTTGGGGACACGTGAAAAATAAAACCTATGCAAATGCTTCACAATCGATTCAAGACCTTAAAGATGGAATTCGTGAAGTTATCGGGGACTTAAAAACGCAAATGTGGAAATTAGTCTTGGAAAATTTCATGAAAAGGATATGGTGGTCATTTACATTTAAATAAACACCTATTTATTTCTGTCAAAATATACTCTTTTTTTCAATATCAAAATGAAACCTTTTATTGGAAAACTCTTCGCTCATTCCACTTTTTACCCACATTAAGCTCCTTCTCCATCTACTATCAATAAATTAATCAATAAATTTTTAAGTTTGGGTTAAGTAAGTGATGTGAAGACTAGAGCTTATGCTCGTCCGGTAAGAACTGCCGAAAGTATCACTGATGTAGCTGAGAATATAAAAAATCTAGTTTGTTCATTTCAAGATATTAATGCGAATTGGAATCATCACAATCCAGTTTACACCGTATTTTGCATAATGATCGTGGTTCAAATGTTTGAAGTTCAGCTGACGCAATAATTACAGCTACAACACGTCTTATATCCGCTAATTAGGTGCTTTAAATTCACGAACAAGATCAAAATTTTCTGAACGCGATAATTCTGAAAGATGAGGTCCATTTTCATCTGTCTTATTAGAACAATGGACAACAAGAAACTCTAGAAATAACCAAAAAATCCAAGGTACAAATGGAAACATAAGCGGTGCCCCCAAATCGGCAAACAGCATGGCTTTATCTTGAAAGTATCCGGAAAAAACAAAGCTCAATTGTAATTATTTAGTATATTTTTTAATTCTTGAACTAGAAAATTATAACAAAATATTCATCTTATTTACTTATACAACCTCCATTTATTTAAATATTTTAATATTTACAGATATATTCTGTTAGCCTTCTACATATTTAATTTCAAAAAATTATATTTAATATTATAACTTCAGGAATTAAATTAAATAATATAGGTACCACTTATATCAAACGACATATAAAATAAACATTTATTGTAAGACATCCAAATGATATAACAAAATCCAATAAATAAAAATTTATAACCAAAATCCTATAAATTAAATATTTTGAATAGACAAAATTTTGTTTCTGCTGATCAATCTTATGAAAACAAATATCTTTCAAAAATGTCTTACATAATCTTAAGAATTTCATCATAAAACTATCTTACTTAGAATATTCAATATTATTGGATATCTAACTAAGTTACTTTATATAAAAACTCAAGATATGTAAAACATTACTGAAAAACAAGTTTTAAGAGAGACTTTGCTTCGTCAGTACTCAATCATATTCATATTCAATAAAATATAACATCAATCAACAAAAAATATTTTCTCACCTTTTAACAATTCAGAAAGCTTCTGGTAAATGAAAACTCAAAATTTAAATGGAGTGTAATGTTAACTCAAATAAATAATTCTGTGGTTTACCATGGATCTAAAGGATCGAAAGGCAATTAAACGGCCTCTGTTATAGCACAAGACCCATCTGTATAAAGAATGTTAAGGAAACCATATAATTATGAATAAAATAAAATAAATGGAGGTTTATACTTGATAGAAGGTATATAAAATTATCTGAATATTTTAATATTTACAGATATATTCTGTTAGCCTTCTACATATTTAATTTCAAAAAATTATATTTAATATTATAACTTCAGGAATTAAATTAATGTCATATAAGTACCACTTATATCAAACGACATATAAAATAAACATTTATTGTGAGACATCGAAATGATATAACAAAATTCAATGAATAAAAATTATTAACCAAAATCGTATAAATCAAATATTTTGAGTAGACAAAATTTTGTTTGTGCTCATCCCTCTTATCAAAAAAAGATATCTTTAAAAAATGTTTAACATAATCTTACGTACTTCGTCATAAAACTATCTTACTTAGAATATTCAATATTATTGGATATCTAAGTTACTTTTTAGAAAGTCTCAAGATATGTAAAAACATTACTAAAAAACAAGTTTTAAGAGAGATTTTGCTACGTCAGTACTCAATCATATTCATATTCAATAAAATACAACATCAATCAACAAAAAATATTTTTTCACCTTTTAACAATTCAGAAAGCTTCTAGTAAATGAATACTGAAAATTTAAATGGAGTGTAATTTTAACTCAAATAAATAATTCTGTGGTTTACCATTGATCTATAAGATTGAAAGGCAATTTAACGCCCTCTGTTATAGCACAAGAACCATCTGTATAAAGAATGTTAAGGAAACCAAATAATTATATATTATGAATAAGATAAAATGAATGGAGGTTTATACTTGATAAAGGTATATAAAATTATTTAAATATTTTAATATCTACAGATATATTCTGTTAGCCTTCTAAATATTTTATTTAAAAAATTATATTATATTTAATATTATAACTTCAGGAATTAAATTAATGTCATGTAAGTACCACTTTTTATACAGATGGTTCTTGTGCTATAACAGAGGCCGTTGAATTGCCTTTCGATCTTTTAGATCAATGGTAAACCACAGAATTAGAATTATTTATTTGAGTTGACATTACACTCCATTTAAATTTTCATCTGAAGTGTTCTCGATTGTCAGGAAACAAGCAGTAGCGTAGAGGACTTGATCGTTACAATAGCATGTATAGTCACAATTAAATAAGAACGTGAATGAAATTTTCTTCGAAAGAATTACTTCGCTACTGGAAAGTTACAAAAAAATGTCAACGATTCAGCAATTGTTGGTTTCACGTTGAAGATTGAATACATTTTAAAAAACTCACCTATCATTTAGTAAGTAAATACAATATTCAATTTCAGGTTACCATGTGAATGTGATTTCGAATTTCATGATTGTTTGAAGAAAACAAACAGCGGGGTATCCAATAAAATTGGAATAATTTATTTCGATATCATTGGTACCCAATGTTACAAAGAAGATTATCCTATCAAGAAATGTTCAAACTATACCAACTTCTTGTAAGTGAACTAGAATAGAACTAGAATAGAATCAATCTTGATTTTAATATGCTTTTTTGTTGTAGACATGCGAAATGTTTATCCTACGAGCTAGATGAGAGCAAGGAGAAAGTTTATCAATTTTTTGATGTACCAGAGTTTTAATGAAGAACTGGTAAAATAATGTTTCATCCAGATTGATACTCTGTTATAAAAAAATCAAAAATATAATGAAGAAAAAATATGGACTTCGTGAAACTATAAAATTTCCTTCCGAGTTATTCAATACTTCTCATATGCTATATAATACGTCAAACATATCGAGGATTATTCTTACAGTTTGGTGTATTGTTATTGTAACAAGATAAACCCCTGTTCCAGCTCTTTGTTAATAACTAAATCTGCTTTATTCTTATGCAAACATTTTTGTTGTGACTGATAATTTTTCTTAATTTCCTAACCTTACTTTGAATCAATAAAATTACATTGTACAAATATAAAAGAGTTATTCCTTTTGTTCTTAGTATACAAATTGTTCCTTTAAGCGCGCTTGCTCCAAATACTACTCTGTCAAGAAAGTACCGGGAATTTTCAATTAAAACAACATTTTTACATTTAATCGTCAAAATTTATTGGGTCGCCTTCAAAATAGGCTCCATTTGCTCCAATACATCTATGCCAACGGCACTTCCAATTATCGAAACATTTTTTATAGGCGCTTTCCGGGATGGACTTTAGCTCTCGCGCCGAATTTTGTTTTATGGCTTCAATCGACTCAAAACGGGTGCCACGAAGGGGCAATTTGAGTTTTGGGAAGAGGAAAAAGTCGCAGGGAGCCAAATCCGGCGAATACGGTGGTTGCTGAAGCACGTTTGTTGAGTTTTTGGCGAGAAGGTCAGTCACAATCGTAGCTCGGTGAGAAGGCGCGTTATCGTCATGCAAAATCCATGAGTTGTTCGCTCACAAATTTGGCCGCTTCTTACGGATACGCTCACGCAAACGTTTCATAACGCCTAGGTAATACTCCTTGTTTACCATCTGACCCTCTGGAACGAATTCGTAGTGCACCACGCCACGGATATCGAAGAAAACAATGAGCATCACCTTCATTTTCGAGCGGCTTTGGCGTGGTTTTTTCGGTTTCGGCTCATTTTTCGCCACCCATTCCGATGATTGCTGGCTTGTTTGCATATCGTACTCGTAGACCCAGGTCTCATCACCAGTTATAATGCGTTCCATGAATGTAGAATCGGAATTACAGCGATCCAGCATGTCTGAAGCAACCTGTTCGCGATGACGTTTTTGAAGAAACTTCAGGTCTTTCGGTACGAGTCGTGCGGCCACCTTTCTCATGCCCAAAATATCAATCAAAATCGTACGTGCGAACTCGTGGGATATCTTAAGATCATGTGCTATCTCTCTCAAGCTGGTACGACGGTTTTCCAGCACCCTTTCCTTAATTTTATCGACGTTATCTTCGATCGAAGCCGTCGATGGGCGACTACTTCACGACCGTCCTTGAAGGCTCTGTACCACTGATATGCACGAGTTTTCGATAGAGCATTATCACCAAAGGCCTTTTGCAACATTTTCAATGCATCGGCACACGAAAATTCATTTGCAACACAAAACTTTAAACAAATTCTTTGCTCAACGTAATCACCGTAGTAAAAATCGGCACGCACTCTGACATCGACTGACTTAATCAGCTGTTGCAAACACACTAGTTGACAGATCCTGCTCAAGCTTGGCATAGTAATTAAGGACAGTGGTACCAACCTAGGAAAAAAAATGTTTACCTGCCTCATTGCCCCGCCAGATTTAAATCGATAATTCCCGGTACTTTCTTGACAGAATGTATATGAAAATTTCGAGGCGAAATTGATCTCAAAAGGCTAAGTGAACTAACTCACTGACGAAGAATTCGACTTGAAAACAAATTCTGTCCGACCGCTTTAAACACGCTAACTATCGAACGGAAAGAGCTGGAGCCATGAATCTTTCAAGGAAGGTTTAGGATCTAATTATATCGGTTAACAGGGTCACTTTTATTTGGATACCGAGCCAATCAAAACTATTTGGGTAACCAATAGGCAGATCGGCTGGCATTTTCTGGAGCCACGCTGCTTCTGGGAATACCACATGACGTGGCTAAGCGGACGATAACAGAATTATCCAATGGTTTAGCAGTTATCTGCATTCGAAAATTTCTTTTATATATCTCAATATTTTCTGAAGTTCAGATCAGATCGATCTCAAACTCGGCATTGAAAAGCAAAATGATAACGAGCATATTCGTGCAAAATGTAAGGGGATCGTATGCTTATAAATTACAAAAAAAATTGTGAGCGTATAGCTTCTAGAGCTACCTTAAACACTCCTACTTCAAACGGAAAAAGGATCTAGAAACGTACAGGGTACGTTTAGGACCTTAATATCTCAGCCGAGTTTATTAATGGGCAAAATCAATATAATGGTTTCAACCTTATTCACAGTTGAAGTTTTCTCTCATTATACTCAAGCTATTCGAAATTAAAAATGAAGGGCAGGCCATCCAGAGTTTCCATTTTGAAGTAGTGGTTATTTCGAGCCTGACCACACTTCTTTCATTCATGTTTCAACAGAAAACTAGTTCAATATTTGAAATTAACGAAATGGTTCGGTATACGCTTGAACAAAACTAGGAAATATCAAAAACTCATTTCCAAAGTGAAGTAAACTTTGAATGTATAATCAATTTTTCACAATAAAGCTTCAATTTTCAACAAAAATCGTACGAACTTATTCAAACTCCTTTTTTGTGATCGCAGCTATTTAGATTATTCTTAACAGAATTCGATTTATCTACTCTTCAGCTAAATCTAATAAAAAAATTTAAATATCAAAACAGATTTATTCTGTTAGCCTCCTAGAAATTTTAATTTCACAAACTTTTAGAATTAAATTAACTCCTTAATGCTTAACTTCTCAAAATAAGTAGACATTCAAAATGAAAACTCATTTTATAATATCAAATGGAATTAAAAAAAAACCAACAAAATATAAACTGTCAACGAAAATTACTGAATAAATACTTGAAGGACTCAAATTTTGTTTCTGATCTCATATTTACGAAAATCAATTTTTTTTCAAAAATGCAAAACATAATTTTAAGAACTTCTCCAAAACTGATTCATTTAAAATATTCAATATATTTAAATTTTTGAATAAGTTACTTCAAAAATCTCTTAAAATATGTAGTATATCCTCAAAAAATAATTTTAAATTAAATAAGATCTTCATTAGTCTTACTTAACATTTAAAAAATAAAATCAATTAACAAAAAGTATCTTAGCAGACAGACCTCGTAGTATCCTTGTGGAAAAAACACTAAAATTAGGGTACTTTGAAAATCCTACGTATTCTATGTTCATCACAAAAATCACACGAAGCTTGTAAGGTATTTTATGGCCTTAGTTGAAACCAAATGACATTTATATAATGAGTTAGGAAAACCAAAATATAATTATATATTATATTACAATAAAATAATAAGAAGAGGTTTTTTACTTAATAGAAGGATTATTACAGAATTTAAATATCAAAACAGATTTATTCTGTTAGCCTCCTACAAATTTAAATTTCGACAAATTTTATTCAAAAACTTTAAAAATTAAATTAATATCATATAAGCACTGCTTAAATTTAGTAGACATATAAAACCAAATCTCATTTTATAATATCAAATAGAATAGAAAAACCCAACGAAATATGAATTATCAATTAAAATTACTAAATAAATACTTGAAGGAGACAAAATTTTGTTTCTGATCGTGAATTTATGAAGATGAAGTCTTTTTCAAAAATGCAAAACATAATTTTAGGAACTTCTCTAAAACTAGGAGGCTAAGAGAATCAATCTGTTTTAAAATTTAAATATTGTAACAATCCTTCTATGAAGTAAAAAACTTCTTCTCATTATTTTTTTGTATATACAATATATAATTATATTTTGGTTTTCCTGACTCATTATATAAATGTTATTTAGTTTTAACTAAGGCCATAAAATACCTTACAAGCTTTGTGTAATTTTTGTAGGGAACATAGAATACGTAGGATTTTTAATGTTCTCTAATTTTAGTGTTTGTTAACAGGGATACCACGCGGTCTGTCTGGTACGATATTTTTTGTTAATTGATTTTATTTTTTGAATGTGAAGTAGGACTGACGAAGATCTTATTTAATTTCAAATTGTTTTTTGAGGATGTACAACACGTTTGAGATATTTTATAAATTAATTTGGTTTTCACAAATATAAGATTAGAAACAACATTTTGTCTCCTTCAAATATTCATGTAGTAATTTCAATTGATAATTAATATTTCGTTGGGTTTTTTATTCCATTTGATATTATATAATGAGTTTTGATTTTATATGACTATTAAATTTAAGCAGTGCTTATAAGACAACAATTTTATTCTGAAAGTTTCTGAATAAAATTTTTTGAAATAAAAACTTGTAGGAGGTTAATAAAATAAGTCTGTTTCGATATTTAAATTCTGGAATAATCCCCCTATCAAACAAAAAATCTCTTCTTGTAATGTTGAATCTAATAAGTTGTTCTAGAGATAATCAAAATTTATTCAAATGACTCAGTTTTTTTCAGAAGAACTGCGCACAAATATTGGAGTCCTCATTCCATACCCAACATTCAATTTAAACAACAAAAAAAACACTTGCCATAATTGTGAAAGTCATGTATGGAATTTGCTGATTTCCCAACTGGATGATATATCTATTTGAGCCTTGAACCCATTCTATAAATATCAAGTATATAAGTTCCTTCCTTCGTAAGTAATTAACTTTACAAATTAATAGCCTGATGATTCAAATTAATTTCAACCATGAATTCTTCAAATAGTGAATTAGCTCGATATTCCTTTCGGCCCACAGTTCACAAGACACAGATATTTTGACGAAATGCTAGGTGCTCTGGTTCGAGCGTGCAAAAATGGAGTATCAAGAAGCTAAATATCAGTCTTTAATAACCAAAAAGAATTATTTTCGCTCTTGTGTTATCGAATTTAGAATGATTGTATCTCAAGTCTCTCATCTCTTTCTAATTGCGATTGCTCCACTTCTTCTTCACAAACATTCGATCATTCTCTTTTCGAATTCTGGAAGTTGATGTGGCACGAGATATATAATTTCCTTTGTGGCTCCTTAATTGGCTTTGAGTTCGAAAAATATAGAGGGTCAGAGGTCCCCAACGAATTTCAACATTTCGAGTCCTGGTAAGATAATGGCAGTGGCTTAATTTAAAAATAAATTGCTTCCAGGGAGTGGGCTGCTGGCGAAATATTTCACCCTCGTTTATATTCAAGATTACGAATAAATGGTCGTTTAGTGGGCACCTTAAAGATTCAGGGAATAACTCAGTATATATTTTTCTTTATTTTGTTTCGTAGATGCAAGGAAAAGACAAAGGTGCTTCCAGTTTGGTCGATATATGAGAGAACCTTCATTAACAAGCGCCAGGGTTGGAGATTAGGACTAATATGTGACTTCGCAATAAATACTATCCCTATAACTCTGGTGCAAAGTTATGTTTATACTCAACCCTTTCGTAGCCATCCCTTAATTTCTTGGTGTAAAAGCAATTTTATTTGAATTATTGAATACCGTCCTGAACATGTCTATAATACAGAAAGTAGCTACACTTTCATCCAAATTTGACACACGTTTCTAGAAGGATGTCTTCATGAGACAATTAAAACTAACTACAATCTTGATCGAGTTGACATATGTCCCGATGCAATTTGAACCGCTCTTGTAAATTTTATAGATCCCACGGTTTTTGGTTGAAATTTCAGAGCGATTTTGGCGTCATTTGAACAAAAATAAATAAGTTCTGTAACTGGTTTTGTGTGGAGACATATGACATGGATTTCACTAATTTCAGAATCAATAAGACTAATGATAAATTCTATTCGAATTCAAAATTTGTACCAAATCAGTAAAAAAAAGAACGCAAAGTAGTCTCTCAGAATCAAAGACACCAGCGCCAAACAAGTCAACATTTAGTTACGCTTACGTAACTAAATGTTTTGCTGAAGAATAACAGTCAGAGAACGTTTAGATTTAGATTTTCACAAGAAGCTTGGTCATGATGGTCGTGGTCCAAGAAGTGGAAGAAAACGCACTGTGAATACGCCTAGCAATTGCAACTTCGTCAAGGAGCGAGTCAATCGAAATTCGAGGGTCTCCATGAGGAAAATAGCCCGTAAGACCGGTATCCATCGTGAATCCGTTCATCAAATGTCCAAAAAGGAGCTCAACCTCAAGCCTCACGGATGAAAACGAGCGCGTACGATTCCAAAGATGCTACCAGCTCCTTCGTCTCGTAGCCGGTCAGCAATGGAAGCGCATTTTCTTCACAGACGAGAAGCTTTTCACCGTAGAACATTCCCACAACCAAAACGACAGAGTCTGGTCCGCAGAAGCTTCCGGTACGTCGGCCATCGTCGAACGTTCTCAAAATCCGCAATCCGTCATGGTCTGGGGCGGAATTTGCGCCAGCGGCAAAACACTCTTGGTTTTCGTGGACCAAGGGGTCAAAATCAATCAAGAAGTCTACCACTGCGACATTCTCGAGGCCGTAGTACTTCCGTGGGCCCAGCAGCACTTCGGAGACACGCAACAGGACTCCACTACGGCTCACAAAGCGAAAATGACGCAAGAATGTCCGTGTTTCATCACATCTGCAGAATGGCCGCCCTACTCGCCGGATCTCAACCCAATGGACTACAGCGTGTGATCGATTTTATAACTCAGGGCGTATGCTTAACACCAAACAAGTTTGGAGTCGCTGAAACAATCCCTGCCCCAGGAATGGGGCCGATTAACGCCCGAAGAGCTGCGGCCTGTAGCATGCCCGCTCAGTACGTGGCGTGCCAGCTCCTCTCGAAGAATACTACTCTGCTCTGCTACTTCCGATGTAGCATATGGGGGGCGCGACAGCTAGCAAACAATACCTCAAAGATCCGCCCTCACCAGGGTTAAGTAGGGCAGAGTACCAGCGTTCTATGACTAGAGTTCCCATGAGGAACGGGGCCACTCTGGCGTCAGAACAAAACGCCGTCTCCCAAATTAAGAGGTGGAAGCTTCCTCGCAACACCGCATTCCTAAAGAGCTTCAGGCCCATTGCCGGAAATTTCAAGAAGCGTCCCAAGCTATGCCGCCAAAGGAAGCCACTTCGCAACCGCTTAAATATAACCAAATGTTTATGTTATTATTTTTCTTAGTTTATTTATTTAATTTCTTTTGTTTAACAAAGTTAAATGAAAAAATGTTTGTTCGAGGTTTTTCTTGTCACCCTCTGTAGAGTGATGGCCCCTGCAATTATTGCTTTTAGAAAATCTAACTTTATTTGAAATCAAAAATTAGACAATTTAACCATCAAAGTAGGTTTCAATTCAGCAATACCTGATGCAGAATTAACTAGATTACCGGTATGAGTTTTGTTCTTTTACATTTCCAAAGCAACACATGTAGAAATATAGCAAGACATAAGTTGTCTTGCTATATTTATATATTATTTGGGAACCTCGCTGGAACCGTAAGCCTGTTGAACTATTTCTTCGTCTAAACGAGCGAACATCATGTGTAATAACGGGTTTTTCAATAGGAATGAAATAGGCATTAAATTTGCAACAAGATAAGAAGTTCTGTGTGCTTATAGACAGCACTTCGTGAAATTTATGGTTTACATAATCGTCCATCAGAGCAGCTTATTCGTCGAACTATCGATAGATTTCGGACAATATTTTTTCTACTCGATGCAACAGCAACAAGACAAAGAACTGTACCTACAGAAGAAAATATCGCTGCTGTAATTCATAGTGATAATGATGATCCAGATTTGTCTATTCGTCGACGTTCACAACAAGTTGGACTCTGTGCATCCACCACATGGAAAATTTTGCGTAAAGATCTTGGTCTACACCCAAACAAGATCCAACTGGTTTAAGAACTAAAGCCACTTGACCATAATGAGCGTCGTTTGTTTGCTGATTGGGCCCTAGAACAGCTTGAAGTTGATCCAATTTTTTATCGTGTTTATTTATAAAGCTCATTTCTGGTTGAACGGCTAAGCAAAATTGCCGTATATGGAGGGAAAACAATCCTCAAGAAGTTCTGCAGGTTCCATTGCATCCTGAAAAATGCACTGTATGGTGTGCTTTACACGCTAGAGGCATCATCGGTCTATATTTCATTAAAAACGATGGTGGAGCTATGTTACAGTGAATGGTGCTCGTTACAGATCGATGATCAATAATTATTTGTTTCAAAATTTGAATCGTATCGACCCAAAAGTGTTTTAGTTCCAACAAGTTGGTGCTACACCCCATGCTGCTACCGTAATAATTGATTTATTGAAAGAAAGATTTGGCGATAACATTATTTGGAGCAATGGTCCAATTAATTGGCCTCCGTGATCATGCGACATAACTCCACTGGATTATTTTCTTTGGGGTTATGTCAAGTCATTGGTTTATGCTGATAAACCAGAAACAATAGACGCTTTGGAAGTCAACATAACTCGTGTTATTGATTAAATAAGGCCTGAATTACCCGAAAAAGTGGTTCAACATTGATCTGGTCGAATGCGGTTCCTCAAAGCTAGTCGTGGTGGACATATGCCAGAAATTATTTTTAAAACATAAATATCATAAAATTATCTTTCAAATAAAAAAATAATTGTCTTCAATCTTAATTTAAATGTGTTTTATTTCAATTTAAAGTTCTATCACTCTAAAAAAACACCCGATAGTAGTCTGTACTTTCATTTCTTCATAAAATCTGTATTATTGAAATTTAGTTTATTCGTTTGAATTATTTGGATGCGACAGATAAATTCATGAATTCTATGAGAATAACTTGAATATTCAATTATAAAGAGCTTCAAGATAGAGCAAATTTAGGTTTGGAATATTTCAACTTATCGTTGTTATCTTCATGATCTTCGCCATGATATTATAGCAGAGGACAAGGAGGTAGCAAAAAAGTTGATATGTCATTAGAAAGCACACTAAATGAGGTATTTTTGCTGAAAAAATATATATAATTAGTCATTTGTCATGAATAAAACCAATGGAAAAATATGACTAATTTTGTTCACTTCATAATCGTGACATTCATCTCCTTAGCACGCCTGCAATAAGAATTTTTTGGCACACAGAACTTCTCATCTTGTAGCAAATTTAATACCGTTTCCAGATAAGTGGTCAGATTTGATGAGGCTATAAGGATGACTTTAGTATAATTGATTTTATCAAAAAAATTGAGATATTTCGTAAAATAAAAGAGAAAAAGGCTTTTCACTTGATAAAAGAAATATAACAAAATTTGAATATCAAAACAGATTTAATCTGTCAGTCTCCTACAATTTTAATTTCAAAAAAATTATTATTAAAAAAACTTTAAGAATTAAATTAATGTCTACATAAGCACCGCTCATATTTAATAGACTTATATAATCAAAACTCAAAATAATGTCAAATGGAATAAATAAACCAACAAATATAAATAGTCATTTAAAATTAATAAATAGAAATTAAAAATTTAAAATTTAAACATAAAACACAACTTGAGGAAACATCTAGATAATCTACGTTTGTCACAAAATCGCAGAACACTGTAAGGTATTATAAGGTTTTCTTTAAACCATTGACATTCCATAATGGAATTTATTCAAGCCTACATATAATTATATATTATGTATAAAATAAAATAATTATATTTTTTGAGAAGTCCTTAAGTTGTGTTTCAATCAATACTATCTTGATTTTTAAAGTTAGTCTGTTTAAGCATTTATCCGGTACCACTTTGAAGTTAGATGTACTGATTGTTAGTTGATTTTGATATTTTAAATATTATTTAGAGCCGATGAAGAGATTATCGGAATTCCAATTGTTTTTTGAAGATATAGTGCATGTTTCAAGAGATTTTTGAATTAACATATGAATATTTAAATATATTAAATATTTCAAATAAATTATATTTTTTGAGAAGTCCTTGAGTTGTGTTTTATGTTTTTGAAAAGGAATTGGTGTTCATAATGGTAAGATCAGAAAAAAAATTTTGTCTCCTTCAAATATTTATTTATTAATTTTAAATGACTATTTATATTTGTTGGTTTATTTATTCCATTTGACATTGTATATTGAGTTTTTTTTTTTATATACGTCTATTAAATATGAGCGGTGCCTATGTAGACATTAATTTAATTTTAAAAGTTTTTTGAATGAAATTTTTTTTAAATTAAAATAGCAGAAGACTGACAGATTAAATCTGTTTTGATATTCAAATTAAAAAAAATATATTTCTTATAATCAAGAAATGTTACATTGAAGAATAATCGTCAACATTTCGACCATGTGTTATATGACTTTTTTTGTTGCAAATAACTTGTATGATCTACCCTTGAATATTGGCTCTTTTTAAAGTAGTTGTACGAGAAATAAACTGAAAATTTCGGTGCGGTTAAAAATTTCCCTTCCAATATTTAAATGCTAGCGGTTAATTACTCTAAAAAATTGAATCAAAGTTAATAACGTCCATCTACCGAAATTTTAATCAGAAGAGCGGCCAGTTTTCCATCGATTATTTTTGGAATTTGCACTTCTGAATTTCAGCCCGAATTATCCTGAAAGGCAGGACCACTTCAATATCGTGAACGGGTCACCGGACGATAGAACCGCGAAAATGTCGAAAAGACAGAAATGCGATTCCAATGATCGATCAGATTCCGTACGCGTTCCCCTTTTCCTATTTGTTTTCATCTTTTCGTTCAGTTTGATTGAAATGGTAATCTGATTAAGTCAATTGGCCTATTGGCCGAATGGAAATCGTATTTGCATGATAAATTTTCCGAATTGATAACAATTCATTGAAACCGCAAATCGAAGTTTGATCTGATGTGTTTACCTTCAGATATGATTTGGCAGTTTTGAACAAACATCCACATCCTCCGTTTCCTTCACTAATAATGTAATCCAGGAAATACAAGAATTATTACACAGGGTATCCCTGCAAAAGAAAGGGTAGATATTACTTATGAAAATAAGAACAAATTTCATGCAATTTTGTATTAGGAGTAGAAATAAGTTCGTGTAGTTTCAATGACAGATTTATTTATTTATACATTAGGAATACACACGGGTTTGAAAGCCATAAATACAGGGTTATCCATTTTGTGCTTCCGAAAGTAAACGTGAATAAAACATTCTTTCATTTAGAATATCGATCAAATTTCCATTTCAATATAATGCTTGGACCTTGCCATTATGTGCGGAATACAACATCATTTAAATAATAATACAAAATAATAATAATTCATTTATTCATTCCCAATAAAGTATCGGGTACTTTTTTAGAGTGATAGAACTTTAAATTGAAATAAAACACATTTAAATTAAGATTGAAGCCAATTATTTTTTTTATTTGAAAGATAATTTTATGACATTTATATTTCGAAAATAATTTTCGGCATGTGTCCACCAAGACTAGCTCTGAGGAACCGCATTCGGCCAGACCAATTTTGGACCACTTTTTCGAGTAATTCAAGCCTTATTTCATCAATAACACGAATTATGTTGGGTTCCAAAGCGTCTATTGTTTTTGGTTTATCAGCATGAACAAATGACTTGACATAATCCCAAAAAAAATAATCCAGTGGAGTTATGTCGCATGATCTTGGAGGCCAATTAATTGGACCATTTCTCGAAATAATGTTATCGCCAAATCTTTTTTTCAATAAATCAATTGTTACGGTAGCAGGATGAGAAGGAGCACCATCTCGTTGAAACCAAAACACTTCTGGGTCGATACCATTCAAATTTTGAAACAAAAAATCATTGATCGTCGATCTGTAACGACCACCATTCACAGTAACATTAGCTCCAGCATCGTTTTTACGAAATGAAATATGGACCGATGATGCCTCTAGCGTGTAAAGCACACCATACAGTGCATTTTTCAGGATGCAATGGCACCTGCAGAACTTCTTGAGGATTGTTTTCACTCCATATACGGCCATTTTGCTTGTTTACATAGCCGTTCAACCAGAAGTAAGCTTCATCACTAAACACAATTTTACGATAAAAAAGTGTATCAAGCTGTTCTAGAGCCCAATCAGCAAATAAACGACGCTTATTATGGTCAAGTGGCTTTAGTTCTTGAATCAGTTGGATCTTGTATGGGTGTAGACCAAGATCTTTACGCAAAATTTTCCATGTGGTGAATGCACAGAGTCCAACTTGTGAACGTCAACGAATAGACAAATCTGGATCATCATTATCACTATGAAATACAGCAGCGATATTTTCTTCTGTACGTACAGTTCTTTGTCTTGTTGTTGTTACATCGAGTAGAGGAAATGTTGTCCGAAATCTATCGATAGTTCGACGAATAAGCTGCTCTGCTGGACGATTATGTTAATCATAAATTTCACGAAGTGCTCTATAAGTTTGGCGAATAGAACACTGATTTTGAAAATAAATTTCAACAATTTGTGAACGTTGTTGCGGCGTGAGTCTTTCCATAATAATTTGTCAATGCTTACTGAAGAGAAATGTCAAAACAACATGGCTTCTACCTTTTGTCAAATCCCACTTATCCCTATCGAAAGTTCTATCACTCAAAAAAAAAACACCCAATACATATCACAGAATATGAATAAATTTTTAACCCATCAAAAATTTCATGGGGAATCATGTATAATTTTGTCTAAAAATATACATAAGTATATATAAATTGAAAATGTATAAAACAAAACATTAAATTAAATTAATAAAGTGGGCCAGATAACGTATTTCATACAAATATTTTTTTTTAAAAGTATCATTGAGGTATTCATGTATTGAGTCGTATGCTTTATTCCTGAGGAAACACTTTAGTTCATTTCATCGATTTAATTCCTTCATTCTGGACGGCAGTTTGTTGAAAATTTTTATAGCTAGATGACTTACATTAAACTGTGATACTTTTATACGATGGTATGTTATGATGAAGTTGTTTTTGTTTCTAGTATCATAGTTGTGATTAAAATTGTTTTTCAATAGTATGTCCTTATTATCATGGATGTATATTACACAGGTAAGTATTAGAATGGACGTCACGGAAAGAATTTTTTTCTGGGGAATAGCTCTCTACAGCTATATCTACTACTTACGCCACATAGTATTCTCAGTATCTGCTTCTGGTTTATGAATAATTCCTTACTTTCAGATAAATCCCCCCAGAAAAGAATGCCGAAGTTAAGGATACTATGAAAGTAGCTGCAGTTAATAATATTTGCTGCTTCAAATCCCGCTATCATTCTCCTAAGTGACAACTTGACAACTAAGGAATCATTTCATCAATGTGGACACAAAACTTGAGATTTGATTGCAAAAAGACACCAAGCAGCCTCATTTGATTGTCTCAAGAGATCTTTGGTTCAAATAGTAGTCTCTGTGTTTCATCACTGTTCATCATCATTTTGTTTGCGCTCAACTGTACCTGGGCTTCTTTTAGTGATTTCTTGTCTTTCTCTTTCAATTTCTGATTGTCCATCCCTTTATTCAGAAAAGAAGTGTCATCAGCGAAGAGGACGGTTTGATCCGATTTCACATTAGCTGGCAAGTCATTCATATATATCACACACAAAATGGGAGGCAACACAGAACCCTGAGGTACACCATGACTCACCGTCTTCCAAGAAGAAGACCTGCCTCCGAAGCTTGTTTTCTGCATCTAGTTTGTCAGATAACTTTTCATCAGGTCAAGAGCCTCACCTCTGGTTCCATAGTATTCAAGCTTGTTTAAAAGCACTGAAATACTATTGAAAGGCTTGGATAAATCACATGCCTGTAAACTAGATTCTTATTCCCTATCAAAAGCTTCTCCTATATTTTCAAGCACCTCTTTCAGTGCCGTCTCCATTGATTTGCCCATCAAGAACCCATGCTTTTGTTTGCAGAAAATTTTATGATGTTTGAAGAAACTCAGTAATCTATTTTTTCTTATTTTCTCAAACAATTTTGAGAAAACAGGAAGTATCGATAGTGGACGATAATTTTCTGGTAATTCCACATCTCCTCTTTTATGGACAGGTACTATTTTAGCCTTCTTCAATTGATCCGGAAAGTACCCCTCTTTCAGACATTTGGTGAACTTGCTACATAGTGGTACCTCAATACACGAAAAAATCTCCTTTAATATGGTTGATGTCATTCCATAGATATCTCTGGTTTGCTTAGATTTTATCTGTCTTAGAGCTGTCCTGAGTTATTGTGCATTTATGAAGTTAGATAGGCTGAACAGTTTTAATCTTAGTTTTACGCAAGAGATTCGTTGGATTTTCTTGTACTTTACATTTTTCTTAAATACTAGCTCCAATGTTGGAAATGTTCTCCGCGTGATCTCTTACAGGACTCGCTTGATGGGGTAATTTTCGTTGACTCGCCGGCACATTTCGGGCAATATCTCACCAATAACTTGATGGATGTTGGTTTTCAGATCGTCAATAGTCTGAGGATTATCAGCATAAGCACGATCCTTTGCATAACCTCACAAAAAATATTCAAAGGCGATAAATCACAAGATCAAGGGTCTTGTTGTGTGGCTTGTTGCACCATCTTGCTGGCGCCACATCTCTTCCAATTCCATATCATTAATTTCAGGTCAAAAAAAAATCGATTTTCATTTAGCTGTAGTGATGAGAATTGTCGGTTTGAGTGACACCTTCTTCATTTTCAAAGAATTACGGGCCAATCACTCCACCAGACCAAATTGCACACCATATAGTGACTTTTTGTGGATGTAGTGGCCTCTCAGCAGTTCATGAGGATTTTCACTGCTCCAGATGCGACAATTTTGCTTGTTTTCATAGCCACCGAGTGAAAAATGTGCTTCGTCGCTGAAGAAATTTCGATGCGAAAAATCTTCATCAAAACGTTGTTGTTCAAGCACCCAATCGGCATATGTTCTACGCATTCTATGGTCAGCTGGGTTAAGTTCTTGTGTCAACTGAACCTTATGAGGATAAAGATGCAAATCCAGATGCAGAATATGTCATAGCGTGACGTAAGAGAGGCCCAAATATTGTGCACGCCGATGAATTGATAAATTTGGATCTTCTTCAACTCTTTCACGTACAGTAGAAATATTTTCGATCAAGCGTGCATTTCGATGATGTATAGGCTTTAAGACATCAGTAACAGATCTAGCCTCATCGAATTGTTTCACTATGTTACCATTTGGTCGACGATTATGTCGACCATAATCTGCCCGTAATGCACGAAACGTACCTACCATAGAATAATTGTTTTTGCAATAAGTTTTCACAATTTTCACACGTTCAGCAGTAAATAAGCGATCCATATTATTACATGGCTAACTTTCAACTAAACATATGAGGCTTTGGATGACATTTCTGTTCGATATATGTCATTGAAACAGGGCTGAGAAATCCGGACCACGAAATGGATAACCGTTAGTACCCACATTTTCAAATACACAACGGTTTAAATCAATTTAACAAATAAATTACGAAGGTAAAATAACAAAATGGCTATTCTAGCAAAAAATATCTCTTAAGGAGTAACTCGTTGCAGGAACGGAACATCCTTATCGTGGGAGAGTTTTTGGAGGCGTTTGTTTCCTTTAAAGGTATATAGAATGTTTCAAATGTTCTCGAATTTAAAACTGGGACGTTCAAACATACCTCCCACAGCAACCCCGGTACCGGCAACTCACCAATTACAATCCTCCTTGGTATGAGAACATCATTTATTATACGCTTTCTCTCAAGAGAAGCTGAATTAAAATGCTTTCTTTCTAGGTAACAAAAATCTTCGTTATCAAGAACGCTTAAGTGGGCTTTCTTACTCACATATCTGAGCATTTCATTCTGAATGCGCTCGATCCGCCCTATATAAATTTTATATTGAGGGTTCCATATGACCGAAGCGAAATTTACTCGACTAAATACACAGGCACTGTAAATTCCGAGAACTGACCTGCAGTGTTTGAATAATCTGCATTGTTTGAATAGAAATACAAGCATTTTATTAGGACTATTAACAACATTATCGATGTGAACAATAAAGTTCAGCCCCCGAAGTCCCAAGCTCTGAGATGGTCAACCCTCTTCAAGGTCGATCCGATTATGCTATATGGATAAATAAATAAATAATAAATCGAAATCGAAGTCTCTCCGCGAGTGAAAGTTATTGTCTGGCATTTAGGGGTATTTAAGTTTAGCTGATTGGAGATGCAAAAACTTTCAAACTTCTTCAGTTCCTCCTGGATAACGTTACAGTCCGCTAAGGTTTTGATAAGAAAATTTTTTTAATCGCCCGCGTAAGGGAGTATCTTACATTTCTTGAAATCAAAAGAAATATTGTTTATGTAGATTAAGAAGAAAAGGGGTACGAGAATGGAGCCTTGCGGTACCCCAGAAGTACATTTATAACCAAAAGACTCAAATACATCTACAGAAACAAACTGTACTCTGTCGGAGACATTATTATTATTATTATTATTATTTATGGCGAGCGGGCGTCTGTCCACCCTACCACTGCGTCCGCACGGACTATTGTGGTTCACCCCTAATTTATATCTCCCCAACGAGATTCAGTTTTTGGATAAAACCGATAATCTTGTTCAGGGGTAATTTTTTCAGTTCGCTGTGGGCTATAAAAGCCTGGCCAAGGACCTCGAATCTGATGCGACTCACCGCTGGGCACTCTGAGACGATGTGCATGGCTGTTTCAGTGTCCTCAAGACATAGCCTGCATTCATTGTCTTCAGCCAGACCGATTTTGTGCAAATGCGCTTTCAGTCTGCAGTGACCTGTCATAATTCCGACAAGGTTCGCCATCTTTTTGTTCGAAGCTGTTCCAAGGAACAACTTCGAATGTTTCAGGCCAGAATGGCTCCGCCAGAAAGACTCTAGCCTTGGGTTCATTCTGCCTGTTGTCGCCTCATTAGCCACGTCATGTGGTATTCCCAGGAATGGTTCCGGTCCTACCAGAGGCAGCGCAGCTCCAGCAAATGCCAGCCGATCCGCCTCCTCGTTACCCAAATAGTTTGAGTGGCTCGGTATCCAAACCAGAGTGACTCCGTTATACATACCGAGCCTGTTTAAAGCCGTGCGGCAACTCCAGACTGTTTTGGATGTAAAACAGCTGGATTCCAAAGCTTTTAGCACTGACTGACTATCAGTAAATATTTTGATTTTACCGTGGTGGATTTGCCGTTTTATCAGCAGTTCCGCCGCGGTCTCAATGGCAAATATTTCTGCCTGGAATATGGTTGCGTTTTGACCGAGACTCAATGAGGTTCACTCCCATAGACTCCCGCTCCTGTTCCGTTCGTCGTTCGCGAGCCGTCTGTGAACAAGCCAAGGTCGGTTCTCAATAGAACCTCAGCATGCTGGGTCCATTCGTCCCAGCTGGGGACGATTATATTGAAATTCCGTTCCTGGCTCGTGATTTTTGACATTAGATCCGAGGGCATCGATAGGATACTGTTCGTTAAAAGCTCGTCCAGCAGTCCTGAGCCTCCCATCACTATTGCCTCTGGCCTGTCAAGCGCCAGTTGATATAGTTTCTATGTGGTCTGTTCCGCCTTCCTCTGCACGAGTTGATGCAGGGGTGGTAGATTTAGTAGGATCTCCAGTGCTGCCGTGGGTGTGGTGCGAAACGCACTTGTAATTGCAAGGCAAGCCTGTCTCTGTAGTCGGATGAGCTTTTGTTCGCCAACCATTTGTTGGCCTTTCTTCCACCACGCTATAGCGCCATACACTATCCGTGGTCTAATTACCATAGTGTATAACCAGTACATCTGCCTGGGCTTTAGGCCCCAGGTTTTACCACAGATCCGCCTGCAAGTCCAGAAACCCATTCCAGGTGAGGGTCTTGTCCAGGACTATTCCCAGGTATTTTGCTTCAAATGAGAATTGTATTATTTCACCACAGATAGCCGGCGGTTCTAAACCATTCAACTTCCGTTTTTTAGTGAATGGTACTATAACTACCTTTTGCGGGTTAAGAGACATGTCTTCTCTTATATACCATTTGTCAATAGTGTTCAGTATCTCTTGAAGGACAGCCGATATCGTCACCTCCGATTTACTTTTCACTATGATTGCCAGGTCATCAACAAATGCTTGAACGTCGAGTCCCCCACAGCGAAATGATCGCTAGCAGGTCATCAACGAGAAGGGTCCGCAGTAAGGGTGAGAGAATACCTCCTTGCGGACAGCCCTTCGCAGCCTTGAACGACCTCATCCTGGTATGAGGTCGTTATTGTTCTGCCGCATAGCATTGCCTGTATCCATCTACAGATTAGTGGGTCGATTCCTCTCGCAGCGATAGCCTCAGCGAGAGAAACCGGCAGCGTATTGTTAAAAGCACCTTCAATGTCCAGAAACGCTGTTTGTGCTATCTCTCGATTATCGAGAGATTGGTTTAATTTTCCGACCAGATTATGCAATGCAAGTTCTGCCGACTTGCCAGCCTGGTAGGCGTAGTCGGAGACATAGGACGTACACCAGCTCAGGAGGCCGCCGCCCGCACCAACCTTAGAAAGACGGCAAGGAAAAATTTCGTGTGAAAGTTCATCAAATGCCTTAGTGAAATCGGTGTTAACGGCGTCAACCCGCAGATGACCATCAAGTGCACCATGCAAGAAGAACAGAAATGTCAAAAGATTTGTTTCAATCGGCCCACCCCTAAGAAACCCGTGCTGCCCGGAAATTATTTAATTCTTCACTTGATGAAATATATGATCATATACAGTAGTCTCCATCAGTTTAGAAATGATACATAATTTACTGATGGGTCGATAATTCTCCACAGCAGCTTTATTACCCGCCTTAAAAATAGGGTGCACAGATGCTCTTTTCCAACCCTGCGGAAATATACCGATTGTTTGACAAGCAGTTTATTTTTAATTCATGAAGTTTACTCTTCAGACCTCTGACGTTCTGATAGAAGATGTGGAGCGCCATAACAGATTAATTGGTTTTAACGATATCGAGATCATTGGACACCTAAATAATTCTTGACAAATTCTATCCTTCGTTCCTTTTGTAAAGGTGTAATTACATGGATTTTTTTTTGGTTTCCTTGATGTGTAGCCTTGTCTTTTCAGTGACATACGGTCGGTTTCTGGACATACTTTTATATTTCGTTGATTTCCAAATCTGTTAGCCAATTTGGGAAACCCCAAGCTCGGATTGTGTCGGCCTAAGGCCAATAAAGCGTTTAAATTGTTGCCTTTAAACCTACGCTGTCTTCCTGAAACTGATCTATTGCAGAGTTTCGAAAATCTTTTCTATACAAATATTCTACCTGTTTCCTTTTTTCTATTTGCGACATTATTTCGTAAATTGTATACCTGTTGAGAATCAACAATATTTGACAAATAGTGTGCCATGCAACTTTGGCCATAGCCAACTATCTGCACCACTTTTGTCTTAGAATATTACAGAAAAAAGTATATTAAAATTATGAAAAATAATAAATTTCGGATACTTTCTAGACAGACTATAGAATCCTCAAATATCATACAACACTGTTTCTATTTGAGTAGACACAAATAATTCCCAAATGTCACACAATACTCAATACCATGAAGGAATCCATAGAAAATATAGACTATTGACCGAAATCACATAAAATATTACACCGAAAAAAGTGTTTCATATGAAACTTATGAATAACAAATTTTATTTCAAAATATGCTTCATATAAATTACAAAAGATAGCACATTCTGCAGAACATCGCTCTGAACTCCCGTCCATAATCGTCAGTCCACTGTTTAGAATGACATATTCAATAAAAATATATCACATACCTCACTTCCATATAAGATCTTGAAGTTAAGGATAACCACAATTCCTGAAATTCCAAGTCCATCCTCTGAGAAATATATGGAACAAAGCCATGGTAAAAATAATATTTGATTTTTTTTAAGAATCTATTAAACTTACTTTATTCTATATATAATAATTATAATTATTTTTTCTCGTAATTGGATCTGGACCATGCAGTTGTTCCATATAATTTGGTGTGGATGGACATAGAATTTGACAAATGATTTGGGTTAACCTCAAACGTTTTGTCTTTATTCTTTGCTTTACCTTGTAATCTTATGTGTAAGTAAGGCTTGTGGTATATTTTTATTAAATATTTTCATTTATTATTCAAAACAGTCGACTGACGATATGGATGTTAATATCAATCGCTTTTTTGGATAATATGCTATATTTTTAAATTTATGTAGAGCATTTGTTGAAATATAATTTGTTATTCATTAGGTTCAATTAGCTGTATCGGTCGAGTATATTATGTAATTTCGATCAATATTCTATATTTCCTTTCGATTTCTTTATGTTTTTGAGTTTTGTGTGAAATTGGAGAATTCTTTAAGTCTACTTAAAAAAAGCAGTGTTTCTGAAGCATTCTGATTTAATTATTCTTTATTTTTTTTTTAATTAAATTTTGTAGAGGTTTCGCAGAATTATTCAATATTGAAGAAAACGAAACTATCAATTTGAAAGAATTTGATAATGTAACTCTTGATATTCTCTTCAACTCTCTTTGAGAAATTTCGATTCCTCCGTGACCAAACATCTACTCACCTTCACTTAAAGAGGAAGAGAAAAATCAAAACGAGGTATAATTCATTATATGATTCGCTCCACAAGCTTCTCAAAAATTTGTTCGTAAGATCGCCGTATTTAAATTAACATTTTTTGTCTTGCATTATTCAATAGAAAATTATTAATTTACTTCCATGTTAACGCTTGTTAGTTTCATGGCCATATCAAAAAAGTTCTGTTGGATGCAGATAATAATGAACAATTATGTAGATAATTATTAGCTGAGTGTTATTTCGCAAGGACGGCCACTTTAAAAATTCGTTAGTAGTAACATCCCACGGACAAAGTGGATACACTTACTGAACCTCAGTATAGTTCTATGCTATGAAGTTATCACATTTCAGCCAACACCGACGTGATGTGTTTAACTTGTATGATAAGCAAGAGAGGGACATAAAAGAAGATATACGAATTTTAAGAGAATGGATGTTGAAGGTCCCACATTTACCATCAGAAATGATCGAAGGTATGATTAAATGAAACATATATCAATCCGTATAATAATGGAATTGTTTTTGTCAATGAAAACCTGTTAAATTAAAAAAAAAGGTGTAGTATTTCTTCACCAAAAAGTTCTTGTTCTCTTCAATGGCTAATCATATAAAGTTATGTTCAAAAAGTAGGATTTATCAGAAGTGAAAAACCAGATGTACACAAAAAACGCGATAATTTTGTGTTCGATTTAAAAAAACAAGAATGTCAAATATTCATTTAAAAATATGGAGTAAAAATTGTTTTCCTGAATAAACATTTCATTTTTTGAACAAGCCTTTACTAATCTGATTCGGAAGTCAGAATAATTCTAAAGATATCGACTAATTAATTTCGATTGTTATAATTTAGTATAGAATTTTTCTAAATTTATTTTGAAGTAAATCACATTATTGTGGTTATTATTATTATTATATTAATTGTGAGAACTCTTTCATTTATGTAGTTTTGGGAAATAAACATTATTATTATTATTATTATTATTAATTCCGGTTTAAATTCCATCATCCAAGAGTAACTTGGAGTATTAAATTATATGCATTTATTGTGAGTGAAAAAACTATTAATCAATCTTAATCTGCATTAAGGGAAATATTTATTGTTTACAAAGTGATAATTAATCATAAAATGATATGTTTCATATTTTCGAAAGAATATCCAAACCAGGATATCCTTCACCTATTAAAATGTTGATTATTTCACAAATTTCAGATTATTTCATAACTTAACTTTCTTCATTTAAAAAACTCGAGTCACAAGAAAGTGTGTAATATATCTTTTTTGGTAGTAAAACATAGTAATTTCTACAATTTGTTTTAATTATGATCAACTACCGAATAGTAACGGCTGAAACAATTCAGTGACTGATTAGATTTTGAATGGATATTGGTTTATAGAATCAAAAAACATAGGATGTCCATTTTGAAAAACCAGAAATTTACCGGTTTTGCAGAACATTGTATAGAAAATAATAATTTTTTTCAATGAGAAAGATGGGAGAGGTGCATTAAGTGGTCAAGTTTCTGAAATAATTTTAATTATTAAAATTTTCAAATTGCCCGTCGTTTATTTCTCAACTGTAAAAGTGTCTTTGTTCAATATTTTCTTTCGCCTTCTGTAAGATTTCAAATATTATTGTATTACATGCTTACACTATTGTATGGCGAAGATCTTCTAGAGAAGTAGATACTGTCTTGAACGTGACACCCTTGAATGACCTTACAAAAACATCTAAAGATCGGGAGATCTTCGAGGTCTTTCTATATTACATCTTTTTCCAATCCAATTCTCCGGAAAATTATTATTTAGAAAGTAACGTACTGGGGCTGCATAGCGTGGTAGAGCACCATTCTGTTGGAATTGTTTTCTTTTCCATCGTCATTTTCTAGAATCTCCACAATGCGTGGGTAGATGAGATTTTGAAAAGATTGAGATAAGATTCACCTGCCAAATTGTCAGGATGCAAAAAGGAACCCACGATGCTATTTCTTAAATTTCCAGCGTAGACATTCAACTTTTCTGAATACTGTATGCTATTTTCTCAGAATTTTTGGATTTGAGTGGCTTCAATATCTACAGTTAACATTATCATTCAGAAAAAATGAGGGATGCATACCTAATATAAAAATTAAGATAATTATTCCATTTATCTGTTGAATTGGGTTCGGCTTGATTTTCAAGCCAAGCCTAATAGAAGCCAATCTTACAAAATTCGATTTTTTCAAGCTTTTTCAATCAAGGTAAAGTTTTCTGTAATTTTACACCGAAAGAACACTCAGTACCCGAGAATCTTACATTACAACTAAGCTGGATATTGAAAACCGTAAAACGTGCAATTAATAAAAACATGGACCAAAAGTTCATTCACCAAGAGCTACCAAGAGGGACTACCATATGTAAGTTATCTCGAGTATTTATTTATTATCATTTAGTATCACTCAGGAGGTTCATTTCGAAGAACCTTCTTCTCGACCGGCTTAAAATTAAAAGAGACGTCACATGGGCGTTGTTATTGTCACAGAGCGCATATATAAAGTGCCAGTGCCATAGAATATTTGACACAAAGGCATAGGCGAGTACAGCGAGTGAATACCGTGATATAGTCTCTATAATCTATGTGGGATTTTCTCACTCGTATGATCCTTAGAGAAAATGCGGATCTCTTCAAGATATACACTATCGCGTCCGCATCTATATAAAAATGTCTATTTTTGTTGAATATCGAACTGACTTCCTGAAATTTCTGCTATGTCCCAAGAAAAAGATCGGAAAGATTCGATTCATATGGTGCCAAAAATTCTCGATTATTATCTGTCAATCGAGACATGCGCATAAAAATTTTTTTAGCCGCTCAGATGAAGATTGGAAGACAGCGATATTACCTATATTCTAATGTTATCTGGTAGATTTAAGTCGAGTCATTTTTAAATATATAGAGTTGACGAACTACATGCTGATAATTGTAGTAGCGAATTGACCACACTCTGAGTAAAAAAATAATCATGATCAGCTTGAAAAAGGTTGACGAAACTTGATATCAAGTCAAGCTTTTATATATCAAGTCAAGATTTTCGCAAAACGTAAGCAAAGCTTATATATTTCAATTACAGCCTTTTGTACGTCCAAGTCAAGCTTATATGTTTCAATCCAAGCTTATATGTTTCAAGTCAAGCTACTTGGCTTGGTGAATCACTAACTATGCGTATGTCAGTGGAAATGTTAACCTCATTCAAATGTCAAATATTCAAGGGATGGTCTATTGAACGTAAAGAGGGAAAGGCTGACGGTAAATACTTGATCGAAGCTTTGGTTACCATTCTCCCTCCATCTCGTCAAACTGATAAACCCTTCGCTCTTCCACTCCAGGACGTTTACAAAACTGGTGGTATTGGAATAGTACCAGTAGGTCGTGTTGAAACTAATGTATTGGAACCAGGTACCGTTGTTGTCTTCGCCCCAGTGAACATTACCACTGAAGTTAAGTCTGTTGATAGGCGCCACGAAATTCTTTTGGAAGCTGTACCAGGTGACAACGTTGGTTTCAACGTTAAAAACGTATCAGTTAAGGAATTACCTCGTAGATGCATCGCTGGAGACTCCAAGAACAACCCACCCAAGGGAGACCCAGATTTCACTGCCCAAGTCATCGTAATTAACCACCCTGGTCAAATTATCAACGGATACACTCCAGTTTTGGATTGTCATACAGCTCACCTTGCCTGAAAATTCGCAGAAATCAAAGAAAAGGTCAACCGCCGTTCTGGAAAGACCACAGATGAAAATCCTAAAGCTATCAAATCTGGAGATGCCGCCATCGTCAATCTGGTTCCATCCAAGCCAATGTGCGTTTCCAGAATTCGTCCCTCTAGGGCGTTTTGCTGTCCGTGACATGGGGCAAGCTGTTGGAGTCATGAGTGTTAGTTTCAAGGAAGCAGGAGTAAAGTAACGAAAGCCGTCGAAAAAGCAACAAAAAAGTAGTAGTTCAGTTTTTTTGAAAATTCGAGAATTTCATTTTTCATTTTGCAATAAAACTAGAGTAATTTTATATGTAATGACTTTGTGATCTTAAGATAATTTTGACATCTCCGAATTGGTACCTAACTGGTCTAAGCGGATTGAAATATTGCAGTGTAACGTAAATTCAAAACATAACATTTGCATACTGCGTAATTCAGGGAATTCGGCCTTTGTATATTGGACCCGTTGAAGACGGGCCCGGCTCTGATCAGACGTTCATAATAACTTCTACAACTAACGTATTTAATTATATTTCGATGAAGTATAGATCTTGTTAAGAAATATTCACCTTTAAAAACAACCTGAATTCAGCATGTAATTGACATTTATATTCAATCCTTTACAGATGAATTTCTGGAATTATGCCTTCTAAAGAATAAGTTTTCAATCGAAAAATGCAAAAAGAAAATCGAAATGTATTTTACGATGAAAGGAGATCCACATTACGAATATGTGTACGATCGAATACCTGTGCCTAGTAAAGAACCACTGTAAGTATACAAATTATTCAGTCAATTTCTCTTCGTTATATTGGAATAATTTGATTATAAAAAAAAACATGAAATCCCATAGAAATTTATTTGATTATTCAGTCCATGGTCGGCTCCAAAATAATTGATTAAGTACCCCAATTACTAGCAGACACTCGATTATACAGGCAATTAAGCTACTATTCTTAAAGGTAATCTACACGTCACCATAAACTTATCCGAATACTAGACCTAAGAAGTCTTGTGACACTGCCGACCATGGTGTATTATTGGATAAGTTACAGCACTATGGAGTTAGAAGTGTGGCCTATCGGTTAGTTACTTTTTATTTCTCGCACGAAGAACAGTAGGTCACATGCTCAAACCAGAGGTCGAAAACGAGAACAACAAGTAGAAGTGTTCAGTACTGGGGCCGATTTGATTCCTCATTTACGTCATTGATCTGATATGGAGCAATAATATACATATATGGAGGTACACTACGACGACGATACGCCCATTTTGACGAGAGAAAAGACTTTGCAGGGAGTTCGGGAAAAGATTTGGGCATGTGTTAAACGGCATGGCGAGTTTGTTCAAATCCAACTAAAAGTAAATGCAGATAAGACTCAACTCCTTCAAATCTCATATACAATACTAACCACACCATTCATAAAGTTTCTCGGCATACACCTCGAGAATAGGTAAGGCTAGAACACGAATATTGATACCCTAACAAATAGACTTGCGGTTGCGGTGTTCTCCATCAGAAGAATTCGAATTTGTGCTACCACTGAGATTGCTCGTTAGACATATTTCGCAAAGTTGTGCTTTGTGTTATCTCAGGGACTTCATTTATGCGGTAGATCATCAGAAGCCTAGGAAAAACTGCAGAAAACTTTTTGTCAAAGAAAAACTACTCACAAGATGCAATACGTATAAACTGACTTCAAGTATCTCAAGATCATAATGAATAATTTTCCAGAGATTTCTTTTCATCTTCTGACATCTTCCCAGCAATTTATAGACTACTGTATTTATCATTTCTATAATCGAAATTTAGGACATATCAAGGCACTCGATATAAGACGATTGGGTATTGAAGTGAAGAGAGGTCTTTTGAAAACTGCAATTTATGATAGGACTGAATCTTTTGACTCTGATATTTTTGTTAAACAATATAACTGTCAACTGTCATATACTTTGCAAATCTTATTTTTACTGACGTATTTTCAGTGTGGTTATACTAAAAATAAAGATAATTCTTATTATTACTAAGATAGTTGAAAGATTCCTAATTCCTGTGAACGACGTGGAATCGACTAATTTGACTCATTTTGAACTGAAGTCCTCGCTAGCATAGAAAAATCAAAAATTAAATATATGCACTATAACATGCACAGCCTGCTCTAGTAAAGTAATTATTAGGACCGAAAATTGGAATAAGTGCTCCTAAAGTTGCGATGGCCGACTCGCCATGATAAAGATGTTAATCTTGACTGACGATTTGACGCTGACAGCTCATGAAAAACGTGCAAGGGAACGTTCGTTTTTAAACATAAAATTTTTATGTCCCTATTGGAAAACCGATACAAGACTTCAAATCGCTGTAAAGCTCGAAGTTATTCTCAAATTACTGCATAAGGTTAGACGTATATTTTACATACACGTTTAGTTGTCCGAATCAGATTTCATATGCAGTATCGAATTACAGATTTCATACACCACTTCCGATGCTTACTGAAGACTACAAAAGGTTGTTTGTCTTCAAGATATATGATGAGGAGAACTACGATATGGTTAAAGATGTCAATTGTAATGCAGTGATGAGAGAATTTATTCTGAGATGGGACTACAATGATGGTGAAATTCATATAATCGATTTGAGAGATTGTTCTAGTGGTATTATAAGCAAAGTTCGTCTCAATATTTTAGCTGATGGTATTAATTTAATTGTGGTAAGTTGGTGCTATCAGACCTTTTGTTTTTCGGACAATAATATAATAATATATCATTAATAGGGAGTGTGAGCTATGGTAATGGAAAGTTCTAGAAATCGAGACAGTGTAACATACATCTGTATAACAATTCTATACTCAAACAAACTTGATAAGGATTTGTTGATCACAGGGGCAAATTGTAGACATGCGCACGTTTCAAACTTGTTGGTTTTCATCAGTGCAATGAATGCCAGTGACTACAAATCTATCAAATTTTTTCGTAATTTTCCATACTATTAATATTGATACGTGAAACTAATTTCATTCAGAAGATAATCTTTGGAGTTCTTGCAGTGATTCTAAAAAAAGTTCCATTGGTCTCGTATACCCTGAAGTATATTATATTTCACTTTTTTCATTTATCATTCTAATAAAGTAAAATTAGTGAGAAAACCTTTTATTATATTTCCATCTCTTGCAGAAAGGATGTTCTTCTAGACTATCTGAAATACATATAGTCAGCAGGATAAGCAGGACCTTATTTTCAACGATAATATCATTAATGCCCAAAAAATTGGTGTCTAGGGTGAGATTATTTCATAATATTTCTATGACGAATTTCTCATAATAACTTCAATTTATATTTGACTTGAGTAACACCACCCTTCGACCTATTTCAGCTGCTATTCCATGATAGTGAAGAGTCTTTGAAGAAGGCTATTCCAGCGAAATATCTACCAAGTGACTTTGGTGGAGAGCTCCAATCTATGAAAAACTTCAATGGTCTGTATAAACTAATTTTTAGTTATGACCACAAGTTAAGTTATCAAAACTTATATCTTTGGTATCAATCAGTATTAATTGTTTGGTCGAAAATTGATAATACTAAAGTAGAGATCCGGTTGAAAACGTAACCCAAATATTATTGGTGTCCAGAAATGACAACGACTTCTTATAGCTCCTTCTGCAGCTTTGAAAGATCTTTCGGAAAATTTATTATGATATTCACGGCTTCTACAGAGGTTTTCCGTACTGAGTTACCAAGCTTTCATCATTCTGTCAATAAAATTATCTTTTTTCAAGATTGATGATTTCCTACCTTTGTGAGAAACAAGTAGAGTGGCCAAAGCAGACAAACTCATGGTACTATTTTACCTCACATCCCCCTCAACACTCTGGTAAACCAAATTTAGTTTCCTGCACTTTGCCAGTTATACAAGTAATATTTCACAGTTCTGGAGGGTCTTTGAATTATTATTTTTTTTTATTATTATCCTGATACTCCTAGATCTTCTGTAAAGATCCCTCAGAAGCTTTTTCAGCTTGTACGAGTTAGGAGTTCAGTTGTGTTCTGGGTAGGCTTTGTTACTGTGATCTTGCGCCAATTTAGCATCTGTCACAGCACTGTTAATTTTTGATCCAACAATGAAATGGTGGCGGACACCCGTCCAATTAGAAAATTTCTTTTCCACCTGAACAGGATCCGAACCCGGACCTTCCGCTCACAAGCCCGGTGCTCTACCACTGAGCTGTCCACGCTCATTATAGTGAACTTGACTAACTACAGAGACATAACTTCCATTGGAGAAAGGACAAGGTTGCACAGTCTGTACAAGCTTCAAAGACTTGCTTGTCTAAGATCACAGGAGCAATAGACGTTTCAGTGGATCTTAGTAAGTTGCGATATATGTGAGAAAGGGAGGTCTCATGAGTACCTATATCATGGAACATATAGAACTTAGGGGGGACATATGAGGGGATTTTAGAATTACTAATGTTTTCTATGCCAGTAAGACCTGAAAGCCAACTATAAAGTGATCATACCTGAGGGCCGAGAAGGCATTGAAAGGTTAACTGAACTTCGGAAAGACCAACTCGTCTGGTATACTGATGGGTCATTAAGGGAGCAAGGTGGAGGCTTAGGCATGTGCTCCCAAGTATAGGAAATCAGTACCTTTGGGAAAGCCTATAACAATACTCCAAACCGAAATTCTGATTAAAGAGAGGTTCACAAGTCTGTTTGTCCAGACACTACAAGGAAACTAGAATTTGTATCGGGTGGTTTTTTTAGAGTGATAAAACTTTAAGTTGAAATAAAACACATTTAAATTAAGATTGAAGCCAATTTTTTTATTTTAAAGAAAATTTTATGACATTTATGTTATAAAAATAATTTCTAGAGTATGTCCACCATGACTAGCTCTGAGGAACCGCATTCGACCAGATCAATTTTGGACCACTTTTTTGAGTAGTTCAGGCCTTATTTCATCAATAACCCGAGTTATGTTGGCTTCCAAGGCGTCTATTGTTTCTGGTTTATCAGCATAAACCAATGACTCGACATAATCCCAAAGAAAATAATTCCTTGTAGTTATGTCACATGATCTTGGAGGCCATTTTATTGGACCATTTCTCGAAATACTGTTATCGCCAAATCTTTCTTTCAATAAATCAATTGTTACAGTAGAGCATGAGGTGTAGCACCATCTTGTTGGAACCAAAACATTTCTGCCATTCAAATTTTGAAACAAATAATCATTGATCATCGATCTGTAACGAGCACCATTCACTGTACCATTAGCTCCAGCATCGTATCTAAAGAAATATGGGCTGATGATGCCTCCAGCGTGTAAAGCACACCGTACAGTGCATTTGTCAGGATGCAATGGAACCTGCAGAACTTCTTGAGGATTGTTGTCACTCCATATACGGCAATTTTGCTTGTTTACATAGCCGTTCAACCAGAAATGAGCTTCATCACTAAACACAATTTAACGATAAAAAAGTGGATCAAATTCAAGCTTTTCTAGGGCCCAATCAGCAAACAAACGACGCTTATTACGGTCAAGTGGCGCAAACAACACTTACTCAACTGGATAACATGACCCTCACGCCAGCCGATATACATTCTGTCAAGAAAGTACCGGGAATTATCGATTTAAATCTGGCGGGGCAATGAGGCAGGTAAAAAATTTTTTTCCTAGGTTGGTACTACTGTCCTCAATTACTATGCCAAGCTTAAGCGGGATCTGTCAACTAGTGTGTTTGCAACAGCTGATTAAGTCAGTCGATGTCAGAGTGCGTGCCGATTTTTACTATGGGTGATTACGTTGAGCAAAGAATTTGTTTAAAGTTTTATGTTGCAAATGAATTTTCGTTGAAAATGTTGCAAAAGGCCTTTGGTGATAATGCTCTATCGAAAACTCGTGCATATCAGTGGTACAGAGCCTTCAAGGACGGTCGTGAAGTGGTCGACCATCGACGGCTTCGATCGAAGATAACGTCGATAAAATTAAGGAAAGGGTGCTGGAAAACCGTCGTACCAGCTTGAGAGAGATAGCACATGATCTTAAGATATCCCATCAGTCCGCACGTACGATTTTGATTGATATTTTGGGCATGAGAAAGGTGGCCGCACGACTCGTACCGAAAGACCTGAATTTTCTTCAAAAACGTCATCGCGAACAGGTTGCTTCAGACATGCTGGATCGCTGTAATTCCGATTCTACATTCATGGAACGCATTATAACTGGTGATGAGACCTGGGTCTACGAGTACGATATGCAAACAAGCCAGCAATCATCGGAATGGGTGGCAAAAAATAAGCCGAAACCGAAAAAACCACGCCCAAGCCGCTCGAAAATGAAGGTGATGCTCATTGTTTTCTTCGATATCCGTGGCGTGGTGCACTACGAATTCGTTCCAGAGGGTCAGACGGTAAACAAGGAGTATTACCTAGGCGTTATGAAACGTTTGCGTGAGCATATCCGTAAGAAGCGGCCAAATTTGTGGGCGAACAACTCATGGATTTTGCATGACGATAACGCGGCTTCTCACCGAGCTACGATTGTGACTGACTTTCTCGTCAAAAACTCAACAAACGTGCTTCAGCAACCACCGTAATCGCCGGATTTGGTTCCCTGCGACTTTTTCCTCTTCCCAAAACTAAAATTGCCCCTTCGTGGCACCCGTTTTGAGTCAATTGAAGCCATAAAACAAAATTCGGCGCGAGAGCTAAAGTCCATCCCGGAAAGCGCCTATAAAAAATGTTTCGATAATTGGAAGTGCCGCTGGCATAGATGTATTGGAGCAAATGGAGCCTATTTTGAAGGCGACCCAATAAATTTTGACGATTAAATGTAAAAACGTTATTTTAATTGAAAATTCCCGGTACTTTCTTGACAGAGTAGTAAGAGGCAAATCTCACAGGAAAATAATTAACTTTGCGAAGGAGATAACCTTCCTGGAAAAAACTAAGTAGTATGGTAAAGCACAAGAGCCTATTGCTAGGTGAGCTGTCACTAAGCTAAACGACTACAACTAATCTAATCTACCCCACTAAACTGGGGAAGTATGAATGAAAACTACTACTAGCACATTTTTCGTGATTTTGAAGATTAAGTTTGGCCAAAAAGTGTATCGTAAACTCCCGCCTTGGTCTCGAATTTGGCAATATGTTTGCTCATTTCCGAGTTCAAGGATCACTAACATGTGTTCTTCAAATTTGAATCGAAAATTATCATCAAATTGATATGAGAAATCTTTTCAGAATAGGCATTCCGATTATTCCTCAATATCTGATGTACATAAAAATTGGAAACTCCTGAAACAAATTCTGTCAGATTAATAATGTTTCTTTTTAGCTGAATGGGACATTATTTTTGAGGAAAATCTGGAATATCTCAGAACTTTAATTAATACAAAATCTCGAGAGGAACTAAGACAAGGGGAGAGTTGGGAAACTGAAGAAATACAAGGAACTTTCAAGAAATTGAATATTGATTGAGATTTCTAATATTATACTTATGTATTATATATTTTTAAATTAATTAAAAATGCCAATAGGAAGACTAAAAAAAATTCAAACGTAAAATTGAAAATTTAAGAATTGTAAAATCATATGAGTTTCGATTATATTTTCTGAAATTTCGATTGAAAATTAAAAATAGAAGACCAGATCTACTATTTGGAATTGAATATAATAACAAGATTGAAAAACTCACAAATTCGAGAACGTTTCAAAGAAAAACCGAACATAACATGAAACCATCGAATTTAAATCATCGAAAATTGAATTTCAAGTTAACCAAAATATGCATCACAAGCCACAGAAGCAAGCATTCAAGTTCTTCAATTCCACATATTCGAACCATTTGTTAGAAACAGGGCATACTTTCGACCATAATTTTGAAATTTTAAATGTAGTAAGTAAAAGTTATACATCAAACCGGTGAGAGTCACTAGAGATAAATAAAACCACAAAATTAGAATAGTACTTAACAATTAGACCTAAATAACTCACCCCTTTTAAACATATTCAGATGAACTGGAATTTACACAGACCCTTTTTTGGGGTTTTAGTCCTCAATTAAAATTTTTGGACTTTCTCTAATATAAATGGAAGCCGATTTAGTCATTCAAAAATGTAAGGTACTACCTTCCTGAAGAGGCTACTGTGATAGCGAAACAATTGTTGTATTATAACAACAATAAAAATTTGTGAAAATCAGAATAACCTAATTCAATAATATTCAATTTGAATTTTCATCAAGTGAGAACTGATTGCATTAAACATTTTAGACAGAAATAAAAATCATTTGGAACAAAAGTTATTTCGATATCATCATGAAAATGACAAAAATGCATTATGAAAATGACAGTATGGCCTCAGCGAAGATTCAACGGAAAATAAACTGCTTTAGAATCTACTTAAACTTTTTCCCGACGTGATAGTTTTCATCTATTCATTTCGAAGTTCCTCGAATGAAAAGCTCTTTAGTCTATAAGAGTCTACGGTGCAGCATGGATGAATAAACAACATAAGCCTTATTTTAACACAATGTATAGGGAACTCTATTTTATAAGTTATCAGTTTCGAGAAAGTTTTATTCCAGTTATCGCTCGCAGGCAGGTTATTTGAATAAGTATGGATAGAATTTATAATTTGCCGCCAATTTTCTGAATAAAACCGCAGAGGTATAATTTACAAAGTTGTATGGCTGAGTAATAATATATACCCAACTTTATCGTTCACCGAAATTCCCATTTCTTCGAATAAGTGGAATCCGAAACGAAATAAATTGAATAGATTTATTGTTCATTGGGAGTAGAGTAACATTTATTGAAATGAAGTCATCGCAATATTCAACAGAATACTTTTATGTAAAATCAACACTCATTATATAATATGAAATGGAATAAAAAAACCCAACGAAATATATATTATGATTTTATATTCAAATTCTGTAATAATATTTTGGGAGATTTTATAAGTAAATTATTTAAATATTTAAAATCAATTAGTTTTGGAGAAATTCTTAAAATTATGTTTTGCATTTTCAAAAAAAAAATTTGGTTTTCATAAATAATAAGACTAGAAACAAAATTTTGTCTCTTTCAAGTATTTATTCAGTTATTTTAATTGATAATTTATAGTTCGTTGGGTTTTTTTCCATTTAATATTATATGTGAGTCTTGATTATGTATGTCTACTAAATTATAAAACATTAATTTAATTCTAAAAGTTTTTGAATGAAATTTTTCAAAATTAAAATTTGTAGGAGGCTAACAGAATAAATCTGTTTTGATATTTAAATTTTGTGATAATCCTTCTATCAAGTAAAACCTCTCTTTTTATTATTTCATTATATATTAGGAGTACAAATAAGTTTCCGCCGTTTTATTGTAGATGGCGCGGCACGGAGTTTCGGTTAGCTTTCGCAGATGATAACCGGCTTAAAAATAGTTTGGACATTCAAGAACAACATAACCTATTAATATCATTGATTTTATATTGGTAAAATATAATTTTTATAAGTTGAAAATGTCAAAATTTGAGCCAAGTAAGCGTCATTTGCGGGAAATATTAGTTTACTTCTTTAATTTAAAGAAATCTGCTGCTGAGGCGCATCAATTGCTCGTAGAAGCATATGGTGATGGTGCTTTGAGTGAGGGAACGTGTCGAGAGTGGTTTCAAAAGTTTAAAATGGTGATTTCGACGTAGAAGACAAAGATCGCAGTGGAATGCCAAAAATTTGCGAGGATGCAGAATTGGAGGAATTATTGGAGGAAGATTCATCTCAAACACAAAAAGAACCCGCTCCAACATTAGAAGACACTCAGCAAGCAGTGTCACATCGTTTAAAATCATTAGGAATGATTCATAAACAAGGAAATTGGGTTCCGTACGAATTAAAGCCGAGAGATATTGAACGCCGAATATGCTTAAGTGAAATGCTGCTAGCTAGACATAAAAAAAGGGTTTTTTACATCGCATCGTAACTGGTGATGAGAAGTGGATACATTATGACAATCCAAAAAGAAGAAAATCATGGGGATTACCTGGCCACGCGTCAACATCAACAGCAAAACCGAATATTCACGGAAAAAAACTAATGCTGTGTACTTGGTGGGATCAGCTAGGTGTAGTGTATTATGAGTTGCTTAATCCGAGCGAAACAATTACTGGAGCCCTCTATCGAACACAATTGATGATATTGAGCCGAGCTCTGAAGGAAAAACGCCCTCAATACTATTCTAGACACGAAAAAATTATTCTTCTGCATGACAATGCTCGTCCACATATTGCGGCTGCCGTGAAAAAGTACTTGGAAACACTTGATTGGGAAGTGTTACCCCACCCGCCGAATTCACCAGACATTGCACCGTCCGATTATCACCTGTTCCGGTCCATGGCACATGCTCTGACGGCCCAGCGGTTCACATCTTATGAGGGTACCAAAAATTGGATTGATTCGTGGATAGCCTCAAAAGACAAGTAGTTCTTCAGACGTGAGATTCGAATGCTGCCTGAGAGATGGGGAAAAGTGGTTGCAAGTGATGGGCAATATTTTAAATAAATTTATATTACCGTTCTTCTATAATAAATATTTAATTTGTGTTAAAAAACGGCGGAAACTTATTTGTAGTCCTAATATAATTATACTTTGGTTTTCCTCACCCATTATATAAATGTCATTTGGATTTAACTAAGGCCATAAAATACCTTACAAGCTTTGTGTGATTTTTGTGACGAACATAGAATACGTAGGATTCTTAAAAGTTCTCTAATGTTAGTGTTTGTTCAACAAGGATACCACGAGGTCTGTCTGGTAAGATATTTTTTGTTAATTAATTTTATTTTATGAATGTGAAGTAGGATTGATGACGATTTCATTTAATTTCAAATTGTTTTTTCAGGATGTACTAGATGCTATGAGAGATGTTTGAAGTAACTTATTTGAATATATTGAATATTTTAAATGAATTAGTTTTGAAGAAATTCTTAAAATTATGTTTTTGATTCTTGTAAAAGACTTGGTTTTCATAAATATAAGTTTAGAAACAAAATTCTGACTCCTTCAAGTATTTATTCAGTAATTTTAATTGATAATTTATATTTCGTTGGGTTTTTTTTATTCTATTTGATATTATATAGTGAGTGTTGATTTTAGATGTCCACTAAATTGAAGCAATGCTTATAAGACATAAATTTAATTCTGAAAGTGTTTGTATAAAATTTTTTGAAATGAAAATTTGTAGGAGGCTGACAGAACAAATCTATTTTGATACTTAAATTTTGTAAAAATCCTTCTATCATGTAAAAAACCTGTCTATTATTATTTTATTGTATATATAATATATATTTTTATATAATATATATTTTATATAATATTAAATAATGTAAAGGGGTGTTTTACTTGATAGAAGGCTTCTACAGTATCTTAAATAACACAAATGTTAATTCTGCTAACCTCACTACAAATGAAAATGTTTTTGAGATTTGTGAAGATATTGTAAAAGCTTAAATAATAGAAAGGGTTTTTTCTTGATAAAAGGTTTTAATAATATCTCATATATCAAACAGAATAATTCTGCTAAACTCATTAAAAATTTTAGAAAGTTTTCGAAAAAAATTTTTTTATAACATAAAATTAAAATTTGTAGCTATTTTATGCTTTGCTTGAATAAAACAAGACACATGAAATGCAAATCTCATTTACTACTATTTTTGATTTCATTCCTTACAACTTGATATGAAAATCAATTATTTTCGCGAAAAATTTCAAGAAGACTTTAACTCTTCACCTGGGTTCAATCCCACTACATATTATAGTAATCCGCAATAGGTGGATTACTATGTTGATAATAATAGTCGCCATAATCTTGAGCCTGGACCACAAGAACAACGATGATAATTAATGCGATCGACTTTGGCCACGCAGTTACCACAATACAAGCGACAAAAGTGATTACTATCGGAGTAATAATGAATGCCATATCTTCAGGCCGACAAATGGTCACAAGCGGGTGATTATTATACGATATTACAGGATATTTAAAAACTGAACACTATGTGTGTTTGAATGCATCCGTTCATACAAAAAGAGAGTAAATAACTAAATTGATTGGATAAAATAAAATTATGAGATGCGGTTTTTTTACTTGATAGAAGGATGATTACAAACTTTGAATATCAAAAAACAGATTTAATCTGTTAGTCTTCTACAATTTTAATTTCAAATAAATTAAAAAAAAAATATTAATTAAATTAATGTCTGATAATAAGCACTGCTTATATTTAATAGACGTATAAAAATCAAAATTCACTATACAATATCAAATGGAATAAAAAAACCCAAAAAAATAAATTATTAATTAAAATTAAAAATAAGTAATATCCAATGTTTCGTTCCAAACATACGCACCTGAACTCGTCAAAAAGACCGTGGTACGTATGTTTTGCCTTTGACAAACATTTGAAAACATGTTCATTTTCTGGTCTTATATTTATGAAAACTAAATCTTTTTCAAAAATACATAACATAATTTTAAGAACTTCTCCAAAACTAATTTATTTGAAATATTTAATATGTTTAAATAGTTAAATAAGTTACTTCAAAAACTCTCAAAAACATGTAGCACATCCTCAAAAACAATTAAAAATTCAGATAAGGTCAGTTCAACTTTACATTTATAATATAAATTCAGTTAAAAATAAATAAGATTGTCATCTTACCAAACAATTTCTGCAAAATCTGTGAATGCAATTAAACTAGGTAGGTACATCTAATATCCAAGGTAATCTATGTTCTATGCTAAACACAGAAATCACACAAAGTTTGTAAGGCATTTTATGGCCTTCATTAAACCACTGAAAACTGTATAATAAATTTCATTATTCAAAAACCTAATATAATTATATATAATATATATAAAATAAAATAAAAAGATGCGGTTTTTTTACTTGATAGAAGGATAATTACAAACTTTGAATATCAAAACAGATTTAATCTGTTAGTCTTCTACAATTTCAATTAAAAAAAAAAAACATTAGAATTAAATTAATGTCTAATAATAAGCACTGCTTATATTTAATAGACTTATAAAAATCAAAATTCACTATTCAATATGAAATGGAATAAAAAAACCCAAAAAAATAAATTATCAATTAAAATTAAAAATAAGTAATACGCACCTGCACTTTTAGATTAAATTTTTTCTAACGAGTTCAGGTGCGTATGTTTGGTACGAAACATTTGATATTACTTATTCTTAATTTTAATTGATAATTTATTTTTTTCGGTTTTTTTATTCCATTTGATATTGTTAAGTTGTTTAGTGAATTTTGATTTTTATACGTCTATTAAATATAAGCAGTGCTCATTCTTATACATTAATTTAATTTCAAAAGTTTTTTGAAAAATTTTTTTGAAATAAAAATTGTGGAAGACTAACAGATTAACTCTGTTTTTATATTCAAAGTTTTTAAATTGATTGGATTTGATATTTGTTGGTTGACTAAATAAATGAAACGAAATCTCTGATTGGATATAATTTTCTTAGAATTTTGTGAACGGCCTATTAATAGAGTTAAGATGTTTTAAGATCAGAGCAATAAAAGTCATTCACATGTTCCCTGAAAGGTTCTTATGCTGGTGGTTATAGATCGAAAGATTTGTTAAAAAAAATGTTTTAAATGATCAAGCACACTCGACCCTCTACGCAATTTGTTTCCGCTTTCAAATTCGAAATTAATTTCCGTCAACTAAAGACCGAAATAATCGAATCTTTGTGTGAATTTTGCAGTTTTTCACATTTCAGTTCGACAATTCATAATAAAGACAAAAGACCGACATCTCACTGGGCCATTTCTCTTCAAAATGAAACCGAAAGATATTCCTTCCAAAATCATGTATGTTGAGCATTCATCATCTCACAAGCCGTTTAAGAGAAATAAGATATGAACGCGAAATGTGAAGCACGTCTGTTGGACAAAGTTGTAGGTTCGGAAAAGCTATAATTTCGAACGAGAAACTACTTTGTGCCCATTACACTGTTCCGAATGGAATTAATTGGTATGAGAGCGCTATTTTCGCTGAACGTGATTGGAATGATCAGCATATTTCGCTTCGGCGTTGACTCCCTGCATCACATCCACGCAGTTCAATATTTTCAATTTGTCGCCTTGCTGTAATCCGCGACTGTTGTTGCAACATGTGGTCTGTCACTTGTCAATCACACGGTTTGCGGGGTGGAAATGGAAATCTGTTCGGTTAGCCCTTTGGAGCTCGTTTCTTTTTGAAAAGGAAAGAAAACAGCGACAACAAATTTGCAATCTCGGCGAATATTCGCAGTTTCGATGTACAGTAATTATTTGTAATAGATTGGGGAAAAATAAATTTTTATGGTAGATGGCTACAGTGATCGATATCTCGAAAAAGAGTAAAGTATCGATCGAACAATTTCAGGTTCTAGCTCGTTGTAAGGGTATCATTTCACATTAACAAAATTCTTCTGCCGCTTTTCGTTCGGTCCAGTCAGTGAGTTAAAAATGGAAGCCAACAAAGAAAATTCGGTACTTTTTGCAGTTTTTCTTTGATAAAGGCGAAAATAGGAAGCAGGCGGCTGAAATTGTGGATGATGTTTATGGTCCAGATACTGTAGCAGCTAATTATGTGCAATTTTCGTTTCGTAGATTGTGTTCAGGTATTTTTTATGTTAAATAACCACCTCGCGCAGGAAGGGCCGTCGTCGAAAATGTCGATAAAATCACAGAAATAATCGAAGGTGACCGGCATATTTATTATTATTACAAATGATTATAATTGAGGCAGAGCCTTTAAACTCACATAATAGTACATGAAATACATACAAACGAAAGAAAAGTGCAATACCAAAGAGATAAAAAAAATTAATTATCAGATTCACAAGTGGCACTCAGTCGCGTCGAAACCAAGCGTCGAAACCGTTTTTGAAGGCGTTCACAAAAACTGAGCTAACCACTGACGAGGGTAGAGAGTTCCACACGGAAAACACCCCGTTAGCAATGAAGTTTTGCCTGTGTGGCGTCTTAAAGCTTTCCCTCTTCAACTTGTAGGCGTGACCTCAAAGACGGTTATCAAGGTTCAACTTAAAAAGATAACTTCAAATCAATGCCGAGCAGGTTGTGAAGAGCATGATAAGTGATGATGAAATCACCACGCTCCCTCCTGACATCAAATGTGGGCAGGTCCATTATGGACAGTCTTTCGCTATAGCTGGGACGCGAGATGCCGTAAGGTAGACGAGTTGCACGACGCTGAACACTCTCGAGCAAGGCAGAATCTCTAATCAACAATAGACCCTACACAGGCCCCGCAAACTCCAACAAGGAACACACATACACCTTGTAGAGAGTAGCACACGTGGACGGATCACAGCCACTAAAAGCTTTCTGGACCATAAATAATGATTTTTTAGTCTTATTCACCGTGTACGGAATGTGGTCACACCAGCTCAGGTTCTCGGTGACACCAAGGTCAGCATGACTACTACAAGTAGCGATGGAAGTGCAGTTACGGAAGTACTGACGACGCGGATTGTGAGCACCTAAATGCAGGACAGCACACTTTTCAGAGGCAACTTCCACTCCTGGCACCAATGGTTTAATATCTCTAGATCTTCCTGGATTAGATGACCGGTCCTATTGGTGCTGCCGAATAATTTGGTGCCGTCGGTAAATTGGGAACATCGAGATTTGAGAATCTTGGGTAAATCTGAAATGTATAGGATGAAGAGAAGTGGACCCAAAACAAATCCTTGGGGAACTCTACTCGCAACAGATCTAGCCGACGAGAAGGATCTATCGACATGAACCTGAAAGGTTCGATCGATCCTCGAATTCTGAGATGCTCGAGCTTGTATAGGGGGAGATCATGTGGGACACGATCAAATGCTCGAGAAAAATCCAGATAGATAACATCAACTGGGCAGGATTTATCTAAGGACTCAGACCAGGAAGGAATGCATTCGAGGAGGTTTGTTATCACCAATAGTCCTGGCAGGAAGCCGTGCTGGCACTCTGGAATAAGGTTGTTGATGACTGCATACTTGATGATATTATCAGAAATAACTTTTTCACAAATCTTGCCACAATCGGGACCAGGCTTAAGGGATGATAGTTCTCAGCACTGCATTTGTCTCCCTTTTTGAAGATTGGTGTTACAAGTGCGTTGCGCCAGGCAGCGGGTAGACAAGATGTTTCAAAAGAATTAATTGTCGTAGCATCACCTAGAAGCTTTAAACCAGTTTTAAACCATTTTCGCAAATCTGGATAAAAAAAGCTCAATGTTTAGGTGCCACACCAATTAACACCAAAAAAACATGATGAATCGAATTTCCATCTGCGACGCCTTGGCCAAGCGGAATGGAATAAACCCATTTCTTAAGGAGATGGTGACTGGGGATGAGAAATGCGTCACATACGACAATATTGTACGAAAATCATCGTGATGCAGCAGCTCAAACAGTGTCCAAACCAGGACTAATGGCCAGGACTATTGCTGTGCTGTGGTGGGACTGGAAAGGAATAATTTATTATGAGTTGCTCCCATAAGACCAAACACTAAATTCGTATATCTACTATCAACAGCTGGACCTTTTGAAGCTAGCGATTGACCAGAAACGGTCAGAATTAACCAACAGAAGAGGTGTCAGTTCCATCAGGACAACGCCAGATCACACTTACCAAAAACTCCAGGAGTCTGGTTGGGAAGTTTTAATGCATCAACCGTATAGTCCGAACTTGGCACCAGGCGATTACCATCTTTTTTTCGCATTGCAAACCTTCCTGAAAAAATCGATTACCAAAGTTCTCCGTCAATAAGGATCGAGACTTTTATGAGAAAGGCATTATGAAGCTACCTTCAACATGGCATCAAATTATAGAACAAAATGGTGCATATTGGACCCAAATCGGACAATCCAAAACATATGTATGTATTCATTCATCTATTCATTCATTTATTTAAATGGAGAACTCAGAAACAAAGGATTTTCGAAGATATTTAAAATTTCGAAATCGGTTCACTATTCACGAAATAATGTAGTATTGAACTTACCTTCAAAAGGTGATATTGAACAGTCAGTTGAACCGCCCAAACTCAAGAACTTAAGAGTTTTGAAGAATCCAAAAATAATTTTCAAGTTCTGTATTAGGGAGAAAAATTCCTATGGCGACATTGTTTTGAAAAAACCACCTGAAGGTGGCAACAACCCCCAATTTTTTTTTTTTTTTTAATAGAAAAGAGATGGCGGATGTATTTTAGTTAAAAAGTTTTTTTTGTTCTCTAAACAATCTAGTTCAAATTTTGAAATTCGGTGATATTTTTCAAGCAATTTGATATTGAAAATTATCTGAAGGGTAAATACATTCAAATACACCAGATCTGTAAGTAATGATAAGGAACATCCAGAAAAAAAATAAACGATTCAAAGAACTAACGTATGTTTTCGTCCCCCCCAAAACAGAAGTTGACCTGTTCTTTTTAAATCTTCGAGAATTCTTCGTTTCTGAGTTCTGGGGAGGATCAAATTTTCGTTGGGACATCCTATATACACCATAGATACAAATAAAAAAAATCATTTGACAATGCAACTGAAATGCTATTCATAAAGAAACGCTTGAAAGTACCAGAAAAAAATCCCAAAGAATCTGAAAAACGATTAATAGTTACAAGATTGGATAAAGAGTTTTGTGAGTTTTATGATTTGAGGCATCTATTTAAAGGTGAATTTAGATGATAATTGATGGAACTTCGACCCAAATGAAATGAGAATTTATTTTGCGTACAATAGGATAGCACTTTGAAAGTAATAATGTTAACAAGATCACAGTTAAATAAAGTCTTGAAGTTTACGACAAAATAATCAATATTTTTACCCAAACTATTTCTTTTATAATTTTCACAAGGAGTATGCAATATTTAATGCATCAAACATACTATTCGAACCAGAAGTTAACTTACAGCGATTATTTTATTAGTGATCAATATGTTTCTTGTAGGTTTCAGTACACCCGGTTAATATACCTCGAGTATTTTTGTTTAGAATAAATATCGAATAAGATAAAATAATAAAGATTATTTCCACATGTTATCAATTCACAACACTGTGACTTCTTCAGGTTTCCATTTTGAACAAACTCAAAAAATCTTATATAGTATCTTATATAGATACTGAAACTTGAGAAATGGAGAGGTACAAAATTTAATTTCTGGAAATACCAATAAGGAACATATGCGAAAAGGGTATACAAATAACCATAAAGTATAGTAATTATTTCGTATATATTTTTTAATTCTTGAATTAGAAAATCTTGAATTAGAAAACAAAATATTCATCCTATTTACTTATACAACCCTCATTTGACTGTAAACACTTGACACTTTTCGGTGATGGTGTTCCAGGACTGTCAGGACTGTAAAACTGAATTAAATCATCTTTATTTCGTGGCACTACTCGTTCAACTTCAATCTTCATTAGTTCCCATATGTTTTCAATGGAACTAAGATCTGGTGAAGCTGCTGGCCATGAAATAGTTGTCACTTGGTGTTCTTGCATCCAAGCTTGAGTATAGGCCGAAGTTTGGCATCTTGCATTATACTGCTGAAAACGCCACCACTCTGGATATACAGCATGCGTTGTTACACGTAGAAAATCGTTTAGAATGCCACAATACTTTTCACAGGCGTAGCACCACGCCGAGATATTGCTCCCCAAACCATTACTTTGGTGGGAAATTTGAACGGTAACATGTAGTTTGGACAGGATTTTTGAGTGATTTCCACCAAGTTGGAAACAACTTTCATCAGATATAAAGACATTAATAAAATTATCCTCTTGAAAACGTTGACAAAATTCTATCTTCCATTCCTTTTCTAAAGGTGTCATTATAGGGTTTTTTTTTGGTTTCCTAGGTATGTAGCCTTGTCTTTTCAGTGATATACGGACGGTTTCTGGACATACTTTTTTATTTCCTTGATTTTTGATAGCCAATTTGCGAAACCCCAGGCGCGGATTGTGTCGTCTTTAGGCCAATAAAGCGTTTAAATTGTTTCCTTCGATCTTATACGGTTTTCCTGAAACTGGTCTATGCCTCACATACATTCTATTTTTATCCTCTTTATTGTCTCATATATAGCACTTTTTTACTGTTTAGTCAAATGCACTTATTTTTTAACGTTTCGAAAACCTTTTCTATACAAATATTCTACCCGTTTTCTTTTTCTAGTTGCGACATTATTTCATAAATTTTATACCTGCTCAGAATCAACAATATTTGACAAATATTGTTGATCGAATGGGGTACTGTAGTCAGTCGTGGCGGTTATCTGAAGGAATGGTTCAACAACTTTAAAAAAATATGCATTAGTTTTTATTTATAGCCGATCGAAAATGCAAATTCCCACCCTTATATAATTAATTATATATAATGTCAAAACACAGGATATATCAAAGACTCAGAGGAACCTATAAAACTAAAAGATATTCTGTAAAATCCGAAGAATAATTCCAATTCTATGTGAGAAAGCTGGGCGCTAAAGCTGCACACAAAATCAGTAAAGGATATAATACTGCCATGGAATATAAGCCATAAACTCTGAACTGAATATCAAGAAATATATCTCTTTTCCATATTCTTCCGTTCCTGAATACCCACATCACATGAAAAAGCGGAAAGTTACCCGCTTTGTTGAGCATGAACTGGCAGTCCCTCACAATACAAAGGTATTCCGGCAACAGCGCAAGGCCATAAATTCGTAACTTCTGGAGAACTAGCGGGTTAATTTTCAAGAATAGAGACCGAAAAGGCTGTTTCGACGTCTATTGTGTGAATTCGGCTGCCTTGAATTAATCAATCTACGAGTGCACCTCTGAAGTAGCTCGTTCAACTTCCCGAACTGAACAAGCAAGTTTTACTCTTCATATCGTACGCTTTGTATCTTACCAATTGTATTTTCTGCGCTCTACGTCTGATCCCGATCTTTCTAGTGTTTCGGAAATTGGGAATTGAATTTGAAGAAGTTTGCACTTTCTGGGGTATTAGATTCCCTTAGTACCTTAGATGTTGAACATTTTTCGATGAATATCGACCGAATTTCCTGAAAAGTATAAGATATACAGAGAATTTCATGAGTGGATCCTTTTTCTTCGTAGTATTATTGAATAAAATAATAAGAATTAACTTCCCGGAATTTAAAACGTTCAAAATCCGGGATATATAAAATTCCAGAATAAAGTCAAATAAAATAGAGAGTGATCTAATTAGTACCCAAGAATTCTAAAGCGAAATGAATAAAATACTGTTCTTTAGGACGAATGAATTATTTAACAGTTTTCAAGCCATATTGCAGCTGTGAGACAAAGTCTTCCAGGTAATCTTAATTGGTCAACTGGATGTTTTGCTTCTAACTGAATATGAAATATGCATCAATCTGGAAGATTCTGAAGAGAGAATCGGGTTTGAACCTTTATGAAATTAAATTTGTTCAAGAATTAAAGCCCAATGATCATGGTTCCTGTCGTAATTTTGCTGTTTTGGATTCCAGTAATGACCTAAGATGAGAGTTTTCATCTTATTGGCATGTTCAGCGGTGTGGCTCATTTTTGCTAAGTTAATGAGCAAAATTGTAGGATTTAGGGCTTGAAAAATCCTCATTCATTTATAGGAACGTTACACTATGGTGAAAAAGGTACAGTATGGTGTGCCATCTATGTCTGTGGCATCATTGGAGCCTATTTCTTCTTCATTGATAAAATAGAGGTTATCAGCGTTACTACAGTGTTAAACGATTATTTCTTCCCTATTGTCCTTGAACACCAAGTAGAGGAATTTGGGTTTTAACAAAGCGACGCTACATACCATACCATTAACGAAACTATGACGTTATTGCACGAGTGGTTTGATATTGACCTCCAAACTCTCACAAGCTACAGCTTCTGAGGATTCTTCACAAAAGACCTAGGCATATCAAGATAAAATATCAATCATTAATATTCCAAGAAAAATTCTTGATTAAAGTAACACAGAGTTGTCATTCATTAAAGGTAGGTCCACATTTGCACTATTTGGGAATATTACATGAGATGAATAAGATTTATATTCAATTTTACCAAATTTTCTGTGACCTCAAATACTGAGATCCTTTTAATTCCGCGTTCTTCAGTAAAACCATAATGTCCACATTTTTTCAAAGCTTGTTATCCGAAGTAAAGAAAAGTATGTTTACGTTCCTATGAATAGGCATGTCGGGCTAACGGTTGCTTTTCATGGAAACTTACATGCGGGACCGATTTAAATATTCACGAAGAATAAATTTTTGTTTTTAATCTCCTAGTCCGTAATAAAATTTGTTAGTCGACAGTCACGTTCCAGTTTCATTTAATCTTAATTACTTTACACGTATAGTTATGTTCCGCACCAGTTCGAAAGGGGGGGATCTCCCTCTAGCAGCAAAGGAGGGAGTGTGTGGAGCTGAATAAACGAAGGGTTGAAGGTTCTCCCTTGTATCCATCCCTTTGCAGTTTGCTTCTGATTACCACGTCCTATGAAGCTCATGCACAAGCTTCAATCCTGCGATTCTTGATATTCAGGGGGTTGAAATAATTATTCACGTAATTCGACAACAAATTACCATGTCAATTTCAATAAGTAATGCGGAAAGTCTCAATGGAGGAGGGTGGACTGACTTTTCAATTATTATTTGAACCATAGTAAAAGAGAAAGCAATTGTGTAATTGTTAAAGTAATCAATTCATTTCAGTTCATTATAATAAATTTTATTGATCCAGTGTGACATGAAAATGTATAGTACAAGTCCTCGTGAGCAAATTTAATTTTGGAATATTTCAACTTTTCGTTGTTACCTTCTTAGCCATGATATTATGGCAGAAGACAAGCAGCTAGCACAAAAGTTGATATGTCATTCGAAAGCACACTAAATGAAGTACTTTTTGCTGAAAAGAAAACATGTCCATAATTAATAATTTTTGACCCATGAAATTATTGGAAAAATATGACTGATTTTGTTCACTTCAAAATCGTGAAGTGAACTATCCTTGCCGCGCCCACAATGAGAATTTTTTGTTCTATCAGCTGCTTGAGGTGGAAGTCTTATTTGCGTGCATGTCTAACTTGCTAGAGTCCTAATTACGAATATTATTATGTATTGGTCCATTTAATTTTTACATACGAACCTGGCATCTCTTTTGAAAAACTTCGATGATTTCGTCCTAAATATTGAAGAATTGAAACAATTTATCGTGCTCGTTATATAAACGTGGCTTAGTCCCAACATTCCCGATACCTCAGTGAGTATAAGCGGATTTGATATCTACCGATATGAGTGATTGGCCGATCTGGAGGTGGAGTTTTCATCTACATCAAGGATGATCTTCTGGACAACTTTTCTGTTGTTCCAGTTCCGTTTAGCCTGTCCAACATCGACACGTTTGCACTTTCGATGACGTCTGGTTCTCTGTTCCTATGTATAGTTTTCATTGGTCGACGATCGAACACAGCATATGAAGATGTGTGAGAAAATATGTGCGTTATCTGTGGAGATCCCCATCTTATTTTGTACGGCCATTTTAATTTTCCACAGATAAAATGGCCGGTATTTGATTCAGCTTTCACTTATATGTTTGCGAACACAGCTTCAATACAACTTATTACTGAACCAACACGTTATAGACAAACCAGGTACCTTCAATTTTCCATTTGGTCATCACAAATGATGATCAACTTAAGAACCATAGCGTGACGGATTTTCAAAGTGTCTCGATTGAACTAGACGAGTTGGACTGACACTCTTTGCTCTCTTGTGATGAGCCCAATGAAGTGTAGACCACTTTTCATAAAACAGTTATTTTCACTATATTCACCACCATAACAAAACAACAACAACAACAAATCCAAGTAGGATTGATGACCATCTCCTGGAGCTTGTTCGCCACAAGAACAAATTGTGAAGAAAATTCCGACGGTTGACTGACTATTAAATTCGTAGGAGTCGTGGTGGTAATAGAAAGCGCTAGTCAATTTAAAAGCCCACTTCATTCTAAGGTAGATGTAATGCTTCTGCAAAGAGTCGATAGATCCCTTTGCGAAACCAAAGGCGAAGTAAATGAGCTTTTGAGGGACTGTTTCGTATCTGCTTTCAACGCCGAGCCTATTGATGACATTCTTCTTGACATTTCAACTCGAAGAGTGAACGAATAACTTTAGAACAAAGCTCGGTATGTATAACAGAATCACTTGTTTGGATACCGATCCACTCAAACTATTTGTATAACGAAGATCCAGATCGGTTGGCATGTGCTGGAGCCACGCTGTCTCTAGTAGGCCAGGAGTTATTCTTGGGAATAACACATGATGTGGCTAAGCGAACAATTACAGGCAGAATGAACTCTAGACTAGAGTATTTCTGGCTGAGAATGATCTTTCGAAGGCATTCCTTGGAACAGCTTCGAACCAAAAGATGCTAGGACTGGACAAAAGCAAACTCAGAATATTGGTCGGGATTATGACAGATAACTGCAGGCTGCAAGCGTATTTGCACAAAATCGGTCTGGCTGAAGACGATTAATGCAGGCTGTGTCTTGAGGACATTGAAACAGCCATGCACAAAGTCTCAGAGAGCCCAGCGGTAAGTCGCATCAGATTCAAGGTCTTTGGTCAAGATGTTATAGCCCAATGCGAACTGAAAAAAATACCTCCGAATAAGATTATCGTTTTTATCTAAGAAATGGATCTCATCGGAGAAATATAAATTAGGCGTGAACCACAATAGTCCGCACAGACGCAGTAGTAGGCTGGACAGACGCCCGCTCACTATAAATAAATAGAATAAAAAAAACTTTGCAGCATAGAATTCAATGCATGTGAGATTGAACCACTAATCAATACACTGGATGCTTCCACCGCCTCAGGCCCTGACGGAATCGTTTCTTCTTTCCTAACGAATTGCTGCACATCCCTCCCCTTCAACTGAGTTTGACTTCTTCAATGCAAATTGGTATCCTGCTTGGAAGCTGGTTGGCTTCTAGTATAACCCCCATTTTTAAGAAGAAGATAAGGTTAATTCCAAGAACTACCGCCCGATAAGTTTAGTGTTGATAGTGTCTAAGTTGATGGAGTCTGTGATTTCCAACCACATGACAACTTTTCTCCTTGTTCAGAACGTAGTGTCACGGTTTCATTCCGGGTAGTTTGGTGATATGTATTACGATGTGTGGACGATTGGACTATAGCCGTAGATAACAAAGAGTGCGTGGACATACTGTATTTAGACTTCTCGTTGTTCAGTCTTGTGCCACATTATATTGATTATATATTTTCTCACGCAATGCGTTCAAAGCAAAATTTATACTCCACTTTAAATGAGTACACTGATAATCTAATCATACTTTCCTTTCAACATAAAAAACTTCAAGAATTTATGGATGGCATATCTCACATCAAAAAGGGTAGTCTGAAAAAACGGAGTTTTTCGCATGCCGAAACGAAAATATTCTCCTCAGTTCCAATGAACGCTCTACTCACAATGGAAGTCACTAGAGCGTTTAAATTTCCTCATAATAACTGGACTGAAATACGAACGCTTTTTATACATAACTGATTGGCGTAAAGGAATGGAATATTCGAATATCGGAAATAAATATTCAAATTTCTTTTTATCGCGAATGATATCTGAACGACTGATTTTCCCGCCTGTAGGAAGGAACCGCCGGGGAAATATCTAAAAAAAAGACTGAATACATAAGATGATGAAATTCCCCACGATACTCCAGCATTTCAATCGTAAACTTCTTTTTGGGGATATTTAAGGTTCATTCGATATCAGCAGGTGTACAAAAAACGATTTTATACTCTTCAGTGATTGAAACGATATCGATACGGTTGTTGTTTGTGGAAAATGTACTTATTTTCTTCTTCTCCTTCCATCGCTCATGCCTGTTATTTATCGCAACTCGCTTCATGCTGCTGCAGGTAGATTATCTTTCCATCGATTTCGAGTTCTTCCTAGACTTCTTCTCCTTGGACTTCTTCTCCCCAATGGTAATTTATCTCTAGCTCGATCTTTCGTCATTTGCATTCCATTCAATTTTCCTTTTCAGTATCAAGTTGATGTTGTCGAACGTTGATGTCGATCTGCCATCTTCTTCTAAGATATTGGCTTCTTTGTCAATCCCCTAGTGGTATTCTAGCTATTCTCGGACTATTTTCATCTCTGCTCCATGATTTTAGGTGTTTTTGATGCTTTGGGCCTAATTTCTGCTACGCATATTGGTGAAGATCTTACGGTTCTAGATGTTTGGATGTATTATTCATATTATTCTATAAAAAACATTTTATAAAAATAATACAATTATACACTTTGTGATTCCGAAAGTAAACATAAATAAAACACACATTTCGGGCAATATCTCATCATTAACTTAACGTTAATGGTTTTCAAATCATCAATAGTCCAAGGATTGTGAATTCTTCCATTAAGTATTTGCATGTGAGCGGAGCTCTTTCACCAGGTGACTAGTTAGCAGTCTCCACAAACTGCCCCAGGAGGCAGAAAGTGAGATAAGGGTTACGCCTTATCATCACGCATGGCGAGAACCACTCCGAAGAGGTGAACTCACCAGCTTCCAGTTTGGGCTTCAGTTCGAGAACCTACAACCATATGATTGGTAGAAGCAAAGCACTACCCAACCTCTACTGGCTCTGCAGTGTCAGTACCCGAGTTTTTAGGACGCAACTTACACGCCGAAGGGGCTTCTTATCCATCCATCCGAACGCAGACCCATGGACTAATATAGTCTCAAGATTGATGCCTCAATAGAGCACCGTCAATCCGGGCTGTACCTCAAGACCCACGAACCCTTGTGAAGTCTTTCAATTGATCCTGGCGTCAAGAACCAACCGGACTAGCCGTATCGACGAGATCCACGAACCTCAGAAACTATCGATCCGGGTTCAGGATGAGGCCGGTCGAACCGTCTCAGGTCCCGCTAAACCCTGAAGCATTTCTCGAGATATCCTGAACATGAGTGTCTGCGAACAGATAAAAGGTCCAGCATGCGGACTTTCAACCACTGCCCTCTCGAGTCCAACACTAATTGGGTGGCCAGGTCGTACGAATACTACCCGAGGGACTCCACCCTACCGAGGTAACGTAGTATGCTACATAACGCACTCAGCCATTGGACAGAAAAATCCGGAAATTTACTGCAATAGGGTAGAGTACATTAGTTTTAAGGGAGAGGCCCTGTGCTGCGACGGACTCCCTTGTCCTGAGTTGATCAACGCGGCTCAGCCCTCCATTCCAACTTTTAGGGTGAAACTAGGGCCCCATTTGGTCGATCTTCCACCACACGGGTCCAGTGACTGGCGCAAATGGTATTATTTTACGCATCAAGACTTAACCCTCCATTTCACCGGGATGAAACTAGGATCCTAGACAAGACAAGCGCCCCCAACGCGTCAAGCTATAAAGCCATGGGAGGCGAGTCTGAGGATTATCGGCATAAACACGCTCGTTCGCATAACCATACAAAAAAAATTCAAAATCGATAAATCACAAGATCTTAGTGGCTTATTTTCTTGCAATGAAGCCAAAACGGGTCGTGTTATGTGGCTTGTTGCACCATGTTGCTGAAACCACATCTCCTCCAACTCCATATCATTAATTTCATTAATTTCAGGCCATAAAAACGGTCATCATTTGGCTATAGCGATGAGAATTGTCGGTTTGAGTGACACCTTCTTCATTTTTAAAGAAATACGGGCCAATCACCGCACCAGACCAAATTTCACACCTTATAGTGACTTTTTGTAAATGTAATAGTCTCTCATCAGTTACATGAGAATTTTCACTGCCCCAGATGCGACATTTCTGCTTGTTTATATGGCCACCCAGTGAAAAATGTGCTTCGTCGCTGAATAAAATTCGATGCGAAAAACCGTCATCCGAACGTTGTTGTGAGGCTTCGGATCACAGTTCTGTTCGACAAATGTCATTTAAACAGGGCTGTAAAATCCGGACCACGAAATGGATAAGCCGTTATTTACATAATTGTTAGTCGCACTCTTCGATATAATATGGATAAATTTCATTATACTCAAAATTAGTTCCTACTCAACCATTTGCAAAAGTTGTTCCTGGTTTTTAATAATTCAGTTCTTCGGAACGATCCCAAATATTGGAGTATTCCTTCGAAGAATAATACTTTTTACAATAAATATAAATTAGTCAAAATACGAAGCACTGTTTTTTGATTAAAGTACACTTTGCTTTGCACTCCACAAACTGGAGTAACATAACTCCACAAACTGGAGTAACATAACATGATTGTAATTAACTGGCATACCCAGGCCAGTACTGGAAATGAGGAGAATGAAATGCCAAATTTGATAGGCTATAACTTATACATCTTACATGTTTCTTATAGCCGATTGATTTTAATTGGTTCAATCAAAGAACACCCTGTATATTGTAATGCATCAATCTCCATTACCTCATCGTTTGCTAATATGAACGGTACCTATTTTTTCTACATGAAATATGAGATTCTTATATAACAATCTGTCCTTCTCCCCCTAAATAATGAACGGAAAATAATGTGATCTTGGCATCCTCGATTTGCAAGAACACCCCCGGGCCATTCAGAACGATTTTGCTACATCTGGTGATGCCAACGTTGTTCTAAGTGATATTTCGCTTCGATTCACCCCTGGCGATAGGGGAACCCTCTATATGTTTATCTTCATTGCTATATCGAGGTCTATTTCCCCTCTGTATTTAATGGTTGGTTATTAGAATATGGTTTTTAATCTCAAATGTTTGCCTCCGGGGTTGGTGTCTTACTATTCAAAAAGATAACATCAGGGTTCCCCCTGCAAAAGGCCGTTGAGTCGGAAATGATGATTTGGCCATTGCCCAGGGGCAGTTTCATTGGCTCAATTCGATTTTGTTCGAAGAATTGGTTTTTTTGTGTGGTTAGACTAGGGATAATAGGGATATTGGTGCAATATATGCCCCCCTGTATTTAAAATCAATTCCTTTGAGACTGCTCTTTTATAGAATTTCGTTCCAGATAAAATATCATCAAATAGTTCATTTGAGCGCATTCATTCCAAGGCGCTTTCATCATAATATCTTTGTTTTGGGAATTTCAATCTGAAATTTACTCAAACAATTGTACTAACTTAATTTGTGGTCGAATTGAATTCTATCTGTACGTGTTTATGAAAACTTTCAGCGTGAATAGAAAGATTGAGTTCGAGAATGAGAATACCAGATGTAATATGAAACCGAAATTGTTTTGTAAATATTGCACGTTTGTTGTTTGAAACAGGTCGTGGATCACATTTTTAATTAATTTATTGTGAAAATTTGTTAAAACATAGTCTTTCATTTTTACATATACAATTTGTAATTCATACAACGCATAGGTACTCGACTTATTTTCGCCTTACTCAATCTGTAATCCCCATTCTCAACTTATATTCCAACCTACTCAACTTATAATCCTCTTACACAACTTATGAACTTCGACTCAATTTTTAATTTCCCTATTCAATTTGCAATCCACACTATCTAATTTATAATATTTTACTCATCATTAAATCCCCTAACTCAACTTTTAAACTACCCTTCGAAGTACCTGGTGGACTGTTTTTGGACCTGTGTTCGACAGTGTGAACCTTGAAAGGTTTCTAAACAAATTAAATACATATGGTATTCGTGACGCTCAACTGGAATTGTTGAGTAGTTACCTCAAGAATAGAATACAGAGAGTTTCTATTGACTCTGGCGAAAGAAATCACTTATCCAAGGATGAATCGGTAGTTATGGGTGTATCTCAGGGTAGTATTCTTGGACCTCTACATTTGTGATATACATAAACGAATTACCTGAGTCTTTGGTTTCTTTCATTTCAAGAAGGATAAAAATACTTATGTTTGCTGATGGCGCAAACGCTTTAGTGCGTAATAAAGATTTACAATCCGGCATGGAGCAAACTCAGATAGTTTTCGACTCGATAGGTGTCTGGTGTGCTCAAAATGGACTCCTTCTAAATGTTGATAAAACTGAGTGTATTATTTTCAGGACTACTCAGTTCAAGGAATGTATTCCAGCAACTATCGACCTCAACAATACAGAAGTCGGGGCATAACAGAATCAACCAAGTTTTTAGGAATTTATTTAGACTGCTTTTGAAACTGGCACCAACATATATGTGAACTGAGTAAAAAACTAAATAGAGTTCTGTATATAATGAGAGTATTGCCTCGACGAGTAGATAAGGAGCTCTTAAGATCAGTTTACTTCGTAAATTTTGATTCTTTGATGAGATATGGTGTTGTTCTTTGGGGTGGCACCTCTAGCGCCGAAAGGATATTCATTCTTCAGAAATCTGCTGTGAGGTCAATGCATGGGCTTAATTTTCGAGAATTATGTAGAGGAAGATTTCGACAAAATAAAATTCCGACATTTATTGACATATACATCAAAAAATGTGGTCTATTTTTGAGAAAAAATCCACATTACGTCGAAGATCTACGTAATATGAATAAAACAAGACGGATGGTTCCTTACCATTTTCCTAAACATGGTCTTACATTGACAGAAAAAAACACCACGTATATGTATATCAAAATTTATAATATAATACCAAATGATATTAGAGATATTACAAATCATAAAAAGTTCAAATAACAAATTACCAATTTAATTATAGATATTGAACCATATTCTATTTTAGAATTTTTTCAATCATTTTCTTGGAATTTCCAGAATGTAGTTCTTTTTCCATATATGTATTTACTTTTGACGATTTCTCATTTCTTTGTGAACAATGATTCTGAGAATAAAGTTATTGTAAATTGTTTATTATTGTTTACTTTCAATACTTCTTTTTCTTAATTTCGAAAGTCATAGGCTTGTTTCACCTCTCACGTAACCTCTTGTAACGCCGATGACCAGCTATCCTTCCATATCTTCAGAGGACGTCCTGTCCTAGTGGTAGCAGGTTTTCTATGTTGTGTCAGTTTTGCCAATCTCTCGTCGCCCATTCAGGATACGTGTTCATTTCAGTATTTACGTCTTGCACGTGCCCATCGGAACACATCTAGAACATCGCTTTCCTCTCTGATATCTCCATTTCTTATGTAGACTCTCACGGTATTTCCTGTAATCCCCTACTCAACTTGTAATCCCCTACTCAACTTGTAATCCCCTACTCAATTTGCAATCCTCTTGCTCAACTTGTAATCCCCTACTCGACTTGTACTACCCTACTCAACTTGTAATCCCCTACTCAATTTGCAATCCCCTCAACTTATAATATACCCTACTCAACATGTAAACTAACCTACTCAACTTGTAATCTACCCTACAAAACTTGTAATCCTCCTACTGAACTGGTAAATGACTTTTTTCAACTTGTTATATCCCTATTCAACTTTTTATTTCCCTATTCAACTTATAGCTAAATATTTGAATATGAGTTGGTCATAATCTGTTATACTATTATACATTGAAATCAAATCAATAATTTTCAAAATACAGATTTTCTGTGCAGATGTACTTTAAACTGATCTCACTACATTTGAAATAAAATCATGAAGATGAAAGAAAAAGCTTGAGTATCTGACCCCATGTTACGAAATATAGGTTATTGAAGCTGAGAACTACTCATAAGTTAAATATGAGGAATGTATGATGTTCGAAAATAAAATGCGAAGTGATGTATTGGTTACTTTGGGGCAATGATCACATCAATTCACACCTCCAATATCTCGATATGCTGCCACATGCATCCCTAACACAGATAGATACTTCTTAATGTATGTCCATCGATCACCAGATCGGTTATTGTTACAGGAAAATTTTTGTTGGGAAATATTCCCAAAGGACACCGTATATTATGATATCGTACATACATCCATGGAAACATTTGCCGAGTTTATAGCACCATGGTAGAGGTCAGCTTTCCCAATTTTAGCAAGTCTCAGCGAGATAACTGTGAACATCTGGAAGTTAACAGAATTATGAAGCTACTAAGAAAACAGATCGACATGAAGATATCGGGAAGCACCTCAGAATATCAAGAGTTACACTTTCCTCATAAAATCGATTAAAAAAAATATTTTGCAGAATAAATTTCGAGATAGACATGAAAATGTTCAGAGATTAATTACATTCAAAAGCGGTGCATCCTCCTCGCTTTTGAGTTATCGAAATGAAATATATGAAAATATTTATCCTGATAACAAAAGTATCCTGTATTTTATACTTTAATAATAGTTCGTCTAGAAAGTATCCGGAAAAAACAAAGCTCAATTGTAATTATTTGGATTATATTTTTAATTCTTGAATTAGGAAATTATAACAAAATATTCATCTTATCTACTTATACAACCTACATTTAACTGTAAACACTTGACTAAACGTCGAGGTACACCCTGAACTAGATCACCTCCATAATTTTCTATGATGGAAGTCCAGGACTGTAAAACTGACTGAATTAAATCATCTTTATTTCACGGTGGTGCTCGTTCAATTTCAATCTTCATTAGCCCCCGTATGTTTTCAATTAGACTAAGATCTGGTGAAGCTGCTGGCCATAAAATGATTGTCACTTGGTATTCTTGCATCCAAGCTTGAGTATAGGCCAAAGTGTTGCATCTTGCATTATCCTGCTGAAAACGCATGCGCCGTTTCAAGGGGAAAATCGTTTAGAATGCCACATAACTTTTCACTATTAATGGTACCAACAACTATACAGAAAGACGTAGCACCACGCTGAGATTTTGCTCCCCAAACCATTATTTTGGTGGGAAATATGGAAATTTGAACGGTAACAGGTTGTTTTGATAGGATATTTAAGTGATTTCCACCAAATTGAAAACAACTTTCATCAGATATAAAGACATTATTAAAATTATTTTCTTAAAAACGTTGACAACCCTCTATCCTTCGTTCCTTTTGTAAAGGTGTCGTTATAGGGATTTTTTGGCTTCCTTGATATGTAGCCTTGTCTTTTCAGTGATAACAGACGGTTTCTAGAAATACTTTTATATTTCGTTGATTACCTAATCTGTTAGCCAATTTGCGAAACCCAAGGCGCGAATTGTGTTGTTCTAAGGCCAATGAAGCGTTTAAATTGTTTCCTTTAATCTTACGCGGTCTTCTTGAAACTGGTTTATGCCTCATAGCCATGGCATTTTTCATCCTCTTTATTGTCTCATTCACAGCACTTTTTCCCAGTTCAGTCAATTGCACTAATTTTTTAACGTTACGTAAAGCTTTTCTATACAAATATTCCACCTGTTTTCTTTTTTCTATAATAGTTGCGACATCATTTCATAAATTATATACCTGTTGACAATCACAATAGTTGACGAATAGTGTTGCCATGCATTTTTGGCCATAACCAGCTATATGCTTAACCTATTTTATACATTTCTTTTGTCTTAGAATGTTACAAAAAAGAATTATATTAAAATTATGAAAAATATGCTCCATATAGAATTTAAAGGGAATTTTCTGTTTTCTTTTCAATATATAGTACAATCTCTAGAAAAGGCATTTGAAATTCTTGCAATTTTCTCATAAGTCAGAAGTTATTTGAATGCTTAATAAAAACAATCTATAAAAATGTATCTACATACCTACATTCAACAAATATATTGTTTTGAAGCGAACTGAAATAAACGTGTTCAGCTAACTGAATAGCATATATAAAACTAGGCTCTTTCACAGAAAATCTTGAAAAGAAGAAACAGTCATGCTTAATAACTGAAAACTGCCACGCGCATGTGTGAAAATAAACATTATAATTATTCTAAACAAATATAAATTGAAAATTACTTGGAAGGGTTTTTTCAAATATTTTTTTAATAAGAGGTTCCATTTTGAACAGCCCGCTATCTAAGCAGCGGTCACTTTTGAAGCTGTCATCGTTTTTTTTTTGAGTCTATTGTCATCAGCTCGACAAACTGAATGATGCACTTCAACAGAAAAGGCCAGAATTAATCAACAGAGAAGATGTAGTGTTCCACCCAGATAATGCGTGACCTCATACAAGTTTGGTCACTCGCCAAAAACTTTTACAGCTTGAATAGGATATCATGCCACACCCACCATATTGTCCAGATCTGGCGAGTTCGGATTATTATTTGTGCCAGTCATTGCAGAATTTTTTCGACGGTAAAACCTTTACTTCAAATGAAAAGGACCACCTGGATCAGTTTTTTGCCAGCAAAGACCAAAAATTTCATGAGCGTGGAATCATGCTTCTACCAGAAAGATGGCAAAAGATGTTGGACCAACATGGACAATATATAATTCAATAAAATATTTATTCATTATGCGAAAATTGTCTTTTGTTTTCCGAAAAAAAATCGAAATTACTTTCCGAACAACCCAATATATTGATCAACATATTCCCCATTTTCAATTCGGTTTCAAGAAGAAAAAATCAACAATACACCTATTTTCAATCCTAATCTGTTACATTCAGAATGCAACACTCAAAAAATGCAAGTCCTTAAGTCTAGACGTCCAAAAAGCCCTTGACTGTATGTGGTATAGAGGATTGTTATACAAGATTAATAAAATTGGACTTCGATCACAACTGACCATCAGGTGTTTCCTAGAAAATACATTACTATTTATCTTTTATCACTACTGAATTCTAAAAATCCATTTATTAATATACTAACACAAGAAAACCCACTCTTCCAAAATTTTCTGAAATTCTTAAAATAAAGGATCAAATAAAATGATTGAACGAGAATTCCAACATTCTATAGCAACTTCGGTCTCTTGACCTCTTCAGAAATGTATTGAATTCAGATTCAAATAGATCACAAGATCAAAATTCAACTCGCCAAATAAGATAAAACCTGGAACGAATAAACTCGAAGTAAGCTTTAAAGTATCCAAAATAAAACAGACATGATCAATGATTATCATGGGACATTATTTGGGTTATGTTTTTCTGTGTTCCGAGTACAAATCGTTATATGTAAATGGTAACACGTTGATCATTTCTGTTTTATTTTGCATACTTTAAAGCTTACTTCAAGTTTATTCTTTCCAGGTTTTATTTTATTTGGTGAGTTAAATTTTGATCTTGTTATATATTTGAATCTAAATTCAATACATTTCTGAAGAGGTCTAGAGACCGAAATAGCTATCGAATGTCGAAATTCTTGTTCAATTATTCTTATTAGATCTTTTATTTTTATAATTTAGATAATTTTGGAATAGTGGATTCTCTTGTATTCATATGTTAATATACATATAAGAATGTAATCAATTCTTATTTTTATAATTGAAGAAGTAGACTGTTTTGATATTCGAATTTTGTAATAGACGATTTGATGTCATGATTCTGGGAGAATTTATTTTCTTTAGTTTAAAATATACCAGAATAACATACACAAAATAAATAATAACATACAAAGAAATACAAAGAAATAAAAAGAAATAAAAAAATAGCTTACTAACCTGGAAGAAATAAAAAACAATGCTATTTCAACGGATTTCTATCCACATTTCTAACAGCTAACTGAATATGACATGTGACAGTTTTAGGTTAAAATCTTAGACATAGAACATGGATCAAAGAACATATAAGTTACAAAGTTGTTTTCCCTAAAAATAACAGTTTTATTTTTAAATATCCCACACAAAGTATGAACCCCTCATTACATGTTTGAGTTTTCACATGGGAGCAACTTAGTTACATGAAAATATTTATTGTCCTTTCTTTTATTTCCAATATCTATCTCATATATAGTGTTAGAAATTTTTTTCACTATTGGAAAAGGTCCTATTCTAATTTCATCAAGTTTTTTTTTATATTTAATTTTGATTTATTTTCAACGTAAACATAGCCTCCAATTTTAAAATCGTAATGTTTCCTATTCTTGTCGATCAGTCTTTTATTGTATTCATGATAGCGTAAAGAATTTTTATATGCTATTTCCTTATCTTTTGGTAAATTTCTCTCTTCAATAAGTTCTTCTGGAGGAATGGGATCAGTTCTGCCACAAAGTAAATATTCTGGGCTATATCCAGTTGTAAAATGGTGTGTTCTATTGTATTCTTCAATACATTCATCGGCTATTTTCGTCCATGCCCTAGTTTGCTTTTCGTTTTGTTTGCACCTTATTCTGTTCACTAATGTCTGATTTAGTCGTTCATTCAGATCATTAGAAAAAGGACAATCTACTGTTGTGAAAATCAATTGTATATTCAAACTTCTCATATGTTGTCTGAATTTCTCAGAATTTATTCCTGGGTATTGATCTGTTACTAGTGTTTTTATTGGTCGTTTATCTTGAATTTTATCAATTAATTTGATGAAATCTTCGGTTGTTTGGTGTTTTGAAGTGCTCGCAAATGCATATCGAGTAAAATGATCCACTAGGAGATGAAGGTATCTTTTTGAAGAGCGGTTTCCAACAAAACCTCCAATTGTGTCTAACGACATTATTTCAAATGATTCCTTTGCTGAGCCCAATCGAGAAAGGAGACCATACTTATGCCCTACTCTCGTTTTATTTTTACAACATATGTCACATGATCCACAAACTTCTTTTGTCAGTGAATCCATATTCTGAATGTAATAAAACTTCCTGATTTTATTATTAATCTTACTAGCACAAATATGGCCATAATGCTTGTGCACTTTTCTGATTAACTCTTTTCCGAAATCATTGGATAAAATTATTTTTTTCTCAGTAAATTATGCAACAGTTCTAATAATCTAGCTGAATCTTTTATATATTTGTGATAAAAATTAACTTTACCCAAAAATTGCCTTATATTCTTCCGAGTATCTGGTGGAGAAAAATTCCTAATGGAAATTAAATTGTCATTTATATGTCGTACTGTATTGTTTCCTACAATATGTCCTAAATATTTGACTTCTTTGTCTGCAAAATTATACTTGATAAATTTAAGTCTGAATCCTTCATTACATATTGCTTTCAAGAGACTCTCCAAATGTTTTATATGTTGGTCAAATGTTGAAGAAAATATTAGAATATCATCTATATAATTTAGGCAGAATAAATTCAGGTTATATTTTCTGATAATATTATTCAATATACGTTGAAATATGGTCGGGAATGTTTTAAGTCCAAAAGGTAAACATTTCCATTGCCAGTGACCATTCTGTGTCACAAAAACAGTCTTATATCTATCTTTGATACGAAAAGGAATCGACCAAAAGGCAGAATTTACATCTAATGTAGTTGAATTTCGGGTCTTGGCTATGATTTCATCAATTAATGGAAAAGGCTGTGGTTCGGGAACAATTAATTTATTGAGTTCACGAAAATCGACACATAATCTGGTTTTAGACCCTTCATCTCTCTTATAAGCTAAAGTGACTGGTGATGCAAAAGGTGAGGAGTACTCCTCAATCAGATTTGCTTTCAACAATCTTCCTATTTGGAATTCCATCTCTTTTTGATCCTCCATTGAGCATCTGTATGGTTTTTTGCTATAAATTTGTGTCCTAAAAGTTTTATATGTGCCTCATTATTTTGCACCTGACCAATATCAAACTTGTGTTTTGCAAAAATATGATCATATTTATTTATTAAAACCTCAATTTTATTTCTCTGATTCGTTTCCAAATGGTCTAATTTTGCTTCGAAGAGTTCTGTTGGTATCCCTTCATTGAAATTGATGGGGTAATCATTGTTATCATTATTATTTTTATGGACACAATCGATCTTTCTCTCTTCATTCATATCTAATCTTTGATAAATATTCAAATCAAAATCTTGTTTTAATTGAAAATTGGAAATAGAATCTAGTCCGAGTAGAATATCATACTCGAAATTTTTCTCATTAACTACAAAAAGTACAACTTCTTTTTGATATAATTGATTCTCATTTTTGTGATTATTTTTCCTGAACTGTTTTGAATGTGTTTCTATTATCTTAAATGCGTACACATAACTTTTCTGCTACTTTAGAATTTAGACGACTAACATTTGAGCCCGAATCATAAATTCATTATTATTTATAAACACCTTCAATTTTATCAATGGTAGCAGTCTCAGTTTTTTTAGTTTGAAATGGCCTGATTTAATTCATCCTGTACCCCAACATTATTTACAGTTTTTATGTTACCGGGTACGTTCTTTTGTTCAAAATCATTGGATTTATTCCTTAGTCGACATAAAGTGTCCGGATGAAATCTACCTGAAAAACCATTCTTCTCACAAATTGAGCATGGTTACTTCTTAAATGATTTTCTATTTGTTTGTGAATAGGAAGGAATTTGTTCGGCAGATTTATTCATTCTATGATTTTCTTTATTTCGATTGTTGTCATATTTTTTTGAACTTTCTAGCTTTCGCAACTCACCCAATAATTTCTCGAAAGTTGTTACATTTGATCGATCAATTCTATCTTGAAAAATATTAGGCAAACTTGTCACAATTAAATCAATTAATATGTCAGTTGGAAAATTATTTCGGAGATTTAACAACAAATTTTCTTTCCTGAAAGCGTAGTCAACTAAACTTCCTCCTATGTACCTGAATGAATAGGCCTCTCTATATTTATGCCAACTCATTTCACAAAAACTCTCTAAGCCGTTGTCTTTCCATATTTGAAAACTTTCGTCTAAACCTAATGTAATCAATTTAGATTCAAACCATTCTTTCGCTATTCCATCAAGAAACAACCGTAAAATCAAAATTTTGTCTCTATCTTCTTCTACTTCACAACGCGTGCATTCCGTCTCTAATTTTTCTAACCATAAATTCACTAAAAGACTCTTACCATCAAAATTATTCAGCACAAAATCCTCCTTTATCCTCTTGAAATCCTTACTTTTTCTTGAAAGTTCTACCGTATCCTGTGGTTTTGGTGATTCTTGTCCAAATACTGTATGCGGGTGAATAAGTTGTAAATAGTTCTAAATATCCATTCTTAAACATCACATCTTCTTCGGCATCAAAATATATTTCTTTCAATTCCGGAGTTAATGAAATGACACACGTACGAAATGAACCTCTTACTTTAATCGATTTCGAGATATTTTTCACCTTCGGTAGAGCCAAAAGTTCATGTTGGTCAGATATATCCTGTTTATCCTCTGGTATTTCATAATATGTATTTTCCGTTCCCGTAGTTTGGATCCATTTGAATTTGTATGTATTTTTCTTCTTATCAGTATTGGATGCTTCCAAAGCGATGCAAATCTTCATGGATGTCGTCTTATAGCTTACGTTTTTGATTTATAAGAATGTAATCAATTCTTATTTTTATAATTGAAGAAATAGACGATTTGATGTCATGATTCTGGAAGAATTTATTTTCTTTAGTTTAAAATATACCACAATAACATACACAAAATAAAACAACAAAATACTAAGAAATAAAAAATAGCTTACTTACCTGAAAGAAATCAAAAACAATGCTATTTCAACGGTTTTCTCAATTCACATTTCTAACAGCTAACTAAATATGACATGTGACAGTTTTAGGTTAAAATCTTAGACATAGAACATTAGTTACAAAGTTGTTTTCCCTAAAAATAACAGTTTTATTTTTACATACATATTCATATAGTTTTTGTTAATACATTTGTATTAATACGTTTCATGTCGGAATGTAAAAAGGTTTTTTGCGAGACATTGAAGAATATTTTATATCGATTATATATAAGAATATCATTTTTAATATTTTTTGTATATAGTTTCAATATATTTTGTAGAAGTTAGAATATATAATTCTGAATTTGAAGATATTGAATTCTACCTAAAATCGACAATTGATATACCAATTAAAGTTTCGTGAAATTCACCAGCAGAATTGTACAATTTTTCGTATGTTCTCCTTGAATATTCGGCCATATCTGTCCAAATTACGGTAGATATGTTAGTCAGGTCATTGATTCATCAGCAAACAGTAATGTCACAACACGAATACCTAATTGTGGATGAACATTTCTGCAAATTTGGTAGAACGTGGAACGTGTCTCTGGCATGCTGATGTTGATCGTAGATGTTTCAATTCTATTATGGACAACGACACAGATAACTACTGCATCAAATTAATGGATGTTACCGCTCTATGTTGCGGAACAATATACTTCATTTAGTCAAGCCAAATATCTGTCGAAGTGAATGATGGAACCTAGTTACGTGTGCCCGTGAGTATATTATGTCATACTGGAAGAATGAATTGGATTATGACACAATTTGCGAATTTTTGGGTCCGAAATTGAATCGGCTCAGAATAAAGACCCCGTCTGTGTAATCTGTTATCATGTAAATTTTTATTAACTTTCATTCAACTCGCTTCGGTCACTATCACACATATTCACATCAAAAAAATCTAGGAAACAACACTTACATTTGATTTCCACAAACTTTTTATTCTTTAACGACAATTGTTGTATTTAATGGCCCCAAGAGACAACTGAACACCTTCTCAAATTTCATTAATAATCTACACTCGTCCATCAAATTCAGCTATCAAGAAAAGTAGAAATGAAGTATCAAATTCCTAGACTTAAATATCACAAGATTAAATAATGAATTAAGCATATTTCACGAACACAGATATCACCATACATAAAAATCTTCAAAATCATCCTGTTACGTACCACGGTTAGTTTACCGCATTATTTTGCCTATTCATTTCAGTATTTTGAAATAACAGGTAAATGCAAATTAATTAATCTCGATGATTAATTTCGATGGGATTAAGTGGACTGTATTTTGACGTATTTGGAGAATAGTTTTACTTCAAGGGCACTTGTATGTAGTTATCTCGATGATAAACTATCGGGTGTTCTTTAACAGTGATAGAACTTTAAATTGAAATAAAACACGTTTAAATTGAGATTGAAACCAATTTTTTTTTTCATTTTAAAGATAATTTTATGACATTTATGTTTTGAAAATAATTTCCGGCATATGTCCATCACGACTAGCTCTGAGGAACCGCATTCGACCAGACCAATTTTGGACCACTTTTTCGAGTAATTCAGGCCTTATTTCATCAATAACCTGAGTTATGTTGGCTTCCAAAGCGTCTATTGTTTCTGGTTTATCAGCATAAATCAATGACTTGAAATAACCCCAAAGAAAATAATCCACTGGAGTTATGTCGCATGATATTGGAGGACAATTAATTGGACCATTTTTCGAAATAATGTTATCGCCAAATCTTTCTTTCAATAAATAAATTGTTACGGTAGCAGCATGAGGTGTAGAACCATCTTGTTGGAACCAAAACACTTCTGGGTCGATAACATTCAAATTTTGAAACGAATAATAATTCATCATCGATCTGTAACGAGCACCATTCACTGTAACATTAGCTCCAGTATCGTTTTTGAAGAAATATGAACCGATGATGCCTCCAGAGTGTAAAAAACACCATACAGTGCATTTTTCAGGGTGCAATGGAACCTGCAGAACTTCTTGAGGATTGTTTTCAACGACATTTCGTCGACGAATAGAGAAATCTGTATCATCATTAACACTATGACTTACAGCAACGATATTTTCTTCTGTAGGTACAGTTCTTTGTCTTGTTGTTGCATCGAGTAGAGAAAATGTTATCCGAAATCTATCGTTAGGTCGACGAATAAGCTGCTCTAATAGACGATTATGTAAACCATAAATTTAACGAACTCCTCTATAAGTTTGCCGAATAGAAGACTGATTTTGACAATAAATTTCAACAATTTGTAAACGTTGTTGCGGCGTGAGTCTTTCCATGATAAATGTCAAAACAACATTGCTTCTTCCTTCTGTCAAATCACAGTTATCCCTATCGAAAGTTCTATCACTTTAAAAAAACACCTGTTAGCTTTGTTTATCCAATAAGATAAACCAACTAAAATGATAAGCAATTAAAGTAAAACACTCATAATACGCTATGATAACAAAAAACTGTAATTCTTGGTTTATTGTATATAAACCAAGTCGAAAGATGTGATTATTACACTAAAACAAGTGTAATGAATTTGCCAATACTTCGGCAATCGACTGGATTACTATATTAACAAAAATAACCGCGATAGCTTGGACCGAAATGTCACAAGCTACGTATAACAAATTTGACTATCCGAATGATAGTGTATGATGTAGCAAAGACTACATGCGACAAGTTTGACTATTACTCGATAATAGATGATATTATAGGCTTTTCAGAGACTGAACGTTAGAAGTGTTCGATGCATCCCTTCTAACAAAAAGAGGGAAATTAGCATAATTGATTGTAAGGTCCATTTGGAGGTGGACTGAATGAACGAAATAAAACTTCTTATTGGTTACAGAAAAATGAGATCAATGTAAGTAAAGAAGGATAGAGTCAGTTTATATTTCCGAACGCTGCGTCATGTGAAATTAACAGGCATAAATATATCAAAATTTCTAAATGACTTTCCATGTTTTCTAAGGGCATATATAATCATTAGAAAACAAATAATCTGAAGTGTAAACAGTTTCAACGGCAATTCTCAAAACTGCTAGATCGAACTATCAACGTAAAAGACCTAAGTATCGATGACAAACTAATTTCGAACGACAGAACCGTCTCTAATGAGACAGAACACATCCCTTCAATCAAAAAATGTTAGCCTATAATAGCTTTATCCATAGATTACTAAAAGTACCGATGAACCCCCATAATTTTTCCAAACAAATAGCATTTAACAATGGTTTCAACCCAACCCTAATATTTAACAGAAAGAGATAACATTAATTTACGTTTACTCTACCACAAAAGACCTCATTCCAAAAAAATTCATACAAATTTCATACATAAATAGAATATCTGAATAAATTGCCAATTATTTTAAGAAAAATTTCAATTAACAGCAGATTTCAGAACCATTAATACAACAGACAAATACATTTAAAATAATAAAGATAAATAAAACAAAGATAATAAATCATAAGTGTTGGATTGATTCGGTCTTTACTTGGCGGAAAGTCATTACAGTTTTTGGATGAATAATCTTGTTCGGGGGTAATGTTTTCAGTTCGCAGTGGGCTATAAAAGCCTGACCAAAGACCTCGAATCTGATGTGACTCACCGCTGGGCACTCTGAAACGATGTGCATGGCTGTTTCAGTGTCCTAAAGACACAGCCTGCATTCATCATCTTCAGCCAGACCAATTTGGTGCAAATACGATTTCAGCCTGCAATGAGCTGTCACAATCCCGACAAGTATTCTGAGTTTGCTTTTCTCCAGTCCTGGCGCTAGGTCTACCATCCTTTGGTTCGAAGCTGTTCCAAGAAATGCCTTCGAATGTTTTAGGCCAGGATGGCTCAGCCAGAAAGACTCTAGTTTAAAGTTCATTCTGCCTGTTATTGTCCGCTTGGCCACGTCATGTGGTATTCCCAGGAAGACAGCATGGCTCCAGCAAACGCCAGCCGATCTGTCTCTTCGCTACCCAAATAGTTTGAGTGGCTCGGTATCCAAACAAGAGTGACTTTACATACCGATCTCGTCCAGCAGTCCTGAGCTTTCCATCACTGTTGCCTCTGGCCTGTCGATCGCCAGTTGATGTAGTTTGTATGTGGTCCGTTTCGTCTCCCTCTGCACGAGCAGGTGCAGGAATGATAGATTTAATAGTACCTTCATAGCTGCCGTGGGTGTGGTGCGAAACGCACCTGTAATTGCAAGGCAAGCCTATCTCTGTAGTCGGGTGAGCTTATGCTGGCCAATCGTTTGTTGGCCTTCTTCCATCACGCTACATCCATACGTAGCTCGACGTTTTGAATTATCATAATGGACCAACTTTTCATCCCTAGTCACAATTCGATGCAAAGAACCACTTTCTTTTATGACGTTAGAGCAGTAGTTCACATGTGAACTTGGCTTCAGTTCATACGGCACGCAATTTCCTGCCTTTCGGATTATTTCCATTGCTTTTGCGAGTTCCTCTTGCATTTATGATGGATCTTCAGGAAGCCTTGCCTCTAATTCCTCATCCTTAAACTTTGATGGCGCTCCGGGTCGTTCTTCATCTTTCAAATCAAAACTGCCACTTTCAAATCGGGCAAACCACTTCTGACACTTTCGTTCAGCTAAGGAATGATCACCATGAATATTCACTACAATACCCACTACATAGCTTCATTTTTCAAAAATAATGAATGACTGTATGAAGCTATGTAAATCCAAATATTTGAGATGTTCAACAAAATAACGTAAAAATAATGAATGACTGTACGGAGCTATGTAACCCCAAAAATTATTTGAGATATTTAAATGGGTACCATCTGTTTAATAACCTTCTTTGTCGATTGCCGACATTCCGATATCTGTTAGAAGGCCCCTCTTTTTTAACCGGGTTTTTATCACGTTCCGCTTGTAAACCTCTGTACCACTATTAGGTGTTAGAATCTATTGAAATATTCAAAATATTTATCACTTTTGTTTAAATACCTCTGTACCACTGTTAGGTCTTCAGTTGTCCGATGATGGGATAGTTCATTTCCCGAAACTCGAGTCGGAAGAAAATGTGTAAAATATATTTTTATTGGTAGTAAAACATAGTAATTTCTACAATTTGTTTTAATCTGTTATCAAAACAGCACGAACTTAATTGTATTCCTAATATAACATAAAAAAACAAAAGGCTCCTCTGGCGTTGCAACAATATCTAGCCTTTTGATTCCTTCTCATCAAACGCTCACTTTCTGTAAGATCCAAAAAATCCTTTGGCGTGCAACGGCAATACCTGGCCTTTTGATTCCTTCGGATCAAATGGTGAACTTGATTCAAGCTATAATTATGAATCTTCGACTCAAACAAACCCCGACACAACTAGGCGCATTCAGCGGGCAGCAGGGTTGATTCACGGCACACTATTCATTATACGAAATTCAAGGAGGGTGATTAGAGCTTTGTTCAGCAAACTAGGGAAACGCAGAGCTCTCAAATGTAAATCAAAATGAAATGTTTCTGTCGTATCGCAGAGACAGAACTGAAGTTTATATATAGTTGTTCATTCAATACGCAACGACTGTATTACTGAAAACTGGTTAGCGGGAGTGAATTCAAAATTACATTACGGATATTTACGGAAACCCGAAATGATTCAGTGATACTCCTCTGTATCCATTTTCGCGTTAAATGAAATTGGAGTTTGACGATATCGTTCGGAACGAAACCATTTTGCAATAAAAGTAATGTATTCGATTACAAGCTTCAACCATTAACTTGCCCGCATAAAGTTTCCGTAAACTCACCGCCGTGTTGTTTTGGTCTCCGGGGGATGAACTAGTTTTTTCATGGAAAACGCAAGACCCAGTTGAGTTAGTATCTGAGTGAAGAATCCTCCTGTTACTACGTGGGATACTTACGCGCATCGTTTCCTTTCCCAGTTGACGCTTGGCGACGTCAATTGTGGGACATTTTTCAATTTTCGCCTATTTATTGAAGAGATCCGTATTCTCTGAAGATCATAAGAGTGACAAAACCCCTCATAAATTATATAAATTACATCATTACAACACGGTATTTACACGCGTTATTTATGTGTTAAATATTCTGTGGCACTGTAACTTGATACGTATGCGTTCGGTGACAATAACAAAGAGAACAACGTCCTTATGGCGTTCCCATTGTATTTTGAAGCGGCATTTGGAAATAAATCTCTTGAGCGACTTAAAAACATATTCAAGATAATAATACTCATACAGTCCCTCTTGGTAACTCTTATTAAGTGAACTTCTTTTAAATGCTTCTGGTTAATTGCATGCTTTACGCTTTGAATACCACCTTAGTTTTAATGTAAAATTCTATTTATATTGTATACTTTCTCTCGGTGCCTGGTTGTTGTCTGTTGTATTTATTAATACTGGTTCTTTATTTGTACTGTTCATGGTATTCGCAGTAATACGTAACTGATTTGCATGTACTCCTGTGTGATCCCCTCGTTACCTATTTCTTTCTTTCTTTTATTGTAACGTTCATTAACACGCCTAAGTGATGGGGTACTGTATCTATTCTATAAGTTTGTGTTACATATTTGCCATACGCATGTGCCTGCTCACTTTGAGAGATTGTATTCCTTGTGAACCTTCTTTCTTCTTTAGGGTAAATCGCTCAGTAGTCCTGCTGGAGGACGTCGTATCGTATAGAGACAGTAAATAGCTCCGGATATCCAACACTACTATGAGAATGTGTGAGTGGCTAGATCATTGTTCCGAAGTATTGTGATATTCCCAGGATTAGTTTGCGTAACCCTTCAGGTAATGTTCAGTTTGTTCTTTAGTAATATCTGAGCCTTCCTGGGCCTTGGATATCCCGAGGAGGCCAGATACAGTCCATAGTCGACTCGAATTATGTTAGATCCCCTGTTCAAGAAGATCTCTTGGGCCTTACTGTCCATCCAAATTCTTACTCCTTGTAACTGTTAGATTCTGCATTGGATATTTTATAGTACTCCGTATAGTACAGGATAGCTCATTATATACGCTGAAGAATATAATTGTTGAGTCAGATATTCTTGTTATTTGACTCATTTTTGTGTACTAATAAATTCACATTGAAGTTATCGGACATTTATGACTGAAAATACGGAAAACATTAACGAAAATAACTCAGTACTTTGTTATTATCTGATATGAATGAAATAGGAACGTGGTATCGTATTGTATATGATTTTCAAGCGTTATGAACTACCTCTGAGTTCTATGCAGCAACTACTTCCAATATTTTGGTGTTTTAATTGGAGATCAAGACAAGCAGTGGGCTCCCCACGTTTGCTATGTTATTTGTAGCGTTACATTAGTGCAGTGGATAAATGGGAAGAGAAAAAGCATGCCTTTTACAGCCCCTCTGGTATGGCGAGAAACCACTAATCATTCCGACGATTGATATTTTTGCCTGACAAAGGCTGAAAGTTTATTCCAAAAAGGGAAAGCATAAGATCGACTATGCAAATTTGCAGTTTGCAATACGTCCTGTTCCTCTTAATGCTAAGTACCGATCGCACCTTTAGATCCACAAAATGTTGTTTTGGAAGATACTGGAGACAACGCATCATCAGACAGATCCGAAGAACAGTGCATGGGCCCTACTTTTACTCCAGGTCCCAGTTCCGGCGATCCACATTTAATTATTCAAAGTGAGTTAAATGATTTAGTACGTGATTTGGGGTTATCAAAGCAACAGTCAAAACTTCATGGTTCCCGTCTTAAGGAATGGAACTTATTACGCAACGAAACGAAAATTACGAATTTCGATATTGAGCATTCCCCCTCTGAGTGGCGTTTATTTATAGATTCGTCTAAATACAGTTTAAAAGCTGTGTTATTGAATAATGGAAATTTAAAACCCTCTCTAATAGTTGCCCATCCAGTGACGATGAAAAAAGTTATGAAAATATGCGCACTCTTTTGGATAAAATTAACTACAACACGTATAAATGGCAGATATGTGGAGACTTAAAAGTTATAGGAATTTTAGTAGGACTTCAGGGACTATTAACAAAATGTTGCTGTTTTCTTTGTCTATGGGGCAGTCGTGCAGTAAATCAGCATTATATAACAAAAATTTGGCTGTGGATTTCAACCGGGATCTCAAAATGTTAAGTTTAGGCCTCTTTTAGATCGCAAAAATGCCCTCCTGTCTCCTCTTCACATTAAACTTGGGCTGATGAAAAACTTTGTGAAGGCTATGAATAAAGATGGTGATGGATTCAAATACTTAAAACAAGTCTTTCCCAAGTCAAGTGATGCCAAATTAAAGGAAGGCATTTTTATTGGACCGCAAATCAGAAAATTGCTGGACGACGATAATTTTACATAGAAGCTTACCAGGCAGGAACTCAGAGCATGGAACTCATTTGTTAGTGTTGTAAGAGCATTTTGGGCAGCAATATGGATGCAAATTACCAACAGTTAGGTAATGAACAATTAGATGCCTACAAATCGCTTGGTGCCCGAATATCATTAAAAATTCCTTTCCTCTCTTCACATCTGTCATTTTTTGTTCATTTTTTCGGGGTGAAAGATTCCACCAAGATATTAGGACAATGTAAATTCGCTTTCAAGGACGATGGAATCCAGCCATGATGGGTGATTACTGCTGGTTTTGAAGAGAGAAGATATGACCCTCATAGAAGGAAAAATTGAATTTAATTTGTATTTTAAGTCAACATTTTTAATCTTTGTGTTTTTCTTAAATATAAGGTACATTTAGTAGGTGTTAAACTAAATAAAGTCGATATATACGGTTAAAAAATTCTGAAATTATTTTTTTCAATACTCATCAGATATTGTAACATCAAATGTGTTTCTATAAATGTAACAAGAAAACCTTATGTGTTACAACTTTTTTTCCTTATTTTCGTATTCGGATGCGTCCATTCTACCATAATATGCTTTTCAGCTTTATGTTACAACCAAAAAACAAACAAAAATTTTTTGTCGGTCAGTGATTATCAAAGGATCTTTCTAGGATGGCCAATTTTATCTTAATTCGATTAAATAATAGTGATTAAGTATTCAGTTAATATTTAATTTCATCCTTTATGATTTTTCAACAGCATATTGATAAACGACATTGTTTATTGTTTCTATACTCGAGTGCTTATAAAGTGCACATATATCGGGTGTTTTTTTTTTAGAGTGATAGAACTTTCGATAGGGATAAATGTGATTTGACAGAAGGTAGAAGTCATGTTGTTTTGACATTTCTGTTCAGTAAGCATTGACAAATTATCATGGAAAGACTCACGCCGCAACAACGTTTACAAATTATTGAAATTCATTTTCAAAATCAGTGTTCTATTCGCCAAACTTATAGAGCACTTCGTGAAATTTATGGTTTGCATAATCGTCCATCAGAGCAGCATATTCGTCGAACTATCGATAGATTTCGGAGCAACATTTTCTTTACTCGATGCAACAACAACAAGACAAAGAACTGTACGTACAGAAGAAAATATAGCTGCTATACATTCTGTCAAGAAAGTACCGGGAATTATCGATTTAAATCTGGCGGGGCAATGATGCAGGTAAAATTTTTTTTTATTGAATTACCTGAGATCAACGTGAGTGTTATTTGTATCATGTATTCTTTATTTATTGGTGGATTTTACTGTATTGTCACTCCAGCTAGGGTCGACCTGTTTACTTTAATTTGAATTGACCGTTTAACATACATTCTGTCAAGAAAGTACCGGGAATTATCGATTTAAATCTGGCGGGGCAATGAGGCAGGTAAATTTTTTTTTCCTAGGTTGGTACCACTGTCCTTAATTACTATGCCAAGCTTGAGCGGGATCTGTCAACTAGTGTGTTTGCAACAGCTAATTAAGTCAGTCGATGTCAGAGTGCGTGCAGATTTTTACTATGGGTGATTACGTTGAGCAAAGAATTTGTTTAAAGTTTTGTGTTGCAAATGAATTTTCGTGTGCCGATGAATTGAAAATGTTGCAAAAGGCCTTTGGTGATAATGCTCTATCGAAAACTCGTGCATATCAGTGGTACAGAGCCTTCAAGGACGGTCGTGAAGTGGTCGCTCATCGACGGCTTCGATCGAAGATAACGTCGATAAAATTAAGGAAAAGGTGCTGGAAAACCGTCGTACCAGCTTTAGAGAGATAGCACATGATCTTAAGATATCCCACGAGTCCACACGTACGTTTTTGATTGATATTTTGGGCATGAGAAAGGTGGCCGCACGACTCGTATCGAAAGACCTGAATTTTCTTCAAAAACTTCATCGCGAACAGGTTGCTTCAGACATGCTGGATCGCTGTAATTCCGATTCTACATTCATAGAACGCATTATAACTGGTGATGAGACCTGGGTCTACGAGTACGATATGCAAACAAGCCAGCAATCATCGGAATGGGTGGCAAAAAATGAGCCGAAACCGAAAAAACCACGCCAAAGCCGCTCGAAAATGAAGGTGATGCTCATTGTTTTCTTCGATATCCGTGGCGTGGTGCACTACGAATTCGTTCCAGAGGGTCAGACGGTAAACAAGGAGTATTACCTAGGCGTTATGAAACGTTTGCGTGAGCGTATCCATAAGAAGCGGCCAAATTTGTGGGCGAAAAACTCATGGATTTTGCATGACGATAACGCGCCTTCTCACCAAACTACGATTGTGACTGACTTTCTCACCAAAAACTCAACAAACGTGCTTCAGCAACCACCGTATTCGCCGGATTTGGCTCCCTGCGACTTTTTCCTCTTCCCAAAACTAAAATTGCCCCTTCGTGGCACCCGTTTTGAGTCGATTGAAGCCATAAAACAAAATTCGGCGCGAGAGCTAAAATCCATCCCAGAAAGCGCCTATAAAAAATGTTTCGATAATTGTAAGTGCCGTTGGCATAGATGTATTGGAGCAAATGGAGCCTATTCTGAAGGCGACCCAATAAATTTTGACGATTAAATGTAAAAATGTTGTTTTAATTGAAAATTCCCGGTACTTCCTTGACAGAGTAGTAAGTCATAGTGTTAATGATGATCCAGATTTCTCTATTCATCGACGTTCACAACAAGTTGGACTCTGTGCATCCACCAAATGGAAAATTATGCGTAAATATCTGGATCTACAGCCATACAAGATCAAGAACTAAAGCCACTTGACCATAATAAGCGTCGTTTGTTTGCTGATTGGGCCCTAGAACAGCTTGAAGTTAGTCCACTGTTTTATCGTAAAATTGTGTTTAGTGATGAAGCTCATTTCTGGCTGAAGGGCTATGTAAACAAGCAAAATTGCCGTATATGGAGTGAAAACAATCCTTAAGAAGTTCTGCAGGTTCCATCGCATCCTGAAAAATGCACTGTATGGTGTGCTTTACATGCTAATTTAAATGTGTTTTATTTCAATTTAAAGTTCTTTCACTCTAAAAACAACAACCCTTGGTAATCAGGTAATGAAACTTCTGTAGTGGACTAGTACGACAAATCAAATTATCTCCTTCCTATGGTACTTTGCAACCAATCGCTTTGAAAATATTCAAACAATTTCTCGTATTCCTAACAAAACATCCAATATTTTTCAACTCTGGTGGTAAATCGTTGTGAATTCATCAACCAAGATACCCCGAAGGTATCGAATGATTAATCAATATTATGAGGCGAATATTTCTAGTATATTTAATTCAAATCTCGAAAGTAAAACGTGAAGCAAACTATGATATGGAGGATATTATATTTGTGCCAGAAAATTCATTTATTTTCGGATAGGATCAAATAGAATATCGTCAATTCAGTGAGGGAACTCTGAAGGGAAAAGCACTTAATTCCCGAACGTTTCGACTAACACCCAATAAAAGTTACGCCCGTATTTTATGATTGTTTTCTTGGGCACAATATTTCTTAGATTTTCCTGTGAGGGCGATGAATTAACTATAAAATTTCGTGCGTTTATAATGTGTTATTTTCTGGTTTATTGACCATAAAGTTAATACATTTATGACGACGGTGAATTTACGGCATTTTTATTTTTTACGCCAAATTCAGCAATCATTCAGCCCCCTCTCGAACCAAATTTATGGAACATACGAAAAATCAGGTTGATCTTTAGGGGTCAGCGGTTCAATCTCCTATTGGTACATTTTTTTTATACAGGTTGATTACAGATTTAAATTTTTGATTTTACAATAATTCAATCCATAGTAATCATCTGTGTTGATAAAAAGCTTTATAACCATATAAATAGTCAGGAGTAACAATTGCATGCCGATTGATTATAATATCATTAACTGTGTAAAAATGGTGATTTTTTTCCTATATTTTTCTCATTTCCCATTCATTATAATAGGCTAATTGACAGTGTGCAAAATATTCTCTTATTTAAAATAAATGGAGGTTTATACTTGATAGAAGGTATATAAAATTATTCAACTATTTTAATATTTACAGATATATTCTGTTAGCCTTCTACATATTTAATTTCAAAAAATTATATTCAATATTATAACTTCAGGATTTAAATTAATGTCATAGAATCACCGCTTATATCAAACGACATATGAAATAAACATTCATTATAAGACATCCAAACAAGATAACAAAATCCAATAAATATAAATTGTTACCAAAAATCCTATAAATTACATATTTTAAGTAGACAAAATTTTGTTTCTGCTCATCCCTCTTATGAAAACAGTTTTTTTAAAAAATGTTCAACATAATCTTAAGAATTTCGTCATAAAACTATCTTACTTAGAATATTTAATATTATTGGATATCTAACGAAGGTACTTTTTAGAAAATCTCAAGATATGTAAAAACATTAGTAAAAAACAAGTTTTAAGAGAAACTTTGCTCGTCAGTACATATAATGTATAATATAATTTTTTGAAATTAAATATGTAGAAGGCTAACAGAATATATCTGTAAATATTAAAATATTTAAATAATTTTATAAGCCTTCTATCAAGAATAAACCTCCATTTATTTTATTCATAATATATAATTATTTGGTTTCCTTAACATTCTTTATACAGATGTTCCTTATGTTATAACAATGGCAGTTAAATTGCCGTTCAATCTTTAAGATCAATGGTAAACCACAGAACTATTTATTTGAGTCAACATTAGACTTCATTTAAATGTTCAGTATTCATTTGCCAAGACGCTTTCTTGATTGTTAAAGGTAATAAACATTTTTTGTTGATTGATATATATTTTATTGAATATGATTGGGTACTGACGAGCAAATTCTCTCTTAAAACTTGTTTTTCAGTAATGTTTTTACATATCTTGAGATTTTCTAAAAAGTAACTTAGGTATCCAATAATATTAAATATTTTAAGTAAGATAGTTTTATGATGAAATTCTTAAGATTATGTTAAACATTTTTGAAAAATGTCTGTTTTCATAAGAGGGATGAGCAGAAATAAAATTTTGTCTACTCAAAATATTAAATTTATAAGATTTTTGTTAACAATTTATATTAATTGAATTTCGTTATTTCATTTGGATGTCTTATAATGAATGTTTCTTTTATATGTCGTTTGACATAAGCGGTGCTAATATGACATTTATTTAATTCCTGAAGTTATAATGTTAAATATAATTTTTTGAAATTGAAGATGTAGAAGGCTAACAGAATATATCTGTAAATATTAAAATATTTAAATAATTCTCTTATTTATTGACATCTGCATAAGCTAGAAGTTTTAAAAGCGATGTGCAGCAATTTGATTAAACATGCCAGAAACTCTTAAAAACTTAATTGACATTTATCTGTTACCAAGTGACCAACGTACGTTGAAGTAAAGGCCATGTCATTGCCGTTCTTTTGTGCTCTTAGTGTCCTATTGCGAATTGCTTATATTTTCTACTATTTAAAATTATTATATACTGTGACACTGTTATTTTTTACATTTTTCATTACGTCCTTAACTATCTACCTGATAATGAAGATTATTTCTGTAAAAGCGAATATCGGTATTATCTTTATAATGAAATACTCATAAATAAATATAATATATTTACTTTTATCAAAAAGATCTTCACGAAAGAAGAAAATTAAACAATTCACCATATCTTCACGATTTATTCGAGTGACTGTCAGCTACATTTTGCGTATTTTGGGCTTTCTTGGCACGTTTACAAATATTTTTCTGGTGTCCTTATATTTTTTTATTTGCGTTCATATTTTAAATATTGAGCAGAATAATTATGCGAAACCTCTACAAAATTGAAATTGAAAAATTCCTTTTACAGAATTGAGACACAAGGCTGTTGTGTCGATTTAACTACCTCATTATACCGAATACCTACTATCTACGTCCAATAATATCGTTGTTCAAGAATGTCTTATTGGGACATTCTGAGACACAGGGTTGTTTTGTCTATTGTTCAATTGTAGATCTACATTTCATTCACTCTAAATTCTCAAACAAAGTTCCATTGTTAACCACTTCCAGATTCAAATAAATTGAATGAAGGTAATCAAGGACACTTCCTTGTAATATATCTCTACTGTCCCCATGAAGTATGCTTATCCCAGAATTTGCATTCGAGAGTTGATTAATGTTTAATCTATTACAAAAAATTCAAATATATTACATACATACCAAGCAATTCTTTCAAATAGAAATAATTAATATCGAATTCAAAGACAGCATATTCTCGGTAAATTCTCCAGGAAATTGGCTGAAATTCATGCCAAATAAAGTTGCCTATTTCTATATCCCCATTTATGATTTCCATCATCACTCTTGAAGATGGTTTAGAAGGATTTTCAGGTGCTCTTTTGTGTGCTCGAAATAAAGGGTCTATAATTCTAAACGAAATTAAGTTGGAATAACTCGGGAAGTCTCGAAAGTGGCACGAATAATAAACATGGCTTCATAAACAAACTCATTAACCGAAACTTTATGAAGTAGCAATTACGCTGTGGAATCGCAAATGGGGATGAGTTGTGGAAGAACAATTATTCTGTAAACGAGACGATTCGAGGAATTGTGATGTAACGAAGCTTGTCTTCTAGTGGTGTAATTTGCCGTGAATGGCGGGTCCTAATCACGAAATAGTTATTTGGGATTGCTCAAGGTTTATATTCCGAAAAATAAAATTGAACTAATACGATCAAGAAATATTATACACATCAAAATAATCTAAAGAACACAATGCAATTTTTCAGATACTTAACTCCTGTGTAAAACGGAGAATTTATGTGACTAATAGTGTTTAATGCAAAAGTAACCTTTTGCATTGAACACTTCAACAAAAAAATATAATTGTTGAGTAAGTTTAACAAATGAAAAATAAAAACCAATCCCTTTACTAATATCTTTTAATTTCAAAGTACGATCCCATGGCTATCTGGCTACCTGAGCAATTGCAATTGGTCGGTTTCTTTATAGATATATTTGCAGGCTTCATTCACGTACTTTTTGAAGATTTGAAAGTTTGAAAAATTCTCACAATTCCTACGAGATAATGAATGAGTCTTCAAATATAAATACTAAATTTGAATATCAAAACAGATTTTATATTTCATATTTGACATTAACGAAATAGCTCGATTTATGCTTGAAGAAAACTTGTTTTCAAAGTAATGAATCTTCTATAGTCCGGCCAATTTAGAAAATTGAAATAAAGAAAATTCCGACTGAGCCAAATCTTTGTAGAAACCTTAGGTTTACCACAAGGAATATACATTTTTTGAACAAAACGCCCATCTGGCAAATGTGATCTCAATCAAAGAGGTCAGCTGCATAGATAAGGAAGCTGTTTAAAACATGTTTCATGAATTAGTCAGCAGTGTCTGCCGGTTGGATTGACAGTCGTAGCGTGGCCATACGCTTTGCAGCGAGAGCCCGTTCTCTCGCCTATCAATTATCTGTCATATTTCAAGACTTGATTGTCTAGCCGATATCGCCCAAAAGCGTGGAAAAATATTCATCATCTCGTTCTTTTTTAGATTCAATGGCGAAATTCGAATTTGAAATATTATTTTTCCATAATAAAGACATTATGGTGTCCGTAATTATACTGATTAATCATCTTATTTTGCGAGGAAGGGTTCGACTCGATATTCATTAAGCAGTAATGTATCCATAAAGACATTTAAAATTTGCATCCATAAATTGCCGCGAGGGCATTTGATTTCTATTAATTATTCACGTACATTTCTAACAGTTTGGATAGAGACCGGTCAATTTAGACATAAAAGTAGTGATCAAATGAAGAAAATTCCAACTGAGCCAAATCTTCGTACAAACCTTAGGTTTACCACAAGGAATAAAGTGTCAAAAGTCCCAATCAGTCCAATGTGCGCTAAGTGACTTATTCGGGGCCCAAAGTTAAAATTTTATTAGGAGTACAAATAAGTTTCCGCCGTTTTATTGTAGATGGCGCGGCACGGAGTTTCGGTTAGCTTTCGCAGATGATAACCGGCTTAAAAAATAGTTTGGACATTCAAGAACAACATAACCTATTAATATCATTGATTTTATATTGGTAAAATATAATTTTTATAAGTTGAAAATGTCAAAATTTGAGTCAAGTAAGCGTCATTTGCGGGAAATATTAGTTTATTTCTTTAATTTAAAGAAATCTGCTGCTGAGACGCATCAATTGCTCGTAGGAGCATATGGTGAGGGTCCTTTGAGTGAGGGAACGTGTCGGGAGTGGTTTCAAAAGTTTAAAAACGGTGATTTCGACGTAGAAGACAAAGATCGCAGTGGAAGGCCAAAAATTTACGAAGATGCAGAATTGGAGGAATTATTAGAGGAAGATTCATCTCAAACACAAAAAGAACTTGCTCTAACATTAGAAGTCACTCAGCAAGCAGTCTCACATCGTTTAAAATCATAAGGAATGATTCATATTTCATTTGTGTTAAAAAACGGCGGAAACTTATGTGTACTCCTAATAGGTTTTTTGGATTTTATCGAAAAAATACTTCAGAGCAATGTTGTAGATCTCAAAATTATCTATAAAAATGGTCCCCATGATTTTTGCGCTTGTAAGAATCATGTTCTACATAGTATGCACACATATGCCACGTATATACATATTTAGGTACTCAATGATCAATATTAAAAAAAAAATGTCACAATTTTGCTTCATTTGTAATAAACTTTTGACTGAAGATGAAACTGTTGTGGTCAGTCGTGGAATGCCAACTTTAATCGATGCAAATGTCGCGAGAAGTGATGAGTTTGCTGATTATTTAAGAAGCCAAAAGTCCGTTACAATTCACGTGGATTGCAGAAAATCATACACCCGGAAAACTTCAATCTCTGCATCAAAAAGACAACGTGAGGGAGAACAGGCCAGTACTTCAAAAGTAAGTCCACCTCATACTTGAGCGCGAATAAGTGAATCCAGCTTTTGTTTTAAAAAACACTGCTTATTTTGTGGCGATGAAGCGGATGAAGAAGCAGAAAAGAAGAAAGCGAAGAATTATCGCCGAAAAATTTATCAAGTTTCTACACTTACATTCAAAGATTCCATTTTAAAATTAGCTAAAGATCGTTCTGGTGGTGTGTCAAAAGCTATCTTTGCGCGTATTAATTTTCAGTATGATTTAGTTGCTGCTGACGCTAAATACCATGACAGTTGTTACAAATCCTTCCTGAGACCTAATACTGGCGGTAAAATTGGCCGTCCTCAAAGTGAGGCTATAAACTCTGCAATGGAGGAAATTTTCAATTTCATTGAAACTAGCGATGACTGCCAGTTTTCGTTAGATGAACTGAAGAATGTTTGCCAAAATGTAGCTTTAGAAAACGAGATTATAAAAATACGATTGAAATTAAAGTATGGTAGTAGAATTATTATTACAGAGAAGCCTGGAAAATTAAAATTTATTTGTTTTGTAGACAATTACCAAGACATTTTAAGTCAAACCTGGTCTGATAACAAAAACTTGAATGAAAAAGAAAAACGGTGGAAAACTTTAAAAGCTGCAAGAAAGGTTGTAGTGCCAAATGTGGCTGTAAAAAAGTAGGGTTGCAGTGTTCTCCAGCGTGTACCAATTGCCAAGGTGTCTCTTGCTCAAATGTTCAATTAAATACAAGAGAGGAAGATTCATGTGATTTTGATGAAGAGGCAACTGATTCATCTTCATTTGGACAATTTCTAAGCATTCATCAACAGGAAGTAGAAGAAGAAGAAGAACAAGAAAAAATTGAAGAAAACATGATTGTTGAAGTTGAATATGAAGAGTATGAGTCAGATTAATAAAAAAAAGTTAGAACGACAGTTAAACTCAGTAACCCATATCAATAATCTTCATACTATTAAATAATTATTGTTCCTGAAAATAACGTCATAAAGGTTCGTGGAATAGGCCTACCAGGGATACCACGTTAAAAAAAAACGCGCCGAGTACACTACCTCACATGTGGTATGGAAATGTGTGCCTATTATGTAGAACGTGATTCTTACAAGCGCAATATCTGGGAAATAGTGGGTCTTAGAGAAAAAATCATGAGGACCATTTGTATAGAGAATTTTAAGATCTACAACTTTGCTCTAATGTACTTTTTCGATAAAACTTACCGTTTTCGAGAAAAATCCAAAAAAACTTAAAATTTTGACCTTGGGCCCCGAATAAGTCCCTTAGCACACATGGGACTGATTGGGACTTTTGACACTTTATTCCTTGTGGTAAACCTAAGGTTTGTACGAAGATTTGGCTCAGTTGGAATTTTCTTTATTTGATCACTACTTTTATGTCTAAATTGACCGGTCTATATCCAAACTGTTAGAAATGTACGTGGAAAAATCAATAGAAATCAAATGCCCTCGCGGCAATTTATAGATGCAAATTTTAAATGTCTTTATGGATACATTACTGCTTAATGAATATCGAGTCGAACCCTTCCTCGCAAAATAAGATGATTAATCAGTATAATTACGGACACCATAATGTCTTTATTATGGAAAAATAATATTTCAAATTCGAATTTCGCCATTGAATCTAAAAAAGAACGAGATGATGAATATTTTTCCACGCTTTTGGGCGATATCGGCTAGACAATCAAGTCTTGAAATATGACAGATAATTGATAGGCGAGAGAACGGGCTCTCGCTGCAAAGCGTATGGCCACGCTACGACTGTCAATCCAACCGGCAGACACTGCTGACTAATTCATGAAACATGTTTTAAACAGCTTCCTTATCTATGCAGCTGACCTCTTTGATTGAGATCACATTTGCCAGATGAGCGTTTTGTTCAAAAAATGTATACTGAAATTTCCAAGATAGTATTCGCATTATTCTCTATACAATTAATCCGCGGAAAAATGAGTGATATAAGAAGAAATGAGTGTTGTGATCGTACTCCTTTTTTGATATAATAAATCGAGAAAACTGTCAAATAAAGAGGGGGCCATCTATAGTTTGCATTTTGAAGTCATTTCGAATCTGGCAACACTTTTGTCATTCTTGTGTTGACATAAAGTTAGTTTAATATTTGACATTAACGATCAAAGTTACGTGAAAATATCATGCTCATTTCAATTTGTGAGTTCGTGAAACTGTATCGTTATTTGATAAAACTGTGGCGTCATTTCCCGCTCCTCGACAAGATTTCTACTCTGCTCTGCTGCAGCTTCCCGGCGTAGCATACCGAATACCGAGCTCGCCGACCTCACTGGGTTCAAGTAGGGCAGAGTGCGAGCGTTCCGACAGCCGAGTTCCAATGTGAAACAAGGTCACTGCCGTCATGGGCAAAGTTGCACCCCATTGCCTACCTGATGAGTTCAAGTGGTGCAACTCGGAACGAAACGCCGCCTCCCGAACTAAGAGGTTGAAACTCCCTCACAAGAACCCCACATTATTCAGAGCTTCAAAACAAACCATTCACTTTATGGTCCAGTGAATACACCTGAAATAATTGCTGCTGTAGTGCAAAATATGGTTGAACATTCATCAACATCATCTCGTCATCGTGCTAGAGAACTGAACATTTCTCGCACTTCTCCGAGGAGAATTTTGGATAAAGATCTCGATATAAAGGCTTGCAAAGTTCAACTAGTGCAAGAAGTAAAGCCTCGTAACGATCCAATGCGTTTCTACTTTTCTCAATTAACTAATGATCGCATGGCCGAAGATTAGCATTTTCCCACAAAAATCATCTTTAGCAATGAAGCTCATTTTCATCTCGGAAGACTTTGTTTTGTGAGGATTCGTTAAGGATAACTGTTACTGTCTAGAAATTATTGATGCCTTGAAACAAGAAATCAAAGTTGATATTCATGAGATTGAGCCCCAAACAATCGACAATGTACTGAAAAATTACGTTGATCGGATGGGGTAGTGTAGACGGCCGTGGCGATTATTTGAGTAATATTGTTTTTCATTTTTGAATGTCAAGCTTCAACCTTTCGAATACTGATAACTTTAAAAAAATATTCATTAGTGTTTTACTTATAGTCAATCAAAAATGCAAATTTTAAATGGCTCACCCTAAATTTTTTATTAAACAGTATAAGCTAGGATAATAGAAAGTTCTACAAATCGAGACAGTGCAACATATACATCTGTATGAAAATTCTAAACTCAACAAGCCCGATTAGGTTTTGTTGATCGATGGGGCATAAGAAGCAGACATGCGCACGTTTCGAAACTTGTTGGTTTCTCGTCAATGCGCTGTAATGTCCAATGACAAATCTGTCACTCACCTATATTCACTCTTCAGAGGAACACCAATGTATTTGTCATACACTAGCGCCATATACGCAAATATACATACACGACATACCCTAACGAGCCAATTCAAGCAAAGAACTGTATTCCCGATTTTTTTAACGTTACAAATGCAGAAAACTTTCCTTACGCGTACTAGGGACGCTAGTGTATAATAAATACATTGTTGTTTCTGTGCGGAGAGAAAATAGGTGGGTGGCAGATTTGTAGTCTTAAAACCAAAAATCGCTAACCCACCACAGCGAAGGCTATGATAAAAAGATGAAAGGATATGATACTAAGACGCTCTAGCTTGAGCTAGCGATTTTGGTCCGTCCGCACTTGAAACATCCTACTTCGTAAAATGCCTCATATCTATTTATTTCAACTTTACAATTGAAATAGTGGCTCTTATTTACAATATAATACAGTTTTACAATAAGCCTGAGGTCCTAGATTTACGTAAGAACTTATCTTTGAGATTCTTTCCTATAAGGTGTCGGAATGATAGTGCTTTCTCCAAGATAGTTTCTATTCTGCATGTAATCAGCAGGTGTTCAGTTTCAAACTGTTCCAAATGACCAGTAGAGCGCCCGGAACCAAGATGGTGCGGTAATGAGATACTCTAAACCGGCACAAGGAAGACTGTCTGGTATCTAGATAATCCAAGCAAAAAGGCACTCCAGTAAGATTGTTCAGTTCTAAGAACATCAGGTTCTAAAATAACCGGTATTAAGATCTCCGGTACAAAGATCTACGGTACAAAGATCTCCGGTACTAAGGTCTCCGCTAATAAGATCTTCGGTACTAAGATCTCCGGTACTAATATTTCGGTACTAAGACGCCTTTTGATTAGACGTCTCATAAGAAACACTAAAAATCCAATATTCCACGATTTTCATGGATTAAGTACGTTAATTCGATGAAAATACCACAATGTGTGTCTTCGTGTAACCCCACAATACGAAAGAAAGAAATCTGGGAAATTCTACACTTCTTGGAAACAATGCTACTCTACAGCGCATGCGATAACAACGTCGACTTTCATGGCGGCAACTCCAATGATCTTAGTGAAATCACATCATTGGAGCATTTTTTAGCGATTGTAATTCAAATCAACAGTGGGGCGTTTTTTAACGTTACAGTCTGTGAATATTACAGAGCACTGACGAGAAACCAACAACTTTCGAAACGTGCGCATGTCTGCTATTTATGTCCCAGCGATGAACAAAATCTAATCGAGTTTGTTTGAGTTTAGAATTGTTATACAGATGTCTGTTGTACTTTCTCCATTTATATAACTTTCTATTACCATAGCTCATACTCCTTATTAATAATATAGGGTGATATCGGAGCAATTAAGGATCTGATCAGGAAGGATCTAGTTTCATGCAAAACTCTAGACTCCGGAGTGGAAAGTATATGTGAATACTGGAAAAATGGTACATTTCCAAAGTAATGTGAGAAAAAACTCAAAACATACTGATTTGATTCATACAGAGGTTTGTTGACCAATGCAAACCCAGTCACCAGCAGAAGAAAGGTACGTTATGACTGTTACCGATGATTACTCAAGGTTTACATTTCTGTTCCTTTTAAAATGTGAAAAGAAATCCGAAAAATGTTCAACAGAATTCATTCAATAAATGAAAACAAAGTACAATAAAAATCCAAATCATAGATGGAAACATGTCAATTCAGATTTAATTAACTATTTAAAGTCATGGAATTAAAATTCAGTACCAGCGCTTTCTCGATGGTAATCTGTTTTACTCACAATGAACACTCGTCTTAAGTGCTGTTCTTCACCAAATGAAGAACCACTTGAACAAAATGTACCTTCCGCGCTGGAATTATCGTCAATAATGATTGCTCCTTTCTTCTTGTATTTTTTCTTTTCCTTTAACAAATCCCCTTTACTTTCTCTTTCTCTACTTGGACTTTGTCTTCCTTTTTCCTTGTTGCTATTATGTTCTTCTCAGGACTTTCAGTAAATATTATGTTCTTGCATCGTTTTGTAATCCCTGTTGAACCGACTCTCAAAGGTGGACTGAAAATATTTGAATATATATAATTTTTTATTATTTTAGAAGTTGGAGCTTGTTGTTTCGAAATGTCATATTGTTCATAACGGCTGAAAGACAGAAATTTTTTGGGGGTTTAACGCTCAACCGAAGAACTGAATTGATTCATGTACCAAAACCAATGAGATGCTAACTCGGAAACATCATCAGCCCTGAGCTATCACGTACTCTAAAATATCAGGAATTTTACGGAGTACTGTAAAGTATCTGGGATTTTACGGAGTACTCTAAAGAACACTAACCTTTTTATCATGATCATCTAGTGACGGGAGAATAGGACGGTACGTTGTGTAGGGAACGCAAATTACACCTAACGAGAGCTTGGAAACAGTGACGGGAGGTTCAAATATTCAAAACACAGTAACGTTAAATCTACTCAATGGTTCGTAAAGCTATACAGAGAACCCAATGGCGCCCCGGGTCTGAATGACTCATTTTTACATATCATTAGGTCGGTAACTTGCTCGAATCAGATATCATTCTTATACAGCGGAAAGGGTTATAGAGGACAGGATACAGCCAGCATGCACCTTCAACTGCACTTTCGGTAACCAGTGCAGAACAGTTACAAGGGGTAAGTTTGAATGGACAGTAAAGTGGGTAACGTGGTATGCGCAGGAAATCTCCTTGAAGAAGGGATCTAATCTAATTCGAGTCGACCGGAAAATTTACTATCAAATGGACTGCATCTGGCCTCCTCGGGGTGGCTAAGGCCCAGGAAGGCTCAGATATTACCAAAGAACGAACCGAACACTACCTGATGGGTCACGCAAACTAATCTTGGGGATATCACAATACCTTGGAACAATGATGTAGCAATCGCTCTCACATTCTCACTGTCTCTATACGATACGTCGTCCTCCACCAGGACTACTCAGCGATTTACCCTAAAGATCGCCATTGGTTTACAAGGAATACAATCTCTCAAAGTGAGCAGGTACATGCGTATGGCGTATGGCAAATATGTAACACAAACTGAATAGGATATTATAAAATAGATACAGTACCCCATCACCTAGGCGTGTTAATGAACGTTACAGTAAAAGAAACCAAGAAATATGTAACCAGGGGATCCCTCAAGATTACTTGCAAATCAGTTAAATATCAGGCACTGCGAATACCATGAAGAGTACAAATAAAGACCCACTATTAATAAATACAACCCGGCACCGAGGGAAGGTATACAATATAAATAGATAACTTGTGAGAGTTGTGTCGCTTTAGTTATATACAAAGTCAATGCATTTTAGTAAAACATTCAGATCGGATTAAATAACAGTGAAGCAAAAATACAAGAATGAAAAGCGATTAATAGAAGTACAATGAACGAGCGTGCAATCACTAATTTAACATTAAAACTAAGGTGGTATTCAAAGCGTAAAGCATGCAATTAATCGGAACTATTTATTTAAAAGAAATTTACTTACTAAGAGTTACCAAGAGGGAGTGTTATAAATACTATTATCTCGATTATGTTTTTAAATCACTCAGGAGGTTTATTTCCATTGAAGTTTCCTCTCTACCGCTTTAAAATATAATGGGAACGCCATAAAGACATTGTTCTTTTGTCATTGTAACCGATCGCATATGTGTCAAGTTATGGTGCCACAGAATATTCGATACATAAATAACGCGGGTAAATTAAAATTATATATTCTATGATGGATTCTGTCACTCGTATAATCATTAGAGAATACGGATCTGCCCATGGGTGCGTTTGTGTGTGTTGTGTGAATGGTTGGTATGAATGAGAAATGAAACGAAGATTATCACGTAGAGACTGTCTGCATAGCCTATGTGGCTGGGACAATAAAGAGAAAATGAATGAATGAATGAGAATACGGATCTCTTCAGCCCTATAATTATACCAAGAAAAAATGAAATGGTTATTGATCATCGGATCAACCTGAAGGGTATGTTTTCATAATTTGACGAAGTGATGAATAACTTATGAAACATAATGGGAAATCATTAATGAAGAGTAAAAATAGAAGTAAGTCCAAGTACAGAGACTTGGGACACTCCACGCTTCGAGTTATGTTATGTTCATTAGAGAAAAAGTCATCAAGTCTAACGGATGTGACCCTACCCATAAGATCGAGAAAGATATCCTTGAATCCCAGATTACAAAATTTATCTAGTGTAAACCAATGAGCAAGACTATCAAAATGAAATGCGCCAGTTTGAGCTTAACGGTCGGACCTGAAGCAATGCTGAGCATCATCTACTATCTGATATTTATCAATTGATTTCATCATTTTCTTTATGATTCAACATATGCAAGTTTTATATTTTTGAATAGTCTTGTCGTTAAATTCTTTTTTCATTTTCCTATCTCTGATTTCAACCCTTACAGGACATCAATATGAATGAAAGCATTGCCTCCTTAAACTCTATTTTGGTAGCAATCTGTTAGTTGGGGTGAAAAACAGGACAGGGCAGGAATACTACTCTGTCAAGAAAGTACCGGGAATTTTCAATTAAAACAACATTTTTACATTTAATCGTAAAAATTTATTGGGTCGCCTTCAAAATAGGCTCCATTTGCTCCAATACCTCTATGCCAACGGCACTTCCAATTATCGAAACATTTTTTATAGGCGCTTTCGGGGATGGACTTTAGCTCTCGCGCCGAATTTTGTTTTATGGCTTCAATAGACTCAAAACGGGTGCCACGAAGGGGCAATTTTAGTTTTGGGAAGAGAAAAAAGGCGCAGGGAACCAAATCCGGCGAATACGGTGGTTGCTGAAGCACGTTTGTTGAGTTTTTGGCGAGAAAGTCAGTCACAATCGTAGCTCGGTGAGAAGGCGCGTTATCGTCCCATAGTAAAAATCGGCACGCACTCTGACATCGACTGACTTAATCAGCTGTAGCAAACACACTAGTTGACAGATCCCGCTCAAGCTTGGCAAAGTAATTAAGGAAAAAAAATTTTTACCTGCCTCATTGCTCCGCCAGATTTAAATCGATAATTCCCGGTACTTTCTTGACAGAATGTATAATAATAATATTTGATGGAAAAATGTTTACTTTAAATCCAAAATGAAAAGAAAATATATGTCAAAATAAGTTTATTTCAAAAACTACAAAAACAATAAAATCCAAAGAATAAAATCAAATCTATAAATTTGTTATAATATTTTGTGGACCTATTTTAAGTAACTCCTTAAATACTGTTTCATTGATTGGCAATAAAAACCATAGAATTCACTCGCTAAATATATTAAATCATATAAATTCATATTCTTTGAAAATTCGAGATTTAAGTATCATTGTAAGTAATCAAAAGTTTTACTGGATTATTGCGTGAAATATTCATTATTACAAACTCATTTTCACATTTGATCTTACAAATTACATTTTCGTGATGAGGTAGTGAATATTGTGATCCATTTAATAATCTCATTGAGCTGCTGCTTGAGAAATAAATTCACATTTCGCCACAAAACAGTGGTAGGAATATAAAAACATAGAGTATAAACAAATAAACACAAAACATTTCAAATAAAAGAAGATTTTGTGGATATTTCGTGCAACTAATCATTGGCTTTTACTGAGATTTGAAGAAAGGCTGCTCCTTTCTAACGAAGATTTTCAATCAAAATGTTTGGTACTTATTTATTTAAACTGTGCATAACAACTGATAAATCTAAATATAACAATCACCTGTAGGTCTCATGATGTAGTTCATGTTTACGTAATGGATCTCCTGAAAACAAATTTGTGTCCAAAACTTTAGATTCTCTTAGAGACCATTCATCAACCATAAAAACTTGAATCAAAACTTTCATTTAGAAAAAAATTTCTGAACCTTCATAATCATTTGGACGGAGCTTTCCTCTTGAAAATTTCCAGTATTTCATGAAAAAAAAATTGTAAATTGCCGGAGAAAATTTTAGAATTTTACTGATTAATCAAAGCAAATATGGCAACATGTCGATTCAGTTCAAACGAGAAACAATCTAATCTATGCAAGACTTTGTGTATGTCAGGTGAGTAGGCTTAGGTTAGGTTCTTTAAAATTGTGTTCCGAAAATAATTTTTGTCATAAGAAATGATTTCAAAGCTTTGCCTAAAAATTTAAATATAAATTTTGTACTCTTCTAATATCTGTGAAGTGGAAAAATATGAATTCAGATTGAACATTCGACCTGTGGGGATCATAACATTGAAACTAAAATATCCTGGAGTTCAGATTTGTGTTCGAGAGACCGAATTAAGTAAATATAAATCACACAATTTATACTACAGTAGGTTATTACTGCAACGTTTATCAAGTATTTTTCTCATAACCACACATAATTATTGTAAAACATTGTTAAAAATATAAGTAATCAATATTCTTACAGCAATAAAAATCAAGTAACTGGTAAACCTATTGTGATGAATAGGATCTAATAATAATAAAACTAACAATTTACAACTCAATATTTGATCGATAAACTGGATTTGGGAACGGATTGTCTTAAAAATGGCTATTTTAAGAACGCAACCGCATACGGCAATTTTACGCAATTCCAGCATCTTGACACATACTCTTAAATATAGTGGGACCCTTCAAAAGATTTTGTGGAGTATCAAACTCGACAATGATCCCCTTATCTAAAACTATAACCCTGTCTGAATCCATAATAGTATTCAATCTATGTGCAATTGTAAGTACAGTACATTCCTTGAATTCTCTTCGAATTGTACTTTGGATGAGATCATCTGTTTCAAGATCGACAGCAGCAGTAGCCTCGTCCAGAATAAGAATTTTAGTTTTTCGTAGCAAGGCTCTAGCTAAGCATATCAATTGTCTCTGTCCTACAGACAAATTTTCTCCCCCTTCTGTTACTTCATGGGATAAACCAGCAGGAAGGCCTGTAATCAAAATAAAGTTAAGAAATGGTGAAAACACTGACGTGAAATCGGGAGCTATTGGGCGCTTGATCATATCACCCAAAATCCTCACCAAATTTTGCATAAGACTTCTTGTCCTTATTTTACATATAAATATAATATATTCATAATATATATATATATATATATATATATATATATATATATATATATATATATGAATACTTATTAGATCACCCTTGTATATAAGTGATGTATTCTATGCTTCCGGCTAACTCTTAAGATTATAATTTTGAATTTTTAAATTAAAATATTATTAAATTTGATTAATATTTGAGGGAGGGTTCAATTTGAATTCTCTAAAAGGTTGAATTTTTTTTTTTAAATTATATTATATGAAAGTAATTCGAAATATTATAATCAGTGAACAATAACCTAAATCTAATTCTATGTTAACCTAACCTTATCTAAATATCCTAACGTAATTCTAATGTAAACAATGATTGCTATTTCTAAATTTCTTTCTGGAAATATTAACAGGATTGAATTTTTAATACCTTTGGTAAGTTTGTTCTTCAATTTATGATTGTTCTTTTTACTGTCCCTTCTAAGTTTCAGGAATAAAACTGGTTTCGTTGGAAACAACTCTTCTAGAACGTTCTGAAATTCACAGGCTACTTTGTTGATTTTCTTCGATATATCCAATTCGTTTGAAACTTGATTTCTATGTGATATTTTTCCATTCAAATTCAGGTAATGTATTTTCTGGATTCAATTTCCATTCACAATAACCAAATAATCTTCTTTTTTTAGATGATGATACTTTTTTGGCACTTTTTAATTATGGACCGACAAGGATTCTACTCTGCATATAATTGGAGACTGCCGACTTTTTCTGTGTCTGCCCTATTTATAGTTTTCAAGAAAAGTTGAATTTCAAAGCTTACTAGCTTCTGTCAAAATTATATAAAAATGATGCTTTTGATGATTTTACAAAATTCACAATATTTCCTGGTTTGAAATTACTTTTGAAAATTCGCTTATATTTTTTAACTACATTTTGATGTATGTTTCATGTTAAACAGAACAGTAAAAGTCTTGCTTTTCGTTCGTAAAGTATTTCAAGTGTCAAAATTTAACAAATTTTAACTTCTAATACTTATAACTTATAAAATACTTAATATTACTTATGAAATTGATTAAATTTCTTTAGCTTAGATGCTATTACAATACTATTGATGCCTAAACATCTTGAAGGATCTCTCTTACATTAATCATTTGAAAATATCTGACGTAGATGCTATCTTTCATTGAATTAAGTGAATTTTGATCAAATTTGTCCTATTTACATAATTCTGGTGAGTTATGTTCAATTTAGCTTGTTCTTTGCCAACAATTTCACTAAAGTTTATATGTGATTCATGATAATACCAAATATTTTCAACAAATTCTTCATCAATTTCAAATTGGATATCTAAATTCAAATTACTTCTATTTATTGCAACTTTGGCTGGTTTTATATTGAATAATTGTGAATTGAAATCTCCCTGTGAATTCTATTTATAAACTGTCAACAAGATTACTGTGTTTTGATTACCGTTCAAAGAATTTTCATTCGACTAGTCGTTATGTATCCTGAATATGCTTTTTCTTCATAATTTTAGCTTGTGAGTATTTTTACGAATTGAATTATTAATATTTCTGTCAGAATGGATATTATTTAATGAATTTTGCTCTAGTTATACTCTAACGAGTCAACTTATATACAAAGGTGAGTCTTTTCCTTAACATATTTATGTAATTATTTATTTTAACTGTAAATACCATGACAATATATATATATATATATATATATATATATATATATATATATATATATATATATTTTATTCTTCTAATTATACGATCCTCAACAAAATTTTGCATGAATTTTGTACCAATATATTCCACTACTTCTACAAATCAAATTGTAGTTTCGAAAACATTGGAAAAATAAGACAAAATTTCAAATGTCAACAACTGCAAAACCATTGAACCAATTTTGTCCATTAACGAAATTAACTGAGATACTAAAGCCTAAGAAAAAAGTTAACTTGTTTAAGAGACGCATTGGCCAGATAGAATTACTTTTGACCTTGGATTTTTCATCAGCGAGTCCAACCTGTTGTTTGAGACCATTTTCGGCTCAAAATTCAAAACATTGCTCTTGAATAAATCCACTCCTTGGTCATCCTCAAATCTCGTTTCTGCGATTTGACGCCATTAGATTTTTCTGGGGATATCTAAAGTCACATTCGTACGCCGAGAAAACAGAAAAAATGGAGCACTTGGAAGCAAACATTATTGCCGAAATATAGTCTGATATACTGCGAAAAGTGTAAAAATCGAACCGCCAGATAACATCAGGTAGGCATTAACCGCGACGTCCACATGTCCGAAATCACATTAAAATATTAATACTGTAAAATTATCTGTCAAATAAATCAAATTTCACAGACACTACATACATTTTTCTGCAATTTGTTTCAATTTAAAGTTATTGTTCTGAAAAACACCCTTTTTTAAATTATGTTTCATGAACAGTGTATGCAAATCTCACCTTTCACAAAGTTCTTCAGATGAGCTTGTTCCAAGGCTGTCCAAACCTCTTCATCTGAATGTGAATTGAAAGGATCTAGATTCATGCGAAGTGAACCAGAAAATAGTACCGCATCCTGTGGGATAATTGTTAAGCGGGAACGGAGGTCATGGAGACCTAATTCAGAAATATTAACACCATCAATCTCTATGGATCCATAGGCTGCTTCGATAATTCTGAAAACACAATTACAAAATTAAAGGAGATGACTGCCTGAAAGCTTAAAACCATTCTAAGACCATGATGGAATAATAAATATAGCAAACGATTTTTTTGTCCATGTTGGCAAATGATGTCACTCTGGGAACACTGGTGCTGAAATGTGTGGAATTTAAACTAGTTCCTTCATGTTTCAATCATTTCTGAGAGAATTACTGTAAAATTATGTTTCCCGTGAACTAGTGGTATCGATATTTATATAGTGCAACTTTGTATTGAACTATTCTTCTATATTTCAAAGCAGTAATTCAGTAATTAAGTTATGTAAAAAAAAAATATTCTTGTTTGAATACAGAGTAACTAAGTCTATTTGGGTAACGAAGAGGCAGATTAGCTGGCGTTTGCTGGAGCCATGCTGCCTCTGGTAGGCCCAGAACCATTGCTGGGAATACCATATGACGTGGCTGAGTGTATGATGACAGGCAGAATGAACTCAAGAGTAGAGTCTTTCTGGCTGAGCCATCCTGGCCTGAAATATTCGAAAGCATTCCATCGAATGGCTTTACACCAAAAAATGGCAGCGCTAGGTCTAGACAAGGCCAAACTCAGAATACTTGTCGGAATTATGACAGGTCACTGCAGACTGAGAGCGCATTTGCATAAAATCTGTCTGGCTGAAGATGATGAATGCAGGCTGTGCCTTGAGGACACTAAAACAGCCATGCACATCATCTCAGAGTGCCCAGCAATGAATCGCATCAGATTCAAGGTCTTTGGTCAGGCTATTATAGCCTTCTGCCTTCTACCAAACCCAAAGAAAATTCTTAACGCACCTCCAAGAGCATTAAAAACGATAGGAGACTAAAAATCGCAAAATAATCCTAGCTGAAATACTGAGAGAAAGTGCAAGTCCCTTAAACATTGAAATCTAACTGAAGAATATGGTGATACACACAATTCAATTGAATAGCTGCCTAGCTATCTGTCAGACTTTCTGAGAAATCTACTGGTTGAATAGTGAGCAAAAGTATCAAAAATATTTGAAATTGACGTTGAAAATATTCCTAAATTTTCAGAAACAGACTTATTGAAGATTTTAAAAGTAAGAATCGTAGACTAAAAGCGGAAAATGAGTTTTTGATGTCGAATTTCAACACCTCAAAGAACGAATTAGTAAAAGTGAGATGTTGAAAGAATCATGATTATACTTGTGTATCTGCAAAGTGAAATAAAAATGAAATTTCAATATAATTAATCCATATAAATTTCTAAAAAAAAATTGAATCAAATGAAACCACCGCAAGTAAGCTTTAAAATTAAATTATTCATTCTGAAAGCTACCATCAATTCAAATATGCTCCAAGATGGACACCACACTATGTAACAAGGAAAGATATAAAGATATAAGAAGAAATAATTTTTTTAGTATAAAAAAAACAGTATTTAGTTGATCCTCCCTTAGCAGCTATCAAGGACAGGATCCTACGTTGATGCAGTTTTCTATTATAAATAGATGTGCATCAGAATACCATATATTCTTCGAACATGACTAAGATACAGATATTTAAACATTAATAAAACCCAAGAAATGGAATACTTCAGGTTTATTATTCTCAAATAGAACAAAAGACAACAAATGTTGAAAGAAATGAAAATTTAACTCCGCTGAAATTTTCTGTTTTGAAGTGTAGTGATATCGCCCAGGAAAATAAACTTTCAGGGCGGAGAAGAGATGGAGTTTATCTAGACCATAGAAAAAATTTTTCAAGATCTAAATAATCATTTGGCCTACAGTTGAGACCGCCATACACATTCTTCCAATGCTATCCGTAGATTTCAATGTATGAATAGAAACAAAAACCCGTACAACTTTCTCACCTGAATAGAGATAGAGTAAGACTTGATTTTCCGGCACCAGTTCTACCCACAATACCGACTTTTTCCCCACCATTTATGGTGAACGAAACTTTCTTCAAAACCAAATCCAACCCAGGTCGGTACCTCACGCTCAGATCTTTAAATGCTACATTTCCAACCTCCGGCCAAGTTTTACCGGGTGCTTTATTCTTGATTTCCCATGGAGCTTCCTGCGGTGACTCGGCATATTCCTTTATTCGCTCGACAGCCACAATATTAGTCTCCACATCCGATGTCATCCTCACCAACCAGTTCAAGGTTTGTGTGATCTGTGGAAGAGATTCAGATATAAACATGATGGATAGATCTAAAATGAGTTATAAAAATGTTTGAAAAGTAGTAGATTTTATAGATTTTAAGTAAATTAGAAGAAACTCAACATGAAGGAGCATTCTGTAGAAGAAACTGGTCACAGGTTTCATTTTATCATTGCAACACTAACTCATAAATTTATATATAAAGGCTCTTCCAACAAGATAAGAGATATCTTTTCAAATTAAGAAAAAAAACGCAGATATTTTTATTTCAGTCCAATGTACAAACACTATTATAATGGAACATATCATTTGCCAAATGTTTGCTTCGGCTATTCTTACAGACAGCCATTCTTTTGATGACATATCTCATTACCCTTCTGCATAATTGTGGCTCTATTTGGCGAATAACAACTTTCATGTTGACTTTCAGCACTTGAACCATAGATATATCCCCAAAGAAAAAAATTTTAGGTATTGAATCGCACAATTTCCGCCAACTGATGTCTCCATTTTGAGAATTTTTCACGCAATATAGTCATTTTTTCAGTGTCAGCTGAATTTTATAACCCTTCAGTTCAAGGTCAATATGCAAAATACAGTTCAAATTGGATTGTGATAAGCGTATTGAAATGGACAAATTTGGTTTTCAGCCACACTCTCAGCTACAGCGGCGATTTTTCAGCACACCTGACTGGACAATCACGAATTAGAATTAATTAGTTTCAATATAGTAGAAGAAGAAGGCGGTTGATGATAACCAAAAGCAGTACGAACTGTATTAATGAAAATTTCACCACTTTATGGTGAATTTTCATTACTTCAATGTGTTGTGCGAGGGTATATTGATCAATTTCTCATAACCTGGCAATTTCTACTTGTCAAATGCAAACTTGTCACTTCAAAAATGGCGCTAAATTCAAAATGAAACGTCTTGTTGGAAGACTCTATATTATTATTACCACGTTTTATTTACCTGCAAAGCATAGCTGACAGACAAACCAACAAGACCAGCTTCAATTGTATCTCTTCCCAATACAGCAAACAGCGCTGCAAACAAAATGATGACATTTCCCACCATTTCCAGTCTTACAGCCAACCATCTATTCGCAATGACACTTGGGTAGCAACACATCTGGTTCACATCTACCTTACTGTCGGATTCCAATATGAACCTGTCCTCCTGACAGTATGCTCGTATCACGGAAGCTCCTGTAATTGTCTCTCCAAAGTGGGAATATATGGGAGATCTTGAAACCGATTCCAAACGCTTCAATTGTCTGGATGTTTCAACGTAGTACCGTTGGAAAAGGTAGTAAATAATTCCAACAACCAGAATAACTATTACAAATACTGGGGATGAATAACTGATTACAAACAACGTTCCTAGGACCTGAAACAATATTGTGTAATTTTGTCTTCTTAAGAATAATTTCAGACCTTGTCACAATACTCATAAAATGATGAATTTCTTAAACCCAATGGTCAGGACTTGCACAGATCCCATAACTTTTTATAGAATCGAAAATATGAAAAAATGTTTTAGAGTGAAATTTGTTCAAACTTCCAACATATAAATAATTTGTATTATACAGCATTTTATGGTATGCAGTCCATGTCTGAAATGGTAATTTGGACACCTGTCATGATAGTATTACATTTAAAGCAGTTATATTTGATTGATTCCATCATTACCGAAGATAGAAACATCATAATATTTATAAAGGTAAATATATCCTTTTGGATAATTATCCACAAAAAACTGGTTCCAGGATGAAGCAAAATAAAAGCATTAAATTTAATTCATGAACTTCATTATTAGAAAATACTCATTAAGGTGAGTGATTTTCCATGGCAAAGTTGCATAAATAAAAGCAATTCCGTAAACTATTAATGTTGCTTTATGCTATTAATCCTCAAACAGCACACTCTAATACAAAGGTTCAGGAGTAAAACATGCAAAAAAATTCTGCATTCGCTAGAAGCGACTTAAAGAAAACAAAACTTCCATAAAGAATATATTATCCGTGATAACTTCATGATGAACAAACGGAATGCAACCACACATTTTATGTGTGGTTATATGCGATCACATGTATTTAGCTATTTGGTTTAATATTTTCTCGGATAATAAAGCTTTATAATAGAATAGAACAAATTTTCATAATTTTCGTATAATACTATAAGTTTATATAGGTGATTTTCCGTCAAATGATGGACATAACTAACTCCTGTTGAATGAAACGAAAAATTATAAAATAATTTTGAGTTTTTCCGCTAAAAATATCCGATATTTAAGTACAGGCCTTAGGGTACACATGAGAAAAGTCTGTTTAGACTTTTTCTTTTAACTGTTCATTTGCCATTTGATGCTTACTGTTCATAATGGTATTTGAGTGAATATTATGTATTTATAATATAGTTTCAGTTCATTGTTGATTTGTTTATTACCTGTAATTGCGTTTGAAAATAAATCTTTATTATCATTGTCATTAAATCACTTTATTATTCCGTTTTGGTAATAAAAAAATGGATCAATAACTCTCACCATCCATTCTTATTCCACTTTAATTTTGTAAGAATAATGTTCTTTTGCCATTATGCCATTGAGTAACTTTTTCTGCATACAAAGGCTTCGAAATCGACAATAAGATAAACAGATTTGCACCTCCTGTCACTAGCACTTAGTGTCTACGTTCTTTTAGTTTCTTACGTTCATTGTCTTATTATCATACAAAAAATGGATCAATATCTCTCACCATCCATTATTATTCCACTTTAATTTTGCAAGAATAATGTTCTATAATGGCACTATGCCATCAAGTAACTTTTTGTTCATAAAAAGGCTTCTGAATCGACAATACGATAAACAGATTTGCACCTCCTGTCACTAGCACTTAGTGTCTATGTTCTTTTAGTTTCTTGCGTTCATTGTCTTATTGGCATCTGGTATCGTATTATGTAAAATTTTTCAATTATTTACGAATAGCAGATGTAGAAAAACGATTATATTCCATAACAAACAAACGTTGAAGCCTGTATTCTGCAATGATGAAGTTTCAAAGTATACTTAATAGAAATGACAACTTGTAAAATTGCCATTACCTTAAATATAGCTGGCTTGACATTTTAAAAACAGCATTCCTATTGGGAAATTCAGTACCAAGTGAAGGGTAATAACTGAATCTTTTAAGAACTTTTTCTAAAATAGATTCTAGATTAGTAAATTCTAGATCCTGTTGATAAAGCCTCACCTATGAAAACGCCCTTATATATGCAGACTTTACCATGGATTATTTTAGTTCAACAAATATCACACAAACTGGAAGGATAAGCGACACACAACCCTTATACCAGCGAAAATAATTTCAAAAAAATTATACCTTGAAGATATCTTTATTGACCATGTCCACATTTCTAGGAAGTCTCATATCTACTGTATCTATATCGGCAGAAAACCTGGCAAGAATTCTACCTGTTGGTGTTACATCAAAGAATAGCATAGGCATATGCAAAAGATTAGCAAGAAGATCAGCATGAATAAGTCGACTTGCATCCGTGTATCCCTTCGCTAAAGATATTTGCCCGGAAACTAAAGCGATAGCTAAAAGAAAACAAACCAATATTTTCAAAATGAATTCCATAAAAAGTAACTAGTAAGAATGTTCTAATGTCATCTCATCATAGATGTTACAATCTAAGACTATACCCTCCAGCAAATGACTACAGAATTCAAAGATATAGATGGTAAGCTACTCAAAAACTAGCAATATAAAACTACAAATGCAGGTTGTTTGTACATTTCACGATCAACTACAACACGGAGATAGTAAACTATTCTGATCAAATATTTAGAGAATTAATCAAAAACTATATAAACAAATGATGGTACATTTTGAAGATATGAAACTTCAATAGGAATGTGCTATTTGCAATACATCACATGTCATTCCTTCCCAGCTCAATTATATTGTACTTGCCAGCTTAATTATTTTGTACAAAATAATGCAATTCAAAGCCCTAATATTCTTTTGTTTTTCAAGTCAAAAATTCATTTCAATCGTTGTTTATCTTCAAATTTAAATTATTGGTCACTGTTGGAACAACATTTCAAGTGTAATCAAGGAAATTGCGTTAAATTTAATTGAAATTTCAATATTTTGAATTGAACAAAAGAAATATTTCATTCATGCATTTCTATTTAGAAAAACAGAATACAGAACTGAAAAATAATCTATTGAAAAGGGGTATCTTACTCTAACACTTTCTATCATAACTTAATATGCATGGATAATGGAAAGTGGAGGAAGATGCGTCACGCACCTATAACTCTTAAAATAATAGCTATATTTTTGGATTATTTTCTTTATTTCGAAAAAGTAGAATCTGAATGGAAAATTCAAAAGTTCCAATCTGAAGAATCGAATATCCTTTTTATATTTTTTTCTATATGCCAAGAAAGTACCAGAAATTTGTTGATAAAACAAAAAATTTCAATTGAAAATTCACTGGTTATTTACTCAGCTTCGGACAGTTAACCAGAAGATTTCTGAAAAAATAATAACAATCGACAATCTGTATATGAAATATTTTATATTCAGTAATTGACAAATTTCAATCACTTTCTTGACAAAATTTTAAAATTTATGTCCTGATGGCATAGGAATAATTGTAATGAAAAAAAAATTATTATATAATAATTTATCCAAACGAAAAACCATTCTCCCATGTATCTGGAATAGAGTGACCAAAAAATCTCATGAAATCTCCATATTTTCGGGATAAATCAATTATTTAAAATAAAGAAATATTGAGACTTTAACTAAGTGTTGAATTTTAAATCAATAAACACTCATAATATGGAATAAAAAAGTAAAATTTACTGACAATAGTAATGCTAAAACGAGAACCTAGTAGCAAATGACAGAAAAGAAACAAAGAAGATCGTAAACAAACAGAATAAAATGGAAGTGGAACAAAAAAGGATAGAAAAACCAGTTCTATTTGAAGAATCGTCATTGTGGTAAATGATAATCTGTTTCGGAATAACTGCTTCAAAAGTTCTAAAGTAAACAGTAAATTGTTTTCACTTACAATACAAGAACTTTCAACGACCTCATAACAATTGTTGGGCAGTTCCTCATCGATGGCCCTGACATCTTTTGAAAAGCGACTTAAAATTCTACCAATGGGTACGCAATCAAAAAATTGATTTGGCTGACGTAGTATGTTCTCCAGAAATAGCTTATGAAGTTTTGAAGCGGCATTAAGGGCTGCTACTGTAAGGTTTACTTCAGAAGAGCATACAGATATTGCTATAAAGCACAAATAGCATTGTTAGTTCAATATGTGTTATTGAATCGAGATGTATAGTCGAGAGAAGGCTATATAAGTTTATTGTTGAGAAGATTCATGAACAAATTTGTATGAGTGAGAAACAGTCGCAGATATTAGGCACTTTCTATTTGGTGATTCAAGTCTAGAGTTTGTTGAAATTGATCAACTCCCTAATCGAAGGCGTTTTTATTGGTTTGTTTGAAAGCCACTGCACATGCAGTAATCAAACCCTTAGCAACATGTTCAAAATTTATTTTGAAATGATAATAAGTTATTTGATCATATTTTCTTGGAAGTATATTTGGAGAGAGAATCCTCTAAATTGAACTAAAATTATTCAAGAGCCATAGATTCATAATGATGTGGATTTTGCTTTATTCCACACCTTTCTATATGAAATAAAGACAATTTTAAGTTCCAGTAATTTTTGTTGTTTACAAAATAGTTCCGTCATACCCATGACTCATCAGTTGAGTATTTAAACTGAGTATACATACAATGCAAAAAATGTTCTCAGGTACTAAACTCTACACAAAAAATATAGAGAAGTGAATAAAAAAATTGAGGGGAGAAGAAAAATAATTCACAATTATTAAGGAAATCCTAAAATTGTATGCAAAGATGTAAAGCAAGGAGTATTTGTTTAAGTCTATTTGATCATCCAGTAGAATTTATTTTTATTGTATGTATTAATTCCTAGAGTTTCCAGAAGATTTAATATATCTTTTATTTTCAATATGTAATATTTGATGATCATTCTCAAAATTATGTCCTGTTTCCAGCAAATGATTTGCACATGTTGAATTTTCTTTTTTATTGATATAACAAAATGAATATAAATTTTTATATTCCTTCATTCTTGTTTGGAATGATCTGAATTGTATAATATATACACATACCACAGGTTAACCTATAAATCCCCGACTTCCTGTTTTTTGAAATTAAGTCTATTGTTTTTTATCAAATTGCCTAATGAACTTTTAGTTTTATATTATATATTAAAATTTTGTATTCACTTCAAATGTCTAGCTATGTAAATAAATGAAATATATTTTGTTTCATATAAGTTCCTTAAGTGTGTTAGTGTTACTTGTTTGTATTGGATGTTGTTTAATAGATTATCCATAATTGGGTAATTTAAATAATTTTTTTTTTTTTTTTTTTATTTATTATTATTATCCTGATACTCCTAGATCTTCTGTGAAGATCCCTCAGAAGCTTTTTCAGCTTGTACGAGTTAGTAGTTCAGTTGTGTTCTGTGTAGGCTTTGTTACTGCGATCTTGCGCCACTTTAGGTCACAGCACTGTTAATTTTTGACCCAACAGTGAAATGGTGGCAGATACCCGTCCAACTAGAAAATTTCTTTTCTACCTGAATAGGATTCGAACCCTGGACCTCCCGGTCACGAGTCCGATGCTCTCCCGCTGAGCTATCCACAATTATTTGTTATATTCTTTATCGAAATTTTCTTGTTGCAAAACTGAGATAACAAATTTAATTTATGTGAATATAAGTGATTTGATGTGCCATGCATGGTAATATGTTAGTTTGTGGTAAACTGAAAAATTGAGTTTATTATTCAGCTTTGTGATGTTTAAACCTAAGAAATTGATACTTTATTCATTTCTTCATCATGGCTAATTTTCATTGTTGGGTGTAATTTGTTGATGAATTGTGCAAATAAACAAAATTGTCTTTATTTATTTATAGAATTCGTCAACAAATTACATACAACAATTAAATTTATTGTTTGAGTAAAATTAATTATTTGAGTAGATAAAAGTATCAATTTCTTAGATTTAAAATTTACAAAGTTGAATAACAAACACGCATTTTCAAGTTACCAGAAACTACCACATAGATGCCACCTCGAATCATCCATATACGCGTATAAAAAGATGCTTTATAGATTATTTAACATACTTATGAGACAAAAAAATTTCGACAAAGAATACAATATGATGAAACAAGTAGCTTCAAGTAATGATTTTGATCCGTCAGTTATAAATAATCCATTAAACAAAATCAAATACAAACAAGCAGTAACTCCCCGCACTCAACAACTTAAATCAAAGAAAATATATTTACTTGACCTACACAGCAAGAAAACGGAAAGAAATTTCTAGATATTTGAAGAAAAAACTACAATTTAATATATCATACAAAACTAATAATTCATTAGGCAAATTGATAAAAAAACCATTTTAAAAAATAGGGAATCAATAGACTTGTGGTAATTGCTACATATCGTACAAACTGGAAGATCATTCCAATCAAGAATAAGTGAACATGAAAATTGTTATATCAATATAGAGCAAAATTCAACATATACTACTCTGTCAAGAAAGTACCGGGAATATTCAATTAAAACAACATTTTTACATTTAATCGTCAAAATTTATTGGGTCGCCTTCAAAATAGGCTCCATTTGCTCCAATACATCTATGCCAACGGCACTTCCAATTATCGAAACATTTTTTATAGGCGCTTTCCGGGATGGACTTTAGCTCTCGCGCCGAATTTTGTATTATGGCTTCAATCGACTCAAAACGGGTGCCACGAAGGGGCAATTTTAGTTTTGGGAAGAGGAAAAAGTCGCAGGGAGCCAAATCCGGCGAATACGGTGGTTGCTGAAGCACGTTTGTTGAGTTTTTGGCGAGAAAGTCAGTCACAATCGTAGCTCGGTGAGAAGGCGCGTTATTGTCATGCAAAATCCATGAGTTGTTCGCCCACAAATTTGGCCGCTTCTTACGGATACGCTCACGCAAACGTTTCATAACGCCTAGGTAATACTCCTTGTTTACCGTCTGACCCTCTGGAACGAATTCGTAGTGCAACACGCCACGGATATCGAAGAAAACAATGAGCATCACCTTCATTTTCGAGCGGCTTTGGCGTGGTTTTTTCGGTTTCGGCTCATTTTTTGCCACCCATTCCGATGATTGCTGGCTTGTTTGCATATCGTACTCGTAGACCCAGGTCTCATCACCAGTTATAATGCGTTCCATGAATGTAGAATCGTAATTACAGCGATCCAGCATGTCTGAAGCAATCTGTTCGCGATGACGTTTTTGAAGAAAATTCAGGTCTTTCGGTACGAGTCGTGCGGCCACCTTTCTCATGCCCAAAATATCAATCAAAATCGTACGTGCGGACTCGTGGGATATCTTAAGATCATGTGCTATCTCTCTCAAGCTGGTACGACGGTTTTCCAGCACCCTTTCCTTAATTTTATCTACGTTATCTTCGATCGAAGCCGTCGATGGGCGACCACTTCACGACCGTCCTTGAAGGCTCTGTACCACTGATATGCACGTGTTTTCGATAGAGCATTATCACCAAAGGCCTTTTGCAACATTTTCAATGCATCGGCACACGAAAATTCATTTGCAACACAAAACTTTAAACAAATTCTTTGCTCAACGTAATCACCCATAGTAAAAATCGGCACGCACTCTGACATCGACTGACTTAATCAGCTGTTGCAAACACACTAGTTGACAGATCCCGCTCAAGCTTGGCATAGTAATTAAGGACAGTGGTACCAACCTAGGAAAAAAAATGTTTACCTGCCTCATTGCCCCGCCAGATTTAAATCGATAATTCCCGGTACTTTCTTGACAGAATGTATAATCATTTGTTAAGGACAGGACATATTTTTGATAATAATTATAAGATATTACTTACTGAAAATAAAAACAACAAGAACAACAATACCATCGTTTCATGCACCAAAGTAACTCTGGAGCTAAGTAAATAGATTTAAAGAAACTACTATTATGTATAAAGATGATTTTAAATTTAAAAATTCAGCTCTAAAAGTATTGGATAATATGTCTCACTCGTACAAAATCCTCCATGAATTTTATCTATATGAAATTTATAGAGCTGGCTCTTCGGCTAGTAGTATTTAATGAAATTTACCTCACTTCTAATTTCCATGTACCTGATTAATATATAATACATAGACATAAAGGTATCCCGTTTTGAGTGACCCTAGGAACATTACTGGTTTTTGCACAAGAAGAATCGTCTGCTAATGCGCTATATGTAATACAACATTCAGTCAAAGACATATTACAAATCTGATTATACCTATTTGGTTCGATTTGAGCTGAGAACTGTACACAGACGCATGTTGTACTATTTCGATTCAAAAAATCTCATAGCTCATACTCCTCAGATATTTGAACAACGTATCCGCTGGTACTTCAATTCATTTAAAATATAATCTGACGCTGCTCTCAAAAAATTACTAAAGAATTAGAAATAAAATTTGGACTACATGACACAAAATAATCACATTGTATCGGTTCATATTGTGCTAATGACACAAATAAATATCTTACTACCTGCACTCAGCTGTAAATAATCGTGCTTTTTTTTTCAATATGGATGTCGACATATAGGGTATAGCTTGGATTTTCTGCAAGTTGATAAGAAGTTCTTAAATTTAGCAGTATATTTCGCTGATAGTCTGTTGTTTTTTAGACGTGCATCTTATCACATTACGGACAGATTGATCTTAAATTGCAATCAACATAATTGTACAAAAAATTAAAAATTTCAAAGTGTACAAACTAAAAAGTTAGCTAATAATTCAAGAAATAAGCACAAAATTTCCGCCTTTTCTTTAGGGCACTCAAAACGCAACACACTTCATAACAGAGAACAAAATGATCAAAAATCATATACAAGTAAAAAATTACTTGTGACAAAGATCAATCTGTTGAGGACAGCTGAATATTGGATGTTTCCATCAAATATGTTGCTTGATAATTTTTAAGTATCATTCTAAAAAAAGAGAAAAAAATCGAATAGAATAAGGAACAAAGAAAGGACTAATATCGAATACTGACATGTAGCAATACTAAACTTTCATTTTTCTTAGTGATATTTTCTTCGTTTGTGAACATGCGAACAATTAAATCAATTCTTTTCACTTAAAAATTACTTTACGTTAATTAGTCAGTAAATAACTTTCCTCAGGAAATATATTATGTATTACATAAGATGTCAATTTTAAAACAACATAAAAAAACATTTCATACCATATTTAAATAAATGTATTATTTTAACTAATATTTTCTTTCAATCAATATAACTGCTTATATGTGCTTCTGATTTCAAAATGAAAAGAATACTGAGCAGTTTTCCATCGAATACACAAATGCTATATGATAGATGATTTTGCAATTTTGTTTGACATAAAGTTTAATCCACATAAAACTTTTCTCTGAGGTTAGAAAGTAGTGAAAATTGAAAATATCTTTTCAAATTGCATTATGCTGTATTCTTCTCACTTTTGGAAAAAAAAATCATTTGTATCAAATAATAATGATAAAAATATATCACCAACCCCGAATAAGCAATGAATCCATCCTCTAATTGTCATTGGTAAGACGTTATCCAAGACATCGATATCTTTCGAAAAACGATTCAGAATTCTTCCTATTGGAGTGACATCGAAGAATTCGGTGGTTGAAAAACGCATCACTTTGAAAAGTAGCAAGTTGTGAAGCAATTTTGCCCCGTTCAATGTTCCCAAGAATAATACCAGTGATGACACTGACACGGTCACAACTAATAGAAAAAAAAATGACTTTAGTCTAATTGTGATCAATGAGTTAATCCAGAGTGAACATGGAGTCACCTATTAATAGTAAATTATTGTTAGCAAGCGGCAAGATACTTGAGGCAATGTTATGCATAATCCAATTTATGATTTTTTGAATGTTTATAATGAGTCGAGAAGGTATTGAATATTAGAAGGCTCGAAAAAAAGAAGTGCGCTAAGTGCCAAATCAGAAAAGAGCTAAAATCATAATAGTTTAGGGGAAAAAAATCCATTATTTTTTCGGTAGATGGCTGTAGTGAACGATATCTCGTAAGTATCGATCAAACAATTTCAGATTTATGGTTGTTGTCAAAATGACATTTCACACTAAAAAAATTCTTTTGTTGGTCCACTCAGTTTTGAATTATACGGTGTTAAAAATGAAACTCAACAAAGAGAAAATTCGGTTTACCGTTTTTCTCTGATAAAAGCGAATGGTGTTTATGGTCCCGATACTGTAACAGCTAATTATATGCAGTTTTGGTCAATTCTGTTCAGGTATTTTTGATGTTAAAGATACATCTTACACAGGCCGACCTGTCGTTCAAAATGTCGATAAAATCACAGAAATAATCGAAGTTGAACGGCATGTTAGTAGTCGTAGCATGGCCCAGGAGCTAAAGATCGACCATAACACAGTCTTATAAACCATTTGCGCAAAGTTGGATTAAAAAAGAAGCAACATGTTTGTGTGCCACACCAAAAAACATGATGGATTGAATTTCCATCTGGGAAGTGTGGCCAAACTGAATGGAATCGATCCATTTTTTTAACGAATGGTGACTGTGGATGAGAAATAAGTCACATCCAACAATATTGTGCGAAAATCATAGTGAGCAAAACGCGGTGAAGTAGCTCAAAAGGTGGCTAAATCAAGACCAGGAAGGTTCTACTGTGCATTTGGTGGGAGTGGAAAGGAATAATTTATTACGAGTTGCTTCCATATGGCCAAACACTAAATTCATATCTCTACTGTCAACAGCAGGACCGTTTGAAGCTAGCCTGACCAGAAACGGCCAGAATTGACCAACAAAAGAGGTGTTGTGTTCCACAACGCTAGGCCACACATGTCTGTAGAGACTCGCCAGAAACTCCGGCAGCTTGGTTAGGAAGTTTTAATGCATCCACCATATAGTCCTGATCTGACACCAAGCAGCACCATCTTTTGGATTACCAGAATTTTTCGCCAATAAGGTCCAAGACTTCTATGAAAGAGGGATTATGAATCTACCTTTAAAATGGCAACAAATTATAGAACAAAACGGTGCATATTTAACCCAAATCGGACAAACCAAAACATGTTAAATAAAGTCTTGAATTTCATGCAAAAATAATGGATTTTTCCCCAACCTATTATTTGACTGTACAGAAGGATCGAATTTGAATAAACAAAAGCTATATCTAAAACAGAACAAATCATAATCAACCACAATTTTGATCAAAGAAAGAATATGGTTTTGAACAAAATCTCCTTTTTTCGATTTATCTAACTGGTTGTACACAAACTTGAGTACTTAATTACGTTAACTGTAATAAAATAACACACTGGAGATGACATTTGTGACCCAATTTGAAGGACTTCTTATTACGACGATGTCTGGATTGTCACCATGCCCTAATTATGCTACAAACTTACTAATCTCAAATTCAGATCAAGTGATTAAGATGGACCTCTTTACTGACAATCTTATGTAGTACTAATGCGAAACTTGGCTGGTAGCAATTCAGATTTACTACAAATCAATTAAGCCCACACATTCAGCAGATGCAAACCACTGACTGTTGCAACCCTTATAAATCACACAATTGCACTGAAAACACTTCAGAAACGATCATGATTAGCTATCGATTCTGTACAGTACTTGAGCTCCAAATACCTGTTGCCACAGCCAGAAGAAAAATGTATATAAACTGTATTCCGTGAAGGAACAATATTACCTAGTTAATGAATAAATGCACGAGACAGTTCCAATTCAAGGTTACATTTATAATTTTCAATATTTAATTAACGCAGCGATTTGACTCAATATAAAATTTTTTGTGAGTGTAACCTCCATCATACTTAGGTAATTACGTTCCAGAGACAGATATCTGATGATATTTATCTTAAAAAATTTGGTATCTAAATTTTGGATCAATTCCTGGACATAATTCACATTCAACTAGAATGTAAATTGACAACAAGACAGATTCAAAATCTTAGAACACGATAAAAAATGGTTACTGGAGAAATTGTTTCACAGTAAATGAACAATATATTAAAACTCTGAATAATCATGTGTACAAAAACTCTGCAAGTACACAGAATTATGCTTCCAGACAACTCATTCTTTCCTGATAATACTGTTCTGGTTCTATGACAAATTAATAAATTTTCACAGAATTACTGAACTTGGACTTTGATTTGCTATTTGATTATTTTGAATGAATAAGACTCGAAAATAGTTTGTAAGTCTCTATCAAATGGTGTTGCATCTTTACTGAGGAAGTGCAAAATGTCTAGGTAAATTAGAATTAAAGTAGTTTTTATAACATTTTGAAAAATTTTTTATGTTTAATACATTTACTATGTATTCAAACTCGAACTCTTTCTATAAAATTCTACCAAATATCATCTATTTTTATCCTTAGTAAAGAATTATAGCAAATGATTCTAAAGCTTTTGAACTTTGCAATAAAAAACTGTCATTATACAAATTGCAATGGAATTTCATAATTTTTGGACCTCTAATGAACTCGTTATATCTCAATACTTTACTTCCACATCTTATCTTCCAAAAAAAATTCTGAACTATTTTCAATGGAAGATCACTCGAATAAATCTGAAAAGATGTCAGATCTTTTAAATAACAGATGGGAACAAAACGTTGACAATTTGATGGAAGACACTAATAAATCTCGAGTATGAAGCACCTCTTGAGCTGAAGTAACTGATAATCAAGTCTTATGTACGTAAGTTGTAGAAAAATAATCTTAATTTCTAAAACGCGCTCCCTTTTTTTGAAGAAGTTCAACCGCTTCAAAAGAAGGTTACCCTAAGACAATTACCCTAGAGATGACTTAAAATACTATAATGAAAAAATATTTTTATATTGAAGAAAAGGATTCAACTATTCCAGAATAATTTTTCCTTGACACTAAGACACTTGACATTTCGATCTTGATTTGAAAAGCTCAGCACATCTTATTAGAAAGCAACGACTAAATATAATGAAAGAGTTTCTATGTCCACAAAGCATAGGAAGTGTAAACTTATATATGTCTTTCAGTTGTTAAACAGACTGTAGTACATGTACTGTAGTTGAACCATGTTAATAAAAAATAATACATGCAGCTGTGTACTATTGATGGCAACTCCTGAATTGATGAATATACAGACCAGAAAATCAGTAGTCAGTCAATCCAGAATAACCAATGAAAAGTTAAAACAAGTTTTTAGATATTACTAGGTTTTACTACCAAAAATTTGATATATGTAAAAATTAAAAGTGCTGATAACAAATTGGACATTCGCTTGCCTGTTTTGAAGATTTAGCACCGAGACCCGCTGTGGATGGATCTGACCGCTTGGATGTTTCTCTCTTTGTTTTTTTTTTCATTTTCTTTGTTGATTGTTTCTCTCATAGGGGATTTTAGAATTATTATTAATTTAATATTGCGTACAGGTTATAATTTCATTATATACCTCAGCGATGTATTCAGTTTATTTAGCCAAATAAACTTTATTATTATTATTATTATTATTATTATTATCTTAATTTTAATGCTAGTAAAATATGGTTTGCTCTAAAAACTTGTTTTAATCATGATAAACTGTCAAATTGCAACGGCTGAAACAGTTCAATATAACTACTGAACAAGAAATCAGTTCCAAGTGATGAATAAGAAAACCTGTTTGTTTCCTAACTCATTGTAAGTCATAATATTTGATGGTTGCTGCAGAAAAAAATAATGTACTGAAAAACACTTCCCAATAAGTAAAAGTATAAACAGAGCCCACGATCAACATTGCAGAAAAATGAATGATTACTATGAGTTTATTGAATATGTATTTTAGAGAAAAAAAAATCTCAAAATGAATTTTTTTATTAGCCTTTCAATTCAACTAAATGTGAAAACAGCATGCAAAGAAAAAGGTATCTAACTGAAAGCTCAAATGAAATATGGAGAAGTAAATGAAATTCACTCACCTTGACCCAAACCCATCGCTCCATAAACTCCAAGATACATGTTCCTCTTATCAATATCTGTTGAATTATCATCTCTAATAAGCGATTTATCACTGGACCATTTCACCAACCAAAAGTTAGAACCAACACTGAACGCTTGGAATACCATATTCAAAATAACCGTGGCCAATGTTAAGAAAATACCAATCGATTTTAAATAGTGTTTGTACACCTTTATACTGACACTACCGGTTTCTGTTTTTTCCGCATCGATCAATTTTTCTCCTACTTTAACACCTCCTTTTATCGTATTACTTGTTGCACTGCTCGATCGTTTCCTGAGCATGTTATTATCTCCGCTTTCAGTGGATTTCTGACGTTTTAATGAGCCATTCATTTTTTCAGATTCGGATTCTGAAATTCTAGATCTGTGTCTCTGTAGTCTTTGGGCTATATCCTGACTGACCTCTAAGGTGCTTCCTAGTTGGTTTGTCAGCTCATCCAGATCTGAAAATGAGATTATTAATATTATTACAGAAAGATTCAAATCAAGAACACTGTCCTATAGACAGACAGATAGAAACTTGTTAGGGTTTTCAGGATAATTGTAATTAATCATATAGCGGTTTCATTTTAAATTTCATGTCATTTTTGAGGTATCGAAATAAAACTGACAATGATATTGCACTTGACAAGTAAAAATTTTGAGGCTATGAAAAATGAATCGATGTACACTCCAGGTCGTGTAATTTCCAAGTTTGGGGACTTTCGGTCACCACCTCAATCATCCTACCTGTCGAAGTTTGATTTCTTGTGGGGACACCCAAAGGCGCGTGTATACGGGCAATCAATAGAGCAATGTTGGAAAGAGAGGCGACCAACTTTCAAGAACGGCTTCAGTGGTGCATTGCTGATCCTGGCCACCACATGTCAGGTGTTATTTTTTAACATTGAGTTTCGTAATTGCTATGAACTGACGTATCCAAAAATAATAATAAAATTTTTTTTACATAAAAATTGACAATTTTACGAATTCTGTATAATGTTTAGTCTTCACTACCCCACCTTGCACGAGACCTGTTCATGTCAAAGGGCATATTTAGAGTCTTGCAGTTGTTAGCATGATGATCACTGTCACCACATGTTTCTAGAGTATTGATGTCTTGTTTATTTTTCATACCATGTGTAATTCAGTGCAACGTGATTAAGTGTTAATGATGATTTTTAAAATGTATAATTTTCTGGAATATCAATGCAAATTATATATTCTACTGAACTGGGGAAAAGTTTCAAAGAAATATTTTAACTTTTGAAATAAGCTTACTGGGATGTTCCGAGTAGTAGATAATGTTATGAATAATTTTAATGATTTAAAAATTATCGTCAGACCAATGAAGATGATCCATGACTAATAGGGCTTCAACTGAACTGAAAGAATCTAAACAAGTACACTGAAATAATTTTCAAAACACCTGTTGATGTGGCCCTAACTGGTTTTTATCATTCCTTCACAATTAGAGATCAGAAACATGTTTGTATGAATGAACTCTCTAATTCAATTAGGTCCCATATTTTATTTAACTAATTCTCTCGGCCAGTGAATATTTTTATGCTATTATAGGACATTGTCCTCAGCCTTTAGTTGAGTATAATAATAATAATAATAATTGTTATATTGCTTACCTGAATCTTCATCTTCTGCACTAGCATTGATATGACTAATTAAAAACTCAGCAAATGCCCCTTTTTTATCTAAAAGTTCCTGATAGGTACCAGTTTCAGAAATTTCCCCATCCTTCATTACCAATATTTGATCCATTTGTGGTAGATATGTGATGGCATGAGTTACCAAAACTCTAGTCTTAGTTTTAAGGATTCCTTTTGGACCAATCACTTGTTCGAAAATGTGTTTACCAACGTGACTATCCACTGCACTCAAAGGATCGTCTAAATAATAAATATCTGCATCTGCATAAACAGCTCGTGCCAAACTAACCCTTTGCTTCTGACCACCTGAGAGGTTGATACCTTTTTCTCCTATTTCTGTTTGATCTCCAGCAGGTAACATGGCAAGATCAGCATTAAGAGCGCAAGCTTCTACCACTTTTTCATACAAATCTTTATCAAAACTTCTCCCAAACAATATATTGTCTCGTAAAGTAGCATTCTGTATCCAAGCTTGTTGTGCAACATAAGCCACTGAACCTACAGAGTTCACGTGCCCTGATCGCTTTTCCATTTCTCCCAAAAAGGCAGATATCAAACTACTCTTTCCAGAACCAACAGAACCTACGACTGCCGTCATTGCATTATAATTGATGCGTAAATTAATATTTTTCAAAGTGTTCTCTTCACCCCACGAAAAAGTGCCATTTTTAACAACGAGAGCAGCCCCTGAAACATACAATTATGAAAAAAGTCTTATAACTGTTGAAATGGTGTGAAATACCTTCCGATTGATCATGTGTCACATTATTGGGATCCAGTTCTTCCAAATTTAAAAATTTGTTTATCCTCTTGATGGACACGAAACACTGTTGAAAAAATATTATGTGATGATGTACCAGATATCCTAGACTATTATAGCAAAGGAAAATTTTTCATTGAAATGAGTACTACTCTGTCAAGAAAGTACCGGGAATTTTCAATTAAAACAACATTTTTACATTTAATCGTCAAAATTTATTGGGTCACCTTCAAAATAGGCTTCATTTGCTCCAATACATCTATGCCAACGGCACTTCCAATTATCGAAACATTTTTTATAGGCGCTTTCCGAGATGGACTTTAGCTCTCGCACCGAATTTTGTTTTATGGCTTCAATCGACTCAAAACGGGTGCCACGAAGGGGCAATTTTAGTTTTGGGAAGAGGAAAAAGTCGCAGGGAGCCAAATCCGGCGAATACGGTGGTTGCTGAAGCAGGTTTGTTGAGTTTTTGGCGAGAAAGTCAGTCACAATCGTAGCTCGGTGAGAAGGCGCGTTATCGTCATGCAAAATCCATGATTTGTTCGCCCACAAATTCGGCCGCTTCTTACGGATACGCTCACGCAAACGTTTCATAACGCCTAGGTAATACTCCTTGTTTACCGTCTGACACTCTGGAACGAATTCGTAATGCACCACGCCACGGATATCGAAGAAAACAATGAGCATCACCTTCATTTTCGAGCGGCTTTGGCGTGGTTTTTTCGGTTTCGGCTCATTTTTTGCCACCCATTCCGATGATTGCTGATGATTTGCATATCGTACTCGTAGACCCAGGTCTCATCACCAGTTCCATGAATGTAGAATCGGAATTACAGCGATCCAGCATGTCTGAAGCAACCTGTTCGCGATGACTTTTTTGAAGAAAATTCAGGTCTTTCGGTACGAGTCGTGCGGCCACCTTTCTCATGCCCAAAATATCAATCAAAATCGTACGTGCGGACTCGTGGGATATCTTAAGATCATGTGCTATCTCTCTCAAGCTGGTACGACGGTTTTCCAGCACCCTTTCCTTAATTTTATCGACGTTATCTTCGATCGAAGCCGTCGATGGGCGACCACTTCACGACCGTCCTTGAAGGCTCTGTACCACTGATATGCACGAGTTTTCGATAGAGCATTATCACCAAAGGCCTTTTGCAACATTTTCAATGCATCGGCACAAGAAAATTCATTTGCAGCACAAAACTTTAAACAAATTCTTTGCTCAACGTAATCACCCATAGTAAAAATCGGCACGCACTCTGACATCGACTGACTTAATCAGCTGTTGCAAACACACTAGTTGACAGATCCCGCTCAAGCTTGGCATAGTAATTGAGGACAGTGGTACCAACCTAGGAAAAAAAAATTTAACCTGCCTCATTGCCCCGCCAGATTTAAATCGATAATTCCCGGTACTTTCTTGACAGAATGTATATTTAGTAATCAGGATCTTGAATAAGTTCTCAGTGTTTTTCGGTGAACATTAATCCTTTATTTTTACAAAAACCTAAAAATGGCTATCAACTGCTTATTCCACTTTTTGTGACTGCATTTGAATTCCAGTATGACAAATTAAACTTCTTTTGAGGTTATTGAAGAGTTAACCCATTATTTGGTATATCATAATAAAATAATAATAATATATTCACTATCAATATTTACATGATTTGTCAATGATATATATATATATATACACAATTTATATTTGTCATGCCAAATTACAACAAAAAAATCCTTTTGCAGAATAAAGTGCGCCTTTCAATAAAATTTCTTTTATTTTTGAAGCATCTTTCTGGTAGGTTCCTTAGTTCAACCGGCAACCTGTTAAAAATCTTAATGTCCCAGTAGCTGGAGATATTCTCCGTGTTTTTTTTCTATATAATGGAGTGCAGTTAAATTTCCTAACAATTTTTATTTTTTGCACCAAATTTGACACAATCAACACTGAGATAAAAAATTTGTTACCACTTTGTCCCAAGAATTTCAAACTAGCTTAATGAGCTTTCTTATAAACACTACTTGCATGCAGTTTTTAGTAGCGCCATCTGTTTAAAAACATCAAGAACTCATTCAAGGTCAATGTATCATTTGTAGCTTATTATTTCAAATTCCTCAGAATTCTTTCACTTTTACGGATGATATTATTTAATCAGACATAGGTACACCTAATGTACACAAACAACTCTCAATTCTAATTCAAGGATCACTGATCTCCTTATAAAGTAATTGATTATGATTCCAAGAAAAATTAATTGGACATTGATGCAGTGCCGGATTAGCCACGTAGCAAGAGTAGCAAATGCTACGGGCCCCGCGAATTGGAGGACCCCGCGCTCAAATAGGTATTTCGTAATTACGCCACTTCAACAGCAAGACATATGTAGAAAATGTTTTGTTTAAAAAACTACTACCAAACTACAAGTAATTTGATTTTTTTCTTAACGAAATAAACGAAAAAAGACAAATAGTCGGTATTTTGTATGTGTAAGAAAAGGAAAGCGAGTATTTGTCCGCTCGGTTGGTGCCATTGGCCGACCTGAACTGCGCGCATGGCTATTTCCGCCTCACCTCTAGGTATAATATCTATCACGAAAAACGTTGGTATCAAAATGAACAACAATAATTTGAAATTGTACCACATTTTTTAAATTGAGCGCTAGCCACACACAAGTTATGTGTTGTACTACTTGCACTGCACTAAACACAAGTTGGCAACACTGCAAAACTATTTGGGGAATTCCCTGATATTGTCATCGATCAAGCTAGTCGTAACTCGAACAAATAAATTAGGATTCTATTCTATTCTATCAAACAATAAGAAATTGATATACACTTTCCTTTGACTCAATATAAAAAAACTAATAAAAGCACTTTAAATGTGAACTATTTGTGAGAAAAGTTGTCTTGACATTGCTTCGAGTACTGTTTTCGTGATTGACGTAGCGCTGTGTGCAATTCATTCAATTATCTTTTTTAAAACACAATAGAAGAGTTTCTGTATGTGCAAGTGCAAATGCAAAAATATCAACGAGAACAACGAGATTCACTTAAGGTAAGATATTTTACTAGGTAGGTATGTTTTTTTTATTAAATCGCATTTGACATGTTGATTTTTTTTTTTTTAATACAAGACGTTTTTTTGTTAGATTGATTTCGGCAACGCTAGTTGTCCTACAAAAAGACGGACGTCGGCGATCGCTCTTACTGTATAAACACAATACGCCGAAATTACGCGACCGAATGTCACGCCGACATTGCTATTTCATTCAAATAGCATTCAAATAACATGCTATTTCATTCTAATAGTGACATTCGGTCGCGTAATTTCGGCGTAGTGTGTTTATACAGTTATACTTGAATCAATCAATGAAAGTTGGTAAAAGGTCATGACATGACTTATCATTAGTAGAAAGTAGTAAAGTAGTTTATGCTTCCTCGCAATAATTATAGGATCAATGTTGTAAAATAAAGAAATATCACAATGATAGTGATAAAAACAAGAAAAAATATTTAAAAATTATTATACCAAATTTACGCATTTTAAAAAACATTTCATTTAAAAATATATATTTCTCTAACCGTAGGTAACATGAACAGCAGATCTAGAGATACTGGTCGGCACTACGCTTCTGGAAGTGCTAAGCGTAAAGCAAACGATGAAAAGAAAAAAAAGAACGAAGCTGTTATATCAAAAACACGTAAGCTGGCCGAGTATTTTAATGTTCAGAGTGATGTTGCTGAATCTATAGAAAGTAAATCAGAAAATACAGATGTTGCATCTCATTGTACATATTATGATAGTGGTCATAGTGGTACTACTAACGTTTCTGATGAAGCTACATTTTCTATAAGTGATACTGTAGTTGAAGAGACAACAATTCCTCTTAATTTAGGTATATCATGTTCTAGCCAAAGAGAAGTTATAAGCACAGCCAGTCCTCTCGATCTAGAGTCGTCGTGTTCTAATCAAAAAGTTGACTCTAATGTCACTACAGTTTCAGTCCAAAAATAAAACGAAAGTAAAATATACTCCAACGATATTGGGGATTGGCCGAGCAACTTTGATAGAGATTATTGGATTGAAAAAGGAAGCAGCGAACTGCAAAATATGAATGGAGATTTTTTGTCTTCAAAGAAAATTTATGAAAACGAAAATAAACCACGATTCTGCCATAAGTCATTTTTCACCTATAAACATAAACTAACGAATAAAACTAACGTCAGAGACTGATTGTGTTATTCGGAAACCAAAGGACGACTTTTCTGTTTTGTTTGTAAAATTACGAATTCAGATAGTTCACTACGGTTTACGAAAGACGGATTAAATGACTGGAAGAATGCGCACAATTTGTTGTCAAGACATGAAGAAAGCACTCCGCATAGACAAGCCATATTTTCTCTGTTAATCCTCAAAAACAAGAATACGCGTGTTGATTCTCAACTTGTGAGCAAAATTGAGACTGAGCAAAAGTATTGGAGGCTACTCTTAAAACGAATCATTGCAGTAATAATCGTCTTAATCATCTTACGTTGTTCAATATAGAGCATGACTTGCTTAAAGAAGTCGATATTGAAAGTGTAATCGCTAAATTTGTCCATAATAAATCCAGAAAAGTTTATTTGTAACAATTTTGTTTTATTTAATACCCTTTTGAGAACCGATAGCAAACCAAGGGCCCCTTGACAGAATTTGCTACAGGCCCCGCGCTGGCTTAATCCGGCACTGCATTGATGTGGATGTGATAGGTGACTATGTCAGATTAAACAGAAAAAAATTGTATTAAAATTCAATAATTTTTGATCACAACACAATTTTTTCCTACAGTTTTCATCACGACTCGACAGAGAATTTTTCATCCCTACTAAACTCAATTGAAAAACACTACTCCTTTTAAAGTGATGATTCTGAGTTATTTGTAGCTTATTTCGAAATAAACTCTAATTACTAATAATTTAATAAGTAAGTAGAAATATGAAAGAAGTAAACGTGATAGTTTTTTTTTATTAATTTGAAGTGTTATACTGATATGACTCGAAAGAAAATATATCATTTAATCGTCAAAACTTAGCTCATACACTTAAAAAATATTAAACCAATTGAAATATCAAGAAATCAAACGTATATATAGTAAAAAATAGTAAACTGAGACAATTAAATGAAATATTCTCGTTCAAATGAGAGAATTAATAAAAGTCATGTTGGGCTTACTTGAATCAAATTCGATATCATCATTGGCAACATACTTAACGGAAACCGTAAGATGTTGAAGAGTGAAATGGAAACGAATGCAGTTGTAGCATCAAGAACATTCTTTTCGTCCACCATCACGTATGAGGCAAAAGATACTAATGATACCTGTCATTCATGCAAAGAAATTAATATGACATATGAAATTAATTGTTGTTGGGCCAATGAAAAAGTAAAAATAAAGGAACCAATATCATTTCCTTCGAATCCAATTACAATATCGTTTTCAAATAGTGAATTGCTTCAGCCGTTACTATTTGGTAGTTGATCATAATTGAAACACAATAGATTGGAGTTACTATGTATTTACTACCAAGGTTTTTTATTATTTTTGGTTCACATGTTACCGCGGTTTCGAACGATGACCGTTCATCTTCAGACGTAACAGAGGACTAAAGCACTAGTTACAGATTCAGTTTTGAAGTAACGTTCCATTTGGTACAAAAACTGTATAACAGATGTTACAAATTATTCAGAATGAATATTTCCAGTGAAAAGCAATAACAAGGATTACAGAGGTGTTATGGGTTTTTATGATGGTACATGAACAATTCCTTTTTCAACAGGTAGCAAGTAAGAAATAGCAGAAAATAATTATGTGCAAATGTCGGTACCTTTTTGAAGCTATTTCGGTTACTTAAAAACATTAAATATTTTTGATTTACACAGATCAGTCTGGTCGTTCATTATATCGATATCATCATTATGCAGCGCTTTGAATATTTCAATTGATTCTAGATAATTTAATTTTCTCCCTTTTGATGCAAGATGGAGGATTTTCAGATTTTCAATTGATGGGAATGAATGACCATTGTCAATACAGTGTGTTGCAAATGTTGATGATTTTTTATTCTTTTTAAAGTCAGTTTGGTGTTCTCTGAATCTAGTTTTAAAAGACCGTCCAGTCTGACCTATGTAAATACTATTGCAATCTGAACAGGTTAACTCATAAACTCCCGATTTTTCTATTTTTGGGGTGGTGTCTTTCGCGTTGAATAAAATTGAGGATAATTTGCTAACAGATTTGTAGGCTACATTAAAATTCAATTTTGTGTAAATATTAGCGATTTTTTCACTTACGTCTCCAAAATATGACAATGAAATAATTTTTTCTTTATTATATAATTTTGTATGGGGGTATATTTGATATGATACTACTTGGGAATATTTTTTGGCTGATAATTTATTTATTATATTTTCACTGAAACCGTTGTTCTTAGCTATTGTTTTTATGGTTTTTATTTCATTTTCGAAGTTAGATTTTGAGAGAGGTAAGGAATATGCTCTGTGTATCATGGATCTGTAGGCTGCAATTTTTTGATGGTAAATCGATTTACCAGTGAAAATTCATTTCTGGTATAGATACGTAGACGACATACTTGCGTGCATCAATGGAACAGCTAGACAACTAGATCAATTTCTAAAAATAATCAATAGCATTCATCCGACCATAAAATTCAAGTTAGAAAAAGAAAAAAACAGAAATATTTCATTCTTGGACCTTTCTATAACACATTCAAAAAACAAAATTGAATTAAATATATATAGAAAACCTACCTACACGGATATTTGCATTCCCATAGACTCTAATCATCCATATCATCAAAAAATTGCAGCCTACAGATCCATGATACACAGAGCATATTCCTTACCTCTCTCAAAATCTAACTTCGAAAATGAAATAAAAACCATAAAAACAATAGCTAAGAACAACGGTTTCAGTGAAAATATAATAAATAAATTATCAGCCAAAAAATATTCCCAAGTAGTATCATATCAAATATACCCCCATACAAAATTATATAATAAAGAAAAAATTATTTCATTGTCATATTTTGGAGACGTAAGTGAAAAAATCGCTAATATTTACACAAAATTGAATTTTAATGTAGCCTACAAATCTGTTAGCAAATTATCCTCAATTTTATTCAACGCGAAAGACACCACCCCAAAAATAGAAAAATCGGGAGTTTATGAGTTAACCTGTTCAGATTGCAATAGTATTTACATAGGTCAGACTGGACGGTCTTTTAAAACTAGATTCAGAGAACACCAAACTGACTTTAAAAAGAATAAAAAATCATCAACATTTGCAACACACTGTATTGACAATGGTCATTCATTCCCATCAATTGAAAATCTGAAAATCCTCCATCTTGCATCAAAAGGGAGAAAATTAAATTATCTAGAATCAATTGAAATATTCAAAGCGCTGCATAATGATGATATCGATATAATGAACGACCAGACTGATCTGTGTAAATCAAAAATATTTAATGTTTTTAAGTAACCGAAATAGCTTCAAAAGGTACCGACATTTGCACATAATTATTTTCTGCTATTTCTTACTTGCTACCTGTTGAAAAAGGAATTGTTCATGTACCATCAAAAAAACCCATAACACCTCTGTAATCCTTGTTATTGCTTTTCACTGGAAATATTCATTCTGAATAATTTGTAACATCTGTTATACAGTTTTTGTACCAAATGGAACGTTACTTCAAAACTGAATCTGTAACTAGTGCTTTAGTCCTCTGTTACGTCTGAAGATGAACGGTCATCGTTCGAAACCGCGGTAACATGTGAACCAAAAATAATAAAAAACCTTGGTAGTAAATACATAGTAACTCCAATCTATTGTGTTTCAACAATATCGTTTTGTTCGGTGGATTTATTTTTGAAAAATTATTAAACTTGACTTGAATTTCAAGTAAAAAACTTGAGCTCTGTGAATATTAACTTTTTTTTCATTCATTTATATTCAATGATTCAGTTTTTAATTTTTCAGTGGTTGTTTAATAAATAAAAATTTCGGAGAAACTGTACCAAATATATTGACAAAAGTGAAAAATTTTAAAAGATCTCGAATGTGGCCAAAAAACAATCTCCAAATATTTCTCAGAGAAGATTTCAACTCAAACGAGAAGATTTCTCACCCACAATTTTAAAAAAGCCAAACTTTAGACTCCAAAAAATATCTTATTTTCAAAGTATTGTTCAAAGTATTGTTTTCACCATAATAACAATTACTCAATATTTTCATACGTTCCATAAATTAACTATAAACCACTATTACACGACGTGTTTCCCTCTAAAGTATCCAATTGACAGAAATCAGGTAGCAATTAGATCTGTTGTATCAAAAAATTTCTAAAAATTTATCGCATCTATAACTTCCCTTCGCATCTCTTGCCTAAATATCCATGCCTCGATAAAGTCCAGACTGCCTCTAAAATAAGCACTATAAAATCGATGAGTTACCATATTCATTTCAGTAACTTTGTAAAATTTTGAAGTTTGGATATTTTATATCTTTGACTAAAAAATAATATAAAACTTGTGTAATGATTCATAGATAAATTGCCAGTCACATGGAATAATTTTTGGTTAATTTGGTCTTCACTTGATGGAAATTAGTTTTAAAATAAAAATAAATCTCAATTTCCACAAAAAATGTTATTGTATTATAAACAATTGTTTTGCTACACTGTAACTTCGTCAAGTTACATGCTGAACTGATTACAAATTAAGTACATATCAGTTGTTAAGTACACTGGTGGGCATAAAATTAGGGCCGTCCCATAATTCGCATTTATTTAAGAAATTTATTTTTTCGGTTTAGTTTACTATCTGCATGCAATGATTTTATCATGGTTGCATGAATTAAAGAAGTAGTTGTTGTTTATATAAGTTTTTGATTAAAAAAAGGACCGCCCACTTAAATTCCTGAAAACCATATCTTTTGTTTTAGTGGTTTTATCAGTCTATTACAAATTGTTTGATTGGGTTTTACTGCCGTTGTATGGTTGAAAAAGACAAAAAGGAAAAGGGCTCAGTATACTGATAAGATTAGGATTCTCAAATTAACTGAAGATATTCAACAAAGGAAATCTGTTAACATCCATTTGTTCCTTCAAAAGAATTTTTAAGCAATTTTACCTGTTAATTTCAAGTGATTCTAATGTTAATTTAGAACTCCTATTAGCATTATAGTTTTTATTAAAATTGTGTTCAGATTTTTTCAAGTGATTCTGATATGTGCCAAGTATCTGATTTATAACTCCTTTGGTGTTCATGCATTCTCTTCTAGTTTGGTCAATATATCGTACCACAGTTATTTTGCCGCCGTATTTTACTTATTGTTTCAGTATTTTACAATAACAAACAAGAATAACTGTAGTAATTAAAGACAATGGGTTGTCAAAGTACTGTGATGGTACAATGTATGGTCTTTGGCCACAGATAACAAGGATGATTATTACAGAATAATAATGAATGCGATAATCTAGGGCCAAGAAATCGCCTCAAGTGACAAGGGTGATTATTACAGAAATAATAATAAATGCCATATCTTCGACCGAAAGATCACAAGCGACAATGTTGATTATGATTAACCTGAGTTATTTGGTAAAATAATAAAGTTATATCGATAATCTTGAACCTAAGGATTCAAGCGGCAAGAGTGACTGTTACAAGAATAATAATAATTTTACATGTGTTACAGGGAATTTAAAAAGTTAAGACAACAAATTATCAAAATTCAAACAAGATGTAGACAGAACCAAGTTGAAAAGTGTGAAATTCTTATAGACAGATATATTTGATTGTCTCTGGGTCAAGAGGCACAGAACAAGGAAAATGTAATGTAAATCGGGATTAAATGAAACCTAACAGTCAACATTCACCATAAAGCAGTCTTCTCCAGATTTATTGTCCTAATTTATTTTGTCTGTTCAATTAAAAACAACAAAGACAATAAAACTAGAGTCTATAAGCTGACATAAGTATTTCCTTACTGTTTACACAGGCAAAAATGGAAGAATAGGACATCAGTTATTTCGCACACAACATACGCAAACCATTTGAAAGAATTTGTACACTATTTCAATAACAATCATAAGGGTCTTAATTATGACAGTGAAAGTTCTGAATGAACATAGAATCATTTGAAATTACCAACTACAATTTCTTTCGAAATTCATTCGAATGAAAAAATAGATATTAACACTTGTTGAATATCATCAGTTAATGTGGAAATTTCAGAGGCAGGCTCCAATATACCTTATAACCAATGTGAATTCCATTTAAAATTAGTTCAGAATGCAACATGATTAAGCTAGAGTGTAGTGGAACAATTTTATTATATAATCAAAAATTTTGTGAAAATTGAAGATTGTCGTCGTTTTTACATGGAATAATTGCTTTTATGGTGGAAAAAGTGAAGGTGGAAAGTTTATCGACCTTTAGGACCTCATACATAACTTTTAAGACAGAGCCCAGTGTTTAAATAGATTTGTTCAGGAGATAAAATAGTATAAATATAAAAGACATCACTCATAATATCCACAGGCATTACGGTAATGCTCGATATATTTCTCATTGTGTTCTTGAACATTGCCTCTTAGATTCAGGCTAAAAATTTAGTGAAATAGGTTCCTGCAGTTTAGTAATTTATATACTTAGGAGAAAATGACAACTGATGGGATGAAGAAGAAACTTTTCATTGCGCAAAGCAACATTCCTCAAGTAATATCAGCTTCAAACGACTTATGGATAGATATAGCCACCACAGCAGAAATTCTTCCACCTTATTAGGGGTTAAATTTACCGAAATATTCGTAAACACTTGAAAAAATATCTTTCATAAATACCTCAACGATGAAAACAATCAGCATCGGTAGCAGGGACATTGGTATACGCATTATGTTGAAAAGTGTGATTGATACAAAAGCCACTTTAACAGTCAAAATATTGGAAGAATCGAAAAAGATATAAATGGAGAATGTGACCATTGTGACCTAGTAAAAAAAATAAAAAATGTCATTGTGAGATTAAAATGAATAATTACAACTGAAAACAACTGCAAACGGCACAGTTTCTCTGAAACAAGAAAATTATTATTCGCCTAAATGTTATTTGCAAACAAGTATTCACAAATCATTCAAGTCAAGTGGGACTCCTAAATTTTTCAAAAATTGTGAAGTTTTTTGCATATTTTGCATTAACTCAAAAAGAATTTACATAATGTGTGAATACTTGCATTTAAAAAGTTGTAGGACTTGTCTCACAGAAATAAGAATAGAAACGATGAAATATTCCTATAATTCATTAATAGGTTCTAAAAAATATAGTTGGTTTGGTAAAGCAAATCAAAAACATGTGCGTATGAATGGTACAGTGTATTCCAAAGTGGGCTAGATTGAATGGAACTCAACATTACTAAAGTGAAGGAAAATAATGATTCAAAATCGTCATTTAGTAGGAGAGATAGTCGCTGAAAGTCTGCGTGAAATTATAAGATCGTCATCAATACAGTGAGATCGAGGCATACTTGAGCATTAGTTCCACTCACGTTCACTTAATATTGAGTGAATATTGTGCCATCAAAAGATTTGGGATACGGCATAACCAGAGAATCGCTCAAAAAAAAAAACTTGTATGAAATGGTGCATAGAAATGTTGAAAAATTTAATCGTGGTGCTTCAAAAGACGTGATAGGCGACAAATCATGGATCTATGAATGTGAACGAAACTAAACAAAAATTGACTGTATGGGTCTTTCAAAAAGGGCAAAATCCAACAAAAGTTTTTTGCGCATGAAGCAAATGGTCTCCTGTTCTTCAGAATTACTGGATATGTCGCCGCAGTTCCGTCAGAGCAACACAGAACGGTCAATTCTGAATACACCAGCATTTGTTTGCCAGAAGTGTTAGGGAAAATCAGAGAAACCGATGGCAGATAATGAATCATTCTCCACCACTACAATGCAAATTCTTGTACATCAGCTCAATCAAAAGCGTTTTTGAGTAGTCAAAACATAGAATTGATTGGTCATCCTCCATACGGTCCTCACTTTTGAAGCCCAATGATTTCTGCATCAACCTACCTCAATTAAAATGGAAAAAGTGCTTCGAGAATTGCTTCAAACGCATGCATAAGTGTATTGATCTTAATGGGGAATATTTTTGGAAAACATTTGTAGAAAGGAAACTCATTGATTTTGCACCACAAAAACGAACCATCCCACAAGAGGATTCCTGAAAATGAGTTTAAAATTCTCTGATGACTGGATTATTTGTTGGTGTAAGTATGTTATTTCAGAAGGAGCCTACTTTGAATGCGATATTTAGATGAATAGTACATACTTTGAGTTTAATTGACTGATTCCAGTACTTTTTTAACACATGACTAAGTTACACATTCAACAATTATTTTCAAGTGAATCAATCAGAAAAGTCACCCAAATATGGCTTTAAAGCGTAAACTATTCGGAAAATTTATTTCGGGAGCGAGACAAATCACATAACTTTAAAATATGCTGAAATCATCAATAACTGAATAACTTCTCACCAAAAATGGGGCACAAGACCATATAAATGATGTACCAGCATTCATATATGCTGCTTGTTTAAGCACTCCTATTTCTTTCGACCTAATCTTCAACACTTGCTGCTCAAAGCTCGGCTCCCAGGCATACAATTTCAATACTTTTATTCCATTAAGTACTTCATTCATCAATTTCACCCTTTCGTCCTTGTTTTTCATTTGCTTAATCTGAAGAACTTTCACTTTGTTCGCTATGAAACCATTTATCGGAATCAAAATTATCATCACAGCTAATCCAGCTAGCACAGAAGGTCCTAAGATTTTCCACAAGAAATATAAGGAAAGAATAATTTGCAGTGGTGCTGACCAAATCATATTGAGATATGCAGTCATTTCAACGAATTTTTGTGCGTCAACCGACATCAAATTGACTATTTCTCCAACTGTACTTTCCTTTCTTGCTGCTGTTGATATTCTCAATGACTTTCTGTAAATGGTTGAGACTAAAGCTGTCCGAATCCTTATACCGACGAGGAACATTCGATTGAAGTACTGCGAGAGTACCATAGTTTGTATTATTGCTGTGATGAAAAGAAGTGCTGTGTATAAAAATCCTTTCCATGGTTCTTCTTTGTTTTTTGCGAAGTCGATCAAGAGACTGAAGTGAAATAAAATATCTATTAATAAGTTTCAAATTTTATATTTATTCTGATGTATATATATATATTTTTATTTTTTCAATATGATCCTTCATTAATTTTTGGGCGCTTGTTGCAGGGAAGAGCATGCTATCTTTTTGCCTAAATCTCTATCGTTTGAGCCGGAAATATTCTCACTAATGAAGAATTCGAAGTCAAAAGTGATTCTGGCCGGCCTTCCGTAAACATGGAACTTTCTAATAGACAGAGCTAGAGACTGAAACTTTCAGGGTAGGTTTGTGGTTCGAATAACTTACATAAGTTCGATAATGGACAAAATCGGTCCATTTGAATTTTTTTTCCAATTCTTCTCAATATTTCCTAAACTACAAATCTGATCAATCTGAAGTTTTATATTTAGTGGTAGAATAATAACGCGCATTTCTGTGCAAAATTTCGTGAGAATCATATGATCGTTCAAAAACGAAAAATTTGTGAGCAGAGCAGCATTGAGCGCTACTTTTAACACTCTAACTTTCTAACAAGAGATATAGACATAGACTTGAAAGTTTCAGGATAAGTTTGGGGCTCAAATATCTCGTTCGAGTTCATTAATGGGCAAAATTAGTCAAATTGTTTCGCTGTTACTCACGTTTGAAATTTTGTTTTATTTTTCTAGATATTTTTCAAACTACAAAGAAGATTGATCTGAAATTTCTTATTTAGAAGTGAAATAAAAACGCACCTATTGATGCAAAATGACTTTATATCTTTGTCCCTTAAATATTTCAGGGAGACGATTGCTTATGGAATGGTCTATGTTGATAGGTTCTAATTCTATTAAAAGAAAGACTCGACTTTTTGACCTATGATAAAAAAATCTGTATGATTCTTTTGCCATAATGAATAAATAGAATCTACAAAAGCACCTACAATCTAGAAAATTTCAAATGTGAATTACTGCGAAACCATGATTTTGACTGATTTTTCACAATAAAAAACTCAACCGAGATATTAAAGCCCTAATCCCCAAAGATCCAGGTTTCGATCTCTTTTTGTTCAGAAGTTATAGTGTTTAAGATAGTGCTTAAGGTGATCTGCTCTCATATTATATATTTTTAAATTTCTAATCATACAATCCTGATGAAATTTCGCACGAACATGTGCGCTATTAATCTACATCTAAATACTGAATTGTTTCAGCCGTTACTATTTGGTAGTTGATCATAATTAAAACAAATTGTAGAAATTACTGTTTTACTACCAAAAAAATATATATTACACATTTTCTTGTGACTCGAGTTTCGGGAAATGAACATGTCTGATGATGGGATAGTTCATTTCCCGAAACTCGAGTCAAAAGAAAATGTGTAATATATATTTTTTTGGTAGTAAAACATAGTAATTTCTACAATTTGTTTTAATTCTAAATACTGGATTTCAGGTCGATCGAATCTGAAGTTTCAAAAAATATTGCGAAAAATATGAAAGATTTTCAACATTAAAAATATTATACTGATTTTGCTCATTAACGAACTAAGCTGAGATATTTAGACCCTAAACCTCCCCTGAAAGTTTCAAGGCTCTTTCCGATCAAAAGTTATCATGTCTAAGGACTGACCGGCCGAACAAGATTTATTTTTCATCTTGGATTCTTCATCAGTGAGTCCAACCTAATTGTTTCTCAAAATTCGAAAATTGCTGATATTTTGGCGAAGCAATAGCTCACTCCCTGGAACAAGCCCTGGAACGAGCGCGCAAAAATAACCAAGTCAAATAAAGTAAATATAAATCACATAATTTCTAATATCTGCAAAAGGTCATAATCTTAAATCCTTCAAAAAATACCAATAGAAAAACTTACCTCAAAACTTGGGGACTGACAAATGAGAGAAGGTCTTGTATGAGTTTCAAAAATGCACCGAAAAAGAAAGTTGATCCAAAAGACTTAACTAATACTGGTAGAACAGATGCTTCTTTTTTATTCGGATTATTGAAGAATGCTACATTTACTGATTCTTCTTTGTAAGAAACATTTGTATCTGGGGCAGTAGTGATCCTGTAAACAAAAAATAATCTTTAATGCTCTTTAATCCCATCCACTAACAGAAGCATAAAAAAAACTCAATTGAGCTTGTTGCCCTGTATTTCAAAAATTGACGATCCTGATTGTGCCACCTGAGAAACTTTGTTACCCGCATGAGAAAATAACTTCTTTCTTTTGTTTCTGTAAGTCAGTAAACGGTTAAAATTTATTAATTTCCCAGAGATATTTTCAACCAATTTCTGTTGAATATAGAAACCTGGAGTTTGTAAATATTCGACACTTAAAGCATATTAGGAAAATTGATCAGTTTTGAAATGCCTGAAAACCCTTATTAAGAAAAAATTTATTGGAAACTCTCACAATAAAAAAATTCAGAATAGCTGAGGTCGAAAAGGAAATAGAATACTTGATTCTTGGAAAAGCACCAGGAATGGACGGAGCCATCCCAAAAATGAGTAGAGAGTAACCAAAAAAAAGAACTTATATTTTCACTGCCATCCTAAAGCAGAATTATTGACTGAAACAGCTAAAAAGTGCAGAAATAATCCTCATTTCCAAACCAAGAAAAGATCATAGCAAGGTTACTTCATATCGTCCTATTAGTTTGCTTTCAATTGTCTTGAAACTTATGGAAAAGCTATTGATGCATGGGTTGAATTCTGATTGTAACACAGAGGGAATAGATGCCACTATACCATTTTGGATTCAGAACAGAACGTCCCACCATGCAGCAAAACCGTAAAATAACACATCAGATCAGCCAAGCCTTGAGTATATGGAGGACTGTCCATCTGTATTCTTAGACCTTACTCAGGCATTCGATAAGGTCTGGCATCCAGGTTTGCTGTTCAAAATAAAAAATTTTCTCTCCATTATCTACTTCCAACTTCTGAAATCATATCTGAATGACAGACAGTTTAAGACTAGACTAAACGACAAAGTATCTGAAAAGTACCCAATAATATCTGGAGTTCCTCAAGGCAGTGTACTGGGTCCATTTCTATATCTGCTTTATAGAACAGATCAGCCTACAACATCATGGGCGCATTTGCTAACGATACAGCTATTCTTGCCAGATACATTCTGTCAAGAAAGTACCGGGAATTATCGATTTAAATCTGGCGGAGCAATGAGGCAGGTAAAATTTTTTTTTTCCTAGGTTGGTACCACTGTCCTTAATTACTATGCCAAGCTTTAGCGGGATCTGTCAACTAGTGTTGCGAGCCGATTTTTACTATGGGTGATTACGTTGAGCAAAGAATTTGTTTAAAGTTTTGTGTTGCAAATGAATTTCCGTGTGCCGATGCATTGAAAATGTTGCAAAAGGCCTTTGGTGATAATGCTCTATCGAAAACTCGTGCATATCAGTGGTACAGAGCCTTCAAGGACGGTCGTGAAGTGGTCGCCCATCTACGGCTTCGATCGAAGATAACGTCGATAAAATTAAGGAAAGGGTGCTGGAAAACCGTCGTACCAGCTTGAGAGAGATAGCACATGATCTTAAGATATCCCACGAGTCCGCACGTACGATTTTGATTGATATTTTGGGCATGAGAAAGGTGGCCGCACGACTCGTACCGAAAGACCTGAATTTTCTTCAAAAACGTCATCGCGAACAGGTTGCTTCAGACATGCTGGATCGCTGTAATTCCGATTCTACATTCATGGAACGCATTATAACTGGTGATGAGACCTGGGTCTAAGAGTACGATATGCAAACAAGCCAGCAATCACCGGAATGGGTGGCAAAAAATGAGCCGAAACCGAAAAAACCACGCCAAAGCCGCTCGAAAATGAAGGTGATGCTCATTGTTTTCTTCGATATCCGTGGCGTGGTGCACTACGAATTCGTTCCAGAGGGTCAGACGGTAAACAAGGAGTATTACCTAGGCGTTATGAAACGTTTGCGTGAGCGTATCCGTAAGAAGCGGCCAAATTTGTGGGCGAACAACTCATGGATTTTGCATGACGATAACGCGCCTTCTCACCGAGCTACGATTGTGACTGACTTTCTCGCCAAAAACTCAACAAACGTGCTTCAGCAACCACCGTATTCGCCGGATTTGGCTCCCTGCGACTTTTTCTTCTTCCCAAAACTAAAATTGCCCCTTCGTGGCACCCGTTTTGAGTCGATTGAAGCCATAAAACAAAATTCGGCGCGAGAGCTAAAGTCCATCCCGGAAAGCGCCTATAAAAAATTTTTCGATAATTGGAAGTGCCGTTGGCATAGATGTATTGGAGCAAATGGAGCCTATTTTGAAGGCGACCCAATAAATTTTGACGATTAAATGTAAAAATGTTGTTTTAATTGAAAATTCCCGGTACTTTCTTGACAGAGTAGTACAAAGGTCCAATAACAGCATCTAATTACCTACATCATCTAAATGAAACTGAAAAATGGCTGCGGAAGTGGAGAATCAGTAATGAAACAAAGTCTATGGAAGTAGACTTCACACCACAAAGAGACCAAAGCTTACCTGCGTCCATAAATAATGTACAGAAAGAGCATGTTTGCAAAACACAGAAACAAATTGATTTGAGATTACTAGATAAGCCCTCCCCCCATCAGTGAGAGCACGCAACTCTTGAGCTATCAGATTAGCCCAAAGAATGTATTCTGATTGCTAATAAAGTATTAAATTTTGAAAAAGTTCAATAACACAAGGAACTTACCCATGTGCTTTTTGTAGCGTAGCTTGCCAATTCTTATTGAAAATAGGTACAACTTCAAGTGCAGAATCCTCTGGTTTCAAGTCCCAGAGATCTTCTATCACTAGGGGTTTTTTATATCCCAACCATGCTAGTTTATCAAACCAAGAGAACAGGATTTTTGCGAGGAATCCACTTTCTTCTTCTGGACAAGGTTTCTGTAAGAATAAAAGATCATAATTTACTACACTAAGATAGTTTTAGGGGCCAAACCTGCAGAATTAATCAACAATATGGTATTAGAGATCAAGAATATAGAAATTTTAAGTAATAAAATTGAACCTTTCTAATGATTTCAAATAATTACATGATGAAATGCTGCACTACATCGTTGAAATTCAAAATTTTCAAAATGCAAATGAATGAAACAATTTAGATAAATTTGAGTTGTGAATTGTTACATAGATGTTGTATCACCTGATTGGAAGATTTTTATATTACCATAGGTCATTATTCTTAAATATTTAGATGAAATATCCAAAGGTAAAATTAAATCAAATGTTTTATATTTAGTAAATGGTTAAGAAAATGGTGTTAAAATATATTTAGAGATTAGTAACATCAGCAGATAAAAAGCACTATTTCTGTTAATGATAAATGGATTTTTTCACCCTAATATTTTGAAAACGAAAAAATTCTCGAGAGAAAAGATATTGAAATAAATAAAATTTAAATATATATACAGATACACGTTTCACATTATAATAATATTTTTTATTGTCTCTGTCTTTACTTGACGGAAATTCATCTTCAATATAAGAAAAACAAATGTTAACTTCCGCTATTTTATTCATTTACACGACAATTTATTTGTCTTGTATTTAAAAGTTTAAATACTCACCTGATGAAGTCATGGTATGACCAAACAATTGTCGTGTAAATCAATAAAATAGCGGAAGTTAACATTTGTTTTTCTTATATTGAAGATGAATTTCCGTCAAGTAAAGACAGAGACAATAAAAAATATTATTATAATGTGGAACGTGTATCTGTATATATATTTAAATTTTATTTATTTCAATATCTTTTCTCTCGAGAATTTTTTCGATTTCAAAATATTAGGGTGAAAAAATCCATTTATCATTAACAGAAATAGTGCTTCTAATCACATAGTACAATTAGGAAAGGTTCTTTGCTTTTTTAATATATTTTCAATTAAATAAAAAATTATTTCTTACCTTCGATCTCGGATACTTTGTGATTCGCGGAGGTTGATCAACAAAACAATTCAAAAGAAATACAATCACTACTACTGCAAAATATAAAACGTAGATAATGTATTCGAAATAGGATATTAGATATCCTTCTCCTGTATTAGCCACTCGAATCTCTGTTCTGAACTGAAATGCTCCACATATAACCAAGAGCATCCAGAACAAAAATTGTAGTCCTGATGTCCTTAAACCATGTTTACGATTGTATATTAGAAGCAGAGCTGACAGTGCCTATAAATAAACAAATATTAAATTCATATTTAGGATTTTGCTAAGCATTTATACCAGATGAGAGAGGAAAATATGTTAAGTTCATTTCATTATTCAATAAAGACCTATTATTATTATTATTCAGATTAAGACTGTTATTACGCATACTACTTAAATCATATAAAGAATGATTACATGTCCTAAGTTACCGAATTATAGTTTTTTTTAAATTCTCCCTCACAGAATAAATGGTCCACTCAGAACAAATAATAAACTTGTTTACATGTTCCTCTGAGGTCCACTCTAAAGAATGACTCCATAACATCTAAAGATATCCAATCAATTTACATACTTTTTAGACAGCCTTTTATATGGCTATTACTCTATTTTAAAAAAATGTTGAGCATTGATTACCTATTGTTATGTTGGAAGTGTTTTATATAAAAATTACCAGAATAGCGTAAGATGAACAATCCTTATTACGCTAAATATTTTTGTACAAAAGATAAAATTATGATACTCACAAAAGATAATATTCGAATTCCAGGTGTAAAAATATCCACATTATATACTTCTTTATCAGAAGTCAAAGTCACTATGAACTCAACAACGGATAACACACACAAAAACAAGGTTAATATAAATTTTGAACCATTCAACAAGTTCCAAGGTACATCCCTGTTTTTACTATTCAAAATATACGAGACATCTAGAAATGACAAACTCCATAAAAATATACATGGAATCCACACTAAGATTGTTCTTTCAAAACAAACTGTTAGATCTGGATCCGTAGTATTCCATGATAAAGATGTGTCCTGAAAATAATATCAGTGTATAAGTATTCAAAAATAATAATTTAATGTAAATACACATTGATTTGAAAGTACTTCTTATCATCAACATTCAACAAGTACACAAGAACAAGAATACTTGTGTTGCAAAGTTTTTAGAATATTCTAAATTATTGTATATATACCAATAATTTTCTTTCAGCGCTGCTTCAATTTTTCTACTGTAATAGACTAAGAGAAACGACTACACTAAATGATGAATGTCAATTAGCAAAAATTAGATATTTCAAGGCATTAAAAGAGAAAAGTCTCCTTCCGTTCCTTATTAATATTCAAAATTCATTTAGAAAAAATCGATTTCAAAAAAGGTATTTCTGTAGTAAAATTAGATTATAACCTTACTTTCCAAACAGGAAAAACAAAAGTTAACTAGTTTGACAAGACATGAGAGAAAACCAAAAGATATTAAACTCACCCAAAATTTTGAACCGCAGAAATTATCGAGGGCTGTTGTATTCAGAGACATTTTCGCGTCTCGAATATTTTTCCGACGAGCCTAAACTCGCCCACTGCTGAAGGCTTCGAACTCTCACCTGTTCACGGTAGTTTATAGTGCGCAAGTCCGCATTCATTCAATCAACAGCTAGAGCGGGATCCTGGAAAAACAAAGAATTATGAGGAAAAACATACATGGAAATACTTAACAGGATTCCTCCCCTATTACTTCTCATTCACATCCAACTGTGGTAATTTTCATTCAAAATCACAAGAGTACTACAGCTCCAAAATCTATATTAGTAAGTTTTTAACATAAAGGCACCGAGGGAGCGTAAAATGCAATAATGTAAAAAGGACGATCAAGTTTCAGTTAAATTTCACAAGACTGGCCCTTAAAATTTCTGAGTAACGTAAATCGTAAAACAGATGAGGAGAAAAATCTGAAAATATTTTCAGAGATGCATTGCGTAATGCGTAAAAATTTGTTCTACATTTATGTTTTATTATATCTAAAGGGGCTCCATTACCCTACGTGTCTCACCGAATATTACAGATCTGATCTTATATTTTCGAAATAATACATGGTAGAAGGGAACTTCAACGCGTTATCAAGAATTTGAAGAATCCTAGTTTCAATTTCGTCCCGAATCTTCATTAAAGGTGTTATTTTAATTTTTTTTAAACCTACTATCTACTGAAATTTGGCTCAGGTTATTTAAATTACATAGTTTTTGATCCTTCAATGTGTGATATGTAACTCCCTTGAAGAATTGAGAGGTCTAGCCATTTTCGATAACATTAACTATTCATCCGGTTCGACGATCAATCAAAACGTCAAAAACGACCTTGACAAAAAACTGGCAATGCGGAAACACAGATGACCTAATCTGTAGCGCAAATGTATTAAATGCAGTTGATTTGAAATTCGGATACACGATTGTATCTGTATTGTGTTCATCTGAGTTCACTTACTGATAATGATTTGGTTGATTTTAGTTCCACAATCATATATTAAAGCAGTGAGTTCGCGAAACAAGTGCAGTACAATAATTATTGAGGACAGAAATCTGTTTGTGTGAAGTTATCCACGCTTTCGCATCAACGGTTTATGACGTGTAAACTATTACGTGTGGGCTGAAGCAAAATTTCCATGTCGCCAAACTTCAAAATGTTTCCTAGTCACATTCCTAAAATATTTTCACACACAAATTTGTTATTAGTGTATTATCGTAGATAAATCCTTCACTAAAATAATCGTTAATATATATCCGATACATTTGATTGCCATATGAAAGTTGAACACTATAACTTTCGAACAGAGAAACTTGAAACTTTCGTAGTAGTTTCGCTAAATGCAGCTTTGCAACCAAAATATATTTTTTTTATTATTCTAATCATACGATCCTCATGAAGTTCCGCAAAAACATGCGTGTCATTATTCCTCATTTAAATTTCAAATCGAACGGATTTGTAGTTTCGAAGATATTTGGAAAAATAAAGGAAATTTCAAATGTGAATAATTTCGGAATCATTAAACCAATTCTGCCCATCAACAAACTCAACTCGGATATTTGAGCCCTAAACCTACCCCGAAAGTTTCAAGTCTCTGACTCTTTCGATTCGGAAGTTTAAGTGTTTATGGGCGGATCGGCCGGACAGAATTACTTTTAACCTCATATTCTTCATAACCTAATCGTTTGAAACCCTTTATCGCTAAAAATTCGAAGACTACAGGCATTTAAGCAAAACGATAACGATAACACGCTGTTTCCTAGAACATGCGCCCAATAAAAATAAAAATTTGATATCCTGCAACGGTTTTTTAATAGAAAAGAATCAACTTTCATATGACCCCCTTTATTGTTTTGTGACTCGAATGTAAAGGCTACATATTTACAACTATTTTAGTGAAGGATTTATCTACAATAATACAATAATAGAGAATTTGTATGCGAAATTGTAAAAGCGTGACCAGGAATTGTTTTAAAATTTGGCAACCTCGCACATAAATTTGCTTCATTCCACTCGTAACAGTCTACACTTCATACCGTTGCTTTGAAAACGCGGATAACGTCAAAGAAATAGTAGATCTATGGTTTATAGTCTATGATAAAGATTTGAAACACGACGGAAGTTTGACGTTACTATGCTAACGAAATTTAAATAATAAAAACAATTGGGATTTTATGTTTTTTTAGCGTTGTGTTAGTGTATGAAAGTCATCAAAATGTCATCTAATTCGATATTTTTGGAAATTGATTCTTCCATCAAGGATAAACAATTGAAATTAGTTGTATGTAGATCTATCAGTTGAATGAATTACTTACGAATCATTCGATCATTTTGTTTTGCAGAAAGATGAATTTAGCGAAAATCCCCAGTGGTTTGCCTCCGAAAATGAATCTGAATTTCCCTCAAAGTTTATTCAGCCATTTCCAGGTAGGTCATATTAGTCAAGGATATATTTTCTTCTTATAATTTTGTATTAGAAGATTAAGTGGTTAGTATTGTTAGTAATTTGGACTATAAACGTTTTTAGACAATAATATTTCCTTGTTCATCAATCTTAATTCAAATTAAATAGCTACAAATATTTACAGCAATACATAGACTTAAAGCTTCAAAGCTTCTTGAGGTCTTTGTATTCATAATGGTATACCTCAAATTCGGCTATGATGAAACTGAAACATGTATCAAACGTAAAAATATTTTATTAACAGTAGGTGTTAGCACTTGTTTTTTATATTCAATTTATGAATGTCTTTCACGTTCTTACACAAATTAAGAGGAAATTGTGAATGATATTTTTAATCCAACAATAAAATAAGTTTTGCAAAGGGAATCAGTCATTCATACTTAGCTATTTAGCATCTCACAATATGTGTGATACATGTTTATATTTTTTAATAACCTTAATCATACCTAAGAGCTGCTCTGGACATTCTGTTTTTAATATTGACAGTTGGGGTTATTCGAAGATATAGTAGCTAAATTGAGACCGAACCAAAGAATGGCACAATATCAGTTGTGCAATTGACTTCTACAGCTATTGTTCCATAAGGACTCCAAAGTTCTCTATCTTATTTACAATACAAAGTGCGATGTCGTCTCTTTTCTCTTTTATTGTATTCTGCAATATTTGGTTTTGTTTATCTTTTGCAAATAATACAAGCACTTAGCAGAGTTTATATACAGTGAGTGGTCGGAAAATATGTTATATATTATTCTCAAATCACCACCTCATCTGGTTTGAAAAAGATGTCTAATTGAGTATCATGTGCATAGCAATGGCATTGTTAACAATTTATTTCCTTTAATATTGATGAGTATATGCAGTATATAGTGAATTATTGAGACATAGGCTGAGTGAAATATGTTTTGCTAATAATTTCAATATTCATTTCTCAATTGGCATCAAAATCGGCACAGAGGCATAATTTTGGACAAGCAATATTTTGTTATTGTTTTACTTCACTTCTTGTTATAAGGGAAGCCACGTTAATCATTTCTAATGATGAAATTAAGGGGTAGCTTTTTTTGACGAATCTTGATTAGAAAATCGATGAAAAATCATTTTTACATAACATTAGAACTGTTTAAACATGATAATTTCACCCGTTTTCAAGAAAAACGTAATTGAAGAGTTTCTCGGAAGAGGATTTCAAATATTATTTCATTTGTGAAATATTTGCTTTGGATTGTCATAAAAATGTTGCTGGTAAATTTAATTTCTTCTCATTGAATTATTTTTGCTCTGAGATTATAGTTTATTGTTGCATTTTTAAAGCTTTTTTGATTGAAATTCCTTGTCACAATCATTTTATGAATGAAGAATTGAGGGACATGATTTGTGTGTATGCACAAGAAAACGTTTGCGGTCACAAGAAAACGTCTGCAGCTGGAAGGTTTAAATTTTTATATCCAGGCTGGAGGTGGCAAAATTATAAAACTTTTACAAATTTATTTTATCGTTTTGCTGAAACTGCGGCATTTCGTAGTTAAAATCTGGGTGGTCGTCTGAAACAAATGTCACATAATGAAGCAGATGAAATTTTGGTTCGATTAGATAAAAAGTGAGTTCATGGCAACTGGCAGCAGCAACAGAATTAAGTCAGTCGTCAATTATGAGTATGAATTTTAAACCTTTACCTTTGGGCCTTTTTTTTCCTTTTTTTTTTTAGATAACTGATCTATTCAGACTTCAAACCTACCCTGAAAATTTCAAGGTTCTAATCTGGATTCTAATGGTTTCGCAGTTATTTACATTTCAAATTTTCTGTTATTTCTATTAATATTTTCCAAACTACAAATCCGATTGATCTGAACTTTGGGGTTTAGAAGAATAATGATAACGCACATGTGCTTGCAAAATTTCACGAGGAAAGAAATTTTGTGGGCGGAACAGCGTTGAGCGCTAAAGAAACCATAGCAACAGTCCCACCATCGTGTTTAAATTTAGCTTTTGGATGTAAAATAACGACATAAACGCTTATGAAAAACTTTGTGAGGATTGTATATTTAAAAAAAAATTTTAAATATATTTTGTAAGTAGAACAGCGTTAAACGCTGCCGAAACCATGGCAGCCGTTCAATTGAATTTAAATTTATCATTCAGATGTAAGATAACACAACAAGTTCGTGAGGATCGTAACGTGAGTTCCTTACTTCAAGTCAGTGTTTTTCACCATTTTTTTCTTAATTTCAATCCCCAATTTTCAATCCTTACAGGCAACTTAGGGTATATAATTAAAAATCCTTGGAATCGATATTGGTTACTTCCGATTTTCATGAAAGTCTTCACTTCTAAAATAACGAGAGGGTGGATTTTTTATTCTACTTTTGCAATCTATCGGGTGTTTTTTTTTAGAGTGATAGAATTTTCGATAGGGATAACTGTGATTTGACAGAAGGTAGAAGCCATGTTGTTTTGACATTTCTGTTCAGTAAGCATTGGCAAATTATCATGGAAAGGCTCACGCCGCAACAACGTTTACAAATTGTTGAAATTTATTTTCAAAATCAGTGTTCTATACGCCAAACTTATAGGGCACTTCGTGAAATTTATGGTTTACATAATCGTCCGTCAGAGCAGCTTATTCATCGAACTATCGATAGATTTCGGACAACATTTTCTTTACTCGATACAACAACAACAAGACAAAGAAGAAAATATCGCTGCTGTAAGTCAAAGTGTTAATGATGATCCAGATTTGTCTATTCGTCGACGTTCACAAGTTGGACTCTGTGCATCCACCACATGGAAAATTTTGCGTAAAGATCTTGGTCTACACGCATACAAGATCCAATTGGTTCAAGAACTAAAGCCACTTGACCATAATAAGCGTCGTTTGTTTGCTGATTGGGCCCTAGAACAGCTTGAAGTTGATCCACTTTTTTATCGTAAAATTGTGTTTAATGATGAAGCTCATTTCTGGTTGAACGGCTATGTAAACAAGCAAAATTGCCGTATATTAAGTGAAAACAATCCCCAAGAAGTTCTGCAGGTTCCATTGCATCCTAAAAAATGCACTGTATGGTGTGCTTTACACGCTGAAGGGATAATCGGTCCATATTTCTTTGAAAACGATGATGGAGCTAATGTTACAGTAAACGGTGCTCGTTACAGATCGATGATCAATGAATTATTTGTTTCAAAATTTGAATGGTATCGACCCAGAAGTGCATGGTGGCCGCAAAACTGGAAAACCTGGAAATGTCGGGGAATTTTCAATCTACTCAAGAAAAATTTCAAAAAAATAAAGAATTAGATGATCTTGATACTAAGAATAAATATATAAAGGAACAGCAATTGGAAAATCTTCTAGATAAGAAGAAAACTCTAGTCGAAACTAGTCGTCGAGATATTTCATCCATAGATAATGAAATTGAAAAATTAAAGAATAAGTGAATAATTATAAGATAAAGAAAAGAGTGTATATGTATTACATATGATGTCTTGTTTTTTTGCAATAAAAGTGTTAATTTTTCATATTTATTTAATAAATATAAATAAAACAATAGTGTTATGGTAATTTCTTATTTACTACACTTTTCCTAAGGAATATTCTTTAAATACAGTTGTCTATTAACCATACAGATATAATCGCATATTTTTAAACTTAGGGACTTTTAAAATTATTAGGAGTACAGATAAGTTTCCGCCGTTTTTTAACACAAATTAAATATTTATTATAGAAGAACGGTAATATAATGCTTGCTGAGTGACTTCTAATGTTAGAGAAAGTTCTTTTTTTGTTTGAGATGAATCTTCCTCCAATTCTGCATCCTCGTAAATTTTTGGCCTTCCACTGCGATCTTTGTCTTCTACGTCGAAATCACCGTTTTTAAACTTTTGAAACCACTCTCGGCACGTTGTCTCACTCTAAGCACCCTCACCATATGCTTCTACGAGCAATTGATGCGCCTCAGCAGCAGATTTCTTTAAATTAAAGAAGTAAACTAATATTTCCCGCAAATGACGCTTACTTGGCTCAAATTTTGACATTTTCAACTTATAAAAATTATATTTTGCCAATATAAAATCAATGATATTAATAGGTTATGTTGTTCTTGAATGTCCAAACTATTTTTTAAGCCGGTTATCATCTGCGAAAGCTAACCGAAACTCCGTGCCGCGCCATCTACAATAAAACGGCGGAAACTTATTTGTACTCCTAATAGATCTCTGGAAAACCTGGAAAAGTCAGGGAATTTTATTTTGAAAAGTCTGTGGTCACCATGAAGTGTTTTGGTTCCAATAAGATGGTGCTACAGATGTTACTGTAGCAATTGATTCATTGAAAGAAAGATTTGGCGAAAACGTTATTTCGAGAACTGGTCCAATTAATTGGCCTCCAAAATCATGCGACATAACTCCACTGGATTATTTTTTTTGGGGTTATGTCAAGTCATTGGTTTATGCTGATAAACCAGAAACAATAGACGCTTTGGAAGCCAACATAACTCGTGTTATTGATGAAATAAGGCCTGAATTACTCGAAAAAGTGGTCCAATATTGGTCTGGTCGAATGCGGTTTCTCAGAGCTAGTCGTGGTGGACATATGCCGGAAATTATTTTTAAAACATAAATGTCATAAAAATATCTTTCAAATAAATAAAATTTGGCTTCAATCTCAATTTAAAATTCTATCACTCTAAAAAAACACCCGATATATTATTTAGAACGTAAACAATGAAAATTTTAGGGATGGTCAATTGTTTTTCTCGATCTCTAGGATTTCTTATTTGAGGAAACAATTAACCAAATTTAAAGTTGTTGGAAATTCGCGTAATTGAATCACGTTGTTTATCATATGAATTAAATTATTTCCTGCCTTAAATGTATTCAATAGAGATGAGGACTAATAATGGCGCGAAATATTCATCCGAAGGCGATTGATAATTTTTATAAAAAAACACCGGTTTTAACGACGAATAAAGATGTTTTGACCCGATGGCCTCGAGAAGATCTGAAAGGAAATTACAAGGTTGTGCCGAAGTATTATATTCTTAGTATCCAATTGATGGATTTAGGTATTTACCTGCATGTGATGTCATTTTAAATACCATCAAAGAGGAAGTGGCAGAGAATTTCGCCTTTCAGTTAGGTGCCCCCAGTTATCTATGTGGAATTTAAAGAATGAATCATGTGATTACATTCAGTCTCTATATTGGATATTTCTTTTTCATATTCAATTATGATTTGCAAGAAGGTAAAATAATAAGTACTGTTTCTTTTCAACCGTTACTACTTGGTAGTTGATCATAATGAAACTGAAGTTTGTAGAATTACTATTACTCCAGTCAACATAGACATTTAACTTGGCCAAAATTCTCAAAGAGCTGAAAATTGTTATAGACGTTAAATAAACCATTGCAAATGAAATGTCGGAAATCCCCTTCGAGCCTACTTCTGCAAAAATAATTTATTCAAGGTCAAGGGTAAAAAATTCAGGGTTTTTCTATTTTTCTCTGAAACAGTAAGTTTTATCGTAAAAATAGGTCAGACAAAAGTGTTAGATCATACAATTCCCTTCAAAAATTATTCTAGTCATCAAAGTGTGTTTATTAAATGAAGACGTGTTGAACGTTATCGCCAGAGCATTTAAGTATTGTGAACACGACAGTTATAAACCACCGACTCCACGTATAACAACCTGGATTGATCGAGCTAATTGCTGTAAAGACAGAAATCGCCCGGAGTATTTATTCGTGTTAGAATATTTCGCAAAATATTTCTACCGTTCATAATTCGGAAGGATCTAATGAAAATTTTGCAAAAATATATTTCTTATCTGTCCAACTAATAAATGGACGTTATAATGAACACCCAACAATAAGGTGATACTCAATTTCATATATTATCATCAAGTGATGCGAAGTTTTTGGGATTCGGCGAAAACAATTCTTGGCAGACAGTCAGAAGAAAAACAGTCAAAAATAGAAAAGATAGTTCAAAAACCACGGCTCCAATTACAGTTAACAACAGATTCCAATGAGAGTAATGAAAATCTCAGACAAATTTTAAGAACAGTGAAAAAACAAAACATCTGAACCACCGCCAATATTTGTTTATGGGAGTAATTAACTATGGTGAAATGGTCAAAAAAAATCAATACTGCAGTGCAAGCTGGGAAATATGTTACAAAGTGTCTTCCTGACAACACAATTAAAATAAACTGTGACTTGCCAGATACCTACAGAACCTTGATCAACCATATGCGAGATAACAATGTGATACATCAAACCTATCAACCAAAAGATGAAAGAGCATTTAGAATTGTGCTAAAATGTATTCACCGATACAGATGAAATCAAGCAAGAATTAAGGCAAAACGGACATAAAGTAAGGAACATCATGAACTGCAGGTACCTGGTGAACAAATAACCTCTGAACATTTTCTTTGTCGGCTTAGAACTAGCATAAAATAATAAAGAAGTAAAAGAATAAAAAATCTTCAAAATAGGGGTCAATCAAGATCGAACCACCCAGAAAAGCAAAAATGATCAAACGATGCCAACAATATGAGCACTCCAGGACCTATTGTAACAGACCTTTTGTCTGCGTCAAATGTGGAAGCGAACATTATGCACTTAGCTACAAAAAAAATAAAGAAACAGCAGCAACATGTGCTCTATGTGAGGGTGCCCATCCTGCTAACTACAGAGGATGCGAATTTGATCACAAACTGCTAAAATCAAACAATTGCTTGAATATTCCATCATAATACTAATGCAAATACCAGTTCACCAGTTAATTCTTTGAATGGAATACAATATATAGAACATCCACAACAACAGCCACAAAGCACCATAACAATGCATCCCATAACATGCTCACCACACTTGCAACAAAAATTCAATAACTTCATAAAAATCGCGGAATGGAATTCCAATGGTCTTCTGCAACATAAAAACGTTGAAAAGTTGAATATTTTTTCCATGGGAACTTCGTAGATATCCTCCTGATAAGTGAAACCCATTTTACACAGAAATCACACTCTAACATACCGAATTACATCACATGTTGCACAAACCACCCAGATAAAAGAGCTCATGGTGGCACAGCTGTTATCAAGAATACCATAAACCATGTGGAGATGGCAAAATATGAAGAGGATAACTTGCAAGCTACAGTGATAAAAATCAAAACTCTATGATCTGACTGCAATCTATTTCCTCCCAAGACATAATATCAAAAAAGAAAATTTCAGAGATTTCTTTCAAACTCTAGGACCTGAATTTGTTGTTGGAGGTGACTATAACAGTAAGCACACTATATTCGGATCAAGGCTCACAACAACAAAAGGCAGAGAACTAGCAGAGCTGATACAATAATTCAACTACTTTTTCTTGTCAATAGGAAGACCTACCTACTTTCCAACAGACTCTAACAAAATTTCTGATCTGTTGGACTTTTTCATAATAAATGGTGTATCTACCTTCTATATGGATATTGTCCCAAGCTAAGATCTATCCTTTCATGGGTACCGACCGTCCGGGTGAACGTAGTGAGCTGAAAATGCTAATTTGCGAACGAAAAGATCTAGAGACTCATTCTTGGGATGCTGAACAGAAGCTTTCTTACCAGCGTTTTGGTAGTCTTCCTAGAGTCTCACGCTGTTGGGCTTTTCCGTTTTTTCTACTTTGGGTAGTCGGTTGTCGGGCATCCCATCCATGTGGTTTTTCCACTGTCTTCGCCTTGTTCTGGCCCACCTTACCACGTCTTGGAATCAACAGATCCCTCTAATTTCCTCATTTCTTTTATGGTCGTTTAAAATATTTATATTTATCAGTATTTGCATCTCTGTTGTTCTTAATAGTGTTTTGGTTTGGGCATTTTCGGGTCTTCTATGACGGGTCTAACACACGTTTTGTATATTCTGACTTTGCTAGATTGTTCTCCCACATTATGTCGCGAAGTTACCCTGACAACAAGGTAGCTTTTGTTGTTTGGCTCTGCACCTCTTCTTTTAGACTTTTGCTACTTGTTATTTTGGAGCCAAGGTATGTGCATGTCATTAACTTGCTCTATACTCTTGTTATACACTGCCAGCTTGCATCTTTTCGGTTCTCTAGATATAGAGAGGCGTTAGGTTTTTGGGTGGACACAAACAATCATGTTGAAACGTTCAGCCAATCGTTCTAAATCATGGAGAAAAGTCTCTGAAGGTCATCTTCAATTTCAGAAATTATCACTGTGTTATCCATATAGCACAAAATTAATATTATATTTTATATATAAATATATAGCTTTGGACCCCCATCAGTCAAGATGAAGGATCCGAAAACATCTTTTATAAGTAGACCATCACCTTACTGGATTGGTATAATTCAGGCAGTAAAGGGTTGTATTTGATGTTTGATCATTTAACAATTTAATATCAAGGTGTATTTCCGACTTTAGAGCAGTACATTGAAGAATATACAATAGCTATTGGATAATTAATTTAGTTCTTGATTATTATGCAAATTTATGTGAACAGATATATGGGATCTTTTTTTTTATTATTTGCTTACTGATCATTTTTAATAGACCGTCTGATTTAAAGTAATCATCACATACATTCTGTCAAGAAAGTACCGGGAATTATCGATTTAAATCTGGCGGGGCAATGAGGCAGGTAAATTTTTTTTTCCTAGGTTGGTACCACTGTCCTTAATTACTATGCCAAGCTTGAGCGGGATCTGTCAACTAGTGTGTTTGCAACAGCTGATTAAGTCAGTCGATGTCAGAGTGCGTGCCGATTTTTACTATGGGTGATTACGTTGAGCAAAGAATTTGTTTAAAGTTTTGTGTTGCAAATGAATTTTCGTGTGCCGATGCATTGAAAATGTTGCAAAAGGCCTTTGGTGATAATGCTCTATCGAAAACTCGTGCATATCAGTGGTACAGAGCCTTCAAGGACGGTCGTGAAGTGGTCGACCATCGACGGCTTCGATCGAAGATAACGTCGATAAAATTAAGGAAAGGGTGCTGGAAAACCGTCGTACCAGCTTGAGAGAGATAGCACTTGATCTTAAGATATCCCACGAGTCCGCACGTACGATTTTGATTGATATTTTGGGCATGAGAAAGGTGGCCGCACGACTCGTACCGAAAGACCTGAATTTTCTTCAAAAACGTCATCGCGAACAGGTTGCTTCAGACATGCTGGATCGCTGTAATTCGGATTCTACATTCATGGAACGCATTATAACTGGTGATGAGACCTGGGTCTACGAGTACGATATGCAAACAAGCCAGCAATCATCGGAATGGGTGGCAAAAAATGAGCCGAAACCGAAAAAACCACGCCAAAGCCGCTCGAAAATGAAGGTGATGCTCATTGTTTTCTTCGATATCCGTGGCGTGGTGCACTACGAATTCGTTCCAGAGGGTCAGACGGTAAACAAGGAGTATTACCTAGGCGTTATGAAACGTTTGCGTGAGCGTATCCGTAAGAAGCGGCCAAATTTGTGGGCGAACAACTCATGAATTTTGCATGACGATAACGCGCCTTCTTACCGAGCTACGATTGTGACTGACTTTCTCGCCAAAAACTCAACAAACGTGCTTCAGCAACCACCGTATTCGCCGGATTTGGCTCCCTGCGACTTTTTCCTCTTCCCAAAACTAAAATTGCCCCTTCGTGGCACCCGTTTTGAGTCGATTGAAGCCATAAAACAAAATTCGGCGCGAGAGCTAAAGTCCATCCCGGAAAGCGCCTATAAAAAATGTTTCGATAATTGGAAGTGCCGTTGGCATAGATGTATTGGAGCAAATGGAGCCTATTTTGAAGGCGACCCAATAAATTTTGACGATTAAATGTAAAAATGTTGTTTTAATTGAAAATTCCCGGTACTTTCTTGACAGAGTAGTATTATAGCCTAGCCTGCGATAGTGAACCTACTTTAAAAAGCATACAATCATTCCCTCTTCCCCTTTTAGTGACCATACAGTTTGTAACAATTTAATAAATCATTCAGGTGACTATATCTCCTCCTTTAAATTATAAATCTCCCACATCTTGAGTTCAGTATATTATCTTGACATCCTGCTCAAAGAAGATGTAACCAGCTAGCCGGTGATACTGGAAACTCTAAAACTGTATGTGATACCCCAATCAATTGTAGTGAAGTGGAGCGTTGTCCTTCCCTCTTTCAGACAATCCCTTCCAACCAATAAATAAATAGCGGTTTATTTTGATTCACCCTCGTATAATACCATTCATTTTATCTCACTCGTTGGTTTCAACTTAGTTGAATTTTCATTTTTCGTGATATTGAAAACAAAACTTTTAACGGAAATATTTCCGCAGCCCACAGACTGATTTTATCCGCTAACGAACTATGGATCTTCCACTTTAAACTTAAAATCCATCATGAATATTTCAAGTTCATAACATTTGTTTCCCAACATTGTAAAATGTTATCTGTGATCAAATAGGACCCACCAGTCGCTACGTTAAAACGTTCGATTTTAAAAGGAACAAATTTTAAAAACGTTTCACAACATTGCGAAATGAAACGATTCCGGTCTAAGTTATTTTTTAAGAAAGTTATCCTAGCAAACATACTAATAGATGGAAATTCACTAGAAATACTAATACCATCCACTACTACTATATTAACGATATCAATATTGTTGAAGTGACTAATATTTGTGATTTGTGTAATTTTTGATCAACACATGAACATTGTGAATTTCTCCAATAAAGTTTAAGGCTTCCTGTTTCGCAATAAGCGCCATTTCAATAAGCAGGAAACTCTTCTTTTCCTTAATTATTCCTTCGTTAGCAATAAGTTGAATTTTGCTTCTCTCATATGGAATCCCAGGTGTGAAGACCACATTAAACGTTTAGAAAGAGTACAGAATAGATTTATAAGATTCTTAGCTTATAAAGGCAGAGTGAACATACGAAATCGTGATTATACAGAGATTGGGAGGAAACTTAATATGTTAAGTAAAGTAATGTAAACGGTCTTTCAATGGGATCGCCATTTTTAAATTTACATTACTCACTCGTGGCAACCATTGTTTATTTGTGACATTGACAGTTGTACTTGTCAATGTCTACCATTTAATCATGGAAAGGTACACACTCCAACAACGTTTACAAATAAGCCAAATTTATTATGAAAAATCTCGATCTGGTATTTTAAGTTTACTTGCTTTAACTCCAATTTTTGGTCGTTATAATCGTCCGGATGCAAGAAGTGTTCCTTGGAACAGCTTCGAACCAAAAGATGACGGACCTAGCGGTAGGTCTGGATAGAGTCAAAACATTTGCACAAAATTGGTCTGGCTGAAGACGATGAATGCAGACTGTGTCTTGAGGATACTGAAACAGCCATGCACATCGTCTAAGAGTGTCCAGCAGTGAGTCGCATCAGATTCGAGGTGTTTCGTCAGGCTTTTATAGCCCACTGCGAACTGAAAAAATTACCCCCGAACAAGATTATTGGTTTTATCCAAATACTGGATCTCGTCGGGGTAATGTAAATTAGGAGTGAACCACAATGGTCATTTTTCCTTTAATCGCCCTATTATGAGTAAATATTCTATAAAAATCTCCATGAAACCACCCTAGTCGAAGTAAAATTTTCCGCTCTTTCCAATGGTGTACACTGAATTTTGATTAAGATGATAGTTTTCAAGTAAGGCTTGTTTTAAGTGAAAAAATTGTGAAGCGTTACAAAATAGTACAATCTTGAATAAATTTACAAAATAATTGGACCATACTCTATAAAAACTTTTATGTTGCAAGTTACCTGTAGAATCGCCTTGTGAAATTAATCCAGAGATAACTTGGGCACCCGGTACACTGATGAATTTAAACCCAAATATGGGACATTCTGTATTCAAGTTGGAATTCAATCCAGATTACACACATCGTCAAAAGTTTTGGAAACCCCCCCCCCCCTATCAACTCTCAACTTGTTGAATGTAACATGACAATTTGTTGTGCGTGGAATCTTCACTATCTTATCACTTAAATGTAAACAATAAACCAGCAAAAAATGTTTCTTGTTCGGAAGAATACAGGTGTATTCGAAGCTAATCAGTTTTCAGCGAATAACGAGTTTTAATATTGAGAATATTCATCCAATTTCTCAGTATGACCGGGCAAGAATAGTAGCCTTACATCAAGAAGGTTGTCGAACCACCAGATTGCGCAACGTTTGAATATTCCACGCACTTCAGTAAGGCGCATAGTGGCCCTTTTTCTGGAAACCGGCAGTGTTGCCCGGAAACCGGTGCCTGGTCGACCCAGAGTAACATCTGTAAGGGAAGAACATTATATCACAAATTTTACTCGAAGGAATCGAACGGTATCTGCAACAGCCCTTCGAAGTCATTTTTTGAGGACCTATAGACGGGTAGTCTCAACCAGTACCATAAGGAGACGGTTGCATTATTCAAATTTAAGGGCAAGAATACCTTTAAGAGTACCTCGGCTATCACCTGGACATAGAGCTACCCGTCGGCAATGGGCAGTACACTGGCTTTTACCACAAAGGCGCAACGTACTTCTTCGGACGAGAAAGGGTTTGGAGAGGTCCAGGCAGACTAGAGCGACTCAATTTCGCCCGGGAAGTTGTGCCCTTTCAAGGCGGATCAATAATGTGATGGGGGTATAATGTTCGGTCGCCGTACCCCTCTTATTATCGTTGAACGAACAATGACTGGTGCCATCTACGTAGAAAACATCATTGAACCAATCATTGTTTCTCTGCGCAACGAATTTGGGGATAATTTCGTTTATCAGAATGATAACGCTCCACTACACCGCACACGAAGGGTCCAAAACATTCTTCAAGAGAACAATATCCAGAGAATGACTGGCCAGCAAACCCACCAGACATGAATCCAATTTAGCGCGTATGGGATTACTTAGGGAGAGCAATATCCAATCGCCAAAACCCACCTTCAACTTTTCAGGAGTTGAGTTTAGCCCTTCAAGAAGAATGGAACGATATGCCTGAAAATTTCGTTAATGACTTGATTCGTGGGATGCCTAGGCATATTGGGCAGTTGATTGAAAGAAGAGGTGGTAATACGGACTGTTAAATTTGGATTCAGTTGTGGAATAAGTATAATTAATCAAAAATAAATAATCGATAAATTTAGATATTTCTCAGTTTTCCTATTTTGTCTCATCCTGCATAAAGCAAAGAGTAACAAATAAAGATTTTCTATCAAATATATTGCAGTTGAAATAGAGGAAAATATTCATGTCTTTTCCAGAACATAGATTGTTTATTTCTTGAGAAACCTATGAGGGCCAAGACTTTTGACGATATGTGTATATAAGAACTCGAATTATTTCCATAATTATTTAAATTCAATAAATTAAAATGTTAATATGTGCAATTTAAAATATTCTCGACCCTGCACGCAAGTTCATTAACCTAATTAATATTCAATTCTGCTTTACTTACCGGAGATTTATTCTTTATTTAGATCCGGATAAATAAAATCGATGTGATTCCCCACGATCGAATTTCACCTGTATTCCGTACCACTAAGCACTGCCGTTTACCGTTTCACAGAATTGACGTTGAATACACAGCGATTAAGAACGACTATGTAACCTCCCGCTTACGGTCGTCGCAGATATATGAATTTTGTAATGTATTTTTGCCGGTCGGAGATTTTACTACTACGGGGAATCTGCTCACTATGCCAATCAATGAGTTGGTTGCACTTATAGGTAGAACGATTGGCGAAACGAAGAGTAGGCCGAGAGTCGATAAAGGTTCATATTTGCACTGTCATGGTTAGTAAGTCAACAAATTGTTATTGTTGAGATAAGTGATGAGGTGGAGATGAAAGAGTTTAGGTTGATCGACGAATTAATGTGATTCTTCGGATTGTGCAACAGCTCTAATCACAATAAACTTTTATGAAACCGTCCGAAGGAAGTGACGAACTGATAGTAATGAATGAATTTCTATCAGCTGCTGCATTATGCCTAATTATTGTTAACCTTGCAATTCGGGCAGAGATGGAAGAGCGACATATTATTTATTAATAATTATTTTTCAATCGTTATTGAATGATATTTCTGAAATACCAACTATGGAGTCCGCTAGTGTTACACAGAAGCATTTGTTAACTTCATTTGCAGTAATTATTTGGTTCGTGAAAAATTATTGCATCATTTGGCGTAATTTTGATTTAAACAGGTTCAAGAAGTAACATCATAGATTTTATTTATTGTATTGTGGGAGTACAACTGTTTCAGTAAACAATAGAATACAGGGTGACAAGAAAAACCTCGGACAAACTTTTTTTCATTTAACTTTATTAGACAAAAGAAATTCAACTAAACAACAACGAATAATAGTAACATAAACATTTGGTAATAATATATTTAAGCGGTTTCGAAGAGGCTACTTTTGGCGGCGATACATAGCTTCAGACGCTTCTTGAAATTTTCGGCAATGGGCCATAGCTCTTCGGACGTTAATCGGTCCCATCCCCGGCGCAGGAATTGCTTCAGCGACTCCAAACTTTTGTGGCGTTTAGCACACGACTTGAGCTCCAAAATCGACCACACGCTGTAGCCCATTGGGTTGAGAACCGGCCAGTAGGGCGACCATTCTGCAGATGTGATGAAACCCGGTCCAATGCGTGTCACCGAAGTGCTGCTGGGCCCAATGAAGCACTACGACCTCGAGAATGTCGCAGCGGTAGACTTCTTGATTGATTTTGACCCCTTGATCCACGAAAACCAAGGGTGTTTTGCCGCGCTGGCGCAAATACCGCCCCAGACCATGACGGATTGCAGATTTTGACGGTGCCACCAGGAGCCTCTGCGGACCAGGCTCTGTCGTTTTGGTAGTTGTGGGATTATTCTACGATGAAAAGCTTCTCGTCTGTGAAGAGAATGCGCTCCCATTGCTGACCGGCGGCGAGACGAAGGAGTTGGCGGCACCTTTGCAGTCGTACGCGCTTGTTTTCATCCGTGAGGAGATGAACTTTTCGGAGCTTGTATGGCTTGAGGTTGAGCTCCTATTTGGACATTTGACGAATGGATTCACGGTTGATACCGGTCTCACGGGCTATTTCTCTGATGGAGACCCTCAGATTTCGATTGACTCGCTTCTTGACGATGTTGCGATTGCTAGTCGTATTGACACGTGAATTCTTCCAGGTAATTATATTGGCACGCGAGCATAACTTTTATCCAAGTGACTACTCAGCAGTCTCCACAGTCCACCCCAAGAGGTAGAAAGTGTGATAAGGATTACGCCATATTATCGCGCGAAGCGAGAACCTCTCCGAAGAGATGAACCCACCAGCTTCCAGTTTGGGCCCCGACTCGAAAGCCAGAACCGTCTGACTAGTAGCAGCGAAGCACTATTCAACCTCTACTGGCTCTGTAGGTCAGTACCCGAGTTGGTTTGAGACGCAACTCACCCGCCGGAAGGAATTCTTTTCCATCCATCCGAACGCAGTCCCATGAATTAAAGATAATATCAAGATTGATGACTACTATTGATCTTGGTACTAGCACCGTCTAACGGCTTGTACGTCCTGACTCACCGAACCTATGTGAAGTCATTTGATTGATCCTGATTGATACAAGGACCAATGAATTGACATAAAAATAAAGGGTTTTCCAAGAAGAGGTTTCATTTTGAATAACCCGCTACACTCTTGAATGTTTGAACTGACAAGGACACTTATTTTCTCCTTGAATCATTGGAGGTGTCTCCTCCTTAAATTAGTTCCCTCTATGTATGTTTATTACTCCATGGATGTTCAAAACTTCGGCCGACATTATTTTTAAAATTTTATTGCGCAGCTCTTTTACTTCTTAACCTACCTAAGTTATTTCTTTATGGTATCACAATATTTTTTTCATCGATAAAATGAATCCTTGTATTATATGAGTAATTTGATTTGATTTCTGCAATAAAATATGTATATCGTCTGTAAAATATTTATCCATATAAGTTTGCTTGTTTGCATATTTCATTGAAGTTTTTTGTGAAAATTCAAGTGAAAAAATGATGAAGGAATCTCTGCAACAGAAAAATTACCTTTCGTAAAAATATATGATCAGCTTGAAGCTCAACAAATTCTGTAGTTGTGAAATGATAAATCCCATATCAAATATAAACAGACTTTATTTACTTGGGAATTATGATAGTTTGTTCAAAAGTGATGAATATTTCTAACGAAATAGAATTTTTTCTCTCTTAATCATGATCCTCATGGAAAAAACATCGAAGAAGGTTTTTGTTGAAGGACTGATTATTAAATATTTGTATATCGCTCTGTATTCTTAAATTCTAGGATCACACTATCATCTCAAAACATTCTAATTAAGAATTAATAACGAACAACCTTGAATGAAATGAATCAAATAGAATATCTTTCAAGGGTCAGTATTTAGACCATTATGATTCAATCATTACTGCACTACATCCAACAATATCAAATACGGGTGTCGATCAATAATTTCCGTCTAAAGAGGCAAGACAATTTATTAGATTCGCTTAAGAAATATTAGTTTCTTGAGTTCCAAAGGTACTATTAGCGATAGTAACCATGTGTTAGTGGCATTAAAATAGAGCTTTCATTTTTCTACATATTTATTATTGAAAAACATTCAATATATTTTCAAATACATTAAAGTATTGGGAATACAAATTTATTCGGTCCTTTTTCAAAAGATTGCTCTGGAAACATTAAATTTTTAAATCGTAACAAACAGATGACAGATTGGACATTTGCCGATAACATCCAGTTGAAATTCTTCTGAGTTTCATACCAAACGTTTTTTGTTTATCCATTTTAAATCGTAAAACACACTTGAGATGAACTGACAAAATGCAGCATTTTTAACAAGCTAAACTATAGATGACACTCAAACTCGACAAAAAGCGACAAAAATAATTTCGACAATCCCTTTAAGTCATCATTTTAAATGATAAATTCCCGGTGGTTTCTCGAAATAATGTATTTCCATACTTAGTCGGCGAATTTCGCCCATTCGCTAACTTATTGTACAAATATTAAGTCTTTATTATTTCCTTCGAAAGTAATCATACTTAGAAATGAACGCTTGGTGATTGGATCAAATGTAACCTATAAATTAATAATTCGTCTATAGATGTGGCCTCACCGAATTGTTTACGCAATTACTTAATCGAAACGCCAGCTGTGTAGCAAGTCTTATTGAAAATAAGTATCATCTTAATCAATTTCTTAAATTTATTATATCATTTTGCCTTCAATATTCATAGTTCACGCAACTTTCTTGCTTACTTTTTAAGAAATATAGTCTGGGGATGGGACCGCGCCTTAATCGGGATGTAATGGAACCTTGTCGATCACTTGAGGATTTAACTCGTAGTAATAACCGAAAAATTTGTTTATTACGTAGCCGTTCAACCAAAAATTAAATACTCAATAGATATTTTGAAGACAGCAATAGCCCAGCCATAAAAATCCTAAAATCTGTAGATGCTGTTTCGAAACACGTACATTACGAACCCTTACAAAGAACTAGTTGGTTGAGATGCAGTCACCACGTTATTTTTTCGTGCTTGTAATTAAACATATTAGTCTACTCGAGAGGTTATCCTTGATCAAAAATGACTTTCCCTTACACTACCACTTTCAAGATATCGATTCCAGAGGCGAGAAATAACGCTTTGAATAGTCCCCAAAGCAGTCAACATCAACTCGACCCTTACTCACGAGTAACATACAGTTGTGTACTAAATGACGTCTTGGTATGTTTTCTATAATGGTTTGTCAACACTCCCGTTACAGAACACAGCTAAATATCTATCTCATTTGTTTTATTTTCCATTCAACTCATATTTTCATAAGTACCTCAGAAAGATTAACGCAAGACAATAAAAATATTTCATATATATTTGACAGCTACCTACTCAATTTTATCAACAAATTATAACGTCTGTGAATTTATTTGGCAAGAGTCTGAGCAGTTTTAATTCTTTGTAATCAAAATAACAATTTTAGGAGGAAATATCAAGACACAAAAAAGTGGCTTATATTGGGTTGTTCGGAAAGTAATTTCGTTTTTTTTTTTGGGAGGGGGGGAAATGAAAGGCAATTTTCTTATAATAAATAAATTTTTTATCAAATTTTATATAAGCCATTCTGGTCCTTTTGCCATCTTTCTGTTAGTAGCATAATTCCACGCTCATAAAATTTTTGGTCTTTGCTGGCAAAAACTGATTCAGGTGATTTTTGACCTCTTCATTTGAAGTAAAGGTTTTACCGTCCAAAAAATTTTGCAATGACCGGAACAAAGAATAATCCGAAGGCTCCAGATCTGGAGAATATGGTAGGTGTGACAGTGTATCCCATTCAAGCTGTAAAATCTTTTGGCGGGTGACCAAACTGGTATGAGGTCTCGCATTATCTTGGTGGAACACTACACCTTTTCTGTTGATTAATTCTGTTGAAGTGCATTATTCAGTTTGTCCAGCTGATGAAGTAGACTTCCGAATTAATTGTAGTGTTATACGCTGAAAGATCAAAAAAAAAAACAATTCCTTTGAAATCCCACCAAACAAATAGCATCATCACCTTTTTTGATGAAATGAATTGATTGAACTTTTTCAAACACAAGCCTTGCTACGTCAGCTCTCAAAACATGTAATGATTGTGCGGCTTAAGTGTGAAGTTGGCTTCGAAAAAATACAATTAAATCCTCTGTCGGGTAAAAACCAAATTACTTTCTGAACAACCTTGTGGAATTTAACTTCTTGAATCAATTTTTCAATTTGAAAAATGTTAAAGCATCAAAAAGTTCTGTTGCAAAATATCGTACAAGTAGGAGATATTCATTAAAAACAAAATGTTTCTTCCATTTTCAAAAGGCCGTAACTTGGAATAAAAAATTATATGAAAGACCCTCATTAATTTCTGCTAAAGAGCCATCTCTTAAAACGTTCGCATCAATTTTGAAACCTTGTATATGAAACACTGCTCAACTCTGAGATTCATATTGTTATTTCCAAGTATTTGTAATATCCCAAAATTTCTGGCACGTGTATTTGCGCCATTATACTTCTTTTCGGTCAATGATACTTCTTCCTCCTAATCTGTTGGGAGATGTAACAATACTGAAAGTCAGATAGACCTCGTTTAAATCTGGTTCACTTCTATATTATTTTTTTTTTCAGGTTTCTGTGTGAAGACAAAAGATTCCTTAGGGGATAAGTTCTTCCTGAATATTTGTCACAGTGACAAGATGCCAGCACCTCCCTTGGATGTAACAAACCTAAGTGCCCAAGAAGTAATTGACAATGATAATTCAGAATTTGGAGTTCCCATGAGCATAGCTGCAGTTCGTCCCGAAAAAGATACAAAGGGATCGAACTGTAGAGCCTGTGATGTTATTATTAATTCCAGATTTTTCAAAAAAATTGAAGGTGAGTTTACTTCTGCCCTCTTAACACTTCATTCAAATGGTACTCTGGGTCAAGTATACGCACAGCGAATCAAAATCCCTGACAATTACACAGAACCTCTCAAAGGAGTGAAAAACTCCATGGGTCTATTTCCGGCCACTAATGAAGAAGTTCTTGAGACAATAAAGCAGCTGAAACAGAAAAGGTCACCTGGATGTGACAATATCAGAGCAGAAACGCTGAGGAAAATATCTGATGAAATAAAGACCCCCCTAACACATTTGATAAATCGCTGCTTCGATAGAGGATATTTTCCAAAAAAGTTGAAGGTCGGAATCGTTAAGCCCCTATACAAGAATGGAAATAGATTGCAGATGGAAAACTATAGGCCAATCTCTCTAACCTCTAATATTGCAAAAATCTTGGAAAAAATATTGAAAACAAGAATATTAAAATTTTGCGAAAAAAATAACATCATTTCTCAGCATCAATATGGTTTTAGAGAGAATAAATCAACTGAGGACGCAATACATCATTTAACATCCTGCATTTATAACTCACTAGATAAGAGTAAACCATCCTTGTGCGTCTTTATTGATCTTTCTAAAGCCTTTGACACAGTCTCTCATGGAAAGCTCCTTAATAAATTGAGCAATTATGGTTTGCGTGGAAAAGTCTATGACTTGCTTGAAAGTTACCTGACAGACAGAGAGCAGAAGGTGGATATTGATGGGGAACTGAGTGAACCTTTATGTGTAACCTACGGTGTACCACAGGGCACTGTGCTCGGACCACTTTTGTTTGTGCTCTATATAAATAGTTTACTCGATGTCAGGGTGAGGGGTAAAATTCTTGGTTTTGCGGACGATACTGCACTTTTTTGTGAATCCGATTCGTGGGATTCTTTGAAATCGGAGGCAGAGGATGACTTCAGAATTTTAATGGAGTGGTTCAGTTACAACACATTGACACTAAACCTAGAAAAAACGAAATATCTGCCCTTTACTTCCTACTGCAGTGGATTACCGTGCATGGGGCCCCTTGAGATCACACCTGGTTCAGTTATCCCAGAAGCGGACTCGGTTAGGTATTTGGGTGTAACAATTGACCGACATTTGAGGTGGGACTTGCACATAAAAAATTTGGTCAATAAACTAAGAGGAGTTTTATACAAACTTAAATTTCTCAAAGATTATCTTGACGTGAGACACCTCAGAATGCTCTATTTTGCGTTAGTGCAGTCCCAGCTGAATTATGGAATCATAGGTTGGGGTGGTGCTACGGATAACCATCTGAAAGACTTGGTTGTAATTCAGAAATGGATTCTTCGAGTCATCTATAGTAGACCTCTCACTTTCTCTGGTGAAAAACTATTCAAGGAGGCTGAAATACTGGATATTAGACAACTCTTCTGTATGCACATGCTGATTAATATCAAGAAATCCAAAATGGCTTCCAATCCCGTCACACATTGTTACAATACACGAAATAGGGTAAATGCACTCAGCGTCCCTCATTGTGTTAAGTCTGTGGGACAGCGTCACTGCAGCTTCCTTGCACCGAAACTCTACAGTGAACTTCCTCGTAACATTAGGAATATTAACAGCCTTAACATGTTTAAGGAAAATTTGAAAAACTGGATTCTCTCGTACGGAAGGAGAGAACTACATAATTTTGTTAATCAAACGTTCTCATTAAGATAGGATATATTTGTGTGTATTTTCTTTTTGTATATTATATTTTTCTGTAGATATTTGTTCGTCCATCGTAGGAAAAGAGTAATTTAAATAGTATTACATCACGTACAAGCTATAGCTTCTCGGAGCTGAAGCTTCTGTGATATCGTTTATTTATTCACCTTGTGTAGTGTGTACTTGTGAATGAGCTTAAAAATAATTTTTGATGTGTTATCTACTCTTAATGAATAAATATTATTAAATAATACACATATATTTTGATTTCTATTTATTCTTATGAGTGGCTCACATGACGCGTTTTGTTATATAGTAACTTCTTCTAATACTTAAAAACGAGTTGTTAACTCCAAATAAATAAATGTGTGATTTTTGTTGATACAAATTTTCCTTTTTTGTTGTAAACGAAGATCATTTCATTTTAATGGGCGCACAGATCTTGTTATCCTCATTAACGCAAGCATGACAGAGGTAAGCTCGTCCACAACGGGCAAGAATTATCAACGACCGCATGAAAATACATGGCATTAACCGAAGGGATTAGACCGCTGACTCTCCAGATCAAACTTGTATTGAACTTGTCTGGCCTGCAATGTCACACTGCTTACCTGACCCACCTCAGACAGCTCGCCAAAGCTTTAACAGACATTTGGCAAAACATTCCTCGAGCTTTCATTGATAACCTCATTGACACAATGCCAGGGTAAGAGCATTACGAAGAGCTAGAAGGAGGTCCCACCGGATATTAAACCCTGATTTCAAGGCATTTCTAACTGAAGGAATATTTTTTTAAGTCTGCATACTCCACCAGGTCAGAATATTCATTTTGTTTATTTCTCTGCTATGTTCTTGTTCTAAAGCAGGCTTGCTTATTCTTGCCATTTCAGGCAGGTTAACCTAACTTAATACATCAGTACATAAACAAAATCGCTGTTTTATTTTCCTTTATATATGTATGTAAATTATCCACTTAAATTTTTGAGCAGTGTATTAGGTGCAGAATGGTTCTACAGTATTTTGCAACATTTTTAGTTCATATAAATGTTGAGAGAGTGGCGATAAAATCAGTGATTATCTACAATAAAATATATAGAAAATGATGGCGATATAGACCTGAAGCCATAAATACATATTTTGGGCAGTTGTGCTGAAACTAATTATTTTCATTTCAGATGATAAAGATTGGAAGAACTTCCTGTTGACTATTATTTTCGAAGCTGTTAAAGAAAAATATCAGATTGATTGCATACAACAAGATAAAATAATATTATCAAACAGAAAACACATAGGGACACTTCAGACACATAAAGTCCAGGATAGAGAAATGGCACAGAAATTGGGTATCAGCCAAGAAAAGTTGAACAACCTGAGGGAGACTCCAAAAATAGAAATGCTATCATCCTCAACTTGTAAAGCCAGAGAGCCTAAATATCGTTTGTTCAAAAAGAAATTTAATCGAAGTTGTCTTATTGGTGAATTCTTTTTTCCAGATGTGGTAAGTCATATTTGAGTGTTTTATTACTTTTTTTCCTTTCAATTAACAAATTTATTGTCTTTCAATCATTGTAGTAAAACTGGATGTTAATGTCATTGAAATGGAATTTCAAAAGCACCAGCTAAAAATGTAGTAAAATTCAATACAATTTGTAATATAATGTCCATCCATATACTGAATATGTTGAATAGGGTGGGTGCTAAAGGAATTGAAAGTGTAATTCTTGCATTACCTGGGTGACAGATCATTTTTTTCTAAGCATATGTGGCCGTTTGTTTGAAATTGTCTCGTTCAATCGATTCAGTAGCGATCACTATTGGCTGTCTTGTTCTTTTAAGGTAGTCGATAAATAAAATACGGACACCATAACCTTGCCAGCAGTATGTCTTTTGGCCGCTTTGGACAAAATTCGCTGGTTGCTGTTCATTCAGCTGACAATGTTCTTGATTCAGACTATAGTAAGGTATCCACGTTTCATCCAGTGTCACATTTGAAAGCAAAAAATCCTGTTTATTCCTCTTAAATAATTTTAAACGCAACATCCACTTTAATATTTCTCATAGATAAGTATTCATGCAGTATAATAATAATAACAATAATATTTATTTCCAAAATCATTATCACACAGGTGGACAATAAAGTGGAAACATGTCAAAATAAATCAATACAAAAATCAGAAGAACACAGTCATTCATATTCTAAGACAGAAGTCTTTAAATTCTGCAAAAGAGTATGGTTCACAATTTGATATAAACAGAAAAACACCCTTACGTAATCGATTGTAATCTGAAATGTCCCGAATATCTTTCGGTAGGAGATTATGCTATTTAATAGTCATATAAAGTGTGCTTTTTTCAGTATAGGAATACTTATGGATCGGGAAAAAGTATTCTTGAACTCTTCTGGTGAAATTGTTATTTTTATAACTCTCAAAGTAATAATGATATTTTCGCAAAAATAGCAAAACTCTGTAGAAATAAAGACCTACAAGAGTTAAAATATTATTAGCCTTAAAGTAGTTCCTACAAGATGACCTAAATTTCAAATTGAACCTAGTCCTGATTACTAATTTTTGTGTTACAAAAATATGTTCTACTGATGAACTGGAACCCCAAAATACAATGCCATAAGATAGAAATGACCTAAAATTTGCAAAACAGATGGTTTTCATTGTGGTTATATCACCTTGATATCGAATAGCCTTCAATGAGTAAACTACCGAATTTAACCTTGATATCAGGGTTGTTCCCAGTTTAGATGTTTGTCTACTGTGATTCCCAAAAGTCTTGTGCTTAAGCTTGTTGGTATTCGCTGGTTCCCAAAGTTAATGCACACTGGAAAACTAACATTCGTCCTGATGCTGGAAAAAACATGATGTTTGTTTTATCAGAATTAAGAGTTAGTGAATTGCAGATGCCCCATTCACTGACGTTCGATAAAGCAGTTGTTAAGCCAACAGTCACAGATTCTAGATCTTGGGAAGACACTATTATATTAGTATCATCAGCAAAAGTGTAAGAACTCATTTCCAATGCTGGTGATACCGTTTCTTGAAATGTATCAGGCTCACCTTCCAAAGCCTCTGGGAGATCGTCATCATAGACAACGAATAAAATTGGTCCTAAATTAGTGCCTTGTGGTACTCCAGAAGTTATAGTAATTTCCGTTGAGGAATATTTTTCCTCAATCACATTCAATACTACTATTTGTTTTCTGTCCTTCAAGTAATCTTGTACAAGCTTGAGTGGTACATCTAATACCTTCCATTTCAAGTTTCTGCAAAAGAACTTTGTGATCGACGTAATCGAACGCTTTGGAAAGATCCACATACAACCCCGCTGGTATTTTATCTTCTTCAAGGCAAGAATATATTTTGTGTGAATTCGAATAATGCCGTTTCAGTGCTTTTGCCCCTCATGTAGCCGTGCTGATTAGTAGATAGAATTTTGAATTTCTGAAAGAATGTTACTTAACGGTTAACAAGAATTTTCTGAAAAATTTTTGCAAAAGATGTGATTAAACTGTTCCTGTGATATCTTAAGAATGTCAGCTACTTCCTGGATCTTACTTCACAGTTTGCCAACACTATTTTGTGGACTCTTTTTATGTTTTCCATTGTAACCTCCTCTTTTGGTCAACCAGAGCATGATTCATTATCGGCGTGTTCATATGACCACGTTTAAATTTAGCAAACCAGTCAATACTGGTCGATTTTCTTGGTACAGAAAATTTATCAAGCCAAGCTTTCCTATCAACAGTGATGAATATACGAAATTCTCTTTTTTCATTATTTTGTAAATCACTAAAGTTGTTTCACTGAAGCCACTGTTACTCTTGAATCAAACATGAGGATCGTCAGAAAATGTTTAAAGCTTAGTACTTTCTAAGAAAAATATTAATTTTGTATTCAGGGCGCCATTTGTGTGTTTGACGAAAACTTATCAATCAACATAATATTGTGTCTAAAATTTTGAAATATTATGGTTATCCTTTACATGTCAAGCTAATATTCAGAGATGACCAATTCTCAGAACTTAATATTAACATGTAGATATAACATGGGGTATATTTGAAATTCTTGTACAATGAGTATAAAAGTTTTTTCTTTTTCAGATTTCTGCCAATGAACTTAAAGTAGATGTGGGAGAAGACAGAATTATTATTGAATGCGATCCGAAAAACTACTTATTAGATATATTTGTCCCAGTTATTTTAAGACCAGATTCTTCGAGTTCAATGTTTGATAAAGCTACAAAGGTCAGGATAAAAAAATAGATTTTGAATAATTAAACAGTTTTTAATTTTTCAGGTGCTCACTATTACGATGCCGTTGGTTGGAGGATAAGTACACTAAATCAAATATGTTACTTTGTAATAAGAAAATTAATATGAATCTTAAACTGCAGGATGTAATAATAATAAAAACTAAATTAAAATTAAAATCATATATGTAAACAGCCACATTATGCAATAATCCTTCATTAATCCCGATTCAATATCACTCTCATTGATTGATACTTAGTTTTTACTCTTTCCATTGTCTATAATCTAAAAATGAGTTAGAAAAATAAGAGAAAAACATTTACCAATATAAATATAAAAAATATCAACCTCCAATACGAGTTAGCTATATCGCTACTCAAAGAAATATTGTTAAATATAATTCTCTTACCTTTCCAACCAGTAGCTCACCAATTATTCTAAGATAAATTTAAATGAAACACTTTAAAGCATTGGAATGTTGAATAAATACTACATATTGACTACTATTATTCAGATTCTTCTTTTTATCACAGAATATCTGATTCCAGAAGTAAAATGGGAATAATACAACAATGTTGTCAGGTTTGCACATTCACTTTAATTTAATTGAACTTCTATGGAGACCAGTATTTTGGTGGTTTTTCTTTACTGAATTAAAATAGCTCTTGTTGGAAGATATATAACATGTCCCCAAATTGGCTGTTATTCATAATAAATTGCTATAACAAGAATGATGCTACTTCATTTAATTTAATTTAAATACACATTAGAAATTAATTTGATTGTTAATGCCAAAGTAAGTTGATTATTTTGATTTTGGAAGTAATTGCCTGAATTTCTGTATAACTGAATGTAGACAAAACCTAAAACAAAAAATTTCAAAGAAAATGGAGGATTGGGATAAATATTAAGAAAAAGAATACAACATTGTTGTAAAATAGTCAAAAATGTTAGAATATATCCTGAAACAGAAATATTTATTATAGACTGAAATGAAAAAATTCTCAAACAAATAAAAATAATATGAAAGTAGTTGGAATATATTCCGGAACAGAAAGAATAATTTTTATGTATTGAATATGAAACCAGAAAAATATTAAAAATAAGTATTCTGTGGAATACCTTACTGACCGAAACATCGTGAAATACACAATATAAACTTCCCTTTGATAATTTCTATGAGGGAACTTACCTCAATAAAATCTTAATTATTTATAATAACCTTCTGAGTCAATCTATAATAATCATTATTTCTGTTTCAGAATGTAATCCGAAAACTTTTCATATTATTTTTATTCAAAAAAAAATTTAAATTGTAATAAGAATAGGTTTTTTACTTGATAGAAGGATTTTTACAAAATTTGAATATCAAAACAGATTTACAAAATTTTGTCTCCTTCAAATATTTATTTATTAACAATTTATATTTGTTGGGTTTTTTATTCCTTTTGATACTATATAATGAGTTTTGATTTTATATGTCCACTAAATTTAAGCAGTGCTTATAAGACATTAATTCAATTCTAAGTTTTTGAATAAAATTTTTTTAAGTTAAAATTTTTAGGAGTTTAGAACAAATCTGTTTTGAAATTTAAATTTTATAATATTTTCTGTTTCAGGATATATTTCAACATTTTTGCCTTTTTTACAAAAATTTTGTTTCTATCCTGATCCACCATATTCTTTGAAGTTTTTTATTTTAGGTTTTGTCCACATTAGGGTTTATCGTGTACAGAAACTGAGGCACTGAATGTCCATATTAGATATATTAGAAGTCTAAACTCTGGAAGAATTTAAAGTCAAAAACTGCTTCATTCCTGAACTCGTGACACTTTGAGGTTTTATAGATCAAATGATCGTCAGAAAATTTAGACTTTTTTCAGTAAAATTATAGGTATTTCTAGAGGAAATGAGAGAAAACTTAGATATGATTTGACAACTATATGAATATGGGGAATTGAGTTGAAGATGGAAAATTTTTCAACTTGACAACATCATAATATGCATTCAATCATTCATTCAATTCACATGGAACACATTGATTTATTAATACATATGATATGGTTACCAGTAGCTCTCTATTCCCTGTAACAACAAATTTCAGTCCTAACACAGAATCTAACAAAAATTGATTTTGCAAAACTACAAGAATACAATCATTAATCAGATTAATTTAACATATCATAAATACATCCAACTAGTCACCGTAAACAAGGAAATAAACTGCAGGAGTACACACAACACTTCCCCTTTCTTTTCAAACACAAAGATATGTTTACAGCAAATAAGTGGTTATCAAATATTCTAAACTAAGTGGCTGCTGGATTTCCACTGAATGTGTGTGGTGTATGAGATACCCATTTTATATGAAGAGAGGCTCAAAAAAACAGAATTATAGTTCTCCTGCTAATGAGATTAGTAGAAGCCTTTACGAAGCAACTGTGCAGACAGCGTCTATTTGTAAGTCAACATTTGAGTATAGTGTTGTCTCTTTTGTTGTGTTCTGTTCGCAAAGTCATTACGGAAAATCAGAAAGAACAATGAGTGTGTTTGAAAGTTCGTTTCCCATTTAAAAAATCGACAATGGAAGCTTCTACAAGCTTTTAAGGAAGATGTTATGAGCCTCGTAGAAGTTTTGGAGTGGTTTAGGCTCTTTAAACCTAATGAGATGAGAGTTTTAAGACTTCTGCGAGAGGATGTGTGGAGAAAACGCCCAACTTTGACGAACGGGTTGATCAAATAGTGAGTATAACCACATAGAATTTAATATCCCGTGTCAACAGGAATAACACCTCAGGCTAGCATTAAAGTAGAAATGTTGAGAGCTGTTTTTTTATTCCACTATATGTGTATGAATATATTGCAGTTGTATTACAGGCCAAACAGTCGTTAATTTTTAATTGTTTTACATCCAGAAGCAACCTATTGTTTCTGCTATATCCCATTAATTTTTCACATGAAAATACTGGAAAATACTTTGTAACACATAAGATAAGCTTATGTTGAAATTAAATACCTAAAGATATATTAGTTTAAAGATTAACATTGCACAAAGCTGTAACATAAAATAGCTTTAAATATTCTTGGAAGATACTAGCCGATAATCCATAATGAATTAATTAGATAAAATATACATGAAATTTCCACAATTCATTGTTTCGGCACACAGTACCTTCGCCTGTCTAATGAAAACATGGTGTACCAATATACTGCCCTTCTATCAAAAATTGGGAAAATTCAATGCATATTGATAACTTAAAATTACTGAGTATGATTTTTCAACTGAATAAATATTCTAAAAAATTTTTTGGAATTAGCATATTAAATAAATAATATATATATATACAATTAAAAAATCTAATTAATCCAATTTCTTTTCTTTTTCATAATACATATTTTGCCTAGAACAAATTTGTGACTGATCAATTAGGTTTTTGATAAAGTAAAAAATTGGTATTTCTGTTTCATTATCAATCAAAATAAGAGTTAAAAATGAACGCCTGTTTGAATCTAACTAACAATTCGAAATATTTCTACTACAGAAATAGTTTCAGAAAATATTGTACATATAGTAAGTTTTGAGCTACAAATATGATATCTCAACTCATATCATTGATTTGAAGTTCAAGGGATTGATCAGTTCACATAAAATTAACTTCAAATATCCACAAGAATTATTTTAGCAAATATGTTGTGTGCAGAAGCATTGAACTATAATTTCAATTGAATTATTCAATAATAATTCAATTACCATGCATAAAAATCTAAACTTCCTATCAATAAATAAAAAACACCCTTCTTCAAATTTATCATTCTTGGAGTTATATGGCACATTAAAGATAGCAAAATTATTTGGTGTACTTTTAGAACCTCAATGATGAACATTATGTATAAGTTCTCAATTGGATATTTATTGAAACTTTTGGAACATTTCCACTTCAATTAAGACATCAAGGTATTTCAAATTTCTGTGAAAAAATTAGGTCGCTCTATTCTTAGGTATTTGAAAAGTTGAGGCAAACTATAAGTGATACAAAAACCTATGAAGGAGCATGTTAAATACTTGGTAGCTAGTTCGACGATTGTCTTATATTTGTTCTCTAATGAATGCTCTGATTGTTTCAAATTCGCCTCATCTTGTCTCAAAAGAGTACACATTAAACTGTAGAAAACATTTTCAGATAAAGCTTTCAATAAACCAATACATATGTAGCCAAGGATGCTCCTTAAAATGAGACACCCTATCATTATGGAAGATGGCCACATTATAGGATATGGCGGTTTTAATTCAGAAGGCGTTAATTCTCCTGTTTGGTAATTCATCCAGGATCCAGTAAGAATTCCAACACATACAGATAAAATCATTGCTGTGTCACCCCTAGAAAGTAATTTACATTTGAGTAAAAGAGATATTTAGAAAAGGCCATACATTTAATGGAAAAGTTATGGTAATAGGTGGGCTCTGAACTCGAATGTCAGATTAAGTAAATTATTGATTATGATTCCATCTTCAGCATTACCTTGAAAACCTTAATTCTACACTGTATCTCATTTATTTAACTCTTATTTATAGGTCTCAATAAAATACAGCAGGTCTATGTTAAGTCAATTATACTGCAGTGTCAAAAAAGTACTGAGAATCGTTCAATGAAACAAATTCATTATATCGGCTTTAGGAAGAGAAAAAATCAGAGAGAGCCAAATCAGGGGAATACGGCAGTTGTTCAATGAGATTTGTTGAGTATAGCGGGTTTTTTAAATGATCAATTGCCGGTACTTTTTTGACTTAATCTAAATCTGCTATTTAATGACTTTAATGAAATGATTTACTTTCATATGTTCTACCACCTGTTAAAGAAAACACACCTTTAATAATGTCCTTTAAAAGAATATTCCTAAAACTTCCAATCTGTTTTTATTAAAAAAGAATGATTAGACTATGATGTACTAAACATAGGTTTCAAAATCACCAATAGCCAACAATTATGGAAAAGATTATATAATGCATATAATTTTTTCCAACCAATATTAGAGACAAGCTTGATTGGTACCTTGTGGGGTACGTGCTTTTTCATAAAAATCAGCCATTTTTTATGATATTGATATTGTTTTCAAAGTATACAGGGTATATACAGTATTTCAAAGTTTAGAGTTTTTTTAAGAGGTAGAACTCATCAAAATAAACAATTTCAACAGAAATCAACCTTTATATGAGGGTGGATCAAATACAAATCGAACTTTTTTTTACCAGTCACTGCTCGAAATAACGCGAGTGATGCTATGCTATATGTTGGAAGGGATTGTCTAGGAGAGGGTGTAAAAGTATGAAACTAGAATTTTTTTGTAAAAATTACACATCTTTTGTTTGAAAATGATGAGAAATATTTCATGCAAAATAATCTCCATTGCTATTTATAAATTTATCCCACCTCTTCAGTAGTTTATGAAAGCCACACCAAAAAAACAGTTCTTCTTTCGAAACAAATCAGTTATTGAACCATTTTCTTACATTTTCATATGAATTGAAGTGTTGTTCAGCAAAATCATGTCCCAGTTATGCATATAGATGATAATCGGACAGAGCCAAGTGTGGAGAATGAGCAACATGCCCTAGTATTTCCCAACTGAAAGGATCAATTGTTTTCAGGACCCATTTTGCTGTGAGTGATGAGGCATTATCATGAAGCTAAATGCCTTTCTTTCCGCTTTCCATATTCTGGTTGTTTTTCATGTAATGCTCGATTTAAATCGATAATTTGCTTGTATTGTATAATATTAAAGATAAAGCATTGTTTTCTAAAACGATTTAGTCTTGCAGTGGAGGTAGATAGTTGATCTGGATTCACCCATGATTTAGGTCAGTTAAGATTCTTAAAATATATCCATATTTCATCACTGGCCATGATGAAGATGAAGAAATGACTTTCTTTCCTTCCATCGAGTGGCATTTCAGAAATGGTTTTCTTCAGTTTCTTGCCGCCTTTCATTTAGTTCATGCGAAACCCATTTTCCGACTTTCTGAATGTTTTTTATAGCTTTCAGATGAATAGGGACATCTTTCTCCATTATGTTCAGTTTATCTGCGAGTTGTTCTTGAGTTTGAGTATCATCTTCATCCAATAACAATTGCAGTTAGTTGTCAGCAAAACTTTTTAGGTGATTTTCCATGTCAAAATCGCTCAAAACACAGTGTTTTACCAAGAGCTTGCTCACAGAAAGCTTCGAAGCGATTCTGCAGCAGTTTTCTTCAAATAATAACAGAAAACTAATGCTGTCCGTAAATCATACTTTGTACTTTCTATGATTATAAAAAAATACATCAGTATATGGATCTTGGGATGTTGTGTATTCAAAATCTTCGTCGGCTCTTAGAGGGAGATAGCACTGCCGAAGTGGTCTTAGTCACTAAACTGATGGCTAGCGCCGTCTATAGAGAAATTCCGGTTTCATACTTCTACACCTGGTATTTGTCAGTGTTAGTCATTTTACAAGTCATTTTCACTGGGCTAAACTGAAAATTCGTGATCCTTACCTTGTAGGAGTCCATTTTCCACTATTGGGATAGTAAATTATAATGAGAACCGATGAAACCACGAGTAAGAATGGGGAGGTAGTATTAGTCATTAAGTAATGGTCCAAATGGTCAACCAATGGAACTAATGGAATCATCAAAACAATAGTTAAAAGAAGCCCCACTATGATATCCTGAAAAATAGAACACTATAACTGAATATTCTGTATTTTGAGTGGTGTATGATTAGAATAAGAATTTGAGTAATATTTTAATTAGTAAGCAAAACAACTAAAGTTAGAATAATAATTTCAACAATAATACAAAATTTTCTTGGTAATCATGATTTTCAAATGATAATTTCGCATTTATTTCATAGAATTGTTTGAAATAAATAGCTGAAATTACCATTTGAATGGCTTCAAAATTTTTTAAAGCACTTAATTAATTTTAAAATGAAGCAAAATTCCGTCAAATACTTCAAAAACTAATGATCCGTTTTATTCCTAGTCGAAGATGATCCATTTTATTTATCACAAAACTGTTCACAATTAACAAACTGTAAGAATGTTTTAGCCTTAGAATATTTGTATGAATAAAAGTTTAGGAAATCAAGATGAAATTCAGAAATACAATCCTTTCTACAGAAATATAATCATAATATGTAATACATCATAATGACTAATACGTGAAACTCCAATACCAAACATTAGTAGAAGTAATGAAAAGTTTAATATTAGAAATACATACTTATCAACTTATAAATTTCAAAATACTTACTAAAACAGTATGCATTCCTAAGTATAGTCTGCTGAGACAAATAACTGTGCACCAACCAATAGAAAACAGTATACAAAAAGGAACGTTGTATACATATCTGTCCATGGTATATAAAATAACGGAGAATGGAATAGACACTCCAACCATAGCATGTGTAGAGGGCATACCATATTCTAAAACCCATTTATTATGAAGCCTAAAAACTGGAGCTCCTGGTCTAGGCCACTGTACAATATCTTTTATTCCTTGTCCTATAGAAAAACTATCATGAAGACATCATTTCTTCATTGAGCAGTATCAAATTAAAGGTAAATTATGTTTTATAATTATTCTGCCCACCTAAAGAAAAAGGTTGTGTCTGAGATTACGAGAGATCTTCTTTTTGGTATACCTAGGAACATGAGGATTATACGAATGAAAAAGAAAATTCAAGAAGTTCAAAAAGCAGATTCTTTTTTAAATTGGTTAAAAACTCAAATCTTATATTTACAATAAAATTGTTAGGGTAGGCACTTTGGTAATAAGAAAAATATTTCAAAAATATCTTGCTGCACTATGTTACAAATGCTGTAATTCATTTACTTCATAAAAGAAACAAATAATCGTGATTCATATTATGTTGAGGCAATAGGAAAAAGTTGTGTTGATGGGCATAAAGTTAGTTTTAGATTAATATTCCTGATGTACAATTGCGAATATAACATTTGAATGTTGAGTTGCAGACACCATTTCCTTGATTAGCATGGCAGAGTTCTTTCACAAGAAAGCACTCAACTTACCTATATACATAACAATTCCCCAAACGAGGACTACCCTTCTTCCCACAGCTCCATCAATATTCCAAAACCAAAATGGAATGAATAAAGCGTAAAAAGCCTCATCACCAAGTCCAGTTCCAATAATAAATAACCAATACCAAAATTTATTTGTTACAATATATCCTTTGAAGTCATGCTTTTCATCTTTTTTCTTACAGTTTTTTGAATTATCATCATGAACAGATTTAGTATTCTGAGCTCTGTGAACTCCAAAATAACGCTGAATTGAGGCAACTAATTCTGAACTTTTCAGTTTATCTATTTCAGAGAATCCCATTTTGCAAATTCCTCAATTATTCTACCATTAATATTATAAGAGCTTATATTTATCTCAATCCCCTATGGCTCTACTAGCAACATTCATCGGAATATCAGTTTATTCAATTCATTTTTAAATAAACATTAAAAGAGTAAATAGAAGAATACCAAAAGTGAACATTGGACTGACAAGATAACCCAAAAAAATATGACAGTTTCTACATGTGTATTTCCCACGATATCAAGGTTGCCAGCCTTATTGTTTTATCATTAAATCAGAGATGGAAAGATCGTCCCAGATTTGTAGACCTTTAAACCATGTTGAGTACCCCCCAAAGATTACGGGTAGTATTTTGGCTGTTATTTAATCCTAATTTATATTGAAAAACATTTTGATACCCAAATTCAACAAATCTGATAAGTTCGTAATCAAGATTAAATTTGTTTCTAATTAGTACCGCAAGAAAAATTTCCCAATTTTATCACAACGAAAACATTGGGGTGCTCATATGAAGTAAACGGAATTTTGGAAATCTGAGAACCTGAGTATGCTTTAGTTTTACGATTATTTGCTGCTATTGTGTCATGGAGTCTAGGTGTAAGAAGTATCTAAAAATTTTGGTATATTATTCAGGTTGAAATTGTCTAATTAAAGAAGAGTCAGAAATTAAAAAGTAGGTTGACATATCTCTTCGTAATTATTATGTTTAAAGAATTTAAACAGAATTATATAAATGATTCGTAGTGCTTGAGGGATCCGCATCGCCCTCTCCTTAACTATTCAGTGTGTCATCTTTATTTAAATTTTATAGAGTTTAGGAGTGGTAAAACTACTGTATTTTGGCACACTTTATCATTATACTTCTTAAAATCCATAATTGAGTTTCATTACCATTTTCATTATCACAGAGAAAATTTATTAACATCAAAAACCTTCCATTTTCGCGAAGGCACATTAATCGGTACAAAAGTTGACATTTTTAGAGCATAGAGAAACTATTCTGAAAAGAAAGCCTAATAATATCAAGGTGTTGCCAGATGAAACATTGGAATAATAAACTAATAGCGACATATGTTATCAAAACCGCACGAACGTATTTTTACTCCTAATAGCTAAAAAATATACACAATCAAAGTTTTATCAATTATCTAACATAAAGATTTGTTTACTAAAAAATTGACTTATATATAAAAAATTAATCGATTGAAATAATAGAATAACAACATCGCAGATTTTATTTGTTTTTTTCTACCCAAAATCGCCACCATAGGCGAGAAACCTCCTACCGATCGCCAAAAATCCTCCTAGATAAAACAACTCATCGAGTTCATATTTCCTATCGTGGACATAAGTTTTTCTATATCACCCCAATTTCCGAAACACAAAGATTTTCGGCCTTCAATCAAAGACTGCCTAGGAAGCTTCAGTTCAACAAGTAAATCTATATTTTTTCTTCGAGAAGAAATTTCAAAGGGGAGTAATTCAGGACTATTGAACTGATTCTGTCCATTTTTGAATATAAGTGATATAGGTATTATGACTTCCAACCTAACCTGAAAATTTCTCTAGGACTTTTCGGAAATTACATTTGAAGGAGCTCCAGAAACTATACCAATTAAAGACCAAGGTTATTCAAATACAAAAGTAGTTATTTTGATCTTTCTAAGTTTTTCATTTTATAATTTCTGGAAAAATAATTAATTCTTCAAAATAAACATTGTATAAAAAATATTATTTTTCAATTCTTCCTAATATGAAAAATTGTCAATATGGAAAATGTATCAACTCGCGCCATCTGCTACTACATTTCACAGACTCGTCGTTGGTTAGTTTATGTGAAAAGAGGAAACTACTTAGTCCGATTAAAATCTTATAATATTAAAAGATTTTGAATTTTCTCACTTAATATTTGCATTTTAAAGGAACAGAAAAGTTTTAATCAATATTTACGTAGAGTGAAGATCCTGCTTTTTTTTTATTCATCAGTGTACCACACCCAATAAAATTTTTATTGGACATGACGCCCTATGAATATTCGTCTTTTATTGTTGGCAACACTAGAGCGTCCCAAATCAAATCTACCAATAGAATATGCAGTTGGTTTGGTAGGGTTTTCGCCATTTTGAATTGAGATTGTGCGCGTTTCAGATTATAATTTACCGTCTAGTGTATAGAATTAGATACGTTGGTTTGTGAATTTTAGTGTAATTGTGTTGTAAGGTAAGTCTATAATTCATTCGATCAATTAAACTTGCGGAGTTTTCGAGTTATGTTGGATTGTATTATAGGATAAATTGGAATATTTCGTTTTGTCCATTGTTAACAGGCCAATCCTTCTACCGGTGTACCGGTTACTTATGTTTTTTTCAAATATGTTTGTATGTGTAATTTGTATTCATTTAACAACGTGAAGCCCTGGTTGATTTCAAAATGTGTGTTAATGTACTATTTAGAATAAAGAAGAGTTTTGCTGGTTTAATTTAAGAGTTATCTGTTTCTTATAAGAATGTTTCATTGTGTCCGTGGAAAACAATGAAATATATGTCTTAAACTCATTATATTATGCAGTATCCTTTTGTGAGAATCGAACAGTGCCTCTATAACCGTTTTTAATATTTCGATTTTTATGACTCATTAGAGACATATTCGTATTGTATATTGTTTCTTTTTATCAATGAAATATTCGGAGATGTTCAAGTCTTTATTCAATTGAGTTCAGTTTCTTTTACTAGAGAGGTAGTGTATTTTGAAAAGATATTATAGTTGTAAAGATCGAAGTGGGAAATATCAGATGTACTTCAGATATATTGTCTTTTAAAGCTTCAACATCCTATTTATTAAATATACAATTCTTATATGTTTACAACAAAGCACTTCATTGTTTTGAATATTTCCATTGAAGCAGAATTCTTTACAAACAACAGTCTATATATAGATTCTTCGATAAAGTCGCTCAATGAGATAATTAATCCCGTATCACAACTTATTTTAATGTAAAACGGAATTACCTATAAGCGGGTTCGTATTAAATCATTGTCATTTAATATTAAGCAATTCCCAGAGATCAACTACTGTATAAATTTTATTTAATTAAGCGCATCCACCATCTGTCAAATTGAACATTCTTTTGTTCTTCATTCTTATTAGAAATTCAGCAAAAGAACTTATGAAAATTATTTTTTCTTTGTTGTACAAGATACTCCAGGAATATTAATTTTCTATGCGTTTAATATCATTTGATTTTATATCAACTCTGAAATTATTTGAAAATGCTAAAAAGCAAGTATTTATTTTAGTGTTTTAGTTTTCAGCTTTTATTAATAAATTTTTCGATTCCTTGTCTCGTTTCTTGATGAGCTGGGTTTTCGTGTGAGGAAAGTATATGTTAATAAAAAATTTAATGTGGGGCGTAGAGTTTATTTAATTTATTCCCTGTTCCAATTAACAACTGTCAGGATGACGTTATCATTTTAAAACTGAATGACAATTTAAATGTCGTAACCTCAAAATTTGAGATATTTCAGGTCAAACATCGACCATTCAAGGGTTTCTACAGGCAATGGGTTGGAAGATCCTATTTTAACTTGCAAATTCATTTCCGTTAAAGGGGTAGTTCTCGCCCTTTAACACAGACTTTGCTTCAAGAACTTGAGTATGCCCGTAGAGTATTAGTTTTATAATTTTCAATAAAAAGTCTGTGTTACAAAATTATGAATTTTGATTCAATTTTGTTACGAAGTTTTATCTTTTCTAAAATTTTTCATCAAAACGCAGATAGTTTATGAAATTCAATGATTGATTTTTTCCTGGAAAATTCTTATCTCGCTTTTGATGAAAAAAGGTGTAGCTCGTATGTTCAAATTTCTTACTTAATCGTTTGAACCCTCACCGAATTTGATGAAACCTTGGTCGGATGCTTTTTTTTTGAGATACTGGAAAAACAAAGTTTCATTATGTCTATTTTTGGCTCAAATACGTAAAATATTGAAATTGCAAGCAACCTTTAAACACATTCAAATAAAATAAAATTTGGTATAGAAATTATTCCGATTAGCTAGCCAGAAAAGTAAATTTTCGGGGAAAAATGGATAAACAACTTCCAGAAACTTTTTGAATATGTTGTAATATGATGGGAATTATTCATGCATATATCTGTTACTGTCATTGGTTTACTTATGATTCATTGCAGTACTCGCAAATGTGTTTACCAACAGTACGTCTCTTATAAAACCAAAACCATATTATTTTGAAGAATAACTTATGTTTTAATTCAAATTGAACATTATCGCGGTTTGGTTTGGGGGATCAAAATCGATTAATCCAGTTCTCTATGATTTTTGCATCGGGTACAATTTCATTCATTATGACGTTTACTTTCAGTTTAAAAATTTCTGTAGGTGGAGGCGTAGCCTAAACTTTTCTCCCATGGTCGCATTTCACCATCTTGTTGGAAAACATGTCTTACAAATCGATTTAATCATATTTTGGCAACAAAAAATCTGATATTGATCAATAATGCTGTCACTGCATTCCTGTTTGTCTGTTAAAAAAAAAACAATAATAAAAACCATTGTATAAACCTCAAGGAACTTTTTCTGGCACTGAAAGGTTTCTCATGAGTCTCTTGTAAATTATTTTAACACTAAAAACGATGTTTAACTAAATCGTTCAACTCGAAATGAAGTTTATAATAGAAAAATGATTGTTTTCATCCATAAGGATTAATCAAAAGTTGCTCTCAGTCAGCAAAAGCACGGCATTTATGATCGACAAGTGGATTCACTTTTTGAGCCAACAGAATCTTGTACAGATGTAAACTCAAATTACTTCTCAAAATAGACCAAGAAGTAATTCTTGAAAGGCCAAGTTCTTGACAACGTCGATTCATCGATCGATTCACATCTTACATTGGCATTTGCAGAGTCGGTCTTCTCTTGGTTTCTTCCGTTTCGTTCTCTTATTCATAGTGTAAAGTAAAATTTATTTCAACGAATAACGAGCACAGTGCATTTATGTGGACCATAACCTTTACGAATCCAAGATAGTGTCTGAAAAAACACGTTGTTGAAGCGTGTGTTGTGCCGTAATAAATTATTTTACTAAACACAAATGACATGTAAGTGGCATTTCAATCATTTTAGGGATATATGTCTGTCATGACGTTTTAAAACATTTTTAATGAGGAACTCTTCAAATTGGGAAAAGTGAATGTGTTCTTGGAAAACGCATTGCCATTTTTATTCGAAAATAACTATATATATATATATATCTAAATTATTGAAAAAAATACCTAATGTTGATTTTCCAACGTAGTACTGAAAATCATTGGAACATGCATTCCTTATATTTTATAGAAATTCCTTCGATATTTGTTTTGATTCCTAAACACAATTCCAGGATTATTATTTTCCATTATTTCCATTATATAACGATCTAAACCGATACACATTTTATGCGGTAAACTTAGCGAAACTAATGCCTTTATTATTTCGATGTCTCGATCTAAACCGGGCGGATTGAAATTTGCACATCCGGTATTAGTTCGGACGGATACGACATTACTTCCGTCATTTTTATTATCTGTGTCCATTCTTCTTCGAAACCGGGCGAACGCTTCGTAAACGTCCCCGCCTACCCTAAAATCGGAGTCGGAATATCCCAGGTTGTAGTGTTCGTGAGGTCCCTGCTCTCCAGGTCCCTGAAAAGGAGGTAACGGGAATTCCGGGAGATTTTGGAGGAGCCTGTGTATATCCCGCCTGCGACTGCACCATCTGAGCACGAGTCCTGTGAAGAGTATCGATAGGAAGACTATCATCAGTGCCAGAGTGCATATCGTGACAAGTCGGTAAAGGCTCATTTCGTCACTTAAATCGCCGCAATCGTCCCTACCGTTACCTACAAGAATCCCGTCAATGCACACGCCATTGTTGCAAAGAAAATACGGGGGCGATTTGCAATATTGTTTGATACAGCTCCTTTCGTCGAACCCGTCAGAACAATCGTTTCTATTATCGCACACCTGGTGCGGACTGATGCATTTGACGTCGGAGGTGCAGTCTATGGAGGTCGAGTTGCACTTTTCCGAGCATCCTTGCTCGTCTTCGCCTTTGGGACAGTCCAATCCTCCGTCGCACCTCTGCCGTAATGGATCGAAGCAAATACCGGACCAATTGTCGCAAGGCACAAGGTGTTTGGCGCAATTGGAACAACCGAGGTCGTCCGAATGGTCTCTGCATGCAAATTGGTGGTCGCATATTTGGGAGGAATTGTAGCAGGACGTTTTGTCCTGGCATTGGAACTCGTGGCCTGGACATTCCGATGCATTTCGCGATTTGTATTCCATCCAGAAATTAGCGTTTCCTTTCTCTTTTTTCAGTAAGACTTCGACGCGACGACTGTTTAACGACAACCAATCGGACGTCGGACCGCTGTTGCAAAATTTGAATCGTTGTTTAGCTCCACTTATCAATAAATAATTGTTGTCGCAACATTTCCTTGGATTGTCACAGTCGGTGAATGCTAGTTGGATTATTCTGATTGTCGTTATCGTCTCTTTGGGTTGTTGGATCAAATAGGTGAAATTTAATTTTTCCTCTTCAGCTGTCGTTAATCCTCTGATGACGTTTTCTGGTTTGTCGTATATTTTGTCGTATTTACAATATGCTGAATTCAGATACAATAAGGTGATGAATAGGTAGCACTTCATTTTGACAGAATTTCTAGATTTTATGGTGAAGGTTATGATTCATGTCATCCCAATCGTTTTACAAAATATTTCGTTAATGTTTCAGAGCATTAAATTGGAACGAAACAATAATATTAATATTAGATCTGTGCGAAAAATTTTCCGAACGTGCAATACGGATGAAAATAATCTATAACCGATTAAAAAATTGTGAGAAGCACTGACGTAATGTCGGAAACTTTTGGGCGCGAGTATACAGAGTGAATCATAACTATTGGGGCATGGGTTAAAGACAGGTTATTTGGACCATAATATGCCTTAATAAAATATTGCTGCGGATAAAGGTATACGGCGTTCGAGTTGAATGTGTTTTGCAACATTTTTTTTGTTTCTAACAGCGACAAAACATTGGCAACGATTAAGTGTTTATATCTTCCAGTCCTATTTCAACTAATATCTAGTGATTTTCAACCACACTAACAATTTAACGAAAAATTTTAAACGTTTAACTGTACAATTCGTCAGTCGAAAAAGTATACACTTCCTTGTCCATGAAACATTGATATAGTATGTATTTCAGAAGCGAATTCCCAACTTGTGGAGAGGATGTGGCTTAACTTCACAATATCCCAGTTCATTGGCAAGAAAAGAGCATTTTATATATATTTTGCAGTTTTTTCGGTCTGCAGGAAAGGGGCAAAAAAATAGATCTCCAATTTTATTTGTCATTTATTTACACTCTATAAAATTCAAATTCTCCCACAGAATCGCTGGAGCAGAGATAATGTGAGTTTTAGGAACAAAAATTGTATAATACATTTCCTCAGGATATGCGGATCTGTGACTCCCCCTCGTGAGCTTAATTTTGTGTACAATTCATTCAAGAATAAAACCGCCTTTTGACAATAATGTATATTGTAGTATTTTAGTCAATGCGTAGGTATGACCTTATTTATTTAACGCTCGTACTTATTCTCACGTATACGTTTGAAATACAATAATTATTTGGATTATAGTGTAGCTATTTCAAATACATTATATTTTGACTTTTTTTATCCGAGGAACAATGTATTTACAAAAAATTTGGATATTGTTCAATTAAGAAGATTTAGATTTCGGACAACATTTTCTCTACTCGATGCAACAAGACAAAGAACTGTACGTACAGAAGAAAATACCGCTGTTGTAAGTTGGACTCTGTGCCTCCACCAAATGGAAAATTTTGCGTAAAGATCGTGGTCTACACCCATACAAGATCCAACTGGTTCAAGAACTTAAGCCACTTGACTATAATAAGCGTCGTTTGTTTGCTGATTGGGCCCTAGAACAGCTTGAAGTTGATCCACTTTTTATCGTAAAATCGTGTTTAGTGATGAGGCTCATTTCTGGTTGAACGGGTATGTAAACAAGCAAAATTGCCTTATATGGAGTGAAAACAATCCTCGAGAAGTTCTGCAGGTTCCATTGCATCCTGAGAAATGCTCTGTATGGTGTGCTTTACACGCTGGAGTCATCATCGGTCCATATTTCTTCAAAAACGATGCTGGAGCTAATGTTACAGTGAATGGTGCTCGTTTCAGATCGATGATCAATGATTATTTGTTTCAAAATTTGAATGGTATCCACCCAGAAGTCTTTTGGTTCCAACAAAATAGTGCTACACGTCATACTGCTATAGTAACAATTGATTTATTGAAAGAAAGATTTGGCGATAACATTATTTCGAGAAATGGCCCAATTAATTGGCCTCCAAGGTCATGCGACATAACTCCGCTGGATTATTTTTTTTGGGGTTATGTCAAGTCATTGGTTTATGCTGATAAACCAGAAACAATAGACGCTTTGGAAGCCAACATAACTCGTGTTATTGATGAAATAAGGCCTGAATTACTCGAAAAAGTGGTCCAATATTGGTCTGGTCGAATGCGGTTCCTCAGAGTTAGTCGTGGCGGACATATGGCGGAAATTATTCTTAAAACATAAATGTCATAAAATTATCTTTCAAATAAAAAAAAATTGGCTTCAATCTTAATTTAAATGTGTTTTATTTCAATTTAAAGTTCTAACACTAAAAAAAAAACACCCGATACATTCCGAGTTCAAAGTATTGTCTTGTATTGGACACGTGGTTTTTTCGGAACAATGTTACCATAGGAATTCTTTCTACCTAATATAGAACTTGAAAATTATTTTTGGATTCTTCAAAACTCTTAGGTTTTTGAGTTAGGGCGGTTCAACTGTCTGTTCAGCATCACCTTTTGACGGTAAATTCAACATTACATTATTTCGTGAATAAATGAACCGATTTTGAAAATTTTATCTGGGTTGTGTACAGAACATGAATAACTTTCAAACTAACCAGCACTGCACATCTCTTCCCTATTCAAAAAATTTTAGGGGTTGACACTACCTTCGTGGGGGTGATTTTTGTGGAACAATCTCATGATGAAAATTAGTCCTCCTCAAAACAGAAGTTGACCTGTTTTTTTTTAATCTTCGAAAATTCTTCGTTTCTGAGTTCTGGGGGGTCAAATTTTCGTTGGGACACCCTGTATACATATTTGCTTTATCCTGAAAAAAAAAAGGTTTCTGTAATAAGAACGAGTAGCTTTAAGTGTGTAGGTAGGTAGTAAACGATGCTTCTTGCGAATTTAATAGGATTTCATAGGGTCTTAGATGACATTTACTTCGAGCAGAGAATAGAAAATATAAAGATTTGTAAAATACACATTCCAAATCCAATTGAAAATCAACACTCCGAGACATAGACGATTGTACTTATGAAAGAAAATAAATGTACTCGAGCTATTCAACTATATTTAGTTTGTTATGAATAATTTAAATTCATTTAAATATTACTTCAGGAGAGTGATAATGCACCTAACGCCAGAGTTTTCATAAATTGTTCACATATTCATGGTAATTGTATCTATTATTCTTGCTTTCAATTTTAATATTTATTATTTCAAACACGTACGAATTTTGTTGCTTCCATGACTGCTTTCAGTTTATTCGCTTTGTAATTTTTGCTATTTTATATTCTAAAGGGGTAAATAAATATTGAATGATAAATTTCAGTGCGTGGAATATGAAGAGTATGTATTAATTATTTCGAAACGTTCTATGTTTGGAAAAAATTATGTTGACAATCATGTTTTAAACACTAGTCACTTAATTTCTGACAAGTCCATAAAACTAATTAAGAGCTTCTAGAAATTATACCTCTGAAGGGTATATAAATGTACAGAAGAAAGGGTAATCTTCTAAATAATGGCTTGATCCTAATTAAAAACCCATCATTTACAATTTTGACCTGGGACAATATCAACCCACATATAAGAATCAAGTAGATTGTAGTTAGTAGCAATTGTCCTACTAAGGAGGGAATAACGTTACTGAAACGTGCGTCTCACTATAAATTTATTTGTGTATTATTATTGTGTAGCTACTCGATGTGTTGATAATTCCAAAGAATTCTTCAGATATTTACAATTTAGTGAAGTATGTTTTTCTTTACTTCCTGTTCTACGATCCTTATGAAATTTTGTTTAAACATACAGTTTGTCATTCTACATCTAACTTCTTGATTTCAACTTGCCCTAGTTTTTATCGAGTTGTTCGAGGATTTTCGATTTTTTTTTAAGGAAATACAATTTTCGTAAAATGAATAATTAAGTTATATATTGGCTATTCTGGTCCAACATCTTTTGCCATCTTTCGGGTAGCAGCATTTCACGCTCATAAAATTTTTGGTCTTTGCTGGCAATAAACTGATCCAGGTGATTTTTGACCTCTTCATTTGAAGTAAAGGTTTTACCGCCAAAAAATTTTTGCGATAACCGGAACAAATAATAATACTAAGGCGCCAGATCTGAAGAATATGGTGGATGGGGCAGTGTATTCCATTCAAGCTGTAAAAGCTTTCGGCGAGTGACCAAACTTGTATGAGGTCTCGTATTATCTTGGTGGAACACTAAAACTTTTCTGTTGAAGTGCATCTTTTAATTTGTTCAGCTGATAACAGTAGACTTCCGAATTAATTATTGTGTTATCCGGTAAAAGCTAAAAAAAAAAGATTCCTTTAAAATCCCACCAAACAGACAGCAATATCTTTTTTCGATGGATATTGGCTTTCGAAATGCTTTGAACCGGTGTTTTTTTTTTGCTCTATGATCTCTTGCATTTGACATTGTTATATACAACCCATTTCTCGTCCCTAGTAATGCGCTTCAAAAATGGATCATTTCCGTGACGTTTGAGAAGCGAATCATATACGTTAACGCAACGACACTTGCATCAACTAATGCCTTTATTAAGTCTTTATCAGCTTGAACCGGCCTTCCGGAACGTCTTCGACATCAAAATTGCCGAATCGAAATTTTGCAAACCAGTTCTGGCACTGGCGTACTGTCAACATCTTCTCCATACACATCGGTTAGTTTCTTTCTGACACCATTTTTACCTTTTCTATAGTAAAAACGTAAAATATGACAAAAATGCTGCTTATCGCTCTCCATATTTAAAAGGGCACCCACCAAAAACAACCAAGTGGAATTAATTGAACTTTTTTACACACAAACCTTTGCTATATCAGCTCTCAAATCATATAATGATTATGCGGCTTAAGAGAGAAGTTAGGTTCGAAAAAATACAATTAAATTATCTGTCGGGAAAAAATCAAATTACTTTTCGAACAACCTCGTACATCTGGAAGCGAAAAGCAAAAACCTAGACATTCTGGAATCGATAGAGGTCTTCAAGAATAAGCACATTTGGCAATAAAACTGTTGAACGAGCAGACCGACCTTTGGTACACACCCCACATCAAGTTTTGCACAAGACGAAGCCTTCCACAAATACATATATAAAACCTTTGAAATACAATTTGTTGCTCAGTTTGAAAATGTAATAAAAACGTGAAAAGTGATATAAAACGATTAATTTCTTATCTTATTTAATTTTTTAAATGAAAAATCACTGAAATATACAGGGTGAATCATAACTATTTGGACAGAAGGTTAAGGACAGGTTATTTGAAACAAAATATCGGATTGGACCCAATATGCCCTAATAAATTGTTGCTTAACTTTAGACGAAGAATATTATTTCATGTATTACTTCATTTTTTGTTATAGCCATGTGAATCATTACTGATGGTGATAGCTTTTTTTGAAGAAACTTGATAGTAATTTTCATTAGAAAATATAAATTAAAAATCATTTTTAATGAATACGATATTTTCAACCGTTTTTGAAAAAAACGAAATTGGAGAGTTCATTGTCTCAAGGGGGGAATTTCAAATAACAGACAATAAAAGAAATTATAACGTAAGACTTCTGTTTCAACAGATCTCATAGCAAAAATAATTCACTGAGAAGAAATGACATTTACCACAAACATTTTTATGGCAGTCCAAAGCATACTTTTCATAAATGAATTATAATAATATTTGAAATCCCCTCTTGAGACAATGAAGTCTTCAATTGCGTTCATAAAATAATACTTTTATCTTCCAAAGTTATGACCCCGTGCCGATTTTGATAACAATTGAGAAATAAACAGTAAAATTATTAGCAAAAAAAAAATCAACTTTAAAGCCTTGTACCTTTTCCACATTTTATTGAGGCATGTTTGATCCAATCGCCATATTTTGGTCCAAATAATTTGTCCTAAGCCTATGTCCCGATGATTCACCGTGTCTATATTTTCAGGTATATCGGATGAATAAATTCATGTCGAATGTGTTTTAAGTTCCCTTTATTTCAGTCATGTATTTTCGAAATAATCGTTCTTCACGGTCCTTTCAAACTGGTAAAGTTGTCATCAATCCGGGCTGAATGAATACTGATGGCCATATTTCCGGTATACGTGAGGTCGCAGCCGATCGTTTGATTTCCGAACAAACCTGTGTGTTTTCGACGTTGAATCCCCTCAAATTTATCGTTGGGGCATTACGGAGCGACCTTGAAAAACGATACCACGAATGCAGAAACCGCTTTCGTTTCCCTCGACGTTTTGCTACTGACGAGTCCGGTGTGTGAAGCAGCTGCCTGAATTTCGAAAACGGCAGTACGAATCGCTGCCGGACAAGTGCACGAAGCAATCCGGGTTAGACCATCGGTACCTTTGCAACCATCGGCTCAGCGAGGTGTGCATTAAAATTATTTGTCGCTTGAAACCCACTTCCGCTATTTTCCCCGGCTTATCGAACTTGTTTGCTATTTTTGCATGGCATTAAGTTGACGTGCTTTGTTTAACGTTAGACGTGCCTTCGCGGGTGATGGTGATGATAGAGATCATCGAAGGTGGTGCTAATCAATAAGGGATACTTGCCGTCTTCCGATTCCATCGTATTGTGGTAATATTTTTCGTATATTTGATTGTTTCGGTCCCTACTTGAAGGAAATTCACCTTGATCAAGATTTGAACAAAAAAACTCCAATTTGCACTAACATATTAGCACTAATATAAAACACACTTAATGAAAAAAAAAATCTTAAAAAAATAGCTAAATATTCAAAGGAAACTAAAAATGGCAATATTTCATGTCAAACTCATGATTCGTTAGGAAAATTAATCATAAATTATATGTAATAAAAACACAATTAATGAACAAAGAAATTTAAAAAAGCTAAATATTCAAAGGAAACTAAAAGTGGCAATATTTCATGTAAAACTCATGATTCATTAGGAAAATTAATCATAAATTTTATGTATACATTGCTCAAATAAAAAGCATTCGAAATTATGATGAAAGATCAGAAATCCCATATTAATAACAAAGTAAACTAACTGAAGGTGGTGCTAATCTGTCTTCTGATTCCATCATATGGTAATATTTTTCGTATATTTGATTGTTTCGATCCCTACTTGAAGGAAATTCACCTTGATCAAGGTTTGAACAAAAAACTCCAACTTACACTAACATATTAGCATCAATATAAAACACAATTAATGAAAAAAAAATTCAAAAAATAGCTAGATAATCAAAAGAAACTAAAAGTGGCAGTACTTCATGTAAAACTAATGATTTATAAGGAAAATGGATCATAAATTATATGTATCCATTAGTCAAACAAAAAGCATTCGAAATTAGAATGAAAGATCAGAAATCCCATATTAATAACAAACTAAACTAATTGAAGATGGTGCTAATCAACCAGGGATAATTGGTTTCTTCTAATTCCATCCTTTTGTGGTAATATTTTTCGTATATTTGATAATTTCGGTCCTTACATGAAGGAAGTTCATCTTGATCAAGATTTGAACAAAAAAACTCAAATTTGCACTAACAAAATCTTTAAAAAATAACTAAATATTCAACTAAATAAAAATGTCAAACTCATGATTCATTAGGAAAATTAATCATAAATTATATGTATTGGTCAAACAAAAAGCATACAAAATTATAATTAAAGATCATAATTCCCATATTAAATAACAAACTAAACTCATTGAAGGTGGTGGTAATCAACAAGGGATAATTCTTCTGATTCTATTGTTTCGTGGTAATATTTTTCGTATGTTTGATTGTTTCGGTGCCTACTTCCCGATTAATAAATCTATTTAGATTTAAAAATTTAAATGAAAATACATATCGAGGTGCATTAAGATAAAATAGAATTAATAAAATATATAAAAGTATATATAATTATTATCTTATATGAATTAAAAATTTGATAGAATAACTAGATTTTTAAAGAAAAATTAATAATAAAATATATGTATTAGCCAAACAAAAATCATTCGAAATTAGAGTGAAATATCGGAAATCCCATATTAATAACTAGTAACTGTATTGATTGAATTTGTTGCCAATCAACAAGGTATATTAGAGACTAACTGGATCAATTCTCCGAAACTTACAGATTTAATCTGAAAAATCTTAAAATTTTTTACAATTAAATTGAATAAAATGTCTCAGAAATACTTTTTAGACAGAATGATCAATACGTGTGTGCGGCATATAACCAATAAAGAATCAAAAGAAAATATGAAAAAATTTACCGTTATCATTCAGCAAACAACAAACAATTCTAAGGGTCAATCGATGAAAATTTAAATATATTTTATCGAATAAATTAAAAATATTAAGAACCCTTCCCAAATTCAAAAGGGTTTCAGCATTACAAAAATAATAGGACATTTTAAATCTAAATTCACATTTACAAAAAGAATTTAATTATAAAAAACCATTAGAGTACACTTCATAAAGATTTATGCATTCATTCAAGTGAGGCATTTTCTGAATATTTCAACGAACCATTTTCAACCATGAATATACCAGCATGCTAAAGTTCGTGACTATTAGTGCTTTTATAATTTTTTTATTTGTTATCTGAGATAGAATGTTGGGCGTTTACTCGACCGGGCGTGTCTGGTATTGTAATAACAAGGTTTGCGTTTATATTTTCAGTTTCATAAGAGTTACTTGGATGCATTTCATCAAATGTATATTATTATCTACGAAAAACTTCTGCTAAAAGCTTCATTTGTAGGTAAAAGTCTGTGCGCTTGTTCAACAGTCTACTTCTCTTAGATATTTCAATTTCGTGAATAACTTCGAAAAGAAGTTATTCGAGCTGAATAACTTGCTCAAAACAAAGTTTGCTACATTTTCATGAAACTTCTGGAAGGGATAAATTCTAAGTAACTTCCTTCTTCCGGTGAATTTTGTATTGTAACTGCTATCGTATTTTGAATTTACATCAGAATACGTGAAAACTAGAATAGCAAGCAAAATTAAACTTTACATAATTCAAAGTGACGACTCTTCAAAACAAAAATATCATTGAAGCGAACTGTCATCGATAAATTTTTATGTCATCCATCCATTTAAAGAGAATATTTCGATTAGGAAATACCCGGTATGTGAGAGTGATAGTAACATTCGAATTCCGTTTTTATCTTCTTAGGTAAGTTCAAAATTTAGTTAAATCGATCTTGAGCAGTTCGTTCGAACATTCCTAGAAAACGAATGAGCTATTTTATTGAGGAAAATGATAACAGACGTGATTCATTCAAGTTATGCGATGAATCACGCAATTTAATCTGTTTCAGTCTTTACTCAAGGTATGTTTGTTCAGTAAGTAAAATTTCATTTCTCCATGTGAGTTTGTAGTCGTACTTGCAATTTCTCACGATTCCTGGAAAACGAATTTTTTATTGGACGAGGCCAATAATATTGTTCGTGAATTGCGAAATGTTTGAGTGATTCGTTAAATATTTATCGATGATTGTGAACAATGTTTTTATACGTATAACTAAAAGGTTGATATTTTTATGGTTCATGCACCTCATGTTTTTTTAAAATAAACCGTTATGACGCATTGACCAAATTTATAAAGGGTGTAAATGAATAGTTGAAAAAACATACATTGACCAAATTTATAAAGGGTGTAAATGAATAGTCGAAAAAATATATGAAAAAACTTAGGGGTGATTCCTTGTCAAAAAATAGGGTGGGTCTTTCATATAAACTTTATTTTTGAGCCCCCCCTGCTTAGTTACAGATTCCTAAATATGGCGCCCGAAAAACATTGTTTAATTTTTTTCCGAAAAGCCAAAAAAAACCGACAATTTTTGGAGGTGTTCCTTTATGATTGCAAGGGGTAGAAAAAGCCACCCTTAAACCTTATTTCGCAAGAAACTTTTTTCCTCTTCATATTTTACAATAAGATTTGTTTTGAATAGCTTTATCCATTCTTAACAAATAAGGTCTCTTGTAATTTCTGGCTAACATCCAAGTTTTTTGAGAAAAAAAATAATTTATCAACATGAAAACGTGAGTCCTAGAACAGTACTAAATCTTGTCGACGAGCAACCTGACATCAGTACTAGGAAAATTGCTCAGCAATTACAAATTCAACATATGACGGTGTTTGCGATATTAAAGGAACAATTTTTTATATCCATAACACATTCAACGTGTACAGGCTCTATTATCACGGGATTTTCCGAATCATCTCCAATTGTCCACTTGGATTGATCAAACAAAATTTTCGAAAAAGGTCCTATTTACAGACGGCAAATTTTTTTAGAGATCCAGTAACTAATTTTCATAATAACCATATGTGGGCCGACGAGAACCCTCACGTTATTACTGTAGCTCACCACCAAGAATAATTTTCTCTGAATGTCTGGCTTGGATATGTTGGATGTCAGTTAATTGAAATAACATACGTTCAATTTCTAAAAGAAGAACTTCCTGTACTTCTTCAAAATATTGCTTTGCGTGCCCGAAGGACAATGTGGTTTATTCATGATGGGGCCCCCACACGTTTCAGTATTGGAACACGTCAGCATTTAAATTATGAATATTCAAATCGATTGACAGGGCTGGGTGGACCTCAGTTCTGGCCTGTCCGATTACCAGATTTAAATCCTCTGGATTTTACTTTTTGGGGCCATTTAAAAACATTGGTTTACAAAACTGCTGTCCAATGTATAGATAGGGGTGGCTTTTTCTTCCCCTTGCAATCATAGAGAACCACCACCAAAAATTTTTTTGATTGCCTTCTCGCCCACATAAAATGTCTGCTTAATTTTATTGTTGTCAGTTTTTTGGTTTTTACGAAAAAATTAAAAACTGTTTTTCGGGCGCCATCTTTAGGGGGCTCTAACTAAGCAGGGGGGTCAAAAAAATAAAGTTTATATGGAAGACCCACCCTACATTTTTTGCAACTATTCATATACACCCTGTATAAATGGGATTATCTTTGAAAAAAAACTTTTATTACTCGCAGATGAAGAAAAAGGAATACAATTTCAATTGTTTCAATAAGAATTATAAAAATAATTTGTATAACTTTTAGACATGTTTTGGCATTGAATCATGAGTTTTTTTAAGGTTTTCTTGTATCTAATGGAATCAAAATCATATGTGTATTACAACCTCAATCAGTTTTGGTTTCTGATGGAATATATGTTACCATATGTCTTATATTCGCGTACTGATTGAACAAGTTTTGAGATCAGGCGAGATTTTAGCTGTCATTTTAAACGATTGAAGAGATTTTTAGTGCTTACGTTTCGGATTCACCTTTTAAAATAATACCTTGATTAACTTTTTGACACGTTTTGCCATTGAATCAAGTTTTTTCATTTTCTTTAATATTAAATGGTGTTAAAATTATACAGAAAAAGAAGTTTCATGGCCACCGACCATAGAAGAAAAAACGCCAAAAATGCTATTTTGGTTAATGTCGCACCGCTTCATTCGACCTACAGCTCACTCGAACTAAACGCAAAAAATTGATCAATACACGAATAGATAGGGTCATTCACTAGTACTTGTATTATAGCCTCAATTAGTTTTGGTTTGTGGTGGAATCTATTTTATGATGTTTTACATTAGCTTACAGATCGAACCGGTTTAAGATCAGGCGAGTTTTCTGGCCGTTAAAGGCTTGATATCAGCTTGTTAAATGGCAGTCACTTTCGGACGAGTGTAGGGATTTGGCGTTGGGAAGGCAAATTGGAAGGCAACTATAAAAACGTGTATGTATGTGTTGCCATTTATATAGTTTAGTTGCAGAATATTTACTGAGGAGGATTTGCTGATTATTACAGCTGCTCTTATCATACTCGAAAGTGGAAAAAACCTAAAACCGCTTGAGGCCAATAGTTGGCATATTCTCACTCTCCTTTCTTATTGTTTTTTTTTTTCTTTTTTGAAGATGACAGACACTCCAGCAATTTTGGTTGGCACACCGTTGGCTGATCGCTGTTCCAATGGCATTAGCCAACGGTTACGTCTAAATCGTTTTGGTATTGAATCAATTTTCTAAAGTTTAACACCCCTACAACGGGATGGCTCCAGCCAAGTGCAGTTTATCTGTCCAACTGGCGAGTGCATCAGTAATATATCTGCGCTAGCTTTAAGGAGGGAGGGATATTTATGTGTTAGATTCGTATTTCTGGTTTCTAGCATCAAGTTGAACTCTTCTTGGCGAACGTTAATCTTCAAAGGTTTTTCAAGGAACCTTTGCATTTTAGGTTAGAAGGGTATTTCATTCAAGTAGCGTAATTCTCGAAACAGGATTGATTGAGATTTGCCTCCGTGATTTAGTTGGTCTTGGCGATATGGTTGGATGAAGGTTTTCAAACCAGGATCAGTTGAGAGACTTCTAAATGGTTTATAGGTTCTTGACAATAAAGTTGAGGAACGACCGTTAGTGCTCGAACCAGAATCAATTAGGCATTTATTCTTGACGGTTTGTCATGTTCGACATGCCATTTGCGTCTCAAACAACTCTGGTACTGACTGCATAGATATTAGAGGTCAGTGTTTCGCTGCAACTAGTCACGGTGTAGATTCTCGAATAGGAGTCGCAAGTGGAAGTCGGATGGGTTCTCTATTTGCGCGATAATAAGGCTTAACCGCGGGAATTGTGAAGACTTCTTAGTGGTCACCTGGTGGAGAGCCATGTTCACATGCCAGTAGTTACAATGGTGATACTTACTTTGTAAATAAATCCCTTTTGTCTTTTTTAATTTCTTAACGCATTTTGGCATTAAATCGATATATTTTTGAAGGTTTTCTGACATTTAACGGTAACGAAAACTTCGGTATTGCTTCTGGATTGTGGTGGAATGTATTTAATGAAAGTTTGGGTCGAATGAATAGTTCATTGCAGAAACGAACGCTCATTTTGAGAAAACCTATTATTTGGAAGGGATAAGAAATTTTATTAACGCTGGATATAAAGTTGTAAAATGAAACGCTTTTTCAATAAAAAAAAAAATCAAAAATTCACTTATTGAACTCTTACTCTATTCTGATTTTGTATCGGACATATGAAAAATCGATTCACAGTGGTTTCTTAGCAAATTAATACGTTGCGATATCTTTTCGGTATGTTATTCATTATCTGCAGCATTTGTTGAGAAAGCAGTGTAGACAATATAGCAAACTTATCCATTATGAATTGCATTACAGGTCAATTGTACCAATACTTTCACCAGTTGGTATAGTTTATTAGCTGGTACTGATCACTAATGAAAACGTATATTTCAGTTGGCATGTTTTGAGGCGGTAAGTAGCTTCGCAACTACAGTTTAAATAGGGATCAATTTATTGTTAATTATACGGTCTAATTTATATTCGTAATATCGTGAATTGTGAATTTATTTTTGCCCTCTTGAAAAGATCTGTATTCTACTGTTGTTCGGTTTCGTTTTTATAGTCTGTTGTTGAAATTTTATAGCGCATTAGCACTAAAATCTTATTGCCGGTGATGCTTCAATTACTTTGACAATAGATCGAAATCGTTCGACATTTCTCTGTCTCTTTCTCGGTAAAGTATATTTTTATCAGACATGAGATTTGGTAGAAATATATTCCAATTTTAATTCATATTTGAATATGATAACAAATATTATAAATATGCTTTGAAAAAATTCGAAAATGTTCAATACGATGCGCGCTTAACGTTTTGCTTAGATTGGCTTTACTTTTGTTTTCTATAATTGCGCGCTTGCTCTATGAACAGCATGCTATTTTCTGTCTTTAATTTTTCAATTTTGAGCCGAAAAGAGCCTCAAACGACAACGTTTCAGGGTTGGTTTAAGACCCAAATATCTTGATTGAATTCGTTAATCAGCTAAATCAACACAATGGTTCCTCGGTTATTCATCTGAAACTTTTTCTTATTTTTCCATTAGTTCTAAAACTACTGATACGATCGAAATACAAGTTGGTATTTGGGAGTGAAAAAAATACACGAATATTTAAGCCAAATTTAATGAAGACCGCCAGTCTAGGCGAATGACTGGAAGTAAAAACGCTGAATTCCGAATTAAAGACTTAAAAAATCAGTATCTAACGATACAGATTTCACGTTCATAGGATTCTCAGTTTCTTCAGAAAAACAGTTCTTAATTTGCAAAAAATGACGTTTATCTGATTTTCGGATGACAGAACACAGAATTCTGTGTTTTTTCCATCTTATATATCTTCTTCAAGAAGTAATCCACAGATTTGAAATTTTCAGGATAAATGGACTGTTGAACAAGTGCGCAATAGCTTCAGACTTCTTCGTCAGTGCTTTTTACCATTTTGCTTCGTTAATTTGAATGGTAATTCGCACGATTTTTGTACTTCATTTCAGTAGAGCGTGAAATTTACTTTCATTCATACCTTAATTGAAGGTCCTATTAATATATTCGAGAACATCCAGTGCTCTTTCAAACATTCAAATTGAAAATTTGTAAGTTTCAATTATACCAAAGAGCCTCTTGAAGACGTCGATCGTTTTAGAAGTAATTTTTGATGTGTCAACGTTGAACAAAAGTACTGAAGTAGGCTTTTGGAAAAAGTCTTTTCTGTGATATTTAGAGATGGATTAATCCAATCAAAGAAAATCCAGGATATTAAACTTCGAAGTATACAACCCCAGGCTAAGTCGAGAATCGAACTGCATTCCCGAATACTTCTAGCGTCATAGACAAAGAAATCAATTTGATATTACTTAAGCACGAGAAAGATTTCTTCTCTGCGAAGCTTGAAATAATTGGGAATGCAGTCCGATTCTTGACTTAGCCTTGGGTTGTATGCTGCGTATGTGTATTCGCGCGCATTAGATGGCGCTGTTGTTTGACAGTGGGGTCGCTATGCAGGACGAATATAGGTTGCATTCGTTGGCATTAGAGGAATGTACTGATGAATAGCCAAAAAGATATGAAACAGTTTGGTACTTTTGCGATCAACAAACCCTATTCGGCTTCATTTAAGTTTCGAACTGTAACACTGTCTCGATTCGAGAAAGTTCTTATTTATCACGCTCATATTCGTTATCACATTAGTAAATAAATATTCGCCGATTCAATTAACTTATAATTCTAAACCTTCAGCGTGTTTATATTTGGCTCTTCTGGAAAATGCTGAAATTGCTTGTAAAATTGTATTATTTAATCATAGTCAGAAATTGTTGATAGTAGTCACGCAGTAATGTACGGTTGCTAAGGAAGCGCCCTTCATGAGCTCAAGTGTGATAGAAACCAGACATTCTTTTACCGAGACGCAGTAACACTCAGAAGTGATTCATTACACTAAAAACGAACATCTATTCCATCGTATTCATTAGCACGATGCATTTTCTGTACAGTATTAAATAATCACAGCGAAGGTTTCTTTGTTTCCTTGAATAATAAAGTGGAAGGAGAGTTTAAAGATAGATCTCTTATTTTTTTAAAGAATACGGGGAAATTGAATCAAGCTATTTAAAATTCTCGGGTTGGAAGTTTCTGATTATATCGTTTTGGAGAAATTAGAGATAGTGATTGTACTAGTTTAATTTTATTTGTTCCTAATTATTTAAGAAGTTCTGTTCCAATATCTTGTCAATTTTTCACTTCGACGAACATTTAATTTGGGTTGAGTACCTACATTTTTTTTAAAAATTATTTTTATCATGTGAAGGTGAAACATTTGTCAGTCATTTGAATTTATATCTGATCGAGAAACTACCGTATTTCACTAATATGACTTCGACTAATTTTTTTAAATAATAATAATATTAGACCTTTATTTGATCTGAAAATATCACAAAATGGTGTAGATCACGTCACAAAAATCATAACTTAAATATTAAAGTTCATTGAAATCTTTCTCAGACATAAACTCTTTCACACTGTAGTCGCCTCTTTCATATAAAAATTCTTTCAAAGTTTTCTTTTGTATAATTTTAGGTTTTGTTTTGAATGTTTGTGGTAGTTTATTCCAAAATTTCACTAAAATATGAACAACATTCTTATGTATGTAAGCATAATTTGGTTTTTATAAACTAAGATGCGTTTTTTCTCTGGTATTATAATCATGGTCAAGCATTAACATTTCAAAGTTTGTGAAATTATTGATTACATACATAATGCACTCATATATATACAGGGAGTATATTTTTAATATATTATTATTCCTTAAGATCTATCTCTACATGATTCGCTGTATTCTAGTTTAATGACAGTTCTCAAACATATTTTTTGTATGATGAAGACTCTTTCAGCATCAACAGAATTCGCCCAGAAGATGATTGCATACCTGAGTCTAGAGTGGACGTACGCATGATATGCTGTCAGGGAAGCATCTGACCCAATTGTTCTTGTTAGGATCCTAAAGCATAACAGTACCTTGCAAGGCTTGTTACCAATGTGTGGCCGCCAATTCAAATCCCGATCTAAGTGGATTCACAAGAATGGTAGATTATCTTCAGCTCTTATGTTCTCACCATGATAAATTAAGTTGATAGCATATTGATTCTTTTCTCTAAATATTATCAATTTGGTCTTGATGATGTTCATTGTGAGATTATTCTTCCCGAACCATTTTTGGAGGTTTTCCAAATCTTTTTCAACTGCGACTCTGCATTCATCTGGAGTGGAACTAACGCAGGTTACTGATACGTCATCGGCATACATTACAGTATCATTTGATGTTGCTTTAATCAAATGATTTGTGTAGATTATATAAAGTAGGGGACTTAATATTGATCCTTGGGGAATCCCTCTATCTGCATTCAAGGCATTTGATATTATTTGCTTGCCATTTTTTCCTTTTTTCAGTTGTCCTCTGAATTCTCCCTGTTAAGTATGATCGAAATAATCTTGACGTTATACCTATCATAACATATCTTTCCAATTTTTGCAGTAAGATGTTATGATTCACTCTATCAAACGCTTTGGTCAAGTCTAAGAAAAGTGTCGCTGTTATCTGATTTTTATTCAATGATTTTATTGCAGAATTAAGAACTCGATATAATGCATCTATGGTCGATTTGCCTTTTCTAAATCCACATTATTGTTCCACTAATATGTTATTCTTCTCAAAAAACTTCATTACTCTATCAAAAAGTATTCATTCAAATATTTTATTAACATTTGAGAGAAGATGTTGGACAGTAGTTATTGAAATTATCTTTTTCTCCTTTCTTGTGAATCGGTTTAACCCAAGCTTCATTGAGGGCTTGTGGATATTTTCCGTATTGAAACATTTGATTTATTATATGTGTTAGGGGTAACGTCAAGATCGGTGCACATTTTTTCAGTAGATCTACAGGTATCTCGTTACCTTTCAAAACTTGAATTACCACTTTAAAGCACTCGTTTTCAATCGATAGAAGACAAAATATAATTTGCGGCTAGTATTTTATTCCTGAAATAGAGTCCGTCTAAAAAGTATCCGGAATTTATTTAGTATTTATTCAGAATTTTAATATACTTCTTTTTTGTAACATTCTAAGACAGAAGTAATGTATAAAATAGGTTGTGCAGCTATGGCCAAAGTTGCATGACAACACTATTTGTGAAATATTGTTGATCGTCAACAGGTATACAATTTATGAAATAATGTCGCAACTAGAGAAAAGAAAACAAACTGTCTGTAGGTCACTGAAAAGACAAGGCTACATATCAAGGAAACCAAAAAAATCCCTGTAATGACACTTTTACAAAAGGAACAAAAGATAGAATTTTGTCAACGTTGTCAAGAAGACAATTTTATTAATGTCTTTATATCTGATGAAAGTTGTTTCTAATTTGGAAATCACTTGAAAATCCTATCAAAACAACCTGTTACCTTTCAAATTTCCCACCAAAATAATGGTTTGGGAAGCAATATCTCAGCGTGATGCTACGCTTCTCTGTATAGTTGATGGTACCATTAATGATGAAAAGTAGTGTGGAATCCAAAACGAGTTTCCTCTTGGCGCATGCTTTATATCCTGCGTTTTCAGCAGGATAATACAAGATGCCAAACTTCGGTCTATACTCAAACTTGGATGCAAGAACACCAGATGACAACCACTTCATGACCAGCAACTTCACCAGATCTTAGTCCCATTGAAAACATAAGGGGACTAATAAAGATTGAAGTTGAACGAGCAGCGCCACGTAATAAAGATGATTTAATTCAGTCAGTTTTACACTACTGATCTAGTTTCGGGTGTACCTCGTCGATTGGTCAAGTGTTTACAGTTAAATGGGGGTTGTATAAGTAAATAAGATGAATATTTTGTTATAATTTTTTAATTCCAGAATTTAAAATATATACTAAATAATTACAATTGAGCTTTGTTTTTCCGGATAAGTTCAAGACGAACTATACATTGAAAAAAATGTTTTGATTGGAATATTTGTTGGTGTAAATGTATTACTTCGAAAGAAATCAATAATAAATTTGGATGATTAGTACACATTTGGTTTTTCATTGATTCTATTCTTTTCTAGTAAACAATAGGCCATCTAGAGTTTTAATTTTGAAGTATTCGTTATTTATAGTCTGGAAACACTTCTGTCATTCGTGTGTTGACGGAAAGTTAGTTTAATACTTTAACGAAATGTGTCGATTTACGCTTGAACAAAACTGGTAAATATTAAAAACTTAATGGTGGGGTGAATGTTCTATCCAAACTGTTAGAAATTTGAGTGGAAAATTCAATAGAAATGAAATTACCTCCCGACACTATATTTGTGAAAACTGGATCGTTATTTGGTAAAACAACCCGTTCACGCTCTCGTCGAGTGAGCACAACTGAAAAACCGTAGCCCAAAATGTGGCTAAAGATACATCAACTTGTCATCGTGCTCAAGCACTGAACATTTATCACACTTCTCTAAAGAGAATTTTGCATAAAGACCTCTGAATGAAGGCTTACATAGTTCAACTAGTGCAAGAAGTGAAGCCTCGTGATCATCCGATGCGTTTCCACTTCGACCAATGGGCTAATGATAGCATGATCGAAGATGAGTATTTTCCCAGAAAAATTCACCTTTAGGAGGACTATTTCTTGTGGGAATGCGTTACGCTAACCATCCAGAAGCTATTGACGCCTTGAAAAACGAAATCGAAGTTGCCATTCATAAGATTGAGCCCCAAACAATCAACAATATACTGAAAAATTGGGTTATCAGGTGGGTTACTGTAGTTAGTATTGGCAGTCATTTGAATGATATTGTTTCTCATTCGTAAATGTCAAGGTTTAACCTTTTTAACTTACATCTTTGAAAAATTTTCATTTAGTTTTCTACCTTTATTGAAATCAATATCCTGCTAAGCTGCAAAATCTTTTTTCCATTTCAATACATGACTGGAAATGCTGGACCATAAATGTGAACACAATATCTGTCGATTTATCAACAACCGTTAGAAATGTAGATTTTTGTTGATTCCCCCTTTGAATTGTTTTTACACCCTGCCTTCCACAAACGGTTTCGAAATAGCTGCAAATATCTACGCTCACCTATTTACCCGGTTAAGAGAGAATTGAAATCAAAATTCGTGTACTGCAATTTGTTCCGTTGCATTTTCCGGTATGACCGGAAATGAAACAATGTCCCACGTCCGTTTCAAATATACACAAATATTCGCTCGAGTTCTTTAACGTTTCTTCAATTACGGTTTCCATATTATGCGACGAGTAGGTCATACGTTGAAGAAGGCAATACAAACAAAACAACAGTAGTTCTAAAGTACCAGAAATATTTGCTGGGTACAAGGAGCAAAGCGGCCAAGTTCTACATATATTTTCTGCGCTACTTTTTCGTTCAAGTATATCTATGGTATTTGACGAATTTTGGCCATAAAATAGCGTCAAATTATTAAATTACTATTATTGGTTGTCAAACTTTTTGTAAGAAATATAATTTGGAAAATTGAAATTTGCAAGCATGAATTTCAAACTAAAAAAATGTTTTATTTGCTTATTATCTTGGAAAATACACATCCAACTAATTTTAAATTCGGTGGTTGGTCACAGTAATTGAAATACTGAGAAAATCATTTCCATAAATCTTTACCATCTTGAAAAATATTCATAAATTATTGATAAGGTAAATAAATCACTTGGCTTCAGTTTCACAAAAGTTGATGTCAATCAAGATGTGATGAATGAATCCACGAAATTCAAAATACGAATAACTCGCTTGTTTGTTCACTATTTTCCCTTAATTGTCGATTGTCAATTTTTACGGCGCCATCGAAGCGTTTGGGTAACAGAACCGCATTTAAAATTTTGCGCAAATGAATTCTAGTTTGAAGACTCGTATCTTTATTCACTTCAATATTTTTTATTTAGGTGATTTTTATTGAAATGATTTATTTTGGTGAGTTCAACCTTCGGTTAAAAAAAGGCTCATCTCTGAAAATATCCTTAATAGGTGTTTTACAACGGTATATCACTTGAATCGAAGGTCGTATCAAAATATTCCTTGCGAAATCGTATCCTTATCGAAAATGCCCTTCTCGGTCTTCCTTTTAGCTGCTGTAGAAAAAACGTCAATAACACTAATGGTGTTCTATCCAATTAACGAAAGATCGCGTTTCAGTGGTCTTGTTGTATCATTTTGATGCTTCACGAGAGATTGTCAGGTAATTATAATACCATCTGAATACACTGCTTTCTTAAGGTTTTTTTGTGAATAGCGTATGTTTATACTTTTAATGTAAAATAAAATTTTGTCTTAGAGGAAACTATTTCTTGTTTTTGTTGTTACACAGTAAAATTCAGTAAAAATTCTTATATCCGAAAAGTTTATCAGACACTATCAGATTCATGTAATCATCAAATTTAAAAATGATTAAACTGATATGGGGGAAAATCCAGCTTGGAAAAAATGATTTTTAACTTTCATGATATAATTTCATCAATAATGGGGAAATTTATGTAATTTATCGTATATAAAGATATTAAAGATTGACTCGGGAAATCCGATGTATCATTTGCGTGCACAGTTATTAAATTTCTAAATATATCCGCTCATTATCCCATTGATGAGTTGATGTTGATAGACGTTCAGCTACATTCTGGGCTAAAGCAGCAATGTTTTCGGGTGTGCTCACTGGACGGGGACGTGAACGGGTCGTTTTATCAAATAACGATCCAGTTTTCACGAACAAATTGATCCACAAGTTGCCGTGAAGCGGCATTTCCTTTTAAAGAAGTTTCCACGTAAATTTCTATTGGTTTGGATAGAACATTCACTACTTAGGAAATGAGTTTTTAATATTTCCAATTTTTGTTCAAGCATAAATCTACCCATTTCGTTAATGTCAAATATTAAATTAACTTTTGTCAAAATGCGAATGACGGAAATTTTGCTAGTCTCGAAATAACCACTGCTTCTAAATACAAACTCTTGATGGTGCACTTTATATAGGAGCTATTAGAGATTCACTCTGACCTTTTGAGTGCATGGGTAAAGTCAAAAAACTAAGACAGAATAATAAAATGATCATCTTGGTTTTGATTCAAGGATTCTCATAAATCAAGACCAATAAATATTACCTAGAAAAAGAACTTTGTAGAACGAGAACCTGTGGCGAAACTTTATCAAGTTAAGACAAAACTTAAGATAGGCTTTTGTTTAATATTTATTTCTGCACCTACTTACCTAACAAATACACTTTGACTTATAATATCGTTAGGTAGAACGTGAGTGAAAGGGTATTCATAACTCTGGTATACAACAATATGTGCCGCCGCTAGAATGTTCAATTTTGCAAAAGGTCTGTTTACTTATATGTCGCACCTTGTATATTCGGATCGTGCTGTCATATTACGTTTAATTAATGAGTTATCGTATCATCTCATATCGTAATTTCAATCTTTACGATAGTTATATCGTGTTAATGGTATTGTCAGAAGTCTCTTGAACTGTACCAATTGAACCATTATAAAAATTCGGAAATGAATCGAAATATATACTGAAATAAGTACCAACCACGGAAGATTTCTTCGTCGTTTGTCACGGACCTATTATTAACGTATGGATACATCAGAATTTTTTGTATCTTCGTATCCTCAAATTGATTAAATATATCCGGTTCCAATGACTCTACATTATTTACATAACTTTTTTCGATGAGTCAGTAGGATGATTGGTTACTGATGCATGATTAAGGATAGATATATTTATGAAACATCGCAAACAATGCATTATGCGTACACAGGATGTTACTTTGGAAACCTCCACCTCAAACTAAGTCAAAAAGATGTGTCATTGAGTGATACATTTTCAATATTACTATTATTTCTTCCCACGATTAGTTTACCGTGGGATGTTTTGGATTGATTTATTAATCCTGGTTTTTGCGACCCATTAAGTTGGTCGCAAATCGTTGGAGATTTGGTGTTGTACTTACAACAATCATTTTAGTGGACTGTATAAGTGCTGTTTGATTTTATACTTAAAAATAAACAATGTATGAAATTAATAGGTTTGGTCTTGGACACCTAAGAAAAACAATGTATATTTTCTTGTTTCTTAACCTTAGATAACAAACTCTGATAATTCGACAAAAATTACCACACTTCTAAAGCTATACAACAAGTAGTTGGAACGTATAAAGATACAACAGTACGCTATTTAAGCACACAGAATCGGACCTGCCTTAAATCGAAAGGTAGGAAATCCTCAAATCATGGGTTAAAATATACCTTTCCGTAGTACTAGATTTAAGCCTAAGATAAGGAGCAAATATTAGGATAGGGAATTCCTAAAAGATCGACAATTTATTATTCATCGAAAACCAATTGCTTCGTACCGAGAAGGGAGAGAGTGTCCATTTTTATTGCCGTATGGAAAGCAATATATTTTCTCGTCGGCAAATCGCATCATTCCGAGTATCAATCATAGTGCTCACGGACACGTAAACAACTTCCAATCTATCCGATTGGTACCGATTCAGAAGACCAATAACTTTGACAGTGACATGTGGGAAACTAAAAACAAATCTGTTAGACAATGGAGGAATTGTCAGACAATTTTGATCGACCATCCAAAAACATTTGCAGCATATTGGTAAAGTAAGCAGAGCAGATGTTAAGCCCGCACAATACGTCTAAGGAAAACACAGCTGATCTTTCTACCAGATGCAACTTTTACGTCAGGTACACAATACAGAAGCGTGTTTCATCGCTTGATCAATGGAGATGAAAAATAGCTCCCCTATGATAATCCAGAACAAAATGTGCAGTGGCTCTTTCCGTACGAATCGCCATTACATAGAACCAAGCCATGTTTACACCTCTAAAAGGCATTTTTGTATATTGGGTCGTTAATTTTGAAGTTCTGAAACCTTGATAAAATGAACAGTTTAATCGACTGAATCAATCTTCAATTGAATAGTTCCCAGCGATTGTCAACAGGAAAAACGTTATTCTGCAAAACTACTAGAATATATTGAAAAATTCTCGGAAGCAAACATAATTTGACAGCCACAGTATTTCATTCAAAATAATGTAGGTATTCATAATTGGATTATCTTTAGTACAACAAACTTCCAGCGCCTCTAGATCTATCATTTTTAATAATAACTAGACATGTCGCCCTACTTCTGTTAGAGCAATGTACAGGGTGATAAGAAAAACCTCGGACAAACTTTCTTTCATTTAACATTATTAAAAAAAAGAAATTAAACAAAAAAACAACGAATAATAATGATATAAACATTTGGTAATAATATATTTAAGTGGTTTCGAAGCGCTTCCTTTGGTGGCGATACATAGCTTCAGACACTTCTTGAAATTTTCGGCAAATGGGCCGCAGCTCTTCGGGCGTTAATCGGTCCCATTCCCGGCGCATGGAATGCTTCAGCGACTACAAACTTTTGTGGTGTTTAGCACACGCCTTGAGCTCCCAAATCCACCACACCACATCAAAATCCATCCCTCCATTGGGTTGAGATCCGACGAGTAGGACCATTCTTACCCGGAAAAATGGTCTTACACCATTCTTGCGTCATTTTCGCTTTGTGAACCGGAGCGGAGTCCTGTTGAAAGGTCGAATGCGTGTCGTCGAAGTGCTGCTGTGTCTACGGAAGTACTACGGCCTCGAGGATGTCGCAGCGGTAGACTTCTTGATTGATTTTGACACCTTGATCCACGAAAACCAAGGGTGTTTTGCCGCTTGGGCAAATTCCGCCCCAGACCATGACGGATTGCGGATTTTGACGATGGCCGACGTACCGGGAGCCTCTGCGGACCTGACTGTCATTTTGGTGGTTGTGGGATTATTCTAAGGTAAAAATCTCCTCGTCTGTGAAGAAAATGCGCTCCCATTGCTGATCGGCGGCGAGACAAAGTAGTTGGCGGCACCTTTGGATTCGTAAGAGCTTGTTTTCATTCGTGAGGACTTGAACATTTTGGAGCTTGTATGGCTTAAGGTTGAGCTCCTTTTTGGACATTTGACGAACAGATTCATGGTTGATACCAGTCTCACAGGCTATTTTCCTCATTGAGACCCTTGGATTTCGATTGAGTCGCTTCTTGATGATAATGCGATTGCTAGGCGTATTGACAGTGCGTTTTCTCCCACTTCCTGGACGAAGACCATCATGGCCAAGCTCCTTGAAACGGCAAATTGCATCGGACACGGTTTGTCGTGGCACATCGAGCAAATGAACAATTTCGCATTGACACTTACCAGCTCCAAAATTGCTCTACATTTGTTTGACACGCTAACACTCTGCAAAATAAAGTAATATCAAACTGAAAATTCACATATTGATACAAAAAAGTGTAGAGAATCTAATAGAGTAAAAATTATTTGGCTGCGCTTAAATACTTTTGTTCCAGAACACAGTAAAATTTGTCCGAAGTTTTTCTTGTCACCCTGTAGAACAGTCAATTCTGAATGATACGCCAGCATATGTTTGTCAGGAGTATTTCGAAGAATCAGGAAAATCGCAGAAGACAAATGATTCCCCTCCACGACAAGGAAAGCTATCAACTCAAACAAAAGCGTTTTTGAGAAGTCAAAACACCGAACTTATGGGTCATTCGCCTTACGGTCGTTGTTTGGCACCTAATGATTCCTTTTTGTTCTCGTAGATCAAAATTAAATTGCGAGGTCAACGTTTCTCGACGCCTGAAGAAGCGGTTGATGCGTTCGAATCATATGTTCTGGACGTAGTTCAATCGGAATGGAAAAAGTGCTTCGAAACCTGGTTCAAACGCATGCAAGTGTATTGATCTTGATGGAAAATATTTTGAAAGACAATAAAGCTATTTCCGATTATAAATGTTTGCTTCTATTTGTCTCAAAACTTAAGTAGCAACCCTTGTATATCAGTATTTTTTCCATGCAACCGGTCTAGGCGAACTACTTCCTCGGTAAAAGTCTAGACACACGACGTTGCCTAGAAAAATGAATGATAAGGAATGGGAGGTATTGTCTTGCCCACCATATTTGCTAGATATTGTGCCATCGTTGAGGATAGAAAAGGCTTTTCAACAATCATTTTGGATTTTCCGAGTCCCAAATGCGACAATTCTGCTTATTAACTTAGCCTCTGAGGTGTAAATGGGCCTTATCAATGAAGATAATTTTTCGATAAAGATCCGTATCATGTTGATGCATTTCAAGGATCCAATCAGCGAAGAGTTGCTGGTGATCGGCAGGCTTTTCCATGTGGTGGATGCACAGAGTCTAACTTGTTGTGAACGTCGACAAATAGACAAATCTGGATCATCATTAACACTATGACTTATAGCGGCGATATTTTGTTCTTTACGTACAGTTCTTTGTATTATTATTGTTGTTGCATCGAGTAGAGAAAATGTTGTCCGAAATCTATCGATAGTTCGACGAATAAGCTGCTCTGATGGACGATTATGTAAACCATAAATTTCACGAAGTTCTCTATAAGTTTGGCGAATAGAACACTGATTTTGAAAATAAATTTCAACAATATGTAAACGTTGTTGCGGCGTGAGTCTTTCCATGAAAATTCGTCAATGCTTACTGAACAGAAATGTCAAAACAGCATGGCTTTTACCTTCTGTCAAATCACAGTTTTCCCTATCGAAAGTTCTATCACTCTAAAAAAAAAACACCCGATACTTTCAGAAATTAACCCGTAATGCGAAAAACGACAATACTTTCCGGCCAACCTTATAAATGATAAACCTTCGTGCAAAATATGCTGCGTTTCATCTTTATAATGTTGTTTATAATTTCAAGAATTCCATTAATGAATTAACTCTTAGAAGTGCTAACAATGAAATTGAACGCATTCCTGGCTGTGGTAACAATTACCCACATATTCATCTGGACGGAATTCATTTGCCGAAGAATTCGCGGCTTCATTTTAGACTTCTGCAGCATAATGGCTGATATCTACTCGCTGAATTACTCATGAGTCCGATGACAAATGGTGTTCACTGAAATATTCAATGAGGCTAATAATACGTTAACCTTGATAGCGGCCTGGAAAGAATTACTGTTCTTTGTTTGACTATTCTGGTATTCGGTACTACTGAATGATTTCAATATGCCGACTTGCTCACAATAATGATTTAGTCTCTTATCCAGAGCCAGCAAGGTCGATATCTCAACTTTTGCGCGACATAGAAAAGCGATATTTTCGCGAACTAGTTCTGTTTATATTGACCCGGCATTGATAAGTTTCCAACCAGTTTATTGTTCCTTTCAGAATGGACGATTGAATGAATGGAATTCAATCTTTTATAGTTATCACCAATCGTATGGTTATAGGAACGTGTCGATATAAGAAACAATTAGATGCATAATCTTACCAGGGTAATATACAGGGTGTCTATGAATAGTTGCGAATAATGTAGGGGTGATTCCTTGTCAAAAACAAGGGGAGGTCTTTCATATGAACTTTATTTTTTGCGTCCCCCCTGCTTAGTTACAGCCCCCTAGAGATTTATGTGACAAAAATCTCAGAAGATCAAAAAAATAATTGTAACTGAATCAAAGTCAATCAAAACTAGTCAGTTGTAACAAAATGACATCCGCTTACTAGATAAATTCTAGTTCGGAAATAATTCCAACTTCTACGACTCACGCTATGATGTTGATAAATTATTTTTTTCTCAAAAACCCTGAATTTAAGCAAGAAATTACAGCAGACCTTATTTGTTAAGAGTTGATCAAGCTATTCAAAACAAATCTTCATATTGTGAAATATAATAGGAAAAAAGTTTTGCGGAAGAAGGTTTAGGGGTGGCTTTTTCTACCCCTTGCAATCATAGAGGAACACCACCAAAAATTTTTTTGGGTGCCTTCTCGCCCGCAATGTCGGCTTAATTTTATTCTTTTTAGTTTTTTGATTTTTAAGAAAAAAATTAAAAACTGTTTTTCGGGCGCCACGTTTAGGGGGCTATAACAGCAGTGGGGGCTCATAAAAAATAAAGTTTATATGAAAGACCCACCTTATCTTTCGACAAGGAATCACCCCATAATTTTTTCGCAACTGTTCATGTACACGCTGCTATATTATTTGGTCAATGCGTAATTTACCAATTTTGATCTAAAATTGTTCTTGTTAGTTATCCTAGATTTAAGTATGTTTCAACCTCTTATGATTGTATTCCAATAAAACACAAGCTTGTCCCACTTCCGATGAACAGGGAGAAAATCTTGTTTTAAGTAGTTCTATCAGTTTTTATATGAAAGTTAGTTGAAGCATTTTTGTATCATTTCTTTTCCTGAGTTTTCGCTATTTAATTGATAAAGTGGATTCTATTTATATATCTTATAGTGACCTGTTATACAGTCCGTCTAGAAAGTATCCGGAATTTATTATTTTTCATCATTTTAATATACTTTAATATGTTACATTCTAAGACAAAAGTAATGTATGAAATAGGTTGTGGAGATAGTCGGCTATGGCCAAAGTTGCATGGCAACACTTTTTGTCAAATATTGTCAACAGGTATACAATTCATGAAATAATGTCGCAACTGAAAAAAATAAAACAGGTAGAATATTTGTATAGAAAAGGTTTTTGAAGCGTTAAAAAATTAGTGCAATTTTCTGAACTGGGAAAAAGTTCTATATATTATTTATTATTTTTATAAGTTGAAAATGTCAAAATTTGAGCCAAGTAAGCGTCATTTGCGGGAAATATTAGTTTACTTCTTTAATTTAAAGAAATCTGCTGCTGAGGCGCATCAATTGCTCGTAGAAGAATATGGTGAGAGTGCTTTGAGTGAGAGAACGTGTCGAGAGTGGTTTTAAAGTTTAAAAACGGTGATTTCGACGTAGAAGACAAAGATCGCAGTGGAAGGCCAAAAATTTACGAGGATGCAGAATTGGAGGAATTATTGGAGGAAGATTCATCTCAAACAAAAAGAACTTGCTCTTAACATTAGAATTCACTATGTTACCGTTCTTCTATAATAAATATTTAATTTGTGTTAAAAAACGGCGGAAACTTATCTGTACTCCTAATATGAGACAATAATAAAGTGGATAAAAAATGGTATGGATATGAGTTTCAGGAAGACCGCGTAAGATTAAAGGAAAAAATTTAAACGCTAATAGATTTGGAAATCAACGAAATATAAAAGTATGTCACTGAGACAATATACATATCAAGGAAACCAAACCCTACAATAACACCGTTACAAAAGGAAAGAAAGATAGAATTTTGTCAACGTTTTCTAGAAGATAATTTTAATGTCTTAATATCTGATTAAAGTTGTTTCCAACTTGGCGGAATTCACTTAAAAATTATATCAAAACAATCTGTTACCGTTCAAATTTCCCACCAAAATAATGGTTTGGGGGGCAATATCCCAGTGTGGTGGTATGCCTTTCTGTATAGTTGGTGGTACCATTAATAGTGAAAAGTATTAGGGAATTCTAAACGAATTTCTCCTTGAAACGGCGCTTGCTTTATATCCAGAGAGGTGGCATTTTCAGCAGGATAATGCAAGATGTCATACTTCGGCCTATACTCAAGCTTGGATGCAAGAACACCAAGTGACAACCATTTCATGGCCAGCAGCTTCACCAGATCAAAGTACCATTGAAATCATAAGGGGACTAATGAAGATTGAAGCTGAACCAGCGCCACGAAATAAAGATGATTTAATTCAGTCAGTTTTACAGTCCTGGACTATCACCACCGACAATTATGGAGGTGAACTAAACTCGACGTTTAGTCAAGTTTTTACAGTTAAATGGAGGTTGTATAAGTAAATAAGATGAATATTTTGTTATTATTTTCTATTTCAAGAATTAAAAATATATATAATATATATAAATAATCACAATTTAGCTTTGTTTTTTCCGGATACTTTCTAGACGGACTATACTTGTACAATAAATTTTTCTTGGTTTTCACCTAACCAAAACAACAAATGTACATTTTCGATGCGAGTATCACTTTTCCCCCGTTCTTGGTTATTCAGGCAAGATTAGTCAGACTGTTAAATGAGCCGGTAGGTCAAATGAATCGGAATGATTTGCGACGAGAGAGCGTGTCTAATTGTTGTCTGTGATCTCTGGAAATCTGCAAAATTGAGAAATGTCATGTCTTTCGTTCGTAGCGAACAAACAGAAAATTGCATGGGAATGAAAATGTTTTTGTAAGTTAGATCGTTCTTTCGACGTTCAACCTGTACTCGAATTTTTCTTGCAGGCCTCGCCGAAAAGAATCCTTTGGACTCGGAAAAATAGTATTTTTGTAGTCAAGGACGATTACTACTTCGATTATAAGTATAGGATGCCAAAATAAGTTAAAAACGATAAAATTATCTTTCCTCGGTGGTTCAATACAAACATGATTTATCTTATGTTTGTCTTCTGTGGAAGTTGGACACTTGTTCTAAGAAAAAGCGTGCTATCGTTTTGCCCAAATGTGTTATTTTCAAATTTTAAGCCGAAAATGCTCTTGACGATTAGGTTGGACTCAATAATGAAGAATCCGAGGTCAAAGATAATTCTGTCCGGCCTGTTGTCCGTAAACACTTTCGAGCGAAAGAGATGGAGACTTGAAACTTCCAGAGAAGGTTCTGAGAAAATCTCTATTATGGCAAAATCCGTCTAACGGTTATGCAGTTATTCACATTTGAAACATCTTATTTGAGCCGTTCTGGTGGACGACTGGTATAAAGTCCAAATTAATATATAAATTATGTTCAAAAATCGACAGAATCGATCAATAGTTCCCGAATTATCCTCATTTGAAATTTTATTCTTCAAATATTTTCGAAAACGACACGAATTTTTTGAGTTCTTCTCTTTTCTTATCTGATTTCGGCAAAAAGTATAAGGAGTTTTGTTCAATATATCCTTTTTCCACTATTTCTTGTCTTTTAGGCATGTAGTTTTTAATTTTCATATTATTTTCCGTTTCTTAACGGAAAATTTGTAAAGTATCATTGATTGAAGCACATTGTCTGATTGTGATAAACATATTTCTTCGTTATTCGGTGATTAGCCATCAATGAAAAGATCTTCTATCGACTGGAAACGGCTGCCTCGAAGGGTTAACTGAGTTTTGGCAAGTAGGCTAGGGCTTTATCAGGGGAATACGGTGTTTGTTGACTCGTTCTAGCAATCTCTACGCGATTGAGTTGTTGCAGAAAATTTAGGCCACAGCGGAACGACAACGAGTGTCATGCCCAAACTATTGTTTAAATAGATACGAATTGATTTGTGAGGCACAGAAGTTACAGTGGCCATCTCTTCCAGACGTAATCGACGATTGCAATGTCCATTTTTTTACAGAGATCAGTTGAAGACCGGCCAAAGCGATGTAAATCTACCAGCACAGCTCGACCGGTTTTTGAATGCACTGTACCACTCATACGCACGTGTTTTCGCTAAAGTCTTCTTAATCTCCGTGAAACATTTTCACAACTTAATTCCATATGCAATGCGATATTTTTATCCATTGCAAAAATTCCAAGGCACATGTGAGAATAACTGACAGAATGAGACACTGCCAATAAACTAAATGACAGATGACGTTCAAACTCCCCATGACTATAGAAAACAGTTATGCCAACTTTGCGTCCCTTATACGGGCTTTTCAATTCCGAGTACTTTCTTGAATGAATGATTGTATCGATGTTTTCAGCTTGCCGCAACTCGAGATAGTTCTCATTCTAGAACGTAGGAATAAAGGAGTTTGGGGATCAGTATTGAAACTTCGGTTTAATCTCTAGAAGTTGCGACTCAAGTTTTTTTTATTTCTATTATGTCTGCTACATCGTCCAAAAAGTTTTTCTATTATCTGATATTAATATTTCATCGTTGCGTGCAGAGCACAATTACCAGAAATTGTATCGAATGCTTTCTTTTCAGATAAGGCGGATTGAATATGGGTGCCCGACAATCCAAGAGGTCAGTGGATATAACGACCACGCCAAAGAAAGGAGACAACGAAGCAGCAGCTGTAAGCGAGGATAAAATCGAAAAATTGGGTGATGCCGATGTTGAAGTAGTTACGAATGGAACGGCTGCACATACAGATATAGAATTCGCGGTAAGTTCGTTGACAATAGCAAATGATCGACAAGTTTGTACGTGGTGTTTATAAAAGCTAGAGAATTAACCGTTTCAGCAAGAATAAACCAAATAATTTTCTTGTTTTTTTTATTTACCAGGTATAGAATTATGAAGCCGGAATTTCTTTATAGATGACGCTAACCACCAGTTTAGGGACCGTGAAACCGCTTCTGTAACGCCATCTCCCTCTAGCAGCTAACGAAAAACACAACTCAAGTTCCATACATCGGTATATTTTTCCTTAACCTTAAACATGTCGAGTTTTGTACCTACGAACTACGATTTGCGGCCAGCATTGATTTTCTGTTATAATTTGAAGAAAACTGCTGCAGAACACAGTGTTTCGATTGTTTAAAACAAATTCCAATATGGTGATTTTGACATGAGAAGCGGAGAGGGTGGGAAAGTTTGCAGATAACGAATTGCAAGCCTCGTTGGATGAAGATGATATTCAAACTTGACAAGATCAATTGAATTGTATGGGGAAAGCCTTAACTAGTCGTTTTAAAGCTATTTGAAAGATTCAGAAAGAGGAAAATGGGTTCTGAATGAAACGTATCAGGAATATCTAAAAACATTTGTGAACTGCTGCGCAAACGGTGTTGACAGTAGAGATGCGAATGAAGTGTTTGGCCATATGGAAGAAACTTGAAATAAATGATTCCTTTTGGTCAAGGCTTCGCAGATTAAAATTCGATCCATCTTGGATTTTTTTTTAACAACCTATTATATGTTTTGTGTTCAAACATTGGACGCAGTGCAGAAGAACGCATTTTGATGTCCATTCTTCATCTAAGGGCAACTTAGGTAAAAGATATTTTATGGAGTAGAGCCCTATTACAATAGAATATGCATCAATGGACCCAATATCAAGCTGCTGTTGACGATGAAGAAAGTTCCTATTTTTGGAAGTTCGGAATAATAATGCTGCACACCTAATTCGTTGTTGGGCCGTAGGTCGTACGACTGGCCCACCCTGCGATAATGTGGCATAGCAATTTGTCTTGTCGGACAAGACATTAAAGAGCAGATGGCAATGAGACAGGCACGCATATGTCCATTGGAGGAGTTTGACCGGAGTTGCCACTTCCGATATGAGAACAGTTACCACAGGGCTGGGTTGAACGGTTCGTTTCTACTGATCCGAATCATTTGAATCGCCCATCCAAAAGATTCGTTCGATTGTTTCGCTCCGTTGGCTGAACGTCTGGGTAACACCGTTCATGTCGTGGGTGTTTCTGACGTTCGATCAGATCAGAGAGATATTTTGTTTTAGCGGTCTCTATGGTCGTTGTGGAATAATCGTTTGTGCTCGATATTTTGAATCTCGAAGGAAGTTGGATTGCTTATGTATATTAATGTCAAAATATTATTAGTTATTGAACTTTAGTGATAATTTGTATTTGTTGGATTTTTAACAGGTCCGAATCTCACTCGAAATGAACTGCTCGTCAAAAGTTAGAAATATTGAATTAATTTTTGCTAATTTGTTCAGAGAAACCCAATTTTCTTTCGAAACATGTATATTTAGAGTGTTTCAGTTTAGAATATTAAGGTTTCAAAGAATCCACAATAACAAAAATACAATATTTGGAAAAGTATACAAGTTTACGAAAAACACAAATTCTGGAAATTTAAAAAATTAATTCTTGCATTAATAACAATAATATTTTCTTGATCCGTTTAGACATAACGTATGTATAAGACAGGTCGGAAAAAAATTAGAGTAAGATCAGAATTAATTTAACTCATCACATAAATCATTAATAACATTTATGCAATAACAAAGTCTTAATAACACTCATAAACCTAATTATATTTAGAGATTATACACTGAAAAAGATTATTGAAAACAATACACTGATACAAAGGGGACAACTCAAACTTTGACGTTTTGTATTTAGGAAAATATAATGTTTTCTTATTTCTTGTATTATGTAAATGAAAGTTTGAAAGTTTTACAATATTGCTTTCATTCTCCTCTACATATATAAGGCATCTGAAGATGGAAAAGTGGTCTACCAGAAGCCCGAGGGGCAGAATTAAATATCATGCGGAATATTCTTTTCTGAATTATAAGAAACGTTAGATTAATTTACGCATAAAAGAATATTATATGAAAGGTGACTGTACACCAAACTATAGTAAACGTTTATGAGCGATTGCAAAGGAAGCGAACTCTGTACCCTGCACGTTGCATAGTAGGAATTATTCAAATTTTTTGATACCACATCTATATGCGAAATCCAGTTCAAATACCTGTCGATGTGGATACCAAGAAACTTGGTGCGGTCTTTTGATGGAATGACTATCCAAATAGCGAATAACAAGTTTATGGGCTTCGCTGGTTAGGAGTGTGAAGTGAATATTATCAACATAATTGCATTTAAATGACGCCATTCTACAAAGCTTCGTACTAGCAATTCACACAGACGCTGTAGTTCCTCCAAGGTATACGCTGTAATGTAACAGGTATCATCAGCGAACAGGATCAATCAGATAGATTGAGATATAATGAGCCGATGTTTAGGTAATTCAATGATCCAGTCAGATTCACCGGAAGGTAGCTAATAAACAACAGAAATAAGAATGATCCCAAAACAGAGCCTTGGGACACCCCTAAGTTCATCCTCAATATAAAGTATGACCACCGGGTGCATCAGTAATCGCTTGACACGTTCTCTGCATGCTTTCCATTAAGTTATTGAGAATGTCCAGCTCAATTTGTTGCCAAAGTTGTGGTAATATACTGTAAAATGACAATTTTTGCTGGAATGATGTTAGAGTTGAAACAAGTCTCCCCAATTTTAAAAACATACACACAATTGCAAATTGTTTTTGGTTCAACCATCGAATACAAAATGTATCAAGCATGATTTGTGAAACTTAACATTCAGCTGTAAAAAAAGATGACTTGCACAAGAAAATATTACTTGTGTTACCTTGAGCATTTTTGTCCCAAATATTCGTGTGGAAACAAAAAGTTTACAGTTAAAAATCTCATGAAGATGTATTCATTTCTGCTTTTTTCTTCAGGATAAAGATGACGCAAAAGAGAATGTCGCTTCTGAAGTGAAAGAAAACGGCCTGCCCGAAAGTAGTGATGGGGAAAAAACTCCAGACAAGGATACCGCAGCACCTGCAGCAGGTGATCAACCATCCAACACGGAAACCGTGGAAAAAACTTCCGAAAATGGCGAAAAAACGGCCGAAACGCCTGATGCCAAAAAGCCAAAGGACAAGAAGAAGAAGAAATGGTCGTTAAGAAGTATATCGTTCTCGAAAAAGGATAAGTCAAAGCCTGGAAAAGAGAAGGAGAAGAATGGAGAAGTAGAAGAAGTGAATGAAGAGGTGAGTTCGAATTTTACGTAAAGTTTTGTCCAACGATCATTTCAATTGAATTAATTTTTAACCGCGTTCTAAAGCATGCTATTGTTTACAAGATGTCCGGATTTAATGTTGAAACATTTAAGTAGGTGATTCTGGAGGTCAAAATACCGAAAAAAAAATTTCTATCGACCTATGTCCTTAAATGCGCCCCTCTTTAGTAATTATTGTATGTCGGTCTCTTTTTTGGAATAATGGTGCTTCGTAACGCTTTCTTCAAACTGTACCTTATTTTTAAAGACATTTGAGGGATCTTATTTTCTGATTGAACATTCATGCAGATCACCAATTTAGGAAATGATAGTCATTTTATGAAAGCCCCCACAATTATCTACGCCACTGGTACAAATTAGTATTTATCACCAAACCATTCGGCTTATCCAAAAACCTATGTATAACTTAAATCATTTAACCGCCAAATTTTGACAAAATAATCGCGAAAAAGCAAGTTTTTGGGGGTAATGACTAAGGTGCTCTAACTCCTTATGGGTGTACGAGGTGTGTCCTAAAACTGTCCGACCTGAGTTCGTATCTCCACGTTTGTGCTATTCTTCGTCATCCGGCCTGTGTCATTCTTCGAAGTAGTCCTAATTTGATTGCAGCACCCGCTCCCTGCGGTGGTTCCAAATCTTAAAGCAGTCCTCGAACGCAGATTTTGGAATGGACTCTTTCCTTTGAGTGGCTTTTTCAATTTTGGGAACTTCCATAAGTCGTAGGGTGCTATACCGGGACTGTGCGGAGGCTGGCGGAGCTGTACAATCTCTTGTTTCGCCAAAACTTGCTGCACAAGGTTCGATGAGTGAGCTAGCACAGTCGCCAGAAACGCGGTCCTTTTATTTCCACGGCATCCCGCAATCTTTGCAGAACTTCAGCGTCTGATATCTTGGAGCATACTCGTAATGCACAACAGCCTCAGAATCGAAGAAAATAATCAGCATTGACTTGACATGGCTCCAACTTTCACGTGCTTTTTTCGGCTTAGACTGTCTTTACAGTCTGAACAACAATCTTTATTGTTGTTCAGTTTCAGGATCCTAACCATAACCATGATTAATCCAGTAATCTCCTTAAGGAAATTGTCATCATCACTGACCATTTACAAGTTCTCCTGAGCGATTTTAGAGCGAAGGTCTTTTTGCTCGATCGTGAGCAATAGGAGACATTCTCAAAATCTTGTTCAACATTTCCCAAACTGTAGTTTTCTGTATTCCGAGAATATTTTTTAGTTCACGATCACCTTCAATCGCAAGTCACACACGCTCGATGTTTTCCGGTGTTGTTGTCAACGAGGGTCCCGGTCAAAAAATGTGCGGCCATTTTTAAACCACTTTCATCATTCCTTTATCTATGTTTTGCCCACACTTTCGTCCCCAAAGGCCTTCTGTATCATTTCTATTATCTCCGTACAACTCTTGCTGAGGTTGATGCAAATTCGTTGATCTTTTCTTTTATTTTCAACGGTAAACAAATGCGACGAGCGGAAAAACACGTTGGACATATATATATACACGCTGCGCGTGACCCGAGGCGTCTGGCTGGAACTTGAGGAAGTTCGTAAAGTTGGTTACGTTCGTACTTCGACGAGGCCTTTGGAGCGCTCTGGTTCGAAGATATGAACTCCATTCTGATATTTTTCGGACACCTCGTATTTTAGGACACAGGTTTTTCCATATTTCCATCTCTACAATTACGTTCTGAAATATATTAACGTTAAATTCGGGGCACCTGTATGGTAATTCGATCGATCTGTGAAATGGATGCTTCAACCATATTGCAATAGAATTATGTCTGAACTCATATCACTGAACCTCCGCCTTATAATCAAAAATTGGATGACGAGAAATGTAATTTCAATTCTGCACGCTCGTTCCAAGACGCTAAAATTTCTTCCAAATGTTTGTATTTATATATCTGTTTTACCAATAATCCTTTTTTGGGAGAAATTAATGTTTCTCAAATTAATTATAATAGTATCCTGATAATTCTAGTTTTTCTGTGAAAATGCTTCAGAAGCTTTATATAGATTGTAAGAGTTAGAAGTTAAGTTGTGTTAGGCATTGTAGCTGTGGCTTTTCTATGACCTTTGAATCACAATACCCAAATCTTGCTCTAGTAACTAGCCCGGGTAGCTCAGTCGGTAGAGCATTGGACTTTTAATCCAAGGGTCCAGGGTTCAAGTCCCTGCTCGGGCGTAAACTTTTGTACACTTCCAATTGGTATCTTTATATACCTTCCATGCTGATAATCTTCTAGTTTCGGTGTTTAAATTAGTTTCATGAAAACCCCTTGATAAATTATTAAATAATGTAAATTCAATCCATAATAATTAAACCATTTGATCTAATTGTCACTGATGAAAATTTGGGGTTTAAATTAACAGGTAACAGCCAGAAGTGCCATGTTCCACAAAAGTCTATTCATAAAAATTTTTTGAAGAATCCACAGATTATCAGAGTACGCTACAATTAATCTTTATGGAATGGTTTGCTACGTCCTTCTTTTGAACTATTCCGCGTAGAAAAATTTATCTGTTTACGTGTTTGATTGATTCGGTCTTTACTTGGTGGAAACTCATTTTAATTAAAAAATATATAAGAGACAGTATTTTAATTTCCTAAAAATGTTTATAAAACAATTGTTTCACCACGATGTGGCTTCTTCAGGTATCTACATTCTACTGTCTGATGGTGTCCAGTGTAACCGAGTTTAAATACAATGTTAAGTTCGTGACAAAATAATGGAATCAACTCCAATAAGCACCCTAAGTTTTTATGACTTGTTCTTCCATTATTTTGTCTTATTTAATACTGTATTTAAACTCGGTTAAACTGGACACCATCAGCCAGTAGAATGTAGATACCTGAAGAAGCCGTGGCCAAACAATTATTTTATTATAGACATTTTTGTGGAAATTAAAGTACTGTCTCTTATAATTTTTTTTATTATCTGTATACTTCCAGTCGATTTTTTTCATATATTTTTCCGACAGTTGAGATTGCTAAAAAGGTTGAGAGGTATTAATCAAAAAATAATAGTCGATAGATAATCAAAATATAATAGTCAATTATGCCAAGATCATGGAAGGTCGGTCCATAATTTATTTGAAAAATGTATTGTTTCTTTGTAAGTTCTGCCATTTTATCAAAGTAGTCTTCATATAATGGTTTACTATTATATACTTTATTCATTAACAATACTCGAACATCTTGAATTAACTAGCCCGGGTAGCTCAGTCGGTAGAGCATTGGACTTTTAATCCAAGGGTCCAGGGTTCAAGTCCCTGCTCGGGCGGAAATTTTTGCTGGTGCGTGCTTAGTTGGTACGTTTTCAATTGATATTTTTATATACCTCCCTTATTGACAATTTTATATTTTCGGTTTCAAAATCAGGTTAATGACAATCTTTTAAGAAATTCATTAGAAATTTATATTATGTAAATTCAACGTCCAAAGTTGAGCAGTTTGATCGAATTGTACGACTTAAAATTTTGTTAGCTATCAATCCACAGGTACTATGAAAATGTTCCATAAAAGTCAGACCATAGATATTTTAAGAATTCTAATATGGTTTGCTTATGTTCTACTCTTCTAAAAATGTATTATATGGTAAATGGACAGATATAGTACCTTATACATTATTCATTAGCATCTTGATATAACTAGCCCGAGTAGCTCAGTCGGTAGAGCATTGGACTTTTAATCCAAGGGTTCAAGTCCCTGCTCGGGCGAAACCTTTGGCTGGTGCAATGTTTATATTTGACATTTTCAATTGGTATTTTTATATACCTTACTTGTTGATAATCCTTTAGTTTCGTTGTTTAATTTATTTTCCTGAAAAACCCTTGATAACTTTTGAAGAATGTAAAATTCAATTCTTAATAATTCAGCCGTTATCACTAATAAAAATTTGAGCTATAAATTTAGAGACAACAGGCAAAAGTGCAAAGTTCCATGAAGTCAGTTCATAATTTATTCAAACAATCCATTGTTTCTTTGTTTGTTCTCCCATTGTATCAAAATAGTCATTATATAATGCTTTACTATACATACTTCATTCATGCAGAATATGCTTGAATCAACTAGCCCGGGTAGCTCAGTCGGTAGAGCATTGGACTTTTAATCCAAGGGTCCAGGGTTCAAGTCCCTGCTCGGGCGAAACTTTTGGCTGGTGCAATGTTTATATTTGACATTTTCAATTGGTATTTTTATATACCTTACTTGGTGATAATCCTTTAGTTTCGTTGTTTAATTTATTTTCCTGAAAATCCCATGATAACTTTTGAAGAATGTAAAATTCAATTCTTAATAATTCAGCCGTTATCACTAGTAAAAATTTGAGCTATAAGTTTAGAGACAACAGGCAAAAGTGCAAAGTTCCATGAAGTCAGTTCATAATTTATTCAAACAATCCATTGTTTCTTTGTTTGTTCTTCCATTGTATCAAAATAGTCATTATATAATGCTTTACTATACATACTTGAATCAACTAGCCCGGGTAGCTCAGTCGGTATTGCATTGGACTTTTAATCCAAGGGTCCAGGGTTCAAGTCACTGTTCAGGCGAAAGCTTTTGCGGGCGCATGTTTGTTTAGTTTTTACACTTCCAATTGGTATTTTTATATACCTTCCTTGTTGATAGTCTTTTAATTTCGTTGTTTAAATTTACTTCATGAAAATCTTTAATAATTCTAATTAATTGTCTCTGATTAAAATTTGAGAATTAAATTAACAGATAATAGCCAGTAGTGCCAAGTTCCACGAAAGTCTATGCATAATTTTTTTTTTTTAATCTGCAGATGGTTAAAGTACGCTAAAAGTAATCTTTATGGAATGGTATGATATGTTATGCGTCCTTCCTTGGAATTACTTTATAATTAATCCGCAAAGAAAAATTTATTTGTATACTTCCAGTCGGTTTTTTGTACACTTTGCTGACAACTGAAACGGCTGAAAAATTTGAGGTTTCAACAGATAATCAAAACATAATAGTCAATTATGCTAAGTTCTTTGAAAGTTCGTCCATAATTTATTTGGAGAATCCACTATTTCTTGTTATTATATCAAAATAGTCTTTATATAATGGATAACTGTTATATACTTTATTCATCGACAACGCCCGAACTCTTGGAATCAATGAGCCCGGGTAGCTCAGTCGGTAGAGCATTGGACTTTTAATCCAAGGGTCCAGGGTTCAAGTCCCTGCTCGGGCGGAAATTTTTGTGTCTGAATTTTTATTTCCCATATTTCCAATCGGTACTTAATATAAATTTTCTTGTGTACAATCTTCTTGTTTAAGCGTGTAACTTAGTTCCATAAGAATCCGTTGATAAGTTTATGGAATGTATATATAATACATATTTCCATTCTCCTTTTTTTTAGAAACGTTAACTGAAAATTCGTAGATATGGGGTTGATTCTAAGATTTCAGCATAAGAAAAATTTAGCGACGAAATATGCAGCGAATTTGCGTTTCGGCTTTAATTTGTAGCCTGGAAACTGAGCTCCGTGCAGAGGTGACCAATCAATCGATTGGCGGTGCGGGATAGAACGGCGGTCGCCATGGCAACTGGTCCGGACTTCTCTCGTCTGGAAGACATTGTTGCTCGGTTTCCTAAAATTTCGCATAATGTGCAGACGTTTTGCGCACTAGTTCCAGAAGGAACAACGTGTTATCGTTTCGCTCGAATATCTGTAATTTTGGAATATTGAGCGGAATGTGGTCTTAAACGACTAGTTTGGACTCACTGATGAGGAATCGAAGGTCAAGAGCAATGCTGTCCGGCCGTAAACACGCTAACTTTCGAATGGAAATAGCTTGAGTCTTGAAACTTTCAGGGTATTAATGCCGTTAATGGGCAAAATCGGTTCAGTAGTTTCGCGGTTATGCGCGTTTGAAAGTTACAGTTATAGTAATAGTAGTTATATTTTTTCCAATACTTTCGAAACTATTTGCAATTCATCATTTGGAAGTAAAATTATAACACAATTTCGTTAGGATTGTGTAATTATAAGACAAAAAATATATTTTGTGATGATCGGGCTAAAGTTCTTGATTTCACGTCAGTGCTTTCATTTTAAACTAACTTTCTGTCAAAACACGAACGTGTTGCCAGACTCGAAATGCAAACTCTAGATGGTAATTTTCGGCTGAAAATTCAAAGAATGCAGACATTTGGCGGACAGCCATAGCTGGTACCTGCATACAATAAAAACTCCAGGTTTATTAATACATCGCTACAACTAAAGAGCGAAAAAATGACTCAAGTTTCAGTTATATCGCTAAATACATGAATTAAATCTTATTATTTGCTGCTGTTGCAAGTGGCGTTACCGTTATAACAATAAGATCGCCTCGTCATTATGCTCGAATCTAACCACGATGTGATTCCGCTCTCTATGCGTCCTATCCTTTTTCCTTTTTTTTTTTGCCATATCTGAAACCAGTTTCTTCATCTTGTTCTCTACTCAACAGTGAGACCACATGTACCTGAGATACTGTAGAATTCAGGTAGCGGGATGTAAATGGCAACTTAATTATTCGATTAATGAAATTCAGCTGGAAAGTGAATTGTTTTTGAATAAAAATCAAAAGATAACTTAGGACTGTGGGGCCAGTTTTTGGAGGTTGAGCTCATTTCAATGCTTTTAGAGCCTTTGAGAAAGAAAAATCCTTAATGATAAAACCATCATTCCTTAAAATGAATTTATCCTTTTTGCTGTAATAAAAATTCAAAGCACGATTACAAATGTTTAATTGATTCAGTATTCACTTGATTAAAATCCATATAAAATAAGGTTATTCTAATTTTAACAAATTTTTATTATTATAATACAATTGTTTAGCTATCACAGTAGCATCTTCAGATAGGTGAAACAATGAAACAATTGAACTAGTGAAAAATTTACTAATAAAAATCAAATGCAATAGAATTATCGAAAAAGATATTTCAGAATGCCTTTAAAAATAAAAAATATAAATTCGAAAAAGGTTTGATTACGGGAAATCCTTTAATTTCAGAATAATTCACATTAATTTTCAGTATTTCATAAACCAACATATGTTGATACTATTATACACAATAAATCAAATCATCCTATAAACAAAAAATTATCAGCATTTAATTGTATGATCCACATGATCAGTTAACTTCACCATGAATCAAGAAAATAATATTTCTGAACATAGTTAAACAAATAGCTATTAATTATGGCTACGATCCTGCACTAATAGATAAATTATTGATGAATAAAAATAATAAAATAGCTTCAAATATGGTATATCCCAATAGAAAATAAATTTTTAAATACATTCCTTAAAATATAATATACTAAAGGTATTTCAGAGAAAATTGTTACATACCACAAAAATAAATCTAGCGCTGTGTAATGGTTAGAAGTACTGCATTGTTACTGAAGCTCCTGTGTTTTCGTTCATTCTAGTTGTAATAATTTTTTTATTGGAATATTTTATTTTTTAGTTGTAAATTTATACTTTTTGTAAAATTTACATCGTTTCTCATTTGTAGTCCAATGTAATGATATGAGACCGTTTTTGGGCTAAAATTTACAATATATTGATATTTATTTGGATGAAATGAAGCTTCTTTCAAAGACACGCTAACTTTTAAGATGAATAACAAGTTTATTTGTTACAGCTGAAGTGAGCTTTGCGGAAAAAAAGATGAATTGATAAAACAAAAATTGTTGCAATTATAACTGCATGCAAATTTTTTTCATGATGGTTGTCTATAAGAATTAAAGTCGGGTGGAAATATGATAAAAATATGCACCAACTATAAAACCAATAAAATAAAAGTTCCGGGTGCTCTTTATTTATTCAACGAAATGCTTCTTGTTGAGTACATGAGTTTTATCCACAAACTTAATAAAACTTATTTTGTAATGTGTAACACTTTATTTTCATTAGTGTTGTGTGCCTTTCTGAACCCCAGCACAGCTCTACACAGTTTTGTCAAGAAACCACTTGTATTTCTCCTAATTCAACTTTATTTCTTATTTGTCCACAGAAAGAAGAAGAAACAACTAAGCCAACTACTGAAACGGTAAAAACTGATGATAGTAAAGTAGAAGAATCAAAAACTGATTCTGAGAAAGATGCCAATACAGAGGAAGTCGCCGTCAAAACACCTGAGGTTGAGGAACCAGCAACAGAGGCTAAAGTAGAAACAGAAGTAACGCCCAGCGAACAGGCCACAGTGGAAGTGACAAAGGAAGAGGAAAAACAAGAACCAGTAGAAGAAAGTACCAAACCAGAGAAAGTAGAAGAAACAACGATCGCCCCACCCGAGGAAGTTAAAGAGGTGCGTAATGAGGAGCTTCCTCCTCCCCTACCAAATTCCAATCCCCCCTCCCAGGTGACGGTATTTGCCGAATCCTTAAAAGATGACCCCATTTCAATGAACGAAACTACTTCATCCCCTGTTGTCGAATCTCAATGTCAATCCGAAAAAGAACCGGCTGTTGTAACGGTAGATGCGCTTACAGATGTTGAACATCCTGAGCTTAAGGATGAATCTGCCACTGAAACTTCTGAATCAGTCAATAAATTAGAATCTTCTCATGTAGAAGTAGATACACCTGTCATTGAATCTCCCCCCAAACCTTCAAATGAATCACCACCTGAAATTAAGTTGATCGAACCTCCAATAGAGGAATCGAAAAGCGAACCTACAGAGGAGAAGGCCGCTATTATTCCATGTACCGAAGAACTACCAGAAAATGAATCTATATTATCTAAGAATGATCAGGATGTGCCGATGGTAGAATCAGATTCCAAACAAGATGAGCCAAACCCAAGTGAACATTGTGATATCGATATACCTTCTGCTGGTGACTCTTCCCCATTTATAATAGATACTCTATCCAAATCAACGGAAGAAACAGTACAGGATATATCCTCCGATGCGTCTGTTGTAACAAATGACCCACCTTCAATTTTATCTACTCAACAATCAGAAACATCGAATTCAGTCGAAAATGACTCCAAATTAGAATTTAAAATTGAAGATCAAGAATCCTCAGAGTCAGTTGCATCAGTTCTTGTAGTGGTTGAAGAAAAACTGCCGGTAGTTTCTTCAGCAGGGGATGTGCCAAACCCATTAGATTCCCAAACTTCATTAGAAAATCATGACGATAGTACCCTTCAAGAATTAGAATCAAACCTTAATCTGAAAGAGTCGTCTATGTCCCAAGAATCCAATCTATATTCTGAAGAACCAAGTCTGGATTTATCCACAATTCCAGAAGCGGTAGAATCAAGTGAAATAAAACTAACTGAAGAATGCAAAAGTGCCCCTGAAATGTCTTCATCGACTGAAAATGTTGAATTGAAAGAAACGTCGAATAGCATAGCAGAATCACAACAAGAAGAGAAAGATTCCAATAAAGTTGAAACCTTGTGTAATGCAGATTCGTTAGCCGATCTTTCTACTGAGTCCCTCCCTTCTCTTCCCGAGCCAACTGACAGTGTTCTGGAACCAATGTCACTACCACCCTTAGACTTTGTACCAGATCCACTTGTCGATGATAATCTCCCTGTCGAATCCCTTGTTACTAAACCGAATGAAACAGAACCAGAAGTCGTCTTGACCAATGGAAACGCAACGAATGGATTGCAATCGTCACCGACTGCTGACGATGATGATACGCCTTCCCTGCCCCCTCCTGACGGACCACTAAAACAACAGGTGAATAGTGACAAGATAGTGATTGGAAATATTGAATAACCGGTTCATTTTTTGTCATGTCATGTTTTGTGTATATTTATAGTTTTTTTTTTCTGCTTTACCAGGTTCTAATCTATTTTTGTGCTAACCTCCTGTGCCTTTTACTAACTGAATGAATTAGTGAGTAGGCTTGTTCCGCCAGTCGAATCAAATATTTGGAAATGTTTGGAAGTATTGGATGGTGGTCTTGAATTTTAATTGTTTCCTCATGTTTCGTTCATATCTGTAAAAGGTATTTTTATAATACAAGAATAGTTGGAAACATACCGAATTAGACAAATTAATAAAATATTTGGTAAAAGTAGCCCTATTTCTCTACAGGGTATCTTTTTATCTCAATTAATTTTTCTCAGCTTAAAAACTCTGAAATCCTGTTTAGAATGAAAATTTTCGAATTTCAATTCTGCCACCATGGAAACTTATCTGAAATGGTGTACAGATAATTTTTTTTACTAATAAGACGGTTTTTTCTTGATTTGATCAATACATATTATAGTATTTACCATTGATTGTTTTTTATTTCCAACAATAACAAAATTTTATGCTTCAGTTGCGGCTATAACACCTCATCATTAGAGACAATGACTTGTCGGTCGATGTGTTAACTTGGTTGAAACAGCATTTTTTTCTTTGTCATGTGACGCCTTTTCTGCTTGGTTCTCTCACCCAATCGATCCAATAATGGAGTCACTGTTGATTGTCTGAACCTTCGGGAGAAATTTGATGACGAATATTCCGTGTGTGTCTCAAAATACAAAGGCCATGATCTTGCCCGCTGACAGCTGTATCTTCAGAAGTTTTGGTCGACTTCCTCTCATTTCAACTCCGGAGTATAAAGAGGAATCCATGTTTCATCCTTTGTTATGTATCGACGCAAAAAATCCTTTATTTACGCGTAAAAAATTTCAAACAGCGCTCTGAATAATAATCACCCATCTTGTTCATAGTTTTCCACGCCCTAATGCTTACTGTTAAGCTTTATAAGATTGATACTTCATATTTATTATTTTCAAATAGTCAGAAGGAGTATTTCTTGAATTTACCTCGTAGAATTTCCTCCATGCCAATGCTACCATAGATTTGCATCAGACAGCAAAGAAAGTCTCATACTAGTTAGTTCTCTGAAGTTATCTTCTGTAATTGCAGATAAGACATCAGGAATCTATTGAAGTGCATGACTCAATACCCATCTAAAATATTTGAATCGATTGGAATTCTTATTGGTATTTCTCAAAATGTTTTAATTCATGATATTTTTATTTTCAGTTGAAAGTGGTTCGTCACGAGAGATTCATCCTTTTTATTTCTTTATTTTCTCCTTATTGTCACCTGATCACCTGAAAAATATTTTTATCTTATCATATGCGAAGATCGAGATACTCTCTAGTTAATTGTAATGCTCTTTACCTATTTAATGACTCAGCTCTATTAACTATTTTCTGTCCAAATTAATTATCTATTCTTTTGTATATAGGTTAGTGATTGCTTTTATTTTTCAAAAATAAGGATTACACAGTACAATATATAATATGGTGCCGGGGTATTTGAATCCGATTTTATAGAAATTTGATATCCTGAATTCGAATATGGTCATCAATAGTTAAGTTGATTTATCTAAAAAAGTTGATAGAGAAAAACTGATTTCATGTTTGGATTCAGCTCAAGTATGGCATAAATCAGTTCTAAAGTCGAAGATAATAAAAAAAATTTTGTGTAATTCATATTTTGTTACCATATGAAATATTCTGTGAACCAACATTAAGGGCAAATTGTCTAATTTAAAGAAATTGTACTTCAGCGATTTTATTCAGAAAATAAGATGGAATTTCATTGAGTTTGCAATACTCCATTTTTCAGGTGCATATTTTATGCAAAGAAAAAACATGCGATAATGATCGCAGTTTTCCTTGTGTATTAACATTTTTTTTTGTTTAATTGAATCAGTCTTCACTTGATGAAAATCCATATTAAATAAGGTTATTCTGATTTTCACACATTTTATTGTTCTTATAATACAGCAATTGTTTCATTGTCACAGTAGCATCTTCAGGTAGGTGGTACCTGAATAACTATGAATAACTAAATTTGTTTTTGAAATCTGTTTCTATTTGTATTAGAGTAGGTACAAAAATTTTTATTGAGCACCAAAACCCAATAAAGGGGGTTCTCTATAAATTCCAGCTCTGAATATGTTCAAAAGAGATCAGTTATTTAGGTCTAATAGATAAATAGAACAAAATTGGAATAGTACTTAATGAACAATTAGACTTGAATAACTCTGTTGACCATATTCAGAGAAGCTGGAATTTACAGAGATCCTTTTTATTGGGATTTAGTGCTTGATAAAAATTTTTGTACATGCTCTAATATAAATAGAAACCGACTTCAAAAACAAATTTAGTTATTCAAAAATGTAAGAGAACCACCTACCTGAAGATGCTACTGCGATAGCGAAACAATTGTATTATAAAAAAATTTGTGAAAATCAGAATAACCTTATTTAAAACAGTTTATATAGTTTTTATAGTGGAAAAAGTCGGTTGACTAAATTGAATCAGAATCCAAAATTTCAAACTGTATATTTCTGTGCAGGTTATCAAATTATGTAAAAATAAAGTACATTAGTAACATCTAGATATTTGCCCAATTTTTTACATTTGTATTTTTTCTTCAATATTTGGTCACAGATTTTCACAGTTTAAAATATTAACTAATTAAAAATTGAGACATTTTAAGAAATATATATCTGTTTATATTAGAGTTAATGTAGATTTTTGCATCTTTCTGCATTTATTGGCTCGTGTTTTTCTAGAGTTTAGATCACTACTAAATTATTGGGTATTTCTAATAATATTTTTATTGAGAATGGGTCATTATATTGGATATCATCATGGGTTGAATTTGTTTTGTAATCAACAAGTGCATGTAAAAGAAATTTTGCTTGCATGTTAATTTAGAAAATTCTTAAACAATATTGAACAAAAATTATTATCACCAGGAATGTTAATTTGAGTTTGGATGGATTCTTCATAGGCATGTAATCTTAAGTCTAATTTTATTTTTTTTTTCTGATTTTTCAGGTAGTTGCACCAGAATCTTCTGTAGGGGCATGTGAGATTAGTCAATCAACTGAAGAAAAAGCTGGAACTGTAGTAAGTACAATTTCCGAATTTCTATTTTTATTAATTATGAATTCAGGCTAACCTTTCTCACAAAACGAGGTGTATTGTCATTTACATTTAGAATAAGTCCTATTCAGAAGATCTTTGCTCAATCGATGCTGGGCCTGTGAGTAGGTGGCCATTTTGAAGATTTACTACAATCGTGATTGTAAGTAATCAAAAAAGTAAACAACCCATTTGATTTAAGTTGTTTTGTGTAACTTCATAAAAACTTTTGAATTATACCTTGTCTCTGCCCCTTGTGAGTATTGAAAATAATTTCAAATATTGAAGTTAATTATTAAGACACTAACACTACAGAGTTACAAAATGTGAAATTTTTTTTAATGAAATATCTCAAAAACATTGTAGCACTTAATTGAAAAATTTTTCCTTTTTTTTTGATGTGGTCTTTATGGGAGATCTATATACTCAATAATTTTTTTTATTTACTGATATTTAATGTTTTCATTTTGTTCTAGGAATCTGCACAGTCGGAAGACCAATAAACACCAGTAAATATTTTTATACATATTATATATATATGACCTATTGATAGCAGTTGATGTAAGAAAAACAAGTGAGCAAGTTCATCTATGGCAGTGACCGTTATTGACCAAGTGAAGACGAAATAATAACTGCCATTAAATCATAAACGTGTAGAGATACAAGAATGTCCAACAGCGCAAATAAAAAGAGAAATTATCGAAAGTTTGAATACTCTCTTATATCAAATATTTTATATTGATTGTATTTAGTGGAAAGATTTTTGAAACGTTTTATATGTCGTTGATTCGACTTTTTTATCTTATACAATTTGTAAAATACCGTTTTTAGATGTAGAATTAGTGATTTTAGGAAAGCTTTTATGAATAAATTGTTACACCATAATTAATTTGGGAAGTTTAGTTTTAGTTAATGTAATTTTTTTTTCGACTTCCTGTTTTGTACTATTCATAACTTTGTCTTGACTTTTCACTTTGCTTTATCTTTAGTTCATAACCTTTATATATATTGTTTGAAATGCCCCAATTATTTCACCTCTAAGAAGTTGTCGCTAGTCAATCTGTATACCTGCACTTCTAAATTTTTAACAATCTTTACCTGGCAGTCACGTGTTTTAATGCTATCGATGAAAAACTATTAGACCATCTATTTGAGTACTAGTTGAAATGTGGGAAATATCTATAAATTTGTAATTCATAGTTCTTTAACGTAAATTGGTCTTATTCATCAGTACATTTGTTTCTATCAACTCAATACCAGAATTAAAACTGGTTAGTAAATATTATAGACATTCTACCTAATCGTTGGATATTTGCAACTGAATACATTTTTCTTGTTTGACAAAAAATCTGAAAAAAGTATACGGTGGGCTTTAACGTACATATTCACTGCTAAGGCAGCTTCTGTACTTTTTGTTCATTCCTATTCTATTACTTGAGAAATTTCAGCAATAATAGATATTTTGATATGTTCAGATATATTTAATATTTTCTTTTTATTCAGAATGTCATACATTCAATTGAGAAACTATTTCACCTAAATGTAATTATTAATGACGATTGTCCAAAATGATTTTAAATTAAATAATAGAGCATTGGAAAACAAATAAATTGAAGTAGGCTATGAAAAAAGCTGGACGTGAGGATAAGCTTTAATATCATTAAAATTGTGATTATCGGTAAAAAGTGTCATAGTTGACATCTTGATGGTGCATTGATTTCTAGCTAGAGCTGCGTCTCACGTTTCAACCGTCCATAGTCTACTTGAACTTTTTAATTTTTAAATGCACCTTTTATTCATGTTTTCATATCATTTGACCTCATCAATTTTTTCACTCAGCATTTTGATAAGTTTTGAGTGTGTGTATGAAATTTATCAAAATGTTTTGTGCATAATAGTGTTAATGTATGTGTGAATGTGTTTTCAGTATAAATATATAGATTAGGGTGTTTGTGAGCTGTTTGAATTTATAATCCGATCCACTCCTTTCTTCCTACACAGGCATCAGGTTGTAGGGAACATTCAGAAGAGGTGAGAAATTGGATCCAAACTGATTTTTCGCAGATTCCATCGTTCCATTTTAATTGGATGGAGAATGGAACATTAATTTAAACTTTACAGGTGTTATCGAACTTGTCGTTATTTATTATTTCCTTAACCTTTGAAATTGTGGAGCAAAAATTTTTTCTAATTTTCATTCAACAAGTACAACGTATCATTAGTATCTATGATTGTTACCATCATTGACAACTGTCTGACATTTGGCAGAATTTTCGAAATTTTTGAAATACATAAAAATAATATCTTTAGATAATATATAAAATATTGATTTTATGTCTCATACAAAGTGGTTATGTTATTTGTCCGATTTTTTTGTTAAACCACCTCAAAACGTTACATGTGTACATGACAATTGGAATTGATGTTTTCTTAAAATGTTTCGTAAATTTAGTTTTCAGGTAATAACCAACCATGTCCATTAATTTTATATTTCAACATAACATAGCATGAATGTTGACAGAAACTGAAAATCTTGAAAACTTAAAATCCACTTCAAACAATATTTTTCAGTAAACACGAAATAAATCTCCTATAAATTAACACTATTTTAAATTTGGGGGCAATATTTTACTTTCTTTGATTGCAGGGAACAGAGTGCTATCTATTTAATTTTGAGTCGAAAATGGTATTTAAATGACCGACTGGTGAAGAGTGCAAGGTCAAAAGTAATTCTATCCGCCGTAAACATTATCTTTCGAAGGAAAAGGGCCAGAAACTTGAAAATTTCAGCGTAGATTTGGGGGTCATTAAGGAGCAAAGTCTGTCCAATGGGTTCTCCGTTATTCAAATTTGAAATTTTTTCTTATTTTTCCAATATTTTCTGAAGTAAGAACCTGAAATTTGGCATTCAGAAGAAGAATAATGACGCACATATTCATGCAAAATTTCGTGAGAATCGTATAATTAGAAGATTCAAATAAATAAAGTTATAAGCAGAGCAGCGTTGAGCGTTATCGAAACAATAACAACAGTCTACGAATGCGTTTAAATTTAGCATTCAGATATAAAAAAATAACAAGAACGCTAATGCTAAATTGTAGGAGGATTGCAACTAATTTTCAAAGCTGATGTTTAAAATCATCAAATATATGTAGCAGTAAACGTAAATATCTACCAACTTCTTCCTTGGCTAAGTGAGTTATCTCGCAATACATCTACATGCGGTGGGTTCAAACCCAGTCGCAGAGTAGAAGTTTCTTCAAATCTTTTCGCGAAATAATTGATTTTCATATCACGTTGCAATGAATAATACGGGAAATTAGATTTTTAATTGTTTGTGCTTTGTTTCGATCAATCAAAGCATAATCACAGAATAGAGAAATAATGCAGAAGCAACAAGCCTGTCAAATTTTCCCTTCGAAGTTTGAGCCGAAAATGGTTTCAAACAACTGATGAAGAAGTAGTCAAAAGTGGTGCTGTCCGGGCGTTCAGTTCGTAAACACTCTAACTTTCGAACGCATTAAATACCAACAAGTCCACATATTACGGATAATAATAATATTTATAGACGAACTATTATGTATGTATGAATGTAATTTACCTATGGTAATATTTTACCATCAGTAATCTGTGGACAAATCATGGCTCGCCACGAGCCGTGAGTTAGGCGAAAACGTCCACATTTGCGAAGATCATGCGTACTAATTGGATTTATATTGAGGTTGTAGTTTGTTCTGTAACCAACAATAATAATAATACAGAAGTATTTGGGAGACTGAAAAATCTTCAGAGAATATTGTCCAGAAAATGACGAGAGTGGTTTGGCAACATTGTACATAATTTTACAAATCTGTCAATTGTCAAAAGTTTTGCTGTTTTCATAGACAAACGTTTATTTATTGCTGTTTTTATTTAAAATACTCAAATAACGCTGCCCAATTTAGAATTGTCGTAGGTTTGCTAATAATTAATATGACTGAAGGACAGTTCAAATCAAATTCATTTTTTAAAATATCTAATTCACCTTTATTCTCCAAAGTAAAAACTCAAGGTATAAAAAGTGAAATTTGTGTTGAATTTTACCAAATTTCAGTTCTTGCACGATTGCTGTGATGAAATTATTGGGAGAAAATCAGTGGATATAAGCAACTATAACGATGATATCGAGTGGACAAATGAAGATATCGACAAAACTAAGACAATCATTAAAAACTTTTTTTATAAATGTACCATTAACGATCATTTCGATTCGCCAGAAAATCTTTCTGAAACAGTTTTGGACTCCTTGAAAAATTGTTTAGAAATTCGTAAACAAGACATTGAACATCAATTGATAAGAACTGGCTTTCTTGAGGCAAGACACAATCTTGTGGAAAACATTGATTGGAATTTAAAGTGGATATTGGGAAACTCCATGATGCCTAGCTATAAAGAACCTATTTTACAACTTCATTTAGGATGTGTTCAAAAGGGTTCAGAGGATTTGACACCAAAGCAAAATAGTATTAATTTTGAAATGAATATTAAACAAGTTGATCATGTAATTGATATGTTAGAAGGTGTTTTAACTGAATTATCAGAAGATAATCATATTCTCAATTCATAAGGTGAGCTTTTAATTGAGAACAATATAATTATTTAGATCATATTCCAGAACTTTGAGGTAAATATTGATAATAAATCGCCTTTATTTTTGAAAAATAGGTTACATGATGAATTTTTATATATCTATAATGCTATGATGTGGCAAAGTCCAGCAAAGCTATTCATACTCAACCACATCAAAGCAATGAAAATAAAGAAAAATCAACTTGCACCAGCAGATTATGTATAGATCTCAAAATTTGAATCCAATAAAAAATTTTAAAAAAACTAGTAACAAATACATTTTCCCCCAAGGCATATTAGGTACCTATTCATCCATTCCTATTTGTATAATTTTATAATCATTTGTGGGTATTCTCATCATTATTTTTTCGTTTATTTCAATTGTGTTATTGAAATATGTATCTTTATTGCCTGAAAGTAGAATATTTTTGGTGACATTACAATTTTTTAAATGTAGAGATATAAGAAAAATTAAGACAGCTTAAGTCGTCAGTGAATATTTAAAGGACTTGTCAAACTGGAAATGAGTGCCAATCAAAAAATTTAATACAGATTAATTGGTTTCGTTCGAAATTGCACTCTCCAGAAATATGACTGAGGTGAAAGAATTCAACATGTTCAGATTCTTTGGCAAGTTAATGCTTGTCCCTATATCTCAATGTAGAAATGTTTTAGAGATTATTTTCTGGAGTGTTCAGATTCTTTGGCAAGTTAATGCTTGTCCCTATATCTCAATGTAGAAATGTTTTAGAGATTATTTTCTGAAGTACTGTGCCAATCTTTTGGTATGGTACCAACAGCGAACTACGGAGTAGAAGGGAAGCTGTTCCACCTTTTTTTGTTTTTTAAAATTTCATATGATATATTCACTTAGCTATTAGAAGAATTATATCATATTTTAGTTAGTAATGGGATCATGTAAGTATATATTATCTTGATGAGAAATCTACACATTAATGAAAACTGGGTTGTTACTTGATAAAACAACACGTTCATGCTCAAATCCAGTGAGCACACCTGAAAAAAATTGTTGCTGTATCCAAGAATGCTGAACATCCATCAACATTAACTGGTCATCATACTCAAGAACTGAACATTTATAATACTTTTCTGAGGAGAATTTTGCACAAAGATAAATCATCTTTACCAATGAAGCTCATTACCACTATTTTTTATGGGGATCTGTTAAGGATAATTGTTACGCTAACCGTCCAGAAACAATTGATGCCTTGGAACATGACATCGAATTTGCCATTCATGAGATTGAGCCCCAAACAATTAACAATGTATTGAAAAATTGGGTTGATCGGGGTACTGTAGCTAGGTGGAGGTAATTTGAATGATATTGTTTTTCATTTGTAAATGACAAGGTTCAACCTTTCTACTTCTAGCTTCATCTATTTCATTTTTCTCTTTTTTATATATACAGTCCATTTTTTCTTCATTTAAGAGTTTTCGCAACATTTCTTGGTCCTTCGGGCCGGATTTTGAACATTTTTTGGATCTTTTGATTCTTTCGGTCGGATATTGAATTGAATTTTCTCATATTTATTATATGCCGAGATTTATCAATTGGAATGAATAATTCGTAACGTTTTTTGATAGTTCTCCGTCAGCCCGGATTTTGAACTGAATTTTCGATGAGTTTAACCCAAAGATATATGGGGTCTCTCATTATACGCTTCCTATCTTTAAATTTAAATAAAACAAAATGTCTGTGAGATATCTTCGAAATTTTTCTTTCGTTTGGAAGGCCTATCGATGCCATTATGTATGGAATATAATATCTTACAAATGACTTTGGCGCATAAATCAGGCTGAATTTGACCGATGATATCGGTTATGTTGGCTTTCAGGGCCGCTTAGTTTGTGGCTTATTCACATAGACTTGCGACTTTAAATAACCTCACAAGAAAAGTCTGAAGGGGTCAAATCTCACGATATCGGTGGCCAGTTCACAACACCTCCTTTGAGATGATCATGCCCTCTAATCGCTCGTGCAGAATGTTCAATTTGGCATGAGCTATGTGGCACGTAGCGCCTTCCTGTTGAAAAAATGTCGTTTGTTTCCATATCATCTAATTCAGGCCAAAAGAAGTTGATAATCATCGATATATAGTACTTGATGGCCTGGCCAACGTCGTCATCAAAAAAATATGGACCGATGATGCCGCCAACCCAAAATCCACACCAAACTGTGCACTGGATGCTCATGCGGATTGGTATCTTTCCAAACTCGAAAATTTTGCTTGTTAATGTACCCACTCAATTGCTCCAGGGCTCATTCAGCGAACACATGTCGAGCGATATGAAATCGACTGCTTCGGATTCTCCTCCACACTATCAGAGGTGATGTTTTCGTTAGATCTTGCGTTTCATAGCTTCAACAATATGGTCGCTATCAACTGTCGAGTTCTTAGATATATCTCTTGTTGGGAAGTAATACGCACAGATTATTGAAGACTATATACTACTATGAATTTCGTAATCTGTGGTAATACGAGACTGGGTACATGGCCATTGGTTGAGCCCATAATTGCCGAAGGTTACGGATTAGAGTGATCTGTCTAAAAGAATAGATGATTAGTTCATAGATAAAAAATATTCTCATTTATCTATGGATTAGTTAATGAATATCTTTTGCGATATTTGTATACATATAAAGTGCACGCACTTTTTGTGATGATTTTATTAAGAATCTGAGATAGTTCCAGTATAAGAAATTTACTCTCCCTACCGGCGAAGATTTCATAAGTATGGCTGAATATCTTGCGTCTATTTTCGGAACAGAAAAAGACAAGTGAGTGAGAAATATTTTTGCATAGCTGAACTGGATTAAATAACGATTATTTACCCTTTCACAGCATTTCCCACATTAATCAACCTATGTCAACATTATTATAAAACAAGCAAATCTCATCTTAATGTCTTACTGTAAATAATGTAATTACAGAGTCAATTGTTCCTTCTACTTTAAAATTGGAGCCTGCCGACATGGAGATAGGTGTTCCCGAATACACAACAAGCCAACATTTTCTCAAACTTGTTTGTTACAAAATTTGTATGTGAATCCACAGAATTCTGCCAAGTCTGCTGATGGTAGTCATTGTGAGTATTTACATTATTTTATTTTGTTTCATGCCCATTTCAATAATACTGCAAATTTTATAGATGATTTATTATTGCAAAGTGATCACTCTATTTTGTTATTATCTTATTCAAGTAATGATAATATAATTGCACTTTGAGAACCAGTCATTCAAACCACATGCTGGAAGAGAGATCTGGGAAATATCCAGTTTTCTTTATGGAGCAGAAATAGAAAAACAACACTAATTTAAAAGTTATGACAATAAGCTGCAATAGGTGTGTTTGAGCTGAGCCCTGAAAGACGAAATATCACTTTGAGCACCAGGTGAATTTATTATGTAACAAAGCTCTGCCAAATGTTGCAAAACTAGTGAATACCTATATGGAAACTTAAATGCCTCAACTATCATACTCAACAGACATAGCCCCTTCCAATAACAAGCCGCAATAAGTGTGTTTGAGCTGATCTCTGAAAGACAAAATATCAGTTTATGAGCACCAGGTGAATTTATTACATAACAAAGCTCGGCCAAATGTTGCAAAACTGGTGAATACCTTATGGAAACTTAAATTCCCCAACTGTCATACTCAACAGATATAGCCCCATTTGATTATAATTTATTTTAGCACTTGCCTTGGCTGAGCAACACTTCCATTCTTATAAAGATACAAAAATAATGGATTGATTCTTGGTTTGCCACAAAATTCATCATCAGTAGGGACTACTGCTGAATGGGTTAATGGTCGCATGGTTGAAGATGAGCATTTTCCCAGAGAAATCATCTTTAGTGATTAATCTCATTTTTACGTGGAAGGATTATTTTTTGTGGGGATCTGTTAAGGATAAGTTTACGCTAACCATCCAGGAACGATCGATGCCTTGAAACAAGAAATGAAAGTTGCCATTTATGAGATTGAGTCCCCAAACAATCGACAATGTACTGAAAAATTGGGTTGATCGATTGGGGTACTAAAGTCAGTCATTTCAATGATATTACAAAAAAACTTCACGTCAGTAATTTTCCACCATATTTTATTTTCAAGACATAAATGTTTATTGACCCTTGTGAATTGTTCATTTTTAAAATTGCCTCTTTGGAACACCTGTAGATCGTTTTAGTTCAGTCAATTCAGTAGAATCAACTACATTACATTTTTCATTTGTTTTTCAGTGGTTGCCAATGTCTCTGATGAAGAAATGCAGGAACATTATGATAACTTCTTCGAGGATGTTTTCGTTGAATGTGAAGATAAATATGGAGAAATTGAAGAGATGAATGTTTGTGATAATCTTGGCGATCATCTGGTCGGAAATGTGTATATCAAAGTGAGTTCAACGACTAGCAGTAGAAATATTGTATTTTCGAATACAAATATTGAAGATTCATTTTTTTTCATTTGGAGGTTTAGATCACTTAGCACGACGTGCTTGATTTTCGATCTTATTGCTTTTTTATTTATCCATTAATGAGGTGCAACTTGAAAATGTTTCTCTTAAGTTGGATAAGCCAAGACCATTTAGAGATTAAATATTCTACACTGTTGAAATGTCATCAACTCTTCCTTCGTCGTGCTTTCCCTAGAATATTTCAGCTTTCTGCTTGCAAGAAAATCGTTTCTTTTTCATGTCAAAGTCGAAAGAGTAACTTTAAATTGCATTCAAATTGAATTCTTCATCATCATTAATTATCATTAACAAGTTTTTAGTTCATCTAAGACAATCCTCAAGGGTTTTTGTGCAAGATCATAGTGTTTTTTCTGGAAGTTTCTCATTGGAAATTGTGAGGCACTTGGAATATTGAAGATGAATTAGAATATATATTGATCAAGAGGATCTCAGGATGAGTGCATAGCTGTTTAAATTTTGGGTTTAACTATTTCACATTGTGAATGGGAATATTTTTCTTACAATGGATTAGTTTCATTGATGCACTGTGAACCTCCTTATGAGCTAAGGTGTTCTATATACAAAGGAGGATACAGTCTTATTTTCTTTCAAACCCACCAACTCGCATCATTTTGTTTCACTGGCGACTTTTTTTTCAAATACCAGATGTAGAAGTATGGAATTTCCCTATAGATGGTGCTAACCATCATTTTAGGTATCTTAAGACCGCCTCTGTAGCACCATTATCTCCCTCTAACAGCTGACGAAGATTTTCAACATATATGAGTCCAAGTTCCATACACCACTGTTATTTTTCTATAACCTTAAACATGTTGAGTTTTGTGCCTATGAACTATGATTTCAGGACAGCATTAGGTTTCTGTTATTTTTTCAAAGAAAACTGCTGCAAAATCACATTGAATGCTTTTCGAAGCTTATGATGAACATGCTCCTTGTGAAACACAGTGTTTCAAGTTATACAAAAATTCGAAAGTGGTGATTTTGATGTGAGAAATGAAGAGAGGATAGGAAACAACTGAAAAAGTTCGTACAGAAAGCCAATAACAGCAAATGATCGATTTAAATCCAGCATTATGTGAAACAAGACCGGAATATGGGAAAAGAAAACACAAAATCATTTTGCTCTATAACAATGTCCAATCACACATGGTAAAATAGGTCAGAGAAATGATCAAGGTGTTCAGTTGGAAATACTAGCGCATGCCGCTTATTCTCCAGATTTGGCTTCGTCTGATTATCATCTATTCGCATCACTGGGACACCCTCTCGCTGAACAACGCTCCAATTCGTATGAAAATGTACGAAAACAGGTCGGTTCAAACGAAGATCTGAAAAAAGTGGAGGTGGGAAAAATATATAAATAGCAATGGGGATTATTTTGAAATTTTTTTTTTTTAATTTTAAAACAACAGACATAAAATAATGTATATTATTTTATTTAATTTAAATGAATATCCATCAAGTAAGGATTGATTCAATTAAAAAAAGAGAAAGTGAATGAATGTTATAGCTGTAATGGTAAAAGGTAGGCCATCTAGAGTTTGCATTTTGAAATAGTGGTTATTTTGAGTCTGGTAAGACTTCTGTTTGTGTTTTGACAGAAAGTTCGTTTGATGTTTGACATTTACCAAATGGGTGGATTTATGCTTGAACAAAACTGAGAAATATTAAAAACATATAGTGCTTCAATCCAAATTGTTAGAAATTTACGTAGACAATTCAATAGAAATGAAATGGAAATTTGTGAAGCAAGTTTGTCAAACTGAATCGTTATCTGATAAAACAACCCGCTAACATTCTAGTGCAGTAAACACACCTGAAAACATTGCTGTTGTAGTCCAGAATGTGGCTGACCATCCATCAACATCAACTCGTCATAGTGCTCAAGAACTGAACATTTCTCGCACTTCTCTAAGGAATGAGAGAGAAAATTGCATAGAGACCTCTGTATGAAGTTCCACTAATCAAGAAGTTAAGCCTGGTGACCATCCGATGAGTTTCTACTTCGCTGAATGGGCTAATGATCGCATGGCCAAAGATGAGCATTTTCCCAGAAAAAACATCTTAGCTTTGTGGGGATCCGTTAAAGATAAGTGTTATGCTAACCATCCAAAAAGGATTGATGCCTTGAAACATGACATCAAAGTTGCCATTGCTGAGATTGAGCCCCAAACAATCCACTATGTAATGAAAAATTGGGTTGATCGGATGGGGTACTATAGCCAGTCATGGAGGTAATTTGATGATATTGTTTTTAATTCATAAATGTCAAGGTTCAACCATTCCACTAAAAATATAACTTTGAAAAAATATTCATCAGTTTTTTATTTATAGCCGATCAAAAATGCAAATTTTAAATTGCCCAACCCTTATATCAGTGGTAGTACAAGTTTAATAGGGGTATTTGCATCAATATTTTTTTCCAGTCTCAATTGTAACTCCGTTTAACTTTCAAACGGCAAATACGGAAATACAGGTGGTCCATATTCGGTGTTTATCTGTAAAATCTTTAGAATTATTTGAGTTAGAAAAAAATAGATTTTTGAGAAAGAAAACAAACCGAAAATTTTACAAACAAAAATTGAAAATAAGATGTTTTGTTAAAATCTCACAACTTACACATTTTTTGCTATCACGATGATGTAAAAACATGAATGAAATTAAGATGAAGTGAAATTTATCATAAAGTCTGACAATTACAAATTTGTTATGGATTTTTGAGTTATATATTTTCAAATGGAAACCTGAAGTTATTTTAGGAAGGCTTATTTTCTCTTGATTTTAAAATGATTTATCATGTGGCTGCTATTTTCAGCAGAAATAGAAATATTGACAAGTTTGCTAATTTTACACATTTAGGTATATCGATTGGTTGTGCTCTATATGGAATGCATGGCCCTCTGCGGTTCTCACGGGTCCCTCTCAACCTCTTTGGATTCTGCTGGTTAGTGTGTATTAGTATCTTGATTCTATATGTAATGTAGTTGCTCATCGAGTTTGCCATACTTGGAAATGGGTAAAAATTATGGTAAATTTTAACAATGAAGAAATGATTTTGGATTATTTTTTCGAGCTATATAATAAAACATAAATTTAATCATTTAATATCACGATAGTCCTATTTATTCAGTAGAATTTCTTATGAATTTTCACAGTAAATTTTTTAATTGTTTATCCACTTGTTCGCATCTCTTCCATACTGACCATAAAGCATTTACGATGTGAATTCAGTGTTGACTCCGTTAAGATATTTTTATGAGTTCTTTGTCGAAGCCCCAGTGGCTTACCTCATCATTTTTAGGGTTTACTGTGGCTTTGACATGTACTTATGAAATATCTGTACACTAACTGATATCTATTGTATTAATGTATTAATAAGTGTGGGGAGGTATACACAAGAATATATCAATAGTTCATATATTATATTTTCAGTAGTTGTGTTCCATTATTCTTTGTAAGAATGTCAGTTACTTATTATTATTTTAGTTTCGTCGTGAAGAAGACGCAGAAAAAGCAGTTAATGACCTAAATAACCGCTGGTTTGGGGGTAGACCTGTCTATGCTGAGTTAAGTCCAGTAACTGATTTTCGTGAAGCTTGTTGCCGCCAGTATGAGATGGGTGAATGTACCAGATCTGGATTTTGCAATTTCATGCATTTGAAGCCAATCTCAAGAGATTTGAGAAGGTACCGTAATAATTTAATTAAATATTTACAATTCATATTTTTGGCTTTATTCCCATATATTAGGAATAGTTTTTCTTATTTACATAGTCTTATGACTTTTTATAAATCAAAGTTTATACTTTCCTTGACGCTTAAGACTAGAAATCTTTTTTGGCGTGAATGTGCTCTATTGGCAAAAGGAAGATCATAGTCAATTATATTGAAATGAAACTATTTGTTGTCTATTGAATTAATTAAAAAATTATTTTTATGATAAATGATGTTCAAGTACAGGCAAATCTAGCCACGTCAGGCTGCGTATTGTTGGCAATGGCATTTGAAAAATATATTATCATGTTTAAATTAAAAGTAGGCTGTCAAACGAAAATACCGGTTGATATGGCATCTTGTGCTATTTCATTTATTCATTTGACACTTAGTACGTTCTAAATAAACAATGCACTCTTTCTCAGCTCATACTCTCAGGAGTATGCAGGTATTGTGTTTGTATATGGGCATTCTAATGGTCCAGAAAAGCAGCTTGGAGAATACCTGAAGGAAGTATCCAAATAGATACCAACCTGTCCACGCAGTATTTAATGCATCATTCTGGAGACTTCAAGAAACAGGTAATCCTGCTCCAAAAAATCTGTCTCATCTGAAGTGAATGTAGAAAATGTATTACAAACTGTTATTGGCAATTCTTTAGTTAGTGTTGGACGTATAGCTACTAGTCTTCATTTATCAGCAAATTTTGTATGGCGTGTCTTAAGCAGAGGAATGTTGCATTCATTTCATAGACAAAATGTACAAGCTTTACACGATGAAGATGCCCCACAACGCTTAGAATTTTGTCCATGGTTACTTCAACGTGCGCAAAATAATAGATTTATTTTATTTGTCATGTGGTCTGACAAGGCTTGTTTTACTGGGGATGGTTTAAACAACAATGCTAATGAGCATGTAGGCATTGCAGAATCCACATACTATTAGACCAAGATGATTTCAGCAACGTTTGGGGGAGAGATTTTAAACAATGATTTGAAGCCAGTACATGTTATAATGCTGGCTTGTATAGAAATTTTTTGGAACAACCTTTTTGATGAGTTCATTAATGACGAAGAGCTCAACATTGTTGGTAATATGTGGTAATAGCACAATGGTGGACTACCACATAGAGGAAGGCAAGTAGTTACTTGTTTAAATGATGGATAGATCCAGGGGGGCCAATAACAGGGCCACCTCATTTGGCTGATCTTAATCCTTTAGATTTTGATTTATTGACTTGAAGCAGCTTTTCTATCATGTTAAAATCATATCTCATTAACAATCACTTCATAGAATTCAAGATGCATCTAACCAGATAAGAAACTACCCAAATCTCAACTGTATCTTTAGTTCGTCGACGTGAGGGTTGCGTTCAAGCGGAAGATGAAAATTTCAAACAATTTCTATAATCTTAAGATATGTTATTTCTACTCATCATAATTTTTACCATTAATTTTGAAAGAAGATTGATACAATGTTCAAAGTTTAAACAAAGTTCTGACTTAAACAAGAAAATATATTTATTTTGAATAAATATATTTGTATCTTGTATCTTCTAAATGAAAACGAATTGAACCTATATTCATGAGAAAAAAAATGTTTAGAATAGGCACAGCTGTCCTCTGCCAGAGTTTGTCATAGGACATCCTGTATGTTAATGAACAAGGGCCCCAAATTAATTAATACCTGTTATTATTTGATGTTATTGGTAATAATTTATTTAAATTTGACATTTCTTAATACCTTTTTAGATATCTATATTCAAGGAGGAAAACGGGAAAGAGGCGATCACGTTCTCGTTCACCCAAAAGGCGTTCCAGATCTAAAGAACGTAAAAGTTCTCGATCTCCCCCTCGTCATCGTGGGCGTAGTGGAAGATATTGAAATGGAAGATTGTTTCAATTTTCTGGTATAAGTTTTATTCTTGTTTTTTTCAGAGTTCTAATTTAAGTATGATAATTTCACATTGTATGTTTAAATAAAATACATTTATGACTGTAATATTACTCATTTTAAATTGAAAAAGATTACACAAGAATATTTTTTATTTAATTTTTATATAATTTGGCAACAGTGTTTTACAGAATTTAATCATTATAAGAATGTCAATATCAAAGTTTAGCTCATTTTAACATAAAAAAAATCTTTAAAAAATATCAGAAGGAAGATGTATAATTTTAATGAAGCAACTTTAAAAAAAATTGGAAATTCTAAATAAAATGTGGACTTAATTTAATATTACGAGTGATTTGTTTCTCCCGTATAAATAGAATAACTGGTATAAAGTAACCATCTATTAAAGTGATGGTGAAATTAGTAGACTATTATTAGTTGGGAAGCTTTTGAATATATGCATCCAACTGTTTCAATTTGTAAAAATCAATAAAATCTCAAAGACTGCTACTAATATTGGTAAATTCTTTCTCTATTAGCTAATCATTTAATTATCTGTTGAACTGGCAACTCTACAGCAAATATTCTTTACTTTGGTGAAATTTTCTTGTTTTCCTTATGGTCAACAGGAATTTATCGATACAGAAGAATCGAGAATGATGCTTCGTAGCGCTTTCAACTTGCATTTTTTCCGAAAAATGTTTGAAGAATGGCAGATCCTGACACTAGATTAAAAGTCATTTTATGAATGTCCCTCTCATTTATCTCCGCCACTGGTAGAAATTAGTTTCACCAAACAATTTGGCTCATCCAAAATCCACCGTAAATCAGTTTAATTTTTATCTGCTAAATTTTGACAAAATATAAGTTTTTAGGGATAATGAGGGAGTGGCTCTGATTCTCCAAGGATGCCTTTTTGGATGATATGAAGCATACCATTGATAAAAGAATATATTATTCTTGTTTATCTCTGGCATAAACTAACCATTATGTAATGTAGTTTATGTATGATGTGAAGTTTTTTCCATAATTCGATCTCTATAATTACATCCGGAGGTTAATTTGTCTATGGTTTCATTTATCTATGTCAAAATGGATGTGAACCACAGAGTATGGATAAAAGTGACTACTCTCATGATATGATTTTAGAGGTCAGATTATGGAAAAAACTTGATTCATCTACGTCCTAAAATGATTGAAAACAACGACCTTCCTCCCTAATTTGCTTCAAAGTATAACCTGGTGTATGTTACCTGGTTTAATTTGTCTATGATTACACATGTTACTTCTATAGACAAACTATATTATGTGGAATATAGTTTATCTATGGTTTCTTCTGTCTTTACATCTATCAGAAGTGTATTTTAATATTTTTTCAACTAATTGCATTTTAGTTGATAATTTTCACAAGAATTTGAAATATTTTCAGTAAATTATATTTACTCCTACTGAAGAGCGAATCTAAATTTTTTGAGGCGTTCTCAGAAGGTTGCTTTAGGATGGCTGAATATTTGGCGTCTATTTTCGGCACAGAAAAAGACAAGTAAGTATATATATCTCGGGTTCAAAACGTCTTTCGACGTTGTCCGATGCCTAATTATAATATATATAATAATAAAAAGACAAGTAAGGGAAAAATTAAATTGTTTTACTGCTGGACATTACTTTTTAAAGATTGGATCCATTAACATTGATTTGTCCCTTCAGCAGAATTTCTCACATTGATCAATCATTTCATTATTAGAAAGAAAAAAATCTTAATGTATTAGTTCAACTAATATGTAATTCTATTACAGAGTTAATTGTTCTTTCTACTTTAAAATTGGAGCGTGTCGTCATGGAGATAGGTGTTCCCGAATACACAACAAGCCAACATTTTCCCAGACTTGTTTGTTACAAAATTTGTATGTGAATCCACAGAATTCTGCCAAGTCTGCTGATGGCAGTCATTGTAAGTATCTAAATTATTATCATTGTTATGTTTCATTACCATTTCCAATAATAGTGCAATAGTGCTAAGGTTTTTTGTAATTATATTATTTAACTTACGGATATAAACTCACTAGGTTAGGACACAAATCTTCCATAAATTTCAGAGTATTTAAAAATAATTTTCAGAAAGATGAGTTAAAGTTTATGTCACATCAACTATGCTATAATCAAATTACCTAGTTCGAAAATACGAAGCAGGGTGTTGTCTATGTTATATTGGTTCAGCTAATTTAAACATCCTGTACATCTCTTTTTGATGAGAAGTGGCTAGGAAACCTCATAGAAGTTTCTGCAAAAAAATTTTTTTTTTATGTTTATTAACCCATGTAAACTGTTAATTTTGAAATGACCTGTAGATCCTGTTAGATTGATCAGTTCAATAGAATAAACTTCATTAATTTTTTCATTCGTTTTTCAGTGGTCGCTAATGTCTCCGATGAAGAAATGCAGGAGCATTACGATAACTTCTTTGAAGATGTATTCGTTGAATGTGAAGATAAATATGGGGAAATTGAAGAGCTCAATATTTGTGACAATCTTGGCGATCATCTAGTCGGAAATGTGTACATCAAGGTTAGTTCAGTAATTAGTAATAATAGCATTGTTATTTTTCTATACAAGATTCAGTTTTAAAGTGTTTAGATCACTGAGCACGATGTGCTTGATGTTCAATCAATGTTATTAATTTTTTTCAAGAATAAGATGTAACTTTAAAATGTTTTGCTTAAGTTGATTAAGACTGTATAGAAATTGAATATTCTATGTTGTTGAACTTCTTCCGTTATGTTATGCTCGTTTTTTTATCAGAGTTGATTCAGAACCTTTAAATTAAATTATAATTGAATCTGTCAATATCATTAAATATTGAACAGTCTATAGACATCTAATCATTGGGAATCTTTGTTCTGGATTTTTGTTTTTCATCACTGAAATCGTGAAATACTCAGAACATCGATGAGGAATGAGATATTGCTGATGAATTAGAATACTGTATCATTTTACCAAGAGGATCCCAGGATAAGTGCATAGCTGTTTACATTTTGGCTCTCAAATCGGTTAAACTATTTTGGGTCGTTAACAGGAAGATTTTTCTCGGACTGGATTAGTTTCATTGACACTCTGTGTGATTCCTTATAGCTCTAAGGTGTGTTGACTGTAAATTTTCGAATTGTTGTTTATTCAGTTCACATCTCCTTAATGACCTAGAAGCATTTACTATGTGAATGAATTCCACGTTGGCGCCATTCCTTAAGACATTTTCTGCGTTAAAATGATATTTTTTATGTCCTAGTGGTTAACCTCATATTTTGTAGGGTTTGCTGTGTCTTTAACATATAATTATAAAATATCTGTACACCAACTGCTATTTAGTTATGTTAGGGGAAGTATATATAATATTATAACGATTAGTTTCTTTGTAACAAAAATTTTTAGTTCTTTGTGAGAATAACCGTTCCTTATTATTTATAGTAAAGTATTCATGTATAATTATTGTTTTAGTTTCGTCGTGAAGAAGATGCAGAAAAAGCTGTTAATGACCTGAATAACCGTTGGTTTGGAGGTAGACCAGTCTATGCTGAGTTGAGTCCAGTAACTGATTTTCGTGAAGCTTGTTGTCGCCAGTATGAGATGGGTGAATGCACCAGATCTGGATTTTGCAATTTCATGCATTTGAAGCCAATCTCTAGAGATTTGAGAAGGTAAGGCTTGAAATTAAATGCTGAAAATTCATGATTTTGGTTTATTATTCCCAACTATTAGGAATAGTTTTTTTATTTGCTAATTATTAGGACGTTTTTCCCATACAAAAATTTATACTTTAAGACTTGAATCTTCTTCAACGTAAAGGAGTATGAATTTATATTAAAATTATATACATATATATATATACTACTCTGTCAAGAAAGTACCGGGAATTTTCAATTAAAACAACATTTTTACATTTAATCGTCAAAATTTATTGGGTCGCCTTCAAAATAGGCTCCATTTGCTCCAATACATCTATGCCAACGGCACTATCGAAACATTTTTTATAGGCGCTTTCCGGGATGGACTTTAGCTCTCGCGCCGAATTTTGTTTTATGGCTTCAATCGACTCAAAACGGGTGCCACAAAGGGGCAATTTTAGTTTTGGGAAGAGGAAAAAGTCGCAGGGAGCCAAATCCGGCGAATACGGTGGTTGCTGAAGCACGTTTGTTGAGTTTGAGGCGAGAAAGTCAGTCACAATCGTAGCTCGGTGAGAAGGCGCGTTATCGTCATGCAAAATCCATGAGTTGTTCGCCCACAAATTTGGCCGCTTCTTACGGATACGCTCACGCAAACGTTTCATAACGCCTAGGTAATACTCCTTGTTTACCGTCTGACCCTCTGGAACGAATTCGTAGTGCACCACTTCACGGATATCGAAGAAAACAATGAGCATCACCTTCATTTTCGAGCGGCTTTGGCGTGGTTTTTTCGGTTTCGGCTCATTTTTTGCCACCCATTCCGATGATTGCTGGCTTGTTTGCATATCGTACTCGTAGACCCAGGTCTCATCACCAGTTATAATACGTTCCATGAATGTAGAATCGGAATTACAGCGATCCAGCATGTCTGAAGCAACCTGTTCGCGATGACGTTTTTGAAGAAAATTCAGGTCTTTCGGTACGAGTCGTGCGGCCATCTTTCTCATGCCCAAAATATCAATCAAAATCGTACGTGCGGACTCGTGGGATATCTTAAGATCATGTGCTATCTCTCTCAAGCTGGTACGACGGTTTTCCAGCACCCTTTCCTTAATTTTATCGACGTTATCTTCGATCAAAGCCGTCGATGGGCGACCACTTCACGACCGTCCTTGAAGGCTCTGTACCACTGATATGCACAAGTTTTCGATAGAGCATTATCACCAAAGAAAGGTCTTTTGCAACATTTTCATTGCATCGGCACACGAAAATTCATTTGCAACACAAAACTTTAAACAAATTCTTTGCTCAACGTAATCACCTATAGTAAAAATCGGCACGCACTCTGACATCGACTGACTTAATCAGCTGTTGCAAACACACTAGTTGACAGATCCCGCTCAAGCTTGGCATAGTAATTAAGGACAGTGGTACCAACCTAGGAAAAAAATTTTACCTGCCTCATTGCCCCGCCAGATTTAAATCGACAATTCCCGCTACTTTCTTGACAGAATGTATATTTTTTTTTATTTTGAATCTTCTAATCAAACGATTTAATGAAATTGTTTTTTGTTTGAATTGTCAATCAAGTTTCAAGGCTCTTGCTCTTTCCGACTGACCAGCGGGACAGAATTACTTTTGACATCGGATTCTTCATCAGTGAGTCCAACCTGTTGGTTTAAAACCATTTTCTGCTTAAAATTCGAAAATTACAATCATTTGGGCGAAATGCTAGCACACTGTTCCCCGGAACAAGCGTCATTTAGACATTTGACACCAACCTACTTACATATTAATTAATGTGATTACATTTGAGAGAGTAGCCTACTTAATTTTTCAACAAATTATAATGTTTGTGTCAGTGAATGTGAAAACAGTCATGGTAATATATTATTTCTTTTTAATTAAACTAACAATTTTAAAAGAAAAAGTCAAAATACAAAAAGTAGCTTAGTTGATTTATCTTCTTGAATCAACTTTTTAAATTAAAAACTTTTTTTAAAGCTTCAAAAATTTCTGATACAAAATATTGTAGGAGTTAATTTTTCCACCTTTTTGTGATAAACTTTCAGAATTGAAAAAAAAAACTGTCAAAAAACAAGATTTAATTAGTGTTAACTTCTGAATTTCATTCTTCTTAATTATTCTATATGGGAGGTATTCAGTAAAAACCGAAATTTTTCTTCAATTTCAAAGGGCAGTAACTTAAAAGGGAATAGGTTTATAACAAAAAATTATATGAACGACTCCCATTGATTTCTATCGAAGAAAACCTCTCAAAATTTTTCGCATCACGTTAGAAACATTCTGCATACAATTTTTACTTTATTTCTTGATACCATTTTCAGATATCTCTATTCGAGGAGGAAAACTGGAAAGAGGCGCTCTCGTTCACCCAAAAGGCGTTCCCGTTCTCATTCACCCAAGAGACGTTCCAGATCTAGAGAACGTTCTCCTCGTCATCGTGGCCGCAGTGGAAGATATTAAATTATGATTCCCACTTTCAACTTCGTGGTATAAGTTTTCTTCTTGCATTTATCGAAGTATTAATTTAAGTATGATATATTGACTTGTATGTTTTAATGAAATACATTTATTATTGTAACATTATTTGGTATTTTAAATTAAAATAGAAAAATAGTAGGCTACAACAGGCTTTTTTTTTAGAAGTTTGTTTTTCAACTTGACAACAACGCTTTAAGTGACAGTTAATTTGACAATTGCCCGATATTCCCTAATTAGAATTGGGGAACCGTGAATATATGTCCATTTATTCTGAAAAAACAGGCGACCATTTGCTTTGAAGTGTTTCAGGGGATTTGGCTCGTCTTGAAAGTTTAGTTTCGGGTTCATATGTATAGAACTATAATTCTTCGCCTGTCAAGATCTTATGTCTTTTGAAGCACCACACCTAAATTATTTTCACCAATACTTATTAGCTTTTTTTGAGCGATTATTAAGTCAGGCGGTATCCAATGAGATAAAATCTTTCAGGCAGTATTGAATGTATTCAAGTGAGGCCCAAGTATGCCTCAATCTCACGGTATGTATCACATGACTTCCAATATTAGTTCACTCACAATATCGATGTTTTCTTCCGATTTTGGAAGACCAGTGTAACACGATGGTACTTCATTACCAAAAGTGAAAGTGAATTGATCAGCACACTGCTGTTGAGATCTAACCCACATACAAAATCACAATTTAATTCCATTTTTGACTAAGATTAATGTATCAGGTATCTGTTCCGAGTACATTTACCATTAAAAATGTAAAATTTTATGATGACCTTATCAGATTTGACTTATTCACATCAGTGTTGCCAAATCTCAAAACCGAAGCAGCAATCCTTTTATTCAGGAAATGCCAAAAATGACCATGAGCTGTCAAAACCGTTTGTGTAGATAGAGATGTACAAAACTTTCAGTTTCATGTTTTTACTTAGTTTCCTCAAAAAAATATTAATTTTTACACATTTAGTAACAACTTATTGAGGTGTTAATATATTAAGTAGTAATTGCAAATTCAGCATTAGTCAGTTGCTCAATCATCGCAAGAATATTTTCTTAATTCATCATCTGTATATTTATCAAACACAGCTATACCATGATCGTCAAATCTCACAATATCGAACAATTCATTTCCTAATTTATGACAAGTGATATCTATTTTCTTTAGTTTGGGAATATTTTTAAAGAAATAACTACTAGTATCTATATGTTCGATTCCAGTATGGGCTAAATCTAATTCACGCAGTTCGCCCGAGTTTTCAAACGTATCTGCGAATATATTTCGTATTTTGTTGCCAGCCACTCGTAAATTTCTAAGTTTTGGTAGTTTTTTTATGAAATTTAGATCAGTAATATCTGCGTACATTAAATTGAGTTCCGTCAATCTTGGAACCGAATTGAATATTTCTTCGTCAATTTGAAGATAGTTATTCGCCATCAGAGACAATTCTTCTAGTTTTCCAATCGGTTCGAACGCGTTACCATCAATCTTTTTCAGTGTGGTTAAATCAAATTTTAACACTTTCAATTCAGTTACTACTTGTAGATCATGTTTTCGCAGATGTTGTATCCTCTCCGACTGTATTACCAATTCCTCAAGATTCGGAAAATTCCTCAAAACATTTTCCTCAATGTGATTCAGCCTTAAGTTGAAATAAATCTTCAAGTTGACCAAATTTTTGCAGTGTTTAAGGAGTTCTCTTGTTATGTTCGGAAATCTATCATTTCCCCTAATTATGAGTGTCGCCAAATATGGGAATTTCGAGAAAAACTTTGGTTCGATGTCTGTCAAATTGTTCGAAATGAATTCCAAAGTTTTGATGGATGTCGTCTTCGAAAAATTATTCTTTTTGAGAGACCCAGATAGTCTTGAAATCTGTAGAAATGTGGTATTGAAACACAAATTGCTACTTTCGTAAACAACACAAGTTAGAACTTCATCTTCTGTGGAAACTGATGATGAGAGCAGACCAACGGCAACAAGCAAAAGGGATATCTTCATCCTGAAAAAAATATTCATCAGTGAAATATTTTGTTACCAAAGTACCTCAAATTTCGCGATATTTATATAATGAGTGTAAAATTATCTATAATTTTGGGTAAATATGCACAAGTCAAATTGCTGACCATTGGGGAGAAGCGCAAAACTGATTTTTTTTATGCTTTAACGTGTATTCGCGCCTATTTGTATAGAGTTGTATATTAATTTTAAATGCACGAGCGGTATTTCACCAGAAAAACGAAAAAATATGCAAAAAAATTCAGGAATCTAGGATATTAATAGATTTTACTTAAATAGTGCACATACAGTGTGGAAACCACTTATGGAATAAAATTATTTGTGTTAAAAAATTAATAAAAAAACTCGGACACGTCAACTGTTAAATTCAATAGTGAGCTTTTTAAACATAAATTTACAATATATAGGGTGATTCGCGGAAATTCAGCATTCATTGGTTTCAAAAACTGAATACGTGAATTACATGATGTAATTGATTTTAATACATTAAAATAAATGCCCAAAATATTCTCCTCCTCGTTTCTTGGCAATAACACACTAGTTACCAACTTTGTTTAAAGTTAAAGTTGAAATATTCCGCATTTTTGTAGTTATTCTTCCTTTGGGATAGGCAATGCTCGTCGGCTGTGTTACAAAAACTTGGTTCTTGGGATAACCCCACATAAAAAATCCAACCGCGTAAGTTCTGGCGATCTAGCTAGTCATTCAATAGTACCTCTTCGTCCAATCCATTTATTGGGGAAGATTGCGCTTACGTAAGTCCTGACCATTGAAGCGTAATGGGGTAGGGCTCCATCCTGCTGGAACCAGACATTTTCATTCGGTAGGCTTGGATCTATTGTATTAGGAAAAAAGTTGACTAACGCAGGGACAACTTCGTCTCTAATTAAACTCAAATAGTTATCGGCTGTTAAAGTCCCATCTATAAGCATAGGACCAATAATATGGTCACCTATGATACCTGCCCAAGCGTCCACGTTTTGAGGATACTGCATATGTGTCTCACGCATCCAATGAGGATTCTCCACTGACCAATATCTACAATATTGTCGATTTACCTCCCCGTTCAATGTAAATGTTGATTCATCAAAAAAGTACCACCAGCTATTTAATTTCTGTTCAGTTTATTCATCATTATTTCGCAGAAATGCATTCTACGATCTGGATCGTCTTCTGTTATTATTATTATTTATGGCGAGCGGGCGTCTGTCCACTGCGTCCGCACGGACTATTGTGGTTCACCCCTAATTTATATCTCCCCGACGAGATCCAGTTTTTGGATAAAACCGATGATCTTCTTCAGGGGTAATTTTTTCAGTTCGCTGTGGGCTATAAAAGCCTGGCCAAAGACTTCGAATCTGATGCGACTCACCGCTGGGCACTCTGAGACGATGTGCATGGCTGTTTCAGTGTCCTCAAGACACAGCCTGCATTCATTGTCTTCAGCCAGACCGATTTTGTGCAAATGCGCTTTCAGTCTGCAGTGACCTGTCATAATTCCGACAAGTGTTCTTAGTTTGGCCCTATCCAGACCTAGCGCTAGGTTCGCCATCTTTTTGTTCGAAGCTGTTCCAAGAAACAACTTCGAATGTTTCAGGCCAGAATGGCTCCGCCAGAAATACTCTAGCCTTGTGTTCATTCTGCCTGTTATCGCCTCGTTAGCCACGTCATGTGGTATTCCCAGGAATGGTTCCGGTCCTACCAGAGGCAGCGCAGCTCCAGCAAATGCCAGCCGATCCGCCTCCTCGTTACCCAAATAGTTTGAGTGGCTCGGTATCCAAACCAGAGTGACTCCGTTATACATACCAAGCCTGTTTAAAGCCGTGCGGTAACTCCAGACTGTTTTGGATGTAAAACAGCTGGATTCCAGAGCTTTTAGTACTGACTGACTATCAGTAAATATTTTGATTTTACCGTGGTGGATTTGCCGTTTTATCAGCAGTTCCACCGCGGTCTCAATGGCAAATATTTCTGCCTGGAATATGGTTGCGTTTTGACCGAGACTCAATGAGATGTTAATTCTCGGTTTACTCCCATAGACTCCCGCTCCTGTTCCGTTCGTCGTTCGCGAGCCGTCTGTGAACAAGCCAAGGTCGGTTCTCAATAGAACCTCAGCATGCTGGGTCCATTCGTCCCGGCTGGGGACGACTACATTGAAATTCCGTTCCTGGCTCGTGATTTTTGACATTAGATCCGAGGGCATCGATAGGATAAGCTCGTCCAGAAGTCCTGAGCCTCCCATCACTATTGCCTCTGGCCTGTCAATCGCCAGTTGATATAGTTTGTATGTGGTCCGTTCCGCCTCCCTCTGCACGAGTAGGTGCAGGGGTGGTAGATTTAGCAGGACCTCCATGGCTGCCGTGGGTGTGGTGCGAAACGCACCTGTAATTGCAAGGCAAGCCTGTCTTTGTAGTCGGGTGAGCTTTTGTTCGCCAACCGTTTGTTGGCCTTTCTTCCACCACGCTACAGAGCCATACACTATCCGTGGTCTAATTACCATAGTGTATAGCCAGTACATCTGCCTGGGCTTTAGGCCCCAGGTTTTACCACATATCCACCTGCAAGTCCAGAAACCCATTCTGGCTTTATGACACACTTTATCCAGGTGTGCATTCCAGGTGAGGGTCTTGTCCAGGACTATTCCCAGGTATTTTGCCTCAAATGAGAATTGTATTATTTCACCACAGACAGTCAGCGGTTCTAAACCATTCAACTTCCGTTTTTTAGTGAATGGTACTATAACTACCTTTTGCGGGTTAAAAGACATGTCTTCTCTTATACACCATTTGTCAATAGTGTTCAGTATCTCTTGAAGGACAGCCGATATCGTCACCTCCGATTTACTTTTCACTATGATTGCCAGGTCATCAACAAATGCTTGAACGTCGAGTCCCCCACAGCGAAATGATCGCTAGCAGGTCATCAACGAGAAGGGTCCACAGTAAGAGTGAGAGAATACCTCCCTGCGGACAGCCCTTCGCAGCCTTGAACTCGAAGACCTCATCCTGGTATGAGGCCGTTATTGTTCTGCCGCATAGCATTGCCTGTATCCATCTACATATTAGTGGGTCGATTCCTCTCGCAGCGATAGCCTCAGCGAGAGAAGCCGGCAGCGTATTGTTAAAAGCACCTTCAATGTCCAGAAACGCTGTTAGTGCTATCTCTCTTCAAACTTCGTCTCTAATCAAACTCAAATAGTTGTCGGCTGTCAAAGTCCCATCTATAAGCATAGGACCAATAATATGGTCACCTATGATACCTGCCCAAGCGTCCACGTTTTGAGGATACTGCATATGCGTCTCACGCATCCAATGAGGATTCTCCACTGACCAATATCTACAATATTGTCGATTTACCTCCCCGTTCAATGTAAATGTTGATTCATCAAAAAAGTACCAACAGCTATTTCATTTCTGTTCAGTTTATTCATCATTATTTCGCAGAAATGCATTCTACGATCTGGATCGTCTTCTGTTAGCTCCTGCACAAAACTCATTTTATATGAATGAAGTCTTTCTTTTTGGAGACACCTTATGACAGTTTCATGACTTATTTCCACAGGCAATTTGACATGTACTTGTATCCAATTTTACAGTATCTTCAACGAATTGCGGTTTTCTTTTTAATGGTTTGACATGTCCAAGTTCTCCGAATTTTGCAACAATTTTATTTTAGACACAGAACCTTGTGAACTATTAGGCAACTGAGGATGCCCCTGATTAAATAAGTTTACCACTTCAACTTGACTTTTGCAATTATCCTCGTAACCGATCATCATTAAAATTTCAATTCGGTGAGTCTCAGTTATATATTTCATATTTTTCAATGCAAAAACAGGATTAGTTTACTTTTGCGTGCTATCGTTTCGTCCAAATGTCTGTAATTGTAGAATTTTGAGCCTGAAGAGGTCTTAAACGATGGACTCACTGATGAAGAATCCGAGGTCAAAAACCATTCTGTCCGACCCTCTGTGAAAACACCAACTTTCTAATGGAAAGAGTTAAAGCCTTGAAACCTTCATGATACGTTTAGGATCTAAATATCTCGCCTGAGTTCGTTAATGGCCAAAATCGGTCCAATGATTTCGCAGTTATTCACATTCGAATTTTTCTATTATTTTTATCAATATTTTTTACGCTCTGATGAAAAACAAAAGTGATTCTGTGCGGCCGAACTGAATGAAATTTTTCTCAACATTTTTCAAACTACAAATTATAATCGACTTGAAATTTGGCATTTAGATGTGATGACAATTTCGTGAAGATCAAATGATTACAACATTCAGAACAAAAATAAATATTTTGTTAGCGGAGCACCGTTGAGCGCTACCGAAACCATAACAATAGTCCTACGATCGAATTCAATTTCAGAATTTAGATGTGAAATAAGGACACCAAGGCTGATAAAACATTTCGTGAGGATCGTATAATTAGAAGATTAAAAGAAAATTTATTTTGTGAGCAGAACAGTCTTGATCGCTGCTGAAACCATAGCAACAGTTGTACGATTGAGTTGAAATCCAGTATTTAGAAATAAAATAATCACATAAGGGCTAATACAAAATTTCAGAGGATCACATGATCAGAAGATTAAAAAAAGATATAATATATTTTGTTAATAACAATTTACATGTAAAATAATGACAAGAAGGTTAATGCAAAATTTGGGAAGGATCGTGGATAATTGATTTTCAAAACTTTAAAAACCGACAGAATGTTTTTTTGTTCCTTTTTTGAATGCGTTGGTATAACCTCCACGCTTATTGTAGCTCAATATAATAATAATAAATGTATCCCTACTAATAATATTATAAATGCGAATGTAAGTTTGTTTGTTACGCTTTCACGCAAAAACTACTGAACCGATCATCATGAAACTTTGTACATATACTCTTGAAGGTATTAGAAGTAACATAGGGTACTTTATATTTAAAAAAAAAAATTTTTTTACGAAAGATAAAACAATTGTTTGTCAAAAAATCGTCAAATTTAGCTACTTCAGTAATGAAGTTTTACTATTATTATACCCTTACCCTTTATCTTTCATACTTATTTAATGACTCCACTGCGGGCGAAGCCGCGGGTAAAAAGCTAGTAATATTATAAATGCGAATGTAAGTTTGTTTGTTACGCTTTCACGCAAAAACTACTGAACCGATCATCATGAAACTTTGTACATATACTCTTGAAGGTATTAGAAGTAACATAGGGTACTTTATATTTAAAAAAAAAAAATTTTTTTACGAAAGATAAAACAATTATTTGTCAAAAAATCGTCAAATTTAGCTACTTCAGTAATGAAGTTTTACTATTATTATACCCTTACCCTTTATCTTTCATACTTATTTAATGACTCCACTGCGGGCGAAGCCGCGGGTAAAAAGCTATCCCTATCCCTACTTCCCTACTATCCCTATCCCTATCCCTATCCCTATCCCTATCCCTATCCCTACTATAATAATCCCTACTTCCCTATAATATAATAATAATAATAATAATATAATAATAATATTATAAATGCGAATGTAAGTTTGTTTGTTACGCTTTCACGCAAAAACTACTGAACCGATCATCATGAAACTTTGTACATATACTCTTGAAGGTATTAGAAGTAACATAGGGTACTTTATATTTAAAAAAAAAAAAATTTTTTTACGAAAGATAAAACAATTGTTTGTCAAAAAATCGTCAAATTTAGCTACTTCAGTAATGAAGTTTTACTATTATTATACCCTTACCCTTTATCTTTCATACTTATTTAATGACTCCACTGCGGGCGAAGCCGCGGGTAAAAAGCTAGTAATATTATAAATGCGAATGTAAGTTTGTTTGTTACGCTTTCACGCAAAAACTACTGAACCGATCATCATGAAACTTTGTATATATACTCTTGAAGGTATTAGAAGTAACATAGGGTACTTTATATTTAAAAAAAAAAAATTTTTTTACGAAAGATAAAACAATTGTTTGTCAAAAAATCGTCAAATTTAGCTACTTCAGTAATGAAGTTTTACTATTATTATACCCTTACCCTTTATCTTTCATACTTATTTAATGACTCCACTGCGGGCGAAGCCGCGGGTAAAAAGCTATATCCCTACTATCCCTATCCCCACTATCCCTACTTCCCTATCCCTACTTATAATATTATAAATGCGAATGTAAGTTTGTTTGTTACGCTTTCACGCAAAAACTACTGAACCGATCATCATGAAACTTTGTACATATACTCTTGAAGGTATTAGAAGTAACATAGGGTACTTTATATTTAAAAAAAAAAAATTTTTTTACGAAAGATAAAACAATTATTTGTCAAAAAATCGTCAAATTTAGCTACTTCAGTAATGAAGTTTTACTATTATTATACCCTTACCCTTTATCTTTCATACTTATTTAATGACTCCACTGCGGGCGAAGCCGCGGGTAAAAAGCTAGTATAGTATAAAACCGAAAAGTCTTCCAACTGCCTCATTGGCTAAGTGAGCGAATCTTTTTTCTAAATTCTGCGATTAGTCAGTGGTTTCGAACCCAGGCGCAAACTAAAGCCTTTTTGAATTTTTTCGCGAAATAATTGATTTTTATATCCAGTTTTAATGAATGATACGAGAAATTAAGATTAATAATTATTTATGCCTTGTTTTAATCAATTCTGTATGATACCCAAGTAGTGACTTCTATGAGATAGGTATTATGAAGCTATCTTCAAAATGGCAACAAATTATAGAACAAAACGGTGCATATTTGACCCAAATTGAACAATCCGATTCATGTCAAATACAGTCTTAAAGTTCACGCACAAATAAGTACCATCGGATATGTTACCTAACTGCACAGGTGTAAGTTGCACTGTGTTTAGATTCGAAAAACTTTCGAGAAAACTCCAAACAAAGCGGCAATGAGTAGAACGTCAAAACGTGAATGATTAACATTTAATTTGATATCTCAGCTTAATTTGACCCGCATTTGAAAAATTGCAAACATACATGAGTCACCTACCTGAGCGTGGTTATTCGCAAATATCCTCCTGAGCTCTTCAATCAATCACTCTATATAATTAAAATTTCGATAATAAACAAGAGCACCTATGTATTTTGATTTAGATCAGTAGTAAAATATTTTCATTTATCTGAACCTATGGAGTGAATTTTTCACCAATAAACAACAATTGATAACCTTGGATGATCCGTAGGTCGGAACTAAACAAAAACAAGGAACTGCTCGTTTAATGAAACTGTAACGCAGATGAGCAATGCAGGATTCCTCAAACTCTGTAACTTATTTATAATGAAAAATGTTTCTTATTTCGTGAAAAACGGACAATAAGTTTGGTAAAAAGTTATAAAATATTATGTATTCCAAGCTTTAACATTAAATTTTTAAATACTAACAGCTGACTGCCGCGGTTTTAGACAGATTCAACATCTGCCAGTAATACCCAGTTTGAATTTTTTGAATTTTATACAAAATGTTTTTTGTTACGCTGTTGAAAATGTCAGATTTTTTGATAATTAAACACCATTTGCGGGAAGTTTTAATTGGAAGAAAAGTGGAGTTGAAGATCATCGTAGGTGTGTGGAAGTTTACGGCGACAATACTCCAACTGACAAGTCGTGTAGAACATGCTTTCGGCATTTCAAAAGTGGCGATTTCAGCTTTGAACCCCTTTCGGTTCTACCGAAAAACTTCGATGAAGATCCGAGTCTAACGCAAGATGAGTTTGCATTTACGTTGGGGGCGACCCAACAAGCACGTTTGAAATCTATGGGCCTAATTCAAAAGCAAGGCAATTGTGTTCCTTATGAATCGAAACCAAGAGATCTGAAAAGGCGATTATTTTCTTGTGAGCAGCTGTTTCAAAGGCTCAACAAAGAAAGGATTATTTACTGATGACGACAAGTGAATCTTCTACAACAACCCCAAACAAAAGATACTTCGTTTTGCCCGGCCAATCGTTGTCATCGACCTCAACATCAAAACCAAAGCCGAACATTCGTGGTTCAAAACTTATGCTGTGTATCTGGTAGGATCACGGGGCGTTGTGTACTATGAGCTGCTAAAACCTGATGATTTCATTACGGGTGATCGGTACAGACTGCAATTACTTCTTTTCAATTGTGCATTAAGAGACAAAGGGCTGCAATCCCATGTTAGAACTTCATCAGCAAGGTAGTGTAAGTCTTATATTTATAATCATTTATGAGTATCATGATTTACAAAAAAAAACCCAATTTTCTCTTGTGACGAAATGGTTATTACGTCAGCTGTTAGGTTTCCGTTCTGACACACTTTGTTAGAAAGGACTAATCTTAAAAAAAAAACTTTGAAATTTTCTGACGACTAGACGTTTAGTTCAAAAGATACAGTGGTTTTAGTGAAACATCTTTTTATAGCAAAGAATGAAGAAATTCTAGAAATATACTGAAGTCGAGGGCTTTTGCACGCTTTTTCATATTACCCACGATTCTCACGCAATTTTGCATTAGCATTCTTGTCGTTATTTTAGTGGGAGCATTATAGCGACCAACTTATTCGCTCCTCGTCCAGAATTCTGTTTGGCTCTGCTGCAGCTTGTAGGCATATCATATAGAGGACACGACTACTCTTAAAATTCCCGACCGAAAGGCACACAGCGTTCGACGACTGTTCCGAAGTGGAAAAAAAGGTCATTAGCGTCACAGACAGACATACTCACCACGCCTATCTGAAGAGTTCAGGTGCACATGCTCAGAACGAAACGCTGCCTCCCAAATTAAGATGTAGAAGCTCCCTCATAACTCTCGCATTCCTTAAGACCTTCATTGGTGACCCCGACGATCCGGCCCTAATTGCCCCATCCATCATTACGAGGTAACTTTTCCTTTCGTTCCACAGTAACCCCACTGGAGATGGCACCGCGTCCAATTCAGCGGCGGACTGTTTCCTTGCCTGATCCCAACGCCCTATTCCGTGACCTTAGCGACGCTCACTGGAGGGGGAGTGTGTAGCGACCACCTTCGCTCCTCGTCCAGAATTTTCGCTTTGCTCTGCTGCAGCTTGCCGGCGTATCATATAGACGACACGACTAGTTTTAAAATTTCTGACTGACCGTCTCCACCGAGTTCAAGTCGGGTGAGGCATACAGCGTTCGACGACCGTTCAGACGTAGAACACAAGGTCACTGGCGTCACAGTGCTACGCCTATCTGAAGAGTTCAGGTGCGCATGCTCAGAACAAAACGCTGCTTCCCAAATTAATAGGTAGAAGCTTCCTCATAACACCCGCATTCCTTAATAGCTTCAGAATAAATAAGTTAGAGTGTTTTTTTGTTTAATTAAAGTTTTATTGTGAAAAATGGGCTATACATTCAAAGTATTGTCCGTCGGTACCCACTACTTATTTTTACGTAACTTCTTCCACAAAATATTGCATAATTAGTCGTGTAATTATTTCATATACAATTACCAAATTTGAACCAAGTTGGATCTGTAGTTTCAAAAATATTCGAAAAGTATAATTTTAAATGGTTATAACTCTTTAGCTTATATTTAAACCCAAGTAGTACATTTAGGCCCAAACGTAGCCTCAAAATTTCAAGTCTTCAAGTCTTTTCAAAAGTTAGCTTCTTTACCTCCAGTGGGCCGCCTGATCCTCACAAAATTTGGCATTAACCTTCGTATATTTATTTTACATCTAAATGAATGCTAAATTTAAACTCGACAGTCTGTTGCTGCGCTGACAAAATATATTTTTTTGAATCTTTCACTTATAGGGTCCTTCGAAATTTGCCCGAACATATTAGGAGTACAAATAAGTTTCCGGCGTACGGAACCCAATTTCATTGTTTATGAATCATTCCTAATGATTTTAAACGATGTGAGACTGCTTGCTGATTGACTTCTAATGTTAGAGCAAGTTCTTTTTTTGTTTGAGATGAATCTTCCTCCAATTCTGCATCCTCGTAAATGTTTGGCCTTCCACTGCGATCTTTGTCTTCTACGTCGAAATCACCGTTTTTAAACTTTTAAAACCACTCTCGACACGTTCTCTCACTCAAGCACCCTCACCATATGCTTCTACGAGCAATTGATGCGCCTCAGCAGCAGATTTCTTTAAATTAAAGAAGTAAACTAATATTTCCCGCAAATGACTCTTACTTGGCTCAAATTTTGACATTTTCAACTTATAAAAATTATATTTTACCAATATAAAATCAATGATATTAATAGGTTATGTTGTTCTTGAATGTCCAAACTATTTTTTAAGCCGGTTATCATCTGCGAAAGCTAACCGAAACTCCGTGCCGCGCCATCTACAATAAAACGGCGGAAACTTATTTGTACTCCTAATATATGTCGGCTTATTAGTCAATAATAATAGACAGTATGATAGCTAGAAAAACATAGAAATGCTATTTACGAAATACACCCTATGTTAAAAACCAAAAAAAATGACAAAAAGTAATGCATTTTATTTAATTTTATGTTAATAAAAGCCTTAAATAGCCAGACTCATTTCACTTCAATATTCACAATAATAAATAGAAAACAACATATATATTGTATTATTTAATTAAAGTGTATTTTGCTTGCTTTAAATCAAAACGTTTGTACCCTCAGAAAGTAATTTACTTCACAATAGAGAATATTTGTATTCAATTGAATAATAACTTAAGCATAATTGCAGTTTATAATGGCCAAATTAACAAATTCACTCAACATTGCTTAATAATCCTTTCTAGAAACAAAATAAACATTTTTAGGATTTAAATTCGAAGAATGAATATAATAATTCTTGAAACAGTCCTAAAGGGAATATATAACACATTATTCAATTTGGATATAATGCTGACTGTATCGTGCTTCATACAAAACACACTTATTTTTTCTTTAATAGCAAAATCCCAAATATAGATTTTATGATAGAGGACATCTCTAATCTTGATCCTCAATCTATATCTGCATTACTTCAGAACATCTTACGATCTCTATTAGGGGATTTTTTATCTAAAACAGTTTATGTAAACACACACTGCATTCAAAGAAATACTTTTTTTACCGCAAAATTAGGTGAATAATTGAATATTATCATACCTTTTAATATTGAAGGTCCAATCTGTGGCATGTGAGGAGAGAAATTTGTGTAAAAGTCGAAAGACGATTTGGAAAAGTTTGGAGTTAAAACCTGGGTTGAAGATATAGAATTTCTTAATCTTTGGGAAGGATTACATAAATATAAAATACCTGACTTTTAATATCTGCAGTAGTTAGTTATATTGCACATATCTTTATTTACATTATCTTTTATTATTGTGGTAACTCTACATGAAGGGTAATTCATAACGAATCTAACCCTTGATAATCCATAAATCAAATATCTTGGGTCATTGATCTTTTACTATTAATTTTTTCAACGAGTAATCTGAAATTAATGATACATTTTAGCGATAACAAAATTGAAAATAAAGTCATCTTCTAAATAAACAACTATTATAATTAAATATTCCATATTTATAATAAATTCATTATGAAATAATACATATAAAAAATATCTTTTATAAATTAGAATGCTGACTTGGGGTTAAGCCTCCACTGTGTTCCGGGCTATGTTTTTGTTTTTTCCTCTTTTTCTCCTTTTTTCTTTTCTTTCTTTCTTTATCTTCGTCGTGTCTTTTCTGTTTTTTGTGTTTCTTTTCATGGGTATCTACTCCAGCGTCAGTCACTGCAGTCTCTTGGTTTGGAGTGCCTCCTTCTTTGTGTTTGTGTTTTTTATGCTTATTTTTATTTTTTCTTACAGGAATTGTACTAGTATATCGGTATTGCTCTGGCAGCTAAAAATAAAACATGTTACAAAACATATCCTTTTATACATTCCAAAAAAATATAGCATCTAATATAACATTCAGGTGAATTAATAGTCTCAAATAAAAAGTATTTTCAAAGGTTTTTTTTTTCGATAATTTAACAATGAATTATTTTTTGAGTTGATAGAAATAAACATAGTTACCTAAGTCAAGTCCTGAACCATTTTCTTATGAATTATGAGTTTTTCACAGTTATGATTTTTAAGTCTATTTATTGCAATTTTTTAACCAATTTAAATAATGAGAGTTACTAATAAAAGTTTATGGTCAAATATATTTGTTCGTAAGCAAAATTATTATATGGAAGCTAGATTTTTAGCCCAAAGGAAAGATGAGCATCGTCCATCAATTTAGTACTAATTCGCGAATTCATTTTTGTATTGCTTGCAATTGTTGCAAATTTTACACAAAAATTCATTATTTCACAATAAAAATATCCGATCCAGTAAGAAGTTTTTGAGGAACATTTTTTAAACATTTATTTTCATCCCTTAAGGTGAATTGATTTGGCTTGAAAGCTTGAAGGATCATTAATCAGCAGAACTTAATCTGAATCAAGTTTCACAAATATTTATCCAACAGTTCCCATGAAATGGTTGGATGGAAATTTTTTTTATTTAATTCCTGAAATCCTCATATTACTGTAAGAATGCCGTTATTTAAAATGCAATTCTGTTGATTAGTAGTTAATATTTTTCTAAATTGTGAGTTAGTTTCATTTTATTTAAAAATTCCATGATCTTTCTTCTTAGTCTTTAATGAATGAAGAAGTCTCATAGAAGTGTTATTATTCCAATAACACTTCTATTAGACTTCTTCATTCATTAAAAGTATCTTCAAAAAGCTTATAAAATCATATCAGCGGTTTTACAATCATATTTATAAAGTATTTCCTATTTTGTTATATTTTTGATGGCAATGTGTTTTTACAACTCAAGGCAATATGCCTTTAAGACCAAACATTGCTTTCTAAATTTTCATCTTAGAAATATCGAGTGATGACTCTTTACTCCATAAATCTAGTTGGATATTTAAAACAATTAACATATAAGTAACAGATAGTTCTACTACCTCAGACTTACTTCTTCAAAAATTAGAACTTGAATGATTGATCCAGAAGATTGTTTTTTCAGAAAAGAGCCTAGACTATTATTAAAAAATTATATATAAAACCTTAGTACTTGGAACGATAATTCTGTTATTTCAGACATAGTAAGATGATGTAACAGATTAATTGGTAGAGAATAGAAGGGTATGTCAACTATAAGAATACTCAATGAACCTTTTACAGTTACTTTGAAATATTGATCGTGTAATATTACGAATTTACCCATCTTATTCGAGGCAATAGATGTTTTAATTTTTAAATTAAATGCATATCAGATTTTCGATAAATTGAGTAGAAATAAGATATGAAGTGATCTACCTCAGTCGTTACTGTATACTCATTGAAACAATGTTGTTCAACATTCAATATCTTCATGTAAAGACTTTATCTGCCAAAACTGTATCATAAAATTCAAATATTATCATTTTTCACTATCGAAAAAAAATCACTTTGTCAACTGTAAGCAAATTATATTCAGTCAAAATAAGAATAATTAGTTTAAAGAAAGTGATTATTTTATGGAACTTGTAACATACTGGGCCTGGATGTAGTCGAAAGCCGTCTAGCTGCATACTGGTTAAAGGTAACAATTCTTTTCCTCCAATAGGAGGTTTTTCAATAACTGAACGCAAAGAGCTATTATCTTGTTGTCCTGGTGAATCAATTACTCCTGGTAAGGTAGGTAAAAATGAAGATAACTGTTCTTTCAGCTTTTTTCCACTGAACTTCGTGTATGAATGTTCCAGATCATAGTAAACCATCAAGTTTTTAGCCCCCGTTAGTTCAGATTCCCCTGCAGACATTACCATATATTAGTGGCAGAATATATATAGTGTGACTATTATTCACTTTGAACCTATAATTACATAAAGATAACTAATAACACCGAATTTACCTGGTGGTTCTTTCATCAAATAGAAAGGTCCACTGGGGACTATAGATGGGTTCTTCCCAGATAATAAAATTGTTGTTTTTAGGGTACCCGATGAATCCTGACGAGAAACTACCGGTGACCTAGCTCCTCTAGGTGATGATTTAGGCGAATATTGCTCTACTTTTCTAAATTGATCACCCATCATCTTCCCTAAACCATCATTTCTTCTCTCACTTTCAAACACAGAAATTAATTTATTAATATTTATTTCAGAAGTGTCATAGAAAATTTTATACGTCAACTGCATCATAGAAAACGACAAAAGACAAAACACTCTGTGATAGCGCAATAGCACTGATAAATATGATTTTCATTGTTTTCTTTACATATAATTCATTGTTTTCTTCACATATTATATATTTTTTTTACTGAAGGTGTGTGTATTTCATATTGTATATAATATTTAATAATAAATAATATTTAAATAAGGTTATTCTGATTTTCACAAATTTTTATTGTTAAGTTGTTGTAAACATAACAATAAAAATTTGTGAAAATCAGAATAACCTTATTTAAATATTATTTAATATGGATTTTCACCAAGTAAGGACTGATTCAATTCAATATCATATTGTTTATGTTATTGAATTTGATTTGGTACTGTATTCAATTATATTAACGAACTGCTAATGGCCTAGCAGTCGATGCGGATATCTGAAAAAATATAATAAGACTTTCACTTCGCTTTTGGATGGGTCCTCACTTATTTGACTTTGACTACAACTGAATAGAGTAAAAATGACAGAGATAGCCCAATATAATTCATTTATGATATGTCCCATATTGAATTATTTTTCTAAAAAGGATATATTGTTGAAACGATTGATTATAAGGTCCAGTTATATACGTTACGTTAGTAGTACAGTTTAACATGATATTAAACTACCGTTTAATTCGAGGAAAATTTCATATTTCATGTATATCTTCCAGTTAAGAATTTATAGCTAACTTCAAATCGCATATTAGTAATTCTGTTTTGAAGAAAAATTGGTAGTAGTGACAAGTCAAGTTCCACTTATTACAGGAAATTTTCCACGAATATGCCCGTTATTATTCTACTTAAAATTCTGAATTTTAGATCGTTCAGATTTGTAGAAAATATATAGAAAAATGAGAGAAATTTTAAAATTTACCCATTAATGAATTTAAACCCAAAACCTTCCCGGAATGTTCCAAGGCTTACGCTCTTTCTTTTCGAACGTTCGCGTGTTTACGGGTGAACATGCTGTTCTCTGAAACAAGTGCGCAAAAGAATGAAGATAATTGAAGTATAAATCAGTCTAGGCTCTATAGTGACCATAAATGTTTGTACTTATCTTTCTCAATGTTTTCAATAATAATCTTTGTCTTTTTGTTTTTCTAATTTTTTTTCCCGTTTGTTATATGTTTTACCCAGGTTATTTTCAAAATCCGTCCATTATACTATGCTTCATAGGCCATCCACCATAGAAACAGTTAATTATACATGATAGGTCTAATTCGTAGTAGAGCTTTATTAACGTCCTTTAGTACAGCAAAAAAATTAAACGTCTCGCCTTAAAAACTCTGACGTGAATAATTATGTACTATTAGTTCCACTAGGCGACCACGACGCCCAAAACGCTCGTGCCGTTCTGTCACTTCTTAAAATGTCATCAATGATACAATTGATTTCGACCGCGACAAGCCCGCAGAGACATACCTATGTTTGACGTTATTCGAAGTGTTTGGTTACATATTTTCCATCATGGCGATGCAATCAACTCTAGTTTGCTCAGAGAAAGCCCTTTTGGTGGAAGTAATTGTATCTACAGAGAATGCAAGACGTGGACAAGAGGGCAAAGAATGATTATTATATATATTACTTTTTATTATTTTCCTGTTTCATCCATTGTTTTTGAAATACACCATAACCTACGAATTGTCATTAATCTGTCATCGCTATTCGCTCACAATACCCGTTCCACTTGCAATGCCAATGCGTCAAAAACATTCGCAGGCTTGCCAAAAGACCGTGAACGCGTGCGTGAGCGTTGTGGTCGTCTAGTGGAACGCACGGTATATGTTTCTATCGACGCTTTTGTACAGGTCAATGAAGCTCTCGTGTGAATGAGACTTAAGAGTACATGACTATGGACCGTAGACGTATGGTTAAGGAAGGTAAATGATAATAATTCTATGCTAAGGGCAGATAAATCTGTGCTCAGAGACAGGTTATTCTATGGTTAAGACGGCCATCTTTGGCGTCTTCTCCGTGCGTTCATTTCTGCTTCCTGCTGCCAGTTTCGTTGAGGTCGTGTAAGCGGTAGCCATATTAAGTTTTAACTTAGCAGTGAATTTAAGGATATAAATCAATATGGGAGACCGTAAGTGCAATCCAATATCATCATTGTTTGTTGTTTATGATTTGTATTTTAATTTATTTTCATAGTAATGTATTAATATATTGAAATCCCATATGAGATATTTTGATTTTGATCGAAATATCCAAGAGATGGAAATGGATTGATTCGTGGCTTTTTGGCGGTATAAATGTTACGTTTTGTTGTAGGTGGTGGAATGTATGCGGATTATTCTCAACCACCGCCAACAACAGCATATCCAAATACTTACGGCTCCTCTGCCGGTGGCGGCAGCTCTGGGCCAGGGGGCTATGGGGGCCAAAGTGCTGCTTCAGGGGGCGGAGGACAATGGGGTCAAGCTAACCGTCAAAGTTACGGCTCTAACCAGGGTAAATCCTATTTAATCTTCTAATTTTTGATTGAATTTCTTTTCACGTTCAATTCAACCACAGCGTCTTCAAATATGGCGTCTTGGCGTTGTTTGCTTTTTGGTACAATTGCTCTCGCAATAATAAAAGATAGGTTCTCATATATTGACTAATATATTTAAATTATCAAAATTTGGTCACAATTTTTTGGAATTATTGGCTGTTGGTACTATAAAATTCGGCGAAATTTTTAATAGTGAATTTTCAAAATCAGAAAATCTCGCTGTTTCCCACTTCCTTTTTCTATTTTTCATTAGAATTAACTCCACTTAGTTTACTCAACTAGTTGTTGGTATTTATGTCAAGAAAGAAAATCTAGTTTCATAATTCCCTGTTTGTATTCAAGTGCGATAATTCTAAATGTGCAAGGCACATCCAATAAAATGGAATTTGAAATGTTTTCGAATTTACGGGAAGCAGGATACTTTTGTAGTATTGTTACGAAAATTATGCTCTTGAATCCAATTTGGGTGTTGCAATATTAAGATCGTAGTTAGAAGTGAAGGAATGTTTGTAGTGTATTAAAATGTACCTATTTTCATTACTGTTGATATTTTGATTCCCTGTTTCATTTTATTTTAACCTAAGCTCTTTTAGAAGATTTCTCATTCAATTAAATGTTTGCCCTTCCAATATTTTAGAGCTGTGCTGTTTGTATTTTGATACAAGATTAGAACTGTAGATGTTCTGTGTTTAATTTTGAAGTTTTCAAATTCAAATATGTATTTTGATTCCAGGTTCTGGTTATAATCAAGGTGGTGGCGGTGGCTATAGCTCCTCAGGTGGTTATGGAGGAGGCGGTGGAGGTTATGGCTCCAATGGTGGAGGAGGATCCAGTTACGGAGGAGGTGGTTACGGTGGAGGTAAGATTTGTATATTTGAGGATTTCAAAAGTACTTCTCTGTCATTATGTTTTGGCCTGTTCATTATTATAAAATTAATTAATATGTAATACTGTCGTTTCCCTTAAATCATTGTGCTTGAAAACCTTTGAAATTTACTTGGTAGAGGAGTGCACAGAAAGTTTAGGGTTGAGTTAATACGAATACCTTTGCTGATTTGCACATGTAGATAAATGATGTGAATAATAAATTAAATAAGGAACCCTTTTAATTATTTTCAGGTGGCCGTGACCGCGGAGGTGGAAGAGGAGATCGCGATTCCTATGGGTATGTTCAATTTTTTTATATTCCATGTTTTAATTTGTTGAAATTCGTTGTTTTCTTTCAAAATACAAGTTAGTTTATCAGTCAAGTTGAATTTGATAAATCCATGTTAACTATATAAACAATTTATTGAACTGAATTCGAATGGTGTAAAACTTGGCAACTCTAAAACTGGGACAAAAGCTGAGAACTTTTTTGGTTGAATTTTCTATGAAACGTAAATTCTAGAAGATTTTAAGTGTTGTGGTATCATATTTTGTTATTACAGAAGATAAACAGTATTAGAATGTGATAAAAATTTCTGACATAGGCATGGATTCAACTGCTTCGTTAAGCTGAAACCTCCTTCTATGTCAAAAAGAAACATGAGGGGAATTATGTTCTCTTCATTTGGGAAATATTTGAAGGGGTATAAATCCCCCTGGACATCAACATTTGGTATATTTTAGTTTTTTACGAGGGTTGCTACTTGAGTATAGTTTAATAAAAACGAATATGTATTAATAATCGAAAATGGCTTTATTGTTCTTCAAATTATTCTGGATTTAGATTAGTACACTTTTGCACATGTTTGAATAAATTGTCGAAGCATTTTTTTCTGTTCTGTTTGAGGTACCTCCAAAACCTGTGATTTGAACGCTGTTTGTTCAATGTTCAAGCATGCCTCAATTACACGATGATCTTGCAATATAAGTTCACGCAAAGCATTGATGTCTCTGGCACAACAGCCTATTTTGGACGACCATCATGAAATTCGTTCGGTATTGAAGTGTGACCATGAATTAAGAAAACCCAACCAAACACGCAGGCTCGAGATGTTGCTTCATGACCGAATATTGAAACTAATTGACCGGCACACTGCTGTTGGTTTAATCCTTGTTGAAAGTTATAGAAAATCATTGCACAAAAATGTTCACATTTCCATTTTTTGATCAAGATAAATGTTTCTAGTATCTGTAAACAAAAAAAATAGAACTTTGTGGTGATAACATTGGATTTGACATATTCACATCATTGCTGCAATATCTAACTTATATAGATATCCTCGTACCTAATCTTTTTAATTAACTGCTTGTTTATGTCTTCTGGATTTATCTTGGCAACTAGGTATGAATGAGAAGTTTTTCAAAGTTCTTTAGATACCTGACAAAAACATCTGTTGAATTATGGGGTAGTCGGTAGATTTAACAGTCTAATTAGAAAAGACCAAATTGGTGCAAAGATTGAGGTACACTATAACAGTTGTCATGTTGTGAGGAAAGTTCTTGTGCCATCGATCTTTTTATCAAGTATCTCACTGCCAAAAGTGATTCAAGGATACAGGATAGTAAATTTTTCACCATTTTACGACATACCTACATTTTAGTATATTTACAAGTATTGTGACCAGATTTGTACCCAAACCATGATGCTAAGGGTAAAATCTAAATCAGGTTTGAAGTTTTTAAAATACAATTAATATTATTACTAAATAAACTTCTGGAACAGTGCCATCTGAGACATATGGTATTTGAATCTAGCCTTGTTTAATTTATATTATTGAGGCAAGAGTTAACTAATAAGTATTACATATGTTTGAAAGAAAATGTAAGTCTTTTCAAACACGTATTTTAAAAAGTGCATGTATAAGGAACATTATCTAATGTTTAATGCAAATCGTTCTCAAAAAAACTTGCAGCTGCCTTGTTGATAATCCCCTCGTTTGTAAATAGCAGTGTGTAGAGTAGTTATAATATATAATTAATATATATAATTTGGCTGCGATAATTTGGGATAAATGATTTATCGCCCAAAATAATACATATCGGCTGATAAGTTCCCATTTTAATGGAGAAAACAACTACAACTTTTTTGACTTCATCAACAATGTTTCATTCAAGAGCCGCGTACAATCAATGTACTATTTTTCTAACTATTTTTATTAGTTTTTCCCTCCAATAAATTGAAAAACATTTTGGCTATATTTATATGCATGTGTTATATAATAATAAAATCCCCAAGTAATAATTGCATCATATGGCGTATTAATCGCTTGATAAGTTCCTAATTTTATTCATCAACATTCTTTTCTACAGAAACCAATAAATACAATATTTCCAATGCTTCTCTAACCTTTGGATACCTTTCTTGAAAAACGATTTACCTTTGACCTCAAAATAGGCGTTACGGCAATCGTCTCCTCATTTGAGCCAAATCTCTTTCAAGTGACCGCTTTTTAATTCTGAGAGCATTTAACGGTCACTGGGGGGTCAAATCTGGAGAATAGGGTGGGTGGAGAAGTAATCCGAAGTGTCATTTGTGCAATTTCGTCATAGTTGCCAATGACTTGTACACTGTGCTTTGTCTTGGTGAAAGGTCCCTTTCTTCCACATGGAGAAGTTTCTTCAAAGTTTCCTCGTTAAAGCGATCCAGTTATGTCATTCCTACTGACTCATGTCCTTTTCAAGATAGTCAATAAAAAAAGGCATCCCAAAATACGGACGCCATAGACTTGCCAGCAGTCTGTTGCGATTTTAGCGGGGTTCACCGGCTACTGCACACTTAATTAACGATCTTTTTGATTTAGCGGTCTAGTTTTATTATCAAGTCAAGTTTTCTCTTCAATGGTGTTTTTTCCCATCAAAAAGCAATGTTTTATCAACACACAAAATTCTTTTTTTTTTCTTCATTGTTTTGGAAATAGGAAATTCTTAGTAACTTTTTGAAGGTTAATACTTTCAACAAAAATATCCTGTATTTGTGGCACTATCTGTATTAAAATGGAAACTTATCAGTCGACATACTTATTATTATCAAAATGAAGCTGTATCTCCGCTATACTACAAGATCTGTTGTACAATCATTGTAGACTGTGATGGTTCTTCTTTCCCACAGAGTTTTTTTCCTTCAAATCCCAAAGAACTCTGCTTTGTTTACTTCAGAGCAGATTACCTTGCAATAAGACTGTTTTAGTAGTGGCATCTTCAGACTCTCATAATGTAGATTTCATAAAATGTTGACGATTTGACTCAGTCAAGTTTTCAGCATTTCACATTAAGAGGTCTTTACTGCTCCACCTTTCCAATTTGCCTAACTTATCATCAAACCTGACTCCACGTGACAATAGCTTTCTTATATTTATCATTTGAAATATTGGTTGTCGTGTGAGCCCGACCCATGTGTGCTTATTAGATCTCCAGTATTTTCTAAGACTCTGTAATTTGATTCATCATGTACATCCAATTAAATACTAAATTGAAGTGGATTATTTTTGGATGTACAGACTTATAGTCTCCAAAAATTATAGAAAATATTGTTCAAACAATAATATGCACTTTGGTATAATCTATTTTTGCATGACATGCATATTAGAATTTCAAAGTTGCATTAAAAAATACTGAAAAATTTAAATCTGGCATAGCCAACTGCCCTCTTCATTCTAGCTATTATTTTTTATATCGAACTGGACAAAGCCTATTATAGACTATCAATAGAGCAGATTCCATAGTTGATAAAACATGGCTCCAATTATAGAACACTTTGTTCTCCTTAATAGTCTTCAGTTTGAAAATTGAACTCCTTCTCCTTGTACAATATTCCTTTTGTATCTATCAGCTGAATCCTTATAACCCAGAAATATAGGTTTCTAACATACTTAACCCCCACGTGTAAATTCCAGTTGCTTCATTTTTCACACATTTAGAATTCCTCTTCCACAAACCTTAATGACATCCATATTGACTATTTAGAATTGAATGTTGAATATCGCTGTTATGGACGAACAGTCTGTGTGTTTTTATTCTGTTTCCTGTTCAAGGGTCAAATATATATCGGCTTCCACTGAAGTGTGGTGTGAAATCATCGGAAGGTAAAAAAACAAATGACAAATTTAAGGTTTTTGTGTATGTAATAAACTGTGTATATATACATTACTTTTGAAAAGTACAGGTTTTCTTGAGCTTGGTTAAGCTTGCCTTAAAGTGCTATGGCCCCAAACGAAGAACAAGAATAGGGCGACAAAAGTGGTCGGCTCCAGAGTATTTGGTTTATTCATTGATTTTTAAGAGTCCCCTGTGTATGAACATCTACTGACGATATACTTCTGTTTTAGAGGCGGCAACAGGGGTGGTTTTAACAAAGGTAAAAAGCACCAAGTCTTGTATGACCAGTGCATTTATATACATATATAATTGATTCATCTCATTAACAGATAAAGTAAATACATATTAGTCTTATTACTTATGAAGCATACATTTTGTCAGTGTACATCTCAGTCAGTCATTATACTTATCGATGATATATATTTCCTTCATCTGGTTTAATGGGTGAATCATGGTTTAAGCGTTACATTTCGAATTTTCAGTGTAAAGTTAAAAACTCGATTAGAATTCAAAAATTTTTAAGCGTAATTTTTGTGCTATTATCTTAGGAGAATGGTAAAGTAACCACATTTCAAATGTTCTTGGAAAATAGAATTATTACATAAATAATTTTAATGTAAGTTCTTTAATTAATGTGTTGATAAATATTTCTTTAATTATGTACCTTAATTATTTGCTAGGCCATTCTCGGAAGTATATATGCATATAATCACGTCTTTCATTCGTTATTTTTAAGATCCTATTTTGTAAGATTAGGACATGTTATACGGTCATTTAGATTAATTTTTTTTTATTGGTTGGAATATGTATTAAATTATTTTGATATTGTTTTCTCTAAATGCATACATAACTTATAATGATATCTAATGGGTAACTATATACATTTCTGAAAAATAATATTCAGAGACTTTAAATGCAAATTATCATTAAAAAAAAACTGGTTTTTGATTGCAGATACTTTGAATTATTGGAATACTCTTTTTAGTTTTATATTCTTCATGTTTTATCTGCTCGAGTTTTTAATTTATACAATTGTCGGTAATATTTAAAAAACATTCCAACTCTACAACAATTTTATCCAAATGGTGTGATATGGGACTTAAGTTTATTGGTTATTCGAATAAAATAAGATGAAATCGTATTGGTTTGGTAAATATAGAAGATGGTGCGTGTATTTTAATAGAGTATAAAGAGGTTTAATTTTTAAACAACATTGAAAAGGATTATTAGGTATATGGTATGGAAGTACTGTGTATTTAGGGAAGTGTTGGTAAAAGCTGAAAAATTATCTTGAAATTTATTTGCAATAAGTCATTCATCAAAGAAATACTGAAGGGTACTTGTTTCACATCATGGGAAAATTGTAGAAAACTAAATTTACTGGTTGAGAGGATTGCGTTTAAAAATGATAAAATTCCAGACATGAGGATTTTTATTCAGTCTGTGTATTTAGTTATAAATTATAGCTGATCTGAAAACCCTCAACTAATCTTAGATTTGTAATTTTTCAGACGGAGGATCTAACTTAGTCATACAAGCAGATACAGTTTTTGTGTCTGGAATGAATCCAGATTGTACAGAGGATGAAATTGCTCAACATTTTGGATCAATTGGTGTGATCAAGGTAGGAATTTATTTGCACATTTATTTTTATTTTATTTGATCATTTGCAGGATAGCACCTTGTGTTTGAAAATTCCATTTCAAATACAGTTTTTTAATTCTGCTAAATCAATTGGAGAGTCTGTTTCTCAAATTTCGAAAACTTGTTGTTTGAGTTATAATTTCTCCTACATTTTCGTTAGGAAATTTCTTATTTTAATACTACATCTGGGAGTTTGAAACTACAATGGTGAACTTACATTTTCGTTGTTATTAGCGCGCTAGTTCTAGGGATGTTCGAATGAAAAGAGCTAGATTTGAAATTTTCAGGATGGGTTTAGTTTGAATATATCAGCTCTCTTGTTCAGAAGAGGACAACAGAACCTGCTCGATGGGTCCTGTGCTTTTCACATTTGAAATTTTATTTTAGTAATTCCAATTCAGTCATTTAGGTGTGAAATGATGACATAAGCTCATGCATAATTTTGTGAAGATAATGTTATGCTAGACTTATATGGGTTATTTAAAAATTGCACAAATTAGACTATTTTATCTAGATATTCATTTTATTTTGACAGTGATTTAAATATATGAATTTGTTTGCAAAGCCTTAATTTTCAGAAATTACTTAGCATCTGGTCATAACATCTATTGTTTTCAGTTGGATAAGAGGACACAAAGAAAGAAGATTTGGTTGTATAAAGATAAAAACACTGGAGAGTCCAAGGGGGAAGCAACGGTAACCTACGATGACTCCAACGCTGCACAGTCTGCTATTAGCTGGTTTGATGGTAAAGAGTTCCAAGGAAATACCATCAAAGTTCAGCTAGCCACCAAGAAGGATAATTGGAGTGCAGGTCGTGGTGGCGGCAGCGGTGGTGGAGGTGGTAGAGGTGGTCCTGGAGGACCCAGAGGTGGAGGAGGCGGCCGAGGCGGCTTTGGAGGACCTCGTGGTGGTCGTGATGGAGGTAAATAATTCTTCATTGCGCCTAAAGTTATCTCACGATGAGCCTCAATTGTACGTTTCTGGCCAACTGCAATATTTTATTCTTATCTGATTTTGGCAATAGGATGAAAAAGTGCATAATTTATTCGGTTATTCTTCTTCTTGCCAATGTCGGAATACAAATTCAAGGAAGAAATATGAAGCTTTATAACTAAGAATTTTTTATTTTCATGAAATTTTTTGTCTCTACAAGAGAACAGTTATAAAAAAAATAATTTGTTTCACTTTCAGATGACATAACACAAAATTTTCTGTGTTTTTATTCATCATATGTAGCTTCTTTGACAATTCACTGATTTCGGAGATTTGACATTTTCACTGAAATTTGGCTGGTCAACAGGCGCACAAAGTGCCATACAGTACCCTACTATCCGATCAACCCAACTTTTCAGTATATTGTCGATTGTTTTTCAACCTCATGAATGGCAACTTTATCGTGTTTTAAGACATCAATCATTTCTGGAGGACTGACATAAAACTTATTCTTAACAGATACACCATAATCTAAATATTCTTTTAGGGGGTAGGGCTCTATTTCCAGTAAGATCTTAAATGTTTGCTTCTTGTAGCATCTGTTGGATTCGTTTCTTCTTTGTTGAAGTTTATTAAAATATCTTTGCAGTTTTATTCTGCATTTCTCTCTATCAGGGTTAATTTATGTTTTGGGTATGCCATCTGGTTTGCTCTATATATTCAATAAGGCAGTTCACTGAACTTACCCTTATAATTGAAAAGAAAAAGCTAGCATTATTGTATGGTTGTGGATGTTAAGAGACCATTCTGTCTGAATTTATTCCTACCAGACTCCTTCACTCCCATGCCTAGGATTCTTCTTAAGGGTCTTGCAATTTTGTTATATCTTCCATCATTGATGAGCCGCCGTAAAACATTGCACTTCAGTGCTTTGCTGTCTAGATATCTGCTGAGAATAGCATATATTTGTCAGTTGTCTACATAGTTCAGAGATATGGTCTTCCCAATTTAATGTCTGATCAACAACTGACCCAAGAGCTGACCAATAGTAATAGGAAAGGCTTCCAGCTTCCAAACGCAATTTTTGTGGGATATCCAATCCAGCATGACTTGTCTTAAATAAAGCAGCCTTGGTTTTATCAGCATTCATCAGGAACCAATTCCTAGAGTCTGTCATAATTAAATTAACCACCTGCACAATTATAGAATAGGTTAAAGTTATAGAAAGAAGATTGGTATCATGGGCATAGTTAATCATAAAAATGTCATTCGTAATAGTTCTATCATGAAAATTATAAAGATCAGAGTACTTAGGATGATGCCCTGGGGTACTCCACAATGTTTTTTCGCTCGCTCTGATCTAATTTCTGCTGTGTTGTCAGATGTTAGTACTCTTTTCAATTCATCAAGAACGATTTGAACCATTTCAAAGTGTTTTTATTCAATATTTACTGAGTTTACTTACAATCAACTCATGACTGCCTCGCCTTTTATACCGGTCTCTAACAATTTGTGAGATCAAAATTGATTTCCAATTTTTTTTTTACCATAGATCAACTTCAAAAACCCTTTTCTTTTTCAGACTACAATTCAGGAGGCGGCGGTGGTGGCGGTGGACGTGACCGCGAAAGCAGGGACGGCGATTGGAAGTGCCCGAATCCAGACTGCAACAACACCAATTTCGCCTGGAGGGATCAGTGCAACCGTTGTAATGAGCCAAAACCTGAGGGCGCTGGAGGCAGCGGTGGTGGCGGTGATCGACGCGGCGGCGGAGGAAGAGATAGAGATGGGGGTGGAATGAGAGACGGCGGCCGCCGTGGTGGTGGCGGCGGATTCCGCGGGGGAGATAGAGGTGGTAGACCTGGAGGCGGCGGCTTTGGCGGTGGTAGAGGCCGAGGCGGTGGAGGCGGATTTGGTGGTGGCCGCGGAGGTAGCAGGTAATGTCATAATTTCGGTTCCCGTTAGCTTTTATAATAAATTTGATTAGAAGGCCTTTCAAAAAAGTATGCATACAGGTCGAATGCTAGAAGACCAATCTAACTAATCGAGCATTTTCACTGCCGTAGTTTTTTTTTCGTTTATTTTTGGTATGAAAAAATATAATTTTACTCGATTTTCGGAAATCGCAGACAATTAAGCACGCCCTCTCACCGTAATTGTTCGTATGTTCATGTGAACTACCAAAAAAAAAACTTGAGCAGGTGAGATATTGGTCACAAATATTTCTGCAATGCACTACATAAAAAAATTATTCGAAATTTGATTCACTCAATAGTCACTTGATTAATATTTTTTAATTTTTTCAGGGATCGTGGAGGTGGCGGTCCAATGGGCGGTAGAGACGGTGGAAGACCTAGACCTTATTAAGTTGATATATGATTTTAACTGGTTTTTTAGATAACACCAGAAGACATTTGATTTGTGAGTGTACATATGTCATTTTAGTTTTATATTCTGACTTCGTTTATAACAATAGGAGCGTCTTTGGCGTACTTGAATTGGATGTAAAAAATTTTGTTCAATTCATCAATAAAGTGTAATTTGTATATTTGTTTTCCTTAAATATATTTAAAAGATTTAGTAAAGATCAACTAATACTGATAAACAAAACTATGAATAAATAAATTGAGAAATACCTGAGATGTGTGGTTTATCCTTAGTTGATTAGACTGCATTACCAGAAAAATTTTATGAAATGCATACTAGGCATATGAACAAATGTAAGTTTATCAGAAATGTTGGAAAATGTTACAAAATGTTACCGGAATTGAGGAATCATCAATGATTTACATGAAAATTGAAAAATATTAACCAAACATGAAAATCTTCTATACCCAGAATTAATGGAAAAATAAATTTAAATCAAAGAACCATTATTAAGGAACCAATTTTATCTATTTATTTATATAGGGTTATTCTGATTTTCACAAATTTTATTATGGTACAATGATTTCATTAACACAGTATTGTCAGGTAGGTAGTAGGTAGATCCTACATTTTTGAATACTTATTTTTTAATATTGATTTTCATCAAGTAAGATTGATTCAATCAAATACAATCAAATACCTTTATACACTTTAGAGGAGCAAACATTTATTAATCCTCAATAATTTTCACGATTAATACTGCAAAATTAAGTAAAAAGTAGTTCTCTTAAGAGAAATTCTAATAAATTAAATAATTTGGTGAAGGAAAGGGAAACATTTTTATATCTACAGGTATCTTTATAGTAATTATGTTCATTATTTGACAAGAAAATTTTTAATGGGCGTATTTTGAGAGCCAATAAATGGGTTTTGTCCATTCAAAATCTCCCATTTTGGCTTTACAGTTATTCTGCTAACAGCCAGTGGACCGGACAAATGTCTGTAGGATCATTACAAACCTGCAGCTGATAGGTCCCTAAGTCCCTGAACTGACATACAGTTGGTACCGCCGATGTCATACCACTTTTGTTTTTCGATAGTATAACTTTCAAAAGATATGTTGCAAAAATTTCCTGATCTTTAGTTCATTTGTTGTCGAAATGTTGAAGGTAAAGTGACAATATTATTAATTTTTGCTTGATCAATGGATCGAAACGAGTTTCATGTGTCAATGAAACACTGATTTTTGATAGAGACAAAAATATCTTTCAGAAATGGCCTGAAAAATGTTAATGGCAAGTGCTCATCAAACAACCATTGTCCGATGGTACGCGGATTTTAAACATGGTCACACAACTACCGAAACTCAGAATGTTCAGATCGTCCAATTCTTTACAAATTTCCTGAAATGTACATTAGATTTACAATTCTTTAATATTATGCGCTGTTAAATATATACTGGAAGCAACGAACGCTATGGTTCATTTCATTTTGCAAAGGGTTTTCAAGAACACCATTTTTGGCACTTACATGGACCATTTGCTGAGGTGTTTCTGCACAGAGTTGCGAATGATATCAAGATTAGGGATCCAGAGCATTACACACAACTCGAACAATTCCTTTATTGCATAAAAGTAAAAATCTGAGCAGTATGTACTACAGTTACAGTTACAAAGTAACTTTCATTAAAATAATTCCAGAAATATTTTTAGGTGTTTCAAATAATCATATTTAGATCAACTCTGCTTCCTTGCACATATTATAGAATACCCCTCTCTGTTTTATAAGATTGTCAGGCGTATCGATCTCCTTTATACAACCTTTATCTAAAACCATTATTCTGTCATAATCCATTACAGTGTTTAAACGATGAGCAATTGTTAATATAGTGCAGCCTTTGAATTGAGTTCTGATTGTTTCTTGTAAAAAGTTATCAGTTTCAAAATCAACAGCTGCTGTAGCTTCATCTAAGATTAGCAACTTCGTTTTCCTTAGTAGTGCTCTACCCAAGCAAATTAGTTGTCGTTGTCCGATAGAGAAATTATCACCATTTTCAGTTACTTCATAGGATAGGCCATCTGGAATACCTGTAAAAGTTAGTGTTTTACTTGGAGAGCATTAACCAAAGAGGTAGTCTTAATAATTCAACAAGTACTCCAGAAAAAAAAATTAAAATTCACGTGGATAAATGATCAACATTAGAGATGAGGGAATAAAGTGTATTTATCTAGAACAGATAAAATTGAGCAAGGACCCTTTATTCGAATATAATTTTGAATTTGTTGCTGAAGATTAAGGAGGTTTGGGGATGGAAAGAAACGCTCAATTACCTGCGATAAATTCTTTCAGGTGTGCTTGCTCCAGTATCGACCAAATCTCCTCATCAGTATATTTGCTGAAGGGATCTACATTCATTCTCAGTGTTCCCGAAAAAAGTACCGCATCTTGAGGAATTACGGTTATTTTTGATCTAAGACTATGTAATCCAAGTTTAGATATATCTACACCATCAATGGTTATGGCGCCACCAGATGATTCAATAATTCTGAAATAATATACATAAACTTGATATTTTAAATCTGGTCTGCAAAGGCCATCTATGGGGATTGTTTGCTGTTGAAGAGAAATAGAAAGAAAAATATTCGAAATTCATTTGATGGCAATGTCTCTGTTTCCCTTGTGAAGAACTCATCTGAAGGTCTGTGAAGTAGCTTATTGGAGCTGATGTTCTCACTGAAACATTTTCCTCCCGCTTCACTGACGGCCATGCCTCCCTTGCTTACTTCTAGATGATTCTTGATGTAACTCTGTCGTCAAGCATCGTTGAGAAATGCCTTTTTTCCTGGATGTCTCTGCAGCTTTCAGTATATACTAGATTAAGTACCTTTGCTTTTCCGTTCTTCTGGTGCTTTTGCGGAACCACTTTTCCTTCTCTTCCTTCACTATGGCGTTCGGCATATGTGACGCCTGTTTAAAAAATGGGGATGAAACTTCTCCTTTTAACTACCGCTCTATTAGTATGGTGTCCGCTGTCTTCAAGGTATTTGAAAGAATAATTACTGACCACATTCTTGAGTTTGCTACTATAATAAATTGATTCCCGATGTACAGCACGATTTTCTTTCGGGTCGTTCAACTCTGACCAATCTTCTGAACTGAATGACTGGACCAGGTTTTTAGACTTTGGTATGCCAATTAATGTGGACGCCAAGGCGTTTGACCGAGTTCTCCACTGTCTTCTTATGCACAAGCTGGAGCATATGGGAATTCGAGGTAACTTACTCTCTTGGATTAAAACTTTCCTCAGCGACAGGACTTTCAGGATCAAGGTTGGTGGTGTTTTTTTCTGCACATGATAAGGTGTCACCAGCTGAGTACCCCAGGGTTCAGATCTTGGTCTAATTCTTTCTCTTTCTTTGTTCGCTGACGATGGTTAACTGTAGAGTGTTGATTATTGCTTCTCAACATCGACAAATGTTGTGTGCGGTACATTGGCAGGGACAATCCTAAACTTCCGTAGACACTGGTTGGGCAACCCCTTGCTGTGTCTGGAGCCATTATGATTTGGTATGATCGTCAATTCTGAACTTGACTGGTCGGAGCATATTATGGAAACTTGCAGTAAAGCCAAGTAATCCACCTGCCTCATTTTTCGATCTTATAGAGGTTGTAATATCTGAACTGAAAAATTGCTGTAAAGTTCTAAGACATAACACTCAGCTTTTTGAGTGTGTTCACAGATGGTACAAAAAAGTCCCATTTTCTCCTTTCTCTCTTCCTGACTATCAGGAAATATTGGTGTTATTTGGGGCGACATGATAGTGGCAATGTATGGATTCTTTGGTGTGGACCTTGAGCATTTATTTATTCTGAATAGGAGTAATCTCCGCGAACACAATCTTAAATTAGCCAAGAAACTATTTAGAACCTCACGAATGAACTTTCTGTCTAACAAAGTTTTTGATGCTTGGAATCGTCTTCCGGATAAAGTGATGAATGCAGCTGTCATCAATTCATGCTCGATACAGTAGTGTTTTTGTTTAAGTAGTTTGGATACTAGCAGAATACTTTTTTTTGTTACTTTTTTGAGTGTATAGATATAACCTCCACTCTTATTGTAGTTTAATAATAATAATAATGTGAGAATTCTGAAATATAGAGGAAAGAATTCAAACAATGCAAAAATATTCTGCTATTGAAACAGATGGCTCATTTGAAGGAAAATAATCAGCCATCTACCTCAGTGCCTCAAATAGACGTAATAACCCACAAACGGACGCCGTATGCATAGTTGTTTCGTGAAATTCTTCACTTACTCCATCCAGCCGGAGAAGTTCAGATTTTTCAGTTCTTTTTGAGTGTAAGCGATGTTACAATTGAGAAGGTAATTTTATAACATTACAATTTAATAAGTATCAATAAAATTCACCTGAACAGACACAAAGTAAGACTAGATTTTCCTGCGCCAGTTCTACCAACAATGCCTATTCTTTCACCGCCTGCAATATTAACATTTATGTTGTTCAAAACCAAATCCAAACCTGGTCGATATCGAACGGAATAATCTTGGAAATTTATAGAACCATCTTCTGGCCAGTCGGTTTTAGGTTCCGTTTCGCTGATCTGCCAAGCGGCTTCCTGGGGCAATTCTGAGTATTCTTTTATCCTCTCTATGGCGATGATATTAGTTTCCACGTCACATATCATACGTACAAGCCAGTTTAATGTTTGTGTTATCTGAAATACAGGATCCTTTAATATTGCTATGAGAATATTCTAATTTCCTACATGCGGATTTTTAAAATGTGTTTTTTGACAGGATGTGGAGCTCATCCGAATAAATTAATAATAAAGTGCCCGTTAATTAAGGCAAGATAAAGTTTAAGTAGAGTGTTCATAATTCATTATTTTATTATCGATACTTAGATCTTTCCATGTTGACAATTTCAGTCTAGCAGTTTTGTCATTCGAACTGTGAAGTGTTATTCGACACTTCAGCTTATTTGTTTTCTAATGATTATATATGGCCTTAGAAAAGATCGAAAGTCTTAGAGATTTTGATATATTTATGCCTGTTGATTCATATGACACAGCATTCGTAATTATAACCTGTTTTTATCCTTATCTGCTAGCATTGATCTCATTATTTTTTCTATAAACAATATTTCATTCATTTAGTCCACCTACAAATGGACATCTCAATCAATTTCGTTAATTTCCCTCTTTTTGTTAGAAGGGATGCATTGAGGACCTTCAACAGTCAATCTTTAAACAGACTGTAAAATTATTATTCTCGTAATAGTCAAACTTATGTTATGTAGCTTCTGTTACATTATGAATTATTCTCGTATTAGTTAAACTTGTCGGATATAGCCTTTGCTACATCATACCCTGTCGCCGGATAGTCAAACTTGTCGCTTGTGGCATTCCGGTTAACATTGTTAATATAGTAATCCAGTCGATCGCCAAAGTATTAACATATTCATTACATTTGTAATCATACCTTTTATATACAGTAAACCAAAAAATATAATTGTTGTTATTATAAATGTTCGAGTGTTTAACTTTAATTCCTTATCATTGTCGTTGGTTTCTATTATTAGATAAACAAAGCAAGTTTATCATCGAGATAACTACTCACAAGTGCTCTTGAAGTTAAATTCTTCCCTACACTACCTCAAATATAGTACTCTTACCTTTCGTAATTGATCATCGAGATCAATTTATTTTGCAATTGTCTGTTATTTAAAAATTCTGAAATAATAGGCAAAATACTGCGGTAAACTAACCGTGGTTAATTATGAAGACTGAAGATTCTGGATGGGAGTTTCAAACGTTGCTCTGAAGAATGATATTTGAAATTTTTCTAAGGCATTTTTTGATACAGAATTTATTATTCCTAATATTCAGATGACCAGCTATGTATTGAAGAGATCCGTATTCTCTAAAAATCATACGACTGACAGAATCCCTCATAGATTATATAAATTACATCATTACATCACGGTATTTACCCGCGTTACTTATGTGTCAAATATTCTGTGGCACTTTAACTTGACCCGTACGCGATGAGTGACAATAATAAAGAGAAGAACGTCCTTATGGCGTCCCCATTGTATTTTGAAGCGGCCGAGAGGAAAGTTTTTGGAAATAAAACTCCTGAGCGACTTAGAAAAATACTCGAGTTAATAGTTCTTATAACAGTCCCCCTTGGTAACTCTTAGTAAGTAAACTTCTTTTGAATGCTTCTGATTAATTGCATGCTTTACATTTTTGAATACCACCTTAGTTTTAACGTGAAATTAGTGATTGCACGCTCGTTCATTGTACTTCCGTTCATCGCTTTTCAATCTTGTATTTTTGCGTCAGTGTTATTTAATCGGGCCGGAATGTTTTAACTAAAATGTATTGCCTTTGTATATAACTCAAGCGCCACGACCCTCACAAGTTATCTATTTGTATTGTATACTTTCCTCTCGGTGCCTGGTTGCTGTTTGTTGTATTTTTTTGGTTCATTGTTTCTACTGTTCATGGTATTCGCCGAGCCTGATACGTAACTGATTTGCATGTACTCTTATGTAATCTCCAGGTTACCTATTTCTTTGTTTGCTTTTATTGTAACGTTCATTAACACGCCTAGGTGATGGGATACTGTATTTATTTTATAATGCACTAGTCAGTTTGCGTTATATATTTGCCATATGCATGTGCCAGCTTTCTTTGAGAGATTGTATTCCTTGTGAACCTTGTGATCGCTAGATCGTTGTTCCGAGGTATTGTGATATCCCCAGGATTTGTTTGAGTCTTTAGGTAGTGTTCGGTTAGTTCTTCAGTCATATCTGAGCCTTCATGGGCCTTGGCCACACCAAGGAGGCCAGATACAGTCCATTTGATAGTAACTTTTTCGGTCGACTCGAATTATGTTAAATCCCCTCTTCAAGGAGATCTCCTGGGCATACCACAGTTACCCTTACCTTACTGACCATTCAAACTTACCCCTTGTAACGGTTAGGTTCTGCACTGGTTACCGGAAGTGCAGTTGAAGGTGCATGCTGGCTGTATCCTGTTTTCCATAACCCTTTCCGCTGCATAAGAATAATATCCGATTTTCGCTAGTTACCGACCTAACGATATGTAGAAATAAGTCATTTAGACCCGGGGCGCTATTAGGTACACTGTGGAGCTTTGCGAATCACTGAGTGGTGTAGACTTAACCACAGGCTGATAAAGGTTTGTTTTCATTCATTGAGAGTTGTTACCTTTCAAGATTGCTAATATAAATATATTATGCTGACGTTACTGTGTTTTGAATATTTGAATCCCCCGTCACTGTTTCCTTACTCTCTTTAGGTGTAATTTGTCTACAACAATGTAACGTCCTATTCTTCCGCCACTAGACGGTCACGATAGAAAGGTTAGCGTTCTTTAGAGTACTCCGTAAAATCCCGGATCTTTTAGAGTACTCCATATAACACGGGATAGCCCGGTATGTTATTTAATTTCTACCAATATTCTTTATTTACTATAGACTCCTTTATATTTTGGGGTATTGCCTAATTGCCCCTAAGGATCTTCGCCTCTGGACAGAATAAAAACCTACCTGTAAGGAATAAGTGACAGAAAGTCCTACAATTCCTGGGCTGAGGGAATCCCTTCCAAAAACACAAAAGAGAGCCGCAGAAAGGATAATCAAGTTGGCTATGGATTCCAACCTGACAGCCAACCATCTATTGGCAACAAGTCCATAGAAATAGCAAGCTTGATTCACATCCAGCTTTCTATCCGATTTTGTAATAAACCTCTCCTGTTGGAGGAATGCTCTTATTGTTGATGTTCCTGTGATAGTCTCACTGAAGAAAGCAAAGATTGGTGATCGAGAAATTGACTCCATCCTTTTGAGTTGTCTGCTGGTAGCTTGATAAATCCTTTGGATGAAGAAGTATACTGTAGTTGTGAGTAATATAATGATCAGGAAAATAGGAAAATTATAGCTGATAACGAATAAGGTTCCTGCCAACTGAAAAAAAATTAAGGCAATGAAAACTTATCTGAAAGTTATTATGTCGAAAATACTAACATAAAAAGTTCAAGTATTCTGATATGGGTCTCTCTGAGAAGACCTAGAAAAAACAGGAAAATGAAAATATATTCAGATCTCTATTTACATACTACCGAGACACTTGATCTTGGTTGAATTGGCCCAACTGTACTTTATACTTACGTGGAATTTGAACGTTATTGTCCTTTAGTTTGATTTCAATGCTCTATTTTGTCAGTTCATCTCGAGTGTATTTTGCGATTTTACGGTGGATAAAAATATTGAATAAAAAATTTGCTGTAAATTTTGCGTTGTTAATGGAATTTCGTGTACGGAAGCGCTTAAAATGTTACATAAGGCTTGCGGTGCATACGAGTGCTCCAGTGCATCCGAAAGCGGTGGACAAGTGGTGGAAGATTCATCTTGCTCTGGCCGGCCATCAATGTCTTCAACTAAACTTACCATAGCTGAATTGAAGGAAATGGTGACTGAAGGAAGGTAGCCGCTGATATTTCTGTTATTCAAAAATCAGTTCGTAGCATTTAAAAGATTGTTTGTACATGAAACGCGTTGCCGGGAACAAAGCATAACTACGACATTATAATTCCTATAATTCACAACATAAACAGTACTGAAGCCCTGTGCTGCGGCAGACTCCCTGTCACTGAGTTAATCAACCGGCTCAGCCCTCCATTTCACCAGAACGGCAAAACTAGGACCCCATTCGGAGACCTTCCACCATGCAGATCCAGTGACTGGTGTGACGAAGACTTAATTAACCCTCCATTTCGCCGGAACGAAACTAGGGTCCTAGTCCTGACAAGCGCCCCCATCTCCCATCCCCCATCTCGCCCAGATCTAATGCTTGGGGGGCGAGTCTGTCTAACAGCGAAATAATAACTAGAGACAAGGGCTGACTGATGATATTGTTTAAAACTTATGACTCGTTATGGTGACGTCAGAGAGTGATCGCCTCCAGCTCATAGGCCTTTTCTTCCGAGGGTGTCGTTCAATTCCGATCTCAAATTCATAAAATTCATTGTAACTAATGATGAAACATGTATTTACGAGTTTGACATGTAAATCAGATAAAAAGCTTCGAAATATCAGGCCCAAAACTTAACAAACCACATCGAACAACCCTATCTTTCTATTCCCCCGATATGGTTCCTGTTGACTTGTTTCTCTTTCCAGAACGGGAATATTACTTCATAGCACTCATTTTCAGCGGCGAGAACTGAAGTCGATTCCCGTAAAGGTGTTTAGAAAATATTTTGACGATTGGATTAATGGTTTCTGAAAGTATATTATTTCGGAGAGGATCTACTTTGAAGACGATACACAAAATTTAGATTTGTTAAATATAATTTGTGTTATTGTTATTGTGTACATTGTAGTAAAAACAATGTGTCGATTTTTATTTCTTGATATAATGACACAACAAAATTTGTAATGGGTGTATTTCCCGAGCCAATGAACTAATTTTGTCCATTCACGAACTCGACGTTTCCATTTTGGCTTAAGAATCTGTCTTGCAAATTTCATGAACCTAAATTGTTACTTTCGAAAGTTATCCAGAATGAGTAAAATTGAGTTTGCACATGAACTAATTTTGTCCATTCACGAACTTGATGTTTCCATTTTGGCTTAAGAATCTGTCTTGCAAATTTCATGAACCTAAGTTGTCACTTTCGAAAGTTATCCAGAATGAAGAAAATTGAGTGTGCACATGTAATTTTCATCAATAAGTTGAATATAATTTTTGACTTGAAAATAGCAAGATACAAACGACGCTTATTATGGTCAAGTGGCTTTAGTTTTTGAACCAGTTGGATCTTATATGGGTGTAGAGCAAGATCTTTACGCAAAATTTTCCATGTGGTGGATGCACAGAGTCCAACTTGTTGTGAACGTCGATGAATAGACAAATCTGGATCATCATTAACACTATGACTTACAGCAGCAATATTTTTTTCTGTACGTACAGTTCTTTGTCTTGTTGTTGCATCGAGTAGAGAAAATGTTGTCCGAAATCTATCGATAGTTCGACGAAAAGCTGCTCTGATGGATATTTATGTAAACCATAAATTTCACAAAGTGCTTTACAAGTTTGGCGAATGAAACACTGATTTTGAAAATAAATTTCAACCATTTGTAAAAGTTCTTGCGGCGTGAGTATTTCCATGATAATTTGTCAATGCTTACTGAACAGAAATGTCAAAACAACATGGCTCCTACCTTCTGTCAAATCACAGTTATTCCTATCGGAAGTTCTATCACTCTAAAAAAAACAGCCGATATTTGTACAAGGTTGCTATGTTAGCAATATTGAGCAATTTCGATCACTGCCTCATAAAAGCATCGCATCTGGCCCCAAAAACCCAACCTGTTCCGTCTGTTTTTATGCCTGGACCCATGAAATGAAACATGCTTTAATACAGGAAATATAAACAATATTGTTGTGTTACAGTTGCGATTCTTTTTTGAATCAAACAGTAAGCCCTTGTTTGAAAGTGACTCCAGACGAGTCATAACTGCGAAAGATAGAGCCTACTGACGATGGTGGTCAAATCCATCTGACGAAACACATGCTAACTACATTCAGCCCAGAAACGCATGAAATCAGGCCATACATGAAGCATATACTTAAAGAATAAGCAATAAGCTCATAGACTGTCCCGCTGGATAGCCCAAGTTTTGGTCGAAGGAAAAGAAGATTGGCAATAACTTCTCTCATTCAAGTTTTCCCCTTCTGAAAGAAGAGGACGGTTCACTTGCAACTACACCAAAAGCTAAAACCGTTCTCTTCACGCGAACATTCGCTGCTAACTCGACTATCGAAACATATGGTCGGGAACCTCCAACAATTCTAACTGTGTCATCTAGGATATATACTTCAGACCACGGAACATTCGTCGAGTACTTGGTGGACTCAATTCCAAGAAATCAACTGGACCAGACGAGATTCCTGCCATTGTATTTAAAAAGTCTTCACCAAAGCTTACACCTGTTTTTTGTAAGATTTTCATTATGTCATGCAGGGAAGGAATTTTCCTGATTCATGGAAGAGTGCTTGAGTGCAGCCTATACCAAAGAAGGGGAGGAAGTGTTTTCCATCAAACTACCACTCAGTAGCGATAATATCCATTTTGTTGGAAGCATCTATCAACCTCGAAATGGTTAGATACCTGTCTCATCAGTGAAAGACAATATGGTTTTCGCAAACACCAACAACAGGTGACCTCCTTAGTTATGTGACGCAAGTGTAGACAAGGGCTATAGAGCGCTATGAAGAATCTAGATCAGTTGCTCTAGACATATCCAAGAGCCGTGTCTGGCATTAGGCTCTTCTTAATAAGCTATATTTGTATAGTTTTTCCGGGAGTCTCTGCGATTGTATGAAAAGTTTCCTCACCAATAGGAATATTTATGTTGTCGTGGATGGTGTTGGTTCTCGTAGTTTCAACGTGACTGCTGAAGTGCCCCAAGGCTCGGTTTTGTCACCCTACCTCTTCCTAATGCACATAAACGATTTTTCATTGCAAGCATCGTGGATGATAGCATGCTGAAGTCCTCTTTCCCCATTTGCAAACCTTTGAGCACCGTTGAGTCTCACCTCCATAGATGACAGCAAATCGATTTACTGAACGAAGATCCCAAAAAGATCAACGAATGGGGTCAACGCAATAATTCAATGTCTTGAAGACCCAAACAACAATTTTTTCTCGAAAAACTCAGTTCGTGATTTGATGATGGAGATGTTGAGAAATTATGAGGAATTTATTTCAAATGCAGAAATAAATGATGTACTTACCACGAAGAAAGTCGTTACTTCCTGATACACAGACACTGGTAATGTGTTATCCATACAATTAAGGTCATTTGAAAATCTGTTAAGGATTCTGCCTGTAGGAGTTGTGTCGAAAAAAGATTGCAATGCATGAAGACATGATTTCAGCAACATTTGATGGGCTTTTATGGATGAAAAGTAGAATCCCTGAGCAAACGCAAAGGATAACAAGAAACTCGCTATACCTTAAATAAACATTAATGATGACTTTTGTTTGAACAAAATAATAATTGATGCACATACCTTGTCCTAATCCAAGTAGTCCATACACCTCCAAATATTCGTTCCTTTTTGAAACGTTTTCTGCTGAAGCATCATTTGACCATTTCGAAAGCCAAAAGCTAGATGAAACACCGAAAGTTTGATATACTACATTAGATAGAAGAATACAGAAGCATAGTAAAGGGCCTATTGAAGTTATATACTCTTTATACACTTGAAGGCTGACAGATCCCTGTTCCATTATTTCAGTTTCAGTCAATTGTCCCAGATTTTGTTCAGATTTGCGGAAGCTTCCAAGAGAACTCAACTTCCCGATGAAGCTGTTGTTGCAACTGGATGATGTTTCTTCTTTAAACAGTCGTTCTATGGATTCATTTCGTCTAATACTGTTTTTAATCTCGTCTAATTTTCTTACATGAAGAGGATGCTTTTCTTCTGAATTATTACCCAGTTCAGTCAGTTCTGAAATACAAATAAAGGAAAAAATTGCACATGTTAATCTCCTCAACTTTATATAAGTTAAACAGGTATTTATTCAGTAATATTCACTCGGTTTTCTCATTATCATTATCAGTTATAGGTTTTTGATAAATATATTTCTTTGAATTTTTCTACCTTGTTCTAAATCATTTTAAAAAAGTTTACTTTTATTCTTCACAAGGATTACATAGGCCAACACATGATTTGGTGGAAATTAGTTTTGTCTAAGAGCTCGAATTCAAAAAATATTATTGGATAAATCTGTAAATTAAATAAAAATATAATACTATAATAATTATAGAAATTATCAATTTGAGTTCACTTGGTGAAAGCTCGAATATAGAATTAAAAATTAATATCATAAATTGAAAAACTTTCACTATATACAGGGTCTTGCAATAGTGTGTTGCGCTTCCATAGCTGCCGAACCAGACACCTGTGTTTTATCGACATTCCAAAAATCGATTATTATCAATCAAGTTATTGTTCTTTGAAACTCAAAGTTACTTTTGAATATAAAAAATCAGGATGAATGTTGGAGAAATGGAATGATTGATATGATTTTCATCATATTACTCTTTCGAAAATTCAAGAATGATAAGGTTAAGTCGACCATCAACACAACATTAAATGACCAGCTAGATTATTAGAACAGTTGCATCATTTACTGAGAAAAGATGTGAAATTCAATTGGTCATTGGCTTGTCAGGAAGCTTTTAATAAGGTTAAGGACATCCTTTGTTCTGAGCCAATTCTTGCAATTTTCGACCCAAGTGCCTACACTACTATATATAGCGATGCCAGTATTCAAGGAGTAGGAGCTGTTCTTAAACAAAAACAGATTGATGGTGAAATGAAACCCTTAGCGTATTTTTCTAAAAAACTAAATAAATATCAAAAGAACAAGAAAGCAATATTCCTAGAATGTCTGGCAATTAAAGAAGCAATTAAATTTTGGAAATATTGGCTAATAGGACATAAATTTATTGTTGTTACTGACCATAATCCATTAGAAGGGAAATAATTTCGTACAAGACCAGATGAAGAGCTGGGTGACATGATGAATTTTCTATCACAATTCGATTTTGAGTTTAGATATGAAATAGGAAAAGGAAATGTAGAAGCAGATTGCCTTTCTAGAAACCCAGTTCTGAAAGAAACGGAGAATATGGACGAATGTATAAGAACAGTTAATTTGGTGGAATTAAATGAAATAAAAAACGATCAACAGAATAATCTCTTAAAGATAAATAATATGAGAAGAACTGTTGTACAGAAGAGATGCATTACAAATTGCACAAAAATAACATAAAAATAATTTTATCCAAGGATTTCGGAAAAGAGTTAATCAGAAAAGTGCACAAGCATTATGGCCATATTTGTGCTAGTAAGATAAATAATAAAATCAGGAAGTTTTATTACATTCAGAATATGGATTCACTGACAAAAGAAGTTTGTGGATCATGTGACATATGTTGTAAAAATAAAACGAAAGTAGGGCAGAATTATGGTCTCCTTTCTCGATTGGGCCCAGCAAAGGAACCATTTGAAATAATGTCGTTAGACACAATTGGAGGTTTTGCTGGAAACCACTCTACAAAAAGAAACCTTCATCTCCTAATGGATCATTTTACTCGATATGCATTTGCGAGCACTTCAAAACACCAAACAACCGAAGATTTAATCAAATTAATCAATAAAATTCAAGATAAACGACCAATTAAAACACTACTAACAGATCAATACCCAGGAATAAATTCGAAAAAATTCAGACAACATATGAGAAGTTTGAATATACAATTGATTTTCACAACAGTAGATTGTCCTTTTTCTAATGGTCTGAATGAACGACTAAATCAGACATTAGTGAACAGAATAAGGTGCAAACAAAACGGAAAGAAAACTAGGGCATGGACGAAAATAGCCGATGAATGTATTGAAGAATACAATAGAACAGACCATTCTACAACTGGATATAGCCCAGAATATTTACTTTGTGGCAGAACTGATCCCATTGCTCCAGAAGAACTTATTAAAGAGAGAAATTCACCAAAAGATAAGGAAATAGCATATAAAAATTCTTTACGCTATCATGAATACAATAAAAGACTTTATACCTTCAAAATTGTCTAATTAGGATTTTATTGTCATTTTATTTCAGCTCAGCCTCTGAAGAAGATACATTTGGAGTGTTTCATGGCTAGAGGGATAATTAAGATTTAATTACAGTCTCAAGGTTAACGTCATACTTTGATAATACTGTATATAATAATTTAGAGCATCTTTACCCAAAAAAGCATTGATAAGTGGATGTATCTAAAAGGGTAGTGCTGATAAAGATAAACTGATTTCATAGTTGGATTTAGCTCTTCAAGTATAGAGAAATGTTTCTTTAAAATCCTCCGCACCAAGAAAAAATATTTTTGGAATAATGCCACGCTGTAAATCAAATTTGGCAAAAAACTGTGGGAAAAATGATAATTTTGAGTGAATTTAAGTTGAAGAATGAAAGCTATATTGACAAGACCTGTCTTCTTCTACAGAGGAACAATTTTGTGATGTTCATTCTATGCTCCATGTTTATGATGCTAAGTTTATCCGTGCAAACTCGTAGATAATTTAATGAAAAGAAAGACACAATAAATCTCAGTAATACATAATTTTCAGGCATATGGTATGTTAGAACTAGTACTTACTTTTGTCAACATCTACGTCCGCTGCTGATGATTTGACATGCTGTTCTAAAAATTCAGCGAAAGCTCCTCTGGCAGTAACCAACTCTTGATAGGTACCTCTTTCTGAAATGAAACCATTTTTCAGAACCAGTATCTGGTCAGTAAGTGGTACAAAATTAACGCAGTGTGTTGAGAGAATTCTTGTTTTATTCCTTAGCAAACCGTTTGGTCCGATGACGTTCTCAAAAATATGCTTTGCTACGTGACAGTCAACCGCACTAAGTGGATCATCCAAGAAATATAAATCTCTCATCGCGTAAACAGCTCTTGCAAGATTAACCCTCTGTTTTTGACCTCCTGATATGTTGATCCCTTTTTCGCCAATTTCAGTGAGATCGCCTGCTGGCAGTATATTTAAATCTTCTCTCAATGCACACGCTTCTATAACTGAATTATAAAGTTTTTCGGTGTATTTTCTACCGAACAAAATATTATTTTTTATCGTGTCATTCTGAATCCATGCCTGTTGCGAAACGTAAGCCACTGTTCCAACCGTATTAACCCGGCCTTCTTGCTTTTCCATTTCCCCTAAAAAAGCTGAGATTAGACTGCTCTTGCCTGCTCCCACGTGTCCAACAACAGCTGTTAATGAACCTTTTCGAAGTCGCACATTGATGTCATGTAGGATTGGTTGAGTGCCCCATGAAAACTTTCCATTTTCAATCACCAAGGCGTCATCTAAAAATTTAAAACTTGCTTACTGACGAAATTATATTTACACAAGATGTAAACGCTCAGTAAAAGTTGAAATGTTAAAAAAAAATTGAGTAATCATTTCTTGGACAAAGAAGTAAAGTAAGTAAGCGATCAAAAATCGACCCTTTAGTCATACACCAACTTTCTAATTAATTTATTATAATCTGGGCGCATAATATCATTGGTCAGCAATGTCTTGTTACGACCTATTCTGGGGCAGTGGGTTATAGTGTCGATTTAATTACCTATGATGTGATAAACCAACAAGGTTTAGAATTCATGAAGGGCTGAATGATACAGGAATTATTTCAGTGGACAAAAGCAAATTCAACGCGAGGTTCAATGCCCCTGAATTAATTTGTTTATTCTAATCTCCAGACCAGTTAATGTTAAACTTGGGAATTCGCTTTCGAGGCACGCACGAACGGCAGCTTCATGAAAGGAAATAATTCTACTCTAGCCTTTATATTATAATAACAAACTACAGATTGAAAGTTCATAAGAGCTGATTGTACGAAACGTAAACATATTCCTTCAGATGAGTTAAGAAAGGAAAGTTTCAGAGAAAAACGCTGACGTCGACATTAATACGTGTGGCTAGACCAAGAGCTGAAATTTCGAAAAATGCTGAGTTGAAATTTTGAGCGGGTGAGCGGATCAAAAATTTGGAAGGAGAAAACCAACACGTACGAGGTACTTTAAGGGCCAAAATAGAGTTTGTCGAGGAGTCTTGACACGTCGGAAAAACTAATGAGATCGTCGAGAAAAGATCCTGCTGCGAGGCCCAAATTGGTCTGAGAATTTAGCATTATTATAATTATATTGAGTGATAGTAGTTATTTTTTTTTAATTTTAAGACTTGAGTCAGAAGAATTAGAGAAATTAAATATAGTGCTAAGTTCCGGCACCAAGGAATTAAAGAGTACCGGTAGTCGTTCTTTATCGTTTATTGTTCGTGTTAAATAGGTCGTTTTTTGTAGAAAATCGCGTTTTGTTTGGAATCTATGGTCTTGGCGTCTAGGGGTAAGAAGTATGAAGTAATGATTATTTTGTTGGAAGAGTGGATTGAGGGAGGTAGAACATAAGGTACCACTACTTCCTGCTGGGCGATCATATTGACTCATATGAAAAGCTCTGCCATAGCCAGTGACTCCATCTCTAAAAAAGTTTCTGAATTCGTCTATTAAAATCATTCAAATTGAGGTTATGCCGTTTCTGGAAATGTTAATATCCTATGGCGGTTGATCATGTCGAAGCAGGAACATACGATGGTTGCTAGTATAGGTTCTGTTTGAAGAGTTGCCGCTCGAGTACTGCCGAATGAGCTGAGTCACAGTGCAACGTATTTCTGGCTAAACACTCAACAAATCTTATCAAATAACCACCGTAGTCTCCTGATATGACTCCAGTCGACAATTTTCTCATTCCAAAACTCAAATAACTACTTCAAGGTTTCCATTTTCAATCGAAAGAAAATATAAAAGAAATTCGTGATATGAAATAGATTTCTGAAAATGCATTTAAAAAAAGATTTTATGATAAGAGTATTCGTTGGCGTCAATAATTATTTCGAATGGGGCTCACTTTGAAGGCCATACAATGAAAACGGATCGATTCCCAGTGCATTTTTGACATTATAGTAGTTCCGAAGCTCTTACCTCCTGTTGGATCATGTGTTACATTGCTCTCATCCAGTTCTGGTAAGTTCATGAATTTATTTATTCTTTTCAGGGAAACGGAAGTCTGAAAATGTAATACAATTGTTTTCAGATATGGTGTGAATTTCTAACTATACAATGTATTTTTTGAAAAATTTATCTGACTATAGATGAAATCGTAGCTATGCCTTGGATCTAACATTCTTGTTATATAAATAATAATACTTTGAACAGGTAGTTTCTGAATTTAATTGAGAAAAGAGAAATTTTTCCAGGAGACGTTATATACCATATAAGAAAAACAAATGTTAACTTCCGCTATTTTATTGATTTACACGACAATTGTTTCGTCATACGATGACTTCATCAGGTGAGTATTTGAACTGAGGTATACAATGCAAAACATGACCTTAAATACACAGCTCTGGTACAAAATCGGCCTGGCTGAAGACGATGAATGCAGGCTGTGTCTTGAGGACACTGAAACAGCTATGCACATCGTCTCAGAGTGCCCAGCGGTGAGTCGCATCAGATTCGAGGTCTTTGGCCAAGCTTTTATAGCCCACTGCAAACTGAAAAAATAACCCCTGAACAAGATTATCGATTTTATCCAAAAACTGGATCTCGTCGGGGAGATATAAATTAGGGGTGAACCACAATAGTCCGTGCGGACGCAGTGGTAGGGTGGACAGACGCCCACTCGCCATAAATAACATAACATAACACTGTATATTATGTAATAATAAGTTATCGATAAAGAAGTAATTTTTCTTCGAAATCTTATCATTCTAATCTCAATTATTCCATATATAAATCTTTCAAAGAAAATTGGGTTTTTCTAAAGAAGAAACACAAATTAATTCAATATACTTTTCTTTCGACGAGCAGTTTATTACGCAGTTAGTTCTTTTTGAACGTTTAAGAAAAACAAATGTTAGCTTCCGCTGTTTTATTGATTTACACAACAATTGTTTCGTCATACCATGACTTCATCAGGTGAGTATTACAACTGAGATATACAATGCAAAACATGATCTTGAATGCACAGCTCCGGTAGAAAAAATTAGAGGGGTGCAAAGAGATGGTTTACAATCAATGAAAAATATTAAGTAGGGGGGATCTGTTTAAATCTATTTGATCATTTAATTAAATTTGTCTCTTATTATATCTATGGATCTCTTAAGTTTCTAACAGATTTAGTTTCTGACTTTTGTTTTCGATATGTAATATTTCATAGGTCATATTAAAATTATGACCAGTCTCTAACAAATGGTTGACATAAGTTGAATTTAGTTTATTATTAATAAAACATTCTTCATTTTCTCGTATCCTTGTTTGGAATAAATCACATATACACATGGGCAATCACTACATGTTAACTTGTAAACTCCTGATTTTTTGTTTTTAGGAATGACGTCTTCATTATTTTTTATTAAGCTGCCTAAAGAATTAATGGTTTTAAAAGAGATGTTATTATATAATTTTCTTTTTTCTTTAAATATCTAGCAATCTTTTCAGATTTTTGGCCTATGTAAGTTAATGAAATAAATTTGGTTTCGTTTGAATTTTGAAATTTTGGATATACAAGTGATATTGCTTTCTTGTAATTTATTTTATCGAGTAAATTGTCTACAATTAACGGATTAAAATCATTATTGAAAGCTATTTGTTTAATGGTTTTATATCTTTGTCAAAATTTTCTTTCGTCATGGGTATGTTACCCAATTTATAAAGCATACTATTATAAGCTGACAATTTTTGTGAAAATGGATGGTTTGAAGTATAATGAATCGTACCATCTGTATGTGTAGGTTTTCTGTATATGGAAAAGTCATGTCTATTATTAATTTTGGTAATTTTTAAATCTAAGGAATTGATGCTATTATTTACTTCATCTTCCTGTGTGAATTCAATTGTTGAACCAAGTTGTCTATTTGTGCCATTAAATAAACAAATTATGTCATCTACATAGCGGTACCAATAAACGAACATACCCATGACGAAAGAAAATTTTGACAAAGTGTATAAAACCATTAAACAAATAGCTTTCAATAATGATTTTAATCCGTTAATTGTAGACAATTTACTTATAAAATAAATTACAAGAAAGCAATAACACTTGTATATCCAAAATTTTAAAATTCAAAGAAAACCAAATTTATTTCATTAACTTACATAGGCCAAAAAGGCTGAAAAGATTGCTAGATATTTAAAGAAAAAAGAAAAATATAACATTTCTTTTAAAACTATCAATTCTTTAGGCAGCTTAATAAAAAATAATAAAGACGTCATTCCTAAAAACAAAAAATCAGGAGTTTACAAGTTAACATGTAGTGATTGCCCATGTGTATATGTGATTTATTCCAAACAAGGATACGAGAAAATGAAGAATGTTTTATTAATAATAAACTAAATTCAACTTATGTCAACCATTTGTTAGAGACTGGTCATAATTTTAATATGACCTATGAAATATTACATATCGAAAACAAAAGTCAGAAACTAAATCTGTTAGAAACTTAAGAGATCCATAGATATAATAAGAGACAAATTTAATTAAATGATCAAATAGATTTAAACAGATCCCCCCTACTTAATATTTTTCATTGATTGTAAACCATCTCTTTGCACCCCTCTAATTTTTTCTACCGGAGCTGTGCATTCAAGATCATGTTTTGCATTGTATATCTCAGTTGTAATACTCACCTGATGAAGTCATGGTATGACGAAACAATTGTTGTGTAAATCAATAAAACAGCGGAAGCTAACATTTGTTTTTCTTAAACGTTCAAAAAGAACTAACTGCGTAATAAACTGCTCGTCGAAAGAAAAGTATATTGAATTAATTTGTGTTTCTTCTTTAGAAAAACCCAATTTTCTTTGAAAGATTTATATATGGAATAATTGAGATTAGAATGATAAGATTTCGAAGAAAAATTACTTCTTTATCGATAACTTATTATTACATAATATACAGTGTTATGTTATGTTATTTATGGCGAGTGGGCGTCTGTCCACCCTACCACTGCGTCCGCACGGACTATTGTGGTTCACCCCTAATTTATATCTCCCCGACGAGATCCAGTTTTTGGATAAAATCGATAATCTTGTTCAGGGGTTATTTTTTCAGTTTGCAGTGGGCTATAAAAGCTTGGCCAAAGACCTCGAATCTGATGCGACTCACCGCTGGGCACTCTGAGACGATGTGCATAGCTGTTTCAGTGTCCTCAAGACACAGCCTGCATTCATCGTCTTCAGCCAGGCCGATTTTGTACCAGAGCTGTGTATTTAAGGTCATGTTTTGCATTGTATACCTCAGTTCAAATACTCACCTGATGAAGTCATCGTATGACGAAACAATTGTCGTGTAAATCAATAAAATAGCGGAAGTTAACATTTGTTTTTCTTATATTGTATATAACGTCTCCTGGAGACAATCAAAAAAAGACGTTACATACACTGTCTTCAGCAAGGCCTCTGATTCACTTGCTGATTACTAGGTTGGATGAGGTTGTTGTGTAAAGCTCACTTCAACGTTGGTTTGAATCATACTTGAGCAAAAGGCCACAATGTGTTTCAGTGGAGGGATTTAAGTCCCAATACTTTTTAACTTCTGGTGCACCTCAAGTCTCCCATATCTTATCTTTAATTGTATATATTTTAAGATACTTTCATTGAAATTTTTATAGTTTTGATCTGAGCGTTCATCTGGGTATTGAACTAGCTTTATGTGTCCCTTTGTAAATGAATAAATGAATAATCTGAGTGCATAATATTATTGGTCAAGAATGTCTTGTTGCGACATTACCCGAGACATTTAGTTGTTGTGCCTTTTATTTCGAAGGTCACACATAACTAACCACACTCCACAAAAATTATATTAAAACTCTGTATCTCGCTTGTGCTTCGAAAACGGGTTATATGTCATAAAGCAAAAATGATTCTCATCATGTTATCTACACGACTATATGTATTTGTCCAATTTATGATTAAAAACCCTGTGGGTATTCAGAAAAAAAATGTAGTTTTCAATTAAATTCCTTTCAAAATATTTATTCTATATTGCCAATTTCTCATATTTAGATAATTTTTTGTTACCTGAGCTAAATTGGACATCAGAGTGGGCAGCATACTCATCGGAAATCTTAAGATATTGAATAGAGATATGGACGTGAAAGCTTTTGTGGCATTTAAAACATTATTTTCATCAATTAACACATATGTGGTGAAAGTTACTAAAGACACCTGCAACAAATTGAAAGTTTTTTAAAATATAGTTTACATATTTCAATATTCGAAATAAAATCATTTAAACTTCAATACAAAGAATCTATGTTATGATATTCAGAATATATCGAAAATTCTTAATAACAGTGGGGATATTTGTCCTTTCAACTGGCAGAAATTTATTAACCATAAGAGGTCGACCAGATGTTTCACTTGACCATTTTATAAATAAAATCAGAGATAATCTTTTTTGACTTACAATATGAGTATTCATTAATGGTATTCATTAATGGAGTTATAATTACATTATCACTCTACGAGAAATAATTATGGAGAGAAAACGTGGAAATTCACCCAAGAGTGTTTTATTTTTGCATATGAATCGCATGTTGTCCTACAAACCATTCGTGATTATATTATAACTATATGCAATAACATTATTTTTATTGCAACCTAGAAGGGGAAGTGAGAAATATCAAGAATGATCTTTTGACAAATTACTATAGTTCTAAAATAATTGAATGCGCCTTACAGCGCACGGATAAATCTTCCCCAGAAAATAAGACAAGAATATCAATACCTCATGTGATAGGCTTGTCAGAAAAAACCCGCAGAATAGCTTGGGACTACAACATCCAGACGGCGTTTAACTTTAGAAGACCATACCACCGGTATGGTCTCCAAACCGACAAGACAGCAGCGAACAAATTCCAATGGGAAGCCCGGAGAGTACTGCAAACGTTCAGGGAAGAACAATGGCAGCTAAAACTCCAGAAGGATAACTCACTCTGGAGGATGTCAAATATCCTGAAGTCCGACAGAAAGCCACTCCCACCCATACACGGTTCTGCTGATCGTATCGTGTACTCAAAGGAAGAAAAAGCCAAAGAATTTGCCAGTAGCCCACAACTTCAACGTAATATTAACATAACCGTCACCGATTTAGACCACATGACCATACAAGATATAATTTCGAGCTTCAAATTGAGGAAGTCTCTAGGTCCTGATTTTGTCTCGAACAAGATGTTCAAGAATTTACCGGAAAACGCAGTATTCGCTCTTGCAGACATTTGTAACGCAGTCTTCAAACTCCGTCACTTCCTAGCCAAATGGAAACGAGTTACCGTGATCTTCATTCCAGAACCAGGAAAATCACCTACCAATTAGTTTACTGCGTGTTCCATAGGAAACATTGTCGAAGAACTCATACAATCCTGTATATCTGCCTTCACCACAATGAATATTATTCTTCTCGATGAACAATTCGGGTTTTACCCCAGCTCCACCACTTATCGGTAATTTAGATCCGTAGAACAAGCCCAAACTAGTTTCGAATGGAAGTAAATGATGCTGTATATTTCGATATCTCAAAAGCTTTCGACACGGTTTGACATGACGGCCTCATCATCAAACTCCATGAAGTGAAAGTACTAAACCGCATGTGTCAACCTATTCGCTCCTTTCTACAAAATTGCTCCTTCCAAGCGAAAATTTCAAATGCAATCTCCCAACCCAGAGATCTCGAAGCCCGCGTGCCTCAGGGCAGTGTCTCTTCTCCACTTCTAATCTATATACGCTCCCAAAAAACAGACCACTGGCTGTCTTTGCTGACGACACACCAATATTAGTCAGATCCAAAAAGCCCGAAATAGGTATCAAATATCTCCAGGATGTCTTGAACAAAAGGTGCTGCAAATGGCTAATCAAAGTCCACCTTGAAAAGAGCACCGCTATTCAGGGTATATCGAGACTTCGTACATGATTAATGTTATTACCTACGTGACAAAATCACTTATTCGAAAATTACTCACCAAAAACGGGGCACAGGTCCAAATAAAATTCGAACCTGCATTCATGAAAGCAGCCTTTTTCATTTCATTAAGTTCTCTAACTCTTATTTTTTTAATCACATCTCCGAAGAAAGGCTCCCAGGCATAGAGCTTCAAAATTTTTATTCCATTCAGTACCTCATTGGTGACTTTTATTCTATCATCCCTATATTTCATTTGCTTCCTTTGGAATTTCTTAACTTTATCGATTATGTATCCATTGATCGGAATAAGGACTATAAGCATTGTTACACCAGATATTACTGCTATACCCAAAGTTTGCCAGAGTAAATAAAGAGCTACGATTATTTGATACGGTGAAGACCATATTAAATTCAGGTAGGTCAACACGTCGACAAAATTTTGAGTATCGACCGACATCAAATTGACGATTTCTCCAACTGTGTTGCCTTTTCTAGAAAAACTAGAAATCTTTAAGGATTTTCTATAAATCGCTGATATTAGCGCTGTCTTCACTTGAATACCAATAGTGAACATTTTATAAAAATACTGTGATAAAACTATTGTTTGTATACTGCAAGCAGCGTATAATAGACTTGCATATAAAAGACCCTTCCATAAATCTTCATCACTATCTGCAAAATCTATCATCCACCTGAAATAATCATATAGGTAGAATTATTCATATACTCAGTGATAAAAGAAGTGTTACTACACTCAGAAGGAATATTAGATTATATTATTATGTTAGGGGACTTGCTTTATTTAAAAATATAAGTACTAGTTAGCTCTCATAAATCGATTTTTTTTAAATAATGTGTTTTACCAAAAAGTAAAGGACAAAAAAACAAGTTGAAGAAACTATATTTTTTGGATGAATAATACTTCTAATCGCACTGAGAATATTTATTCTGAAGAATTCAAAATTACTTACCCCAGAACAATCGGACTCACGAACATAAGTGAATCTTGGATGAATTTGAGGAATGCAGCCATAAGGTTTATCATACCGAAACACTTTACTAGAGCTGGTAATACAGAAGCTTGTTTACTGAAATTATTAATTATGATTAGTTATAAAGTTGGTACAAATCTTATATGAATTTTCAAATTAGTTCATAAAAATAATCTAAAAATAATGGATTATCTAACTGATCCATTCAATATAAAATATTGCTCACTGATGAAATGTTGGGAATATTGATTTATGAAAGCAACTAAACTGCAAACTCTAAATCTATTACGATGTTGGTATTGTTCACCAAATAATGACATATGATAAATCGAATGTTTTCTAGCATATTTGAGTTTTTCTGGTACTGATAATGAAATCATACTCAAATCTTAATTAACAAAAAATGAGCATTATTGAATTTTTGATTGTAAAACGTGTTTCAAACCATAGCATACGTAAATTGAAAGCTTAAGAGTTAACATGTTCAAGTTGCGAAAGAAAACACGTAAGGCTGACAAAACCTTAATTTAAGACCATATTGAACCAACATAAAATGTATTTTTTCACCTTTGCAACCTATTGAATACAAAGAGAGAAATCTTTTTTCCACAATAAATAAACTACAAAATTTTTATACAGAATCAAAGGGTATAAATCTTGACCATTTGGGCTCAACTGAAATTTTCAAATTAGCATATAAATATATTTTTAGGTGAATAACCAAACTGATCTATATACATTCTGTCAAGAAAGTACCGGGAATTATCGATTTAAATCTGGCGGGGCAATGAGGCAGGTAGAAAATTTTTTCCTAGGTTGGTACCACTGTCCTTAATTACTATGCCAAGCTTGAGCGGGATCTGTCAACTAGTGTGTTTGCAACAGCTGATTAAGTCAGTCGATGTCAGAGTGCGTGCCGATTTTTACTATGGGTGATTACGTTGAGCAAAGAATTTGTTTAAAGTTTTGTGTTGCAAATGAATTTTCGTGTGCCGATGCATTGAAAATGTTGCAAAAGGCCTTTGGTGATAATGCTCTATCGAAAACACGTGCATATCAGTGGTACAGAGCCTTCAAGGACGGTCGTGAAGTGGTCGCCCATCGACGGCTTCGATCGAAGATAACGTCGATAGAATTAAGGAAAGGGTGCTGGAAAACCGTCGTACCAGCTTGAGAGAGATAGCACATGATCTTAAGATATCCCACTAGTCCGCACGTACGATTTTGATTGATATTTTGGGCATGAGAAAGGTGGCCGCACGACTCGTACCGAAAGACCTGAATTTTCTTCAAAAACGTCATCGCGAACAGGTTGCTTCAGACATGCTGGATCGCTGTAATTCCGATTCTACATTCATGGAACGCATTATAACTGGTGATGAGACCTGGGTCTACGAGTACGATATGCAAACAAGCCAACAATCATCGGAATGGGTGGCAAAAAATGAGCCGAAACCGAAAAAACCACGCCAAAGCCGCTCGAAAATTAAGGTGATGCTCATTGTTTTCTTCGATATCCGTGGCGTGGTGCCACGGTGTGGAATTTGTTCCAGAGGGTCAGACGGTAAACAAGGAGTATTACCTAGGCGTTATGAAACGTTTGCGTGAGCGTATCCGTAAGAAGCGGCCAAATTTGTGGGCGAACAACTCATGGATTTTGCATGACTATAACGCGCCTTCTCACCGAGCTACGATTGTGACTGACTTTCTCGCCAAAAACTCAACAAACGTGCTTCAGCAACCACCGTATTCGCCGGATTTGGCTCCCTGCGACTTTTTCCTCTTCCCAAAACTAAAATTGCCCCTTCGTGGCACCCGTTTTGAGTCGATTGAAGCCATAAAACAAAATTCGGCGCGAGAGCTAAAGTCCATCCCGGAAAGCGCCTATAAAAAATGTTTCGATAATTGGAAGTGCCGTTGGCATAGATGTATTGGAGCAAATGGAGCCTATTTTGAAGGCGACCCAATAAATTTTGACGATTAAATGTAAAAATGTTGTTTTAATTGAAAATTCCCGGTACTTTCTTGACAGAGTAGTATATATATATATAGCCTTTGAATTATTTCTGATCCTAAATCAACCTTTTGTGTGCTTCTTAGCATTGTACAGACATTTTATTACTGTTGTATTCTTATCATTATTTTGTATCTGATCCTTTGAATCCACTGTTGACTTTTCAACTATCTAAAGATAAAACAACACTAAGAAATTGCAGTTGCAAAACTTGTAAATCCTTAATTAGTAAAAAATTTTAGACATCACAATTTTTTGCCAGTAAAACATAAAATTTTTTTGAAAAAGACTAAATTTCTGGATAACTCCTAAAAGCATCCAGTTACAAGTTCCTCTAGACATTCTGTGTAGCACAAATGTGAGAAAGTTATGTTGACAAATTTTTTATTACCTAGTAAATTACCCAACAAAACTATTTTCATTTTGTCATTCCATTTTCCTTGTCTGTAAAATCTCAAAAATTTTTCCGATTTCACTTTATTGAAAATGAAAAGTATTCAATCGAATTTACATCAGAACCCTAGATATAAAAATAAGAATGGAGAATACAACACTTACTTTGTACATTTACGTTGACTGGCATTCCAATGTTTATTGAAAACAGAATAGACAGCTTCAGATGCATGTTCCTCTCTCAAATTCCATAAATCAGAATTGTGTAGAAGATTTTTATATCCCTTCCAAGCCAGTGGGGTGAACCATGAAAATAAAATCCGAGACAAAAAGCTACTCTCTTTTATTGGACATGATTCCTGTAAATTTATTGTTCGCTGATAAAATGTTGAGAACATGCAACTATGAAACTAAACTGCAGAAGTTAGGGAAGTTCACAAATTCTCAATCTATTACGATGTCTGATATTGTTCACCAAATCAATCCAGCTATCTTAGTTCTTGTATAGTTATATACATTTGGAACTTTTTTAATTGTTCTATAGCTTGAATACTTGTTTCTGGTCTAAACCAGCTCCTATATTCAAAAATCCTTATCCGTTGTTGTTTTTGATTATTGTTTGCATCTGCCCGTACCCAAGACATAAGTGTGGGTTTCATAACGAAGAATTTTTAACGAGGGGAGGTTGTTAGCCTCCCGCTCAGCCCTCCTTTGTTCGGGCTTGAGATCGCAGTTGGTGGGCTACTCAAGCATAGATTAACAATAATATAGTCTTGTTGATCTATGTACTCAATCTATCCTAGCAACTAACTCCAGGCAAAGCATGCCTCCTTCTTATGTACCAGCGATCAACAAAGCATAATCGGGCTAGTTTGAGGTTAGAATTATAATACAGAAGTAGTAGTATCTAATTATAATATTTATCTTCGAATACATTAATTTGGCTGACAACATGTACGAAATATCATTAATAAAAACTATTGAGCTATGGTTGTAGCGAACGACTTCTTTGCTCCTCGTCCAGAAACCTGCCTTGCTCTGTCGTAGTTTGACCGGCGTACCGATAAAGTACCAGACTAGTCAACAGATTCGTGACTAACCGTCCCCGCCAGGTTCAAATAGAGTAAGGCACCGCGTTTGAAAATCAGCGTTCCAAGCGGACGCATGGTCACCGGCGTCACAGGCAGAGCCTGCGCATCAAGCCTGTCTGATGAGTTTCAGATGCGCATGCTCGGAAACGAAAGGCCGTCTCCCTAACTAAGAGGTGGAAGCTCCCTCGCAACATCCGTTATCATTTGAGAGCTTCATGCTAATAGAAAGTTCTACGAATCAAGGCAGTTTAACATACATCTTTCCAACAATTCTAAACTCTAACAAACCCGATAAGGTTTTGTTGATTACTGACTGTTGATTACCACATAAGTAGCAGACATGTGGCGAATATGTGGGTGCGCATTTTAAAGAAAATACATGTAATTCATCATCAATTGACAAGGAACTATAATTTGTAACTTACCGCTGATATTATGTCACCATGATTTTGATCAGCAAAACAATTGAAAATCAGCACAGTCAATAAAAGAATGAAATCTGTGATATCGATTATTCTGTAATCTTCAAATTCGTTCCAGTGGTGAATTATAGTGTATATTCTAGGGGCACTACACAAAACGTGTAAAAGCCAGTAAACGAATAAAATTCCTGATGTTTTTAATCCCATCCGCCGATTCATTTCAGTGTGGAAAACAGCTAATAACTGGAAAAAATTTGGGTTAGTAAATTATTTTTAAAGTGTATATAAGGAAGTATCTCCACAAAACATATTTTCTTAGATTCATGACTTTCAACATGATTTTGAACCCTGTATCTGAACTTCTACAAATCCGATGAAGAAATAGAACGTTGAAATATGTCACCTTTGAAAATTTTGTGAAAGTTGTGCGATAATTTTATTCATTACAGATATCTTACTATCCATCGTGCTTTCCCACTCATATAACATTAACTCAACATTACCTAAAGTTAAATGATTTCTAATAATTAGATTTCTAATAAGAGTTGCTCTAAAAGCTACCTTATTTTTTTTCCATTTATAAAATTCATATTTGTTAATCTAGAAGCGGATGCAGGCTGAGACCTACGTTTCCGACATCAGTCTGATAATCAAGCTAAGGGTGTTAAAATGTGACAAAGAGATTAATAGAAGTTGGGCCAAATAACAATACATCCTTTCTTCTTTGATTTTTGCTCAGATTATATCAGAGGATTTTGAAGAGTTAGGAATAGGAATTGAAATTAATTGAATAATTATGAGTTCTGATAGAGTGGCATACTGGGAACTGAAAGGTTCGAGTAGAAGAGAGATTTTCTAGTCAGATGGTTTCCATCCCTAAGGTGGCGTAAGGACGCAGTAGCAAATCCTAACCAAAACACAACTGAACTCCTAACTCCCACAAAGTATACTTCTGAGGAATTTTCACAGAAGATCTAGGATTGCAAAGGTTGAAGGAGATCTTAAAGATATAATCCCGAGCGTGAGTTTGATTTGTAAGGAATTCGATCTTAGCATTCGCATTAAAAATCTGAAATGAATGTATTTTCTCCGAGCAGCCACTTGACTCAGAATGACAAGCTGATTGGCCCTGTTGAAAGTTACTCCAATTCGTTCTATCTTAAAAAGCAACCTTAACCTGAAAATTCACCAACAAATGTGGTCAATCTTTTTGCATGGGGTGGACTCAGAATAAATATCCATAATAGATGAGAAACGCTTGAGTTGAGAGATTAAGAAATATTGAAGTTTCAGCTGACTGTGGAAGAAAATTGATAACGTGTATTGATTCAACAAAATTTTCCATCTGAGGGGAAAACAACGGTCCTAAAATGAGAGAAAAAACATAAAGACATTTTGTTGATGTCAGATATGTGACTGAAAAATATTCTTGACTAAACTGATGTTAACAGCGTGGAAATGATGTTCACATAGGCAGAAGATTGTCGAGCACTGTCCGAAGTGATCATCAATTTTTATTTGTTATCATTTGGCACAACAAAGAAGAATATTATCTGAAACACCCACTAATGTTCGATGGACAAAGAACTTGGGCAAATGGGACAAAAACTTTCTAATACTTACTAATGTTGAAAACTCAATAATTGGTGTGATGATGTCGACTTCTTTTAATCTTAGATTGGATCTCTCGATGTCGTTAATATTAAGAAATGCCCTCAATGCAACGAGAACACAGAGTATAATAACGACACCCATCTTCGTTTGATTAAACCAGTTCCATGGAATTTTCCTCTCGCTACTCTGCGCGTAGTAGTAGATTTCTAATCCAGAAAATATCCACAAGAAAATACAAGGTACCCAAACAGTGATTGTTTGCTCGAAGCAGTCTGTAAGGTCCGGTTGGTGAGTATTCCATGACACAGAATTATTCTGAAAATCAAATCGATTGATGAATAAAATGATTCCCCTTAGCGTATCTAAAAGTTGATATGCATGAGATTTATATTACCAGAGATTATCTTCAAGTGGAAGGTTTCATTTGCACTTGAATGAATATGTGATATATATAATATGATATACACTTCAGCTAAACATTGCATATTTATATTCACATAAATTAATTCGGCTGACAATCTGTCCTCAATATATGACAAGAAGATTCGAAACAAAAAAATATATTTTTTGAGCAGAGCGTAGCTGAGCGCTAGTGAAACCATAGCAAAGTTCGTACAATTGAGTTTAATTGTAGCATTTAGATGTGAAAAATACAACAAGAAGGCTAAGGTAAATGTTCGTGCAGATCGTGAGTTCAAATGTTCAAATCTTCATAAAGTGAGGTTTCAAATCTTTAAATATATATACAGTCGACTCTCGTTAATTCAAACCTGCGATAATTCGAACCTCTCTATAATTCAAAGTTATCACGAGTTCCCTACTAAATCTCTTTATATTTCGAACTAAATCAATACATTTTCATACACTTGGTAATTCGAACGAAAAAATCATTGCTATTTAACAAAACGACGCTATAATTCGAACTCATCAGCGTCCAACACTCGATAATTCAAAGTTGCAGAGAGAAGAGGCGGAAAGATTGTAAGTACATTTTGCGACAAGTTCAAACTTGTATGCGACAAGTTCAAACTTGTATCAAGATACACGAGCCTTTGTTTTTGTTATGATTAGTTTGACTATTTGACGCACACACTTCTTACGAATTGGTTTGTTTAGTTATTCAGTTACTGTTACTCTTTCGTTGGTATGCAGATTAAAAGTTAGTGTTAGTTATGAGCCCTAGAAAGTATAGATGTTTGACGATTGCTGAAAAGGAAAAGTTAATCGAAAAAGTAGAAGAAGGTGAGAAGAAGAGTGATGTTGCAAAAGAATTTAAGATTCCTCTGAGTACTCTCTCAACAATAATAAAGCACAAGGAGAAAATTAATGCTGCTCAAACTGCTGGAGTACGGAAAAGAACTACTAAAGGTGAATTTCCTCGTCTGGAAGAAAGCCTGGTCATTTGGCTAAGACAGTGTAGAGGACAAAAAGTGTCTATTAGCGGGAACTTGTTGAAGGAAAAAGCAAAAGAGTTCGCGTCTACTCTAAGCATCAAAAACTTTGCGGCAAGTGAAGGGTGGCTTACAAATTTCAAAAAGAGAAATGGAGTTGTTCTGATGAAACTGGCCTATTTTTTAAATGTGTACCGGACAAGACGCTTACTTTTAAAGATGAAAAATGTCACGGAGGAAAACATAGTAAAGAGAGGTTGACAGTTTTACTTGCAGTAAATATGGATGGATCGGAAAAACTTAAACCCTTAGTGATAGGAAAAGCAATGAAACCGCGATGTTTCAAAGTAGTGAAATCGTTTCCAACTGATTATCGTGCTAACAAAAAAGCTTGGATGACGACAGAACTTTTTAACAATTGGCTTTTAACAGTTAATGGGGACATGAAACGACAAAAGCGGAAAATCTTACTATTTTTAGACAACTGCACTGTCCACAACAGTCCTCCTACATTGTCTAACGTGGAACTCTACTTCTTTCCGCCAAATACAACTTCCAAATTGCAACCATTGGACCAAGGGATTATCCATAATTTTAAGACGTTCTATCGCAAAGAAATTGTTAAGATCGTTTTAGAATCTCTCGACAAACAGCTAACTGCAAATATCACGGTTCTGACAGCTATTTTACTAATTGACAAAGCATGCAGAGCTGTAACACCCCTAACGATTCTCAACTGCTTCAAAAAATCCGGTTTCTTAAAAGAAAATCAAGAAAATCTTCCAATACTTATAGATGATGAAGAACCAGCAATAGAACCATTAGTTGACATCAGCGGTGTGAGTTTTTCTGATTTTGTTCAAGTGGATGAAAATGTTGCTGTCTCAGGTTCACTAACCGATGGCGAAATTTTATCTGCGACAGATACGCAAAGTAACGATGAAGATGAGGACGATACATCGGAACCTTTGGCAGAGGTGTCAGTTAAGGAAGCAAGATCCTCATTTGATACCTTACAAAGCTTCTCTCTACAAAACGAAACTGATGAAAAAGCATTTCAGGCACTTTTTCTCTCAAAAAAAGTTATTGAGCAGTGTGAGCAGCAGAATTGTGCTTTAAAGCAAACCAGTATAACAAAGTTCTTTCGAAAGATTAATTAATTCACATTACGAATACATGTATGTACACGAATGTATCTCTTAATTCTTGTCATTTTTATATTAATAAATAAAAATTAACCAACACTTAATAATTCGAAGTTTTATTTATTTTCTCTCACAAATTTCAAACCATTTGATATTTCAAACACTCGATAATTCGTAATATTTCAAGGGTCCCTCGAGTTTCGAATTAACGAGAGTCGACTGTAGTGGGAAACCGGTCAACTGCTGGCCTCCAAATTGTAACTGTGGAAACTATTCCGGATTATTTGACCAGAAACTATCCTACCGGTTGTAACGTTGAAAAACGCTCCACTGTTGATTTGAATTACAATCGCTAAAAATGCTCCAATGATGTGATTTCCCTAAGACCATTAAGAAGTTTGGAGTTGCCGCAATGAAAGTCGATGTTGTTATGGCATGCGCTGTAGAGTTGTATTGTTTTCAAGAAGCGTAGAATTTCCCAGATTTCTTTCTATCCTATTATGGGTTTACACGAAAGTACACATTGTGGTATTTTAATCAAATTAATCTACCTAATCCATGAAAATCGTGCAATATTGAATTTTTTTGTTTCTTATAAGACGTCTAATCAAAAGGCGGTAAGTAATACGTAGATACTGATAAAATATTTTCTGCTTTTGTGAATGGCATTTTTTATTTTTGATTAATTTCATTCTCTGCAGGTTACACAGGTTGACAGGTTGCTTTATATGATTTTATGCATTTAATTTCCCTTCTCATGCTCATGATCTAATAACGCGCTCTTATTCCTGTGTTCTAGATACTTCATCTCATGCTTATTAACTTGTAAATAATTTTTATAATACCTAGAGTCACTGGGAGTGAGATCACGTGTTGCACAGGCACTGTCTTACAGATTTGAAATTTGCAGTCTTTGTACCGGAGATCTTAGTACTGGAGATCTTTTTACCGGAGATCTTTTTACCGGAGATCTTTGTACCGGAGATCTTAATACCGGAGATTTTATTACTTGATATTCTTGGAACTGAACAGTGTTACTGGAGTGCTTTTTTGCCTAGATTGTCTAAATACCAGACAATCTTCCTCGTGCCGGCTTAGAGTATCTTAGTACCGCACAATCTTGGTTCCGGACGCTCTAATGTTCATTTGGAACAATTTGAGACTGAACACATGGTGATTATATGCAGAATAGGAACTATTCTTGGAGAAAGCACTATCATTTCGACACCTTGGAGAACAATATTCCAGGATAACCTCAAAGATAAGTCCTTACGTAAATCTCGGACCTCAGACTTATTGTAAAACTGTATTATATTGTAAATAAGAGCCACTATTTTAATTGTAAAGTTGAAATATATAGACAGGGAGTAAGCGTTTGCATTTTCACTATAAGGTTGACAATTTGGGATTTGTTCGGGAAGAACAAGTCTAATTTATCTTTTCCTTGGCGCACTATGGTGCATTTTGCGAAGTAGGATGCTTCAATTGCGGACGAACAAAATCGCTAAATGGTGGGTTTTGGTTCCACGGTAGGTTTCCGGAATGAGCTATTAATTCGGGATGATGTGAAAAAGGTATTTCATCGTGCAGTTAACCATATTAGCTGACCTTGTGCGACGGTTGTTGCTCTTGCTCTTCCTTCCCCATGAGTATATCAAGTACTTCCACTAATAAGATAGCGATTCCACACTCTGCTAACTCTACTGTGCGAAATCCGGAGACGCTCAGCAACTTCTTATTGAGTTAAACGTTCGTTTAACCAATGCACCAATTGTTGACATTGGACGGCTTCTGAACGCATGTTGAACTCGTGATAATTAATCCATAACTGGTACTACACAACACCAGATCGATTGCAATAGCACATTATCGCACTTATGGACCACAAAAAAGATCATACAACTATAAGAAATGAGCTTTTGTAATTAAGCCATTCACTGTCATGAGGACCTTATTTTGAGTAACACATAAATATGCCTCTTCATTTGATATATACAGCAATCCTGGAAATTTGAGTCAAGTACAAAAAGTCAGTATTCTCTCTTCAATTTTTGAGCAGTACATAGAATATGCTGGAAACATGCTTCAAAGAAGGTTAGATAGTTACCAATCTGATACTGATCCATTAAATGATCTTAGGAAACGTTTGTCATAATAATGAGCTGAAATTATAGAGGAAAGGCTTGAAACTTAAGCAGGCACGATGCAAAAAAGTGTCAGGTAAACAGGGTTACTACAAGCAAACAGGGTTACTGCATTTTAGATATAATTTAATGTTCCTTAAAGATTCAAACTAGAGCTAAATGTAGTGTTTTGTAATCCGTGGAGTAATTCGAGCATGTTTTGTTTCATGTGCTTCAATTGCAGACAGCAAAAACTCTTTCAACTCCAACCATCTCTTATGTTTTCCTACACTTAGCCTTCATATACTTAGCACTTGTGGAGCAGTTAATTTATTACGTTTAAGTACATTCTTTTCGGGTTTTAAGGATTTTGAATCGTGAAATCATCTAAATCATCCGTTTAAAAAACATTCAGAGGAAGTTATTTGAAATATAATATGAGTTGCACTAGGATCATCTTTCCACTCACCCAAAACGTTGAATTGCAATAATTATCTAACCACTCGTACCCCATGTTTCAGTGGAAGCGATCACTTTAGTTATTATGCATTCTTAAACGATCCTATCGTTGGGAACACGCACATCTATGAAATTTACACACCAATTGACAAACATATCGTAATCAATCCAAAAATCACTGTAGTAAATGAAAAATATGTCATTGTAACCCTGGGTTTAAAAAATCTAGGATATTCAACAGATGGAATGCTATCTACAATCATCTTTCAAGTGTCCTGAATAGGTGATAAGACTAATTTATAAGTATCTTTATAGAACTTAATATCTACTGACAATTGAACAATACGGTTCAGGTATAAATGTTTACATTTATTATGAGTACGAGAGTCGCGATTAGTCATAAGAAGACGTAGATTATACTCAAGAAATCGTCGAAGATACAGAAATAATTATGAATGACAAATAATCGAAACACATTCCATTGAAAACAGCGGCAAATTTTTCAGATGATATATGATTTCAGGAGACTTCTCAAAGCTCCTTCAAAATCTTGATGTGTAAAGGCACACATAACTGCAGAAAAACAGTTGTAAATAATAGGTTGGGGGAAACAGAAATCTATTATTTTTTCGGTAGATGGTTGCAGTAATCGGTATCTCGTAAAGTTTCGATCGAACAATTTCAGATTTATGCTCATTGTCAAGGTGATATTTCACATTGAAAAAATTCTTTTGCTGTTTTTTGTTTGGTCCATTCAGTTGTGAGCTACTGTGTGTTAAATATGGAAGCCTACAAAGAGAAAATTCGGTACATTTTACAGTTTTTCTTTGATAAAGGCGAAAATTCAAGCCGCCTGAAATTGTGAATGATGTTTATGGCCTCGATACTCTAACAGCTAATTACGTGCAATTTTGGTTTCGTCTATTCTATTTAGGTATTTTTGATGTTAAAGAGATGTACAATGAGAATTCGCTTTCGAGGCGCGAACGAACGGCTTCATGAATGGAAATTCTTACACTCTGGCCTATATATTGGAATAATAAGCTACATATTGAAATAGTTAACAAGAGACGATTGTGCAAAATGTAAATATATTCCTTCTGAACGGAAAGTGTAATGGTTTGATTAGGAGAACGCGATAAGGAACCGAAGCTTTCGAAAATTGCCAAGTATACATTTTGAGCGAGTGAACGAACTTAAAAATTTGGAAGGAGAAAACCGACTCGTGCGAGGTATAAAAAAGGTCAAAAGAGAGTTTGTCGATGAGTCTTGACACACCGGAAAAACTGAGAAAATCGTTGAAAAAAGATCGTGGTGCAAGGCACGAATTGGTCTCAGAATTTAGCATTATTATAATTATATTGAGAGATATTAGTAATTTTTTGGAAGCCTAAGAATTAAAGGAATTGAACAGATAGTGCTCAGTTCCGGGACCAAGGAATTAAGAGTACCGATAGTCTTTTATTATCCCATTGTTCGTAGAAAATCGCGTGTGCCCAGTTTTGGTTTGAATTTATGATCTTGAAGTATTTAAGAATTTTTTATATTGTCCAGGTTGAAATTATCTGACTAAAGTAGAGTCAAAAATTGAGGACTAGGTGGAAGTTTGACATATCTCTTCGTAATTTTTGTGTTTTGAAGAATTTCGAATTAATTAAGAATTATATAATTTATTCGCAGGGCTTGAGGGATCCGCATTGCCTTCTCCTTAATTATTTAGTGTGTCACCTTTATTGAGTTTAGGATTGTATTTTGTTACACTTTATCATTATACTTCTAATAATCCATAATTGAGTTTTACTACCATTTTCATTACCACAGAGAAAATTTATTAACATTAAAAACCTCCCATTTTCGCTCAGGCCGTACCCATCGTTGGACCGCTCCACTAGGATTGGTTCGCACCCCTTTCATAAATAAGTCAATTTAATGAGCGATCCCGGGGTACTCTAAAATATCCGGAGTACTAAAGAACGCTAACATTTTTATCGTGATCATCTAGTGGCGGGAGAATAGGACTTTACGTTGTGTAGATAACCCAAACTAGACTTGAAAAAGAACGAGAAAACCGTGATGGGAAGTTCAGAATACAAGGTTAAGTAAAAATACAATATTTGTTTGCGGAAGGAAGGGTCATGCACCTGACTCTATGTATAAGAGCGAGGTTCGGCTTTAGGGAAAAAAAGTCAGGGAGAAAAACCCTCTCTTCAGCTTCCATAGATTCTTCAACCCTGTCCTTCCCTTTATTCATAAAATTAAGGTTCCAGAGATCTATAACCTTTCTAATATCCAAAAATATATTTAGTGTATAAGCAAGCAAAGGTAAATGTAGCAGACAATTGAGTGAATACACAGATAACATGGCAATAGGAACATATAAAAATGACCTTCGAGGTAGTTTAACAATAACTCTTTGGTTACGAATTCCACATTCACACACCTACTAGCTAATTAGATTATTATAATCTGGGCGCATAATATCGTTTGTTCAGGAATGTCTTGTTGCGGCATTCTGAAGACACAGAGGTTGTGGTGTCTGTTATTTAACTACCTATACAAACCTTGTTGCAGCCCTCTGAAGACACAGGTTGTTGTGTCAGTATCTAATTGTGGATCCACATTTCATTCACTCCAAACACTCTGAATTCTCAAACAAAGTACTATTATTAACCACCTCTAGATTCAAATAAATGAAATGAAGATAAAGACGCTTACATCTATGAAATATGTTAAATGGTCAATTCAAATTAAAGTAAACAGGTCGACCCTAGCCTGAGTAACAATACAGTAAAATCCACCAATAAATAAAGAATACATGATACAAATAACACTCACGTTGATCTCAGGTAATTCAATATAATACAATAACTTTACAGTGAGAGCAGCTTAGTCGACTTCTCTTTGAATCTAACCTTCATTTTTAATAAACAATGGCGTTCTATTTCTAACAAAGGAAAATTGGACTCTCTGCAGCCGGCGTTCAGTCGCGTAGAATTATCATCACTCTTCTGGAGAGAACAACCGATCATCTCCCGGGGTTATGTTTACATTATTCACACGTGCGCAAGTCTACCAGGCATCGACAGTGACAAGTAAGCATACAATTCCCTTGGTGGTTCTTCCCGCCTAATCTTCCTTTATAAAAAATGTGGATCTATTCACTAGTAATTTTTTCCATCCAACCACCTCCCACAAAGAGGTAGCTTATTACAAACAACTGGACAATTTGAAGCTAGCTATTGACCAGAAACAGCCAAAATTGACTAACAGAAGAGGTGCTGTGTTCCATCAGGACAACGGCAGGCCACACAGATCTGTTGTGACTCGTCAGAAACTCCGTAAGCTTGGTTGGGAAGTTTTGATGCATCGACCATATAGTGCGGATCTGGCACCAATCGATTAATATCTTTTTCACGCATTGCAAAACTTCCTGAGTGATAAGAAATTACCATCAAGAGAAGATTGTGAAAATCGATTAATAGAGTTTTTCGACAATAAGGACTAAGACTTTTATGAGAAATGTATTATAAAGCTACCTTTAAAATGACAATAAATTATAGAACAAAACGGTGCATATTTGACCCAAATTGGACAATCGGAAACATAAATAAAGTCTTGAAGTTCATGCAAAAATAATGGATTTTTTCCCCCCAACCATTAAGTGAAGGAAAAATATGATGCGGCTATCACATCAGCTAAACGTGCTCACGCAGTAAATTTGATACCAACAGTATAGAATAAATGTAAGACCACTTGGAAACTGGTGAAGGATATAACTGGAAAAAACAAAAAACAAGTAGTTAGCCATAAAGAAAAAACACCGAACGATTGGCTGAAGATTTCAATGAGTTTTTTACAACCGTTGGAACAAATTTGACTAAGGATCTCTCATCTGGAAAGTCTATAAGGCACCAAAGACAAATGAAAAGTTCCCTCTTTGCGTTTGACTTAACGGAAGCTAATGTAATGTAAGTGGTAAAAAACCTAAGCGGTTACGATGGAGTTCCTATGAGATTGTTGAAGAAGTGTATGAGTAATATATTAGGAGTAGAAATAAGTTAGTGCGGTTTTTATAACAGATGTCGCTACTAGTTCATTATTCCATTGTTTTATCTGACAACACCTTCATTTTAAAGTGTCATCATTAAGTTTCCTTTTCAGTTTCTGTCATTCCGCTGAAGTGTAAACAACATAGTTTTTGTGTGCTTGAAAATGTTAACTTTTGACCGAATAATGCGTTTTTGCTGGAAGTTTTACATCATTACAAAGAAAAAGGCTGCAGGAAGTCATCGTATTTTAGTGGATTTTTATGTTGACCATGCTGAACGAACGTGTCAGGAGTGGTTTGCCCGATTTCAAAGTGGCAATTTTGATTTGGAAGATGAAGAACGACCCGGACCACCACCAAAGTTCAAAGATGAAGAATTAGAGGGCAATGCTTAATGAAGATCCATCACAAACGCAAGAGGAACTCGCAAAAACACTTGGAGTCACTCAACCAGCCATTTGCCATAGTTTAGAAGCAATTTCCTACCGAAAGGTAGGAAATTGGGTGTCGTATGAACTGAAGCCAAAAGGCATAGAACACCGTTTTTTTACTTGTGAGCAACTGAAAAAAGAAAAGGATTTTTGCATCGAATTGTAACTGGCGGTATTTGCAATTTTATAATCTGTTTAGATCTATGATAGAATTCATAGAAAAAATACCTAGAATAACGTGATAATATCATCTCATCAAAGAACGATATTGCGTACTTGACAAACCTGTAAAAATTGTTCAATGATATTGAAGAGATCCGTATTCTCTAAGGATCATACGAATGACAGAATCCCTCATAGATTATATAAATTACATCACAGTATTTACCCGCGTTATTTATGTGTCAAATATTCTATGGCACTGTAACTTGACACGTATGCGATTGGTGACAATAACAAAGAAAACAATGTCCTTATGGCATTCCCATTGTATTTTGAAGGGAGGGAGGTTTGAAGAGACCCGTATCCTCTAAGGATCATACGAGTCACAGAGTCCCTCATAGATTATTTAAATTCCACCATTATGTCATTGTATTTACCCGCGTTATTTCTATGTAACATACTCTGTGGCACTGTAACTTGACACGTATGTGATAAGTGAATAACAAAAGAGAACAATGTCCATATAGCATTCCCATTGTATTTTGAAGCGGCCAAGAGGAAGGTTCTTGGAAGTAAACCTCCTGAGCAACTTAGTAACATACTCGAGATAATAGTACTTATAACAGTCCCCCTTGATAACTCTTAGTAAGTAAACTTCTTTCAAATGCTTCTGATTAATTGCATGCTTTACATTTTTGAATATCACCTTAGTGTTAATGTGAAATTAGTGATTGCACGCTCATTCATTGTACTTCCATTCATCGCCTTTCATTCTTGTATTTTTGCTTCAGTGTTGTTTAATCCGACCGGAGTGTATTAACTAAAATGTTTTGCCTCTGTATATAACTAAAGCGGCACGACCCTCACAAGTTATCTGTTTGTATTGTATACTTTTCTCGGTGCCTGGTTGCTTTTTGCTGTACTTGTAAATAGTGGTTCTTTATGTGCGTAATACTTGCTAATAGGGATTTTTATTATCTGTTCTTACTAATTGTGGTGTTTGATATGTAACTGATTTGTATGTACTCCTGTGTGATCCCACAGTCACCTATTTCTTTGTTTGTTCTTATTGTTCAAACGTTTATTCACATGCCTAGGTGATGGGGTACTGTATCTATTTTATAATGTCCTAGTCAGTTTGTGTTACATATCTGGTTGTTGTTCGTTGTATTTATTAATAGTGGTTCTTTGTTTGTACTGTTACGGTATTCGCCGAGCCTGATATGTAACTGATTTGCATGTATCTTGTGTAATTCCCCGGTTACCTATTGCATTGTTTGCTTTTATTATAACGTTCATTAACACGCCTAGGTGATGGGGTACTGTATCTATTTTATAATGCCCTACTCAGTTTCCGTTACATATTTGCCATATGCATGTGCCCGCTTATTTTGAGAGATTGTATTCCTTGTGAACCAGTGGCGTTCTTTAGGGTAAATCGCTGTATAGTCCTGGTAGAGGAGGACGTATCGTATAGAGACAGTAAATAGCTCCGGATATCCAACGCTACTGTAAGAATGTGTGAGTGATTGCTAGATCATTGTTCCGAGGTATTGTGATATCCCCAGGATTAGTTTGTGTTACCCTTCAGGTAGTGTTCGGTTCGTTCTTCAGTAATATCTGAGGCTTTCTGGGACTTGGCCACCCCGAGGAGTTCAGGTACAGTCCGGTTGACATTTTCTTTTATTTTTTATTGATATTTTTCAAATAGCAAATCCGATTGATCTGAAATTTGGGGTTCAGAAGGGTAGTGATATCGCGTGTATTCCTTGAATTCCTTGATTCAAAACAAAGACAAAAATTTTGTCATAATAGTATCGTTGGGCGTTAAAGAAACCATAGTAACAGTCCCACGATTGCGTTTAAATTAAGCAGTTAGAAGTAAAATTATGAACAAATTTGGTGAGGATTGTGAGGTGATAGAACAAGCGAGGAAAAGTTACTGACTTCACGTCAGTGCTTTTCACTTTTTTATTGTAATCATGTCAGAATTCGCTTGACGTTCATTTTCGGGTTATACAGGTACGTACTTAAGAATTCCAACCGACTGGATGTATTTGCTCGAAAAAATTTAAGATGAATTTTTATGCGCATGCCCATGAACCGTGGCAGATCCAAACCGTAGACTTTATTTCCTTAAGATATTTCTTTCTTAAACAGATATTAGTTTTAGTGAGATTCCTGAAGCTGTTAATATATTGAACTTATGAGGGTTTGGTGCTTAAAATTGTCCCATCCCTTCTAGCATCACCTCATTTTTATCATCTTTTGAGTAAAAGTCGCTCATATCTCCCGTTTTTGCCGAAAACTAGGTAAGTTAAAATTTACTGACTTTATTGTATTTAAACTTTTTTCAATGAAAACTATATAGTGGCTTGGGCCAAAAAAACGTAACCGTGAAAGCAATTTTTCTATGTTATTGAGTTCGAACCACAGACAAAGAGTATTTTGTTCGACTTTAGGTTAGGTATTAGGACATGCTTTAATGTTTGTATCTATTTTGTTATACGTTGATATTTGAATTGTAATCATGGGAAAAAAGCGAACCACAAAACCTAAAGTGCATTTAGTATTTGATGAAGACAAGAGAAGGTAATGAAACCTAATTATAAACTTTTATTTTCAGTAATGATAACCAAATCTGAAAACATGTCAGTCAGCATTTATAATCTATCAGTTTTTCGATTCATTTTTGTATGTTGAATTGCTAGACTAATGTGCAACCTTACTAAAGTTTAAAGACTTTGTCAAATGACACTATTCGCCAGAATAGTTCAAACCTGGAAGTAGCCCCTATCTAAAAACTGGAAAAAGAAGTAGTGTGATTTCTCATAATCGAATTAATTTATTAAATATAGCAATATGGACAAAACTTATGTCAGTACTACTAAATTAAAGTTTAAATAGAAACATGTGTTCATTAATGTCAATTATAAATAATTTCTACTAAGCATCGGCTAAATCAATTCAATTTGATGAACAAGAATTTCCTTGGACCCTTGTAAAAATGTGCATTACAATTCAAAGGAACTATTTCCGATACAAATCTAGCGTGTCAAAATGTAATAAATTGGAATAACTCACTCTGAAGCGAACCAATTATAATTGAATTAAATGATTGGAAATTTAATTACTATTGTTTAAATTATTTTTCCTTAACAGTATTGATCAAATATTTTATAACACACTGATAATACCCTATTTTTACAGAGAATTCCTTACAGGATTTCGTAAAAGAAAACTCCAAAGGAAAAAAAATGCCAAGGATGAATTCGAGAAAGCATTAAAGGATGAGAGGAAGAGAATCAAAGCCGAATCTAAAGAAGATTACAAAAAATTAGTAGTTTCTAATCGTGATATTCCAGAACTTGAGAATTTATTGGAGGAAGAATATGAAGACGATGAAGCCACTGTGAAAATAGTTACACTATCAAATAATGATATTGCTAGGCAAAATAATTGGATTGGAGCAAATTGTCCAAAGTATTCTTCGGATCATGAAAGTGAAGATGAAAAGAGCGAAATAGATCAAGACGAAGTCCCCGGTATGGAGTTGAAAGAGAAAACCATAAAAAAGGAGTCTGTTAAGAAGGAGAAGTTTGACTCTGAGAAGAATTTGAAAAAAAAACTTAAACACTTAGCAACGAAGAGGGTACAAAAAAGCAAAGTCTTTCAAATGAAAAACAAGCTTGAAAGACAAAAATCAAAAAAAAAATCTTTTCAACAAAGGAAACAAAATAGAGGAAAAAGAGGTGAATTCAAAAAATCTTAATCAGGTCTCTTCCACCTTTCTAAGCGAAACATGTGCACTCAAGAAGGCGATCTACAACCAGCCGGAGTTTCTTAAGGTGATCTAAGAAAAATACCCTGTAAATAAAAACTTCAAAGTCAGAAATTAAAGAAAAAATATTCACTGGGTTATAAGGTCTGTATCCTTTGCAATCGAAGGCAACAAGGATTTGGTTTGATCCTGTTTAATTTTGAAACATGGACCAAATATTGATGTTTAGTGTTTTCTTGTTCCATTTTTTAAAGGGAGTTTTTTCAATGCCTTATGCAATGCAGGCATGGAAAGGACAGTCGGAAACATAGGAAATACGATGTTGATCTAGAGGAGTACGAATGTCCAGTAGAGCAATGGAAGAATCAAAACCTCAGCATGATGCGATGTCGAATAAACGACTGTTCTCTCGAGGCTTTGTACTGCTTTCAGTTCAGCAATCAGAATAATTCACATTTCAAACGTGGGATTGGTTCGTCAAAATCTGTTGAAAATAAAATAAATCGAAATGTTCAGTGCAGATGAAAAAATTGAGATCATAAAATGGTACTTTGTTAGTCAATCTGTTCAAGAGACAATAAATTCATTTATTGTTGCCTTTGAAGATAAATTCCTTCAAGTTCAGGCTGTTTCTAAAATAATTAAAAAATTCGATGAATGCAGGTATTGCAAGATTGATAAACCACCAAAGCCATTAGTGAAAATTGTCTGAAAAAAAAAATAGACGTGTGTGTTGCTGTTGAAACCAGTGCACCTTGTTTGACTAAACAAATTGCCGAACAAGTCTATATGAGCAATAGAAGTGTGCGGAATATTTTGAAAGGGAATGGTTACCGATGTAATAAGGTTCAATCAAAGAAATTTTTCTAGAAGACCATATCAAACTAATGGAATTTTGTGAAACTATGATGGAAAAAGTGAATGAAAATAGTTCATTCCTTAACAATATCTTATTCACTAATGAGTCATCGTTTTCCTTGAATAGAAAAAATAACCCATCAGTAGTAAGATATTGGTCTAGGAAGAATGAACATCTGAGTATTCTCTGTGCGTGTGTGCCCAGTATCCCCAAAAACTACAGGAATACTGGAGAATTACTTCATAGGGGCATTTTTTATCGATGGTAACTAAACTCTGTCAAATTTATTTATTTATTCTTATTCAAATACAGTACTGGTGACAAGGCCAATTCCAAAACAACAAAAGGTACAAAGTAAAAAAGTATCACAAATATCTGGAGCTTTTAGAGAATCAAATTATTCCGACAGTTCGACAGCTATCAATTAATTTCGATGATGTCTGGTTTCAACAGGATGGCTGTCCGGGTCACAATGCAAGAGTAGTCACGCAATATCTCAGGTCGACTTTTTTGGGCCCTGTCATTTCTACAAATAGCACGATCAAATGGCCCCCCAGTTCATCAGATTTATCTCCCAATGTTTTTTTCCTTTGGGGATATCTGAAAAATTTGGTTGATGGGCATGAAATTAATAGAGCGACAAATATTAATAAATGAAGGTTCAAAATAATCCAATTTTGTACCAAAAAAAACTATGCCGAATCTGCTCAGAGAAATGTGAAAATCTCTTTATAATACATTTGGCTACTGTTTGGCACAACAAGGTGGATTATTTGAACATTCAATTTAAATTTGTCGACCTTCGATTTCGCATTTTTTGAATTAGTTTTTGTTTTCGAATTTCCTATTTTCGTGGAATTTATTCTATTTTCAAGCTAGTTATGGCGATAAAGAACCTGTACTTATTTTCACAGAAGAAGTTATTTGTGTCATTTATCGTGGCAAATAAATTCTTTTCATACAATGGAATAAGATTGTTGTATTTATTTTCAACCAATATGGACAAACGATTCCCACTTTTGAAGTACGAATACTTCTGATTGCTGAACTAGAAGCAGTGAAGAGCCTTGTTTCGATCGAAGCATCCCTTTACTAGCTCCTGCCATTGAGAGAGAACAGTTGTTTATTCTTCATCCCATCGTGCTGAGGTTTTGATTCTTCCACTGCTCCACTGGATACCAGGATATTGAATTTCCTATGTTTTTGTCTTTTACATACCTGTATATCAATTTCACATGCAGTTTGCAGTGTTTGACCTTTCCATCAAACATGCATTTGTCCCGTAGTAGACATCACTGTGAATACACCAACTTCCCCTCAGGCTTGTCATTACCATATCTCTTCTATTGTGTACTGTATTATTTCTGTACAACCTCAGTTTTGCCAGGATATTTTTCTTGTTCCACTCGGAGACCTAGGGCCTTCTCATTATACTCTTCCGTCAGCAACGATGACTTGGTTTTCTTTTATGCAGTCTTCCCCTACTGTATCATATGTGCGGTTCTTCCAGTGTTTCCCAGCTTTTATCATTTGCAAACTGCACAATTCTCCTGACAATACAGTTGTGCAGTATGATATAATGAACAAGTGGGACATGTCAAAGGGAACCTTAGTGTCATGCATCTGAATAAGATTAGTGTAGTCTATACAGCAAAAATGTATAGATATATAGGAAGTTTCCATTTAAAATAGGGAAGCTATATACAGTTCAGTTGAACTGGTGGAGCAGGTATATGTAAAAACATTCTGTCATTTATATTCACCATGTGATAATGGACAATTTCAGTTTTAGTTTCAGTTAAATAAGAAACTTCCTCATTCAGATGAAATTAATCTTGTGAATTTATATTAATGTTGGCCAAAGGACCTTGGTCCACATCTTTAAAAATTTTTTATTTAATATATTTTTGTAATTGAGAATTTGTTATTATTTAACTTGGAGAGCTAATAAAGATACTGTACATATTGTAAAGACATGAAATTTTTTTTATGTAGTTATTTCAGAGTGCATTTTTTGACATATAATTCTGGGCAGATGGCAGATGTATTCTGCCATTAATAATTTGATTCTTTCAAAATATCATAAACGTACATATTAGAAACTAGGTGATGCCTGTAACTTCGTTCACATGAATTTTATTTATCTTAATTTATAAAAATGAAATTTTAATGGGTCGACCTTCTAAAATTTGCATCTTTGTTCGGCTATAAATAAAAAACCATTGAATATTTTTTTCAAAATTGTTAGTTTATTAGAGAGGTTAAACCTCGACATTTACGAATAAAAAACAATATTATTCAAGTAACAGTACCTCATCCGATCAACCCAATTTTTCAGTACATTGTTGATTGTTTTTTTAATCTCATGAATGGCAACTTCGATTTCGTGTATCAATCGTTTCTGGATGGTTAGCTTGTCCTTAACGGATCCCAACAAAAAATAGTCCTTGGAGGTGAAAATGAGCTTCATCTCTAAATATGATTTTCTGTGAAAATGGTCAACTTCGGCCATGTGATCATTACCTCATTGAGCGAAGTGGAAATTAATCGAATGATCACAAGGTTTTACTTCTTGCACTAATTGAAAATGAATTTTTTACTAGACAAGTATAAATCTAATATGTTGTAATATATAATTTTTCTAGAAGTATTTACCAGCTAACTCCTTTACTTTTCATAAGTGACATATGTGACTTGACAATAAGAGACAATATTAAAACACTTGAAGTATAATATAGTCATTAGATCTTACAAAGTTATTGCAATGGCTGACTTGAGCTTACTTGTAAATTGAAAACAAATCAACTTAGCGTTAAAGAAACCGATGATATTCAGATCTGTCCAATATTTTTGATCATTCAGGAACTGGATGTGCAGTTCAGACTTTTACAGCTTCAAAAAGTCAACCACTAGAAAGCTTTAGGTTGCAGGAAAATTCTCGTCCAAGTCAAAATATTCAGGCAGAACCAAAATCTTTATGTAGGCAGCAATGATCCAGGAAATGAATTTCTCTAGAATAAAACGCCTTCAAAGACGTTTTAGATAGCTTGAAATTTTTCTGATAGAATAGAATTAAATACTCAAGACCACCAGAAAAATTATCACAAGGTGTTAACTCAAACTGATATTAATGAAAAAGAAGGGAAGAATTATTTCATCTTCAACTGTTTCATAACGCAGTATTTTGGTGGATTGATAAAACACATTTGAATTATGTGTCATGTTTACAATACGTTTCTTAACTGATAGGAAGTAACTAATGGTGAAACAGCACCTTACACACCCCTATTATGGGTGAAAAAAAATTTTGAAGGAAATTTTTTTTAAGTGTATATAGAAAAGGACGCGATTTGGAGAAAAGAGAGGATTTCAAATCAACTGAAGAGTAATCTAATGAAAAAAAATGCAAGGTTAAAAATTTTAGATTTCAAAAAATATCATCTGAAGTACTTGTACTCCTGGCCAATCAATTGAGATTGGACTCGTGGGGACAGTGGTTGAAAGTCTTCATGCTGGGCTAGAAGAAGAGAGAAGAGAAGAAGAGTATTTCATTCATCTGGGTTCGTGGTTCTTGGACCTGAATGGTCCAGGACATCTTTTAGTGTTTGAGTGTCTTGACCATATGCTAGACGTTGGGCCTGAAATTGGATTGTCTATGGCGATTTCAAGACCTCGAGAATGTGGACACGTATAAGGTTATGTAATGTTAAGTTAGTTTAAGCTCATCTGATTGTATGGTACAGCACGATGCTACGCGCACCCCCTCGACCTTCCTACTATTGAGTGCTTTATGATAGTCTAAAGGGCGACCGCAGTTGTCTCTGAAGTATAAGACGACGATTCAGCGCCATCTATTTTCAGGGCTAGGATCTTCGGCAGGATAGTTGTTATATACCATTTAGCTTCTATCCAACTTCTATGGCCACCGTCCTGTTGTTTTTATTTACTAACGCCTCTCATGGTATCCGATAAGCGTCGATTTAGGCGCTTCAACTCGGTGTTTGGTTCATCCCACATGCCAGTTCTGTTTATCAAAAATGGTTTACCAAAATTGGTACTCTGATCTGTAATCTTACAATTTTACGTTCAAGCAACTCGGAAATTTCACCCATTAAAAGTTTGAAAATAGGTTGAGGTCGTTTCGACCCCAATGCCTCTAAATCATTCGTTTTCTTAGAACCGACTTCTAGTTTTTATATTTTTTATTTAACACTTTAATAGCAATAAGAAAACATTTACTCTATGGGTTACTGGGATGGCTCAAGAGCTACATGTTCTCAGATGACTTGATGAAGGCTTATCCAATGATTAGTCCTCTTCAATCCACCAACAGAACTGGCCAGTTCCTTTTGAGTCTTCTACCATCCTGTGGATCAAGTAGTGGTTGGAAAGAAGTATTTTTGTGATTATGTAATTTTCATGGTGCTTCTTACTTCTTTCTTTGATGATGCCCTTCACATATTGTACTTTCAGGTCTTCGGAAAAGTTTTAATTAGTAACATGCAATGGAAGATTTACTATCACACGTATTATCTTTGGCTGGCTTCTCTGTACCGTAGCCATGTTTGACTTGCATGTACGTGAATCCCCACAATTCTATTTCATATGACGGTATGATGATAGTTTTGTATATCAAAATTTTGCTTTCCAGCGATAGATTGGACCTTTTTTCTATTATTCAGAATACATCTTCAACTCTCAAATCAGTTTATTTCCGGTTTTTGCAAACATAATTTTTCCAGGTGAGTATTTGGTAGATGTGGGCTCCGGTATCTGTATATTCTTAATGGACACAGGCCGGCATTGATCTCTTCTCAGTGTGAAGCCTTCTTTCGTAGACTTAGTCTCATTAATTTTGATTGTCCACTTCCGCATTAATTTTTCCATTTAATTTAGATGAACTTGTAGGTAATGAGATGCTGTCTCTGGATTTTTGAATCTGGTGAGAATAGCTGTATCGTCAGCAAATTCGCCCATGATGGTGTTCATGTTTGTAGGTAGATCTGCTCAATAAAGCAGATATAGAAATGGACCCAGTACACTACCTTGAGGTACTCCAGATAATATTGAGTACTTTTAAGATACTTTGTCTGAAAACTTTCAGAACATCTGCGTATAGTAGAAATCTACAGTAGCGAAAACATTTAATGATATCGTTAATATACACAATGAATATCAAGGGATCCAGATGGGAACCCTGAGGATCTCCAGAAACAGCAGAGAATCTTTTGAAAGTGGAGCCGTTTATGAAAACTTTGAATTTACGGCCAATGAGTGAATCCATGCTAAGAGAGATCCGTTTACACCAAGTGGTCTAAATGTATTGAGGAATTTATTTGAAAGCGTTTATCAAGATTTGTTTGGAAAGAATCCGTATTGTTCCTGCATAATTTGTCCTCGAACAAAACCAAAGGGTATTGTAGATTAACTTTTCAAATAACTTAGCAATGACACAAATTTTACTTTTACTACTTCTATAATTAGAACTAAGATTTCTTCGACCACCTTTGTGAATAGGAATTACTATGTACAATTTCCACATATCAGGAAAAGAACCTTCAAGCAAGGATTGGTTATACAAAAGAAGCAAAATAGTGGCGACGGCCTGTTCATAATTTCTTACGAAAACTGCAGGTATGTTATCGTGTCCCGCTTCCTTTTTTGGATTAAGATCTCTGATACCTATTAATACTTAATTCAATTGAAGCTGAATGGAAGTGAGTTTGTTACATCTTTGATTACCAATCTCAGTCTGATCGACATATTGATTGATGCTCTTGGAGGAGTTTTCGAAAGCGCTTTTAAAGAAGAATCCAAATAGATTACTAATATGTGCGGCGCTAAAACCTTCGTCATTATCGAGTTTTACAACAGATGGCACACTAGAGTTCTCGCTTTTTTTCAGAAATAACATTCCAAAATTTTTTAATTGTTTCGACGACACTGACATAATTATCGAATTCGTTTCTTATCAATGGTTTTCATTTGCTTCTAAAAATATATTTTTAATTTTTTCGAAAACCTGTTTTTTTTTTGACAGCTTAAACCGCCAATGGGAACATTGTTTTCTTTACAATGACGAATCCACTGAAGTGAGGACTCCCCCAGATGAAGCCTGTTTCTTCCTACACTTGAGACAGTTTCGGTGAGTCGTTCCTCATTCTTTAACATTATGGACAATGCAGATGGTAAAATATCAAACTGTTTCGCAACATCTTTTTTCAATCTTCCATTTTCCACTACTTCAATAACACGTATTTTCTCATCAATTGAAAGACACTTATTCTTTCTTCCACTCGTTTTTGTTCCGAAGATTCGAAAAACCGGTGTTAGTTCAACGCAATTCAAAGGAAGACTCTATTAGGATAAGTCAGTGCAAGATGGAACGAATGACAGAAGTGGGCGACTTCAAATTATAAAGTGTTTGGGTGCTCTGACTTCAAATTAGAGAGTGTTGATGAGCAAGATGCGACAGATATAACTTCAAATTACCGAGGAGACCAAAATGTAATAAAGGGAATACAGAAATAAATTTTGATCTAAAGAAGTCTATTAATAATTAAAATTCGGTGACTTGAGGATCATAGCCGATAAGCGGCGGTAATGTTGCATAAGTAACGGGCGAGAATCTTAAAGCACCAATGTATTAATCATTGGATAGATTAATTAAAATTTAACAGGAGGTCTTGGGAACGGAAGTTCGCGATTATGATTTCAGTGCAGACAACACAAAGGACTTCGAGGCTAAGATTGGGAATTCTCAGTAAAATCCAGATAAGAAATCGACAAGTTAAAAGATCTGGATGGTCTAGACGTGTGTAGGTGTTTGAAGCGATGGGAACTTCGAAAAAGCCGACGTAGGAAAATTTTGAGTAGGAGGAAAAAACTCAACGTTTTGCAAGTTTGAAAAAGAGAGTAGTCGTTAGGCATTGGTGACAGACAGTCACTAATCGGTTCGTGGTCGGTATAGTTTATTTTAGTTCAATATGAAGAACAGAGGGCTGAAATATAGTGTTTGTTCTTGAAGGGGTGTTGTGGCTTTGGTCTGAGGCCAACATTCCCATGTAGAGGGTTCAGTTTTTGAACATGGTATCTGGTTTTGTGGATAGTTGTCCCGAAAAAGGTAGGATTTTTCTGTCTGTCACTTCACTAACATCTTTTATTGACTTTGAATGGAAATTGTTCACAAGTAAGAATGACAATATGACTTATTACATTTAACAGTCCAGGGTCCTGAAATCTTCCAAAAATTGATTTGAAATATAATTATTATTTGATTTTAGAATATCGTTTTATATTAATTGCTTTTCAAAAGACTGAAAAATTGTGAATATTGAAATTTATATCGACTGATAACATTTAATTCATGTATGTGATATCTCATTTAAATGTGTTATTTTTGCTCTATCGATAAGGAGATCGAGAGGACAGAAAATACTTTTGAAACAAAAGACCTATGTTAACCTATATACCAAGGATAAATGAGCCCGATGGTATTACAAAAATACGTTGATTTCTCTCAATTTATGAGTGTTATTCAAGGGGCCGGGAGAGTATTTCAAATTATTGAGAGATTCAATTTATCGAGTGTCAAATTATCGAAAGTCGACAGTATATCACTTGGAAAAAGTAAACAACTATTGAACGAAAAATACGAAGATCTTGATTTACCAAAATCGACAAATCAACTTGATCTGTGATTTAGCAGCGAGTCTACATAGATCCATAGACGTACCATAAGTCTATGGTTAGATCAGAGCACAAAATGTTTTGTGGAACCAAATTTCTACTTGATCGATGATCAACAGAGGTTAATCTGTCATAGTGACTAAATCTGTGATCAGCATTTTGGGAATATAGAACTTGATAAATTGTAGAAATACTCTGTGATCAACAGGCTTGATTCGATGACTTAATTTGTTGTGAATTAATGAATTGTGGAAATATTCCATATTATTTTATTTGATTAAAATGAATTTCCATCAATTAAGAACCGATTCAATTGAATTCAAACAGTTCAGTACTCTTCTACCAACCCGACCAAAATATTGAATTCACAAAGCCAGTCCTGTCACGTTCGATAATATCCAACACCAAAATCTTGCTCTGCCTCATACCTCGAAGGGAATAGGCGCGAAAGTTCTCACTTTATTATTAATAAAAATGAGCATAAATAATCGCGCATCGGAGGGTGTTAAATTTGACGTTCTCGGAATGGTTCAAAGAGCAATCCGGCCACCTTCCCGACACCCCAGGTTGGACCCGGTCGCGCAACGCACATAAATCATCATCTGGCGCTCCTAGCACATCGGTTCTTCGACGCCTACGCGTCACCGCGTTCTTCGCCACAAGGTAGATTTTTTTTTTCGTTAGAGGAATGTGTTATTATGAGTATAAAGCAGGTATCCCGCGATAATGAATTGTTACAAATACACGGCTGTCCCGTAAGTAGTGGACCATTTGGATGAAGGTTATAAAGGAGGGTATTATGTAACAGAAATACTAAAGTTTATGGTCCCATTACAGATTATAGCTGGATTAATTTTCTAAAACCTCCACAAATTTTATCTGAAAAATCTCTCATAAAATTTTTAGCATTAAATTGAATAAAATGCCTTAGAAGTATTACTGTATAATGCATAATCTGTACACCGTGGTTGCTTCCAAAAGTTTCTCTATGAAAGAAGAGTAACCACAGAAACCATAGACTAAATTCCATGTTATTTTGATATATCAAAATCAATTTAGTCTCCAAGATCCTGTCTCAAACACGCTATTCCAACAACACACGAGACTCACAGCACAACACAGAAAAAAATCAGTAAGTTATTTTTGTATACTTTAATCATTTTATGACCATCGATCTGTAACGAGCACTATTCACTGTAACATTAGCTCCAGCATCGTTTTTAAAGAAATATGGACCGATGATGCCCTCAGCGTGTGAAGCACACCATACAGTGCATTTTTCAGGATGCAATGGAACCGGCCGAACTTCTTGAGGATTGTTTTCACTCTATATACGACAATTTTGCTTGTTTACATAGCCGTTCAACCAGAAATGAGCTTCATCACTAAACACAATTTTACGATAAAAAAGTGGATCAACTTCAAGCTGGATCAAGCCCAATCAGCAAACAAACGACGCTTATTATGGTCAAGGGGCTTTAGTTATTGAACTAGTTGGATATTGTATGGGTGTAGACCACGATCTTTACGCAAAATTTTCCATGTGGTGGATGCGCAAAGTCCAACTTGTTGTGAACGTCGACGAATAGACAAATCTGGATCATCATTAACACTCTGTCTTACAGCAGCGATATTTTCTTCTGTACGTACAGTTCTTTGTCTTGTTGTTGTTGTTGCATCGACTAGAGAAAATGTTGTCCGAAATCTATCGATAGTTCGACGAATAAGCTGCTCTGATGGACGATTATGTAAGCCATAAATTTCGCGAAGTGCTCTTTAAGTTTGGCGAATAGAACACTGATTTTGAAAAAAAATTTCAGCAAGTTTCAAACGTTGTTGCGGCGTGAGTCTTTCCATGATAATTTGTCAATGCTTACTGAACAGAAATGTCAAAACAACATGGCTTCTACCTTCTGTAAAATCACTGTTATCCCCATTGAAATTTCTATCACTCTAAAAAAACACCCGATACTTACTTGCTTATTATAGGGTGGTTAAGGAAAAACTGACTATACAATTTTCTGATGAGCTCAGAGGCTGGCAAGCTGGAACGAAACGCTTACATTGCTCACCCAGAATACCGCTTTGCTCTTCTACAGCTTGCTGGCGTATCACATACAGGACGCGACCCCTTTCCACTACATAGTTCTGGCTTCAAGTATGGCAGAGTACATACAGAGGCCATAGGTGTTATTGTCAGGCATGCACTCCATTGCCAATCTGATGAGTTCAGAGGCCTGCAAGTTCGAAAGAAACGTCTTACCTCCCGAAATTAAGAAGTTTGAAAGCTCCTTCATAACACCGCATCCTAAAAAGCTTCATAGCTTTTTAGGATGCGACTATCCCATCCAATTTTTCCGAGGTAACTATCCTCTTCGTCTCACAGTATCCTTCACTTGAGATGGCACCGCCTCCAGCTCAGTGGCGGACTGTTTCATTTCAAATCCCAACACTTATGCAGTGACTCTACCGACGCTCACTGGAAAGGGAGTGTGTGATCACGTGCCCGTTTCATGGCCACAATTCCGCTCCAGTCTGTTACAGCTCTTCCCGGCGTATCACCTAGAGGACGTGACCGCTTTCCGATACATAGTTCACTGCTCTCGCCAGCTTCAAGTAGAGCAGGGTACAAGCGTTCGGACACTGACGTTCCAACGTGGACCAAGGTCAAAGGCGTTATTGGCAGGCTTGCACCCCATTGCCAATCTCAAGAGTTCAGTGGCTTTCAAGTTGAAACGAAAGGTCTTACCTCCCGAAGCTAAGAGGTTTGAAAGCTCATGAAGAGCTTTATGATTATTATTATTGGATCTATATTCCTAAGAACCTGGTTGGTTTACCAAAAGTAATAAAAAATTTCACTATATCCTTATCTCAAAACAAAAACCATTTAAATATTGTATGTCACCAATTTTTAGAGCAATGTGAAGAAGTTACTATGTAACGAAATGCGTCTTGTGTGCCACTCACAAAAATAAATTAAGGGTTTTCCAATAAGAGGTTTCATATTTATATAAAAAACGAGTACTTTTCAAGAGGAATCAATGGATGTTTATTTCATTGCAAAGAGCAAGGTATGCTTTAAACAATAATTAACGATATCAGCCAAATGGCCGCCACGACTATGGTTGCAGTACCATATTCTCCAGGACCAATTCGCACATTTGCAGCTTTATGTTCTCGATAACTTCACGAAATCGCTCTTTGAGTTCTTGAATCGATTGTGAAGCATTGGCATAAATCTTATCTTTCACGTGGCACCAAAAAATAAGTCTGAAAGGTTCTAAATCACAAGATCTCGCTGGCTAATTGTGATCATCTTTTCGAAAAATAACACGGCCAGGAATCTTATCTTGCAAAATTGCGATTGTTTCGTTACTTGTGTGGTATGAAGCTCCGTCTTGTTGAAAACAAACGTCGTCCACATCAAAATTTTCAATTCCGGCCATAGAAAATCATTAATCATAACTCTGTTGTGCAAAACATTCACCGTAACGGTTGCAGCCTTATTTTCGAATAAGTAAGGTCCAATCACCACCAGCGCACTAAACAGTGACACATTGAGGATAGAGAGGCTTTTCAATAATCGTTCTTGGATTTTCTGAGCCCCAAATACGATAATTCTGCTTATTAACGTAGCCTCCGAGATGAAAATGGGCCTCATCACTGAAGATGATTTTTAGATGAAAATCCGGATCATTTTAATGCATTTCAAGGACCCAATCAGCGAAGATATGATGTTATTGTAATCAACCGGCTTGAGTTGACTGAACTTTAAAAGCCTTAAGACGCCGAATCATGCAAAATACGGTTTGATGTCGTTTGTGGAATGGCCAATTCCAAAGATCGGCGAGAAATCGACAAACCTGGGTTTTCGTCAGCACCATGGGCTACAGCAGCAATATTCTCAGTTGTTCTTGAGCAACGCACACGGTATCGATTCTTCACATCATTAACTTGTCTCAACAGCTCAAATTTTTCCAGCAGTTTTACTATTGCCGGCCGAGAAGGTGCTTCACGATGTCCCAAAAGTGCTTTAGTTTTGTCAACTTTCACCATTTTTGTAGTGAATTTTAACAATTTCAATGCGTTTTAAAATTCCATTTTTAGTGATGGCGTACTTTTTATTTGTCAAATGTCAAAAGATGACCCAGATAGCGGGTTATTCAAACCCTTTAGAAATCATCATAAATGTATTATTCAATTAAAGTTTTTTAGAGTGATAGAACTTTAAATAGAAATAAAACACATTTAAATTAAGATTGAAGCCAATTTTTTTCTGATTTGAAGGATAATTTTATGACATTTTTGTTTTGAAAATAATTTCCGGCATATGTCCATCACGACTAGCTCTGAGGAACCGCATTCGACCAGATCAATTTTGGGCCACTTTTTCGAGTAATTCAGGCCATATTTCATCATTCACACGAGTTATGTTGGCAACCAAAGCGTCTATTGTTTCTGTTTTATCAGCATAAACCAATGACTTGACATAACCCCAAAGAAAATAATCCAGTGGAGTTATGTCAGATGATTTTGGAGGCCAATTAATTGGACTATTTCTCGAAATAATGTTATCGCCAAATCTTTCTTTCAATAAATCAATTGTTACGGTAGCAGCATGAGGTGTAGCATCATCTTGTTGGTACCGAAACACTTCTGGGTCAATACCATTCAAATTTTGAAACAAATAATCATTGATCATCGATCTGTAACGAATACCATTCACTGTAAGATTAGCTCCAACATCGTTTTTATTGAAATATGGACCCATGATGCCTCCAGCGTATAAAGAACACCATACAGTGCATTTTTTCAGGATGCAATGGAACCTACAGAACTTCTTGAGGATTGTTTCCACTCTATATACGGCAATTTTGCTTGTTTACCTAGCCGTTCAACCAGAAATGAGCTTCATCACTAAACACACTTTTACGATGAAAAAGTGGATAAACTTCAAGTTGTTCTTGGGCCCAATCAGCAAACAAACGACGCTTATTATGGTTTGGTGGCTTTAGTTCTTGAACCAGTTGGATCTTGTATGGGTGTAGACCAAGATCTTCACGCAAAATTTTCCATGTGGTGGATGCACAGAATCCAACTTGATGTGAAAGTCGACGAATAGACAAATATCGATAATCATTAACACTATGACTTACAACAGCGATATTTTCTTCTGTACGTACAGTTCTTTGTCTTGTTGTTTCTCGAGTAGAGAAAATGTTGTCTGAAATCTATCGATAGTTCGACGAATAAGCTGCTCTGATAGACGATTATGTAAACCATAAATTTCACGAAGTGCTCTATAAGTTTGGCGTATAGAACACTGATTTTGAAAATAAATTTCAACAATTTGTAAACGTTGTTGCGGCGTGAGTATTTCCATGATAATTTGTCAATGCTTACTGAACAGAAATGTCAAAACAACATGGCTTCTATCTTCTGTCAAATCATAGTTATCCCTATCGAAAGTTCGCTCTAAAAAAACACCCGATATAATGAAAAAACTTACATTAAAAAATTTTTCGAAGTCATGACTGAAAGGGTTAAATGAGAAAAACAAAGCATTCTTCTGATAAATCCCGGAACCGTAACGGAGAATCTACTCGCAAATTGAATATAATTAGTCGTAAACTTATACGTAGAAAAGCGACGCGAATTCTGAAACCAGATCAATTTCCGATTTGTCTAAAAAAACGCTCATAATAACTCTGACCATGAACATGTTGTTCGACACATTCTCACAAATGCAAACAAGCATTAAAAACATGTTTTGAAAATTGGGATCCGTCCCGTCATGGGTGCGTCTGAGCGCTGGGCGCCAGAAGCGGAATACACAGAGAGAATTATGTGAGAATTATGAGAATGGCGCCACTGGAAACTACTACTACTAGCTTAGCTTAGTGCTGAGAGGCGCCCATGAGAACTGCCCGGCGCCTCAAGACATCAGCCACACTTCAACACTTGACAGATGCCCGTATTTCTGGACATCGCGCGGAAGGAATTAATTGATCGAATTCATTTCGGATGTGTAACGTTTTCGTGAATGAAAGTGAAAACGAAGACGGCTGGGAATGTGCGGAATTGATGGTGGCGATTCGCGGTCATTTGAAAAGAGGATGCTAAATTTGTTGGGTTTCCCAAAGGCAGCGAGCGGAGCTAAAATTGAAATATACCAGATTCAATTTAAGCGAATATGTTGCCAAATTGATTCATTAACGCGTCGCCTGATAAATTCCCTTTTGAATAAGGAAAATACAAATTTTTAGATCAAATTTGACCATATTCGTCAATATAGTCTCCTTCAAGTGCGATACAAACATTCCAGCGCTTCTCTAACCTTTCGATGCCTTCATGTTCAAATCAATCAATTGGTAATGGTAATAGAAAGTTCTACAAATTGAGACAGTGAAACATACATCTATAGCTCAAACTCCTTATTTGATTGATTAGCGTTTTTACGGCGATCAACACCTTATTCGAGGCAAATCTCTACACGGCGAGTATTTTTTACGTCGGAAACAAGGTAAAAGGCACTAGGGGTTAAAATTTGTAGCGCATAATGTGTATTTGCGAAAAGTTTCACTTCATTATTTCAATATGAAGAAAAAGGCTGCCACAAGTCATCGTATTTTAGTGGATATAATGCTCTAGCTGAACGAACGTGTCGGAAGTGATTTGCCCGATTCAACAGTGCCAATTTTGATTTGTAAAACGAAGAACGAACTGAAGCGCCACCAAAGTTTAAGTATGAAGCATTAGAGGCAAGGCTCGATAAAGATACATCACGAACTTCTTCTTCTTCATCTTTTCGAAAGCCAAAGGCTTGTTTCACCTCTCACGTGATCTCTTGAGATGCTGATTACTTTCCTTCCATCTCTTCGGAGTGCGTCCCGCTGATCTCTTAGTAGCTGGCTTGCCATTTCGTCCAACTTTGGCCAATCGCTCATCGCCTATTTCAGTATCTTCTTCTTGCACGTGACCATCTCACCACATCTACGATTCCACACTCCTCTCGGATGTCCTCACTTTTCCTGTGATATCTCAAGGTATTACCTGTTTTGGCTCTCAAGGTCCTCATCTCGTTTGTACGCATCATCCTCTTTGTTTCCGATGTGTCGATTCTGGTTTCAACTGCATTTGTCATGATCAGGCGTAAGCAAGTTTTGTAAATTCTGACCTTACATTGACTGGTCATAAATTAGTTTCGTTATATTATCGATTTCAAGGCACCCGCTACCCTGGCTGACTTATTGACTCACTTTCTGACACTACCCACCAGGTTTCCCCATGACGACACTTTGACTCCCAAGTAGCGGAAATCTGATATTTGCTGTATTATGTTGTCATTAACAATCAGCTTGCATCGACATGGCCCCCTCGATATTAACATACTTTTTGTTTTTGTAGTATATATCTTCATGATGAGTCCTTCGGCTTCGTTTTTGAACGCTTGCAGCAGCCATTGTAAGTCATCCTCTGTATCTGCGAAGAGCGCTGCATCAACTGATTGGCACATGACTTGAGGAGATGTTTTCCCAGTCTGCAGCCATGATTCACTTTCCGGACTCTCTCTATTATCCTGTCCATAATGAGGCTGAACAGAAGTGGAGTAAAGATGTCGCCCTGCCTTACACCGAATTTGATTCTGATTTTACTAGGAGATGTTGATTTTGTTTTTATTTCCGTTACATTGTCTGTGTTTAGCTGTTCTTTGATGTCTATTAAGTATTTTGGGATTCCTTTTGCGCTGAGCTCAGTCTGTAAGCTTTAATCGATTGAATGCCTGGTTAAGGTCCATAAAACATATAAAAGCTGGTTTGTCGTATTCAATAGTTCTTTCTATAACCTCTCGCACTATAAATATTGCAGCGTTGGTGCTGCGGCTTTTTCTAAATCTTGCTGTTCTTCGGATATACTTATTTCCTCGAAAATATGTTTTCGTAGGAGTCTTGTGGACAGCTTCATCGTGGTATTCAGCGGGAATATTCCTTGAGGGGTCTGAAATACTTCCTTTTTTGAAAACCGATATTGTAATGCTTCTTCTCCATTCTTCAGGTATGTTTCCCTTTTTCAGTATTTCATTAGAGAGTCTTGTTAGTTCTTCGGCCAATTTTTCTCCGCCATTCTTCAAGAGTTCATTTGGGATGTTGCCCGGACCCGGACCCGTTTTTTAGTTGTTTCATTTCCGACCACACTTCTTTCACAGTCCATACCTCTATTTTCTCCTCATCTACAGCATTCTGTCTGGACAATAGTTTTCGTTTAGGGAGTTGATCTTCTGCTGAGTACAAGGTGTCAAAATGTCTTTTCTACTTTTCGGCCGATCTATTGTTCAATTGAACATACTCATTAACTTTCTTCTTTGCAGCTCTCAACATCTTCCAGACACGTTTCTGCGCTCCATACATGTCACCTTCAATCTCCCAGCTAAACCTTTCCCAATGTTCCCTTTTCATTTCTCTTATCCTGATATTCACTCTGTTTCTTCTTCTTATATACTCAGTATAGTCCTGTAGGTTCTTTGTTGTTTTAAACTTCAAATGTGCTTTCTTCTTCTTTTGGGCTAGCAGCTTGATTTCTAGGGTGAACCATGTCTTTTGCTTGTGAGCATTTGAGCTAACCGTTCTTTTTCCGACAGCCTCCTCGACAGCCTGATTTATACTCTGGTTCAGGCCTCTCCACAGTTCATCCACTGTGTCCCAGCGTCGAGTGGTCCTATCCAGGAGTTTCACATCGATACGGCGTACATACAGGTCCAGCGTACTCGTCTGCTTAAGAGATTCAATGCTGAACTCTGGTTTTCCTGGAGAGTGGCCTGATGGAGGTTATCTTCCCCAGTACAAGATTGTGATCTGAATTTATGTTAGCAGATGACTAAAATCTGCTCGGGTATGATAGATCTGCTTGTAACAATGTAATCAATCATATATGTTGTCTGCTTGTTGCTACTGAATTTTATTTTATGTTGAATTTTATGCTCGAAGTACGTATTATTTATCCTGAGTTCGTTATGGGCACAGAACTCTACAAGTAGTTGTGCTTGTTCTTTAATTGCCTCTTCGTTGAATTTGCTCTTTATTCCAGGGATCACTTCGGTTCCAACACGTGCATTCAGATCATCTATGATAACGATCTTCTCTCCATTGGTTATATCCTCCACTGTAGACTGATCCTAGAGCTCCTCCAGTTCTTGTCTTGGTCTTCCAGAATCTGGAGCATATACAATGATACAATGTTCTCTTTGTATGTTTTCATACTAACCTGCAGTATTCTGTCGCTCCGATATTTGACGCCGGTTATGCTGTCTAGATATCCTCTCTAGACTCCTACACCAGAAGCTGCTCTATCTTCCTTCGTTTTGCCGGAATTAATCAATGTGTACTCGCCGTACTGAGATGTTCCCTTGCCTTACTTTTTCGTTTCGGATATGGCGAAAATATCTATATTGTGGTTATGGAGTTCCAATATAACCTCTTGGTCTTTCGAGTTGAATGATCTTACATTTCAACAACCGAGCCTCAGTGTGTTCTCTTTTACTCTACTACGTTGTTTCCTTATTCGTTTCCTATTTCGTGCTTTCGTCATGTTATTTGATCCGTCCTGTTCCGAGGCATTGGTGATTGGTCTATGAGCCCTCTGTTGTTTTTACAGAACGCAGGTGGCTGGTCTTATCTTGAAACCCTCCTCCTTTGTCCGGGCTTGCGACCGGCAGAGTTGCGTTCAGGGTACTCAATCCACCCTTCCACAACTGAAGCGGAGTTACATCACAAACGCAAGAAGAATACGTGGAATTAGTGGAGTCACTCACCGAGCCATTTGTCATTTAAAAGCAATGGGAATGATCCGAAAGGTAGGAAATTTTGTGCCGTATGAACTGAAGCCAAGAGACGTCAAATTCTTTTTTTTACGTGTGAATAAATGCTCCAACGGCAAAAACGAAAGGGGTGTTTGGATCGAATTGTGGCTGGCGATGAGGAGTGGTCCCATTACGGTAATCGAAAACGTCGGGCAACGTATGAATACCTCATCATCAACTGTCAAGACGAATACTCATGGTGAGAAGATCATGCACACATTTGGTGGGACCAGCTAAGTGTAGTATATTATGAGTTGGTACAACCGAACGGAAGGATCACGTTTCAGCCGAAAATTTCGAGAAAAACGGCCCCAATATGCCGACAGACACGATAAAGTTATTTAGCATAACTACATATTGCGTCGCTCGTTAAAAAGTACTTTGAAACGCTCAAATGGGAAGTCTAGCTCCACCCACCCAGACATTGTTCCTTTCTATCACCATCTCTCTCGAACGATTCAACATGGCCTGGCTGCCTAGCACTTCTTCAATTATGATAAAGTCAAAAAATGGATCGATGCATGGATAGCGGCCAAAGAGTCGTTCTTTTTTCGCGATGGTATTTGTCAGTTACCAGAAAGAAGAGAAAAAGAAGAGGTTGGCGATGGACAATACTTTGAACTTGGAATGTATAACCAGTTTTTCCCAATAAAGCTTCAATTTTTGGAAAAAACGCATGAACTTATTTATACTCCTAATATGTATGTGGCAGATTATCGATTGGTGCAATTAGACTGCGTTAAGCATTGGCCATTGATACACGTTCCAAAGGTTGTTGAAATGATATAAATAGATATGAATACGGATAATCTAAAGATGTGGTCAGGAAGTCTCCATGCATTTTAATCGAACGACGTCGCTTGAAAAACTGGGTGAATGAATACAGACGATATATGACTGTCGCTTTCAAGTAAGATATGAGACAGAATTCTGAAAAAAGTTATTCTCGCTTGAGGTAGGACGATAAACTGTCGGTGTTGATTGCTTACCTAGAAGGTTTTTGCATTTGTTACTTTCCTGTTGCGTCAGGAAGACTACAGCGTTCTTGTAACCAAAGGATTTGTCGAATTCGAATTCGAAAATTGAAACTCCTCTAATAAAAAAACGTAATAACCGCACTGACGTAATGTCAAGAGCATCAATATTTAACACAGGCGTGGATATGGAAGATTTGTTTCTGCTATACAATTTTTGAGAGATTTTGCCTAAATTCCGGAAAGTGCATTATAAACAGACAACATTTTTTTTGAGATCTTTTGATTACACGAATCTCACAACATTTTTCAAAAAACATGCACGTTGTTGGTCTAGTTCTAAACACCAAATTTCATATCGATCGGATCTGCAGTCTCGAATATATTGAAAAAAATGAGGAAAACATTTCAAATAAAATAAATGAGTAACCATTGAACCTAATCTGCTATATAATTTGATTTTCTACATCTTCTATTACAACTTTATATGTGGATCAATCATTTTGGGGAAAAAATTCAAAGATACTATCATTACTCTGCTTCTGGGTTCGAACACACAGATATGCATTGCATTGGCAAAGACAGTCCTACGCCCTTACTTGGACGACCACTAAGGCAGTCGTGCTTTTATAAGAAGGCATTTATAAGAAGTCTTTCGTCAACATTTTTTCACATGGTTTTCTGTTATTCACCGCTTCATGTTCTTGTTACTATAATCGTTTGTTCTTGATATTCTTTTATTTCTATTATCACTATTCTTCAAACACTGCTATTACAATTGCGAAAACATTTTTTTCAATTATTTTGTAAAGATGTTTCCGATTTTACGACAACGTTCTACTAAATTCTACTAAAACAATCCACATTTCTTATTTTGGAATTTATTTCACGAATTTGACGAAGTAGACCACACAAACCTTATATCGACGAAAAGCTCTTACGAAATGTCATGCAATGGTGTAATAAAATACAGAGTGTTGCATTTGAAAAAATCGAGTCAATTCAATTTGGTATTTGTTATTTAAAAAATAAGGTATTAGGCGATAGAACATCGACATCAAATTTATGCCTATTTTGAAAAGATGCACAGAAGCTTAAGGCATCGACTGGAAAAAATATGATTGAATTATGTTGAACGGTTCCAAAGTTATGACTTTTTATGTGGGTCTACGCACGACGCTATTTCGAAACATAAATTGATAGGTCAAAAACTAATGCAGATAAGTCAATGAAACCTGGGTGCGTTTTATCGACAATTAAGTGGCAAATCCAAAGATGTATGAAATAAAGGGGGTTGCCATTCAAAAGAACCGAACCAATATGTATTTCATTTTCGGACATCCTGTATGTGGATGAAAAGATTTTCAGGATGTGCGGATTGTACCAACAATCGTTTGAAAAAACAATCAAGTCGATAGCTTGAATAGAAACGAAGTTATGGACCATTTACGCACCCCTGGGTCACCCTGTATATTCAGACTCCAAACCCATCCTAGAAACTTCTCTAGGTCTTTTCGTTCAGAAATTGACATTTTTTCTCAAGTCGTCCACCTGAACGTTGGATTGTCACGAAATTCAGCATTAATTTTCACATTGTAACACCTAAACACCAAATTTAATTTCGATTGCGCCCTTAATTTCAGAACTATTGGGAAAATAAAAAAGAGTTGCCAATGATGTGAATAACTGCGAAACGATTGAACTGATTTTACCCATATTCAGGCGATATTTTCGGGCTTCAAATCCACCCTCAAATTTTTAGGTCAATTAGATTTGTTGTAGTTTGGAAAATATTAATAAAAATAACAGAAAAAATTCAAACTGCGAAACAATTGAACTGATTTTGACCAATAATGAACTCAACTGAGATACTCGGGCCCCAAACATACTCCGAAAGTTTCAACTCTTTATACCTTTTGGTTCGAAAGTTATAGTGTGTAAGGTAACGCTGAACGCTGATCCGCTGACAAATTTTTTTGTCAACTTGTAATTGAACGATCCTGACGAAATTTCGCATTAGTATGCGCCTTATCATTGTATTCAGAAGTGCTGAATTTCAGATCGATCGGATTTGTAGTTCAGAAAATATTGATAGAAATAAAATAAAGTCCTCAATTGCGAATAACTGCGAAACCATTGAACTGGTTTCGCCCATAAAAAAAATCAAACGGGATATTTAGACCCTAAACCTTGTATGAAAGTTTCAAGGTCCTAGTTCTTTCCGTTCGAAAGTTAGCGTGTTTATGGGCGGACAGAAATAAAGGGTCTTTCAATGGGGACGCCCCATTTTTAAATTGACATTACTCACGCATGACAGCCACTGTTTATTTGCGATACTGACCGTTGTATTTGCTAATGTCTACCATTTAATCGTGGAAAGGTACACATTCCAACAATGTTCATAAATAATCCAAATTTATTATGAAAAATGGCGATCTGTTTCTCTAATTTTATGTGCTTTAACTCCAATTTTTGGTCGTTATAATGTCAGTCAGACAAAGAAATCCAAGAAGTGAAGGGAATATTGCTGCCGTAAAGTGTTCGTGAGGACCAAAATTTATCGATATTTCGACACAAGAACCTGGCATCTCCCAAACGTCTTTGCGGCGAATTTAACGAAAAGACCTTGGTTTACATCCATACAAAATTGTTTGAACCCAAGAACTCAAACCAACAGATCATTTATAGCCTGGTGTATTCGGTTCATTTCTGGTTAAACGGTTATTTAACAAGCAGAATTGCCGTAACTGGAGTGGTGATGAACCCGAATGATATCAAGAAATACCATTTCATTCTGACAAACTTACTGTTTGTTGCAGACTTTATGCTAGAGAAGTCATTGGACCTTATTTTTTTCAACGAAGCTCATTAGGCGGTAACTGTCAATGAAAATCGTTATCGTTCAATGTTGACTGATTTTTTATGGCCTGAATTGATTCGTTTTGATTTGCAGGACATTCGATTTCAACAGGACGATACCACTTCTCAAATAAATAATGTGTTTTATTTACCAAACAAAATGGGGCGCTGTTAATGAAATACCCTTTACTTTTTTCCTCAGATTCTTCATTAGACTTAAGCGATAGCATTCTATTACTTGGAACATGTGCACAAAAAAAGGCAATAAATATTCTATTCCATTCATATGGTAGAAGGATATAAATGAATTCCGATATAACAAGAACAACTTCAGTTAAAAATACCACTCCATACCAACACGACAAAGTGAGATAAAACAAACCATCTGCAACTCGCGCTACATTGTAGAAAGATTAGAAGACACGGCTCCATCACGACCATACGGCGGTCGAAGAAGAATGGACGTCTTTTTCTAAATCGTTATTTGCGCATATCTTCGAAGATAAATAATTTGCAGGAAGTGTGGGTACATTTATATTTGTTTATTGAGCTGAAAGGTAGGCAGCGTACGAAGTTAAACATAGTTGAATCAACGACATAAATAAAAAGAAACCTGAATGAAGCAAGTTTCGTTACACCCACGACTCACCTTTTGTCGGTCATGTCTGCATTGAACCCACAGGCGCCACATTCACAGATATTATATGGGGATCTTTCAGCAATTACCTTCGGCAAAAATTCGGAGACATCCGATATACGTGGGAAAACAATGAGATTCCGGTAAATAAAGATTATGGCGACCTGAAACGTTACAGAATCAATGGACTTTAGCAGATGGAAGATACGTTAAGGACTATTAAGCGACGTTTAAAGCTTTTATGTGTAGATACGTGGAATCTTGAAATCTGAATTTCACACTTTTGCGCGCTTTTTATAGGGAACAGCGTTTTGTCCAAATATCTGTAATATTCTTCTGGGCCGAAAATGGCCTCAAACGATTAAGTTGGACTCCCATTTGAAATTTTACAGATAATAGCAGGATTAATTCTCCGAAACTTCTAAAAATTAAAACTAAGAAATCTTTTGATCTCTGATATGTGTTGATAATGACTTCAGATTCAGAATTATATATTTTAACTTCTACAATATATTGGGTGTTTTTTTCAGAATGATAGAAATTTCTATAGGGATAACTGTGATTTGACAGAAGGTAGAAGCCATGTTGTTTTGACATTTCTGTTCAGTGAGCATCGACAAATTATGATGGAAAGACTCACGCCGCAACAACTTTTACAAATTGTTGAAATTTATTTTCAAAATCAGTGTTCTATTCGCCAAACTTATAGAGCACTTCGTGATATTTATGGTTTACATAATCGTCCATCAGAGCAGCTTATTCCTCGAACTATCGATAGATTTCAGACAACATTTTCTCTACTCAATGCCACAACAACAACAAGACAAAGAACTGTACGAACAGAAGAAAAGATTGCTGCTGTAAGTCATAGTGTTAATAATGATCCCGATTTGTCTATTAGTCGACGTTCGCAACAACTTGGACTCTGTGCATCAACCACAAGGAAAATTTTGCATAAAGATCTTGGTCTACACCCATACAAGATCCAACTGGTTCAAGAACTAAAGCCAGCTGACCATAATGAGCGACGTTTGTTTGCTGATTGGTCCCTTGAATAACTTGAATTTGATCCACTTTTTTATCGTAAAATTGTGTTTGGTGATGAAGCTCATTTCTGGTTGAACGGCTATGTAAACAAGCAAAATTGCCGTATATGAAGTGAAAACAATCCTCAAGAAGTTCTGCAGGTTCCATTGCATCTTGAAAAATGCACTTGTATGGTGTGCTTTACACCATCGAGTCCATATTTCTTTGAAAACGATGCTGGAGCTAATGTTACAGTGGATGGTGCTCGTTACAGATCGACGATCAATGATTATTTGTTTCAAAATTTGAATGGTATCGACCAGAAGTGTTTTGGTTCCAACAAGACGGTGCTCTACCTCATGCTGCTACCGTAACAATTGATTTATTGAAAGAAAGATTTGGCGATAACATTATTTCGAGAAATGGTCCAATTAATTGGCCTCCAAGATCATGCGTTATAACTCCACTGGATTATTTTCTTTGGGGTTATGTCAAGTCATTAGTTTATGCTGATAAACTAGAAACTAGAAATAGACGCTTTGGAAGCCAACATGGGAATTTTCAATAAAAACAACATTTTTACATTTAATCGTGCAAAATTTATTGGGTCGCCTTCAAAATAGGCTCCATTTGCTCCAATACATCTATGCCAACGGCACTTCCAATTATCGAAACATTTTTTATAGGCGCTTTCCGGGATGGACTTTAGCTCTCGCGCCGAATTTTGTTTTATGGCTTCAATCGACTCAAAACGGGTGCCACGAAGGGGCAATTTTAGTTTTGGGAAGAGGAAAAAGTCGCAGGGAGCCAAATCCGGCGAATACGGTGGTTGCTGAAGCACGTTTGTTGAGTTTTTGGCGAGAAAGTCAGTCACAATCGTAGCTCGGTGAGAAGGCGCGTTATCGTCATGCAAAATCCATGAGTTGTTCGCCCACAAATTTGGCCGCTTCTTACGGATACGCTCACGCAAACGTTTCATAACGCCTAGGTAATACTCCTTGTTTACCGTCTGACCCTCCGGAACGTAGTGCACCACGCCACGGATATCGAAGAAAACAATGAGCATCACCTTCATTTTCGAGCGGCTTTCGCGTGGTTTTTTTCGACCGTCCTTGAAGGCTGTGTACCACTGATATGCACGAGTTTTCGATAGAGCATTATCACCAAAGGCCTTTTGCAACATTTTCAATGCATCGGCACACGAAAATTCATTTGCAACACAAAACTTTAAACAAATTCTTTGCTCAACGTAAACACCCATAGTGAAAATCGGCACGCACTCTGATATCGACTGACTTAATCAGCTGTTGCAAATACACTAGTTGACAGATCCCGCTCAAGCTTGGCATAGTAATTAAGGACAGTGGTACCAACCTAGGAAAAAAAATTATTACCTGCCTCATTGCCCCGCCAGATTTAAATCGATAATTCCCGGTACTTTCTTGACAGAATGTATGCCGGAAATTATTTTCGAAACATAAATGTCATAAAATTATCTTTCAAATAAGATAAAAATTTGGCTGTCATCTTAATTCAAATTTATTTCAATTTCTATCACTCTAAAAAAACACCCGATATATTGAAATTATATACAAAAACTATCAAACTGATATCCTTATATATAATCAATATAAAATATTTTTCAATGTCTAGGAAAAAACCTTTTTACATTCCAACATGAAACGTATTAATACAAATGTATTAACATATAAGTTAATTATGTATATTAAGTATTTATATTAACATACGAATACAAGAAAATCCACTATTCCAAAATCATCTGAAATTCTCAAAATAAAGGATCAAATAAAAATAATTGAACAGGAATTCCAACATTTGTTAGCTATTTCGGTCTCTAGAGCTTTTCAAAAATGTATTGAATTCAGATTCAAATATATCACCAGATCAAAATTTAACTCACCAAATAAGATGAAACCTTGAACGAATAAACTCTAAGTAAGCTATAAAGTATCCAAAATAAAACAGAAAGGATCAACGTGTTATTACGTATAACCTATAACTATTTGTACTCGGAACACAGAAAAGCATAACAAAATTTATTCACCCCAAGCAATGTCCCATGATGAGAAATATAACCAGAATTTCAAAAATAATAAATATTTTAGGAATATATTGTTAGACCCTATATGAATTTATTTCATAATTTAAAAATCAATTTGAATCAATTGATAGAAGTTACTTCTATCAAGTATTTGACTAACATTTAAATTTTTAAGTTATGAATATCCACAATATATTTCTTAATTATTCATTATTTTTGAAATTCTGGTTATTTTTCTCATCATGGGACATTATTTGGGGTGAATAAGTTTTGTTATGTTTTTCTGTGTTCCGAGTACAAATAGTTATAGATTATACGTAACAACACGTTGAGTAGTTTTGTTTTATTTTGGATGCTTTAAAGCTTACTTCGAGTTTATTCGTTCCAGGTTTTATCTTATTTGGTGGGTTAACTTTGATCTTGTGATATATTTGAATCTGAATTCAATACATTTCTGAAGAGGTCTAGAGACTGAAATAGCTATCAAATGTTGGAATTATAGTTCAATTATTTTTGATGATGGACTGAAAATACTCCTTCTGAAATAATCTTCGATTGAATCAGCAGATTTGAATTTTAGTAGTTCTGGGCTTGACTACATTTAAATTCATTTTTGAATTAAGCAATTCTACTTCTACAAAAACAGGTCTCTACATCGGTCCTTTTTTCTTTCAACAAAGATGTAATGTCATCTTCTAAAGATTGTGCTCTCTGTTTGTCGATAGATTTGCCTTGTAAAATCTTACTCGAGTTGCATGTTAAACTAAGAAAATAAGATAAGCAATATAGAGAAACAATTAATTTTGTGATAGTTAGAGAATCTACAGGTAATCGGGCCTTTGAAGAACATTCTTTATCTTTTTATTGAGCAACTAATTCCAAACATTCAATATTTTCGAAACAAACCTTGCAACGTATGATTGAATCATGTCGTTCCGATAAACGGTTTTCGCATCAACTCTTTCTCGTCATTGACCATTTCAAGAACTTTGGTTCTTTTAGGTGACGCTTCGAAAAAATGAATAGTATCTTTTATGACACCTACAGAATTTCTTATATCTTGAACGTCACTACTTTTGGAAATTGATAAATTGAGACTATGATTGTAGCAAGGACACTCCACACCATTTTTCAACGATTTGTGTAATTTCGATACTGCTTCTTTTTGTTCCGATAGCATGACACGGCAGGTATCGGTTCCAATATCCACGAAATTTTCAAACAACCATATTTTTTCATGTAGTTCAACACCGTATTTCCTAATATTTTGCCGGTTAGGACTGGTTCTTTTGTGAAGTCATCATTATTTTCTGGGTGACAATCGACAAAGCCGACAAAATCTTCTCTCACATCTAGTTTTTCATGCAAATAGCGGATAACGATCGACATTTGGGAAATATTGCTAATATCTGTAGTTTCGTCGAACATTACACTATATTATTTTTTAGCTTATACAGCTGTTTCATTTAAAAATTATGAATAACAAACTCTATTCCAAAAATAAACAATATAAACTTCAGAAAATCCCTTGAAAAAATCACTCCAAAACGCTTTATCGAAAAAAAATAAAGAGCACCTCTTCAAAACAGCGTTTGAAACTTGCATCGATAATCTTCAGTCGATCTTCCAGTTTAATTAAATAAAAACAATCAATAAAACTATATTTGATTGATTCGGTCTTTACTTGGTGGAAACTAATTTTAATTGAAAAAATGTATATGAGACAGTAATTTATTCAAACAACGGTTACAATCCCTTTCTTATAGACAAAATGGTATCCAATAAACAAAAGAAAATGGCATTAAATCTCGTGTACCCAATCATAAAAGAGGACAATACACAGAAATATTTTTCGTTATCTTATGTCAATGGATTATCTGAAAATATTGCTAAATATTTCAAAAGTTGTTTCAATTATAATGCGGCTTTTAAGACAATTAATAACCTTAGTACCTACATAAAAAACAATAAAGATCGAACAAATAAAAAAAAAATCCGGAGTCTACAAGTTGACTTGCAAAGATTGCCCTTTAGTATAGATTGGCCAGACTGGCCAGACACATTCAAGAAACGTGTCCAAGAACACCAAAGGAGTTATATATCCAATTCTGTACATTCAACATATGCTAATCATCTTAAGGAATTCAGGCATAATTTCAACAATAATTATGAAATTATCCACGTTGAAAGTAAAAGTTCTAGATTAACACTTTTAGAATTTCTTGAAATCAACAGGTATAATGCCCGTAAAATCCTTTTGAACGAACAAACAGATGTTGATCAGTCTCCATTACTGAATATTTTTCCTTAATGGCATTTTTAGCGGCAAACTCCAATAAACACCTAGAGTTTTTATGACTTGTGCTTCCATTATTTGGTCACGTACCTAAAAATGTATTTAAACTCGGTTACACTGAATACCATCAGACAGTACAATGTAATACCTGAAGAAGCCACATCGTGGTGAAACAATTGTTGTAGTAGTACAAACATTTTTGTGGAAATAAATTACTGTCTCATATACATTTTTCTAATAAAACTATATGTCACATACCCTGTAATCCAGGAGTATAAATAAATTCGCGCGGATTTTTTGTGGAAAATTGAAGATTTATTCATTGATAAGGAGTATGAGCTATGGTAATAGCACGTTCTAGAAATCGGGACAGTGTAACATACATCTGTATAACAATATTATACCTAAACAAACTCGACCTTGTCGAGTTTGTTTAAGTATAGAATTCTTATACAGACCTATGTTACACTGTCTCGATTTCTAGAACTATCTATTACCATAGTTCATACACCTTATAAATGATTTTTGGTACAGATCAGCCGAATGAATTTATTTAAATTTGAATATGCTAGTAATTAGCATTACGGCAAATTATGGTCTGACTTGATTATGAGGAAAGTTTTTTCTGCGTTGGTAACGTGAAAATATCGAGAATACATTTCTTTTCTTGAATTAACTCGCAAAGGTATGTCTTGTAAGTATTTTGCATACTCTAAATGGCGCTAGTGTATTTTTAATACATTAGAATGTCTGTGTATAGCGAATATAGATAATTGACAGATTTGGAGTCACTAGCATACATTGTATTGAAGAAAACCAATCAGTTTGAAACGTGCGCATGTCTGCAATTTGCCTCTGTGATTAACAAAACTTTGTCGAGTTTGTTTAAGTATAGAATTGTTATACAGATGTATGTTACACTGTCTAGATTTCTAGAACTATCTATTACCATAGCTCATACTCCTTATAAATGATTTTTGGTACAGATCAGCTGAATGAATTTATTTAAATATGAAGCTTTACTGTGAAAGTTCATAGTATTATCCATTATTTTTTACGATTGAAACCATCCTTATCTGTATTTTTTCATATGCAAGTGCATTTTTCAATGAACAAACCATTCTATAATATACTGTACGATTCCATATAAGTTCGACCATGTGTAACTTCTAAGCTATAGTCAGCAAAGCATGAAATAACTAATGACTTGCCTACAACAATTTCTTCACTGTTAAGGCTTCGGAGTAATCAAGATAAGTGTGAACAATTTCTACGACTTGATCTTACATTCACAGAAAAATACGGACTATTCCTTCACTGATTGATCATTTATATCAGTGAAGATAATGAAACAACCCATTCACGGCATTTCATTCATGCTTAAATTAATGGATTTGGCGCTGATCCTAACTAGTTTCCACTTGGAATCGGATACATAACTTCAGAATTTGATTTATCGAATGCAACAACACCCACGAAGTGCTGGACAAATGAAAAATCAAACCCGTTTTCTTCGGCCATCAATTGAAATATGGCTATGTTGAGTTTATTCAAGCGTTGAAGGAGGGATTTTCACAAAAATTATTAGAAAACAGTGGGATATTCGCCTCGTATGGGCTTTTAGATATTTCTGTTGACAGACTACACGCTATTGATGATAACTAAGTTAATTAAAGTCATATATATGGGAATTTATAAAGGAGAGACTGGAAAGTGCGTGTTTACTTCCTATTGCTTGATTAAAATATTGTTCTGCTTTAAAAAACCCTGCAAATTTTACACAAAGGTTGATTATCCTTTGTGTCATCATTCCTGATGAAAAAATTAATTTTTAACGAAACCTGATCTTGATTAGAAAAAAACGATGTAAAAATCATTTTTACGTAATATTGGTACTTTTGTTCAAACACGATAATTTCACCCGTTTTCGAGAAAAACGCAGTTGGGTATTTAATTGAAGAAACAGTCATTACTGAAAATAAAAAACCCACATACTGTTGAAGAAAGATATTTTCAGCCTTAGTTCAAATTGAATATTTGATGTTGCATTATAGGCGACTAACTGCTAGGGCCATATGTTCTTCCTCCAAATTTAAATGGAGATTCTTATTTATGAATAAAAACAATATTCTATTTCAAGATGAATTTGCATCAAGTAAAGACCCAAACAATCATAGATTCTTATTTATTTGATGCAAAATACCTTAAGTGATATTTTGGACGAATTATATCTAGATGTAAGAAGAAAAATGAAATCATCTAAGTGACATAGTCAACAACTCAACAACCACAGGTCTATTTCGGGCAGCAATTGATAAGGTCCGTGTCGCCATCATGTTAACCAACATATAGAATGGATAGACACCAACAGAAGAAGAAGTGACATACTTCCTCATCAATGGATTGGCAGAGGAAGTTATTTTTGTATGGTCAGCAAGAAGTCCTGATTGAAACCCTCTCAATTTTTATATTTGGAAACATATGAAGTACTTTGTTTATGCTCATGAAATTAATTTGCGATACGAACTCTGGGGAAGATAACAAAATGCGGCTTATTTTATAAGGGAATAGAATAATGTTTTCTTGACATCCGGAAGACTTTTATTACAAGAATTAAAAAGTCATAGACGTCGAAAAAGGCCACGTGAAACATTTACTTTAATTTTGCTCCTTTTATGTTAAATTATTTTTAATTCTTGTTTACTTTTGACACAGAAAGAAGCCTTACGTTACAAGTTTCTTTATTGTCTGTTATTTCAAAATCACCTTCTGCGACAATGAACTCCTCAATTGCGTTTTTCTGAGAAACAGGAGAAGGAGAAAGGGTTTGGAGAGGTCCAGACAGAATAAAGCGACTCAGATTCGCCCGGGAAATTGTGCCTTTTCAAGGCGGATCAATAATGTGCTGGGGTGGCATAATGTTCGGTCATCGAATTATCGTTGAACGAACAATGACTGGTGTCATATACGTAGAAAACATCATTGCACCAATCATTGTTCCTCTGCGCAACGAATTTGAGGATAATTTCATTTATCAGGATGATAACGCCGCACCACACCGCACACGAAGGGTTCAAAACATTCTCCAAGAGAACAATATCCAGAGAATGAACTGGCCAGCAAACTCACCAGACATGAATCCAATTGAGCACGTATGGAATTAGTTAGGGAGAGCAATATCCACCACGTCAAAACCCACCTTCAAGTTTTCAGGAATTGAGTTCAGCCCTTCATGAAGAATGTATCGATATGTCTGAAAATTTCATTAATGACTTGATTCGTGGGATGCCTAGGCGTAATGGGCAGTTGATTGAAAGAAGAGGTGGTAATACGGACTATTGAATTTGGATTCATACATATTTAATTTCAAAAAATTATATTTAATAATTATAGTTATAATTATTAAATATTAGGAATATAATTATTGAATATCAGGAATTGTATTATATTAATGTCATATAAGTACCACCTATATCAAATGATATATTAAATAAACATTCATTATAAGACATGATATAACAAAATCCAATAAACAAAAATTGTTAACCAAAATCCTATAAATTAAATATTTTGAGTAGGCAAAATTTTGTTTCTGCTCATCAATCTTATGAAAACAGATATCTTTCAAAAATGTTTTACATAATCTCAAGAATTTCATCATAAATCTATCTTACTTAGAATATTCAATATTATTGAATATCTAACTAAGTTACTTTCTATAAAATCTCAAGATATGTAAAAACATTACTGAAAAACAAGTTTTAAGAGAGACTTTGCTTCATAAGTACTCAATTAATTCATATTCAATAAAGTATAACATCAATCAAACACAAATATTTACTCACCTTTTAACAATTCAGAAAACTTCTGGTAAATGAATACTGAAAAATTTAAATGGAGTGTAATGTTAACTCAAATAAATAATTCTGTGGTTTACCATTGATCTAAAAGATTGAAAGGCAATTTAACGGCCTCTGTTATAGCACAATGACTATCTGTATAAAGAATGTTAAGGAAACCAAATAATTATATATTATGAATAAAATAAAATAAATAGAGGTTAATACAAGATAGAAGATATATAAAATTATTTAAATATTTTAATATTAACCTTCTACATATTTAATTTAAAACAATTATATTTAATAGTTATAACTTCAGGAATTATATTAAATTAATGTCATATAAGTACCACTTATATCAAACGATATATAATTTATTGGATTTTGTTATATCATTTGGATGTCTTATAATGAATGTTTATTTTATATGTCGTTTGATATGAGTGGTACTTATATGACATTAATTTAATTTAATTCCTGAAGTTATAATTATTAAATATAATTTTTTGAAATTAAATATATAGAAGGCTAAAATTAAGATATTTTAATAATAATAATAGAGTGAAAGTTTATTCAAAATCTGATTTTAATTTTTGATTGCTTTTTAAACAAGGCTGCCATAACGATTACTAACATAAAAAATTTTGATGAGAGATGAAAATATTTCTACGTGAATATTCATTTTCTGTTTGCCTGTTCGTTGGTTTATTTTTCGAATCAATAATTTAGATGGATTTGCTTTATAACGCGCATTCGCCATTTTGCAACATCGACGATTCGTATATTTGATAGATAATAACTATATTATGGTGAGTTGATCTGAAATCAACAAATTTTAATGAAATTCGTGATACTTTATTCTATATTGAATGGATATGTGAATCATTTTTCCGTATTTTCATGAAGACCCAATATATGTTGTCAACGATTTTTCACTGGAAATGTTTCGTGGAGAGTTCATTAGCGACTGTACGCAAGGAATTTAACTTATATTATACTGAGGATGACCTCATAGGTCCGAAACGTAAATAAATATAAAATGTGATCTCTAAGAATTTTTTTAACAAATTAAGTCGTGTGTAGCTATTTGTTCGGCAAACATTTCACGCATAGGCAATAAAACATTTCTTGATTGGTTGTTAAATGCAACGAAGAGTAAACATTATTTTTAAATTCATTCATAGGCAGTCTACTGATACGGTATTACACAATTTCAAGTCGTCCTTGCACAAGATTTTATTTGGCCGACACTTTACATGATATCGATCCCCACAGTCATTTACCGAAAACATAATGGATTTATTTTCCCAGCCTATTATATAGGGATTTTTCTTTATTAAGAATACCACTTTCACCTATATTGGGCACCAAACTTTTTCATGCAAGAGGGAAATCACCAGGGATTTCGAACATTTAACATTTAAAACTAAAATAATGAACGAGCCTAAGTGCTCATGAAAAATTTATAATAAGCCGATTCGTGAATACGGCTCTGCTTTGTCTTCTCATTTCGTCATTCATCTGTGGCGTTGGCGTCGATGGTCTCTCATTGCAATGCACAAACGGCCTTTTTACAATTTCCATATTTGGCCTGTGCTAAAATTTGTATTTCAGTAGTTTCGCTAGTTCACTACTGTATAATAAAGTAATTAACTTGGCCTCTTATTCGGATGTGGGCGGATTTTTCACGTTTTTCTACTACCTACTACTCAGAGTGGTCGTTTCAGAGATTTCTACTAACCTTATCAGTTAGAATAAATTATTCATCAATGAAATAGTGAAACTGTCATCAACACAAACGGATTACAGTGTTTCGTCACGGAAACTGGAGAAACTCATAATTGAAATTTAAACAAAATGTTGCAAATGTCACTGGAATATTCATTTATTTCCATTCATTATGGTTCACAAGTTTGAGTAAGTTTCACTTCTCTCTAGCCCGATTTGATTCAATATGTTGTATAGAAAAATGGTGAAAAGCACTGACGTTAAGTCATCTCCTGATAATTTTGAATCTGTGAATTTACTCCTTAAAGAAACTGATGAATAGAAACACATAATTCCTTATTTAAATATTTTTTTAATATAAATATCTTAAAAAATTTTAAAAAATTAGCCTTCTACATATTTAATTCCAAAAGATTATATTCAATGATTATAACTTCTGAAAATAAATTAAAATAATGTCGTATAAGTACCACTTATATCATGACATAAAATAAACATTCATTATAAGACATCCGAATGGTATAACAAAATCCAATAAATAAAAATTATTAACCAAAATCCTATAAATTAAACATTTTGAATAGACAAAATTTTGTTTCTGCTTATCAATTTTTATTTATTGGATTTTGTTATACCATTCGGATGTCTTATAATGAATGTTTATTTTATGTCATGATATAAGTGGTACTTATACGACATTATTTTAATTTATTTTCAGAAGTTATAATCATTGAATATAATCTTTTGGAATTAAATATGTACAAGGCTAATTTTTAAAAATTTTTTAAAATATTTATATTATTTTATATACCTTCTATCAAGAATTGACCTCTATTTATGTTATTTTATTCAAAATATTTTTATATTAGCCTTCTACAAATTTAATTTCAAAAAATTATATTTAATAATTATAACATCTGAAATTAAATTAAATTAATGTCATATAAGTACCACTTATATCAAACGACATATAAAATAAACATTCCTTATAAGACATCCAAATGATATAACAAAATCCAATAAACAAAAATTGTTAACCAAGATCTTATAAATGAAATATTTTGAGTAGACAAAATTTTGTTTCTGCTCATCAATCTTATGAAAACAGATATCTTTCAAAAATGTTTAACATAATCTTAAGAATGTTATCATAAAACAATCTTACTCAGAATATTCAATATTATTGGATATCTAAGTTACTTTTTATAAAATCTCAAGATATGTAAAAACATTACTAAAAAACAAGTTTTAAGAGAGACTTTGCTTCGTTAGTACTCAATTATATTCACATTCAATAAAATATAACATCAATCAACAAACATTTTTTCTCACCTTTTAACAATTCAGAAAGCTTCAGGTAAATGAATACTGAAAATTTAAATGAAGTGCAATGTTAACTCAAATAAATAATTCTGTTATTATTGATTTGAAAAATTGGAAGGCAATTTAACGGCCTCAGTTATAGCACAAGGACTCTCTGTATAAAGAATGTTAAGGAAACCAAATAATTATATATTACGAATAAAATGAAATAAATAGAGGTTTATACTTGATGGAAGGTATACAAAATTATTTAAAAATTTCAATATTAACCTTCTACATATTTAATTTCAAAAAATTATATTTAATAATTATAACTTCAGGAATTGAATTAAATTAATGTCATATAAGTACCACTTGTATCAAACGACATATAAAATAAACATTCATTATAAGACATCCAAATGATATAACAAAATAATATAAATATTTTAAAAATTTTTTAAAAAATTTTAAAAAATTAGCCTTCTACATATTTAATTCGAAAAGATTATTAATGTCATGATATAAGTGGTACTTATACGACATTATTTTAATTTATTTTCAGAAGTTATAATCATTGAATATAATCTTTTGGAATTAAATATGTAGAAGGCTAATTTTTTAAAATTTTTAAAATATTTATATTATTTTATATACCTTCTATCAAGAATTGACCTCTATTTATGTTATTTTATTCATAATATATAATTATTTGGTTTCCTCAACATTCTTTATACTGATAGTCCTTGTGCTATAGCAGAGGCCGTTAAATTTGTCTTTCAATCTTCTAGATCAGGTTAAACCACAGAGATATTTCTGTGTGTAGTGAATACCTATTTAAAGGTCTCATTTAAGTAGAACTTTTTCTGGAGAGTGAAAGGTGAGTCGAATATATATTATTAATTGATGTTATATTTATTGAATATGAATATTTGAATACTGATGAGCAAAGTCGATTTTAAAACTTGTTTTTCGGTAATGTTTTACATATCTTGAGTTTTTATATAAACTACCTTGGTTAGATATCCAATAATATTGAATAGTCTAAGTAAGATAGTTTTGTGATGAAATTCTTAAGATTATGTTGGATATTCTTGAAAGATAGTGGTTTTCATAAGATTGATAAGCAGAAACAAAATTTTGTCTATTCAAAATGTTTAATTTATAGGATTTTGGTTAATAATTTTTATTTATTGGATTTTGTTATACCATTCGGATGTCTTATAATGAATGTTTATTTTATGTCATGATATAAGTGGTACTTATACGACATTATTTTAATTTATTTTCAGAAGTTATAATCATTGAATATAATCTTTTGGAATTAAATATGTAGAAGGCTAATTTTTTAAAATTTTTAAAAATTTTTTTTAAAATATTTATATTATTTTATATACCTTCTATCAAGAATTGACCTCTATTTATGTTATGATATAACAAAATCCAATAAACAAAAATTGTTAACCAAAATCCTATAAATCAAATATTTTGAGTAGACAAAATTTTGTTTCTGTTCATCCCTCTTATGAAATCAGATATCTTTCAAAAATTTTCAACATAATCTTAAGAAATATTTGATTGATTCGGTCTTTACTTGATGGAAACTCATTTTAATTAAAAAAAATTATATGTGACAGTAACAAAAATGTTTGTACTACTATAACAATTGTTTCACCACGATGTGGCTTCTTTAGGTATTACATTGTACTGTCTGATGGTATTCAGTGTAACCAAGTTTAAATACATTTTTAGGTACGTGACCAAATAATGGAAGCACAAGTCATAAAAACTCTAGGTGTTTATTGCCAATAAACACCTAGACGGATTTTACGGGCATTGTACCTGTTGACTGTTGACAAAAAAAGTGTTAATCTAGAACTTTTGCTTTCAACGTGGATAATTTCATAGTTATTGTTGAAATTATGCCTGAATTCCTTAGGATGATTAGCATATGTCGAATGTATGGAATCAGATATATAACTTCTTAGATGTTCTTGGATTTTTTTCCTGAATGATTTACCTGTTTGGCCAATGTACTACTCTGTCAAAAAAGTACCGGGAATTTTCAATTAAAACAACATTTTTACATTTAATCTTCAAAATTATTGGGTCGCCTTCAAAATAGGCTCCATTTGCTCCAATACATCTATGCCAACGGCACTTCCAATTATCGAAACATTTTTTATAGGCGCTTTCCGGGATGGACTTTAGCTCTCGCGCCGAATTTTGTTTTATGGCTTCAAAGGACTCAAAACGGGTGCCACGAAGGGGCAATTTTAGTTTTGGGAAGAGGACAAAGTCACAGGGAGCCAAATCCGGCGAATACGGTGGTTGCTGAAGCACGTTTGTTGAGTTTTTGGCGAGAAAGTCAGTCACAATCGTAGCTCGGTGAGAAGGCGCGTTATCGTCATGCAAAATCCATGAGTTGTTCGCCCACAAATTTGGCCGCTTCTTACGGATACGCTCACGCAAACGTTTCATAACGCCTAGGTAATACTCCTTGTTTACCGTCTAACCCTCTGGAACGAATTCGTAGTGCACCACGCCACGGATATCGAAGAAAACAATGAGCATCACATTCATTTTAGCGGCTTTGGCGTGGTTTTTTCGGTTTTGGCTCATTTTTTGCCACCCATTCCGATGATTGCTGGCTTGTTTGTATATCGTACTCGTAGACCCTGGTCTCATCACCAGTTATAATGCGTTCCATGAATGTAGAATCGGAATTACAGCGATCCAGCATGTCTGAAGCAACCTGTTCGCGATGACGTTTTTGAAGAAAATTCAGCTCTTTCGGTACGAGTCGTGCGGCCACCTTTCTCATGCCCAAAATATCAATCAAAATCGTACGTGCGGACTCGTGGGATATCCTAAGATCATGTGCTATCTCTCTCAAGCTGGTACGACGGTTTTACAGTACCCTTTCCTTAATTTTGTCGACGTTATCTTCGATCGACGTTATCTTCGATCGACGTTATCTTCGATTGAAGGCTCTGTACCACTGATATGCACGAGTTTTCGATAGAGCATATTCACCAAAGGCCTTTTGCAACATTTTCAATGCATCGGCACACGAAAATTCATTTGCAATACAAAACTTTAAACAAATTCTTTGCTCAATGTAATCACCCATAGTAAAAATCGGCACGCACTCTGACATCGACTGACTTAATCAGCTGTTGCAAACACACTAGTTGACAGATCCCGCTCAAGCTTGGCATAGTAATTAAGGACAGTGGTACCAACCTAGGAAAAAAAATTTTTACCTTCCTCATTGCCCCGCCCGATTTAAATCGATAATTCCCGGTACTTTCTTGACAGAATGATACTGAAGGAAATCGTTTGCGAGTCAACTTGTAGACTCCAGATTTATTTTCTTTATTTGTTCGATCCTTATTGTTTTTTATCTAGGTACCAAGGTTATTAATGCTTTTGAAAGCTGCGTTGCAATTGAAACTATTGTTGAAATATTTAGCAATATTGTCAGATAATCCATTAACATAAGATAACGAAAAATATTTCTGTGTATTGTCCTCTTTTATGATTGGGTATACGAGATTTAAATACTGCCTCCTACATATTTTCTAATTAAAATGAGTTTCCACCAAGTAAAGACCGAATCAATTGAACAAAACTTTATATACTTTTCATACTTTTTCGTAACTGGATGAGAAAAAACTTTGAGAAATTCCCGTAATTTATCTCCATCACCTTAAACATATATATGTTTCGGTTGGATAATAAACAATCACAAGTTCCATCACCAAGAAATGTTCAACATTTAATTCAAAAATGGCCTTTTTTATTTTCCTTTTTTAAAGAATATATAGCACATTCTCCAGAGAAAGAACCTGATACATTCGGACCCAAAATCTCATCAATAGGGAGTTATTTGAATAAACAAAATAATCATTTCAAAATACATAACAATATCTTCTTTAACACAACACATTTCTGCAACAACTACCCAATTTTTGGGGTAAGCATAGCCTAAACGAAAATTAAGTTGTATCACAGAAATATACAATGAAAGAAGATACGACTTAGACTCTACATTAGATAACCATGCATGTGATGTAATACAAAGAAATAATATCCAATCCAAACATATATATGTATAAGCTGCTGTCTAAATAATTTTATCATTATTTTATATTTTTTTATTCTTTATTAGTTAATTTCCACCACATGTGATTGTAAATATGTCTATAAAGTGATGCAGTGTATTACATGTTTTAAAATTCAATACTAAATGTTTTCATGAGATTTATTTAGATTAAAATCTGTAGAGGTTCTGGAGAAACCAGTTAAATACTGTATGTTACTGGCAGTTATTTATAAGCACTTGAAGAAGTTACTATGTAACTTCATGTCATCAATAATGAGTAGAAATCAACATATATGTTTATTATTAAATTAAAATGTTCAATGGATTTCTATCAAGTGAAGGTCTACACGATTCGATGTTTGATAGCAGAGTTATTCAGACTCCAGAAATATAACAAAAATTTCAAGCCTCTAGGTCTTTTTGTTAGGAAGTTAGCGTTGCCTCCTGTCGCCCACGGGGCTTTTTGCCGAATTCAAATAAGAAAAACAATTCAAAATATTTCCGTAATTCTTCATCATGAATAATTTCTGTTATGTTTTTCCGTGTTCCAAGTACAACTGGTTATTGGTTAATTGTAACAACATTGGTCATTTCTGTTTTATTTTGTATACTTTAAAGCTTACTTCAAGTTTATTCGTTCCAGGTTTTATCTTATTTGGTGAGTTAAATTTTGATCTTGTGATGTATTTGAACCTGAATTCAGTACATTCCTGAAGAGGTCTACAAACCAAAATAACAGCTATCAATGTTCGAGTTCTCGTTTAATTATTTTTATTTGATTCATTTTGAGAATTTTAGATAATTTTGGAATAGTGGATTTCTTGTATTCGTACGTTAATATACATACTTATATAGTTTTTGTTAAAGCATTTGTATTAATACGTTCATGTCTGGATGTAAGAAGGATTTTTTCCAGATAGAAAAATATTTTATATTGATTATATATAAGGATATCATATTGAGAGTTTCGTATATAGTTTCAATATAAATTTTTGAAGTTAGAAGATATAATTCTGAATTTGAAGTCATCTAGAGAATTAGCCTAAATTTTTATCTAAATTTTGGTATCACTTTAATTCAATCCAACTTTTATTACTTTATTTATCAAAATTCCATCGAATATTCAAAAAGTTTCTGATATTTTTAACTTCTAATAGTTTTCATTTAAAAATAAGCAACAATTATTTATGAAATCAATGACATTCCTTCACTTTATATCTTATTTTAAATTTTTCCATGCCAAAAGCATCTTAGATCATACAGTTTGTATATAAATTACTGAAGGTGGACACCTCCTCGAATGCATTGAATTTTGTTGTTTTTGGCAAAATTATATTACTTTTTTGTTGAGTTAGATGTGATTTAGCTTGCATGTTGTCAATATTCTCCCTAAAAAGCAACTTATGTTTCATGTTAATAACAAAGTTTTCCATGATTTTCTTCGATAGTTTCAGAATAGGTATTAAAATTGAAATTACTTCGATTTATCTCCTTTTAAAATTCAATTATTGTAAAGCGAATTCTCCCTTTCAGTTCTCTCTTAATTTCTCGAAATAATTTCTGATTTCGACCAAAGAAGTTTCAATCGACTAGTTGATGTGTATTCCGAATTTTTGCTTCAAAATTTTTAGCTCCAGCGAACTGTTAGCTGGAGTTAGTTACGTACTTTCAGAAATCTGAAAAACTTTCACTATATAAGGGGTGGGCTATTTGAAATATGTATTTTTGATGGGCTATAAATGAAAAATTAATGAACATGCTTTCAAAAATATGGATTTATTAGAAAGGTTGAACCTTGACATTTACGAACGAAAAACAATGTCATTCAAATAACCGCCACTACTGGCTAGAGTACTCCCTCCTATCAACCCAATTTTTCAGTATATTATCGATTGTCTCATGAATGGCAACTTCGATTTCATGTTTCAAGTCATGAATCGTTTCTGAATGGTTAGCGTAACACTTACCGTTACCGGATACTCACAAAAAATAGTCCTCCGAGGTGAAAATTCAAAAATAAGCTATTATACGTATTTCGTGATTATTATCAATCGTCAGATAGCTTCAGCATTTAATTATTCATATTATATCATCATTTGGTGAACAACACCAGACGCCCATTGAAATAAATTAAGAGTATTTAATTTACTCTACTTTTGTGGAGCAATTTATATACGTGTAACACTTTACGACCATTTTCGGATGCAAATGTTCCAAATACAGACATATTCTCAAGCACGAGAGTGCGAAAAGAAAAAACATCGTATAATTTCTGTTCGTTTCAAGTCTTCGTCCATTATCACTAAACTTTAACAAGTGAAGACAAAATAATACAGACCAGTCCTCCTCTGGTTCTTACTCCCACGGTTTCTCGTTCGGATATGGATTGTTGACCTCACATGAGATTGCCGTTGTGCGTATACTTGAGGAATATGATGCGTTTTTATCGCGATCTCCTCGAATTCAAGAACTGCGAAAAAACTCTTAATAACCAGTGTCTTTATGGGCAGGCGAAGCAATTGGCGCCTCCAGGTGATAAGGGCCAGGAACTATTTAATCGCACCTATTACATCAAGACTGTAGGAGGCGTCTGCAGAGATCTCATCTCATTCAATGGTCTGCGGTTGAGCGTGGTTTATTGCCTTCCTATTCGATTTCGGATTCATAAGTAGTCCAGTAGAATAGTTTTTTGTTGGTTCAATATAATCTGATAAAAATACCGGACATATTTCAAACGGGATAATAAGTTGAAGGAAATATATATATATATATATATATATTTATATATATATATATATATATATTTATATATATATATATTTATATATATATATATATATTTATATATATATATATATATATATATATATATATATATATATATATATATATATATATATATTGTTATGGAATTATAGTAATAAAATTTTAGTATGAATACTAATTAGATCACCCTTGTATGTAAGTGATGTATTCTATGTTTCCGGCTAGCTCTTAAGATTATAATTTTGAATTTTTAAATTATAATATTATCAAATTTGATTTAATATTTGAGGGAGGGTTCAATTTGAATTTTCTAAAAGATTGAATTTTTAAATTATATTTTATGAAAGTAATTTGAAATATTATAATCAGTGATCGATAACCTAAATTCTAATTCTATGTTAACCTAACCTTATCTAAATATCCTAACGTAATTCTAATGTAAACAGTGATTATTATTTCTAAAGTTCTTTGTGGAAAAGATTAACAGGATTGAATTTTTAATACCTTTGGTAAGTTTGTTCTTCAATTTATGATTGTTCCTTTTTACTGTCCCTTCTACGTTTCAGGAATAACACTGGTTTCGTTGGAAACAACACTTCTAGAATGTTCTGAAATTCACAGGCTTCTTTGTTGATTTTCTTCAATATATCCAATTCGTTTGAAACTTGATTTCTATGTGGGATTTTTCCATTCACATTCAGGTAATGTATTTTCTGGATTCAATTTCCATTCACAATAACCAAATAATCTTCTTTTTTCAGATGATGATACTTTTTTGGCACTTTTTAAATTATGGACCGACAAGGATTCTACTCTGCATATAATTGGAGACTGCCGACTTTTTCTGTGTCTGCCCTATTTATAGTTTTCAAGAAAAGTTGAATTTCAAAGCTTACTAGCTTCTGTCAAAATTATATAAAAATGATGCTTTTGATGATTTTACAAAATTCACAATATTTCCTGGTTTGAAATTACTTTTGATTGTACTTTACATTTTGATGTATGTTTCATGTTAAACAGAACAGTGAAAGTCTTGCTTTTCGTTCGTAAAGTATTTCAAGTGTCAAAATTTAACAAATTTTAACTTCTAATGCTTATAACTTATAAAATACTTAATATTACTTATGAAATTGATTGAATTTCTTTAGCTTAGAAGCTATTACAATACTATTGATGCCTAAACATTTTCAAGGATATCTCTTTCATTAATCATTTGGAAATATCTGACGTAGATGCTATCTCTCATTGAATTAAGTGAATTTTGATCAAATGTGTCCTATTTACATCATTCTGGTGAGTTATATTTAATTTAGCTTGTTCTTTGTCAACAATTTCACTAAAGTTTATATGTGATTCATTTTAATAACAAATCTTTTCAACAAATTCTTCATCAATTTCAAATTGGATATCTAAATTCAAATTACTTCTATTTATTGCAACTTTGGCTGGTTTTATATTGAATAATTGTGAATTGAAATCTCCCTGTGAATTTTATTTATAAACTGTCAACAAGATTACTGTTTTTTGATTACCGTTTAAAGAATTTTAATTTGAGTAGTCGTTATGTATCCTGAATATGCTTTTTCTTCATAATTTTAGCTTGTGAGTGTTTTTACGAATTGAATTATTAATATTTCTGTCAGAATGGATATTATTTAATTAAATTTTGCTCTAGTTATACTCCAACGAGTCAACTTATATACAAAGGTGAGTCTTTTCCTTAATATATTTATGTAATTATTTATTTTAACTGTAAATACCATGACAATATATATATACATACTGTCAAGAAAGTACCGGGAATTATCGATTTAAATCTGGCGGGGCAATGAGGCAGGTAAAAAATTTTTTCCTAGGTTGGTACCACTGTCCTTAATTACTATGCCAAGCTTGAGCGGGATCTGTCAACTAGTGTGTTTGCAACAGCTGATTAAGTCAGTCGATGTCAGAGTGCCGATTTTTACTATTACGTTGAGCAAAGAATTTGTTCAAAGTTTTGTGTTGCAAATGAATTTTCGTGTGCCGATGCATTGAAAATGTTGCAAAAGGCCTTTGGTGATAATGCTCTATCGAAAACTCGTGCATATCAGTGGTACAGAGCCTTCAATCGAAGATAACGTCGATCGAAGATAACGTCGATAAAATTAAGGAAAGGGTGCTGTAAAACCGTCGTACCAGCTTGAGAGAGATAGCACATGATCTTAAGATATCCCACGAGTCCGCACGTACGATTTTGATTGATATTTTGGGCATGAGAAAGGTGGCCGCACGACACGTACCGAAAGACCTGAATTTTCTTCAAAAACGTCATCGCGAATAGGTTGCTTCAGACATGCTGGATCGCTGTAATTCCGATTCTACATTCATGGAACGCATTATAACTGGTGATGAGACCTGGGTCTAAGAGTACGATATGCAAACAAGCCAGCAATCATCGGAATGGGTGGCAAAAAATGAGCCGAAACCGGAAAAACCACGCCAAAGCCGCTCGAAAATGAAGGTGATGCTCATTGTTTTCTTCGATATCCGTGGCGTGGTGCACTACGAATTCGTTCCAGAGGGTCAGACGGTAAACAAGGAGTATTACCTAGGCGTTATGAAACGTTTGCGTGAGCGTATCCGTAAGAAGCGGCCAAATTTTTGGACGAACAACTCATGGATTTTGCATAACGATAACGCGCCTTCTCACCGAGCTACGATTGTGACTGACTTTCTCGCCAAAAACTCAACAAACGTGCTTCAGCAACCACCGTATTCGCAGGATTTGGCTCCCTGCGACTTTTTCCTCTTCCCAAAACTAAAATTGCCCCTTCGTGGCACCCGTTTTGAGTCGATTGAAGCCATAAAACAAAATTCGGCGCGAGAGCTAAAGTCCATCTCGGAAAGCGCCTATAAAAAATGTTTCGATAATTGGAAGTGCCATTGGCATAGATGTATTGGAGCAAATGGAGCCTATTTTGAAGGCGACCCAATAAATTTTGACGATTAAATGTAAAAATGTTGTTTTAATTGAAAATTCCCGGTACTTTCTTGACAGAGTAGTATATATTTGGGTGGCCCAAAAAAACCAAATTTTTTTTTTCGAGTCTTGTACCAAAATATGTAAGTTTATAGTGTTTTAAGAGTCCCCTCCAAACGACAAGTCAAAAAAAATTTTTTTAAGCGTCACTCCAAGTTTTTGGAAATTTCCAAAATCGTTAAAAATCGATTTTTTTTAAAATTATTTTCCTCATTATTTTGTTTTTTTCTACAAGAAAAATGATAAAGATCCTGAAAATCTCTAGTCGAAATTTTAATATTTAAAGGTCGCTCCAAATTTTTCAAGGTTTCCAAGACAAGTATTATATTTTACATCTTTTCGAGCTACTTCTGAATATGAATATCAACGAAATTGATATTTTTTTTCTTGCATTTGACATACCAAAGAATGGAATTAAAGCACGAGAAACAAAAAAAAATTAAATAATTTTTTTTTACGATTATAGTGTTATTGTCAAAAAATCATAATTTTTTTACGATTATAGTGTTATTGTCAAAAAATCATAATTTTTTTAACTCTTTAAATTTATTTATTTTTCCAAAATAAACATTTTAATTAAATTTTTATGACTTTTTATAACATATTCATAAACTCTACACACAAAAATAGTCAATTATTATTGTGTTCAAAGTTGATAAAAATTTAATCAAAATGTTTATTTTTGAAAAATAAATATATTTAAAGAATTAAAAAAATTATGATTTTTTGACAATTACACCATAATCGTAAAAAAAATTTATTGAATTTTTTTTTGTTTCGCGTGCTTTAATTCCATTCTTTGGTATGTCAAATGCAAGAAAAAAAATATCAAGTTCGTTGATATTCATATTCAGAAGTAGCTCGAAAAGATATAAAGTAATGTGTGGATAGCTCAGCGGGAGAGCATCGGACTCGTGACCGGGAGGTCCAGGTTCGAGTCCTGTTCAGGTAGAAAAGAAATTTTCTAGTTGGACGGGTATCTGCCACCATTTCACTGTTGGGTCAAAAATTAACAGTGCTGTGACCTAAAGTGGCGCAAGATCGCAGTAACAAAGCCTACACAGAACACAACTGAACTCCTAACTCGCACAAGCTGAAAAAGCTTCTGAGGGATCTTCACAGAAGATCTAGGAGTATCAGGATAATAATAATAATAATAAATAATAATAATAATACTTGTCTTGGAAACCTTGAAAAATTTGGAGCGACCTTTAAATATTAAAATTTCGACTTGAGATTTTCAGGATCTTTATCATTTTTCTTGTAGAAAAAAACAAAATAATGAGGAAAATGATTAAAAAAAAAATCGATTTTTAACGATTTTGGAAATTTTCAAAAATTGGAGTGACGCTTAAAAAATTTTTTTTGACTTGTCGTTTGGAGGGGACTCTTAAAACATTAAAAACTTACATATTTTGGTACGAGACTAGAAAAAAAAATTGGTTTTTTTTTGGGTAGAAGTAGCTCGAAAAGATATAAAGTACTTGTCTTGGAAACCTTGAAAAATTTGGAGCGACCTTTAAATATTAAAATTTCGACTTGAGATTTGAAGGATCTTTATCATTTTTCTTGTAGGAAAAATAAAATAATGAGAAAAATAATTAAAAAAAAAGAAATCGATTTTTGACGATTTTGGAAATTATTAAAAATTTGGAGTCACCTTTAAAAAAATTTTTTTTGACTTGTCGTTTGGAGGGGACTCTCAAAATATTATAAACTACCATATTTTGGTACGAGACTCGAAAAAAAAAATTTCGTTTTTTTTGAGCCACCCTAATATATATATATATATATATATATATTGGTTGTGAATTCTTCCATAAGTGTGTGAAAGTTATAATAAATGTCAATATAGAAAAACATACGTTTTTGTTGAATAGTAATCTGTTGGCGATCAATTTCGGCACTAAGCCATCATCAGGCCAGCTGAAATAAACATATAAAAAAATAAAAATAAAAATAAAAATGTACACTTTATAGTAAAAACACAGATAATCATTGCTAGAAATATTTTGGGTGGTATTTTTTTGTAATTTATTTATTGTTGTTATTTTGTTATTCATTATTAAATTAAAATTGTGTCATTCGGACTCTCCGTCAGCAGTAAATTATAATATTGTCAAAAATATTAAAAATATACACATATCAGACAGGTGTATATTAGGGTGGGTCAAAAAAATCGAATAATTTATTTTTGACTTTATACTCTGAAAAATAGGTTCGTAGACACCTAAAAAGAATTATCTCCAAGTATGAGCTCTTAATTATAACGGGAAGGTCCTCCGCTTTGCGGGTTTCTATTTTTTTTGAATAATCAGATAAAAAAATTTATATCTCGCTTCCAACTGCTTGGAAAAATATTCCGTGGCATAGACTTTGTAAGAAATTGAATGCTTTACAAAAAAGGTCTCTTATGATTTTTTCAAAAACTCAACCGATTAAAAGATATTCATAGTTGAAGTTTGGCTATTTTAAGGAAAATATTCGTTTTTATTATAAATTTTATAAGTCGATGAAAAAAAATTATTTCGAATTGCGGAACTCTCGAAAACAGTAAACAATGGCAAAAACATATAAATAAGATATGAAAGAGGAGGGAACAGATAACAATATGCGCATATGATGGATACTATTCAAACAACGCGAAATATGAACAAAAACTAAAACAGTTATTACGTGAGCGTTCCTAGGAATTTAAAAAGGTTTCTATCTGGAAATTCTGAGATTTCATTCAATAAGTGTTCGCTCTGTTTGTTTTTGAGAATTTCATATTGTTCAAGGAGTAATAGTCTCCGATAGTTATCTTCTCTATGCAGGATTCTTAAATTTCCTATTGTGGTCTTATGATTCTGTTCCATCAAATGATTTCCCAACGCTGAATTTGGTCGATTTTTTACGTGTTCATTGAATCTTTTATTTACTGAACGGGTGGTCATGCCTATATAAAAGGAAGGGCAGTCAGCACAAGTTATTTTATATATGCCACTATATTGAACGTTACTCATTTTCTTCTTGTTATTAATCAAGATGCTTTCTAGGGTCTGATGTCGTTTGTTAATTAATGTGTAGTCATGTTTTCTGAGAGTTGCATTGATTTTTTCATTAAATCCTTCATAAAATGGTAGCGAAATGTATCGTTGATTGATGATCGGTGTGGGTGTATTTCATCATTGCCACAGATCGATGAAAAAACTCTTTTTTTCCGTTTAAACAACTCCAAACAGCGTAAATTATCGACTCGTTGTTTTTAGTCCATTCTTAGCAAACGTCTTTGATCCACCTCGAAACCAGTTTTTCCATAGACAAATTTTCATGCAAAATAAAGCCTACAAGTTCCCTGGATATCTTAAGAGTCAACTAGCGCCTTCCTATGCACTTTACGATTTGCTAAAGCGATTTTATGGAATTTTTTCCTAAAAGGTTCAAGGTTTTAGTTTTTTTCGTTCGAAAGTAAGCGTGTTTTACGGAGGGTCGGACATAATTAACATTGATAATAAGGAATATGAGCTATGGTAAAGGAAAGTTCTAGAAATCGAGACAGTGTAACATACAACTGTATAACAATTCTATACTCGAACAAACTCGACAAGGTTTTGTAGATCACAGAGGCAAATTGCAGACATGCGCACCTTTCAAACTGATTGGTTTTCTTCAGAGCAATGTATGGTAGTGACTCCAACGTGAAAATATCGAGAATACATTTATTTACTTGAATTCACACGCAAAGGTATATGTTGTATGTATTTTACATACCCTAGATGGCGTTAGTGTATTAGTAATATCTTAGAGTCTCTGTATATGTATTTTGCATATTCTAGATGGCGCTGGTGTACTAGTAATATCTTTGGAGTCTGAAATCTGCCTCTGTGATCTACAAAACCTTGTCGAGTTTGTTCGAGTATAGAATTGTTATACAGTTAATTACTTCTGACTTCATATTCTTCATTAGTGAGTCCAACCCAGTCCAACTAAAAATTACAAATAGTTGGGTGTAAAGATAGAGTTTCCTGGAACTAGTGCTAAAAAAAAACAGTGTCCTGATAAAGGAAGTCTGATAAAAAAATTCAACACAATCATATGATGCATTAAAACACCTGTCTTCACTTATGTTTTCAAATGAATTTCAAAATTAACATATAGGTCATAAAAAAGAAATAAAAGATCAAAGGAATAAGATCACATTATTTTACCATATGCATGAGAACAGAAAAAAATCAAATTTAACAGGATGTAACGAAGCTGAAAATAATAAATGCTCAATTTGTTTTAATGTGTAATCAATACAGAAAATCATATGAATAAAATCGTAATTGCAAGTATTAAAGTGAAAAATATTAGCCAATATCAATGCGAAACTTGCCGCCTCATTATTAGACGTAATTCTTACAACTATAAACTTTAAATATTCCACGATTTTCATGCATTAACACTTCAATCAATTGAAATAATGCAAACTTATCGTTTGAATTCTCAGTAGGAAAAGAAGGAATTTTCAAACATTTCATCTCAAATAGTATTCAACCTTCTTGAAGTTTTCGACAAATTCAAACTTTTTTGACTTCCATTTCAACATTAAATTTTTTCTCTAGGCAAATGTGTATGTTCAGTGAATTAATTATAAAAATCAGTCATGTCTTGTTGTAATACCTGTATACATGAATAGTTGCAAAAAATGTAGGGGGTCATTCCTTGTCAAAAAAAGGGTGGATATTTCACATAAACTTTATTTATTTGAGCCCTCCTTGCTTAGTTACAGCCCTCTAAAGGTGGCGCCAGAAAAACAGTTTTTACTTTTCTCATGAAAATCAAAAAACTGACAAAAATAAAATTAAGCAGATATTTTATGCGTGCCAGAAGGCACTCAAAAATTTTTTTGGTGGAGTTCCTCTATGATTGAAAGGGGTGGATAAGCCACCCCTAAACCTTATTTCGCAAGATACTTTTTTCCATATTCCTATTTTACAATGAAAACATTTATTTTGGATAGCTTGATCCATTCTTAACAAATAGGGTTTCTTGTAATTTCTTGCTAAATTCAAGGTTTTTGAGAAAAAAAATATTTATCAACATGATAGTGTGAGTCGTAGAGGCTGAAATTATTTCCGAACTAGAATTTATCTAGTAAGCGGATGTCATTTTGTTATGACAACTGACTAGTTATGATTAACTTTAATTCAGTCATAATTATTTTTTGATCTGGCTTATCATTTCGAGATTTTTGTCACATACATCTTTAGAGGGTTGTAACTTAGCAGGGGGGGCTTAAAAAAATAAAGTTTATATTTATTTTTTTTGACAAGAAATCACCACCTGAAATTTTTCGCAACTATTCATATACACCCCATATAATCCTTCATATTATTTGATTGGATTGATAACATCATAAACAATTGGATTACGTTTCATAACTAGTAACAGGTATATAGCTATCTAGGAGCTCTCACCTTGAAATTTCAATAATTCTTCTTTATTATTACCTTAGAACCTAAAATAAGCAGAACAGGAATTTTACCAAAATATCACGTACGAAGAGTTTAAATTTATAGAGAGCAAGGAAGATAAGGTCGTAATTGACTAAAGGCAGTCATAAATCATGGTTATTACAACCATAATTTTTTGTTTCCTCTAGTCAAGTTTTCGTACAGGTAAAGCACCTGTAGATAAGAGATTTTTACTTAACGTTCGATGCATTCTTCTTGAAGTAACAATTACTGAAGTTCTTTGAAATATCCAGTGTGGAAACTACTTATGCAACAAAATTCTTTGTGTCTTGATGCTAGGAAATGTTAAAAAACACTGGGACAAGTCAACTTTCAAATTCAGAGGCTGTCTTTTCAAGCATAAATTTAAATATATAGAGTCATTCGCGTAAGTCCAGCATAGTCCGTCCTCTTTATTTTAAATGGTATATTTTTATATTTTTAAAACTCCTTAATAACCCGATTGCAACCAACTATACCATTATTATAAATAATACAGGGTGAAATAATTAAATTAATAATTTTTCACGGGTTAAATAATGGTATTTTTTAAATTACCTACATACGACTTATGAAATTTCTGAACTAACTATGAATTGAATTGTAAAAATTTTTCAAATCAGTTCTCGATACGCTCATGGATCTTGGTTTTGTTAACATTTTTTGTTATGAATACCTGAAAGAAAATCTGCAAATAATGTGAATTATTATCAGTAAAATGTTGCGGTGTTGAGATTTATATTGAAATATAAATTATTTTTCGATTCTTCAAAACTCTTGAATTCTTGAGTTTAGGCGGTTCAACTGTCTGTTCAACATTACCTTTTGACGGCAAGTTTAATATTAAATTATTTCGTGAATAGTCAACCGATTTTGAAAATTACTTTCAAACTAACCAACACTCGACATCTCTTTTCTATTCAAAAAAATGTTGGGTGTTGATGCCTCCCTCATGGGGGTGGGTTTTTGGCAACAAACTCATGATGGAAATTCTTCCCTCCTCAAAACAGAAGTTGACCTGTTTTTTTTAAATCTCCGAAAATTCTTCGTTTCTGTGTTCTGGGAGAGTCAAATTTTAAACATTTTTCAATATAATTTATTGAAATTCAAATTTGTAGGAGGTTAACAGAATAAATCTGTATGATATTTAAAATTTTTTAAATTATCAATTAAATCTACTGAATAAATACTTGATGGGATAAAATTTCTTTTCGGTCATTGTTTTATTAAAACCAAAGCCCTTTCCAAAAATGCAAAACATAACCTCAAGAACTTCTTCAAAAACAACTTGCTGAAAATAAGTTCATTCAAAAAAAATATATATATTTTTCGTATTCTTTTACTCCCTTGGGTTATGTGTGATGAGTGTTTAGTATATGCCTACTAAATTCACACAGTGTGTTCTTTGACATTTATTTAATTTAATTCTAAAAGTTTTTGAATGAAAATTTTTTGAAATTAAAATTTGTAGGAGGTTAACAGAATAAATCTTTATGATATTTAAAATTTTTTAAATAATCCTTCTATCAAGTAAAAAAACTTATTATTATGAGCTAATATTTTATATTTTCTTTTGATTCTTTTTCAATTGAGTGCAGCACATATTGTTGATATTTCTATATGTCTAGAAAAAGAAAAGGGTGTATCTAAAATATTGTATTCAATTTAATTTTGGAAAATTTTTAAGTGCCAGCAGAACTGTTCTAAAATGATAAGATGCGGTTTTTTACTTGATAGAGGGATAATTAACTTTGAATATCAAAACAGATTTAATCTGTCAGTCTTCTATAATTTTAATTTTAAAAAAAATTTTCAAAAACTACATTTATAATATAAATTCAATTAAAAATAAATTTGTTATCTTACCAAACAATTTCTGAAAACTGTGAATGCAATTAAAACTAGTACATCTAATATCCAAGGTAATCTTTTTTTTCTTATTTTATATATAATATAAAATTATATTAGGTTTTTTAATAATGAAATTTATTATACAGTTTCCAGTGGTTTAATGAAGGCCATAAAATGCCTTACAAACTTTGTGTCATTTCAGTGTTTAGAATAAAACATAGATTACCTTGGATATTAGATGTACCTACCTAGTTTTAATTGCATTCACAGTTTCCAGAAATTGTTTGGTAAGATTACAAGTTTATTTTTAATTGAATTTATATTATAAATGTAAAGTTGAACTGACCTTATCTGAATTCTAATTATTTTTGAGGATGTGCTGCATATTTTTGAGAGTTTTTGAAGTGACTTATTCAAATATTTAAACATATTAAATATTTCAAATAAATCAGTTTTGGAGAAGTTCTTAAAATTATGTTGTATATTTTTGAAAAAGATTTAGTTTTCATAAACATAAGATCAGAAACTAAACATGTTGTCAAATGTTTGTCAAAGGCAAAACATACTTACCACGGCCTTTCTGACGAGTTCTGACGAGTATGTTTGGAACGAAACATTCGATATTACTTATTTTTAATTTTAATTAGTAATTTATTTTTGTAGGGTTTTTTATTCCATTTGATATTGTATAGTGAATTTTGATTTTTATACGTCTATTAAATATAAGCAGTGCTTATTATTAGACATTAATTTAATTCTAAAAGTAAAAAAATTTTTTTTTTAAATTAAAATTGTAGAAGACTAACAGATTAAATCTGTTGTGATATTCAAAGAACTGTTCTAGTAAATATTTTAAATATTTGGGAAAAACCCAATATTCAAATAATTTTAAACTTAAATTTTTAGGGTATTAGACTGGGTGTTGTAAGTAGATACCATTATATCATGGACATTCCAGAGTGTTCCCTATTCAACAAAAATTCTGAGAATATTAGTGAATCATAGGTCTTCCGGTTCAACACCATTGACTGATCACTTAGAATGAATCTTTTTCCTTACGGTACCCAAAACATACTCAAAAGTAATTGGTCTCGTTTACCGCCCCTTCGAAAAAGGTGTGAAGCCATTATTTGTTAAATGATATTTTTCACCCATTCTTTCTTTCAGGTGCATCTGCGGCGCCTACAGACGTTTTTATGTTCACAATAAAATGAAAATATTTGTTAGAAAGACCTGACTTGTTGAATCGGAACAAATTTACAATCTCTTCCGACAAACGAGTGTGTGTTCGAATTTTACGACTTCATACAATTCAGTTTATGGGGGTACATATTTGAAGTCCCAAGCATTCAGATTTTACGTGATTTTAGATCAGTTGATCAGAATGTAGGACGTTTGAAGTTTTATGAATTTATTAGGAACTTTGTCGCATAGGATTTTTGAGCTCATAATTTCCTTCAAGTTTCTGCAGTTGCAATGAAAAAATTATCCCAAAATATTGCTATGGATCTGTGGACGAAGAGTTCATGATGAAATTAAACTGTATTCGATTATCTAAGGGGTGGGAGATTTAAAACTTGCATTTTAACCGGTTATAAATAAAAAACGAATGAATATTTTATTATGAGTTTATAAGAAAAGGTTGAACCTGGACATTCACGAAAAAAAAACAACATTAAAAAAATATATCCACAAAATTTTTGTGGAAATAAATTACTGTCGCATATATATTTTTTTAATTAAAATGAGTTTCCACCAAGTTAAGATCGAATCAATCAAATATTCAAAAAACAATATCATTCAAAAGACGCTCACCCAATTTTTCAGTACATTGTCGATTGTTCGGGGCTCAATATCATGAATGGCAACTTCGATTTCATGCTTCAAGGCATCATACTCAGAATTGTACATGTCGGCATGTGAGCATAGCTCTGAACAGACATTTATGTGCCATTGTCATCATTGCTGTCCAAAGTTTATGCTCGAGTTTTGTTACTCCAGCAGACTCCCGAAGCTGTAAAAGAAAGAAAAGGGTATCTGCTTCATTACAACTGAGGAGGAACCAGCAGGCATCCCACCCTCCAAAAAGGATCTCCGTGTCGATCCCAGCACTCTGCTGCTTGAGCAAAGTGTCCCTAATTGGTGGTTATGAAAGACCGAAGCACAGAAACAACACAAATAACAGCTTTACAGCAAGAATCCCCATCCCAAAAAGGACCACTGTTGCTGTTCGACTGTTAAAGCGATACCCCGAACCATCGCAGAGGAGTGGCTTAAGGATCCAAAAATGGGGGGCTAGCAGAGGGCGAGTCTTCCCAGATAGGAAGCGTCCTAAGTCTACCCTTATCCTTTAGCCATCACGCACCGTTCCTAGGCCAAGAATGAGAGAGCAACAGAAAATCCGCTAACTTAAAGAACCGAAAGTTCCTTTGTTCCTCCTGAAGCGCAGACCATTCAAGGGCTGAAAGGGGGGTGGCATAGAGTTGGTGGCGAGTAAAGAGCGAATTCACCTGGGTTGAAATGTCGTAAAACTTCCCTTTTCCTCCAGTTAATCATTTCCGACCCCGCTGCGGATAAGTGACGAAGGTTGGAAAGCCCGTGTCGACATTCAGCGGGGTTTCGTCTTCGCATGTGAGGTGAGAGGATTGCTCCTAGTTTGCATAATGAGACAGGAGAAAACGACAGGTCCAACCGCGATTATCTGCCCATATGGACCTCCCAGAATAGCATGACTCTGCCATCTATTAAGTGCCACAACTACTCCGTACGATTCCAAGCTTTGTTTAAGGATGAGTAATGGTTGTTGGACAACATGGACATGGACAACATGGAATGGTATGCAATAAAGAAATAGAAAGAAAGGAAAATAGGAATAGGAAGTCTCTGCTTTAGGCATCATGATTTAATCCTCCATTTCACCGGGATGAAACTAGCATCTTAGTCATGACAAGCACCTCCACCACGTCAAGGTACAGAGACAATTGCGGGGCGGTTTCAAGGCATAATCGTGAATTCTACCGGTTAGGTTATAGGCATGTGAGCATGGCTACTCAGCACCAGGTGACTACTCAGCAGTCTCCACAATCTGTCTAGGAAGCAGATAGTTTGATAAGCATACGCCTTATCATCCCGCATTAGCGAGAACCACTCCGAAGAGTTGAACACACTAAGCTTCCAGTTTCGGCTTCAGTCCGAAAACGTACACCGTGACTGGTAGCAGCGAAGCACTATCTAACCTCTACTGGCTCAGCAGTTTCAGTACCCGAGTTGTTTTGTGACACAACTCACATGCCGAAGGGGCTTCTTATCCACCCAGCGGACGCAGTTCCATGAACCAAGATAATCTCAAGATTGATACCTCAATTTATCTTGGTACGAGCACCATAAATCTGGTCTGTACGTCAAGACCCACGAACCCTTGTGAAGTCTTTCAATTGATCCTGACTTCAAGCACCAACGGTCTAACTGTATCGTCGAGATCGATCCTGGTTCAGGACGACGCCGGTCGAATCTCCAAATCCCGCTAAACCCTGAAGCATTTGTCAAGATATCCTGAACATGAGTTTCTGCGAACAGATAAATGCAATCACCCTTCTAGTCCAGCATGCGGACTTTCAACCACTGCGCCTTCGAGTCCAACACCAATTGGGTGGTCAGGTCGTACGAATACGAGGGTCTCCACCCTCCCGAGATAACGCAGCTACATAAGGCACTCGGCCATTGGACAAAAAAATCCGGAGATTTACTGCAATTGAAAAGTTGAAAAGAGAAAATTGATGGAGTATTTGGAGATTCTTTCAATCAAAAATGTCATTAAGAAAAGGGAGAATTTAACAAATTCCCAAAATTTCTTTAGGAGCGCCTCTATACTGGATGCTGTTATTTCCATGCGCCATAAATATAATAAAAGAACCTTTTCAATTTTAAGTTAAGTTACTTTTTGTACTCCTTTAAAGATGTTCGAAAGACCGAAACACGTGTTCTGAATAAACTGTGAAACATAAAAACTGTGAATTTTTTTTCAAATAAAATTGTTAAAACAATTTTCTGAATAACAGTTAAGTAAGTGTTGACAGACTCGAATTAACCACTACTTCAAAATGCAAACTATAGATGGCCCATCCTCTATTTGTGACAAATAAACATTATAATTTTTTTAACAATAGTCTAGGTTTATTTTCTGAAGTCATCAGATTGAATAATCCAAATGACTCAGAAGCAAGTTTCACGATAAACTCTTCGTTCTTATGGAATGATGTCTATTTGACACTTTAAACCTTAAACTGGCTGGAAGACGTGCACAGAATGAGTTTCTCGCGACCTCATGAAAATTAATGTATGCTGTACTCTATTAGACATAACATGGAGATCTTTTATTCTCCTATGATTTGAAAATTTCTGCAGCTGCACTTTTTTCAATGTCCCTAACACGTGTGTTGTTGTGGTTAGTCCAATGTCGACATGTTTCGTCTTCAGGAATAAACTGCACATGGAAAATTGCGTCTATACTTACAGTAAGATCAAGAGAATTCAAAAAGTACCTTGCATCGCAATTCTTTCCCGATTCGTCTCCTTTTAAGGGATAATCATTAATATTTTTCATTCTCTTCTCTGAATTTATGCGAAACCCCACACCATAAATTCCCATCCGGTCGTTTGTTGCCCGATTCACAATATCAAATTTCTACATTTTATTTTTGCTCAAACATCGGATGTATAAATTATACGGAATGTTGCTTTTTTTCTCCATTCATTCCCGATGCAAACACCTTCACGTATGCGCCGAGATCAAAACTGATTGGGGCTCACGCCTCTCCTCATTCACTAACAGAAATTGCTTTCGCCAAGTTGGCATGGAAATAATGGATGTATGAATCGGTAATGTTCAAGTTGAATATCTGGTTTTAAATCTGGGAATTGCCAATTATGGGCAAGATCCAGTGATCGTGATTTGCAATTGAGATCATACGGAGAGCGTAGTTTCATTCTTGGTTATGGATATTGGAGTTTTTCTTGTTCTTTCCTCTTAGTTATTCCCACAGGAACTTATTTATTTAGCTTTAGACGGCCACTTCTACTGCGGAAGGTTTATAATTTCAATCAATAGGATTTTCGGAAAATCTTTCAAAAATGATGACGTTTTTTTATAAAAGAAATATATAAATCATTTATTTGTCCCTTCAGACATTGAAAAATTGTATGAGAAATGTCATAAAAAGGTACTTTAAATAAAGTTAATCATCAATTATAGCAATCAAGAATTCATTAATATAATAATAAGTCTTATTCAATAATAAATCCTTCACACTTCCCTTGAATTGTCTAAGTTTCAGAGGTGGTTTATGTGGTGACAAATGATTAAATAGTTTTATACCCTGATATCTGGGCGAGATTTCGAATTTTTTTGATTTATGGCTAGGTATAAACAATATTCCCCCACTTCTAGTATGGTTTATGAAAGCTAGACAATTTTGTGATGTTATTCTCTCCCTAACTTATATATAAAGGGTCTTTCAATGGGAACGCCCCATTTTTAAATTGATATTACTCACGCATGGCAGCCACTGTTTATTTGTGACATTGACAGTTGTATTTGTCAATGTCTACCATTTAATCATGGAAAGGTACACACTCCAACAACGTTTTCAAATAAGCCAAATTCATTATGTAAAATCGCGATCTGTTACTATAACTTTAAGTGCTTTTATTCCAATTTTTCATTATAATAGTCCGGATAAAAGAACAGTTGAACGTTTAATGAAGAAGTTTGAAACAAATTTTAGACTTCATGATGTTACAGTGCCAGTGAGACGAAGAAATGGAAGAAGTGAAAAGAATATTGCTGCCGTACGTGTTCGTGAAGATCAAAATTTATCGATTTTTCGACGTTCACAAGAGCTAGGCGTCTCCCAGACGCCTTTGTGACGAATTTTACGAAAAGACCTTGGTTTACATCCATACAAAATTGTTCTCACCCAAGAGCTCAAACTAACATCATTTAAAGCGTAATGTATTTGGTAATTCGATTATTTCAAGAAATGGACCGATAAATTATCCGCCTCGTTCCAGCGATTTGATTTCATTGGACTTTTTTCTTTGGGGTTACATGAAGTCATTGGCTTACAGCAATCATCCAGCAAAATCAGATCAATATTGAACGAGTATTCGCTAACATACGACCTGATTTGTGTCAGAGAGCCATGAAAAATTAGGTTCAACGACTTCATTCTTGCCAGCGTTTCCGGGGTAGACATTTAAATGATGTTTTGTTGCATAAGTGATGGAATTCATTTTACTTTATAATGAAATAAAAATTTCAATAATTTTCAAATGAATAATGTGTTTTATTTACAAAACAAAATGGGGCGCTGTTAATTAAAGGCCCTCTATAAGGGATAAAATGAATGGAATAAGCTGTTGATCTTTCGACCATCTTTAAAGGAGTACAAAAAATATAATAACTAAACTTAAAATTTAAAAAAGGTTCTTTTATTAAACATTGGACATATTTGGGAATTTGTTAAATTCTCCTTTTTCTCAATGGATTTTTTGATTCATAGAATCTCCAAATAGTCCATCTATTTTGCAGAACATTGTATAGAAAATAACCATTTTTTCAATGAGAAAGATGTCACTTTACTATATAATATTAAAAAGGGCAAAATGATGGACTATTTGGATACTTTTTTAATCAAAAAAGGCATTGAGAAAAAGGAAAATTTAACAAATTCCCAAATACTCTTTCGGAACACCCCTATATTGGATGTTGTTATTTCCATGTGCCATAAAAATGCACAGATGATTCAGATAATCAATATTCATATCACCTCACAAAATGATTCTATCAACTGAATTAGTACAATGATTGAGAGTATGTGACAAACCTTTGAAGATGGTCGAAAGACTGAAACACGTGTCTGGATTCTGAATAAAGTGTGAAATATAAAAACTGTGTGAATTTTTCAAATTAAAATATGACAAAACTGGTCTACAGGACGACCTTGGACTTATATCATACATCATGCGTAAGATACCTTTTTGGGTAATAAAAACCCTACCCTACCTGATGAGTCTCCTAAAGAAGGATATTGTATGACAGATGGATATATACTAAGCTGTAATAAATATTGATGTGATATAGCACATGTCTTAAGTCTATTTAAAGCATAAAATGAACTATTCAATTCACTACAGACCAAATCAATATGGTTGGACCATCTCAAATTTTTGTCCAAATAAATTCCAAGAAATTTTGTGTAAGATTTCGATGTGTTAACAGTTTCAGAAAAAGAACACATCGAAAAAAGAATATATTCTGTCTTTTCGATATTAATTACAAGATTATTTGTATGGCACCATTTCACAAAATAATCTAGTACAAAATTGCACAAAATTTGAAGCTTTTCGAAAGAAGAAGCTCTATCATCAAACGACGTATCATCAGCAAACAAAATTATTAGGCACATCTTCGATGATGGAACACCATTTTGCGAGCAATACCCGAATAATTTATTTTTAACCTTATCAGGAAGGAGGTTAATAAACAGTAGGAACAACAGATGGCTAAGAAAGGGTCCCTGTGGTACCCCCAGTTTCAATGTGTACTCAGATGATAGTCTATACTCAAGATAACTCTTCAATTATTACAGATATATATTCCTGAAACCTAGATTATAGCATTTTTCAATAATGAATTTGAAAGAGAGACTGTCAAAGCTCTCGAAAGGTCGAAAAACAATTCAGGGACATTGAATCCGTTATCACGAGATTCATATATTCAGTGAATTGAAGAGCTGCAGTTTGGGTTGAACGGCCAGATCTGAAGCAATGCGACGAATAATATTATATTTATCAATAAATTTAATCATTCTGTTAAGGACTATCCTTTCGAAAACTTTAGGATACGAGTTCAATAGAGAAATCGGCTTCTTATATAGCGTTCTTTAACGAGGTAGGAGATCTACCCTGGATTATTGATAAACTGACATAAATTGAGTGTGCAAAATGTTGAAATATCACTGGACCTATTCATTTCAGAATTTTAGCAGAAACGGAATTTGACGACTAACTTCTATTATTTTTTAGTGACATTTTAGTGTCAGCAACTTCGAACTCAGATACTGGATGAAAGAGAAACATTGAGCCAGGCAGACTGGTACATGTTGTCAAACTGTTGTTATAATAAGAGAGAATTTTTTCTCAGTTACCGTGAAAAATAATTGGCTAAGATTTCGGCCAATTTATCAGCATTATTATAGGATATTCCGGAAATATTGACTTCGATTGTTTCATTTTTCCGTTTCCTCAGTCCAGATAGAGAATTGACCATGTTCTGTTTTTATTGCTATTAAGATCTAGATATTATTGTACTATGGAATTTTTATTTCGTTCCTCTCAACAGTATGTTTTATATTTATTTCGCGTTTTTCTACAGAATGAAGGTACTTCGAATTTTTAGATTTGTATAATCCGTCTAGAATCCGGAATTTATTAATTTTCATAATTTTAATATACTTCTTTTTTGTACCATTCTAAGACAAAAGTAATGTAACAAATAGGTTGTGCATATAGTCGGCTATGGCCTTAGTTGCATGGCAAGAATATTTGTCAAATATTGTTGATTGTCAACAGGTATACAATTTATGAAAAAATATCGCAACTAGAAAAAAGAAAACAAGTAGAATATTTGTACAGAAAAGGTTTTCAAAACGTTAAAAGATTGATGGAATTGACTGAACTGGGAAAAAGTGCTGTATATGAGAAAATAAGGAGGATAAAAAATGGCATGGATATGAGGCATAAACCAGTTTCAGGAAGACCGCGTAAGATTAAAGGAAACAATTTAAACCTATAATGTGTCCTATAATGACACCTTTACAAAAGGAACGAAGGATAGAATTTTGTCAACGTTTTCAAAACAACCTGTTACTATTCAAATTTCCAAATTTCCCCCCAAAATAATGGTTTGGAGAGCAATATCTTAGCGTAGTGCTACCCCTCTCTGTATAGTTGATGGTAGCATTAATAGTGAAAAGTATTGTGGCATGCTAAACGATTTTCTCCTTGAAACGGCGCATGCTTTATATCCAGAGGGGTGGCGTTTTCAGCAGGATAATGCTAGTGCCATACTTCGGTCTATACTCAAACTTGGATACAAGAACACCAAGTGACAACCATTTCATGGCCAGCAGCTCCACCAGATTTTAGTCCCATTGGGAAAAGTTCCGAACTAATGAAGATTGAAGTTGAACGAGCAGCGCCACGAAATAAAAATTATTTAATTCAGTCAGTTTTACAGTCCTGGACTACCATCGCCGAAAATTATGGAGGTAATCTATTTTTGGGTATACCTCGACGTTTAATTAAGTGTTTTCAGTAAAATAGCGGTTCTATAAGTAAATAAGATGAATATTTTGTTATAATTTTCTAATTCAAGAATTAAAAATATATACTAAATAATTACAATTGAGCTTTGTTTTTTCCGGATACATTAAAGACGTACTATACATAGCCAACACAAATTCATGTGTTCACGTTTAGATACTTAAATTATTTAAAGATCCTTCAGTTTAGTCGTTGTTGGTGGTCAATTTTATAAGAAGGCAACATAATTCAAATGCGCTCTCTATGGTGCCAATAAATGACTCAAACATATATCGATATTATGGCTTTCGTAACTACTTTGAAAAATCTGTATTCGATATATGGAGAACAAATTTGTTGATATTAAATTGGCTCATGTTGCTAACTAGTTTTGGTGAAGATTTAACTCAACTTTAAAGTCCATCCGAGTTACTCAAGTATGTTTGAAAAACCTCAACGTATCAGTCTAATGTATAAATGTACCATCTGTAAATATCCTAGTAGGTCTCTGTGAGGTGATTTTCAAACCAAAACATTCAATCAAATCGTCTCATTATTTATATAAGCGATTGCATTACCAAAAAACCAGTTGAATAAATTATTCCTTCTGGGTGTAACAATTCTAATGTCATTGGGTATTTTCTATAATAACCCTATTTTTATAAAAAATTACAATGAAAAACTTTTAACACTTCATGTCGATCACTCCACACTTTATTATTTTGTTATTTTATACTAATCGTAGTAGGCATATAAAATTTCATCCAAACATTGTTTGGTACCCTAGAAATCCTGGTATAGCAAAGACGGATAATGGTCACAGGTGGTCCTTGAAGGGACCTCTTTATGATCTGTTTATGTTCCATTCCGAAAGAATGCCATTCTCGGACAAGAACAGACAGGATGGCGTTAAAATGCAGTAAGGTGTGAAATCCATCATAAATAGGTGACCGTATTGTGTTCCCCGAGGTGGGTGAAAATAGTACTCCATTTCTAGATAAATTTCCATTCACTAAGTTACAATAGACGAAGAATGCATTCAGAACAAACTTGAATGAACCCAACGCAGACTGGCGCCAGCGTATCCACTCTGCATCCCTCTGTCTGGGGTTTTTAGCATGTGGCAAAGAAGTTGTTTTATTGTTGAAATTTATCCGACATTTACATCGGATAAAATCTTCGTGGATTAATTTCGATTGGGATATTTGAAAAATCACCAAAGTGGTTGCTTGAGGTCAGGAGCTTTAGGTAATATAGTCAAATGGATTTTATTGATTGTTCCAAACTTCAAACTATTTATTGATGATTGATCACGAAGTCGAGCGATAATTAAAAAAAAATTATAAATAAAACTCTTTTTCTGATAGTAAAGTTAGGTTTCTTTATCCTCTAGTGAAGTTATGATCCTGATTATCTTAATTATCTTAGATGAAGACAACTCTCAATACTCCAATAACCCCAAATACCTAAAACTCAATCAATAGTGTAGTTGAAGATTTAACAAGTGTCAGTTCAAAAACTTTAAATTTATTTTGGAAAAAAATAAGTTATCCTATTTTTACTAAGGAACCCATCCATTACAATTCATCTATTCTATGTCCTTAGATTTATTAGATTAAAGCCTTCATGAAAACTCAAATTATCCAATATTTATTTATAGGATCACTCAAAGTCCCTGGCATGTTAGACGTTTATAGAAAACGGGACGTAGGATAAAATTGAAAATTTGGTTTATATGGTAACAACTTCTGCTCTATCGATCTAACTCTCTGACAAGGCGAACGAGTTTGCCCAACCAATCATTCTAATCAAAGCTTTAAGGTTTTGGTCATCTCTTCACATATTCGTTCTACATACCCTCAACTCAAAGGCAAACATGCAACGAGAAAATACGTTTTATTCCGTTAGGTGCATTGAAATGTAAAAATTGTTCCATTCGGAAATATATCTTATCAATTTTCATCGGAAATAGTGCATCTTATCAATTTTCAGCAAGAGCACTTTTCATAAGAAATTTCAGGAGTTCTGCATAAGCAGAAATTTTTAAATTATACTTGAAAAATGATCACAATATGTTTTAGTGGAGAGATATAACTTACGATGCTTTTCAGCAACTTCTGGTGTACCTCAGGGCTTCCATTTGGCTCCCTTATTATTTAAAATATATACAAATGAATCACTGAATACTTGAAGATTTGTAAATTTTTCCGTTTCGCAGATGACTTTAAAATTCATCAAAGATTTAAAAACATCAATGACTTTCTTATTCTTCAGAGGAACTCAATAGTTTCATAAAATGTGAAAAAGTGGCCGTTTCTTAAATTTAACTGAATGCAATGTAATATCTTTCTCAAGAAATCATCAATTTTCCATACTCGCATACGGTTCTTCGTCGTCTAACCCATGTTTTGGAGTAATACTAGACCCCAAACTTAAATTTGATATCCACATTGATCACAGGTAGCGGGTAAACACTCCTTTGTTATTTTGGTTTCTCACTCATACATATTATCATTTGGATTTAATCGAGTCCATAAATTACCTTGCAAACTTTGTGTAATTTCTGTGACGATCATAGAATACGTAGAATTTTTTAAAAGTTCACTTTATTCTGGTGTTTGTTAAAGGAAGATACTTAGCTGGTCTGGTAAGATATAATACTTTTTGTCAATTATTTTTATTTTTCAAATATGAAGTGGGACTGAGGAGTTTATCGTTTGTGATAATTCTAAATTACTTTTTGAAGATGTACTGCATGCTTTAGGAATTTTTCTGAAGTAGCTTATTTGAAGTAAGTTATTTTTGAAGATGTTTTTGAGGTTGCGTTTTGCATTTTTGGAAATGGATTTAGTTTTCATAATACAAGATACGAAACAAAATTTTGTATCCTTCAAGTATTTATTTAGTATTTTTAATTAATAATTTATATTTCTTGGAATTCTTTTATTCCTTCCGGTACTGTGTAATGAGTGTTAATTTTATACGGCTACTTAATTGAAACTGTTCTAAGACATTTATTTAATTTAATTCAAATTTTCAAATTTTAATTTTGAAAGGTTTTGGAGTTGATGATTCAAATCTATTCTTTGAGGGGCTGTATCTTTCTTAGAAGACAATTTAGAGAATAATTTTGTGAGATTTCCTTTATAACTGTAGCCGTTCTATATGAACTAAATTTCAGACCACCTACTTTAGAGCCACTTGATATAGAACTGTTGATTTTCAATCAAATAACCATGTCAACAGATTTTGAGCACGAACGTATTTTGTGTTCCTTAAATTTTTAAAACATATTATTCGTATTGGAAACCTATCAATATTAATAATACTACAAAATATTATACCAATTAACTTAATTAATACAGCAGTTGGAGGTAACACGTATGTTAATGATCCCCAATAAAAACCCTACTCGACTGTTAGGGATCTATTTTTGTGTCTACCTACTAATTTTGTATTTATCACTGAATAATAGCCAGACAATTCCATGTTATGAATTGACTCTGGGCGGCATCATATTACCTGCTCTCTCATTATAATACCGCAAACACCCTCTATATTCTTAAGAGAGTGAATCAAATAAAACTTAATTGTAATTTCGTTCGTTTCTAAGTACAATTTAATCAGTATGGTTGCAAAATCTACATAAAAATTACTCACAAGGAAAAAAGGAATCTGCTATTTTATAAGTCGGAATATTTGTTCGTTCTATTTGCATCTTATAACATTCATAATTTAATTTCTAATATTAAGTGGGAGATTATATTCAGAAAAAATATTGTTGATCAAAATATTGAAATTATTCATGAAAATATTCAGGAAATAATAAATAAATATGTCCCAAAACTTGAAAAGGAAAGAACTTTCCACGATACTTTTCTCCCAGGACTTTAGAACTGGTGAAACAGAAAAATAAATTATTCAAAAAGTGCAGAACTTAAAAAAAGGGAGGCCACTATTTCTTCTTCAAAATTTTTCGGAGTCATTCTGAGTTTTTAATAAAAAGGGACTTCAGAAATTAATGATTGAATCAGCTAAATAAACCCAGATATTCCTATATTCATATTTGAATGCTATATAACTAACCAGTTCAATAAATGCTATTTTGCAATTTTATAGGTTCCATTTGATCACAGAAAAACCAGAATTGTTCTGAAAATTATTTTATTTTCATGTAAGTACCAAAATTAGTTTACTCATTCACTGAAGGGATATTTCCATCTAACCGCAAAATAAGTTTAATCAAACCTCTGCATAAGAAAGGAAATGTACATGATGTCAATAATTTCCGTCCAATTAGTTTACTCAGGTCTTTCGAGAAAATATTCGAGAATTTTGGTCGGTAGGACTTGCTCATTCATGTATGAGTTCAAAACATGGCTACCTAATAAACAGAAGTACTACTACTGCGATATATGAATTAGTATGTAATATTGTTGATGCTTTGGAGAGCGATGAAGTGCCTGGTGGGCTTTTTCTAGATTTATCTAAGGCCTTTTGAAGAAACTCTCTTTATGTGGTATTCGCGATTGTCAAATGGAGTTGCTCAGAAATTACTTGTCTGATCGTTCAGAGTGTTTGTATGGATAATGGAGAACTAGTTTTTATGTCAGAGGATAAATGTGTCAACGAGGGTTCCCCAAGGAAGTAATCTGGGACCGTTTTAATTTCTGATATACATCAATGAACTCAACCTCTTGCTGTTTGTTGACGATCCGAGTCCTTTGCTACGTAGCAAGAATCTTAATTCGAGTATTGAACAAACTCGATGAGTCTTCTATTCAATACAGCATTGGTGCACTCAAAATGAGTTACACCTCAATGTCAGTAAGATTGAGTGTGTGATTAATAGAACGATTCAGTCTAAGAATATGTATCCTCATTCTGGATAACACCCAGGTCAGATTTTTGTCGTCGACAGAATTTCTTGGGGTTTCGTTTGATTGTCACCTGAAATGGAATGATCATGTGAGTCTGGTCAGCAAAAAACTCAATAAAGTTTTGTACATGATCAGGGTTTGGTCACGGGGAGTGAACTTTTAAATAGAATTTATCATGCGAATTTTGTTTCACTTCTGAGGTACGGGCTTGTCATATGGGGTAGAAGCAGTGATATAAATATATTATTCATTCTGCAAAAATACGTCTTGAGGGCAATAATAGGATTGAAATATAAAGAATCATTTGAGGTCATTTTAGAAATAATTCCGTCTGCTATTTGTGAGAAAACATCCCCAATATTTTAATGATCTGTTGAATAAAAACAACCCAAGACATAGTGTTTCATACCACATTCCGAGGCATTGCTTGACAATTACTGAAAGAAACACAAAACATATGTGTATAGGATTGTTCAATGTACTAATATAAGAAAATTCAAAATCAAAATAACTAAGATTATTGCAGATATAGGACCATATTCGATAAAGGAATTTATTGAGTATTCTTTCAGATTATGTTGATGTTGTGATATTTTTTGGCTGTTTCCTCTTTTCATTTGTATGATTGCATTAATTATGAGAATAAAGTTGATGTTATGTTATTGTGCGAAAACGATCATGATCAAAGGGCGGTGAAGAAGCTCAAGCGGTGACCAAACCTGGACTAACGCCCAGGAAGGTTCTACTGTGCATTTGGTGCGACTAGAATAATTTATTGTGAGTTGCTTACATGGCCTTGAAGAGACAATTTGAGAGTGGTAAATTTGGACGGTATTTGTTACTTGGTGATAGTGGTTATTGAAGACTTATGACAAAGCTACCGGAAGCTATAACTGCAGCTGAAAATTTATATAAGCAGTCAATTATACGAACTAGAAATGCGGTGGAGAGAAAGTATGGAGTTTGGAAAAGTCATTTTCCTATACTTTCTAAAGGAATGAGTGTTAAGTTAACGACCATAAGGGCAATTATTGTTGCTACCGCTGTTTTGCACAATATGTAGATAAGAACGAAATATTTCCAAATGAATGATTGCAGGAGGAAGAGGACTTTTAAACAAATTCAACTAATGTTAATGCAGCTCGTCAAGCGAGAGTCTATTATTAATAAACATTTTGCTAATTTAAAATTTATATTTGTGTGATAATTGAAAATAAATTAGCTTGTCACTTGTGGAACTATTCTTTATATTCAATTTGTATCTTCAACATGACAAGATTTCATATAATTTTTATAAGATTTTACAAGGTATGTATTTAGATAGGCTTCTATGTTTGTATTTCTGATTCATTGTTTTACTTTAGGTAACATCTGAAAAAGTTTCGAGTGAGAATAAAGAAATAAAAATATTATGTGTTATTGAAATTTCTGTTTTTAATTCAAATTTGAGGGGGCTTCATGGTCTGCAGCCATGCTTTTAGAATTCTAATACCGCTTTTTCCAGAAAGTGCATTCAAAATAAAAAAGATTTAATTATTATTATTTAATTTGCTCTTCATCTCCATAATTTGCAAATCTAATATTTTAAGCTTTGAATGCTCCTCTTCTTTTCTTCTATTCTCTTCCTTGATAGCCACTATCTGAGCTTCTACTAGAGCTGTTTTTTTATAATACATCTCTTTCGCTTCGGCAAGTGGGTTCGTAACAGTTGGTCTCAACTGTTTGGAAATTGGCTCCCTCAATTTCAATGGAGCCCCACCACCAGTCAATATGACTGCGTTGAGCAGCTACCACCTTCTAGTTTTAGTTTTTATATTGTCATATTTGGATTTGAGCTGGTCCCCATTTCTCCAATAGGAAACTGTTGCATTGAAAGCAGTTACTATTCTCTGCCAGACTTTATCCTATAAATTTAAAATTCTCTTTTTCAATCAATTCCAAGAGGCATAGTTCCTCCTCAGGTTTTAAAGTAATACTTTTTTTCTCTTTTCTTCCACATACATTCATATAACCCACGTAATAAAATATAACAATTCGCACGTAATAATGATATAAATTTCAATATACTGTCTTCTGCACATAACCATGTTTATGCAAAGATCGATTTATGCTTCTTCTCTTTTTCTTTTTACAAGTTCCAACGCATAACTCACAATTTTTACAGAATATCACCAACTACATTCGTAAAATCACTAGTTCTCAGGATAGCCAACAGACGGATACATATCGTTTCTGAAACTGATGCTCCCATTTGAAGGATCCTTTTACATAAAGGGACTTTATCAAAAACGAGCCTTTTGATGTTGTTTATGAAACTGGCCGTAAATTCGTATCTCTACTGCCAACAACTGGACAACGGCTGGAATTGGTCAACAGATGAGGTATTGTGATCCATCAGGATAACGCCAGGCCACACAGGTCTGTAGTGACTCGCCAGAAACTCCGGGAGCTTGGTTGGGAAGTTTTAATGTATCCACCATATAGTTCGGAGCTGGGATCAAGCTATTACTATCTTTTTTTTGCATTGCAAAACTTCCTGAATGATAAGAAATTGGCATCAAGAAAAAATTATGAAAATCCACTTCTAGAGTTTTTCGCCAATAAGGACTAATACTTCCATGAGGGAGTCATTATGAAGCCCCTGAAAGCCACTAAAATGGCAATAAATTATAGAAAAAATCGGTGCATATTTGACCCGAATCGGACAATTCAAAATATGTGATATAAAGCCTTGAAATCAGGCCAAAACAATGGATTATTTTCCCCAACCTATTGAATACATATTAAACTATTAGTTCTAAACGAGATTAAACAATCCAAATGATTTAGAAGCATGTTCACTAGAAATTCTGGATCTTTGTTTATTACTGTAAGAAGTTATGTGATGTCTTGTTAATGTTTCAAAAACCATTTTAAGAAAGCAAACAGGGCAGGACATGTGAAGAATGTCGGGATGGTTGCGACCTTATATAGCAATGTATGGTGGAGGTAAGGTCTCGGTACCAATGCGCAAAATTTAGAGAGAAAGAATAAATCACGAATATGTCGTCGCAATTCCTCGAACCCTCGGCATCGCGGTGGTGGAATTTGGGGGTCCTCATTAGGCGATTATTCCTAAACAGAACCCAACCTACTGAATGACGCTATTCAACAGGTGTTTCGAAATACATCCCGAAAGAGCGTTTTGTACCTGAGCCGCCGAGTACGAATTTTACTACATTTCAAGGGAAACTGGCCGTCCGAGCGCAACAAAGGCGAAAGAATGCATTCAGGAGAAAGAATGAATGGAGCAGAGTGGCGCCGACTAGTCCCAACCTTTGTACAAAACACCTCGCCTTCCATAGAGCGGTTTTCTTTCATTCTTCGTACCGGCGCACATTTGTCACCTTGTACAGATCTTACCTTAATCGCATTCTTCATCAGTTTCAGTCTGAGCTATCCGATTCTTAATCTGATTGACACTTAACACCCCTTTCCGCGCTTTAAAAAATGCCCGCGTTAGGTATGGCTGGCAGGGGTGGAACTAGGAAAATTCTCAGTAAATGTCTTCATTTTGGAGGCGGAAAATTAAGTTCCATACGAACTAAATTGATCTGTTCAATCACTTGTTAACTTCGTCACTTCTTCCACTATAACTCGGGTGTTTTCTTTAGAGTGATAGAACTTTAAATTGAAATAAAACACATTCAAATTAAGATTGAGGCCAATTTTTTTTTTATTTGAAAGATAATTTCCACCACGACTAGCTCTGACGAATCGCATTCGACCAGACTAATTTTGGACCACTGTTTCGAGTAATTCAGGCCTTATTTCATCAATAACACGAGTAGGTTGGCTTCCAAAGCGTCTATTGTTTCTGGTTTATCAGCATAAATCAATAACTTGACTTAACCTCAAAGAAAATAATCCAGTGGGGTTATGTTGCATGATCTTGGAGGCCAATTAATTGGACCATTTCTCGAAATAATATTATCGCCAAATCTTTCTTTAAATAAATCAATTGTTACGGTAGCAGCATGAGGTGTAGCACCATCTTGTTGGAACCAAAACACTTCTGGGTCGATAACATTCGAATTTTGAAACAAATAATCAATGATTATCGATCTGTAACGAGTACCATTAACTGTAACATTAGCTCCAGCATCGTTTTTAAAGAAATACCAATGATGCCTCCACCGTGTAAAGCACACCATACAGTGCATTTTTCAAGATGCAATGGAACCTGCAGAACTTCTTGAGGATTGTTTTCACTTCATATACGGCAATTTTGCTTGTTTACATAGCCGTTCAACCAGAAATGAGCTTCATCACTAAACACAATTTTACGATAAAAAAGTGGATCAACTTCAAGCTGTTCTAGGGCTCAATCAGCATTGCTCTGAGGAACCGCATTCGACCAGACCAATTTTGGACTACTTTTTCGACCTTATTTTTATTTTCAGGCCTTATTTCATCAATAACACGAGTAGGTTGGCTTCCAAAGCGTCTACTGTTTCTGTTAACTACACTAAAAATCATACAATATTTCGTAGAAAAAAATTACAGAATTTTCTCAACTCAAATAAATAGAAGCTGAAGTTTGAAATCTTCAATTATAATATATAGAAAGAAAGCTACAAACTGCCCCGGTGGTCGCGCAAGTAAAGGCGTAAGACTGTCGTGTTTGCCAATACAATGAATGCATGTCTATACTGTGAGTTGGAATCCAGGAGCTCAGTATTGATAGTATTTTTTATTTTTTCCGCAAATAATTAGTTGTACATAAAGCTGTATTAAATGATCCGGAAAATTAGATTAGAGGTCAAAATCGGACCTTTGAAATTTCATTTTTATATTTCCGAATATTTTCGAGATTACACATTCGATAGATATGAAATTTAATCTTTAGAAGTAGACTAATAACGCACATGTGCTTACAGAAGTTCGTGAAAATAGTATAACAAGAGAATTACAAAAAAACTGTTAGCAGAGTAGCGTTGAACGCTACTGAAACAGTCCCTCAACCGAGTATGAATTTAGCAAGTATTGGATGTGTCTTTTTAGAGTGATAGAACCCTAAATTGAAATAAAACACATTTAAATTAAGATTGAAGCAAATTTTTTTTATTCGAAAGATAATTTCATGACATTTATGTTTTGAAAATAATTTCCGGCATATTTCCACCACGACTAGCTCTGAGGAACCGCATTCTGTCAGACTAATTTTGGACCAATTTTTCGAGTAATTCAGGCCTTATTTCATCAATAACACGATAAGGTTTGCTTCCAAAGCGTCTATTGTTTCTGGTTTATCAGCATAAACCAATAACTTGACATAACACTAAAGAAAATAATCCAGTGGAGTTATGTCGCATGATCTTGGAGGCCAATTAATTGGACCATTTCTCGAAATAATGTTATCGCCAAATCTTTCTTTTAATAAATCAATTATTACGGTAGCAGCATGAGGTGTAGCACCATCTTGTTGGAACCAAAACAGTTCTGGGTCGATACCATTCAAATTTTGAAACACTGGTCAAGTGTACAACTTGTTGTGAACGTCGACCAATAGACAAATCTGGATCATCATTAACACTATGACTTACAGCAGCGATATTTTCTTGGGTACGTACAGTTCTTTGTCTTGTTGTTATTGTTGCTTTGAGTAGAGAAAGTGTTGTCCGAAATCTATCGATAGTTCGACGAATAAGCTGCTCTGATGGACGATTATGTAAACCATATATTTCACGAAGTGCTCTATAAGTTTGGTGAATAGAACACCGATTTTGAAAATAAATTTCAATAATTTGTAAATGTTGTTGCGGCGTGAGTCTTTCCATGACAATTTGTCAATGCTTACTGAACAGAAATATCAAAACAACATGGCTTCTACATTCTGTCAAATCACAGTTATCCCTATCGAAATTTCTATCACTCTACAAAGAACACCCGTTATATTGCAAATTTACTAGGAAGAGTTCTTTGGAATATTATATTGGAATCAGATTTGATCTAAAAATCTCTTGAAAACTTTTAGTATTAAATTTTATAACATGCCTAAAACTACACTGTAACACCAAATAATGAAGTATCAAAAGAAAACATAAAGTATTGACCAAAATTATCTAAATCCATCACTCAATACAAGTTTTTGGTGATTGAAGTTGTTATTCCTTAACATACACTCGAAAAAAATTTATATTGGGTGATGGATTAGGATACTTTTTTTCCACACTGTATGTTTTCTTTTTATTCTTTATTATTTAGTTGTCATCTAGATTTGTTGATAATATATAAGTCTATAAAGTGATACAGTATTGTCTAAGGCATGTTATACCATTAAATTCTAGAAGTTTTCAAGAGATTTTTTAGATCGAATCTGTAGAAATTTCGGAAAATTTATACAGATATTATCAGTAATATATCAAAAGAACCCTACGAAGTACACATTTATAAAGTTTTGCCATCTTTCTGGTAGAAGCATGATTCCATTCATAAAATTTTTGGTCTTTCCCGGCAAAAAACTGGTCCAGCTGATTTTTGACCTCTTCATTTGAAGTAAAAGTTTAACCATCCAAAAAATTTTGCACTGGCCGTAACAAATAATATTCTGAAGCCACCAGATCTGGAGAATATGGTGGGTGTGGCAGTGTATTCTATTCAAGCTGTAAAAGCTTTTGGCGATTGGCCAAACTTGTATGAGGTCTCGCATTATCTTGGTGGAACACTACACCTGTTCCGTTGATTAATTCTGGCTTTTTCTGTTGAAGTGCATCATTCAGTTTGTCCAGCTGATAACAGTGGACTTCCGAATTAATTGTTGTGTTATCCGGTAAAAGCTCAAATAAAGGATTCCTTTAAAGTCCCACAAAACAGACAGTACCTTTTTCTGATGGATGTTGGCTTTCGAAATGATTTGAGCCGGTTTATCTTTTTTGCTCCATGATCTTTTGCGTTTGAAATTGTTATATACAACTCATTTTTCGTCCTCAGTAATAATGCGCTTCAAAAATGGATTATTTTCGTGACGTATGAGAAGCGAATCAGAGACGTCAACGCAACGAAACAAATTTCTCTCCATGAGAACATGGGAAACCTATATATCGAGGTTGACCTCGGGCCTTTCAAGTGGTCATAAACAGTTGAATTCGGAAAATTTAACCTATCACCGATCTCACCTGTTGTTATTCGCCGATTTGCATCAACTAATGCCTTTATCATGTCTTTATCAGCTTCAACGGGCCTTCCGGAACGTGGTGCATCTTTGACATCAAAATTGCTGGATCAAACTTTCGCAATCCAGTTCTGGTATTGGCGTACTGTCAATACATCTTCTCCATACACATCGGTTACTTTATTTCTGACTTGAACAGAATTTTTACCTTTTCTATAGTAAAGAAGTAAAATATGACGAAAATACCACTTATTGAACTTTTTCACACACAAGCTTGCTATATCAGCTCCCAAATCATATAATGATTATGCCGCTTAAGTGTGAAGTTCGGTTCGAAAAAATACAAATAAATCCTCTGTGGTGAAAAAACGAAATTACATACTGAACAATATGTTGGAATTTATCCGACATAGGATGAAATCTTCGTGGATAAAATTTCGAGTGGGATATTTGAAAATTCACCAAAGAATTGCACAATATTAGAATATCAAAATATCACTCAATATTTTACTTACCAGCAAAGAATCTTTCAAATATTTTTTTTAATATAAAAGTGACAGTTTGATAAAGTTTCGTGCGAAATGTCAGTGTTGTCGTAGCAAGTGTGCTTCGCCATTTGACAAAATTCCTATCAATCATTACGACATTCACACAACATGTAACTTTCACTCCACAAGATCCAAAATTCTCGTGAAAAATCCATATAATGTGAGATAATATGAATTGCTGTTATAACAACAACTGCGATCAATCGGGTGATCGGAGATGTGAAAGCTATTCGTTCTCTTGTCGACCCTGCTGCTGTTGCAAGAAACTCGAAACTTCATGCATTCCCCTGTTCCATAAAAGATCAAGATTTGGTGATATATTCAAGGGTCAAACGCCAAATTTAGAAGACCTTAACTATTATCAAAAGAAAAAAGAGAAAGAAAAAGGCGGTAAAGATAAGAAAAAAAGAGACAGTAAGGAAGATAAAGCTAAAGGTGATCAAGGAAAAAAGGAAAAAAGAGATAAAGGAAAAAAAGGCGCAAGAGGAGGTGAAGAAAAAGAAAAAGGAAAAGGAGATACAGGAAGAAGGGAAAGAAAAGAAAAACCAGAAAGAGGTAGAGAAAAGGAAAAAGGAAGAGGAGATACTGGACGAAGAGAAAGAAGAGAAAAACCAGAAAGAGGTAAAGAAAAGGAAAAAGGAAGAGGAGATACAGGACGAAGGGAAAGAAAAGAAAAACCAGAAAGAGGTAAAGAGAAGGAAAGAAAACCCAGAGAACTTGGTGGGAGAGGAGATGGAAACAAAGGCAAAAGACAAAATGGAAAAGGTAATACAAATCTGAAAGGAAAAAGCAACGAAAGTCGAAAAGGAAAAAGTGATGTAAATGATAGAAAGAGAAATAAATAAAAGGCAAGATGAACAGAAGAAAATATTCTTCAAAATTAACTCCTATTTAGAAATGCAGGAAGACATCAAAATTCTAGAGATCCACATTATTTATAATCAACGGAAAAGGCTTCGGTTAATAGTTTTCGGATAGTTTGGAATGATAAATAGAAAAACTTGAATGGACCTCTCTATGGCTCGTAATAAATTTGAAACAAAGCTATACAAAATGAGTGTTGTCTGTTTCCTGTAAGCAATGGCCTCAGATGAATATTTTCAGACATTCTGTATATGATAGCTCAGAATATCGACGAGATTATTATTTGTGAAATTAGAAAATTAACTGTATATGATTGGATAGAGTAATTAGCATAAATTTCAAAAACATAACTCTCGAAATTAATTATAAAGTCGCAAACTTGGTCCCGGAAAATTTACATTATAAGATAAATGAACTGATTAGTAAAAAAGCATGTGAAAAGCACTGACGTGAAATCATAAAATTTTGTGAAATCAGCAAAGTCATTTTATCATTGTGAATTTTTCTAAACTAATACATAGCAGTGGGTGGATTCATTTTCGGATATCAAACTAAATCATAGATTTCCAGATTTCCAGAACTTTAAAACTGATTTTTGGTCGCTTGTTCTGAAAGATGGGCCATCTATCGTTTGCATTTTGATATAGTGGTTATTTTGAGTCTGACAAAACTTCTGCCATTTTTATTTTGACAGAAAGTTAGTTGTATATTTGACATTAAAGAAATGAGTCGATTTACGATTTAAAAAAGCTGGGAAATATAAAAAAGTTATTTATATACTGTTAGAAATTTATGTGGAAAATTCAATGCAATTTGTGAAATTCGTTGGTGAAAACTGGATCATTATTTGATAAAACAACCCGTTCACGTTTTCATCCAGTGAGCACACCTGAAAACATTGCTGCTGTAGCCCAGGATGTGGGCGAACATTCATCAACATCAATTTCTCAAAGAAGGAAGGAAAGAATCGGTCACTAACGAAGACCAGGAACCTGAGGTTTTACTGAATGTAACAGAAGATCAACACACAAACCAAAAGGAGCTCAGTGTAGCCTGCGGTATAAGTGAGCGTTCAGTTCAAAGAATACTCAAAAAGCACACGTTTCACGCTTACCACATTCAGATGCACCAGGAACTTGCCGGTAATGATTTTGAAAACCCTCTGAATTTTCATAACTGGAGAAGTTTTCAAATTGAACAGAACCGTAGATTTTCCGATTTTGTTTTATTCAGCGATGAAGTCACTTTTCACAAATCGGATTTTGTCAATATGCAAAATTTCCATTATTACTCTTTCGAAAATCCAATAATGGTAAGTGACCACAAGTGGTCATTAAATGTCTGGGGAGCAGATGGATACGTTTGTCCAATCTGACGCTTCCATTGAGGTTATTGGGAGAGTTTTCACTTTCTTTTCTCTATGAGGTGTCCCTTCCTGGGCAATCTTTGGTTGAAGGTTAGAGGCGTTTGGGGCTGCGGGAGTATGTTGGGGTGAATAGAGTCGTCTGCAAGCGGAGAAAGGGCAAAATGGGCTCGTTAAGTTGACTTTCTTTCGGGGCTCTCTGTTGAAGGTATTGTTCCTCTAAAGGGAAGGTGGTCTTGTGCAGGTTACTATAGATTAAAACAGACGAATATCGAGAGTCCGATGGACGGTGTATCGAAGCACTGCCCTGGTTTTCTTGGCGCGCACTGATTCCTATAGTATCGATTAGTGTAGCAATATTGCATTACACTAGCTGGCTTCAGCAAGGTCTGGATTTCAAGATCCTAAATTTGCAAGGGAATGCAATCCCGTAGCATGTCCTAGTAATGACGCTATGATCATTACCACGGAAGGGCGAAGCCCGCAGTTGTATTCCTGTCCGTCCTGTTGGAATAGGTTTCGTGGAGACAGTGGATGAAGCCTGCATGCTAGGCTAGATAGGTTCTGTCTCCTTAGCGTATGAGTTGCTGTTTCTCACTTGGGAGCTAACCTGCATTAGAAGAAGTTTGGATAGTACCTTGCTGTTACCAGTGAGACCTAAGCCTTGGAAATTGAAGCCTAACGAGTCCCTGGTTGCGCGTTGATTAAGCGCATCCCAATACTGCGCCCACAGCGGCTGTAACCGTAGACTCGAGAACAGGTAGCTCACACAAAATTCCCGCCCTTCCTTCCTCCTTCCTTTATTTTTTGTAGGGTACAAGGGTACTCCAATCATGTAGAGTCGTAGTTTTGAGCCTGGGTGTTCCAGGACGGCGCTTGGTGGTTCAAGCGTATTGACTTTATGGTGACGTGTTATAATCCTCAAGTTCATGGTTTCTGGTACTGAGTAGAAATCTTCTTGGCGACCATCATCCTTCTAGGCTCTTTTTCGAAACAAAGCTACCACGAGATGGGTGGATGGATTCCCTCAAGATTATTCTAACTCTAGCAAACCAAATTGATGTTGCACTTGTGGGGGCATACAAGGATAAAAGGGCATTCTTCTGGAAGTAAAAATGGGACTGCGTGTTGTGTGCTTATTGGGCGTATTCCAATTTCGAGCCTATGAGGGCAGTGATCATAGGTGCACAAGGCAGGCAGATCACTCTAATTATAACTATGCAACTCACACAACATAGCTACTAGAGGTAAGATAGCTTCGAAGCTACCAGTTGAAACTGGCAGCAGAAGAGGAATTTTGGTGACATAGTGAGTAGAGAAGTGCGCTGTGGTGACAGGGATTGCAAGTTTGAGTCTCCTGCTACGCCCATGAATGTATTTGTGTTAAATAGTGGGGGTATAGCTAATGATCATAGCAGTCGATGCCATAAGTCTCAACGGAAAAAAAGGGGACTCCTTCGTTTTGCGTGCTGATTAGACGTATCTCAATCTCCCGTCCACGAGGGCAGTGACCATAGACCTATTGAAAGGTCACTTTAAGCTTTAACTGCATTCGCATTTCTTTTCTGTAGTTCTACTCGATTGCAGGTTATCTGTTCATAAGAGCGAATACGTCAGTAATTGATATGTGCTAGCTTTAAATGGAGGGATACGATGGCGTTTTAAATTCCTCGATTTCGTAGTTTCTTGCATCGAGTTGAACTCTTCTTGGCCACTGTTAGTCTTCAAAGGTTCCGTATAGAAATTAGGGTATCACACGAGGATAATTGTCCATATGAGTATTCGTACACCTAGCAGTGGCTGAGGCCAGTGGTTGAAAGCCTGCATGTTAGGCTCGAAGAATATTACATTCATCTGAATTCATGATTCTTTGACCTGGATTGTCTAGAACATTTCTCGAAGGTTTGAAGGTCTTTTTCATACGGCTAGTCCGCTGGACTCGAAACTGGATCGAACGGAACTATTTGTGGCACTTTTCGTGCCTCGAGCCGCCACTGAGTGGTGGATAAGTTCCTTCAGCGTTTGAATTGCGTCCCACTCAACTCGGGCACTGCCACTGCAGAGCTAGAAGAGACAGTGCTACGAAGAAACCAGTCTTTCCTAGGTTCAAAAGAGCCTAAACTTACTGAAAGCAAGAGGTGGCAACTTCTTTTGCATCCTAATTCGGCGTATCTGAATTTTGCGCACATGGGAGCAGTAGCCGTGAACCTTAAGAGTAGAAAGGTCACTTAAATCCAAAACCGAAATTGAAAATTCCGTGTGTTCTTCATATTTTCGGTGAATACACATGGTTTGTTGGCGTACTCGCGTTTGTCTTTTCTCTTTTCTCAATATTTCCTACACCTGGTTTGTTTATCGCTTTTGCGTAATCCAATATTGAAATTCGTGTTTATTTGCCGGCCTTTTCTGCCATCTCATGATGCGATAGCCTTTCTTGCCATAGAGCAACGACTCTATTCCTGTTTGAATGTGTCAACTCATTTTTCGAAAATTTTTCACATGCCTACACTAATATTGAATATGATGAGTGCTTATGTTTCAGATCAAATAAATAAAAAAATATTACTATTTTTTTGTAATGGCCTTTGTCCATCACTTTGAATCGTAGACATGTCACGCCTTTTATCATAATAAATATTAACATATTCATATTTAATTTTTATAATCCAAATACGTGTGTGAAACAAGACATTATAAATGTAGATTCTGCAAGAGAATGAAGAAATACTTGCAGTTGTTGATGAAATGAAGCTGCGTTGGAGTTAACGTTTAATACAAATGATAACTTCAAGCCTGGAGAAATTCTTAACATTTTCAAGAGAACATCATATATGTTTTTATACATTAGCAAGAATTTCCTGAGAAGGTGTGAAACTGAAAATATTTCTGAGTTTTATTCGTCCGTAATCATTGAATAATTACTGCAAGTGTTATTTACCAACGAATTACTCTTGTATAGTTATGTTGTAATTACTCATTTTTGTAATTTCTGCTTTTTATTATAAACATCACTTTCGTTGATTTATGGCCCATAAATCTTCCAGAGATCAGAATAGACCCTCGGTAGGTACTGGTTTTAATTCAATTACACTAATGCATTTGATAATTTGCATAATGCACCTTGCCAAAGAAATATTTTCGAGATTCTGTCCGAAATTTACATATTATATTACATGTGATGAATATTTTACAGCAATATCCCACACTCTGATAACGTAGATGAAAATAACTTTCATTTCATCTTCACAGATTGACAAATTTCAAATCCTAATTTTTGCGCGCTTTTTTGTAATTTTTAAATTGTAAGCCAAAAATAGTTTTCACTGACAAATAATCCGCGGTCAAGAGTCATTCTGTTCGACCGGCCGTCCGTAAAACACACTAACTTTCGGACGAAAAGATCTAGACTCTTGAAACTTTCAAGGAAGATTTGGTGTCTCAATATCTCGGTTATAATAATAATAATAATATTCATTGATCCTGTAGGACATTACATGATAAGGACAAGTCAATGAATGTAAATTCAATCACGAAAGGGAATTATCATGCAAATATTCTGTGACACTATAGTATGCTCTATAGAGCATTACTGATATAATAGTTTTTTTTAAATTTCAATTTATCCATAATTTAAATAGAATTAGGTAGATGATTATAAAGTTTCATAATTTGGAGATGATTTAAATTTTGTGGTTCTATGCATAGGCATAGATAATCTTTCAGAGCTTCTTGTAGAGTAATTGTGAAAGCTAGACAATTAGACAAATAATGACTCATTTTCTTTAACATATTGCAAAGACTTAAAAATAAAGATAAAAGGTACTGTCAGAATACTATTTGCAATAAATAAAGGTCTGCAGGGATCACAAGAACCAAGCTTGAACCACATCCTCTTTTGTGATATAAAAACTCTATTGAATTCAACAGAATTTCCCCACACCAAAATATTATAGGCTATATGGCTGTATCATAAACTATAGTTCGTCTAGAAAGTACCCGGAATTGATTATTTTTCATAATTTTAATATACTTCTTTTCTGTAACATTCTGAGACAAAAGTAATGTATGAAAAAGGTTGTGCATAGCATAGTCGGCTATGATCAAAGTTGCATGGGTACACTATTTGTCAAATATTGTTGATTGTCAACAGGTATACAATTTATGAAAAAATGTCGCAACTAGAAAAAAGAATTTATATCTGATGAATGTTGTTTCCAACTTGGTGTAGACCACATAAAAATCCTATCAAAACAAGCTGTTACCGTTCAAATTTCCCAATATCTCAGCGTGGTACTACGCCTCTCTGTAAAGTTGATGGTACCATTAATAGTTTAATAGTGAAAAGTATTGTGGAATTCTAACCGATCCTTGAAACGGCGTATGCTTTATATCCAGAGATGTGGCGTTTCAGCAGGATGCAAGATGCTATTCTTTGTCCTATACTAAAGTTTGGATGCAAGAATATCAAGTGACAACCATTTCATGGCCAGCAGCTTCACCAGATCTTAGTCCCGTTGAAAACTTATGGGGACTAATGAAGATTGAAGTTGAACGAGCAGCGCCAAGAAATACAGACGATTTAAATCAGTCAGTTTTATAGTCCTGGACTATCATCACCGAAAATTATGGAGGTGATCTAGTTTCGGGTGTACCTCAACGTTTAGTCAAGTGTTTACAGTTAAATGGAGGTTGTATAAGTAAATAGGATGAATATTTTGTTATGAGTTTCTAATTCAAGACTTGAAACTATATACTAAATAATTATAATTGAGCTTTATTTTTTCCGGATACTTTCTAGACGGACTACATTCAAAATTGCCTCAAAGGGAAGCGAGTCTCTAATGCGTCTAATAGCGAAAAAAGATGAGCCCAGTTTCCCGTAAACATGCTCTACGTGTTCACACCATCTCAAGTTCTTATCGACGTATACATTCAAAAACTTTATATATACATGCTTTTTAATAATTTAATTCTATATGTTTTCATGTGATTTATTCAGATTAAAATCTGTAAAAGTTCTGGAGAATTAATTCCAGCTATTACATGTTTGTTTAAAATTAAATTCTTAATGTTTTCATGAGATTTATTTAGATTTAAATCTGTAGAAGTTCTGGAGAATTAATTCCAACTATTACATGTTTTTTGAAAATTCAATTCTAAACGTTTTCATGAGATTTATTTAGATTTAAATCTGTAGAGGTTCTAGAGAATTATTTCCAGCTATTATCTGTAATATGCAAATACTTCTTCATAGTAATTTTCAATATATTTTCATTTTCATGAGATTTCACGTTCATTCTGGCTAAACATTACTTTAATGTGACTTTTGAATGACAAAACACAGTATTATGTACCTATGTTCATCATATGTAGCTTTTTCAAGAATTAACTCACACATTTGAAATGTTCATGGAAATTGGACTATTCAACAAGCGCGCCAAAGTTTCTGTCTGCACATCATTACTATTCAACATTTTTTAATTTGTTTATTTATTAGTATGCTGCCTGGATGACCTTTGTTACTGACTTCTAGAAAGTGCTATTCTCTTAGTACAGCTTTTTGTGTGGTGCTTGTTGATCTTAGCAAAAAGTCTTCTGTGGAAATGGTTGATATCTATGATGCTCTATTCAGAAAAAAGAATAGTTACTGAGTATATATAGCACTACTATAAGGTTGTTCGGAAAGTAATTTTGTTTTCTTCCGACAGAGGACTTAATTATATTTTTTCGAACCAAACTTCACATTTAAGCCGCATAATCATTATATGTGTTTGAAAAAGTTCCATTAATTCTACGCGGTAGTTTTTGATTGGTGCTCTTTTGAATATGGAGAGCAATACGCAGCATTTTCGTCAAATATTACTTTTTTACTATAGAAAAGGTTCAAACCAGAAATAAATTAACCGATGTGTATGGAGAAAATGTATTTAAAGTACGCCAGTGCCAGAACTGGTTTACAAAATTTCAATCTGGTAATTTTGATGATGAAGATGCACCAAGTTCCGGAGGGCCGGTTGAAGCTGATAAAGACACGACAAAGGCATTAGTTGATGCGAATCGACGAATAACAACACGTAAGATCGGTGAAAGGTTGAATTGATTGAATTAAACTGTTTATTCCCTTTTGAAAGGCATGGGTTTAACCTGGAATCTCGATATATGGGTTCGCTATGTTTTCACGGAGAGAAATTTGTGTCATCGCGTTGACGTCTGCAATTCGCTTCTTAAACGAAAATGATCCATTTGTGAAGCGCATCATTACTGGGAAGAAAAATGGGTTGTATATAACAATGTCAAATGCAAAAGATCATGGAGCAAAAAAGATGAACTGGCTCAAAGCATATCGAAAGCCAACATCCATCAAAAAACGGCGATGCTGTCTGTTTTGTGGGGTTTCAAAGGAATGGTTTTTTTTGAGCTTTTATCGGATAATAAAACAATAAATTCGGAAGTCTACTATCATTAGCTGGACAATCTGAATGATGCACTTCAACAGTAAAGGCCAGAATTCATCAACAGAAAAGGTGAAAAGTTCCACCAAGATAATGCAAGACCTCGTACAAGTTTGGTCACTCGCCAAAAGCTTTTACAGCTTGAATGGGATACATTGCCACAACTACCATATTCTCCAGATCTGGCGCTTTCGGATTATTATTTGTTCCAGTCATTACAAAATTTTTTGGACAGTAAAACCTTCACTTCTAATGAACAGGTCAAAAATCACCTGGATCAGTGTTTTGCCAGCAAAGACCAAACACATGATTCCACAAGTGTGGAATCATACTACTACCAGAAAGATGGCAAAAGTTGTTGGACCCGAATGGCCAACATATAATTCAATGAAATATGTATTAATTATACGAGAATTGTCTTTCATTTTCCTAAAAAAAAAAACAAAATTACTTTCCGAAGAACCCAATATAATTACTTAATCAGATATTTATTCGCAACCAATTACTTCTGTTGAGGTAACATTTTCTAAATCATTATAGATATTTTTATACCTTTATCGCAGCGCGAAAACAAAAACAATTCGAGCATGGAATTCTTTCAACTGAACCCGCATTTCCTCTATAAATTATAATTATACTAGGAAATCAGTTTTCCTGGCGCCAGGAGCATTCTGTCTCTGTCTGTGCTAATATTGAATTAACCCACATGATTTTGCAGCGCAAGGTGTGATAGCGTATCAATGAGGTACAAGGATTAACTATTGAGTAAATCTTGGAACTCATTCGCATGTTATCTGGAAGTAGTAATCGTGTCAATTGATGAAAAATACAGTTTAAATATAGATTTTGATGTAGATCTCATTTCTATTAGTATTTTAAATATCACACAGAGTAATTCTGTTTGTTATACCACCCTACAAATTTTAATTTTATAAAATTTATTTTACAGAATTAACCCTCATCACGCAGCATCAAAAGGAGATAAATGAATCCAAAGAAAATATAGAATAAAATAAAAAGAAGAGGTTTTTATTTGATAGAAGGAATATTACAAACTTTGAATATCAAAACAGATTTAATCTGTTACTCTCCAATAATTTTAATTTCAAAAAATTTTATTTAAGAACTTTTAGAATTAAATCAATGTCTCATAAGCACAGCTTATATTTAATAGATATATAAAATCAAAACTCAGTATATAATATCAAATGGAATAAGTAACCCAACAAATATAAATTGTCAATTAAAATTAATAAATGAATATTTGAAGGAGACAAAATTTCGTATCTGATCTTACAATTATAAAAAATAAAACCTTTTCAAAAATACAAAACAAATTTTCAAGAACTTCTCAAAGAAATTATTTATTCAAAATATTTAATATATTTAAATAAGTTACTTCAAAAACCTTTCAAAACATGTCTCAGACCCTCAAAACACAATTAGAATTCAGATGAGGTCTTCATCGGTACTACTTCACATTAAAAAATAAAATCAATTAACAACAAATAACTCAACTCCTATACCACGTGGTATTTGAACACACCAACTTTAAAATCCAAGGTATTCTATGTTCGTCACAAAAATCATACAAAGCTTGTAAGGTATTATATAGTCTTATTTAAACCACTTGATATTTATATATAGAGATTTTTTAAACCTGAATATAATTATGTATTATATATGAAAAATCTCATTATATAAATATCAAATGGTTTGAATAAGACCATATAATACCTATGAACCTGAATATAATTATATATTATACTATATATACTATTTATTATACTGTATATAAATAGAAAGAAAAATTTGAATTACATAGGAGCTTTCAGAACCATTAATAACATTCATAATCATTCAGGAGTCTATAAGTTGACTTGTAAGGATTGCTCAATGGTTTATATTGGTCAGATCGGTTCAAGATCGTTCAAGAAAAGAATTCACGAACATCAAAAGAGCTAAACTGCAAATTCAACACATTCCACATACGCCAACCATATAATAGAATTTGAACATAATTTCAATAACAATTATGAAATTATGCATATGAGAGTGAAGGTTCTAGATTAACATTCTTAGAATCACTTGGAATAAGCCAAAAAGTCCTAAACGAACAAACGGACCCGAATAGGCCACTTTTATTGAATATCTTCATATAATTTGGAAAAACCAACGACTACCCCAATAACTTTTATTGCTATCGACGTTATCTATCCACCTAATTGAGAATACCCTAATAATTCTACTTTTAGTCTCACTCTCGGGGGAGCCTGACCCCTAGAGAGCGCGTCCCCAGGTGGCGGATCGGGGAATGCCTCCCAGATATGGGTGGTAGGAGGGAAATCAAATACCTCCCACGGACCAACAGGTGGGATGGATGGGATTCCGAAGCTGCAGGAGGAAGCAACCTATCTAAGGGAAGAAAACCTTAAATAAATCACTAGGTCTGCCCATTCTTCAAAAAAATTACCTTGCAAAAAATCCTAGAAACATAAATTTATCGGACGGAATAAACGGCAAACGACTATGGCGAAAAAGGACTATGAATTTTGGAACCTGGAACGTGCAAGGGATGGCAAATAAAATCAAGGATATAACAGGGGGTCTTGAAAGGCTTAACATTGATGTAGCCGTACTGACGGAAACCAAGAAAAAGGGAAACGGTAGCGAACAAATGGGAAGCTTCATCCATCTGTTCAGTGGAGTGCCAAAAAATCAAAGAGGAGTCAAGGGAGTCTCCATTCTAATACACAAAAAAATTGAAACCCAAACTTACAAGTTGGGAGGCAATCAATGAGAGAATCGCCACTGTTAACCTTCAATTGAGAGGACACAGAGTCTCTATTATGGAAGTGTATGCCCCTACAAACGACGCATCCCAGGGAGAGAAAGATGAATTTTATGAACATCTGGATGAAGTACACAGCAAATTGGGCCAACAAAGAGAGATAGTGCTTATGGGTGACATGAATGGGAGAACAGGAAGAGCAGCACAAGATCATATCGTTGGAAGTTTTGGAGAAAGCACGCTCATTGATAGCGGGGAAAGACTCATTGACTTCTGCCAACGAAATAATTTGAAAATACTTAACGGCTTCTACCAACACAAAGACATCCACAATTATATCTGGCACCAGAATACAAGACAACTTAAATCTATCATTAACTACATTATCATCAAACAAAAGTCAAATTGGAAGATAAAAGATACCAGGGTATATAGGGGAATAGATTGTGGATCAGATCATTTTATGGTAAGAGCGAAAGCTGTTATTCCCTTTAAAGCTTCCCTAGAGCCAGAAATGACCGCAGTTAGTGAGAAAGTCAATTCGGAGCTGTATAACCTGGAGGCTTTGTATCATGACAGCACCAGATATCTGTACCAAACCAGATTCGATCAGAAACTGGACGAGAATTTTCTTCTTCAAGCCTCTGGAAGTCTTAACGGTCACATAGTAGATTCAATAAGAAAAGCAGCGGAAGAAGCTCTAGGGATACAATGCCTCAAGAAAAAGAACAATTCAATTACATGGAACGCGGAACTTCAACGACAGCAAAAAGTAAAACAAGAAGCATATCTTTGATGGCTTAATAGTAAAAAGAATTCCGATCACGAAGAATACAAGCAAAAACGTAAATATTTCAAACAAATGATCGCGAAAAATAAAAACAAGACTTGGGAAAGAAAATGTAAAGAGCTGGACACATATATAGGAGGTACAAGATCGTCCGAGGCCTGGAAATGGATAAGAAAACTGAAAAATGAGACGAAAAATGGGGGAAATATCCAGCTGATTAACATTAGCAAGTGGAAATCTCACTTTCAGGAAGAACTATCAGAGAGGAGAGAAAAATATACAACCACGTCACCAAGGCAATATCAGGTCCAAGGACCTCCTGTGCATATAAGTGCGGCAATCGTAGCAAAGTTGGCAAAGACGATGAAGAATAACAAGGCGAGCGGCCCGGAAAGAATTCCGGCGGAACTTCTGAAGAATGGCACCCAAAAATTAATGTCTATGCTGGCGAAGCTATTCGACAGGTACATCAATGGTGATGAAATTCCTGAAAGCTGGAAAGAAGCGTGGATTACCCCAATACACAAAAAGGCCCAAAGAACAACTGCAATAATTACAGGTGCATATCAGTCACTAGTACTATGAGTCGGCTTTATGGAAAAGTGCTGAAAACATTAATTGAGGAAGAATATGGTCCCTACAAACTTGAGGAACAAGCTGGCTTTAGAGCAGGACGTTCCTGCACAGACCACATATACACATTAACACAACTGAATGAAAAAAAAGTGGCTCGTGGGCGAGACGTACATCTGGTGTTTGTGGACCTTACTAAAGCTTATGATAATGTGCCCATAAGTAGGCTCTGGAATGTATTGGAACAAACTTCAATAAACAGCACACTCATAGAGGCCGTACAAGTGTTCTATAAGGATTCAACATCCAAAGTCAAAGTGGGAAATGAAATCTCCGATGGCTTTCCTGTCACGAAAGGATTGTGACAAGGCAATAGTCTCTCTCCAACTCTATTTAAAATCTACCTAGACCGAGCACTCAAAACCTGACGAAGATCATGCAAAGATATGGGTATTCCTATTAGCGACGGAAATACGCTATACACACTGCATTTTGCAGATGACCAGGTGATATTTGCTCAGGACAAAGACGATATTGAGTTCATGACCCGAAAGCTTATGGAAGAATACGACAAGTGGGGACTCACAGTGAATATGTCAAAAACCCAGTACATGTGCGTTGGAGGAGAGAATGAAGATCTGATGTTGGAAGGAGGATTGAAGATCAAATCCTGCGAAGACTACGTGTATACCTTGGAACTGTAATTAACCAAAATGGAAGGACTGATAAAGAAATTCAACAAAGAATAAATAAGGGTAGGAAAATAATCGGAGCATTGAATTCAATATTGTGGTCAAAAGAAATCTCTAAACATCATAAACGAGATATTTACAACGTTACCCTAAGGAGTGTTGTGTTGTACGGTTGCGAGGCCTGGCAGTTGAGTGTGTTACAACAGAATCTTCTCCTGGCCTTAGAGATGGATTTCTGGAAAAGGTCAGCTGGAATCTCTAGAATACAGAGAATACGCAATGAACGTGTAAGAGAGATTATGGGTGCCGAAACAACAATAATAGATGACATCAAAAAGGCACAACTTACTTGGTATGGACATGTACAGAGGATGCAAGACGAACGTATTCCCAAACAAATGTTGAACTGGATACCCCCTGAACGACTAAAAAGAGGCAGACCAAAAACAACTTGGATACAGGGAATACAAAAGGCCATGTCAGAAAGAAATTTGGAACCAGGAGACTATATATATATATATATATATATATATATATATATATATATATATATATATATATATATATATAGTCTCACTTCCTGTAATAGCTGTCAATACATATATAAGAACCTGTGTCAGTTTTCATACTGAAATGTAGAATGAGATTAAGCCACAGTGTGGCGAAACAATTGTCATTCAACAATAAAAAAATTGTGGAAATTGAATTTTCATTATTACTAGCTCCCTCATAATACTGCATCGTAAAAGAGCTTCATTGGTGACCCCGATCCTATCCAACATTCCAAGGTAACCTTCATATTTTCATTCCACAATAACTCCTGCTTGAGATAGCGTAGGACTGCTCCTTGTCAATTCCTAACGCCCTATACCGTGACCCTACCGACGCTCATTGGGAAGAGAGTAAGTGGCGTGCCCGCTCCTTGAGCAGAATTCTGCTACAGCTTCCCGGAGTATCCCATAGAGGACGCTACCGCTTTCCGATACCGAGCTCACCTTCCTTGCCGTTTCGACGTGGAACAAGGTCATTACTTGCACCCCACGCCAATCTGATGAGTTCAGGCGGCAAGTTGGAACTAAACGCCTACCTCCCGAAATTAAGAGGTTAGAAGCTCCCCTCATAACACCGCACTCCTAACTGAGCTTCACTTCATTTATCCGTAGCTCGCATCGATTTGTTCTTCTTTTAGTAATATCGTTACTTCTCTAATTTCTTCTGTATTCTCCAAAATAGTCGTTAAGTTGACTGCCTTTTCCATTATAATACAGAATGTAGATATTTTGAATTAATTATAACAAAAAACAGGTTAGAACTTTAGTGAGTTTTCCGTTACTCCGAGTTTTTTTATATCAAATGTCATAAATAAACACTAAACGAATCCTATCGGACTCTGCCAATTTCCATCTACTTCCTGTATTGCGGGTCAGGTCTAAGATTCGCGATTTATGGTTTATATTACTCAGTAAATTAAAAATAACGAAAATTTCGCAGAAACAACGTCTATTCTCTCTTTTGGCACGCAGCCGTCTGATTCGAATTTCTTGGACACCTGTACATTTTACACTTCAATTCAATCCGTTCGACTTTCTGAAATAATTATTATATCTGTTACATCATCAACCAGACACAAGTGAGTAATATTGTTGCCAGGATTTGAGAATATTAGTCATAATAAAAAATTCTCAACCGAATTCGAAAATAAAGGTCGCTCGAAAAACAAATACTAATTCCAATTTTTTTGGTAGACGCTATATAAATTTAAGATTCATAGTTATGTCCTATTAAAATAAAATAAATAGCTCCAGAAAATACTCCGAATGTCAAATGTTACAAGGAAAAAAACCAACAGATGTACGATTCAGTATTTCTGTCATTGTGGGAGCTGTTCAATCTTTTTGGACCAAGAAACTAGGCCATCTTGTCATCACTTTAGGTGAGAGATAATTTGGAATATTTTTGCTCAATGATTTTTTTCGTATACGGGAGTGTGTTATTCTTAGTGGTCGAAACTAAATTGCCACAACACCCTATTAATGAGATAATACAAAATGGATTTAAATATAACATTTTGGAGAGAGGACAATTCATCACAGGACCACCACTCTGTTTTTCCCTTTTATAACATTGATTCATACAAGCAGTATCGATCAATGAAACAGAATAAAAAGCGTGGGTCATCTAGAGTTTGCATATTAAAGTAGTGGTTCTTTTGAGCCTGGAAACACTTCTGTCATTTGTATTTTGACAGAAAGTTAGTTTAATTTTTAACATTAACGAAATAAGTCGATTCACACCCGAAAAAAACTGAGGAATAAAAAACTTATTTCCAAAGTGGTGAATGTAATATCCAAAAAGTTAGAAATTTACGTGAAAAATTCATTAGGAATTAAATGTTCCACAAAACTGGATTGTTATTTGATGAAACGACCCGTTTACATTCTCTTCCATGAACAAACCCCAAAACATTGCTGTGAGACACCTACGCCACCGAATAATCAATTAAATTTCTTGAATGTATTTTCAACAGTCGACTGAAATACTCATCGAGAATTCTCTTTTGAATCTTCTATCGACTTAAAACAGGTGCCTTGAAGTGGTAATTTGAGTTTTGGAAAGAGGAAAAAATCGATTAAAGTCACTTCAACGGAATGCTGTGGTAGCTCGATATTATTCGTTGGTTGTTTTGACTAGAATTATAATATAGCCTTATGCCCAAGGCTTTCCACACTTATTGACTAAAAATAATGAAAAACACTGTATTCAGGGGAAGTTTTTGCGCTGAATGATAAACACTTAGACATAATTCTGTATTGTGTCTTCCGAAAGTCAAATAAACAACACTTTTTAGGAACTGTTCTCCTGAAAAAAAGGAAAATCTCATGAGTATACAATGCATGAATCAAAGACTACATCCTTCTCCCTTCGATCTGCATCGTTATGTATTTGCAAGAAAGAGTGAAATGAAAATATATTGATGTTGCTGTTTATTGGGAAATAACAAACAGGCATTGCCAATACAGTCAGAATAAAATATGTCTAGTTGAATCAAAGAAAAAAGAAAATGCAATAACACAATTTCCCCTTACAAGTTACAGAATCTAAAAGAAAATAAGAAACACAAATATCAGAGTAACAAAATTAAAATAATAAAAACAGGTTTTTTACTTGATAGAAGGATTATTACAATATCTTAAATATCAAATAGATTAATTCTAAATGATTATGTTTTGCATCTTTGAAGATTTGGTTTTCAGGAATATAAGATTAGAAACAAAATTTTGTCTCCTTTATTTATTTAGTGATTTTAATTGATAATTTTTATTTCGTTGGGTCTTTTTCATTCCATTTGATATTATATAATGAGTGTTGATTTTATATGTCTACTAAATTGAAGCAAAGCTTATAAGTCATTAATTTAATTTTAAAAGTTTTGAATGAAATTTTTTGAAATAAAAATTTGTAGGAGGCTAACAGAATAAATCTGTTTTGATATTTAAATTTTGTAACGACAAATACTTCTTCAAATCCATGTATCGGAGGTTTTTTTAGAATTATAGAACTTTCAATAGGGATAACTGTGATTGGACAGAAGGTAGAAAGAAGCCATATTGTTTTGACATTTCTGTTCAGTAAGCATTGACAAATTATCATGAAAAGACTCACGCCGCAACAACCTTTACAAATTGTTGAAATTTATTTTCAAAATCAGTGTTCTATTCACCAAACTTATAGAGCACTTCGTGAAATTTATGATTTACATAATCGTCCATCAGAGCAGCTTATTCGTCGAACTATCGATAGATTTCGGACAATATTTTCTCTACTCGATACAACAACAACAAGACAAAGAACTGTACGCACAGAAGAAAATAGCGCTGCTGTAAATCATAGTGTTAATAATGATCCAGATTTGTCTATTCGTCGACGCTCACACTAAGTTGGACTCTGTGCATCCACCACATGGAAAATTTTGCGTAAAGATCTTGGTCTACACCCATACAAGATCCAACTGGTTCAAGAACTAAAGCCACTTGACCATAATAAGCGTCGTTTGTTTGCTAATTGGGCCCTATAACAGCTTCAAGTTGATACACTTTTTTGTCGTAAAATTGTGTTTAGTGATGAAGTTCATTTCTGGTTGAACAGCTATGTAAACAAGCAAAATTGCCGTTTATGGAGTGAAAACAATCCTCAAGAAGTTCTGCAGGTTCCATTGCATCCTGAAAAATGGACTGTATGGTGTGCTTTATACGCTGGAGGCATCATCGGTCCATATTTCTTTGAAAACGATGCTGTAGCTAATGTTACAGTGAATGGTGTTCGTTACGGATCGATGATCAATGATTATTTGTTCCAAAATTTGAATAGTATCGAGCCAGAAGTGTTTTGGTTCCAACTAGAAGAAAGATTTGGCGATAACATTATTTCGAAAAATAGTCCAATTAATTGGCCTCCAAGATCATGCGACATAACTCCACTGGATTATTTTCTTTGGGGTTATGTCAAGTCATTGGTTTATGCTGATAAACCAGAAACAATAGACGCTTTGGAAGCCAATATAACTCGTGTTTTTGATTAAATAAGGCCTGAATTACTCGAAAAAGTGGTCCAAAATTGGTCTGGTCGAATGCGGTTACCCAGAGTTAGTCGTAGTGGACATATGCCGGAAATTATTTTCAAAACATAAATGTAATAAAATTATCTTTCAAATAAAAAATATTTGGCTTCAATCTTAATTTAAATGTGTTTTATTTCAATTCAAAGTTCTATCATTCTTAAAAAATACCCGATATAAGATGCAGTCGTTGAAATTTAGAAGGAGAGTTGTCGACTTGTGCTTGTTCTATAGGTATTATCACAGTCGATGCTACACGCTGAAGGAAATGATGCCAGGTGCCGCCAGATACGCACGCGGTACTAGAGCTGCGCAACAATCATAACCCTATGCAGTTGAATTAACAACTCCGAGAACTTTTGTTTATCCGAAGTCCTCCTCCACCGAATGACCAGTTGTGGAACACGCTTCCAGCTGATATATATTATTTCCTTCAGTGTATTATCTTCAACAGTTCAAGACGAGAGTAAACAGGACAAAAGTTTCCGCTCGGGGCACCAATTAGTTGACATAGGTTTCAAGCAAAACAAAAATAAAAGAATCGTGAAAATTCATCGTCAAGTTTTCAAGAAAATCCTATCCATACGCACATAGTGGAAAAAGGAGGACCTTCTCTTCGCGAAGTCGGTTAAGAAACAATTTTAAACGTTGCTCTACTTTCAGAATTACGCTATACTTTTCTGTCGAGTGTATTTTCAATTAAATATCGAAATCGCTTCATTATCGCTAGTGCAAAAATATACACATAGCAGACATGTATTTACGTTGTTATGTGTGGCGTTTTCACACCAAATGGCGCCAATTCTCATTTATTTCTAATTCATGACAAGATATTCAATAATAACAAACTTGATTTATGAGCAAACAGTTCTTCTGGCGATGATTTCGATTATTTTCACATTACTATAAATACCCGCTGTATGCCTTGTACCCATTTTTCTTTTCATTTTCAATAAAACCAAATTAATTTCGTCGGCCGTATTCATTATTTTATGTGTCTGATATGGTAATAGCTTAATCAAATTGTTGCTCGTAAATATATTAATGAGTGTAAATATTTTGTATTGACGCATTCCATTCGGTCCTATTATGGATGACACAGTTTGATTGTGTAACGACTTTTTTATTTTGGCCGTTTATGGATTTATTTTCACTTCTGCTGGCTGATTTTGAAATGTATGACAACGATTGCTTTCGAAAATATTGGGAATATTAATAGGGCAGATTTTCTCTTCTTATTCTTCGCAAATAAACTTATTGTGGACGTAAATAAGGTGTGCATTTAATTGAATCGGCCTTTACTTGATGGAAATTTATTTTAATTAAATTAAATAAAAATGAATATTTCCACAATTTATTAATTAAAAATTGTTTCTAAATGGAATGGAATAAGAAATTACTTAAAATAAATGGAGGTTTATACTTGATAGAAGGCATATAAAATTATTTAAATATTTTAATATTTAATAATTAATTAATATATTCTTTTAGCCTTCTACACATTAAATTTCAATAAATTATATTTAATATTATAACTTCAGGAATTAAGTTAATGTCATATAAGCACTGGTCATATCAAACGACATATAAAATAAACATTCATTATAAGACATCCAAATGAGATAAAAAAATACAATAAATAAAAATTGTTAACAAAATTCCTATAAATTAAATTTCGTTGTGTTTACTATATCTTCAAACTGAATAAAAGAAATTGTATTTCAACGATTACAGGCGGACCAGAAAAATTTCGGACAAATTTTATTGTGTTCTGGAACAATAGTATTTCAGCGCCGCCAAATAATTTTTATACTAATAGATTCTCTATACTTTCTTGTAATAACATGGTAACTTTCAGTTTGATATTACTTTATTTTTCAGAGTGTTAGAATGTCAAAAACTAACATAAAAGTAGATTCCACACCCCCACATAAAATTTCCAACCTTTTTTTTAATGCAAAAGACCAAATCAACCGGCTAAATAATTCTGGAAGTTTTGTCTTAACTTTAGTGAACTTATAAATATCCTACGTATTCTATGTTCGTTACAAAAATTACATAAAGTTTGCAAAATATTTTATGTTGCAGTAAAAAGCATTCAGTTGGTTTGATAAGATATCTTTTGTTAATTATTTTTATTCTTTAAATATGGAGTTGAGCTGATGAGTTAACGTTGTAATAATCCTAAATTGTTTTTTAAGGATGTTCTGCATTTTTTAGGAATTTTTTTTAGAGGAACCTATTCTGAGCAAGTTGTTTTTGAAGAAGTTCTTGAGGTTATGTTTTGCATTTTTGGAAAGGAATTCAGTTTTCATAAAACAAGGACCGAAACAAAATTTTGAACTCTTCAAGTATTTATTTAATGAGCTTTAGTTGACAATTAATATTTTTTTAATTCCTTTCATTCCCTTTGGTACTGAGTAATAAGTATTAATTCTATATGTCTACTTAATTGACACAGTGTGTTCTGAAGACATTTATTTAATTTAATTCTGAAAATTTTTTTGAAATTAAAATTTGTATGAGGTTAATAGAATAAAGCTGTATGATATTTAAAATTTTGTAATAATCCTTTTATCAAAAAAAAACCTCTTTTTATTATTTTAGCGTAATTTCTCGTTTCGGAAATGTAAAGTGTCCACCAAGGTATTGTGATTTATCGCCTTTGGATTTTTTTATGGGTTATGCGAAGGATCGTGTTTATATCGACAATCCTTAGACTATTGACGATCTGAAAACCAACATTTGTCAAGTTATTGATGAGATATTGCCCGAAATGTACCGGCGGAGCATCGAAAGTTACCTCACAAGGATCGAGTCCTTAAGAGATCACGCGGAGGACATTTAAATGATGTTGTATTCCACACATAATGACAAGTTCCAAGCATTATATTAAAATAAATATTTGATCGATATTCTAAATGCAAACCTTTTATTACTGTGGAATAAAAACCGTCGTGTAAAATTTGCAGCATTTTTATTTTGCAAAGGCGAAGTGTAGGAATGAGTAATGACCCATTGAAATGATTGATTAATTCATTTACAGAAATGAATCATGCCATCAGCCAAGTGTATCACTAGGAAATGCAATTTCTCAATTAAAAACAATTGCATATGGTCGATATAATGTCCATTGACGGTAGATAATTAATCGTTTTATGCAAATCATAATTAAGTGTTATTTTTATGAATACCCCAGATTCAACATATTAAATTAAACTGCATTGTTCCGAGTTGACTTAATGGGTATTTTTAACTGCATTTGAATTGAGTTACAACAATAAAGGGACAGTTTTGAACAAATTCGAATGAGATCATCACTATTTCTATAATAGCGCAATCTATTAGATCCATTTCGAATAGCGTATCACAAAATGATCTGGATCACATGCCGTCTAATTCGCGAACCTCGAGAGCGCTTGGAAACAACGTTCGAGATTTAGAACCCATCCCAAATTGTTGCTAAATTACTGTTGAATTATTGGATGAGTAAGAAATTCGAGGCACTTAATCGAAGAATTCACGTGGCTAGAATACTTGAACAGTTAGGGCCAATGGAAATGTTTGCGAGTATTTCTACAAACGTTTGTTTCGTTGGTACCTATTAGATTAAAAAAAAAAAAAGTTTATCTATCATCACTTCCCCTCAAATTCTTATTCTTATTTGATGTGTAGCTGTAGCCAATCTGAGCAAATATAATAATAATATTTATTCATCCTACAAGATGTTTGATTGTATCGGTCTCTACTTGTCGGAAATACATCTTGACGATTAAAGTAAAACAACTTAATTTCCGTTAGTTCATTTAATTTCACAACAATTGTTTCATCATGACAACATGACTTCGTCAGGTGAGTATGGTATTCATGTTGTCACGAAACAATTGTTGTGAAATTAAACAAATCAGCGGAAATTAAGTTGTTTTACTTTAATCATCATCCTACAAGATATTTTTACAATGTATAGGATATGTCAATAATACACAAGAAAAAGAGAATATTTACATGATTCACAGAGCTAATACTAAACCCTTACTTACAAATACTCGTCAAAATTATAGTAAGCTTCATCATGTAACAATGATTTCACAGATATACAGAATTCCTTAGTGCTCAAGGATTTTGCATACTATGTCAATTTGTTATAGAGAATTATACATCTATATGTATACTAACTGACAAAGAAACTACAACACCCAGAAGGAGCTGTTTGAATTTTAAATTTTTTTGGTAAAAAGATAGTATAGCAAGTAGTATTTTCTCCTCTTTTTCCTTTAAATGTTGAGATGCTCATGAAGAATAGCATGTATGGTATCCACGGATAGGTTTATCCTTTTTGCTAACACCTTGATTTTTAGTCTGGCATCTTCGAATACCAGGTTTGTTTTCACATTTTCTTCAGTGGTACCGCTAACGGGCCCGCCCGAACGAGGGTCGTCTTCAATGCTTTCTCTGCCTCTTTTGAATTCAATTGACCACTTTTGACAGCAACCATCTCTTCATGATTGATTTTTTGACTTTTTCCCTGCTTAATGAGGAACTTTATAACGGCGCGATGCTCGATTTTCTTCATCAATGTAGCGTCAGTCATTCTTGCCCTCTTTCACTGAGAATCCGTACAAAACTAATCATCGTAAATTAGTGAAATTTTATATTTATACCCTCAGATAGTGCCATTAGTGAATGACATAATTAGATTACTTACATTATTAGCAACTCACCCCGATACCGAGAATACATGAAACACCCCTCGTATTCCTAAACAAATTTTCAATGGAATCTCAGATTTTTGAAACTAAAACTTAAAGTTTATTATTAAAATATAAGGTATATAAAATCAAGATATAAGAAACGAATGAAAATAAAGTGGAAATATTTCAAAATTTGAATATTAAAACAAATTGAAATATGTTTATCTTCTACAATTTTAATTTCAAAAAAAATTTATTCAAAAAACTTTTAGAAATAAATTTATGTCTACACAAGCACCGCTTACATTTAATAGACGTATATAATCAAAACTCAATATATAATGTCTAATGAAATAAATAACCCAACAGATATACGAAAGTAATTAAAATTAATAAATAAATATTTAAAGGAGACAAAATTTTGTTTCTGGTTTTACCTTTAAGAAATACCACTTGCCTTATAAAAACATGAACACACTTAAAGGACTTCTCAAAGAATATAATTTATTTGAAATATTTAATATATTTAAATATTCGAACAAATTATTTCAAAAATCTCCAAAAAAAATGTGCACTATATCTTCAAAAAACAAATATAATTCTAGACAATCCCGTCTTCAGTCCTCTTTTAACATTCCAAATATCAAAATCAAAAACATAACCTATATCACTCACGTGTTAAAAGACTTAAGCTTCGAACTACAGATCAACTATATAATTCAAGATTGATCTATGTTCTAACAAAATCAAAGAACAGTGTGAGTTATTTTAAGGTTTATTTAAATTCATTGACATTCTATAATGAGATTTATTGAAGCCAAAATATAATTATATATTATATATAAAATAAAATAGAAAGGCCTTTTACTTGATAGAAGAAATATAACAAAATTTGAATATTAAAACAAATTGAAATATGTTTATATTCTACAATTTTAATTTCAAAAAAATTTTATTCAAAAAACTTTTAGAAATAAATTTATGTGTAACAATATATTTCAACAAGAATAAATAAACAGAAAAATTTCTATGAAAAAAAAAACAAACTCAATGTGAATATCGGGTGTTTTTTTTTAGAGTGATAGAACTTTAAATTGAAATAAGACACATTTAAAATAAGATTGAAGCCAATTTTTTTTATTTGAAAGATAATTTTATGACGTTTATGTTTTAAAAATAATTTCCGGCATATATCCACCACGATTAGCTCTGTGGAACCGCATACGACCAGACCAATTTTGGACCACTTTTTCGAGTAATTCAGGCCTTTTTTCATCAATAACACGAGTAATGTTGGCTTCTAAAGCGTCTTTTGTTTCTGGTTTATCAGCATAAACCAATGACTTGACAAAACTCCAAAGAAAATAATCCAGTGGAGTTATGTCGCATGATCTTGGAGGCCAATTAATTGGACCATTTCTCGAAATAATGTTATCGCCAAATCTTTCTTTGCTTGTTTACATGGCCGTTCAACCTGAAATGAGCTTCATCACTAAACACAATTTTACGAAAAAAAAGTGGATCAACTTCAAGCTGTTCTAGGACCCAATTAGCAAACAAACGACGCTTATTATGGTCAAGTGGCTTTAGTTCTTGAACCAGTTGGATCTTGTATGGATGTAGACCAAGATCTTTACGCAAAATTTTCCATGTGGTAGATGCACAGAGTCCAACTTGTTGTGAACGTCGACGAATAGACAAATCTGGATCATCATTAACACTATGACTTACAGCAGCGATATTCTCTTCTGTACGTATAGTTCTTTCTTTCATTGTTGTTGTTGCATCGAGTAGAGAAAATTTTGTCCGAAATCTATCGATAGTTCGACGAATAAGCTGCTCTGATGGACGATTATGTAAACCAAGAGCTCTATGAGTTTGGCGAATAGAACACTGATTTTGAAAAGCCAAGTTGTTTTCATTTACTTTATTAGTCCTTTAATTGTTTTTTATTAGGAACAGTTTAGAAAATGAGAGCTCTGCTTCGGAATTAGTTATAGGTAAAGTTGAAAACAATCTTAGAGCGATATATAAATTCGAAAATAATTCCATCATTTCCCTATCGTTTATTATCTTCAACATCTCTGAACAACTCGTGTTATTGTCAGGTGTTAGGAGTTTGAGCTATTCTATTCTTATACCTATTTTGGGAAGAAGCCGGAAGAATATTTTTTACAAGGCTTACAGAAGCATATTTCTCGATCTAAAAAATGTATTGATTTCTAGGGGACTATATTGAAAAATAGAATATTTTCGAAATTTTCTGAGTTCTCTTTCATGAATGTAGCGAGAATACATTGAACGCCCCTCTTACATTTCAAATTACTAAATTAGGCCTTGGTAAACATTTTTATAACCTTTAATAATCACATTTCTTAAATAAATGGGTGATAAGTTCATTTCTTTCAACTATGCATCAGAGTTATGATTTATGTGGATATTGGGAAATAACACATTACGTACAGAATGCTTTCATTCAATTCTCGTACGAAATAAAGAGTTATAATCAAATCATGAGAAATAACTCAAATAGAAGTCAAAAAACTTCACGATTCCGATATATGTATCCACATGCAGGCTACATTTTTAATTATTTCACAATTCTATATGACGTAATATTTGGGTGCAGGAAAATTATTGTAATATTTTGTCATGCAAATATTACGCCGGTAGAAAAATTATCACAAGCACGCTCGTGATACATGTGGTAAATTTTTATGAGTTTGATTTTGTTTATGAATTCATGCGGAAAGAATGTGAGCACTTTTTCATTTTTTGTAACCTAATTAATGAATTAAGAAAAAAACTTGAAGATATAAAATTTGCAGATTGAATTCATCATCTTGAATTAATTTTTTCATATGACAAATATTGAAGTGCAAAAATTTCTGAAGCTAAATATTGTAGGGGTTGAGTTTTCCACCCCTTTGTGATAAAATTACAGAATTGAAAAAACTATCGAAATATGCAGTAACATTTAATTAGTGTTAGTTTGAATATTGAAACAAATTAATATATGTTTATCTTCTACAATTTTAATTTAAAAAATTTTTATTCAAAAAAACTTTTAAGCGGTGCTTGTTTTAGACATTAATTTAATTCTAAAAGTTTTTTTGAATAAAAATTTTTTAAATTAAAATTGTAGAAGATAAACATATATTAATTTGTTTCAATATTCAAACTTAGTTATATTTCTTCTATCAAGTAAAAGGCCTTTCTATTTTATTTTATATATAATATATAATTATATCTTGGCTTCAATAAATTTCATTATACAGTGTCAATGAATGGTAAACCTTAAAGATAACTCACACTGTTCTTTGATTCTGTTAGAGCATAGATAAATCTTGAATTATAAAGATGATTTATGTCTCGAAACATTATTCATTTACACGTGTTGAGTGGTTTGGTACAGGTTAGTTTTTGATTTTGATATTTTGAATATATTTCAGGACTGAAGACGGAATTGTTTTGAACTATATTTGTTTTTTGAAGATATAGTGCATGCTTTGAGAGATTTCTGAATCTACTTATTCGAATATTTAAATATATTAAATATTTCAAATAAATTATATTCTTTGAGAGGTCCTTTAAGTGTGTTCATGTTTTCAAGGTACAAATGGCGTTTTGAGAACAAGACCAGAAACAAAATTTGTCTCCTTTAAATATTTATTTATTAATTTTAGGGACTTTCGTGTATCTTTTGGTTTATTTATTCCATTTGACATTGTATATTGAGTTTAGATTATATACGTCTATTAAATATAAGCGGTGCTTGTTTTAGACATTAATTTAATTCTAAAAGTTTTTTTGAATAAAAATTTTTTAAATTAAAATTGTAGAAGATAAACATATATTAATTTGTTTCAATATTCAAACTTAGTTATATTTCTTCTATCAAGTAAAAGGCCTTTCTATTTTATTTTAATTAGTGTTAGTTAATTTCCAAATATTACATTTCTTAATTACTTCATATAGAAGCTCTACAATAAAAACAAAAATGTTTCCCTGATTTCAAAGGGCAGTGATTTACATGGAAAGGGGCTTAGAATAAAAAAATATAAGAAAGAACCTCATTAATTTCTGCTTACAAATCACTTGTTAAAATTTAATTTAGACACCCTTGTGTAGGGTTTTTCAATGGGAACGCCCCATTTTTATATTGACATTACTCACGCATAGCAGCCATTGTTTACTTGTGACATTGACAGATGTATTTGTCAATGTCTACCATTTAATCATGGAAAGGTACACACTTCAACAACGTTTACAAATAATTAAAATTTATTATGAAAAATCCCGATATATTATTATAAATTTACGTGTCTTAACTCCAAATTTTCGTCGTTATAATAATCCGTATAAAACAAAGAACAGGTGAACATTTGGTGAAGAAGTTCGAAAGGAATTTCACTCTTCAAGATGTTACAGTGCTAGAGAGACAAAGCAATGCAAGAAGTGAAGAGAATATTGCTGCCGTACGTGAAAGTGTTCGTGAAGACCAAAATTTATTTTAATCGATGTGTATGGAGAAGATGTGTTGACAGTACGACAGTACCAGAACTGGTCTGTAAAATTTCGATCCGGGAATTTTGATGTCGAAAATGCACCACATTCGGGAAGGCCGGTTGAAGCTGACAAAGACGATGCAAATCGGCGAATAACAACATGTGAGATCGGTGAGATATCAAACTTATCGAATTCAACTATTTATGGCCACTTGAAAGGCCTAGGTTTAATCTCTAAGCTCGATATATGGATTCCCCATGTTCTCAGGGAGAGAAATTAGTGTCGTCGCGTTGACGTCTGTAATTCGCTTCTTAAACGTCACGAAAATGATCTATTTTGAAGTGCATCATTACTGGGGACGAAAAATGGGTTATACATAACAATGTCAAACGCAAGAGATCATGGAGCAAAAAAGATGAAGCGGCTCAAATCATTTCAAAAGCCAATAGCCATCAAAAAAAGGTGATTCTGTTTGTTTGGAGGGATTTCAAAGGAATCTTTTTTTTGAGCTTCTACCGGATAACACAATAATTAATTCGGAAGTCTGCTGTCATTATCTGGACAAACTGAATGCACTTCAACAGAAAAGCCCAGAATTAATCGACAGATCTCGTGCCTTCGTATTATTATTTGTTCCGGTCATTGCAAAATTTTTTGGATGGTAAAATCTTTATTTCAAATTAAGAGGTCAAAAATCACCTGGATTTTTTATGAGCCTAGTACCATGCTACTACCAGAAAGATGGCAAAAGGTGTTGCACCAGAATGGAAAATATATGATTTAATAAAGGATTTATTCATTATGCGAAAATTGTCTTCCATTCTCTCAAAAAAAAAAAAAAACGAAATTACTTTCCGAACAACCCATTAGATACATACATTCTGTCAAGAAAGTACCGGGAATTATCGATTCAAATCTGGCGGGGCAATGAGGCAGGTCAAATTGAGCGGGATCTGTCAACTAGTGTGTTTGCAACAGCTGATTAAGTCAGTCGATGTCAGAGTGCGTGCCGATTTTTACTATGGGTGATTAGGTTGAGCAAAGAATTTGTTTAAAGTTTTGTGTTGCAAATGAATTTTCGTGTGCCGATGCATTGAAAATGTTGCAAAAGGCCTTTGGTGATAATGCTCTATCGAAAACTCGTGCATATCAGTGGTACAGAGCCTTCAAGGACGGTCGTGAAGTGGTCGCCCATCGACGGCTTCGATCGAAGATAACGTCGATGAAATTAAGGAAAGGGTGCTGGAAAACCGTCGTACCAGCTTGAGAGAGATAGCACATGATCTTAAGATATCCCACGAGTTCGCACGTACGATTTTGATTGATATTTTGGGCATGAGAAAGGTGGCCGCACGACTCGTACCGAAAGACCTGAATTTTCTTCAAAAACGTCATCGCGAACAGGTTGCTTCAGACATGCTGGATCGCTGTAATTCCGATTCTACATTCATGGAACGCATTATAACTGGTGATGAGACCTGGGTCTACGAGTACGATATGCAAACAAGCCAGCAATCATCGGAATGGGTGGCAAAAAATGAGCCGAAACCGAAAAAATCACGCCAAAGCCGCTCGAAAATGAAGGTGATGCTCATTGTTTTCTTCGATATCCGTGGCGTGGTGCACTACGAATTCGTTCCAGAGGGTCAGACGGTAAACAAGGAGTATTACCTAGGCGTTATGAAACGTTTGCGTGAGCGTATCCGTAAGAAGCGGCCAAATTTGTCGGCGAACAACTCATGGATTTTGCCTGACGATAACGCGCCTTCTCACCGAGCTACGATTGTGACTGACTTTCTCGCCAAAAACTCAACAAACGTGCTTCAGCAACCACCGTATTCGCCGGATTTGGCTCCCTGCGACTTTTTCCTCTTCCCAAAACTAAAATTGGCCCTTCGTGGCACCCGTTTTGAGTCGATTGAAGCCATAAAACAAAATTCGGCGCGAGAGCTAAAGTCCATCCCGGAAAGGGCCTATAAAAAATGTTTCGATAATTTATGAAAGATTGGGCCGTTGCTTGGTAGAAATCAGTTGTAATTGTCATTATAAAATAAAACACTTGTTTACATTTTCTACTTTATTTGTAATTGTCATTATAAAATAAAACACTTGTTTACATTTTCTACTTAAAACAGCAATAACCTAGTAAATGAACAAATAGATTTTTATTACACCCCTCTATTCAATATTTACAAGGGATCGAGTGAACATGATTCTGAAGGGAATATTCTTTGAGAAAACCAACCCGACGAACAATTAAAAACACATGTACACCTTCTGTAAAAAATCTTATAAATTCATTGTACAACAACTGTTACTTCGTATTCTGATGAAGTCTTTCTAGCAAAGACGAAACGTACGTCAATACCAAAAATAAAGTAGAAAATGTAAACAAGTGTTTTATTTTATAATGACAATGTTTCGATAATTGGAAGTGCCGTTGGCATAGATGTATTGGAGCAAATGGAGCCTATTTTGAAGGCGACCCAATAAATTTTGACGATTAAATGTAAAAATGTTGTTTTAATTAAAAATTCCCGGTACTTTCTTGACAGAGTAGTATATATTTTCAGGGCCGTCTTTAAACTATTTGAGGCCCTGGGCACATTAGGATCATGGGGCCCCTATGACCTTGAGAAAACACTATTTAGTTACAATAGATAAAGAAAGACAAACAAGGTTCTAAATTTATTTTTATTTAATTACTAACTATAAAAAAATAGGAAATATAAAAAATAATCTACTAAAGTAACTCGCTGTCTCGCTTAACTTAAAATCCTTAGATTAATTCTATGTTGATTGCAAAGGTACCCTTCTAGATTTAAGATGAGCAAAATCGTTTCGGTAATACCTAAATATCGGTTATCATTTGGTAATCTGGCAGGAACTAGGGGGCCCCATTCGATCGCGGGGCCCTGGGCACGTGCCCATAGTGCCCAGTGGGGAAGAGGGGCCTGTATATTTTCCGGTTGCAACGTAAAATGGCGAATGCGCTGGGTCTACTGAATTAGTTCAATTTTCCATAATCGCGTTTCTTTTCGAATAACGAATCTTTAAAATTATGTGTTGAAAGAGTTTTCGAACCTTTTGCAATAAATACAGATAGAGGATTGAATAGAAGACCTGTCCGTTCGGAGTCTTTTCCTCAAAGTATAGATTAAATCATTGAAATCGGTCAAAATTCGGACAATACCCAAGAATGGCTATTCATATAGCTTTTAGAAAGTTGAAAAATTCTCATATTCAATTCCATATCTTCGAGTATGAGAAAATTTCCCTTCTGGTCCTGTTACTTAGGATTTTAAACCATAGACGTATTGTCTGTACGCTTTATACGCGCAAAACGAGATTGTGATTGAATATTCTCTTATTATGTCAATGTCAGTACAGTGTAAGCAAATAATCCTGTGGTGATGTGATGATTAAGACTGATTTGACTCCTGTGAATTTATTGAAGATGCTCCATTTATTCAAATATTAAATATTTGGAGAGTTCGAGTAAAATGCAGTTGAAAGATATCCGTTGGGAAATTCCCGATATCTGCTGGTGTTTAGTAAATACTTTAAGCAAGGTAAATTGTTGTAGCGAGTATTCAAATTTCATTATTTCAGTTTTATTATACAGGTGGTTTCAATGGTTATCTTTTTCATGTCAGGGTGTATAACATTTCAGAAAAACATCACCTTATGAGAGTTTCAAGGAATTCCTTATATATATAAATCTTAAATTTAAACTCGATCGTTGGACTGTTGCTATAGTTTCGGAATCGCTCAATGCTAATCGGCTATTAAAATATTTATTTTTGTTTTGAAACTTCTATCCTACGATCTTTACGAAATTTCGCGCGAACATGTGTATTACATCTCAATGCCAAATTTCATATCGATCATAGCTGTAATTTCAAAAATATTGAAAAAAAAATGATGACATATTAAAAAAAAGATGATATATTAAAACGGTAAGCATAATGGCAACAGACCACAGATGCGTGGTCCGTTTCGTAGTGCTAAACATTCTTCTGTAAGGATCGCGATGGGCTTTGCCCATCGCGATTTCCGGGCTACGGAACGAAAGTTCGTAAAGCTAACTAACCGCCATAAAGCAATTATATTTTCTGTACGACTTTCCTGTTCTTGACTACGAACGAAAGAAAACAGGAAATGTCACGATTTTTCCCGCGTTCGCCATTTTTAAACAAATAAGCCCCGCCCACTTCGGCCGCTTCTGTGGTATATGTATAGAGGTCATCCGAGAAGTAATACGACGGTCGTCCGAAAATTATCGAACCGCCCGGAAAAAAGTAGATCCGTCGATTTATACGGATCGATCGATAAATATTGATCAATCGACTAGAAGAAAAGAAAGCCTTAGCTTTCTTTTCAGTATTTGCCCTTTCGCAGAAGTAAGTGTAAATAATCAGCAATGTTGCATCGATATGTGATAATAGATGAATCAAAATCTGAATACAAAAGATTGTCATGTATGTGGATAGCAGCCGGTAACTGCTGGCAAGGATATGACGTTTGTATTTTGGGATGCGTACGGTATTTTGTTCGACTACCTTGAAAACCGTAAGACAGCCAATAGCGATCGCAACATGGCCTAATTGGATCGAATAAATGAGGAAATGTCGAAGAAAGGACCCATATGCAGGGAAATAAGGGATATTTTACCAAAGAAATGCTCTACGTCACAAGTCGTTGGTTATGACTGCAAAATTGAATGAATTTTTCTTCCGCACGCAACCTGTTTTTCAGATAAGACAAAGATATGGCTCAAACTAGGGGGTGATCGCTGAAATAAACGCCTGCTTTGGGACCAAAGTCAAATCTTCATGAAAGGTATCGAAAGGTTAAAGAAGCGCTGGAATAACTTTATCGCTCTTGCAGGAAACTTTGTTGATAAATAAAGTCAAATTTGATCTGAAGACTTATGTTTTTTCTTTACGTATCATCCAAAGAGTTGCTGTTGACTACGAATATTTAATACCCAGAATGCTGTAACTACACCCATAAATAATACCGTAACTTAATTTTTGTGACAATTTTATTGTTGACAAAGTAACTGCACTTAACGTTTCACTTCGACCGCTACTGTTTATTGAACTAAGAAACCGTAATTTAGGATGGTACCTACTTATAAAATATTCACAGTACGTGAGAAGAATAAACAATTTCTGCAGCATACTAAGGTATATAAATCTTCGAAGAAAAATTTCCGACATATCATCGAAAAATTTATAACAGCACTCACTCAGTTTGAGTTAAAGCCAATGCTGTCGTATATTTCCACATAAATAAGTTATGTTAGATTGTAAAACTTACCAGAATTTCATTCGTTTATTCAATAATTTACTAACTAACAACTTATCTACAACATTTGAAGATAAATCTAAGATCCTTAATTTTGCAGTGCATAATTCTGTATGGTTTCATTAATTACTTCTTCCGCGCTTATTCCAAGGTAACGGTCCGTCGTAAACACGTTAACTTCAGAACGGAAAGAGCTAGACACTTGAAATTTTTCCGCCCTTTGGTGCCTGAGTTATTTTTATGTGAAACTTAATTTTCAAATATTTTCGAAAGTACAAATCCGATGCGAGTTCAAATTTGATATTTAGATGTAAAATAACGACGCCAAAGCTCAAGCACTGTTTCGTGGATACAAAACACGGGAGTTTTATAAATTTTCAAAATATTCAAATATTTTAATATTAGCCTTCTACATATTTAATTTCAAAAAATTGTATTTAATAATTATAACTTCAGGAATTAAATTAAATTAATGTCATATGAGTACCACTTATATCGAACGACATTTAAAATGAACATTCATTATAAAACATCCAAATGATATAAAAAAATCCAATAAATAAAAATTGTTAAACAAAATCCTATAAATTAAATATTTTGAGTAGACAAAATTTTGTTTCTGCCTATCGATCTTATGAAAACAGATATCTTTCAAGAATATTTAACATAATCTTAAGAATTTCATCATAAAACTATCTTAGAATATTCAATATTATTGGATATCTAACTAAGTTACTTTTTATAAAATCTCAAGATATGTAAAAACATTACTAAGAAACAAGTTTTAAGAGAGATTTTGCTTCGTCAGTACTCAATTATATTCATATTCAATAAAATATAACATCAATCAACAACAAATATTTACTCAGCTTTCAACAATTCAGAAAGCTTCTGGTAAATGAATACTGAAAAATTTAAATGGAGTGTAATGTTAACTCAAATAAATAACTATGTGGTTTACCATTGTTCTAAAAGATTGAAAGGCAATTTAACGGCCTTTGTTATAGCACAAGGACTATCTGTATAAAGAACGTTAAGGAAACCAATTTTATATATATATTATGAATAAAATAAAATAAAAAGAGGTTAATTCTTGATAGAAGGTATATAAAATTATTAAAATATTTTAATATTAGCCTTCTACATAATTAATTTCCAAAAATTATATTTAATAATTATAACTTCAGGAATTAAATTTAATAAATGTCATATAAGTACCACTTATATAAAACGACATATAAAATAAACATTCATTATAAGACATCCAAATGATATAACAAAATTCAATAAATAAAAATTGTTAACCAAAATCCTATAAATTAAATATTTTGAGTAGAGTTTGTTTCTGCTTATTTATTAATTATTTATTTGAGTTAACATTAAACTCCATTTAAATTTTTCAGTATTCATTTACCAGAAGCTTTCTGAATTGTTAAAAGGTGAGTAAATATTTGTTGTTGATTGATGTTTTATTTTATTGAATATGAATATAACTGAGTACCGACGAAGCAAAGTCTCTCTTAAACTTGTTTTTTAGTAATGTTTTTACATATCTTGAGATTTTATAAAAAGTAAGTTAGATAGTTTTATGATGAAATTCTTAAGATTATGTTAAACATTTTTGAAAGATATCTGTTTTCATAAGATTGATAAGCAGAAACAAAATTTTGTATACTCAAAATACTTAATTTTTTTAACAATTTATAATGAATGTTTATTTTATATGTCGTTTGATATAAGTGGTACTTATATAATATTAATTTAATTTAATTCCTGAAGTTATAATTATTAAATATAATTTTTTGAAATTAAATATGTAGAAGGCTAATATTAAAATATTTAAATAATTTTATATACCTTCTATCAAGTATCAACCTCTATTCATTTTATTTTGAATTTTTAAATCTTTATAAATAGATATTCGAAGCAAATATATCTATACAGAAACCGACAAATTCCAGTTACTGAGATAGCCAGATGGACAACGGATAATATATCCAAATTTGGAAATCAGAAGCATTATGATTTTTGTTCTTAATGTTTCTTATCTTATTTCATCGAAAAGTATAAAAAGTTTTGTTCAGTATATTCTTTTTCCACTATTTCGTATGCCAATATGCAACAATGCAGATCGAAGGGAGAATGACCGAGCCTTTCAACCATGTTGAAAAAATTTTCCGCTTCTTCAAGAGAACAATTCTATAATTGCAAATAACAACGTTGTTCGATCTCATTTAGAGACGGCCCTGTCTACGTTATACACAATTCATTATTTCATTATCGCTGGTACGATACGTAAATCTTCCCATGTTGATATTTTCAACCTAGCAGTTTTTGAGCTGTATCATTTAGAACTTTGAAGTATTATTGACTTTCGACACTACAGCTTATTTGTTCTCTAATGAGTATATTATCGATTATTTCAAGAAATGAGCCGATAAATTATCCGCCTCGTTCCTGCGATTTAACCCCATTGGACTTCCTTCTTTGGGGTAACATTAAGTCATTGGTTTACAGCAATCATCCAGCAAATTTAGACGATATACATATTGAACGAGTAATTGGTAAAATACGACCTGATTTGTGTGAGAGAGTCATGGAAATTGCTGTCATTCCTGCCAGCGTTTCTGTGGTGGACATTTAAATGATGTTTTGTTTCATAACTAATGGTATCCATTATACTTTATAATGAAATAAGAATTTCAATAATTTTCAAATGAAAAATGTGTTTTATGCACAAAACAAGATGGAGCGCTGTTAATGAAAGACCATTAAGAACAAATTTGAGTCGCTATTGACATCGTTTCAATGTTTTGACGGCAAACCATGCGATTTTTTTCTTTGAATTCATCCTAATCCGTTTGTCGTTCTAGTCGAACTAGATGCTCATAATTAATTCAATGAAATGATACAATATCATTCTAATATCGATGAATTTCTACCTGGCAACTCTTCTCCAAATAATGGAACATGTTCAGCTTTCAGAAATACGCAGAAAAGGCATCAAACACAATAACAAATCTTCTGCTGACTGTCAACTTTGATAGGTATTCTATCGCCTTATTTAAACGATCCGCGATTTTTAAAAATCCTTTGATTTCATCCATAAATGATTTATTTATATTGACTCATCCGTTCCTGGAAATAAACAATCGTCTCCCTAACCCAAAGATGCGAAAGAATAAGATGATGATGAAGCTACACAAATCATTAAGGATTATTCTACTCGAACACCTTCAGTGAATCATGAACACTAGATCATAAGGCTATTCGAGTTGATAGATCAAGCCTGTTTCAGGTAAAGCTCTCACTGATTTATATCACAGCCATGTCGAATTGTAATTGCATATTCGTCCACATAATATTCATATCTTCTTGAAAAAGGTATTCTTCTGCGTTGAATGTGTAAAACAAAATAAGAAATATTTCTCTGACCACCTTAATTCATTGTGTAGACACATAGGCGCCATTTATGATTTCAGTAAACGAAAGGCTCCGTAAAGGAAGGGTGGATTTATTAAGCTCTTAAGTAGATAATTATTAATGATAATAACGATAGTCATCTTTTTTAATCCCAATATCATTTTACATGGGGTGCCAACAAATGAAGTCAAAAAAGTAAAACTGTAAAAATGTCGAAAGTTAAAAAATAAATTAATAAACTAACACCCAAAATATATCACTAATATTACAAGAATTTGATTGAAACGGTCTTTACTTGATGGAACTTTAATTAATTATATAAAAAAGATGGAGAATATTGCCACAATTTATTAATTTATTACAATTCCTTCGCCAAGACGGACCTCTTCAGGTTTAAATTTTGAACTAATAGTAAAATATTTCAACTTCACATCTTATATACTCGTAGTTTTGATAAAAAAAAACCACTTTTATTTTTGTATAGGCTAAAAATGTAAAAAGTTTTTACCCATTTAAATTTGGTAGTGAACAAGGATAATTTGAAGTCTCTCAGCAATAAAATACGGCTAGAAAATTCAAGGCAGAAAATATTCAATAAATTCTATTTAAACAAATATTTGAACATCTCATGAACATATTGATTTTCATCAATTGAAAAATCTTTCAGTTCAGATAAAATGCAACAAATCAATTTATTATACAAGTTTGCACCTACCTCCTACGTTTTGTAACTATATTAATTTTCAAATACTTGTTAATGTAAAGTGTAAACAAATTCAGTTATATTCTTAAATCGTTGAAAATTCGAATTTTGAAGATTCTCATTTTCGGCATTTTTCTGCATATTCATTTGGAATGTATAACATTTATTCAATAGTTCAAATTGTAATATCAGAGAAAGGTATATTCAAATTTCAATTATATCTAACATAATCATGATATTATTTTCAGCATTACACAACAATATCTCATCACTAGTGTCACTTATAGGGTGAAGACTGTAACGTGAATGATTTCTTTTAATTTGTTATTTTTGGTTTAACCAATCTCTGAAGTATCTTAGCGAAAACATCATCTGCTAAAATTGTATTAGCGACACAAATTTAATAAAAACATTTTTGTTAAAATAAAACATCAGACTGACATGAAACTTTAAATATTTATCAAATCTGAGATATAAATGTTTTGAAAATATTGTGCAAATATGGAAGATATCTGAATAACATTTACTGATACGATCTATCTATGAACGTTGGCATATTGATGAATCTGTCCTTACTTGATGTTTATTCATTTTGAAATTTTAAATTGTGCAAATTCATTTTCATTAAATAAAATAATGAATCATATTTCCTCAATTTATTATTTTATTTAATTGAAAGGAAATTCCATCAAGGAAGCGCCGATTGAATTTAAATGTTCAAAATGAAGCCACAGTGTTGGCGAAACAATTATTGTCAATTAATAAATTATGGAAACATTATTTATCATTTTATTTCGTTAGCATGCTGAACCTAAATTTCTTCATCGCAATACTCGATAAATAATTCATATTATAATTAAGTAAAAATATGTATAATTAAAATTAAGCCTGTTTTGAACTAAGTTGAAATCCGAACAGATAATTTTTTTTTAGGATTTTATTTTCCGAATTTTCGTTTATTGGCTGATATTCACCTTTGTTCCAGTGGAGAATGCATTACAAGAAATTGGGGAGTGTGAGAATTTGTACCTTAATATGATATTTTTGAACAATTGACTTTCTAGAAAAAAATTAGATATAATTAAGTAATTTTTTCATTTAGTTTTATGAAAGTTTTCATTATGTTTGAAAGGCATCGAAACACGTTTCGAAATTTAAGGGTTTAATTCTTCTAGAAATAAATTGTAATAAACTTTCAAAATTTATAATAGATAAGTGCGTATAAAATTTTGAAATAAGTAACTAGATATAAATTTGAATCAAATATTTCATGCAGTATTCAATTTATTTCCGTTTTACTATGTGCGAATAATATCTTTGAAATGGGGTGAAGAAAAAAAATTCCAATTCCCTGAATTATTCAGAGATGGAAATAACTTTCCAAAATAATGTGAAAAACTCCAAACCATCGAAAATAAATTAATTAAATTTGGTATAAAAATATTGTTAATGGGAAAATATCATCTCAGTTTTTCAGTCGGATCTATTCGCCCTAAGGGGTGAACATTGAGCGTCGAAATTAAAAAGATAGATCCAAAAATCTCATCAGACATTTTGAACTCTTGAATTGAATCGGTACTTACTTGATGTAAATTAATTCTGATCAAATAAAAAAATGAGTAATATTTCCACAATTTATTATTATATTTAATTGAAATGAATTTCCATCAAGTAAGGATCGATTCAATTCAAGTTTAAAATGAAGCCACAGCGTTGGCGAAGCAATTGTTGTAAATTAATACAACGTGAAAATATTATTAATCATTTTATTTATTTTTAAAGAGTTAGCATACTGAACCTAAATTTCTTCATCGCAATACTCCATAAATAACTCATGTTATAATTAAGTAAATATATGTACTACTCTGTCAAGAAAGTACCGGGAATTTTCAATTAAAACAACATTTTTACATTTAATCGTCAAAATTTCTTGGGTCGCCTTCAAAATAGGCTCCATTTGCTCCAATACATCTATGCCAACGGCACTTCCAATTATCGAAACATTTTTTATAGGCGCTTTCCGGGATGGACTTTAGCTCTCGCGCCGAATTTTGTTTTATGGCTTCAATCGACTCAAAACGGGGAGTTGTTCGCCCACAAATTTGGCCGCTTCTTACGGATACGCTCACGCAAACGTTTCATAACGCCTAGGTAATACTCCTTGTTTACCGTCTGACCCTCTGGAACGAATTCGTAGTGCACCACGCCACGGATATCGAAGAAAACAATGAGCATCACCTTCATTTTCGAGCGGCTTTGGCGTGGTTTTTTCGGTTTCGGCTCATTTTTTGCCACCCATTCCGATGATTGCTGGCTTGTTTGCATATCGTACTCGTAGACCCAGGTCTCATCACCAGTTATAATGCGTTCCATGAATGTAGAATCGGAATTACAGCGATCCAGCATGTCTGAAGCAACCTGTTCGCGATGACGTTTTTGAAGAAAATTCAGGTCTTTCGGTACGAGTCGTGCGGCCACCTTTCTCATGCCCACAATATCAATCAAAATCGTAGGTGCGGACTCGTGGGATATCTTAAGATCATGTGCTATCTCTCTCAAGCTGGTACGACGGTTTTCCAGCACCCTTTCCTTAATTTTATCGACGTTATCTTCGATCGAAGCCGTCGATGGGCGACTACTTCACGACCGTCCTTGAAGGCTCTGTACCACTGATATGCACGAGTTTTCGATAGAGCATTATCACCAAAGGCCTTTTGCAACATTTTCAAAGCATCGGCACACGAAAATTAATTTGCAACACAAAACTTTAAACAAATTCTTTGCTCAATGTAATCACCCATAGTAAAAATCTGCACGCACTCTGACATCGACTGACTTAATCAGCTGTTGCAAACACACTAGTTGACAGATCCCGCTCAAGCTTGGCATAGTAATTAAGGACAGTGGTACCAACCTAGGTACTTTCTTGACATAATGTATCATTAAAATTAAGCCCGTTTGAACTAAGATAAAATTCGAACAGTAATAAAAATTTGTTTGAAGATTTAATTTTGAGAATTGTCGTTTATAGGCTGATATTCTCTTATGTTTCAGTAGAGAATATATTCTAAGAAATTGAGGTGTATGGGAATTTGTACCTTAATATGATACTGTTGAAGAAGTTAAAATCCGAACAGCAATAAAAAATTTTTAAAAATTTAATTTTCAGAATTGTCGTTTAGAGGCTGATTTTCTCTTTTGTTTCATTAGAGAATATCTTCGAAGAAATTGAAGTGTATGGGAATTTATACCTTAATATGATATTGTTGAAGAATTGGATTTCTAGAAAAAATTCAGATATAATCAACAAATTTTCGATTAAGATTTATAAAAATTTTCATTATGTTTTTTGAAGAAAGGCATCGAAATACGTTTCGAAATTTGAGGGTTCAAGTATTCTAGAAGTAAATTCAAATAAACTTCTGAAATTTATGATAAATAAGTACGTATAAATTTCGAAATAATTCGGAAAGTAGTTACTATGTAAAGGAAAAATTTCCCAATTCCTTGAAATCACATTTTCTAGTAATTTGAAAATTTCTACAATATTGAAAATAAATCAATTAAACTTGGTATAAAAATTATGTTCTTGGCAAAATATAATCTGAGTGAACATTGAGCGTCGAAATTAAAAATTAAAAAGAGTGATTAAAAAAAATAAATTCAGTAAATTAGAAGAAGATGTGCTAATATGGAAGATATATGAATAACATAAATTAGAACAGATGATATCATCTACTCGACGTAAATTCATTTCATTTAAATGAATTAATAATATTTTCACAATTTATTTTTATCTTTAATTTAATTTTGAGCTTTTAAATTGAAACGGTCCTTACTTGATGTAAATTAATTTTGATAAAATAACATAATGAGAAAAATTTCTACAATTCATTATTTCATTTAATTAAAATGAATTTTCATCAAGTAAGGGCCGATTCAATTCAAAAGTTGAAAATGAAGCCGCAGTTCAATTGTTGTAGAAATAAAGTTAAATAAACGTTTAAAATATATAAAAACTAAGTGTGTATAGAATTTTGGAATGATTAAGAAGTTGAAGTAAATGAGATTAAATAAGGTATTTTATACAGTATTTACTTCATTTCAGTTTTACTATGTGCGAATAATATCTTGGAAATGGAGTAAAGAAACAGCTTTCCAATTCGCTGAATTATTCAGTGACAGAAATTAATTTTCCTAGTAATTCAGAAATTTCTAAACAAATTAATTAAAGTTGGTATAAAAATAATGCTATATACTGTTAAATTATCATCTGAGTTTTTCAGCCGCAGCCATTCGCTATGAGGGGTGAACATCGAACGACATTTGTGGAAATTAGAGAAATATATTGTGCAAATATGGAAGATATCTGAATAATATAAATTAGGACTGATGATAACATCTACTAGGCGTAAATTCATTTCATTTAAATTAAATAATTTATAATAATTTCATAATTTGTTATTTAATTTGATCAAAATGAAAATCGATCATTTCATTTCGAACTTTTGAATGGAATCGACCCTTACTTGATGTAAATTCATATTGATCAAAAAAAATAATGAGTAATATTTCTATATAATATTATTTTATTTAATTAAAATTAATTTCCATCAAGTCAAAGACCTGTTCAATTCAAAAGTTGAAAATGAGGCCACAGTGTTGGCGAAGTAATTGTTCAAATCAATAATTCGTAGAAATATTTTTTTTAATTTTATTTAGTTATATTAAGTTAGCATACTGAATCTGAATTTGTTCATCCCAATACTCGATAGAGTTAAGTAAAAATATATATAATTCAAATTGAGCCTGTTTTTTATTAAGTTGAAATCCGAACAGCAATAATTTTTTTTAAAGATTTAATCTTCAGAATTGTCGTTTATAGACTGATATTGTCTTTTGTTTCAGTAAAGAATATACTCGAAGAAATTGAGGTATTTGGGAATTTGTACCTTGATATGATATTTTATAAAAATTGAGTTGCTAAAAAAAATTTACATATGATCAACAAATTTTTGGATTAAGATTTATGAAATTTCCAAATTTAAGGGACCAAGTTTTCCAGTAATAAATTGAAATGAACTTTTAAAATTTAATAATAAATACGTGCGTAAAGAATTTTGATATAATTAGGAAAGTAATTACCATTTTCAAGAAGTAACTGAGGTATATGTTTCAATTAGGTATGTATTTTATACAGTATTTAATTGATTTCTTGATATTTTTCATGAGATCCGAGAATCTGATCATACAAGGCATATATTTTTCCTACTGGGTCATATTTACTCAGTGCATCGTTTGTGAGTTTAAAAAAATGGATATGAAGAAATAAAAACTAAGGGATCTAGATGAAGAATATAAATACTTCAAAATGATCAATCTTGGTGTGAAATTTAGAGCGTTTTCTCTCAATATTTCATGAGAAACGTCAAAAATTCTTTATGATTTACCGAAAAATCGTTCTGTTTCACCTTCCTATTGTTACAAAAGGTTTCTCTCCCCTAAAGTTCTCAAAATTGCAGGTTCTTAGTCGGGGCACCAGAAACCACCCAAAAATTCTTCAACACTCAATATTAATTCCGTCGGTAATACCGAATAATCCCCATCTTTCCCGTAAAGTCACGTAGGATCGCAAGCGGGTGCCTACCTCAATAGCATGTTCGAAAAAGTCAAGATCGCCCTATGAAAGCCGAGAAAGAATCTTCGGTTTACAATTAGAACGAACCAGTAGCGTCGTCGCAAGCCACGATTGGCCGGAGAGCTTTTGGCGAACATCCTCATCTAATAGACTGATCTAATAGTAATCCTGCAGGACGATGAGCGTAAAGGAAGAATAGAGAGTAGGGGAACAGTACATAGTCGACAAAGTCGTACTGTATGCTTTCACGAGACACAGTTTCGACTTAACAAGCCGCGCGAACGCTGCAAACGTCATTCAGTGTCACCTTCTTACATAAATATAATCTCGTTCCATTCAAACATGTTGCATTTCAGATAAGAATAAAGCGAACTTGCGGACATTTTTTTTCCGATCTGACACGTTCTCGAGTGAAGTTACTGTGATTATTTGGTGGACAGTATTTCGTTTGTTTTCCGGCCATGGCCTCCTTGGTTTTTTCGATTTTTTTGGTTCTATGCACTCTCGTAATCTCGATCGAGACGAGGAATAGGCCTCCATTGATCGCTGATGACAACAACAGGATGAGAAATAAAGCTGCCGGTAAGTGATCTTTCAACTATCTTCGACAAATGTTTACAACATTTATTAGCATCCTTCGTTTCTCCAGACTTAATCATGATGTATCCATTCAATGTTTCTGAAAGCACTCAGAATGTTATTTTGCGAAAGATCCACCTTCATTCGCGTAAAACTATTTTCATAATAAATGTCTCACGCTAATCTCATCTTTTTTCTCTAATAATCATTCACCAATTCAACAAACTACAAAATAAATATCGTAATATTTCGTAGACAAGTTTCTGATGCGTTTCAATGATGATAGCAAGTACAGTTCAGACTGGATGATTTCAAATTTATATATAACAAGACGCGTCTGACCGTTGCTGTAGTAACCGGCATTCGAAAATAACATTGTCTGCAAATATAGAATCAAACGAGTGCTACTATGGAATTTGAAATGGCATACCATAATTACCTAGTTGATCTTAAGGAGAATTTAGACCCGACAAATTTTCAATGAACTTTGAAGCTGTAGACCATCAATTTTTCACCTTTGATTACAGGGTGTCCCCTAAAGTCCCAAAGTAGTGTATTCAAATCATTTTCATGTATAAATTTTCGAGTTACAACTTTTTCGAACCAACGACTGAACGACAGTTTAAAGTTCATTCAAATGTTGTGTTGATATTTCGTAGAAATTATGCATAATTGACATTATGAATTAATGTTTCTATTTCTATTATATTTTATTGCTATTCCATCAGGGTACTATATAAACAGTTTGGATCATTCGATTTATAGTTTCAATGAGGAAATAGTCGGATGTACCTTTAATCGTTGATTGTTTTAAAAACATTTGATTATTCCTGTCAGAATCGAGTTCGAACTAATTTTTTTAAATAATAAAAAATAGGTGTGATATTCCATTTGTTTTTTGAAAAATTATTTGAACAGTCTCAGGAAGTGAGTTTATAGATTCTTGACAATTGAAGTTTTTCCATCTTATTCTGATTATTTTCAATAATAATAATTACATTAATGAAAAGTTTATTGAACAGTTAATTACAACTATGGCAGATAAACTCCAAAACCTGTGGAGTTTTCACTCTTAAGGAGGTGAAAATTATGTACAGCTGTTATAAATTGAAATACAAACAATTTCACTGATAATTTTCGTCTTCTTCTTTTAGAGAATTCACGTAAACATGCTGAGTTGTCAGTATTTGGGATTCATTATCGTAATAATTATTCATCAAAAACTTATATGTGATGCTAACTTTCATTATTATAAATGAAATGAATTTTTCTTGGCACTATCAAATATTATTTTTTTTATGAAATATTGCAAAAATATTCCATGCGGTACATTAACCACTGGATTTAACTTTCCTCAAGTCTGATATTTGAGATATAGGGAAAACTAAATTTCTACATACAACGCATATATTAAGCCCACTGACGTGTTTGATCTTCCCATTGTTGATTTAAACTTATATGAAAATACAGTATTCGCTTTATTTCTTTCGAAAAATGATCACATATTAATTACAATATGTGGGTAAAATGAATACATGTGAGACTTATATTAATCTCAAAATTGACAAAATACAGGAAGGAAGTGTCGTAAAAATTTTAAAAATATTGAATTTTTGAAACATTTAAATTTAACGAATTTTCTAGAACGTTTCATAACATTCGAAAATACTCGGAAGTTTTCTTTACGTTTTTTTTACAATATTGAGCACAAACTATATAAAAATTCAATTTTTTATTTCAATTTATATAATATCACCAAAATAAAAAATACAAAAACTCAATACTAGTCTCATCTGAAAAAAATTACAAAATGAATAAAAATTCTAAAAGTGAAAAAAAATTAAGTCAATAAATAATCCATTGAGAAAAGAATTTCTTTATTAGTGACGGTCTTCATCAGAGTAAGAGATATACAGTTTGGATCATTGGATTTATAATTTCCAAGAAGGAAATAAACAGATATATCTCTAATAGTTCTAAGAGAAGGAGATATACAGATGATTCACTGATTATTTTGAAAACATCTGATTATTCCTGTCAGAATCGCGTTCAAACTAATCCTTTAAAATATTGAAAAAAAAAGGTGTAATATTCCATTTGTTCTTAAAAAAAGTAATTGAACAGTCTTAGCAAGTGAGTTTATAGATTCTTGATTATTGAAATTTTTCCATCTTGTTCTGATTATTTTCAATAATTATATTAATGAAAAATTTATTGAACAGTTAATTACAACTATGGCAGATAAACTCAAAAACCTGTGTAGTTTTTCACTCTTAAGTAGGTAAAAATTATGTACAGCTGTTAAAAATTAAAATTCAAACAATTCCACTGATAATTTGCGAGATTTCGTCTTTTTCTTTTAGAGAATGCACAAACATGCTGAGTTGTCAATATTTGGGATTCATTATGGTAATAATTGTTCATCAAAAACTTATATGTGATGCTAACTTTCATTATTATAAATGAAATGGATTTTTCTTGACACTGTCAAATATTATTTTTTTATCAGTACAATCTACATGAAATATTGCATAAATATTCCATGCGGTACATAAACCACTAGATTTAAGCTTCCTCAAGTCTGATATTTGAGATATTGGGAAATCTAAATTTCGAATGGACTTATTTCTATATACAACGACCACTGACGTGTTTGATCTTCCCTTTGTTGATTGAAACTTATTATATGAAATTACAGTATTCGCTTCATTTCTTTCGAAAAATGATCACATATTAATTACAATATGTAGGTAGAATAAAGACATGTGAGACTTATATCTCAAAATTGACAAAATGAAGGAAGGAAGTGTCGTAAAAATTTTAAAAATATTGAATTTTTGAAACATTTAAATTTAACGAATTTTCTAGAACGTTTCATAATATTCGAAAATATTCTGAATTTTTTTTAAATGTTGTAGGTAAATTATATTAAAATTAATTTTTTTATTTTAATTAATACTATAAAATCACCAAAATAAAAAATATAACATACTACTATTAATATTCAAATAAAAATTCTAAAAGTGAAACAAAAATCTAAGTCAATAAAAAATCCACATGAAGCACTGAGAAAACAATTTCTTCGTATATTTTGATGCGATGTTGGACGAACAACTGATTGGTTATAAAGTAATTCATTGATTTTATTATCCCCTTGTTTTCCTTTATCACCACGTCTGCATTTACAATTTCTATTTTTAAAGACATCCTCATTTATGTACCAATTCAATGTTTGTTTATATTATTCGTAGGGGACCCCAGTCAAATTAGCGACATCTTAATAAACTCCAATTTGTTGAGCGTCAGTGTAGCATACGATTTATGCGATAACGCAAATGAGTTGAGATAGGAACAACCGAATAGAAATTACCTCATTGTGACACAATGTTGATATGAAGGAAATTTTAATTTTTTTGACGTCAGATGTTCCATCTTATCTGTGACACCTGTTTTTTCGGTCTTCGTTTGCTAGCAACAAAATATGGATATTGTTGAAAATTTAATAATTTCTTTTTGAACATTCGACTACTTCTTGATTTCAACTTAATTGGATTAAAACTTTTCGTGATGTTGAGAAAATATTCCAATTGAAAATATTTTCGGATGGATTCTGCCCATTCACGAACTCGAACGTGCATTTTTAATGGAAATCTACCCTACAAATTAAAAATCTACAAATTATTTAATTCAAAATGTACAACAGCCAATTGGAACTATAGACAGAATAAAACATTTCCGTTTTCTTTAAAAACGATGCTGAAGCTATGTTACAGTGAATGGTGCTCGTTACAGATCGATGATCAATGGTTATTTGTTTCAAAATTTGAGTGGTATCGAACTAAAAGTGTTTTGGTTCCAACAAGATGATGCTACACCTCATGCTGATACCGTAACAATTGATTTATTGAAAGAAATATTTGGCGATAACATTATTTCAAGAAATGGTCCAATTAATTGGCCTCCAGGATAATGTTACATAACTCCACTGGATTATTTTCTTTGGCGTTATGTCAAGTCATTGGTTTATGCTGATAAACTAGAAATAATAGACGCTTTGGAAGACAACATAACTCGTATTATTGATGAAATAAGGTCTGTATTATTCGAAAAAGTGGTCCAAAATTGGCCTTGTCGAATGCGGTTCCTCAGAGCTAGTCGTGTTGGACATATGCCGGAAATTATTTTTGAAACATGTCATAAAATTATCTTTCAAATTAAAACAAAATTGGGCTTCAATCTTAATTTGATTAAATTAAAAATTATTTAGATATCACCCTAAACCTATATGTTTCGATTGGATGTTGAAGAATCACAAGTTCCATCACAAAAAAATGTTCAACATATAACTCAAAAAGGCCTTTTATAAATTTCCCTTTTTTAAAGAATATTTAGCACATTCTTCAGAGAATGAACCTGATAAATTCGGACCCAAATTCTCTTCAGTAGGGAGTTATTTGAATAAACGAAATAATCATTTAAAAATACCTTTTTTATCACTAGACATTTCTGCAACAACTAACCAATTTTGGGATAAGCATGGCCTATACGAAAATAAGGTGATGGAACTTCGATTGGATTCTTTAACATCCAATCGAAACATATACTACTCTTTCAAGAACGTACCGGGAATTTTCAATTAAAACAACATTTTTACATTTAATCGTCAAAATTTATTGGGTCGCCTTCAAAATAGGCTCCATTTGCTCCAATACATCTATGCCAACGGCACTTACAATTATCGAAACATTTTTTATAGGCGCTTTCCGGGATGGACTTTAGCTCTCGCGCCGAATTTTGTTTTATGGCTTCAATCGACTCAAAACGGGTGCCACGAAGGGGCAATTTTAGTTTTGGGAAGAGGAAAAAGTCGCAGGGAGCCAAATCCGGCGAATACGGTGGTTGCTGAAGCGCGTTTGTTGAGTTTTTGGCGAGAAAGTCAGTCATAATCGTAGCTCGGTGAGAAGGCGCGTTATCGTCATGCAAAATCCATGAGTTGTTCGCCCACAAATTTGGCCGCTTCTTACGCATACGCTTACGCAAACGTTTCATAACGCCTAGGTAATACTCCTTGTTCACCATCTGACCCTCTGGAACGAATTCGTAGTGCACCACGCCACGGATATCGAAGAAAACAATGAGCATCACCTTCATTTTCGAGCGGCTTTGGCGTGGTTTTTTCGGTTTCGGCTCATTTTTTGCCACCCATTCCGATGATTGCTGGCTTGTTTGCATATCGTACTCGTAGACCCAGATCTCATCACCAGTTATAATGCGTTCCATGAATGTAGAATCGGAATTACAGCGATCCAGCATGTCTGAAGCAACCTGTTCGCGATGACGTTTTTGAAGAAAATTCAGGTCTTTCGGTACGAGTCGTGCGGCCACCTTTCTCATGCTCAAAATATCAATCAAAATCGTACGTGCGGACTCGTGGGATATCTTAAGATCATGTGCTATCTCTCTCAAGCTGGTACGACGGTTTTCCAGCACCCTTTCCTTAATTTTATCGACGTTATCTTCGATCGAAGCCGTCGATGGGCGACCACTTCACGACCGTCCTTGAAGGCTCTGTACCACTGATATGCACGAGTTTTCGATAGAGCATTATCACCAAAGGCCTTTTGCAACATTTTCAATGCATCGGCACACGAAAATTCATTTGCAACACAAAACTTTAAACAAATTCTTTGCTCAACGTAATCACCCATAGTAAAAATCGGCACGCACTCTGACATCGACTGACTTAATCAGCTGTTGCAAACACACTAGTTGACAGATCCCGCTCAAGCTTGGCATAGTAATAAAGGACAGTGGTACCAACCTAGGAAAAAAAAATTTTACCTGCCTCATTGCCCCGCCAGATTTAAATCGATAGTTCCCGGTACTTTCTTGACAGAATGTATGTATAAGGTGATGCCTAAATAATTTGGTCATTATTTTATATTTCCTTTAATTCTTTATTAGTTAGTTTCCAGCACATGTGATAATAATATATATTTCTATAAAATGATACAGGGCATGATTCAAAATTTAATTCTAAATGTTTTCATGAGATTCATTCAGATTTTAAACCGTAGAGGTTCTGGAGAGTTAATTCCAGCTATTATTCTGTAATATTTCGAAAATGAGTTCCTCATGAAAATTGGCCCTCAGACACCGACATCAGTTTTCGTCTATCTAGTACAGAAATAGGACTTCCCCTTCAAAAGTGTCCAATTTGGCCCACTCTGTACAGACTCTGAGATGAATCATAGATGGCTATCCTCAAAATACTAGTCCATGTTTAGGTTACTGCTATTCTTTTGGTAGAATTTCTAATGACGCTCCCGTCTCACTTTAGGCTACAAAGAACGTAGCCCCAAAGCCTGATGGTGTTAAGTTTTAGTGCCAATTGATATCTCCATAAATGGTAAATAAAACTCAATATCCACAAACATTACATTGAATTTAAATGAGAATCTCATCTGCCTTCATCATCCTGTGATTTTCCGCGAATTCAAACAGAAAGAGTCAGTGTGTTAACAATTGTAATTGAAAATTTATGTTTGAATAAAATAAAGCAAAATATGGAATCTGTCTGGCCACCTGTACATTCTGGTGATGCTAAATAGTAGCGTGAGAAGAATAAATTTGAAATTTCAATGTATTCAAATGGAGGTACTGTAAAAGAAGGAACTACACACACACATCGATCCCACGATGCTTAGATTGGCACAAATGCTGCTGCAGAAACGGGTTCTACACCCATTGAGATGATAGTTGATAATCAAAAGCGATTCTAACAGTTTATTAGTGGACTAGTCAGTGTCACCTTTGACATCCAAGACATAATCGAACTCTGCCGAATTTCGCATAATTAATCGAAACCAGTCGTTGGGTTCATTGAGAACTCGATATTATGTTGCTCCAGTGTTTATCTCTCCTTTTCCGCATGATTCAACATGTATATCGAAAGCCGAGGCAGACACTCTCGATTTGTGAACGTTATGCGTCCTTTGTTTCTTCTCCGTTTCACATTTTGCGTTTCATTTTTATACGTGTTCGCTTCACTATTGAAAGAGATGATTTCATTCGTTTGCAGACGAATAATTAAGAGATGTTGATGATTAATTCACGTGATTGCCAATTTCGATTTTGTCGTGGGAAAATGGGCGTACATTCGAGATTTAAACATGTTGGGAATAGGTTCATCGTTTTCTATTTACACTTCGGTTTATTATTTCGAAATAAAGTCTGTCTTGAAAGTATATTTTTAATTATTGAATTAGAAAATTATAACCAATCGTTCATCTTATTTACTTATACAACCTCCATTTAACTCTAAACACTTGACTAAACGTCGAGGTACACGTGAATTCTACCAGGTTTTCGTATTGGCATGCGAGCATAACTCTTTCACCAAGTGGCTACTCAGCAGTCTCCACAGTCCACCCCAAGAGGTAGAAAGTGTGATAAGGATTACGGCATATCATCGCGCGAAGCGAGAACCCCTCCGAAGAGATGAACCCACCAGCTTCCAGTTTGCGCCCCGACTCGAAAGCCAGAACCGCCTGACTGGTGGCAGCGAAGCACTATTCAACCTCTTCTGGCTCTGCAGGTCAGTACCCGAGTTGGTTTGAGACGCAACTCACCCGCCGGAAGGAATTCTTATTCATCCATCCGAACGCAGTCGCATGAACTAAGATAATCTCAAGATCCGTCAAGTCCCGTTAAACCCCGAGTGATTTCATAAGAATATCCCGAACATGGGGGTCTGCGAACAGATGAATGGAAACCTCCCTAGTCCAGCATGCGGACTTTCAATCACTGCCCCCTCGAGCCCAACACCAAAGGGGTGGCCAGGTGGTACAAGTAACACCTTTGGGCAAACCACCCTCCCGAGGTAACGCATTATGCTACATAACGCACTCGGCCATTCCACAGAAAAATCCGGAGATTAACTGTGATAGGGTAGAGTACGCCAGTTTTAAGGGAAAAGCCCTGTGTTGCGACAGACTCCCTGTCACTGAGTTAATCAACCAGCTCAGCCCTCCATTTTACCAGAACAGCAAAACTAGGGCCCCATTCGGAGATCTTCCACCATATAGGTCCAGTGACTGGCGCGAATGGCATTACGTTAGGCACCTCTATTTCGCCGGGACGCAACTAGGGTCCTAGTCAAGGCAAGCACCCCCATCACGACAAGATCTAATGCCTGGGGGCGCGTCGAGGTACACCCGAAACTAGATCACCTCCATAATTTTCGGTGATGGTAGTCCAGGACTGTAACACTGAAATAAATCATCTTTATTTCGTGGCGCTGCTTGTTCAACTTCAATCTCCATTAGTCCCCATATGTTTTCAATGTGATATGGTAAAGCTACTGGCCATGAAATGGTTGTCACTTGATGTTCTTGCTTGAGTATAGGCCGAAGTATGGCATCTTGCATTATCCTGCTGAAAACGCAACCCCCTGAATTTAAAGCATGCACCGTTTCAAGAAGAAAATTGTTTAGAAAGCCACAATACTTTTAACTTTAAACCAAACGAGGTAGAAATAGCCCCGATGAAGATTTTGTAATAAAATCGGAACTAGTTGGCCATTTTCTTAAAAAGTGAGTATTATTATAACCCTGGACCTAGAACCTGTTGAAAATCTATTAAATTATGTTAAATCAAGTCTTGATATTCACGGAAAAATAATGGAATATCATAATACACTCAAAAGTATAGAGGACCTATAGAAAATATAGAATGTTGACTGGAATTACATAATATTTGGGGTGTGTCAAACATGAGTTCATATTGTTTTATTTCATTCAAGAGATATAAGCGTTAACCACGGACTCCTTGAATGTTGTAGTTACCGGCTAGACGTCTTTGGTCGCGCGAAGCGTGTTTTTATGTCCAACGTAATGCTGATTATCTTTTTCTAATGTGAGGCTGTTGGGCACTACGAATTGATTTCAAGACATCAGACTATCAATAAAGGATATTACGTTGACGTTTTGAAAATATCGCGTGATGCTGTGAGGAGAAAAGGACCGCGTTTCTGGTCAAGCGGTGACTGTCTTCTTCACCACGAAAACGCGCCAGCTCATTAATCGATCCTTGTGCAGCAATTTTCGGCATCACCAGCCTCCTTACAGTCACCACATAGCTCCTTACGACTTTTGGATGTGCCCAAAATTGAAAATGCCTCTCAAAGAAAAGCGGTTTGAGGACATTGAGACGATCCAGAGTAATGTGACGCTTGAGCTGAAATCTACGTTCGAAGATGTGGAAGCACTACTGGAAGCGTGCGGTTCAATCACAGAAAAAACAACCGAATCGAAAATAGGAGAACATACCTCGGTTGAGCATCATGACATCCAAAGGAACCAGCGAAAATCATCCACCGGAAAAAACACTGGGAAAAGCGAAAGCTTTAGGAGATAGTCTTCATAAAACAAAAATCTCCCGTCTACAGCCACCAAAGCATACAAGTCCTACAAATATGACGCCCTCTACTGGACCGAACGCAGAAAGTGAAATTAGCCCCGCCCCCAGGCTCTACCCGTGGTTATAACCCCTCAGCATTTCTTACCTAAGGATATATGGCAATAACTAATTGATCAAAATGTAGTAAAACACACTTTAATCTCTTTTTGACAAACTCTAGTACTGAACTTACGGCAATAAGTGAATTATTTTTTCCAATAATAATAATTGTTTCTGTTCCAATACATATTCCATTAACTTATCATATTATTTTGTTTGTTTGAAATTTTTCCAATTAATCTCACTCCTTTCGTGATCAAGATTCAATCTATACTAATTGTTTCTGTCACCAGATATATTTGAAATTTTTTGACCTTACATACAAGAGTTATGTATTCTATTTCGTAATTTTCTATTCTAATCCTTCTTTTCCTTCGAGGTTTTTCAGTTTTAGGTTTTGTTCAGATTAAGGAATGTTGTGTACAAAAAGATTGAAGCAATAGAAGTCTGTAATCAAAATAATCAGGTTAATTTAAATATCACACACATTAATTCCGTTAACCTCATTACAAATTTTAATTTTAGGAAATTTTTTTTTTCAAAAATCTTTCAAAATGAAATTGAATAAACGTTTAGAAAACACAGTTTCAATTTGGTAGATATATAGAATCAACTAAAATGATAAGAAGAGGTTTTTTACTTGATAGAAGGATTATTACAAAATTTGAATATCAAAACAGATTTAATCTGTTAGTCTCCTATAATTTTAATTTGAAAAAATTTTATTCAGAAAATTCTAGAATCAAATTAATGTCTTATAAGCACAGCTTATATTTAATAGACATATAAAATCAAATCTCATTATATAATATCAAATGGAATAAATAACCCAACAAATATAAATTGTCAATTAAAATTATAAATAAATATTTGAAGGAGACAAAATTTCGTTTCTGATCTTACAATTATGAAAACTAAATCCTTTTCAAAAATACAAAACAAAATTCTAAGAACTTCTTTAAAAATAATTTATTTGAAATATTTAATATATTTGAATATTTAAATAAGTTACTTCAAAAATCTTTCAAAACATGTATCATATTCCCAATTTCTTTTTTTGAGAATATGATACATGTTTTGAGAGAACGATATATGGACACCCAAATGAAATTTGAAATATGCAGTAGATTTAATCACAAAATATATAAATATTTTTAACCACGTTTCAAAGATTTTTAATATTTAAATAAGGTTATTCTGATTCAAATATTATTTAATATGGATTTTCACCAAGTAAGCACTGATTCAATTCAATATAGATTTTTATTTCTAAAGTTATCAAATTGTTAAAAAAAAACTAAAAACTGAAATTACTGATTAAGAAAAATAGAATAGAAAGAATTGTTGCAGGAAAACGGTTTCAAATTCATAAACTTTATCCATAGTATGATTAATGGTATCTTCTTGAAAAAATCTTTTGAATCAGTAAACTATAATATTATTCAAGTAATAAATAATATAAAGGAAATATTATCACAGATGTCACCAAAATTAAGTATATCCAACGGTTGTACGTAGTCCTTGAACGATGACGGTGTTTCGTTTCACAACGTATTTGAAACAATCAAAAAGTGATAATAGTTAACGAACACGTAATTAATCAAAATTTTCACATCTTTTCTAAAAATAATCTTACGTCGTCGCCAAAAATCGCGTGATATGAGTGAATCATTTATTTGTGCTCTACTTTATTTTAGCTGCGTAAATTTTGCGTTCTGGATGCTGTAATTCAGCGGGAAAAATGAAAAACAAACAACTTGAGGAGGTATTCAATTGTTCGCCACATAATGAATAATTATTACGATGGAGTGAATATTCTTATCGACTGCAGATCTCGATAATTAAGATCTGCAAATGTGGTCAATTAGAAACACTTGATGTACGTATTTTGTTTATAAGCATACGTAATAGTCAGGAAGCTGAGCCTCAAAATAAGATAATAAATCATTATGTCAAAAATTTATATAGGTGAGATAGATGGTAATCAGTTAGTTCCAACTCACATAGAAATTAGTTTTGAACTAGATGAATAGCTAGTTCTATATAATCAATTGAAATTTCCTTCAATTACGAAAAATCCAAAATTTGGACCTTTATATGACGATTAGGCCACATAAGCCCCAATAATTTTTTTTTCGTTTTCTGCTAATAGTGTTGTTTATTCCTCAATTATTATCAAAAATCGGCTCAGAGGCTTAACTTTGGACGAGAAATACTATTTTTTGACGAAACTCGATAGTGATCTTGATTAGAAAATACGACGTAAAAATCATTTTTACGTAATATTGGTTTGAACACAATAATTGCAACCGTTTTCCAGAAAAACGCAATTAAAGAGTTAATCGTCTCAAAAGGGGATTTCGAATAAGTATCATTTATGAAAAGCATGCTGTGGACTGTCATAAAAATGATCCTGGCAAGTGTCGTTCTTCACAGTGCATTATTTTTGCTGTGAGATTTTAGTTCATTGTTGTTTTTTAGCTTTTTCGAATTGAATGGGCTTTTCACGTTTTATTTCAACTGATGAAGTCAAAACACTGTTGAAAACTATGATCAATAATAGTCATCTCTCACAAAATAATAGAGAAAATCTTTTCAAAACTTTAGAAATGTGTTTAGAACAGAATTATTTTTAATTTAATAATAAATTCTTCAATCAAATCAATAGCTTACCAATGGAAAATTCAATAGGTCCACTTTTAACTGAATTATTATGTCTGACACTACAAATAAAAAGTTGGAAAAACTTGTTCGCTTTTGGGCTAGATATGTAGATGACTTATTTTGCATTTGGACTGAAACTACAAGTTGCTATCGCAATTTTTGAATTATCTTGATAGTATGAATGAAAATATTGAATACACAATAGAAATAGAAGAAAATTCCTCAATCAACTCCTTAGATGTTAATATAAGTCGTAGTAAAAATATGTTCGAATTCGACATTTTTAGAAAACCCACCACTATTGATACCATACTCCATTCAAAATCCAATCAGTCATGGCAAATTAAAATGTCAACATTCCAAAGTTTCATTCATAGACTTTTGAGCATCCCGTTGAACGAAGTCAATTTCCGATAAGAATTCAATATAATTGAAACTATAGCTGTGAACGATGGCTATAGAACTGAAATCATTGACAAAATGATTAAAAAGAAAACTTACCACAATATTTTAAAACAATTTTATATCAATATAAATTATCCTCATGAAGAAAAGAAAATATGGTTTTCAATGGTTTATATAAGAGGCTTCAGCAGTAGGATCTCTAATGGTCTTCATAAAATGGGAATTAATTCTTTAGCAGTAAATAGAAATGATTTAGCTAAGATGTTGGTGAACAATAAAGAAAGGAACCCAAACTTTTTCGAATCGGGTATTTATCGAATTAATAAATGTGATGATGGTAATATTACATATATAAGACAGACAGGCCGATATTTACAACGTAGAATCAAAGAACATATGGTGTCTATTTAAAAAACCAGAAATCAACAGGTTTTGCAGAACATTGTATAGAAAATAATCATGTTTTTGATGAAAAAGATGTCACTTTACTATATAATGTTAAAAAGGGTAAATTGATGAACTATTTGGAGATTCTTTCAAACAAAAAAGCCATTGAAAAAATGGAGAATTAAACAAATTTCCAAACACTCTTTGGGAACACCCCTATATTGGATGCTGTTTTTCCATGCGCCATAATTATACACGGAAGTGTAATAAAGGAACCTTTTTCAATTTTAAGTTTAGTTACTATTTGTACTCCTTTGAAGATGATCGAAAAACCGAAACACGTGTCAGAATTCTGGATAAACTGTGAAACATAAAAATTGTGTGAATTTGTTAAATAAAAGTGTTTGAATGTTTCACCTGGAGCCAACCGCATACTCCATTCATTTAAGTAAATTTCTAACAGTTTGCAAATATTATAGTATCTTTCTGTCAAAATACTAATGACAGAAGTGTTGCCAAACTCGAACTAACCACTACATCAAAATGCAAACTCTAGATGGCCTACCCTTTACGTAACAAGATATAATTCAATAAGGACAGAAAAAGCCCTTCTGTAGAAGTTTATTGCACTTTCAATTTTCTGCCCTTCTATTTGTGGTAAGTTCATCATCTGCGTGTTTTTCCATATTTTTTTCTTGGTCGCTTTATGCGATATGACGCAATCATTACGAAGTTCCTAATTGCCTGGACTTGAATAACGACCTTGAAAAAGCAACGTTGATTACAAATTTTTCAATTCCAAATTCCTTGTGTCCTTTTACTTGCTCGTTTATATTCCCGAATGACAAGTTTCCACAGGAAGTTACATCATTATTACAACCGTGACAAATACTTACGTTTATGAGTGCGGTAGAACAGTTTTGCGGCGATACCTTTGCCAAAAATCCGAGACTGATTTATAACTCATTGATAAAATAAAAACATCCAAAACAACTCCCTTTTAATAAACATTTCCAACGAGTTGCGAATTTCACTCTCGTTCCTTTAATAAATTGGATATTTATACTGCATTATTAATTTTTTTTGTCGCGGTAATTGGTACACAAACGTCCGAGATGCAATTGTTTGGAATTAATTATTCACATTTGTTTATAAAACATTTTAAGATATATCCATTCATATCATCACAATTATGCTTGTTTTCTGGAACGCTAAATACCCTGGCCATTTATAATTTTATTACAGCGTCACGATTTAAATTTGAATGTACGATGAGGGAGGATTGCGTTTAGACAGGGTGTTCTCAAAGATGAATCTAATTTTTAACAAGTGGTAGATCTAATAAAAATAAACTCTCATGATATCTCATATTCAAAATATTTATGCCTATTTCTCACGAATGGCAACTTGATTTTCGTAAGGGCATTTCATTCTATTGAATTTGAAATTTCTAACAGTTTGGATAGAAGATTGACCACTTTGAAAATAAGTTTTGAATATATCCCAATTTTGTTCAAGCGTAAATCAACCCATTTCTTAAATTTCAAATAATAAACTAACTTTCTGTCAAATAACCGCTACTTCAAAATGCAAACTCCTTTATATTTCCGTACCTCTGAGCAATTTTCTCATAAAGAAAAGTGATCTCTTTTTCAAGCTTCAAAACGACCATGGTTGTTTCATTTTTGTTATAGCCGATCAAAAATTCTAATTTTAAATGGCCCACCCCTTAGTTAAAGTATGAAATTCATATGATATTTCAACAGAATTCAATAATTTACAATATATTTCAATCATTCGAATAGGTTTTGGAAGTCGTTTTCTGTGAAAATAGAAAAGATTGCTCAACTTCTCAATCAATGGAAGTTTTTAATAACTGAGTCTACAGATATAATATTCTTATACACGAAAAGTAAACTTTCATTCCGCAAAATTTTGGAATAACCTCTATAATAATATTAAATAAGGTTATTCTGATTCTTACAAATTTTTATTGTTATTATTATATAATACAATAATTGTTTCGTTATCACAATAGCAACTTCTGGTAAGTGGTATCTTACATTATGAATAACTGAATTTGTTTTCAAAATCGGTTTCTATTTATATAAGAGTAGGTACAAAAATTTTTTTTAGCACTAAAACCCAAAAAAATTATAAAAACAATAAATCAAATCATCCTATAAACCAAAAAGCATTTAATTGTATGATCCACGGATTAGTTAATATCACCATGAATCGAGAAAATTATATTTCTGAACTCAATATCATTTTTAATGTAAGTTAAGACTTGGTAGAAGTAAAATTTAAATGACTTTAAATTCAGAATTATATATTCTAACTTCTACTATATACAAAAACCATCAAATTGACATCCTTATATATTATCAATATAAAATATTTTTCAATGTCTCGGAAAAAACTTTTTTAATAGCTATAGAATGTTGGAATTCTCGTTCAATTATTTTTATTTTGATCCTTTATTTTGAGAATTTCAGATAATTTTGGAATAAAGGATTTTCTTGTATTTGTGTATTAATATTATTCAGGTTTTGTTATATTTGTATTAATACGTTTCGTGTCAGGATGTAACAAAGTTTTTTCCGAGACATTGAAACAAAGTTTATCATTTCATTCCAAATAAAATAAAGTATCACAAAGTAACGAACTACTCCATCCAATATATGAGGATATCATTTTGATAGTTTTTGTATATAGTTTCAATATATATTGTAGAAATTAGAATATATAATTCTGAATTTAAAGTCATTCAAATTTTACTTCCATCAAGTATTGACTCACATTAAAATTGATTATTTGAATTATGAAATAAATTAATATAGAGTCTAAATATACACAATATATTCCTTAATTATTCATTATTTTTGAAAATATGGTTATTTTTCTTATCATGTGACATTATTTGGGGTGCATAATTTTTGTTATGTTTTTCTGTGTTCCGAGTACAAATGGTTAGGGATTAATCGTAACAACAACACATTGATCATTTCTGTTTTATTTTGAATACTTTGAAGCTTACTTCGAGTTTATTCGTTCTAGGTTTTATCTTATTTGGTGAATTAAATTTTGATCTTGTGATATATTTGAATCTGAATTCAATACATTTCTGAAGAGGTCTAGAGTCCTAAATAGCTATCAAATGTTGGAATTCTCTTTCAATTATTTTTTTTTTTTGATCCTTTATTCTGTGAATTTTAGATAATTTTGAAATAGTGGATTTTCTTGTATTTATCTATTGACATACATTCGGGTGTTTTTTTTTAGAATGATAGAACTTTCGATAGGTATAACTGTGATTTGACAGAAGGAAGAAGCCATGTTGTTTTGACATTTCTGTTCAGTAAGCATTGACAAATTTTCATGGAAAGACTCACGCCGCAACAACGGTTACAAATTGTTGAAATTTATTTTCAAAATCAGTGTTCTATTCGCCAAACTTATAGAGCATTTCGTGAAATTTTATGGTTTTCATAATCGTCCATCAGAGCAGCTTATTCGTCGAACTATCGATAGATTTCGGACAACATATTCTCTACTCGATGTAACAACATCAAAAAGACAAAGAACTGTACGTACAGAAGAAAATATCGCTGCTGTAAGTCGTAGTGTTAATGATGATCCAGATTTGTCTATTAGTCGACGTTCACAACAAGTTGGACTCTGTGCATTCACCACATGGAAAATTTTGCGTGAAGATCTTGGTCTACACCCATACAAGATCCAACTGGTTCAAGAACTAAAGCCACTTGACCCTAATAAGCGTCTTTTGTTTGTTGATTGGGACCTAGAACAGCTTGAAGTTGATCCACTTTTTTATCGTAAAATTATATTTAGTGATGAAGCTCATTTCTGGTTGAACGGCTTTGTGAACAAGCAAAATTGCTCGTGGTGCTCGTTACAGATCGGTGATCAATGAATTCTTGTTTCAAAATTTGAATGGTATCGACCAGAAGTGTTTTGGTTCCAACAAGATGGTGCTTCACCTTATGCTGCTACCGTTACAATTGATTTATTAAAAGAAAGATTTGGCGATAACATTATTTCGAGAAATGGTACAATTAATTGGCCTCCCAGATCATGCGACATAACTCCACTGGATTATTTCCTTTGGGGTTTTGTCAAGTCATTGGTTTATACCAACATAACTCGTGTTATTGATAAAATAAGGCTTGAATTTCTTGAAAAAGTGGTCCAAAACTGGTCTGGTCGAATGCGGTTCCTCAGAGCTAGTCGTGGTGGACATATACCGGAAATTATTTTTAAAACATAAATATCATAAAATTATTTTTCAAATAAAAAGAATTGCCTTCAATCTTAATTTAAATGTGGTTTATTTCAATTTGAAGTTCTATCACTTAAAAAAAACACCCGATACTTATATAGTTTTTGTTAATACAGTTGTATTAATACGTTTCATATCAGGATGTAAAAAAGTTCTTTCCGAAACATTGAAAATTGTTTTATACTGATAATATATTATTTGGATAGGATATTATTTTGATAGTTTTTGTATATAGTTTCAATATATATTGTAAAAGTTAGAATATATAATTATGAATTTAAAGTCATCTAAACATCATTAAACAAATAACTATTAATAATGACTACGATCCTACGTTGATAGATACATTGTTGATGAAGAAAAATAATAGAATAGCTTTAAATATGGTATATCCTAATACAACAGAAAATCTTAAATACATTTCCTCATATACTTAAATTATTTCTGAGAAAATTGTTACATACCACGATAATAAATACGATTTAAAAACTTCATTCAAAACTTATTCAAACCTGAGTGAATTCATTAAAAATAATAAAGACATTACACATAAACAATTGTTGTATTATAATAATACTGAGAATTTGTGAAATTCAGAATAACCTTATTTAATATATACTTGATATGGATTTTCATCAAGTGAAGACTGGTTCAATTAAACAAAAACCACGATCACTAAACCAAATTTTTCAGTCTTCCAAAACAATGCTCATCCGAAAATCGGTACATCCGAACATCGTTGGAGGATATGGGTCCCATAAAACGAATGGTATGTGTGACATTAAAAGAAATGCAGATATACTGAGAAAAGATACACTGAAATAGGCAGGTATATGAAATAAATTTTACATAGGCGGCCATTTGATTTCATACCGCTGGCAAGGCTTATTAGGCGATAAGCGTTCATTGCAAGCAAACTGCAGATACGTGATCTGCACCACAATGCCAACTGCTGCAAGCCAGTATATCTACCATATTCGCAAAAACTGCCGAGCTGAAGAGCGGCCTCTAAAGCAACCTTGTATTTATGAGAAAATTATAACTGAAGTGGAACATCGAACAATTGACAAGAATAACGCCTCTTCTTCGGTTATTTCGGTGGTCCCTTTAATAACTAGAAATTCTCCAATGTCATATGATATAATAAACATTTGTTCGAATTGTCGTCCTCTATACTAGGTGTTCCACAATTCGCTCAGCTGTCGATGTATTATTTCTATTTCAAGAGCTGAATCATGAATCTGCACACTTTACTAACTATAGTAACATATGGAAATAAAAAAAGTTTTAGAAAGTGACAAATATCTATTTGAAAAATTATTATTCATATTGCAAGAACCTTTACTATCGGGTGTTTTATTAAGATCATAGAACTTTCGTTAGGGATAACTGTGATTTGACAGAAGGTAGAAGCCATGTTGTTTTGACATTTCTGTTCAGTAAGCATTGACAAATTATCATGGAAAGACTCACGCCACAACAACGTTTACAAATTGTTGAAATTTATTTTCAAAATCAGTGTTCTATTCGCCAGACTTATACATCACTTCGTGAATTTTATGGTTTGCATAATCGTCCATCAGAGCAGCTTATTCGTCGATAGATTGAAGCAAAATTTATTTTTATTTGAAAGGTAATTTTATGACATGTATGTTTTAAAAATAATTTCCGGCATATGTCCACCACGAGTAGCTCTGGGGAACCGCATTCGACCACACCAATTTTGGACCACCTTTTCGAGTAATTTAGGCCTTATTTCATCAATAACACGCGTTATGTTGGCTTCCAAAGCGTCTATTGTTTCTGATTTATCAGCACAAACCAATGACTTGACATAACCCCAAAGAAAATAATCTAGTGGAGTTATGTCGTATGATCTTGGAGGCCACTTCTCGAAATAATGTTATCGCCAAATCTTTCTTTCAATAAATCAATTGTTACGGTAGCAGCATGAGGTGTAGCACCATCTTGTTGGAAACCAAAACACTTCTGGCTCGATACCATTCAAATTTTGAAACAAATAATCATTGATCATCGATCTGTAACGAGCACCATTCGCTGTAACATTAGCTCCAGCATCGTTTTTAAAGAAATATGTACCCATAATGCCTCCAACGTGTAAAGCACACCATACAGTGCATTTTTCAGGATGCAATGGAAAATGCAGAACTTCTTGAGGATTGATTTCATTCCATATACGGCAATTCTGCTTGTTTACAGAGCCTTTCAACCAGAAATGAGCTTCATCACTAAACACAATTTTACGATAAAAAAGTAAATCAACTTCAAGCTGTTCTAGGGCCCAATCAGCAAACAAACGACGCTTATTATAGTCAAGTGGCTTTAGTTCTTGAACCAGTTGGATCTTGTATGGGTGTAGACCAAGATCTTCACGCAAAATTTTTCATGTGGTAGATGCACAGAATCGAACTTGTTGTGAACGTCGACGAATAGACAAATCGGGATCATCATTAAGACTATGACTTACAGCAGTGATATTTTCTTCTGTACGTACAGTTCTTTGCCATGTTGTGGTTGTTGCATTGAGTGGAGAAAATGTTGTCCGAAATCTATCGATAGTTCGACGAATTAGCTGCTCTGATGGACGATTATGTAAACCATAAATTTCAAGAAGTGCTCTATAAGTTTGGCGAATAGAACACTGATTTTGAAAATAAATTTCAACAATTTGTAAACGTTGTTGCGGCGTGAGTCTTTCCATGATAATTTGTCAATGCTTACTGAACAGAAATGTCAAAACAACATGGCTTTTACCTTCTGTAAAATTACAGTTATCCCTATCGAAAAACAGTCTAAAAAAACACCCGAAATATATAGTAACATATGGAAATTAGAAAAAAGTATTAGAAAGCGAGAAATCTCTAATTGACAAACTATCACCCATTTTGCAAGAACCTTTACTATATGAATTCTGTACGGAGTACATTCGCGAAGTAAATTTAGAAGACTTTCGAAGGTTGTAATGTTTAAAAACAGACCTTCAACCGGGTAGAATAAAATTTAGCGTGAACCCTTCATTGGTAGGTCTAATGTGATCGTTTGAGTTTGTTTTAGGCAGTATGCTCTTTAAAACGAGTTCTCCAAATTATGCCGTCTTTATCTTGCATTTGGAGTTCCTCTTCAATGGAATTGATACCAATTGTCAGTTTCTCAAGCCTTAATTCTATTTTCCTTGATTCTCGTTGGGACTGTTGGTCAATCCTCTGTAGAAAATACCAGTCTAATGCAACGAAATGACAAGATTTCGTATACACGTTATGGCCGTTTTAATAGTCGATGTTACGTAGGTAGATCATAAAGAGAATTTCCGCCAACTAATGTAACCTGTACATACGTACTTTCTGGTGTAACCTACATCGAAGAAATTTAGTTGTTTTTATCTTGAAGGCAATGTGATTTATGTTCTATCATAGAAATAGTTCCATTATCGTCTTCTGTCTGTGGTATCAAGGTATTTACGGCCATCATAATTGCTACCACGATACCTTTCCATGAATTCCTTAGATTTTCACGAGTACTCGAACCGACGGCGATATTGTTACGCGTAGTTCATTCTTGCGTCGAAGTTACTTTCAGACAATAAACATTGAACTGGACATGAAACGTTAATCTATCGCATGTAAAGAATGTTAGTGAAAGTAATTAACCTTTCATATGGTCGCCAAATGGAAGTGTCAAATGTTATAGGGTTTTCTAGCAAGCGCGTAATTTGAGTTTTTTATTTTATTGCAAACTTCGGGGCAGAAATATATGGCAACAAATCCTTTTGTTGCGAAATGTCACTCCTTAATTGGATTCCCTTGTAAAACAATCACAATTTTTATCGGGACTGTCAGAACATAGAAGTAGGATAAACCTAAATCCGTTTTTTGACATACGTTGCTCGTTCAGAGTATTATCCTCAGAAATAATTCTCTTTTTTAAAAATTTTAACTATCGGGTGTTTTTTTTTAGAGTGATAGAACTTTCGATAGGGATAACTGTAATTTGACAGAAGGTAGAAGCCATGTTGTTTTGACATTTCTGTTTAGTAAGCATTGACAAATAATCATCGAAAGACTCACGCCGCAACAACCTTCACAAATTGTTGAAATTTATTTTCAAAATCAATGTTTTATTCGCCAAACTTATAGAGCACTTCGTGAAATTTTAGGGTTTACATAATCGTCCATCCAATTTTGTATTTTTGTTGATACAGGGATTATGGAAATTTTTGAATGTTCTTGGAATTTTGCTTTGCCGATAATCAACAGCGTGAGTTTGTGAGTACCTGATGCGTTTGCACAACCAAGACGATAATTCGCTGCTCTTATATTTTGAGACCAGGTGCAGTTTTTTCAGAACTCATTACATAGGTTTTATCAGGCATAATTTTCCAGTACAATTCATTCTCAGCAGCATTTTATATCTGGTCGTGAGTGAACTAAATTTCAATTTTGGATGGGCTAATATTAAGCACCTCTCATGATAGTTTTTCTCCACAAATTTTCAAAAATCTAAGACCAGAATGAACCTTGAACTTTTGCAGCCATCCATCACTCACGGTAAATTTTTCATTTTCACTTTTCAAGGTTTTATGAGAAGCTTTACCCTTCATAATTTCTCCCGTTATAGGCATATTCAGCTTCCCTCAAAGTGCATATTTTAATTTTATTTGACTCAAAACTCTGGTTCACAACACTCATGATTTTGGTCTGTTGTTTTTAATCGAGCATACAGTTGATTTCGCAAATCCATATACTTTTGAAAGCAATGTTACTCTCATGTCTTTTCAGTGATCTTCCAAGATCTTCGATTTTCCATACAGACTCAAAAATTGCTTGTTTTAACAATTTTAACTACATATTTCACATTAAATAAATATATCATTTCTCTGAAAGGGTAAGCTTCGAAAGGATTCAAGGAACGAAGGAAAATTTGAATGAATTTGAACTCGTACTTAAGGTATTATAAATCAGTTAAGTTCATTTAACGCACGAGCGCAATGAAGTTTTCCTAATTTTTATTTTTTAAAAAGTTGAGTTTGATTGAAATTCTTCGGATTTCTGTTTACTGTGTCGAAATTGTTTGTGTGTTGATAGCAAGCCAGATACTTTCAGAATAATAAAACAAAACACAATTATCCTCTATGGAGACGATGAGCCTACTGTATTGGAATGAATGAATTCGATTTGTACGTAGAGAATCGAACATAAAATCGGAGCCAAGATTGAATAATTGATAATGTTTATCGTTAAAAAATTACACAGATAAGATTCTTCACCTTTTTATGAAGTGAGGTAATTTGAGATAAAGTGTATGTAGTTCAAGTCTGGTGACCTATAGTTCATCAAACATCTGAATCAGTGAACCTCAAACAACAGGAAATTGGAGAACAAACTGGTCGATCATGAGAACTTATACCAAGCAGTACTGTTTCATACAAATGTACTAGGAGAGCCCCAAAAAGCCCAAATGAGAGTGTGTTACCATTTGTAGATGTAGAAAACAGCTTTTCCGCTAGATAGGAGAACTGTGCAGACAACGTCAATTTTTACATTAACACTTGAGCATGGTTACAGTTCTCGTGTTCTTTTTGCAAAATAGTTATCGGAAATAACAATGTAATGTGCTCTTCAAAATCTGTTGGAAAAATCGTCATCTAAAGCTTTCAAATGCTCCAACAAATTTTAAAGAAGGGTGCTATGAACCCATACAGGTTTTCGAGTGGATTGGGAACTTTAAACGTGGAAAGATACGAGTAAGTGTTGAAGACAATGCTTGTTCTGGAATCGAAACTATGGAAACGTTGAAAAATTCCATCAAACATGTTTTCACTGTTGACTAGCATTTTTTACTCAGAGTTCCAAGACGTCTGCTAAAGGATGTGCGAAGGAACAGCCCGAAATTTTAGCGATCAGTTGGATAACCCCATCATGACAACGCCACCGCATATAAGGTCTTAATTGTGAACCAGTATTTGTTCCTCACCCCCGGTGTTTACCAGATCAAGCCCAGTGCGACTTTTTCCTGTTACGTGAATGAAAATAATTAAAAGAGAAGCGTTTTGATGTTGGGCAGGTGGTAAAAACAGTTTGCAAAGAGCACTGGACGATATGAAGGTTGAAAAGCTCCAAAGATGCTGCAAAGATTGGAATGAAAAATTTGACAAGTGCAACCCACACCTCTAATGAGGAGCACTTTGAAAGCGACTGAACCAATTTTGTTCAGAAGTTAATGACTAAATTCCTTGAAACAGATATCCGGTATTTTGGGTCTCCCTTGTATTAATTTTGAGAATTTTTATCCGTAAATGGTCTCAGAGTGAAAGAAATTTCGATAGGGATAACTGTGATTTGACAGAAGGTAGAAGCCATGTTGTTTTGACGTTTCTGTTCAGTAAGCATTGACAAACTATCATGGAAAGACTCACGTCGCAACAACTTTAACAAATTGTTGAAATTTATTTTTAAAATCAGTTTTTTATTCGCCAAACTTATAGAGTACTTCGTGAAATTTATGATTTACATAATCGTCCATCAGAGCAGCTTATTCAACAAAATGAGGAGCTGTTGACGAAAGACCATTTCTATTTGATATTAGTAGGATGGGTTTCAAACTAAAATCGAATGCGTCAGTGAAGAAAATCCATCAATTCGCATTCCCATCATTCAGATCGAATAAATTAGCCAGAAATGTGGATGGTTCAACATAATTGACATAAAATATGGTGAAATAGTAAAAATATTTACATTAAATAAGTAACTTCATTTTATCAATATAATATCATATATATGATCTGAATTTAAATATCAATTTAAACATATGTTGGATGGAGCTTAAACGCCAATTGTTTTTTGAGATTACTTTTTTGTTTTGAAATTTTCATTTATTTTCAAATGAAATCATGGAAGAGTTGATTGTTGAACAACGTGTTAAAGCAATTAAAGACTATTACTAATATAGGGATTCATACAAAAGTACATTTTGTAACGTTTCCGCTCGAATAATCGACCAACCGAAGGAGCTATTGAAAAAGTTATAAAGAAACACCAAGATGTTTTAAGGCTGGTATGCTCTCATGAGAAATGTTCAGCCGAAAACATGGCTGCCATGAGGAAGAATATGGTCGACGGTCCAAACATAGAGCACAAGCACTTGTCCACTTTCCATCAGGTATTGACGAAAGGTCTGTGAAGCACGCGTACCAAATTCAATTAACGCAAGACCTTGAAGCGCCTTACGATAACATCGATCCGTCTTATTGTAAAACATTTATAATTTGGTGCTAGTTTACGTTTCGCATCCCATAACGATACGTTTCAATTTTCAAGAGATGCGACCGAGCTGAAACAATTGGTCTGGTAAATGAAATAATGCAATCTATTAATTTGAGAACCTCTGATGCAGGCAGTTTGCGTAAATTAATATTATTTCGAATGACTGCCTAGAGTGCTAAGTTTCAACAGTATAAGGCGCCAGATAATTATAGAAACAATAACAAATAATAAAGTTTCAGTCAGCAAAACAAACATTCAATGCGAAATCGTTATTGCCGAGAACAGGAAGGTATTTTTATTTGCACACCGAACCAAAAATAATCCATTGCTACGTTTCTGCTATTTCTGCACATGGGTCAATTTCCATTCAGAAAGAGAGAAACAATTGGTCGACGACTTTCTGAAAAAGGTGTGGGATGAAAACGTCGATGCATCAGGAAAAACACTGAAAAAATAAGATGTCGGATTAAACTTCAATTTACCTTTTGAAAAATATATTAGATCCAATTCGAAAATAAAATAGTTTTAAAGTTATGTTATGTTTTTAGTGAAAAAATTGTGAAACGTTTCTTTTCGGAAAACGAAAGACATTGTCGTATAATGAATAAATATTTTATTAAATTATATATTAGCCATTCTGATCCAACACCTTTTACCATCTTTTACGCTCACAAAATTTGTGGTCTTTGCTGGCAAAAAACTGATTCACGTGATTTTTGACCTCGCAGTGACCAGAACAAATAATAATCCAGCTCTGAAGAATATGGTGGGTGTAGCAGTGTATCCCATTCAAGTTGTAAAACTTTTAGCGAGTGACCAAACTTGTATGAGGTCTCGCATTATCTTGGTGGAACACTACACCTTTTCTCTTCATTAATTCTGGTCTTTTCTGTTGAAGTGCATCATTCAGTTTGTCCAGCTGAAGACAGTAGACTTCTGAATACTGTTGTGTTTTCCGGTCAAAGCTAAAAAAAAGATTCCTTTAAAATCCCACCAAACAGACAGCATCACCTTTTTTAGTCGATATTGGCTCTCGAAATACTTTGAGACCTTTTTTGCTCCATGATTTTCGCGTTTGACATTGTTGTATACAACCCATTTTTCGTGCCCAGTAATGTGTGCTTCAAAAATGGTTCACTTTCGTAACGTTTAAGAAGCGAATCACAGACGTCAACGCGACGACACAAATTTCTCTCCGTGAGAACATGGGAACCCATATATCGAGTTTCAAAGTTGAACCCAGACCTTTCAAGTAGTCATAAACAGTTGAATTCGATGAATGTAATCTCTCACCGATCTCAATTCTTGTTATTCGCCGATTTGCATCAACTAATGCCTTTATCGTGTCTTTATCATCTTCAACCGCCCTTCCGGAACGTGGTGCATCTTCGAAGTCCAAATTCCCGGTTCGAATCTTTGCAAACCAGTTCTGGCACTGTCAAGCCATCTTTTCCATACACATCGGTTAATTTTGTTCTGGCTTGAACAGTTTTTTCACCTTTTTTATAGTAAAAAACTAAAATATGACCTGAATACTGCTGGTAGCTCTCCATATTTAAAAGGGTACAACCAGAAACTACTGCGTAGAATTAATTGGACTATTTCACACACATGCTTTGCTTTATCAGCTCTCAAAACATATAATGATTATGGAGCTTAAATGTGAAGTTGGGTTCGAAAAAATACAATGAAACCCTCTGTTGGGAAAAAAAGAAATTACTTTCCGAACAACCTTATAGTAGAATCTTGAATGATTTTACAACGGAAGATAATTGGACCCTACTCTAGAGGAACTTTGTGTTGCAAATTGCCTAGTGGAATTTGTCTAGAGATATCTTGAGCATTCTGTATACACATCAACCGAGTGCTTGCGGCTGTCCGTGATTTCATAGGTATTCAAAAAGTTGTGAAATATTTTCAAGATGAGCTGTTCTTGAATGGAAATCATGTTGATATAAACGTATTCGATTTTGCTGAACGAAAAATTCTGTCTCTTCTCATCGGATTTATGTTAAATCGGCCAGATCAAAGATTTTATAGAAAGATTATATATTTTTGGAAGCAGAGCAATATTTCTGGCACATACCACACTTATGTGCATATTCAAATCATGTGTGGCAAACGGCGTGACTCTGTTTTGCGGGGATCAATGTTGCCAGATCAAAGAACGGAATACAAATCTTCATCAAAAGCGGGATATCAGAATCCGAAAAATATTTATACGCTGTCAGATATTTTTATATTAGTTGAATCACGACGAATGATATATAAACTATTACAAAAAGATTTCTCGGAACTTTTCATAACTTTAAACAGCAGCGGTTGGGAAACGAGATTTTGGTTTATAATTCCAAATAACAAGAAAAATTTAAGCCACCAGAAATAGTCCTAATCACAACTGCGTAAAATTTTGAAAAACAGATAATCTCCTCTATTTCGCGCAAAATCTGTGTACTACTTCTGGATCAATCCATTATCTTGAATGCACTTTGAAATAACTTATTAATTTCCAACGATCAAGCCATTCTTCTTCACTTGATGTCAAGTAATGCCTCCAATTCTTCATCCTCCAGAACCCTCCTCTCTTTCATCGATATGGCGACCTTATGGTAGACGTAAAAATTACAAAAAATGAACTGCACGTCAAACGTTAAGGACATTGAATTAATTTGTGTTTTCTCTTCCGAAAAGCACAATTTCATTCATACTTGTCTTTACCCTCAATACAAAATATGACCACCACGTGCTACTGCTTTGCATCTTCTCTGCATACTTCCCACAAAGTAATTTGGAATATCCTGCTCAATTTGTTGCCAAAGCTGTGGCAAAAGATCTCAGAGCTGTTGGAGCGTTTCCGGCAGCGATCTGTGGACATCAAGAGTTCTTTGCAATTGGTCCTAAGCGTGCACGGTTGGATTAAGATCATGGGATCTTGGAGTAATGCTAGATATGGAATGCCCTGATTTTTTCCAGCAGTAATGACCTAGTAGGATCTCCATGGAAGTGCATTTTCATCAAAAAAAAAACGAAATTTTCGCCAATAGCTGCGTGAAATTGTGTGGCTACTCTGTTGATAACTTCATCAAGATACATTCTGTCAAGAAAGTACCGGGAATTATCGATTTAAATCTGGCGGGGCAATGAGGCAGGTAAAAATTTTTTTTCCTAGGTTGGTACCACTGTCCTTAATTACTATGCCAAGCTTGAGCGGGATCTGTCAACTAGTGTGTTTGCAACAGCTGATTAAGTCAGTCGATGTCAGAGTGCGGGCCGATTTTTACTATTACGTTGAGCAAAGAATTTGTTCAAAGTTTTGTGTTGCAAATGAATTTTCGTGTGCCGATGCATTGAAAATGTTGCAAAAGGCCTTTGGTGATAATGCTCTATCGAAAACTCGTGCATATCAGTGGTACAGAGCCTTCAAGGACGGTCGTGAAGTGGTCGCCCATCGACGGCTTCGATCGAAGATAACGTCGATAAAATTAAGGAAAGGGTGCTGGAAAACCGTCGTACCAGCTTGAGAGAGATAGCACATGATCTTAAGATATCCCACGAGTCCGCACGTACGATTTTGATTGATATTTTGGGCATGAGAAAGGTGGCCGCACGACACGTACCGAAAGACCTGATTTTTCTTCAAAAACGTCATCGCGAATAGGTTGCTTCAGACATGCTGGATCGCTGTAATTCCGATTCTACATTCATTGAACGCATTATAACTGGTGATGAGACCTGGGTCTAAGAGTACGATATGCAAACAAGCCAGCAATCATCGGAATGGGAGGCAAAAAATGAGCCGAAACCGAAAAAACCACGCCAAAGCCGCTCGAAAATGAAGGTGATGCTCATTGTTTTCTTCGATATCCGTGGCGTGGTGCACTACGAATTCGTTCCTGAGGGTCAGACGGTAAACAAGGAGTATTACCTAGGCGTTATGAAACGTTTGCGTGAGCGTATCCGTAAGAAGCGGCCAAATTTGTGGGCGAACAACTCATGGATTTTGCATGACGATAACGCGCCTTCTCACCGAGCTACGATTGTGACTGACTTTCTCGCCAAAAACTCAACAAACGTGCTTCAGCAACCACCGTATTCGCCGGATTTGGCTCCCTGCGACTTTTTCCTCTTCCCAAAACTAAGATTGCCCCTTCGTGGCACCCGTTTTGAGTCGATTGAAGCCATAAAACAAAATTCGGCGCGAGAGCTAAAGTCCATCCCGGAAAGCGCCTATAAAAAATGTTTCGATAATTGGAAGTGCCGTTGGCATAGATGTATTGGAGCAAATGGAGCCTATTTTGAAGGCGACCCAATAAATTTTGACGATTAAATGTAAAAATGTTGTTTTAATTGAAAATTCCCGGTACTTTCTTGACAGAGTAGTATGTCTGAGACGTTATGGTTTTTGGGAGTACTAATAAGTCAGTTTTACGGTCGGAGCAAACTCCATTCCAAACCATAATTGTGGCTGCTCGAAAAGGATGGAATTGACCAGTGTGGTCTCTTTGTAGGAGTGGACTTGAACAGCGGTGGTCTCTTTGTAGGAGTGAACGTGTCCACACCTTTACTCGTAGACTACCAGAAGATCGTCCAAATCTGTAATCGTCAGTAAAAAGTACGAATCCCTATTTATCTCGCCAGTGTACCATCCCATTGCCCACTTTAATCTTTGACGATTCTGTTCTCCAGTGAATGGAACTCTTCTTAACAAGCGTCTCGTTGATTGAGTTCATGGAAACGTCTTCTGACTGTGCTTAGGGAAACTGATGAATGGTATCTCGAACAATCTGCAAGTGCTGAGAGGCTGTTTTCTCAACAAAAAAAATAAAAACGGCGTTCTGGCTCGTGGGTAATTGCTGCACAGTGACAAAGCATCGTGCCAGTAATCGCACTCTGGCTAATATTGAAGAGATTGGCAACATGACACTTGTTCAACCAGTCTGAAGCATCTCAAAGGCTCTATTAACATCAACAACCTTAACAAGATCTCCATAAATTCAGGCAAGATTTGAATTTGTCGCTATTTCTGTTCAAACCGAAAGAAAAAAATTATTTTACAGTTTAGAATAAGTAGGAATGGAACGCTGTATAGAACAATGTGTTTTCAAAAAAATTGACAGCTACAAGTCTAAAATGTCGTACGTGATATGATCGGAATATTGGCTTAACTTCTTCGACTAAGAAGAGAGTATTTGAAAAACTCAGAAGGACTGAATTAATGGTGATACTAAACAAACTGCCTATTCAATAACAAGCCATTTATATGTCGATTTCGAAGTAGTCCGTGGGAGTTTTCCTGAGAAATTGCAAATTTCAAGAAGCTCTCTATAGCGTACCCAAACATTAACATCTTTATGCCTTCAAAATTCAATTGATACAAGACACGAAGCTAGCAGCAGAGAGAGTTCGTCAAATGGATTATTGAACATTAACAAGTGGTTGCTAATTTTTCGAGCATCCCGAATGATTTTCACCTTGATGGCCTTGTAAATCATTGAAACTGGCGAATTTAGAGTTCAGGGAACCTTAAAATGATTGTCCATATTTTTTTGAAAGCAATGTTACGCTCATGTCTTTTCGGTGATCTTCCAAGATATTCGATTCTTGATACAGACTCAAAAATGTATTGTTCCTATCCATTTTAATTACATATTTCACATTGAAAGACACTCCTTGCGGTAGAAGATAACTTGTAATACATAAAATTCGTATCATTTAAATGGTTTTACGCATGATTCTATTAACAAGTTGGAACAGAAAAGTTGTAAGTCACACTAACGAGATCGTGGATTGCTCACACTACTGGATATAGAATGAGAATATTTTCTTGTTCACACAGACGTGTGTTCATAATAGCATGAGTCTAATGTATATCATTCTCATTGGGAAACTTGAGCCAATTGTTTGCCATTTCTTTCAATATAAAAATGGCTTCGTACGAGGTTTGCCAGAAGCCAGTGTCGACAATTAACAAATGCACATATTCGACCTGTTACAATTCCGATTTGTCCGATCATCTTCAGAAGACGCCGATTCTGGAAATTCCTGAAACGGCAAGGCCGACCGGCAGCAATCAACGTCAAGACGATTCAGGAAACGAGCTCCTTCAGTGTTCAGCGGTTCAGACGCGGCCCATTGACGCTGAGACGTAGAAATCAAAACAAAATCATTTTACGCGTCATGAAGAAGTGGCTTGCACTTATTTTATAACGTACTCTATCGGAGTAGACGACCTCAATCGAGTACAGCTTCAAATAGAACGTCGCGACGTTCAACAGACCTCGTAATAATGAACACTAGTTTAATTTGATGCCGGGTTGTCGCTTGTCGCTGTTCTTGGATCGAGATCGCGATGCCGTTCTACGCCTCTTTCATCTAACCCAGGGCTGTCCAGACCAGATATGATCCCGGGCCAATACATCTTACTGAATAGATTGGAGGGCCGCACAAATAAAAAACACATTTTTCAAGAAAAAGTTCAATAGCGTAATATAGTTACTATGTAACTGTTACATTAAATTGTATTAATGCTTCATTTATTTATCTTTTACAATCCTTTTAATATCTCCATTAATATCAGTTGTTGCCAGGTGCAGTGCGTGTTTAAGTGAGTTATCTAACAGTGAGGATCTAGATTGAGATTTAATAAAATTCATCGTGGAACATGCACTTTCACAAAGATAGGTACTGCCCATCATCGAACCCATTCTCAAGCCAATGGGCCCAATAATAGCCCCAATACAGACCCCTGTGGCACACCCATATTTATAGGGTATTCATTGAAATTTTGCTGACCCATTCGAACGAACATTATTTCGATATTTCGATTCATTAAAAAACTGTGAATCCAATCAAGAAATACTCCCTAAAACCAAGATTGTACAGCTTATCAAGAATGAAGTTGAAATTCAGACAATCAAGTGCACGTGATTCATCAAAGAATAAACCCGCCACACAGATGCTGTTATCTAAGCACCTATAGACAAACTCTACAAATTGACATGGCGCAGTTTCCGTTGACCTACCAATTCGGAAACCATGCTGACAAGTCGTTATAATTGAGAACTTGTTCAAAAATCCCAGCATTCTTTCGTATACTAAACTCTCCACAACCTTCGACAGTAGAATTTTTTAACCGTAGCTGACTTAAAAACGGAGGGAAACTTTTCGGAAATGACTGAAACATTAACAAGATATGCCAAATATTCCGCAATTTGGGGGGGAAATCACCTTCAAAACTTTTTTGAATTCTTCCTAGTAATTGATTAATCGTTAACCAATTTGGATGCAAATTCTTGGTTAAACATATTTCAAAATGGGGTTCAGAGAGGAATGTAGAATTGGCTTTGATGGTTTATTTTCAGCTTAAATACATATATTACAAGTTACAAGTTTGAATTGAGGGAGTTGTTTCGGTGTAGTTTTCACTCTAATTGCGGTGAAAACATTATCTTGTTCGTGGGATAGTTCTTCTTTGAGGTTTTTTATTGTTGTTCACTTTCACTGAATTCACATTTATTGGTTCCTCTGTTGGGTTCACTTTTCACAAATTACTATCTAATTACAAATAAATAATGTAGATAATACATTCACTTCCAAGCCTTTTAATACGTTATGGGTTATTAAGAGCAAAACTCAATTGTTCGAAGAGTAGAGAATATTGCGTGACCGTTGGGTCGAAGCACGAAGAGAGGGCTTCAAGGGATGTCTTCAACTGAACCTTTTGGCTAACTGGCAGAATGAAAGACTCTCTTAGGGCTTGAAATGTGGTCAGGTAAAAAACATTCGACTGTTGTCATCTTGAAACGTCGTCGGTCCTAATGGGTTTCTAAGAAAACTGTGAAGGACAAATAATTTCACTCCTCAACTGGCCCAAAGGTTTCTAGGAAAAAATGAGACATATATGAAAGCCTTGATTCCTGAGTCGGGGATCATAATTCTTATGTGCCTGCATAGTTGATTAAAAATTCGTTGTTCGATGTAAATTCTAACACTAATATTTCTTGATATTCAGTATCATCCATATGTATTTCACTCAATAGTTCAATTTGGTCTCCTTTTCGATATATAATCTTTGTACAATCCCAGTCTTCTCATGTTAGACGAACGAGCGCAAAAATTCATGTCCCGAACACCTTCAAATAGATTATGTTGTCGTGTAAGAATGAACATCGCACAAATATTCGCGCTTTTTAAATGTTAACAATGGCTTCGCATTTTTAATGAATTGTTACGTTGGTTCTTGAACCGCATTCGAAGCACCTACATACTTTATAACTAATGCGGAACACCCTAGTACCTCATTAGCATTCAATAAAATGTATTCTATTTTTTTATTGAGCTCCGCGGTATCTTTGATGGATTTGAAATCGAATTTGTATGCCGAGTCGTCTTCACAATGAGATTAGATTATAAAAAACTGCCTACAATCATTCTAGATTTCGAGAAAGATAAAAAATGATGGTTTATGCTCAGTTGAGTTTAGCATGGGGACAATGGAATAATTTCTATGTACTCGTTCTACAATAATAACGAATAAATTTGAATTTAATTGTAATTACGAGTATTATTAGGTAGGAAATTGATCATTTCTTTGATCATAATGTTTAAGAGTTTCATACGTTTTATTCATATCGAATAATTTTTTCCTTAAGGCATTTCGAAATGACCAATATAATTTTTATATCGATCTACAAATAACTATATCATTCAAACATGAATAGAAGAAATTCGGAATACCCTGACATAAACTGTGAGCCATCTAGAGTTATGCAAACTCCATCCCTCAGTGTCTGGCATGTGAGCATGGCTCTTTCACTTGGTTACCAGTAAGCAGTCTCCACAATGCCCGAGAGCAGATGTGTCATAAGGATATGCCTTCTGATCGCTTAAAGCGAGAACCTCTCTAATGAAGTTGAACCCACCCCGCTCCTTTTTCGGCTTCAGTTCGAAAACCTACACCGTGACTGGTAGCAGTGAAGCACTATCCAACCGCTACTGGCTCTGCAAGTCAGTATCTGAGTTGTTTGGGACGCAACTCACATGCCGAAGGAGTTTTTTACTTCTACCCACCTAGTCGCAAACTCGAGAAAGAAGAAAAATCTTGAGAATCGACGCTTCAATCGATCCTGACAATCGATCGTACTCCCAAGGCCCACAAACCCTTGTGAATTCTTTCAATCGAGTACCAACGGTCTAAAACCTTATCACCAAGGCCCAAAAACCCCAGAAATGTCTTGCGAGCAATCCTGGTTCAGGACGAGATGGGTCGTACCGTCAAGTCCCGCTTAACCCCTGAAGCACTTCTCGGGCAATACTGAGTCATGAACTACGCGCGACCAGATGAATGAATACCCTTCTAGTCTAATATTCTTCTCTTATTTCCAAACAATTTAATTGAGATTATGGAGATCTCAGATCCGCGTATTTGCGCCAGATTTGATCTCGACAACAGCAGAATTAGGATTCTTAGTATGTACACAACAAAAGCGTTACATTCCACAAATGGAGACAATCTTTGTCACGGCTCCTGAAACGAATTTATTGAATGTAAGAGCTGTCTAAACTCATAGAATACTACTCTGTCAAGAAAGTACCGGGAATTTTCAATTAAAACAACATTTTTACATTTAATCGTCAAAATTTATTGAGTCGCCTTCAAAATAGGCTCCATTTGCTCCAATACATCTATGCCAACGGCACTTCCAATTATCGAAACATTTTTTATAGGCGCTTTCCGGGATGGACTTTAGCTCGCCGAATTTTGTCTTATGGCTTCAATCGACTCAAAACGGGTGCCACGAAGGGGTAATTTTAGTTTTGGGAAGAGGAAAAAGTCGCAGGGAGCGAAATCCGGCGAATACGGGGGTTGCTGAAGTACGTTTGTTGAGTTTTTGGCGAGAAATTCAGTCACAATCGTAGCTTGGTGAGAAGGCGTGTTATCGTCATGCAAAATCCATGAGTTGTTCGCCCACAAATTTGGCCGCTTCTTACGGATACGCTCACGCAAACGTTTCATAACGCCTAGGTAATACTCCTTGTTTACCGTCTGACCCTCTGGAACGAAATCGTAGTGCACCACGCCATGGATCGAAGAAAACAATGAGCATCACCTTCATTTTCGAGCGGCTTTGGCGTGGTTTTTTCGGTTTCGGCTCATTTTTTGCCACCCATTCCGATGATTGCTGGCTTGTTTGCATATCGTACTCGTAGACCCAGGTCTCATCACCAGTTATAATGCGTTCCATGAATGTAGAATCGGAATTACAGCGATCCAGCATGTCTGAAGCAACCTGTTCGCGATGACGTTTTTGAAGAAAATTCAGGTCTTTCGGTACGAGTCGTGCGGCCACCTTTCTTATGCCCAAAATATCAATCAAAATCGTACGTGCGGACTCGTGGGATATCTTAAGATCATGTGCTATCTCTCTCAAGCTGGTACGACGGTTTTCCAGCACCCTTTCCTTAATTTTATCGACGTTATCTTCGATCGAAGCCGTCGATGGGCGACCACTTCACGACCGTCCTTGAAGGCTCTGTACCACTGATATGCACGAGTTTTCGATAGAACATTATCACCAAAGGCCTTTTGCAACATTTTTAATGCATCGGCACACGAAAATTCATTTGCAACACAAAACTTTAAACAAATTCTTTGCTCAACGTAATCACCCATAGTAAAAATCGGCACGCACTCTGACATCGACTGACTTAATCAGCTGTTGCAAACACACTAGTTGACAGATCCCGCTCAAGCTTGGCATAGTAATTAAGGACAGTGGTACCAACCTAGGAAAAAAAAATTTTACCTGCCTCATTGCCCCGCCAGATTTAAATCGATAATTCCCGGTACTTTCTTGACAGAATGTAAGTCTTTATAGAATCCTCACCAATTAAACACTTCAAGTCATACAGCAATTCCTCATATATTCTTGCATGGGCAACGCAACCTTTGTGCACTTACAGCAATTCTCGCAATTTAGATTATTTCCATGAATTTCTCAGTGAGGTCCGATTGTTCTAAATCAAGAACAAGGCGGAACGAACATCAAAATGATTAAATTAGATTACACTTAGTTTCAAAACTTCCGTATCCAAAGAACTAGGTATTTATAAATTGTAATCCTCTCTTTGCATTTCTGTGTAAATTTAAGTTTCTTCCCGGTACTTAAAATATGACGAAATTATAATACGCTGCTAGAAAACTTCTCGAATTCAGTAACTTCCCTATCAAACGACGATACAATGAGAGCACAAGATGAGAATTGCTCTACATCTTGACGAACATTATTTGATATGTCAGTTGTGTGACAGGTCGATAGGAGGCAGATAAAAAAGTGGGTACACGATACAGTAAAGCGTCTTTATTGTTGAACATAACAATTAAAACGGTAAAAGATTAATTGCTAGGATTCCTAGAATGTGTATTAAATAAAAAAGTTGTGAGCAGTGATGGAGAATATTTTGATTAATTTATTGATTATCTTTTGAAAAAAATGCATTTTTCAGCTAAAATATGGACCGTATCAATTTATACTGCCAATATTCAGCTCGAAACCATCAACAAAGAAATTATTTTCACAGGATAGCTGGAAATCCCTGTGTCAATCAGCTGAAATAAATATTTATCTTTCTAGAAAGTTTCCATTTCTCCTTTTCAATTTCCCGTCATTGACACGCGCCCACAAATCATCGTGAAAGCGTGTGAGTAAACTTTCAGGATTAGATCAGAATAAAGCCAAAAAATCGATTTATAACATCACATAAACTGCAGGCCTCGTGTTTTCAATGCGCACATTTATTGGCAAAAATTGCATTTTCCATGGGTATTTCAAAGCTCTCTCATAATAAATACGGGATACCTACATAAACAAATCGAATATTTCACGATAGTAACACATGAATTAATAAACACAAAACGTGCAACATAAATTCTCGTACTCTCAAATCCAGGCGGCAATTTGACCAGTAAACTCGCATTCCAATTTGTTATGTATGACTATGTTGCAATAAATAAACCATTCTTTGGGTATCATTAATTGAAAATCAAATTCCGAGTAAATAACATAATATTAACGTGGTTGTGGAATGATAGGTCATATTTGTGCAGGAGCGTAGTTGGTATGCAAAATTCTGAATGTTAACTCTTATTTCGATTTATTGTTTGAATGAGTGATTAATTTTACCAATTCTCATTTTAAAGTAATATCTTAAATATCAAACAGAGTAATTCATTACAAATTTAAATTTTTATAGAATTTTGAAAAAACTTTTCGAAATTAAATTATAAAAATGCATCAGAAAACGATGTTTCCTTTTTGATAGTCATATATGGGGTAATTTTTTTTAGAGTGATAAAACTTTCGATAGGGCTAACTGTAAGTTGACAGAATGTAGAAGCCATGTTGTTTTGACATTTCTGTTCAGTAAGAATCGACAAATTATCATAGAAATAATCACGCCACAACAAGGTTTACAAATTGGTGAAATTTATTTGCAAAATCAGTGTTCTATTCGCCAAACTTATAGAGCAATTCGTGAAATTTATGGTTTACATAATCGTCCATCAGAGCAGCTCATTTGTCGATCTATCGATAGATTTCGTACATTTTCTCTACTCGATGTAACAACAACAAAAAGACAAAGAACTGTACGTACAGAAGCAAATATCGCTGCTGTAAGTCATAGTGTTAATGATGATCCAAATTTGTCTATTCGTCGACGTTCACAACAAGTTAAACTCTGTGCATCCACCACATGTAAAATTTTGCGTAAAGATCTTGGTCTACACCCATAGAACATCCAACTGGTTCAAGAACTAAAGCCACTTGACCGTAATAAGCATCATTTGTATGCTGATTGTGCCCTAGAACAGCTTGAAGTTGATCCACTTTTTTATCGTGAAATTGTGTTTAGTGATGAAGCTCATTTCTGGTTGAACGGCTATGTAAACAAGCAAAATTGCCGTATATGGACTGAAAATAATCCTCAAGAAGTTCTGCAGGTTCCCTTGCATTCTGAAAAATGTATGGTGTGCTTTACACGCTGGAGGCATCATCGGTCCATATTTCCTTAAAAACGATGCTGGAGATAATGTTACAGTGAATGGTGCTCGTTACAGATCGATGATCAATGATTATTTGTTTCAAAATTTGAATGGTATCGACCCAGAAGTCTTTTGGTTCAAACAAGATGGTGCTACACCTCATGCAGCTACCATAACAGTTGATTTATTGAAAGAAAGATTTGGCAATAACATTATTTCGAGAAATGGTCCAATTAATTAGCCTCCAAGATCATGCGACATAACTGCACTGTTTCATACCGGCATTATGATAAAACATATTCCACTCTAAAAGTGTCGAACATAAAATCAAGAAATTCTTCGAAACAATCCTTCTTTCAAGAAACTCATCTTCAAAAAGGCATTCGAAAAAATCGACACTTTCATGTCAGCAAAATAAAAACAATCAATAAAAATATACATCATATTTATAAAACCACGTGTCTACCCGAACCAAAGAGAGAAAGAAGGTTAATGGTCTTTTAGTGGTTAGACCGAAAAACAATTCACATTATATGTGTGCATGAGTGATGAAACAAATTTTTATATATAGAATAAAACAATAAAAACGTTTTTTTTTTAATTTAAATTCTTGATTTCATGTTGGAAGTTTTAAGCGTGGAATTTGTTATTTCCTAATGCTGGTTTCAAACAATGCAGTCTCCACCAAATGTTTGTTTGCAAAGTTCGATCAATATTTTATATTTTCTTTGGATTCTTTCATCTCCTTTGTATAATGCGTGATTGATGTTAATTCTTTATGTCTAATATAAAACAGTAGTGTTCTCTTAGGCATTTCTCTAATTTAATATTTAAAAATTTTTCAAGAAATTTCATAAGATTAAAATTTATTGTGATGTAGGACAGAAATACTCTGTTTGATATTTAAGATATTGAAAAACCTCGTATGAAGTAAAAAAAACCCCTTTTTATTATTTTATAGTGAAACGCAATATTGTAACTTTATAACGAAAGCGCTTCAAATTTTAGTTATTACCGAAACGTGACTGAAATAGTTTTATTTGGTACTTGTCGTATTAATCAATTTTCAAATCATCTTTTCGTAAATTCAGCAAAATATTTTTCTAAATGTTAATTAGAAATTTTTATCTGAAAACCTTTACAAATTCAATCTAAAAAATCTCTGGAAATTTTTTGAAATTAAACAAACACTGTTCAACTTTATAGACATATAAAATTAACAGCACATATGTGCGGCAGTCAACCGATACAGAATCAAAAGGAAAAATAATGAATAAATAATAGACAGTGATTAATTAGCGAAAATATTATCCGAGACAGCTGTTTCGATTGGATATCAAAAAACAATATTCTCAAAAAATGCACCACAGATTAAAAAAAAATTATTACTTCTAAAAAAATGTATAGTTTATTCTCCAGATAAAGCATCTGAAATTCTCAACCTTGAACTTCAAAAGCGTGATTTTGCAATGTTTACTTGATTTCATATGCGTTTGGTTTTATATTTTACGGTATTAAGTAAACTAAGTTTCCAATAGGTATTATTTTGAGCCTAATGGTTAAAATAAAATAGAAAGGCTTTTTACTTGATAGAAGAAATATAACAAAATTTGAATATCAAAACAAATTGAAATATGTTTATCTTCTACAATTTTAATTTCCAAAAGAATTTTTTATTCAAGAAACTTTTAGAATTAAATTAATGTCTAAAACAAGCACCGCTCACATTTAATAGACGTTTATAAACAAAACTCAATATACAATGTCAAATGAAATAAATAACCCAATAGATATACGAAAGTAATTAAAATTAATAAATAAATATTCAAAGGAGACAAAATTTTGTTTCTGGTCTTAACTTTAAAAAATACTACTTGCCTTATAAAAACATGAACACACTTAAAGGACTTCCCAAAGAATATAATTTATTTGAAATATTTAATATATTTAAATATTCGAACAAATTATTTTAAAAATCTCTAAAAAATGTGCACTATATCTTCAAAAAACAAATATAGTTCTAGATAATCCCTTCATCAGCCCTTTGTTTTCAATATTACAAATATCAAAATCAAAAACATAACCTACATCACTCACGTGTTAAAAGACTTCAGCTTCGAACTACAGATCAGCTATATATTCAAGATTGATCTATGTTCTAACAAAATCAAAGAACAAAGTGAGTTATTTTAAGTTTACTTAAAATCATTGACATTCTATAATGAGATTTATTGAAGCCAAAATATAGTTATATATTATATATAAAATAAAATAGAAAGGCTTTTTACTTGATAGAAGAAATATAACAAAATTTGAATATCAAAACAAATTGAAATATGTTTATCTTCTACAATTTTAATTTCCAAAAGAATTTTTTATTCAAGAAACTTTTAGAATTAAATTAATGTCTAAAACAAGCACCGCTCACATTTAATAGACGTTTATAAACAAAACTCAATATACAATGTCAAATGAAATAAATAACCCAATAGATATACGAAAGTAATTAAAATTAATAAATAAATATTCAAAGGAGACAAAATTTTGTTTCTGGTCTTAACTTTAAAAAATACTACTTGCCTTATAAAAACATGAACACACTTAAAGGACTTCCCAAAGAATATAATTTATTTGAAATATTTAATATATTTAAATATTCGAACAAATTATTTTAAAAAAAAAATATATATTCTTTGGGAAGTCCTTTAAGTGTGTTCATGTTTTTATAAGGCAAGTAGTATTTTTTAAAGTTAAGACCAGAAACAAAATTTTGTCTCCTTTGAATATTTATTTATTAATTTTAATTACTTTCGTATATCTATTGGGTTATTTATTTCATTTGACATTGTATATTGAGTTTTGTTTATAAACGTCTATTAAATGTGAGCGGTGCTTGTTTTAGACATTAATTTAATTCTAAAAGTTTCTTGAATAAAAAATTCTTTTGGAAATTAAAATTGTAGAAGATAAACATATTTCAATTTGTTTTGATATTCAAATTTTGTTATATTTCTTCTATCAAGTAAAAAGCCTTTCTATTTTATTTTATATATAATATATAACTATATTTTGGCTTCAATAAATCTCATTATAGAATGTCAATGATTTTAAGTAAACTTAAAATAACTCACTTTGTTCTTTGATTTTGTTAGAACATAGATCAATCTTGAATATATAGCTGATCTGTAGTTCGAAGCTGAAGTCTTTTAACACGTGAGTGATGTAGGTTATGTTTTTGATTTTGATATTTGTAATATTGAAAACAAAGGGCTGATGAAGGGATTATCTAGAACTATATTTGTTTTTTGAAGATATAGTGCACATTTTTTAGAGATTTTTAAAATAATTTGTTCGAATATTTAAATATATTAAATATTTCAAATAAATTATATTCTTTGGGAAGTCCTTTAAGTGTGTTCATGTTTTTATAAGGCAAGTAGTATTTTTTAAAGTTAAGACCAGAAACAAAATTTTGTCTCCTTTGAATATTTATTTATTAATTTTAATTACTTTCGTATATCTATTGGGTTATTTATTTCATTTGACATTGTATATTGAGTTTTGTTTATAAACGTCTATTAAATGTGAGCGGTGCTTGTTTTAGACATTAATTTAATTCTAAAAGTTTCTTGAATAAAAAATTCTTTTGGAAATTAAAATTGTAGAAGATAAACATATTTCAATTTGTTTTGATATTCAAATCCTAATGGTTAAGTTCATAAAATAAATTGCTCTCTTCACTACCATTTGGATAAAGTGCACCTTGGTATACCTACTGCAAATCATTTTGTCCTTTGTCCTCGGTATTTTTTCTTCAAAATTCGAGTGAAAATATCAAAATATAATAAACTTGTAATAAGTCAATCCCCTACTGAACTGTATGAAAAATTTTAATATTATAAAGTAAATTATTACATCTACACTACTCAGAAATTGAAATGGATAATTTCCGTACATATGATAATATATAAAGCGATTTTGTATTTATACTGATGTATTAAGTTGGGTGTCTACATACCGTTAACCTACCTGAAATTGCAACAGTAAGCAAGACTGCTTTAAAACGACAACATAGTAGAGAAATAAACAAAATGAAGATTCTGGCATGGTGGAGTCTGCAGGCTCAAGGTTCCTTCTGTTAGAAACACTTTGAAATCACGGTATAATATCGGACAGGGCCTTATTTAGCTGTCCTAAGGACATAATACAATCAAATCACGATACCTTACCGCTGTCATAGTTGCGTTAGTGAGGATAATAAGATCTATGCGTACATTAAAACAAATTCCTCCACAAACGAACACTGAACCGCCACCGAAAAGAGTTGTTGTTGTCATGAAATGTTCATTATGACGTTGACCCCGTTCTCGCCACACCAACATTGGCCAATCAGACTGATACAGACGAAATCTGAACACATCCGTTAACAGGCAGGATTTCCATCTGTGCGCATTCCCGTTCTCGTTTTCAAGAGCCCAACGATATGTTACAGCCCGGTGCTCCCGACTCCATCGCGGGAGCATGGTGGATCTTCTTCTATCCAAATTGAAACTATGCAACCTATTCCAGATTCTTTGACCAGAAACTATCCTACCAATAGCTTGGCGGAATCAGGTATTTATTCAGGATGTTGTTAGGAGGGAAGTTATCCGTATTAGATGATCTTGTGCGATAGTTGTACATCTTGCTCTTTCACACTCATGCAGCACTTCCACTAATAGGATAGCGATTCCACGCTCTACTAGTTATACTTTGCGAAACCTGGAGACGGTTAGCAACTTCGTGTTGAGTTAAACCTTCCCTTAACCAATACACTAATTGTTCAAGTTCTTCTTAACGCATGTTTAACTCGTGACAATCCACAAGTGATACTACACAACACCAGATCGATTGCAATAGCCAATACGGATCATACGGAGTTTTTTGTAGTTAAGCTTTCAGTGTCATGAGAACCAAATTTTGTGTGTGTAATACTCAAACAGCAATCCTGAAAATTTAATCCAAGTGCAAAAAGTTTTCTCTCGAATATCCACTTCAATTTTTAAGCAGTGTATTATTATAGTGAAATACATACTTGAAATAACAATAAGTTCATTTTTCGTCTCATAATCACCCAGTGGTGTCTCACATTCAAAACTATCCAAATGCATATCATATTCATAATAATAAATAATAATAAGAACTTTGTTGACTGAAAACTCTGGAGAAAAACACATGGATTGTTTTCATTTAAATCAAATCATATTTCCTATCAATATTTAGTTATTTTCGGAAAACTAGGTAAATAGCATGAAGCAACCTTGAAAAATTAGCTGTGGAATTTTCATTAAACTTTAGTACTTTATCAAAACTGCATTATACTAAAAAAAATCAGTGACATAATTTAAAGATGTAACTCATTCTAACATTATATATAAAAAAAAAAAAAATTTCAGTAAATTTCATATTAAGTTTGAAATTTTCCAAGAATATCAGTTTCTTGAAAATAATCTGCTAAGTAGGATCAAAAACGAATTGATACAACCTACTACCGACACAAAATTCAATATTTACTGGTCATTTCAATCAGCTCTAAGATTAAATTTACTTCGTATTTTATATCATAGCTTTATATGTTGTAATGTATCAAATAATACTACCTATAAGATTCAAATCGAAAAACCGAATTAGAAATAGCTTTTACGATAAGAAGAATTCTTTTAAATTCCTGTATAACCGATTTAATTGGATGTTCACTTTTAGAATAGATATATTGTCAAAGTAAATGTTTACTCTCTGGTTGGTTGTAAACAGATTTTGTAAAAATGCGTTATCATTGTTATTGTTTCACTTTGGATATACACAAACGAAATGCATTCATTCAAATCCTGCATTAGGAAATTTTGCTCAAAATTAACGAGATTACTTGCATCAACATCCTATGAAATTTAATTATTCAGTTTTATAAAATGCAGTGTTACTATTATAATATTTGAATAATTCATTTTGCAATATCATCGCTGTAAAACCTTTTTTCGCGATGTTATTGAGTTTTTACTCTGCTAGTTATTTAATGTCGGTCATGCAAGCTGATGGGTTTGAATCAATAAACAGAAGGACTATAATATCAAACTGAAATATTTAAAGTTAATTTCATTTTGAATGTTCGAAAATGATAGTAAAAATGAATGGAAAGTAATGAAAAAAATTGTGTTTATCTAAAGATTTCAAGTAAAAACTATGATATTTCCAAAATATAGAAACTCAAAAGTCCCTGCAAATGATGTTTTATACTTTTATAGGATAATAAAATATCTGTAAATAATAGTCTGATCCTGATTGAGAATTTCATTCATCTAGAGTTTTTCCTCCTTAGTGAAATGAATCTCACCTCAAAGTATATTTTGAGAGCAGTGAAACTTCCACAGCTACAAGATTTTCAATCAGATCAATAGAGTGAAGTGTTTTCAAAGATGAGTGTCTTTTTAAATTAATTTCAATTGACTTTTCCATCCAAATTTCTAACAAGTTGTATAGAAGATTCGCCAATTTGGAAATGAGTTTTCAATAATTCCCAAATTTGCTCAAGCGTAAATCGACCCATGTCGTTAATGTCAAATATTGATCTAACACTCTGTCAAAACACGAATGACTTTTGCCAGACTCGAAATAACTACTAATTCAAAATGCAAACTCTAGATGGCCTTCACTTCAGAAAACAGTCGTCATGGAGGATTTTCAAAATTAAAGTTGAAAGCAACTTCATATGCAGGCGATTTTTGATGGAATAATATATTCTGCTGAATCTCTGAAGAGAAAACACTCACCTTTGAAAAAACTGTATATTCGAAAAACATACTTCTGTATTCAAATTCATTCCTAATCATTTTTATACTAAGAAATGCGAGACATTGAGAAAATTATTCTTTTTATATCGAGAATCAGTTCTTAGACGTCTACCTACTACAAACCTCATTATATTCTTGTAGTTTGTTTTTGAGTATTTAATGTTATAAAACAGCCGAAATTTAAATCAAAATTACCATTATAGATCTACCACAGGGATTCGGAGAATTTTACCCCCAAAGTGAACTGGAATTTCAATCAGGTAATAAGAACAATTTTGTCGTCAGTTTTGCATGATTTGGAGTTTCAGATATACAGGATTTTCAAAAACTCAATCTCATTGAATTATGGTTCTTTAAATCTGACATTTATTGCATCATCATTCAATCTTCTTGAATAATTCAGATGAAAATAATACGGATATGATTAATTCAAGAGAATGAATAGATCATTCTCTTTGTGATCCTGTACTTACATGGAATTCAAATGAAACCAACTAGGATCTAAAAAATTACGAACAAAGGTTCGATTTGGACTTTACTGTACCTTTCATGGTTATCAAACAACAAATATTACCTGTTGAATCATAGGTAACTTCAGATACTTTTCGTATATTGACTTCATTATTTGAACTAAGGGTGAAACTTTTTTTGGGCTTCCTAGCTTAAAAAAAATCAGGAGTACGTAGGAAAAAATCATGAAATGACCTAAAAATGAATTTACTAAGAAAATTAAAATAATTGATGATATTTTGAGTACGTACATGTTCCCCTAATACTATTTTTGCCTAGTTACAAAAATTGCAGTTATAGGTGAGATTGAGTTTCTGGAAACGCTTTATATCTTATTCATATCATATCATGGGTTTTTAATCATTCTATTTTTGGAAAATTGTTTCGATGATTATCAAGACGAGAAAAATTGAGTATAAATGATAAATTCATAATTGTTACAATTCGACATCTCACTTCATAGATTAAGAGATAGGACCCGAAATATATGGATTGTAAAATAAAAGAAACACTCGAACAATTAGGAATGACATATGCCATTTTGAATGGAGGTTGTTTTGTTCTTCATTTGTGAAACAAATTAGATAATAAACTCCATTCGATAATAACATGTGACATAGATTTATATGATCAATTTTGATGTATATTTCCAGCTTCGGCATCATATAATGAAAAAAAATTATTATTTTTCAACAATTTAATTGAATCGGTCCTTACTTGATGGAAATTCATTTCAATCGAATTAAATAATAAAGAATATTTCCACAATTTATTAATTCACAATAATCGTTTCGTCAACACTAAAGCTCCTTCAGCTTTACATTTTGAATTATCTCTAAAAATTACACGTTCACTTCTTACATTACTATGGTTTAGACCTTGAAACCTTGAAAAAGGGATGTTTTATACAAATAACCATCAATTTTTCGAAATACAGACAAGAACTAAAGTCACCTGACCATAATAAGCGACGTTTGTTTGTGCCCTAGAACAGCTTGAAGTTGATCCACTTTTTTATCGTAAAATTGTGTTCAGTAATTAAGCTCATTTCTGGTTGAACGGCTATGTAAACAAGCAAAATTGCCGTATATGGAGTGAAAACAATCTTCAAGAAGTTCTGCAGGTTCCATTGAATCCTGAAAAGTGTATGGTGTGCTTTACACATTGGAGGCATCATCGGTCCATTTTTCTTTAAAAACGATGCTGGAGCTAATGTTACAGTGAATGGTGCTCGTTACAGATCGATGATCAATGATTATTTGTTTCAAAATTTGAATGGTATCGACCCAGAAGTGTTTTGGTTCCAACAAGATGGTGCTACACCTCATGCTGCTACCGAAACAATTGATTTAATGAAAGAAGGATTTGGCGATAACATTATTTCGAGAAATGGTCAAATTAATTGGCCTCCAAGATCATGCGACATAACTCTACAGGATTGTTTTCTTTGGCGTTATGTCAAGTCATTGGTTTATGCTGATAAACCAGAAACAAAAAACGCTTTGGAAGCCAACATAACTCCTGTTATTGATTAAATAAGCCCTGAATTACTCGAAAAAATGGTCCAAAATTGGTGTGGTCGAATGCGGTTCCTGAGAGCTAGTCGTGGTATCTTTCAAATAAAAAAAAAATTGGCTTCAATCTTAATTTAAATGTGTTTTATTTCAATTTAAAATTCTATCACTCTAAAAAAACACCCGATAGTACCTATATTGCGTTTTTAAAAATTAACATAGACACAATCTATAGATGTGTAATAGAGATGACGTTTTCTGGAAATGTTTACTGCAAATAGTTTTCCTGACATCATATTTTACTTCATATTTATATCATGTCAAGAAAACATTAATGAATATGAATGGAAACCTATCCAACAATCTTTGAATCAATTAACTTGATTTTCATCACTGCACAGGATTTCCATTCGATCGTACCCTGTATATAGAAGGAGATCATTGATTAATTGTGCACTCGCTTATGTTGGCATTTATATTATAAACGTCAGATGACGGTCGTCGTATCACATCGATTACTGTGAAGCTTCACTCTGAATAAAGAGAGGTGTGTCAACAATGGCATTGAATTTGCGTCAAGTTCGATATAACATAACATGACTAATATATCCTGGGGCCCTGTATTAAACTACAGGCATGTTAACTATGCTCAAAACAGCATACTTCGAATGTCTCGTAGTTCATTTGTTCGTTATTTTTAAAGCCTACTTGTGTTCACAATGTTCTGATTATACAAGATGTAGCAGATGTAGCATTATTTTGAAAATTTGAATTTGGTTCAAATCTAATCAGCAAATTCAGCAAGATGGAGCAACATTTCGCAGATTTTTCATGATTTGGATTCGTGGCTAAGGTTATCAGCTTTTCACTTACCACGCTTTTTAGTCCAGTCAAAATAGACAAAACAAAGTTATAATTTAGCCAAAACTTTCATGGAACTGAAAATTAGTATAGAAGTTAAATCAACTATTACAAATGAAATGTCAAAAATCCCTTCTGCAAAAAAATGTATCCATGGTTAGAGCTGAAAATTTAGTTTTATTTCCATTTTTCTCTGAAACGTTGATATTTATCGTAAAAATAGGTCAGACAAAAGTTGTAGATCATACAGTTCTCTAAAAATATTGATAACCATTCGTGAGATATCGCTGTTTTAAAAGTTGAAAAATTCATATTCTACAAAATATGCGTGATCAGTCATTCAATATGAGTAAAAATGAAAAACTTTTAATTTGTGGTACTCACACGCTTGAACTTGAACTAATTGAATAAGTATTTCAAAGTGTAAGACTAAACTGTCAGTCCCTAATTCCTTTCGTCCGTAACCTTGAGCAGCATCTGCCAGCTATGCCATTGTTCGAGTGTGGAGGGTCGCATACTACCTGTTTTTGAAGAGCTTAAACGAAATAACCAAGTATATACTTAACTTAGACTTTGAAAGTTTCTTCGCAGTGAGCAGAAGTGCTTATTGGTAATATATTCAAATGCAATTTGTGCTGTTGAATAATTTTAACAAGTGAGCCAAATATCTGTTTTAAAAGATTGCTTATGATGAACAAGCTAGAAAGAAGAAAGCGCAAAATGTTGGTCATAAAATATTTGATGTATCTACACTTGAATTAAAGATTCCATTCTAAAAGTAGGTCGGACTCGTTCTGATTACGTAGCAAAGGCTACGAATATGCGCGTTATTATAGGAATATACATAGGTTCATGCGGTTCCTTGTCGAAATTTTGAGTTTTATTGTGAAAAATCAGTCATACATTCAAAGTTCAAAGTATGGTCCGTTGCTAGCCACTATCTTTCTGGCAATTGACTGATCCCATCCCAAAACAAGGCCGGATTTTTGGCCACTATCTATACATCGATCCTTTTTTTGACATCGTAATTGGAGAAGTGTTGGTCACGTGAATTCTACCAGTTAGTGTATTAGCATGTGAGCGTAGCTCTTTCACCAAGTGACTAGTTAGCAGTCTCCACAGTCGGCCGCAAGAGGCAGAAAGTGTGATAAGGTGTTCGAGAACCACTCCGAAGAGCTGAACCATTTTGGGCTTCATTTCGAAAACTTACAACCGTATGACTGGTAGCAGCCAAGCACTATCCAACCTATACTGGCTCTGCACTAACAAGCCGAAAGGGCTTCTTATCCATCCATCCGAACGCAGTCTCATGAACTAAGATAATCTCAAGATTGATGCCTCAATTGATCGTGGTACGAGCACCGTCAATCCGGCCTTTACGTCAAGACACACGAGTCCTTGTGAAGTCTTTCAATCGGAGATTTTCCACCATACAGGTCCAGTGACTGGCGCGAATGGCATTACGTAAGGCACCATGACCATTTCGCCTGGACGAAACTAGGGTCCTAGTCATAACAAACACCCCCATCACAAGATCTAATACCCGGGGGGCGAGAAGTGCTGGTCATTCAGGCCATGTTGGGCAATGTTTGGGATTATCGTAATGGAAGCAGTTCTCATCGCCAGTCACAATTCGGTGCAAAAACCCCTTTCCTTTTTGCCGTTGGAGCAGTTGTTCACACGTGAAAAAACGGCGTTCGAAGTCTCTTAGCTTCAGTTCATAGGGCACCAAATTTCCTACATTTCGGATCATTTCCATTGCTTTAAAACGATGACAATTGGATGGTTGAGTGACTCCAGGTGTTCAAGCAAGTTACTCTTGCGTTTTGATGGATCTTACCTCTAATTTTTCATCCTCAAACTTTCGTTGCGCTCCAAGTGCCACTTTTAAATCGGGCAAACCACTTCTGCATGTTCGTTCAGCTAAAGCATGGTTAGCATTAAACATCCACTAACTACAATAACTTTCGGCAGCCTCTTTCCTTATATTGAGGAACTCTGCGCGAATACACCATTATTCAGTACTTAAGTTGACATTTTCAGAGCACAAAATACCCTGATCTTCGAACACTGGACAGCCAATTAAAAACGAACTGTTCCCCGCTTCTTAATATGTAACCCGTCCTCACCATTATCAAATACCTCAATGCATTCAGTACTCCTTTACACTTGACAATGATATATCAGTTGAAACGCGTCGTGTATCACATAGGTAGAGAATGAATTGTGAAAATTTGAGGAGATAATACAATACAATGTGTTGAACTTATTATTAACAATTACCGATAATTATCAGTAGCAAAACTCATTTATTACCCTGACCTGAAAATATACATTTATAACCCAATTTTAGGAGGCTTCAACAAAAATTGGATGGACGATGTACGATGCAGGATCGAACACCAAGAAGCCGATAAATCAACAATATAGTTCTATATTTAAATTTGTAGTTTCATCTGGTGATTCTGATTTATTTTGTTCCAGAGACAGACGCCAAGTGCGAGAGTAATATCGAAATGAAAATGTTGGTTTTATGTTTGGAAGTCAATGTTCTGATAATGGATAATGCCTTGGCGTCGTGGTTATATTAAAACTTCAAGTTCCCTGCATTCGTGAAATTTCGTTCGAATATGAATCCCGTGAAATGTTCACTTTGATGAGCAAAGGTGGAGAAACTTGGACTTGATTTGCGATAATAGTATTATGTTTCCACTTACAGAAGAAATATTTGAATAAGCGTAGCCGAAAGAATATGAGAACGAAGGCAATAAAATCCACAAAAATTCCTAATCGTTCATTAATTTCTATCCGCTTCATATTCTTGGGAATATTCGTTCGTATTGGTCGAAAAATTTTAATTTAGAACAATCTAGAAAAATACTGAGGTGAAGTCAAAAGAAGCTTTTGCGTGCTTCTTCAACAATCAATAATCCCTGAAAATTTCAAATCTGCAAGAACATATTCGTTCATTCGATCATTTTCCTTCTAAAATACAAATTTCAGAGCGATTGGATTTGTAGTTTGGAAAACAATAATAAAAAAGGAAAAACTTTCAAATGAGAATTAATAGGAAACCATTGGACTGATGTTGCCCAGTAACGAAGTCAACTAAGATATTCAGGTCTCAAACCTAACCAGAAAAATTCAAATCTCTACCTCTTTCCGTTCCAAAGTTACAATGTTTAAGGTAGCGCTCACGCTGATTCAATCATATAGTCCGTCTAGAAAGTATCCGAAATTTATTATTTTTATATACTTTTTGTAACATTCTAAGACAAAAGTAATGTATAAACTAGATTCTGCAGATGGTCGGCTATGGCAAAAGTTGCATGGCAACATTATTTGTCAAATATTGTTGACATAGGCTACATATCACCCTTACAAATATAACGAAGGATAGAATTTTGTCAACATTTTCAAGAAGATAATTTCAATAATGCCTTTATATCTGATGTGAGTTATTTTCCAACTTGATGAAAACCACTTAAACATCCTATCAAAACAACCTGTTCCCGTTCAAATTTCCAAATTTCCCATTAAAATAATGGTTTGATGGGTAATATCTCAGCATGGTGCTTCGCTTCTCCTAGACGTCTTTGTGGCGAAGTTTAAGAAAATACCTGTTTACATCCATACAAAAGTGTTTTGACCCAAGAACTCAAGCCAACAGATCATTCAAAGCGTCATTCATTCAGTAATTGGTGCTTAGAAAAAATCGTTAATGATGCAGATTTTTATTAGAAAATCATTCTCAGCGATATAACTCCATTCGACTTCTTTCTTTGGGGGTTACATTAAGTCATTGGTTTACAGCAATCATACAGCAAATTTAGACGATTTACAGATAAATATTGAACGAGAAATTAATAATTTTATTATTACATTTATTATGACATTTACGTTTTAAAAATAATTTTCGGCATATGTCCACCACGACTAGCTCTGAGGAACCGCATTCGAGCAGACCAATTTTGGACCACTTTTTCGAGTAATTCCGACCTTATTTCATCAATAACACGAGTTATGTTGGCTTCCAAAGCGTCTATAGTTTCTGGTTTATCAGCATGAGCCAATGACTTGACATTACCCCAAAGAAAATAATCCAGCGGAGTTATGTCGCATGATCTTGGAGGCCAATTTATTAGACTATTTCTCCAAATAATGTTATCAACAAATCTTTCTTTCAATAAATGAATTGTTACGGTAGCAGCATGAGGTGTAGTACCATCTTGTTGGGACCAAAACACTTCTGGGTCGATACCATTTAAATTTTGAAACGAATAATCATTGATCATCGATCTGTAACAAGCACCATTCACTGTAACACTAGCTCCAGCATCGTTTTTAAAGAGTACATTCAGGGTGCATTGGAATCTGCAGAACTTCTTGAGAATTGTTTTCACTCCATATACGGCAATTTTGCTTGTTTACATAACCGTTCAACCAGAAATGAGCTTCATCACTAAACACAATTTTACGATAAAAAAGTAGATCAACTTCAAGCTGTTCTAGGACCCAATCAGCAAACAAACGACCCTTATTATGGTCAAGTGTACAACTTGTTGTGAACGTCGACGAATAGATAAATCTGGATCATCATTAGCACTATGACTTACAGTAGCGATACTTTCTTATGTAGGTACAGTTTTTTATCTTGTTGTTGTTACATCGAGTAGAGAAAATATTGTCCGAAATCTATCGATAGTTCGACGAATAAGCTGCTCTGATGGACGATTATGTAAACCATAAATTTCACGAAGTGCTCTATAAGTTCGGCGAATAGAACACCGAAGGATGAGCAGAAACAAAATTTTGTCTACTCAAAATATTTAGTTTATAGGATTTTAGTTAACAATTTATATTTATTGGATTTTGTTATCTCAGTCAGATGTCTTATAATGAATGTTTATTTTATATGTCGTTTGATATAAGCGGTGCTTATATGACATTAATTTAATTCCTGAAGTTATAATATTTGATATAATTTTTTGAAATTAAATATGTAGAAGATTAACAGAATATATAAATGTAAATGTTAACATATTTAAATAAGATGTGAATAAAATAGAAAGGCCTTTTACTTGATAGAAGAAATATAACAAACTTTGAATATTAAAACAAATTGATATATGTTTATCTTCTACAATTTTAATTTAAAAAAATTTTTGTGAATAATATGAAAAATCCAAGAAGAGTTAAGATCTCTTTATTTGATTACAAGGGTTTATTAATTGAGTGAGTAATAAAGCAAAAAGTTGAATATTGCCCTAGTGCGAAACATTATAGAAACCTTGCGAACAAAACGCTCTACAAGATAAAAATTTCGTTTCGGAGAAAAATAAGAATAATATTTAAATAAGGTTATTCTGATTTTCACAAATCGGAATCAGTCCTTACTTGGTGAAAATCCATATTAAATAATATTTAAATAGGGTTATTCTGATTTTCACGTAAAAATCAGAATAACCTTATTTAAATATTATTTAATATGGATTTTCACCAAGTAAGCACGGATTCAATTCAGTACGAAAAATAAGAAAGTGATTAATCATTTAACCTTACTGTTTCTAAATATCGATGAGAAGTTTACAAACACGGTGTCTGATATCAAGTGAATGCATAAAGCTATCGATTACATATCACTGAAAGAATTTCCGACGGAATTCGTGAAATGTAATGAATGTGGGTATTTACTTCTATATTTTTTATTGGAATTATTAAAGGCACATTCGTTCTGAATATTATCCACCTTGGTATTGAATAACCTACTCTATCATCATACGCATTCTATTCATTTATGTCCGTGTAAAATCACAATGGCAAATAATAATATCTATGGGTATCGTATTTCAGGCTTATAATCATCATTCCAACAGCTATAATAAACACATCGGAAAAATGTTGGGATATTTTTTAAAGTATACTGACTGACAAAAAGAAGTCAATACCCATATACAGATAGATGACTAATTTTGAGTCTGAAATTGAAACAACAGATTTCTGAAAACTTTCACTGTATACTGATTGTTAAAAAACAAAGGTTCAATATTTTGGGAGATGATTATAGACCTCAAAATAAGTGAAAAATTTAATATAAACATGGGTCCGCAATGGAGCCTTTCTGAAGATATAAGGGACATATGCCAATGAAACACGGCTGTGAAATCCGGACCACGTTAGAATACTTTTTAAAATCAGTCAGTATGCCTGTATGAAAATTTCAAGACATGAATAGAAAGTCTCGAGGTAGTTTCAATCATCCAAAAATGGATGATGTCAAGTTCAAACATAAAAATAAGATTAGCAGCTTATAAGCGTTTATCGTAATTATGAAGCAATAAATTCCGAAAAAATCGGAAGTACCTCACATATAAGTGACTGCTTTAAGTTCCGTGCGTTCATTGGTACATCATATAATCAGCAGTGATGAATTGTGCATAAATAATTTGCTATGCGGCTACTTAAATGGAACGAACCAAATATGGCAATAAAAAATTCTTTTCGTGGGTTCGCGGCGAATGATTTCATGTACATGTTACTTCCATTATTTCAGGTTTATTCGTCGGGGTTATAGAGTTGAACAGCTGTATAATGTGCTAGATTCAATACACAAGACACCAGTCGTTTTTCTTCAACGAACGCGCATCATATTTTATATTTCTTTACATTATTTCATCCACTTAATCTTCGAATTTAATCTAGTGTAAAAGGCCTTTCATTAACAGCGCCCCATTTTGTTTTGTAACTAAAACACATTACTTATTTTACAATAATTGAAATTTTTATTTCGTTATAAAGTACAAAGGATACCATTGGTTATGAAATAAAACATCATTTAAATGTCCACCACAGAAACGCTGCCAGGAATGAAGTCGTTGAACCCAATTTTCCATTACTCTCTCACACAAATCAGGTCGAATGTTAGCCATTCGTTCAATATTGATCTGTAAATCGTCTAAATTTGCTGGATGATTGCTGTAAAACAATGACTCAATGTAACCCCAAAGAAAGAAGTCCAATGGAGTTAAATCGCAGGAACGAGGCGGATAATTTATCGGTTCATTTCTTGAAAAAATCGAATCACCGAATTTTGGTTTCAATAAAGTCATTGTGTCATTGGCAGTATGACAAGTGGCAACGTCCTGTAGAAACTTCATGTTGTGCAAATCAAGACGAACCAATTCAGGCCATAAAAAATCAGTTAACATTGAACGATAACGATTTCCATTGACACTTATCGCCTCATGAGCTTCGTTGAAAAAAAAATAAGGCCCAATGCCTCCAGCGTAAAATCCGTACCAAACAGTATGTTTGTCAGAATGTAATGGCGGTTCTTGTTATTCTTCAGGTTTATCACCATTGCAGATAAGGAAATCTGCTTGTTATCATAACCGTTTAACCAAAAATGAGCCTCATCGCTGAAAATGATTTTCCTATGAAAATCTGCATCATTTCCGATTTTTTCTAAGCACCAGTTACTGAATACACGACGCTTTAAATGATCTGTTGGTTTGAACTCTTGGGATAAAACCATTTTGTATAGATGTAAACCAAGGTCTTTTCGTAAACTTCGCCACAAAGACGTCTGCGAGCTGTCTACCTAGTTCTTGTGAACGTCGAGAAATCGATAACTTTTGGTCTTCACGAACACTTTCACATACGGTAGCAATATTCTCTTCACTTCTTGCATTTCTTTGTCTCACTGGCATTGTTACATCATGAAGTGTAAAATTTGTTTCAACTTCTTCACTGAACTACAACTGTTCTTTTATCCGGACTATTATAACGACCAAAAAATAGAGTTAAAGCATGTAAAGCCAGAGTATTGGATCGCGATTTTTCATAATAAATTTGAATTATTTGGGAACGTTGTTGGAGTGTACCTTTCTATGGTTAAATGATAGACATTAACAAATACAACTGTCAATGTCACAAATAAACAATTGCTGCCATGCGTGAGTAATGTCCATTTAAAAATTGGCCGTTCTCATTGAATAATAATATGATTCAGTTCATATCCATATGTAAGTCGTTTTTTTTCCATCACTAAAGCAGAATGTTACAGAATGTTTTTTGCCTTTTATCGTAGGTTTGCCTGTAAAACCTACTGCAATAAGAGGATTTGATATTGAAAAAACGAGTATATTTCAAGAGAAATCAATGGATGTTTATTTCATTGTAAAGAGGAAAATTTGAATTTTCTAAATGAAAGTTTTGAATCTTTCGTTGGTATCTTTTTATACTCATGTTAATTTACTTCAGATTCCATTTTTTTCCACCACAAAACTTATGTGGAACCTTTTGAAAAAATATAAGGTTTGTAGTTATCTATCTTTGCAAGATTAATGCAGATTTTAACACTTACTGAACGAAGCAATGAGTTAATATAATGCAATTACGACTGAAAGTGAAATTGCGGTATACATTTAGAAACCGTTGGAGATTTTTAGAAGTGCATTGACTGAAATCGAATCAGACTGGCTCTGTTTGTAGTTAAATGTCAAATCAATTACTATTAAAGGCTTGAATAGGTGTGTTTTGAACATGAAATTCCACTCATCGATGCTGATAATTGCTCAGAAAAATTCTACTAGCTGTCCTCGTTTCTCGTTAACGCATGTACTTTTTGCAGATGACATAAATTACTATGAATATAACGGCAGATCGAGCAGAAAATAAGGGAAGAATGGCCAAAGTAGAGTAGGAGTTGAGTGGAATCGAGTTCAATTCAAAATTGGGTTATCTGATGACCCAACGAACTGACTATTTAACAGTTTAAAAATATTATCTCTATTTATTAGCACTCGCATAAGGTGGGGGTTTTAAAAAACAATTTTATTCATCATGCAAAAGACACTGAAAACTTCATTCATTTTTGCGTATTCACATATGAATGAAAATGACCTGGATTGGCTAAACGTACGATAACGTCATATTGAAGTAAACAACGCGTCTGTCATTGGCGTTCGTTTGCGTTCTTGGTGCAAAATGCATTATTTTCAACTATTTAAAATTCTTGTATTCAATGATATCAATAACATGAATGGAGTATGCGGTTGGCTCTAGGTGAAACATTATAACAACTTTAATTAAAATAATTCACACAGTTTTTTTGTGTCACAATTCATTCAGAATCCTGACACGTGTTTCGGTCTTTCGACCATCTTCGAAGGAGTACAAAAAGGAAGTTAACTTAAAATTGAAAAAGTTTCTTTCATTACACTTAGGACATCTGTGTTTTGGAGCATGGAATTAACAGCATCCATTATAGGGGTAATGCCGAATAGTATTTGGGAATTTGTTAAATTCTCCGTTTTCCCAACGGCTTTTTTGATTGAAAGAATCTCCAAAAATCGGGTGTTTTTTTTAGAGTGATAGAACTTCCGATAGCGATAACTGTGTTTTGACATTTCTGTTCAGTAAGCATTGACAAATTATCATGTAAAGACTCACGCCGTAACAACGTTTAAAAATTGTTGAAATTTATTTTCAAAATCAGTGTCTATTCGCCAAACTTATAGAGCACTTCGTGAAATTTATGGTTTACATAATCGTCCATCAGAGAAACTTATTCGTCGAACTATCGATATATTTCGGACAACATTTTCTCTACTCGATGCAACAACAAGACAAAGAACTGTACGTACAGAAGAAAATATCGCTGCTGTAAGTCATAGTGTTAATGCTGATCCAGATTTGTCTATTCGACGAAGTTCACAATAAATTGGACTCTGTGCATCCACCACATGGAAAATTTTGCTTAAAGATCTTGGTCAACACCCATACAAGATACAACTGGTTCAAGAACTAAAGCCACTTGACCATAATAAGCGTCGTTTGTTTGCTGATTGGGACCTAGAACAGCTTGAAGTTGATCCACTTTTTACCGTAATAAAAATGTAATGTGTGGTTTGCTTTACACGCTGTATGCATCATCGGTCCATATTTCTTCAAAAACGATACTGAAGCTAATGTTAGATTGAATGGTGCTCGTTACATATCGATGATCAATGATTATTTGTTTGAAAATTTGAATGGTATCGACCCAGAAGTGTTTTGGTTCCAACAAGATGGTGCTACACCTCATGCTGCTACCGTAACAATTGATTTATTGACAGAAAGATTTGGCGATAACATTAATTCGAGAAATGGTCCAATTAATTGGTCTCCAAGAAAAAGTGGTCCAAAATTAGTCTGGTCGAATGCGGTTCCTCTGAGCTAGAGTGGTGGGATATATGCCGGAAATTATTTTTAAAACATAAACGTCATAAAATTATCTTTCAAATAAAAAAAAATTGGCTTCAATCTTAATTTAAATGTGTTTTATTTCAATTTAAAGTTCTATTACTCTAAAAAAAAACACCTGATACTCCATAAATTTACCCTTATTGACGTTATAGAGTAGAGTGACATCTTTCTCATTAAAAAAATTATTATTTTCTATACAATGTTCTGCAAAACCGTTTGATTTCTGATTTTTCCAAATAGACATCCAATGTTCCCTGATTCTATACTGTAAACATCGGCCTGTCTGTCCTATATATGTCGCATTACAATCATCGTTTTCAATATGTATTTATTTAATTATGGAGAATAATTTTCCAAAAACAAGTAGTGGAAACTTGTCTAATGTCGATGCCTTCATGTTTGGAGTTTACTTGATTAAATAATACCGTATATATGTTGATTTATTCTTATTATTTCAAGTTGAACGCATAACACGTTTCGATTCACTGTATCTTTTTCAAATGTTTTTGGACAAATAGTCATAAATTTTCTAATATACAATATTTAAATGAATATCATTTTTAAAAATATTACCGGGTTTTACAGAAATGAGCTAGATAATTCGGTCTGGTCATTCAGTGAATTCCCAGAATTTATTGATCGGTTTATTCCTCGACTTTTTAAAAGGTTCAGCTCGAGCCCTTTACTTTCTTTATGAAAAATCTCGAAAAGCTCATCAAAATCATGTTTTTCTACTATTAGATGTTCTGCTTACGTAAAAACTCATTATTGACTAAAGATCCATTTATTTTAGTATAAAAAACCTTGTGGTTTGTCCAATATGAGTTTTTGGGCAGGTAAAACATCATAATTTGGTAAAAACAAGATACCTTTTCTTTACTCGTTATAGGTTCAGATCCATCCGTACTGCTTTAAAATTCACTATTAAACCTGAAATATTTCTACTTTTAAAATGTTTAGTGAATAAATATATCTGATTTTATTCCACAATATATTTTTGAATAGCGTTACTTCTATAAGGGCTATTACATAATCAGGTGCACCTCCGATAATTTTTTATCGTGAATGGAATTTAATCAAAAACTAGCCATCACTAACCTTTATTCGCCATCAATAATATACCATATGTTCGCCAGAAAATTATAAAAAATGTTTTTTACGAAATATACCAGCAGACGCCACGACGTCTGCCCTAAAATAGGCGTAGCGTACGCTAAGAAACACTCATTTTGATTAAAGTTTTATCATTCTGGAGTTCCTGAATAAAAAATTATATTATTAGTAAAATACCCAGCTTTCAAAAACATAGCAAAAATCTTATAACTTTCAATAGGTGGAACAAACGAATTTTGTTTAATATTTTTATCAACTGAAAAAATCGCGAAACACACTGGGATGAACTGACAAAATAAAGTACTATGAACAAACTGAATGACAGATGACTTTCAAACTTCACGCGATTATAGAAAACAGTTCAGTCAACATAGTATCAAAAAATAATTTCGACAGTCTCTTTAAGTGGGCTTTTTGAATGATTAATTCTTTTTCTTGACCTAATAAACAACTATTTGAATAACAGATAATAATAATAAATTTAAAATTAAAAAATTTTCCACGCATTCATTATTTTAAAATATACTTGCTGAATCTTATAGATATATCATTTTGAAGTGCCAAGTACATATTCTGTTCCAACAAATTCACGAATATTTGCATAAACAATTGTTCGATATTTTCAAGAGAATTTCATGGAATAAAAGATTCACAGATATTCTCAATCATTTCGTCTGATTTGTGTTCACTGTTGTGCAATAAATTATAATATCATAACCGCATCTTTTCCATCTAATAATCCTTTTTTTTACAGAATGTGTGTTTGGCAATGAAGTTCGAGAACTAGGATCACAATGGATACCTAATTTGGGAGCCCCATTTGGAATTATGTATTGCATGAAATGTGAATGTGTACCGGTGAGTTGATTTTTACTAATTATGGTGTGAACTATATTAATTTTTTTTGAGATCATTTCATCAAAATTTTGACGAAAATTATATCCCATTGAAATATTGATATAATGAAGAACAAAATGGTGCCTGTCTTTCTGAATTGATAGTTAGATCGAAAATATATATTTTGATGAGTTATTGAATCTTCCACAACACAGATCCATGCTTTAAAAATTCGTCCAAATTAATTAATAATAGTGTATTGTGAAGAACAAGTGCAGTAGCGTAAAAAAATTCGTTTGGCCAATCTGCAAACGTATAATTCTATCTGAAGAATTTCATAGCCGATATTTGGATCAGCCTAGCTCAGAACAGTTCTTTATGTACCAAGGGTAAAAATAGATAGGCTTTTCTACAACAAAAAGTGAAGGAGGGTAATATAGCTCTCAGTGAGTTATCAATGGTGAAAGGAAACCAACTACTTTATATAAAGATCCTCATTCAAAATAACACTAACAGTGGAATTAGAATGGAAACTTCAACAGTGGAAGCAGATATGGTAAACGGAAGTAAATCAATCACTATTAATGCCTATATATGAACAGATATATATGAGCCTACAATTAATATCGTTTTAAAAAATAGTGAAAATAGTACACTTAAGTAAAATACAGACAGTTCCATATATCTATTACTCAATTACTCACGGCCCTGATGCCTTCTACTGTCACACCTTCAAATCTTACTCTGTAAGATTTCTTCAATTGACTTTCTTTTACGTCGGCGATTTCACGATGTAATTTTAACTTCAAAAACAGGTACATCAGAACTCCAGCCAATTTTCTTTTAACTTCCTCTACAGCTTGAATTCCAAACTTTCAACAGATCTTGAGTCAACTGAGAGAAACAAATTTCAAGAACCAACTCACTTGTAAGGAAGGCTCTAAAAAATTCGTCCGCGATGATATGAAGACTGGCCCACTAGACCTTGAAATACTTCAACTATCCAAAAATCCGTTCCAAGACGATTCCAACTGAAAATGATGGTCAATTTTCCTACATCCAGAAAAATTCCAAATTTCAACCTCTTACATTGATAAAATTCACAAGGGCTGCTGGAAATTTTGGGAAGTTTCGTGATCACGAACAACCAACGAAAAGGAGTGAGTTAATATCCTTCCAATGAAACTGGGCTCTTCTCTCATAAAAAAAATTATTTGCCCTTGAACCTACGCCACTGGCGGTAGAAGCAAGGTTCGGATGAACTCCACATTAACCATTCAGAGCTTTTCTCCATTGCAGAATCAATCGTATGTAAAATACGGTTTTTATACTTCTGTTTGTGAATTCCAAGTAGGCATTTTTTGCGTATTTGAAAACAGAATTCCAATAACATTGAATGATTCTAAGTATTTCAAGTATGGAAGATTTATTTTTATTCATTATGGAGAATCGGCCGAGGAATGAGCACGTGAGCCTTGATTGTTAATACCACAATGTGAATCAAACAGGTTGATCTGTATTAGTTCATTTCTTGTTTCGTGAATATTTTGCGTCATTGTGCATAGCACTAGTCATGTCACGCACAATCGAATGGAATTCGATTATGTTCTAGATCCGGTAGACACTATTTTTTTTTCTTATTGATCAAACTTTTTCGTAACGAATATATGAATATAAGGTGGAATTAAAGTCTGCGCATATATACTGAAAAATCGTTAGAAACAGAGCCATGGTAATAGACAATTTTTGATTAGTTATAATGCAACTTACATCAAGAAGTAGTATCTTCGTTTTTCCATGGCCTAATCAGAAGACGAGTATCTTTCAAACCTTGTTGAATTACTATTCAATCCAATTTATGCTTTAGGATATCGATGAATGCTAGTGAAGTCGATTGACTCACCTATTCCGTTGATCAAATAGAAGGTAGTTCATATGAACCGGTAGGTCAAATGAATCGGCACGTTATTTATAGGAGGATAGGCTGTTTTATTGTCATTGTGAAGTGGACTAATCCGATTCGCTATTGCCAGCAAAGTCATGAGGCATATTTGACAAATATAAAATTTGAGACATTATTGTAATTTTTTAAATATAGTGAAATCATTTCGGTATTTGTATTTCATTTTACTTTCAATTCCTCAAACAATAATTGGATCACCTTTTATAATCATGGATTAGGAATAAACCTTTGTGCACCATAAATTTACATTCGCATTATTTCCTCACTAGATAGAAAAACTAGAATTTATTTATTATGGATGAAAGATACACTGAACAATTAAGTGGCCTACTTCATTAGAAAACATTAGATAAACTAATGTATACCTTTTGAAGTTGAGAACTTCTTATGAACATCAAAATGTGTCAGGTCAGGTGGGCTCCTTCAATACATTTTGTGTTTTATTATTCAGTTATTTGTAGATTATTTGGAAAGAAGTTATCGGTTGTCAAATTTTTCAGGCAGTTCAAAAAGACTTTAGAAAATTTTTTGATGATCATATTGAATCTGAATGATTTTTTTTAATATGCTGTACCTTAAAAACAAATAAAGATTATTCAGCTCATTTTTAACTAAATACATAAACTGGTATCCAATAAAATTTTGAATTGTAAAAAACACCTCGGTTTTATTCTCAATTATTCCATCGAAAAAATTTATATAAATTCTTTCAATACTCGACAGAAATTATTTCATCTTAATGATGTATAATAAGCTATCGACCAGAATTCTTCGACCTTTCCTACAAAAGCAAATGTTGTGTATATCGCAAAGAGTTTATACACATTTTACATATGGAAATATTTATGAGTTATCCTGAATTTAAATACAGAATTCAAATGCAACAATAAGAAATAATGCATATTGGTATTCTGTGTATTCATTATTATTCACGAAATTACTCGCAAATGAATAAATGACATCGTTTTCTTATAATTTATCACCTATACACCTGTTTGTAGTAAACATACCTGATGGAATTCCCATTTGCTAGCGTACTCCCCCTTTTTTTGAATAATGCATTTTATTAAGTTTAATAGGTTGTATTACAACAATGGTTTATCCATTACATTGTCATTTTGAAGTAGTTTTTTATCCACATAAGTTAAATTATAACATATGCAATATATCAATTCTTAATTCTTCTTATAATGTTCTTCATTGAGTTGGCTATTTCTCATAAAACAATTTCAAATGATTGTTTGAGCGTTATTTGCGTTGCCGCTCAACTATAGTGCCCAAAAGTTTTGAGGCTATCATTACAAACGATTTTCTGTCCGAAAATTCAACAAGTCTAAGCGAACAACCAACCATGCCCCTAACATTACTTCATAAATCTATCAGCTCATTCTGAACGTATAGGTTATTTTCGGAGGTATAAAATTTTGATATTGGATTTTACATAGACCACGTCATAAGCTTTATTAGAAAAATTATCTCAAGACGATAAGGCACGAGAAATTTTAGCATGGATGACTGGGAGAAAAAGGTCTTGAGGAACTGAGACTTTTACTGCTCTCGTTGAGCTAGTTCGCACGTGTTATATTAGATAAAGAAATATTTGGAAAATTTTCAGTTGTCGAAAACGGCGGGAACGCTTTGATCAATTTAGGGATCTGGGAAGAATTAAACATTTGCTCTTCTAGCACTGTTCATGAATTGATGTCTGCTTAGATAGTTCAGCTAAAGAGAACCACGAACAGAACAAGAGAATTCAATCGCCTAGTTGTCAGCTTATAGTTAGTTATAGGACACCAAATAAGTAGAAGCTTAGTTGAGGAACGCGGGGATATAAAAAGAATAAAAGGAATCGGTATAGATATTTTCAATTTCACAAGGCAATCTTTCTTCTGTAGATTTTTACATTGAATCTGCAAAAGTATTTGCATCTCAATGGTTTGCAAAATGGCGAATGCGCGACAATTAGTTTTTTCAAGCTATAAGGCGTCTTTCAATGGGAACGCCCCATTTTCAAATTGACATTACTCACGCAAGGCGGTCATTATTCATTTGTGACATTGACAGTTAAATTTTTCAATGTCTACCACTTAATCACGGAAAGGTTAACACTCCAACGACATTTACAAATAATCCAAATTTATTATGAAAAATCGCGATATGTTACTCTAACTTTACGTGCTTTAACGTACGGATAAAAGAACAGTTGGAACGTTTAGTGAAGAAGTTTGAAACAAATTTTACACTTCATGACGTTACAGTGCCAGTGAGACAAAGACTAGTTTTTGTAGAACTGATTTTTTGCTCTGCAAATTTAGCTTATCTATAGTCAGATGTGCATAAAAACCTTTTAGAGAAGGTGTGAATGACTTTAACCGACAAAGAGCTTAGCTTAAAAGTCGACAAATATAAAAAAATCCATTCTCGTCTTACCTAAACAGAGGATCACAAATTTTCTTCTATAATCAATCAAAAACTTCATTTCACTTATTTAATCACCCAGTAATATCATTTCCAATCAAGTTCGTTGTTTTTCTTTTTTTGCGCGCTAGTTTCAGGAGAACAGCGTGCGATCGTTTGGCTCAAAGTCTGTAATTTTCGAATTTTGAATGGAAATAGTCCTTAACAACTAGCCCGACCAGCCATAAACGCTAACTTTCGAACGGAAAGGACTAGAGCTTTGAAACTTCGAGGAACGGTTTGGGGTCTGAATATCGCGTCTCGGTTTGTTAATGGCCAAAATCGATTCAATAGTTTCGCAATTATTCACGTTTGAAAATGTAGAAGAAGAAATCGCATGTTCGTGCAAAATTGCATGGGAATTGCATGATTAAAAGACAAAAAAAATTCTGAGGATCGTAGGTGATATGAACTAGCGCATAAAAGCCTTTTTGAATGACCTATATCACATGTAAAACCATTATTATTCGCGGTACTTTCTTAACTAATTGTTCATCAATTCCTATAATCTTCAATATCTTCATTCTGTGTCCAAAAACAAAAAAATAAATTATACAAGAAGTTTTTAAATTTGCGTAAGGACTTTGAATATCAAAACAGATTCAATCTGTTAGTCTTCTACAATTTTAATTTCAAAAAAGTTTTTATTCAAAAAAACTTTTAGAATTGAATTAATGTCTACAATAAGCACCGCTTATATTTAATAGACGTATATAATCAAAACTCAATATACAATGTCAAATAGAATAAATCAACCAAGAAATATAAAAAAAGTCATTTAAAATCAATAAATAAATATTTGAAGGAGACAAAATTTTGTTTCTGATCTTACCATAATGAAACCAATTCCTTTTCAAAAACATAAAACACAACTTGAGGATTTCTCAAAAAATATAAATTATTTGAAATATTCATTATATTTAAATATTCAAATAAGTTAATTCAAAAATCTCTCAAAACATGCACTGTATCTGTATCAAAAAAGAATTAGAATTCGGATAATCTCTTCATCGGCCCTAGATAATATTTAAAATATCAAAATCAACGTACAATCAGTATATCTTACCTTAGAATGTAAACCTAGAGCTTGTTTGAAACAGACTAACTTTAAAAATCCAGATAGTTTATGTTCGTCACAAAATCACAGAAAACTGTAAGATATTATAAGGTTTTCTTTAAACCATTGACATTCCATAATGAGATTTATTCAAGCCTAAATATAATTATATATTATGTATAAAATAAAATAGAAAAAGACTTTTTACTTGATAGAAGAAATATAACAAAATTTGAATATCAAAACAGATTTAATCTGTTAGTCTTCTACAATTTCAATTTAAAAAAAATTTTATTCAAAAAACTTTTAGAATTAAATTAGTGTCTACAATAAGCACCGCTCATATATTGTATATTGAGTTTTGATTATATACGTCTATTAAATATAAGCCGTGCTTATTGTAGACATTAATTTAATTATAAAAATTTTTTGAATAAAAATTTTTGTTAAATTAAAATTGTAGAAGACTAACAGATTAAATCTGTTTTGATATTCAAATTTTGTTATATTTCTTCTATCAAATAAAAAGCCTTTTTCTATTTTATTTTATGCGTAAAGACTGTTCAGAAGAAAAATTCTGATTCTTTTGTGACCTGTAAAACACCTGTTGGTAAATTTGAAATGAAACTTTGTGAGTTGCTGCTAGTTGGAACACGTGTTCATAGCAATTGTGTGTTTTTATTTCGAACTTCCTCGAATTGGTAAGTTTCTTATTTTGTTATTGCGTTCAATTCTGAATATTAGGGTGATCTGACGATTGAGAATAATTAAGAAATAAATATTATTGGAATTTTTCCAGAAATCTGATTTTCAATTTCAAATTAGAACTTTCACCAAGTTGACTTAAAATCCGTAATTTATATAACTATAAAAATAATTGAATATGAGCACGAATTTTTCATCTGTTCAAAGTTCGCAAAATGCTATTATTCAAACGAAATCATAACGGTCTCCTAAAAGAGCACAAAAAGATCTGTCAGGACATGTCGCACAGAAAATCCTTCTTTGTTTTTGCCGTTTGTGTGAGACCTATAAATTTGTTACGAAAATAACGGTATAAATCACTGCTACTCGGCCAGGCAACTAAATTGCACTTAATCAAGGACTTATATAATTTCGAACACAAAATTCGACTTTGGGAGAATTCGATCATACGATGTTTGAACTCTGATATCATCTCACCAAACGATCCTTAAATTGGACAATGATTCCAAGGTTGTCTCCTCGATCGATGCTGGTGACTTAACTTAAAAGCGTCAATGTTAAGGTTCGACATTAGAACAGGTGAGCATTGCCAGTTTGGATACGATTCCAACAGATGTATAAATATAAAAATTTGAAACCTGTTCGCGACAGAATCGACAATGAATGAACAAGGTGTTTTTCGTTAAAGAAGTCACGTTTTTATTTTATAAAAAATGCCGATTCTCAGCGTAAGGTCGGCTCTTTGAGACATTATTGTGACAAAAATTTAAAAAGCTAATAGTTAGAATCAATCCGCTCGAATATACATATTTTAATGAATTTCTAATATTGATTTACTCAGTCTCTACTCGATGGACAATCACGAAATATCGAAAAATATAGTCCGTCTAGAACGTATCCGGAATTTATTATTTCTCATAATTTTGATATACATTCTGTCAAGAAAGTACCGGGAATTATCGATTTAAATCTGGCGGGGCAATGAGGCAGGTAAAAAATTTTTTTCCTAGGTTGGTACCACTGTCCTTAATTACTATGCCAAGCTTGAGCGGGATCTGTCAACTAGTGTGTTTGCAACAGCTGATTAAGTCAGTCGATGTCAGAGTGCGTGCCGATTTTTACTATGGGTGATTACGTTGAGCAAAGAATTTGTTTAAAGTTTTGTGTTGCAAATGAATTTTCGTGTGCCGATGCATTGAAAATGTTGCAAAAGGCCTTTGGTGATAATGCTCTATCGAAAACTCGTGCATATCAGTGGTACAGAGCCTTCAAGGACGGTCGTGAAGTGGTCGCCCATCGACGGCTTCGATCGAAGATAACGTCGATAAAATTAAGGAAAGGGTGCTGGAAAACCGTCGTACCAGCTTGAGAGAGATCGCACATGATCTTAAGATATCCCACGAGTCCGCACGTACGATTTTGATTGATATTTTGGGCATGAGAAAGGTGGCCGCACGACTCGTACCGAAAGACCTGAATTTTCTTCAAAAACGTCATCGCGAACAGGTTGCTTCAGACATGCTGGATCGCTGTAATTCCGATTCTACATTCATGGAACGCATTATAACTAGTGATGAGACCTGGGTCTACGAGTACGATATGCAAACAAGCCAGCAGTCATCGGAATGGGTGGCAAAAAATGAGCCGAAACCGAAAAAACCACGCCAAAGCCGCTCGAAAATGAAGGTAATGCTCATTGTTTTCTTCGATATCCGTGGCGTGGTGCACTACGAATTCATTCCAGAGAGTCAGACGGTAAACAAGGAGTATTACCTAGGCGTTATGAAACGTTTGCGTGAGCGTATCCGTAAGAAGCGGCCAAATTTGTGGGTGAACAACTCATGGATTTTGCATGACGATAACGCGCCTTCTCACCGAGCTACGATTGTGACTGACTTTCTAGCCAAAAACTCAACAAACGTGCTCAGCAACCACCGTATTCGACGGATTTGGCTCCCTGCGACTTTTTCCTCTTCCCAAAACTAAAATTGCCCCTTCCTGGCACCCGTTTTGAGTCGATTGAAGCCATAAAACAAAATTCGGCGCGAGAGCTAAAGTCCATCCCGGAAAGCGCCTATAAAAAATGTTTCGATAATTGGAAGTGCCGTTGGCATAGATGTATTGGAGCAAATGGAGCCTATTTTGAAGGCGACCCAATAAATTTTGACGATTAAATGTAAAAATGTTGTTTTAATTGAAAATTCCCGGTACTTTCTTGACAGAGTAGTACTTCTTTTTTCTTCTAAGACAAAAGTAATGTATAAAATAGGTTGTGCAGATAGTCGGCTATGGCCAAAGTTGCATGGCAACACTATTTATCAAATATTGTTAATTGTCAACAGGTATACAATTCATGAAATGTCGCAACTAGAAAAAAGAAAACAGAGAATATTTGTATAGAAAAGGTTTTCGAAACGTTAAAAAATTAGTGCAATTGACTGAACTGGGGAAAAGTGCTGTATATGAGACAATAAAGAGGATAAAAATGGCATGGATATGAGGCATAGACCAGTTTTAGGAATGCCGCGTAAGATTAAAGGTAACAATTTAAAGGCTTTATTGGCCTTAAGTGTGATATTTAGGTGATTTCCACCAATTTGGAAACTTAAATAATAAGAAAGCGGTTTTTTACTTGATAGAAGAAATATTACAAAATTTGAATATCAAAACAGATTAAATCTGGTTTGATATTCAATTTTTGTTATATTCCTTCTATCAAGTAAAAAAACCGCTTTTTATTATTTTATATATAATATATAATTATAATAGGTTTTCAAATAAAGAAATTTATTATGCAATGTGAAATGTTTTAACTAAGACCATTAAAGTGCCTTATAAACTTTGTGGGATTTCGTTGTGAGCATAGAACATAGAGTACCTTGGATATTAGATATACCTAGTTTTAATGTTCAACAAACACAGATTGTGTTGAGTAAGTTCATTTATTGTTAATTAATTTTATCTTTTAAATGTGAAGTTGAAATGGTCTTATCTGAATTCTAATTATTTTTTGTGGATTTGCTACATGTTTTGAGAGTTTTTGAAGTAATTTATTTAAATATATTAAATATTTCAAATAAATTAGTTTTTGAGAAGTTCTTAAAATTATATTGTATATTTTTGAGAAAGATTTAGTTTTCATAAATATAAGATCAGAAAACTAAACATTTTGTAACAAGCAGTACGCATACTTGGAACGTAACAAAAACGTTTATTTATTTATTAATTTTAAATGACAATTTATATTCGTTGGATTTTTTCTCCATTCCATTTGATATTGTATAATGAACTTCGATTTTAAACATCTATTAAATATGAGCAGTGCTTATTAGACATTAATTTAATTCTCAAAGTTTATTGAATACATTTTTTGAAATTAAAATTGTAAAAGACTAACAGATTAAATCTGTTTTGATATTCAAGATTTGGAAACTACTTTCATTAGATATAAAGACATTATTAAAATTGTCTTCTTGAAAACGTTGACAAAATTCTATTTTTCGTTCCTTTTGTAAAGATGTCATTATAGGGATTTTTTTGGTTTCCTTGAAATGTAGCCTTGTCGTTTTAGTGAAATACGAACGGTTTCTGGACATACTTTTATATTTCGTTGATTTCCAAATCTGTCAGCCAATTTGCGAAACTCCAGGCGCGAATTGTATCGCAAATAAAGCGTTAAAATTGTTTCCTTTAATCTTACTCGGTCTTTCTGAAACTGGTCTATGCCTCATATCCATGCCATTTTTTATCCTCTTTATTGTCTCATATACAGCACTTTTTCCCAGTTCAGTCAATTGCACTAATTTTGTAATCTTTCCAAAAACCCCTTCTATACAAATATTCTACCTGTTTTATGTTTTCTCTTTGCGACATTATATCATAAATTGTATACCTGTTGACAATCAACAATGTTTGATAAATAGTGTTCCATGCAATTTTGGCCATAGCCGACTATCTGCACAACCTATTTTATCCATTACTTTTGTCTTAGAATGTTACAAAAAATAAGTATACTAAAGTTATGGAAAATAATAAATTCCGGATACTTTCTAGACGGACTATAGCTTTTAATATATGCAGTAAATATATGGAATTCGCCTTTGATATGCTGCATATTTTCTAATTTGACTTTTATCGTCACTAACGGTGTTATGTTTTATCATATATGGTCGATAGTTTTTCTTTGGACTACTTGACCTTGAATTGTTGAAAGGAATTTTGGCGTTTCTGATAACGATCTTTCAGAGGCTAATCAAATAGTTTGACGCAGACCAAGTTCAAATATTCGCTATGTAGGTGCTTATCTCCATTTTTGCAGTTTCACCCTACTTGTCTCCTTGGTTTATTCATTTTGATTCGCGATTAAATTCAGTGTTGTATGCTGCGATAGCTTAATCTCGAGGGATTCATTGGTGGTATTTAATAGTCTTAGCAGTCAGTGTTCCCTTTGAAGAAAGTCAATAGCCGCCTTGATAATATCAAATGAGGCAAGAACTGAGCATGTAATGGTTTTGATGGCATAGATCATATTAGTGCTGTCGAGAATAGTTTTCATTATTCTTGACGACCTCTACTGTTCCTATTCCTAGTCTACAGCATTGCTTAATTCCAAAATCATTGTAAAAGTTTTCTGCCTTCACTGCGTAATTGTGTTAGAAGCATTCTTATATTCATCATTGAGAAATCTTGCACAAACTAAATCATTTTTTGCACTGTTGTTCTTATTTGGTGTCCTTAATTTTACATTGTCCAAGTACAGGCGGATGAATAAAAACATGTTGCGTCTTGCCTTCGCTTTGTACCTTTTGCTTGATATTGTATTCATTGCCATACAAAACTCAAAGAATCTTTCCGAAATTTTGATAGCTATTAAACTAGAATTTGTTTATGTGTTCTTAAAACCTTGAAGTTAGTAAGCCAAGTAAACATGGGATATTTATGAGTTAATATGAGTGGGTTCGATTTTTCAAACCATCTTTGTTGCATGAAATCAAGGTCCAAATTAGCAGTTAACATATCTCTCTTCTTTTTGTGGGCTTCGTTTCAGAGTCGCTTAGAACCTTTTATGCTTTATTTATCTTTTAGTTACATTACAGAGACTAAACGATTTCTAAGGCACAAAATTCGAAAATACCAGACCAAACTTGAGTGTACTAGAAAACTTGCCTTTACGTCTACCAATCCAGCAGGCCAAGAGCCGACAAAACAGGCATCTGTGTGAACGATCCGCGTTCATTTTCTCCGATGGATGGTCGCTTAAAATTCAGAATGATGGCAGAATGACGCAAGGCTGAGAACGAGATACATTTAGATTATCGAGATTAACCGCCCTCTCGTCTCCTTTATTGGGATGCCGAAACGGGCGTTGCATCAATAGCCGTATTAAAATTATCTCCAAAAAAACATTTCCTGTATTATGCACGCCGCGGCGAAATAGGACAACGTGGGTGAACAAGCAAGACAGATGCGAAAGGTGTCGGTATATCACATTGATCACGGCAGAATGTGAAACAGAAACAGTTGCCGGTCACCGACCCGATTGACCTCTACCATTGGACGCCCCCATCTGGGACCGATCGACTAGAAAGCTCTTCTTTAATGATGTCATACTATTTATTTGATTGTCACATACATTTATATTCAAAAATTACTAATACGTTTGACATTTCGCATTTAATAATGTTATTGATGACCTAACCCAAAAACACGTGCTTTGACCTTTGCCAGTTCGGTAAATAAATTCTGATGACTTATTTTCATTTCGCCTTCTACATAATATTGGTGCGTACTGAGGGTTATGTTGTACACATATACAATTTACGAAAATTCTCTAATAAATTCTTAAACTTAATTGTATTTACCGTAAGTAGTGTGTTAATTTTAGGGATACGAATTAACAATTAAGAAAGTACTGCTAACTCTGGTCGACAAGATTTTTGCAACACAACGCAGATCTCTATTTTTTTATGGAAATAACCTTCTGATAATAGGAAAAATATTGCTGAAGCCTCCTACCACTTTTCAATAGCGCAATAAGACCATTTTACATCAGCAAGTAGTCCATTTTATGAGGGAACGGTTGAAATGGATGCATTTTATAACAGTAAAAGTATCTAAACTGTGTTATTTAGAATATTAGACATAGATTTAAGATTAAAATCAGTCTTTTGTTGAGTTTCGAAGTAAGTGGTTCCCTAAGTGTAGATAAGAAAGTGTTTTAAGGACGAAAATATCGAGATAGACAGTTTCAAAATCTCTCCTGATAAATTTTGTCATATTTGTGGAGAATTTATAGTGAAATCACAAGCCAGGCCATTTTTGAAATTGTTAAAGAAGCCTACTTCCAATATTTTGGTGTTTTAATTGGAGATCAAGATAAGCAGTCTGCTCCCCATGTGTGCTGTGTTAGTTGTAGCATATCATTGGTGCATTGGATGAATGGGAAGAGAAAAAGCATGTATTTTGCAGTCCCTATAGTATGGCGAGAAATCACTAATCCTTTACACCATTGCTATTTTTGCCTGACAAAGACTGCAGTTTATTCCAAAAAGGGAAGACACAAGATCGACTATCCAAATTTGCAGTCTGCAATACGACCTGTTCCTCATGATGCTGATTTGCCAGTGCCGATCGCACCTTTAGATCCGCAAAATGTTGTTTTGGAAGATACTGGGGACAACGCATCATCAGGCAGTTCCAAAAAACACTGCACCGACCCTACTTTTACTTCAGGTCCAAGTTCCGGCGAGCCACATTTAATTGTTCAAAGTGAGTTAAATGATTAGGTACGTAATTTGGGGTTATCAAAGCAACAGTCAGAACTTCTTTGTTCCCGTCTTAAGGAATGGAACTTATTAGCAACGAAACGAAAATTACAAATTTCAGAAAAACAAATTCTCCGTTCACTGCTTTCTACAGTATGGAAAATTCGTTGTGTGCGTGTACTGCTATTGATGGTTTAATGCAGGAACTTGATATTAAGCATTCCCCCTCTGAGTGGCGTTTATTTATAGATTCGTCTAAATACACTCCAAAAGCTGCGGTATTGAATAATGGAAATTTGAAACCCTCTATACTTGTTACCCATTCAGTAGCGAAGAAAGAAAATATGCGCACTCTTTCGGATAAAACGAACTACAACACGTATAAATAGCAGATATATGGGGACTAGTTATAGGAATTTTAGTGGGCACTCTCCGTAAACGTTTTCCCATCTCATCCTATACATGTAACTCAATTTATTCATTTAAAAACTAAAAACGCTTCTGTTATTATCCTATGTACGGACTCCACTGTCTAAAATTGAATATTCACAACCAATAAATGAGTGCAAATCCCTAAAGTTGATTCGAACACGTGTTCCAAAATACCGAGGTAAAGTGAAAATAACCTCAACGAAATAAATTTCAAGTTCTCCATTGAACTTGGGTAAACCTTGTGTATATACAGGGTGACCCAGGGATGCATAAATGGTCCATAACTTCGTTTCTATTCAAGCTATCGACTTGATTGTTCCAAACGATAGTTGGTACAATTCGTACATCCTGGAGATATTTTCATCCATATATATGATGTCTTAAATTGAAATACGTAGGTTCGGTTTTTTTAAATGGCAACCCCTATTTTTCATACATCTTTGGATTTGCCACTTAATTGTCGATAAAACGCACCCAGGTTTCATTCACTTATCTGCATTAGTTTTTGACCTATGTCAATTTATGTTAATAAATAGCATCGTGCGTAGACCCACAGAAAAAATCATAACTTCGGAACCGTTTAACATAATTCAATCATCTTTTTTCCAGCCGATTCCTTAAGCCTCTGTGCCTCCTTTGAAATAGGCATAAATTTGATGTCGGTGTTCTATCGCCTACTACATTGTTTTTTAAATGACAAATAACAAATTGAAATAACTCGATTTTTTCAAATACAACACTCTGTATTTTATTACACCATTGCATGACATTTCGTAAGAGTTGTTCGTCGATATAAGATTTGTGGGGTCTACTTCGTGAAAATCGTGAAATAAATTCCAAAATAAGAAGATTGTTTAAGTAGAATCTGGTAGAACGTTGTCGTAAAATCCGAAACATCTATTCAAAATAATTTAAAAAATTGTTTTCGAAATTTTAATAGCAGTGTTTGAAGAGTAGTGGTAATAGAAACAGGAGAATATCAAGAAGCAAACAATTATAGTAACAAGAAAATGAAGCGGTGAATAACAGAAAACCTTGCGAAAAAAATGTTAAGGAAAGACTTCTTATACAGATCAGGTCAGATATCAGATTTCCTTCTGATTAGTGAAAGTGTGATTTTGAGGATCATTCATCATAATTGAGAAATGGAAAACGTTTCCAAAAGGCCTTGAAGTGGACGCTCAAGATGGAACACATGTTCACAAGATTGGTGACCTGTTTGAGCATTTATAAAAAGGCTTTCCTCAACATTTTTTTCACATGGTTTTCTATTATTCACCGCTTCATGTTCTTGTTACCTGTTTCCATTACCACTATTTTTCAAACACTATTATTATAATTTCAAAAACATTTTTTTAAATTATTTTGTATAGATGTTTCGGATTTTACAACGTTCTACTAGATTCTACTAAAACAATCCACGTTTCTTATTCTAAATGTACTAGACGAAAGAACACCGACATCAAATGCCTATTTCAAAAGATGCACAGTGGCTTTAGGAATCGATTGGAAAAAAATAATTGAATAATGTTCAACGGTTTCGAAGTTATGACCTTTTCTGTTGGTCTAAGCACGACGCTATTTCGAAACATAAATTGACATAGGTCCAAAACTGAAGCAGATAAGTCAATGAAACCTGGGTGCGTTTTATCGACAATTAAGTGGCAAATCCAAAGATGTATGAAAAATAGGGGGTTGCCATTTAAAAAAACCGAAGCTATGTATGTATTTCAATTTAGGACATCATGTATGTGGATGAAAATATTTTCAGGATGTGCGAATAGTACCAACTATAGTTTGGAAAAAACAATCAAGTCGATAGCTTTAATAGAAACGAAGTTATGGACCATTTACGCACCCCTAGGTCACCTGTATTTATAGTTCGTCAAGTGAGATAATATAGGCTATAATTTTTTCCGTTGAGGAAACTCTTCAAATGTTCTTGAACCTTGAATGAAAAAAAAAATACAAAATAAAAATGAGGCGGTGCATGAATGCGCTATTGAGCTATGATTAATGATTTTTTATGGCCGTAATTCGAAAATATGGAAGAGGATGACACAAATGGGTAGAACCATTTTTGGTTGAAGAATATCAGTTGCAGACATAAGATACTGCTAATCAGGTAGTACTTATAAGCAATAAATAAACTGCTCGTCAAAATTTAATAATATTGAATTAATTGATTTGTGTTTTCTCTTCAGAAAACCACAACTTTCTTTTTGAAATATGTATAGGTAGGGTGTTTCAGGTTAGAGTAATAAGATTTCAAAGAAATTGTGTATTCACAATAACAAAATTACAATATTTGAAAAGGTATGAAATTTCTCGAAAAACCTAAATTCTGAAAATTCAAAAAGCCATCATTGTATTCATCCTCAATACAAAATATTGCCACCACGTGCATCAATAACTGCTTGACATTTTATCTGCATATTTTCTTCCGAGTTATTGAGAATATTCTGCTCAATTTGTGGCCAAATTTGTGACAAAAGGTGTTGAAGCGTTTTCCGGCGTTTCTCTCGCAAACGTTCAATAATGTCGAATGCGGTCTTATGGTGCTTTGACGCCTGGAATGGTGTGAACGTGGATTCAATAGTTGCCAGTATGTCTCGAGAGAAGACTAGTCAAATGCTTTATACTTCAGTTCGATATGAGACACATAGCTTTGAAGAATGGTGTCTCAACTTAGGCTCTCCGATTTATCAACAGAAATCAATCTGTTTAAAATAATTCACACAGTTTTTGTTTCACAATTTATTCAGAATCCTGACACGTATTTCAGTCTTTCGACCATCTTCAAAGGAGTACAAAAAGGAACTGAACTTAAAATTGAAAAAGGTTCTTTTATTACACTTAGAACATCTGTGTGTTTTTATGACGCATGGAAATAACAGAATCTAATATATGGGTATTACTGAAAAGTATTTGGGAATTTCTTAAGTTCTCCTTTTTCTTAATGACTTTTTTGATTGAAAGAATCTCCAAATAGTTCATCAATTTACCCTTATTAACAGTATATAGTAAAGTGACATCTTTCTCATTAAAAAATGATTATTTTCTATTCAATGGTCGATAAAATCGGTTGATTTCTGGTTTTTCAAAATAGACACTCTATGTTCTTTGATTCTATTTGGTAAACATCGGCCTGTCTGTCCTATATATGTAGCATTTACAATCATCACAATTAATTTGATAAATTCCCGATTCTTTAACAGTAAATAGAAATAATTTAACTAAGATTTTGGTGAACAATAAAGAAAGCAACCCCAACTTTCCGAATCGGAAATTTATCAAATTAATTGTGATGATTGTAATGCTACATATATAGGACACACAGGCCGATGTCTACAACTAGAATCAAAGAACATAGGATGTCTATTTTGAAAAACCAGAAATCAACCAGCTTTGCAGAACATTTTATAGAAAATAATCATTTTCTCACTGAGAAATATGTCACTTTACTATATAATGTTAATAAGGGTAAATTGATGGACTATTTGGAGATCCTTCCAATCAGAAAAGCCAATGAGAAAGAGGAGAATTTAACAAATTCCCAAATACTATTAGGCAACACCCTATATTAGATGCTGTTATTTCCATGCGCCATAAAAATACACAGAGGTTCTAAGTTTAATAAAAGAACCTTTTTCAATTTTAAGTTTAGTTCCTTTTTGTACTCCTTTGAAGATAGTCGAAAGACCGAAATACGTGTCAGGATTCTGAATAAATTGTGAAGCATAAAAACTATGTGTTATTTAAAATAAAATTGTTATAATGTTTAACCTACAGCCTAATCCATTAATGTAAGAAATCAATCTGTATATATTTTAGAGAAAATGATGAACCTATTTATATATTTGCAGTACGAAGTAATCATTCGATTTATGAAAATATGGATACATTTTTAATCAACTATTATAAATTATATATAACTGTATTTATAGACCGCAAAAACACTAAAATTGACTTTCCATGTTTCTTTAACAAAAAAACTAAATTATAATAGATACATCTAACATTTGTTCAAGTTATTATTAATTATTGTTCAGTTTCAGCGAAAAAGGAGGATAATAGCCAAGGTCCAGTGCAGAAATATTCAGAAAGAATGTCCAGAGCCAACATGTAGTGAGCCAGTCCTCAAGAAGGGGAGATGCTGCAAAACATGTCCTGGTGATACAAACAGTAAGTTTCAAAATTAATTTAGAAACTCTGAGAATTCACATTCACTATGTCACAAAGAAATTAAATAAGTGAAAGTTCTGCATGACTTCAAATTGGACTCAATCATTTGTAATAAGGAAACTCTAGCTATGTGATGATCAGCACGTTTTCATATTACCCACAGTTTAAGGATCAAGTTTCTGATGAAATGATAATAGTATATCTGAATGGTAATTAAATATATGAATGAATCCTTAATGAGTCGATTCGATTTATTACTCCTCGTGAACATGATTTTAATCACGATCTAGAATTTCACGCGTGGGCTTTGAATTTGACGCAATTTAGTAGAGTTGTCAATTTAATTTGACAGAGTAATTTTTTTTCAAAATATAAGGAATCCATCGAGGAAAATTCGACATTTCAAAAATTACCTGTCTTCATCTGACTGTATAAGGAAAATCATAAAATCGACCAACGAATGATGACGAGCAATATCTTGCTTGGCGTCAGATGCTCTCATGGTTAAATGAATGTAACAAAAGTTTTCATTAACATATTGAGTACTTCAATTTATTTGAGCTATTTAAATTCTGAAATTATCATCTGTATTAAATATTTTCAGTCCGAGTTTTTAACTTCGACTGCGTCAATCAACGTTAAAAGATAATGAATTAATTTATTTCTGTTCAGAAAAACCCAATTTCCTTTTCAAATGTGTATATGAAGAGTGTTTGAGGTTAGAATAATAAGATTTCAAAGAGATAATGTATTCACAATAACAAAAATGCAATATAAAGTATAAAATTTTACGAAGAACCAAAATTCGGAAAAAATTTCAAAAATCCATACTTGTATTCACCTTCAATATAAAGTATGACCACCACATGCATCAATAACTGCTTGCTATCAAGTTAATGTGCATGCTTTCCATCAAGTTATTGCGAATTTCCTAGACAATTTGTGGTCAAAGTTGTGGCAAAAGATCTCAGAGATGTTGAAGCGTAACCGCCTGCGATCTATGGGTATCAAGGAGTCTTTGTAATTGGTCCCAAGCATGCCTGATTGGTTTTAGGCCAAGGGATCTTGAAGGTAATGCTAGATGTGTGTTTTCTATAGCAGTAATCACCTGGTGTTATCTATATGCCAGTGCATTAACATCCAGAAAAAAATATTTCGGCAATAGCTGCGTGAAATTGTGGGACTACTCCTTTGATAACTTCGCCATCCTATGTCTGAGACGTCATGGTTCTTAGAAGTACTAATAAGTTAGTTCTGCCATCCAAACAAACTCCACTGCAGACCATAATTGTGCCTCCTCGAAAAGGATGGAGTGGATAGAGCATTTCTTAACAAGCATCTCGATGTTAGATTCACTTGCTATTCTGCAACTGCTGAAAGGCTGTCTTCTCGCAGACAGAGTTAAAAAATGGTCTTCTACTGCCGTGGTCTACCACTTCTGAGTCTTTGACGAACAGGTCCAGTGGCAAAGTACCGTGCTAGTAAACGTAAAAGTAACACTTTGCCTAACATTGAAGAAATTGCTCACGTGTACTCGTGTTCGACCAACCTGAAACACACCTAGGGTTCTCTGTTAGCATCGTCCTGGGATAAAACTTGTCTTGGTAAAGGGTGTTTCAATAAGAGCGCAAGATTTCAGTGTTCAACAAAACATGGTTTTCTGTAGCAAAGTATTGAAATATTTATTGATTCAGAAAATATACATTTGGGAATTATGTATGAAACAAAAGATCTTGTAAATAACCCCACAGCCAGAAGTCTAAAGGCGTTAAATCGCAAGAGCGTGGAGGCCAATCCAATCAGCAGGTTGCTCAAGGATCCAATTGGTGAATTATCTTCGCTGTTCATGGTCTACTGGCGGAAGTTGTTGAGTCAGTTGGATTTTGTAGGCATGCAGCTGTAAATCTTGAGGGAGAATTCGCTGAAGAGTGTCTGTTGAAATGTCAAATTCTTGTGCCTGATGGCGAATTGACGTCTCTGGCCTTTCTGTACACTCTCGCGAACTGCCGTGATGTTTTGTTCTGAACGACCTCTACGAGCTCGTATCGTATGTTTCACATCACTAACCGAACCAGTACTTTCGAATATTTTGACTATTCTTTTCACAGTACATTAATTAGACACATTATTTCGTTCGAAGATTGGACGCATTCTACGAATAGTGGCAATTAAACTTTCACCATTCTGATAATAACTTTTGACAATCAGGACGCGTTGTTCTGGTGTGTAATGCTCCATATTCAGTAACTCCCATCCGTAAACTTTCGATCTGTCACGTCATAATCATGTGACATTATGACTGTCAAACATGGCGCGCAATTCAAATCTAACGCTCTTATTGAAACACCCATTATAATGAAAATTCGATTTTTAATTGCGTAGAACCATCTCATTGGAAACAAGATAAAGACTAAGGAGAAAATCATTAAAATGTGCATTTCTGGAACACATGGAAGAAAAATTATTCAACTTGATAAAAACTTGCTTCATGATGAACCAGAAGTTTCTTCAATCGTTATAAGTTTATGTAATTGAAAAAATTACTAATATGATACGGAAAATATGCATCTTCGGAAAACATCGATATCCTTAACTTATGACGAGCAGATTATTCTTCAGATATTCAACATCTGGATAGGGTAGTGTTGGGTTGACCACAAAGTAATTGATGTTTTCAATGAATCAAACATGATTTTCTGTATAATCATTTAACTTTATTCAATTATGTTATTTCCTTTTTGATCGATCGCTATGGGATTAGCTTTCACTCAGATCCCTACTAAATTTAATAAATGGTGAAACTTCCAGTGATTATATACTAATTGATAAAGAAACTGCAACGCCCAGAAGGAGCTGTTTAAAATTTAAATTTTGTTTTTGGTAAAAGATAGACAGTATAGCAAGGAGTAAATGATTAAAATTTGGAGAAAGAAATCGTGAAGGTCTTTTCATGTAAACAATTTTTGTTACTTAAATATGTAGTCATTTTTTGCAATTTTTTTAAATTTTACAACAAACCAGCTGTTCGAGAAGATCCAAAGTCGATATTTAGTTGTTGTTAAAATGCCTAGAGCACGTGTACGCGGAATTTATCGCCAGCTAAGTGAATTTGAAAGAGGTCGAATTATTGGTCTACGGGAGGCGGGGTTGTCATTTCGAGAAATCACTAACCGTACGAACAGAAATCCATCTACTGTTATGAGATGTTGTCAAGCCTGGTTTGATAATGCCCAAAATCTTAGAAGAGTAGGCACCGGACGTCTAAGGAGTACAAATGAAGTTCAAGATCGACGTCTAAGACTTATGGCTATTAGAGCCTGATTTGCGACAACTCGAGCTCTGATGAGTGGTTAGGAGAACAAAGCCATCCTGTAACGTGAATTCTACCAGGTTTCCGCATTGGTATGACGAGCATAGCTCTTTCACCAAGTGACTACTCAGCAGTCTCCACAGCCCACCCCTAGAGGTAGAAAGTGTGATAAGGATTACACCATATCATCGCGCGAAGCGAGAACCCCTCCGAAGAAATGAACCCACCAGCTTCCAGTTTGGGCCCCGACCCGAAAGCCAGAACCGTCTGACTGGTAGCAGCGAAGCACTATTCAACCTCTACTGGCTCTGCAGGTCAGTACCCGAGTTGGTTTGTGACGCAACTCACCCGCCGGAAGGAATTCTTATTCAAGCACCCGAACGCAGTCCCATGAACTAAGATAATCTCAAGATTGATGACTTCTATTGATACTGGTACGAGCACCGTCAACCAGCAGGTACGTCCTGACCCACCGAACCCATATGAAGTATTTGATTGATACTGGCGTGGCCATCCTGTAACTGTCCGAACGGTTTACCGCCAGATAAGGTCTTTTGGACTGCAGCATTATCGACCCCATCTTGTGTTACCTTTGACGGTTGAGCATCACCGGCAACGACTACAGTGGTGCAGAGAACGTCAACATTGGAATGTGGAATGGCATCAGGTCGTCTTTTCTGATGAATCTCGATTCTCCTTGGTTGCACATGATGGCCGAAGAAGGGTTAGACGACGTCGAGGAGAAAGACGTGTACCTCAGTTTGATATTGAGCGTCATGTACACCGGACAGTAGACGCTATGGTATGGGGTGCTACTGCACATGCAAGTAGGTCACCTTTAGTCTTTCTTCGAGGTAACACGACAGCGCTGCATTACCTTCAAGAAATAGTGGAGCCATATGTTCGCCCTTACCTCAACCGGCTCGTGAATCCAATATTTCAGCAAGATAATCCTCGACCTCATGTTGCCAGAGTAAGTTTAAACTTTTTTGAAGCGACCCATGTGAATCTTTTGCCATGGCCGCCCAGATCTCCCGATCTTTCGCCCATAGAGCATGTTTGGGACATCATAGGTAGAAGGCTTGGAAATTTACCCCATCCCCCACGGACTTTGGGGGCTCTGAGACATGAACTACAGGTAGCTTGGGATAGTATCCTTCAAGAAGAAATAGACCATCTTATTGCATCAATGCCAAGACGTGTTGGGGAGTGTATAGATAATCGCGGTGGACAAACACATGATTAACAAATTTATTAAAAAAAAATTGTAAACCCTTCATTTTTTTCCTTCAAATTTCCATCATTTACTCCTTGATATACTATCTGTTTTACCAAAAAAAAAATTAAAATTCAAATAGCTCCTTCTGAGTGTTGCAGTTTCTTTGTCAGTTAGTATAATACTATAAAATTACACCTATATCCGTTTTCTTGCTGATGAAGACCAGAAATGCTATGATCTTGGAAGTATATAGTTGATGGAAAGATAGCAACATTTAATTGGCCTAAATGTACGTAGACTTTTTATCAATCTCCAAGGGAGATTTTTAAAACACCTAGTACTTTTTCTTTATTCTTTCTCCTATGAATTAATACACCTGACGTACTTGAAACATATATTTATACAAATAGCAAAACGTCTAGACTCTCTGATACAATCGGTGTTACGATTATTGAACGTCAAGAACTTTACTCACGGAAGTTCCCGTGTTTAACGTCTAAACCGTTTTTAGCATCTAACCATCTTTAAAGTCTAAACCTTCTAATTACTGCGTAACGTTTACCGTCACTTCCTTGATAATGGCACTCTGGCTTGAACTGCCTTTGACCGGCTCTATCGCGTGATCAGCTTTACTGACCCTCTGGTTCGACATGACTTCAATTTGTGATCCCGTGTTTTTCGAAGTTTACTATTTACACCCCTCCTACTTTAGAGTGCATAACGCTTCCTTAGCCATCTAATTAACGAGCAGTAATTCCGAATCTACTCTCCAATATTCGAAATCGAGGGAAACACATGCTCTGGTCAAATAAATTTTTAACTGTCGACGGTCAACCAAACAGAAGTGTTACCAAATGAATTGGAACATCTTGAGAACCTCCTGAGATAAAACTAGACGGTATTCGAAAGTGTATAGGACATCTAGGCTTATAGCCCTTAGATGTAATTCAAACGATCCTATAAAGTTAAAGAGGCTCAATTAGATTCCTCTTTACGAGAAATCCAATTCCTACGGGTATATTATATTATTGAATGAAGATTAATGATCGTGTTTCGTTTGCATAAAAAAATGGCAACTACTTTGTTGCCAATCCAATAGATAACTGGCCGGCCGAGTCATTTGTAAATACGCACTGCGTGAATTCCCGACTTGGTATTTTATATGTTCTGAATTATCGAGAAAATACTGGAAGGTACCTAATCAACATATTTGTATCTGCAAAGTCTTATCTTATGGACCTATCACCCACTCCTCTGTTCTTTATGGTCCTTCGTCTTGGAGAATGAGTAGGTTATTACTTCTTCGCGATCACCTCTCATATCTCCCCCATGCAGACTATACAACACCGTACCTTACCAATAAGAATAATAATCAAGGTGGCCTTGTCCACAGTCTACAATCGCACACTACCGCGAAAATATCTCCTTATGCAGAAAATAGTGTTTGAATATGCAGAAAATGCGGTTTTCTCATTATCGATTGTAGCCATACATTCTTCTGTTAGATCTCGTTTTACCAGCATTTAAATCCGAATCGTCGTATTTTCTACTGGATAATGAATGTTTTATACCTCACACACATAATTGATACCGCGGTATTTTTTCTTAAAATTCACTCACATAACAACTAGGTAAAGGACGATTAATCATTTATTATTTCCAATAAATACAAATTTAGAATCTAGAATCCCGTTAACTCTTTACTATACAAGGTATTTACCATCATTACAAAATACAGAAACTCATTAGACATATACACAAGTACACAAAAAAATCAAATGATAAGAAAAATTCTTGCGAATTTCCATAAATTAGGAATAATATTAAATAAGGTAATTCAGATTTTCACAAATTTTTATTATTATTAAAATACAACAATCGTTTTGCTAACAGATTAGCATCTTCAGGAAGGTGGTTTATTTTACATTTATGAATAACGGTATAATTTTTTATTTCAAATATTATACAGACTTATTCTGTTAACCTCCTACAGATTTTAATTCCAAAAAAAAATTGTTTATTCAAAAACTTTTTAGAATTAAATTAAATAAATGTCTTACAAAACACAGTTTCAATTTAGTAGACATATAGAATTAACACTCTTTACACAGTACCAAAAGGAATAAAAGAATCCCAAGAAATATAAATTATTGACTAAAAATACTAAAAAAAAACTTGAAAGATACAAAATTTTGTTTCCTATCTTGTATTATGAAAACCAAATCCATTTCCATAATTCCAAATTTTTAAAAATTTAAAAAAAAGAGATTTATTCTGTTAACCTCAAACCTTAAATTTTTAAGAACACACCGTGTCAATTTAGTAGACTAGAATTAAACACTTATCACACAGTATCAAAGGGAATAAAAGAATTCAAAGAAATATAAATTATCAAACTAAATCTACTGAATGAATACTTGAAGGGAACAAAATTTTATTAAAAACAAACTACTTTCCAAAAATGCAGAACATTATCTCAAGAACTTCTTCAAAAACAACTTGGTCAAAATAAGATCCCTCAAAAAAATTCCTAAAACATGGGGAACACCTTCAAAACATTTGGTTTTCATAAAACAAGGTATGCAACAAAATTTTGTACCCTTCAAGTATCGGGTGTTTTTTTTAGAATAATAGAACTTTCAATAGGGATAACTGTGATTTGACAGGAGGTAGAAGCCATGTTGTTTTGACATTTCTGTTCAGTAAGCATTGACAAATTATCATGGAAAGACTCACGCCGCAACAACGTTTACACATTGTTGAAATTTATTTTCGAAATCCGTGTTTTATACGCCAAACTTATAGAGCACTTCGTGAAATTTATTTACATAAACGTCCATCAGAGCAGCTTAGTCGTCGAACTGATTTCGGACAACATTTTCTCTACTCCATGCAACAACAACAAGACAAAGAACTGTGCATACAGAAGAAAATATCGCTGCTGTAAGTCATAGTGTTAATGATGATCCAGATTTGTATATTCGTCGACGTTCACAACAAGTTGGACTCACTGCATCCACCACATGGAAAATTTTGCGTGAAGATCTTGGTCTACACCTACACCAGATCTAACTGGTTCAAGAACTAAAGCCAATTGACCATAATAAGGGTCGTTTGTTTGCTGATTAGGCCTTAGAACAGCTTGAAGTTGATCCACTTTTTTATCCTAAAATTTCATTTAGTCATGAAGCTCATTTCTGGTTGAACGGCTATGCAAACAAGCAAAATTGCCGTATATGAAATGCAAACAATCCTCAAGAAGTTCTGCAGGTTCCATTGAATCCTGAAAAATGCACTGTATGGTGTGCTTTACACGCTGGAGGCATCATCGGTCCATATTTCTTTAAAAACGATGCTGGAGCTAATGTTACAGTGAATGGTACTCGTTACAGATCGATGATCAATGATTATTTGTTTCAAAATATGAATGGTATCGACCCAGAAGTGTTTACCAAAGATTTGTCGATAACATTATTTCGAGAAACGGTCCAATAAATTGGCCTCCAAGATCATGCGACATACCTCCACTGGAATATTTTCTTTGGGGTTATGTCAAGTCATTGATTTATGCTGATAAACCAGAAACAATAGACGCTTTGGAAGCCAACATAGTTCGTGTTATTGATGAAATAAGGCCTGAATTACTCGAAAAAGTGGTCCAAAATTGGTCTGGTCGAATGCGGTTCCTCAGAGCTAATCGTGGTGGACATATGCGGTAAATTATTTTTAAAACATAAATGTCATGAAATTATCTTTCAAATAAAAAAAATTTGGCTTCAATCTCAATTTGAATGTGTTTTATTTCAATTTAAAGTTCTATCACTCTAAAAAAAACACCCGATATTTATTTAGTGGATTTATTCTATTTCTTCTCTTTATTTAGTGGATATATTTCTTTGAATTCTTGAATTCTTTTATTCCCTTTGGTACTGTGTGATATTTGTTCAGTTTTATATGTCAACTAAATTGACACGGTGTGTTCTTGGATAATTATCTAATTTAATTCTAAAAATTTTTTGAAATAAAAATTTGTAGGAGGTTAACAGAATAAATCTGTATGATATATAAAATATTTGAATAATCCTTCTGTCAAGTAAAAAACCTCTTTTTATTATTTTATTATATATATTTTTTTAATTGAAATATTATAATATCAGAATAAATCTGTATGATATTAGAATATTGTTATAATCCTTCTATCAAATAAAATCCCTTTTATTATTTCAATTGTATAGTTGTTGTATTATAATAACAATAAAAATTCTTGTGAATCAGAATAAGCTTATTTAATATTATTTCATATGAATTTTCATCAAGTAAAGACTGTTTCAATAAAATATAATTAGGAGTAAATGGGAAAGGATAAATAATAAGGCAGCATTTAGGAACATAATCGGAAATTCAGGATGATTACAAAAATCAAGGTTTAAAATTTTTTTGGAAAAGTAATGATGTGAAGTCAGGAGCTTTTGCGAGTTTTTTCAATAGTCCATTTCAGTCCAAATTTTCAAAATCGGTTTACTATTCATGAAATAATATAATATTGAACTAACCGTCCAAAGGTGATATTGAACAGTCAGTTGAACCGCCCAAACTCAAGAACCTAAGAGTCTTGAAGAATCCAGAAAAAATTTCAAGTTCTGTTTTAGGGAGAAAGAATTCCTATGACGACATTGTTCCAAAAAAACACTTGACATCTCTCCCCTGTTCAAAAATTTTGGGAGTTGATGCAACCTTCATGGAGGTGGTTTTCGGAACAAACTCATGATGGGAATTCGTCCCCCTCAAAACAGAAGTTGACCTGTTTTTTTTTAAATCTTCGAAAGTTCTTCGTTTCTGAGTTTTGGGGGGTGTTAAATTTTCGTTGAGACACCTGTATATCTATGAAATGAAACAGTATTTCTGAAGCATTTTATTCAATTTAATTCTAAAGAGTTTTAAGAGATTTTTCAGATTGAATTTGCAGAGATTTCGGAGAATTAATCCTAATTATCTATCTGTAACCTTTATCAAGGCTCAAAATTCATAAATTTTGATATGATTATATGTTAAGTTCGTGGCTGACTTTCACCCAGATTCTTCCATCATTTTTTCCGCATTTCCAAGCTACAAATATTAATACAGTTTCAGGAATATTTTGAATAAAATAACGGTACGTAACCCTCCGCTTTCAATTCCCTCACGTACTTGACGAGTTTTTTAAGGCTGTATGCGAAAACGTCTTGAATCAGTTCTTCCGACGTTGTTCATACCTCACGCTCGTTTATTTTTGTTCAGACGTATCTCTGAATCAAGTAGAGCCGAGAAAACATTCCGCCCATTGTGTATTTCCACGAAATGGGTCGCTATTACCATTTTTGTCAGCATCAAAAATGCACTTCCAAATAATTCTCAATCAGTCACCTTTTTCGAATTCTACAATCGCGATCTTCGGTTGATAGGAAGAGGGATTTTTTTCGATTTTGACAATTTCAGGCGGGGCTGGAAATGATTAAGAATTTCGGGTACGGGAGATCTTCGAATTCTCAGAAACATTTCATTTATCTTGAGATAAACAGAGATATTTCTCTGCCTTCGTAGTTTTTATGTTTTTTTCAATGATATTATTTTGTTAATAGATTATTAGGAGTATAAATAAGTTCCAGCAAATTTTTTTCGAAAATTGAAGTTTTATTGTGAAAAATTGGTTATACGTTAATAAGGAATATGCGCTATGATAATAGAAAGTTCTAGAAGTCGAGACAGTGTAACATACATCTGTATAACAATTCTATACTAAAACAAACTTGACAAGGTTTTGAAGATCACAAAGGCAAATTACAGACATGGCCACGTTTCAAACTGATTGGTTTTCATCAGTGCAAAGTATGCTAGTGACTCCAAATCTTTCAAGTATCTATATTCGCTATACACAGAGACTCCAAGATATTAATAATACACTAACGCCATCTAGAGTGTGCATGATAATTTGTCAATGCTTACTGAACAGAAATGTCAAAACAACGTGGCTCCTACCTTCTATCAAATTACAGTTATCCTTATCGAAAGTTCTATCACTCTAAAAAAAACACCCGATACCAAAATCAATAAGATTCAATTTTTGTGTGAATTGAGGCTAAATTATACGAGATATAACATCACTGAAAATAAATATTAAATGAAATTCAATTTCGACAAACTGTGTTATAAAAAAACAACAATTATTTCTGGGACATATAATGCGTGGCCAGAAATACAGTATCTTACGACTCATCATACAAGGGAATATAGAAGGCCAAAGAAGCATAGGAAGAAGATGAATCGCCTGGCTGAAAAATCTGGGGGAATGGTTTGGTTGCATTTCAAAACAACTGTTTAGAGCCTCAATCATCATAGCTATGATGATTGCCGATCTGCTCCGCGAAGATGACTCTAAAAGAAGAAGAAGAGCAATTATTTCACTGCAGTTCATTAGGTTCTAAATCTGAACTGATTATGTGTGAGATCTTATAGACACTGTTCAAAAATTGAAGTGGATATTCGAGATGCACTTGAATCAAATTTTCAGGATTGCTGTACATTCCCGCTTCCGCTTTCTTTTTTATGGTCGAACTAGTGTTGTGTAGTATTAATTGTGGATTAAATGTCACGAGTTAAACATGCGTTTAGAAGCCGTCCAACTTGAATTGGTTAGTGTGTTGGCAAAATGAAGGTTCAACTCAATAAAAAGTTGCTAACCGTCTCCGGGTTTCACAAAGTAAAGTTTGTAGAACGTGGAATCGCTATCGTATTTGTGGAAGAGCTGTATATACTGATGGGGGTGGAAGAGCAGGAGCTACAACCGTCGCATAAGATCGGCAATACAATTAGCTGCACGAAGAAATCCCTTCTTCGCAGCATCCCGAATTAATAGCTAATTCCGGCAAGCTACCGGTAAGGATAGTTTCTGGTCAAACAATCCAGAATAGGTTGCACAGTTCTAATTTGATGGCAGGAAGATCCACCAAGAACCCCTCATTGAGTAGGGAGCACCGGGCTGTAAGATATCTTGGGCTCTTGAACATGAGAACTAGAATGCGCACGAATGGAGATCTTGCCTGTTCACAGATGAGTCCAGCTTTCGTCTGTCTGATGGGCGAATATTGATGTGGCGAGAAGGAGGTCAACGGTATAATGAACATTTCAACAACTCTTTTCGGTGGCGGCTCAGTGTGCATTTAGGGAGGCATTTGTTTTAATGGGCGCATAGGTCTTATTATCCTCATTTATGCAATCATGACAGCGGTAAGGTATCGTGAATTGATTGTAGACTCAATTATTGTTCCCTTTGCGACAGCCATTGGAGACAATTTTACGTTAAACGACGATAATACTCATCCACACCGGGCAAGAATTATCAACGACCACATAGAAATGCATGGCTCGCTGTCTCTCTAGACCAAAATTGAACATGTCTGCTTTGCAATGTCACAGCATTTACACCACTTAAAGACCCATCTGGACATAACAACAGCTCGCCAATGCTTTGACGGATATTTAGCAAAACATTCCACAAGCTTTCATTAAAACCTTCATTTACATAATGCCGAATAGAGTTAGAGCACTGCAAATAGCTAGAGAAGGCACCATCTGATATTAAACCGTGATTTCAAGGTTTTTCTAACAGAAGAAATCTTTTCTAAGCCTGTAGACTCCACCAGGTCGGAATCTTCATTTTGTTCATTTTGTAGCTCTAAAACAGTATTGCCTACTGTTACCATTTCAGAGAGGTTAACCGTTAACACCTAACTTAATACATCAGTTATACAAAATTGCTTTCTTATTTCAATTTTTGAGCTTTTGAACACTGTAGTTACTGGTCTGGAATACTTGAGACACAAGATATAGCATCACTAAGTAAGTATGTGCATATGTTGTATGTCGATATCTTATCTTAGAGACTATTATGGTAGTCTAGAAACAACCAGGTAATCACTCTGAGATAAACGTTCCGTCTACTGATCTTTACTTTTGGATGCAGACCTTAGACGAAAGGCACTCCCGGACTGCAAGAGGATCCCGACGTGGTGATGCGATTCAAATTGATATCTTATCAAGATGTACCTTTTGGTTGTTGAACACAAATTCCTGCCATGATCTGGACAGTAAAATTGGGTGTTTTGTTTCGGTCAGAATGTAGGGAACGATCTGAAATGGATATCCTGTGGGTCGCCGCATGCCGATCTCTGATCTTAGATATAACTTTACGGCCAATATATTTTATGTCGTGTCACCGCCTGTCGGCAGCTTCTATTTTTTTCACACCGTCTGCCTCACGATATTCAAGGGCGTCAGGATGGGAAAAAGTGAAACTTGACGTACTACCGTATAATATCGATTCGCTAATAATAGCATAGAATTTTTGTCACCATTTTTGCTCGGGTAACTGCCAACTGTTTCGTTGACTTTGACACCGTAACGAATTACGAGACTAATTCCCCCTTGTTTTACGATTACCAAGAACTGATTCCGATTTTCAGACGCGGGAAATCACTCTGAATTCCTTTCAGCAAGCTCTGTACGGGGGCTGACCAGTTTTCAGCTATACGAGAGTCTGCGATCTCGACATTTTCAGTTCTACGAAGTTTCCTTCTTAACGAATGACCATTAAAGAGCTTTATTGTCTATCAAAATAAAATAAGCGATTCCAAAATTATATGTAATAAAACTAATAAATTTACGAATCCCATTTAGTAAAGGATGTTGATAAACTTATATCAGAATATGCACAAAAGATTCGCAAATTGGAATTAGGAATTAATTGAAAATATTCGGAAAAAATTTGCAAACTGATTGATTTCAGGAATGAATTGAAATCCTTACATAACTATTGATTTATAATGAGTGCCGATGGCTGTGTCAAAAGCACAGGGCTCGTTACCAAAAGGTCGCGTTCAGGTGGGCGGATTTCGGCCAGCATTTCACTGTTGGGTCGAAAATGAACAGTGCTGTGATCTAAAGTGGCAAAAAATCGCAGTAACAATTGAACACTTAACCCGCACAAGCTGAGGAATCTTCACAGAAGATCTAGGATTATCAGGATAATTCAATAATAAATATAATATATAAAGGTTGTTTCAATAAGAGTGCAATATTTCAGTATTCAAAAAATATGGTTTTCTTTGGCAAAGCATTGAAATATTTATTGATTTAAAAAATATATATTTGGGAATTGTGTATGAAACAAAATATCTTGTAAATGGCCTTGCTGGCATATGCGTATCTTTTTGACGAAATTTTCAATAACGTTATTGAATACATGGGGTGGTATTTCATCTGTGCAGCGTCTTATTTCCGCTTTCAATGCTTCGTTGGTTGTAACCTTATTGGCATAAACCTGTGACTTCAAATAACCCAACAGCTAAAAGTCTAAAGAAGTTAAATCGCAGTTCATGGTCTACTGGCAGAAATTGTTGAGTCAGTTGGATTTTGTAGGCATGCAGCTGTAAATTTTCAGTGATAATTCGCTGAAAAGTGCCCGTTGAAATATCCAATTCTTATGCCCGATGGCGAATTGATGTCTCTGGCCTTTCTGTTACAATCTCGCGAACTGCTGGGATGTTTTCTTCTGAACGACATCTACGAGTTCGTATCACTAACCGAACCAGTACTTTCGGATCTTTTTATTATTCTTTTCACAGTAGATGAATTAGGCACATTATTTCGACCTAACATTGGGCGCACTTTTCGAATAGTGGCAATTAAACATTCACCATTTCTTGATCACTTCGTGATCACTTCGCTCAATGAGCTAATGATCGCATAGTCGAAGATGAGCATTTCCCCAGAAAAATTATCTTTAGGGATGAAGCTCATTTTCACATCGGAAGACAATTTCTTGTGGGAATCCGTTAAGGATACGTGTTACGCTAATCATTCAAAAACGAATGATGTCTTGAAACAGGAAATTTAGGTTGCCATTAATGAGATTGAGCCCAAACAATCGACAATGTACTGAAAAGTTAGGTTGATCGGAAGGGGTATTGTCGTGGCGGTCATTTAAATGAAAACTATATTTTTTTCAAGGTTCAACCTTTTCAATGAATTCATAACTTTGAAAAAATATCATTAGTTTTTTATTTAGAGCCGATAAAAAAGGCAAATTTCAAATGGCCCACCCCTTATCTTTCTAAAAATAATAAACTACCTAGGATTTTATAGTTTATAAGATAGTAAACCAAAATTATGAAATTTAAATATCAAAACAGATTTATTCTGTTAGCCTTCTACAAATTTTAATTTCAAAAAATTTTATTCAAAAACTTTTAGAATTAAATTAATGTCTTATAAGCATTGCTTATATTTAATAGACATATAAAATCAAAACTCGTTAAATAATATCAAATGGAATGAAAAAATCCAACAAATATAAATTGTCAATTGAAATTAATAAATAAATATTCAAGTGAGACAAAATTTTGTTTCTGATCTTATATTAACAAAAACTAAATCCTTTTCAAAATGCAAAACATAATTTTAAGAACTTCTCTAAAACTAATTCATTTGAAATATTTAAATAAGTTACTTCAAAAATTTCTCAAAATATGAAGCACATCATCAAAAAACAATCACAAATCAAAATAAGGTCTTCGTTAGTCCAACATCACATTTAATCACACAAAGCTTGTAAGGTATTTTATGATCTTGGTAAAACCACATGATATTTATATAATGAGATTAAACCCAAATATAATTATATAAATGTAATATACATTTTAATTTCAAACAAGGTTTTTTCAAATTAAAATTTATAGGGGGCTAACAAAATAAATCTATTTTGATATTTAAATTTTGTAATAATCCTTCTATAAAGTAAAAAAACCTCTTCTTATCATTTCATCAAAAATATGAACTTTATTAGGAAGAATTATCAAATATCAGATTGTATACAGAGTGACCTCCCTACTCCCACCGTCAGCTCCCATGACCAAGCTGTTATATAATGAGCCATATATTATTTTATACATATTTTAGTAAGTCATCAATTGCGTTTCCAACACCCATTCACATACTAATGATATCGAATGAGTGGAAACAGTTGTAAACGTTTCCATCGTAAGTTTTGCATTCGAAGAAACATTAATGAATATTGGTGTTGAATGAATGAGTTCTTAGAATTCCCTTCACTGAATAAATGGCGACAAATTTAAGAGTGGGCCGACTATGATTAACAGCTGTAATTACAAATTCCCACGGTGGGAATCGTTATTTAGTTCGACTTGCTCGAATTGATGGAATCTTAATTTCGATTTGTTATTATATCTCCTTCAGCAATCCGAGACCAATCAAAATAGACAAAAAAAAGTTAGAACTTAGCGAGAATTTGCATAGAGCTAAAAATTGGTAAAGATGTTAAATAAACCATTACAAATAAAATGTTGAAGATCCCCTTCGATCCTACTTTCGCAAAAAATGTATCCAAGGTCAAAGGTAAAAAAAATCAGGTTTTTTCCAGTATCCTCTGAAACGCTTAGTTTTATGGTAAAATAGGTCAGAAAAAAGTTGGAAGTTATTTGGATGCTAAATAAAAACAATCAATAAAATAAAATAAAAAAATTTAGGGGGTGATTCCTTGTCAAAAAATAGGTTGGGTCTTTCATATAAACTTTATTTTTTTGAGCCCCCCTGCTTAGTTACAGCCCCCTAAAGATGGCGCCCGAAAACAGTTTTTAATTTTTTTCTTAAAACCCAAAATACTGACAATAATAAAATTAATCAGACATTTTATGCGGGCGAGAAGGCACTCAAAAATTTCTTTGGTGATGTTCCTCTATAATTTCAAGGGATAGAAAAAGCCACCCCTAAACCTTCTTTCCTATTCATATTTTACAATCAGAAAATTTGTTTTGGATAGCTTGATATATTCTTAACAAATAGGGTCTCTTGTTAGTTCACGCTTAAATTCACAGTTTTTGAAATTTTGGACCAATTAACTAATCCCCATATCTACATATCTAAGCCAGACATTCAGAAAAAATTGTTCTTGGTGGTGAGCTACAGTAATAGCGTGAGGGTTCTCGTCGGTCCATATGTGGTTATTATCAAAATTAGTTATTAGATCTCAGGAAAAATTAGCCTCGTGTGAATAGGAACTTTTTTAAAAATTGAGGATATTGTTCAATCACTCCCAACATCCAAGTGTAGAATTGGAGACGATTCGGAAAATCTCGTGGTAAGAGAGCCTGTGTACACGTTGAATATGGATATAAAAGTTGTTCCTTTAATATCGCAATATCGTCATATGATGAATTTGTAATTGCTGAGCAATTTTCCTAGTACTGATGTCAGGTTGCTCGTCGACAAGATTCAGTATTGCTTCTTCTATTGCTTGAATTTTAATGAATGTGATGAGAAGCTCTGGGAGAATTAACACCAGAAGGGCCATAAACAAAATGCATATCGGTCATTTCTTTGTTTGATTACGCCGCCATCTTAATGAGTATATGACAAAAATCTCAAAATGATAAGCCAGATCAAAAAATAATTGTAACTGAATCTAACTTAATCAAAACTAGTCAGTTATCATAACAAAATAACATCCGCTTACTAGATAAATTCAAGTTCGGAAATAATTCCAGCCTCTAAGACTCACGTTATCATGTTGATAAACTTTGAGTACATGTGGTGGTATTTCATTGATACAGCATCTGATTTCGGCTTTCAATGCTTCGATGGTTGCAGACTTATTGACAAAAACCTGTGAAAACTCCACAGCTAGAAGTCTAACGAAGCCATCGAGGTAAAAATGGGCCTTGTCACTGAAAATGATTTTATTTGCAAAATCAGCAGGTTGCTCAATAATCCAATTAGTGAATTCTCTCCGCTGTTCATGGTCTACTGGCAGAAGTTGTTGAGTCAGTTGGATTTTGTAGGCATGCAGCTGTAAATTTTTAGTCAGAATTCGCTGAAGAGTGCCTGTTGAAATGTCCAATTCTTGTGCCCGATGGCGAATTGACGTCCCTGACCTTTCTGTCACACTCTTGCGAACTATTTTTCTCTCGGAAACCTTGAATTTCAGCAAGAAATTAGACCATATTTGTTAAGAATTAATGAAGGTGTCTAAAATTATTTTTTTTTTGGAAAATAGGAATATGGAGAAAAGTTTCTTGCGAAAGAAGATTTTAGGGGTGGCTTTTTCTACCCCTTGCAATCACAGCGAAACACCACCAAAATTTTTTCGAATACCTTCTTGCCCACATAAAATGTCTGGTTAATTTTATTCTTGTCAGTCTTTGGGTTTTTAATAAAAAAATTAAAACCTGTTTTTCGAGCGCCATCGTTAGGGGTAACTAAGCAGGGGGGGCTCAAAAAAATAAAGTTTATAAAAAAGACCCACCCTATTTTTTGACAAGAAATCACTTCTTAAATTTTTTCGCAATTATTCATATACACCCTGTATATATGTTATTCCAAATAACTCCCAGCATTTTTCTGAGTAAAATTTTAAAACGTTTTTGAGGCTTATGCAAAAATTAGGCTATTTCGCAGAAAAATGTTGAAAAGAAGATACGATCTTGGACTCTATATTCGAAAATACAAATAATGAAACATTCAAACGAAATGTATTGAAAATTTACTACGAAGAGTATTGATAATAACTGGTTTCATTATACGAAAGAGATTTTTAAGATTTTTGTTAAGGTTTAGAGAATTAATTCAGCTATTATCTCTAATATTCAATAATCTCGTCGTAGTAAATTTTTGAAAGTTTTGATATTTCTGTTCAGTAAGCATTGAAAAATTATCGTGGAAAGACTAACGCCGCAACAAGGCTTACAAATTGTTGAAATTTATTTTCAAAATCAGTGTTCTATTCGCTAAACTTACAGAGCACTTCGTGAAATTTATGGTTTACATAATCGTCCATCAGAGCAGCTTATTCGTCGAACTATCGATAGATTTCGGACAGCATTTTCTCTATGCGATTCAACAACAATAACAAGACAAATAACTGTACATACAGAAAAAATATCGCTGCTGTAAGTCATAGTGTTAATGATGGTCCAGATTTGTCTATTCGTCGACGTTTACAACAAATTGGACTCTGTGCATCTACCACATGGAAAATTTTGCGTGAAGATCTTGGTCTACACCCATACAAGATCCAACTGGTTCAAGAACTAAAGCCACTCGACCATAATAAACGTCGTTTATTTGTTGATTGGGCCCTAGAACAGCTTGAAGTTGATCCACTTTTTTATCATAAAATTGTGTTTAGTGATGAAGCTCATTTCTGGTTGAACGGCTATGTAAAAAAACAAAATTGCCGTATATGGACTGAAAAAAATCCTCAAGAACTTCTGCAGGTTCCATTGCATCCTGAAAAATGCACTGTATGGTGTGCTTTACACGCTGGAGGCATCATCGGTCCATATTTCTTTAAAATCGATTGTGGAGCTAATGTTACAGTGAATGATGCTCGTTACAGATCGATGATCAATGGCTCCAACAAGATAGTGCTACACCTCATGCTGCTACCGTAACAATTGATTTACTGAAAGAAAGATTTGGTGATAACATTATTTCGAGAAATGATCCAATTAATTGGCCTTCAAGATCATGCGACATAACTCCACTGGATTACTTCCTTTGTGGTTATGTCAAGTCATTGGTTTATGCTGATAAACCAGAAACAATAGACGATTTGGAAGCCAACATAACTCGTGTTATTGATGAAATAAGGCCTGAATTACTGGAAAAAGTGGTCCAAAATTGGTCTAGTCGAATGGAGTTCCTCAGAGCTAGTCGTGGTGGACATATGCCGGAAATTATTTTTAAAACATAAATATCAAAATTATCTTTGAAATAAAAAAAAATTAGCTTCAATCTTAATTTAAATGAGTTTTATTTCAATTTAAAGTTCTATCACTCTAAAAAAATTACCCGATATTTTTAAAGAATGGAAATAAAAAGACCTTTCTGAGTTCTGTTTGGAACATTTTTTAGTGATTGAATAAGTTTTGACAATAATAATGATAACAATATTATAATAGCAGAATTAATCTATTTGATATTTAAGATCTTGTAAAAGCCTTCTTTCAAGTAAAACCACCTTTTTGTTATTTTTTTCATATATCATATCCATATATCCATTATTCTAGATATTGTCCAGTAAAAATGTAAACATATCCCGCCGTGCGTACCTTACTTTAGCCCACATACAAGATCGGCCCGACAATCGAAAGAAATAGAAAGTTTAAAGGATAAACGTGAATTGCGAACGACGCTGCATATAAGGATATACGGCGTACGGAACCGCCATCTGTCCCTAATTCCGTCTAATAACCCCGGAAAAGCGTCGTCCGACGGCTGCGGACCACTCGGAAAACTGTGAGAAAACGCGAAAGACGATCGAGCGTCCCATCGCGGACTCTCGATCGGCCTAACTACGTCTAGGCGTCCGATCGTCATCTGAAGCCCGGCAGAAGACGCGATAACATTGTCTCACCTAACGGGCGCCAGTCTGGCGTTAAGAGTCGGCATTCATCACCGACAACCTGTCCATAAACTCATTGATTATTCCACAATCAATTAAAATGTGCATACACGACGGTTATTTTTTCGTTGTAACAATAAAATATCGGATAAATGGATGAATTTTTTGTCGGCCTTCCTCTGGAGGTGTGGCCGTATGAATTTGCATGCCTAATTCTTAATTCTCATATTTATCGGACCGGAATGTATATTTCGCGGCTACGATCGGAATGGAATATTAGAAGTTTTCATTTGATTAACGCTAATTATAACTATTTGGCCCTAATTGAAGTTGCGTTTTTTCGACTCTTGACAAATAGCCGGCTGTAATTTTATGTTGATACAAGCAGACGTCATCGGCTCTGGCTTAATTTATGCCGAAATAATAAATGATACGGTTCCATTCAAAACAGAAGGGTTCTCTGGCAAAAAATGAGGATCCTTGAAAACAGTGAAATCGCTCAAGGGAATTCCTTAGGAAAAATTTAATGGATAGAGATTTTTCTAGTCCTGTCTCTTTCTGCTTCATACTCAGTATAAATTTAAGCTCCAAACTTCGAGGAACTGAATATTGCGAAAGTAATACCGGTTTACAAGAAGGGCGATCAAGAGGCCAATATGCATATTAGCAGCTATATCAAAAATTTTTGAGTCACTCTTCCAAACAAGGATTATATCGTTTCTAGAAACCGATTCATTGCTAGGTGATTTCCAACATGGCTTTAGGGAAGGAAGATCGAGTACCACGTCCCTAGTACATATTGACCAATTTATCATGGGACACTGGACGATGCGGAAGAAGTAATGCTGACTTGCATGGACGTGAGTCGAGGGTTTATAGAAGTTTCAGTTTGCTGGAATTAGAGGATCAGCTCTAAATTTATTTGAATCCTATCTTAAAGAAGTCAGATAGTGTGGTTGGAAGGTAAGAGATCTTCCAGAAGGCCCATTATGTCAGGAGTGCCCCAGGGATCAGTGCTCGGTCCAATTTTACTTCTGATCTATATTGACGACCTGATATGCAACGTTACTACAGATGATGAAACCCTATTTGCTGATGATACTTAATTCTTGAACAGAACAAACAATAAAACTACACTGCTGAATAAAGCGCAGGAAACCATAAAGGGAGCTTGGAGTATCTATCAATCAGTAGCGATCTAACATGAGGGATACATTTCAATAAATTTTGTCCACGGCTCTGTTTGCAGTACGTCGAATAAAAAACTTATTGAGTATATTATGCTCACTTTCACAGTAGGATAACATACAATATTACACTATGGGGTGCATCTCCAGAAGCAGAAAGAGTGTTCCTGAAACAAAAGAGGACTTTGAGGACGGTGACAGGAGTTAACCAGGTCTCTTTTCAAAGAATATGGTATACTTACCTTCACATGCTGCTATATTCTAGAGTGTCTTGTTCATATTCATAAAAACAGGGACACTTTCCAGCAACACTCAGCGGTGCAGTCATGAAACCCGATTCAGACATAAATATATAGCCCTAAGACATAGGCTGACGAGGAAACAAAATACAGACATATTCAATGGAATGAAAATGTACAACAAACTTCCACAGCACATAACGTCCCTGCAGAGTAAAGTTTTGAAACGTAAGCTCAAATCGTGTGCATTTTATTCCATAAATGAATTTATGGAGTACAGCTTTGAGCCACACAAGTAGAAGTTTGTGATTTAAATATTTTTATTCTATATTATTATTTATTATGATTATATGTAAATATACACCACTCCTGTGACATCCCCTATAAATTTTTCAGGGTAAATAAATTATAATTATTATTATTATCGTGCTGGCCTTTACTTGATAGAAATCCATTTTTCACTTTAGTTGAATGAAACACATGTACAGTCTACTTTTAAAAGGGCCAAACTGCAAGAGGAGATCATACAAGTTATTTAAAAAAAAAATGTCATTTAACACATGGTCGAAATGTTGATGGTTATTCTTATATTTAACATTTTGTATTTCACGAAATATCTCAAGTTTTTCGATAAAATCAATTATACTTCAGTTATCATTGAAGCCTCTTCAAATTTGACCACATATGGAAACGGCATTAAATTTGCTACAAGATAAGAAATTCTGTGTGCCAAAAAATTATTATTGCGGGTGTGATAAGGAGATGAATATCACGATTCTGAAGTGAACAAAATCAGTCACATTTCTCCAATAGTTTCATCGATGAAAAATTATTAATTATAGACATGTTTTTTTCAGCAAAAAATACCTCATTTAGTATGCTTTCGAATGACATATCAACTTTTGTGCTAGCTACTTGTCCTCTGCCGTAATATCATGGCTAAGAAGATAACAACGAAAAGTTGGAATATTCCAAACCTAAATTTACTCATATCTTGAAGCTCTTTATGATTGAATATTAAAGTAATTCTCATGAAATCATGAATTCATCTAATAAATATAGATATATATATATATATATATATATATATATATATATATATATATATATATATATATAATAATTAAGACAAATGAACTAAATTTTAATAATACAGATTTCATGAAAAAATGTTCACAACGTTTTTTCTTTCAAGATGTTCCAGACATAACAATACTAAAGCGTAAGGTCAGGGCCCATTGGTGGCCATCTTACACGACCGTTCCTTCCAATCAATTGCACCCCAAAATATTCATTCATTAAGTCCCGTACATTCCGGCTATTATGAGCTGGGCAGCCATCCATTTGAAACCAGACATTTTGTCTGTTGACCAGGGACATTTGATCCAATATGTCTGTTAAGCTGCTTTAGATTAATGTAATGAATTATTCAGCGTTAAGGCGATCGGGAATATTACTGGCCCAAATGTTTGGTTGTATCGGTCTCTACTTGTCGGAAATACATCTTGATGATTAAAGTAAAACAACTTAATTTCCGCTAATTTATTTACGATTCTCGAATACTTATTATAAATTGAGTTAATTCGATAGATTCAAGAAAACATCCTAATAGCCAAAATTCCTAGTGACGGAAACTGTCAGATTTTAAATGCAATGTTTACCATGATATTCAATCCCAAGGAGCTTCAAGATAGAGCAAATTTAGGTTTGGAATATTTCAACTTTTCGTTGTTATCTTCTTAGCCATGATATTGTGACAGAGGACAAACAGCTAGAATATCTGAGTCTGTTTAATATTTTGTATACTTTAATCTGAAAGGATTAGCTATACACTTCTTACAGAATGGCTTAGTAGGGATAATAGAAAACTTCTCCACTCAGCAATTCTGTTTATGAAAATCATCCATACCGTTACGTCTCCTTGTCTGTATAGTGAAATAACTTTTAGATCCGATGTGCTCAACCTAAAAAGAGTACAAATCCGTTCAAGTTCTATTGTAGTATTTTGATGTGAAAATAACACTCTCATGCAAATTTCGTGAAAATAAAGTTTTGTTGAATATATTTTTTTTGGGTATTTCTCGCCAGTATGTAACGATGTAGATCGAATTTCCATTTCTTCAGGAGAATAGTTCTAAAACGCCAAAAATGACGTTTCTTTGACTTTCGGATGACAGAACACAGAATTCTGTGTTTTTATTCATTATTAATTATTTATTCAAGAATTAATTCACGGATTTGAAATTTTCAGGGGAAATGGACTATTCAAAAAGCACAATACTTTTCACAATTTCTTTCTCTTCACTTATATTTTTCTTTCGAAATAATAAGAGTTTTGAAGTTTTGAATTATTGCACTCACATATAAAATATATATAAATTACAAATGTTTGTGCATTCTATCTCTCAAGACACCCTGTGACATACTGGAGAACCGATAGCAATAGTTCGCCCTCTGACAGTGGAATCTTCCAAAAATAATCTCATAATACAATATCACAATGATTTGAAAATCCAAAGAAGTATATATGGGAAATGGAACTTTCACAATGAAAAAACAGTGGAGCTTATTGAAGGAAATGCGGTAAATTCTTGGGACTTGCCTCATCTTCAAAAAATAATTTTTTCCATGTACTTACACGAAAAAAAATTACACATTAACTAACATTTATTTCTACACGTTGAAGGTATGAGTCAACTAACTGCAAATCTAAGATTTATACGCTAATATATAAACTGGCGCCATCTGTACAATGAATTGTAAAGTTTGAATCGTTTTAATAAGTAATCTGTAGTCTCTGGACTTATTTTTACTGATTTTCAATGAAAACTTTTTCACATGTTACCAATACTAGATAACACTTTTCGAATTACAAAGAATGTTTGATATCGAATTATACTTATTCTGATTCTGAACATTATGGTATTAACGTGGTATTTATTTAGTATTAATCATGGACTGTTTGAAAGGCCCATGAACCCGCATATTCCGAATAAAGATAGGCTAGATGCCACTCTTAAGAAGACCTTTCACGATCAGTAAAACTATCATTATCTTCTGAAGTTTTTCATCGTTACTCCTTATTCATTACTTTTTAACCTTGCACGATCATTTCTAACTACACACAGAGAACCAGTCCTATTTTCGGTTTATTATTTCTCAACTAATGAACCTTTGGAATCTTAAAAAAAAATTACATTTCGTGTCAGTATTAGCTGCCACTAATGCAATATCAAATCTATCAAAGGAAATAATTGCAGAACACAAAATAAGAGGAAATCGTTCACCTACGGTAGGTGCTTCTACACGTGTTGAAAAAGAAACAACTTCATCATTATGGGACGAACATGAAGATATGCTCTTGAAAAATATGTCTTATGCTAATGAAGTTTTTGGCAGAAGTTTTGGTGCAATGGCTGGTGAAATAGAGCAGTATTTAGATCAGCCAAATATTTCAAGGTCATCAAATGCACTAAAATTTTGGATCGATAGTACTCCTGTGCTATCAGAAATAGCGGTTAAATATTTGATTTTTTCTGCAAACATCTGTAGCATCTGAACGAATTGCTTTTACAATCAATCTTTTAGTGCCTAATAATCGTAGTAGTCAAACAGCTGAACATATAAAACAACGAGTATTTTTGAAAAATCTTACTGAGAAATATTAATAAGCATAATTGTTTTATTAAAATTTAACAATAATTACTAAGAACCTAACATTTTCATACATTTATAATTTAACTTATTTAATATACTGAATAAATGTGTAAATCATTTTTTAGCCGAATTAGGATTGTTTTCCAAAACAAAGCTGATAAAACAAAATCGATTGGATATCGATATATTTTTCGATATTTCAAACTCCAATGTTGATATATTTAAAAATATCGATATATCGAGAATCCGATATTTTGAAAAATATCAACAGCCCTATTATGGACTACACTCCAACTATCTTTGGATTATTCCAATGTTCTACTGGGCGGTCGGAGTTCTTTTTCTTATGCATTGAATATCGTATCTCTAAAACGTGATTTTCCAAATCTGTGTATGTGTTTCATTTAATTGAAGTGTACTATGGATTTCTTTCAAGGCCAAACTGATACGAAGTTTGAAATTGAAACGTTACAACTCATTTAATAATATCACTACCTCAAATCAAAAAAGGACTGTATCGTTCAGTACCTAACCAGTTATTGCAAACAACCTGTACATCAATCGATTTTCAATAATAATCAGTAAATTTCAAGGTTCTTTTGAAACTGAGACGGGCATTTTTCTCTCAATAATATTTACGCCTTCATACTTGCAAATAGTGTCTCGTGATCAAGAACGCACTGCCGCGAAAGCGCGTCATACTTCGAAACTGATGTCTGAAGAGCAGCAGGCGGCATTGATACAGACTTTACCGTGGGCGGGCTGAATAATTAGTGGTTCAATATAACTGAGCAAATATGGCAACAGCATTTGTAATTCAGATGAGTTTTATTTTACGGCCGATAATGATAACGTTAGAAAACGTATTTTTTATAGTCGTTGAATTCTTAATACGAGTTTATGAATGAAACTTTCCGTTTGAGGTTGTTCATCCTTTCGCCTTTCCTACCGATTGTTTCTCCGTTTGCTGTTGCATTGGAAGAGAAGTAGACGAAATGATATGCCGACGTGGATTGAATGGTTCACGTACTAACTGGATTGAACGGGTATTATACGGTCAGGATAAGTGGAGAAACACCAATGAATATGATCAATTTTTAACCAGCTGCAAAGAAACTGATGATGGTACGCTTGAAATTGGCAATTCCAGATCAGCTGCTGAAGCCTCAAAGACTTTATTTGAATTGTTTCGGCTATCACTGCTTGGTAGTTGATTTTAATCAAAAACATACTTAGTTGTCTAAAGACAACTTTTTCACTTTCATAATTAGATATTAATATCACCTTTAAACCACAAATCAAGATTTCATGTCGATTACTTAATGCAGAAGACCCCGCATATCCATAAATCGAGTGTTTATGATTGAACTTGCAAAAGCAAATATACACCCAAGTTATCTCTGTCCAAATTTCACAAGGTGATTCTACAGACAATTTGCAACAAAAAACTTCCATAGATTATGGTTGTAAAGTTATTAAAGATTCTACTATTTTGTAACGTTTCACAATTTTGTCACTAAAAACATAACTTGAAAACTACCATTATAATCAAAATTCAGTCTACACCATTAAAAAGCTCTAAAAATTCTAATCAGACCAGGTTGGTTTCATGAAAATTTCACAATTTTTTCAGTGAAAACAGTATAAATTAAAAACTGATATAGCACTTGAGAGCAAATATAGCAAGGCTTGTGTGTGAAAAAGTTCAATTAATTTCTACGCAGTAGTTTTTGGTTGGTGCATTTTTAAATATGGTGAACAATAACAGCATTTTCGTCATATTTTACTTTTTTACTATAGAAAAGGTAAAAATGTTGTTCAAGCCAGAAAGAAATTAACTGATGTGTTTGGAGAAGGTGTGTTGACAGTACGCCAGTGCCAGAACTGGTTTGCGAAATTTCGATCCGTTAATGTTGATGTCGAAGATGCACCAGGTTCCGGAAGGCCGGTTGAAGCTGATAAAGACATGATAAAGGCATTAGTTCATGCAAATCGACGAATAACAACACGTGAGATCGGTGAGAAGTTAAATTTATCGAATTCAACTCTTTATGGCTACTTGAAAGGCCTGGGTTTAACCTCGAAGCTCGATATATGGGTTCCCCATTTTCTCCGTCTGTTTGGTGGGATTTTGAAGAAATCGTTTTTTTTTGAGCTTTTGCCGAATAACGCAACAATTAATTCGGAAGTCTACGGTCATCAGCTGGACAAACTATTATTCAGTTTGTCCATCTGATGATGCACTTAAACAGAAAGGCCAGAATTAATCAACAGAAAAGGTGTAGTGTTCCACCAAGATAATGCGAGACCTCATACAAGTTTGGTCACTCGCCAAAAGCTTTTACAGCTTGAATAGGATACACTGCCAAACCTAACATATTCTCCAGATCTGGCGCCTTCAAATTATTATTTGTTCCAGTCACTGCAAACATTTTTGGAAGGTAAAACCTTTACTTCAAATGAAGAGGTCAAAAGCACCTTTATCAGTTTTTTGCCTGCAAAGACCAAAAAATTTATGACCGTGGAATCATGCTACTAACAGAAAGATGGCAAAAGGTGTTGGACCAGAATGGCCAATATATAATATAATAAAATATTTATTAATTATATGAAAATGATCTTGCATTTTCCCAAAAAAAAATTAAATTACTTTCCGAACAAGCTAATAGATTGTCGACGATCACTGTTCACTCTACCCCCAGTGGTGAACAAAAACACACCGTCGAATTTCTTCCTTGATTCCTAAGTTGAAGTTTTCGAATAACCTATAGTGATTAAAAGAATATCCCAAAAGTTGCTGATTATCCGTGTGATTTGTCTTGCTTGCATTCAGTATTTTCCTACAATAATATCAAAATATTTGGATTCCCCTTATCAAAAATTACATTACTTTTTTCATTTCAGATCCTGACAATATACAGGATATCGACATCATACCCCAACACTCCATAGATGAAGACGAGAAAACAACAAAACGTAAGAATCTTAACATACAAACATTTCAAACTAGCACAAAATAAGGACCGTTTTAAAATACAGATGTTGTTTCAGACTACGCTGCCCTTTTGACCGGCAGATCATCATTGGTGCTTAAAAATGACTACCTCAGACTCTCCCCTAACGAGAGGAATCGCAATCGAATCATAGCGACCGGTAGATTCACCTTCCATAAGAAGAACCTTCACTACTCCTTCGTGTTCTCTGAAAGAGCACAAAGACCAAGGTCGCTGCAGTTCATAGACAGCGAAGGCAATATCCTCGAGGAATTCACTCTGCTAGCTCAAGGCGCTCCACTGGGTTTCTACCAGAAAACAACAAGAAAAGTGTGCGGATCTTGGAAGAGAATCCCTAGATCTTACAGGCGTTTGATGAAACAGGAAAAGATGTACGCTGCCTTGGTTTGGGGCACCAAAGATTACACTGAATTCACGATCAGCGGGTTAATCACAAAATACAACCCTTTGGCGAAGGAAATGTTCAGCTCGCTTATGGAACCTGCAGCTAATAGTGATCCCGATGTTATGAACGGTTCTGGCGGAACTGCATTTATATCGGTTTCAACTTCTATCAATCCTTTGATTTATATATCTGTAATGTTTAATGGTCTATTCGGAGTAGAAGAAATAATGGATGTGCCACTGAACATTACTCTTTATTTGGACAAGAAAAAGATTGTGCAAAAGGTGAGATAACTCTATAAATTGACTTATCAGTTGAAAATATATAGCTAACTTTCAATAATTAAGACTTATTTTGAAAATCCATATATTTTTCATGTCCTTCTCTACTAGTGTATTCTATAACAATGATCACTTTTTTATCTTGGAAATATTGTATTTCTCAATTGTTTTTATTCCTCCTACCTTTACTTCAAATATACCGGTGAATGTCCCAATTTCGGAGTCCACCAGATATTGCAGAAAAGGTGGTTTCGTACGAATCTAATTAATCTCCTAAATAAAAATCTGAAGTCAAAAGAGCACACTCTGTCTCAATTTAGAAGTAAAGGTCGCCCAAAGTTTTAAAATGGGTGATTTTTTCCCAATAACAACATTCACTTGTATGTAGTTCGAAAACCTTTTCGCGTTGTAATACATATTTTCATAGCAGCTATTTTTCTACGGAATTCCACCTCTTTGTAAGATGAAAAAAAAAGGGCTAATTTCATCATTATTTATTTCGTGTTTCTCGCCATAAATATATCGACGAAATTGAAGAGCCAACAGTAAAAGACAATTTTATCTTATCAATATCAAAGACAATTATATTTGATTGATTCGATCCTTACCTGATGGAAATTAATTTTGGAATAAAAATAATGATGAACTTCATTTTTGTTTTTACAGCAAGTCATCGTGAAAAAACCATCGAACGAACTGAACTTAGTAGAGACGAAAGCGATACTAGAAAACCAGGAAATGCGAGCCTTAACACGAGGAAAACTAGGAATAAGCATACATTCCGTCAAAAATCCTACCAGTATGAGGCTGTATGGGCATATAGTATCCAAGGCCTCCTGCGAAATATTCCAGACGCTTCTTGCCGGTAACAACGAACATAATGCGAACGGTATAACTGGATTAGGATGGTTTTATATGAGCAATGAGGGCAGTCTCAATTACAATGTGCAAGTGGATAATCTAAAAACTGAAATACCCAACTCTGTCACCTTGATCGATCTGAGCACCAAGAGGAGGACAGAATTGGAAGATCTCACACCTTATTTCGAAGACGGTTGGGCAAACGGCACGATAGACAAAATAAGTCCAAAGTTCTTGGAACCCTTCTATTTCGGTGACATTGGAATCAACATTTCGATAGAAAAAACCTCCACCGTGGTGAAAGGGAAATTGGTTTCCAAACTGGTAGCAGACGCAAGGAACTCTAAGGCACCCATCTTGTTGAAGAGAGAAAATTATACCCTGCCTCCTACAGCCGTAGGCTTAGCCTGGATAAGTGTAGATCACGACTGTCATATCCATTACGATGTTTCTCTAAACGGTTTGGGATTCAACAACAGAAGATTGGACTTGATTTTGGAGTTACTTCCCATGCTTGCTCCAGGTGCTCCAGTTATCAGGAAACATTTAGACAGTTTCATAGGGAATCAAGTTGAAAACAGCCCTGTTGAAGGATTGTCGAAAGAAGAATTGGGCAGACTCGACACTGGCGTTGGTATCATCAAAATTATGGAAGATAAGAGTACCCTTCTTTCTGCTACAGTAACTCAGGTAACTATATCTTTATTGGTTATAATGAAAATAACGTTGATGTTATATCAGTGTTCAAAGATTTATTATAAAATTTTGGCAAAGACACGATATTCATCTTCCCGTAACCGTAAAGAATCATCAGTAATTTCGCCCTAATGTGCTTATATTGTGGGGAAAAGTGCTCTAAAACGATTACAATGGACTTGTAAATGAAAATTATAAAATAAATACAGTACCTCTTCACCCTGACGTGTTAGTGAATGTTACAATGAAAAGCAAAGAAATATGTACCTGGGGGATTATACAATAGGACATACAAATCAGTTATATACGAGGCACCGCAAATAAAATGTACATCACAAATAAGGAATCATTATTAATAAATACAACAAATCAGGCACCGAGGGAAAGTATAGAGTACAAATAGATTACTTATAAGAGTCGTGACGCTTTAGTTATATAAAGAAGAACGCATTCTGGTACAATATTCTGGTTCAGTAGATATCACTAAGGCAAAAATATAAAATGAGAATTAACAGGCAACGAGCGAAGTCACATTTACAATTTACACAAAAGTGTAAAACGTGTACAGGAAGTCCACTTACCAAGAGCTACCAAAGGGTACTGTTATATGTAAGCTATCTCGAGTACATATAGTTAGCGTCGCTCAGGAGATTTATTTCTAGGAACCGTCTTCTCTTCCAGCTTAAATTAAAAGAGACGCAACGCAGGCATGAATATTTTGTTATTGTCACAGAGCGCATGCATAAAGTTTCAGTGTCATATAATGTTTTGATATAGGCATAGCAACACCACCTAAACAATAGGTGGGTACTGCGGGTGAATAGCATGACGTATGTGTATAATCTATGAGGAATTCTCTCACTCGTATGATATGCAGAGAAAACGAATCTCTTTAAATAAATTCCCCATAAGATGCTTGTAGCTCTCATTAAATGATTTTTTCTGAAATATTTCATTCTGACGAGTTATACTGACACGAACAAAAGTAACATCTGTATAGTAAAATTGAAAATAATTAAGTTCGAAAACTTGCCATATTTACGATGTTTAAAATATTCATCTCTGCACTCACTACAAACTCGCGGATATCGAGGATTTCCCAAGGGATATCTTTCAGCTGCTTTTTGATTGAACTGTAAAAGTATAAAAAACATTAAAAAAAACCGAGACGAGTACTTAAATCGATTCCTAAAAATGCATTCAAAAATATTCTAATGGTTGGATTATTGCTTGGCGTGAGTGAATGTTACATTTTGTAAAGAATTTCAGTAACTTCAGTCTGAAGATATCATAATGTTCAAGAAACGCTCCTCAGTGAAAGATGATTATTGTTACAATAAATTTTGCTTCATGTCATGAAAAAACAAAATATAAGGCGATTCCACAAAATATTTTTTATTCCAGTTACAGATACCACCCGGATGCCGACCGCCCTACAATGCCGACAACAACGTTCCCCCACTCCTCTCTATCGACAACAGCGACGATCAGCCAAGCGTAGACTGCTTCTACGAGGGAAAATTCTACCAAGAAGAAGCCCAATGGACATCGAGCAGCGACCCATGCACCATGTGTTTCTGTCAGAACGGCAAAGAAAAATGTGACAAAATGACCTGTCCAGAACCAGACTGCGAAGAACGTCTCAGGATAAAAGTGCCGGGCGAATGTTGCCCGTCATGCCCCTCGAAGACCTCCCTCACCGAAAGCCAACTCAAGAGGAACCTCCCCCACACGTGCTTGTTCAATGGGAAGCCCCACTCGAAGGGCAGCAAGTTCCATCCATTCCTCATACCGACCGGATTCGACACGTGCACAGAATGCGTCTGCGACCCGAACGACCTGGAAATCAAGTGCGTCAGAAAAGGAAATGAGAGATCGTGCTGCAAGAACTGCAGCAGGCAAGAGTTCGACGTCAACGAGAGTTATCCGGCCGACGAGATGCCCATCAGAAACCCGAATCTGAACAGGAAGACGGAAAAGGCCACGAAATCGGCAGATCAGATATTGAAGGAAGGGGGCTGCAGGAACCTGAACAACCCGCATAAGCCTCATGAAAATGGTTCCGAATATTTTCCATATATCGACTCTCTTGGATTCTACAAATGTGTCACCTGCAAATGTAATGTAAGTATCGTATGAATTATTAACAACTCAGCTACGTTTATCTTCAGAAACATTAATCCTATAGTACCTTGTTTTATATGGAACCTTTATCCATGAATAATTATCACCATCATCATCATTACTGTCTAAAAGACTAGAACATTTTGATGAAGACGTTCCCGGTCTGTTTCTTATCATGCTCTTCAGCCCCTATAATATGTTATAGGGCATGTTCTCTTTGTTCTTGTATTGCTAGTCAACACCAGTCTTTACGAAATGCCTTGAAAGCTATTAGGTGACAATTCTCCTAGCAATCTTAAAAACTTAATCCACAAATAGACATATTTGTCGTTTGATTTACCTCCTCTAACTAATACTTGAAGTAATGAACATAATGTTGCAAAACACATATTTTTAAGCCGATGGCCCGATTGAAACTGAGAATGATAGCACCGAGTTCATAGAACATGACTTTTGAAAATTTTTCGCATTATCAACCTGTGACTGAAGTAATAACGATGTGGAAAATGATTAGGAGATAAGGGAGCTTCAGACGGCCTTTAAAATTATCTGTCGGCTTAAGCTCTTGTGTTTTAATCATTTAGGAAGGAAATGTTCCAAAACATAATTTTCTGAGAATGATATATTTCTATTACTGAACTATACCTATTGAGGGTGTTCACTAGCTAAAAAGGATAATTTGAAATATAATCAAATTTCTAGACCTAAGCTTGAACCTGAATACAAATGAAGTCCAAATATTAGACATTATTATGTGATAATATTTTTATACCTCTCGTTTTCTTTTCAATGTTTCATTCACAAAATATATGGAATTGTTTATGAAAAATGTTTATATCGAAAATTCTTTTCCAGAGAGGTAACCAAACTTGCAAAAGGAATCCTTGTGACAAAGCAGCATGCGAAAAAATGTTCAAAGCAAGAAAGAATAAAAAACTTCAAATGGGAGAACACTGTTGTTCGGTCAAAGATTGCAGAAGATTTAAACATAAGAAGAGTCACCGGAGTAATGTGCCAACAAGTTGAATTCGAGCAGAAGTATGAGGTCTTTAGGAAAAGGAACTTTCCTGCTCAGTCGCAGCAAAGTGCCTAATAATTACCTATCAACCAAAGAAGACTGAGGCAGACAAACGTATTGGACGCAGTTGTCTTTCAATTGTAGATTAAGGATTGGCTACTACACTGATGGTGAGAGACTTACTCGTTATCCCTATGGTGATAACTTTCACTAAGTCTCATAATTTGAGCATATGAACGAATCGTAAATGTGCGATTTCTGCAATGTCCTGATTGAAGTCACTAGTTTTTTATAGAATTATTGTAAGTAGCTTTATAACATAATTTATTCTATTATTTATTGTAATAATTTATTTCTTACAAGTAACTTTTCCATGGTGTGAAGGGTTTTGAGGATTTTCTACCACACTCAAGAAATTTTCAATTATTTATATTTCATATATGAAAAAATATTTCATCTCAGAACTTTACACATATCAAATTTTCCATACAATTTAAAAAAATCCTCAATAATTGAAGAAGTTAATACTCCAGATAGTTAAGGAATTACAAACTATTCCTTTGAAAATGTTCGTTTTGAGAATAGAAGGTGTAGAGTGAAAAAGAAAGACTCATTACCTACTAGAGACAAAGGCTGATATAATTTGAAAGTATAAAAGAAACATCCAGAACTGTTGTTGGTATGTTTGTATATTTGTATAATATTTATACCATTTTTCATTAACAAAATATTTTGCATATGTATGTATATATATAAATTAATGTACTCAAATGAAAATAAAATTGTATTATATATTTCAATATTATTGTGGGACAACTTCCTAAACTCTCAATAGAAAAAGCTTCCTCACATGCCTGTCAACTGTTGCATTTATTTTTGTACATAGAAAAACTATTGCTATGTGTTCCTAATAAGAATGTAGAAAAGATAATCCAATGAAAGCAATAGACTATGTTTCAAGAACTTCAAGTATTCTGAATCTTATTATATCGTTAATATAAATTATGTATAAGCAAGTATTAATATTTAATCAATCCTTAAATTGCATTTCATGATCATATTAACTAACAACAGCGAAATGATTTAAGTGAATGGTAGTTCGAATCAAGAAAGCAAGTAAAAGAATTGTATGTTTTATTTTGGAATCTCAGTGTACCTGCTGACTGAAATATATAACGCTTCAAGAAAATTTTTATTTAAATGAATTTCATTATCCCCCAAAACAAGAGAAAAGTAGATCAGCTGGAAAGAAAAATATCGAACATCATCTAACATGCATGAGAATGCGTGTTGCTCAATGAATCATAATGTGGCATCATCGGACCTACAATCTAAATGAAATTAAGTTAACACAAAACACCTGATTACAGGTCTCCTGTCTAACTTAGAAGGAGAACAATATGGGCATTATATATATATTATAATTTGTAAATGGTCTTTCAAATAAGTTTTCAAAGGTCTACACCACTCACAAATATGAATGCAGTGGCCTGTATATTCTTTAATATATTAAACAAATCGTCATGTTCGGAAATCGGGACGGGTTCAGTTAAAGTGACGCTAGTAGACCGCGCATGTACGATCCTGCCGATGAGGAAGAAATTTTGGCCCAATTTGAAACAGGTTCCACAGATTAAACAATAGCAGTCTTAATTTGTAGAAAATAAAGTTCACTATGCATACAACACAACAATATCTTTTTTACTACACACCAGTGCACACCATTGAAGAGCCAGATCTAGTCTGAAGAATATACTTTAGCTGATTTCTCATAAACTGTGACATTGAAGATCCCAAGTACTTAAAACGTATTCTTTGGATAGAGAATCTAAATTTGATGATGGGATAACTGATTAACACAAGTTTAATGGGATCACCTACAAAAACTTTTCTCGTGATGAGCTCTGGATGCTATCGGAGGACGTACCTCTGCCTACACGATCACAATTGATTCATCAACACGATTGCTATCTTGCATGGCCGCAGTCAGCGCGAAAAGCTTTTGAGAAAGTATAACCAGTGTGCAATGAGTATTTCAACGTTACCAAACACTGGTCTGGTCACTAGCAGACCTAGTTCAGGACGAGGAAGGACTACAACAGCTAGAGACGACCGCTTTCACGTTTCTAGTGCTTTGAAAAACCACGGCAGTTTTCCTTCGAAATCATCTGGAAGTGAGAAATGTAAACATGAGTGAACAGTTAAGAGGCGACTTCACGATTTTGGATTATCTTCAAACACTAGGACTACTGTATCGCCGTTTTCACATGAATATCTGATTTCAAGGTTGAATATTGCGACAACAATATTGGACAATAAAGGATTGGAGTCGCGTATCGCGAATGTATGGGTGTGGCGACAACAAGGGGACAGATATGTTCAAGCGTGTGTTGCGAAGCAATTTTGAGTTGATGAGATGGCATATCTTTTGAAGCTGTCACGTTAGTGTTTATCCAAATTAGGACTTTAATTGATTATAGGTACCTGACAGAGGTTCTAAAAGACCATGTTGTACCATCATGATTATTCTTGGAGAAGGCGCAACCTTTAATCATGATAATGCATGGTCCCACTCTGTTTTATAGTTACTGCTTATTTTAACGATGTTCAGATCACGAGATTTATTTGGTCTGCTCGAAGACCAGATTTAAAACTTGAAAAAAAATTTTGTAATGATGTGGGGAGACATTTACAGAGAAATGTGCTGGCTCCTAGAAATTCTAGAGAGCTTTGTGACATACTGACAATCTGATCCAAAGCATGCTCCTTTGTTTGCAAGCTTTTATTGTTGCAAGAGCAGGGAATACCAACTACTGAAGTTTTCAAAAAAATTTTTATCTGAAAGTATAGCAAATTTAATTTTTAGTTCTCACCATTCTCTATGAACTTTGAACAAAACAACAAAAACATTTTTTTCAATCAAGAAATCATCGCATTAAGTTTGTAAACTATGTTACGAGATTTCTGAAATAAATGTAAATTACACGATGCCCCCAAACTTTATACTCGACAATGTAATTTGTGTTAAAAGTGAAATCACTTGTAATATATCTGTTGGGTCATTTACTATTTTAATCGACTTCTATTTGTTGGACATTCTTTATATTCAAAAAAACTGAAAAAAAGAAATTTCCACTTGTCGTAAATTTTGCGTGGTTGTTCTAGAGAGCACTGTCCTCTTACTCAAATGTCTGTAGTTTTCGAATTTTGAGCCAAAAATGCACTCCAAAGACAAGGTTGGTCTCTCTGATGAAGAATCCGAGGTCAAAAGTATAATTCTGTCAGGCTGAAACGTTCATAAACACTCCAACTTTCGAACAGAAAGAGCTAGAGATTTGAAACTGTCAGAGTAGGTTTGCGGCCTGAATATTTGAGTTAAGTTCGTTAATAGGTAAAATCAGTTCAAGTGGATTGGCTTGAGGATCTGAAAATGGTGCCGAATTTGGGGGCGAGCAGAGCGAGTCTTCCAGGATTTCACCCTGGTCGAAACATCGTAGTCTCCCTTTTTCCTCCAGCCGATCAATCAGGACCCTACAGCGGGATCTGAAGGATCTAAAGATGGGTTCAAAGTTTGGGGCGACCAGAGCAAGTCTTCCTAGATCTCACCCCGGTCAAGACATCGTAGTCTCCCTTTTTTCCTCTAGCGAACCATTTCAGATCCCTCAGCGGATAAGTGACAAAGGTTGGAAAGCCCACGCTGAGATTCAGCAGGGTTCACATTTGAAATTTTTTCTTACTTTCACAATAGTTCTGAAGCTACTTATTTAATCAATATCAATTTTGGTATTTGGGTGTATAATAACAACACAAAGATTTATGAAAAATTTCGTGAGGATCAGCCTAAAGACCTAAATAGACACTTGAAATTTTCAGGGTAGGTATGGAGTAAATATAGCAGTTGTGTACAAAAATGGACCGAATCGACTGAGTTGTGAAGATAAATTACGAGAATTTTTTCAACGTCCAAATCTTTAAAAGAGGACGTTTGAAACCTGCAAATATTTCTATGAAGAAACTGACGAATTTCAATAGATCAGGTAGCCAGATGGAAAACGGATCGGATTTCGAACTTTCAAATCAGTGTTGGAATCCAGAGGTAGTGTGCTTTAAACGAAAAATGTTCTTATTTATTTTTTGCAAAAAATAGAAAAAGTATCGGAAGTTCTGTTCAATATATGTTTATTGCATTCTTTCTTGTCAATATGTAATGATGCAGATTGGAGGGAGAATGATCGAGCCTTTTAGCCATATATTTTCATTTCCATGAGATTTTAGGTTTCCTCAGAAGAACAGTCGTAAAATTACAAAAAAATTACGTTTATTTGACTTTTCCTGTGTTTTTATTCATTATATATAGTTTCTTTAAGAAGTAATTCAGATTTGAAATTTTCAGTGTTGGTTTGTCGAACAAGCCCGCAAAAGCACGCCAGTGATATAAATCTTTTCTTTAATCCAATACTGAATATTTTTAAGATGAAATCCCCCAAAAAATATGGAAATTTTCACAAACCTATTAGAAACCAAATAAAAATGTTAAGTAGTTTTTATTGTACAAAAATTAACTTGAGATTGACAATTTGTACCCTATAGCTTCTACACAAAGACAAAACCCAGAGTTTGGACACTAGGTTCTGAAGACCAAATTATGTTAACATAAATAACAGACAATCTTTATGTTTCATTCACCATTATTTGTTCTCCAACCATTACTGATGATTGACACCCTCTAATATTAATAATAATAGGCTTTATTTCTCTAAAGTTTGTACATTATATAATTTCCTTTTAAAATTTTGTTGTTAGTTCCATTCAAAAGCTCTCTTCAGAAATAGTACATGGGGAAATTTTTTTAAAGAAACTACTGATTGTTTTAGTCAAATATTTCTCGAAATTACCAAAGAATTAAGTTATTTATTTAAAACTCATATTGTACTTTAAATTATAAATGATTATATATTCACAAAACTTTCGACATAAAAATTTCCACCTATCAAAAGATCGGATTATTTTGTTTGTTTCTTTTGCTGCTTAAATGTGAATTCAACAGAAATATATATGATTGTCTATATCATATGTGTCAGAGTTTTATTCATTATACATAAAACAATTTGTATATATCCTGATAAATATTCAATATAATCTGATGCCCATGAAAAGACTTATAAATTTCAACAAAACATAATATATATAAATAAACTTGAAACTTTTATATACACTTTTACCATATTTACGCCAAGAGCAGCCAAGCTACAAACAAAATTGCCATCCATAGGAATATTTTTGACAAAAATTGCTCTTCGATCTGTTGCTGCGTACCTCTTGCAGCTGGGGCTGGTCTACCGTCACCAAAATTGAAGGTGGAAGTGAAAAATCCAAAGGGAAAAGCTCCAATTCCAAAGGACATATGAAACCCATTGTCAGCAAAACCAAAACCTGAAATTTAGTTCACAGTTACTCAACATTTTTATTCCGAAAGAGACACAAGGAGTAATTTTTACCACAATTTTTTGGAAAACTGTGGACCGATTCAAACGTTTATGTCACTTGTTTAATTACTTTGGTCTTGACATAAATTCAAATTAATGTTGATTAAACCTAGACAATAAAAATTCTTATATAGAAGTCAAAAAATACACTGTATCATGTTGGTGGAAAACAAAACCCAAGATAACAGGGAAATCAAATACTGAAAATAGAATACACTATGATCGACAAGTACTGGTAAATTGTGAATGAAACAAAGTTGTGTCAATCTTCGTCCAAATTTATTTTATCTCCTTCATAATAAAATAATTTCTCATCAATAAAACCATTGGAGAAATATGACTGATTTTTTATTTTTAAATACATCATCTTTTGAAGCAAATGCATTTTTTGAATTAAAAACAGGGGCGGAATTAATTTGCACTCTCAATAGTTGGAAGGTTATGTCTACCATTTCACTATTAGGTCGAAAATTAACAGTGCTGTGCCTAAGGTGACATAAGGACACAGTTACAAAGAATAACCAGAACACAACGGAACCTTGTACAAGCTAGAAAACTTCTCAGGGATATTCACAGAAGATTTACGAGTGTAATATCATCATATCAACAGATTTTTTCACTGATGACTCACATAAACTACTAGGAAGATTTTGTGGATTGACTTCACAGTCTTTAGGGAAGAGTGCATAAGCCCTCATTAAGGATTCCATAAATATACAGTTTGATCAATATATGCAATTTTCTAGAAAACTGTAGTAAACGTGGGTTTTATGAGTTCACTGACTAAGCAAATTGCTCAAAAGAAGTGAATTTTGTTCGGTATCACCTCTAGTTTTACTCCATTTGATGTTGAATAAAAAACAATACTAGAAATACCTGGAAATGCAGATCCTGGTTCTGGCTCTGTTCTTTGACCTGCTGGACGGGGAGGTACTTTTTCCCTTGGATCTTCCTGTTTTGTACTCCCTCTACCATACAATGGGACTACCTTTTCTTTACTAATACTAGCTTTACACACTGGACACACTTGTCTTGTAGGTCTTGTTTCTAACCATTGATGTAAGCAAGGCCAACTAAAATATTCGTAATTAACACTACATGCTACTAAATTGCAAAAAAAATTATAATTTTGCATTGAGAAATAACCTAAAATTCTATTTCATTCATCAATCAAAGAAGATAACAAAACATCACAACAAATACTTATTATAGATTTCCCACAGAGAAGCAGGGCTATTGAAGACCAGTTTAAAGGGTACTGTGTATAAATCAAAACACTTGTCATATATGTATTATAATTAATTGACTGTATGAATTGACCAAAAATGAGTTGTCTTATAAGCATATAGTTATTGAATACCTAAGAGATCTTCTCAAAGGACCCAAAAGCATCAGAAATTTATATTTTATATTCATCAATTATAGATTTTTTATAGAATAATCAGTTAATTTCGTTTCTAAATATCAGAACATGACCCTTTTTTATACAGAAAAATTTTTCCTGGATACACGTAACCTTACAAAGATTGTTCTAGCATAACATAATTTTTTTACAATTTCTTGAAGTATAAAATCCATAAAGATTTTTCAGGTTGATATGAAGGTACTCACCAAAACAAGTGCCCACACAAACTAACAACAGCGTCTTTAGCTGTATCTAAACAAATATTACATTCAAATGTCTTATCTTCTTTTGCACCTTCCTCGGTGGTATTTGAAGAATTGGGATTCTGGTCTTCATTATTAGGCTCTCCAGATGTTTTCACGTTTTCTGTTGCCCCCGACATACTTAATGTAGAAAAACAACACTGACCTAATTCACACAGGACTTTCAGAAATTATGATACACCTACAAGAAATAACATGAAAAATCTAGATAACTGACGTGTTATCATTTACAACTTCCCCAGAAATGTCAAAACAAATGGAATTTATTGCCATTCATGTCCACAGAATTGGAACAATAGTTCTCAAGTACGGGGTTCTTTCAAAAAGTTGAAACGCATCTGAGGTTGAAATGGTTCTTAACCATAGACAAAGTACATTTTTCACTAGTTTGTCCATGTTCTTAACCTCGAGAACCATTTAACAGCATACACAAATTGAACGTTCTTTAATGAAATGGTGAGAAGCTCTGACGTGAATCCAGGAGCGATATATTGGATTAACCACCTTGTCGTTATTTTACATCGGAATGCAAAATTGAATCTCGATCTTGACTGTTGCTATGGTTCCGGTAGCGCCCAACACTGCTCTGCTTGAAATTTTTCTTCTAATTACATGATCCTTACGAAATTTTTCTTTTGAATAACAATTTCAAATCGATCGGTTCTGTAGTTAAGAAAATATTAGGAAAAATATGAAAAAAAATTTAAATGTCAAGAACTGCGGAACCATCAGACCCATTTTTCACATAAACGAACTGAATCGAGATATTTAGGCCTCAAATCAACCCAGAAAATTTCTAGTATCTAACTCTTTCCGTTCGAAAGTTAGAATGTTTACGGACGGAGAGAAAAACTTTAATTATTTTTCATTAGAAAGTCGAACCTTGTCGTTGAGACCATTTTGGCGGCTCAACATTCGAAAATGACAGACATTTTAGCAAAATGATAGCACGCTGTTCCCTAGAACAACCACCCAAAAAGGTTGTATACTATTCTAAATTAAAAAAATAAAAAGTTCCTTGAAACACCTACTGGTAAAAAACTTCAGGGCTCGTTCATTTATTAATACTTATGGTTGGTTGTCATTCATATGGCAGTTGTCTGACGTCTCTCGGAATTTTTTGTTTGTGGGAAAAATCAAAAAGAGTTGACGCAGAGTCTCGACCATGGATCCATCAGTTAACAAACCAAATGGTCTAATTAATCTATTTGGCAAATGTGCTAAGACGTTAATAATTCTCATAATCTTGTAACTGTAATAACCAAAAATCTTTTTTTAGACAAATTTTATATCTACTTTCCTCTATTCTTTTTAATCTGCGATTATGATCTTTTCTTGAAGTTTTAGAAAAATAAAAATTCTAGAGTCTATGGAAGGAGTTTACGTATTGCAGAGCTTCATATTCTTATGCATTAAGTCGAGAAACTACAGGGAATTGGTTATTCAGAGAGCTAGCTTAAGAGTATTGTCGAAATTCTTTTTGTTGCTAAGTTGACACAAATGTCCCCTATACTCACGCGAAGATTCAGCATCATCTGTAATTTAGTTTGTTAATTCAACTTAAGTATGTTTTGCGGTTTTCATATATGGAATTTCAAGTTACATAAGGCTGAATTGACTTGACAAAAAACATGCGTATGAGTGATATAGTATATTCGGAATTCGACGTAGTGAAAGATTTGCCTCACTCGTTTTTCGAAATTTCATATCAGTGGCCGAATTTAGGCTCAGCGTAAATTTTAGTCATCATATGTACAATATCATTTGTACCGGGTGTTTTTTTTTAGAGTGATAGAACTTTGAATTGAAATAAAACACATTTAAATTAAGATTGAACCTAATTTTTTTTTATTTGAAAGAATTTTATGACACTTATGTTTTGAAACAAATTCCGGCATATGTCCACCACGACTAGCTCTGAGGAACCGGATTAGCCTAGACCAATTTTGGACCACTTTTTCGAGTAATTTAGGTCTTATTTCATCAATAACACGAGTTATGTTGGCTTCCAAAGCGTCTATTGTTTCTGGTTTATCAGCATAAACCAATGACTTGAAATAACCCCAAAGAAAATAATTCAGTGGAGTTATGTCACATGATCTTGGAGTCCAATTAATTGGACCATTTCTCGAAATAATGTTATCTCCAAATCTTTCTTTCAATAAATCAATTGTTACGGCAGCAGCATGAAGTGTAGCACCATCTTGTTGGAACCAAAACACTTTTGGGTCGATACCAATTTTAAAACAAATAATCATTGATGATCGATCTGTAACGAGCACCATTCACTGTAACATTAGCTCCAGAATCGTTTTTAAAGAAATATGGACCGATGATGCCTCCAGCGTGTAAAGCACACCATACCACCACACCATAGTGCATTTTTCAGGATGCAATGGAACCTGCAGAACTTCTTGAGGATTGTTTCCATTCCATATACGGCAATTTTGCTTGTTTACATAGCCGTTCAACCAGAAATGAGTTTCATCACTAAACATAAATTTACGATAAAAAAATGGATCAACTTCAAGCTGTTTTAGGGCGCAATCAGCAAACAAACTACTTTTATTATGGTAAAGTGGCTTTAGTTCTTGAACCAGTTGGATCTTTTATGGGTGTAGACCAAGATCTTTACGCAAAATTTTCCATGTGGTGGATGCACAGAGTCCAACTTGTTGTGAACGTCGACGAATAGACAAATCTGGATCATCATTAACAATATGACTTACAGCAGCGAAATTTCTTCTGCACGTATAGTTCTTTGTCTTGTTGTTGTTGCATCGAGTAGAGAAAATGTCCGAAATCTATCGATAGTTCGACAAATAAGCTGCTCTGATGGACGATTATGTAAACCATAAATTTCACGAAGTGCTCTATAAGTTTGGCAAATAGAACACTGATTTCGAAAATAAATTTCAACAATTTGTAAACGTTGTTGCGGCGTGAGTCTTTCCATGATAATTTGTCAATGCTTACTGAACAGAAATGTCAAAACAACCTGGCTTCTACCTTCTGTCAAATCCCTGTCATCCCTATCGAAAGTTCTATCACTCTAAAAAAAACACCCGATATAATTTTCAGGATTGCTGTACATACCATGTGGAGAGGCGTATGTTTGCGTATTACACACACACACAAAATATGGTCTTCATGATACTGAATGGCTTAATAATTACAAAAAACTCATTTCTTGTAGGTGTACGATCCTTTTTTTGTCCCGAATTAAAAGCTCCGACAAGCTACCGGTAGGATAGTTTCTGGTCAAACAATCCGGAATAGGTTGCACAGTTTGAATTTGAGGGCGAGAAAATCCGCCAGGCACCCGCAATTGAGTAGGGAGCACCAGACTGTGAGACATCATTGGGCGCTTGAACATGAGAACTGGAACGCGTGCAGATGGAGATTTTGCCTGTTCACTGAGTCCACATTTCGTCTGTATGTATGTTGTTCTAAAGTAGTCTTGCTTACTGCTGCCATTTCAGGCAGGTTAAGCGTATGTAGACACCTAACTTAATATATCATTACATATACAAAATAGCTTTTTTATTTCCCCTTATATATTTTTCTATGTATGCAAATTATCCACTTCAATTTTTGAGTAGTGTATATGGATCTTATTACCGAATACGGATAACTTTTGATTAATGTGGTCGTGTGATTTATTGCATTCTAGTATTTTTGTATGAAGAGGATTTTTGGTATATCAAAAATTCCTGTGAATTATCAGATTACAGTCAAGAAAATTGATACATTTGTGAGACTGCGCTAATTTTTTGTTTTTGTGCGTTTGTTCTAGAAAACAGCGTGCTATCGTTCCGCCCAAATGTCTGTACTTTTCGAATTTTTTGGCTGAAACGGCTATGTTGGAGTTATTGATTGAAAATCCAAGGTCAAAAGTAATCTTATCCGACCCTTCCATCCATAAACATTTCCGAACAGAAAGAACTAGACATTTATTCAAATGGACTTGCCATTTTACAAAATAACAATAAACACAAACTTAAGGAATATAATTAACAAATCATCTAAAAAAATCATATGAATTGGCAAAAAATTAATCAATTTACACTTTAAACTTGATTCCTTTCCAAGCACATTTTCATTGGAAATATAGATGACACCTGAAATTTTCAGGTTAGGTTTAAGGCCTAAATATCTCTACTTAGTTCGTTAATGAGTAAAATAGGTTCAATTGTTCCAGAATAATCCTAATTCGAATTATTTTCTTATTTTTCCCAATATTTTTGAAACTACTGAGCCAATCGATCTGAAATTTGTTATTTAGATGTATGATAATAATGGGCACGTTCGTGCAAAATTTCATGAGGATCATATAATTAAGAACATTCACAATAAAAATTCACACAAAGTAGCGTTAAGCGCTCTACCTGAATCACTCCTACGATTGGTTTTAAATTTATCATTAAGGTGCAAAATAACGACAAGAAGGCTACTGCAAACTTTCGTGAGGATCAGGGGTGATATGAACAAACTCTCAAATTAAAGACGGTTGACATTAAAGTCTGGTTTTTTTCACTTCTTTTCTTGGAAGAAGTTTTTTCTGTTTTTCACAAATTCCATAGAATCAGAGATACTATACTGGATACTGAAGCTAAGTATCGAGATCTAAAGAGTAGCCTAGAGCTTGTCGAATGGAATAAAGAGGTAAATCGAGATGATACACAAAGTGAAACATAATACCTTACTGCAGTACCTTTAATGCTTTTTTTCTGGATATGGTGCCAGAAAACAAACGGTTGATTTCGCAGGCAGACGAACCATGTTATACATTTATAAATAAACCTGAAAATTATCAAGTAAATACGAGAATTTCGTGAAACGGGTTAAACACTCGTTTTATTCCCCCATCAACTCCCTACCGTGGGTCTAAAAATACTATGGAATAGCTTGAATTTGCTACTGTTTTCCATGACGCTGATTCTGATTGGTGGAAAACGGTAAATATTAGAATATCGGCGTTTGTTGGTCTGCTGAGTTTCGAAAAAGAGCCTCTATGCAAGCGTGGGCGTTGGCTAAATGGTAGAAATCCACTATAATATGAATTGGTTCATATTGAGGGAGTGCAGCGAAAAACTTTTCAGTTCGTCTAGCAACCAGCTTGATTTGAACGTTAATTTTTGTACGTGAAGAGTCAAGAAAAAAATTCCACCATGGTACGTTAACAGCGTTTTTACTTGATCCAAAACGTAAACACAAATCAACTACTAAAAAAAAAATAATAGTTCTTATTATATTCAAGAATCAATAGAGTGAAGTGGAAATTAATTCAATTTGAGATTAAAGTTCATCAATATAATAAGTGTATTTTTACTTTTTTCTAGGATGAACTCCCTCCAGAACAAATTGCTGGTAAGTATTAAGTTCCACTAGTGAAACGTGAAACCAATCACATCGTAACTTGATATCCGGTGAAAATTCAATAAACACTTATAAGGAAAAAATTCTATACACATCAAATATGTGTATTTCATTATATTCTATTCTACTAAATACTTTAGTGTTTCCAGCAGTATTCTTCATGTTAATTTTGTTCATTACTCAAACAACCCTGAGTTTTAAAGAACACTTATTTTCAAATTTAAAATTTTTCCAGAATCGAGATATATTATGAACAATTTTCATTATCTTTTTTTTTGCGGAGATCTTCTCCTACTTCTGTAACCGATATTAACAATTAAATCTTTTAAAGAATCAGAAAATATTGAGTTACTTAATATTAATCTCCGTCCATTCTCGAAATTCATTACAAAAAAATATCCGTGAAAAAATTAATTTTTTGTCATATAGAAGTTTTGCAAGTTGAAATATTAAATTTTGTTCAATGTTCTTCTTTTCTTATCCAAAACTATTTGTTTTCATATTTTCTAATAGTTTTATCTTATAAAATGAAAAATTAAATTAATTGATTTGTCGACCAGTTTCATATGCGTTTACTGCTAATAAATATGAAATTTTATATAAAAAAATTTAAAAAAACTAGTAATTTATATCTTAATGTATCGTCCCAAAACAAAATTTTAATTAATTTTTTTTTAAAAAAGGAAAAAGTTTCTCTCAATTTCATAATTAAATCAAACTACAAAATTTATAGTACTTATTTTCTGCATAAATCCCAAATTGAATATTTTTTGCACAATAAAAAAAAACATTCTTAATATAATAAAATAAATTTAGCTGTATGTAGGAAATCTCATGAATAATTTCTAAATCTCATCATCATCTCTCTAATTCTCAATCATCTTGATGTGGTCGCGTATTCATCCATATTTTGCCTATTTTTCTCTCGATTTCTGCTTAATTCAACCTTTATGGCATAATACGTAACAAAACGGTGCGATTTATTCTCCTGTTATAACTTGAAGGACCACGCTCAAGTTACAGATGTTAAGTCATATGAATAATAGCACTACAAATATGAACAAATGAGTTTCAATTGGATTTCAATACCTGGATTCAATTCAAACTAGAAAATGGTTCAACTTCATACACATAAACGTACTGCATTCAAAACTTTCTTATAAACTACACCCGGTTGAATTTGATCTATTAGACGATAAATTCAGACATAATATTTTCATTATAAATCACAAAAAATTTATTTATCAATCGAAAAAACTGGAAAACTCAATAACAAAACGAAATAACACTAAACAAAAACCAATTTCAAACACTCCACATAAGAAATTAAAAATATCATGGAAACATTAATTGATCAAACCCAATTAACGTTAATTGATACAACGGAAATATTATTAACTGAAAGACAACATACAGAAACACAATATCATAAAGTAAAATCAAAAGAAAACAAAATTCGAAATGATAATTTATAAATGACTAAAGCCCATAAAAGAAATTCTGTTGTTACTGTATCCAAAGAAAAATATGACCAGAAAATGAAGAATTTTCTAGAGAAATAAACCCTCATTAAATTAAAAAAATATTCTAACTCAAAAATTCATCTAAAACTGAAAAGAATTCTCAAAGACGTTCAAATAATCCTCAAGAAGTATGATAAATTCAAAATTTTCAATATGTATCCTACCCCTCCTAAATTATATCTCCTTATTAAAATTCATGAAAACCATTCATCAATACGCCTCGTTTCATCATGTATCTATCACTAGCCCCCTAGCAAAATTAGCCTCTAAATTAAACAAAATTTTCAAAGTACAAACGCATTTCAAATCACTGTTTCCAATGAAAAACTCAAAAAAACCTAACAAATTTTAGACCTAACAGTATTCTAGTATCATTTGATGTCGTTCAAATGTTTCTGAGTATAACAGATGCCGAATGTATGAAAATAATTGAGAATATGCTATTTTTGTAAGCATAAATCCGGTCATAAAAAATGAAATTTTAACTCTTTTCGAACTTTGCGTGGAAAAAAACTTTCAATATAATAACTTTTATGGACAAAAAAATGGACCAGCAACAGGTTCAACATTTAGCCCGCTCCTCGCTGAAATCTTCATGTCCTTTCTTGAAAGAAAGTTTCTAAAATCCACAGACGTAAGGTAAATCATATTTTGGTATAGACAACATATTGATTTGCTTCTGTGGAGCATATTCAGAACTAAGAACACTGAAAAATCTTACCATAAGGTCAAATATACTATGGAGCTACTATCTCATAATAAAATACATTTTCAGGACATTTTCGAACCATCCGAACTCTCGTAGACTTTATGTGTATAGATCAACATACATAGATAATTTTCTATTCCCTTTAATAATATTGCATTAAAAAAGCAACTAAATACGATCAATAATAATCATTTCCAAACAAAAATTATGAATTCTATCGGAAACGAAAAGAAAGAACAAATCATTCTGAAATAAATATACCCCACTTCCAAAACAGAAAAAAACAACCAATTTGCAAAACTAACATATTTTGGACCAATTTTACAACTGATAACTCAGATATTTTCAAAAGCTAAGTTAAAATAGCTTTCATACCTTCATATAAAATTTACAATCGGTTTTTTAATGCTAAAGACAAAAACAACTGGCTTAATAATTTAGGAGTTTATTAAGCTGGAGAACTTTCAAAAAAAGATTCAAAGAATATCAAGCATCATTTAAGCATCGAAAAGAAAACTCAAACTTTGCGAAACAAATCATGTTTTCCCAAAATTAGATAAACTTAAAATACTACATCTGGAAGCGGAAGGCAAGAAACTAGATATCCTAGAATAAATAGTTTCACGAAAAGTATCACGATCGCGCAATAAAACGAGCAGACAGATCTTTGGTATTCCCCACTCTTTGAAGTTTTACACAAACCGAAGTATTCCATAAATATGTAAAACCTTTGTAACACAACTTATTATACACAGTTTTAAAAATATAGTAAAAAACTATGAACCTCGGGTCACTGTATACTCAAAAATAACAAGGTGGTATGAAACGAAGTAATATCTTATTTATTCCGTTGTTATCAATTATTTAACTAAAACTTCTAGCTCAAGTAACATAAGTGATTTCATAAATTTTAGGTATTGATTGAGTGCAATGAATACAATGATTTTCATGAATCTTTTTTTATAATCCAGAAATTTTTTAAGTATAAAAATTGTTGTTCTTCATTGAAAAAATAGATTGAATTTTACCTACAGTTGCATTAATATATCAAACGGAAAAATTTCAGGTATTCACGTATCCACATATTAATACCTCAAATATTTGCAGAATTTTCGTCCAATATCTCTTGGCAAATGCTCTATCTCTACCGCGAGTTGTATTTTTTCAAATAACGGTCATAAATTATTGAAATTAACTGTCAGAATAAAATATCAGATAAATGAAAAGGTGGGTGTGGATCTCTGTGGAATGAATATACTTTTGGAAAAGAAACTAGCAGCTGTTGCTCCATTCAACATCTATTTTGGTACTCAACAACGTGTAAACACGGCGTTATGCTATCGCATTACTGTTTACTCCCTCGCCATCAGAGATATACAGACTGTGGCTACAAAGAATTTGAAACAGCATTTTCATTATTGCTAACCTTCTGAAAATATCCAAAAAACATTTTTTAGTATTCATTCAACCAGTACTGTGAATTGTACACCCTTCATGAGCATATTCTTAAATTGTTTCAAGTCGTGAAACACCTTGTGAATTTTATAGTGAATTTATTTTTATTAATAAACCTGTGAAGACCATATAAAATATAGGTTTACTGTAATATTAAGAATTAAGTTTCGAAGTCATAAATGCAGTTATTTCTTTCGTATTTTAGGAAAGTTTATTATAAAGAATTTCCCTACTGCGTTTTTGTACATCAATGGTACTGTAACACACAGGATGGTTTACCCATCATATACATGGATGGGGAGAAGGCTGAAACTTTTAAATTCCCCACTTTAAAAAAATATAGTTAATTTTACTTTTTAAATGAAGAAGCATTTTCCCAAAAATTTTTAAAAGATAAAGAAAAATTATACACTTTTTTTCACAAAATTAAAAGAATCTCAAATGATCTTTCCAAATTTTAACAATTTGATCTATTCACAAGGGGATTGCTTCTTTAGAATTAATATTTCCAAAGGTTTTGAATTATCCTTTCCTATCATTAACCTAATGTTGTATATATAATATTGTATGTACATAGTATATTCCAAAATATTCAATTTATTTTTTTTTTCTAACTATTAGATCTTACGATTGTCACAATTCACTACATTCTACTCATAATTCCTTGATCTAATTCCTTACTCGAAAAGATATCAAATCACATACTTACTTGATTGAACTCTCTTGGAAAGAACTAGGGGTTCGTTGAGGAGATGGATAGAGCAAAAAATAACAAGTTTAAACGAGATATCACATATAACGAAATGAAATGGTGTCAATCGATAGAATTTTGAATTATCCCAATTTTTCACAATCTTTAGAAAAAGGAATTAATGTGAAAAGATATGCTAAACTCAAATCATAGTTAATATTTGAATCGATCTTTGAAAGAATGCAAAGGATACAGTAAATGAATGAATAATCTTTGATCAAATTTCATAACGTATTCGTTATTAAAGCCAAAATCAAAGCCTAAACGAATAACAATAAGAAATATGATGGAAAAAGTCTTCAAGACAAAGTCATTCCAAATTTTTCAGGTATGGAACACCTGGATCCGTACCTTACTGACTTTTTAGCAAACCAAATGGATCTCGTGGAAAGTATTCATAACTAAAACAAGTTGTAGGAATTACTATGTTTTACTACCAATAAATTGATATTTTACACATTTAATTATGATTCGAGTTTCGGGAATTAACTATCCCATCTTCAGTCAAATCTTCATGTCTGAAGATGGGATAGTTAATTCCCGAAACTCGAGCCACAATATGTAAAATATCAATTTATTGGTAGTAAAACATAGTAATTCCTACAACTTATTTTAATTATGATCCACTACCAAATAGTTACGGCTGAAACAATTCAGTATCTGAAAGTATTCATTATTTCAATCTATCACTAATAGATTTTGTCCATCTACGAATTAAATTTCTCATTTTTAACTTAAAAAAGACGCGCCAAATTTCCAGTCTGTCAAGTTTTTTTTGCATTTTGTCACTGATATATAGAATAACGAATTAAATATGTAAAAAATTACAGTCCTCCGTAAGGCCTTCGAAGCTTTCGACAACCAAAAATCTGGCAGCATCCCCTGTGACATGGTTGCTGACATTCTCCGTCTTATGGGTCAACCCTTTGACAAGAAAATCCTAGAGGAACTCATTGAAGAAGTAGATGCTGACAGTAAGTAAAAATAAAAATGGGCCATCTAGTGTTTGCATTTTGAAATAGTGGTTATTTCGAGTCAGGCAACACTTCTGTCATTCGTGTTTTGACGGCAAGTTAGTTAATATTTGACATTAAAAAAATGGGTCAATTTATGCTTGAACAAAACTGGTAAATATTAAAAACTTGTTAGAAATTTACGTGAAAAATTCAATACAAATGAAATATTGTGCGCATTTGTGTAAAAATAAATTATAATTATTATATACAGAATAAATAAAGAGTATATTCCTTGGAATGTTATTATTTTTAAATATTAAACAGAATAATTCTGTGAGTCTCTAGAAAATTTAATTTAAAAAAGGTTTTTTAAATTGTAAATCAGAATGTCCTAGAAAGACCGTTTCTAATTAAATACACATAAAGATTTCTCAAACAACACACAACTCTAGAAAGGAATAAAAACAGTGTTTCTAAGACATTTTAAATTAATTAAAAATTTTTTTTGAATAAATTAAATTAAATTTAATTTTACATTTTTTAAAATAAAATTTGTAGAGGTTCAGCAGAATTTATGTATTTAATATTTGAAACCAAATTGAAAATACGGGTAAAAATTTCAAATGCTATGGCTGTTGAATGTACTTAATCTTTCTTAAAAAGGGGATAAAAAGACATGTTTGAATTTTATGTGGAGCATTTTTTGGTGATGAAATTTGTTATTTATGAATATCGAAATAGGCTGTTGTCTTGGATATGATCACGGTCAATTTTATATTTTCTTTTGATTCTTTACTGGTTGACTGTCGAACATACGTGTTGATAATTATCTATGTCTATAAATTGAAACAGTTTCTAAAAAATATTATTCAATTTAATTTCTAAAATTTTTTTATTTTTTTCATATCAATTCAATTGAAAAATATTAAACAAATAAATGAAAATGATACGCAGTTAAAACAGAGAAAAGTGTTATAGATTGAATTTGAAACAAGAAAATATTACAAATAATTGCCATATTATTGAGATAAGTTTTGTAATAGAAATTGTCAAAACAAATTATAGTGTGTTTTTCACATTTCAGTCAGTAAGGTATCTCTGACCTTTCAGTCACATGAGAAAAGTCGTAAAACAAACAGTTTTTGTTTTGAATGAAAACTTATTGATTTTTAATATTTTCTGGATTTAGATTCCTTCCATAATAATTGTTTCTGTTTCAGTATATATTCCAATAACATTTCATGTTTATTCATTTGTTCAATGTTTTCCAAAATTTGAATATCAAAATTCATAATAATTACTTTTGTCAACAATTCACTCAAATTCCCATGCCTGATTCACAAAGTTAAAAAACTCATTAAGCCATAATGCTGTTTGTTATTTTGTAGTTCGAAAAAAATAAGCTTTAATTGCCTTTTGATTAGTATTTTTAAATAAAAAGTATTCTGTATTTCTTAAAAATACACACTGAACTTCAACGTTGGGAGATTATATTTGGATTTGATAAAATTTCTGAAAAAATTAAAAAATTTTAATTGTTCTGATAGGTCATGATATCAGCACCTGGTTTAGTGCTATTTACTAAAATATATGTCAAGGAAGTAACCTAAAATAATACCCTGCTAATTTTATTGGATTTTCATTTGTTATTTCGACTCGAAAAACTTAACGAGTCATAGTAAACAACAAAAGAGCCAAGTGTGATTCAGTGGATCTACCTGTGTTTATCACATAAATCATATCTGACTGGATTTTGGCAAAAATCCAATAGATTTTACGGTTGGTTTACATCGTTGATCGAGTTGAGAAGATTCAATGGAAATTTAACATAATTATGAATAATTATAAAAGTGTCCATTAGTTTGACACCTTTTCACAACTGTAAATATCACTGAGGGATTGGAAGAAATCCGAAATAATTAAGTTGCCAAAACCTAGGGATTTAAATGAAGTGTGAAATTTATTTGAGGAATAAACTTGGAAAAATAATTAACACTCTTACTGATACTCGTAGCTATGTATACATAAATTTGATACTAATGAGCAATTTGTTTTGTGAACTATTAATCTTTTGTTTGTTAGTTACTACATCTCTTGTTTGAGTTCATATCGGAATTGATCTGACTTGTTTAGTTTATTAATTGGGTAATTAACTAGTAAGCCAACAGATCTACCTAAGCATCACATCTGTATTGTTGAATACAGAATACACTCATGTGTTTTTAAAATTCGATTTTAATTTTTTCACTTTATATACCTTTATTTATTTGAGAAAACAATTAATACAGTATTCACGATACTCTAGTATAGATCAATTCAATATTAATTGACAATTCGATTTTTTCATAATTTATCCGTTACTACATTTTTCCTATGAATTTATATTACAACTGATCCTTTAGTTCAACAACCAAGTGGTGAGCCATAAAAATTTTGCATTTTTCATCGGTTATAAATAAAAAACTAATCACTATTGTTTCAAAATTCAATACAGGGCCATTTTATTTACTACTCTGTCAAGAAAGTACCGGGAATTTTCAATTAAAACAACATTTTTACATTTAATCGTCAAAATTTATTGGGTCGCCTTCAAAATAGGCTCCATTTGCTCCAATACATCTATACCAATGGCACTTCCAATTATCGAAACATTTTTTATAGGCGCTTTCCGGGATGGACTTTAGCTCTCGCGCCGAATTTTGTTTTATGGCTTCAATCGACTCAAAACGGGTGCCACGAAGGGGAAATTTTAGTTTTGGGAAGAGAAAAAAGTCGCAGGGAGCCAAATCCGGCGAATACGGTGGTTGCTGAAGCACGTTTGTTGAGTTTTTGGCGAGAAAGTCAGTCACAATCGTAGCTCGGTGAGAAGGCGCGTTATCGTCATGCAAAATCCATGAGTTGTTCGCTCACAAATTTGGCCGCTTCTTACGCATACGCTCACGCAAACGTTTCATAACGCCTAGGTAATACTCCTTGTTTACCGTCTGACCCTCTGGAACGAATTCGTAGTGCACCACGCCACGGATATCGAAGAAAACAATGAGCATCACCTTCATTTTCGAGCGGCTTTGGCGTGGTTTTTTCGGTTTCGGCTCATTTTTTGCCACCCATTCCGATGATTGCTGCTGGCTTGTTTGCATATCGTACTCGTAGACCCAGGTCTCATCACCAGTTATAATGCGTTCCATGAATGTAGAATCGGAATTACAGCGATCCAGCATGTCTGAAGCAACCTGTTCGCGATGACGTTTTTGAAGAAAATTCAGGTCTTTCGGTATGAGTCGTGCGGCCACCTTTCTCATGCCCAAAATATCAATCAAAATCGTACTTGCGGACTCGTGGGATATCTTAAGATCATGTGCTATCTCTCTCAAGCTGGTACGACGGTTTTCCAGCACCCTTTCCTTAATTTTATCGACGTTATCTTCGATCGAAGCCGTCGATGGGCGACCACTTCACGACCGTCCTTGAAGGCTCTGTACCACTGATATGCACGAGTTTTCGATAGAGCATTATCACCAAAGGCCTTTTGCAACATTTTCAATGCATCGGCACACGAAAATTCATTTGCAACACAAAACTTTAAACAAATTCTTTGCTCAACGTAATCACCCATAGTAAAAATCGGCACGCACTCTGACATCGACTGACTTAATCAGCTGTTGCAAACAGACTAGTTGACAGATCCCGCTCAAGCTTGGCACAGTAATTAAGGACAGTGGTACCAACCTAGGAAAAAAAAATTTACCTGCCTCATTGCCCCGCCAGATTTAAATCGATAATTCCCGGTACTTTCTTGACAGAATGTATACAATCTCAAAGTAATTAAGATGGTATTTCTGTGTAGGCTAATGCTCTTTTATTTTTAATGATTTATATGGGTGATTTTTGGTAAAATGGTTTATTTAATGGGTTCTACTTTCTGTTAAAAATTTAAAATTACTTTGTATGTAACACATGTGAAATTTGATTAAAATTGTGATCATCTGCCAAAAAATAATGACCATTTAATGCTATATGTAGTTTTTGTAACGAAGAAGACTCATTTTACTATAATATAATCATCAACTATAGTGCAGAGTTTGATATTTGTCTTACTCTTTCAGAATCTGGAAGATTGGAATTCGAGGAATTCGTTACTTTGGCCGCCAAATTCATCGTTGAAGAAGACGATGAAGCCATGCAAAAGGAACTTAAGGAAGCGTTCAGGTTGTACGACAAAGAAGGTAAGAAAACTCATAGCTTAAAATCGCATTCGAAGCTCAATTTCGTTTTTTTTTCAGGAAACGGATACATCCCAACAACGTGTCTGAAAGAAATTTTGAGGGAACTTGATGATCAACTTACTGACAGGGAATTGCAATTGATGATTGAAGAAATCGATACTGACGGATCAGGAACTGTTGATTTTGATGGTAATTATCTATTCAGTTGTAATGAAAACCCACTTGAAATAAACCCCGAGTAAAAATAATTATTAATATAAATATTTTAAAAAATTTTTAAACAATTTTAAAAAAGATTAGCCTTCTACATATTTAATTCCAAAAGATTATATTCAATGATTATAACTTCTGAAAATAAATTAAAATAATGTCGTATAAGTACCACTTATATCATGACATAAAATAAACATTCATTATAAGACATCCGAATGGTATAACAAAATCCAATAAATAAAAATTATTAACTAAAATCCTATAAATTAAACATTTTGAATAGACAAAATTTTGTTTCTGCTTATCAATCTTATGAAAACCAATATCTTTCAAGAATATCCAACATAATCTTAAGAATTTTATCACAAAACTATCTTACTTAGACTATTCAATATTATTGGATATCTAACCAAGGTACTTTATATAAAAACTCAAGATATGCAAAACATTACTGAAAAACAAGTTTTAAAATCGACTTTGCTCATCAGTATTCAAATATTCATATTCAATAAATATAACATCAATTAATAATATATATTCGAACTCACCCTTCACTCTCCAGAAAAAGTTCTACTTAAATGAGAACTTTAAATAGGTATTCACTACACACAGAAATATCTCTGTGGTTTAACCTGATCTAGAAGATTGAAAGACAAATTTAACGGCCTCTGCTATAGCACAAGGACTATCTGTATAAAGAATGTTTGAGGAAACCAAATAATTATATATTATGAATAAAATAACATAAATAGAGGTCAATTCTTGGTAGAAGGTATATAAAATAATATGTCATGATATAAGTGGTACTTGTACGACATTATTTTAATTTATTTTCAGAAGTTATAATCATTGAATATAATCTTTTGGAATTAAATATGTAGAAGGCTAATCTTTTTTAAAATTGTTTAAAAAATTTTAAAAATATTTATATTATTTTATATACCTTCTACCAAGAATTGACCTCTATTTATGTTATTTTATTCATAATATATAATTATTTGGTTTCCTCAAACATTCTTTATACAGATAGTCCTTGTGCTATAGCAGAGGCCGTTAAATTTGTCTTTCAATCTTCTAGATCAGGTTAAACCACAGAGATATTTCTGTGTGTAGTGAATACCTATTTAAAGTTCTCATTTAAGTAGAACTTTTTCTGGAGAGTGAAGGGTGAGTTCGAATATATATTATTAATTGATGTTATATTTATTTAATATGAATATTTGAATACTGATGAGCAAAGTCGATTTTAAAACTTGTTTTTCAGTAATGTTTTGCATATCTTGAGTTTTTATATAAAGTACTTTGGTTAGATATCCAATAATATTGAATTGTCTAAGTAAGATAGTTTTGTGATGAAATTCTTAAGATTATGTTGGATATTCTTGAAAGATATTGGTTTTCATAAGATTGATAAGCAGAAACAAAATTTTGTCTATTCAAAATGTTTAATTTATAGGATTTTAGTTAATAATTTTTATTTATTGGATTTTGTTATACCATTCGGATGTCTTATAATGAATGTTTATTTTATGTCATGATATAAGTGGTACTTATACGACATTATTTTAATTTATTTTCAGAAGTTATAATCATTGAATATAATCTTTTGGAATTAAATATGTAGAAGGCTAATCTTTTTTAAAATTGTTTAAAAATTTTTTTAAATATTTATATTATTTTATATACCTTCTACCAAGAATTGACCTCTATTTATGTTAAAATAATTATTTCTGGAAAAATAATAACACAGGGGAATTATTCATAAAACAACCACAAACAGGAGTATATTTTATTTTTTTGATATTTAACAACGATATATTAATGTTATAATATTGAATATATTTATATTTTCAGAATTCATGGAAATGATGACAGGAGAAGTTTAAAGCAGCCACTCTTACGTATATTAATCAGTACCTTGAATCTTGTTAAGTTTCAAATAACCAAATTATATTTATGTACGTTAAATATTTATATCTTATTTATTTATGAAAATAAAGAATTCAATATAGTGTTCTGTCAATTCTAGGTAAAAAACAATAGTGAGCCATTAAAGCTGTAATGGACTATTTAATAATCATTAAGATTACCGAAGCAGATCTTTGAAAAAAGGATTAAGATACAAAGATAATATTATAATTTGTACTTTGATTTCATAAGAGAGTCTAAACTGAGTTAATATAGAGATCAAATAGATCACACTATTTCATCCAGAATAATTCAGTTCTGATGTTTTCAAATTTGAAAAGTTTTATTATCTATCCAGTATAAAAGCACTGACCTTATTTTTATTTCATATCTTACTGGAATACAAGATGGAATGTTAGATATTACATATGGTATCCATCGTAATTATAACACTAAATACAGTAGAGTTACAATAATGTGAAGACAAAAAATTTAATAATTTATTTCAATAGTGCATTTTCGGGGTAGGAAATTGGGATTTTTTTGTCAGAATTCATAAATTCAAGCTGGCGAGGCGTTTTGTGATCATGGTTCGATAAGATTCAGAACTGGTATGTGGGGTTTCTCGGGGTCGGAGCTTATGAATTTTTTGTTAAAATTTTCAAATTAAAGATGGCGGACGAGATTTGTGATTATGGTCCGATTCTTACGCTTCAGTTGCGGCACAATAGACCTTAAGATCGCGGTATGATTTTGATGTACTAAGATGTGAAATGTGTCACAAGTTGGCTTGTGAAAAAAACAATGATACAAGAGTACTAAATGGCAAAGGGGTGTTTTACCAAATTTATTAAAAGATTATTAAGCATGGAGCACATATTTAATGTAGATGAAATGGGTTTACTTTTTAAATGTCTTCAGATAACACCTTGACTTTTTAATACCATGGAGGAAAGCACAGTAAACAGAGAGTTACATTTTATATTGATGCTTGGTGCAAACCTGGATGGATCAGAAAAACTTAAATTGCTCCTAATAGGCTTTGCTGCTTTCGAAATGTTAAATGATTGCTTATTGACTATTAAGCAAATAAAAAGGTGAAACGACCAGAGTATTCTTTAAATAATGGCCATTAAAATTAGATAAAGTTTGGAAGCACTAGAACAAGCATCATTTTGTTCATTGACAACTGCTTGGCACATCCTAAAGAGCTTCAATTAAGACTTAAAATTCATAAACCTTGCTTTTTCCCTCCAAATATGACATGAAAACGAATGTTCTTTGTCAGATTATGATTCGAGTTATCGAAGTTCGATGAAAATAACTGAGGTTAGAATCGAATTTAGAAAGGAATTCAATATTAAAAATTTCATTTTCACATAAATTTTGAGTAACTCTACTAGATAAGATAATCAGAATATTTTACTTTTCACACACATATGTTTGAATATTTCAACATTTATATAATATTTATAAGACCATTTGCAACATAATAATTTATTTCAATCAATATTAATGGGCGTCTTCTAAGATGAAGATGTTTTTAAAATGAGATCAAAGCCAAAAAATTGATCTATTTCACAAAAAATTTCTCATTCAAAAGTTCCAGTAAAGAATGTAATACAGTTATACATTCATTGGAAAATGATAATATTTCAATAATTATGTGAACAGAGGACCTATGAAAAGTTTTAAGGAATCCTAAGAACGTGTGTGAAGACCAATAACAACCAAAACGGCTGAAGATAGGGAAGAAATTTAGGAATGTTGTCGAAGGGCCCTTTAAGCACTCAAAATTTATCTTTACTAATATCAAAATGAACAAGTGTTTTAACCAAATGATCATCCCTCAATGAATGTTTTCTGTTTGTAAAATGCAACCTAATAAAAAATTCACAAATACAAAAATTGAGAAATCAAATTTAAGTTCAACCCACATTACGGATTATCTGCTTTGGTGCAATGTCTGCTATAATGCTTTCAGATCGTATAAATTACTCTAGATCAGATAAGAATGGATCAAAATTTAAATTCTGATATTTTGCAATTCTTATGATATAATTCACTTTCCTGAATTAAACCTATTGTTAAAATAAGCCTAACTCTCAAAGACACCCTATATACAAATTTGCATTTTATCACATCACTCAAGTAAAAATGAGATTGAAGTAATTTGAAGATTAGAGGGTGCACTTTGAAGAAATTTCAATTAAATAAGGTTAAATTTCTTTGTTATTACATGAACAATGAGAATACTTGCTTTGCAGAAACAAAGACGAAAATTCAAAATCGTAAATTTAAGCCACCATAAATTAACTATTTTTCAATATATGCGCTACCAATAATTAATTCTTACTTTAAAATTAATGATTTTGAATTACGTCCTTATTTCTTCGAATTCTTTTAATGTAAGACTAAGCCTCAAGAGAATTAAGCAGCAACTATATGAGGCTGAAAACCTGTCTAATATTATCATGATTATAGCAAATATTAAATTTGTAAAAGAGAATAAAACTACTATGCTAATATATGAGAGATGATAATCAAAATTGATCATCATTTTATCTGAATATATTAATAAAAAAATAGATTTTGAATCAGGGAAAATATAGTAATAAAATAAAACTATAAAATTCAAAAATATGCTTAAAGCTAATATGACTGATCAGAGATGGTAACATAAGTTAACAGATAACTGAACTTAGGAATTTACTTAAAGTATTGAGGGAATTCGTTTGAAATTTCTCTGACCAATTTTTGATCTTTGGCACTAACTCTACCCTCTTCACAAAATATTCTCGTAAAACATTTGGAAATCTCGTCAATCCTGTGCTTATGCTCCTCATAATTTGTATTTTTCATAACCAATCTGCATAATTGTAAATACTGCGTCCTCCGCTGTGGAATGGAAAAATATTTTCAGGAAAATTTTTTTTTTGTATTATAACGAGATATTTATTACGTATTTTTTCTTTTGTAGATGGCGCTGTGTGAACCGTTTAAAAAGGATGGATGATATTTGTATACAAGTACCAAGCAACCCCACCTTAGGTGGTGTTGTACCAAGCCACTATAACTTTGTACCAATGCCATCGTTTTTCGGATTTTGAGATGAAAAATTGTCTTAAACAATCACATTGATCTCAGTTGAAAATTTCGTTGTCAAATTCAAATCTATTTCTTCAGAAGATAGAAAATTATATTGTATATGATAACTTTCAAAAGAAACAACTTCCGAGACTTTAAATTACAGGAAAGATTTTAAGCTAATATAAAAAGATCAGTGTTGTGGATGCTCAGTTTAGCATGATGTTTCTCTCTCTTTTTTTTTAATGTCATACTTTACATTTGGGATTTGTAAATCTTCGTGTAGGGTTTGATTAGAGACGTACCCTGGAGTGTGCTATAATTTGATGTATTTTTGATTGGCTTCTAGGGATTATTGATATATTTGATTTGCTTGTACATACCCAGAGCTTGACACCATATACTGATAGAGGCTTTATCACTGTCTTATAATTGAGTATCTTGTTCTCCAGTGTTAATTTAGATTTCCTATCTATAAGCCAATTTAGTTTTAGAGTTTTTAAGTCTATTTGCTTTCTTTTTTTGATTATGTGTTTCTTCCACGTGTGTTTGCTATCCAAATGCATCCCCAAATATTTTGTACTTGAGCCCTCTGGCATTTGTACATTATTCTAATATAACCGTGGACACCTACCTCTCCATAGGGTGAAATTCATTTACACAGATTTAGATTCAATTATTTGGATTTTCCATTTGTGGGGCATTTTTATATTTTGTCCAAATGTTTGGTGAATTTATTGGTGGCATTTTGTGAATCTTCATCAATAGCTGGAATGCCTATATACTACTCTGTCAAGAAAGTACCGGGAATTTTCGATTAAAACAACATTTTTACATTTAATCGTCAAATTTATTGGGTCGCCTTCAAAATAGGCTCCATTTGCTCCAATACATCTATGCCAACGGCACTTCCAATTATCGAAACATTTTTTATAGGCGCTTTCCGGGATGGACTTTAGCTCTCGCGCCGAATTTTGTTTTATGGCTTCAATCGACTCAAAACGGGTGCCACGAAGGGGCAATTTTAGTTTTGGGAAGAGGAAAAAGTCGCAGGGAGCCAAATCCGGCGAATACGGTGGTTGCTGAAGCACGTTTGTTGGGTTTTTGGCGAGAAAGTCAGTCACAATCGTAGCTCGGTGAGAAGGCGCGTTATCGTCATGCAAAATCCATGAGTTGTTCGCCCACAAATTTGGCCGCTTCTTACGGATACGCTCACGCAAACGTTTCATAACGCCTAGGTAATACTCCTTGTTTACCGTCTGACCCTCTGGAACGAATTCGTAGTGCACCACGCCACGGATATCGAAGAAAACAATGAGCATCATCTTCATTTTCGAGCGGCTTTGGCGTGGTTTTTTTGGTTTCGGCTCATTTTTTGCCACCCATTCCGATGATTGCTGGCTTGTTTGCATATCGTACTCGTAGACCCAGGTCTCATCACCAGTTATAATGCGTTCCATGAATGTAGAATCGGAATTACAGCGATCCAGCATGTCTGAAGCAACCTGTTCGCGATGACGTTTTTGAAGAAAATTCAGGTCTTTCGGTACGAGTCGTGCGGCCACCTTTCTCATGCCCAAAATATCAATCAAAATCGTACGTGCGGACTCATGGGATATCTTAAGATCATGTGCTATCTCTCTCAAGCTGGTACGACGGTTTTCCAGCACCCTTTCCTTAATTTTATCGACGTTATCTTCGATCGAAGCCGTCGATGGGCGACCACTTCACGACCGTCCTTGAAGGCTCTGTACCACTGATATGCACGAGTTTTCGATAGAGCAAACTTTAAACAAATTTTTTGCTCAACGTAATCACCCATAGTAAAAATCGGCACGCACTCTGACATCGACTGACTTAATCAGCTGTTGCAAACACACTAGTTGACAGATCCCGCTCAAGCTTGGCATAGTAATTAAGGACAGTGGCACCAACCTAGGAAAAAAAATTTTTACCTGCCTCATTGCCCCGCCAGATTTAAATCGATAATTCCCGGTACTTTCTCGACAGAATGTATATAGCACGTACAGCAGTAGTCCAATGGTGCTTCACTGAGGAACTCCTGATCGTATTGGGAGGTACTTTGATTGCTTACCAGCAACTCACATTCTTAATCGCCTGGGAAATGCATATGTGGCAGAAAAAAAGAAATGCATAATGTTGCATTTTTGTCATATAGATATTATTTGGAATAAAAGTTTGTTTTCAATGATTTTCTCATATTCCTGATGTCATTGTATAATTCAAAATAATTTTCAAACGATAAAATAAAAAATCGTGGACTTAAGAAAAATTTGCAGACGCCATTTGAATGTGCAAAGATCTTTATACCGGCTGTCCCTAGATTTGAGGTACAAACGAGGGGTGAATACTTGGACAATATCAAGAATAAATGTTTCATAAACATGAGACCTCAATCACTTCGTTTTTCAAGATAAAAGGTTTTAAAATTTGAATTTTTTCATCTTTCCTCATAGCATCTGTATTTCTTAAGATACTCTGTTGAACCTATATACAAGGTTCAAGTTATATGATATGTCGATTGTCTATGAAAATCTACAGGGTGATATTTTTTCCTTATTTTTACCTCCAAAGCTTTTTTTTGTGATACCGTTTTCGAAAAAAAAAAGTTAAACAATTACCTCTAAGTCGTTACGAAAATCAAAATTCTTAATTTCATCTCAGTAATCACCCCTCTTTTGTACACACACGCTGTATATCAAGTAGGCAAATGTTATCTATTTCCATAAAAACTTATGATATGACTGGGGTTTTCCATGTTTTGCAAATAATTAAAACCATATTACATATTATTGCATTAACACTGTTAGAAAATGAAATATATAATTCATGAAATTTAGTTACTTACCTCATCCTCCGGAGACAAATCTGAAATATTCCTGACCACAATATCAACTAGAACTTTGATATCATTTGTATAAAACAAATTTGCAGTATTTTCATTATTGAATAAATCAATAAACAATTTCAGCAGTGAGTGGGGTGGAGCCGGAGTATGATCGAAAATTCTTATTGGATCTTCTACAAAAAAGCAAATAATAATAAACAAAAAGATAATTTATATTCAATGATAACTACAATACCTTCTCTATTGAGCAGTAATAATAATTTTTCCGTGAAAAATTTGGCTATATTCCTTTCAGATAAAGCATGCATCACTGGATTATCCCCACAATCTTGGAACTGCAAGTTGAAAGATATCACGAAATTCAAAAATAGGTCGGGTATTTGATCGTCTACGTCTGTGTCAGGCGGATTTTCAATATTATCCAGTATAAAATTGAGGAACTGAACTCCGAGCAAATCTACAAGGCTTAATTATTTGGCACACAACTTAAATTTTTTAGTGATATCACTCACCAAGATGTGTGACTGGCATTGGAAGGCCCATCGAGAATATCATAGTAAGAAGAAGACATGAATAATTCAATTTCGGAATATTTCTAGAGTTCATAACCATATCTCTGAAAATTAATTTGGTGAATTATTGCAATTTATATCTGCGTGAAACCCGGTTTGATTTACAGGTTATAAGAGTTATTCTTGTCACCTGTATCTAAACCTGTTGTCTGAAGATGAAGAAATACTTTGAAACTACAGTCACAAAAATTTGTAAAGGTCTCAGTTGTTTTGGAAATAAATTATATTAATTTCTAAAAACTTGTTTTAATTATGATCATTTGCCGAATAATAACGGCTGATACAGTTTAATATAAAAAAATTGTATTTTTTTATTCAGCTGATATACATAATTTGAGTTGCCGCACGGCTTTAAACAGGCTCGGTATGTATAACGGAGTCACTCTGGTTTGGATACCGAGCCACTCAAACTATTTGGGTAACATTCGAAGTTGTTCCTTGGAACAGCTTCGTACAAAAAGATGGCGAACCTAGCACTAGGTCTGGATAGGGCCAAACTAAGAACACTTGTCGGAATTATGACAGGTCACTGCAGACTGAAAGCGCATTTGCACAAAATCGGTCTGGCTGAAGACGATGAATGCAGGCTGTGTCTTGAGGACACTGAAACAGCCATGCACATCGTCTCAGAGCGCCCAGCGGTGAGTCGCATCAGATTCGAGGCCAGGCTTTCATAGCCCACTGCGAACTGAAAAAATTACCCCCGAATAAGATTATCAGTTTTATCCAAAAACTGGATCTCGTCGGGGAGATATAAATTAGGGATGAACCACAATAGTCTGTGTGGACGCAGTGGTAGGGTGGACAGACGCCTGCTCACCATAAATAACATAACATACATAGTTTCAACTTCTTGAATTTTCAAAAATATTTTATTCCATAGATAGTGAATGATAATTTGAAGATTCTTCAAAATTCGAATCTGCTTTACTAAATAAATAAAACAAAGTCTCCTGACAACGTCAAAAATAAGATTTCTTCATCTTTAATCTGAATTCCTATTTACAAGGATCCGATTTAATTCTCAAAGAATGCATGGACAGTGCATGATTTTTTTTTAAATTTTGATATCAACTCTTTTTTCTGGTAGCATGTAAATATGGTGTAAATTTATTACCTTGCGAGTTCTCCAGGTAAAACAGAATTCAACATTATATCGACTACTGTCTTATCAAGGCTACACAATACCCCAAATGCTTGTAGAAGAAGCTGCCTAATGGACCATCGAATTTCCATTTGGTAATATTGGATCAGAGTGGTGATGCAATGGTAGTGATCATAAGAAATAACATGTCTTGAAATACTGGCATCGGCATTTGACTATAAGAAATTCATCATCATCAGTTATCTTTTATAATAGTAATAATAGTACATGCCAAAGTTTACAAAAGTAGAACAAAGACTTATTTTTTTTTTATTTACTGATTTTATGCAAAATAGTCTCCTTGAGACTCAGTAAAGCTATTTTCACTATTAAGAAGCATATCAAATCAGTGTTTTCAGTTGTCGGAAGCATTATTGGTGTAAGACTTTTGGATTGCCTTCATGTCAGGATGTGCAATTTTCCAAATAGGTAGAAATCACAATGTGTTAAATCAGGCAAATATGACAAGTAGTTGATGGTAAAAATGCGATTTTCAGTCGAAAGGCAATCACAACTTTGGTCAAATCTGGCATCAGTCAAGAGAAAGAGAGAAAAAAGATGTTTATTGCATTACATTCTTTATATACATAGTATTCTTCTTGAAAAAGAGTGTACATAATTTTTGAGAAAAAAAATTAAAGTGTGAGTAGATGGTGCTATCTATCGCCTCCACCTGGAAGGCTCAAGATCTGAAGTCTATTCTGAATCGGTTCTATCTTCATTTTTTAATTTCATTCAATAATTTCATTTAATAAAGAAGGTCATTCGGTGGGTTGTGAAGTGGATTTATTGGATGGTGTATGTTACTTAATGTATTACTACTACTGCGTTCTGCTACTTTGATATTATTAAGGGTGGATCTTCTACAGTTATTATATATTAGATGTCCATATTGTAATATCGGTCTGCAAATAGTTTTGTAGATTCTTGAAGCTGTTGTGTGGTTTACGCCGCGACTTTTGTAGATGAGGGATCGAAAGTGTCTAGATCTTCTCTCTTTTTATTAGTGGAATGTTTTTAAAAACTGGTCTTATTATCCACTGTGATACCTGAGTATTTAGTGTGTTTGACTGGTTTTTTATTATGTTTGCAGCATTCTAATGATAATCTTTGCAGATTCTTGCTGTGTGTTCTGAGCGCGCTGTGTCATCAGAGTATTGGAGGATGTAACTTTTCAGTTCTTCTGTTACCTTGTGGATATGGTGTATGTAAATATTATATAGAAATTATGACAATGGAGAGCCTTTGTTTCAAAGAGCTTCACGGGCGAACAACTTTTGTTGGATTTGGCTTGTCTTGAAAGACCCATATAGTCAACTGTTGTTTAGTAGTTTATATATATATGTATATATATATATATATATATACATATATATATATATATATATATCTCAATCTAGTTGTTTGTAAGTATTTGAAAAACTGACTATGTAAACAAAAAACGTGATGTGAGCAACTCACGATAATAAATAAAAATCAATATATATATATATATATATATATATATATATATATATATATATATATATATATATAAATCTATCAGTTTTTCAAATACTTACAAACAACTAGATTGAGATTTGGTAGCATACAGTATTTAAATGGATTCTGGCATTCTGGACTATTGTATAAGATAAAGAAATGTCTGCCATTATACTGCTACAAGTTGATGAGATCTTATCTTACTGGAAGGAGATTCAGAGTATGGGTGAATGATAAAGTGTCTGATTTTTATCCTATTCAGTCCGGTGTTCCCCAAGGAAGCGTTATGGGACCGTTTTTGTATACGCTGTATACGGCAGATATGCCCACAAATGCGAATACGATAATGGGAACTTTTGCAGATGATGCTGCAATTCTTGCAAGCCATGAAGATCCCAAAGAGGCATCTAATAGATTGCAAATTCATCTTGATGAAATAAAAGAATGGCTGCATAAGTGGAAGAAAAAAGTTAATGAAACCAAGTCAGTTCAAGTAAATTATACTCTTCGAAGAGACCAGTGTCCACCCATCTTTATAAACAATATAAAGATACCAAATTCCCCAACTGTTAAATATTTGGGAGTGCATTTAGATAGCAGATTAACCTGGAAGGAGCATATTATTAAAAAAAGGAAGCAAATAGACCTTAGAACTAAAGAAATGAATTGGCTTATAGGTAGAAAATCGAAACTCTCATTAGGAAACAAGCTACTGATATATAAAACGGTCATAAAGCCCATATGGACATACGGAATTGAACTTTGGGGATGTACAAGTAAGTCCAATGTAACTCTAGTCCAGAGATGCCAATCGAAAATACTGAGATTGCTAACAAATGCTCCATGGTATGTATCAAATCAAACCCTGCATGAAGATTTGAAAATACCTTATGTGAAGGATGTCATCAAGGAACAGAGCCAAAAACATCACACCAAGTTAGATGGTCATATAAACGACTTACTACAACCGTTGCTTCAACCTCAAGACATGAGAAGACTCAAAAGGACCTGGCCAGCTGATATGAAGTAGATTTAAAATGGTCTTTTCACTGGAGAAGACCATATCAAATCATTTGAGAGCTCATAGAATTGTTGTATTCTGATTGCTAATGAATAAATGATAATAATAATAAAAAAAAAAGTTCTGTCATCTATTTAAGGCTCTGGCTGAGTTCATATCTCTATTTATCCTTATTTAAATATATTAATATTTACAGATATATTTGGTCAGCCTTCTACATACTTAATTTCAAAAAATTATATTTAATATTATCACTTCAGCAATTAAACAGAATATATCTGTAAATATTAAAATATTTTTATACAACTTCTATCAAGTATAAACCTCTATTTATTTTATTCTATTTATCCTTATGAGGTTCTATAGATTCCAGATATTTTTCTTATTTTTGTTCCACACACCTGCAATCTCCAGTGATTTGTCACATTCAATTTCTGTATTATTTAATTCTGAGATGGGTTCATAAGAATCACTTCTTCGGCTAACAGAAGTACTGAATGACCACACCGATGAATCTATTTCACCATTATTGGGTCTATTCTCAGAGGAATCCAGTGTTTTTTATAGAAGAATAAAAACTTTATTCCTTCTATCTAAACAGCGTACATTTAAATTAATTATTAATAATCAATTTTTGACTCATTGTTTAAAAGCATTTGAACATAGAAGAGGAACACATCAACTGCTAACCTAACCTACAATGTAGAGAAACACATGTATACAACTCATAATAATAAATAGAAATCAACATATATGTATATTATGCAACTTAATGTAAAATGGATTTCTATCCAGTGAAGGACAACATAATTTGAAGTTATTATTATTAGTTAACATCGTCATGACCATCTTTAAAGCTATATACCACTTTTGTACTTTGTGTTCAACACTGACTGAATGATTATAGTATAAAGCTTACCAAAATAGAAATAAGTTCTTTTATATATTCCATAATAGTGTCTTCATCTTCATGCAACATCCAACTCCTTTGTTGGGAGTCTTCTTTACAAGATGTTAGTTCGCTAAAAATCAACCTCAGCCTGCTAGCGTCATGTGTCTGTTCAATCTGAACATCATCTACCACTAAAGGTGTTTCAATATGGGATTGGATAGTACTGAGATAGGGAAAAACTGAAGCTGGTAGCAGTTCATGTAATCCCTGAATGACTGTACCTGAAACATGCTGAATATAACAGGAATCTATTCATTTGTAATAACCAAAAGATTAAAATCTTCCTCATACTTGTAAGGGCATATATACCTACTGCTATCTTCGACATTTCATGTGATAGTTCTGTATTTATTCTTACACTTTCAACTAAATCATATACACTTTGATGTGTTATAGCAGGAGAGATACTGTTGCAATTATTCGTAAGCGATTTTCTTCGTTGTCCACATAAATTCTCAGATTTTGATTCATGCAAATTTTCTAAGGACTTTTTAATACTATCTCTACTTGACATTCTTTTCATCACAGGTTTGACATTATCGTTATTTATATTGTTGTCTGAATTATAATTAGATTCCACATTCATTTCTAACTGACCATCCGAATTTTGGAAGATTAACGGTGGTATATCACCCTGTGAACCAACTGTGTTTTTCTGTATTTCAGGTAGCTGCTCAATTTGTTTTTTTATTTCTTTTAACTTTTTAATTGTTGTTTTCTTATCTGTAGTAGTGCTCAACGAACAATCATCATTTCGTAATGAATCCAAACAGCTCTCCACAAAATGCAAATAAAATGCAGGATTTACTGTTATTGTTTCTACATAATTTGAGGGTATGTAACCAGTTTCGCCCCTTCCATTTATCACTTCCCACCAATTCTTCTTTCTCATGTTAACCTGATTCAGGATAAAGTATTCATTATTTTTGAAGCTAAGTGTTCTGGGATATGTAGCTTTGAAATCGTAGAGACTGTGAAGCATATCTAAATTGCCTGAATAAGAAAACTATATTTTAAAATAACGTATTACTAAATAAATAGTTATTGATTAGCTTTGTGAATTGTAAATTTTTCATTCCTCCTATTTACCTTCTAAGATAATATTTTCAGACATTTTCGGTGTTCTAATTAGTTTAGAATATTTTGCTAATAATGGACTATTTATTTTTTAATTGGTACTTCAGTGAAACTTGTTTCATGTTTTCAATTCGCAAAGAAGCATGACATCAGACACCTACTAGCTACAGGATGAATTAATCACAGATTACAGAAATAAAGTCTTAGTCTTCAGTAATCTATGGAATTAATAAATCGCAACGTTTCATTTGTTGTCGATTCTTTAATAAAAGTCATAGATAAACAGATTCTAAAACGTTCACAAGTAAGTTAAAAAAAGAAAAGATATCATATTGATCATGACACAATTACTCTGTGTTGTCAACAATATTTGTGACGGTCACGGACGCCAAGCAAAACACAGGGCATTTAGTAGCGCAGATAGGTTACAATTTGGGATTGTTCAAACGTTATTTCTATAGCAAAGATTACTTCATTAATGATAATAAGTACCTAGACAAAATGTTTGTTATTAAATTCGTCAATAAAAATGTGAAAAAGTTCTCAAATTATCAACAAATACGTTATATTCCAAAATGGTCAAGTAGATCTCCCAAGGGAATATTTTTTCCTGGAGTAGAGGATAAGCTCAATGCAAACAGGAACAAGATTTATCCTGATTATGAAGAAACAGAGACATCAAGTGTTCCTATAAATTTCAGCTTTCACCATAAAAATGTTAAAAGTGAATCGAAACTTCCTACTCTTCGAAAAATGAAAAAGGAAGTATCAACTGACATGTTAGAAACCGTAATAAATGCTGAAGGTAACGTCATATATACCAAAATGGATAATAATGATTCCAGAATTTCGTAAGTACAAAGAACAATATATACCCACAACATTCATTCTGATATTTTTCAGGGCAGTGTTAGCGAATTTGAAATCATCAAATAATATCAAAAAACAACAATCTTTTCTTGTGGAGGGAACAAGATTGATACAAGAAGCTCTCAGAGCAGGTTGTAAATTGCAATATATTTTATTCTCTAAAAGAACGGACCTTGAAGAAATAAAGGAAGATTTGCCTAAATTTGGAGCGCAAATTTACAAAATGCCTTATAAGGAAATGCAATATTGGTCAGATTTAAACACTACTCCTGGGTTTATGGGTAATTATTGAATTAGTGAATGAAAAGTAAAATGAATTCTTTGAGAATGCCGTACACATTATGTTATTTCTCTAGGTGTATTTAAAATACCTGAAGTGAAGGAAACAAAGCATTCATTACCTGTGAATGTTATATGTGATAACATACGGGAGCCTGGAAACCTAGGTTCCATTCTGAGAACATGTGCTGCTGTGGGATGTAAAGCTGTCATTTTAACCAAAGGTTCTTTTCATTATTTATTATTTTTGTAGATATTTGATCATTCAGCAAGCGGTTGCATTTCTTTCTATTTGTCATTTCTATTCGCTTGAACCATAATTAGAGGTTTTTGGAAATTACAATGTTTTATCACTAAAAATTGAAAACTTTACATTTTTATGTGAATTCAGAGTTTACATTATTTGTGACTGCAGTTTCAAAATATTAGTTCATATTCAGGCAACTGAAGAGTTAACAATGAGTCAGGTATAAAAAATGTTCAGAAGTCACTTCCTTTTATATCATTATTTTACTATTGAGGATACAATGGTCTGAGTTTCTTAGTCTTACTCCATTATTGTACTGGTGTATAACAAGTTGTATTATTATACTCCTAGATCTTCTGTTAAGATCCCTCGGAAGCGTTTTCAGCTTGTGCAAGTTATGAGTTCAGTTGTGTTCTGGGTAGGCTTTGTTACTGCGATCTTGTGCCACTTTAGGTCAAAGCACTGTTAATTTTTGACCCAACAGTGAAATGGAGGCTGACACTCGTCCAACTAGAAACTAGGATTCGAGCCCGGACCCTCCAGTCACGAGCCCAATGCTCTACCACTGAGCTGTCCGCACTTGTATGAGAGTGAATCAAGTATATGCCAGACTTCGTTAAAAAATAAATACATATGTATTATGAAAAAAATTATATATTTTATTTTTCTACATAAACTCATCTTCTATCACTTTTCGCTCAACGAATAGGAAGTATATTTGTTAAGTTCTTGATCGCCATGTCCAGTTGATGTATGTTCATCCACATTCTGGGGTAGAGCATCAATGTTTTCAGAACGCCAACGGGTTATTTCATCAAATAACGATCCATTTTCAGGAACTCCCTTCACAAATTGCCGTGAGGGCATTTCATTTCTATTGAATTGTCCATGTAAATTTCTAACACTTTGAATTTAAGATTCACCACTTTGGAAATAAGTTTTTAATATTTTCCAGTTTTGTTCAAGCGTTAATGTCAAATATTAAACTAACTTTCTGTCAAAAAGCGAATGACAGAAGTGTACTTCAAAATGCAAACTCTAGATCGCCCAGCCTTCAAAAGGATTGGCTTAATATCCCCCTTATACAGTGGTTAAATTGAGTAATTTTCAAAAATTTGTTTTAATTATGCAACTACCAAATAGCAAAATACTGAAACACCTCAATATTCAAACCACATCAAGCTTTAATGTTGAAAAGTTGATTGTACAAAAAAAATGGGAATTTCAGTCATCTCTCTCGGAGAAAATTCTTGTATAATACTTAATGCTTCAATATTAGGTTGCTGTGATGTCTGGAATACCAAAGTACTGAGAGGAGGAATGGGGGCCCATTTTAAAATTCATATTAAAAAACAGACCTGGGAGCAAATTGGACAGCAAATAAATACATCTTGGTTTATAGCAGATAACAATTTGGTGAAAACATCTAGAAATTATATCATGATGGGGGACTTGATTAACCAAATACCTATGGAACCATATGATGTTTTGAAATATTCAAGTACACAAGAAATATCCTTGATAATTGGAGGAGAAACAGAGGGAGTAAGTCAAGAGGCATACTCACTTGTACAGTCTAAAGGGGGATTGAGAGTAAATATACCATTAAATAATAATGTTGAAAGTATAAACAGTGCCACTGCTCTAGCTGTTTTATTATTTGAAATGAGAAGACAAATAAACAAATAATAATTACAATTTTGTTTTAATGAATATTGTAACCTGTAATATAATTAGCATTATTTTGAATATTGTGATTATGAAAGATATGACCTTGAATAATTTTCAGTGATATCAAATTTAATTAAAAATAACTGAAAAAGTATCAATTCTATCTAGCTTATCACCACCAATTCTGAGATTTTGTATAGAACCAAGTTTAGTTAGTATCTGTGAAAGCTAATATTAAACAACTCGGTCATAATTGATATAATTAATTACTTACCAAGATTTAGAGTGTCAATATTAGACATCATATAAATATAATGACTTGACAATCACACAGCTGCATGATGTACTATTTCAAGTTATTTATTCTGTACTGTTTGAACTTATTTAGCAAATGAAGTAGTGGATTATTCTCCAATGATTATGTGAGTTTGCAAAGTCATTAAATTTATTCAGTACAACCTCTATAATCCAGACAATTAATTATAAGGTTGGTCAGTCTTTTTATTTTGGAGTTTTTTTGATTCTCTTATTTTTTTCTCTAGATGAGTTCAAAACTTGAATACTGGGGAATAGGTTTTTTTAATTATCAGGCATAAGCAACAGACATGCATGTTTCATAGCTTTTTGACTACTCTTAAGTGCAATGCTGTAATGCCGAGGAATGCACCACAGCCACGCACCTATGCATAGGGACACTAAATGTTTTGCCAAACAACACGAATACACATACGCAGCATACCACACCAGGCTAAGTCAAGAATTGAACTGCATTCCCGATTACTTCATCTGTGACGCTAGAAGTAATTACGAACATTTTGAAATTCAAAATATAAACCTGAAGTAAGCAACTGTGGGAATATTCTTCATTATTTGATCTAATTAAAATTAATTTCAAGTAGGGACTGTAGCTTCGTCTACAACAAAGTTACAGTGGGATTGAAAATGAGGGGTATCAATTGCTGTGTCCCCAAATGATTTATCTAAATGCAAAAGATGTGAAACACATGTACATCGCTAGCAACTATTGTCCCCACCTTTCCATATAGAAAATAGGATAGGTTAGGTTAGGTTAGGGGTATCAATTGCTGTGTCCCCAAATGATTTATCTAAATGCAAAAGATGTGAAACACATGTACATCGCTAGCAACTATTGTCCCCACCTTTCCATATAGAAAATAGGATAGGTGTCTTTTAATACAACCCAAGAAGAATAAAGCAGTTATTGGCATCGTTATTAGTCATCCTAAAAGAATAGGATGCTAGAGAGGCTAAAATTTTGGCCATATTACTCTTATGAAATTGAATAATTGTCTGTGAAACCGATGGCTTTATTTAAAAAATAATTATTGCAGAATGCTAGCCACTACTTTACCCATCTTTCCATACAGTATGAAAGACACCTTTATGGCTACTCAAGAGAAAAACCATTTTTTAGCATTAGTTATATGAATAAAACTAAAAACAGAAATCCTGAAGACACCAAAAAATTCGGTAAAACTGAATCATAATTTCAATGGTTATTGGACTGAGCCAGTCTTTATCTGATGGAAACTCATTTAAATGACACAATGATTGGCATAAAATTAGTGCCATCCCGTAATTTGCATTTTTTCAGTTGAAATATAGTTTATTACGCTTATACGACATTGATTGCTTGAATACAAAAAGTTTTTGTTGTTAATTGAAAATGTTAAAAATTTAATTTGATATGCTTTTAGGTCAAACAAAAATTTAAGAACTTCAGTTGTACCATTCCTGCATGCTCAGCCCTGTAGAATTTCCGAGTGCCGCACATGTCCCCATAAAAGTCTTCCCATCTTATCCCAAACACGTTCTGTCCAATTTAAATTTGGCCTCTTATCATGTCAAACAAATATTGTGATTTAAATCTCGTCAAGATATGCAGTAACTGTCTGAGCAGTGTAAGGCCATGCATTATCATGCAAGGTTGTGTATTCTGCAAAAATAACCATGGTCTTTTAGGACCTCTGTCTATAAGCAGCTTCATTTTAGAAAATCCTAACTCCGTACAAGCTTAAAAAAATATGCCTCCTCATGCCACCATAACTGATAGTCCACACACTGGAAGTTGATCGGCAATACATGCTGACTGAGCCCATAAGAGAATAAGCGATTACAATCCTTTATTGTCCAAGTCATGTGTTCTCGTACAAAATTCTACCTTGCACTCCGCTGTTAACGTGAAAGAGGTGGTTCAGTAGCCTTACTTCGAGAAGATAATCCAGTAGCATGAAGTTACCACCTAACTGCCCAGTAACTTACGTTTACATTTTTCACTTCTTGCAGATGATTTCAAAGGACAACTGCAGTGACCATTCGGTTTCTGAAAACACTAGAAACTATAAAGCAATCGGTTCTAATCCTTCGTCGTGCTGAACCAAGCCTTCTAGCGAACACATCAGTTTCTCCATAATGTTGAAATACTTGATGCACACTGCAAAGATTTACACCAAAGTTTCTTACAGTTTTGCACTCCCAGTGGCTATATTCTGCAACTTCTTTTATTCAAGCAATCACAATAAAATTATGCTCACCAGTGTATTAACAAATATATTATATGATTTGAAATTGTCACATTTCTGTAGATACCCCACACAAATAGTACATTTAGCTAAATTAAATTTGTTTCACAAATTATTTATAGTGATATAGGATAAAATTTTAAAGAGGGTATAAAAGAATTCCCGTCTCAAATGAATATTCACGAGAGTAAATTGTTCACATCTGTTTGCTCGTTAATAAGATTGACATTTCACTATACCTATTTATCTGTAGGAACTCTAGCTTTGTTTCTAATATTAGAAATAGGACATAAATTTAAAGGGAATATTCCTTGCTAGAGATTATTTTTATTTTAAATATCAAAAAAGAATTATTATGTGGAGCCTCTCCCTATTTTAAGTATTGTATGATATTGGAACATTCATTTCTACTTAAATAATATAGAAACATAGATTTTCTAGGTAATTTTGATTTAATTTAATTACCTAGAAGTTTCGCAGAATAATTCTGCTTAATATTATATATATTAAAAATTAAAATGGACATATTTTCAATCATAATTTCCAAATTTCACATGTTGAAAATAGAAGTTAAACTTTGAACTTACTAGAATTCCTAGATATAATAAAATTTAAATCCTAAATTGTGAGCTGGGTGAACAATTCACCCATTTTGAAATAAATTAAGTTTGTCAGAAAGTGAAGAAGTTATTTTGCAGCAATCAATTGTTATATTCAAATTAACATGTGGAAATTTTAAATTATATTATTTAAATAGCTGTTTATTTCAGAAGTTCGAAAAGTTTTCAAAAAAATACAGCTGCAAAAGGAATATCAGTCTTTCCTCCTTAAAAAAAATAGGAAGCTGAAGTAGAAAAAATTGAATCTGTAATATTTTGATATAATTTAAAACTGGGAAGATTACAAATGGAAATAACATTCCTGAGTGTTATATGAAATACCTATACTATAGATCCTATCTTAAATGAACTTGTCTTTTAAGAAAACCACAATAGGTCATATTTTACTCTAAAAGCCAGATCTTAACTAAAACTATGCATACGTGGGAAAATACCCAAATAAATAGGTTTAATAATATTGTCATCATTGATACATAATTCGAATATGAAAATAAATATAATACTTTATATCCTATCACTTATTGAAACCAAGTCCATGAAAAGATTTGAAACACATTAAAAATTAAGTAGAATGAATACTTATAAGATTCTTAAATTGACATCATTGTACCCTCAATGAACAGTTTAAATTCCTGGCCCTGGAGTTGATGGTCTAGAACCAACAGTAAAATCCTTGTATTGTGAGAAAACACATATCTGAAATGTATATAACATTATTTACAAAAACATCGGATTTGAAATACAATACTTCACAAAAGTACCGGGAATAGATCTTTTAAAATTGACACAACTGTATAATACTCACTCGGAGTTTCAGTCATCTGTCATTTAGTTCGGTGATTTTGCTCTAATTTGCCAGTTCATCTCAAGTGCGATTTTTATAATGAATAAAAATATCGAAGAGAGAATCTGTTTCAAATTTTGCAATTTCATGAGCAGAAGTGCTGCAAATGTTATATACCGCTTACAGAGAATCGACTTCATCAAAAACTCTCATGGAGTAGCAGAAGATGCTAAAATTTTGAAGTGATCGAATTGTCATCAGCAGTACACATATATGTAAAATTCATAAAAAAAAGTTTTTACAATTGGATTATGCATTGGCGTAAGTGTAATATTTCAGAAGCGGCCTACTTCGAAAGGACACAATAAATTTGGATGAATATTTCATCATTTCATTGACCGATTCCCGGTATTTTCAGTCACTGTAGTATACCTTATCTTTAAGCTGTTGGCAAAGTTGCAATCCGACAGTAAACAATACCAGGACTTCATTTAACCAAGGTACAGGGTACTCAGCATGACTAGAATCATAGCTTGTATTTCCATGTATGTTGGTTAGATGATAAGTGGCAAAAATCAACTTATGACTTTGTATGTAAAATGAGATTGCTGTATCTTCTGGTATATTTGGAGTCAAGGCCTTCTACAAAAACACCAAAATGAGTCAAGTACAACATTTAGAGAAATAATATCTAACCATATTCCTACTATTCAACAACTCATTAATGCCCTTCTTCTTGGGAACAATTAGACTAGTACGCCCCCTCTGTAAACTTCCCAAAATATTGCCTAGAATATGAAGAACTTCATCAGATGACCTAGAATTGAAATATTTTAGTTTTGCCTATTATACTGATTTTATCTTTCAGACTTGAATTTATAATTTTTCCCCACATCGTCAATATGATATATAGCTTGTTGGAGATGATTGGCAGCATCTTGGACTTGTTGTAACTTCCAAGGGTGATCACTATGTATTGCTGTGTGAACCATTACAGGATTGTTAGTTTGTTTGGTGACTTTGAAATTTATATCCTGAAAATATTCGAACTTTCTAGTAACAGTTGTCTTTCTTTATATTTATACTTACAGCATGTGTAATACTATCCCCCGTAAGTGTCACAAGACATTTCAACTGATCTGAGGGAACAGATAAAACAAATTTTTCTTGTTTGCTTGAATTGTCATGACCATATAACTGAACTGGGAAACGCCTAGCACATTCCTTAAACAATTTTTGGGTTCTTATCCCTTCAAGTATGAATTACAATTCTATACTCACAACTAATATTTGGTGTACTTGGTCCAATCCTTTATGAATTTCCTGATTTAAAACCCATTCAAATTCATGTTGCTGTAATTCATTATAATTTATGATTAGTATTATAATAATTAAATTAATTATGTTGTAATTTTACCAAATTTAAAGCTTCAGATCTTTCACAATCTACCATATTTCTCGATATAGAAAATATAGGAGTTAACTCCTATTGAATTCAAGCAAGTAACGTTTAAATTAAACAAAGGTTATTGATTTGAATTTGTATGAAGGGCAAATATTCAAAATGTAAATTGTGATTTAGGTCATGTTATTTTTATTTCATTTCACAGAACTATTAATTCTATGCTCATTCCTTACTCCTTTAGTACCGTGAAGGATACAATTTGGCGGTAAATTTGAAGTGTTAAGATAAAATTTAATTGTTATAATTTCTGATAGTTTGAATATCATATGAAGCATAATCTTCAGAATATTCTTTATACAATGGTTTGTATATATAAAATTTGATAGGATCGAAAATCGCCAAATTTTTGATATGTATAGAATTGCACTATAAATTGTTTTATGTGGTTTTATATATACGTATTAAATAATCTATTGTTATGGTTGGACTGTAAAATTATCATCTTTGTTTCCTTCAATAGTTCACAATAAAATTAATTGGTATATTTTTGATTTCGTAGTTATTAATTCAAATGTTTAAACAAAAAAAATGAAAAAGTATTTCGATGAGAATAATTTCTAAGTCTCTGCTGATTTTTGGAATCATAGATAATATTGCCATTTATATTTGAAACTTTTCCTGAAGAGAATTGTAATTTCCACAGAACTGTGTTTAATTGAAAATTTTGTTCTATTTTTTCATTGTCAAATGTTAAGTAAGAGTGAAGTTAGTGTTTTCGAAAATGTATTTAGTATTTATCTGAATACTGAATTTTCCAAGTAAGTAATTCGTAGAGTTTTCAATACTTTTTTAATTTTCTCATTTGTATTTGAACATTCATTTTTCCCGCAACATCAATAGCGAATGAGCAAACGTTACAGTGTTCTTTATTATCCACAACAGTAATAAACTGGTGTTTTGTCGCATTCGCATAGGATAATCAATAATTTGCCATTCCTTCTTTATTTCTCGAATTTGTAATCTACGATTATCTAACAAGAAAATACCTCATGATGGAATTGAGATACAAAGAATTTTCTCATAAAACCTTTACGTGGACAAAGTTTCCAGAGTATTAAGTAGCTGTCAAAAGTAGGAAATTCACTTCGTATCCTTGGTGACTACCTTAGCAACCAATACAACAACATAGCAACATTAGGTAAATGTTAATTTTATTTAAATTTTCATATGAATTTGCACGATTGTTATCAGAATTAGAATATTTGTATGTTGTGTTCCTTCATCGTATTTGTTATGACAAATTATGCTTAATATTTATTGATTACTTTTTATATTCATTGATTTGCAAATGGCCTCCATTAGGGTTGGAATATTAGAAATTTCCAATCTTATCAGAGCTAAAATATAACAGGAACTGGCGGATGATCTTCTGATTATGATACCACATTTATGGAATACAAGAAATGTAAGATTGACAGCAAGAAAGTTTAATTAGAAAATAAATTACTTTCTCTACCATCCACTGTCCTTTTCAGAGGGGTTTCATATTAGGGGTGGAAATTTGAACTGATCTCATTCCCTTTACAAGCAATCAAAGCGATGATTGGGTAATTACCTGCCACATTTCTGGAATATGTTTCTGCTATATCTTCTTTTCAAGATTATCCAACTGGTGAGTTGCAATCAAAAGTTTTATATATAGATAGGCCTGCCAGAAAACCTTTCTTTCTGACTCATATTTATTTAAATTCAAATTGAGTATTTGATACCCAGAACATCTTTTCATTCAATTTTGATATTACTCTTTTATCAGAACAGAATTAACCCAAAATCAGTTTATAACTGCCAAGAGAAAATAAAACATATCTTTTTTATCTTGCCAAATGTTACAATTCTATATGTTACGGTTTCTATTGGGAGAATTCCCTGAATTCCATTTAAGAAGTTTCATATGAAATGGGAAACGGTTCAGAAAGTCCAATAAAACATATTTATCCTGTCTGTATCCTACTCCCACGAAGAATCTTGGATTTTCCTGTTTTTCCTGTGTTTGATACATTGATATCTCAACGGATCCATAAAAAGGTCACTCCTGCTCCCAGTGGCATGACAAAAGGTTTCAATGTAATTTTTGATATTTGAATTATGATCAATTTTAATAAATTATTTCAAGATATACTTTGTGTTCAGATCATATCATTTCAGCAGACAAATAGATTCAAAAATAAGGATTCGTATGAATTTTTCGTTAACAGTGAGTTTCGACAGTACTACAAGAAACTAAAATAATTTAATTTTGTTAATTTCATACATTAGTATAATGGAACTTCTTATCATATTAGATTAATCAGTAATGCTCAAATTATTTAAATTATTGCATATTTCCAATTAATATAATTGGATTCCGAAATTTATTTGTTTTTTATTTCAGAATAACTAAAATTTATTGTGGATTATTTTGATCTAACATAGAATGAATGTGATCCCTTGTAGTTATTCACTACACCACTGACTCCATTACGTTTGTTTGGAGTATGGACCAAATCTCTCCCTTCCGTTGCCATGGTTGGTATCCATAGGAATCACTTTCTCGTCATAAGTCCCTACCTCTGACTCCACCTGTCCAATTATCAGAGCTTAGTGTGAAACTTCGTAATTAGAAATTCCTCGTGATATTGCTATTGTGACTAACCTGATTTTATTGTGAAGAGAGTTTCACTTTCTGGATAGTATTTTTGACTCTGCCTTGCGTAATAGGTCATTTGTCTGTGCTGTATATGGTTCAATGTTACAGATTGATTTTTTGCTTACTCTTTTTTGCTTTAAAAATGATAAGATTACTTGTCATGTTTTGTAATCTATGGTCGTAACGATGTTTTGAGGAATACAGGAATGTAATTTTAAATCTACAAATTACTCATTGTTTTGGGCTTGTTCTAAAATTAATATTATTATCATTCTATGCAGAATGTTTTAAAAATACATCGATAACTTTCAATGTCATGTTTAACTCGGCAAAAAAATTTTTGAATTTGATATAACTTTTGTTGTTGAGAGAATACTACACGAATAAACGGATGCAATTATGGTTTTTCTGTTTAACCCATTTGTGTTTCAATAGCAAGTATTCTCTAAGCACCAAATCATGTTACTTCAATCTTATTTTTCTCAAAAACAAAGTATTGTATAATATTAACCAGGAATATTTTAGTTTTCGAGAATTGAATGAACTTCAGGTTCATTCGATTACTCTATTCTTTGTCTTTAAAAATTACATCCTACTTCCAAATTATTTGAAATATGTGTATGTATCAATCGAACCTCCTACATGTAAGTTCTACATAACATTTTTTCTGTATAAGTGGGTATTGTAATAATAATGGCTTTATTGATTTGAACTTTTCACTCGTAACACCTAACAGTCACAATTTTCTTTGTATGACGTAATTAATAAAACACATGTTTCTATTTCTACCATATTTTATTGGTACTGATGTAAGTTTCATCCATAGTGTTAGACTTCCTCATGTTATACTGTTTTTATCCTTGAAATTATAGTTTTCAAAAAAGAAATATAAAGATATTCCTCCAATAATTTTAAAAAGGAAAAGAATACAGATGTTCTTTACTCCTTTTACAAACCTTGAGAATTACGTTCAGACTGATCTCTTAAAGTTCCTTTTGTTCATTTAAAATTTTAAGGGATTAGTTTCTTAACTTAAAAGTTTGTAGAATGGTTAGTGGAGTTTTCTTTTTTGAAAACCAAAAATTCGGGGACCCAAACTGCATATCTTGCACTCGATGAAGTTCGACATTACGGACGAAACGTACGTCAGTAACAATAAAATATAGTAGAAATAGATAGACACATGTGCTTCATTTAAAATGTAAATTATGAACAATTTCTGACAAGCATACTACAAATCAGTTCAATACTACAGTAATCCTCTAACTCATGGTCAACATGAATAAGAGTATTATTTGTCATAAATATACATTTTTCTATAATCTTCCTATCACTATTCTATGTTTCATATGGTGTTTGAAACAACAAATGACTTGAAGATTGTAATCTTTCAGTATAATTCTAAATAGATTTTTTACAACCTTATTATGATAAATTCAACAAATACAGGTCTTATTAGGTTTAATCTTTTTGAAGTTTTCACTGAAACACTGTGTGACCAATTTATACAGAGTATATATGAATAGTTGCGAAAAAATTTAGGGGGTGATTTCTCAAAAAATACGGTGGGTCTTTCATATAAACTTTATTTTTTTTTGACCCCCCCCTGCTTAGTTACAGCCCCCTAAAGATGGCGCTCGAAAAACAGTTTTTAATTTTTTCTTAAAAACCAAAAAACTGTCAAGAATAAAACTAAGCAGACATTTTATGCGGGCGAAAAGGCACCCAAAAACAATTTTGGTGGTGTTTCTCTATGATTGAAAGGGGTAGAAAAAGCCACCTATAAACCTTCTTTCGCAAGAAACTTTTTTCCATATTCATATTTTACGATAAAAAAATTAATTTTGGATAGCTTGATCCATTCTTAACAAATAAGGTCTCTTGTAATTTCTGGCTAAAATTCAAGGTTTTTGAGAAAAAAAATTTATAACATGATAGCGGGAGTCGTAGAAGCTGGAATTATTTCCGAACTAGAATCTAGTAAGCAGATGTCATTTTGTTATGACAAATGACTAGTTTTGATCAACTTTAATTCAGTTACAATTGTTGTCAGTTTTTTTGGTTAAAAAAAAAAATTAAAAACTGTTTTTCGGGAGCCAACTTCAGGCTGTAACTAAGTAAGAGGGGCTCCAAAAAATAAAGTTTATAGGAAAGACCCACCCTATTTTTTGACAAGGAATTGCCCCCTAAATTTTTTCGCAACTATTCATATATACCCTGTATATTGAGAGTACAAATTAATTTAGTCCGGTTTTTTAGCTCCAAAAAATGCATTTATTTCGAAAAATAATGAATGAACAAATTAATCAAGATATTGTCCATCATTGCTTACTACTTTTCTTCACCTCTCAGGCAATTTCCGAATGCCGTCTCGGAAAAACTTCTTGTCTTTTGAGGCGATACAATTTTGAAGACAATTTGCGATTTCTTCGAAAGAATATATATCCCATTTAATCGTTTCTAAATATTTTTTGACAACTTTTGCGACGCGAAGCCGAGCGTTGCAATGCAAAAGAAAATATATATATATATATATATATATATATATATATATATATATATATATATATATATATATATATATATATATATATATATCATATTTGTCCTTATATTCCGGCCGTTTTTTTCGTAACGCACGGTATAATGTTATTCGGAAAGTGATTTCGTTTTTTTCCCGACAGAGGCATTTCTATAAATCCAACTTTGTCCCAAAATAGCAACTATACCGAATCTGCTAAGGGTTATGAGATTATCTCTTTATAATAGATTCAGCTACTGTTAGACTCAACAAGGTGGAACACTTAATTTAAATTTGTCGACCTTCGATTCCACATTTTTAAGAATTGTTTTCGAATTTATTATTTTCGTAGAATTTTTTCTATTTTCAAGCCAATTATGGCGATAAAGAACCTAAGTACTCATTTTCGCAGAGGAAATTATTTGTGTCATTAATAAATAAATAAATAAATTCCTCGGATACAATGGAATAAGATTGTTGTATTTATTTTCAACCGATATGGACAAACGAATCCCCTGTTTGAAGTGCGAATGATTCTGATTGCTGAACTTTAAGCAATCGTTTCGATCGAAGCATCCCCACACTAGCCACTGCCATTGAGAGAGCAGTCGTTTATTCGTCATCTCATCTCGCGGAGGTTTTGATTCTTCTACTGGTCCACTGGATATTCATGGTCCTCTAAATTAACATTGAATTTCCTATGTTTCCGACTGTCTTTTCCATACTTGTATATGTGTTTCATTTAATTAAATTCTGCATCCTTTTAACATTAATTTCTCTTAGGAATAATCGAAATTGATTGAAGATGGGCAAAGGGGCTGTATATTTTGCTACAACACCATGGTGTTTACCCTCATGTATTTAAAAACATAAATAAAAATAAGTGTCTCTATAACAACAAACATCTCCTTGACAATTTAATTTTGATCCAACAAAGCATTAGCAGTTGGAAGGTAGATGTCGTTCGATTAGCAGACTAGATTTTGCTTCCTCTAAATCATCTTTGTTTTTAATGGGCTCATCCAGAATGAATTGGACGCATTTTATGTCTTCTGAAGGTAAATGCTAGTTTTTAGTTGCAAGCAGAAATTAATTTTTCTGCTTCTGAGATGCACCAGATGAATGTAGTTCCAATTTTTAATTTCGATGTCATCAATGCAAGCAAAGCCTTTTTCTCACTTACTAGTTAAATTGAGTAAAATAATATGGGCCGCTTTAGGACTGCATTACCTTGCATGATTTAACCTGTTTCGTCGCATATTTTCTAAGTCCCCCGTCGGATCGAAATTTGTACCACGCAGTGCCTTTCTCCAGTATTTGGGGTGAGCCGGAGATTCAAGATCCCCTATTGCATCGGAAATAATGCTTTATTTCGTTTGAAATATTGCCAACGCCTTTTTGCAGAGGTAACAAACGAAATTTTTTATTTTTGTCATGTTTATTTCATAATAGCGTTTTTGTCCATTTCACTCTAAACATGCATTCAAAGTAAATGCAGATAAAAAGATATTTCAAACTTTAATTCTATGATCATAGCCCAGAGAATAGATTATTAATACATAATATAAACACAGGAATGATATCCATGCATAGTCCGGTCAAATAAGACGTTGAAGATTACAAAAATTTACTAAAAATTGGTATGAATGTTCAGAATACTATTATAATTTAATTGTGACAAGTCCCCATCGATCCCTCTTGTACCAGAAAGTTTATTTATTTATGGTGAAGTTTGCGTTTTCCAGCTAAACGTGAGTTCCACAGCAAAAATAGTTCAGAGAAAAATTGAAAATTCTCTACAAAAAAATGTCTCCACACTTTTTCGTATGTATCGGGTGTTTTTTTAGACTGATAGAACTTTCGATAAGGATAACTGTGATTTGACAGAAGGTAGAAGCCATGTTGTTTTGACATTTTTGTTCAGTAAGCCGTGATAAATTATCATGGAAATACTCACGCCGGAACAAAATTTACAAATTGTTGAAATTTATTTTCAAAATCAGTGTTCTATTCGCCAAACTTATATATTTATGGTTTACATAATCGTCCATCAGAGCAGCATATTCGTCGAATTATCGATATAATTCGGACAACATTTTCTTTACTCGATGCAACAACCACAATAAGACAAAGAACTGTACGTACAAAAGAAAATATCGCTGCTGTAAGTCATAGTGTTAATGATGATCCAGATTTGTCTATTCGGCGACGTCTACAACAAGTTGGACTCTGTGCATTCACCACATGGAAAATTTTGCGTAAAGATCCTGGTCTACACCCATGCTCTAGAACAGCTTGAAGTTGATCCATTTTTTTATCGTAAAATTGTGTTTAGTGATAAAGCTCATTTCTGGTTGAACGGCTATGTAAACAAGCAAAATTGCCGTATATGGAGTGAAAACAATCCTCAAGAAATTCTGCAGGTTCCATTGCATCCTGAAAAATGCACTGTATGGTGTGCTTTACACGCTGGAGGCATCATAGGTCCATATTTCTTTATAAACGATGCTGGAGCTAATGCTACAGTGAATGGTGCTCGTTACAGATCGATGATCAATGATTATTTGTTTCAAAATATGAATGGTATCGATCCAGAAGTGTTTTGGATCCAACAAAATGGTGCTACACCTCATGATGCTACCGTAACAATTGATTTATTGAAAAAAGATTTGGCGATAACATTATTTCCAGAAATGGTCCAATTAATTGGCCTCCAAGATCATGCGACATAACTCCACTGGATTATTTTCTTTGGGGTTATGTCAAGTCATTGGTTTCTGCTGATAAACCAGAAACAATAGACGCCTTGGAAGCCAACATAACTAGTGTTATTGATGAAATAAGGTCTGAATTACTCGAAAAAGTGGTCCAAAATTGGTCTGGTCGAATGCGGTTCCTCAGAGCTAGTCGTGGTGGACATATGCTGAAAATTTTTTTTAAAACATAAATGTCATAAAATTATCTTTCAAATAAAAAAAAATGTTGGCGTCAATCTTAATTTGAATGTGTTTTATTTCAATTTAAAGTTCTATCACTCTAAATAAAACAGCCGATGTCTCCATTTTCGTGATATGGGGATTTAAATAATTGAAAAAATTATTTTACGAGGAGGTATTATTTCTGATGAACCAGCTTCTCCTTCTAGGCACTGTCTTTTCACGGCAGCAATGCTCTCTTTCGAGTGTTTTTTTCGACACTGCACATGAGTTTTTACTACGAAGGAATGCTTAAGAGTAACAGTATTTTGATGAGTATGACGCCTTTGAAACGGAGCAGGTATACGAGTATCGCCAAGCTGACAATTGAATGGAAGACAGATGTTTCTCAAGACCATACGACTAAAGAAAATTAGGGAGTTTTCGACGTTCATTTACATTCTAATAATTCTACAATTTGTATGTATAATCATTATTAATAAGGCGTATGAGCTATGGTAATAGAAAGTGCTAGAAATCGAGACAGTGTAACATACATCTGTATAACAATTCTATACTCAAACAAACTCGACCAAGTTTTGTAGATCACAGATTTCTAGAACTTTCTATTACCGTAGCTCATACTCCTTATTAATGATTTTTGGTACAGATCAGCCGAATTAATTTATTTTAATATGAATATGCTAATTTTTTAGCATTACGGCAAATTATGGTCTGATTTGAGCATGAGGAAAGTTTATTCTGCGTTGAAAATATCGAGAATACATTTCTTTACTTGAATTAACCCCCAAAAGTTTTTCTTGTATGTATTTTGCATACTCTAGATGGCGCTAGTGTATTATTAATATCTTGGAGTCTCTGTGTATAGCTAATATAGATACTTGACAGATTTGGAGTCACTAGCAATACATTGTACTGACGAAAGCCAATCAGTTTGAAACGTGCGCATGTCTGCAATTTGCAGACATGCGCTGTCTCGATTTCTCGAACTTTCTATTAATATGGCTCATACTCCTTATTAAGGATTTTTGGTATCAGCCTAATCAATTTTTTTTTTTTTGTATGTATAAGGGGCTTATATTTTTACACGTATAACGGTTTATAAATGTATATTAAAGTACATTAACGCGCATATTACGATGAAAATGATATTTCAATTCTTTGAATCGCAATATCACGGAAATGGCGATACTTACGAAAAAAAGGGTGAGGACATTTTTTGTAGAGAATTACCGTTTAGCTGGAAAGCGCAAAAACCCATTTTTCCAAACTTTCTCAATGAATAAATTTTTTTACACAAGGGGGATCGATGGGGACTTTTCACAATTAAATTCTGAAAATTCATACCAATTTCTAGCTTTATGGGAATTTTTGTAGCCTTTTCCATGTTTTTAGAATCTACTTGACTGGACCAGCAACTGATAAACAAATTCATAAAATGTCAGATTAAACCAATTTTAATGTGAGTCAATACTTGATAGAAGTAAAATTTAAATGACTTTAAATTCAGAATTATATATTCTAACTTCTACATTATATATTGAAACTATACAAAAACTATAAAATTGATATCCTTATATATATATATATATATATATATATATATATATATATATATATATATATATATATATATATATATATATATATCAATATAAAATATTTTTCAATGTCTCGGAAAAAACCTTTTTACATCCCGACTTGAAATGTATTAATACAAATGTATTAACAAAAACTATATAAGTATGTATATTAACATACAAATACAAGAAAATCCACTATTCCAAAATTATCTAAAATTATCAAAATAAAGGATCAAATAAAAATAATTGAACGAGAACTCGAACATTTGATAGCTATCAAATGTATTTTTCTATTTTATATAATATATAATTATATTTAGGCTTTAATAAATCTCATTATGGAATGTCAATGGTTTAAAGATAACCTTATAACACCTTACACTTTTCTGTGATTTTGTTAAGAACATAGACTATCTTGAATTTTAAAGTTAGTCTGTTTAAAGCAATTTATCCTGTTAAACACGTGGAGGTGAGATATAGTGATAGTTATTTGATTTTGATACTTGGAATAGTATTTAGGGCCGATGAAGAGATTACCAGAATTATAATTGTTTTTTGAAGATATAGTGCATGTTTTGAGAGATTTTTGAATTAACTTATTTGAATATTTAAATATATTATTATACATATTTCTAAAAAATTATATTTTTTGAGAAGTCCTTAAGTTGTGTTCATGTTTTTGAAAGGCAATTGGTGTGCTCAATAGTAAGATCAGAAACAAAATTTTTCTCCTTTAAATATTTATTTATTAATTTGAATGACTTTTTTTATATCTGTTGGTTTATTTATTCCATTTGACATTATATATTGAGTTTTGATTATATACGTCTATTAAATATAAGCGGTGCTTATTTTAGACATTAATATAATTCTAAAAGTTTTTTGAATAAAAAATTTTTTTTTTAAATTAAAATTGTAGAAGACTAACATTAAATCTGTTTTGATATTCAAATTTTTTTTATACAAATACAATTCCTTTGCTGCAGTCTTCCGTTTATCGGCATCTTAGTCCTAGGTTCTCTTTGTTTTTCTTTGTTTCGAATACCATAACAACTTTTGAATATATTATTCAGATAATTACCAATATAGAAGCTCTTGCAACGGCTTTATTGGGGCCTATGTCTGCTTCACTTATGTTTCTTTAAGGTCTCAACTCTGGCAAGAATTTGAACCAGGACACTATCATTTCCGCCTAAATGTTTTCATTTTGCTATTCTTCAGTCAAAAGTAGAGCAAAAAAGTAATTAAATTATAAAAATTATAGAAACTCTTTTGAATATGATATCAAAGTTAACTCCAAAAAGTTTTTTAAATAATAATAAAAAAAAAGTTTCCGATTGCTCTAACTCCATGTCGTTCAACAACAGAACTGTTAGCGGTGGGCAACAGATTTTGCTGAATATTTCGAGAGTGTGTATGCCTAACCGCTCCTTAATACTGACAGTGATGATACACAAGATTAATTCTATCTTATTATTATAAAACTTGATGTGAGTGATATGAAAAAAAAAACTTTAATACATTGGTTAATATATATAAATTGAAAATTACTATGAAGAAGTATTTGCAATATGTTTTAGTGGAGGAATTTAATTCACTATTCTTTCCAGTAAATTCTGGTGTACCTCAAGGTTCCCATTTGGGACTCTTATTGTTTATAATGCATTTAAATAAAATCAATGAGATTTTATGGTTTGTTAATTTCTCCTTTTCGCTGAGGATATCAAAATTCAATGATTGTCTTATTCTTCAGAAGAAACTCAGGAGTTTCATCAAATTTTGTGAAACAAGTAGCCTTATCTTAAGTTTAACAGCATCTGGCTTGTTTGAGTTTATAATTGAATAAACTTAAATAAGCCTGATTAGGTTTTGCTAATCGCTGGGACGATTTGTAGAACTTTCTATTACCATAGCTCATACTCTTTAATAATGATATTTGGTACAGGTCAGTCGAATTATTTGAAATTGAATATAAATATGCTAATTATGAGCATCACAGCGTAACAGGATGTGACTTGAGCACGAGGAAAGTTTTCTGCGTTTGTGACGTTAGAAAACATCGGAAATACATTTCTCTACTTGAATTGATTCGATAGGGTGTGTCGTGTATGTATATTTGTAGATGGCGCTATTATTAATAGCTTGGTGTTTCTGTGCAGAGCTAATATAGACAGTTTTTTAGTCATGAACATTACAGGGTACAAGAACTAACAAGTTCGAAACGTGCGCATGTCTGCTACTTATGTCCTAGCGATCAGCAAAACCTAATCGGGCTTGTTTGATTAGAATTGTTGTACAGATGTATGTTACACTGTCTCGATTTGTAGATCTTTCTATTACCATAGTTCATACTCCTTATTAATGATATTCATTTCATTCGGAAATTATTCAACAACCACATGAACCCCCTGAACATCACGCCACGGAATAATTCCATTTTAAATTTCTTCATTTTCTCGAAGAAACGAACTAAAGATAAATCTTCATTTTTTGAAAATTATCAGATCATTTATTGGAATATCTTGGAAATAATATTTTCTTCTCACTTCAGATCGTTGGAAGCTGCTCATTGCAATTATCAATGAGCTCCATTAGCTTATCAATACAATATAGTGGACCTGTGGTAAAATTCGCGCTTTTCTCGTCATTTTCAATGAACATCTCTCCATTTGGGAAAAAGACTATCGCATAATATGTACGTCCGAATTGATTGACGCATCTGAAGTAATTTAATTTGATATATTTTATATGGGAGTATTAGGTAAGTTAATTCGCGGTTTCATTATAAAACCGTCACTAATTGACAAAGGCGCTGTCGCTCCAGATGTCTTTAATCACTCAAATTATATGAATCTGTTGTTTTCAATAATATATTCGATTTTATTGAAAAAGGTCAATACAAAATCTATAAACGAACTTCAGATTAATTCAACTTCTAGATTTTAAATGGACCAAGAGTAAAATTTCGCCTTATAACGGGTTATTCATTTCGTGGTCCGGATTTCACAGCCCTGATTCAATGACATATGTCGAACAGAACTGTGATCCGAAACTTAATATGTTAAGTTAAATGTTAGCCATTTAACAATATGGATCGTTTATCTACTGCTGAACGTGTGAAAATTGTGAAAACTTACTACAAAAATAATGATTCTGTAGTAAGTACGTTTCGTGCATTACGCGCAGATTATGGTCTACATAATCGTCCACCTGAGCGTACAAAGCGTAAAGCAGTGAAAAAATTCAAAGAGGCTGGATCTGTTGCTGATGTCTTACGGTCCATACATTATCGAAATGCACGCTCGACCGAAAATATTTCTACTGTAAGTGAAAGTGTTGAAGAAGATCCAAATTTATCAATTCATCGGGCTTCTCTTACGGCACGCTATGGCGTATTTTGCATCTGGATTTGCATCTCCATCCTTAAAAGGTTCAGTTGACAAAAGAACTAAAGCCAGCTGAACATAGAATGCGTAGAACATATGACGATTGGGGGCTTGAACAACAACGTTTGAATGACGATTTTTCGCATCGAATTTTCTTCAGCGACGAAGCACATTTTCACTGGGTGGCTATGTAAACAAGCAAAATTGTTGCATCTGGGGTAATGAAAATCTTCATGTTACTGCTGAGAGACAATTACAACCACAAAAAGTCACTGTATGGTCTGGTGAAGTGATTAGCCCGTATTTCATTGAAAATGAAGATGGTGTCACTCAAACCGTCAATTTTCATCGCTATAGCCAAATGATTACCGATTATATGGAATTGGAAGAGATGTGGTTCCAGAAAGATGGTGCAACAAGCCACACAACACGACCCGTTTTGAATTTATTGCAAGAAAAATTCCTAGGACTAGTAGTTCTTGTGATTTATCGCCTTTGGATTTTTTTGATGGTTTATGCGAAGGATGTTTATGTCGATAATCCTCAGACTATTGACGATCTGAAAACCAACATCCGTCAAGTTATTGGTGAGATATTGCCCGAAATGTGCCGACGAGTCATCGAAAATCACAAGGATCGAGTCCTGTGGAGTCCTGGACAGATAAACGATGTTCTATTCCACACATAGGTCTAAGCATTATATTGAAATAAAAACATGATAGATATTCTAAAAGAAAGAGTGTTTTATTTTCGTTTACTTGCGGATATCCCTCTACCTTAACGTTTTGCCAGAAGAGCTTTTCAAGGGACGATGTAGTTGTTTTCGGAAGATCGTCCCTGCTTTCTTGAAATCGGATACTATTCCCATTTTGCTTGATTACATTTCTGAAAATAACTTGGTGAAATTAATCTGAGGATGATCAGGTGATTGAAGCTTTCAGAGGAAATTCAATTTTCTTGCTGTGGAAATGTTATCTCAAATTCACATAAGCTTGCTTCAAGTGTTCCAAAACAATATCGAAATATTTATCAGGAGTATAAATAAGTTCTATTTATAGGTTAGTTCTTAAGATAATCTCAAACCGCACATAAATTCAGTTCATATGAATTTGAGGAAACATAAATTTCATATATGTGAATACTCTATAAATCACAAAGTTCATAATTAAAACAAATTTTTTATTACTATGTTTTACTACCAACAATTTTCAGATGTTTTATAATATGTAAGGTTTACATTTTTGCAACTAGTTTCGAACTTTCATTCATCTTCAGGCAACAGACCCCCTAAGCACATGGTACAGGGTATTTTATGTAGATTCAGGTACAACGTAGTGATAATAAAAAGTGAAAGTTAGAGAAGTTAATCTCAAATTGCACATAAATTCATCTCATTTAAATTTGAGAAAACGTAAATGTCATTTATGTGAGTACTATACATATCAAGGACGTTATCTCAAAAGACATGTAGACTCGGTTCATTTAAATTTGAGGCAACATAAATGTCATTTATATGAGTACTCTACATATCAACAAAGTTATCTTAAAATACATGTAGACTCTGTTCATTCAAATTTGAGAATTATTATTAATTATGCGAATACTTTGTTTTATTTCGGAAATTGAAGCTATATTGTGAAAAATTGGTTATACATTTAAAGTATTGTCTGTCGCTAGGTACTACTTTTTCCCATTCTTCTGGAAATTGACGGATCCCATCGCTCTTTGGCCGCTATCTATAAATCGATCCATTTTTTGACTTCGTCGTAATTGTAGAAGTGCTGGTCAGTCAGGCCATGTTGCACCGATCGGAAGAGATGATAAAAGTATGAGAATTTTTTGGCTACATAGTAGTTTCTTCAGATATTACATTTTGACACATTGAAAACAGTACAACTTTTAACGCCCAAGCATTAATAGAAAATTTGGTCGATAAGTTAAAACATCCTCCTTCGACCAATAAAAAAATTCTAGAAGCTCAAGACAGACAACTAGCAATGAGATGACAGCGAACCATAGATTATTAATGAACGAGAATAACCAAAGAGAAAAAATGCTTTTAGCGCGATAGTTCCAGGGTACCAGGAACATGCTATCGTTTCACTCAAATTTTCGAATTTTGAGCCGAAAATTATCTTAAACGACTATGTTGGACTCACTGATGAAGAATCAGAGAAACGCTAACTTTTGAAGAGAAATAGCTAGAGCCTTGGAACTTTCAGGGAAAGTTTGATGAAATGCCGCTGCTAAGTTCGTAATGGGCAAAATCGGTTCAATAGTTTCACAGTTATTTATGTTTGGAAATATTTCATGTTTTTCCCAATATTTTCGAAACTGCAGATTTGATCGATATGAAAATCAGCATTTAGAAGTAAAATAATTAAGCGCATGTTCTCGCAAAATTTCGTGAGGATCGTGTGATTAAAAGACCAAAAAATATTATTTTGTAAGGATCGTGGGTGATACGAATTAACACGTAAAAATTCCTGACTTGACGTCAGTGCATTTAACTTTTTTTATTGTTTACATTACTCTCTTGTCTCATGACTATTCAGATCGCATGAAACCCACCCTCTCGAGGCAGTTACCCCCCCAAAACGTCCGTGACAAATTCGGCACCGGTGTCCGAGCTGCATTCAGGGTATCTCGGCTCACCTGTTCCAGTCGCATATTCCCAAATCACCCCACGACTGGATCAAATGCTGTGCCATCCCGTACCTGTCGCTTACGTCTGCACCCTCAAGTTCCCGGCAGAAAAATACGCTTTTCCCGTTGCGCGAAGCGGCAGTTGCACGCGGTTTGAGGTATTGCGACCGTCGTTCGCTCTTCCGTGACTCACCCATACGACGGTCCTTATCCTTCATCCAGGTGTATTAATTCGGACAGGGTCGGAGTAGTGGGAGCTAGTGGACTTAGAACAGGTAGTTTAGATGACCGCGCCATAATTGGTCTATTTAAACAGAGGATAATTTTTAAGCGGTATGTAAGATGTCTAAAACCCTTGTGTGGGCACTTACAGTTTCTGATTTATTAGATGCACCAGATTCTATGGAAATTCCTATTGTTTTTTTAATATCATGTTATGAATTAATCTGTGTTTTCTCTTCAGAAAATAAAAATTTTCTTCTAGAATATGTATATGCAGAGTGTTTCAGGTTGGAATAATAAAATTTCAAAGAACTTTGTATTCACAATAACACTGTTTGAGGCAGACAACACAACAACTGATCTCGAATCAAAATAATTAAACCAAGCAGCCAAGTGGGGGCGAAATTGCAAAAAATTAAGATAAGCGCCTAACTAGTAGATATTGGAAATAGGTCTTGCTCTGGTCCGTGTCAAACTATTTGATTAGTCTCTCAAAGATTGTTTCCAAAAACGCAAAGATTCCTTTCAACATTTCAAGGTCAAGTGGTGCAAAGAAAAACTATCGACAATATATCATAAAACATAGCACCCTCAGTGACAATAAATATCAAATTGGTAAAGATTCAGCGTATCAAGTGCGGCTCCTAAATATTTGCTGGATATATCATAAGCTAATAATGTGACACAAATTCTTTCCAACGAAGCAGTACCTTACTAGAAGCGCCAGTCTGTCTTCATGAAGAGTGATAGAGAGCAGGCTGAAATCAAACATTCTTATCTGATATCATTAAAATAGCACCCCCAGTGACGATAAATGTCCAATTAGAAAAGATTCAGCATATCAAGTGCGGCTTCTAAATATTTGCTGGATGTATCAGAAGCTAGAAGTGTGACACAAATTCTTTACAAGTCCCAGCCAATACTGTCTTCATAAAGTGTGAAAGAGAGCAGGCTGAAATCAAACATTCTTATCTGATATCATTAAAAGAATACACAAATGACTACAACCATCTTTGGTTGAAGAATATCAGTTGCCTACATAAGATACTTTATCAAGTAGTAGTAGTTATAAGCAATAAATAAACTGCTCGTCAAAAGTAGAGGATGTTGAATTAATTTGTGTTTTCTATCCAGAAAAATCCGATTTGTTTTTGAAATATGTTTGAGGGTTGCCTTTTATATTTCGGGATTGGACAATCCTAGTGCTGCAATCTGACAAGTGACAGCTCTTTCGTAAAGTTTGACAATTTTGAGGTTATGCGTACTCGGAACGTTTTGACATACGAGCGCTATTTGTGTTGTTTACAGTGACTTAAAAGATTATTCTCGGCCAAAAAATGGAATTAAATCCTGAATATCTTGAAAAGAATCAAAAGGGAAGAAACTCGATTATCTAGAATCTGTTGAAACTTTCAAATTAGTTCACAATAACAATAATGTAAAAATAATGAATGACTGTACGGAGTTATGTAAATCGAAAATATTTGAGATATTTAAAAAGTAACATCTGTTTAGAACCTTTTTCAACGAACATAAAATGAATTTAATGAAAAGTAAACAAAAATTCAACTTTTGCCACTCATTCTTTAGAAAACAGTATTTCCTATCTACAAAAGAAAATCTTAAGAAAATTTTACATGTAGATTCAAAAGAAAAGAAACTTGATTATTGAAATTTTCAAATTCGTTCACAATAAAAATAATGTAGGAAATAATGAATGACTGTACGAAGCTATGTAAATCCAAATATTTGAGATATACAACAAAATAATGTAAAAATAATGAATGACTGTACGGAGCTAGGGAAACCCCAAAAAAATTTTTGAGATATTTAAATGGGTACCATCTGTTTAACAACCTTCTTTGTCGATTGCCGACATTCCGATATCTGTTAGAAGGCCCCTCTTTTTTAACCCGGTTTTTTATCACGTTCCGCTTGTAAACCTCTGTACCACTATTAGGTGTTACCTAGAATCTATGGAAATATTCAAAATATTTATCACTTTTGTTTAAATACCTCTGTACCACTGTTAGATCTTCAGTTGTCTGATGATGGGATAGTTCATTTCCCGAAACTCGAGTCACAAGAAAATGTGTAATATATATTTTTATTGGTAGTAAAACATAGTAATTTCTATAATTTGTTTTAATTATGATCAACTACCAAATAGTAACAAATGAAACAATTCAGGTATACAATAATTTATGAAATGATGTCGCATCTTAAAAAAAGAAAACAGCAATTGACTGAACTGGAAAAAAGTGCTTCATATGAGGAATAAAGAGGATAAAAAAGTGGCATGGATATGACACATAGCCCATTTTCAGGAAAACCGCGTTAAATTAAAGAAAACAATTTAAACGCTTTATTGGCCTCAGGACGAAACAATCCGGGCCTGAGGTTTCGCAAATTGGCTAACGGATTTGGAAATGAACGAAATATAAAAGTATGTCCAGAAACCATCCCTATGTCACTGAAAAGACAAGGCTACATATCTAGGAAACCAAAATCCCTATAATGACACCTGTACAAAAGGAACGAAGGATACAGTTTTGTCAACGTTTTCAAGAAGATAAATTTAATAATGTCTTTATGTCTGATGAAAGTTATTTCCAACTTGGTGGAAAACACTTAAAACTTCTATCAAAACAAACTGTTACCGTTCAAATTTCCAAATTTCCCACAAAAATAATGGTTTGGGGAGCAATATCTCAGCGTGGTACTAAGCCTTTCTGTATAGTTGATGGTGTCATTAATAGTGAAAAGTATTGTAGCATTTTAAACGATTTCCTCCTTGAAATGGCGCATGCTTTATATCTAGAGTGGTGGCGTTTTCAGCAGGATAATGCAAGATGCCATACTTCGGCTTATACTCAAGCTTGGATGCAAGAACACCAAGTGACAACCATTTCATAGCCAGCAGTTTCATCAGATCTTAGACCCATTGAAAACATATGGGGAATAATGAAGATTGAAGTTGAATGAGCAGCGCCACGAAATAAAGATGATTAAATTCAGTCAGTTTTACAGTCTTGGATTACCATCACCGAAAATTATGGAGGTGATCTAGTTTCGGGTGTACCTCGACGTTTAGTCAAGTATTTACAGTTGAATGGAGGTTGTATAAGTAAATTAGATGAATATTTTGTTATAATTTTCTAATTCAAGAATTAAAAATATGTACTGAATAATTAGAAACAATTGAGCTTTGTTTTTTCTGGATCTTTCTAGACGGACTATACATAAAAATTAATAATGAAAACTTCATGGTCAAGTTTAAACATTCCACCCGGCTATCCATTTATAAAAATTATAACTTTCGAAAATAACTTACTTCAAGCTTCGAAGTTTGTGAATTGGCCTAAATCACTATTTAGTAGTTTGCTCATTTGAAATTTTGTTTCCTAATATTTTGATGAATATGGAACTGATCAAATTAAAATTAAGTAGTTAAATGTGAAAAGCACTCATATGTCGGAAGCTTTGCCCGCTTTTCAACCTTTCTCCTGAAAATTTCTAATCTGTGAATTACTTCTTGACGAAGCTACATATGATGAAATAAAAAATAAAGAATTTTGTGTTCTACCATCCCAAAGTCAAATAAACGCAATTTTTTGCAATTTTAGAATTGTTTTCCTGAAGGAACATGAAAATGAAAAATAAAAGGTTCTATAGTTCTCCCTTGGATCTGCATCGTTACATATTGGCAAGAAACAGTGGAAAAACAAAACACCGAACAAAAAACTTCATATAGTTTTCATAAATTCCATCCCGAAATAAGATAAGAAAACATTCGAAATATTCTCGTAATTAATCATTACAAAATCAGATTTGTACTCTCGAAAATCAAATTTCAAATGGAAAGAACCAATGAATCATTAAGCTGATTCTGTGCATTTTTGAAAATAACTGATATATTTAGACCCCAAACCTACTATGGAAATTTCAAGGTCTAGTGGTCTTTTCGTTCAGAAATCAGCACTTTTACCTCCAGTGGTCCGCCCAGACAACGATCTTCACGAAATTTGGCACAAATCTTCGTCTTGTTATTGTACACCCAAGTACCCAATTGAATTTCAATCGGATCGGTAGTTACGGAACTATTGGGAAAATAAGAAAGAGTTTCTTAAATGCGAGTAACTGCGGAACCATTGGACCGATTTTGCTCATTGACGAACTTGACCGAGTTATTTAGGCCCCAAACGAAACCTGGAGGTTTAAAGTCTCTAGCTCTTTCTGTTCAAAAGTTAGAGTATTTACGGACGGACGGACCGGCCGGACAGTCTTACTTTTGACCTCAGATTCTTAATCAGGACCATTTTCGGCTCGAAATTAAAAAAATTACAGATATTTGGGCTTCCTTAGAACAAGCCCGTAAACGCATCTTGAGACTTAAAATTTGCTGGGTACGTTTGAAGCACAAAAGTAAGTTCAACTCCATGATTGGACCAAGTCCGCATTGATTTAGGAAATATTCGCATTAAAAATGTTTTAATATTCTTTCAAAATCTCAGAAAGCGAACATATTCACAGATTATTAAGATAGAGATGATATAAAGATTTATTTTCGCAATTTTTTTTAAATTTCAGATTATTTCAACCAGCATAAAAATTCTGAGAATCGACTGCCAATGATACGACAATCAACCATAGATAGTTGGAGGAGCGCGCTACTAACGTGTAAGCGCCTTAATAAATTCTGGAACCAAATTTCTTAAATTCCTCTTTGCTAATTTCGGTGAAATACTGAAACCATTCTTACTTAATCTCAGTTAATGATGAAAAGAAATTGAATAAGACGTGTCTGTTTGGACCTTTCCTTTTGTTGTTTCATGAAGTGTAATATTAATTTTGCAGTTTTATTTTATTAAATAACAAGAAATACTACTTCTTATGAAAATAAATAAAAATGTTTGAATAAATTAATATTATGTCAGTTTCGCAAAATGAATATGCTCGCCCATCGATGTCTAAAGCACAAGAGGCAAATGATTCTGTGTTCATGAGTTAATTTCTTAAAGGATCTACCTCTTTGACTAATAGATAATAGAGCAATCACCACAAGTCTACTTACAAACTCCAGATTGATTCTCTTCGTTGTTTTTTCATGTAAATTCCTAAATTATAAATTGTTCTAAAAGCTACAATATAGTCAAATTTGTCCTTAAAATATTTGTAAATATTATCCGATATATATTATATTCTATACGTGTATATAATATCGGATAATATTACCAAGTATTTTAAAGAAAAATTTGACTGTATTGTAGTTTTTAGAACGATTAATAATTCATATTAAAACAACAGAGGTTAAATTAATGAAGACAATTAATCTGGAGTTTATAAGTTGATTCTCTTATTTTATCCACGTCAGGATTAGAAATGTACAGTTTTTTCTGCGTTCGTAACGTGAAAATATCGATAATACATTTCTTTACTTGAATTAACTCGCAAAGGTATGTCTTGTATGTATTTTGCATATTCTAGATGGCGCTAGTGTATTATTCATATCTTGGAGTCTCTGTGTATAGCGAATTTAGACAGATTTGGAGTCACTAGCATAATCGCACTGGCGAAAACCAATCAGTTTGAAACGTGCGCATGTCTTCAATTTGCCTCTGTGATCAGCAAAACCTTGTCGAGTTTGTTTGAGTATAGAATTGTTATACAGATGTATATTACACTGTCTCGATTTCTAGAACTTTCTATTACCATAGCTCATAGTCCTTATTAATAATTTTTGGTACACATCAGCCGAATTAATTTATTTGAATATGAATATGCTAATTATTAGCATTACGGCAAATTATGGTCTGATTAGAGCATCAGGAAAGTTTATTCTGCGTTAGTAACGTGAAAATATCGAGAATACATATCTTACTTGAATTAACTCGCAAAGGTATGTCTTGTATGTATTTTGCATACTCTAGATGGCACTAGTGTATTATTAATACTTTTAGAGCCTTTGTGGATAGCGAATATAGATACTTGACAGATTTGGAGTCACTAGCATTATTGCACTGACGAAAACCAATCAATTTGAAACGTGCGCATGTCTTCAATTTGCCTCTGTGATCAGCAAAACCTTGTCGAGTTTGTTTGAGTATAGAATTGTTATACAGATGCATGCTACACTGTCTAGATTTCTAGAACTTTCTATTACCATAGCTCATGTTCCTTATTAATAGTTTTTGGTACAGATCAGTCCAATTAATTTATTTGAGTACTCCACTGTAGTTTTTAGAACGGTTAATAATTAAAGAATTCGTATAAAAACAATACAGATTAAATTAGACAATTAATCTATAGTTTAGAAACTGATTCTCTTATTTTATTGACGTGGTGAATAGAAATGTACGTGATAAAATATCGGATAATATTGGCAAGTATATCAGAAAAAATGTTACTATAATGTAACTTTTAGAAAGTTCAATCATTCAGAAATTCACATAAAAAACGACAAAAATAAAATTAATAAAGACAGTATGTCTGGGGTTCATAAGTTGTTCTATGGTATAATTATATTGGTCAGAGGGGTAAATCCTTTAAGAAAATAATTCATGAACACCAGAGGATTTGTACTTCTTACATATGCCAGTAATTTCAACAACATCTATTAGATTATTCATGATGAAATTGAAAATACCCAATTCATCTTGAAATTCTCCTCAATGTGCAAACAGATGTTGAATATTTTTTTAACTAGTGCAAGAATTCTTCTGTACAATATTTACCTACACGATATCTACAAAGTAACAGAAGAACTGAAAATACGCTAATGACACAGCCCTCATTACACACAGCAACAATCTGAAAGACATAATGGAAAAACTACAAAATGTATGTAACAAAATCATGACATGGATGAAAAAATGAAGAATTGTACCAAATCGTGGCAAATTTAAATTAATAATATTTGGCCTTTAATTATCAGATAATTCAATAACCATCAGAATGCTACAACATAATATAAAACTAGTCCAACACGCTAAATATCGGGGAATCACAGTGGATTACACACAGCAACAATCTGAAAGACATAATGGAAAAACTACAAAATGTATGTAACAAAATTATGACATGGATGAAAAAATGAAGAATAGTACCAAATCGTGGCAAATTTAAATTAATAATATTTGGCCTTTAATTATCAGATAATTCAATAACCATCAGAACGCTACAACATAATATAAAACTAGTCCAACACGCCAAATATCAGGGAATCACAGTGGATAATAACACCAATTTTAAAATACATTCCTATAATAAATGAAGATACAATACCTAGATCGAAATAGTTTCGATCCTGGACCTACAAAAACCACACAACACTCTCAAGAATCTACCAAACTATATGCAGACCGATATTCGAATATGGACATCTAATGTATAACAACTTCAGAAGACCCACCCTTAATAATATCGAAGTAGTAGAACGCAGTATTTTGAGTACTTTGAGTAAGATACGCCATCCAGGAGATCCACTCCATAACCCACCAAATGATCTTCTCTATGAAAAAATGTAGGTAGACCGGATTCTGAGTAGGCTTCAAACCATAGGAAAGAAATTTGTGAGGTGACCACACAACCTCCAAGACCTCCATCCAGTAGTTCTACAAGAAAGGAATACTCGCGACCACGTACGTTTCCACTTCACTCAATGGGCACCTGATCGCATGGCCGATCTTTAGCGGTGAAGCTGTGATTTGACTCCGTTAAATTATTTTTTGTGGAGATCCGTTAAGGATAAGTATTGGCCTAACCATCCAGAAACGATTGACGCCGTGAAACACGAAATCCAAGTTGCCATCCATGAGATTGAGTCCCAAACAATCGACATTGAAGCCTCGTGATCACCCGATGCGCCTCACTCAATAGGCTAGTGATCTCATGGCCGAAAACGAGCATTTTTTCCAGAAAAATGCGACGAAGCTCATTTTCACCTCAGAAGAGGACTATTGTTTCTGAGAATCCGTTAAGGATAATTGTTACGTTAATCATCCAGAAACGATTGATGCCTCAAAACACCTCCCCCCCACGATATTGTAGCTTGACGCGCTAGGGGCGCTTGTCTTGACTAAGATCCTAGTTTCATCCCGGTGAAATGGAGGATTATGTCTGGAACAGTGTGGTGGAAGTTCAACCGAATGGGGCCGTAGTTTGACCGTAAAGATGAAATGCGTTATCCAACTCAATGACAAGGGTGTCTGCTGCAGCACAGGGCTTCACCCTTAAAACTAGCGTACTCTACCCTATTGCAGCAAATCTCCGAATTTTTCTGTCCAGTGACCGAGTGCGTTATGAAACATACTGCGTTACCTCAGCAGGGCGGAGGCCCTCTGGAAGTATTCGTAAAACCTGGCCACCCAATTGTTGTTGGACTCGAGGGGGCAGTGGTTGAAAGTCCGCATGCTGGACTAGAAGGGTATTCCATCTATCTGTTCGCAGAAACTCATGTTCAGGATACCTTGAAAAATGCTTCAGGGTTTAGCGGGACTTGACGGTTCGACCGACTTCGCCTTGAACCAGGATCGTTTGCGAGACGTTTCTGGGGTTTGTGGATCTCGGTGATATGGCTTAGACCGTTGGTACTTGAACCCAGGATCAATTGAAAGACTTCACAAGGGTTCGTGGGTCTTGACGTACAGGCCGGACTGACGGCGCTCGTACAAGGATCAATTCTTGAGACTATCTTGGTTCATGGGACTGCGTTTGGGTGAGTGGATAAGAATCCCCTTCGGCTAGTGAATTGCGTCACAAAACTACTCGGGTACTGACACTGCAGAACCAGTAAAGCCTGGACTGAAGCCGAAACTGGAAGCTTGGTGAGTTCAACTATTCGGAGTGGTTCTCGCTAATGCGCAATGATAAGGCGTATCCTTATCACACTATCTGCTTCCTCGGCAGATTGTGGAGACTGCTGAGTCGTCACCTGGTGAAAGAGCCACGCTCACATGCCAGTAATCTAACCGGTAGAATTCACGATGCCTCGAAACGCGAAATCGAAGTTGCCATTTATGTGTCCAAAACAATCGACAAGGTACTGAATCATTGCATTGATCGGATGGGATACTGTGTAGCCAGTCGTGGCGGTCATTTGAGTTATATTGTTTTTCATTCGTAAATGTCAGAGTTTAACCTTTCTAATAAACTTTGAAGAAATATTTATTAGTGTTTTATTTAAAGCCGATCAAAGATGCAAATTTTTAACTTCTGACTTTTGAAGGCGAATGTGGAATGAAGCACTCCAAAGTATTGGAACATCGTAATCTAACCCTTTCGTTTCAGTCCGTTCCTGCCTCGCGATAATTAGAATTAGGAAAATTCACCCTTATGCCTCAATTTAAAGACACCCGCGTATCGCACGTGTCTAGCGCGACCAGGTGCACCAATCAACATCGCTGATACTAGTTCAACGTTACCGGTTGTATTAAAACTTGCCGCTTCAGGAAGTTTTCTGTTTTCTTTTAAACGGAAGCCCCATAGGGTAGTTTTTCGCGCACCTCCGTTTCCAGGGTGGCTCAGTAACTATCATTTGTTCCCGGTGTGCCAGGGTAGTTGCGATTTGAATATAAAAGGAAGCGTTAGTAGTTAATGAGAGTGGACTAGTGCGGATTATGTCCACTTGATTTGTTTGGGGTTCATATCCTTTCTTTGTTGATTTAATTTGTCTATCTGGTGAGTTACCCTTAACATTTGCTGTCTTCTTCCTTTTCGCAAAGTTGCGCCTCTAGTTTGGTTTCTATGGGGGACGTTGGAAGTTGTGCAAAATTAAGTTTTCCTCCTCGGGAAACATATGATTGTCATTGTGTCTTATTTGACTATAACTAGTAGTTAAAATTTTTTATCATTTCAGGAGCTGAAAATTTCAACCCTCGAAATTATTTCAGTTATGTAGGAATATTAATATTTAATATTATTACCAAATCTTTAACCATTTAGAATCAAATCTGTCAGAATTTTGGATCCATAAAAGTTCACTGCAATTTAAACTTTCAAAAACGAAGAGATTAGTTTCTAAAATAGAATGACATTTCACGAAAGAATTTTTTGTGTGTGCTAACATTACGATGAAATCAATAATTAGAATTTGTTCCAATCATTTGTACATTAATTATCCCGAAGAAATCCATAAACACGTAATTTATGCAAAATAAATTATAAAAAGGGGGTTTTTATACTTTATGGAAGGTTTTGGCAATATCTTAAATATTCAACAGAGCAATTCTGTACTTACTGCAAATTTTAATTTCATTAAATTTCTTAAAAACTTTTAAAATTAAATTAAATAAATGCCTTAAAGAACACTGTTCACTTTTCAAGACATATGGAATCATACAGTATCAAAAGGAGATAAAACAATAAAAAAATACAGGGTGTCCCAACGAAAATTTGACCCCCCAGAACTCAGAAACGAGGAATTTTCGAAGATTTTAAAAAAACATGTCAACTTCTGTTTTGAGGCGACGAATTTCCATCATGAGTTTGTTGCGAAAAGATCACTCCCATGAAGGTGACATCAACCCCCAACATTTTTTTAATAGAGAAGAGATGTCGAGTGTTAGTTAGTTTTAAAGTTATTTATGTTCTGCGCGCAACCCAGTTCAAATTTTCAAAATCGAACCACCCCCATAAACGTGGCATCTTTATGGGGGTGGTTTTTTCTGAACAAACTCATGATGGAAATTCGTCCCCCTCAAAACAGAAGTTGACCTGTTCTTTTTTAATCTTCGAAAATTCTTCGTTTCCGAGTTCTGGGGGGGTCGAATTTTCGTTGGGACACCTGTATATAAAATAATATTTAAATAAGGTTATTCTGATTTTCACAAATTTTTATTGTTATGTTCAATACCTGTGTATAATATTGATCGAACTTACTCAACAAATATTTAGTGAATACTCCTTTATATCGGTGTTATGAAAAACAAATTCCACTCTTAAAATGTCCAACATAAAATTAAGAAATTCTTTGAAACAACATCTTTAAAAAAATCTTTCAAAAACTCTTCAAAACTATGCATCACATCTTCAAAAACGGATTTGAAAAAACTCACCGGTAATTATCAGTCCACTTTCATATCAGCAAAATAAAACAATTAATAAAAATATCTTCCATACTTATATGCTACGTGTATCTAGAACAGAAAGAACACAAATAGTCAACTTAGTAGCTAAACTAAACAACCATTTACTTTCTTTGTTTGTCCAATTTATTTTGTACTACTTGAAATGTATTTTTGGATTGAATCCTTGTTTAGTTTTCTGTTTTTTGTTTGTGAATGTTTAGGATTTGTTTATTTTCTTTAAAAGCGGTGGGTCATTTAAAATGTGCATTTTTGATCGGCTATAAAGAAAAAGCTAATGTATATTTTTTTACCATAATGAAAAATAACATTTTTCTATTAATCACACAACTCTATGATTAAGTTACAAAATTTGATTAAAAAATCTATAAATGGAGTTTTTATTATAGTTGTCAACCAACAAATCTTTTCAGTTAAGTTTAATACTGAGGACCTGTCAAATTAATTCAACTGTTAATGTAGGAGTATGTTCATGCTTTCAGCACTTAAACAAATTCTTCAGTTTTTTATTCCTTCAAAAACTTAATTGAATTATTAAATCAAATTGAAATTCCACACTGGATTATTGTTAGAGTTTTACTATATCAATCTGTATTATTAGTATAAAGCAATGTCAACAATTGAATCAAGAGATTTTGTATTAAGAATGTATCCTGTTTTTGAGTAGATTCAGAATATTATAACTGAAAAATATAAAGGAAATACATAATAAAATAAAATTACAGTAATATACCTACACGTTGAAAATATTCATTAGAGTATTTTATATCCACTCAATTAATATTGAATCATTTCAGTTACTATTTGGTAGTTAATTATATTTAAATTCCCTTTGTGAACTCTTAAAATACTCATAAAAATCATGTTTCTATCATTAGATGTATGGATTCTAACTTCAGAAACAATCATTCTTTGGAAAAATTTTAAACATTCTAAACCTAAAATAAAGCATAGTTATCAATTATAAGTTCCTTCAATCAACATAGGCAATTTTTCCTCAATAATAACTTAGATTATATATGTGCAGAACATATAATAATAGAAAAACATTATTTCGATAAGCGTTTTAGGATTTTGCATAAAGAAAATGAAGGCTTGAAGCTCATTTCAAAACTCTGAATCCATTTCAATATTGAAATTATCAAATTTTTGACTAGTTGCTCAAAAGCATTTGAAAAATGTGTTCAATTCATAATAATAAATAGAAATCAACATATATATGTATAATTTAATTAATTTCAGATAATTTAATTAATGGTAAAATGTAGAATTTTATTCAATAATTTTATGAATGCATATTTCATGGTTCTAGGAAATTCTAAGCTAACACATCGAAAATTGCAATTATTAATTCTAAGGAATTCACGGATAAACATGAATTGATTCGAAACAGCCCTATTCCACTTAAACCAATTATAATATAGGATTGTAAGCCACGTTTGTAACTCTACAAAAACTTATATCAATAGAGTTTTAGATATATCCAGTTGTTGAGTGCAACACTTAAAATATGAGAACTGGAAAAATATAAAAGTAATAAATATTCAAATTCAACTACAGTATAACATTCAGAAATATATGTTTTATCGTGATCCCTTCACAATGATGACTACTGCATAATTATATTCAATCAATCTGATAAATTTGTATATGCATATCCTTTACGAAATTCTCAGCTGATGCACCAAACATTGCAAATATTAAAGCCTACGTATTCAAGGGTGGATGAGCGTGATATGAATCATCCATATTTCAATTAGACTAATTATAACATGAGCCTACAAGGACTGCTCGGTAGCTTCAAAATTTGATTTATCTGCAGAAACAGTTCATAATCTACACTGTGCTCTTTACCAGGCGAGATATTCCCAGTTTTTCCAATCCCCGCACAAAAAAATTGTTGTTGTCGACATACAAAACATACCGATGCTCGTCCGAAAGAGGATAGAGCAATCAGTATTTTGGCCTCAACTGAATTTTGATTGGTTGTTGCAGGAAGGAGCTTTGAGATAGCCTTGGAGACGAGTCATGGCAACAGCAGCTCGTTTCACAGCAGGAGGAAGCAGCAGCCCTCCCACTCCAGCTCCAGCGACTACTCCTCCGGTCCAACCCCAGACCACCCAGTTAATCGTGCTGCCTGCCAGCCTGCATCAGGTATCTTTTACTCCCATTCGAAAGTCATCCAGTATTGATTATATGTGTAGAGTGTCAGTTTTTGTGGTGACATTGATCGGTTGTACGTTTGGGGGATGATACTTTGAATTCGAGGTACTTAAGCTCGCTTAATCCCAAAACACATATACAATATGATTATTCACGATTTATATGTCACCTTTTGATCACATTGAAATCAATTTCGTTTGAAACAATTGAGATATTTTCATATATTATGCTAAAGATGTATAACAATGTATATTAACTAGGAATGAACTTTGAGACATGCATCTTAGGTATACGACGCAAGGCAAATTGGAAGAACAGTTGAGAATCAGATAATAATCATATATCTGATATGAACTGAATGTTTACTTCCTTAATTTTAATGTTACTTCCATATAGAACCCAAAAATAAATATTTTCTGATTTAAAGTTTGCAATCCAAGCTAATTGTAATATTGTTACATTCATTTGCCTGAGTATTCATAGTATTTTCTGTAATGAATCTAATTATCCCAATGGATATCTCAAGAAGATTGCTGTTTGAATCGGAACAGATTCAGTGGTGAAATATCTTATTTAAACGGTTGGGGTCTGATGAGGGAATTGATATTTAAGTTTCTAGGCAAAGATATTTCCCAAACATTTGGAATGTAGCGAATCTTCCTTCTGTTTTACGACAGAAATATGTTTAGTCACTGCACCCATGTAAGAAGTTTAAGGGATCTTTTCAAACGTTCTAAGAGTTTCTGAATAATCGTATCATTAGAAATTTAAATTTTTTTGTTTTAATTAATAAACGTATTTTACGCAAACAAAACACAATTTAACATCTCTATTTCTGGAAAGCTTGTGCTGCTGGAACTATAGTGTAGAGTGCCAGTTTCTGTAGTGACATTGATCGATTCTACGTTCGAGGTACTTAAGCTCGCTTTATCCCAAAATACATATACAGTATTATTATTCGCGATTTATATATTATTTTTTGATCACATTGAAAAAGTTTTCGTTTGAAACAATTGAGATATCACACTACATGTTACACTAAAGATGTATAACAATGTAAAATTACTTGCTGACATTAAATTTAAGACGTGCATCTCAAGTATGTGATGCCAGTCAAATTGGAAGGATAGTAAAGAGTAATTAGATAATAATCATATATAATAATGTTATAATGTTTCACCTAGTGCCAACCGTATACACCATTCACGTTAATCACATATCTGATATGAACTGCATGTTAACTTCCTTGAATTTTATGTTACTTCCATATTGAATCTAAAAATAAATATTTTCTGATTTAAAGTTTGGAATCAAAGTTAATTCTAATATTATTACATTCATTTTTCTGAGTATTCATAGTATTTTCTATGATGAATCTAATTATCCCTCAAGAAAATTACTGTTCAAATCAGAACAGATCCAGTGGTGAAGTATCTTATTTAAACCGTTAGAGTCTGATGAGGGAATTGATATTTAATTTTCTGGGCAAACAAATTTCTCAAATATTTGAAATTTACTTAATCTTTCCTATTAAAGTATATTCCTTTCATTAGATGAAATCAATAAATAAGCATAATAACTTTATTGGGTATAAAAACCACTAATAACTCCTACAAATTATCACTTCTATGTTATCACTTTAACTTAAAGCTTTTAGGAATCATTTGGGAAGATCTAGGTGTTCCATTATTATCATAAATTTCTATTTTAATTAACAAACATATTTTTCGAAAGATCTAGAAGTTTGAGGATAATCGTATCATTGGAAATTAAAATATTTTTGGTTTAATTAATAAACGTATTTCATGAAAAAATGAGAATTTAACATCTCTATTTCTGCAAGGCTGGTGCTGCTGGAACCATAGTGAACGGTGTTCCGGTGATCGATGTGTCGGCTCTAGAACAAGCAGCCGAATCAAGCAACGAAAGTACTGCAACAGGTGAACACCAGGGTGATTCTCACGAGACGGACCCCATTGGACAAAGCTCGCCGCATTTCATAACAGTAACTGGTAAGTGGAAAATGTGAAATTTTTTAACTTGAATGCTGAGTGTGAATACAAAATCATTAAGAAATTAGATAATCGATAATTTTTCCTACTCGAGTAGTAAAACGATTACGTTGCATGCGTTGACCTTGTAATGAATACAGACTAAAAATAGAATACAAGAGTATTTTAATCTGGACAGTTTCTATATTATCACTTCGAATTTTAAATAGAACTGCATTACATTTAAATTTTTTCATCATGTTCAAATTATTTTATCGTTTCAGTTTAGGTAACATGTGTTTCAGTTTAATGGGATATGCATGAATATTTTTTAAATAGGTTACATATTATTTTAATGTTAATTATGATTTCCCCACTAGACACAATAGTAGACACTTAAGCGTTTATTATATTCCTTCTAGAAAACTAGTTGTAATGTTATTAATTCACAGTTAGCAACATTGTTGCCGTTTATATGAAATTAATTGAAATTGGCACCTCTTTCAATTTATTGAGTTTTTTTTGTATCTGAATGTACAATCCATAATAAATATATTGTATATTTCTCCATTTCATATATTTACTTCATATATTCAGTTTAAATACTCACCTAATGAAGTCATGATATGACGAAACCATATTTATTTTGAAAATTGTTATAACAGTTTATATACAAAACCGCTCAAATTCATCCATATAGTTTGAATAGAAAAATAAAAATGATTCTTTTAACTTTATGGAGAAATATATAACATAACAAAAAATAAGTGATAATCCTTAAAAATTCTTAACTCTAAAGATAAAATGATTTAAGAATAACATTTCAACTAATTCGATAATTGATATAAATTGATAATTTTCATTTCTGTTAGCTCTACACTGCAGGCCGTCAATTTTTTCAATGAATTTAGTATTCATCACACATTTTCATGGTAGACTATTACACTACGATAGAAAATTAATTGTTTGAAAGAAGTTAGCTTAGTTATTTGAGTTTCTGATGCACTTTGACTAACATTGGTACATAATACTATTTTTTAATGCTAACTCAGAAGCAGCTGCTAGATCATATGCTTCTTTAACACCAGTTCAGCCTGCAGTAGGTAAGAGCACCAAATACATTTTTCGCTTATGCATGTAAAGCGATCAAATGTTTGTCATTTTGGAAGTATATGGTGTCCTTTTGAGGCCGAATTTTCAGAGGAATTGGTTTAGAAGAGAATAATTTCGGATTGTAATCGTTCTTAAATTTTCGTCTATATATCCTTCAATTTCTGTTGAGTTTTGAAACAACTTCTGTATGGTACACAATTCTTCTCTAAATTTTCAATAGTGTATAATTGAAAAGTATAATTAATTTAATTTGAATGTGAAAGAAAATACCTGATTGTGACGGTCAAAACTGGTTGTACTCATTGAAAAATAATATTCAGTGTAAATTAGACAAAAATGTTTTTTTCTCATAATGAATTTCCATAAAAGGAAAAATCATCTATATCACTTACTGAATTAAATTATAATATTAGATTTGAGACATTAAGATCCTGTCAGAGATTGATCTGAAACTGAAAGATTTTTACGGAATGAAACTTTTCAATCAATTTAACTGATTTAAAAAAGTAATACTTGAATCTTACAAATACAAAAATTTACCATACAGTATTTTTTGGGTTACCTGTATAAAAATCCTTACCTTAACACAAATTTCACTCAAAGCCAAGTGAGATCTAAAAATATTGTGTACAGTGGGAACTCAGAAACTACTCGAAATCAAACGTAAAAGGCCTGTTCACTCACCAGACAGTATTTGGTGTATCTAGTGGATTTTCTTGAATTTATTAACAATAATGGGAAATATTCACTCCTTGTGTAATCTTTTTATAACAATACACTCAACCCAACTTGTGTGGAATCACTTAATTCTTTATAAAAAGACAATATTCCTGATGAAAATTTCGTTGAATTTCAAAATGTAGTTCAACATATTTTATGTCTAATTTTATAAATGCATATTTAGAAAAAAATGTGAACTTTTTGGAACTTTTATCTGTATTTTTCATTTCTTGCTTCAACGGAAACGTGAATTTGTGAAGATATGCTTTTTATGCGAATGGATTTATGCCATTCTTCAAGAACTGTTTGAAACAGTTTGTCCCGGGTTGTTTCGACGAGCTCTAACTTTTCTCCTTATGCAGCGAATGTTTGATGGGATTAAGGTTTCAGGAGTTAAGCAGAAATATTCTCACATTCTCCATCTCAAAGACATTTTTGGTGGGGTATTATCTTGCGTAAGAAGAAATGTCTTTCAAAAGTTGGACTATAGAATGTTACACTAAATCTACAAAGTTAAATACAATAGTTCAACTTTGTTGCATGTGGATTAAAGGTGGTCTTTCCCGAAGGATGATCCCGCTTCATGTTTTTCATTCATATTTCGGAATAAGTATGGGAAAAAAACTTTCTTATATTATTCCATTGGTTTTCAAAGCACACATCGTCTACCATGAAATGTAAGACTTATTCTAGGTTCATCCGAAAATAAGACCCTTTGCCATTTTTCTATTGTGCAGTTTTTGTGTATCAAACACCAAGCTGATTAATCGATTTTGTTTTTTCTGGATATCTGTAGAACTCAAGTTTTCTTCTACTGATATGTTTAATCCTGTCTCTTGTTGAAATTCTGGACGATTTACCTTTGGATTTGTTCTAGCAATTTGAGCTGAAAATAGTCTTGCAGCTCAGCACTAATCATTTGAGAACTTTTTGTGGTTACTGGGTACGCATAGAAATATTTTTGTTTATTTTTCCTAGACCGATATCGTACCACTGATGGGTTATGTTTTCTGTTCAATGAAAAGTATGACTACTCATCAGTGAATAAGATATTGTCGTAAAATGAACTATTTTCATTTTGTTTTTCTATCGTGGTTTCACAAAATTCCATCCGTTTTATTTTGTCCTCGGGAAACATTCCTTGGCTCGTCTGTATTTTATAAAAATGGTATCAATTTGTTTTCAAAATATTGCGAATAGTACTATCACTCATATTAACTTGTTCAGCTATTTGTCTGGTTGCTGCACCAGCACACTTACTACTCTGTCAAGAAAGTACCGGGAATTTTCAATTAAAACAACATTTTTACATTTAATCGTCAAAATTTATTGGGTCGCCTTCAAAATAGGCTCCATTTGCTCCAATACATCTATGCCAACAGCACTTCCAATTATCGAAACATTTTTTATAGGCGCTTTCCGGGATGGACTTTAGCTCTCGCGCCGAATTTTGTTTTATGGCTTCAATCGACTCAAAACGGGTGCCACGAAGGGACAATTTTAGTTTTGGGAAGAGGAAAAAGTCGCAGGGAGCCAAATCCGGCGAATACGGTGGTTGCTGAAGCACGTTTGTTGAGTTTTTGGCGAGAAAGTCAGTCACAATCGTAGCTCGGTGAGAAGGCGCGTTATCGTCATGCAAAATCCATGAGTTATTCGCCCACAAATTTGGCCGGTTCTTACGGATACGCTCACGCAAACGTTTCATAACGCCTAGGTAATACTCCTTGTTTACCGTCTGACCCTCTGGAACGAATTCGTAGTGCACCACGCCACGGATATCGAAGAAAACAATGAGCATCACCTTCATTTTCAAACGGCTTTGGCGTGGTTTTTTCGGTTTCGGCTCATTTTTTGCCACCCATTTCGATGATTGCTGGCTTGTTTGCATATCGTACTCGTAGACCCAGGTCTCATCACCAGTTATAATGCGTTCCATGAATGTAGAATCGGAATTACAGCGATCCAGCATGTCTGAAGCAACCTGTTCGCGATGACGTTTTTGAAAAAAATTCAGGTTTTTCGGTACGAGTCGTGCGGCCACCTTTCTCATGCCCAAAATATCAATCAAAATCGTACGTGCGGACTCGTGGGATATCTTAAGATCATGTGCAATCTCTCTCAAGCTGGTACGACGGTTTTCCAGCACCCTTTCCTTAATTTTATCGACGTTATCTTCGATCGAAGCCGTCGATGAGCGACCACTTCACGACCGTCCTTGAAGGCTCTGTACCACTGATATGCACGAGTTTTCGATAGAGCATTATCACCAAAGGCCTTTTGCAACATTTTCAATGCATCGGCACACGAAAATTCATTTGCAACACAAAACTTTAAACAAATTCTTTGCTCAACGTAATCACCCATAGTAAAAATCGGCACGCACTCTGACATCGACTGACTTAATCAGCTGTTGCAAACACACTAGTTGACAGATCCCGCTCAAGCTTGGCATAGTAATTAAGGACAGTGGTACCAACCTAGGAAATAAAATTTTTACCTGCACCATTGCCCCGCCAGATTTAAATCGATAATTTCCGGTACTTTCTTGACAGAATGTATATACTCTATTCAGACGATTTTCACTCATGGATTTTGGTGGTTTAGCAACGTTGCTATTTTTACATGTTTGTAAATACCCACATTTCTCAAACTTTTTGATATAATAAGAAATAGTGGAACTTGAAGGAACTTTAAATGCAACAGTAAATAAATGTATTGTTTCTTCAATTGAGTTACCACCAAAGAACCTCTTTATAATTTGAATTTTTCTTCTACAATAAACATTTCTATTTACGAAGAGTGTTTGATTTTCAACTGTTATGGACTACACGCCCGCACTTCTGAGTTCTATGTTCCGACTAAATTTGTTTATCATCCGAAACGAAATGTGGTGTCCAACTGCCCACAAGAGCTACATCTGTGTGAGGGAGAAACGCATTCTTTTCCAGTTATACACTGGATTATTCATTAACATAACGCTCATATCTTTGGATTATTCCAATGTTTGACTGGGCTGTCGGAGTTCTCTGTCTTATGCATTGAATATCCTAACATTAAAACGTGATTTACTAAACCAGTATAGTGGAACAGTGTTTCTGAGACATTTTATTCAATTTAATTCTATAAAGCTTTTAACAAATTTTTTGTATTAAATTTGTAGAGGTTTCTGAGGATCAATCCAGCTATTACCTGTAATAATCAGCAAAGAAATCACACGGCCAGTTTAGGACTGCTCTGAATATAACCCGGTAGACTTGTTGCTTGCACGTGCGGTGCAACACGCCACCTGTGCGTCAGATTAAAGGTGCGTCACGTAAGCGTACGTTCCATGTTATCTGCGCCGGAATAATGGATGATACACAATAACATGATCTCCCCCTTATGATGGACACTCGACGTTTCTTACCGAATTATTGTGACATCAAACAGGTGAGGGTTGGATAGGGATTACTTTAAGTAGAACCGACGTGATTATTTCCGCATGGTCGGACGCATACAGAAAAATAATCTTCATGGTCAGCCGACGCTGGTGGATGCATCTCGTACGTATGTGTTCAATTAAACGAGTATCAGATTGAAAATTTAATGAGAGGTGGATGATATTACCTTGAGAGCAGCCCTGAGTCATTGATTAAATGACGAGAGCGACCTAGGGTTGAATTTTATGAAGTGTCTTTTATTAAGCGCTTCCTATCTTTGAATTTTAATGAAATACAACTTTTCATTCGCTTGAAAGGACTATCGTATGGAATATAACATCTTGCAAATGTTCCCCGCGGTTTTGCTGGGAGGCACGTGTCCTAAATGTCAAATTTTTCATGACTTTGTCGCACAAATCGGGCTGAGTTTGACCGACGGTATATTGACTTTGAGGGCCGCTGTGATTTTCGTGTTATTCGCATAGACCTGCGACTTAAGATATCCCCACAAAAAGGGATAAATCACAATAGTCTGGATGGCCAGTTCATAACATTTTCACGTGAGGTGACCGTGCCCTTAGATCGCTCGTGCAGAATGTTCAATGTGGCATGAGCTGAGTGGCACGTATAAATGGTGTCCGGATTTAACGTTCATATATTTCAGAGGTTGATTCTAGAAGTCAAAATATGAAGAAGACTTCATATCAACTTAGGTCCTAAAATGCACCCTACGCTGTGATTTTCGTCTTATTCGCATAGACCTGCGACTTAAGGTATCCCCACAAAAAGGGATAAATCACAACAGTCTCGATGGCCAGTTCATAACACCTTCACGTGAGGTGGCCGTGCCCTTAGATCGCTCGTGCAGAATGTTCAATGTGGCATGAGCTGAGTGGCACGTATAGATGGTGTCCGGATTTAACGTTCATATATTTCAGAGGTTGATTCTAGAAGTCAAAATATGAAGAAGACTTCATATCAACTTAGGTCCTAAAATGCACCCCACGCTAGAGCTTCTTCAACATGACCTCTAAAATCCAATAAACTATCGATATCTTTGTCATAATTTGGTGGATTCAAATGAAATTCAGTACATGGAGGTTTTAGGATAAACTGAATCGTCTGGTGATTAACAAACTCACTGATTCTCATCAGTGGCGGAGATAATATGGGGTATTTCATAATCTAATTTTTGACTGAGTGATCAAATTGAAATTTTAATCAAAGAAATAGAATCTTCATACATTTTTTAAGAAAAAAGGTAACCTTCATTGAAAGCGTTACGGAGCGTCATTCTCGAGAAAAAAGTGATTTTGTGATGATATGCATTCGAACTGAGCTATGGACACAAAATCACTTTTTTCTCGAGTATGGTGCTTCGTAACGCTTCCAACGAAAGTTACCTTTTTTCTTCAAAAATGTATGAAGATTCTATTTCTTTGATTAAAATTTCAATTTGAACACTCAGTCAAAAATTAGAAGTAATTGTATGAAAGCCGCCCTGTTATTTCTGTAATTTTTTGATCACCAGACGATTCAGTTTATCCAAAAACCTCCATGTACTGAATTTCATTTGAATCCACCAAACCAATTTTGACAAACATATCGCTAGATTATTGGATTTTGGTGGTCCTGTTGAGGCAGCTCTAGCGCCCATAGGGTGCATTTAACGACCTATGTTGATATGAAGTTTTCTCCATATTTTGACCTCTAGAATCAACCTCTGAAATATATGAACGTTAAATCCGGACACCCTGTATATAGTCCAATTCAGGTGGTATTCATCAACCTATAACGCTCGCCGGAAAAGGCCTCATCACTGAAGATGATTTTTTGATGAAACTAAGGGTCATTTTCCAAATACTCCAGGGCCCATTCAGCGAACACACCTCGTTGTCTATGTTCCTTTACCTTCAGCTCCTGGGTTAGTTGAATTTTGTACGAGCGCAGGCCCGACGCGAAATCGACTGCCTAGGATTCTCCTTCACACTCTCACGGACAGCAGCGATGTTTTTGACAGATCTTGGGTTTTGTCGTCGTACGGACATTCGTTTACTATTTACTGGACTAGTGGACTCACATATCCACCACACTGCAAATAGTCCTCTTGGTAGAACGATTATGATGACCGTAAAATGAGCGAAGAGCGCGGAACTTTACCCGAAGCGAACACCCATTTTGATCAAATAATTTCATTATTTGCACGCGTTGTTGAACTCCATATCCGTCTAGGATGATTCAGCAAAGAAGACTGAATAAATAACAGTCAGTTGGACAGATGTAGCTTCAACAATAACAACTGTCAAATTTCGGGAATCCCTTTTGGAATAAATCTTGGTAACATTTACAGATTGAATCTAAAAAATCTCTTGAAATCTTTTTAGAATTAAATTGAATAAAATGCATTAGAAACCAAGCTAACCAATAAAGAATTCAAAAAAAAAATTATGGATCAAAATGATCTGAATCCATTATTCAAGACAAATTTGTTTCGATTGTATATTCAGGAATAACAAATTCCATCACCAAAAAATGTTCCGCATATAATTTAAAAGGGTCTTTTTTATTTCCCATTTAAAAAAATATATAGCACATTCTCCAGAAAAAGAATTATTCAATTTAATTTTAAAAAGTTTTCAATAGATTTTTAGATTAAATCTGTAGAGGTTTCGGAGAATTAATTGAAGTATTATCTGTAATATTTCAAAGAACCCCTTTCTAGTAAATTTCCAATATATATTGTTTCAGTTTTCACACATGCGCGTGGCAGTTTCCGAATATAGCCTTGATCTTATCTTCTTTTCAACATTTTTGTGTGCCTAATTTTTGCATGGTGCTCAAAATCATGTTTTTTCAAATTTTGCTTTCGAACAGAATATTTGGTGAATGTAGCTATGTAGATATATTTTATTGATTGTTTTTATTTAGCTTCCAAATAATTTCCAACTGATGAGAATATGGGTTAGAATTTCAGATTCTTTTTCTGGAGAATGTGCCATCTATTTTGTAAAAGGTGAAATAAAAAAGACCTTTTTTGAATTCCATGTGGAACATTTTTCGATGATTGAATTTGTTGTTCCTGAATATCCAATCGAAACAAATTTGTCTTGGGTGATGTATTTAGACAATTTTGTTCAATACTTCATGTTAGTTAGTTGTCGCTCACATATATAGATAGATAATTCTATATGTCCATAAAGTGAAACAGTGTTTTCTAAGGCATTTTATTCCATTTAATTCTAAAAAGTTGTCAAGAGATTTTTAGATTAAATTTGTAGAGGTTTCGGAGACCTATTATCTGTAATATTCAAAAAAAACTCTTCGTGGTAAATTTTAAATACATATCAATAAATCAAATTTGCAGATAATAGCTGGAATTATTTCTCGGGAACCTCTGCAGATTTAAATAAATCTCATGAAAACATTTAGAATTAAATTTAAAAAAAAAAACATGTCCTAGATAACACTGTATCAGTGTATAGACATATATATTATCTTCACATGTGGTGGAAATTAACTGATAAAGAATCAAAAAAAGAAAATAATGACCAAATTATTTAAACATCACCTTATTCATACATGTTTCGATTGAGTGTTAAAAAATCACAAGTTCCATCACCAAAAAATGTTCAACATGTAATTCAAAAAGGCATTTTTTTATTTTCCTTTTTAAAGTATATATAGCACAGTCTCCAGAGAAAGAACCTGATAAATTCGGACCCCAATCGCTTCAGTAAGGAAAAAATTATCATTAAAAATAATGAAAATAGGTTTTTTTATAGAAGAATTGTTAGAAAATTTCAAATATCATACAGATTTTAAATCTGAATAAATCTCATGAAAACATTTAGTTTTAAATTTTGAAAAAACATGTCCTAAATAACACTGTATCACTTTATAGACATATATATTATATTATCATCACATGTGGAAATTAACTAATAAAGAAGAACATGTATGTATAAGGTGATTTCTAAATAGTTTGGTCATTATTTTATATTCCTTTTGATTCTTTATTAGTTAATTTCCACCACATGTGATGACAATATATGCCTAAAATAAAATAGAAAAAGGCTTTTTACTTGATAAAAGAAATATAACAAAATTTGAATATCAAAACAGATTTAATCTGTCAGCCTTCTACAATTTTAATTTCAAAAAAATTTTTATTCAAAAAACTTTTAGAATTAAATTAATGTCTACATATTTAATAGACGTATATAATCAAAACTCAATATACAATGTCAAATGGAATCAAAACTCAATATGCAATGTCAAATGGAAATGGCTTGAATAAATCTCATTATGGAATGTCAATGGTTAAAAGAAAACCTTATAATACCTTACAGTTTTCTGTGATTTTGTGACGAACATAGACTATCTGGATTTTTAAAATTAGTCTGTTTAAGCAAGTTCCGGTTACACTTTAAGGTAAGATATACTGATTGTTAGTTGATTTTGATATTTCAAATATTATCTAGGGCCGATGAAGAGATTATCGGAATTCTAATTGTTTTTTGAAGATATAGTGCATGTTTTGAGGGATTTTTGAATTAACTTTTTTGAATATTTAAATATATTAAATATTTCAAATAAATTATATTTTTTGAGAAATCATTAAGTTGTGTTTTATGTTTTTGAAAAAGAATTGGTGTTCTTAATGGTAAGATCAGAAACGAAATTTTGTCTCCTTCAAATATTTATTTATTAATTTTAAATTACTTTTTTTATATTTGTTGGTTTATTTATTCCATTTGACATTGTATATTGAGTTTTGATTATATACGTCTATTAAATATGAGCGGTGCTTATGTAGACATCAATTAATTTCTAAAGTTTTTTTAATAAATTTTTTTTTAAATTAAAATTGTAGAAGACTGACAGATTGAATCTGTTTGGGTATTCAATTTTTACAATAAATGTCTTTAAAGTGATGCTGTGATCTTTTTAAAAATTAAATTCTGAATGTTTTCATGAGATTTATTTAGATTTAAATCTAATAATAATAATAATTCCAGCTATTAGGAGTACAAATAAGTTTCCGCCGTTTTATTGTAGACGGCGCGGCACGGAGTTTCGGTTAGCTTTCGCAGATGATAACCGGCTTAAAAAATAGTTTGGACATTCAAGAACAACATAACCTATTAATATCATTGATTTTATATTGGTAAAATATAATTTTTATAAGTTGAAAATGTCAAAATTTGAGCCAAGTAAGCGTCATTTGCGGGAAATATTAGTTTACTTCTTTAATATAAAGAAATCTGCTGCTGAGGCGCATCAATTGCTCGTAGAAGCATATGGTGAGGTTGCTTTGAGTGGGAGAACATGTCGAGAGTGGTTTCAAAAGTTTAAAAACGGTGATTTCGACGTAGAAGACAAAGATCGCAGTGGAAGGCCAAAAATTTACGAGGATGCAGAATTGGAGGAATTATTGGAGGAAGATTCATCTCAAACACAAAAAGAACTCGCTCTAACATTAGAAGTCACTCAGCAAGCAGTCTCACATCTTCTTCTATAATAAATATTTAATTTGTGTTAAAAAACGGCGGAAACTTATTTGTACTCCTAATATTATGTGTAATATTCAAATACTCCTTCATAGTAAAATTTCAATATATAAATTAAATTTGATTTATGTTCTATATTTCTGCTCAAACGTTTCTTAATCATCGGACCCAACATATCAATGTTTTAAAAATGTGTTCTTCATACTGACAGCTTAACGTGGTGCAAGACTTTTAGAAGTGAGTATATTACCTTTTGATAAACGTCATTTATTACACACGTAAAAACGTAATATCACTCCTATCTAAAGCCGAATGTATCTTTTTTTCCATTGGATGAACCCATTGATACGTGTATATAACAAATATGAAAGTAGGGGGTAGGTTCCACCCTCAGCCCGCGAGCTTCGTGCAGGTACTTCCCCCGCGGGTCAGTCGAGTAGGAAATCGCCGCGAGTAGCGACACAGTAACGGAGGGATGTTCTGCAGATTCGGCCATCATCAGGGTTACCAAGGTAGCGCGCCTAATATACGGACCTGTTGTATCTTGCACACACACGACGCGATCTGTCGGACAAATTCTCATTTATTTTCGTATAGTTGCAGAGGACGCAGTGGCCTCCCACCAGGGTTATCATATACAGTATGTGGAGCCGGAAATCTACGCCACGCAGACCGGAGGCGGCCAGGCACAAATGTAAGTTGAATTTTGACAATAATTCTTTTTGATTTTCAGTCGGATTTAACGTTGAAGTTGATACCGGTTGAGACATGTCTCCATCGCGTTCCCTTGCATTTTGTCTTTGCATTGTCTGCGTTTTATTGCAAAATTTGCTTCTACTTCTTAAAGAAAACAAAAACAATTGTACAGATTGTTCAATATTATCCATGAATACTAATAACATAAAATATTTTTCTTTCTGGACGAGTTGTATGTTAATAATCTAGCGTTTGCATTTTGAAGTAGTAAATGGTATTTGCCTATTATTTCAGTATTTTAAAATAATAGACAATTGCAAATTAATTAATCTCGATGATTAATTCCAATGGCTTCTAGTGGACTGTATTTTTGATTATTAGCGGTGATTTCGAACACTCCATGTGCGGAGGTCAACAGCTTCCTTTATCTAATAATGATAAACCACAACGATGATGAGGAACTGAAGTAAAACACTTATAACAAAACAAACTAATATATTTTGGTATCACTGTATATGATACCAAGCTAATGTGATGACAATTACACTACAAAACAAGTGTAAGGTGGATTGCTACGTTTATAGCAATCGCGTTAAGCTTGTACAATTACAAACGAACAACTTGACTATTCGGAGAATAATGCATAATGTAGCAACGGCTACATGCGACAATTTTGACTATTACTCGAATAATAATGCATGATGTAGCAAGGGCTACATGCGAACACTCCGATTATCACGAATAATAATGATTTTACAGTCTTTTCAAAGACTGAACGTTAGAGGTGCTCGATGTACCCCTTCTAACCAAAAGAGGGAAATTAACGTAATTGATTGGAAGGTCCATTTGGAGGTGGACTGAATGAACAAACCAAATCTTCTTATTGGTTACAGAAAAATCATGAGAATAATGCAAGTAAAGAAGGATAGAGTCAGTTTGTAATTCCGAATGCTGCGTCATGTGAAATTAACAGGCATAAATATATCCAAATCTCTAATTGACTTTCCATGTTTTCTAAGGCCATATATAATAATTAGAAAATCAATAATCTGAAGTGTCGAGTAAAAATAAACAGTTTGAAACAATCTCAAAACTGCTAGATCGCATATCAACGTAAAAGACATAATTATCGAATGACAAACCAATTTCGAACGACAGGGCCGTCTCTAATGAGACGAAACAGTAGTAAATGGTCTTCCATTAACAGCGCCTCATTTTGTTTTGTGAATAAAACACATTATTTATTTGATCGATTCGGTCTTTACTTTGTGGAAACTCATTTTGATTAAAAAAATATATATGAGTAATTTATTTCAACAAAAATGTTTGTACTACCACAAGAATTAATTCACCACGATGTGGCTTCTTCAGGTATTACATTGTACTGTCTGATGGCATTCAGTGTCACCGAGTTTAAATACATTGTTAGGTACCTTACCAAATAATGGAAGCTCAAGTCATAAAAACTCTAGGTGTTTATTGGAGTTTGCCGCTAAAAACGCAATTAAGGAAAGATATTCAGTAATGGAGACTTATCAACATCTGTTTGTTCGTTCAAAAGGATATTACGGGCATTATACCTGTTGATTTCAAGAAATTCTAAGTGTTAATCTAGAACTTCTGCTTTCAACGTGGATGATTTCATAATTATTGTTGAAATTATGCCTGAATTAAATAATATTTTATTAAGGTTATTCTGATTTTCACAAATTTTTATTGCTATGTTTACAACAATCGTTTCGCTATCACAGTAGCATCATCAGGCAAGATTACATTTTGAATAACTAAGCTTTTTTCCGAAATCCGTTGCTATTTATATTACAGTAAGTACAATAAATTTTTATTGAGCACTAAAACCCAAAAAAGGGTCTTTGCAAATTCCAGCTTATCTGAATATATTTAACAGAGGTGAGTTATTTAAATCTATTTGTTCGTTAAGTAATATTCCAATTTTATTATGTTTATTTATACCTAGAGATTCTAACAGATTTAAGGCATAAATTTTACTTTCTATATGTAGAATTTCAAAATTAAGGTTGAAAGTATGTCCTGTTCCTAACAAATGGTTGGAATATGTAGAATTACTTTTATTATTGAGGAAACTCTTCAAATGTTCACAAATTCTATATCGGAAAGTTCTTCCAGTCTGTCCTATGTAAACTTTAGGGCAATCACCGCAGGTTAACTTATAAAACCCCCGATTTATCATCTTTATGTGTACAGTCTTTATTATTTTTAATTCAAAACCAATTCAAACTTGAGTAAATTTATTAAAAATAATAAAGACTCTACACATAAAAATGATAAATGAGAATAACCTTATTTAAATATTATTTAATATGGATTTTCACCAAGTAAGGACTGATTCAATTCAATATGCCTGGATTCCTTAAGATGATTAGCATATGTCGAATGTATAGAATCGGATATATAACCCCTTTGGTGTCCTTGGACACGTTTCTTGAATGATCTACCAGTCTGACCAATGTATACTAAAGGGCAACCTTTGCAAGTCAACTTGTAGAGTCCGGATTTATTTTCTTTATTTGTTCTATTTTTATTGTTTTTTATGTACGTACTAAGGTTATTAATTGTCCTAAAAGCCGCGTTATAATTGAAACAATTTTTGAAATATTTAGTTAGATTTTCAGATAATCCATTGACATAAGATAACGAAAAATATTTCTGTGTATTGTCCTCTTTTATGATTGGGTACACGAGATTTAATGCTATTTTCTTTTGTTTATTGGATACCGTTTTGTCTATAAGAAAGAGGTTGTAACCGTTGTTTGACGCTATTTGTTTAATAATATTCAATTCTTTCAAAAAGTTATCTGAATTCAAAGGGACATTCAATAATCTATGAATAAAACTATTATATGCTGATATCTTTTGGTTGGTGGGGTGGTTTGAAGTTTTATGTATTGTGATGTCTGTATGTGTGGGTTTGTGAAAAATGCTAAAATCATGGAAATTATTTAGTCTTGTTATTGTGAGGTCAAGAAAATTAATACTTTGATTCTTTTCTTCTTCGATTGTGAATTTGATTTTTGGGTGGAGTTTATTCATTGAACACTTACAAAATATACATATTCTAATTTCACTGAAATCAGTATCATAATTAATATATTAAATCTCTAAGTAATCCACGTTACTAAATTGTGAAGTTAAAAATGTCGACAAGGGGTGCTAGAGTGCAAAAAAGTGATCCCGTTGAATTAAATTCCCGCGTTGACAGAATTGAGGAGGCTCTACAGTCTGGATTATGTGAACTCAGAAATGAGGTCACCAAAATGCTTAAAACTCCAAACCTAGGTGAGCCTAATGCTACTCCTGAATGTATAAATGATATTATGACTAAACTAAATGTCTTTGAAAAAACTATGAAGGATAATCTAAACACCTTGAAAGATGACATTGATAATATAAAATCACAAATGGAAGATGACAGGCAGGAGGTTTTCAATAGTCAACTAATTCTTCATGGTTTAAATGAGGAAGATGATGAAAATTTGTACAAAAAGATCTGTCAACGGTAAAATTCTTAAGAACTCTGATGATAAGTAATATGAGCAGCAATCAACGATTTACACATGTGCTACCGTATTGGAAGAAAAAGTGCCTAACAAAGGAATTGCCGACCTGTTTCCATCCAGTTCATTCCTCGAATAAACGTGACATTGTTTACAATAACAAACGACATCTCAAGGGTTCTGGTGTTGTGATCAGTGAAAAGTTAGTTTCCCGAAAATTGATTTTGTTCAAGAAAGTCCGTGCTGAATTTGGATTCACTTCATGTTGGACATCAAGAGGCATTATACATGTTATATGTGACAATAAAAAGAGAAAAATTCTGAATGAAACGGATCTGAATAACATGTAAGTCCAAAGGGAAACTTTGTCTCATTGTGATGCGGAGCCTTATTGCGTTGTTGCTTTTTCCTTGCTTGTATATTTATATAGGTATTTGCTCAGCCTTATTTGGTGTTTTTTTCTGTTTGATAACTTGTTGATTTTTTGTTTCTTTTATATTGAATAGTGTCAGCTCTGATAAATTATAGTTTATAGTGTTTCAAAATACTACCTACAAAGCAATTTCTAATTTTGTATTGTATACATATTAAGTTTTGTAAATTCAGTCATAGGCTGTTCTGTTTTTGATCATTGTTGATTTTGCTCATCTACTATACTATTTTTCCTCATCCTTCTGAAACTTGTTCGTTGTTTTAGATTTTCCTTGTGATAATTTAATACTGATATTTTGTTGTCAACGAGTGTTCACTTCAAATAACTTGACACATTTTACTGAAACAAATATTTGTGAATACTCGTTAACTTTTCGATATTTATTATTTTTGATTTTGCTCATTGCCCTGATTTCATGTTATCTCCTTAAGCTTTTATTTCAGTCAAAATTTATTTATTTATTAATTTTTTTGGCACTCAACCTTTATTCAACAGTGAAGTCACTTTGCATCTTTTATTATTTTATTTTGCCTGAAATAATTGTGCTTTTGCTCAATGGATGCCACCAAAAAATACATGTTGAAAATAGCTCATGTTAATGTGCGTTCGTTGATATTACATTACGAAGAAGTTATTTTCACATCTAATGATTTTGATATACTTGGCTTAACGGAAACCTGGCTGGATGGGCGAACTCCCAGTGATTTACTTGCAATAAGTGGTTACGAATTTATTCGTGTTGATAGGGGAAGTCGTGGTGGGAGGGTCGGTGTTTATGTTAGGGGTACAATACGTTGCAGAATACTACGGTGTGGTGTTGATTCTGAGCAACTTTGGTTAGGTTTGAATCTCGGGAGTATAAGAGTTGCAATTTCTGTTGTCTACAAGCCTCCTACATATAACTACCGATTGTTTCTGGATGGCTTCGAAACAGTCGTCACAGAGGGGATACCTACTGTTGATTGTGTATTTTGTCTTGGAGATTTCAACATGAATTATCTCAACAAAGCAAGTGTGGAAATAAAAAAGTTACTGGAAGTGTTGGAGAGTGTGGGCCTGCAACAGATAATTGAGGAGCCTACTAGAACAACTTTAAGTTCCTCAACATTAATTGATTATATCCTTGCGTCTGATGTCGAATTGGTGAAGGTTTCTGGGGTGTTGCCTATGCCGCAGGTGAGTGATCACGATCTTGTTCATTGCGCCGAATATCATCACTCTATTGGATCTGCTACCCCGTACAAAACATATAAAATTTCGAAAAAATATGCGCCATGGTTAACTGACACCCTGAAGGATATGATTAAGATGAGAAACAAGGTCTTCTCTGAGTTCGAAAAGACTAGGCGGATCGGTGTTTGGAATACTTATAAACATCTCAGAAATTTTATCACAGCCGCTGTTAAAAAGGAAAGGAAAAATTACTACACCAAATATATTAACGACTCTAATAACCTAAAAACTTCTTGGGCCCATCTGAAGAGAATCGGTTTCATCAAAAGTAAAAATATAGTATTGCCCTCTGAGTTTAATGATATCGATAGTATGAATCGTCATTTTTTGAATTCTGTACCTGATCTGTCTCCTGATGTTGACTTGTTAGCTTTTTATTCTAATCGAGATAATTGTATCGCAGCTAGTAACTTCAATTTTAAAACAGTTGGCGAGATTGAGGTATTAGAAATTATAAAGACTATAGGTAGTAAAGCTACTGGTGATGATGGCGTCAACATACTCACCCTGCATTTGTGTGTTCCTCACATACTGCCCCATATCACACATGTTTTGAATTTTTGATTGCGGAATTCTATTTTTCCGAGTCAATGGAAGAAGGTCTCGTTATTCCCGTGCCGAAGGTCATTAATACTAAGGACCGATAAGTATTTTGCCTACCTTGTCAAAAATTTTGGAAAAAATCATTAGCAAACAAGTTTGGTCACATTTGGATCAGAACAAAATAATTCCACCTACACAGTCAGGATTTAGAGTGAATCACAGTTGTACTACTGCATTGTTACATATAACTGACGATATAATACGGGCTACAGATCAGGGTAAGTTGACTTTGTTGACACTCTTAGATTACTCTAAAGCTTTCGACAGCCTCAATCACAAAATGTTTGACGCAATTTTAGTACATCTTGGTTTTTCTGAGGATTCGGTCAGGCTTCTTTCCTCTTATTTGGTGAATCGGTTTCAGGCGGTTTTTTATGGTGGTAGAGTGTCATCCTTTTTAGAAATATGCAAAGGTGTACCACAGGGTTCCATATTGGGACTACAGCTTTTTATCAAGTATATTTCGCTATTCATAAAGTTTATAATATCTAGTTTGATGCATATTTACGCGGATGACAGTCAATTATATATCTCTTTTTACCCGGATGAAAGTGTCCAAGCTATCAGAGCATTAAATCTGGATTTGAGTATCATTCATGAGGTAGACACGAAGCACTGCTTGCATCTCAATACCAACAAAACAGTTGCTATCTTGTTTGGAAGACGAAATGACAGACAGAGGTTTCTCGATTGTGATTACCCTATTGCTATTGACCCTGGAAGAGTTGAGTTGTGCGATAAAGTTAGAGATTTGGGTGTTTGGTTAGATTGCGAAATGCGATTCACAGAACATATTCCTTCTTGTTTGCGGAAGGCTTATGGTATGCTGAAAATTATTTATGGACACAGGGAATTTTTGTCGAGAAAAGAAAAAATAATGCTTTGTGAATCTCTTGTTCTTTCTCATATGAACTATGCTGACTCGGTTTATGGCCCCTGCCTTAATTTTACAGATAAGCGCCGCGTCCAAAAACTTCAGAACTCTTGTCTACGCTTAATTTTTGGTATAAGAAAATTCGATAGTAGAATAAGCCATACTTTGCGGGATGTAAATTGGCTCAACATGGAAAATAGGAGTTTTCTGCACTCGGCCATATTGTTCATGAAAATTATAAACTCCAAGACCCCGCCTTATCTTTACAACAAGATCACCTACCGTTCTGATGTCCATAATTTGAATATCCGTTTTTTCGACGGTCATTTTCATATTTTATCACACTTTGCATCAATAGCATTTCTGTGGACGTCAGGAAGGTGACTGATATGGGTCGTGTTAGAACCTTGTTGTACAGACAGCTTATGAATCAACAGGTGGAACTGTTGTCGAGGTGAATTAAAGAATACTTTTTTTATTATGATTTGATTACCAGGGTAATGATAGCATATCAATGAGGTTTGTATTTATTTCTAATACTTAATTCTGTTAATCGAGCTTGAATTTTTTTGTTTTTTTTTCAATGAATTGAGGGTTAGATTGAACAGTGCACTTTCTAATGTACTGGATCTCGCCCTTTCCTTATGTAAATAATAATGTAATTTACTGAAATAATATTGATTGAATAAAGGCCTTTATTAATATTATGATTAATGAAATTCGTGAAGATATGTAGTTGTCGGTTGGTGCCTTTGAAACAACAAAAAATGTCATGTAGATATCTATACCAATAAAGGAAGTATTTGCTTATTGGATTTAGTAATTGTTATTATGAAATTATTCACGTTGAAAGCAAAAGTTCCAGATGAACACTTTTACAATTTCTTGAAATCAACAGGTATAATGCACGTAAAATCCTTTTGAACGAACAAACAGATGTTGATAAGTCTCCATTACTGAATATCTTTCCTTAATGACATTTTTAGCTGCAAACTCCAATAAAACCTAGAGTTTTTATGACTTGTGCCTCCATTATTTGGTCACGTTTCTAACAATGTATTTAAACTCGGTTACACTGATTACCACCAGACAGTACAATGTAATACCTGAAGAGCCACATCGTGGTGGAACAATTGTTGTAGTACAAACATTTTTGTGGAAATAAATAACTGTCTCATATATATTTTTTTAATCCATATTTATTTGAAAATTATTGAAATTTTCATTTCATTATAAAGTATCGAGTGTTCTTTTAGAGTGATAGAACTTTCGATAGGGGTAACTATCGATTTGACTATGATTTGACAGAAGGTAGAAGCCATGTTGTTTTGACATTTCTGTTTAGTAAGCCTTGATAAATTATCATGGAAATACTCACGCGTTTACAAATTGTTGAAATTTATTTTCAAAATCAGTGTTCTATTGACCAAACTTATAGAGCACTTCGTGAAAATTATGGTTTACATAATCGTCCATCAGAGCAGGTTATTCGTCGAACTATCGATAGATTTTGGACAACATTTTCTCTACTCGATGCAACAACAACAAGACAAAGAACTGTACGAACAGAAAAAATATCGCTGCTGTAAGTCATAGTGTTAATGATGATCCAGATTTTTCTATTCGTCGACGTTCACAACAAGTTCTGTGCATCCACCACATGGAAAATTTTGCGTAAAGATCTTGGTCTACACCCATACATGATCCAATTGGTTCAAGAACTAAAGCCATTTGACCATAATAAGCGTCGTTTTTTATGCTGATTGGGCCCTAGAACAGCTTGAAGTTGATCCACTTTTTTATTGTAAAATTGTGTTTAGTGATGAAACTCATTTCTGGTTGAAAGGCTATGTAAACAAGCAAAATTGCCATATATGGACTGAAAACAAATATCGTCGAGAAAAGACTCGAATTGGTCTTAGAATTTAGCATTATTATAATTATATTGAGTGATATTAGTAATTGTTTCTGAAAGTCTAAGAAGTCTAAGAAGTTCAAACAATTTGAATTTTGTTTTTTCTGGCATACTCACTTTATCTGATTTGAAAGATTTCTTTCTAATTTAGTAACGCAATATATTTTGCTTAATCGCAGTTTTTATATTATTCACCTATTATGGTTGGGCAATACTTTGCTTGGACCCTGTTGTCCTTACGAAAAATCAACGTTTATTAGAGCACGACATAATTTTATCAATTGATGATAAAATTCTTGCAAACTCAGTAAATTAGCGCTTAGTGATTTTTCCAAGTTTGAACTCAATTAAAAAATAATTCTTCGGTAATTTCCATAGCACAATACATGCAACGATCATAATTTCATTATTTTGCATGAGTACAAAATTTTACCCCTGAATTAGGCTGTATTCCAGGGCGTATCCGGTTTATACCGTAGGAGAATCAGGTACGTTGTACTCAGCAGGACAGAATCAGTACTACACAGCTACTAATACTGGGGCAGCGGCTCCTACAGCTACTGTGGGCTACACAACTGGCGGACATTACGTGGTGCAGCAAACAGTAGATGCAGAGAGTCTCATAACCTCTAGAAATTCACCTCAAACAAGCAGTGCGGTGAGTACTTTTGCTCTCAATAAAATAACTAGAAATAATATTAATTGGTAAAAGTTTGAATAGTAGGGTTTTTTGGGTTTAGGTTTAGAGATAAAATGGACAAATATAATTTATATACTGGCTCTGAATTATAATTTCTTATATATTCCTGACAAAAGTTACAAGGGATGTTGATTACTTTCATTTGGTTTTTTAATATTATATACTAGTATCTCTATTTATTATACTTATGACTAACATGGTGTAGGAAACTACTTATGTGGCAACAGCCACTGTGCATGCTTCTCAGTCTTCAAGTCAAGTTTCTTCTGAGGACATTGGATCAGGTATTGGGCATGCTACCAGGGTTTCTCCAGCTACAGTAAGTGATGGAAAATATTTTAGTGAAATTCTATTCTTAGAATAAGTACACACTTGCCACATGTTCGCTTTTAATGGTTATCCAGCTCTTGAACAGAAGCTATAGTGCAGTTTAGACTATTTATTTAGATGTTAATCACACTTTCAATCAAATTTGACCTCCTTAATTATAATATGAGATGAAAATATCCTTTCATTGAAGTTCTTTAATATATCAAACTCAGAAATACATAATTTAGAATCGAAGTAGGTTAATAAATATCTGGACGTCACTCCATCCAGCTGGAGTCCCACAAGGAAGTCTCCCGGATCCAGTTGTCTAAGTACTGTGCCCTCAAAATTGAAAACGGGGATAATCATAGGATATTTGCTAATGACATGCATTAAGACATTCCACAATGATCCTACAACCATTTAAAAGCATTTGAAAGGGCTGTAGGCTATAGGAAAATCAGAATAAACGGAAACAAATCTTAACAAATTATTTATTTTAAAAAATGTTATCCTTTGATCTGTTTTAATAATACCTGAAACAGTATCGCAGAATTTCTGAGTTTTCTTTGTCTTTTACATCTTATACTATATATGCAATATATGTTTTGGCCAACAGTAATCATTGTTTGCGAACATGTTGTGCTAAGTGATGCTAGATTGTAGAAAATGTGTAATTACTCATAGGTACTATCTACAAATTAGGAGACATAACAGTAATTTAATGTGTTATAAGCAGAACAGGTGATCAGTAATATTTTAAACCCCTGCATTCTAAATATGAAATATTTTTGAAAAATATCAGACTTTCTTCCTGCTTGGAAAAATGTACTACTTGAAGAGATTATTGAAATCTATTTCCATTATAACTTTGAACGAAATACTGATTCTCCCTTATCGGAACAAATAAAAAGATCTTCTCAAATCACCTTTTATTTCCTAAACTCCATTTTTGGATCATTAAACTGTACGAAATTTTATGTAGTTATTAGCGTAAATATTATGCTTATTTGTACACTTAACCCTAATTTGTCATATAAGATAGACCAATTAGGATTATTTCGCATGTTACGTTCTGATATCTAGCGCTTACTTCAGCAACTTTTAATTTTTGAATGTGGCATATTTTAATTTACATTAGTTGCTTTGCTTTTATTTATTCATTCAAACTTTTCTTCGCTTCGATTTGATATTTGATTTTCCCAAGAATTTCTTTATTTTATTTAATCATTGAGTTATTAGAAACAATTATTTCATTCAACTTTCAGGTACAATGGTTGCTTGAAAATTATGAAACAGCAGAAGGAGTTTCTTTACCTAGGTCAACATTGTATGCACATTATTTAAGGCATTGTGGGGATCATAAATTGGAGCCAGTAAATGCCGCTTCATTTGGAAAGTTGATACGATCAGTATTTTTAGGCTTGCGTACTCGTAGACTTGGAACAAGGTAAAGTAGCATTGAAGCAAAAATTAAAGCACTTTTGCAAATATCTAATTGTTCTCTTCAGGGGCAATTCCAAATATCATTACTATGGAATTCGGGTCAAACCTGGGTCCTCCCTTGTGAATGTAGATGATTCCGGAAATAGAGTTCAAGTTCCTTCAACCTCAGCAGGAAAACCACAAACTACCATAAGACCTTTCAAACGGAGTGGGGAGTCTTCTGAGGCTACTGTATCATTGATGCTTTCGCAACATATAGCGTATCTTGGAGATGGAAGCAATGCGATTCCTGCTTTTCCTGATATGATTTTTAGCGAACAGTTGCCTGAAGATTGCAGCTTTGACGATGTCGATACTCTGAAGTAAGATATTTGATCGATAATAATTATTTAAAATTAACTCACTCTCTTTTCCAGATCCATTTATAGGGAGCATTTAGAAGCTTTTCTGGATGCTGTATTGAGTTTAGAATTTACCACTGTGGAGTCTCTCTGGAGAGAATTCTGGAGATCACAATATAACAATAATGGGGACGAATGTGAAGAAGAGAAATACTTATCTAAGTATGCATTTATTTAAATCACCTGAATATTATCAGTATTTATATATTTTCATTTCTCAGGTCGAAATTGTTCAGTCTTTGTTCATTGGATCCAGTACAGAATTTCATGAAACAAGTGGACCTCATGTTCTATCAGAATTTGATACAAGTTTTAGTCCCAGATGTACTTAAGCCGATTCCAGCTACTTTAACTCAATCTATTAGGAATTTCGCCAAAAGTGAGTACAAACAATATTTTTCAACTATAATGATCCTAACAGAAAATGCTTTAATAAGCGGTCAAAAGCAACTCTATAACTTTTATAACCTCATCTCTTCTTTGGTCCTTCTGCTCATTTGACTAATTATGGCATGTACATATATTTTTGTACTATTGTCACTTTGTGGATCCTTATTACATTCACCGTAATCATCCTTGATTTCTAAACTAGAAATCCTTTTGTTGGCTTATTTAGATTGCGATATAATATCAATAAAATACTCTCGCTTGTAAAAAATATGTGAAATGGTTGATGTCAAATTTATGATCCATTTTTATACACATACCAGGTAAAAAACTGTGCAACAAATATTTCCCTACAGTAATTTGTATTGTAATTGAATCGTTTTCAGATCTTGAAAGCTGGTTAACAAGTGCAATGAGTGGAGCTCCACCTAGCATGTTGACTGTGAAACTTTCTGCGGTGTCAGCCTTCAGCTCTAGTCTTAGACGTTACACATCTTTGAATCATCTAGCTCAGGCCGCGAGAGCTGTTTTGCACAATACAACCCAAATTTCTCAAATGTTAGCAGATCTTAACAGAGTTGACTTCAATAGTGTTCGAGAACAGGCTTCCTGGGTGTGCCAATGTGAGAACGACATACTTGGAAGATTTGAGAGTGATTTTAAACTGACTCTGCAGCAACAAAACTCATTGGAGCAGTGGGCGTCTTGGCTAAAGGTCGTTGTTAAAAAGGCCCTAAAACCTTATGAAGGAAAACCGTCGTTCTCTAAAGCAGCTAGACAATTTTTATTGAAATGGAGTTTTTATAGGTACGATGAATAATAAATTTGTTTTGATCAATTCTAATAGAGTTTTTTTCAGCTCCATGGTTATCAGAGATCTTACCTTGCGATCTGCAGCAAGTTTTGGGTCATTTCATCTAATCCGCTTGTTATATGATGAATATATGTTTTATTTGATTGAACATCAAGTGGCAGAAGCTACAGGCTGTGTTCCTATCGCTGTAATAAGTGAAGGAATTGTAAGTGCATCAAAAGCTCTAGCATGCATAGTTGATTAGATTTCAGTTATTCACGCTAGCATTACTAAATTTCAGTATTTCACTATTTGCATCAAAACATTATCTCTAGATTTTCAATCATATTTTGTGATTCCAGAAAAGTAATTGTATCTATGCTTATTGATCAAATTTTATCATTTGTGCAAAGAGTCCTGAATTAGAAGCATGAAAATGGATTTCTATATACTTTTTTAATATCTGGATAATCATTCATTAGATTTATCTGGAAATTTACGAGGTTGTTTTTATGTCTAGTTAGCCTAGATAATTCAAATGTCAAAAACGAAATCTGAATATTTGAAACTTCTAATAGGTCATTATACAGGGTCACTCACGATTCATGGTATGTTAGGTGTTTGTCTAGAAAGGAATTATATTGAAAATTTAGTTTCTGGGGAATATATTTTCCTCTATGAATCTAAAATACATGTAGTGCTGCGGTGTTGTCGTTTATGTAGAAAATAAGTAGCAACTCTTATATTTTAAACATAATACCATGTATATTATTTCATATTTGACTTGTCTATCGCTTTCTGGTTATGTTTGTATAATACTTCTCTATACCTATGCCCAACAGTTTTTGAAGAATTTATAATTTACTTACTTTTTTGTGCAAAATATAGCTTCAATTAAATGTTTATTACTGCGGAATTCTGTTTTGTAGAGAGCTGAAGTTTTGGGGGTAGTTAACCAATGTCTTGTGTATTAATTACGTATTAGTGAATTAATTCCCCACTAAACAGGGTCCTTTAAAATTTATGATTATACCTATAAATACAAAAGTTCATTTTTCAAGTAGAATACCCCGTAACTAGAAATGTAAAAAATTGAAATTCCTTCAAAATGATATATCATGTTCCTATGCCTAAATAGTCGGGTTTCTGCAATAAAAGCAAATTTCTATAACAATCGGATTGATTTGCAATATTTACCCGACTATTTACAATTTTCTTTTGGTATATTCGATTTGAAAAAACGCACCTTTCACCATTTTTGTATCTACCGGTAGAATCATATATTTTCAAGGACCCTGTTTAACAGGAACGAATTTCTCATACATAACTAATATACAGGACATTCATAAACTATCCCCAAAATTTCAGCTTTCTAGGAATCCAAATACCGCAGTAATAAACGTTTGATTGGAGCTAAACTTTGCACAATAAATATTGAAATCATTTAATTACTTAAAAACAGCTTAATATAGACATAGAGAATTATTACATAATGTGGGACAAAAAATGAAATTATATCCAGATATCTCATTTACAACATCAAAGTTGTTGCTCGAATTATACACCGAATTTATTTCTACACTATTTGGTACAACATTGCTCGGTGACTTCCATCATGTATGCTACCTCCCATCGTGTTTCTCCGTCCGCTTATATAGATGGGCGTAGTTTTTCGAACTTCCCCGATCATTCTCGAACGAGAGTCGAGAACAAGCAATGGCGTAGAGGGCTTAGTAGTTTCGACTCTGGGTCATATTCTTGGTTTTCCTTAAGCCTTTCCCACTGCCAATCAGTATTCACAATTGTTATCCTCAAGCACTGCACCTTTTCCTTATCAGGTTTGTCTTCTATGGTTAGCTTCGTACAACATCGGCGAATATACCCTAATCCACTACAGTTCCAATACCTAAGTCCGTGGTTACAATATTTAAGATCAATATAGCATGAGTTATTAACCAAGAAACCAAATTTTCAATATACTCCTGTTTCCTGTTCTCCGTAAATGTTTAACATTCTATGGAACGTGAGTGATCCGGTATATTACTAAATTGTATTCAACTATTAATATACTAAAGGTCATGATGTTGAGTAAGTGCTTTCATAAAATTTTGCTTCATTGTGTATTCGGTCTGTATACTGAAAGATACTTATTTCAGAAACAGGATATCATGCAGAACAACATGAGTATGTTCCCTGGAGATGGAATGTGTAATGGATTGATGAATACAAAGCTGGGATGCCAAAGTCCTTCAGACTCCAAAAGACAGAAAATTAGCTAGCTTCAAAGAGAAGCAGGAATAGTCATCAGAATACAGTGATGAGTGTGTTTGTTGTTAGTCATATTTGTTTCAAATTTGTGAGTTTATTTTGTTTCTTTTGGGATGGGGTCATTTCATTCATGTTGAGTTGTGCGTTCATTCCATTTTATTTATCAGATAATTTCTTAATTGTGCAATTACTTAAAACTTAATTTTTTTTTTATTTGTATGAAAAATAACTGAGTATACTGTATAAGATGTGAATGTATATAATATTGGGTAACAAATTGATTATTTATGCTATCACCATTATTCACATGGAAGTGGATGTTACTGTTTGTAGTAAGTAAAAATTACAGAAATATCCATTTTTCCATCTTGTATATCTCTCCAGAACTTCTACTTAAATTAAATATTAACTTGATTTCGATGTTTTGTTAATGGAATTTATTGAAACATAGTAGACTATGTCGTGATATTTTCAATTGCAATAGTTGAACTTCTGGAGGATAATTTGTGACTGATTTTTGTTGTGATTAAAACCTAATTTATTGTTTTTTCAATATATGTTATTGATGTTATTATTTATTTCTCTTCTGTTTAATGAAGGTGGTTCCAGAAATACTTGACCCGACAAAGAAAAAACAACATTTTGAAGTAATACCTCTATTTCTTAAAATATCAATTCAGTTTTACATTGAACCCCGTTGACCTTTTCAGTATACAGGGTGTTTCAGACAGGTGTGACAATCTTGGTATGAGATTATAGGGTTTATAGGTGAGTCTGAATAATCTTCATGTTAGGGCTCTGTCTTTTCTTTGGGATATATGGGGTGTTTTATTAAACGTACCAAAATGTTGAACTCGAAAATTTTTTTGACGGATCAATCAAATCAGCTCAAATTTAGATGATATGATTCGCTCATAAGACTCAAAAAATGGACGTTTTCTGAATTAAAAAATCAGGGGTGAACTAGGGGAAGTTCTGTCCTCTTTGTTTTGATAAGATAACATTCGAATATTGAAAATCTCAAGTATAAATCTAAGACTGCATGAAATTACGAACATTTCGACACCAGAATTTCTCTTAACACCGCCATAGTAGTTGATTAATTAATTTTTATGTTATTCGAATCCACAATTCTGAGATACCGACTTTAGTTTTCACCAACCTCTTCGTTCTATTTCATCAACTGTATCAAAAATGCCTTCTCATGATCCAAGAGAAATAATTGACTATAAACCATATAGGGAGCATCATACTTATCTTGCAAGTCAAAAAATCGTTTTTTTTCGATATGAACATCCTGTTTCTAACAGTGGGTTACACACATGAAGGTAAGTTACAAACCCGGTGTTGTCTAAACAATTGTTAAAAGCCAAAGTGTTCAATTGATATGAAAATACTGAAATAAATAGCTTTGATTTGTCCAATCCAATAGTTTATTTGAAGCCGCATCACAGAATGGTCCCCTCCACCTTCTCTGCATTTCAAAGCTCATTTTGAGATTGATATGATATAGTTTTCTTGATGATATAAGGGTTTCTTCTTATTTCTTCACAGGTATTCGTAATATGCTGTAACAGTTGAATCCTACTATGGATCTCGATGCCACATACAAAGCTTTTCATGTATTCCCATAAAAACTAGTCGAGAGGAGTTAGGGGAAGTTGATGGTCAAGTTACAGAACGCCCAATACACCTATTTTGAAAATGTCAAGTGATTCCTAACATTTATGGAAAAATGTGCCCTCTTCATGGAACATCTCCCAGTAAATTTGGAGGGATATTTTGCAAGAAATTCAAGTAAATGTCTCTCGTTTGTCTACCTTCGAAAACGTTAGGTCCTATCAAATATTTATTTTAAATTCCACACTACACGTTTAGTGTACAAATGTTTTATGATTTGAAACTCTACAGCCTGCAAATGGTCTACCATATTCATATACAGAAGCTTTAGAATTACCATTACAGAAGCCATAATCAAATATCATGTCTACATATTCCTTGTTCGAATAATGTTTAGGCATGGTAAAAAAAATACATAAACTATTATTGAATTCACAAGCACTTGGAAACAACTACAAAACTGGTCGATTGATAATCGGAAAAATAAGAATCTAAATAAGGCTGAAATGTTAAATATTTTTCAATTTGTTTCCATAGCATCCTTGCAACTTCTGTAATTCTAATCCTACATTCAGTTGCATTCATAGAAATAGAAAGAATCAGTTGGAAGTTGGGTGGCTCAAATGTGGATTTGTATAATCTGGTGATTTAATCAACATGTATGATGGTGCGAAGAGAAATTTTGTTGTGGAATTATTCGTTACAGTTAAAGTTGTTCCTTGAGTTTCTTCAAAAAAAAAAGAGTGAATTACCAATCTTTCTTACTGTGAAATGGGCATTGGTACAGCTTATGGTGGTTTTCTGCTGCTCAGTATCGGCAGTTCTGTTTGTTAACAGAACCATTTTTATTCCTTTAGAAATCATTTGCATTCTTTCAGCGAACAATTGACGTTATAAAAACGTCCCTCTATTCGTGTTATTATAAACCAATAACTTCAAGTATTTGTGGCTATTTAATACTAAACTACATAACAGCGTCAAATTATTAATTTAAATTTGAATATTTTGCAAAATTGGTAACTTTTAACCTAGTAATTCTTTATAATCCTTTATATTTGGGTATTTCTGGGACTATCCTCATTTGGTTATAAAAGAGCGAAATATATTAATGGTTAGTTCCAAAAAATGAGTTCACCCTACAGAACTCATTTTTTCTGACGATTAAAAAGTTTATTGCTCAAAAGTGCAATCCATCCAATAGAATATTTAGAATAAAAGACGAATAGTTATACGCAGGGTAAAAGTATTCCTCTAATCAGTACAAGTAAATGTTTGATATACACATCATCACCAAATTTATGAAATAAAAGGGTTGTTGAGACTTTTGAGGCTTATCAGTTTTACGTTGTGAAATAGCACGAAGTTTCACAATAACTCTTTTATTTTTGCCTTGGAATCTGATATACTTAATGAAATTCCTATTCATCAGACACAACCAATATTATGGTGTACAGAAAGTTGAGAACACAGGGTATAGGATGTTAAAAATGATAAAAGCTCGTTATTATTTTGATCAAATGGACGTTTTGACGAATTCAATAGAAATGAATTGTCCAATGAGAACTATACATAATTATATATTGGAATTGACTACTTTAAAACACTGAATTTTAAAATCAAAATTTTAAAATGCTAGGCTCTTGCTGAAAGAAATCTAATTTTATAAAAGACCCACAGTTTCAATATTGAGTGACATTTCACAAACACACATTTGAACATAAAATCACATTATACTTGAAGACTCCAAATTCGTTTTTTTTTTTTAATTTTTAGTTCTCAATGGAAAACTCTTCACAATAAAATTTTCTTAGCGAATACTTAATTATTTTTTGAAATACTCTTTTGCTTTCAAAACTAAGAGTAGTTTAACTGTTATGCAGATGCAAAATTGACTTATTTTTAATTCTGAGTTTAGAATGGAAAGATTCATGTCACCAGTTTATTGGTAATATATAATTTTAATTTATATCTTTGTCATTTGAGAGGTGTTTTTAACAGCATAAGAATGTTTAAAATTCTTGAGTTATAAAATGAAGGAAATATTAAAAATTTTTAATGAAGATTATGATGTTGAATGAGTTCTTGCTGTTTTGTGGAAAATAGTGCTTGCTTCATTCAAAAAAATTTTAAAAAGCATGTCACTAGAAGTACCATCGATAATTATCAGTTTTTTAAAATTTTTCTGGTAGTATTGGAATTCAACCTTGAAAAACGGCAAATCGCAGTCAATAAATTGGGACCTTGAGATGGCCAATTTTTTTGTTAAATAAACCTGTTCATTCATCCAGAGTACTCATAAACTCCCATGAAACTTGTTTTTGAGCTTACGAATAACATATAGATTACAGCACATTTCCAATCAAGTTTTTTGAAAGGGTGATCTACCCTTATATCTATAATGATGATTAGGGGGTGTAATCTGCTCGATCTAATTGTTCCTCGAGTTAATGTGTTTCGGGATTTTTTTAATGCAGCTAGTTTTGTCGTAAGTTGCTCCGTATAACGTTGGGACATTCTGTATAGTTCCTGATAGTTTCATAACCGTTTTAAACTGTATACTTGTATGTTTTTCGGATAGCGCCATCTATTGAAAAACAGCAGGAACCTATTCAAGGGCCATATATAAATATGTTTCAAATTTTTCGCACGATATTTTATTGGTGTTGAAATGGTCTGAATATATATGGAAGATGAAGAGGCAGTACTATTATTTATTTTTCTAAAAAACAAATAAAACTCATCTTGATTTGCAGTGCTGAAATATGTGTAAATACATCTTGACTGCTTTTTTCCTATAAAAAAAATGTACATCTCATATAGAAGCTAAAATTGCAGTAATTCATAAAAAACTGGCATCCAGAATAATCAATAATAAATGTCAAGAAAAATTCTACTTCAGTTCAAAGGCATGAGGGGTAGAATAAAAATAATTATATATTACATTGTTGAAACTTCGACTTGAGTGAAGTTTTTGTATGTGCTTAACGGATATTATTTGCTAAATCTTACTATAGCAGAGATATTCAGTGACAGAATAATTCAAGTAATTTTTATATACTAATTTTGACGGAGTGTATGAAAAATTTTTTCCTAGTTAAATATAACTGAATCTTTTTAGAGTTTCTGAGTCTAAAACAAACATTTTCCACTGAGAGCATACATTTAAAAATTTTTTCTGTCACCGAATGATCAATATTTAGAAAATTTGGTGTATTTTTATAGATGTCGAAGCCATGGAGATCGATTGGTTATTCCATCTTTGTTGTTAAATTGATCTATATTGTGCCCTTATTGCTTTCATTATTATGAGCTAAAGATTTTTGATTTTCCTCAATCTGAGTGACTTTGGAGCGGAGATGAAATAAGCTCCAAACAAACATTGCCTAAGATGAGAAAAATAAAAAGTTCTGGGTTTATCGAACCGAAATAAAAAAAGAAACATGCTGAAGAAATATGAACTATATTTTGTACATTTTGAATTGAGATATACATATATGTGTAATAAATAATCTAGAATCTGGCTTATAAGTAGCCAACTTTATGGCTTGCATAATTTTAGGTAGTATATGACATAACTTGTATGTTCCACTTCAGTTGGGAGCGAAATTATTATATTTTCAATATTTTGTATTAAGAACTGCGGTTGAATAAAATACTAGTCATGTGTTATCATTGTGTTTTTATGCAGAAGTTCTTTGATAAGAAGAGTTGTACGAGGGTGGTTCAAATATCATCGAGACAAACTCTGTAGATGGGGCGCATGTATGTTTCGAAGGTCGTGGCTTGAGTATGTGATAGCTGGGTCTCTTACGAACAGTGTGGCATTTGTTTTCGTCGGAGCACATGTTTCATGCGTGTGCTACGACCATGAGTTATCGTCAAGTGCCGACTGCCGTTGCGCAACGTATTATCATTCGTTTTTTAGTGGGAGAAGGCGTTAAAAACACGGATATTTTTGTGCGTTAGCTGAAGCAGTTCGGTAGTGAGTGCCTGAGTAGGGCTGTCGTGTTTAAATGGGCCAAAGCATGATCGTCGACCGCGAACCAGCGTCACACCAGACAACATTCGCCGCGTAGAACAAATCATTTTGGAGGACCGTAGGATGAATTTTCGAGACATTTCGGCTAAAGTCGGCATCAGTATGGGTAGTGTACAGTCTATCATCCACGAACACCTTCAATATCGCAAAATAACGGCGTGATGGGTTCCTGAACTGTTGAAGTCCTGTTTCGAGCTATACGAGTCTTAGACTCCTTTAACTCTATCGGGATTTGAGAGTGGCAATGATGGTGGCTTGGAGGTCCACCTCCTCTAGAGCACTTATCCAGAAGAGGTTTTCAGACAGTTGGGACTGTGAAAGGTGTGTCAACCTTCCATCAGAGGGTTATTTATCGGACTTTTCTTGGAAGTGTTTGCACTAGGTGCTGATTTAGGAGAACCACTGATTTAGTGATGGTCATTGGGGTTGAATTGGAGTACAAGCTTGGGTCGCCTGTACCTGGACGATGAGTTATCATAGTCGACGGCTTGTCTGACTAGTGGATTGGTATGGCTCGCTGCTTTAGCGAGTGTTTTCAGGACGGTTTCATGGAGAAATTCTTTTAATGGTGGTAAGTTCGCCTCGCGGTGGAGTTGGGAATTGCAAACACACCATTCTTCCAGTTTGTCGACGACTTCCTGGAGGTATTTGGTAGCTAGCTCTGGCTTTTTGAATCGAACAAGTATTGCTGAGTTGTCTGCGAAGACTGCCAGCGAAGAGCGGTCGGTTTTGGGAATATCCGCTGTGTAAAGAGCGTATAGAAGTGGGGAGAGTACACTGCCCTGGGGCACACCGGCTTCGAGATCTCTAGGTTGAGAGATCGCGTTGGAAATTTTCGTTTGGAAGGAGCGATTTTGTAAATATGAATGTATGAGTTGACACAGCTGATTTGGTACTTTCGCTTCGTGGAGTTTGAGGACGAGGCCGTCGTGCCAAACTGCGTCAAACGCTTTCGAGATATGGAGAAATACTGCACCGGTTACTTGTTTCCATTTGAAACTAGTTTGGGCGTGTTCTACGACTCTGAGTAGTTGTAAGGTGATGGAGTGTTGAGGTCGAAACTCGAATTGTTCATCGGGAAGAATATTATTTCTGATGGCGAAGTCAGATAAGCGGGAATGGATAATTCTTTCGACGATTTTCCCTATAGACGACAGTAGACTAATGAGTCGATGATTTTGGGGGAATTTATGATCTTTACCTGGTTTCGGAATGAAGATCACAGTCGCTTGCTTCCATCTGGCAGGGAAATGGCGGAGTTTGAATACTGCATTACAGAGGTCTGCCAGGGCGGATACTGCGTTTTCAGGTAAATTCTTCAGTATCTTGTTAGAGACACAATCAGGTCCTGGGGCCTTCCTCAACTTGAAGCTGGAAATTATCTGGTAGATTTCCGACGGTGTAATCGTCTCGGTGGAATCTACATCTGCTGGTTAGGATTCGATCATTTCGCTCACAGCTTCTTCGACTCTTTCCATATGGTCCAAATCGGCGTCGTTTATGTTGGATCTACATTGGAGTTGGAGGCTTTTTCCTCCTTCGTGTACAACATTTGACCAGCTGAACCGTGTATGGGTGGGAGTGGCTTACGTTCGGTTTTCAGGATGTAAAGAATTGCCTGGTATATAGAGATACCTTTTTGAATTCTTCGAAAGTAATTGTTTAAACGTTAACCAGTTAGTATGCAAATTCTTGGTTAAGCATACTTCAAATGGGGGTGAAAGAGGGATATATATTAGACTTTAATGCTTTATTCACAGCCTAAAATACATATGATAGAAGTTCAGAGAGTTGAATTATTTTACCCAAATGGAGGAAGTTGTTTCGTGACCAGATGTGGAATGTAATACAGTTCGTAGGGACCATGTAGAGATTTGTCAGCAGAAGTACATTTAATATATATATATATATATATATATATATATATATATATATATATATATATATATATATATATATATGTATATATATAATGGAAGTTTAAAATTCAACTGAACTTTTCTTAACTGACCTTTTATACAGGGTGAGTAGAGATCTTTCTGCTGCACGACGAATGAGAGAGTGGGTTTGGGTCAGAAAAAGTGGCCCAGGTAATTTCGATACGACAATAGTCTTGAAACGGCTAAAACGGTTCTAATGGCCTTCTAGGGATAATCTAAGGGAGAAATATCTTCGTTTATTAATTGGTGTTTAGGCCTGTTTAGGTTTCTAGGAATTAATCTAAGAGAGTAATATCTTCGTTCCTCATTGATGTTTAGGCCCATTTAGGTTTCTAGGAATTAAATGATTCATATTTGAAAGGCCTAAATTGTTGAACTCTGGGGACGTAATTGCTACGTACCTGCAAAAGTGAATTAAAAAATTCTTTGTTCAAAGTAAATTTGAACACAGGAGTTTTGACATCTTCCATTATGAGTTGTGCTCAGTGTGGAGATCCTGAAGTTTTAGCTGCCATTGTTCTTCCCTGAACGTTTGCAGTGCTTTTCGTACTTCCCATTGGAGTTTGTTTGCTACCGTTTTGTTGGACTGAAGACCATACGGATGGAACTTTCTTCTCGCTCGGTTTTTCTCCCTGATTAGATTCACGATTTCTTGTGGTATCGTGCGTCTTCTGAACGGTTAGTTCTGGTTCAGTTTTTTAGTTGCCGCAGCAACTGAGTCCCTGAGCTTCTCTTCGAATCTTGCGACGGCTCGTTCGAGTTCGTCTTCGTTGCACAGCATTTTGGAATTTTTTCTCAACAATACTTGAGAATTTCTTCCAGTTTACGTGGTCCTGTCGCTTTGGTTCTATATTGAAATCGTTGTCTCCTACTTGCATTAGTACAGGTTGGTGGTCTGAACTTAGTGCGTTGATTGCCGTTAATCGAACTTCTCGATTAATTTTCTTCATGATGGCGATGTCCAGAATATCGGGACAGCCGGTTGAGTAATTATGGTAGGTTGGTTGGCCATAACTACTACGTCTGGGTTTTGATGGGTGAAAGCCTCCAGTATACGGCCGTTTTGGTTCCTCCTTCGACTATTCCATTCAGTGCTTTTTGCATTGAAATCGCCGGCGGCGATTGTGGGAACAGAGTCGGTGACAATTGTTTGAAGGTCCGTTTAAAGCGGTGATCTGTTGCTCGGTTTAATGTAGCACGAGAAGATCCTAAAGGGTACGTTCGTCGTGGAAACAATTATTGAGCTGGCTTCAAGCTGTTGAAGGGTCGGTGTTGGGATGGCGTGGTGACTGATTTTATCTGGGATATAGATAGCTGTTCTTCCGCCAGGACCGTTGATGCGGTCAGATCGGTATAAAGTATAGCCCTGAATGTAAGGGTCCGGGATGGAAGGATTGAGCTTGGTCTCACTAACCAGGATGACATCTAGATCCTCTTTGAAAGTGAATTGCTTCAGTTTGTTCCTGCCTGCCCATAGTCCAGTGGAATTCCAGAAGACGATCTGCAAGTGAATATTTTTGGATTTTCTCCTTGAAACGGCGCATGCTTTATATCCAGAGGGGTGGCGTTTTCAGCAGGATAATGCAAGATGCCACACTTCGGCCTATGCTCAAGCTTGGATGCAAGAACACCAAGTGACAACCATTTCATGGCCAGCTGCTTCATCAGATCTTAGTCCAATTGGAAACATATGGGAACTAATGAAGATTTAAGTTAAACGAGCAGCGCCACGAAATAAAGATGATTTAATTCAGTCAGTCTCACAGTCCTGGACTACCGGAACCGAAAATTATGGAGATGATCTAGTTTCGGGTACACCTCGACGTTTAGTCAAGTGTTTACAGTTAAATGGAGGTTGTATAAGTAAATAAGATAAATATTTTGTTATAATTTTCTAATTCAAGAATTAAAAATATTTACTAAATAATTAAAAATACTTAACGGCTTCTACCAACACAAAGACGGCCACAAATATACCTGGCACCAGAATACAAGACAACTTAAATCTATCATTGACTACATTATCATCAAACAAAAGTCAAATTGGAAGATAGAAGATACCAGGGTATATAGGGGAATAGATTGTGGATCAGATCATTTTATGGTAAGAGCGAAAGCTGTTATTCCCTTTAAGGCTTCCCAAGAGCCAGAAATGACCGCAGTTAGTGAGAAAGTCAATTCGGAGCTGTATAACCTGGAGGCTTTGTACCATGACAGCACCAGATATCTGTACCAAACCAGATTAGATCAGAAACTGGACGAGAATTTTCTTCTTCAAGCCTCTGGAAGTCTGTACGGTCACATAGTAGACTCAATAAGAAAAGCAGCGGAAGAAGCTCTAGGAATACAATGCCCCAAGAAAAAGAACAATTCAATTACATGGAACGCGGAACTTCAACGACAGCAAGAAGTAAAACAAGAAGCATATCTTCGATGGCTTAATAGTAAAAAGAATTCCGATCACGAAGAATACAAGCAAAAACGTAAATATTTCAAACAAATGATCGCGGAAAATAAAAACAAGACTTGGGAAAGAAAATGTAAAGAGCTGGACACATATATAGCGAAACAATTGTTGTGAGTTTAACAATAAAATTTGTGAAAATCAGAATAACCTTATTTCAAATTATTTATTATGGATTTTCACCAAGTAAGGACTGATACAATTCAATGCATATATAGGAGGTACAAGATCGTCCGAGGCCTGGAAATTGATAAGAAAACTGAAAAATGAGACGAAAAATGAGGGAAATATCCAGCTGATTAACATTAGCAAGTGGAGATCTCACTTTCAGGAAGAACTATCAGAGAGGAGAGAAAAATATACAACCACGTCACCAAGGCAATATCAGGTCCAAGGACCTCCTGTGAATATAAGTGCGGCAATCGTAGCAAAGTTGGCAAAGACGATGAAGAATAACAAGGCGAGCGGCCCGGAAAGAATTCTGGAGGAACTTCTGAAGAATGGCACTCAAAAATTAATGTCTATGCTGGCGAAGCTATTCGACAGGTACATCAATGGTGATGAAATTCCCGAAAACTGGAAAGAAGCGTGGATTACCCCAATACACAAAAAAGGCCCAAAGGACAACTGCAATAATTACAGGTGCATATCAGTCACTAGTACTATGAGTCGGCTTTATGGAAAAGTGCTGAAAACATTAATTGAGGAAGAATATGGCCCCTACGAACTTGAGGAACAGGCTGGCTTTAGAGCAGGACGTTCCTGCACAGACCACATATACACATTAACACAACTGAATGAAAAAAAAGTGGCTCGTGGGCGAGACGTACATCTGGTGTTTGTGGACCTTACTAAAGTTTATGATAATGTGCCCATAAGTAGGCTCTGGAATGTATTGGAACAAACTTCAATAAACAGTACACTCATAGAGGCCGTACAAGCGTTCTATAAGGATTCAACATCCAAAGTCAAAGTGGGAAATAAAATCTCCGATGACTTCCCTGTCACGAAAGGATTGCGACAAGGCGATAGTCTCTCTCCAACTCTATTTAAAATCTACCTAGACCGAGCACTCAAAACCTGGCGAAGATCATGCAAAGATATGGGTATTCCTATTAGCGACGGAAATACGCTATACACACTGCATTTTGCAGATGACCAGGTCATATTTGCTCAGGACAAAGACGATATTGAGTTCATGACCCGAAAGCTTATGCAAGAATACGACAAGTGGGGATTCACAGTGAATATGTCAAAAACCCAGTACATGTGCGTTGGAGGAGAGAATGAAGATCTGATGTTGGAAGGAGGATTGAAGATCAAATCCTGTGAAGACTACGTATACCTTGGAACTGTAATTAACCAAAATGGAAGGACTGATAAAGAAATTCAACAAAGAATAAATAAGGGTAAGAAAATAATCGGAGCATTGAATTCAATATTGTGGTCAAAAGAAATCTCTAAACAACATAAACGAGATATTTACAACGTTACCCTAAGGAGTGTGGTGTTGTACGGTTGCGAGGCCTGGCAGTTGAGTGTGTTACAACAGAATCTTCTCCTGGCCTTAGAGATGGATTTCTGGAAAAGGTCAGCTGGAATCTCTAGAATACAAAGAATACGCAATGAACGTATAAGAGAGATTATGGGTGCCGAAACAACAATAATAGATGACATCAAAAAGGCACAACTTACTTGGTATGGACATGTACAGAGGATGCAAGACGAACGTATTCCCAAACAAATGTTGAACTGGATACCCCCTGAACGACTAAAAAGAGGCAGACCAAAAACAACTTGGATACAGGGAATACAAAAGGCCATGTCAGAAAGAATTTTGGTAACAGGAGACTGGTTGGACAGAGCCGATGGAAACTAGGAACCGGAAGGCGGTTAACGCTATGAACCCGGAAATATATATATATATATATATATATATATATATATATATATATATATATATATATATATAAAGTGGGCAGGTACTGTATATTACTAATTTTTGCGAATGTGGGTTACTATATCAGTTTTTAACAGTACCTAACTCTGATATGTCCCTTGTTATCGCGAGCGTTTGAAGATTACAAGAGCCTCGTTTCCTACCGATACCTTTTCCTGTGCATCAACAAATCGGTAAATTTATAAGGCGATCTCGCACCTCGGGACAAACTGTAAACGACGCCGTCCGCACCTTTTTCGAAGCGACCCAGTGAATGGGAGAAACTCGACGACACACAAGCGCAACGCAATACGCTCTAACATCATTTTATTCCAGTAGAAATTTCATTTGAAACAGTTAACCACTCGCGACTCAAAATAGCGGTCTAGTGTTTACTATTTCACCGACTTCCATAAGCCTATTCGAACAGGTGTTCTCCGGAACGAACTTGCCAGTTATTTCGGCCGCCGAATTTTCGAATTTTCCCATTGATGATGACGGAAACGGTGGTGAATGTGGAGCAAGTGCCCGCGAACAACAATGCGAATAAAAATACTACGCAGGGCGGCCCAGAACCTTCCCGTTTCGCTTGGATTCAGATGAATGTGGAATACTTTAAAACGACGCCTGGTATATTGAAAATAGTGGAGTTTGTGAGTAGATATTTCTATCATAGACATAGTAAATTAAACAGAACCCTTTCAGAACCACTTATCTGCCAAAAATGTATCCTTGCATTTTTTTTAAATTAAAATTTGTAGGGGGTTAACAGAATTAATCTGTATGATATTTAAAATATTATTTTATTTGATGGAAATTCATTTCAATAAAATAATAATTTCAAAAAAATGTTAATTCAAAAACTTTCAGAATTAAAATAAATGAATGACTTTAAGAACACACTGTGTCAATTCAGTAGACATATAGAATTAATACTTATTACACAGGGAATGAAAGAAATATAAATTGTCAACTAAGAGTCATTAATTAAATACTTGAAGAGTACAAAATTTTGTTTCATTCCTTGTTTTATGAAAAGTAAATTCCAAAAATGTATCTTTACATTTTTTTTAAATTAAAATTTGTAGGGGGTTAATAGAATGACTCTGTATGATATTCAAAATATTATTTTATTCGATGGAAATTCATTTCAATAAAATAATAATTTCAAAAAAATGTTAATTCAAAAACTTTCAGAATTAAAATAAATAAATGACTTTAGAGCACACCGTGTCAATTCAGTAGACATATAGAATTAATGCTTATTACACAGGGAATGAAAAAATATAAATTGTCAACTAAAAGTTATTAATTAAATACTTGAAGAGTACAAAATTTTGTTTCATTCCTTGTTTTATGAAAACTAAATTCCAAAAATGTATCTTTACATTTTTTTTAAATTTAAATTTGTAGGGGGTTAAAAGAATGAATCTGTATGATATTAGAAATATTATTTTATTTGATGGAAATTCATTTCAATAAAATAATTATTTCAAAAAAATGTTAATTCAAAAACTTTCAGAATTAAAATAAATAAATGACTTCAGAACACACTGTGTCAATTCAGTAGACATAAAGAATTAATACTTATTACACAGGGAATGAAAGAAATATAAATTGTCAACTAAAAGTTATTAATTAAATACTTGAAGAGTACAAAATTTTGTTTCATTCCTTCTTTTATGAAAACTAAATTCCAAAAATGTATCTGTACATTTTTTTTAAATTAAAATTTGTAGGGGGTTAACAGAATGAATCTGTATGATATTCAAAATATTATTTTATTTGATGGAAATTCATTTCAATAAAATAATAATTTCAAAAAAATGTTAATTCAAAAACTTTCAGAATTAAAATAAATAAATGACTTTAGAACACACTGTGTCAATTCAGTAGACATATAGAATTAATACTTATTACACAGGGAATGAAAGAAATATAAATTGTAAACTAAAAGTTATTAATTAAATACTTGAAGAGTACAAAATTTTGTTTCATTCCTTGTTTTATGAAAACTAAATTTAAAAAATGTATCTTTACTTTTTTTTAAATTAAAATGTGTAGGGGGTTAACAGAATGAATCTGTATGATATTTGAAATATTATTTTATTTGATGGAAATTCATTTCAATAAAATAATAATTTCAAAAAATGTTAATTCAAAAACTTTCAGAATTAAAATAAATAAATGACTTTAGAACACACTGTGTCAATTCAGTAGACATATAGAATTAATACTTATTACACAGGGAATGAAAGAAATATAAATTGTCAACTAAAAGTTATTAATTAAATACTTGAAGAGTACAAAATTTTGTTTCATTCCTTCTTTTATGAAAACTAAATTCCAAAAATGTATCTGTACATTTTTTTTAAATTAAAATTTGTAGGGGGTTAACAGAATGAATCTGTATGATATTCAAAATATTATTTTATTTGATGGAAATTCATTTCAATAAAATAATAATTTCAAAAAAATGTTAATTCAAAAACTTTCAGAATTAAAATAAATAAATGACTTTAGAACACACTGTGTCAATTCAGTAGACATATAGAATTAATACTTATTACACAGGGAATGAAAGAAATATAAATTGTAAACTAAAAGTTATTAATTAAATACTTGAAGAGTACAAAATTTTGTTTCATTCCTTCTTTTATGAAAACTAAATTCCAAAAATGTATCTGTACATTTTTTTTTCAATTTAAAATTTGTAGGGGGTTAACAGAATGAATCTGTATGATATTTGAAATATTATTTTATTTGATGGAAATTCATTTCAATAAAATAATAATTTCAAAAAAATGTTTATACAAAAACATTTATAATTAAGTTAAATAAATGTCTTCGGAACACACTGTGTTAATTCAGTATACATATAGAATTAATACTTATTACACAGGGAATGAAAGAAATTCAAAGAAATATAAATTGTCAACTAAAAATTATTAAATAGATACTTGAAGAGTACAAAATTTTGTTTCATTCCTTGTTTCATGAAAACTAAATTCCTTTCCAAAAATGCAAAACATTACCTCAGGAACTTCTTCAAAAACAAAATTGCTCAAAATGAATTCCTTTAAAAAAATTCCTAAAACATGCAGAACATCTTCAAAAAGCAATTTAGAATTATTACAACGGTACTAACCAGCTCCACTTGTTGAAAAATAAAAATAATTAACAAAAACTATCTTACCAAACCAACTGAATGCTATTTACTGGACAAACAACAGAATAAGGTGAACTTATGAACATCCTACGTATTCTATGTTCGTCACAGAGATTACATAAAGTTTGCAAGGTATTTTATGGACACCATTAAGACCAAATGATAATATGTAATAAGCGTAAACCAAAAAATATAACTATTATAAACAATAAAAAAATTAAAAAGAAGTTTTTTCTCTTTAAAAGGATTATTACAAAATTTTAAATATCATAAAAATTTATTCTGTTAACCACCTACAAATTTTAATTTCAAAAAAATTTTTATTGAAAACCTTCTAGAATTAAATAAAATAAATATCTTCAGAACACACTGTATAAATTTAGTAGACATACAGAATTAATACTTATTACACAGTACCAAAGGGAATGAAAGAACTTCAAAGAAATATAAATTGTCAACTAAAAATTATTAAATAATATACAAAATATTGTTAATTGACAATATATATTTCTTTGAATTTCTTTCATTCCCTTTGGTACTGTGTATTAATTCAATATGTCTACTAAATTGACACAGTGTGTTCTGAAGACATTTATTTAATTTAATCCTAGTTTTTGAATAATTTTTTTTAAATTAAAATTTGTAGGAGGTTAACAGAATAAATCTGTATGATATTTAAAATTTTGTAATAATCCTTCTATCAAGAAAAAACTTTTTTATTATTTTATTGTACACAAATAAAACATTGCAAATAACATAAATTCATAGAAATACCGATAAAGAAAAATATGGATATAGATAACCATAAATTATATGGGAGTCAATTATCGGAACTACCTCAAAGAATAAAAAATATTCAACAATGGGGAGCTTGCAACACCTGTTTGGTCGTTAAGAAAACTTTTAAGGTTCTTGTACCTACTAATTTCTACTGCGTCCAAAAGCGTGAGTACTTTTATTTTCATAATGGATAATTTCATAGTTATTGTTGAAATTATGTCCAAATTCTTTCAAATGAATGGCAAATGTTGAATGTGAGATGTCTGACGTATAAATCCGTTGGTGTTCGTGAATTCTTGTCTTCAAAGATCTTCCTGTTTGACCAATATATATTGGCAGAAAAAATATATACGAGACAGCATTTTAATTTCCGCAAATATGTTTATAATACAACAATTGTTTCACCACGATGTGGCTTCTTCAGGTATCTTCATCTACATTCTACTGACTGATGGTGTCCTGTGTAACCGAGTTTAAATACAGTGACAAAATAATGGGAGAACAAGTCATGAAAACTCAAGGTGTTTATTAGAGTTTGCCGCGAAAAATTGCCATTAAGGAAAGATATTCAGTAATGGAGACTTGTCAACATCTGATTGTTCATTCAAAAGGATTTTACGGGCATTGTACCTGTTGATTTCAAGAAATTCTAAAAGTGTCAATCTAGAAGTTTTGAATTCTAAATTCCTTAAAATGATTTATCGATGGTAACCTAAACGCTGTCAAATATCTGGAGCTTTTAGAGAATCAAATCATTCCGACAGTTCGACAGCTACCAATTAATTTCGAAGATGTCTGGTTTCAACAGGATGGCTGTAATAGTCACACAGGACGACTTTTTCGGACCTTATCATTTCTACAAATGTCACGATCAAATGGCCCCTCCAGATAACCAGATTTATCTCCCAATGATTTATTTCTTTGGGGATATCTGAAAAATTTGGTTTATGTGCATGAAATTAATAGAGCGACGAATACTAATGAATTAAGGTTCAAAATAATCCAACTTTGTGCCAAAATAGCAACAATGCCGAATCTGCTCAGACATATGAGATTATCGTTTTATAATGGCTACTCTTTGTCCCAACAAGGTTGATTTTTTGAACATTTAATTTAAATTTGTCGGCCTTCGATTTCGCATTTTTTAGAATTTGTTTCTGTTTTAGAATTTCTTATTTTCATAGAATTTATTTTATTTTCAAACCAGTTATGGCGAAAAAGAACCTAAGTAACTCATTTTCACAGAGGACATTATTTGTGTCATTAATCATGGCAAATAAATTCCTCGCCCTCAATGGAATAAGATTGTCGTATTTATTTTCAACCGATATGGTCTAACGCATCCTACGTTTGAAGTACGAATTATTCTGATTGCTGAAAGCAGAGAATCGTTTTGATCAAAGCATCCCCTCCACTTGTCACTGAGAGAAGTCGTTCATTTGTCATCGCATCGCGCTGAAGTTTTGATCATCGTCCTCTAGATTAACATTGAATTTCCTGTTTCCAACTGTCTTTTCCATACCTATATATCGAATTATTCGTCACTCTGAATATGATATTCGCGCGTATTGCGCGTTAGTTGCGAAAGGAGGATTTCACTCAAATGTCGTTCAGTTACGCATTTTGAGCCGCATATGATCTTGAACGACTAGACTGAACTCACTGATGAAGAATCCGAGGTTAAACAAAATTTTGTCTGGCCGGTCGGCTTCCGTAAACTAACTTTCGAACGAAAAGACCTAGAGCCTTGAAACTTCCAGGGAAGGTTGGGAGTCTAAATATCTTGGCTTTGTCGTTTGAAGACAAAAACCCAATATTTTTGAAACTACAGATTCGATCCAATTGCAATTCAGGGTTTAGAAGTAGAATAATAACGAAAATATTCCTGCGAAATTTCGTGAAAATCGTATGATAAGAAGTTTTAAAAAAAATTGTAAGCGGTTTAGTGTTGAGCGCTATAACTTTCGAACGCGAAGAGGTAGAGATTTGAAACTGTCGGAGTAGGTTTGAAGCCTAAATAACGCGATTCAGTTCGTTAATGGGCAAAACCGTTCAATGCAGTTATTCACATTTGAAATTGTCTTTTGAATATCAAAACAAATTAAAATATGTTTATCTTCTATATATTTATTAATTTTAATGACTTTCGTATATCTTTTGGTTTATTTATTCCATTTGACATTATATATTGAGGTTTGATTATATACGTCTATTAAATGTAAGCGGTGCTTGTTTTAGACATTAATTTAATTCTAAAAGTTTTTTGAATAAAAATTTTTTGAAATTAAAATTGTAGAAGATAAACATATTTCAATTTGTTTTGATATTCAAATTTTGTTATATGTCTTCTATCAAGTAAAAGGCCTTTCTATTTTATGAAATTGTCTTGTTTCTATTAATGTTTTCCAAACTACAAATCCGATGATTTGGAGTTTGGAAGGTTAATGGTAACACACATGTTTCTGCAAAATTTTGTGAGCGGAACAGCTTTGAGCGTTAAAGAAACCACAATCGAGTTTTTTTTTATCCAGCATTAAGATGTAATAACCTGAAAACTAACAGAAAATTTCGTGAAGATAATGGGTGATATGAACAAAAGTAAATACTCCTGGCTTTACGTAAGTCCATTTCACCTTTTCTCATGTAAAATATAAACTCGTGCTAATAACGGCTTATGTTCAATTGTTTTCGATTTTCCGTAGATGTTATGTATATGTTTTCCAGGACTTAATGCATTTATAATTTTCCCCATTTTCAAAACAAACCTAACTCGGTAAAAATTTTCCCATGAAAAATCTGAAATCATCATATTACCTTGGCTCCACCTAGATTAGTTAGATGTATAAAAATAAACATGATAGTTTATGTACAGGAGAATATGGTGTGTAAGTTCATTAAGTTACCTGCAAGGTCGAACTTGCAACGCATCGAAGATAACAGTAGCAACTAGTAAGTAACTAGTAATGTGTTCCTTTTAAGCAACGCTGCAAAGATTATCATCAAGTTCCTGATTTTATTAAAACCAAATTCCTTTCGCAGAACATAACCTCAAGAACTTCTTCAAAACAACTTGCTCAAAATAAGTTCCTTCAAAAAAATTACTAAAACATGCAGAACATATTCAAAAAGCAATTTCGAATGATTACAACGGAAACTCATCAGCCCTACTTCACATTCGAAAAACAAAACTAATTAACAAAATATATCTTAACAAACAAACTGAATGCAGATATCTGAACAAACACTAGAATGAAGTGAACTTTTAAAAATCCTACGTACTCTATGTTCGCCACAGAAACTACACAAAGTTTGCCAGGTATTTTATGGATTCCCTTGAAACCAAATGATAATATGCTATAAGTGTAAACCAAAATATATGATTATTATATATATAATATATACAATAAAATAATAAAAGAGCAGGATCATTTAAAAATTTTTTAGATATATTACAGTTTTATTCTGTTAACCTCCTACAGATTTTAATTTAAAATTTTTTTATTCAATTTAATTCATATTTAATTCTAAAAGTTTTTGAATCAAAATTTCCTGAAATTAAAATTTGTAGATTAGCAGAATAAATCTCTATAATATTTAAAATTTTTTTAAATGATCCTTTTATAACGAAAAAAACCTCTTTTTATTTTTAAATATCATACAGATTTATTCTGTTAACCTACAAATTTTAATAGCAAAAACTTTTTATTTAATTTAATTCCTATATATTTCTATAAGTTTTTGAATAAAAACTTCTTGAAATTGAAATTTGTAGGAGGTTTACAGAATAAATCTGTATGATATTTAAAAATGTTTCAAATAATCCTTCTATCAAGTAAAAAACCTCATTTCATTTTTATATTGTAGAAGTTGGAATATATATTTTTGAATTCAAAGTTAGAAAAGAAAATGTTTAGAATTGCGAAGGTATCATCTGTCGGGGTTTGTCATAGAGCTCATAGAACACCCTGTATATGTCTGAAAGAATCAGTAATCAAAAAATTATTATGTTGATGACTAAAATCGAATTTGATCGAAAAGTTTTGTTTTCTTCGTTAAACCGAACGTATTAGACGATGTGTTAGTTTTGTCCTCTGAATCGTTTTCTTTGTGACACCCTGTGTGATTCAAATTATGCAGTAATTGTCATTAATATTTCAATTAAAACCCATGAGTGGGTCAGAGCGTTCATGACTTCGTTCATAATTAATGCAATTTTCTACTTGCAAATCAAAGTTGCACGATCATATCGTACAAACCCCAGTCCTTTTATGCTTTAACTGTTATCTGTAAGTATGCAGCTATTGGAAAAGAATAAATTATGAGCTGGTTAAATACATTCCACGAATATCTCGAATAAGACAAGTTTTCCAATCTAAATCTGACACGCCAGTCTTGCTTGAATTGGGTTTGATTAGTCGCGGATACTAAAAATAACAACGGTTTTGGAAGATTTGAGATTCTTGTATTTATTTTTCATTGTTTAGTACCGATTAAACTCTCAAGTTTTTCGTTTAGTAGACTCTTTTCAGCTCTTGGAGTGAATCCAATTATTTATATTTCAGTTAGTTTATTTCTTCGTCGAGGAAAATCTATTTTCGAAATAAATAGTGGTTTATTTATTTGAGTTCGCAGAGGATATCGATTTTTGCACTCTTGCATGCTATCGTTTTGCCTAAATGTCTGATATTTTCAAATTTTGCGCCGAACGACAAGGTTGGACTAATTAACAATCCGAAGTCAATCTGTATTTTTCAATTCTAATATTTATGTGTAGAATTAAAATCTGTCAATAAAACATTCTGACTATAAACTATAGAAATTTCAGAGCGAATAAAATATTCTTTTTCAGCTTTCCAGTAACAATATTTTTATTTATTCAGAAATATTGAATCTAACTTCCAAGATTACCCTTTTGGTTATACTCGATCTCTGGACAAACAGAATTGAATAATTCTATTAATATGAATTTTATATTTGAACGATAAGAAAATCTAGGTCATCAGAGGGCATCAATTATTCAAAAAAAGAAAATCGAAAATCGATCACGTTGGAAAATTCATCGGTAAATATGTTTGCCTCCAATTTTCTAAATATCTGACAATCGTGGTAATTACTTCTTGGAAATTTATACCGTGAACGTCAATAAAATAGTATTTCGCAAGGTCAAATTTATTGAAGAAAAAGAAATGGTTAAAATATATTACATTAGATGGAATAACTGTAACTGTTCATATTCGTTTGTTTAACCACATCTATTGAATCTAGTTGATATTAATCAGTTGCATTTGATTCAGTATCTTATTTTGAAGTTTCTCGTACAGTTTTAGACCTTCGAACTTGCCTTGCAACATTTTTAACTTCAGCTTTTTTTCTTTATACTGTTGCTTTCCTGAATCCTTCTCCTCATTCATCAAATGAAAGTTTGCTCTTGTCTGTTCATCTTTCACAAAGCAATATATATTCTCAACAAAATTGTCGATTCGAGAACAGAAATTTTCTTTGTCCATGTACATTTCGCTTTCTTTATTTCTGAATTCCGCAGATAACTCGATAACATTCTTCTTCAGAAGATCGTTTTCATTATCAATTATCTCTTTTGTGATTCTGAGATTAGCAATATCTTTCTCCAGACTCTTTATCTCATTCTTTAAAGTGGAAATTTCATTGTTATAATCTTCCAAATTTTTCTTCATTTCGCTAATTTGTTGGGATAGCATATAGAGTTCTTCTTCTTTCTTTTTATTTTCACTTTCGATACGCTTCTCTTCGAAAACTTTTTTCAGAATTTGGAGTTTTTGATCCATCTTGCATTTGATATTTTATTAATTAATACATGGTCACAGATTAACATTATTCTTATTAGGCTATACAACTGACAGCTGAATAGGCAATGTAATCTCTATGCTTATTGATCAGAACATAGACAAAAGACATGATTTCGCATTCCCTAAGCATATGTAGAGGTAATATGCCAAAAAATTGTGAAAAAAAAGGAACGTTGCAACCATAGACTTATTACGTCTATGGATACTCAGAATTGTACATGTCGTCATTGACGTTGATTGTCATTATTGCCGTCCCGGGTTTCTGCTCGAGCTTTGACACTCCAGAAGACCCCTAATAAACTGAAAAAGAAAGAAAAGGTTGTTTGGAAAAGAAAAATAGAGAACCTGCGTCAGTACAACTGAGGGCGAACCAGCAGGATCTCCTTCCTCCAAAAGGGACCGCCGTGATGATCTCAGCACTCAACTGCATGAGCAGAAACAACACAAATAACAGCTTTCCAGCAGAGATCCCCCCAAGGGGACAGGTGCTGCTGTTCGACTGTTAAAATCGAAGCATCGTAGAGGAGTGGTTTAAGGATCCAAAAATGGAGCAGAAGTTGGGGGCGAGTAGAGGGCGAGTCTTCCTAGATGGAAAGCGTCCTAAATCTCCCCTTGTCCTCCATCCAGCGTTCCTAGGCCAAAAATGGGAGTGCAACAGAGAGTCCGCTAACACAAAGAGTCGTAAGTCCCTTTGTTCCTCCTGAGGCGCAGACCATTCAAGGGCTGAAACGGGAGTGGCATGGAGCTGGGGGCGAGCAAAGAGTGAATCCACCCAGGTCGAAACGTCGTAAATCTTCCTTTTTCTCCAGCGGACCATTTCATACCCCGCAGCGGGAAAATGACGAAGGTTGGAAAGCCGGTGCCGAGATTCAGCAGTGTTTTGCCTTCGACAGTGAGGTGAGTGTTTTGCTTCCAGTTCGCACACTGAGACAGGAAAAAACGACGGGTCTCTGCCCATATGCACGTTCCAGGAGCGGTAAGTATGGATTACAAAACTCTAATCGGTCGCAGGATATCATGACTCCGTCAACACCCATAGCCACAACTACCCCTTACGATTCCAACCTCTGTTAAAGGATATGAATGGTTGTGGGACAACATGATGCAATAAAGAAAAAATGTAAGGAAAATAGGTAAAGGAGGTCTCTGCTTTAGGCATCATGACTGCATCCTCCATTTTATCGCCATGAAACTAGGATTTCAGTCATGACAAGCACCCCCACCACGTCAAGGTACAGAGACACCTATGGATACACGTGAATTCTACCAGGTTTTCGTATTGGCATGCGAGCGTAACTCTTTCACTACTCAGCAGTGTCCACAGTCCACCCTTAGAGGTAGAAAGTGTGATAAGGATTACGCCATATTATCGCGCGAAGCGAGAACAATTTGGATACAATTACTAGTAGTTGCCTCTCCCTCTAAGTCTAATCATAGACTTGCAGTAGAGGATAAATTCTATGTGTATTTTTTTTGTACGTCGCCTATTCATCATAGCTGATAGAATGACAAACAGAACAAAAATATCCCTAATACAAACTTATAACTGATTCAAGAAATATGATATCTATAGAACCAGAGGTTCTGTGATAATCTGTTCTATAGATGTCTATGGAATCTGCAGAAAAGAGGGAGGTACTTGTAGCAAAATCGTCTCCTTCAAAATAGTCTCCTTCAAGAAAATGGTCCATTGCTTAAGACTAATATGCAGTTTGTTGTCTAGAGGTCTAAGTAACCTTAATGTGTTACTAATTAAAAAACGGACACATTTTCACTCATAAAAGCTCATAGAACTTTTTGGTAATAATTCAAACTTTTAAGATTGTTACTCTTTAATTAATTATTTCAAAGTCCAATTCATTATAATGAATTTTGATTATGGTTATTTAATTTTTATCGAAAAAAAAAACTATTCCTGCAAATATTCATATGGTAGGATATGTTATTGAATATCTTAATGTTCTCGCAACTCCTTCGTCTCGCCGCCATGGGAGCCCATTCTCTTCACAGACGAGAAGCTTTTCACCGTAGAACAATCTAAAACGACAAAGTCTGGTTCGCAGAGGTTTCCCGTACGTCGGCCACCGTCGAACATCATCAAAATCCGCAATCCGTCATGGTCAGGGGCGGAATTTGCATCAGCGGCCAAACATCCTTGGTTTTCGTCGATCAAGGGGTCAAAATCAATCATGAAGTCTACGCTGCGACATTCTCGAGGCTGTAGTACTTCCGTGGGCCCAGCAGCATTTCGGCGACACCCATTGGATCTTTCAACAGGACTCCGCTCCGGCTCACAAACCGAAAATGACGCAAGAATGGAGTAAGACCCATTTTCCGGGTTTTATCACATCTGCAGAATGGCCGCCCTACTCGCCGGATCTCAACCCAATGGACTACAGCGTGTGGTCGGTTTTGGAGCTCACGGCGTGTGCTAAACACCACAAAAGTTTGTAGTCGCTGAAGCAATCCCTGCACCGGGAATGGGACCGATTAACGCCCGAAGAGCTGCGGACCATGTTCCCTTTTAAATTTACCTACCTATAGATGCCATCTTGGTATCACCATGGTATGCTCACCTTAGAGAACCTGAGAAAGATGAAAGATTTTTATTTATTATATAAAAAAGTAAACGGCGTCCTTTCGGTTCGTTCTGTACTTCAATCTGTATATTTAGTTACTCAGAGGAAATTGAGATTGAGAGAAATGTTTATCTTTTCGTAGATTAAATGTCACCCAAAATTCACCAATATGTAGGATTTTGACTGCATTCAAGTTGAGCTCATTCGATCCCTTCTGTAGTTCAAGTGAATATTGAAACTTCATTATATTCGAAATGTTGATTGGTATCAAATTTTTTTATAAATTAAAATGAATGAAAATAAATGAAAAAATCAGCATATAACATTCTTTTAATTCGTATATCGTGAACAAGACTGCTCTGTCTAGCGAGCAAAGTTTACATTTCTCATTAATAGGTTTGGGAAAAAAATTTATTATTTTTGGGTGAACTTCAAGACTTTATTCAACATGTTTCGGATCCGATTTGGGTCAAATATGCACCATTTTGTTCCATAATTTGTTGCCATTTTAAAAATAGCTTCATGATGCCTCTCTTATAGAAGTCTTGGTCCTTATTGGCGGAAAACTCTAGTAATCTATTTTCACAATTTCTCTTGATGCCAGTGTATTATCACTCAGGAAGTTTTACAAAGCGAGCAAAAGATGGTAATAGCTTGTTACCAGCCATGACTATATGGTGGATGCATTAAAACTGCCCAACCAAGCGAGTCACTACAGACGTGTGTGGCCTGGCGTTGTCCTGATCGAACACAACACCTCTTCTGTTGGTCAATTCTGGCCGTTTCTGGTCAAACACTAGCTTCCAAGTCCAATTGTTGACAGTAGACATACCAATTTAGTGTTTGAAAGCAACTCATAATAAATTATTCCTTTTCATTCCCACCAAAGGCATCAGTGTTATATGGGGACGAGTATTATTCAGCTAGCAATTTGTATGAGCTCAGCTTATTTATGTCTCGAACTTCTTTCGATCCTGTGTATCAGTGTTCTGATATAGATTCTGCGTATGATTCCTTCTTGGAAATTATAAATTACTGTTTCGATATCTGCTGCCCATTGAAGTATCGAAGTATCTCGAATCGTCCTAACTCACGTTGGGTTACATCAGAAGTTAGAATGGCTAGCCAAAACCTCAAGAATCTGTACTGGCTTCATGTCAACCTGCGAAATCAACGTTCGTTCGATATTTACAGAGAAGCTAAAAATCAGTATAGACGGCTGTTGAAATATGCTAAGCTTGAGTTCCATACAAAATTGTTATGTACATCCGATAACCAGAGCAAAACAGCCTGGAATATAGTTAAACGGGAAACTGCCCAGCAACCAAATAATGCAGGAACGAACATGACACTGAATATTGCTGGTGTTCAGATTTCTGATCCCCTACTCATAGCTGAGTCTTTTGTAGACTATTTCTCGTCTATAGCAGCCCAAAATATCGCTGATCGCTATGGTGGAGACTTATCTTTTTCATGCACAACACCTTCCGTGCATGATCACACATTCTTTTTCCATCCGGTGAGCCAGTGCGAGGTCTTGGATACAATCAGGTCGTTAAAAAGTAAAAAGAGTGTTGGTGCTGACTTTGTTTCGGTTAGGGTGCTGAAGGCAGTTTCGGGACATATTGCAGAGCCACTGTCTCGATTGATAAATCTTTCGGTCTCCTCTGGTGTTTTTCCTAGATCATTAAAACACTCCTTGGTGCTGCCTGTCCACAAAAAAAATAATGTTGAAGATCTCTGCAATTATAGACCGATTTCCATACTGAGTGTCTTTTCAAAGGTCGTTGAAAGAATAGTACTAGATCGCATGTCTGGATTCCTGAATAAGCATAAATTATTTACTGGTAGCCAACATGGCTTCAGGGAGCGAAGATCGACTCAGTCGGCTGCTATTGACTTTTTTGAGAGTGTCTATCAGTATCTCGACAGGGGTCTGCATGCTGCTGGTCTGTTTTTCGACCTCTCGAGAGCCTTCGACAGTATAACACCCACGTTCATTCTGAATAAGCTCTACAACCTGGGCTTTAGAGGTGTCTTTTTGAATTGGCTAGGCAGCTTCATTACAGGGCGTACTATGTCAGTGAGGGTGGGCAGCCAGTGCTCAGACAAACGTTCCTGCGAGCTAGGAGTCCCACAGGGCTCTATATTGGGGCCATTGCTTTTCATCCTGTTCATAAATGATCTACCAGAACATCTAGCAGCGGTAACAATGAAATTGATAATTTTCGTTGATGACACTTCAATTGCCGTCTCTGCTTCAGGCTTAAATGAACTCAGGGAAGTTTGCATGTCTCTAATCAGCCAATTTGAAAACTGGTGCAAAAAAAATGCACTGATAATGAACATTAATAAGACCGAGTGCGTTCGCTTTCAACTGAGAAGCGATACTGGCGGCACCTTTGAAATTTATCACAATGATGTCCCTTTAAAGGCTGATGATGTGATTAAGTTCTTGGGTATTTATGTGGACAGAAATTTGAGGTGGCACCATCATGTCGAGAGGGTGTGTAAGAAACTCAGCTCGTCTTTCTATGTTATATACCGTTTAAAAAATTCACTTCCACGTAAAATATTATTGAATATATATTATGGTTTGGTATATAGCCATATTGATTATTGCATTTTAATCTGGGGTGACTCTGTTGATTCAGACAGAGTTTTGGTGTCGCAAAAGCGCATATTACGTATGATCTTTGGCTTACAACCACGCACTTCCTGTCGACCAATATTTATAGAAAACAAAATTCTTACAGTACCTTGTATTTACATGTATAGAGCTCTGATATATATGAAGGATAATATGGCCAAATTCACCAAATTGTCCAACTACCACAATTATTCCACCAGAGGTACCGACACTCTATCTATTCCAGTGCATCGAACCACCAAATTTAAGTCCTCTATTTTATATAAAGGCATAATATTATATAATCACCTACCACCCATGGTAAGAGCACTGAATAGGAGAGAGTATGGTAGAACTGTGAAAGATATATTGGCAAAAAAAGCCTACTATAGTATACATGAATATATGTCTGATACAAATCTATTGAAAATTTGATATTTGAATTATATAGCTTCAACTTTCCGTGACTTGTCCCATACACTCTATCTGTGTCCAAAGGATCAATAAATTATATGTATATGTATACTTCCTTGTGACACCTCAAATGTATCTGATAGAGAGTTACCTAATTGATTATCAATTTTAACTCCTTGAGATCTCTTGAATAATCTTGTGATCATAACGTTAAAAGTTTTCAAGAAGTATCACATAGGACAATTGCGAACTGTAGAATAGAAAATTTTTTCGTGAATTTTTGATGTCAGCTTACCACTTTTTCAATATCTTCCGACGGTAGACTTCCTGTGAGAATTATCAATTTTCCTATGATTCCTTCCTGAAGAAAATGCATTAATTGCGATACCAATTAACCTCAACCTATGATAAATATTCGAGTTATTTTGAGCGATCGGTATTCGTGAAACAAGTGGGTGGAACGGCAAGTGGGCGAAGGGGGCCATGAATGGTACGGACGTATACATCTGGGTTAAATGGCATTAAATACCTGAAGCAAAAGTGAACGAAAAGCGGCTTATATGGTCACCAGACGCGGATCGTCGATTACGCCACAGACAAGGCACGATCCCACGTTGCTTCCTCCGCCATTGTGTGGATCATCTGCATGAAGTCATGAATTATTGAAGAGATGCGACTGTCATACCCACAGGCAGAAAAGTCTTACGTCAATGTACATTAATGTAAGTTGAAATGGGCTAACTTAGGATGATTTCGAATAATTAGGATAAATTATGATACGAGTACATTGAGTGACATAGAAATCGTAACACGAAGGACAGGAATATTTTGACCAAACTTGGCAGAAATATTTAACGAGGTACTAAAAAATGCTAACTGGTAGGAATTCCATTCAAATGAACCAAGTCATAGTGACTTATCTGACAGTTCTTACTTATAATTTTATTCAGTGTGCTTTTTTAACATGCAAAGAAAAAGCACAGTATTATAAGGATAATTTGGTCAATAAGGCTAGAAATAATAAATATATACCTATTCACCTGGTGATAGACAGAGCATCAAAGGAATCCCCTGCTATAATATCAATTAATGGAAAATAATGAGACAATTAAAAACCAGTAAATATAGTCATATCTGCCCGCATATATCTCATCTAGAAATATTCCCAGCAAAGAAATTTAGATGTATCTTAAATAAATCTGATCAGGAAATGAGACTGGAAAAAAGAATCGACATCTTATGCTTTCAAGAAAATATAATAAAATTAGGTGCACTGCTTGAAGAGGACCACCAAGACTGGAGTATTTCGTTCCAGAAGGTTTTTTACCTTAGTATCTTACAGTAGGACCTTCAAGCATTTGGATTATGTGTGCAATTCAACATAGAAAGAGATCATCAGATCAATTCAAATATGGTATGGAAATGTCTTGGTGATTTCAATGAAATATGGAAATGCCTTGGTGATTTCAATGAAATATAGACAAGGATAAAAGGATCTTCTTAATTTTGATTTCCCTATATCCGGAACTAAGGGAAACCATGCAGACAAGACACTAGCCAAAAAGAAGAATTTGTGATCAAAACCTTACTGTTATTTAGGGAAATAATCTATGAAGAAAAGTTTAGAAATCATCCAGGATGACTTCCTTTTTAAATATTAAATGAAAAACATAGCTTGATCTCATCAAAAATATGGTGCATCTTCACATAGGCTTCCTTCCCATGGGCACAGTAGCTTCAAAAAGCATTTGGTAGAATTAAGCTTAGCAGCAAATGACAAATTCTGAAGAGGAGCAAGAAACTGACCAGTGGAAATCAAAGCACAAAGTAGATGAGTCATAACTCCTTGAAGGTATTTCAACTGAAAATCTGGAACTGGATGAAAAGCTGTAATCCTTTATATACATCAAACATCATAAGAAAAGATGGCACAATATGTTTATAAGTCGTGATACATTACAATCTCCTATTCCTAATAATAGTGATAAAATATTTGACGGGATTCTCTTCATTCCTTAATTGTTTTCGTTTCTGAAGAGGGTGTGGTAATATCTGCAGTAAGCCTTATGAAAATTACCTTCAATTTGGCGAATTCCATAGAGTAGAAATTGCTACAACTAAAAAATTTTTGATTTAACACTTTCTAAGCAATTAGAATACATTTATCTATGGGCTAGCTTAATAGCTACATGCTGTCAGATGACTTGATGATAGCCTTTCCAGTGATTCGTCCTCCTCAACTCTTCATAACATTAGATGGCCAGTTCTTTTTGTTTCTTCTACCATCCTGTTGATCAAATAGTGGTTGTAGAGAAGTTTTTTGGTGATTATGTAATGTATCATGGTGCTTCATATTTTTTCTCTTGTGGTTAGTTCTCTTCAATCCTCCAACAGATTTGCTGGCCAGTTCTACCATCCTGGGGATCAAATAGTGGTTAGATATTTATGTGATTAAGAAATTTTCATGGTGCTTAATTTTTTTACCTTGGTGATGTCCTTCACACATGGCACCTTCAGTTCTTCATGTAAATACTGATTAGAATTTGCTATCTCTGACAGAATTCTCTGTAGGACTTGCTTGTACATCCCCACAATTCTATTCCATATACCCACATTGGTCTAATGACAATTTTGTATAATAAAATTTTACATTTCTGCGATAAATTGACCTTTCTTTCTTTTATCCAGTATAGATTTTTAACTCTCAAATCAATTTGCTCCCGTTTTTGATAACATACTCTTTCCAGGTGAGTCTTCTGTCCATATGCATTCCCAAGTATACACACAAGTGGGCATTGATCTCTTCTCAGTATGAAATCCACTTTTGTAGACTTGTCTCATTAATTTTCACTTCCGCAGCCATTTTTCAATTTCATTCAGACAATCTTTCAGGTGGCTAGATGCTGATGCTAATCTTTATATCTGTCAAGAATGAGCAAATGTTTCCATGATGGTGTGGCTGCTTGTAGGCATATATAGTGTATAAAGCAGATATATAAATGGACACAGCACACTACCTTGTGGTACTCCAGATGTTATTGGGTACTTTTCAGATACTTTATCATTTATCAGGTGGCTTAACTCTCTGTCACTCAGATACGACTCCAGAAGTTGGAAGTAGGCAATGGGAAACTCTTGTTTATTTTGAACAGCAAATCTGTATACCAGACCTTATTGAATGCCTGAGTAACGTCGAAGAATACAGATGGATAGTCATTGCCATCAATTGGCTGATTTGATACCTTATTCGATGGTTTTGCTGTTTGGTGGAATGTTCTGTTCTGAATCCATTCCTCTGTGTTACAATCTGAATTCAATTTGGACATTAAAAACTTTTCCAGGATTTTTAAGATAATAGAAAGTAAATTGATAGGATGATCTGAAGTAACCTTGCTATGATCTTTCCCTGGTGTAGGCATGAGAATTATCTCTGCAGTTTTCAGCTGTTTTGGCCAATAATTTCAGAAGTGCATTGAAAATATAGATCAGCACCGCTGCCCCTTTTATCGGTAACACCTAAACATGTGCGAGCTGAGCTATGAAAGACAGATGCCGCATCTGTCCAAAATATTTCTATACAAGTTTTCAAATAAAATCAAGGTGAAAATAGTCAACTGAATTTAGAATTTCTCAGAGAATAGCATAAAACTCTAAAAGAAAAAGATTCATCAAGAATCAAATTACCAATCATCAATATTTGAGTGAATAAAATATTCATTAAATTTTATAATACAATTATTCTAACCAAAGGGAAAAACGACATAAGTGCAATTGTACTCGAATCAGAAAAAGCAGAAAGCTCTGGTCCATCTCGTATTCACCTATATTTGTATCCTTCGCTATATCCGTTAAAAATCAAGTTTGTTAAACTCGATAATGACCAGAAGAAACAACCTGACATAACGGAAATACTGAACGTGAATTCTTCAACATTTCTTTCTGTTATGGTATTGGAAAGACAGTAAACTCATCTAACTGTGGAATATAAAAGGTGACAACGATGTGTCAGTCTGAATGACATATTAACGACATCAATAAATTTCAAATATAATGTGAAGATAACCCATCAAAGAGAAACCCATCTCATTTTGAACAATCCAACTGAAGCATTTTGAGGGGTGAACATGACAACATTCATTATAATTGTGATCAAAGTTATGAATTTGTGGTCGTTCGGTCGGGTCTGCTTAATATATAGCCACTAAAGCTGAGCGTGTCCATTTCAAGACATCAACAGAAATTGGGCTTTAACAATCCGGTTTGTACCGCATTTTACATAATGATCTTTGTTTAAATACTCACATTGGATGATTGAGGCTCAGAATGTAAAAAGAATATCATGCTTTTTTAAACAAAATAAATCTGATGGGGTGATGATGTCGACTTTCATCTATTTGGTTATGTCAATAAGAAAAAATTGTCAGATTTGGCGCTCATAAAACACAAGACAAGTGGTTCAACCACCACTTAACCATAAACGTGTGATTTTATTCACATATTGTCCATAATTACAATTGAGTTATAGAAGCAAAATAATCGTTCTAAGATGGAATGTTTTTATCCTGAATTAATCTAAAACAAGAAATATTATGCATAATTCATTACGTTGAAGAAAAAACCGAAAAATTTTTCATAAAAGTTTTGAATTGGCGATCCATTTTTCTACCTGGGATGGAAACACTAAAATTAAATCAAAATTTCATTGAATTTGTGTGATTTACCTGAAAGTATCTATCGAAAACACCTCGAGGTAAATCAAGAATGTTATAGAAGAAAATTTCTCTCAGAATGTATGCCGTTTTACAACTTTTCCGTTATAAATTCTCAAATGAAATGGGAAAAAACTTCTTTTCTATGGATTTATTAAAAAATATAAAGTGATAGTATTTTTCTTATTCCATTTGAAATGCACTGTCAAAAATGGTTAAAAGCACTGTTGAAAAAGCTTTTTCGTTCATTCAACAGTCCATTTCCCCTGAATAAAACCAAATCTGTGAATTACTTCTAAAAAACGCTACAGATGATGAATGAAAACACGAGATTCTGTGTTCTGTCATCCCAAAAGTCAAGTAAACGTCAGTTTTTGCTGTTCTCGTGAAGAAATATGAAAATGAAAACTGCAGAGTTGACTTCTTCTTCCTTCGATCTGAATTGATACATATTAACAAAAAAAATTGGAATAAAAATACACTGAACAGAAATATTTTTCATACTTTCAGCCGAAATCAGATAAAAAAACATTTAAATTCTCATAATTTATTTCTACGAAATTTCGTGGAAATAAATTATAATTATGCACGAGCCTTCGTGACGTTATTTCACACCTATATACCTTTTTTTAATATTTTCACTTTCGAAAATATTTGAGAACTAAAACTCAAATGAGAATAGCTCAAGAACCATCAAGTCGATTCTGTCCATTTTTTAACATAACTAATATAACGAGACCATTTTAAAAATAATAAATTTTCACTGAACTGATGAGATTCCTTCTTTAAATAATAAACTAACTTTGAAAACATTCTGTATATTAAATTTTATAAAAATATTAAGATTCATTATTTTTGTCTCATATTGATCTTCCTAGCTCAGTCACCCAAATGCATTATGAATTATATCTTGATTTTTCTAGACTATTAAATGAATAGCTTGCTTTATTCGACCACACAATAAGTTCTTTATTCGGCACACCGATCATTATGCATGTCTTTGCATAACACAGAAATCATTGAAACGCTGCACTCCTATCGATCCTTGATGGTAATAGCAACAAAACAACAGTCACCAGAGGCTCAAGGTGCGTTATCAATAATGATAAATTATTTGTCGCCTGTAACTTCACACAATTGTTTGTTGCCAATGAAAACAGTATGCAATTTATTCAAGAGTACTACTGTCGATATCTGGACCGTATGTAATAAGATACGAATATTCGCTTAAACTAAAAACGGTGCAAATATCACACAATATTTTATATAATCAGGAGAAACTTCCTGGAAGAACAATATGTCCCAGTTTCAAACTGGCCCTCTAGATCGCCGGACCTAAAAACAGTAGAACATGCCTGAGGTATGCTCAAGAGCAGTGTTTTTGGGGATCAAAACTATGATACATATTTACAAAATTGTGTACAACATTTTGAAGCGCGTCAAAAATCCTGGAATGAAATTCTTCAAGATCTCATTTCTGGCTTGAAATGATGCAGATGCACAATTACTGCTCGTGTATTTTATCAATTTGGATGAGAAAATTTTTTGTTATCTAAATTACATTTCGTAATTTGAGATATTGAGGAACTTTTTTCATTAGTTCCTGCTTTGATTAAAGATAATGCCTAAGAAAACCTAAGATAATATTATAGAATTTTTTCATTTTCTTGTAGTTTCAAAACAGCTACATTATTTACAATCCCTAGATTTCGAGCACGTGTGCAACTTTACACCTACTACATATACGGGGTGTATATAAATAGTTGCGAAAAAATTTAGGGGGCGATTCCTTGTCGAAAAATAGAGTGGGTCTTTCATATAAACTTAATTTTTTTGAGCCCCCCCTGCTTAGTTACAGCCGCTTAAAGATGGCGCCCGAAAAACATTTGTAATTTTTTTCTTAAAAACCAAAAACTGACAATAATTGTAACTGAATCAAAGTTAATCAAAATGACATCTGCACACTAGATAAATTCTAGTTCGGAAGTAATACCAGCCTCTGCGACGCTATCCTGTTGATAATTTTTTTTTCTCAAAAACCTTGAATTTAAGCAAGAAATTACAAGAAGCCTTGTTTGTTAAAAATGGATCAAGCTATCCAAAATAAATTTTTTCATTGTAAAATAGAAATATGAAAAAAAGTTTCTTGCGAAAGCAGGTTTAGGGGTAGCTTTTTCTACCCCTTGCAATCATAGAGGAACACCACCAAAAATTGAGTGCCTTCTCGCCCGCTTAAAATGTCTGCTTAATTTTATTCTTGTCAGTGTTTTGGTTTTTAAGAAAAAAAATAAAAACATCTTTAGGGGACTGTAACCAAGGAGGGAAGGCTCAAAAAAATAAAGTTTATATTTTTTGACAAGGAATCGCCCTCTAAATTTTTTCGCAACTATTCATATACAAACTGTATAAAGAGAATATTTCATGAAACAAATTAAGTTTGTCAAAATGTAATATCTTATGAAGTTTCAATTGTTTTAAAACAGTTATTATCTTTAAATGAATTTGTGAAAATATTATGTTTTTACGCCTTAAGGAACCTGATTTCGATGAAAATAAAAATTCCATTTATCTACAATAATTCAATAACATAAATAGAGGTTAATTCTTGATAGAAGGTATATAAAATTATATAAATATTTTAAAAATTTTTAAAAAATTTTTTAAAAAATTTAGCCTTCTACATATTTAATTCCAAAAGATTATATTTAATGATTATAACTTCTGAAAATAAATTAAAATAATGTCGTATAAGTACCACTTATATCATGACATAAAATAAACATTCATTATAAGAAATCCGAATGGTATAACAAAATCCAATAAATAAAAATTATTAACCAAAATCCTATAAATTGATCATTTTGAATAGACAAAATTTTGTTTCTGCTTATCAATCCTATGAAAAACCAATATCTTTCAAGAATATCCAACATAATCTTAAGAATTTCAAAAAAATGTTTTAAAAATTTTTAAAATATTTATATAATTTTATATACCTTCTATCAAGAATTAACCTCTATTTATGTTATTTTATTCATAATATATAATTATTTGGTTTCCTTAACATTCTTTATACAGATAGTGCTTGTGCTATAGCAGAGGCCGTTAAATTTGTCTTTCAATCTTCTAGATCAAGGGTAAACCACAGATATATTTCTGTGTGTAGTGAATACCATATTTAAAGGTCTCATTTCGGTAGAACTTTTTCTAGAGGAATGAAGGGTGAGTTGAATATTTGTTATTGATTGATGTTATATTTATTGAATATGAATATTTGAATACTGATGAGCAAAGTCGATCTTAAAACTTGTTTCTCAGTAATGTTTTGCATATCTTGAGTTTTTATATAAGGTACCTTGGTTAGATATCCAATAATATTGAATAGTCTAAGTAAGATAGTTTTGTGATGAAATTCTTAAGATTATGTTGGATATTCTTGAAAGAAAAAATTTATCTTATTTGGTTAGTTAAATTTTGATCTTGTGTATATTTGAATCAATACATTTCTGAAGAGATCTAGAGACCGAAATAGCTATCAAATTTTGAAATCATTATTCAATTATTCTTATTTGATCCTTTATTTTGAGAATTTGTGATAATTTTGGAATAGTGCATTTTCTTGCATTTGTATATTAATATACATACTTATATAGTTTTTATTGATACATTCGCATTCATGTCGGAATGTAAAAAAATTTTTTCCGAGAGACTGAAAATTATATAATATTGATTATATATAAGGACATCAACTTGATAGTTTTTGTATATTGTTTCAATATATATTGTAGCAGTTTTTTGAAGAATATATAATTCTTAATTTAAAGTCATTTCAAGATAGAATGCATGAAAAATGTATATGCTATAAAATGAGATTTATTATCTGAGAAAATTTTAAGCCGATATAGCCTTCTAAAGGAGAATCATTTACAGTTCGGTAGAACTCGTCAAAAAGCCAAAGAAATCCTGATCTTGGACCCACACATGCAATAATTCACACAAATTACAAAAATAATAAAGAATATTTCCACAATTTATTATTTCACAACAACTTTTTCGCAAACACTGTGCTTTTTTCAGGTTAGACAGATTTGCTAAAGTAAATTGAAAAATCTCGATATTCAGAGGTGGAAGAATAAACAAAATAAATTGAAGAAAAATTTGTGATGGAAATCGATTTCAATTGCAACGTGATCGATTTTATTGAATTTTCATCATAAGGCGTAATTTAAGAAACACAGAAAATTTTATCTTAGGACCATAGTATTGAGTTTGTAACATAACTATCATCATTCAGTTAATTCGAGAACTTCTTGTTCGGTATTTTATTTCCGTCAATAATAATGATCCAATAATTATTAATTAAAAGAGATGTTGACATAAATTTTTCTTAATTGTTAATCCCCAAGTTAACGTTAAATCACTTCCTATGTGAGCAATGGAAATTTTGCACGTTGTTCGATTATTTTATGAGTAATAATAGAAATTTCAAATAAGTCAACAGTGAATCAATATTTATTACGTATACTTACGATGTTTATCTATTTAAATCAATAGGATCGTCAGGAACAGAATTTTTTTTGTGTGCTTCACTTTCCTTATGATGAAAACTCCTATTTGTCTAGACAAATCATTCCATATGAGTAATATCCTTTGTTGTAGGAAAATAGTGAATATGAAACATTTAACCCATTTAATTAAAACAAAAACATTTGAATAAACATCAATAAGATAAAAATTTATAGGTGTCATATGTATTACTTTTAAATCGAATTGAAAAATCAGAATAATTCTGAATACCTTCACCAGAAAATTTATTTTCGAAATTAATTTTTGATTAATTTATTTTTAAAATTAATTTTTCTTTAATTTTATGATTGCTTCCGGTTATATAATAGTGAGTATTTTGATTTCTCCGTTTAATCGATACGAGAGATGAAAAATTGTATCGAATGATTCAGTTTTCTAACCAAAAACTGGAAAGAAGTTGTTTTGATTTTCAGAAAACATATTCAAATAAAAAAATTGTCATTAATGTTTTTCGTTATTGAAATAGAAAAGATGGTAATAATAAACTTTATTGGATAAGGGGTTGTCCGTTTAAAGCTTGCATTTTTGATCTGCTCTAATATATTATTAGAAGGGTTGACTCTTGGCATTTACGAATGAAAAAAATAACATTCAACTAACTACAGTATTTTCGAGCTCTATCTCATGAATGGAAAGTCGATTTCGAGTTTCAAGGCATTAATCGTTTCTGGATGATTACCTATCCTTAACGAATCCCCACAAAAAATATTATTCAGAGGTGAAAATGAGCTTGATCTCTAAAGATGATTTTTCTGGGAAAATGCATAGGATGTGTTCACGAAGCTTCACTTCTTGCACTAATTGAACTTTGTTAGCACTCACACCGAGGTCTTTATGCAAAATTCTCCTCAGAGAAGTGTGACGAGGAAAGTTCAGTTCTTAAGCACATTAAGAGGTTCATGTTGATGGATATTGAACGCGCACAACGCCCATTCATCCTACAGACAAAAATAACCGAAGTGTATGAAAAGATTATTAGCGTAGCTTTAATTACAACCGAAATACAGGGTGTTCCTAAACTGAAGCTACAAACGAAAAGATACTTCAGCTCAATAATCGTAACACCGATAGTATTATAGAGTTAAGACATTTTGCTATTTGTTTTAATTGATAGGAGCAAGAATAAAGAAGATCAGGGGATTCAATTTTGTCAGGATTATCTCAATAGATTAGTAATTAATTGGTCCTCATTTTGATTGCAAATTCTTCTTCGCTGATAAAGCCTGTTTCTCAAAAACTTCATCATTAATATTCACAATGAACTCATATGGGCCGAAGAGAATCCACATAAAATTGTAGAAACTCATTTGCAAGAGCAGTTTTCATTAAATGTCACTCTAACATCCTTTTTATGGAAACCAATTTGCTTTTTTTACTTAAAGATTGTTCATAATTAATAATTTCTTAACGATAAAACCATTAGAGAAATATGACTGCTTTTGTTCACTTCAGAATCGTCATCTCCTTACCACGCACGCAATAAGATTTTTTTGGCACACAGAACTTCTTATCTTGTTGAAAATTTAATGCCGTTTCCAGATATGTGGTCAAATTTAATGAGGATAACTGAAGTAAAATTGATTTTATGAAAAAACTTGAAATATTTCGTGAAATCAAGAAATGTTGAATTGAAGAATAACCATCAACATTTCGATCATGTGTTATATGACATTTTTTGTTGCAAATAACTTGTATGATCTCCCCTTTTGAAGTTTGACTCTTTTAAAAGTAGACACTCTGTTTAAGAAATGTTGAATTGAAGAATAAATATCCTGTGTAGGAAATCCCTGACATAATTAGACAATTTAAATTCGATAGTCCAAAATTTCGACATTTAAATTTCTCAAGTAACAAGGAAGGGGAAGTATGAAAACATTCTTTTTTTCCTTATATTTTCCTTCAACACCGAAATTTGCCGTCCTGTTGCGAACAGAATTCTTCGCCCAACAGTCCTCTAAAAAAAAGTTTTAGGTCAACCAGCGGTAACGAGAAGAAACGGAAAGACAAACGGATATGAATAACTAACTCACTTCCATCTATATTCAATTCTGAAATGTTTCAATCAGTGAAGCGTGAAATAGTTTTTAATTGAATATTCACCTGATGAAGAAAATTATTGTTTGTAATTTAAGACAGTATACGTATATAATTATTGTTATTGTCTCTTTCCTCATTTGCAGCTGCATGATTTCATTTTTCGATATCTCAACATTCTTCCTTCAAAGGAATGTAGAATTATTACCCATTTAATATTTCTTTTACGTGGTTGTGTAGCTGAGCTGAAAATTGATGGCGTTCTGAAATTATTTCTACCATGAATCGACAGAATTGGTTTTTGATTCAAGTTGAATTTTTTTCAGATTTTGGGAATATTGTGTATGTCACTAGCAACCCCAGGATATACAGGAACTGGATTTTTCCTGTTTGTTGTCACAGCGGCGTTCATTCTAACACTTATATGGATATTCATCTACTTCTTAGGAGTTAGGGAAGGTTTAAATTTTCCTATCAACTGGATTCTCACGGTAAGTTTAATGTTTTGAATATGACAATTCGGAAGTTTTCCATATAACTTTTTCCCCGAAAAAAATAAAGTTCACATTTCATTCGGTTGTCAACATGAATACACTGCCGAGCATAAATTAGGCTCGTCCCGTAATTTGCATTTATTTTAGTAATAGTTTGTTTTTAGACAATAACCTGATCTATTCTTCGAAACCTCTACAAATTTAATCTTAACAATCTTTAAAACATGTTTTATTGATTCGTTCTTTACTTGGTGGAAACTCGTTTCAATTAAAAAATATATAGGAGACAGTATTTTTATTTCCAAAAAAATGTTTATAATACAACAATTGTTTCGCCATGATGTGGCTTATTCAGGTATCTACATTCTACTGGCTGATGGTGTTCAGTGTAATAGACTTTAAATACAGTTAAGTACGTGACAAAATAATGGAAAAACAAGTAATAAAAAGTTAGGGTGTTTATTGGAGTTTGCCGCTAAAAATGCCATTAGGGAAAGATATGCAGTAATGGGGATTCATCAACATCTCTTCATTCATTCAAAAGGATTTTACGGGCATTATACCTGTTGATTTCAAGAAATTCTAAAAGTGTTAATCTAGAACTTTTGCTTTCGACGTGGATAATTTCCTCGTTATTGTTGAAATTATGCCTGAATTCCTTAAGATGATTAGCATATGTCGAATCTACGGAATCTGATATGTAACTCCTTTGGTGTTCTTGGATTCTTTTCTTGAATGATCTACCTGTCTTCCCCATATTTCTCTTACCTACCCAATGTTTTTATGTCTAGTGCAATAAAATTGATTGACGAATGAATTTATTTATTTTGAATAGTTTAAAACATACATACAGCCACATATTTAGCCAACACATTTTTTACATCAATAGATATTTTCTGTTTCCCATCACTGACCCATCTGTCAAAAAGTTCAAGCTATGTTGTACAAGGTATAGCTATCCGCATGCGGCAAACTAAAGGTAATATAATAAGCGCAGGTATTGTAGTAAGTCATTATCATCAGATTTTTCAAAATTAATGTTTTTCGGTAATACCTAAATATCGGTTATCATTTGGTAATCTGGCAGGAACTAGGGGGCCCCATTCGATCGCGGGGCCCTGGGCACGTGCCCATAGTGCCCAGTGGGGAAGAGGGGCCTGCTCACTGCAACAGAGAACATGCTAGTCATAATTTGCATGTCCACTATGTTTGGTAGTCGCAAGAACTGCCTAACATCGGAAAGAAATTCGAGTAAATTTATACTACCTCAATTTCCTGGAAAATTTTTGGACATAATGTATTTTAGGAGCATTCACATTTTATCAATCAGAACAGAGGTAAGAGGGCAATCATTGCAAGTCAACTTGTAGACTCCAGATTCATTTTCTTTATTTGTTCGATCCTTGGTTTTTTATGTAAGTACTAAGGTTATTAACGGTTTTAAAAGCTAGCGTTGTAATTGAAACTATTTTTGAAATATTTCAAAAAATATTTTCAGATAATCGATTAACAAAAGATAATGAAGAGTATTTCTGTGTATTGTCTTCTTTTATGATTGGGTACACGAGATTTAATGCCATGTTCTTTTGGATACCATTTTGTTCATAAGAAAGGGGTTGTAACCGTTGTTCGAAGCAAAACTATGACGACTCCAAAGTAGTAACTTATAGTGTTTGCCTTTAAATTCCTCATATAACACTTAGTTACTTAATAACTTCGATAAATTTAATATAACTTTCTATCTATCGAGAAACTTCACGATAATTCCCAAAACATCAAGCAACATTAAGCTTTAGAGTGATAACATAGTAGAGAAATGACAAAAATGAAGTTTCTGACGTGGTGGAGTCTGCAGGCTTGGAAAAAGGTACCTTCTGTTAGAAACACTTTGAAATCACGGCGTAACATCGGGTGAAGTTTAATTCGGTAGAGGTACGTGAAATTTATTCAATTTATTCTTTTCCTCTCTTTCTTGCCAATATGTAATGATACAGATCGGAGGGAGAAGGATGGAACATCTTGATCATGAGATTTTCATTTTCTTCAAGAATGGAAATGGACTGTTGAACAAGCGCGCAAAAGCTTACCATTTTTTGTTCAAGCAATCTCAATAAAATCATCGCATACAATTAGCATATGTTATTACAGAAAAAACAAAATATTTCCAAAAAAAATATAGGATGAACCTCATTTAAGGCTCGGCAGTGTAAGTCACATATCCAGTAGTTCGTTTTTTTCGAAATGATTTATCGTCTCCACAAAATTCAAGAGAATCAAATCAGCGAAATATCCATATCAGATCAAAATGACGCAGAACAATTAACTCAACAGAAACTCATTAAAATAATCTGTACAAATAACGAAATATAATGATGAGAGACAGAATCAGCTTTTTCAAATATTTAGCTATATAAAAATATCTTGATTTTTTGGAACTATCCCAAAGAAGTTATAAAAAATTGGGTATAATAAAGGGTTTTTAAACAAGAATTCCCATTTTAAATTAAGAGTAAAGCACCTTATGAAGGAAAGAGGTATTTTTATTAAATTCAAACAAGGTTTGTTATTTATTGTGAAGAATTCAAAATACATAAGGTTAATTTTTTTCAGGAATTCCTGAATACAGGGATTGTCACATGTTTGTATTTCCTAGCGTTCATCATTCAATTGGTCACTTGGTCATCTAGATATCATTATAAAGGTGTCAACATTACGGCTGGGGTAAGTAAATATTCTGTTTGAATTAAATAAATCAAATACTTTCCTCGAATATTTCATCCAGTAACATTAATAAATCGATAAATATATGTGCATACACTATATAAGAATAAAAATGTCTGAATAATACCTACTTCAAATATAGGCATTTTATGTGTATAAACATTTGCAGCATACCTAAACATATTATACTATTCGTATTTTGTATCTTTTAACTTTCAAAGCATAATTTTCATTTCAGAATGTAGAAAGTATTTTTTACTATTGCGGTCTTCAGACTAGCAAATCTCGATGTACGTTTGTGCTATTGAGATATCAAGGATAATCTTATCTGACATTTAATTACCACTGAAGAGTTACATCCATTCTTTACCTCTATTCAATTCTTAATCCACTGTTCACCATGTATGCTACTTATTTAAATAAAATACATATTCATTTCACTCGAAAATCGGTTTTATCTATTTTTGCACTCGCTATCTTCAGTTGAACTCAATAAAAAGTATTATTTTCTGCCTTTAAAAGCTTATTATTCAGAAGAAGTATGGGGTTTTAATCATAATATGCTTAAAAACTGAATGTCTGCAGCTATAAATAATACAGGGTCCTGCAATACTGCGTTGCACTTCCATAGCTGCCGAACCAGAGTTCTTTGAAATTTCGTTCGAAAAGAGGCCCCTTGTACTTTCTGCATCTCAGGATAATATTTTCTAATATACAGACTTCCCAAAAAAATCATTCAACGGATGGGTGATTTTTTAAATGAAACACCTCGTATATTTTGGTATATTTTCAATGGCCTTCACTACCTCTATTATGACGCAAAATATTAGAGATATTTTTCCAACGGTACAGATCTTATTCGGAGAAAACTGCAAAATGTTGAGGGAACACTAGTTTATTAAAAGTCCTCTGCCGATTGCCAGAAGAATTTTTCATTTTAACTGAAAGATTTGCCTAGTCATCATTCCTATATGATCAACCTATCATATACAGGTATCCACTATTAATGACCAAATATGAAGAACTACAAATTGTTATTTCTCGATTTTTTGAATGTATTTTTTTTCACAATAATGTAAAGAATAATTGAATGCCTCACATTTTCTCAGAAGTAACCTTCACTCCTGCGTTCACAAAAAGTTACGTCACAACTGAAAATTCTATTTGAATAGTGGATATGATAACGGATATTAAAAGTAGTTGAAACAATGAAACCTGCGGTAGAAATTGTTTAGATAATATTCGGTACAGCATTACTCCATTAATGAATGATTTCCCAGAATTGGTGCTACTTATTCTAAGAAATTCTGCAAAAATTTCTTTCAAAATCTAGAGAAAACTATTCCACACCATTACATTATTTTCAATGAGCTGGTTACAAAACATCAAAGTCGTAATCCCTGAGCTTCAACATAAAAATGATTATGGTTTTGTGAATAAGCATCACATACGAGTATTGATCACATGTGGATATCAAGGAATGAATGTGTTTTATCGGCGTTACAAAAATCGATTATCAATCAAGTTAATGTTTTTTGGAGCTCAAAGTTATTCATCATTATTAAATCAGGATGAATTTTGGGAAAGACGAAATGATTGATTTGATTTTTATGTTGGGGCAGTGCCACAGAAACTATCAATAAGGTTGATCGAAAGTAATTTCGTTTTTTCCCGGCAGAGGATTTAATTGTATTTTTTCGAATCCAACTTCAAATTTGAACCGCATAGTCATTATATGTTTTGAGAGTTGATATAGCAGTGAAAAAGTTCAATTAATTGTACGCAGTAGTTTTTGGTTGGTGCTCTTTTAAATATGGAGAGCAATAAGCAGCATTTTAGTCATATTTTACTTTTTTACTATAGAAAAGGTAAAAATGCTGTTCAAGCCAGAAAGAAATTTACCTATGTGTATGGAGGAGATGTGTTGTCAGTACGTCAGTGCCAAAACTGGTTTGCAAAATTTCGATCCGGAAATTTTGATGTCGAAGATGCACCAAGTCCCGAAAGGCCGGTTGAAGCTGATAAAGACTCGATAAAGGCATTAGTTGATGCAAATCGATGAATAACAACACGTGAGATCGGTGAGAGATTAAACTTATCGAATTCAACTGTTTATGACCACTTGAAAGGGCTGGGTTCAACCTCGAAGTTCGACATATGTGTTCCCCATGTTTTTACGGAGATAAATTTATGTCATCGTGTTGACGTCTGTCATTTGCTGCAAATCTGTCGAATTTATGCTGCAAAATATTCCGAAAAAGACATCCAAAAGAATCGAGCTTTCGGAGGCTTTTGAACAGATTTGTAGAGACAGTAAAAGAAAGAAGGATAAAATTAGTCACTACCGGATACAAGAAGCTTGAGATTTTATTGAATGTACAATCCGTCTAGAAAGTATCCGGAATTTATGATTTATCATAATTTTAATATTCCTCTTTTTTGTAACATTCTAAGACAAAAGTAATGTATAAAATAGGTTGTGCAGGTAGAATATTTGTATAGAAAAGGTTTTTGAAACGTTAAAAAATTAGTGCAAATGACTAAACTGGAAAAAGTGCTATAAACGAGACAATGAGGAAGATAACAATGGCATGGATATGAGGCATAGATCTGTTTCAGGAAGACCGCCTAAGATTAAAGGAGACAATTCAAACGCTTTATTAGCCTCAGGACAACACAATCCGCGCCTGGGGTTTCTCAAATTTACTAACAGATTTGAAGATCAACGAAATATGAAAGTATGTCCAGAAACCGTCCGTATGTGACTGAAGAGACAAGGCTACATATCAAGGAAACCAAAAAAATCCATATAATGACACCTTTGCAAAAGGAACGAAGGATATAATTTTTTCAACGTTTTCAAGAAGGTAATTTTAATTATGTCTTCATATCTGATAAAAGATGTTTCCAACTTGGTGGAAATCACTCAAAAATTTTATCAAAACAACCAGTTGCCGCTCAAATTTCCCAACAAAATAATGGCTGAGCAATATCTCAGCGTGGTGCTAAGCTTCTCTGTATAGTTGATGGTACCATTAATAGTGAAAAGTATTGTGGCATTCTAAACGATTTTCTCCTTGAAACGTCGCATGCTTTATATCCAGAGGGGTGATGTTTTCAGCAGGATAATGCAAGATGCCATACTTAGGCCTATACTCAAGCTTGGATGCAAGAATACCAAGTGACAACCATTTCGTTGCCAGCAGTTTCATCAGATCTTAGACCCATTGAAAAATATGGGATCTAATGAAGATTGAAGCTGAACGAGCAGCGCCACAAAATAAAGATGATTTCATTCGGTCAGTTTTACAGTCCTGAACTGTCATCACCGAAAATTATGGAGGTGATCTAGTTTCGAGTGTACCTCGACGTTTAGTCAAGTATTTACAGTTAATTGAAGGTTGTATAAGTAAATAAAATGAATATTTTATTATAATTTTCTAATTCAAGAATTAAAAATATATACTAAATAATTAGAATTGAGGTTAATTTTTTCCGGATACTTTCTAGACGTACTATAAAAGAAGATCCACACATAAGCCAAAGGAAGCTTAGTATAGCTTACGGTATAAGTGAGCGTTCGGTTCAAAGAATCCTCAAAGACCACAAGTTTCACTCCTACCACATTCAGATGCACTAGGCGCTTGCCGATAATGATTTTGAAAACCTTCTGAATTTTTGCAACTTGGCAAGTTTTCAAATTGAACAGAACCGTACATTTTTTGATTTTGCTTTATTCAGCGATGAAGCGACTTTTCACAATTCTGGTTTGGTCAATAGGCGCACATCACATGATATTTCCTCATTTTTTCGAAGGAACGACGGTGCTGTATATTTGAATTTCCTTCAGAACATTCTTCCTGGATTATTAGCACTTTTTCGGAAAAGCGGAAATATCCGGCGTCCTTTATATTATTTCAGGAGAATACCGGAAATGGATCATTTAAAAGGCCAGCCTAAAAAGATTGTCCAAATTATAGTTGTTGCTAAGTTAGCACAACTAATCTTCGTAATCACGCGAAGTTTGATCGTTATCTGTCATTTAGTTTTTTTACAGTGCTCCATTTTGTCAGTTCATTTCAAGTGTATTTTGCTCTTCTTACAATTGATAAAAATGTCGAACAAAGAATCTGTCCTAAATTTTGGATAACGAATTGAATTTTCAAATCTCAAAAATCAATTCGTACCATTTTAAATAATTGTTTGGCTAGAAAAGCATTGCCTCTTGACTATCGTCGAAAGACCTGAGTCAAAAAGCTCATCATTGTAAACAAATTTCTACTAATCTTATCGAAAAACTTGCGTATTTCCCTGAGATAGCTCGGACCGTTTGTTTTCTGCTTTCAAAACTCAAATTATCATCGCTTCGAGGTATCCGTTTTCAGCCAAAATAAGACATAAAAGAGAATTTACGTTGATTCCAGAAAATCTGTTAAAAAACTGTTTTCATGAATGGTTTAGAGTTTCGCATAAGCGTTACAATAATTTTTGATGATTAATATATATTTTGTATTTCATTGATCGATATCTGCTCAGTTTTTCACGTTGTAGTATTAATTGAATCTTATTGTTTTTATATTCCAGATATTTGGAATGATAAACACTGGAGTCTATGCATTCGCATCGTACCTTCTGTATTTAGAATGGAAGAACAGGAATTGAGGATGCGTTCAACATCGGAAAAGACTCCTGTAAATACAAGGAATTAACGACTGATACTGAAGTTGTTCACAGAAAATATTGAGCAAAACTATCACGACAATCAGAAAAAATATCACCCAAGTTGATTTTCACATAGGGTGCCCTCAATTGTGAGTCTTATTTGGAAGGAGGTAGAATTCATAATAAATAATTTCATTAGAAATCATCCAAGTAAAAAGACAAAGATGAAAAACTTACTAAGAAAATTGATCAATTAATTTATAAATTCAAAAAACCGTGAAAGAAAAAATGGTCCAATAATTTGAACCAAAACATACAATAATTACAATCTTACAACATGATGGAATTTGGGCTAATTTAGTGAACACAAGTAAAATTTTCCTTTTGAGACCGTTGTCTTCAACTATACACATCACATATACTGAAAATCACTGGATTTCTCAATTGTTTGACTGAAAAATTATGAAAAAAATAATAATTACTTTGGCACGTAAAACAGTAGGCAAAGATAAATTCGAATAAAATATTAGAATAAAATCAATAGGCCTCCCTTCCATTCAGTAATTTTTGATACAATATTGCATTTTGACAAGTTCTACCTCCTGATTAAAAAGACCAAACTTTAAACACTCAGCATATTTTGAATCACCTAAAAATATTTGTTAAATAAATTTATATATAATTGTTAAAAACTCAAACCTAGTCTTTCGTATTACATTTAATATTTTCCACCTATCTGTTTCATTCTTTGGCTTATTTAAATATTATAAATTCTAAATCAAAAATATATTCATTCACTTTTTATGTTTCACGATTTCATTTTATTTTTATCTTTAATATTGTTACTTACATATATTTATGAATAAATGTTGGAGTTCATGTGTTAAATTATAAGAGTCGCTTTTATATTTTCATTTATTTTTGTAAATAACTAGTGTAAGATTTTTTTAACAATATCTTCAATTAGAGCAATGTCTGAAGTCATTCAGGGAACGATTAAATGTTGAAAATGGACAGAGTAATATATAAAAACACTTTTTGTCAGATCCCTTTTTAAGTGTATTTCGTACGTTAATTAAAAAATAAATTCAATTTTGTGTTTTTAATATCAGATTATCCAAACAATATTTGTTCATTATAAACTGCATCTACGATATATTCTTCAAATAAAGTTTTTGTACTCCAACATCGAAATATATTCGATATGCTGTCGAAAACATTGTAAAACTTTTTAAATAAATTTGGTATCAATCGTCGTAACAAAAATAGAAGACTGGGAGTACGGATATAAAATTTATTTGTGTTAAATATAAAGATGATGGGGTTCATTGTGTAATGTTGGGATTTTAAAATAGATTTTAGTGAAATTGGGCCAATTTATAAAAACAGCGTTCGAAATTTCGAAGAATATCATTGAGGATAATTTTCCTTCCATACAAACTCATTCGACTTTTCTAAATTTTCTCAATTCATAATTCTGAGATAATTTCTTATTATTCAAACATATCAATCTGTGTCTCTTATTTTCAAATAGTAAACCACAGGTACTGAGTATCTAAACAATATAAACTACTATTAAATTTTGACGTCTTAAAGAATAAGTATATACAGTGAGAATATAAATAGTTGCGAAAAAATTTAGGGAGTGATTCCTTTTCAAAAAATAGGGTGGGGTCTTTCATATAAACTCTATTTTTTGAGCCCCTCCTGCTTAGTTACAGCCCCCTTGACGAGTATGTGATCAAAAAATAATTGTAACTGAACCAAAGTTAATCAAAACTAGTCAGTTGTCATAACAAAATTACATCCGCTTACTAGATAAATTCTAGTTGGGAAATAATTCTAGCCTCCACGACTCACCCTATCATGTTGGCAAATTATTTTTTTTCTCAAAAACCTTGAACTTTAGCAAGAAATTAAAGAAGACCTTATTTGTTAAGAATAGATCAGGCTATACATAATTGATTTTTTTATTGTAAAATAGGAACATAAAAAAAGTATCTTGCGAAAGAAGGTTTAGGGGTGGTTTTTTCTACCCCTTGCAATCATAGGGGAAAACCAAAAATTTTTTTGAGTTCTCGCCCGCATAAAATGCCTGCTTAATTTTATTCTTGTCAGAGTTTTGGTTTTTCAAGAAAAAAATTATAACTGTTTTTCGGGCGCCATCTTTAGGGGGCTGTAACTAAGCAAGGGGGACTCAAGAAAATAAAGTTTATATGAAGGACCCTATTTTGTGACAAAGAATCAACCCTTAAATTTCTTCACAACTATTCATATATATATATATATAATATATATTCAAAAAAATTATATTCTATTTATTTCGTCCTTCCTTTCTTATTCCTTTTGTTCTTCAGATAAATCCCTTTATAGTTCGACTTTCCTATTAGCATTCACAAAATGATCTACTATAAGTAAAAATTTTAGTAAAAAATAAATTTATCAATCATAAGAAACCTGATATATGATTATTTGTTGATCTGATTTTTTTATTGCAAACTTTAGTCTACAACTCCGAGAATGAATTTATCTGGCAACTAGTCAGAAATTTGGTAATAGTTTTTATTATGTTTGGAAAAACTACTGGGTCCACAATATAACAATATAAAAATGCTATTTACGAAATATACCCTTCCTAGTTCAAAACGGAAAGAAATATTCACTTATCTCAGCTTCTATGGTAAATTATCTCTACAAATAGAAAGTTTTCCGATAGCATAGACATTAACATTTATTTAGTTGATGGATGATGGTGCTTACTTGATGGAAATTCATTTTAATCAAATACAATAATACAGATTATTTCCACAATTCTTTAAGTTAACGACAATTGTTGCGCCATAACTGTAGCTTTCTCAATTTTACATCTTGAATGGAATTAATTATTTATTATATAATTTTATATAATTATCAAAAGCTTCAATCTCAATCTTTCAAGCCAAATACCTGATAAAAAATGGTTTTCAATTCATAGATAACATCAATTCCATTCAAACTCCTGAAAACTCCAAATGAATTTCCTTTGACGACCAAAATTTATTTCCTAGTGAGTGATTAATAAAGAACAATGTCAATCCTATAAGAATTAATGGCTTTATTAATTGTCTTGAAATATGTCCTGAACAAAGCTACTATCAGTCTAATGACACTATTTATGCATCCAACGAATGATTAGTTATGAAAAATCTACTAAGCTCAATTTCAGCCTAATTGTTAATGGATGATTTAGAATCAACAATACACTTGAACTCAGTAAACAAATACTTCTCTTATTGGTTCAGCTTTGTTGATAACATAATGTTGCTTTTAAAGGTACCAAGTAGATACTCTTACCAATTCTATCAACAATCTTCACCCTTCAATTAAATTCACTTTCGAAAAAGAAAAGAGTCGGAGTATTAACTTTTTTATATCACAATAACAAAATCTAATTATTCACATGAATTAAGTATATTTTCTTAACCTACCCATACATATCACTATGGATGAAACTTCCAACCACCCCTTTAAATAAAAAATATCAGTTCAATCCATAGATTATTGAACCTATGAAACCACAAAATTTTTTGAGAGAACTTAATATAATTAAAATAATATTATAAGAAGCGGTTTTTTACTTGATAGAAGGATTATTACAAAATTTTAATATGAAAACAGATTTAATCTGTTAGTCTTCTTCAATTTTGATTTAAAAAAATGTATTCAAGAAACTTTAAGAATTAAATTAACGTCTTTATAAGCACTGCTTATATTTAATAGACATATAAAATTGAAAGTCATTATACAATATCCAATGGAATTAAGAAAATCCAACGAATATAAATTGTCAATTAAAGTTAATAAATAAATGTTTTTTTGTTTCGTTCCAGGCATGCGTACTGAACTCATCAGACAAGCGTACGAGCCCTGCTTGTAACAAAATGTTTTTTTTTGTGCTACATGTTTTGAAAGTTCTTGAAGTAATTTATTCAAATATATTAAATATTTCAAATAAATTGGTTTTTGAGAAGTTCTTAAAAGTATGTTGCATATTTTTGAGAAAGATCTAGTTTTCATAAATATAAGATCAGAAAACCAAACATTTTGTTACAAGCAGGGCTCGTACGCTTGTTTGATGATTTCAGTACGCATGCCTTTAACAAAACAAAAAACATTTATACATTAATTTTAATTGACAATTTATATTCGTTGGGTTTCTTAATTCCATTTGATATTGTATAATGAGTTTCGATTTTATACGTCTATTAAATACAAGCAGTGCTTATAAAGACATTAATTTAATTCTTAAAGTTTCTTGAATAAATTTTTTGAAATGAAAATTGTAGAGGACTAACAGATTAAATCTGTTTTGATATTCAAATTTTTTAATATAATTAAACAAATAACCTTCAACAATAGTTCAAACCCAACCCTCAATGATAAATGATGGTTAACAAATGGGAAAAAAGGATTTACCTCATGTTAACCTCATCATGAAGACCTCAATTCACAAAAATATGTCCGATTCATCTATATTAAATGAAGATATTTCCAATTATTTTACGAAAAATTTTGATTATTCAGTAGTTTTTAGAACCACTAACAACTTAGATACTTACACCAAAAATAATAAAGACAATAATTAATAAGGAGCATACAAATTAACTGCAAAAATTGTCCATTACATTGGTCAAACGGTCAAACTGGAAGATCATGCAAAAGAATAATTTATGAACATCAGGAAATTTACACTTCAAATACATCACATTCGACATATGCATTTGAAAGATCATTTCAACGATGACTACGAAATTATACATAAGAGAGTAAAGGATCTAGAATCACTTGAAATAATCAGGTATAACTGACGAAAGTTTCTTTTAAATGAACAAATAACAATAATCAACAGATTCAAAACAAATTGAAAATGTAGCTGAGCTTCGGGAGAGAATTAGAGAAGCAATGCAATTCGTCAATAACGGAAAATTCGCCCGTCTGATATCCCGATCTTTTTTAAGAAGATGGCTGAAGTAGGTCAGTTTGAACATCTTTTGTGAATTTATTGAATCTTGTCAAAAAACCAAACTGAATTTTTTCAAGAAAAATATTTTTTTGTCCAATCTTAAAAAGGATGTAGTTAGTGTTATAGCATTTTAGAATCCTTATTAAATGTGCTAACTTTTGAAGTAACTTACCAAACTGATGTAAAACTATTTTTTTCAGTACAGTCATCGAAGTTGAAATTTTAATTTTGAATACTTGGTTCGGCAAAAAGTGACATTATTTTCCAAGCTGGAGCAATCGGCTTAGAATTGAAGAGAACAGGCTACAGAAGCACTATTCAGGATGACATGGGAAAAATAAAATTTGAAAAAAGTAAAAAAATTGTAGCAACAGGAGTTAAAAAATCATCACAGGGTGTGCATTGTATTGAATAAAAGAAAGTGGAATACAATTTGAAAAATACAGGACTTGGATTTTCTTTTATATTTTTCTGATGACTATTATGACTTAACCTGTTACCTGATTCCGGCTTGACGTCGACTTCTGGGACACCTGTACAAAAAAAGTGATAGTCAACGTTCCATATGTGTATTAATATGTTCGTTAAATGTTCTTGTTGTGATGTTTTTTGGGAAATCTTATTTGCAGTCAAAAATGTAATAAAGAAACTGACAGGGACCGAAAACGGTCCGGGGAAGTTCGCTGCTTACCAAGGGACTAAAATAGTAGATTACATTTTGGAAACTGAAGTTGAACATATTTATATATATTCTCATTGCAAAAATTCTTATTTCCATTAACGACTTCGAACAAAATAAGCTGCTATGCTAACAAGTGGTCAACCTCAATCTCAATCAATTCGACGCCTCTGTCCGCCTTAACTTCGTACCCAAATAAATGCAGAGGACTCGGCAATCCACGGCGTAGGAGTGGAGGAAATAGGTCATACTACAGCTTGGAAAATATCGCCGAATGAGTCAATTTTCAGTACATGTTCCCAAGTCCCTTGTTCAACCCATCGATCTGTGAATCTTTCCCTGGTGAACCTTCGTTTTCGTGGCCGTCTACTCCACGGCGTAAGGTCGAAAGGGGTCATCCTCCAGGTCCCACCCACCTGTCTGAGTAACTGGGTCCGCTGATAACTTCGTTGTGAAACTGAAAACAACCAGTCTGAATTCGTCGACGGTAAAAGTAACAATAAACTCACCTTATTTGAGAGGTTAGTGTTGGGTTACACCGTGCATTCGCACTGTTTGGAGATTTATTTAGATGTTTACATCGAAGTGTTCATTTAACTGTGTTTTATAGTTTTCACGATAGGCGAATTTATTTTTTCTTCGAAACTGTGTCATTTGAAGATGTTTTTCAGTGAAAGTGTAGAACGAAAGTTCTATTTATAAATTTTCACTTCAGATTGCACAGAATGAGATCATATATACATTTTGTGCTGAATGGACTGTGTTTCAACTGTTTAATTATTCAGTAATTACTTCTGCACATTCTCAATAAAGTTTAAATGAAGTTCAAGAATCTAACAAAAACTTGGAAAATTTTTCACTTTCGGTTTTCATTGCTAATTTTTTGAGAGATCTTTAGTGAAAAATATCTTGGGTTCCTTCGATTTTTACTTGGCGGAAACTCATTTTAATGTTAATTAAAGTAGAATACTTGATACTAATATTTATTGAATTTTACAATAATTGTTCCGCCAATTATATTCTGACTTCTTCAGGTAAGTATCGTAACTATTTCTTTCACATTGATCTTCTTTAAAAAGTGCATAGAAAAAAGTGGTTAAATTTTAACTTTAGTTATAGAAATTACTACATGGTAATTTCTACAACTTCTTTTAATTATGATCAACTACCAAATTGTAACGGATGATAGAACACAGAATCCTGTAGCTTTTTTAAGAAGTAATTCACAGATTCGAAATTTTCAGGTGGAAAAGACTGTTGGATAAGCGCGCAAAAGCTTCACATCGGAGCTTTCCACCATTTTTTTAATTTAGTTTCCAAAGAATCGTCAAAATGTCAGCACCTTTTTCTATTCACATATTTAAGAAAACGATCTGAAAGAAATATTATAGTTGATTATCATATTCACCTAAAGAAGTCAAAATGTAATTAACGTAACAATTATTCTATAATTTTATAAATATCAGAGAAAATCAATTGTTTTACTTTACTCGTTATTTCGGACTGAGGTATAAGAATATTGTGGAAAAAATAAAGGTTTTTTCCAATTTTCCAATTTACGAAAATGGTTATGTTTGAACGACTGACGTTCGTCATATATAATTTTGATTTTTTTAGAGGTACTTGCCAATTAATTGATCTATACTGATGAAAAATTCATTAAAAAAACTCACTCATTGTCAGGAGTTTAATTAATTCGTTAATAAACAAATGAATTATTTTTTATTGATTTAATAGTAATATACTAGTTAAGGTTCATTGAAATATTCAGAATTTATTTTCAATATAATTTAGAATAATATAAAAATTAAGAAAATTAACTGTGTTCAAGAAATGAGTGATCCAAGTTTTTTCTTGTGATTGTTTACTGTTTAACCATAAAATGCTCTCTTTTTAGTCATTAAGAAAATCATTCATAATGGATAAAAAACGACGTAAAGATACTTAATATCTGTTGATAATAATCCAGTTTTTAAATGATTTATTTTTAATGACCATCATTTAAGTTTAAGGTATTTTTGAGGTTCATTACCACATCTTATTATTCTAATTGAGAAAGAAACAATGAAATCCACGAATCCTTACTAACGTACAAACAGTTCTAATCTGACTATCTGTCAAATCTACTTGTCAAATTATATTTTTTTTCATTTTAAATCCAACTTCGAGACATTAGCAGAATAACTATACAGGGTCCCGCAATTTATTTTCTTTTTCTTTAATTAAAAATAATAAAAATATTGTTTAGGTATGTTCGTAACAGAGGTTGTCGAAAAAAGTAAAGTGAATACTGCAATAGTGCGTTGCGCTTCCATAGCTGCCGACATCTTAGAAATTTCGTTCAAAAACAGGCTCCTTGTATTTTCATTTCTGCATCTCAGACAATTATTTAATATACAAGGTGTTCCCAAAATAAAATTCAACAAATGGGTAATTAAATTAATTAAATGAATCACCACATATAATTTTATATGTTTTCAATGGCCTTTAATATCTCTATCATGACGCAAAATATTAGAGACATTTCTCCAACGGTACAGATCTTATTCAGAGAAAACTGCAAAAAGTTGAGGAAAATAGTTCGCTAATTGTCCTCTGCCGATTGACAAGCAATTTGATCAGAAATTTTTTTGAGCAAAGGATTTCACTAGTTATTATTACAATAGAAACATTTCTATAATGATTATTAGTTCATATAACTGAAAAAAAAATTAAAATGAACTTTTGTCGAGCTGTTTATTCTATCCTAATAATCATCAGGTTTATCGTGACTTTATGCATATCCTATACCTATTTTTTCACTGAATTGAACATATCATCATCTTTATTTACGGAGACATAAATCATTCTACTTACGAATTCAACTTTGTAAATATTGATTAGGGTTGAGTCATAGCATTTTCGCTTCCTCAGTTGTCTGCTCTTGTCGGCGATGGCTGACTTTTATTGTGTGATTTGCCTTGCGTGACCGTTTATTTGGTAGGTGTGGTGTCCAAAAATAGGTAAGTGAAAATAAAATTCATTAGATGCCACGGAAGAATTTTAGTTGTTGAATTTTTTCAGTCAGGAGTTTACACGTTTTTGTTGTAAATGTTTTCAATTCGCTCAGACTTCCAGTACTGATTATTTACTAATAATTTTTACAATCACTCTGCCTCCTTACATTAATATTATAAATACATGGAGAATATCCCAGAAGTCAAAGCCGGAAGTAGGTGATAGACAAAGTCATAGTAAATTTTAAATATCATACAGATTTATTCTCTTCTTCCATTCCTACAAATTTTAATTTTCAAAAAATTTTCATTCATAAACTTTTAGAATTAAATTAAATAAATGTCTTAGAAAAACACTGTTTCAATTTAGTACACATATAGAATTAACACTTATTACACATTACCAAAAGGGAATAAAAGTATTCAAAGAAATATAAATAATTAATTAAAGTTACTAAATAAATACTTGAAGTTTAATTTAAAAGGGATTAAATAAAAACATATTTAATAAAATTTCCACATTTATTGTGTTTCAACAATATTGTAACACTACATTTGCAACAATTGTTTCGCCAAATTCTTGGCTTCTTCAGGCGAGTTCGATGTTAAACTACTCTAAAAAATTTTTATTTTTTCTCCTTATATATTTCTCAAGATGGAAAAGGGGGGAACGGTATTCTAAATGCTTCTGGGAATTTTTATGGCATGTTTATCAATGGTGATCTGTTGACATCGGTTTGGTCATTAAGTAATATATTCTGCCTGTTATATCTGTTAATTTCCATTGCTTCTAGAATATTAAGTCTTCTACTTTTGTTTTCTATGTGTAGAATTTTGTAGTTTGAATCAAACATATGTCCCTCGTCTAAAAGATGGTTCGCATAAGTTGAGTTCTGTTTTTTATTCAGGAAACTACTCAAATGTTCTTTAATCCTCTTCTTGAAGTTCCTTCCTGTTTGTCCAATATATACTTTCTGGCATGAACCACAATTCAACTTATATACTCCCGATTTTTTGTTTTAATCTAATTTGTCTTTATTATTTTTGATTAAATTACTTAAAGTATTATTGGTTTTGAATGCTATATTGAAATTCCGTTCGTTTTTCAAAAAATTTGCTACTTCTATTGATTTTTTACCTGTGTAATTTAGTGTTATATATCTATTCCGTTCTATTTTTTCGCTTTTAGGGTATATTAATGTTAGAGCTTGCTTTAATAAGAATTTATTCAATATTTGGTCCACAATGTCAGGTTTGAAACCATTATTAACAGAGATTTGTTTTATAGTATTGAGCTCACAGTCAAAATTCTGTTTTCTCATAGGTGTTTTGATTAGTCTATGTACCATGCTATTGAATGCTGCTAGTTTTTGTGAATATGGATGATGTGACTTTGAATGGATCGTTATGTCGGTGTGTATTTGAAGGAGACAAAATTTTGTTTCTGATCTTATCATTATGAACACCAATTCTTTTTCAAAAACATAAAACACATCTTAAGGACTTCTCAAAAAATATAATTTATTTGAAATATTTAATATATTTAAATATTCAAATAAGTAAATTCACAAATCCCTCAAAACATGCACTATATCTTCAAAAAACAATTAGAATTCCGATATTCTCTTCATCGGCCCTGGATAATATTTAAAATACCAAAATTAACTAACAATCACAGTCTTACCTTAAAGTGTAACCGGAACTTGCTTACAGAGACTAACTTTAAAAATCCAGATAGTCTATATTCGTCACAAAATCACAGAAAACTGTAAGGTTTTATAAGGTTTTCTTTTAAACATTGACATTCCATAATGAGATTTATTCAAGCCTAAATATAATTATATATTATGTATAAAATAAAATAGAAAAGGGCTTTTTACTTGATAGAAAGAAAAAAAAAATTTTATTCAAAAAACTTTTAGAATTAAATTAATGTCTGCAATATAAGCACCGCTTATAAGGTAAGATATACTGATTGTTAGTTGATTTTGATATTTTAAATATTATCTAGGGCCGATGAAGAGATTATCGGAATTCTAATTGTTTTTTGAAGATATAGTGCATGTTTTGAGAGATTTTTGAATTAACTTATTTGAATATTTAAATATATCAAATATTTCAAATAAATGATATTTTTTGAAAAGTCCTTAAGATGTGTTTCATGTTTTTGAAAAAAAATTAGTGTTCATAATGATAAGATCAGAAACAAAATTTTGTCTCCTTCAAATATTTGTTTATTAATTTTAAATGACTTTTTTACATTTGTTGGTTCATTTATTCCATTTGACATTGTATATTGGGTTGAGTTGAGTATATACGTCTATTAAATATAAGCGATGCTTATTGTAGACATTAATTTCATTCTAAAAGTTTTTTTTAATAAAAATTTTTTTGAAATTAAAATTGTAGAAGATTAATAGATTAAATCTGTTTTGATATTCAAATTTTGTTATATTTCTTCAATCAAGTAAAAAGCCTTTTTTTATTTTATTCTATGTTCGTCACAGAAATTACACAAAGTTTATAAGGTATTTTATGGACTCCTTTGAAACCATATGATAATATGTATAAATGTAAACCAAAATATATAATTATTATATATGCATTAAAATAATAAAAAAGAGTTTTTTCTTGATAGAAGGATTATTAAAATTTGTAGAAGAATAACAGAATAAATCTGTATTATATTTAAAATTTTGTAATAATCCTTCTATCAAGAAAAAACCTCTTCTTATTATTTTAAAGTCATAGTAGTTATAAGAAATGTAAAAAATATCTAAGTAAATTATTTTTGAAATATGGTCATTTTAGAAAAATTCAGAAAATCTTTTTCTACAAATCTTTATTTTCATCATGTTATCCTAAATAATGCTTCTGTAAATTGTTGCCTAATATTAACTGTCCCTTCGAAGAAAATGTAATTTTTCGCCCAAGTAAGTATTCGAAATTAATACTTTGCCTAATTTTAACTGTCTGTACTGAAAAAAATGTATTACACTAGCTTGGCAAGTACCTAACTGAAATTGGCGCATTTATTGAAAAATTTGAAATGGTATTGTATTATAATTCGGTCCGTTTTTGTTTTAGACAAAAAAAGCATTTATTCCAAAAGATAATGAATTAACAAATTAATAAAATATTGTCCATCACTGATTTCTACTTTTCCCCACCTATCAGGGAATTTTCGAATCTCGTCTGGGAAAAGCTTCTTGTCGTCTGAGACCATGCAATTTTAAAACTAATTTTTCTTCGAGAGAATTGAAGCGGTGACCTACCAAATCATGTTGCATCCGTCGAAACAGGCAGTAGTCAGAAGGAGTAATGTCCGGAGAATACGGCGGGTGCTGTAATATATCCCATTTGATCGTTTCTAAATATTTTTTGACAACTCTTGCGACATGAGGCCGAGGGTTATCATGCAAAAAGGGTAACTTTATCATATGTATCCTTATATTTCAGCTGTTTTTCTCGTAATGCACGGTTCAAACGAACTACTTGCAGTCTGTTCCGATCACCCGTAATGGAATCACCAGGTTTTATCAGCTCGTAGTACCCAACGCCACTTTGGTCCTACCAGATACAAGGCAGAACTTTTTAACCATGTTTGTGGTGATGTTGAGGTCAATAGCAATGATTTTCCGGGCAGAATATAGTATTTTTTTCTTCAAAGAAGATTCACTTTTCGTCACCAGTCACTACGCGGTGTAAAAAACCCTTTCTTTTCTGCTGCCCACGAGAAAATAAACGCCTTCCCAGATATCTTGATTTCAATTCCTAAAGAACCCAATTGCCTTACTTTTAAATAAGATCCATAGATTTCAAACATGAATATCCCGCTTTTCGCTCATTTTACGATCGCTATAATCGTCCTACCAAGAGGACTATTCGACGTGAGATGGATAAATTTGAGTCCACCGGTTCAGTAAATAACGAACCAACACCCGTAAGAAGATGAAACGCAAGTTCTGTCGATAACACTGCCGCTGTTCTTAAGAGTGTGGAGGAGAATCCGAGGAAGTCGATTTCGCGTCGCTCACAAGAACTTGACTTTTCGCACACCACAACTTGGCAAATTTTGCGTGGTGATCGTACAAAATTCAACTGATCCAGGAGCTGAAGATAAACGACCATAGCCAACAACGTGTGTTCGCTGAGTGGGTCCTGCAGCATTTGAAATGTGGCCCTAATTTTCATCAAAAAAATCATCTTCAACGATGAGGTCCATTTCTGGTTGAATTAGTACGCGAATAAACAAAATTGTCAAATTTGGGACGATTCCAATCCACATTAGATCCAATAGTGTCCAATGCATCCCGAAAAAATAACTCTTTGGTGTAGAGTTTGGGCTGACGGCGTCATCAGTTCATATTTTTTTGAGAAAGAGGCCATCACCGTAATCGGCGAGCGCTATATGTCGATGGTGACCAACTTCTTTTGACCTCAATTGGATGATATGGACACCAACGACATGTGTTTTCAACAGGAAGGCGCTACGTTCCACACAGCTCATGCCACATTGGATATTCTGCACGAGTGATTTGAAGGAATGGCCATCTCACGTGGAGGTGATTCAGCTTGATTTATGTCCCAGAGCAATGGAAAATTGTACATTTCGGATACATAATGACATTGATAGGCCTTTCAAACGTTTAAAAAATTTTCAAGATATCTCTCACTCATTTTGTTTCATTTAAATTCAAAGAGAGGTAACGCTTTATGAAAGAACCTCTAATTCAGAAGACGGAATAGTAAAACATTATCTCATAAGTTAGAACGAATCCGTGACTCACAACCAATTTTTTTTTCAGAAATTGAAAGAATGTCTCATTCAGTAACCATAACAAGAACCACTACAACCACAACTACATCTGCACTTATCATCAATACAGGATATTTCAAAACATGGCCTGGTATCTTCAAAGTTCTCCAAATGGTAAGTTTGTTGCATATTCCCAGAAACTAGAATATAGTTTCCTTTCAACAACGATTCTTACGAAACTGCAGTTTCAGTGCTTTTCTAATAATAACGTGATTGACGTCAATAATTTTTCGACGGATATAAAACAGGATTAATCGGAACTTAACACGTTCTTGGGAGATACATAAATAATTTTCCCAACGCCTATGATATCATAACTGATATGGATTTTATATATGGAACAATCAATAATAGTCTATTGGGTGAGAAGGTTCGTTTTAGTACAAAATTTCATTATAGAATTATGAAACACGACTTCAAAAGTCCGTTTTTAAAAAGAAGTTTTCTTTTCAGGTTTATTAATCACAACTTGGAAAATATTAAGGATTATAAACACTACGATTGAAGGCGTATATTTCGTGAGCCTAATATGCTCACAATTAGTGGTCAGATTAGAACTAACTGTATTTCATTTTACAATTCAAAAGGAAAGCAAGTTTGGAAAGATCAGCGTTATTTTATTTAATTAACTTGTCATTAACGTTATTTAATTAACTTGTCATAGCTCATGTGAACCACGTTGAAAGATATTGAATTTCGATCACTCTGGCAGAGTATTGAAATAAAAGGTTCAAAATTGTTTTAAAAATAGTGAAGAATCGACCAAACCATTCATTAATAATATATGCAATTATATTGGTGCTCAAATCGGGAAAAATTCGTGCGATTCCGCATTGAAATTAAGTTTTTTTATGACTCAAAGCATACCAGATATCTGCCATCCCCATATCTTATCGGGAAATCCGGAATTCGGGAATAATTTTGTCAACAATTGCATTGAAATCTTAAGGTTGCATTACATTGTGTGAAATGGTGGAAGGTGGAGAGAATATCACGCTGAATCAGCTTTATGAGGAAGTATTGAAGAATAGGGTGTAACTGAAGAATTTTATGGAAGCAAGTGAGGCACGTGTGCTATTCAGGGTGGAAGAGTTGAATAACAGAATTAAGGAACTCGAAAGGGAAAATAGCACGTTAAGGCAGGGAAACGAAATATTGAACCGACAGAGTAGGAGAAAAAACCTTATTATCTTTGGCCTAAAAAAGCCGTCACCTAATGTAACCATCGAATTTTTGTGTGGTGAGTTTCGACGGTTGTCAATTTGGTTCCTTCAGTAGCCGCTTTTGGGAATCTGAGCGTGGTCCTATCAAGGTCCAGTTCGTTTCGGAGTGGAAGAAATTTGAGGTTTTGAGGTGTTCTAGAAAATTGAAGGGAACCAGAATATACATCTCAAATGATCTGACGGAGCAGCAGCGTGAGCAGCCTAGAGTCCTCCGACATCACATGATAAAATATAAAGAGAACCCCGAAAACGTCTGCTTCATCCGAGAAGGCAGATCTTATGTGAATTTCACTCCGTTCTGTGCTGAAGAACTGGTTACCTTTAATGGTCGGGAACAGGTCAAGGCGAACAGTGCCCCATCGACTCCAGTTCCGGTAACCACCAGAAATCCATCACGAGGCACCTTGGCGGAGGTGATTTCGGAGAAGATCCAGTCTAACTGTCACGTCTCCGTTGGTAAACCGGGAGTTGGGAGCGTTACCAAACCATCTGATACTCCGGGGTTCCGGGACGCGAGGGGTGCCAGCAAGAGGGGCATTTCAAATAGATAAAAATATTTTTGTATTCAATAGCAATTTCATTTTACTGTACCCATTGTGTATTTTTTCTATGTGTTTTATCGTATTTTTCTGGAAGATTTTTTGTTAAAGAATGGATCAGTTCATCAGGGATTATAACTATGTGGGGTTTCCCACGACAATTTCGTATAATGTGGGATCATTCAATGGGCTCAGGTTGGGATGTGGAAATTTCAGGGTATGTCAGCAGAATATAAGAAGTATTGGCACAAATTTTGACAAGTTGGAAAATTTTCTCAGTCAGGCTAACCAACTTTTTGACTGTGTCGTTCTCACTGAGACCTGGAATGTCTCTGATTTGGACTTTTTCAACTTGGATGGCTATAATTCGGTGTATAATAACGGTTCAATCAACCAAAATGATGGGGTCATAGTTTTTATTAAACAAACATTAAATTACAAAGTCAATACTGTTAAAATGGGGCCATATGATGCGATTGAGGTGCGGACTAAAGTTTCTGAGAGGTCCTTCAAGCTTACTTGCATATACAGACCACCCTCAACCAACGAGCATGAGTTTGTGGTGCATTTACAAGATTTTTATTATTATTATTTATAAGAAAGAAGACATTAAACGTGTTCTCAAAGAAAATAATGTTGCTGTAGAGGATGATCTTGAGGTGGCTGAGGAGTTCGCAAATTTTTTCTCCGGTATTGGTCCTGAGCTCGCCGAGCGGTTTATTGGACGTGCGTCCTATCCTCCACCTCGGAGGATAAACCCACAATCCATCTTCTTATGTCCAACAACAGAGGCAGAGATCATCGATATAATTCGAAACCTAAAAAACGGAAAGGCTCCTGTATTTGAAGGTCTTAGAGCAGAAACTGTAAAAAATATATCTGGGGAAATTGCGAGACCTCTATCATTCGTGATAAACCTCATTTTTGAAAAAGGAGTTTGTCCACCGGAATACAAGGTGTCCATTGTGAAGCGTTTTCATAAGGGTGGTGACAAGCAGGTTTTTACAAATGACCGACCAATCACTCTTATAAATAATTTCGCAAAAATCTTTGAGAAAACAGTAAAAAAGAGGTTGGAGACCTTTTTCGGAGATTGCTGATTGATTTCTGACAAACAGTATGGTTTCAGAAAGAACTTATCTGGAGCAGACACAATAGCTGAGTTAATATCGAAAATTTATGACGCTCTCGATAAAAGCAGGCCTGCAATGTGCATCTTTCTTGATTTGGCGAAGGCATTCGACAGTGAATCATGAAGAACTATTGATTACACTGGAGGATATGGGGTGCAGGGGAGTGACTTTGAGGCTCATTAAGAGACTTTGAGGCTCATTAAGACTGACAGAAAGCTTATAGTGAGGGTGAGCGATACCTTGAGTATTGTCAGAATAGTGGAATATGGAGTGCCACAAGGTACTGTTTTGGGTCCATTGCTTTTTGTTGCGTTTGTGAATAGTTTGTTCACTCTGGATACTGCTGGGATAGTCCTTGGATTTGCAGATGTTACTTCGGTGTTCTCTACAGCCGACTCCTGGGTGATATTGAAGCATAGGGCGGAAATGGATTTTGGCGCAATACTGAATTGGTTCAATTATAAGCGACTAACCATCAACTACAAGAAAATGGTGGTTCTGCCCTTTACTAGTTATATAACCGGATTGCCGAATTTTGTGTCTTTACAGATTTTTGATGAACAGAGAACTATAGATTTGCGAGTGGTTGAGAAAACCAAATATCTGGGTGTAACAATAGATTGCCATTTGAGATGGAACTTTCACATTGAACAGGTCTGTGGTGCCCTCAGATCTATGCTGCTTAAATTCAGATACCTCGCAAACATTGTGGACTTGCCCCATTTGAAGATGGTTTATTTTGCCCTTGTGGAATCCAGACTGGGATATGGAATACTGGGCTGGGGAGGGCTCCCTGCTTCGTATCTGGAGAAACTGAATATACTTCAGAGGTATTTTCTCAAGACCGCCTGTTTCCATCTGATGCGTTATTTACCGAGGCTCGAATTTTAGATCCACGAAAATTGTATTTCCTGAAGATTGCTTTATTCTGCCGCAAAAACAGAAGTATACTATAGCGAGTCTCCCACGGGTACAACACTAGAATAAAGACTAATGAAATGTTCACACTTCCGACGTCCTCAAAATCAGTTGGACAAAGATGTCATTAGTTTCTTGCTCCAAGGGTGTACAACTTCTTGCCCTCATTTTTGAGAGGCATCTGTTCATACAGCTTCTTCAGGTCAAAGCTTCGACAGTACTTGATTGCTGAAGACAGATATAGAATAAGGGATTTGGTAGAGATGAGCGGCAGGAGCTGAGTTAAATGTGGGAGTGTGAACGGGTGATCCAGTCAACAGCTTTCGATTTCTGTGATTTTTTTTTAGCTGTTTTAATTTCACTGATGTGGGTTTTCATGGTTGAGACGTTTTTGTTCCTGATGATCTTCCCAATCTTTGTGTAAAATAAGTTGTTATTTATTGCCCTATTTTGTTGGTTTTTTACATATGTATCTATACATATGTAATCTATAGTTATATTATTTTGGTCCTTTTCGATCATTATATTTTTGTTTGATTGTTTGTTTCAAGCTATTTTGCTGTTGAAGATCTAGTGGTTGTGATGATGTTGGCATGAGTGGTTACGGTGGCCGCCCTTACAGACAGCTTAAGCTTTGTTCGGGGGCTTGCCGTGGTTGCTCGGTTCGCATCTGCGAATAGCCTTTTGCTATGTGAAATTCTAGTTTATGATTGTGTATGTAATATCTATTATTTAAATTTAAGTTGTTGTATAATTTCGATATGTAAAACTTATACACTAAATAAACTTATTATTATTATTTATTTCCTAGAAAAGTCTGTTGTCAATCTGCATCGTCGGCGGAGGCAGGTAGTCGGAATTCCTTAACAATAAAATATACTAAGTGATGGAAATTGATCGAGTAATGTGTTCAAATTCATTGTCGCCTTAATACATTTATTGGATGGGGTAGTCCTTTACTTTGTGACAATTTATTTCAAAAATAGAATAAATAAGAAATTACTTCATTTTCAAAATTTGAATATCAAAAACAGATTTAATCTGTTAGTCTCCTATAATTTTAATTTCAAAAAATTTCATTAAAAGACTTTTAGAATTAAATAAGCTTATATTTAATAGACATATAAAATCAAAACTCAATATATATCAAATGGAATAAATAACTCAACAAATATAAATTGTCAATTAAAATTAATAAATAAATATTTGAAGGAGACAAAATTTTGTTTCTGATCTTACAATTATTAAAACTAAATCCTTTTCAAAAATACAAAACGTAATTTTAAGAACTTCCCAAAAAATAATTTATTTGGAATATTTAATATATTTAAATAAGTTACTTCAAATTTTTCGAAATATGTCTCACATTCTCAAAAAATAATTAGAATTCAGATAACGTCTTCATCGATCCTACTTCACATTTAAAAAATAAAATCAATGAACAACAAATAACTAACCTCCAAGACCTAGTATCCTCGCTTGAAAACACTGACTTTAAAATCCAAGGTATTCTATGTTCGTCACAAAAATCACCCAAAGCTTGTAAGTCTTATTTAAACCACTAGACATTTATATAATGGGATTTTTTAAACCTGAATATGATTATATATTAATTTTAATTGACAATTTATATTTGTTGGGTTTTTTATTCCATTTGATATTATATAATGAGTTTTGATTTTATATGTCTATTAAATATAAGCTGTACTTATAAGACATTAATTTTATTCTAAAAGTTTTTGAATATATATTTTTTTTAATTAAAATTATAGGATATTAACAGATTAAATCTGTTTTGATATTCAAATTTTGTAATATTCTTTCTATCAATTAAAAATGTCTTCTTATTATTTTACTTTATTTTCTAACACTTTTTTATTACTCGGGATACAGTGACTCGAGTTTCGTAGTTTTTACTACATTTTCAAACGAAATCACCATTTATATTTCAAAGGTTTTATGTAAAGGGTTTTCCAACAAGAGGTTTCACTTTGAAAAGCCCGCTATCTGGGCAGCTGTCACTTTTGAAGCAGTCATCTTTTGACATATTACAAGTAATTCCGTTCCATTAGTAAAAATGGAACGATACAGGCTTCAACAGCGCACTGAAATTGTTAAAATTTACTACAAAAATGGTGAAAATTTTGCAATCTCACTTCGCAAAACGAAATCACTCTTAGGTCGTCGTAAAGCATCTTCTCGACCAGAAATAGTGAAACTGGTGAAGAAATTAGAGCTGTTGGGACAAGTTGGTGATATGAAGAATCGAAAACGTGTGCGTCCCTCAAGAACAATTGAGAATATTGCTGCTGTAGCCCGTAGTGTTGACGAAAACCCAGATTTGTCGATTCCTCGTCGATCTTTGGCATTCAACAAACGTATTTTGCATAAAGACGTAGGTCTTTCGCTGACTGGGTGCTTTAAATGCATCAAAAAGATTCGGATTTTCATCGAAAAATCATCTTCAGTGATGAGGCCTATTCTCACCTCTAAGGCTACGTTAATAAGCAGAATTGCCGCATTTAGAGCTCGGAAAATCCAAGAATGGTTGTTGAAAAGCCTCTCCATTCTCAACGTGTTCCTATTTGGTGAAGTTTTTGGGCTGGCGTTGTGATTGGATCTTACTTATTCGAAAATGAGGCTGTTGCAACTGGTACTACTCTGTCAAGAAAGTGCCGGGAATTTTCAATTAAAACAACATTTTTACATTTAATCGTCAAAATTTATTGGGTCGCCTTCAAAATAGGCTCCACTTGCTCCAATACATCTATGCCAACGGCACTTCCAATTATCGAAACATTTTTTATAGGCGCTTTCCGGGATGGACTTTAGCTCTCGCGCCGAATTTTGTTTTATGGCTTCAATCGACTCAAAACGGGTGCCACGAAGGGGCAATTTTAGTTTTGGGAAGAGGAAAAAGTCGCAGGGAGCCAAATCCGGCGAATACGGTGGTTGCTAAAGCACGTTTGTTGAGTTTTTGGCGAGAAAGTCAGTCACAATCGTAGCACGGTGAGAAGGCGCGTTATCGTCATGCAAAATCCATGAGTTGTTCGCCCACAAATTTGGCCGCTTCTGACGGATACGCTCACGCAAACGTTTCATAACGCCTAGGTAATACTCCTTGTTTACCGTCTAACCCTCTGGAACGAATTCGTAGTGCACCACGCCACGGATATCGAAGAAAACAATGAGCATCACCTTCATTTTCGAGCGGCTTTGGCGTGGTTTTTTCGGTTTCGGCTCATTTTTTGCCACCCATTCCGATGATTGCTGGCTTGTTTGCATATCGTACTCGTAGACCCAGGTCTCATCACCAGTTATAATGCGTTCCATGAATGTAGAATCGGAATTACAGCGATCCAGCATGTCTGAAGCAACCTGTTCGCGATGACGTTTTTGAAGAAAATTCAGGTCTTTCGGTACGAGTCGTGCGGCCACCTTTCTCATGCCCAAAATATCAATCAAAATCGTACGTGCGGACTCGTGGGATATCTTAAGATCATGTCCTATCTCCCTCAAGCTGGTACGACGGTTTTCCAGCACCCTTTCCTTGATTTTATCGACGTTATCTTCGATCGAAGCCGTCGATGGGCGTCCACTTCACGACCGTCCTTGAAGGCTCTGTACCACTGATATGCACGAGTTTTCGATAGAGCAATATCACTAAAGGCCTTTTGCAACATTTTCAATGCATCGGCACACGAAAATTCATTTGCAACACAAAACTTTAAACAAATTCTTTGCTCAACGTAATCACCCATAGTAAAAATCGGCACGCACTCTGACATCGAATGACTTAATCAGCTGTTGCAAACACACTAGTTGACAGATCCCGCTCAAGCTTGGCATAGTAATTAAGAACAGTGGAACCAACATAGGAAAAAAAATTTTACCTGCCTCATTGCCCCGCCAGATTTAAATCGATAATTCCCGGTACTTTCTTGACAGAATGTATATGGATTTCGCTACCATTGATTTTTCAAAATTAACTTGTTTTTTTAATATTAAAATGAAATCAAAATTTGAATATCAAAACAGATTTAATCTGTTAGTCTTCTACAATTTTAATTTCAAAAAAATTTTTATTCAAAAAATTTTTAGAATTAAATTAATGTCTACAATAAGCACCACTTATATTTAATAGATGTATATAATCAAAACTCAATATGCAATGTCAAATGGAATAAATAAACCAACCAATATAAAAAAGGCAATTAAAATTAATAAATAAATATTTGAAGGAGACAAAATTTTGTTTCTGATCTTACCATAATGAAACCAATTCCTTTTCAAAAACATAAAACACAACTTAAGGATTTCTCAAAAAATATAATTTATTTGAAATATTTAATATATTTAAATATTCAAATAAGTTAATTCAAAAATCTCTCAAAACATGCAATATATCTTCAAAAAACAATTAGAATAAGGATAATCTCTTCATCGGCCCTAAATAATATTTAAAATATCATAATCAACTAACAATCAGTATATCATACCTTAGAGTGTAACACGGAACTTGTTTGAAACAGACTAACTTTAAAAATCCAGGTAGTCAGTTCGTCACAAAATCACAAAAAACTGTAAGGCATTATATGGTTTTCTTCAAACCATTGACATTCCAGAATGAGAATTATTCAAGCCTAAATATAATTATATATTATGTATAAAATAAAATAGAAAAAGGATTTTTACTTTTTACTTGATAGAAGAAATATAACAAAATTTGAATAACAAAACAGATTTAATCTGTTAGTCTTCTACAATTTTAATTTCAAAAAAATTTTTATTCAAAAAACTTATAGAATTAATTTAATGTCTACAATATTTAATAGACGTATATAATCAAAACTCAATATACAATGTCAAATGGAATAAATAAACCAACCAATATAAAAAAGGCAATTAAAATTAATAGAAGAAAACCTTATAATACCTTACAGTTTTCTGTGATTTTGTGACGAACTGACTACCTGGATTTTTAAAGTCAGTCTGTTTCAAACAAGTTCCTTGTTACACTCTAAGGTATGATATACTGATTGTTAGTTGATTATGATATTTTAAATATAATCTAGGGCCGATGAAGAGATTATCCTTATTCTAATTATTTTTTGAAGATATATTGCATGTTTTGAGAGATTTTTGAATTAACTTATTTGAATATTTAAATATATTAAATATTTCAAATAAATTATATTTTTTGAGAAATCCTTAAGTTGTGTTTTATGTTTTTGAAGAGGAATTGGTTTCATTATGGTAAGATCAGAAACAAAATTTTGTCTCCTTCAAATATTTATTTATTAATTTTAATTGCCTTTTTTATATTGGTTGGTTTATTTATTCCATTTGACATTGTATATTGAGTTTTGATTATATAAGTCTATTAAATATAAGCGGTGCTTATTGTAGACATTAATTTAATTCTAGAAGTTTTTTGAATAAAATTTTTTTTGAAATTAAAATTGTAGAAGATTAAATCTGTTTTGATATTCAAATTTTGTTATATTTCTTCTATCAAGTAAAAAGCCTTTTTCTATTTTAAAATGAATTCTCTTATTGGAAAATCTTTTACAATCGTTTCAAAAAACACCAGAGTTCTGTGGTGTGTGAAAATCCACATGAAATATTTTCTCATGCTTGAAGAAATGAATGACAAATTCACCTTGTTAAAATAATCCAATATTTCAAGGTGTCAAGTATTGTTGTGGCTCTTGAGTTCCAATATAGATCCTATGACATCATTCGTACCAGTTTGACCTAGGCCTACAATGATATTACCGTAAATGGCATTGCCAAGTATATTCCTGATATAATCGATATAAATATCATCAGAGAAAGTTTTCCATAAATGTATTCATATTTTATATTTCTCGGTTCAGACGTTTATTTGGAAGGATATAACAATAATTTGCGTTCAGTCGAAAGTACTTTTGGTACGTTTTCCCTTTGCCAATCTAATCCAAAAAATTATAATCGATTTAGATTTTAACATGTCAGATTGCTAATAGATCGATTCTACTTTACTTCATTCGTTATAAAAACTATCTCTTAACACCCTATCTAGTTACAAAATCACATTTCAACTGTTTCAATTCGTTGTCCATCTGCGAACTCCAAAAAAGACTACTGCAAACTCTGGAGCTAATTTTATGGCGGTTTGGCATGAGTCATCTCATCCAAATATGTCCTCTGAGAAAAAGCTTGAGATGGTGTAATGACATTAGTTAGATTTACATATACCCGGTGACTTTAGAAGTGGTACCTCCAGAACTTTTTGGCAATGTGACTTACATCAATAATGAAAAGATAACATTTGCAAGAAATTTTATTATTAATATGATCAGAAAAATAATTAATAATATGTTTAGCCACCCTCTAGTTGAGAAAAATCTCCTGTACACGTCTAGGCATCGACAAAATAAGATGGTCGATGTTTGTTTGTAAAGGGTTTCCCAATAAGTGGTTTTATTTTTACATTAAATAAAAACGAGTATATTTTGAAGGAAATCGATGGATTCCATTGTAAAGAGGAAGGTATGCCATTAACATTGGAAAACGATATCGGCCAGGTGATTCACGACGACCCAAAAGTTTTGCAAACTGTGACTGCAAAATTTTCACCATTTTTGTTTTTGAATCAGTTTGAAATGTGCGAATGTCTGCAATTTGCCTCTTTTATCAACAAAACCTTGTCGAGTTTGTTTGAGTATAGAATTGTTATACAGATGTATGTTACACTATCTCGATTTGTAGAATTTTCTATTACCATAGCCCATACTCCTCATTAATGATTTTTGGTACAGATCAGCCGAAATAATTTATTTGAATTTTAAAACTGTTTATTTTCAAATATTCATTTTATAGCAGATAATTAAATTTTTATTAGCTGTTTATTAATTTTGAAATAATTAATCCTATTATTTTTCAGATTCTGGGAGCTGTAGTTGTTGGCTTAGTGAGTTATTATTATAATTCCTTCGCCCACCGTACTCCAGTAACATTTTTTTTGCTGACGGCGGTCTCGTTCCTTATTGGCACCTTCCTAATACTACTGTCGTTTATGATATCAATAGCGACGTCTTCTGTACTTCCTAAAACGATATATGTAAGTTTTACACTTTTCGCTGGAGAAAACCACATATAACCATTCTTTGATTTTTCACAGGAAGTTGTATATCATGGATTCGCCTTCATTCTCTATTTGGCAGCTAGTATCACGTTTATTATTGAAGTGAATCATTACTCAAATACAAGATATGACAATCACTACGAATCCTACTTTATAGCAGCAGTGAGTATGAACCGATTACTTAATATTACTTTGAACTATTATTTATTGTCTAAAATAAATTGATAATAATTTATACGGGATGAGGTTGTCCGATTGTTAAGGAAAAATTCCAATCATGTGCATGATCACAAGATATGTACGATACGATTTAAGGTCGAGAATTAGTGCATGCAACGTGACCTTAACACGTCCATGTGTCGTTCAATTCTCTAAGGCCACACATTTCTGATACCCGGACGTATGTCATCCAACACGAAAAGTTGTTGAGTTTCTCAAAGTGTGAACTTATTCTGTAAGTTTTTCCACGTCCATATTTGGTGCAATAAATCAAAGCGAAGGCACTAAATCATGCAAAACTAGAAGTCACATTTTATGCACTGACATTAACGTGAGTACCTACAAAGCAACGTCAAAATTAAAGCCAAGCACTTCCTTACATTACAGATGGGTTGAATCCACGAATTTATTAATTTTATTATGAAAAAAGAAACATAAAAATTCAGCAGAAACATGCCAATTCCACGGGCAAAGAGGTTTCTGTTCTAAGAGTCAATTCACGCTTTATCATCGGTCACTAAATCATCTAAATCTTGCTAAACTTCATCCTCCTCTCAGTTTTTCAGACTTGCTAACGTGGTAGCCTCTGGGAGCGTGGTAGTCTGTACCAATATGGCGGATGTGGCAATAGATCGCCATCGGCCAGGCCTTATTGGCGATGGAATCGACAATGTGACTCTCAACCTGCGGACTTCCATTATCGTGGTGAAAGACATGTTTCTCTTTGCGCGGGTTGATTGTTGCATGACATTGAAATTGAAGCTTGACGCGCTGGGGGCGCTTGTCTTGACTCACATCCCGGTGAAATGGAGGTTTAAGTCTTGATGTCTAAAGCAATGTCACTCGCGCCAGTCACTAGACCCGTGTGGTGGATGTTCGTCTGAACAGAGCCCTAGTTTCACCCTGAAGGTTAAATAGAAGGCTGAGCCGCGTTGTTCAACTCCAACAAGGGTGTCTATCACAGCACAGGGCTTCCCCTTAAAACTAACGTATTCTACTATTGCAGTAAATCTCCGGATTTTTCTGTCCAATGGCCGAGTGCGTTATGTAGCATACTGCATTGCCTCGGGAGGATGGAGGCCCTCGGGCAGTATTCGTATGATCTGGCCACCCAATTGGTGTTGGACTCGAGGGGGTAGTGGTTGAAAGTCTGCATGCTGGACTAGAAGGGTATTTCATCTATCTATTCGCAGAAACTGATGTTCAGGATATCTCGAGAAATGCTTCAGGGTTTAGCGGGACTTAACGGTTCAACGGGACTCGTCCTGAACCAGAATCGTTTTTGTGTGATTTGTGGATCTCGACGGTATGGCTTAGACCGTTGGTGCTTGAAGCCAGGATCAATTGAAAGACTTCACAAGGGTTCGTGGGTCTTAACGTACACGTCAGATTGACGGTGCTCGTACCAGGATCGATTGAGGCATTAATTCAAGTTGTGATACACACAAGTGATAGAAAACAAAGTAATTCCTTATTTCATTCCATTAATTCTTGAGACTATCTTGGTTCATAGGACTGTGTTTGGGCGGGTGGATAAGGAGCCTCTTCGGCAAGTGAGTTGCGTCACAAAACAACTAAGGTAGTGACACTGCAGAGCCAGTAGAGGTTGGATATTGCTTCGTTGCTACCAGTTACGGTGTAGGTTTTCGGACTGAAGCCGAAACTGGAAGCTTGGTGGGTTCAACTATTCGGAGAGGTTCTCGCTAATTCGCAATGACAAGGCGTATCCTTATCACACTATCTGCTTCCTGGGCAGATTGTGGAAACTGCTCAGTAGCCACCTGATGAAAGAGCCACGCATATATCTCAGTAACTTAATCGATAGAACCGGTATATGCTGCATTAAGATGTTCGAATTGAATAGGTAGACGTCTCTGCTGCTAATGTAATGTTGACGTTCATCATCGTTATTCCACCAATAACAAATGCCATTTGTGATGATTTCCCAATGGATAATTTCGCTTCTATCCCACCACTTGGCCAATAGACGACTTTCGGTATTCTTTTCCGTGTTTCGCCTGCCAATATGCCATACTGGTTGATTGAAGTTTTCAGCCAACATTCGATTTACTAGTCTTTCGTGCCCTTTTACGGCTGTTAGTAAGACATCTTCCTAATCTGGTATTACCTTATTTGAAACCACTCCTGACATTCTATTTCACTAAATGTTCCTTCGCCCAAAAGTTCTTTAAGAGTACTGAATGACGAAGCTGTATTATCTTCTTTTTCGTAATGGCACAGCAATATAGGAAGAATGTGAATATGATTTTCGACACATATTTCCTGAAAGAAATAGAGATTATATATATTAAAAGGATGGAAGAAACGCCTATTGTCAATAACGAAGAAGTGTCAATATAAACAGCGGATACTTATGTAGCATGTTTAGGTATATTGTCATTATAAAATAAAACACTTGTTTACATTTTCTACTTTATTTTTGGTATTGACGTACGTTTCGTCTTTGCTAGAAAGACTTCATCAGAATACGAAGTAACAGTTGTTGTACAATGAATTTATAAGATTTTTTACAGAAGGTGTACATGTGTTTTTAATTGTTCGTCGGGTTGGTTTTCTCAAAGAATATTCCCTTCAGAATCGTGTTCACTCGATCCCTTGTAAATATTGAATAGAGGGGTGTAATAAAAATCTATTTGTTCATTTACTAGGTTATTGCTGTTTTTATGTTTATTTATTTCGTAAATTTCCCATAAGTTCAATTTTAGACCTCTATTTTCAACATGTAGAATTTCTATTTCTTTTGTGAAAGAATGGTTATTTTCAAGAAGGTGTTTAGCATAATGTGAATCTTTTTTATTTTTATCGAAACTTCTTTTATGTTCTGCTAGGCGTGTACCGAAATTTCTACCTGTTCTACCAATGTAAATCTTTGGGCAATCTGGGCAAGTGAGTTTGTATACACCTGATAATTGAAGTTTATCCATACTGTTTTTATTGTTTTTGATGTATTTGCTAATAGGATTGTTTATCTTGAAAGAGACTTTAATATTTTCTTTTTTTAGTAGGTTTTTTAGTTAAATACTAATGTTTCCGAGATATGTGAGGCTAACGTATTTGTGTTCAGATAGATCAGATGTTACTGGATAAATTTCTTTTATTGTGTTTTTGTGTATACGTTGGTTAATTAAATTATCTATTAGAGATGTATTATATCCATTGTTGTAAGCTATTTTCAGTTATTCACTGAAAGCATCCACATGTACACAAGATTTATGGTTCTTGAAGAAATGCCTCACCAACCAAGTAATTCCGAAATACAAAAATAGCTTACAACAATGGATATAATACATCTCTAATAGATAATTTAATTAACCAACGTATACACAAAAACACAATAAAAGAAATTTATCCAGTAACATCTGATCTATCTGAACACAAATACGTTAGCCTCACATATCTCGGAAACATTAGTATTCAACTAAAAAACCTACTCAAAAAAGAAAATATTAAAGTCTCTTTCAAGACAAACAATCCTATTAGCAAATACATCAAAAACAATAAAAACAGTATGGATAAACTTCAATTATCAGGTGTATACAAACTCACTTGCCCAGATTGCCCAAAGATTTATATTGGTAGAACAGGTAGAAATTTCGGTACACGCCTAGCAGAACATAAAAGAAGTTTCGATAAAAATAAAAAAGATTCACATTATGCTAAACACCTTCTTGAAAATAACCATTCTTTCACAAAAGAAATAGAAATTCTACATGTTGAAAATAGAGGTCTAAAATTGAACTTATGGGAAATTTACGAAATAAATAAACATAAAAACAGCAATAACCTAGTAAATGAACAAATAGATTTTTATTACACCCCTCTATTCAATATTTACAAGGGATCGAGTGAACACGATTCTGAAGGGAATATTCTTTGAGAAAACCAACCCGACGAACAATTAAAAACACATGTACACCTTCTGTAAAAAATCTTATAAATTCATTGTACAACAACTGTTACTTCGTATTCTGATGAAGTCTTTCTAGCAAAGACGAAACGTACGTCAATACCAAAAATAAAGTAGAAAATGTAAACAAGTGTTTTATTTTATAATGACAATTACAACTGATTTCTACCAAGCAACGGCCCAATCCCTACTAATATTATAAATGCGAATGTAAGTTTGTTTGTTACGCTTTCACGCAAAAACTACTGAACCGATCATCATGAAACTTTGTACATATACTCTTGAAGGTATTAGAAGTAACATAGGGTACTTTATATTTAAAAAAAAAATTTTTTTTACGAAAGATAAAACAATTGTTTGTCAAAAAATCGTCAAATTTAGCTACTTCAGTAATGAAGTTTTACTATTATTATACCCTTACCCTTTATCTTTCATACTTATTTAATGACTCCACTGCGGGCGAAGCCGCGGGTAAAAAGCTAGTCTATCATAAATTAGGTATATTGAATGAAATTACATCAATAGACTTAAGAATCCACGAACATTCATCAAATTTCTCACGTCGAGTGATATGTTCATATTTGAAATTTTCTCTTATTTTTCTCGGTATTTTGTAAACTACAAATCAGATCGGTCTGAAATTGCGTATTCAGGAATAGAGCAGAAATGCGCATGTTCGTGCAAAATTTAGTGAGAAGTTTTAAAAAAAGTTTTCAAAAAATAGATTTTGTTAGCGATGGGCGCTACTTTGAACACTTTAACTTTCGAACGGAAAGAGATAGAAACGTTCAAGGTAGGTTCGAAGCCTAAATATGTAGCTCACAGATTTGAAATTTTTAGGGAAAACGGACTGTAAAAGAAGGTCGCAAAAGCTTCTGACTTCACGTCACTGATTTTCTAGTTTTTTTACTACTCCTTAATGTAAAATTAATCTAAATCTATGATTGCTTCGGTCTTTACTTGACCGAAATTCATCTTGAAAATATGAATAAAAACAATATTCTTATTTCCGCTAATATTTTATTACACTACGATCGTTACGTCACACCATGATTTCTTCAGATGAGTATTACAAGATACTGAGTATACCATGAACAAGAATTTCATTATATAGTACATGGACATAACAAAAAATCGAGGGGGTGAAAAGAGTTTTACAATTCTTTTGGAATTCTGAAAAATTATTCAAAAAAGATTCAACAAAAGGAAGCTACTTAATTCTGTTTGGTTATTAAATAATATTTTTCTTTTATGATATCTATTAATTTCTAAAGTTTCGAACAAGTTTGATCTGAAACTTTTGTTTTCTGTGTGTAAAATTTCAAAGTTACTATTAAAACTATGTCCTGTGTCTAGAAGGTGCTCTGCGTAGGTTAAATTTCCTTTTTTGTTACAATAACATTTTTCATGTTCCCTAAGTCTCGTCTAGAACGGTCTTCCTATCTGACCAACATATACAAAATGGCAAGTACCGCAAGTTAACTTAGAAACACCTGATTTCTTGTTCTTAGATGTTTTATCTGTATTAATTTTCCTAGGGAGTTATTCGTTTTATAAGAAATTCTAAAATTGTGGTTCTTCTTTAAATTTTTCTGTTTTTGGTCCCAAGTATGTCAACGAAATGTATTTACTTTCAATTGAATCATTATTTATGGGATATACTAATTTTAAAGCCAGCTTTAATTGTATTTTTCTAAAAAGATTCTCAATAATCGGGACGTTGAAACCGTTGTTCAACGCAATCTGTTTAATAATGTTATATTCTTTGTCAAAATTCTCACGTGATATGGGTATGTTGGCTAATCTATATAACATACTATTGTGTGCTGCTAATTTTTGTGAGGATGGGTGGTTTGATGTGATGATCTGTATGGGTTGGTTTCCGGTATATTGAAAAAACGTGTTTATTATTAATTTTTGTGATAGTTAAGTCCAAAAAATTTATACTATTGTTTTTTTCCAATTCATAAGTGAATTGTATGGTTGGGGATAATTTGTTTATGAAATCCACAAACGAAGAAAATTGTCTATTGAATAAACATAGAACATCGTCAACATATCTGTACCAATAAATGAAACATTTAAAAAAGGGGCTTTTTATTATGCTAGTTTCTAAGGAATCCATAAAAATTTCGGATAATAACGGACTCAGAGGATTTTCCATAGTGAGGCCATCGTTATCGTTGAACCGTTGAACAACGGTTTCAACGTCCCGATTATTGAGAATCTTTTTACAAAAATACAATTAAAGCTGGCTTTTAAATTAGTATATCCCATAAATAATGATTCAATTGAAAGTAAATACATTTCGTTGACATACTTGGGACCAAAAACAGAAAAATTTAAAGAAGAACCACAATTTTAGAATTTCTTATAAAACGAATAACTCCCTAGAAAAATTAATACAGATAAAACATCTAAGAACAAGAAATCAGGTGTTTATAAGTTAACTTGCGGTACTTGCCATTTTGTATATGTTGGTCAGACAGGAAGACCGTACCAGACGAGACTTAGGGAACATGAAAAATGTTATTGTAACAAAAAGAGAAATTCACCCTATGCAGAGCACCTTCTAGACACAGGACATAGTTTTAATAGTAACTTTGAAATTTTACACACAGAAAACAAAAGTTTCAGATTAAACTTGTTAGAAACTTCAGAAATCAATAGATATCACAAAAGAAAAATATTATTGAATAACCAAACAGAATTAAGTAGCTCCCCTTTGTTGAATCTTTTTTGAATCATTTTTCAGAATTCCAAAAGAATTGTAAAACTCTCTTCACCCCCTCTATTTTTTGTTATGTCCATGTACTATATAATGAAATTATTGTTCATGGTATACTCAGTATCTTGTAATACTCACCTGAAGAAGTCATTGTATGACGTAACGATCGTAGTGTAATAAAATATTAGCGGAAATTAGAATATTGTCTTTATTCATAATTACAAAAAGCTTAGATATACCTGTAATTTTTTCTGTTTTCAGATACTGGGATTTGCCATAACCGTCCTATATCTGTTCAGTACCATTCATGCCATGAGGACCTACAGAGGATTGTAAACATCTTCTAAATATCAAATATTTAGGGATGAAGTTAACACAAATTCAAATTTTTTATTTATTTTCACTATTTAGAGTTTTTTGTGTTCATTATTTTTAGTTTATTTTTTAAAGGCATTCACGAATGTATTTCACTGAACTAAATGCTTCCAGTTATCATGAAATCAATAAACAATGCGATTCAAAGGAATTTTTTGAAATTCTGTTTTGACATTCTGTGGATATTTTGAATTGAAACATTTTAAATTTGATTTTAATCACGCAATAAAAAACTTTTCAGTTTATTCATATCAAATCATAGATTATCCATACATATACAATTAAAACACATTTCTTCTGTTCCTTTGAAATGAATAAAAAAAAAATTCAATACATCACATAATAATGCTAAAAAAAGCATGCTAAAAAATGTGATGAAAAAAAATTTCTGATAACAAACACGAATAATTATTTCTTATGAAATTATATTTTTGAGAAAAATGTATTATATGTTCGATTTTGAACCATTCTATAGATATATATCTTTACCTGGCTATTTGTACAATTTTTATGTATTTTTATAATATTTGTAAAATATTATTAACTACCAATAAGTTTTTAAGTGTACTTATTTATTTAAGCTTCAATAATTTTGACTGTAAGGTAAAATATATTTAAAGTTATTACAAATGTTTCCATTTTTTACTTATCATTTAGAGTTCTATTTCATATCTTTTAGAACTAAAACATTTTAAAAATTTTCAAGGGACATAGATAGAATTCCTAGTCATTTAAATCCGGTTCTGTAGGGACTGGCGAAATTGCAAATTTTTTGCTCCCGTTAATTTGTCTAAAAATGCCTATTTAAATAGGTAGTTAATACAATTCTATACGTGTGTTCACGTAAAATCACTTTATCTGACATTGGACAAAATATGTCGAAGCGCAATCGCCTTTAAAGCGTCTAACCTAAGGAACAGAACCTTATTTAAAATTTTCTGAAATTTCAAGTTTCGAATTCAACTAAATAGGTTGATTAAATTTGTTCCCTTGAAAATTATCGTGTTCTACAGTGTTAGAAGTCAAAATGTGTGGTAGGTAGAAAAATCTACCCCAAATCTCGAAACGGCGTTGGTCTGAATGCGTTTCTGGGTCTGGTTTTGGGGGCTCTACGAAAACTATCAAGGATAAATATTTTCGATCCTTAGCTGGTATCCAGGCCTAATTCCATTTGTAATATCCTATTCATTATTTAATTATTTTAATATTAGTCTTCTACATATTTTATTTCAAAAAATTATATTTAATGATTATAACTTCTAAAAATAAATTAAAATGAAATAAATATGATTTTTTGAAATTAAATATGTAGAAGGCTAATATTAAAATATTTTAATAACTTTATATACCTTCCATCAAGAATTAACCTCTATTTATGTTATTTTATTAATAACATAATTATTTGGTTTCCTTAACATTCTTTATACAGATAGTCCTTGCGCTATAACAGAGGCCGTTAAATTGTCTTTCAATCTTTTAGATCAAGGGTAAACCACAGAAATATTTATATAGTTAACCGTTACACTACATTTAAAGATTTTTCAGTTTACCAGATGTTTTCTAAATGGTTGAAGGGTGAGTAAATATTTGTTGTTGATTGATGTTATATTTATTGAATATGAATTATTTGAATACTGACGAAGCAAAGTCTCTCTTAAAACTTGTTTTTCATTAAAGTTTTTACATATCTTGAGTTTTTATATAAAGTAACTTAGTTAGATATCCGATAATATTGAATATAGATAGTTTTATGATCAAAGTCTTAAGATTATGTTATACATTTTTTAAAGTTATTTGTTTTCATAAGATTGATCAGCAGAAACAAAATTTTGTCTATTCAAAATATTTAATTTATAGGATTTTGGTTAACAATTTTTATTTATTGGATTTTGTTATACCATTTGGATGTCTTATAATGAATGTTTATTTTATATGTCATTTGATATAAGTGGTACTTATATGACATTATTTTAATTTATTTTCAGAAGTTATAATCATTGAATATAATTTTTTGAAATTAAATATGTAGAAGGCTAATATTAAAATATTTAAATAATTTTATATACCTTCTATCAAGAATTAACCTCTATTTATGTTATTATATCCTATTAAGCCAAAAATTATGATTTCTCTCCAGATGAATTAATTACCATAGCTCAAACTATATTATATGAATAAATATACGCCGCTTTAATTAATTCATTTGACTCTTCAAATGAGTTAATTAATTTGTACAACTTGTTTTACTACAAGTTGTACAAATTACCATGTTTTACTACCAATAAATTGATATTTTACACATTTAATTGTGACTCGAGTTTCGAGAATTAACTACCCCATCTTCAGACAACAGTTTTCTGAAGATGGGATAGTTAATTCCCAAAACTCGAGTCACAATTAAATGTGTAAAATATCAATTCATTAAAAAATTTGAATATCAAAACAGATTTAATCTGTTAGTCTTCTACATTTTTAATTTCAAAAAATTTTTTTGAAGAAACTTTTAGAATTAAATTAGTGTCTTTATAAGCACTGCTCGTATTTAATAGACGTATAATATTTTATTTTATCAATTTATTGGTAGTAAAACATAGTAATTTCTATAACTTGTTTTAATTATGATCAACTACCAAATAGTAACGGCTGAAACCCTTCAGTACAGGATATTACGTACGCATGAAAAAGGTTTCTTCGTTTCTTCTCCATGAATTATTTTTGCTGTGAGATTATAGTTTATTGATGCATTTTTTCAAGCTTTTTCGTTTGAAATGCCTTTGTCACAATCATTTTACGAATGAAGCCCCAAACCTAATCTGTGAGTTTCAAGTTTCTAACCCTTTCTATTTGAAAGTTAAAAGTGTTTACGGACGGCCCCTTATTTGGGCAAAACGCTAGACACGCTGTTCCTGTGTGCAAAAATGACAGTAATTTAATAAAATGTGAAATTCCAAAGAGAAATTTGGTAAAAATCTTTATGATGTCTGTACGATAATTTAAATTTGTTTGCATTAAAAATTAGACATTTTGAAGAAAGCTAACTCGAAGATTATTGTGAATTATGTCAAAGAGTGTAGTGAAAGTCTTTATGGTGGAAAAAGTGACCTGAAGATGAAGCATTCTTAAACATTCGACTTTGGAATTATATTCAAGTTTTCATGTTTAGGTTAAAGAAAGTTCCAATATCTGGTTACTCCGAAATGAAGAGTTTCATCAAAATTTGTATCCGGTAGTTTTTCCTTTTCAGAATTTTTAAGAGATATTTAGAATCAGCACTTTCTGTTAAAGTTCCTCCAAACTTGATATTACATCTTACGTAAACTAAAACTGTCGATCGAGATAAAATTTAACTACGTCCCTGGCGAACATTAAGAGGTTGTAAACCATTCGGGAAGTACCACAATAACAATGATTATCTATGAAAATTTTTGATACTTTCCAAATGGGCAAGTCAAATTCAATTCTGAAAACATGAGTCATTACCAGACGTAGGTAAATCGAACACTACATGAACATCCACGTAACGTTTTGCCTTACAAAGTCCTTCCAAACTTGATCCTAAAATGTGGGTATGATTAACTATCCAGATAAAAAGTTAACTACGTCCCTGGTCAATCCCAACATTCTAAATTTAAATTATCTATCCAAAAATAGACAGAAATACCCCATAGCTAAAATACGTCCCCAAAATGTCTCCCCGAACGTTCACACACACTTACGATTCACGATCCACATTTGTTTGTATCGCAAAAAGTCAATGAGCCCGTGCACAATTTACCAGACTACACCATCTTCTACATGAGACGAACGGTTGTCGTGATGCCTGGTTCAAATGCCCAAAATGGTATTGGTTGTTGTGGATGTTTTCGATGTTGTACTTGTATCAATGTGAATTTTTTGAAAACTGAAATTGGTGTCGTTAAGGCCCTGGAACTGGTAAGTAAAACAGGTACTACACAACTTATTGCAGTTCTTTGTTTATGTTTTGACTATCGTGACTAATTAAAATCGTATATGCAACCTTTCATACTTGAAAATGCTTTTGGAATAGCATATTATCAGCAAACTGTCAAACTACTTCCTAAATTTAAAATCCTCTTCATTTTTTTATTTTCTCGCAAAGCCCTAATTGTTTTCGAAACTTATCATGCCTATTGAACAAATTCTTTGTTCATATAATCCAGAAAAACATTGAATATTATGTATGAAGAATGAAATGCATGTTAAATGTGTATTCACAATCTTATGCAGGGATGTCCATTGACTTTATCTCAAATAATTTAAAGGACGCTTGTCACTTATTCAGTGCTATTGTTAGTATGCATCACATCATAAAACCTTTTTCCTCGAACGAATGAATGAAAGTGATGTTTAATTATATAATCTACAAATTTGTACAACTTAATGTTTTATATGAATAATATTGTCCAACTGTAGGCTAGGCCTTGGTGTTGGACAAGATTCGATTCCTAACTATCATGGAAATACCTCATTTCCCAATATTTATATGTTTATACCAAAAAAAAATTACTCAATGAACAAATAACACGCAGCTCATTCGTGAATCCTTCGAAAGCATGAATCAAAGTCGCCAGTCTCAGTGCCTCTCCAGATAATCCAAGACAAAGCTTTCCTCCTGTAAGCGCACTTGAGATATCTTATTTCCTGGGTCACAGTCTTAAGCAGCATGTAAAATATAAAAAGTGTACTCCTTATAGTGAGGGTTAAACGGGATTTCGGATTTATTACATTGCCCAGCATCTGAAACCTGGTGGTATACAGCAGATTGGGAGAAATCAGTTCCAGATGGTATGGTAAAACATAAGTAATTTTTTCGCTAGAAGTTGCTTGAGAATGAATAGCTTGGTGCTGTTGAAACGTCGCACAGTAATTTTTATAATTATTCTCTGCAGGACTCGAGTAGCTTTTGGATATGAGCGTGCACAGCTTCACCCCACATATTTCTGGTGCCTTGTTTTTCTATGAAAATGTTTGGTTTTAATATTGAAATTCATAGAGACCACCGTTCAGGAATTTAGAGCCATTTTATGAAATTTCACCCATTTATCTTCTGCCACAGGTATAAATTATCAATTTTTTTACTATCACCAAACAATTTAGCTCATCACAAAACCTCTACATACTGAATTTCATATGTACTTCTAAAATTTTGACAAAATAATTGCAAAAACACAGGTTTTGATGATGAAGGAGCTCTAACTTTTCAGAAATTGACTCAGTAGAGTCGTCTTTCTGGATGACGCATATCCTTGTCCTCTATCACCCTCCAGCTAGTCGGCTGTCTGTCTATCGCAGCAGGTCAGCGCTAGCCAAGGTCTGTGCTTGCCAAGTGAAACTTAGGCTTGATGGCGCCTGCTCCTTGAGTATGCAGCAACATCCTTAGTTCGTTGAGGACTGTTCGGCATTCAATTGTTCCGTTGTCAGGAGGTCCTGCAGATAATTTTGGATAATTTTGTAGCCAACCGTATGCTCTGTGGTCCTAGACATCGCAGTCGGCTATTGCTTGTCCCTTTTGGATGGACGGGTTGATCTCCAGTGTACTGCCAGTAGAATAAAACTCTTGGAGATACTCGGATCTCCAGCAGTCTTTTCAGAAGTTCTTGTTTCGCAATTCTTTTTCGATGGTATTGGTAATAATGGCTTTGCCTAACTTCCTCGAGAGTGAGACCAGCCTTCTGAAGGAATTTCATCTTTCTCATAGCGACTCCACCTTCTTGTCTCTAGTTTTGAGATAACTAAAGCCCCCGACTATCTAGTCGTCACTACTGTTTTTAAGTTCTTTTTCAACCTTTGTGTCCTTAGGACCTTTTCGTCTCCAGTGGTGGAGGGGCTATTTCTAGCCCCTAATTTGGGGTTTGTGTCCATGAATAGTCCCACGAGTAGCCAGGTAAATGTGCGTTAGCTCCAGTGCTTTCCTCTCCACCTCGATTCGGGCAGTGAAGGCAATATCCTATAAGCTCCTATTTTATCAATCTTTTCACATTTTTTTTTTAATTTTCACAAGTAAATAGTTCGAAAAACCATTTGATTAGCATGATGACATATCTTCAGAAAATAGCAAGGAATTATTGATTTTTTTTGGTAATGATTCAACCTTCTTTTGAAAGTTTTCAACCTAATACGTGTATGGTGAAAATAATTCATATCACGAAACACTCAATTTAGTGGTGATTTTTCTCGTTTTGTTTAACCCAAACGATAACCAATGAAAATATTTTTTGTGTTTCATTTTTTTTAAGTATCAGTTGTTCATTTCCATTTGGTTTTTTCGTTAATAAAAATATATCAACAAAAATCCCTATTGAAGACTAAGTGACTTGGGATATTCTCACCCTATACTCAACCAAACGAAATTACTTCTGCATGTACAAATTCACATAAAATCTAGAAAAATTTTAGTTAATTTTTGTTGAAGCGCGTACTTTTATACGTCACATGGTTATTACAATAATAATGCTTTTTAACGTTGATGCTCTGTGCATTTCAGATTTTGGGAATGATTTGCCATTCCCTTGTTCTCAATTTTGGAAGTCAATATGCTTTGACAATCGGCTCCTCGTATCAATCCTTTCTCACGACAGCTTCTTGGAGTTTTATGACAACAGGTCTACTGATTTTGTGCTACCTTTTATCCCCAAGATCTCTTGGATTGATGAGGCAGTCATTATTCGTAAGTAACTCGCTTTTTTCAGTTGGTTTCAGGGGAAGAAGTTTACTTCTTGCTTTGTTATTTGTATACAGGGTGTTAAACTCAAAGGGTATTACGTGTTATGTATTTTATTTATTTCAGCTGAATATGTTTGAAATTATGAATGAAAAACAATAGTCTATTTCCGCTAATATTAATATTGTTTTTTATTCATAATTTCAAGATGAATTTCCGTCAAGTAAAGACCGAAACAATCATAGATTTGAATATGTTTGATTTTGCAAAATGTGTAAAAGTGTTACTAATAAATAATAATAACTGTATTACAATTTTGTGACAGACAAGAAATTTGGAATTGGCTTGAGTCGACTTCAATAATATTTCTTTATGTTATTTATGTTAAATTTTGTAGTCTTTTAATGAGATTTCAAATGACGACGAGCTGTCGCTGCTAAAAATCGTAGTTTAACTGAAATAGTAAAATAGTAACCACTGTAACCATAGATAAACTACCAGTGTTGCCAACTCCTGTGAAGTCACTATGGTATAATTGCCAACTGAATTATAGTAAATTTGACAAAATTATAGTACATTTATTGAAAAACCAAGAAATTTCTATCACTTTTTAGAAAGTGATAGAAAACAAAGTAATTTCTTATTTCATTCCATTAAAAAGAACTATCACAAAGTAACGGACTACTCCATCCACCAAGAAATTTGTTCAATTTTTATTATTTGAATAACTAAACGAAAAAATATTATTCAGAACAATTTTTTTTATTTTTATAACTGAACTAACAAAACAGAAAAATATCACTCAGAACTCACTGAAAATCAATTAAAATATACCTAACAATGTTTTTTTCAAGGCTAGTTTCTATTTGAACATCGATATAAATTACTCAATATCAAATACAAGTCAAGGTCATCCTGATCCAAGTTAGATTTTGATTTATTTTCTTGCACATGATCGTAAATATATTAACTGTACCCAAGAACCATTTGTTTTGTCGGCTCAAAAGATATGCGAGAACTATTCCTTTCTTTAACACATTGTGAAGCAAGCAAGCAACCGTTAACTATCGGGGTAATTAGTTTATTTTTCTGTTTTGTTTTGATCAGATTCACCTTGCTGAATACCCTTTCACATTGAACATTTGAATGTGGTATGCAGAGTAAACTCAAAACAAATTTATATAAATTTTGAAAGGGTGCAATCCCGAGAACGTTTTTATAATTGTTTAAATGAGACCAAAAGATGTCAGTTTTTCCTCATTTCCGATACCTTGTTGTGAAATGGAAAATAGTTTTCTTCATTCATCATCAATTATTTGTTCTATATCAACAGTGTTCGATGGACAAATTTTTCGGGTGTTTTGTAATAGATGAAACAAACTTCGAAGTCAATTCTAAACTACTGGAGAGTGCATTTGAGGGGATGAAAACATTTAAATGTTTTAAAAGGGGATCCTTGAAAGTAAAACTTGATTTAATTTGTTGGCGTTGTGTAATCATAAATAAGCGATAGTTGTTTCAAATAATTTAGTAGAGCAGATAACTGTCTAAATGTGTATTTTTAAAGTTCCAATTGTGGATTGTACGAGTAAACTTTTTTGTCTATGACTGTAATATTGATGTTACAATGACACAACTACATTGCAGTTAGTGACAGAACCATAGAATATATTATCCAAAAAGTACTAAGTCTATGGATAAAGCACTCTGTAATCTGTGATTACCACCAGCGATAAGTGACAGATGATTAAATTTGAATTTAATAACGGAAACGAATGGGTTACCAATTGTAACGATACGGTTTTGAAAAATTACATATAATCAATAAACAATGGACAAAACGTTAGTAACGCCAGTAAAACTGAATTCCAAAAATAAAGTTTGCATACCCCCTTCTCCTTTCCTGAAGAAAATTGGATTCGGCACAGGTAATGAGTTAAAAAAATTCAAAATTCGATGTCAAATCCTGTATTTTAGGTATTAGTGTTTACGAATATCAAAGATCACCATTAGCAACTACTATAAGATCACCGTGGGCAATCAAAAAGTTAAACAAAAACAAGCAAGGAAATATTTTTCTGAACGAACGTCTGGAATGGGAAGCTGAAATCTTGAGAAAGTTGCAACATCCAAATATTGTAGGATTCCGAGCTCATTTGATATCCAATACCGGGAGTATTTTGGCTATGGAGGAATGTTCTTCATGTCTAGGCAATTTAATCGAAGAGAAGAGAGAAAATGGAGATTTAACACCATATCATAAAAGTACTATTGTGAAAGTTGGACTTGACATTAGTAATGCACTTGTGTATCTACATAATGATGCTTTAATTCTGCACTGTGATATAAAGTCTTACAATATACTCATAAATGGTGATTTCAAAATCTGTAAATTATGCGACTTTGGTGTCTGCTTACCATTAAAAAAAGATGGAACTGTAGATGAAGAGAAGGCAGGTGAAGAATATGAATATACTGGTACACCAATATGGACACCACCAGAAGTTTTGAAATTTCCACAAGAAGTCAGTACTAAGGCAGATATTTTTTCGTTTGGTCTTGTCTTACAAGAGATGTTAACCCTTACTGTACCAATTGGAGAGGTTACCATGGATTTGCTAGATGTTTCTAATGAAAGTGAACAAATTGGAAATCATTCTTTTGAGAATCTTAATATTGACACAGAAATTTATAGTGATATATTATATATAATAAACAAATGTACTTCAAATGAACCAAAAGAGAGACCAAGCTCTGAGAATTTGGAAACTATGTTTGAGAAATTGATAACTGACGAAAAGTCTGGCTAATAATTTTGTTTTTAGTTTGATATTTCGGATCAAAATTAATATTAAGTTTTAATTAACTATTATGTTATGTTCTTCTTGTGATACAAATATAAATAAAAATTTCAACATACAATTAAAAAGGAAATTCATTTTAGAGAAGATCAAAGTTTCTATCATTAAATACAGTTTGAAGTTTGTCAAAGTTATTACTATAATAGTAAGCGAATTTTATTTATTACATGGTGATATAGACTTGTTTAAGCCAAAAATGTTAGCATGCTTTGTAAGCTTGTCAAAAGTACAAATTGGCTAGCTAATTTTGATGTTCGATATTTTAATTTTACTTGTCTTCAGTACTTTGAAACCATTCTTAAATCAAGCATGCAGATTGAACAAAATTTTCATCCACATTTTTTATTCAATTTATATTATAGATTTCAGAAACTCCAGAATGTTGGATTTATTATCAAAAATTTAACATCCAATTAACAATTGAGAGGTGATTATAACAAATGGACAAATAATGAAATAAATTTGCATATTTGATAGATTCAGTCTTTACTTGGTGGAAACTCATTTTAATTAAAGAAAAATGTATATGAGACAGTAATTTATTTCCACAAAAATGTTCGTACTACTACAACAATTGTTTCACCACGATGTGGCTTCTTCAGGTATTACATTGTACTGTAGACAGTACAATGTAATACCTGATGAAGCCACACTTTTTTTGATATTTGACTCTTAATTTCAATTCATACTTTCAAATTTTCAGCAATATTTTCAATTCATTAATTAAGAGACTTAGAGAAGAAATGTTATTAGTACAGTATGAAGATAAAACATATATTAAATATAAAATCATGTACTTACCACAACATATTTCAACTTTCCAGGAAACTGCCTTCAATGGTATTGCTGCTTTCACTTATATTACAGCTTGTTCTTATTTAGGATATGCTGTGAATATGTTTTTACAACCACTTGCCCTGATGTCTTCCGCTATAAATGCATATCCAGCAGTTAGTACAGCTTATGTGAGTTTGAACCAAATGAATTAAACTCATTAAAGTTTTATAATTGATTCGTTTTCAGATTCTTGGCACATTCGTAGGTCTTTTGTATGCATATGATGCTTGGAAATCATGGACGTACTACAGAAACTTCATATGAGAGCATTCGGTAGATTTTTTAATTTTATATGGCCAAATATTTTATAAGAATTAAGATGATTTCAATATAAACCAATTTTAATGTAATTTTTGACATGATAGTAGGGAGAAAACAGTTCTGTAAATATAAAGACTTGGTGCAATATCTTATGATAAAGACTGTATTGTAAATAAATAAATGATCGATTATTTTAACTTAGTAAAATTATACTTGTTGAGTACCTACTTTTCTACAAGGAAATATAATTTATATTTATTTATATTGATATTATCCCGGTACTCCTATATATTATTATAAAATCAATTTCTAGTAGTAGTTTTAGTTAGGAATTCATTTGGTAACACTAAAAATATTCGAATTCTTCTGGAGAAAAAAATTCAGTTCAAAATGATGAGATCATTGTACTTGAAACTCAAGTCCCAGAAAAGTATACAGCGTGTTATCCTCAGTTGTTGGATATGTATTCTACAATTAAAAATAAGACAAAAATAAAGAACATCAAAATCTCGAAAACGAGGTCGTTTTCGGGAATATTGAAAAGAAAGAGTCGCATTATGAACTTTTCATTTGATCTGAATGAACAACACGAATACACTAAAAGGTAGTAGAACTATTAAAAACAATTAACCTTCTAGGTCATGTAAACAAACCCTCAAAAACATCACCATTTTCGTTAATATATTTTTACAAACTACCACAAAATGCTCTAGCAACAGAATCAAAGTAAGATTCCTCTAAATCTACTACTGAATCCGGGAAACAACATCAGCCTCTCCGGCAGAAATAGTACAATAGACCTTTTCTTTGATGTATCCCCCACAGCCAAAAATCTACTGGTATCAGATATGGAAACCTGGGTGGCTAGTGTATTGTTCCGTCATGCCAAATCATTTTATAAGGGGAACGACGGTTCAAAATACATTTTTGCAACCTATCTTGTAAAGAGGAACAGATTTTCTATACATATTTTTTATTCAAAGTGCAGTCAATTGCATTTTTCCACATAAGAATAATGAAATAAATGATCCACAGATTAATATCCTAATTATTTTTAATTCCACGATTTTCTATGGTTAACCTATATAGAGATATTTTTGTATGAACTGAAGTTATCAAAGATAAATAAATAATGTAACAGAACAATTAAAATGTTTAATAAAAATGGAATAAATGCTTGAGTTTAGGCCATAACGTCAATAATAGTCGTAAAATATAAATAAGCAAAGTCCACAAAGTATTGAAACAACTGAAAATTCCATAATGAAATTATTTCGATTATTTGTCCATCAAAAAAACTTCAGTGGTATGTTGACTACTAAATTGTTTTTCACATTTCACGATATATAATTTTTTAGAGGAAGATTTGATCATTAATCCAAAAGATCTTCCGGAAGCTAAAAAAGGAGATATCGTAGAAATATTCCATCCACCACCAGAAACTGATAAAACCAAAGATTATGAGGAAGAGAGTCCTAGACTTCTTTTACAAATTAAAACTTTATCAGAAGAATTATTACCAACAAAAGGGGTATCAAAAGGTGAAAACTTCTAAAGTTAAAGGTTGATAACTCATATAAATTTTCTTCAGATACTTTAAGCGTTGAACAAAGTATTGCAACAACTTTTGCTTTGAAGATTTATAAAACTGTTTCTGTAAGAATAGTTAATCCCGCAGATGTGGCATTAGATTCCATTGAATTGACCTTCAAAGATCAATACATGGGAAGATCAGAGATGTGGAGACTGAAGAATTATTTGGTGAGTTGAATATAAGAATTCATCACTATTTTAGAATCAAGTGATCCCAAATATAATGTACAATACTTAACTTTTACTTAGGCCTTAATTAATATGTAATTGTTAAATTTATTCTTTTCTTAGAATTGAAATTTTCTATTCCAGAAAGACACCTGTATGTATTTGAATAAAAAATTAGAGTTTTGCGGTGGTGCAATTCGTTGTCAAGTATATGAAATGTGGTCCCAAGGTGAAAGAGTAGCTTGTGGGGTTCTTACTGAAGATACCAATATTGTGTTCAGGTCGTCAACTTCGATGGTGTACCTTTTCTTGCAAATGTCATCTGAAATGTGGGATTTTGATATATATGGAGATCTTTACTTTGAAAAGGCAGTTCGTGGTTTCTTAGCAGATTTATTTGCCAAGTGGAAAAAACATGGAAGTAATCATGAAGTTACCATTGTCTTATTCTCAAGAACATTTTATGAGGCGACAAGTTTAGAAGAATTTCCTCATCACATGAAGGAATGTCTGCAAAAAGACTATAAGGGGAGATTTTATGAAGATTTTTATCGGTGAATAATTTCAACCCATCAGTCATAAGTTCATTAATTTTATTCGTTCTTTTTCAGTGTGGCCATTCAAAATGAGAGATATGATGACTGGTGTGGAATTTTGGTTCAACTAAGGAAAATTTTTGCCGAATATTTAAAGTTTGTTTTAGAATATCACTCAAGGCCTAATGTTACCATTCCTCCAGCTACAAATAGCACAGCGGCTCAAGGAAATTTTCTAGAAGTATTAAATATGTCTCTCAATGGTAAATTAAGACGGAACGATTTGTTGTTTCGATTTGTAATTAATATTTGTTTTTAGTATTTGAGAAACATTATCTTGATAGGAGTTTTGATAGAACTGGTCAGTTGAGTGTTGTGATAACACCAGGAGTTGGGGTGTTTGAAGTAGATAGAGAACTCACAAATATTACAAAACAAAGAATAATTGATAATGGTGTTGGAAGTGACTTGGTCTGTGTAGGAGAGCAACCATTGCATGCTGTTCCTTTATTAAAGGTATTGTTTTTTTAGTATTCACAAAGATATTTAATACAGGAGGGCTTGACAAGTTAAGGCCTAAGGCAAAATTTATATGCCTTAGATTGTTACCCATAAGTATGATACTCAATTTTCAGTATTTTAGGAAGTAGGCTTTTTCTCATAATATTCATCTGACAAGTTTTTTTTGGTTATTTTTTCATTGTTTGAAGTTTTTAGTAGTTTTAACACTTGGAAGCCATTGTTACAATTTTGAATACATACATCAAAATTATCCAGGGAAACTTAAATTTTTTATAACTTTCAAATGACCTCTTGTGCATTACTAATAAAAAAACAGACACGATTCGAAGTTTGAAAGAGGCAGATACCTTCTTTTTGACCCTATGGTACTTTAAGCTTGCATCAAATGTGGTAAAGCTACCCAAAACTTCTGAGTTGTTTATAAGCATTTGAAGAAGTTACTATGTTATCCAAAAAGGTAATTTTTTTGTTTTATTCAAATTCATTTATTACTTATCTAAATACACACATTCTATAAGCCAATGTAGTTCATGTGTTAAGTCTATCTGCTTCCGTTTCTTAATAACGTGTTCCTTCCATGTATGTCTGCTATATATGCACGTCCAAGTATTTTGTACTTCTGGTATTTGCTGTATTGTGGAGTGGTTTGACCGAAATGCAAACTGAGGATCTGGTATCCACTCCTCTGTATTGTCATGTGAGCAACTCGTAATAATAAATAGAAATCAACATATCTATGTTGTTATTATTTTATGGTCAGTGGGCGTCTGCACAGACTATTGTAGTTCACCCCTAATTTATATTTCCCCGATGAGATCCAGTTTTTGGATAAAACCGATAATTTTGTTCGGGGGTAATTTTTTAGTTCGCAGTGGGCTATAAAAGCCTGACCAAAGACTTCAAATGTGATGCGACTCACCGCTGGGCATTCTGAGACGATGTGCATGGCTATTTTAGTGTCCTCAAGACATAGCCTGCATTCAGTCTTCAGAGCCTTGTGCATTATTTAATTAAAATACAAAACCATTTCTCCATCAAATCTTGACAGGTTATGAAAAATGGATATATTTTGAGAATCATAAGTGTCGTGAATCATGGGTGAATCCAGGTGTAATAAGAAGGGTGTAATTTATTATGAGCTACTAAAACATGGTGAAACAGTTAACACTTATCGTTTCCACCAGCATATAATTGATTTAAATCAAGCATTATGTGAAAAATAACCGGAATATGGAAAAAGGCAACACAGTCATTTTGATCCATGATAATACCCGATCACTCACACCAAAAGGGGTCAGGGAAACGATCAGTTAGGAAATACTAGCGCATGTAGCTTATTTTCCAAGTTTGGTTCTGTCTGATTACCATCTGTTCGCATCACAGGAAACAATGGCTTGATAACTGGTTCACCTCAAAATAGGAACTGTCTTTTTGGTGTGGCATTCATAAACTGTCAGAGAGGTGTATTAAAATTTATCTTATTTTTTTCAGTTTCACAATAAAGATGCACACAAAAATGTACCAGATGACTATTCAATGCCTCACTGGATAAATCTGTCCTTCTATTCATCCAATAAAAAGATACCTCATTCTAATTTCGTGCCTAGGATCAAGCTGCCACCAATCTCAATTAAAAAAAAAAAGATTGAGCCAGAGGATGAATATATTCACAACTCCTTTTTTGATTATGATGCCTATGATGCCCAGCTTTTTCAGCAACCACCTGCTCATTCTATATACGAAATAAAGTAAGCTACTATTTTCCACATCTGACAAGTACAAGGGAGGACCCAAAAAACCGGATTTTTGTTATGAAAAATGTATATTGACTTTTTTATCAATGTCTTTTAGTTACTCCCCATTAAATGTGTGGAATTTATAAAACTTTGTTCCTCACATAAGAATCTACAACTTTAATATCATCTCTTTGCAAATCTGTTTTACTGCCTCCAGATCATTATAACACCTCTTGTTTAAATTTGTCTTCACTTTAGAGAACAGAAAAGAGTCGCGGAGGTCTAGGTTTGTAAATAAGGAGGAATGGGAATGATGCTGTCCCTAAGAGACCAAATAGTACTAATAATTAACTATCGTTAAAGTTCTGAGCATTTCCTTTGCACAACATGACGTTTTAAAAGTTCCAAATAAAAGTGGTGATTATCATTCTGGCATTAATCGACGTGCATCTAACCATATTTAAAGCACAAAACGACTCGAAAATTTGTGTGAGGCTCATAGCATTTTCTCTACTGTTGATGCTATTGAAATATCTATTAAGCTTCTAATGCTGATTTTTCAAGCAGGAAACACAAATTTTCCCTAAGGATTTCGTAGGTGGAACACAACAACACGTGAATTCTACCATTTAGTGTATTGGCATGTGAGCGTAGCTCTTTCACCAAGTGACTTGTTAGCAGTCTCCACAGTCAAGAGGCAGAAAGTATGATAAGGGTTACGCCTTATCATCGGACGAGGCGAAAACCCCTCCGAAGAGATGAACCCAACAGCTTCCAGTTTGGGCTTCAGTTCGAAAACCTACAACCGTCTGACTGGTAGCAGTGAAGCACTATCCACCCTCTACTGGCTCTGCATTGTCAGTACCCAGGTTGATTGGGACGCAACTCACACGCCGAAAGGGCTTCTTATCCATCTACCCGAACACAGTCTCATGAACTAAGATAATCTTGAGATTGATGCCTCAATTGATCCTGGTATGAGCACCGTCAATCCGGCCTTGTACATCAAGACCCACGAACCCTTGTGAAGTCTTGATCCTGGCGTCAAGCACCAACGGACTAGCCATATCGTCGAGATCCACAAACCCCAGAAATGTCTCACAATCGATCCAAGTTTAGGACGACGCCGGTCGAAATGTCAAGTCTCACTAAACCCTGAAGCATTTCATGAGAATATCCCGAACATGAATGTCTACAAACAGATAAAAGGAAAACCTTCCCAGTCCAGCATGCGTACTGTCAACCACTGCCACCTCGAGTCCAGCACCAATTGGGTGGCCAGGTCGTAGGAATACTTCCCGAGGGCCCCCACCCTCCTGAGGTAAGGCAGTATGCTACATAACGCACTTGGCTATTGGCCAGAAAAATCCGGAGATTTGCTGCAATAGGGTCGATTACGTTAGTTTTAAGAGGGAAGCCCTGTGCTGAGACGGACTCCCTTGCTACTGAATTGATCAACGCGACTTAGCCCTCCATTTCATCTTACCGTAAAACTAGAGCCCCATTAGGTCGATCTTCCACCGCACGGGTCCAGTGATTGGCGCGAATGGCATTACGTTAGGCGCCAAGACTTAACCCTCCATTTCACTGGGATCAAACTACAGTCCTAGTCAAGATAAGCGCCCCCAGCGCGACAAGCTCTAATGCCATGGGGGGCAGGAACACAACAAAAGTAAGGCAAATACAATACTATGCTACTATGAACATTAACCTAAAAGCTAATGCTGTTTATATATTTATTTCATGATGGTCTTTGCTAACGTCATCCAGAACTTTCCACTACGTCTACTAAGGGCAGTTCATTATCAGTTCAGTTTTTTTGAGTTCTCCCCATACTTATATGATTTATAACTTATAGTAATGAAAATATTTCAACAGTGTAAGTATTGTGACATTTTATATACTGAAATTATCCTTTTATGAAAATATATAGGAGATATTCCAGAAATACTTGTATGTAATGTATGTAACAAAAATTCTAAGGAATTTTTAAAAAAATTTTTGTACATAATATTCATTTTATTTAGTCTGCTTTTCTTGCTTGTTTATAAGATGAATATAATGCAATCAATCGTAGCCTTCATTTCATTATTTTTTGCGTTCGTTTTAAAGAACAGCATGCTATCGTCTGTAGTTTTCAATGATTAATTCGAAAATGGACTCATACGACTTGATTCGACTCACTGATCAAGAATCCAAAGTGAAAATTAATTTTGTCCAGGCAGTCCAGTCCGTTCATAAACACTCTTACTTTCGAGCGGAAGGAGCTAGAGGTATTAAACTTTTAGGAATATCCGGGTTAAGTTTGTTAATGGGCAAAAATTGACAGAATTAACACAATGATTCGTAAATTATTCTCATATGAAATTTGATTTTTCGAATATTTTTGAAAGTGCAAATCCAATTTTTCAATTTTTTTCTTATCTGATTTTGACAAAAAGTATGAGAAGTATATGAAGTTTCGTTCAATAAATTCTGTTTCGATTCTTTCTTGCCAGTATGTAATGGTGCAGATTGAAGGAGAAGGATTGAGCCTTTTAACTACGTATTTTTTCATTTTCTAAAAATCCTGTCTAATTGACTTTCAGCTGACAGAACAAAGAATTCGGTGTTTTTATTCATTGTTTGTAGCTTCTTGAAGAAATAATTCTCAATCTTGAAATTTTCGGGGAAAAATATTGAATAAACACACAAAATTTTTTGATTTCACGTAAATCATTTTCACCATTTTTTTTATCACAAAGTCACTTTTTCCAGTTTCCCGAGTTTATAAATAGAAAAAAGTTCGATAGATATAGAGAAATAAGGTGTATAAGGAATCACTTTGTTAGGCTATGGTCTAATAGAATCAAGGCAAATAAAAATAAAAAAAATAATTCAGTATATTGTCATTTAACAGATTGTAGTAATGTCAACTTTTCAGCAGTGTCTTTGAACACAGCTTTTTTTGACGTGACAACGTCTTATAAATTGGTTTGCCGGGTGACACTTCAAGAAACTGCGTTACGCTCCGCTCACGTTATGCGCTCACAATGAGAGCGAGTGAGAGGCACGCGTCCCTTCCACTCGGGCATGGTTAGACCGCCTAAGAGCGAGAGAGACAGACATAAAAAGTGAAAGGCACGCGTCCCTTCCACTCGAGCACAGTTAGCCCGCCTAAGAGCAAGAGAGACAGAGAGAGAGAGTGAGAGAGATAGGCATACACACCGGTTCATGTCTTGCGCTTCTATTTCGCTTAGGCGCCTGCATACAAGTTTACACGTTGCCAGTTAATTGTAAAACGATTGTGTAGTGATAATGTGAAGGTAGTTTCGTCCATCGCAACAATTCAAACAGCAAAGGTAAATAATTTCAGACTGATAATATAACATGATGAAATAAATGACTAAGACATAAGTGAATAGGTTATGTTGTAGTAATCACAATGTTGTGGTAGTTTTCAATCAAAAAAGTAGTAGAAATCGTTTCTCAACCAATAATAATTTGTTTAACTTGAAAAAATGAGCGCGACTTGCTATGTAAAAAATTGAAATAAGAATGTTTAACCTCCAACCTGTCAAATCGAAACTTTCAAACATTCAAACCGAGACGACTAATCACTGCGCAAGGTCGTAAGCGCGCGATTTACAAATGCAAAGATCAAATGTGAATTAGTTTTCTCCTTTTAGAAAATACACTTTGAATTAAAATCGATTGATATTAACAATTAATGTGATTTAAATAAATGTTCTAACTTTTAAATTTAGTTTTTATATTTATAACAATGTAAAACAAGTTAAATTTATTAATAACTTATAACAACTGATTGATAAATAAAATTTTGTTAATATGAAATTCAGTGCGAGATTCTTTGTATAAATTAATGTTTTAAATATAATTCTTTGTATAAATAAATGTTTTAAATTGTTACTATTATTTCATCCTTCTTCCTACTATACGAATGAATATTCACATTAAAATTATTTTACCACTCAAAGTCGTTGTCACGTAAAACTTTCGCCCGTATACCGACTTTACAGGCAACAAATTTTTTATTGATCTATTCTCGCATAAAACCGAACAATAGTTATGTAGAGCAAACGTCTCCAGTTTAGAATTTAACTAAATAAAATAATTTCAGTACCCTTCAAAGTAAGCTGAGTTATCGCTACAAAAGAAGTTCTGGGTGCTTGTTGAATGAAGAAGAAGCAGCTAAGTTCAAACGTAAACTGTCTGATCCCGATATTCAACAAAAAGGAAATTCAATCAACAGGTCAGAACCTATAGCGATACCCCCAGCTCTTACAAGTCCAGTGATTTCACCACCAAACGAAAGTGAGTATCAATGCTTAACTATATTTATCAGATGCAATTAAAGTTATAATTTATTTTTCAGCAGATAGAGACAAAGAAGTCTCTCCTCCTTTTCGTATGGTAGTGGGATCTGAAGGATCTCCCCCACTTGAATCTAAAGCTCTTATTAATCCCTTTGATCCTACCCATGTCACAATAAAACTAACTTCAAACCGTAGGAGATGGACCCATATATTTCCTAAAGGTGAATATATTTTAATGTTACTTTATTTACTATCACTTTTTCATTGAAAATCATACATTGACTCGAGTTTCATAGTGTTATTGCATTATCAAACTACTTCCGTTTAATGGTTTCATACATTTGAGGAAGGTTTTAATTTATTAAGTACTTTGAAAATTGGAGAATTTCACTTAGGAGTTTGATTGTTACGTTTGCTAAGTTTAAAAGTTTCTATTGATTCCGAGATGTGCAGTTCTTCGCCTTACAGTTGCAGGTGTAGCATTTTGATATCATATAATTCTGGGAAAATATAATTTGTTTGAAAAAAATCTTTAACAAAATAAGAGTTATCTTTTTGATATTTAAATGAAGACTGATGTCCTTGTACATTTTTATGGAAGTTCGTTCCATGTGGCTTATACACATATACATTCATGAGAACTTAATTTATTAACTCTTGAATTTTTCTTGAGCGGATTATTTTTGTTTTGAAAAATTATGATGTGAAAGCTATGGTTACTGAATTTATTCGAGCTTTTTTTGGTGTAATTGGTCCAAAATGTGTTAGTTTGCCAAATTATTTTCATTATTCTCCATTTTGAACAATTTTCACAAAAAATAGCTTAAATATTTTCAGCACCTAATATTAAAATAGTTTTCGCATCCTTACATAGAATTTCTGGTTCATTTTTAAATGCTGAGGACAAAAACAATAACTCAAGAGTTCATAAATGAAGTTGCCATAACTGCAATAGGGTCTGTATATAAGCTAAGCAGAAAGAACTGTCACAAAAAAATTCAAGCCTTATCAGTATTCATTCAAACATAAGGATAACTCCACTTTTACTAAACATTTGTTTCAAACGGATGATGTTCTCCTAGAATCCAATAATGTCGAAGTTCTTCATCTGAACGTAAAAGGTAAAAAACTAGGCATGGAATCAATAGAGATTATCAAACATAGCAATAACCCGCCATAATAAATGAACAAACTGTCATATGAATTTCTTAACTTTTCGAATTTTTCAACAAAATAAAACCTCCACAAATATATAAAACCATTGAACACAATTTGTAAAACATCAGTTTGAATATGTACGAAATCTTTGCATAATTGAGTAAATAAAGCAATTTTTTCTAATTCCATCACGAAGTAACAGACTACTTGATCAAATATGGTTTAATGTACATATAGTTTTGAATGAAAACATAAGAAATGTTTCAGGACCAACTGGTGTTCTGATACAACAACATCACTACCAAGCCGTTCCAGCTCAGCCACAGGAAGATAAGCCAAAAATTACTAACGATAATTCCTTTTGCATGAGAGAAGCTCTAAACGAGTGTAAGTGTATTATTTTTTAATTGTGTTGGCCTTCACTTCATAAAAATTAATTTCACAAGAATTCAATAATTATTGGTGTTATTTTTTTTAATTAGTGTATTAATTTAAATTGGTCCTGTGTCCTTGTAGATAGTATTAGAAGTACCCAATCTGACATATAGATGGCACTATGATAAAGTTGCATGGCTTAAATTTCCTTCAAAGTGGAATAACCCTCAAAATGTGAACCGATAACGGGTCGTCAAGCATCAATAGATTCAAATGCATCAAACTATGATAAATGATAAAAAATTAACTTTATGTAACTTCATTTTCAAGTTGAATAATTTAATATAGTTTAGAATTTAGCCAACAATGATAAACACTCTCAGTTTCTTCTACTAATGTTAAAGAAATGTCCCAAGAGTGAAAGATTCAACAGCAATATATTTGCAATACCACTTGAGATCTAGGTGGTATTAACAGTTAGTGTTTACTTTAAAGAGATGAAAGAATTCGGAACCTTGAAACTTGGAAAAATGTGTAGAACTAAAAATAACAAATATGGCGAAATGGAATGCTTTTTCCCGAAATTTTGTGTTTTCTGTATTAGATACAAGAAAGCAATTTTCAAAATTTTTGTTTGTCTGTTACTGTTAATCTTCAGAACTTCTCGACAGATTTTCATGTGGTTTTTACATGTGGATCATGAAAAGCCTGGAGCAACTTTTAATTTCTGCTTCATCGAAATTGAATGATAGGAAAAAAATCATTCAAAGATAGCAAGTATTGATCTATACATATAATGAAAACGTATAATCGGTATATTTGCTATAAACTGAAAGGAAGTAATCAAAGAAAAGTTTCTGAATGCAAACAAATTATTTTTAAATTTTTGTCCGCCTGTGTTATGGCTAATATTCCATTGTGAAGTTTTGCCAGGTGAATGAAATCACGGGCATCAGCTAGTAGGTAATAAAAGTTTATTGATCTGCTTGAAACTGATTGAATAGGAAAGTAGACATTCATATCCTTAATACAGTCACACAAAACTCTAAGACTTGTGAGTGAGAACTTGACTGATTACATAAGAGTTAAAAATGAGTTGATTGTTAGTTGAAAATATTGGTTTCAGATGTTAAAAAGAAACCCAATACCACTACTCAGAGCACTAATGCCCCAGGACCATCGAAGAATCCGAGTAAGAGTTTGACTCTTCTTTGGGGTGCTACAGGGGAACAAGAATGGACTCCTGCATTAACAACAGGTAGATATAGAACATAGCAGAATGTTTTATTTCAATTTGCTATGATTTTAATCACATTAATATTAAAATATCTCCTTTTCAGTGGAGAAATGTTTAAAAAGATTTTGTTCAATAAGAGAAAAGCATGCAACAATCCTTTATAATTGAAATTTTTGATTCAATAATTGTTTTCAAAAGCAAGTAGTAACATTCGATAGTTTTAACCTTTTCTGTGAGAATTATAGAATAGTTGTGATCAATTAATACTTTCTTAATCTATTAATTTTAGTAGTTTCATATTTCGGTTAAATTATTATTGAACCATGATATTCCAATAGAACACTTGGAATAATACTTAACCATAATTTAAGATAGAAAGTTTTCATTCAATCCAACAATTTTGGCAGTTCATAAGGGCTATTAGGACAAAATTTAATTTAAGAAGTTTTCCGGATAATCGAATGTAAAGCTTATGTTCATCAATGTCAACAGAAGCATCTGAATGTTACTGTCAAAACTTTTCCGAAGAGAGATTCTGCTCTTGTTTATTTCTCATTCCAATACTAAGACGATCCTTTTTGATGAACTGCTTTTTGCATATCAAAAAAGATTGTTATCTCTATTTATTCTCATTTGAAAGAAAATAAAATATGCCAAACTAAAATGTTGGTAGATAGTAGAGAAATCTCTTCCTAAGGAACTCGTCAAACTTGCAGAGAAACTACTTCTACTTTTTTTGGTAATGGTTCAACTTTTCTTGTGAATTTTCTATTCTAAGTATATAAAATATATCGAATTGTAAAGGTAAAATTTCTGTAGAAATTTTTTTAGAGAACTAATTAGTGTTATGTTCTCACCAAAAGACTACTGATGAAAGACTACTATGAAGAAAACGTTTATTAGCAATAAATCTTAATTTTTTATAATAACATACAACCATATTGAGGATTTGAAAAAACTAATAAGTGAAAAAAATATCACTTCTTTTATTTGTCAGATGTCTTTACGTTTTCATTGGTTGTCCTTCAGTTAAAACATAACATTAAAATATTGCCACAAGACTAATAACTAAACTTTGGGGTCTTCTCTATTTTCAACATATACTTTATGGTAGAAACTTCACTATATGGATTGAATCAATGCCAAAAAAGGGAAGTTAGTTTTTTGGTAATTTTTCAAGGTTGGCTGTCAAGAATGGACTTTCTTGTCATAAGCTTAGATGTTCCTTATTCAACCTGACTTTTTATTACTCCATATTACTCTTACAGGTGGTGCAAAAAGGACAACAGTGTTCTTCTTCTTGAATATTTAATTTTAAATGAATCATGAATAAATTGTCGCTGTTTTTCATCTGATGGAGCTACTTCTTGAGTTATGTTTAAGATATTTAGGGTGGATTTTTCAGGTTGAGCTCAGGGGATAATTAGGACTTAATTGCATTGCCATGTTGTTCTGACACTGTAGGTATCAGTTCTAATACCACAACACAACTGAACTCCTAACTCGCACAAGCTGAAAAACTTCTGAGGGACCTTCGAAGAAGATGTAGAAGTATCAGGAAAATATAATATTATAATACCTATGCAATTTTCAACTGACAACCCGAATTTTTGAATATATATTAATGCCGCGTTCCCTACTATTTTCCTGTAAAGACTGATTCCTCAGTCATCATAATTTTCTGATAAGTTTATGACATCACTGATCAACATAGTTTACTTCAAGAGCGATACAATCATACTAGCGCTTCGCTAACCTTCCATTAACTCTTTTAAAGAACGATTTATCTTTGAATTCAAAATAGGCGTTTCTTTTGGCAATCATCTGCTCATTCGAGCCGAATCTCTTTTTGGCGAGCATTATTTTAGGTCTGAGAATAAGTAAAAGTTCCTGGGGTCCAAATCTGGAGAATAGGCAGGTTGTGGAATCAATTGGAAGTGTAATTTGGGGTGGGTGTTGCAAACGCAGGGCGCTCACCCATAGAACTGGCGTGGTACCACTCGATTGCAGATACTCTGTCTATTAGGGCGAATACATCAGAATTAGATCTGGGCTAGCTTTAAGGGGAGGGATACTATAACGTGTTAGTTTCCTCCAGTTCATGGATTCTGGCTTCGAGATGAACTCTTCGGGGCGACAGTTAGCCTGCAATAGCTCCATTTGAAACAAAATTATTAAAATAAATTTTGATTCGAATGTAACTTTTAGAACCGTTTATAATTTGGGAATTCATATAAAAAAATAACAAAGATCAAACAAATAAATCTGGTGACTATTAGTTAACTTGCAATGATTACCCTATGGATTATTTTGGTCAAACAGATTCTCCTTCAGGAGAAGAATTTGCGAACACCAGCAGAGTTTACATCACATATCTCATACGGATACAAGCGGAGTTATACATCAGACTTCTCAGCTCAATGTAGGCAATTTGCCAGTCATTTGAAGGACTTTGGACATAATTTCAAAAATAACTATCAAATTATCCATAATGAAATTAAAAGTAGCAGATTCACACTTTGGGAAACAGTAAAAATGAGTAGGTACAAGAAACTTTGCATTCTTCTCAACATATTCTTTATTATTTTATTTAATTGAAATGAATTTCTATCAAGTAAGGACGGATTCAATTAAATTCCTGTTCAAATAATGGGTATGTTAAAAAGCACTCAATGTTCAGAGGAACAGATTCGTTCGAATATAATTTATTTAGGCCTGTTTATTCCCTGAACTCACCCTGTGGAATCAGTCCTATGGACTATAAGGAAGTACTTTTTCATGGAAAAAACAGGGAAAATTTATTGAGCTTTCAGAATATTATTGACTTTTTGAAAACTAACTTGCTAAATCCACTTTGAATAATTTGACAAGGGAAGAGTATACTTGTTGTAAATAAACACAACCTCATGAATCATGAAGTAAATGACATATCTCAGTTTTTCAGCTGAAGCAGCATTATAGAAAGTGAAAATATTGAGATTGTTTGTTGAGATTAACAAAAGTTTATTTTGATAGTTCATCGGAAAAGACCTTTCATATGACCTTCCTAAATGTTTCCATTTGGACTCATTCACCTTTGTTCCATGTGCATCTTCATCGTCTGTCTGTCTGTACCGGAAACTGGATTATGAAGTCAATGAAGTGCTCATAGGTTTGAATTTCAGATTTATTATAATTTACTCCTCTTCCAGAATCTAGTTTAAATTTTATCAGCTTTGCTTGAAAAGTAGTTTTTTTGTTAGAGTTTTCAATGAATGTGGTTGTTAGCTTTTTGTTTGTATTTTAAAAATATATGTATATCCAATGAAATCACATTCTTTAACTATCGTGATTGGATATAAATATATTTTGTAGGTGTTTTGTGTGGAGTTTATTTTTTCATTTTTTATCATTTGTTCATGTAACATGCACCTATCCCCATAACACATTCACTAACATTTGTCTAGTTGCTTTCGTTTATTCGTATTGCATAAATTAGGACAGTTAATTAATTTTGCAATTTTTTATTGTATAGTATTAACCAAATGACTTGTACTAAACATATTTTTAAGATTAGACTTCACTGTAGTTTTCAAGAGGATTTGTTGGAATTATCATTTGGGAATTTAGTTTCAAAACCTAACTCTAATATTATTTTCATGTATAGGTGTGGATTGGAAATCTCTTACCATCCCAGCCTGTTTACCAATAACAACAGATTATTTTCCTGAGGAGAGAGCTCTGAATATTGATTATGTGGTGTCGCTATATAGTTTAGTGCCAGATAGTGTATCTGCAGATTTTGCACAGCAAAGGCCGACATATCGAAAACTCTTAACAACAGAGGAAGTATTTCGAGAGTTGATTTCTCAGAGATTGGCACAAGGCTTCCAACTGATAGTGATGAATAACAATGAAAAATCTAATAACAAACAAAGTGTTGTCAGAACAACCACTCCAGAAAATGAGAACTCTTTCTTTTTATCTATTGGTAGACTGTTCCACAAAATCTATCTATCGGGAAATGCAATTTTTGTTACCAGATATAGACCCAGGTATGTATAGTGGACGATTTCAGAATTGTTCCTTCAATTGGATTTTATGTTCATCATCAAGAAGTAACACTAAATTCTTCAGTTTACAATTTTTTTTACACCGTTGGTGCTATTAGACATTTAAATCGTTCCATTTTCATTCTACATCTGTTGAATCTGTTTTTTGAACTATGAAATTTTATTAATTTTGGTTACTTGTCCATTGCCGAATTGTTGGCAAATGCATTACCATTACTGTTAGTGTAATAATCAAATTTGTAGTTTATATTTTGTTTACAAGTTGTTTGAGTCTTTTACATCATCATCGTTTATCTTATTCCTAGATAAATAGAGCAAGTTCATCATCAAAGTGCTTTTTGAAGTTAAACACCGCCACACAGTGTTATTAATCATTACAATAAAAAATTTGTTTTGAATACTGGAACAATAAACAAAATACAGTGGTACAGAACTACATTTAAATTATGTTTTCAACTCATCAAATTCAAAAGAAAAAGAATTGATAATTAACCCTACATACAATTTACAACGTTTTGAATATGATTGTATAAGTCTTAGAGTTTGTTTTTAATCTACTTGAAGAATTTCATTCCTTCTATAACTTTACGTGCCTTAAAAAAAAACTGGGAATTGATCATTTAGCAAGCCCACTTAAAGGGATTGTTGAATTCTCTTTGTCTCTAAGTTGGTACAACCCTCGTTTACACTCACGCGTCGTTTGGGAGTCATCTTCTGTCATTCAGTATGTTTGCTGCTCAATTTTGTCAGTTCATCTCAAGTGTATTTTGCGATTTTTACGATGGATAAAAATACCGAACAAAGGATCTGACTTGAGTTTTACATTACAAATGGAATTTTGTAAATAGAAGCATTGAAAATGTTACATGAGGCTTCCACTGAATGGACTTTATTAAAAATACATGGATATGAGTGGTACGATGCATTTAGAAGTGGTGAAGATTTGCCTTGGTCTGACTAGTCATCAACTTCAATTATATTTAATTTCATGTGTTACAGATTGTTTAAAAAATTTTGAATAGGTGTGTCTGAATGCACTTCTTCTATCAAAAAAAGGAAAAATAACGAAATTAATTGGAAATGATATTTGTGAATCGATAAAATGGGTGAAATGAAGTTTCTGGTTGGTTGTAGAAGAAATTGGGAGATCAATTTCTACTTGATGATATATTTGACCCTTTTTAAGTACAGCACTTATTCACATGTTCTATAAGAAACCCCTATGCACATGTTAATTAATATAATAGAGATAAGCTAAGTATCCAAGAGCCATATATTATCAAAATTCGAACAAGAGGTTCAAGAAACACAAGTTGAAAATATGGTGATTTCTATAAACGAAAGATTTAAGTGTCTGTTAGCTCCAGAGATCCAGTGATAAAGAAACAATTTTATAATATAAACAAAGATGTCTATAATGAGACGTAACAAAGGATGCATCACAACCTTTGAAAAAACAATGTAGGATAGATAGAATTAGGTGCTATTTCTTAGCTTGTACCATTCAATTAAAGACTTGTTTACATTTCTGTATTGTATTATTCATAATAACTATAATTATTAAATTTCGTTATATATACATCTATAAAATGGAAGTAAAAACATTTTGCATGTTTTCTTATTTATTTTAGGCATCCTTATCCTGGTTTCAAATATCAATACAGGTACAGATTTCATGCGCCTCATCATGATAAATATGAAGAATCTTATGCTTTATTCACAACAGAAAAATTGGAACATTATAATTGGAATTACTTGGATCATTATATTTGTACTGGGGGAGATTCCGAATTTGTTTTGGTAGAAGCTTTGAAATATTGGAGGTAAGAGTTAATACTATTTGTATATTCTAAAAATATGATAAAAACCACTTCTTGAAGTCGAAACTTGCGCACTTGTTCAACAGTGCCTCTGAAAATTTCAAATTTGTGAATCCTCGTAAAATTTGATATAAATCTTCGTATTATACAATGGGATCAGTGGTTCCGAAACTATTGGAAAAATAAGAGAAAATTCCAAATGGGAATTACTGCCGAACCATTGAACTGATTTTACCCATTAATTAATCAATCGATATATATATATATATATAGATCCCAAATCTGCTCTAAAAATTTTAAGTCTGTAGCTCTTTTTATTCGAAAGTTTGAGTGTTTATGGACCGGCTGGACAGGATTACTTTTGTCCTCGAATTTTTCATCAGTGAGTCCAATCTAGTCCTTTGACACCATTTTTGGCTCAAAAATCTAAAATTACGGACATTTGGGCTAAACAATAGAACAAGGGTGCAAAAATCTGCTTTCTACGAGTGCTGAAAAATATTAATATCAAATCACCACACTATATATTTTGTATTTTGATATGTGATAATATTTATTGTTTTGATAAATCAATCTTTTGTCATATTAACAATTTCCTCAGATTCAGAGTGTATCTTGTGCCGGCAAATAACCCAGCTACAAAGAAAATCATTGAAGGACATCCTCATTTCAATATTTACTCTTTGCCGTCAAGTACAGACTATCAAAATATGGTGGAAGGCATCTTGAAATTCCTCGAGACGGCCATAAACAAAATAAAAAGGACTCAAGTGTGCAAAAAGCCTAGGGTTCGTTTAAAAATATTGATTTTTTAGAATTGCCTTAATTTAATCTCTTGTAATTAATTTTTAATATTTTTGCATGCTATTTGCTTTCTATGCATGTTGTAGATGTCTTTGAACATAACAAACAACGCACCTCTTCTCCAACCCAGACGCAATAGTATGAGCAATTTTTTACAGGTAGATATCCTAACTTTTAGAACAATTTTTATTAATTATTTTTGAATCTGGTCATGTGCAATTGAAAGTTTCCAATTTATAAAGCATAAGAGTACTTTGAAGACTTGTCTTTAATTACAAAAATTACTGAACATAAAAAAGCATTTCCTAATCTATATAAAATTCTTCTCACTTGTGTGATGGAGTATACTTATCTTTTCTGATCATCAATTGCTCATGATCATATAGTTAACATAACAAATAACATTTTTTATTCAGAAAATGTTTTTTGAGTTAGCTGTTTTTGAAAATGCATAATTATTTTCTATTTAAAAAAATATTATATTAAAAATAAGAAATATATTATCTTTCATTTAGCAAATGATACATTTTATTTGAATTTCACAAGAATTTAAAGTGTATAAAAAATTTTACCCATGAAATATCGAATTTAAAACTTTAATCAATAATCAGAAATTAATATTTACTGTTAAACTTTAATAATTATTATATAAAAATAGTTTAAGTCTATGAAAAACTCACCATATTCTGTTATGTGACTGCTTTGCTTTTTCCAACCTATCTTTGATAAGTTTCAATTTAAATTAGATTAATTACTAATAACTCTGCTTCTATAGACGTTAATTTAGAATTAGCTCAAAGTCGAATCATCTTTTGCTAAGTCATTAATAATATACCGGGAAAGTCTGTTTTATTATTGGGATTTTAACTTGTAGAAGAAATATTATTCAAAGACTGAGTTTTAAGTCACTTTTGTCAAAAATTGTTAAAGAGTAAGAGGTGAAATTTTCACCAAAGACCCAGCTTGCATTGCAATCCTTCTCAATAAAAGAAAGTTCATTTTTTTCGTTTAGGTCAAATAGCTCATACTTGAACTGTTCTCAGTCAGCTTTGCGTTGCTCATCTATTGAAAAAACTTTTGATAGCGAAAATAATGCTTTGCGACGACTTTTCAATTAAAAAAAAATAAAACCTGTTTACGAAAAACGACTTGTACAACAACTTTTCATTCTTCAATTAGAATAACAGGTTTTTATCGAATGTTAGAGTCCTACAACAATTAAACAGATTCATCATGTATAATTGAAGAACTGCGTTAAAAATATTTGTTTGTGTTTAAGTTATTTTTAGTTGTCCAAATGTATTAGAGGTGTAAATTTCTTTTGGTGTCGGATTTGATGTTTCAAGTTTTTGCATGAAGCATTAATGAAATATCAGTCCATGCCTTCCAATAGCGTTAGTTGATTATGTGTAGCATGTATTCTTAGAATTTAGTTTCTTTTATTCTCATGAAGTATTTTACAGAATATGAACAGTTCTCCTTTTCGAGAAAGAATGGATAGTAACAGGATGCCTGATAGACCCCGACTCAGGTTTGAAATGAGATTTTTTTCAGCATCTTGCAGCTTGGAGTGCAACTGAGTTTCTCTTAGCATGACTAAAAGTTTCTTTAATTGTAGTGACTAATAGTGAACACTTATTTGTAGATCTAATTTCTTCTAGTTTTGCATTTTTTGCTCATTATACTCTGTTCACCGCTGATTTGCTTGCAGACTACATCACGTTCTGGTGAAAGATTTTTACCGCCATCTTATAGGTTGGTATCCCTTTTTTTCTAATTGAAGATTTTCAAACTGAACTTTAATTTGTCCATTTCCATATTAAATAAACAATCAAAGTAAGTTGCAAAGATTTCTATTAATTTCATCATAGAAAAATGCATGTCTCCATTTATTTGGAGATCTCTATTTTTATCTTTATCTCAGTATATTATTGAAATAATTAGATTTGAAAACATTAGATATAGCTTTCGTAGATAGATATAAATTCTTTCTTTAGATTTTGTTTTAATAAAATAACAGGTTGTTCAAAAGGTTTTTTTGATTGACTTATGCTTCATTCAAATTGCTTTTTTATCACATCGATTAATATTATGAATGGTGTGGTTTATTTTTTTATTTTTGAATATATTTGAAATCGAAACTTTGAGCTCTGTTTTCATGTAAAAAGTCTTCACTAAATTTTGGCACAGTGATGAAATTCTGTTCCAAATGTTGCCAATATTAAATTTAAAAAAGCAACAGTCCATTTCCCCTGAAAATTCAAAATCTTTGAATTATTTCTTGAAGAAGCTACATACGATGAATAAAATACAGAATTTTGTGTTCTGTCTTTTGAAAGTTAGATAAACGTCATTATTTGCAATTTTCGAATTGTTTTCCTGTAGAAACAGAAAATCTTATGAAAATGGAAATTAGATGCTTAAAAGGGTTTCTCACTTCTATCTGCTTCATTACATGTTGGCAAGAAAGAGTGGAAAAAGAATATATTGTACAAAAGTTTATATACTTTTCATACTTTTTGCCGATATCAGATAAGAGAAAAATTCACAGAACGGTCTCATCCTGCATCTGGATTCGAACACTGGTTCGAAATTTCGAGGTATGGCGTGTTAGCTATCCAGCTACTTCTGCTATTACAATTTGTTGGTTTCTTTATAGATTTATTTGCAGGTTTCAAACGTTAATTTTTAAAGATTTGAAAGTTAAAAATATTCTTGTCCTTCATTATTTCACATCTAAATACCAATTCCGATTTTTATTATGGAAAATATTTAAAAAATAAACTTTCAAATAAGAAAACCATTTTCGAAAAATTCGAATATTACAGACATCTGAGCTGTCAAACTTCAGAATTTCCTTGATTAAACTTGTATATGGATGAAATCTCCGCATTTCCTTATTTATATTTGATACATTGATGAAACTCTCAACTCTTTGAGCTCGAATAGTTGTACCGTAATCTTGATCTCAAAATTTTTGTGTATAATGTGAATATAATAAAATAGCGTTGAGATCAAAATTTTTTAGATGATACAGAGAACCAACATTAAATTCTGGGCAAATTTAATAAAATCCATTACGTTGAATGGAAGATCTATTTTTGAATATTTTATTTAGGACTTCCAACTTGAAGATCAGGTTAATATTATTTCTTCTTAAGTGTCCTTGAAAAGATTGTTTTGAATTCCTTTGAAATTGTCAATCAACATCAGGAGTAATTTTGTTGCTATCATGCAATTTTTGGTGAAATAGTATATTTGATTTTTTTTTAATACTCTTCTTTAAAGACACCAATTTTAAAGTATATTTCTTGTCTATTACTTCTTAGTATCAGTACGGAACCCAAATTTTCGATTTCAATTTTGTATTCAAGTAACAAAATATAGTTATCCGAAAATTGTTATTATTATTTAGATGAAATTGATAACTTAACAAACCTAACAATTGCAACTTAGGTAACTTTCACCTTTCTTAATTCAGCTTTTGTATTACATTCACCTCAGTTTATCTTACTTATATATTTGGCGTTTATTGTAGTGTAGATGTAATTGCTCAATTTCAAATCAATAAAACGCTAAATGATAATAATATACTCTATCCGATAATATTTTTAAATGAAAGTGCTGCAGTTATGTGCATTATAGAGATGATAAATCCTACAAGAGAAGTCTGTTTCAGATCTGGATCTAAAGTAGATCGAAGCAGAACCAATGCAGCAACCACAGAGCCGAGTACTTCAGAATCACATGGCGTTGATGTTTTTTCAGAAGAAAGGTTTGATTTTGGGTTTCTGTTTAGTCATTATACATTAAAGAGTTGTTCGTCATAGAAACGACTATTTTAATGTATTCACAAATCATTCTGTAAATCAATGGAATCATTATTATGATAAGGATCCTTTCTTGATTCTAATTAATATTAAAACAAATATATGTAACATTCAAAACTTTTTAGCATGGACTCCACTAGTTTTTGACAATTGTCAGAGATCCTTTCATTCTGATACCAAATCTGAATAACTACTTATATTATCTTGATAGTGCAGTAGATTTTGCAAAGCCTAGCTTTCATATCAGGTGAATTTTCTGTAGTCCTGTTAGAATATTGTGTGGCCTAGTTAGCCTTTGTTTTTTCAGTTGTCACTGAGAAGTTGTTTCTGGTCAAATAACCCTCCTATCATATTCCAAAAGTCTTCGATGGACAGTTGAGTCATGTTTTGTTACGTCTGATGCTGCTGACTGTTGTTGCAGGTCGTCACTTGTTTTTCTTGGATTAAACTTGCCCTGTATGAGCAAAAAATTATCATATTCTTTTGTTTTTCTTTCCTATCAAGGTTTCCCAAGTTCTTTTCTTCAGCTGATCCTATGTCTCATTTACTCTTCAGATTTTTAAGTTCAATGTGAAAATCTCTTGCTTTCTGAGTTTGAGATCCATGTCCAAAGTAAGACTATAAAATTGAATAACTACTGAAAATACAGCTTTGAACGATGAACTATAAAAACTTCATGTAAAATTTCTGAATAACAATTTCTGACTAGAGGCAGAGAAAAATACATATTGTTTTTATTGCTTTGGAAGCTGCAAAGTGACATAACAGTGTTGCTATATGCAATAAATGCTAAATATAAGATGATTCCATTAATTTCCACAATAATGTACAAAGTATTCTTTTAATAAGAAAAATCAGTTAATTTTAATTTCGGACGTCCATTGGTCGAATATTTTTTAATGTGGACGACACCTAAAACAAAACTTCAAAGAAAATGAAGAATTATGTTAAAAAATTACGGAATGGTATTCAAAAATTTTGTAAAAAAATGCAGAATTGTTAGAATATATCCTGAAACAGAAACATTTATTATAGATTGAATCTAACAATAGAAGATATTAATTTAATTGGCAAATTTTAAACAAATGAATAAAAATGGAGTATATCCTGAAACAGAAACAATTATTATGTATTGAATCTGAAATCAGAAAAATGTTGAAATTAATTGGGGTAAGTTCTGTAATATAAATGGTCAAAAACAAATTATATTGTGTGTTTGACTACGTTTCGGCCAGCAAGGTATCCCTAACCGTTTTCAAGTGAATACTGATAATCATTTCGTCACTACGCGTTTTATATATCCGTAGGTGAAAACGGGGAAAACGTATTTTCACGTTCCGAGTTCTGTCCAGTAGAGGGGGTATTTGTCGGACTTCTATACTTGGGTGGCTGTAGACGTGTGGGTTTTGTTGTATGAAGACTGACTCTTTGAACTTACGCTTTTTCTAATATTGTTTCCGATCAATAATCTTCACTTGGTTCTATTGAATATTACGATGCTCAGGTATATTCTGTTGTTCCTATTGTAGTCACGAGGTATGTTGCTGCTTCTTTATAGAGGCCTCAATTACGAGCAAAAGTCCGGTTTTTTGTTTTAACTTATGTTCGTATTAAGGTATTTTATGTACCAGATTTCAGGCAATGGGCGTTCAAAAGCAAAATAATCAAGTTACTTTACCATTAACATTTAAATCAAGAAAAATCAATATTCTCTCTTTATTTTCCAGCTCATCCCATACTGGACCAGTTTTAAAAACTTCAGCATCAAATCCAGAAATTATAGAAGCCATGAAACATCCAATAAACGGTGTATCTTTTATCAATATGCAGCAGAACTTACCAAGCTATACTTTTGTAGCAGCCGAAGCAGTAACTTGGCTCATAACCCACATGGAGGGTACCCTGAATATTGAAAAGGCAGTTCAGATCATGGAGGGTCTTCACAGTGAAAATTTTATATGTCACGCATCAGGAAACAGAGGGAAAATGTTTCAATTCGGTTTTTATCTCTTCTATATTTGTGGAACTAACGATAAAGGTATCTACATGGTCCAAATTTCAACAAAACACTCAATATGAGAATTTTTATATCGTTTTACTTTCTACCTCTTTAATATGTTAACTTTGTTTTATGACTCATGGTTTATATATTTTAAAGATGATAAAGACACATTTCAACCAAGTGGAGATCTTTCAACTTTTGAGAACGAGTGGTTAGAGGTTGAGATAAAATCAGCCTTGCATTGGGGCATACAACAGACGCCAACAAATTTGAGCCCAACCGTTTACACTACTGGTGAATATGGCGTGCCTCATTTCCTTTGTGAAGACATAAACGTTGATTATGCTGAGGAAGATTTGAAAGGTAAGAGAGTTTATTTTTTCACTTGGTAGGCAGTGAGTTTCCGTTGTCTATATGGGTATTATTGATAATTCTAGGTGTTGCAGTGTTTGAGAACTCAGTATCAGGTTGCTTTCTATTATTTTGGTCTTTGACAGTAATGTAGACTAACCAGTAGATATATTTTTGGATAAAAATTTAAATCAATATTTTATTTCTTTTTTATAGCTGATAAATCTATGATTTTTGAAGCAGACAACACAGAATATATACCCTGTTTTAGGGGACAATATAGTGTTCATTTCGAGTTTGAAAATATCTTGAAACATCTTTACGGTACCAAAAATCTCATTCTGTTTCACAACTGAAAATGTTATAGGTATCTTCACAATTTTATTGTTATATAATATGTTCATTATCTTTCCCGAATTGAACATTTGTAATGATGGAAAGCAAGGAGTGTGCTGAAGATATGTCATGTTAAGATTAATGCTGGCTTTGATGGCGTGCAAAAATCTGACAGGTAAGACTTGTGGTTGTAACCTAAAAATATATTATAGCTTGAGACTAAACATGCAAGGTAAAACAAAGTGTTAAGATTGATAAGGTACAAATATTAAAATTTATGCTATGATCAAAAAGCACCGGGAAATTGTTTTCTCTGATAATCGTGGTGTCGCGTCAAAAAAATAAATATTTTAAACTAACTTATTCAGGAAATATCAGTATACACTTAAAACCACTACTTTAAAAAAAAATTATCGACGCCTTCAAAACCAACAGCAGATTCATCAAAAGTAATAAAATTAAAATCTTCGCGTTGTTATTCTACACCTAAATACTAACCATTGAACTGATTTGTTACCTAAATATTCATCCATCGTATGTAGGTTATTTAAAAATTAATTCAAAGATTTTAAATTTTCAGGGGAAAAAGACGATTAAACAAGTGTGCAATGCTCCTGATCTCACGTCAATGATTTTCCAGATTTTTTAAAATTCTTTTGAAAATCATAAAAGTTGTATCGCTAAAACCACTGTAACTTTTGATCTTATCGTCAGATCGTCAGGAAATTTTTGCAATTATCTTTTGAAGATTAATGTTTTCAACAAAAATGTGAATTTTATATTTGTGGGGCTATCTGTCTGATCGGAAATACAAAAGTGAAAGATTTCACCTTCAGCCAAATTTATCTTTGGAAATTAATTATATTTCCTTACTTTTATAATATCAGATTACTGAAGATTTTTTTATAAAATCTTTACGATTAAATGAAATAAGTGGTTATTAATTTCATTCCTAATAACGAAAATTCGTGAAAAGCACTGACATGAAGTCAGGAGCTTTTGCGCTCTTGTTCATATAACCCACGTGCTCAATCGTACCAGTGTTGTTATGGTTTCGTTAGCGAATATATTATTTTTTTCAATCTATTATAATACAATCCTAACGAAATTTTGCAATAGCCTTTGTGTCATTATTTAACATCTAAATTCTAAATTTAAACTCGACCGTGGGACTCAATTCTTTAAGCTCTCACGAAATTTTTGTTTTTGTTTAGAATAATCTAATTATACGATCCTCATGAAATTTTTCAGGAATATGTGCGTTATCATTATCCCTTTTAACTCCAAATCTCAGATCAATCGGATTTGTACTGAAAATATTAATAAAAATAAAGGAAAATTTCAAATGTGAATAACTCCGAAACTATTATACTGATTTTGCCCAATAACGAACTTAACGTGGATATTTAGGCCCTAAATCTACAACAAAAGTTTCAGTTGTAGTGTTTAAGGTAGCGCTCAACACTGTTCCGCTCATGCGAGGGTGGTTCAAATATAATCGAGACAAACTCTGTAGATGGCGCGCATGTATGTTTCGAAGGTCGTGGCTTGAGTTTGTGATAGCTGGGTCTCTTACGAACAGTGTGGCATTTATTTACGTCGGAGCACGTGTGCTATGACCATGAGTGAACGTCAAGTGCCGACTGCCGTTGCGCAACGTATTATCATTCGTTTTTTAGTGGGAGAAGACGTTAAAAACACGGATATTTTTGTGCGCTTGCAAAAGCAGTTCGGTAGTGAGTGCCTGAGTAGGCTGCTGTGTTTAAATGGGCCAAAGCATTCAAGGATGGCCGCGAAAGCGTCGAGAACGAGCCGCATGATCGTCGACCGCGAACCAGCGTCAAACCAGACAACATTCGCCGCGTAGAACAGGTAATTTTGGAGGACCGTAGGATGAATTGTCGAGACATTTCGGCTGAAGGTGGTATCAGTATTGGTAATGTAGAGTCTATCATCCACGAACACCTTCAATATCGCAAAATAACGGCGCGATGGGTTCCTGAACTGTTGAACTTTTAGCAAAAATTAACGCGGTTGGAAGTTTGTCGCCGCTTACTGACGCGATACGAGGCGGAGAGGGACGGTTTTTTAACGCGAATCTTCACTACAGACGTAACATGGGTACATTATTACACTCCCGAAACCAAGGTGTCAATTAAAGAGTGGAGGAAGAAAGAGGAAGGGGCGCCAGTCAAAGCGAAGACAACCTGGTCCGCGGGTAAGGCAATGTGTACTGTGTTCTGGGACCGGCAGGGCGTGCTGTACGTCGATTTCCTGCTCACTCAACGCACCATCAATGCTGCATATTACTCTACTAACCTTTTGAAAACACACGTGAAACCCGCTTATCGTTCGAAACGGAGGAGCATTCCAGCTCGAAGTGCTATTCTCCTGCAGGATAACGCCTGCCCTAATACCGCGCGTCTAACGCTCGATACAATATCGGAATTGGGGTGGAAGGTACTGGAACACCCCCCTACAGTCCGGATTTATCGCCCTGCGACTACCACATGTTAGGACCACTGAAAGAGGCCCTCGGAGGTCAAAAGTTCAACACCGACGACGAGGTAGAGGGGTTCGTGCGCACATGGCTGTCCGAGTTGCCCAAGGAATTTTTCGATACCGGCATCAAAAAACATCCGGAAAGGTGGACAAAATGTGTAAATAGTGCGGGTAATTACCTAGAAACAATGTGATTTTTTGTAAATTTTTCGATAATAAATAAACGTGTTGACTTTTAACGAACTTAGCCGAGATATTTAGATACCAAACCTTTCCTCCAAGTTTCGAAGCTCTAGCTCTTTTCGTTCGAAAGTTAGCATTTTTACGGACGGACTGGCCGATAGCACGCTGCTCCCTGTAACAAGCGCACAATAAATTTGGATATCGAATGTGATGGGGTGTATAAATGAAAACCTAGGCTGGGATTTAATATTGGCGAGACAGTCCCTTTTTTCAGTTCCATGGGCCGCCACTGTACCAATAAATGATAAACACGGTTAATAACTTTCATATTTCATACCAGTGCTTTATTTATTGATATTGTTTCAAGAGAATAATCTAACTAACTGGCGGCCAAAGAAAATAATGATATTATTTACAGACAAGAGAAGTTAACTGGCAACATGAAAATTGTTTTTATTGGTTGTTGGAAACATAAAAGTAGAGAATTCTCTACAAAAATATGAGGACTTTATTATTATATCTATACATCTATACAAATAAATAAAATTGGAGTGTCTGTTTGTAATATTAAAATAACCAATTTCTACTACATGCATACAAATGTATATACGGTACACATACCAAAATATATATTTTTAAAATTTTTGTCTGTCTGTCTGTTTGTTACGGCTAATCTCTGGAACGGCTAGACCGATTTGAGAGATTTGAGACTTTCACTGGAAGATAGCTTATGTAATAAGGAGTAACTTAGGCTACTTTTATTTTAGAAAAATTCTTGAAATTTTTTTTTATTACATTCCACGCGGACGAAGTCGCGGGCACAGCTAGTTAGGGTATAAACTTGGGCTAAGAATGGAACAACTGCTAAAAAAGATACGTAATTTTTAAACTTCAATAGCTTGGCTGCCATTCAGAGACCTCATGATCCATGCGCACTCGATTGTTCAAATCGCAACCTGCGCAATTATTATACACATAACAACGGACATAAACGAATTGAACTTATTCAGCAACACAAATACAGAAATTCAAGAGTTGTGAAAAATCCTGAAGTGATACAAAATGTATAGTAAGATGCTAACCCTGGACCTAGTGGACAAAGTGTTCGGTAAGACTTTTACACGTAAGAAAAAACAACTCGAAGTGAGCCAGTCCAGTTCTATGGAATCAGTCAGCAGTTCCGACTCCATGAAAAATTCGTGGAGGTCTTCAATATCGAGTATAGATTCGTTAGAGCATTTGGATTTGCCGAGACGTTCGAGGAATTCCTGTTTGGACGTCAAGCATTTCGAACCCAAAAACATTTCTCTCACTGTGGAAAATGAAAATACCCTGCTATTTAAGGGGAAGCACTGTCATATGTCCGACAGACAAGGCACCGTAGTCAGACATTTTTCCAGAAGGGAAATCATCCCAGATGATTGCGATACTACCAAGATTCGTACGCAGCTGTTGAGAGACGGGGTGGTAATCGTTACTGTTCCGAAAATTCCCAGAATAGGAGCAGCATCAACTTCTTCAGCAGCTGCATCAAGTTCAGCAGAAGTGCCACCTTCACCCACAAAACGAGTGTCGCCTTCAAAGAAAGAGGTTGCACCGTGTTCACCTTCTAAGCGCGCCAAATTGCCATCAATTGAAGAAAAGATTAAATCGCCTAAGGGAACACCGAGAAGGTCCAAAAAATAACGTACGGTGTATATTTATCTTATTTTTGGAAAACGTGTAACGTCAAATTTCAAAATTCTATCCCTTTAACTGTAGTCTTCGAATTTTTTTTACCTAAATATTGTTTTGTGAGGAAACATTCCTACGTCTATTATTCAGATTTTGATATCGAGGTTATTTTGTTATATCTATTTATTTGTGTATTTTCAATTGATCTGTTTATGCCTTTTTCAATAAAAACATTTAATTTTTCCCAATTTGTTTTGAATATGCCGTAAAAAGGAGATAAGCGTTCGAATTAATCTGAAAACATATGTTTGTGATATATAGGGAGTTTTGAAACATTCATTCCGACAAAATATTCCCGTTTTAGATTTTAGAATAAAGTTCATTAATATCTTAGCGCTATTATTAGTGTATGCGTGAAGTAAAATATCTTACAAGTTTCTTTCTTGGATTTGAGTTCTTCGATAGATTCATCTGGATTGTCCATTAGAGTTAAATCATTACCTTCAAGGTCAGTTGACTTAATGTTTCTTGAGCTAATCTGGCCAATGATAATGATGAGAACAAATGAATTTTTCGTCCATTGTATAAATGTAATTAGTGTTCTAAACTATTTTGAAATAAACTTTCATTGTTATAAATCATATTGAACGTATTTGGGTATTGGTTTCGAAATTTTTTATCAAATAAAAATGCTAAATATAATTTATTTTATAATACTACATATCTTCTTGCTTAAGAAATATATGTTTCTCAGAAGCAAATCATGCGCTGATATCTACCCAATTTCGAAATTTTTCTTTTCGAATTTGTTGCCCTCCTAAAGCTACGAAATTCTTTAAGCGATCCAAACAAATGACAATTATTAATAATTGTGCAGTACACAAGATATTGCGAAAAAGTTGGTTTCATGCGAACCTAATTAATATCTGAACATAATCTTAGTTTGAAAGGTAATTTAAGATGCTGCATCTTCAGGTAAATTTTTCCACCGTAAAATCAATCACTCTACACTTTAATACAGGGCTAGGTACGCAATTAGTCTCCAATTAAAGTGAATATAAAATAAAGCGAATAAATATTTCCCAAATTTTCTTTCTAGTATTTATTAATTATAAGCTGACAAATAAAACTGAATCCTTGATTTTGATATAACCGCCTTTGAATAATTTTATTTTCTTCAATCTCTCCAATAAATCATGACTCTCTTATCTGGGACTGTTTTGATATATTTTTTTCTGTCGTTTCCATTTTGAAATCCTTATGGAATTATGGAGGCCTTTAGTTGTTCGTATCACTTTTTTTATTGTCTTTGTGGTTTTATTTTTGTTATTTTCTCCGTTATACCAAGTGAACCCTGCGTAGATTATGCTGAATATTAGTACTTATTTGATAATCTTCATTCGTTTCCCAAGAACAGAGCCACCAATATGAATGGTGACGAGCGAACCCGCCACCTATTGGTTTTGATCTAATAAAAGCGCTTCTTCCGTTTCCGGGCAGAGCTCTATTTGCATGTATTAGCTCTAGAATTACCACAGTTATCCAAGTAAATGGAGTATGATCTAAGGAACTATAACTGATATAATGAGCCTTTCGCGGTTTCGCCTTAATTTGGCTTGTACTGAGACATGCATGGCTTAATCTTTGAGACAAGCATATGACTACTGGCAGGATCAACCAGGGAGCTGCATAAACGATCGGAACAAGAACGAACGTGCCTACGAGTCCGCAAACAATACAATCTTCGGGTACATCGAACGTACTTGTTCGCAACCCCCTTCGATAAAATGAATCGTTATATAGGGTCATGCCAGACACGTAAAGTAGTTTGTCCTCACGTGATGTGGCGCAAGTTTCGTCGATAGACTCAACATTACGCCCCACAATTGTTCCACCACAAAGTTCGTAACGTCAAGAACCGTGGAATCTAAGAGAATAATCCCAGTCGATCCGGTTTCGAGAATTATACGGGACTATGCGTGATAGTCCCGTATAATTCTCGAAACCGGTGTCGGCCACCATTTCACTGTTGGGTCAAAAATTAACAGTGCTGTGACCTAAAGTGGCGCAAGATCGCAGTAACAAAGCCTAACCAGAACAAAACTGAACTCCTAACTCGCACAAGCTGAAAAAGCTTCTGAGGGATCTTCACAGAAGATCTAGGAGTATCAGGATAATAATAATAATAGTTTGCTACATGAATTCAATAGTGGATGTAGAATCCCGCGAAATTGTCAAAAAAGAAAATATTAAAGTCTCTTTCAAGACAAACAATCCTATTAGCAAATACATCAAAAACAATAAAAACAGTATGGATAAACTTCAATTATCAGGTGTATACAAACTCACTTGCCCAGATTGCCCAAAGATTTATATTGGTAGAACAGGTAGAAATTTCGGTACACGCCTAACAGAACATAAAAGAAGTTTCGATAAAAATAAAAAAGATTCACATTATGCTAAACACCTTCTTGAAAATAACCATTCTTTCACAAAAGAAATAGAAATTCTACATGTTGAAAATAGAGGTCTAAAATTGAACTTATGGGAAATTTACGAAATAAATAAACATAAAAACAGCAATAACCTAGTAAATGAACAAATAGATTTTTATTACACCCCTCTATTCAATATTTACAAGGGATCGAGTGAACACGATTCTGAAGGGAATATTCTTTGAGAAAACCAACCCGACGAACAATTAAAAACACATGTACACCTTCTGTAAAAAATCTTATAAATTCATTGTACAACAACTGTTACTTCGTATTCTGATGAAGTCTTTCTAGCAAAGACGAAACGTACGTCAATACCAAAAATAAAGTAGAAAATGTAAACAAGTGTTTTATTTTATAATGACAATTTTTTATTTGTCTTCTGTCAATCTTACTAGCTGGTGAATTATTAAATCCTCTTTGCGGAATCCAAAAACGTGGTGTGATATTATTTAGTATATTACCTTCCACAAATTCAGGTAGCCTTCTATATATAACTCTTTCGATCGCTTTGCTCTATGCTGGAAGAAGGCAAAAAGGCTAGTCCTTGACAGTGTTTGCTCGTCGAACTGCGAGAAATTTCCGTCTATTGAACTCCTAATAACCCCGCTCAATCCTTCTAGACCCAAAGGTCCAGTCTTAGCAACCCTTATTTCAAATACCAAATATTTGATTTTCATATGAGCTGAGTTTTCTTTTTCATTTTAGGCCCGCTTTTCAAGAGAATAAGATTAGAAACCGATGTGTCAAATAAAAGCGATAGGGTTGAATGGGGACATGTTAAATATCAAACGGTGTTCAGGCCAGATCAAGCATACGAATTCATAATAGAATGGTTAACATCATCTGGTTCTATTATAGCAGAACTTGTAAGTATATTTTTCATTCATAATGTTATTTTTTTGTATGTATTATATTATTCATATTCTAATAAATATTTACGAAACTTCCACCGTAACTAGTAGATTTTTAGTCAAAATTTCACTTTTATAATGTTTTATTTTTCAACTGCAATAAGAGACTTCCTTTCTGCGCGAGAAGAGAATTATTTCTAAGTGGGATAGGATTGAAATGATTATTTAGAATTCTTTATTATGACCTCATAAAAAGATTGCTCATTTCAACTCATTTTCTATTAATTCATTTCAGCTGAATAGCTGGAATAGAAAAGCTCAGAGCTGCGGATTACAAATGATACCAATCCCACATGATCCTCTGGCACTTCCGTACTCTGATAAATCTGACCCTTTGAGAGGGCCCATATACATTCCATTAAATACAAACTGTCTTCAGAAAGATGATCAACTCTTTAAAGGTAAGGATTTTCAAGAAGCAAGTATAAAAGTAACTTTTTCAATTTCAAAATTTAAGTAATTATATAGCATTTATTTCATGAAATCATTTAATTTCCTTTTAAAAATCATTAAAACTGTTTTACCATGTGATTTGCGAGAAATCAGTGTTTTCAGACTTTCCGGAAGACACAGCTGCTGAACGATTGTTCCTTTTCCAAGAAGCTATTGTGCAACGATTTGGTTTCTTGAACTGCCACTGTGAAAACTCAAATTCTAGTAGTTCGTCGTCAAGAGAGCACCAATATGTCCATTGCACAGGGGCAGTATTTGTTTTGTTTTCATGTACTACAACAAGATCTAGGAGCAGGGTAACATCGATGAGTAAAGGAAGGGCTAGTGGAAGATACTCTGTACATGCAGATATCGTACCTAGTCCCCATGAGGCCTACATTACAAGACATGTGAGCGGAAAGAATAAAGACGACTATGATAACTCTAGGAAAGTGAGTATAACTCGATTTTGAAAAAATGGTGAATGTTAGTTAAGTTTATCAGTGGACGATAACTGAATCAATTCTCCGAAACCTCTACAAATTTAATCTAAAAATCTCTTAAAATCTTTTAAAATTAAATGGAAAAATGTCTCATAAACACTCTTTCACTTTATAGAGATATTGGAATGTCAATACTTATGTGTATAAATATTGATCGTGATCATCCAGCAAACATCATCCTTGGATTGGATATTCAGAAATAACAAATTCCATCAACATAAAATGCTCCACATACAATTTAAAAGGTCTCTCCAGAAAAAGAATTTGAAAGTCTTATCTATATTCTCATCAGTTTAAGTTATTTGGATGCTAAATCAATCGATAGAAATATATCTATATATCTTCATTCACCAAATATAGTGTTTAGAAGCCAACTTAAGCTAACTGAGCCTCATTGATAAAACTAGGCTATTCCACAAAAAAAGTTGAAAAGAAGATACGATCATAGACTCAATCTCTGAAAACTGCCACGCGCATGTGTGAAAATTGAAATTATAATCATTATAAACAAATCTAAATTCAAAATAACTTTGAAGGTTTTTTTTGTCAAATATTTCAAACAATAACTGGATCAATGCTCTACAAATTTAATCTTAAAATTCTCTCACAAGTTTTTTAAAATTAAATAGAATGAAATGTTTTAGAAACATTATTTCACTTTATAGAACTATAGAATTATCAACACATATGTGAGGTAGTTAACCAAAAAAGAATCAAAAGAAAATATAAAAAATGGACTATGATCATCTAGCAAACATTATTTAAGACAGCCTGTTTCGATTGGATAATCTGAAATAACAGAATGAACAACTTTCCGGTGAGGTAAAAGTGTTGTTTTCAGTCACTAAAGTTTATTTGCAGTTAATATAATTAAAAACATAACCCTTCGGTCAAATTTGTTGCATTTTTATAGTAGTGTTTGAAAAAATTTGAGCGATCGGTTTAACAAGTCTGATGTTAAATTGCCTTTGTTGCTTCATTAGTATTGGAAATAATAAATCAAAAGATAGTGGCTTAACAGAGAACTAAAAGGAATTAATTGAAAATAAAGTTTGTTATTTATTATCAATTCTGTTTTCTTTCTGTACAAATATTGTAATCCATTTCAAACTAACTCTCCGATGTGTTAAATACATGACAATGCGATATTAACTCGCTTTCTTCTTGTCCGTTAGTTATTTTATATCATAATAATTAGAATATGTATGTATCAGTTATTTTTGTTTGAATGATTTGCTTTCTTAATGTTTGGAAATAATTGAAGAGAAATCTATGAAACTTCGTATAAAAAACTAATAATACTATCAGGTATTCCTGATTGATTTACCCAAGAAAACCAGTTTAGGGTTAAAATTTTAAATAAAATTTTTGATAAATAATTGAATCAATCTATATCCATTCTTATATTAATTATTCCTAATATTTATCTCAAATGTAACAATATAGCTTCTTCAGATACATTGTGTTTGATATAATTAAAGTATTCAAAATGTATCTTATGTATGAGTTCACCTTCTATGAAAGTTAGAATTATATTCATTAAAATCTATATTTGAGATAAAAGTATCAGAGGTTAAAGAATTCTTTTATTTCATTTTTTTTACACTTCCGATGATGCTTAATAATCTTAAAATATTCATCCTTCTACTTGCTTCCAGTTGGGATACCTATGGTCTTGGAATCATATGGTCAGTAAGAGATGGCGCTCAAACCAAGCCGTTGATAACAATTATCTTACCAGAATGTTGAAAGATTTCAGGGATTTCTGTGCTAACGTGGACAATAGACTGCAAGACTTTTTAGATGAATGTTGGGAAGTGAAAGTTGCAGCGTCTACAAAGAATATTGCATTATAAATTTGTTTTGTGATAATGTATCGTACCTAACCAATATATTCAATAGTCTTGTGATAAAATATAGAGGTTAAAATTTTTATGATAAACTCTTCCAAGTTTAAAAAATAAAGAAATATTTTTGTGTCCCTGATGGTTTAATTTTCAAGTTTTAAATTAGAACAGTGAAGTTTAAACTAAGTACAAATAAGGTAAGGTAACTTGAGACAAATCCCTACAATGTTTATAATCCTGGTATTTTTACTTATACCAGAAAAGTTCGCTTAATTGATGAAAATAGATCACTATAGTTCCAGATATCGTTCATCACTTATTCTCCTAATGCTACCAATTGAAATGTTTAAATATGATTAAAAATTAGTGAATATTTGGTATTTAAGAGTTTCAAAAACCTAGAACTTTAACCTTCAAAAGTATTATGTATATTCCTTAACAAATTTAGCCGATATATTTCTTTTAATAATTTGTTTTCGGTTCAAATGAACTTTAATAAACAGTGTAAAATAATTTCTAAGTGTACTGCAAAACACAATTGAAATTTTCGGCAATTCAAAAAAAATTCCGACAAATAGCCATGGGGATAAACAAACTAAATCAATCTACAAAAAATAGTTTTCCGAACTGTGACTGCAAAATTTTTACCATTTTTGTAGTGAATTTTAAAAATTTAAATGCGTTGTTGAAGCGTGTGTCGCTCTATTTTTTAGTAGAGGCGTAGTTGTCAAATGTCAAAAGATGACAGCTGCCAAATAGTTGGCTACTCAAAAGAAAACCTTTTATTGGAAAAATCTTTGTAAGCCAGTTATCTCATTCTGCAAAGTTGCACTGTGACCGTCCTACGAAGTGATTATGATGAATTATAGATATATAGATAACATCCAAGCTATATTGCGAATTGAAATAACTTGCTTATAGTTTAAGGTTATTCTTCTTCTTCTATCTCAAACAGACAACTAGTGTTGCCACTGATTGAAGTAGTCTGAATAAGGGCTCATTCTGGAAGACTATGTCCCAATCTCAGTAGCACAGTAAATAGTCTCAGTCCTGGGGCATCAGCAGTCTTAAGAGTTCCAATCCCTGGTTTGAGGTTATCTCATTCTGCAAAGTTGCAGTGTGGCTGCGATGTACAAGTTTTTTACAACTATTACATGAATAATAATAACGATAATAATAATTTACCATTCAATTTCTAACATATATGTTATTTGTTATTTTAGTTAACAGCAAATAAATATGGATTTCCCACAGAAGGGGAAACCTGTGCATTGTTGTATCACCATAGATATCAGTGAAAATACACCGACAGAGACTTAAACGCAAATATCATATTAAAAATCATTCTTTGGTAACATAACAGGAGCAACATATTTTGAACGTAAAACATATAGGTATGTAAAATGTAAAGAATGAACGTATAAATCGCAAAAAGGCATCACACATCAGCAAGCAAACGATGAAGAAACTGAAATTTAGACTAAAATTCCAATAAATAATGTACATACACATTCTCCACTAACATCAACATTAAATTTACAAAATATTTGAACTGAATCAATTCTGTTCACTTATACACTGCTGTATGATAGATGATTTCCAAATGTTAGAATGATGAAGATATATTTCATAGTTATCTGAACTATTGAGTAATTTCACCGAAAGTGTTATTGAAGGGTTCCGTAGTGTTATTTCAATTTTTATTCCATGTATAATAATAACATTCCAGTAAGTTTAAATATTTTCTCCTACACGATGATCTGTGATTCTACTTTTCATAGATTCATATAACAAGCAATCATACAACCAAGATGCACAGAAGACCAAGTTAGCTACAGCGTGCAGCACACAGAGGGCACGCTGTATTGTGAATCGTGATTCGTGAACCGAGGGATACCGAAGAAAAGAAGTTCGTCGAGCCAAGCGAGAATAGAATGAATGTAGAGGATTAGGCCAGATGTTTTGATGTTTGTCAACTAGGTCGTACGGACTACGAAAAATCACGTTAAATAGTATGAAAAATTGTAAAAAACGGACGAATCGTTAGACGTCGTGTTTGTTTTCCGTCAAGTTCGTTGAAAATGAGTTAGGATCAGCAGATCAAACAATGGATTGGTTTAAAAGTGAAATATTCCTTCTTTTATTGTTTGTGTCTAGTGTTTATAATGAGGATATTCAATCGTATTTAGAAAGAGGTAAGGCCCCAAAAACCAGTGCATGCATGTTTTAAATTAACGGCCCATAAATGCTCAAGTTTAATTCAGAAGAAAAGTATATGTGTTATGTATAGAGGAGAAGGGACCGTTCAAACTTCTTTTTTAATTTCTTGGAAATGTGACGAACAGGCCTGGTATTGGTATTAGAACAAGTTAAACTTCCAGTCTTCTTTTTTACTCTATCTTACTAGAATTTCAATCCAAATCTGATTTATATAAATATGCTCGAAAGTGCTGGTTTACCTATATTAGAAAATTGATTGAGTGAGTCATTTAACAGTTAACAGTCACCAAATTGACCTGTACTATTATTCTCACTACTTCTTATGATCTCTTGAGTTCATTAAATTACCTTCCCTGAATCATTTCTCTTATATCTTTAATTACACTCCATGAATCATAATATTTGGAAACAACAGTTTTTTCAAATGTTTACATATATACGCTTCTGATACAGATAAAAAAGTTAATTCGAGTGGGGCTTCTATATTAGATGATTGGTTTACCAAAATTAATTTTGTTCTCATGCAAGATATTAAATGTACGTTCTGTGTTTTGGGATCGTTATTGTTTTTAGGTGTATTTTTGTATTAGATATTTTTCTTGATCTACAGAGCTGTTGTGAATAAAAGTTCTATGAAATGTAAACATATAATCATAAAGTGGATGAAATGTTTAAAACCCCAACTAGGTTTGATCAAAATAATGGAAGGAACAATATTATTCTATAGAAGAATACACTGTAAATAATATATGTTAAAATTGTAGGTATAGACAATGAACAAAAACTATTATTGATAATTCTGCATTTCCGAATAATAGTGGTGAAAATGTGTTTATATGTAATCAATGTTCATAGCAGCATTGTAGATATTGCAAAATAATTTACGCAACTCTAAAAGTTCCCCTTTGCAGGAAAATTGTTGTCATTTTAATACTTAGTAATTATCTTGACAAATGCCCTCCTTACACTCTTCCATTTAACTCTAGTACAAATAAAAGTGTCTTGACTTCTTTGAACTAACAATATGCTATAGTTTCATTAGCATGGTCCCCATATAGTCCAAGAAGGAAGTGCTTGCTGCCAATTATTTATGCATTACAACCCAAAATACTTGGAATAGTGGACTAGTGTGTTAAATATATTCCAATTTGAAAGTATAACTACCAGAACAGTAACCACTTGTGTCTACTAATCAATAGTAATCCTTGAATTTGTGTTGTGTATTTGAATTTTACGTAGTGCGAATAGAGGATGTGGTTTATTAGTCTCAGATGATTATCGTATTTCAGAAATTGTTGCTAAATTTGTGCTAACAGCACCTTCTTTTATTCTTCAGTAATTTTTTGATATGGTCAATTGTTAAATATTGAAATTTTCTTATTATATTAAAAAGGATGTTGGTTTGATATAGTTAAAGATAGGATGTAAAAATATGTCTTATAGTCGAGAGATTCTAGATATATATATTGAAAATTTACTACGAAGAGTTTTTTTTTAATATTGCAGATAAAACCTGGATTAATTCTCCGAAACCTGTACAGATTTAATCTAAAAAAAATCTCTTGAAAACTTTTCAGAATTAAATTTAATAAAATGCCCTAGAAAACAGTGTTTTACTTCACAAACATACAGATTATCAGCACATGTGAGCGACAGCTAACAAATAAATAATCAAAAGAAAACAAAGTATTGATCAAAATTATCTAAATCTATCATTCAAGACAAATTTGTTTTTATTGGATAATAAGAAATAACAAATTCAATTACCAAAAAATGTTCCTCATAGAATTCAAGAAGGTCTTTTTTATTTCTCTTTTTAAAAATTGATAGCACATTCTCCAGATAAGGAATCTGAAATTCAAACTAATTTTTCTTATCAATTAGGAGTTTTCTGGATACCAAATAAAAACAATCAATAAAATATATACATATACCTTCATTCAGTAAATATTCTGTCAAAGATCGTATCTTTTTTCCAACATTAAATAGCATAATTTTTGCATGTTACTGACTATTTGCTGAATGAAGGTATTTATATTCATTTTATTGATTGTTTTTATTTAGCACCTAAAAAACTCCCATCTAATGAGAAAAATGAATTAGAATTTCAGATTCCTTTCTGGACAATGTGTTATTTTTTAAAAGGGAAATTAAAAAGACCTTTTTGAAACTCTATGTGGAACATTTTTTGGTAATTGAATTTGTTATTCGTTAATATCCAATCGAAATCAATTTAAATTTGTCTTGGGTGATGGATTTAGATAATTTTGGTCAATACTTTATGTTTTCTGTTGATTCTTTATTTGTTATCTGTCACTCACATGTGTTGATAATCTATATATCTATAAAGTGAAACAGTGTTTTCTAGGGCGTTTTATTATATTTAATTCTAAAAAGTTCTGAAGAGATTTTTTTAGATTAAATTTGTAAAGGTTTCGTGGAAATAAACCAGCTATTTTTTGTAAGAAATTTTGGGATTATCTTACTGCCAGTTTTGCTAGCTCATTTATTGTTATCCAGGGTGCACGTGTGTCTAAAAAGGTATACGATAAATAAATTAAAATTGTTATAGGAAATACATCGACCTAAGGTGTCTCATACATTAATACTTAACAGAATATTCCTAACCTAATATCACTTGAATTAAAAATTAAATCTATGTAAAACCTTTTAGAATAAAATGGTGAAAAGCACTGACGTGCTTATCGGAAGCTTTCCTGTGAGTATGGCTTGTAGCCATCTAGATACCTGAGCTCTTAGATTTTGTCGGTTTCTTTATACATGTATTTGAAGATTTCAAACTTCCATTTTTAAAAATTTGAGAGTTCAAAAAATTTTCATAATTTATTTTCAGTACATTCTGTGACCCCCCCACACATTTGAACACTATATGATCGAAACGCGTATCACATTATTATGAATAAAATGTGAAAATTTGATGAAATATATTGTTTTATGCTCTAGTATAAAAAAATCAGTGAATATCGTTCGGTAACGCAAGCCATTCATTGTGAAGATCACAATTTTTGTTTGTAAAATGCAATATCTCTGTAAGTTTTATTTTGACTCTTCAAAATGGTGCGAAATTCAACATGACACCTCGTTTTATATAACCCTATATGCAACAGTACAAAATACATCTACACAAAAAGCAGAATACTTTCTGTAAGTTTGAAAGTCGCATTTTTTTGTATTAACCATCCAGACTTTTTACAGTTTGCATCTAAATTTCTCAAACAGCTTTATGTTATGTTGAAACAGATGACTGTTTTTGTTATTCCATATCATCGAGTTTACAAAAATAATCTCTTATTTTAAGCGCTCTCTGTTTCAAATCACAAGAAGGATGGTATTACCAACTGTAAAGGTGCGAAACACCAGTTTCATGTTTCAGGAAACAATGAGAGCAGTGTCTGCCACGGTAACGTGAAGTGAACGATAAGAAATGTTCCCCCTTGCGATTATTTTTAGCCACGGCGGGAATAAGAAATGTTGCAGACTGTAGACGGCCGGCTGCATCGAAAATTGAACTGCAAAACCGTTAAATTAGTACTACGTCTCTTCGGCCAATTTTAACGCGGAAAATAGTTGAAAAATTTCCCGTCGCATGAGTTGAAAGACCTATGATAAAAAATGCCGCGTTGCTCAGAGTCACCGCAAAAACAGCTTGTCATTGATTGGGCAATTGAACGAGCGGAAACCGATCCAAATAAACAAAACGGAAGGTTGTGTGTAGTTATTTGAGTGAAAATGATATCTGAAATGGCGATTGTCAATAAACTTTTATCTCTATTATCGCTAACTGGCCTTAACAACTTCCGCGCCTTGTTCGAAGAAAATAATGAAGGATTGTGCAGAAATATGAAGTTTCTGCTTTGTATGGAACTAATTTGTGTATAGGCCTAAGATAACAACACATTAGATGTTTTCCAACACTCGTTACAAGAACGAAATGCAAATATATGAAGTTTGTTTTGGGTAAATGTCTCACTATTAATATAACAATAGCTCGAGTTTAACCGGGCGGCTACAATTTGCCAAATGGTCAGAAAATGGAGGTTACGGAAAAAAATGAAATGTACAAGTACCTGGGAGTAATAGAGAACCGACGGATAGACCATCGGGTGATCAAAGAACTGCCCAAGTAGTTTACAAACAGGATAAGATAAAAATTACGAACCAACCTAAACAGCCATATGGTTAAGGCTCTTAAGCAGTACTTTGGATACTCATTCGGTATAGTCAACTGGACCAAAACGGATGTAGAACACCTGAAACGAAGAGCCAGAACACTTTATACGAGGATATACAAGCATCGTCCACGCAGTGACGTTTCTGTGTCCTTTGTGTTATTTTAAGCGGCAAGCAGATACATCCACATTACACCCTGTAATAGGTGAGGTAGACTATGCATCACCACTTAGTCTTAGACGTCTAGAAGCTTTAGGACACTATAAAACAGATCAAGAAAAAAATGATCAACTGGATGGAAAAGCCTCTCCCTGAACTGCATCTTAAATATTACGTCGATAATATTGTGTCGAACTACTGATTGACATCATGACAGGTCTTCCAGGAAAATCAGAAAGTTTTTTTTTTGGCTATTCAAGATCTGGACGTCTCAACTAGAAATTACCAAAATCATATAGTGCAGGACCCTTCTTTGAGAGATAATAAATGCAGATACGGATGTCAGACATAAGAAACAAGAGGATGCCAGGCATTTGCGGTAGTTGAGTACAAGGAACGGCAGGATTCAGTAGGGAAAATTAAGAACTGGCTACCATTTCACTGTTGGGTCAAAAATTAACAGTGCTGTGACCTAAAGTGGCGCAAGATCGCACTAACAAAGCCTACCCAGAACACAACTGAACTCCTAACTCGTACAAGCTGAAAAAGCTTCTGAGGGATCTTCACAGAAGGTCTAGGAGTATCAGGATAATAATAATAAGTACAACCCAGAAGCAATGCTTGAGAATTATGAGGACAAACTTTGCCAGGATCAATGAACTAATAATAACAGACTTAATATAGTATTGGTTAATATGTTTTCTAGGCAGACATTGTTAAATGTGATATAAAACAACAATAACTTGAAAGAGAAATACGACGAAAAGATAGCCAAGTACAGAGACTTGGAAGTTCAAATTAGGAACACATTAAGATGAAAAAGTTTCAAAGTGTACTACTAGTCATCGACCACGAGAGTGGTTGACGTTTCGCAGCGTTTGGAAGTTGAATTCCACGTCATCTTAGGACCTAAAATCGAATATCTAAGATACTTAATATTTTAGATGAACACATCTCTAAGTTTTATATTATAGAAGTTTCATGTTCAAAGATCTCTTGGAACGTTCTTGCTTCAGTTTTTTGAGACTGCCATAAAGTAATAATCATTGATTATCTTGATAATGGCGCAATAATAACAGGGAACTATTCGACGTTATTGAGTACTCTACGAGTAATAACAATGGAAAAAAGGCGGAAAGTTGAAATGTGGAATGATGACACATTTTGATTTTCAAATTTTGTTCCTTTCTATAGTAGACTAAGAATTTTTCAATGCATACATGTAGGTTTTATACATTTTGGTATGTCGTTTCTGGGAAGCTGGAACAACTATATTTATTTTACTCAAAAAGACTCGGTTCATGTGTTAAACAGTTAAAGAATATTTAGAAATGAAATAGAGGTAACCGCAAAGTCCATCCATTTTATTGATATTTACCTGTGGTGGAAAATTTAGCACTTACGAGGTCAAAGATAGATCATTCTCGAATTTAATACACAATAAACATAAGCAAAGCACTCTTCGATTAGAAAAAAGCGCCAGGTTAACATTTAATCATCGGATCGATCAATCTGCTGTTATCTTGTAATGGATATGAAGGAAAATTAGGTACAGTTAACGTGAGTAGTTGAAATATAAACAAGTAACAGTAACAGGTAGTTTGAGAATATTGTCATTCAAGAAGATTTAATGTTCGAAAGAAATATTTTTACGGTTATATTGGTAACCAAGCAATTCAAAAGCATAAGATTTAAATATTCTTAAAAAAATATTGTTAGAAATATAAACTATAAAAATTTACTGATGAAGTTAAAAGAATTCGATGGGAAAATAGGTTTCGAAACTCCATACATTTTTTCTTTAATATTAGTAGCGTTATTCATTTCCATTTAAAAATCACTAGTGGTTTAATAAACTTTATGTTATCCTGTCAATTGCATTTAAATCTTCAAGTGATCTGTGACAATATCAAAAATTCAATAGAGAATTTCTCGAACACATTTGTTTGTATGTTTAATAATAATGAATAGGCTAGTGTATGTAAATTTCAAATTATTTCTACAATAGGGATACTAATCGACATGGTATATTGTGGTGAGTTTGCTATCAGGACATACAAACAGATTAAAAATGGTTACTGAAGAGGACAAAAGCTTTATTAGTTTATTATAGCTCTATTGTTTGAGCTCGTTGACCACCTTGAAACGGCTTAGGAATACATTTTCTTCAAACTTGCCTATACTAAATCGATTGTTGAATTGTATAAAACACTACAAATATTACTTATACCATTATAATATTACTATAAGATCATTATCGATTCAAAATTCGAAAATAATAAACAGATGATCTAAACGATAGCACGCTGTTCCCTAAATAAAATTTTAAAAAGGGTTTATTTTTACTTGATGGAAGGCTTATTACAATATCTTAAATATCATACAGATTTATTCTGCTAATTTCACTACAAATTTTAGTTCTTTGAAAAAATTTTCTGAAATTAAATAAATGTCCTAGCAAACACAGTTTCAATTTAGTTTACATAGAATTAACACTCATTACACAGCACTAAAAGGAATAAAAAAATACAAAGAAAATAAAAATTATTTATTAATTAAAAATATTAAATTAATACTTGAAAAATACAAAATTTTGTTTCGTATCAATGTATTATGGAAACCAAATTACTTTTCACTCACAACATAACCTCAAGAATTTCTTAAAAAATAACTATCTTTAAAAAAGTTCCTTGAAGATGTTTTTTTTTGTATTTTTCAAGCATTTATTTAATATTTATAGTTGAAAATTTATGTATTCTTTGCACTCTTTTATTTCATTTGGTGCTATCTAACGAGTGTAAATTCTTTATGTCTACAAAATTGAAACTGCGTTCTAGGATATTTATTTGATCTAATTTTAAAAAGTTTTTGAGAAATTTTTTTTATAAAATTAAAATATGTAGTGAGGTTAACAGAATAAATCTGTATGATATTTAAGAAATTATATATTCAGGATTTGAATTGCTATCTCAATAATTTTGAAGTCTGATATTCAAACGTTCGAAATCGTAACAATTAATAATTTGTGAATATTTTGGGAATTTTAGGAAACGAAGATTCGAATTTGCATATCTTCGGACCAAATTTTGTTATAAAAGTAAAACGGGGCACCATTTAGATGCCACACTTTATTTTTTTTCATATTTTTTAAGTACAAATGATTCACAATGGTAGTAAGAACATTAACTATTTTTCACAATGAGTTTTAAGGAAAAAACTTAACATGAACACAATAGCTTCATTTCAAGTATTTTACATATCACAGAATAATACTGGTTTGCACATATTCACGAGGCTCAAGAATCAATTTTCAAAGAAGCTCATTCACAAATTGGACCCAATTTGATGGGGCGTTACTGTTAGCTCTTAAATATTCTGGTTACATTCAGAACTTCTGACCACTGAATTTGTTGTGCTTTCACGTTGTTCTTGTCTGAGGAAACCGCATATCATTAACTTAATTGTGCAAATTAGTGACTAGGTCAACCTGAAACCTGATATTTCATCAATAGGAAAGAAAGAAAAAACGTTTGCTTATTATATTGTGGATTTATGCTAAAATGACGAAATGTTGAGTTTTTTAATTGGAGGACCTCAAATATTTTTTTTACACATTAGAGCTCTACATTCTGATTTAAAAAAAATTCTTGAAAATATTCATGAAATTATTCATGTTGTGTAGAAATTAGCGACCTAAATTTAAATTTTCACTTATATAAAAGAAATCTCTTTCAAAACATTCTTCAAAGACATTGTGAAAAAGTGGATTAACAGAATTTAAATTCACGTGCTTTTCATCAAAACCTGAGTTGAAATGAAGTTCGATTAGTATCAGTTTTGAAGCCTTCAGTGGAATCAAAGAATTCACATTATCTGTTTTTAATTAACACTTGAATAGAAGTATCACTTTATTCTAAAGGAGAAACTGTGTACGTACTACTTGTATCATGTAATACAATTATTATCATAATAAATAAGCAAAACCACAAAGTCATAAATATTAAGTGTGTATTTATGTGGTTTTTGTTATCTGGTTTTCGATAAAAAATTGTAACACTATGTTTCTTTAGCTGTTATACAGGAGGATTCATGGAGGATAATCAAATATCCAGAGGTTGGTTGCCTGTTCACTAAAAATGTCTAATGTTTTATTCCATCGTGAAACATTCTGTATATAATTTAATATCGGTTAATCCTTGCTAAATTCTGAAATTATTGTTCCTTCATTTTAGAAATCATTTTTAGCTATTATCAATTTCAAAAATACCTTAATCTTGGTAATTATATGCTATAATGGAAGGGAAGAAGGTGAAAATGTTAATTAAAAATCTAGAAAAGCACTGACGTGAAGTCAGAAGCTTTTGCGCGCTTGTTTAACAGTTCATCTCCCCTGAAAATGTCAAATCTTTTCATTACTCCTTAAGTAGCTACATATGATGAATAAGTATTTAGGCCCCAAACCTACCCTGAAAGTGTCAAGCCTCTATCTCTTTCCGTTCGAAAGTTAGAGAGTTTAATGTATCTCTCAACGCTGCACCGTCCACAAAATTATTACTTTTTAAACTTTTGATCATACGATCCTCACAAAATTTGCATCAACATGCGCGTTATTATTGTACCACTAAGTACCAAATTTCAGATTGATTGGAATTGTAGTTTAGAAATATTACTGGTAAAAGTAAGATAGAGAATTTTCCAAAATTCAGTTATAAAAATGGTGTGTGCATGAGTGAAAAAACAAATTAATTATTATATATAGAATAAAATGATAAGAAAGGGGGATTTTTTACTTGTTCGAAGGTTTTTTCAATATCTTGAATATCAAACAGAATAATAGAGTTATACCTCGCTACAATTTCATAAAATTTTTTGAATTTAATTAAATGAATGTCTCAGAACAACTGATTTTTTTTTTAGTAGACATAGAGAATTAACAGTCATCATACGGTATCAAAAGAAGATAAAAGAATCCAAAGAAAATATGGAATATTGACCGAACTTATCAATAGTGGACAAAGTACTGTTACCAAATTACACTCTAAAAATGCCCAACATAAACTTAAGGAACTCTTTGAAACAACCGCCCTTTAGAAAGCTCTCTCAAAAAATTCTTCAAAAATATGGAATTTATTTAAATTTAAAAAGTTTTCAATGAATTATAAAAGTAAAATTGATTAATAATTATATTATAATTATAATAATTAATTAATAATTAAATTAACGAGGTATAACACAATTATTCTTTTTGATATTTTAGATCCTGTATTCTTGTTATTCTTTTGTACTAACCTGCATAAATAATTTTTAAAATTGTCAAGTTTTCAATTGTCTAAGAATGAAGTAATACTTCGAAATTGCAGTCACAAACATTTCTTACTAGCAAAACGTACTAATTTCTAAAAACTCGTTTTAACGATGAAAGTTCAATAAAATAATAAAAAGAATTTTTTTACTTGATAGAGGGCTTATCATAATATCTTAAATATCATTCAGATTTGTCCCGTTAACATCGCTACAAATTTTAATTTCATAAAAAAATTTTCTCAAAAACTTTTTAGAATTGAATAAATTAAATGTCTTAGAAAGCACAGTTTCAATTTAAAAGACATATAGAATTAACATTTAGCATAACACAGCACTAAAAGGAATAGTAGAATTCAAAGAAATATAAATTGTTAATTAAAAATATTAAATGAAGCACAACTCAAGAATTTCTTAGAAATAACTTTCTTCGAAAAACTCCAAAAACATGTAGCACATCTTCAAAAAAGCCATTTGGAATTACAACATCGATATCTCTTCTCAATTCTTGAGGTTATGTTGTGCATTTTTTTCATAATACATTGATATGAAATAAAATTTTGTATCCTTCAAATGTTTATTCAATATTTTTAATTAATAATTTATATTTCTTTGAATTCTTTTATTCTTTTAGGTAATGAGTGTTAATTCTTTGTCTTCTAAATTGAAACTGTGTTTTCTAAGACATTTATTTAATTTAATTCTAAAAAGTTTTTGAGAAAATTTTTTTAAAAAATTAAAATTTGCAGCAAGGTTAACAGAATAAATTTGTATTATATTCAAGATATGGAAAGTTCAAGTTTGTTGAAGCCGAAATTAAATATGCCATAATCTTATGGACACGTGAATCCCTGAAATGTGTTCAAGGAGTCCTATAATTATTGAAATACACTCAAGATTCACGGCCATATGTCGAAGATGTTAAAAGAAGTGATTTAGGAGATTGCAGATCTTGGCCTGAGTTACACATTCAACTGGAGAACTATTTTCAGGTAGTTTACTCCACAACATCTTGACTAGCAGCTGTCAAGACCAGGTGCTGGGGCACGCTTACCCCAGGTACCATTAATCCTCTGAATATTCCCCGGAAATCTGTGAAGTTTCTAGAAGCACCAAATCAGTTTTAAAACTTGCAACTTCTACACTATTATCAACTTCCATCGAATACATTATAAGCAGTAAAATACAAGAATTATTACTCAACTTCGTTCTGAAATTATTTCGTTATAACTGGTCTTTTTTTATTGATAACAGTCTGTATTCAGCGGATTCTTAGAATTGGGTTCGAGGTCAACATACTAAATTATCTGTCCGTTGGTCCGCTAATTTTTTTAAGGATACCAACACGACTAACATATTCTCTAATTTCAACATTCTTCCTGTCATGATATTTATTTAGAAACATTGCTGTCATTTTGCTAAAGTTGCAGTTCAATCTACGAAACTCGAAGTTTTAGGTGCGTGATTTATTTCTATATTAGATTCCTGTTTATCATTTCTTATAATGCACTCCTGCCCTTTCAAGAATATTTTAATCAATTTACGTAAACACCGATTATCAGAATCGATTAAAACGGTCGTATTTTCCGGAAATTTTTTGCCAGAATATTTGCGATGGTAGGTACTTTTTGCACTTATCATGCTTATTTTAATTTTGATTTATTAGTTCTTCTCAAGGATTTTCACAGGAGATTTAGGAGTATCAGTATAATAAAGGATGGACTATCTAGAGTTTTCATTTTGAAGTTGTGGTTATTTCCAGTTTGGCAACACTTCTGTTATTATTTAAATATTTTAATATTACCCTTCTACGTATTTAATTTCAAAAAATTATATTTAATAATTATAACTTCAGGAATTAAATTAAATTACGTCGTTTGATATAAGTGGTACTTATATGACATTAATTTAATTTAATTCCTGAAGTTATAATTATTAAATATATTTTTTTGAAATTAAATATGTAGAAGGGTAATATTAAAATATTTAAATAATTTGATATACCTTCTATCAAGTATAAACAAACCTCTATTTATTTTCTTTTATTCATAATATATAATTATTTGGTTTCCTTAACATTCTTTATACAGTTAGTCCTTGTGCTATAACAGAGACCGTTAAATTGCCTTTCAATCTTTTAGATCAATGGTAAACCACAGAATTATTTATTTGAGTTAACATTACACTCCATTTAAATTTTCAGTATTCAATTACCAGAAGATTTCTGAATTTGTTTTTTAGTAATGTTTTTACATATCTTGAGATTTTATAAAAAGTAACTTGGTTAGATATCCAATAATATTGAATATTCTAAGTAAGATAGTTTTATGATAATTCTTAAGATTATGTTAAACATTTTTGAAAGATATCTGTTTTCATAAGATTGATGAGCAGAAACAAGATTTTGTCTACTCAAAATATTTAATTTATAGGATTTTGGTTAATAATTTTTATTTATTGGATTTTGTTATATCATTTGGATGTCTTATAATGAGTGTTTATTTTATATGTCGTTTGATATAAGTGGTACTTATATGATATAAATTTAATTTAATTCCTGAAGTAATAATTATTAAATATAATTTTTTTAAATTAAATATGGAGAAGGGTAATATTAAAATATTTAAATAATTTTATATATCTTCTATCAAGTATACACCTCTATTTATTTTACTTCTGTCATTGTTGGTTTAACAGAAAGTTAGTTTTCGTTATTTATTGTACAAGACGATAAATTTGTACACAATCTTTGAGAGTGTCTTTTTTAATTACGCTAGAGAAGATTATGCGATTTTATCGTCGTGTGAATACAACATTTTTCTACAGCAAGATTTCAAATTCAGGTGAAAAATGAAATTTCAAAGGAATTTGTAATATTTGGCACAAAAATTGCAACTGTATTGCTGCGTTATTAGGGATATGAAGTGCTCTATAAAACAAATTTTACATTCTGGTTTTTGCGTAGTGTTCGGTATTTTTGCGTTTAGCGTACAAAGCGAATACATGTACGGAAAAGAATTAACACAAGAAGAAGAAAACCTGCCATCAGATGTAGAAGATGCATCGTTGGAAACAGAAAGTTTATTGTTGTCCCAAAAATCTAGGGTGATGTATGAGAAGGAATACCAGTCCTTTAAAAAGTGGAAAAGCATCAAGAATATCACATGGTAGCTGAGGAACGACGAAAACAAAGCCCCGTGTACAAGTTGTAGTGTTTCAAAAATAGATGTTTATAATAATGTTAATTGTAATATTACACTTGTTGATAATCCTTCGAATTAATGTGTTTGAATTTGTAAATTTAATTAAATAAAAAAAGTTAATCTACTCAAAAGAGGTGCTACAACAACATTTTAACATTAGGTATAGAAAAAAATATTACAGATAATAGCTGGATTAATTCTTCAGAACCTCTACAGATTTTAATCTAAATAAATCTCTTGAAAACATTTAGATTTAAAATTTAAACATGCCCTAGACAACACGGTATCACTTTATAGATCTATATATAGTCCACCTAGAAAGTATACGAAATTTATTATTTTTCATAATTTTAATATACTTATTTTTTGTGACTTTCTAAGACAAAAGTAATATATAAAATAGGTTGTGCAGATAATCGACTATGGCCAAAGTTGCATGGCAACACTATTGGTCAAATATTTTTATTGTAAACAGGTATACAATTTATGACATAATGTCGCAACTAGAAAAAAGAAAACAGGTAGAATATTTGTGTAGAAAAGGTTTTCGAAACGTTAATCAATCAGTGTAATTGACTGAACTGGTAAAAAGTGATGTCTGCATAGGAGACAATAAAGAGGATAAAAGGAAGAAGGGTACATATCAAGGAAACAAAAAAATCCCTATAATGACATCTTTAAAAAAAGAATGAAGAATAGAATTTTTTCAACGTTTTCAAGAATATAAGTTTCATAACGTCTATATCTGATGAAAATTGTTTCCAATTTGGTGGAAATCATTTGAAAAACATATCAAAACAACCTGTTACCGTACAAATTTCCAAATTTCCCACCAAAATAATGGTTTGGGAAGCAATATCTCAGCGTGGTGCTACGCGTCTCTCTGTAGTTGATGGTACCATTAATAGTGAAGAGTATTGTGACATTCAAAACGATTTTCTCCTTGAAACGGCGCATACCTTATATCCAGAGGGGTATCGTTTCAGCAGGATAATGCAAGATGCCATACTTCGGCCTATACTCGAGCTTGGATGCAAGAACACCAAGTGACAACCATTTCATAGCCAGCAGCTTCACCAGATCTTAGTCCCATTGAAAACATATGCGGACTAACGAAGATTGAAGTTGAACGAGCAGCGTAACGAAATAAAGATGATTTAATTCAGTCAGTTTTATAGTCCTGGAATATCATCACCGAAAATTGAGAAGATGATCTAGTTTGGGGTGTACCTCGACGTTTAGTCAAGTATTTACAGTTAAATGGAGGTTGTAAGAGAATAAGATGAATATTTTGTTATAATTTTCTAATTCAAGAATTAAAAATATATAAAATTTGAATATTAAAACAAATTGAAATGTTTATCTTCTACAATTTTAATTTAAAAAAAAAATTTTATTCAAAAAACTTTTAGAAATAAATTTATGTCTAACAAGCACCGCTTACATTTAATAGACGTATATAATCAAAACTCAATATATAATGTCAAATGGAATAAATAACCCAACAGATATACGAAAGTAATTAAAATTAATAAATAAATATTTAAAGGAGACAAAATTTTGTTTCTGGTCTTACCGTTAAGAACACCATTTGCATTTTAAAAACATAAACACACTTAAAGGACTTCTCAAAGAATATAATTTATTTGAAATATTTAATATATTTAAATATTCGAATAAATTATTTCAAAAATCTCTAAAAAAATGTACACTATATATTCACTATATCTGTTTATGTTTTTAAAATGCAAATGGTGTTCTTAACGGTAAGACCAGAAACAAAATTTTGTCTCCTTTAAATATTTATTTATTAATTTTAATTACTATATCTGTATATATAGTATATCTGTTGGGTTATTTATTCCATTTGACATTATATATTGAGTTTTGATTATATACGTCTATTAAATGTAAGCGGTGCTTGTTAGACATAAATTTATTTCTAAAAGTTTTTTGAATAAAATATTTTTTTGAAATTAAAATTGTAGAGGATAAACATATTTCAATTTGTTTTAATATTCAAATTTTGTTATATTTCTTCTATCAAGTAAAAGGCCTTTCTATTTTAAAAATATATACTAAATAATTACAATTGAACTTTGTTTTTTCCGGATAGTTTCTAGACGGACTGCATTATCATCACATGTTGTGAAAATTAACAAACAAAGAATCAAAGGAAATACAGTGAAATCTCCCATAACGGACACCCCTATTCAGCGGACACCTCTTTCAAACGTTCAACTTCACATTTAAAAAATATAATCAATTAACAAAAAATAACTAAATTAAATTCAGAGGTGGCTAACAGAATAAATATGTATGATATTGTCTATTGTTTCTGTTTTATCAGCATAAACCAATGACTTGACATAACCCCAAAGAAAGTAATCCAGTGGAGTTATGTCGCATGATCTTGGAGGCCAATTCATTGGAGCATTTTTCGAAATAATATTATCGGCAAATCTTTCTTTCAATAAATCAATTGTTACGGTAGCAGCATGAGGTGTAGCACCATCTTGTTGGAACCAAAACACTTCTGGGTCGATACCATTAAAATTTTGAAACAAATAATCATTGATCATCGATCTGTAACGAGCACCATACAATGTAACATTAGCTCCAGCATCGTTTTTAAAGAAATATGGACCGATGATGCCTCCAGCGTGTAAAGCACACCATACAGTGCATTTTTCAGGATGTAATGGAACCTGCAGAATTTCTTGAGGATTGTTTTCACTTCATATACGGCAATTTTGCTTGTTCACGTAGTCGTTCCTCCAGAAATGAGCTTCATTCATCACTAAACACAATTTTACGATAAAAAAGTGGATGAACTTCAAGTTGTTCTAGGGCTCGACCAGCAAACAAATGACGCTTATTATGGCCAAGTGGCTTTAGTTCTTGAACCAGTTGGATCTTGTATGGGTGTAGACCAAGATCTTTTCGCAAAATTTTCCATGTGGTGGATGCACAGAGTACAACATGTTGTGAACGTCGACGAATAGGCAAATCTGGATCATCATTAACATTATGTCTTACAGCAGCGATATTTTCTTCTGTACGTACAGTTCTTTGTCTTGTTGTTGTTGCATCGAGTAGAGAAAATGTTGTCCGAAATATATCGATAATTCGACGAATATGCTGCTCTGATGAACGATTATGTAAACCATAAATTTCACGAAGTGCTCTATAAGTTTGGCGAACAGAACACTGATTTCGAAAATAAATTTCAACAATTTGTAAACGTTGTTGCGCCATGAGTCTTTCCATGATAATTTGTCAATGCTTACTGAACAGAAATGTCAAAACAACAAATGTCAAATCAGTTATCCCTAACGAAAGTTCTATCACTCTAAAAAAACACCCGATATAATAATTATATAAGAAAAAAACCTCCTTTCAATATTTCATCTTTCCTCAAATGAAAAAAGTTTAAGGGGTACATTTTCTAGAGAAGAAAAGGTGATAGCAGCTGTGAAGGCCTGATTTGCAGAGAATATAATTCGTTTTTGACAAATCTAGAAGTCTTTCAGGCTCGTTGTAATAAATATGTCCAATTTAGTCGTGAGTGTGTTGAAAAATAAAATATTTTGATATTCAACTTTTGTTTACTTCTGTAGTAGACTTGGAATATTTCAATACATCCTCGTATTATGAATGTACTTGTTACAGTGCCACTTAGCACTTTTTTAACTAAATCTTCATTATAGTGAAGCCATTTACACTCTCGTAACGAGAAATAAAATGCACTCTGTGAACACCAATTTACAAGTTCAACAAGTATGAGATCATCTGTTTTTTATTGACAAATGCACCCAACCCAGAAGCCAATTTTCACCTAATCAAACGGCAGTTTCGTCTGCTTTATAGCTAAATTAAACACATCTCTGAAAAGGCCAGGGTGCGTCATCTGATCCACTGTTGCATTCGAAACGAGACTCTGACGTCTGTTTCATCCACACCGGAAGCTGACACCGCTTCGGCTGGGGCTTTTTACTGTTTCCTGCACTTTTTTACTCTTTGTTCGGAGCCTGAATATTGTTACGTTTCGACGCTTCCCATTAGTTACAATACGAATTAATTCAGAACACATGATACATACAAGATAATTAAAAAACTAACACAGCGTCCGTTTTAGGATTTAAAGGATTAATAAATTTAAGGTGAGTTGGTAGGATTTAAAATGATTTTACGTTGGGTAAAATGTTCGATTACGAGGAGATTTATTGGTAGTTCATTATTAAAATAATTCATTAACAAATTTCAGTCTATTGCTAAGGTAAGGAGGTAATTTATGATGTTTCATCTTATAATTAAATCAATTGTTCTATATCCTATATTTGCTTCACATTTAACATACCTAATACCTTTAACATAATTTTAATAGGCATATATACTAACTGACAAAGAAACTGTAACACCCAGAAGGAGCTGTTTAAATTTAAAATTTTTTTTTGTAAAACATAGATAGTATAGCAAGGAGTAAATGATTGCAATTTGAAGAAAAAACATGAGGGGTTTACAATTTTTTTAAATAAATTTGTTAATAATGTGTTTGTCCACCGCGATTATCTATACACTCCCCAACACGTCTTGGCATTGATGCAATAAGATGGTCTATTTCTTCTTGAGGGATACTATCCCAAGCTACCTGTAGTTCATGTCTCAGAGCCGCAAAAGTCCGTGGGGCTGGGGTAAATTTCCAAGCCTTCTACCCATGATGTCCCAAACATGCTCTATGGGCAAAAGATCGGGGGATCTGAGCAGCCATGGCAAAATATTCACATGGGTCGCTTCAAAAAAGTTTAAACTAACTCTGGCAACATGAGGTCAAGCATTATTATTGCTGAAATATTGGATTCTCGAGCCGGTTAAGGTAAGGGAGAACATATGGCTCCACTATTTCTTGAAGGTAACGCAGCGCTGTCATGTTACCTTGAATAAAGACTAAAGGTGACCTACTTGAATGTGCAATAGTACCCCATACCATAACGCCTACTGTCCGGTGTACATGACGTTCAATATCAAACTGAAATTCACGTCTTTCTCCCCGACGTCGTCTAACCCTTCTTCGGCCATCATGTGCACCCAAGGAGAATCGAGATTCATCAGAAAAGACGACCCCATGCCATTCCACATTCCAATGTTGACGTTCTCTGCACCACTGTAATCCTTGCCGGCGATGCTCAACCGTCAGAGGTAACACAAGATGGGGTCGATAATGCTGCAGTCCAAAAGACCTTATCCGGTGGTAAACCGTTCGGAAAGTTACAGGATGGCCTTGTTCTCCTTACCACTCATCAGCCAAAGATCGACTTTTCGCAAATCGGTCTCTAATAGCCATAAGTCTTAGACGTCGATCTTGAACTTCATTTGTGCCCCTTCGACGTCCGGTGCCTACTCTTCTTCGATTTTGGGCATTTTCAAACCACGCTCGACAACATCTCATAACATTAGTTGGATTTCTGTTCGTATAGTTAGCGATTTCTCGAAATGACAACACCGCCTCCCGTAGACCAATAATTCGACCTCTTTCAAATTCACTTAGCTGGCGATAAATTCCGCGTACACATGCTCTAGCCATTTTAACCACAACTAAACATCGACTTTGGATCTCCTCGCTGGATTGTTGTAAAATTTAAAAAAATTGCAAAAAATGACTACATATTTAAGCAACAAAAAATGTTTACATGAAAAGACCTTCACGATTTTTTTCTCCAAATTTTAATCATTTACTCCTTGCTATACTATCTATGTTTTACCAAAAAAAAACTTCAATTTAAACAGCTTCTTCTGGGTGTTGCAGTTTCTTTGTCAGTTAGTATACCTAATACATCTGAACATAATCCTCATTGCTCTATTCTGCAATACCTGAAACTTACTACAATAGTTTGAGGTAAGTTAAACAAAAGGGTGGAACAGTACTCAAAATAGGGTTGTATAATTGACCTACATATTATTTTACGAGAATACATAGTGAGGAATCTACCTATTCTTCCTAGGAATTTTTTGTTCTAGAAATCTCATGTATAATATAGTCTGTCTAGAAAGTATCCGGAATTAATTATTCTTCATATTTTAATATACTTCTTCTTTGTAACATTCTAAGACAAAAGTAATGTATAAAATAGGTTATGCAGATAGTCGGCTATGGCCAAAGTTGCATGGCAACAAATTGTCAATTATTGTTGATTCTCAACAGGTATACAATTTATGAAATAATGTCGCAACTAGGAAAAAGAAAACAGATGAATATTTGTATAGAAAAGGATTTCGAATCGTCAAAAAGTTTGAATGAATTTGTTGTAAGGTAATATTAAATTTTCTGTTTGATTTTTAAGTTTTTGTATGACTAGCTTTTGTGGGTGCTATGTCGTGTCATCTGCTTATTAGCTATAGATTTGGATTGGAGTCTCGAGACAACTTTTTAATATTCGATTTTTACGAGCCATTGAAAATTCTCAAAAAACACTAGATATAACGAATGCTTTTACATCGGCAAGCTTTTAATATTTGCCAGAATTTTCATCTGAAACCGCAATATTATCCTACAGGAAGTTTGGTTTTTTGTCTTATCAAAATTCAAACTAAATCTTCGGCGTTCGTTCAAGTCAATGAATTGGGAATTTATCATTCCATTTCTTATGAAATATCGTTTTCCCATGTGTCACATTGAGCCGGTTTCCATAATAACGTTATGTCGATAATTGGCCTGTAGAATCTCGAAGAAGCTTTCTTCCAATCTGGGACATTTTAAGTAGAACTGCCTCTGTAAGAGGGTTCATTAGGTAACACTTTCTCCGAAAATTCGGTTGATCAACATCAACAGAGTGCGAAGGAAATCGGCGAACCGAAGATTGACAAAATCGGGCGTTTTGTTCAGGTTTACTTTTTCTCCATTTTTTCGGTTGAACGAGCAAAATTTTCGATATGAAAGAAGGATAAATGGTTTATTTCATTTATTCAATAAAATAACTATTGAATGAACTACAATTGTTTCACCAAAAATGGCTTCGGCATATTCACATTTTGAACGAACTATAAAAATAACAACTTCACATCTTATACAGGATGTCACAGAAGTCGACGAAATTGCATTTTTTATTATTCGCGAAAATGCACACCCTGTGATGATTTTTGAACTCCTGTTATTAGGGATTCTAAAATGGTATAACACTTACTTCATTATTCTTTAGATCGGTCAAAAAAACGGTCTTTCTTAAAGAAACACAGTTTCGAACAATTTCGTCGAACTTTCTAAAAATGATTCTAGTGCATCCAATACTTTAAGAATCTGGTTTGAATGAGATGGGGTGTGTCCTTCCTTTAAGTGTGAATGAGACAGATAGTGACTCCACTATTTGGTATTAGCACACGTAAACGCAATACAGATCAGTACGCTACGCCCCTTGGTCTACTGCGCATCTTTCCGTATTTGATCGTGTTGTTTGTGTACTTACGACTTTTGGCTTCGTTTATTAGATATGTTTGTGATTTGGATAGTTTTCATCTCTTTACGACGAACTTTGATTTTACCTGGACTAACCTGTGATAATGTATTGCCATCATGTCTGCGTAAATCACACAGGAATATGCCACCATACACACCTCATTTATGGGGAATGCAGATGTAACGCTAGTGCAGCTTCGAGAATGTATCGCGAGAAATACCCTGGTGCTGATCGTTATCCAGATCATCGAGTTTTTACGAATTTGCACTGTCTACTCTTCACAGCGGGCTGACTCCCAAACGAAGTGCATGGTGAAAGAAGAATTTCCTTACCTTACAACGATATTGTGCTTCAAGCAGTTGAGGAAGATAGAAGTACTTCGCTATGTGAAATTCAGCGAAGCACAGGGTGCCCAAAAGTACAGCTCACCGACCATTGAAAAAACATAAGCTCCACCCATATCATGTACAGCGAGTACAAGCTCTGTTACCTCGGGATTCTGAACCTCTGAACTCTGAACAAAAGAACCGTGAAGACCCACAATTCTTAGAAAAAATTTTGCGGTCGGATGAATCAACATTTGAAAAAGATGGTTACATGAACCTACCCAATTTACACGAGTGGCACGAAGAAAATCCGAATTTAACGAGATAAGATAGATCTCAATGTCGTTTTAAAGTGAACATGTGGACTGGAATTTTGAACGGAAGAGTGATAGGACCTTTTGAGTTGCCAGAGTTTTAAATGCGGAGATTCATTTAGATTTTTTACGAAATCAGTTGCCAAATTTATTTGAAGACTTGCTACTTAGTATTTTCAGAGAAATATGGTTTCAGCAAGATGGTTGCCCAGTGCACTATGCCCTCTCAGTTACAGAATATCTAAATGAAGAATATCCGGGCAGATGGGTTGGGCGATGTGGTACAATCTCGTGGCCAGCCTGTTCACCTGATTTGAATCCCTTAGATTTTTTTTCTGGGGAGCAGTGAAGGAAAAAATTCATTCGAAACAAATTGAAAATGTAGCTGAGCTTCGGGGGAGAATTATGGAAGCAATGCAATTCGTCACTGACGGAAGATTCGTCCTTCTGATATCCCGATCTTTTTTAAGATGTTGTGCATGTATTGCGACAGAAGGAGGACAGTTTGAACATCTTTTGTGAATTTATTAAATCTTATCATAAAACGAAACTGAATTTCTTCAAGAAAAACCTTGTTTTGTCCAATCTGATGAAGAATGTAGTTAGTGTTATAGCATTTAAGAATCCTTATTAAATGTGCTTACTTTTGAAGTAACTTGCCATACTGATGTAGTACAGGTGATAGAAACACTATTCGGAATAGCATAGGAAAAATAAAATTTGAAAAAGGTATAAAATTGTAGCAACAGCAGTTCAAAAATCATTATTGGGTGTGCATTTTATTGAACAAAAGAAAATGCAATACAATTTGAAAAATACAGGACTTTGATTTTCTTTCATATTTTTCTGATGACTATTATGACTTAATCTGTTACCTGATTCAGGCTTGACGTCGACTTCTGGGACAACCTGTACAGGAATGGTAAAAACAGTCAGAAAATACCTGAGTCCATGCAAATAGAAGTGAAATAAACTGCTCGTCAAAAGTTGAGTATGTGGATATTTCTCGTAACATTTTAATATTTTTCTTCAATTACATAAAAGATCATGGAAACGTTTTCTGATTCATTGTGGTGAAAGTTCTTACTAGTTTAATCCTTTTTTGTCCACGTGTGTCAGAAATGCACATATTAATGATAAGTTTTACCTGAGGACGATGCCAATATAGTGCTTCGAACATAAGTGCAAATGGCCAAATTGTGATAACACGTTTACTGCCACGCTGCTTTGCCACTGGAAATGTTCGTCAAAGACTCAAAAGTGGTAGACCACGTGCTACAATGCCAGTAGAAGAACTCTTTCGGCGAGAAAGCAGCCTCTTAGCACTTCCAGAATGGTAATTTAACGTCTTCGGGATGCCACACGTACTTCACTTTCCCTAAGCATAGTATGAAAACGTCACCAGGAGGTCAATCTAACATCGAGACGCTTGTTCAGAAGAGTTTCCACTAACTCACGAACACAAACGTCAAAGATTTTACTGACCAGTCCAAATATGGATGTTTTTCTGATACTCGACTAGTATGGGTGTGAAGAAGTCCATTCTTACCAAGCAACCGTCGTTCTATTCAAAAAGTTTATCCTTTTCGAAGAGGTACAGTTATGGTGTGTAGTGGAGTTTTTTTCTAGAGCAGAACTGACTTATTAGTACTTCCAAGAACCTTGACTTCTCAGACATATTTGATGAAGTTATCAACATAATAGACCCACAATTTCCCGCATCTTTTGGTAAAAATGGATGATAATGCACTGCCACACAGATCCACTGTTAGAGAAATCTAGGGTATTCCTCATCTAGCGTTACTTCTAAGATCCAATCGAGCACACTTGAGATCGCTTGAGATCGATTACAAAGAACCCTTGATGTCCACAGACCACAGCCGGAAACGCTCCAACAGCTTTTGCCACACTTAAGCAACAAATTGAGCAGCAGGATATTCTCAATTACTTGGTGGAAAGCAAAGAAGATGCCAAATAGTTATTGATGCACGTGGTGGTCAAGTATGATTAGGACAACTTGAGAAGGCTGTTTTGTTTTTCGCAGATTTTAATTTCATTTATAAGAATTCCATACGTTTTTGTATGACTATTTGGAGTATAAATAAGTTCGTGAAGTTTTTTGTAAAAAATTGAAGCTTTATTGTGAAAAATTGGTTATACATTCAAAATTCAAATTATTGTCCGTCGCCAGACACCACTTTTTCCTATCTTTCTGGCAATTGACGAATCTCATCGCCAAAAATGGCCGGCTCTTTGAAGAAGGAACAATGTCTGGGCTGTACGACGGATTCCCATTTGAGATTTTTTAAGTACGTTTTAACGGGCGACGCAACATGTGGCCTTGTATAGTCATAAATTGTCAATAACTTTGTCGTGTCTGTCGGCATGATCTTCTCGCCATAAATATTCGGCTTGACAGTTGATGATGAGGCATCCATACGTTGCCCTATGTTTTGGATTATTGTAATGGAACCACTTTTCATCGCTAGCCACAATTCTATGCAAAAACGCCTTTCTTTTTTGTCGCTAAAGCAGTTTTTCATCCGTGAAAAAACGGCGTTCGACGTCTCTTGACTTCAGTTCATACAGCACCCAATTTCCTAACCCTTCAGATCATTCCAATTGCTTTTAAACGATGGCAAATGGCTGGATGGATCTCCATCGAGTCTTGCCACTAATTCTCCATCCTTAAACTTTGGTGCTGCTCTGGTGTCTTCCAAATCAAAGTTGTCATTTTTAAATCAGGCAAATCACTTCTGATACGCTCGTTCAGCTAGAGTATGGTCACCATAAATTTTCACTAAAATACGATTACTTTCGGCTGCCTTTTTCTTCATATTTAAGTAATGAAGTTAAACTTCCCGCAAAAACACATTATTCGGTACACAAGATGACAGTTTCTGAGCACACAGAAACTTTGTTGTTTACACCTCAGTGAAATGACAGATACTGAAAAGAAAGCCTTATATTGACACTTTAAAATGAAGTTGTTGCCAGATGAAGAAATTGAATAATAAACTAGTAGCGATATATGTTATCAAAGCCGCACGAACTTATTTTTACTCTTAATAAATCGCTCAATTTAAAGAAGTTCTTATTAATTCTGCCTTTCAAAAATGAAATTCTGACGTATTTGGGAAGAAAGTTGGGTTTACGCCTGTATAGAATTCAGGTGCACTTAACATTGACTATTATGAACGCAATGCTGATGCGCTAAGGCTACGATCGCCGTTATAGTGTTTTTATAATTTTTGAACGAACCTCGTATATAATTAATATAGTTTCTCGATAGTAATCGATGTAACACATATATTTAAATGCTTAATTGTTGCAATCTAACGCTTAAGCACCGGAAATTTCTGCGAGTACTACGAGTGGATCAGGCCTGGTTTTCGATTTAAAAATAGCCATCGGAATTAGTATGCGGAAGAAGTGGATGATTTTTCACGCTTTAGTCACCGCGGATGTTGACGGGGAATAGGCAGACGAAAAAATTATTTATTGTTCTTGCATGTATCATAACTTGGTCATGGTAAATTTGATCGCTGCGGAGCGTGCGTTCAAAATAAACTGTCAAAAGAAACGTTGAACCCGCAACACACCCAGGCTTGAAATTAATCCCTCGTCATTTTAAATAACGTACATCCTTTCTGGAAGACAAAAAATGACGAAGAAGTATTTGCCAACCGCTAAACACGTAGCTAATTCGATATATACGCTTTTTTGGAATGCGTCGGTTGCGATAACAGAACGAGATTCTTTCGAAATGTTGGTATACCATCATAAAGAAGAACATGGACTAATTTCGACCGATTTGAAAGAGGAACGTTGTTTATTAACCTTTTAAATAAGTTTAGTAGTTTTCGAAATAAATTTAGAATCGAAGAAAATCTTAAATCACAAGAGTTCATGGATTGAAGAAAAAATATTTACTTGGGGTAATAACTCTTTTTTTCCTCTAAGTAATACATCCTAGTGACGATTCATAACAGCAAAGGGAAGCATTACATGCTCATTATACATCCCTGCAATATTATATGCGATAATAAGTATAACTTAGAATAGAATGTGAGAAATATCAAGAATGATCTCTTGGTTAATGGCTACTAGATTATTTTAGGCCACCATTCAGAACGCCTTAACCTGACTCAGCAGAAGAAGAGACAAAAATATCAGTACCCTATGTGTAAGGCTTATCAGAGAAAATCCGCAGAAAGGCTCGGGAAATTCAGACAGCGTTCTAGAAAACACTCACAACTAAAGGACAAATGAAACGGCTCCCTGAAGTCAAAGTTATTAAACACAAAAATCACATCACCAAAAGAGAAACACCCAAATCGGCACATATCAGCACGTATCTGGGTCGATCATCATAACATCCAATGGAACCAAGCGAAGATCATCCACCGGGAACAACATTAGATAAATCGCAATTTCAAAGAGGTAATCTCTCAACATAATCCACACATCTACAGCCATACAAGCATAGAAAGAGTCCCACAAATATGGCGCCCTCTACTCGATCAAATGCAGAACGTGAAATTAACCTCTACCTGTGGTTATACCCCATTCTCCGTTCTCATCTACGAATATAAAGGGTTATCCATTTCGTGGATTTCACAGCCCTATTTCAATGACACCTGTCGAACGGAGCTGTGATCCGAAGCCTCATATGTATAGTTGAAAGTTAGCCATTTAACAATATGGATCGTTTATCTATTGCTGAACCTGTGAAAATTGTGATAACTCACTACAAAAACAATGATTCTGTAGTAAGTACTTTTCGTGCATCACGAGCAACGGTCAATATAATCGTCCATCTGAGCGTACAATTGGTAACACAGTGAAAAAATTCGAAGAGGCTGGATCTGTTACTGATGTCTTAAGACCCATACATTATCGAAATGCACACGAGACCTTAAATATTTCTACTGTAAGTGAAAGTGTAGAAGATGATCCAAATTTATCAATTCATCGGGGTCTCTCTTACGGCACGTTATGGCGTATTTTGCATCTGGATTTGCAGCTCCATCCTTATAAGGTTCAGTTGACACAAGAACTAAAGCCAGCTGACCATAGAACGCGTAGAACATACGCCGATTGGGTGCTTGAACGACAACGTTTGGATGACGATTTTTCGCATCGAATTTTCTTCAGCGACGAAGCACATTTTTCACTTGCAGGCTTGTAAACAAGCGAAACTGTCGCATCTGAGGCAGTGGAAATCCTCATGTAACCGCTGAGAGACCATTACATCCACAAAAAGCCACTGTATGGTGTTCAATTTCAACTAAGACTGACTTTTATCACAATGGCGCAACGTACTTTTTTCGGACGAGTCACGATTCAATTTACAAAGTGATAATCCATAAGAAAGGGTTTGAAGAGGTTCAGGCACACTAGAGAGACTCAATTTCGTCCGGAAAGTTGTGCCCTTTCAAGGAGGATCAATAATGTGCTGGGAGGTATAATGTTCGGTCGCCGTACCCCTCTTATTATCGTTGAACGAACAATGACTGGTGCCATCTACGTAGAAAACATCATTGAACCAATCATTGTTCCTCTGCGCAACGAATTTGGGGATAATTTCATTTATCAGGATGATAATGCCCCACCACACCGCACACGAAGGGTTGAAAACATTCTTCAAGAGAACAATATCCAGAGACTGAACTAGCCAGCAAACTCACCAGACATTAATCCAATTGAGCACGTATGGGATTACTTAGGGAGAGCAATATCCAATCGCCAAAACCCACCTTCAACTTTTAGGGAATTGAGTTTAGCCCTTCAGGAAGAATGGTACGATATGCCTGAAAATTTCATCAATTACTTAATTCGTTGGATGCCTAGACGTATTGGGCAGTTGATTGAAAGAAGAGGTGGTAATACGTACTATTGAATTTGGATTCAATTGTGGAATAACTATAATTAATCAAAAATAAATAAGAGGAAAATATTCATCTCATTTCCAGAACATAGATTGTTTATTTCTTGAGAAATCTAGGGGATTCAAGACTTTTGACGATGTGTGTATATTTAATAAATTTTTCTGGTTTCAGATTCAGTCCATAGAATGAATTGCATAAAGCGAACATAATTGATTTTATATCATATAACACGAATATACCCAATATATTGAAAACGAAAATGTTTAATGAGTACTGAATTGCTCAAAAGTGTATAAGGAAAAGTTTTGTGCCAGGACATACAAACATTCGAATTTAATGGTGATATATCCAAATCTAACCTGAAATTTTTTAGTCCTAGGTCTTTTTATCCAGAAATTAGAATTTTCACCTCCAGTTGTCCGTCTTGACAGTCGATCACCAGCAAGTGTAACATCAGTCTTTGTGTCGCTATTATACATCTAAATACCGAATTTCATATCGATCGGATCAGCAGTTTCCGAATTATTGGAAAAATAAGAAAAAGTTTCAAATGCGAATAACTGCACCACCATTGGACTGATTGTACTCATTAACGAACATAACCGAGAGATTTAGCCTCCAAATATCCTCTGCAAATTTCGAGGATCTAGCTTTTTCCGTTCGAAAGTACCGGATCGGATCGGATAGAATTACTTTTGACATAAGGTTCATAAGTGAGTCTAATCTAGTCGCTGAGAACGTTTTCGGTTCAAAACACGATAATTACAGCCATTTGGACAAAACGATAGCACGCTGTTCTATAGAACAAGCATGCAATAATAGTGGATATGCATTTTTAATGTCATTAAATGATAGATATATTTTCTGAATGTATAATTGATTACAATATTTAATTTATCTACATTTCCCATGTCAAACTCATAAATTCGTAATTATGAAATGCAACTTTACACAAACAACGAATTGTGTTTCTCCTTTTCTTCAACGACATCGAGGTTGGCTAAGCACATTTTTCAAGGGTACAAAGTTTTAATAAGAATTTCTTATTTGAATAACAATCTTAAATGGCACTTCCATTTGCAATAAAATGGACCATACTGTAATATTGTTCAATTTTCTGAATACACGTGGAATTAATTAACATATTGAAGGATTTGTTTTTGCACAATTCTCGTGTTATAAATTTTAATCTAGGATGGATCTAGCTTCGGGCCTTCGGTGGCAATAATGCGATGATATCACACGTAAAGTAGCTCAATTCTAACGATTAAGTTAACGCCTTAACAAATTTCTTCAAAGAAATGTATTTTAGATTACTTGAACTCTAACACATTATCTTAATGAATAAATTGGTGATGGTCACTATGATTCCGAATGATTTTCTAGCCCTGAAGTGTTCGTTTTGCTGCATTTTATCTGTTTTTGTTTTTATTTTCGATGTCGCTAAGAAATCTAATACAGGAGATAAATGATGATTAGTTTTGCAGACATTTTTCCCCCAAAAATGCATTCATTTCAAAAGATAACAAGTTATTTAAAATATTATCCATCACTGATTACTACTTTTCCCCACCTCTCAGTCAATTTCCGAATACTGTGTCGAAAAAACTTCTTGTCTTTTGAGGCGATCCAATTTTGAAGCCAATTTTTGATTTCGTCGATAGAAGTGAATTGGTGACCTGCCAAATCGTGTTGCATCCGTCGAAACAGCCAATAGTCAGAAGGAGCAATGTCTTGGGAATACGGCGGGTGCTATAAGATATCCCATTTGATCGTTTCTAAATATTTTTTGACAACTTTTGCGACATGAGGTCATGTAAATGAATAACTTTCTCATGCCTGTCCTTATATCCCGGCCATTTTGCTCGTAATGCACTGTTCAAACGAAGTAATTGCAGCTTGTACCGATGATCTGCAATGGAATCACCAGGTGTTTTGCAGCTCGTAATACACAACGCCCCCTTGGTCGCACCAGATACACGGTTTAACTTTCGAACCAAGAAGAGCGTAGTATTTTTTTTCTTGGGGTTGTCGTAGAAGATCCTCTCGTCGTTACCAGACAAACCCTTTTTTGCCTTGGAAGCAGCTGCTTACAAAACAATAATCGCCTTTCCAGACCTCTTGGTTTCAATTCATAAGAAACCTAATTGCCTTGCTTTTGAATCAGACCGATTTGGTGTTAGTTCGCAAACGCATATTAGCTGGTTGGTTAATGGCTAAGGAATATTGTGTTGAGGCCATCATCCAGGAAGGGTCCATTACTCCATAGAATATTTAAATTTATATACATTTTCTATGTTCAAGAATTAACCTCAGATGCTACCTCTGACCAGTAAGTCACACGTCAATATTTATAGTTTAAACTAGCTTTTTACCCGCGGCTTCGCCCGCAGTGGAGTCATTAAATAAGTAGATATGAAAGATAAAGGGTAAGGGTATAATAATAGTAAAACTTCATTACTGAAGTAGCTAAATTTGACGATTTTTTGACAAACAATTGTTTTATCTTTCGTAAAAAAATTTTTTTTTTTAAATATAAAGTACCCTATGTTACTTCTAATACCTTCAAGAGTATATGTACAAAGTTTCATGATGATCGGTTCAGTAGTTTTTGCGTGAAAGCGTAACAAACAAACTTACATTCGCATTTATAATATTATTAGTAGGGAAGTAGGGATTACTAGCTTTTTACCCGCGGCTTCGCCCGCAGTGGAGTCATTAAATAAGTATGAAAGATAAAGGGTAAGGGTATAATAATAGTAAAACTTCATTACTGAAGTAGCTAAATTTGACGATTTTTTGACAAACAATTGTTTTATCTTTCGTAAAAAAATTTTTTTTTTTTAAATATAAAGTACCCTATGTTACTTCTAATACCTTCAAGAGTATATGTACAAAGTTTCATGATGATCGGTTCAGTAGTTTTTGCGTGAAAGCGTAACAAACAAACTTACATTCGCATTTATAATATTAGTAGGGACTAGCTTTTTACCCGCGGCTTCGCCCGCAGTGGAGTCATTAAATAAGTATGAAAGATAAAGGGTAAGGGTATAATAATAGTAAAACTTCATTACTGAAGTAGCTAAATTTGACGATTTTTTGACAAACAATTGTTTTATCTTTCGTAAAAATTTTTTTTTTAAATATAAAGTACCCTATGTTACTTCTAATACCTTCAAGAGTATATGTACAAAGTTTCATGATGATCGGTTCAGTAGTTTTTGCGTGAAAGCGTAACAAACAAACTTACATTCGCATTTATAATATTAGTAGGGATTAGTAGGGATAGTAGGGATAGTAGGGATATTTAAGTATCGATTATAATAGGCTGACCTAAACTTCTATTGTTGTAAATAAATGTTGAAGAAGTGATTTTATGTATTAAATATTTTGGTATTGCAACAATTAGATATCGACAGGCAAAGAGCCTGTCCTAATACCTGTACCTAATATTGTATTTTAGTGAACGAAACAATTTCTAAATACGTAGAAATTGTTAAGACGGTTTCGCATATAGCTTTAAGGATCCTGGAGTCGAATATTTATATTCACAATTTCGAGGGAAATAACTAGAAGCAGATACTACCCATTTACTACGTTTTTTGTCGTAAACACCATTACGGCGTTACATGTATCCGGTGTTTTTTAAAGAGAGATAGAACTTTAAATTGGTTTAAAATACATTTAAATTGAGTTTGATGCCAATTTTTTTTTTATTTGAAAGATAATTTTATGACATTTAGGTTATGAAAATAATTTTCGGCATATGTCCACCACCACTAGTTCTGAGGAACCGCATACGACCAGACTAATTTTGGACAACTTTTTCGAGTAATTCAGCCCTTATTTCATCAATAACACGAGTTATGTTGGCTTCCAAAGCGTCTATTGTTTCTGGTTTGTCAGCATAAACCAATGACTTGACATAAATCCCAAGAAAATAATCCAATGGAATTATGTCCAATGACTTGACATAACCCCAAAGGAAATAATTCAGTGGAGTTATGTCGCATGATCTTGGAGGCCAATTATTTGGACCATTTCTCGAAATAAAGTTATCGCGAAATCTTTATTTCAATAAATCAATTGTTACGGTAGCAGCATGAGGTGTATGACCATCTTGTTGGAACCAAAACACTTCTGGGTCGATACCATTCAAATTTTGAAACAAATAATCATTGATCATCGATCTGTAACGAGCACCATTCACTGTAACATTAGCTTCAGCATCGTTTTTAAAGAAATATAGACAGATGATGCCTCCAGCGTGTAAAGCACACCTTACACTGCATTTTTCAGAATGCAATGAAACCTGCAGAACTTCTTGAGGATTGTTTTCACTCCTTATACGGCAATTTTGCTTCTTTACATAGACGTTCAACCATAAATGAGCTTCATCACTAAACATAATTTTACGATAAAAAAGTGGATCAACTTCAAGATGTTCTAGGGCCCAATCAGCAAACAAACGACGCTTATTATGGTCAAGTGGCTTTAGTTCTTGAACCAGTTGGATCTTGTATGGGTGTAGACTAAGATCTTTACGCAAAATTTTCCATGTGGTAGATGAACAGAGTCCAACTTGTTGTGAATAGACAAATCTAGATCATCATTAACACTATGACTTAAGTCAGGGATATATTCTTCTGTACGTACAGTTCTTTGTCTTGTTGTTGTTGTTGCATCGAGTAGAGAAAATGTTGTCCGAAATCTATCGATAGTTCGACGAATAAACTGCTCTGATGTACGATTATGTAAACCATAAATTTCACGAAGTGCTCTATATAAGTTTGGCGAATAGAACACCGATTTTAAAAATAAATTTCAACAATTTGTAAACGTTGTTGCGGTGTGAGTCTTTCCATGATAATTTGTCAATGCTTACTGAACGGAAATGTCAAAACAACATGGCTTCTACCTTCTGTCAAATCACAGTTATCCCTATCGAAAGTTCTATCACTCTAAAAAAAAAAACAACCGACACAAACACTGCTTGTTGGGTCACCTCTAACGTAAGTGTAAATTCATCTTGCGTTAGACTGGGATCTTCATCGAGCGATGTTCGAATTTTTTTGGTTGTCCCGAGCAATGCCTGTCTTCAACGCTGAAATCACCAATTCTGAAGCGCTGAAACCATACATTTGTCCACACCTTATCTTCATTTTATCTATACACTGTTTTTATAATAAGATTAGTATAGTATAACAAACCAATATCTTAAATCTTAACAACTCACTCACAGGCAATATGTCTTAGTGAGTTTGTGCGGTTTATTGAGACTATATTTCTGAATACGTATGGATTGTACTTTTTCAATAAACTATATATTATTATTATTCTATACATGAGTTGTCAGTCGGATCATTGTCACCGTAAACTTCCACAAGCATACGATGAGGTTCAACTGCACTTTTTGTCCAATCAAAACAAAAAATTAAAACTTCCCGAAAAAACTGTTCAGTTATTAAAAAGTTCGACATTCTCAACAGCGTAACAAAAAACGTTTTGTATGAAATTCAAAATAATTCAAACTGAATGTTATCGACAAATGTCTAATCTGTCTTAAACAGCGGCAATCAGCTATTACTAAAAAAATAATTAAAAAGATGTTTTTCCTAAAATATTTGAAAATTTTATGTTTTTAGGGCCATCTTTTAAAAACGGATCGTACCAATTTATACTACCAATAATTTTGTGATTGATATGTATATTATTGCTTCCCTCATATTCAAAACAAACATTTCATCAGTCATCAGTTTACAACTTATGCTAGAACCAGGGCATTATTGTTTAGTTATTCACAAGAACGAATACAAACCGAAGAAGGGAACCAAGAACAGTTCAAGGATTGCGCTTAAGTTTTGAAATATGGCAAACCTGACTTTATTATCGTAAAGTTTGACATTTTCATGGAACGTGTTGCCATACAGAGTGCTATATGTATTGTTTACAGATACTCGGAACATTTATCTTGGTTAAAAAATGGATTTTTTATGACTTTTTCTATAACTTTCGACCCGGGTTAACTTACAACAGTGTGCCGAAAAATTTTCTTCGGGCTTTGAACACCATCTCGAGTCATCGTTGCTGGTTTTACATCCAATGCAATCGTACTTTGCAACAGGACGAATTTTGAAAAGGAATTAGTATTCATAATTGCAAGATCAGAAACAAAACTTTGTCTCCTTCAAATATTTATTTATTAATTTTAATTGACAATTTATATTTGTTGGTTTATTTATTCCATTTGATATTGTATATTGAGTTTTGACTTTATACGTCTATTAAATATAAGCTGTGCTTATAAGACATTAATTTAATTCTAAAAAGTCTTTTGAATAAAAATTTTTTGGAATTAAAATTGTAGAAGACTGACAGATTAAATCTGTTTTGATATTCAAATTTTGTTAGATTGCTTCTATCAAGTAAAAAGCATATTCCTATTATTTTACAGCATCATAGGTTTTTATGTATCTTTTTTAAGAAGTAATTCACAGATTTAAAATTTTCAGGAGAATTTAATAAGCGCTTAAAAGCTTTTGACTTCATGTCAGTGAGTGTCACCATTTTTTTCATAATAAATTCTAAAAACTTGTTTTGATTATGATGAACCATCGAATGGTAACGACAGAAACACTTCAACATCAACTGTAGTAAATCACGGAATTAATTTAGATATCTTTTTAGTTAGAATATGATACTGTGTGTGGATGTCCACTTACATAAACGAAGATCTTTTCTCAGAATTCTATAATTTCATTATGATTCATGAAACTGAAGAGCCATTCCAATAAAACAGGCGCCTGCAAGATTACTGATTCATATTATTCTGCGGTCAATTTCGAATTCTTGTCTACAAGTGTAATAGTTTATTGGTTCTACCTATAAAGGAAAGATTGTGCTTATGGTCAGAGTTTCAATGTTTAAATAGCCACACCTTACTAAGAAATAGTTTTTCTGAGAAATATTTAAATGTTCAATTGTTATTCAAATTGGAAAATGTTATGGTTTGTGTAATATTCAAAAGTTTCCTGTTGTCGAATAATGTTGCGTTTTATACACAATTCAACAAAACTTAGGATATTGGATTCAGTTTATATACGAATTTTAATCAAATAATGAAGAACATATTTTGTTTGGTGATTTGTAAGAAATACTTACATCTAATTCTGAAAGACTAGTGGTTTCTGATTTATTAAATTGTCCGTTATTGCGCGCTTGATGTAGGAAACAACGTGATCTCGTTTTGCCCAAATATCTGGTGTTCTCTAGTTTTGTGCCGAAAATGGTCTAAGCTGGACTGACCCACTGCTGAAGAAACCTAAGCCAAAAGTAAGTCTGTCCAGCCAGTGCGTTCAGAAATACTCGTAACTTCTGAACGAAAAGAGCTAGAGACTTGAAACTTTCAGAGTAGATTATTCACATTCGAAACTTCTTTCTTATTTTCCGAATAGTTCCGTAACTACTGATTAATCTGAAATGGAGAACTAAGAAGAAGAGTAATAACGCGCATGTTCGTGCGAAATTTCGTGTTGACCGTATGACTAGAAGTTAGAAAAAAAATTGTAAGCGAATCAGCGTTGAGCTCTACCTTGAACACTAAAACTTTCGAACGGAGAGAGATAGAGACTTGAAACTTTAAGGGTAGGTTTGCGGCCTGAGTATCCCGGCTGAGTTCGTTTATTGGCCAAATCAGTTCAATGGTTTCGAAATAATTTCCATTTGGAATGGTATTTTTCGAATATTTTCGACAACAAATTCGATCAAGTTCAAATTTAGTACTTAGATGTGAATTAACGACACGATCATACATAAATTCATAAAGATAAATTACTAGAATTTTCTTAATTTTCAAATCTTTAAAAATGGACGTATGAAAACCTTCATATATATCTATAAAGAAACCGACAATGTTGCCAATATGTGGATACATATGGATGCTTTTTAACCATGTATTTTTTCATGAGATTTATTTTTCTCCACTGCAAAAAATTACGTTAATTTAACATTACGATGACAGAACACAGTATTATGTGCTTCCTATTATATTCAGCTCTTTTAAGAACTTACAGATTGGACAACAATATCAAAATGAAACCTCTTATTGGAAACCTTTTATAATATTCAAGAATTCCCCTATTATTGTCAAAATTCCTCTCGCTCCATCATCCCCTTTGCTCAGAATTTAGTATATAAGAACATCTCTTTGAATAATATAGTCCGTATTAATACTCATCTTATGAAATCATGGTATGACGAAAGAATTGTTGTGATTGAATAATCATTAGGGGAAATGGAAAATCTTTTCATTTTCAAATTAATGAATGTTATGATGATGATTCCTCAATCTAAGACTATTAGAAGCTCATTTTGAACGCCATACATTGAATTGGGAAGAACCGTACATATTTGGTGTACTTTTTTGCCACTGTAGTATTTATTGGAAAATCACGTCAGACACTAAAACCATTAAAATGCATATCAAATTTATGTGCTCTAATTTCGAAACAATAGAGATTATTCGATCATAGAAAACCAATAAACCATCATTGTGTAAATAATTACCTAACTCCCGGATTTCAACGAACATGCAATTCGAAATCAACGATCTCAATTGAGCATTTTCACCTTTATTCCCCTAATGAGAAAATGACGTATTCCGATGTTATTTCTTCGCATACAGCAGCTGCACTTCGGATCAAACAGTTAGAAATTGACCCACGACCTCAAAAAGACCATTACATTGTACCTTGGTGCATCTAATCTCGAAACACTTGAACTCAATTAAGCTGCAGCTTAAGTGCTCGAAACGTTCAACTTTATCCCCTCGTAATTTGATTCGTTTCTTCTGGGATCTGATGCGGATCTTACATGGGGAGTATGGAGTATTTTAAATTCGAGGCAGTACGTAGGGAACACGTGCTCCTGGTCTAGAATAGTTTGGAGTCTTGGGAAGAGAGACGGTTATATCAGGAGATTTGGCTGCTTTGACTGGGGGCATAGACCGATATTTGTCAGGATAGAACCCTATGTAGGTGTTAGATTCATCACTCCGTTCAATATTGATGATTTGGTGTCGAAAGAAATATTTAACGACGTATACGGATATGTTCTGTTACTCGTCTCGTTGTTTGATTTATAGGAATTTTCACTTGAAACTTGTGAGGTCTATATATCCACAATGAAAGAGGATATTCGATTCCTGTGAAACTCTGTTGATAGACGGGGTAGTTTTTATCTTTTTAACAAGATTCATTTGGTCTGTATCTAGGTATGTAGCGGAATATTTCAACGTTCCGTCCACCTAGTTCTTAAGACGTCTGATTAAGTTAATATAAATTATATATATTTTAGAAAACTCAGTCATTTCTTATTTCATTCCATTTCAAAAGTAAACTATCACAAAGTGACTGACTAAACAATATCCAAAAATAATAATTCACATTCGATAACGCATTTATTCAGGAATATTATCCATAAGAAAGATAAAAAATCCTCCATTTGTAGACTTGAAACCGAAAGCCTGTGATTTTCTCGAATACTGAAGGACTTTTATTGAACATAAAACATATTTTTCTGAACCGCTACAATGTCTTCTACCCATACGTCCCCCTTGAATACGTCAAACTCTGGATAACGACAGTAAATGTAATTTTTATTTTTGATATTAATTATTTCCTGATTGCATTAGACTAAAAGTAATAAGTAATAATAATAAGTAATGTATGATAGCCTTAAAAATATTTAAAAAAAAAAAGCTTTTTTAGTGAACTCAATTTAAAAATAGGAAATAATTTTTCAATATTCTTTTAACCTGACAATTTCCCTCTTTTTAATTGTAATAGTGTCTTTGTTCAACATTTTTTCTTACATTATGTAATCTACTTCGCCTGAGAATCGTGCTAACATGTTATGAAATAACAACTGAAGTGTTGCAGAAGAAGTAAGAAAAAATGTTAAACAGAAACACTTAACTGTTTAGAAATGTATTGTACACAATTTGAATATCTTATCAATTAAAATTCGTTCAGAAACTCAACCTCTTAATGCACTTCAACCTATCACTTCCAACAAGAGTTTTACTCCGGAACGAATATTATATTCGTAAATAAAAAACCTTCAAAATAATGTGTGACTGGACCTCTATTGCCATTAAAGATTTTGAGGTAGTTGCCACCCTGTTAGGGGGATGATCGTACACCCACGAATTTGAAATCAAAAGATGTCTCCTTGCAAATAAAAATTGACCGAAATATTCGGTTGAACTGTTTTATGTCGACCACCCGGTATAATATTGACATAGTATATCAAGTTTAATATTAATAATTTTGTAAATGTTTTTTAATTTTTTCTAGAATTCAGTTCAAAAATTTTCAACCTTATCCATCTTTAACTATCTGAAAAATAAAAAACTTATTATTGAAAAATTCGAATTATTCCGCCGATTAAAGAAGGCTTCACACAAATCAAATTATACATTCGTATTAATTTTTGCAAGAATGTACTCGTGACTTTAACATTCCAGAAATATGTTCCATTTCTCAGATTTAATTCATTTCAGGGAGTTTGCTTTCTCTTCATACAAACCTGTAATCAAAATTATTACTCGAGTTCCAAAACGAGATCACATTACTACACATGATTAAAATTCGAAACACTTGTGAACTTTCCCTAAACAATTAGCCTGGCGTCTTTTGAAACTTAAATGAAATTATCTCCGTGAAAAAGGGATCATATTCTATTCAAGCCACAGCTTTGTTATTATATCTGTCGGTATACAGGATGTTTCTTAAGTAGTTATGGAGTCTTTAAAGAATTCAACGAATAATTCTACGCAAAAATAAATTGAAGTAGTGAGACGTTTATAATTTATAATTATATATAATTTATAAGTTAACTTGTGCTGAGCCAAAAGGCCACATAGGAATAAAAAACAGAAAATTTTAAACAATAATATGGAAATGAAATTAAGATTTTTTTTCTGGACATTTCTACTATATATATATAATAATAATAATAATAATAATAAAGTTTATTTGGCTAAATAAACTGAATACATCGCTGAGGTATATAATGAAATTATAACCTGTACGCAATATTAAATTAATAATAATTCTAAAAATCCCCTATGAGAGAAACAATCAACAAAGAGAGAAACATCCAAGCGGTCAGATCCATCCACAGCGGGTCTCGGTGCTAAATCTTCAAAACAGGCAAGCGAATGTCCAATTTGTTATCAGCACTTTTAATTCAAATTACTTAACATCGGTTAATAAACGTCTCTTAGTTGAAATTTATTACATTCTTGATAAGAAGCCTTGTATTACTATTCATCCATACTTTTAGTTTTCTTTTGAATGTTTGAATATTTTTTATATTTTTTAAATCATTTGGAATTACGTTCAGAATTTTTGGCGCAAGATAGATATAGCATATATATATATATATATATATATATATATATATATATATATAGTAGAAATTTCCAGAAAAAAAATATTTTTTCAATGTTTAAAAAAAACCTTCTTCACTTTATGACGTAAAAGGTATATGTATATACAAATGTATAAATACAAAATATTATTTAACTATGACTGAGATTACTTTTGAGAGGTTTCTCTATTCTAAAATAAATAAATATTTGAGTAGTAATATTAGTTAGTTGAGAAATTAGAAACTATTTCAATAAAATAAAATTCAGAATTATTTCTCGAAAATGCTATGTACAATATATATTATAAAATATGTATATTAAAATTTTAAATCATTATTTGTATAATTATTATAAAATATTTTTCAATATCTAGGAAAAACGTTTTCATTTTATGGTATAGAACAAATGTATAAATGTAACACATATATGTATATACAGAAACATACATATATAGAATTCTTAAAATAGAAGATAGAAAAATTTTGAAAAAGGTACAAGGCATCGACGTGAAGTCTAGAGCTTTTGCGCGCTTGCTCATATCTTCTAGGGTCCTCATAAAATAATTTTTTTTGGTCTTTCACGACATTTTTCACTTACATGCGCCTTATTATTCTTCTAAGTGAAGAATTTCAAATCGATCGAATTTTTAGTTTCGAAAATATTGGAAACTCTCAACCGTGAATAACTCCGAAACTATTGAACCGAATTTGCCATTAACGAACTTAGCCGCGGTATTTACGCCCCTTAAAATATCAATTTTAAACATTACTAAGTTTCGCTTAAATCTTTGAAAATATCCTTGAAAATTATAACTCAAAATCCAATGTGTATTTGAATGTAAATGCTTGTTTTGTCGACATACAGGTCTTATTTTAATAACAACTTCTTCACGTTGCGAACGTTGCACAATTCCAATCTATTTTCTCACGGTCACGGTCATAACGTTGGATATTATAATTCCAAATTAATTTCATTATTTCATATTCAAGTCTTATTATCTCTGTTACTCACCAAGGTCTCTCAAGATTGGCTTAGAGAGAATAGTAGGAGAGTTTAAAAGTGCAATTTTGAATTTAATTATTGGACGTAAAACCATATTATAAATTGTTCACCAATATATATAATTGATGAATATAAATTGGAAATTACTTGGAAAGGTTTTTTAACTTTTAACAGACAATAACTGGATCAATTCTCTGAAACCTTCACAAATTTAATCTGAAAAATCTCATTAAAATGAAAAAAATGGAAACACTTGATAGACATTATAAGACATATTGTTTTATTCAATTTTTAAGACATTTTTTAGATTGAATTTGTAGAGGTTTCGGAGAATTTATCCAGTTATTGTCAGTGATATATAACATAATTAATGGATAAGCCTCAAACACCTGCTATTGGGGCATTAGTAGTTTAAAATAAAATACAAAAAAAATGTTTCCCATTTAGTACTTAAGATATGTCATTGTATTTAAAAAGAATATTTTTTTAACTCCTTCGCGTTTCTGTATTTATATGTTACAAATGAATTATATCTACTGGTTTTCGGTGTCATAAAATTTTTTTATTTTAATACCAATAATTATTATTGTTTATTTATTCAAATTAAAATTGAAAAACAGTTAGTTAGGTACGAACTCCTCAAAACATTTGAGATAAATTTTATTTATTTTATTTTATAAATAATAGATTCGCAATTAGATTGTTTGAGTGTGAACAAATTGAAATTCAACTCTAGAAAATATTCATGCTTACCAATAATAATTAATTATTCACTATTCGATAGGAGTTTTTCTAAAATAAAAATCAAGTTTTGAAAGTCTTCAAATGAATCAGATGAATTTAAGGAGCTCATATTTAATTTAGTATAATTTCATATTTAAATGGGCCGAAGATTGTGGAAAGAGATAAATTTGTAAATAAAGTTCTATGTTATTTGTGAAAAGTTAGATAATTTCAGAAAAAATATATTTTAAAAGTCATTTAGAATACCTTGGGTAGAAAATATTAAATTATATTATCACTGGAGAGTTTACATTTGATCTAGGTTAAAAATACCTAAAAATTACAATTTGGAGCCCAACATGGGACGGAAATTTTAACACGTGATTTTATATTCTTACATATTAAACAACAAGAAACATCCACCACAAATCACATTAGCTGTTTATACGATTTACTGCATATCTATTGGGACAGTCCATGAAGAATATTGTAAGACAAAAAAACCTTTGATATACAGAAACAGAAAGAAATATGAAAAAAAAATTTATTTTGTAAAAAAATTATATATCTTAGAAAGGTGCTTCATTTATTTTTGTATTTGGTTTTTGATTAGCCAAAAACTCTAAGGTGTCTCAGGATTATCAATTCTTTTTAGGAACCTTGTACAAGAAAAATTTCTTCATTCACTTTAACTGCGATAAAGAGTTTTTCATTGAAGGATTGGCAGGAATGGAAATTTGTCGTCCATTGAAACTTTCGAAATGATCTGAAAATAATGATGAAGGTCTAGAATTTTTAACACTTTTGATTAACATCGATACCTGCCGTATTATTTATAACCAGTGTACAGACATTTTATAACTCCTTTCATAATTTAAAAAACAAATTAAAATGTGACTCAATACTTGATAAAAGTAATTTATAGAACTTTAAATTCAGAATTATATCTTCCAACTTCTACAATATATATTGAAATTATATACAAAAAGTATAATATCAATTTTCTTATATTTGTATGTTGATATACATGCTTATATAGTTTTGTTAATACATTTGTATTAATACGTTTCATGTCATGAAGTAAAAAAGTTTTTGTATATTATTTCAATATATATTGTAGAAGTTGGAAGACAAAATTCTGAATCAACTGTAATCAACTACCAAATAGTCGGAAATATCTAAAGAGTGGTCTTTTTACGTCGACCAAAAATACACTATTCCCAGTGTGAACGCCGTATACAGTTGAAATTAAATAATAATAATCCAAATTTAACATCAAGTATAATTAATTCAACTTTCACTCATCAGAATAAAACGGTTTTGCAATTACGTTTAATGGATATACCAGTTTTTGAACATGTTATTTTATATGTTTGTATGGAAATGGATACCTTTCCCTCGGTCAACTTTTATACGAACTTAAACTCGGTAATATTCCAGTTTGATGTCGATAGATTGATTGAACATACTGCATTTTTCGTGCTTGTATCTGGACACCTATCATGTTGTCCAAATGTCTGTACTCTTTTACGAAAATCGTCTCAGACTAAGTATCTTGATTATATTTGATTAATTAAAAAATGATTCGTACTCAGTTCAATCTGTTCGTCCATTTATCAGCATAATAACTTTTGGAAGAGTTCAGCTGAAGACTTGACATTTGCACGGAAGATCAAGTTCGAATGGAAATATCAAATTCGTGAATAGATAAAATCCGCCTATTGGATCTAGTAATATTTCCATTTTAAAATGTCTGTTGTTTTTCTGAAAAAAATAATTATATTGATTCTTGTGATGAATTTGAATCTTTTATGACAAAAATTTAATTGGTAAGATTTTCATCTACCTGGTTAACCATTGTATCATGTAATGGTAAAAAAACAGCTAGAAGAGTAATTTGAAATTTTGATTTGCGCGCTTTCAAACACTAACTTTAGAACGGAAGAAAATAGGGAATTGAAACTTTCAGTATAGGTTAAGTTCGTTAATGGGTCAAATCGGTCTAATTGTTCCGAAGTTATCAGTATTTGAAACGTTTTATTATTTATTATTAACCCCTTCTAACGCCTTTCTGTATATGACTTGAACATCGCCCATTTGAGTCCGCACAAAAGCATCCTGCTTTCAGTACAGGTTTTGTATTATTCTGATGTCATTTGGATCCAAACCTTTCTCCGCAAGCATTCCACCAATTTCACGTGATTAACCGACAGACACGACAAAGTTATTGACAATGGACGTTACATGTTATGTGTCCCGTTAAAATTTACTTAAAAACTCCCAAATGGGAAGACTTTATAATAGATTTTAATTAATTAAAGATCTTTCCAGCTATTTTAAATAGCTTTCAACACAGCAACATTATATAAAAAGTAAATCTACCGGAATATGGGAGTACTGCGTTTCCTTCTATTTTTCAATATTTTTCCTTTTAGATTCTTATTCCCTCAACGTATATTTAAATTTTGCGACAGGATGGAACCACCTTCATTCACTTTCCATGGTTCGCAACCAATTATTATTCCGATATAACGTAGATTAACCGTATGACGGAGGAAACAGAGTTCCGTTCTAGTTAATTCTACACGAAACATCGGTTTTAACCCACTCCTTCCCCAGCATGTTGTTGGCCGATAGTGATAATCCAAGAAGAAATCAAACCTTGTTTTCAGGATGATTTATATGATGTGCGGGTGAAATAACTAGTAACTACTATTGTTCGATGATGACACAACTCTGCAATGATAATATTCCTTGTATTCGCTTATCATTTCTCAATAATTAACTGCATGATTTTTCGGTTTGTTACACTGGCCGACAAAAAAAATTCTTTTGGTTGTAACATAGGCTGAATAGCATATTTTGGTAGAATGGACGTATCCAAATCCGAAAATGAGAACCTCAAGTCCCACTAAAATTCCTGTAACTTTTTATCTGCCTTTATACGTGTTGTAGTTTATTTTATATAAAAGAGTGCGCATATTTTCATAAATTTCTTTCATTGTTACTGAATGGGCAACTGGTATAGAGGGTTTTAAATTTCCATTATGTAATAACACAGCTTTTAAACTGCATTTAGATGAATCTATAAATAAACGCCACTCATTGGGGGAATGCTCAATATCAGGTTCCTGCATTAAACTATCAATATCAGTACAAACACACAACGAATTTTCCATACTGTAAAATGCAAAAAACTGAGCATTCCTTTTTTTGAAATTCCATTACTTAAAACGGGAACCAAGAAGTTCTAACTGTTGCTTTGATAACCCTAATTCACGGACTAAATCATTTAACTCACTTTGAACAGTTTAATGTTGCTCGCCGGAACTGGTACCTGGTGTAAAATTAGGGTCGGTGCACTCTTCTTCGGAGCTGCCTGAAGATGCGTTGTCTCCAATATTTTCCAAAACAACATTTTGTGGATCTAAAGGTGCGATCGGCACTGGCAAATCTGGATAGTGGATCTTGTGCTTTCCCCTTTTTGGGATAACCTTCAGTCTTTGTCAGGCATAAATAACAATCGTCTAAATGATTAGTGGGTTCTCGCCATACCAGAGATGCTGTAAAAGGCATGCTTTTTCTCTTCCCATTCATCCACTGCATCATGATACGCTACAACTAACATAGCACACATGGGGAACCCACTGCATGTCTTGATCTCCAATTAAAACACCAAAATATTGGGAGCAGGCTTTTTTAACATTTTCAGCTTGTCATTTCACCGTAAATTCTCCACAAATATAACAAAATTTGTCAGGAGAGATTTTGTAACTATAGGTCTCAACATTTTCGTCCTTTAAACACTTTCTTATCTACAGACAGGGAACCACTCATTTAGAAACTCAACAGAAGACTGATTTTTAATCTTAATTTTGTATCTAATATTGTAAACAACACAGTTTAGTTACTTTTCCTGTTATAAAATGCATCCATTTTAACAGTCTCTTCATAAAATTGATTACTTGCTAATGTAAAATGGTCTTAATAAGCTATTGAAAAGTGGTACGAGTTAGGGCTTAAGGAATATTTTTCCTGTTATTAGAAAGGTATTTCTATCAAAAAAATAGAGTTCTGTTTTTTGTTACAAAAATCATCCCGACTAGTAACTTTAAATGAAGTACTGCTCCTGTCAACTACAACAACAACCATCTATCAATAGATTTCTGTCAAATTTGAAGCAAGCTTTCTCATTTAGTTTTTATTTGAGAGCCATTGAATTTCCTGAATTTGGATAAAAATGGAAGATAGTTCATTTCAAGTGCTTTTCAAGCATTATTTTTTGAGAAAAAATAATCACTGTAATCAAGGAAACCTGTTAAACATTTAGTTAACTGTGTATCATGAATTTCAATGGTGTTTACTGAATTCCGTTGTGGTTGCACTAGCTCAAGTGACCCCAAACGTTCAGGTCGATCAAAAGAGGTCGTTACGCCAGAAATTATTGATGAAATCTATGAAATAATAGTGGAAGATGGAAGTATAAAAGTGCGTGAGCACAATTCAATGCAAACATCCCTTTCTTTTTTGCCGTTGGAGCAGTTGTTCACACGTGAAAAACGGCGTTCGACGTCTCTTGGCCTCAGTTCCCGTGTAAAGTCCTCATCAAAATAGAAAAAGAAGGGTATGATGAAATTTTGGAAATGTGAATTGCCTAGCTAATTTAATGGATAAGATTGATTTGTTTTAATTGGACATCCTATATTATCACAGTAACACTTACATATTATATTTTATTATATCATAAAAAGAGTTAATTTTTATATTTTCAGGAGGAAATATACCTTGTTCAATATATTATACCTAACTTCCCATCAATAATCTATTTTATTCTAATCCCTCCTAGAATAATTTTAAAATTTAGCTAAAACTTCTTTTCAATTGTTTCAGAATTTTCACATCCTGCAGTCGATTTCCACGAACATACGATTGTTGAGCCGATATTATATCATGGACGACATAAAAGAAGAATACACACGACGAAAGAATCGGTAAGAAATCATTTTGGACTGAATTATAATTGAAGGGTTTTTGTTTCAAATAATTCGGAAGAAAAATATTTGTTACGAATAAATAACTCATACGCAGCAGTTACCGACTTTTCAGTACATCTCACTTCATCATCTTATTGTAATCACGTTTTATGTGAAATTGCTTTAGAGCCTATTCAGCAAACGCAGATGGTCAAATGACTTGAGTTCTTATTGCGTTCTACCGTTTCGCCCAATTGTCTGTAATAATCGAATTTTGTACCGAAAACGCCAAGTTAGGGGGTTTTTCATAATCCGCAAATCTGGAAGATGAGACTCGACATCTTTGTGGTCATATCTTGCTGGTGCCGAGCTATAAGGATTTTTATTAATTGATTCATGGTAGAAAACTGAAAACAAAGAACTTTCTAGGTTATGTTTACCTTACCCTCTTGAATATTACCATTTTGGTCAATTTTTGCAACCTGTCACAAAATCTTCTAGCAACAAAATTAAAATAAGTTTCATTCATGTCGCCTACTGCTTTATAATATCAGCCTCTTCGTTAGGACCAGTTCAGTGTAAATACCACTATTATAGTTAATGGCATATGAGTATGGCTCTTCACCAAGTGACCACTAAGTAATCTCCACAATACCTGAAAGCTGGTTGTGTGATAAGGATACGTCTTATCATAGCGTAAAGCGAGAACCCATCCAATGGAATTCAACCCACCCCGCTTCCAGTTTCGGCTTCAGTTCGCAAACCTACACCGTGACTAGTACCAGCGAAGTACTATCCAACCGCTACTGTCTCTGCAGGTCAGTACTAGAGTTGCGCTTGATTTTCACCACCGAGCCGCAAATTCAAGAAACGGAAAATTCTCAAGAATAGATTCAATTGATCCTGGTTCGAGCCCTAACAACTGATCGTATCGTCCAGACCCTCGAGCCCTTATGAAGTCTTTCAATCGATCCAGGTTCGATTACCAACTCTCTTCAACCGTATCGTCAAGGCTTAAAAACCTAGGAAATATCTCGTAAGCAATCCCGGTTCGACGATCAATCGTATCGTCAAGACCCGTTAAACCCCTGACGTACTTCTCGAGCAATCCTGAGACCAGAATTACGCTCGACAAGATGAATGAAATACTCTTCTAGTCTTGCATGAAGACTTTCAACCACTGCCTCCTCGAGTCCAACACCAATCGGATGACTAGAAGTACAAATACTCCCATAGGCACCCATCTTCTCGAGGTAACGCACTAGATTACATAACGCACTTGGCCTTTGGACAGATTAATGTGAAATATTTATTTGCAATAGGTTAGAGTAACGTTAATTTTAACAGTATAAGATCTGTGCTGCAACGGACACCCGTGCTTTCGCGTTAGGCATCATGACTTGTCCTTCAATTTACCTGAGTGAAACTAGAACCCTAGTCATGACAATCTCTTCCACCGTGACAAGATATGGAGACAAGGAGGAGTCAGGAACAGTACATTGCGACTGCAGTTTAGGTTTAAAGTGACTTAACTACCCACTCGGCCTATTGTCACTGCCCTCATGAGAGCGGAATTTGAATACACCAAATTAGAGCGAAACGAAGTTGCCCTTTTTTACTTCCAGTAAAGACTGCTAGCTTCGAAGCACTATCTTACCTCTACTGACTCTGCAGTGTCAGTGCTCGAGTTGGGTAGGACCCAACTCCCGGTCGATCCAGTTTCAGGCCCAACGTCTAATGCATGGTCAAGACCCCCAAACCACCAAACGCTGTCTCGAACCATCCTAGTCCAAGAACCACGAACCTAAATGATAACACACTTCTAGCCTAGCATGCATTCACTTCCCCCACGAGTCCAACCCTAATTGGGTATGAATACAAGGAGTACAAGTACTCTTGTGGGATTCCATCCTCCCGTGGTGTTTCCAAAAAAAGCCTTTGAAAAGTCGCCAAGAAGAATTATATTCGGTGCCAGAAACCTCACGAACTCGAGGAATCTAACACGTCATCGTTTCCCTCCCGTTAAAGCTATCATAGATCGATTACTGACGTATTTGCCCTTATGAACAGAATACCTCCAATCGGGTAATACCACGCCAGTTTCATGGGTGCCCCCTTTGTTGCAACGCCCACCCCTTCAGCAACAGTATCAACAATATCGCCGCTATCAACTTTTAAATTTCCCTATTGGAAGACCAGTTGGATAATATATATCCAAACATTTTCTGTTCACCTAAATCTTCTAGGCCATATTAACCCTCTAAAACATAACCATTTTTGTTAATACACTTTTGCAACCTACCGGAAAATATTCTAGCAACAGAATCGAAATAACCTTCGGTTAAGTTTCGCACTGAATCCGAGCAATATCAACAAAACTCGATTCTGTTGCTAAAACGTTTTGTGATAGGTTGCAAAATGGTATTAACGTTTTTGAGGCTTAACATGACCTAGAAGGTTTTTTGTTTTTGATATGTCTACTAACTTTTAGTATATTCGTGTGGAAAATTTCATAATGCGACTTGTTTTTTTCAAAATTTCCCGAAAACGTCCTCGTTTTCGTGATTTTAGTATTCTTAATTTTTATCTTATTTTTAATTGTAGAATACCATACTTATTGAACCACCGGAGGAAGAATTTTTAAACATCGTATACTATACTTTCAAATTATCTAATTAATTCCATAATTTTTTCAATAAATCTACCAAAGTTTCATGTTTTCTTCTTCTTTATTTCAGAATGGCCTTCACGCAGATCACCTAGAAATTAAGTTGAAAATTTCAGAAGAAATTTTTTTACTTGACCTTGTGCTGAATAAGCAACTGCTTTCCAGTGGATTCTTTCATAGGTATCAGCATAATGGTACCGATAAGGTTCACCAACATAATGACAAGGTATGTGATAAACTATCTACTACTTAAGAATATGTGATAAAATTAGAAACATCTTTTTAGATTTCGGCAATTATACGGCATCAATCAATGATTAACATTCCAACACAATATCAAGGAATATAATCTATCCGTCCGTTTTATTCTTAAACAATTACTGAAGGGAACTTCATGAAAACTTGTAGAAAGTGAAGCATATGAAATTGATTCTACAAGGTTTATTGTCTCGGTACTTACTAATCGGGAGTAGAAATAAAAACTATTTCTTAAGGAATAATCAAATAAACCAAAGCCGTGCTTTAGTTCAGTTATTGCTCAATCTATAGTTTTGTACTATGATAATTTGAATAGAACAAAAAAAAATAACTTCAATCAGAGCATCATTGTCTCTGTAGCTTAGGAAATGAAGTACTGATATGCTACAGTATCTTGAGCTCAAATGCTAAATGATGCCATCAGTTTTTATTTGTTTTAAAATATACTCTTCTATATTATACAAAGTGACCTATTAAAGAGCTGATTTGAATTTTTATTACTTGGTGCTTCAGCACGAAATCAATAACTTTTATGAAGTTAGTTTTTGTCCTTTTTAACATGAAGTGAGTTGGTATATATTTTCAATAAAGGGTTTTCCAATAAGATATTTCATTTTATTATTAAAAAAAAACGAGTGCATTTCAAGAGAAATCGATGGATGTTTATTTGATTGTGAAGAGAAAGGTAAACAATGAAAAACTAGACCAGCCAAATGGCTGCCGTGCTCCCATAGAAAAAGGTTCACCATTTTTGTAGTGAATTTTCACAATTTCACTGCCTTGTTGAAGCGTGTATCGTTACATTTTTAGTACTGGCGTAGTTTTTACTTGTCAAATGTCGAAAGAAGACAGCTTCAAAAGTGACAGCAGCACAGTTAGTGGGCTATTGAAAATTAAATCTATTGGAAAACCCTTTATTTTCAAATCTTTGCAAAAACGTGACAATCGCCAGCTTTTCATTAGACTTTTATCCTATTGAGATATGCATGATAATAGTAAGGTGATCATAGAAAATTTCTACTCATGTCATTTGCAATGTTATTTTCCGTTGAAAGAAATCTTTCATCAACATCTAATACACCTATCCTTTGTCCTTAATTCCATATGTTCCTTATGAGTAACATAGTAACAAATCAATAAAACATGGTGCAGAATACAATCCGACCAACCCTCCTTGATTAATAACAACCCCACCCTGACTAAAGGTGTGTAACACCGATATTTTGTTTCGCACGTCTGAATTCGTCAATTAACCTTTCCAGGACGTGAACCTTTGCGATTATCATGGGAAAGTTAGAGACAAACCCGAATCCTGGGCAGCGATTTCGACGTGCGACGGCCTAGATGGAGTGATTTACGATGGAAGTGAACTTCATTACATCTCGAGCCACAGGGCTAGGCAGGGTTACAATTCAGACAACTTAGCTAGTAAACATTTTTTGTACAGCCACTCTAATTTAGCGGAAAACAATAAAACCTGCGGGTATAAGGGAGGAAATGAGGAAGATCATCACCATAAGCCTATTCTCAGGGTGAGTATGTTGAAATATAACCTTCCTAGACTGCTAGACGTCTTGCGTGGATTGATTCATTAAAAAACAGTAGGAAGCTCTGACTGACGTGACCTTCTATAGTACAGCCCTCGGAGGAAAAAATAAACATAGAGATGCTTTAAAGCATTTGTTTGACATCACTGTAACAGTTCTGTTTATCAACAATTATAATATTGGGTGTTGCCACCTCACAAAAGTAGTAAACTTTCCCCTTCTTTCTGTAGCGATATAGCATATGTAGAGTTATTCAGGTTAAAATAATCAGATTTCAAAGATATGATGTATTCACAATAATAAAAATACAATATTTGAAAAAGTATAGAATCTTACGTGAAACCGAAATTATAAAAATTTCAAAAATTCATACTTGTGTTCACCCTCTATACAAAGTACGATCACCACGTGCATAAATAACTTCTTGGCAGCGTCTCTGCGTGCTTTTCACAAAGTTATTGAGAATATCCTGCTCAATTTGTTGCCAAATTTGTGGCAAAAGATCTCGGAGCTGTTGAAGCTGTTCCGTATGTAGGATTCTTTGTGATTGGCTCAAGTGTGATCGATTGGATTTAGGTTGGGGGGGGATCTTGGAGGTAGATTAGTAGTATCCTGGTTTTCTCTAGCAGTAATCACCTGGTGGGATCCGTGTGACAGAGCATCATCATCCAGAAAAATAACATTTTTATCAAAAGCTGCGTGAATTTGTGGGATTACTCCATTGATAACTTAATCAACATATGTCTGAGACGTCATGGTTCTTGAAAGTACTAATAAGTCAGTTCTATTCTCCACCCCAAACCATAACTGTGCCTCCTCGAATAGAATGGACTTCTTGAACATAGCAGCAGTTCCCTCGTATGAATGGACGTCCATAGCTAGATTCGTCAGGAAAAAGTACGCATCGCCGTTCATCTCGACAGTGCACCCCTTCCATTATTGCACATTCTGATCTTTGACGCTTGTGTTCGCGAGTGAGTGGAACTCTTCTTAACAAGCGTCTCTATGTTTAGATTGACTTCATGGAGACGTCTTCTGACTGTGCTTGGGGAAACTGAAGTACCTGAGGCATCTCGAAGATGTTGACTTGCCATTCTGGAAGTGCTCTGAGGCTGTCTTCTCACCGAAACAGGCGTTGTAGCACGTGGAGTACGACTTCAGGGTCGTTGATGAACAGTGATCAACAAAACCTTATCGGGTTTGTTTGAGCATAGAATTGTTACACTGTCTCAATTTGTAAGAATATTTCCATCACCATAGCTCACACTCCTTATTATTGATATTTGGTACAGATAAGCCGAATTAGTTTATTTAAATAACCAACCCAGTTCTTATTTGGAAATAAATAACTCATTATACTGTGTTCATTTCATTTTATTTCAACATCGACTTTGATAATATTCACCCATATTAGGGAATAGTAAACCACGCCACTGCAGCTCTATCTACCCGTAATTTTGCGCTCACTTTACAATATTCACATTTAGGGGCATCTCGTATTAAGGATATGTTTTTAGCATTAAATAAAATACAAAATATTTGAGGTAAAACAATTTTTTTTTCTGTCTGAAAATACAAATTACTACAAATATATTTTGAATAAAACATCCGAATGTCCACCTCCGATGGAATCTAAATTTTTAGCGGCCTTTTTGGTACAATAAATCAGGCAATCGATTTTCAATTTCAATGTTTTTTTGGCTCAAGATTTACGGCATACACCAACAAATTCAAATATCCCAGAAGAAACAGAAACTTAATCCAAAGGCGTTAAATCATAATTTCTTGGAAGCCAGTTGACAGTTCCATTTCTGGAGATTAAAGACCAAAGTTTTCTGCCAGTAATTAAAATGTTTTGTCGCCTACTCTTTTCGGAAAATCATCTGCAAATTAGTTTCATCCAATTTATTAACGCAACAGTAATTTTATTTTCAAAAACATAAACTTCCTATCACCATATTTTGAATTACAACGAACAATAACCTTTTCTGGATGTATTAATAATTGTGAATTGTTATGATATCAAAAACTATTATTTCATTTTCCAACAAGGCCAATTAACCAGAAATAAGCTTCATCTAAAAATATTATTTTTTTTTAATCAGAAGAGCTTTCCAACAATTATTAATTTTGCATCATTTTTGAAGTGTCAAAATAAAACTGACAGCGTATCACTTTTTGGAAAAAGTGATAGAAAACTGAGTAATTTCTTATTTAATTCCATTTTAAAATAAACTATCACAAAGTAACCGACTACTCCATCCAATATTAGCCCTTATGTCGTTAATTTACACCTAAATGGTAAATTTAAACTCGATGGTGGGACTGTTGCATGGTTTCTTTAGAGCGTAACGCTGTTCCGCTCACGAAATTGTTGTTTTAAATCTTCTAATCATAGAATCCTCATAAAATTTTGCAGGAACGTGTTCGTTCGGATTTGTTGTTTGGAAAATATTGATAAAAACAAGATACAATTTCTAAACTGTGAAACCATTGGACAGATTTTTGCGGAATAACGAACGCAATCGAGATATTCAGGCCCCAAATCTAAGCCGAAAGTTTCAAGTTTCTCTCTTTTCACGTTTGAAAGTTATAGTGTTCAAAGTATCGCTCAATTCTCACAATTTTTTTCAACTTCTAAACATACGATCCAGACGAAATTTCGCACGCACATGCGCGTTATTATTTTCCCCTTAAACGCCGAACTTCAGATGGATCGGAATTTGTAGTTTCGAAAATATTTAGGAAAATATGAACAATTCTCAAACGTGGAACAAGCGCGCAAAAATATGGGTAATTCTAATTCAAAGGTAAACGGCAAATTATACTATAATTCATTGAAAACCATAAAAAACCGTCGTGATAATCATCTATTCAAATTAAAATTTGTGCAACACGTGCATCAAAAGAAAATGACGAAAATGGTGCGATTATAACTTATAATTATAATTGTATGAGATTAATTAACTGAATACAATAGAAACGCCGGAAGGTGGCGTAATATTTTTCTGACTATTTCGGATTCTATCAACCAACACAAACACTGATATATTATTTTCACGGATTGATTATTGCTAAAACAGAAAAACAATAAGATCTTTGCGGGGAATGTTTTTTTTTGTAGCAATTATAATGTCAAGATTTATAGTAGCCAAATATTATCATTTTCAATAGTTGAATGAAAAAAAATTTTTTTTTCTTTTGTAATTATATCTTGAAGATATCCTTCAGGTTCCTACTTGGGTTTATTATGTCATCAGATAATGATCCTCTGGAATTGAGCAACTAAATTATATTTCACAACTTATATGTTTAAATGCAAAGTATTATAATAATAAATAAGGTATCAAATAAAAAAATTTCAAAACTTATAAAGTACATAATTTGCAGGATTTAGAATCGATCAATGAAACACAACATATATTTTTCATTCAAATTTATTGAAAATCAATTAAAGTTTTGTGAAACTAAAATAAATAAATAATTAAAATTTTATTAATATCCTGATACTCCTAGATCTTCTGTGAAGATCCCTCAGTAGCTTTTCCAGCTTGTGCGTGTTAGGAGTTCCGTTGTGTTTTGGGTAGGCTTTGTTACTGCGATATTGCGCCACTTTAGGTCACAGCACTGTTAATTTTTGACCCAACAGTGAAATAGTGGCAGACACTCGTCCTAGAAAATTTATTTTTCACCTAAACAGGTTCTCCCACTAAGCTATCCACACTGATATATACATTCTGTCAAGAAAGTACCGGGAGTTATCGATTTAAATCTGGCGGGGCAATGAAGCAGGTAAAAATTTTTTTTCCTAGGTTGGTACCACTGTCCTTAATTACTTTGCCAAGCTTGAGCGGGATCTGTCAACTACTGTGTTTGCAACAGCTGATTAAGTCAGTCGATGTGCGTGCCGATTTTTACTATGGGTGATTACGTTGAGCAAAGAATTTGTTTAAAGTTTTGTGTTGCAAATGAATTTTCGTGTGCCGATGCATTGAAAATGTTGCAAAAGGCCTTCGGTGATAATGCTCTATCGAAAAGTCGTGCATATCAGTGGTATAGAGCCTTCAAGGACGGTCGAAAAAAACCACGCCAAAGCCGCTCGAAAATGAAGGTGATGCTCATTGTTTTCTTCGATATCCGTGGCGTGGTGCACTACGAATTCGTTCCAGAGGGTCAGACGGTAAACAGAGCCTTCAAGGACGGTCGTGAAGTGGTCGCCCATCGACGGCTTCGATCGAAGATAACGTCGATAAAATTAAGGAAAGGGTGCTGGAAAACCGTCGTACCAGCTTGAGAGAGATAGCACATGATCTTAAGATATCCCACGAGTCCGCACGTACGATTTTGATTGATATTTTGGGCATGAGAAAGGTGGCCGCACGACTCGTACCGAAGGACCTGAATTTTCTTCAAAAACGTCATCGCGAACAGGTTGCTTCAGACATGCTGGATTGCTGTAATTCCGATTCTACATTCATGGAACGCATTATAACTGGTGATGAGATCTGGGTCTACGAGTACGATATGCAAACAAGCCAGCAATCATCGGAATGGGTGGCAAAAAATGAGCCGAAACCGAAAAAACCACGCCAAAGCCGCTCGAAAATGAAGGTGATGCTCATTGTTTTCTTCGATATCCGTGGCGTGGTGCACTACGAATTCGTTCCAGAGGGTCAGACGGTAAACAATGAGTATTACCTAGGCGTTATGAAACGTTTGCATGAGCGTATCCGTAAGAAGCGGTCAAATTTGTGGGCGAACAACTCATGGATTTTGCATGACGATAACGCGCCTTCTCACCGAGCTACGATTGTGACTGACTTTCTCGCCAAAAACTCAACAAACGTGCTTCAGCAACCACCGTATTCGCCGGATTTGGCTCCCTGCGACTTTTTCCTCTTCCCAAAACTAAAATTGCCCCTTCGTGGCACCCGTTTTGAGTCGATTGAAGCCATAAAACAAAATTCGGCGCGAGAGCTAAAGTCCATCCCGGAAAGCACCTATAAAAAATGTTTCGATAATTGGAAGTGCCGTTGGCATAGATGTATTGGAGCAAATGGAGCCTATTTTGAAGGCGACCCAATAAATTTTGACGATTAAATGTAAAAATGTTGTTTTAATTGAAAATTCCCGGTACTTTCTTGACAGAGTAGTACATGCAATGTTACATACTGAAACATATATAGATAATCAACAGTTTTTGTGTATTCTATTTGCTAACTTTCTTCAATCAATATTAAAAAATAAAGTGATTATATGAGTCGCCACAAAACTTTATTTTTCAGAAGTTACTAAATTTAAACCTATCAAGCCATAAACAACAAATATGCTCATTTTCAAGCAGTTTAAATTCAAAAACTATTGTGTTCTTGGTCATATTAATAATTCAAAAATTTGGGAAACAGTAGATGACCAAATATTTATTTCACTCCTAAAATATTCGTTGTAAATAAATTCTGACATACATTATTTTTCAGACTAAAAGAGATTTAGATCATAGCGAGCTGATTCGTGGACCGTACAATGCCAATAAGGAATCAAAATATGTAGAATTAGTTCTAGTCATAGATAATAGAGAATATAAGGAATTGGGGGAAAGCAGACAAAGGGTTATACAACACAGTAAAACTATTGCCAACATAATAAATGGAGTAAGTACTTTCTCATAACATATTCTTTATTGAATATATATAGTATATGGACTTATTATATATTAATTATTTGAATATAAAAACCGAAGGATTTTTTTATTTTATTTGAATGCATTTCCTTATTTACAGCTGTATTCTCCGCTCAATATTTTCGTAGCTCTAGTAGGTGTAGTCATTTGGACAGAAAGGGATGAAATAAGTTTTTCCAAAAATGGAGACGAAACACTCACAAATTTTTTACATTATAGAAGGGAAAAACTCATCAAAGATCATCCCAACGATAATGCACAATTATTAAGGTAAGATAAAAATATTACATTGTCAAATTGTGCATGATTGCATTATTGAAAATTTAATTTTTGCAGTAAGTTCAATTTCGACAACGGAGTAGTAGGCAAAGCACTTAAAGGTCCAATTTGTACATATGAATACTCGGGTGGTGTAAATACAGATCATTCCCATGTTATTGGACTGGTAGCAACAACAATAGCACATGAAATGGGCCACAACTTCGGTAAGTTTCGATTTTTTTTAAATACCAATGTTCTTCCAGACAGTCTTAGTTATAGTACCATTTATATGTCTACAGGTATGGAACATGATACCAATGACTGCCAATGTCCAGACTCCCGTTGCATAATGGCCCCAAGTAGTTCAGCGGAAGCCCCAACCCACTGGTCATCTTGTAGTTTGAATTATCTGCTTCTGGCCTTCACTCACGGCATGGATTATTGTTTAAAAAACAAACCGACAGCATTGTTCGACAGTCCTGTTTGTGGTAATGGATTCGTCGAACCTGGTGAACAGTGCGATTGTGGATTACCTCAGCATTGTGAAAATACTTGCTGTAATGCAACAACTTGTATGCTGTATTCCAACGCTAGCTGTGCTACAGGAGAATGTTGCGATTTGTCGGTGAGTTTAAATTTATATTCAATACTTACCAGATTGGTTGCTAAAGATGTAGTGAACTATTTAATGTAGTCAATCTTGTGATGATCTTTTTCCTCACTGGTGTGATCCTCCTTCTTTGACGATATGATCGGACACCAGTTGAAAATTTTGCTTTTTTTCAACTCCTTGATGATTTACAAAATAACTGTAGAGCTTCCTGAAACCTCTTTTTATGCTAGCTCAGTATTCAGCCCAAGGAATCTTTTTTATTATAGTCTAGTTCATCGATTTTGCCTAGTTATGCAGGTATTTACACATCTTGTATGTCCTATATTGAAAAGATTCTGTAACCATTAACTTATTCTTTTGTATAATTCATTTTTAAAAATACCTTTTTACAGACATGTATGCCAAAAAATGCAGGGGTGCTATGTAGATCTGCTGACTATGAATGTGATTTACCAGAATACTGTACAGGACAATCTGAGTTTTGTCCCCCTGATGTCTATAAAATGGATACCGAAGTTTGCGATAATGGAAAGGTAAATATTTGGTTTTAAAAACTTTGGAGATACTTTTTCATTCAAAATAGAGTTTCACTATAGGAAAAATTTTTTTTTAAATATATATTTTGAGATTCAAAACATTAAGTGCCACTCAGCAAATATTTTAATTGTTCAAAATGAATATAGATAAAATAAAAATTATATGGAACTAGAATTGTTCAGTATTAGCCTACTGTTGCAGTGACTGAATAAATACTATTCTTTCATTTTATTCACTTTGATGTTGTTTACTGTCTCCAAGAAACAAAACAAGTGCATATAAATATTATGCATAGCATTTTTTATATTTATTTAATTTGATCTCAACACAAGTAGGAAGTCGCTAATTTATAATATATGACTCCGCAAGTTCTATGAAGTTTCTTAGTGCTTTGTAATATTCGTCTTGTTTACTCTGTGAAATTCTTCAATTTTACAGCTTATCCCGCCTAATTTCGATTATTCAATACATAATATTTGATATTTTTAAGAAAAAGTACTTACAATAGTTGTAATGTAAGTACTTATTATCAAGACATAAAAGAGATATTTTTTACTTTTGAAGTGCCATAAAATTTAGAACTTCTGGGTTTAGACTAAGGGGAAGCTTTCCGTTGATGGCATTAATTTCCGACCAAAAAAAAAAACAGTTTTCATCATTTGTTTTGGAATTACCAAACCTGGGTTTTTATTTATAGCATGAATATTTTCAGCAGAGCTGATTAGACAAGTGCTGAACTTGATTTTCAAATTTATTGAAATATTTACTGTTTTTATAGCATTTCAGTCGTACAAGCGTTTATCGATCCATTTTTCAGAACTTCACTATTTCTTCTTGTCAAATGCAATCTGTCAGTGTTATTTTGATATTCAAATTGAAATTTTGAAATTCAAATTTAAAGTGAAACCTCTTTTTGAAAGACCCTATGGATTTCTTGATAATATCCAAATGTTTCACCTATTTGGAACGTTTATGATTCATAAAAATTGTAAAATTGCCAATTATTAAATTTTCAGGCTTACTGTTATCATGGGTTCTGCAGAACAAGGACAGATCAGTGTAGACTACTTTGGGGCGAAACTGGCAAGTCTAGTGATGAACAGTGTTACAAAATGAATACCAAAGGAACCAGACATGGGAACTGTGGCTACAATAAGTTCAACAAATCCTTCACCAAGTGTCAAAATGAGTAAGTACCCCAACACTTTATCTACTGTGGAACGATCTGACTTGAATTATTTTATAGGAGCATACTATGTGGCATGTTACACTGTCGACATCTGAACGAACGACTCGAGTTCGGTATGGAGACAGTCGCCATTTTGTCTCAAAGTTTTATAAATTCGAAGGGAACTATAATACCTTGTAGGAATGTTCTAGTGGATTTGGGAATAAATCAGATAGATCCAGGATTAGCACCAGATGGAGCTTCTTGCGGAGATGGCAAAGTGAGTAGAGCATACTTTTTCTAATTTCATCAGGAAGCAATTCAGTTTAACCCTTCAATTTTGGCATCATGATAATAATGTTTTGGTGAAACAAAACTTTCGTTTTCACCAAGTTTGCCTGTCTATTCTTGATTATATTACTTAAAGCTGAAACCAGTTTTGAATTAATTATTTTTCCTTTCCGAAGATAATATACTTTCAGCCATTATTATCCATCATGTGATAAAAGATAAAAGTCAATTATGTTTTTAGGGTTTTATTTTGCATGTCTAATAAAATATATTTTTTGGCAAATTGCTTCATATCACTTTTAAAACACCTAGCCTTTATCGATGTTAATAAATAATACTATAGTTTTCACACTAGCTTCAACACATTGAATTAACAGTGAATTACTTCTTTTTCAATGACTGAAATCACAAATTCTTAACTATTCTCTTCCAGATGTGTTTGAATCAGAGGTGCATGAACGTGGAAAGCCTCAGGAAAGAATGGATAACCTGTCCCAATGATTGCAATAATAATGGATGGTGCAACAACATGGGACATTGCCATTGCAAGCAAGGGTTTGCTCCACCATATTGTGAATATCCTGGCCCTGGAGGCTCCGAAGATAGTGGACCTGCTAGTGATCCAAATAGTAAGACTTTCCTCACTATTCTACTTAGTTTTCATTGCGATTTAATGACATAAATTTGCCTCAGTTTTCTGCCAATTTTACATTAACGGCCTGCTTTATATTCAAACCCCTAATTTTACTAGCTGCTAAAAATACTGCAGTGCTGCTCATTCTTTATTCAAAGTTTCAAACAAATAACATAACAAAAATGACCTGGTCTAACATCTAGAAGAAATCTTCAACAGTAACAAATAGATGAATTGGTCTTGGTGATTAATGGTTATGTTGAAATGATGATTTGATTTCTATACCAAGTATCATGATAATCACCGAAACTGTTGAATGGTTTTTTTTATTCATTCATCATCAACAGACATCCCGAAGTCTTACCATAAAAAAAAATCTAAATCTACTATTCGGTCTAATAAAAAACTTAATAAATTTAACTGTAGAGACAAAAACCTGTGACAGAAGTCATTCACAAAAGTTATTTTATACACACCAGTTATGGTATTTTTACTTATTTTGATTAAACTTCTTTTTCAGGAAATCAAGTCTACGTCCAACTAATGTTTATCGTCTTTCTGGGCATAATACCGGCTATAGCTCTTTGCGCATTCGTCTACTATTATCTAAAGAGAAATAGTGTCTATGGAAGCCATATGAAGAGCCTCCCCTCAATGTATGTAGCTTTAAATTGTATCCAAAACAGTTTTCAGCATGTTTTCTCAGCATGTGGGTGTTTTGACAGCTTTAGAAAAAGAAATGGTGGTGGTAGAAGTAGTACTATTGGTGGTAGTAACACAAATGACATATCAAACCAACATAACTCTGATAACACTAAATTTAAAACGGCTCCTATTGTTATTCATCAAACTGGGATCGTCTCGACAACAAATCCTGAAGGAATCATTAAAAGTTCAACAATTAAGGATGGGAGGAAAAGTTTGAGGAACAATGGGAATATTGGTCCTGATAGTTTTCCCCAAATTGCCGTTATCAGTTATCCAAGAGCCGGAAGTAGTGGCAATAATGTCAAAAATTTGATAAACGGATTTGACAATAAAAATTTCTCAAATGCTCATTAAATGTGATTTTTACTAAATGCTCTTTGATAGCAACATTTCCAATGAGATGACAAAAAAATTTAGCGTTCTATAGTTGATCTTGAATTCGATTAGGTAGAACTCGTTTCATAAATTCTCTCTATCAAAAATTATAAATTTCCAAACTCTTTCAGTTGCAATGTCAATAGCCTTCTCATTTGCCTGAATTTTCTTTCCCCAAGTTCTGTTTCCACATTTTAGAGAATTGTGTTTGTATGTGGTGATGGAAAACTTCTTAGTTGAAGGAAAAAATGCCTCCTTTCTTATTAGTTACTCACTGTAGTTCTTCCTTTCTACAGAAGTCTATGTAGATTATTCTCTTACCTATAAGTAAGATTGAAATTCAGTATGGTGTCATTTGACAGATGGCAGTATATGACGATAATGTCAATTTTCCCCAACAAGACTACCTCTGTCTTGAAAAACTAGTCTGATTACTTTTCGATCGATTCTTCTACAATTTGCAGACAAACTGATATCAAATCGAAGTTTTCTGCTACACATTTATTATGTTTTTTCTCTATGAGAGTTTGTTCCATCAGAAATAATTTTATACATGAGAAAATGAGTGTATACATTCTGTAGATTCCTCTTGGGTACTTATGTACTAGTTTCTCAAAATAAATTTCAATTTTTTCAACATTTTTTTCTTGGGTATTTATGTTATTTTGTATTATTTCATATGGTACTAGGAAGGCTCTGGAGTGATAAATTTTGTGACCAATTACTTCTGAAATGCACATTCATCTGGGCTCTTAACTCCTTCAAATGGAAATATATTTCGTTATCAATCAGCCAACGTATATTCGGAATATTATGAAATTAAAAATATAATGGAATCTACATTTGTTGTCATCTTCTTACATAAACCATAAATAAGTTTCATGATATTACTTTAAAGCCTGTTTTAGCAGAATTGTATACTTGAATAATGTCTAAAAAGACTTTGTTAAGTATATAACTAGTGTCAAATTAAAAAAAAAATTATTCATTCTTCGAAAACTTTCCAGAATTTTGATTGAGTATGCATGAATGAATTAATAAAATGATGGTTTGTCTCTCAAAGACCAAGTAACTTTTTTATATGATACATTTTTATCAGAGAACATTAAAGATCCCACACAAAATTCTTGTTTGGGATTTTTTTACTCTTTTTACTCTGGAATAAAAATTATGAATAAACAATAATTATTATCAGAATAAGGTAATTTGTATTTCATGGACTTTCAGATGTTATATCATTCACCCTTTCATTAACTGCAATGTTTATCAGTGTTACCATTGAGTGTATGACAAAAAAAGCTTTATCAACATTTAATTAGTTCATTCATTTTATTCCACTATATGATAATTTTGGAGAAAGAAATTCAACTTACAATATGTTACTGTTCAGAATAATTTAGAGATGCATTATAATGAAGTATTTTAGTCTTCATCATATGATCCAGACATTTCATTTTAGTATAGGAGAAAAACATTCAGATGTTGTTACCAAAGTAGAGAACATAGACTTATTTCTAATCTATTGTTGACATCTCTTGATTGCTCTATTCTTATAATGCAGTGCTAAATGTTATATACATTAATAACAGTTGTGTATCTGGGAATATAAAGGAACATTTTTGTTCTTGATGTCTTAAGAGACTAGCCAATTGGATGACACTTCAATCATAATATGAAATCCGAAATTAAATTTCATAGTATTTACAAAAGCTTCAACTAAGTATAATAAAGTCTCATCTTTTCAATGAGAAATACATTCAGTTGTGTCAAGCATTTCGGGAAAATAATAAATAAAATAACCATATTGTTTAACTATAAACTAACATTTAGTCATATTTGTAATATTCTAAAATGTTCATCAAACAACCCTGGTTAATTTCTTCAACTTTTTATAAAAATAAAATACTCTAATTTAGTTCCATATCCTTTTTACTAGATACTAAGGTTTCTAAGCTATTTAATCCTGATCTCTTACTATTTATTAATGCATGTTTTGTGTAGTTTCACTGTATTTAAATAAAAACTCTTTTAGCCTTTTTTAATTGTACTTTTACTATCTCATTATCATTCGTGAATTTGATTTTGAAACGAAGAATTTCAGTATATGCATCACTGTGGAATACAGGAAGATTTTAATGGTGGGGCTTTTCTAACAAAAAATAGATTCTATCAAAATGAACTTCATAAAAATTGCTACCTAAATTTTCACTAATTTAGCTACATAATGAATACGGTTCAAGCCTTTCTCAAATGATCAAACTTTCTAATATTGTAATTTTTTATAGGTTATATCAATTGAAATTGTTCAATATTCTGAAAAAAAAGAGTATTAGATATGAAAAAACCTGTATAATTTTAAAATTTCCAACATTGGAATTAATTTCGTTTATGCTGTAGTATACTTTTTGAATAATGATATTCATCAGTGCAATGAAATTCTTTTTCTCAAAAATTGAAGACAAATGACAACTGCTCACATTCTAATTATAATATTTATTCACACCCATATATTTTTCTCGTTTCCACTTGTTTTGCATGCCTGATATCCTAAGCACATATGAATTTATGTGTTTTTGTTATAGAAGTATTTCTTGCTAGTTCATTTATTTCTGCTTTGGTAAGTATTCTTATTTTCACCATTCTCTTTTTCTGTGCTAGACACAACATTAATATAAGATTTTGCATGAAAAAATGAAACATAACAGGTCGATCAATAAGTGTTCCCATGTTATAAATTAAGGTGCAAATTTTAATTTTTTTTTTTTTTGTTATTGTTTTCTGATATTCTGTTGTCAGATTGACGATAACGTCCTTGTTTGAATTGAATTTTTCTCTCAGAGTCCCGAATTTTAATCTTGTTGAGCGGAGCATAAGGAGATGTCAAAAGAGCTTTTCAAGAATCGACTACACTGTTTGCCCCGAATTCTCTGTTATGTCTCTCATCGAATAGAATGATGTGAATTCGTGAAATACCGAAATTTCAGCAGTTTTCTCTTAAATTACTCAAACAACAGTTTTCTTTAGCGATGTAAAGTTTAGTTGGAGACAAAAGCCAAAGTGAGGCAAATTTATTATGCTTTTGAATGAACTGTTTCACTTTTACACACGTGTTTTTTATGAAGTCAATATACTGTGTGTTGCCTTTTTCCATATTATGATCTTCCTCACGTATGCTCAATTTAAGTCGATCATTTGCTATTGGTACCGTTCAGTGTTAACTGTTTCACCAGGATTCACTCATAAAAGATTACACCCTTTTGATCCCACCAAACACAGAGCATTGTCTTCTTTTCAATGCAATTTGGTCTTGCAGTGGATGTCGATGGTTTGCCTAGATTCACCCATGATTTATAATACTTCAGATTCTCAAAATACATCCATTTTTCATCACTTGTCAAGATTCGATGGAGAAATGACTTCCATTCATTTCATGCGGAAACCATTTTGTCTTTTTTTGCAACATTCCCAGAACTTTCCCAAATTCTTGTTGAGTTTGAACATCATCCTCATCCAATAAGACTTGTAATTAGTTCTTTGCGAACTTTTTCGATGATTTCCTAGGCTCTTCGTTTCTCTCATCAAAATCACTACTTCTGAATTTTTTTAACCACTCGAAACACTGTTTTACCAATAGCATGTTCACCGTAAGCTTCAACAAGCATTCAATGTGATTCTGCAGCAATTTTCTTCAAATGATAAAAGAACCAATGCTGTCCACAAATCGTAATTCGTAGGCACAAAACTCAAATGTTGGAGGTTATAGAAAAATATGCCGGTGTATTGTGTGTTGAAAATCTTCGTCAGTTGTAACAGATATGATGCTTCAGTAGAAGCTGTCTTACAGTCCCTTAACTGATTAACTTATTGAAAAATAAAGTTCAGTAGAAATTAGATAAAAGAGTCTTTCTCATTTATAATGAATTTCCATATATTAGAAAAATCTCCCATATAGTAGTTTATAAAAGCATTATTTCATAATCCTGATATCGTATTAAAACAACATTATTTTCTTCATAAGAAAACATGCAAGATATATCTGGCTGCCATATCAGAACGAACTTATAAATCGATTGTACTTTTAGTATGGTGTTGTTTGAGAAATGGCAATACCTCACAGTTATCTAAATTTTCTGGACCACCGAATGTGGATACTTATTTATCGAACCTCGCATTAGCCTTTTTCATTCCATTTTAAATGATTACTTACTGTTCAATTGGCTGTGAAAAATATCTTATCTTTTATTTACAAATTCTTGAATTTTTTCCAGATCTGCATCACGACAGTTGAAAACCATAGAAGATGGTAACGGAGGTAAAGGTTTTATGGACTCGGCTAAAAGAACAGAAGATAATCATTCTCTTCTGCAAGGGGATTCGTCAAACCCGATAGGTTTTCAGATAGGTTTCTTTGGACACTTCAAAATTTCACTCACTGCTGCCAAACCTGACAGTGATAAACCCAGGATACTAAGACCGCCTCCTCCCGTACCTAGTGCAACAGTACTGTCAGGTGTAGAATCAACGCAATTGAGTATTGAACCTGTACGACCTGCACCAGTTCCTCCTCACCTAATTCAAAAAGAAATTGAACCTGTAAGAATTGCACCACCTCCACCAGTGATTTCTGCTCCACATTTACAAAGTACAACCTCGTCATCTTCTCAAAATGTGATAATACCCAGCACCATTTCACAAGAAAGTTTTTCATCATCTCATTCCTTGGCTTCAACTAACACTGCACCTGTAACAAATACCCTGAAATCAAATTTCTTAAGCAAACCTCTCAGAGTCCCTTCTTTTAAAAAGTCATTGATCACAAACGCCTTTTCTCAGTCAAATCAACCGTCTGCAGCCCCTACTTTACCTCCTCCTAATCCTAATCATTCTGCAAGACCAATAATATCCTCTCCTGTTCTTGAAAGTTCGACTTCAACTGCTAAAGAATTGATGTCTCCACCTCGTAAAATACCGGTTATACCTGTTAACTCACAATCCATTAATATTGAAACAATAGAAGAGGCCAAAGATGTTGTAGACACTATTTCACCAATTATTGCCACCAATTCAGTGTCTTTTGCTAACACCAACACTCTGAAGAAAGTTCCAAAAGATAGTGGTATTTCTTTGAATAGAATCACATCCTTTTTGAAACCAACTGATAAAAAACCCTCCTTGCAACATAGGCCGTCTCAAATCAAAGCGAATAAAATTGGAAGGGACCAACTTCGCGCTATGGAAATATCTAATCCTATACCACAATCTGTAACCCAAACTGCTCCAGCTGTAAGTGCTCCGACAGTACAGCCAGTAGTTATGCGCTCTAAAAGCATGAGGAATGGAGATGTCGGTAAAAGACCAGCTATTCAAACTTTTGGTTCAATGCGTAATCCTACAGGTTTCAAAAGACCTGTTAGTATACCATGTGGAGTTAGACCTAAAATTCCTCCACCTCCTAGACCTCCAGCGTTCAGTCAAAATGAGTATGATGATTGTTTGAATAAAGAAGACAGATTAGACAGTCCTCTAAGTACTGACAATATTTATGCAGTTATAGAAGAATCTCCTAAGAGCCCAGAAACGACCAATGCTAATGATTCGTTGGGTCTTCTAGGTGAAATCGTTTCTGAAATCAAAAATAGAAATTTTGATTCTATTTATTCAACTTCTACTTTAGCTAGAAAAAAGAAGGAAGAAGAAATGAGACAGAGAGAGGAAGATAAAGATAGTCTCTCTACTGATGTTGAGAATACATACAGTAACATGGGGAACATGAAATCAAGTGCAAGCTCTACTTCTAGTGGATATATACAGCCTAATACTCAAATTTCCAATGGTTATGTGCAACCATCAACATTACACAAACCAGTGGAAGTAACAAATGTAAATAATGAAAAAAAGGACGTGAAAGATACAAAACAGGAATCGCCGGAGAAAAAAGGAATTAAAAAAATTAATTCAAAAGAAAAACTTCTAAGCGAAACAAACACTAAATCTAAGCAAAAAGAATCTACTACAAATAAACAGACAACACCAGTGAACTTGAGAAGTAGGAGGCCATCACCAAGTGGCACTACAAACAGAAATAGACTGACAAATAACAGTCCTGATGTGGTTACTAGTTGTAACTCTAAATCAAACAAACCCCCTGATGTTTTGAATCGCGCTACTACTGCCCAAAAGAAGCCTGTAGTCAGTGTGAAACCTAGTGTAAATAATGCTCCCAAAGCTGCCTCGAAAGTTGGTGCTAAACCTGTTGCGGGTCGAGTTTTACAAACGAAAAAGTCGAGCGATGATCTTAAAGCTGAAAGTAAAAAAGTCGATGCGACTTCAGGGAAAGATTCCAAGACGGTGGTTAAAAATTTGCCAAATCGTAGTAATTCTAGGGTTGCTGCATTGCAGCAAAAATTCCAACAATAACACAATTTTCACAGGGTGATATACAGCTTCAATTAAAGTCGAGTTATAAACTTAAGATTCAATATATTTCTAGTTTTCGTCATCTACAATTACATTGTTATTCCCAGAAACTTTGAATCATATTTTTCTCAGAGTTCATCAAATGACGAAATATTGATGATTAATAGATTTATCAAAAATTCATTAATCATACATTAAATCTGTCTGGATACATAAAACAGAAAAAAAATTGAAGTTAATGTCGTTGATTAACTTTCAATGAGATTATTTCTTTTAGTTCTTTTTCATTTGCAGTCGAGTCGCAGTGGCTAGTATTACATGTATGATATTCAGATATGTAAGTTGGATTCTGAATGTGCAAGGAAGAAGAAAAAATAATTGTTACAGTAGTTCTTTGAAAGAAAAAAAATTAAATTGCATATTTTTAAGTAGATGTTTAGAAAAAGATCTTTCATGATCCTACAAGAATTTTCTAGTTTGAAGTAATAGGAGATATTAAAATAAATTTAAAAATAATAGTGTATTAAAGTTTTAGGAAAATATTTAAAAAAAAAAGTTCTGATGAACTTATGAACATGTTATAAAAATATATTTCAGCAATCAGCTGAGGAGAAATCTTTGGGATATGACGAAATATAGACCCAAATGTAATTTTCCATTGATTTATGTTACAATATTTCTTGCTGGTCTAGTAGTTAGAATGTGGCATTGTGTGAGTATTTCTGTTTAATTAGAGAATTTCCAGACAAGCACAAAATATAACACATATAATCTAAAGCCATATATTCATTGCCAAATAAACCACCATAGAATCATATTGATGATGATTCATTCGACCTACCAGCCAATTGACACAATGATTATGATTAAATGATGGCGAGTTGTTCGCAATTTTTTTTTCGGAATCTATAAATCAGGAAGAACTATTGATTACAATCATAACGTTTTCTTCGATGTTCTTTCAGAACCAAACAAATATTCATTTGGCCCCCTGCTACCTGACTGTGAATGCGCGGCTATCCTAATTTTATTTGTATACAAATTTAGAATTACCACGATATCGAATGATTGCTTTTTTGTCACTTATTAGAATTAAAATTATACAGTGATATAAAATACGTCCATGAATTAATTTTCTGTATTCACATCACACTTTTATTACCGATTTTTTTTACATTATACAAGATAGCATATTTGAATGTTCAAGATTGGTGGAATGTGAATATTTATTTATTATTTCACTTGGAAAGTGCAGAGGGCTGGACTTAAGAAAATATATTTTCTTTTTATTGAAAAAAATCCTAGCATTTAGGATATGCATAATTGTGACCACGCCTTTCAAGAAACTGTGATATCTTTTTGAAGAATATTTCGAAAAAATTATTATTAGAGGCTTTTCGCATTTCATCATATCTTGAATCAAGTTTTTAATGAAGTACTGATAAGCAGAGCATTCTCTAGAATGATTGTTTGAGGATGCTTTGTATCTCAAAAATTCCATTTATCAAGTCTATGCATTTAATATTCGAAAAATATGTTTAAGGCCTCTATTTTCTCTACACTTTTCTTCCATTTTCATGATGGTAGCTGTGATTTAAGAGATTCGTTTTTAAATCGAATAAAATAACATTTTATACTTAATTATGGAATGTATTTAAATCATAGAAACTGCTCGTAAATATATTCTGGTGTTCTATCATGTAACATTATTAGGACTTAGATGGAACATTAATAAATATTTTAAAAAAATAAGTCCCACTTGTGGCAACTTTTAATGAATTTTGAAAGATGTAGAGATGTTTTTCTTTGATATTCGTTTTCACTTTAGTTACATTTCTTTGTTTATTTAAAAGACAATCAAAATGGTCGGATTATTCTTAAGAATGTACATTCATGTTATACATATAGAATTAACTGTTCGAAACTTTTTTGTATATAAAAACCAAAGACTTAGTTTCAGATGTGAATAGATACGTTATCTCATCTTTAACGTTTGTAAACATAATTTAAACGAATATATATTTATTGCAAACATTTCTTTCATTCCTCATTATAGCACTAATAAAATATCAATAAAAAATTTCATAGAAAAAGCAACTACATATTACAATTACTGAATATAAATAATTTTTTGTGTTTATAAAAATACCTAAGCCATGTAGTCTTGGTTTTAATGATGGTTCGAAGAAGTTTTATCTCTTTGCATTGTTGCATGTATTTTTATTTGAGCAATTCTTATTGTTTGTAATAAAATTGGGTAAGCTCAATTAAATACCAAATAATTTTTTTATAAAATAGATTCAATTTGATGGACCAACAATGATATCTTCACAAGTCCTGAATTTGTACACATTGTTTCAATGTTATGGAAAGATCTATTAGCGTTTAATTGTATTGACAAATTTTGAAAGAGCTGGTGGTAAAATTGAAACAAAATGGAAAATGTATCACCAAGAATAGTAGGAACTTTTTGACTAAAATAATTAGATACCTTTAACTACTTACAATTATCTATGTATTACAATCTTCATATGGATCAAGTAACAACTCAAACCAACTGGGCCTTTTGTTTTTCTCAAATATCTTTAGTGCAGTAGTGCCCTTTTGAGTATAATATTTTGCAGATGAAACAAAATTTTGATGATATTATATGATGAGTGGACCATCTAGAGTTTGCATTTTGAAGTGGTGTAAGTGTAGTTTAATATTTGACATTAACGTAATGGGTCGAGTTACTCTTGAACAAAACTGGGAAATATTGAAAAATTATTTTGTGGTGAATCTTCTATCCAAACTGTTAGAAATTTACATGGAAAATTCAATAGAAATGAAATGCCCTCACGACAATTTGTGGATCAAAACTGGATCGTTATTTGATTGAACAACCAGTTTACCTCCAGTGAGCATACCTAAAAACCTGGCTGCTGTAATCTAGAATGTAGCTGAATATTTCTCGCACTTTTCTGAGGAAAATTTTGCATAAAGACCTCGGTATGAAGACTTACAAAGTTCAACTAATGCAAGAAGTGAAGCCTGGTAACCATCCGATGCGTTTCCACTTCGCTCATTGAGCTTATGATCAAATGGCCGAAGATGAGCATTTTCCAGAAAAAGGTTGCGTAAATTGGGATTTATTTTGGCTCGACTTCGACAATATTTCTATAACATTAATGGGAATGAGCTGATAACTGCATCAATTTTAGTGTCTGACTTTTTTAAATTTAAGGAGTAGGTAAATCAAATGAATTTATGAGTGCCGATGTCTCAGTGGTAAGGGCACAGGGCTTGTAACTGAAAGGTCGCAGGTTCAAGTCCTGTTTAGGACATGCTGGGACATGCGCACGTTTCGAACTTGTTGCTTCTTGTCAATGCCCTGTTGTGTCCAACGACTACAAATCTGTCACGCACCTATATTCGCTCGGCACAGGAACACCAAGGTAATAAACATACACTGACGCCATCTAGTGCACGCAAATAACGACATAACTTAGCGAGCCAATTCACGTGAAGCAACTGTATTCTCGACTCTTCCTAACGTTACAAACGCAGAAAACTTTCCTCATGCTCAAGTCAGATGCTGTTACGCCGTGATGCTCCTAATTAGCATATTTACATTCAAATAAATTAATTCGGATGATCTGTACCAAATATAATAAAAAGTTCTACAAATAGAGACATTGCAACATACATTTGTATAACAATTCTAATCTCAAACAAGCATGATTAGGTTTTGTTGATCGCTGGGACAGATGTAGCTGACTTGCGAATGCGGAAGCACTTTAAGCTTTAAACAGCAATAGAATATCGAACATAATACTGTGGACGCAGATTGTAGATTTTCAGAGTGATAGAACTTTAAATTAAAATAAAACACATTTAAATTAAGATTGAAGCCATCTTTTTTATTTGAAAGATAATTTTATGACATTTATGTTTTAAAAATAAATTCCGGCATATGTCCACTACGACTAGCTCTGAGGAACCAGACCAATTTTGGACCACTTTTTCGAGTAATTCAGGCCTTATTCCATCAAGAACACGAGTTATGTTAGCTTCCAAAGCGTCTGTTGTTTTTCGTTTATCAGCATAAACCAATGACTTGACATAACCCCAAAGAAAATAATCCCGTGTAGTTATGTCGCGTGATCTTGGACGCCAATTAATTGGACCATTTCTCGAAATAATGTTATCGCCAAATCTTTCTTTCAATAAATCAATTGTTACGGTACCAGCATGAGGTGTGGCACCATCTTGTTGGAACCAAAACACTTCTGGTTCGATACCATTCAAATTTTGAAACAAGTAATCATCGATCTGTAATGAGCACCATTCACTGTAACATTAGCTCCAGCATCGTTTTTAAAGAAATATGGACCGATGATGCCTCCAGCGTGTAAAGCTCATCATACAGTGCATATTTCAGGATGCAATGTAACTTGCAGAACTTCTTGAGGATTGTTTTCACTCTATATACGGCAATTTTGCTTGTTTAAATAGCCGTTCAACCAGAAATGAGTTTCATCACTAAACACAATTTTACGATAAAAAAGTGGATCAACTTCAAGCTGTTCTAGGCCCAATCAGCAAACAAACGACGCTCATTATGGTCAAGGGGCTTTAGTTCTTGGACCTTGTTGGATCTTGTTTGGGTGTAGACCAAGATCTTTACGCAAAATTTTCCATGTGGTGGATGCACAAAGTCCAACTTGTTGAGAACGTCGACGAATAGACAAATCTGGATCATCATTATCACTATGACTTACAGCAGCAATATTTTCTTCTGTACAATTCTTTGTCTTGTTGTTGTTGCATCGAGTAGAGAAAATGTTATCCTAAATCTATCGATAGTTCGACGAAGAAGCTGCTCTGATGGACGATTATGTAAACCATAAATTTCACGAAGTGCTCTATAAGTTTGGCGAATAGAACACTGATCTTGAAAATAAATTTCAACAATTTGTAAACGTTGTTGTTGCGTGAGTCTTTCCATGATAATTTGTCAATGCTTACTGAACAGAAATGTCAAAACAACATGGCTTCTACCTTCTGTCAAATCACAGTTATCCCTATCGAAAGTTCTATCACTCTAAAAAAAACGATGGGTTCATTTTAACGCATCTTTCAATTGCAAGTATTTCTGCCTAATAGATGCTTGTGTAAGAACCTAACGATAGTGAATATTTGGTGACTGCCACAAACACTCCGGTGCCAGCTTTTGTGGTGGTTTTTGAACTGTCTGTGGTATTTCTTTGGGTTTGGGTGGTGGATTCCCTTTCCAATTCTTCTCTTCTGCTCGTAAGTCAAGTTCTACTCGATGCTAAATTTTTTTAACATTACGTCACAGGAAAGATTTTTTGATACTTGGTAACAGAGAACCAGAATTTCTGGTTTCTGGTAACTGAGATACTTATCCTCAACGATTTTCCCCTTGAAACGGCGCATGCTTTATATCCACAGGGGTGGCGTTTTCAGCAGGATAATGCACGATGCCATACTTCGGCCTATACTCAAGCTTGGATGAAAGAACACCAAGTGACAACCATTTCATGGTCAGCAGCGTCACCAGATCTTAGTCCCATTGAAAACATATGGGGACTAATGAAGATTGAAGTTGAACGAGTAGCGCCACGAAATAAAAATTGATTTAATTCAGCCAGTTTTACAGTCCGGGACTACCATCACCGAAAATTATGGAGATGATCTAGTTTAGGGTGTACCTCGACGTTTAGTCAAGTGTTTACAGTTAAATGGAGGTTGTATAAGTAAATAGGATGAATGTTTTGTTATAATTTTCTAATTCAAGAATTAAAAATATATACTAAATGATTTTGATTTTTCCGTATACTTTCTAGACGGGCTATACAAGTTTGTTTTATGTATATAAGTTCTACGGGAATTGAGTGCTGGAGAGGTATTTGCCAAATTTCTTCTCTAGGCTTGAATGAAATTTAAATTGGACTGATGACACGCGAAAAAATAATTCGACATACTATAGAAAAGTTAATCTGCTAGGCTATTTAAAACAGAACCCAGAAATACAGAGATAAAACAGATAAGTAGATAACATTTGGAGATAAACCAAATGCTTGATAACGCTTAGATCATGTCATTCGTTTGGTTCTGCCCTTTTGATAGTGTAAACAGAATATGGTTCAGTTCAAAAGGTCGTTGGTGCTGTCAACATGTTTCTTGTCTGGAACTGCCAGTATAATTTCCTTCGTGTCCCTTTTTACCCAGGGTTGGGTTTACTTCGATGGACATTTTTCGACTCAAGAAGATTCCACCACATCAACATTTCACTATGGGTTATTTGGCGGGACATACTATCAGAGATATGGTGGTGTGAAAGCTGTGGACATTTCAGGTAATGTGTTGTTTTTATTTCGGAATATAAGCATCTGATCACACTGTATTCGAAACTGTCTAGATTTTTCGAGAAATTATTGGGGTAAATCGTTGGAAAAATGTTTAATGTTGATATTTGAAAAAGAATCAAAGTCTCAATTACAATATATTGCAAAAATTTATATATTACGAATGACTCGTCTTCTTCTTCCGAGTCGAGGTAATCTTATGTTTTACACGATCTGGGTACCTTACCCATTACATTAAAAAATATAAGAATATTCAATTTAATCGATAAAAAAATCAATATATTTTGATATAAATTTATAGAAAAACGTTGAAAATAATTTTAATTTTCTCTATAATGCTTTTGTCTCCTGTTCAATCTTAACGTCATTGCTTTATGCGAAAGCTTCATGAAATGGGTAAGAGATGGTCTGGTCTTTCTATACACTCTATAATATATAAAAAATTTAACCTTTTTTGATGATTCAGTAATTTCTCTGAATTAAAACAAGTATTTAGAAATGACCATGTTCTTCTACAAAAAAATTTAAAGTTTACACACTTTTTGTGAGTAATACTCCATTTACCCCTATAACTGAAAACTTAAAAAACGATACAGAGTATTTAGGCAGGTTCAAGATAACAGGTAAAAAAAATTATAACAAGAATGCAAGTATTATAAAATTTCGGCACAGTAAAGAGAAGTGATCACTAGATGTTATTTAAATATATTGAATATTTTACATCGAGAAATGAGAATTGCACACTTTAATTGAATAATACACATATATGTTTATTTCTATTTATTATCGTAAGTTGTTCACATGACGCGTTTCGTTTACATAATAACTTTTTCGAATTCTTATAAACGAAACGCGTCATGTGAGCAAGTCACGATAATAAATAGAAATCAACATATATAGTATGTGTATTATTCAATTAAAGTGTGCAATTCTCATTTCTCGATGTAAAATTTTCAATATATTTAAATAACATCTGGTGATCACGATAATAAATAGAAATCAATATGTGTATTATCTAATTAACGTGTACAATGGATTTCTATCTAATATAATAAAGACCAACATGATTCGAAGTTTAAATGAGAATTATTATTATTTTTTTTTTGCAAAATTTGCAAATGATAGTGATTTTGATATTTTAAATATTATCTAGGGCCGATGAAGGGATTATCGAAATTCTAATTGTTTTTTGAAGATATAGTGCATGTTTTGAGAGATTTTTGAATTAACTTATTTGAATATTTAAATATATTAAATATTTCAAATAAATTATATTTTTTGAGAAGTCCTTAAGTTGTGTTTCATGTTTTTGAGAAAGAATTGGTGTGTCTCCTTCAAATATTTATTTATTAATTATAAATGACTTTTTTTATAATTGTTGGTTTATTTATTCCATTTGACATTGTATATTGAGTTTTGATTATATACGTCTATCAAATATAAGCGGTGCTTATTGTAGACATTAATTTAATTCTAAAAGTTTTTTGAATAAAAATTTTTTTGAAATTAAAATTGTAGAAGACTAACAGATTAAATCTGTTTTGATATTCAAATTCTGTGATATTTTTTCTTCTAACAAGTAAAAAGTCTTTTTCTATTTTATTTTATACATAATATATAATTATATGTAGGCTTGAATAAATCTCATTATGAAATGTCAATGGTTTAAAGGAAACCTTATAATACCTTACAGTTTTCTGTTTTTTTTTTGACGAACATAGACTATTTGGATTTTAAAAGTTAGTCTGTTTAAGCAAGTTCCGGTTACACTTTAAGGTAAGATATACTGATTGTTAGTTGATTTTGATATTTAAATATTATCTAGGGCCGATGAAGAGATTATCGGAATTCTAATTGTTTTTTGAAGGTATAGTGCGTGTTTTGAGAGATTTTTGAATTAACTTATTTGAATATTTAAATATATTAAATATTTCAAATAAATTATGTTTTTTGAGAAGTCCTTAAGTTGTGTTTTATGTTTTTGAAAAAGAATTGGTGCCCCTCAGAAGCTTTTTCAACTTGTGCGAGTTAGGAGTTCAGTTGTGTTCTGTGTAATTGGAGAGAAGTCTATGATTTTTATGATATAAATAAAATAACTTAAACTTTTATTGGAATTTTGAGACAATAAAAATCAGTTGATTTATTTAGAGGTATTTTTTTTATGAAAGAAATTAATAAAGACAATTTTATTTTATGATCTTTATTATTACACAAAAGAACCATTCTTTACAATTATTTTTAAAGATAATTTCTTTCAAATGTTGTCCGCGGCTACAGTTAACAACTTCCATTCTGAAGATTCAATTTTCAATAACGTGTCTGAGTATTTCTAGTGGTATTTGGCCTATAACACGAATAATATTTGCCTCTAATGCCTCAATTGTCGCCGGCTTATCCATATAGACTTTGGACTTCACATAGCCCCAAAGGAAAAAGTCGAGAGGTGTGATATCACACGATCTAGCCGGCCAATTCGTTGGTCCAAAGTGTAAGATGATCCGTTCGCCGAAGCGCCCTCGCAGTAAAGCCATGGTTTCACGGGCTATGGCTTCAGTTCTTGCACTAGTTGAATTTTGTAAGCTTTTAAAGAAAGATCCTTACGTAAAATACGCTAAGTTATTGAATATGACAGGCCAAGCTGTTGAGGAAGGCGACGAATCGATACTTCACGGTCTTCGCGTACACTATCAGTTACCGCCCCCTATTTTTTTTCACTACGTGCTGGGTGTGGTGTATTTGATCGAGTATTATCCAATAATGAAAATTGGGTCTCAAACTCACGAATGGTAGAGCTAATTCAGCGTTCGGTAGGCCTATTATGTGGACCATAAGTTGCTCTAAGCGCCCGATACACATTCCTCGTAGAACGCCCATTTTTCATAATAAAGTTGAACAATTTGTAGACGATGTGCAGGGCTAACTCTTTCCATTTAGTTAACACGAGGCATGCGCAATCTGCAATTAAATCCCCACCACAAAAAGTATCTCTAAATGAATTACTTCATAAGACAGTACAACCACATTATACATAAGTAAAAAACCGATTAGAAAAGAAAAGAAGTTATAATGTGTAAAATAAATAAAAAATAAAATATGTAAAATTAAGTCAAAAATTACCCAACAATACAAAAGTGAAAAGTGAATATTGTAAATGTAAAAACAATTTACATACACTAATATCTGATGCTTAAGACCAATATTTGCAAACGTGCGTAAGAAAAAGCAGTGTGAATTTAAAGCATTATGGAATTATGTGAATACTATAACGAATAATTATAAACCGGAAACCAATATAAAATATATTTAGAACAAGGACACCATAAAACAAGGACACCATAACACCAACAAGGACAGATAATCAAGAAATCTATGATCTTCTTAATGACTGAAGCTCTATAGCGTGCGGAGTTATGAGGGACCTTTCAAACTTCCGGCTTGCAAACCCCTGAACTCTTCAGATTGGTAATGGGGAACAAACCTGTCAATGTCTCCTGTGTCCTTGTTCCATGTTGGAATGTCGGTGTGAGAACGCTCGCGCTCTGGTCTACTTGAAGCCGGCGAGGACGGTGAACTAACAATGGGAAAGCGATAGCGTCCTTTATGGTATACGCCGGGAAACTGTAACAGAGCCGAGTGGAATTCTGGGCAAGGAGCAGGTACGACGTCATATGACTATTACAGTCAATTAGGTAGAAGTTGGAAACAAGGTGACTACTCCTGATGATTTCACAGAAAAAAATATAAAGCAAGATAAGTAATTTTCCCTATGTCCTACTGATTCAAGTGAAGTATATAAAAGACCATTTATAGTCTTCAATCGAAAAAATCAGCTGTATGATGGAATACGTTCTGAAACATTGGAGAAAACAGAAGACTCTTGCTTCCATAATGAATAACTGTTTCAAAAAAGCCTGTTTCCCGATTATACTAAAATTAGAAATAGTGAAACGACTATTCAAGGGAAGTGATAAAACTCAAATGAACAAATGTCGACCGATTACTCTAGTATCATCAAATATAACCAATATACTTGAAAAACTTATTGCGCATGATTAAGAAGCTCTTTAGGGATGCGGTGTTATAAGGGAGCCTCTAAGCTCTTAATTTCGTTCCAACGTTTCGTTCCAACTTTCAAGCGCCTGAACTCTTCAGATTGGCAATGGGGTGCAAGTCTGCCAGTGACCATGTTACACTTTGGTGTGTCGATGTCAGAACGCTCGCACTCTGCTCTACTTGAAGCCGACGAGGACGATGAACTAACATACTCAGAATTGCACATGTCGGGATCTGAGCATAACTCTTCACCAAGTTCATGTATCATTGTCATCATTGTTGTCTCGGGTTTCTGTCCAAGTTTTGACACTAGAGCAGGCCTCCGAATATGAAAGAAGTCTGGAAAGGAGCAATAGAGAACCTGCGTCAGTACAGCCGAGGAGGAACCAGAAGGGACCCCCTCCTCCTAAAAGGACCGCCGTGTCGATCCCAGCACTCAGCTGCATGAGCAATGTGTCCCTATTTGGTGAATGTGAAAGACCAAAGCTCAGAAACAATACCAATGACAGCTTTCCAGCAGGGATCTACCCGCTCCGTAGGGACCGCTGTTGCTGTTCGACTGCCAAGAGTGAAGCTTCCAGGCAACGTAGAGGGATGCTTAAGGATCCAAAAATGGTGCCAAAGTTTGGGGCGAGCAGAGAGCGAGTGTTTCCAAGTAGGAACCGACCTTAGTGTCCCTCTGTACTCTAGCCAACGTACAGCCTTCCTAGGCCAAGAATGGGAGAGTTGGGGGTGGACAGACGATAGAAGTTCTGGTTGAACCATCCAGAGTCGCTTTTTTTCCTCTGTAGCGCAGACCACTCAAGGGCTGAAACGGGAATGGCATAGAATTGAGGGTGAGCAGAGAGCAAATCCACCTAGATTGAAATGTGGCTTTTTCCTTCAGCCAGCCATTCCGGATCCCACTGTGGATAAGTGACGAAGGTCAAAAACCCGTGCTGAGACTCAGCAGGGTTTCATATTCGGCCGTGAGGTGATAGGGTTGCTCCCTGTTCGCAGGAAAAACAACAGTAATCCCAAACCACGATTCCCCGTCTATATGCACGTTCCAGAAGCGCCAAGTATGGATGACATAGCTCTAATCGATCAAAGGATAGCAGGATAAAGGGAAGACCGATCATCACCGGTCCGCCACAGTATCATAACTATTCACCCCAGGCTATGTTTGCTTAGGATAGTTGAAGGTTATGGGACTGAATGATGGAATGTTATGCAATCAAGAAAATAAAGAAAAGGAAATAGGCATCATGACTTAATTCTCCATTTCACCACGATGAAACTAGGATCCTAGTCATGATAAGCATCCTCACCAAGTCAAGGTACAGAGACAAGGGGGAGGATGGTGAATTCTCCACGTTTTCGTATTGGCATACGAGCAGAGCTCTTTCTCCAAGTGACTACTCAGCAGTCTCCACAGTCCAGCCCTAGAGGTATAAAGTGTGATAAGGATTACGCCATATAATCGCGCAAGCTAGAACCCCTCCGAAGAGATGAACCCACCAGCTTCCAGTTTGGGCTCGAAAGCCAGAACCGTCTGACTGGTAGCAGCGAAGCACTATTCAACCTCTACTGGCTCTGCAGGTCAGTACCCGAGTTGATTTCTGACGCAACTCACCCGCCGGAAGAATTCTTATCGAAGCACCCGAACGCAGTCCCATGAACTAAGATAATCTCAAGATTGATGACTTCTATTGATCCTGGTACGAGCACCGTCTAACGGCCTGTACGTCCTGAGCCACCGAACCCATGTGAAGTCATTTGATTGACCCTAGCGTCAAGCAATAACGGCTAAGCTATTTCGTCGAGATCCACAAACCCTAAAAAGTTACGCATTAATCCGGAGCCAGGACAAGCCGGTCGAACCGTCAAGTCTCGTTAAATCCCGAGTCAATTCATGAGAATATCCTGAACATGGGGGTCTGCGAACAGATAAATGAAATACCTTCCTAGTCCAGTATGCGGACTTTCAACCACTGCCCCCTCGAGTCCAACAGCAATAGGTTGGCCAGGTGGTACAAGTAACACCTGAGGGCAATCCACCCCCCCGAGGTAACGCAGTATGCTACATAACGCACTCGGCCATTACACAGAATCCGGAAATTTATACTGCGATAGAGTAGAGTACACCAGTTTTAAAGGAGAAGCCCTGTGGTGCGACTCCCTGTCACTGTGACGACTCCCTGTTACTGAGTTAATCAATCGGCTCAGCCCTCCATTTCACCAGAACGGAAAAATTAGGGCTCCATTCGGAGATCTTCCACCATACAGGTCCAGTGAATGGGGCGAATGGCACCAAGACTTAACCCTCGCCGAGACGAAACTAGGGTCCTAGAACTGACGAGCGCCTCCATCTAGTCAAGATCTAATGCCTGGGGGGCGGACGGTGAACTCGGAAGCGGTTGCGTTCTCTATGGGATACGCCGGGAAGCTGTAGCAGAGCAGAGCGGAATTATGGGCAAGGAGCGGGCACGTTGCCACACTATCAATGAAGACTGAATCTGTCAGATTAACAGTAACATTATTAGAATCTATAATGAATCTTTACTACTGTATACCGATATGTATATATTTAGTTTATTTGGCCGTTTAGAATGACACTACAAGTGAAGCTCTCGAAGGAAAGGCGGTGTTGCGAGGTAGCTTTCACCTCTTAATTCGGTAGACGGCGATTCATTCTGAGCATACGCACCTGAAGCTCTTCAGGCAAGCGTGGTGCACATGTTTGCCTGTGACACCATTGACCATGTGTTCCGCTTTGGAACGATCGTGAATGCTGTGTGCCTTGCCCTATTTGAACTCGGCTGGGACGGTCAGTCAAGAATCTTTAGACTAGTCGTGTCCTCTATAGGATACGCCGGTCAAGCTGCAACAGAGCAAGGCAGGTTTCTGGACAAGCTACACAAGAATACAATTGTATACAGATTTCACCTCCTCGAAAGCGAATAACTCCACAGCTTTTCGAGTTTATTTCCATTAGTTATAATTAACTGTTCAATAAATTCTATTATTATTTACAAAATGAAAGAGACGTTTCATTGGTTCGGCAGACGTGTTAAGATCATGGTCGGCGCTGTCTTGATTGTTATACGTACTTTATAATGTAAGCTGTCAAAAATCCACTCAAAAATTTTCTTCATGTTTGAATCTTTGAGAAAATTGTGACCACTTTTTGACATTCTTTATATCTATCTGTTGCACTTAAAGATTCGCTTTCCATATAAAATTTTTTTAAACTATATGAAAATTTTGATGTTGGTAAATTGAGATAATCAGAACATGGATTGTAGATACTAGATAATTTAAAATTTTTCTTACTGGTGTTCTCGTTACTTTCAGTGACTTGCTCATATTCCAATAATGTATGTGCTCTCCTTTGTGCGAAAAGTTCCGACAGAAGAAGTGAACTACTGGATGAATTATACGATGGAACATTGAAATCCTGGAGTGTAGCAGACTGCCCTCAAACTGTGTCTTTAACGGAAATATTGGAAAAAGAGAGAAAAGTGAGGCTAGCTAGAATTCTCTATGATTCGGAAGGTAAGAGTTTTTTTATTAATTATTGACAAAATGTTGGGGTACTTCGTCCTAAACTGCTTGCTTTATAAAGGGTTTTCCAATAAGAGGTTTTATTTTGATATTTAAAAAAAGAGTATATTTTAAAAGAAATCATTGTATGCCATTAACAATGGAAAACAATATCAGCCAAATGGCTGCAGTGGCTACAGTTGCAGCACCATATCCTGGAAATTTTCCAAGACCAATTCGCACATTTGCAGCTGTATGTTCTTGATAACTTCACGAATTCCATCTTTAAGGTCTTGTATCAATTGTGGAGCATTGGCATAGATCTTATTTTTCACGTGGCTCCAAAGAAAAAATACTAAAGGTGTTAAATCACAACATCTCGGTGGCCAATTGGTATCACCTCTTCGAGAAATAACACGCCAGGAAACTTTTCTTGCAAAATTACGATTGTTTCGTTACTTGCCTGGCACGTAGCGCCGTCTTGTTGAAAATAAACGTCGTCCACATCAATGTTTTCCAATTCCGACCATAAAAAATTATTACCAATTTATACCGTAACAGTTGCACACGTCTCATTTACGAATAAGTAAGCTCCAAACACACCGCTAGCCCAAAAACCGCACCAAATAGTGACGTTAAGGATAGAAAGGCTTTTTAACTATCATTCTTGGATTTTCCGAGAACCAAATGAGACAATTCTGCTTATTAACGTAGCATCCGAGTTGAAAATGGGCCTCATCACAGAAGATGATTTTTTGATGAAAGTCCGGATCATTTTGATGCATTTCAAGAACCAAATCAGAGAAGATACGACGTTGCTAATGATCGACCGGCTTGAGTTTTGTGTTAACTGAACTTTAAAAGCCTTAAGACCTAAGCCCTTATGCAAAATGCGGTGTAATGTCGTTTATAGAATGCCTAATCCCAAAGATCCACGAGGAATCGACAAACCTGGGTTTTCGTCAACATTACGGTCTACAGCACCAATAAATTTTCTGTTGTTCTTGAGTGACTTACACGGTTTCAATTCTTCAAATCACCAACTTATCCCAAGAGCTCAAATTTTCACACCAGTTTCATTATTGCCGGCCGAGAAGGTGCTTCAAGACTTTAGTTTTGTGAACTGTGACTGCAAAATTTTCAGCATGTTTGAAGTGAATTTTAACAAGTTCACTGCGCTTTTGAAGCGTGTATCTTCCCATTTTAATAAACATGTCAAATATCAAAAAATTGCAGCTTCAAAAGTAAAAAACAAATTGTAGAAATTACTATGTTTTACTACCAAAAAAATATATATTACACATTTTCTTGTGACTCGAGTTTCGGGAAATGAACTATCCCATCATCAGACAACTGAAGACCTAACATTGGTACAGTGGTATTTAAACAAAAGTGATAAATATTTTGAATATTTCAACAGATTCTCGGTAATACCTAATAGTCGTACAGAGGTTTACAATCGGAACGTGATAAAAAACCGGGTTAAAAAAGAGGGGCCTTCTAACAGATATTGGAATGTCGGCAATCGACAAAGAAGGTTGTTAAACAGATGGTACCCATTTAAATATCTAAAATAATTTTTGGGGTTAAATAGCTCCGTAGTCATTCCTTATTTTTACATTATTTTGTTGTATATCTCAAATATTTGGATTTAGAAAGCTCCATACAGTCATTCATTATTTTTCACATTATTTTTATTGTGAACGAATTTGAAAATTTCAATAATCAAGTTTCTTTTCTTTTGAATCTACATGTAAAATTTCTTCTTAAGATTTTCTTTTGTTGAAAGGAATTACTGTTTTCTAAAGAATGAGTGGCAACAGATGAATTTTTGTTTTTTTTTTCATTAAATTCATTTTGTGTTCGTTGAAAAAGGTTTTAAACAGATGTTACTTGTTAAATATTTCAAATATTTTCGATTTACATAGCTCCGTACAGTCATTCATTATTTTTAAATTATTGTTATTGTGAACTAATTTGAAAATTTCAACAGATTCTAGATAATCGAGTTTCTTCCCTTTTGATTCTACATGTAAAATTTTAAGATTATCTATTGTGGGAAAGGAATGACCGTTTTCTATACAATGAGTGGCAAAATTAGAATTTTGTTCATTTTCCTTAGAAAAATATTTTTTTTTTGGTAGTAAAACATAGTAATTTCTACAATTTGTTTTAATTATGATCAACTACCAAATAGTAACGGCTGAAACAATTCAGTAGCTTCAAAAGTGACAAAAATGAAACCTCTTTTTGGAAACCCCTTTATTTGTCAATTGTAATCTTGAATATGAAGCAGAATAATTTCGTCATACCTATACAAATTTCAAGTTTAAAAAATTTCTTGAAAATTAAAAAAAAATAAGATTAAATATCTCGGAAACAATGTTTCCTTTCAGTTGTCATATAGATTTATCATACATTATACAGTCTCAAAAAGAGATCAAAGAATCTAAAGAAAATATAGAATATTGACCGAAATTGCGTAGCCAATACACCTGTTTCATACCGACCTAAGAAATATCAATCTGTATTACAAAATACCCAATAAAAACTTAATAAATCCTTTGATAAAACCTCTCTTAAAAGACTCTTGCAAACAACCTTCAAAAATATGCAACACATCTTCATAACAGCGGCTGAAACTCCCATCGATACTCTTCAGTCGACTTTTCTGAAAGATAAATAAAAACAATCAATAAAAAATATTTCACATGCCTTGCCAACGATGATCGCACAACTGAATGTTAAAATGTTAACTCCTCGTCTATAAAATATACAAGTATGTAGAAAAGGCATATTCAAGATTCAGCTATATCAGAATAAAAATAACTGATCGTTTATATTTATCTTTCAGAAAAACTGAATTGTTTCAGCCGTTACTATTTGGTAGTTGATCATAATTAAAACAAATTGTACTGTTAGGTCTTCAGTTGTCTGATGATGGGATAGTTCATTTCCCGAAACTCGAGTCACAAGAAAATGTGTAATATATATTTTTATTGGTAGTAAAACATAGTAATTTCTACAATTTGTTTTAATTATGATCAACTACCAAATAGTAACGGCTGAAACAATTCAGTAGCTTCAAAAGTGACAAAAATGAAACCTCTTTTTGGAAACCCCTTTATTTGTCAATTGTAATCTTGAATATGAAGCAGAATAATTCCGTCATACCTATACAAATTTCAAGTTTAAAAAATTTCTTGAAAATTAAAAAAAAATAAGATTAAATATCTCGGAAACAATGTTTCCTTTCAGTTGTCATATAGATTTATCATACATTATACAGTCTCAAAAAGAGATCAAAGAATCTAAAGAAAATATAGAATATTGACCGAAATTGCGTAGCCAATACACCTGTTTCATACCGACCTAAGAAATATCAATCTGTATTACAAAATACCCAATAAAAACTTAAAAAATCCTTTGATAAAACCTCTCTTAAAAGACTCTTGCAAACAACCTTCAAAAATATGCAGCATATCTTCAGAACAGCGAATGAAACTCCCATCGATACTCTTCGGTCGACTTTTCTGAAAGATAAATAAAAACAATCAATAAAAAATATTTCACATGCCTTGCCAACGATGATAGCACAACTGAATGTTAAAATGTTAACTCTTCGTCTATAAAATATACAAGTATATAGAAAAGGCATATGATTCAGCTATATCAGAATAAAAATAACTGATCTTTTATATTCATCTTTCAGAAAAACGACTGCTAATTCTATGCTGCAGGGAAATTCGTTTAACTTCCCTCAATCATAGAAACATCAATATAGTGTTTCGTCTTGTCCGAAACCTCAGTATAACTATTTAATGATCTTTTTTCAGAAAAGAGGACATTCATAAACGCCTATGCTTATTTGTTTACGATGATATTCTTGATTATATCATGCGCTGTTGGTCTGGTTTGCGCAGGATTATCAGTATGGAATACAGCAGCCAATCCCGTAGAGATTTATTTCAACATTTTTGGCCTTTATATTTACAACGGCATAGCATTCGGGAGCTTACTGATTGCTGTAACCATTTGGTTCATCATGTTCTGTAGTACTTTGTCTGAACATCCTTCTTTCATTTTGACAATATTGGGACAGCTGATTCCTGAGAGTGTGGCCCTTGGATGGTCTTATTGGTAAGTGGTGTCGAGAATACATTTAAGTTGTTGAAATCTCGGAAACAGTTCTTCAAGCAGTTTCAAACGTTATAAGCTGCAAGAATGATTCAAATGATAATAAAAAATTCTTGAATAACGATTTATCTTTGGCCTCAAAATAGACGTTTGTTTCGGCGATCACCTCCTAATTCGAGGCAAATCTCTTTCACACTCTTTCGTACCACGGTTACTTTACCACAGTATTCTGCCTTTATGTCAGTATTTTGAAATGACAGACAATTGCAAATTAATTAATCACATTATTCATTAGGATGAGTTTGTGGACATAAATGAAGGTTAATACTTGATAGAAGGTGTATAAAATTATTTAAATATTTTAATATAAGTCTTCTACATATTTAATTTCAAAAAATTATATTTAATAATTATAACTTCAAGAATTAAATTGGAATAATGTCATATAAGTACCACTTATATCAAGCGACATATAAAATAAACATTCATTATAAGACATCCAAATGATATAACAAAATCCAATAAATAAAAATTGTTAACCAAAATTCTATAAATTAAATATTTTGAATAGACAAAATTTTGTTTCTGCTGATCAATCTTATGAAAACAGATATCTTTCAAAAATGTTTAACATAATCTTAAGAATTTCATCATAAAACTATCTTCTTATAGATATTCAATACTATTGGATATCTAACTAAGTTACTTTGTATAAAATCTCAAGATATGTGAAAACATTACTGAAAAACAAGTTTTAAGAGAGACTTTGCTATTCATATTCAATAAAATGTAACATCAATCAACAACAAATATTTACTCACCCTTCAACAATTTAGAAACTTCTGGTAAATGAGTGCTGAGAAATTTAAGTTTTATGATGAAATTCTTAAGATTATGTTAAAGATTTTTGAAAGATATCTGTTTTCATGAGATTTTCCAAATTTGATTGGAAGGCCTATTGGTAGGTGGACTGAATAAATGAAATAAACCTTCTTATTGGTTATAGAAAAATTATGAGATCAATGCTAGTAGATATGGATAGAATGAAACAGTTTATAATTCCGGTTGCTGTGTCATGTGAATGTCTGTTTGAGTTCATAAGCAATAAATATATCAAAATGTTTTAAAGACTTTCTAAGGCCATATACCTGGTGTTTAAGACAACGTTTCAATATTCTGGGAGCTAGTTCTAGACCTCAAAATAAGTAAAAAGTTTCATATAAACATGGGCCCGCAAATGAGCCGTTTTGGAGATATGGGCGACTTTCGGTTTTCAAAATATCAACTATTAGCGCAACCAAATACGATAAATTACAGAAGATATTCGATTTATTTTTGACTTCTAGTGTTTTACATAAGGTTATCCATATGACCACCGTCATTTCAATGCAGGAAGTACGTCGCGCATGAAGGAATTACGTACTCTTTCGAAAAGTTCTGGTTGTGTTCGGATCGTTTGACAGGATAGTTGGATCCGATGTTGCAACTCTTCGATGTTATTCACGGATGTTGCATATACTAAACTTTTCAAATAATCCCAAATACAAATTTCCAAAGGATTCAAATCGGGAGATCTAGCGGGCCATGGCACTGGGCCTCCTCGTCCTATCCACCTCTTCTGGGAAATATTTGATCTGAATATTCCCTAACAGCAAGTGTATATTGACGGGGCGCGCCATCTTGCATAAACCAAATTTTTATCCACTGATTTAAAGGTACCACTTCTAGAAAATCGGCCAAGGTATTTTTGAGAAAGTTAAGGTATGCGGCTCCTGTTAAATTCCGTGGTAAAACTAACAAACGATCTCCTGAAATGCCTAGCCAGATATTTGAAACGCTGTTGATGCCTGGATTCATGAATGGCCTGTAGATTTTCATCCTCCCAAATATGGCTATTATGAAAGATAAAAATTCCATCTTTAGTAAAGCCGGCTTCATCAGTGAGTAGGATATTAGAAGTAAAATGCAGATGTTCAGCAATCTTTGTTGAAACCCATTGACAAATGTCCTTCTGGTTTGATTTCAGGATTAAGAGCTTGCACGCGTTGAATTTGGAATGGATAGAGAAGTTGTTGACGCATAGTTCTCATAACAAGGGGGCCACTTCTTCCTACTTCCGATGAAATTCTTCTTACACTTGTACCGGGATTTTCAGTCACAATATTTGAAATTTGCTCTTCGACTACTTGAGTACTTACAGATCTTGGACGTCCAGTATTACGAGCGTTTTTTTTAAGGAACCAGTTTCCCTCAATCGTCTTAAAACTTGTGTCAACGTCACATGAGAAGGAAGTTGACGATCGGGATAAGCATAAAGGCGACGTGCTTCAGGACCATTTCCGTTGGCAGAGTCATACATGAAAACCATATAACTTATTTCAATATAGGAATAAAGCATTTCAAATTCAGGAATAATAACTTTTTCTTAACAACAAAGTGAAAGAAATTAAACAACTCGAATCGGATGCAAAATTACTCAATAAAAGTACGTAAATGTCATATGAAAACCAAATGTTTGATGCCAGCTGTGATTTTTTTCAATGAACCGACTGAAAAACATTTTAATTGTAAGTTCAGTAAACAAGACATCTGAAAGATGAAAATGAAAATCATAGAAAACCGAAAATCTTTACTCATTTTGAGGTCATAATCGTCTCCCAAAATATTGAAATTTTATTTTTTAACACCCGGTATAATCATTAAGAAAAAATTAGCTAAAGTGTCGAATAACAATTAACAGTTCGTGTGGCATAGCTTAAAAACTGCTAGATCGAAATATCAACATGAAAGACCTAAGTATCGATAACAAAATAATGAATTATGTATAGCGTAGACAGGAGCGTCTCTAATGAGACGGAACACCCACTATATTTTAGACCTGCGAACAGGTAAAAGTCATTATATTACGTATGGATACAGAATAGAAGTGTTTTCAAGAAAGTTTTTCTGATAATCTTCATTCTGATTTTTTTCAGGATAAATATGGTTTCTCTTCTATTATATGCTAGTTCAGTGGGTATGCTCTACCTGAGAAGTGTACTTTTATCTAGAGAACCGAAGCATAAAGTGGAAATTGAAGACAACGCTCCAGCTGGTATTCTCTTATTCTAGGCTAACCTTAATGATTATTGTTATGAATATATAAAGATAATTTATTGATTAGTTTTTACGCACCAAAATGTTTACATAGTATATATAACTTTGAGATCTTAATTAAAATTTTTTAAATTCAGGTACACTTCTTTTGCTGATGTTATTGAAAAATTTTTTTATGGAAATAAATATTATTTAAAAAAAATTTTTTTCACGTTCTACATTTTTGTGAATGAATCCTGTGGTTTTTTAATTCGAAAATGCATTTATTCCGAAAGATTATGAATTAACAAATTAATCAAAATATTGTCCATTACTGCTTATTACTTTTGCCCACCTCTCATGCAATTTCCGAACCCCGTCCCGAAAAAACTTCTTATCTTTTAAGTTGATTCAATATTGAAACCAATTTTCGATTTCTTCGAAAGAAGTGAAGCGGTAACCTGTCAAATTGTGTTGTTCCGTTGAAACAGCCAGTAGTCAGAAGGAGCAATGTCCGGAGAAAACGGCTGGTGTGGTAAGATATCCCATTTGATCGTTTCTAAATATTTTTTGACAACTTATACTTAGGAATACAGAAATAAATTTTGATCTAAAGAAGTCTATTAAATAAAACTCGAATACTTGAGGATAGTAGCCGATAGTTGCAGTTGAAAGTTAGCATAAACAGCGGGCGAAAATCTTAAAGCAACAATGTATTAATCAATGGATTGATTGATTTAAATTTACCAGGAGATCTTTGGAACGGTATTTGGCGATTATGATTTTAGTGCAGACGACACAAAGGAAAACCTTCGAGGCTAAGATTGGGAATTATCAGTAAAGTCGAGATAAGAAATCGACAAGTCAAAAGATCTGGATGGTCTGGACATGAGTAGGTGTTTTGAAGCGATGGGAACTTCGAAAAAGTCGACGTAGGAAAATTTTGAGTAGGAGGAAGGAAGCTAACGGTTTGGAAGCTCGGAAAAAGGAAAGGGGAGTCGTCTTGACAGAGAGTCACTAATCGTTTCGTGGTCCGGTATAGTTTAGTTTAATTCCGTTTGAAAAATAGGGCGCTAAAATATAGTGTTTGTTCCTGGAGGGGTGTTTTGCCTTTGGGCTGAACATGGTATTATATCTGGTTTTGTGGATAGGTGCCCCGAAGAAGGTAGGACTTTTTTTATCTGTAACTTCACTGACATCTTTTTATTGGCTTTAAATGGAAATTGTTCACAAGTAAGAACGAAAATATGACTTAATGAAATTAACATTCCAGGGTCCTGAAGTCTTTCAAAAATTGATTTGAATAATACTTATGATTTGATTTTATAATATCCTTTTACATTAATTGCTTTTCAGAAGATTGTGAAAAATTGTAATAATTTAATATTATATCGATTGACACCAGTTCCTTATATGTGATATCTTTTAAATGTGTTATTTTTTGCTCTATCCTCAGAAAATACTTTTGAAACAAAAGAAGTTCGTGCATCGAGCACGAACCCAAGTTCTTTTCAAAAAGAGAGTTTGGTAAAGTATGTGCTTTGATACATTTTCGATTTGGGAACTAGATGCATGAGTTGAATGTAGTAAATGGTGACAATGATAAGGTATTGTGGTAAGATATAGAATTCATGAAAGGGTGGTAAGAATACAGGGGTTAATCCAGTAGTCAATAACAAATTTAAATCGAGGTTCAATGCCTTGAATTAATTTGCTTGTTCTATTCTCTAGACCAGTTAATGTTAAAAGAATTTTATTGTACCCTTATTTCAAAACAGAAACCATTTAAATACAGTATGTAACTAAATTTTAGATAAGCATTTGAAGAAGTTACAATGTAAACTAAATGCCTCATGTGAGCAACTCACAATAATAAATGTAAATCAACATGTATATGTGTATTATTTAGTTAAAGAGAACTAAAGCAGGTTTGATATCACTGACTGAGTAGTAATTTAATTTATCAACGTGTACCTTGCCAAAGAAAGATATAGAGACGCCCATGTAAGAGCAATACCCGTTCTTTAACGCAGTGAAACGCAGACTGAATTGAAAGAAGTTGGCCATCAAGGTTGTGAGAGAAAGTTTCATTATTCACTATTTGTGAATAACACCCAGGTTTACCATTGTAATATCTCCATTTTTCTTCGAAGTGCTACGGTTAAACTATTTCGGGTAATATGTTTTGTTCGACTGAAAGTTAGTGAAGAAGTGCCAAGAATGACGAGTAAAAAATGGGAAGGAAAATGACCTTTTTGTGGATTACCATATGTTTTTTTCAGGCCTTTTTACTTGGTAAGTAAACGGAGAAGAATTTTAAAAATCCTTTCACTGACAGTGTGATCGTCATTATTTTGTGTGATTCAGAAGTTGGTTGACTCAGAATATTTTCTTTATTATTCAGGATGAAGTGAGTCACTAATACTCTATATTTCCTCAATGAAATTATTCAAACAATTGGTGCAGCATTCTTTTTTGAATGGATTATTTTGTGTCCGTTTAAAAAGGGCTAGTTTTAAGGGAATATTAGTTACAGGATAATTTTTTATAAACAAAAGTGAATTTAAAAGTCGCGCGAGTTCAAAATCAAAGAAAAAACTACAAGAATATGTCGGACTAACTCAATGAGATTTTCACCAAAACTTTAATTCACCAATACTGGCCAAATTTTTTTTTGAAATATATGAACTGGTACATAAAAAAACTGGTTACTCATAGAAGAAGAGAAGATCATTAGGAGTGTGCTGATAAAATACAAATTTCCATTTTAATCAGTGTTACCGAAAATATCGCAAAGTTGAAATCAAACAACTTCATTCATTAATAATGAGTAGTCATCCATTTTATGGTTCTAAAAGTAAATTTAAATAATACGCATTCATGATTTAGTTTTTTGTTTCAATATATTATTTGGTCCCTGCCGTTATGAATTGGATGAAACACCATTCAAATGATTTCTTGCAGGAGTTGATACTGACAAGGTAATTTCAAATAACTTTTCGACAAATATAGAGTAATAAATCGGCAGAGAGAAAAACAATCCACAAATACGACATGGACTATAACCAAGTGTCTAGCTATTGGTCCATCATCCGTTTACCAATTTTAGGAAAAACATTTGAAAAAATCGTGAAAGTCCATCTTGAAAATTCAATTGGACAATAATCCCTCTTTCACAGTTTGGATTCAAGAAAAATCATTCAACTATGTACCTGTTAGCTCTTATATCGAAAGTACAAACTACAATTAAAAAAGGTCACAAGTCAGCAGCCATATTCATGGACATCAGGAAAGCATTTGATAGTGTGTGGCACGAACGTTTTCTTCACAAACTCCAGCAATGAGGCATCCTTCACTACAAAATATTATGAGAAACTTCTTAATGGACAGAAGCATGAGGGTTAAAATCAACAAGCATTTCTCTGCATTGTTTTCTCCTCAACAAGGTGTACCACAAAGCTCTCCATTGTCACCACTTCTATGCAATATTTACGTACACGATATCTAGACAATAACAGAAGAACTGAAAAGTTACATCCTCCAATATGATGATGACACAGCGCTCATAACACAAAGTAAGAATCCGAGAAGCCCAATGAAAAAACTACAGAATCTATGTAAAAAAAATCATGACATGGATGAAAAAATGGACAATTCTTCCAAACCCTTACAAATCTGAATAAATAATATTTGGCCATAGATTATCAGAGAATTCACCAACCATCAGAATGCTGCAACATAATATAAAACAGGTATAATACCTAAGAATCACAATTTTAAAACACATTCCTATAACGAAAAAAGAGAAATAATTGCTAGATCAAAACAATTTCGATTCCTCGCCTACAAAAACCGCTGCATAAATCATACAACACCTTCAAGAATCTACCAAATTATATGCAGACTGATATAAGAATATGAACATCTAATATTGATTGTAGGTGTTTCAATAAGAGCGCAAGGTTTGAATTGCGCTCCATGTTTGACAGTCATAATGTGGCATAACCATGTCGTGATAGATCGAAAGTTGACAGATGGGAGTTAATAAACATGGAGCATTACACGGTAGAACAATGCGTCCTGATTGTCGAAAATTATTATCAAAATGGTGATAGTTTAATTGCCACTATTCGTAAAGTGCGTCCAATGTCCGGTCGAAATAATGTGCCTAATTCATCTAATGTGAAAAGAATAATCAAAAAATTCGAAAGTACTGGTTCGGTTAGTGATGTGAAACATACGATACGAGCTCGTAGAGGTCGTTCAGAACAAAACATCACGGCAGTTCAGCTAATTCTAACTAGAGATTTACAGCTGCATGCTTATAAAATCCATCTTGCACGAGTTTGCAGGTTTGGTGACCGGAATTGACCTCCACGCTCTTGCGATTCAACGCCTTTAGACTTCTGACTGTGGGGTTATCTGAAGTCATAGGTTTATTCCAGTAAGTCTGCAACAATTGAAGCATTGAAAGCCGACATTAGACGCTGTATCAATGAAATACCACCATATGTATTCAATAACGTTATTGAAAATTTCGCCAAAAGGGTAGGCATATGCCAGCAAAGCCATGGCGGTCATTTACAGGATATTTTGTTTCATACATAATCCCAAATGTATATTTTCTCAATCAATAAATATTTCAATACTTTGCTACAGAAAACCATGTTTTATTGATCACTGAAATCTTGTGCTCTTATTGAAACACCCTTTATAACAACTGTAGAATACCCATCCTTAATAATATCGCAGTAGTTTGGGAATTTTGAGTAAAATACGCTATCCAGGAAATCCACTCTATAGCACACCAAATGACGTTCTCTATGAAAAAATGAAGATAGACTTCTACAAGATTCGACCCAAGAAAAAGAACAAAAAAAACCGAACCATTAATGGATGCAATAAGGACCTTTTCGATAGAGGCGATAGATAACACCGTCAACTTTTTACTTTGAATTTTGTTTTTCAATAATTATGTACACTTCTTGTGGCAGAAAAATTCAACATATTAGATTTGTAGAACATCCACACTTAATAACATCGAAGTAGCAGAATGCAGTATTTTGGGAACTTCGAGTAAAATACGCTATCCAGTAAATCCACTCTATAACTCACCAAATGACCTTGCCTGTGAAAAAATGAAGACCCGATTCTTAGTAGACTTCTCAGTAGATCCAAACTAAGAACAAAAAAAAAATCAAACCCCTAATTATTCCTTCGAATTTTGTTTTTCGGTGCTGATATAGGTCGACATCTTATTCATATAATTAACTTATCTGTTAGCACAGTTGAATTTCTCCATATTCTCAAAAAAGTCATTGCCGTACTAATCTACAAAAAAAAAGATATACGCACTTTTGCAAACTATAGAACGATTTCTACTCTCAGTGCTTTTTCCATAGTATTTGAGAGAATAGTTTTCAATAGAATGATGAATTTCCTGGACAAATTTCAAATACTTATTATAATACAGAACAGCACGCTCTATACTAAATCTAGAAGCGAATGGCAAAAAACAAGACATCCTGAAATCGATAGAGGTATTCACGAATAAGCATAATTTGGCAAAAAAAATCATTAAACAAGCAAACGGACCTTGACACACCCCAGTTCTCGAAGTTCTCGAAGTAGAATTCGTACTACCAAACTCGAAAAACTACGAAATTCGAATCACTGTATCTTCAGTAATGAAAAATGATAGAAAACTAAGTAAATTATACAATTTTTGTAGTAAAGTCAATTTTTCAAAGTAAACAATAACTGAAAACTCAAGGTGAGGAATCATTCGGATAAAGAAAAATATTGATAAAAAGGACACACTTTAATTACGAAAAGATTCCAAAATTTTTGTTTGTCTCATCTTTTTCCTCAATATGCAATCAAGAAATCTCAATTCCAATTTGGAGAGAATCTTTAACGTCTCAGAATCTCCGTGATTCTGGGCAAAACTTTTTAGGTGCTTGGTTAAAGTCATAGCTTCCCCATAATTTTGGACAGCACCTGTTTGCCCTGGCATTTCATCGTTATCTTAATCTCCGGAAAGTTCTTGAATGTCATGTGAATTCCCAATTTCATGCTCAGAATCAGGATCTTCAAAATATAAATTATCATCAAGGTTCAAAAATTCTTTTAGGTTTTCATTGAAACTTATATCCAAGAAATTCTTATTTCTGAGAATTTCTGCAATAACACCGAGGTGCAAGTCATCTTCAGGATCATGTGTAACAGTCTGACTTAATTGGTCGTCACCTTGAATATTTTCAAGCTTAAAACCGGCTTTGCGGAAGCAATGTTTGATGGTTTCCTTTGTTACTTGTCCCCAAGAGGTTTTTGCGTCCAATGGCGAGATTTTTTTGCCAATTCGAAAGCTGTACTAGCAGTCTCAATGTTTACTAGCAAGTGTTTCAGTATGAGACTTCGGTAATGGGTTTTGAAATTTTTTATGATTCCCTGGTCAAGTGGTTAATAAGCTGATGTACAATTAGGGGGTAGAAACAAAAGTTTTATATTTTACAGGTGAATTTCTTTTGAATGAGATCCAGCATTGCCCAAAAACAACAAAATCTTCCTTCTTTCTTTTGCCATTTTCCAATCTAGTTCATGCAACCACTGTGTCATAATTTGTCTGGTCATCCAAGCTTTCTTATTCCACTTCCAAGTTACAGGCAAGTTGTTTATGTTTGAATGCTCTGGGTTTGGCTGCTTTACCGATGACTAAAAGTTTTTCTTTTTCCCCTGCCATATTTGCACAATGCAAAATTGTAAATCTCTCTTTGGGATATTTACCACCAACACATTTTTCTTTTTTTAATATTAGCGTTTTGTTAGGCAGAGTCGTTGCTGTTTCATCAGCATTAAAGATCTAGCTGGATGAATATTCTTTGATAAGAGAAGGGTATTTCTCCCAGAATGATAAGAAGCTTTCAGCAATTAACGAGGCTCCTTCCCCTGAAATTGTTTGAAAACTTATGTTGTGGCGTTTTCTGCATTTATTAAGCCAACCAGAAGAAGCACTGTATGCTGAATGTCCTAAGGATAAGGCGATTTATTTTGCTTTGCAGCGTATTAACGGACCTGAAAAAAATTTTACCAATAAGTTCTCTTCTCTTTGAGCATAATGCCAACACTTCATTAATTTTTTAATTAATGAGAAAATAAAATTCCACATATTCAAAACACCTCATAAAAAAATTATTCATGTGCATACCTGTCAGAGAAATCCCTTTATGGCGAGATGCTGTAAACCATTCATAACACAGCATATCAATTTTGGTACCATCACCAGTTAGAAAGCTTCTCTTTTCATTCACATTGGTGTTCGACATCCACTTGTTCATAAAGATTTCTTTATGTCTAATTATATCAGCAGTTTGTGTTTTTCCGATATCAAAACGATTAGATAAATTCCGTACACTTAATTTTTCCTTATTGTACACTTCAATTACCTCAATTTTCTGTTTGAAAGTGAGTATTTTTCTTTTTGGAGCCATTTCTTTCACTGAGTCAACGTCAGAATTCAGACTAACACGAATTAAATTCTCGAGAGTTTCGTGCCACAGTTGAGATCGATAAATCCCCGGTTCACTAGGGGAGGTCCCTCAGTGAAGGCTGGTACTAATGTTGGCGCGCGACACAGAATACTCTTCTTCTTCCCCATTGCGTCCCATTTAGCAATAAACTCACAGCGATACTTTCCACAGAGAATTGAAACGGAACCGATATTTTTTATTTTGGTTTTGTCCGGTTAATAGAACATACCTTAGTGTCCGCGTCCGTTCAAGGGAAGGTCCGTTCAAGAGACAACTTACGCAATGTAAATTTTATGGGAGTCAGTCGGGGCTATGAAAAACTGTCTGTTCAAGGGAGGTGTCCGCGAGGGGGAATTTCACTGTATACTTAAAGATGATAGTTTGGTTTGACGTATGTGATTGAAACGGGGATGTCAATTCCAGAACACAAATTGAATGACCCTGTATGAATAATAGTTATATTTCACAATGCATTTTTAATTTATTTTACCATTGCATGCCAAAGATAAAAGCTATATTTTGTTTTGTAATTTTTTAGTAAATTGTCAAGAAGATGAAGGTCCTTACAAAGGAAAATATCTTGGCAAATTAAACTCGTACCATCATCAAGTTGCTGGAGATATTTATGTGATAGACGAATATTCCATTTTATTGTCAGCTTTCAGTTATGATGGCAATGGAGCCGACACCTTCTTTTGGGCAGGAGCGTCCAACAGGCCTGGACCTCAAGGTTTCATAGTACCAGATGAATATGGAAAGTAAGTCGCGAACTTATCAGCCGATATGTTAAATGAGTGTGTTTGGCTTTTTTATCCTTCGATATATCTTGTACGGACACACCAAAAAAAAAACTAACAAAATTCTTTCTACAGCACAAATGTCCTAGAGCGTTATCTGAACAAAGACTTCACCCTCTCCCTTCCTGATAAGAAAAAAATAACAGATATCAGGTGGTTCGCAGTTTACGACATCTGGAGTCAGAACACATTCGGCGATATTTACATTCCTGAAGAATTTGAACCGCCCACAATACAAAATGTAGGCCAACTGACTGGAAAGAAAAACGACGTTTCATCTGATGATATACAGATTATAGACGCAAAAACATTAAGGATAAAACTGTTCAGTTATGATGGCAAGGCTAAGGAAGCTTACTTCTGGGTTGGAGTGGGGCCTCAACCTGGCCCAAAGGGGTACAAAGTACCCGATGAGAACGGATAGTGAGTTGCATTATTTTTCATGTCTTCATGTTGAAATAATTATAACATTTTCACAGCTTAGAACCAATAAGAAGCTATAAAGAACAAAGTATAACTCTAGAATTACCTGGTGATCTAACAATCTTCACAATTGATTGGTTTAGTATTTATGATCATGCTACCAATGAAAACTTGGGTTCCTTTATAGTACCAGATGGACTAAACGTGCCGCCATCTTTAGTCAAAATTATTGTAAGTATTTAATTCACATTCAGACAGTTTTTCGGATGTAATGCGTTTTCCTTACACCAGCAGTGGAAATTTTGTTTATTTACTTTAAAAATTGAGCATTATGTGTGAAGATGATATTTCTAGGCTCTAGAGTCCAATCAATAAACTCTCTAACTGAACGATGATCAGTTCTCTAGAATTCTTGTATCAATATTAACTTATATAGAGGATGGTCCAAATCCTAAAGCGAAATGTATCATATTGTATCCAGGATAAGCGTTATTTTTATGAATGAAAATGATGATTATATATTGTACAAATTGCTCTTCTAAGTAGCAACCAAACTTCTTCAATGATAAAGAGTTTGAAAAACTTTCTAAACGATGTCAAATATACTCAGTATCATTAGAAGTATTACACACAAAGGAAATGATTCTTTCAACTTGAATTTTTGCAATGTAACCATCTTAAATCAAAAATGAAACAATAATATTCCCGAGAAATATTATCGACGTGTAATGGGATAAAAATTTAATATTACTTTGCGACCCCTTGAAAATGTCAAACTTAACGGTGACAATGTCAGATGTGACATATTCACATCAGTGTTGCAATATCTGAAAACTTAAATAGCAATTTTCGTTCTTTTATAATTTTTATTCTGTTTTAGAGTCACAAAAATGAGTTGCCAAATTGTCTCCAACTCCATAAAGATTTTCAAGTTTCCTGGGAAATTTTTGGTCCACAAGTCACAATTCAGATGGCTGGAAATGTTGCTGAAAATGAGTATATGTCCTTTGGTATTTCTGGATCTGACAGTCAGAGCCAAATGTTGAATTCGGACGTGACAGTGGCGTACATAGATGGATATAGAGGTTTCGCAAATGATTATAATATTTCCGCTTTAACACCGGTAAATAGAGAAAAATTAGAGAAAGTACCCAGTTTATTTTTTAGTATCTATCATAAAAGGAAGTTTTTTTCATTTTCAGTGTGTCAAAATATTGGGTCAATATAAGGGAGTGTGCAGAGATGAATTAGTTGGCGGTCAAGATAATAATCAAATGCACACTGCAGTGAGAGAAAATGGCATTAATATAATAACTTATCGAAGGTTTTTGATATCACGTGAGTATTGACCAGGTTCATTATTTGTGAAGTCAGTAAGACTGATCTAATATTATTGTTCCACCAATGTCTATTCCTGAAAATGCGTTTAAAAATTCTTTAATGATTGTATTGTTCATTTTCGAAAGGGCCCAATTCGAAGCCTGTACATTGAATTTGAACGAATAATAAATAGTTTGTGTTTCATTGACTGATTGCTGGCACTTTTGACTCTATAGTATACAAGTTCCTTAGAGGATTTCATCCAAAACGGAACTTTAAAGCAGATTGTTTTTTTAGCTGACAACGGCGATAAAGAAGTTCTAACCGAACAACCTATGTACATCATTTGGGCTCTGGGAAAATTAGATAATAATAAGGAACCAGCTTTTCACGACAAGTACCCTAAAGCAAATATCTCAATTCATGTCAATCCAAAGGAGCCAACAAACAATTGTTTCGCCTTTACTAGAGACGAGACAGGAAAAAAGAACAAAACTGAAATTTGGGACAAAGGAGAACTTGATGGCAAGGCTTCTAGAATATTCAACGCCTACCTTGGTCCTTCCGGTGGCCTGAAAGGCTACCAGGGATTGACAGGTAAATATATCTTGGTACAAAGAGTTTTGATGCAAATATATTTTGTCCCAATAAGCTGATTCTTAAAAAAGCAAGCAATCTGCAAGTTTTATATACCTGTAATAGGAGATACCTTGCATATTCTAGAATATAGGATCTGGAGGTTGAAACTTGAAGTTACGTCTTAATTTTTAATACTGTGAATTAAAATACCTGTCAATAATCATTAGATTCGCAATAATACAGGAAGCGAAAATTGCCAGTTGATTTTATTAGAAATTTTTCCTCTTAATCAGTGCAGAATATAGGCAAATTTATTCCTGTTCAGAAATAAATAAACAAATTTTTTCAGGACAGCCTTCAACAGCATTAGCTTGGTACATCAATGGCATGCTTGTTCCTGAAATTTGGTTGAGGAGAGGTTTAACTTACGCTTTCAAAGTCTATGGTGGAAATAATCCTCATATGGCTGAGTTGTACCATCCCTTGATTATAACAGATGAGCCACATGGTGGTTTCGATAAGTTAACTGACGAACAACAGTCAAAGATAAGGGTTTTAGCAGGTATTGAATATTCTAGAAGAGGAAGACCAAGACCAACCTCAGGTAGAATATTTCTTGCTTTGTCATCAATACTTATTATTTTACAGACTACAATATATTACTTTAGTTAAATAAGGAACGGGAATTGTTACATAATTAGTGAAGCTAGTTACATAATTAGTGAGATACTCAAACATTATAACTGTTAGACCTAAAATTTTAACATCGCAGACTGAAACCTTGAGTGAACCTTTGCTTAGACTTGAATATTCTGACTCTTCTATGGAATAGAAAAAATCTTGTTACTTCTTGAATAACAAATCACAATGTTGGTACATATAATCTCCTAAACTGAACAAAATTCAATGCAAGAAAAACCTTCAAAAATTTGAATAAATTTGGAAGCCTTAATAGGATCTTCCAGCGCAATTTCAACATTGCATGTCATTCGTTACTCTAAGCTATAAAAGTATTTCCCTTCTATTTCTCCATAAAAATACCGACAATTTATATGTTTCCGTGTAACAAGTAATAAAAATAAACATATTTTATATCCCGGAAACAGAAGGTCCAAAAACAGAACATTACAGATTTGCGATAACGTAAGACTTTTGCAACATATTCATCAAGTTTTGTTTCAAACGGAAAAATTCAAGCGAACTCTTTTTTCAATAATTTATTTCATCGAAAAAATTGATGTCAACCAACTGCTGTCTACAAACACCCAGAAAAATTCTGCTTTGAGTAGGCATCATAATAAGAGATATTTTAAATTAACAATTACTCATACTTTTGGGGCAGATTATCATAAATGTTGTGGGCCAAGTTAAATAGGGCATTATTCATAATGCCTGGTCCATAATCATTTAAACTTCATTATTAATCACAGTGTCTGGGCATAATGAATATTGCTGCATTGTGGTGGGGCTAATGAGAATTTAGGCAGGGCACGGCGAGAGTTCATGATGGAGGGACTGCTTGAAGCTCCGTACTGAGCGATACTCAAGAAGGATAAGTATTAGGGTTAGGTTAGGTAATTTTTTATTATCCTGTCCAATAGATGAAGGACATTATTCACAATTCCCGGTTTATTTGATAATTACATTAAATATTCCATTGAACCCCTTATATAGGTCATTTTTCAGAATGAATAACTTTTAACTATTAATTACTTGGTCCGTAACATAAACACTCTGTTTTTTCAGCTGGTCCTTTATGTCTGGCTCGTCATGCAGAAGATCGAGATAGAAGATTGGATGATGATTTTCCATCTTTCAAAAAATTCAATCGTTCCTTGGTTTACACCTGCGAAAATGGAGATGCTGCCATTTTGGAATTTACTCCAAATACGTCCTGGCCAGACGTTGTTTACTATAATTCTTTCACACAATCGAATATGGGATGGAAGATACATATTATAGACACTTTCTCAAGCTTTTCAAGATCGACTGGAACGAAGAATGTTTTGTCTTGGTTTTTTCTGACGATATCTCTCTTTAACCTTCATTTTTGTATATAATTAATCGATTTGTTCATCATTGTTGTATTTATTTGAGAAATTTGTTTCGCTGTGAATAAAGTATTGTACTTAGGCAAAAATAAATTTAATCCCTATGTACATTGTTTAATATTGCACAGGTTCATGTGAAAAAAAATTGGGCCTAGAATTATAAAATTAGTTTACCTACATTCACTATGAAAAGTCTAAAGCTCAGCCTGATACTGTAAGTAGAAGTGAATCAGAATTATTCACATTGATAATCAAGAAAAAAATATTAATAATAAAAAATTGTAAAATTTAAAAGCAATATATATGAAGATAAAAGTGAATGGACACAGATAATGGCAAAATTCCAATACAGTTTATAGAGTAATTATGAAAATAACAATTTTTTTTTCAGTTTTTCTTCATAAGGTCAAATTAGATATTCAAATTGCAATAAGTTCTATTTCTTGCAACTTTGCCTGTCTTAAACATTTAATATTTTTAAATCCCATGAATTCTATTTAAAATTTTTAAGAGATTTCTGATTTTTGAACATCGTTAAAAGAGTTTTAATTTATTAAGTAACGATTGAGATATTTTAGCCTCTTAATTAGTGACAATGAATTTTTCACTCCAGTGCACTTTCGAAATAAAGATAAACTAGGTGAAATAACAAACTCGAGTACCTCATTCCAATTCGTGTCCCCCTTCATTATGATAAATAATCAAATACTGGGATCATCATCGATCAAGATTAAAACGAAATCGAAGTTCAGTTGTTTTCTATCTATCATAAAAGTTTATACACATATTAATATCCATCATGATTCAATTTATAATTGGACTAGCGAAATATATTATATTTGCTTTTAATTTAATTTTCGTGGTAAGTCGAAATATGTATAGTAAACTAATTTTTGTTTTATTCCCCGTATAATTTTAGGTTATTTTAAGGCATTATCCTCAGCCGTGTCTGATATTTTTTTATATTGACTTTCAAACTCTTCATCCGAAATGTTCAGTCATTTTTATAATTTTTACCCAGGTTTGAACTTCTTTGAATGTTATATCTAAATTTAAATCTCTTTTAACTCGCTTATTTTTCTGAAACATCTTTCGTAAAGTAAATTACTTCAATATTGCTCAGTTAAACCATTCTTAAAACTCTACATCTGTCTACTCTAATCATTTATTATAATATACCTTATCTATTTCAATATAATCTATTAATTAAATCTGAAGGATCTTCACAGAAGATCTAAGAGTTTCAGGATAATAATAATAATAATATATTTATCGATTATCCAGACATACTTAGTTATTCAAAATCTGATGTGACTGAGGAAGCTGTAGCTCTAATGAAACAATTTTATTCAGTATCAGTGTGCAAATTATAACCTAACATTAATATGGAGGCACAACAATTAAATAACGATTCTATTGAATGTGAAAAAAAAAAATAACGAAAAGTAAACTATTTACATTTCAATGAAAATTTCTTCCAGATTCTTGGTTCACTGTTGATACTGTTTGGGCTTCTGCCAATTGTCAATGGAGGCTATGATAGCACGTACAGTAAAGTAGCTATTGCCTTTGGTGCTTTAGTTTTCATTATTTCATTTCTTGGCTGTTGCGGCGCTGTAAGAGAAAACAAAAATCTTCTTACTGCAGTAAGTAAAAGTGTTTTAGTTTAATTTCAAGTATTATATTGCCAATATTATAATTCATTCTCATGTATCGAGGTGAAGAAATACATTGGCGAACAGAAAAAACGGGTAATTTGATTATTACTGTTCAAATAATTTTCTTAGTTAAAATTTTTACGAGAATCATGAAATTTCTGAAATGGTAAGGAAAAGAGAATTACCCAAAGAAGAATGAAACTTTCTATTCGATTTGTATAAAAATAAATCGCTTTTTTTGAAAAAATTAAAAACTTCGAAATTAAAAAAAGTATCGTAACTGTGAAAATTTTAGTATCAGTATGCCGTGTGACCTCCCCTAGCTCTTAGTACAGCTTTCAAACGTATTCGCATGCTCATGATGAGCCTTCGAATATTCTCTTGTGGAATAATCTTCCATTCATGCAGAAGGGCTTCACGGAGCTCTTGTAAATTATAAGGCGATGGTAAACCATAGTTCTGACTTGCCATCCCAGTTGGTCATTTTTCTTCGAGAGAGCTTCATTGGTGACCCCGACGTGATTGGGGGGTTTGCTTCAAGAGCTAACCAACCCATTAATTTACAGATCCTAACTGCCCCCTATCGATCATTCCAAGGCAGCCTTTCCTTTCGTTCCAGATCCCCGCTGGAGATGGCACTACGACCAGACCAGCGTAGGACTATTTCCTTACATGATCCCCAACGCCCTATATCGTGACCTTATCGATGCTCACTGGAGGGGGAGTGTGTAGCGAACAACTTTGTTGCTCCTCGTCCAGAAACCTGCCCTATATCGTGACCTTATCGATGCTCACTGGAGGGGGAGTGTGTAGCGAACAACTTTGTTGCTCCTCGTCCAGAAACCTGCCTTGTTCTGTTGCAGCTTGAGCGGCGTATCAATAAAGGACACGACCAGTCTAAAGCTTTTTGACGACCGTTCCAAGCGGAACACATGGTCACAGGCATAATCTTCAATTGGTAAAATTATTTTATGGAGTTGTTTCTTTCAAAGAGCGAAAAACAAACTTTTCAATGACTTATGTTGAACGCAACTGATAAACGATGAATTTATCGTGAAGAATTATTGGTTTCTTTAATCAAGTTTTTTAGCCTATATGTCTACATTTTGCGCATATTTAGTTGATTTTCTAATGAAAGATAGATGATGAACAAAATATTATTGAAACAATTCGAACACGTAAGTCTATTGGAAAAACATTTTATAATCTTAATGACCGCTTTCTTCTGCTCGCTAGTGTATTTCTGATAAAATCAAGAATTTCTTCATCTTGAAACAAACTTGAATTTGATGAGTCTTTCAATGTAACTTTTTAATAAACAAAAACATTAATAAAATTATAAATTATATCTTCAACAATATTCATATTTAAAAAGTTCAAGATGTCTTGGTCAAATCGACAATAAAGGAAAGTTACATCAACGCACTCATCTGGGGTTTAAACTTTGAAGTGCTATTAGATTGCAGCACAAATCTCCCATAAGCGTCATTTAGCTTTTAGACGAAGAGGTGAACGGGGAACGTACGCTGTGCACAACAACGATGTTCCTCAAATAAGTTGGCGATAAGTAAACGTACCGTCATGAATAACGTATTCGTTTATCGGTCATGAATTTTTCACTGTTTCCCAGAAAAATGAACTATTTTAGTAAAAAAGGTTGGTAGTTCTGCAGTACTGCAGCACATGTGTAGAAAATGCCCATGCATCTGATTCTCGGTACTTTTTTAACACTATGTATTTCTCAAGCGTGTAACAGAAAAGTAAAAAAATGTTTTAATTGTTTTCAGCATGCTGTTATACTCATTGTTTTGTTCATCATCCAAATGATAGTGATGATAGTTTTGGTTGCAGCAGGTACAAACGGCTTCGATACAATCGATGATGATCTCACAAAGTTCATGAATTCAAAATATACGGGTGAGGTGAACTTCATGAAAGGAATTGAAAGATGGGTAAGGATATTCTTTTATGACAGTAATGCACACATAAGAAGTAATAATCTTTCTATAACCGCATAAAAGTGAAACTATTGAAATGGGATATACAAATCTTATTAATTGGGATATATGGCGGTTTACTGAAAATGAATTACAATAAATTTTGTGCTCGATGTCTATGGTTTGTTGTTATTTCATTGACAACCATGTGACGTTTCTTGGAATTTTTCCATTGTTATCTACAAATAAAAAAGGTGAACAGCACTGATCTGAAAAGTCCGGAGATTTGGCGTCCTCACAGAATTTGGCACGGTCGTGTGCCTTAGCATTCTGCTTCTAAAAGCTGATTTTTATATTGATTGAATCTCTAGTTTCGAAAATATGAAAAATGTTCAAACGTGAATAACTGCGAAATTATTGAACCGATTTTGCCGAATAACGAAATGAGCCGCGGCATTTAGACCCCAAATCTTTACTGAAGAAAGAGTTCTAGCTCTTATCGTTTGAAATGACATATTTCGATGAACAACACTAGACATCGTTTGAAATAAATTAAAAAGTTCTCTTTCTTTTGTGGGGCAATTTAATTATTTGACCATAATTAAAATCCCATTATTTCCTATTTTGATCAGGAGCAATATCTACTCAAATGAAAGAAGTACATCAATTAGAAAGTAGTCAATAGCGATTGCCTTATGAAAAAGGGAACATCGTTCTCAAAAGGTGTATCAGGCGCTAAATTTATTTTTGGATGAAAATATGAAGCTCGTAAGGAAATGCGTGTGTAATGAGGGAGCTTCTACCTCTCAATTTGGGAGGAGGCGTTTCGTTCCGAGCATGTGCACTTGAACTCTTCAGACGTGGTGCACATGTCTACCTGTGATCCAGTGACCCTGTTCCTCGTTGGAACGTCAGTCATTAAACGCTTGTACTCTGCCCTACTCAACCCCGGCAAGGACGGATGAGTAAGGTATTGCTACCAGTCGCACCCCCTTATATGCTACATCGGGAAGCTGCAGCACAGCAGGGTAGAATTCTGCGAGATGAGCAAGGAGAAAGTTCGGGGCAAGGTTGGTTGCGTTGCCATCTCCAGCGGGGATACTGTGGAACGAAAGGAAAGGTTGCCTCGGAATGATGGATGGGGCAATTAGGACCTGAATGGATTGGTTCGCTCTTGAAGCAAATCCTCCCAATAACGTCGGGGTCACCGATGAAAGTCCTAAGGAATACGAATGTTATGAAGGAGCTTCTACCTCTTAATTTGAGAGGAGGTGTTTCGTTCCAAACACATGCACCTGAACTCTTCAGACAAGCGTGGTGCAAATGTCTGCCTGTGACGCCAGTGACCCTGTCCCTCGTTGGAATGTCAGTCATTGAACGCTTTTACTCTGCCCTACTCAACCCTGGCGAGGACGGATGAGTAAGGTATTGTCGCGTCCCCTTATATGCTCTATCGTGAAGCTGCAGCAGAGCAGAGTAGAATTCTGCGAGAGGAGAGGGCACGCCAAAAATGAATTACCGAATGTGTTATAGTTTGCTATCAACATCATCATCACCATGATCCCGCACAATCCCCATCCGGAGCAAGGCACTCTTCAAATGTACTAACAGTACTGACTCCAAGCGTTTTCTATTCTTCTGTTAATATCTTTGTTCTGGCGATTTGTAAAAGAAACGACCTGGCCAAGATAACAATATTCCTGAATATAGTCAATGGTTTTATCATTCATTTTTATTTTTTTTCTTCACTGTTTGTCATCTCTTTAGTTTTGGTTTCATTCACCGTTAGTCCAGCTTCTCTACTATAAGTAATTAGGTTATTTGGCATTTGTTAAAGTTCTTCTTTTCTTTCTGAAAAGAAGACAATATCATCCGCGAATCTAAGATTAGATGAACACTTCCCATTGATTTTGATGCCTTGTTCACTTCCTCAATCAATGGTTCTGAATATTTGCTCTAGGATTGTTGTAAATAACTTTGGGGAAATGAGGTCTCCTTGACGTATACCTTTTTCGATTTCAAAGGGCTTTCCTACACTTCAAGTTTGATTGTTGCTAAGCAATTGTGATTAATTTGTTGTGAGATATAAATGTATGGTTCTGGTATGATTGATTAGAGCATTTATCAGATAGGTATGACATGCACCATACAAAAGGCCCTGTTGTAATCTAAAAATGCTAAGTACAATTTTTTGTTGTATTCTTTGTATTTTTCAATGATCTGGGTTACAGTGAATAGGTGGTCTATAGCTGAGTAGCCAGTTCTGAATCCTGCTTGCTCAGGTGATTGCTTTTCATCCAAAATTTTGGTTATTCTTCTCATGATGATTTTTGAGACAGTTGACATTAAGCCGATTGGACGATAATTTTCAATGGGGCCCTTTTTATGTAAAAGTAAGGTTTCTCAAATTGTCCACTCTTCGGGTAGGTTTTGGTTTTGGATGACATTATTAAATATATGAGTCAGTGGTTCTTCTGCTACAAAGTTCAACAATTCGTTTGATATTCCATCTCACCTGGACATTTTCCATTTCTGAGATCTTTTAGTGTGATGCTTACTTCCGATTCGATAATTGGTGGTACTTCATCCATACTGTGATCTAGTACCCTCTCTTCTATATTAGGACCATCATTCTTGTGAAGGTTTCGATAAAATTCAGCTGCAATATTGAGTACTTTTTCTCTATTTCCAGTTGTTTCAGCGTCACTACTTTTAATTTCAGAAGCCATGATTTTCCTTGTGAAAGGCCTTTTCTGATTTTCTTTATGGATTTGGAGGATTCCATTATCATTTTAACATTCCCATATTTACTTTTTCCCAAATCATTTCTTATAATTCTTTTTGTTATTTTGTTAAGTTCACCGTATTCAACTTTATTTGAAAATCAAAACAGATTTAATCTGTTGTCTTCTACAATTTAAATTTCAAAAAATTCTTTGAAGAAACTTTAAGAATTAAATTAATGTCTTTATAAGCACTGCTCATATTTAATAGACGTCAAAATTCATCATACAATATCAAACGGAATTAAGAAAAACCAACGAACATAAACTGTCAATTAAAATTAAAATATAAATAAGCAAACATTTTTTGTTTCGTTCCAGGCATGCGTAATGAACTCTTCAGACAAACTTACGAAGCCCTGTTTGTTACAAAATGTATTGTTTTCCGACCCCATATGAATGAAAAATAACTCTTTCTCAAAAATATAAAACATAATTTCAAGAACTTCTCAAAAACTAATTTATTTGAAATATTCAATATATTTAAATAAATTACTTCAAAAAATCTCAAAACATGTAGCACATTCTCGAAAAATAATTAAAGTTACGATAAGATCAGCTCAACTTTACATATAAAAAATAATAAAATCAATTAAACAATGTATAGACTTACTCAGTGAATCTTAGGAATACACGGTCCTAAACAGAAAATAAAAGTGAACACCTTTATAAATCCAAGGTACTTATGTTCCGAGTTCACAGAAAATCATACAAAGCTCATAAGGCACTCGGCCTCAGTTAAAACCGTTCAACACTGTATAATGAATTTCTTTATTTAAAAAACCTAATATAATTATATATTATATATAAAATAAAATAAGAAGGAACGGTTTTTTACTTGATAGAAGGATTATTACAAAATTTGAAAATCAAAACAGATTTAATCTGTTGTCTTCTACAATTTTAATTTCAAAAAATTCTTTGAAGAAACTTCAAGAATTAAATTAATGTCTTTATAAGCACTGCTCATATTTAATAGACGTCAAAATTCATCATACAATATCAAACGGAATTAAGAAAAACCAACGAACATAAACTGTCAATTAAAATTAAAATATAAATAAGCAAACATTTTTTGTTTCGTTCCAGGCATGCGTAATGAACTCTTCAGACAAACTTACGAAGCCCTGTTTGTTACAAAATGTATTGTTTTCCGATCCCATATGAATGAAAAATAACTCTTTCTCAAAAATATAAAACATAATTTCAAGAACTTCTCAAAAACTAATTTATTTGAAATATTCAATATATTTAAATAAATTACTTCAAAAAATCTCAAAACATGTAGCACATTCTCAAGAAATAATTAAAGTTACGATAAGATCAGCTCAACTTTACATATAAAAAATAATAAAATCAATTAAACAATGTATAGACTTACTCAGTGAATCTTAGGAATAATTATTTAAATATATTGAATATTTCAAATAAATTAGTTTTTGAGAAGTTCTTGAAATTATGTTTTATATTTTTGAGAAAGAGTTATTTTTCATTCATATGGGATCGGAAAACAATACATTTTGTAACATTTTGTAACAAACAGGGCTTCGTAAGTTTGTCTGAAGAGTTCATTACGCATGCCTGGAACGAAACAAAAAATGTTTGCTTATTTATATTTTAATTTTAATTGACAGTTTGTATTCGTTGGTTTTTCTTAATTCCGTTTGATATTGTATGATGAATTTTGACGTCTATTAAATATGAGCAGTGCTTATAAAGACATTAATTTAATTCTTAAAGTTTCTTCAAAGAATTTTTTGAAATTAAAATTGTAGAAGACAACAGATTAAATCTGTTTTGATTTTCAAATTTTGTAATAATCCTTCTATCAAGTAAAAAACCGTTCCTTCTTATTTTATTCAACTTTATTTCTATCTCTGAGGTCTCTGAGTTTCTTCTTTTCATTCCTAAGATCTATCAAATCAATTGTTTCTTTACTTTGTTATTTCTGATTTTATTTGTCTCAAATGTTTTAGTTGCTTGTTTTAGTTGTTTTGTAAATATTGCGTAGTTACCGAGTAGTTGTTTTTCTTCTAGGTGATGTAGAAGTTTTGTTATTTCAGTTATTTCAGACATACAGTGAATTCAAAATATTATTTCCTTGTTGAATTTTCATCGTTTCTTGAGTAGTTACAGTTATATCTTTCCTTCATTACAGCTCGAATGTTGTGGTGTCAATAACTTACAGGACTATACTAATAGAGGTTCACCATTACCTGGCGCATGTTGTGGGGAATCAGATGACGTAGACTCTCACAATGAAAGAACTTGCACTCCCGGTGAAGCTTACAAGGATGGATGTGGACAAAAACTTAAGGACTATATTGAAGATAACTACAAATATGTGTGCTGCATCGTAATCGGATTAGCTGTTTTTCAGGTAAGACTTAGTTAAGAGGATGAATAAAACAGTCAAAATCAGGGCAGTAACTACTAAAGAGCAACTACTTAAAGTATATTTTAACAATGCAATTTAATTGTATAAGTCGGATGAAATATTTTCACTCATAACATAACACAGAATGAAAACATTTATGGTAGATATTGAATTGAATCAGTCCTTATTTCAAAATATGAAAATCAAAACAGATTTAATCTGTTGTCTTCTACAATTTTAATTTCAAAAAATTCTTTGAAGAAACTTTAAGAATTAAATTAATGTCTTTATAAGCACTGCTCATATTTAATAGACGTCAAAATTCATCACACAATATCAAACGGAATTAAGAAAAACCAACGAATACAAACTGTCAATTAAAATTAAAATATAAATAAGCAAACATTTTTTGTTTCGTTCCAGGCATGCGTAATGAACTCTTCAGACAAACTTACGAAGCCCTGTTTGTTACAAAATGTTGTTTTCCGATCCCATATGAATGAAAAATAACCCTTTCTCAAAAATATAAAACATAATTTCAAGAACTTCTCAAAAACTAATTTATTTGAAATATTCAATATATTTAAATAAATTACTTCAAAAAATCTCAAAACATGTAGCACATTCTCAAGAAATAATTAAAGTTACGATAAGATCAGTTCAACATTACATATGAAAAATATAATAAAATCAATTAAACAATGTATAGACTTACTCAGTGAATCTTAGGAATACACGGCCCTCAATAGAAAATAAAAGTAAACACCTTTATAAATCCAAGGTACATATGTTCCACGTTCACAGAATCATACAAAGCTTATAAGGCACTTGGCCTCAGTTAAAACCGTGCAACACTGTATAATGAATTTCTTTATTTAAAAAACCTAATATAATTATATATTATATATAAGAAGACAACAGATTAAATCTGTTTTGATTTTCATATTTTGTAATAATCCTTCTATCAAGTAAAAAACCGTTCCTTCTTATTTCAGTCCTTATTTGGTGAAAATCCATATTAAATAATATTTAAATCAGGTTATTCTGATTTTCACAAATTTTTATTGTTATCTTTACAACAATCGTTTCGCTATCACAGTAGCATCATCAGGCAGGTTTACATTTTGAATAACTAAGCTTGTTTCCGAAATCGGTTGCTACTTATATTTACAATAAGTACAATAAATTTTTATTGAGCGCTAAAACTTATCTGAATATATTTAACAAGAAAGAAAGAACTTATTCAGGTTATTTTAAAAGAAACTAAATTCCAAGCTAAATACTCAATAAAAAATTCACTACAGCTTATAAATAAAATAAAAAATATCCACTTACCACATAATGCTAAATTCATTTCATTTGACGTCCAAAATTTATTTCCAAGTATCCCACCAAACAAAACAATTGAACTAGTAGACAATCTATTAATCAACAACAGATGTAATACGATTATCAAAGAAGATATTTTAGAATGTCGAGATATTTGCACTAAACAAAATTATTTTCAATTTAAAAATAAAATTTATAAATCTGAAAACGTTTTGATTATGGGAAATCCCTTAAGTCCTTTATTAGCAGAAATATTCATGGACAATATTGAAACTAAAATTCGCAAAAACCCCCTCAAGAAATACTTTTTATTTTGGTATAGATATATAGACGATATTTTCTGTTGCTTCACAGGTACAGACAGACTTTTGAGAAAATTCTTTTTATTTATCAATGAAATACACCCTTCAATAACATTCACTATGGAAACCGAACATAATAATTCTATTTATTTTCTTGATTTAAATGGTACTCGAATAAATAATTCACATGACTTTTCAATATTTCACAAACCAACCTATATGGATTCTATTATATAATACACAATAAATCAAACCATCCTTTAAATCAAAAATTATCAGCATTCAATTGTATGATCCATAGATTAGTTAATATTCCCATGAAAAGAGAAAATGATATTTCAGATTTTAACATAATTAAACAAATAGCTATTAATAATGACTATGATCCTACGTTGACAGACAAATTGTTGATGAATAAAAATAATAAAATAGCTTCAAATATGGTATATCCTATTATAAAAGAAAATTTTAAATACACTTTGCTTAAAATACACTGAAGGTATTTCTGAGAAAATTGCTACATACCTCAAAAATAAATATTATTTAAGAACTTCATTTAAAATCAATTCAAACTTGAGTAAATTCATTAAAAATAATAAAGACTGTACACATAAAGATGGTAAATCGGGGGTTTATAAGTTAACCTGCCATGATTGCCCTAAAGTTTACATAGGACAGACTGGAAGAACTTTCCAACATAGAATTTGTAGAATACATTTGAAGAGTTTCCTCAATAATAAAAGTAATTCCACATATTCTAACCATTTGTTAGAAACAGGACATACTTTCAACCATAATTTTGAAATTCTACATATAGAAAGTAAAAGTTATGCCTTAAACCTGTTAGAATCCCTAGAGATAAATAAACACAATAAAATTGAAATATTACTTAAAGAACAATTAGATTTAAATAACTCACTTCTGTTAAACATATTCAGATAAGCTGGAATCTGCAGAGACCCTTTTTTGGGTTTTAGTGCTCAATAAAAATTTATTGCACTTACTGTAACATAAATAGCAACGGATTTCGGAAACAAGCTTAGTTATTCACAATGTAAACCTGCCTGATGATGCTATTGTGATAGCGAAACGATTGTTGTAAACATAACAATGAAAATTTGTGAAAATCAGAATAACCTTCTTTAAATATTATTTATGGTAGACATGTTTCGACTGGTTGCTCTCTTTTTCATGCAATAAACTCCAAAGTAGATCTGCTTTATATTCATTGTTACGAGTTGAAAACAACGAGTTTCTCTGCATTGTGGCTTCGTCAAATGGTTCAGTTGGTCAAAAATTTGGTAACATACAATGTTTAATTGGTTTCAGCTTTGAAATAAGGGTATAATTAAGTTTTTATTCAGACAACAACTCTACAAATTCAATATGAAAAATCCATAGACGTATATTAGGATAAAATCACTTGAAATTGATTAAAATCAAATGCCTCAGAAACACTTTATAGACATTTAGAATTATGGATACATATGTGCGGAAGTTAACCAATAAGGAATAAAAGGCAATAAAAAAAGTTTACCATGATTATCCAGTAAACATTCGAGACAGCTTGCTCCGATTGGATAGTCATAAATAACAAATTCCATTGCTCCACATATAACCTACAAAGGTTCTTTTTTTCAATAATATATAGCGCATTCAGTCGGAAGTTATTTGGATGGTTAATAAAAACAATCAATAAAAAATACACCTACATATCTTCGTTACCCAAATATCCTGTTTAGAAGCGAACTTAAATAAACGTATTCATCTAACTGAGTACCATTTATCAAACTAAGCTCTTCCACAGAAAAATTTTATAAAGAGGATACAGATTGGATTATTAACGTAGATCTTTGTGAAACACTCGCCGAAGATCAACTCACCGGTTGATTCTAGCTGAGTTGGTTCGTTTTCACAACTTGGTTCTATTAAAACTCAAAACTTTAATAAAACTTTATTGTCAGCTTTTCCTTCACTAGTATAAGCGGAAATAAATTAACAAAAATGTACAAAAACAGGATAACAAAAATTGACGCTAATACTTCGGGTTCAAAACCACCATCTCAATTACATTGCATTATTTCTTTCGTTACAGAAGCAGTTCTGTCACTTCTGTTGATCTGTCATTTGTCTGCGACAGAACTCAGTCTACGATCCTTCATTCAATAATATAGATCTACCGTAATTACAGAAAATACAACTCAATAAGATACTGTGATTCAACTATTCTCCGCTAGATGGAGCCACCTAGTAAAAACTGAAACATCACAGTACCGAAATCTGCAATCTAGAACTCGGAGCGGGAGTTTCAACAATCTTGGACTTCAGATAACTCCAAAGAAAAAAGTCACAAGATGTCAAATTTCAAGCTCTTGCTGGATAATTCACAGGATCATTTCTAGTAATGACGCCAAAAGAATCATTATCAGAAGCAAAAAGCTTCTGCAAAAAAACATCATGATTTCGTTGGCGGTATGGCACATACCATCGTCCTGCTGGAACCAAAATTCGTTCAGTTGGTTTTCAATGGCAATTGGGAATAAATAATTGTTCAAAATTGCCCGATAGCAAACTCCAGTTACCATAATACGCTCTTCTTGGCCATTTTTAAAGAAATAAGATGCAATGGACATGGATAACACATCACAATGTAATTTTCTTAGATGCAACGCTTTTTTTTCAATAAATTTCCACATCTTGATATTTGGATCATTAAAGCAAATTTTAAGTGATAAAGATTCTTTCGCTTCAGTCCTTGTCCATTATCACAAAAGAAGGAAAATCACTGCGGCAACGGTAATCATTGCGTTTCATATTCTCATTGTTGTAGATTTCTGTAGAAATTTATAGTTGAAATTAACAATTCATCTTTTATTTTAATTACAGATCTTCGGAGCAGCGTTCACATTGTGGACAAGAGATCACCTTGTTAAAAGTTGAAGGTGCAGATGTCAGACCAAAAAATATTATAATTTAGCTTAACAACATTAAAAATTGTCTATAGAACGAGTCTTGATTATATCTAAAATTCCTTAATGGATTTTTTACCTTGTCAAGAAAAAATAAATTTTGGTGTGGTAACAACGGAAATGGTCTCTTTTCTATTCAAACGTTGGTGCTTGTCGAAATCAAAGCCATTTTGATCACAAACATTTGGGTCGGCTCCATTTTGTTTTAAACATTCTAATATTCGTTCGTCCAATTCCAGAATAACTGAAACATGTATTAATAATACTTGATTAAACTTAGAAGTTAGAACTAGAAAAATGGGCAAAATAATGAACTTTCAAAGTATCTATTACGAGAGAAATTTTAACTAAGAAAAACACAGAATTACCGGAAAGACATTTACAGAAATCAATAAGACTGAACATTATTTTATCGATAAACATAAACAAATAGAACTTTTCAAAAGTTCTATTTATTTTAACTAAGAAACACAAAGAATTACCAGAAAGATATTTACAGAAATGATAGATTGAAAATTTTATTATCGATAAATATAAATAAATCGAACTTTTCAGAAAACATAACTCTAACTGAAAATATTGGGTTCTTCGTAAAATATTTTCGTTTTTTTGCGAAAATGAAAGACAATTTTTGTATAATTAATAAATATTTTATTAAATTATATATTGGCCATTCTGGTCCAACATATTTTTGCCACCTTTCTGGTAGTAGCATGATTCCAGGCTCATAAACTTTTTGATCTTTGCTGGCAAAAAACTGACCCAGGTGATTTTTTACCTCTTCATTTAAAGTTAAGATTTAACCATCCAAAAAATTTTGCAAGGACCGGAACAAATAATAATCCGAAGGCGCCAGATCTGGAGAATATGGTGGGTGTAGCAGTGTATCTCATTCAAGCTGTAAAAGCTTTTGGCAAGTGATCAAAACTGTATGAGGTCTCGCACTATCTTGGTGGAACACTACACCTTTTCTGTTGATTAATTTTGGCCTTATTTAATTTATCCAACTGATTGTAGTTGTTGTGTTATCCGGTAAAAGCTCAAGAAAAACGATTCCTTTGAAATCCCACAAAACAGACAGCATCATCTTTTTTTGATTTATATTGGCTTTCGAAATGCTTTGAGCCGGTTCTTCTTTTTTGCTCTATGATCTCTTGCATTTGACATTTTTAAATACAACCCAACTTTCGTCCTCACTAATGATGTGCTTCAAAAACGGACCATTTTCGTGACGTTTGAGAAGCGAATCACAGACGTCAACGCGACGACACAAATTTCTCTCCGTGAGAACATGGGGAAACCATATATCAAGCTTCGAGGTTAAACCCAGGCCTTTCTAGTGGTCATAAATAGTTGAATTCGATAAATTTGAACTATCACTTGTTGTTATTCGCCGATTTACTACTCTGTCAAGAAAGTACCGGGAATTTTCAATTAAAACGACATTTTTACATTTAATCGTCAAAATTTATTGGGTCGCCTTCAAAATAGGCTCCATTTGCTCCAATACATCTATGCCAACGGCACTTCCAATTATCGAAACATTTTTTATAGGCGCTTTCCGGGATGGACTTTAGCTCTCGCGCCGAATTTTGTTTTATGGCTTCAATCGACTCAAAACGGGTGCCACGAAGGGGCAATTTTAGTTTTGGGAAGAGGAAAAAGTCGCAGGGAGCCAAATCCGGCGAATACGGTGGTTGCTGAAGCACGTTTGTTGAGTTTTTGGCGAGAAAGTCAGTCACAATCGTAACTCGATGAGAAGGCGCGTTCTTTGCTCAACGTAATCACCCATAGTAAAAATCGGCACGCACTCTGACATCGACTGACTTAATCAGCTGTTGCAAACACACTAGTTGACAGATCCCGCTCAAGCTTGGCATAGTAATTAAGGACAGTGGTACCAACCTAGGAAAAAAAATTTTTACCTGCCTCATTGCCCCGCCAGAATTAAATCGATAATTCCCGGTACTTTCTTGACAGAATGTATATCAACGAATGCCTTTATCATATCTTTATCAGTTTCAATCGGCCTTCCGGAACGTCGTGCATCTTCGACATCAAAATTACCGAATCGTTATTTTGCAAAGCAGTTCTGGCACTAGCTTACAGTCAACACATCTTCTCCATACACATCGCTTAATTTCTTTCTGGCTTGAACAGCATTTTTACCTTTTCTATTGTAAAAAAGGAAATATGACGAAAATACTGTTTGTTGCTGTCTATATTTAAAAAGGCACCAACGAAAAACTACTTCATAGAATTAATTGAGGTTTCTCACACACAAGCCCTGCTATATTAGCTCTCAAAACATATAATGATTATACGGCTTAAGTGTGAATTTAGGTTAAATGCTCTGTCGGGAAAAAACGAAATTACTTTCCGAACAACCTTATATGTTTAATCCTTTGAATTTACATTTGAAAACCCACAAATTAAATATTTTCCAAAGAGCAAATATAAAACTGACTTTTAAAACAAATTTTAAAGATCAAGGAAAAGAACCCGTTTAATAAAATTTAGGATAATTCAAAATAAGAGATTTAACAAGTCAAGTGACTAGATTGCAACAAGTGTAAGGTGTGAGAAACAATTATTAATATTTTAGAAATATTGAAAGTCCATTTGGGTTATATTTGAAATTACAAAATCGATAAATCTGGCGTTCTCGCCACACCAACATTCGCCCATCGGACTGATGCAGACGACATTTGAACTCATCTGTGAACAGACAGGATCTCCATCTGTGCGAGTTCCAGTTCTCATGTTTAAGAGCCCAATGAAATCTTACCGCACGGTGCTCCCTACTCAAACTCTATCTTCCGGCGTGTATATAGAGGATACGACTAGTCTCAGCAATATCTGACTGACCGTCCCCGCTGGGTTCAAGTAGGGCAAACACACAGCGTTCGACGACCGTTCCAACGTGGAACACAAGGTCACTGGAGATACAGGCAGACATGCGCACCACGTCTGCCTGAAGAGTTCAGGTGCGCGTGCTCGTAACGAAACACCGCCTCCCAAATTAAAAGGAAGACGCTCCCTCATAACACTCGTATTTCCTTCAGAGATTCAAACATATCACTTTGGTTATCATGGTCAATATTTTCATATATTTCACTTTTAAGGGGGTATAAGACTTTTGAATATGATGTAAAGATAGAATATAATTATTAAAAGATAATAGGCAATTTAGTAAATCATAATATCTCATAAAAAAGGAAACTTGTGTAGAAAAATATTAGTAGATAACAGCGCAAGTTCTCGCTTTTAAGATGGGTATACAAAGAAGATAGCTAAACATGTTTTTACCTGCCCTCACCAATGGTGTCAATCCATTCCTGTCTTTGGCATTTATATCCAGTCCTAAACTTATAAAATACTTGACCATCTCGAGATTTCCGGAACTCACAGCATAGTGCATCGCTCCAAGTCCATTTATATCAACATCACTTGTTGAAGCACCTTTACTCACAAGAAACTTGGTTAGTTCAACAAAACCGTGTGCAACAGCGACCAACAATGGAGTCTTTCCAGAGAACATCAGAGGTTTGTTTATGTTAGCACCTGAATGTAGGAATAGATTCACCATTTTCAAGTCGCTCTCCGTTACGGCTTGAATCACAGGTGTGTTAGCTTTTTTGTTCTCTATTTCCAATAAATCTGGCCTAGAAAAACTAACTAATGTGATGGTCAATCCGAAATATGGCGAATCTTTCAGAACCACTAACAACATAGACAGAAATATTAAAAATAATAAAGATAAATCAAACAAACAAATCAGGTGTCTATAAGTTGACTTGCAAGGATTGTCCATTGGTTTATATGGGTCAGATCGTTCAAGAAGAGAATCCACGAACATCAAAAAAGGTACACTTCAAAGTCCACACATTCAACGTGCGGCAACCATTTAATAGAATGTGAACATAATTTCAATAACGAATACGAAATTATCCATATCGACATTAAAGGGTCAAGATTAACATTCTTAAAAGCACTTGAAATAAACCGATATAATTCCCAGAAGATTTTACTGAACGAACAAACAGATACCAATAGGTCACCTTTACTGAATATCTTCATCTAATTTGGAAATACCTGCGACAACCCCAATAAATTGTCGGTTTCTCTACATCTAATTAGGAATACCCAAATATTCGTTATCCTACTTTTAGTCCCTTTTGCTGTAATACCTGTCAATACATATGTGGTCACGTGCCCCGTCCTGGACCAGAATTCTACTCTGCTCTGCTGCAGTTTCCCGGCGTAGCATATAGAGGACGGGACCGGTTTTAGATACCTATCTCACCCTCCTCGACCGGTTCAAGTAGAGCAAAGTGGAAGCGTTCCGACAGCCGAGTTCAGATGTGGAACAAGGTCATTGGCGTCATAGAATTTGCGTACCACGCCTATCTGATGAGTTCAGGTGTGCAAGTTCGGAACGAAACGCCGCCTCCGAATCAAGAGGTTGAAGCTCTCTCATAACATCCCATTCACTTCAGATCTTCACGTATATAAGAACCTATGTAAGTTTTCAGACAGTATCAATACAAATGTAGTCACAATGTGGCGACACCATTGTCGTTCATCAATAAAAAGTTTGTGGAAATTTCATTTCATTTACTAATCCGTGAAATCTGTTATTGCTCCAATGAAGCTATAAAATAAAATATCATATTGCCACCAAGAGGCCTTCAAAAAGTAATAAAAAGACTAACACATATCAAAGTTTAACAAAAAATAATGACGGTATTTTTCCATAAAATATTCACCTAATCTTTACAATTTTCCTTATCACACCAAATTTCTGTGAACGCATTGCACTGAATAGATGTCTTGTAGTGTACGTAGCTCGTTCACTGGTAGCACTTTTGAAAGTGTACCATTCAGAATTGGCAGATTTAACTCTGAATATGTAAACTTCACAAGGTACTAAATTTTGCACGTTGAATGATGTTCTAGATCCCCTGCAAAAATATTAGATTGAATAGATATAATTTCCTAGTTCTGAATTCTAATAATCCGAAGTGAACTGAAAAAGTATGGGAAGTAAAACAATTTTTCGCTGTTATATACAATGATTCATTAGGAAATAATAAACCAAAAGGTGCTACCTTTTGGATTATTATTTCTAGGCCAATGCCTAGTGCATAATTACCTGCAGTTACGAAAATATTGGAAATAATAAAAAAAATTTTCAAATGTGAATAACTGTGGAACCATTGAATCGATTTGGTCCATTAACGATCTTGACAGAGAAATTTAGGCCTCAATACTACACAAAAACCAATTTCTTATACTTCTGATAATATGAAAAAGGACAATAAATGTAGTAATGAAAAGAATTACCTGTATATTGTTCTCCAATCTTTCAAATCATCAAGTATTTGGAGGCAGTATTCATTTTCTGTTCCAGTATCCCAAGAAATCAACAAACTGGTTTCATTTTGTTGGTCAATTCTAGCCTTTATCATTTTTATAGAAATTAAGTCTATTTGTAATTTGTTATCTACCGTGTGCAACTAATAACGATTCAGTGGGGTTAGTTATTGATCAAACAAATAGAAAAGTTATATAAAGTCCATCTCCTAGAGACAATTAATCGAGAGGTTGTGGGTTCAAATCCCACGCCTGCCCACTGGTGTGTGTCAAGCGTGAATGTGGATATATGAATTGGAAGAAAAATGGTTAAAAACATTGACGAGGTGAGGAGCTTTTCCTCACGAAATTTTGTATTAGCCTTCTTGTCGTTATTTTATATGTAAATGGCAAATTTAAACACATTCGTAGTATGATTGCTATGGTTTCGGTCGCACTTAGGACTGCTCTGCTAACAAAATAAGTTTTTTTTTAATCTTCTAATTATACGATCTTCGCGAAATTTTGCATTAGCCTTTGTGTCTTCGATTTACATCTTAATGGTAAATTTAAACTCGACTGTGGGACTGTTGTTATGATTTCTTTAACGAACAAAATTTAAATTTAAAAATGTGCATGAAAATTTGGATATGAAAAAAGTGATTTACAAGTGGGTGTCATGTTTGCTCACAAAAACATCCATGAATTGGTGATTCGAAAGCTGTTTATCCGTGATAAAAAGAAATTTTGCTTAGGTACAACAATAGATGAAACATGGATTCATCACTATACACCGGAGTAAAAAAGAGCGTGTCGAGTCGAGAGCAAATGCCAGCCAAAACATACGAATATACAACAGTCAGCTGACGAATTCAAGCCTCTGTATTTTGCGACAGGCACTGAATTTTGCTTATCGACTTTCTTCTAAAGTGCAAGACGATTAACAGAGTTAATGGCTCGATTGAATGACACAAGCAGAAAGGCCTCATCTGAAACAACTGCTATTTTACCGAGATAATGCTCTGATTCACAAGCCGATGAAAAAAATGGTGAAATTGAACGATTTACATTTCGAATCGCTTCCACACCTCCCATATTCACCAGATCTGGCCCTATCTGATTTCTACCCATTCGGAGGTCTCAAAAGATGCTTCAAGGGAAGAAATTTGGCTCCAATGATGGGGTTTTAGCCACAAGCCTATTTTGACACAAAAAAAAACATTCTATAAGAATGTCTACGAAAGTTTGGGAAAATATTGGAGATGAATAAAGTCAGTTCAGAAAAACATTGGAATTGTTACATCGGTATGGAAGGTGAATTGTTTTTATTGGTTAGTCCAAGATCTTAATGGCCCAGGTGTTACTTCTAAAAATAAGTTGATGAACTCAATAATAAGTAACAATTTTCTGATAACTAAATTGTTACTCATGAGTGTGTTAAAAAATTTTATTCAATTCTATAAAAAAAGTACATTTTAAAGATTAGATACCTGGGCAGAAAGGTAAACATATTGATTAGCACATTTGTAACTAGGCAACAGTTCTTATCCTTATCAACATTTCGAAAGCGTTGGCCCTTACTTGATAGAAATCCATTGTACACTTTAGTCAATACATATAATTGTGTTGATTTCTATTTATTATCATGAGTTGATATCATATGTATGCTTTAAAGGTACCAGTAGACGACTTGGGAGGTTTGCTTAATAAAATTAAAATATAGAGTTTACAATGGACATAGAAACTGAAAACTCTTTAAATTATTTGGATTCAACAATAACTAGAGCCAATAATAAACATAATTTTTCTAATTTTCATAAGCCTACTCCTACAGATATAACAATTGCCAAAAACTCGTTTCATCCAATACAACATATATTATCAGCTTATCATAACATGACACATAAATTATTAACAATTCCTTTATCTCCGAATAATTTTTCACAAGAATTGAATTTAATTAAACAAATGGCAACTAATAACGGTTATTCCTCATCAATAATAGACAGCATGATAGCAAAAAAACGATATAAAAATGCTATTATTATTAACGAAATATGCCTTATGCTTAAAACCGGGGAAAAAATATACAGTTCGCTCACTTACTGGCAAACTCCTTCCTCAACAATAAGTTGGAACATATGCGGAACATCTAATAAAAGAGAACCACGATTTTGATGGACTATTAAGATTTTACATAAAGAAAATGAGGATTTGAAACTGAACCTATTGGAAAATTTGGAAATAAACCGATTTAGAAATTCATGGAATTTATTGAATGAACAAACTGAGTTACCCAATTCACTTTTATTGGATCTATTCAACTGTCTGTGATTTCACCAAAAGGGATTAAAAAAAAAATTGTCCCTTATCCCAAAACAGAAAACATTTAGGTATATTACAAAATTTCAGATTAGTTGTTCATAAGCATTTCAAGAAGTTACTATGTAAACGAAATACACGATAATAAATAGAAAATTAATTGTTAACAGCAACATGTTAAATTGAGAAATCAGAAATTCTTTTCTGAAAGTCTGAACCAAGTGGTAGATTTTCATATTATATGGTGAGAACAAAAGCAGAACACTCCTAACTTGTCCAAATATATGAATATTCACTGAAGGATGCATAAAATCTAAGAAATGTTTTCAACAACTATCAATTTTATTTTCAATCACTCACGATATTGTATTAGGTGGATCCATGGACTTATTATCCTAATACGCCTATGGATGGAGCAGAAAGTAATTTCGCTTTTTTAAATTGAATTCAAATTGATAAATTATTAACAAGTTTTTATTTTTAATCAATAATGTAATCACCTTCGATATCAACAACCTTTTGCCATCTAATGTGCAAAAATTCAATGCCAGACTGATAAAAATCAAATGTTTTTTGAGTATATCTGGAGATAGCATTTTGGACATCACTCAAATTTTCAATTTTTTGCCACTATGAAAATGTAGCGATCGGAATAAATGGAAATCCGAGGGTACAATATCAGGGTGAAGCAGTACCTCCCATCCCAATTTATAAATTTTTTCCAAGGTTTATCTTGCACAGTGCAGTCTTCCATTGTCGTGTTGCAGAATAACACCTTTTCTGTTAACAATCGCCAGATACTTTACGACCAAACATAAAGAAGCGCCTTTTTGGAATATAACCTTGCTTCTCAGTACTTCGTGGTGATTCACTTGGAGAGAGCCTCTGTCTACTGTATTTGGGTAAACATCGCAAATGTTCTTGGTCGTAACTGTTCCGCTACTACCCTTGCGAAACCCGAAAATCATACAGTGCCAAATATGCTCTTCTGGTATTTGGCCAACCATTTCACCCCAAATTGCAACAAAAGTCTAATATTTAATTATTTAGAAGTAAAAAAGTCACAATAACCTTAAAATATCTTTGACAAGACTTCAAAAGTATACAATGAACTAGAAAACAGTGTGTGCAAAAACGACATTAGTTTCTGGTCCACCTATTATTTAAAATTTGAACAGAATAGTTTATATCATTCAAATTTGACTTTGTTTTCTGTGAAGTATTATTGCCAATGACAATTGGATACAAAAATCAAGTAGGTAGAGAACGTCATACCATTGGGTCGAAAAATAACAGAGCTGTGTCTAGGTGACTTAAGGATGCAGTAATAAAGCCTAACTAGAACACACAAAAAAGTTTCTGGAGTTCTTGGAGTATATAACAATTTCAAATATTTCTAAACTATATTTTCTTCTGTAAACACCATTATGCAACAGTGTGCCAAGGAAATACAAAGTTACTGTATCCCTCCTATTTCACAATGCCAAAAACAATTCTTACATGTATTATATCCCAAATTCTCACTATTCACACTTTTTATTAAATCCAAAAACACACAAAGTTCAAATGTTTGAAGAAAGTTCCTCAAAGCTTTGCCTAACTTTCTTTTTAAAAAGTGCAGGTCATAATATACCAGAAATAAAAATTTTAAATAAGTAAAAACTTTTTATTATATTTGTGTTTTATTAATTCTACAAGAACATGACACAAATTTCAAAATAGGTACAGAAATCATTTTATGTCTTCGAGCATTTGAATAGCACAGAATTATACTAAGTGAAAAAAAATTTTGAAATAAAACCCATGTATATAAACAATATTTTAATGGAAGTTCAAATCAAAATATATCTGGTCAGTCATCAATAATAAAAAATCAATTTCAAAGCTCTAAATTCCTTAAAACAATCACAATAAAACGCGATGTAGAAAAACTACTTTAATGAGATTAATTATTTACAAAACAACCAAAATCTTGGAATAAATTATGAAGAACATTGAATGACTTTTTCACGAGAACCAAACTCACAATTAATGGAATTTTCCAAAAAACTATTTAGATAATAGTTTGCTGGAGCATAACTATGCAGAAACAAATGTTCAGTATAAAATAAGATACATTCTGACTTAACATAAAATGAAATTAATTACTAAGTATATCTTACTTCTTATTAGCTTTGTTTTTCACTGGAGCTTTACCTTTTGTGCTATTTGTTGTTTTGGCTTTTTTACTTTTAGGTTCTTCATCTTCCTCATCTTCTTCCTGAAAGGAGACAATACATACATAAATGAATGTACTTCAATTTCCAATAAGAATAATAAATATTCTCAACACAAACAATAATTATTAGAACAAACTTCAACTATGAAGATTAAAAGATAGTTACGGTGACAACAAAATGTGAGGTTAACTATACTCTCACAGATTTAGAACTGGAACAAAACTACCATGAGAGAAGGGAGAAGTAACAAATGATTATTTCACTAAATTAAAGTACTGTCCATAGAACACATTTAAACACTCACTTTGGCAAGTTATTGAATTTTTTCATACAAAAACTTCGGCCTAATTACTTACAGCGCCTTCTTCTCCTTCATCATCTTCGTCCATTTCATCAATGACTTCTTCCATATCGTCAAATTCTTCCATAGATGAACCAATTAAATGATGACCAATGATGTGAACTGGTCCACTACCTTGTACAAGTGAAAAGGTAACTGGGGGATCTGGGAAAGACAAATCCAAAAGGACTTGGTTAGTTGGGCCTCCAGCTTTCAAAGTAGCTACTGGAATTTTGACGTGATCTTTCCATGTCATAGCTTCAACTTGAATAACATTAACTTCACCCTCATTAGCTTCAGGTCCTAGTAATGCTTGTTTAATTATGAGTTTGTGTCCTCCATTGAAGTCTTCAGATCCCTTGCCTTCAGGATCCCAAACCTCGCTAGAATTGGCACCTTTAAGGGTCAAAGCTGCAAAATAAAACATTTTAAGAACAAGATTGTAAGATGACGAGAACTCAATAATGGCGCGCAAAAACCGGCATCACAACAAAGCATAATTTTAAGTAAACTATGAATTTACGTTGAAAATACCAACGGAATTATATTAAATGAATAATATAAATGATGTACTTACCATAAAAATATTCATCGGCCATAATTTATTTGAGATGTTAACTGATTTTTGGTCAAAACTGCACGTGATGCAGCAAGCAGTCGTTACAATAAATGCGGTAAAAGTGAATTCCCAAACACTGGTAATGGCGTACAAATTTCTATGGCGCGCAGAACTTTTTGTTCGCGCCGCTGGAATGGTGGGGGTAGAAAAATAGAATTTGACCTACGGTTTTTTTGTGCTCAGCAATAATAACGTAATAACTACCAAAATTTTAGACTTTCCTCATTTATTCATGATTCTTTTGAATGAAATTAAGTAAAGAGTTATTCAGTATTTGTTTAAAATCAATTCGAATATGAAAGAATATGTATAAAATTTTTGATTCAAATATTCTGAAAATATATCATGAGGGAATTCCCCACACAGAATTCATTATTGAAATTTGCATTTCTCCTGTTACCACACAAGAGTATGTATCGCACAGTGAGAGTAATAAAAGAATCGTTGATATTTTGTTCATTCAATATTATTAATTATTATGGCTTGATAATTTGAAAGTGGACAATCTCAATAGATTAACTGAAAATCATTTCAATTATTGTTCGTCAAAACTTAAAGTTAATCTTTAGATTAATGAATAAAGCTCGTGACTGTCATTCAAAGTTTAAACTAACAGTGGAGTTATGGATGTAATACCAGTTAAACTTCAATAATTGATAAAAAAAAAACCAGAGACTAGGGGTATTTCCGGTTCCGTTGAAACTTCAAGCGTCAGTTAATGAAAGAAGTTCGTTGTATAGGTGTCATGGTGTTTAACTGTCAACTGGTGTATGAAGTACTGAGATATATTCATAGACAAATCATTATATTATTATAATTAGGTGATTGTAGTTGATCTATGGATATATTCCCTCCATATTTTTGATGAAGTACCAGTTAATTTCAAGCTTCGCTTAAATTAGAGAAATAGGGGGATTTCTCTATATCTCTGGCTTAAATATATGCTCAGATTGTAATTTTCAATACCTTTTCACTCTTACATGCGCTTATATTTCATTTACAGATCTTTTACAAATTTATCTGGATTTTTCCTAGAAAAGTACATTAGATCTACAGTTCTTTAATGATATGATCTATTGTTCGATATGCTTGGAACAACGAACGCTATCGTTCGTTTTGTTTTTCAAATGGTTGTCAAAAATACATTTTTTGGAACGTATACGCAAATAGAGCACTTTGAAGGCATATTATTAATATTACTCTAGGTACATATGCACCTCAGAGACAAACAATCTTTATTTTATTATTTATTACTCTGAGATATGCACAGAGACATAGATAAACGACAAACTATATTACAGAGAATGTAGTTTATCTTGCACAGAGTCCAATGAAATTTTCAATTTGAAAATTTCCATCGTTCTATCATTTCCTTGTAACCTCAAAAGATAGATATTTTATTATTTCACTTCAATTAAATCGCAGTATTCTGAAGATGAATTGTAGAATTTCATCATTGTTACTATTATTTTTAATGTTTTTTATGGGAATTTCAACTGATGATGAAAATGATGATGTTTTTATTCCTAATTATGAATGGAAAGAAATTAAACCAGGTAGGACTACTTGGTAGAAAGCTTCTCGAAGATTATTTTATCAAGAGCTGCACGAGTTGATTTACCTATATGACTTTCCAGGACAGAAAATTCCCGCTGGACTTCATGCTAGAATAAATCTGCAAACCGGAAAGAAAGAAGCTAAGTTACCAAGTGGCAGATCAGAAAAAAACAAACAAGCATTAGTACTTACATATAAAGATCAGTCGGTGGAAAAAAATGATGATCTTTCTCTAGATGGAATTTCAATTACAGAAATTAAAGAATCTTTGAAAAAAATTAAAAATGATGCTAGTAAGGATCATATAAAAAATTTAAAGACAAAATTCAGAAGTTATGAAGAAATAAAAAAAGAATTAGATGATCTTCCATTTACTCCTAAATTAGACTCTGATATTCTTAGAGAGCTAATAGGAGGTTTTAAAGAAGAAATTAGTGGCCCCAGAAATAGTACAAGAATAAAGAGCTATCTTGAAGTTTTAGCATACCTTTCACATCAAATTGATAATGCAATAGAATTGGTGAATCAAAATGGATTCCTTAATTTGATTTTTAAGAATTTGAATCATACTAACTACGAAATTAAAACCATAACTCTGAGGCTTGTGAGCTCTTTAATGCAAAATAACCCTAAAGTTCAAATTCATGGTTTAGAAACAGGTTGTATAAGTGAACTTCTCAAAGTACTGAATTTGGAAAAAAATGTTGAAGTAAAATATCAGGCTGTTGGAGCCTTGAGTTCAATATTAAGAGGGTTTCCATTGGCTCAGAAAAAGTTCTTAGAAAGTGGAGGATTATCAGTCTTCACTAAGATTTTTGAGGAGGGCGATATAAAAATGAACATAAAGTTGGTCACTTTAGTTGTTGATTTGGTGAGTGAACACCAATATGCTCTCATAAAAAGTAACAGTGATGAAGCCTTGAGCCAATATGAAATGATCAATATGGAAAAAAAGCTTATAGAAAACAATTGGTGCCACTATATAAATAAATTACTATATTCTATTGTAACAGCGGAAGAAGATAATCACGATTTCTTGGAGAAATGCTTAAAGTCAATGAATGTTTTAAAAGATAGTTGTGGTATTGGTTATGATTCTAAGATACTTAACTATTTATATCAGAAATATAATAGGTTAGGATTAGATGATATTGAAGAAGATGAGGAATATAGCTTAAGTAGTTATTTTTCCGAATTGAAAGATTTGTGTCATGACTTATTGAAAATTAATAAAGCAACACAAAAGACTGAACTCTAATCGATTTTTTTTATTTTGTTTGAAACAATCTAAATTGTTGGAGATTTTTTAGGGGCAGACCTTGGATTCTTCATCAGTGAGTCCAACCTAGTTGTTTCAGAAAATAACAAGATGCTTGGGGGAAACGATAGCACTCTGTTCACTTGAACTAGTGTGCAAAATATAATAAAATTAATTACAAAATAGAACTGCTTTTGAATTAGAATGAACTAAAATAATGAGGGAAATTCTGGATCTTATTGATCAAGGATGTTGTCCGGCAAAAGAGAGAAGAAATAACAATTTATTCTGGTAAAAGTTCTTTCTGCCTGTTGAAGCAGGTTGGCAGGTGCACTATGATCATATGAGTACATTTTTCCCCGCTAGTTTATCACAAAAAGCGGTGCGCTACGTAGTCTTAGGTAGCACATAAAATGAAAATGTAACTTAAAACATGTACTTTGTGACATTGAAGTAAAAAACTTTATAGCTTTATAATTCTCTCCCAGCAACATAATTTCATTGGTATCATGAACCAGACCCAGAACAATTTAGTTACAGATCTAGTCACATCTCTAGATTTAAATGAAAATGTCACGAAGTACATGTTTTTAGTTACATTTTCATCTAGAGATTATTTTATGAACTAAAGAAAAAACTCAACATTAATGTGACTAGATCTGTAACTAAATTGTTCTGGGTCTGGTTCATGATATCAATGAAATTATGTTGCTGGGAGAAAATTATAAAGTTTTTTACTTCAGAACAAGTTCGCCGATATCCTTGTCAGTATTAAACGTACCTGTCCTGTTTAGATTAAATTGAAGCTGGGGAATATAACTTAAGTAGTTATTTTAAGAATGGAAAATAAATAAATAAACAAAAAACTGATTTCTACTCAATATTTTGTATTTTATTTAAAACAATCTCAGTCGAAGATTTTTATATTTTTCATAACTGTTTTTACTTCTCGGTAAATTACAATTCATTTTACAGAGATCGCTTAATTAATCGACACAATTATTTCAGAAATTTTAACCCAAACAGGGTATTCTCAAAGATGTCTCTTTTCAACAGCAAGTAGAACTTTCAAAAATTGCTCTGATGAAAGTTGTAAAATGAGGAAGACAAGACGCTTCATATTAACTTCGATCAATTCTACAAAAAGTAAAAGTACTTATTTGGAAAATCATTCGATTATGTGAAAGTTCTTCAACTCTATAAATAAACAAGTAATTGAAACTAAAGATTTTATGATGTTCTAGTGAATTTACTAAATAAATTTGAAAGCAGCTGCGATCGTTTTCAGAGATTGTAGCAATTAATTATTTAAAATTTTTTATATCAATATTTGTTAAAATGAATTTCGTTTTCTTGTTAAATTACAACTCGCTTTTAAAAATACCTCCATAATCTGAATTATAAGGAATGACGTTTTTTTGTGGTTCACAATGTTGACTGATAGTCCCACATATTTTTTTTAATACTTTTATGATTAAAAAACCATATCAATCATCATTACCATAATCACTTCCTGTAGTTAATACAAATAATGTTCATATTTACTTAATTGAATCTATTCACACAACTGTGAATTTCAGGCAATAGTTTTGGTTTAGAAGTAAGGCCTTCAAAGGAAAAAAATTTTTATAGTCAAGCTTTTTTGTTCATTTAGAACCTCCTAAGATCAGATTCTTCTTTCTTTTTTGATAATTATTCCCTTAATATCCTTGTTTTTTTTAATTTCTCCTCTGGATTTTCATTAATTTTTGAAACTACAATTTTTACGAATTTGAACAAACATTTTAAAAGAAGTGAAAATCAGACTACTGTTGGCCCTGAAAATATCAGATGATTTGGTGAATTATTTTTGAAAAGGACAATTGGATGTATCTAAAATAAACATTATAAAAGATGAGTACAAGAATTTGAGAATAGGCATACAGAGATTAAGATTATATAATATTATTCTCCTACATTGAATTAACAATAAATTAACATTCGAGTTTTACTTTACAGAAGTTATTTGAATAATATTAAATTCGAAATTATGTTTGGAAACTTCTACAAGATATATGTTACAATTGTATTATAACATATATAATTAATATAAGATATTTTTGAATGTCTAGGAAAAACTTTTTCACTTTCTGACCTAAAACGTATATAAACATACATATATAGAAAAATCCGCTATTCCAAAATTATATAAACATTTTTAAAATAAATATAAAAAATAGTTCATCCAGTATATGAAAAATTCGTTTCCACCTTCAAAGAATTTTTTTACGATTCATTTGAATCTGAAATTAGCAGATATCTGACAAGACCCATTTTTTGAGGTCGAAATAAATTTGTCATATGTGAAAGTTTTGGTTTTATACTATCCTTTATTTTAAAAATTTAAATTTAAGAGTGTGTGTTTGTTATTCAGAAAATGGCTCTTAGAACAATACTTCACATGAAATATAGACAATCATGTAGAGGCATATTCAGGAGATATATTTTGACTCTTCCAGGAATGTATATATAGTGTTATTATTTTTAAACATTTTATTTTCAAGAATATAGAAATTTAAATAAAACAAGAAGATTTAATGAATACTTTTTTCCTTCTCACAAGCGTTCAATTATTGAGCGGAGTGCACTTTATATGAGAATATCATTATTTAATTATCTACCAAAAAGGATAAGAGATAGAAAGATCTAAAATTATTCAAGAAAGAATTATTTGCCCTTATGATTGATATTTAGCCATACTCATTGCTCGAATTTAAATATTCATTCAGACTAATTTTGGGGTAGATTGCAGAATGTGCACACATTTATGGGTGTATATTGTTTTTTTTTCTTAGTTTAGTTCATAAGGATTTTGTGACATGTTTCCATTCTGAAGTTTATAATTCTGGAAATAAATACCAATTACTATTGTACATATATGTTGTATTTGCACATTTGTATATATAAATTTTATGTCAGTATGTGGAAAAGGTTTTTTCCTAAATATTAAAAAATATTTCATTTTAATTATAATACAATTTTAATGTAATTATAGAAGTTTCCAGAACTAATTTTGAATTTAATTTTATTGAATTGACATTCTTCCAAACTAGGCTTTTTATTTTTAAATAAAATCAAAGGATATCCTAATATTGTCACCTTGGTATTTTATAGATTTATTTTTCATTCTTGCTGGTTGGTATGAAATTATATTTTAAAATTTGTTAATTAGTGCAATGGACATCCTGATAATGATTCTCTACTTCCTTTACCAATCAGTGAAATCCAGACATTTCCCACTGAGTTAGTCAGTGCTGCTCAAAAGACGCTTAGAGAGGCACTTGAAAACATTTTTATAGCATAAGCTATTCATGAGATTATCGTTATACTGGAATATGCATTTTAACTTTACAAGAGTTTGAATTTTAGATTTATCAGAATATTAAATTAAGTAAATATAAGCTACATCATTTGCTATATTTACAATGAAGTATTATGACGAAGTTTACCAAAAATTGATTGAAGTTAATATAAAAAAGTTCATGTAGAAAATATCACTGTTTAAAAAATTAAGATAGAATATCCAAAGTTCAAGGACACTTTCGGTCTATCTGAGATTTGCCACATTCCTGATATTCTTGCATGGACATCCACATTTGCTGGAATGTACCAATGGATGCAAGGATTGAACCTCCAACCCATGCACCAAACCGCCTTTCAACTGTCCCGTTTGCTGCAATCATTTTCAGTCTCATGGAACCAGGGGTCCTAGAAGACAGATCTTTGCTGAGTCTGTCACTAAAACCCTAAAAAAAAGAACAAATAATAATATAACAGTATAACAGATGCAAATAAAGCAAAGTCGAGATATTAATACCTGCACCAGAGAATTTCCACCAGTTAAAACAACTGAACTGTACAAAGCTGGTCGTATATCCACGTCACACATTCCAGCACTAGTAGCAGCTGTAAAATTCATGTTGATAAATAAAAAAACAAGTAAAAACTTTGCATTCCTCTTATAGTTGATCATAATAACAGTGGTATAATTTTTTAGCTATGACTTTCTTTACAGGTGTTAAACATTTCTTTTTATTAATCTATATCTCTACAACACGCAAGATTTTTGCATGCTTTTTGCAAAGGCTTACCATTTTGTCACAATTTTGAGTTGGAAGGTAAAGGTAGGTACTGTTATGGATTCTATTAATGAATGTTATATCTTTCTATGATTTGTATTTCCCATGTGTTGGCCGACAATTGTTATACATTTAATGAATTTTATAATAATTGTCACTCATCCCATGGCAAACACAAATCATAAGAAAAAATAAAATTTATTAATAGAATCCATAAAATTGGCGCCCAACGTGGGGCGTGTTCTTAAAAAATTTGGCTTATAAGTGTTTTAATAATTTGAATTATCAATAGTTCTATGAGAATTGATTTTAATTAAAAAAATATATATGAGACAGTAACTCATTTCCACAAAAATGTTTGTACTACTACAACAATTGTTTCACCACGATGTGGCTTCTTCAGGTATTACATTGTACTGTCTTCAGACAGTACAAACATTGTTGTGGAAATAAATTACTGTCTCATATATATTTTTTTAATTGAAATGAGTTTCCACCAAGTAAAGACCGAATCAATCAAATAGAATTGATTTTATTTAAATGATTTTGATCTATTTGCTCTATAATGAGTCAACTTATTTACATTGGTAAGTCTTTTTCTTGCTATTTGACATTTCTGTATAATTGCTTTTTTTTACTAGTAAATTCCATAACAGTACCCTACTGTATACTTTTCCTTCGTCTTTAAAATATTTTTATATGTTTTGCATATTATTTTAAGAAGAACAAGTCATAAAAAATGGATGTGTTTATTGGAATTTGCCGCTAAAAAGTTCCATTAGGGAAAAATATTCAATAATGAGGACTTGTCAACATCTGTTCGTTTATTTAAAAGAATTTTTCGGACATTGTAAATGTTGATTTCAAGAAATTCTATAAGTAATAATCTAGAGAACAATAAGACTTCGCTTATTATCTATGAACAATTTAGTTGGTCGTTTGGAACGGATTGGCATCAAAATTCATTGTGTTTCATTAACTTAAAAAGTAACCTCTCAGAATGTTTCGTGCCCTCGACTGAAGCAAAGTCCAGTTGAACGATCATCGATGGCTACAAGGATTTCCTAAGGGAATTCCGAGAACCTGCCTCACGCTCAGGACAGGAAACTTCGACTCATCGTCGAGGTTACGACCACTCTCAATGTGAGTTGAGAATGTGTGAAGATATACTACAGAAATGATCCTGTGAAGTATGATCTTAACTCTTAACCGATAAATCGGCCGCTTTATTATAATTTGGAACGGAGAACTGAGTATTACCATGTTAGTGGCGCCATCTATAATATACTTTATTTTCATTGGTCATTAGGTCATAACTATCTGTCTATTTAACTAGAACTTTTTTATACTTTGTGGGTAGTGCAAGGGAAACCAAATCGCGTAAATGTCACTGAAGACGTGCTTGTGTTAATTGTGAATTCTGATTCGTGAAACGGATAGCTGTTGATAACACATGGGTTTACTCAAATTACCATTTCGAGGCACCAGTTTTCAGTTAAGAAAAGACATAAAAGAGTATTCGCACCGAGCCTGTTTTGAAGGAAATACAATGAACACTGCAAAGTACAAAGCATCGGTGACTTATGTTTTTTCTCAACTGAAAATTGGCGCCTCGAAAGGGTAATTTAAGTGAACCCATATCTTATCACTAGTTATGCGTTTCAGTTGCGCCACCTACAGAATATAAAAAAAGGTCTAGTTAAATAGACAGGTAGTTATGACATAATGACCAAATAAAAATAAAGTATATTATAGATGGCGCTACTAACATGGTAATACTCTGTTCTCCGCACCGAATTATCATAACTCTGCTGATTTACCGGCGATAAGTTAAGATCACACTTCACAGGATCATTTCTGTAGTATATCTTCACACATTCTCAACTCACATTGAGAGTGGTCGTAACCTCGACGATGAGTCGAAGTTTCCTGTCCTGAGCGTGAGGCAGGTTCTCGGAATTCCCTTGGGAGATCCTTGTAGCCATCGATGATCGTTCAACTGGACTTTGGTTCGGTCGTGGGCACGAAACATTCTGAGAGGTTGTTTTTAAAGTTAATGGAACACAATAAATTTTGATGACAGTCCGTTAAGAACGACCAACTAAATTGTTGTCTAAAGTCTAATTGTTGTCTAAAAAAACTAAATTGAGTCTAAGCGAAGCAATGTCTGTATATAATTAAATCGATATTTGATGGAAATCCACGTTGAATGATATTTCAAATTGGTTATTGTAATTTCCATAAATTCATTATAAATATTACAAAAAAAATTTGCACGTTGAAAATAAAAGTTTCGCCGCCCCTCTTATTTTTATTTGAAATAACTAGACATAATATGAATTTTACTTAATGAACAAACAGATGAGAACAGTTCGCCGCTATTAAATATTTTTGTCGACCCCCCAGTTCCTAGTAAAGCCTAATTTTAGAATTACCATAGATCTTATTTGAATAATATACCTGTAACAATATAAAACTAATATAAAGAGAGATAAATAAGATTAGTTATGCTAAATGTAAAAAATCTGGAAATGATACTGTAATAGCGAAATAATTGTTATATTTATAATGAAATTAGAATAACTATTGAAATTATCATTTCAACTCTCTTAATCTTAAATATCACACATATTCATTCTAAAAAATATATGAGACAGTTTTTTAATCTCCACAAAAATGTTTATGATACAGCAATTGTTTCCCCATGATGTAGCTTCTTCAGGTATCTACAATCTACTGGTTGATGGTGTCCAGTGCACCCGAGTTTAAATACAGTGTTAAGTACATGACAAAATAATGGAAAAACAAATCAAAAACTTGATGTGTTTATTGGAGTTTGCCGCTAAAATATGCCATTAGGGAAAGATATTCAATAATGGGGACTTGCCTGAATTGTTGAAACTTCCACATCGAAAGCAAAAGTTCTGGTTTAACATTTTTAGAATTTCTTGAAATCAACAGGTACAATGCCCGTAAAACACTTTTGAATAATCAAAAAGATGTTGACATTTCTCTGAACAATGATTTTTTTGTTGCCGAATTGCCTATTTTGCATATCGAAGGACTCTGGTTGAAACGCCAGGTTCAATATTTTGATTTTTTTGATCAACAAAAAAATTCGGAGATGTTACAACAGATGTTAATATTTTCAAGATATTTCCTAAACGTATGCAAATCATAATAAAAGAAATTTAGAACACTAAAGCCACTGAACTGAAACAAATCATTTCTAAAAGAATTACCAATATATCCTGCACCCAGCATAGCATGGTCAAATAATCCTTCTGCTAGTTTGAATCTTTCTGGACCAAAATCTTGATGGTAACCTGTTGGGAATTCATGATGTACCATTGGAATGCTAGCAGCGGTCCTTTCATCATACGGTGATTCGGAAACCTGGAAACAATAGGAGTGAGCTATCAAGTATGGTATTGTAGCGACCTTCCTCATTTGGAATTCTGCTCTGCTCTACTTCCCGGCGTGGCATACAGAGGACCCTACTAGTCTCAGCAATACCTGACTGACCGTCCTTGCCGGGTTCAACTAGGGCAAAGCACACAGCGTTCGACGATCGTTCCAACATGGAACACAAGGTCACTATCATCACAGGCAGATATACGCACCACGCCTGTCTGAAGAGTTCAGGTGCGCATGCTTAGAACAAAACTTCGCCTCCCAAATTAGGAGATAGAAGCTCCCTCACAACACAGCATTTCCTTCAGAGTTTCAGTATGAACAAAGAAACTCCCAAATTTAACTTGTTAGAAAATTGGTTGACACTGCATTGTTTTAAATTAAAACTCAAATATAATTCATTTAAATGCACATGAACTTCAATTTCACAGGTAAGGAAAACTAATATCAAGAATACCTGTAGAACACTCTGTTGAAAATCTTGTACTGTCTTCTTTGTCATGTAGGTCATCCAAGTATTTGTTATTTCAAATGGAAACGTCTTTTTTGTATATCGTGGCTTATCTTTATCCCTAATAACTTCTTTGTTCGATATCAATACTGAGGGTGTTAAATCAATTCCTAAACCTTCAAGCATCTCTCTAGCTCTTAGAACTAGATAGTCTCCCCCTACAATGAAAAATGTTTTTTAAATTTAAATATTTCAAAATAATCTAAAATAACAATGATTTTAACATTACCTAAAGGGGATTTGACAACTGCATTTGAAATAACATAACCATCTAATACAGGTACAGCAGAAGTGTGTGTAGCCCCACTATCAATAACAAGAGCTGTTGCCCTTCCGTTTGCGAAGGCGGCCAATGCTGCATTCTTAACTAAATAGAAAGCTGGAACTTTATATTTTTCGAACATTATTTCAGTTAGTTTTTCTCTCTTTTGTCTTTGATTCCAGGGAGATTCAGAAAATAAAACTGGATGATAATGTGATTCAGATTGAATAATCTGGAAGATGATTATATCAAATTAGGCATTCTGAGTTAATTTTTGACATAAAACAAACCTTTGAATAAGAATAATCCATCATTTTTTCGAAATAATCCCAGTTTTCTATCATTCCATCTTTCATGTAATTATGAAGTTCCATATTTGGCCTAGGTTTGTGTAAGTATAAAGTATCAATATAGTATTTCCATGCTGAAATTCATAAATTAAACATTGATTTCTGTAATATTCTAATATATGAATGAATTATTAGAATTCTTTGATTTTTATTAAACTCACAAGAAGGTGTAGTTGATACATTGCTATCGTCTGCTTTGGCTTCTGGTTCCAATTTGACTTGTTCAGGTGCTACTCCGATAACAGAGGGTATTTCTGCTTTTGGTGTATCTTCTTGGGCATATCCTACACGCAACGAATGATGTCCAGGATCAAAAACAAGAGCCCCTATTTCATCACCGCCATATAACATACCACTACTCATTTTATTTTATTCTTTAAATACGTTATATGAAGTAATTAGAGACGTTAAACATGAACGCTTTATTATGCTTTCAAAAAGTGAGGTTAATTCAGATTTGTTTATCCTTCCCACAATAATGACATAATGACAACTGGGACATTTGGTGCATTGGTTAAAATTTAAAATGTCATTTACTCAATCCATAAATTGGGGATTGGTTCAGTTTTATCCAAAATCAGCAATTTATATTTTAAAGAAAATTGAAATATGATAAGATTGACATTCGTAATATAGTAGTCCAATAAGAAATATAAGAATGGAATGATATAGGCATCATGTTTCATTTTCCTCCGCGATCGTAAACAACAGTGGTGCCGCTTTGTAGTAAGTAGAGGAATTATGGTAAATCGTAACCTACATCGTTGTTTAACAATGTCTGTACAATATAAGCACAAAGTACCAAATAAGTATAACCTTGTTTATCTATGAATATAAGTCAAACAGATATTCATAGATCAACAAGACTATATTATATAATATATATATATATATATATATATATATATATATATATATATATATATATATATACATATATATATATATGTATGTATATATATATATATATATATATATATATATATACATATATATATATATGTATGTATATATATATATATATATATATATATATATATATATAATTTCAAATAGAAACAATCAACATATGTTTGCACATATTTTTTTTCAGATACAAGAAAAGTTATTTAAAAAGGGAGATTATTCATTCATAGAATCCTAGAGTGCTAACCTATAAGATATTGAAAGAAAAATCAGAAATAAAATACACAAAAGAGATCTGAACGGGCAAAAAAAGGAAGGGCTGTTGAAATTACCATGCCAGACTTTTCAGAGGAGGCATAATTTTATCTTTTGTGATTTTATTAGGGCTGACTAGAAGAGGAGGGGGCGCAATATTCCCTGGGCCCAGGCCCCAAAAGAGTCCGGCGCCACTGCAGATCTAGAACTAAGTTACGAAAGCGATGTTTTTGAATCGTTGATAGAATGTTACGTTCTACTGAAATTCGGACGAACGACGAAGTGTTATCCATTTCTTTTAGAAATTCTACGGAAAGAATCTTCTAACAGACAACAATCTATTCAAGATTCATAATACGGATTGAAAACATCTGGTGGAACTTTATAATGAATTGTTCTCTCTTATCTTCCGTAGGAATTGAACAGCTTTGTTAGCTTATTACTTTACTGCTTTATTACCAATTATCGCTCCATTTGCAGATGCAGATATTGCCGATTTAGGTTATCTTTAGCTTTTGAAATTAGGGGACGAATTTTTTCAATTGATGAAAAAGTAAGTAATCGCTTATTTCAATGTGAAGTGTGTTAGTTACTTCTCTATGTTTTCGAGAAGGTTAAAAGGTAGAAGTGCGGAACGGGACAGATAGGTCGGTGCGATTATTTTGTGAAAAGGGTGTTCAAGAAAATATTTCGTTAATTTCAACAGTGTTTACAGTGCATATTCAAGTTTTAATGGGTAGGTAACGACCGTTATTGTATTTAATTTATTATAATTTTTTTATCACATACATTTTGGGTAATTTCCAATTTAACAAAAAACATTTCACACCCTGAATCCCTGTATTTAGAAAACCAGTCACATTTATATAAGGCAACTTTCATGTAGTATCTTCAGTTTGTGGATTTTCTTTTCATTTTGAATTACCTCACCCTGTAGACCTATTTCTAGAAGCATTTACAATAAGCTTACTCTTCTTTGTTAATTTATGAATTGGAAATAGAAGAACAACACAAATCTGGAGCCACTAAGAGCAAAAAAAGGTGAAAGGGACGAAAAGGTGAAGAGAGGTCGAACCAACCTGTCGAGTTATTTTTCACATTTGGAAAAATCTCTTACTCAGAAGAGTCAGCTGATATTGAGAATACCTCGACGTCACACGGCACCGTCATATTTACTTGGATCTTCTGGAAATTCGACTGTTGATGATGAAGCATCTTCTTTGAAATGCGAAAATTCTTCAACCGCACCAAAATTACGGGAACAGGACGAAGAGATTGAAACACCATCAACATCAACGTATAACGTGTTAGAAGATAGTGTTGATAGGTTATTTTAGTATGTTAGAACTCGCTACAAAAAGAAACTATTATATCGAAAGAGCCTGGAGTCCATCCGCAAGTTTTTCCTGTAGACTCAACAGGACGACAGTTTCACTCATCTGTGCTGAAATTCAAATTGCTTAATGGTGAAGTTGTGCCAAGGGATTGGTTTGTTTGGAGTCGTATAAAGCAGGCTTTATTTTGTTTTCATTGTCGATTATTTTGTGCTCAACAAGAATCAGTGATATCTAAATTTGCATCAATTTACAAAAAGTCATAAGTGGAAAAAGTTGTATGAAAAGATACCTGAACATCAAAGCAGCCATAGTCCCAAAGAATGCTATACGAAATGGAAGTAAATGAAGATTGCCTTGAAAAAAAGGAAGTATCTTATGTCATATATTTCAGAATCAAGTTCAGAACGATATCACTTACTGGAAACAGATCCTATATAGGCTCCTGGACGTCACTCAAATTTTGAGTAAACAGGGTCTCCCCTTTAGGGGGGAAAATCAGAAAGTGATTAATAATGGAAATTTTTTGGTCACTATGACAATGTTATGTCGAAGAATCTGGAACAAGTACAGCATTCTCAAGAAACATATATATTTCTCTCAAAGAGTACGATAAACAATATGAAATACATCGAGTTTTTGAGTTTTCTTACTGTAACGAAAAAACTGGAACAAACATTGAAAATCTAATCAAAGGAGTCCATCAGGAGGTGGAATGCTCGAGTAGAATGTATCAGGCCAATAGTTGCATGATTAGAGAAGCTGTTTCATCTTTATTGAACTTGAACGTTACAGCAGAAACAAAATTCACAATAAAAGGTGTGATAGAATGAATATCTCAGCACTTTTAGGTGCGTATGGTAGCGGTTTGGGTAAAAATCTTAATAGCTATTAATTATCGAAGTCAACTGCTCCAAATGATGGACGTTGAGGTCGAAAATATTAGAATCCTTATCAAGGAATTAAGTGAACTAAGAAATAATTTGGAAAATATTTTGTTTGAATCTAAACTTGTTGCGTCTGCATATGGAATTGACCCAGAGTTTCTCGCACCTGAAATAAAGAAAAGAAAAACATTTTAGGATAGAAGTGTTCTACGTAATAATTGATAATAATTGATGTTGATGCATCGACCAGGAGTTAAAGATCGACCAAAAAACAGTTTTAAATTATTCACGCACAACTGGATTAAAAAAGTTCGATGTTTGGGTGCCACACCAACTAACATCAAAAAACATGATGGATCGAACTTCCATCTGCGAAGCCTTGGCCAAACGGAATAAAATCGACCTATTTCTTAAACGGATGGTGAATGGGGATGGAAAATGGGTCACATACGACAATATTGTGCGTAAACGATCATGGTTAAAGCACGTTGAAGCAGGTCGAACGGTGGCCAAACCAGGACTTACGGCCAGGAAGTTTCTACTGTGCCTTTGGTGGAACTGGAAAGAAATAAATTATTACGAGTTGCTTCCATATGGCCAAACACTAAATTCGTAACTCTTCTGTCAACAACAGGACAGTTTGAGGCTAGCGATTGACCAGAAACGGCCAGAATTGACCAACAGAAGAGGTGTTGTGTTTCACCCGGACAACGCCAGGCCACACGCCTGTAATGACTCGCCAGCTCCGGGAGCTGGGTTGGGAAGTTTTAATATATCCAACATATAGTCCGAACCTGGCACCAAGAGATTATCATCTTTTTGTCGCATTGCCAAACTTCCCGAGTGATAAGAAGAGAAGATTGTGAAAATCAATTACTAGAGTTTTTCGCCAATAAGTACGAAGACTTCTATCAGAGAGGTATCATGAAACTACCTTCAAAATGGCATCAAATTATAGAACAAAATGGTGCATATTTGACCCAAATCGGACACTCCAAAACATGTAAAATAAAGTCTTGAAGTTCACGCGATCTATTATACTGGTTGTCTACTTTTAAGAGGGCTAAAATTCAAGGGGAGATCATACAAGTTAATTGCGTCAAAAAATGTCATGTAACACATGGTCGAAATGTTGATGGTTATTCTTCAATTTAAAATTTCTTGAAAGTCTCATCAAATTTGACCACATATCTAAAAACGGCATTAAATTTGCTACAAGATGAGAAGTTCTGTGTGCCAAAAATTATTATTGCGGGCGTGGTAAGGAGATGAATATCACGATCCTGAAGTGAACAAAATCAGTCATATTTTTCCAATTGTTTTATCGATGAAAAATTATTAATTATAGAGGACACGACTAGTCTTAGAATTCCTGACTGACCGTCCCCGCTGAGTTTAAGTAGGGCAAGGCACACAGCATTCAACGACCGTTCCAAAGCGGAACACATGGTCACTGGCGTCACAGGCAGAGATACGCAAGACGCCTGTCTGAAGAGTCCAGGTGCGCATGCTCAGAACGAAACGCTGCATCCCAAATTGAGAGGTAGAAGCTCCCTCGTAGGAACCCGCATTTCTTCGAGAGCTTCATTATTTAAAAAAATTCAAACAGTTTTTATGTTTCACTATTTATTCAGAATTCTGACACGTGTTTCGGTCTTTCGACCATCTTCAGAGGAGTGCAAAAAGGAACACGTGTCAGAATTCTGAATAAATTGTGAAACATAAAAACTGTGTCAATTTTTTTATATTAAATTGTAATAATCTTTCACTTAGAGCCAACCGCATACTCCATATATTTAATTAATGATATGTTGTATGAGCAAGTAAATATCTGCTGGCGTATAATTTCCTTAGACCTGAGTAAGCTCGTTGAATACATAAGGACATATGCTCGATAAAACGGAGCTCTGTGTCCAAAATCACTCCCAAATTCCGCGCCGATGTAACGACAGGAACTTTGACTCCACTCATTTTTAAATTAGGAGTACAAATGAGTTTCTGCCGTTTTATTGTAGATACCGCGGCACGGAGTTTCGGTTAGCTTTCGCAGATGATAACCGGCTTTAAAAAATAGTTTGGACATTCAAGAACAACATAACCTATTAATATCATTGATTTTACATTGGTAAAATGTAATTTTTATAAGTTCAAAATGTCAAAATTTCAGCCAAGTAAGCTTCATTTGCGGGAAATATTAGTTTACTTCTTTAATTTAAAGAAATCTGCTGCTGAGGCGCATCAATTGCTCGAAGAAGCATATGGTGAGGGTACTTTGAGTGAGAGAACGTGTCGAGAGTGGTTTCAAAAGTTTAAAAACGGTGATTTCGACGTAGAAGACAAAGATCGCAGTGGAAGGCCAAAAATTTACGAGGATGCAGAATTGGAGGAATTATTGAAGGAAGATTAATCTCAAACACAAAAAGAACTTGCTCTAACATTAGAAGTCACTCAGCAAGCAGTCTCACATCGTTTAAAATCATTAGGAATGATTCATAAACAAGTATATTGGGTTCCGTACGAATTAAAGCCGAGAGATATTGAACGCCTATTATGCTTAAGTGAAATGCTGCTAGCTAGACATAAAAAAAGGGTTTTTTACATCGTATCGTAACTGGTGATGAGAAGTGAATACATTATGACAATCCAAAAAGAAGAAAATCATTGGGATTACCTGGCCACGCGTCAACATCAACAGCAAAACCGAATATTCACGGATAAAAACTTATGCTGTGTATTTGGTGGGATCAGCTAGGTGTAGTGTATTATGAGTTGCTTAATCCGAGCGAAACAATTACTGGAGCCCTCTATCGAACACAATTGATGAGATTGAGCCGAGCTCTGAAGGAAAAACGCCCTCAATACTATTCTAGACACAAAAAATTATTCCTCTGCATGACAATGCTCGTCCACATGTTGCGGCTCCCGTGAAAAAGTACTTGGAAACACTTGATTGGGAAGTGTTACCCCACCCGCCGTATTCACCAGACATTGCACCGTCCGATTATCACCTGTTCCGGTCCATGACACATGCTCTGACGGCGCAGCGGTTCACATCTTATGAGGATACCAAAAATTGGGTTGATTCGTGGATAGTCTCAAAAGACAAGGAGTTCTTCAGACGTGGGATTCGAATGCCGCCTGAGAGATGGGAAAAAGTGGTTGCAAGTGATGGGCAATATTTTAAATAAATTTATATTACCGTTCTTCTATAATAAATATTTAATTTGTGTTAAAAAACGGCGGAAACTTATTTGTACTCCTAATATCTAGTTAGTCTTTTATGTTCCTGCTTTCTATACCGAAGATGAGTACTATAGTCTTATCCGGATATAGCAAAAGTTGGTGTTTGGATGAATTATCCAGCAGTCTGCCCAGAACAGCATTAACCTGATTATTTGGTAGTTCAATTTCCGCAGCTGTGAATGAATAGAGGAGCTGAGTGTAATCCGCGTATCTGAACTCCGTACATAATTCCATTCCATCGTTGATGAAAGAGGTGTATATGCAGAACAAAATTGTAGCAACCACTGTGCCCTGTGGTACGCCATTTTCAATAGTACCCACCTCGGACCTACTAGAGAATGTCTCAACATAATAACATCTATTCTGGAGATAGCTTACGATCATTTCAACGGCGGCTTTCGATAATCTTATGTGCTGTAAAACCGCTCCTAATGTTTTTTGATTTACTACCTTAAAGGCCTTGGAGTAATCTAAAAGCACCAAAATACAATTCTTGACTGAATCCATGTGATCCATCAGAAACGCAAGAAAAACTCTGAAAAACAATTGCAGTCACTCAACCAGCCAATTGCCATCTTTTAAAAGCAATGGGAATGATCCAAAAGGTAGGAAATTGGGTGCCGTGTGATTTGAAGCCAGGAGACGTCGAACGCATTTTTTTAAATATGGACAACTGCTCCAACACCGAAATAAAGGAGTTTTTGCATCGAATTGTCAGTGACGAGGAAAAGTGGGTCCATTACATTAATCTAAAAAGTCCGGCAACGTAAAGATACCTTATCAACTGTCTAGCCGAATATTCATAGCGAGAAGATCATGCTATCTATGTATTTGGTAGCAGCTGGGTGATTATGAGATGCTACAATCTAACGAAAGGATCACTAGCAAAGTCTACCGACAACAATTGATGCGTTTGAGCCTAGTACCTTCTTTCTTAAAAAACCAGCAGTACGATTTGTAGCCATCTGATTGTTCATTAATTAACCGTTAGTAGTTTTCATAGATATTGTTGCCCAAAAATCCTTTTACTACACTAACAAATGAGTTCCATGCTCTGAGTTCCTGTCTGGTAAGCTTCTCTGTAAAATTAACGTCGTCCAGCAATTTTCTGATTTGTGGTCCAATAAAAAGGTCGTCCTTTAATTTGGCATCACTTAACTTGGGAAAGACTTGTCTTAAGTATTTGAATCCATCACAATTTTTATTCATAGCCTTCACAAAGTTCTATATACGTCACTCAGGTGATGAATGCTCAATATCACGTTTCTGCATTGAACCATCAATATCAGTTTCTACAGGCACACAACCAATTTTCCATATACAGAAAATAGAGCATTTCCTTTTCTGAAATTCCTTATTTTCGTTTCTTTGCTTAATAAGTTCCATTCCTTAAAACGGAAACCAAGAAGTTCTGACCTTTGCTTTGATAACCCCAAATAACGTACTAAATCATTCTATCGGGTGTTTTTTTTTGAGTGATAGAACTTTCGATAGGGATAACTGTGATTTGACAGAAGATAGAAGCCATGTTGTTTTGACATTTCTGCTCAGTAAGCATAGACAAATTATCATGGAAAGACTCATATCGCAACAACGTTTACAAATTGTTGAAATTTATTTTCAAAATCAGTGTTCTATTCGCCAAACTTTTAGAGCACTTTGTGAAATTTATAGTTTACATAATCGTCCATCAGAGCAGCTTATTCGTCGAACTATCGATATATTTCGGACAACATTTTCTCTACTCGATGCAACAACAACAACAAGATAAAGAACTATACGTACAGAAGAAAATATCGCTGCTGTAAGTCATAATGTTAATGATGATCCAGATTTTTCTATTCGTCGACGGTCACAACAAGTAGGACTCTGTGCATCCACCACATGGAAAATATTCCGTAAAGATCTTGGTCTACACCCATACAATATCCAACTGGTTCATGAACTAAAGCCACTTGACCATAATGAGTGTCGTTTGTTTGCTTGAAGTTGATCCACTTTTTTATCGTAAAATTGTGTTTAGTGATGAAGCTCATTTCTGGTTGAACGGCTATGTAAACAAGCAAAATTGCCGTATATGAAGTGAAAACTATCCTCAAGAAGTTCTGCAGGTTCCATTGCATCCTGAAAAATGCACTATGGTGTGGTGGTATGGTGTGCTTTACACGCTGGAGGCATCATCGGTCCATATTTTTTTAAAAACGATGCTGGAGCTAATGTTAAAGTGAATGTGCTCGTTACAGATCGATGATCAATGATTATTTGCTTCAAAACTTGAATGGTATCGACCCAGAAGTGTTTTGGTTCCAACAAGATGGTGCTACACCTCATGCTGCTACCGCAACAATTGATTTATTGAAAGAAAGATTTGGCGATAACATTATTCCGAGAAATGTTCCAATTAATTGATCTCCTGGATTATTTTCTTTTTGTTATGTCAAGTCATTGGTTTATGCTGATAATCCAGAAACAATAGACGCTTTGGAAGCCAACATAACTCGTGTTATTGATGAAATAAGGCAGAATAAGGAGAATTATTCGAAAAAGTGGTCCAAAATTGGTCTGGTCGAATGCGGTTCCTCAGGGCTAGTCTTGGTGGACATTTGGCTTCATTCTTAATTTAAATGTGTTTTATTTAAATTTAAAGTCTATAACCCAAAAAAAAACACCAGATACTCACCTCGAACAATTAAATGTGGTTGATTGGAACTGGAACCTGCAGTAAAAGTAGAGTCGGTGCACTGTTCTTCAGAACTGCCTGATGATGCGTGGTCTGCCATACCTTCCAAAACAACATTTTGTGGATCTAAAGGTGTGATCGGCATTGGTGAATCTGCATTATGAGGAATAGGTCGTCTTGCAGACTGCAAATTTGGATAGTCGATCTTGTGCTCATTTTAACTTATTTTAAGAATGTTTAATACAATAATTGTTTCACCACGATGTGGTGACTACATTCAGTGACTAACCTTCAGTTTTTGTCAAGCAACAATAGTAATCATCTAAATGATAAGTGGTTTTGCGCCATATCATAGGGACTGTAAAAAGCATGCTTTTTCTCTTCCCACTCATCCACTGCACCAATGATACTCTATAACTAACACAGCACACATAGAGAGCCCATTGCTTGTATTGATCTCCAATTAAAACACCAAAATATTGGAAGTAGGATTCAGAAAATTGCCTGGCTTGTGATTTCACTATGAATTCTTCACAAATATGACAACATTTGTCAGGAGAGATTTTGCATCTGTCTGTCTCGACATTTTCGTCCTTAAAACACTTTCTTATCTACCTACAGGGAACCACTCACTTCGAAATTCAACACAAGACTGATTTTTAATCTTAATTTTATGTCTTATATTATAACCAACACAGTATAGGTACTTTTCCTGTTATAAAATGCATCCATTTTAACCGCCCCTCAAAAAATTAGCTACTTGCTAATGTAAAATGGTCTTGTTGAGCTATCGAAAAGTGGTAGGTTTTAGGACTTTAGGAATATTTGTCCTATTATTAGAAGGGTATTTCCTAAAAAAAATAAAGATATGCTCTATGTTACGAAAATCTTGCCGACTAGTGTAATTGATTTGTGCGTACCTTTTCCATTAGCGGTTAAACATAAAACCCATTAATAACAGTGTGAACCCCCATCGGGGCTTCTCCATTTGTTCATTATTCTCCCCAAAGGAGACAACCCCACAGTTTAGGGATATTTAGCGATTTAGGAAGCATTAAAACATTACTCTAATGGTCTTTGAGCTACCCCTCTGCCTTTTATCGATTTGTGAAATATAATCTAATAATTTTCTGGGTATAATAGCTATGAGGGGAAAGGGAGAAGACCAGTCTAGGGAAAACTTCATTCATAGTTTTTAACGACACGAATTAAATTATCCCCTGTTGGCTACCTTTAAATATAAAATATATTAAATATGATTTGAAGTAAAACACATTATTACTGCTAATATTTATTATTTACACAACAACTGTTTCGTCAATTACATTTTGACTTCATCAGATGAGTATGGTAACTAACTACCATTATAAAATTCGTCTCCTTAAACACAAGTCAGAGAAAAAAGAAACGTGAAACATGAAGGTTTGTTTTGGGAATTTTCAGAATTTATTCAAAATGGTTCCAAAACAGGGAACGGTTTAAATCTGTCGGGTGTGTTTTTTATGATGCCGGTTTATTTCTAGTGATTCTAAAAGGCCCAGTCTATTCAATTTGTCCTCTATATGGAGAACTTCGAAATTATAGTCAAAATCATGTCCTGTTTCTTGAAGGCAGTTGGCATCAGTCGAATTTGATTTATTTTTAACGAATGAATTCTGATGTTCCTTCATCCTATTTTCGAAAGTTTTGTTTGTTTGGCCAATGTATTCATATGGACATGTACCGCAGGTTGACCTACTTCCGACCTCTTGTTCTTATTGACGATAATAATAATAATAATGACTTTATTTCTGCAACATATACATAGATATAAAGTTTGTTATAAAGCCAGTAATAAAGCAGCAAAAACTGTGGAAGTGAATACTTGTTTTGAGCTAATTGCTGTACAATTTTACAATTTAACACAAACAAATTAAACTATTTTTCTTGTTTGACAGCGAATTTAAACATACCTACTTATACATTACTAAACATTAGAGGAAATCCTTAATTACATTGAAAATAATGAAGAAACTGAAACGCATATCAGATATGAGGACGGGTGCACCCACATATTTTACAATGTAAAACGCCTAGTTTCTATCAGATTGTGAAATCTCCCTCTGGGCACTGAAAATATAAATTTTTTTATTCCTCTTTTATTACCACATATATTTTTGAGCATTTTTATTGATTTTGTTATATATGTAGTTGGCGCAAGGAAAGGATAACTCCTTTGTGTAAAGCTCATCAGCATCAAAGGGGTCCTATCATGGTTTCGAATCACATATTTTCCTACGATACCAGGAACTGTCGTCCGGTGGTATCTAATAGCCACTTGTAAGTAGTAGAATTATCTTAAATCCAACACTCTCGTTTCCTGGAACAAAACGTCGCTTCCATAACGCTTAGTTCTCTCATTTTACGCTATTGATTTTAATTCATACCAATCCGCCGCCTGACAAAATATCACAGCATCGTCAGCGAATTCAATAATGCATCCTACAATATCTAAGTTGAACAGCGTATTAGCATATATGTGCAAGAATACAGGTCCTACTACCGTTCCTTGGGGAACACCGTATTCCACTATTTACTCCGTTAATTTTCACATTCTGAACCTTATCTGTCAAATGACTACTGAATAGATCCAGTGGTGTACCTGTTACCCCTATGTCTTCCAAAGAGTCTAACAAGAGTGAGTGACTCACCGTATCGAACGCCTTCGTCAGATCCAGAAACATACACAAACAGACCTTTGAGGAATTGAGCGAAGAGTACACTTTTGATAGCAAAGCAATGAGCGCATCTTCAGTTGAGGTATTTTCTCGAAAACCGTATTGACATTTTGACAGAAGAGAATATTTATTCCAGTAATAATAATAATTTCATTTAATCCATTAAGACACTACATGGTGTATAGGATAAGTCATAAGAAATAAAGGAAAAAAAATTGGAAAACTAAACCGCCAAGGGATCACAAAAAAATTCATCAACTGAATAGAATCCCTTTCCCAAAAGAAGTTCCTTGTGTTCCCTCTTAAACCCTCTTAAATTCAAGGATTTCAAAGATGAAGGCAAATGGTTGAAAAACTTAATGCCTCGATATAAGGGAGAGCATTCGAATTTAAAAGTTTTATGCTTAGGGAGCATCATTATTTGTGCATTCCTAGTAGCATATTCATGGTGACTTCATAATTTCAACCATTCGCCTTCATTTTCCTTGGCATACACTAAAAATTTCAAAATATATATACATGGTAAAGTAAGAATACGGTTTTCAACAAAAACTTGCTTACATGACGTTAATGGCCTTAAATTAAATATCGAACGCAAAATTCGCTTCTGTGCTACAAATACTCTGTGAAAATCAGGGCTACTTCCCCACAGCAAGATATTGTACGATATATGGCTATATACTAGGCTATAATAAATATTGAGCACACAGCTCCTTGGTAAATTCATTTTGAGCCTGACAATGGCGAAAAATGACTGGTTTAATTTTTTACACAAAGCATCGACATGGGATGTCCACCTTAAATATCTGTCCACATAAATTCCCAAAAATTTAATCGCCTCAGAAGATGTGATCTCATCTAAACCACATCTCACGGTAAACGAACTGATCCCCTTATTTTTAAGAGCAAAATAAACACATACAGTCTTCTCAACATTCACCACCAAATTGTTGGCTCGACACCAACTCACAAATTCACGTACAGTATACTCACAGGTCTCCTGGAGTTCCCCAAGACTCCCGCCAGAAACCACTACCGAAGTGTCGTCAGCAAAAAGTGTTATCAAAAAACGGCTGAAATGGGCAGGAAGATCATTAATAAATAAAATAAACAACAACGGTCCTAGCACGGACCCCTGAGGAACTCCAAGGCCAATACCTTGACTCTTAGAATAACTCTCACCAATTTTAACTGACATAGATCTTTCATTAAGGTAACTACGTAACCAATCCAGGAAAACGCCTCTGAATCCCAAGTTATAACACTTGTTTAGTATAAATTCAAAGGATAGCGTATGTCTTGAATTAATTAATTTTTCAAATAACTTACCTAGGTGTGTGATCAAGAATAACGGTCTATAATTCTCAACTAGTAGGTTGTGGCCAAACAGGCTGAGCTTTCGAAAATAGGATCAAAGAAGATCAGAATTCATTTGTTAAAAATTTATCATCTTCGATCTATGCCAACCTCATTTTTTTATAGTGATAGAACTTCAAATTGAAATAAAACACATTTAAATAAAGATTGAAGCCAAATTTTTTTTTATTTGAAAAATAATTTTATTTTAAAAATAATTTTCGGCGTATATCCATCACGACTAGCTCTGAGGAACCGCATTCGACCACTTTTTCGAGTAATTCAGGCCTTATTTCATCAATAACACGAGTTATTTTGGCTTCCAAAGTGACTATTGTTTCTGGTTTATCAGCTGCTCTGATGGACGATTAGGTAGACCATAAATTTCACGAAGTGCTCTATAAGTTTGGCATATAGAACACTGATTTTTAAAATGAATTTCAACAATTTGTAAACGTTGTTGCGGTGCGAGTCTTTCCATGATAATTTGTCAATGCTTAATCAACAGAAATGTCAAAATAACATGGCTTCTACCTTCTGTCAAATCACAGTTATCCCTATCGAAAGTTCTATTACTCTAAAAAAGAACCAAGTATTTTCCATTTTCATGAGATTTTACGGTTTTTGTGGAGAACAATTCTAAAATTGCACAAAATGACGTTTATTTGACCTTCGGATGATAGAACATAAAGGTTTGTATTCTATGTAGCTCCTTTGAGAAGTAATTCACAGATTTGATATTTTCACGGAGTCTGGAATTGTTGAACTTCAGACTACACGACAGTGCTTTTCAGCATTTTTTAAAAACAATATAACCGAGATATTACCCTATGAAAAGTCGTTATGTAAATATCATACAGAGGGGCAAAAAATACGTACGAAGTAAGTTTTTGTACAAAATCAAATGAATTTCCCGAAAAATCAGTTACTGAATTCTATTTTTCGAGCTCAAACAGAGCAAAGCGTCCTAAAGCGGCTTCCAACAAACCGTAAACTCAGTTGCAGTGTAATTAATGTGTCCATTAATTCGTTTCGGACATAAGTAGTTGTAGAACATAGTCGATTAAATATTTTCGTTCAGCGTAGCTTTCAGGCGAAGTCAATTCTTTCAGAATCAGACGTTGTCAAGATTCTCCGCTGAAAATCCTAGTTGAAAGAGGAAAAATGAATAACTTCTTTTACAAATGGAATTTGTTTTCGAATTAAGGGAATGATAGAGAGTTTTATGTGATTTTTTTCAACGAAACTCATGAGGCAGTAACTGTCAATGGAAATCGTTATCGTTCAAAGTTGACTGATTTTTTATGGCCTGAATTGGTTTGTCTTGATTAGCAGAACATGTGGTTTCTACAGGACGGAGCCATTTGTCATACAGCCAATGACATAATGACTTTATTTAGACGATTACAGATCAATATTGCTAACATACGACCTGATTTGTGTGTTAAAATCATGGAAAATTGGGTTCAACAACTTCATTCCTGTCAACGTTTCCGTGGTGGACATTTAAATGATGTTTTGTTTCATAACTAATGGTATCCATTGTACTTCATAAAGGTATCCATTGTACTTTATAATGAAATAAGAATTTCAATAATTTTCAAATAAATAATGTGTTTTTTTACAAAACAAAATGGGGCGCTGTTTATGAAAGACTCTTCATTGCGCTAACCAAACAGAAATGATTGATGCCTTGAAGCAGAAAATCAAAGTTGCTGTTCATGAGATTGAGCTTTAATCAATCGACAAAGTACAAAAAAATTGGGTTGATCGTATGGGCTAAAGTAGCTAGTCGTGGCGGTCACTTGAATGATATTGTTTTTCATTCGTAAATGTTAAGGTTAAACCTTTGTAATTAACCTGTGGCGTAACTACAGGGTGGCAGGACTGGCAAAATGCCACAGGCCCCCGACCCGACAGGGGCCAACGGTCCGAAAGGCAGCACCTCCGAGGAAAGCTGAGATTTTGAACAATATTTAGTATCAATTATAAATTTTACAGAATTAGATAGGTACTTAACAACTGAAGTTGCTTCACTAAAGACAGTAGACGATATCATATAAATTATCAACAAACATAACATGTAAAGGATGTTAATCAATTTTAGAAAGCATAATGAAGTCTGCAAGTCGTTCATAAATCATTCTGCTCAGTTCCATCCAATATGCCGAAGCGAAAAAAATTCCACATCGCCAATATGTGTTATTTTATTACTTCTACAAAGAGAGCGGGCAGCCGCGGACCCTTTGAGGAGATCGCCACTTATATTATCAGGTTTGGTCCAAATTTGTTTGCGCAGCACTCTATTGCGCATTCTGCCTTGGCATTAGACGTTTTGATTGATTGATTTAATAACTGATTATTTGAATCGTTGAGTTTTTTTATTGAATCTGCGAAAGAAACAAAGTAAGTAAAGTTAATTATTGTGAAAGTTGAATACCAATATGTCCCATTCTGGGAAATATCTCAGTGGGAGTGAAAAACGAAAGAGAAAGAGGGAGTCTGGAGAAAAAAATCGTAAGTTACCTAAAATTAGTCAGTACTTTAAGAATAATGACTCTATTGATGAAAATGAGAGTGAACAGTTCTCCGAAAGTGGAAAATCGGAAGTAACTGAAAGCAAAAGTATAGCAGATGCAGCACCCGAAACCAGTGTATTTCCAGATCAAGAACACCCACAACAAAGTACTAGTAAAGATCAAAGTGAATCATGTTTTAGTGTGAACAATATTGCATCTTCAGCAAATGTTACTGATAAGGGTAATTTTAAAGAATTAAATGATCAAATTAAACGATTCCTGATCGAAAACGGACAATGTAAACCTAAGGGTCCTTATTTGAAAGACAGTGACAATAGATCTTTTTTAGAAAAACATACTATATCGTTACAAAGTTCCTTAATACTTCAGAAGGCGTATTGTGAACCATGTTGGTTATTCGCAAATCGGGCATCTGAAAAAATGTTTGGATAGAAGGCTACAGCGACTGGAAACATATCGTAGATGCCATAGAAAGACACGAGACATCGAAAATTCACCTGGATTCTTGTCTAACGTATCAACAATGGCGGTTACATGGAACACTAGATGAAGAGCAAGAGTTCATGATCAAGAAAGAAAAATCTTTTTGGCGCCAATTATTGTCTATACTCCTAGATGTAAACGTGTGATGTAGCCTTTTGTGTCCACAGAAAAACGCAGATAGCAATGAGTATTGTTGAGTTATTAGCGAAATACGATCCGATTTTGAAAGAATTGTTAAATAAACCAAAGAGCCACATAAAATACTTGAGTACGAAAATACAAAATGAGCTGATTTCTGTTCTGGTTTTAAAAATGAAAAATTCTCTAATAAATGAATAATGAATAATTTCATGAGGTTAAAGACCAAACTGCCTCAGCAATGTCAAACAAACACTAAAATCCATAAATGACAAAAATATACCTCTAAATAAGTGTCGAGGACAAGGATATGACGGTGTTAACACAATGAAAGGCACCTATGGTGGAATTCAGACTCATAAAAAATATCGAACCAAATGCTGTGTATGTTCACTGTGCTGCTTATAATTTGAATCTGGTTCTAAATGATGCAGTAAGGGAAGTTATTGAAATGCAAAATTTTTTTGATACTGTTCAACAATTTTATAATTTTTTTGGGCATAATATCAAAAGATGGAATATTCTGTCCAGTTTAATATCCGACAAAGAAAAGGACTCTTCAACATCAATAACATTATAAACATTGAACCCTACCAGATGGGCAGGACGTTATGATGCTATTTTTGCCCTAAAAGTTAGATTTGTTGAAGTTCAAAAAGCACTCTAGACCAGATGAAAAAAATGAAGCTATTTTCACTCAAGAAGAAAATCGAAAACTACAATTTTATTATGCTATTGGTTTTCCACTGCAAAATTCTACAAACTGTCGATGCTGCATTTAAAGCACTTCAGTCCAAAGCTGAATTTCCTAAAACTCGTCAAAGGAGAGTGAAACGCCATTTTGACGAACTTTGCGAAGATGAGCGTCTCCAGGACTCGGAAAGTTTATTCAGAGTGCACATATTTTATCGAGTTTTGGATATCATCATTAATCAGCTGAAAGCACGTTTCCTTCCATTGAATGAAATTGTTTCGAATTTCAGTGTTTTGCAACCTGCCAATTTGCAGAATTAAATGATACTGAACTTTTGAAAAAAAATCTAGAATTTGTGAATATATATGAAAAGGACCTATCTTCATCATTTGTCACGGAAATTATCAGTTTTTGATCCACTTTCAGATATGAAATAGAAAAGTATACGTTTATTAGAGATCTTGCTGATTGATTATTAATAAAGAATTATTTTATGTCGTGCAGCTTCCCTGAAGTATGTACTCCATTAATGTTGTTTGTCACAATCCCTGTGACTACAGCTAGTGCTGAAAGATCATTTTCGAAACTTAAACTATTAGGAGTACAAATAAGTTTCCGCCGTATTATTGTAGATGGTGCGGCACGAAGTTTCGGTTAGCTTTCGCAGATGATAACCGGCTTAAAAAATAGTTTGGACATTCAAGAACAACATAACCTATTAATATCATTGATTTTATATTGTTAAAATATAATTTTTATAAGTTGAAAATGTCAAAATTTGAGCCAAATGAGCGTCATTTGCTGGAAATATTAGTTTACTTCTTTAATTTAAAGAAATCTGCTGCTGAGGCGCATCAATTGCTCGTAGAAGCATATGGTGAGGGTGCTTTGAGTGAGAGAACGTGTCGAGAGTGGTTTCAAAAATTTTAAAAACGGTGATTTCGACGTAGAAGACAAAGATCGCAATGGAAGGCCAAAAATTTACGAGGATGCAGAATTGGAGGAATTATTGGAGGAAGTTAAACTCAAACCCAAAAAGAACTTGCTCTAACATTAGAAGTCACTCAGCAAGTAGTCTCACATCGTTTAAAATCATTAGGAATGATTCATAAACAAGGAAATTGGGTTCCGTACGGCGGAAACTTATTTGTACTCCTAATAATGAAAACCTATTTAAGAAATTCCATGTGACAAGACAGACTGAGTAACTTAGCTATTCTGTCTATTGAAAATTTTAAGGCCCGATCTTTGAACTTCAATGACATAATTGATACTTTTGCAGAACAGAAATCTCGGAGGAAAGAATTTTAGTAATACATATTTTGTTAAAATTAAATTATTATTTTTTTCTAATTATTTAGTACCTATGATTTTATGACTAACATTTATTCATCAGATAATAAATCGAATTCACACCATGATTTTTATATTAGGAGTACAAATAAGATTCCGCCGTTTTTTAACACAAATTAAATATTTATTATAGAAGACGATGTGAGACTGCTTGCTGAGTGACTTCTGATGTTAGAGCAAGTTCTTTTTGTGTTTGAGATGAATCTTCTCCCAATAATTCTTCCAATTCTGCATCCTCGTAAATTTTTTGCCTTCCACTGCGATCTTTGTCTTCTACGTCGAAATCACCGTTTTTAAACTTTTGAAACCACTCTCGACACGTTCTCTTACTCAAAGCACCCTCAGTGAGGGCATATGGTGAGGGTCCCTCACCATATGCTTCTACGAGCAGTTGATGCGCCTCAGCCGCAGATTTCTTTAAATTAAAGAAGTAAACTAATATTTTCCGCAAATGACGCTTACCTGGCTCAAATTTTGACGTTTTCAACTTATAAAAATGATATTTTACCAATATAAAATCAATGACATTAATAGGTTATGTTGTTCTTGAATGTCCAAACTATTTTTTAAGCCGGTTATCATCTGCGAAAGCTAACCGAAACTCCGTGCCGCGCCATCTACAATAAAACGGCGGAAACTTATTTGTACTCCTAATACTGTTTGGTGACCACTTAAGTGATTAATTAAAATTGGATTAAACAACCTAATGATTTTTAATGGGGTGCCCCATCTGAAGAATTTGCCACTGTAATTAACTCATAACTTTGAAAAAATATTCATTAGTTTTTTATTTATAGCCGAACAAATATGCAAATTTTAAATAGCCTACCCCTTATTCGTGAACATAAGGTCAATCAAGGAGAGAGTATGTGATGAGGGATGAGTCGGATCTTCTAGCTTTTTGTGAATTTTAGATTAGAAATCGCGCATTCATGTTTATTATCCAAAACTCAAAGAGACAGTCGGTTCTTATTAGGCAGTTTTTCCTCGGTTCACCAGGCGGTATCACCATCCGGCAACGTCGCTATTCCCGGATTTTCCTGTACGAAAACCCCGCAACAGTAGCGGAAAGAAAGGGGGTGTTCCAGGACTGGAACCGCCTCCTCCCGCCCCCACAGACCGAATTCTGGAAACAGTGTCTCTCAAGCGTTCGCTAAAACCGCTGCTTCTCCTCAAGAGAAAGCTGTCCGGTCACTTTGTCGTGGTGTAAATAGAAGAAATGATGTAAGAAGTGGAAAACGGAACCGACAACTCCTATGTGTACGCAACACGTCGATGCCCAAGATAGTAGTGAATGAGTTTTTGAAGCGTGCGAGTTCTTAGATATATTTTTTTTGCTGTGATTCGCCTGCGCCGCGTTGGATTAACATGATAGATAGAAAAAAAATTGTTCTGACGGCACTGCTCTTCCTCTGCGAAGGTGAGTTTATGGGAAAATCGGTGAGCGAGGGAAAACCTACTGAAACTACATATTTTTTAATTTTCTTTGCACTTATTTTTAATTCTTGAATTAGAAACTTTAAAAAAAATATATTCATCTTATTTACTTGTACATCCTCCATTTAACTATAAACACTAAACGTCGAGGTACACCCGAAATCACCTCCATAATTTTCGGTGATGGTAGTCCAGTAGTTGAATAAAATCATCTTTATTTCGTGGCGCTGCTTGTTCAACTTCAATCGTCATAAGTCCCCATATGTTTTCAATGGGACTAAGATCTGGTGAAGCTGCTGGCCATGAAATGGTTGTCACTTGGTGTTCTTGAATCCAAGCTTGAGTATAGGCCGAAGATATCTTGAATTATCCTGCTGAAAACGCCATCCTTCTGGATACAAAGCATGCGCCGTTTCAAGTAGAAAATCGTTTAGAATGCCACAATACTTCTCACTATTAATGGTACCATCAACTATACAGAGAGGCGTAGCATCATACTATGATATTGCCCCCAAACCATAATTTTGGTGGAAAATTTGGAAATTTGAACGGTAACAGGTGGTTTTGATAGGATTTTTAAGTGATTTCCACAAAGTGGAAAACAACTTTCAGCAGATATAAAGGAATTATTGAAATTATCTTCTTGAAAACGTTCGTTCCTTTTGTAAAAGTGTCATTTCAAGGATTTTTTTTGCTTTCCTTGATATGTAGCCTTGCCTTTTCAGTCATATACGGACGGTTTCTGGACATACTTTTATATTTCGTCGATTTCCAAATCTGTTAGCCAATTTGCGAAACCCCAGATTGTGGATTGTGTCGTCTTAACGCCAATAAAGCGTTTGAATTGTTTCCTTTAATCTTACTCGGTCTTCCTGAAACTGGTCTATGCCTCATATCCATGCCATTTTTTATCCTCTTTATTATTGTCTCATATACAGCACTTTTTTCCAGTTCAGTCAATTGCACTCATTTTTTAACGTTTCGAAAAAATTTTCTATACAAATATTCTACCTGTTTTCTTTTTTCTAGTTGCGACATTATTTTATAAATTGTATATCTGTTGACAATCATCAATATTTGACAAATAGTGCAACTTTGGCCTTAGCCTGCAATCTACACAACCTATTTTATACATTAATTTTGTCTAAGAATGTTACAAAAAAGAAGTTTATTAGAATTATGAAGAATAATAAATTTCGGATAGTTTCTAAACGGAGTATATAATTATGTAGGCTAAAATACGACTACAAACAAGTAACTTTGACTGATTGCTTTTCAGTGACAACATATATATGAGTGTATTTGATTGAATCGGTCTCTTTATTCCTTGAATATCCATTTCAAATGATATTTCAACCACGAATAAGGTTACAATACTTAAATATCGAAACAGATTTATTCTGTTAGTCTCCTGTAAATTTTAATTTCGAAAAATTTTATTCAAAAACTTTCAGAATCAAATCAATGTCTCATAAGCTATCCTTAAATTTAGTAGACATATAAAATCAAAACTCATTATATAATATCAAATGGAATGAAAAACCCAACAAATATAAATTCTCAATTAAAATAAATAAATAAATATTTTAAGGAGGCAAAATTTTGTTGCTGATCGTATATTTATGAAAAACAAATCTTTTTCAAAAATGTAAAACATAATTTTGAGAATTTCTTCGAAAATAATTTATTCGAAATATTTGATATATTTAAATATTTGAATAATTTACTTCAAAAATCTCTCGAAACATGTAGCACATTCTCAAAAAACAATTTGAAATTAAATAAGATCTTCTCCACATAAAATTAAAATCAGTTAACAATGAATAACTTATCAGAAATACCTCATGGTATCCTTGTTGAACAAACACTAAAATTAGAGAACTTTACTACGTATTCTATGTTCATCACAAAAATTACACAAAGCTTGTAAGGCATTTTATGGCCTTAATTAAAAGCAAATGACATTTATTAAATGAAATTAAGAAAACCAAAATATAATTATATATTATATACACAATGAAATTATTAAAATAATAAGAAAGCGGTTTTTTACTTGATTGAATATTTTTTCAGTTTTTAACTTAGGGTTTATTTGGAAAATAACATTTTCGTACTATTTTCTGGCAATAATACTGTTATTGGTGGCGAATAACCAATGTTTGTTTCTATTTGTTTGATTAAATTTTATTCAGGACATTTTTCGAAGATAAAGGAATTGTTAATAATCTAGGTCTCACAATATGATATACGGATAACTCACGTTGAATTGGATGAAACGATCTTTTCGGGATATCTACCGGGTGTTTTTTTTAGAGTGATAGAACTGTCGATAGGGATAACTGTGATTTGACAGAAGGTAAAAGCCATGTTGTTTTGATATTTCTGTTCAGTAAGCATTGACATATTATCATGGAAGGACTCACGACGCAACAACGTTTACAAATTGTTGAAATTTATTTTAAAAATCAGTGTTCTATTCACCAAACTTATAGAGCACTTCGTGAAATTTATGGTTTACATAATCGTCCATCAGAGCAGCTTATTCGTCGAACTATCGATAGATTTCGGACAACATTTTCTCTATTCGATGCAACAACAAGACAAAGAACTGTACGTACAGAAGAAAATATCGCTGTTGTTAGTCATAGTGTTAATGATGATCCAGATTTGTCTATTTGTCGACGTTCACAACAAGTTGAACTCCGTGCATCCACTACATGGAAAATTTTGCGTAAAGATTTTGATCTACACCCATATAAGATCCAACTGGTTCAAGAACTGAAGCCACTTGACCATAATAAGCTTCGTTTGTTTGCTGATTGGGCCCTAGAACAGCTTGAAGTTGATCCACTTTTTTATCGTAAAATTGTGTTTAGTGATGAAGCTCATTTCTGGTTGAACGACTATGTAAACAAGCAAAATTGCCGTATATGGAGTGAAAACAATCCTTAAGAAGTTCTGCAGGTTCCATTGCATCCTGAAAAATGCACTGTATGGTTTGCTTTACACGCTGGAGGCATCATCGGTCCATATTTATTTAAAAACGATGCTGGAGCTAATGTTACAGTGGATGATGCTCGTTACAGATCGATGATCAATGATTATTTGTTTCAATCTTTATTAAATGTGTTTTATTTCAATTTAAAGTTCTATCACTCTGAAAAAAAAACCTGTTATATGAAAAGGTTTATGAAAAATTGAAATATTATGTTTGATACTAACTCTAGTAAATGTTAAATCCAAATAATTCAAGAAGTTATCAGTCAATGTTTTACACGTTGAATGAGATGCAGACTTTAATTTTCAATATCTATTCTAGATGGAGATGGCCCAATTAAATTATAAAAAATGACAATAATGTTATATTAGCACTTATATTCCCGACATTCCAGAATTAAATTATTGCAATTTCTTGAGACGAATTAGTTTGTTGTGATTCCCATCATCCTGACTTATATTTCAACATCAATGCCAAAACTAATATTACAAACGGAAAAACTAAATTGACTTATTTCGACTATAGGATGGCAGATTTCATATTAGGTACTCTACAAAACTTAAATTGAGATCTTTCAATAAATAATAACATTAATATAAGCATTCACTACGTAACGTAACTTATTTTCAATACGCAAAATTTAGAAATTATGATTGAAGATGTGTCTGATGATTGATTTTAAAAAGTTAAATTCATTTTATTATTCGGTTTGCTTTCAACATGTCCTTCTCTTCTTTTTCGTAATTTTCTACTTATTTAAACTTTTTGGCAATCATCGTTAACGTAAAAATTCAAAATTCATGGTTTATTGATTTATAACGTCCCTATTGTTTTTGATGGATCTCCTAGGGTTTGATGTAGTTCTGAATGAAGTGCTTGACTTTTTTCTCTTTGAGATATGAAGCAATTTTCTCAGAAAAACTTCTAAAATAATATAAAATACATTTCAAACTTTCTTTTATATCTGGATCTATCATGTTAAGAGCTATAATATTGAGTTCAAAATATAAGTTTCTTAATTCATCGCAGTGTTAACTAATCTGTGAATCATACTTGATTGCTGATAATTTTTGGTTGATAGGATAGGAGGATGCGGTTTATTGTGTATTATGTCATCCGTGTATGTTATATCAATTTCACGTGAATTTTCAGATCTAGTTATAGTTTAGTGAAGAAAATTAATTGTTTGTTAATATTGATAGATTTAATTTATTTATGAATGAAAGAAAGTTTCTTAATCTGTTGGAATTTATGAGAAGAGAAAATATCATTAACGTACAGGAGATAAATATTTCAGCAGAGTAAATTTTATATTTGAATTAATTCATGAATTTTTTGCCGGATAAGGAAATAACTATTTTCCGTAATAAAACCTTTCTCAGATTTATATATTTTATTGTTGTTATATTATTTAAATTAGCACATTATTCTTATAAATATAACAATTGTTCCGCTACGTATAAGCTTTGTCAAATATATTGCATTTTAACAAACTAAATAAGAGTCCGAAATAGTCTTTCTATATAGAGTTCTACAATAGTGCGTTTCGCTTTCAAAGCTGTCGAACCAAATACTTTAGAAATTTCGTTCAGAACCCACACATTGTACTTTCATTTCTGTATCTCAAGAAATTATTTTCTAATATACAGGATATTCCCAAAAAAACACATAAAACACATTCAACATTTGATGATTTTTTGAATGGATCTGTATATTTTCATATATTTTCAATGCCCTTCAGTATCTCTATCATGACGCAAAATATTAGAGATATTTTTCCAACAATACAGATCTTATTCAGAGAAAACTGCAATTCGTAATGCGCATTTAAACAGAAATTTTGTCACCTGAAATATTTGTTAAGTAGTCATTTCTAAATGATCAAACTGTCATATACAGGTTTTCCGTTATTAATCGCCAAATAAGAAGGACTTCAAATTGTAAATTCCTGGAATTTTTCATATGTATTTTATTTTCACGATAATGTAGAGAATTAAATGCCTCACAATTTTTCAGAAGTAACCTTTGGGCAATTTTCCTCCTTCATTCAGTAGATAGGAAAAATTGAATCACAACTGCAAATTTTATTTGAATAATGATAATAATAACTAGTGGATATTAAAAATAGTTGAAACAATGAAACGTGCGGTAGAAATTATTCAGATGATGAGGGGTACAGCATTACTCAATTAATGAATGATTTTTCAGAATTTCTGCTACTTATTCTAAGAAATTGTACTGAAAAATCTTTCAAAATCTAGAGAAAACTATTCCTGACCATTAAAAAATTTAACATAGGACAAACAGGCAGAATATTCCAAAAGAGACTAGAATATCGGAAGAGATTGAAAATAATTGTTACTAATAGCATCAAACTTTCAATAATTATATCAAATTTTTACATATTGAAAATAAAGTTTCACCTTAATCCTGTAAGCATACCTAGAAATGAATAGGTAAAATAAATTCAAATCTTACTCAAAAAGAGTTTATATAGGCCAAAGCAAGTAGAATATTTGAAAAGAGAGTGAAATATTTGAAGAATAACCTCAACCTTATATTTATTTCCCATTCTTTGAAACAAGACATATCGAGTGCTTTTTTTGGAGTGATAGAACTTTCCATACGGATAACTCTGATCTGACAGAAGGTAGAAGCCATGTTGTTTTGACATTTCTGTTCAGTAAGCATTGACAAATTACCATGGAAAGACTCACGCCGCAACAACGTTTACCAATTGTTGGAATTCATTTTCGAAATCGGTGTTCTACTCGCCAAACTTATAGAGCACTTCGTGAAATTTATGGTTTACATCAGAGCAGCTTATTCGTCGAACTATCGATAGATTTCAGACAACATTTTCTCTACTCGATGCAACAACAACAAGACAAAGAACTGTACGTACAGAAGAAAATATCGTTGCTGTAATTCATAGCGTTAATGATGATCCAGATTTGCCTATTCGTCGACGTTCACAACAAGTTGGACTCTGTGCATCCACCACATGGAAAATTTTGCGTAAAGATCTGGTCAACACCCATACAAGATCCAACTGGTTCAAGAACTAAAGCCACTGGACCATAATAAGCGTCGTTTGTTTGCTGATTGGGCCCTAGAACAGCTTGAAGTTGATCCACTTTTTTATTGTAGAAATTGTGTTTAGTGATGAAGCTCATTTCTGGTTGAACGGCTATGTAAACAAGCAAAATTGCCGTATATGGAATGAAAACAATCCTCAAGAAGTTCTGCAGGTTCCATTGCATCCTGAAAAATGCACTGTATGGTGTACTTTACACGCTGGAGGCATCATCGGTCCATATTTCTTTAAAAACGATGCTGGAGCTAATGTTACAGTGAATGGTGCTCGTTGCAGATCGATGATCAATGATTATTTGTTTCAAAATTTGAATGGTATCAACCCAGAAGTGTTTTGATTCCAACAAGATGGTGCTACACCTCATGCTGCTACCGTAACAATTGATTTATTGAAAGGAAGATTTGACGATAACATTATTTCGATAAATGGTTCAATTAATTGGCCTCCAAGATCATGCGACATAACTCCACTGGATTATTTTCTTTGGGGTTATGTCAAGTCATTGGTTTATGCTGATAAACCAGAAACAATAGACGCTTTGGAAGCCAACATAACTCGTGTTATTGATGAAATAAGACCTGAATTACTCGAAAAAGTGGTCCAGAATTGGTCTGGTCGAATGCGGTTCCACAGATCTAGTCTTGGTGGACATATGCCGGAAATTATTTTCAAAACATAAATTTCATAAAATTATCTTTCAAATAAAACAAAGAATTGGCTTCAATCTTAATTTAAATGTGTTTTATTTCAATTTAAAGTTCTATCACTCTAAAAAAACACTCGATACTTTCAACAATAACATCGAAATTTACACATTGTAACACTTTGAACCTTTTAGAATATCTAAAGATAAATAGCTATAATGAAATTCAAATCTTATTCAACGAACAAATAGATGAGAACAATTCACTACACTTGTTTACTTTAAATAAACATCAATTACATGAAATGTCACATATTTCAAGATATACGGAACTTTCATAGTTCACGGCTGCTTAATTCATTCAAAAACGTATTATTTTTTTCGGAGGACATTTATTTTTAACATCACTTCGAAGTAATTTTGTTCTCAATGTAATTGAGGCTTTGATATATATGCTCTTATGGTACGAAAATTTTTTATTCTACATCTTAACAACATACCTATTTCTTTAATGTTATATTTCGACATTTAGACAAATCTTAATTTTCGCACCTTGACTATCACCAACAATAAAAGAATTCACAATTGCTGAACAAACACCTCTTGAGACATGCACGTATTTAGTCGGAAAAAGACATCACTGTTATGAATCCTAACAAATTTTTTTGTCATACTTGCAATCAGGTGGACATCCTAAAGTGGGCACGAATACGCAGATTTTCTGGTCAGGCACCCTCACAGCGGCCCCATAGCACTGGTACGAGATACTTTCAGGTCCTTCTTCTTCTCCAGAACCATCCGATTGGTTTTTGGAATACTTGTTGCGGAGCTTCTTCACCAGATGTTTGCCGTTGCAGTATCTGCTAGGAAGACACGCGGGGGGACTTTTGAGGCAGTCGGGAGATCCTCGACAGCCAGTCCTAAAGCAGTTGTCTTGAAGTCCGTTTTTTCTCTCGCAATCGCAACCTATGTAGAGTATTCCAGCTCTCAGTTCACGGGATTTAGATTCTCCGAGCTCTTTGCCCAGATTTACTTTGTTCGATTTCTTCTTGGAACCGTTTGTTTTGCATTTGTAGCATACCTGTAATGTATTGGTTTGAAAGTCAAAATGTATCTAAGAAACATCACTAAAGTTAGAAGGGACCTTGTTTGCCTAAGCGGTTTTCCTATCATATGATGAAGTCAATTAATAGAAAAATGTTGCTTTATTTCTGAAAGAGAAGAATGAAGCCAGGTAAAAAATTTGTAGTGTTTTATACGATTATTTGATAATGTTTACTCAGAAACAGAAACTCTAACAGGAGAATATGGAGAAATAATACATTTTTACCTTACTCGACTACACTGATGCGTTATTGGTTATAACGTCATCTACAACAAGAAGATAGAGGAATAATATCCCAACATTCCAAGACGAAATTAAGATAATAAGCGAAAAGACTCACCAAGATATCTGGAGTTTCGACTGGTGGTGATGCTTTGCACGTTGGAGGACAACATGGAACACAATTGGTGACGCAAACAGGGGTGTAACAGACAGGTTCCACCTTAGGAGTGAGTTCGTCTTCTAAAGATGTCATAAGGCATTTCAAGTGGGTCAGAAGTTTTGTACGTTTTTCCGAATCGCATTTTGTAGGTACAGCGAAACATTGTGCCATTATACACGGGAAATTTTGAATCGGAAGACCTTAAAACAGGAATTTGGACAATATTTTCGAAACGAGGTTGACGTCACTGAAATTTAGACTTTTGACTTAGTTGTCATTTTGAGATCAATACATGGACGTCTTTGCCACTGGGATCATTCAACTAGGCTAACAATTACATCCCAGCTTGATACTATTATTGTTTTCACGTGGCCACTGAGAATTACCTATAAATTTAGGGAAATATGCACGATTGAAATATGACCTAAAGAAAGCTCGACTGCATGAAGCGCAGCATTATACAGGCTGCCCAATTTATCTCTGGCCGAATTTCACAAGGTTTCTATAGGTAATTTGCAACACAAAAGTTCCTATAGAGTATGGTCCAATTATCTCTCGTTGTGAAGTTATTCAAGATTCTACTATTTTGTAACGTTTCACAATTTTTTCACTAAAAACATATTATAACTTGAAAACTATCATCTTAATCGAAATTCAGTGTACATCATTGGAAAGAGCGGAAAACTATTCACAGACTAGGCTGGTTTCATGGAGATTTTTTAATATACTTCTTTATTGTAGGGTGGTTAAGGAAAAAATTATTATAAAATTTTTTTCAGCCATAATCTGATTGGTCTGAATCTTCCTTTCCATTTTCCTTCAAAATGAACCAACATCCATTCTGTAACTATTCTACAATTGTGTGCTGGACAACCGTCCATTAAAACTAACCTGCGAAAGACAATTGGGCCATAATCTATAGGACTTTTGTGTTGCAAATTGCCTGTAGAATCACCTAGTAAAATTTGGCCAGACATCTGGGCATCCTGTATATACAGGGTATATAGGTGTTACTAAAAGACAACGTCAAACTTAAAAAGACTATAGTTCAAAGGTTGTCACATATGCGGTGAAAAAGTCTCCATTATGAAAATCTGAAAAATTAATGAAAAACAATTTCAATTTCACAGCAATTTTTTATTGAACAAAATCATCATCAATTCATCTGTCTGATTCTCCTAATAAGCAAAATTGCCAAGCGAGAAAAATAAAATACAGTTACAAATACTAAAATTAGGGAACTTTAAAAATCCAACGTATTTTATGTTCATCACAAAAATTACACAAAGCTTGTAAGGCATTTTATGAATGAAATTTATATAATGAATTAGGAAAACCAAAATATAATTATATATTATATATATATAATATGTATATACTTATATATATATATATAATATATATATATACATATATATATATATATATATATATCGAGTAAAAAAAACCTCTCCTTATTATTCTATCCTATATATAATATAATTATATATTATATATAATTATATATTATATATACAATAGAATAATAAGAAGAGATTCTTTTACTCCATAGAAGGATTATTGAAAAATTTAAATATCAAAACAGATTTATTCTGTTAGCCACCTATAAATTTTAATTTCAAAAAATTTTATTCAAAAACTTTCAGAATTAAAGCAGTGCTTATAAGACTTTAATTTAATTCTAAAAGTTTTTGAATAAAATTTTTTATATATGTTAATACATTTGTATTAATACGTTTTTGTCGTAAAGCGAAAACATTTTTTTTCTAGATACTGCAAAATATTTTATATTGATTATGTGTAATCATATATTATTTTGATATTTTAGTATATAATATCCAATATATATGGTAGAAGTTTCAATATATCATTCTAAATTCAAAGTTATTTCAATTATTTCTATCAAGTAGCGTCCGCATTTTGCTTTATTGAGTATTAATTTTATATTAATCAAACATATATTTTTATTTATATATATGTATGAATATATATTTTTTCCAAGAAATTCGATTTTGTATTTTTAATTTTTATTCAATCTTTCACATTTTTTAGAGTGAAATAACTTTTGATAGGGATAACTGTGATTTGACAGAAGGTTGAAGCTATGCTGTTTTCACATTTCTGTTCAGTAAGCATTGACAAATTAACATGGAAAGACTCACAACTTTTACACATTGTTGAAATTTATTTTCAAAATCAGTGTTCTATTCGCCAAACTTATAGAGCACTTTGTGAAATTTATGGTTTACATAATCGTCCATCAGAGCAGCTTATTCGTCGAACTATCGATAGATTTCGGACAACATTTTCTCTACTCAATGCAACAACAACAACAAGACAAAGAACTGTACGTATAGAAGAAAATATCGCTGCTGTAAGTCATGGTGTTCACAACAAGTTGGACTCTGTGCATCCACCACATGGAAAATTTTGCATGAAGATCTTGGTCTACACCCATACAAGATCCAACTGGTTCAAGAATTAAAGCCACATAATAAGCGTCGTTTGTTTGCTGATTGGCCCCTAGAACAGCTTGAAGTTGATCCACTTTTTTATCGTAAAATTGTGTTTAGTGATGAAGCTCATTTCTGGTTGAATGGCTATGTAAACGAGCAAAATTGCCGTATATGGAGTGAAAACAATCCTCAAGAAATTCTGCAGGTTTCATTGCATCCTGAAAAATGCACTATGTGGTGTGCTTTACACGCTGGAGGCATCATCGGTCCATATTTCCTTAAAAACGATGCTGGAGCTAATGTTACAGTGAATGGTGCTCATTACAGATCGATGATCAATGATAATTTGTTTGAAATTTGAATGGTATCGATCCAGAAGTGTTTTGGTTCCAACAAGATGATGTTACACCTCATGCTGCTACCGTAACAATTGATTCATTGAAAGGAAGATTTGGCGATAACATTATTTCGAGAAATGGTCCAATTAATTGGCCTCCAAGGTCATGCGACATAACTCTACTGGATTATTTTCTTTGGGGTTATGTCAAGTCATTGGTTTATGCTGACAAACCAGAAAAAATAGTCGCTTTGGAAGCCAACATAACTCGTGTTATTGATGAAATAAGGCCTGAATTACTCGAAAAAGTGGTCTAGAATTGGTCTGGTCGAATGCGGTTCCTCAAAGCTAATCGTGGTGGACATATGCCGGAAATTATTTGTAAAACATAAATGTCATAAAATTATTTTTCAAATGAAAAAAAATTGGCTTCAATCTCAATTTAAATGTGTTTTATTCCAATTTAAACTTCTATCACTCTTAAAAAAACACCCGATATATAATCATATTTATTCATTCATTTAAAACGATTGTCCACCCTGTATATTTCATATATGTTTTCCAGTTTTTGTAATAATATGATGTAATGAAATGATTCATGGGAAATATATATTATTATTATTATTTTTATTTAAATATTGAGAGTGAGGAATACAAATCGGTTTGTGATACAAATGGTTTTCACATTTTAACTTAAAAAAACCCAGATTTGAACTTTATGAGGGAAATGGACTGTGAAAGAAGTGCGCACTTTTTAGATACTGAATTGTTGTTGTCGATATCACACTCAAATAGAAAAATAGATTTCAACGTGTTCAGAAAACCCACATCCACTGATATATGTATTCCTATTGATTCCAATCACCCATATTTACAAAAAATGTCAGCCTATCAATCGATGATCCATAGAGCCTTCGCATTACCCTTATCAAAAAATGACCGCGAAGCTGAAGTCCAAACTATAAAATCAATAGCCGCGAACAACGGTTTCAACCCCAATATAATAGATAATTTAATTCGAAAGAAACTATCTAAAATAACTATGAGCCAAATTTATCCCATCATAAAAACCGAAGGAAATAAAAAATTCATTTCTCTGTCGTACTTTTGTAGCATAAGTCAAAAAGTGGCCAATAGTTTTTCAAAATCAGATGTCAATATTGCCTTCAAAACGCAAAACAAATTATCATCGGTATTATTTAACGCAAAGGACCCTACTCCAAACATACACAAGTCAGGAGTTTATGAGTTATCTTGTTCTACGTGCAGTAATGTAAATCGAAAATATTTGAGATATTTAAAAAGTAACATCTGTTTAAAACCTTTTTCAAAGAACATAAAATGAATTTGATGAAAAGTAAACAAAAATTCAACTTTTGCCACTCATTCTTTAGAAAACAGTAATTCCTTTCGACAAAAGAAAATCTTAAGAAAAAAATTTTACATGTAGATTCAAAAGAAAAGAAACTTGATTATTGAAATTTTCAAATTCGTTCACAATAAAAATAATGTAAAAAATAATGACTGACTGTATGGAGCTTTCTAAATCCAAATATTTGAGATATACAACAAAATAATGTAAAAATAATAAATGACTACGGAGTTATGTAACCCCAAAAATTATTTGAGTTATTTAAATGGGAACCATTTGTTTAACAACCTTCTTTGTCGATTGCCGACATTCCGATATCTGTTAGAAGGCCCCTCTTTTTTAACCCGGTTTTTTATCACGTTCCGATTGTAAACCTCTGTACGACTATTAGGTATTACCGAGAATATGTTGAAATATTCAAAATATTTATCACTTTTGTTTAAATACCACTGTACCACTGTTAGGTCTTCAGTTGTCTGATGATGGGATAGTTCATTTCCCGAAACTCGAGTCACAAGAAAATGTGTAATATATATTTTTTTGGTAGTAAAACATAGTAATTTCTACAATTTGTTTTAATTAAGTGCGCACTTTACATAACTACTACTCATCATTTTTCAATTTTGTACTTCTGTAATTCCTTCTGTTTTTCTATTAGAATATTGTACTAAAACCGATTAATGAATATAATACTAGACTGAAATGATAAAAACGTGGTAACAAAAAGAAGCATAAATATGTAGTAAAATTTCACCACTCTGTCGTGTATGGAATTTAGAAATTGTCGAATTGCTTCTGTATTGTTTCTAACTATAATAATGATATTACTTGCTCAATTGATTTACAAATGGGAAACTATAATAATTACAGAATGTTCTCACGTGTTATTTCGCCAGTATTCTTCACTTTCACCGTTAATGAAATCATGGAGGTTAAGTTCAACAAACTGATGAGCGATGAATTATAAAAAAATCGATGAATTCCTATTGCTCTAGTCGCAATTGCTTTGGATGATTATTTTCAAATGTAAACTTTTTTGGGTCTATATTTATGTTAATGGTAATTAGTAAGTTCTCCTCATGGATTTTAATAAGGCCATCTAATTTAGAAGGGGTAGGATTCATATTGACAAGTTTGAATTTATCATAATTTGTTAGAATGATTTGAATGTCTTTGAGAGTTTTTTTCAGTTTTAGTTGCATTTTTTAGGTGGGGTCTGTTTTTAATTGTTTGGCGGATTCTTGCTTTAAAAAATTGTTTATGTTCTGCTCGTATTCTTCTTTGGATAGAGTAACAACAGAATTTCCTCATTATCAAATTATCGTTTCGAATTTTGTTTTGAATTGATTTTAGTTTATGATCCTGTAATTCTGTATGGTTTCTTTGGGTTTATAGTAAATTTTTAATTCTTTCTTTAGTGAAATTGAAGTACGGTTATCTATTTATGCTAATTCAGTCAGGCTAATTAATGTTTCTATGATATTTGTTGAGGATATATGGGGATTACAATTTGGACCATTTCCAAGAAGCCTAATTTCTTCTGAAGGAAAAGTGATATTAGAATAATTGAAGAATTTATAATGGCATGTAGTGCTTTGAATTGACATTCATACTATTTTTCTTGACTATTACCTGGTATCAACAAATGTACATTTTCGTAGGTATTATCGTATCAATCATCACTTTATCATCAAAAATTATAAATGACTTCACAGGCTTTATGTTAAGATAGTTAAAAATCTATATTTTATATTTAAACATTAATTGTTCAGTTTTCATTTGTTGGTCACAACAAACAACTATTATTCGTGTTTTTAAGACACTGAAACAAAACAAATCGCCACTATAAACAGTTGATGGTCCTTACATCGTGCCGGACATTGTTTTTTTCATACTTAACGCTGAAAACCAAACAAAATAACCACGATAAAACTGAGCGTGTTACGAACAATAATCCTTCAAAAAACCAATATATAAAGAGTCTTTCAAATTTCAATAATTTTCAAATAAGTAATGTGTTTTATTTACAAAACAAAATGGGACGCTGTTAATGAAAGACCCTTTATTATCGCGATAAACTAATCGTAGAAGGAGAACTCATTATACAAGACAAATTTCATGTTTTTCCTTAGACTTGAGTGTAGAAATGTATAATCTCTTTGTATGCAGGTAGCATGAATATAACAATGATGGTTACCTATTTAGGGAATAATACATTTGAAAGTAGCGCATGCGATATTATTATCGATTTTCCCATTGCTACATCTGCCCTTGCATAGAATCGACGATTGTTAACATTCATAATTGTGGGAAACCGCAATTTTTAAAGAAAACCTACCTGAATACTACCAGAATTCCTTACGAAACCAAGTAAGAAAATAAATATTTCTATTTATTTAATATATTTTCTAAAAGTTACCTATTCACCTTTAATGATGCAGAAACTGGGAAACAAAGCCCTCAACAGGTTGTTTTGATAGGATTTTTAAGTGATTTCCATCAAGTTGGAAATAACCTTCATCAGATATAAAGACATTATTAAAATTATCTTCTTGGAAACGTTGACAAAATTCTGTCCTTCATTCCTTTCGTAAGGGTGTCATTATAGGGATTTTTTTTGGTTTCCCTGATATGTAGCCTTGTCTTTTCAGTGACATACGGACGGCTTCTGGACATATTTTTATATTTCGTTGATTTCCAAATCTGTTAGTCAATTAGCGAAACCCCAGGCATGGATTGTGTCGTCCTAAGGCCAATAAAGCGTTTAAATTATTTATTTCAATGTTACGCGGTCTTCGTGAAACTATGCCTCATATCCATTCCATTCTTATCCTATTGTCTCATATACAGACTTTTTTCCCAGTTCAGCCAATTACACTAATTTTTTAACGTTTCGAAAACCTTTTCTATACGAATATTCTACCTGTTTTCTTTTTTCTAGTTGCGACATTATTTCATAAATTGTATACCTGTTGATAATCAACAATATTGGACAAATAGTGCTGCCATGCAACTTAGGCCATAGTCGATTATCTGCACAACCAGTTTTGTACATTACTTTTATCTTAGAATGGTACAAAAAAAGGGTATATTAAAATTATGCAAAATAAAAAATTCCGAATACTTTCTAGACGGACTATAATATGAAAGTGCAATGTGATCAGTGATGAATCACATTTAGCAAGGAAAGCGGGCTTATTCCAGGGAACAAGGTGGTACCGTTTTGCCCAAATGTATGTAATGTTCGAATTTTGAGCCGAAAATGGTCTCAAATGACTAAGACTAGACCGTAAACACTCTAACGTCTGGGTAAAAGGAACTTGCGACATGAAACTTCCAAGGAAGGGTTGCAACCTAATAATCGCTTGAGTTTGTTAATAGGCAAAATAAGTCTAATGGTTCTTGATATTTGGTATTTAGAAGTAGAATAATGACGGAAACTTTCGTGAGAATCGTAGGATTACAAGATTATAAAAAATATTTTGTGAGTAGAACAACATTGGGAGCTACCGAACCAATTCAGCATTCAGATCTAAAATAACTACAAAGGGGCTAATGCAAAATTTCGTGAGGGTCTTCGGTGATATGAACAAGCACGCAAAATCTTCCGCCTTCACGTCAGTGCTTTTCACAATTTTTTTACCTCACTAGTAAAGGGTCTTTCATTAACAGCGCCCCATTTTGTTTTGTAAATAAAATACATTATTTATTTGAAAATTATTCAAATTTTGATTTCATTATAAAGTACAATGGATACCATTAGTTATGAAATAAAACATCATTTAAATGTTCAACACGAAAACGCTGGCAGGAATGAAGTCGTTGAACACAATTTTCCATGACAATCTCACACAAATCAGGTCGTATGTTAGCAATTACTCGTTCAATATTGATCTGTTAATCGTCCAAATTTCCTGGATGATTTCTGTAAACCAATAACTTAATATAACCCCAAAGAAAGAAGTCCAACGGAGTTAAATCGCAGGCGGTAATTTATCGGTCAGTCATTTCCGATTTCTTCTTAGCACCAATTACTGAACACACTACGCTTTTAATTTTCTGTTGGTTTGAGTTCTTGGGTTAAAACAGTTTTGTGTGGATGTAAACCAAGGTCATTTCGTAAATTCGCCGCAAAGACATCGATAAATTTTGGTCTTCACGAACACTTTCACGTACGGCAGCGATATTCTCTTCACTTCTTGAATTTCTTTGTCTCACTGGCACTGTAACATAATGAAGTGTAAAATTTGTTTCAAACTTCTTCACTAAACGTTCAACTGTTCATTTATCCGGACGATTATAACGTCCAAAAATTGGAGATGAAGCGCGTAAAGTTAGGGTAACAGATTGCGATTTTTCATAATGGATTTGGATTGTTTGTAAACGTTGTTGGAGTGTGTACCTTTCCATGATTAAATGATAGACATTGACAAATACAACTGCCAATGTCACAAATAAACAATGGCTGCCATGCGTGAGTAATATCAATTTAAAAATGTGGCGTTCCCTTTGAAATACCCTTTATAATACAAATGTGCAGATTATTAAATAAACTGAATACTGGATTCGAATATAAATTGAATTGTGCGTAACACGCTTCGGAATAAAATCTGTGTCATTGACATGATTATATTTTATGAGTTAAGGATCTTTAAATAACTCGTTTAATGACTTGTAATTCAATGACTGAATGGATTTTATTCTTCAAATCTCACCTTTAATTGAGCGTGCACTATGAAAACAATTATTAGTAGTATTCTCTTCGGAAATGAAACGAAAATCTATGGAGAAATTAAGTTAGTCTAAACTAATTGTCAGTGTTAGATTTGCTGACACACATTTTGGTTATGCTATAGGTTTGTTTTCTCGATAATATATGGTTACGAATGGATAAGTCTTGTACCTAGCACAATTAAAATACTGTAGGTTCCTCATTTTGGATCGTCCATGGTTTTTAGTTTCATCAGACATTTTGTAGGATAGTTAGACAGAAACAATTAGTCTTAAATATCAAACAGATTATTTAAATATTTTAATATTAGCCTTCTACATATTTAATTTCAAAAAATTATATAATATTTAATAATTATAACTTCAGGAATTAAATTAAAATAATGTCATATAAGTACCACTAATATCAAAGGACATATAAAATAAACATTCATTATAAGACATCCAAATGATATAACAAAATCCAATAAATAAAAATTGCTAACCAAAATCCTATAAATTAAATATTTTGAGTAGACGAAATTTTGTTTCTGCTGATCAATATTATGAAAACAAATATCTTTCAAAAATGTTTAACATAATCTTAAGAATTTCATCATAAAACTATCTTACTTAGAATATTCAATATTATTGGACTTATAATGAATGTTTATTTTATATGTTTGATATAAGAGGTACCTATATGACATTATTTTAATTTAATTCCCGAAGTTATAATTATTGAATAAAATTTTTCGAAATTGAATATGTAGAAGGCTAATATTAAAATATTTAAATAATTTTATATACCTTCAAGTATTAACCTCTATTTATGTTGCCAAAAAGGCCATTTGGAACTACCACGTCGATAGCTCTTCAGTCCAAATTCCTAATCAAAAAATGAAAACACTTGATAAAATTTGGTCGGATAAGATATATTTTTATTTTTTATATTTACTTTTTGGATACGAATTTCGACAGAAGAGTTATCGACGTGGTAATTACAAATGGCCTTTTTGAAGATGTGCTGCATGTTTTTGGAATTTTTCCGAAGGAACTTTTTTCGAAGAGAGTTATTTTCGAAGAAATTCTTGGGGTTATGCTGTTCATTTTGGAGAAGAATTTGGTTTTCATAATACTTCGAAACAAACGTTTGTATTCTTGCAACTATTTATTCAATATTTTTAATTAATATTCTATATTTTCAATTCAAACTGTGTTTTCTGAGACATTAATTTAATTTAATTTGGAAAAGTTTTTGAGGATTTGGTGAGGATTATTATTTGTTTCGGCCATTGCAAAATTTTTTGGACGGTAAAACCTTTACTTCAAATGAAGAGGTCAAAAATCACCTGGATCAGTTTTTTGCCAGCAAAGACCAAAAATTTTATGAGCGTGGAATCAGGACCAGAAAGATGGCAGAAGGTGTTGGCCCAGAATGGCCAATATATAATTCGATAAAATATTTATACGAAAATTTTCTTTCGTTTTCCCAAAAGCAAACGGAATTACTTTTCGAATATCCCACTAGTTCAATTCAAGAGAACCAAAAAACAAAAGGAAAATACGTTGAACATGAAGTCACGATATTGACTCTTCTAGATGATAAAATAATTTATTCATTTGTCATGAAAAGCACTTATGTTCCTATCCATCTGATGCAGAATCTCGATAAGATTATCATAAGAAATCCTGTTTACCGTTCACAATAGAATCGGTAGCAGCAATTTTCTCAATAAATATCAATCAGTTTTAATTGTTTCGAGATGATTCACCCTGACCTTGGTTAGATCCTTATTACGTTGAGAAAACAAGTTGAATGAAGAATTGTAAGTTGAGAATTTTTCTGTGTGTAGTTATGGTTAATCTCGCCTAACGTTCATGCAAGAATTTATATTGGTAGAGTAATTTTTCCAATTTCTTAAACCTGGTATAGAGTAATTCTGTTTCACCTCTACAAATTTTAATTTTGAAACATTTCTTGAAAATTGAAGAAAAATTTATTAATTCAATATATGAGAGACACTGTTTATTTTTAGAGAACATAGTTAACAAATATCCTACAGTTTTAAAAAGAGATAAAACGAAATTTCCAGTTGAGCTAAGCCTTGGAAGTTCATCTGTAAAATTGATGATATATTGCCAAATTTGTTTCTAGTTTGATGAATGATGAACATAGAGCTCACCATTTGTATGAAAATCATCGAAAGATTTTCAGAGAATTGCAGAATTGATTCTCTATGGGCCATTCTATGGAAGGCACATAGTGTATAACATATAATTGTTCTTCTCTTTCTCCATACTTGCCTGACCTGGCTCCATGTAACTAAGAAGACCTTCGACTTCATCTGATGAGTTCTACGTTCGAAAAATCAACGACATGATGTATGCAAATTGACTATTGACTATCAGAGAAATCGCAGAAGAGGTTGGCAAGTTGGGCCATACCATGAAAGTTCAACTCTAAAATTGATTACGCATCGAATTTCAGCAAAATTTGTTCCTTGTTTGATGACCAATGAATATAAAGCTCATCACAGGGATGAAAGTCATCGACAGACTGTCAGATAATTGCAGAATTGCATCTCTATATGCCTTTTCAAGGAAAGCGCATCGTGTATAACAGATAACTGTTCTTCCCTTTCCTAACTTGCCTGACATGGCTTCTTGTGACTAAAAAGACCTTCTACTTCATCTGATGAGTTCTACGTCCGAAAAACCAACAACATGATGTATGCAAATCGACTATTGATTATCAGATAAATTGCAGAAGAGGTTGGCATTTCAGATGGGTCATACCATGACAGTTCGACTATAAAATTGATTATGCATCGAATTTCAGCAAAATTTGTTCCTTGTTTGATGACCGATGAACATAAAGCTCATCATGCGGATGAAAATCATCGACAGACTGTCAGATAATAGCAGAATTGCATCTGTATAGGCCTTTTCAAGGAAAGCACATTGTGTATAACAGATAACTGTTCTTCTCTTTCTCCCTACTTGCCTGACCTGGCTTCTTGTGACTAAGAAGACCTTCTACTTCATCTGACGAATACTACGCCCGGAAAACCATGACATGATGTCTGCAAAACGACTATTGACTATCAGATGATACCATGAAAGTTCATCTATAAAATTGATTATGCATCGAATTTCAGCAAAAATTTTTTCTCGTTTGATGACCGATGAACAGAAAGCTCATAATGTGGATGTAAATCATCGATAGATTGTCAGAAAATTGCAGAATTGCATCTCTATGAGTCTTTCCATGGAAAGCACATCGTGTTTAACAGATAACTGTTCTTCTCTTTCTCCTTACTTGCCTGACCTAGCTCCTTATGACTAAGAAGACCTTCTACCTCATTTAATGAGTTCTACGAAAACCAAGGACGTGATGTATGCAAATCGACGATCAGAGAAATAGAAGAGGTTGGCATCTCAGTTGGGTCATACCATGAAAGTTCAACTATAAAGTTTCTTATGCATCGAATTCCAGCAAAACTTGTTCCTCGTTTGATGACCGATGAAGATAAAGCTCTTCATGTGGATGAAAATCATCGACAGACTGTCAGATAATTGAAGAATTGCATCTCTATGGGTCTTTTCAAGGAAAGCACATCGTGTATAACACATAACTGTTCTTCTCTTTCTCCTTACTTGCCTGACCAGGCTTCTTGTGACTAAGAAGACCTTCTACTTCATCTGATGAGTTCTACGTTCGGAGAACCAACGACATGATGTATGCAAATCGACTATTGATTATCAGATAAATCGCAGATAAGGTTGGCATCTCAGATGTGTCATACCATGAGAGTTCGACTATAAAATTGATTATGTATCGAATTTTAGCAAAATTTGTTTCCCGTTTGATGACCGATGAACAGAAAACTCATAATATGTATGCAAATCATCGACAGATTGTCAGAAAATTGCAGAATTGCATCTCTATTAGCCTTTCTATGGAAATCTCATGTGTATAACAGTTCTTCTCTTTCGCCCTACTTGCCTGACCTGGTTCCTTGTGAATAATTTTCCCAAATCGAAATAGATTTTAAAAGTACACCATTTCAATCTGTAGATGATAACAAAGCAAATTCGTCGCAGACTTTGAAAACATTTGAAATGAAGCTTTTCTGTACTGCTCGCGTATTGAAAGTACTTCTGGAAAAAGTACTTAAAGTGGTGTATGCATCAGGATCAATATACTGATCATTGTTCAACTTCTGCATACATCCATAGCAAGAATAAAGTCAGGAGAAAATAAAGTTTAGATAGATATCATGCCATAACCTGGCATACAAAAGAACATAGAAAAGAAAGAGGAACTAACGAACTACCTCGATAACGTGTCCCCGTAAAACGCCGTAACAAAATCAATTTGGCACTTTCACCAATCATTGCTAGCAAAACTCCGATACAAGGTCATAAAAGTCCCCATAATGCGTAGTGAGCTGTCTTTCCCCTTCTATATTCAGGAAACCCTCCCGAAATCCACCCCGAGGGTCAGATGCCCGCATGACAATATTATTTGATTTATTACTCTGCCGCGTTAGATTCTTCCTCCTTTTTTACGTATTTTTGTGATTTATCGGTTAGAAGTAAAGCATTTCTGGACTAGTGAAAAATGTCACTGTCCTACTCTTATTTCGTTTCAGCATAATTTAACTTCTTTCAATTGATTGTGGTAATAGTATGATTCCGATGATTTTCAGTTTTCGAAATTGGTTGTCTCGATAAGTATACGAGGAGCGTTCAATGTATTCTCGATATCGAGATGATTTGTTAATAATGTGAGCAATCTAATCATTATATCATTTACTAATTACACTATTTGAGGGTATAAAAATAAAATTTCACTAATTACGATCATTAGTTTTCTAGGTATATTTATTGAAATACGACCAGAAAGACTGACGCCACAATGATACAGAAAATCGAGCATTGCGCCATTAAGAAGTTCCTCACTAAGCAGGGAAAAGTCAAAAAATCATTCATGAAGAGATTGTTGGTATTTACCAAGGCTGTGTCCCGTCGTTATCCACCGTTCAAAAGTGGTCAAGTGAATTCAAAAGAGGTAGAGAAATCATTAAAGACGATTCTCGTTCGGGCGGGCCTGTTAGCGGTACCACTAAAGAAAATGTAAAAAAAATCCCAAATTTCAGGTCAATCGGATTTATAGTTTATAAAATGTCAGTCAAAGTAAGAGAACATTTCAGATGTAAATAACTGTAAAATCATTGAACAAATTTTTCCCAATAACAAACTGAACCGAGATATTCAGGCCCCTAACCTACATTGAAAGTTTCAAGTCTGCATCCCTTTCCGTTAAAAAGGTTTAAGATAACGCTCAACGCTGATCCAATCGCAAAATGATTTTTTTTTAACTTCTAATCATACGATTACACGTACACGTGCGTTATGATGCCTCTTCTATATGCTGAGTTTTAGGTCTATTGAATCTGTAGCTTCGAAAATATTGGGAAAAACATGAAAAATTTTCAAACATGAATAACTGCGAAACTATTTAACCGATTTTTCCCATTATCGTTTTAAGCAGAGATATTCAGATACTACACCTTATCTGAAAGTTTTAAGGTCCTAGCTTTTTCTGTTCGAAAATTAGCGTGTTTACGGCTGACCGGTCAAGACAGGTATTGATATTTTCTTTTAGCATTAAAATACGTTATTGTCGTTGGAAATCCAGCAATGTTGCAGGGAGCTACTTTCAACATTAAAAATTCATTTAGTTACAATGATAAGACAATTAATTGAGAAAAACTCTTCGTTAACTATGAGTGGTGGTTTCAGTATTAATTTGATTATTAATATCAAAGTATTCGTGATTTAAGTTGAGATCAATGCTGATAGATAAGGGGCAGAATGAACGTTTTTATATTTTTCTCTCTTGAATTTGGCGCTCTGGCAATAAAATTCATTTACACATTGACTATAAGGTTTCTATGCACATGTGGTTGTAAATAAGCTAAGTATCCAAAGCAATAAATTATCAAAAATTTAGACAAGCGGTCGACAGGCACAACTTGAAAAATGTGAAATTCTTATAAACAAAAATATTTGAATGGGGTGGCTCAGATACAATAAAGAAAATATATAATAATATAGACAAGGACATTTCTAAATAAAATCTAACAACCTTTTAATTAATAAACATACACTAAGTTTGGTTTTATTAATTTCCGATTAACAATTATAAAATAGCAATTTTCGATTAACATTTAACTAGTACGAGCTTGAATAGCGTTTTAGAGAAGGTGTTATTATGCAGATATAAATTTATGAATGAAGAAGTGAGAACATGACCATCATAAACTAATATATAGTGTGGATTTTTACAGCAACGAAAAACAATTATTAATTAATTCTCAACATGTTGGAATTGAAATACTCGGTTCACATAGAGAGTGTTAATGCAGATATTTACTGTGTTCAGAAGCAAAAACTAATGAATAACATATATTAAGTAACAACTATCATTAAAAACCAATGCAATTTCAGCATTTGGACATACACAAGTAACATTTTATAGTTAGTTTTTTTTGTGAAGATATTTTTTATTGTTTATTATGGTTCGAGAAGGAAAATTTACTATGGTACTTACGTTAATTTGGTTCAGTAATCCCAATTCTATTGGTTGGAATCTCGGATTTACACGATTGCCAACTTTTTCTTCTAATTGTTCATTATTTTTACATGAATGCTGAAGATTAACCACTTGTAAATTTCTAATCACTAAATGATATTCGAGTCGAAGTAACAGCGGATACGTTAATCAAATATATACGAACTGACAAAGAAACTGCAACACCCAGAAGGAGCTGTTTAAATTTTAAATTTTTTTTGGTTAAACATAGAAAGTATAGCAAGGAGTAAATGATTGAAATTTGAAGAAAAAAACGAAGGGTTTAAAATTTTTTTTAATAAATTTGTTAATAATGTGTTTGTCCACCGCGATTATCTATACACTCCACAACACGTCTTGGCATCGATGCCTATTTCTTCTTGAGGGATACTATCCTAAGCTACCTGTCTCAGAGCCGCCAAAGTCCGTGGGGGCTAGGGTAAATTTCCAAGCCTTCTACCCATGATGTTCCAAACATGCTCTATGGGCGAAAGATCAGGGGATCTGGGCGGCCATGGCAAAAGATTCAGATGGGTCGCCTGAAACAAGTTTAAACCTACTCTAGCAACATGAGGTCGAGCATTATCTTGCTGAAATATTGGATTCTCGAGCCGGTTAAGGTAAGGGAGAACATATGGCTCCACTATTTCTTGAAGGTAACGCAGCGCTGTCATGTTACCTCGAATAAAGACTAAAGGTGACCTACTTGCATGCGCAATAGCACCCCATACCATAACGCCTACTGTCCGGTGTACATGACGCTCAATATCAAACTGAGGTTCACGTCTTTCTCCCCGACGTCGTCTAACTCTTCTTCGGCCATCATGTGCACCAAAGGAGAATCGAGATTCATCAGAAGAGACGACCTCATGCCATTCCACATTCCAATGTTGACGTTCTCTGCACCACTGTAATCGTTGTCGGCGATGCTCAACCGTCAGAGGTAACACAAGATGGGGTCGATAATGCTGCACTCCAAAAGACCTCATCCGGCGGTAAACCGTTTGGACAGTTACTGGTGGCCTTGTTGTCCTAACTACTCATCAGCCAAAGATCGAGTTGTCGCAAATCGGTCTCTAATAGCCATAAGTCTTAGACGTCGATCTTGAACTTCATTTGTGCCCCTTCGACGTCCGGTGCCTACGTTTCTTCGCTTTTGGGCATTATCAAACCACGCTTGACAACATCTCATAACAGTAGTTGGATTTCTGTTCGTACGGTTAGCGATTTCTCGAAATAACAACCCCGTCTCCCGTAGGCCAATAATTCGACCTCCTTCAAATTCACTTAGCTGGCGATAAATTCCGTGTACACGTGCTCTAGGCAACAACTAAACATCGACTTTGGATCTCCTCGAACAGCTGGTTTGTTGTAAAATTTAAAAAATTTGCAAGAAACGACATATTTGAGTAACAAAAAATGTTTACATGAAAAGACCTTCACGATTTTTTTCTCCAAATTTTAATCTAAAATTTCAACAGCTCCTTCTGGGTGTTGCAGTTTCTTAGTCAGTTAGTATATATGAGACGTATGTGCTATTGTAACAGAAAATTCTTCAAAACGGGATAGCGCAACTAGCATCTTTGTAATAGTTATCAACTCAAATCCAATCGAATAGGTAGGGTTCATCACCCGTATAGATGGCGCTAGTGTTTGCTAAAAAAACTCTCGGGTTCCTATGCGTGGTGAACATAGGTGCCCATACATGAATCTTCATGCATGTCTACTGCTTACGTTTTGTCTATCGACGATATATTTGACAAATTATATTTGTTACTTGAGTCTTCAAGAATCTATACAAGTATTGTGAGATGTTTTTATTAGTAACACTTTCATTCTATAACTGTATTATATATTCATTAAATAGTTTACTTTAAGTTTGGAAATGTTTCCAATCTTTCTTGAGAACATGGGAATATTCTATTTCTACGCACTGTACAGGGATTCTGGGTAGTATTGGAGGGATTAAGGAAAGAGCGGGGGATGTTTTATCGATTATCTTAAAGCTCTTGCTTATCACTTTCGCACATGAATACTCTAACTGGTGGGGTAAACTCAACAAATGGATTGTCTTACGAAATATTGTTGGGGTGGTAGAACTTAGGGGAGGAAGTTTTAAGTATTAATCATAGTACCTGTAGGGTTTGAAATATACATGTATACTGAAGATAATTCATTGTTATTGATCAACATTTGTGACATAGGGAAGTATCATTACCTTGTGTGCCAATTTCTTCGTGTAACCTAATTGGAAATTACCAAAATATCATTTCTTATGCTAAAAAGTCTGTGTTTTCCTCATATATTACGCTATTAACACTTTTATTGGAAATGCTTTCACTATTTATCCTAAACAATTTTTTCAATTATATCGTGATTTTTTAGCTTTATTGAAAGAAAATCAATAATTTTTCATTCTTGAATTTAGTACTGTAGAGAGTCTTTCATTAACAGCGCCCCATTTTGTTTTGTAAATAAAACGAATTATTTATTTGAAAATCATAAAAGAATTTATTTCACTATAAAGTAAAATGGATACCATTAGTTATGAAATAGAACATCATTTAAATGTCCACCATGAAAACGCTGGCAGGAATGAAGTCGTTGAACCCAATTTTCCATGACTCTCTCACACAAATCAGGTTGTATGTTAGCAATTACTCGTTCAATATCCATTTGTAAATCGCCTAAATTTGCTGGATGATTGCTGTAAACCAATGATTTAAGGTAACCCCAAAGAAAGAAATCCAATGTAGTTAAATCGCAGGAACGAGGCGGATAATTTATCGTTCCATTTATTCCGATTTTTTCTAAGCATCAATTACTGAATACACGACGCTTAAAATGATCTGTTGGTTTAAGTTCTTGGGTTAAAAAAATTTTGTATTGATGTAAACCAAGGTCTTTTCGTAAAATTCGCCACAAAGACGTCTGGGAGATGCCTAATCTTTGTGAACGTCGAGAAATCGATAAATTTAAGTCTTTACGAACACTTTCACGTTCGGCAGCAATATTCTCTTCACTTCTTGCATTTCTTTGTCTCACTGGCACTGTAACATCATGAAGTGTAAAATTTGTTTCGAACTTCTTCACTAAACGTTCAACTGTGCTTCAATTGGACTATTAGAACGACCAAAAATTGGACGTAAAATTAGAGTAACTGATCGCGATTTTTCATAATGAATTCGGATTATTTGTAAACGTTGTTGGAGTGTGTACCTTTCCGTGATTAAATGGTAGACATTGATAAATACAACTGTCAATGTCACAAATAAGCAATGGCTGCCATGCGTGAGTAATATTAGTTTAAAAATGTGGCGTTCCAATTGAAAGACAAAAAATTTAGTGTTTTGGATATTCTATTGTTTGATAACAGTTTTTCATGAGTTAAGCTATATTTTGTAATTCTATCTTTCGCTATGTTTATCGTCAATCTGGATTTTTTTTACTAATCTAGTATTGGGTTCTGTTCTTGAGCTAGCAGAGATGCATTCACGAATGGTGAATTATCTTTTATCGTCACTTCATGGCCAATGCAATCCTTGTGTTATTGTTAAACCTAATCTCAGTAAATACTTTCTGAGAAGACAATGGTTTCCTTGTGAGGAATCCTACGTCTTTATGTAGTAACCAGAACATAACTGTACTCCTAACTCCCACAATCTGAAAAAGCTTGTGACGGTCATGAATTATTTTTTGTTGGTTTCTTACTCCTGAATTCATATATATAGCTTTATAGGTCTTAAACTTTTAGTCTCACTATGAAAGTAGAATAATCCTTTTTGCGCATTTGTTCTAGGGAACAGCGTGTTATCGTTTTGCCTAAATGTCTGTAATTTCAGAATTCATAGTCAAAGATTACCTTAAACGTTTATGTTGGATTCACAGATGAAGAATTCAAGGTCAAAAATAATTTTTTTCACTAACGATGAACAACTTGTCTCAACTTGAAAACTATTCTCCAATACTAATTTTAGACCACAATGTTGTAACCGCCTGTATACTCAGCTCAGCATGTATTATTATATATCGAAACTATCGTCATTGATATAGTCTATTTTGAATTTGAAAAAGCTTTCGATAAAGTAGCAACTAGAAGACTTATGCACAAGCTCGATTATTACTGCGAAATACGTGAAAAACTGAAAATGCTTGGAGTTGGAGATCGTTCGGAGTTTCGAGGTGAAGGTTAGTCAACCCTTCTCCTCGAATAACGCAATCACAGGTGGGATACCACATGGTTCCGTCTTGGGATCTCTTTTTTATCTTATGTATCATCGTACTCTTCAAGAATGGAACCTTTTCTCTATTTTATGTAACGGGTGTTTTTTTTACAGTGATAGGAATTTAAATTAAAATAAAACACCTTTAAATTAAGATTGAAGCCAAATTTTTTTTATTTGAAAGGTAATTTCATGACATTTATGTTTTAAAAATAATTTCCGGCATATGTCCACCAGGACTAGCTCTGAGGAACTGCATTCGACTAGACCCATTTTGGACCACTTTTTCGAGTAATTCAGGCCTTATGTCATCAATAACACGAGTTATGTTGGTTTCCAAAGCGTCTATTGTTTCTGGTTTATCAGCATACAATGACTTGACATAACCCCAAAGAAGATAATTCAGTGGAGTTATATCGCATGATCTAGGAGGCCAATTAATTGGACCATTTCTCGAAATAATGTTATCACCAAATCTTTCTTTCAATAAATCAATTGTTACGGTAGAAGCATGAGGTGTAGCACCATCTTGTTGATTGCCCAAAGATTTATATTGGTAGAACAGGTAGAAATTTCGGTACACGCCTAACAGAACATAAAAGAAGTTTCGATAAAAATAAAAAAGATTCACATTTTACTAAACGCCTTCTTGAAAATAACCATTCTTTCACAAAAGAAATAGAAATTCTACATGTTGAAAATAGAGGTCTAAAATTGAACTTATGGGAAATTTACGAAATAAATAAACATAAAAACAGCAATAACCTAGTAAATGAATAAATAGATTTTTATTACACCCCTCTATTCAATATTTACAAGGGATCGAGTGAACATGATTCTGAAGGGAATATTCTTTGAGAAAACCAACCCGACGAACAATTTAAAAACACATGTACACCTTCTGTAAAAAATCTTATAAATTCATTGTACAACAACTGTTACTTCGTATTCTGATGAAGTCTTTCAAGCAAAGACGAAACGTACGTCAATACCAAAAATAAAGTAGAAAATGTAAACAAGTGTTTTAGTTTATAATGACGATTATTTGTTTCAAAATTTGAATGGTATCCACCAAGAGGTTCCAACAAGATGTTGCTACACCTCATGCTGCTACCGTAACAATTGATTTATTGAAAGAAAGATTTGGCGATAACATTATTTCGAGAAATGGTCCAAATAATTGGCCTCCAAGATCATGCGACATAACTCCACTTGATTATTTTCTTTAGGGTTATGTCAAGTCATTGGTTTATGCTGATAAACCAGAAACAATAGACGCTTTGGAAGCCAACATAACTCGTGTTATTGATTAAATAAGGCCTGAATTACTGGAAAAAGTGGTCCAAAATTGGTCTGGTCGAATGCGGTTCCTCAGAGCTAGTCGTGGTGGACATATGCCGGATATTATTTTCATAACATAAATGTCATAAAATTATCTTTCGAATAAAAAAAAATTTGGCTTCAATCTTAATTTAAATGTGTTTTATTTTAATTTAAAGTTCTATCACCCCAAAAAAAACATCCGATATTTCACGAATTGTAATGAGACCAACAGACCTTCGGCTTTCCTGCTGAAATGTGCGATCGAACAAATGAAAAATTCATATTTCTCTCAGTTATGCCGTAATCCCCATTGTACAAAGTGGGGTTGGGAAACGACAGCTCTCGAGTGCAAACAAGTTCTCGTTTCCCAGATTTGATGGCTTCATCTTTAACGGGACTCGTTCCAGAAGCAAGGCGATCTGTCCCATATATCCAGGAAGCGCGTTAGAATATCCGATTACGGTAAATTGATTTGGACTTTGACGTGCGGGGAATTCTTCTGATTTTTCAACACGATCAGCGTAACCTCACTGTGTTTGTTATTTCCGAATAAGGGAGGTTTGGTATCGACAACGAATGTTTAATTCTTCCTGAAAATTTCACAGTTTCACGTACACTTCACTAAGGATTCGAAAATGCCTAGCATTCGTTACAAAGGTTGTAAGTTCAATGAGATAATTTTTGTTTCATAACTATGTAAAAACTATGTAACTATGTAAAATATGAAACAAAGGGTAAAATAATCGATGCATGGGCCCGCCCCTTTCGCAGAATTTTACTCTGCTGCAGCCAAGGGCGTAACCAGGATCAATTCTAGGGGGGGCAAACCATGGTCGGGAACATTTTTACACGGAATATTTTTTTTCGAAGGTGAATGAAACCAAAATTTTTAGAAAAATATGTAGAATTGTAACAGTACTTTATCCACTAAGTTATTAGAATTATTTGCTTGAAAAAAATGTATTCTGAGTTACATGCCTTATACTATTACCTTTTTTCTTGAATTTGTAGAAAACTTGTTCAAAACTCTCGTTTCAATCCAGTCCCGATTTTCCCTAAAAAATTTACGATGGACGCTCATCAAACTCCACTCAGTCATTTTATCCTCTCCAATTGTACTTCTCAGCCAGGTCTTTACCCTTCGAAGAGTACTTACTGAAAGATCGTTCAACAGTAGCCATAGTGGATGGGAAAGCACTTAAAATGAGGAGTGCATGCCTTGTTGCAGAGAAAAAAATATAAGCCTCCTCCAAAAGTGCGGATACTTCAATATCCCCTGCTAAATCTTTCTTTTTCCACAGATTATACCACAAATCTAATTCTGCAGAGATATTACCCAACTCAAAAAATTCCATGAAAGATTTTGCGGTTTTTTTTCAAATCTTTTGAAGTACTTTTTAGCATGTATGAAGGATGAAGATGGGATAAGGCGAAAGCAGGTGTATTCTCTTGTAGGAATCTAACATTCAATGATAAGGTTAAAGAGCCAAGATAAGGGATAATCAACAGATCGTCTCCAGTTTTCAATCGCAGTCTCAGATGGCGGATTACTTCTGTGTATTTGCTTTTTAACAATTCGTGAAACTATTAACTCAACGCCGATTTTCTCCACGATATCATGTGATTCTTCAGAAACATGTTCAATTTCTTGTCGATACTTCTTGATGACATCAAGGATTTCACAAATGTGTTTCCTTACCATAATCAAATCCATATTTTTACCTTGTAGAACGTTTACAACGGGTTCCAAAATCGCAGAGTACTTTGCAGCTATGACTAAACCTATAATGAAAAATAGTTTAGAGACTGCACAGTGCAATTCATAGGCGAATTTTCTTGTAGCATAGTTTCCTTCGATCGAGAGATGTTCTAGAGCATTTACGATTTCATGAAAGCTGTTTGAAAACTTTCTGATGATCTTGTATTTCTCAGACCATCTGGTCTCACAGAGCCTTGATAAATTAGGAGCCGAAGTCCTGCGGGTTTGTCGACTCATGAAAGAAGGATATTGTATCTTTAACAGTTTCAATCAAGTTTCTTATTTCCGGTAGTGTACTAGCATCATTGACCAACAGATTTAGTTTGTGGCTTGAGCAATGAAAAAATAAAGATTTATTGTACTTTTTTCTCAAAATGGCCTGTACACCACCTTCTTTTCTAGCCATCGTAGAACATCCGTCGAATCCAAATCTAACACAATTATCTGCTGAAAGATTTTGATCGACTAAAAAACTTTTGAATTGTGCTAGCGATTGTAGGGGCATCTTGAAATTTCAGCTCAGGGGGGATTCAAAGAATAAAGTTTATATGAAAGACCCATCCGATTTTTTGACAAGGAATCACCCCCTGAATTTTTTCGCAACTATTCATATACACCGTGTATATTATTTTATTCAATGAAATTCACAAACCATTGGCATCGTTACATTTAAAGGAGTCACTGTTGGAAATTAAAACTTGTATTGATTGTTCTGTTTCATGGAACTTAGATACTTTCACTCAATTCATCTTTATAAATCAGGATAATTTATTATTTGAAATTAATTAATTAATTAAAATATTGAACTATCGCTACTTCATAAATGGAAAGATCTAAATTTAATTATTCTCATTTTTTGTTTCAGGAGCTTTGTGTATCAAACATCCTGAGCCTTATTACGGGAAATTCATAGGAATCCTAAAAAATTTCGCCCATGGTATCAAAGGGACAGCCTATGCCATCGATGAAAGTACGATTTTCATAAAGAGCTTCTCTTATGATGGCATGGGACCCGATGCCTATTTTTGGGTAGGAAATTCTCCCAGACCCAGTCCTGAGGGTATTATTGTACCGTATCCTGAAGACTACATCGGGAGGTAAGTTGAGCATGGTTTGTTAGGGCAGAATAATAAAATATTGTGTAGCTTTCATGATAAATTAGTTCAAGGATCAAAGATGGCAACCGCGTTTCGTCCTTGTTGGTAATTTAGTAATTGAATATGAACCAGACACTTTAACAGACAATCCTCATAGGATCTGTAAGTACGTCTGTAGATGACTCTTATTATATAGGGTGTCTACTTTTAAAGGGGCCAAATTTCGAGGGGAGACCATACAAGTTATTTGCAACAAAATTATCATATAACACATGGAAGAAATGTTGATGGTTATTCTTCAATTTAACATTTCTTGATTTCACGAAATATTTCAAGTTTTTCCATAAAATCAATGATACTTCAGTTATCCTTGTAACCTCATCAAATTTGACGATATATCTGAAAAAGGCATTAAATTTGCGGCAAGATAAGAAGTTCTGTGTGCCAAAAATTTTTATTGCGGACGTGTTAAGGAGATGAATATAACGATTCGTAAGTGAACGAAATCAGTCATATTTTTTCAATGGTTTTATCGATGAAAAATTGATTGCGACTATTTTCGGCTGCAAATAGGCAAATTGCAGGCATTTGAGCAAAACGATAGCACGTTGTTGCCTACAACAAGCTATCAAAAACGAGTGCAATTAGCTTGTCTTCACCCAACCTCTGACTCTGTTCATAAACATCTATTTTTGGTATATTGTCAAGTTCAAGAGTGGCTTGGTAATAAAACGGACGCAGAAGACTGGGTTTGGAGATTAATTGACAATATATTGAAACCAATTCAGATTCTACTTCCACCTGCACAGAAGAAACTCCTCAATACAATTTTTTGCAATTGCAAAAAATGGTTTATTGCTAAAGGCAGCGGCCAAAACGTTAGTTTGTTTCTTTCAGTTGCTTAGAACAATCGTGTGCCAATGTTGAATCACCATTAGATAACAGCGAGGTGACCTGATGCGTTGCTCTCAGCACAATTCACTTGTAACTAGAAGAAAAAGAAGAAGACAGACACTAATTTTGCGGGATGGTTTATTTTGATTGATTCTACCTTCTATCAGAGATTAAATATAACTGTTGTTGACATTCTGCATTATAAATTTCAGTTGATTATTATGTGATTATGAAGTCGTGTAACTGAAGGTAATCATTATATCGTACAACTCGCAAATTAGGGTGTCCCAGGGGAAAGCTACAAATATTTTAGAGGGGAGTTCGTGCCCCTCCCCAATTATACTAATGGCAATAACCGTATCCTCTGAATGATATAAAGAGTATCTGAACATTAGGGAAGATTTGGGAACGAAGGGGAGAAATTTACACTCAAAACAGTGGCGTACATTGGTGGGAATATTTAAGGTTGTTTGGATGGAAATTTCAGGTAGGGCTTTACGTCTTATTTACTCTTACAAAAGAAGCAGCAAGTTTTATAAAATAGTTTGTCTTAACTCAATTCAGATTAACGATTACATTTCCATCAAATAGTGAAGTTTCCATCAGCTGTTGAATTCCAAACAACACTCAGTTCTAGAGAACACGTTGACCAGTCCTAGAGTCTTTTCGTACATACTTATTTCAATAATTTTGAAAATACTGATTTGATTGAAAAGATGCATTATTCTTATAAATCTCATTGATACAATACTCAACAACTTCATCTGTTGATTTATGTCATATATATAAAAAGGTGAAAAGCATTGACTTGAAGTCAGAAGTATCCGCAGGCTTGTCCACGACCTCACAAAATCATCACTTCTTATCACAGATTCTCATAAAATTTTGCAGGAACAGGTACATTATCGTCCTAAACCCTTATTTTCAGATCAAATGGATTTGGAAAATATCAATAAAGAAAAATAAAATAAAAATAAAATTTCAAATGAGAGTAACCGCAACACAATTGAACTAATTTGTCCACGATCCTCACAAAATCATCACTTCTTATCACAGATTCTCATAAAATTTTGCAGGAACAGGTACATTATCGTCCTAAACCCTTATTTTCAGATCAAATGGATTTGGAAAATATCAATAAAGAAAAATAAAATAAAAATAAAATTTCAAATGAGAGTAACCGCAACACAATTGAACTAATTTTGCCCAATAACAAACTCAACCGAAATATGCAGGCCTCAAACGTATTCCGAAAGCTGCAAGTCTCTATTTCTTTCCGTTCGAAAGTTATAGTGTTTAAGGTGGCATCCAATGCTGATCTAGTTATATAAACAAGCGCGCAAAAGCTCCTGACTTCACGTCAATGCTTTTCACCTTTTTGATATACACATATTCTCCATTCTACAGTAGCAAATTATTAATCAGTATATTATTTCACCTTTATCAAGTAGTTAGAGTGAACAATTTTAGTTAAGTTATACATATTGAGTGGCGATAGCTAAGTGGTAGAGCATAAGTCACGTAACCGGAAGATCGCGGATTCGAATCTTGTTCAGGTGAAAAAGAAATTTCTAGTTGGACAGGTGTCGGCCACCATTTCACTGTTGGGTCGAAATTTAACAGTGCTGTGAATTAAAGTGGCGCAAGATCGCAGTAACAAAGCCTACCTAAAACATAACTGAACTCCTAACTCGCACAAGCTGAAAAAGCTTCTGAGGGATCTTCACAGAACATCTAGGAGTATCAGGACAATACTAATAATATTCTCATGACAATAACCCTCAAAATAATATTCATAATTTTTTTCTGTACACTCAATGACCCCGTAAATCAATATATACTTCGTTTAACTTTCCATTAATCTGAGAATATGCGATTTTCTTCCTTCCTAAGCATGCTCCAGCATGTTTCCAGCAGTTTCCTTATCAACTGGATCATTCATGTGGTCGTGGATGGTGTCGGTTCCCGTGGTCTCAACGTGAACGCTGGAATGCCGGAAGGCTCAGTTTTATCACCGACTTCCTACCTGATTGAAATAAACGATTTTCTCAGTTCGACCAAGAGCCACATTGCGAGCTTCGCGGACAATAGCACGCTGATGTCTCCTTTTACCAGTGACAAACCTTTGAGCACCGTTGAGTTTAACCCCCATAGATACCTGTAAATCACTTCCCCGAACGAAGATTTCAAAGAGATAAACAAATGGGGTCAGTGGAATCTAGAGCAATTCAAGACGAAGACCCAGAAGCAAGTATTCTTATAACTTTTGGATTCCATCAAGAAAAGAGCTGTATGACTGATTTACTGCCAGTTTGTGGTTGTTGAAACATACAACATTGTGCTTGTTGTATAGATATTATCACGGCCCATGCAACTGAAGGAAATGATGCTAGCTGCCGCCAGATTCGCAGTTAATTCCGAACTTCCTTTGGAGTTAAGAATATTCAACCCTTTTCATTTCCACATTTCATGCTCAAGAAGTTGCATTTCCCATCATATTCAAATATTCTAGGAATCAGTGAAGCTACAGAATACTACATTCAATCGCCCTACATTTCATGGAATTCAATAATGGAAGCAGGCAAAATTCACTAAACAGTAAAGAGTGGAGAAAGAAGTTTTTCAAGAATTTATGAAATTTCCAAGTTTAATTCAAAACTAGGGTACCGCAAAGATCTGTACTTGGACCTGTTGAATTATACCGGTTGTACCTCGACCGGATCTGACAATAAATGAATCGTTTCTTTTAGAAAGATATCAATATGTATGAGCAGTAAAAAAAACTGTACCGCAAGGATCTGTACTTGGACCATTGTTATACCTACAATTCGTCGAAAACATTTCGAAAGTAGATCTCTCAGGAATTCAGGACATGTTTGCTGACGACATGGTGCTTGTGTTGTATCATTAAGATCGAAATAAACTCAAAAAAATTATCAACAATTCATTTCTTGTTTTCCATGAATGGTTATGTAAGAACAAATAGGTTATTAATGAAGAGAAAACGAAATGTTTGTTGTTCAATTCTCCCAGAAATAGAAATAAAACTAGAAATATTTCACTGTAAATTAACAACAATGGTTCAATAAATTATTTTCGGCACCATCTAACGACAAGGGACAAACTCATCTTCTAAAATTTATTGTTTAGAATTATTATGATATTATTCTGATAGTCCTAGATCTTCTGTGAAGATCCCTCAGAAGCTTGAGATAGCTTATGCGAGTTAGAAGTTCAGTTGTATTCTGGTTTAGCTTTGTTACTGCGTCCTTATTTTACGTTTGGCACAGAACTGTTAATTTTTGACCCAACAGTGAAATGATGATCGAAACCGTCCGACCAAAAAATTTCTCTGCTGCTACACAGACTTACCCTGAACTCGGGACCTTTAAGTTCAATGTCCAGCGCTTGACCCACTTTGCTGTTGACATTAATATGCTGGTACTTATAATCTGGTCCAAATTTAATATGAATTGATTCCAAAGATTGTAGAATAAAGTGGTGAAATAATTGTTCAGGCTACCATTCTACAGTCTTTTTTCTTCGCTTTACAAACCGTATCCAATATTACTCATACATAAGCTATACTTAAAAGAATCGTATATGTTTACTTATAAAATCACTAATAAACTCTTGAAAAACAACTTCATTTTGAAAATTAACATCAAACATCAATACAATAAAAGAGATTTTTTATGCTTGACCACCCAAGGAAAGGTAAACCCATGTGACCTAGTTGGTACTCAGAGCGGAAAGTTGTGCCCCGTTAACCCTCGTCTCGAATTGTTGAAGATTATACACTGAAGGAAATATATCAACTTGAAGCGTGTTCCACAATTAGCCAGTTCGGAGGAAGAAGGACTTTTGAAAAACAGAAGTTCCCTGAGTTATGATTTCAACTGCATAGGAATGTGTTAATTACGCAGACTTAGTGCCGCGTGAAAATCTGGCGGCAGCTAGGATCATTTCTTTCATTTGCGTGAAGAAGCATTAATCGTGATGATATCTATAGAACAAGCACAAATCGCAACTCTCCTTCTATGTTCCAACTACTACAAACAGGCTGTTATAGTTAGGCAGTCAATCAGTCGTACTGCTCTTTTCTGGATGGAATCCAAACGTTTTAACGAATGCTTGGGTACTGAGCTCCAAAGTATTCAAGTCCTTGTCTGATCTGGGCTTTATACAGATATCTGCAGATGAATATTTCCTAGCTTTGCATAAATTTCCCAGCTTATTTGCAGCATACTTCACAATATCATTCACATGTTCTCCCCAACAGACCGAAGAATAGTCACGCCAAAAAGATGCATGGAATCACTTATCTGAAGCACCTGGATTTGGATCCTCAAGTCAGAAGTCACGAACCAATTTTTCGAGAAAAATTTGTCGTTTGAGTCTTCACTTTAAATTGCACCAGACTCCGCTGACCTCATTTGTTAATCTTTATGAGATCTTTGTTCAGGGAAGTGATTTGCTTGCATCTATGGGAGTGAAATCCAAAGGTTTGTCGCTGGTGAAAGGAAACATCAGCATCAAATTGCATAAGATTCCATCGACCTCATTCGTTAATCGTTTTGAGATCTTCGTTCAAGGAATCGATTTGGTGGCGTCTATGGAGGTGATACTCAATGATGCTCAAAGGTTTGTCACTGGTAAAAGAAGACAAAAAATATTGTCTGTCAATGATAAGACTTCTGCTCTCCAAGTATTTAACGATTTTGTCATAAATTGCTGCTTCCATGATATTATCGCTTTTGGGCGGTAATAAGAGGAAAAACAACTTTTTTCTCTTCTTTGATATAGGCGGCACTCCTCGTGCACCCTTCCATAAATCAGGGAAAATTCTTACCCTATATGCTATAGTGAACATCTTATAGAGAACAGATGTAAGCTCCAGTGAACATTTTTTGAATACAATGGCAGGAATCCCGTTTGTTCCAGTTGCTTTTTTGGAATTGATTTCACTGAATACTCGTCGAATAATCCATGGTCTGAAGTATATATCCCTCTTCCTAGATGAAACAGATGGAACTGTTGGAGGTTCCCGATCAAACGTTTCGATAGTCGAGTTAGCAGTGAATATCCGCGCAAAGAAATCGCTTTAGGCGAAGTTGCAAGTGAACCATCTTCTTCTATCAAGGGGAAAAAGCTTGAATGATAGGGACAGGTTCCATCTGGACAAGAATGTAGAGAAAAGTTATGGAAGGAGAATACATCGTTATGCTGCTGTAGACCTTTTAAACAACCTTTCAAGAGATATCAGATCTTTTATTTCGTTGGGTGCTTTTTAAATCGGAATAAAAAGACATTTGGAAGTTCCATGAATTTTGAAGGAGACAATGTTGATGAGAAATTAAAATTTGATCCAACGAAGTCCGGGAAGTTATTGTCGATGTGCAATGTCAACATTGTTGCCATATAGGAGGCTCATTGAATGGTGCAGTATATAAGTTTACGAGTTGCACTAACATAATCTTGCATTTATTTTCTGAAGCACCCAGAAACCTCTAAAAACTTTTTCATCATTCGCTCTCCTTCATTGTCGGATCTACAATGGGAGAAATGCTGGAACATCTGCCTCCGATATCTGCGTGAGCAGACGATAAAATCATCGGAGAGATGTTCTGGAGAAGTTACATCTAGCCAGCCGAACCATTGTTCCGTTTATGTTTTCTCCCGCGCAGTTTTCGGGTGCAAATCAGAGAATGAATTCTAAGGGAGCCCTGGGCTTTGCAGTTTATTTAATGAGTGAGAGTCGGGGGAGATGAATAACAGCGATAGTATCCCCATTTGCATATAAATTGATACAATAGAACTGTAAAGCACGCCTGTCAGTCAGACATCTAAGGAATGAAACCTAGATTCCATCTGTTCAGTATGATTTAGAGTGAACAATTATTTTGATACGCAAATTGTTATTCAATATAACGCAACGGCTGTAATGTTCGCGGTTTGATAAAACACAACTTTTTTGATCAAATTTGACACCTTTTTGGACGAACGATTTATCTTTGATTTCAAGATAGACGTTGGTTTCTGTGGTTGCCTCCTCACACCAGCCAAATCTCTTTCTGGCCAATATTTTTTTAGGTCTGCGAACAGGTGAAAATCAATGGCGGCAAAATCTAGACAATGGAGCGGGTGCGGATGCAGTTCGAAGTGTATTTCGTACAACTGGTCATGGTAGTTAAGTACTTTTGACACAGTCTTTGTGAAAGATCACCTGCATGTAGAGCCTTCCTTGCATGTAGAGCCTTCCTAGTTCAATCGATCTAATTGAGCCATACTTAAAAAGCACTACTATCGACTTCATTGCCCTTTTCAAGATAGTCGATGAACAAAATACTGTATGTATCCCAAAACTTCATAGCCTTGCCAGCTATCTATTGCGTTTTTCGCTAATGTGGACTTGTTTCACCGGCTACTGTTCACTCACCTGATGATCTTTTCATTCAGATGTATCGACAGCTCTAAACAGCATACGGAATCAGAGATTCATTGTTGGTTTCAGGTTTCTTGATACCTGAGTGTCAACGATCTCTTGAATTTTCATTATTCACCAAAACGATTTTGTGTACTTTTTATGTTTTCTGGTATAACCACCTTTTTGGGCAACCAGAGTGTGGTCATATTATGGTGGGTTTGGGCGGAATTATATATTGACGTGTGGGGAACGGTTTATTTCTCATTGGTTGTTCAGTGTTTCAAGATTGGGATCTGGTAATCTGTAGGTGATGTTGGAAAACTTCTGCACAGTTGGTTAATACCTGAGATTTGCACCATTTGGTAATGGATTTTCGTATTTATTTTCGGGAACCAATGCTCAGTAATGGGCGAATTCTGTTAGCTATTGTCAGGAAGAGCCTTGATACGAACAGGATCACCTGTTCTTGAATATACAATGACCATGATTGTAGTGTTTTTTGAGAAAAAAGGCAGACCTCCTAAATGAAGTGATAGGATCTGAATTCTGAGGGGGCAGTACTGCTTCGTCGCTTTGTCGACGTGAATTGTGAGGATTCGAGTCTTGCTGGGTCACTGGACTTTGATCTTGAGTTTTGTATGGGAGTCTGTGATACATTTTTTAACAAATTGAGCATCTGCGAGAAGTACAAGTGTTAACGGTGTGCCCAAACAATTTTAGCACATGGCATTGGCTTTCACGTATTTGATCCTTATAGCGTGGGAGAATAATAAAAACTTGGGACATTGATATATTCTATAGAACGTCGATTTACAACATCAACAATTTGAGAATCTTTGATGAGTTCTGCAGATTGTAAGTTGTTCAAATTAATCTTATTATTGCCCGTTTTGATATTTTGACATTGGACGTACGCTTGAAGAAGAATGTATTTTCTTCTCAACCATAGTTATTGGGTTGTTCGGAAAGTAATTTCGTTTATTTTTGGGGATATGAAAGACATTTTTCGTATAATGAATAAATATTTTACTAAATTCCATATTGGCTATTCTGGTCCAGCACCTTTTGCCATTTTTCTGGTGGTAGCATGATTCCACGCTCATAAAATTAAGTCCAAAAAAAGTTTCAATGACCAGAAAAAATGATAATCAAGCTGCAAAAACTTTTAGAGAGTGACCAAACTTGTATGAGGTCTCGCATTATCTGGGTGGAACTCTACACCTTTTTTGTTGATTAATTTTGGCCTTTTCTGTTGAAGTGCATCATTCAGTTTGTCCAGCTGATGGCAGTAGATTTAATTAATTGTTGTGTTATCCGGTAAATGCTTAAAAAAAGTGATTCCTTTAAAATCCCACCAAACAGGCAGCATTACCTTTTTTGATGAACATTGGCTTTCAAAATGCTTTGAGCATTTGAGTTCATCTTTTTTGCCCCATGACATTTTTAAATACAACCCATTTTTCGTCCCCAGTAATGATGCGCTTTAAAAATGGATCATTTTCGTGACGTTTGAGGAACGAATCACAGACGTCAATGCGACGACACAAATTTCATTTCGTGTGAACCTGGGGAATCCATATATTGAGCTTCGAGGTTAAACCCAGGTCTTTCAAGTGGTCATAAACAGTTGAATTCGACAAATTTAACCTCTCACCGATCACACGTGTTGTTATTCGTCAATTTGAATCAACTTATGCCTTTATTATACATTATCCAAATATAGATAAAAAAAGGTGTCATAGTTTTCAAAATTTTCCTATGTTTAATCGAATGTTCTTATTTTGAGTTCATTCAAGCAGGTTTCTAGATTTTTATCTGGACATGAAGTGGTTCGGCTGAACAATGATTTGGCATTTTTTCTTTCAACTTTGAAACCTGATGAAAAAGCTGTGTTCTCTGTTGTAGATATGACCTCATCAATTTCAGTGACTTATTTATGATTTCTTAGTATTCAAAACTGTCCAATAAATGCTCATAATCCAAGCTGTCAAGTGATTCGGACAGATCAATGAGCAGACCCATAATTAATTCGGAATTCTCCAAGGCATTGAGTATATTATATATATATATATATATATATATATATATATATATATATATATATATATTGTTATGGTATTATATTAATGAAATTTTTAGTATGATTACTTATTAGATCACCCTTGTATGTAGTGATGTATTCTATGTTTCCGGCTAGCTCTTAAGATTATAATTTTGAATAATTAAAATTAAAATATTATTAAATCTGATTTGATATTTGAGGGAGGGTTCAATTTGAATTTTCTAAAAGATTGAATTTTTTTAAATTATATAATATGAAAGTACAGGCTACTTTGCCCAGCCAATCATTGCCATCGACCTCAATATCAAGACCAAGCTGAACATTCATGTTTCAAAAGTTATGCTGTGTACCTTGTGGGACCAAAAGGGCGTTGTATACTACGAGGTTCTAACACCTGGTGATTCCATTACAGATAATCGGTACAGATTGCAATTACTTCGTTTAAACCGTATATTACGAGTAAAACGGCCGAAATATAAGGATAGACATGACAAAATTGGCTTCAAAATTGGATCGCCTCAAAAGATAAAAAGCTTTTCGGAGTCGGAATTCGGAAATTGCCTTAGAGATGGGAAAAACGAGTAAGCTGTGATGGACAATATTTTGATTGATTTGTTAATTCATTATTTTTGAAATAAATGCATTTGTTAAGCTAAAAAAACGGACCGAATTAATTTGTACTTCCAAAGAAAGAACTCTATTCGCACTCGTTTATAACTTCACAAATTCAATCTCATGAAACATCAGTTCTGTTATTTAAAGTTGGTAACACTTTTCGCGGAATTCCGAGAAAGGGCTTATATTGCATAATTATCTTCTCAAATAATGAACTCATCACCTCAAAAATTTATTTCGAAAAGTAAACTGTTGAAATTATAGAGAAGTGAAATATCTCGTTCATAATTCAATTCCAAGATTTTGTTCATTTTTGGTTCACAATGAGCCAATAGATCAAAACTCCCAAAACTTCAACTCTTTAAGTATCGAACGATTTTTCTAGAATGAAAGTTCTACCCGTCAAATTTATTTTATTCAGATGTAATTCTCGATATCTCCGATATCCCATTCATGTCGGATCGTAGATGTTTGAGGACGAGCACGAAGTGAAGGAAAAACGTTGAAGAATTTTCGCAGTGAAACGCTTCATAGCATCTGCCGACACTACACAACCGACAAGGGCGAAGGGGGTGGAATCTGAAAAGTTAATAAAGACGTTAAGCTGACTTGATCATCACAATCGAAATAGACCCTCACTGGGGGCGGTACAGCCGCCCTCCAGATTTCCCTTTGTGGGGCTCCTACCGTTTTGTAGGCAGAGACGAATCGCTTGGATTTCCCTTTCGGTTTTATCCTTTTTAATAACGAATCTTCGGCATAGTGCGGTGATTTCGTCTCATTCTTGAAATATACAGGGTGAAAATCGTACTGCGACTAATGTTGAAGCGATATTTGTCTAATTCCTTTTCGGGTGACTACGGTCTCATTAAGATTTCTACGAAAAATTACGAATTTTTAATAGGTTTTGTTTAGGGCCATAGAAAGTGGAGCTGCAAGCAATAACTATCTGGGGGCAAAATCTTACTACTTGCCAGGTAAAGGTCAACAAAACTTTGTTTGCTTTCGAAGGAATCGAACAGATATAATTGGTCTAATGATAAAAGTAAGTTAATTAAAAAATTTTAAGAACTCCGAAGAAAAGCGTAAATTAACACAAATAATAACAAATGAATATGCCGAGTTAGACCCTCATTTTCTTATAAGTTCTACAAGTTTTATAATTCATGTTGGCCTGTACTTGATAGAAATCCATTGTTCACTTAATTGAATGATACACATATATATTGATTTCTATTTATTTTTGAGATTTGATCACATGACGCGTTTCGTTACATAGTAATTTTTTTTTCAAATGCTTGTAAACAACTGAATTTTTATAATTTTTCTATGCATACCTGAAATCAAATCCTATAGATTCTTAAAGTATATTTCTTCATTTCTTATTGCAGTAACAATAAGTTCCCACTTATTTTACCCTTGGCTTTGGTTAAATGTATAATCCCATCTATGTTCTATGGGCTTCATTTCTAGTAAATTTGGCGACCAGTTGAATCTAGTGGTATCTTTATGTTCCAAAACAAGCATTTTTCGTATACATACGTGTATACGTAAATTTAGCCATTGATGTAAAAACGCAGAAATTATCACAGAGAAACAGCTTCATTTTTCTTTTGGACAATCTTTACGTGAACTTAATATATTTTTCTTTAATCTTTAGAGGGTCTCAATGAATAAAATGACTCAGTAAGTAATAACGCACTTATTTAAATATTGATTGTGAATTTTTAGTATTCTTAGGGTATGTTCTAATTTACAAGTAAAAATTAAAATCGGAATTATGTGACATATCTAGTGATAACCTTCAAATAAAATTCTGTGCTTTCATTCCAGAGTTATTATTAGGTGAAAATTAGTTGGCCGTGTTTGTATGTTTGTCCGAAATTTCTTGAATTTATAAACTTCTAATTTTTTTTATTTGTTTCATTCTAAATTTTAGAGCTGTCTGGAGATTGAAAGAAATCATGAAATGAGTGAAATATTTTGAAACAAGTATTTTATCATTTCTGTGGTATTTAGGTTTTTCACATCCAGGAATAAATTTACGCACACATGTATGTATACAATATCATAAAATGAAAAATAAATGTTTTTCAGGCAAGTATTTACTTATTTAAGTATTTTAATATAAGCAGATATATTCTGTTAGCCTTCTACATATTCAATTTCAAAAAATTATTATATATTTAATATTATAACTTCAGGAATTAAATTAATGTTATATAAGCACCGCTTATAACAAACGACATATAAAATGAACATTTATTATGAGATATCCAAATGAGATAACAAAATCCAATAAATTTAAATTGCTAACAAAAATCCGATAAATTAAATATTTTGAGTAGACAAAATTTTGTTTCTGCTCATCAAAAATAAATTGAATATTTTGTCTACTGAAAATATTTAATTTATAGGATTTTTGTAAGCAATTTATATTTATTGGATTTTGTTATCTCATTTATATGTCTTAGAATGAATGTTTATTTTATATGTCGTTTGATATGAGCGGTGCTTATCTGACATTAATTTAATTCCTGAAGTTAAAATATTGAATATAATTTTTTGAAATTAAATATGTAGAAGGCTAACAGAATATATCTGTAAATATTAGGAGTACAAATAAGTTTCCGCCGTTTTTTAACACAAATTGTTTATGAATCATTCCTAATGATTTTAAACGATGTGAGACTGCTTGCAGAGTGACTTCTAATGTTAGAGCAAGTTCTTTTTGTGTTTGAGATGAATCATCCTCCAATAATTCCTCCAATTCTGCATCCTCGTAAATGTTTGGCCTTCTACTGCGATCTTTGTCTTTTACGTCGAAATCACCGTTTTTGAACTTTTGAAACCACTCTCGACACGTTCTCTCACTCAAAGCACCCTCACCATATGCTTCTACGAGCAATTGATGCGCCTCAGCAGCAGATTTCTTTAAATTAAAGAAGAAAACTAATATTTCCCGCAAATGACGCTTCCTTGGCTCAAATTTTGACATTTTCAACTTATAAAAATGATATTTTACCAATATAAAATCAATGATATTAATAGGTTATGTTGTTCTTGAATGTCCAAACTATTGTTTAAGCCGGTTATCATCTGCGAAAGCTAACCGAAACTCCGTGCCGCGCCATCTACAATAAAACGGCGGAAACTTATTTGTAATCCTAATATTAAAATACTTAAATAAGTAAATACTTGCCTGAAAAACTCAAAATATTTAATTTATAGGATTTTTGTTAACAATTTATATTGATTGGATTTTGTTATCTCATTTGGATGTCTTATAATGAATGTTTATTTTATATGTCGTTTAATATAAGCGGTGCTTATATGACATTAATTTATTTCCTGAAGTAATATTAAATATATTTTTTTGAAATTAAATATGCAGAAGGCTAACAGAATATATCTGTAAATATCAAAATATTTAAATAATTTTAAATACCTTTTATCAATTATAAACCTCCATTTATTTAATTTTTTTTATTTTAAGTTTTTTTTTATATCAATCACACATATTTTTTAATATATATTGTGAAAGTTCTTCAGAATTCCGTTTTATTTCATAGTTTTAAATTAGGTGGAACTTTCACCAAATTCATGGTTTATATATTCATTTAAATGATATGTAATCGATTTCTGAGTCATTTTATCCACTGAGACCTTTTAAAAATTATCGACAAAAATTTTAAATATGCGTTAATAGCGTTCAGAATAATTCGGCTGCTTCTCTGATTTATAACATATCTGGTAATAACTTTGAAATAAAATTCTGTGTTTTTATTTCTAAGTTATTATCAGGTGGAAAACATGCTCATGTTTGGGTATTTGTTCCGAAATTTATTAAAATGGTTAGTTTCGAATCTTATTATTATATTATTTTTAATTCCGAATGTTAGAGCTGTTTGAAGATTAAGAATAATAATAATAATAACTCTTTATTGCTAGAATAAAGTAATACATTATAAAAATTCATATTATTTGCTTTTATTTCAAATTGAGTATTTTATCATTTATGTCATCTCTTTTGGGTTTTTAGACCATTGGATATATTTACGTATATACAATGGTATAAAATAAAAAATAAATGTTTTTCTAGACAAGTGTCAATTTTATATTAATTTAATATATATTTTCTGATATATATTTTGATAATTTTTTACATTTCTGATTTTGATTTTATATTATTATAGAACTTTCATCAAGTAGATTCATAATTTATTATGTAAATACTTCAATCTGCTTGTTGCATTGCCTACATTAGTGTCGATAGAAAACACACATTCTCCTTTTGGTTGAATTCAAATACGAGTATGTCTCTAAAATAGAAACTGTGTTTCTAAGACATTACCATTATCAATTTTTTTTAAATCAATTAATTCTATAAATATTGCAATATGTTCTGTTTCTGTATTAAAATTAAATATTAACATTTATCAAATATAAACTCGATGAATAATTTTTTATTTTTTTATGTGGTTGAAGTATGTTGACTTAAGAGTTTTTTAGTTTTCAATTCGATACAGTTTTTTGAGATTTGTTAAATTTCAAGAACATATCCCCAATTTTACAATGTATTTGATCTTCTGTGGCATAGATTCCATCTGTCTTTAATTTTATTTTGTTTTAGTAAATTGTACTTATTAGGAGTACAAATAAGTTTCCGCCGTTTTTTTGTAGATGGCGAGGCACGGAGTTTCGGTTAGCTTTCGCAGATGATAACCGGCTTAAAGAATAGTTTGGACATTCAAGAACAACATAACCTATTAATATCGTTGATTTTATATTGGTAAAATATAATTTTTATAAGTTGAAAATGTCAAAATTTGAGCCAAGTAAGCGTCATTTGCGGGAAATATTAGTTTACTTCTTTAATTTAAAGAAATCTGCTGCTGAGGCGCATCAATTGCTCGTAGAAGCATATGGTGAGGGTGCTTTGAGTGAGAGAACGTGTCGAGAGTGGTTTCAAAATTAAAAACGGTGATTTCGATGTAGAAGACAAAGATCGCAGTGGAAGGCCAAAAATTTACGAGGATGCAGAATTGGAGGAATTATTGGAGGAAGATTCATCTCAAACACAAAAAGAACTTGCTCTAACATTAGAAGTCACTTAGCAAGCAGTCTCACAATTTATATTACCGTTCTTCTATAATAAATATTTAATTTGTGTTAAAAAACGGCGGAAACTTATTTGTACTCCTAATATATACACTGAAGACCTGCAATGCGGATTTATTGATGAGTGGTTTTTGAAAATTTCTATGATTCATTTTTGAGGGCGGTTCAGGGGATTATACAAAGAATTTACAAATATTATCTTGGTCGAAAAAATTTGTTATATTTCAATTTGTATAGTGCATGACTGATGACTTAGATTTTTTTGATTAATTTCTATATTTTCATAAAATTTTCATGTTTCAGAACACTGCACAGTTGTCGAATTAAAATATATATTTATGAAATAGAAACTGTGTGTCCAAGACATTATGATCAAGATTAATTCATTAATTGAAGGATTGTCCGTTTTCACATTCAAATTGAATATTAATGTTTATCAAGTATGAACTCAATAAATATTTTTTTCTTCATTCATATTTTTCTCTAATTTTCGTTGTTGCGTCACTGAATTTCTCAGATACCACCCTGCCTAAGGTTCGATATTCCCGGATTGCCGTGTCATCGGTTCTGGCTTGGGGTTGATCCCAGGGAACTCCGTATGTGGATGTTTCCAACCCTGGGCGCCGTTTGCTACCCCAAAATTCAATCCTGGTTAAAGTAATAACGATATTGCCACCCCAAGGTCTTTTTACCTCAACAGGTCGTTAAACTGATCTGTTTCGTGAAAATACGACGTCTATTCAATTTTTTGAGGAAATCTCTCTTTTGTTTCAGCAGAGATCCCCCGGTATTAAAGGCTTACAATAATACAGACGTGATCCTCAGGCTGCCTGGGGGTAAGAGAATCAGGGACATCAGATGGCTCTCGGTATGGTGCAGGCGATTCACTGTGAGTATGCGATAAAATTACAAGATTTCAGGATATTCCACCATTGAATTAGTTTATTTTACTTTTGCTGTCTCTTATTTTACTTTGAAAATATCAAGTGTAATTCATTACAAATACAATCATAGGATAGAATTTAGTAAAATCGGTTCAAACTTGATGGAACTTCATTTTAATTGAATAAAATAACAAGTTATATTTCCACAACTGTTACAAATGAATACATCTAGAAATATTCTATTTCATTCAATAAAAAGCTACCTTACAGTATGACAAATATTTTCTTATTTATTGACATAGCTTAGTGATTTTTAACACGATATGTAACCATCTGACTGAACATGCAGAAAACCCATAAAAACTCGATTAATGTTCTTACCATCCAATAGTAAATGATCTGTATTGACTGACAAATTCTCCAGAAAGAGTGAAATTCTCGCCCATATTCTCATCAGTTGGAAATTATTTTGATGCAAATAAAAACAATCAATAAAAAATATGTCTACATACTTTCGTTCAATAAATATCCTGCTCAGAAGCGAACTTAAATAAACGCATTAAGATAACTGAGTAGCATTGATAAAACTCGACTTATATATTCATTCAAACAAACTTTACATTTTAGTTTAATATAGATGGAAAAAATAAACAACTATTATACCATCTCTTCATACCAATCAATATTCTTCTTCTTCTTCTTCTTCCTTCTTCATTATAGGCATTTTTGCCTGTTCCTTCTTCGTAACTTGTCCAGTGTTCAGTTGGCAGTCAGGTTATCGCTCCACCTTTTTCGCGGTCTTCCTATACTTCTCCTTCCCAGTGGAGATTTATCAGGTGCGATTCTGACCACTCTCTCATGATCCATTCGGTCTATGTGTGCATTCCACTCGTGCTTTCTCCCCAGGATCCACTCATTCACCTCTCCCACCCCGCACATTTTTCTTATGTTGTCACTGCGCTCTCTATCTAATAACGTTTTTCCAGCTATTTTCCTTAGGACTTTCATTTCACATGTTCCCAACAACCTCTTAGTTTTTGTTGTGTCTGGTCGTGTTTCTGCTGTGTACGTCATTATTGGTCTTATGGTAGCTTTGTAGATTCTTGCCTTTGTCTCGGTACGCAAGTGTTTGTTACTCCATATGGTGTCGTTCATGCATCCAGCTGTTCTCATTACCTTATTTACCTGTTGTCTCACCTCAGACTCTACATCCCCAAAATCACAAAGCTCTATTCCCAAGTATCTGAACGTCATCTCTTGCTGTATGATTTGGTCATCGACGACGAGTTTACATCTGAGAGGATATTTGGATGTAGTCAAACATTTTGTTTTTGTGACAGATATAACCATATTCAGGGATTTTGCTATGGAATTGAAGAGATATAGAAGCCTCTGCAGGTCGTCCTCGTTCTCCGCAATCAGCACCGCGTCATCAGCGTAACAAAGAATCGAAATATTTTTATTGCCCATTTTATACCCCCTGAGACGGCGAACTTTCTTTATTATTTCATCCATGATCAGGTTGAAAAGCAATGGGCTCAAAGAATCACCCTGTCGAATTCTCTTCTCCACTGATATAGGTCTGGTGAGTTCTCCATCGATTTTAGCCTGTATTTTGTTGGAGCTATATACTACTCAGTCAAGAAAGTACCAGGAATTTTCAATTAAAACAACATTTTTACATTTAATCGTCAAAATTTATTGGGTCGCCTTCAAAATAGGCTCCATTTGCTCCAATACATCTATGCCAACGGCACTTCCAATTATCGAAACATTTTTTATAGGCGCTTTCCGGGATGGACTTTAGCTCTCGCGCCGAATTTTGTTTTATGGCTTCAATCGACTCAAAACGGGTGCCACGAAGGGGCAATTTTAGTTTTGGGAAGAGGAAAAAGTCGCAGGGAGCCAAATCCGGCGAATACGGTGGTTGCTGAAGCACGTTTGTTGAGTTTTTGGCGAGAAAATCAGTCACAATCGTAGCTCGGTGAGAAGGCGCGTTATCGTCATGCAAAATCCATGAGTTGTTCGCCCACAAATTTGGCCGCTTCTTACGGATACGCACACGCAAACGTTTCATAACGCCTAGGTAATACTCCTTGTTTACCGTCTGACCCTCTGGAACGAATTCGTAGTGCACCACGCCACGGATATCGAAGAAAACAATGAGCATCATCTTCATTTTCGAGCGGCTTTGGCGTGGTTTTTCGGTTTCGGCTCATTTTTTGCCACCCATTCCGATGATTGCTGGCTTGTTTGCATATCGTACTCGTAGACCCAGGTCTCATCACCAGTTATAATGCATTCCATGAATGTAGAATCGGAATTACAGCGATGCAGCATGTCTGAAGCAACCTGTTCGCGATGACGTTTTTGAAGAAAATTCAGGTCTTTCGGTACGAGTCGTGCTGCCACCTTTCTCATGCCCAAAATATCAATCAAAATCGTACGTGCGGACTCGTGGGATATCTTAAGATCATGTGCTATCTCTCTCAAGCTGGTTTTCCAGCACCTTTTCCTTAATTCCGAGAACGAGAACGAGGCAAGTCTTCGACCACTTCACGACCGTCCTTGAAGGCTCTGTACCACTGATATGCACGAGTTTTCGATAGAGCATTATCACCAAAGGCCTTTTGCAACATTTTCAATGCATCGGCACACAAAAATTCATTTGCAACACAAAACTTTAAACAAATTCTTTGCTCAACGTAATCACCCATAGTAAAAATCGGCACGCACTCTGACATCGACTGACTTAATCAGCTGTTGCAAACACACTAGTTGACAGATCCCGCTCAAGCTTTGCATAGTAATTAAGGACAGTGGTACCAACCTAGGGAAAAAAATTTTTACCTCCCTCATTGCCCCGCCAGATTTAAATCGATAATTCCCGGTACTTTCTTGACAGAATGTTTATCTTCAATTACTTTAATTAAGTTGTGCGGTATCTGTCTTTTGTAGAGAAGGTGTACGACATCTTGTATTTGAATTCGATCAAATGCTTTCTGAAGATCTACAAAGCACATATATGCGGGCCGGTTATATTCAATAGATTTCTCAACGATCTGTCTCATAACAAATAGTCCATCATTACATGATCTCCCTGATCTGAAGCCTTGTTGCTCATCGGATAGGGAAATAATATTATTGATCTTATTGGTGATTATTTTAGTCATTAATTTCAATTTTATTAATATTAATCAATCAATCAATATTATCAATTTAATCAATATTAAGTGAAATAATTATTATACAGATTTGTTGGCGAGGTACTTACATTGCTGACATTTCTGAGCTCAGCAGCATAAAAATTGAAGTATTTTTAAAGTAAGCTATTGCAAGTGTCCGCCATCTGCTTTTACAAAACTACTCTATAATGAGATAGATACATATGGAATGTGAAAAATAATCGTATAACTGGATACAAGAATTTTGAATATGATAGAAAATATAGCAATTTGCAACACCAAGAACGCAAAGAAACGGCGATAACAGATGTGTTGTTTACTTCAATGTGACGTCCTGGTACATTCAGCAATTCAGATTATTTTCTATCACGCGGTGACAGATAAAAATGAATTGAGTTTTTAGGTTTTTTGCATCCTTAATCTGGAAGTTTTCAGTCCAATCACTGCTTTAAAATCCCTAGCCTATGTGGATGTCAAATAACCTTTTTGTGTTTTCAAATCATCATGTAATTACGTAAAATCCGATTATGTGAATCAATGACAGTTTCCTTAGGACCAATAGTTTGCTCACATATCCAGTGATATTCATGGAAGGTTTCTTTTTCGACTATCCCTCAGTTCTTCATCATCAATTTTCATTTCAATGCGAAGCATGAACGTCTAGCACCCACCGACCCCTTCGTATGACTTTCAGCGACTAATGCATGCAGTCCATTATGTACTGGTGTTGCGACCACGTCACGCTAAACTGATTCCATTTGTTGCGAAGGGTGTTGGATATATCATTCTTACGTGCTACATTAAAACCACCCCTAACAAGGATAGAATTTCCGCATGTTCATGGGTTAGTCCAATGTGAATGTAATATCCATGGTTTATAGAAATGATTATAATTATTCCATTATAGAGTAGTGAACCTTTCATAATATGTCTGTTTCTAGATTTCTCCTCGTTTTATAATTTCACGATTAATATCGATCAGCTTTTGAAATTATATTTCAAGGAAAACTACACAGACAAAACTCTATTCATAATAACCAAAAAAAATTGTAGCATTTAAAATAGGTTAATTATTCAATATTTGAAGTCGTTAAACAAACACTCTTGTTCTAGGGGATAACATGCTATCGTTTTTCCCAAGTCTTTTTAATTCTCGAAGTTTGAGCCATAATGGTCTCGAAAACTAGGTTTGACTCACTAATTTACAATTAGCGATGCATCAACTTTCGAACGGAAAGATATAGCTTTGAAACTTTCAGAGTAGGCTTGGGGCCTAAATACATTCTGTCAAGAAAGTACCGGGAATTATCGATTTAAATCTGGCGGGGCAATGAGGCAGGTAAACATTTTTTTTCCTAGGTTGGTACCACTGTCCTTAATTACTATGCCAAGCTTGAGCGGGATCTGTCAACTAGTGTGTTTGCAACAGCTGATTAAGTCAGTCGATGTCAGAGTGCGTGCCGATTTTTACTATGGGTGATTACGTTGAGCAAAGAATTTGTTTAAAGTTTTGTGTTGCAAATGAATTTTCGTGTATAAGTATATAAGTTTCTGTGATATAACCTTATTTTGGCATGCTAATTCAAAAATTGGTTAGTTGTTGTAGAAATGTCTAGTGAAAAAAGGTATTTTTATATATTTCTTAATGATTATTTTGTTTATTAAAATAACTCCTTATTGAAGAGATTTAGGTCCGAATTTATCAGGTTCTTTCTCTGGAGAATGTGCTATATATTATTTAAAGAGGAAAATGAAAAAAGGCCTCTTTGAATTATATCTAGAACATTTTTTTGATGACAGAACTTGTGATTCTTTAACATCCAATCGAAACATGTATATATAAGGTGATGTCTAAATAATTTGCTCATTATTTTATATTTCTTTTGATTCTTCATTAGTTAAATTCCATCACATGTGATGATAATATATATGTCTATAAGGTGATATAGTGTTATCTAGGACATGTTTTTTAAAAATTAAATTCTAAATATTTTCATGAGAGTCTGTAGAGATTCAGAACAATTTATTCCAGCTATTATCTGTACTTCTTCAAAGTAAATTTTCAATATATGAACTACCGTTCTCTCAAATTTTTTTAGTTTTGTCTGAATAAGATTTGTACCTATGGAAAAATATCTCTAAGAGTTTGCATCATGATAGATTTACTGAAAGCTGTTGAACATGTATGAAAATATACGGAGTGATCCATTTAAAAAATTACACATTTGTTAAATATTTTTTAGAGAAGTCCTGTATATTAGAAAATAATTTCCTGAGATTACATGGAGAAATAAAAGTATATGGAGCTCGATTCCGATCGAAATTTTTAAGATGTTCTGGAAGTAAAACGCAGTACTGCAGGAACCTGTATTAGTTATGACGGTTCAAACATTTTGCGATATCAAAAAAAAATTCCCGAAATCTGGCAAACACAGCTTAAGGTATCATTTTCCAGAGCTCTGTTGCAGAGAATTACGAAGGTACCTGATATACAGCCTATATAGTTCAATTCATGCGACGATGATTAATGGGCTAGAAAGTAATATGAAATTAATTAATAACAGAATATTGGTACGAAGAGAATGGCAAGTTTGCAACAGAACCGTGAGCGACACTGTCATAATGAGGTGTTCTAATTACTATTCCAATATTGTACGCTACTGAATGAAACTATATATAGCTGTATCAAATGTGAATCATCCTGGAGTTTTAATTTCAGAATTCTTTGAACTTCCCACTCACCATTCACTCGCAGACGTCCCTATTCGATTTAATTCATTCAAGCCGAACTTGTCTATATTAAATTTTTTTGTTTTGCTGAAACGTAGTACGAGATGATGAATTATTGAATAAACTTTTCCAATTTCAAATTTGCTCATCTTCCCACGCATTAGTCGATGTTTCTGAGAGTATGATGGGAGTTTTGAAATAAGTCTGGATTCAGGTAAATGAAGTGGAAGTCTGTTATCCAGACCTAGTAGGCAAAAATTAATGAGTGTAAAAGAAGTATTTCCAAATGTGTTGGTATTAAACTCGACTTTAGAATTTTGCAATCTTCTCCGTTTTTAATTTTAAAAATAATACAGGGTCCTGCAAGTGTGCGTTCTTCTTCCATCACTGCCGGACCAGACATCCTAGAAATTATTTTCCAATATACAGGATGTTCCCAAAAACTGATGTTCAATAAACGGGTGATTTTTTTAAATGGATTGCCGTGTATATTTTCATGTATTCTCAATGACTTTCATCATCCCTATTTAAAAGAAAAATCTTAGAAATATTTTTCTAACGGTACAGATCTTATTCAGAGAAAACTGGAAAATGTTGAGCGCACAGAACTCCGCTAAACAACCTAAAACGTTTGCAAAAACAAGACATAACACGAATGTGATACGAATTCTTGGTTACTGAAAGATTCATAGAGTAATCATAACATAAATATTAATCTGCCATACACAGGATGTCCGCTATTGATTGTCAAATATCATGAACTTGAAATTGATATTTCTCGATTATTTCAAATTTAACGTCCTATTTATTTTTTTTACTATAATGCAGAGAATTGAATGCTTCACATTTTTCCAGAAGCAACCACTCTGGCAAATAGAAATACGCCATTGCAACAGACAATTTGACATGAATATGAACAGATAACTGAAGAAATTCAAGAAAATTATCGAAACAATGGAACCTGATTTGAAAATTATTCAGGTTATATTTGCTACAGAATCGCTCTATCATGGGCATCTCCAATATACAGGCTGATATTTCTCGATATTCTCTGATGTAACATCCTGAAGTTCTTATGCTTATCGAAATTCTGAAAAAAAAGATAGTTCTAGAAATTCTACGACAGATTTTTTCACCTCTGATCCTACCTGTCATAAATCATCTGCGTCGGGTATCCAAATTTAAGTTAAAGTTGTCAAGATTTTCAAACGGGCATTTTGTTTCGATTCTTAATTTTTATTTCAACACAGCTGGTAAAATAAAAAATGTATTCTAAAACACCAAATGATTTCCATTGAGTGTTATTACAAACGAAAAACATAATTAAGTTATTACAGAAATTCAGAATATTATCAGAAACATAGGTGTGAGAATATCGTTAATACAAAATGATATGCGGATTACGCATTACATATGGATTAATTAGTCGAAAAGTAAAAAAAAAACAGGATTACATCTTTATTCAACCGATATTTGTTTCAGATATTATCATTGTTCATGGGCATTTACAACATTGTTTGAATATTAAAACAAATTGAAATATGTTTATCTTCTACAATTTTAATTTCAAACAAATTTTTTTATTCAAAAAACTCTTAGAAATAAATTTATGTCTAATATAGGAGTGCATACACTGAAGACGGGATTGTCTAGAATTATATTTGTTTTTTGAAGATATAGTGCACATTTTTTTAGAGATTTTTGAAATAAATTATTTGAATATTTAAATAAATTAAATATTTCAAATAAATTATATTCTTTGAGAAGTCCTTTAAGTGTGTTCATGTTTTAAAAAGGCAATTGTGTGTTCTTAAAGGTAAGACCAGAAACAAAATTTTGTCTCCTTTGAATATTTATTTATTAATTTTAATTACTTTCGTATATCTGTTGGGTTATTTATTCCATTTGACATTATATATTGAGTTTTGATTATATACGTCTATTAAATGTAAGCGGTGCTTGTTAGACATAAATTTATTTCTAAAAGTTTTTTGAATAAAAAAATTTTTTTGAAATTAAAATTGTAGAAGATAAACATATTTCAATTTGTTTTAATATTCAAACAATGTTGTAAATGCCCATGAACAATGATAATATCTGAAACAAATATCGGTTGAATAAAGATGTAATCCTGTTTGGATAGGTCAAGATGAATTTTAATAAAAATGAGATGATTGATATGATTTTCATGTTAGATCAGTGCCGCAGAAACTGTTTATTAGCAAGTAGAACTTATGCTGCAGAATATCCTGAGAGAAGACATCCAAAATAATCGAGTTATCGGAGGCTTTTAAACAGATTTGTACACAGGAAACTTCTGGCAAAAGCCAGAAGGAGGTTGGTGAAGCCTGCGGTATTAGTGCAGTTCAAAGAATTCTCAAAAAACATACTACTCTGTCAAGAAAGTACCGGGAATTTTCAATTAAAACAACATTTTTACATTTAATCGTCAAAATTTATTGGGTCGCCTTCAAAATAGGCTCCATTTGCTCCAATACATCTATGCCAATGGCACTTCCAATTATAGAAACATTTTTTATAGGCGATTTCCGGGATGGACTTTAGCTCTCGCGCCGAATTTTGTTTTATGGCTTCAATCGACTCAAAACGGGTGCCACGAAGGGGCAATTTTAGTTTTGGGAAGAGGAAAAAGTCGCAGGAAGCCAAATCCGGCGAATACGGTGGTTGCTGAAGCACGTTTGTTGAGTTTTTGGCGAGAAAGTCAGTCACAATCGTAGCTCGGTGAGAAGGCGCGTTATCGTCATGCAAAATCCATGAGTTGTTCGCCCACAAATTTGGCCGCTTCTTACGGATACGCTCACGCAAACGTTTCATAACGCCTAGGTAATACTCCTTGTTTACCGTCTGACCCTATGGAACGAATTCGTAGTGCACCACGCCACGGATATCGAAGAAAACAATGAGCATCACCTTCATTTTCGAGCGGCTTTGGGGTGGTTTTTCCGGTTTCGGCTCATTTTTTGCCACCCATTCCGATGATTGCTGGCTTGTTTGCATATCGTACTCGTAGACCCAGGTCTCATCACCAGTTATAATGCGTTCCATGAATGTAGAATCGGAATTACAGCGATCCAGCATGTCTGAAGCAACCTGTCCGCGATGACGTTTCTGAAGAAAATTCAGGTCTTTCGGTACGAGTCGTGCGGCCACCTTTCTCATGTCCAAAATATCAATCAAAATCGTACGTGCGGACTCGTGGGATATCTTAAGATCATGTGCTATCTCCCTCAAGCTGGTACGACGGTTTTCCAGCACCCTTTCCTTAATTTTATCGACGTTATCTTCGATCGAAGCCGTCGATGGGCGACCACTTCACGACCGTCCTTGAAGGCTCTGTACCACTGATATGCACGAGTTTTCGATAGAGCATTATCACCAAAGGCCTTTTGCAACATTTTCAATGCATCGGCACACGAAAATTCATTTGCAACACAAAACTTTAAACAAATTCTTTGCTCAACGTAATCACCCATAGTAAAAATCGGCACGCACTCTGACATCGACTGACTTAATCAGCTGTTGCAAACACACTAGTTGACAGATCCCGCTCAAGCTCGGCATAGTAATTAAGGACAGTGGTACCAACCTAGGAAAAAAAAATTTTACCTGCCTCATTGCCCCGCCAGATTTAAATCGATAATTCCCGGTACTTTCTTGACAGAATGTAATTTCTCATTTTATAATTTACTTTTATTCAATGATGAAGCGACTTTCCTCAGTTCTGGTTTTGTCAATAGGCATAATTTCCATCACTATTCAATAGAAAATCCGATAATAATAAAAGGAGTTGAACATCAACACAAGTGGTCATTAATATTTGGGGAGGAGTTATCGACAATAATGTGATTAGTCTTCATTTTATGGAACGACAACGGAAAGACAACACTGCTGCTTGTTTGGATTTCTTCAGAACATGCTGCCTGGATTATTAGCAGTGCTACCTTCGCAAATAAGGAACGGGCATTAATCGGTATAAAAGTTGATATTTTCAGAGCACACAGAAACTATGTTGCTTACTCTTCAGCGAAATGAAATACTGAAAAGGAAGTCCAATGATTCTTCAAAATGAAGCTATTACCAGATGAAACAATGGAATAATAATCTTGTAGCGACATATGTTATCAAAACCGCATGAACTTTTTTTAATTCTAAAATATAACTGTCTACACGTCTTTTTCCCGCAAAACATCGTTCAAACATAATTAATCCACGAAGATCAAGTTGCTTGAACTTCGACTTTCTCATTTTTTCGATGCCTTTACCCACATGGTTGTCAAACACAATATCAATTTTTCCGGATTACATATTAAAAAAAATTCTTGCAAATCTAATCGTTTTATCTTGATGTTAGGTTATGACCTTGTCAATAATTCAAGTAGAAAAAGCATTTATTTCTGGAAGTAGCACTTCTATCGTCACTGATTATATATTATTGTCATTAAATATTGAAATGGAATTGTTATGGATAGGTGATAAAAATGTCGAAAAAATAGTTGCCTCTCTCGACAAGCATAACTCTGTACGAGAAAGGGATATCGCATCTTCAGATCAATAATTTGATCTTTGTTGGGAGTTCCTCCAATAGAACGATATGAAAAGATTGGAGAAGTGGTTAGCAAATCTAGAAGTGGTCTTCCTAGTTTTTTTACATAGTGGTCGTGAAAAAATTTTTTTTATTTAAATTAGTACTATCTATCTTATCAGTTTGTTACAGCCACTCTAGCTTTATAGCTTCAGAAAAACTAGAATTTTGTGGAAACGGTATATAATGTTTTACTACAGTAACTATTCTGTAACAAAATTTAATGTTGAAAGGAATATTCAAACATATGGTAGGAAAAATATTGTCCAATTTCTACTCACAAGACTCAATAGTAGGCAATTTTTGTGAATAGAATTATCTCTGATGTTCAATAACGACATTTCATAACATTTTTCCTTCAGTCGGATCAAAACCCCCCTTATCTATATATCTCACCAAAGTTCTCGTTCACACGAACTTTGAGACTTTAACCACGAATTCTCCATCTGCAATTACAATTTATATTCAAAGCATTCTCGATTCCAAATCCGAAGATAATGATATTTTGAAGTCGCAAAAATAGATTTTCTTATAGAAATTGCAATAGTGCATTCGCCATTTTGCAACTATATATATATATATATATATATATATATATATATATATATATATATATATATATATATATATATATATATATATATATATATATTGTGCTTGTTGAAATGCGTATGAAAAAATGAAAAGGACACGTCTCCATGAGAAGAGAAGTGACAAATGATTCTTAATTTTAAATAAGGTTGAAAAAGCGCGGTGTTTTGTACTTACATTCTAGAAATTTAGTTCTAAAATAGTAAACGATACAGTGTTGGATAAATGTTATCAAAAACTGTAAGAAATAATAGTTGTCACAATATAAACGCACCAAAAACAGTTTCCTGTCGAATTATTCATAGGAATCAAACTGAACTAAATAGTATATTGAAATGACAGGTGCATTCGCCATTTTGCACTCAAAAGTATTTTGTACTTGTCAAGCTGCACCCACAAATAAAAATTCAGAAAAATACCACTTCAACAAAATAAAGTGAAAAATACTTTTTGATTTCGAAAAATATGGAATATTGCCAAAATTTTTCCATTTACAACAGTTTTTATTCTTGGGGTTTGAGTAGAAAACCCACTTTTCGTCATCAGTCACGCGGTATAAAAAACCTTTTCTTTTTTGGCTTTAAAGAAGCTGCTTATAAGAAGAAAATTAGTTTCAATTAATAATTAATATAACTGCCTTGCTTTCGAATCAGGCCCTTGAAATCGTACAGACACTGATTGTTTCCAACGTGCAAACTGGTATTGCATGATGCTCAGATTTTTATCGAGTAATGTCTGTAATTCATCGTCTTTCAATCTTGGAGTTGAAGGAGTTAAAAGTTGGATTGCCGGACTCTATTTAGAAGAATATAGTATCAATTAATTTTGTATTATTAGGATGATTGTTTATACCTGGAGAAATTATTGGTGCCTTAAATTTTGATTTCTGGAGTTTTATTGGGATAATAAGGTCGATATTTTTCGGATTAACCAGGAGACCATCTTCTTTATTTGAAGTCATAATTTCGTATCATATAATTTATCATCTGACTAAGTTTGAAAACATAATTCGTAAAATTTCCGTCGAAGAAATTGGAAACTGATACTCATTTGACGACATGGGTTGAACAAAGGGAGGTTTAGAATTTCAAGATACAGTTTTGGACCCCCATCAGTGAAAGGAAAGGATTCGAAAACATCGTTTATAAGTAGACCATCAACTATTTATTGATTGGTATAATTCAAACAGTAAAAGGTTGTATTTGAAGTTTGATCATTTGACAATTTAATATCAATCACAGGACAAGGTCAGTATGTATTTGACTTCAGACCAGTACATTGAAGTCTGGATGATATGTAACAGCTATTGGATGATTGATTTATTTCTCAATTTGTGCTAATTTATGTAAACATATATCTGGGATCTTTTTTTGATTCTTTGCTTACTGAATATGTTTAATAGACCGTCTGATTTTTCAAATTATAAAATATCATCATAAATTATAGCCTAGACTACGATAGTGAACCTACTCTAAAAAACACATAATCATTTCCTCTTCACTTTTAATAACCATACAATTTGTAAAATTTTAATAAATCATTTAAATGTCTTTACTTACATATATAAATTCAAAATTACTATGAAGAAATATACAATGAAAGAAGATACTAATTAGAATCTGCATTTAATATCAGCCACGTGCATGTGATATAATACAAAGATTTCCCAATTATTAATATATATAAATTGAAAATTTTTCACAAAGAAATTTCTCAATTATTAATATATATAAATTGAAAATTACTATGAAGAAGTATTTGCATATTACAGAATAATAGCTGGATTTAATTCTCCAGAACCTCATATTTTAATCTGAATAAATCCAATGAAAACATTTAGAATTAAATTTTAAAAAATGTCCTAAATACACTGTATCACTTCACATACATATGTATTATCATCACATGTGGTGGAAATTAACTAATAAGGAATAAAAAAAATATAAAATAATGACCAAATTATTTAGACATCACCTTATACATATATGTTTCGATTGGATGTTAAAGAATCACAGCTTCCATCACGAAAAAATATTCAACATATAATTCAAGAAGCCCTTTTTTATTTTCCTTTTTTGAAGAATATATAGCACATTCTCCAGAGAAACAACCTTATATTTCGGACTCAAAATCTCTTCAGTAAGGAGTTATTTGAATAAACAAAATAATCTTTTGAAAATATATAAAAATACCTTTTTTATCACTCGACATTTCTCCAACAACTCATCAATTTTGGGATAAGCATGGCCTATACGAAAATCAGGTTATATCCCAGAAATATACGATAAAAGAATCTTAATTAGAATCTGCATTAGATAACCGCTTACTTACTTTTTTGAATGATAAATTCCCCACATCTTGAATTTATATCTTGACATCCTGTTTCAGGAAGGTGGCGCCAATTTGTAACTAACTAGCCGGTGATACTGAAAACTCTGAAACTGTCCGACACCGCGGCAATCAACTGTTACTATCTAAAAATTAAATTTTTTTAAAGCCACTTTTTGAAAACGGACCAAATTAATTTGTACTCCTAATTATTTGAATTAAAAATTAATCTTAATGAAGTAAAAACTCAACTAAATTTTTATCTAATAATTTGTAACTCATTTGATAATTTCTCGATTTATAATTTGTTTCGCCAGAGCCATTATCTTTTCGTCTCTCCACCCTCAATTCCGGATCATTCCGGTGCGAATCCGGCATGATTCTGACATTAATTCGTTGTGATTTTCGCGAAACCTCCTGAATAGTCGAAATCCGGTTGGAAAACGTTCCCAGAAGACATGGGAGGAATTCCGAATCGTAAAGAGCTCGTCTGTGGTCTGTTTAACAGTTATTCATGCCCCCACCTCCAACCACATACGCTGTCCCCTCAAGGGTGGTGCCTCAAAGCCCCGGGACCGGAGTAACAGTGTCGGTATCGACCTGCGCGGATCGTTTGAAAATGTTTGAGGACGCCGAAAACGCTGCTTTCGAGTCCCGTTTGCAGATTTCCAGATATTTCACTCCCAAAATGGCTGCAATGGTCAGGTTAATTTATTGGAGTAGTTTCCAGGAGCTTGCAGCTATCGAGACGGGGCTCTCCACGCGAGATGGAGATATTCTGTTTACGCCCGAGGTAGTCTAGTCAATCGGCTCCTAATAAAAATTCTTTGTCCCAGAAAGAAAAGCTCTTTCCTTTTCTTAAGGCAATCAGCTAGGTTGGTTTCAAAGAAATTCTGGAGACCATATTTCTCTTTCGATGAGTTGATGTTTATATTCAATTAATTCACATAAATTCTCCTGTAAAGTTACTCTTAAAACTGTGGCAAATACTAAATTTCTATAAATAATAAAATCTAAGAGCAAATAAATAATTAATTTTTTGTCGAGTTAATACTTGATGAAGCTTATTTAAATAACAAAACATTCTGTAGCCTCTATAGACAAATGTAGATTGAAAATTACTTTGAAGGGTTTCTTCAAATATTTCAAACAATAACTGTAACATTTATCCAAAACTTTTTGTAAAAGTTTTGGATAATTGATCTCTTAAAATTAAATCGAATAAAATGTCTTTATAGACATAAAATTATCAACACATACAGTGTGTCCCAACCAAAAATTGACCCCCCCAGAATTCAGAAACGAAGAATTTTCGTAGATTAAAAAAACAACAGTTCAACTTCTGTTTTGAGGGGTTCGAATTTCCATCATGAGTATTGAATAGGGAAGATATGTCGAGTGTTGGTTAGCTTAAAAGTTATTTATGTTCTGTATACAACCCAGTTAAAATTTTCAAAATCGATTCAATATTCCCGAAATAATGTAATATTGAGCTTACCATCAAAAGGTGAAGTTGTACAGATACTTGAACCGCCCAAACTCAAGAACCTAACAGTTTGGAAGAATCCAAAAATAATTTTCAAGTTCTGTATTAGAGAGAAAGAATTCCTATGACGACATTTTTCCTAACAAAAAACCCCCAACATTTTTTGAATAGGGAGGAGATGTCGGATGTGGTTTAGTTGAGAAATTTTTTCCGTTCTCTAAACATCGCAGTTGAAATTTTCTTATTCATTTATTAAATGGCAGAACAATCGCATGTTTTTAGAGTAAAAACATGCGATTTTCTTATCGTTCATGATGGGAAAATGTGTGAAACGCATGAAATTCATTACAATGTATACTATTTTTTGAAGATTCTTTCTCTAATGTGTTTCAGTCTTTTGTTTCTGCATCATGGGTTTGAGACTTACTTACGTGAGCGAAAATGGTCTATTCTATGGAAGATTATCAAATTATACTATCGGAATAACGAAAATTCTAGATTAACTGCAAGGTATTTGAATAACAATCATCCAGAAGAAATGTAAGTCACCAATATGTTAAGCATTTGATTAATAAATTGGAAACTACTAGTTCCATTCAGAATAAGAAACATAAAGTTGAGCGTCCAGTCCGAAATAAAGCTATTGAAGTAGCAGTATTGGGACATTTACAGATGGATAATCGGCAATCTATAAGAACTTTAGCACGAGCATGTAATCTTCCGAAATCTAGCGTCCTATGTGTGGCCAGCAAGATCACCCGATCTATCGCCATTAGATTTTTTTGTGGAGACATTTGAAGTCTATGAATGCACCTGAAAATTTTGCATAACTGCGACAAAGAATCATCACGTAATGCCACTTACTGACACCAGACATTTTCGAAAATGTTAGAGAAAGGTTTGAAAGTAGAAATACTGGTAGTCATTTGGAACAATACATACGTTAGTTCTTTAAATTAAAACATATTGTAGAAATTACTATGTTTTACTACCAATAAAAAGATATATTACACATTTTTATGTGACTCGAGTTTCGGGAAATGAACTATCCCATCGTCAGACAACTGAAGACCTAACAGTGGTACAGAGGTATTTAAACAAAAGTGATAAAACCTAGAGTAAAAAAGGAGGGGAGGGGCCTTCTAACAGATATCGGAATGTCTGCAATCGACAAAGAAGGTTGTTAAAACAGATGGTACTTATTAAAATATCTCAAATATTTCTGGGGGTAACATAGCTCCGTACGGCCATCCATTATTTTCACGTTATTTTCATTGCATATCTCAAATACTTGGGATTTACATAGGAATACATATATGAGTGGATCCACTGATATATTAGGAGTACAAATAAGTTTCCGCCGTTTTATTGTAGATGGCGCGGCACGGAGTTTCGGTTAGCTTTCGCAGATGATAACCGGCTTAAAAAATAGTTTGGACATTCAAGAACAACATAACCTATTAATATCATTGATTTTATATTGGTAAAATATAATTTTTATAAGTTGAAAATGTCAAAATTTGAGCCAAGTAAGCGTCATTTGCGGAAAATATTAGTTTACTTCTTTAATTTAAAGAAATCTGCTGCTGAGGCGCATCAATTGCTCGTAGAAGCATATGGTGAGAGTGTTTTGAGTGAGAGAACGTGTCGGGAGTGGTTTCAAAAGTTGAAAAACGGTGATTTCGACGTAGAAGACAAAGATCGCAGTGGAAGGCCAAAAATTTACGAGGATGCAGAATTAAAGGAATTATTGGAGGAAGATTCATCTCAAACACAAAAAGAACTTGCTCTAACATTAGAAGTCACTCAGCAAGCAGTCTCACATCGTTTAAAATCATTAGGAATTATTCATAAACAAGGAAATTGGGTTCCGTACGGCGGAAAATTATTTGTACTCCTAATATGTATTCTTGATATATGTATTCCTATTGATTCCAATCAGCCATATTCACAAAAAATGTCAGCGTATCAATCGATGATCGATAGAGCCTTCGCATTACCCTTATCAAAAAATGACCGCGAAGCTGAAGTCCAAACTATAAAATCAATAGCCGCGAACAACGGTTTCAACCCCAATATAATAGATAATCTAATTCGACAGAAACTATCTAAAATAGCTATGAGCTAAATTTATCCCATCATAAAAACTGAAGAAAATAAAAAATTCATTTCTCTATCGTACTTTGGTAGCATAAATCAAAGAAAGGCCAATAGTTTTTCAAAATCAGATGTCAATATTGCCTTCAAAACACAAAACAAATTATCATCGGTATTATTTAACGCAAAGGACCCTACTCCAAACATACACAAATCAGGAGTTCATGAGTTACCTTGTTCTACGTGCAGTAATAAATATATAGGACAAACAGGACGTTCCTTCAAGACGAGGTTCAACGAACATAAAATGAGTTTCATGAAAAATAAACAATATTCTACTTTTGCCACTCATTGTCTAGAAAACGGCCATTCCTTTCGCACAATAGATAATCTTAAAATTTCACATGTAGAATCAAAAGGGAAGAAACTCGATTATCTAGAATCTGTTGAAATTTTCAAATTAGTTCACATTAATAATAATGTAGAAATAATGAATGACTGTACGGAGCTATGTAAATCGAAAATATTTGAGATATTTAAAAAGTAACATCTGTTTAAAACCTTTTTCAACGAACATAAAATGAATTTAATGAAAAGTAAACAAAAATTTAACTTTTGCCACTCATTCTTTAGAAAATAGTAATTCCTTTCGACAAAAGAAAATCTTAAGAAAATTTTACATGTAGATTCAAAAGAAAAGAAACCTGATTATTGAAATTTTCAAATTTTGGTAGTAAAACATGGTAATTTCTACAATTTGTTTTAATTATGATCAACTACCAAGTAGTAACGGCTGAAACAATTCAGTATCTGTTAGTTCTTTAAATAGTTTACATTTTTTCTGGATGTTCCCTATCATTACTTACAGATCTGGTGTATTTGATGTATGGAGTTTCTGTTTGAGTTACCCTTTTGATAATGTTCAATATCAAATTGCTTAAAAAAAATCACTGAATTCTAAATTTCAACTACGATGTTTAGAGAACAGAAATGCTTTTTAACTGAAACACATCCGCCATTTCTATCTTATTGAAAAAAAAAATTGGAGATTGTTGCCACCCTCAGGTGGTTTTGTCGTCAAAGAAATTCTTTCTCGCTAATACAGAACTTGAAAATTATTTTTGGATTTTTCAAAACTATTAGGTTCTTGAGTTTGGAAGGTTCAACTGTCTGTTTAACATCACCTTTTGACGGTAAGTTCAATATTACATTATTTCGTGAATAGTGAACCGATTTTGAAAATTATAATTGGGTTGTGCACAGAACATAAATAACTTTGAAACTAACTAACACTTGAGTCTCTTCCCTATTCAAAAATTCTTCGTTTCCGAGTTCTAGGGTGGTCAAATTTTCGTTGCGACACCTGTATATGTGACAGTTAATCAATAAAGAATCAAAATAAAACATCAGGTACTGACTGACTATAATCACCTAGAACCATCATCTTAGACAAGTTTGTGTTTGTTTCGATTGGATATTCAGAAGTAATAAATTCCATCACCAAAAAATTTCATCACATAAAATTTAAAGAGGTCTTTTTATTTTCTTCTCCAAAATGCACGCGAATGTGTGAAAACATAAATTATAGATATAAAAAACAAATATGAATTGAAAATTTCATTCGAAGACCTTAATTATAAGAATAAAAAACAAATATGGATTGAAAATTTTATTCGAAGACCTTTTTTTAATTACCACGGATAATAAGTTACTAAATATAATGGTGCAACATGGCCTGGCTGACCAGCATTTTTCTAATTACGCTGATGTCAAAAAATGGATCGATGCATGGATAGAAGCCAAAAAGCCGGCTTTTTTCGCGAAATATGGGACAAAGTAGTAGCTAGCGACGGAAAATACTTTAAACTTTGAATGAATGAACAATTTTTTACAATAAAGCTTCAATTTTTGATGAAAACCGCACGAACTTATTTATATTCCTAAAAAGAGGTCAAAGAAATTGTCCAAGCAAAAAATTGCACCAGGCAAAGTCTTTCTCGGATATCTTTAAATTTTTCATATTGAACAGAATTAATGCAAACTAGCAGTAAACCTCTTTGACGCCATATATATTACAAAATGTATCAAACGTTAAATAAAAGAGATAACAAAGTATTATTGTTTGAGACATTGAATGAATGCATAATGAAAATTCCAAATGAATGATATGTATACACACATCGTCAAAAGTCTTGGCGCCCCCTAGGTTTCTCAAGAAATAAACAATCTATGTTATGGAAACGAGATAAATATTTTCCACTATACGCCTTACTGTCCGTGGAAAATCCAAATGTTGCGCAATCTGGTGGTTCGACAAAGCTTCTTGAGGTAGGGCTACTATTCTTGCCCGGTCAAGCTGAGAAATTGGATGTCCCGGCATTTTTTACGAATATTACAAATCTTGTTATTCGCTGAAAACCGATTAACTTCGAATATACCTGTATTCTCCCGAACAAGAAATATTTCTTGCTGCTTTATTGTTTTCATTTAAGTGATAAGATAGTGAAGATTCCACACACAAAAAATTGTCACGTTACATTCAACAAGTTGAGACTTGATAGGGAAGGCCAAGACTTTTGATGATGTGTGTATATTAAACTATTTTCTCTTATTTACAGGTAGATTTTGGAGAGGTGTTCATACCTCCTAATCTAGAGGTTCCCAAGCCTAGAGTATTGCCAGAGTTTAAACGTCTGGCACATGGACTGAGATCAGACAATATTAGTATACTAGACGCAAAAACTTTTTACATACCCAATTTACACTACGACGGAGCAGGACCAGACGCATATTTTTGGGTGGGCAATGGATCAGAACCAACACCATATGGCATCAAGGTGAGCCTCAAGCAAATTATTGAAAAAAATCTTTCAGTCTCCGTCAGGATGGACTAACGGCCAGTTTCATAAACGAAATTAAAGCCTCTTTTTTCCCAAACAGTCTCCTTTAATGATAAAACGTGCTTCATAAGCAAATTTTAAGGTTAAAGGGAACTTAAAAGCGTCCTTAATCTTAAAGTGAGAAAATCGGCCCTTTACGGCAGGAAAAGGACCCTTTAACGAGAAGCTTGACACTGCGCAGGTGCTCGATAAACACGAAAACAGTGTACATAACCTTCCTCTGCCACATTTGCCCATTTTGTTTGATTTAAGTGTACTACGAAATATGTTGCACCAAATGTTGAATGCTGATTCGAGCTCTAGTTCTTCATCAAATCATGAAGAAATAATTGTGAGGAGACCAAAAATTTACAGAAGGAGAGCCATTTTCCACGTTAGATGATCTAGATTTCTTCGATCGTTTTCGCCTAACAAAACCAACTGTTTTATCTTTGCATTAAAAAATTGCAGATCAATTGCACTTCCCATCTAACGGGTAAACAAATTTCGATTTATTATTTTGTTGATATAAATTTCTGTATACCAAATCATTAAATTGAAAATTTTCAGAGGAAGCTGTATTGAACCGATGAATCAACTACTTTTGACATTGAGATTTTATGGAACTGGAAATATGCTGATATCAAACAGCCGGAGATTCCATGGGAATTTCTAAACCTTCTGTTTCCAGAATTATTCGAAGAGTTTCTATTGCAATCGCATCCTTGTGTCCACAATATACATTCTGTCAAGAAAGTACCGGGAATTATCGATTTAATTCTGGTGGGGCAATGAGGCAGGTCAAAATTTTTTTTCCTAGGTTGGTACCACTGTTACTATGCCAAGCTTGAGCGGGATCTGTCATTTAGTGTGTTTGCAACAGCTGATTAAGTCAGTCGATGTCAGAGTGCGTGCCGATTTTTACTATGGGTGATTACGTTGAGCAAAGAATTTGTTTAAAGTTTTGTATTGCAAATGAATTTTCGTGTGCCGATGCATTGAAAATGTTGCAAAAGGCCTTTGGTGATAATGCTCTATCGAAAGCTCGTGCATATCAGTGGTACAGAGCCTTCAAGGACGGTCGTGAAGTGGTCGCCCATCGACGGCTTCGATCGAAGATAACGTCGATAAAATTAAGGAAAGGGTGCTGGAAAACCGTCGTACCAGCTTGAGAGAGATAGCACATGATCTTAAGATATCCCACGAGTCCGCACGTACGATTTTGATTGACATAAAACAAAATTCGGCGCGAGAGCGCCATCCCGGAAAGCGCCTATAAAAAATGTTTCGATAATTGGAAGTGCCGTTGGCATAGATGTATTGGAGCAAATGGAGCCTATTTTGAAGGCGACCCAATAAATTTTGACGATTAAATGTAAAAATGTTGTTTTAATTGAAAATTCCCGGTACTTTCTTGACAGAGTAGTATAAAGATGTGTGTAGGTGATCATGAAATGCAAGCAGCTGACACGTTTTATGCAATTAGTAGTTTTCCACGTGTCATTTGTGCTATTGATTGCACATGAATTAAAATCACTTCTCCGGGTGGTGATGATACAGAGAACTTTCGATGTCGAAAACCTTATTTTGCCCTTAACGTTCAAACCGTGTGTGATTCAGACTTGAGAATCAGAATTATTGTAGCTTGATGACCTGGCTCAACACATGATCAAACCATCTTTAATAACAGTGTCTTGAAGAGACAATTTGAGAGTGGTAAATTTCTTACTTCGTGATAGTGGATATAGTTAGCAGACTTATCTTATGACAAAGTTACCGGAAGCTTTAACTGCAGCTGAAAATTTATATAAGCAGTCAATTATACGAACTAGAAATGTGGTGGAGAGAAAGTATGGAGTTTGGAAACGTCATTTTCCTATATTTTCTAAAGGAATGAGTGTTAAGTTAACGACCATATGGGCCATTATTGTTGCTACCGCTGTATTGCATAATATAGCTGTAGATATGAACGAAATATTTCCAAATGAGTGATTGCATGATGTGCAGGAGGAAGAGGACTTTCAAACAAATTCAACTATTGTTAATGCAGCTCGTCAAGTGAGAGAGTCTATTATTAATGAACATTTTGCTAATTTACAATCAATATTTGTGTAATAATTGAAAATAAATTTGCTTGTCACTTGTGAAACTATTCTTCATATTCAGTTTGTGTCTTCAACATGACAAGATTTAATATAATTTTTATAAAATTTTACAAGGTATGTATTTAAATAAGTTTCTATGTTTGTATTTCTGATTCATTGTTTTACTTTAGGTAACATCTGAAAAAGTTTCAAGTGAGAATAAAGAAATAATAATATTATGTGTTATTTAAATTTCTGTTTTTAATTCAAATTTTAGGAGATTTCATAATCTGCAGCAACGCTGATAGAATTCTAATACCGTTTTTCCCAGAAAGAGCATTCAAAATAAAAAAGATTTAATTATTATTATTTCATTTTCTCTTCATCTCCATAATTTGCAAATCTAATATTTTAAGCTTCGAATGCTCCTCTTCTTTTCTTCTATTCTCTTCCTTGATAGCCACTATCTGAGCTTCTACTGGAGCTTTTTTTTCATAATACATCTCTTTCCCTTCGGTAAGTGGGTTCGTGACAGTTGGGGTCAACTGTTTAGAAATTGGCTCCCTCAATTTCAATGGAGCCCCACCACTCGTCCCTTTAATATGACTGCCTTGAGCGGCTCACTCCTTTCTAGTTTTAGTTTTTATATTGTCATATTTGGATTTGAGCTGGTCCCCATTTCTCCAATGGATAACTGTTGCATTCAAAGCAGTTGCTATTCTCTGCCAGACTTTATCCTATAACATTAAAATTTTCTTTTTCAATCAATTCCAAGAGACGTAGTTCCTCCTCAGGTTTTAAAGTAAAACTTTTTTTCTCTTTTCTTCCATATTCATTCATATAACTCACGTTTACTGAAATATAGCTATTCGCACGTAATAATGATATAAATTCCAATATACTGTCTTCTGCACATAACCATGTTTATGCAAAGACTGATTTGTACTTCTTTTCTTTTTGTTTTTACAAGTTCCGACGCATAACTCTCAATTTTTACAGAATTTCACCAACTATATTCGTAAAATAACTAGTTCTCAGGATAGCCAACAGTCGGAAACGTAACCGGCGCATTAAAGGAAGCTTTAAGTAAAAGACGGTCCATGTGCGTTTATGAAACTGATGATCCCATTTAAAGGATCCTTTTTCATAAAGGGACTTTATAATAAAGGGGCATTTTGATGTTGTTTATGAAACTGGCCCTGAATTTTAAAATATTTGATTTCAAATGGAATTAGAAAATTGTTTCGAAGAAGTAACATTGATTTATCTATTATCTGAAAACAGGGTCTGTTCAAAATTATGTACGGTTTTTCTATACCTTTAAGAATACAAGCACTTTCGTTTTCGGCATGCACTAATTTGTGACTAATCCTCAGAATTCTGGTTTTGTCCGATAATGAAGATATTAGGTCCATATGGTAATTGAAAATCCTATACCTTATCGGTACGGAGTAATAAGTTTTCGAGGAACAATGCCTCTTATTTGGGTGTAGGATATAGTCTGAGACTTAATATATGTTTTGCAACCCTGTTAAAAAGGATTCGATCTCCAACCTTTCAACGTTTTTTTTCCTGGAAGTCGTTTATCTCCTAATTCCATGTTTACGTTATTATAGACTCCTAAATCGACAACCAACCAAATTCCACGATTTACCACCTTCTAAATTTAGAAAGGTATAAGTCAAATTTTTTAAATATAGCTCCACGCTATTGTATCTTCATTACTCATTTCACATTGGTTCGACTGATCGTTTACTACTTGTTTACAATAACAATGTGCATCTCCAGGAATTTAAATAAATGAATAATATTTAAACAAAAGTGATAATTATTTTGAATATTTCTATAGATTCTAGGTAACACCTAATAGTGGTACAGAGGTTTACAAGCGGAAAGTGATAAAAAACCGGGTTACAAAAGAGGGGCTTTCTAACAGATATCGGAATGTCGGCAATCGACAAAGAGGGTTGTTAAACAGATGGTACCCATTTAAATATCTCAAATAATTTTTGGGCTCCATAGAGTCATTCATTATTTTTATTATGAACGAATTTGAAAATTTCAATAATCAAGTTTCTTATCTTTTGAATCTACATGTAAAATTTTCTTAAGGTTTCCTTTTGTCGGAAGGAATAAATGTTTTCTGAAGAATGAGTGGCAAAAGTTGAATTTTTGTTAACTTTTCATTAAATTCTTCTTCTTTTCTAAACGAAATTCTACTTTTGCCATTCATTGACTAGAAAACGGACATTCTTTTCCCACAATAGATAATCTTAAAATTTTACATGTAGAATCAAGAGGTCAAGAGGGAAGAAACTCGATTATCTAGAATCTGTTGCAATTTTCAAATTAGTTCACAATAACAATAATGTAAAAATAATGAATGACTGTACGGAGCTATGTAAATCGAAAATATTTGAGATATTTAAGAAGTAACATCTGTTTAAAACGTTTTTCCACGAACATAAAACGAATTTAATGAAGAGTAAACAAAAATTCAACTTTTGCCACTCATTCTTTAGAAAACAGTAATTCCTTTTGACAAAAGAAAATCTTAAGAAAATTTTACATGTAGATTCAAAGGATAAGAAACTTAATTATTGAAATTTTCAAATTCGTTCACAATAAAAATAATGTAAAAAATAATGAATGACTGTACGGAGCTATGTAAATCCAAATATTTAAGATATACAACAAAATAATCTAAAAATAATGAATGACGGTACGGAGCTATGTAACCCCAAAAATTATTTGAGATATTTAAATGGGTACCATCTGTTTAACAACCTTCTTTGTCGATGGCCGACGTTCCGATATCTGTTAGAAGGCCTCTCTTTTTTATCCTGCTTTTTTATCACGTTCCGCTTGTAAACCTCTGTACCAGTATTAGGTGTTACCTAGAATCTATCGAAATATTAAAAATATTTATCATTTTTGTTTAAATACCTCTGTATCACTGTTAGGTCTTCAGTTGTCTGATGATGGGATAGTTCATTTCCCGAAACTCCAGTCACAAGAAAATGTGTAATATATATTTTTATTAGTAGTAAAACATAGTAATTTCTACAATTTGTTTTAACAGCATTTGTGATCAAAATAACTGGTCACAAAAAATTAGGATTAATTCACAAAACTGATCCAAACATCCCATGGTAGTCCGAAACTAAGAAAAATTCACACAGTCTTCAAATAAGTACAAAAAGTAACTAAACTTAAAATTGAAAGGGTCCTTTTATTACATTTAAGACATCTGTGTATTTTTATGGCGCATGGAAATAACAGCATCCAATATAGAGGTGTTCCCAAAGGATATTTGGGAATTTGTTAAATTCTCCTTTTTTTCAATGGCCTTTTTGATTGAAAGAATCTCCAAATAGTCCATCAATTTACCTTCTTTTAACATTATATAGTAAAGTGACATCTTTCCCATTAAAAAAATGATTATTTTCTATACAATGTTCTGCAAAATCGGTTGATTTCTGATTTTTCAAGTAGACATCCTATGTTCTTTGCTTCTATGTTGTAAACATCGGCCTGTCTGTCTTACATATATAGGACAGACAGGTCTTTCGTCTCTGAGCTACGTTGTTATTTCTCTGAGTTCATTTTATAATCGAATTGAATTGGATTTGCTTTCCTAGTGAGGCTGACAACATGACACTTATTAGATATTCAAAGACATTTTATTTTGTTTAAACCAACGCTCGACTTTATTTAAATAAATCTGTAAAAGATTACAATGATGTAAACTTGAAATTGTTCTAAATAAATTGAAATCGTTCACAAAGAACAATGTAATGGAATACTCTACGCAGGCAGGAAGATCATTAATGAATATCAAGAAAAGCAAAGGACCCAAGATACTTCCCTCAGGCACTCCTGACGTCTTAACATTTACATGTGAAAATGCATCACCAATGTTTACTACCTGTTAAATTATATTTAACTCAGTCTTAGATCGCTGTATCATTTAAATCAATTGTTTTAAAGGTGCCAAACGAGATGGGTTCTCTTGATGTACTCAGAGGGTATCAGGGGGAGGATATTGAAATTCAGTTACCTGGATCCTTAACAGTTTACGATGTGGACTGGTTAGCAGTTTGGTGTGTGCGGTATAGGCACAACTTTGGACATGTCATGATACCCAAGGATTTGGATGTACCACCTGCTTTAGGACAAACAAAAATAACGGTAAGCGCATATTAATACGTTTAATTTTCATCTCTGACCTAAGAATTTTTTTCGGTCTAAAGTTTCTCTGTTTGATTTCTATACAATCAGAATAAAAAAAAACGAAAATCATTATTTTCTGATGAATGGCATCATTATTTGCAAAAAAAAAATCAAGGTACATCATTATATCTACATTCCTGTGCGCGTTTTACCAGTAATTTCGTTTAGGTTTCGAGATTTTAGAGAAATAATATTTCTAATTGTCACATTTTCGGATTCCTTCTCTGAATTTTGATATTAAAAAATTTGGTCTTTCAATTTGAACTAGAGGTAGTAACCTTACAAATTTCATGTCTTTAGTTTCTAAAGAAAATTAGAGGGTGGGCAGAATTGAATTTGAATTCAACACTTGTGGATGTTATATACCAGGTGTAGAAGTATGGAATTGGAAGTTTTTATAAAAATTACACGTCTCTGGTGTGAAAATGATTAAATTATTTCATTCGAAATTATCAAGATTCAACATTTCAACTAACTTATAACTAAAAATATTCATTGTTTTTTCACTTATAGCCGATCAAAAATACAAACTTTAAATGACCAACCCCTCCACATAAAACGAACCCGCCACAAAAATACAATGTATTTTTCATGATTAAGGAAATACAGAGCAAACTTTAGACTATCAAATTTATATAGAGTGTGACCGAAAAATTGAATGATTTTTTTTCATTTTTCTCCATTCTACAGGGAAAACTTGAAAAGAGTAAGTTACTGAAAGGTCTGAAGTCAAACAGTACATTCTCTTAATCTATTTTTGTTTTATTTTTAAAATCTTGAATAGGTCAATTCGATATCAATAAAGAAATAAATATCAGAAAATGAATGTAGTTTTTATGTTTACTGATTTTCTGTCAATTAATGTTATATAGAGTGTTCTTAAAGATGACTCTTTTTTCGAAAAGTTGAAGAGCATTAGAATAAAGCACTACACGGAAAATTTCTTTCATAAATAACGAAAAAGAATTAACTCATGAAACCGATTCTATCACTGATCTAGAAGAACAAGACATCCATTATTCTTGAAGTACAGGAACAAATTGAAAATATTTATTTCGTGGATAATCTTGTTTTGGCATTTCTAATATGCAATCTAAAATTACAGCCAAGTATCGGGTGTTTTGTTTAGAGTGTTAGAACTTTAAATTGAAATAAAACACATTTAAATTAAGATTGAAGCCCATTTTTTTTATTTGAAAGATAATTTTATAACTTTTATGTTTAAAAAATAATTTCCAGCGTATGTCCACCACGACTAGCTCTGAGAATTCGACTAGACCAATTTTAAGCCACATTTTCGAGTAATTCAGGCCTTATTTCATCAATAACACGATTTATGTTGGCTTTCAAAGCGTCCATTGTTTCTGGTTTATCAGCATAAACCAATGACTTGACATAACCTCAAAGAAAATAATCGAGTGAAGTTATGTCGCATGATCTTGGAGGCCAATTAATTGGACGTATCTCGGAATAATGTTATCGCCAAATCTTTCTTTCAATAAATCAATTGTTACGGTAGCAGCATGAGGTGTAGCACCATCTTGTTGGAACCAAAACACTTCTGGGGTCGATACCATTCAAATTTTTAAACAATTAATAATAAAACCTGCAGAACTTCTTAAGGATTGTTTTCACTCCATATACGGCAATTTTGCTTGTTTACATAGCCGTTCAACCAGAAATAAGCTTCATTCCTAAACACGATAAAAAAAAGGATCAACTTCAAGCTTCATCAGCAAACAAACGAAGCTCATTATGGCCAAGTGGCTTTAGTTCTTGAACCATTTGGATCCTGTATGGGTGTAGACCAAGCTCTTTACTCAAAATTTTCTATGTGGTGGGTGCACAGAGTCCAACTTGTTGTGAACGTCGACGAATAGAAAAATCTAGATCATCATTAACACTGTGACTTACAGCAGCCATATTTTCTTCTGTACGTACAGTTCTTGGTCTTGTTGTTGTTGCATCGAGCGGAGAAAATGTCCGAAATCTATCGATAGTTCGACGAATAAGCTGCTCTGATGGACGATTATGTAAACCATAAATTTCACGAAGTACTCTATAAGTTTGGCGAATAGAACACTGATTGTGAAAATAAATTCCAACAATTTGTAAACTTTGCTGCGGCGTGAGTCTTTCCATGATAATTTTTCAATGCTTATTGAACAAAAATGTCGAAACAACATGGCTTCTATCTTCTGTCAAATCACAGTTATGCCTATCGAAAGTTCTATCACTCTAAAAAAAACACCCGATATTTTGGACATTTCATAAATTTTGTATAGAAAATTTTTGTGAAATCTTTCACCTGTACGTACTGTTAACAAATAGTGACCTAATTTTGTTTAGAAGTAGAAAATTAATCTATACGAGAAAGTATAAGGACTTTGACAATATAGTCAAACAAAATTTAGATACTTTTATAATGAAATTTTTTAAAGTTATTTCACAGCAGCTCTGGTGCAAAAAATTAATTTCAGTTTTAATTGATTTATATGAACTATATGAAAAATCTAGTATGTATCTATTTGTTTTATATTGAAATTTACTACTCTGTCAAGAAAGTACCGGGAATTTTCAATTAAAACAACATTTTTACATTTAATTGTCAAAATTTATTGGGTCGCCTTCAAAATAGGCTCCATTTGCTCCAATACGTCTATGCCAACGGCACTTCCAATTATCGAAACATTTTTTATAGGCGCTTTCCGGGATGGACTTTAGCTCTCGCGCCGAATTTTGTTTTATGGCTTCAATCGACTCAAAACGGGTGCCACGAAGGGGCAATTTTAGTTTTGGGAAGAGGAAAAAGTCGCAGGGAGCCAAATCCGGCGAATACGGTGGTTGCTGAAGCACGTTTGTTGAGTTTTTGGCGAGAAAGTCAGTCACAATCGTAGCTCGGTGAGAAGGCGCGTTATCGTCATGCAAAATCCATGAGTTGTTCGCCCACAAATTTGGCCGCTTCTTACGGATACGCTCACGCAAACGTTTCATAACGCCTAGGTAATACTCCTTGTTTACCGTCTGACCCTCTGGAACGAATTCGTAGTGCACCACGCCACGGATATCGAAGAAAACAATGAGCATCACCTTCATTTTCGAGCGGCTTTGGCGTGGTTTTTTCGGTTTCGGCTCATTTTTTGCCACCCATTCCTATGATTGCTGGCTTGTTTGCATATCGTACTCGTAGACCCAGGTCTCATCACCAGTTATAATGCGTTCCATGAATGTAGAATCGGAATTACAGCGATCCAGCATGTCGTTTTTGAAGAAAATTCAGGTCTTTCGGTACGAGTCGTGCGACCACCTTTCTCATGCCCAAAATATCAATCAAAATCGTTCGTGCGGACTCGTGGGATATCTTAAGATCATGTGCTATCTCTCTCAAGCTGGTACGACGGTTTTCCAGCACCCTTTCCTTAATTTTATCGACGTTATCTTCGATCGAAGCCTTCGATGGGCGACCACTTCACAACCGTCCTTGAAGGCTCTGTATCACTGATATGCACGAGTTTTCGATAGAGCATTATCACCAAAGGCCTTTTGCAACATTTTCAATGCATCGGCACACGAAAATTCATTTGCAACACAAAACTTTAAACAAATTCTTTGCTCAACGTAATCACCCATAGTAAAAATCGGCAGGCACTTTGACATCGACTGACTTAATCAGCTGTTGCAAACACACTAGTTGACAGATCCCGCTCAAGCTTGGCATAGTAATTAAGGACCGTGGTACCAACCTAGGAAAAAAAAATTTTACCTGCCTCATTGCCCCGCCAGATTTAAATCGATAATTCCCGGTACTTTCTTGACAGAATGTAAGATATACGCACTAGTTTTCAACATTTCAGTAAATACTGAATATGGGAATAGAGTGCAAAATCTTTTTCGAAGACAAAAATACAATGGAAAATTATCACAAGCAACTGAGAATAATTTAATGCAAAAAAATTTTAATCTTATCTATATTCGTTTTTCTCTGTTTTTTATTTTTCCATAAGAGTGTTCGAAATAATTGATAACAATAATTTAAGGATAAAACTGTGCAACATGCTCATTATATGCTCTCTAGTGTTATTTTCTCTATTGAAATATCACGTAAGTTTTTTTTATAAAGATGTTCTACCCTTCTTTACAGGAATCTATCTCACATAAGTACATTGTGTAAAATATAAATTTTTTTGGTTTTTTTAAAGAAATATCGCATTTCCTTCATAACCTCTTCTGTGTTTTTGCAGCCACCGTGGTGGTATAATCCTGTAAGTATTGTCGAGAACTGATTCTAAAAATATTTAGACCTTTCTATTCAAATTTGTGTAGTAATATTTTCGTATTTATTTCCATATAATATATCTTTTCGATAACAAACTTCAAACAAGAGAACTAGAGAAGTTTGAGGTAGGTAAAATGTGAAGTATTAGAGCATAATAGGTGTTAATGACTCTCAATCTCCAGTTAAACTTATAAATGTTAAACTCTTCACACAGCCAGCTATAGGAGCAAATCTGAATGTTATTACGAATGAAACTAATTCAAATGAATTTCAGCATGAAAAGTGATCTTTGACGTCACCATGCTGCAATTTTCATTCAATTTCCACCATTTTTGTAGTGAATTTTAACAATTTCATTGTTGAAGCGTATATCGTTCCATTTTTACTAATGGACTAGTTTTTACTTGTCAAATGTCAAAAGATGATAGCTTCAAAAATGACAGCTGTCCAGATAACGGGCTATTCAAAATGAAACTTCTTATTGGAAAATCCTTCATTATATTGTTTAATTATTATCCCCATAGTTTATATTTTGGATCAAAATTAAAATTTTTCATTCCAAAAATACTCCATTTTTCTCTCAATTTAAAATGATACATCTTGTTGGAAGATACTTAACGTTTCATCCTTTTGGAGATCTTGAATAAGTTGATATCATTTAAAGGGTCTTTCATTAACAGCGGCCCAGTTTCTTTTGTAACTAGAACACGTTATTTATTTGAAAATTCTTGAAATTTTCATTTCATTATAAATTCCAATGAATACCATTAGTTATAAAACAAAACATCATTTAAATGCCCACTACGGAAATGCTGGTGGGAATGAAGTCGTTGAACTCAATTTCCCATGACTTTCTCGCACAAATCAGGTCGTATGCTAGCAATTGCTCGTTCAATATTGATCTGTTAATCGTCTTAATGTGCTGGGTGATTGCTGTAAACCAACGACTTAATGTAACCCAAAAAAAAAATAAGTCCAATGGAGTTAAATCGCAGGAACGAGGCAGATAATTTATTGGTCCATTTCTTGAAATCGTTTAATCAGCGAATTTCGTTTTCAATAAAGTCATAGACCACGCTTGAAATGATCTGTTGGTTTGAGTTCTTGGGTTAAAACAATTTTATATGGATGTAAACCAAGGTCTTTTCTTGAAATTCGCCACAAAGACGTCTGGGAGAGTTCTTGTGAACGTTGAGAACTCGATAAATTTTGGTCTTCACTAACACTTCCACTTACGGCAGCAATATTCTCTTCACTTCTTGCATTTCTTTTTCTCACTGGCACTGTAACTTCATGAAGTGTAAAATTTGGTTCAAACTTCTTCACTAAGCGTTCAACTGTTCTCTTATCCGAACGATTATAGCGACCAAATATTGGAGCTAAAGCATTTAAAGTTAGAGTAACAGATCGCGATTTTGGATTTTGGATTTTGCGAATTTGGATTATTTGTAAACGTTGTTGGAGTGTGTACCTTTCCATGATTAAATGGCAGACATTGATAAATACAACTGTTAATGTCACAAATAAACAATGGCTGACATGCGTGAGTAATGTTAATTTAAAAATTGGGCGTTCCCTTTAGATCTAAGAGTATTAATGAAAATGAATTTACCACTAAAATGTGTTTTTAGTTGAAATGATCTCAATTGAGATTTATGTAATATTAGACTGTTTACATAGAGCCAATATTGATCTTCGATTTTTTTCCCAATGCAAAGACTAGCACCAGCCCTAAACCTACCGGGGCAACGAACTGCAGAGAATTTTTAGACAAGAGGTTGCAAGTGAAATGGGAGATGATGGGTGATTCGATCGAGATAACACTTTCGGCCAAAATGAGGGAAGATCAATATGTAGCATTCGGATTATCAGGCGCTGAAGGAAGAGCCCAAATGGTGAGTTACTGATTTTTATATTTTTCATATCAATCTTAGTTCAAAGAGGATATAATGCATAAGAGAGTGATTAGTCGAAAAATTCATTATCGATACAAATATAAACAAATATCTTTGTATCTGATTATCAGAAGTAGAAATAGGTTCAAGTGATTTTAATAACAGATGTCGCTAGTATTTTATTATTATTATAACGTCGAACAACGTTTAGATACCTCATCATCAACTATCAAGCGGAATATTCGTGACGATGTTGTGCGTTTGGTGGGACCAGCATAGTGTATTATGAGCAGCTACAATCGATCCAAAGGATCACAGGGGAGGTCTACTGACGACAATTGCTGCGTTTGAGTTGGGAATTGCGAGAAAAACGACCGCAATACGTCGACACTGTCGAAATTTTAAGATCAAGGATCTTACCTTGGTTTGACTAAGATAATTTCCTTACTTTAGAGGATACTTTTTAATATCCGGTTTAGTAAGTTAATAAGGAATAAGGAAAAAATAGTAACGAGGTTGTAATAAAATCTATTCACCAGTATAAAAGATCGATCATCTTTGGTTAATATATGATAAATATCTAATATAGTCCGTCTAGAAAGTATTCGGAATTTATTATTTTTCATAATTTTAATATACTTCTTTTTTGTAACATTCTAAGACAAAAGTAATGTATAAAATAGGTTGTGCAGATAGTCGGCTATTGGCGAAGTTGCATGACAACACTATTTGTCAAATATTGTTGATTGTCAACAGACATACAATTCATGAAATAATGACGCAACTAAAAAAAACAGGTAGAATATTGGTATAAAAATGGTTTTCGAAACGTTAAAAAATTAGTGCAATTGACTGAACTGGGAAAAAGTGCTGTATATGAGACAATAAAGAGGATAAAAATGGCATTGATTTGAGGCATAGATCGGTTTCAGGAAGACCGCGTAAGATTGAAGGAAACAATTTCAACCCTTTATTGGCCTTAGAACGACATAATCCACGCCTGGGCTTTCGCAAATTGGCTAACAGATTTGGAGATCAACTAAATAGAAAAGTATGTCCAGAAACCGTCCGTATGTCACTGAAAAGACAAGGCTACATATCAAGGAAACCAAAAAAAAAAATCCATATGATAAAACCATTACAAAAGGGAAGAAGGAAAGGGTTTTGTCAACGTTCTCAAGAAGATAATTTTAATAATGTCCTTACATTTGATGAAAGTTGTTTCCAACTTGTTGGAAATCACTTAAATATCCTATCAAAACAACCTGTTACCGTTCAAATTTCCCACCAAAGGAATGGTTGGCCGAGCAATATATCAGCGTGGTGCTTCGCCTCTCTGTATAGTTGATGGTACCATGAATAGTGTAATTGTATTAAGCTCTCAGGGATTAGTGGATGTTGCGAGGGAGCTTCCACCTAGTTGGGGAGACAGCGTTTCGTTTCCGAGCCTGCGCATCTGAAACTCATCAAAGAGGCGTGATGCGCAGGCTCTGCCTGTGACGCCGGTTACCATGCGTTCCGCTTGGAACGGTGATCGTTAAACGCTGTGCCTTGCCCTACTTGAACTCGGCTGGGACGGTTAGTCACGAATCTTTAGACTGGTCGGGACCTCTATTGGTACGCTGGTCAAGCTGCGACAGAGCAAGGCAGGTTTCTGGACGAGGAGCGAAGAAGTTGTTCGCTAGACACTCCACCTCCAGTGAGCGTCGATAAAGGTCACGGAATATGGCGTTGGGATAAGGCAAGGAGATAGTCCGCCGCTGTTCTGGTCACGGTGCCATCTGCAGCGGGGATCTGCGGAACGAAAGGAAAGGGCCATCTCGAAATGATGGATAGGGGGCACTTAGGGCCACGTAATGAATGGTTTGGTTCGCTCTTGAAGCAAACCCCCCCAATCACGTTGGGGTCATCAAACTGTGGGTGGTGTTATGAAAGAAATGAACTACTTACTTATCTTTCAATCACCCAACAATACATTTTATTATAAATACAAAAGATACGAAATAACAAGGACATGAGCACATGCAACACTACAATATTAAATAAGTGACAATAACACTCTGTAACACAATCTATATCAGGACTTAAATAACAGGTATAAAAATGTACTGCAAGAGCAGCTCTCTATAGCTTGAATTGTATCAGTCCTTACTTGGTGAAAATCCATATTAAATTATATTTAAATAAGGTTATTCTGAATTTCACAAATTTTTATTGTTATGTTCACAACAATTGTTTCGCTATCACAGTAGCATCATCAGGCAAGTTCACATTTTGAATAACTAAGCTTGTTTCCGAAATCCGTTGCTATTTATATTACAGTAAGTACAATAAATTTTTATTGAGCACTAAAACCCAAAAAAGGGTCTCTGCAAATTCCAGCTTATCTAAATATATTTTACAGAGGTGAGACATTTAAATCTATTTGTTCGTTAAGTAATATTCCAATTTCATTATATTTATTTATCTCTAGGGATTCTGACAGATTTAAGGCAAAACTTTTGCTTTCTATATGTAGAGTTTCAAAGTTGTGATTGAAAGTAAGTCCTGTTTCTAACAAATTGTTGGAATATGTAGAATTACTTTTATTATTGAGGACACTCTTCAAATATTCACAAATTTTATGACGGAAAGTTCTTCCAGTCTGTCCTATGTGAACTTTAGGGCAATCACCGCAGGTTAACTTATGAACCCCCGATTTATCATCTTTATGTGTACAGTCTGTATTATTTTTAATAAATTTACTCAAGTTTGAATTCGTTTTAAATGAAGTCCTCAAATTATATTTATTTACTTATTTTTTATTTTTATTTGCAAAATACCACAAAAATAAATATAATTTGAGGACTTCATTTGAAACGAATTCAAACTTGAGTAAATTTATTAAAAATAATAAAGACTGTACACATAAAGATGTTAAATCGGGGGTTTATAAGTTAACGTGCGGTGATTGCCCTAAAGTTTGCATAGAACAGACTGGAAGAACTTTCCGTCATACAATTTGTGAACATTTGAAGATTTTTCTCAATAATTAAAGTATTTCTACATATTCCAACCATTTGTTAAAAACAGGACATACTTTCTACCATAACTTTGAAATTCTACATATAGAAAGCAAAAGTTATGCCTTAAATCTGTTATAATCCCTAGAGATAAATAAACATAATAAAATTGGAATATTATTTAACGAACAAATAGATTTAAATAACTCACCTCTGTTAAATATATTCAGATAAGCTGGAATTTGCAGAGACCCTTTTTTGGGTTTTAGTGCTCAATAAAAATTTATTGTTCTTACTGTAATATAAATAGCAACGGATTTCGGAAATAAGCTCAGTTATTCAAAATGTGAACTTGCCTGATGATGCTACTGTGATAGCGAAACAATTGTTGTGAACATAACAATAAAAATTTGTGAAAATCAGAATAACCTTATTTAAATATTATTCTTTCCAGGTTTTAGCTCCTTACGGGAGTTTGAGTTCGGTTGTTTGTATTTAGTGCTGTCATCTGTTGGTCCATATTTCGCTTGTGTTTTTACCCCGGGTATCTCTTTAAATGATTCCTACCCTATGCTGCACATTCAGTGGACGCCATCTTTTGGCGGAATCGGATACCGTTTGGGCTGCCACCACAGTATATTGTGGAATTCTAAACGATTTTCTTCTTAAAACAAGGCATGCTTTATATCCAAAGGGGTGTCGTTTTCAGCAGGATAATGCAAGATGCCATATTTGGGCCTATACTCAGGCTTGAATTCAAGAACACCAAGTGAAAACCATTTCATGGCCAGCAGCTTCACCAGATCTTAGTCCCATTGAAAATATATGGGGACTAATGAAGATTGAAATTGAACGAGCTCATCACGAAATAAAGATATTTAATTCAGTCTAATAAAATAGAAAGGCTTTTTACTTGATAGAAGAAATATAACAAAATTTGAATATCAAAACAAATTGAAATATGTTTATCTTCTACAATTTTAATTTCCAAAAGAATTTTTTTATTCAGAAAACTTTTAGAATTAAATTAATGTCTAAAACAAGCACCGCTTACATTTAATAGACGTATATAATCAAAACTCAATATACAATATTTTGTTGGGTTATTTATTTCATTTGACATTGTATATTGAGTTTTGATTATATACGTCTATTAAATGTAAGCGGTGCTTGTTTTAGACATTAATTTAATTCTAAAAGTTTTTTGAATAAAAAAATTCTTTTGGAAATTAAAATTGTAGAAGATAAACATATTTCAATTTGTTTTGATATTCAAATTTTGTTAATTCAGTCTTAAAAATATATACTAAATTATCACAATCGAGCTTTGTTTTGCCCGGATACTTTATAAACGGACTATACTACAAATCTTTTCTTTCACATAAATATTAATATAGTAATAATGTCCTTGATCTTGAAATTTCGAGGAAGAATGATTTGTATGACTTCGCAAACCCACGTATATTACTATATCACAGTAGGATCCAAAGATTGGTTAACGGATATATGAATCGCGATAACTTTTTTAATGAATAAAATATCAAAGGCAAATTGCATCCAATAACGGCAATAGTTCAATTCTGATTTTAACCAAAAAACAAAAGAAAATTGCATTGAATCTAGTTTACCCTGTTACAAAAGATTTTACTAAAAAATTCATTTCTATTCCTTACGTAAATAGAATATTAGATAATATTGCCAAGTATTTTGAAATAGAATTTTACCCAAATGTAGCTTTTAAAACGGTTAACAATTTGGGAATTCATTTAAAAAATAACAAAGAAAAAACAAATAAAGACAATAAATCTTAATTTTATGAGTTGACTTGCAATAATTGAAGTATGGTGTTCATTGGTCAAACAGGTTGATACTTTAAGAAAATAATTCATGAACACCTGAGTTACACCACAGACGTTTCGCATTCATCATATGATAATCATTTGAAAAAATTCGGACATAATTCCAACAATAACTATGAAATTATCCAGAATGAAATTTAAAGTTGAATAGTTTGGAAAATGGGTTGAAACCCGAAACAAATATGTCAACAACATGAATTAAATTTTCGTAAAATTTGAGCCAAGTTCATCATGAATTGCTAAAATAACCGACAACTTTTAAATTGGATCTCATAGAAATCAGTGTTGCCAATTCACCGTCTCCCGTATCTAAAAAAAACACCTTTTACTACCACGTTAGGACGAATAGATGTTAAATTAGGATAATCCACAAAATAAATTTATGAATGTTTTTTAACTCAGATCGGAGGTGATGTAACGGTGGCATTTTATGACACGGACAGTAGAACATTCAAGGCGATCGACTACTACATGACACACACTGCACAATGCGATGGTAAATCTGGAGTGTGTCCTGATGAGAGGATAGGGGGAAGAAACGATGTCCACCTGGTTTCTGGAAGAAGAGATAATGACGTTACTACCATCAAGTATAGGAGGCTGTTACAGACAAACGAGGCTGTGAATGATAAGTAAGTATAATCTTTTTGTCAGCAGGTTATGACCAATGAAATATTTGAGTAGTGTTTTCCTCGCTTGTATCGGGTGTTTTTTTAGAGTGATAGAACTTTAAATTGAAATAAAATACATTTAAATTAAGATTGGAGCAAATTTTTTTTTTCAAAGATAATTTTATGACATTTATATCTCAAAAATAATTTCCGGCATATGTCCACCACGACGTGCTCTGAGGAACTGCGATCGACTAGAACAATTTTTCGAGTAATTCAGGCCTTTTTCATCAATAACACGAGTTATGTTGGCTTCCACAGCGTCTATTGTTTCTGGTTTATCAGCATAAACCAATGACTTGACATAACCCCAAAGAAAATGATCCAGTGGAGTTATGTCGCATGATCTTGGAGGCCAATTATTTGGACCATTCCTCGAAATAATGTTATCACCAAATCTTTCTTTCAATAAATCAATTGTTACGGTAGCAACATGAGGTGTAGCGCCATCTTGTTTTGAACCAAAACACTTCTGGGTCGATACCATCCAAATTTTGTTACAAATAATCATTGATCATCGATCTGTAACGAGCACCAGTCACTGTAACATTAGCTCCAGCATCGTTTTGAAAGAAATATGGACTGTTAATGCCTCCAGCGTGTAAAGCACACCATACAGTGCATTTTTCAGGATGCAATGGAACCTGCAGAACTTCTTGAGGATTATTTTGACTCCAATTTTGCTTATTTACATAGCGTTCAACCAGAAATGAGCTTCATCACTAGACACAGTTTTACGATAAAAAGTGGATCAACTTCAAGCTGTTCTAAGACCCAATCAGTAAACAAACGATGCTTATTATGGTCAAGTGGCTCTAGTTCTTGAACCAGTTGGATCTTGTATAGGTGTAGACCAAGATCTTTACGTAAAATTTTTCATGTGGTGGATGCACAGAGTCCAACTTATGAACGTCGACGGATAGACAAATCTGGATCATCATTAATGCTATGACTTACAGCAGCGATATTTTCTTCTGTATGTAGAATTCTGTGTCTTGTTGTTGTTGTTTTTGCATCGATTAGAGGAAATGTTGTCCGAAATCTATGGATAGTACGACGAATAAGCTGCTCTAATGGACGATTATGTAAAGCATAAATTTCACGATCTGCTCTATAAGTTTGGCGAATAGAACACTGATTTTGAAAATAAATTTGTAAACGTTGTTGCGGCGTGAGTCTTTCCATGATAATTTGTTAATGCTTACTGAAGAGAAATGTCAAAACAACATGGCTTCTACCTTCTGTCAAATCACAGTTATCCCTATCGAAAGTTCCATCACTCTGAAAAAACATCCGATAGAAAACAGCGTGATATCGTTTCGCTCAAATGCCGGCCGGTCGTCCTTCCGTGAACTGATTTGAACGGGAAGAGCTAGAGACTTGAAACTTTCAAAAAAAGTTTTGTAGACGGATCAGCGTTGAGCGCTACCTTAAATACTATAACTTTCGAACGGAAAGTGATAGAGTCTTGAAGATTTTGGGGTTGGCATAAGGATCATATGATTGGAAGATTCAACACAATTTTGTGAGCGTAGCTGCTTTGAGCGCTGAAGAAATCATAACAACAATCCCACCATTGAGTTTAAATTTATCATTGAGATATTGAATAATGACATAAAAGCCAATGTAAAATTTTCGGGAGGATCATTAATCAAAAGATTAAGCAGAAATGTGAATAGTGCACGTTTAGGGCTACCAAAGCAATAACAACAGTTGTACGAGTGAGTTGAAATTCGGATCTAAAATAACGACAAGAAGACTGTATCGTACGAGTTGGTTTACCACAGTATTTTGCCTTATTATTTCATTATTTGGAAACAACAAAAAATTTCAAAATCAATTAATCGCATTGATTAATAAGGAAAGGTTCAGTATTTGATGTAGTGTAGCGAAGAATTTAACTTCAAGAGCACTTGTATGTAGTTAATAATAATAATAATAAATCGACGCGACGCGCTTGATTACCGGAATGATAATAATTTTACACCCTGAATATTAGAGGTGACCCAATGCATCCGTTCAAACGAAAAAAAGGAAATCAACCAATTTGATTGGAAAGACTGTTTCTGAATGTACCGAATGAATGAAATAAAGCTTCTCATTGGTTATAGAAAAATTATGAGATCAATGCTAGTCAATAAGGATAGAATGAAACAGTTTACGAAACAGTTTGCGAAATAAAGCACAGCTAAAAATCTGCTATAAAGAAATATCAACATGAAAAGACTTATGTATCGATAAGAAAATAATGAATTTTGTTGCGTAGACAGGGCTCTCTCTAATGCGACGGAACAAAGACTAATGCAAAATTTGTGAGAATTGTGGGTAATCAATTCTCAAGACTTCCAAAAGGGACATTTGAGATCTTTAGATATAGGTAGTAAGAAACCAATTCTAACAAATCCCACATTGAATGTGTTGGTTAAACATAAGTCTCCACTCTGTACTCGTAGAATGCGGTGGGTTCGAGCCTAGGTGCAGAGTAAAAATTCTTTTAAATTTTCCAAGAATTAATTCGCAGATTTGAAATTTTCGGAGAAAATGTACTGATGAACAAGCATGCAAGAGCTTCTGACTTGGTCAGTGGTTTTCGACATTTTTTAATCTTCACCAAGTATAACTCAAAATTAATAACTTTTATGAATATAAATTGATTAGTATTGTATTCGATAAGAAGTGTTTGTTAGATATGAAAGACACAAACTATCACAACTGAGATATTGCTTTTCAAACTTATAGAATCTTGTAGAATTATCTTGTAGAAAATAAGTGGTGACATGTGAGCGTGGCTTTTTCAACTGGTAGCTACTCAGCAGTCTCCACAATCTGCCCAGGAAGCAGATAGTGTGATAAGGATACGCCTTATCCTCGCGCATTATCGAGAACGACTCCGAAGAGTTGAACCCACCAAGCTTTCATTTTTGGCTTCAATCCGAAAACCTACACCGTAACTGGTAGCAGCGAAGAACTATCCAACCTCTGCTGGCTCTGCATGGTCAGTACCCAAGTTGTTTGGGACACAGCTCACACGCGGAAGAGGATTCTTATCCACCCACTCGAACGTAGTCCCATAAACAACAATAGTCTCAAGAATTGATGCCTCAATTGAGCCTTGTACGAGCGCCGTCTATCCGGCCTGTACATTAAGACCCACGAACCCTCGTTAAGACTTTCAATTGATGCTGGCTGCAAGCACCAACGGTCTAAGCCGTATAGTCGAGATCCACAAATCCCAAAAATCTCTCGAAATCGATCCTGGTTCAGTACAAGTCCCGCTTAACCCTGAAGCATTTCTCAAGATATCCTGAACATGAGTTTCTGCGAACAGATAGATGGAATACACTTCTAGTCCTGCATGCGGACTTTCAACCACTGCCCCCTCGAATCTAACACCAATTGGTTGGTCAGGTTGTACGAATACTTCCCGAGTGCCTCCACCCTTCCGAGGTTACGCAGTATGCAACATAACACACTCGGCCATTGGACAGAAAAATCCGGAGATTTACAGCAATAGGATAGAGATACGTTAGCCCAGTGCTGCGACAGACACTCTTGTCTAGGATCTTAGTCAAGACAAGCGCCCCCATCAAGTCAAGCTACAATGTCATGGAAGACGGATAAGTGGTTACAATGTTCTGTTTTCCTACCGACCAGCAGCAACTAAACTAAACAACGAACTCTCAAAAAAAAAATTAAACTAATCAAGTTTGTCCATCTTCGCTGAGAGACAGAAACGTACTGATTATCAGAAAACCACTTTGTTCTTTCAGAAATAAATTTCGTTAGAACTTGCATACAGTAACCTTAGGCTTATACGAATTTCATTGGCAAACCTCAGAAATACAGTCTCGATGAAGTTTCGAAAGTACTGCATTCTAACTATGCAAATTAGGGATAATTAAATTTCTTTCATCCAAACATTCAATTTGAGTTTTGTACTCTTGCTAGCACTTCTAACTCAACTGTAAACTATAATGACGAACTTAGGTTTGGCATCGTTAATCATTTTAAAGTTTCTATACAGTTCCTGAGGCTTAGACATGTTAACGAGATCAAATGTGAGGGAAGTTGTATTATTTTGACGTCTTGTGATATATGCATCAATTTAAACTTCCCTTCTAAGAAGTTCCCATCACAATCCCATTCACAACTTTGAAGGGATGAGCAGTCAAAACGATTGGAAAGAGCAATTCTGAGAAATTTGTTATTCTATATTCAGAAGCTAAAGCTTTTATGTGAGCATTCAATATTATGCAGAGTGTCCAAGTAAAGTTGCACAGGCTTCGCATGGTTATTTCTTTATGCTTCTTATTGAACATTTCGATTTCGATCCAATCCGAGATGTTATCGTTGAAATACCACAATGTGGGTCCATTACGCTACCACTTTTACGCTATACAATCCAGAAGTTAAAAATACTGCTTTAAGTAGATTCGAAAGTAAAGGTAACATAAATTTGATGCATTCCTTATATTGTTCACTAAATGTGTTGATATAAGATAAAGAGAACGTTTCTTTTCTTATCTGAAGTTCTTCTGCTTTAGGTTTGAATATTTTTTCAGTTTGAGGAGAATTTTTACCTTGTGTTTTTTATGAATCGAAATCAGTTATTGCCTCACGTTTCTGCCGTCAACTCGGCTTCTAGATTTGAGCATCTAATTTTTTGACGATGCCTAGACGTATACTGAGTGCAAATGAAGCCACTAAGACTATTGATATTAGTTGCAGACTTCTTTCAGATTAGTTAAAGCGTGATTTCAAGCATCATCCATCGCTATCGAAAAATGAAAAAAGTAACCGAAGGGCCTAGAAGTGAACGACCTAGATGTACCACAAGATCGGCTTTTGACAGTGTCTACCCGTAGAGAAGAACCATTGAGTCGTATTGTGGAACAGCGACTTCTACATGCTTCTGGTGTTGTTATAAAGCTCGTGAATTAGAATGAGGAAATATTAATCAAGATATAGACGGTTTTCGGATAGTCGACGTGTTTAGGTGTGGTGTATTCTTTTGGTACTCAGATATCGTAGATCGGTACAAGTAGTCCATCCGTTAGGAATTGCTTTATGGTTTGTTTATATAGACGTACAGAACTGTTGTGTACTTGAATACGCAGATTTACATCGATTGTCTCATCAACGATATTGTACGGCTGTTTCATGCTGCTATTGGTCCAAATTTCTTTTTTTTTAGACAATAATGCCCGCGTTAAAGTGCCAGAATTGTATGGTGATCATGGCACTAACGCCTTTGTCGCCTGATTTCATTTCAACTGAGACCAGCTACAACGAGGGTTGGATATCATGTAGTTTTCACAACAGCTTTGAGAAGAAATCGATTGACTCTACTTCAACAACCTAATAACAATATGTAGAGGAGTTGTATGACTGTATCTGATACGCGAGGAAGTCATACATCACATTTCAAAAAAATTTTATTCATAAATTGTTTCAACGGCGTTCGAGGTCAAATTTTTTTAATTTTTTGCAGACCAATCCCATCCAGTGGTGAAGTAAGCGTAATAGCTGCTTTCGGCCCTCTTAATTCAAGAAAGGAAGCTAATGCTCATTCAATGACAGATAAGACGAAGGAAGACTATAGAATTGATTTCAGTGCCATGGATGACAATGATTGTTCTGTGAGTCTGGTGGATTTAGCTGACACAACAGGACCAAAACCATGGCCACCTGCAGCAATCATTGGTGAGTGGCAAAAAACATGAAAATTATATAATATGTCACTTTTTTATTTAAAAAACCATCCTTCATATTGAAATAAAGACCGTAAAATTTTTGAAGACAGTATTCAAAACGATAGCAACCGTTAGAGTATTTACAATATCTACTAAGATAAGTTTTACCATAAATCTTGATTTTTAAAATAAATTTAGTTTTAATAATTTCTTAGGCTGACTGACAAGTAATCTTGAAGATTCGATTTTAATATCCTAAGTGCGTCTGACTTGTGATTTGAATTTGGGCTTCATTAGACAACTTACTGGAAAAACTGGTCCAAGAATGGGTTGATCACCCGTGATTTTGTATGTATATTGAAACGCCTAGGCACAGCTCAGGTAGTCCATGCCTTCTTGTGGTATCTTATTCCAGTTTATCCTAACTCCAATACAAAAGACTTCAATCTGTGAAAGGTACTGCGAAGTCAACACTAAAGTTAGCCTTTTGGGTTATGTGAAGAAATGGAATTAAAAATGGTTCGAACACTTTTTGAATATAGGATCGAGTACATATGTTGCCCCTACTGAAAAAAAGTGATTATCCACTAGCATTCGCAATAGAATCTTACACCATTACCTTCCTGATTGCAGCAGGTGGTGGTCACACTGCACCGCTTGTCGAACAGTTTCAATGAGCTATATGAACAACAAATAATTATGAATTTTGTTAATTTTTCATTTACAGTCCTCTAGACCCATTTCTGATTAGCTCCAATATTTGGGATGGCTTCAGGAAGGTAATATCCTCGTTTCTACAGGTTTTTTTATCCAAAATATTTTTTAGCGTCAACTTTTAATCGATTGCGAGGCATTATGCAACTAGGTAATCCGGGGTTTCTTCCTTCTCCCCACAGTATCTGCTGAACATGTTCTCATCAAATGCTTCCTGAGGCGGCAATGCCTAGTAAGGAAGCCAATAAATAGGTGAAGCATGCTTTACTGAGATCCAGGTACTTTTTGGATCTTGCAATCTCGAAGTTTTGAAGAACATTTCATAGTGATCCAGCCCTTGAAAATTCCGCCAGAGTGATATTCTTTCGGTTTCTTCCTTCTTTCGAAACTCTGCCTCATAAGTGCATTTTCCTATACCACAGAAGAGTTCCGGGTCAGTGAAGGGCGTTAGTGCTCCTCTTCTGGCCTCCTCATTTCCTTTGATCCCTGTGTGATTGGGAACCCAGACTCAAGAGACTCTTTTATTTTTGCAGTTTATTTAGTTGTCTCGACACTCACTCATCAGTTTTGAATCAATTTTATGGAAGCTAAGAGCTTTGAATGCTGCTTGATTATCTGAGCGAATAGCGATATCACCATTCGGATCATTTTTTTCTAGGTTTATTTCCACGCATCTTTCAATCGCAATTATTTCTGCCTGAAAGACATTCGGACAGGAGCCTAACTATCATAAGTATTTGGTGCCTGGCCCAAACACTCTGGCGCTGGCTCCTGTGGTTTGAACCGTGTATGTACCATATTTGCTTTAAGAGTTTGGATGGTGGATTCCCCCTGCAGTCTTTCCATCTGCTCAGCATCGTGGTAAAATTCTTTTGATGTTAACTGTTTTTTATCAATAGGTCACATTTGCTGATAAAATGTATTTGGTAAGAGAAAACCAGAAATTCTGGTTTTTAATTCTCTCAGTACCTGTTCCTCCCTTGAATATTCTGAGAATGACCTCATGAGCCAATTTATTTATCATTTATTCGGCAGTTATATTCCACCATACTTCCTCCATGATGATACGGTTTTCGTGGCCCATCAACCGTTTATCCTATATTACTTAATCAACACAAAGTAAGAAAATCTAAATTTCCTTATCTACGTCTATCCTATCAATCTTCATTCAAAGAACACAATTCTTGTTTCCCTGTTTATTTTGCAGCAAGCAGAAATTACAATTCTATGAGCTAATTTGATATAGTGTGATAATAGGAAGAGGTATGACGTAAAGAGGATTCCTCCATCACTCTCGTATCCGGATTAGATCAGCTGGCCATCATCTTCGGAGTCTTCTTGGTTCATTATCTGTCAGCAGCAGTAGTAACAGGTCATTTGGATGTCCCTCTAATTTTGCATGATGATGTTGGGTTCTTTGTTTGATGACATCTTGAAGAATGGAACTGAGAGGTCATCGTGTAATGTTTGATTGGTTACATACCACGGTGCGTTGGTCTTGGTCAATATTTTCAATTGACATCTCTATAGCAGGACAATCTTTGATTTGCTTGCACAGCCTGAAATTTCTATACCATAAGCCCATATTGGGATGATAAATGTTTTGTACAGTAAAACTTTTGTGTCCAGGGATAATTTTGATCTGCCAATAAACCTTTGTAGTTCTCTGGTTTTAAATTCCATTGTGTCGATAGCTGAGTGGTTAGAGCATTGGCCTGGCAACTGAAAGTTCCCAGGTTCAAATACTGTTCAAGTAGGAAAGGAATTTTTTATTTGGTTTGGTTTTGGCCACAATTTCACCGTTGGGTCGAAAATTAACAATGCTGTGATTAAAGTGGCGTAAGATCGCAGGAGCAAAGCCTTACCAGAACATAACCGAACTCCTAACTCGCTGAATAAGCTTCTAGGGGATCTTCACAGAAGATCTAGGAGTATCAGGATAATACATTCTGTCAAGAAAGTACCAGGAATTATCGATTTAAATCTGGCGGGGCAATGGGGCAGGTAAAATTTTTTTTTCCTAGGTTGGTACCACTGTCCTTAATTACTATGCCAAGCTTGAGCGGGATCTGTCAACTAGTGTGTTTGCAACAGCTGATTAAGTCAGTCGATGTCAGAGTGCGTGCCGATTTTTACTATGGGTGATTACGTTGAGCAAAGAATTTGTTTAAAGTTTTGTGTTGCAAATGAATTTTCGTGTGCCGATGCATTGAAAATGTTGCAAAAGGTCTTTGGTGATAATGCTCTATCGAAAACTCGTGCATATCAGTGGTACAGAGCCTTCAAGGAAGAATACGAAGATAACGTCGATAAAATTAAGGAAAGGGTGCTGGAAAACCGTCGTACCAGCTTGAGAGAGATAGCACATGATCTTAAGATATCCCACGAGTCCGCACGTACGATTTTGATTGATATTTTGGGCATGAGAAAGGTGGCCGCACGACTCGTACCGAAAGACCTGAATTTTCTTCAAAAACGTCATCGCGAACAGGTTGCTTCAGACATGCTGGATCGCTGTAATTCCGATTCTACATTCATGGAACGCATTATAACTGGTGATGAGACCTGGGTCTACGAGTACGATATGCAAACAAGCCAGCAATCATCGGAATGGGTGGCAAAAAATGAGCCGAAATCGAAAAAACCACGCCAAAGCCGCTCGAAAATGAAGGTGATGCTCATTGTTTTCTTCGATATCCGTGGCGTGGTGCACTACGAATTCGTTCCAGAGGGTCAGACGGTAAACAAGGAGTATTACCTAGGCGTTATGAAACGTTTGCGTGAGCGTATCCGTAAGAAGCGGCCAAAGTTGTGGACGAACAACTCATGGATTTTGCATGACGATAACGCGCCTTCTCAGCGAGCTACGATTGTGACTGACTTTCTCGCCAAAAACTCAACAAACGTGCTTCAGCAACCACCGTATTCGCCGGATTTGGCTCCTTGCGACTTTTTCCTCTTCCCAAAACTAAAATTGCCCCTTTGTGGCACCCGTTTTGAGTCGATTGAAGCCATTAAACAAAATTCGGCGCGAGAGCTAAAGTCCATCCCGGAAAGCGCCTATAAAAAATGTTTCGATAATTGGAAGTGCCGTTGGCATAGATGTATTGGAGCAAATGGAGCTTATTTTGAAGGCGACCCAATAAATTTTGACGATTAAATGTAAAAATGTTGTTTTAATTGAAAATTCCCGGTACTTTCTTGACAGAGTAGTATATCATGTCATATTTCATTTGTTCTTTTTTGTGATATGCTCCTTCCAAGTAAGCTTGGTTTCCAGGTGAAATCCAAGGTATTTTGCACTTGTAGCTTGGGGTATTACTGTATTGTTAAGCCGGACTGGAGGACAATGTTATTTCCTTAATGTGCAGTCAACTTGTTTGGATTTGATCTCGTTTATCAGGATCTTCCACTTGATCATCTGAATTTGTACTTCGTCCAGATGCTCCTGGATCAGGTCAGAAGCAGTTGTAGAATCCTCGTCGGAGACCAGAATGGTTGTATCCTCTATGTTTGCGTAAATGCAGGCAGGCCTAATGTGTACAGCAGGTATAGAACTGGACCCAGGATGCTACCTTGAGGAACTACAGCATGTATGGGATAATTTCTGGAGACTTCTTGATCTCTGGTTCTGAATTCTTTATTTGAGGGACAGGATTTCTTAATATGAAAGTACTTCATTGGCAGAATACTTCTGATCTTGTTAGTAATCTTGCATGCCAAACCTTGTCAAAATAATAATTAATTTAGGTAAAAGCGAATGAAAGTCGATTGAGCTAAGCAGATTGGCAGGCGCACTAGTATAGTCTATCTAGAAATTATCCTGATGAAAGAGGATGAAAATGGCATGATTATGAGACATAGACCAGTTTCAGAAAGACCGGGTAAGATAAAAGGAAACAATTTAAACGCTTTATTGGGCTTAGGACGACACAATCTGCGCCTGGGGTTTCGCAAATTAGCTAACAGATTTGAAAATCAACGAAATATGAAATTATATCCAGAAACCATCCGTATGTCACTAAAAAGACAAGGCTGCATATCAAGGAAACCAAAAAAACCCTATAATGACACTTTTACAAAAGCAACGGAGGATATAATTTTATCAACGTTTTCAAGAAGATAATTTTAATAATGTCTTTATATCTGATAAAATTTGTTTCCAACTTGGTGGAAATCACTTACAAATCTTGAATATTAAAACAAATTTAAATATGTTTATCTTCTACAATTTTAATTTCAAAAAAATTTTTATTCAAAAAACTTTTAGAATTAAATTTTTGTCTACGTGAGTTTTGATTATATACGTCTATTAAATGTAAGCGGTGCTTGTTGTAGACAAAAATTTAATTCTAAAAGTTTTTTGAATAAAAATTTTTTTCAAATTAAAATTGTAGAAGATAACCATATTTCAATTTGTTTTAATATTCAATTTTGTTATATTTCTTCTATCAAGTAAAAGGCCTTTCTATTTTATTTTATATATAATATATAATTATATTTTGGCTTCAATAAATCTCATTATGGAATGTCAATGAATTTAAATAAACCTTAAAATAACTCACACTGTTCTTTGATTTTGTTAGAACATAGATCAATCTTGAATTATATAGTTGATCTGTATTTCGAAGCTTTAGTCTCTTAACACGTGGAGAGATATATGTTAGTTTTTTGATTTTGATATTTGGAATATTAAATGAGGACTGAAGACGGGATTGTCTAGAATTATATTTGTTTTTTGAAGATATAGTACACATTTTTTAGAGATTTTTGAAATAACTTATTCGAATATTTAAATATATTTAATATTTCAAATAAATTATATTCTTTGAGAAGTCCTTTAAGTGTGTTCATGTTTTTAAAAGGCAATTGGTGTTCTTAAAGGTAAGACCAGAAACAAAATTTTGTCTCCTTTAAATATTTATTTATTAATTTTAATTACTTTCGTATATCTGTTGGGTTATTTATTCCATTTGACATTATATATTGAGTTTTGATTATATACGTCTATTAAATGTAAGCGGTGCTTGTTGTAGACAAAAATTTAATTCTAAAAGTTTTTTGAATAAAAATTTTTTTGAAATTAAAATTGTAGAAGATAAACATATTTCAATTTGAATTGTGATTATATTAGCAAATCAGTTACTTTCCTAGAATTAAATAATTTTCAATTAATCAAACACAATCCAACGACAATTTTCCAAAATCAAATTAAATCCCTAATAACCCCGGAATCCAGTCTTTTTCGGAATACCCCGAAAAATAAATTAATTTTAATGAATCCACAACCTCCAAAAATGTATTCTTTGATTAAATTACACAAGGAAGATTATCCTATTAGACCGGTTGTTTCGTTCGTTAGTGCACCTTCATTTAAACTTTCGAAAGAACTTATTCAGATTATTTTAAAAGAAACTAAATACTCGATAAAAAATTCACTACAGCTAATAAACAAAATAAAGAATATCCACTTACCTTATAATGCTAAATTCATTTCATTTGACGTACAAAATTTATTTCCAAGTATACCACCAAACGAAACAATTAAACTAGTAGATAATCTATTAATCAACAACAGATGCAATACAATTATCAAAGAAGATATTTTAGAATGTTTAGATATTTGCACTAGACAAAATTATTTTCAATTTAAAAATAAAATTTATAAATCTGAAAACGGTTTGATTATGGGAAATCCCTTAAGTCCTTTATTAGCAGAAATATTCATGGACAATATTGAAACTAAAATTCACCAAAATCCTCTTAAGAAATACTTTTTATATTGGTATAGATATGTAGACGATATTTTCTGTTGCTTCACAGGTACAGACAGACTTTTGAAAAAATTCTTTTTATTCATCAATGAAATACATCCTTCAATTAAATTCACTATGGAAACCGAACTTAATAATTCTATTAATTTTCTTGATTTAACTGTTACTCGAATAAATAGTTCACATGATTTTTCAATATTTCACAAACCAACCTATACGGATTCTATTATACACAATAAATCAAATCATCCTCTAAATCAAAAATTATCAGCATTTAATTGTATGATCCATAGATTAGTTGATATTCCCATGAATCGAGAAAATTATATTTCAGAACTTAACATAATTAAACAAATAGCTATTAATAATGGCTATGATCCAAAGTTGATAGACAAATTATTGATGAATAAAAATAATAAAATAGCTTTAAATATGGTGTTTCCTAATATAAAAGAAAATTTTAAATACATTTCCTTAGAATACACTGAAGGTATTTCTGAGAAAATTGCTACATACCTCAAAAATAAATATAATTTGAGAACTTCATTTAAAACTAATTCAAACTTGAGTAAATTTATCAAAAATAATAAAGACTACACACATAAGGATGATAAATCTGGGGTTTATAAGTTAACCTGCGGTGATTGCCCTAAAATTTACATAGGTCAAACTGGAAGAACTTTCCGTCATAGGATGTGTGAACATTTGAAGTTTCCTCAATAATAAAAGCAATTCTACATATTCCAACCATTTGTTAGAAACAGGACATACTTTCAACCATAACTTTGAAATTCTACATATAGAAAGCAAAAGTTATGCCTTAAATCTGTTAGAATCCCTAGAGATAAATAAACATAATAAAATTGGAATATTACTTAACGAACAAATAGATTTAAATAGCTCACATCTGTTAAATATATTCAGATAAGCTGGAATTTGCAGGGACCCTTTTTTGGGTTTTAGTGCTCAATAAAAATTTATTGTAGTTACTGCAATATAAATAGCCACGGATTTCGGAAACAAGCTTAGTTATTCAAAATGTGATCTTGCCTGATGATGCTACTGTGATAGCAAAACAATTGTTGTTAGTTTAACAATAAAAATTTGTGAAAATAAGAATAACCTTATTTCAAATTATCAAATTATATTTCAATTTGTTTTAATATTCAATTTTGTTATATTTCTTCTATCAAGTAAAAGGCCTTTCTATTTTATTTAACTTACAAATCTCATCAAAACAACCTGTTACCGTTAAAATTTCCAAATTTTCCATCAAAATAATAGTTTCAGTAGCAATATCTCAGCGTGATGCTACGCCTCTCTGTATAGTTGATGGTATTATTAATAGTGAAAAATATGGTGGCATTCTAAACGATTTGCTCCTTGAAACGGCACATGCTTTATATCTAGAGGGGTGGCGTTTTCAGCAGGATAATGCAATACTTCGGCCTATACTCAAGCTTGGATGCAAGAACACCAAGTGACTACCATTTCATGGCCAGTAGCTTAGTCCCATTGAAAACATATGGGGACTAATGAAGAATCAAGTTGAACGAGCAGCGCCACGAAATAAAGATAATTTTATTCAGTCGTTTTACAGTCCTGGACTACCATCACCGAAAATTATGGATGTTATCTGGTTTCGAGTGTACCTCGACGTTTAGTCAAGTGTTTACAGTTAAATGGGGGTTGTATAAGTAAATGAGATGAATATTATATTATTATATTAAAAATATGTACTAAATAATTACAATTGAGTTTTGTTTTTGACGTGACAACGTCTTATAAATTGGTTTGCCGGGTGACACTTCAAGAAACTGCGTTACGCTCCGCTCACGTTATGCGCTCACAATGAGAGCGAGTGAGAGGCACGCGTCCCTTCCACTCGGGCATGGTTAGCCCGCCTAAGAGCGAGAGAGACAGACATAAAAAGTGAAAGGCACGCGTCCCTTCCACTCGAGCACAGTTAGCCCGCCTAAGAGCAAGAGAGACAGAGCGAGAGAGAGAGAGAGTGAGAGAGATAGGCATACACACCGGTTCATGCCTTGCGCTTCTATTTCGCTTAGGCGCCTGCATACAAGTTTACACGTTGCCAGTTAATTGTAAAACGATTGTGTAGTGATAATGTGAAGGTAGTTTCGTCCATCGCAACAATTCAAACAGCAAAGGTAAATAATTTCAGACTGATAATATAACATGATGAAATAAATGACTAAGACATAAGTGAATAGGTTATGTTGTAGTAATCACAATGTTGTGGTAGTTTTCAATCAAAAAAGTAGTAGAAATCGTTTCTCAACCAATAATAATTTGTTTAACTTGAAAAAATGAGCGCGACTTGCTATGTAAAAAATTGAAATAACAATGTTTAACCTCCAACCTGTCAAATCGAAACTTTCAAACATTCAAACCGAGACGACTAATCACTGCGCAAGGTCGTAAGCGCGCGATTTACAAATTCAAAGATCAAATGTGAATTAGTTAATTAGTTTTCTCCTTTTAGAAAATACACTTTGAATTAAAATCGATTGATATTAACAATTAATGTGATTTAAATAAATGTTCTAACTTTTAAATTTAGTTTTTATATTTATAACAATGTAAAACAAGTTAAATTTATTAATAACTTATAACAACTGATTGATAAATAAAATTTTGTTAATATGAAATTCAGTGCGGGATTCTTTGTATAAATTAATGTTTTAAATATAATTCTTTGTATAAATAAATGTTTTAAATTGTTACTATTATTTCATCCTTCTTCCTACTATACGAATGAATATTCACATTAAAATTATTTTACCACTCAAAGTCGTTGTCACGTAAAACTTTCGCCCGTATACCGACTTTACAGGCAACAAATTTTTTTTCCTGATACTTTCTAGACGGACTATATATTTCTCCGTACATTTTTAACCCGCTAGTGTGCTAAGTAAAGCGAGAAGCGGTGCTCTGGGACGTACATCAGCGAATTATACCATGGATAATAATAATAATATTCTTTTATCTATGAATTATACAAACACTGGACATTTCAATGAAGTCAGGAAGAGATTAGTAACAGCTATAGACAGATTGTGGCCCAGATATTACTACAACACTGAATGCTATATCATTGAAAGACCCTGCTTCAAGAACTCAACAGACGAACCTGGAAACTTTATCACTTGTATACGTGATAATATACCTCAACATATAAAAAATTATCACAATCAGATAAACATATATAGTCGTTACCTTTTCTTGTCATTCAGTATATTTAAATAAACATGTATAAATTTTAAATGATCCCATATGTAGTCAGAAATTTTATATCAGATTTTTACAATGTCAACAATAATGGAATTAACTTACTTCAGAAAAATTTTAAGAGAAGATATTGTGAAGTTATAGCATGCGTTAAGATCATTATGACGCATTTATGCTATACTTAATGAAATTACAGACCGACGTAATTTTTTCATGGATTTCTTCAATGTTGTTCACTAAACTTCGAATCACAATCCAAAGATTGAGTTAATTTCCGATATCTTTTCAGGAGAAAATACCCTTTACGCCAAAATTGGACCTACAGGAGGCAAAAGGGGATACACCGCAATTACCCATTTTCCATCATGGGGCATCGCTTGGTATATCAACGATCTCCTCATTCCTGAAATCACCGTTGAAAGGGGCCAGACGTATACTTTCATAGTGGAGGGTGGCAACGATAAAACCAACCCTTCGAAATATCATCCCTTTTACATAAGTGACTCGCCAGAGGGTGGTTACGGACAAAAGAGCCCCGAAGATCAAGTGAAGCAGAAGGTTCGTATTTATATCAGTTATTTATACGGGGTGTTTCCTTTATACAGGATGTTGTAAGACTCATCAAAATAACCCGTTTGACAAAAATTGCTTTAATGAAAGTAGATACAGTCTTCAAAATGTAATTTTTCCAGAATTTCCTGTCATTTACCTATATCTTTGATGTAGGGCGTTAATTTGTTCAGTTAAATAATTGCTGGAATATGAGAATAGTAAATAGGAAGCTTTTCAAATTGGGACAGTGCAACATACATCTGTGTTACAGTTCGAAACTTCAATAAGGTCGAATAGGTTTCGTTGATCGCCGGGCATAAGCAGCAGACATGCATGTTTCATTACTTTCAGGCTATTCATCAGTGCTTTGCCCTAATGCCAACGAATGCAACACAGCCGCGCACCTATATTCGCCCTGCATAGCGACCCTGCTGTTTTGCCAAACAACAACGCCATCTAATGCACGCGAATACACAGCATACAACCCCAGGCTACGTCAAGATTACTGTAACGAAATCCTTATTTCACGCTTTTCCCGATTATTTGTACTTTTTCTGCGAAAGGTTTCAATGAAATTTGTGTGATTCTAAGGAATACCAGGTGTAGAAATATGATATTTTGAATGAGAATAAATTTTAAATCATCATCATACTATCCTTCCCGTATAGCTGAAGTTTTAGCCTTAAGAAAGGCTCAGAAGTTTCGTATTAAATCACATTATTTTTTTTATGATTTAAAGTAAAATACTTCTTCCAGATTTTTGCTGGTGTGGATTATGACGCAAATGGTATTCCATTCCCAACAGCAGCTGGAAGATACTGCGAATATGTGCATCAATCGATAGATATGTCTACAGAGAGTGAAACTTTCGAGGATTATTTCAAAACTTTGAATCTTGAGTGCGAGGATGGTGAACCGGCTTTCTTCAACTGGACGGTACCTATGGACGCTCCAAATCCTCTTTATTATCAGGTAAAAAAAAGTGGTTAAAAGCATCGACGTGAAGTCGGAAGCTTTTGCGCGCTTGTCCAACAGTCCATTTCTCTTGAAAAAATTCAAATCTGTGAATTTTTTCTTGAATAAGCTACATATGATGAATAAAACACAGAATTATGTGTTTTGACATCCGAATGTCAAATAAATGTAATTTTTGCAATTTTAGAACTATTCTAAAGAAACAGGAAAATGAAAAATACATTCTTAGAAAGCTCCGTCCCTCTGCCTCCGATCTGCATCGTTATGATCGCTTTATCGGCAAGAAAAAGTAGAAGAAGAATATACTCGTATATTCAAAAATGAGTAAGATATCTATGACAGGCAAATATACTCCTTTCTTATTGGAAAACATATGAAAATGTGGAAAAATTTCAGAAAATAAAATTTGATGAAGAAACACCTTGGAAAACTACCAAAGTAACAAAAATTTTGTGAGCTTGAGCCCTAAAGAACCATAGCAACGGTCCCACGATCGAGTTAAAATTAAGCATTCAGAAGTAAAATAACGACACAAAGGCCAGTGCAAAATTTCGTGAGGATCGGGTAATTAGAAATTTCAAATAAAATATATGTTGTGGGCGGATCACCGTTGAGCGCTACGTTAAACACTATAACTTTCGAAAGGAAAGAAATTTCTGTGACTGGAAACTTTCGTTGCGGTTTGAAACCTAATATCTAGGCCGATTTCTTTGACTGACAAATCAGTCCAATGGTTCCGCAGTTATTCACGCTTGAAATCTTCTCTTATTCTCAAACGACACGAAAATGATCCATTTTTGAAGTGCATCATTACTGGGGACGAGAAATGAGTTGTATATAACAATTTCAAACGCAAGAGATCATGGAGCAAAAAAGATGAACCGGTTCAAAGCACTTCGAAAGCTAATATTTATCAAAAAAGTGATACTGTCTGCTTGCTGGGATTTTAAAGGAATCGTTTTTTTGAGCTTTTACCGGATAACACAACAATTAATTCTTCATCAACTGGAAAAACTGAATGATGCACTTCAACAGAAAAGGGCAGAATTAATCAACAGAAAAGGTGTAGTGTTCCACCAAGATAATGCGAGACCTCATACAAGTTTGGTCACTCGCCAAAAGCTTCTTCAGCTTGAATGGGATACACTGACATACCCACCATATTATCCAGATCTGGCGCCTTTGGTCATTGCAAAATTTTTTGGACGTTAAAACAACCTACACTTCAAATAAAGAGGTCAAAAATCACCTGGATCAGTTTTTTGCCAGCAAAGACCAAAAATTTTTTGAGCGTGAAATCATGCTACTACCAGAAAGAAGACAAAAGGTATTGGACCAGCATGACTTATATATAATTTAATAAAATACTCATTCATTAAGCGAAAATTGTTTTTTATTTTCCCTAAAATAAAACTAAATTACTTTCCGAACAACCCAATAATTTTCATGAGATTTTCCGCTTCTTCGGGAGAACAGTTTTAAAATTGGCTATCGGATAACAGAACCATCATTATGTGTTTGTATTCACCATATGCGCAGCTTCCTCAAGAAGTAATTTAGAAATTTTAAATTTTCAGGTAAATGGACCTGAACAAGAGCACAAAAGCTCCTAATACGTCAGTGCTTTCGAGTCAGGCAACACTTCCGTCATTCGTGTGTTGACAGAAAGTTAATTTAATATTTGACGTTAATGGAATGGGTCGATTTACGCTTGAACAAAGCTGGAAAATATTAAAAACTGATTTCCATTTTCTATCAAATTTTTAGAAATTTACGTGGAATTTGTGGATCAATTTATTCGGGAAAACTGGATAGTTATTTGATTAAAAAATAACCCGTTCACGTTCTCGTCCAGTGAACACACCTGAAAACATTGCTGTTGTAGCCCTGAACGTGGCTGACTATTCGTCAACATCAACTCGTCATCGTGCTAAAGAACTTAACGTTTCTCGCACTTCTCTGAGGAGCATTTTGCATAAAGTCCTCGGAATGAAGGCTTACAAAGTTCAACTAGTGCAAGAACTGAAGCTTCGTGACCATCCGATGCGTTTCCACTTCACCCAATTGGCTAATAATCGCACGACCGAAGATAAAAATTCTCTTTGAGTATTACGCTAACTTCCTAGAAACTATTGATTTAAGGCATCAAATTCATTTTTGAAAATCGAATAATCAGTCGGAATGCTGATATCAATCTATTTTTGTGGGGATACGTTGAGAATAAGTATTATGTTAACCATCTAGAAACGATTGATGACTTGAAACACGAAATCGAAGTTGGTAGTCATGAGATTGAGTACTGAAAAATTGGGTTGATCTGATGGGCAACTATAGTCAGTTGTGCCTGTCATTTGAATGATATTATTCTTCATTCGTTAATGTCAAGGTTCAACCTTCCTAATGAACTCACAACTTAAAAAAAAGATTCTTTAGTTTTTTATTTATAGCCGATCAAATGTACAAATTTTAAATGGCCCGCCTGTTAGTACTTCGATTTTGTACATTGAAGAATTCGAAGTTTATATTTTGTAATTAAGTTTTATCAGTCTCTGTTTCATTACTAACTTACTAAATTCTTTATTGGCCCATTTTCAGTGTTATACTCACAACAACCTAGGCTGGAAAATTAAAGTGGTGGATCCAGGTTACAACTCAAGACATAACGCCAAAGACATGGCTATTTCCCTGCGTCCCGATGGTTTCCACGTATTTATTGTGGTACTCGGTTTTTTGACAATAATAACTTATATTGAGACTAGATGTTATATTTTTTAATATTCTATACAATAATATCAATTGTTTTATATGAAGATGTTGAGAATATCGTATTTACTGTTTTGACTGACTTTGACAATAAAAACCATCAGCGATTTTTATTAGATGGACAATAATATGTCTTCGAAATATATCGTCTACTCAAATTCCACGCCAAAAATATACGACACAAAAAATTTCTGGTAATGATTCAATTGAATAGAATGGAGTTTAAGCTGACGATTTTTTGTAGACAAAAAGAGTTAGTGAATTCAAGAATTTGACAAGTCGTTCTTTGAAAATGAAAACTTTGCTCTATCGAGCTTGGGTGTCTATAAATTTCACTATAAAATACATCCATTTCATTTGTATTTTGTTCATAAGATTCTGGGAGAAAATTTTATCAGTGGGTGGAATCTGTACATATCATTCTTATGAACCTTTCATGTAATAATCTGGAATTGGTAGATATAACGTAATAATTTAAACCCTAGTCGTTTTATGAATGAATTAACGCCAGTTCATTTCTTTCTCACTAGAGTTTGCTTTTGCAAATGCTTTTAATATTTTTGATTTGGATGTGTACCTACTTAGAATCGATAATTAGAATGTATTGAAGTCAATTTTTACAACTCTGACAATAATATTTCATTACAATATAATAAATTATATAAATGTATATGTAATTTTAAGCTAATAAGGTAACAATTGTGAAATAATGTGCACAAAAAACCGACAATAATATTTAAATTTACAAACGCTTGTAAAATGCTTTCAATTGTGACAATAATTAAAGATTTTTAACATTTATAAATTTAAGTCATACTCAGATAAGAATTTTTATGGAGTTTTCATTCTCTCTGTTGAAGGAGAGTACTCGATTCGGCTAAATATGACAAAGATTGTTGACAACATTATTGACATATGTTTATTTATAGATAATAATTCCATTATTATATGATAGTAACTTGCAGCGATGATTAGATGATCTTGTGATCTAAAGTTTGGTAGGTTTTTTTGATTCAATTATAATTGGAGCAATTAACATAACCACGTCCGTGCAATTTACTTAAGTCGATCATATGTACATGTTATATATATGCTAAAATTATTTAAAGCAGAAAGCCGTCATGACCATAGAAAGGTAACCCAAAAAATCTTATTTTTATGAGTAGAAAGCATTTTTTCAGCGGGGCTTGCAAAAAAGTAAGTACAAGACTAAAGAACGATCCAAAGATAAAAGCATTTTCATTTCCGTACGCTTTTCCATTTATTTACTACGAAGGAAAGAAAACATTACCCAATTAAGCCCCGTTTTCACAGAACACAGACAATAATTATATAGGTCCTTCCGTCGTGAATGTCGTATCAATTTTTTTGACCTACCGGCTCATTGAACTACAAAAATTTACAATTTGTCATGGAACATATTAAAATAATTGTGGAAATGGTATCAAAATATTTCTCTCTATTTAAAGTTCATTTGTTGCTTAAAAGCAAATATTAAATTTACTACAGGCTTGACTCAAGCAGTGTCAAATCTACATTCTTAAATATATGTTAAAGTAATCATTATATGGTCATACTGAATATTTCGAAGAAATCATTATCAAGATTTTAGTGAATAATAAAGGTCCCAATTTAAATACTTGTGATATTTCACTTAAAAGCATACTGTTTGTAAAAAACCATTATGTTACTGCCAGGTATATTTCTCTTTTGAGGCAACTTTATTTTTCGCAAAGCATTGGAAAGCTGTAGATTCACGTTGAATTACAACCTATTTATCCTCCAAAAGATGTCAATGTGCTTTAGTGAAATTCTAAAATTATATGTATTTATGTTTGCACTTGCTTGCATTGAAAATTGCTTCAATTACAATCTTATCAAAGAAAATTACAAACTGCTATCTTCATATTAACTATAAAATGTTTTCATCTAATCATTATTGTAGAAATTTTGCACGTGTTGAAATCCAAAATGATCCTATTTCAGTCATCCTATTTTAAGAATATATTTACATTTTTCAATTGTTTTTAAACAATTGCAACAATAGCTTCATTTGTTCTACAAATCATTCTGGAAATGATTCCAGGATTTCATTACGTTATTGTATAAAATAAAAATTGAAACATGTAGGTAATTTTTTGTGCGAGTTTGTTTGTTATAGAAAATAAATTTATCTGTATTGTTTGAATTTAATATGTTAAATGTTGGAAATTTTATGTAATTTCTTTCAATTTCACTCGCAAAAAATGTATATATAAAATTGAGCTTGACTGGTAAAAAAAGTTTGTATAATAAAGAAATATTACTTCTCGTACACATTTGGTCGATCAGACTTTATTACTCAATAAAAAAACATTTTTTCTTGGAGAAAAATATAATTGATCTGACCTAGTAAACTCATAAATACTTCAAATAAAACATTTCGTCATTGATTTTACTACTAAAAATAATTTAAACATTCCTAAAATTTTCGAACTTGTGTATTCAATTGAATTCTTTTCATGTGAAACTTAAAATCTACATATCTCAATTTACCTACTAGAATAATGGTATGTTTGAAAAATAACATTCAGAGAAGTATTTTCTAATCGTTTTTTGTAATTTCTCATCAGTCTTAAATAAATCACTTGAGAATCTGCAAAAGTTATTTTTTCTTTTCTGTAAAGTGAAAGATATCGTTATTGAAACAATTTATTGGGAATTTATATGTCTTGTTGCCAAAAGTTGAAAGTTTACATTTCTGTTCAAATTAAGGTTTAAGTTTTTTTAATGCTGTTTTGAAGTCATTTTTCATCTTAAACACTATGGATACAAGGCTCAATTGCATTGAATATTTTCGATGCATTCACAACGACGAATTTTCAAATTATTTTTTGTTGGCTGATCAATAATTGTAAATGAGAAAGTGATAAAAATGCTTTTTCAAATATTAAAGCTAAGAAGTCCTTGTTTAGCCACGAAAATACTTTTTTCATATCTGCGTCAGCCAATCCTAATATCTGATCCCTATGGATCTTCCCTATTGATCCGAAGAGGCAGGTACACATCACGCAGATACAGGACACAAAATTGACTTTGATAGCAAAAAAACTATTGCAACAAAAAAATGTTTACAAGTCGCATTATTCGCGAAGCCCCCGAAATTGAGTTACGACCAAACTGACTCCACAAACGCGATAACAGCCAACGATTGCCAAATCCCCCACCACCCCTACTCCTATCTGAGGTTCAGTACATATAAATGCTCGTGCCTCCGCAAATCAGTCCTCTGGAAGAAGTAGAATTCTGTGATTTTCGAGACTACTGGCGATAAGATCTAGGAAAAATGCATATTGAGGCCCCGGCGTTGAACTACCAATTTCAACATTTGTTCTGGATAATGATTCCAAAATGTGAACCAGAAAGCCCAACGCTTATAAATCCTAGACGCGTTCCAATCCGGAATCTTCATATTCATATGGAATGTATCGTGTGTTTTGTGATAGAACTTTATATTGAAATAAAACACATTTAAATTAAGATTGAAGCCAAATTATTTTTCATTTGAAAGATAATTTTATGACATTTATGTTTTAAAAATAATTTCCGGCATATGTCCACCACGACTAGCTATGAGGAACCGCATTCGACCAGACCAATTTTGGACCAGTTTTTCGAGTAATTCAGGCCTTATTTCATCAATAACACAAGTTATGTTGGTTTCCAAAGCGTCTATTGTTTCTGGTTTATCAGCATAAACCAATGACTTGACATAACCCTCAAGAAAATAATTCAGGGAGTTATATCGCATGATCTTGGAGGCCAATTAATTGGACCATTTCTCGAAATAAAATTATCGCCAAATCTTCCTTTTAATAAATCAATTGTTACGGTAGCAACATGAGGTGAAGTACCATCTTGTTCGAACCAAAACACTTCTGGGTCGATACCATTCAAATTTTGAAACAAATAATCATGGATCATCGATCTGTAACGAGCACCATTCACTGTAACATTAGCTCTACCATCGTTTTTAAAGAAATATGGATCGATGATGCCTCCAGCGTGTGAAGCACACCATACAGTGCATTTTTCAGGACGCAATGGAACCTGCATAACTTCTTGAGGATTGTTTTCACTCCATATACGGTAATTTTGCTTGTTTACATAGCCATTCAACCAGAAATGAGCTTAATCACTAAACACAATTTTACGATGAAAAAGTGGATCAACTTCGAGTTGTTCTAGGGCCACAATCAGCAAACAAACGAAGCTTATTATGGTCAAGTGGCTTTAGTTCTTGAACCAGTTGGATCTTATACCAAGACCAAGATCTTTACGCAAAATTTTCCATGTTGTGGATGCACAGAGTCCAACTGTTGTGAATGTCGACGAATAGACGAATCTGGATCATCATTAACACTATGACTTACAGCAGCGATCTTTTCTTCTGTACGCACAGTTCTTTGTCTTGTTGTTGTTGCATCGAGTAGAGAAAATGTTGTCCGAAATCTATCGATAGTTCGACGAATAAGCTGCTCTGATGGACGATTATATAAACCATAAATTGGACGAAGTGCTCTTTAAGTTTGGCGAATAGAACACTGATTTTGAAAATAAATTTCGGCGTGAGTCTTTCCATAATAATTTGTCAATGCTTACTGAACAGAAATGTCAAAACAACATGGCTTCTACCTTCTGTCAAATCACAGTTATCCCTATCGAAATTTCTATCACTCTAAAAAAACATCCGATATTTCCGAAATAAGTTTACTTATTCAAAATGTAAAAAATCTTTGATGCTATTATGAAACACAATTTTTATATTTATATGTGGACATTAGAATTACCTTATTCAAAATATCATATAATTTTTTTTAATAAATCGTGCCGAAATATTTCCAGCACATCCCAATTTCATACCAATTTAACTTCAGTTGAGAATATATAATTTATGAAATAATTAAAGCCAAATACTCTTTTTGCTATGACTATTGATTTATTTCTCATTTCATTGCTTAAAATTATAATAAATAAAGTTGATAAGCTAAAAAAGTGGTATAAATACAAAAACAAGTTTCAGTCAGACTTTCTCAATCAACAATTGTATATGATATGGAATCAATACAACATTATAGCTCCGTTGGTTTTCTCTTCGACTACTGATATGACCTGTTCAACATCATCATCGCTGTTTGCAACGCATATGATAAAAATGTTGCATAGGATTGCCGCTGCTGCTCCAGTTGCACACCTGAAATGGTACCTATTGAATATATGTGACTCGCGAAGTGAAATTAAAATGAAAGGGAAAAAAAAGTATATTCTAAGTTGTATAGGTCGAGATCAGAATACCATATATTGAAAATAAACATTATAAGTAAGAATTTAAATAAAACTTCTTAATTTATATGGATTTTAATACATAGCATAACTTCAACAGGTGAGTATGGTAACTAAATAAGACAGATCCTTGAAAAGCTCAATATTTAGGAAACGCTTCTGGGAGATTAAGTTTATGGTTTTTATACAAAGTGTGAAGAAGTTTCGAGATTTCTAAACATTCAAATTTGTTATAGGTAAGGTTTCCTTCAGCTCATAAAGTGATTTCACCCAGAATTCAATTGATCGGTCCTTCATAGAAATTCATTTTTATGTCAGTCTTGGCGAAACAATTGTTGCTTATTTAATGAATCCATGAAAATATTCTCTTATATCTTATTTCATTTTTTATTTTATATTAGATTTTACCCATCCAAATTTCTTCTTTTTCAAAAGTTTCGTGCTTGCAAATTTTCCGGACGCAAGAATAAACTTCGTAAATATTAGATAAATTCTCACCAAAATGAGTAGCCCAGTTCAGCCATTCCATCTGATGACCACATATTATCCCTGTCTTCCCTTGATAAAACATTATACTGAAGCTTCAAGTAGAACTGGACTAACCAGGCAATAACTGTAGCTATTTGTGAGATCACTGTGAAATCAATGAAATAAAATAGTGAATATTTTTTAAATTTGTAATAGAGATGGTTAATTCAAGATCAGAGGTTATACTCACGAGCTAAAAAATTCCAGAGGTATAATTTTACTGATCCTCTCGTGTATTTTGATCTTCTAGATACAGTAACAATGGCGAAAACAGCTCCAAGAGCTGAAAATACAAGACTACCACAAACTGATACTACAGTTCCAAGCCATAAACCATAATTCATAAATTCTGGCTCGTATTTCAATAGATGCAAGACTGTAAAGAAAAAAGGATGTAAATAAATATTTGAGAAAATAATTAAGAAGGTTGAAATAATAGCAGTTTTTACATCTGTTCTGTCCTTGTCATATCATTGGATAAAATTGTTGCTCTTACTGATTGGTGCTACTCAGAAAGATACCTTTGGCATTCACGAACATCTGATGCGATTAGATAAACATCGCAAATGATTTTGGTAGCAACCCTTACTTCACCACCCTTGACTAAGAAAATGCAATGCTGGAAACATATCTCTTCTGGCATTTGACTGGCCATTTACCATAAAGTTACTCTAAAACATCTTCGGCACAACTTTGCAGCTAATGAATTAAATGGAATATCGACATGCGTAGAATCGATATAACTTTACGATCCACTATCACTTGCTTTGGTGCCTGGCTGTCTGTAATTAATGTGACCAAAGGTTTCGATTGAGAAAACCTTTGAAATTTGATATTCGTAAGTGAGGTTTTAAGTTAAGTCAGGTGAAGGTCTTGCGAGGAGAAGCACTATCTTATTATTAACATTAGAAATCAGGTGTGATTCATGTATATCCACAGTTACAGCTTCCCATCCAAATCCAGAATTCTAGTGAACTCCAAGTTCAGAAGGCTTCAAAGCGTTTGATTTCAAGCACTAGCTGCATTGGCTACCAAGTCGAGGTATTCAGTCACAAGGTCTTCAGGAGTTTCTTCTTTCTTCTAACAAATTCTGCAAAACTAGATCTTGCTAAATGCTTTCTGGTGCGACAATGGTCCGTAAAAAAGACTATGAAAAAATGAATCACGTGTTTGCCGAAATAAAGATGAGTTTTAGATCCCTCAGTGCGTAAGTTCTAAGGGTACTTTTTGAAGTGCTTTGAACAGAAAGGTTCTATAGAAGGGTTTTTCCCGTTCAGTCTTTTATCCTGAACTTTTCTTTATATACCGAGTAACTGAGATCAAGTGTAACAACTACACACTAATTCAGATGACAAGCAATAATGACAAAGCATTCAAATGCAAAATAAGTGCAAAACATTATTTTGCACACAAAACTCATTTCAGACACTGGAATCAAAACTCAATAGAATGTCAGAGATGGTTCGTCAGTTCAGACATCTTCCAGTGAATAGAATGTCAATGTATCCCACCATAAATCGTTATAAAAATACTGTCAGCATTTGAGACGTCAAGGATGTAGTGCAAAATATAATTCAGATGATTTGGAACGAAAAGATGAGAACTGATCGAAATTCACCTGACAGTGGAAAAAAATTGACTCAAGAGTTGAACATATTTCAAGAACGGATTTAATATCTCCTGAAAAATCATTTTGGGCTTTAAAATACCAAATAATCTCGGGATCATGAGGTTAGCATCGATCGAACCAGAACGTTACTTCACTTGCATGAAAATGGTGATTGCCATATTTGATTTTTTCGTTATTAAGTAATATGTAAACAAACAAAATGCAATCGAATCTAATTGACAGAGGGGTCTTCTGAAGATATATATCTTCTAATGATCACTAGAAAGAAGGCCATCATACCCAAAAAATATTTGAGCAAAACAAATGCGCAAATATATGGCGAAAATATCTTAGAGGCTATGTTGAAGTTTTGGACAGAAAAAAATATTGGCTGCAAACGTTGAAAAGACTCAGTCTTCTTGCACAAAACAAGCATCAACTAACAATAGTCAAAATACATAATTTCACGAGTCATTTCGTCATCTGAATAGCCATCCAATTCTTCAAATGTAAGCCTGTTGAACTTCCTGGTGCGGAATATTTTGAAGAGTATTTTGAAACCAGGCTGGACTAAAAAAACCAAAGCTCTGATCATCTAAAGCCAGTAATGGGCCAAAATACCCTAAAATCACTTTCATGTGGTGTGTTATTATTTTATTCGCCGTCTAAAAGCTATAACCAATGCCAACTATGCCCAATCATATTTCTTAAAAACACAGAAAGAGCCATTTTCTGTCTGATGTATTCAGACACTACGGATTAAAGTCTAAACTATGCTATCTTTAATGTCAAACTATTGTCATTTACCATCTATGTCGTATGTCCTCCATCCATAAGCTACGTTTAATTCTTTCTTTCCGTCAAAAAGGCCAAAATTTATAATTCCGTCGCTTTCTAGTGGATTTGATGTTCGTTTAGCTCTAGAGGTTATCCAAAATTTCGTTCCTAAGCTGACTATTGTTAGGGCCATGGCGAGGCATGACCCAAAGAAGGTTATGAATATCATTCCTCTCTTCATGAGACTCATGGTTTCGACATCTTCGCTAAACCTGAAATAAAAGGTTTATTAATCTATGAACAATTGAAATGTTTGGTTCATTATTATAACTAATGAACCCACATGAGTAATTATTTTTGATTTGCTTATATTATCTTTAACCACCTGCTTAAGAGAATTATTTTATGATATTATTCATGTTTGTGTCATTAAAACATATATGGCCGAAGAAATAACGTCAGTGAATGCCTCCTAATGAGTGGTATTCAAAGTAACCTTACGTGTAAGAGCAAGAAACTGCTGCATTTGTTCCAGGGAACAGCGTGCTATCGTTTCACCCTAAGGTCCGTAATTTTATAATTTTGGGTCGAGAATATTCCTAATAAGTTGGACTCACTGATGAAGAATTCGAGGTCAAATATAATTCTGGCCGGCCGTAAACACGCTAACTTTCGAACGGAAAGAACTAGAGACTTAAAACTTTCAGGGAAGGTTTGAGGTCTAAATATCTTAGGTTCGTTAATGGTCGGAATCGGTTTAATTTCTTGCAGTTATTTTGTGAACGGATTAGCGTTGAGCGATATCTTAAACACTATAATTTTAGAACGCTAATATGTAGAGACTTGAAACTTTTTTGTTTTTGTTTGGTTCCAGACTATTTCGACTAAGTTTGTTATTGAACAAAATCAGTCCGATGGTTTCGCAGTTGAACTTGAAATTTTCTCTTATTAGTCATCATATGTAGCTTCTTCAAGAAGTTATTCAGAGATTTGAATTTTCAGGGGAAATATACTGTTGAATATGTGCCAAAAAGCTATCGACTCCACGTCAGTGCTTTTCTAAATTCTTTTAATTTTCACTTTTTTAAGCGCTGGTTTCGAAGTGCCTATCAAATTATGCACAAAATCAATTATTTAAGTTATCGTATCATCGCATACTATGAGATTATTAGAAGAAACCCATAGTATTTCAAAGAATACGTGCGTTAATTTTAAGATGAACTATTTTCAACATTTATTAGAATTTGTACTTTTTATGTTATTCTATGTATTATTCCAGAGAACCTTCTAGACAGTGTAAAAATTTCAACAAAAATATATTTGTCATTGGAACTTTATTTGACATCAACATACTTGATATTAATTGATATAACCATATTTAAGAGCAGCGCCTGCTTATATTTTTAACTAATTATTGGGTTGTTCGAAAAGTAATTTCGTTTTTTTTTTAGGAAATGAAAGACAATTTTTCTATAATGAAAAAATATTTTAATAAATTATATATTGGCCATTCTAGTCCAACACCTTTTGCCATTTTGCTGGTAGTAGAATGATCCCACGCTCATAAAATTTTTGGTCTATGCTGGCAAAAAACTGATCCAGGTGATTGTTGACCTCATCATTTGAAGTAAAGGTTTTACCATCCAAAAATTTTTGCAGTGACCGGAAGAAATAATAATCTGAAGACGCCAGATCTGGAGAATATGGTGGGTGTGGCAGTGTATCCCATTCAAGCTGTAAAAGCTTTTGGCGAGTGAACAAACTTGTATGAGGTCTCGCATCATCATGGTGAAACACTACACCTTTTCTGTTGATTAATTCTGGCCTTTTCTGTTGAAGTGCATCGTTCAGTTTGTCCACCTGATGACAGTAGATTTCCGAATTAATTGTTGTGTTATCCGGTAAAAGCTCAAAAAAAAAACGATTCCTTTAAAATCCCACCAAACAAACAGCATAATCTTTTTTTGATGGATATTGGCTTTCGAAATGCTTTCAGCCGGTTCATCTTTTTTGCTCCATGATTTCTTGCGTTTGACATTGTTATATACAACCCATTTTTCTTCTGCAGTAATGATGCGCTTCAAAAACGGATCATTTTCCTGACGTCTGAGAAGCGAATCACATATGTCAACGCGTCCCCATGGATTTCTCTCCATGGGGAACCCATATATCGAGCTTCGAGGTTAAACCCAGGCCTTTCAAGTGATCATAAACCGTTGAATTCGATGAATTTTACCTCTCACCGATCTCACGTGTTGTTATTTGCCGATTTGCATCAACTAATGCCTTTATCGTGTCTCTGTCAGCTTCAATCAGCCTTCCGGAACGTGGTGCATCTCCGACATCAAAATTGCCGCATCGAAATTTTGCAAACCAGTTCTGGCACTGGCGTACTGTCAACACATATTCTCCATATACATCCGTTAATTTCTTTCTAGCTTGAACAGCATTATTACCTTTTCTATAGTAAAATAGTAAAATATGACGAAAATGCTGCTTATTACTCTCCATATTTAAAAAGGCATCAACCAAAAACTACTGCGTAAAATTAATTGAAATTTTTCACACACAAGCCTTGCTATAGCAGATCTCAAAACATATAATGATCATGCGGCTTAAGCGTGAAGTTGGGTTCAAAAAAATTCAATTAAGTCGTCTGTTGAGAAAAAACGAAATTCCTTTTCGAACAACCTTATATAACGTCTATGTGAATTTATGTGAAAAGTCTTTGTAATATACTTTTTGTTTGAATTGAGATAACAATTTCAAGAAAAAGAATGACAAGATCATGTGACACATTTCGAATTACAAAAACTACCCAAAAGGCATATGAAATTAGGGTTTAGCGATCTGCCAAAGTTCACTTTTCTGAATTATTCTATAGAGGATATATTCAATAGAAACAAAATATTTCCCCAGTTTCGAAGGGCTTACAGGAGAAAAGATTCAGAACGAAAAGTTATATAAAAGAATCCCATTGATTTTTCCTAAAAATCCACCTCTTTAAATCATTTACACCAATTTAGAAACACTATTATATTTCAAGTCTTTAAGATTGTGCTTGAAATTCTGGCACCAATAATGTACAGTCAAATATGAATAGTTTATAATAACAAGGATATGAATATATGAATTTAAATTAATTAGATGTATATTACATTCTGTTATCTTGAGATTTTACCTTGGTTTGACTAAGATAATTTCCTTAATTTAGAGCCAGGTACTGTTTCATATCCGGTTCAGTAAGTTAATAAGGAATAAGGAAAAAATAGTAACGAGGTTGTAATAAAACCTCTTCACCAGCATAAAAGATCGATCATCTTTGGTTAAGATATGATAAATATCTAATATAGTCCGTCTAGAAAGTATCCGGAATTTATAATTTTTCATAATTTTAATATACTTCTTTTTTGAAACATTCTAAGACAAAAGTAATATATAAAATAGGTTGTGCAGACAGTCGGCTATGGCCAAAGTTTCACTATTTGTTAAATATTGTTTATTGTCAATGGGTATACAATTCATGAAATCATGTCGCAACTAGAAACGAGAATTTTATCGATTTATTGACGTTCACGAGAACTGGGCATCTCCCAAACGTCATTGTGGCGAATTTTAGGAAAAGATCTTGGTTTACATCCATACAAAATTGTTTTAACTCAAGAAGTCAAACCAACAGATCATTTAAAGCGTCGTGTATCCAATAATTGGTGCTTAGAAAAAATCGGAAATGATGCAGATTTCCGTAAGAAAATCATTCTCAGCGATGAGGCTCATTTATCTTGAGTGGTGATAAACCTGGAAAATATCAAGAACTGCCATTACTTTCTGACAAACTTACTGATTGGTGCGGATTTTATGCTGGAAGAGTCATTGGACCTTATTTTTTTTCGACGAAGCTCATGAGGTGGCAACTGTCAATGGAAATCGTTATCGTTCAATGTTGACTGATTTTTTATGGCCTGAATTGGTTCGCATTGATTTGTAGAACATGTAGTTTCAACAGAACGGTGCTACTTGTCATACTGCCAATGACACAGTGATTTTATTGAAAACAAAATTCGGTGATTCGATTATTTCAGGAAATGTACCGATAAATTATCCGCCTCGTTCCTGCGATTTAACTCTATTGGACTTCTTTCTTTGGAGTTACATTAAGTCATTGGTTTACAGCAATCATCCAGCAAATTGAGACGATTCACAGATCAACATTGAACGAGTAATTGCTAACATACGACCTGATTTGTGTGAGAGAGGAAAATTGGGTTCAAAGACTTCATTCCAGCTAGCATTTCCGTAGTGAACATTTAAATGATGTTTTGTTTAATAACCAATGGTACTTTATAATGAAATCAAAATTTCAATAATTTTCAAATGAATAATGTGTTTTATTCACAAAAAAAGTGGGACGCTGTTAAGGAAACAACCTTTAGTTAAATATTTCTGGTAGTAAGACATAGGTAAACATTTTTCTATCCTAAAATGATAGATGTTTCAAAATTCTTCTCTCGGTATTAAACTGAATAAAAATGAATCATCATGGAACAAGGAAGTGTTTGAACACGTCCTCTCTTCTAGGTTACAATAAAACGGAAGTAGTATTTTTTCAACGCCCGGTTGATTTCGATTTGTTTTCACCATGATGACTGTACATTTCGATCTGAGAATTGAGAGGAATTGAGAGCATCAGAAATGTGAGACAATGGTAACATAATAACAAATTATGAAATCATTATGTCAACTGTATTCTTCTTTTTTCTTACAATAACACAGGTAGGTTTTGTAATAGCAGACGTGAGATTATTATTTTAATTGTTGAATGAATGGGAGTTGCATATAATAGGAGGAATTTTTTCAATGCTTATTATGATCATTAAGGAAAACTTGAGCTCAATTTTTGAAGGGAATTATATCGTAATACATTATCAATTGCTGCAAATGTGCCGAAGTAATGCAACAAAAAATTTTCCCAACCCAACCTGAAATGTTCATAGTTAACGTTCTGAAGTAAGTATATTGTATCAAAAATGCTGCAAAATCTGATAATAAGTTTTTGAGAAATACGCTAGTTCAAGAGTGACAGCGTGCTATAGTTTCGCCCAAATGTCCGTTATTTTCGAATTTTGAGCCGAAAATGGTCTTAAACGACTAGATTGAAATATTTATGAAGAATCCGAGGTCAAAAGTCCAGCCGGTTAACTTCCGAATAGAAAAAGATAGAGCCAAGACACTTTGATTGAAGATTTAGGGTCTAAATGCCGCGGCTAAGTTCGTTAAAGGCCAACATTGATTCAATGATTTCGCAGTAATTCACGTTTGAGAATTTTTCATATTTATCTCAAGATTTTCGAAGCTACATTTTTGACCGATATAAAATTCAGCATTTAGAGGTAGAATAACAGCGCGCATGTTTGTGCAAAATTTCGTGAGGATCGTATAATTAGAAGACAAAAAAAATATTTTGGAAGAATCGTAGGTGATATGAACTAACAAGCAAAAAGCTCCTGACTTCACGTCAGTGCTTTTCACCTTTCTTAAAATGCAATCCTTAATTTTCAGGTCTTAGAGTGAATGGATCGATTTATGTACCAAATTTTACTACGAAATTCAGCTTAACGGCGAATAGACGATTTTAAAAAATGTTTGAGATCCATATTATTTGAAACTGTCCAATTTTCATACAGGGTCAATTATTGTCGATCGATAACAAAAGTTTATTATTTGAGAAAATAATAAACCAAAAATCTATCTTAACATGGCTCCCTCCGAAACTACTGAAATAAATGAAACTTGGCATTGAATCACAAAGCCTTTTTGGGAAGACTGTTTCATTCTAAGAGTAAAAAATTTGGGATCAAAATTAGAAAAAGGTGAGTCGTTTAATCATACGATCCCCACGAAATTTCACACGAACATGCGCGTTATTATTCAAAAGGGCCTTTCAATAGGAACGCTCCATTTTTAAATTGACATTACGCATGACAGCCATTGTTTATTTGACAGTTGTATTTGTCAATGTCTACCATTTAATCATGGAAAGGTACACACTCCAATAACGTTTACAAATAATCCAAATTTATTATGAAAAATCGCGATCTGTTCTCTAACTTTACGTGATTTAACTCCAATTTTCGGTCGTTATAATCGTTCGGATAAAGAACAGTTGAACGTTTAGTGAAGAAATTTGAAACAAATTTAACATTTCCTGATGTAACAGTGCCAGTGAGACAAAGAAATGTAAGAAGTGAAGGAATATGGCTGCCCTACGTGAAAGTGTTCGTGAAGACCAAAGCGTTTCCGTGGTGGACATTTAAATGATGCTTTATTTCATGACTAATGGTATCCAATGTACTTTATAATGAAATGAAAATTTCAATAATTTTCAAATAAATTATATGTTTTATTTAAAAAACAAAATGGGGCCCTGTTAATGAAAGACCCTTGACTTCTAAATGCTGCATGCAGATCGATCGTATGTAGTTTCGACAAAATTGGGAAAAATATGAAAAATTTTCAAAAGTGAATAATTGGTAAACTATTGAACCAAACCTTCTCTGAAAGTTTCAAGGCTCTAACTCTTTCCGTTCATAAGCTAGCGTGTGTACGTGCGACCGGCCGAATAGAACTACTTTCGACCTCGATTCAGTGTGAGTCCAATCTAGTGGTTTAAGATCATTTTCGGTTCAAAATTCGAAATTTACATCACTTCTTTCGAAAAAATCCAGAATTCCTTCAAAATTGGATCGCCTCAAAAGACAATATTTTGATTAATTTGTTAATTTATTGTCTTTCGAAATAAATACTTTTTTTCTATTAACGTTTTATATATAACATATCATATATATAACATTATAGTTCACGAAATAAGAACGATCAAATTAACATTATGAGCATATTATAAGTGTGATGATGTGAGAATAAAAGCTATTCACATTACGAATTATCTGAAAGAATCTTCAGTAAAAATCAGTACATTCACGTCAGTATTATTTTCAACTATAGTACCTCTATATTCCCATGAAGAGAAAAATATCAAAACAATAGCTGCTGGGAGATTTTCATGACTTTGTCAAGTGCCATTGTAAAGACTATACCAACTCAGCGACAAAAAGAATTCGACATTCGTTTAAAGTTTAATTTATGAATATGTTCGGATATACAACTGGCGAAGACACAATTCCTGTTATATTCAAAATTCATCACAACTCAGAACCGGTTGTCCATAACAATATTTAGTTGATGACTTCAAATTATGAAATAGATTGCACCGAAGCAGACAAGCTGGTTTATTTGAACGAATGCTATATTAAACTGACCATTAAATGAATATTGCTTGAAATATTGCTCAATTAGCTCTTGTCACAGAAGTTAGAATATGAATTATTTTAATTTTTTTTTTGTGACTAGGCCCAGATAAAAAGCGATAAAGTATTTCAGGAATCATCGTTTTGAAACGAGGTAAAAAGTTCAATAAGTACACATAAGAAATATGTAACAATGAATCATTCATTTAACGGGGGTACATTAATATCCCAGATGCTTAGTTTCACTTGAATGGTTCCGTTAAAATCCTAAATTGCCAGACAATTACTAGTCATTCGTTCTGAAGAACAGTTTGAAGCGTAATGGCCAACATTATTTGAGTTATTGGGCAACAATATGAGCTATTGCCCGTAAAAACTGCTACAAATTTCACACAAGATTTATTATTGTCTCAAATTTGTCCCATTTTTCAGTAGGAATATCTACTGTCTCGGGATTTTTCTATCATTGAAAGAAATTTTTATTAGCTTACCATGTTTTAATTCCAAAACCATTGGGAGGTCTGTACATTTCTGTGGCTATAATTTGAGACAATTGAAAACTTGACAAAGAGTATATAGTATCGGGTGTATTTTTTAGAGTGATAGAACTTTAAACTGAAATAAAACACATTTAAATTAAAATTGAAGCCAAATTTTTTCTTATTTGAAAGATAATTTTATTACATTCATGTTTCAAAAATAATTTCCACACCAAACAGTGCATTTTTCAGGATGCAATGGAACTTGCAGAATTTTTACATGGCCGTTCAAGCAGTAATGAGCTTCATCACTAAACACAATTTTACGATAAAAAAGTGGATCAACTTCGAGTTGTTCTAGGACCACAATCAGCAAACAAACGAAGCTTATTATGGTCAAGTGGCTTTAGTTCTTGAACCAGTTGGATCTTGTATGGGTGTAGACAAAGATCTTTACGCAAAATTTTCCATGTTGTGGATGCACAGAGTCCAACTGTTGTGAACGTTGACGAATAGACGAATCTGGATCATCATTAACACTATGACTTACAGCAGCGATCTTTTCTTCTGTACGTACAGTTCTTTGTCTTGTTGTTGTTGCATCGAGTAGAGAAAATGTTGTCCGAAATCTATCGATAGTTCGACGAATAAGCTGCTCTGATGGACGATTATGTAAATCATAAATTTCACGAAGTGCTCTATAAATTTGACGAATAGAACACTGATTTTAAAAATAAATTCCAACAATTTGTAAACGTTGTTGCGGCTTGAGTCTTTCCAAGATAATTTGTCAATGCTTACTGAACAGAAATGTCAAAACAACATGACTTCTATCTTCTGTCAAATCACAGTTATCCCTATCGAAAGTTCTATCACTCTAAAAAAAACACCCGATACTCAACAAAATGTTGAAGAATTAAAACAAAAATACAAGTATTAACAACGGTTTTTTGCCGAAAATAAAAGCTTTATTGTGAAATTTTGATTAAACATTCAAAGTTCAATGTATTGTCCATCGCTAGCTATTACTTTTTACCATCTATCTGGAAATTGAAAGATCCCATCGCGAAAAATGGCCGATCCATTTTTTGACTTCATCGTAATAGAATAAGTGCTGGTCAGGCCAGGAGAATTGAACATTTAAAAATGTATTTAAAAAGTCTTTGTTCTCCAATGAACATATCATTCTATTGAGATTATTCATTCAGATACAATGCTCTGGAGGTCAAGATGGTGAAATATAGGAATAAATTATAATACTTCGTTTTAAGATGCTGAATTAAAAAAAATTGTTAGAATTGTCAAGAAACACGGAATATATAATATGAATCAAAAGTGGAAGGGCTTTGTGAAAATAATTCAAACAAATAAGTATTCAACACGTTAGTTATTTCAAATTTCAAAAAGTTGGCATTTTTTTATTCAGATTCAATGTGCTTCTGTTTGATGATAGGTTTTACTATAAATCAAAATGGTAAAATATGAATAAATTAATTCGCTCTAAAGACTGCAATTAAAACAAAACAAAAATTACACCTCAATGTCAACGTTAAACTACTATAAAAACCGACAGAAATGACATTGTGAGAATTATGCTTTTCAAAAAGTCTTCAAACATGCAAATTTTTCAGTAAACACAAAATTTTAAATATTGGCATCTTATTTTATTGAATTTTTTCTTTCAAATGCAACACACTTCTCTTATAAGACATTAATTTAATTCTAAAAGTTTTTTAAAAGAATTTTTGAAATTAAAATTGTAGCAGACTAACAGATTAAATCTGTTTTGATATTCAAATACTTCTCTTTGACGACAAAGCATATGTGGTTATATAAATTGGCGAGCAAATGAAACGTGTCACTAAAATTTTACACTGTTTTTTTAAATTCGTGCTCAAATTGATTCAATAATATTTTGTTCATCATCTATCTTTCATTAGAAAATCAACTAAATATGCGCAAAATGTAGACACATGGGCTAAAAAACTTGATAAAAGAAGCCATCTTCGAATAATTCTTCACGATAAATTCATCGTTCATCAGTTGCGTTCAACATTGGTCATTGAAAAGTTCATTTTCCACTCTCTGAAAAAAGAAATTTCATAAAATGAGTTTACCAATTGAAGATTGTGCGAGATTAGTGGCATTTATTGAAAATGGGCTGAGCCAGAGATCTGTTGCTAAAAGAATTAATGTTACCCTATCTACAGTCCAAAGACTATTGACAAGGCATCAGGAGACAGGCAGGCTGACCAGAAGACCTTGATCTGGAAGAAGACGATGCACATTATTGAGGGATAACAGATTCATGGTTTCCACAAGTTTTCGAAATCGCCATGTTACTGCTGTTGAAGTTCTAAATCGATTGATAGAGGTACGTCAGGTAAACGTAAGTGAATGGACGACGTCTCTCAGAATCAAATTACCACCATACAGACGTGCAACAGGCCAGAACTTCTCAGAGAGAAGTCGATGCCTGTATAGAGGAGCGAGTTCCATTCGGTGGAGGATCTGTTATGGTCTGGGGAGGTGTATCTTTAGAAGGTCGCACAGAGTTGGTTTTTATAAATGGATCTTTAACAGCAGTAAGGTACATAGAAGAAATTCTTATGGACCATGCTGTACCTTATACACCATTTCTGGGAGAGCACATACTGCTGAATAGTGACAGCGTACTTGAATGAGGTTGGAATTTCAAGATTCAACTGGCCAGCACGAATACCTGACCTGAATCCCATCGAACATCTATGGAATCAACTGGGAAGCCGAAACAGAACTATGGTTCCATGGCCCAATAATTTACAAGAGCTCCGTGAAGCCCTTCGTCTTGAATGGGAGAATATTCCACAAGAGAATATTCGAAGGCTCATCACGAGGGAAGACGTTTGGAAGCTGTTATCAGAGCTAGGGGAGATCGAATTTCATACTGATACTGAAATTTTCAAAGTTACGATACTTTTTTCAAATTCGATCTTTTTGATTTTTTCGAAACAAATCTTATTATCTTTATATAAATTGAATAAAAAGTTTCATTTTTCTTTGGGCAATTCTCTTTTTCCTGCCATTTCAGAAAGGTATGTAATATAAGTAATGATCAAGTGACCCATTTTTCTGCTCGCCAGTGTATATTCTTTGTAAAGCAATTCGTTCTAAAAATTGAAATTGATAGAAAATTTCAGTCAATCAGACCTCTATGGAAATCGAAATATATTGAATAATAATACAAAATTTAAAAAATTAGTCCTCTATATATTGATTTTTCATTCAGATTCAAAGCAAATCTATAAGTCAAAGTAGCAAAATATGGATAAATCAATTCACTTTACAGATTGAAATTACAGAAATCTCAAAAACTCATCAGAATTTTCATAAAATTCGAAATCATTTCAATATTGAAGAATCAAAAGTGGGAAAACTTATATTGAGAAAAGTGTGCTTTTCTAATGTCTTCAAACGGTTTCACAAAAAGTAAGTTCTTTGATAAACACAATTTTAAAAAATTTGCAGCTTATTTTATGGAGTTTTTTCATCCAGATTCTATTTAACGATACACTAATAGTCTGTATGGTAAAATAGCAATAAACCAAAATTCGAATAAAAAAAAACCCTTTTTGAAAATAAAAATCTATGAAATAATTAATCAAAAATTAAATATAATTGACGTGAAAGCTTTTGCGCGCTTGTTCAACAGTCCATTTCCCATGGAAAATTTCAAAATTGTGAATTAATTATTGAAGAAGATACACATATTATGAATAAAAGCATAGAATTTTGTGTTCTGTCATCCGAAAGTCGAATGTACGGAAGTTTCTGCCGTTTAAAAACTTCTCCTAAAGAAACGGTAAATCTGGTGAAAATGGAACATATATTCTATGATTGTTTCGGTCTTTACTTGACATAAATTCATCTTGAAATTATGAATAAAAACAATATTCTATTTCCGCTAATATTTTATTTCACTACAATTGTTTCATCATACCATGACTTTTTCAGGTGAGTACCACTAGATACTCATAACAAAAAAAGAGGGGATGAAGAAAGTTTTACAATTCTTTGGGAATTCCGAAAAAATAATTCAGAAAAGATTCAATAAGGGGGAGCTACTCAATTCTGTTTGGTTGTTTAATAATATATGTTTTTTATGATATCTATTAATTTCTAATGTTTCTAATAGATTTAATCTGAAACTTTCATTTTCTATGTGTAAAATTTCAAAATCGCTATCAAAAATATGTCTTGTTTCCAATAGGTGTTCTGCATAGGTTGAATTTCTTTTTTTGTTACAATAACATTTTTTATGTTCCCTAAGTCTCGTCTGGAAAGGTCTTCCTGTTTGTCCAACATATACAAAATGGCAAATACCGCAGGTTAGCTCATAAACACCTGATTTCTTGTTCTTAGATATTTTATCTTCATTATTTTTCATTAATTTTCCTAATGAATTATTAGTTTCGAAAAAAATTTTAAAGTTGTGATTCATCTTCAGATATCTAGCTACCTTTTCTGTTTTTAATCCTAAGCATGTTAATGAAATGTATTTACTTTCAGTTAAATTATTGATTTTGGGATATATCGGGTGTTTTTTTTTAGAGCGGTAGAACTTCAAATTGAACTAAAACACATTTAAATTAAGATTGAAGCCAAATTTTTTTTTATTTGAAAGATAATTTTATGACATTTATGTTTTAAAACTAATTTCAGGCATATGTCCTCCACGACTAGCTCTGAGGAACCGCATTCGATCCGACCAATTTTGGACCACTTTTTCGAGTAATTCAGACCTGGTTTCATCAATAACACGAGTTATGTTGGCTTCCAAAGCGTCTATTGTTTCTGGTTTATCAGCATGAACCAATGACTTGACATAACCCTAAAGAAAATAATCCAGTGGAGTTATGTCGCATGATCTTGGAGGCTAATTAATTTGATCATTTCTCGATCTTTCTTTCAATAAATCAATTGTTACGGTAGCAGCATGAGCTGTAGCACCATCTTGTTGGAACCAAAACATTTCTGGGTCGATACCATTCAAATTTTGAAACAAATAATCATTGATCGTCAATCTGTAACGAGCACCATTCACTGTAACTTTAGCTCCAGCGTCGTTTTTAAAGAAATATGGACCGATGATGCCTCTAGCGTGTAAAGCACACCATATAATGAATTTTTCAGGATGCAATGGAACCTGCAGAACTTCTTGAGGATTGTTTTCACTCCATATACGGCAATTTTGCTTGTTTACATAGCCGTTCAACCAGAAATGAGCTTTATCACAAAACACAATTTTACGATAAAGAAGTGGATCAACTTCAAGCTGTTCTAGGGCCCAGCAAACAAACGACGCTTATTATGGTCAAGTGGCTTTAGTTATTGGAACAGTTGGATCTTGTATGGGTGCAGACCAAGATCTTCACACAAAATTTTCCATGTGGTAGATACACAGAGTCCAACTTGTTGTGAATGTCGACGAATAGACAAATCTGGACCATCATTAACACTATGACATACAACAGCGATATTTTCTTCTGTACGTACAGTTCTTGGTCTTCTTGTTGTTGTTGCATCGAGTAAAGAAAATGTTGTCCGAAATCTATCGATAGTTCGACGAATAAGCTACTCTGATGGACGATTATGTAAGCCATAAATTTCACGAAGTGCTCTATAAGTTTGGCGAATAGAACACTGATTTTGAAAACGAATTTCAACAATTTGTAAACGTTGTTGCGGCGTGAGTCTTTCCATGATAATTTGTCAATGCTTACTGAACAGAAATGTCAGAACACCTATTGGAAACAAGACATATTTTTAATAGTAATTTTGAAATTTTACACATAGAAAATAAAAGTTTCAGATTGAATCTATTAGAAACATTATAAATTAATAGATATCATAAAAAAAGCATATTATTAAACAACCAAACAGAATTGAGTAGCTCCCCCCTATTGAATCTTTTTTGAATTATTTTTTCGGAATTCCCAAAGAATTGTAAAACTTTCTTCATATTCTCTATTTTTTGTTATGAACATGCCCTATATATAGAAATTCTCAAACATTGTAAAATCAGTATCTAGTTGTACTCACCTGAAGAAGTCATGGTATGACGAAACTATTGTAGTGAAATAAAATATTAGCGGAAATAGAATATTGTTTTTATTCATAATTTCAAGAAAAATATATTGTTGAAAGGCTCCATCATTCTCCCTTCAAACTGAATCGTTACATATTGGCAAGAAAAAATAGAAAAAGAACAAAACTTGGTATACTTTTGCCGAGATCAGGTAGAAAAAAAATTCAAAAAATTCTCATGAATTTTCTTAACACATTTTCATTATATAAATACTAAATTTGCACTAGATCGGATTTGCACTTTCAAAAATATACGAAAAATTAAATTTCAACTCAGGAACCATTGGGCCGATTCTGTCCATTCTTGAACATAACTGATACATTAAGACTCCAAACCTACCCCGACAATTTTAAGTCTCTAGGTCTTTTTGTTCGAAAGCTAGAATTACACCAACAATCGTTCCTCCGGACAGCCAATTTTCACTAAATTTGGTGTAAGTCTTCTTGTCATTATTGTGCACCCAAATACAAAATTTGATTTCGATCATAATTGCAGTTTCGAAATTTTCGGAAAAATATTCAAAAAAATTCAAGTGTGAATAACTGCAGAACCATTAAACCGATTTTACTCATTAACGAATTCAACTGAGATATTTAGGCTCCAAACCTACTCTGGAAGTTTCAAGTTTTCAGGTCTTTCAGTTCGAAAGTTAGAATATTTCAGGCCAGCCTGACAGAACTACAAGTACTTTTGAGCTCATATTTTTCATCACTGAGTTCGACTTCAGAGATCACTTTCGGCTCAAAATTCAAAAATTACAGAAATTTGGGAAAAACGGTAGAATGCTGTTCCTAAGAACAAGCGCGCAAAAATTAACAAAACCTGATATTAAGCAAATTGACGAGCTTTTCAGCATGTCTTCAAACAGTTTTTCCACAAGTTAGACTTTGGAGAAAGACAAAATCGAATAAAATGGCCCTACCTATATTTAGTATTTTCAATCAGATCCAGGTCCTATTTGACAATACATTTCATGGTAAAATATGAATGAAAAAATTCGCTTTAAAGGATAATTTTTTTTAATTTTCAAAAACTCAAGCATAACTTTCATAAAACTTGGAAACTATAAGACCTTTTGCAGTTTTCCAGCATGTATAATTTCTCGAAGATGTTGATAAATGTTAGTAAAAGAAAATTATCGATTTTTTTCATTCACATAAAGGTGAACGCGCTCTTATTTTATAATAAACCTCATCAGAGGTAAATATGGTAAAATATTCTAGAAAATGTTTCACTTTTACTCATTTCACAGAATGTTGACACATAAATTAAAAACATTTTGGGTCCTCAAAAGAAAATAATCATAATTACTCACCCACTTTCAAAATTCCAATATCAAATTGTAGATTTCATCTCAACGCAGCATTGAAATCACCACACTCCATCAATTATTCATTTTCACTGGACATGAATACCCATATTGTAATTATCGAATCCTCACTAAATAACGATTTCCTCTGGCCGAATCTGAGTTTCAAACAACTTTCGAACACACCCACTAAGATAAATCATCAAAAAACCAACTTTTCAAACGACCTTTACAGCTGTCAGCTGATGGTACTTCGGCCTAGCTGGACGGATTATCACTGGTCAGAAGTACCGAGAGAACGCCATTTTCGCGTCCATAACCTTAAAAAAAGGTGCACCTGTACGCATGTATTCGTAGATCGAGGTGAACCAGGTGAAAACAATCGTCATCTCCATTCATTGTAAAATCGAAAATAGCCATATGTGATCTCCATGGTACCAAACAACTAGGGAGGTATGTGGAGAATTTGAGGGGCCAGACAGTGGCGCACAGGTAACCGAAACAGTATAGGCATCAAAGAACATAACGGGCGAATTTTCTTAAGAGGTCCCATTTTATTTTGCGCGTTCGGTCCATAGTTTCTTCAGAATATCTACCTTTTTCGAATTTTAAGCCGAAAGTGATCGCGAATGATTATATCTGTACAGATGAATTGATGGCAAAGTTCAATGCAGTCGCAAAATAAACTTTCAAAAAAACGACTTAGAGAATTCCTAAACTCAATCACAACATTCGTGAAACTCAGAATCTATAAAATTACAAATAAACTTGGCTCTCAGTGAATTGTTCTTATAACTGAATAAAAATAATAACTATTCATTAGCAGTTAAGCGATGTCAAGCCTATGTTAAATTTTTTATCAAAATTTTCGATTGTCAAACTTAAAATAATGCCAAATGTATTTTAAACTGACCAAGAGTACGTCCAAGCTCCTGGTCCCAGCATCAGTTTTTTCATTATGGTTAATATTGCAATTATAATAATTTCGAAACTCAGTGAAAATTGCCATGAAATTCGGAATCTATAAAATAATAAACTAAAAGCAGAAAAACCCGGCTGTGAGTGAATTTAGCTTTGCGAAAGGTCCTTTGCGTTTATAATTGTTACAACAGAAAAAGATCCATTTACGAAAACCATATAACCATGTTTGTGCTGTCTTGAATTTTTCATCAAAATTGTTTACACTTGAAATTAGAACAATACCAAATGAGTTGAAAATTGACCCAGGAAACGTCCTGAGTTCTGAGATAAATACCCACTTTTAAAATATTCATTTGCGATTCTATTTGATGATACATTTTGCTGAAGATCAGAAAAACAATTCAGTCTGAAGGATGAAATTTGAAAATATTCGGAAACTCAAGGAGAACTGTTATGAAACTCGGAATCTATAAAATAATGAACCAAAAGCAGAAAAACCCGACATGGATTAAATTTAGCTTGCAAAAGGTCCTTTACCTTAAATCTTACAACTGTAAAAGATTCATTCAACTATATATACGAAAGCGATAAAATCATTTCAATACTTTGTTCAATTTTTCATAAAAAATTTTCAGTATTAAACTTGGAACAAAGTCAAATAAGTTAAAAACTGACCAACAGAATCTCCTATATCCTGAGATCGATAACCACCATCAATTTTTCCATTTTAGGTTCTATTCATATATATATTTTATTGAAGATCAAGAAATCAATAATTCGTTCGAAAGAAATAAATATGAAAAAATTCGAAAACTCAAGCAAAACTGTCATAAAGCTCGGAATCTATAAAAAAATGAATCAAAAAGCAGAAAAACCTGGCATCGAGTGAATTTAGATTTGCAAGAAGTCATTATTTTTATAGTTTTTACAACAGGAAAAGATTATTTTAACTATATTTACGAAAGCAATAAGGCTATGTCAGTGCTTTGTTCAATTTTTCATCAAAATTATTCAAGGAAAAGCTTTGAACAATGTTAGATGAGTTAAAAACTGACCAATAGAATCTCCTAGGTTCTGAGATCGATACCCACCATCAACTTTTCCATTTTAGATTCTATTTATACATATTTTATTGAAAATCGAGAAATCAATTCGTTCTAAAGAATAAAATTTGGAAAAATTCGAAAACTCTCATAAAACTCAGAATCTATAAAATTATAAATATACTTAGTACTAAGTGAATGAAACTCATTACTGGATAAGAATAATTTATCTACTCATTTACAAAAGCAGTAAGGCGATGTCATGCCTATGTTAAGTTTTTTATCCAAACTTTGGAGTATCAAACTTAGGATAACTTTGAACAACGTTAAATGAGTTAAAAACTGACCAACAGAATCTCCTAGGTCCTGAAATCGATACCCACCATCAACTTTTCCATTTTTGATTCTAGTTATACATACATTCTGTCAAGAAAGTACCGGGAATTATCGATTTAAATCTAGCGGGGCAATGAGGCAGGTAAAAATTTTTTTTCCTAGGTTGGTACCACTGTCCTTAATTACTATGCCAAGCTTGAGCGGGATCTGTCAACTAGTGTGTTTGCAACAGCTGATTAAGTCAGTCGATGTCAGAGTGCGTGCCGATTTTTACTATGGGTGATTACGTTGAGCAAAGAATTTGTTTAAAGTTTTGTGTTCCAAATGAATTTTCGTGTGCCGATGCATTGAAAATGTTGCAAAAGGCCTTTGGTGATAATGCTCTATCGAAAACTCGTGCATATCAGTGGTACATAGCCTTCAAGGACGGTCGTGAAGTGGTCGCCCATCGACGGCTTCGATCGAAGATAACGTCGATAAAATTAAGGAAAGGGTGCTGGAAAACCGTCGTACCAGCTTGAGAGAGATAGCACATGATCTTAAGATATCCCACGAGTCCGCACGTACGATTTTGATTGATATTTTGGGCATGAGAAAGGTGGCCGCACGACTCGTACCGAAAGACCTGAATTTTCTTCAAAAACGTCATCGCGAACAGGTTGCTTCAGACATGCTGGATCGCTGTAATTCCGATTCTACATTCATGGAACGCATTATAACTGGTGATGAGACCTGGGTCTACGAGTACGATATGCAAACAAGCCAGCAATCATCGGAATGGGTGGCAAAAAATGAGCCGAAACCGAAAAAACCACGCCAAAGCCGCTCGAAAATGAAGGTGATGCTCATTGTTTTCTTCGATATCCGTGGCGTGGTGCACTACGAATTCGTTCCAGAGGGTCAGACGGTAAACAAGGAGTATTACCTAGGCGTTATGAAACGTTTGCGTGAGCGTATCCGTAAGAAGCGGCCAAATTTGTGGGCGAACAACTCATGGATTTTGCATGACGATAACGCGCCTTCTCAGCGAGCTACGATTGTGACTGACTTTCTCGCCAAAAACTCAACAAACGTGCTTCAGCAACCACCGTATTCGCCGGATTTGGCTCCCTGCGACTTTTTCCTCTTCCCAAAACTAAAATTGCCCCTTCGTGGCACCCGTTTTGAGTCGATTGAAGCGAGAGCTAAAGTCCATCCCGGAAAGCGCCTATAAAAAATGTTTCGATAATTGGAAGTGCCGTTGGCATAGATGTATTGGAGCAAATGGAGCCTATTTTGAAGGCGACCCAATAAATTTTGACGATTAAATGTAAAAATGTTGTTTTAATTGAAAATTCCCGGTACTTTCTTGACAGAGTAGTATTTTATTGAAGATCGAGAAATCAATTCATTCTAAAGAATAAAATTTGGAAAAATTCGAAAACTCTCATAAAACTCAGAATTTATAAAATCATAAATAAACTTTGTACTAAGTGAATGAAACTCATAACTGGATAAGAATAATTTATCTACTCATTTACAAAAGCAGTAAGGCGATGTCATGCCTATGTTAAGTTTTTTATCCAAATTTTGGAGTATCAAACTTAGGATAATGCCTATAATGAACTTAAAACTGATCAATAGTACCTATGTCCAAGCTCCCGGCATCAGTTTTTTTCATTTTGGTTTCTGACGATACATTTCACTGAAAGTCAAGAAATCAATTCATTCTAATATTGTAATTAAAAAAAAATTCGAAACTCAGTGAGAATTGTTATGAAACTCGGAATCTATAAAATAATAAATCAAAAGCAGAAAAACCCTTGAGTGAATTGAGCTTTGCGTAAAGTCCTTTACGTTCTTAATTGTTACAACAGAAAAAGATTCATTTACGAAAACCATAGCAGCCATTTTAGTGCTGTGTTAAATTTTTTATCAAAACTTTTTACATATTCAACCTAGAATAATATCAAAAGTGTTTAAAATTGGCCAAGGAAACGTCCTAGGTTCAGAGATAGATACTCACTTTTAAAATATTCATTTGCGCTTCTAGTTGACAATACATTCTACTGAAGATCAAGAAAACAATTCCAGCTGAAGGATCAAATTTGAAAATATTGGAAAACTCAAGGAGAACTGTCATGAAACTCGGAATCTATAAAATAATAAACCAAAAGCAGGAAACCGACATTGATTAAATTTAGCTTTCCAAAAATGTCTTTTACCATATTTGTTACAAATGTAAAATTTTCATTTAACTATATTTACCATATCAGTGTTTTGTTCAATTTTTCAGAATCAAACTTGGAACAAAGTCAAATAATTTAAAAGCTGACCAACAGAATCTCCTATCCTGAGATCGATACCCTCTATCGACTTTTTCATTTGCTATTTGACGATATATTTCATTGAAGATCAAGAAATCAATAAATCAATTCGTTCTAAAGAATATGAATTTGCAAAAATTAGAAAACTCAAGCAAAACTGTCATGAAACTCAGAATCTATAAAATTATAAATAAACTTGGCACTCAGTGAATTGAGTTTATAACTGAATTCATTTACGAAAGCAGTAGGACTATGTCATGCTTATGTTAAATTTTTTATCAAAATTTTTGAGTGTCAAACTTAGGATAATGCGAAATGTACTTAAAACTGACCAAGAGTATGTCCAAGCTCACGGTATCAATACCCACCATCAGTTTTTTCATTTTGACTTTTAACTGACGATACATTTTACTGAAATCCTGTCTAATCTTGCTGTAAAATAGTTTTACCAAGGTCAATATTTGGCGTCAATGTAGCGATACATCTTTCTTTGAAAATGGAACGTTCGATAAGGCAAAAATAAGAAGAAAGAAGAAGAATGTTATTAAGTCTATTATCTCTCATGACAGTTCTAGAAGTACTTCTCTTTATATCATTTTGACAACTTGTATAATAAAATTTATTTATTATTTAAAAACAATAAATGAAGAGGAGTTATAAAACCTGGTAAAACCAAAGCGTTTAAGCGTGGAAGCCTTCAAAAAATTCAGGAAAATGTGGGAATTACCAAAATTCGTAAATATGCACGATAAAGACGTCATATTTCTTGCTTTAATGAATGAGTGTAGAAATTTAGCCCCTGGATCCAGACTTTCTTGCAATTTAAGGAATAAACTATCCAAATTAACGTTACCAGAACGTTCTGAGATCGTAAATAGATTGGACGGAGGATGTTCTCCTTTATTTATAGTTTGCAGAAGAGGCCAGACTGAAATAGTTGAATATTTGATAATCTATTGCGATGCAAATATTGAACAAAGGGGATTATACGAAGTGGCCGACGATAGGAAAGTATATCTTAGATTTATCATACTTAATTTGATACTAAACATTTGACAATGTTTGGGACAAGAATCTCTTTAATAGAGTCTCTGTAACCTATGAACAATTGCTTCGCTAAAATAAACCTTTTTTTATAGGTCCACCCATATGGTTACCCCACTTTGGTGTGCAGCAGTATCTGGAAAATTGAAAGTTGTTGAATTTCTTCTGAAACAAGGAGCAGATATAAATGCAGTTTCAGATACTGGGTCAACTCCAGTTAGATCGGCCTGTTTTATGACACATCTTGAAGTTGTGAAATATTTGGTTGAACATGGTGCTGATATCAATCTTCCTAATTTTAATGGTGGTACCTGCTTGATAAATTCTGTGCAAAGTTCTCTTTTATGCGAGTTTTTATTAAGAAATGGTGCAGATGTCAACGCCAGGGATATCCAGAATAAAACTGCATTACATTATGCTATTCAAGAGCATAGGTATGTTTACATTATACTTTTCTATTCTCAATGTAACAAATATTGAAGAAAGTTGTCCTAATATATTAAATAATAATGATACATATGTTGCAGAAGGCTTTCAGTTCTAAATAGTTCGATTTAGGTATGGTTTTACTCATTAAATTTGTTTTATTTATCAATAATATCTGATGTTAGTTCATTACAATGAAGAACACTAATATTTAGTTCAAAATTTCATAGCCTTTCTGATTCCTGAAATCTTAATTAGTTTTTTTTTAGGTTAGAAACTACTAGACTCCTATTGAAAAATGGAGCCAACATTTACGCAAAATCAAGATATGGAGATGATGCATTACAAACAGCATGTCTGAAAGGAGCAGTTCGTATATTTGAATATCTCACAACAAATTTTTCCTATAGCCCTGAGAAATTAGCTAATGCTCATGAATTACTAGGAGCAACTTATTTAGATGAACATAATGATACATCTAAAGCTCTACAGTACTGGAGGGAGGGTTTATCTATTAGAGAGACACACAGTGAGTTTTTATATCTTTCTAATTCAACATTTAATTAGCATTTCTCTTCAAATGAATTAATTGAATCGACAGATATTTATTCCGAAATATGATAAGGATTGTGAGCTATGGTAAAGAGCAAGTTTTTTAAATCAGTACAGTGCAACTTGCATAGGTTGATAGCCTTTTGGATAGATTGGTGAAAGTTTTCCGAAATCTGATTTCGTATTTTTAATTTTAAAGTCTCAGTTATTATAACTATAATATGAAGTCCCAGAATTGCATTAAAAATTTACACTAAAAGTATTATTTGTGAATACTTGAATGAGATTTCATTGCTGCTTTTATAAATCAGTAAAATTTATTTAACCAATAATGTACAAACATGTTAAAGCTTGTAGCAAAGTGAATGGTTTGGAATTCCAGATTTATTTCCTAAGCAACCAGTGATGCGTCCTATAGAAAGTTATAGATTCCAAAAAGAGTTTGAGTCAATGGAAGAACTTGCAAATATGAGTGGAGACTTGGATGCCATACGCATTCAAAGTTTATTGATTGCAGAAAGAATTCTAGGTTCCAATCATAAGGACACAATATTCAGGTAATTTTTTTCACACCTTAATTTTTCACAGGAAAGCATTTTGTAATTTCTATACCATTCAAATCCTATGCAGAATTTCATCCATAATATCACGGAGGTCACATTATCACCCAGCCTGAGAATATTGCCAACATAAAAATTTGTTTTCATAATATTTTCATCTTATAAAAAGATTGAATCTCTCTATGTTGGTACAATTTTGCCCTTCGGTTTTCTGATTATTCTTTTCAATTACATATTGATATTCTATACCAAAAAAATATTTCATGTATTTTAGAGGGGACAGTAGGAAATGTTCTCATTCAAAGTTTTAGGAGTAGTTTTTTTTGCATAAAATTATGGTCATCATAGTGAAAAAACTGGTCCTTACATTACATCATTACATTGTCCAATGATCTGTCACTTTTTTATCCAGAAGATATACAGTGACCCAAGATTCGTAGTCTTACTACATTTTCAAAATGGTGTATTACATTTTATTGAAAATATCATCATAAAAAAACAACCTTGAGATTGATTTTTTTTTTTAAATTTAATATGCATTTACAAGCAATCACAATATGAATTCTGTAAGTTGAAGTGCCAACTTTAGAGCTTTGGAACTCTCATATGGAATGATAGATAAGTCTTCTTTAACGAAAAGTCCTTTTTAAATCTCCCTCAGATCTGCTGGCTATTTGCGTCATAACCCCCTATTTGCTAGTGCTTCTGTCAGTGGTTGAAGTAGGGCTTTTGTGGGATCCTCCAGTTTTCTGTAATGTCACTTTCTTTTTTGATCACATTCTTAACCTATGGTATCTTTTGGTCCTCATAGAGCATTTACACATACCAGGGTGCGATTGGAATCATACAGAGTATATTGGATTGGCTCCTTGGTATTTTTACACTGTTGGATGTGCTGCTGCATCCCCAAAGTTTAATTCCATAGGTCCAAATGGGTTATTTAATAGTCTTGAATATTAGAAGTTGCAGTACCAAATAGTAATATTTTCGTTTCTCATTTCCAAAAAAAACACTATTTAGTGTTTGAAAGGAATTTCACAATGCAAAGACAACTGAAGCTGGGGCATTTATTTGATAGTGAATATTTTAAAGTTATCTTGTTCCAGATTAATGTACCGAGGAGCTTCTTATGCAGATATGGTACGTCATCAGCATTGTATCAATCTATGGCGTAGAGCATTAGAAATACGAACCAAAAAAGACTCTGTCATTTATTCAGATACATGCTTCACTGCTCAGGCACTCGTTCGTCTCATGATAGATTTTAATGAGAAATATTTGCCAAATGATGGGTCAGAAGCTCTTCAGCGATTCAAAGATATTTTTGAAACATATAAATTATTGACTGATGATATTGTAGGTATGTAATTACTCGAAATTGATTCCTCGCTAATCACTTGGTGAAACCTAATTTAAAATTTAATAAAAGGGGAAATAAAAACATTTCACTATGTGTTTCACAATTTATAAGAATTAACATTAGTTGACATTCATGTTTCGGGTTTTATCCCATTTTCAAAACTGAGTATAAAATACATACGGTCACACAAGTACACATACATATATTATTAAGTAACAGATGTTAAAACCAGAGACAGGCGGAAATCTAATTGATCATTCACAATTGGGAGATTTTGTCGATATGCCGAGGATATCTCCAAGAGGTCCAAACGTTTACCTTCATCACCTTTGTGTAAAATTTGTGTTTTATTAAAACTATAAAATGGTTGGATGTGATACAATGATTAGAGAAGCCAGTTGTTGATTTATTTTGAAGAATCGATCTTTTATGTTCTTTAATTCTGACTCTGAGAGATCAACCTGTCTGACCTATATAAAAAAAAAGGATATTTGTCACAGGATAGCTTTAGACACCACTCAGCTGTTTAGTTGATTCTTACCGCTAAAAAACATTGACCTCAAATTTTTCTTATTGGTACATATAACATCAATATCATTTTGTCTGATTCTTTTACAACTAAAACATCCTAATTCTTTTATTTCAGGTGTTAGAGAGTTAGTAACAATTCGTCCAGTTTATAAAAGACAGACTGATTTTTTCGATAAAATACTGAAATGTATCACACATCTGATCTTTCTTCTAATGGAGAATGCTGTTACAAACGAGCAAAAAGAACTGGTTGAGAAAAGTGTTAAAGCTCTTGTTGAAATAAATCCTAAAACTGTACAAACCCAAGACAGTTTACTTCATCTTTGTGTCTCGAAGGGTAACACAATTTGGTCTAGTTATTTTATCGAAGAAGATCCAGTGGTGAGTATTTTATTTGAATAATTTAATTCTAAGTTATTTATGTTGCAAATCTACCGAAAGAATGTTGTGTTTTTTAATGAGTGCAGAGCACAAGGTGTCATTACAAGCCATTAAAAAAACAATCTAAATCGGATCTAATGTCAAAAGTCACCTTGTATATATTTCTGTTTCAGATAATATTCCCTAAAAAAACAGTATTACAACTTCTTCTAAGAAGTGGTGCTTCTGTAGCTGCTAAAAATAAGGATGGATCGACTCCCCTCCATATAGCTACATGTACTTCTACAAATCAGTATCATGTCAATCAGTGGGTAAGTTGATTTCAGTGCATATTGATTTATAATTACCCTCAATGTGAGTAATTAGCCATTACCACTTTTAGTGGCTAATCTTCACTTATTACATAGTGAAATATGATTATGAATATTAAAAAATGTTAAATTATCAGTATAAAATAAATTAAAACAATAATGATATTTAATATTATTTTAAACAAATTTTCATCAGTAAAGACTGATTTAATTAAATATTTATATTTTCGTCTAATATTTAACAAAAAATTGAATAAATCTCATTCATTTACATAATAATCAAGTAAAATGTTGAGAATAAAAAGTTCTAAATATTTACTGGGCCCAACTAATTTTGCATTTATTTCAACAGATATTGAATTAACAAATTAATCAAAATATTGTCCATCACTGCTTAATACTTCTCCCAACCTCTCAAGCAATTTCTGAATCCCGTCTCAGAAAAACTTTTTGTCTTTTGAGGTGATCCAATTATAAAGCCAATGTTCGATTTCTTCGAAAGAACTTAAGCGTGTTACATCTGTCAAAAAAACAAAAAATATTTTTTGACAACTTTTACGATGTGAGGCCGAGCGTGGTCATGCAAAAGAATGTCTGTCCTTCTGTTTCGACTGTTTTGCTGGTAATACACAGTTCAAATGAAGTATTTGCAGTCTGTACTGATCAGGTTTTAGCAGCTCATAGTACACAATGCCCATATCCCATGTTCCAAGGCTTGCTTGACAGTACTATTGCGATGTGTCCTGGTATTATCATCTATAATGATGATCTGTTAATTCATCACACTTCTGTGTGATGTTATCCTTCTGGATAACTATGTGATTAATGATATTTTCAAGTTAGTATTCATCTGTCTTTATTCTTTCATTATATCCCTAACTTCTCCATGGTCTTCTTATCTTTTTTCCTTCTAATGGTATCTACTCTTCAGGGCCATTTATTGTTTTGCATTCCCTTAACAAGTCCGAACCTAGCAATTGTCATGTTTCAATTTCTTCTGTTATATTGAATGGTGTTTTTTTCTGATTTGCTTTTGATACATCTCTAACTTCTGCCCCATAGAGTCTTACACTCTTCGTCATACTAAATAGTAATAAGTAAAGCTATTTTTCTCAAATGTTTTTGTCTTAGGTACTGAAAAACACACATATCAACCGGTTTCCTTTGCTTCTCGTGAAATATGATAAAACTTTTAAGTTTCAAAAAAATTATCAATATTTTAATTTTTTTCAGCATATCAAATTGTTACTGGATTATGGAGCCCATATAGACCAACCAAATAAGGCAGGAATGATACCAGCCACAACTATAATGGCACATAACAGATTCAGTGAATCTCCAATTCCCATTCTTGACTATGTTAGTCTGAAGTGTTTATGTGCCGCAGCTGTTTCCAAATACAGGATTCCATATAAAAATCAAATACCTAAGGCTCTTGAGCAATATATGCATTTACATGAGCACACATGAAGATTATGAAAGAAATCATTAAATTGTAAATATAATTGTTTCCTATATTTATAAATATATAAATATTATTACTGGGTAACATATTGAGATTGAGCTTAGAGATTCTATTGTAATATAAATAAATTAATGTGAACCACTAAAGAAAAGAAACATTTATAATCCAAAAAGTTAGGGAGTATGAGTCTAGCAAAATAACTGCCATTAATCGTGCAGAGAACAGGCTGTAATTAGTTAATTTATATGTAGTTATACATTTTCAGATATTTTACCTATACTTATTTTGTGACGGTTTCAAGTGTGAAACATTTCTGAATGAATTGAATTTAATGCAAAACTGTTCACAATAAAAAATTATTGAATTTATATTTTTTTATGTTTGGCTGCCCGAGGAAAGGGAAACCTTGTCACCCAGGTTGATGCCCCAAGCGAAGACTGTGTTGATAGTTTCACAAACGGGCACCTACCTTAATACGACAATTTCCTTTGAACCAAAAAGTTCTTTCTATGTTGAAACATTTAAGAAATTATAATGTATAAGGACATAAAATAATGATATACAAACTGTTTCAGCTGTTTATCGGAATCCCTTGTTTCTATTCGAAAGCTATAGCGTTTAGGGTCAGCCGGATGGAATTACTTTTCACCTCAAATTCTGCATCAGTAAAGTTCAATCTAGTCGTTTTAGAACATTTTCAGCTCAAATTTTAATTTAATGTTTTCCTGAACAAGCGCACAAATATAGAAACTATAGCACAATGAAGGAAATGTCAAAATTTTATTGATTTAATAATGAAGGAGTTGAAAAATAACATAAAAATATAAGAACAAATACATATTGTTTATGGTTTATTCTTTAAAATACCCAATCCAACACTAAAACACAAGAATTTACAAATTTTCACAAAAAGCGTTTACAATTGGTTTTATTCAAATTATTGAAAAAGTTATAATTCTTGTTTCGCCTAGTAAAATGAACAAGGAATATATAAGATATATAATAGAGATAAAATATTAATCAAATTCTAACGACGTTTCTGCACTTTGGACCAGCCATCTGCATCTTCTGGTGTTTTTTCAGGTTGTTCCCGAGCTGAAAAAAATTTTTTTAGAAATAGTTTTAAAGATGATTGTATTGCCTAAATTTGTCTAAAAGCAGGATAATCTGTTCCTAATCTGTTAGTTTATAAGCAGAGATCAGATCGTTGCTGAGAGTTTAAATGACACTATTTGTTTTTATTAACACGATTAATAAAAACGACATGCATGTGTTAATCGAACACGGTTTTTTAATGGGAAGATATGCCTCCCTGTTGAAATTATTTATCACTTGCGCGTGGTGACTCTTGATAACACAGTGAAAGATGGCGAGGGCCGGAAATGAAACGAACTCGTTGAATAACAACTTAAGACTAAACCTTTATTTCTAAAGATGGATACACCCTTATAGCGCCCTCACAAGCAGTGGACAATAAAGACACTAAAGGGTACTTTCAGAAGTAATACATAGGTGGTGCTGAAGTACAATAAATTGAGATTTAATTTCAACGGTTTTTGTGAAAATACCAAAGGATACAGACTATATGACCCAGAATCCAAGGTAATAATGACTAGCCGAGATGTTATTATCACAGAGAAAGTAGCTTATAGTCAAAACAGCTCAAATTTCCCATCAATAAACGAAAATATTGAAGAAACGCCAGTTTCAGTGGGGGAAAATGAAGATTCTATTCTCGAAACTGAATCTTTGAATAGTTCGGATGAATACAATCCAATGGAACATTTAACAAACACTGACTCGTCATACCTCCCAGAAGATTTTGAAGACTCCGAAGATGTTGTTCCAGTAAGAAAATCAAATCGAGCAAGAAAACCAAAACTGTTTGAGGATTTTGTTACGTATGCATGTTCGGCAAATGAGAATATGGAACTTGTGCCATCGAGTGTGACGGAGGCAATTTCTAGTCATGATGGAGGGATGTGGAAAAGTGCCATTGATGCAGAACTGAACTCATTTGAAGAAAATGACGCCTGGGAGCTAGTAGAGAAACCACAGAATGCAAGTGTTGTGCAGTGCAAGTGGGTGTTTAAACGCAAGCTCGATAGTGCGGGAAACGTAACTCATAGAGCTCGGTTAGTGGCAAAAGGGTTTACCCAGCAACGTGGTTTAGACTATGACGAAACTTTCTCGCCTGTTGTTAGGCATTCAAGTTTGAGATTGCTCATAGCCTTGTCTGTGCATTTAGAATTAAGAATAACACACCTTGACGTGACGACTGCTTTTTTGAATGGCTCTTTAAGTGAAACAGTATTTATGGTACAGCCTGATGGCTTCAATAAAAGTAAAGACAAGAGTAAAGTTCTACGATTAAAAAGAGCGATTTATGGTCTGAAGCAGTCCTCACGAGTATGGTATGAAAAGGTGGAGGAAATCTTGTTAACATTAGAATTTGTTAAATCTAAATTTGAGCCGTGCCTATTTATAAAAAAGAATGGAAATTTTATAATAATGATAGCTCTATATGTTGACGATTTCTTCGTTTTTTCAAACTGTGATCAAGAAACAATGCAATTAAAAAGTGAATTAGGCTCCAAATTTAAAATTAAAGATTTAGGTGACATCAAACAATGTCTTGGTGTCAGAGTTATTCATAATAAGAAAAACAATTGTATTAGTTTGGATCAAGAGCAATACATCGATTCGTTATTGTTTAGGTTTAAAATGGAAGATTGTAAGCCTGTGAACACTCCTATGGAATGTAATTTAAAACATGAAAAATTCTCAAATATTTTAGGCATATGCTATGTAAAGTAATTTCGATTTAGTGGGGGTGTTGAAATTAAATCTCAATTTATTGTACTTCAGCACCACCTATGTATTACTTCTGAAAGTACCCTTTAGTGTCTTTATTGTCCACTGCTTGTGAGGGCGCTATAAGGGTGTATCCATCTTTAGAAATAAAGGTTTAGTCTTAAGTTGTTATTCAACGAGTTCGTTTCATTTCCGGCCCTCGCCATCTTTCACTGTGTTATCAAGAGTCACCACGCGCAAGTGATAAATAATTTCAACACTCCCAACTCAGCCAGTCTGCCAAAAGTGTCCTTCAAAAACAACCAAATCTGGTATCCAGATTTTATACACTGTCAAACTAAAACCGCAGAATGTTCAGGTGTCCAACTGAGGCGCCAGAAAACATCCAAAAAATTCTGAATGATTGTCCACTCGTAAAGTGAAGTTACAATAATATCCCAAAGGTACCATATTAAAAATAGTAAATGAAAAAATTTTGTTTCAAGTGAGCGTTTCTTCACAGAGAAACAATAACAACAAACTGATGATTCGGAGGGCTGTTTGAAGCTGTTAACACGTGAAAAGTACGTGCATAACAATGGGTGAAACATGGATTAATCACTATACGCAGAAGTCAAACAAGCGTGGAGGTCAGAGTGCGAAAACCGGCCAAAGAGACACAACAGTCAGCAGGTAATGTCATGCCCTATGTATTTTAGGACACACGGAATTTGGCTAATAAACTTTCAGTTATCAGACTATCAATAGAGACTACTACATGCAACCAAGCAGAAAATGCCTCACATGACCAAGAAAAAACCGCTAATAATAATAATGCACCGATCCACAAGTCGATGAAAACGATGAAGAAATTTGTACAATTTACGATTCAGATTTACTTCCACATCCTCATATTCACCAGATCTGGCACCCATTTGACTTCAGATCTCAAAAAGATCCTTGAAAGGAAAAAATTTGGGTCCAGTGATGAGGTTGTAGCCGCAAGTCTATTTTGAGACCAAAGAGAAACCATTCTATAAGAAAGTCGTCGAAAGTTTAGAAAAAATGTGAGATGTGAGATGAATAAAATTGAATTTTTCAAAACAAAATATGTGTTTTAACTGGACTGTCCTGGAACTTAATGACCCACGCATGTTATAAGTGCATGAGGGATAGTTAAAGACTTACCTTTCTCCTTAGGAGGTGATTCTTTATCATCTCCACCACCTCTCTTATTCTGATCATCACCTGCAGCTCTTCGGGTAGTTCTCCAATCAGAATTGTCACGTTCTTTGGGTGTGTCTCCATTTCTAGGTCCAGCATCGCGATCACGGTTTATTCCTTTGTTTGGTGGACGGTAAGAGGACGAGGACTAAAAAATAGAAATATGAATCAATAAAGATTGTACTATAACTAAAATTTTTCTATTAACCTGGTCGTCATCTTGTCTACTGCGCATACTTCTCCAAGTGTTAGTGTCTCTAGGACCATCATCCTTATCACGATTTTCCCTCTCTCTGTCCCTATCGTCTCTACGCCTGTCTGAAGCACCGCTTCTCCAAGCACCACCACCAGCAGAGCGGCCTTCTTCCCTGTTATCATCTTGGCGACGGAAATCTCTCCTAGGCCGATCATCACGTCCTGAGAAAAAAAATTATTAGTCTTTAATTGTTCCAATGTTTCCATTCAAATCAAACAAGATACTTGATCAGAGTGGATGATATTAATATATTTATTTTTAAAATTAGAACAGTTTCTTAGGGGACAAAAAAATTTGTTGCCTGTAAAGTCGGTATACGGGCGAAAGTTTTACGTGACAACGACTTTGAGTGGTAAAATAATTTTAATGTGAATATTCATTCGTATAGTAGGAAGAAGGATGAAATAATAGTAACAATTTAAAACATTTATTTATACAAAGAATTATATTTAAAACATTAATTTATACAAAGAATCTCGCACTGAATTTCATATTAACAAAATTTTATTTATCAATCAGTTGTTATAAGTTATTAATAAATTTAACTTGTTTTACATTGTTATAAATATAAAAACTAAATTTAAAAGTTAGAACATTTATTTAAATCACATTAATTGTTAATATCAATCGATTTTAATTCAAAGTGTATTTTCTAAAAGGAGAAAACTAATTCACATTTGATCTTTGAATTTGTAAATCGCGCGCTTACGACCTTGCGCAGTGATTAGTCGTCTCGGTTTGAATGTTTGAAAGTTTCGATTTGACAGGTTGGAGGTTAAACATTGTTATTTCAATTTTTTACATAGCAAGTCGCGCTCATTTTTTCAAGTTAAACAAATTATTATTGGTTGAGAAACGATTTCTACTACTTTTTTGATTGAAAACTACCACAACATTGTGATTATTACAACATAACCTATTCACTTATGTCTTAGTCATTTATTTCATCATGTTATATTATCAGTCTGAAATTATTTACCTTTGCTGTTTGAATTGTTGCGATGGACGAAACTACCTTCACATTATCACTACACAATCGTTTTACAATTAACTGGCAACGTGTAAACTTGTATGCAGGCGCCTAAGCGAAATAGAAGCGCAAGACATGAACCGGTGTGTATGCCTATCTCTCTCACTCTCTCTCTCTCTCGCTCTGTCTCTCTTGCTCTTAGGCGGGCTAACTGTGCTCGAGTGGAAGGGACGCGTGCCTTTCACTTTTTATGTCTGTCTCTCTCGCTCTTAGGCGGGCTAACCATGCCCGAGTGGAAGGGACGCGTGCCTCTCACTCGCTCTCATTGTGAGCGCATAACGTGAGCGGAGCGTAACGCAGTTTCTTGAAGTGTCACCCGGCAAACCAATTTATAAGACGTTGTCACGTCAAAAATAAAGTAAGTAGAGTACAACAGGAAAGCGATGAAAAATGGTGAACTTCATTCCACTAAATACTAAGTATAGAATTACGCAGCACCAATTAACCAGTAATTATAATTGAAATGACTTACTTGACAAAGATTGTTAATAAATTTAAAACATGTTTACAAAGCTTTTAATTCAAAAAATAAATAATCCAGCAAAGTTACATGAAGAATGAAATATCACAAAAAAACAAAAGGTTATATTCTGGTTATATAATATTCGACCCTTAATTCAAAAGATGTTCCTTTTTATTATTTTAATTGATTTATACTCAAAAATTACTTGAAAAATGTTTTTTTTTAAATGGGTGCAGCGTTTTCACACAGAGGAACAAAGACAACAACAAATTAATGAGTCTGAACTGTTTACATGTGATAAAAAGGATTTTTTGCATCAGTACATAACAAAATATGAAACATAGAGTCATCATTATATGCTTAAAGAGCATCTGAGTGATGGAGGAGGGCGAAAGTTGGTCAAAACGTTCGAAGTTAGCGGTCAACGTCATGACCTCTGTATTTTGGGACATGCACTGAATATTACTTGTCAACTTTCTTCTAAAGGGCCAGAACATCAACAGTAACTACTACAGTTGCATTATTGAATCGATTGGATTATATAATCAAGTAGAAAAGGCTTCAAATGACAAATAAAATACCGCTGTTTCAAAAAGATGATGCACCAATCCACAAGTGAATCAAAACAATAGTGAGACTCAGGTTTCAAAAAGATATTCAAAGGAAAGAAAATTAGCTACAATAATGAGTTTATAGCTGCAATTGAGGCTTCAATTGTAGGCTTACTTTGAGGCCAAAGACAAATAATATCCATAAGAGGCATTTAAAGTTTAGAAAAACGTTGAAATTATTGTATTGCTGTTGAAGGTCACTATTGGATGGAGTAGTCCGTTACTTTGTGATAGTTCATTTTAATGGAATGAAATAAGGAATTACTTTGTTTTCTATCACTTTTTTATTATAACTGATATACAGTGACTCGAGTTTCGTAGTGTTTACTACATTTTCAAACTGAATGAACAAATTAGATCTCAACTATTATATATGGGGATTGTAGGCTTCGGCAGAGCTTCGAAGAGAGGGGTTTTCCAAAGTTCCGTCTGTTCGTTAAGTAGTTTTATTATTGGTACGTGCTTTTTATATTTTTCAATTTCTATGGATTCCAGGATGTCAAGTTTTTTCCCTTTCGCTTCCACGTGCAAGATAACAAGCTTGTTCAATTCTGGGAACATGTGATGGTTCGCAAAATTGGAATTATTCTTCCGGTTCCTAAAAGCAGATTCGTGCTCTTTGTACCTTTTATGGAAAGGTCGGCCCGTTTGTCCTATATACAAACTATTTCACTCTTGACAACTTAATTTATAGACTCCAGAATTATTCAGTCGGTTCTCTTTGTCTTTCGGATTAAAAAAGAGATTAGAAATTTTATGGGAGGGTGTGAAAGCTGTTACTATGCTAATTTTTGATAAAACTTGAGCTATTTTTTGTGAAATTGGTCCAAAATATGTTAGTTTTATGAATTTATTGTTATTATGATCTGATTTGGAGATGGGGTAAATTTGTTTACGAACTAGTTGCTTTTGTTTTTTGTTTATGATGGAATTTACAGTTTTGGTTTCGAACTGATTTTTTGTGGCTATTTGTCTGATTGTATGCAATTCCCTCTTTAACGTAATATTATCTAAAGGAATTGAAAATGCTTATGCTTATAGATCAATGGTACATAGAGCATTTTCAATTCCTTTAGATAATATTACGTTAAAGAAGGAATTGAATACAATCAGACAAATAGCCACAAAAAATCAGTTCGAAACCAAAACTATAAATTCCATCATAAACAAAAAACAAAAGCAACTAGTTCGTAAACAAATTTACCCCATCTCCAAATCAGATCATAATAACAATAAATTCATAAAACTAACATATTTTGGACCAATTTCACAAAAAATAGCTCAAGTTTTATTAAAAATTAGCATAGTAACAGCTTTCACACCCTCCCATAAAATTTCTAATCTCTTTTTTAATCCGAAAGACAAAGAGAACCGACTGAATAATTCTGGAGTCTATAAATTAAGTTGTCAAGAGTGTAATAGTGTGTATATAGGACAAACGGGCCGACCTTTCCATAAAAGGTACAAAGAGCACGAATCTGCTTTTAGGAACCGGAAGAATAATTCCAATTTTGCAAACCATTTCTTCACTACAGATCACACGTTCCCAGAATTGAACAACCTTGTTATCTTGCACGTGGAAGCGAAAGGGAAAAAACTTGACATCCTGGAATCCATAGAAATTGAAAAATATAAAAAGCACGTACCAATAATAAAACTACTTAACGAACAGACGGAACTTTGGAAAACCCCTCTCTTCGAAGCTCTGCCGAAGCCTACAATCCCCATATATAATAGTTGAGATCTAATTTGTTCATTCAGTTTGAAAATGTAGTAAACACTACGAAACTCGAGTCACTGTATATCAGTTATAATAAAAAAGTGATAGAAAACAAAGTAATTCCTTATTTCATTCCATTAGAAGGTCACTATGTTGATGAATAGTCAAATTTTGCAAAAAAAGGGTAATTCGGGGACTAAATAACCCATTTGATATCTGAAAAACTTACTTTGTTCACCTCCTGCACTCCTGTAGGAAGGTCTATCATCATCTCCCCTCTTTGGTGGTGGGCCTCTAGAAGTACGCCAAACGGATGTAGTTTCGGAAGAACGTGAAGAAGGTTCTTCGCTTCTGCCAAATTCTAGAAAATAGAGAATTGGAGAAATTATGGATAGTTCACAATTCAACAAATAAAAACATTATGATTATATCTGGATATGACTTACTTGGCTTGTAAACGTCTCTCTTTCCATCATCAGCAGTTGGAGCTGCTGGTTTACTATCGGCACGTCTCCATGAAGAACTTGAATCAGTGGTTTCCGTTTCAGTTGCAGCAGCCCTTGGTTTTTCCTCACGATCACTAATGGATCTTTTATCAGAGTCATTATCGCCAATCGGTTTTCTTTGGGAATCGTGATCGCTAATTGGTCTTCTTTCAGAATCGCGATCGCTAATTGGTCTTCTTTCAGAATCGCGATCGCTAATTGGTCTACTTTCAGAGTCACGATCGCCAATTCTTCTTTCAAAGTCACGTTCGGAAGTTGGAGGTCTTCTGTCAGTGTCTCTTTCACGATCGGATGTTTGTGGTCTCCTGTCAGAGCTTACCTCTGTAGGTGGTCTCCTTTCAATATTCCTTTCTCTTCTGTCACCATCTCTAGCCATAACTCTGCCACTCCTCCAGGTGTCTCTTCCGCCTATGAATAAAAATTCATCATAACATATTATTCTTAATGTAATAAAAATACAAAGTGTACATCTGTACTTTTTTAACCCGGGGTAAAACTCATTAAAATCAACCACATAGAACCGTTAAAAATATTGTTTCATGATCACAAAGTTGATATTTTTGTTATTAACTACTAACATTGGAAACAGCTGAAAAATTTTCTGATGTTTATTCTTTGCTTTTGTTGGGAAGAAAGTGTTATCAGGATATTGCACCAGAAAATCAACTATTATTAACTGGTCTGAATTAAAATATGCTTGTAAAAACACTGATACTCCAAAATGAGATGGTTCAACCAAAAACATCAAAAAATAATTTTCAAAAAAGGTATCTTAACATTAGAGAAGTGCTGTAATGATTATATTGCTCTTGAAGGGTACTATGTTGAATAATATTTAAATAATGTTATTATTATTATATAATGTTAATATTATTTAATATGGATTTTCACCAATTAAGTACTGATTCAATTCAATATGGGTACTATGTTGATGAATAATGTCAAATTTGATTAAAAAAGTTATGTTTTCTTAATTAAACTGAGAGCCAATGTTTCAGTGATTGTTTTTCAATAGTCAAAGTGCATGAACATTTTTCAAACTTTTGAACTACCTAAAATCCAAAGTAATAGAATAAAATCACTTGGCTTAAGTTTCACTATTAATTCATGTTGCCGACATAAATTTCGGGTTTTAACAATTTTCAAAACTGAAGGTTACACACTAAACAATTCTTAACAAACCATATGAAATTAAGGGGAAGGTTAGGAGATATTGGATATCTCAATTTAAAAATATTTTGCCACTAAGACAATGTTGTAGAGATCAGAATAAATGTCCGAGGTTGCGATATCAGGCGAGTATTGTGGGTGAGGCAGTACCTCCCACTCTAATTCATTAATTTTTGCCAGGGTTGGTCTTGCATTGTCGTGTTGCAGAATAACGCCTTTTCTGTCGACAATTGCCAGATACTTTTCGATTAAAGATTGGTTCACTCGATCTAACTGGTCACAATAAAGATCTGCATTAACACTTTGTCCAGGTTTCAACACTTCAAAATGAACAATGCCGTGTATACTCCACCAAACATACAGAAGAGCCTTTTTGGGATGAAAAGGTGGCTTCGCCACCTTTCATATAGAAAGGGCCACTGCCTTTAGCGCTATCATATAGGACCCATTTTTTCATCTCCAGTGATCAAGCGATCAAAAAACCGGTCGTTGAAGCAATGCGTTGCATGTGATGGATCAGTTGGCTTTGTTCTCTTCAGAGAGATTATGGGGGACCCAAACACTTGCTCTGCTTGAAGCATGTCAATAACATGAATAAATAGTGAAATTTGAGACAAATATTTCATTTTATCAATTTTTAAAAAGTTTCACGAAGTGATTTGTGAGAAAAATCAATATCTAAAACCAAATTTAAATATAGGATAATGAAGAATTTGTATTAGCTTGTATACCTGAGTATACAATAAGTAAGAAACTATCAATTAAGAAATTAAGAAATATTCAATTTACCTCTAGGTGGTTCTGTTAACTGATCCTTTTCAGCCATCAATTTCCTTTCGATCTCTTCCTCTTTGGCTTTCTGTTTAGCAGCTACTCTTTCCAACATTTCATTCTTTTCTTTGAGTTTCCTCATTTTTTCCTCTCGTTCTATCCTCTCGCGTTCTTCCTTTTCTTTACGGGCGATTTCTTCTAGTCTTAGACGTTCTTCCTCTTCCTTTCGTTTTTGTTCTTCCCGTTTCCTCTGTTCATACTTCTCTTTCTCCTTGAGCCTGAAAAAAAACCCATTAGCCTGACAAATGAACGCAATCATTTTCTTTTAAATTTTCATCAAAATACCATTAAATATAAATATTAAATATGAAGGTAACCTATTAATCACTATTTTTATTTATAAAATGGTATTTTCAGAAATACACAAGCTACAAAAGAAAATAAAAAGTCATTCTTTTGAAAAAACTACAATCTGTAATTTAGTTATAAAACTATGCGAATTTGATGAAAAAATAGGAGACATGAAGCATGTCATAAAAAAACCTGAAAAATTGCAAACATACCAATGAATGCGTCGATCTTCTTTACGTTCCACCTTTCTCTTCTGAAGACGTTTCTTACGTTCTTGGGCCAGAAGTGCCTCGAATTCCTTCAATTTATCCTCGTATACAATATTTCTCTCCTTCTTCAGTTTTTCCAAGAAAGCATCCTTAAAAAAATAGGCAAACATTCAGTATAGCAGACACATGAGGAATTTCGGTAAAAGAGAAACCATGAACAAAACAGCTTGCTTATAATCTCTACATATAATTATAGCAGCAAGTGTCGTGGCAACAAACCAAAAATGCCCTTTTTGTGAGTTGAAAGGCTTTTTTGCCGAGGAGGCCTACAATAAAAATGCGAGTATGAATCGAAAGTCGTATGTAACTGATGAAAATATTTTCATTCCAGTACGATTTTCCATTTATTTGCTATGAATGAAAGAAATGTGACATTTTGACTCAATTTTGTCTGATTTTTGGAAATCACATACAACAATTAAACACGCCCTCTCGTCGTAAAGGTAGTACAGGTTCATTTGACCTACCGGTTTATTGAACTGCCCGAAAAATGTTTACCGATTATATTTATGAATTAACTACAGTAGGATTTATTCAAATAAGAAAACTGAAACTATCATGTTGTCACATAAATATTTCCCTAAATAGAGCACAGCATTTTAACTTCAGATTTGTGCTCACCAGATGAAATTAAGTAATTTAAATGAAACATTAATTGTGTTAAAGTTTTGTATTCTGTAACAAATATGGAAATTTGAATGTTTTTTTCTATTTGATGCTCTAATGTACACTGGCAATGTAACAATTGTTAGAAAGTATACCCAAATAACCACTGATGTTTATTAACTTGTTAATGTCATAACATACCAATGTAAAACATTTTTTTCATTAATGAACATAAGAATTCTATGTCTGAATGCAATTCTGAGAAACTTGAGGCAGTCAAAATCAATTGTGATTCCAGATTTTACTGATAGAATTTGATACTAATTCAATTTTCATTTGAAGATACAAAACAAGCATCTAAGAAGTTAATAAAAATCCTGAATTTTTACCTTGTCGGGTTTCATCCTTAAAAGTCTGTCTCTAGTTGCCACAGCCAACTTCCTTTCCTCAATAGAAGCAGCAATCCTCTCTTTTTCTTGCTGTTCCCAGAAGCTCTGATCTTGCTGTTGCCTCTCTTTAATTGAAGCCTGCAGTAAAGGTATCTCTTCAAGTCGTTTAGCACGCTCGAAGTAATCAACCTTTTTCTCTTGAGACTTCAGCTTAGCCTGCAATTCCCTCCTTTCTTTCTGGAGTTCTTCAGCCTCTTTAGCAGCTATCTGATCGGCGTCCAACTTCTTGATGTCCTGAAACAAAAGATTTCAATAAAATGGAATTAATAGTCATGTTTGACTTTCAAATAGAAGTAACACTTACATCTTCATCCATTTTTTTGAGCATCTTTTGCCCATGTCCAGTTTGACTAATCTGTTGCAATTTCTCCTTCAAATGTCTGTCCTTAATTTGTTGTATTTCATTGAGGGCTCGTTTGCGTTCCCTCTCTTCCCTCTCGTGTTCCAAACGTTTTTGCTCAGCCAATTGATTTTGCCTTTGGATCTCCTCCAATCGTCTTTGCTCCTCTTCCTCCCTGACTGTATTTAATCTCTCGATATATTCTTTGCGATCTTCGATGATCTTATGACGTTGCAAAATCTTCTGGTGTTCTCGTACCTTATTCTCATGGTAATTTTGAACCATAACAGTACGCAGCCTATCTCTTTCGGTCTTTTTACGCTGGGGATTTATAACTCCCATAGCTTGATGCAAAACAATCGACATGTTCACCAACTGGTTGCGAATCTGTTCGCTGGGCATCACTTGAAGAGTTGGCCCTTCCGGTTTTTCCTCGCGCTGGCTTTCACTGAGGTCTATGCCGAAATGAATGCAACTTTTCCCTGAAAATCGAAATGACAGTAAATTTAAAAAATCCAAAGAATTTTTCATGCTTGGATCCCCCCTAGAAATATCCAAACTGACATCAATGACTGGTAGAAAGAAAGAAAAGAATGACTAATCCAAAGTAGTAGCAAGATAGTGACTAATTAAGTGTTTGCTTTGAAGGTAAATATTAGTGAAGCTACATTCTACACTTAAGGAGACCGATGCAGATCAAAAATAGTTCAAAACATGCTTAACTAGAAAACTGAATTTTAAAATATTAAGTTACTTCTATTACTAAAGAAAGTCCACAAATTTATTATAACAGAATAGCTTGTGAAAATTTTAAAATAAAAATTAAGTATATGATTTAAAGCAAAACACTTTATTTCAGCTGATAATTATTGTTGTGTAAACAATAAATATCAGCGGAATAAATAGTGATATAATAGAAGATAAAGTAGTTTCTACATTTATTCCACTGTATATGTAAGTTATTAATAATGACAAAATTATCCAGCATTGTACTAACTTACCATGATCAATTCGAATCTGCATGTCATTGTAACGTACACAGTTGACCAGTAAACGTTCCATGTGGAAAGGAGAGCTGAACTCGGACAGTTCGATCAAACGATCGAATTTGATAGTCTGATATACTTGAGCTACCTGCCTTATCAGTCTAACCAAAGTGACATCTTGCAGAGGTTGGATGTACTGTTGGAGCTGAGCGTTTTCCTCTTGCTGTATGGATTTGATCACTGTCTGCACTCTTGAGCAAAGGAGCAGGGGGTGGAACTCCACTTCTAACCAGTTATAAAGATCTTGCAGTTGGGTGGTCGCGAGTGCAACAACGTTGACACGAACCTTTAAAATTTAAGAGAAAATTGTATTCTCCTCAAATTAATATATCAGGGTAACTAAGAAATACCATAGACATATTAAAAAGAAACTCAATTGTTTACATTTTGTTGTGACTAACATCATCACTCATTCTACTAATCGATTGTGATCTGTTTTGGTCTACTACAAAAGCCTGTGTTGCCAGATAATTTATTTAGGAATACGTTTTCTTTTAATCTGTTGTGCAAATGTATATCAATTCATTTTTCATAACCTCACAATTTATACTAATCATTATTTAAATATTTTAATATTAGCCTTCTACATATTTAATTTCAAAAAATTATATTTAATAATTATAACTTCAGGAATTAAATTAATGTCATATAAGTACCACTTATATCAAACGACATAAAATAAACATTCATTATAAGACATCCAAATGATATAACAAAATCCGATAAATAAAAATTGTTGACCAAAATCCTATAAATTAAATATTTTGAGTAGACAAAATTTTGTTTCTGCTGATTAATCTTATGAAAACGAATAATATATAATAATAAAATGTTTAACATAATCGTAAGAATTTCATCATAAAACTATCTTACTTAGAATATTCAATATTATTGGATATCTAACCAAGTTACTTTCTATAAAATCTCAAGATATGTAAAAACATTACTGAAAAACAAGTTTTAAGGGAGACTTGCTTCGTCAGTACTCAAATAATTCATATTCAATAGTAGTTAACATTACACTCCATTTAAATTTTTTAGTATTCATTTACCAGAAGTTTTCTAAATTGTTGAAGGGTGAGTAAATATTTGTTGTTGATTGATGTTATATTTTATTGAATATGAATTATTTGAGTACTGACGAAGCAAAGTCCTTCTTTAAACTTGTTTTTCAGTAATGTTTTTACATATCTTGAGATTTTATATTAATAGAAAGTAACTTGGTTAGATATCCAATAATATTGAATATTCTAAGTAACATAGTTTTATGATGCAAGTCTTAAGATTATGTTAAACATTTCTGAAAGATATTTGTTTTCATAAGATTGATCAGCAGAAACAAAATTTTGTCTACTCAAAATATTTAATTTATAGGATTTTGGTTAACAATTTTTATTTATTGGATTTTGTTATATCATTTGGATGTCTTATAATGAATGTTTATTTTATATGTCGTTTGATATAAGTGGTACTTATATGACATTAATTTAATTCCTGAAGTTATAATTATTAAATATAATTTTTTGAAATTAAATATGTAGAAGGCTAATATTAAAATATTTAAATAATTTTATGTACCTTCTATCAAGTATTAATCTCTATTTATGTTTTTTTATACTCATCAAATGCATTATTATTGTCAGTTCTACTTTGACACTTCAAAAATATCGTGAAAGTAATAATGAAACCTCTCGATAATTTATTATTTACTAATTATTAATCTATACTCTGTATTTCCATCAAACTCCAGTTTGAATTAGAATTACTTACCAAATCTTTCAACAAATTAGCCCTGGTTGGGGGCTGGAAAAGCCCAAGCAATACGGCTAATTTCTGGGCCTTTTCCAATGGCGACTTATCAGTTTCAATAAACCTATCAAATTCTGGATGTGCTGATGGTAAAGGTATAGATAAGGTAGCTAATAAAACTCTGCATGCCATCCTGAAGATAAATAATATAAACTGTTAGTATTCCAATGAAAAGCAACTGAGGAGTTTATTTTAAAATCCAAAATTATTCATGTTTTTAGTGAATCACTAATATTATGGAGCAATTATAGGGAAATCAAAGTAAAAAAATTTCAAAATTCACATTAGGCTTTGACCTCCCCTAATCAAATGTCTGAAATATGTTTTTTTTTCTTTTAGAACGTGTTGAAATATCAATTACAACAAAAATGACAAATATTAAGGCATTTAATCAGAAATAAGGCTGTTTAGATCTTCCAAGGAACATGGTTGGCTGAAAAATTCCATTAAAGACGAAACAGCATTGTTTCAATTCTTTTTTTAGTTCATCTAAGATTTTTAATTCCTTGAATTTTAACTTTACACATGGCCCACATAAAACAGTCCAGCTGAATATTTCTGTAGGAGTTTTTCCAGAAAAAGGTAGGACGGGTCAATCAATATTTGGACGTCTTTTGATTGAAAATATCAGATCATCCCCTAAGCGGGGTGGCAATCCCCTCAAAAATCTTAAACAGCAATAGGGGTCAAGTGACACAACATTCCGTTTTAACAAGAGGTCAACAGAAACAATTCGAAAAATGTCATGATTCTTATAAAGAAAAATGTCTCTAGAGGTACAGGATAAAGCAATTCTTTTATAATGTAAAGAAAGGTTTTTATAATGACACGTAACATGTCAAATATTTCGAAAACCAAGGGACTTAACTAAACATAAAACATATTTTTCTGAACTGCCATAATGTCCCTTACACACAGATAATATATTATCAACTAATTACATGACACCCTTTATATATTAAAATAGTTCATACCTAGTTAATCAAAACCAATAAAAAGCAAATCAAGGGATCATTGAATCGTTTAAGAAATAGTTCCTACCTCTGCAATTCTTCAGGGGTAATGTTTTTCTTCATTTCCTTTGACAACTGGAACAGCTTGATTAAAGCTGCAGCATGGAAAAGATAATTTCCAGCTTTCCAAAAAACCATTGCCAATTTCTGATAGTAGTTGGCCATCGTTTTAGGAACTGGCATCTTTTTCGAGATATTCATCAAGTTATGGATATCTTCAATAGCCTTGTATGCTTCCTAAAACATTAAAAAAAGTAAACTTTGAAGTTATTTCCCTCAGTTTCTCCATCTCACCTGCCACAATTCCATCTGAATAGCAAAGTCCAACTGATGCAACCTGGTTTCCAAATTCAACTGTTGAGTCTCTGGTTTTGAAATGGATACGTTGGCAACTTGAGGGGGCAATTTGCAAATGTCGTCCAGATGCTTCCTCAATTTATCGCACAACTTTCGGAACTCTGTTTTCCTGTTGTACTTAAGGCAAAATTGGAATGCCATCCTAGCTATATCATGGTACAAATTCTCCACATGGGCATTAGTTCTCAGCAGTTCTAAACACTGGCAATAGGATTCCCACAGAAATTTAACCCATGGTGTTAAGATAGTACGATCAGAACGATCCTGCGCATCTTCGCCAGATACTGCACTGAAATATTAAAAGAACAGAAATTATTACATTGAAATACAGGGTGTATACAAACTTAAGTCTTTTTTTAACAGAAGATAGAACTAGTATAAATAGCACATCTCACCAAAAATCGCAAAGATAAAATATTCAAGGGTTCAAGTTAAAAGACCTTAAAGTAAAATACAATGTCATGAAATTTGAAGTCCGGTTCTGTTATTTCAGACGATGCACATTGAATATAAAGCCTCTTCTCCATTTTTGTGACTTTCGTATTTGTATTGAACTTGTTGACGTGATACTGATGCTTTTTGCCAGTGAATAAATGAATCTTTTATACAAAAGTCGCTTACAGAAAAGTTGCAAAATAATGACATTTTCTTAATAATGGACCTTGTGTAATGCTCAAACAATATGTTATTACCAAGCACTAAAAGCAGTCAAACTGGGAGGCCATTCTATTGGTTTAAAGATATGAGTTATTTGAAGTACCACCGCATATGTATCTGTTCCCAAGAATTCTACCCTCGTATTATGAACTCAAGAAAATAATGGTTTTTACTCTGAAGCGCTGCCAGATGCGTATAGAATTTTTATCTAGATGCCGATTTTGGAGCTTCAAACTCACCCCTAGTTGTTCAAGTTTGCCTTTATTTCAAGCATTCAGATTCATCTTCGGAGTAAACCTATCTTGTTTCATTACATTTACGTTCAATCCACCTTCAGGGCACAGTTGTTAATTGTTTAAAAATTAAAATATTGTCTTAAAAACAGTATTGGTAAATTTCAAAGTAGCAGAAAAAAGTGCCTTTAGTAAGCAAGAAAAATAAAAACTCAAAGGATAATTAAATCCTGTAACAACCAAATTGGCTCAAATTAAGGAAAATATTTGGTAAATGGTGAAGCCAACAAATATAACCAGATAATTGTATCCATGTCATTAACAACTGTGAAAGTGTTACAGTACAAAGTTATTATTTTTTTTTTTGGTTTCTTATTACCAAAATAATGAAAATCTCACAATATGAAGTATCAATTCTATTTAAAATAATTCACAGTTTTTATGCAGAACATGACACGTGTTTCGGTCTTTCGACCATCTTCAAAGGAGTTCAAACAGGAACTAAACTTAAAATTGAAAAATGTTCCATTTATTACACCTCAGACATCTGTGTATTTTTATGGCGCATAGAAATAACAGCATCCAATATAGGGGTGTTGCCGAATAGTATTATATTTGTGAATTTTTTAAATAAACCTTTTTCTCAACGGCTTTTTTGATTAAAAGAATCTCCAAATAGTCCATCTATTTACCCTTATTAAAATTAGAGTAAAGTGACATCTTTCTCATTAAAAAAATTATTGTTATCTATACAGTGTTCTGCAAAACCGGTTGATTTCTGGTTTTTCAAAATAAACATCCCATGTTCTTTGATTCTATGCTGTAAACATCGACCTGTCTGTGCTATATATGTAGCATTACAATCCTCACAATTAATTCGATAAATTCCGATTCGGTTCCTTTCTTTATTTTGGTTGAACAATAAAGAAAGGAACTCTAACTTTTCCGAATATATTTATCAAATTAATGGTGAGGATTGTAATGCTACATATATAGAACATTTTTCAATTTTCAGTTTAGTTCCTTTTTGTACTCCTTTGAAGATGGTCGAAAGACCGAAACACGTGTCAGGATTCTGAATAAATTGTGAAACATAAAAACTGTGAATTATTTTAAATAAAATTGGTTCTTCATATTGTGAGATTCTCATTGTTTTGGTAATAAGAAACCAAAAAAAAAATAAATAAATTACTTTGTATTGTAATACTTTTACAGTTGGTAATGACATGGATACAATTATCTGGTTATATTTGTTAGCTCTTGCTTCACCATTTACCAAATATTTTCCTTAGTTTGAGCCAATTTGGTTGTTACAGGATTTAATTTTCCTCAGAGTTTTTAGTTTTCTTGCTTACTAAAGGCACTTTTTTCTGCTACTTTGAAATTTACAAATACTGTTTGTAAGACAATATTTTAATCTTTAAACAATTAACAACTGTGCTCTGAAGGTGGGTTGAACGTAAATGTAATGAAACAAGATAGGTTTACTCTGAACATAAATCTGAATGCTTGAAATAAAGGCAAAATTTAAAAACATGGGGTGAGTTTGAAGCCCTAAAATCAGCATCTAAATAAAAATTCTGTACACATCTGGCAGCGCTTCAAAGTAGAAAACCACTATTTTCTTGAGTTCATAATGCGAGGGTAGAACTCTTGGGAACAAATACATATGCGGTGTTACTTCAAATAACTAATATCTTTAAAACAATAGAATGCCCTCTCAGTTTTAATGCTTTTAGTACTTGGTAATAACATATTGTCTGAGTATTACACAAGGTCCATTATCAAGAAAACGTCATTATGGCAAAAAAGAACCCAAGTGCTGATTTTCAGAGATGAAATTATCTTCTTCATTCATTGTCGCAATTAAATTCCTCACGTGTATTTGATTTTCAAGCGTTATGGTCTACACACCAGCACTTCTGAGTTATGAGCAGCAACTGAATTTGAAGATTACACGAAACAAAATGAGGTATCCAACTCCCCATAAGGCTACATCTGTGTGATAGAGAAGAATATTCATTTCGAGTTATACACTGGATTATTCATTATCATAATGCGCATATCTTTCGATTATTCCAATGTTCAACTGGACGGTCGGAGTTCTCTTTCTTATGCATTGAATATCCTAATTGATTTTCCAAACCTGTTAATGAGTTCACCTAGATGTACTCTGTATATTTTATAAAATTGCAACTCTTACAATTAATCCCCTGTGCATAAATCTCAAGTACAAATAGAGTGTTTTGTTTTAGTTTGGAAGTTATAGGTTCCCAAAAATTTTTTATCACAAAAACAATAGCTGAACACTTATTTAGTTCACAAATTACCTCTGAACCTTTTCCTAACGATTCATATTGAATAAGTTCAAAAATTCCTTTAAAACTTTCATTTTAAATTCAAAGGAAAATATCATTTTGAAAATTTCTGGCAATTACCTAGAATATAATCCAGAAATTGAAGTTAATAAATCATAAAATGATTGGAATTATTTATTTATTGAATTTTTTACTTAAATAGTGAATTTGTATAAGAGTTTCTAAATGTCCCTATATTTTATTTAAATGGTGTTCCAGAAGCTTTTAATACCTCACAATTAAATACTAGAGTGTAATATTCTCCCCTTTACTTATTACACGATGTTTTTTGTTAAAGTGTACGTTGGGTATCTTTGTTGATTTTCATTATAATTCAAAGCACTTATATAAAAGCTATTATATCTCCCTATTCTATATTGAAATTTTTTCAATCTCATGTATTATTAAAATTTGAACATCAAAACAGATATAATCTGTTAGTCTTCTAAAATTCTAATTTCAAAAAAATTTTTATTCAAAAAACTTTTAGAAATAAATTAATGTATCATAAGCACAGCTTATATTTAATAGACGCATAAAATCAAAACTCAATATACAATATCAAATGGAATGAATAAACCAACAAATATAAATTGTCAATTAAAATCGATAAATAAATATTTGAAGGAGACAAAATTTTGTTCCTGATCTTACAATTATGAAAACTAATTCCTTTTCAAAAATACAAAACATAATTAGAGGACTTCTCAGATAATATAATTTATTTGAAATATTTAAATAAGTTACTTCAAAAATCTCTGCATTATATCTTCAAAAAAATCATGTATTATTGTTGATTTCCAACTCTAAGGTTTATTCATTGCTTATTTCCCACCTCTATAATATAGCAATGAAATTAGCATTAACATCAAATTTACTTCAAGAAATAGTGAAATTCTATATTATAGCTGATATGCTTTGTATAATAATTTTGATTTTTCCTGTATTAAAAATAAGATACCTTGAAAATGAAACAGACACCGAGACGATTTGCTACCATATAAAAATGTTGATTGTTTTTATGTCGGAAATAGTGACTTGAATATGTATCATTCTCTGTCATTTTCATTGAAAATTTATATTCAAGAAATTACTTAAGTACATATGAAACCAATTTTTTTATATTTGATATACTTTAAAATTAAGACTTTGCCAGATATATCATCTCCTACTACAAATTGACAAATCAACATATGAAACCAATGATATTGTTTTATCTCTATTACATTTTTCTGCCATATTATTTCTTTAGCTACAGTATATGACTGTAAATATGTCACCCTAGTAGTCATTGACAGTATTAGGCGTAATATTCTACTGACTAAGAGTTGTCCGATTTCCAACCTTTCTGGACTGATGCTAAATTAAACTAATTAAATAGTTGAATATCACATTAGATAATGCTATGAAAGACCTAATTCAATTTGATTCATATTAGGATAATCAAAGTTTACAAAAGCAACAAATACCTCAAGAGAATACTTTCTGGAGTAGCCAAATTGTCCAAATCATCAATATCGATAACTGCTTGTGCCGACTGCTCCCTAGCATTTTCTGTTCTTTCCTCGGCCATACGAAGATATCCCCTGATGACATTTTCGAGGGATCCAACATTAACAGATTGAAATAGGTTTCTGTATTGGAACAAACCTTCCTTAGCTATATGTGATTTCTTCAGATCTACGCAAAGTTCCAAATAACGGAACATAATCGGCTCCAAAACTGATTCTGACCAATTGTAAGCCCATTTTTTATTTCTGAAGACTTCTTGAAGTGTATCCAGAGCCCTTGCAGGCTTTCCAACACCAATGAATTCTGAAATTCAAAAATTCACATTGATTAACTATTCAAAAAATGCCATTTGTCATATGTTAGGATAACCAATGTGTTTAACTCACCGTTAGCTCTTTTGAGAGCATTTTCCGGTCTCTGACCGTATCGAGCCATAACTAAATAATAAGTTTAAGCTTCTTTACACATTAATGTGGCAAACGTCAAAGAAATACGAATATTTTTCACTATCAGAATCCCCACGTTTTTCCTTAGAAAAAGAGGATTCAAGATGGACCCGCAACCACAGAATTATCCACCTATACACCACCGAACAGTATAAACATATACAAAAAATAAATGGTATTCTCTTTATTCAAAATATATAGTTATTGTTTGAACAATGATGGACAATTTTTGGAATCCAATTCAGTGAAAAATTTTAATTTTTGTTAACGTAAGCAAGACTTGCCCAGAGTGGCAGCAGGCTTCGTCATTGTGGCAACCTCGCGATCGGACAACTGTGTAATTTTGAATTGGATGGGATTTCTATATTTTTAATTCTGTTGAAGAGATCCGTATTCTCCAAGGATCATACGAGTGACAGAATCCCTCATAGATTATAAAAATTACATCACGGTATTTACCCACTTTATTTATGTGTCAAATATTCTGTGGCACTATAACTTGATACTTATGCGATCGGTGACAATAACACAGAGAAGAACGCCCTTATGGCGTTTCCATTGTATTTTGAAGCGGCATTTGGAAATAAACCGCTTGAGCGACTTGAAAACATACTCAAGATAATAGTACTTATAACAGTCACTCTTATTAAGTAAACTTCTTTTCAATGCTTCTGATTAAATGCATGCTTTACGCTTTGAATACCACATTAGTTTTAATGTAAAATTAGTGATTGCACGCTCGTTCATTGTTAATTAATCCGACCGGAATGTTTTATTAAAATTCATTACCTTTGTATATAACTAAAGCGACACAACCCTCACAAGTTATCTATTTATATTGTTTACTTTCTCTCGATGCCTGGTTGCTGTTTGTTGCATTTATTAAAAATGGTTCTTTATTTGTACTGTTCATGGTATTCGCAATGCCTGATATATAACTGATTTGCATGTACTCCTGTGTGATCCCCTGGATTCCTATTTATTTGTTTCTTTTATTGTAACGTTCATTAACACGCCTAGGTGATGGGGTACTGTATATATTTTATAATGTCCTAGTCAGTTTATGTTACATATTTGACATATGCATACACCCGCTTACTTTGAGAGATTGTATACCTTGTTAACCGGTGGTGTTCTTTAGGGTAAATCACTGAATAGTCCTGGTAGAGGATGACGTATCCTATAGAGACAGTAAATAGCTCCGGATATCTAACGCTACTGTGAAAATGTGCGAGTGATTGCTAGATCATTCTTCCGAGGTATTGTGATATGCCCAGGATTAGTTTACGTGACCCTTCAGGTAGTGTTCGGTTCGTTCTTTAGTAATATCTGTATTCTGTTTTATGAAGTTTGATTAAGGAATATCATTGGGGGTTCGATGATACTAGGTTATATAAAAAATATTCAATTTAAATCTTGCATTCAACCTGTCCCTCTGTAAATCTTTGTACAAACTATAAAAGAGAGGAAGAAGATGCCTCAGAGAAATAAATATAAACATACTTTATTACCATCACATTCATGGACTCATGTTGATTTTAAAATAAATAAATGGTGAAAAGCACTAACTTGAAACAGGAGCGTTTGCGCACTTGCAACACCACCTAAAGTGTTGTTTAGGTCGCGTTGGTTTGCTCATATCACCGACGATCCATACGAAATTTTGCAATAGCATTCTTGTCGTTATTTTTAATTTAAACTCAAACTGTTCTTATAGTTTCGGTAGTGCATAACGCTGTTTTACTTACAATTTTCTTGAATTAAATTAAATTAAAGGCAAATGCAAAATTTTGCATTTGCCTTTATGTCGTTATATTACATTTAAATGCTAAATTTAATCTCCATCGTAGGACTGTTACTATGGCTTCGGTAGAATTCAACGCTACTCACAAAATATTTTTGTGACAAGCCCGCGGAGACCCATGTCCTGAGGTGAGTCGAAGTGTTTGTTTACATATTTTCCATCATGGCGACGCAATCAACTCTGGTGTGCTCAGAGAGGGACCTTTTGGTGGAAGTAATTGTGTCTACAGTGGATGCAAGACTTTATTATATGTATATTTTTTTACTATTTTTTTTTTTTTTTTCTCACGAGTGTTAGTAGTATTTAGGCTCAGCAATGATACTATGTACCCAATATCAAGTAAGTTAGTCAACGCACACAAACACACCCATGGGCGCAGCTGGATTCAAACCCGCAATCCCTGGTACCACAGCTCGCGTCTATGCTCACTATGCCACCGAGATCCCCTTTTTACTATTTCATCCATTGTTTTTGAAATACACCATAACCTACGAATTGTCATTCATCTGTCATCGCTATTCGCTCTCAATACCCATTCCACTTGCAATGCCAACAAAAACGTCAAAAACATTCGCAGGCTTGTCAAAAGCCAGTGGAATGGGAAAGGCCGTGGTCGTCTAGTGGAATCATAGATTTATTATCCCTTTTAGTCTATGGTTGTGGTCGTATAGTGGAACCATGGACGTATTAAAACAAACACTTCGACCAACCTCAGGACATTGGTCTCCGCGGGCTTGTCGCGGTTGAAATCAATGATGTCATTGATGACGTTTTAAGAACGCCCGCAACGACCGTGATCTGCAAGTGACAGAACGACACTACTGCTTTGGGCGTCGTGGTCGCTTAGTGGAACGCACTATTAGTTTTTTTATCTATGAGCTGAGCTGTCTAATAAATTATGTTCTGTGGTTGTGCTAAACATTTATTTATTATTACATTTTATTAGTTTCAGTAATCATTTAATTTTCTATATCTATTCAAATTTACAAATCACAAACAATTTATCTAAAGAAAAGAAGTGTTTATTAGAAATGGATTTAATGTGTACTTTTCTTCCTGGAGATCCGGGATTAGTTGAACAAATCGTGAAAGAGTTGAAATCACAAGGAATATTTGACCAATTTCGAAAAGAGTGTATTTCAGATGTAGATACGAAACCTGCTTATCAAAACTTGAGACAGAGAGTAGAAGGTAATGTCTCTAGTTTTCTAAAAGAGCAAACCTGGACTCCAGATATGAATAAAAATCAAGTGAGGGAAATGCTGCGAAAACATATGCACGAGTGAGTGATTATTGGTTTTTGTTGATAATTTTATATTAACAAGATAGATCAAAATGTTAAATAAAATTTTGTTACAGATCTGGATTTTTAGAAACAGGAGTTGAGAGGATCGTTGATCAAGTAGTCAATCCTAAAATAAATAGTGTTTTCCTGCCAAAAGTTGAAGATGTTATGTATAAATATTTGGGTATTGAAAGGCCTAAGGAAAAAGCTTCTGTATCCCTTGAAGCCCACTCTGCTCATGATTTGTTACCAAAAGACTTGGAAGCTGTATCCCCAGAAGAAAAAGATTTCCTAAAAGAAGAAACTGATGAGGCTAAAATGCAAGAGATTTCCTCAAATTCAAACATACATAATGAAAAAATGATGCAGGAGGAAAATTCAGTAGATTCACAATCTTCAGTTTTGTCAGGTAGATTTTTTGTCTTGAAAAATAATTTATTCAGTTGGTTGATGTCATTGCTAATTTGAAACCCTGAAAATATTTTCCAAATTATCAAACTATTCACTGTAGATTTCCTTCAGTTAAACTTTTTATTTATAGGTATGGTCAGCCACAATTCCAACATTAGCGTTAAGCAAGACTCTCTTATGTCACTCAACAGCTCTGAGAGTAGGATGTCACTTTTAGAAAATAATCTGAAGATTGAATCAGAAGATACTATCTTATCTCACAAATCATCTGATTCTAATTCTAAAACTGAACAATTAGTTGATGAAAAAGTACATTCTGAAGACCTAAACATTAACAACAAAGATGAAAATGTTTCTCAAATAGAAGAAATTTTAGACAAGGGTTCTGAAGAAACGAAAACAAAAACGAGAGATTCTAGTGATAAGAAAAAAGAAAAATATCATTCATCATCTGATCGATCAAAGTCAAGAAATGATAAAGAAAAAGATAAAGCAAAATCTGACAAGTATAAAAAAGAAGAGAAAGATTCTTTAAAGGATGGGAAAACTGAAAAAGAAAAATACAAAATTCCAAAGATTTCAGATAAAAATAAGGATAATAAAGCTAAAGAAAAGGAGGATAAACATCGTTCAGATAAAGGTAAAAGTGAAAAAGATAGTAAAACAGATAAGGATAAAAAATGTGACAAAGATAGAAAATCAAAACATACTTCAGAAAAAGATAGTGATAAAAGTAAGAGAGATAAAAGTGATAAAAGAGATAAAGATGAGAAACAAGAAAAAAAAGATTCAAAAAGTGAAAAATCTAAAGATGATAGGAGAAGTTCATCATCGAAGAAAAGAGATAGTAGCTCTTCTAAAGATAATCATAGGGAGAAGGATAAAGAAAGTAGTATGAAGACTAAGGAAGAAATATCTGAGAAAAATAAAAATGGGCACAGTTCTTCAAGTTCAAGAAAGGATTCTAAAATCAAGAAAGATGAAGAAAAACCTAAATCATCACATAAGAAGGATGAAAAAAATGATAAAGAAGATAGGAAAAGAAAACGGAAGTCTAAAGATGATCATTACAGTTCAAAGGAAAAAAGAAGTGGGGGAAGATCTTCAGATCGGGATTCAGATGGTCCGTCAAGTAATAAAAAGTTTCACTCGTCCCCAGAAACCAATTCTGCAAATCAACACACTAAACAAGAATCCTCTGGTCCGAGCTCTGAGGGTAGCTCAGGATATTCTGGAAATTCCTCCAATAAGACTGAAGATAAACCTGAAGATGTCGGTGCTTTAATGGATATACAAAAAATCAAATTGCCGAAATTTGCTTCTAACTACCAAGAAGCAATGAAAATAATGAAAGTGCGGAAACTGCTGAAGAAATTAGACTCCATTAATCCACGAAATCCAAGCAATCCAGAAGTTCAAAAGCTATTAACAGAAATTACAGAGTTAACAAAGGACCTTAAGAGAGATAAGAAAGAAATCAAAGAGAAAGAAGAGAAAACTAAAGTTGATGATGATCAAAAGACTGAAACCTCTAAATCTGATCCGATAAATATTGAGGAATTCATTTCCTCTTCCACTATTAGCATGGCTAAATGGAATGCACTAGAGGCCAAGTTTATGGGACAAATCACAGACGTAGATTATAATTCTTATGAGAGTCCATATGTGGATGAAGAAGATAGGTCTTTTGAACAAACATCATTAAGTGAGGATAACAAAACTAATAATGAAATTAAAGAAGAAAACAGCTCGACTGTAAATCAAAGTGAAGTATACGAAGATGTAATGATAAACTCGAAAATTTCTGAAACTTCAGTTGTTGAAAAAGAAGTTCCAAATAAAAAATATGACGAGTCTAGAAAAGACAGTGTTCTTGAGAAATTTACTGCAAATAATTCCGAGAATGAGACTAAGAAAGAGCATGATACAGTTATCCAATATCATCCTACACCTGAAGAAATAAGAGTTGTGAAATTGGAAAATCAAGTAGTTAATATTTCAGAGGAAAATACTTTGATTCCTGGCAAATTCAAGGACTTCAAACAAAGAGCCATAGTTTTGCTCAATAAACATGCTCCAACTGAAGAAATTATTAAAAAAAATGAAGATATGGAAGCGGAAATTGATCCCATTATAGAGAAGGAAAATAAGACTTTGAATGTTCTTGAAATTGGCAAGGAAAATATCGAAGTAAATACGTTAAAAGAGGAATTGGTGGAAAATTTAGAATCTTTAGGAAACAGCGAAAACAGTTACAATAAATCAAGTAACATAGCAAAAACTCTATTTGACTCACATAAACCAACAATAGAACAGTCTAATAATCAGGAAAATTTGAAAGGAACACTCACCAAAGAACTAGATGAAAATAATTTATTAGTAGAAGAATCTTTCTCTCAGGATATTGACATTTATAGTTTACAAAATTCTTGTGAGGTTTGTTTGGATAGTAAAGGAGACGTGTGTAAAGGTTTTGAAACTTCGGGAAATCTGAAACCCTTGAAAATTATTAACTATATTATCAACATTCTTGAGAAGGAAATCTCTAAATCCAAGGAAAATTTAAGATTATATAGTACAAATCAGGATAACAATTGTCCAACGAGGAAAAGAAAGGTTCATGAAAAAAAAAACGATACCCCAACTAATAATCTTGATGATCCAGGTGAGTTACAATGATTTTTTTTATTCAGCTTGAATGTATCATAATAATACTAGGTGTAGAAGTATGAAACCGGAATTTTTCTATAGATGGTGCTAGTCATTATGTTTAGGGAACAATCTCCCTCTAACAACTGATACACCAGTATATTTTTTATAGCTTTAAACATATCGAATTTTGTGCTTACGAACTACGATTTGTTAAAAGCATTTGGGGTTTTCTGTTATCATTTTAAGAGCACTACCACAGGATCACATTGAATGCTTGTCTAAGTTTACGGTGAACATGCTGTTGATTAAACACAGTATTTCAAGTGGTTCAAAATATTGAAAAGTGGTGATTTTGACATGAGGTACAAAAACTAGTGGACACCACAGAAGAAGTTTGCAGTCAACAACACTTATTGGATGAAAATGATACTCGAACTCGACAAGAACTCACTAATTGAATTTGATGCAGAAAACTGTCTCCATTTGTTTGAAAGCTATGGGAAACTTAGAACGTGGGAAAATGCCTTTCATATGAACGGAATGATATACAGAAGGAAAATTGAAAAAAACAGATAGATACATAAGAAAATCATTTCTGTATCAAATCATGTCAGGTGATAAAAAATGGATATTTTTTGAGAACCCTAAGAGTCGTAAATCATGGGTAAACCTTCGACATCCACTGTAAGACTAAATCAGTTTGGTAAAAAGACAACACTGTGTTCGGTGGGATCAGAAGGGAATAATCTATTATGGGCTACTGAAACTTGGTAAATTAACCCTGATCACTACCAACAGTAAATGATCAATTTAAATCGAGCATTATGTGAAAATCCATCGGAATATGGAAAAAGACAACACAAGTCATTTTGCTCCATGTTAATGACCCATCACACACAGCAAAGCGGGCCGGGAAAATAAACGAGGTGTTCAGTTGCGAACAACTACAAAAGACATGTAATTTTTACACATTAATTAATACTTTTCTCTGTCTTCGACTCTTTTTGTGCTCTTGTTCCTGTTTATTAGCTATTCAGAATGTAATTTTGTTTATTGTTGAGATTTTTTTTCATCATGTTCATGTTAGGTATTATGTTTTCCATGCACGCATTTTTGTATATCTTTCATCATTAATCCATACAAGATAGGCATGAATACCACAATATGCTTAGGTGTTGCTCTGAGTGTCCCGTTTGAGATCAGTTGATTGAGCGGAAACATTGTATACTATGTATACAAGGATTCTCCATTTAAGTTAGATGTATATTTATTATTTCAAATGAATATTTTACTGTTGAAATTGTAAAAATATAAATGAATTTTCGATTGGAAAAAAAATTCATACTTCTACACCTGGTAATGAGCTATTTTTCTGTGTGAAAAATAGTTTCTTGATCATTAATGCTAACTATAACGTACGAGAATTACTACTTAAGTTTTGAGGTATGGGTACACTAATGTGAATATGTGAATTCTGACATTGTCATTATAAAGTTTGACATTTTTAATGGTGAACGTGTTGTCATACAAGTGCTATTTGTGTTATCTACCGATACTTGAAACATTCATCTGGTGAAAAAATGGAATTAAATCATTTAAACATTTTCATGCGATGATGTTTTATGACTTGTGACGTGAAATAAACCAACAGCAGTGCGTCCATTGACTTGTGGTGATGAAGCACCATCTTGAGCCACCGTGTTTTGCTGGTTTTCCAAAATTGAATTGTGGTAGCACTTCGCTACAGGATGAATTTTGCGAAGGTAGTCCAAAATCACCTGTTTTGCCAAAAAACATCGATGTGACATACCGTTAGATTGAGGCATACTTGGGTTATTAGTTCAACTCGCATACATTCAATATTGCATAAACATTTGGCTATTCAAAAGATTTAATTGTATTGGATAATGAATGATTTGACAGTCGCTCAAAAAAAGCTTGTGTTGATTGGTACAAAGAAATATTGAAAAAATTCAATAGAGGTGCTTCAAAAGAGGTCTATGAGATCTTGACAGATGACAAATCATGGTTTTATGGATATGAACCCAAAACTAAACAACAATCGACTGTATGGGTCTGTTAAGATGAGTCAAATTCAACAAAAGTTATTTACGTACGAAGCACTTTGAGGGAAATGGTCGCCTGTTTTCTCGGAATAACTGGACATGTCATTGCAGTCCCATTAGAGCGATATAGAAGGGTCAATTCCAAATAATAAACTAGCATTGGTTTGCCAGGCAAACCAATCAAAGAAGACGAATCATTCTTCACCATGACAATACAAGGTCATACACATCAGCTCAAAAAGAAAAACGTCTCTGAGCAGTCAAAACATTGAACTAATTGTTCATCTGCCAGTCCTTGTTTGGCATCTAATGATTTTTTGTTACTCCCGCAGATTGAAAATAAATTGGGAAGTCAATGCTTGAAGAAGAAGCAATAGATGGATTGAAATCAAATGTTTTGAATGTATCTCAATCAGACTGTTTTTTCGAAAATTGGTTCAAACTCTTCAGAAGTGTTTAATCATTTAAAGGTCTTAATGGAAAATATTTTGAAAAATAATAATCTCATTTCGGTTTATACATATTTGTTTTTATATGCCTCAAAACTTAAGTAGCAAAGAATGATGTCATCACGTTGACCTAAACTTATTGTCTTTTATATTTATAAGAAATACTCATACCAGGTGTAGAAGTATGAAACTGGATTTTTTTTGTGAGAATTACTCGTCTGTTGTTTGAAAATTATGAAAAATATTTCATTCAGAGTAGTAGTAGAAATAGTTCTTGGTTTGATGCGAACCAGTTATTGAGTCATTTTCATGCGAATTGAAGTATTGGTCAGTGAGAGCATGTCCCAGTGATGTGAATAGATGATAATCTGAGGGAGCCAAGTCTGGAGAATACGCCACATGCGCTAGTATTTCCCAACTGGACGTTTCGATCGTTTCTCCCTGACCCATTTTGCTGTGTGGGTGGACATTATCATGAAACAAAATTACTTTATGTTGCCTTTTTCCATATTCTGGTCGTTTTTCACCCAATGCTTGATTCAAATTGATAAGCTGTTGGTTGCTAATAATGTTAATAGTTTCACCAAGTTTTAGCAGCTCATAATAGATTACTCCCTCTCAGAGCTTCTTCAATGTCATTTAAAGCCAAACTGAAGTTAATATTGGAATGACATTTAGTTAAATGAAACACATATATTGTGATTCATTTTCTCTTTGTTTGCAGCGTCGAAACGTCTTGAAATTGAAGATGTCAAGGTGAATCCAAAGAACTTATCTCCTCCTAAGAGAATTCACCCTCAAACAAGTATAGTATTATATATAATACAGGTTGATAATTTTCAATGAAAATTATTTCAGATAGTAAAACAAAGACTAAGTTCAGTAATAAGACGCCAAGTAAAAAGATTGGAGACAAGACCAACGATAAGGAATTACTTGAAATTAAGGCACCTGCAAGTGGAGATAATAAGAGTAATGTGAAATCAGTGAACAAATCTGATTATGCTGCTGATGGATCCAATGAGAAAAAGAATAGTAAGAAAAGAATTTTTAACTATAAAGTATTCTGAAATTATAAATAATATTCATAATTTCAAGATGAATTTCCGTCAAGTAAAGACTGAAACAATCATAGATTTAAAGTATTCTGAATTATCAAACAAAGTATTCTATGACAAACTCTGGCAGATAGTTATGTCTATTCTAATTTTTTTTTTCTAAAAACATTTGTTTAGAAGATACAAGCAATTAAAAAAATATATTTCTTGTTTGAGCTCATCCCTATCTTTAAATTCTGGACATGATATTAGGCTTCATTAACAACCATAAAAATTATGATGAATAGAAACAACAAATCTTAGGATTGTAGAAATTGTTGGAAATGTCTACCTTCGGTTTGAATCCATGTCACATCAAGGAACTAAAGATGCTGCACAAAATCGGTCTGGCTGAAGACGATGAATGCAGGCTGTGTCTTGAGGTTACTGAATCAGCCATGCCATCGATATCGAAATAAAATACAAAATATAAATTAATATAAGTAAATTATTATATTTCAGAATAGAGACTTTTATAACTTTTGGAAAGATGCTTTTCATTTTATAAGCTTCTTATAGTAGACTTCTCACAAAAATGACTTTTTAATAATTTGCATATTCTACACCTATGAACTCAAAGCTTACCAATGGCAAGTTCTGTTTTCATTTCCATATGTTTCACGCACTATACCCTTTTTTAGAAATGGAATTATCAGTTTACAGGTTACAAAAATCATTTGCAGAATATAGGATTTATAACGCGCATCAACATGTGAAGCTGTTGAATGATGACGAATATTCAACTTGACTGCTCTTTGAATCTTTCTCTTCTCTTTCCGACTGCCTATCTCTGAATTTCGCAAATCATAACAGTAGCTAAATGGTGTTGCCAAATTCACAGAATATTCTTCAATTGCAAAACTGACATCAGTGCAATAGAAAAAAGGAAAGTTTAGATCTTTGAGGTGGCAATACATAATATTACTAGTGTTGATAAACAGCAATATTATGGTGATGTTAACAAATGCTTTAAATAATAATAATTATAATTTATTCAGTATTCGTATACAAAATTAACAACTTAGTCCAAAATTTTAGAGAACTGCTCAACCTAAGCTAGAAGCCTGTTTTTTATGCAGTTCTCCTCAGTTACTGAAATACATTAAAATGGTACAAGTTCAAACTAAAATATAAACAAAATAAACTCCAAAATCCTGTAATTGTGCAAGGAGCAAAGTTCAGCATCTCTATGTTTAACTAATCCATTGAGGTCAAGAAGGTATTTGAGTAGAGGTTGCTCTATTAAATCTTTCTTCAGTCTTATAGGTAGGATAACCTATGGTGTTCAGTTATATTAACTGAATATTTTATTCAATTTATGAATTCTATTAGCCATTTTTTGTAGGTTGCTCTTTTCATATAGATTTCTATTAGATCATAAAGTGGATCATTGGGGGCTTATACTTTCGAGAAGGTTTTGTTGTTAAATACGAGTGCTCTGGATCATAACCGTAAACTAAATGGTGTTGTCATATTCACAGAACATTCTTCAATTACCAAACTATCATCAGTGCTACAAAAGTTCACTTCTTTCTTTCTGAGTTGGCAATATCTAATATTGTAAGTGTTCATAAATTGAAACATTACAGTCATGTCAATAATTGCTTTAAAGCATATCTATGTTTACTTAATCTTCTGAGATTCAGAAGGTGTTCAAATGGAGATTGCTCTAGTAGCTCCCTCTTTAGTCTGCTAGGACTAGTGGTTCAATGTAATGTTCTTATATTTTTGTTGACTAAATTTCTTGTTTAACATATGGATTCTACCAGCTATCGTTTGTAGGTTGCTGTTTTCATATAGATTTCTATTCGAAGGTCATATGATGGATTGTTGGAAGCTGCCTGCTCAGTTTGGATCATCTTGAAGAAGGTTCCGTTGCATTTTCCTAGAATTTGGTGTCCGTATTGTGGTAGGGGTCTGCAAACCATTGTGTAGGTAGCTTAAACATTTCAATGATAATTGATAGCAGTTTCTCATGATAGTTTCATTCTGTTTGAAAGTATAGATTGCAAGAAACTATTGTAATGTTTTGTCATCGCCAGTCATGATACGATTCAAATAACCTTTCTTTTTTTATCGTCGAAGCAGGTGCTCACACATAACAATGCTGGGCCTTTTATTACAGCTTCAGTTCTTACATAATCTATGTTTTTTTATTCCTGGCTCATTCAAGCTTTCAGAAACATTATGTGATCAACTTCTAATAATTGTGCATAATCCAGCTACCATTTGACATGAGTCTTCATGAATTAATTCTTCAGTACTCCAGAACATTTGTTACAGACAACATGAAAATAATTAGTTTTAATTTCCAAATTAGTCTAGGTATGAATTTGCCGTAAAATAATTTCGTGATAGTCCATACCTTTCTTTAGGAAATAAATAGAAATACAATTTTCTACAATGTTGCTATCTTGCTGGAACCCTACAAAATCCAAATATCACATATATCGTACAGTGTTTGGTTTTTTCTGGGCATTTCTCAATTTGGTTATTTTAATGATGACCCATATTTTTATCAGTTTTTTGGTTTCAAAAATAAAGGTTACGTTATGCGTATCTTTTTTAATATTGTTGACAATTTTGAAGATTCTTAGCATAATAGTTTTTTTTTCCAATCTTTGACATTCATAATACTATACTTAAAGCTTTAAGAAGCGTCAGGACAACTAACTATAGAAAAAAACTTCTGATCGAAAGTCTTTTTTCCGGAAGGTCCTGCAAAAAATTTACGATTCTATAGATGGATTTATTTTCATTTCCGTACGATTTTTCGCTAATTAACTACGAAGGAAAGACAATTTGACGCCCTCTTGTACAATATTAATTTAAAATTATAAGATTGAGCCAAACCCCATTAACATTTAATTGTCAAATACTGTATGCCTTTTGACGACTTGAATAAAATAATATAAATTATTTCCACAATTCATTAAGTTAACATCAAGTGTGGCTTTATCAAATTGACCGATTCAATTAAATTTTTTCCAAAAAATGTCTAAAATTGACTTGTGATATAGGAAGTCAAACATGCTTGCCGAACCTTCTTCTTCTTCATACTTGCCAAACCTTGAAAATAAAAATTGGCGAAACATTTCAATTGGTATTATTGAGCCATAGTAAAGAAAGGCTTTAGAAATTTTATTAAGTATTCTACTGCGTGTCACTGGGGACACTCTATATGAATATTTGATGATTAATGACTGTTAATTAAAAAATAGAATACTTGCAGTTTGCATAAAAAATCTCGATATTTAAAAAATTACCTGAAATATCAGTATTTCACTTAAATAAATGGAAAATTTGTATGTATCAAAAAATAATTAGGAATCTTTCTTTCCACAAATCTGTTCTTTTTTTGACAAATTCGTTCCCTCAAACGCTCAGATAATATACTTTATTTACTGTTTCACCACCTGGTAAGAATTCCGAGTGCGCAACAACACTATAATAAAAAAAAACCATATGAAAATTCCATCTGCAATGAAAAATTTAAGACTGATTCTTTGTTTGATATTTTTATCCATGCAAAACATACTCAAATTCTGCGTGAGTTAGAGGACAGTTGTGCCAACTGAGCAACAAAAAGAATTTACACAATTCCTTTAGGCCGGTTTTTTAAATCACCAATTTCCAGTACTTTCTCAAAATTGTAGATATCTATCTATGTTTTAACATTAGATTGCTTTTAGAGTGATAATTTAATTTTGCTGGATAATAACTCTTTACTATAATTATAAAAATGAAGTTATGTCATAAATTTGATGGAGACACGTTATTTTTATGTCAAGTTTATTCATTGCATTGAACAACTTCAGTATTCAATTAATTATATGAATCATCCAATATCTTTGGATAATTTACCCATTAAATATTTACCATTTTCTTCTTTCTATTGGTTATCCATTATTCATATAAGTTGATTTACAAAGAAATTGGTTATATTTTTCCGAAGAACAATATTATTTCCATAATAATCATGATCGGACATCTATTAATAGACAAATTTTTCTAGGAACCAGCCAAAGGTATTCCAGTGAAGATTTATACAAGCCCCGTATGTACTTGAGGAGAAGTGGAAGAGATCTAAAAAATTCTTGATGGATAATATACTGAAGCTATTTAAGATGACTTTGTACAGTGTGTATAATTATGTAAATATTAGTAATGTTAGCAGTTGTAGTTATTATGACAATTTATAAATAACCAAAATAGCCCTTATATATATTTCAATATGTTTATTAATTTTTTATAAAGTAAATGTATGTAGAAAATAGAATCCTTGAATATGTGATGTTATCTCTTTTATTGTTGTTCCCCAAAATCTGGCAACGATTCCAAAATCTAAACAACTTTACGTTGTTGATCCAGCTGAAATTATTTATAACAGCATTACTATTTGAGTTTTGAAATATTGCAACACTGATGTGAATATGTTAAACCTAACATTGACATTGTCAAGTTTGACATTTTTAATGGTGAATATACTCAAAACGTGTCGTTTATGTTGTTTACAGATATTTGAAACATCCATCAAAAGGTAAAAAGATGTAATTTAATTGTGAACATTTTCGTGCGAAAATTTTTTATGACTTTCCACGTTGATTAAACTAGCAGTAATGCTGCAGGATGATCAAATGGCCCCCAGATCACCAGATTTATCTCCCAATGATTTTTTCTTTGGGGATATCTGAAACATTTGGTTTAAGGGCATGAATTTGATAGAGCGACGAATATTAATGAATTGAAGCTTTTAAGGAGAAACGGTGTTGTGAGGGAGCTTCTACCTCTAAATGTGGAAGGTGGCATTTCGTTCTGAGCATGCGTACCTGAACTTGTCAGACAGGCGAGGTGCGCATGTCTGTCTGTGCCGCCAGTGACCTTGTGTTCCACGTCGGAACGGTCTTCGAACGCTGTGTGCCTTGCTCTACTTGACCTCGGCGGGGACGGTCAGTCAGGAATTTTAGGACTAGTCGTGTTCTCTATATGATACCATTCATTTTCAAAATATTCTATCGCTCATTCGACTTGTTCAGCAATTTGTTTACTCGAACAAGGTGCACTGGTTTCAACAGCAGCACACACATCTAATTTTTTTTTTCTAATTTTAACTAATGATTTTTGGTGGTTTATCGACATTTTAAATTATTTTAGAAATAGCCGAATTTGAAGGAATCGGCCTATCTTCAAAGGCAACAATAAATTACAAACAACAATTATCTCTTGAATTGATTGACCTCAAAAGTACCATATTATGATCTGAATTTTCTTCTACCCAGAAAATTTCGATTTACATTATTTTCAACCAATATGGCGTAACGCACCTCACGTTTGAAGTGCGAATTGATTCGGTGGTGCTGAAAGCAGACTGCAGAGCCTTTTGACCGAATCATCCCCACTCCCATTGAGAGAGAACAGTGGTTTATTCGTCATCGCATCGCGCTGAGGTTTTGATTCTTCCACTGCTTCATTGGACCCTGGTCGTCTTCTTGATTGACATTGAATTTCGTATTTTTCCGACTGTCTTTTCCATATCTGCATGTACTCGCATATTATTCAATTAAGTCAACATTAAGAACATTACTAACTTATCCTATGCCTGTTTTCCACTTTCACACTATTTATCTTGATTACAAATCTTAGTCTTAAGGGAATCTTTTTATTCTGAGAATTTTTGGAAGAAGTGATAAGTTAAAATGAAATTTGATTGTATTTAAATCATTCTAGAAATCCGAGAATATAAAATCAATAATTCGTTTATGATCTTATAATTCAGTGATATCATCACCTTCCAACTCCAATAGGTCAATTATGAGATAAAGAGTCCATATAAACAAGAATAATTGCCACATTTTCTATTTGCTTTTCTTGATAGATATTATTTATTTTAAATAGTTGTTCTTCACTGACGAGTTGGGAATTCCAGCTGGTCGTGAGTGGAAACCTAATCAAAACTGAATAACTATTACAAATAACGTAATTTTCATTTATAAACCACGCAATACTCATAAAAATCCAATTCATCAATAATCATCACAATACTTAATTATATCTCTTGGATTTTTCACCACTAAATGAATTATTAGGAAGATCTTTACTCAAATATGCGAGTATAGATATATGGTATTCTGCAATATACGAGGTCTATTCAGAAAAATACTGAATTTAAAGAAAACTATTTTAATTTTACAGATTATTGACCTTAAATTACAAATTATTTATATGGAAACATAATAATAAAATAAGATTTGTGTGAAGGGGCATTGTCCTGCAAGTAAGTCAGTAACAACAACAATTCTGTTATTAATTAAAACAAATTGTAGAATATATGATCAACTACCAAATAGTAACGGCTGAAACAGTTCAGTATCTGAAAAATTCTGTTATTGTTTTACCCTCCCAGCAGATTTTTGAATTTTCTTGGAGTGTCTTCATTCCATCGATTGCTGCTTTGCTTATGGGTCCTAGAAATGTACCCAAGTCTTATCCATAGTAACAAAAGGGTTTAAGAAGTATTAAACCAATTATAGATTGGACGCGATGTTTCTACATGTGGCAACCTTCGGCCGAACTTTCTGTTACGCGCTGTTTTCCTACAAAATATAAGGCACGCGTGAATCATCGCCCAGGGATGCACCCAATAGCCAATCTAAAGAGTCCAATGGGTGTCGGCTGAGACGAAACCTCTATTTCCCACCTGAAGGAAGCTCCATCACAATACTGCTTCCATGATTTCGTTAAAAAGTAAAGATTGTAAAAATGACGTTAATTTTACTTTAGGGTGATAGAACACTGAATACTTCATTTTTACTTATGAAACTTCTTTAAGAAGTAATTCACAGATTTAGAATGTTAGAAATATACTAAATTGTTATATATCTGAACCTAATCAGCAAATTTTAAGCATTCAGTTCTTTCTACCTTAGCTTATACAGAGTATCTCTAGAAAAGTGGAGATGTTGAGTGCTTCTTTGGAGGACCACAATGCTGATGCTGTATGCTTGACAGAGCATTTTCTAAAAGAAGAGCAGATAAATATGTTCAAAATACAAAGTTTCAGTGTAGCTTTTGCATATTAGTGAAGCTCTTAAGGAATGCGGGGTTGTGAGGGAGCTTCTACCTCTTAATTTGGGAGGCGGTGTTTCGTTCTGAGCATACGCACCTGAACTATTCAGACAGGCGTGGTGCGCATTTCTGTCTGTGACGCCAGTGACCTTGTGTTCCACGTCGGAACGCTGTGCTTTGCCCTACTTGAACTCGGCGGACACGGTCAGTCAGGTATTGTTTAGACTAGGCGTGTCCTCTATATGATACGAACGGCAAGCTGCAGGAGAGAAAAGCAGAATTCTGGACGAGGAGCGAAGAAGATGGTCCCTACATTAGAAAAAGAACGCGGAACATGCTGGTACAATGGTGAGAAAATTATAAGAGTCAGTTCAAAGATTGTGAATTTTATATTAGAACGACACATTTAAATTTCTGCACTAGAACTAATGGGGCTAAAATCCATTATTTTATCGGTCACCAACCGAAAAGTATTCAGCTGTTTATGGAAACATTGGATGGAATGTCGAAGGTAATGCAGAAATTTGATGCATTCAATTTTTATCTGACTGGAGGTTTCAAAGTAGATTTTCTTGACGATTTCAATGGGGCAAATAACCTATTAGAGGTGCTGAAATCATATGGTTTAGAGATAACAACAATGCTATCATCGAGATTCACCAAAACAAACTCTACCTGTATGGACAACATAGGAGTGAAGAAATAAGGTCAAGCTCGTTGTACAGATGACTCAATTATTATAACAAAATAACTTGGACGCGTTGGCAATACGAATGATCATTACGAAAAGGCTTACCTACTCTGAAGAAGACAATATCATGAGAAGCTGCAGACAAACAAAAGAAGGAAGAAAGAAGCCACCTGAAACAGAATTTGAAAATGAGGATTTCAGTTAATACTTTTGCAAATTCGGAGAAATCATAGTCAATGACATCTTCAATAAGGAGTGTGAGCTATGGAAATGGAAAGTTCCAGTGTAATATACATTCTGTCAAGAAAGTACCGGAAATTATCGATTTAATTCTGGCGGGGCAATGAGGCAGGTAAAATTTTTTTTTCCTAGGTTGGTACCACTGTCCTTAATTACTATGCCAAGCTTGAGCGGGATCTGTCAACTAGTGTGTTTGATTAAGTCAGTCGATGTCAGAGTGCGTGCCGGTTTTTACTATGGGTGATTACGTTGAGCAAAGAATTTGTTTAAAGTTTTGTGTTGCAAATGAATTTTCGTTTGCCGATGCATTGAAAATGTTGCAAAAGGCCTTTGGTGATAATGCTCTATCGAAAACTCGTGCATATCAGTGGTACAGAGCCTTCAAGGACGGTCGTGAAGTGGTCGCCCATCGACGGCTTCGATCGAAGATAACGTCGATAAAATTAAGGAAAGGGTGCTGGAAAACCGTCGTACCAGCTTGAGAGAGAAAGCACATGATCTTAAGATATCCCACGAGTCCGCACGTACGATTTTGATTGATATTTTGGGCATGAGAAAGGTGGCCGCACGACTCGTACCGAAAGACCTGAATTTTCTTCAAAAACGTCATCGCGAACAGGTTGCTTCAGACATGCTGGATCGCTGTAATTCCGATTCTACATTCATGGAACGCATTATAACTGGTGATGAGACCTGGGTCTACGAGTACGATATGCAAACAAGCCAGCAATCATCGGAATGGATGGCAAAAAATGAGCCGAAACCGAAAAAACCACGCCAAAGCCGCTCGAAAATGAAGGTGATGCTCATTGTTTTCTTCGATATCCGTGGCGTGGTGCACTACGAATTCGTTCCAGAGGGTCAGACGGTAAACAAGGAGTATTACCTAGGCGTTATGAAACGTTTGCGTGACCGTATCCGTAAGAAGCGGCCAAATTTGTGGGCGAACAACTCATGGATTTTGCATGACGATAACGCGCCTTCTCAGCGAGCTACGATTGTGACTGACCTTCTTGCCAAAAACTCAACAAACGTGCTTCAGCAACCACTGTATTCGCCGGATTTGGCTCCCTGCGACTTTTTCCTCTTCCCAAAACTAAAATTGCCCCTTCGTGGCACCCGTTTTGAGTCGATTGAAGCCATAAAACAAAATTCGGCGCGAGAGCTAAAGTCCATCCCGGAAAGCGCCTATAAAAAATGTTTCGATAATTGGAAGTGCCGTTGGCATAGATGTATTGGAGCAAATGGAGCCTATTTTGAAGGCGACCCAATAAATTTTGACGATTAAATGTAAAAATGTTGTTTTAATTGAAAATTCCCGGTACTTTCTTGACAGAGTAGTACATCTGTATAACAATTCTATACTCAAACAAACCCGATAAGGTTTTGCTATGGAAATGGAAAGTTCCAGTGTAATATACATCTGTATAACAATTCTATACTCAAACAAACCCGATAAGGTTTTGTTGATCACTGGGGGTCACTCAGTTATGAATAATCTCAAAACTAAGGAAACAAAAGATATATATGATATATCTGCAAGAATCTTGAAAGAAATGAAACAAGAAGTATCCTATTATTTGACGCTGATATTAAACAAATGTATGGAGGAAGGAGTATTTCCTTAAAGTCTAAAGAAGGCTAAAGTGCAGAAGTAGTACATGTGTATAACAATTCTATACTCAAACAAACCCGATAAGGTTTTGTTGATCACTGGGGGTCACTGAGTTATGAATAATCTCAAAAGTAAGGAAACAAAAGATATATATTGAAGCTCTCGAATGGTATGTGATGTTGCGAGGGAGCTTCCACCTCTTAGTTCGGGAGACGGCGTTTCGTATTGTATTGAGCTCTCAGGGATTAGTGGATGTTGCGAGGGAGCTTCCACCTAGTTGGGGAGACAGCGTTTCGTTTCCGAGCATGCGCATCTGAAACTCATCAGACAAGGCGTGATGCGCAGCTCTACCTGTTACGCCGGTGACCATGCGTCCGCTTGGAACGCTGACTTTCAAACGCATTGCCTTGCTCTATTTGAACCTGGCGGGGACGGTTAGTCACGAATCTGTTGACTGATCGGGTCCTCTATCGGTACGCCGGTCAAACTACGATAGAGCAAGGCAGGTTTCTGGACGGGAAGCGAAGAAGTCGTTCGCTACAATATGATGTCTGCAAGAATCTTGAAAGAAATGAAATAAGAAGTATCATATTATTTGACGCTGATATTAAACAAATGTTTGGAGGAAGGAGTATTTCCTAAAAGTCTAAAGAAGGCTAGAGTGGTTCCCATATATAGAAATGGAGACGCAGATGATCCGAAAAATTATAGGCCCGTATTGTCCCAGGTGTTTGAGGTAATATTAAAATATATATTGATATATTTCTTCGAGAAAAGTAACTTCTTCTTTTGATGCAAATACGGCTATAGAAAGAGCAAATCTGTAATGTCGGCGATCTGGAAAATGGTAAAGTTATATCAACTATGGAATGGTTGAGTTGTTGTGTCTAGACCTAACGAGGACTTTCGACACTGTCGGCCATAGTGTATTATTGTATAAGTTGGAGCACTATAGAGTTAAAGGTGTGGCCTATTGGTTGAATGCTTTTTATTTAATCTTACCCAGAACAGCAGGCCACATGGTCAAATCAAAGGTCAAAAACAAGAAAAACCAGTAGAGGAGTTCTGCATGGCTCAGTATTGAGGCCATCAGACAACTCAGTTGTCTGATGATGGGATAGTTCATTTCCCGAAACTCGAGTCACAAGAAAACGTGTAATATATATTTTTTGGTAATAAAACATGGTAATTTCTACAATTTGTTTTAATTATGATCAACTACTAAATAGTAACGGCTGAAACAATTCAGTATCTGAAAGATTTTTCATTTGGGGTCCCACGTGAATCTTTCAAATCTTTTCTCCTCGAAATCCACATTATACAAACATTCGAACGAAATTATGAGGGATCAAAAATATACCCGGGTATTTTTCTGGATTTCAGCTAGACGACCTGTATAAGTCATGTTTTCCGTTTATTTTCCACCGAATTAAGTTGTTATTAGAAGTTTCTTAATGAAGGCTGCATTATATTTCCGAAAGAAACTGGTTTTCGCAGAGGTTATCTCTGGAATTTTGCGCACATTCTTAATTTTCTGGAAAATATGATCACGTTAATGTATGTGGTTGGATCTTTCTTAGAACTGGCTTATCGATAAGTAGGGGGTCAATTCGATATTATGAACTCCATTATCCATTTTCAATAAACTCTAGTTCGAAGTTGTTAGTGTTCAAAGAGTGATCAGAATGAAGCTACTTATCCTTACCGTCTGCTGCATAGCAGGTAATTTTTTTTTAAAAAGCAGAAATCAGTACGAGAAAATTTAAATTATTAAATCTTTTAATTGTACTTATTATTAGTATTGAATAATACTAGATGAGTGTAATCTGTCTTTGCCACCTAGGTCCCATTGTTCTCTAATAAATTTGCTTGAATCCTTATATACACATAAATTTTTCAGAAATAGGGAAAATATATGAACGAAAATAAGGCGAAAAGCACTGACGTAAAGTCAGAAGGTTTTGCACTCTAATTTATATCACCCACGATCCTCATAAAATAATTTTTTCTGGACTTTTAATTATTCCATCTTCATGAAACTTTGTATTAGCCTTCTTGTCGTTATTTCATATGTAAATGCTAAATTTAAACTCGATCGTGGCACTGTTATGGTTTCTTTAACGCTCAACGCTGCTGAGCCCAAATTTGGATCGGATTTGTTGTTTGGAAAATATCAATAAAAAAGAAGAAATTTCAAATATGAATAACTGCAAAACCATTGGAATGATTTAGCCCAATAACGAACTCAGCTGAGATATTCAGGCCGCAAATCTACCCCGAATGTTTCAAGTTTCTGTCTCTTTCCGTTCGAAAGTTATAGTGTTTAAGGTAGCGCCCAACGCTAATCCGCTCACAATCTTTTTTTCTAATCATCCTTACGAAATTTCGCATGATCATGCGCGTTAATATTTTACTACTAAATGTTAATATTTTACTACTAAATGTATCAGATCGATTGAATCTGTATTTTCGAAGATATTGCGAAAGAAATGAAAAATTTTCAAACGTTAATAACTGCGAAACTATTTACCCGATTCTGCGCATTAAAGAACTCATATGAGATATTTAGATCCGAAATCTTCCCTGAAAGTTTCAAGGTTCTAGCTCTTTCCATTCGTAAGTTAACATGTTTACGGACGACAGACAGGATTACTTTTGTTCTCGGATTCTTCATCAGTAAGTCCAACTTAGTCTTTAAAGCCTATTTTCTGCTCAAAATTAGAAAATTACAGACATTTAGGCGAAACGACAGTACGCTGTTTCCTGGAATTAGCGTGCAAAAATAATTAAAAACACTGATGTGAAGTTGGAAGCTTTAGTGCGCATCTTCAAAAGTTCACTGAAAATTTCGAATATGTGTATTGCTTTTTAAATAACACACATATTATGAACATTAGGAATAAAAGGCTTCACTGACGTGAAGTCAGGAGCTTATACGCGCTAGTCGCATTACCCACCATCAAAATAATGTTTTTTGGTTTCTAATCATACAATCAAATAAAATAATAAGAAACGGTTTTTTACTTGATAAAAGGATTATTATTTATATTCGTTGGGTTTTTCTTAATTCCATTTGATCTTGTATAATGAGTTTCGATTTTATACGTCTATTAAATATGAGCAGTGCTTATAGAGACATTAATTTAATTCTTAAATTTTCTTGAATGAATGTTTTTACATTAAAATTGTAGAAGACTAACAGATTAAATCTGTTTTGATATTCAAATTCAAATCATACAATCCTCACGAAATTTCGCACAAACAGGTGATTTTTTGAAAAACCAGAAATCAACCGATTTTGCAGAACATTGTTTAGAAAATAATGATTTTTTTTAATGAGAAAGATGGCACTTTACTATATGATGTTAATAAGGGTGAATTGATGGATTATTTGGAGATTCTTTCAATAAAACCATCGAGAAAAAGGAGAATTCAACAAATTCCCAAATACTCTTTGGCAACACCCCTATATGGATGCTGATATTTCCATGCGCCATAAAAGTACGCGGATGTGCTAAGTGTAAAAAAAATATCAAAAATAGATATAATACAGGACATTATCATATAATTTTCCAAAATGTAAATTAAATTCAACACAAAAACAGCTTGAATACAGATGTTTAAAGTTCTTCTATTTAAGAAAAAGATCCTTACTTTATTGTTAAATCCAGAATACAGTATTGAAGATTTCTGCTGTTAGGTGGTAGGTGAATGTTAATTTTTAATTTTGACACTATTTCTCTTAATTTGTACTTGTTTAACTAGTATCTTGTACCTAATGATTTGGAAATAAAGAGTTTTTATTATATTTCTTTGAATTTCTTTCATTCCCTTTGGTACTGTGTATTAATTCTATATGTTTGCTTAACTGACACAGTCTGTTCTAAAGACATCCGTTTAATTTAATTCTAAAAAGTTTTTGAATGAAATTTTTTTGAAATTAAAATTTGTAGGAGGTTAACAGAATGAATCTGTATTATATAAAAAAATATTGGTTCAAAATTTCGAGGGTACCTGAGCTCATAGAATTTGTTGGTTTCTTTATATACATATTTGTAAACGTCCATTTTTAAAGATTGAATAGTATAAAAAATTCACATAATTTATGTTTTAGAAATTATGCATAAGATTTCGGATCGTTAGCTCATATCCAAATACTAAATTTGAAGTCGATCCGATCTGTACTTACGGAAATATTTGAAAAATAAAATTTCAAACGAGAATAACTCGTGAATCATGATACGGTTATTGAAAAATATGGTTTAAATTGAATTAACATTTTTTTTGTAGCTATCAACATTGTTGCATGCGCTAGCAGCGATGAAGTTATGCAAAAGTTCAAATATCTCCAGACCTATATCCACGAAAAGCAAGCCATTGATGAAATCAGCTCTAGGATGGAGCAGGTCTGCCCAGGCTCGAAAGTGAAATTTGAGGTAAAATATAGTAAAATTTGCATTATTTGTATTCTATTCAACCTGAATAATATACCAAAATTTTTAGATACTTCTTACCCCTAGACTCTACAAGAAACGACCTATTTAACACGAACAATAAACGATAAGGAACGACTACCGGCACTCTTAATTTCTTTGTCCCGGAACTTAGCACTATCTGCTCAATTTCTCTAATTATTCTGACTCAATTCTTAAACTTGAAAAAAAATTACTAATATCACTCAACATAATTATAATAATGCTAAATTCTGAAACCAATTCGAGCCTCGCACCGCCATCTTTTCTCGACGATCTTACTAGTTTTTCCGACATGTCAAGACTCCCCAATAAACTCTCTTTTGCCCTTATAATACCTCGTACGCGTCGGTTTTCTCCTTCTAAATTTTTGATCCGTTCACCCGCTCAATATTGTAACTTAGCACTTTTCAACATTTCAACTCTTTGTCGAGCCACACGTGTTAATTTCGACGTCAGCGTTTTTCTCTGAAACTTTCCGTTCCTAAACTCATCTGAAGGAATACCTTTACGTTTAGTACAATCAGCTCTCATGAACTTTTTAATCTGTAGTTTGTTATTATAATATATAGGCCACACTAAAAGAATTTCCTGTCCCCCTTTGGATATAAAGCATGCACCACTTCAAGGAAAACATCGTTAAGAATGCCATGAAATGGTTTTCTCTTGATGTTCTTGCATCCAAGCTTGAGTATAGGCCGAAGTTTGGCATCTTGCATTATCCCGCTGAAAACGCCTAGCATGCGCCGTTTCAAGGAGAAAATCGTTTAGAATGCCACAATACTTTTCTTTACTAATGGTACCATCAACTATACAGAGAGGCGTAGCACCACGCTGATATATTGCTCCCCAAACTATTATTTTAGTGGGAAACTTTAACGGTAACAGGTTGTTTTGATAGGATTTTTAAATGATTTCCACCAAGTTGGAAACAACTTTCATCAGATATAAAGACATTATAAAAATTATCTTCTTGAAAACGCTGACAAAATGCTATCCTTCGTTCCTTTTGTAAAGGTGACATTATAGGGATTTTTTTTGTTTCCTTGATATGTAGCCTTGTCTTTTCAGTGACATACGGGCGGTTTCTGGACATACTTTTATATTTCGTTGATTTGAAAATCTGTTAGCCAATTTGCGAAACCCCAGGCGCGGATTGTGTCGTCCTAAAGTCAATAAAGCGTTTAAATTGTTTCCTTTGATCTTACGCGGTCTTCCTGAAACTGGTCTATGCCTCATGTCCAGGCCATTTTTCATCCTCTTTATTGTCTCATATACAGCACTTTTTCCCAATTCAGTCAATAGCACTAATTTTTTAACGTTTCGAAAACCTTTTCTCTACAAATATTCTACCTGTTTTATTTTTTCTAGTTATTTCATAAATTGTATATCTGTTGATAATCAACAATATTTGACAAATAGTGTTGCCATGCAACTTTGGCCATTTCCGACTATCTGCACAACCTAAAAGAAGTATATTGAAATTATGAAAAATAATAAATTCCGGATACTTTCTAGGCGGACTATAGTATGTTGAAATATCTAAATATTGGGTTGTTCGGAAAGTAATTTCGTTTTTTTTTTGGCAAATGAAAGACAATTTTCGTATAATGAATAAATATTTTATTGAATTATATATTGGTCATTCTGCTCCAACACCTTTTGCCATCTTTTTCGTAGTAGCATGATTCCACGCTCATAAAATTTTTGGCATTTGCTGGAAAAAAACTAATCCAGGTGATTTTTGACCTCTTCATTTGAGGTAAAGGTTATACCGTCCAAAAAATTTTGCAATGACCGGAACAAATAATAATCCGAAGGTGCCGGATCTGGAGAATGGTGGGTGTGATGGTGTATCCCATTCAAGCTATAAAAGCGTTTGGCGAGTGACCAAACAAACTTGTATAAGGTCTTGCATTATCTGGTGGAACACTACACTTTTTCTGTTGATCAATTTTGGCTTTTTCTGTTGAAGTGCATCATTCAGTTTGTCCAGCTGATAACAGTTGACTTCCGAATCAATTGTTGTGTTATCCGGTAAAAGCTCAAAAAAAAAACGATTTCTTTAAAATCTCACCAAACAGACAGCATCATCTTTTTTTGATGGATATTGGCTTTCGAAATGCTTTAAGCCGGTTCATATTTTTGCTCCATGATCTCTTGCGTTCGACATTGTTATATACAACCCATTTTTCGTCTCTAGTAATGATGCGCTTCAAAAATACATCATTTTCGTGACGTTTGAGAAGCGAATTACAGACGTCAAAGCGACGACACAAATTTCTCTCCGTGGGAACATGGTGAACCTATATATCGTATTTCGAGGTTAAATTCAAGCCTTTCAAGTGGCCATAAACAATTTAATTCGATAAATGCAAACCTCTCACCGGTCTAACGTATTGTTATTCGCCGATTTACATCAACTTATGCCTTTATCAGCTTCAGCGGGCCTTCTGAAACGTGCTGATATCGTTTTCTATTGTTAATGGCATACCTTCCTCTTTACAATGAAAGAAACATCCATTGATTTTTCTTAAAACATACTCATACTCGTTTTTTTCCCAATATCAAAATGAAACCTCCTATTGAAAAATCCTTTATATAAAATACAGTCCAAAAAGGAAAACGAAAGCATATTCATGTGAATTACCTTGAATACGAGAAACGCATTTTCGCAAATATATATAAAAGTGAACCTTTAATTTTCAAGAACATCCCATATATCGTAAGAATGTACTTTTATCAAGGAGCAATCATAATAACCTTCACTTACAGGTATTTTGTAGCGCCCTAAAGCGTTTGAAGCTCGTGAATGCTTCGAACTTTCTTTTTAAATATCTTTATTTTACAGAACGCTATCGACGCACTTAAAATCTGCGCTGACAACATAGATGAAACTGCTGAAACGTCATGTTCAATAATGAAAAATAAGATGCCCAAATGTTTGGAACCCCTGATGAAAGTATTTGCAGATTGCTTGCCACATGAAAGCAAATATATTCCAGAGTTCTTCTTGAAATCCTTCCTGCAGGGTATTGACTACATTTGTAAAACGGACGGTGAACATATCTTTGGTGAGTTTTTTATTTATTTTTAAAAAATTGGAGGGCCCAACGGAAGATCAACTCAGAAAATTATTGGTTAAAGCCATGAAAAACAATCAACAACGTTATCACAAAAAAACCGAAAATTATATACTATTCTTCAAAAAAATAAAAAATCGACACTATAAAGTATATTGGAGTATGAATAAATTCGGTCCATTTTTTAGTTCAAAAAATGCATTTATTCCAAAAGATAATGAATATTGTCCATCACTAATTTTCCCAGTGAGCGTTGGTAGGGTCACGATAAAGGGCATTAGGAATTGGCAAGGAGCAGTCCTCCGCTTAACTGGACGCGGGGCCATCTCAAGCGAGGGATACTGTGGAACGAAAAGAAAAAATAGGAAAAATCGGATGGGATAGCCGGCTTAACCAATGAATGGGATCGTTGCGTGTTCAGATCACGTCGGAGTCACCAATGAAGCGCTTTAGGGGTGCGGTATTATAAGGGAGTTTCTAACCTCTTAGTTTCGGGAGGTAAGGCGTTTCGTTCCAACTTGCAGCCCCTGAACTCATCAGATTTGCGATGGGGTGCAAGTTTGCCAGTGACGCCTGTGAACTTGTTCCACGTTATAACGTCGGTTGTTGAACGCTTGGACGTGGTAAAACAAAAAAGAATCGGACTTGGAATAACAAAACGCAAATGACAACTATGTAATGGACGTATGGATGACAATTTGATTTTGTAAGAAATCAATATTAAAACTATTTTTATCAAATAAATAATTAACAATCATGATGTAATGATGGAGTTAATGCCCATTCAAATAAAAAGTGAAGTGAACTATAAAACGCGGTATAACCAAACCGCATCAGACTTGGAATAACAAAACGCAAATGACAGCTATGTAATGGACGTATGGATGACAATTTGATTTTGTAAGAAATCAATATTAAAACTATTTCTATTAAATAAATAATTAACAATCATGATGTAATGATGGAGTTAATGCCCATTCAAATAAAAAGTGAAGTGAACTATAAAACGCCGTATAACAAAACCGCATCAGACTTGGAATAACAAAACGCAAATGACAGCTAAGTAATGGATTTATGGTTATAAATTTGATTATTGTAAGAAATCAATATTAAAACTATTTCTATAAAATAAATAACAATCATAATGTAATGATGAAGCCATTGCCCATTTAAATAAAGAGTGAAGTGAACCATAAAAGGTGGTAAACCATAAACGCATAAGACTTGGAATAACAAAACGCGCATCTCGAACAGCTAAGTAATTTTGTCTATGAATGAATGGTTGAAAATTTGAGTTTTGAATCACCAGGAATTAGATTTAGTAGTTCAAACGAATGTACCCCTGTTGAATTCCCGACAAAAGGAAGTTTATGATACTTTAATGAAGGCAATCGATGATGAAAATGGTGATTTATATTTCCTAGATTCCACTGGTGGAACTGGTAAGACATTCCTCATGTCAGTAGTTTTAGCCACTGTTCGTGCGAGATCCAACATAGCGGTTGCAGTTGCTTTTTCTGGAATAGCAGCCGCATTGTAAGAAGAATGCCGTACTGCTCATTCAGCATTAAAATTACCGTTAAATCTTCAAACTATTGAAGAACCAACGTGTAATATTTCAAAACACTCAGCAATGGACAAAGTTTTATCGGTATCGAAGATCATCATCTGGGACGATTGCACAATGGCGCATAAACGTGCACTTAAACGAACATTGAAAGATTTACGCCATAACTCGAGATGTTTTGGAGGAGCAATGATTTTACTGTCTGGCGATTTCCGCCAAACACTGCCAGTAATTCCAAGATCTACGGCTGCCGACGAAATAAACGCTTGCCGGGAATTATCGATTTAAATCTGGCGGGGCAATGAGGCAGGTAAAAAATTTTTTTCCTAGGTTGGTACCACTGTCCTTAATTACTATGCCAAGCTTGAGCGGGATCTGTCAACTAGTGTGTTTGCAACAGCTGATTAAGTCAGTCGATGTCAGAGTGCGTGCCGATTTTTACTATGGGTGATTACGTTGAGCAAAGAATTTGTTTAAAGTTTTGTGTTGCAAATGAATTTTCGTGTGCCGATGCATTGAAAATGTTGCAAAAGGCCTTTGGTGATAATGCTCTATCGAAAACTCGTGCATATCAGTGGTACAGAGCCTTCAAGGACGGTCGTGAAGTGGTCGTCCATCGACGGCTTCGATCGAAGATAACGTCGATAACTGGAAAACCGTCGTACCAGCTTTAGAGAGATAGCACATGATCTTAAGATATCCCACGAGTCCGCACGTACGATTTTGATTGATATTTTGGGCATGAGAAAGGTGGCCGCACGACTCGTACCGAAAGAACTGAATTTTCTTCAAAAACGTCATCGCGAACAGGTTGCTTCAGACATTCTGGATCGCTGTAATTCCGATTCTACATTCATGGAACGCATTATAACTGGTGATGAGACCTGGGTCTACGAGTACGATATGCAAACAAGCCAGCAATCATCGGAATGGGTGGCAAAAAATGAGCTGAAAGAACCACGCCAAAGCCGCTCGAAAATGAAGGTGATGCTCATTGTTTTCTTCGATAACCGTGGCGTGGTGCACTACGAATTCGTTCCAGAAGGTCAGACGGTAAACAAGGAGTATTACCTAGACGTTATGAAACGTTTACGTGAGCGTATCCGTAAGAAGCGGCCAAATTTGTGCGCGAACAACTCATGGATTTTGCATGACGATAACGCGCCTTCTCACCGAGCTACGATTGTGACTGACTTTCTCGCCAAAAACTCAACAAACGTGCTTCAGCAACCACCGTATTCGCCGGATTTGGCTCCCTGCGACTTTTTCCTCTTCCCAAAACTAAAATTGCCCCTTCGTGGCACCCGTTTTGAGTCGATTTAAGCCATAAAACAAAATTCGGCGCGAGAGCTAAAGTCCATCCCGGAAAGCGCCTATAAAAAATGTTTCGATAATTGGAAGTGCCGTTGGCATAGATGTATTGGAGCAAATGGAGCCTATTTTGAAGGCGACCCAATAAATTTTGACGATTAAATGTAAAAATGTTGTTTTAATTGAAAATTCCCGGTACTTTCTTGACAGAGTAGTACACTGGTGAATCTACTGGATTATGTTATGCTGGAGGCAAAGTATTGCAGAAATACTCGCATGTTAGTTGTTAATTGGAGTGTCTTTACATACTGTCACAAATTCGATGATTTTAGGCATGCATGTAGCTTATCAGCAGCAGTTGATCGGGGAATAACCGGAAGAGTCTGACGAAAATCACCTGACAACAGAATCATGGCCCTACCAAAAATATTTTGGTTGTCACGAAGATCTTTCAACGTTCTGCAAATGTGTTTGCGAAGCAGTTGTTAGACATTGGAAATAATAAAATTGCAGTGGACACCTCGACCGAATTCATCACATTACCCACAGATTTCTGTCACATCACAGACTCAAAAGAGGAGGTTATTTAGCGTGTTTTCCCAGATATAGCGCAAAAGTTCAATAACCATAATTGGCTGGGTGATCGAGCAATGTTGGCGGCGAAAAATAAAGATGTCGAGGATCTCAATGCGACCATTCAGAATTTTCTTCCAGGACAGTTGGTTTCCTTCAAATCAGTAGACACCGTTATGAACCAGGATGATGTAGTCAACTATCTCACGGAGTTTTTAAATTCACTGGAATTGTCTGGATTACCACCTCACAATTTACGGTTAAAAGAAGGATCAGTTGTCATCATGCTGCGTAACATTAATCAGCCTCAACTGTGCAATGAAACAAGACTGGCTGTGAAAAAGCTGATGAATAAGTTTGTGGAATCAACTTGGAGTTTCCCTCTTTCGCGCATGGACAATTATACGTCGCGTGTCTTCTTTGATTATTTACGCACCACAAAACAAAACCAAAAATATAGTTTATAAAAAAGCTTAAAATTGATTAACAAACTGTATCATAGCAGTGTGTGTCTGTCAATAACAAATTTAAACCTTATAAGCCAGTATTTCAGAGAAAATCTGTTTTGTAAGTAAGCAACATGATGTGTCGAAAATAATAATAAAACTTCATGCTTCATTCAAAAAATGCTTTTTCATTAAATACGGATTCGTTTTGTTTGTTTTAAGATTATATTATACAAAAGTTTAGGTCTTCTATTTATCGATTGAGGCAGTACGAAGTCTGCCGGGTCAGCTAGTATATATATATATATATATATATATATATATATATATATATATATATATATATATATATATATATATATATATACTAGCAAGTAGGTAGGCAAGAGTCCAATCTATATATTTTTTTATCTATGGGCATGTCATCCACCACGGACCTATTACTTTTGTATTGTGGTTCTCAGTTACCGAACCAATTAAACTTCAATAAAGACCTAATTTTTTTCTTTTACATGTATACTTGATTTCAGAACTTGGAAACACATGCGTGTACAAACCAAACCCAACATTCGAACTTTGCGGACGTAAACTGACAATGAGATTCTCAAGATACGAAAAGAGTGGATTCCGTGTTGAAGATTTGTGCAGGTAATTTCTGAAAGGAGTTCCTCATTGAGCTTTTAAAATCGCATTATCTTTTCAGTACAATGCAATACATGCGGCCATGCGTGAAGTCCCATTTGAATATTTCCTGCGGTTCCCCTATTACTAGGGAAGCCGTTCTTGGGTTCTTCGATGCCTTCATATCTAACTGCAAGGCTGTTGGCGATTCCTCTGCCAACGAATTGAAAGAAACGAAACCTATGGTTTCCCAGTAAGTTTAATTTGAAAAGTATATCAAAATTTTGATATGATCTCAACACTTGATATTCCTAGAATTTTCCTCATAATGCAAAACGGAATGAGATTATTCCGGATATTGATAAAATATTCAAAGAATATAATAATTATTATTCAAAGATTATTCTTTAGGGATATTCATAGAGGCCAAGATCATTTCAAAAAAGATATTCTTTCAAGAACATCCCTACAATACTCGAGTCTTCCAAATTGCATATTGTTCCTCGACTTTCCCTAGAATATTCTTTATGAAATATTTTTCCTTGAGCAATATTTTCTGAGATTTGTTAAATTTTATATATTCTTAGTACATAACTAACAATTCAAAAGAATATTCACGGAATGTACTTGGAAAATCCGTCAGTCAAATTTTATATTCTTTTGAGATATTATGCGTAAATTTCCGACAAATGTCGTAAGTAGCAAAGAAATATTTTGATGTTTTTTCAATTTGATTTTGATTGGTTTAGTAAAATTTCTATGTTTTGATATCCATATCATTTTTTCAGGTTGGAGGACTTAGCTTAAATATTTCAACATCATATCCTCTCAAGTTGAAAATAAACTCTCTCAGTTCTGGAGAAAAAAATTATAAAATGAAACATTTATTTCACAGCAGACAGGGGATGAATTTTTCTTACTGTTAATATTTTATTTTATTACTATGTTGAGAAATATAATAATAAAATTTTAAAACATTCTCACAGTTTCATTCAAACCATATATTTCTCTTTTATTATGGTGCTTATAAAATTTTGTTCGGAATGAATGGGATTACATAATATGATAATCAAAAATAGAATCAGAAAACGTTACAGTCTCTTTCTTTTAATTCCATTTATTGGTATCTAGAGGTGGTTAACAGTGGAAATTTATTTGAGAATTCAGAGTGTTTTGGGTGAATCAAATATGAATCCACAATTAAATATTCGCACTAGAACCAAGAACCTCAGGATGTATAGCAACAAGACATTCGTGAACTATGATATTTTTAGGTGTAGACATTATAACGAATAGGTAGTTAAAGCTGCACCATAACCAAGTGTCTTAGGATATGTCACAATAAGACATTTCAGACCAAAGAAATTATGCGCGCAGATTATAATAAATTAATTAAATTGTAGAAGTGCCACTCTCACACCTAGAGTCAGTAGTGTGACCTTATCTGCTGGGACCAAATATTGTATATTTAGTTAACCTTACATTCTGAACTTCTCGACATTATTTTCTTGTTCTCGTTGTTTCCACAATAAACAGTCCTTTCCTTCCTCGACTACACGATCATGAGGGGGGGAGGGAGTTTTCAGAAATTCCCCAAAGTATACCAAACAGTACAGCATTGACGTACGTTTTGTTCATTGTGATGGACTTAATCAGATTATAAGATATATAGTTTGAATTATTTAATTTGTAGTTTTCGAAAAAGAAATATATAAGTGCACTTGTAATAATGCCATGAAAGAAAAAAAAACACAGATGTTTCAATAATTGTTTTACAAACTTTCATATATTCCATTCAGATTCAAATTCATACATCTCCCTCAAATACTGGAGAATGAAACATTATATATTATAAAATTTTCACAATTTATTCACTAAAAATGTGATGCAAGACGCGTTTCGACTGTTCTATCATTGTCAAGAGTAAATAAAGTGTAAGCATATTATGGAGGGGAGATCGATTAATTTTCAATGTTCAATGTTTGAAGTGCAGGATCTTTATGGACTTCGTTTATTTCCAAGTACTCCAATAAAATAATTTTATAGCCTCTATGACATTTATGGAGGATTTTGAGATTATTAATATTTATATGATGATTCTTTGATATGTTCAAAGACTGCCGACCCTTTGTCTGTAGTTAGATACTCTTTTAATCTTGTTTCAAAGTTCTAAGACTGTTTGACCCACGTAAGTTGCGTTAGTCCGATTTTGTGGACTCCCCAACCTTTAAATTATTTTGGGTTTATTTTGCGTTGAATAGAATATTCCTAGATTGGGCAACTTGAGAACGTCGTTTTAACTTAAATTAAATGAAATAATTTAAGGATTTTAGTGAGTAAATGTCTGAAGTAAGTTGAGGTTATGTATTTAGGACTCGGATTTTGTATATTTGAACTGAATTCTTCTTATTACCCTGCGCAAATTACTGATGATTGAACTAATACCCGTAATCTGTGATTTCTCTGGGTTCAGTTTGACAATCGCATTTCAAAGGTTATGTTGATATTAATTGAATTCTGTGAATAAAGTTCTTTATTCATTATTTAATAGGATTGGATTACGTATAAAGTGAATTAATTACTTCTCCCTTTTTAATTGTGACTTCTCAAAATGAACTCAACAGAATTCGAATTAGAAAGTTTAAGAAAGAATATAACTGAACGAAGCTTCGAAATTAAAGCTTTAATTCAAGTAGGTTCATCTTTTCATTGTAAATCCAAATTGAATTTTGATAATATCACTTTTAGGATATAAATGACTGTGGGGGACCTCTGGCCGAACTTCATAAATTGAATTCCCTTGGTAGATCAAAAATTGCTTCACTTAGAGAGTATATTGATAAATTTTTGGAACTAGCAGAAGAAAATAAAAATGCAAGCCTCCTTAAAGAAGTACTACTTCATAGAGATCAATTATCTAGGTGGGTGTCCTCCTGTCAGTTGTGGATTTTCAGAATCACTTGAATTCATTATGAAAATAAATTGCTTGGGGAAATGCTGAAATTCATGAATTTTCTTCAAATGATTTCAGTACGATGGATTTTTTCAAAAAAGCCAATATAAAGACAATGCTGCAAATTGAGAAAGACTCTAAAGAAAGACTATTTGAAAGAAATGACGAATCGAGCCTTCGATTAAGGCAGCAAAAACGGGATAAGGAAAGTCTTGTCAAACAATCGTCTAATATAACAGATCAATTGTTATCTGTGAGCAGGCAGCTTGCTGATACAACAAAGAGGAGTGCCGACACCTTGGATTCTCTTATAAGCTCATCTGATAGTATTTATGGAACTCAGGAAGAACTTAAAGTAACAGGTAGTGCAATCACACAATCAGGGAAACTTCTAGCTAAGTATGGGAGGAGGGAGTTTACTGATAAAATCCTTGTTTGGTTTGCATTTTTGTTTTTCTGTTTTTGCGTGTTCTATATTGTACAGAAACGGTTATTTTAAAAAATGTTTGTTCTCATTCAGGTGATCTTTGATCGTAAGATGTTACCTATAAAAGTTTGAGTTCAATAGGGTTTGTGATCAAGTGAATGCTATTATGTTTTAGGTAATAATTAAACCCGTTGGTATTTTACTTTTGTGGAAATATGGTCATGTTATAAGAAATATAATAGCCTTTTGAATGATTAATTTATTATAAATCAGTTGAGAGTAGGTGATTGCAAAGATAACATAAATGTTATTATTTTTTTTTTACTTTTAATGTTTCTATCACAGTTTAATTGAATGCTGTTATTTATTTCAAATACATAGATTTAAAGGATATTCATTATGGTAAATAAAAGTCTCAATTATATTTTCACGCATTAAAATAAAACCAGATCTTTTTGATTTTGATATTTGGATTATTGAAAAGCGGCTGATGAAGTGATTATCTAGAATTATATTTGTTTTTTGAAAATATAGTGCACATTTTTTAGAGTTTTTTAAAATAATTTGTTCGAATATTTAAATGTATTAAATATTTCAAATAAATTATATTCTTTGGGAAGTCCTTCAAGTGTGTTCATGTTTTTATAAGGCAAGTAGTATTTCTTAAGATAAAAGCAGAAACAAAATTTTGTCTCGTTTGAATATTTATTTATTAATTTTAATTACTTTCGTATATCTATTGGGTTATTTATTTCATTTGACATTGTATATTGAGTTTTGATTATATACGTCTATTAAATGTAAGCGGTGCTTGTTTTAGACATTAATTTAATTCTAAAAGTTTTGAATAAAAAATTCTTTTGGAAATTAAAATTGTAGAAGATAAACATATTTCAATTTGTTTTGATATTCAAATTTTGTTATATTTCTTCTATCAAGTAAAAAGCCTTTCTATTTTATTAAAACCAGATCTGTTTTTATCAATTATGGCTGATGAAATGATGGATATTTTAGCAAGATCTCAATTTTTTCTTTATTATTTCGGAACACAAACGAGACTTACCCAAAGCAGTGTCCAGTATTTGACGTTTATATATATATACGAATATCAAGCCAAAATAAAATATTTCTGAGTAAAAATTAAAGAATATAGAGAAGCCTACTCCAGAATTGACCTGAGCGACTTCAATCAACCAGCACTAAGAATAAAATTGTAACAAGGAAAATATTTATTCAGAGTGAATTGAATCCTAAATTGGTTGTAATATTACAGTATATGCAAAATTCAAAGTCACTGGAATGTTTTTGGGGTTATTTGTTTTCTGAGAAACTCAATGAGAAAAAATAAATGAAAATATCTGAGAAATTCTTGATTCTATAGTGGAAAATTGCCATGAAAAACATACAGCTCAAAGTTATGAAGGAGCAGCTGTTATGAGTGGACAGCACTCAAAGTGTTCAAGCAAAAATACCTTTTCTCCCATTTCATATGTTGCTATGCACACCAATTAAATTTGATTATGTCAAATGCGGCATTAATCAATCCCCAAGTGAGAGAATTTTTTTAAATCTGCATGATATTCCAGCATTTTCCAATAATTCACAATGCGTTGGAAGTTTTGGACAGAGTTGTAAAAAAAATTTTAATGGAGATTCTGTTTGTTGGAATTTTAATATATGAACTATATATATGATTTAAATCACATTTATAATGATGAATAGACTTCTTAATTATATTTTCACACATTTTTATATATTCATGTAATATTCAAACTTAAATTCTTCATGTTGCAAGATCTCCTATATTTGCAATAATCTGTCTTTTCCTAGATTTTCAAAAATTCTCAAACAAAATTGTAAAAGAAGGTAACTAAAAACTGTAAATATCGCAGTCAGAAAATTATTTTGCTTTGTTATATACTACATCTACTGCAATATTAGTTTAAATACATCGAATGCTCGAGAAAAAGTCAAAATTTGGCAATAAACTTTCGATAGCTTCTTGATCAGCTCCATTTTTCACATTCTCTGATACATTCTGGCCCATAATAGATTTGCACCAAATGAAATAGGGGTGCCTCAAAAATCAAAGTCAAATCAGTTAACTATTGGTAGGTCAGCAGGTGGTAGTTGTCAGAATAGAAATATACAATAATTTCAGTAATCCAAAATTATGGGTATTCAGTGAAAGATTTCCAAAATCAACTTTTCTGATAATCTTTCATTTAAAATTTATTGTTACTGAATCAAAAGAGAAGTGGAAATTAAAGAAGATACAGAGTTAATGTGCTACCTCTTTACAACGCTGATATCAGCATTTTTTAAAATAACATAAAAGAAGTGCAAACACTTAGTTCAATTCCGCTCCCCAGATACCTGACAGTTAAGTTCGGTAGTCCAGATAGTAAAAATTCAGTTTGGTTCTTTTTTTTTGTTCTCATGTATAATGATCCTATCTCACAAGCAAGCACTTTCTCTGTTTTTATCTAAGAAGTGTTCCATATCATTCAGTGCTGCCTAAAACTAGAACTTTCAAATTAAATAAAATTAATTAAATACAGTGCACCTTAAGTTAATCAGGAGCCCTTCATCATCTTCATCGTCATCATACAAGGTTTACGAAGTTATCATTCACAAAATTGCTCTGGTAACAGGGTATAATTAATAGTGTTGGGTTTTCCAAAGAGGAATACAACAATATACTTTGCCATAATATACCGGACTGTATTGAATAAAGTGACTATTAATTATATTTAGTTATAATTCTAAAACACAAATGTTCAAATCATTGGCTTTCCACTACAGTACAAGTTACATTTTATTAAAAATACCAATTTATTAGACAAATATATATCTACCATTTGTTGTATAATATCAATTAAAATATAGGTGATTTCCGCACTTCTTTGGATAGCTAGAGTAAGTTTCTGGATTAATATGAGGTAAGTAAACTTTTTATCTTCTCCACACTTAGGAAAATATAAGTCCAGAAATTGTATCATACTGATGCAATTGTAGTGTGTTCATTAATAGATCCACTATCTTTGGAAGTATTTTGCTTTAACAGCCTAACTGAGGCAATTAAAGTAGGGCAATGTAATACATTTCAAGTAGTTTTTTTATGTTTGACCGCCCGAGGAAAGGGAAATGTCACCTAGTTGGTGGCCCGAGCAGAAAGTTGTATCCTGTTTACTTTCGTCTTGAACTGCTGAAAATTATTCACTGAAGAAAACACATCAGCTGGAAGAGTGTTCCACGACTGGCCAGTTTGGTGGAAGGACATTTTCATTATCACAGAGATAATTTATTAACATCAAAGACCTTCCATTTTCGCGAAGGCCGTATCCTTCCAAGGATTGGTTTGCACTCCTAAGTCAAACTGGTAAAATATTTTCCATCCAACCACCTCTCATAAAGAGGTGGGCTTATTACAACTCATTTTGATTTTGCATTAGCCTTCTTGTCGTTATTGCACATCTAAATACTAAATTTAGCGCTGCTCCGCTCACAAAATATATATTTTATAATCATCTGATTACACGATCCTGACGAAATTCTACACATTATTACTCTACTTCTAAATAGCAAATTTCAGATCAATCCTGATATTTCTAGATCTTCCATGAAGATTCCTCAGAAGATTTTTCAGCTTTTGCGAACTCCTAAGTTCAGTTGTCTTCTCATTAGGCTTTGTTACGCCACTTTAGGTCACAGCACTGTTAATTTTCGACCTAATAGTGAAATGGTGGCCGAAACTCGTCCAACTAGAAAATTTCTTTCCTACTTGATGGAACTTGAACCTTTCGGTTCCCAGTCAAAGGCTCTTACCATTGAGATATCACCACACATCAGATTTGTACATTCTAAAATATTTGGAAAGATGACAAAAAATTTCAAATTCAATTATTCTAGTACCTCTGAACCGATTTGCTAATTAACTAACTCAACCGATGCATTTAAGCCTCAAACCTTCTCTGAAAGTTTCAAGTCTCTAGTTATTTCTGTTTTAAAATTAAAAGGCTTAAGGATGGACTGCTGGAGAGAATTACTTTTGACATCGGATTCATCAGTGAGTCTAAGTCGTTTGAGACCATTTTTAGAAATTTATAGTCGCGGTAGTCAGATGATCAAGTATCTTATATGGTAACTTATTCAATTGTTTTTAATAAGAATGCGAAAAGTTTATAAACTGTTGAAAAACCGTCAGTAACTATCCATTTCTGATTCCTTGTTAACTGGACTCAATTTGTTGCAAATGACCTCAACTATACCACATTTGAAAGATCACGTCAAATTTCTAATCATAAAATAAATCATGATATAAAAAAAGTTCACAATCTTATCAATTTTTTCATTCAGTTTAGGGTGATCTATAACTGTCATTATTGCATTTTTGGTGACATTTAAAATTTCTTCAGTCGAATTTTCAGAAGCTTAGTAAAAGAACTGATTATGCTGCGCCAAGAGGTTGTGAGTATAGTACTTTTTGTTAATTTAATTCAAAAAAGGAGCAGAATGTGTAAAGACCACATTACAGGATGAGGAGGATCTCCGAACAGAGATTTACAGCTTGCGCAAACACATAGCTCGCGTCTGTAGCGAAAATCAAATATTGAAGGTGAAAATACGGAAACTGCAAGACGAAATGATAAGGAGAGACAAACAATTAGATGACTTTCTACATTCGAAAAGGGTAATCGGTTATTTTTCCACAATGTAAATTCATACAAGATGAAATTTTCAGTGTTTTGGCTTCTCTAAGAATCTACAAGACAAAGGAGCATCTGTACTGATGAACCTAAAAGTGAGAAATGATAAACAAGAACAATTACTCTTAGAGAAGGATATGATGATTAAAAGACTACAGAATACTCTACAAACTGCGAAACTTTATAATGCCAATTGTTTAAACAAGAAGTTTGCTTCTAAAGGTGAATTTTTGATTGTCACTTCATTAGACTCCAAAGAACATAGCTTTCCGTACTTAAGGGTGCCTAAATAGTTGATATTGACGTTGATACAAGTATTATTTATAGTTGCATAGCCAAATTTATAGAATTTTCGTTGAATATTGTTCGGTCAATTTGCCTGCTGAAGCTGGTTATGTTTTGGTAGTGAAATACATTGAAAGGAATTTTTTTTTGTTCCATTAGAGCGATTCCAAGGTTAGTATTAATGTTACTTGTTGGGACTATAAATAATATCGTGCTGTATTTTTCGAAAATTGAAGCTTCATTGTGAAAAATTGGTAGCACAACTTGCATTACACAATTTGGTCGGAAAATTAAACCAATCTCTCGATAATCGAGAGATAGCACTAACAGAGTTTCTAGACATTGAAAGTGCTTTTAACAATACGCTGAAGGCTTCTCTCGCTGAGGCGATCTCTGCTAGAGGAATCGACCTGCCAATTTGTAGATGGATACAGGCAATGCTATGCGGCAGAATAATAACGACCAGGGTCTGGTCTTCGAGTTCAAGGCTGCGAAGAGTTGTCCGCAGGGGGTATTCTCTCATCCTTACTGTGGACTTTTCTCGTCGATGACCTGCTAGCGATCATATCGTTGTGGGGAGTCGACGTTCAAGCATTTGCCGATGACCTAGCAATCATATATATCAGCCGTCCTTCAAAAGATAGTGGACGCTATCGACAAATAGTGTATAAGAGAACCCACAAAAGGTAGTTATAGTACCTTCACTCAGAAACGGAAGCTGGATGGTTTAGAACCGCTGACAATTCGTCTGAAACAATACAATTCTCTAATGAGGCAAAATACCTGGGAATAGTCCTAGACAAAACTCTCAGTTGGAATGCACATCTAGACAAAACGAGTAATAAGACCAGTATGGGATTCTGAACCTGTAGGCAAATCTGCGGTAAAACCTGGGGTTTAAAGCCCAGGCATATGTATTGGCTATACACTATGGTAATTGGATCACAGATAATGGCGCTGTAGCGTAGTGGAAAAAGGGTTAACAAACGATTGGCCAACATAAGCTCACCCTACTACAGAGACAGCCTCGCCTTGCAATTACAGGTGCGTTTCGCACCACACCCACGGCAGCCATGGAGATGCTACTAAATCTACCACCCCTGCACCTACTAGCGGGAGGCTCAGGATTGCTGGACGAGTTCTTAACGAACAGCACCCTATCGATGCCCTCGGATCTAATGTCAAAAGTCACGAGCCAAGAACGGCATTTCAATGTAATCGTCCCCAGCCGGGACGAATGGACCCAGCATGCTGAAGTCCTATCGAGGACCGACCTTGGCTTGTTCACAGCAGTCTCGCGAACGACGAACGCAACAGGAGTCTATGGAAGCAAACCGAGAATAAACATTTCATTGAGTCTCGGTCAAAACGCAACCATATTCCAGGCAGAACTATTTGCCATTGAGATCGCGGCAGATCTGCTGATAAAACGGCAAATCAACCACGGCAAAATTAAAATATTTACTGATAGTCAGTTAGTACTAAAAGCTCTGGAATCCATCATGGAAAACAGTCTGGAGTTGCCGTACGGATTTAAACAGGCTCGGTATGTATAACAGCCACTCAAACTATTTGGGTAACGAAGAGGCAGATCGGCTGGTATTTGCTGGAGCTGCGCTGCCTCTGGTAGGCTCGGAACCATTCCTGGGAATACCACATGACGTGGCAAAGGGGACGATAACAGGCAGAATGAACTCAAGACTAGGGTCTTTCTGGCTGAGCCATCCTGGCCTGAAACATTCGAAGGTGTTCCTTGGAAAAGCTTCGAACCAAAAGATGGCGGACTTAGCGCTAGGTCTGGATAGGGCCAAACTGTAAGAACACTTGTCGGAATTATGACAGGTCACTGCAGGCTGAAAGCGCATTTGCATAAAATCGATCTGGCTGAAGACTATGAATGCAGACTGTGTCTCGAGGACACTGAAATAGCCATGTCTTTGGTCAGGCTTTTATAGCCCACTGCAAACTGAAAAAAATACCCCCGAACAAGATTATCGGTTTTATCCAAAAACTGGATCTCGTCGCAGAAATATGAATTAGGGGTGAACCACAATAGACCGTGCGGACGCAGTGGTAGGGTGAACAGACGCCCGCTTAGTATAAAATAATAATAATAACTGCCAGTGCTGGTGTGTATGATGAAAAGCATTGGGGGAGTACCCGATACGTTTGTGTAAAAAATACGCAAACTTTTCTTTAATTTGTTTTTTCGTTTAGGTTGATGGTATATCTTCGTAATATATTGAAAAAGTTTTATACTTATGAATATAAATGCATTGTAACAAAAAAATCTTAGGAATTTATAAAAGGTTAAAAGGACTCCTAGAATGTCATTGCCTAGGGCCTCTAAATGGTTATTACGGCTGTGCTCTTAATGCTTCAAAACATCTATTCCTTTAGGAGTACACTGAAGCTCCTGACGTCAGATCTTTTCAAAGTTGCCTTGAAAATAATTTTTTAATATTGCAGGAGTAGAATGCACTCTGTTGGGAGATAATAAGTCCGAGTACTACAAGAAAGATCGAATGAATACCAAAATCGAGTTACAGATGCCAAGCTTCGACATGGGGGATTTCCATTCGAATGAAGAAAATAACGAATCTAGAAGGGATATTTCTGCACTGAACAGGAAAAATGCCAATTCCGTAGAATCGCAGTTTCTCCTGGATATTAATTTGGACTTGAAACAGACAGCAAAACCATCGTATTACACCGAATCTCGATATGAAAGGTGATCTTGAATATTCTTAATTAGAAATTTCAATTTGAATAAATCATGCAGAATGATGAAGAAAGTCGATACTTGAGGGAATGGTAGAAATTCTTTTTGCGACTAAGATGGCATAACTGTCCTCTATACGCCCGCGAAGTTTGAATGTTATCTGTCATTCAGTTTCTTTACAGTACTTCATTTTGTCACTCATGAACTGTTGAAAAAAATTCAGCGGTTGCTATCACGCTTACCTGACTAGATCTAGAGACCCTTTTTCAATTGAACATCACTGTCTAGAGACAACCCAAATGTTTATACATTAGATGTATTTTACAATTACCACATAGTATATTGTGATACAAGCTAAATATGATTTTAAATTGTATTTTTAGACGTGCCGTCTAATTATCCATGCTTGATGGTTAAATATATGATTGTAAAAGATGAAAGTATTTAAGACAATATATCTAGTGTTTATCAGATAATTTGTAATGATTTTGCTATGATAGATCTTTAAATTTCTCAATAATTGGCTTAATATATTTAACAGTTTTGTGAAAAATTGCTTGGTATGTAGAGATACCTTTTTGAATTCTTGGGAAGTAATTGATTAAACGTTAACCAATTGGTATGCAAATTCTTGGTTAAGCATACTTCAAATGGGGGTTAAAGAGGGATGTATTTTAGACCTTCATGTTTTATTTATAGCCTAAATACATATTTTACAAGTTTACGGATTTGAATTATTTACCCAAATTAAGGGAATTGTTTCGGTGTGGTCTTAACTCTAAATGCGGCGAAAACACTATCTAGATCGTGGAATACTTCTTTTTTGAGCTTTTTCACCGTTGATCACTTCACCGAATGTATTCTTATTGGTTTCACTTTTAGGTTCACTTTTCACAATTTATTATCTAATTACAAATAAATGTAGATAACATATTCACTTCCAGACCTTTACTGCGTTATGGGTTACTAAGAGAGAGAGAGTTCCTTGGAAGGTTAAAGTGAATTGCGAATATAAAATAATGCAAGAGTAGAGATAAATGTGTTTCATAAGTTAAGAGAACTTAAAACTCGCGGGTGGTTTATTTTGTGCTTTTTGGGCAAGCGACAAGATGCGACTATTTTGGGATGTTTCTTCAAAGGTGCTTTGTGGCTAACTTAGATGAGAGGATGATGTTTGATTATAGCTTGAGAGATAAATAGATATGTGATTAAAACTTACATTTAGAGAATGTGCGTGGGATCAGAACTTAATGTTCGAAGAGAGAATATTGCGTGAACGTTTGGTCGAGGGAATATCTTCAACTGTACCTTTCGGCTAACTTGTTAATATAGGATGAGTATTGCGTGACCGTCTGGTCGAGGGAATGTCTTCAACTGTGCCTTTTTGCTAACTGTGACTTCGAGGGATGTCCTCAACTGAACCTTTTTGACTCACTGGCCGAATGAGAGAGTAGATTAGGGCTCGAAAAGGTAGCCCAGGTAGATTCCAATACGACATTCAACTGTTGTCGTCTTGAAACGGCTAAAACGGTTCTAATGGTTTTCTACGAAAAATCTAAGGGACAAATATTTTCGTTTCTTAACTAGTGTTTAGTCCTATTCAGGTTTCTAGGAAAAAATTAGACATATTTGAAAGGCCTAAATTTTTGAACTCTGGGGACGTAATTGTTACATCTACCTGCATAGTAAATTAAATTCCTTGTTCGGTGTAAAACCCGAACAAGTTTAATTTGTCTCTCTTTTTTAAATTTTGCTCAATCAAATTTATTTAGAATGTGATGTTTCTTTTGAGAGTGAGTTAAGAATGTAAACCTGCGTTGGCCTATTGTTGTTATTAATAAGTTTATGAAAATTACCCTTTATTGTTTCATTCATGTTTTAATATTGTTTCATTCATGTTTCAATATTGTTTCATACTTAAATTTATAGTAGGAGAGCATCATATCATATGGAAACCAAGGGTTCTAAATCTGAAGGACTCTTGGAAACTTTATCAAGCGAATATATACCTATCAGAAGTAGAAGAAGCGAAAGGAACGGTAAAAAAGAAGAAGTTCAATGTGAGTTACAGAAACATGAGGAACACGATGGATGGACCAATCCAACCTTTAAAAAGATCTTGCAAACAATAGAAGAGCTCATGGCTCAAGGGACAAATTCAGATTTCAACTATTCTAGGACCACGACTATTGATGAATGTGTGCAGTTTCCATTTGAAGGTAAGTGAACAATTGCTTTGCATATCACAGTTTTCCCAATGAGGCAATAACATACGGTAACAAAATGAGACGCACTGATTGAATAGTCCAACTCGAAGCATATACTCATTTATACGCCTAGGCTCTGTTCTATGTGGGGTGTTTCTTTCCAAGATACTCTTATTTTATGAGAAAGGGCTGCTAAAATTTGTGAAGGTTGCTGCAAAGTTAACAGCCTGCAACCAATCATGTCCCAGACATGTTAAATCGGAGACAGATCAGGTACTCTTGATGGTCAAAGTAAACGGTTGATGTGGTCTAGATCCTAGGATATTGTTCCTCTGGAAGTATTAGACTGGCATTATCTTCTGGAAATATAGGGTATTGGATGGTGTGAAATCACATACGGTTCGATTACTTTCTGAATGTACCGCCGGGCTAGAATGTTGCCTCTAATGAATAGCAGTGGTGATTCTCTATGTGACGCTTCTTATCAAATTGTGGATCAGATCACCTTCTTACCTTCGCCTGACCATCAAATTGTTAAATTAAATAACAATAAAAATTTGTGAAAATCAGAATAACCTATTGAATAATTTAATATTATTCACTATGGATTTTCATCAAGTAAAGAATGATTCAATTAAATTTTTAATTTAATATTCTTAAATTAAATTATGTAGAGATTTTACAGAATAGTTATGTTTTTTTATTTAAAAATAATTGAAAAATATCATTTATTATGATATATCTTAATCGAGGAATTTTACTTTACTTGTTTCAACATTTTAATTCGTCACTCAGTTAGAGTAGACTGCAAACATTTGTTGCAAGAAAAGCATTAGATTGTATTTTATATCCTTATATTTATGCAATTAAACCTAACAGGTTCAGAAATGCTTCAAATAATAGATTCAACTTCTAATGATCTCAATCACGAAACACTCATCTTGACAACGATAAAATCGGATAATTTGAAATTTGATGAAGGCAAGATTCTGGAAAATGAAAAACCTCCTAGTATTCTACATGAAATACAGGTGAGAATACTGCATCTTTAATTTTTATTTCAGAAACTGCCAATAAGGCTTTTTTACTTGAAAATATTTGTTCCTTACTAAGATTGCAAGGAGCGTGTAAAAGACTAAAAAATGGTGAAAAGCACTGAGGTGAAATTTTTTGCGCACCTGTTTAACCGTCCGTTTCTCCTGAAAATTTTCCAATCTCTAAATGATTTATTGAAGTAAGAATTCTGTGTTCTGTCATCCAAAAGTGAAATGAACGCCATTTTTTGCAATTTTTGAACTGTTCTTCTAAAGAAATGGAAAATACATTGTTGAAAGGCTCCATACTTCTGATTTCGATCTCCATCGTTACATATAGGCAAGAAAGAATGGAAAATTCTATAGTTATTGTTGAAATTATATCCAAATTCTTTCAAATGACTGGCATATGTCGAAAGCGAGATGTCTGACGTGTAACTCAGCTTCCATTCATTTTTGAAATATTTACTTCCTAGGTGTTTTGTTTTGGTGAAGAGTTCTAAACAAGAATGCAGTCTGTAATCAAAACTTTTATTTGGATCGTAGATATTTCCGTTACTTTTATTGTAATTATTTAATTCTGGATATGAATTCAGTAAAAGAAGAATTAATGTCTTATAATTAATTATTTTCTGAAAGTCTTAAAAATATCCTGACTTACTTACTTCATTAATGTATTCGTAAATTCAATAATATATTATTATTCCAGGTTCAAGCTCAATCTGATTCAGAAGAAATCAGTTTATGCGAGAAAGTAGACACAATGGAAAAGTCCGAAACTCCAGTTGAACAGACATCGATAGTGGATAAAGAAATGCCACATGAAGAGATCAAACAACTCCACGTCTACCTTTTGGATATGATATCGCAGGTGGATTGCCTCAAAGATACTATTTCCCAGATGAAAGCTGATCAGGAGAGAACCGAGAATGATCTTAAATCTAAAGAGTATGTAGTGCTGTACTGTTTGTAATTATCTCATTACTCTAATAATTATCTTTCGAATAATTTTTAATTAGAGTAATTTTCGGAGCTTACTAATAAATAATCTGCCCACTATTTTTTTTTTAGTTGGTGTAATTAGTGCAATTAGATTCCTAGATTGGTAGGATGGTTTTTCATTATGATACCAACTCTTCGTCAACCAGTTTGTTGATACTAGTTGGTTAAATCAGTGAACCTTATTAGTGCACGCCAATTTTTACAATGAAAGAAATGTTTAAACAAAGGGTGTAGCTAATACCTCATTAAAAAATATCTACAGTTCTTAGGTCTGGACATAAAGTGCATCGTATATGTCGATAGTTTTCTGTGTCTTTCCAAGATGGATGAACTAACCCTTAAGCATGACGGCAGAGTCTTAGCTCAGTTAGAGTAAGGATACATTGCGACATCCTAAGAAATTTCAAATATCCTACAGATTTATTCTGTTAACCTCCTACAAATTTTAATTTCAAAAAATTTCCCTTCAAGTATTTATTTATTGATAATTTATATTTCTTTGAATTCTTTTATTTCCTTTGGTACTGTGTGATAAGTGTTTAATTCTCTATGTCTACTTAATTGACACAGTGTGTTCTTGGACATTTATTTAATGTAATTCTGAAAGTTTTTGAATAAAAATTTTTTGAAATTGAAATTTGTAGGAGGTTAACAGAATAAATCTGTATGATATTTAAACATTTAAAAAAATCCTATCAAGTAAAAAACCTCTTTTTATTATATTATTGTATATATAATAAATATATATTCTGGTTAACAATTATAACATTATCATTTGGTTTTGAGGAAGTCTATAAAATACCTTGCAAACTTTATGTAGTTTCTGTGGCGAACATAGAATACGTAGGATTTTTAAAAGTTCACTTCATTCTTCTGTTTGTTTTGATAGCCGCATTCAGTTTATCTGGTAAGATATATTTTGTCAATTATTTTTACGTTGAAATAATTCTAAATTGCTTTTTGAAGATGTTCTGCATGTTTTAGGAATTTTTTAGAAGGAGCTTATTTTGAGCAAGTTGTTTTTGAAGAACTTCTTGAAATTATATTTTGCATTTATTATTAGTTACCGCCGTTTTATTGTAGATGGCGTGACACGGAGTTTCGGTTAGCTTTCGCAGATGATAACCGGCTTAAAAAATAGTTTGGACATTCAAGAACAACATAACCTATTAATATCATTGATTTTATATTAGTAAAATATAATTTTTATAAGTTGAAAATGTCAAAATTTGAGCCAAGTAAACGTCATTTGCGGGAAATATCAGTTTACTTCTTTAATTTAAAGAAATCTGCTGCTGAGGTGCATCAATTGCTCGTAGAAGCATATGGTGAGGGTGCTTTGAGTAAGAGAACGTGTCGAGAGTGGTTTCAAAAGTTTAAAAACGGTGATTTCGACGTAGAACACAAAGATCGCAGTAGAAGGCCAAAAAATTACGAGGATGCAGAATTGGAGGAATTATTGGAGGAAGATTCATCTCAAACACAAAAATAACTTGCTATAACATTAGAAGTCACTCAGCAAGCAGTCTCACATCGTTTAAAATCATTAGGAATGATTCATAAACAAGGAAATTGGGTTCCGTACGAATTAAAGCCGAGATTTATTGAACGCCGATTATGCTTAAGTGAAATGCTGCTAGCTAGACATAAAAAAAGGGTTTTTTATATCGTATCGTAACTGGTGATGAGAAGTGGATACATTATGACAATCCAAAAAGAAGAAAATCATGGGGATTACCTGGCCACGCGTCAACATCAACAGCAAAACCGAATATTCACGGAAAAAAACTTATGCTCTGTTTATTAGGTGTAGTGTATTATGAGTTCCTTAATCAGAGTGAAACAATTACTGGAGTCCTCTATCGAACACAATTGATGAGATTGAGCCGAGCTCTGAAGGAAAAACGCCCTCAATACTATTTTAGACACGAAAAAATTATTCTTCTGCATGACAATGCTCGTCCACATGTTGCGGCTTCCGTGAAAAAATACTTGGAAACACTTGATTGGGAAGTGTTACCCCACCCGCCGTATTCACCAGACATTGCACCGTCCGATTATCACCTGTTCCGGTCCATGACACATGCTCTGACGGCGCAGCGGTTCATATCTTATGAGGATACCAAAAATTGGGTTGATTCGTGGATAGCCTCAAAAGACAAGGAGTTCTTCAGACGTGGGATTCGAATGCCGCCTGAGAGATGGGAAAAAGTGGTTGCAAGTGATGGGCAATATTTTAAATAAATTTATATTACCGTTCTTCTATAATAAATATTTAATTTGTGTTAAAAAACGGCGGAAACTTATTTTTACTCCTAATATTATTCTAAGAAATTGCGACGGACAAAGGAATCCACTCTTGTGAACAATCTCCATGACAGTCAGACTGCATGCATTATTTTTCAAACCTTGCTCTTAATTAACTGTATTATAAAGCTGTTGTTGTACTTCCAGTGTATTCATTTGGCAAGATTCTTGTTTTATTATTTTTGGTCAAACGTAAGATTTCCATTGATTTCTTGTTTTTTGGGTATTAAAGTATCTAGGATTGTATATACAACGTACATCGAAAATTTCTTCATCTTGTTGAAACCACGTAGAGATATTTCTTTGAATTTCAATTATTGCTTGTTGAAATTAATGAAATTCTCCATTGATACTTTATGATATTAGTTTTTTGTTCAATGAGAATAATATATATATATATATATATATATATATATATATATATATATATATATATAAATGCATGCAACGCACTGTAGACTTAATTTAAGGTTAGTTCAATCGGTATGAGTTCAAAACACAAATCTTTATTTTCAGTGAGAGTATTGAGAAATTGGCCAAAGAGATTGAGGAATTAAGGGAACTGAGGTCATTCTCGACAATTGATGCCGAAAAACTTGCTAATCAATTTAAGTCAACTGTCGATATACCCGAGAAAGATAGCGCTTCTGTTGGATCATACCAAGTTATGCAGAAAGCTACTCAGTAAGTTGTTGAAGAGGTTAGAGGATGTCAGAGAGAGTTTCAGCTATTCGTGCACCGCAACCTAACGATTTACAATATTGTGGGAATTAATAAGAACCCAGATAGAAAAACATTACATACATTACAATACTGATTAGCATGATATCAAAGTGCTATTTACTAGGGAATGTGTTATTCTTGGCTTATATAGTCGCTTCAACTCGTTTTGACATATAGTCAATTAATTTTTGGCAATTTTCAGATATCGGAATCACATAGGAACCTTTTCCGTTGTTGAAAAATCGTGATCAAGTAATCTAGACTTGTACGATGTGTGGCAGAAAAATAAAGAGACTGGCGAAACTTGATAGAGCTCGTGTATCAGTATCCTTCTATAGCTCAGTACATAGACAAACTATCTTTAGTTTATCTATGGCTCAGTCCGAGTTTCAACTCCTTCCGTTAACTACGTAATTTTTGTGACTGCTATAAGAGAAGACTGAGACGAAGAGAAAGAGTGAGGATTGGCACACTGCAAACTCTCTTCGACTAAAGAAAGTTCGGATGAGTAAATTGAAGATTAAATCAATACTGATTTGTTTTTTTTTGACAGAAGGAGAATCGCCCATTAAGAATTTGTTACTACCGGAAAATTTATTAACCAAGTTTTTTATGTAGACGTCTTTGAAAGGCTCAGAAAAGGGGTCTTTTGCGTGCGACCAGAATTGTAATGGAATGGAAGTTCCATAACAGAATATTTTACTTTAAAAGGCATTCCTGTGGTTCCCAGGCCTCCTGTGACTTTTTCCTTTCACCTAAACTGAAAAATCTTCTCAAAGGACGCCCTTTCAAGAGTTTACAAAACATCCAAGCGGACAGCAGTATGTCCGTTCCTCTCTTCAACCAGTATGGTCTTCAGTAAGACCATACTGGTACTTACATACCATACTGGTACTTACATACCATACTGGTACTTACATACCAGTATGGTCTTCAGTAAGACCATACTGGTACTTACATACAGTAAGACCATATGGTCTTCAGTAAGACCATACTGGTTGAAGACTTCCAGCGCGGCTACCAACAGTGGGAACGTCTCCATAGGTGAGTAGCTGCCCACGGGAACTAATTTGAAGGAGATAACATTGATGTTTGAATAAAATAAAAACTGTGGTTAATAAAAATCAGTTTCATTACTTTTCAGCCACACCTCGTATATAAATCCCAAAGTTCTCAATAGGATGAGGTCTTGTGAATTTCCCAATCAATCAAGGAAGATTACTTTTCTGCGTTTGAAATATAATATTTCAAAATTTTCTTCGAAGCCTGACATGGGGCTAAATATTGTTCGACAGTTGATTCGCTAATTGCATGGAGTTTTCTGGTCAACCATGTTTGTAAAATTTGTTTTATATTTTTTAATAATGCCTTAAGTTGATTTGCTAACCCATTGTTGCTGAAATATAGGCTGATTTACTGTGATCCTGAGATATCACATTTTCTTCCAAAATCGGTGGTAAATAAACCACCGATTGGGCTGTTCATCTTATTATTTGCTGTGCAATATATCTCTTTGAATTGTTTGAATTGATTTATTGTATGGTTTCTCTCTTGATGAATTATTTCATTATTTTTCAACTATTTATAGAAGGAATAAAGATCTTAAGCTCATATTGTATCACTTACGGTATTCAAAGTTTCAGATTGAAAAAAAATACATTATATTCCAGGCAAAACATCAAGAAAATCGCTGGAAAGATGAAGCACCTCAAGGACACTAAGTCAAAATCCTCGATTTCTAGTCAGACCGAAAAAAAAACATCGAGAAGCTCATCTAAGAACAGTAAACCGGAAAAGAGAAAACATGAAAACATTAGGACAAAAAGTCAAAAAAAAACTGACGTAAGTGATTCCCGTACGAAAACCCTTCTGAAATTGATTCTATTGGGATTCTGGTGTTTTGCGCTGTATAAAAGTAATGGAGTACATGAAACGGTGGCTTATCTCTCTGATTTGTCTTATCCAAACTACTTACTCAAAATGGTGCTTTTATGTGCCCCAATCTATAATGTTTGTAAAAACTGAAGAGAATATCCACAATAAATCAGTTCGTTACAATATTTAAATCGAATTCGTTATTTTGTATTAATTCAGATAACTGAAAATAATTGTTAAAGTTAAACTTAATGGATATTATCAAGATACATTTCAATAATTATACGCGTCGCCTCCATTCATCCTCATTAGGTTTTTGGCATTATTAATTCTTCAATATTTTCATATGAAAACGAACAATAAAGGTCATTCTTGATATTATAAAATTTATAACGAAATTTATCATAACCACATATTTCAAAAAGACTAAATTACATACCTGGCACAATCAGCAAGATCAACATAGATACTGTTGTAAGCTTGGGTTTTATTTTTTGGAGGCTCGTTATTGATATTTGAGATATCAATAGATTTTGAGCTTCCGCTGGTTCCATCTGGGTTAAAAAACGCCTCTTCACGTATTTAAATTTAAAAAAGTGTTCAAACACCTAGAACACAGGAATTGCACTTGTCCATAGCCGATGGAGCATTTAAAGCGCCGTTCGATCATATTTATTCGTCTTATTGTAACACCCGCTATGTTTTTAGTGTTTGTATCATAACGCGTTTAAATTATCGCTTTATTTTGTTTATTGTTTCATTATTTAAAATTCATTAATCGCAATGATTAATTACACTGTGTTGCTGAGGACTGGGTCTAATATAGTGTTTAGGTGTTTAAATTTAAAAACGTAACGTGTAAGCAATTATCTCGATGATTACCTTTTTTATCTGGGGGTAAGATAAACGACAGCGACGATGAGGATGTGTTGAAAAACTCGAATACTGTGAACAAGAAACAAAATGTATTTTGTTGATATTTATTACAACAAGCTACAAGTTAACAATTTGGCTGTCGATAAGTTATGAGATGAATTGAATAGTAACAGCTGATTGCAGCGGTTTTAAATAGATTGAATATCTGCCGATAACATCCAGTTTAAATTATTTTAACTTTCATACAGAACTTTTCTTGTAACGCTGTTCAAAAATCATATTTTTAGATAACTAAACAGTATTCGCGGAAAGTCTTAATTTTTTGTTTCAACTGGAAAAAGTGCCGCTAAAGATCATTGTATGCTTGTGGAAGTTTACGGTGATAATACTCCAACTGACAAGCCATGTAGAGAATGGTTTCTGCGCATTAAAGGTGTTGATTTCAGCGTTGAAGATAGATCTCACGTAGGACAGTCAAAAAAATTCGAAGACGATGAATTGAAGATTTACTCGATTAAGATCCGAGTCTTATACAAGGCGAGTTTGCACTTACGTTGGGGGTGACCCAACAAGCAAGAAATGTATAGGTATGACCAAAAAGCGAGGTAATTGGGTTCCTTAGGAATTGAATCCAGGAGATCTGGAAAAGCGATTCTTGTGAGCAGCTGACTCTCAATGACAAAAAAGAAAGCGTTTTTTACAGCAGGTAGTGACTGATGGCGAAAAGTGGATCTTCTACGACAACCTCAAGAAAATAAACATCAACATTAAAGCCGACCATGCATGGTTTGAAAGTTATGTTGTTTATCGGGTGAAACCAAGGGGGCACTGTGTAGTACGAATTCCTAAAACCTAGTGATTCCAATACTGGTGATCGCTATAGACTGCAATAACTCCTTTTGAACTCTGTATTACGAGAAAAATGGCCGCAATGTAAGGACAGACATGATAAAGTTATTCTTCTGCGTGACACCGTTAGGCGTCACGTCGCAAAAGGTGTCAAAAAATATTTAGAAACGATAAAATGAGATATCTAAACAGTAAAAGTGTCTTTATTTAACATTTTTCCTTACATTATGTAACATTTCAGGTATTATTTCATTACATTCTAACACTATTCCGTGTTCTAAAGATGTATTATAGGTACTATCCCAAACACGACACTCTTCAAATAACCCACAAAAAGAGTCTTGAGGTGGTTAATCAGGGGATCTTGGAAGCCATTCACTAGAACTTCTTCTTCCAATCTAATTATCGAGAAAATGATGAATCATATATTCGTACTAGGGATGCATAGTGTAACGGAGTACCTTCTTGGATAATAAGTTTTCTATATGATCATCATTTTCTACAGTCTCCACAATATGTAGATGGGATCTTGGAGTAGACTGAGATAATATTCACCTGTTAAATTGTCAGGAAGGAAAAAGCGTCCCACGATGCTAATTCCTTAAATTCTAGCCAAGACGTTCAAGTTTTCTGGTTACTGTGTGTGCTGTTCAGTCAGAATTCTAGGATTTCTTTGAAGAACTCCAGTATCTACAGTTATGTGTTGGATCTGTTGAGATAACGACAAAGAAAAAATGAGCACATTAAAGAATCATACTGAATATAAAAAATGAGAATCATTAAAATTTTTTATGTAAATTGAAATAAACTGGAAGTTTCAAACAGATATTAAACATAGCGAAATGGAAGGTCTTGCGGGAAGATTTCTTTTTATTGTACTCTACGCAACACTACGCTTTTTTCAATGAGGCACTTTCTTAAAACAAGTATGTTATGTTAACAGAATACATTTCTATAGTTTTTTCATAGAGAAGATATATTTGACATAACGATTGACTGCGTTTTATCAGTTCTTAATGCTGTGATATAATCCATTTAATCAATTGAGCAATTTTCATATGTTTAACATATTTGGTTTTCATCATAAGAAGTTCGATTTTGATTCACACATCAACATAAATATATTTATTTTCAGAAAAGAATCCAAGAAGTGTCTGATTCCAAAAAGGTTTTTGGCATTGGAAACGGGGATGTGGTAGAAGTACCATTTTACAGATGCGGTTTCCTAACCAGTTCAGAGAATAAATCGGCCAAAAATGAATTCGACGAACTAGACTAATATCGTCCTTTTCATTCTCATTATGTTATATTGTTTTATGTTCAGAAAGTAAAAGATAATATTTTCGAGAGTCTTCTAGCTTCCTTTATGGTCACCAATATTTTGTGGTTTTTACCGAACCACAGAATTTTACAAGTGGATTTGTGGTGGTTAATGTTGATTGTCAATAATGATCCGGCAAGCTTTCATGATAATTTCTTTTTATGAACAATCAGAGATATTGTCACTCAAAAATTGAAGAAAACTTATTATATTGAATACTAGCTGATGCCCGTGACTTCGTTTCTTATGCAGCTCTGTCTTCTTGAACAATTTATGTAGGTGATTTCTGTTTAAATGTTGATGAGTTATACTTTCTGTTAAAAAAGTCTCAACTTTGAAAACACTCTGTATATACATGTATATATGTCAATTTTTCATAACCTATATATTAATTTCAATTTTCCACTTACGCAACACTGTCGCAAACTGACTTCGTAGAACACATAGATAGCAACGCATAAGTAGGCCCTGTAGTCAATTATGATTAATGAAGAATATGACCTACCTGGCAGCTGGCATGTGAGCGTTGCTCTTTCACTAGGTGACTACTCAGCAGTCTTCAGAATCTGCCCAGGAAGTAGATAGTCTGATACGCCTTATCATTCTCGCATTGGCGAGAACCACTCCGAAGAGTTGAACCTACCAAGCTTCCAGTTGCGGCTTCAGTTCGAAAACCTACACCTTGACTGGTAGCAGCGAAGCACTATCCAACTTCTACTGGCTCTGCAGTGTCAGTACCCGAGTTGTTTTGTGATGCAGCTCACTCGTCGAAGGGACTTCTTCACCCACCCGAACGCATTTCCATGAACCAAGATAGTCTCAAGAATTGATGCCTCAATTGATCGTATTTCCATGAACCAAGATAGTCTCAAGAATTGATGCCCCAATTGATCCAATTGCTACGAGCGTCGTCAATCCGGCCTGTACCTCAAGAACTACGAACTCTTGTGAAGTTTTTCAATTGATCCTGGCTTCAAGCACCAACGGTCTAAGCGTATCGTCGAGATCCGCAATCCTCAGAAACGTCTCGCAAACGATCTTTGTTCAGGATGAGGCCGGTCGAACCGTCAAGTCCGGCTAAACCCTGAAGCACTTCTCAGGATATCCTGAACATGAGTTTCTGCGAACAGATAGTTGGAATACCCTTCTAGTCCAGCATGCGGACTTTCAACCACTGCCCCTCGAGTCTAACATGAATTGAGTGGCCAGGGGAGTATGACCTATAGTAACAGAAAGGTCTTCGAATTGGGACAGTGTAACGTATAACAATTCAAAACTCAAATAAGCCTGAATAGGTTTCGTTAATCGCTGGGACATAAGCACCAGATATGCACATCTTTAGGAGCATATTGGCTTCAATCACAGTGTGCTGTAATATCCAACGAATACAAGTCAGCCACGCACATATATTCGCCCTCCACATGAACACTAAACTATTCATCAAACACCAACGCCACCTACTGCACGCAAATATACAAACACGACACACCTAGCGAGCTGATTCGAGCAAAGAACTGTATTTTCGATTTTTTTTAACGTTACAAAAGCAGAAAAATTCCTCATGCTCAAGTCATATCCATTTACTCCATGATGCTCCCGTTGAAATGCCGTCATACTTGAGGGAACCCTTATTTTCTACCCTCTTCGCAGTTTTGATAACCTCTCCTGCTGTTTCAGGAACAGATGTAACATAGGAACCAATGTTTCTGCTTGAATTAACTGGGTATGGTATACGGTGTATGTGTGTTCACGTGCATTAGACGGCGCTAATTTTTGGTGAAAGTTAAGCGTTCCTATCCAGTGCGAATATAGGTGCCTGTCTGCATTGCATTTGTTAGGCTTTAGAACTGGCCCTAATTATGAAGTTAATAAACTTCAAAACATGCACATATTGAATTCTGAAATGTTACACAGATATGAGTTGCACTGTCCAGATTTGATGAACTTATAATTCAAATAAATAACAAAGAGATGATTTTTTTCTGTTTTTTATTCGATGGATATCAATTGATAAAAAATTCACTGGTAAACTTTATTCGGCACATGGTTGGCTGAAGAAGGCATCATATATGTCAGTCATTACATATTTCGTCGATAGATTTTGACAGTTACTTGTAAGTTCTTCTAAACTACATTGCTTATTATCTTCAAGAGCTCTGAAATACAAAAGGTATCATAAGAGCACAAAATGTCTTAATCATTTATTTTATTTGAAAGACAGTATGATGGAAAAGAATTTGAAAACCTGAAATATTAAAAGGATGATCTATTTAGTGCTAAAGAATTTTGAAGTGGAATATAAACGACACTGTTGAATGTGACAAATAAATCATTTGACAGTTTTGTAAGTTGAGTTATCACGAAATAACATTTGATGCGCCGTGCCCGCTCGTTTCCCAGAGTTCCGCTCTGATCTGCTGCAGCTTCCCAGCGTATCATATAGAGAACGCTACCGCTTTACGATAATACTTAGTGCACCGTTCTCGCCGGCTTCATGTAGAGCAGAGTATAAGAGTTCGACTGCTGACGTTCCACTAAGGAACATCGGTGGAACTTGGTCACCCCGAACATTGGCCTTTCCCTCCATTGCCAATCTGATGAGTTTAGGGGCTGCAAGTTGGAAGTAAATGCCTTACCTCCCGAAACTAAGAGGTTAGAAGCTTTCTCATAACACCTCATCGCAGCAGAGCTTTTCATTCATTTCTACAATGATATTGCGATATCATTAGAATTTACTATTGAAATCAAAGTTTTATTAAGGTAACTTGGCGCGAATTGAGAATGTTTTCCGGCTCCACCTGACGATTATGGTTCATCGAATTTTACGTTCTTGTCTTCCACCGTATTTGAGGGAAAAGCTAATTTTTAGACGTGATGTTCATTGCGTGGACGTTAGGCATGGTCATAGGCTCATGCTGCCAAGATTTGGTACAGCCATGTTTCAGCGCTCCTTCACCTTCAATGCGGTGAAATTACATAATGAATTTTTAGTTTCGTGTGAAGGCGTTTCTTTGAGCTCACTGAGAAAAATTTTGAAGTCAAAATTCTTGACGAGCCAATTATAAATTAGGAAAATTTTATGAATATGAAATATATTTTGTTTACTCACAATGGAATTGATTCGTTAATTCTATTTTTTTTTCGCTTATTTTTGTTTCTATCCTTTTGTTTTTTTTTTCCTTTTTGTTTTTTTTTTTCAGGGTTGAGTGGAGTAGCTTTAAGCTAGACTTCGCCCTATGTTTATATATTGTAAATGTATGAATAAAGGCACTATTATTAATTAATAACAGGATATGGTTGGTTTCCATATTCTTCCAAATGAACGAACATTTCGTAATGTTAACCAACCTGAGAATGAGTTTATGATAATGGATCATTCAGGAAAATAATTTTGTCAACAATGTGGGAAATGTAAAAATTGAAGACAGTGAGCCAAAGTGTTCAAGACAAACCGAATTCATCTGTTAGATATCCTTCTCAGCAATTGAGGAGGATTTAGAAGAAGTATTCAGTTTTGCATCTACAGATATAGAAAAGGCAGTCGGAAACAATTTTAATCTAGAGAACGACGGGGTTTCAGTGGAGCAGTGGAAGAATCAAAACCTCCGCACGATGCGATGACGAATAAACGATTTTTCTCTCAATGGTAGTGGGGGATGCTTCGATCGAAACGAGGCTCTGAACTCTGCTTTCAGCAACTAGAATCATTCACACTTCAAACGTGGGATGCGTTAGACCATATCGGTTAAATATAAAGTAAATTGAAATGTTCATTGTAGAAGGAAAAATTATCGGGAGATAATTTGATCGTGCCATTTATAGAAATGACACTGTCCGAAAAAGACTACTCTTGCGTTGTGACTTGGACGACCATCCTGTTAAAACCAAACATCATCGAAATTAATTGGTAGCTGTCGGAATAATTTGATTCTCTGAAAGCTCCAGATATTTGGCAGAGTTTAGGTTACCATCAATAAAAAATCGCCTTTGATGTAATTCCCTAGTATTCCTGTTCAAACATTGAGTTTTTGGGGATACTGGGTACGCACAGGAATACTCAGATGCTTATTCTTCCTAGACCAATATCTTACTACTGATGGGTTATGTTTTCTTTTCAAAGAAAACGATGTCTCATTAGTGAATAAGATGTTGTTGAGGAATAAAATATTCTTATTTACTTTTTCCATCTAAGTTTCACAAAATTCCATTCGTTTGGTATGGTCTTCTGGAAAAATTTCTTGGTGTGTTTGAACCTTACAACATCGGTAACCATTCCTTTTCAAAATATTCCTAACACTTCTATCGCTCAAATCGACTTGTTCAGCAATTTGCTTACTCGAACAAGGTTTCAACAGCAGCACATACATCTAGTTCCGTTTGCAGACGATTTTTACTAATGATATATGGTGGTTTATCAATCTTGCAATGCCTGCATGTACGTAAATACCAGGATTTCTCGAATTTTTCAATTATTTTAGTAATAGCCGAACTTGAAGGAATCGGCCTATCTTCAAAGGCAACAATAAATGAATTTATTGTCTCTTGAATTGATTGGCCACCAAAGGTCTGATCTGATTTTTCCTTCTACAATGAACATTTCAATTTACTTTATTTTTAACCGATATGGTCTAACGCATCTCACGTTTGAAGTGCGAATGATTCTGACTGCTGAAAGCAGAGTGGAGAGTCTCGTTTCTATCAAATCATCCCCCCCTCCCTCTGCCACCGAGAGAGAACAGTAGTTTATTCGTCATCGCATCGCGCTGAGGTTTTGATTCTTCCACTGCTCCATGGGACCCTCGTCGTCCTTTAGATTAACATTGAATTTCTTATGTTTCCGTCTGTCTTTTCCATATCCTTAAATAAAATTCAATTGGTTCGAAAACTGAACACCCATGATCATAATTCTCGCCGTAATTTTGCTGCTTTGGTGATCCAACAATTAACTGAAGATCTTTCTTTTCATCTTACGCTCATGTACAGGATGAAACTTATTTGCTGCATAAACAAATATGTTAATGATCAAAATCGTTTGATTTGGAGTTTGGAGAATACTGACTAATTTGAAAAAAACACCGTACATACGGAAATTTGGATTTTCTATCTGAGCCAATACATTCGTCGAATTTTCGTATTTACTTGATTTTTCTTAGCTGGGATATGTTGTCTCCAAGTGAGGCGCTGATCTGAATGTATACCGAGGACATGTGGCTGTTTTTGTTGCGAAAGTTAATTGTACTGTTTTGGTTTCATTGAGGTTGAGTCGACATTTTCGAGGTCATTGTCCGAGATAATTGAAGTTTTATCGCAGATCTTCAGAAGCTGTTATGGTATTCTCGTGAGAAGCAAAGAATGCTTTATCGTCCTCAAAGGAGACCAATCTGGTGTTCCTGTTTTGCGGTATATCTCAAGTATAGAGGACATACAGAAGTGCTCCTAATATACTTCCTTGTCGAACTCCCTATTTTAGTTTAAGATGGGGTGAATGTTGCTTTTCCAAATTTTACAGCAGCATAACGATCAGCTGAATATGACGTTATGCCACATCTTGTCGAATGCTTGGGACAAGTCCAAAAATACTCCGAGCAAAATTTTTTTCTTCGAGACTGGTGTAGATATATATATATACAATGTATTTGGTGTAGTATCGAATATTTCTCTCAGGAAACTTGTGATGTACAGTAACTAGTTAGTGCATGTCCATGTCTTCTTTCAGCCTTTTCAGAAGTAGTTGAAAAATATATAAGAGACAGTATTTCAATTTCTACAAAAATAATACAACAATTGTTTCACCACAATGTGGCTTCTTCAGGTATAAACATTCTACTCTCTGATGGTGTCCAGTGTAATAGAGCCTAAATACAATCAAGTACGGACAAAATAATGTAAAAATAAGTCATAAAAACTAAGGGGGTTTATTGGAGCTTTCCTCTAAATAATGCCATTAGGGAATGATATTCAGTAATGGGGATTTGTCAACATCTGTTTGTTCATTCAAAAGTACTTAATGGCATTGTACTTGTTGATTTCAAGAAATTCTTAAAGTCTTAATCTAGAACTTTTGCTTTCGACTGGATAGTTTTATAGTAATTGTTGAAATTATGCCTGAATTCCTTAAGATGATTAGCATATGTCGAATGTACGGAATCCGATATGTAACTTCTTTGGTGTTCTTGGATTTTTTTCTTGAATGATCTACCTGTCTGGCCAATAAATACTAAAGGGCAATCGTTGCAAGTCAACTTGTAGACTCCAGATTTATTTTCTTGATTTGTTCGATCCTTATTGTTTTTTAAGTACGTACTAAGGATATTGCTGGAACTGTTGGAAGGAGACAACTTAGCACTGACCATATTTTTGGATATGTCAAAAGCGTATGATTCAATAAACCAGGACCACCTGCTCAAGAAACTTCAGGCTTATGGAATAAGAGGAAATGCATACAAGTGGATTGAATCATATATATGCAAACGAAAACAAAAAGTGAAAATCATCAAGGAAGGAGAAAATGTTGAATCCACTGAGCTGATAAATAAAAGAGGCATAGTACAAGGAGGTATATTGGGACCGCTTCTATTCTTAATATTCCTGAATGATTTGGAAGATATAGCAGAGGAAGATGAAAAAATAATCAATTATGTGGACGATACCAACCTATTGGTAGGAGCAAAAGATGAGTGTACATTGATTCGTGCAGGTACCAACTTCTTCGATAGGACACATGAATGGCTACAGAAGAACGAATTGACCCTTAATGTAGAAAAAACCAACCTTATAGTTTTCAGTACTAACAGAAGTAATAAAAGCAAACCAACCAGTATTACTTTAAAAAATAAGGTTATAAATATTGTAGACAGTACTAAATTTTTGGGTGTAATCATGGATTCGCTTATGAATTTTAGAGCACACGTGGAAAATTTAAGTCAGAAATTGATTCATATTAATTTTGCAATTAGAATATCTAGAAAATACCTGAATGATAAATCAATGAAAATTTTATATTATACAAATTTTGAATCTAGACTTAGATATGGGATTATTTTTTGGGGAACTAAAAGAAATTTAGAAGAAATGTTTAAAATACAAAAAAGAACAATAAGGGTAATTTTTAAGCTGAAATATAATGAAACTTGTAGAGAATTGTTTGAGCAAAATAACATCTTCACAGTCTATGGGTTATACATTTACGAATGTGCTGTACTCTTACATAAGAACAAAGAAAAATTCATTCAATATAATCACAGTAATAGTTACAACACAAGAACACAAAATTTAAATTTTCCAATTCATAGATTGACTTTAAGTGAAAAACACCCGACATATAGTTGTATAAGAATATTTAATCAATTGCCAAATAACATTAAGAACATAAATAATTTAAGAATCTTCAAAAACAGAGTGAAATCTTTGATTATAAAACTTGAGCCATATGAGCTAGGAGATTTTTTTAATGTCACATTAGAGAGCTAACCTATTAATTTTATTTAGACACTATTTCACTTCAGGTGAGCATCTTATCTGTAAGCCTTATTTGAAATAAAGAAGTATTATTATTATTATTATTATGGTTTTAAAAGCAGCGGTGTGATTAAAACTATATTTTAAATATTTAGCAATATTTTCAGACAATCCATTAACATAAGATAACGAAAAGTATTTCAGTGTATTGTCCTCTTTTATGATTTAATGCCATGCTCTTTTGTTTATTGGATACCATTTTGTCTATGAGAAAGGCGTTATAACCGTTGTTTAATAATGTAATTCTTTGGAAAAGTTATCTGAATTCAGAGGGACATTCAATAGTCTATAAATAAAACTATTATATGCTGACATCTTTTGGTTGGTGGGGTGATTTGAAATATATTGTAATATCTGTCTGTGAAAGATACCAAAATCATGTGAATTATCTAGTCTTCTTATAGCGAGGTTAAGAAAATTTATACTTTCGTTCTTTTGTTCTGCGATTGTGACTTTGATTTTTGGATGCAGTTTATTAATAAAATTCGTGAAGATATGTAGTTGCTGGTCGGTGCCTTTGAAACAATAAAAATATCATCTACATATCTATGCAAATAAAGGAAGTATTTGCTTAACGGATTTAGGTGTATGTTTGATTCTAAATCATCCATGAAAATTTCAGCTAAAATTGAACTGAGTGGATTTCCCATTATTAAACCTTTGTTATAAACAATCTATATTCAAATACTGTCTCTCATATATTTTTTAATTAAAATGAGTTTCCACCAAGTAAAGAACGAATCAATCAAACATTTTTCAGAAGTAGTTTGATATTTCACCCATGATTGGTAGCAGGTTTATGGGCCTATATGATCCTAATTAAGGTTCTGGTTTACTGGGTTTGGCTACCATTATAACTTCAGCATCCTTCCATACGAGGGGAAAATAGGGCATACTCATTTCGGGAAATTTCGTCAATATTTCTACCGTTTTAAGATCGTAACCGGGTGCCTTCTTGTTCATCAGTCTTCTTATATCATTGGCCATTGAATGGTTCAATTTGTAAAGAAAACTGACATGCAACATTCAGAAAAGATTTAACTTCTATATCGTCGATGTCAAGAAAGGGATTGGAGACAAGAGATGTGTCAGATATGCGATAAATGTGTTGCATTTTTCTCGCCTGACTAACCTACTCAATTCTCATTGGTCTTTTCAATTGAAGATTATCTGAGAATTGGTCTTTTTGGTTGCGCAGCAATGTTGTTTATCTTTAGGTCCTTTCAAAATTCTCATGCGCTAATTGGATCACCCTTTATAAGTATACTCCAGAACTTTAGATATGTTACTTTACTCTCAGGTATCTTAAAACAAGGAAGAGTCGTTTCTAGGTTTTAAAATGGGGAATAAACATGTCTATTTTTAAAACAATTGAGGAAAGAAGTGGATATGACAAATAATAAGTGAAGACATTTACTTGCAATACTCCTCTTTTATATTTGTTAAACCATCAGGATTAACGAGTTTTGTTAATGTGTTCTCCCAACACTTCAATAGAGGCCTCAAGTCTGAGTAAAGACAAGGGTTAAATATTTCTGCAATTAAAATGAAACAGGAGTTTTTGAAAACTGCGAATGGGAACTAATTTTGCATCAATATTCTTTCAAAATTTGATGGATTCGCTGCAACTGATCTTAAACTTACCAACAATTTCCATAACTTTAGCACTGCATATAAAATCTTTTCCCGAAAGTATTGCACTGATTAACAATTTGGCATAGCCTGCATATTTTGCTCCACCACTTTCATCCAAGTTTTTTTCTGCAGGAGCCAAACAGTTTTTCAGGTATGTATTATCCACATTACATATCATATTTTCGGTATCCATGATGCATTTAATTACAGAAAAGTATAGATCCTGAAAATGACTGAATTATCAAGATATTTATTTGGGTATTAATTAATATTTTTCATTCATTAAATTTCATTTATATTCCTCATCCTTTTGAAGTCTGCGTGGTTCTTGTTTTGTACCACGGCTAGTTTAGTGCAGTATTTTGCCTATTAATTTCAGTATTTTGAAGTAACTGGCAATTGCACATTTAGACATGAAAAATTTTTTTTCAAGTGGATACCGCATTTGCTCGGAGAGGAATAAAAACAATGGATATAACATGAATTTATCTCTACACGTCGGAGTTGAAAAATGCGTCAGTGGAGATGAGAGAGCCAAACCCAGTCAGAGCAGTCAGGAGGCAAGTTCTTGATCTATGTATTTTGTGACACACACTAAATTTTGCTCATCGACTTTATTCCGAAGGTCCAGCGGTCAACAGCGACAACTTAATTAGATAGATTGGATTACGAAATCAAGCGGAAAAGACCTCACATGAGGTAAAAAAATCGCCAAGATAGTGCACCGATTCACAAATCGATGAAACGATCGTAAAATATTTACGATTCAAATTCTATTAACATATTCTCCATATTTGGCCTCATTCTGTTCTTAATAAAATAAATTTGTAATCTTTTAATCTGTAGAATGAACTTATCTTGTAGAACTTACCGCTATATTTTGTCCCTGGTCTACCGTTGTTAAACTCTTTTCTATTGCCTGCTTTATTCTACTGATTACCATTGTAGCTAATGAATTTTTTTCATCGTATGCTAATGAATTTGTCGGAACGAATTCATCCAAAACTGAAAATTTCCTTTTGATAATTTTTTACAAAATATATTCCAAATGATTATATCAGTAGTTTTCAAAATTACCGACGATGATTTTGTGGTGCTATTCAGTACTGAATGTTTGTCTTTTCAATAATTTCTGAACGAAATAACAAGGTAGATTTTAATCTTGAATGGAAAATACAAGTTCGAAATTAATTCGTAAATAATTGAACAAAATCTGCCTTTACAGTACACAAAGAAAACTAGTTAGGAGTGTTAAAGATTTTGTTCTGCTCTGATCAAGTTGAAATAAAAAAATTACATTTAGAATTACTGTTTGTATTGGGTATTTTTTTAGAGTGATAGATCATTCGATAGGAATAACTGTGATTTCACAGAAGGCAGAAGCCATGTTGTTTTGAAATTCCTGTTCAGTAAGCATTGTCAAATTATCATGGAAAGACTCACGCCGCAACAACGTTTACAAATTGTTGAAATTTAGTTTCAAAATTAGTGTTCTATTTGCCAAATTTATATGTTTATGGTTTACATAATCGTCCATCAGAACAGCTTATTCGTCGAACTATCGATAGATTTCGGACAACAGTTTCTCTACTCGATGCAACAACAAGACAAAGAACTGTACGTACAGAAGAAAATATCGCTGCTGTAAATCGTAGTGTTAATGATAATCCAGATTTGTCTATTCATCGACGTTCATAACAAGTTGGACTCTGTGCATCCACCATATGAAAAATTTTGCGTAAAGATCTTGGTCTACACCCATACAAGATCCAACTGGTTCTAGAACTAAAGTCACTTGACCATAATAAGCGTCGTTTGTTTGCTGATTGGGCCCTAGAACAGCTTGAAGTTGAGCCACTTTTTTATCGGTAATATTGTGTTTAGTGATGAAGCTCATTTCTGGTTGAACGGCTATGTAAACAAGCAAAATTGCCGTATAAGGAGCGAAAACAATCCTCAAGAAGTTTTGCAGGTTCCATACATCCTAAAAAATGCACTCTGTATGGTGTGCTTTACACGCTGGAGGCATCATCGGTCCATATTTATTTAAAAACGATGCTGGAGCTTATTTTACAGTGAATGGTGCTCGTTACAGATCGATGATCGATGATTATTCGTTTCAAAATTTGAATGGTATCGACCCAGAACTGTTTTGGTTCCAATAAGATGGTGCTACACCTCATGCTGCTACCGTAACAATTGATTTATTGAAAGAAAGATTTGGCGATAACATTATTTCAAGAAATGGTCCAATTAATTGGCCTCCAAGATGATGCGACATAAATCCACTGGATTATTTTCTTTGGGATTATGTCAAGTCATTGGTTTATGCTGACAAACCAGAAACAATAGACGCTTTCGAAGCCAACATAACTCATGTTATTGATGAACTAAGGCCTGAATTAATCGAAAAAGTGATCCAAAATTGGTTTGGTCGAATGCGGTTCCTCAGAGCTAGTCGTGGTGGACATATGCCGGAAATTATTTTTAAAACATAAATGTCATAAAATTATCTTTCAAACAAAAACAAAAATTTGGCTTCAATCTTAAATTTAATGTATTTTATTTCAATTTAAAGTTTTATCACTCTAAAAAAAACACCTGATATGTTTAGGTATGCCAAATTTTATGAGATTATGATAACTAGAGATTGGAAAAGCACATTTATATAAATTGAATTTGATGAATTTGAGAACAATTCATGATTTAGTTTGAAATTTAAACACAAATACACTGACTGCTGTTTTGCATTCAAGAAATGATTTGTCTGTTGTAACAGTGTACTAACTTTAAGGGCAGGTTTTGTCGTGATTGTTTGAATAATACCAGTTCTGTTGGGTTTTTCAATGTTTATTGAAAATGATGAGAAAAATTCAATTTGATTTCCGTCTAGGTGAAACAAAAAAAATTTCTGAGTGCCGGCACATGTCTACGTAAAAGTTTCGCAATCTCATCCCAGACATGTTTTGTCGGGATGTAACCTCGTCGAGATAGGTAGTAAGTATCCGAGCAGTGTGGAGCCATGCGTTATAATGCATAAAGGTTGCGTCTTCTCCAAGAATAACCATGAAAATGGTACAACATGGTCTTTTAGAATCTCCGTTAGGTACCTAGGAGCAGTGAAAGCAGTAAAGACTGACTTCGTGCGAGTTTCAAAAGATTTGCCATAACTCAGTCTTCGCCAAATGGAAGTCGTTCGTCTATACACGCTTAAGCATATCTCTCGCCTTCTCATAGACACACCTTTACATGCCTATCAGAAACCACAAGACACAATAGGGACTCATCGGAAAAAACACGCGATACCAATCCAAGTGTTCTCGTATAAATTAAACCTTGTAATCAGATGTTCACTTGAAAACCACGGTATAGTAGCCCTAGTTGGCTAGTAGGCCATGACCATTTGGTTTCTCAAGCATTAGAAACGAGATAGGGGTCGTCTCCAGCTGTTGTAGTCCTTTCTCGTCCTGAACAGTTGTTCTAGTGAGTAAGCAAGTCTTTTTGTAATGTTGCAATACTCGTTGCACACAGGAGAGATATACACCAAAGTTTTTCGCAGTTTTGCTCTGACCGCGGCCATCTTCTATAGTTTATTTTTCCAAACATTTATCCAAACAACAATTTTTTTATTCAAACGATCACATAAAATTATCGCATACATCTGTATATAGTTTACCATCTAGTGAACAATATTGTAACTAAAATGAATGCAAATTAGAGTATGACTCTAAATTTATGGTGGACAGTATATAATGTGTCGAGGTAACTGTTAATTTAAAGGATCAAGTATGTTATTGCTCTGCTACAAGGAAAAATATGGTTTTTATGGAAATTGCAAGAATCACTAGAAGTAGACATGATTTGTGTGATGAAGTTAAAACATTGGATTGAAAATGACGTTACCTGAAGGATTACACTTCAGTTTGAAGTTGTCTCATTCAATTAATTAATATTTGAAAGAATTTCATTTTATATTGGGAGTTAAATTTGGTCCGTTTTTAACTCAAAAAATGCATTTGTTCCAAAAGATAATGTTTAACCAATTAATCAAAATATTGTCCATCACTTCTTACATGTCATCAGGCAATTTTGTGATCCAGTGTCGGAAAAACTTGTCTTTTGACGCGATCTAATTTTGAAGCCAATTTTCGATTTCTTCGAAACAAAAGAAGCGGTGACCTGCCAAATTGTGTTGCATCTGTCGAGACAGCCAGTAGTCAGAAGGAGCAATGTTTAGAGAATACGACGTGTGCGGTAAGATTTTATCATTTTTATCATTTTATCAGTTCTAATTATTTTATGACAACTTTCACGACGTGAGGCCGAAAGTTGTTGTAGAAAGAAAAACTTTATCATGTCTGTCCTTATATTCCGGGTTTTTTTTTTCGTAATGCTCGTTTCAAACGAAGTAATTGTAGGCTGCACCGATCACCCGTATGAAATTATCAAGTTTTAACATATCGTAGTACACAATGCCCCCAGTCACCAGTCACTACCTTGTGAAAAAAACCCTTTTTAGTCTTTGAAGCAGCAGCCCACAACAAAATAATCGCCTTCCCAGATCCCTTGGTTTCAATCCATAAGTAACCCAATGACTTCGCTTTTGAATCAGAGGATCCATATATTTGAAAGGTACAGATACTGTTTTTTGGGTCTCTTCCAACGTAAGTACAAACTGGTCTTGCATTACACTAGGATCTTCATCGAATAATGACTGTAATTCATCGTCTTAATTGCAAAACCATTTTCTACAGGACTTCACAGTTGGAGCATCGTCACCGTAAACTTTCCCAAGCATACGATGAGCTCCAGCTGCACTTTTCTTCCAATTAAAACAAAAAATAAAAACTTTCAAATGCTGTTTAGTTTCAAAAAATCTGACAATTTTAACAGTGGAAAAACGTTTTCAATGAAAATGGATATTATCGGTAGATGTCCAATCCGTCTAAAAGCGCGGTTGTTATTTAAAAATTTAATGTTTTAGAATCTTCTGTAAACGGACCAAATTAAATTGTACTCCACAAATATAAATATAGGTAATTGATAATTAATATATTTTCTAAACTTGAATATTATGATAAAAATTTCAACTATGTGAACAAAATGATGTTTACCACTTACTTAAAGAGAAGAGGGTTAATGAATATATGAATATTTTTATATCCATCTCCATTCAATTCCAAAACTTTTCGACTAAATGTTGAATTGAATGAACTATAATTTTCATAATGAGAATGCAATACTTAGAATCTATTAATCAGAAGTTTATGATCCACTTAATAAATAATTAATTTTTTCATCATTGAAGTAATTTCAACCAATCAGTAATATTTTTCAATATCGATAAGCATGTGGGATTTTTGAACGGTAAGACAAATCTACAACAAAAATATTCCGAAATATCGAAGCAGCTGTCAACTGTTTTCAGAACGGTCACAACGTGATAATTGAGTTTTTTTAATTATTTTACGTGAGGACAAATATACATACTTAAAAATATATATAAGGGACAGTATTTTAATTTCCACAACAATGTTTACAATACAACAATTGTTTCACCACGATGTGGCTTCTTCAGGTATCTACATTCTACTGACTGATGGTGTCTAGCATAACAGAGTTTAAAAACAGTTAAGTACGTGACAAAATAATGGTAAAAATAAGTCATAAAAACGTAGGGTTTTTATTGGAGTTTGCCGCTAAAAATGCCATTAGGGAAAAACATTCAGTAATGAGGGTCCCTCAACATCTGTTTGTTCATCCAAAAGGATTTTACGGGCATTATACCTGTTGATTTCCAACAATTCTAAAAGTGTTAATCTAGGACTTTTGCTTTCGACGTGGATAATTTTATAGTAATTGTTTAAATTATGCCCGAATTCCTTAAGATGATTAGCAATGTCGAATGTACAGAATCCGATATGTAACTTCATTGGTGTTCTTAGATTCTTTTCTTGACTGATCTACCTGTCTGGCCAATATATACTTAGGAGCAATCGTTGTAGCTTGTAGACTCCAAATTTATTTTCTTTATTTGTTCGATCCTCATTTTTTTTGTGAGTACTAAGGTTATTGATGGTTTTGTAATATTGTAATTGAAACTATTTTTGAAATGTTAGCAATATTTTCAGATAATCCATTAACATAAGACACCGAAAAGTATTTCTGTGTATTGTATTCTTTTATGATTGGGTATACGAGATTTAATGCCAAGGCATTAATTAAGTTGGATCGCATCAAAAGACAGGTTTTTCCGAGACGGGATCCGGAATTTGCCCTGAGAGGTGAAGAAATATTATGAGCAGTGAAGAACAATATTTTGATTAATTTGTTAATCATTATCTTTTGTAACAAATGCATTTTTTGAATTGAAAAACGAACCGAATTAAAACCCAATATAACATGAAATTATTTCAAATATTAATTAATTGAGTGAGACAACTTCAAACTGAAGTGTAATCCAATATTCTAACTTCATCAGACAAATCATGTCCACTTCCAGCGATTCTTGCAATTTCCAGAATAAACATATTTTTCCTTGTAGCAAAGGAGAAACGCCCCTAATCCTTTAAATTAATATGTCATATGTGAATCCAACCTAGTCGTTTAAGACCATCTTAACAAGTGTGCGAAAACGAAACCAATTTTTGAACAATCTTATTTCATAATTATTGAAGGAATTGCTTCTTATGTGGAGCTACCCTTTTGAGTTCTTAAGCAATTAGTATGCAAATTCTTGGATAAGCATACTTCAAATGGGAACAGTAGAGATATATATCGGGTGTTTTTTTTCAGAGTGATATAACTTTAAATTGAAATAAAACACATTTAAATTAAGATTGAAACAAAATTTTTTTTTATTCGAAAGATAATTTTATGACATTTATGTTTTGAAAATAATTTCCGGCATATGACCACGATTTGATCTGCGGAACCGCATTCGAACAGACCAATTTTGGACCACTTTTTCGAGCAATTCAGGCCTTATTTAATCAATAACACGAATTATGTTGGCTTTTAAAGCGCCTATTGTTTCTGGTTTATCAGCATAAACCAATGACTTGACATAACCCCAAAGAAAATAATCCAGTGGAGTTATGTCGCAATCTGGATCATCAATAACACTATGACTTGCAACAGCGATATATTCTTTTGTACGTACAGTTCTTTGTCTTGTTGTTGTTGTTGTTGCATCGAGTAGAGAAAATGTTGTTCGATATCTATCGCTAGTTCGACGAATAAGCTGCTCTGATGGACGATTATGTAAACCATAAATTTCACGAAGTGATTTATAAGTTTGGCGAATAGAACACTGATTTTGAAAATAAATTTCAACAATTTGTAAACGGTGTTGCGACGTGAGTCTTTCCATGATAATTTGTCAATGCTTACTGAACAGAAATGTCAAAACAACATGGCTTCTATCTTCTGTCAAATCACAGTTTCCCCTATCGAAAGTTCTATCACTCTAAAAAAACTATACTATACCATACTATACGATACTAGACTTTAATTGTTTATTTACGGCCTAAAATACCTTGTTCGATTTCGCAGGAATCGAACAATAATAATGAATTGAACCATGTTACGGTGTTGAAAATGTCAGCTTTTTTGATAACTAAACGGCATGGGAAAAAAGTGCAGCTGTATCTTATATGAGTTTGAGGAAGTTTACGATGACAATGCTCCAACTGATAAATCAAGTAGAGAATTGTTTCGACGCTTCAAAAGTGGTGATTTCAGCGTTCAGCGTCCACCACGGACGCTCGGAACAGCCAAAAAAATTCGAAGACGATAAATTACAGACATTACTCGACGAATATCCGAGTCTAACGCAAGACGAGTTTGTACTTACGTTCGAAGTGACCCAAAAAACAGTATCTGTACTTTTGAAATCTATGGATCGTATGATTCAAACGCGAAGCCATTGGGTTCGTTATGAATTGAAACCAATAAATCTGGAAAAGCGATTATATTTTTGTGAGCAGTTGCTTCAAAGGCAAAAAAGAAAAGGGTTTTTCACACCGAGCAGTGACTGATGACAAAAACAAGATCTTCTACGACAATCCCAAGAAGAACCTGGTCAATCGTTGCCGTCGACCTCATTATCAATACAAAAGCCGAACATTCATAGTTCGAAAGTTAATCTATGCATCTGGTGGGAACAAGGTGGCGTTGTGTACTTCAAGCAGCTAAAACCTGGTGATGATCGAAAATTGGCTTAAAAATTTGATCGCCTCAAAAGACATGAGGTTTTTCCTATATGAGATCCGGAAATTGCCTTAGAAGTAAGGAAAAGTAGTAAGCAGTGATAGACAATATTTTGATTGATTTGCTAATTCATTATTCTTAGATTTTTTCACATTTTTTGGAGCTTTAAAACCAGTATTAACTTCTCCCCCAACTAATTCGTTAGTTTCATCTTATTATAAGATGATAAAAAAATCACGAATGTGAATTCTCTAGGAAAATATTTTTTTTTAACTGTGCTTGTAAGATTTTAGAAAAGATTAATTAAAACTTATTAATATATTGTTTGTAAATGTTAATTTATTTCACATATACACGGAATACAAAATTGGGGGTGGTTAAATCAGAACAATTTTTTAGGCGGAGCAGGGTTTAACAATTACTGCTTCGTAGAGATCGTTGAAACTCTTCTTGGTCAAGTCATTCTTACAGTTCTTGTTCACGTGTTCAAGAATACAAGTCTTCTGTTTAACAGCTTCCCTGTAAAAAAAATATGTTTTATCCCACTAGAAATATTGGTACCTACAGTAGTCTGTTAAATTCCTGTGTCTATATCCTACAATGTTTTTAGTGAGTAAAACAGACTTTTTGGTTTTGTCGTCGAAAATAGGCTGGGTCTGGGGCCTTAAACCCCAGGTTTTACCGCAGATTCGCCTGCAGGTCCAGAATCCCATTTTGACTTTGTGACGCACTTTGTCTAGGTGTGCAGTCCAACTGAGTGTTTTGTCCAGGATTATTCCCAGGTACTTTGCCTCTGAAGAGAACTGCATTGTTTCACCCCAGATAGTCGGCGGTTCTAAACCATCCAACTTCCATTTCTTGGTGAATGATACTATAACTACCTTTTGTGGGTTAAGAGACATATCTTTCCTAATACACCATTTGTCGATTATGTCCAGTATCTCTTAAAGGACGGCCGATATCCTTACCCCCGATTTACTTTTCACTATGATTGCCAGGTCATCAGTAAATGCTTCAAGATGATTACTCCATCCCTAATTAACTCCATGGATTTGGTTTTGATGACTCGAAATTATCAATTTATTTCTGTATACTCACCCACAAAGTTCGGTCTTCAAGTTGGACACTGAATTGATATTTTTGATTTTGTTTTCAAGTCCACTGATGCATTTCTTGATATTTTCGGGATCTACGGCAGCACATGGGTTGCTTAGTTCTGAAAGACAAACATTTCAATCTCTACCGTTCATTACGTTTCCGTAAAGGATGAAGCAATAAGGATTTCTTCCGTAAACCTACCAACAATGTCTCTAACTTTGGAGTTGCAGAGGAAATCTGTGGTGGAAGTAACAGCGTCAATAACAAGTTTTGGGATATCGTGGAATTTAGAGTCTAAACATTCCTCGAATACCTTCTCAATTGGTTCGATACATTTCTTGAATTCTCCGCTCAGACTGTCACAGATGATTCCTTCGGTTTTGGTTTCTTTGGCGCATTTGATGGACTTCAGAGCTGCATCCTAAATAAAGAGATCACATGAGTTTAATATCATTCAAAATCTCCCCTTCTAATACATTTCAACTTTCTGCAATATCAATGGAAGAAAAAGAGAAATGGGGGAAATTAATTGACACCAGAGTGAGTTGTGATGATTATGAAGATCTATGATTGTTTCGGTCTTTACTTGACGGAAATTCATCTTGAAAATATGAATAAAAACAATATTCTCATTTCCGCTAATATTTTATTGACACTACGATCGTTACGTCATACCATGACTTCTTCAGGTGAGTATTACAAGATACTGAGTATACCGTGAACAAGAACTTCATTTTATAGTACATGGATATAACAAAAATAGAAGAGGGGGTGAAGAGAGTTTTACAATACTTTTGGGAAACTGAAAAATGGTTCAAAAAAGATTCAACAAAGGGGAGTTACTTAATTCAGTTTGGTCATTCAATAATATTTTTCTTTTGTGATATCTATTAATTTCTAAAGTTTCTAATAAGTTTAATCTAAAACTTTTGTTTTCTAAGTGTAAAATTTCAAAGTTACTATTAAAACTATGTCCTGTGTCTAGAAGGTGCTCTGCGTAGGTTGAATTTCCCTTTTTGTTACAATAGCATTTTTCATGTTCCCTGAGTCTCGTCTGGAACGATCTTCCTGTCTGACCAACATATACGAAATGGCAAGTACCGCAAGTTAACTTATAAACACCTGATTTCTTGTTCTTAGATGATTTATCTTTATTATTTTTTATTAATTTTCCTAGGGAGTTATTCGTTTTATAAGAAATTCTAAAATTGTGATTCTTCATTAAATATCTAGCTACCTTTTCTGTTTTTGGTCCCAAGTATGTCAACGAAATGTATTTACTTTCAATTGGATCATTATTAATGGGATATACTAATTTCAAGGCAAGCTTTAATTGTATTTTTAAGAAAAGATTCTCAATAATCGGGACGTTGAAACCGTTGTTCAACGCAATCTGTTTGATGATGTTATATTCTTTGTCAAAATTCTCACGTGACATGGGTATGTTGGCTAATCTATATAACATGCTATTGTATGCTGCTAATTTTTGTGAGTATGGGTGGTTTGATGTGAAGTGAATTGTGCTATCTGTATGGGTTGGTTTCCAGTATATTGAAAAAACGTGTTTATTATTAATTTTTGTGATGGTTAAGTCTAAAAAGTTTATACTATTGTTTTTTTCCCCTTCATAAGTGAATTGTATGGTTGGGGATAATTTGTTTATGAAATCCACAAACAAAGAAAATTGTCTCTCAGTGCCATTGAATAAACATAGAACGTCGTCGACATGATTATGAAGATATTAAATGATTAACGAGCGTATCAACTAATGTCTAATATGGTTTTTAAATTTATATCGAATTTAACAACGGAAAAGTGCACTATAATATTAAAAATGTACCGGCAAACGGTCTTTGAAACACCAAATATGTATTATTCATTGGTCCTCAAAGTAGGTACTTTGTGAGATTATATATTAGTCAATAAAAAAACCAATTATCAAAACATTTGACGACAGTACTAGAAAGTATCCAGAATTTATTATTTTTCATAATTTCAATATAGATCTTTTTAGTAACATTCTAAGACAAAAGTAATGTATAAAATAGGTTGTGCAGATAGTCGGCTATAGCCAAAGTTGCATGGCAACAGTGTTTGTCAAATATTGTTAATTGTCAACAGGTGTACATTTATGAAATATTGTCGCAACTAGAAAAAAGAAAACAGGTAGAATATCGGTATAGAAAAGGTTTTCGAAACGTTAAAAAATTAGTGCAATTGAGTTAACTGGGAAAAAGTGCTGTATATGAGACAATAAAGAGGATAAAAATGGCATGGATATGAGGCATATACCAGTTTCAGGAAGCCCGCATCAGATTAAAGCAAACAATTTAAACGCTTTATTGGACTACAAAATTCGCGCCAGGAGTTTCGCAAATTGGCTAACAGATTTGGAAATCAACGAAATATAAAAGTATTTCCAGAAACCGTCCGTATGTCACTGAAAAGACCAGGCTACATATCAAGGAAACAAAAAATATCCCTATAATGTCACCTTTACAGAAGGAGCGGAGAATAGAATTTTGTCAACGTTTTCAAGAAGATAATTTTTATAATGTCTTTATATCTGATGACGGTTGTTTCCAACTTAGTGAAAATCGCATGAAAATCTTATCAAAACAACCTGTTACTGTTCAAATTTCCCACCAAATTAATGGTTTGGGGAGCAATATCTCAGCGTGGTGCTACGACTCTCTGTACAGTTGATGGTACCATTAATAGTGAAAAGTATTGTGTCCTTCTAAACGATTTTCTCATTGAAACGGTGCATGCTTTATATCCAGACGGCTGGCGTTTTCAGCAGGATAATGCAAGATGCCATACTCAAGCTTGGATACAAGAACACCAAGATCCAACCATTTCATGGCCAGCAGCTTCACCTGATCTTAGTCCCATTGAAAACCTATGGGGCCTAATGAAGATTGAAGTTGAACAAGCAGCGCCACGAAATAAAGATGATTTAATTCAGTCAGTTTTACAGTCTTGGATTACCATCACCGAAAATTATGGACGTGATCTAGTTTCGGGTGTATCTCGACGTTTAGTCAAGTGTTCACAGTTAAATGGACGTTTTAAAAGTAAATAAGATGAATATATTGTTATAATTTTCTAATTCAAGAATTAAAGATATATACTAAATTATTACAATTGAGCTTTGTTTTTTCCGGATACTCTCTAGAAGCGAGCGCCTGAAAGTAGTAATTTGATTGGAAAATTCGTAGTGATGGTTTTGTGAGATGGTGAACTATCGTGGTGCAAAATGCTCGAATTTTCTTTACCAAAATCTGTTTCTTTTCGTTCAATTTGCTCTCTAAAATGCCGCATATAGATCATATTATATTCTTTATGTATTCTTCCACCCTCTGGCTAGAATTTTGGGTACATAACACTGCGATACTGGAAAAAATACACTTTTGAGAGACATTTACGTTCTCTTTTACGTTGCGGCTCAGTTAGAACGCGAAATTTTGATGCTTGTTTTCATAAACTTATAGGGGTAGTTCGAAAGCCGTGAAATTTCAAGAAATGATCCGATCGAATGGCCATCTCAGTTGTGCGATTGGACTCCGCTAGATTTCCATTTATGGGGTAAGTCAAGTCGATGGTTTATGCCAACAAACCAACAAAGTTTGAGGAGCTCAAGAACGATATGAAACTCGAAATTGCCAACGTTCTAGCCGATAGGTGCAAAAGGGGCAAATTAGTTTCAAAGCATTAATCGTTGCAAACGTGCTCATGGAGACCACAATTAGATCGAAGTCAATAGTTGAGCTTAACATTAACTCGGAATCAATTACAGCCAAATAACTCCATCATTCTGTGTATTATTTTAATACAAAATTGTGTACTTATTAAAAAAACCTTTTTTCTGTCTGGAAGTAGTATGGCTTTTTGTGAATTTCTGCGTTTCTACAATTTCTTATCCGATAAACCCAATTTTTCAGTACATTTTCGATTGAATGGCGACTTCGATTTCGTGTCGCACAAATTGAAATAAGTTTAAAATATTATTATCCATGGAATCAATATCAAAGAATTTATTTGATCTATAGTCGAAACATATTTTCATCTGTATGTTTAGACGGACGCTGCAGAAGAAAATAACGTAGAGTGAAGTCCACACATGAATAAAATGAAATCAATGATTATACTAGTTTTAGAAGAACGATATACTTCAACTTTCATTTGCCAATAATATTTGTCTTTGAAAGTTGCAAATGAAAAAAATTAAGCGTGAGCGCCATAACGAATGATGTGGATTCTATCTGAAGTTACAGTAATCTCTCTCAATCAAGTATGCGGATATCATCAGTTTCGATTCAAACTTTCACAAGTTTACGCAGACAATCAGAGTTTTAGAGATTCCAGGCTCTTGGTTGAAAGTCACGATTTTCATTTCTAACAGTACTCATTTTATGATACCAGGAGTCGAATATACAGGCTGAGGAAAATAACAATTTTTACACTTCAAAAAATTCATCAATGGCAAGGCTAAATGAGGAACTAATTAGCGAAGAAATGAAGAATGAAAAATGTGAACTTGTATTCAGTGTAGTAACTCATGGGAAATATATGAGAGAACTTACGTATAGTTTGGTTGTATTGCGTTTGCAAACAGCGATTTCAATTTGGGTGGTCACTTCTAGGAGACCGTCCTTGAGAAGGTCTTCAATTTCTTCGGATGAAGAGTCAGCCTTCTCAATTCTCTTAGAATAGTCTTGGATTCTATTCACGATTTGGTTAAGTTCGATACGCCTGGAGTAGGCAACTGGAAAAAAATCATGTTCGATTATCACTCTGGAATCAGTATGATGCTCTTAGAGGAAAAAAAGTAATACGTTATTATATATCGGCTGATAAGTTCCCGGCTTAATGAAGGACAAACAAGTCATTTGAACAAATTTGATTTTATTCCAGATCATATTCTTAATTAGGAGCGTTGCAATCATTCCAGTGCTTATTTAACCTTTGCAGCAATCTGTTGCGCTTTTGACCAATTTGGACGAGATTCACTGGCTGTTGTCCATTCAACTGACGAAATTTTTGATTTAGACATGTAGACATGAATCTACGTTTTATTTATTGTAAGGGAATGCAAGGAAAAAATGTAGTTAAAAATGTATTAACTACTGTTAAAAAATTAATAGCATCTTTATTGAATTAACCAAAATCTTGAGAAAGGATGGATTTATTATTTTTAACACTATTTTGCTTGTATTTTAAAGCTTCTAGTAGGTCGAACTGAAGTAGAGATTCTACCAATATTACCTTAAGATCATCTAATTGATGAAACTATAGAAAGAGATAAATAAGTACTCACCTGCAAAAACAGCGACTAAAACCAACAAGAATTTCATTATGAGAAGCTTTTGTCTGTACTTATCAGAAAGCCAAGGTTTTAGCGTTTCTTCTCTATATATATGGAACCCCTGCAATCGGTGTTTAATTAGTGGAAAATCATGAGATAAACATTTGAAATCGTAAACAGAATTATGTAGATAACCCTATATCTTCGAATAGATCATTCCAGAGAAGGGAGATCATAAGTTCATAAGTAATTACATAAAATTATCAGTTTTTTGTTTCTTTTCTGGATAAAGGAGCAAAATTACTTTTATCGAAGAAGGGTCGTCAAAGTAAGTTGGCCTAATCAATGTTGAACGAGTAAAGCTGAGGTTGAACAAAAATTGCATACTAAGCTATTTATAAGAAGATCCAGATAATTGTCCATTTACTGTTGTCTGTAAAAATATACACACGATCTTTTCGCAGAATCAATTTAATTCCCGCGAATAGCTAATCGAAGATTTATTGATTTTCAGTTAATATCTAATATATTAAACAGGAGCGGGGCTTGAGAAAAATTGAAAATGAACAAGGTAAATTTCATAAGTGTGCATGTATTGAACGATATATTGAATAATTCAATTCAAAGATTACTTTGTGTTTATTTTAATATAACCAATATTTCGCTGCAGATTATATTTCAAATGAAGGGTGGACCATTTAAAATTTGCATTTTTGATCAGTTATAAATAAAAATTAAAATTTTTTCAAAGCGATTTTATTAGAAAGGTTTAAACTCGACATTTACGAATGAAACCAATATTATTCAACTGACTACCACGACTGGCTACAGCACCCCATCCAAAGGGCCAAACTTCAAGGGGAGATCATACAAGTTGTTTTTAACAAAAAATGACATTTAACACATGATCGAAATGTTCATGGTTATTCTTCAATTTAACATTTCTTGATTCCATGAAATATTTCAAGTTTTTCCATGAAATCAATTATACTTCAGTTATCCTCGCAGCCTCATCAAATTTGACCACATATCTCGAAACGGCATTAAATTTGCTTCAAGATAAGAAGTTCTGTGTGTCAAAAAATTCTTATTGCGGGCGTAGTAAGGAGTTGAATATCACGATTCTGAAGTGAACAAAATATTCACACTTTTCCAATGGTTTTATCGATGAAAACTTATTAATTATGGACATGTTTTCTTTTCAGCAAAATATACCTCAGTGTGCTTTGGAATTACATATCAACTTTTATGCTAACTGCTTGTCCTCTGCCATAAGATCATGGCTAGAAAGATAATAACGAAAAGTTGAAATATTTCAAACCTAAATTTGCTCTATCTTGAAGTTTTGAGGGCAAGACCAGAAACAAAATTTGTCTCCTTTAAATATTTATTTATTAATTTTAGGGACTTTCGTGTATCTTTTGGTTTATTTATTCCATTTGACATTGTATATTGAGTTTAGATTATATACGTCTATTAAATATAAGCGGTGCTTGTTTTAGACATTAATTTAATTCTAAAAGTTTTTTTGAATAAAAATTTTTTAAATTAAAATTGTAGAAGATAAACATATATTAATTTGTTTCAATATTCAAACTTTGTTATATTTCTTCTATCAAGTAAAAGGCCTTTCTATTTTATTTTATATATAATATATAATTATATCTTGGCTTCAATAAATTTCATTATACAGTGTCAATGAATTTAGGTAAACCTTAAAAATAACTCACACTGTTCTTTGATTCTGTTAGAGCATAGATAAATCTTGAATTATAAAGATGATCTATGTCTCGAAACATTATTCATTTACACGTGTTGAGTGGTTTGGTACAGGTTAGTTTTTTGATTTTGATATTTTGAATATATTTCAGGACTGAAGACGGAATTGTTTTGAACTATATTTGTTTTTTGAAGATATAGTGCATGCTTTGAGAGATTTCTGAATTTACTTATTCGAATATTTAAATATATTAAATATTTCAAATAAATTATATTCTTTGAGAGGTCCTTTAAGTGTGTTCATGTTTTCAAGGTACAAATGGCGTTTTGAGGGCAAGACCAGAAACAAAATTTGTCTCCTTTAAATATTTATTTATTAATTTTAGGGACTTTCGTGTATCTTTTGGTTTATTTATTCCATTTGACATTGTATATTGAGTTTAGATTATATACGTCTATTAAATATAAGCGGTGCTTGTTTTAGACATTAATTTAATTCTAAAAGTTTTTTTGAATAAAAATTTTTTAAATTAAAATTGTAGAAGATAAACATATATTAATTTGTTTCAATATTCAAATATATTTCACTTTAAAAACAGGAAACAATAAAAAAAATTGTAGAGCTAACATATTTTGAACAAATTTCACAAAAAATAGCTCGAATAATTCCCAAAACTAAAATAAAAATAGTTCTCACACCCTCACTTAAAATTTCCAATCTCCTCTTTAATACTAAAAATAAAGCGAACGGCTCAGGAGTTTATAAATTGAGTTGTCATGAGTGCGGTAGTGTATATTCAAGCATCTTTTAAGAACCGAAAAGGTTACTCTTATTTCGTGAAACATTTTTTCGAAATAAATCAGTTCTTCTTAGAATTAGATAGTATTAAAATACTACATCTGGAAGCGAAAGGCAAAAAACTAAACATACTGGAATCGATAAAGGTCTTCAAGAATAAACAGTATTCAGCAATAAATCTATTAAACCAGCAGCCGGACCTTTGGTATACCCCACTTCTCGAAGGTTTGCACAAGTCGATTTCTTCCATGAATATCTAAAATCGTCGAAATACAACTTATTATTCAGTTTGAAATTATAGTAAGAAATACTAAACTCTAGTCACTATATAATCACTAATGAAAAAAGATAGAAAACGAATTAATTTCTTATTTTATTTCAATTTTTAAAATGAACATAAAGTTAAATGAATGGAGTACGCGGTTGGCTCTAGGTGAAACATTATAACAATTTTATTAAAAAAAATTCACACAGTTTTTAAAAACCAGAAATCAACCAGTTTTGCAGAACATTGTACAGAAAATAATCTTTTTTTCAATGAGAAAGATGACACATATAATGGTAAAAAGGGTAAATTGATGAACTATTTGGAGATTCTTTCAATCAAAAAAGCCATTGAGAAAAAGGAGAATTTAACAAATTATCAAATACTCTTTAGGAATACCCCTATATTGGATGCTGTTATTTCCATGCGCCATAAAAATACACAGATATCCTAAGTGTAATAAAAGAACCTTTTCAATTTTAAGTTAAGTTGATTTTTGTACTCCTTTGAAGATGGTCGAAAGACCGACACACGTGTCAGGATTCTGAATAAACTGTGAAACATAAGAACTGTGTTTTTTTGTAATAAAATTGAACATAAGTAACGGACTACCCCATCCAGATTTAATTTATATTTATTCACTTGATTATCTTCCAAAAGACATAAGATGACCGCCTGGAAAATTCATTTTGTGTTTCGACACGCTACCTATGTGTCAGATCTGCAATAAAATACGTCTTCCTTTTACAGCGAATTATGATTTTCCTTCGACATTCGTGATTACTGAAACCATCAAACTGACCAAAATCGTTTATTTTAATGGAAGCAATAAAGTTTCCATCAATACAAGATAAAAATAACTCGGAATACGAATGAATATGGCTACGATGGATTTATAATCTTGTTTGAGTTATTTGGAAATTACAGGTTTTGTGCTTCCGAAATTGAACTTAAATAAAACACTCTTTCATTTAGAATATAATTTTTATTTCAATATAACCTGGACCTTGCCATTATATGTGGAATAATTCATTTAAATGTCCACCGCGTGATCTCTTAAAGGACTCGATCCTTGTGAGACTCACCGGCACATTTCGGGCAATATCTCATCATTAACTTGAAAGATGTTGGTTTTGAGATCGTCAATCATTTGAGGAATATCGGCATAAGCACGTTCCTTCCCATAACCCCACAAAAAAATCCAAAGGCGATAAATCACAAGATCAAGGTGGCCATTCATTTCGCCGAAACTTGGGGAATTTTTCTTGCAATAAAGCCAAAACTGATCGTGTTGTATGTATTTATTGTATAAGAATTGACGATTTCAGTGACGCCTTTTTCATTTTACAAGAAGTACGGGCTAACAGACCAAATTGCACACCATACAGTGACTTTATGTGGATGCAATGGTCTCTCAGCAGTTACATGATGATTTTAACTGCTCCAGATGCGACAATCTTGCTTGTTCACATATTCGATGCGAAAAAACGTCATCCAAACGTTTTTATTCAAGCACCCAATTGGCATATGTTCTACGCATTCTATGGTCAGATGACTTTAGGTGTTGTGTCAACTGAACCTTATGAGGATGGAGATGCAAATCCAGATGCAAAATACGCCATAGCGTGCCGTAAGACAGTCCCAAATATTGTGAGCGCCGATGATTTGATAAATTTGGATCTTCTTCAACACTTTCACTTACAGCAGAAATATTTTCGGTCGAGTGTAGATTTCGATGATGAATGGACCTTAAGACATCAGTAACAGATCCAGCCTCTTCGAATATTTTCACTGTGTTACCAATCGAAAGCTCAGATGGATGATTATGTTGACCATAATCTGCTCGTAATGCACGAAACGTACTTAATACAGAATCATTTATTTTGTACTAGGTTTTCACAATGTTCATACGTTCAGCAGCAGATAAACCATCCATATTGTTAAATGGCTAACCTTCAACTAAACATCTGAGGGAGTTGTTTCGGTGTGGTTTCAACATTAAATGCGGTGAAAACACTATCTTAATCGTGAAATGGTTCTTCTCTGAGCTTTTTCGATTGTTGTTCACGCCACAGACTTCAATTTTATTGGTTTCACTTTTGGGTTCACTTCTCACAAATTAATTTCTAATTACAAATAAATAATGAAGATAATACTTTCACTCCCAGGCTTTTAGTGCGTTATGGGTAACTAGAGAGAGAGTTCCTTGGAAGGTCAAAGTGAAATGCGAATATAGAATAATTCAAGAGTAGAGATAAATATGTTTCATAAGTTAAGAGAACTTAATTCTAGAGACTGTGGGTGGGATTAGAACTTAACTTCGAAGAGAGAATATTGCGTGACCGTTTGGTCGAGAGAAGGTTTTCAACTATACCTTTCTGACTAACTAACGATCGACTGTTGTCTTGAAACGGCTAAAACGGTTCTAATGGGTTTCTGGGAATAATCTAAGGGACAAATATTTTCGTTTCCCAACTGATGTTTAGGCACGTTTAGGTTTCTAGGAATTAAATTGTTGAACTCTGGGGACGTAATTCGTATATCTACCTGCATAGTAAATTGAAAATTATTTTTTCAAAGTAAATTTGAACAGATGGTAAACATAACAATTACCCTTAACGGATCCTTACAAAAAATATTCCTGCGAGATGAAAATGAGCTTCATCGCTAGGATGATTTTTCTGGGAAAAAGCTCATCTTTGGCCATGCGATCATTAGCCCATTGAGAGAAGTGGAACCACATCGGATGGTTACGAGGTTTCACTTCTTGCACTAGTTGAACATTGTAAGCCTTCATACCGAGGTCTTTATGCAAATTTCCCCTCTGAGAAATGTTCAGTTCTTGACCTCGATGACGAGTTGATGTTTATAGATGTTCAGCTACAGTAGCAATGTCTTAACGTGTGCTCATTGCACGAGAACGTGAACGGGTCAAATCAAATAACGATCCAGTTTTTACGATCCACAAATTGTCGTGATGACACTTCATATATATTGAATTTTTCACCTAAATTTCTAACTGTTTGGATGGAAGATTCACCATTTTGGAAATAAGTTTTTAATACTTTCCAATTTTCTTTAAGTGTAAATTGATCCATTTCGTTAATGTCAAATATTAAATTAACTTTCTGTCAAAACACGAATGACCGAAGTGTTGCCAGACTCGAAATAACCACTACTTCAAAGTGAAAACTTTAGATGGCTTTAGTTTGTAGGATAATTTGTGTTAAGCTTAGTCTTCATCACTTAATTCCTACCCCACCTTTGGCGCTATTAATTTTTAGCCTAATAGTGAACAATGACCGATACTAAAGGAAAATTTCTCTCTTGTACGAAAGGATTTGTACCTATGAGCTTTCTGTTTCAGGGCTTTGGTTTAAATAAAAATTATACTCGTATAAATATCATACATAAATCTGTATTATATTTAAAAAATTTTTTTAATCCTTCTATTAAGTGAAATTCTCTTTTCATCATTTTATTGTATGTAAAATAATTATATTTGGGTTGATCACTCATACATAAAGGGTCTTTCATTAACAGCGCCTCATTTTGTTTTGTAAATAAAACATATTATTTATCTGAAAATTATCGAAATTTTTATTTCATTATAAATTACAATGGATACCATAAGTTATGAAACAAAAGATTATTTAAATGTCCACCACTGAAACGCTGGCAGGAATGAAGTCGTTGAACCCAATTTTTCATGACTCTCTCACACAAATCAGGTAGTACGTACTCTTTCAATATTGATCTGTAAATCGTCTCAATTTTCTAGATGATTGCTGTAAATCAATGACTTAATGTAACCCCAAAGAAAGAAGTCCAATTAAGTTAAATCGCAGGAACGAGGCAGATAATTTATCGGTCCATTTCTTGAAATAATCGGATCACCGAATACACGACGCTTTAAATAATCTGTTGGTTTGAGTGCTCGGGTTAAAACAATTATATATGGATGTAAAACAAGGTGTTTTCGTTAAATTTGCCACAAAGACGTCTGGGAGATGCCTAGTTCTTGTGAACGTCGAGAAATCAATAAATTTTGGTCTTCACGAACACTTTCACTTACGGCGGCAATATTCTCTTCAATTCTTGCATTTCTTAGTCTCACTGGCACTGTAACATCCTGAAGTGTAAAATTTGATTGAAACTTCTTCACTAAACGTTCAATTGTTCTTTTATCCGGATTATTACAACGACCAAATATTAGAGGTGAAGCACGTAAAGTTAGAGTAACAGATCGCGATATTTCATAATGAATTTGGATTATTTGTGAACGTTGTTAGAGTGTGTACCTTTCCATGACTAAATGGTAGACATTGACAAATAAAACTGTCAATGTCACAAATAAACAGTGGCTGCCATTCGTCAGCAATGTCAATTTAAATATGCGGCGTTCCCATTAAAAGACCCTTTATTATCATTTGGATTTAACTGAGTCCATAAAATACCTCACAAGCTTTGTGTAATTTCTATGACGAACATAGAATACGTAGGATTTTTAAAACTTCACTTATTCTGGTGTTTGTTAAGAAGATATTCAGCTAGTTTGGTAAGATTTTTTTTGTTAATTATTTTTATTTTTTAAATATGAAATAGAGCTGAGGAGTTTTCGTTGTGGAAATTAATTGCTTTCTGAAGATGTGTTTTAGAAATTTTTTTGAAGTAAGTTTTTTTTGAAGAAGTTCTCGAGGTTGTGTTTTGCAGTTTTGGAAACAGATTTTATTTTCATAATAAAAGATACGAAACAAAATTTTCTATCCTTCAAGTGTGTATTTAGTATTTTTAATTAATAATTTAAAATTCTTGTAATTCTTTTAATCCTTTTGGTACTAAGTAATGAGTGTAAATTCTATATGTCTACTAAATTGAAACAGTGTTTTCCTAAGATTTTCATTTAATTTAATCCAAAATAAAAATTTTTAATAAACAATTAAAATTTATAGTAGATTAAGAAAATAAAACTGTATGATATTTGAAATTTTGTTGTAAATATCAAGTAACAAAAAATTCGATGCATCTAAAGACCCTGTGGAAGAATACCTATTGTAAGAAAAAATAGAAAGATAACACAAATGGCCTTATTATGGGTATAAATGAACAAATGTGGAATCATTTCCATATTTACAACAATATTTGCATTTATGATTTATTGGAATGGATAAGTATTTATTATATTAGTTTATTATTTACGTAGTTGATCACCTGATAAGGAAAGTTAGAGACTAATAAATACATTTCATTCACTAGAACCTTTGTTTACAGATTGTTGAGAGGATAATTTTAGTTTTTTTTTTTTCAACAAAAATGAAACTTTGGAATCGGCTGTAAAACACTGAAAATTTCATAGAAGCAACTCATATTGTATTCAAAATGGACCAGTTTTTGTCGAGTTTGAGTTTGTAAATTGTATCAGATTAAAAGAAGAAACATTCGTAATTATATTCAGTTGCGTCTGTCCTGTCGTATGTTAGTAAGCCCGATAATATTCGATTACTTTTTATTTGAAATTTAAGCATAGATTTTCAACAGGAATAATAAGAATAAACCCAATAATGGGCAAAAGGAATACATGGAAATATGAAAGATCTTCAAAATATATATCCTAACCTAGAACAATAGATTCCTCAGGATTTCTAAACTAATATTAAATATACTGGGTGATCCAGGGGTGCGTAAATGGTCCATAACTTCGTTTCTATGCAAGCTATGGACTTGATTCTTTTTTCCAAGCGATAGTTGGTACAATCCGCACATCCGGAAAATATTTTCATCCACATACAGGATGTCCGAAAATAAAATACATAGATAGGTTCGGTTTTTTCAAATGGCAACCCCGGTGGTGAATAACAGAAAACCATGTGATTTCTTCAAACAATGCTATTACAATTTCGAAAACATTTTTTTCATTTATTTTGTATAGATGTTTCCGATTTTACGACAACGTTCTTCTAGATTCTACTAAAACAACCAACATTTCTTATTTTGGAATTTATTTCACGAATTTCACGAAGTTGACCCCATACACCTTATATCGACGAAAAGCTCTTACGAAATGTGATGCAATGGTGTAATAAAATACAAAGTGTTGCATTTGAAGAACTCGTGTTAATTAAATTTGTTATTTGTCATTTAAAAAATAATGTAGAAGGCCATAGAACACCGACATCAAATTTATGCCTATTTCAAAAGATGCACAGAAGCTTAATGAATCGACTGGGAAAAAGATGATGGAATTATGTTGAACAGTTCCGAAGTTATGACTTTCTCTACGGGTCTACGCACGACGCTTTTTCGAAACATAAATTGACATAGCTCGAAAACTAATGCAGATAAGTCAATGAAACCTGAGTACGTTTTATCGACAATTAAGTGGCAAATCCAAAGATGTAAGAAAAATAGAGGGTTGTCATTAAAAAAAACTGAACCTATGTATGTATTTCATTTTCGGACATCCTGTATGTGGATGAAAATATTTTCAGGAAGTGCGGATTGTATCAACTATCGTTTGGAAAAAACAATCAAGTCAATAGCTTGAATAGTTATACGAAGTTATGGACCATTTACGCACCTCTGGGTCACTCTGTATGTACCAGGTTTTTCACTATAATGCGACCACCCACTTTAACTTTGTTGAAAATGGAGGTACAAAAAAAGTAATTCACAGAAGTGGTACGAAATTTACTGAATTTTTCAAAATGATTTAATAAATGGAATATAATACATATAAAACTCATTTTATACAGATGACGTTTTTCTTTGTATGACTTGCATTATTCTCACGGACAATTTGATGTTTACTTTTTGGATCCTCTGCAACACCTAACAAAATATTCAATTTCATAGTATCTGCAACGAATTGCTGTTTTCTTTTTAATGGTTTGACATGTCCAAGTTCTCTGAATTGTGCATGAATCTTAGACACAGTACCTTGTGAAATATTAGACAACTGAGGATACCTCTGATTAAACAAGTTTGTCACTTCAACTTGACTTCTGCAATAACCGATCATCATTAAAATCTCAATTCGATGAATAACAATTGAACATTTCATTATTAACTCTACAAGAAATACGTTTTCAATTAGGAACTTACTATTTCAAAACTAAACAGTTTTGAAAATAGTTTGAAACCCGAAACATATATGTTAACAACATAAAATTAAACTTTAGTGAAACTTAAGCCAAATGGTTTATTTACCTTATTAACATTAGTTTAAGTCACTCCGGAAATTCATGGTTTTTACACGATGAAGTACCAACTCATTTTCTATTTAATGTTCGATAGTACTTGAATAATACGTTTGGATAGGATGAGGAGGTTCAGTATCTTGGCCACCACGATCTTCGGACCTTCATCCGTTAAATTTTTTCGAATAGGAATATCTAAAAGACCTTTTTTACGCGCTGTCAATTGGAAATATCCTCAACCATTTTGAAGTAATTACAAAAAAAACATTTATATTCTTTACTTCAATACTTCGGAAGAGAAAAGAGTTGGGACTCTTTTTTGCAGGAAATTTGTTCTTATTTTCATTAGTACTATCTACCCTATCAGTTTGTTACATTTACTCAGGGACACCCTGTATGCCATAATGTAATCATTACAACAACTTATAAGCTTTATTTATTCTCTGTTCTTTTTGATGAGAATTTCTTAATTATTATTATCCTTCTAAAAATAACAGTATACTCAATTTTTCGTGAAATACTCAGTAATGATATCCGACATTCTGTTCACGTAAGGAATAGAGATGTAATTTTTAGACAAATCTTTTGGGATGGGATACAGAAGACTCAATGAAATTTTAATTTGTGTTTTGATCACATTTTTCTGAAAAAGATGCAATGTGTTCAATAATAATCAATTCTATAAAAATGTTACCGGAATTCATAGGCACGTTTACTAATCTTTGGATCACAGTATGATATGCTGCCATTTTCCGATTAACAGGATGGTTTGAAGTTTGATGAATTTCAATTCGTATAATATACATTCACAATCCTACATTGTGAAAAACCAGAAATCATTCTTCCTCGAAATTTTAAGAATTTACAAAAGAAAATGACTAATAGAGTGCCAAATGGAATTCAAAAAAATTAACTCGATTTTGAACGAGCTGACACATTAAACAGGGTCCTTTTAACTACTGAACAATAAGAGCTACCTACCTCTGTCTTAAAAAATCTGACTTAGGCGCACTTGTACGATACTATGGAACTTTGAGGACTAAATGAATTTTGCCATTTTCGTACGCCTATTAAGGCGGATGAAGACATTAACTAGAATCATTATTCAATTAAAATTGAAGAGGGTTAATTTTGCTCACTTGGAAACAAATTGGAAACGATTTGCAATTTATTATTCGAAAAAATGTACTTTTCCATTTCGGACATATAAACTATTCGACATAGTTTGTATTTTTAAAAATTTTCATCTCGAGTATAAGAAATAAGTCTTGGTTCAATTGATATGAACTTATAACTTTTATTATCATTTAACTCATTACCTCGTGCTTCAGATGCAAAGGTTGGAAGATAAAGGTTTCGAAGTATCTTATATTATGAATTGGTACATATATAAACTGTTTATCAAGGCTGCAGTAATTATTTTCAAATTATTTTTGGGGCAACAAGTTATCAAATAATGTTTTGATACTAATATGGTTTTCTAAAATATTAAAAATATTATGAGAAAAAATATTTACTACTCTGTCAAGAAAGTACCGGGAATTTTCAATTAAAACAACATTTTTACATTTAATCGTCAAAATTTATTGGGTCGCCTTCAAAATAGGCTCCATTTGCTCCAATACATCTATGCCAACGGCACTTCCAATTATCGAAACATTTTTTATAGGCGCTTTGCGGGATGGACTTTAGCTCTCGCGCCGAATTTTGTTTTATGGCTTCAATCGACTCAAAACGGGTGCCACGAAGGGGCAATTTTAGTTTTGGGAAGAGGAAAAAGTCGCAGGGAGCCAAATCCGGCGAATACGGTGGTTGCTGAAGCACGTTTGTTGAGTTTTTGGCGAGAAAGTCAGTCACAATCGTAGCTCGGTGAGAAGGCGCGTTATCGTCATGCAAAATCCATGAGTTGTTCGCCCACAAATTTGGCCGCTTCTTACGGATACGCTCACGCAAACGTTTCATAACGCCTAGGTAATACTCCTTGCTTACCGTCTGACCCTCTGGAACGAATTCGTAGTGCACCACGCCACGGATATCGAAGAAAACAATGAGCATCACCTTCATTTTCGAGCGGCTTTGGCGTGGTTTTTTCGGTTTCCGCTCATTTTTTGCCACCCAATCCGATGATTGCTGGCTTGTTTGCATATCGTACTCGTAGACCCAGGTCTCATCACCAGTTATAATGCGTTCCATGAATGTAGAATCGGAATTACAGCGATCCAGCATGTCTGAAGCAACCTGTTCGCGATGACGTTTTTGAAGAAAATTCAGGTCTTTCGGTACGAGTCGTGCGGCCACCTTTCTCATGCCCAAAATATCAATTAAAATCGTACGTGCGGACTCGTGGAATATCTTAAGATCATGTGCTATCTCTCTCAAGCTGGTACGACGGTTTTCCAGCACCCTTTCCTTAATTTTATCGACGTTATCTTCGATCGAAGCCGTCGATGGGCGTCCGGAACGAGGCAAGTCTTCGACCACTTCACGACCGTCCTTGAAGGCTCTGTACCACTGATATGCACGAGTTTTCGATAGAGCATTATCACCAAAGGCCTTTTGCAACATTTTCAATGCATCGGCACACGAAAATTCATTTGCAACACAAAACTTTAAACAAATTCTTTGCTCAACGTAATCACCCATAGTAAAAATCGGCACGCACTCTGACATCGACTGACTTAATCAGCTGTTGCAAACACACTAGTTGACAGATCCCGCTCAAGCTTGGCATAGTAATTAAGGACAGTGGTACCAACCTAGGAAAAAAATTTTACCTGCCTCATTGCCCCGCCAGATTTAAATCGATAATTCCCGGTACTTTCTTGACAGAGTGTATATTCCTCCTGAAATTTTCAGTCAACAAAATGCAATTTTTTTTAAATACAGGATGTCTACTTTTGAAAGGGCCAAACTTATAGGGGAGATCGTATAAGTTATTTGCAACAAAAAATGTCATATAACATGGTCGAAATATTGATGGTTATTCTTCCATTAAACATTTCTCGATTTCACGATATATTTCAAGTTTTTCCATAAAATCTATTATACTTCATTTATATTTATAGCCTCATCAAATTTGATCACATATATGGAAACGGCATTAAATTTGCTACAAGATAAGAAATTCTGTGTGCCAAAAAATTCTTATTGCGGGCGTGGTAAGGAGCTGAATATCACGATTCTGAAGTGAACAAAATCATCTATATTTCTTCAATGGTTTTATCGATAAAAAATGATTAATTATGGGCATGTTTTCTTTTCAGAAAAAATACCTCATTTAGTGTGGTTTCGAATGACATATCAAATTTTATGTTAGCTGCTTGTCCTCTGCCATAATATAATATAATATATAATATAATATAATTTATTGATCCTTTGGACACAGATAGAGTGTATGGGACAAGTCACGGAAAGTTGAAGCTATATAATTCAAATATCAAATTTACAATAGATTTGTATCAGACATATATTCATGTATACTATAGTAGGCATTTTTTGCCAATATATCTTTCACAGTTCTACCATACTCTCTCCTATTCAGTGCTCTTACCATGGGTGGTAGGTGATTATATAATATTATGCCTTTATATAAAATAGAGGACTTAAATTTGGTGGTTCGATGCACTGGAATAGATAGAGTGTCGGTACCTCTGGTGGAATAATTGTGGTAGTTGGACAATTTGGTGAATTTGGCCATATTATCCTTCATATATATCAGAGCTCTATACATGTAAATACAAGGTACTGTAAGAATTTTGTTTTCTATAAATATTGGTCGACAGGAAGTGCGTGGTTGTAAGCTAAAGATCATACGTAATATGCGCTTTTGCGACACCAAAACTCTGTCTGAATCAACAGAGTCACCCCAGATTAAAATGCAATAATCAATATGGCTATATACCAAACCATAATATATATTCAATAATATTTTACGTGGAAGTGAATTTTTTAAACGGTATATAACATAGAAAGACGAGCTGAGTTTCTTACACACCCTCTCGACATGATGGTGCCACCTCAAATTTCTGTCCACATAAATACCCAAGAACTTAATCACATCATCAGCTTTTAAAGGGACATCATTGTGATAAATTTCAAAGGTGCCGCCAGTATCGCTTCTCAGTTGAAAGCGAACGCACTCGGTCTTATTAATGTTCATTATCAGTGCATTTTTTTTGCACCAGTTTTCAAATTGGCTGATTAGAGACATGCAAACTTCCCTGAGTTCATTTAAGCCTGAAGCAGAGACGGCAATTGAAGTGTCATCAACGAAAATTATCAATTTCATTGTTACCGCTGCTAGATGTTCAGGTAGATCATTTATGAACAGGATGAAAAGCAATGGCCCCAATATAGAGCCCTGTGGGACTCCTAGCTCGCAGGAACGTTTGTCTGAGCACTGGCTGCCCACCCTCACTGACATAGTACGCCCTGTAATGAAATTCATAATATCAGGGCTAAGAAGATAACAACGAAAAGTTGAAATATTCCAAACCTAAATTTGATCTATCTTAAAGCTTTATGATTGAATAGTAAAGTAATTCTCAAGGAAATCATGAATTTATCTGTCGAATCAAAACAAGTAAATCGAATAAAATAAATTTTAATAATATAGATTTTTGAAAAAATGTAAAGAAAACAGCCTACTACTACTTATAACAATTGTTCAAAATGGCCACCACCTTGTTTTATTCTTTCGATCAAATCCTCTCGAGTCTGAACACGAATTTGATATACTTTTTCTCTCAAGGTGTTTCAGACATCAAAATCCAAAGGAGTAAGATTGGGGCTCCTTGGTGGCCATCTTGCCGGACTGTACTTTCTAATCCATTGCACCACAAAATATTCACTCATTAAATCCCGTACATTCCGGCTATTATGAGCTGGGCTGCCATCCATTTGAAACCAGATATTTTGTCTGTTAGCCAGGGGCATTTCATCCAATATGTTTGTTAAGCTGCTTTGGATTAATATAATGAATTATTTAGTATTAAGGTGATCGGGAAGTATTACTTGTCCGGAAATTTCACCTCTCATGACACTCAACCACACGTTAACCCGCAACACATGTTGGAAATGAGAAACAATAGTCGCATGAGGGTTTTTTCTTTTACATACATGACTATTTCGCAAATTTATCATACCCGAATTCGTGAAAGTGGCCTCATTAGTCCCTAATATCCTATTGCCCCCCTAGTCTTCTAACTTATTCAGGTACCACCTACAAAATGTTAATCTCGTCTCAGCATCTACAGGTAACAGATCCTGCACCTTTTCCAAATGATATGTAACTTTTTTTTGAGTTCTCGGTGTACTGTAGAATGATGAATCCTCAATGTACAACCAATTCGACGAGTACTTGTTGTGGGATCCTCCCAGACACCTTGAAGTATAGCAGGTGCATGCTGGCCTTGCTGACTATTTCGGCCACCAGTTTTTACCAAACACTTTTGTCGACTATGAACATGAATACACATACACATCATACCCTGCCAAGATGAGCAGTGAACTATACTTACTCGTATTTCTATAATTACGAACTGTAGAAACTTTCCTCATGGTCAAGTCATATCTCCGGTACTCTAAATCAAAAGTGCTACCTTGAAATCCGAAATATAAAAATTAAACCATTCTTTGCCATTCTAGTATACTTTCATTTGATGAAGGCCCAGTTATGGCATGAAAAAAGCATATCTTTTGAAATTTGCACAGAGATAGTCTTCATCCAATATGGAGGAAGAAGGGTCAAGAAACGATTGTCCAACATAATCTCACTCGACTACATAGATAGGCTTGCCTTACAATTATGGGTGCGTTTCGCACCCCACCTACGGCAGCCATGGAGGTTCTACTAAATCTACCACCCCTACACCTTCTCATGCAGAGGGAGGTGGAACGGACCACATAAAAACTACATTAACTAACGATCGACAGGCCAGAGGCAATAATAATGGTAGGCTCAACTACTGGACGAGCTTTAAACGAACAGCACCCTATCGATGCCCTCGAATCTAATGTCAAAAGTTAGATCTGCTGATAGAACGGCAAATCCACCACGGCAAAATCAAAATATTTACTGATGTTCAGTCAGCACTAAAAGCTTTAGAATCCAGCTGTTGTATTTCGAAAACAGTCTGGAGTTGCCGCATGGCTCTAAACAGGCTCGTCATGCATTACAGAATCACTCTTGTTCGGATACCGAGACACTCAATCTATTTGGGTAACGAAGAGGCAGATCGTCTGGCTGTGCTAGAGCCACGCTGTCTCTGGTAGGCCCGGAACCATTTCTGGTAATACCACATGACGTGGCTAAGCTGACGATAACAAGCAGAATGAACTCAAGATTAGAGTCTTTCTAGCTGAGTCATCCCCGCCTGAAACATTCGAAGGCGTTCCTTGGAACGGCTTGGAACCAAAAGATGGTAGACCTAGCGCTAGGTATGGACTCAGAATACTTGTCGGAATTATGACAGGTCACTGCAGGCTAAAAGCGCCTTTCCACAAAATCGGTCTGGCTGAAGACGATGGATGCAGGCTGTGCCTTGAGGACACTGAAATAGCCATGCACATCGTCTCAGAATGCCCAGCGGTGAGTCGCATTAGATTCGAGGTCTTTGGTCAGACTATTATAGCCCACTGCGAACTGAAAAAATTACGCCCAAACAAGACAATTGGTTTTATCCAAAAACTGAATCTTGTCGATAAAATATGAATTAGGGTAATAAATCCAATATGGGACTTTGACTGCTCGTAGATACCTGATAGAGGTTTTATAATAAATAATAATAAATTTATTAGTTACCCTCAAAATTTTACAGGGATTGTCAAAGAAATATATGATAATGTACATCATAAAATAAAAACTTGTAAATATGTCATACTAAAATATTTCAACTTTAAAACCTATAACAATCAATAAAAAACAAACTATTACACCAAGATACGAACTGAAACACAGCAAGTAGATGACTAGAACTGGTACTTCATAAACTCATCCATTGAATAAAATGCATATTCGGTTAGAATCGCTTTAACTTTTCACTTGAAAGTTGTAGAATGCAGTGTTGTTAGGTATTGTGGAAGTCGGTTATAGATTTTCATTCCATTAAATATATGGGTGTTCTGTGTCCTCTGCAGTCTATGTCTTGGGGCAACAAAGTTGTTCCTATACTGGGTGTCATGACTGTGAATCGTCGAGTGAGTCTGGAAATTATTCCGATTTTTGTGCACATACATAAGACACTCTAGGATATAACAGCATGTTAAAGTAAGTATTCCATATTTCTTAAAAAGTGGTCTACAGCTAGTGACCTGGTTTACTCCCGCTACTAATCTTAAAGCTTTTTTCTGTTTCAGGAACACTCTTTCTGCCTCTGAAGGTGAACCCCATAAAAGGCATATAAGGCTATGTTGTACCATTTATGGTTATTCTTGCAGAAGACGCAATCCTTACCGCACAGCCCCATACTACTCGAATAGTTACTGTTTTAGGTGAAATCGCGAGATTTTTTTAGCCTACACGATGTCCAGATTTCAATTCGATAGAACATATTTGAAATGAGATGAGGAGACGTTTACAGAGACATGTGCCGGCTCCTAAAAATTTTATACAGACAATTTTATATGGACAATATTTCGTTATATGTGATCCAAAGCATTCCTCGTCGTTTGTACACTATTATTACTGCTAGAAAATGGAATACACACTGCTGAAGAAACTTTTTTTATTCAAGCTATCACGACAAAATCACCGCATAAAGTAAGTTAACTATGACAACCGAAAAAATAGGGAAAAACTAAGATTCCTAACATGAATGCAAATAATTGGATGATCCTAATTTTATTCTTGGCAGTATTGGTTGGAAATTTCCATTAATCAGTGTATTGATCTCATACATAACTCAATAAAAACATATTTTAAATGAAGTCAGACGCAGATGATTAAATAATCCCTTTATTGATTATCTTTGAATCCATTCCATAAATTTTCCGTTCGGTCATTAATGAGACCCTATGGACAATTTCTATTAAATTAAATTAAATTAAATTAAATCAAAAAAGATACTGAAAACTGCATGACAAGTGAATAGGGGCAGAAATAGATCACGGTTACGCTGGTGCTAGTTGCTTGCATGAATTAAGTGGAAACGCGTCATGAGAAGACACTGTCGATTTTCATATTGAAAATCTTGGTTTGCAGATAAAATAAGTTATCGAACTATAGAAAGGTTAACGAGATTAACATGTAAACATTGCATGAATTACTCACAGTTTAGAAATTTGTTTTATGCTTGACCGTAATTCCAAACGATATGAAAATACTTTCATTGATTTTTCTCTCAGGTGAGTGTAATTGTATAATAAAATCAACATCCATTTATAAATATATATTTTATTTTTCAAATTCATTTGATCTTAAACAATCTATTCACGAAATTTTTAAAATGGCTGCCTATAATGACATCACTAGTGAAGATTAAATTGACATTCGGTCATGATGCTTTCGAATACTCGAATTCGTTGTTTAAAGTTCAGTAAATCATAAAATCAGAAAAAAAATCGAGAAAAGCACTGACGTAATCTCAAGAACTTTTGCGCGCTTATCCATATCACCTACGGTTTTCTAGAATGCATTAGCCCCCTGTTATTCCACAACATACGCGACTCCATTCTACTTTTAAATACCAAATTCCAAAGTATCAGATCTGCAGTTTCAAAAATATTGGGAAAAATAAGAAAAACATCCAATTGAGAAGCTTTCCGGGACCGTAGGACTGATTTCGTTCATTAGCCGAGATATTTTGGCCTTAAGCCCACTCTGCAATTTTCTAGTATCGTTAGTGTTTACAGACGAACTGGCCGAACAGAATTACTTTTTAAAAAAGAAAGGCTTTTTACTTGATAGAAGAAATATAACAAAATTTAAATATCGAAACATTCATTTCTTTACACGTGTGGGTTGTGGATATAGGTTAGTTTTCTGATTTGGATATTTGGAATATTATTTAGGACCGCAGAAGGGATTGCTTAGAATTAGATTTGTTTTTTGAAGATATAGTGCATGTTTTGAGAGATTTCTGAATTAACTTATTCGAATATTTAAATATATCAAATATTTCAAATAAATTATATTCTTTGAGAAATCCTTAAGGTGTGTTCGTGTTTTTAAAAGGGAATTGGTGTTCTTAAAGGTAAGACCAGAAACAAAATTTTGTCTCCTTTAAATATTTATTTATTAATTTTAATTACTTTCGTATATCTGTTGGGTTATTTATTCCATTTGACATTATATATTGAGTTTTGATTATATACGTCTATTAAATGTAAGCGGTGCTTATTTTAGACATTAATTTAATTCTAAAAGTTTTTTGAATTAAAAAAATTTTTTTGAAATTAAAATAGTAGAAGACAAACATATTTTAATTTGTTTTGATATTCAAAGAATTAATTTTTACCTTGGATTCTTCAACTTAGTTATTTGAGATCATTTTTGACTCAAAATTCTAAAATAAGGTTAATCTATTTCCGTAGAACAAGCGTGTAAAAATAGGCTATCATAAAATAATTACAGTGACTAACTATTAAAATACTTGTCTCCCAATCAAATTCGATGATCACGCAAACGTCGGTTTGTTAGAAGAATGAAATATCATGTTATTACATGATTCTCCTAATCTATGAATAGAGATATTTTTAAAATCAGCATTTTAGACGAAGATCGTAACAGTGTTCATATGTGTCTTCAAATTGGAGAGAAAGCTGTAGGATACAAAACCTTTGATTACCTAATTTGTCTTCATTTAAACATCACAGATTTTAACTTGTCCAGTTACTTTAATAAGAACTAAAATCCCTCAAATGTACTTTAGTTTCTCTGATCTAGATGATCTGTTATATGTAACCTCCTTATTCAAACATTTCCCCAGAACTATTTCCTTCTTTTTCTTTGAAAACCAATCATTTCTTCACTGAAAGAAGTGTGAGCCATTCCCCTTTTTTATGATGATTTTGAATTGTGACGATTATGTTTTATTAGTTCTGAATTTATATGCTGTTCAAGAATAGAAAACAAGAATAATCCAATATTGTTCTTCTTGTTTATTTATCTAATGACAGAAAAAACGTTACCAATATTCATTAAGATTAAGGCGCGATATTTAATAACAAACATCGTAATATTTGCGTTTTTGCATCTTCTTATTAATTTATTACATGCATTACAATTTATTACGTGCATTTCAAGTGAAAAAAATATTTACCACGATAAAATAATCGTATTGGATGGAGTAGTCCGTGATAGTTCATTTTAATGGAATGAAATAAGAAATTACTTTGTTTTCAATCACTCTTAATTATAAAATTCGTAAACAAATTTACCCCATCTCCAAATCAGATCATAATAACAATAAATTCATAAAACTAACATATTTTGGACCAATTTCACAAAAAATAGCTCGAATTTTGTCAAAAATTAATATAGTAACAGCTTTCACACCCTCCCATAAAATTTCTAATCTCTTTTTCAATCCGAAAAACAAAGAGAACCGACTGAATAATTCTGGAGTCTATAAATTAAGTTGTCAAGAGTGTAATAGTGTGTATATAGGACAAACGGGCCGACCTTTCCATAAAAGGTACAAAGAGCATCAATCTGCTTTTAGGAACCGGAAGAATAATTCCAATTTTGCGAACCATTTCTTCAATACAGATCACACGTTCCCAGAATTCAACAACCGTGTTATCTTGCACGTGGAAGCGAAAGGGAAAAAACTTGACATCCTGGAATCCATAGAAATTGAAAAATATAAGAGGCACGTACCAATAATAAACCTACTTAACGAACAGACGGAACATTGGAAAACCCCTCTCTTCGAAGCTCTGCCGAAGCCTACAATCAGCATATATAATAGTTGAGATCTAATTTGTTCATTCAGTTTGAAAATGTAGTAAACACTACGAAACTCGAGTCACTGTATATCAGTTATAATTAAAAGTGATAGAAAACAAAGTAATTTCTTATTTCATTCCAAAATAATCGTACTATATGCCTTAAGCCACTGAAACTTAGACCTCTTGCAGGAAACTTTTTGTCTTCAAATCTGGTCCTACTTCAATTACCTTGTTCTCAAGCCTTAAGCAGAAGCCTGATATCCAAAACGCATTAATAAAAAAATTTAATTTTTCTACAAGGTTCAAACTGCTATTGAATATTCTGCACAATAACAGATTAGAAACTTACCCATTCAAGAAAAATTCTGAACAGAAACCCATAAAATGTCAGATATGCTTTTTTCTCAGTACAATCTCTATGGAAATTTGAAATCCCTCCTCTTTTCCTTCAAAGGTTACACTGGGTTAATTCACATTTAATGCGATGGCACAATTATTTAAATTATAATATTAATTATTAATTCAAGTCTATTTGTGAAAATGCCGATTTAGAATTGAAAATTAAATTAAATTAAAATCCTAAAAAATTTCACTATATATATATATGAACTTTTTTTAAAACAAATTGAAATATATTTATCTTCTACAATTTTAATTTAAAAAAAAAATGTTATTCAAAAAACTTTTAGAAATAAATTTATGTCTAACAAGCACCGCTTACATTTAATAGACGTATATAATCAAAACTCAATATATAATGTCAAATGGAATAAATAACCCAACAGATATACGAAAGTAATTAAAATTAATAAATAAATATTTAAAGGAGACAAAATTTTGTTTCTGGTCTTACCTTTAAGAAACACCACTTGCCTTTTAAAAACATGAACACACTTAAAGGACTTCTCAAAGAATATGATTTATTCGAAATATTTAATATATTTAAATATTCGAATAAATTATAGACATAAATTTATTTCTAAAAGTTTTTTGAATAAAATTTTTTTTGAAATTAAAATTGTAGAAGATAAACATATTTCAATTTGTTTTAATATTCAAATTTTGTTATATTTCTTCTATCAAGTAAAAGGCCTTTCCATTTTATTTTATATATATGAACTTAATACTAGTCTGGGGAAATTTTTATTTTTCTTTCAATGATATTGTACACAAGATGTAAAGATAAATATATCTTTTGATTTGAAAACGCAAAAGAAATAACAGAAATGATAAAATACTTAATTCAAAATATAAGCTATTATACGTATTTTATAGAACCATGAAATATTATGCAGTTTCATATACTGATTACTGATACCATTTCATTCTTCCACTGACATATATAGCTTTATACATTTTAGTTCATTATTTCCAAAATGAGTATTGTAGCTTCCATCCACAAAATTAATGTTTTTTTGTAGGTTTAGTCACCCAATCCTATGCTTTCTCACAAGACGATAAAGAAGTGATAGAAACAATTGGATATGCCCAATTTCTCATTATCGAGAATATCATTAACATGGCAGGCACTAATTGTTCAACGAAAACTAGTCCAGAGATAAGGGTAAGTTAATACCAAAAAGATATCATAAAAGCAAAAGTTTAACGTTAAGAGACTTTTGAGGATGTATAGAAAAATTATCTTATTTTAATTGGATGTAAAAATTATAAAGAACGTGCTAGCCTTCAGAGCTACTGAAATGGCTCAGTTTTGTCGCGCACCTCTTCCTAATAAATAATCTTCTTAGTACCGCCGAGAACCACATTGTAAGCTTCGCGGATGATAGCACGCTGATGACCTCTTTCACCAGTGACAAACGTTTGAGCACCGTCCATAGATGCCAGCAAGTTGATTCGCTATTTTCACCTAGATGGGTTGTGAGTGGAGTTCCTCAGGGATCAGTCTAGAACCTGTACTATTCTTGCTTTACATTTTAGATTTGCCTTCCCAAGTTCAGTCATACGACTCGCAATTTGCCTGCGATACGAAAATTTTCAACAACCTTACTAGTACCAATACCACCCAGAGTGACCTAGGCTCTATAGTTTGATGATTGGCAGTTGGCTCTCCACAACGAAAAATGCATTGTTCCTCACATGGAAATCCGCAATCTACGTCGTCAGTACCACCTCAATAGAAACCCCATCCCACCTTCTAGTAGTCACTATGATCTAGGAGTGATCATAACTGACATCCAGAGTTGGTCTTAACATATCCTCGATTTTGTGAATAAAGCTTTCTTGCCCCAAAAAGCGTTTGGCAGGTGTGGCTCATCAACGTGCGCAGATCTTTACAGGATGTATGTTCGCCCTATCCTGGGCGAGGCCATTCTCTTGAATTCGAAAAAGAAAACTTTAAATGTAAGGAGACAGTTCTTTCTGGCAACTCACTTGTTCGTAGTGTGAAACGCCTCACCTACTGACGTGGTGGAATCAGTGTCGGTAAACTCGTTTAAGAATGGCAACGATGGCTGGCTTCGCCGTGAGTCTTCTTATTTCGTTGTTCTTCTGGTGGACCCTTAAGTTGGGTTATTGCCCGCTGCATCTCAGCTGTTCGGAGTAGATGTTTTGTAACTGCTGTTTTGGCTCTTGTTTCTCCAGCTTATGTCATGACAGGTCTCACATGGGACACTTTCTTTGGTTTTAATTAAAATATGTTCATTTCTCCAGATGATGTCCCTTGAAAATAGTAGCCTTTGTCAGCTGGCTCTTGACTTTATCTGTTAGATTTTTGCTACTGGTAATGCAGACGCCTGGGTAATTGAAACTCATAACCGGATTCACTATCTGATCGTAGACAGCTAATTAACAACGCTTTGGTTCCTTAGATGTTGTGAGGAATTCAGTCTTCTTCAAAGATATATTCAGATTGAATGTCTTAGCTATTCGCTCGAATTCGTATAACATTCTCTGCAGGTCGTCCTCATTCCAAGCTAAAAGAACAGCGTTGTCGGCATAGCAGGTAAGTTTTACAGCTTGGTACCCCATTCAGTATTCCCCACCTGCGGTTTGAACTTCGGTGATTATTTCTTTCAATATCAAATTATAGAGAATTGGGCTAAAGCTGTCTCCTTGCCTGCTACTAGTAGTTCCTTCTACATTTGATTAACTGTTTTTATTGAGCCATGGGTGAATGACTATATGTGGTGTTTGAGAATTTTTTTAAAATTTTTTCCTGCTCTTCAAACACTTTTTTTCTCTAAAACATGCTAATTTGTAGTATTTTTGTGAGTTTATAGGTACTGGCGGAACTCATTCTATTTGTTATAGTAATTTAACTGATGTTCAAACCTGCCTACAACTTTATATGTCTGAAGTATTTATTTTAAACGTCTTCTGGTTTCTTCACTGAATTGAAATAATCTCCGTTTTTAGAAGGCGAAAAAAGAAGTCGTCAGTTGTATTGGAAATTTATCTGTAACTAAATCTTTTTGTGCCTCATTGGTGAATGACTGGATTAAGTGTTTGAAGCCTTTCGGACAGAAGTTGGAAAAATGTAACGAAAACGCTGTACTCAAAGGAGCCATTGATGCATCCATCAGAACGACATTTTCGCATGCTGACTTCATATGCAAAAGCGAAACATCACATCTCTTTGGTGAGCACATGTATTATTTTTAAAATTTTTCACGTCATCCTTGCTTCAATAAATTGGAAAAGAGAAAAATATATGTATTTTATCAAGGTTTTATAGTCGAGTTCCCCTTCGCAAAATGTCTCGAGTATATTATAAGTATTAATTATTAGTGATGATTTTTAGATAAAAATCCAGCCTATCTATTTTAGAATTGGTCAATCCCTGTTTTCTGGAATCATTGGAATCGGAAGAACCTTGCGTGAATAAATTCGTGATTGATGTTCAATTGGTCTTTCTCACCCAAAAAAAATTGACTGATGAATTCTGCAAGTGAGTATTCCCTTCACTAATTAAATATAAAAGGTCTTTCATTAACATTTATAGAATTTTAATCTTCAATAAAACAACAGAAGTTTTATACATCAACTCAATTCTTCTTTATTCTGTTGCCAGAATCCGTTATGTTCGGAATAAAATATCGTTTAAATGTGTGCAATAATTCCAGCTGTATTTCGCCGATAACTTTACGGATATTCTCTTCCAAGTGATTCAAAGTCTGTGGCTTGTAGGCATAGATTTGTTTCCAAATAGCCCCAAAGAAAATATCCCAGAGGTGTCAAATCACATGACCTTGGCGGCCAGTTTACAAATCCTGGTCGTGGGATGATCATATCGTCAAACATTTACCTCAGCAAAGCGAGCGTAACTGTATGACATGTAGCATCATCTTCTTAGAACCACATCTCTCCAATATTGATGTTCTCAAGTTCTGGCCATAAAAATTCGAGTAACATCGTTCTGTAGCGGCTGCAATTCACGGTTAAGGCTAGTTCATGCTCATTTGAAGCATGAAGAAATGAGGTCCAAAAACTGTACCAGACAGAGTGTTTTTCAGAATGCAATGGAATTTTATGTAACACTTATAGATGGTTCGCGCACCAAAAACGGCAATTTTGCTTATTAACAAAGCCATTCAACAAAAATGTGCCTCGTCTGAGAAGATGAATTTTTGGCCGAAATCGGGGTCATGTTTCATGGTCTCAAGAGCCCAGTCAGCCAATTCTCAACGGAATCTGTGATCATTTGGCTTTGGTTCTTGAGTCAGTTCGAGTTTATAAGGATGCAACCCTAGATCCTTACGCCCAAGTTGTTGCAATCGTCGTGAAATCGAAAATTTTGGCTTATCGACAACACTGGCCGCTGCAGTTGCAATGTTTTACGCATTTCACACGTTTCGTCGTCTTTTTTGTGGCTTATTGTCTAATAAACTCATAAGTTTGAAGAATTTTTTATTAGTTTTTATTTATAGCTGGTCAAAAATGCAAAATTCAACCGGCGCACTCCTTTTATACCAATGGTTCAAAAGCATACGACAGGTTAGATCATGGTGTTCTGATAAGAAACTGTGGATTCTCGAGTGGGGTATTATTGTTTTTAACTTCATACTTACGCTCACAAGTCCAGAGAGTAAAGATTATCAATGTTTCATCTTACTAGTTTATTGCTACCTCTGGTGTGCCTGAAGGTAGTAGTAATGCTGGTATCTTTTTATTAATGACGTACTTGAGTATCCGAGGATATGCTTTGGGTTGTTCATGACTTCAAAATCTTTAGAACCATTAATAATAAAAATGAATTCATTGATCTTCAGAGTGATTTGAGTTTGGCCAAGAAATGGTTCAGGAAGGATGGGATGATTGTTGATGCTGTGTTGTTTCCTTTTCCTGGAGGCTCATTAATGTTACTGGGTGCATTGAAGAGATGTTCAAGTCTTTGGAGTGGTCTTTCAGAAATTTAAGCTTATTACTCACTACATCATAAATGAAGCATATAAAGTACTTGTATTAAGTAATAGCAAAGATTTTGATAAAACGATCATGGAGCTTTATTCTAGTCTTGTGAGACAGCACCTGAAATATGCCTTTAACATCTGGATAATAAACTTTTGTTCCCACAGCTCTTCCTACGTTATGTGTATATTAAAGAATGTCATATATCCATTTATGGTCCCTTATAGATCAATGTTGGAAAATTTTCAATTATGTTCATTGTGTGCCAGGAGAAGAACTTGGGCTGTAATATCATTATATCACATTATAAAGAGTTTAAAATATTTTGATTGGTGGTATGAATTTTATGGAGCCCAAAATTGGCTAAGATTGCTGTCATTTCATCTCTTTTATATTGATAAGAGAAACCTTTCCCCACTTACTTACATGCTCAAAATGTGCAATGATTCCTAGTCATTAATATGGTTGCTGACCATTCAATATAGAACTTGGTGAGATGAGGTGCATTTTATTGCTGCATCAGGATTTAAACCTTATATAAATTTGATATTGTTATATTTTTCTTTCCTTGTTATATTATTTGTTATAATCATTTTTATGTAATGACCATCTTGCTGTTTGTAAAGTAAATGAATAAATGAAAAATATGTTTATTATTCTTGAATTTTTTCATGTATCTATAATCAATAATATTTATATAATTACAGGGCTTCTTCTGAGTTGGAGAACTGTGTCATCAGCACAATTGAAGATAATTGTCCAAATAACATCACCATAAACACAATTAAAGGATTATATAATGCTACTGTGGAGCCATGTAAAAAGTGATTGTATTCATATCAACATCGAATATTCATAGAATATTTCACTGATGTACAAAAAATTACCGAGTGAATGAGAAAAATATTAATGTTTCATTCATGTAACAGATTTATTATTAATATTACAAGAATAAACTAATACAAGAAAAAGATTTTGTACATAAATAAAATTTCACAAACTGATGTTTCATAGATTATTTATTCCTGCATAGTTTCGGAAGGAAGAAAGAAAAAATGCAGAAAAGAATTCACAAATCAATCGTGCTTGTATATTGATCAACCACAATGATACTTTAAATATGCTTGCAGGGTTTTGTGATGATGGAATCATAAAAACCTGTCACAGACTCCAAAGTTATTTCGTTTAGACAAGTTTTCTTGAAATCTTTCAGTATGCATGCCTTTGTGGTCTCCAAAGATCTAAAAAGTTGAGACATATAAAAAGTTGAATTCAATTTTTATGAATATTCATAGAACATCTTAAGAAGAGTATAAGCTAGGGTAACAGATAGTTATTCGAATCAGGAGAGTGTAGTTCACATTTGTGTAACAGTCTACAACTTTAATCGTTTCGAATATGTATCGTCGATCGTGTTTGCAAGCTTGTTGGCGTTTCCTCAGTGCAAGATCTAATGCCAACGAATGCAACGTAGTCATGCGCCCATATTTACCCGGGATAAGAACGCCAGAGTTTTAACTTAACACTAGTGCCATCTATAAACTTGAATACATTTATAACAGCCGATATTCTAATTTGAATTTTCAAAGGTTTATAAAAAAATATTTACACGACCGTTTTGAATAGATACATCATTTCAAAGGATACTATAGTGGATTTCTGTCTATCTGTATCCCTGGCATCAATAAAAAAATGTTAAAATAAGGTAAAAATTAATAGTGGAATTTCATTAAATGAAAAAGCTATCAATGGTGTCTGTTTCATTTCTTCGAGAACCAAGAAAAGAATTGATAGGGGAAAATTATGATATGATGAATGGGATGCAACAAAGAATGTACATGATATCTAGTAGCACCTTTAATAGTTTAAATATGGAGTTTTGAAGAAACTCACTGTCAAAAATCTTGTACCCTTCTTGTATTTGAATTTAAAAAATAAAAGATATGAAAATATTTATATCGATAACAAAGGTTAACTTATTTACATGAAAAATTATAAATATTCTTCTAATTATATAGTTCAAAACATATATTTTCACTCAGTATTTAATGACCATTGGCGTGTGTGGGTGAGAAAATGGAGAAAAGCACTGATATGAAGTCAGGAGCTCTTGCGTGCTAATTCATTTCACCCACGATTTTCACAAAGTTTTTTTTGGTATTCTGATTACACGATCATCACGAAATTTTGCACAAACAAATTCCATTTCTAAATGCTCGATTTCATATCGATCAAATCTGTAGTTTTGAAAATATTGGGAAAAATAGGAAAAACTTTTGTACGTGAATAACTGCGAAACAATTGAACCAATTTTGCCCTTCAACAAACTCAGTCGCGATATTTAGACCCTAAACCTTCCCTGAAAGTTTCAAGGCTCTAGTTTTCTCCGTTCAAAAGTTAACGGGCGGATCGTCAGGACAGAATTTTTTTTGACCTCGGATTCAATGAATCTAACCTAATCATTTAAGATTCGGATTTCGGCTCAAAATTCGAAAACTACAAACATTTGGGCGCAACGATAGCACGCTGTTCCCATGGAACTAGCTCGCAAAAATGGATACATTCTTGACTTTATATAATAATACTCACTTGCACAGGTCTGTCTTGACGTTAGTAATGTACTCATCTTTTTCGATGTTCTCGATTTTTTGTTTGAAGGATTTTAAACAAACATCTTTCTTCCTGAAAGCTAAGCGAGTTACGCACGGATGGAGTAGTTCTGAAAATTAAAGTGCAATAAAATATGAAATCGTTTCATATTTTTCATACATTTTCATGATTAATTAATCATTATTATCCTGATACTCCTAGATCTTCTGTGAAGATCCCTCAGAAGATTTTTCGGCTTGTGCGAGTTAGGAGTTCATTTGTGTTTTGTGTAGGCTTTGTTACTGCAATCTTGTGCCACTTTAGGTCACAGCACTGTTAATTTTGACCCAACAGTGAAATGGTGAAAACTTACTTATTCAAGATACCGTGATAAATACGAATATTATACTGAACGGGGGTGTGGTAGATTGACCTCCAAGTGGTGCACCCTGGGCAACGTTATACTGTAACGGCGAACAATCTACGCCCCTACCCAGCTGTAGTGTCGTGGCCAAGGGTATTGCACAGGGGAAACGATGCCAGTTGAATATCTCAACTGTTATACCGCTGATCGGATGTTGTCAGTTGTCATGTCTAGCGGACATCCCCTCGGTGGGGATCTTGGCTTAATTGTCTGGATCAAGTGCTTGGTAAACACAATAAAATTTCCCTCAAGACAAGGTGGAACAGCCTATGCCGAAGTCTGCATGTCTGATGGGTAGATCAGTCCTTTATAGGCGAACTCCAGACACCGGGCGACCTCTGGTTTCATTAGCCTTACCCCAGCACCGCGGGGCTCTACTGGGGTGGACATCTTATATCCCTTGCTACTCGTGGGACCATATATGGAAACACAAATAAATAAAAATAACCCTGACAAGGAGGGACAATCCCTTGTTCCTCAGGCGACTGAGGAGCTCATGGAAGTGATTACTCAGACCACTTCAGCCCATTCAGACAGGGAGTCCGATAGGACGGAATCCCCAGTCTCAGATGGCAAACCGAAAAGGAAGGCGAGACTGACTGGGTCGAGGAGAAAACGACTCCACAGACTCCTCAAGAGCGGTACATCGTACGATGGCGCCTTGAAAATAATCCTGGGCGAAGAGTCCAAGCTGCCGACTGTTGAAGAGGGGGATAAATCCATCTCGGAAACAGAGATCGGTGGCAAAGGGCTCAGATCCGAGGGTAACACACCAGAGCGGATTCCAAAGCGACCTAAAACCTCCTACGTAGTTGTAGCGGGGGGGATCAGGGTTGGCTTGCTGTGTTCAGGTTACCCCGCCGTCTCAATGTTGGGGGACCAGCTGGTGCTATTGTAGAGGGCGGTTCTAAGAGCCGTTGCAAGCACACCCGATGAAGGTCCACAGGTGAGATTCCAAGGCTGTTCACATCGGCCTGGATGGTTGCAAATTACCTGTGCCGACGAGGAAAGTGTGAGGTGGCTCGAGGAGACGACTCCCTCACTCAAACCATGGAAAGGAGCGGACCTCAAGCTCGTAAAGGGCGGGGACCTTCCCAAACCTAATATCTGTTCGGTCTTCATTGTGGATGAAGACCCAGAAAACAGATTTCAGTCTGGGGAGATACTCAACAGACTGAGAAAAATAAACCATACCCTGAGGACTCGCGAGTGGAGTATTCTACGTAGCGAGTTGTCAGGGCCAGGCCAAGTCTGGACAGTGGCCATGGATGACATTTCTATGAAAGCTCTGAAGGACCTGGACTATAAACCCTATTTTGGGTTCGGAAGAGTCCAGTTCCGGACGACAAAGGCTACTAAGGTGGCACAAAAAAAACCGGATCGGAGCTGGCAGAGGGGGAGACGGGGCGCCTCTCAGAGCCCTCGTCTGGGGTACGAATTGCCTCGGTGAGGGTGGGGGGAAGCCTCGTCTATTTCAAAGCCAGTGCCCGAGTCGGTAGGAGTAAAAACCAAAAGGGACTCAGAGGAGGGAGGGGTAAATCCCACTTCCAGGGTCCTGAAACAAGATAGGAAAGGTTTCCAAGAAAAGGGTAAATCCATTCCTGGAAAACCCCTCCTTAAGAAGTCCAGCGGCCAAGGAAAAGGTGGCAAAAAGTCTCCCCGCTAGGACATACCGAAGCCGGCGTAGAAAAAGGGGCCATACGCTGTATACAAGCCAATCTCCAACATGCTAAGGCTGCATCGTTCATCCTTGGCAGGAGATTGATAGAGGAGCAGATAGACATTGCACTAATCCAGGAACCCTGGATATCATCCTCGGGTAAGGTAAGTGGACTCGGAGGAATTCCAGGAACTATTGTGACCGGGGTCTCAGTTGAGAGGCTGAGATCCTGTATAGTTGTAAGGAAAAATATAAATGATTTCTTTCAGAGTTCTGCACGGGGGACATGACATCCATTCATGTCCGCTGCCAGGGGGTAAGGAATGCGACCGAGTTTATTGTCTGTTCTGCGTACTTTCCTGGAGACAGAGCTGCCGAAGGACCCCCACCTACAGCCGTGCGGGATTTAGTCCGCCACTGTAGAAAGAAAAATATCCAGCTGATAATTGGATGTGATGCCAATACTCACCACACAGTTTGGGGCAGCACGGACATCAACTGTAGAGGTGAGTCACTTCTAGATTACTTACTTCAAGAGGGCTTAACAGTAGTAAATAAAGGTAACAAACCAACGTTTGTTACCCCTTATAGACAGGAGGTTTTAGACCTCACTATAAGTACTAATTTTATTATCAATAAGATTTCCGATTGGACGGTATCCACTGAACCATCATATACTCTTCAGTATGAAAACAGGTCCTAGACCATTAGAATACTACAGAAATGCTAAGGAAACAGACTGGATTGATTATGTAGAAACCCTCCGGGCTAACCTTAGCACGTGTACATCTAAAATATTCGAACAGAATCACTTGAAGATCTTGGCGGAGCAAATCAAAACCGCCATAGTCTCCGCTTATCGCGAAAACTGCCCACTAAGATGTAAAAAGGATAACCGAAATTCATCTTGGTGGAATAACAACCTAAATAAACAAAGAAAGGAGGTTCGGATATTATTCAACCGAGCCAAAGTGACCGGTCAATGGTACAAATACAAGGAAGCAATAACCTTCTACAATAAGAGCATTAGGAGGATCAAGAGGGACTTGTAGGGCAAGTTCTGTGAGGGTATAAATGATGCCCCCGGAACTGCCAGAATACACAAGATTCTCTCCAGAGAGCCAGTGAGAACAACCGGTTCGCTCAAACGTCCGGAGGGTGGTTTCACAGGTTTCAGAAAAGAAATATTGGAGATCCTTGTGAACAAACACTCCCCTGGATGTCGAATCTTGGAAGATACTAACGCCAGATCCAACCCTGATCATTTAATCTGGCCTGGGAGGGGCAACTAGGGAATATCCAAAAATATAGTCACTGCACAAGCGGTCAGAGACGGAATAAGGTCTTTTAAACCTTTCAAAACACAAGGAGTAGACGGAATCTTTCCAGCTCTTCTTCAAAAGGGCATGGATGTGTTGATTCTGCCTCTGCTAAAATTATTTAGATTAAGTCTGGCTTGGGGGGTTATCCCTAGAAGCTGGACACTAACTAAAGGTGGGTCGAACAGAACCGGAACCCTCTTCGTTTAGACCAATAATCTTGACATCGTTCCTGCTGAAGAGTCTGGAAAAGGTGATTGATGTCCATATCAGGGGGAAGGTGCTAATTGACAGTCCCCCTAGCCCTCATCAATACGCCTACCAGGCTGCCAAATCGGCAGGACTTGCATTGCATAATCTGGTCGGAAAATTAAACCAATCTCTCGATAATCGAGAGATAGCACTAACAGCGTTTCTGGATATTGAAGGTGCTTTTAACAATACGCTGCCGGCTTCTCTCGCTGAGGCTATCGCTGCGAGAGGAATCGACCGACTAATCTGTAGATGGATACAGGCAATGCTATGCGGCAGAAAAATAACGACCTCATACCAGGATGAGGTCTTCGAGTTCAAGGCTGCGAAGGGCTGTCCGCAGGGAGGTATTATCTCACCCTTACTGTGGACCCTTCTCGTTGATGACCTGCTAGCGATCATTTCGCTGTGGGGAGTCGACGTTCAAGCATTTGCTGATGACCTGGCAATCATAGCGAAAGGTAAATCGGAGGTGACGATATCGGCCGTCCTTCAAGAGATACTGAACACTATTGACAAATGGTGTATAAGGGAAGACATGTCTCTTAACCCACAAAAGGTAGTTAAAGTACCATTCACTAAAAATCGGAAGGTGAATGGTTTAAAACCGCAGACTATCTGTGGTGAAATAATACAATTCTCATTTGAGGCAAATACCCGGGAATAGTCCTGGACAAGACCCTCAGCTGGAGTGAACACCTAGATAAAGTGTGTCATAAAGCCAGAATGGGTTTCTGGACTTGCAGGCGGATCTGTGGTAAAACCTGGGGCCTAAAGCCCAGGCAGATATACTGTACATATATACAGCATGGTAAGTAGACCACGGATAGTGTATGGCGCTGTAGCGTGGTGGAAGAAAGGCCAACAAACGGTTGGCGAACAAAAGCTCACCCGACTACAGAGACAGGCTTGCCTTGCAATTACAGGTGCGTTTCGCACCACACCCACGGCAGCCATAGAGGTCCTACTAAATCTACCATCTCTACACGAGTAGGTGCAGAGAGGAAGGCGGAACGGACCACATACAAACCATATCAACTGGTGATTGACAGGCCAGAGGCAATAGTGATTGGAGGCTCAGGACTGCTGAACGAGCTTTTAACGAACAGTATCCTATCGATGCTCTCGGATCTAATGTCAAAAATCACGGGCCAGGAACGGAATTTCAATGTAATCGTCCCAAGCCGGGACGAACGGACCCAGCATGCTGAGATTCTATTGAGAACCGACCTTGGCTTGTTCACAGACGGCTCGCGAACGACGAAGGGAAAAGGAGCGGGAGTCTATGGGAGCAAACCGAGAATTAACATCTCATTGAGTCTCGGTCAAAACGCAACCATATTCTAGGCAGAAATATTTGCCATTGAGACCGCGGTGGAACTGCTGATAAAACGGCAAATGCACCACGGTAAAATCAAAATATTTACTGATAGTCAGTCAGTACTAAAAGCTCTGGAATCCAGCTGTTTTACATCCAAAACAGTCTGGAGTTGCCGTACGGCTTTAAACAGGCTCGGTATGTATAAAGGAGTCACTCTGGTTTGGATACCGAGCCACTCAAACTATTTGGGTAACGAGGAGGCAGATCGGCTTGCATTTGCTGGAGCTGCGCTGCCTCTGGTAGGACCGGAACGATCCCTGGGAATACCACATGACGTGGCTAACGAGGCGATAACAGGCAGAATGAACTCAAAGCTAGAGTCTTTCTGGCGGAGCCATTCTGGCCTGAAACATTCGAAGTTGTTCCTTGGAACAGCTTCGAACAAAAAGATGGCGAACCTAGTGCTAGGTCTGGATAGGGCCAAACTAAGAACACTTGTCGGAATTATAACAAGTCACTGCAGACTGAAAACGCATTTGCACAACACCGGTCTGGCTGAAGACAATGAATGCAGGCTGTGTCTTGAGAACACTGAAACAGCCATACACATCGTCTCAGAGTGCCCAGCGGTGAGTCGCATCAGATTCTTTGGTCTTTGGCCAGGCTTTTATAGCTCACAGCGAACTGAAAAAATTACCCCTGAACAAGATTATCGGTTTTATCCAAAAACTGGATCTCGTCGGGGAGATATAAATTAGGGGTGAACCACAAAAGTCCGTGCGGACGCAGTGGTAGGGTGGACAGACGCCCGCTCGCCATAAATAACATAACATAATAACATTATACTGAATGAAATTTCTTTTCCTAGCAGTTATTTCTGGAGGTTTGTTGGATACAATAGTTTCGATATAAGCCTACTACATTTCTGTGTATGTTCATCAACCATTGACATGAGTTGGAAAAAACTAATAGTGGAGTCTCTCAATGATTGAAAATACTGAAAATTTAGTCTTACATTGTGATCGTTAAGTTTTACATTTTTAATGGTGAACGTACTAAAACATTTTGTCATTTGTGTTGTTTGCAGATACTTGAAACATTCAGTGCGAGAAACAAACCAATCGTGTTGCTTTGAACTGAGTAAACGCGGTAAAAATCAAGTTAATATTAATTACTAAACTAGGAGACAATGTTACGAAAGAAATAATGTATAGTTTATGATTCTTCATTGATTAAACACAAAAAATTCATATCCATGTAAAGACTGTATAAACTTACCAATTAGTTTTTCCCCTTTAGCCTTGCATGCGTATTCTGTGGCGGATTTGGCAATTTCCACTATGAATTTAGGAATGTCCTTGTATTTAGAATCGACACAGCTTTCGAACGCTGTCACAAGAGGTTGGGTGCAATTGTTCAAACTATTTTGTATAGTTCCACAAACGGTTTCTTTTCCTTTGAAAGTCATATAACATTTCATCATATCTTCAAACTTTTTCTGCGGAAAAATCATTGGTTCAACAAATATTAACATTTTGAATGGCTAAAAATTAAATGAATATTTCCAGAAAATGGAAGAAATTGATAATTTAATTTGGTAATTTTTTCACATTTGGGAATCGGTAGTAGTCACTGGGGGACAAGTCTAGACTGTAAGGAGAATGACTAATTTCTTGGAAGCCATATTCCCACACAGCAGCCTTCGCCAATTTTCAGATAAATAATGTGTTTTATTTACAAAACAAAATGGGGCGCTGTTAATGAAAGACCTTTCGGTAACATTTGCAAATTAGTGTACTGCACAAATTATTTTTATGTCAAGTTATTCGGCATGGTCAAGAATTGATTAATTCTTCAATTGGAAATGCTACGTGTAGCATTCAGCATAGAGAACAGTAAATGAATCTGTCAAAATTGGAAAATTGCTTCTTTTTCGACGAGTCATGATTTAGTTCGAATGCTTGTGATAGTCGAACATTGATATGCAGGAAAAGCTTACCTGGAAATTATCTTTATTCTGACAGCTTTCTCTGATTTTTTTAGAAATCACTGATATCATCGGAATCTGATTGATGCTTTCTAACATAACATCTGGAGAGTAGTATTGACAGTAGGCCTCATGGTAACCTGAAAATACAAATTGGTTGTTCAGATTGTTGTAACGATATCGCATCTTTGCGTTCTTAATATTGATAAATTACTTTTGATTAAGGCATAGTAATTATCAAATATTAAATAAATTAATTCGTATAGAAATTATCAAATATTAAATAATTAATAGAAAGTTCTATTCTATTACCATAGCTCACACTCCTTATTAATGATTTTTGGCACAGATCAGCCGAATTAATTTATTCAATATGAATATGCTAATTATGAGCATTACGGCAAAATATGGTCTGAATTGAGCATGAGGAAAGTTTATTCTGCGTTAGTAACGTGAAAATATCGAGAATACATTTCGTTAGGTGAATTAACTCGCAAATGTATGTCTTGTAGAGGATTTTGCATACTCTAGATGGCGCTAGTGTATTATTAATATCTTAGAGTCTCTGTGTATAGCGAATATAGATTTGACTTGAAACGTGCGCATGTCTGCAAATCTGTGATCTACAAAACCTTGTCGAGTTTGTATGAGTATAGAATTGTTATACAGATGTATGTTACACTGCCACGATTTCTAGAACTTTCTATTACCATAGCCCATACTCCTTTATAATGCTTATCTAATATTTCAAAGATTTCTTTAAACAAAGAACCTGAGTGGAACAATCAATAAACCTGAAACGCTTCTTCGTGGGACTATTACAGTCTCAAAATAAAAGAAAAGAAATATATTCCTTGTGTGATTTTTTTTAAAATGAAGATTTTTTTTCGAACTTCTTTACGTTGATTCAGCTAGAGCGTGGTTACCATAAACATCCATTAAGATACAATGACTTTCAGCAGCCTTTTTCTTCATATTGAAGTAATGAAGTAAAACTGATTTTGGTGAGTAATGACCCTTTAATAACTTACGACGCGAAATTTTATGGGACTTTTGAGACAAGTTTAATAACGCCAAAATGAATGATCTCCCATTTCGAGATTGACTGTTTCATATTCCCAAGTGACAAGATCAATAAAAGCAATATTTGTGAAACAAATTTGGTTTTAAGGCCTAATTAACCTACTGCAAAACAATTGTCACTTTTAATATTAATATGTGAATGTTGAATAATATTCCGTACCACGGTTAGTTTACCGCAGTATTTTGCCTACTATTTCAGTATTTTGAAATAACAGGCAATTTCAATTTAATTTATCTCGATGATTAATTTCGACTGTTTTAGTGGACTGTATTTTGACGTAATTAGCGAAGAGTTTTACTTCAAGGGCACTTGTATGTAGTTATCTCTATGTTGAACTAGCTTTATTTATCCATAAGATAAACCAACGAAGATTGTTAGGAATTAAAGTAAAATACTTGTAATACTATAATAACAACGAACTATAATTCTTGGTTTACTGTATATACATCAAATCAAAAGGTATGATTATTACGCTATTAACAAATGTACGGAATTTGCCAATACTTTGGCTATTGACTATATTAATAATAATAACCGCGATAGCTTGGACCGTATAACAAATTTGACTATCTGAATGATAGTGCATAACATGTAGCAAAAGCTACATCCGATAAGTTTGACTATTACTAGAATAATAATTTTACAATTTTTTCAAAGTTAGAGGTGCTCGATGCATCCCTTCTAACAAAAAGAGGAAAATTCACGAAATTGATTGGAAGGTCCATTTGGAGGTGGACTGAATGAACGAAATTAAACTTCTTATTGGTTACAGAAAAATAATGAGATCAGTGTAGGTAGAATAAGGACAAAAACAGTTTATAATTCCGAATGTGAAATGAATAGGCATAAATATATCAAATTCTCTAAAAGAAAAATTTGAATATCAAAACAGATTTAATCTGTCAGTCTTCTATAATTTTAATTTGAGAAAAATTTTTATTCAAAAAACTTTTAGAATTAAATTAATGTCTGCAAAAGCACCGCTCATATTTAATAGACGTATATAATAAAAACTCAATATACAATGTCAAATAGAATGAATAAACTAACAAATATAAATAGTCATTTAAAATTAATAAATAAATATTTTCGAAGAAGACAAAATTTTGTTTCTGATCCTACCATTATGAACACCAATTCCTTTTCAAAAACTTAAAACACAACTTAAGGACTCCTCAAAAAATATAATTTATTTGAAATATTTAATATATTTGAATATTCAAATAAGTTAATTCAAAAATCTCTCAAAACATGCACTATATCTTCAAAAAACATTTAGAATTCCGATAATCTCTTCATCAGCTCTAAATAATATTTAAAATATCAAAATCAACTAACAATCAGTATATCTTACCTCAAAGTGGTAACCGGATAATTGCTTAAACAGACTAACTAAAAAAATCAAGATAGTCTATGTTCGTCACAAAATCACAGAAAACTGTAAGGTATTATAAGGTTTTCTTTAAACCATTGACATTCCATAATGAGATTTATCCAAGCCTAAATATAATTATATATTATGTATAAAATAAAATAGAAAAGGCTTTTTACTTGATAGAAGAAATATAACAAAATTTGAATATCAAATCAGATTCAATTTGTCAGTCTTCTACAATTTTAATTTCAAAAAAATTTTCATTCAAAAAACTTTTAGAATTAAATTAATGTCTACATGATGTCTACATAAGCACCGCACATATTGAATATGAGCGGTGCTTAGGTAGACATTAATTTAATTCTAAAAGTTTTTTGAATAAAAATTTTTTTTGAAATAAAAATTGTAGAAAACTGACAGATTAAATCTGTTTTGATATTCAAATTTTGCTATATTTCTTCTATCAAGTAAAAAGCCTTCTTCTATTTTATCTCTAGAAGGCTTTCCATGTTTTCTAAGGCCATACATAATTATCAGAAAACAAATAATCAGAATAATCAGAAAACAAATAAAGTGTAAACAGTTCGAACGACAATTCCCAAAACTGCCAGATCAAAATATCCACGTGAAAGACCTAAGTATTGATGACAAAATAATTTCGAAGGACAGGGCCTTCTCTAATGAGACGAAGCAAATAATATTATTTTAAGTATCGTTTAAAATGAGTTTCCATCGAATAAAAACTAAAATTAGTTTTATTATTATTGCTAGGTGTAAAAGTATGAAAACGAAATTTCTGGTCCCAATTTTGGGACCAGAAGACTGCTTCTACAGCCCATCATCTCTCTCTAACAGCTGACGAAGATTTTCAACACTCAACAGTTCAAGCTCCGTACACCAGTTTATTTTTCTATCACCTTAAACATGTCGAGTTTCATGCAAACAAACTACAATTCGCCGCTTAGGAAAACGATCGAGGCCTTCAGTTGCAACATGCTTGCGCATGCGTCTTATTCTCCATACTTAGTTGGGTCCGATTATTATCTATTCGCATCACAGGGACGCGCTTTCCCTGAATAACGGTACAATTGATATGAAAATGGCGTGGCATTCATGAACTGCCGGAGAGGTCCTAAAAATGTATAAAAAGCAATGGGGATTTCTTTAAAAAAAATATTCATCATCATTTTCAATCAAAAAACAAGTAATTTTTACAAAACAATTCCAGTCCATATTTCGACCCAGTAGTTCCTTGATTTTTTCAATTTTTCATATTTTTCATTGAAAATTCAATCCTTTCGCTTGATTCTCTTAATGGAGTCAATGAAAAAATTGTAGTTGAGATCTCCTAATTTTTGTTCATTTTAAATATTGACGCAGAAAATGTTAATTTTAAATGTTATCTAATAATATTCACCCCAGTTGTTAACGAGTGCATTTAATTCAGCAATAATTCCTATCGGAATGATCAATGTAATTAAAACATCAATATTGTGCTTACAAGTAAAGAAAACACTCACCAATTATGAGAAGGACAGATACAAGCAGAAATTTCATTTTTGTAAGAAGAACTCAGCTTGAACAGAGTTTACAGAATGCGAACCAATTACAACTCTCTTAAGGTTGTTTATTCTTTCTAGAAAGGTCAGCTGATATGAAAACCTGGACAATCTAATCTTGATGGTTATTTATTTATTGACTATGAATTTCAAAGGAATTGGTTTCTTGTCAGACCTTTAAATTATCCGTACTGACCATACTAATATACAGGCTGCTGCAATAGTGCGTTCTTCTTCCATAGCTACCGAACCAGACATCTTAGAAATTTAGTTCGAAAACAAGTTTCTAGTATTTCTATTTCTGTATCTCAAGAAATTATTTTTCAAAATACAGGCTGTTCCCAAAATAAGATATTCAACAAACGGGTGATTTTTTAAATGAATTGCCTTTATATTTTTATGTATTTTCAAAGACCACTTTACCATCTCTATCGAAACGCAATATCTTAGAAATGTTTTTCTAACTGTACAGATCTTCAGAGAAAACTGGAAAAAGTTGAAGGCACAGCACTCCGCTAAAAGACCGAAAACGGTTACAAAAACTAGACGTAACACGAACGTGATACGAATTCTTGGCTACTGAAAGATTCATAGAGTCATCATAACAAAAAGATTAATCTGCCAAACACAGGATGTCCGTTATTGATTGTCAATAATGATGAACTTGAAATTGATATCTCTCGATTTTTTCAAGTGTTACGCTCTATTTATTTTTTCACTATAATGCAGAGAATTGGATGCTTCACATTTTTTCAGAAGCAACCTAGGGGTTATTTCTAGTCCTGAGTCTGATAAATGGAAATATGCCACCGCAATAACAATTTGATTTGAATATGAACTGATAGCTGAAGAAATTCAAAAAAATAATTGAAACCATGGAACCTGCTGTAAAAATTATTCAGGTTATATTCGATACAGAATCATTCAATCATGGGCATCTCCAATATATAGGCTGCCCCAAGTTCATTGATCAATGGGTAGCATTTCGTTCGGATATTTCCCGATATTCTCTGATGTACCATCCTGAAGTTATTATGATTATCGAAATTCTCAAAAAATAGATAGTTCTAGAAATACTACATATACATATGCTACAAAAGAGAACTCTGCGAACAAGTTTAGGGAGACATGTAGGAATTTGTTCAAACAAAACAATATATTCACAATTTACGGTTTATATATTTATGAATGTACTGTATTTCTTCATAGGAACAAAGATAAGTTAATTGGATATAACAATAGTAATAAGTATAATACAAGAACACAAAATACAAACTTTCCAATACACAGATTAATTTTGAGTGATAAACATCCTGCATATAGCTGTACAAGAATTTTCAATCAGTTACCTAATAGTTGAAAGTAGCCCAAAAAATTTTTTAAATAAAATGAAATCATGGATTATAATCTTGAACCTTATGAACTAGGAGATTTTTTCAATGCTAAATTTAGTTGATTATGTATAATTTTAGGACACTATTTCATTTCAGATTTTCATCTTGGTGAACCTTATTTGAAATAAAGAAATATTATATATATATTTATCAAGATGCCGCCTAGTGCAGACGTATGTAGAAAATGCTCCGAGAATTTCATTGTTTCGAGTAAAAATGTGAAGTGCTTTTTCTGTGAAGAAAAGTACCACCTAAACTGTGTTGCCATTAAAGATAACTGGCAAAAAATTCTTTCCGAAAATCCCAATATTTTCTGGGCGTGTGATCCATGCAGGGAAAAACTAATGGCAAATAAGAAAATTGATGGCGATTATAAAGTGATCTCAGCAGAGAATGCATTGTTACGCCAATTAGTCGAAGAGAAAGATTCAAAAAATTCTATCCTGGAAGAAAATATAATTCTTCTTAAGGAGAAAATTGTTAATTTGAATAAATATTCCCGAATCGAGAGTAATCAACAAAAAGTACAACAGATAAGAAATGATAACATAAACAGTGGATCAAATATGATAACATACGCTAAGATAGTGAACAAGGACGAGGATGCTTCAGGTGTGTCAAGTAGACAAGCCGATAATATGCATAACATCAAAAGGAATAATAACAAACGACCTATCTTTCGACCTGAGCAAGTAAAATCAGCATTAATGGAAGCAAAATCAGCTATTGGAATGAATGAAAATGTCAATGGTGAAGAAAACAATCAGGATGATGGATGGAAATTTGTAAAACGCAAGACAAATCGTCGATTCGTGATAGGACAGAACGACCAGGCGGGAAATATCCAAACTATCCCAAAATATGTTTCTCTACATGTTACCCGGCTTCATCCCGAGACAAAACCCGGCGATTTACTGGAAATTTTAAATGAGAAATTTCCAGATGCCAGTTGTGAGATACACCAATCCAGACATCCAGATAAATATATATCGATGAAGGTAAATATTCGCCGAGAAAATCTCAAAGAAGCGTGGAATAAAAAAGTGTGGCCTGCAGGCTCCTTAGTCTCCAAGTTTTTTTTCAAAAAAGGGGGCCTATCACAGAAGATAGACCCTCAACAACAATAAAATCCATGAATAAGTATAATTCTACCCAAGTGATAAGTATAATTCATCAGAATGTACGGTCACTGGGTAACAGTGCCGACAAGTTGGAAAAACTTCTATCTGGCAATCCGGATTGTCTTGTACTATGTGTAAGCGAACACTGGAAATCTCAAGAACAAATCAATCAAAAGGGCCTGAAAAATTTCAAACTGGCCGATAGTATGTGTCGAGAGGAAGGTAAACATGGAGGTTCAGCCATTTATATCAACAATCAGTGCAGGGCCAAAAAATATCGAAGCATAAGTGATCTCTCCGTTTCAGGAGACTTTGAGTGCAGTGCCGTGGAATGTGTCACTCATAAATTGAGATTCGTGGTTCTCGCAGTGTATAGACCGCCTGGTGGTAAGATTGATCTGTTTTTCGAGATCTTGGAGAAAATTTTAGTTGAGCGAATCGACCCAAATAGCACCATCTTTATTGCTGGTGATTTTAACATTGAATTGAAAGATGAGAATGCTGTTAAAAATAGGTTTTTCTCACTCCTTGGCAATTTTGGTATAAAAGTGCTCATTGATGAGTACACTAGAATAACCGATCATTCTAAGAGCTGCTTAGATAATATCTGTACAAATTCCTCGAACATCATTTCAACAGAGGGTTTGGAATATCACATATCTGACCACAGAGCACAAAAGGTTAGTTTTCATATAATTAAATATATTGCTAATGATATTGTTCGGAAAAGGTTCTTTAACGAGACTAATAAATCAGCTTTTATGAGGAAGCTAAGGGAGCAAACCTGGGATAATGTTTATTGTATCGAAAACACCGAAGTAAATAAACAGTGGCAAACTTTTGTGCGTGAGTTCTTGAATTTGTTCGAGGAATGTTTTCCAAATAAACCAGTGTATAAAAACAAAAGATATCAAATTGCAAAAAAAAATCCTATCCTACAGGAAATTAAACAACAGTTAGATAAGTTGAAGTTATTATCTGAATTTGACGTATCATATCAATCACATTATAATAAACTGAAAAAGGATTATGATATACGATTGAACTCAGAAAAAACTAAATTATATGAGGACAGAATCAAAAGATCTGATTCCAAAATAAAATCGATGTGGGCTATTTGTCGCGAAATAACGGGAAAGACTGTAACTCAAGAAAATATTCTTTGTGAAGATCCATTAAAGTTAGCCAATGACTTTAATGAACATTTAATAGAAGTAATAAAAAATATCCACATGAGTCAAAAATTAATTCCCTTTGTAAATATTATTAAGGAAAATGACAATTCTATGTTCCTCAAACCTGTAAGTATTGATGAATTGATTGAATTTTCTAAGCAGATGAAAAACAAACACTGTAGTGGGTACGATGATATACCAGCAAGTCTTGTCAAGTTATCAATAACTTCAATTGCCGATATACTATCCCACATAATAAATAATTCAATGAAATATTCAATTTTTCCAACGCAACTTAAGCATGCATTGATTAAACCATTATTTAAAAAAGGGAATTCTAATGACCTCAATAACTATAGACCTATTTGTCTTTTACCAGCGTTCTCAAGAATTTTTGAATTGGTCATGAACTCTAGAATACTGTGCTTCATGAATCAAAATAACATTTTTTCTAAATTCCAACATGGGTACTTGAGAGGCAGATCAACCAATACTGCAATTTATCAGTTCATCAATGCAATTCTAAAGAACTTAGAAAATAAAAATATGTCTCTTGGTCTTTTTATAGATCTGACTAGAGCATATGACTGTGTAGATCATGATATCCTTTTGTTCAAACTGGAAAAGTATGGTATAAGAGGTAATGCTAATGCTTGGGTCAGATCGTATCTTTCAGGAAGACAGCAGCAAGTTATGGTTAAAAATAGCATAAAATCTGATATATGTAACACTGATGTTGGTATTGCACAGGGAAGTATTGTGGGACCGCTACTTTTTATTATATATATAAATGACCTACCATTGTCATTAACTAATTATGCAATCACAAATTTTGTCGATGACACCAATATATTGATTTCGGGACCAAACTCAGCGGATATTGTTGATAACACAAAGAACTGCTTTAAAAAAACTAACGATTGGTTCGCCATGAATAAGCTTACTTTAAATGGGTCAAAAACAAATTTAATATTTTTTCGTACTAAGCAATGTCGAATATATGCGCCAAGCAACATTAATCTCGGAAATAACAGCATAAAACCAGTGACAAGCGCAAAGTTCTTGGGTGTCACTATAGATGAATTTCTTAGTTGGGATACGCACATTGAAAACATATGTTTGAGGTTGTCTAGTATTGGGTACGGAATCAGGATTGTAGCCAAATATATGAATATTGATACACTCAAAATTTTATATCATGCTAATTTTGAGTCGGTTCTCAGGTTTGGGATAATTTTCTGGGGTAGCAAAGCGGGAGTGGAATCAGTATTTGTGGTTCAGAAAAGAATAATGAGAACCTTGAGCAATATGAGGGTAAGGGATTCTTGTAGAGGAAAATTTAAGGGCATGAATATCATGACTATATATGCCTTGTACATTTTTGAATGTCTTTTATTTGTTTTCAAGAATAGAGACAAATTCCAAAACAATACCAATCACTATTATTCCACGAGAAACAAAGAACTTTTATATCCTTATCATAGACTAACGCTGAGTGAGAAGGGACCAGACTATATGTGTATTCGAGCCTTTAATAAATTGCCACATCAGATTAAGTGTGTTGAAGGTTTATTTAGATTTAAGAAATTAATTAAGACAATGTTGATACAATTAGAACCTTATAGTCTTAACGATTATTTTTGTTCTGACAATTTGTACTGAACTGTAAGTGTTCATTTCTGACGTCATTTCATCTTTTATGTAATTTTTATATGAAACTTGAAATAAAGAAGGTTATCTATCTATCTATCTATTATTATTATTATACTTCGAAAGATTTTTCACCCCTGATTCTACCTGATATAAGCCTCAGTAATGCGTCGGTATCCAAATTTCAAGTTGCCGGGAATTTCGTTTCGATTCTCAATTTTTATTTCAACATAGATGGTGAAATGAAAAATGTATTCTAAAGCACCAAATGATTTCCATTGAGTGTTCTTATAAACGAAAAACATCATTAAGTTCTTACAAATATTCAGAATATTCTCAAAATCATAACATAGGTGTGATAATATCATTAATACAAAATGATGTGTTTTTCCTATTATGCATCACCTATGAGAAGTGAAAGATCCTAATGTTAGATCGGTGCGAAATTCTACCCATTTTGCAATCAATTTTGGACAAGCTTGTATATTGGTGTTAAGGAATGATGCGCTACAAATTAAATCAAGAGGATCATTTTTACTGCAGGATTCATCGTTTTGTCTATCTTAACGTCCGTAAGTAATCCGTCCAATATTCAAATGATATTGTCAGTTGTTTCAGTGTCCTGTAGGCATTTTCATGCCTACAGGAGTGAGAATAACCCCAAGGTTGCTTCTGAAAAAATGTGAAGTATTAAATTCCCTGCATTATAGTAAAAAAAAATTGAGTGTTACATTTGAAAAAATCGAGAAATATCAATTTTGAGTTCATCATATTTGGCATCAATAACAGACAAGGTTTTGCAGATTAATCTTTTTGTTATAATGACTCTATGAATCTTTCAGTAACCAAGAATTCGTATCACATTCGTGTTACACCTTTTTTTGCAAACATTTTAGCGGAATTCTGTGCGCTCAACTTCTTCCACTTTTCCCTGAAGATCTGTACAGTTAGAAAAACATTTCTAAGATTTTGCGTTTTAATAGAGATGGTGAAGGTCATTGAAAGTACATGAAAATATACAGGACAATCCATTTAAAAAATCAACCGTTTGTGGAATATCTTGTTTTGGAAACAGCGTATATATTGGAAAATAATTTCATGAGATGCAGAACCAGAAATACATTAAAACCTAAAATAAGAAGGAACGGTTTTTTACTTGATAGAAGGATTATTACAAAATTTGAAAATCAAAACGGATTTAATCTGTTGTCTTCTACAATTTTAATTTCAAAAAATTCTTTGAAGAAACTTTAAGAATTGAATTAATGTCTTTATAAGCACTGCTCATATTTAATAGACGTCAAAATTCATCATACAATATCAAACGGAATTAAGAAAAACCAACGAATATAAACTGTCAATTAAAATTAAAATATAAATAAGCAAACATTTTTTGTTTCGTTCCAGGCATGCGTAATGAACTCTTCAGACAAACTTACGAAGCCCTGTTTGTTACAATGCACTGTTTTCCGATCCCATATGAATGAAAAATAACCCTTTCTCAAAAATATAAAACATAATTTCAAGAACTTCTCAAAAACTAATTTATTTGAAATATTCAATATATTTAAATAAATTACTTCAAAAAATCTCAAAACATGTAGTACATTCTCAAGAAATAATTAAAGTTACGATAAGATCAGTTCAACATTACATATAAAAAATAATAAAATCAATTAAACAATGTATAGACTTACTCGTAACTTTAATTATTTCTTGAGAATGAACTACATGTTTTGAGATTTTTTGAAGTAATTTATTTAAATATATTGAATATTTCAAATAAATTAGTTTTTGAGAAGTTCTTGAAATTATGTTTTATATTTTTGAGAAAGGGTTATTTTTCATTCATATGGGATCGGAAAACAGTGCATTGTAACAAACAGGGCTTCGTAAGTTTGTCTGAAGAGTTCATTACGCATGCCTGGAACGAAACAAAAAATGTTTGCTTATTTATATTTTAATTTTAATTGACAGTTTATATTCGTTGGTTTTTCTTAATTCCGTTTGATATTGTATGATGAATTTTGACGTCTATTAAATATGAGCAGTGCTTATAAAGACATTAATTTAATTCTTAAAGTTTCTTCAAAGAATTCTCTGAAATTAAAATTGTAGAAGACAACAGATTAAATCCGTTTTGATTTTCAAACATTAAAACCTGTTTTCGAACGAAAATTCTAAGATGTCTGATTCGGCAGCTATGGAAGGAGAACGCACTATTGCAGGACCCTGTATTACATAAATCCGAGTATGTTCTTTTTTGTTTAGATTTTTTTTAGCTTCTTACATCTAATGGCTTATTCGATAGACTTGAAATTTAGTATCCTGATAGCTGTCAAAGAAGGCAAATATTAGGTAATTATTTTAAAGCCATTAGAATGTCATGGATTGTTATGAGAGGAATTGAATATGCAAATTAACGAAGATACCGAAATAAAATTTTCTTTGAACTGTGGAAATTATTCAGAATATAGGTACTCAATAAGGAAAGAATCTAACTTAAGTTAAATGATACACATATATGTAGGCGTTTTTTATATCAATATCTGGAGGTTATAGATTGATAAATCAGCCTATCATTTCCTTGGTGTAAAATAAACATAAACTGTACTATATAGAGTTTATTTACAAAATTGAAATTACACTGGAACATCTTAACAACACTTACAACACCTAATGCAAAAACAGTTACTGAATTCCTGAACTATTTCGTCTTCAACTCGTTCTCTAAACTTTGTTTATACATTATTAGAAAACTTTTACATACTATATACATCAGGGTGGGAAATATAACAATGGGGGTGAATCTCAAGACATCCCATCGAAGATATGTCCTTCCAGGAAACTTGTTGTTTTTGGTTTAGCAATTAATCTCTTCTTTTTATGGCAACTTAACTTTCTAGGGTAATATGTCTCATTTCGAAATAACTTGAAGCGGCATGTTCGCCCTCATTCTATACTCTATTATTGATAACGAATATTAGTTGCTATTTGTTTAATTAAATTTAATTCCAAATTAAAATTATTTGGATATAAAGAAATTGTTAATAATCAACGTGTCAGGCTATGATAAGCTGATAATTTATGTTGTTTTGTATGAAAAAATCTAATTTTTCAAACAAATTTTCTCAGTAATTACTGGGAAATCATCTTCAGCAGTGTTTAACATTTGAATGAAAGTTGTAACTGAATTCTTGACAATTTGTAAATTGAATCAATAACCGTTATTAGGTGCTATTTGTTTAATTAAATTTAATTCCAAATTAAAATTATTTGGATATAAAGAAATTGTTAATAATCAACGTGTCAGGCTATGATGAGCTGATAATTTATGTTGTTTTGTATGAAAAAATCTAATTTTTCAAACAAATGTTCTCAGTAATTACTGGGAAATCATCTTCAGCAGTTTTTAACATTCGAATGAAAGTTGTAACTGAATTCTTGACAATTTCTAAATTGAATTTTTGTATTTTATAAGTTTTGATATGAACATTTCTTATTACCTGAAATACATTACATAATTCGACATATTTAAGACCCCTTTTCAATTGATTCGTGTTCTGATTAAAGATTGTTCTTAATTAGATACGAGATTATATTATAGAATACTCTTATTTTCTAGTTTTAAAATAGCTGCATTTTTCAATATCCTTAGATTTCGAGCCCGTGTGTACTTCATAGGAAAGTCAAGATTTCCATACAGAATGTTGATGTTTTCTCCTTGGTTTACAACAAATATTTTGATTCTTAGGTTATCTCTTTATTCTTGCTCTTGATTGTTGTTCCAGTAAATGCCATTATCATTATTTCGATTTCTTCTGTAAAAATCCAGAGTAATGTTTGTGCCGTCTAAGTTCTTGAAGGAATATCATGTTAAGAGGTCAATAATAATTGAATTTTAATCAAAGAAAACATATTCTTAACTTGAGAATCACGATAGAAAACTTCAAAATGAAGTTGATTTTGATATTGTTTTGTTGGAGTAAGTTATATTTTTTATTATTTGCCATGCACTATATTATATTTTTATTGGGGGAGATTTCAATTGTAGAAAATAGTACTTTCCTCATTGAAAACACTTGTAATATAAAATATTTTCTGAGATGATTCTGTCTAAATGGTACTTAAAGTTACTGAAGTTGAAATAGTGTTAGAAAATTCTCATAAACCCCTTTTACTTTCAAATGTATTCTACTTCCAGATTTAATTCTTGTTATTCAATTTTCATAATTTGTCTATTATTCATTTAATTCAGTTGAATACATACATGGTATTTCGGAATTGATGCAAGAAATTGTAGCTCTGAGCAGAAATTAATCGGGATTTTTATATAATAATATTTTTTTACTATCTCCTATATGGAATAATAAGGAAGAGTGAATTTTTTTAGAAGTTACCCAACGCTTATTGAGTGTCACTTTTCGACAGTTTCTTTAATTTTGAAAATTCATTACAAGGATGTGAAAAAACTCAACCTCTACGATTTTATAGGATATTCTTAAAACGCTTGTATGTTCAAGTCCTGTGCAAAAAATGGAATAATATAAGAGATCACATCATCACATCCTGTGAGGTTATTAGGAATACAATACACATAGTCTATTTAAACTAATGAGAAATTATGTTATAAAAAGAGTAAACACGTGTGTTATTTCTCAGGAGACCAATTTTCAAAATTCTTTACAATTTTTACCATTTGTGTTTTGTTGGAATTTTAGTTTGTTCTTATTGTTGATATGACTACATTTGAGAGCAGTCAAATCATAATGTCTTTTTGAATTTATGTGAAAAGGGTCTTAGGAATATTTTTCTTTCAATTATACCAACAATTTCAGAAGAAAAAGTTAAGGCACAAACTAGTTGCTTGATTTCTTTTCAAATTAGCTTTTTAGGAAAATGCTGAAGCTTCAAAAAATTCTGAGCTTGAACTGAGAAGTGACAAGCGAAAAAAGTGATTATCAGAAGGATAATGCAATATCTTGTATCTAAAGGTCACAAGTGACAAGGGTTGATTATTATCGAAGTAATAATGCAATATCTTGGACCGAAATGTCACAAGCGACAAGGTTGACTATCAGAATGATAATGCAGTATCTCGAGCCGAAAGGTCATGAGCGACAAAGTTGATTATTACCGGAGTACAATAGCTTGGACCGACAGTCCACAACCAACTAGATTGACTATCACAGGGATAATGAATTATGTGGGCCTAAGACTCAAACGATAAAGACTGAGTATTACCGAAGTAATAATGCAATATCTTGAATTGAAAGGCCACAAGGAACAATGTTGACTATTACAGGGATAATAAATAATTTAGGTCATAGCCACAAACGACAAACGTTGATTATTAACGAAGTTATAATGCAATAGCTTGAACCGAAAGGCCTCAAACGACAAGAGTTGATTTTTATAGAAGTAAAATTATAATATCTTAAACCGAAAGACCACAAGGAGCAAAAGTGACTATCAGAATGATAATACAATATCTTGAGCGAAAGGTCACAAGCGATAAAGTTTACTATCACAAAAATAATGATTTTTCAGTATATCCAAACACTAAATGTTAGAAGTGTCTCGATGCATCCCTTCTAACAAAAAGAGTGGAAATTAAGAAAATTGATTGTATTATAAGTCTATTTGTGGGTGGGCTAAATGAGTGAAATAAACTTTCCCATTGGTTATGGAAAATATTATGAGAGTAGATGAAAATAGAATTAAACAGTTTATAATTCCCAATGTTGTGTCGTTGAATATAACTAATTAATAGGCACTAAATATTATATCAGAAGCTTAAATTCCATGTTTTCTAAGGGCTATATACCCATGTGAAAATGGATAAGCCAAGTGTCCAGATGCAATAAAAACTTCAAAATTCGAATGACACAGCTCAAAAACTTCTAGATTGAAAATATCACCATGCAAAGACTCAAGTACCACACCAGCGATGAACAAATAGTGGATCATGTTCTAACGTGAAATCTAACAGTAATTATTACCATAAGAATTATACAGACCAACACATAATTTGGTACGGGGTACATGGAGAAGATTTTATATAAACTTGAGGACCTGAATTTGGATTTTGTATTAGTTTTGTCCAAGAGCTCGAATATCAAAGATATGACATTTTGATGAAATATACGTTACATTATTATTAGGTGAATGACAATACCAAAGTTGTAACTTTTAATATTATATTGTACAAATATGAATGTGGGAATGGGATTTATCGTATAGAAAAATCTAATTTCTATTTGTTTATAGGCCAATTGAAATCGAATGGTGCATTAACTAGAGGGAAGTTTGAATGAAATTTAGTGGCTATAAATCTTGAGGGTCTATTAACATTCGAATATCGCTTAGTTCCACATGTTTCGGACAGATGTTGAATGTCTTATTCCATTGCGTTTTGACTTCTTTTGGGTTCACTGTTGGAAGAGGCTTTTAATAAGAAATTGTGATTGTTACGTTTTCAGTTAATTTACAGGTAGTGTACATTACTGTAGATGATGACTCCTATCACTACGCCTCCATCTGACTGCCGTGTCTACTTATAAGATACGCCGAGGTTTCTGGAACACTCTCGAACTTCCAGCAATATCCGGAGTTTCTCGATCGTCGAGGAAACAAGCATCGACGTTAAACTATTATATTTATGATAGAAGCTAATTGATCCAATCAAAAATCTTCAAGTGTTTTCTACGTATTCAAACATTTGAAAGTAGATTCTTATTGGCCGTTAATTACGCTAAGTCTATTGCTTGTCGAATTCAACATTAAAGGAAGCGCTATCTACCCTAAAGTAGAATTGGCAAGAAGGAGCATTTGAAATTCTTACGTATTACTAAGACTTTCAATGGCTTTTTCTGGAGAATGTGCTATATATTAAAAAAAGGGAAATAAAAAACAACTATGTGGAGCATTTTGGGAATGGAATTTGTTATTTATGAATATCCAATCGAAACAAGCTTTCTCGGATGATGTTTGTTCGATGATGCTTTATTAGTTAACTGCCGCACATGTCTTCATAATTCTATTTTTCTATAAATAGAAACAGTGTTTCTAAGACATTTATATTACCCTTTTCTTATATTTATTTTATCCTGATCTCCTAGATCTTCTGTGAAGATCTCTCAGAAGCTTTTTCAGTTTGTGCAAGTTCAGTGTTTCAAAGACATTTTATTTAATTTAATTTTGAAAAGTTTTCAAGAGATTTCTCAGATTAAATTTGTAGAGGTTTCGCAGAATTGATCCAATTAATATCTAAAAATGTAATTCAGTTGGTGTGTTGTTTGGTAGCAATAACTGTTTGTACCTTTTCTGTGATAAATAAATGAGTTGAATATCTAAAAAGGTACAGCTGACAGAGAAGAGCTCACTTTAGATTAAGCTCCTCAAATATAGCTTAAATTAAAAAAATTTTGCGCACCTATGTAACAATAATTTGAATATTCTTTGTATTCAGATGTTCCAATCTTTTTATATTTCAGCAGCCATCTGCGGGCAATCATTTGCTGAACTGGAAAAGGAAATTATAGAAGAAAAAGTGGGGTTGTTTAAAGTGCTGATTTTGGAAACTCTAATAGATCTAAAGGGAGGTGGATGCAACGGATATTTATTGCACGTAAGATCATGAATAAGTCATTAGTTTGATTGTCGTTTACTCTCATGTAACTTCTCCTGAAAACTCAAAATAGGGACATCAATAAATTGGGAAATTCCTTCATGGTAACCCAAATACAAAATTCAGCTACAGAAAATCTCTATTTTTTGGTAAAGCGTTAATTCTCTCGGTATATTTAAAAAATTGTTGAATACATTTCCAATCACAAATACCTTAAACACATAAGTGGAGAAAGTGCCGGTAATTGATTATTCGAAAAGTCTGGTCGAAATTCTTGTTATCGCTAAGTTTGCACAATTTCCTGTATACTCGTGCGGAGTTTGAACGTCATTTAGTTTGTTTATAGTGCTCCATTTTGTCAGCTCACCTCAAATGTGTTTTTTCCAGTGGATGAAAATATCGAACAAAGAATCCGTCTTAAGTTATGCATTACAAATGAAATTGCAGAAGCATTGAAAATGTTCCTTAAGGCTTACGGTAGATCGACTTTTTGATGAACTGGTGCGTGTGAAAGGCACAGTGCATTCAAAAGTTATTGACATATGATGGAATATTTGCCTCTTTCTGGCTGGCCATCAATGTTTTCAATTTAATTCATCAATGGACTAACCAGAAAAAACACTTTTTTCTGAAATTTAACTTTGTTCATCAATATTCATAGCATCCATAGCAATACAATCATTTGAACATGTTTCTAAACTTTCGATACCTTTATTATAGAACTTTTTGTTGTTAACCTCAAAGTAGCATCAGTGAAACCAGGTTTTTTTCTTGGAGCATCTTTTTGAAACCTGTGAACAGGTTCAAGTCCGATTGGGTCGGACCTGGTGAATATAAGGGGTGTGGAAGTGATTTGAATCATAAATCTTTCACCAACGTTTTCATCGACTTGTCGGTTAGGTTACTGGCATGTAAGCATAACTCTTTCACCAAGTGACTACTCAGCATTCTCCATAATCTGCCCAGGAAGCAGAAAGTGTGATAAGGGTTACCACTCCAAAGAGTTGAACCCACCAAGCATCCAGTTACGGCTTCATTCCGAGAATCTACATCGTGACTAGTAGCAGCAAAGCACTATACAACATCTACTGGTTCTGCAGTGTTGTTTTGTGACCTCGCCGAAAAGGCTTCTTATCCACCCACCCGAACGCAGTCCCATGAACAAAGATAGTCTCAAGATTTAATGCCTCAATTGATCCTGGTACGAGCACCGTCAATCTGGCCTGTACGTTAAGACTCACGAACCCTTGTGAAGTATTTCAATTGACCCTGGCTTCAAGCATCAACGGTCTATCCGTATCGTCGGCTTCTCTATTCGATGCAACAACAAAACAAAACAAAGAACTGTACGTACAGAAGAAAATATCGCTGCTGTGAGTCATAGTCTTAATGATGATCCAGATTTGTCTATTCGTCGACGTTCACAACAAGTTGGACTCTGTGCATCCAACACATGGAAAATTTTGCGTGAAGATCTTGGTCTACACCCATACGAGATCCAACTAGTTCAAGAACTGAAGCCACTTGACCATAATAAGCGTCGTTTGTTTGCTGATTGGGCCCTAGAACAGCTTGAAGTTGATCCATTTTTTACCGTAAAATTGTGTTTAGTGATGAAGCTCATTTCTGGTTGAACGGCTATGTAAACAAGCAAAATTTCCGTATATGGAGTGAAAACAATCCTCAAGAAGTTCTGCAGGTTCCATTGAATCCTGAAAAATGCACTATGGTGTGATGGTATGGTGTGCTTTACTACTCTGTCAAGAAAGTACCGGGAATTTTCAATTAAAACAATATTTTTACACTTAATCGTCAAAATTTATTGGGTCGCCTTCAGAATAGGCTCCATTTGCTCCAATACATCTATGCCAATGGCACTTCCAATTATCGAAACATTTTTTATAGGCGCTTTCCGGGATGAACTTTAGCTCTCGCGCCTAATTTTGTTTTATGGCTTCAATCGACTCAAAACGGGTGCCACGAAGGGGCAATTTTAGTTTTGGGAAGAGGAAAAAGTCGCAGGGAGCCAAATCCGGCGAATACGGTGGTTGCTGAAGCACGTTTGTTGAGTTTTTGGCGAGAAAGTCAGTCACAATCGTAGCTCGGTGAGAAGGCGCGTTATCGTCATGCAAAATCCATGAGTTGTTCGCCCACAAATTTGGCCGCTTCTTACGGATACGCTCACGCAAACGTTTCATAACGCCTAGGTAATACTCCTTGTTTACTGTCTGACCCTCTGGAACGAATTCGTAGTGCACCACGCCACGGATATCGAAGAAAACAATGAGCATCACCTTCATTTTCGAGCGGCTTTGGCGTGGTTTTTTCGGTTTCGGCTCATTTTTTGCCACCCATTCCGATGATTGCTGGCTTGTTTGCATATCGTACTCGTAGACCTAGGTCTCATCAGCAGGTATAATGCGTTCCATGAATGTAGAATCGGAATTACAGCGATCCAGCATGTCTGAAGCAACCTGTTCGCGATGACGTTTTTGAAGAAAATTCAGGTCTTTCGGTACGAGTCGTGCGGCCACCTTTCTCATGCCCAAAATATCAATCAAAATCGTACGTGCGGACTCGTGGGATATCTTAAGATCATGTGCTATCTCTCTCCAGCTGGTACGACGGTTTTCCAGCACCCTTTCCTTAATTTTATCGACGTTATCTTCGATCGAAGCCGTCGATGGGCGACCACTTCACGACCGTCCTTGAAGGCTCTGTACCACTGATATGCACGAGTTTTCGATAGAGCATTATCACCAAAGGCCTTTTGCAACATTTTCAATGCATCGGCACACGAAAATTCATTCGCAACACAAAACTTTAAACAAATTCTTTGCTCAACGTAATCACCCATAGTAAAAATCGGCACGCACTCTGACATCGACTGACTTAATCAGCTGTTGCAAACACACTAGTTGACAGATCCTGCTCAAGCTTGGCACAGTAATTAAGGATAGTGGTACCAACCTAGGAAAAAAAAAATTTACCTGCCTCATTGCCCCGCCAGATTTAAATCGATAATTCCCGGTACTTTCTTGACAGAATGTACATGGTGGAGGCATCATCGGTCCATATTTTTTTTAAAACGATGCTGGAGCTAATGTTACAGTGAATAGTGCTCGTTACAGATCGATGATCAATAATTATTTTTTTCAAAAGGCAACCGATGAAAATCTTTTTCATTTTTATCTTATTCGTCAAATGTTTGAATTATCGTTGGTTGACCTTTAGTGAAATTAAATGGGTAAAATAATTTCATTTATTCAATTTTCAGTCAAAAACTAATGAAACATTAAATTGTTTGGCCACTACGGGAGTGAATCATTCATTTTGCGATTCGTTCCATAACCATTTCACCAACTGCACAAACATCTTGGTGGAAACTCTTGAATCTTGTGTAGAACCACAAAGACGAGGAATTCCAACTGCTCTTGTCACAACTGTGGTAGATGAAATGGATTTCATCTGCAATACTGATGGAGAGCATCTCTTTGGTAAGGCAAAAATATATTTTCAATAGATTACAGAAGATTTACCGCCTTAATCACTCCTTCCAAGGTAAATGTCTCCAGTCTACCAGATATTATGGAAAAATAATATATTTACCTTCAATATTAATATGGTTTGTCAATCATTTATACGAGTTTATCATGCTAAATAACAACAAAAAAATTGTTCTTAAGTTTAAAATGCTCTTTTCACTAAAATATTCTGTAACTCCTTTTGAAATTCCATTCTGGTGAGTCCTTTAGTTCAAATGGAAATCTATTGAATATTTTAATGCTCCAGTAGCTCGAGATATTCTCCATGTTCTTCTTTTTATGTCATGGAGTGAGGAGTTTATGTCTGATGTTAAATAAGTGGTAAGTTTCATTTCTCAGCATATTGTTTTTATTTGGTTATATATTTGAGACATTCTCTTATGAATAAGGATGGAAAAGTGAGTATAACATGCTTTACAAAAAACAGTCTACACGAATCTCTACTTGCCACTTCATATTTCATATTTCATTTATTGCCCTCAAAACTTACAGGGAATGTCACATAGTATAAATAAATATAAACATTGTAATCTAGCTAAAATACCAACGATAATTTTAAATAACATCACATAATATACAATCGGACAAACAACTGAAAGACTGAAAGATACATGTAGCATTTGGCTAGAACTGACAGGTCAACAATTCGTCCATTGCGTAAGCAGCGTGCTCGATGAGAAGGGACTTCATCTTTTTCTTGAAGGCTACACTATTTAACGAAGTAAGATGTTGGGGAAGCTTATTGTAGATTCTCATCCCATTGAATATATGAGTATTTTGAGTAGTTTGTAGCCTATGCTTTGGTGTTATGTAGTTATTTTTGAATCTGGTGTTATGTTCATGAACTTCTGAGTGTTTTTGGAGACTGTTTTTATTACTGTGTATATACAAAAGACATTCCAATATATAGCAGCTTGGTACGGTCAATATGTTGAATCTTCGGAACAGTGGCCTGCAGCTGGTCAACTGACTTACTTCCGCTAATGCCCGTAGTGCTTTCTTTTGTTTTATTAGCACTTTCTCACTTCATGCGGGAAACGCATTGCTTCCTTTTGTAGGATGAAAACTTTTGTGAATCCGAGGCACTTCTCAACAGGAGTTCACCATATAAAAGCACACTCTGGAATTTTTCAAACTATCCTATTTTAACCCTCTCAGCAGTACCATATCTCTTCAATTTCCTCAGAAGATAGAAGATTTTGGATAATTTTTCACAGAAATAGCCGACATACGCTGCCCAATTCAATTTATTGTCCAAGATAATTCCCAGGAACATTACATCTGCTCGATTCTCTCTGCCTCGAAATATTAACTTTACAGTTTTATCCAAACAGAGTTTGAGGAAATTTATCACAAAATATCCCTCAACTTCCAGATCGAGTTTTATATTTTCAATGAAGTCACCATTGCTCTTTGAATGTATAGTTATAGACGTATAATCACAGTAAAAGCATACGCAACTATAGTATATGATATTCAGATTGTAAGTATAAATCAGAAAAAGTATGGGCACCAATACGGATCCCTGAGGTATTCCATGACATACATCTTTCTCTGTGGAAATAACACCATTCCAGTAAACTACCTGAGTTGTATTTTTTAAATAAGACTCTATTGATTTTAGTACGTTGCCCCTAGAAACATAAGCGTGCAGTTTCTTCAGTAACATTGCATGTGAAACTCAATCGAAAGCTTTGCTTAAGTCGAAATTAAGCATCTTCACAAATTCGACATTATCCATAGCCGTTCCTGTATCCGTGTTGGTTTTTGGTAATTTATTTTTTGTTTTCCATCCAATTTATCATTATGATCTTTATAGTTGTTACAAAAATTTTGGAGAAACATGGGAGAATAGCAATAGGTCTGTAATTATTACATTTATTTTTATCCCCTTTTCCTTTATGAACGGGGATTATTTTAGCATTTCTGAGCTCATTAGATAAATACTATTCACTAAAACATTCATTTTTAATTATAGAGATAACCTCGGCGACTTTCTCACTGAGGGGCTCTAAAATACCAAAAGATATGTTGTGAATATCAAAATCCTGTTTCGACTGAAGTGATTTTATTATTTTCTTAACATCCTCTTTTGTACTGAAGCTCTTAAGTGAATGGAGTTCTTATGAGGGAGCTTCTAGCTCTTGATTCGGAGTGGGCATTTCGTTCCGAACTTGCGCACCTCAACTCATCAGATAGACTTGGTGCGCAAGTCTGCCTATGACACCAGTGACCCTGAGTTCCATGTCAGAACGATCATCGAACGCTTGTACTCTGCTCTACTTGAACTGGACGAGGACGGTGAGCTCGGTATGCAAAAAGCGGTCTTCTACGTGCTACGCCTGAAAGCTACAGCAGAGAAGAGAATAAATCTGGACGAGGACGGGCCACGTCGCCACACACTCCTTTTCCAGCGAGCGTTGATAGCGTCATAGAATTGGGCGTTAGGATCTGGGCAGGAAAAAAATTATCCGTAAGGCGATGTAGCAACTGCCTGGGGGCTCCGCCTAGGGTAAGGGCCCTACGTATCGAGAAAAAAAATTAAAATCGCGCCAATGATTGACAATGAAGAGATCCGGATCCTCTAAGGATCATAAGAGTCACAGAGTCCCTGATAGATTATATAAATTCCACCATTATGTCATTGTATCTACCCGCGTTATTTTCTGTGTCAAAATACTCTGTGGCGCTGTAACTTAACACGTACGTGATTAGTGAGAACAAAGGAGAAGAATGTCCTTATAGCGTCCCCATTGTATTTGAATTTATTCGAGAGAAAGGTTCGTGGAAATAAACCTCCTACCGGAATGTTTTAACTAAATTGCATTGCCTTTGTACATAACTAAAGCGATCCTCACAAGTTTTCTGTTTGTATTGTATACTTTCTCTCGGTGCCTGGTTGCTTTTTGCTGTATTTGTTAATAGTGGTTCTTTATCTGCGTAATACTTGCTAATAGTGATTTTATATTATCTTTTCTTACTAATTGCGGTGCTTGATATGTAACTGATTTGTATGTACTCTTGTGTGATCCCCCGGATACCCATTTCTTTGTTTGTTCTTATTGTAACGTTCATTAACGCACCTAGGTGATGGGGTACTGTATCTATTTTATAATATCCTAGTCAGTTCATGTTACATATTTGTCATATGCATGTGCCCGCTTACCTTGAAAGATTGTATTCCTTGTGAACCAGTGGCGTTCTTTAGGGTAAACCGCAGAGTAGTCCTGGTAGAGGACGACATATCGTATAGAGACAGTAAATAGCTCCAGATATCCAACGTTATTGTGAGAATGTGTGAGTGATTGCTAGATATTTGTTCCGGGTACTGTGATATCTCCAGGGATTAGTTTGCGTGCCCCTTCTGGTAGTGTTCGGTCCGTTCCTCAGTAAGAGTTAAGCCTTCCTGGGCCTTTGTCACCCCGAGGTGGCTAGATATAGTCCATTTTGATAGTAACTTTTCCGGTCGACTCGAATTATGTTAGATCCCCTCTTCAAAGAGATCTCCTGGGCATACCACAGTTACCCTTACCTTACTGTCCGTTAAACTTACCCCCTGTAACTGGAGGTTCAGCACTGGTTACCGGAAGTGCAGTCGAAGGTGCAGGCTGGCTGTATCCCCATTTCCTGCATAACTTTACCCTTTCCGCTGCGTAAGAATGATATCTGATTTGAGCGAATACCGACCTAACAATATGTAGTAATAAGTCATTTAGACCCGGGGCGCTATTGGTTTCACTGGGGCGCTTTGCGAACCACTCCGTAGAGTAGATTTTACCACAGGCTGATGAATGTGTTTCCATTTATTGAGGGTTGTTGCTTTTGAACATTATTAATAAAAATATAATATTCTGGTATTATGGTGTTTCGAATATTTGAACCTCCCGTCACTGTTTCCTTGCTCTCGTTAGGTGTAATTTGGGTTGCCTACACAACGTAAAGTCCTATTCGCCCGCCACTAGACGATCACGATAAAAAGATTAGCGCTCTTTAGATTACTTCGTAAAACCCCAGATCTTAGAGTACTTCGTAACACCCTAGATCTTTTAGAGTACCCTGTAATGTACTGGATAGCTCAACAATATTATTACTTTTTTATATTATATTGTCAGAGCAGATTATTTAACGTAGAAGCGCTTCAAAAATTCTACATTGAGAATGCACAACTACTGGTAATATGTAAAATTCTACTCTATGGACACGTCTCTTTCATAAGGTTGGCAGTATTGCAAGTACTGATTCGCATTATAAAGATAAATGGGGAAATCCCCGATTCATTGTATACGTTACGTCTTATAAACAAAAGTTACAAAACAGTCGTTCTGTAATTGCGTTTTATATACAAATACAATATATACTTTTCTTATTTTGGTTTTTTTTTGTTTAGGTTGATGTCAAAGCTTCGTAGTATAGTAGAAAAAACATGATAATGATTATAATTTCACTGTAGTAAAAAAAATATATTTTAGGAATTAAAAAGGTAAAGGGACCCCGAGAACTTCCTAGAGGTTCGCACAAGATTAATTCGCTCATGCTTACAACCATTAACTCTTCTCAATGCTGGATCTGGACTCTGGAGACCTTGTTTCCAGTAGGAAGGAGGTACTCTAGCGCTTCTTACGCTACTTGGAGCTAGAGGCAGCGGTGGACTGAGCAAGATGAGTAGCGGCTGCACCCTCTACAACAGATTTATAGAGGAAGATTGACCAACACTTGACATCTCTTCCCTATTCAAAAATGTTGGGGGCTGATGCCACCTTCATAGGGGTGGTTTTTTCGGAACAATGAAAATGGAAATTCGTTCCCCTCAAAACAGAAGTTGACCTTAAGCTATCCTGTGTTATACGGAGTACTCTGAAGAGCGCTACACCTTTTTATCGTGATCGTCTAGTGGCGGGAGAATAGGACGTTACGTTGTATAGACAACCCAAATTACACCTAACGAGAGCAAGGAAACAGTGACGGGAGGTTCAAATATAAAAAAACACAGTAATGCCAGAATAATATATTTCTATTAGTAATTAGTGGTTAAATCTACTCTACGCAGTGGTTCGCAAAGCTCCACAGTGAACCTCATGGCGCCCCGGGTCTAAATGACTTACTTGTACATATCGTTAGGTCGGTAACTCGCTCAAAACGGATATTCTTATGCAAGCGGAAGGGGTTAGAAGGGACAGGATATAGCCAGCATGCGCACCTACAACTGCACTTCCGGTAACCAGTGCAGAACCTAACCGTTACAAGTCGTAAGTTTAAATAGACAGTAAGATAAGGGCAACTGTGGTATGCCCAGGAAATCTCCGTGAAGAGGGGATCTAACATAATTCGAGTCGACCGGAAAACTTACTATCAAATAAACTCCTCGGGGTGGCCAAGGCCCAGGAAGGCTCAGATATCACTGAAGAACGAACCGAACACTACCTGAAGGGTCAAACATTTTCACAATAGCGTTGGATATCGGGAGCTATTTACTGTCTCTATACGATATGTCATCCTCTACCAGGACTACTCAGCGATTTACCCTAAAGAACGCCACTGGTTCACAAGGAATATCTCTTAAAGTAAGCGGGCACGTGCATATGGCAAATATGTAACACGAACTGACTAGGACATTATAAAATAGATACAGTACCCCATCACCTCATCGTGATAATGAACTTTACAATAAGAATAAACAAAGAAATAGGTAACCGGGGGATCACACAAGAGTACATGCAAATCAGTTACATATCAAGCACTGCAATTATAATAATAAAAATCCCTATTAGCAATTATAACGCGGATAAGAAACCACTATTTACAAATACAGCAAACAGCAACCAGGCACCGAGAGAAAGTATACAATACTTATATATAACATAGATAACTTGTGAGGGTCATGCCGCTTTAGATATTCCGGTCAGATTAAATAACACTAAAGCAAAAATACAAGAATGAAAAGCGATGAATGGAAGTACAATGAACGAGCATGCATTCACTAATTTCACATTAACACTAAGGTGGTATTCAAAAATGTAAAGCATGCAATCAGAAGCATTTAAAAGTTTACTTATTGAGAGTTACCAAGGGGGACTGTTATAAGTACTATTATCTCCAGTATGTTTCTAAGTCGTTCAGGAAGTTTATTTCCAAGAACCTTCCTCTCGGCAGCAATGGGAATGCTATAAGGGCATTGTTCTCTTTTTGTTATTGTCACCGATCGCCTACGTGGCAAGTTACATTGCGACAGGGTATTTGACACATAAATAACGCGGGTAAATACAATGATGTAATGGTAGAATTTATATAATCTATGAGAGATTCTGTGACTCGTATGATCCTTTAAAGGATACAGACCTCTTCAACCTGTTTTTATAAAATCTTTGAAAATTCTTCGTTACTCAGTTCTGAGGAGGGTCAAATTTTCGTTGGGACATCCTGTTTAGTCATCTAGCACATCTAGTACCCTAAGTGATTCTAGATGATTTTACATGTACTTATATATGATTTTGAAATTTTATTTCCTTACATCCTTTTCTCAAGGACTCCCGGTATATTATTTGAAAAATCTCTAAATATTAACCAAATATCATTCTCAGAGTTTTTCCTGGTTTTTAGTTTCTATCCGTAATTCCACCCTTGATTCCATTTTACTTTTACAGAACTTCTGAATCCGTGCGTTATAAAAACGTTTTCGAACGATCCAATTGGAGCTGGAATATGTGTAGAGAATTTTATGAGAGAAATAAAAATCATTCACACAAGACCTCAAACAATGCTTCCAAATATTTGTAGGTAAGTCGAAAATGAGTAATTTGCAACAAGATATGTTTTATGCACGATATACACATGCTTAAAAATCAAGCGATTTTTTTAATATTCCGAAATTAACAGTTTTAATCTCAGAGTTAAGCAGTTTTTCACATTAAGGTGGGCTATCTAGAGTTTACATTTTGAAGTTGTTGTTATTTCAATTTCGAGCCTGCCAACACTTCTGTTATTCGTGTTTGACAGAAAGTTAGTTTAATATTTCACATCAACGAAATGGGTCGATTTACGCTTGAACAAAACTGGGAACTAGAAAAAACTTATTTCCAAATTGGTGAATCTTCTGTCCAAACTGTTAGAAATGCCTTCACGACAATTTGTGAGTTCGTGAGTCCGGATGACGTAGAACGAATTTAGCATGCACAGCTACATGATTTGTGGTTGAATTTCGCTTAATAGCAGAAATCGTTTTGATAGGTCATTTTAGCGGCGTAAGAACACAGTAATGAAGCCTTACCAGAATACAACGAACTCCTAGCTCACATAAGCTATATAAAGCTTCTGAGGTGTTTTCACAGAACAACCAGGAGAATATCGTATTTCTAGTTTTTGAGCAGCTGTGTATTTGCTATAAAAGTGAATTGTTAAAGTAAAATTTGTTAAATTAGAGATCATCGAACACAATGTAATTGAAATCTTTTCTTAGGTATTACTTTAGACTCGCAAATAAACTTTAATGAACATATTTCAATAGAAATATTGAAATCTTTCTCTTTCCCTTTTTCAACAAAAATTTCTTTTTCAGAGCCATGTCTAATGCAAGAAACTGCATAAAAGTTCCCTTTGAATCGAATTGTCCTAACAGTATCACCCGCAATACATTGGAAGAATTATACAATAGAAATGTCAAGGTGTGTGGAACGATTCAGAAAGCCTAGGAAAAAGACTAATAGAATAATAATGAATAGTTTTATTTTCAAGCTTTAGTTAACATATTGTATGTTGAAAAATATAAAAATAATTATATTATACATACACATATAATATTCTGGGTTTATTATAAGGCACTATTATCACATATGCAAAAATATTCATACAAAATGAAGAGCAATAAATATGGATAACGCTACAAATAACTGAATTAAACAATATAATATTGCATTAAGCATTAACATTTCCACTATATCAAGTAATTTCTCCCATTTATCTAGGAAGCTTTGAAAGGTTACATTGCAGAGTTAGCATAGTTTTTCATTCAATAGAGAATATTTTGGAAAGCATTAAATAATAAATTTATTAGAATTTGTAAAAAATTAATATACAAAAATCATCAATACCAGAATGGCAGTATTACAAGGTGTCCTTTCTTAAGTTTCTATATTTGAAGATATTGTAATATCCTTACATACACATCAAATTGAAGAGGAATATGTGGTGCTAAGAAAAAATATAGAATATGTCAATTAGTTCATTTAGGCAATAAAGAATATGATAAAATCAAGAAAGCATTAAAATTTGCCTAAATAACCTGAAGATGATAAAATACCATAAAACTCATATAGATCAATATTGCATCGACTTACAATTACATTTCAATCAAAAACAAATTTAGAAACTTAAAACTAGGTCAACCCCTATTAAACTGGTACAATAAGACTTGTTCAACGAATTCTTGAAACTTTCTTTGCTTTGTCAACACATGGTGGAGGAATTGGAGGCTTGTTGGTTGAATATCTATTGAACAATATTCTATATTGCTCACTTTTCAAAAATTCGCCCAGATGGCTTAATCCTAGTTCAAGCTGTTTCTTTATAGGATTAACCCATTCATTTCCCTCAAACTTAAATACTGATTTATTTGAAGTCATATCCAAATTTCCAACTTCTGGAGGCAATATTGTTAAGCGATTACCTTGAATGTGAAGCTCTCTCAAGCGAGTCAATTCACCAATTTCTCTGGGAAGCTCAATTAGGTCATTCTCTCTCAAAACCAATATCTGTAGTTGCTTTAAATTTTTTATGTCGCTCGATAAATATTCAAAATCATTATCTGCTAGATACAGAGCACGGAGTGTAGCCATCATGAAGAAATTACCAGGCAATGTTTTTTCACTTAAATTATTATATGACAAATCAAGTACTTCAAGAACTGGAAAAGCACCAAATCCTCTTGGTAAATTATATAAACGATTCATTGAGAGGTTCAAAATTCTTAATTTTGGCATCGAGGATAATGATAATGGTAACTCCTCAATAAGATTATTTGATAGTGTCAAAATTTCTAAATTCGTTAAGTTTGCGAGACCAGGAGGTACTATAGCAATTTTATTATGGCTCAACGTCAATCTTGTTATATGGCTCATATCTAATATACCAGGTAATTCTTCGAATAAGCTTATATTTTTGTCTACTAGATCTATCTCCAAAATATTGGACTCCACTGCTTCTTCCAGAACCTTCTTTGCCTTAGCCATTTCTTCTGATTATTGTAATGCACAATTGATGATTATCCCTTTATGTAAACAGCAGGATAAGAATATGGACCTATCATTGAGCTATTTCTAATAATTTGTTGTACACAAAAATCCTTATATGGTTAGACAATTAACCTACAGATTACTAAAACTTGTTTATCTATGGTTCAAGTCTTGTTCTTGCCGATGGGTGTGTATGATGTATAGTTGCCAACCGAACGGTAATTACCGTATTTGTACGGTAAATTGAGTCTTAATATAGATAAAAGAATTATTATTCTTATTTATCTACAATACGGTATACGGTCCGAATAGGCTACCGTACGCCGAAATACGGTAATTTCACATATTCTTATGTTTTCCAAAATTCAACATTCTTTAACTTTAGCTTATCTGTATCGTTTATTGATAAGTAGATTCCTGCCAAGAATCTTGAATTAAAGGGAATTCCACGAACATAAATTTTGATTTAAATTTGCAATTTTTGGCAAAATATAATTAAGAAAAAGATAACTCAACGGAAGGATCGTTCAATTAATGATGAATTGGCTCTACTGATTTCTTTAGGTCACTTTATTTTTTAGGTAATTTTTTCATAATTTTTTTAAGTCACTATTTTAAATTATTTTAAGGTCACTTTTTAGAAAGGACAGGATACAGCCAGCATGCACCTACAACTGCACTTCTGGTAACCAGTGCAGAACCTAACCGTTACAAGGTGTAAGTTTAAATGGACAGTAAGGTAAGGGTAACTATGGCATGCCCAGGAGATCTTGAAGAAGGGATCTAACATAATTCGAGTCGACTGGAAAAGTTACTATCAAATGGACTCCTCAGGGAAGCTTCACAAACACAATGGCTATAGTGATAGTTAGCTAGTGAGCAAACTCTAAATATTTAAATGAATATCTTCTATCAGTAGAGCAAATCCATCATTCATTGAACAATCCTTTCGTTGAGTTATATTATCTTTTCCTTAATTATATTTTCCCAAAAATTGCAAATTTAAATAAAAATTTTCAGTCAGGTAAGGTAGTATTGCCTTATTTGCATAAAATGATGTAGGATGCTTATAGAAGTTTTCTGTTATGCTATATGGAAAGACAATACGTAAAAAAAACTGCAATATCTGAAATAGATCCATCAAATAAAACTTGGTTCCTACCAAAGAAAAATGTTTATGTTAGCATAGAGGTAATGAATGAAATTTCGAAGCCAATTATTTCAGGAATGCCCGAGTTATTAGAAATGTTTTTTGGAAGATGCCAGCTTTTCTACTCATGTCTCTGTGTGGAAATTAGAAAATGGTATGGTTGCTGCCAGATTACCATTTTTTTAAAAAAGATGTCATCGAGGATATTGACATTCTGGGGAAAATGCAGAAATATGATAATGAACAAGTTGTTTTTGAATTTCAAAATTTATCAAAGTTCGTACTGAATTTACTATCTATTCCACACTCAAATGCTGAATGTAAAAGAGTGTTCAGTAAAATAAACTTAGTAAAAACGAAATCAAGAAATAAGTTGATTACAAAAACCATAAACGGTTGTCTATTAACTTCGCAGTGTGTGAAAAAAAAGGAAATTGCCTTAATTTTACACCTACCCAGAATATGTACGTAAGAATGAATAAAGTGGACATGTATTCTTCCATTTCCAGTATCGATGTTGATGGAGATGAGTTTGTTATTGAAATTTAGATTATTTCTTTTTTGTACAATAAATATAATCATTATACATATATATTGTTTACTCAATATCCTGATATTGAGAGTAATTTGAAATAAGGTTATTCTGATTTTCACAAATTTTTATTGTTAAACTCACAACAATTGTTTCGCTATCAAAGTAGCATCATCAGGCAAGATCACATTTTGAATAACTAAGCTTGTTTCCGAAATCCGTGGCTATTTATATTACAGTAAGTACAATAAATTTTTATTGAGCACTAAAACCCAAAAAAGGGTCCCTGCAAATTCCAGCTTATCTGAATATATTTAACAGAGGTGAGCTATTTAAATCTATTTGTTCATTAAGTAATATTCCAATTTTATTATGTTTATTTATCTCTAGGGATTCTAACAGATTTAAGGCATAACTTTTGCTTTCTATATGTAGAATTTCAAAGTTATGGTTGAAAGTATGTCCTGTTTCTAACAAATGGTTGGAATATGTAGAATTGCTTTTATTATTGAGGAAACTCTTCAAATGTTCACACAACTTATAAACCCCAGATTTATCATCTTTATGTGTGTAGTCTACATGATTTTTGATAAATTTACTCAAGTTTGAATTAGTTTTAAATGAAGTTCTCAAATTATATTTATTTTTGAGGTATGTAGCAATTTTCTCAGAAATACCTTTAGTGTATTTTAAGGAAATGTATTTAAAATTTTCTTTTATATTAGGAAACACCATATTTAAAGCTATTTTATTATTTTTATTCATCAATAATTTGTCTATCAACTTTGGATTATAGTCATTATTAATAGCTATTTGTTTAATTATGTTAAGTTCTAAAATATAATTTTCTCGATTCATGGGAATATTAACTAATCTATGGATCATACAATTAAATGCTGATAATTTTTGATTTAGAGGATGATTTGATTTATTGTGTATAATAGAATCCGTATAGGTTGGTTCGTGAAATATTGAAAAATCATGTGAATTATTTATTCGAGTAACAGTTAAATCAAGAAAATTAATAGAATTATTAAGTTCGGTTTCCATAGTGAATTTAATTGAAGGATGTATTTCATTGATGAATAAAAAGAATTTTTTCAAAAGTCTGTCTGTACCTGTGAAGCAACAGATTAGTTAATATTCCCATGAATCGAGAAAATTATATTTCAGAACTTAACATAATTAAACAAATAGCTATTAATAATGACTATGATCCAAAGTTGATAGACAAATTATTGATGAATAAAAATAATAAAATAGCTTTAAATATGGTGTTTCCTAATATAAAAGAAAATTTTAAATACATTTCCTTAAAATACACTAAAGGTATTTCTGAGAAAATTGCTACATACCTCAAAAATAAATATAATTTGAGAACTTCATTTAAAACTAATTCAAACTTGAGTAAATTTATCAAAAATCATGTAGACTACACACATAAAGATGATAAATCTGGGGTTTATAAGTTGTGTGAACATTTGAAGAGTTTCCTCAATAATAAAAGCAATTCTACATATTCCAACCATTTGTTAGAAACAGGACATACTTTCAACCATAACTTTGAAATTCTACATATAGAAAGCAAAAGTTATGCCTTAAATCTGTTAGAATCCCTAGAGATAAATAAACATAATAAAATTGGAATATTACTTAACGAACAAATAGATTTAAATAGCTCACCTCTGTTAAATATATTCAGATAAGCTGGAACTTGCAGGGACCCTTTTTTGGGTTTTAGTGCTCAATAAAAATTTATTGTACTTACTGTAATATAAATAGCCACGGATTTCGGAAACAAGCTTAGTTATTCAAAATGTGATCTTGCCTGATGATGCTACTGTGATAGCGAAATAATTGTTGTGAGTTTAACAATAAAAATTTGTGAAAATCAGAATAACCTTATTCCAAATTATTTAATATGGATTTTCACCAAATAAGGACTGATACAATTCAATACTGATATTGAGAGGTTAGAAAAATTTGTATAAGTTTGTAGGTTAGGTTTGACCACAGAATAGTGAGGATAATAATAAGAAATGGAAAATACTACAGGAAGATTAATGTTATAAAATACACCAATAGCAAAAACACAGATTATCACCCGAGCTCAAGTCCTGATCTTATCTATGGGCGTGTTGGGATGTCCAATAAACGAAAACAATTCTAATTAAACAAAATAATATAGATTAATGACAATTGTTTGCTAACACTATGGCTTCTTCAAGTTTACATTTTGAACTCATACATATTTTCTTCTTCTTCTCCTCCATATACATTAAAACAGTTAATACAATTGGTACTGATAAACGAGAATGTCTTGTTTATCTATGCTGTCTAGAGTCTAGATAGTCTTCGTTGTTGAGGGCATATAAAGGAAAAACAATAAATAGTAATCTATATTATTACAGGTGATGTGAATTTGACAAAATGTCAGGCAGTATAAATAATGCTTAGTTTATGTTTGACGTGACTCCAATATTTTCCTCAATTGAATAGTATTTCATGTCTTTGGCTTAATTTCTAATCATAGTTTCAAAGTGTATTAAATAAAGTAATGAAATGAGTGCTGGAATACCTTGTCGAACGTATCAGCCATTGAAATTTAACAAGACTGTACAGGATTTCTTCCGACATCGTGAATTGGGACTAAGAAAACCTAATGGCTTTGATGATTTTCTTGCAGCAAAATTTTACACTAATTTTGACAAATTTGAGGTAGTCGATAAGCCAGCAATTAGAAAATATGGGGGCGTTTTCAATTTAGAATTTAGTCCGGATGGGTCAGTAAAACATTGAAATTTTTTTTTCAGATAGCTATAATGCAGAATTTTATTTCAGAAAACTTTTGGTTGCTGTGTGTGAGGAAAAAAGCATATTGCTTCATGATGCTGCCACTCAGAAATGTTTCAAAGTAATATCCGATGCTCACTCTAGCTGTGTTAACTGTGTCCGGTAAATAATATACCTTATTCTGACCATTAAATTGCCTAATATTGATGCTAAATGACAGCATATAATTTTTACTTACTGTCAGTTTTATAATAATTTTTTTTCAGGTTCTTGGACTTGCATTCTTTTGCTACTTGTTCTGACGATAAAACTATCAAACTATGGGACCTGCGGAATTTATCTAAAGAAACTAGATCATTGTACGGACATTCGAATTGGGTATGTACTTTCAATTTAAATTTTTATTGCCACTTTAAGTATTAAATATATTAAAGTTTTATTCTTGTAAAGTTCAGTAGATTTAATATTTACTTTTGATAATATACTGAAATATTATCTGGCAATAGTTCAATAGAAATAGGAATTGATTTTCATTATCAAAATATTCAAGAGTTATCAAAGAGATAAACATATCTGTATTTAATGGGGGAAAATGAGAAATAATAATAAATTCATGGTCATCAAGAATATGTTCATTTATATTGCTTACATTTTTAATTTTTATATATATTTTTTTCAAGAGTTCTTAAATTTGAATGGTGTTTTTCAAGTACTCAAATATATTATGTGGACAAATTTCACTTAGTTCCTTTATTTTTGACGAGTTCTTGAAAACTTCTGGGTAAAAATAATTTCCATTTGTACTTATACTATGAGTATAAATTTCAATACAAATCTATAGTTCTTCACTGAATAGAAATGTGGGAGTCTAATTGATCTTGATCTCAGTTTTCCGGTAACTGAATTGGAGATTTTAAAGACACTTTTAAATATAGTATAGTTGACCCCTAGTTTATGAATAAGAAAATTTTCGTAATTCCTCTGTTTACGTCAAAATGAATGAAATTTTTGTCCTTTAAGGTTAAAAACATTGAGTACTCAAAATCGGAAAACCTATTAGTGACCTCTGCCTTCGATGGAAGTATTTATACCTGGGATATTAAAGGAGATCAGGAAACACACACTCTACACAATGCAGCTTTCCTCATGAATGGCATGATGAGAACAAAATTGTCTCCAGACGGTGAAAAAATGGTAATTTCGACAACTAGTGGATATATGATAATTATCCACAATCTTAAATTATCTACACTGTCTAATGACCTTGGGAGTTTCAAAGTAAGTTTTAATAGAAGCTATACACAGTCCATGCTCATTTTATTAGGTTGACTTAAGAAATATTAGATTTATGGGTTTCAAAGGTACTAAAGGGTCTTTCAATGGGAACGGCCCATTTTTAAATTGACATTACTCACACATGGTAGCTATTGTTTATTTGCGACATTGACAGTTGTATTTGTCAGTGTCTACCATTTAATCATGGAGAGGTACACACTCCAACAACATTTACAAATAATCCAAATTTATTATGAAACATTGCGATCTGTTACTCTAACTTTACGTGCTTTAACTCCAATTTTTGATCATTTAATCGCCCGGATAAAAGAACAGTTGAACGTTTAGTGCAGAAGTTTGAAACAAACTTTACACTTCATGATGTTACAGTACCAGTGAGACAAAGAATTGCAAGAAGTGAAGGAATATTGCTGCCGTAGGTCAAAGTGTTTGTGAAGACCAAAATTTATCGATTTCTCGAAATTCACAAGAACTGGGCATCTCCCAGACGTCTTTGTGGCAAATTTAACGAAAAGACCTTGCTTTACATCCATACATAATTGTTTTAGCCCAAGAACTCAAACCAACAGATCATTTGAAGCGTCGTGTATTCGGTGATCCGATTATTTCACGAAATGGACTGATAAATTATCCGCCTCGTTCCTGCGATTTAACTCCATTGGACTTCTTTCTTTGGGGTTACATTAAGTCATTGATTTACAGCAATCATCCAGCAAATTGAGACGCTTTACAGATCAATATTGAACGAGTAAGTGCTCTCATACGACCTGATTTGGGTGAGAGAGTTATGGAAAATTGGGTTCAGTGACTTCAATCCTGCCAGCGTTTCCGTGGTGGAAATTTAAATGATGTTTGGTTTCATAACTAATGGTATCCATTTTACTCTATAATGAAATAAACATTTCAATAATTTTCTAATAAATAATGCGTTTTATTTACAAAAAAAATGGGGTGCTGTTAATGAAATACCATTATTAATCATGTGTTAGTGGCGTTTAAATAGAGTTATTACTTTTCTACATGTTTATTATAAAAAAATATTTAATATATGTGCAATTATTTGAAAGTATCATTGAATTATTAATATTTAGTCAACCCCCTCTCTCTTTCACTCTTCTTTGTATGCTGTTTATACAGTGTAACGCAATTTCCGTCAATTTATTCTTGTGGTTCCAATGGTATATTATTCTCTCCATCAATTGCACCATGTTTGTAATGTTTTCTTTAACCAATGCCCATTTTAGGCAGTTGGACATTTTTGATTGGGTTCAAGTCAGGAGAATTTCTGGGCCATGGTGAAAGGTATTTTTCCTCCTACAAGAATTTTTTTTCGCCTTTAGCAATATGGCATCTTACATGAAAATTTTACGCCCATTTATGGTATAAATTTGGTCTGCAAAACCCTTTTGTACTAGTTCTGCCTCATGGTTCCCTCTATGATACGAAGCCTTCCCAAAGCCTTGCCATTGATCACCGACCATATCATCATTTATGTGGGATGCTTAACTCTTCTACACAGCCTTCTTGTGGTTGCCTCCAAACAAATTGAGCTCTATTGTCTGTTATTTGGAAAGTTACTTCATCACTAAAGCAAACCTGAGAATGTTCAATAACCATTCTGAAGTATCAAAATATATTTTCAGTCATTTAATATGCCTGCCAGAAAGTGTCAGTTTTGGCTTTCTTTTAGAACCCCATGTCATACAAATTTGTCAATATGTGAGCCACATATACAGTACAGCCTGCCTCCTGAAATTTGTTTTTAATTGTCTTGTATGTCAGAGCCAGATTCCTCAAAATTCTTGTCGTCTAGAAGTTATTGAAGGTTTTTATCACAACGACCCTTTCGAGCAACTTGAACAGGTTTTTGGCTAAAGTGCCAAACTGTCAATTGAGATACCCCACACAGATTTGCAATATGTCTTTGATTGAATGTTGTAGTACCTAAAAGCTCAAGCTTTTTCTTCTAAGGAAATATCTTTATGCCTCCCTGAAAGCAATTATTTGAAGCGTGAAGCTACAATTTTTTTGTAAACAATTACAATAACCTATTATGAGTAACATGAATACCAAACTTGAAAGTAAAAATTTTGTTTTCAAGCAAATTCACTACAAAAACACTGCTTCAGCAGGAAAATTGATCGAATAAAATCCCTTCTCCGACATTTCAACGAAAATTCTGCATTACATACTGAATTGAGGAACCCAAGTAAATAAATTTGGCTATGGATCCATAAACATTACTAGTGTATCCACATTTGCATACCCATAAGCCTTAATATCAAATATTTATCCATCCCCAAATATGCAAAAATAGTGTTCTTTGGAGTGAGTCGAATAAAGTGAGCACAGACTGTAATTAAAATATTCGTCTATTTAAAAGTTATATTAAAAAATACATAAATAATCACAATACTAGAAATAAGACTACATTAACATAATCACTAACCTTTAAAAGATAGCTGTAGAAATTTCCTGACAGTCAGGTGTTTGGTTCAAATCTTAGAGTAGTTTATTTATTGGAAAAACTTTTATTATTTTCAAAACAATGGGAAAAAGGAATTATATGTGTTGATAAAATATTGCTTTCTGAAGAGATAAAAGAACTGTTGAAATGGCAGTTTGGCTTGATAGGACAATTATTGTTTGCTCAATTTAAATGTGATCATATCAACACCGATAAAATGCATCAATTTCTAGTCATTCAGAAAACATAAAGTATAAGTTCACAAAGTCGTTTTGGCAAACACTAAAGTGAAGATGCGAGAGATAGCTGACACTGATGGTATCAAAAGAACCCAAAGATCAATTGAACAAGGAAAATTCAAGAAAACTGTGCGATGGGCAAAGAAAAAGTGATCTTTCGCTAAGATGATGCACCATGTCATAAGTTGTTGATAATGATGGCAAAATTGCACAAATTACATTTCGAACTATCATCATAGACTTATTATCCTAAGGAGAAGAAACATCCCTGTGTTGAAATCTTATTTGTTGTGAGGCCAACATTCAGATTGTTTGGATGAAGATTAACTAACAGAACTAACGAGTTTGACAAGGATGAACAAATTTGACAGTTTTGAGCTGGCAACATTGTAAGAAATTCAATCAATCTTCGAATTCATAACACCACAGGCATAATCTTACCTGGAATAGGATAAATTAGGATGGCAATTCTGGTTATTTTTAGATATTTCACATTGATGAACCATGTTGTCCATAAATTATAACCAAATTTATCCTAATTGGTAATAATGAACTTGGGAACGTATGCACTAATATTTGAAGAAAAAAAGGTGAATCGTCCATGTCAACAGGGTCTATGAGCAGGATACAAACTCATGTGATTAGGTCCCTTCTTGTGCATGATATTATCATAGGAGATAAATGTTAATTATTTTTATTGTTTAATGAACTTTATTTGATAAAATATTAATATGCAGCTGTAACTGAGAAACTTATAGGATTAATAATATTGTGAGACTTGAATGCTAAGAAAATATATTCTCAAATGAATAGTTTGGCAACACAGGATTTGGTGGTATTCATATTGGATCAGTTGAATAATGAGCGATATAATGTTAGCCTCAGTAGAAAACGTAAATAATTGGGTCTCTTTTAATAAGTCTTTTACCAGTTCAAGACCTAAAAAAATGCTTGTTCAAATGAGATTTGCCTGGAATGAGGAGGTGACCACTGGAACAAACGCCTATTTTGAGGCCCAAGATTAATCGATTCTCAAAATAGCTATTGAAAGTTTAGAGAAACGCTGGAATAATTGAATGAAGGAGATTATGTTGACGAATAGAGTCGAGTTTGAGTATCTAATGAAACACATGTTTTTATTTTAATAATACTAAGATACGTTTCGTTCATTTTGAAGGACTTCGTCAGAGTAAATAGGTCGGACTAACGTATTTATTTTTTGATGAATCATAATCGAACGCAACCAAAATTTTTCAAAACTAAATGACTTTATGTAAACTAGTCAAAAAAGTTTAATAGCGGGTAAACTTTTAAGTCCTCTCTCATCTTTAATTTTCATGGCTTTTCTAGAAAATAATACCTTGCTTAGTAGTATATATATGTGTATTGTTTACTGAGAAAATTAAGTCGGTTTTTATATCATATCAGCCAATTTGTTTTTTTTTTTTTTCTGATCATAAAGTAATGAAAAAGAAAACAATTAATATCTTTGTAAAGTTTAAAATTATTGGATGGCAATATTTCCAATTCTTTCACTAATGGATAATTGATTAATTGATATTTTTCCAGCCAGACATTTACAGGTTGATGCAATTGACGGAACAGAACTTTCCTGCCGGTAACATCTATAACTTCTTATTTCATCCGAGCAGACGAAGAAACAGGATTGAATTCATAGATGACTTTCCTAATAATGCAGAAGTGATCAGTTCCCTCCAAATTCATCCACATGGTTGGAGCGCTTTATCCAGAAACATCAATGCAGATGAAAGTGAAGATGTAGGTATTATAGTGCTGCATAGATTCTATTTTAAATTTGTTGGTAATATTTTCATTTGAGATTGACACATCTGGATGTTATTTAAATGATGAATGTGAAGATAAAAGCTACCAATATTGAAATCATAGTTAGATAATGATAATTTTATTTATACACATACAAAGAGATGATACATAATCAAGTACACTATAAATGTTCACCGTCAATAAAATTACACGGTTCGTCAAAAACTTCATCAGAAAATTTAAAATTGCATATACATATATATACCACGAACATGCACGTTCACAATTCAATAAAAATAGATACACCACGAATTAAAGACAACTTAAAAGTTCATTTAGGCTGTATATTGTTTCACATGTTTGTTGAAATTTCTCTCTCTCATCTGTTTGAAGTCATCAGGTAGTTTATTGTACAGTTTGACATATAAAGTTTAGACCTTGCTATGTCTTCTTCATTCTGGTATATGGCAGAGTAAATTTATGTTTCTCACGAGTGTTGTAGTTGTGATTTGCTGAATTAGCTGTGAAATTATCGGAATTTTTATGTACATATTTGACACAGGCTAAAATGAAGGATGATACCACAGTTAGTATTTTCTCTCTTTTGAAAACATCCCAACAGCTATCAGTGGGTTTCATCCCATAAAGAATTCGAATGGCCCTCTTTTGTTTCAGGAGAACTTTTTCTATGAAACTACTCTGTTCCCATAGTATGATCCCGTACGACATCTGCAATGAAAAGCTGAATAATAAGATTGCCTGGCTGTTTCTATGTTTGAGATCTGTTTCATTCTTTCTATCAAAAATATCGCTGTTGACAGCCTACCACACAATTCCTCGATGTATTGTTTCCAGCCAAGGGAGGAGTGGAAGGTGCTTCCTATCCTAATCTGCCTCCTGGTAGTTAAAACTAAAGTTTGAGTCTTTATAATGTTTACCATTTGCTGAAAACCACTCCTGAACATCATCTAAGCCTTTTCACATTTTTGGCTGTAAGGAGTCCTTCGACGTATGGAGTACTGCAGTGTCATCAGCAGAACTGTAGGTTCACGTGTAGGTCATTCGTATAGAGTATGAACAAAGTAGGCCCTGTTCTGTTCTCTCTGATATTAGAAGAAATACTGTTCCATCTAACCTTCTGATCTATTTGCTAGATAGGTTGCAAATATTTCATATGGTTTTCCTCTGACACCATAGAATTAATTAATTAATTCAAATAGTTTTGATATGGCTGGTAGAATTGATACAGGTCTGTAGTTCTCAAAACACTCTGGATCTCCTTTCTTCAATATAGGTGTTATGATGGCAAGCTTGAGTTCATGTACAAAATTCCCTGCTCAATACAATCGTTGAAGATCTTGCACATCAGATCTTTTACGTGAGACACCGTTCTTTTAATAACGATGCGGACATCCCGTAAACATTCTTGCTCTTTATATCTTTAAGAGATTTTGTGACATCCATAATTTCCTCTTCAGTAACGGGATACATGTACATGGACGAATTAGAGTCTATCTGTAAATTATTTAACAGCTTAGCCGATGCCCTCATTGACGATCTGATTCCGTCCTGGATTCTCTGTCCAATTGTGGGAAAAAAGCAGTTCAAAGCATCACCGTTCACCCTGCTAGTTGATGATGAAAATTTCCTCCTATCACCAGTCTTCTCCCTAATTAGGTCTCACATTGCCCGACGCTTGTCAACAGCATGAGAGATCTTTCTTGTATTTTTTGCTTTGACAGATTCTATTATTTCCTTCTTGAAAATATTCAAATTCATCAATTTTATTAGCTAAATATTGCACGTTTATGTTAGCGATAGTATTGAACTCAACACTACTCACATTTTTTGTTGTCAGTTTCGCTTCGTCAAAAAAAAGTGAATGGCTGAATCCTTACCCCGCTTGGCCAGTTGTTTTCGTCGTACAATTCATTCTTCAAGTCTAAGTCTCCACCTATCTTGAAGGATTTGCTAGGTGCTTCCTCTCTCATCTTTTGTTCTTCAGTAATGAAGGATCGACCTGAAAATAGTTGACTCAGATGTTTCCTTATCATTTACTCTGCCCACATGCAACCAAACCCCCTGTTGAATACCAGAGAAGGCCTAATTTTAGATGTTTGTTGTCGGTCTTGTACCTCACTTTTTTCATTTTGGGAGATGTGAAAGTATTACGGTTATTCATTTCCTTTGTTTTGTATGAAATATGTTTATTGACCTTTGTTTTGTTTACCAGTGTTACCATATCTCAAAACTGAAGTAGCAATCCTGGTAGTAATCAAGTTAAATAAATAGGTGGTTCTTATAATAACAAATACTACAGATTTTAATGATTAGTTCAGGTGGAATTTTGAAATACTTGCCTTTTTTCCAGTGGACCTGTGTGCATGATATCCAACTTCGAGAGCCTTCGGAATACTTGAACTATGTAACTGTTGATGAAAGCAATGAATTAATAGATACAGATGAGGAAGGATTCAGTAGTAACAGCAAACCAACCGATTTGTGGATTGGTTTGATCCCTAACGAATTATATACGACTGACAGCAATTCACTTTCACCTGCCAATCTACCTCCATTCAGATCGATAAACAGTGGATTGCTTGGAAAAAATGCATATAAAACATTCTTGCAGCAGTATCCTCATTATCAAAATAAAATAGTTAGAAATCTGCCCCGCTTGACGCATTATATAAAAGAAGAAAGTGCAGGGAAGGGTTTCATTAAAGAAGTTGCATTCTCTCAAGATGGAAGGGTAATTTGTTCACCATTTAATAAAGGAATAAGAATTTTAGGATTTAATGAAAGTGCTCAAGAATTACCTTATTGTTTACCAAGTGAATCAAAGAAACTTTCTACACTGGTGAAGATGTCTGATTATCACAAAGATGTGGTTCTCAGTTGCAAATTTAATCCTGTCCATATGAAATTGGTTAGTGGGTGTTTAGGTGGTGACATTGTTTGGTACGAACCTCATATATAACAAAATTGTTGAAGAAACTCTCAATATTATTGTTTTAATTGTAAAAGTATTATTAATTTTTTTTAATATAATTGTTAAATAAAAATATTCTATTTTATAGTGTTCAATTGTACTATTTTTGTTTGTCAATGTCGATCTAAAAAAATGGTCTCCTCGTTATTATTTCACTTCTAAATACTAAATATGAACTCGATCGGATTGGTACTTTAGAAAATATTTGAAAAAAATATATATATATATAATATATAATATAAAGTTATTCTATATATATATATATATATATATAGAATAACTTTTTCACCTTTCCTGCAGTTTATGAATGACACGCCAAAATAAAAGTTATTCTTTTAAAGCAAACCAGTCAGTTATCATACGAAATGAAGCATTATTAAGCATTACCAAGTCTGGGGATTAAGCCCCATGCGCTAGTATTTCCCAACTCTACGCCTCGATCGTTTCACTGAGTGTGGTGGGGCATTATTATGGAGTAAAATGACTTTGTTGCTTATTTCCATATTCAATCGTTTTTTACATAACGCTCCATTTAAATCAATTTTCTTTCCAAAACGATTTGGTCTTGCAGTGTATAATGATTGTTCCCCCATGATTTATGACAGTTGGAATTCTCAAATACATCAATTTTTCATCATATACATGTCTCATTTCAATAAAGAAATGACTTTCTTTTGTGCCTGTAGAGCAGCCTTTCAGAAGTGGTTTTTCGATTTTCTTGCTGCCTTACATTCAGCTCATGTGGAACACATTTTCCCATGTTACGAATCTTTCCCCCATGGCTTTTAAACAAAGGTTATGGAAAAATATATAGGTGTATGGAACTTCGGTCGTTGTGTGTTGGAAATTTTCATAAGCTGTTAGAGGGAAATGATGGTGCTGCAGAAGCGGGCTTATAGTGCCTAACTTGACAGCTAGCACTATCTATATGGAAATTTCGGTTTCATAATTCTAAGGAACAGGTCATTTGAAATTTGCATTTTTGATCAGCTTTAAACACTGGCTACAGTACCCTATCCGATAAACCCAGTACAGTACGAGGTCTTTATGCAAAATTCTCTTCAAGAGAAGTGTGAAAAATCTTCTTGAGCATGATGACAAGTTGATGTTAATGGATGTTCAGCCACATTCTGGGCTATAGCAGTAATGTTTCCAGGTGTGCTCACTGGATGATAACAGATGAAGTTGTTTTTTCAAATAATGATCCAGTTTTCATGAACTGATCCACAAATTGCTGTGACGGCCTTTCATTTCTATTGTATTTTCCAGGTAAATTTCTAATAGTTTTGAAAGAATCTTCACCACTCTTGAAATAAGTTTTCAATATATTCCAGTTTTGTTCAAGGGTAACGACCCCTTTCGTTGATGACAAATATTAACTTTTTGTCAAAACACGAATGATAGAAGTGTTGCCAAAATCGAAATAATCCTTTACTCCTGGTACATTAGGTAATGTACCATGGGAAGTACATGTATATCTCATTCTTAAGGAAAAATTTATAAAATATAGTGTTTTATTTTACCAGCATAGTTGTAATTGAAATTTATAAAGTGAAAACCTACAAATTTGTAATTCGAGAATAACTGGGATGAAAAAACCTGAAATTAAATAATCAATATTGAAACTGTTATTTTATTGAAAGAACTATCATTCTGATTGAACACAGTTTGTCCTGATAAACATAAATAACAAACAAATCCAAAATCTTTCTGAACCCCTAAATATTTTACTTTATCAAAGTATACATATTTTCACATCTACAGACAATTACGTTGGTGCACATTGTATGTATCTAGTGTTGAAAGTAATTTAATTAAATCAGTTCAAGTTCAACATCATACAAAAAATACAAGGAACACACATTCTATGTTTTTAAAATTTAAAATATCTTATCACTATTATAAAACATGTTGGAATTTTCATGAAAGCTTATGGAACGAAATGATTCTTTAGGTACTTCATCATTCCAAAGGTTCTGAAACGTTTAACTCCTATAACTTTGAATAAGTCATCATCGCAGATGGCAAACTGTTTGTTCTTAGGATCATACAGATCACGTTTTTTGATGATTGCCCAAATTTCCTTGACAACTTCGTGTCTTGCCATTGATTCTTGACCAACAAGGGCAGCCAATTCCTTCGAAAGGGTCATTTGTTTGGTGTACCCACCACCTCCACGCTTTGCTCCACCCTGCAACAAAAAATTTCAATTGTAGATTTGCGTCAACTTATCCACACTTCGACCACTCAGTGAAGTTTTTAGTAATACTTACTCCTTTCTTCTTTTGTGATTTACCAAAGTCTTCATCAGAGTCTGAATCAGAGCCCTTCTTCTTTTTGGGAGGAAGTTTCCTAGTCTTGAAAGGCTTACCCTTGCCAGATTTCTTGGGAGAATATTCTTCCTCAGAATCATCATCTTTGGATGGTTCGCTAGCATCAGAATCCTCATCCTCGGAATCTTTTTTTGATGGACGAGAACTAGATTTTTTTGCCTTCTTTGCTGGTGGTTTCTTTCCAGTTGAACCTCTTTTTTTCTTCTTATCAGAATCAGAATCCTGGAAATATATTGATACATTAAAAGTAGTTCCACATCAGAAAGTCATGCTTATGAATAAAAATTTTTATTTCAAGAACACATCATGGTACAAGTTTTTGAAGCTCTTTGGTCTTTACTTGATGGAAATTGATATTAACTTCAATTTTTTCCTATTTAATAGTAAAAATGACTATTTGACATCTACAAATATGACATATCTTCTAATCTTTAGCAGAACTGTATACCTTAAGCTGAAGCCTGTATGTCACACAGTATTTCTCACTTACGAAATATACCAGATGCATAAAAATGATAAAAGAAAACAAAATATTTGCGATTCACACACCCCAACACACTTGCTCTATCCCCAGGGACCCTAACTAAAGTCAAACACTTGAATTAATATTTATTGAACTAGCAAGCTGCATTAAACATAAAATGATTATTCAAAATTCAAATATTCCTTTTTGAAATAATTTGGATGTATTGGGAATTTCCATGCGACAAAACTCGACATATGTTGGGTGATCACAACGGAAACTTTGCCTATTATGTACTAGGTGTTGTGCATTGGCATGAATTATACTAAAAAGCCGATTGCTGTAGTCAGTTTAAGAATTCACCCTGTAAGTAATTGCTACGTCATATCAAGTTGTATTCAAATAACAAGTTCACACATTCCACGTGAACGAAGCTAGTTAAATATTAAATTGTTATGTAATGTTTTCATTATAAAATCGTAACTTACATCATCATCTTCTTCTGCTTCTTCCTCCTCATCCTCCTCCTCTTCTTCGTCTTCCTCTTCAGTGTTTTTCTTCTTCTCTATAAATTTCATGACTAAATCATCGATTTCACTTTTCCTTGACAGCAGGTTGCAGTCCAGTTTTTTCTCAAGCTCTTGCCTTACTTTCTTCACAGACGTTTTGGAAAGATCTGCATCTTCAAGGATTGCTTCAAAGAACAAAATACTTCAATAACTTATTCAAACTTTTTTAGCGTTTGATTACAATTAAAAAAAAATCGCTCCTTCAGCTTTCCCATATTTTTTTCTTCTGTAGACAGGAGTTTCTTTAGAAGATAGATCGTCTGCTATTGCCCTATTACGTAACACAACATTCACTCAGACATATTGCAAATCTTTGTGCGGTATCTCAATCGATAGAGTCAAAAACTGGAGTAAATCAACCAGTTGATGCTGCTTAGCATGACTATTCTGACAGAATAGCCTTCAATAACTCCAAGGGGACAGACCATTTTAAAGAATTGGGCTATGAAACACAGAAGGGAAGTCACCATGAAATATAGCTATGATAGTTTATCTACATTGAGTTAGACAAGCGTGTAAAATATCTGAATATTTGTGACAAATCGATTGGATATGATGGATATATTCTGATTTTTCTTTTCTGAAATGTTTCGAGCTATACACTTCAGAGTTCATGAAACAGCAAAAAAATAAGTAGATAATATGGTCTGTAGCAGGTATGCAGTATCTGGTTGTGAAATCAACTCTGTTCCCAGGCATCGTTTCTCTAACTAAAAGTACGATGTATCCAGATTTCAGCAATGGTTAGATATAAAAAAAAAAAACGTCTCAAAGCGATACAGCCCGAGGAAGTGAAATTGGTAAGTCATCATCATTTCTAGGCAAAATATATCTCCCCAGGAACCAAAGGGCTATATATTGATGCAGTACCAATTCTTTTCACTAATACTGAATCAGAATTACGTTTGTATTCCTATTTACATTACAAATGTTGTGATAATCTCTCGAGGTTTGGTAATAGTCTAGGAGAATATCATTGATATGAATACTAAAACAAAAAACTCATAACCAAAATGTGTTATATGTTGTCTAGTAATAAAATTTTCTTCTGTGGATCGGAGCTGGTTTCATCCGTGTGTCCCATTAAAACGTCATCTTGTTCTAATATGTTAGACAAGGAGCAATGTAATTATGATTTAAATCTTATTTGTAATAATATATCACAATATTGATATTGAACATTCTTCGATGTTATTAGTAGTACAAATAAGTTTCCGCCGTTTTTCAACACAAATTAAATATTTATTATAGAAGAACGATTTTAAACGATGTGAGACTGCTTGCTGAGTGACTTCTAATGTTAGAGCAAGTTCTTTTTGTGTTTGAGATTAATCTTCCTCCAATTCTGCATCCTCGTAAATTTTTGGCCTTCCACTGCGATCTTTGTCTTCTACGTCGAAATCACCGTTTTTAAACTTTTAAAACCACTCTCGACACGTTCTCTCACTCAAAGCACCCTCACCATATGCTTCTACGAGCAATTGATGCGCCTCAGCAGCAGATTTCTTTAAATTAAAGAAGTAAACTAATATTTCCCGCAAATGACGCTTACTTGGCTCCAATTTTGACATTTTCAACTTATAAAAATTATATTTTACCAATATAAAATCAATGATATTAATAGGTTATGTTGTTCTTGAATGTCCAAACTATTTTTTAAGCCGGTTATCATCTGCGAAAGCTAACCGAAACTCCGTGCCGCGCCATCTACAATAAAACGGCGGAAACTTATTTGTACTCCTAATACTAGTTGGTTGTTGATCTTAATTAAAACAAGTTTTCAGAGGTTACTTTTGTTTACTACCAAAAATTAACACAATTTTCTTTTGAATGTAAAAACAGATTTAATCTGTTAGACTTATAATTATAATTTCAAAAAATTTTATTCAAAAACTTTTAGAATTAAGTTGATGTCTTAAAGCAGCTTATATTTAATAGATATAGAAAATCAAAACTCAATATATAATATCAAATGGAATAAATAACCCAACAAATATAAATTGTCAATTAAAATTAATAAATATTTGGAGCAGACAAAATTTTGTTTCTGATCTTACAATTATGAAATCTAAATCCTTTTTAAAAATAGAAAACGTTAAGATCTCAAAATTACGTTTTGTACTTTTGAAAAGGATTTAGTTTTTATAATTGTAGGATCAGAAACAAAATTTTGTCCCCTTCAAATATTTATTTATTAATTTTAATTGACAATTTATATTTGTTGGGTTATTTATTTCATTTGATATTATATAAAGAGTTTTGATTTTATGTCTATTATTTGAATAAATTTTTTTGAAATTAAAATTATAGGAGTCTAACAGATTACATCTGTTTTAATATTCAAATTTTGTAATATTCCTTCCATCAAGTAAAACCTCTTCTCATCATTTATTTTATATACAATTTTCTTTACTGTAATTTCGAGTTATTATTCACCCATTACCTGAAGATGAGGCAAATATTGTAATGAAACAGAAGTCAGGACAAATGTGTTAATTTTTGACCATATTTTACCCATTTCTTTTTTGAAAACTTCATTATTATATTTATTTATCTTATTATATTTAATCTATACTATAAATTATTATTATCCCGATACTCCTAGATCTGTGAAGACCCCTCAGAAGCTTTTTCAGCTTGTGCGAGTTCAATTGTGTTCTGGATAGGCTTTATTACTGCGATCTTGCGTCACTTTAGGTCACAAGCACTATTAATATTCGACCCCAACAGTGAAATGGTGGCAGACACCCGTCCAACTAGAACATTTCTCTTCCACCTGAACAGGATTCGAACCCGCGACCTTCCAGTTACGAGCCATTTGCTCTACCACTGAGTACTCACAATTAGTACCGTTGAGCCGGTTTGAAAATTGGGTGATTTTTAATCTATTCACTCAATTTGAACTGGATCGAACTCTTAGCAGAAGTCTACAAACTGTAAAATATCATTAAGATACTATTTGAATTTGAATATTTGGCGCCATATACCAAGCAATAGTTCGAAGAACTAGCACAGGCGTCTCTGATTTGTAACACATGCTTAGTAGGAAAGTTTGGCACCTCGTAGAAAATGTAGTTTATCTATAGATACGATATTATTCTGATACTCCCAGATCTTCTGTGAAGATCTCGCGGAAACAATCAGTGTTATTTTCTAGGTTATGTTGTTACATTTTAGGGTATCTGTTTGTTTACATGTCCTTTCATATGATTCGTTTCAAGTGCAATCATATTACTCCTCAAATTAACACTACTAGGTGTCCAATTATTTCAAGAATCAAACTGAATCGATTCTTATTTGATGAAAATTAATTTTAATTAAATGAGGTTATGAAGAATATCTACAATTTATTAAATAAATGACACTGTGGCTCAGTCATTCAAAATGTAAACATATCAAAGTCACAGTGGTGGAGAAACAATTGTAATTTATGAAATCCAAAACTTCTGACAATGAAAAATATTTTTTTCTATAATCCCATTACTTTCAAAATTCTTTTCACTGCTGATGAAAAAATATGCAATAATAGTACACCAGTTTCATTTCGAAAACAAAAAAATGATATGAAATTTAATTAATAACTTTAATTTAAGCTAAACAAATAATGTTCCCCTTACATCACCAAGAAAATGTAAGCCATTATAATGAGAAAAAAGTAATTATTAGTTTTCGAAAAAACAGCACCGGAGTGCTTTCGTACCATATTTTACTGTTATCGAATCTCAAAATTGTAAATTCTCCTCGGGATCACTTTGTATATATTTATCAAAATAATGGCGCCATGAAAATTACAAGTATGATAAGGAAATACATATTTGGAAAAAAGACCATCAATTGTGTAGAAATATATCACTAGAACAGTTAAAGTTAAATCTTTATATTGGAAAAATTATTAAGACTTGTATGAATGAATCCATCCTGCATAACTGCAAGATGAAACGTTGGAAAGATGCATAGAAAGATATTCGCTTGGCTTCTGAATGCATATGCTGAAAAATTTCAATATTTTGCAGATACTGGTGAAATTTTAATCGCAATTATCAGACTAAGCTATATATTAAAAACGACCATTATCTCAAGTGATTATTACATCATTATACTAGACAAAATTCAGAACATAAACGATTAAATTTCATCGTTCTGGTAAGCTTGGGCCGCTCCATCTAAATTATACAAAACATAAACTACCTATCCAGAAATTAAATTCGAAAGACTCTCCTTTAAAAAAAAAGATAATAAAATTTTAAGTCAATTTCATGTATACATCTCGAATGTAGAATATGAACTTTCAGAGATATATGAATTTCAAAGTACGCTGCTCATATTTAGTGACATAGCGTATAGCAGCCATTGTTTACACTGAATCCAGGCAAAAATAATGCCCAAGAGTAAACCCTTCGATTTTCATTGTCAACCAAAGAAATTGCAGAGGAAAAAAATAATCAGAAAAAAATTAGGAACTTAGTTTTGTGCATGTGATAGACAAAACTATAATAATGTTAAAAATATAGTCACTTACCGGCAATTTCTTTTTGCAGATCTTCTTCGGATATGTCAGCCATGGCGATGAACAGAGAAGTAACAACCAACAAGGATAAAAGATCAACACTGAAGCGTTTTTAGAGAGCTGCTGCTCGGATATCTAATTACGACTGACCGCGCAACTCTGTTTCCGAGTTTCACATCGGGTTTTATTCGGTGTTTCACAGAGAGAGAAGGCACATATGACAGTATTCGAGTTGAACACAAATAGAAAAATCTAAAGTGCGGCTAGTTCCGATGTTTGAAAAGCTGCATTTCAATTGGTGATTTCAAGTGCAGACTGAAAAAAAAATCTTTTCACTTGAGCGTCAGTACCTTTCCTTTTCTGCATTTATGTAGATATTGATTGCAGGTTGCAGTATTTCCAGTGGCAGCAATAGTTCATTCGTCCATCAAATATGGCAAAGGCTCGGTACTTTGCAGTCGATATTTTTCAGAATAATACAAATTCAAACGGAATAAATCACTGTTGAAAAAAATACCATTCTGTAATTTATCATTTCCTAAAATGCTGTATTTAACTGTCATGTGTATATTTTAATAACAAAAATACTTTTTAACAATCCATCCCTTATGAGGAATAAATTAAGAAATTTAAATTTTTTGAGAACAGTTGTTCAATGTTTCAAGCATCTTTCAATTTATCAACTGAACTTTACTCTTCTACTGTTATCCAGTTTCTCGAGCGTAGCCATTGATTTAAAGTTTGACAGTTTAACCTTATTTTTCTGTTTTTGTTAAGATTTTGTAAAACCTTAAGAGTAAATTTTACACTATGAAATCATACGAGGAAAGAGATTCAATAATCCTAGTTTCTGGTGGTTACGATCACACGATAAAATTTTGGGAAACTCATACTGGCTTTTGCAAACGAACTCTTCAACATGCAGATTCTGTAAGAAAAAGTAGAAAGCTCTGAACAGAAATATTAATTTAAACTTTTGTAGCAAGTGAATGCTTTAGAAGTGACACCTGATAGAGCATATCTTGCAGCTGCATCATATCATCAGCTATATATGTATGACTTGGTTAATACTGGTACCGCTCCACTTCTCCAGTTCGAAGGAGCTTCTAAGAATATTACAGATATAGGTGCGATGTTATACCTGACTGAAATATTTTATTTAGCATTTTTTCTCGTCCATATAGCTGAGCCGTTATGCAAATGATCTTGAATAATATCAAAGAAAGAACTCATTGCTCTGATGCATTTTGTGATATTTTGAATATATCACATTGATATATCCAAAGATAGTTCTAATTTATTATTTCATAGGATTTCAAAAGGATGCCAAATGGATGTACTCTGGGGGTGAAGACTGTAAAGCCAGGATTTGGGATTTGAAAATCTCTGGCTCCCAAGCACCCAGATGCTATAACGCTGGGAATCCGATCACTAGTGTCTCCTTACATCCCAATCAAGTAGAACTTTTTATAGGAGATCAGAATGGTATCATTCATCGTTGGGATTTAAAAACAGATCAGACAGACCAAATTGTTAGTATATTTTTTAGTAGTACAGTTGTTACAGTTATAGTAATATCATGATATTAGATTCCAGAACAGGATGCAATGATCTTAGATATAGCAGTAGATCCATTAGGACATTATATGGCTAGTGTGAATTCTAAAGGTAGATGTTACATATGGGAGCTTCAAAATAGTTCTGAAGAACCTACAAAGATCAAACCAAAGTTTAAATTTGATGCACACAATAAATATGCTCTTAAGGTTTTGTTTAGTTATGATTCTTCGTAAGTATTTCCAGTAATTTTTATATTTATATATACACACTTTCATACAGAGTAGTGTATGAATTATGTAATCTGAGTTTATATTAGAGATGGGATAATTTGAATAAAACCATTTAAATCTTTTGATTGTTGAAAATCTCTTAAGATATTCTGAAAGCTGTGAGCAAATTCATTACAATGATTTCTTCTCATCTATCAGGTGGAACCAAAATGAAATGATGGACAAAGTAAGAGAGAGAAACTACTGAGTTTTTGCTGTTTATATTTATGTTTAGTAGTTTCCTGATTGAACAGAACTTAGGTACATAGGTCATTTTTAATCATTTCATAACAAATAAAAAATCAAATGAACCTTGGGTACTTCTGGGAGATTTTTATTAGATTAGAATATTCACTATATGTAGAAATATATCCATTGTTGCCACTTGAGACATGCAACAATCAAAAGATTTCGGTAATTACTAATTGTAAGTCCAGGAATATCAGGCATTTTACCTTGGAATGAGACATGGTCAGCTATAAAATTTTATAATCCTTTATTTTTGTATCCTTAAACTTGCCTCAAAAACTTATTAATGTAGGATGTCCATGACTACAGAAATTCCAAGATCAAAGGTCAAAAAATTGATTTTTTACACATTAATTGCAAATATCTCATTTCCTATAAGTTTCATGCTATTTATATTCATTATACATATTGTAGAGAATTTAATTTTCTACAATTTTTGTTTCGACATTTTTTTTAATCTTAAACTATTTTCGAGATAGAGGGCATAGAGCGTGCAGTGTTTAACTAGTAGTATCATTCAAGGTCAACCTGTAGTCCTGATTAAAAACACACCGTATAGAGTTTATAAATTATTGATAAATATATTAGTCCAAATAATTTGCATTTTTTATTAATTTCATTTACAGCAAATAAGATGATTTACTCTGTTTAGGTTACTTGCCACAACATCCGCAGATCAAAGTTTAAAGATTTGGTCGATGAAAGATTATTCTCTAATCCGCGAATTTAAGCATGAAGGCCAAAGATGGGTGTGGGATGCTGCTTTTAGTGGAGATGATCAATATATCTTCTCAGGTAAGCCTTGAATAGAGGAGTGCCATTATGACGACCAGTAATTAGAATATACAAAAAATTTCCTTTTTTAGGCGGAGATTTAAATCTTACTTTGAATAATATTTAATAAGGTTATTCTGTTTTTCATAAATTTTTATTGTTATAATACAACAATTGTTTAGCTATCACATTCAGGTAGGTGTTATCTTACATTTTTGAATAACTAAATTTTTTTTCGAAATTGGCTTCTATTTCTATTAGAGTAGGTACTAAACATTTTATTGCACATTAAAACTCAAAGAGGAGTGTTTCCTCAATAACAAAAGTAATTCTACATATTCGAACCATTTCTTAGAAACAGGACATACTTTCAACTATAATTTTGAAATTTTATATATAGAAAATAAAAGTTATGCTCCTTAAATCTGTTAGAGTCACTAGAAATAAATAAATATAATAAAATCTGATTAGTACTTAACGAACAACTAGACCCCTGTTAAATATATTCAGATAAACGGGAATTTACTTGGTTTTACTGCTCAATAAAAAATTTTTTACCTACTCTAATATAAATAGAAACCGATTTCGAAAACAAATTTAGTTATTCAAAAATGTAAGATACCATCTGAAGATGCTACTGTGATAGCGAAACAATTGTTGTATTCTAATAACAATAAAAATTTGTGAAAAACAGAATAACCTTATTTAATATGGATTTTAATCAAATGAAGACTGATTCAATCAAACTCTTGCTTTGAAGTTTCTTCTTTAATTAGTATATAGTAAGAATATTTCAAGGATGATGCGTTGGTTGATATATAATTAGCCTAGACAGTTTCATGGGAAAAGAAAATATTGACATAAAGTTTCACGCCAAAAAGTCAAATCAGAGCTGTGTGATAAACTTAAAAAAAAAAATATTAACCGAAATATGAAAATCCAAGAATTGTAATACCGAGCCATCAAGTACCTGCATTTGAAGGGTTTAAAGGGTAAGCAAGTGTACGAAGATATGCTTAATATTCTTGACTATCAACGTACTTCGTATGCGACTGTGAAAAATTGGATTGTAAGCCTCAAAAAATTTTAATTTCCATTGCAGATGAAGACTGACTAGGAAAGCCAGTTTCTGTGTTCGTCCCTGAAAATATCGATGCAGTTTATGACATTATTTTATCAGACTGCAGAATTTAACTGAAGCGAATATTTGAGACACTTAATATTTCATATAAACGCGTTCATCATATAGTTTGCATCGATTTGGACATAAGAAAAACTTTTGCAAAATGGACCCTTGAATGTCTGAATCTTGACCAGGAGCTTGCAAGGGCGTTGGGTTAGATCTGAGCTCAGTTCGAAAAAGATGCAGACTTCTTGAACTCTGTTGTTACTATGGATGAAACTTTGGTACATTTTTACGAACCTGAAACAATCGATGAAATGGGGAAGAGAATTACTACTCGACGTTACCGATAATTATACAAGAAATAATTATGGAAGGAAGATACCAAAAGGGGTTTTGATTTTGCAGGACATAAACCTTTGCACATAAATCGTATGTTGCAATACAAATAACTAATTTAAGGTTCTTGATATTAAAATTTTTTCCCAAAAAACTCAGTACATGACTTCTGACTTGATGGAAAACCAGGTCCTTGGCATAATTGTCAACTCTTCGGACTATTGAGGGGAACACGTGACTGACATTGCGAATACTGCTGCAAATAAGCTGGGATATTTGTTCAAGGCTAGGAAATATTTTTCTACAGATTAGGTTCTTCTATGGCCGGTTAAGAATTTTCAGTACATCCGTATATGAAGACCTTAAATTTCAGTTATATTTTTTGTAAGGCATTCTTAAGTGTTTTCAATAAGAACAACCAAATAGAACAGTAGTGGTGAACCTTTTTGAGGGCATGCCAAAAAATTACAAAAATTACTGGTTGCTGGCTTGCCAGACAATTTTTAATTAGAGAAAATGGATCAAAATTATTTTAAAATTTTATTTAGACAATTTCAAACATTAATATGGAAAACTAAACTAAACATATATTATTATTAGGCTTCATACCTAATCAATTAAACTAACTTTTAACTACATAGTAACAATCTAGGACACCCTTTCAGAAGATGAACGAGAGTTTGAAACTGCAGTAACACGTAATCAACAAAAAATTTTGGTAGCAAATCCATACTAATTTTCACAAACCTTCTATTTAAATTGATTTCTTTTGTCGTGATTAACATTTGGAATCAAATAAAGTCTGGCCTCAATGATACTTTGAAAAATCACAAATTGTCTAACATTTATTGTTCAAATCAGTATTACTTGTTATAGTTTGTTTATAAATCTGATTTTTAAACACGTAATATTGATTTTATATTAATGAAATATAAAGGTTATAAAATATTCTGTGTTTAAAACAAAAATTAATTAATACGTGAAATGTAATTTTTAGCTTCATCCGATGGTGTTGTCAGATTATGGAATGTATCAAATGGAAATATTGAAAGAGAGTATAATGGGCATCAAAAAGCTGTTACTGCAATCGCTTTCAAAGACTCTGTAATTCCATCATAAAGATTTAAGTTCTGCACCTACGTAGGTAAAGGTGATTGAAAAAATTAAATAGGTGTTCAGTGAAAGAAAGTTAAGTATTTCTCATCAGAATCTACTTCAACAAAACATTTATTGTGATGAAATTTCAAATTCAAGCAGAAGATCTATATGTGAATTTTGTTTTAAGGATTCAAATAAAAACTTTTTTAATTAAAATTAGAATTTCAGTTATTAACAGTTGTGTTCTATGGTTTCTGTTAGGTCTAGTTGCATCTGCTTGTCATCAGTTCTTCCTCTCAATCCAAAAAGATACTGAACAGGTTTAGGGACATTAGTGCCATGATCTTCCTTTGTTTGAACTTCTTGATCTTTAAGGTCGTAGGTTTGTACTTTTGCCGGACATAATCCTGCACATTCTTCCGTTTGCGTTGATGATGTTCTACAGTGGGATAGATTGGCCTGAAAACATCATTACTTATTATTACGGAAATCATGGAAGAAGATCGTTGCTGATATTTTTTAAATTTTGTACTTTTATTGTAAAAAATCCATAAAAATTTGGATATTTTCAAATAGATGGAATTATTGGAACTAGTTCTTTGTAGTTTGAAATAGAAACTCATATATGAGGAAGCACAATAGCAAGCTTGGAAATCAGTGTAAAATATGTAGAAACTTGTGCCAGAAGAGAGTGTAGTTTTTTAATAGCTGAACATAATTTGTCTGTCTTCATTTCCAAGTAACAACACATAAAACTTTATATCTAACAGTTATATTGTGACCCCCTCCCTTTTAAATTCCTCTCCATGATACAACATCACAGTGTCATCGGCGGAAATGATGATTTTTGCTATTTTTTATGAGTATTCTATATAGCTATTCATGTACATCAGGAAAAGCATGGGCTCCAGTACAGTTTGCACGTCATATTTTATGTTTACTAAATTGCTTTTATCTTTATCCATTTATAGATATCGCTTCCTATACTGGAGGCAACTTTTCAATAAATTATAAATTTTTCCGCGAAATTCGTATTTGTGTAGTTCCTTCAATACCTCATGCAATACCGTATTGAACTGTACCTGGCAGTAGCTAGGTCAATGAAAACACACAATGTTGCACTGTAGTGGGACACTTTTTATGTGGGACAGTCCGACCAACTTTAAAAATGAGAGTCAAATATCATTAGACAAATGTGATGAAAGATTCAGGAATACAGACAGTACAGCAGCTTAAGCTTCACATTGTAATAAGCCACCTCTTTGTGGGAGGTGATTGGATGGAAAATATTAATAGATTGACTTATTTACGAATGGGGTCCTAGTTGAGCGGTCCTAGGAAGGGTATGGCCTTCGCGAAAATGGAAGGTCTTTGATGTTGATAAATTTTCTCTGTGATAATGAAAATGGTAATGAAACTCAATTATGGATTTTAGGAAGTATAATGATAAAGTGTGCCAAAATACAATAATTTTATCAATCCTAAACTCAATAAAATTTAAATAAAGATGACATACTGAATAATTAAGGAGAGGGCGATACGGATCCCTCAAGCACTACGAATCATAAATATAATTCTTAATTCTGTTTAAATTCTTCAAACGTAATAATTACGAACCTACTTCTTAATTTCTGACTACTTTAATTAGATAATTTCAACCTGAATAATATACCAAAATTTTTAGATACTTCTTACCCCTAGACTCCAAGACCATAGATTCAAAACAAAACTGGGTACACGCGATTTTCTACAAAAAAGGACCTATTTAACACGAACAATAAACGATAAAGAACTACTACCGGTACTCTTTAATTCCTTGGTCCCAGAACTTAGCACTATATTCAATTTCTCTAATTCTTCTGACTCAATTCTTAAACTTCAAAAAAAAAAAATTACTAATATCACTCAATATAATTATAATAATGCTAAATTATGAGATCAATTCGAGCCTCGCACCACGATCTTTCTCGACGATCTTACTAATTTTTCCGACGTGTCAAGACTCCCCAACCAACTCTCATTTTAGCCTATTTAATACTTCGTACGCGTCGGTTTTCTCCTTCCAAATTTTTGATCCGTTCACCCGCTCAAAATTGCAACTTAGCACTTTTCAAAATTTCATCTCTTTGTCGAGCCACACATGTTAATTTCGAAATTTCCGTTCCTGCACTCATCTGAAGGAATATGTTTACGTTTCGTACAATTAGCTCTTAGGAACTTTTTATGTGTAGTTTGTTATTATAATATATAGGCTAGAGTAAAATTATTTCCTTTAGAAGCCGCCGTTCGGGCGTGCCTGGAAAGCGAATTCCTAAGTTTAACATTAAGTGGTCTGGAGATTAGAATAAACAAATTAATTCTGGGGAATTGAACCTCGCGTTGGATTTACTTTTATCCAATGAATTAATCCCTGTTCTGCATAATTTTGTTGAAAACAAACAGATCTGATTTTGTATTCTTTTCACATCTAAATTTTGAAATAAGGCTGACAAAGCATGCTGCTTAGTATTAGTTTGGAATTTATGAACTTGCCCAGTTTTTATACATCGTGTTTCATTTGGTGCATTGTATTAATAATTTTTTCTTTATTTTTATAGCCTTGAATGAATGATACTTTCACTTGTATGTTTTCAACCACTTTATTCCGTGAAGAAACTTCAAGAAAAAACAATGACAAATCATTCAACGTCTTAAAATAAAGTGTTAAGATATTATAATTGTATACCAGTAAAAGAGCTTCTCGCTTAAGGTCCCATATATTCCACTTGTAGTTAGATACAATATTTCCTGGTATAGGATGATCTATAGTTTGGCATTCAACAGAAAAAGTTTCCGTTTCAACTTCCTCTGGTGGTATGAGTCTGAAGATTTAATAATTAGGGTAAATACTTTGAACTCAACAAAAAATTTTGTGATGCCTTGGAGAACAGTCCTCAAAAGGGTAGTCCCAAAACTGCCAGAAGTATACTATTTGAGAAACTCCTAACTCGACCATTTTGAAGATCTCCAATTTGCTATATAATGGAGGCCTTTCAAATGGAGGTATAACTAAATGAGAAACTTCAATCTTAAGTTTTATTGTTGGTACCCTCATTTTTCTAAGTGTGAGGTCTGGTTTTTCTGGGACTATCAACGGTTAATAAGTTTCTGGCCTTACACAGATGGCGCCTCAAGCACAAAATGAAGGCTTTTAGAAATAAAAACTCACCTTCAAGAGATACTGTGAAAATCTACTGACGATCTGACATTGGATTTAAAAGTTACAGTGATTTTAATGAAACAACTGTGGTAATTTTCGAAACACGAGGTATCTAAAGGTTAGATACAAGCGCTGGAATCACTTTATCGCTCTTAAAGGACTATATTGATTAATATTGTCAAATTTTGTCAAAAAATTCGTGTTTTCTTCACTAAACCAAGAATTATCAGTCGATGTGTTATCTTGAATTATTGCCAGGTATTTAACTTCTGACTATAAATTTAAGATATCTCCGTTTAGGTGACGAGTTTACACATTTAGTTTGAGTTTCAAAGATATTTATTGCTTTAAAAATTTAAAACTCACTCTTCAATATCTTTGACTGCTATCAATTGATCTTGAACGCCCAAGAAATTAATCATCTCCGGCTTCTTTCTGAACAATTCCAGAGCTTTATTGATGCAACTGCAATTACATACATAAACAAGACATTTTGTTTGTTAGATTAGAAAAAGATACATTTTACTATTCATATTGAACATGTTCATAGCCATCGGTTCCGAGAAAATGTAGTGTTTCCCTCCTCCTTCTACAAAACCTATTTTCGGATTTCCCGGAATCAGAGCACCATTTGTTTCAACTAGTTTCCATGGACAAAAGCCTAAAAACTTCATCATACTGGTTATTTTCAATGTAAGAAAAATTTAAAGTCATAATTGAATATTCAGGTACTTTACATCAAATTAATATCAATTTATCGTGTCTTCCCACAAAAATCAAAGATGGCGCCAAATTCCAAGTGAAAACACTTCGAATTTATCGCCATTTTGTATATACAAGTATTCTTAAATTAGAGGTGGTAAAGAGAGGTGATTACTTGGATGATATCAAGAATAATATTCTCATAAATATGGCCGCAAGTGCTTCGTTTTCGAGATACAGGATGTAAATTATTATATATATTTTTTGAAAGGTTTTTCCTCATAGCATCTGCATTTCTCAAGATATTCAGCTGAAATTTTGCATAGATATTACACTTTGAAGGTTGCATAATTTATGTCAATTGCTTGCGAAAATTTACAGAGTGATATTTTTCTGAAGCAACGCCCCTTTTCTCCTCCGGAATTTTTTGTGCTGCGCCACTGGTAGTTTAAAAAAATATGAGAAATATATCTGTTGCATTATGAAACTTATTGATCTTGTGATTTCTTCATATCTGCTACCGTTTTCGAAAAAAATTTCTATAAGTCAAGAAAATCTAAGTTTTCAAAACAATTCTGTCTGTTCTGGCATATTTGGGTAAATTCATGGTTCCATTATTAGTTTTGGCAGATCTAATTAAACTCATTTGTTTTAAAAGTAAAAGTGTTTTTGAAAATTGTTTTGATACCAATCTAAACATGGAAATTTTCACGAATAATCTAATGATTAATCCTCTTCTATTCTTCATCAGATCTGCTGGCCTGTTCCTTTTGAGTCTCCTACCATCTTATGGATCAAGTAGTAGTTGAATAGAAGCATTTTTGTGATTATGTAATTTTTCATGGTTCTTCATACTTTTTTCTCTGATGATATCTTTTATATATGGCACCTTTAGGTGCCATATATAAAAGATATCTTCGTGTAAGATCTGATTAGTAACATACTATGGGGCATTTGCTATCATACGTAGTATGATAGCTTTCTGTATGATAGCCATGTTTGACTTGCTTGTGATGCCCTACAGTTTTATTCCATATACCCTTACTGATCTGATGACAGTTATATACTACTCTGTCAAGAAAGTACCGGGAATTTTCAATTAAAACAACATTTTTACATTTAATCGTCAACATTTATTGGGTCGCCTTCAAAATAGGCTCCATTTGCTCCAATACATCTATGCCAACGGCACTTCCAATTATCGAAACATTTTTTATAGGCGCTTTCCGGGATGGACTTTAGCTCTCGCGCCGAATTTTGTTTTATGGCTTCAATCGACTCAAAACGGGTGCCACGAAGGGGCAATTTTAGTTTTGGGAAGAGGAAAAAGTCGCAGGGAGCCAAATCCGGCGAAAACGGTGGTTGCTGAAGCACGTTTGTTGAGTTTTTGGCGAGAAAGTCAGTCACAATCGTAGCTCGGTGAGAAGGCGCGTTATCGTCATGCAAAATCCATGAGTTGTTCGCCCACAAATTTGGCCGCTTCTTACGGATACGCTCACGCAAACGTTTCATAACGCCTAGGTAATACTCCTTGTTTACCGTCTGACCCTCTGGAACGAATTCGTAGTGCACCACGCCACGGATATCGAAGAAAACAATGAGCATCACCTTCATTTTCGAGCGGCTTTGGCGTGGTTTTTTTGGGTTTCGGCTCATTTTTTGCCACCCATTCCGATGATTGCTGGCTTGTTTGCATATCGTACTCGTAGACCCAGGTCTCATCACCAGTTATAATGCGTTCCATGAATGTAGAATCGGAATTACAGCGATCCAGCATGTCTGAAGCAACCTGTTCGCGATGACGTTTTTGAAGAAAATTCAGGTCTTTCGGTACGAGTCGTGCGGCCACCTTTCTCATGCCCAAAATATCAATCAAAATCGTACGTGCGGACTCGTGGGATATCTTAAGATCATGTGCTATCTCTCTCAAGCTGGTACGACGGTTTTCCAGCACCCTTTCCTTAATTTTATCGGCGTTATCTTCGATCGAAGCCGTCGATGGGCGACCACTTCACGACCGCCCTTGAAGGCTCTGTACCACGGATATGCACGAGTTTTCGATAGAGCATTATCACCAAAGCCCTTTTGCAACATTTTCTATGCATCGGCACACGAAATTCATTTGCAACACAAAACTTTAAACAAATTCTTTGCTCAACGTAATCACCCATAGTAAAAATCGGCACGCACTCTGACATCGACTGACTTAATCAGCTGTTGCAAATACACTAGTTGACAGATCCCGCTCAAGCTTGGCATAGTAATTAAGGACAGTGGTACCAACCTAGGAAAAAATTTTTTTACCTGCCTCATTGCCCCGCCAGATTTAAATCGATAATTCCCGGTACTTTCTTGACAGAATGTATATTAAAATTTTGCTCCCCAGCGACAAATTGGTCTTTCTTCCTATTGTACAATATAGATCTCGCTCAAATCAATTTGTTTCCGTTTTTTATACATATGCTCTTCCAGGAGTCCCCTGTCTGTATGTATTCCCAAGTATTTGCTAGATGTGGACTGCGGTATCTGTATATTATTCATGAAGACAGATGGGCATTGATCTATTTTTAGTGTGAAATCCACTTTTGTAGGCTTGGTTTCATTAATTTTGATTCTCCACTTCCGCAACCGTTTTTCAATTTCATTTCGTAGTTTTTGTAGAACATCTGTTGCTACTAAAGTAGAAATAGTGTTTCCTTTTTTGTCCTAGTCTCTCACTTTCGAAAACCATTTTTAGGATCTAATGCATTTTTCCAGTTTCGAATACCGGTTTCTGTGAAGGACTATACTTTGTAAGGTTGGAACTGTCGGAATTATTCGATGAATATCTGTGCTCCAAAATGCGTATTTCTTCCAAGCTATAGGAGTTGATTCAAGAAAAAGAGGGGAGATTTCTCCAGGCGGGGCAAAAAAAGAGGTTTAGAGAGGGCAATGCCCTGCTCTGCACTGGCTACGGGTCTGGTAGATTTCTGGGATATTTCTATAAACCATGAATTTATCCAGATATCCCAGAGTCTGTTTTGTAACATCTGTAGAAAACTTCTCGGTACCGCGCTGACAGTTTATAACATTTGCAATCTTATCATTTTGTGTACCTGCCTACTTTAAATACCGTGTTTCTTTTGTTCACTTTTCAGTTCTTTAGAAAGTGAAATTGCAATCTCAAAAAATATAAAAGAATTTTTGCTAGTGAAACATAATAATTTCACAAAACTTGTTTCAATTATGATCAACTACCAAATAGTAACAGCCGAAATAGTTCAATATCTTTCTTAAGTGATATTAGCAGTTAAGGTATCTACTAAATTTTTGAAGGTCACATATCTTACCTCAAAATTAATATTTTTGATATTCTCATAATAGTTTGGCAGAACCACCTTGAAATCTGGATCTTCTGGAGGAATGATTGTTATTCCTGAAGGTATATTCATTCTTTCGGCATCTGTTTGAGGTTGATGCCCGTCCAAAAGCTGTTCAATGACCCAGTCTTGTCGTTCATATTCGGGATAAGCTATTTGTTTCGCATATATCGCTAGGCTTACGAGCATATCATTGTATTTTCCAAGAAGTAGTGCCTCGTCTTGCATACGAAACCATATCTTAGCTAGTTCTCTGAACATTGGCTACGGTTTTAGATGTAAAATTACTAGTATTCTTAGTTTGCATGTCGATTCATAAACTTACAAAAACTTGATAAGCTGGTACTGCTATCATGTACTGTACACTATCATTGATTCTGTCATACATTTTCTTCAGTTTTTCAGCAATTTCATCTTCGCGGTCTTCTATTTTCGTCATTTTGGACATTAGTTGCCTGGAAAATTTAGCCGAAGAAAATAGATGAAATATCGTATTGTTAGGCAAAGTTATTTTTGTATCAAGTATGCCGTGAAGCCTAGTTCGGACTGGGCTAGTATTTTAATCGAATGGGGAAGCTGAAAATTTTATTGATGCCCAAAAATCGTTCGCACATTATTCAAGTACAGTTCATAAGTGAGTGGTGTTTTCCAAGATACACAGCTTGCCACACAAAAATAAATAAACTTGAAAATGAAACGAATAAGAAATTACTTCCGTTTCTATCACTTCTTCATTATTTGAGGTACAGATCTGAGTTTCGTAGTTTTTACTACACGTACTACATGCACATTCATATTTTTTGAATGAGAACCTTTTAGATGTTTTTTCTTGTAGTACACAAGTATATTTAGATCCTTGTTGAAACGTATCTCGCCACTATATAGAAAAATAGTCCGTGGAATATATGTGAACTAGGTCAAAATTTAATATCTGATGAATGTGTAGCGAAATATTCGGCATATTTACATATAATATATGAAAAATTAAGCTATATTATTGAATATAACTAATTTCATTCAAAAAGAGACTGAAGAAGGGACGAAATAAAGGGTCTTCCAGCAAGAAGATTTTTTATAAATTGAGAGATAAACGCGGTGTTTTGGTGTAAGACAGATATTATTCATTTCAATTCAAAATGCAAACCCAGAGGTTAATAATGGAGTACAATATCTACCAAATGTCCGTATCAGCTGTTCTTAGGGACGATAATTCTTTTGATGAAATTTTTCATTAAGTTTTCGTATAATAGTGGCTCTATTTCGAGAATAACAGCTCTTATATTGTCTTTCATGAAAAGTTTATGGTGCTGCAACCGTAGCTGTGGCGGCCATTTGGCTGATATCGTTTTCCATTGTTAATGACATACCTTCCTCTTCATAATGAAATAAACATCCTTTAATTTCTCTCAAAAGATATTAATTTTTTTCAATATCGACATGAAATCTCTTATTGTAAAATACTTTATAATGAAAAATTGCTCACCTAACGAATATCTCGTACTGTCGGTACATCACTAATAGGTTTTTTATACGCTCTACATCGTTCAGAGTTACTCCTTCAGGTAAATTCATAGGTTGCAACTCGAAGGTTTTCAATTTAACACTTAAAGGAACATAATGGATGTCGAGAATGGTTGTAAGAATGTTCACTTTTTGCATTATGGTAAGTAGTAATTTCTGTAGTTCCTGTTGCATGGCTGCAAGTGCTTTCCTGAGCATTTTTGGAACTGAAACATTACCACAGGAAGGATTACATGAACATGTATAGGAGAAGGCTTCATCAGTAGTAATGCGATTGTATTATGCCAATAAAAATGCTCTCGTTACACTCACTCCAAAAGTCTTGCACCCCCTGATGTTCTAAAGTAAAATGAACATTCTTGAAACATTGGTATGTTGATTAACAAGAATTCAACATTTCAGTATTGGTCATCTCTCTAGTATCTCCAATACATTAAACAATTTTAAGTTAAAAACTTGAAGCATTAAACATGTTTAACTTAAACATGTTTAATGTATTGAAGGCACTAGAGTGATGACCAATACATCAAACATGTTTAAGTTCATTCATTTCCGAGTTTTATATATCTGATAAGTTAATACATTAAACATGTTTAAGTTAAACATATTTAATGCTTTAAGTATTTAATTTAAACATGTTTCATGTATTGGAGACACTAGAGAGATGACCAATACATTAAACATGTTTAAGTTCATTCATTGCCGAGTGTTATATTTATTATTAAACATGTTTAATGTATTGGCGACACTAGAGAGATGACCAATACATTAAACATGTTTAAGGTAAATACTTGGAGCATTAAACATGTTTAAGTTAATGATTTAAACATTGAAAAATATTTTATATTGATTATATATACTCAAATATTATTTTGATTTTTTTAGTATATACTCTTAATGGGGGTATAAATAAGCTCGTGCGGTTTTTTATCTTCGAAAATTGAAGCTTTATTGTGAAAAATTTGTTAGTTATACATTTAAATTTCAATGTATTGTCCTTCCTAGCCACTACTTTTTCCGATCTTTTCTTCTACTTCTTATATTATTCTGAAATTGCAGTTATAAATCTTTCATATATATTTATTTTCATAATATTAATTTTCATAATTCGAATACGAGGGGGATGAAAGACTTTTTAGAGTGTATTTACCATCTTCAATTCCCTCGCCACTTTTTCCGCAATATCGGTTGAATAATCTTATCCCAGCAACAAGTTCGCTGAATTCGTTCAGTCTGTCTTTCTTGTCTGATCCTGATCTGTTAACGTAGTCCCTAACTTCCTGATCAGTCATGACACTCCGTAGGGCTGTTTGGATCTCTTTGAAAACCTGAGGGTTGTGAATCATATCAAATTACGTTTGTCAAGATGTTATTAAAAAAAAATTCGAGAAAAGCACTGACGTGAAGCTTTTGTGTGTTTGAAATGTCTGTTATTTTCGTATTTTCAGCCAAAAATGGTCTCAAACGACTAGGTTGGAATCTGATAGAAAATCAATAGCTTCCTTAAGAAGTTATTAACAGATTTGAAATTTTCACAACGATGGACTTAATGAAAAATGGGTACTCTTTGCATTAAATATGATGAAAATATTGTCTAAAATGTTTGTCAGAATAATAATTAAACATCATTTGAACGGAAAAATAAATAAGAAAAGTTGAAACAAGGATGAAACTACGTAGGGAGGCAAAAAGTCAATAAAACAAAAATGCCTCGAAAACGGTTAAACTTTTATGATGAAGATTTCTTCACAATAGGGCGGAGTAACCTTTGATCTATCACGTTAACTGATAAGTTTTCGATCTGACACACAGACGGCGCCACAAGTACAGAATTAATATTTACCAAGTATCAACCTTAAAAAAATAACTGTGGAAATTTTTTGATATTTGGTTTTAGTGAAACAACTTTTGTGATTTTCCATACAACGAAAAAAATTCTGCGTGCTGATAAAACATTGCTCTTTCTTGGGAAAAAGCACCTTTCAAACGGAAGTTTGGATTGATAATTGTTATCCGAATTCCGCACCAGAAAATTCGACTATTCTTAACTGGTTTGCTGAATTTAGTCCTGGTCGGTTACACTGAAAAACCAATCCAATCATTTTGACAGACCTTAAAGTGAAGTTGCAGGAGATAGCTGACACTCTAAAGATATTAAACGGACTTCTAGACTTTATTTTGGCTGAACATTTGTCTACGAGGAAGCTAGTTTCGAAGTGGGTGGCGCGTTTGCTAACAGTGGATCAAAAACAACGAGTTGTTGATTCCGAGCCCTGTTTAATCGAAATTAACGTGATTTTTTGAGTCCATATGTGACAATAGATAACTTAAGGGGTGGGCCATTTAAGATGAATTTTTCAAAGTTATGAGTTTACTAGAAAGGTTGAACCTTCACATTTACGAATGAAAAATAATATCATTCACTGGCTGGCTGCAATATCTCATACGATCAACCCAATTTTTCAGTACAATGTCGATTATGTAGGGCTCAATCCCATGAATTGCAACTTAGATTTCTTGTTTCAAGGCATCAGTCGTTTCTGGATGCTTAGCGTAACGTTTATCCTTAACAGATCCTCACAAAAAATAATCTCCCGAGGTGAAAATGAACTTCATTGCTAAAGATTCGGCCATGCGATCATTAACGCATTGAGCAAAGTGGAAACGCATTGCATGGTCACGAGGCTTTACTTCTTGCACTAGTTGACCTTTGCAAGCCTTCATACCAAGGTCTTTATGTAAAATTATCCTCAGAGAAGTGCGAGAAATGTTTAGTTCTTGAGCATGATGACGAGTTGATGTTGATGATGTTCAGCTAAACTCTGGGCTACTGCAGCAATGTTTTCAGGTGTTCTCACTGGACGAGAACGTGAACGGGTTGTTTTATCGAATAACGATCCAGTTTTCAAGAACAAATTGATCCACAAATTGCTGTGAGAGCATTTCATTTCTATTGCATTTTCACGTAAATTTCTAACAGTTTGGATAGAAGATTAATTACTTTGGAAATAAGTTTTTGATATTTCCTAGTTTTGTTCAAGCGACCCATTTCGTCAATTTCAAATATCAAACTAACTTTTTGTCAAAATGAAAATGACAAAAGTGTCGCCAGTCTCGAATTAACCACTACTTCAAAATGCAAACTCTAGATGGCCCATCCTTTAGAAAGATCGACAGCTGTGTGGATAGCAGCCAATGAACCTCCTCCAAAGCGATTAAAGGAGCAACAAACTGCTAGCAAGGTTATGGTGTACGTATTTCATCCTGCTGAATCAACTGAACGATGAAATTTCGAAAGAACACCCCCATACGTGTAGAAAAAAGTGATCTTTCACTAAGGCATCACGTAAACAGTCGCTGGTTACGATGACAAATTGCACGAATTACATGTCGTATTATTTCCTCATCCATATTAGAATGGACCCCAGTGACTATTACCTGTTCGCAGACCTAAAAAAATGGTCACCTAAAATGATTTGGCTCGAATGAGAAGGTGATTGCCGAAACGGACGCTTATTTTGTGACAGAAGATAAATAGTTTTTCAAGAAAGGAATTGAAATCGTAGATGAGCTATGGAATGATTGCATTGCGCTTAAAGTACACTTCTGTGGACGAAGAAAGTCAAATTTGGTAAAGAAGTTGTTTTCTTCATTACACATTTATTAGCAATCAGAATACACACATTTGATAAGCTAATTTGCTTACTATGGAGCTAAAATAACACATAAAATGACCAAGGAATTGCTAAAGAAAGGACTGTTGGTAATTACTTACATATTTAATGCCATCCTAAAACCGAACTACTGACCGGAACAACTGAAAACAGCCGAAATTATACTTGTCCCTAAACCAGGTAAAGATGCACACATCACATCCTATCGACCAATTAGCTTGCGCCTAGTTCTGTCAAAAACTGCTGCTTCAAAGAATAAACTCCGACCCAATTACAGAAGAGTGGATACCCTATTATCAGTTTTGATTCCGGTCAAACCACTCCACAATACAGCAAATTCATAGAATTGATCACGAAATAAGTAAAGCACTTGAACACCGGCAATACTGTACATCAGCATTCTTGGACGTGAGTCAGGCTTTTGATAAAGTCTGGCATCCTGGTTTGCCCTATAAAATCAAAAAATATCTGTCTGGTTGTTATTATGAATTATTGAAGTCCTATCTTAGTGGAAGACGATTCAGAGTAAGAGTTTGTAGTGAAAATCGAACTACTTTCCAATACAATCAGGAGTTCCTCAGGGAAGTGTCATTGGACCACTGCTGTATGTGCTGTACACCGCTGACCTGCTTACAAATCCACATACAATATTGGGAATTTTCGCAGATGGTACAGGCATTGTAGCTGTTGACGAAGTTCCACAAAATGCCACTAATAAAATACAGAAACATTTAAATGAAATACAAAAATGGCTTCACAAGTGGAAAATCCAAATAAATGAGTTCAAATCTGTGCAAGTGAATTTCACCTTATGGAGAGGCCAGTGTCCACCCGTATATATGAATAATGTACAAAAACCAGAGGTCTCAAGTACAAAATACTTGAGCATGCATTTAGATAGCAGACATACATGGAAGGAACACATAATCAATAAAAGGAAGCAAATAGACTTAAAAATACGAGAACTAAATTGGCTAATAGGTAGGAAATCTAAATTGGCACTGGAAAACAAGACACTCCTCGGTAAAACAGTGCTAAAGCCTATATGGGTATACGATATCGAGCTCTGGGGATGTAGAAACAAATCATACAGCCGCAAATGTACAAATTGGTCATGGAAAATTTCATGAAAATGATATGGTGCTGCAACCATAGCCGTGGTGGTCATTTGGCTGATAACGTTTTTCATTGTTAATGGAATACCTTCCTCTTTACAATGAAATAAACATCCATTGGATTTCTCTTAAAATACACTCGTTTTTTTATATCAAAATGAAACCTTTTATTGGAAAACCCTTTAGCATCGTATCTATTGCTAACACAGGCATGTGATCGAATCAACACCTAAGAGAAGGGAACTTGGAACTTCGAAAATGTGTTTGTGTTCTGTTAGGGTTATGGAGTTTGCAAATTGGTAGTTCATTTTGTATCAAAGGCTTGATATTATCCTGTATGGAATTGTTAGTATCGAAGTTATATTCGATCCAAGAATATCAGTTTACCAATTAATCTAATAAAGCTGATGCAACTTCCATTCAGAACCAATTTAACTGAATCACAAGTAAATTAATCTGATTCGAGTTTTATTCTATTTGTAGTTCTATCGGATATTAATTAATTACATCGATAAATGAAATGCGTTTCTGATATAATCCACTCCCAACAACAAGCGGATTATTTATACAAATTACCAATTGAACTCTACTTTACAGTGATACGTTTTGATTTATTATTTTTGAAGCAAATTTTCAATCTGATACTACTCGAAAAAAAAGAAGAGCGATCCGATTAGTCATTGAGGAATTTAAAGGAAACTGAAACACAGATATTGGTATTTTTTTCATATTTGAGCGTCGGAAGAAAGGAAAACTTATGCCACCTAGTTGGTGCCCCGAGTGGAAAGTTGTGTCATGTTTACCCTCGTGTTGCACTTTTGAAGATTCGGTGGAAGAAGGACTTGATAAACAAAAGTTCTCGGAATTGTTAATGCATTTGCATAGCGATATGCTCGTTGCAAAGCCATAGTGTCGCGTGCGAATATTGCGGCAGCTGGCATCCTTTCTTTTAATTGCGTGGAGCATCGACCGTGATAGTATCTACAGAACAAGCACGAATCGGTAACTCTGCTTCTATGTTCCAACGATTGCAAGCTGGATGAAATTCAAAAGTTGTAGCAAATGCCTGGGTGCTGTGCTTAATGCTACCCAAACCATGGAAGATATCATGGAAATCAACACGCCACACCTTATTTTAGTACTAAGAGAGGAACAAGCGACTTCATTGTGTACCAAAATTGCCTCAGTCCATAACAAAAATTATTTCCGACTGAGATTAAATACGCGAGTCTAGGTTGAGACGGATAGAAATTCCACGAAAGTTATACGCTGCATATTAATCGATGTCTCAGCCAATCGAATCGGCTGCAGCAAAAATATATATTCAGCGAAGGCGACATAACTCATATCGAACTGAAGAATAAAGCAATAAACCGTCAGCTTCTCAGCCGGCAAAGGGATAAAGATCCATTATAACCACTAGGTGAGTACGCCAGTATTCTACGGGAAGTACTCGACACTGCATCGCTCGCGTTCTGATTGGACGCCCGATTCATCCCCCAATTAACATCTAATGCAATATTTCTAACCTATCCGAGAGAACCGCTCAGAAAAAATTTCGTTGAACGCCAACAATATTTTTCTGCATCTTCAGTAGATTGTTTTATTTGAAAATTTAAAATTTGCGCATGTCCTTGTGTTCCTTCTTATTTGATTTACAAATTATGAACGATATCATAGCTCATTAAAATTGGCTGAGAATACATTTATACATAACTAAGTAAAATATACGATAATATTACAGTGTATTTTAGGGAAAAATTTAACTATATGTAACCACTCAGTGGTCCACCTGCATTAGGGCCCCCATACTGGGAGAGCCCTAGCGGCCCTCAAAAAGAACTACCGCATATGGGGGCCCCTAACGGTCCACCTGCATCAGGGCTCCCATACCAGGAACCCTCTAGCGGCCTTCAAAGACAACTCCGCATATGGGAGCCCCAGTGGTATTCCTGCATCAGAGCCACAATACCAGGGACCCCCCTAGCGGCTCCAAAAGACAACTTCCCTTCATAAGAGCCCTCGCGTCCCCGGGTGTCCCCTTCGGCCTCCATCGCGCCCCCAGGATCCTGCGGTACCCTAAAGATGAGCGAATTTCATCGTATACCGAATGTGAGGTGATGTTCGAAAATTGGACTGGAACTCTCATAGTTACACTACTAACTACCCGCTCTAAAAATGTCCCTCCATTCTGCTCCACCCTATATTATACTGATACTCCCAGATCTTCTGTGATGATTCCTCAGAAACTTAGAAGTAGGTTTCATGAAACTTTAGTCATCGAATCAAGCCTGATGATCACGGAGTCCTTCTATAATTGATCTAATTCTATGTTCCCAAAGTACTAATCACATATTTAGTCACTGCGTCAAACTATGATAGATTAGGCTCTGTTGATCATCGATCAAGTACAAATTGGGTGCCACAAAATATTTTGTGCTCTGATCTAACCTAGAATCGCTGCTAAATCAAAGAACAAGTTGAATTCTTCGTTAAATAGTTGAACTGAAGTGTTTACTCTTTTCAAATGATATAATTGTGAAATGCTTTTCAAAATTAGTTTATCGTTATCATCAGAAGATTTTAAGTGGAATTCGAAGACCACGAATTATTAGTTCCAGGAATGATTGAAAATATGATGATCTTGATTTAAAAAAAAACGTTTTCGTCTCAACAAAATGTCGTGATGGAATTATTACATAAAATTAAACCACGCAGTAAAAGGAATGAATCGATCAAGGCGAGATTACAAGTATTAGTTTGTCTACGATTTTATGCAACTGGCAGCTTCCAGATGACGATAGGAGATCATATCAACAATGCAAAATCATCGGTATGCAGAATTGTTAAAAGTATCAGTTGAAATTATCCGTTTTAAACCGCCTTTTGAATAAAATTACATTTTATTCAAAATGTAATCTTGCCTGATGATGCCACTGTGATAGCGAAACGATTGTTGTAAACATAACAATAAAAATTTGTGAAAATCAGAATGACCTTATTTAAATATTATTTAATATGGATTTTCACCAAGTAAGGAGTGATTCAATTCAATATTTCTTCTTATTTTCCCAATAGTTTCGAGATTGCTGACACGATAAAATGAAAATTTGGTTAAATAACCAGTAACCCAAGTTCGTATCTTGGTCACGGCAATGTGAAAGCATTGTCACAAAAAAAAAGGAGTATGCGGTGAAACATTATAATTTTTTAAATAAAATTGTTAAAAATTTGGTTTTTAAGTTTAAAAGAATTGCGTGTTATGTTGATATATCTTTTTGAATTCTTTCTTAGTAATTGATTGAATGTTAATCAATTCGTATGTAAATTCTAGGATAAGCATACGTCAGGGGGAATATAGAGATATAATAGACTATAATTCGTTTACTTTTAGTCCAACTATTATATAGTTGATTGTACACTCTAGTTGTTTCACCGAAATTAGAGGAGCTGGTGTGGTGGAGTGTTTCTCTGCAGTTTTCGTGAAAACGCTATTTTGCTCTGGGAGGAGTAGATCACTGAGCATTTTCACTGTTATTCATTTTCGCTGAGCTCATTTGGGTTCACTTCACAAATTTACTGAACTTAATAACCTAATAACAAATATAAATCATGGATAATATACTTACTCTCATATCTTTAATTGCATTACTGTATCAACACCAGAGGATGAACGAAAATGAGATTGAAATTGTGAAATTACAAATGAATGCGTTCGTTCTTTGAATGTGTTCAAACTCTTGAGTGTCGTAGCGAGAGAGATGAGTTTCTATGCTGAGATGTGACTTGAGGGAAAATTGAATGTGATTTGAGTGCATGTTGACCTTGACTTGAGTGGATGTTGACTCACTTGTTCGAAGAGCAGAGAGTTAGTGCCGTGGCCCCTTGGACGAAGCGCAGCGAGTTAATGCTGTCTTGACTTACTCGCGGTTTTATTAGTGAGACAGGTACTAATTCTGTTGCGACTAAAGTCGCAATGCTTTCTGGTTTAGTACTAGCATTAGTGTAGCTAGTGCTAGTTAGATTTTACAAATTAATGATAACAAAAGGAGTTATACGTCAGACACTTCACAATCGACAAATGCAAATCCTGTGAAAAAATTCGAACGCAATTACAACAATTAAGAAAATGTCCATAATGAAAGGAAAAGTACCAGAAAAACACTTTTTCAAATGTTACCTCTCTAAGATGTGATGTTACATTTTTACAGTTAGTTTAAATTGTAACCAAAAAAAACCACAGTGTTGGCCGAACAATTATTATTAATTAATAAATTTTTGGAACTATTCTTCATTTTTTTGTTCGATTGAAATGAATTTCCATCAATTAAGGACCGCATCATTAATACACTCAAGAATTTGAGGTTCCAACGAATCTCAACGTCCGCGCATAAATATTCGTTTCTCATTGTCGACAAAAAATTCGCAAACTGAGATATAAGAGTCACAATTGCCGCGGTTTCTTTCGGAGAATCCCAAAAAGCTCTTACGTTATCGTGAGACGGGTTGCCCATTCCAGAGTGCAGGGCCATGTAATAAATCAGCTTCTTGTAGAATTTCCGCATCAGCTTCGAGTCTGCGGTTCCCACAGTTTTCACCCTGAGGATGTCCTTCTGGAGGGGCACTAGTTTGGCGGTAAGTTGAGACCGCAGTTTCTTTATCATTTCCTGTGGAAATATCCCATATTAGTTCTCTGATAAATCCAATACTGTAACTTAAGGGTATTTTGCCCTGAAATCATGGGTTTGTTTAGAATTCCATTAAATTCCTAATTCTAAGTAAAGGTTTTCAAATGAGAGGTTTCATTTTGAATAGCCCGTTATCTGCGCACCTGTAACTTTTGAAGCTCTCATCTTCTAACATTTGACAAGCAAAAACTACGCCATTACTAATTACTATTCATTTGAATCTTTTTTATGCTATTTATGTCGCTATTTCTCATCAACAAGGTGTCCAAACAGAGGGTATTTGTTACCTCGATAAAACGAAAACTACTTAAAATAAGAAAGAAATATTTGGAAAATATGTTATCTAAATGTTGTAGATTAATATCGTTGGCAGTTTAATTGCAACAACTAACACTCTGTAATAAAACAACCCTTGGTTTAACGATGAACTGTATAATAGAAAAGATACTTACAACCCGCTTGTTACACAGACAGAACTAAAAGAGACGGAGTTTACTGAGTCGTTCATATACCTTAACTCTTGATCATAGAAAAAACATATTATACATAGAGTGAGGTATTCTTCTTAAACTTTTGGTAAATATTCACAATACCCTCACTGAACAAAAGTTTACATAAAACAATAAATCAGTCTTCGCAGAGACCTAACGGCCAGTTTCATAAACAACATCAAAAGGCTCCTTTATGATAAAGTCCCTTTACGAAAAAGGATCCTTTAAATGGGAGCATCAGTTTCATAAACGCACATCGACCGTCCTTTACTTAAAGCTTCCTTTAATGCGCCAGTCATATGTTTCCGACTGTTGGCTATCCTGAGAACTAGTGATTTTACGAATGTAGTTGGTGATATTCTGTAAAAATTGTGAGTTATGCGTTGGAACTTGTAAAAAGAAAAAGAGAAGAAGCATAAATCGATCTTTGCATAAACATGGTTATGTGCAGAAGACAGTATATTGAAGTTTATATCATTATTACGTTCGAATTGCTATATTTTATTACGTGGGTTATATGAATGTATATGGAAGAAAAGAGAAAAAAGTATTACTTTAAAACCAGAGGAGGAACTATGCCTCTTGGAATTGATTGAAAAAGAGAATTTTAATATTATAGGATAAAGTCTGGCAAAGAATAGAAACTGCTTTCAATGCAACAGTTCTCCATTGGAGAAATGGGGACCAGCTCAAATCCAAATATGACAATATAAAAATTAAAACTAGAAGGTGGTAGCTGCTCAACGCAGTCATATTGACTGGTGGTAGGGCTCCATTCAAATTGAGGGAGCCAATTTCCAAACAGTTGAGCCCAACTGTTACGAACCCTCTTGCCGAAACGAAAGAGATTTATTATAAAAAAAACGGCTCTAGTAGAAGCTCAGATAGTGGCTATCAAGGAAGAGAATAGAAGAAAAGAAGAGGAGCATTCAAAGCTTAAAATATTAGATTTGCAAATTATGGAGATGAAGAGCAAATTAAATAATAATAATTAAATCTTTTTTATTTTGAATGCACTTTCTGAAAAAGCGGTATTAGAATTCTATCAGCATTGCTGCAGACTATGAAGTCCCCTCAAATTTGAATTAAAAGCCGAAATTTCAATAACACATAATATTTTTATTTCTTTATTCTCACTTGAAACTTTTTCAGGTGTTACCTAAAGTAAAACAATGAATCAGAAATACAAACATAGAAGCCTATCTAAATACATACCTTATAAAATCTTATAAAAATTATATGAAATCTTGTCATGTTGAAGATACAAATTGAATATGAAGAATAGTTCCACAAGTGACAAGGAAATTTATTTTTAATTATCACAGAAATATAATTTTAAATTAGGAAAATGTTTATTAATAATAGACTCTTGCTTGACGAGCTGCATTAACATTAGTTGAATTTGTTTGAAAGTCCTTTTCCTCTTGCAATCATTCATTTGGAAATATTTCGTTCATATTGTGCAAAACAGCGGTAGCAACAATAATTGACGCTTCCAAACTCCATACTTTCTCTCCACCACATTTCTAGTTTGTATAATTGACTGCTTATATAAATTTTCAGCTACAGTTATAGCTTCCGTTAACTTTGTCATAAGATAAGTCTGCAAACTATAACCACTACCACCAAGTAACAAATACCGTCCTAATTTACCACTCTCAAATTGTCTCTTCAAGACACTTATTAAAGATGGTTTGATCATATATTTCCAGTTCCATAGAATCTCAATGTGGAAAGTAGTTGGTTCATCGGTTCAATACAGCTGCCTCTGAAAATTGTCAATTTAATGGTTTGGTATACATAAAATTATATCAACAAAATAATAAATCGAAATTTGTTTACCTGTAAAATGGGAAGTACAATTGATCTGCAATTTTTTGAAGCAAAGATTAAATAGTTGGTTTTGTCAGGCAAAAACGATAGAAGAAATCTAGATCATCTAACGTGGAAAAATGTCTCTCCTGTAAATTTTTGGTCTTCTCACAATTATTTCTTCATCATTTGATGAAGAAGTAGAACTAAAATCAGCATTCAACATTTGGTGCAACATATTTCGTAGTACGCTAAAATTAAATAAAATGGGATGTGACAGAACAAGGTTATGTCCACTGTTTTCGTGTGTATCGAGCACCTGCGCAGTGTCGAGCTTCTCGTTAAAGGATCCTTTTCCAGCCGTAAAGGGCCGATTTTCTCACTTTAAGATAAAGGAAGCTTTTAACCTCAAAATTTGTTTATGAAACACGTTTTATCATTAAAGGAGACTTTTTGGGAAAAAGGAGGCTTTAATTTCGTTTATGAAACCGGCCGTAAATATTTCACAAACTTTGAATTTTTCACATTTTGCAATGGCTTCGTTAATATATCCGCAACCATCTCATCGGTAGGCATATAGATCAAATCGATTTTGTTTTCATGTACTGCATCTCTTAAAAAATGGTACCGAATGTCTATATGTTTCGTTCTATCATGGAAAACTGGATTCGTCGCTAATTTCTGGGCACTCTGATTGTTGTTGTATATGCTTATACAATTCAGTGTTCCTGTCAGCTCACATAAGACATTATCAAATAAATGGCTTCTTTTGCTGCTTCACATAGGGCCACGTACTCAGCTTCTGTTGAGGATAATGCAAGTCTTCTGCTTGCAGCTCTTCCAAGAAATGGATGCTCCTGAAAACTTGAAGACATATCCGGAAAATGATTTACGATCTCCTCTGTCCGAACCCCAGTCAGCATCTGCAAATCCAACTAAATCATATTGATCTTTCTGGAATTTCATATACACATGTTCAGTTCCTTTTAGATATCTCAGAACACGCTTAGCACATTGCCAATGAAGTTTAGTGTAACATGAATTATATTGACTTAAAAGACTAATAGCATGTGAGATATCTGGTCGAGTTATAACAGTCAAATACATCAAACTCCCAATCAATTCTTGATATGGAATTTTTGGGTCACATGTCTCATTATCCAAATCACATAGAGATATATTATTGTGTAGGAGAGTATAAACAGCTTTACAGTCTGACATTCCGAATCTTTCAATAAATTATCAATGTACTCTTCTTGATCAATAGCTATATAATTATTTGTTCTGTTAATTCTAATTCCTAAGCATTGCTTTGCTTCACCTAGATTTTTTACTTTAAATTGGGTATTAAGTTTTTCATTGATAAAATCAATTTCTTTCTATTCAGATCGGGTTTCCACGCCCGACTAGCTTGTTTTAAACCATATATAGCTTTCTTCGGTTTGAAAACCATATTATGGTTTTGTTTTGATACAAAACCTTTAGGCTGTTCCATAAAAACATTTTCTTTGAGAAAACCATTCAAAAAGGCGGTTTGCACATCTAAATGTACATTTTTTAAGTTTAATCTAACTGCTAATCCTAGTAAAAGTCTGAATGTTGAGTGTCTCACAACTGGCGCAAAGGTTTCACTATAGTCAATGCCCCTTTTCTGGGCATAACCTTTGGCTACAAGCCTTGCTCTGTACTTGTCTTTATTTTCACTATCAGTTTTCACTTTAAACACCCACTTGCACTTCACTACTGTACAGCCTTCTGGAGGATTCACTAGCTCCTATGTGTCGTTCTCGTTGAAAGACTGCATCTCTTCCTTCATCGCCTCTACCCAGTGGTTTCTATTTGGTCCCGAGAGTGCTTCATTCACCATCTGTGGGAATCCTACTAAATAAGCCTCTCCATCATCCAATACACCATTGAAATAGGTTACGAAATCTTCAAACTCTTTTTCTTCGGTTCTCGTTGAGATCTTCTTAGCCCCACTTCTACTTGAGGATCTGGTGGTCCACCAGGAACGTAGTCAGAATCAGATGAATCTAGATCACATGGTAATGTAACATCTGGTTCAGAGGAAAAGGTTCCTCCCCCACTGAAGCAGTATTATCTTCTGGAAGGTCTTCCTCCTGGGGTTGCTGTGATCTTCTGATTTAATTCGGCTGATGATAATCTTCCTATTGATTGGATTGAAACATCTATAACCCTTAGTTGTCTCATCGTACCTCACCAATAAATGCTTCACTGACTTTTGGTCCCATTTCTTCCTTTAGGGACATGAACCATGGTTATGCTTCCATACAACCTCAGATGGCTGAGGTTTGGTTTTCTTCCTGTCCACATCTCGTAAGGTGTTTTCGTTATCTTCGCACAAGCTGAACGATTCTTCAGGTAACAGGCGGTATTGCAGGCTTCGGCCCATAATGACTTACTTAAATCATTATCGAATAAAAGACATCTGGCCTTTTCAACAAGAGTCCTGTAGAATCTTTCTGCCATTCCATTCTGCTCAGAGTGTAACTATTTGAAGTTTGATGGATGATGCCATTATTTCTCAAATAACTACTAAATTCGTTATTGCAATATTCTGTTCCGTTATCACTTCTAAGCACCTTGATTCTCGCTTTCTGCTGATTTTTCTTTCTACCAGGTTTTTGAAGGTTTTGAATTTATCGAATACTTCACTCTTAGTCTTCAAAAAGTAAACGAAGCACATCCTAGTATGATAGTCAATGAAGGTGACGAAATACTTTGCCCCTAGTATAATCGTCAATGAAGGTGACGAAATACTTTGCCCCTCCTAATGAAGTGTTTTCCATGGGACCGCATACATCACTGTGGACAATTTCTAGGACATGTCTAGCTCGAGTTCCTTCTTTTGAAAAAGGTAACCTAGTCTGTTTCCCTTTGCAACACACTTCACAGTTGTCAATCCTACTGTGACTTCTGTAGTCGACTCCATCTGCTATTTTGGCTGTCATCTGAAGGTAATTATTATTAATGTGGCCTAGTCTTCTATGCCAAGTTTCAAAGCTTGCTGCCTGAAAACAAACAGAATGAGTATCCCAAGTATTCAATTTATATATGTTATTTTTGAGACTGGCTGTCGCAACAAGAATTTTATGACGGTTATAAATTCTACAACCATTCTCGTCAAATTATACTTCATTTCCATTCTTGATCAATTGGGACACAGATAAGAGATTTGTAGTCAAACTGGGGACATACTGTACTCCCTTTAACAATATGTTATGTTTCTTATCTGTCTTTGTTTGAATTTCCACATCTCTAGCACATACAACTGCAATTTTGGCATTATTTGCTACTGTTATTTCCTTCAAATTCGGATTCCTGGAGTTAATGATCCATTGTTTATTAGATGTCAAATGAACGCTCGCTCCGCTGTCAACATACCAATCTGTGACATTAAAGTCACCTGCAGTGAACACAGCACTGAAACCTCCATCGAACCTATTTGGACATTTTGACACATAATGTCCATTCTTTTTGCATTTGTAGCAAATAATATTACTGAGATCCTTTTTATTCGAATTTGAATGGTGTGAAATTTCACGAGTAGAATTGTCATTTCTATTAAATCTCTCTTTGTTGTGCTTTCTACCAACGCTCTCTTTCTGCTGCTTATGGTAACCATAAACAAATTTTCTGTTTACAGCGAAGGCTCCATTATTGCCTTTAGTTTCGCCATCTGTCTGCAGTTTCATCTTGATGGAATCCCTAGTTATTTCCATGCCTGAATTTTCAATTACCATAATCATAGGGGAAAATATCTCAGGAAGACCAGCTAACAATAAAGATCCTGTCCATATTTCATCAATGACAAATCGCGTTCTTCTTAACTTCTGGGATGTTTCTACGATTTGGTTGATATAAGACTCCATACTTGCGTAATTTTCCAATCTGGCAGATATTAGCCAGATATTAGATATTACGTAAAAGTCCTATTTTACGCATGAATCCGCTGTCATCATATAGTTTCCTCAGACGGTTGTCTTGGAATCTTTCACATGTGGAAACAATGATGGGTCGATTGTAAGAATCAATTTTGCTTTTGCATTGGTTATCTTCGAAGTATCTTTCTCACTACCATCGATGCATTCGTCCAAGCCTTCAATCACAAACACATTCTCGACTGCGAAAGTTCATTCGCCATAGTTCTCACGTCCTAAAAGCTTCGGTACGCTCATTAGGTAACTGGCGGCCATCTTGCTATTTATGAGAAAACGAGTTACACCACTATTATCACAAACAACTGAGTTTTTTAATAAGTTATTGCACTGTGTATACGACCTGGGCCCATAACCTGTTGTAGATTAATATCGTTGGCAGTTTAATTGCAACAACTAACACTCTGTTTGTAATAAAACAACACTTGGTTTAACGATGAACTGTATAATAGAAAAGATACTTACAACCTGCTTGTTACACAGACCGAACTAAAAGAGACAGAGTTTACTGAGTCGTTCATAGATCTTAACTCTTAATCATAGAAAAAAACATATTATACATAGAGTGAGGTATTCTTCTTAAACTTTTGGTATATATTCACAATACTAAATGGTGACTATTACGCTGCTGGCACTCTTCTAATCGGGAACGAAGATTGGCGATCACACGCTGACACATAGCTCTCGATATTGGTGACATTTCTGACCTAATGTTTTGCTTCAATTGTTTCAGGTTCGTCGGATTATTCTCATAGACCTTACTTTTAAGGTATCCCCATGTAAAATAGTCAAGTGGACTGAGGTCGAGGCTACTGGGAGGCCAGTTGATGTTACCTCCATGGGCGAACTGACCTTATTAGGAAATAATTCGCTAACAGCTTCCATTGCTTGATTTGTATGTTTGTTAAGTGGCCCCATCTTGTTGAAATCACGTTCTTGAGTTGAAACATAGAAATTCCTATAACTCTGAACCCAAAAGTTCCGCAGCATATCGCAATAACGGTCACTATTCACATTGAGTGATCGGCCTCGTCGATCTTCATGAAAATAAGGACCGATTATTCCCTTAGCAGGCCTAAACAACGACCTTAGGGCTGTGCAGGGATCGTTTAAGCGTTCGTCTAGGATTTTCCTCTGCCTAGTACCGAAAATTTTGTTTATTGATATGACCTTTCAGATGAAAGTTTGCTTCATCACTGAAGAGTATGTTATCGAAATTTTTAAACCGCCGTAACATTTCATTGGCAAAATTCAATCGATTGATGTATCCTTCAATTCTTGAAGCAATTTAATATAATATGCTTTTAAATGCAAATCCTTCTTTTAAAATCAAATGCAAGAACGATTTTTTTATGTTTAATGATTTTTTAGGTTAGATAAAGACGGATTTTGGCGAATTGACGTCTCCACATTCTGCAATGCTACAAATCGATCGTGAAAGAGTTATTATGATATATTCAGCGCTCAAAATTTTAATTTTTTTCTAATCATACAATTCTCATGAAATTCTTGAAAAAATTCTGTTTTCTATTTGATGATTTCGCCAGAAACCGTTATATTTATTTCGAGTAGGGAAAGAAATCATCTATCTATAAAGCTGAACTTCGATTTCTGGCGTTTCGGTCTAATGTGCATTCTGAGTCGATCAGACTGTATTGTCTACTCTGTCGAGGACTTAACTTCTTTTGATCTTTATACGAGGGTGGTTCAAATGATCGAGAGATGTAGATGGCGCGCACGTATGTTTCGAAGGTCGTGGTTGGAGTATGTGATAGCTGGGTCTCTTACGAACAGTGTGGCATTTGTTTTTCGTACTGGAACACCCCCCCTACAGTCCGGATTTATCGACTACCACATGTTTGGACCACTGAAAGAGGCCCTCGGAGGTCAAAAGCTCAACACCGACGATGAGGGTTTCGTGCGCACATGGCTGTCCGAGTTGCCCAAGGAATTTTTCGATACCGGCATCAAAAAACTTTCGGAAAGGTGGACAAAATGTGTAAATAGTTAGGGAAGTTACCTAGAAAAAATGTGATTTTTTGAAAAATTTAGGCCTTTATTGATGTTTTCCACAAATTTAGTTTCCTCATGAAAAGCTCAAGGTCTTTTAATCAATAGTTCTTTTCGGAATGAAATTTGAGCATAATTAATACAAGCGCATACAAGCGAATCAGCGAACACAATGAATAAATACACGGTAAAATTCAATTGATTTCTTTAAACGAAATTATCGAGTAAAAACTAGTGAGATTATGCCATGTTTATATGACAGAGTACTTAATACAAACAAAAAATGCGTTCACATTACACACTAGTTCATAATAACGCAATTGTACTTTATAAAGGGTCTTTCAATGGGAACTCCCCATTTCTAAATTGACATTATTAACGCATAGCAGCCATTGTTTATTTGTGACATTGACAGTTCTATTTGTCAATGTCTACCATTTAATTATGGAAAAAAAACAGACTTCAACAATGTTACAAATAAGCCAAATTTATTATGAAAAATCGCGACCTGTTAGTCTTATTTTACGTGCTTTAATTCCAATTTTCGGTCGTTATAATAGTCCGTATAAAAGAACAGTTGAACGTTTAATGAAGAAGTTTGAAACAAATTTTACACTTCATGATGTTACAGTGCCAGCAAGACAAAGAAATGCAAGAAGTAAAACGAATATTGCTGCTGTACGTGAAATTGTTCGTGAACACAAAAATTTATCGATTGCCCGACATTCACAAGAACTAGGCATATCCCAGACGTCTTTGTGGAGAATTTTACGAAAAGACCTTGGTTTAAATCCATAAAAAATTGTTTTCACCTAAGAACTCAAACCAACAGATCATTTAAAGCGTCGTGTAATCGGTGACTTGATTATTTCAAAAAATGGACCGATAAATTATCCTCCTTGTTCCTGCGATTTAAGTTCATTGGACTTCTTTGTCTGTTACATTAAGTCATTGGTTTGCAGCAAATCATCCAGTAAATTTAGATGATTTACAGATCAATATTGAACGAATAATTGCTAACATACGACTTGATTTGTGTGAGAGAGTAATAACTAATGGTATCCATAGTACTTTATAATGAAATCAAAATTTCAATAGTTTTCAAGTAAATAATGTGAATTTACAAAAGAAAATGGGGCGCTGTTAATGAAAGATCCTTTATATTATAAAAGCAAATACAGTCAGTTGGTAACATCTTTTAATAAAGTATCTGTTATAGCTTAATTAATTAATTTCTCGACATTCAACCTGAAGTAGGAAACCCGAAGAACTCTTTGGTTCGAAAACACTCAATATGTAATGAAATCAAAGATTTTCCCGAGTTGTGTGTAGGAGAAGATGTGGGGGATCATTTCTGCCGAACGTTTCTTGTATTACATTTAATCAGCGTAGGGATGGCCGCTTGTTGAGTTCAGGTGTAAATTAATCAGTTCTCTTGGAGAGTTCTCATGAACTTCCCACTTTCCAGTGTTTACCAGACGAACGAGCTCAAAGAACATTCGGTTTTCGAACAATCCTGCCGTATCAATTAGGATTACGCCTCCAGAATCCGCTAAAAGGATTGCCGTTTCAAAAGAGTAGATTATCCATGTTCTAGATGATATAATTCTCGCTCGGCAAGTTGAACTAAGAAACAAGGGAGCTTATATTTTTAACCGAATGAAAGGAGCTCCACATACCTAATCTCATATCAAATATTATTTTTGAAGAAGACATAACCGAGGTGAATATCTTCATTTCTCAGTCCACCAGATAATGCCAAAAATTTGGTTTCATACCAACATAATTAATACGGAGACATGCATCTGAAATCACGGAGCTTTCGATGATAGTTTGGAAGTTGAGATCCCTAAAATTTGAGGAAGCTCCATCTATAGGTCATTTGTTTTTTCATCATGAAAAAAATTACTCCACCTATTATGTAATTCACAAATAATCTTTGAGCCTGTTTCTCTCGCCCCCTTTGTCTCTGTACCTTGACGTGGTGTCATGACTAAGATCTTAGTTTCATCTCGGTGAAATGGAGGAGTCATGATGCCTTAGGTAGAGACTTCCTATTTTATTTTCTTTCTTTTTTCTTGATTGCATACCATTCCATCATTTTGTCCCGTAACCCCTCACCTATCCCAAACAAACAAAGCTTGGAATCTACAGGGTACTCGTGATTCTGTTGAGGAGCGGTGTCATGCTATCCTGCGATCTGTTAGAGCTTCGTAATCCATACTATATCGTTCCTGGAATGTGCATATAGGCAGGGAATGGCGGTTTGGGGTTGCTGTTGTTTTTCTTGTCTTCTCATTGTGCGAACTGGGAGCAAATCTATCACCTCACGGGCGAATATGAAAGCCTGGGATTCTGGCATTCGTCTCTTATCCTCAGCGGGGTCCGGAATGGCTGGCTGGAGGAAAAGTGAGATTTACGACGTGTCTACCTAGGTGGATTCGCTCTTTGCTTGCCCCTAACTTTACGCTACCCCCGTTTCAGCCCTCGAATCTGCGCTACATGAAGAAAAGGGGACTTTCGATGGTTCTTATCCAATGTTTTATCGTCTGTTTACTCCCAAACTTTCTGTTGTTGTTTCCCATTCTTGGTCTAGGAACAGTGCGTCCTGGCTAGACGACAAGGGGAGACTTAGTACGATTCCTACTTGAGAAGACTTATTTTGGCCACCAAGTTTGGCCCCATTTTTTGGTTTCTTAAGCATCCCTCTACATTATTTGGTAGCTTCACTCTTTATCGAACAGCAACAGCGACCCCTACGGAGTGCTGGAAAACTGTCATTGGTGTTGTTTCTGAGCTTCGGCCTTTCACACCCACCAAATACGGACATTTTGCTCATGCAGCTGAGTGCTGGGACCGACACGGCTTTTTGCTGAGGGGATCCCTGCTGGTTCCTCCTCGACTGTACTGATACAGGTTCTCTTTTATTCCTTTCCAGACTTCCTCTGCTTTCTTTCAGCTCTGGGGGTCTGCTGGAGTGTCAAAACTTGAGCAAAAACCCGGGACAACAATGATGACAATAGTATATCAACGTTGGTGGAGAGCTATGCTCACATGCCGACATGTACAATTTTGGGTATGTCCGTAGACACTCACTCCTTATGTCACCGGACCTAGTTTTACCGCTGAGGTGGACTGGAGTGCTGAGTCGTGGTGTCTAATACGGTGGCAAAGGTTTCTCTTCTCTTAACACAGGGCTTACACCCTTAAAACTAACGGTACTCTACTCTATTGCATTTTAATGACCGAGTGCGTTTGTATACTGCGTTACCTCTTGAGGGTGGAGGCTGTTGGGTAGTATTCGTACTCCCTGGCCACTCAATTGCTGTTGGACTCGACAGGGTAGTGATTGGAAGTCTGCGTGCTAGACTAGAAGGGTATTCCATCTATCTGACCGCAATTAACTCAAGATTCAGGATTTCTCGAGAAGTGCTTCAGGGCTTAGCGGGACTTGACGGTTTGACCACCTTCGCCCTGAACCAGGATTGTTTGCGACATATTTTTGGGGTTTTTGGGTCTTGACGGTACGGTTTTAGACCGTTGGTGCTCGAACTAGGATCGATCGAAAGACTTCAAAAGAGTTGGTGGGAATTGACGGTACGGCCGGTTGACGGTGCTCGTACCAGGATCATTTGAAGCATCAATTCTTGGGATTTTCTTGTTTCTTGAGTACGCTATCGGGTGGGAGGAAGTAAGAAGCGCCTTCGGCGTATGAGTTGCTTACATTAATCAACATATTATTTAAGGATGGAATAAGCACAAAGTTAGATTACTTACGTCCCTATCTTCGCAGTTGAGGCTGTAATATAGTTGCATCTTCAGAGTTATGATATCCGGATCGAACTGATTTGCTAGTTTCGTAGTAACATATTTCACGAACTTTTGTATCTTATGACGATTGTGCAGAACGCTCTTGGAAATACCCCAAGTGGGATCAAGAGCCAGGAGACCAGCCTAAAATGAATGAAAAAATTAATTCGACTAACTTTATCTCAACTGTCATACAGTTACATAGAATAATGCAACAAATTTACTAAACCATTTCAGTCGTTACTTGTCATAGTTGTACTTGATGATAATTGAAAACAAGGTTTTAGAGATTATTATGTTTTGGTATAAAAAATTACTTCTTTATTTTTGTGCCTATTGTTGTAATTGCAGTTTCGAAGTATTAATTCATTTTCAGGCAATTGAAATTATAAGACAGTATTCACGCGCGGTTATATACAAAGGAATTATAGAATACAATTTTTTGAATAACGGAGAGGAAGCATAGGCTGGTTTAAGTAATAGCCATTATTTAAAAACAAGGCTTTTGTTATTATTATTATTTTTTTTTTATTATTTCTAGTGAGCGGACGTCTGACCACCCTACCACTGCGACCGCGCGGACTATTGTGGTTCACCTATAATTTTTATTTCCTCGATGAGATCCAGTTTTTGGATAAAACCGATAATCTTATTCAGGAGTTTTTTTTTCAGTTCGCAGTGGCCTCAATCTGATGCGCCTCACCGCTGGGCACTCTGAGACGATTTGCATGGCTGTTTCAGTGTCCTCAAGACACAGCCTGCATTCATCGTCTTCAGCCAAACCGATTTTGTGCAAATGCACTTTCAGCCTGCAGTGACCTGTCATAATCCGACAAGTATTCTGAGCTTGGTTTTGTCCAGACCTAGCGCTAGGTTTGCCATCGAATCTGTGCCTTCGAATGTTTCAGGCCAAGATGGCGCAGCCAGAAAGACTCTTGTCTAGAGTTCATTCTGCCTGTTATCGTCCGCTCAGCCACGTCATGTGGTAATCCCAGGAATGGTTCCAGGCCTACCAGTGGCAGAGTGGCTCCAGCAAACGGCAGCAGATCTGCCTCTTGGTTACCCAAATAGTTAGGGTGGCTCGGTATCAAAACAAAAGTGATTCTGTTATGCATACGGAGCCTGTTTAGAGCCGTGCGTCGACTTCAATCAGATAGTAGAGTTGTGGAAGAAGCATCTTAAATTTGAAGAGTAATCCACTATGCCAAACTTTGTCAAAATCTCGAGATGAGTCCAAAAATATAGCTGTGCGATTGTCTTTTGGTTTATTAGGTATGCTTTCCCGGGCTGCATTCTGAATCATATCTGTTATATGCTTAGAAGCTGCGTCCTAGTCTGCAGCATCCTTGAGTTCAATACCCAAGCTTATTTTCTCACTTAGTATTTCCTGCAAGAGGCTCCAGTCTGTCCTACATGTTGTGAAAGTAGTTTTATTCTCCTGGTTTGAAGCGGCTGTACTGAGGGTTATTAAAATCGGTGCATGATCCGATGATAGATCTGGAGTCGATTCTGTTTGCATGTAGTTATTTCTAATACCGGTTGTAATGAAAATGTCCAAGATGTTTGGGATCCTATTGGTATCAGTCGGCCAGAGGGTTGGTGTTACAGGTCAGACCGAAATCAAGATTTCTGGTTGTTAGAACCTTCATCAAATTGCGTCCTTTGGGGGTTATTAGTCTTGATCCCCAGTGAGAGTGCTTTGCGTTCCACTCCTCCCACTAAAAATCTTTGTTTAGAGTTTTTGAAAAATTCCACATATTGGTCTTCTGTTATACTGTGTCGGGGCTAACAGTAACATCAAAGCTTCATATTTCTGTGTAGACCCTAATATTTGTGACCTGTATCTCATCCCGTATAAAATTTGGCAACGTATGATGTTTGATGTTGCTACGAATAAATACGCTCGGCCATCTGGATGTTCAGCAGAGTAGTTGTTGTAATGTGGGAGCTTAAAAGCTGTTCTTTCAGTGAAATGTGTTTCAGAAATAAGCATTATGTCTATTTTATATACATTCATCAACGTTGTCAATTCTTGTTTATGGTTTGGTAGGCCGTTTGCATTCCATGAAGCTATCCGTACTAACTTCGTCATTTTTGACCCAATTAAGTTTGTTAACAAGTGTTGTGAGCAGATTAAGGATAATCTGATTTTGGTTCATCATTTGTGTGATCATCGCTTTGATGTCTGAGAGAATGCCCGTCATCATGGTTTCTAAGGAATTTGTATTTTGCTACTGAGAGTAACGTTCTTCAGCCAATTTTCCTTGTTGGAGTACTGACGGACTGTTTTGTTCGGGAATACTTTAGAGGCATTCTGTATCTAAAGGATGTTTAGTTAAGGACGATAGGATTTCAATTTAAAATAAAATAACAAGTGTTTGATGTATCAACTTAATTCTTGCTTTTTGAAGCTTTTGCGCCGATGTGTTAGTATGACTCAAAAAAATATCGTTTCCCTCGTAAAGATCGCTTCTGGTATTAGTCTCACTTTGGCAACAGTTCCAGGGGTCATCAATTATTAGCGGTAAACGTTCGATATTTCCTTTTCTTTCTCGTAATTGGACCCGAATCGATAAATCAACTAAACCGGCCATTTTCACTGTCACAATTCACGTTCGAAAGGACCCGCTACCCAACTTCATTACACCCGTTGAACGTGCTCGTAAAAAAAAACGTCCACCGGAGGTGAGTTGTGAGGATGGTATTGACGGAAATGGCTCCACCTTAAAGGAACTGGATTAGCGTGTCTTGACTAATTCTCCGAAATTATTCAAATTTCTACGTTAATGCCGTGTCGGATAAGATCTTGGGGGGCGACGCCGAATCGAATGAGAAACTTAATTAGCGCAGATATTCCACTTTAACCCGGTGCAAGCTTCGAAATCCACATTCGGGACTTCACATTAGCATAATGGCCAGAGAACACTACCGATTTAGATATCGAAATGCCAGATGGAACGTTCGGATATCGACAAAAATTCGAATGTTTAAGAATAATTAGTAAAACAGTTTTACATGTTGGCATCTGAATATATATACATGTAGTCCGTCTAGAAAGGATCCGGAATTTATTATTTTTCATAATTTCAAAATACTTCTTTTCTGTAACATTCTAAGACAAAATAAATGAATAAAATAGGTTGTGCAGATATTTGGCTGTAGCGAAAGTTGCTCCGCAATACTATTTTTCAAATATTATTGATTGCCAACAGGTATACATTTCATGAAATAATGTCGCAACTAGAAAAAAAAGCAGGTAGAATATTTGTTATGAAAAGGTTTTCGAAACGTTAAAAAAATAGTGCAATTCACTGAACTGGGAAAAAGTGCTGTATATGAGACCATAAAGGGGATAAAAATGGGCATGAATATGAGTTTTAGAAAGACCGTGTAACATTAAGGGAAAAACTTGCCTTAGGAATTTGGAAATCAACGAAATATAAGAGTATGTCCAAAAACCGTCCATATGCTACTGAAAAGACAAAGCTACATATCGAGGAAACCAAAAAAATTCCCATAATGGCACCTTTATAAAAGGAAGGAAGGATAGTAGTTTCGTTAACGTTTTCAAGAAGATAATTTCAATAATGTATTTATATCTGATGAAAATTGTTTCCAACTTGGTGGAAATCACTTAAAAATCCTATCAAAATAACCTGTTACCGTTCAAATTTCCATATTTCCCACCAAAATAATGATTTGGGGAGCAATATATCAGCGTGGTGCTACGCCTCTCTGTATAGTTGATGGTACCATTAAACCGTTTTTTCCTAGTGTTCCAAAATTGGACACTGCCTACTTGTTCCCAGTGTTCCAATATCAGACGTAAACATTTCTTTCCCCACACATCTTAAAAACGCGATGCATCTAGACAAGTGCCGACTTAGTCCAATCAAGAAGATCGTGAAATCGGGTTTTTCGCTAATACGGCTGAATTTATATGAAAATAATCAGAAAAAAGCGTATAAAACTGTGGGCAAAGTAAAAAAATTTTCAAACCCCGGGAAGGGGGTGAAAAAAATGAAAAACTACCCCAAAATACGATTTTTGGGTTAAATTTCGAAAATATCAAAAAAAGTTTCAATTAAAAGTTGTAGAGCATAAAATTTTAGGTCTACCTCTCTCCGACCATTTTTTCCCTAAAACGCATTCTTTTACCCCTAGGACGGTATAAAGGGTTTAAAAAATAAAAATTTAATAAAAAATGTAAAAATTGGACTTTTTGAATTTTTTTTTCATTCTCTTAAAAAAACTATAAACAACAATCGTAGAGAAAAAAATTTTTTTTTTCATCCCTTCTATGACGAATATATAAATTACCTGTCTTTAAAAGGTTTTATTACCTGCAGGTAAAAATCTACAAAAATAAATATTACATCAAAATTTATAAAAAAATTTAAAAATCAATTGAAAAATTTTTTTTTTAAATATTACCCGTTTTAAGTGAAATATTGAGGTAAATCCGTTTTCACCTCTTCAGTTTTAATAGAAGGGATAAAAAAAAAAATGTGTTTTTCTCTACGATTGTTGTTTATAGTTTTTTTAAGAGAATGAAAAAAAATTCAAAAAGTCCAATTTTTACATTTTTTATTAAATTTTTATTTTTTAAACCCTTTATACCGTCCTAGGGGTAAAAGGATGCGTTTTAGGGAAAAAATGGTCGGAGAGAGGTAGACCTTAAATTTTATGCTCTACAACTTTTAGTTGAAACTTTTTTTGATATTTTCGAAATTTAACCCAAAAATCGTATTTTGGGGTAGTTTTTCATTTTTTTCACCCCCTTCCCGGGGTTTGAAAATTTTTCTACTTTGCCCACAGTTTTATACGCTTTTTTCTGATTATTTTCATATAAATTCAGCCGTATTAGCGAAAAACCCGATTTCACGATCTTCTTGATTGGACTAACTTGATTTCTTCAGTATCAATGTTTACAAGTGAAGTGTAGGTTGAATCGCTTAAAAATAATATATTGTGTTTTTTGTGGACGATTTTATTCAAGGAAAGACGGAGACGAGAATGGCTTCTAAAAAGTAGGTATTTTTTTATTTCCATATGAAAGTCTTTATATTCACCTTTGAAATTGATTCATTTTCTGATAATTCGTGTAGTATGAATTGCCAAAAAATATATATTTTACTAATTACCACTCCTTTACCGTGTGTTCCACTATTGTAACACTGGGAACGAATGACATGGGTATATTATATCTTATTTTCAGATATTATACGACACAAGAACTCATCGATTTCGTCGAAAGTGAGAATTTTTGGAGGGCAGACGTTTTCATAAGCCCTCCAAATGATGGTCGAGATTCGGAAGAGGACTCAGATGATGATGAAAGTCTAAAATTAACATAAATGACCTAAGTGGGAAATAACGATCGTGTATTTGAGAAAATACGCCCATCCTGCAATTGGAGGAGGGCGACCAAAATCTTCTAAACCGACAGTTACAAGAACACACGAAATTATCAGATACGATGGATTGAATCATTGGATGATTCCTTCCGGTAAACATAATATTTAAATAAGGTTATTCTGATTTTCACAAATTTTTATTGTTATGTTCACAACAATTGTTTCGCTATCACAGTATCTTCATCAGGCAAGATCACATTTTGAATAACTAAGCTTGTTTCCGAAATCCGTTGCTATTTAAATTACAGTAAGTACAATAAATTTTTATTGAGCACTAAAACCCAAAAAAGGGTCTCTGCAAATTCCAGCTTATCTGAATATATTTAACAGAGGTGAGTTATTTAAATCTATTTATTCGTTAAGTAATATTCCAATTTTATTATGTTTATTTATCTCTAGGGATTCTAACAGATTTAAGGCATAACTTTTGCTTTCTATATGTAGAATTTCAAAATTATGGTTGAAAGTATGTCCTGTTTCTAACAAATGGTTGGAATATGTAGAATTACTTTTATTATTGAGGAAAGAATTAAATAATTCTCAATTAATCAAACACAATCCGACGACAATTTTCCAAAATCAAATTAAATACCTAATAACCCCGGAATCCAGCCTCTTTCGGAACACCCCAAAAAATGAATTAATTTTAATGAACTACTACAACTATTTGTAATAAAAATACGACCAAGATGTGTGAAAAATGTACAGTAAATCTGCATGAACACTGTTTCAAGAACTTCCATGTAAATCAATCTTTCTTAATGTTATCTGAAGTTTAAAAAATTCATTAAATTCGTTTCAATTCTATATGACCTTCAAAGTTACCTAATGCAATTATACCCCTTCCTTTCACTCCTGGTGTTCCAATAATGGAACAAAAAGTTTTTTTGGAATTGCGAGTGTTTTTTCAATTCACGCTTGAAAATAGGTATTCAGGAGTTCATTTGAATACTACATAAAAAAACCAGTTTCAATGAATTCAAAAATTCGGGCATAGGGGTGTAAAAAAATTCGGATAATTCGGGCAAAAACGGGTTATTAGTGAAAAGTATTGTGGCATTCTGAACGATTTTCTCTTTGAAACGGCGCATGCTTCATATCCAGAGGGGTGGGGTTTTCAGCAGGATAATGCAAGATGCCATACTTAAGCTTGGATGTAAGAACACCAAGTGACAACCATCCCATGACCAGCAGCTTCACCAGATCTTAGTCCCATTGAAACTATATGGGAACCAATATAGATTGAAATTGAACGAGCAGCACTACGAAATAAAGTTGATTTAATTTAGTCAGTTTTACAGTCCTGGACTACCATCACCTAATTATGGAGGTGATCTAGTTTCGGGTGTACCCCGACGTTTAGTCAAGTGTTTACAGTTCAATGGAGGTTGTATAAGTAAATAAGATGAATACTTTGTTATAATTTTCTAATTCAAGAATTAAAAATATATACTGAATAATTACAATTGAGCTTTGTTTTTTCCGGATACTTTCTTGACGAACTGTAGTTATAGTCTCTGGTTAAATTAAGAAAACACAACTATTTCAATTAAAGAGTTGAGGTCAAATCAAAATAATTGTCAAATTCTAAGTCCAACCATAGAAAACGAAGTTGAGTTTGCGCTGCTGGACAATCCAAGAAAAAACCGTGTCAAAAATTTGATAAATGCCGATAATATTGAGGCTGTGAGACAGTGTTCATATGTGACGTCACTTTCAGCAATTGTACCTGACCTATGGAGTATTTGACACCCTGTAACTGTTTCCTGTGGTTCATCTGAAGCCTAGGCTCTATACTTGTAAGCCATGAACAATTCTGGATTTAAAAAACAACACGAAAGCTGTTATTCGTGAGATATTAGCTCAAGTGTGTTGAAACGTCGTGAAAATTTGAACTGAGCACATTTTTTGAAACTCGCTGGTAACGGGAGACAAAACACTTGTAACACTAGACTATTAAGAGTAAAAATGAGTTCGTGCGGTTTTTTTTCGAAAATTGAAGCCTTCTTGGGAAAAATTGGTTATACAGCGTACCCAAAAAGCGTATCGGCTATTTGTTCTGGTGCTGCATTTGAAACTGAGCGACGGAGGGAAGTGTGGAGGGGATCGTGATGTCCGCCATTTTGTACAGTTTTAGTCACGATGGAGCAGTACCCGGAAATTCATTGCGTTTTTTGCGTACGAGTGTATTATTGCATCGGCGATTCAATAATGGCTTCTCAACATTTGTATCGTGCGGAATATCGTACACGCCACGGACCAAGTGACCAAGTGCGACGGTAAAAATTCAATACTCTGACTGCCCTCGTTCAGTCCACGACGAAGAAACGATTCGACAAGTCAATCTTTGAACATCAAAGAATCGCTGTCGCATTTGAATTTAAAGAAAGATTTACATTTAAAAGCCTATAAAATTCAATTGGTTCAAAAGTTGAAGGATACAGACTATGCTTATCGATTGAATTTTGCCAACGAAATATTAAGGCAGTTCAACAATTTTGATAACATACTCTTCAGTGATGAAGCAAATTTTCATCTGAATGGTCATTTCAATAAATATAATTGTCGGTACTGAGCTGAGGAAAATCCAAGACGAAAGCAGGAATGACTCTTGCACAGCCCAAAGATCGTTGTTTGGGCTGGTATGTCTGCTAGAGGCATAATCGGTCCTTATTTTCCTGAAGATCGACGAGGTCGACCACTCAAAGTGAATTATTGCGATATGCTGTGCAACTTTTTGGGTCCAGAGTTACAGGAATTTCAAGGTTTCAACCTAAGAACGTGATTTCAACAAGATGGGGCCACTTGCCATACATCAACTCAAGCAATTGAAGCTGTTAACGAGTTATTCCCTAATAACATCAACTGGCCTCCCAGAAGTCCCGTTCTTAGTCCACTTGACTATTTTACATGGGAATACCTTAAGGTAAGGTCTATGAGAATAATCCGACGAACTTGCGCAATTGAAGCAAAACATCAGGTCAGAAATGGCAGCAATATCGTGAGCTATGTATCAGCGTGTGATTGTCAATCTTCGTTTCCGATTATATGCTAAATTTATACTTGATCGTGGAACTGTTGCTATGGTTTTTGTAGCGCTCAACGCTGCTCCGCTTACAAAATTTTTGTCTTTGTTTTGAGTTTTCCATTGATACGATCCTCACGAAATTTTGCAGAAACATGTGCGCTACCATTATCCTTCTACACCTAAAATTTAAGTTCAGTCGTATTTGTAATTTGGGAAATATTGATAAATGTAAGAGAAAATTTCAAACGTTAATGATAGCGAAGATATTGAACTGATATCATCCAATGAAGAAATCAAATAACACATTTAGGCCCGAAAATTTCAAGTCTTTATCTCTTCTTGTTCGAATGTTATCGTGTTTAAGGCTCAACACTGATTCGCTCACAATTTTTTTTTTGAACTGTCAATCATTTGACCCTCACAAAATTTCGCACGAAAATGCGCGTTATTATTTTACTTGCAATCGTTGAAATTCGGATCGAGCGAATCTATATTCTATAGTTTCGAAAATATTGAGAACATTTTGAAACGTAAAAAACTAATATTAAACCAATTTGTCCTATAAATAAACCTAGCTACGGCATTCAAACTATAATTCTTCTAGTTTCAGGTTTCTAGCTCAGGCCACTCTTCCCCACTGGGCACATAGGGGCCCCATGATCCTAATGTGCCCAGGGCCTCAAATAGTTTAAAGACGGCCCTGTTCTAGCTCTTTTAGTTCGAAAGTTAGCGTGTGGCTAGACATAATTATTTTTGACCTAGGATTCTTCATCGTTTAGTTCAATCTAGAGTTTAAGACCTTTTTGAACTCAAAATTCTAAAATAACATACATTTGGGTGGAACGATGGCATGCTGCTCTTTGGAATAACACATCGAAAATGCTCCATATAAATTTAAAAATATAGGACATTCTCCAGACCAGTGTATGAAACTCTTGTCCATAATCGTCAATCGAGTGCTTTACATGATAAATAAAAACAATCAATTCCAATATATCACATATCTTATTTTTGTATAAGATCTTGAAGCTAGAGGTAAAATATAAGACAGAACCTGATGCGGTGAAATATAGTTTTTTCTACATCGAGTTTTTTCTATTATTTCGAACGATCCAACCGTCGCTTTGCCCTGCTACCGTTTCTATCACAACTCTTGACTGACTTTAACGTCTAATTGAACAAGCAATGAACTTAACGTAATTCAGGAATCTACTCCCAAATGTTCGATACTCCTTTTAGCTAGTTCCTATCGTAAATAACCTTTTAGTCTGAAAGGCGTCTTTCAACTGTCAACCCAAAAAAAGTGTGGCAAATGAATTGGAACCCTCTGAGAATCACAGATAAAACCAAACGATATTCGGATGCTTATTGGACATTTAGAACGTCGTTCAAACGATCCTTTAAAGTTAAAGGTTCACATCCACAGACGGTTCTGCATTTTAAACTATACACAATTAGAACAAAGATTTCTTGGCAAAAAAATGCTGCCTCTTCACTAATATTTTTGTAGAGTTCAGAGAATATTCTGTGTTAAGAACAGGATAATAATTCACGAAATAAAATAGAAAGGCTTTTTACTTGATAGAAGAAATATAACAAAATTTGAATATCAAAACAAATTAAAATATGTTTATCTTCTACAATTTTAATTTCAAAAAATTTTTATTCAAAAACTTTTAGAATTAAATTAATGTCTAAAACAAGCACCGCTTACATTTAATAGACGTATATAATCAAAACTCAATATATAATGTCAAATGGAATTTAATTAACGAAATTTCGAAAATGGCGTATCCCGGAAAGCTCAAATAGCGGAAAAACCTTCCAGGAATCTGACCGATGTTCCCGAAAAAATCGATGTCGGCTGTATTATGAATGGAAAATAAACGAAGCTATCCAAAATCGGAATAATCAAGTATGCCGCGACCGTATTCCTCTTCTGGACGGACGAAAAGGAGATCCCGTTTGAAACAATGCACCGTTGAACACTGAAAATTTAATCTTGTCCCATCCACGTCCCCGAGTCAGTTTCTCGAGTACGGGAAAATCCCGGATTCCTGGAAAATTAGTTAGGAATGCAACTATATCAAAACGCTTCAATTTAGCGGAATTGTGTTTAATTCCAATAGAAGACTCCACTTTCGGTTCATTATTCTCAAGTTTGTTATTTTAGTGCAATGACTGAAATATAGAAATTCGATAATCGAAAATAACGAAATATCTTTTCTGTAAAAACGTTGAAGAGAAGATTATGGAATTTGTTTAAATAATCTAGTGTTAAATTACACTGGCCGACAAAAAAATTTTTTTTTGGTTGTAACATAAAGCTAAATAGCTTATTATGGTAGAATGGACGTATCCAATTAGGAAAATGGAAAAAAAGTTGTTACACGTAAGGTTTTCTTGTTATATTTATAGAACCACATTTAATGTCAATATTTGATGTGTATTAAAACAATGATTTCAGAATTTTTAACCGTATATATGGACTTAATTTAGTTTTACACCAACAAAGCGTACCTTACATTTAAGAAGAACACAAAGATTAAAAATATTGACTAAAAATACTAATTTAATTCATTTTTTTTCATTTATGTGTGGTCACATCTTCTCTCTTCAAAAACCAGCAGTAATCAAACGATCATGGCTTGATCCTATCCTCCTTGATAGCGAATTTCTGTTGTCCTAATATCTTGGCAGCTCCCAATTTCAAGGAAAAAATTACAGATGTGAATGGAGGAAATTAATTTTTAATGAAATTCGGGCACCAAGCGATTTGTAGGAGTCTAATAGTTTATGAACTAACTGTTGGTAGGTTGCATCCGTATTGTTGCCCAAAAATCCTCTTACTACACTAACGAATGAGTTCCATGCTCTGAGTTCCTGCCTTCTCTTTAAAATTAACGTCATCCAGCAATTTTCTGATTTGTGGTCCAATAAAAATGCCTTCCCTTAATTTGGCATCACTTAACTTGTTTTAAGTATTTGAATCCATCACCATCTTTATTCATAGCCTTCACAAAATTTTTCATCAGCTTAAGTTTAATTAATGTGAAGAGGATGCAGAAAGACATTTTTGGGGTCTACAAGGGGTCTAGACTTAACATTTTGAGATCCCGGTTGAAATACACTTTTTTCTAAGAATGTTAATCTAGACCCTTTACTTTCAATATGGAAAATTTCGTAATCATTATTGAAATTATGATTAAATTCCATTGAATGGTTGGCGTATGTTGAATGTGTGGAATTTGAAGTGTAACACTTTTTATGTTCGTGGATTCTCTTCTTGAACTAAGTCACCAAGAGACAACTGAACAACTTTTCAAATGTTATTAATAATCTACACCCGTCAATTAAATTCACCTTTGAAGAAGAGAAGAACTGAAGTATGCATTTTCTAGAAATAAATATCACAATATTAAATAGTTCATATGAATTTAGCATACGTCACAAACCTACCCATACAGATATCACTATACATAAAACTTCCAATCATCTCTTCAATAAAAAAACGTCAGCTTATAAAAGCCTTAATCCTTAGATTAACTAAAAGTACCGATGAACCCCCAGAATTTTTCCAAAAAACTTAATATGATCAAACAACTAGCATTAAACAATGGTTTCCACCCAACCCCTATATCGGGTGTTTTTTAAATTGAAATAAAACACATTTTAATTAAGATTGAAACCAATTTTTTTTTATTTGAAAGATAATTTTATGGCATTTATGTTTTGAAAATAATTTCCGGCATATGTTCACCACGACTAGCTCTGAGGAACCGCATTCGACCAGACCAATTTCGGACCACTTTTTCGAGTAATTCAGGCCTTATTTCATCAATAACACGAGTTATGTTGGCTTCCAAAGAGTCTATTGTTACTGGTTTATCAGCATAAACTAATGACTTGACATAACCCCAAAGAAAATAATCCAGTAGAGTTATGTCGCATGATCTTGGAGACCAATTAATTGGACCATTTCTCGAAATTATGTTATCGTCAAATCTTTGTTTCAATAAATCAATTGTTACGGTAGCAGCATGAGGTGTAGCACCATCTTGTTGGAACCAAAACACTTCTGGGTCGATACCATTCAAATTTTGAAACAAGTAATCATTGATCATCGATCTGTAACGAGCACCATTCACAGTTACATTAGCTCCAGCATCGTTTTTAAAGAAATATGGACCGATAATGCCCCCAGCGTGTAAAGCACACCATACAGTGCATTTTTCAGGATGCAGTGGAATCTGAAGAATTTCTTGAGGATTGTTTTCACTCCATATGCCGAAATTTTGCTTGTTTACATAGCAGTTCAACCAGAAATGAGCTTCATCACTAAACACAATTTTACGATAAAAAAGTGGATCAATTTTAAGCTGTTCTAGGGCCCAATCAACAAACAAACGACGCTTATTATGGTCAAGTGGCTTTAGTTCTTGAACCAGTTTGATCTTTCCAAGTGGTGGACAGAGTGGTGGCACAGAGTCCAACTTGTTGTGAACGTCGACGAATAGATAAATCTGGATCATCATTAACACTATGACTTACAGTAGCGATATTTTCTTCTGTACGTACAGTTCTTTGTCTTGTTGTTGCGAGTAGAGAAAATGTTGTCCGAAATCTATCGATTGTTCGACGAATAAACTGCTCTGATGGACAATTATGTAAACCATAAATTTCATTAAGTGCTCTATAAATTTGGCGAATAGAACACTGATTTTGAAAATAAATTACAACAATTTGTAAACGTTGTTGCGGCGTGAGTCTTTCCGTGATAATTTGTCAGTGCTTACTGAACAGACATGTCAAAACAACATGGCTTCTATCTTCTGTCAAATCACAGTTATCCCTATCAAAAGCTCTATCACTCTAAAAAAAACACCCCATACATGAAATGATTAACAATGAACAGGAAAAGATATCATTAACTCATGTTTATCCTACCAGAAAAAACAACATCCCAAAATCAATCATGCGAATTTCATACATGATGTATAAGTAGAATATCCGAAGACATTGCCAATTATTTTAAAAAATATTTCAATTACACAGCAGCTTCTAGAACCACTAATATCATAGACAAATACATTAAAAATAATAAGGATAAATCAAACAAAGATATTAAATCAGGAGTCTATAAGTTGGCTTGCAAGGATTGTCCATTGATTTACAACTTCAAATTCCACACATTCAACATACGCTTATCATTTAATAGAATTTGAACATAATTTAACAAATACGGAATTATCCATATCGAAAGTAAAGGGTCTAGATCAACATTCTTAGGATCACTTGAAATAAACGGGTTCATTTCCTATAAATCAACAAACAGATACCAATAGGTCACCTCTAATGAGTATCCTCATTTAGTTTGGAAATACAACGACAACCCCGATAACTTTTATTGCCATTGTTCGTTTCTCTCCAACTAGTTGGGAATACCCCAATATCTGTCATGCTACTTTTAGTCCCATTTGCTGTAATACCTTTCAATACATATATAATATGCTTATGTAAGTTTTAACTCAGTGTCAGTTAAAATGTAGAAAACATGATTAATCCAAAGTGTGGCGAAACAATTTTCGTTTAACGATAAAAAGTTTGTAGAAATTGAATTTTATTTACTACTCGTTGAGAACGAATTTCCATCAAGTGAAGACCGAATCCATCATATCCTTGTTTCAGTTTAGTTCAGTTTCTAAACAACTCTGATGCTTCATCACATTTGAATCCGGACGAACTAAAATACAGATATAATGGGAATCAGTAGATTGGAAATGCTATCACTTGATTTGATACCAATTATTTCGCACAGCATGAAACATGCCAGAGAGCGAACACGTTTTCACTGTCATGTCCCATGTCCAGCCTGTTTCCGACGAACTAGTTACTGAAAGCTTTCAACGGTTAATTAATATATCCTCAGAGGAAAATCCTATTATCTCGATGTAATTTAATTTAAGACAGTGTATATCAATATTCCATAAAGACGGACAGCGGTTAAAGTTCTAGTGCAACTAAATATCTGGTGTATTTTTAGAGTGATAGAACTTTCGATAGGGAAAACTGTGATTTGACAGAAGGTACAAGCCATGTTGTTTTTACATTTGTGTTCAGTAAGCATTGACAAATTATCATGGAAAGACTCACGCTGCAACAACATTTACAAATTGTTGTAATTTATTTTCAAAATCAGTGATCTATTCGCCAAACTTATAGAGCACTTCGTGAAATTTATGGTTCACATAATCGTCCATCAGAGCAGCTTATTCGTCGAAATATCGATAGATTTCGGACAACATTTTCTCTACTCGATGCAACAATAATAACAAGACAAAGAACTGTAAGTACGGAAGAAAATATCGCTGCTGTAAGTCATTGTGTTAATGATGCTCCAGATTTGTTTTTTCTTTGACGTTCACAGCAAGATGGACTCTGTGCATCCACCAAATGGAACATTTTGCGTAAAGATCTTGGTCTACACCCACTTGACCATAATAAGTGTCGTTTGTTTGCTGATTGGGCCCTAGAAGAGCTTGAAGTTGATCCACTTTTTTATCGTAAAATTGTGTTTAGTGATGACGTTCATTTCTGGTTGAACGGCTATGCAATCAAGTAAAATTGCCGTATATGGAGTGAAAACAATCCTCAAGAAGTTCTGTAGGTTCCATTGCATCCTGAAAAATGCACTGTATGGTGTACTTTACACGCTGGGGGCATCATCGATCCATATTTCTTTAAAAACGATGCTGGAGCTAATGTTACGGTGAATGGTGCTCGTTACAGAACGATGATCAATGATTATCTATTTCAAAATTTGAATGGTATTGACCTAGAAGTGTTTTGGTTCCAACAAGATGGTGCTACACCTTATGCTGCTACCGTAACAATTGATTTATTGAATGAAAGTTTTGGCGATAACATTATTTCGAGAAATGGTCCAATTAATTGGCCTCCAAGATCATGCGACATAACTCCACTGGATTATTTTCTTTGGGGTTATGTCAAGTCATTGGTTTATGCTGATAAACCAGAAACAATAGACGCTTTGGAAGCCAACATAACTCGTGTTATTGATGAAATAAGGCCTGAATTACTCGAAAAAGTGGTCCAAAATTGTTCTGGTCGAATGCGGTGTCTCAGAGCTAGTCGTGGTGGACATATGCCGGAAATTATTTTTAAAACAAAAATGTCATAAAATCACCTTTCAAATAAAAAAAAATTGGCTCATTAGTCTTTCGACCATCTTCAAAGGAATACAAAAAGTAACTGAACTTAAAATTGAAAATGTTCATTTATTACACTTAGGACATCTGTGAATTTGTATTGCCCATGGAAATAACAGCATCCAATATAGGGATATCCCCAAAGAGTATTTGAGAATTTGTTGAATTAAATTTTATATCAATGTAAATGATCCTTATGAAGAAAAGAAAATATGGTTTCAATGACTTATATCAAAGGTTTGAGCGTCTCTAATGGTCTTCATAAAATGGAAATTAATTCTTTAGCAGTAAAAAGAAATAATTTTGCTAAGATGTTGGTGAACAATAAATAAAAGAGCCCCAACTTTTCCGAATCGGAGATTTATCAAATTAAATGTGATGATTGTAATGCTACATGTATAGGACAGACAAGCCGATGTTTACAATATAGAATCAAAGAACATAGGATGTCTATTTTTGATTGTCTCAGTTACTTGACGGAAATTCATCTTCTATATAAGAAAAACAATATAATAAAATAGCGGAAGGTAACATTTGTTTTTCTTATATTTAGGATGTCTATTTTGAAAACCAGAAATCAACCGGTTTTGCAGAACAGTGTATAGAAAATAATCATTTTTTTAACGAGAAAGATGTCACTTAACTATATAATGTTAAAAAGGGTAAATTGATGGACTATTTGGAGATTCTTTCAATCAAAAAAGCCATTGAAAAAAAAGAGACTTTAACAAATTCCCAAATACTTTTTCGGAACGCCCTTATATTGGACGGTGTTATTTCCATGCGACATTAAAATACACAGATGCCCTAAGTGTAATAAAAGAACCTTTTCAATTTTAAGTTTAGGTCCTTTCTGTACTCCTTTGAAGATGTTCGAAAGACCGAAACACGTGTCAGGATTCTGAATGAAACATAAAAACTGTGTGAATTTTTTAACTAAAAAACTAAATATTTCTGAGAAACTTACATAATATCTGATGAATATCTCCTTGATGTGGATATTTTTGTGCACTAATTCTCTGCTTATCTCTTGAACTACCTTTTTCAAGATATTCTCTAGAGTCATATTTGAGGGTCTAAGACAGTTCCAGACACAAATGAAGTTTAATCAATGCCAATGTTTTTCTCCACGCAACGGTAACTAAGGTGATATAATTCTATTCGCGATGATGCAAACTAGTTGCTTCAAGATTTTGAAATTCAGGACGCCCCGATACCTCTATGATAGGATTCAATACAGACACGAAATTCATGGCCTCAACCTGCGTCATAGATATTTGGTCACGGTTCCGCAGCACCGAAAAGAAATTTACCAAAGATCTTTTTCGTACACGATTTCTTACGCTTTAATTTCACTGGGTAATATAGATCTTCGACAAATGGTATCTTTCAGCTAGATCTTGTTTTTAAAATGGTAAAGAATAAATCCTTCTCTGCTATCCTCGTCCTTCCCAGAACTATTCCTTTCCTACTAGTATTCAAGTAAATGTTTATATGCACTTTGCGCTGCTTTCATTTTTTGATGAACTCATTTTGAATGTAAGGATTAACAGATTCCTTCGGGAAATCTGAACTCTGTATGCCTTCTGTTACCAATGGCTGTTGTAACAATAAACGTATTATTATTATTATCTATGAATCTATGCGTAACTTTGTCGTATGGCATATTGCGGCCGTTTTTCTCGCAATGTTCGGCTCAAACGCATCAACTGTCGTCGGTATGCCTTCCCTGTTATCCTTTCGTTCAATTGTAGCAGCTCATAATACACCACACCCAGCTAGTCCCACCGAATATAGAGCATGATTTTCTTGCCATGAATATACGGTTTCACAGTTGATGATGTAATATCCATACGTTGCTCGACGTTTTAGATTATCGTAATGGACCGACTTTTATCGCCAGTCACAATTCGATGCAAAAACTCCTTTCTTTTTTGGCGATGAAGCAGCTTTTTACACGTAAAAAACGGCGTTCGATGTCTCTTCGCCTCAGTTCATACAGCACCTAATTTTTCCTACCTTTCAGATTATTAAACGATGGAAAATGGGTGATTGAGTGATTCGAAGTGTTTTTGCGCGTTTCACTTGCGTTTGTGATAGATCTTCATCGATCATTCCCTCTAATTATTCACCCTTAAACTTTGATCGCATTCAAAATTACCACTTTTAAATCAGGAAAAATACTTCTGATACGTTCGTTTAGCTAGAACATGCCATCCACAAGAATACGATGACTTTCGGAAGCTTTTTTCTTTATATTGAAGTAATGAAGTGAATCTACCCACAAAACACATTATTCCGTACATAAGTTGACACTTTCACAGCAACACAAAAACTATATTGCTTAAACTTCAGCGAAATGACAGAAACTGAAGAGAGTGCCTAATGATGACACTTCAAACTGAAGGTATTGCCAGTTGAAACAATGAAGATTTTATCTTCAAAGTCAACAAGAAGATCGTTATCATAGCAATATTTCAAACACATTCTTCTCCCACTCTTCATCTGAATGTGCGCTGAAGGAGAAAGATTAGACGGCAAATTTTCAGCCAAATTATGTTTTTCATCTCGTCTTCCATGAATGTTCTGCTGTATACGGGCCCTGGTTGAAAGCGGGCAATGAGGATCGGCTATTGTTTCTGATGAAAAGAGCGTTAAAACGCTTATTTCCCAACAGATTATTTCAGTCCCAGTTTAATTCGCGGAAAATAAAATACTCCTCTGAACATCCAACTTTCTAACAAAGTGCGAATTCCAAGAAAATGAGAAACACTTCCATTCTTATAATGAAAAAGAAAACAGAAGAGAAATGGGGTTCGAATATTAGAGTAATTGTGTGACAGCATCAAGCAACGAACGTATGTATGGAAGAGATCCTCAGGATATATTGGTTCAGCGCTTTTATTGGCTAAACTCCGCGCTTTCGGGCTTTTTATATGTTTATTTCTGGTTATATCGCAAGCTGTCGGCATGAATAGAGAGTGAAAGGAATTTTCGCAGGAATCTCTTCGTTGAATTATATTTGAATACAGAATTTCAAGTCAATTATTTTGAAGAAAGTCTTCAAATTGGCCAGAATGCTTTACAGAAAGCATTATCAAATCGGTACAGACCGATTTGACAGTTCGTGGTTATTTTGAGGTTAGTTTGGTTAAGCAGTTCATCATGAATAGATTGAGGACGGAGCAACGTTTGCGAATACTATAAATAATAGATAATACCTTGGTGGTTTAATGAAGAAAACATAACTTTTTTGACCAAAGTTGGCTTTATCCTTCAACATAGTCTCCTTCGAGAGCGAAACCTTTCTTGAGAAACAATTTACGAGTATCTATGGCCTGAAAAATAGGGTTGTTTCGGTGATCCTTCAATCAGCCAAATCATGTTTATTTCGCTTAAAGAGCTCCTAACAGCGCTCGAAACCATCAGCTTGTTGTTTTTGTCCCATTATTAGCAACTAGCTTTCTCATAGACGAAGGTTAATGAAAAATAAAGCCTACACGTTCTTTTGATACTCATATAGCGTCAGTTATTTCCTGTATCTTAAGTTAACAGTTTGCCAAAACAATTTTGTGGAGTTTCTTGATGCTTTTCGATGTAAAGGGTCTTTCATTAACAACGCCCCATTTTGTTTTGTGAATAAAACACATTATTCATTTGAAAATTATTGAAATTTTCATTTCATTATAAAGTACAATGGATATCATTAGTTAAGAAAGAAAATATCATTTAAATGTCCACCACGCAAACGCTGGCAGGAATGAATTCGTTGAACCCAATTTTCTATGACTCTCTCATACAAATCAGGCCGTATGTCTTAATTTGCTGGATGATTGCTGTAAACCAATGGTTTAATGTAAGGCCAAAGAAAGACGCCTTAAACGTTTGTCTAGATCAAAATTACTTTATGTTCAACGGCACGTTTTATTTAGACGAAGAAAGTCTAACAATGGGGAACCCTTTAAGCCCCTTGTTATCAGAAATATTCATGGATCACGTAGAACCCAATATCCAAAAACTCCCATATTTTAAAGATTTCGTTTATTGGTACCGCTATGTAGATGACATAATTTGTTTATTTGATGGCACAAATAGACAACTTGGTTCATTTTTGGAATCTATCAATAAATTATATCCAACCATTGAATTCACACAGGAAGATGAAGTAAATAATAGCATCAGTTTCTTAGATTTAAAAATCACCAAAATTAATAATAGACATGACTTTTCCATGTACAGAAAACCAACACATACAGATGGTACGATTCATTATACTTCAAACCATCCATTTTCACAAAAATTGTCAGCTTATAATAGTATGCTTTATAGATTGGTTAACATACCCATGACGAAAGAAAATTTTGACAAAGAGTATAAAACCATTAAACAAACAGCTTACAATAATGATTTTAATCAGTTAATTGTAGACAATTTACTTGACAAAATAAATTACAAGAAAGCAATATCACTTGCATATCCAAAATTTCAAAATTCAAACGAAACCAAATTTATTTCATTAACTTAGATCTTAGGCCAAAAATCTGAAAAGATTGCTAGATATTTAAAGAAAAAAGAAAAATATAACATCTCTTTTAAAACCATTGATTCTTTGGGCAGCTCAATAAAAAATAATAAAGACGTCATTCCTAAAAACAAAAAATCAGGAGTTTACAAGTTAACATGTAGCGATTGCCCATGTGTATATGTGGGCCGTTCATTCCAAACAAGGATACGAGAACATGAAAAATGTTACATTAATAATAAACCGAATTCAACTTATGCCAACCATTTGAGACTGGCAATAATTTTAATATGAACTATGAAACATTACATATCGAAAACAAAAGTCAGAAACTAAATCTGTTGGAAACTTTAGAGATCAATAGATATAATAAAAGACAAATTTTATCGAATGATCAAATAGATTTAAACAGGTCCCCCCTACTTAATATTTTTCATTAATTGTATACCATCTCTTTCCACTCCTCTATTTTTTGTACCAGAGCTGTGTATTTAAGGTCATGTTTTGCATTGTATACCTCAGTTTAAATACTCACCTGATGAAGTCATGGTATGACGAAACAATTGTCGTGTAAATCAATAGAATAGCGGAAGTTAACATTTGTTTTTCTTATACCCAAAGAAAGAAGTCAAATGGAGTTAAATCGCAGGAACGATGCGGATAATTTATTGGTCCATTTGTTGAAATAATCGAATTATAGAATTTTGTTTTCAATAAAGTCATTGGCAGTATGACAAGTGGTACCGTCCTGCGGAAAAACCACATGTTCTGAAAATCAAGACGAACCAATTCAGATCATAAAATATCAGTCAACATTGAACGAAAACTCATTAGGAGGTATAGCATCTTGCATTATCCTGATGAAAACCAGAATGCCACATTACTCTTCACTATTAATGGTACTATCAACTATACAGAGAGGCGTAGCACCACGCTGAGATATTGCTCCCCAAACCATTGTTTTGGTGGGAAATTTGAAAATTTGAACGGTAACAGGTTGTTTCGATAGGATTTTTAAGTGATTTTCACCAAGTTGGAAACAATTTTCATAATATTATAAAGACATTATTAAACTTAACTTCTTGAAAACGTTGACAAAATTCTATTCTTCGTTCCTTCTGTAAAGGTGTTATTAGAGGATTTTTTTTTTGGTTTCCCTGATATGTAGCTTGTTTTTTCAGTGACATACGGACGGTTTCTGGACGTACTTTTATATTTCGTTAATTTCCGAATCTGTTAGCCCATTTGCGAAACCCCAGGAGCGGATTGTGTCGTCCTAAGGCCAATAAAGCGCGGTCTTCCTAAATCTGGTCTATGCCTCATATCCCTACCATTTTTTATTCTCTTATTGTCTCATACACAGCTTTTTTTCTCAGTTCATTCACTTCCACTCATTTTTTAACGTTATGAAAACCTTTTCTATACAAAATTCTACCTGTTTTCTTTTTTCTAGTTGCGACATTATTTCGTGAATTGTATACCTTTTGACAATCAACAATATTTGACGAATAGTGTTGCTATGCAACTTTGGCCTTAGACGACTATCTGCATCACCTATTTTATACATTACTTTTGTGTTAGAATGTGACAAAAAAGAAGTATTTTAATATACTGTTTTTTTTTAAATTATGAAAATATATATATATATATATATATATATATATATATATATAAGAATGTAATTAATTCCTATTTTTATAATTGAAGAAATAGACAATTTGATGTCATGATTCTGAAAGAATTTATTTTCTTTAGTTTAAAATATAACAGAATAACATACACAAAATAAAATAATAATATACAAAGAAATATAAAGAAATAAAAAAATGAAAAAAATGGCTTACTAACCTGGAAGAAATCGAAAACAATGCTATTTCTTCAGGTTTTCCAATTCACATTTTCAACATCTAACTAAATATAACATGTGACAGTTTTAGGTTAAAATCTTAGACATAGAACATAGAAGTTTCAAAGTTGTTTTCCCTAAAAATAATAAATAAATAAATTTTTACATCCCCCCACACAAAGTATCCACCCCTCATTACATGTTTGCGTTTTCACATGGGAGCAACTTAGTTACATGAAAATAGTTATTGTACTTTCTTTTATTTCCAATATCTATCTCATATATAGTATTATATATTTTTTTCATGATTGGAAAAGGTCCTATTCTTATTTCATCAAGTTTTTTCTAATCAATTTTGATTTATTTTCAACGTAAACATAGTCTCTAATTTTAAAATCATAATGTTCTCTATTCTTGTCGATCAGCCTTTAATTGTATTCATGATAGCGTAAAGAATTTTTATATGCTATTTCCTTATCTTTTGGTTAATTCCTCTCTTCAATAAGTTCTTCTGTAGCAATGGGATCAATTCTGCCACAAAGTAAATATTTTGGGCTATATCCCGTTGTAGAATGGTCTGTTCTATTGTATTCTTCAATACATTCATCGGCTATTTTCATCCATGCCCTAGTTTTCTTTTCGTTTTGTTTGCACCTTATTATGTTCACGAATGTCTGATTTAGTCGTTCATTCAGACCATTAGAAAAAGGACAATCTACTGTTGTAAAAATCAATTGTATATTCAAACTTCTCATATGTTGTCTGAATTTTTCCGAATTTATTGTATTGGTTTTGATCTGTTAATAGTGTTTTCATTGGTCGTTTATCTTGAATTTTATTAATTAATTTGATGAAATCTTCGATTGTTTGGTGTTTTGAAGTGCTCGCAAATGTATATCGGGTAAAATGATCCACTAGGAGATGAAGGTATCTTTTTGAAGAGCGGTTTCCAGCAAAACCTCCAATTGTGTCTAATGACATTATTTCAAATGGTTCCTTTGCTGGGCCCAATTGAGAAAGGAGACCATACTTTTGGCCTACTCTAATTTTATTTTTACAACATATGTCACATGATCAACTAACTCCTTTTGTCAGTGAATCCATATTCTGAATGTAATAAAACTTCCTGATTTTATTATTTATCTTACTAGCACAAATATGGCCATAATACTTGTGCACTTTTCTGATTAACTCTTTTCCGAAATCATTGGATAAAATTATTTTTTTGTTATTTTTGTGCAATTTGTAATGTATCTCTTTCTGTACTACAGTTCTTCGCATATTGTTTGTCTTTAAGAGATTCATCGTATTTTATTTCATTTAATTCCACCAAATTAACTGTTCTTATACATTCGTCCATATTCTCCGTTTCTTCCAGAACTGGGTTTCTAGAAAGGCAATCTACTTCTACATTTCCTTTTCCTGGTTTGTATCTAATCTCAAAATCGAATTGTTATAGAAAATTCATCATGTCACCCAGCTCTTCATCTGGTCTTGTACGAAATTCTTTCCCTTCTAATGGCTTATGGTCAGTAACAACAATAAATTTATGTCCTAATAGCCAATATTTACAAAATTTGATTGCCTCTTCAATTACCAACTCGTTTCACAAAAACTCTCTAAGCAGTTATCTTTCCATATTTGAAAACTTTTGTCTAAACCTAATGTAATCAATTTAGAATTAAACCATTCTTTTGCTATTCCATCCAGAAACAACCGTAAAATCAAAATTTTGTCTCTATCTTCTTCTACTCAACGCGTGCATTCCGTCTCGAATTTCTTTAACCATAAATTCACTGAAACACTCTTAGCATCAAAATTATTCAGCACAAAATCCTCCTTTATCCTCTTGAAATCCTTTTTATGCTCTTTGCTTTTTCTTGAAAGTTCTACCGTATTCTGTGGTTTTGGTGATTCTGTCCAAATACTGTTCTCTCGTATGCGGGCGAATAAATCAGTTGTGAATATTCATTCTTAAACATCACATCTTCTTCGGCATCAAAATATATTTCTTTCAATACCGGAGTTAATGAAATTACAGACGTACGAAATGAACCTCTTACTTTAATCGATTTCAAGATATTCTTCACCTTTGGTAGAGCCAAAAGTTCATGATGGTCAGATATATCCTGTTTGTCCTCTGGTATTTTATAATATGTTTATTCCGTTCCCGTAGTTTGGATCCATTTGAATTTGTATGTATTTTTCTTCTTGTCTTGGATGCTTCGATGCAAATTTTCATAGATGTCCTCATTATAGCTTACGTTTTTGATTTATAAGAATGTAAACAATTCTTATTTTTATAATTGAAGAAATAGACGATTTGATGTCATGATTATGGAAGAATTTATTTTCTTTAGTTTAAAATATAACAGCGTAACATACACAAAATAAAAAAATAACATACAAAGAAATAAAAAAATAGCTTTCCAACCTGGAAGAAATTGAAAACAATGCTATTTCTTCAGGTTTCTCAATTCACATTTTCAACAGTTAACTAAATAAAACATGTGACACTTTTAGGTTAAAATCTTAGAAATAGAACATAGATCATAGAACATAGAATATAGAACATAGAAGTTACAAAAATGTTTTCCCTAAAAATAACAGTTTTATTTTTACATATATATATATATATATATATATATATATATATATATATATATATGAACACATCGTCAAAAGTCTTGGTTCCCCCTAGGTTTCTCAAGAAATAAACAATCTATATTCTGAAAAAAGATTAATATTTTTCTATATTTCAACAATATATTTGACAAAATAGGAAAAATGAGAAAAAATCTAAATTTATCGATTATTTATTTCTGATTAGTTATAGTTATTCCACAACTGAATCCAAATTCAATAGTCCGTATTTCCACCTCTTCTTTCAATCAACTGCCAATTAGTCATTAATGAAATTTTCATGCATTTCGTTCCATCAATCCTGAAGGGCTAAATTCAATTCCTGAAAAGTTAAAGGTCGATTTTGGCGATTGGATATTGCTCTCCCTAAGTAATCCCATACGTGCTCAATTGGATTCATGTCTGGTGAGTTTGCTGGCCAATTCATACTCTGGATATTGTTCTCTTGAAGAATGTTTTGAAACCTTCGTGTGCGGTGTGGTGGGGCGTTATAATCCTGATAAATGAAATTTTCCCCAAATTCGTTGCGCAGAGGAACAATGACTGATGGCACCAGTCATTGTTCGTTCAACATGAATAAGAGGGGTACAGCGCCTTGAAAGGGCACAACTTTCCGGGCGAAATTGTGTCGCTCTAGTCTGCCTGGACCTCTCCAAACCCATTCTCGTCGACTATCATTTTGTAAACCGAATCGGGACTCGTCCGAAAAAAGTACGTTGCGCCATTGTGGTAAAAGCCGTTCTTGGTGGTGTTCTGCCCATTGCCGACGGGTAGCTCTATATCCAGGTGATAGCCGAGGTACTTTTAAAGGTCTTCTTGCCCTTAAATTTGAGGAATGCAACCGTCTTCTTATTGTACTGGTTGAGACTTCCCGTATATAGGTCCTCAAAAAAATTACTTCGAAGGGCTGTAACAGATACCGTTTCATTCGAGTAAAATTTGCGATATGATGGTCTTCAATTGCAGATATTACTCTGAGTCAACCAGGCACTAGTCTCCGGGGATCGCTGCCGGTTTCCAGGAAAAGGACCACTATGCGCCTTACTGAAGTCCGTGGAATATTCAAACGTTGCGCAATTTGGTGGTTTAACAAAGCTTCTTAATGTAGGGCTACTATTCTTGCCCGGTCAAACTAAGAAATTGGATGTCCCGGCATTTTCCACGGAATATTCTCAATATAACAACTCTCGTTATTCGCCGAAAACTGATTAACTTCGAATACACCTGTATTCTCCCGAACAAGAAACATTTTTTGCTGGTTTATTGTTTTCATTAAAGTGATAAGATAGTTATTTGATTGATTCGGTCTCCACTTGGTGGAAACTCATTTTAATTAAAAAAATGTATATGAGACAGTAATTTATTTCCACAAAAATGTTTGTACTACTACAACAATTGTTTCATCACGATGTGGCTTCTTCAGGTATTACATTGTACTGTCTGATGGTATTCAGTGTAACCTAGTTTAAATACATTTTTAGGTACGTGACCAAATAATGGAAGCACAAGTCATAAAAACTCTAGGTGTTTATTGGAGTTTGCCGCTAAAAATGCCATTAAGGAAAAATATTCAGTAATGGAGAATGATCGACATCTGTTTGTTCGTTCAAAAGGATTTTACGGGCATTATACCTGTTGATTTCAAGAAATTCTAAAAGTGTTAATCTAGAACTTTTGCTTTCAACGTGGATAATTTCATAATTATTGTTGAAATTATGCCTGAATTCCTTAAGATGATTAGCATATGTCGAATGTACAGAATTGGATATATAACCCCTTCGGTGTTCTTGGACACGTTTTTTGAATGATCTACCAGTCTGGCCAATGTATACTAAAGGGCAATCTTTGCAAGTTAACTTCTAGACTCCGGATTTATTTTCTTTATTTGTACGATCTTTATTGTTTTTTATGTAGGTACTGAGGTTATTAATTGTCTTAAAAGCCACGTTATAATTGAAACAAGTTTTGAAATATTTAGCAATATTTTCAGATAATCCATTGACATAAGATAACGAAAAATATTTCTGTGTATTGTCCTCTTTTATGATTGGGTACACAAGATTTAATACCATTTTGTTTTGTTTATTGGATACCATTTTGTCTATAAGAAAGGGATTGTAACCGTTGTTTGACGCTATTTGTTTAACAATATTTAATTCTTTCATAAAGTTTTCTGAATTCAAAGGGACATTCAATAATCTATGAATAAAACTATTATATGCTGACATCTTTTGGTTGGTGGGGTGGTTTGAAGTTTTATGTATTGTGATGTCTGTATGTGTTGGTTTGTGAAAAATACTAAAATCATGTAAATTATTTAGTCTTGTTAGAGTGAGGCCAAGAAAATTAATACTTTGATTCTTTTCTTCTTCGATTGTGAATTTGATTTTTGGGTGGAGTTTATTAATGAAATTCCTGAAGATATGTAGTTGTCGGTCGGTGCCTTTGAAACAACAAAAATGTCATCTACATATCTGTATCAATAAAGAAAATATTTGCTTATAGGATTCAGGTGTATTTTTGATTCCAGATCGTCCATGAATCTTTCAGCTAAAATTGAACTGAGTGGATTTCCTATTATTAAACCATTGTCAGAAATATAGACGGTTCCGATAGATTTAAAGTAGTTTTGTTCAAGACATATTTCCAGGCAATTAAGTATATCATTCATTTTGATGGGATTGGTATTATTTTTAATTAATAGTTTTTTTACAATTTGTATTGTTTCAATTGGAGGTATACTAGGGAATAAATTTTGTACATCAAAAGAAATTAATCTACAATTTTTGGGCAATTGGATGGATTTAATATTGTCTATAAGTTGGGTGCTATTTTTAATAGCGTATTTAGCTGAAAAGTTTGTTTCGGTTTCAATAATTTTTAATAATTCAAACTTCTTCATGAAGTTTTATTAATGAATATAATTTTGGGATTTGTGGGTTCATTAAAGTGAGCCAACGGTTACAATCCCTTTCTTATAGACAAAATGGTATCCAATAAACAAAATAAAATGGAATTAAATCTTGTGTACCCAATCATAAAAGAGGACAATACACAGAAATATTTTTCGTTATCTTATGTCAATGGATTATCTGAAAATATTGCTAAATATTTCAAAAGTTGTTTCAATTATAACGTGGCTTTTAAGACAATTAATAACCTCAGTACCTACATAAAAAACAATAAAGATCGTACAAATAAAGAAAATAAATCCGGAGTCTAGAAGTTAACTTGCAAAGATTGCCCTTTAGTATACATTGGCCAGACTGGTAGATCATTCAAAAAACGTGTCCAAGAACACCGAAGGGGTTATATATCCAATTCTGTACATTCGACATATGCTAATCATCTTAAGGAATTCAGGCATAATTTCAACAATAATTATGAAATTATCCACGTTGAAAGCAAAAGTTCTAGATTAACACTTTTAGAATTTCTTGAAATCAACAGGTATAATGCCCGTAAAATCCTTTTGAACGAACAAACAGATGTCGAACATTCTCCATTACTGAATATTTTTCCTTGATGGCATTTTTAGCGGCAAACTCCAATAAACGCCTAGAGTTTTTATGACTTGTGCTTCCATTATTTGGCCACGTACCTAAAAATGTGTTTAAACTCGGTTACACTGAATACCATCAGACAGTACAATGTAATACCTGAAGAAGCCACATCGTGGTGAAACAATTGTTGTAGTAGTACAAACATTTTTGTGCGAATAAATTACTGTCTCATATACATTTTTTTAATGATAATATAGTGAAGATTTCACACAAAAAACATCTTACATTCATCAAGTTGAGAGTTGATTTAAAAAGGTGAGAGTAGTATCATGTTGAAGACGTTTGACGATGTGTGTATATAAAACAAAAAACATTCGCACATGTTTTGCAGCTCATATGCGAAATAACACAATCGTCCGTCTACGCATTACTCAGTTCACAACGAATCCATCAAATTTTCGTCAACACCAGCCCGAATCGGAATATATGCTAACAAGCATCCCCAGGGATTAATTCCGTACCAAGTTGCTTCCCACACGTACGTCAATGTCGACGCCAAGTTCCATTCGCATCCAATAATATCCCATCATTGTCACCGACGAAGCAAAGAGAGGATATATTATTATTATCAGGGAATATTTTCGGAGGTACATCGGATATACGTTATAAAACTTTATGTTTGTGCATATTTCTTCGCTATCGTAATGTTCCATCGTAAAGTGAGTCAATCGCTGGAAAACAGGAAATCCGATCCCCAGAAAATTGGAGGAGGGAGTGTGAAATGAGTTTTTGGGAGGTGAAGAATATGGTATTTTAGGTTCGGATGTTTTTTGTGTTCCTTATTTATACGCTGAAAGAGGGACATTAGTTCACTCCGATGACTTCTATAAGCGAAAATATGAATATGATTCCTGTTTGTCTCTGGGTTCTTCCTGTTCAGAGTGGTGTTACAATGCAAGGGTGAGATTTTACTTGCTCGTCATTAAAAGCAGTTTGGTACTATTCATATTTTCGTAAAAAAATCAGAAAGACAGTATACAGGGTGTAGATGAATAGTTTCGAAAAAAAATTGGGCTCTGATACCTTGTCGAAAAATAGTTATGAGGCATAGACCAGTTTCAGGAAGATCCCGTAAAATTAAAGGAAACAATTAAAAACAAAAAGATAATTTTGTGACATTTATGTTTAAAAAATAATTTCCGGCATATGTCCACCACGACTAGCTCTGAGGAACCGCATTCGACCAGACCAATTTTGGACCAATAACACGAGTTATGTTGGCTTCGAAAGCGTCTATTGTTTCTGCTTTATAAGCATAAACCAATGACTAGACATAACCCCAAAGAAAATAATCCAGTGGAGTTATGTCGCATGATCTTGGAGGCCAATTAATTGGACAATTTCTGGAAATAATGTTATCGCCAAATCTTTCTTTCAATAAATTAATTGTTACGGGAGCAGCATGAGGTGTACCACCATCTTGTTGGAACCAAAACACTTCTGGGTCGACACCATTCAAATTTTGAAACAAATAATCATTGATCATCGATCTGTAATGAGCACCATTTACTGTAATATTAGCTCCAGCATCGTTTTCAAAGAAATATGAACCGATGATGCCTCCAGCATGTAAAGCACACCATGCAATGGAACCTGCATAACTTCTTGGGGATTGTTTTCACTTCATATACGGAAATTTTGCTTGTTCTAGGGCCCAATGAACAAACAAACGACGTTTATTATGGTCAAGTGGCTTTAGTTCTTGAACCAGTTGGATCTTGTTTGGGTGTAGACCAGGATCTTTACGCAAAATTTTCCATATGGTGGACGCACAGAGTCCAACTTGTTTTGAACGTTGACGAATAGATAAATCTGGATCATCATTAACACTATGACTTAGAGCAGCGATATTTTCTTCTGTACCTACAGTTCTTTGTCTTGTTGTTGTTGCATCGAGTAGAGAAAATGTTGTTCGAAATCTATCGATAGTTCGACGAATAAGCTGCTCTGATGGACGATTATGTAAACCATAAATTTCACGAAGTGCTCTCTGAGTTTGGCGAAAAGAACACTGATTTTGAAAATCAGTGTTCTAAACAATTTGTAAACGTTGTTGCGGCGTGAGTCTTTCCATGATTATTTGTCAATGCTTACTGAACAGAAATGTCAAAACAACATAGCTTCTACCTTCTGTTAAATCACAGTTATCCCTATCGACAATTCTATCACTCAAAAAAAACACCGGATACCTTCAATTGTGAAAATGGCCCAATGAAGTATGTCTTTGTGCATTTGAAGAGCTTGAAGGCTGTTCAAATTTTTTTGGCATTAGATGTAGGAGTAGCAGAAATAGCTAGCCCTTCAAATATGGCACGTAATTATGAAGGGATTTTATTCAACTAGTACTGGAACTTCTTCAAATATCCCATAATTATTTCGTTGGATTCATTTTAAGGAAGTTAAGACTGTCTATCTCTGGAATTCAATGAATTTTCTGTTAGAGTTATATAGTGCTGTTGTTTCTCTTTCAAACACTATTGCATATTTTGGCAACTTGCGCATTCTCTTCTGATATCTCTATAGATATAGTACTACTCTCATATGGTTCTCGACACGAATTTTTTGAAAGAAATAAAGAAAATTAGTATAAACGAAACGCTGATTACAGCTAAAGAAAAATGATTGGAAAGCAGCCCAATATTAACGAGTGTGCAGAAGCTCCTTACGTCAAGTAAATGTTTCATGAATATTTTCCCACAGTATTAAACATCCAAATGATATTTTCCCAAATGCTTATCTGTCAATCATGCAGTCATATCCTTGACAAGTGGTTTAATTTATAAAGAATACTCGTCAACACTCGACCAGCTCTTTCTGACGCAAACTCATTAGGACAGGAATGAAAACCGCTCTCAGTTCAATACACATGACTGCTCTCATTGATGTGAATTTTAATTCGTCAAATGGAACTCACATGCTTTCATCGGAGGAGATATGGAAATGTGAAGTACAAAATGTTGACCCTCAATAAAATGTGGTTTGCTGAAAACAACTGTCAGGTACACCGTTCGCTTGGTTTCACCCGTTTACGTGTTTTAATGGCCGGTATTTTTAGGACAAAACGCTAAATATGATGTGTGATTCGCAGGGCTGCAATAAAGTATGGTAATGAGGATGTCTGTGAAAAAAACCGAGTTTTTTGCGATGATGCAAATGATTTAATTGACAATAAAACTCTCAGTTCTGCCGGAAGAGGTTGAGTTTTTTTTCATTCGTGTCATTTTGCGACAATATGGGGATTTTATGAAGTGCAGACTGAACAGAAGGCTTTTCAGGATGGCACATTTTTTCATTTCAATACATCACTTTTCATTTCCTGGATCTGTTCACCCCTTGCCTTTGTTACTTTTGATGAAGTTTTGATAAGCTTCGACCCAAAAAGAAATTTATGATACAAGAATTTATATTGAGATGGTGGGTAAATATACAGGTATAGAAAAGACAGTCAAAACATAGGAAATTCAATGTTAATCTAGAGGAGCACGAATGTCCAGTGGAGCAGTGGAAGAATAAAAACCTCAGTGCGATGCGATGATGAATAAACGACTTTTCTCTATCAATGGCATGGGGGAGATGCTTCGATCGAAACAAGACTGCACGGCTTTCAAATCAGCAATCAGAATCTTTCACACTTTAAACGTGAGATTCCTTTGTCCATATTGGTTAAAAATAGAGTAAATCGAAATGTTCAGTGTAGAAAAAAAAATTCAGAATATTAAATAACTTTGGTGGTCAATCAAATCAAGAGACAATAAATTCATTAATTGTTGCCTTTGAAGATAGGCTTATTATTCCTTCAAAGTCGGCTATTTCTAAACAAATTTAAAAATTCGAGAAATGTGGGTGTGAACGAACATGCGGGCGTTGCAAGATTGATAAACCACCAAAAACCATTAGTGAAAATCGTCTCAAAAAATGAGTAGATGTGTATGCTTGGACCTAGATCGAAGAAAGTGTCTTGCGTAAATGATTTCCCGAAAAACGGCATCCCACATTTCCTTGCAACCTTCTTTTCTCACATTCTTCAAATTTGAGCCGCCATTGTTTTGTCCACAAAACGGATCTCAAAGCGAACACCTGCACGATTGACATAATATTGGCCTCTTTATATAATATTTCATTTGGGTATCTACGATTTTTTTCAATATTATTTTGAAGATCGTATTTTGGTCAGCTTCAAGTCTTTTTAGGACACTGAAAAACAGCTACCCCAACCCGTTATATTATACAATAACGTATAATTGATCCGATCAATGCGTCATAAGTAGTTTTCAGGTCCTTAAGACTCAAAATATCCCTAAGTTGATGAAATGTAAAAAACAAGTTCTTAATTTCTTTGAGATATAATTAATATGTTCTTCCCACCTTAAATGCTGATCAACCATAACACCTAGGTACATTGTGGGCTTTTCCTTTTTTATAGATTCACAATGGCAGTTTTCGCTGAAACAATCGCTAGCGTGTATTTTTACATCTTTTTGACTAGGTTGACCAACCATTGTAGGAGAAGATGTTATGAAACATTTTTTCGAAAGGTTCAGGCTTAAAAGGCTACAATCGGGCCACGAGAGAATCTACTTCAATCCTATTTCCGTTTTTTGTATGTAGTGTTCCATGTCTCTCCACTGAATAAAACCATAGTGTCATCAGCATATGATATCACCCGTCCTGCGCCAATAAAAGTAAGGCCGATAATATATATTAGGAAAAGTACAGGACCCAACACCGTACCCTGAGGAACCTCCATCTAAATAGGCAATGAATCACTAAAATTGGCATTAAATTTAACTGTCGAATAGCGAGCATTCAGATAATTCTGGAAAATCCTTAAATATGGTATCGGTCTCCGACAATACTTGCAAAGCACGAGTATCTTGAGCGACACAACACAGTAGCCAGGCAGTTCCTCTGGAACATCTGCAGACATTACAATATGGTTGTAAACAATAAATGGTACCAGCACACCCCGGACCCTGTAGTAGATACTGAAGATGTTACAATCATATGGGACACACAGGTACAACTGCAAACAAGTCAGACCTAATAGTTAAAGATAAGAAGAAAAAGCATTGTTTAATCGTGGACGCGCCCATCCTCTATGACTACTACAGATACACAGAAGGAAGCTGAAAAGATGCTTGGAAATATAAAGATCTACAAATCGAGATACAACGCATGTGCAACCTAAAGGCAAAAATAATTCCCGTCATCATTGGAGCAACAGGACTCATCTTCAAAGTCACCACCAACATTATGAGGGAAGTTCCTGGAAAGCATAATATTCTACAAATGCAAAAGGAGTGATCCTGAGTACGGCTCATATAGTACGCAAAGTACTTTAATACTCACCTGACATCCGGACGCAGAAGCAACATCCTAGGTGCACGATGTGCACTCGGTGTTGCTCTGTTGGGAAAATTAATCCTTAGAAAACTATGTGGTAAAAAAAAATAATAATAATAAGGTGATGGCTGTTAAATTCACAATGCAAGAGTAGTCACACAATATCTCAGGACAACTTTTTTGGACCGTGTCATTTCTACAAATGGCACGATAAAATAGCCCTACAGATCACCAGATTTACCTCCCAATGATTTTTTTCTTTGGTAATATCTGAAAAATTTGGTTCATGGGCATGAAATTAAAAGAGCGACGAATATTAATGTATTAAGATTCAAAATAATCCAACTTTGTGCCAAAATAGGAACTATGCCGCATCTGCTCAGATATATGAGATTAACGCTTTATAATAGATTTGGCTACTATTTGGCTCAATATTAGGTGAATTATTTGAACATTTAATTTGAATTTGTCGACCTTCGATTCCGCATTGTTCAGAATTTGCTTTTGATTTCAAATTTCTTAATTTCGTAGAATTTATTATCATTTTCAAGCCAGTTATGGCGATAAAGAACCTTAGTACTCATTTTATTTGTGTCATTAATCGTGGCAAATGAATTCCTGGCATACAATGGAATAAGGTTGTCGTATTTATTTCCAACCGATCTGGACAAACGAATCCCACGTTTGAAGTGCGAATGATTATGATTGCTGAACTGAAAGCAGTGCAGAGCCTTGTTTAGATCGAAGCATCCCCCCACTAACCACTGTCATTGAGAGAGAACAGTCGTTCATTCGTCATCGCATCGCGGTGAAGTTTTGTTCATTCCACTGCTCCACTGAACATTTGTGCTCCTCTAGATTAACATTAAATTTACAACGTTTCCGACCGTCTTTTCCATAGCAACATACATATGTTGTGCTTTATAGCGGTCTACGATGCTTTGCAGCATTATCTTTGAGGACTAGGCTGCTGCACTGTTATGTGTTTTCAATATTCCTATACGGGATGGAGGCTTGGACGTTGGACGATAATATACTGCAAAATTGTGCTAATCGGATGGGATACTGTAGCCAATCGTGGTGGTCATTTGAACGATATTGTTTCTGATTCGCTAATGTCAGAGTTCAACTATTCTGATTAGGTCAAAATATTCGTTAGTTTTCTGTTTCCTTATCACTATTAATTGAACAGGTATACAGAAACTCTAGTTTCGTAGTAAAACTATATTTTCAAACGTTGAATCGTAAGTTATGTCTACTCGTGATGGCTTTAATTCATATGAATATGAAAGACAAAACAACCAGCTAATAAAAATTTCTGAATTATTTTTGAGTCCAGTGTTTTTGTTGAAGAATGAATCTACCCTGAAGAAATTGCGTGGTACGTAGAAATACTTTTTTGAATTCTTCATTAGTAATTGATGGAATGTGAATCAATTAGTACGTAAATTCTAGGATAAGACATGGGGTATTTATAGATATATTATAGATTATTATTCGTTTATTAACATCCTAAATATTTATTATATGATACAGTGTAAACTTTTGAGTTGTTTCACACAAAATTAAGGGAACTGCTGGGGTGGAGTTTTGATCGGCAGTTGTAGTTGAAGCACTATCTTGTTCGTAAAGGAGTAGATCGCTGATCTTTTTCACCGTTTCTCTCTTTCACTGAATTCACTTATGTCCACTTCACACATTTACAAAAGCTAATTAAAATGTAAATATTATGAAGAATACATTTACTTCTAGGTTCTTTTTGCGGTAGTGTATTATCTCGAGAGGAATATTCCTTGAGATTAAAATTTTGAAGTTACAAATAAATGCGAATAGAGTTATTTCTTTGAATGTGTATATGTTAGTTTTCCGAAAGATGAGACATGATTTGAGTGGATGTAAGTGGGTTTCTGCGGTAACTGGAACTTGAGTAGATGGTAAAGAGAGAGACTGGGCCCTTCAAGAAGACTAGATTTATATTAGTGAGACAGGTATAAATTCTACTACTAATGTCGAAGCAACATTGTCTGATTGCTTTTGGGTGACTACTATCCCGATGAGATTTCTACGAAGAATGAGGTGTTTTTGAGAGGTTTAGATTAGAGACCCCTCCAAGATATTGCCCTTTGAAATTGGAGGACAAACTTTGTTTTTATTGAATATCTCCTCTGTGAAACAATTTAGAAGAACAGAATTTGGCAGATCGCTAACCCTAATTTGATGTCTCACTTTGCCAGTTTGTGTTATTTCGTACTTTTATTACCGTGGGGTAGAAAAATCTATCCCTACAATATTTATATCAGGACTTTTCATGCTTCAACCTTTTTAAATTCTAGAATTTTAAATGAAGATGAAATTCAATAGGTAGTTTTTTTGTGTTAGTTTAATGGAGAAAAATTACTCTTTTCTGACATAGACGTTGAAATTTGTTGATAAAATGAAGTAGGCTGCTCTCAAAGGAAGTCAAGTAAGTTGGTACCAAATAAAGTCTTTATGACTTTTTCATGTCTTTATTGTTCAAAACAATATAAAAAAGTCGAAATAAGGCATAATCTTCGATATTTTTCACAGGGTTTGAAAACACTAAGTTTTTAAGCAAATTCCAAATAGAAAAATCCAATGGAATCAAGTCTGGAGATCAGGCTTCCTTTACCTTTACAATGGTTTGTGTCATGAAGTAATAAACATAGAGGAAGTATAAGCAATTGAAGAGTGTTCCCAACATTATTTTTCGATGTATTCAGATTGTACTATATTTTCAAACGCACACTGTTGTTATATTATTATATTGTACATTTTATTGAATAACACTTATTTATTTGAATGACTATCGGTTAAATATGAAAATTGTAATTACTTGTCTTCCTATGTTTCTTCCCTTTCAAATTTGTAAGAAAAATAGTACTGATGATTGAAAGTAAAACAACTTAATTTCCGTTAATTTATTTAATTTCACAAAAGTTGTTTCATCATGACAACATGACTTCGTCAGGTGAGTATGGTACTAACTACATATTTGAGATTAAGTTCTTTAAATATTCAAAATATACAGAGAAGGAGGTAGTGGGAATTTACAGTAATTTGTTTTCTTATTATTACACAAAGTTTCAGAAAAGGTTAAGTAAGGGGGATTTATTTAGGTCCGTCTGGTCGTTTAGGAGAATCTGTTTTTTATTGTATCTGTTAATTTCGAAGGCTTCTAGGTAGTTCAACCTGGGATTCTTGTTTTCTAGGTGTAAGATTTTGCTTTCTCGTGTTCACGTATCCTAGTGCCGAAAGATCTACCTGTCTGACCAACATATACACATGGGCAAGTACCGCAGTTCATTCTATAGACTCCAGACTTTTTGTTTTTATGGATCAAATTATTTTTTAATTAAATTTCCTAACATGTTTCCTGTTTTAAATGAAATGTTGCAGTAACTCTTTTTCTTTAAATATCTTGCTATTTTTTCGGACTTTTTGTTTATGTACATTAAAGAAATATATTTTGTATCAATAACTATTGTTGGATATACAAGCGGTATTGACTGTTTAAATTGCATTCGTTTCAATAATTTCAATAATTCATTTAACAATGGTTTCAATCCGTTTATTATAAATAAATTATTGAAACGAATGCAATTTAAACAATAACTCAATGTTTTCTTGGAATCCTCAATGAAAAGCTATTCGAAGGATATCAATTCGAATCAGAATATATAATTTCTGACTTTTATGTTAATTCAAATAAACCATGGAAGAAAAAGCTTCATCAGATTTTTCACAATCTTGCTGTTCTATGAAAATCTTTTTATTTACTTGGCATTTAACAGATTTTTCTTCGAATCAACATTTCACATTCATAAGAATAATCCTTATTATTTCGAACTAACTGCTCAAGCTTATTTTATTGTGTCACTTAACATCTACGAATTTATTGAATAGCTCGGTAACATATAATTCTATTGTCTTGAGCCATTTCGAAATGTTCTAGTTGGTGTTAATTCCCGGAAATATTCACAGCTACTTGAAGGAAGTTTGGGAAGCGGGGAACCAAGAAGTGAAATTCCCCAAGTTGAGTTCAGACGATGATCTTTTCTTGAACAGACAAATCTGTCCTAGTTCTTACTAGAATGGTCCCATTGATGTTTGCTCGAGGAACTGAATAATATGGGGGAAGAGACTGGATGGATAGAGGAGGCTAATTTTTAAAAATTTTTTGTTTTAATTTGGTTATTAACATCTGTTGTTGAAATATTTCTATCCAGCTAAATCCAAGTGAATCAACAATTTTGTTTTAATGACTTGTCGATATAAAGCTAGAATTCTTGAAGAAAGAATGGTTAAAAATTCATAAAACAGACGACTCCTAAAAACAAACATCAAACTAAAATTGAATATAATGTCGGCTGTTAAGTTTTCAGTCTGACACACAGATCCCACTGCGAATACAAGATAAAATTTTGGTCATTTTAAAGGCTGAAAAATTTATGCTGTCATTTTGTTCTTCGTGGGTGAATTTTATTGTAGGATATAGCTGGTTGATGAATTCTAAGAATAACGAGAGTTGCCTGGACGTACCGATGAACAGGCAAATAATATTGGCAACGAATCGGTACCAATAAATGAAAGGTTTGAAAAGAGGGTGTGCTTGTATTTTGCTTTCACAGAAATCCATAAATATCGGGTGTTTTTTTTTAGAGTGATAGAACTTCAAATTGGAATAAAACACATTTAAATTAAGATTGAAGCCAAAATTTTTTTTTATTTGAAAAATAATTTAATGACATTTATGTTTTGAAAATAATTTCCGGCATATGTCCACCACGACTAGCTCTGAGGAACCGCATTCGACCAAATCAATTTTTACCACTTTTTCGAGTAATTCAGGCCTTATTTCATCAATAACACGAGTTATGTTGTCTTCCAAAGCGTCTATTGTTTCTGGTTTATCAGCATAAACCAATGACCTGACATAACCCCAAAGAAAATAATCCAGTGGAGTTATGTCGCATGATTTTGGAGGCCAATTAATTGGACCATTTCTCCAAATAATGTTATCGCCAAATCTTTCTTTCAATAAATCAATTGTTACGGTAGCAGCATGAGGTGGAGCACATCTTGTTGGAACCAAAACACTTCTGGGTCGATACCATTCAAATTTTGACACAAATAATCAGACCATCGATCTGTAACGAGCACCATTCACTGTAACATTAGCTCCAGCTTCGTTTTTAAAGAAATATGGACCGATGATGCCTCCAGCGTGTAAAGAGCACCATACAGTGCATTTTTCAGGATGCAATGGAACTTCTTCAGAACTTCTTGAGGATTGTTTTCACTACATATGCGGCAATTCTGTATGTTTATATAGCCTTTCAACCAGAAATGAGCTTCATCACTAAACACATTTTCACGTTAAAAAGATGGATCAATTTTAATTTAGGGCTCAATCAGCAAACAAACGACGCTCATTATTGTCAAGTGGCTTCAGTTCTTGAACCAGTTGGATTTTGAATAGGTGTAGACCAAGATCTTCACGCAAAATTTTCCATGTGGTGAATGCATAGAGTCCAACTTGTTTTGAACGTCGACGAATAGACAAATCTGGATCATCATTAACACTATGACTTATAGCAGCTATATTTTCTTCTGTACGTACAGTTTTTTTGTTGTTGCTGTTGTTGCATCGAGCAGAGAAAATGTTGTCAGAAATCTATCAATAGTTCGACGAATAAGCTGCTCTGATAGACGATTATGTAAACCATAAATTTCAAGAAGTGCTCTATAAGTTTGGCGAATATAACACTGATTTTGAAAATAAATTTCAACAATTTGTAAACGTTGTTGCGGCATGAGTCTTTCCATGAATTTGTCAATGCTTATATATCAGTTAGAGTGTTTTACTTTAAATCATATACGATGAATTTCCGACAGGTAGAGACCGAAACAATCAAGAATTTCATTCATTATTTTCGAATTTTTCAATCTATCTTGAACCAAAATGCGCGTTAGTAGTATTTCACTTCTAAGTAGCAAATTTCATATCAGTACTTTCGAAAATATTGGAAAAAATTTCAAATATCAATAAATGCTGAACCGTCAGCCCTTTTTTGGCTACTAACAAAATCAATAAAAATAAAATAAGTTTTCTGAAGTTGACTGCAAATTGGCGAATGCGCCAGGTTTAGGTCTACCTTGAATAAAGGTGTTTTAATGGCGAGACTCTTTTCGAAAGATTTAATTTCACGAAAAATTACCACTATAAGAGTCAGAAATCAATGAAATTCACTGAAAAACGCTAGCTTTTGAGGTAATGTTATCTACTGATGCATATTCGATCGGATTTGCGGGTAATTCTGAAAAACAATTCAACAATTTCAAAAAAATCTTACATTTGAATTAATTGCACAATATGCCCAAGAGAAAGTTTTTGAAAACGAATTTTGAGAAATAACTATTACTTTATTGAAAGTTACGTTTGCAATTGTCGATAATATCATGGATAACCTTCTTTCGGTTTTTGGATCAATTATTCATCTCAACAAGTTGAAAATTACTGATTATTTTTTTGCAAAAATTAATTCGTACCTACAATACTTTTTCACTTTTCCTACTTTTAGCGTATTTTTCTCTGATCATATTCAGAACAATGTTTCTGTTTTATCTTCCGGATATTCTGACAATATCTCTCGTTGTGCTATTATTATTATTATTATCCTGATACTCCTAGATCTACTGTGAAGATCCCTCAGAAGTTTTTTAAGCTTGTGTGAGTTAGGAGTTCAGTTGTCTTCTGGGTAGGCTTTGTTCCCGCGACCTTGCGCCACTTTAGGTCACATATATTTTATATATTCTCATCAGGTCATCAATTGATATAATGTTTATAATCTTCATCTAAATTTGAATTGAGATATGTGAAAATATTGAGGTATCCAATAAAAAGTTTCTAATAGACGGGATGAGTCATTAATTTATACATTAATTTTAAATATAGATACTTTTCATCAAATAAAACACTACAAATTGAGACAGTGCAGCATAAACTAAAATTGCCCCTTCGTGGCACCCGTTTTGAGTCGATTGAAGCCATAAAACAAAATTCGGCGCGAGAGCTAAAGTCCATCCCGGAAAGCGCCTATAAAAAATGTTTCGATAATTGGAAGTGCCGTTGGCATAGATGTATTGGAGCAAATGGAGCCTATTTTGAAGGCGACCCAATAAATTTTGACGATTAAATGTAAAAATGTTGTTTTAGTTGAAAATTCCTGGTACTTTCTTGACAGAGTAGTACATCTGTATAATAATTCTAAACTCAAACTAGCCCGATTAGGTTTTGTTGATCGCTGGTACATAAATAGCACGTTTCGAACTTGTTGGTTTCTCGTCAGTGCCCTGTAATGTCCAACGACAAATCTGTTACGCTATATTCGCTCTGCATAAGAACACCAAGATACATACACGACATAACCTAGCGAGCCAATTCAAGCAGAAAAATGTATACCCGATTTTTTCTCACGTTACAAACTCAGGAACCTTTCCTCATGCTCAAGTCTGAACCGCAGTAAATTAAAGGGCCTGAATATTTCTGTTGTGAATGATCTGATGCCAAGACAGAGATATAATCATAAAATTCAGAAACAATCAATTGTTCATTGATGGTGTAGCCTTTACAGAAGAGAAATTGGAAATGAGACGACTGGAAAGAAAAAGACATATACTTACTTTTCAGAAAGATATGTAAAAAAATTACTGAAAAACAAGTTTTAAGAGAGACTTTGCTCGTCAGTACTCAATCATATTCAATCAAATATAATATCAATCAACAAAAAATATTTATAAAATATTATATTTTATTGAATAAAATATAATATTTTATAAATATTTTTTGTTGATTGATATTATATTTTGTCGAATATGATTGAGTACTGACGAACAAAGTCTCTTTTAAAACTTGTTTTCTAGTAATGTTTTTACATATCTTGAGATTTTCTAAAAAGCAACTTAGATATCCAATAATATTGAATATTCTAAGGAAGATAGTTTTATGATGAAATTCTTAAGATTATGTTAAATATATTTGAAAGATGTCTGTTTTCATAAGAGGGATGACAGAAACGAAATTTTGTCTACTCAAAATATTTAATTTATAGGATTTCTTTTAACAATTTATATTTATTGGATTTTGTTATCTCATTTGGATGTCTTATAATGAATGTTTATTCTATATGTCGTTTGATATAAGCTGTGCTTATATGACATTAATTTAATTCCTTAAGTTATAATATTAAATATAATTTTTTGAAATGAATATGTAGAAGGCTTACAGAATATATCTGTAAATATTAAAATATTTAAATAATTCTAGTCATATATTGAATTTTTTTCGGTAATTTATTTTATTTTGAATTTTGTATTTAATACTGGATAGATGTATTTGTAATTATGAGTATACTAGAAGTATTTGTAAGAATTTTGATCAACTTGAATTCTTTCGGAAGCATTTTTCATTTCGGACTTAAGTATTTACCAAATACAAGGTTATAATGTAGTTTATAACGTGGGTACACTGAATAGAAATGATAGTGTAGTTGTATATCTAAGAGACACTATAACATTCAGGGATTCTATTGAAATTATAGATTCAGTCTAGGTACTCTTTGTTGAGTTTTGGTTCTTGGATTTTTATTTTCATCTCACAGCTTTGTTTAGGTCGCCTTGATACAGATTCTTTCTTGAGTTGTCTTACACAATACCTAAAGGCAAATTTCCGAAATGCATACGATTATACCATATTCATGACAGATATAAATATTGAGTGCGGACAGCTCAGTGGTAGAGCATCAGGCTTGTGACCGGAAGGCCCGGGTCTAGGATATTGAAAAAGGTTGGTTGTACTCTTCCTGCCGGAGAGAGTGATGTTTTGCCCGGATTAACGGGCAAAACAATCAATATTAACCGAATTGACCTTGTTTTCAGGATTTTGTTACTCTTTATTCTTATGTCATTTTGAATTTTAGAATATATCTTCGATGGAGAATGACTTCAGTAACCCTGTATATCCGGCTCGAAGGACCAATATTTTACTTTTATATTCAACACCAGTATTCAGATGTTTCAATTTACTTATATTTTGTAACCTATCATCGAAATTGCTGGCCATATTCAACAGATGGCATTACTTTCTCTTACAACACCACATGCACTTCTTTCGAGCACATTGCGGTAAATCAGCGTATCCGTGGAAAGCCTAAGTTCACCGTAGCAACGATTCCAATATCTAGCAGCTGTCTTGGCATTAACGTTCCTCGAATTTTGCCAGCTCAAAGCCCTTGATTGTGTTTTCAAGAGCTTAAGGCATTAAGGGATCCTGAAATTTCCTCCGTTTATCTGTGCATTCGAATTCAGTTTTGATGTCTGTTCAAGGCAAATACGCTTTCAGAATGTGTTATAGGATTACTTAGATTGATATCAAATCTAGGTAACTGCTATAAATGAGAGGCTACGGTTGTCTCACTGTCTTGGACGAAATTACTTGGCACGGGATACATTTCATAGTGGAAGCCAAAAATATCTAAATGAGTATGAGAACCAAATTCAGAATTCCGTAAATCCGTTCAATTCCACCACAATTATTACATTCATAATTGTTATCTTTTTGTATCTACTAGACCTGAACGTACATAAGTGTACAAAACCAAGCATAAATGAGATTGCCTTGTGCATCTTTATACGAAACGATGCACTGAGGTTTTCACAGATTCCCTGTGTTTTTCTTTTGTTGACTTAATACTTGAAAGAGAATTTTATACAGTACTTTGAATAGTTCATTTTGTTGGTTGGTCATTTAAAATATGCATATTCGATCGTCAACAAATAAAAAACTAATGATTATTTTTTTCCATTTTATGAGTTTATCAGAAAGGTTGAACCTTGACTTTACAAATGGAAAACAATATCATTAAAATGACCGCCACGACTGGCTACAGTACCCCATCCCATCAACCCAATTTTTCCGTACATTGTGGATTGTATGGGGCTCAATTTCATGAATGGCAACTTCGATTTCGTATTTCAATGCATCATCGTGAATTCTACCGGTTAGGTCTCTAGCATGTGAGCATGGCTCTTTCACCAGGTGACTACTCAGCAGTCGCCATTATCTGCCCTGGAAGCAGAAAGTGTGATAGGGATTACGCCTTGTCATCGCGCATAGCGAGAACCACTCCGAAGAGTTGAACCTACTAAGCTTGCAGTTTCGGCTTCAGTCCGAGAACCTACACCGTGAATGGTAGCACTGAAGCACTATCCAACCTCTACTGGCTCTGCAGTGTCACCCCCCCGAGGTAACTCAGAATGTTACATAACGCTCTCGGCCATTGGACAGAAAAATCCGGAAATTTACTGCAATGGGGTAAAGTGCGTTAGTTTTAAGGTTGAAGCCCTGCGTTCCGACAGACACTCTTGTCAAATTATTTTCGTTATCTGCATAACAGAACTAACGAGTGCGGCAGAGTGTTGGTCCACTCTGATGGTGTCGACACATGGATGCTCAGGGATCATGAGGATATCTTATGCAGACCATCTCATCAAACCAGCAAGTCCTGAGAAGAGTTCGACGGTCGTGAATTGTTGCATCTAGTAAAAGTAAGTAAATCATCTTATCTCGGTCATGTTTTGCGTAAAAACAAATACCGCCTTCTACAATTAATTATTAAAGAACGAGTCCAGGAAAGAAGGCCAACCGGAAAGAAAAAACTATCGTGGTTGAGGAACGTGAATTCTACCAGTTAGTGTATTGGCATGTGAGCGTAGCTCTTTCACCAAGTAACTTGTTAGCAGTCTCCACAGTCTGCCCCAAGAGGCAGAAAGTGTGATAAGGGGTTACGCCTTATCATCGCGTATGGCAAGAAACCTTCCGAAGAGATGAACCCACCAGTTTCTAGTTTGGGCTTCAGTTCGAAAACCTACAACCGTCTGATTGCTAGCAGCGAAGCACTATTCTCTACATCTACTGGCTATGCATTAGTACCCGAGTTTTTGGGAAGCAACTCACCCGCCGGAAGAGCTTCTTATCGATCCATCCATCCGAACGCAGTCTCATGAACTAAGATAATCCCAAGATTGATGCTTCAATTGATCCTAGTAAGAACACCGTTAATCCGGTCTGTACGTCAACACCCACGAAACCATGTGAAGTCTTTCGATTGATCCTGGCATAAAGCACCAACGGACTAGCCGTATCGTCGAGATCCACAAACTCTGAAACGTAACACAATAGATCCAGGTTCAGGACGAGGCTGGTCGAACCATCAAGTCCCGCTTAACCCTGAGATATTTCATGAGAATATCCCGAACATGGGGGTCTGCGAATAGATAAATGAAATACCTCCCTAGTCCAGCATGAAGACTTTCAACCATTACCCCCTCGAGTCCAACACCAATCGGGTAGCCAGGTGGTACAAGTACCACCTGTGGGCATCTACCCTCCCGAGGTAACGCAGTATGCTGATTTTGTTTTCCATTGTTAAGGCCTTCCTTTTCATAGTAAAACAAACATCCAATGATTTCTGTCAAAATGAACTCGTTTCTTTTTATATCAAAATGAAACCTCTCATTAGAAAACCCTTTACTCATTAGCAAAATTTTTTAAATCGCTGTTCGACTGGATACCTTCTTGCACTTTACTTTCTTTATATCTTTTACGTTTTCCGATTTTTGCACCTGTGATTAGCATATTTTAACTTTGCTCTGCTTGAGTTTGATATTTTATTCTTTTTTCGACATGTTGTATATTTCTTTATAATTTTGGTCTAGGGTGCTGTAAATACTCGGGAAATACAATATCTTGTTTTCACGTTCAGCGAGTTCAGTATCTATTTTTATCCATTTCTTCTTGTGTTCTTGTAGCATTTTTTACTGGAAAAGATTCGTGGAATATGTTGTGAAAATGATCAGTAAAAATATTCCATGGCTCATCAACTGATCTTGTTGTAGGATGTTAATATCAGTCCATTTTACCTCTTTAATTTATTATACTCATAAAATCTTTTATGAGTATATTGTGTCTTTCAATTCGTGACTGAACTTAATTTTTCGTGATGTGTGATCCGAAATCACCGAATACATTGAGAACACAGATAATCTTGGTTTTTACGATATTATTAATTGCTGAACTTGATTTTGACGTAATTCTGTTGTTTTCTTCAATTGTGTATCGAAAAAATCAACGATTATGACTGTTGTAAAAATAGGTGCATGTGATGAGTATTGGTTCGTACTACGATTAGTTTACCGTCGTATTCGGTTTATGATTCTTATATTTAGAAACAACAAACAAGAGCAAATTAATTAAACGCAATGATACTAGGTTTTGTGAACTGGATTAATGTATCGGGTGTTTTTTTTTTAGAGTGATAGAACTTTTAATTGAAATAAAACACATTTAAATTAAGATTGAAGCCAATTTTTTTTTTATTTCAAAGGTAATTTTATGACTTTAATGTTTTAAAAATAATTTCCGTCATATATCCACCACGACTAGCTTTGAGGAACCGCATTCGAGCAGACCAATTTTGGACCACTTTTTCGAGTAATTCAGGCCTCATTTCTTCAATAACACGAGTTATGTTGGCTTCCAAAGCGTGTATTGTTTCTGGTTTATCAGCATAAACCAATGACATAACCTCAAAGAAAATAATCCAGTGGAGTTATGTCGCGTGATCTTGGAGGCCAATTAATTGGACCATTTCTCGAAATAATGTTATCGCCAAATCTTTCTTTCAATAAATCAATTGTTACGGTAGCAGCATGAGGTGTAGCATCATCTTGTTGGAACCAAAACACTTCTTCTTCACGCAAAATTTACCATGTTGTGCATGCACAGAGACCAACATGTTGTGAAGGTCGACGAATAGACAAATCTGGATCATCATTAACACTATGATTTACAACAGCGATATTTTCTTCTGTACGTACAATTCTTTGCCTTTTTTTTGTTGTTGCATCGAGTAGGGAAAATGTTGTCCGAAATCTGTCGATAGTTCGACGAATAAGCTGCTCTGATGGACGATTATGTAAACCATAAATTTCACGAAGTACTCTATAAGTTTGGCGATTAGAACACTGATTTTGAAAATAAATTTCAACAATTTGTAAAAGTTGTTGGGGCGTGAGTCTTTCCATGATAATTTGTCAATGCTTACTGAACAGAAATGTCAAAACAACATGGCTTCTTCCTTCTGTCAAATCACAGTTATCCCTATCGAAATTTCTATCACTCTAAAAAAAACATCCGATAGTTTAGCGGGGATTTTATCTTCAAAGAGGACTTTGTACGTAGATTGTTTCCATTCTCGTTTATCTAATGATGATAAACCACAACGACGAAGAGGAATAAAGTCAATCTCGAACACAACAGAAAACGAAATATAGTTCTTGGTTTACTTTATATAAACCAAGTTAAGAGGTACGATTATTACACTAACAACGAATTAAGTAATTTGCGAATACTTTGGTCAATGGGCAATGCATTTAAAGTTCTCCACAGATACAAGCGACAAATTTGATTATCACGAGAATAATCCAATTATTTGAGATGAAGCCACAAACGACAAAGGTTAATTATTTCCGAAATAATAATGAAATAGCTTGCACTGGGAGGCTACAAGCGAAAAGAGTGACTATCAGAATGATAATGCAATATCTTGGGCCGAAAGGTCACAAGCGACAAGGTTTATTATCACAGAGATAATGATTTTAGAGTGTATCCAAAAACTAAATGTTAGGAGTGTCACAATGCATCCCTTCCAACAAAAAGAGGGAAATTAACGAAATTGATCCGGAGGTCCATTTGTGGGTGGACTGAATGAGATCAATGCTAATAGATAGGGATAGAATGAAAGATATTATAATTCTCAATGGTTTGTCGTGGAATATAGATAATTAATAGGCACCATATGAGAACGATTAAGCCAAGTGTCCAGATACAATGAAACTTGAAAGTTCGAATGACACAGCAGCGACAAGAAAATACAGAATTATGTTCTTACGTAGACAAGGCCGTCTGTAAATGAGACCTAAAAGTATGATAAGTAAAAAGGAGTTATGGGTACGAGACTTGATCAAGAGAACAGATGAATTTGGAGTACGGATTGTCTTCTGTAGCAATTAGCATTGAAAGATCCCAAAAAATACTTCTATAGTTTAAGAATATTCAACAGTTGTATAAACTTACTCTTCATGAAAATATAGTCCGAAATTCAGCGTAAGGATACCCATTGAAGTTATGCCACTCCGGTAATTACAAAATTACGAGCAGTAATGTGCGAGTACATACTGGCCTTGTCTGAACTGGGCCTTACTGATCGAATGTGCCTGGATTAAAAGAAGATTCAAATCCTAGATCCAATTAATCTGCGATTAATATAAATGAACAAGACTTCTTCCTTCAACCACCTCGTGAATTAATATCTAGAGTAAGTACAGGAAATGACAAATAAATAATAATTAGTTCCACCAAGTATGATAACGAGGAGGAATATTGTTGAGAATAATGGATAGAGCATTAAATGAATTGTGGATTTCAATTAAAGAGTAGTTGGATGATGAATAATTTGAATTAAGTAGTTTTTGAGAAGTTCTTAACATCATGTTGTATATTTTTGAGAATGTTTAGTTTTCATAAATATAAGATCAGAAAACTAAAACTTTTGTCACAAGCAGAGCAGTGTACGCTTGTCTGAAGAGTTCATTACGCATGCTTGCAATCATTTATTCATTTATTAATTTTAATAAGACAATTTATATTTGTTGTTCTTTTTTAAATTCCATTTGATATTGTGTACTGAGTTTCGATTTTATACGTGTATTGAATATAAGCAGTGCTTATAAGACATTAATTTAATTCTAAAAGATTTTTGAATAAAATTTTTGAAATTTATGATTTATGATTTATGATTTTGAGATTTATGATTGAGAAAACCGAAAATTTTATTAATTCTGCCAAATATAATATCTTAAACAAAGACCCAACTCAAAAGTTTCAAAAAGCCATAAAAAATGCATTAAAAGATACACAAGTCATTATAACAGATAGAAAAAAATATAGATTGATTAATAGTAATCCCCAACCACCAGAATTATATTCTTTCATTAAATTACATAAAGAAAATTATCCCATCAGACCCGTAGTTCCATACTGTACAGCACCGGCCTTCAAATTATCTAGACACCTCATTGAAATAATAAAAAAACACACCAAATTTTCATCTAAATATTCCATAAAAAACTCAGCAGAACTAACTAAAAAAATTAAAGATATAACTTTACCTAACAATGCAAAATTGATTTCGTGGGATGTTAAAAACCTTTTTCCTAGTGTCCCCCCAATGGAAACATTAAAACTGATAGAAGAACTTTTAAATTATAACAAAGTAAACCCCGTCATAAAATCAGAAATAATACACTTATTAAATATTTGTATAAACCAAAATTTCTTCAAATTTAACAATACTTTATATACTAGCGAAGAAGGTTTAATCATGGGAAATCTACTAAGCTCTTTACTCGCGGAAATCTTCATGGATTTCCTAGAAAACAAAATTCATAAACATCCGTTCAAAAAATACATCCTTTATTGGTATAGGTATGTGGATGATATAATTGCATGTTTCGTAGGTACTAACAGACAAATATCAACATTTGAGAATTTTATAAATAATCTCCACCCAAAAATAGTTTTCACTTCAGAAATAGAACATAATGAATCCATCAACTTTCTTGACCTCACGATAACTAGAGAAAACAATAAACATAACTTCGCAATTTATCATAAACCATCACAAACAGATACCATTATACACCGTAATTCTTTTCATCCATTCCAACACAAACTAGCAGCTCTCCATAGTATGATATACCGTTTATTGAACATTCCACTAAACCAAGTCAATTTCCAAAGAGAAAAATGTATAATTAAACAAATAGCTTACAACAATGGATATAATACATCTCTGATAGATAATTTAATTAACCAACGTATACACAAAAACACAATAAAAGAAATTTATCCAGTAACATCTGATCTATCTGAACACAAATACGTTAGCCTCACATATCTCGGAAACATTAGTATTCAACTAAAAAACCTACTCAAAAAAGAAAATATTAAAGTCTCTTTCAAGACAAACAATCCTATTAGCAAATACATCAAAAACAATAAAAACAGTATGGATAAACTTCAATTATCAGGTGTATACAAACTCACTTGCCCAGATTGCCCAAAGATTTATATTGGTAGAACAGGTAGAAATTTCGGTACACGCCTAACAGAACATAAAAGAAGTTTCGATAAAAATAAAAAAGATTCACATTATGCTAAACACCTTCTTGAAAATAACCATTCTTTCACAAAAGAAATAGAAATTCTACATGTTGAAAATAGAGGTCTAAAATTGAACTTATGGGAAATTTACGAAATAAATAAACATAAAAACAGCAATAACCTAGTAAATGAATAAATAGATTTTTATTACACCCCTCTATTCAATATTTACAAGGGATCGAGTGAACACGATTCTGAAGGGAATATTCTTTGAGAAAACCAACCCGACGAACAATTAAAAACACATGTACACCTTCTGTAAAAAATCTTATAAATTCATTGTGCAACAACTGTTACTTCGTATTCTGATGAAGTCTTTCTAGCAAAGACGAAACGTACGTCAATACCAAAAATAATGTAAACAAGTGTTTTATTTTATAATACAAAATTTTTGAAATTTAATTTGTAGGAAACCAACAGATTAAATATGTTCTGATATTCAAATTCAATCATAAAGAGCTTCTAGATTGAGCAAATTTAGGTTTGAAATATTTCAACTTTTCGTTGTTATCTTCTTAGGCATGATGTCATGGCAGAGGACAAGAGCTAGCACAAAAGCTAATATGTCATTCGAAAGCTCGCTAAATGAGATATTTTTTGCTGAAGAGAAAACATGTCCATAATTAATAATTCTTCGTCGAGAAAACTATTGGAAAAATATGACTGGTTTTGAATCGTGATATTCATCTCCTCACCACGCCCGCAATAAGAATTCGTTGGCATACAGAACTTCTTATCTTGTAGCAAATTTAATGCAGTTTCCAGATATGTGATCAATTTTGATGAAGCTATAAGGATAACTGAAGTATAATTGATATTATGGAAAAACTTGATATTTCTTGAGGTCAAGAAATGTTAAATTGAAGAAGAACCGTCAAAATTTCGACCATGTTTCATATGACATTTTTGTTGCAAATAATTTGTATGATCTCTCCTTGAAGTTTGGCCTTTCAAAAAGTTGATTTTTTTTAGAAATAATTTCACCAACTTTACTGGAAGATAGAAGAAAACACGAAGGCAATTCAGTATCGATCAATATGTTAATGAATAAAAATGCCAAATGTGCAACTCTCGAAAACGGCTTGAAAAATTCGGTTGAGTCTGAGGAAGCTTCTTGGATTGGAAAAAGGGCACGGAAAACCAACCGTTTTCAAGTGAATACTGAAAACTAAATTCTAATTGCTTCCTTAGCGACTACTATCAAATTAAGATTTCTACGAGGAGTGATGGATTTTGAGAGGTTCAGGTTTAGATGGTGACATCGTTAGAATGGACAAAGACAAAGAAAGTGAACTTGTAATGGATCCTGTACTACCTGTCTAGTAAAATAAAATAGAAAAAGGCTTTTTACTTGATAGAAGAAATATAACAAAATTTGAATATCAAAACAGATTAAATCTGTTAGTCTTCTACAATTTTAATTTCAAAAAAATTTTATTCAAAAAACTTTTAGAATTAAATTAATGTCTAAAATAAGCACCGCTTACGTTTAATAGATGTATATAATCAAAACTGAATATATAATGTCAAATGGAATGAATAAACCAACAGATATAAGAAAGTCATTAAAATTAATAAATAACATAATAATAATAGACATACGTCTGTTTTGATATTCAAATTTTATCTAGTAAAAATCAAAAACACCTTGTTCAATTTCGCACAAATTGATCACTCTCAATTCAACATAAAAGGCCTCTTCTATTTGAACTTTCGAATTACGCCCCCTCATCAACTGTCCGCGCGCCCCCCGTACCTCGACAGACAGCGACCCGACCTCGAAGACGCGATTAACTAAATCTCCGACCGGAAAAAAATACGCAAAAGGCCCTTTCGGCGGTCCCGGGAAAGATATCGGGAACCAGGAACGGGGGCCCGATAGTGGGAAGATTTTCAATAGTCTGCCGGGCTTAGCCCTTGCGTCGGTGGGGCATCGCGACGCCAGAGCGGTACGCCGGATCGAGGAGACCCGGTCCAGTCAGTGTGCCGACGAACTTTCACGTGGACGGGTGGCGTGTGCGCCCATTCGCGATTCAGGTGCCGAACGCGTCGCGCCGACAGTGCGATCAAACACTTTCCGGGAGCGAGATCCTGTGAGTTTCACCGTTTGCCTGAAGTGGACGCTTCAGATTCTATCGGTGTTTATGCTTGGTTTTTTGAATTGGTTGCTTTTTGTCGCTCTTCAAGTTTCTAAGAAACATGTTGTTGTCTGATGTTTGCGAATTCATTTCATGGTCTTCATTCATCCGAAAAAAATTGCGGAATTCCAACTCTACTTATAAAAAAATATAGAGCGTCAATCACACCGGGTTTTTCACTATAATTTGACCCCCCCCTTTAATTTTTGAAACTGGTTTGACAAAATGGAATATATACACGGTAGACAAGATCTTGAGTGCAACTTCATTTTTTCAAATTGACCACCCAGTATATTCTCTTATTTTTGGCTAGCTTTTTTTCTGCTGATTACGAATATTATTGCATTGGTAGAGTCAGTAATTGGTTGTCGAAAGGTAGGCTGTGATAAATCAACAAACGACATTGGTAAAAATACAACATAAGTTGACATTCAATAAAATTTTTTCTGAAACATGCATTACACAAAAGCGGAAAAATCGAAATCAAATCAAATATATTTCAACAAATCAAAACATACGAAGGTATCATTACTAATACAATAAATCTATTCTATATTTTATGTGGAGAACAATAAAAACAAGAAAACTAAAAGAGAAGAATTTATCCAGATCATCCGATTCCAAGTGAAAATACATTTATCAATATTTACAACCGTGTAAAAGATTCTAAAAGTTGCAAATGAAAAAGGCGTAGCGTCACAAGGAATGAGAATCAAGAACTCGACATTATTGAGTGTTTATGGTGGTTTGAAATGGATATAAATAGTTCATATCGTTTTCCCAAGCTGGTTAGACTATTTTGCATAGCATTATTATGGTTCTGATTGAGTTCATCAATTAATGCTTCTATTTTGTTTTTGATAATCTCAACACTTTCATTAATATCCGAGTAACTTTTTTCCTTCAGAAACGACCATAAAAACGTGTCCAACGGTGTTAAATGCGAACTATTCGATGACCATGAGATAAGTGCACCATAACTGATCCAGAGATCAAAATGAACACTAAAATGTTCTCGAACTTCCAAAAGTCTGTGCAAGGGTGCTTCGTCCTGTTGTCAAATTCTCTTTGCAGCATATGTTGACAGTATTCTAAGCGTTTCCGCTTAGAGGATTTCTGCTGGAAGTAACTTGTATGACCTATAATTGTTATTTTTTAACAGTCTATGAATCTTCGAAAGTTTATTCCAAGTTCACCTGATGCTTCTTTTAATCCATTTTCTGGATTTAATTAATGTATTAATCATCTCATGCGGTTTTTTAAGAGAATTGAAGCTTTATTGAGAAAAAATTACTACACATTCAAAGTTCAAAGTATTGTCGTTAGACACTAGTTTTTGCCTTCTTTCTGGCAATCGGACCACATCGCGAAAAAGGCCGGCTCTTTAGCCACCATCCATGCATCGATCTATTTCTTGACTTCATCGTAATTGGAGATTTCAATCCCTAATAGTACTATTATGACTATCTAACCTATTTTGAGATAACCTGTATGGATTTGAGGGCACGTATAATTACTCAAACAGTTTTTATCTCAAACGTTAATTCTGATAAAATTTAATTTTACGAGTCTACATTCCAGATAATCTCCCATATTTCCCAAACGACAAGGAAATTCCTTCGAGCAAGCGAACGAGACGATGAGTAAACGTGATCCCCTTCCAATCATGCCTAATTTTCATGTAATTGCAGTGAATCACAGCATAATATAACTTGCTTCCAGGTTCGAAGCACGTTAAATGGTACTTAATAGTATAAAATCAATATCACGAAGTTCAAAACATTCGAACAAACTCTGACCGTTCGCAATGAAATCAGACAAATTTTCCACACAACACAAATAGGATTTTCATTCAATGTCTTGTAATTTTTCTTCTATGCTGATGTAATAAATGAGTATTACGGCGGTCGTAAAAAACGAATTTTGAATGTACGTGTCGAATAGGAATCATTATAAATTCTATATTACGATTCACCTCGAGAATGTTTTCCACTCTAGATGGTTGAAATTGAGTCGTAAAATGTTCCTCGATGCATAAAATATCGAATAGAGGGATTTTCAATTGCCGTACAAGGATGCAACAACAATTTTGAAATTTTTGTTGCGAAATCTTTATCAATCGTTTTTAGTTCGGCTAAGAGAGAGTTCACTTTAATGAAATTTTAAATATCATACAGAGTTATTCTGTTAACCTCCTACAAAATTTAATCGAGTGTTAGTCAAGACACTCGCTGCGCTTCGACCAAGAAGGCATTAACTCTTTACTCTTCGAACAAGTGAGTCAACATTCAGTCAAGTCACATCTCAGCATAGAAACTCATCTCTCTTGCTACGAAACTCAAAAGTTTGAACGCATTCAAAAAAAGAACTCTATTCGCATTCATTTGTGACTTCACATTTTCAATCTCAAGGAACATTTTCGTTCACCCTCTCGTGTTGGTACAATAATGCAATGAAAGACCTGGAAGTGAGTGTATTATCCATGATATTTATATTTGTAGTTAAGTTTAGTATATTTGCGAAGTGAATCTAAGTGAACTCAGTGAAACTGAACAATGGTAGAATGACTCAGTGATCTTCTCTTCCACGAGCAAGTTAGCATTTTCACCAAATTGGCAGAGAAAAACTCCACCACACCACTACCCCTAATTTCGGTGAACAACTAGAAATTGTACAATTAAGTATATAATACTTGAACTAAAATTGAACGAACTATAGTCTATTATAGCTCTTTATTCCCCCCGACGTATGCTTATCCTAAAATTTTCATTCTAATTGATTAACGTTCGATAAATCGTTAACGAAAAAATTCAAAAAGGTATATCACCAACATACCACGCAATTCTTTCATGCTCAAAAAACACATTTTTATTTTATCGGATCAGTAATCTCGGAACTATTGGGAAAATAAGAAGAAATTTAAAGTGGAATACTTCTGAACCATCCAGCCGATTTTCAAGGAGTTTAAACGAGATATTCAAACTCCGAACCTTTTCTGAAAGTTTGTAGGCTCTAATGCTTGGATTATTAAAAATTCGGTGATCAAAAGATAGTCTTGTCGAATTTGACCAACTGAGCAATGAATTTGGGTTTCACAAAAGGAATTCATGTGGGGATCACATGGATCAGTTGATCAGAAACATCTAAAATTTGACCGCTACCACCAAAGAAATAGGTGAATGAGAATGTATATATTTCTGTAGTAGTGCTGTTAATGTAGGGTTAGAATTAAGAAACATATTGTTATTGCTTATATGCTTGTCACACCATTTTACTACGAACTGCATTATTAGTATTACTTATGTGTGTGCAAAAGGCGGTTTCAAACGGGTAATTTCAACTGATACCCTCTTAACAATTCTGCAAACCGATGATTTGGCAATGTTGATATGATCTCCTATCGTCATTTAGAAACCACCAACTGCATAAAATCGTTGACAAACAAATAATTGTAATCTCGTGTCGGTCGATTCGTTCCTTTTACTATGTGATTAAAATTTTTGGTCCAATTTTATGTAATAATTCCGTCACGGCATTTTTGTTGAAACAGCAACGTATTTTGAAATCAAGATCATCATATTTTGCAAAAGGATCACTCCTGTCGCTAATAATTCGGGGTCTTCGAATCAACTTGATCTGTGATTCAGCAGCGATTTTATGTTAGATCAAAGCACAAAATATTTTGTGGAACTCAATTTGTACTTGATCGATGATCAACAGAGATTAATCTGTCATGAAATAATAAAAGGGGTTTTTTCTGATAGAAGGATTATTACAAAATTTCAAATATCATACAGATTTATTTTGTTAACCTCCTACAAATTCTAATTAAAAAAATCTCACTTAAAAACTTTTAGAATAAAATAAAATAAATGTCTTAGAACAGACTGAATCAATTAGTAGACATAATAGAATTAACACTTATTACACAGTACCAAAGGGAGTGAAAGATTTCAAAGTAATATAAGTTGTCAATTTAAATAACTAAATAAATACTTGAAGGGTACAAAATTTTGTTTCGTGTCTTCTTTTATGAAAACCAAATTCAAGAACTCCTTCAAAAACAACTTGCTCAAAATAAGTTCCTTCAAAATCAGCCCTACTTCACATTTAAAAAATTGAAATAACGGAGTCCATAAAATACCTTGCAAACATGCTGTAATTTCTGAGACGAACAGAATACGTAGGATTTTTAGAAGTTCACTTCATTTTAGTGTTTGTTTAGATAACTATCGGGTGTTTTTTAGAGTGATAGAACTTTGAATTGAAATAAAACACATTTAAATTAAGATTGAAGCCAAATTTTTTTTATTTGAAAGATAATTTTGATACTTATGTTTTCAAAAATAATTTCAGGCATATGTCCACCACGACTAGCTCAGAGGAACCGCATTTGACCAGACCAATTTTGGACCACTTTTTCGAATAATTCAGGCCTTATTTCATCAATAACACGAGTTATGTTGGCTTCTAAAGCGTCTTTTGTTTCTGGTTTATCAGCATAAACCAATGACTTGACATAACCCCAAAGACAATAATCTAGTAGAGTTATATCGCATGATCTTGGACGCCAATTAATTGGACCATTTCTCGAAATAATGTTATCGCCAAATCTTTTTTTCAATAATTCATTTGTTACGGTAGCAGCATGAGGGGTAGCACCATCTTGTTGGAATCAAAACACTTCTGGGTCGATACCATTCAAATTTTAAAACAAATAGTCATTGATAATCGATCTGTAACAAGCACCATTCTTGTAACATTAGCTTCAGCATCGTTTTTGAAGAAATATGGACCGATGATGCCTCCAGCGTGTAAAGCAGACCATACAGTGTATTTTTCAGGATGCAATGGAACCTGCAGAACTTCTTGAGGATTTTTTTCACTCCACATATGGCAATTTTGCTTGTTTACGTTCAACCAGAAATGAGCTTCATCACTAAACACAATTTTACGATAAAAAGTAGATCAACTTCAAGCTGTTCTAGGGCCCAATCACCAAACAAACGACGCTTATTATGGTCAAGTGGCTTTAGGTCTTGAACCAGTTGGATCTTGTATGGGTGTAGACCAAGATTTTTACGCAAAATTTTCCATGTGGTGGATGCACAGAGTTCAACTTGTGAACGTCGACGAATAGACAAATCCGTATCATCATTAACAATATGACTTACAGCAGCGATATTTTCTTCTGTACGTACAGTTCTTTGTTTTGTTGTTTTTGAATCGAGTAGAGAAAATGTTGTCCGAAATCTATCGATAGTTCGACGAATAAGTTGCTCTGATGGACTATTATGTAAACCATAAATTTCACGAAGTGCTCTATAAGTTTGGTGAATAGAATACTGATTTTGAAAATAAGTTCAAACAATTCGTAAACGTTGTTGCGGCGTGAGTCTTTCCATGATAATTTGTCAATGCTTACTGAACAAAAATGTCAAAATAGCATGGCTTCTACCTTCTGTCAAATAACAGTTGTATTTATTTTATTATTATTATTTTTTAAATGTGAAGCAGGACTGATGGGTTTCCGTTGTCAGAATGCTAAATTGCTTTTTGAAGATGTTCTGCATGTTTTAGAAATTTTCTTGAAGGAACTTATTTTGAGGAAGCTGTTTTTGAAGAAGTTGAAGTTATGTTTTGTATTTTTGGAAAGGAATTTTATTTTCATAAAACAAGGTACGAAACAAAATTTTGTACCCTTCATGTATTTATTTAGTAATTTTAATAGACAATTTATAATATTTTGACTTCATTTATTCCCTTTGGTACTGTAAAGTGTTAATTCTAAATATCTTATTAATTGATACATTGTATTCTAAGACATTTATTCAATTCAATTCTAAAAGCTTCTAATGAAAATATTTTTGAAATTAAAATTTGTTGGAAGTTAACAGAATAAATCTGTATGACATTTAAAATTTTGTGATCTGTCATAGTTTGACACAGTGACTGAATTTCGATCAGTACTTTCGGAATATAGAACTTCATGGTCAACAGTCTTGATCCGATGATTAAAGTTTCGTGAAACTCACTCAAGTATTTCTGTTCGAAATATACAGTGTTTATGGACCGGTCGGTTAGAAAGAATTGCTTTTGACATCGGATTTTTTATCAGTAAGTAGTTATTTTCAGATATTTGGGCAAAACGACAGCACGCTGTTCCTAGAAAAAAACACGCAAACAGAGAAAAGTGAACATTTTCACGAGATAAGAAACAAAGCCAGTCAAAAACGATGCAACGAGAAATAAATCAACCAGAAAATATTCCCGTTCAATTATAAAACACTTATCGATTCCCCAGCTTTCCAATCTCATTATCCAGTCTTCCACACGTTATCGGAGCTTGTTAATTCCCATTCACGAAAATCATCACCGAAATACTCCTGGAGGAATCGACCTGGTTGCGCTTCGAATTATTGGCTTCCAAGAAGGCCCAGCTACTGACGTCTCTCCTAAATACCTGAAACTATGCAGTGAAGTAATTGGCCTTTTCATCGTATTCAGGTGCACCTCAATACTCAATAGGATGGATTGTATGAGATCAAGCATTCTCTATAGAAAGTTGGACTCCGAATTGGCACAATAACGCTGCCTCAAGCACGTTCAATAGGAAATGAAAGCGGAGCTGTGCGATCCATAAATGCATTTCACTCGATGGAAAATACGGGAGAACTGCAGTATCTTGAATTTCCTAACTAGAGAAGTGCTCAATTATGCACCTTTACTGTAATGATTTGAATCGGAAACAGTTGTGGTTTGGAGCTGACTTCTAGGGATATAATACTCTGTCAAGAAAGTACCGGAAATTTTCAATTAAAACAACATTTTTACATTTAATCGTCAAAATTTATTGGGTCGCCTTCAAAATAGGCTCCATTTGCTCCAATACATCTATGCCAACGGCACTTCCAATTATCGAAACATTTTTTATAGGCGCTTTCCGGGATGGACTTTAGCTCTCGCGCCGAATTTTGTTTTATGGCTTCAATCGACTCAAAACGGGTGCCACGAAGGGGCAATTTTAGTTTTGGGAAGAGGAAAAAGTCGCAGGGAGCCAAATCCGGCGAATACGGTGGTTGCTGAAGCACGTTTGTTGAGTTTTTGGCGAAAAAGTCAGTCACAATCGTAGCTCGGTGAGAAGGCGCGTTATCGTCATGCAAAATCCATGAGTTGTTCGCCCACAAATTTGGCCGCTTCTTACGGATACGCTCACGCAAATGTTTCATAACGCCTAGGTAATACTCCTTGTTTACCGTCTGACCCTTTGGAACGAATTCGTAGTGCACCACGCCACGGATATCGAAGAAAACAATGAGCATCACCTTCATTTTCGAGCGGCTTTGGCGTGGTTTTTTCGGTTTTGGCTCATTTTTTGCCACCCATTCCGATGATTGCTGGCTTGTTTGCATATCGTACTCGTAGACCCAGGTCTCATCACCAGTTATAATGCGTTCCATGAATGTAGAATCGGAATTACAGCGATCCAGCATGTCTGAAGCAACCTGTTCGCGATGACGTTTTTGAAGAAAATTCAGGTCTTTCGGTACGAGTCGTGCGGCCACCTTTCTCATGCCCAAAATATCAATCAAAATCGTACGTGCGGACTCGTGGGATATCCTAAGATCATGTGCTATCTCTCTCAAGCTGGTACGACGGTTTTCCAGCACCCTTTCCTTAATTTTATCGACGTTATCTTCGATCGAAGCCGGCGATGGGCGACCACTTCACGACCGTCCTTGAAGGCTCTGTACCACTGATATGCACGAGTTTTCGATAGAGCATTATCACCAAAGGCCTTTTGCAACATTTTCAATGCATCGGCACACAAAAATTCATTTGCAACACAAAACTTTAAACAAATTCTTTGCTCAAAGTAATCACCCATAGTAAAAATCGGCACGCACTCTGACATCGACTGACTTAATCAGCTGTTGCAAACACACTAGTTGACAGATCCCGCTCAAGCTTGGCATAGTAGTTAAGGACAGTGGTACCAACCTAGGAAAAAAAAATTTACCTGCATAATTGCCCCGCCAGATTTAAATCGATAATTCCCGGTACTTTCTTGACAGAATGTAATATTAAAAAAATGTATATGAGACATATTGTTACTAATTGATGCCCATGAATTCGTTCACCTGGACTTCATATTTTTGTATGAAAATCAAATTTGAGTTGTTTGAACTTGGGATTAAATTTGGTGAAGGATTTTCAAATAATAGGTTTCATTCTGTGTAAAGAATTGCTTGGTATGTAGAGATACCTTTTTGAATTCTTCGAAAGTAATTGATTAAACGTTAACCAATTAGTATGAAAATTCTTGGTTAAGCATACTTCAAATGGGGGTGAAAGAGGGATGTATATTAGACTTTAATGCTTTATTCACAGCCTAAAATACATATAATACAAGTTCAGAGAGTTGATTTATTTTACCCAAATTCAGGGGGTTGTTTTGTGACCAGATGTGGAATGTAATCCAGCTCGTAAGGACCATGTAGAGAATTGTCAGCAGAAGTACATATAATTCAAGTGTACAATTTTGAGATGTTGACCCAGATTGAGTTGAATACACTTTCTTGATCCTGGAATAGTTCTTCTTTGAGTTTTTCTATTGTTGTTCACGACACAGACCTGAATTTCATTGGTTTCACTTTTGAGTTCACTTTTCACAACTTAATATCTAATTACAAATGAATAATGTGTGAGAGAGAGAGAGAGAGGGAGAGAGAGAGAGAGAGGGAGGGCGAGAGAGAGAGAGAGAGAGAGAGGGGAGAGAGAGAGAGAGAGAGAGAGAGAGAGAGAGAGAGAGAGAGAGAGAGAGAAACTTAACCTATATCTCTTCTCACGTGTTAAAAGACTTAAGCTTCCATGTTCTAACAAAATCAAAGAAGAGTGTGAGTTATTTATTGTGTTCATGTTTTTAAAAGGCAATTGGTGTTCTTAAAGGTAAGACCAGAAACAAAATTTTGTCTCCTTTAAATATTTATTTATTAATTTTAATTACTTTCGTATATCTGTTGGGTTATTTATTCCATTTGACATTATATATTGAGTTTTGATTATATACGTCTATTGAATGTAAGCGGTGCTTGTGTAGACATAAATTTATTTCTAGAAGTTTTTTGAATAAAAAGTTTTTTGAAATTAAAATTGTAGAAGATAAACATATTTCAATTTGTTTTAATATTCAAATTTTGTTATATTTCTTCTATCAAGTAAAAGGCCTTTCTATTTTATTTTATATATAATATATAATTATATTTTGGCTTCAATAAATCTCATTATAGAATGTCAATGAATTTAAATAAACCTTAAAATAACCCACACTGTTCTTTGATTTTGTTAGAACATAGATCAATCTTGAATTATATAGTTGATCTGTATTTCGAAGCTTAAGTCTTTTAACACGTGAGAGATATAGGTTAAGTTTTTGATTTTGATATTTGGAATATTAAATGAGGATTGAAGACGGGATTGTCTAGAATTATATTTGTTTTTTGAAGATATAGTGCACATTTTTTTAGGGATTTTTGAAATAATTTATTCGAATATTTAAATATATTAAATATTTCAAATAAATTATATTCTTTGAGAAGTCCTTTAAGTGTGTACATGTTTTTAAAAGGCAATTGGTGTTCTTAAAGGTAAGACCAGAAACAAAATTTTGTCTCCTTCAAATATTTATTTATTAATTTTAATTACTTTCGTATATCTGTTGGGTTATTTATTCCATTTGACATTATATATTGAGTTTTGATTATATACGTCTATTTAATGTAAGCGGTGCTTGTGTAGACATAAATTTATTTCTAAAATTTTTGAATAAAAATTTTTTTGAAATTTAAATTGTAGAAGATAAACATATTTCAATTTGTTTTAATATTCAAATCTTGTTATATTTCTTCTATCAAGTAAAAGGCCTTTCTATTTTAGAATTTATTCGATGAATCTTTCCCGTTTGTACGTATCAAGAAATTGAAAAATATTCAGATACTTTATTTATCATTTGTTCTTATCAATCTGAATATGTAAAACAATATGAAAAATTGAAATTTCTGTATGATAGGAAACTAAGAAAAAATAGACAAATAAAGACATCAATAAACAATGGTAAAAATAAAAGCAAAACAACTTGGAACATACTCTGAGAAGAACATTTTCAGCAATATTGAAGATCTTGAAAACTTGGCAAATACCTTCAGTGATTTGTTTTCTGGAAAGCAAACTTTTGTACGAGATGGAGAACAAATTAATCGGAATCAAATGGTAAATAATGTTAATAGTAGCTCATTTTACGTTTTTCCTATTACCAAGAAAGAGAGCTTATCAACATGGTGAAAAAGATGAAAAATACAAACTCTTTTGGGTACGATGGTATACGTATACGATAACTGTTATTAAATGTACTATACAGGTGGTAGCAGGGCCATTGGCTCATTCACTGCAGGGATATTTCCATCTGCCCTCAAAATAACTTCATTCAAACCCCTGCAAGGAAGAAAATGTACATGATGTCAATATATTCCATTCAATTAGTTTACTCAGTTCTTTCGCAAAAATATTCGAGAAACTCATGGTCGGTAGGCTTTGCTCAGTCATTTATAAGATCAACATTTTCTCTGAGAAACAACATGGCCATAAAAAATAGAAGTACTACTACAGCGATGCATGAATTACTAGGTGATATTGTTGATGCTTTGAGGAGCGATGAGATGCCTGTTAGGCTTTTTCTATATCAAATAATATTTAAATAAGGTTATTCTGATTTTCACAAATTTTTATTGTTATGTTTACAACAATCGTTTCGTTATCACAGTAGCATCATCAGGCAAGATCACATTTTGAATAACTAAACTTGTTTCCGAAATCCGTTGCTATTTATATTACAGTAAGTATAATAAATTTTTATTGAGCACTAAAACCCAAAAAAGGGTCTCTGCAAATTCCAGCTTATCTGAATATATTTAACAGAGGTGAGCTATTTAAATCTATTTGTTCGTTAAGTAATATTCCAATTTTATTATGTTTATTTATCTCTATAGATTCTAACAGATTTAAGGCATAACTTTTGCTTTCTATATGTAAAATTTCAAAGTTATGGTCGAAAGTATGTTCTGTTTCTAACAAATGGTTGGAATATGAAGAATTACTTTTATTATTGAGGAAACTCTTCAAATGTTCACAAATTCTATGACGGAAAGTTCTTCCAGTCTGTCCTATGTAAACTTTAGGGCAATCACCGCAGGTTAACTTATAAACCCCCGATTTATCATCTTTATGTGTACAGTCTTTATTATTTTTAATAAATTTACTCAAGTTTGAATTCGTTTTAAATGAAGTTCACAAATTATATTTATTTTTGAGGTATGTAGCAATTTTCTCAGAAATACCTTTAGTGTATTTTAAGGATTAAAATCTCTTGAAAAGTTCATATTCACTTTCTCGATAATTCACACAAATTCAACGAAGGAACTCTTTATTCGCATTCATTTCAGGAAATTTCTTTCAAGGAATATTTTCGTTCTTCCTCTCGTGATAATAAAATATCGCAATAAAAAGTCTGCAAGTTAATGTATTATCTGTTTGATTTACATATAATGTGTAAAGTGAACATATTGAGAGTGAAAATTTGTGAAAAAGCACATAGTTCTACTTTTGTACGAGCGAGATGGTTTTTTTGCCACAATTACAGATCACAACTCCAACGCAACCATTCCCTCAATTTTGGGTGAAACAACTCAAAATTTCTTAATATATAGGATGTAAATAAACGAAATGAAGTCTAATTAGCATCTTCCTTAAATACCATGAAGTATGCTTAGCCTAGAATTTGCCTACTAATCGATTAACATTCAATCAATTACAATGAAGGATTCAAACAGTTATCTAAACAGCATGTCGCAATAACGGTTACTATTCACATTGAGTGGTCGGCTTAGTCGATCTTCATGAAAATAAGGATCAAATGTGCCTCTAGCAGACATAGCGCCCCAAACAACGTTCATTTTCGTCTCGGATTTTCCTCTGCTCAGTACCGATAATTCTGTTTATTGACATGACCATTTAGATGAAAGTTTGCTTCATCACTAAAGAGTATGCTATCAAAATTGTTGAACCACCGTAACATTTCCCTGCAAAATGAAATCTATTAGCATGGTCTGCAATTCTTGAACCAATTGAATTTTATAGACTTTTATATGCAAATCCTTCTTTAAAATCAAATACAAGGACGATTTTCTGATGTTCCTCGCTTTCGGAAGAATAAAGACGGATTTTAACGAACTGAGTTCTCGAATCGTTTCTTCATCGCGGACTGAACGAGGGTAGTCAGAGTGTTGATTTTTTACCGTCGCACTTGATCACTTGGTCCATGGCGTGTACGATATTCCGCTTGATACAAACGTTGAGAGGTCACTATTGAAACACTGTTGAGAAAATACGCTCGCACGCAAAAAGCGCGATTTCCTCCGTCGCTCAGTTTCAAATGCAGCGCCTTAACAAATACTCGATACGCTTTTTGGACATGCTGTATTTTTCAGTCGAATCTTTCACAACAGAATGCACTAGATTTTATCCAATTTTCTTCTCTGTTTTTTCATTGAAATTTTTTCATCCGAATTGTGTTGAAGCCACTATTGGATGCAATTTCAGTTTTTCTGAGGCCAGTAACAAAAAATCAATTTTACTGAATAACAAGAAATTAAATTTTGTTTGCAACTAATCAATTTTAAGAGAAAGGCATGAATGAAGCACCTACATAAAATATTGGACATTTAATATCATGCTTGAGCATTCGATGAACCAAAATCAGTTAAAAACAATTTCACATTTGGTGAGCTGCCTCAACTTTCGTGGAGCTGTACATAATATGCAAATTGGTATTGATAATATTATGAAACAAATAACGCTTGAAAGACAAATTACGTTGTGAAATGTTCAGTCTTCGGTTACTGAAAAAGACTTTCTACCCGAGCTCTCGCTATCGTTTCATGTTATAGAGTCAAGAAGTTCGGGGTTATACAATCAAGTTTTAGTTCTGTTTTTTATACTCCAATGTGATTTCACTCGATTTGATCCGATTTAACTTCGGAACAAGATTTCATACAATGAAATATGAGGGGCTGTCACGTCTGTTGCCATTTTAGCATGATTGAGGGCCGTTTGAATTCTTCCACGATCACTATAGTTCCTAACATTCCCGAATAAAAAAACACCTGCACAAACGTTTATTATACCTCACTCAAATTCTACAGATTCTTTATATTTGTGTACACATTCACTCATTATTCTCGCATTTTGATGATTCTTTTGATTATTCGCATGATGCTGATCGCAAAGCATTAGGGTAAGTAATTGAAGGATGACAAGAAAAACCTCGGACAAACTTTTTTCATTTAACTTTATTAAACAAAAAAATAAAACAAAACAACAACGAATAAAAATAACATAAACATTTGGTAATAATATATTTAAGATGTTTAGAAGTGGCTTTCTTTGGCGGACATACATAGCTTCCGACGCTTCTTGAAATATACGGCAATGGGCCGCAGCTCTTAGGGCGTTAATCGGTGCCATTTCCGGCGCAGAGATTGCTTCAGCGACTCCAAATTTTTGTGGTGTTTAGCACACGCCATGAGCTCCAAAAATCCACCACACGCTGTAGTCCATTGGGTTGAGATCCGGCGAGTAGGGCGGCCATTCTGCAGATCTGATGAAACCCGGTAAATGGAGCTTACACCATTACAGAAACTATGTTGTTTACACTTCAGCGAAATGACAGATAATCAAAAAAAGCCTAACGCTGACACTTCAAAATGAAGGTGTTGTCGGATGAAACAATGGAATACGAAAATAGTAGCGACTTATGTTATTAAAATGCAAGAACTTATTTATACTCCCATATCAGCTGATAATTCAATTCATTTGGAAATGCTGAATACTGGTATCAGGGCATAATAGGATATGAAGTTGAGGAAGGTTTTTTACGGTTAGTAACTGTAGAACTCATCAGGAATACAATTTATTGCTTGAATTTGCTTAGTGTGATATGATGTTGAAATGTATATCTAGAGAGTCGGCGATACCTATTCGAATTGATTTGAGGTCTGAACTTTTACACAGATATAAGTATCTTTGTCTCGATTCGTAGAACTATTTGCTACCAGAGCTCATAGTACCTTCATTTCGTCCTTTACTTGAAACTCATTAGCAATATTCAAAATATTTTATGACAGTCACAATAGCTCGCATACTTACTGAACACAATGTTAAAATAACAGACGAATAATTTAAAAAGCTGCCGAATAAGTTATACGAAAACGTTATTAATCTCGACACAAATAATTATCTTTTTCTATCTTGAAATGAAATAGGTAATATTCTAGAATATGATGGGTAATTTATCTAGAATGTTAATAAGTTAATACTTTATTATGTTGATATGACTTATAGTAAAATAATATTTCAAATTGAAATAAATACAAAATTTGAATGCGTTTCATCTAATTTTGTAATTACATCGGGGACAATATTTTACTAAACTACATAGCAACTGTGATATGACTCATTCTGTTTTCAGAGGAAACAAAATGAAATTGTTGGATGGAGTAGTCCGTTACTTTGTGATAGTTCATTTTAATGGAATGAAATAAGGAATTACTTTGTTTTCTATCACTTTTTATTATAACTGTTATACAGTGACTCGAGTTTCGTAGTGTTTAGTACATTTTCAAACTGAATGAACAAATTAGATCTCAACTATTATATATGGGGATTGTAGGCTTCGGCAGAGCTTCGAAGAGAGGGGTTTTCCAAAGTTCCGCCTGTTCGTTAAGTAGTTTTATTATTGGTACGTGCTTTTTATATTTTTCAATTTCTATGGATTCCAGGATGTCAAGTTTTTTCCTTTTCGCTTCCACGTGCAAGATAACAAGGTTGTTCAATTCTGGGAACGTGTGATCTGTAATGAAGAAATGGTTCGCAAAATTGGAATTATTCTTCCGGTTCCTAAAAGCAGATTCGTGCTCTTTGTACCTTTTATGGAAAGGTCGGCCCGTTTGTCCTATATGCACACTATTACACTCTTGACAACTTAATTTGCCGGAAGAACCGGAAGAATAATTCCAATTTTGCGAACCATTTCTTCACTACAGATCACACGTTCCCAGAATTGAACAACCTTGTTTGTTATCTTGCACGTGGAAGCGAAAGGGAAAAAACTTGACATCCTGGAATCCATAGAAATTGAAAAATATAAAAAGCACGTACCAATAATAAAACTACTTAACGAACAGGCGGAACTTTGGAAAACCCCTCTCATCGAAGCTCTGCCGAAGCCTACAATCCCCATATATAATAGTTGAGATCTAATTTGTTCATTCAGTTTGAAAATGTACTAAACACTACGAAACTCGAGTCACTGTATAACAGTTATAATAAAAAGTGATAGAAAACAAAGTAATTCCTTATTTCATTCCATTAAAATGAAATTGTGTTGCCACTTTTACTCTACGTTCTACGTGTTGTAATGTTGGGTTTGTAAGTTCCTTTTCTTGAATGAAATTTTCAAAATTAAATTGTTTAATTTTTCACCAAGTGAAATTTTCATTGACTGAAGTAATTCGTAGCATCATTTTTATTTTGTTGATAATTATAAATTATATTTAACTGATTGAATCGATCTCTCTCTCAGCCTGAAATGAAAACAATATATCTGTTTTTCATTTTACAGATCCATCCACGAATCTTCACAGTTGGAACTCCAATGGTAAGCAACTTTCTAATACTAAGTATTTTGTAATGAATTGTTTCTTTCTAAAGCTTATTTTGTTTTACCACCTCTATCCAAAATCGATTTATTAGGACTTTGGGAGAACAGAGTAACATTGTCATGTTTTAAATTCAACATAAAGGTACACTCGTCAGAAAAGATTGTATTGTAGAATCGGTGTGGGTTATCATTCTGTAACTTCCTAAATTGTTCACAAAACTGACTCCGACGGTCAGGGTAATCTTCATTCAACTGTTTCCTCATCTTGTAAGGGTGAAATTTATGAGCATTCCGAATTCGATGAACGCTAGATTTCGGAAGATTTGATGCTCGTGCTAAAGTTCTTATAGATTGCTGATTCTCCATCTGTAAATGTCCCAATACTGCTATTTCAATAGCTTCATTTCAGACTGGACGCTCAACTTCGTGTTTCTTATTCTGAATGGAACCATTATTTTCCAATTTATTCATTAAATGCTTAACAAATGTTTGATTGTATCGGTCTCTACTTATCGGAAATGCATCTTGATGATTAAAGTAAAACAACTTAATTTCCGCTAATTTATTTAATTTCAAAACAATTGTTTCGTCATGACAACATGACTTCGTCAGGTGAGTATTATACTAACTACATATTTGAGATTGAGTTCTTTGAATATTCAAAATGTACAGAAAAGAAGGTAGCGGGAATTTACAGTAATTTGTTTTCTTATTATTACACAAAGTTTCAGAAAAGGTTAAGTGAGGGGGATTTATTGAGGTCCTTCTGGTCGTTTAGGAGAATCTGTTTTTTATTATATCTGTTATTTTCGAGGGCTTCTAGATTTTGTAGTTATTGTCCAAATAATGTCCTGACTCCAAAAGAGTGAGTTTTTCGGATGTCAATTAAGCAATAAAGGTAACGACTGTAGGGAAGAACTTGGAGTATTTCATCAAAATCTAAAATTAATCTTAAGAAATGAGGGTCAAGAATAATTTTATCATCACGCAGTTTCTCTGTTCACAATACTCCGTTTCTAATTTTCTTTTCCATTACTTGATGAATATCTCATTTAATATATTAATGAACTTATTCGAAGTTGTTCAACTTGGCTGTGTCGAAAAATTTCGATGCTTCATCTACTGAAGGAAGGAGTTAATTAAAAATAATCGGTTGTCAAAGAATCAGAGATTTTGTATATCTACATTAGGGATTCGATAAAATAGTTGAACTGGGAAAATTTATTAGTCTCCTCGCTAGTTATTTCCTTAATTCAAATTCGTTAACGAGCATATTTTTAGTATCGTCGTTAATCTTCCTTGGGTAACCTCACCTATAACTATGTAAGCACGTTTCTTCACAGTAGTTTCATATTAATTACTGTAACACAGGTATGAACGTCTCTAATTCTATGGAATTCCATCATATTACGGATTGTGACATGTGAAATTAGAATTGGAGCGTTAGTTATATGTAGAATTTTTTCAGCGAAATAACTCATATATGAATCAACACATCAGTTGATAATTTTGTTTTGATTCAGACTTATTTAAGTGGATCCATGTTTCATCCACTATTATATGTGGACACAAAATATTCTCAATTATTAATGTATATAAATTGAAAATTACTATGAAGAATTATTTGCATATTACAGAATAAAAGCTGGAATTAATTCTCCAGAACCTCTACAGATTTTAATCTTGATAAATCTCATGAAAATATTTAGAATGAAATTTTAAAACCTGTCTTAAATAAACTCTATCACTTTATAGACACATATATTATCACATCATATGTGGTGGAAATTAACTAATATAAAGAATCAAAAGAAATATAATATAATGACCAAATTATTTAGACACCTCCTTATGCATATATGTTTCGATTGGATGTTAAAGAATCACAAGTTACATCAACAAATAATTCAAAAAAGGCCTTTCTTTATTTTTTTTTTTTAAAGAATATATAGCATATTAGCCAGAGAAAGAACCTGATAAATTCGGACCCAAAATCTCTTCAGTAAGGAGTTATTTGAACGAACAATATAATCATTTAAAAATATATAAAAATACTTTTTTTATCATAAGACATTTCTGCAACAACTAACTAATTTTGGAATGAGCATGAGCTCTACGAAAATTAGGATATATCACAGAAATATACAATGAAAGAAGATTCGGCTCAGACTCTGCATTAGATAACCACCACGTGCATGTGATGTAATACAAAGAAATTTCTCAATTATTAATTTATTGAAATTGAAAATTACTATGAAGAAGTATTCGCATATTACAGAATAATAGCTGGAATTAATTCTCCAGAACCTCTACAGATTTTAATCTGAATAAATCTCATGAAAGCATTTAGAATTAAATTTCAAAATATTCTATTTATTCAGCTGGAACGACACACTTAAAGCAATATTTAATGAACACGCAAATTTTTTTGGAAATCACAAATATTGTTCATTAAAATAACTGTAACTTTTGAAACAAACGTCACATCGTCAGGAAATTTTCACAGCTACTTCTCGAACTTGCGTGCATTCTAACAAAAATAACAATTTTTTGTTTTCTAATGGGAGGCTTCTTTTTGTATACATCTGGGCATCTGTCATCTTTTGACATTTGATAAGTAAAAAATACGCCATTACTAAAAACGGAAATACACGTTTCAACAACGCATTGTGTAATATCGTGGGTAAAATAATATAAGTATGTTTAATTCAGACTTTAATAATAAAATAACAATGTACACAACTCGAGTTACAACAGAGAAAGAGAAAGAGTTTTTAGGTTACCAAGCGTACCTAACTTAAACCATAGAATGCAATTAACATAGAAAGTATTTTCCTCATTTATTTTACAATTACTACTTTTATTTATATACATGATATTACACATTGAAATAGTTGAAATTCATCACAAAAATGGTGAAAATTTTGCAGTCACAGTTCGCAAAACTAAAGCATTTTTTGGGTTACCGTGAAGCACCTTCTCGGCCGAAAAGAGCTGTTTGGGCAAGTTAGTGATGTGATGGATCGAAATCGTGTGCGTCGCTCAAGAACAACTGAGAATTTTGCTGCTCTGGCTAGGAACCTACGTTGCAAGCAATCCGCAAATGACGATATGGATACTGGACCACCAGATTCACAATGATTGTCACTCGACTCAGCTCACAAAAATTCATTCCAAGCCGTTTCTAACTGGAACTGTCCAAGCAGTGTGAGGTGATCCACACACCCAGAAAACTTTCAAAATTCAACGTCGTACAACGACGCTTAGAATTAATTATGGCCACTGAAAAGTCTTGTGATTTACGTCCAACCAACCAGAACGGTTCAAATTGATCAAGCGCAAAAGAAGTCTATGCCACAAAGATCGATATCTGATCAACTTTTCATAGACGTAAAAGAGATTGAAAGTCGCCTAGTAAGCGCACCCACCAAAGCAAATTCAGGATAATTTCAACGGCTTTTTGAAATCGTGACGATGTTTACTCAGTTTGATATTTCTTCATACATGTAAACGGATCCACGAAGTATGAGTTTACAAAAGTTAAACAGAAATCGATAATACGTCAACGTTGGCCATGAATACCGAACGAATATCTATTAAGGATAATTCAAAGGAGCCAATTCATCACGTACGCGCGGTCAATTTTTCCTCCTTCCATTCAATAACCAGCACCTGCAATAACCGCACTCACGGAAGGCAAATAAGGTCGGGAACTTCTTGAAAGATGATTTTGAATTGCCCACGCTATCATTCTTTTCCTCCAAGTTCGGTAAAAGGGCTATTTAGTATTTCTCCAGCGTCCCATTCTGGAAACTGAAAACTTTTTTTCCGCGCTGCCGTCGCAGGTAGACAGAGCCATTTTTTTCAGCCTGGGATTTCTTCAAATTGGCTATTCGGAATTCAAGGGACGTGTATAGAACTTACCTTCAACTTTGTGTTATTCTGCTGGAAATGGTCGAAAAAAGTTAATCACTTTTGTAATGTCAAAGGATAGATGCAGATGGAATGGGGCGATTAAAAAGGTTCAAGAGATAAATCGCAGTTGAATCGGCAAGAAACGTGCCATGTTTTATATAACACGTTGTTTGTTGATACTGCAACTGACAAAAAATATGGACTTTTCGTTAAAAGCTTTGAGCTCTACTTCGTAAACAATTGGATAAATATGTTGTTGAGTCGGAATTTAATTGATGGAAACTCATTGAGTGTTTTTTTAGAGTGATAGAAATTTCGATAGGGATAACTGTGACTTGACAGAAGCTAGAAGCCATGTTGTTTTGACATTTATGTTCAGTAAGCATTGACAAATTATCATAGAAAGACTCACGCCGCAACAACGTTTACAAATTGTTGGAATTTATTTTCAAAATAAGTGTTCTATTCGCCAAACCTATAGATTTCCGACAACATACTCTCTACTCGATGCAACAACAACAAGATAAAGAACTGTACCTACAGAAGAAAATATCGCTGCTATAAGTCATAGTATTAATGATGATCACATTGAACATTCTGCGTAAAGATCTTGGTCTACACCCATACAAGATCCAACTAATTCAAGAACTAAAGCTACTTGACAATAATAAGCGTCGTTTGTTTGCTAATTGGGCCCTAGAACAGCTTGAAGTTGATCCACTTTTTTAACGTAAAATTGTGTTTAGTGATGAAGCTATTTCTGTTTGAACGGCTATGTAAACAAGCAAAATTGCCGTATATGGAGTGAAAACAATCCTCAAGAAGTTCTGCAGGTTCCATTGCATCCTGAAAAATGCATTGTATGGTGTGCTTTACACGCTGGAGGCATCACCGGTCCATATTTCTTTAAAAACGATGCTGAAGCTAATGTTATAGTGAATAATGCTCGTTACAGATCGATGATCAATGATTATTTGTTTTAAAGTTTGAATGGTATCGACCCAGAAGTATTTTGGTTCCAACGAGATGGTGCTACACCTCAAGCTGATACCGTAACAATTGATTTATTGAAAAAAAGATTTGGCGATAACATTATTTCGAGAAATGGTCCGATTAATTGACCTTCAAGATCATGCGACATAACTCCACTGGATTGTTTCTTTGGAGTTATGTCAAGTCATTGGTTTATGCTGATAAACCAGAAACAATAGACAATTATCTTTAAAACATAAATGTCATAAAATTATCTTTGAAAAAAATTTTTTTTGTGCTTCAATCTCAATTTAAATGTGTTTTATTCCAATTTAAAGTTCTATCTCTCTAAAAAAACACCCAATATTAAGGTGGGACATCTAGAATTTGCATTTCGAAGTATTGGTTATTTAGAGTCAGGCTACACTTTTGCCACTCATGTTTTGACAGAATATTTTGAGTTTAATATTTGACCTTAACCAAATGTCTCGATTTACGATTGAAAAAAACTGGAAAATATTAGAAACATATCCAAAGTGGTGACTCTTCTATCCAAACTGTGGTCTTCAAGTTGTTTTCGATTTTAACTTTAAATTCCTCTCAGTAAAATTTTTTCCAGACTCATCACAGGTTAGAAGATGCATGCTGTTGAAATTAAACAAAAAAATCAGTTTTTTGTGACTTTGACATGTTCATTCCGGATGAAATGAATTTTGGTGTGAAGTTCTTACAATCATGATACAGATTCTCTTATTATCAGTCTTTCTCGCCTTTACTGACTTCTTAATTATAGGTTCGTTGATTCATGAAACTATAACAAATTAGCATGAAAAAAGCATATAAAATTTATCTTTAGTCCTTATGAAAATCTTCATTAATTTTAAAAATTTTAATTATTCTTCATCAGTTCAACTGAAGCTTCGGAGATACTCAAAGTTGTATGTTGAAAAATCTGACAAAAATTTGGGAAAGAGCAGAATTTTCTTCATATATTTAATTGAATCGGTCTTTAGATAAGATAGTATAATTTTCAAATATTAATTATGATTGGATGGAATAATCCGCTACTTTGTGAGAGTTAATTTTAAAATGCAATGAAATTAGGAATTACTTCGTTTTCTACTACTTTTTATTACTGAATTATACAGTGACACTTCTATATTATGTTTACTACAATATGCAGGTATGGAAAAGGCAGTCGGAAACATAGGAAATTCAGTGTTAATCAAGAATGCATAGAGCAATGGAAGAATCAAAAACTCAGCCCGATGCGATGACGAACAGACGACTGTTCTCTCTCAATGGTAGTGGGGAGTGACAGCAGATTGCCTTTCGATCGAAGCGTCAACACTGCGCACTTCCATTGAGAGAGAACAATCATTTATTCGTCATCGCATCACGCTGAGGTTTTGATTCTTCCACTGCTCCACTGTATTCTTGATTAACACTAAATTTCCTATGTTTTCGATTGTCTTTTCCATAACTGTAGATGATTTCTTAGTATTGTATTACATATATATATATATATATATATATATATATATATATGTATTATATTGTTCTTTTAAAAATAGGAAACAAAAAGTTATAACAGATATAACTAACACTCGGCATCTCTTTCCCATTCAAAAAATGTTGGGGGTTGATGCCACCTTTATGGGGCATTCAGAACGATGGGGAGGATCATTGGGACATTCTGTAAAGAATTGACACATATTACCCAACACAAAAAGAAATAAAAGAATCCAAAGAAAATATAGAATATTAATTACAAATATTAAATAGATACTTGAATATTTTTAATTATTATTCTATATTTTCTTTGGATTATTTTATTCCTTCTGGTGCTGTGTAATGAGTGTTGATTCTACGTAACTACTAAATTGAAACTGTGTTTTTTGAGACAATGTAATTTCGAAAAGTTTCTGGGAATTTTTTTTTCATTAAATTAAAATTTGTAGTGAGATCAGCAGAATTAATCTGTTTGATATTTAAGATATCGTAAATCCTTATTTCGAGTAAAAAACCCCTTTTCATTATTTTATTCAATGAATTAATGAAGCCAGCTATATTTTCTTCGAATTTTCACTATATTAACAAACAGCACGCTCGCTGATACTTCAAGAAATCAGAAATAACTTTCCTAATTTCCCATCAAAAAGCGGCATTATTTTTCGTGAAATGTAGCATTCATATTTATGAGATACTAATTTCCCATTGCTTTCTTAGAATCTCTCCAACGCAAAAATGAAAAGATTGAAAGGACTACGGCACAATTTCCTTCTTCTAAGCGATTTACTTCAACGGCCGCATCTGTAAAGGATTCTCATATTTCTTCCATGAAATTGTTTACCTAGGAGAACGGTAAATAATAAAAGTGGTGCTTACTTTATTGCCATTGCATGTTGGTGCTTCAGCATAAAATGTTACTACGCGAGACTGAAATTTTGAATATCAATTTTACAATTCCACTCACAACGTATAATCGTAAAAGGGTGTCTTATACGACACACGCTCAGCAACAGATTTGGGCCAATATATCTGGATATATACGTGTGCCCTGTTCCAATCGAATGCAGAAAGGATATGATATTGAGGAAATGAATTCCTTAGAATTCAGACCGGTAAGAATAATTTTGCACACGTAATACTAAGTGCAGTATTGTGCAGCTATTTGAAAACTGTGATGTTACGATGGAAAACTTTGAATATCGGAACAGATTTAATCTGCTAGTCTTCTACAATTTTAATTTCAAAAAAAATTTTTTGAAAACTTAGTGATATAGAATTATATTATACAATATCAAATGGAATAAAAAACCCAACAGAAATAAATTATTAATTAAAATTAAAAATGAGTAATATCGAATGTTTCGTTCCAAACATACGCACCTGAATTCGTCAGAAAAGCCGTGGTACACATGTTTTGCGTTTGACAAACATTTGACAACATGTTCAGTTTCTGGTCTTATATTTATGAAAACTAAATCTTTTTCAAAAATACACAACTTAATTTTAAGAACTTCCCCAAAACTAATTTATTTGAAATATTTAATATTTTTAAATACTTAAATAAGTAACTTCAAAAACTATCAAAAAACATGTAGCACATACTCAAAAACAATTAGAATTCAGATAAGGTCAGTTCAACTTTACATTCATAATATAAATTCAATCAAACATAAATAAACTTGTAATCTTACCAAACAATTTCTGGAATATCCGTGAATGCAATTAAACTTGGTAGCTACATCTAATATCCAAGGTAATCTATGTTCTATGCTAAACACAGAAATCACACAAAGTTTGTAAGGCATTTTATGGCCTTCATCAAACCACTGGAAACTGTATAATAAATTTCATTATTCAAAAACCTAATATAATTATATAAAATAATGAGATGCGGTTTTTTACTTGATAGAAGGATAATTACAAACTTTGAATATCAAAACAGGATGATAGTGAAGAATAACCGTATAATTTCCATTTTGAAATGAAAACAGCACATAATATTCTATAACTTTTCAAAACTGTTATATGGTGTTGGTGATTTGAATATTGTGTTTTGAGCTTTGGTTTTATAATTAAAACAAATTGTAGAATAAAAATAAAATAGAAAGGCCTTTTACTTGATAGAAGAAATATAACTAAGTTTGAATATTGAAACAAATTAATATATGTTTATCTTCTACAATTTTAATTTAAAAAATTTTTATTCAAAAAAAAAAACTTTTAGAATTAAATTAATGTCTAAAACAAGCACCGCTTATATTTAATAGACGTATATAATCTAAACTCAATATACAATGTCAAATGGAATAAATAAACCAAAAGATACACGAAAGTCCCTAAAATTAATAAATAAATATTTAAAGGAGACAAATTTTGTTTCTGGTCTTGTCCTCAAAACGCCATTTGTACCTTGAAAACATGAACACACTTAAAGGACCTCTCAAAGAATATAATTTATTTGAAATATTTAATATATTTAAATATTCGAATAAGTAAATTCAGAAATCTCTCAAAGCATGCACTATATCTTCAAAAAACAAATATAGTTCAAAACAATTCCGTCTTCAGTCCTGAAATATATTCAAAATATCAAAATCAAAAACTAACCTGTACCAAACCACTCAACACGTGTAAATGAATAATGTTTCGAGACATAGATCATCTTTATAATTCAAGATTTATCTATGCTCTAACAGAATCAAAGAACAGTGTGAGCTATTTTTAAGGTTTACCATTCATTGACACTGTATAATGAAATTTATTGAAGCCAAGATATAATTATATATTATATATAAAATAAAATAGAAAGGCCTTTTACTTGATAGAAGAAATATAACTAAGTTTGAATATTGAAACAAATTAATATATGTTTATCTTCTACAATTTTAATTTAAAAAATTTTTATTCAAAAAAAAAAACTTTTAGAATTAAATTAATGTCTAAAACAAGCACCGCTTATATTTAATAGACGTATATAATCTAAACTCAATATACAATGTCAAATGTAATAAATAAACCAAAAGATACACGAAAGTCCCTAAAATTAATAAATAAATATTTAAAGGAGACAAATTTTGTTTCTGGTCTTGTCCTCAAAACGCCATTTGTACCTTGAAAACATGAACACACTTAAAGGACCTCTCAAAGAATATAATTTATTTGAAATATTTAATATATTTAAATATTCGAATAAGTAAATTCAGAAATCTCTCAAAGCATGCACTATATCTTCAAAAAACAAATATAGTTCAAAACAATTCCGTCTTCAGTCCTGAAATATATTCAAAATATCAAAATCAAAAACTAACCTGTACCAAACCACTCAACACGTGTAAATGAATAATGTTTCGAGACATAGATCATCTTTATAATTCAAGATTTATCTATGCTCTAACAGAATCAAAGAACAGTGTGAGCTATTTTTAAGGTTTACCATTCATTGACACTGTATAATGAAATTTATTGAAGCCAAGATATAATTATATATTATATATAAAATAAAATAGAAAGGCCTTTTACTTGATAGAAGAAATATAACTAAGTTTGAATATTGAAACAAATTAATATATGTTTATCTTCTACAATTTTAATTTAAAAAATTTTTATTCAAAAAAAAAAACTTTTAGAATTAAATTAATGTCTAAAACAAGCACCGCTTATATTTAATAGACGTATATAATCTAAACTCAATATACAATGTCAAATGTAATAAATAAACCAAAAGATACACGAAAGTCCCTAAAATTAATAAATAAATATTTAAAGGAGACAAATTTTGTTTCTGGTCTTGTCCTCAAAACGCCATTTGTACCTTGAAAACATGAACACACTTAAAGGACCTCTCAAAGAATATAATTTATTTGAAATATTTAATATATTTAAATATTCGAATAAGTAAATTCAGAAATCTCTCAAAGCATGCACTATATCTTCAAAAAACAAATATAGTTCAAAACAATTCCGTCTTCAGTCCTGAAATATATTCAAAATATCAAAATCAAAAACTAACCTGTACCAAACCACTCAACACGTGTAAATGAATAATGTTTCGAGACATAGATCATCTTTATAATTCAAGATTTATCTATGCTCTAACAGAATCAAAGAACAGTGTGAGCTATTTTTAAGGTTTACCATTCATTGACACTGTATAATGAAATTTATTGAAGCCAAGATATAATTATATATTATATATAAAATAAAATAGAAAGGCCTTTTACTTGATAGAAGAAATATAACTAAGTTTGAATATTGATACAAATTAATATATGTTTATCTTCTACAATTTTAATTTAAAAAATTTTTATTCAAAAAAAAACTTTTAGAATTAAATTAATGTCTAAAACAAGCACCGCTTATATTTAATAGACGTATATAATCTAAACTCAATATACAATGTCAAATGGAATAAATAAACCAAAAGATACACGAAAGTCCCTAAAATTAATAAATAAATATTTAAAGGAGACAAATTTTGTTTCTGGTCTTGTCCTCAAAACGCCATTTGTACCTTGAAAACATGAACACACTTAAAGGACCTCTCAAAGAATATAATTTATTTGAAATATTTAATATATTTAAATATTCGAATAAGTAAATTCAGAAATCTCTCAAAGCATGCACTATATCTTCAAAAAACAAATATAGTTCAAAACAATTCCGTCTTCAGTCCTGAAATATATTCAAAATATCAAAATCAAAAACTAACCTGTACCAAACCACTCAACACGTGTAAATGAATAATGTTTCGAGACATAGATCATCTTTATAATTCAAGATTTATCTATGCTCTAACAGAATCAAAGAACAGTGTGAGCTATTTTTAAGGTTTACCATTCATTGACACTGTATAATGAAATTTATTGAAGCCAAGATATAATTATATATTATATATAAAATAAAATAGAAAGGCCTTTTACTTGATAGAAGAAATATAACTAAGTTTGAATATTGAAACAAATTAATATATGTTTATCTTCTACAATTTTAATTTAAAAAATTTTTATTCAAAAAAAAAACTTCTAGAATTAAATTAATGTCTAAAACAAGCACCGCTTATATTTAATAGACGTATATAATCTAAACTCAATATACAATGTCAAATGGAATAAATAAACCAAAAGATACACGAAAGTCCCTAAAATTAATAAATAAATATTTAAAGGAGACAAAATTTGTTTCTGGTCTTGCCCTCAAAACGCCATTTGTACCCTAAAAACATGAACACACTTAAAGGACCTCTCAAAGAATATAATTTATTTGAAATATTTAATATATTTAAATATTCGAATAAGTAAATTCAGAAATCTCTCAAAGCATGCACTATATCTTCAAAAAACAAATATAGTTCACAGCAATTTCGTCTTCAGTCCTGAAATATATTCAAAATATCAAAATCAAAAAACTAACCTGTACCAAAGCACTCAACACGTGTAAATGAATAATGTTTCGAGACATAGATCATCTTTATAATTCAAGATTTATCTATGCTCTTATTATTATTATTATTCTTATTACAGGCGTGGTAAGGAGATGAATATTAGGATTCTGAAATGAATAAAATCAGTTATATTTCTCCAATCGAAATTTTCGGTGTAGAAGAAAAAATTCAGATCATAAAATGGTACAATTCAAGAGACAATAAATTCATTTATTGTTGCCTATGAAGATATGCCGATTCCTTCAAGTTCTTTTATTTCTGAAATATTTAAAAAAATCGAGAAATGTGGGTGTTTACGAACATACAGGCATTGCAAGATTGATAAACCACCAAAACCATTCGTGAAAATCGTCTGAAGAAAGAAGTGGATTTGTGTGCGGCTGTTGCAATCAGTGTACTTTTTTTGAGTAAACAAATTGCTGAAGAAGTCGATATGAACGATAGAAGCGTTCGGAATATTTCGAAAAAAATGCTTACCGACGTTTTAAGGTTCAAGCAAACCTAAAATTTTTCCAGAAGATTATATCAAACGAATTAAATTTTACGAAACTATGATGGAAAAAGCAGGTGAAAATAGTTCATGCCTTAACAGTACCTCATTCACTAACGAGTCATCGTTTTCCTTGGATAGAAAACATAACCCATCAGTAGTAAGATAACAACAACAAAGCAGATTATTTGAACATTTAATTTAAATTTGTCGGCCATTGATTTCGCATTTTTTAAAATTTGTTTTTGTTTTCGAATTTGTTATTTTCGTAGAACTTAATTTCTTTTCAAGCCAGAGATATGAGATTATCTCTTTTCAATAGATTTGCCCACTGTTTGGCTCAACAAGGTGGATTATTCGAACATGCTGGACCCTAATAACTATCGCCCTATCAGTCTTACACCGGTTGTATGCAGAATAATGGAATCTATCATTGCTGAGAAAATTCGTAATTTTGCCAATGAACACAAATTGGTTCCAAAACAGCAACATGGCTTCGTCAAGGGTAAATCAACCATGACGAATCTACTGGGGTGCATCAACAGCTGGACTGCCGCTTTAGACAGGGGGGAGGCGATGGACGTTATTTATTTGGACTTCTCCAAGGCCTTTGATCAGGTGCCTAGGCAGAGGTTGTTTCATAAGTTGGAACATTGTGGGATTCGGGGAAAACTTCTCCTTTGGATAAAATCCTTTTTGTCTGACCGAGAGTTCTGGGTCATCTGGGTATCGGGAGTTCTTTTTCGACAGACAGAGTGGTACAGAGCGGCGTACCCCAGGGATCTGTTCTTGGGCCGCTGTTGTTTATATTATATGCCAGTGACTTATCTCGTCACATCCGGTCTGACTGTGCTTTTTATGCCGACGACACGAAGATTTTTAATTACTCCACCCAACACAGAACTCTACAGGAAGATCTGGATTCAATATCTCAATGGTGCTCGGACTGGCTTTTGCCACTGAATATAGATAAATGTGTTGTTTTGCATCTCGGGGGCAATCATTCGCGTAGGACATATATGCTGGGTGAGCATCTTTTGGACACTGTACGATCCCATAACGATCTTGGTGAAAAAGGCGAATAGCAGGCTCTTCATGTTAAAGAAATCGTTCTGAAAAATATCATTGAAATCATGGATACGATTGTACTCCAGTTACGTAAGACCATTGTTGGAATATTGCGGGCCTGTGTGGAATGCTGATTTAGTGCGTGATCAACAGTGCTTGGAAAAACTACAACGGAAGGCAACGCGACTTTGGTTTCGAGGTGCACGACCAAGCTATGAGGAAAGATTATGTATGGTGGGTCTCAGCACCTTCGAAAGGCGCAGGCTACGAGGAGACTTGATTATCACTTTTCGTATATTGAGGTACAATTATGGCATGCTGAGGGACATATATAGTGTAAGCTCTGACACTCGTTTGAGAGGTCACCATTTAAAACTTAAGAAGGAAAACTTTTCTGTCAGGTGCCGCAAGAATTGTTTAGTGAATCGCGTGTTCACAGTGTGGAATTCCCTACCTGCGGGAATTGTCGGTGCGAGTTCGGTTGGAGTGTTTAATAGTGGATTGGACGGGTGGTTTGGCTGAGATATTAATGACAATTTGTTTTTTTTTTTTGGCTTAGTTTGCTATCGGGTTTTTTATTGGAAATTTAATGAGGTATGTTTACTACTGAGGCAACAAATTTTGTTAATTTTAGGGTTTATGGGTTCGCCCCTCCCTTTGTTTGTGTATTAATAATAATAATAATTCTTTAGAATTTGTTTTTGTTTTCGAATTTCTTATTTTAGTAGAATTTATTTAATTTCAAGCCAGTTATGGTGAAAAAAAACCTAAGTATTCATTCTCGCAGAGGAAATTATTCGTGTACTTAATCGTGGCAAATAAATTCCTGGCATACAATGGAATGAGGTTGTCGTATTTATTTTCAATTGATGGCTACGATTCCCATGTTTGAAGTGCAAATGATTCTGTCTGCTGAACTGAGTGCAGTACAGAGCTTCATTTCGATCGAAGTTTTCCCTCACCAGCCACTACCACTGAGAGATCACAATCGTTTATTCGTCATCGCATCGCGCTAAGGTGTTGATTCTTCCACTGTTCCTGCGTTGTTTATAGATTTACATAGAATTTCCTATGTTTCCGACTATCTTTTCCATACCCGTATGCTCGGCAGTGTATTTTTTCTCTATTCATCTAAATGTAGGATAGAAGATCTGGAACAATGACAATCACACAAAAACTCCTATTGTACATTCTGCATTACCAAAAATTGATAATTTTCCATTGTTTCGTACATCATAATGGCGGAAATATGAATTCCGCGTTTACGTATCATTTCGATGAAACGTAAGAACAGTGAAGATGCCTAGAGAATAATGTGCGAGTTTCAATGTTTGCTCAACATATTGTCCCGGAAACGGCAGACCTATCCATTGTTCCGGGTTCATTTTTCCGGGCAGTTCGGAAAAATAAGCACGGCAGAGGTACAAAGTAGAGCTGACAAAAGCTCGAAAATCCGCAGAGGAGGAAGGGGCGCGCATTCACTCTGTAGGGATTATTTCATTCGGGCTCTGCAACTCCTGATTTATCACATTTAATATTATTTCACGCAGCGAGATATCTCATTACACGCTTTCACGCGTATGTTGCTTCGGATAATTCAAATCTGATTAATTTTCCAGTTTTGTTACCGTATCGAGAACAGCTTTCCGAATATAACCAGCAAATGCTCGAACGAGTCTGAGTTTTTAGTTGGATTGCTTCAAGTTCGGTTGATTGAGATTTTAAGAGTTTTTTCTACATAGTAAACAAGTTATCTTTGGCCAAATTTTAAATTGGACTATCTTTAATATTATATCTATTATTATTTTTCATTTCCAAAAATTTTTCATAATTGTAGTGATCATCCCATTCTGGAATAATTCGTTGAACCTTTATTTATTTATTTATTTATTTATTTATTTATTTATTTATTTATTTATTTATTTAAAGGAATACAAGACGGGACGAACCCAAAATTATGTATTCACTAATAATCCAATCACAATGTTACTTAAAAACCAATAACAACGAAAACAGTAAATTCATCTGAACCATGAATTAAAAAAAAAAAAAAAACAAATATGAAACAAAATTCAGTAATTTCCCAGAAATCGTTTCAAAGTGCAAGAGAAGGCCAATAAAGAATCAGAAAAAACGTCAACGGCAGCGAGATTAGATAGTGTATTATAAGTTTTGCAGCATCTCATTAATGATGAATTCAGGTGATAATTGGAAGAACTTTGATCTATATGGAACAAAAACTTATTTCTTGTGCAATATTTAGGTACATTGAAACTGAGCATATTCACAATTTCAGTGGAATCGAGAGAATTAATAATCTTGTAAATAAACTCTGCGTCCCTCAACATTCTCTGGTCAGCCAAAGTAGTTAACCCTAACTCCCTCATAACTCGATCCCGATCATCAGTAATATGTTTATAACATTTTTTGTTGACATGATTAATAAACTTTTTCTGAATGTTTTCCAGTCGATTAATATATATATTGTAATAAGGATTCCAAATTATCGATCCGTAGCTCAACACACTCTGGACATAAGCTATGTATAATGCTCTAAGGGATTGATGCCTACGAAAATGCTCACAAACTCTAATGATGAAACCCAGCATACCGTGAGCCTTTTTCGAAATATAAGCGATGTGGCTGTCAAAGATAAGCTTTGAGTCAAAAATTATTCCCAAATCCTTCACCAGCGATACCTTAGTCAGAACACAATTTTTGATGTAAAATTGAGTACTAAAAATGTTTTTATTTCGTGAAAAAGTTATGTGGTGACATTTACTGAGGTTGAGATACAGAAAGTTTTCGTGACAATATTCATGGAGTCTATTTAAATCCTCCTGAAACTCGATCAAATCTCGTAGGCAAGAAACAGCAGCAAAGATCTTCAAATCATCAGCGTACATTAAAAATTTGGCAAATCTGAAGCAGCCTGCGATATCATTAATATAAAGGTTGAAAAGCAGAGGACCCAAATGTGACCCCTGTGGCACACCAGAAGTGAGATCCCCATAAGAGGAGTAACATCCACTGATCACAACTGACTGACGCCGACCCACCAAGTAAGAAGCAAACCAATCAAGCAAAGCACCGTGCACACCAACACCAGCAAGCTTCCGTATCAAGATAGCATGATCAATTTTGTCGAAAGCCTTGCTGAAATCAGTATAAACGGCATCAACCTGGGAACCCACGTCCATCTGCTCAAGCAGAAACTGAGTGTACAAAAATAAGTTGGTTTCAACAGATCGCCCCCCTCATGAACCCATGCTGCTCAACGTTTAAAATGCCTTTAACCTCATTGTATAAAAAATCGAAAATAATCGATTCAAAAACTTTGGCAATAATGCATAGTTTAGATATAGGTCTGTAGTTCTCTAATAGTTGTTTGTTGCCTGATTTATGTACTGGAACAACCAATGCAGTTTTCCATATTTGTGGAAAGCAACCCTCTCTCAAAGATATATTGAACAATTTGTGTACTGGCTTAACGAGGACATGCACACAATTTTTCAGCAGGCATGTTGGCAGCATATCTGGTCCAGGGGGCTTACTGGGCAACTCCTTAATCTTCCTCATAACAACCTCAGACTGGATACTGCTCAAGTTTATAGGGTGTGAACTACATCTATTGTTCACAGGCATGGCAACATTGACAGAATGAGGCGGATCGAACACAGAAATGAAGTGATTCGAAAACTCCTCTGCAATGCTCTGATGATCCGCCAAAACACTACCAGAGTTTTTATCTCTGATCGACACCACGACAGGATTTCCTCTTTTACTTTTCGCGAACTGCCACAAGGTTTTCGGATTGGAAATGACTGAGGATTCAACTGAGTCTATATAATTACTGTAGTCAGACTCTATCAGAAATTTTGACCGGCCTCTCAAAATTTTGAATTCTTGGTAGTCTAGCAAATTTTTATACCGTTTCCACTTGCGGTGAACCCTCTTTTTCTCATTTATTACCCTTATTGTTGCTGAATTCAACCAACATGGAAAATTTGATGATTTATTGCATGATTTAGGAACATATTTTTCAATTATTTTGTAAATACTTCCATAAAAAGCTTCAGTACACTGTTCGATATTTTTATTCTTAAAAGCGTTGTCCCAATCAACCTCACCCAATTCCCTACTTATTTCCCGATAATTAGCTTTAGAACCGTTAACCTTCCCTCTAGCAGCAGTGAAACCAATCTGAGTTACATATTCGAATTCCAGAGTATTATGAAATTTATCCTCGGCCACGAGGGGTGATTCAGAAATTTTAACATCCCCAACCGAAAAATTATTATTCAATATCAAATCAAGAGTGTTCCAAGAGGTGTTCACAAAGCGATTAAAGTGCGAAAGACCACAGTAAGAAATAGTATCAACAAATAAATTTGTATGAACATAATTAATTAATAGTCGTAATCTTCTAATTTTATGAGCTATCTCATAAGACGTGAATTCGGTTGTTTTAAGGAAAATAGATAAATGAGCGTTTCATGATCCATATTTTTGCAGAACCAAACAATAGCCAACAGCTCTTTTTCAATAGTGCTATATTTAATTTCCGCTTCATTCAGAGTTCTACTTGCAAATGCAATAGGAAGGTCATTCGGATAATTACCTTGAGATAAAACTGAGCCTATCGCTAAACTAGATACATCTGGAAGAATAAAAATTTCATTGAGATCTGGCTATCTTAAGATTGGATAATTTAATGAGTTTCTTTTAGAAATTTCAAAAGCTTCAATGTATTTAGGATCCTTACTTTTTATTTTCGAATCTTTTTTCAAACACATTGTTAACTGTTTAGTAAATTTCGCAAAGAAGGGAATACATATTCGATAATAGCCTATCAAACCAAGAAATCATTCTGTTTCGTTTCGAGTTATAGAAATGGGGAATCTATTAATAGCTTTCAATTTATTAGGATTTGGTTTTATTCCTTCGGGGGTTATAATATGACCTAGAAAATAAAAGATAACTGAAACGTTTCAATAATTATATTGAACATTTGTGAATTATACCTCAAAGGACTACAATCTCATTAGTCTGTTCAGCATTTTGAATCAAATTCAACAACCAGCACTAGACGATCAGCTAGATAATTGGGCGAACAAAACCATTCCCAAAATTCTGAAAAGAAATTGTCTTCAGACATTCCACCTTACCCCTGTTAGAACCAGACTATGAATGCAGATGTTACCTTAAATAAGATGATTGGGACAATACCAAATATTCTAGACCAACCAGGTGACCTTTGCACGTTCTGGAATATTTAATTTCCACCATTCCCATGTTTGGGCCCATAATAATCTACGCGCAACTGTTACGACTCATTATCAACAGGAGTTCAGGGTTAATGTATGACAAGCCATGACAAGGTATGCAATTTTGGACCGATAATAATTCCAGAGTGTTTGATTTCTGCCATTTTTGATTTATTGGAAGACATGCCTCTGAACAAGCGGCTCCAAATTTGGTTTTAAATGGACGGCTGTCCAGCACACAATAGTAGAATAGCTACAGAATGGATGCAAGTTCATTTTGAGGGGAAATCGATAAGAAGATTCGGACCGATCAGATGGGCTGTTCGAATTCCCGACCTTACACCTCTAGACTTCTTCCTTTGGGATGTGTATACTACCCCAATTCATACTCAGGGCCAGCTTATCGAAAGGATACATAACTGCTGCAATATGCTAAGGCAACGACGGAGACAGTTGCAGAAAACTGTTAATTCTATCGGAAAACGATGAAGGCTTTGCATTAGTGAAGAGTTTTCAAAATTTTTTGCGATATGCTATAAATTTGAATGAATAATAAAGAATGTCGTAAATGATTTGTCCTCAGATGGTGTATATCTCACTGTTTCTACTTTCACAGTTTCACATCTATTGTCCAATGAAAATAAAGATATAATAGAATATATTATATGTCGTTGAAAAGCTTATAAATGAGGCGTAATTTTCGTGAGAGCTTACGGGAGCGAATTTAGAGTATACTTTGACCTAAGATTATGGCTGAAGAAAATTTTATAATCATTTTCTCTTTTAACCACCCTATAAAGAGTAAATGTTTCATAAAAATTTCCATGAGACCAACCTATTCTGAGAGGAATTTTACGCTCTTTTTAACGAAGTACACTGAATTTTGATTAGGATGATAGTTTTCAAGTGTTGCTATGTTTTAAGGGAGACAATTATGAAAGGTTACAAAATAGAAGAATCTTGAATAGAAACTTTTCCGTTCAAATTGCCTGTAGAATCAACTTGTGAAATTTGGTCAGAGTCGGAATTAATTTGGGCACCCTGTATAATGTCAGATGGCAAGTAAAACTGAGATGGAAAAATATTCTCAAATTAGGCGTTGAGCAAAAAAGATTGAAGACCTAAGTTACACAACAAGTGATAGAAACCGTAAATTCAGATTCGAATTAAGAATCTCTATACTTTGCAGCAGTTGTGAATTATGAAATTATTGGAATATTTCAGGCAATTTAATGGTTGTACTCACGTTTGTGTTCGTACTGGAAGAACAGTTGATTAAACTGTCAGCCGAAAATATATTTAATCGTCTGCTCTCTGTATGAGCCACTCTTCTCACATGCAAACACAAATACTGAAACATGCAATAATGAAGATTAATGTCCCCTATTCGGCCACTTAGTGCCTTTTGAAATGTATACATACTTTGAAACCACCTAAAACAATTGTGGACGAACTTTTAATGACTTTTTTAGTCAATACCATTTGTTGACTTTGTGAAGTGATATCAGAACACCCAATGTATCAATTATACGGAAGTCGTATAAAATTTAGCTTTATCATGCTCGGTTTATATTCGACAATACAGAGTGCAATGCTCCCATTGGATCGATGTGAAGTTTACTCGGTATTTTTATATTTCGTTTGTCCTCCTATGGTGAGTTGGGGTTAATTTGAAATCGATGATAATTCAACTGCTTCTATATGCGTCATACTTTATCCATTTGGAGTTACGCGTGTGGCTCAATATACAGTAGTTTCAGTATAAAACGAGTTACTCTAAAGTTTTCTTGATAATCTGCAGAAAAGCAAATGAAAAAACGGCTACATAATAGTTTGGGGAAAAATCTATTATTTTTTCGTGAACTTAGAGATTTTATTTGACATGTTTGGAACTGTCCGATTTGGATCAAATATGCACCCTTTTGTAGTAATTTTCAAGGTAGCTTCATAGTCTTGGTCCTCATTGGCAATCAATTTTTCCACAATCTTCTCTTAAAGCAAATTTATAATTACACAGGAAATCTTTCAGTGCGAGAAAAAAAATTGTAATCACTTGGTGCCAGGTCCGGATATATGGTGGAGCAACCAAGCTCCCGATGTTTCTGGCGAATCACTGCAGACGTGTGTCACTTGGCGCTGTTCTGATGGAAGACAATATCTCTTCTTCGGACAATTATAACCGTTTTTGATAAATCGCTAGCTTCAAATAGCCTAGTTATTAACAGTGGAGATACAAATTTAGCGTTTGGTCATATGGAAGCAACTCATAATAATTATTTCTGTCTAGTCTCACCAAATGCACAGTAGAACCTTCCTGGCAGTTAGTATTGGTTTGACGACCGTTTGAGCTGCTTCATCGCGCTTTGACCATGGTTTCGTTTTCGCACATAGTGCCGTATGTGACCCATTTCTTTTTAGAAAATCCAAGAATGATGAGGGAAGTCGACCATCAATACAAGTGGTCATTAAATATGTAGGGATCACTTATCGGCAATTGTGATAGATTGTTATTTTTTCGAAAGAAATATCTATGGTGCTGTATATTCGAATTTCTTTCAGAACATTCTTCCTGCATTACAAGCAAATAAGAAATGAAATGTGTTTGCAGTATGATGGAACACCCGCTCATTATTCTCGCCCTGTAGGAAATTTTCTGGATCACGAGTTACTAAATAGATGGATTGATAGGAGCGGACCAACAAGATGCCTGCTAAATCATCGGATCTCATCAGATTTTTGGCATAGATCAGATAGGACGATCTATAAACATAAGGGTAGAAGAACACAAAAAAAAGTGTATTGCATAATAAAATAATATCTGGTATTTCTAAACTTGTATAAATAACAACCATTTTATACATTTCAGTAGAACTGAGATTTTACACGTAGGTAATAAAAGCAGAAGAATGAACCTTTCAGAAAGTTTGGAAATTTGTTTGGTACATAGAAAGAACCTACCAATCGCAAATGAACAACTTGAATTTAATTTATCACTATTGCTCTTATCTGTAAAAGATTAAGACCGAGCCAACACCTCATTTTTACACTATTCAAAATTATACCTGTTATCTACCCTACTATCATAAGTAGGATTTGAAGTTCTGTTCTCTTCAGTTTCAATAATGGACTATAAACCCGAAACATATATGTCAACAGACACAAGTTGTTTTTTATTTACTTTATTAATTTAAAAATGTTTCATCAAGCGATATGCGAGAAATCAATATCATGAATAATTTCTATCGCAGGTTTCATTATTTGAAATTTTTCTGATATTCGTTAATTATTATGTTCATTATTCAAATAAAAATTTCAGTTGTGATGTCATCTTTCTTGTCTGCCTTTAAATTACTTCTGAGAAAATGTGAGGCATTGAATTCTTTACCTTATCGTAAAAAAATAGGGGATTTTACATTTAAAGAAATCGATAAATAACAATTTGAAGTTCTTCATGTTTGACCATCAGTAACGAACACCCTGTATATGACAGGTTGATCATTCAGAAATGACGACTAAGCAAATCTTTTAGTTGAGAAAAAAATATGTTCGAATTCGTGTTATGATTACTTCTGGGAATCAGTAGAAGATTTTTAGCGAAGTAATGTTCCCTCAACTTTTGCAGTTTTCCTCCTCGAATAAGATCTGTACCGTTTGAAATCTATCTCTAATATATATATATATATATATATATATATATATATATATAATAGATATATATATATATATATATTTATATATATATATCTATTATATATATATATATATATATATATATATATATATATATATAAATATTTATATATATATTGAAGGCCATTAAAAATATATGACAACATGGGGTGATCCATTTAAAGAATACCCATTTGTGGAAAAATTATTTTTGGAAACACCTACTTTATTAGAAAATGATTTTCTGAGATGCAGAAATGAAAGTGAAGGGTTTTTCAATGGAAATGCCTCAATTTTGAATTTACATTACTCACGCATGGCAGCCACTGTATATTTGTGACATTGACAGTTCTATTTGTCAATGACTATCATTCAATCATAGCAAGGTACACACTCCCATAACGTTTACAAATAATTCAAATTTATCATGAAAAATCGCGATATGTTACTCTAACTTTACGTGATTTAACTCCAATTTCTGGTCGTTATAACAGTCCGGATAAAAAAACACTTGAATGTTTAGTGAAGAAGTTTGAATTAAATTTTACACTTCAGGATGGTACAGTGCTAGTGAGACAAAGAAATGCAAGAAATGAAGAGAATATTGCTGCCGTACGTGAAAGTATTCGTGAAAAACAAAAAACACAAGAACTAGGCATCTCTCAGACGTCTTTGTGGCGAATTTTACGAAAAGACATTGGTTTACACCCATACAAAATTGTTTTAACTCAAGAACTTAAACCAACAGATCATTTGAAGCGTTATGACTTCATGATTTGTGCTTAGAAAAATGGGAAATGATGCAGATTTTCATAAGAAAATCATTCTCAGCGATATAACTCCATTTGACTTCTTTCTTTTGGGATACATTGAGTCATTGGTTTACAGCAATCATCCAGCAATTTAAAACGATCAACAGATCGATATTAAACGAGTAATTGCTAACATACGACCTGATTTCTTTACAAGGAGCCTGCTTTTGAACGAAATTTCTAAGATGTCTGTTTGGACAGCTATGGAACTGCAACGTTCTATTGCAGGGCCCTGTATACTCAATAAAATTGCAGTTATTCTTGACAACAATTCAATTTTTTATTGAAGAACAATTTAAATTTTCGACTTGGCAATGCTCTACAAATTACGATTCTAACAATATAAACTGAGTCAGAGTCTCTTTCAAAATATGTTACGCAGTATATTTCGGCTGTACTTTATGAACCTAGTTTGTAACAATATAAACCGACTTGTTAAATCTCAAAGACGATTCTGCAGTCCTCAGAAATTTTCCTGTAGTAATCGTAAATTAATTAGTTCACTTTTAGAACCAGCATTTTGAGGCAAACTGTTCCGTATAAATGCGAAATCGGGTGCCAATTTGACTGTTATGTTGAGAATAACTCGAATTTGTGTAGCCATGAATGCAGAATATTTGGCAAGCTCACCAGTATTTCATTTAATATTTTATTCATGTGACATTGCAGCGGATCTCTCATTGGGAAATATATTCAAGAATTGATCTCAAAGGAAAAGTCTCCTAATGAATTAAATAAAGATCGTCCGCGTTAACTGTAGAATATCGGAAAACGCCAACATAAATATAAAAGATTCACGAGTTTCACAGAAGTTTAATATATATCTTTCGTCTTATATTTGTACATTACCTTTGAAGATGATTTATTATTTTGATACTTACAGTTAGAAATCTAATATGCCTGAAAAATGTACAAACTTTGTCCGAATTTTATTGTTTCCTTTCGAAAGTGCTCCAACTTATACTCAGTGACATTGAAAGTCTTACAAAAAGATGGAATAATTTATTCAATTTGATATTAAAAGCAGGCTTTGGTTACAATATCAACGTTTTATTTGTGACAATTTCAAGCGAAAACAATATTTCATTATAGTGTTTTTTCTTTTTATCCAACAAACTGGTTCATGGCAGCTGACTAGTATATATGTATATATATATATATATATATATATATATATATATATATATATATATATATATATATATATATATATACATATATACTAGTCAACTGCCATGAACCAGTTTGTTGGATAAAAATAAAAAACATGTCAGTTATTGCGCCTTCGTTTATTAGCGTTGAACAAAGCAACGAGTTCAAAAACATCAAAATTATCACAATGTCCTCATGTGGTAGTGGTAGAATGGCTGCCTTTCGAGATGTTCATTTCTTCTATCACGTAATTGGTTGCCTTAGTAACTATACTCCAATGATGGTGAGGCATGCGTATCGTGTGTGAATAGAAAAAGGTAGAGAATCACAAAGAAAATCTGGTCAACTAAAGCGTACTACAGAGCATCAGAATAGGCGCCTAAGGCAACTTGCTCTACGAGACTGTTTTGCTTCTTCGCGCCAAATTAGTGATCAATGGTTGGAAGAAGAAAAATCTATCTGGATGTATTACCTCTCAATACGGTGTTGTAGTATTGTAGTATGTATCCTGTAGTAACTAGCAACAAAACCTCGCGGAGGCGACATTATTCTAATGGTGGATAATATCTTCTAAAAACTCCTAACAATACCCCAGGAATATTTTGAGAGTAGGGAACTTTCCCTAAAACACTCTGAATGTTAATCCCTTGTCAACACTACCCTATTCTTCTACATAAACGATCTGGCAATCAAAACCACAGGTAACGATCAAACCTTCAAATATCTTGGACAAAGATTCTCACATCTAGGAACCACCAAGTGTACAAAAGGTGGTCCAGATTGACAACTTAGCAGAATTATCCAAGCTCCACTTACCTTAGCAGAAAATCGATATTCTTGAAAGCAATATTATTCCCTTCTATATCCACTGAATTCAGAACCCTTCCATAATTGAAAAGATTCTTTGTGTAGTAGGTAGGGAAATTAGAATTATTATTAATTATATTAATTAATCAATTATTCGATATTGCAAACTCGGTCATACATGCATCTGCCAAAATGGGAAGACTTGGAATCTTTTATTTCATCAAGAATATTCGACATATTATATGAAAGGTATCCAAAGAATTCAAAGGATGATTGAGGCAAACGCAACGACAGAGAGGCAAGTGGCAGTAAGCTGCAGCTAACGAGTTCATCATTTTCCCACCAATGTTCTGAACTGGGTAAGATTAGGTCAAAGTACTGCGACTGCTCCTGAACAGAGAAGTCCAAAGGTTGTGCCACATTTTCCAATGTGTCAATGGTAACGCCTCATTTTTATTATTAAGAGGCTGACGACTATTACTATTAAGAAGAGCTGGAAAGTGGAAGGAGAACTCCACATTAGAAACTCACGTGAAGTTCTGAGGAAACCAGATGTCATCTTCTCCTACAGCAAATGATTACTGCTGGTGTCCTTGGAGTGCTCCAGAGATCTTGGAGGCAAAGGTCTGTAGATCAGACCAATTTTTTGAAGGAATTTGAGACTGACTAAGAACAACAGATAATGATCAGTAAATTTATACCGTCGCAGTATAAACAATGATTCCGCCAAAAGGTAGTCTTAGAGGTAATATCTGGGTACTGGGGGTACTTAAAGAAAGATTTCAACATATTCATGAATAGAACAATATACATGGTTTGTTCTATGAGCTTCATCGTCATTAAAGATTCTTTAGGATGTCATCATCCCGCTTAGGAGATAATCGTATACCTTTGAATTTGCAATCAAAATATGTTGCCTTCTAAATTAAAATTGTTTTGGCGTTTTCAGGAAAAAATCATACTCATAAATAAGCTATTTACAAAACAAATGCTAGTTACGATAGAACAAATTATCGTCCAATATCTCTTTCGAGTTAAATCTCGAGTTATGGTGAGGTTGGCGTATGAGAGAATGTTGAATTATTTGATAAAATAGAAAGGCCTTTTACTTGATAAAAGAAATATAACAAAATTTGAATATCAAAACAAATTAAAATATGTTTATCTTCTACAATTTTAATTTCAAAAAATTTTTATTCAAAAAAACTTTTAGAATTGAATTAATGTCTAAAACAAGCACCGCTTACATTTAATAGACGTATATAATCAAAACTCAATATATAATGTCAAATGAAATAAATAAACCAAAAGATATACGAAAGTCATTAAAATTAATAGATAAATATTTAAAGGAGACAAAATTTTGTTTCTGGTCTTATCTTCAAGAAAGCCAATTGCCTTTTAAAAACATAAACACACTTAAAGGACTTCTCAAAGAATATAATTTATTTGAAATATTTAATATATTTAAATATTCGAATAAGTAACTTCAGAAATCTCTCAAAGCATGCACTATATCTTCAAAAAACAAATATAATTCTGAGCAATACCGTCTTCAGTCCTGAAATATATTCAAAATATCAAAATCAAAAAACTAACCTATATCAAACAACGTACCACGTGTAAATGAATAATGATCTGTGTCTCGAAACATTATTCATTTACACGTGGTACGTTGTTTGATATAGGTTAATTTTTTGATTTTGATATTTTGAATATATTTCAGGACTGAAGACGAAATTGCTTAGAATTATGTTTGTTTTTTGAAAATATAGTGCATGCTTTGAGAGATTTCTGAATTTACGTATTCGAATATTTAAATATATTAAATATTTCGAATAAATTATATTCTTTAAGAAGTCCTTTAAGTGTGTTCATGTTTTTAAAAGTCAATTGGCGTTCTTGAAGGTAAGACCAGAAACAAAATTTTGTCTCCTTTAAGTATTTATTCATTAATTTTAATGACTTTCGTATATCTTTTGGTTTATTTATTCCATTTGACATTATATATTGAGTTTTGATTATATACGTCTATTAAATGTAAGCGGTGCTTGTTTTAGACATTAATTTAATTCTAAAAGTTTTTTTGAATAAAAACTTTTTGAAATTAAAATTGTAGAAGATAAACATGTTTTAATTTGTTTTGATATTCAAATTTTGAATTATTTGAACAAGTTTTCAACTGTTACGAGTTGCCAACATGGCTTCCGGATTGGCAGATCAACGAAACTACAGCGTGCCAATTTGTGGAGTTTCTTTATGGCTGCTTAGATGACGTTATTTTTATGACGGGGCTATTCTTCGTTGAATCACGTGCGTTTGATTGCCTGAATTTCAACTTAATAATGTATAAGCTGTGCAACATTGGTTTTAGAAGAGTATTGTTGGAATGGTTCCATATTTTTCTGATTAATCGTCATCTATTTGTTCGAGTTGCTCAATAGGATTTCAAAGCATACCTCTTAGAGACAGGAGTACCTCAGGGATGTGTCCTGGAACCGTTGTTGTTTATATTGAAGACGATTACTATTAAAAAGAGCTGGAAAGTGGAAGGAGAACTCCACATTAGAAACTCACGTGAAGTTCTGAGGAAACCAGATGTTGTCTTTATTGTTTGCGAACGATTTGGCAGAGACTATTAAAATTTACTTCGATGTTTTATTTGATATTAGCATCATTTTGTTTGCCGATGATACCTCGTTCACATAATAATATCGCCTAATCTGAGAGAACTTAAGACAAAATGTGAGTTACTTGTCGAGCACTTCTCAGATTGGTGTAAAAATTCTCTTATATTGAATGTGAGCAAATCTTATATGGTCCATTTTCAAACCCGTGACTTGCAACCGGTTGTGTGTGGACCTTGAGGCCAGTTAATTCGTTATTTATTATCTATTCCCAATATTCAACTGATGTTTTTACCGAAGATATATATAGCTTACTCAAAGGACACTATTTTATCGGGATATTTGAAGAAAAAAGTTCTCAGACTCCTAATTTCAGTTTATCCAATAAAAATTGATTTAAGAGAGGGCCTTCCATTATCATCAAACGAGAAATTCCCCCTAGAGACATGTGTTGACTGAATTTAAAAGTTTGTCATGATCCACTGAATCCGCGTTAAGCTTATTGAAGGTGTTTTCCGCAAGTTTGGCGAGGTTAATATTTCCTGAACTTTTAACTTCCTGCGGCTCTGCTGTTTATGGAGTATAATCAGGAAAAGAATCGTGGTTGAAGTTTGAATTTGCGCGAAGACCTTTGTCTCTTCCGGGAAGAGATCTCTGCTTTAACGGACTTTCTTTCATCCGTTTATGGGGAGAGGGACTCCGTACGAAAAAGAACTAGCTGAGAAAACTTTTCTCTTATACATCAGGATGTCTAAAAACTGATGGATAAAGATTAGACGTAATATTCTTGTGGATTCATGCGTGGATTTTATCGAACGAAAAACGAATGCTTTTTGACATGAATTGGTCTTGGGTGAAAAAAAATGCTTCTGAGCACAAACTTACTGAATAAAATAAATGGAGGTTTATACTTGATAGAAGGTATATAGAATTATTTAAATATTTTAATATTTACAGATATATTCTGTTAGCCTTCTACATATTTAATTTCAAAAAATTATCCCTACTATCCCTACTAATCCCTACTAATCCCTACTATCCCTACTTCCCTATAATATTATAAATGCGAATGTAAGTTTGTTTGTTACGCTTTCACGCAAAAACTACTGAACCGATCATCATGAAACTTTGTACATATACTCTTGAAGGTATTAGAAGTAACATAGGGTACTTTATATTTAAAAAAAAAAAAATATTATAAATGCGAATGTAAGTTTGTTTGTTACGCTTTCACGCAAAAACTACTGAACCGATCATCATGAAACTTTGTACATATACTCTTGAAGGTATTAGAAGTAACATAGGGTACTTTATATTTAAAAAAAAAATTTTTTTACGAAAGATAAAACAATTGTTTGTCAAAAAATCGTCAAATTTAGCTACTTCAGTAATGAAGTTTTACTATTATTATACCCTTACCCTTTATCTTTCATACTTATTTAATGACTCCACTGCGGGCGAAGCCGCGGGTAAAAAGCTAGTAATATTATAAATGCGAATGTAAGTTTGTTTGTTACGCTTTCACGCAAAAACTACTGAACCGATCATCATGAAACTTTGTACATATACTCTTGAAGGTATTAGAAGTAACATAGGGTACTTTATATTTAAAAAAAAAAAATTTTTTACGAAAGATAAAACAATTGTTTGTCAAAAAATCGTCAAATTTAGCTACTTCAGTAATGAAGTTTTACTATTATTATACCCTTACCCTTTATTTTTCATACTTATTTAATGACTCCACTGCGGGCGAAGCCGCGGGTAAAAAGCTATGTTTGTTACGCTTTCACGCAAAAACTACTGAACCGATCATCATGAAACTTTGTACATATACTCTTGAAGGTATTAGAAGTAACATAGGGTACTTTATATTTAAAAAAAAAAATTTTTTTACGAAAGATAAAACAATTGTTTGTCAAAAAATCGTCAAATTTAGCTACTTCAGTAATGAAGTTTTACTATTATTATACCCTTACCCTTTATCTTTCATACTTATTTAATGACTCCACTGCGGGCGAAGCCGCGGGTAAAAAGCTAGTCCCTACTAATATTATAAATGCGAATGTAAGTTTGTTTGTTACGCTTTCACGCAAAAACTACTGAACCGATCATCATGAAACTTTGTACATATACTCTTGAAGGTATTAGAAGTAACATAGGGTACTTTATATTTAAAAAAAAAAAAATTTTTTACGAAAGATAAAACAATTGTTTGTCAAAAAATCGTCAAATTTAGCTACTTCAGTAATGAAGTTTTACTATTATTATACCCTTACCCTTTATCTTTCATACTTATTTAATGACTCCACTGCGGGCGAAGCCGCGGGTAAAAAGCTAGTCCCTACTTAATATTATAAATGCGAATGTAAGTTTTTTTGTTACGCTTTCACGTAAAAACTACTAAACCGATCATCATGAAACTTTGTAGATACACTCTTGAAGGTATTAGAAGTAACATAGGGTACTTTATATTTAAAAAAAAAAAATTTTTTACGAAAGATAAAACAATTGTTTGTCAAAAAATCGTCAAATTTAGCTACTTCAGTAATGAAGTTTTACTATTATTATACCCTTACCCTTTATCTTTCATACTTATTTAATGACTCCACTGCGGGCGAAGCCGCGGGTAAAAAGCTAGTCCCTACTAATATTATAAATGCGAATGTAAGTTTGTTTGTTACGCTTTCACGCAAAAACTACTGAACCGATCATCATGAAACTTTGTACATATACTCTTGAAGGTATTAGAAGTAACATAGGGTACTTTATATTTAAAAAAAAAAAATTTTTTTACGAAAGATAAAACAATTGTTTGTCAAAAAATCGTCAAATTTAGCTACTTCAGTAATGAAGTTTTACTATTATTATACCCTTACCCTTTATCTTTCATACTTATTTAATGACTCCACTGCGGGCGAAGCCGCGGGTAAAAAGCTAGTCCCTATCCCTATCCCTACTTATCCCTACTATCCCTACTAATATTATAAATGCGAATGTAAGTTTGTTTGTTACGCTTTCACGCAAAAACTACTGAACCGATCATCATGAAACTTTGTACATATACTCTTGAAGGTATTAGAAGTAACATAGGGTACTTTATATTTAAAAAAAAAAACTTTTTTACGAAAGATAAAACAATTGTTTGTCAAAAAATCGTCAAATTTAGCTACTTCAGTAATGAAGTTTTACTATTATTATACCCTTACCCTTTATCTTTCATACTTATTTAATGACTCCACTGCGGGCGAAGCCGCGGGTAAAAAGCTAGTCCCTACTAATATTATAAATGCGAATGTAAGTTTGTTTGTTACGCTTTCACGCAAAAACTACTGAACCGATCATCATGAAACTTTGTACATATACTCTTGAAGGTATTAGAAGTAACATAGGGTACTTTATATTTAAAAAAAAAAATTTTTTTTACGAAAGATAAAACAATTGTTTGTCAAAAAATCGTCAAATTTAGCTACTTCAGTAATGAAGTTTTACTATTATTATACCCTTACACTTTATCTTTCATACTTATTTAATGACTCCACTGCGGGCGAAGCCGCGGGTAAAAAGCTAGTAATATTATAAATGCGAATGTAAGTTTGTTTGTTACGCTTTCACGCAAAAACTACTGAACCGATCATCATGAAACTTTGTACATATACTCTTGAAGGTATTAGAAGTAACATAGGGTACTTTATATTTAAAAAAAAAAATTTTTTTACGAAAGATAAAACAATTGTTTGTCAAAAAATCGTCAAATTTAGCTACTTCAGTAATGAAGTTTTACTATTATTATACCCTTACCCTTTATCTTTCATACTTATTTAATGACTCCACTGCGGGCGAAGCCGCGGGTAAAAAGCTAGTATTCAATAATTATAACTTCAGGAATTAAATTACTATCATATGTCGTATCAAACGACATTCATTATAAGACATCCAAATGGTATAACAAAATCCAATAAATAAAAATCGTTAACAAAAATCCTATAAAATATTAAATTTATAGGATTTTTGTTAACAATTTTTATTTATGTTTATTTTCCTAAAGAGAACTGGGAAAAAGTGCTTTATATGAGACAATGAAGAGGCTAAAAAATGGCATGGATATGAGGCATAGACTAATTAGATTAAAGAAAACAATTTAAACGGTTTATTGGCTTTAGAACGCCACAATCCGCGCCTGGGGGTTTGTAAATTGGCTAACAGATTTGGAAATCAACGAAATATAAACATATGTCTAAAAACCGTCAGTAAGTCACTGAAAAGACCTATAATGACACCTGTACTAAAGGAAAGAAGAATAAAATTTTGTCTACGTTTTCAGGAAGATAATTTCAATAATGTTTTTATATCTGATGAAAGTTGTTTCCAACTTGGTGTAAATCACTCAAAAATCCTATCAAAACAACTTGTTACCGTTCAAATTTCTAAATTTCCCACCAAAATAATGGTTTGGGGAGCATCTCAGCGTGGTGCTACCCCTCTATGTATAGTTGATGGTACCATTAATAGTGAGAAGTATTGTGGCAAAAAGTTTTCTCCTTGAAACGGCGCATGCTTTATATCCAGAGGGGTGGCGTTTTCATCAGGATAATACGAGATGCCATACTTAGACCTATGCTCAAGCTTGAATGCAAGAAAAGTAAGTGAAAACCATTTCACTGGCAGCAGCTTCACCAGATCTTAGTCCCATTGAAATCATATGGGAATTAATGAAGATTGAAGTTGAACGAGCAGCGCCACGAAATAAAGATGATTTAATTCAGTTGGTTTCATAGTCTTGGACTACCATCACCGAAAATTATAAAGTTGATCTAGTTTCGGGTGTACCTGCACGTTTAGTCAAGTGTTAACAGTTAAATGAAGGTCGTATAAGTAAATAAGATGAATAATTTGTTATAATTTTCTAATTCAAGAATTAAAAATATATACTAAATAATTACAATTGATCTTTGTTTTTTCCGGATACTTTCTAGACGGACTATAGTTTCAGATCGCTTGAGTATGAGCTGGAAACTGGAGTTCCGCAGGAATCTAATCTCGGTTCATTGCTGCTTGTGGTATTCCAACGAAATCTGTTGATTTCGTTGGAATGCGTATGCCGACCTGGTTTTTTTTTGAGAATACGTAGCATAAGTGATTTGAGACTGCTTCAGTCCAGTCTGCAATTGGTTTTGGATTTGTGTTTGGGAAATGAACTATCGTTAAATATAGAAAAGTGCTTCCATATGACTTTCACGAGAAAATTGCATCAATTTTATTTTATCGTTTATTTGTACTTTTCGTGGAAATTTAAACGAAAATGTGTGAAGAATCTTAGTATTGGATTAAAAATTTAAAAAAATTACCAGCTTAGGATTTAGTTAGTCCCCTCAATTACCTTCTTTTTTTGTAAAAATTAGTATTCTCGTGAATTTAATTTCGTCTGTATCAACCAAAATTTGACCGAGCGATGGCAAAAATACAGGAGTGCATTCAAGTACGTGTGTTGACATGAAGTTTTATCCCTATTTTCTCCTGAAATATATCAAAACTATAAGTTTTGAAGAAGATAAAATAAATTCTCAGGCAGCGCACTATAATTGCGCCTCCAGACATTCTACTGAAAACAACAAAAACCTAGAGGGCATATCTTTTCTCGCCCCGTTTGAGTGACACGAATGAAGCTCGAAAATATTGTCGCTGCGCAAATTTCCAGAATTTCGCAACATAAATACAAAAAAGAGCTGTTGTAAGTCGCGGTGAAGGTATTCAAATACCTTCGCCGCTGAATTGATTTGAAGAAGAGGGGCAAAAGTAAACTGTAAGATGTAGGGCGGCTAAAGGCTTTCGGGAGACCCGGGAATCCAGGAACGGAGTTATTATTCTCCGTGGGAAAATTTGCGAACCGATCCGGACTGTCCTGGCTTCGCACCAATTACGTTATTAACTTCATTTCGGATATTGGTTCCTGATTTTCTGAGCAGATATAACCCGGATTCTCGAGCGAAAGTTTGCTCGATTCTCCCTTAGAATTAGCCACATAGATTTCTTAACAATTCGTCTAACCGTCATACAACAAGCCGTTGTCTTTAACCTTAGTGTTAATTTGAAGAGAAAATATAAACTTGGAAAGAACGTGAAAATTGAGAACGAAATGGTAGCCATTAAATTCTCAAGAAGTGGAATGAAGTTACCTTAGTAGTAAGATTCACGAATCCCTGAAATTTATTCAACTATTAATGTACGAGAGTTCTGGAGCTTCTGAAGCAAATAAAATATTTTATGAAATAAAATAAATGAAGGTTTATACTTGATAGAAGTTATATAAAATTATTTAAATATTTACAGATATATTCTGTTAGCCTTGTATATATTTAATTTAAAAAAATTATATTTAATATTATAAGTTCAGGAATTAAATTAATGTCATATAAGCACTGCTCATGTCAAACGACATATAAAATAAACATTCATTAAAAGATATCGAAATGATTATGGTATTAAATCTGGTGTACCCAATAATAAAAGAGGACAATACATAGAAATACTTTTCGTTATCATATAATATGTTTATGGATTATCCGAAAATATTGCTAAATATTTCAAAAATAATTTGAATTACAATGCAGCTTTCAAAACCCTTAATAATCTTAGTACTCACATGAAAAACAATAAGGATCGAACAAATAAAGAAAATAAATCTGGAGTCTACAAGTTGACTTGCAACGAATGCCCTTTAGTATATATTGACCAGATCATTCAGGAAAAGAATCCAAGAACACCAGATAAGTTACATATCGATTTCCGTACATTGGACATATGCGTATCATTTTAAGGAATTCAGGCATAATTTCAACAATAACTATGAATGGAATGAAATAAGAAATTACTTTGTTTTCTATCACCATAATTATAACTGATATACAGTGACTCGAGTTTCGTAGTGTTTACTACATTTTCAAACTGAATGAACAAATTAGATCTCAACTATTATATATGCTACTAACTATGAAATTATTCACGTGGAAAGCAAAAGTTCTAACACTTTCAGAATTTCTTGAAATTCCGTAATATTCTTTTGAATGAATAAACAGATGTTGACAAATCCCCATTACTGAATACCTTTTATGGTAAGCATACTGACCTGACGAAGTCAATATGTAATTGATGAAACAATTGTCGTTGAAAAATAAAAATAAGCGGAAATAAAGTGTTTTACTTCAAAGCATTTACGATGAATTTCCGTCAAGTAGAGACCGAAACACTCAAGTATTTATGACTTGTTTTTTCATTACTTTGTCACGTACTTAACTGTATTCAAACTCTATTACACTGGACACCATCAGCCAGTAGAATGTAGATACCTGGAGAGGTATCGTGGTGAAAGAATTGTTGTATTATAAACATTTTTATGGAAATTAAAATATTTTCTCTCTTATATTTTTTAATCATTTGTGAGGTGGTTCCAAAGTATCGACAAGCTATGTTTCTGGCATATGCGGTTCCAGGTATACCTTACTAGGCTCTTGCAGCAAAATTATTTTGTGGGGTGGTTTTAAAGTGAGACCAACAATCCGGAATGGGTTAGTATTCTATATTTCCTTCGAAAATTATATTCCTTATGGTGAAGTGGTAGATCTATTTGTCAACTAAATTGAAACTGTGTTTTCTAGGATATTCATTTAATTCAATTTTATAAGGTTTTCAAGAAAAATTTTTACAAAATTCAAATTTGTAGTAAGATTAGCAGAATTAGTCTATTTGATATTTATTATACAAAATGCCAGGCATAGCGAAATCAATTCCTGAAAATAATCTTCAACATTTTAGTTGATCAAAATAAATTTCCATCAAGTAATGACGGAATCAATCAAATATTTCCAGATAATACATGGGATTTGAAGAAAGTTAAAGCTTATTTCTGTCTTGTTTCCTATATTATTTGGATGTGTGTATTTATACATGAATTTCTGCTGAGCAATTACGAGGTGAATCACCACGTTCACAAAGCTCAGTCATAAAGGGTTTTAGGTAGTGAATTAATCGAAAGGACACTGGACATTTCATCGAGAAACAACGTTCGTGCGCTGAAATATATATGAAGCTAATATCAGCTGGCAGGTATAGCATCGTGTTGAAAATGAAATTAGTGCTGTTCGGCCTACGATAAAGGGGCACAGCTAACTTAGGTATTAATAGATTGAAAGGGTTACGGTTAGAACTAATTATAAATGGTTGTGGAATCGAGTTATCGATAGCTTTGAATGGAAATTTCCTTCTTGCAGGCAACTTGCTGATTGAATTCGAAGTAAAATGGCTCATTATTGATGAGGTTCATTTTAACTCTTTCTGGGAGGTGAGAATTCTAGAGCAACCTAAATGTAATGAACAAAGGGATTACTTGAGGCTGTAACAAACTGGACGTAGTTTTAGGGGCAGTTTTAAAGAACATGTAACTCCCAACAACAAATCAGTTTTTTTTTCGAAGACAGCACGAATACAAACTGTAAAGGGTTTTTCAATAAAAGGTTTCATTTTGATATTAAAAAAACAATATTTTGAGAGGAATCAATGGATTTTTAATTCATTATAAAGAGGTAATGAAAGAAGGTATGCCAATAACAATGGAAAACGATATCTATCAGTCAATTGGCTGTCACGATTTCAGTTGCAGCACCATATACTTTTCATGAAATTTTCCATGACCTATTCGCACATTTGCGGATGTAAGTCCTCGAGAACTTCACGAATTCCCTCTTTAAGTTCTTGAATCTTGTTTTGTCCTGAAGGAATAACTCTTCAATTGAAACGTAGCTCGTATGTGGTTCACTCAGTAGACGATATAATTTTTATGAATGACCCAAATTGTTGCATTTAAAGACGGAACAGAAATACAACACTTTCACCAGACTTAAAGAACATGTAACTCCCAATAACAAATCAGTTTTTTTTCGAAGACAGCACGAATACAAATTGTAAAGGGTTTTCTAATAAAAGGTTTCATTTTGATATTAAAAAAACAATATTTTGAGAGGAATCAATGGATTTTTAATTCATTATAAAGAGGTAATGAAAGAAGGTATGCCAATAACAATGGAAAACGATATCTATCAGTCAATTGGCTGTCACGGTTTCAGTTGCAGCACCATATACTTTTCATGAAATTTTCCATGACCTATTCGCACATTTGCGGATGTAAGTCCTCGAGAACTTCACGAATTCCCTCTTTAAGTTCTTGAATCTTGTTTCGTCCCGAAGGAATAACTCTTCAATTGAAACGTAGCTCGTATGTGGTTCACTAAGTAGACGATATAATTTTTATGAATGACCCAAATTGTTGCATTTAAAGAAGGAACAGAAATACAACACTTGCACCAGACTTCCCAGCCTGCCGTGAGAGAGCGTTACCAATGTAACCACGTTGTCAAGAACTGTAGAAGGGGCACTTTTCAAAACTTCGTTGGTCCTGGTCACGTTGAAGATGCACCCCGAAGAGTCCACAACTTATCACTTAAAATCGGAACTTAAAACAAGAGATTTATTGTCTTTTGGAATCTCGTCTTTAGATTTGGCGACAGGGGAACTTAAAATGAAAAGCAATGGAGAATATTTTGCGACAGCGGTAATCAGTACGTTATTCACTCTGAGGGTTGCTAATAATTAAATCAGTCAAAAACCAACTACGTTCTTGCACATATGTTGGTATATCTGCGTAAAATCTGGGCAAGTATGCGGGTCTTCCAAAAGTTATCGAACCACGCACGAATACAGAACAACAAACCTATTGTGGGACATTGGCGTAGACCTTATGTTTCACGTGGCGCCAAAGAAAAAGGTCTGAAGGTATTAAATCACGAGATCTCGATGGCTATATATGATTACCTCTTCTAGAAATAACACCGCCAGAAAATGTGTATCCTTCCACTTTCAGTTATGACGTAGTTTTTACTTATTAAATGTCAAAAGATAACAGGTTCCAAAGTGACAAGTGCCTAGATAGAAGGCTATTCAGAATAAAACCTCTCATTGGAAAACCCTTTATAAAAGCCTCAAATTTTCTTGATATTTCACATATTTATGACAAGTGGAGAAAAATGACCTTGTCGGAAAGTTTAGAAATCGATAAGTTACATAATGAATCCGGTTCTTAAACACTTTATAATCAACTGAACTTCAATAAATACCTCTACTCAAACAGAAGCGGTGAGCAAATAAGAATTATTAATAATATAAATACCATCAATGGAATTTCCGGTTGACTTTGGGTGGAACATGATAACAATCTCAAAAAATGCTTACAAGCACTGACGTGAAGAGGTAGGAAGTTTTTGCGTGATGGTTCAACAATTAATTTGATATCTGAATTACTCGTATTTCTTAAAAAAGTTTTTTTTTAATGAAATAATAAAGATTGTTTCCACAATCCCCAAGTTTAAGGACAATTGTTTCGACCATACTTTGGCTTCGTCAAGTTTACATTTTGAAGTTCAAAGTGTTAACTTGTCGCTTTTGATCTTTCGGTCCAAGATATTGCATTATAATATCAATAGCCACTTTTGTCGCTCGTGACCTTTCCATACAAGATATTGCATTATCATTTTGATAGTCACCCTTGTCGCTTGTGACCTCTTAGTCTAAGACATTGCATTATTATTTGATTGATTCGGTATTTACTTGGTGAAAACTCATTTTAATTAAAAAAATATATATGAGACAGTAATTTATTTCCACAAAAATGTTTGTACTACTACAACAATTGCTTCACCACGATGTAGCTTCTTCAGTTACATTGTACTGTCTGATGATATTTAGTGTAACCGAGTTTAAATACATTGTTCGGTACGTGACCAAATAATGGAAGCACAAGTCATAAAAACTCTAGGTGTTTATTGGAATTTGTCGCTAAAAATGCCATTAAGGAAAGATATTCAGTAATGGAGACTGATCAACATCTGTTTGTTCGTTCAAAAGAATTTTACGGGCATTATACCTGTTGATTTCAAGAAATTCTAAAAGTGTTAATCTAGAACTTTTGCTTTTAACGTGTATATTTTCATAATTATTGTTGAAAGTATGCCTAAATTCCTTAAGATGATTAGCATATGTCGAATGTACAGATTCGCATATATAACCCCTTTGGTGTTCTTAAACACGTTTCTTGAATGATCCACCAGTCTGGCTAATGTATACTAGAGGGCAATCTTTGCAAGTCAACTTGTAGACTCCTGATTTATTTTCTTTATTTGTTCGATATTTATTGTCTTTTATGTAGGTACTAAGGCTATTAATTGTCTTAAAAGCCGCGTTATAATTGAAAAAACTTTTGAAATATTTAGCAATATTTTCAGATAATCCATTGACAAAACATAAAGAAAAATATTGTCCTCTTTTATGAATGGGTAAACACGATTTAATGCCATTTTCTTTTGTTTATTGGATAACACTTTGTCTATAAGAAAGGGGTTGTAACCGTTGTTTGACGCCAAACAACGGTTATTATTTTCATTAACGGAATCACGACAGCGGTGAGTTATAGAGATTTGTTTGTAGAACCAATTATAATTCCCTTTGCGGTAGCCATTGGCGACAATTTTACGTTAAACGACGCAAGAATTATTCAGTTATAGGGATTTGTCAACATCTGTTTATTCATTCAAAAAGGATTTTACGGACATTGTACCTGTTGATTTCAAGAAATTCTAAATGTGTTAGAACGTTTGCTTTCCACGTGGATAATTTCATAGTTGTTTTTGAAATTATGCCTGAATTCCTTAAAATGATAATCATATGTCGAATGTACGGAATCCGATATGTAACTTATTTGGTGTTCTTGGATTCTTTTCCTGAATGATCTGGTCAATAAATACTAAAGGGCATTCGTTGCAAGTCAACTTGTAGACTCCAGATTTATTTTCTTTATTTGTTCGATCCTTATTGTTTTTCATGTGAGTACTAAGGCTATTAATGGTTTTAAAAGCTGCGTTGTAATTCAAACTAATTTTGAAATATTTAGCAATGTATTCGGATAATCCATTAACATAAGATAACGAGAAGTATTTCTGTGCATTGTCCTCTTTTATGATTGGGTACACCAGATTTAATGCCATTTTTTTGTTTGGATAACATTTTGTCTATAAGAAAGGGGTTGTAACCGTTGTTTGACTCCAAACAACGGTTATTATTCTCATTAACGGAACCACGACAGCGGTAAGTTATAGTGATTTGTTTGTAGAACCAATTTTAGTTCCTTTTGCGGTAGCCATTGGCGACAATTTTACGTTAAACGACGCAAAAATCATCAACGACCGCATAAAAATGCATGGCAATTTATTGACCGGCTGTCTCTCCAGACCAAAGTTGTATTGAACGTGTCTGGTCTTCATGTCACAGAAACTACATCGCTCATCTGATTCATCAGAAACATTACAACAGCTCACTGATACATTGACGTTCCTCAAGCTTTCATTGATAATCTCATGGACCCAATGCCGAATAGAGTAAGAGCCCTACGAAGAGCTAGAGAAGGCCGCACCCCATATTAAACCGTGATTTCAAGGTGTTTTTGAGAGAAAGAACTTTTCTTTAAGCCTGCAGGCTTAAGGTCAGAATCTTCATTTCGTTCATTCCTCTACTATGTTGTTGCTCTAAAGCAGTCTTGTATGCAAATTATCTACTTCAATTTTGGAGCAGTGTGCATATAAGTGAATTTTAAAAATGAACAACATCACAGTACTTCAAAACAGTCCACATCAACACAGTGTAATTAATCATAGCAAGTAATTAATTTGCTCTTCTTTGCTTTTTCTAAATATGGGAACAATACGCAAAATACGGCGGTAAACTAACCGTGGTTTGATACAAAAACACTTTAATTCTCAAACAAACGAATAAAAATCGCCATTTACGAGAGAATGAGCCCATTCAAACGTATAACTTTTCAATACTCGCGCCGCTAAGTTTTTCACCGACGGAAAACTGGAATTTATTAACCGATTCGTTATTTTCATTCATGAACGGTGTGAATTGAAAACACAGCGAACCCGCCATTCGCTCATTGTAGCGGAGTGTTAATTTCGCAAATAGAGCCATTGGTCTGGCATAATTTCGTTAACTTTGAACTGGCCGAAATGGCGAAATGATTCAATGCCCCCGGCGTCCTTAGAAATTCCGGAAAATATTCAAAGCGACACGAATACAAAGGTCGGACCAGGAGAAATGGAAATGTTGGAGTTCGAACGAGATTTATCGTCCGAGAGTTCCGTTTTATTAGAAACTTTTATGCGTTTCGATTCTTCTCTTGTTTTCAATGAAAAACGGATCCGATCCTATTCCTCCGGCAGATTTAGCGCTGGGGAAGTAGGAGTCACTTATTTTCACAAACAGATGAAGGGAAAGATAAAAGAAGGAACTAAGAAGTGGAACAGTTCTGTGGATCGTTCGTAGACTGGCGGTAATGGAAGTTACCTGAGCGTAATCGCTTTCTTTGATTTGTCGGATATTGATTGGAACTTGTATCGAAAAGTTCTTGAAGAACTGGCTTTGCTTCAGAAGCTTCAGCGCCCTCGTACATTAATAGTTAAATAAATTTCACGAATTCGTGAATCTTATTAGTAAATCGACTTCATTTGGCTTCTTGGGAATTTAAATAGTAAATTACTGTACTCTTCCCAAATTACTATTGGATTTTAACAGGTGCCTAATTATCCGCCGTTAGTATAGTAGCTTGGGCAAAAAATCCTTCATTTTTGCGTGAACTTCAAATCTATGTGGCATGCTTTCAAAATGATAGGCCTTTAAAAATAAATTTTAGAAATTCTACACCCTGTGACGGTCTTTTCACTCCTGATGCCCCAAATCTTCACTTTTTTCAAATATTTTTTCTGTTGTGTAACCCTAAATAACGCTTCTCTAAACTATAATCAAATTTCAGAACCAGCTGTCCCAGCTTTGGTGAAAAAGAGAAATTTTTTCCCAAATAAATTTTGCCCAGTTTAAACTAACCGTACTGAAAAAAAAAATGTAATACGCGAGTTTGGGAGGTGACGTCAAAATTTGACTTATTCTGTGAGAATTCCAAAATGGTAAAATACTTGGTAAATTATTGCTGAAATTGTAGACAATTTTTATTTTGGAAGTAATCCCATTTTAACAAATTTATTTACCTTAGTTGAAAATCATTCAAATATGTAATTTTAAGCTGCCTTTTAAATAAACTTCAATGGATTACTTAAGTGTTTAATTGAATTAAGATTTACAAGGAAGCTCCACTGAGCATTTACGGCAGCATGGGGTACCAATAATATGGCTGTCCACCGCATTATGTTGCCACAGTAAGAGAATTTCTCAATCAAGAATACCCCGATAGGTGGATTGACTGGGGTGGTACGATTTTATGGTCTGCCCGTTCACCCCATTTGAACCCTATCGAGTTCTTCTACTGGAGTACGATGAAGAAGAAAGTGTATTCCAAACGATCAAAGCTTTGGACGAGCTGTGCCGAAGATTTGCAGAAGCGGCTGAAGACATCGCATCAAGAAGATACGCTCGTCTCATTACGAGATCATTTTTAAGGAGATGTAGAGCTTGCATTGCAGCTGATGGTGATCATTTCGAACATTTGCTGTGAAAATGATCGTACTGTGACAGCCTAATACGCTGGGCAGCCTTCTTGTTGGTACCACATGCTGACGTGAATGTTCAGTGGAACCTCCTTGTGAAATTTGAATATCAAAACAGATTTAATCTGTCAGTCTTCTACAATTTTAATTAAAAAAAAAATGTATTCAAAAAACTTTTAGAGTTAATGTCTACAGAAGCACCGCTCATATTTAATAGACATATATAATCAAAACTCAATAAACAATGTCGAATGGCATAAATGAACCATTAAATAAAAAAGTCATTTAAAATTAATAAATAAATATTTGAAGGAGACAAAATTTTGTTTCTGATCTTACCACTATGAACAACAATTCCTTTTCGAAAACATGAAACACAACTTAGGGACTTCTCAAAAAATATAATTTATTTGAAATTATAATTATTATAATTCAAAATTTTGTTTCTGATCTTACCACTATGAACACCAATTCATTTTCAAAAACATAAAACACAACTTAAGGACTTCTCAAAAAATATAATTTATTTGAAATAATAATTATTATAATTCAAAAATCTCTCAAAACGTGCATTATATCTTCAAAAAACAATTAGAATTCCGATAATCTCTTCATCGGCCATAAATAATATTTAAAATATAAAAATCAACTAACAATCAGTATATCTTACCTCAAAGTGGCAACGGATAATTGCTTAAACAGACTAACTTTAAAAATCAGGATAGTCTACGTTCGTCACAAAATCACAGAAAACTGTAAGGTGTTATAAGGTTTTTTTAAACCATTGCCATTCCATAATGAGATTTATTCTAGCCCTAATAAAATTATATATTATGTATAAAATAAAATAGAAAAAGGTTTTTTACTTGATAGAAGAAATATAACAAAATTTGAATATCAAAATAATTTAAAAAAATTTTTATTCAAAAAACTTTTAGAATTAAATTAATGTCCACATAAGTACCGCTCATCTTAATAAAATTGAAAACTTGAAGAATCCACTGCACTTTATTTCAAACGAACCTCAAAATGGCATAGTAGAATAATTTTTAACTAAGATAGATAAATTTGTTAAAAACGGGATTATTACCAAAGAAAAGAGTGTGTACAATTTCAGTAAGAATTTACCAAGTGTTATACCATTTTGAAATCCCTACCAAATGCGCCAAATTTTGACGTCACTTACCAAACTGGCGTAGTACAATCTTTTCTCAGTACAGTGAGTGTAAACTGGGCAAAATGATTATTTTGGAATTTTTTGTTGGAAAAATGTCCCTTTTTCATCCAAGCTGAAGCAACTGGTTTTGAAATTTTGATAACTATTATTTAGAGGAGCATTATTCAGGGTTACATAACAAAAAAAATATTCGAAATAAGGTGAAGATTTGAGGCAACAGGTGTAAAAAGACCGTCACTTTATAGACATTTATATTATCATCACATCTAGTGGAAATTAACTAATAAACAATCAAAAGAAATATAAAATAATGACCAAATTATTTAAACATCACTTAATACAAAATTTCTTTCGATTGCATGTTAAAGAATTACAAGTTCAATTACCAGAAAATGTTCTACATAGAATTCAAAAAGGGCTCTTTTATTTTCCTTTTTTTAAAAAAGATAGCACATTCTCCAGAAAAAAAACGTGATAAAAATTGGGATCTAAGCTCTTCAGGAAAATGAAGAAAACCTTTTTGAATTCTATGTAGAACATTTTTTGGTAATTCAACATTCAATCGAAACACATTTTTCATTAGGTGATGTTTGAATTACTTTATTTTTTTTTTGATTCTTCATTAGTTAGTTTCCACCACATGTGATGATAATATATAATTTAAGAGAAAATTTATTAAAAAACTGTTTAGAATTGAATAAAATAAATGTCTTTAGAATACATGGTGTAAATTTAGTAGACATATAGAAATAATACTCGTTACACAGTACCAAAGGAAATGAAAGAAATTCAAAGAAATATAAATTGCCAATTAAAAATCACTAAATAAATAATTGAAGAGTACACAATTTTGTTTCGTTCCTTGTTTTATGAAAAATAAATTTATTTCCAAAAATTCAAAACATAACCTCAAGAATTTATCCAGAAACATCTTGCTCAAAGTTCCTCTGAAGTAAAAATTCCTAAAACATCTTTACAAAGTAATTTACAATTATTACAACGGTAATTCGTCAGCTCAACTTCATAGTTAAAAAAAAATAATAAAATAAAATATCTTACCAAGCCAACTAAATATTTCTTACTGCACAAACATTAGAATGAAGTTAACTTATAAGCATCCTATGTACTCTACTTTCGTCACAGAAATTACATAAAGTTTGGAAGGTATTTTATGGACTCCTTTAAAAATAATAATATGTAATAAGCGTAAACCAAAATATATGATTATTATATATACAATAAAATAATTAAAAGAGGTTTTTTCTTGATAGAAGGATTATTACAAAATGTTATATATCGTACAGATTTATTGTGTTAACCTCCGACATATTTTAATTTAAAAAAAAATGTATTCAAAAACTTTTTAGAATTAAATTAAATAAATATCTTTAGAAGATAGAATTAATACTTAGTATACAGTACCAAAGGGAATGAAAGAAATTTCGAAGAAGTATAAATTGTCAAATGAAAATGATTAAATAAATACAAGAGTACAAAATTTTATTCAAAGAACTCCATAAAATCCCTTGCAAATTTTATGTAATTTCTGTGACAAGTAGGTATAGAATACGTAGGATGTTCATAAGTTCACTTCATTCTAGTGTTTATGCAGCATTTTTGTAAGATATTTTTTGTTAATTATTTCGATTTTTTAAATATGAATTTGAGCTGCAAGTTACCGTTGTAATAATTCTAAATTACTTTTCAAAGATGTTCTGCATGATTTTGGAATTTTTTTGAAGGAACTTATTTTGAGCAAGTTGTTTTTGTAGAAGTTCTTGAGAGTCACTCAAAAATAATGGATTTTTTTACCTCAAATTATTACTATCACCGTTGGCAGTGGACGACTGTTAAAAATTTTCAATTTTTTTTTGAATTAAATTTTTCAAATATAAAACCTTGTAAAAAATTCGTCATTTTTCTCAAAAGACCTCGTTTGGAAAACAGAATAAGGATGAGTTAGGAACTGACATCGATATCGTCATGTTTTTCCATAGAAAGTAATAAAGCTGAAGAAATGCCAATTTTCTGTAAGCTAAGTGACGTTTTTTCCGTGAAATGCCTAGAGATGTATATCAGGCCCATAAATACGCCAATAGGATTCATTCCGCATATTTCCCTGCAAATGCATTAGTTTAACATATAGGTTACATCCCGAAGAGATCTATTCACTTGCGGATCTAACCCACATTTCCATGTATATCACATTCAACTTGGGATAGCAGTTATACGAGATATCTTGTATGATTGCCCCAGTGAATAAAATCGAGGCCTGCAGCGAACTTCGTCACAAAAGAGCGGGTGTACTGATGTGTTTTATACAAAGCTCGCTGATTAATTGATTGGACCTGTGCCCCAAAAGCAAATCCCTGAACTTTCCCAAATGATTTAATTTGCCCGATGATAATCGAGTTAATTAAGGATCTCGGAATCGTTTGTCCAGTTGATGAATGGTCTGTAACATCGATCATTTTTTGTGCCCTTGTGGTGGGAATTGTTGTTATGAATATTTATGTCGGCTATTTTATATCAATGTCAATGAGGTATTGATAAATTAGCATATCTCTTCTTTAGTGTAAAATAAACGTCAACTGCACTATATACAGTTTATTTACAAGATTGAAATTACACTCGAATCTCTAAATAATAGTAAAAACACTTATTGCAAAAACCGTTACTGAGTTTCTGGACTTCGTTCCAGAAACTCCGTATTTTCCGTTTTTATCTCGTTCTCTAGCTCTCGTCTAAAAGTTTTCCGTCTAGTCTAAGTACTCCGTTTCAATTTTTCCCGCGAACTGCCTTTTCTGTTAACTGTACTCTATCTGTTCTTTTTGCGAACTGTAACTCTCGTCTAGATGTACTCTATAAGTGTCATTATAAAATAAAACACTTGTTTACATTTTCTACTTTATTTTTGGTATTGACGTACGTTTCGTCTTTGCTAGAAAGACTTCATCAGAATACGAAGTAACAGTTGTTGTACAATGAATTTATAAGATTTTTTACAGAAGGTGTACATGTGTTTTTAATTGTTCGTCGGGTTGGTTTTCTCAAAGAATATTCCCTTCAGAAAAGTGTTCACTCGATCCCTTGTAAATATTGAATAGAGGGGTGTAATAAAAATCTATTTGTTCATTTACTAGGTTATTGCTGTTTTTATGTTTATTTATTTCGTAAATTTCCCATAAGTTCAATTTTAGACCTCTATTTTCAACATGTAGAATTTCTATTTCTTTTGTGAAAGAATGGTTATTTTCAAGAAGGTGTTTAGCATAATGTGAATCTTTTTTATTTTTATCGAAACTTCTTTTATGTTCTGTTAGGCGTGTACCGAAATTTTTACCTGTTCTACCAATATAAATCTTTGGGCAATCTGGGCAAGTGAGTTTGTATACACCTGATAATTGAAGTTTATCCATACTGTTTTTATTGTTTTTGATGTATTTGCTAATAGGATTGTTTGTCTTGAAAGAGACTTTAATATTTTCTTTTTTGAGTAGGTTTTTTAGTTTAGTACCCTATAAGCACTTTTTGCGAACCGCACTTAGAGTGGCCGCTTCAATCTCAAACTTCTACTGCACCCCACCTATACTTGTGTTGAAGGCGACCGCCGCTTATTGGACACCTTTTAGATACTGTATCAATCAGGGCAAGAAATAGAACAATTGGGATGGATCTCAAGACGACCTATCGAAGATATGTTCCTCCAGGAAACCGTTGACGTTTTTTTGGTTTAGCAATAAATCTCTACTCTTTCATGAGCACTAAACTTTCTAGGGTAACACGTCCCATTTCGAATCATCTCGAAGCGAAATGTCGAATAATGGCTTAAAGGGTAGGAAGTGCACTCGATCTTGCTGCCACAGACTATCGCTAAATTAAATTATCTGAAGAAAATATAGAATATTAATCAAATTCACTTAACAAACGTTAATGCTATCCCCTACGGAAACCCTATCTTTAAAAGGCTCTTTCAAAATACTCTCAAAAATTATGCAGCACTTCTTCAGGAAAGTGTATGAGACTCCTAACGATAATCGTTAGTCCACTGTTCTATTTTTCTGAAAGCTGAATGAAAATAATCAAGTAGAGTTTTTTGAAGGGCTCCTTACAGAGAAGTCTTCGGGAAAGGATTACTTAGCTTTATTTTGAGGTCAAAAATAAATCGTCAATATTGATTTTTTGCGCTATTATATGTTGCCAGTTCAAATTTAAAATTTTGCCTGAAAAAGTTGGGTTTTGATGCAAACTTTCTAATAAGTAGGATGTCCAGAAATGGCAAGGTGTTATCTTCTGACTCAATTTCAATCTACACAGTGCAATATTCTCGTACTAATATAAATTGAATATAACTACGAAGAAGTATTCGAATATTACAGAATAATAGCTGGAATTAATTCACCAGAACCTCTACAGATTTAAATCTGAATAAATCTCATAAAAAAATTTATAATTAAATTTTAAAAACAAGCCCTAAATATACTGTATCACTTTATAGACATATATATTATCATCATATGTGGTGGAAATTAACTAATAAAGATTCAAAAGAAATATAAAATAATGATGAAATTATTTAGACATCACCTTATGCATATAAATGTTTCGATTGGATATCAAAGAATCACAAGTTCCTTCAACAAAAAATGTTCAACATATAATTCAAAAAACGGCTTTTTCATTTTTCTTTTTAAAGAATATATAGCACATTCTTCAGAGAAAGAACCTGATACATTTGGATCCAAAATCTCATCAGTAAGGAGTAATTTGAATAAACAAAATAATCATTTAAAAATATATAACAATACCTTCTTTAACACAACACGTTTCTGCAACAACTAACCAACTTTGGGGTAGGCATGAGCTAAACGAAAATTAGGTTTTATCACAGACATATACTTAATCTGTAAAGATTCTGGCGAATCAATTCCAGCTATTATTCTATAATATTTAAATACTTCTTCGCAGTAATTTTCAATTTATATACTTTAATAATTGAGAAATTTCTTTGTATTACATCACATGCACGTGATAAGATATATGTCTATAAAGTGATACACTGTATTTAGGACATGTTTTTGAAATTTAATTCTAAATGTTTTCATGCGATTCACTTCAATTTAAATCTGTAGAGGTTCTGGTTAATTAATTCCAGCTATTATTCTGTAATCTCGTACTATTTGTCTATAAGTATGGATGTACAAATATCATCAAAATACCCTTTGAAAAATGGCATACTTAAAGTTAACTTATTGTCATTTTGTGATATTGCATTTATTTATAACAATTTCAAACCATATTTTACAGATATGTGATATATTTTTCTTTATTTATAGATGTGCTTCAATAAATTTTTGGGTGTTCATCGAAGAGTTCTGAAGAAGATTTCCGAATAAAATCAAACTAGTCGGCCTTGTGTAACGTATTGTTTCATCTTCAGCAACTTACTATCAATGAAAAATGTAACGCGTATTTATATATTTATATTTCTTTTTGGTTTTAAGATTTCTCGGAGTTAACATCGTGGTAAAGAACGTTTAATAGTAATTTCTAATTGTGGATTCGTTTGAATCAGAAAAATTGTGAAATATCAAAAAAACTCTTTGAAGGCGGTAGGTTGAGCTATTATTCAATTTGGATTTTTGATTTCATTATTTATATGTTTGATTTGAATTCCTCTTCATATAACACCATGAATTATAGGTTACCATTCTGCTAAGATGAGTCATCATCCACTAATATTTCAGAAATCCATTCATATTCATTATATTTAGTAATAATGTGACAATCGAAAGGTTTTGATCACATGGCTTTCTGAATTCTAATGCTGCATAAAGTTTACATTTATTTTTTCATTGGATTAATAGACATTTCAGAGATTCTAGTCGTATTTTCTATTTAATCAGATTTTACGCGGTTTATATTTCACAGTTTTTTACCTGAAGCAATTTCTACCTGGAGCAAGTTTTACTTTGATAATTTTTACTTAGATTAACTTTTTTATCCAGCCTGAATTTTTGACCTAGACGAATTTGTCATGTAAAAGTTTTTCTGGATGCAGAGGTGAAGTTTATAGTACTTGAGAATGGAGATAACTTGTCCCAACAGCTCAACTTTTTCCACCAGTTTCACTATTCCTGGCCAAAGAAGGTGCTTCACGACAACCCAAAAGTATATTTGCGAACTGTGACTGCAGAATTTACACAATTTTTATAGTGAATTTTGATTAATTTATTGCATTGTTGGAGCGTGAATCGTTTCATTCTTAGTAATGACGTAGTTTTGACTTGACGAATGTCAAAAGATGACAGCTTCAAAAGTGACAACTGCCCAGATAGCGGGCTATTCAAAATGAAACCTCTTATTGGAAGCTTCCTTCAATAGATTGAAAGGGGCTGTTTTGTTTAATGAAGTCAAAGGTGTTCAAAACTTTGTTACTTCTTCATGAAAGCTAGAACTTATCAGTAGATGTGTTAAGACTACATTTCTAATGTGTCACTGAGTAAATGTGAAGTAACCATTGCAGTCGTCAGTTTGTGGAAATTTCGTTCTATTCTTATTTTAAAGTAGTGGTCTCGAACTACTGTGGCTAAAAGTTCGAGTTCCAAACTTCGCCGCTATGTGTAAAGGAATCTCGTCAACTGCACCTAATTTTCAGGAACATTCCGCTAGAAGTCTCATTATGTATGAATAATGTAAGTTTTTATTGATAACTTTAAATACCTCGAGCTGGGTGTTCGCAAACTTCGCTAATGGAAGCGATCGCGAAATCAATTTAAGGATTTCGCCAGAACGAGAAGTCGTTGGAAGTTTCCGTAATGAATTCATGAAAAAGAGACCGGTTAGGCGGACAGAAGCAGTGCAAGGTTCCGCACTTCGGAATAAGCTTTCTTTCATTCGTTCGCGTCGAGATTTCCGCAGCGAGATGATATATAAAATTAGCCGGTTCCACATTAACATTTTCGACGTTGCCTCAGCAGACACAGAAGCTGAATTTGTCCTTATGGATCTATCTAGGTAACTGAATTTCCATTTCTGTTTTCAGGCTTCCTTTTTATGTTCGAATCAGATCAGCCAGCTGAAATAGATCGGGATCTTCCCAGGCCAGAGCGTTTTGGATAACGTTTCTCTTCCGAGATTTTTCCAATATTGTATCCGATTAAAACAGAGGCTGTTCTGAAGGATAATTTTCACTAACTTGATGTGAAAATCTGAAACAAGATAACCTGGAAAAATTTGAAGTTATGAGGACATTTTCCATTCAAAATGGATACTTTTCCCAATTACGGCCCTGTTCTTTCAGTTGGTTAAGTCATTGAGATAGCTGCAAGTTCGTTACATGATAGAAGGGCATTCATTTGTCGAGAGTGAATGGTCACCATTGAAGTTTAATCCATGTATAGCTTATTGGCAAGCCTTATTTGATTTTATCGAAATGCCTAGAGTGAGGTCAAACCTGGAATTCATACTACTGTGAAAGGCAGATAGAATTATTTCATCGCAATAAAAAAAATTTATGATTATTCGATGTCAGTAGAGTCGTCAAGAAAGTTGAGAAGTATTGAAAGGACTTTCAGAAATATAAATGATACAACTTCCTAAATTTACTGCCAAATGAAATATTCAGTTTGATGATTTTTACAATATTGTATCCGATTTAAGCAGAGTCTGTTCTGAAGGATAATTTTCACTAACTTGATGTGAAAATCTGAAAAAAGATAACCTGGAAAAATTTGAAGTTATGAGGACATTTTCCATTCAAAATGGATACTTTTCCCAATTACGGCCATGTTCTTTCGGTGTTTGAGTCATTGAGATAGCTGCTAGCTCGTTATAAGATAGAAGGGCATTCAGTGTCGAGAGCGAATGGTCACCATTGAATTTTAATCTATGTATGGTTTATTGGCAAGCCTTATTCGATCTTATCGAAATGCCTAGAATAACGTCAAACCTTGAATTCATACTACTGTGAAAGGCAGATAAAATCATTTCATCGCACTAAAAAAAAATATGATTATCCGATGTCAGTAGAGTCATCAAGAAAGTTGAGAAGTATTGGAAGGACTTTCAGAAATATAAATGATACAACTTCCTAAATTTGCTGCCAAATGAAATATTCAGTTTGTGTGTCCCAAAAGTTCGTGATATTTGAAGAGTATCGTGATTGAATCACAGAGAATTATTTATAATACTCTGCTTTACTTGAGGATCGATATGGTTACGAGGGGTTCTCTATTTCGATACGAAAATTCATTCCATGATAACATAATAGATAACTTTTCCAGTTGGATAATTTGTGGAAAAAAACTGTTCTTCGGGAAGCTCCGTAAAAATAAAAACACATTAACATGAAACTAAATCAATAATTTATTCATATTGTTACGTTGATAGACATAATTATCGTACCAGCTGTATTCAATTGCCATTTTAAGGAAATGATTTTGTTTTATTATTTGGATATTCGAGAGAAAATTGACTTTTTGCAGTGAAATCAAATTTTCAGGATTGCTGTACATACAATTATGAAAATGGGTGGAATGGACGGGGTCAGTCATGGCTCGGCGGTCCCCAGACTTAAATAGTTTGGATTTATTTTTATGGGGCCATCTGAAATCTCTAGTGTACTTAATCGTAGACGAACTGAGTATAATAGGCGCATGTGATACAGGTAGGAATATTCCGGAAGTGTTTGAAAGAGTTCGGTCGTCTATGAGAAGAAGAACAGAAGCTTGTATACGGGTTGGGAAAGAACATTTTCAAAAATTGCTGTAGATCAGTTCCTTTGTTGTTATTTAGTTTTCTTCTTATAATTAATTTTTGAGTTTAACATTTCTTGTAGTAATACATTTCTTGTGATTATTATACAAGTTTATCGAATCTTGATGAACCATGGCTACAGACCGAGAAAATAACCATAAAAACTAATAATGAATTTATTCACCGCAGCTCACTAACTGGATTTTTATGACAATTTTTGATTTTGCTCAGGATTTCGAGAGAATAGTTCGCAATTTTTCAAACTAACAGTGGCTTACCAGAAAAATGTTCTGGAGTAAAGCAGGAGACAATGTTCCAGAAAAAATATCACCCTGTAGATATGCAATCGAAATTGGCATCTCACATGGTGTAAACTCTAAATTGTAATAACTATGCCAATAATTATACAATGAATCTCCACCTCTTCGTTTATACCTCCAATTTAGGAACATCCTCTATTTCGATTTATAAGTAAACATCGTTTATTCCTGATTTGATCTTTTTCATTTTGTGAATAATTATGCTTTCTTAAAAATGAATGACAAAATTTCGTGGTAATTTCCTCTACTTCTTGAGTAGTGATTGAACGTTAATCAATTAGTATGCAGATTCTAGGTTGAGTATACATAGAGGGAAATATAAAGATATAATAATAGACCAGAATTCGTTTATTTGCAGGCTAAATATTTTATAGTGCATTGTACACTTTTGGGATATTCACTCAAAATTAAGAGAATTGGTGTGGTGTAGTTTTTCCCTGCAGTTACTTTAACTTGAGTTCACTGAATTTACAAATTGACTCACCTTGAATACAAGCGTAATTATTATCTATAATAAATTCACTTTTAGGATTTTTGATTGTGATATTTTATAGCCATATAGTGAACGAAAATATTTCTTGAGATTAAATTTGTGCTACCGAAACAATTAATTTATTGAACGAAAGATTTGGCGATAACATATGTCGGAAATTATTTTTTCAACATAAATGTCATGAAACTTATCTTTCAAATAAAAAAAATTGGCTTCAATCTCACATTAAATGTGTTGTATTTCAATTTAAAGTTCTACGACTCTTAAAAAAAACCGATATTTCTCTAACTCACCGAGACGAAATGAAGAATGCGATTGATGTGAGTCGGTTGCAGCGAGATTATATCGAAGAAACAATCGTCTAACTGATTTTTGGATGACTAATGTCGCTTCAAGGTTTAAAAAAAATGACGGATTTCAAAGAGGTTTAGTTGAGAGAGCTGTTCCGAAAAGTGACTTCATTGTAACATCTAAAAGACCGGAGAAAGTGGAGCTGCAAGGGACACTGAGGTACCTGCCTTGTAAAGGTCAAGTACAGTGGGTGATCAAATTATTAGAGTCATAGTGAAAAATGAGCAGTTCTGGTTATTGTACAAAAATTATACCAGTTTTTCATATATATTTGTCAGTTTTTATTGGAAAACAGAAAAAAAATATGAACGCTTCAATAATAATTAGGAATTAACCTGTTAACATCCAAAATTTTGCCTCAGACATAATACTTGGTACTACTGCCTTCTGCGTCCATGACTGCCTGGCACATTCTAGGCATGCTTTCTATGCATTTTTGACAATTTTCTCTTATCTTTTTCGCTCTTATGCCACACTACTATTAAACGCTCTATCAGTTGACGCTTACTTTTTTTATTTCATTTGCACTTTCTTTCTTCAACAACTTCCAAGGGTTCTGGATGGGGTTGAGATCTGGATAATTGCCAGGCTAGTCTAGAATCTTTACTTGGCTGTCAGAAAGAAATTTAGTAACTTTTTTAGCCTTGTTGCATGGAGCCGAGTCATGTATGAATATGTACCGCCCATATATAATGAGTGTGGATAGCTCAGCGGGAGAGCATCGGACTCGTGACCGGGAGGTCCAGGTTCGAATCCTGTTCAGGTAGAAAAGAAATTTTCTAGTTGGGCGGGTATCTGCCACCATTTCACTGTTGGGTCAAAAATTAACAGTGCTGTGACCTTAAGTGGCGCAAGATCGCAGTAACAAAGCCTACACAGAACACAACTGAACTCCTAACTCGCACAAGCTGAAAAAGCTTCTGAGGGATCTTCACAGAAGATCTAGGAGTATCAGGATAATAATAATAAAAAATAAAATAAAAATAAAATATGGGAACCACTCCTGGGCCTGAGAAAACATTTTTCTTTCAAGGATATACTGGTCCTGTCTCTTTGTTCCTTCAACGATGTACAGGCGACCTATTCCCTGACTGCTGATTATAAACCGCACCATGATGCTTAGAGCATGCTTGACCGTTCTAAGGATGCAGTCATCCTTAAAATTTTCCCCTTGTCTTCTCCTCAAGATTCAGATCTGTTCATAAGAATTTGTACGGTTGATTCATCTGAAAAGCAGACCTGAATTATTTTGTAATCGCATTAGTTTATCGTTTATTTGTCATTATATTTGTGAATGATCTGTTCCAATCATCAACTGTCCAGTCCTTGTGATATTTGTCCCATTGAAGTCTTTTTTCATCATGGCTGGGGTGAGAATAGGTTTATTTGCAGATCGGCATGCTGAGAACCCCAAATACTTTATTTGTCTTCGAGCTGTCATTGGTGAAATGTTCACCCCCGACTCTTGCATGATTCTTGTGAGTATCCTGCGAGGCTGTTTTCGGTTTGCCATAACAATATCACGTATTTTTCGCTCATCTCTTGGTGTTGTTTTTTCTTGACCACATTTTCCTTTGTGTCATAGCTGAGTTTTTATCCATTTTTTTCTTTATTTGGTCTACTGTTGCTCTCGAAACATTCTGAGTGTGATGTCTTTCTACTTCCCCATTGTAATTTTATTATTTTTTTAATCAAGTGGTGTAACAAATACAGAACAAAGACTTGACTGCTAAAATCACGTGAAAATAAAGCATATATAATACGTCGACAAAAAATGCCAAAACAAACCAAAACGTCTTATAAAACCATAAATAACCTGAAAATATGCAGCCGCACAGCGAGGCTGGTTAGCTAGAACTAACAACACTGATGTATCATTGCGCATGAGTTAATTGGTGGGGGTATCTGCAGTGTTGCCGGTTTTGCTGTGTTAAATTTTTTTAAGATTGATCTATATTTGACCACGCACTGTATACCTTGTTCAGTTTTGAGGAAATCAAACAATGAATTTTGTTCTTTTTTAAGAACCTTTGTCTCATGTTCTTGAAAATTTTTTCTGCTTCTTATTTTTATCCTTAGAACAATTATCAGAATCTTACAGTTATAAATTGTTATATCTAATCGATATATTCATATATCGAGATATTCCAGCATATAAAATATGATTCACCACAATTTTTATTAATTTTCCGCTACACCAAACAACTCATTTTCAATGCAGAATTTTTTTCGCGCCTCCTTTCATACATGCTGGATTTCAATATGAAATGAACTGAAATGAGGAGAAAATCGCTGTTGTAAACAGCTTCACTCCGGGCTTTTCCCGCTCTCTGCTTCGTTGAAATGCAGCGCGAATTTTCTGTGGATAAGCTTTGTCGAAGCTCTGGTGAACATGAAAATTACACAACTCTTGAAACAGGGCCGTCTCAAAGAAAATTAATCTATATTTCGATTTATTTGATAACCAGATTCAAGGAGAAATGTACTTGTGATATTCTTAGGTCCTTTTAGATTATTTTCCAATCAGCGCATTTGTGAACAGTGAAAAATGTTGAAAATTCTTGATCTCTCATGAAAGTACGCAGTTGAATTCAAATTTTTTCTGTATAAAATAAAATAGAAAAAGGCTTTTTACTTGATAGAAGAAATATAACACAATTTGAATATCAAAACAGTTTTAATCTGTCAGTCTTCTACAATTTTAATTTCAATAAATTAATGTCTACAATAAGCACCGCTTATATACAATAAGCACCGCTTATATTCAATAGACGTATATAATCAAAACACAATATTTAATGTCGAATTGAATAAATAAACCAACAAATATAAGAAAAGTCATTTAAAATTAATAAATAAATATTTGAAGGATCTTACCATAATGAACACCAATTCTTTTTCAAAAACATAAAATACAACTTAAGGACTTCTCAAAAAATATAATTTATTTGAAATATATATATATATATATTTAAATATTCGAATGAGTTAATTGAAAAATCTCTCACAACAAAATCTCGCACTATATCTTCAAAAATCAATTAGAATTCCGATAATCTCTTCATCGGCTCTAGATAATATTTAAAATATCAAAATCAACTAACACTCAGTATATCTCACCTTAGAGTGTAACCGGAACTTGTTTAAACAGACTTAGTTTTAAAATCCAGATAGTTTATGTTCGTCACAAAATCATAGAAACTGTAAGGTATTATAAGGTTTTCTTTAAACCATTGACATTTCATAATGAGATTTATTCAAGCCTGAATATAATTATATATTATGTATAAAATAAAATAGAAATAGGCTTTTTATTTGATAGAAGAAATATAACAAAATTTTAATATCCGAACAGATTCTAAATATTTATTTATTAATTTTAAATGACTTTTTTTTTTTTGGAATGAAATAAGGAATTACTTTGTTTTCTATCACTTTTTATTATAACTGATATACAGTGACTCGAGTTTCGTAGTGTTTACTATATTTTCAAACTGAACGAACAAATTGGATCTCAACTATTATATATGGGGATTGTAGGCTTCGCCAGAGCTTCGAAGAGAGGGGTACTTTGGAAAACCCCTCTCTTCGAAGCTCTGCCGAAGCCTACAATCTCCATATATAATAGTTGAGATCTAATTTGTTCGTTCAGTTTGAAAATGTAGTAAACACTACGAAACTCGAGTCACTCTATATCAGTTATAATAAAAAGTGATGGAAAACAAAGTAAATCCTTATTTCATTCCATTAAAATGAACTATCACAAAGTAACGGACTACTCCATCCAATACTTTTTTTTTATTTGTTGGTTTAATGTTTTGAGAGATTTCTGAATTAACTTATTCGAATATTCAAATATATTAAATATTTCAAATAAATTATATTCTTTGAGAAGTCCTTTAAGTGTGTACATGTTTTTAAAAGGCAATTGGTGTTCTTAAAGGTAAGACCAGAAACAAAATTTTGTCTCCTTTAAATATTTATTTATTAATTTTAATTACTTTCGTATATCTGTTGGGTTATTTATTCCATTTGACATTGTATATTGAGTTTTGATTATATAGGTCTATTAAATATGAGCCGTGCTTATTGTAGACATAAATTCAATTCTAAAAGTTTTTTGAATAAAAAAGCCTTTTTCTATTTTATTTTATACATAATATATAATCATATTTAGGCTTGAATAAATCTCATTATAAAATGTCAATGGTTTAAAGAAAACCTTAAAATACCTTACAGTTTCTGTGAGTTTGTGACGAACCTAGACTATCTGGATTTTTAAAGTTAGTCTGTTTAAACAAGTTCCGGTTACACTCTAAGGTAAGATATACTGATTGTTAGTTGATTTTGATATTTTAAATATTATCTGGGGCCGATGAAGAGATTATCGGAATTCTAATTGTTTTTTGAAGATATAGTGCATGTTTTGAGAGATTTTTTAATTAACTTATTTCAATATTTAAATATTTCAAATAAATTATATTTTTCGAGAAAGCCTTAAGTTGTTTGAATATCAAAACAAATTGGAATATGTTTATCTTCTACAATTTTAATTTCCAAAAGAATTTTTTATTCAAGAAACTTTTAGAATTAAATTAATGTCTAAAACAAGCACCGCTCACATTTAATAGACGTTTATAAACAAAACTCAATATACAATGTCAAATGAAATAAATAACCCAATAGATATACGAAAGTAATTAAAATTAATAAATAAATATTCAAAGGAGACAAAATTTTGTTTCTGGTCTTAACTTTAAAAAATACTACTTGCCTTATAAAAACATGAACACACTTAAAGGACTTCCCAAAGAATATAATTTATTTGAAATATTTAATATATTTAAATATTCGAACAAATTATTTCAAAAAACTCTAAAAAATGTGCACTATATCTTCAAAAAACAAATATAGTTCTAGATAATCCCTTCATCAGCCCTTTGTTTTCAATATTACAAATATCAAAATCAAAAACATAACCTACATCACTCACGTGTTAAAAGACTTCAGCTTCGAACTACAGATCAGCTATATATTCAAGATTGATCTATGTTCTAACAAAATCAAAGAACAAAGTGAGTTATTTTAAGTTTACTTAAAATCATTGACATTCTATAATGAGATTTATTGAAGCCAAAATATAGTTATATATTATATATAAAATAAAATAGAAAGGCTTTTTACTTGATAGAAGAAATATAACAAAATTTGAATATCAAAACAAATTGGAATATGTTTATCTTCTACAATTTTAATTTCCAAAAGAATTTTTTATTCAAGAAACTTTTAGAATTAAATTAATGTCTAAAACAAGCACCGCTCACATTTAATAGACGTTTATAAACAAAAACTCAATATACAATGTCAAATGAAATAAATAACCCAATAGATATACGAAAGTAATTAAAATTAATAAATAAATATTCAAAGGAGACAAAATTTTGTTTCTGGTCTTAACTTTAAAAAATACTACTTGCCTTATAAAAACATGAACACACTTAAAGGACTTCCCAAAGAATATAATTTATTTGAAATATTTAATATATTTAAATATTCGAACAAATTATTTCAAAAAACTCTAAAAAATGTGCACTATATCTTCAAAAAACAAATATAGTTCTAGATAATCCCTTCATCAGTCCTTTGTTTTCAATATTACAAATATCAAAATCAAAAACATAACCTACATCACTCACGTGTTAAAAGACTTCAGCTTCGAACTACAGATCAGCTATATATTCAAGATTGATCTATGTTCTAACAAAATCAAAGAACAAAGTGAGTTATTTTAAGTTTACTTAAAATCATTGACATTCTATAATGAGATTTATTGAAGCCAAAATATAGTTATATATTATATATAAAATAAAATAGAAAGGCTTTTTACTTGATAGAAGAAATATAACAAAATTTGAATATCAAAACAAATTGGAATATGTTTATCTTCTACAATTTTAATTTCCAAAAGAATTTTTTATTCAAGAAACTTTTAGAATTAAATTAATGTCTAAAACAAGCACCGCTCACATTTAATAGACGTTTATAAACAAAACTCAATATACAATGTCAAATGAAATAAATAACCCAATAGATATACGAAAGTAATTAAAATTAATAAATAAATATTCAAAGGAGACAAAATTTTGTTTCTGGTCTTAACTTTAAAAAATACTACTTGCCTTATAAAAACATGAACACACTTAAAGGACTTCCCAAAGAATATAATTTATTTGAAATATTTAATATATTTAAATATTCGAACAAATTATTTCAAAAAACTCTAAAAAATGTGCACTATATCTTCAAAAAACAAATATAGTTCTAGATAATCCCTTCATCAGCCCTTTGTTTTCAATATTACAAATATCAAAATCAAAAACATAACCTACATCACTCACGTGTTAAAAGACTTCAGCTTCGAACTACAGATCAGCTATATATTCAAGATTGATCTATGTTCTAACAAAATCAAAGAACAAAGTGAGTTATTTTAAGTTTACTTAAAATCATTGACATTCTATAATGAGATTTATTGAAGCCAAAATATAGTTATATATTATATATAAAATAAAATAGAAAGGCTTTTTACTTGATAGAAGAAATATAACAAAATTTGAATATCAAAACAAATTGGAATATGTTTATCTTCTACAATTTTAATTTCCAAAAGAATTTTTTATTCAAGAAACTTTTAGAATTAAATTAATGTCTAAAACAAGCACCGCTCACATTTAATAGACGTTTATAAACAAAACTCAATATACAATGTCAAATGAAATAAATAACCCAATAGATATACGAAAGTAATTAAAATTAATAAATAAATATTCAAAGGAGACAAAATTTTGTTTCTGGTCTTAACTTTAAAAAATACTACTTGCCTTATAAAAACATGAACACACTTAAAGGACTTCCCAAAGAATATAATTTATTTGAAATATTTAATATATTTAAATATTCGAACAAATTATTTCAAAAAACTCTAAAAAATGTGCACTATATCTTCAAAAAACAAATATAGTTCTAGATAATCCCTTCATCAGCCCTTTGTTTTCAATATTACAAATATCAAAATCAAAAACATAACCTACATCACTCACGTGTTAAAAGACTTCAGCTTCGAACTACAGATCAGCTATATATTCAAGATTGATCTATGTTCTAACAAAATCAAAGAACAAAGTGAGTTATTTTAAGTTTACTTAAAATCATTGACATTCTATAATGAGATTTATTGAAGCCAAAATATAGTTATATATTATATATAAAATAAAATAGAAAGGCTTTTTACTTGATAGAAGAAATATAACAAAATTTGAATATCAAAACAAATTGGAATATGTTTATCTTCTACAATTTTAATTTCCAAAAGAATTTTTTATTCAAGAAACTTTTAGAATTAAATTAATGTCTAAAACAAGCACCGCTCACATTTAATAGACGTTTATAAACAAAACTCAATATACAATGTCAAATGAAATAAATAACCCAATAGATATACGAAAGTAATTAAAATTAATAAATAAATATTCAAAGGAGACAAAATTTTGTTTCTGGTCTTAACTTTAAAAAATACTACTTGCCTTATAAAAACATGAACACACTTAAAGGACTTCCCAAAGAATATAATTTATTTGAAATATTTAATATATTTAAATATTCGAACAAATTATTTCAAAAAACTCTAAAAAATGTGCACTATATCTTCAAAAAACAAATATAGTTCTAGATAATCCCTTCATCAGCCCTTTGTTTTCAATATTACAAATATCAAAATCAAAAACATAACCTACATCACTCACGTGTTAAAAGACTTCAGCTTCGAACTACAGATCAGCTATATATTCAAGATTGATCTATGTTCTAACAAAATCAAAGAACAAAGTGAGTTATTTTAAGTTTACTTAAAATCATTGACATTCTATAATGAGATTTATTGAAGCCAAAATATAGTTATATATTATATATAAAATAAAATAGAAAGGCTTTTTACTTGATAGAAGAAATATAACAAAATTTGAATATCAAAACAAATTGGAATATGTTTATCTTCTTGCCTTAAGTTGTGTTTTATGTTTTTGAAAAAGAATTGGTGTTCATCATGTTAAGATCAGAAAAAAAATTTTGTCGCCTTCAAATATTTATTTATTAATTTTAAATGACTTTTTTTTAAATTTGTTGGTTTATTTATTCCATTTGACATTGTATATTAAGTTTTGATTATAAACGTTAATTAAATATAAGCGGTGCTTATTGTAGACATTAATTTAATTCTGAAAGTTTTTGGAATAGAAATTTTTTTAAATTAAAATTGTAGAAGACTAACAGATCGAATCTATTTTGATATTCAATTTTTTTTAAAAATTTTTTCATCAATCATAAAATAATAATAACATTAATTTGTGAAAAAAATGTTATCTTGTTATCTTTTATTATTTTAAATAACACATCCGTCGTTATTTCAATGATATATTTATAATAATACATCTTTGGTAGCGTGAGGATACAGTAAAGAAAGCACAATCAGAACACAAATGATCCTTTTAAACTCGCACAAAGTGCACTAATGTTCCTGAAGTATCTTCACAGGAGATATACAGGTATGGAAAAGACAGTCGGAAATATATGAAATACACAATGTTAATCTATCGGGTGTTTTTTTCAGAATGATAGAACTTCAAATTGACATAAAACAGATTTAAATTATGATTGGGGCCAATTTTTTTTTTAATTGAAAGATAATTTTATGATATTTATGTTTTGAAAATAATGTCCGGCATATGTCCATCACGACTAGCTCTGAGGAACCGCATTCGACCAGACCAATTTTGGAGCACTTTTTCGAGTAATTCAGGCCTTATTTCATCAATAACACAAATTATGTTGGCTTCCAGAGCGTCTATTGTATCATCAGCATAAACCAATGACTTGACATAACCCCAGAGAAAATAAACCAGTGGGGTTATGTCGCAGGATTTTGGAGGCCAATTAATCGGACCATTTCACGAAATAATGTTATCGCCAAATCTTTCTTTCAATAAATCAATTGTTACGGTAGCAGCATGAGGTGTAGCACCATCTTGTTGGAACCAAAGCACCTCTGGGTCGATACCATTTAAATTTTGAAACAATTAACCATTGATCATCGATCTGTAACGAGCACCATTCACTGTAACATTAGCTCCAGCATCGTTTTTAAAAGAATATGGACCAAGGATACCGCTAGCGTGTAAAGAGCACCATACAGTGCATTTTTCAAGTTGCAATGGAACCTGCAGAACTTCTTGATGATTTTTTTCACTCCATATACGGCAAGTTTGTTTGTTTACAGAGCCGTTCAACCAGAAATGAGCTTCATCACTAAACACAATTTTACGATAAAAAGTGGATCAACTTCAAGCTGTTCTAGGGCCCAATCAGCAAACGAACGACGCTTATTAAGGTCAAGTGGCCTTAGTTCTTGAACCAGTTGGATCTTGTATGGGTGTAGACCAAGATCTTTACGCAAAATTTTCAGTGTAGTGGATGCTCAGATGTGAACGTCAACGAATAGGCAAATCTGGATCATCATTAATACTTGAGTGTGGATAGCTCAGCGGGAGAGCATCGGACTCGTGACCGGGAGGTCCGGGTTCGAATCCTGTTAGGTAGGTGTCTGCCACCATTTCACTGTTGGGTCAAAAATTAACAGTGCTGTGACCTAAAGTGGCGCAAGATCGCAGTAACAAAGCCTACACAGAACACAACTGAACTCCTAACTCGCACAAGCTGAAGCTTCTGAGGGATCTTCACAAAAGATCTAGGAGTATCAGGATAATAATAATAATAATAATTAATACTTTGACTTACAGCAGCGATATTTTCTTCTGTACGTTCTTTGTTTTGTTGTTGTTGTTGCATCGAGTAGCGAAAATGTTATCCGAAATCTATCGATAGTTCGACAAATAAGCTGCTCTGATGGACGATCATGTAAACCATAAATTTCACAAAGTGCTCTCTCTATAAGTTTGGCGAACAGAACACTGATTTTGAAAATAAACTTCAACAACTTCTAAAGGTCGTTGCGGCGTGAGTGTTTCCATGATAATTTGTCAATGCTTACTGAACAGAAATGTCAAAGCAACATGACTTCTTCCTTTTGTCAAATCACAGTTATCCCCATCGAAAGTTCTATCACTCTGAAAAAGACACCCGATACATGCATGTTTCAACTGGATGTTAAAAAATCACAAGTTCCATCACCAAAAGAAGTTCAACATATAATTCAAAAAGGCTTTTTTTGTTTTGAATTTTTAAAGAACATAAAGCACATTCCTCACAGATGAATTCGGACCCAAAATCTCTCCAGTAAGGAGTTATTTAACTAAACAAAATAATCATTAGAAAATATATGAAAATACCTGGTAGCTGTCTAATCCTGAGTCGAAAGGTATTTTCTTTCATAGTATATTTCTGTGATAACCTAATTTTCGTATAGGCAATGCTTATACAAAAATTGGTTAGTTGTTGCAGAAAAGTATTTTAATATATTTTCTAAAGATTATATTATTTATTGGAATAACTCCTTACTGAAGAGATTTTCGGTCCGAATTTATCAGTTTTTTCTCTGGACAATATGCTATATATCCTTTAATGACGGAAAATAAAAAAGGCCTTTTTTAACTGTATGTTGAACAATTTTTGGAGATGGAACTTGTGATTCTTTAACATCAATCGAAACATGCATGCATAAGGTGATGTCTAAATAATTTGGTCATTATTTTATATCTCTTTCGATTTTTTATTAGTTAATTTCCACCACAAATGATGATTATATATATATATATATATATAAAATAAAATAGAAAGGCCTTTTACTTGATAGAGGAAATATAACAAAATTTGAATATTAAAACAAATTGAAATATGTTTATCTTCTACAATTTTAATTTCAAAAAAATTTTTATTCAAAAAACTTTTAGAATTAAATTAATGTCTAAATCAAGCACCGCTTACATTTAATAGACGTATATAATCAAAACTCAATATATAATGTCAAATGGAATAAATAAACCAACAGATATACGAAAGTCATTAAAATTAATAAATAAATATTTGAAGGAGACAAAATTTTGTTTCTGGTCTTACGTTTAAGAACACCAATTGCCTTTTAAAAACATGAACACACTTAAAGGACTTCTCAAAGAATATAATTGATTTGAAATATTTAATATATTTAAATATTCGAATAAGTTAATTCAGAAATCTCTGAAAACTTGCATTATATCTTCAAAAAACAAATATAATTCTAAGCAATTCCTTCTTCAGTCCTCAATAATATTCCAAATATCAAAATAAAAAAACTAACCTATATCCAAACCCTCACACGTGCGAAAGGACTAATGCTTCGAAACAAAGATCAACTTTATAATTCAAGATTGATCTATGTTCTAATAAAATCAAAGAACAGTGTGAGTTATTTTTAAGGCTTATTTAAATTCATTGACATTCCATAATGAGATTTATTGAAGCCAAAATATAATTATATATTATATATAAAATAAAATAGGAAGGCCTTTTACTTAATAGAAGAAATAGAACAAAATTTGAATATTAAAACAAATTGAAATATGTTTATTTTCTACAATTTTAATTTCAAAAAAATTTTTTATTCAAAAAACTTTTAGAATTAAATTAATGTCTAAAACAAGCACCGCTTACATATAATAGACGTATATAATCAAAACTCAATATATAATGTTAAATGGAATAAATAAACTCGCACAATAACTCACACTGTTCTTTGATTTTGTCAGAACATAGATCAATCTTGAATTATAAAGTTGATCTGTGTTTCGAAGCATTAGTTCTTTTACACGTGTGAGGGTTTGGATATAGGTTAGTTTTTTGTATTGATATTTGGAATATTATTGAGGACTGAAGAAGGAATTGCTTAGAATGATATTTGTTTTTTGAAGATATAGTGCATGTTTTTAGAGATTTCTGAATTAATTTATTCGAATATTCAAATATATTAAATATTTCCAATAAATTATATTCTTTGAGAAGTCCTTTAACTGTGTTCATGTTTTTAAAAGGCAATTGGTGTTCTTAAAGGTAGGACCAGAAACAAAATTTTGTCTCCTTTAAATATTTATTTATTAATTTTAATGACTTTCGTATATCTATTGGTTTATTTATTCCATTTGACATTATATATTGAGTTTTGATTATATACGTCTATTAAATGTGAGCAGTGCTTGTTTTAGACATTAATTTAATTCTAAAAGTTTTTTGAAATTAAAATTGTAGAAGATAAAAATATTTCAATTTGTTTAAATATTCAAATTTTGATATATATATATATATATATATAGTTTTTAAAAATTCAATTCTGAATGTTTGCATGGGATTTATTTAGAATTAAAACTGTAGATGTTTCCTAAAATAAATTCCAGTTATTTTCTGCAATATTCAAGTACTTCTTCATAGTAAATTTTCTATATATATATATATATATATATATATATATATAGGCCATGCTTATCCAAAAATTGGTTATGCATATTATAGCTGTATTAATTTTCTGAAACCTTTACAAATTTAATCTTAAAAATCTATGACAATAATCATCTGAGACAAACTGGTTTCAATTGGATTGAAGCTCTCGAGTAAATGTGGATGTTGTGAGGAAGCGCCCACCTCTTAGTTAGGGAGACGGCGTTTCGTTTCCGAGCATGCGCATCGGAAACTCGTCAGACAGACTGATGCGCAGGCTCTGCCTGTCACGCCGGTGACCATGCGTCCGCTTGGAACGCTGACTTTCATATGCCTTGCCTTGCTCCATTTGAACCTGGCTGGTACGGTCAGTCACGATTCTTATGACTGGTCGGGTCCTCTATCGGTACGCCGGTCAAACTACGATAAAGCAAGACAGGTTTCTGGACGGGGAGCGGAGAAGTTGTTCGCTACACACTCCCCCTCCAGTGAGCGTCGATAAGGTCACGAAATAGGACGTTGGGTGCAGGCAAGGATGCAGTCCGCCGCTGGTCTGGTCACGGTGCCATCTCCAGTGGGGATCTGTGGAACTATAGGAAAGGACCATCTCGGAATACAAGAGAGGGGGCAATTAAGGCCACCTAATGAATGGGTTGGTTCGCTCTTAAAGCAAACCCTCCCAATCACGTCGGGGTCACCAATGAAGCTCTCGAATGAATTCGGATGTTGCAAGGGAGCTTCCACCTCTTAGTTAGGGAGACGACGTTTCATTTCCGAGCATGCGCATCTGAAACTCGTCAGACAGGGTTGATGCGCAGGCTCTGCCTGTTACGCCAGTGACCATGCGTCCGCTTGGAACGCTGATTTTCAAACGCACTGCCTTACTCTATTTGAACCTGGCGGGGACGGTTAGTCACGATTCTTATGACTGGTCGTGTCCTCTATCAGTACGCCGGTCAAACTACGTTAGAGGAAGGCAGGTTTCTGAACAAGGAGCGAAGAAGTTGTTCGCTACAGGATATTCAGAAATAACAAATTCCATCACCAACAAATGCTCCACATAGAATTTAAAAAGATCTTTGTTATTTCCCTTCTCCAGCAATGGAATATGAAATTTTAACCTGAAAATTATTTCATTACACCAATATTGTCTTGTTCCCATTTCCAGATTCTGGTACATCTTCCTAAATCATTAAAGAACAAAATATACTTCAGCCTGTTTACTTTGAGGTTGACATTCAGAAATACTGAATGTGTAGGACCTTGCACTGCAAATCCATATAACTTTGATGGAAATCAATGCAAGAACAATGACACGAGTGCCCCAGCATACAACAGAATATTCATAAACATGCTCTCACAACCAGAGTGAGTTGTTTATATATTTCGGTTGCACGAGCAGAGGGTAGAATTTAATTAAACAGAGGAATAATCAAAAGATTTGTTGAATTTACATGGACCATCCGTATGCAGGCAGCATCAATGGCACATTTAAACATATTCAGTACAATGTATATTGTAGGTACATCTGCATAAAGAATGCACTTCACTATTGTATTACAATCGCAAGTAAATAAACAGAGGTTTCATAATAAAGTTTCAGTTACAGGATCATTTACTCGATTCACGTTGTGTTTTATATCATAACAAAAGAGTTTTAATTATCAGAGCCAATTCATGAAATGACATGAAAGCTTATCGTTCAGTGCTGTTGCGTTAACAGCATCACTGTAGTGATAATACAGAGCATTTTCAAAGTCCAGTTTTTTGTTTGACGGTTTTTACTTGAAGGTTATCAATCTGGTATTTTGAAATGAAATATAAAAGTTTTATTTCCTGAAATAGATTGAGCAGAGGGGTTTTTCTCTGATCGTTTGACAAAATTTCAGAGAATACGAGCTGTGATAATTGAAAGAACTAATAATTTGGGTCCGTTTTTCAGATTAAAACATGCATCTATTTCGAAAGATAATTATTAATCAGTTAATCAACAAATTAATCAAAACATCCGTCACTGCTTGTTTCTTTTCCCCCCCTCTCAAGCAATTTCCAAATCCTGTCTCGCAAAAGCTTCTTTCCTTTTGAAGCTATCCAATTTTGAAGCCAATTTTCGATTTCTTCGAAACAAGTGAAGCTGTGACCTGCCAAATCGTATTCTATCCGTCAAATCAGTCAGCAGAAGCAATATCCAGAGAATATGGTGGTAAGGTATCCCGTTTGATCGATTCTGAATATTTTTTGATAATTCTTCAAATGTGAAGCTGAGCGTTGTCATACAGAGAGAGTAACTTTATCATGCCTGTCCTTATATTCCGGCCGTTTTTCTTGTAATGCACGGTTCAAACGAACTAATTGCAGTCTGTACCGATTGCCCTCTTGGTCCTACCAGATAGAACAATACCATAAAATAAAATTAGAAAAGGCTTTTTCTTGATAGAATGGATATAACAAAAAAACAGATTTAATTTGTCTTCTACAATTTTAATTTCGATAAAATTTTTTATTCAGAAAACTTTTAGAAGACTGACAGATTAAATCTGTTTTGATATTCAAATTTTGTTATATCCCTTCTATTAAGTAAGGGGGTTTCCTATTTTATTTTATACATAATATATAATTATATTTCGGCTTGAATAAAAATCTAATTATTGAATATCAATGGTTTAAAGAAAACCATTTAATACCTTACAGCTTTCTGTGATTTTTGTGAGAAACATAGAATATCTTGACTTCAAAGTAAGTTGTTCAAGCAATGATCCAGGGACCACTATTGGGTAAGTTACATATATGGTTGGTTGATTTTGATTTTTTAAATGTGATTTAGTACCGATGAAGATATTATCGGAACTCTAATTGTTTTTAGAAGATAAAATGCCTTTTTGTGCAGAAATTTCTGAATTAACTTTTTAATTTAATATTTAATTTAAATATTTGAATTTATTGAATATTAAGATAATATATATGAGACAGCTATTTATTTCCACAAAAATGTTTGTACTACAATTACAATTGTTTCACCACGATGTGGCTTCTTCAGGTATTACATTGAGTTTTCACCAAGTAAAGTAAATATATATTGAATATTACAAATAAATTATATTTTTTGAGAAGTCCTCAAATTATGTTATATATTTTTGAAAGGGAATTGGTATTCATAATGGTAAGATCAGAAACAAAATTTTGTCTCCTTCAAATATCTATTTAATAATTTTAATTGAAAATTTATATTTGTTAGTTTATTTATTCCATTTAATATTGTATATTGGGTTTTGATTTTTTACGTCTATTAAATATAAGCTGTGCTTATTAGACATTAATTTATTTCCAAAAATTTTTTTAATAATTTTTTTTTTTTAAATTAAAATTGTAGAAGACTGACATATTAGATCTGTTTCGATATTCAAATTTTGTTATATCCCTTCTATCAAGTGAAAAGCCCTTTCCTATTTTATTTCATACATAATATATAAGTATATTTAGGCTTGAATAAAAATCTCCTTATGGAATATCAATGATTTAAAGAAAACCTTATACCTCACAGCTTTCTGTGATTTTTGTGACGAATATAGGATATCTTGATTTTAAAGTTAGTTGTTCAAGCAATGATCCAACGAACACTTTTAGGTAAGTAATATTTATTGTTGGTTGATTTTGATTTTTTAAATATGATTTAGGACCGATGAAGAGATTATCGGAATTCTAATTGTTTTTTGAAGATATAATCCATGTTTTGAGAGATTTTTGAATTAACTTATTTAAATATATTGAATATTTCAAATAAATTATATTTTTTGAGAAGTCCTTAAATTATGTTTTATATTTTTGAAAAGGAATTGGTGTTCATAATAGTAAGATCAAAAACAAAATTTTGTCTCCTTCAAATATTTATTTATTAATATTAATTGACAATTTATATTTGTTGGTTTATTAATTCCATTTGATATTGTATACTAAGTTTTGATTTTATACGTCTATTAAATGTAAGCCGTGCTTAGAAGACATTAATTCAATTGTAAAAGTTTTTTGAATAAAATATTTTTTTGAAATTAAAATTGTAGAAGACTGACAGATCAAATCTGTTTTGATATTCAAATTTTTTTACACACCATAACTTTCGAACCGTAAATGTTCAGCTTTGCTGTTGATGATGACCAAGCGTATTATTTTTTCTTGGGGTTGTCATAGACTTTTTGCACAAGTCGCTATCCGGTGTGAAAAAGCCTTTTTTGCCTTTGAAGTAGATAACCACAAAAAGATAATCACCTTTCCAAATATCTTGGTCTCAGTTAATAAGAAACCCAATTGCCTGGTTTTTGAACCAGGCTCATAGATTTCAAAGGCACAGGCACTACTTGTTGGGTTATTCTCAACGTAAGTGCAAACTCGTCTTGCGCTAGACTCTGATCATCAAGTAATGTCTGTAATTCATAATCTTCGAACTTTTTTGGTTGTTTCGAGTGAGGTCTATTTTCAATAATTTTACCTGTTATTTAGTAAAGAAGTGAATTATTGCTCTTCATATTTAAAAGAATTAATTGAACTTTTTCACAAACAAGCCTTGCTATATCAATTCTCAAAACATGATGATTATGCAGCTTAAGTTTAAAATTAGGTTCGATAATATACAATTAAATCCTATGTCAGAAAAAATACTTTCCGAACAACCTTATATATTGGGTGTTTTTTTAGAGTGATAGAACTTTCGATAGGGATAACTGTGATTTGACAGAAGGTAGAAGCCATGTCGTTTTGACATTTCTGTTCAGTAAGCATTGACAAAGTATCATGGAGGGGCTCAAGCTGCAACAACGTTTAGAAATTAATGAAATTTATTTCCAAAATCAGTGTTCTATTCGCCAAACTTACAGAGCACTTTGTGAAATTTATGGTTTACATAATCGTCCATCATAGCAGCTTATTCGTCGAACTGTCCGAGATTTCGGACAACATTTTCTCTACTCGATGCAACAACAACAACAAGACAAAGAACTGTACGTACAGAAGAAAATATCATTGCTGTAAGTCATAGTGTTAATGATGATCCAGATTTGTCTATTCGTCGACGATCACAATGAGTTGGACACTGTGCATCCACCACATGGAAAATTTTGCGTAAAGATCTTGGTCTACACCTATACAAGATCCAACTGGTTCAAGAACTAGAGCCACTTGACCATAATAAGCGTCGTTTGTTTGCTAATTGGGCCCCAGAGCAGCTTGAAACTGATCCACTTTTTTATCGTAAAATTGTGTTTAGTGATGAAGCTCATTTCTAATTGAACGGCTATGTAAACAAGCAAAATTGCCGTATATGGAGTGAAAACAATCCTCTAGAAATTCTGCAGGTTTCATTGCATCCTGAAAAATGCACTGTATGGTGTGCTTTACACGCTGGAGGCATCATCGGTCCATATTTTTTTAAAAACGATACTGGAGCTAATGTTACAGTGAATGGTGCTCGTTACAGATTCATTATGAATGATTATTTGTTTCAAAATTTGAATGGTATCCACTCAGAAGTGTTTTGATTCCAACAAGATGGTGCTACACCTAATGCTGCTACCGTAACAATTGATTTATTGAAAGAAAGATTTTGCGATAACATTATTTCGAGAAATGGCCCAATTAATTGGCCTCCAAGATCATGCGACATAACTTCACCGGATTATTTTCTTTGGGGTTATGTCAAGTCATTGGTTTATGCTGATAAACCAGAAACAATAGAGGCTTTGGAAGCCAACATAGCTCGTGTTATTGATGAAATAAGCCCTGATTTAATCGAAAAAGTGGTCCAAATTTGGTCTGGTCAATGCGGTTCCTCAGAGCTAGTCGTGGTGGACATAGGTCGAAAATTATTTCAAAAAATAAATTTCATAAAATTAAAAATCTTTCACATAAAAAAATTGGCTGCAATCTTAATTTAAATGTGTTTTTTTTCAAATTTAAAGTTCGATCACTCTAAAAAAACACCCGATACTTCTCGTTTTCTGATGAAGTTCCCCATTAGTATGTCAGTAGCAATACAATATAGTGAAAATGGAAACATGTTTTTCATTTAAAATGTCAGTTATTTGGATGGGAAAATAACAAACTTCCCTATAAAACTGCATCGTTTTTCAGTATTTCCCAAGTAGTTAAGATGTTACCATTTCTTTCTCCGCCATGAAATAAAACTTTTCGCGTGTCTCAACTCCAACGTTTTATTCTTGAAACACAGTTGCAGGATATCGCTTACACTTTCAGATCCAAGAGAATAACGTACGTTAAGGAATCGTGACCGCTCAAGAAACGGACATGCCGTGCCATTCGATCAGCCTTTTGGCGAAGTTAAAACTAGGTTCGTGATCCCCATGAGCTGACGATATTTCATCTTGTGCCGTTTGGTCAGTCGACTCGGCTGCATCATAGTTTCACTTAAAAGAATTGATATTTCGGTAGATTCCCATTTTCCATTCTCTCTCAAATTGGTTCGCAGCTTATTTATGAGATGTGAAGCGGAGAAGAATGGGGTGTCCGGTTGAGGGATTCTTTTGAATGGAGTCGACGGAATATGCAAGTCTGTCGAATTCGTACTTCCAATTACGTGAATTCGAATTGCAAGCTTTCCTGTTTTTGTGGCCATTAAAATAGATTTTTTTGTGTTCTTCCGTTAGCTTCCACAAAGCTTTGTTTTCATAGAAGAATTTCATACGGAATATCTGTTCATATGGTCCACAGTATTCAGGAGTCTATGCAGAAAATTTTTTGAAAAAAAGTTCGTACAACTTGTTCAAATAATTGTACAACTTTTGTATTGGAGTTTCGTGCTAGTTCTAATATAGAATTGAAAATTAATATCAGAAGGCTGAAAAATTTTCATTCAAAAACCTTTTATAATTAAGCTAAAGAAATGTCTTAAAAAACACAGTTTCAATTTAGTAGACATGAAGAATTAACATCGATTACACAGTACCAAAAAAGAAGAAATAAACGAATTCCAAGAAACATAAATTATGAGTTGAAAATACTAAATAAACACTTGAAGGATACAACATTTGGTGTCGTATCTTGTATTATGAAAAGTAAACCCATTTCCAAAAATGCCAAAAATATCCTCAAGAACTTCTTCGAAAATAACTTACTTTAAATAATTTCCTTGAAAACAATTCCTAAAACATGCAGCACATCTCCAAAATGCAATTTTATTTAGAGTGATAAAACTTCAAATTGAAATAAAACTCATTTAAATTGAGATTGAAGCAAAATTTTTTTTATTTGAAAAATAGTTTGATGTCATTTATGTTTTGAAAATAATTTCCGGCATATGTCCACCACGACTAGCTTCGAGGAACCACATTCAACCAGACCAATTTTGGACCACTTTTTCGAGTAATTCAGGCATTATTTCATCAATAACACGACTTATGTTGGCTTCCAGCGTCTATTGTTTCTGGTTTATCAGCATAAACCAATGACTTGACATAACCCCAAAGAAAATAATCCAGTGGAGTTATGCCGCATGATCTTAGAGGCTAATTAGTTGGACCATTTCTCGATTTCTTTCTTTCAATAAATCAATTGCAACGATAGCAGAATGAGGTGTAGCACCATCTTGTTGGAACCAAAACACTTTTGGGTCGATACCATACAAATTTTGAAACAAATGATCATTGATCATCGATCTGTAACGAGCACGATTCACTGTAACATTAGCTCCAGCATAGTTTTTAATGAAATATGGACCGATGATGCCTCCAGCGTGTAAAGCACACCATACAGTGCATTTCTCAGGATGCAGTGAAACCTGCAGAACTTCTTGAGGATTATTTTCACTCCATATATGGCAATTCTGCTTGTTTACATAGCCGTTCAACTAGAAATGAGCTTCATCACTAAACAGAATTTTACGATAAAAATGTGGATATACTTCAAGCTGTTCTAGGGCCCAATCAGCAAATAAACGACGCATATTTTGGTCAAGTGGCTTTGGTTCTTGAACTAGTTGAATCTTGTATGGGTGTAGACTGAGATTTTTACGCAAAATTTTTCATGTGGTGAATGCACAGAGTCCAACTTGTTGTGAACATCGACGAATGGACAAATCAGGATCATCATTAACACAGTGACTTACAGCAGCGATATTTTCTTCTGTACGTACAGTTCTTTGTCTTGTTGTTGTCGTATCGAGTAGAGAAATTGTTGTCAGAAATCTATCGATAGTTCGACGAATAAGCTGCTCTGATGGACGATTATGTAAACCATAAATTTCACGAAGTGATCTATAAGTTTGGCGAATAGAACACTGATTTTTAAAATAAATTTCAACAATTTGTAAACGTTGTTGCGGCGTTAGTCTTTCCATGATGATTTGTCAATGCTTACTGAACAGAAATGTCACAACAACATGGCTTCTACCTTCTGTCAAATTACAATTATCCCTATCGAAAGTTCTATCCCTCTAAAAAAACAACCGATACAAAGGATAACATAATATAATAATATTCTTTGTTAATTATTTTCATTTTAAAGTAAATTTTAATATGTTTTGAATCTTTGGTAAGGTATTTGGTTTTCATAATACAAGATACAAAACAAAATTTTGTATCCCTTAAGTGTTTACTTAGTATTATCAATTAATAATTTATATTTCTTGGAAATCTTTCATTTCTTTTGATACTGTGTAATGTATTAATTCTATATGTCTACTTAATTGTAACTGTGTTATCTACGACATTTATTTAATTCAATTCTAAAAGGTTTTTACTATAAATCCTTCTATCAAGTAAAATCCCTTCATGTGTGTTTCGTTCAAATTAAGTCTACAATGGATTTCTATCAAGTAAAGGCCAACACGATACGAAGTATGTCCGAAATAAAGCTTTTTGTCGAGGTTAAAACCCTATTTATGTTTGATTGATTCGGTCGTTACTCATTTTGATTAAAAATTATATAGGAGACAGCATTTAGGTTCCACAAAAATGTTTGTACTATAACAATTGTTTCACCACGATGTGGTATCTACATTCTACTAGCTGATAGTGTTCAGTGTAACCGAGTTCAAATACATTGTTAGGTACGTGATATAATGGAAGAGCAAGTCATAAAAACTTAAGATGTTTATTGGAGTTTGCCGCACAAAAATGCCATTAAGGAAAGATATTCAGTAACGGAGACTTGTCAACATCTATTGATTCGTTCAAAAGGATTTTACGAGCATTGTACCTGTTGATTTCAAGAAATTCTTAAAGTGCTAATTCAGAACTTTTGCTTTTAACGTGGATAATTTTATAGTTTTATTGTTGAAATTATGCCTGAATTCCTTGAGATGATTAGAATATGTTGAATGTACGGAATCAGATATATAACTCCTTTGGTGTTCTTGGATTATTTTCTTGAATGATCTACCTGTGTGGCCAATATATACTAAAGGTTAATCGTTGCAAGTCAACCTGCAGACTCCACATTTATTTTCTTTATTTGTTCAATCCTTATTGTTTTTTATGTAAGGTTTTCAATGGTTTTAAAAGCTGCGTTGTAATTGAAAATGTTTAGCATTATTCTCAGATAATCCATTAACACAAGATAACGAAAAATATCTATGTGTATTGTCCTCTTTTATGATTGGGTACACGAGATTAAATGCCATTCTCTTCTGTTTATTGCATACGATTTTGTCAATAAGAAAGGGGTTGTAACCCTTGTTTGACCCTATTTGTTATATAATATTTAATTCTTTCAAAAAGTTATCTGAATGCAAAGGGTCATTCAAAAGTCTATGAATGAAAAGTCTATTATATGCTGACATCTTTTGGTTGGTGGGGTGATTTGAAGTTTTATGTATTGTAATATCTATATGTGTGAATTAATGAAAAATACTGAAATCATGTGAATTATCTAGTCTTGTTATTGTTAGGTCAGAAATTAATACTTTGATTCTTTTCTTCTTCGTTTGTGAATTTGACTTTTAATATGCTTCGTAAAGATATGTAGTTGTCGGTCGGTTCCTTTGAAACAACAAAAAATGTCATCTACATATCTACACCAATAAAGAATATATTTGCTTATCGGATTTAGGTGTATTTCTGATTCTAGATCATCCATAAAAATACCCTTATTATTGAATGAATATTCCAATAGACTAATTAAAAATTAATTACATAGATTTGAAACCACTCTTCACTAATTAAGCTTTTATTAAGATTATTATCAGCATCAATTATCACTGCTTATAATAGTACGTCTTATAAATTAGATGATAACTTAGATATTCTTTGGTTCAGTGCTATCTATCAGGCCTTTGAGATTTAAACCATGCAGTACCTGGTTTTATCACCAAATTTTAGTAATTTATACAGACAAATTATTCAATCGAATTTTCAATTCGATATACTTCAAATTATAAGCTGTAAAAATGTCCTGCTATTGTATTTCAAAAATTCAATTTTTGAGAAAATTATGCCCCTCTCTAGAATTTAATACCGCACTGCATGGAACTCGGTGAAATCTTTACAATAAAGAAGCATGCATTAATAACGAGGTAACTTCAAAAGCTGCAACTGGGAGAATTCCGAAAAACGATGTGCTACCACAGGAAACCATATGAATGGCATCTGAAGTTCTATTCATCTTTCTTCAACAACTATGCGCCTGTTTTGACTCGAATTCTTAACAGGTTCAAGTGAACACACCAGGAAGTTAGCCATCTTACTAATTTCTAAATTGAAACTTGCTCGTTGAATGTTCGTTTTTAATTTTCACGGCCGACTTCCGGGGTTTTTCTGACAAGGTATATCAAATTCCCGTACTTCCGCGGCAGTGCTAATGAATTTATGATTTGTTATTCACCAGGTGTTTGTATGCTGGAAAAGCCCGGTGATGAAAAACCCCAAAAAGGAGATCCCAAGGGACACTCAAATGGGGTGAGCGGCGTGTTAGCTCGGTTGGTTGTAATTTTGACGTCCTGTAATAATAAGGATGTGAGAACGTTGCTTCCGTCACATGAGCCGACCCGAATTAGATTTTCGAAACACGAATTTTTCCCGGAAGTTTTGGGGTATAGATGCATGAGGCAGATATTTCGAGTTTTCTCTAATAAGATCGTGAAGTAATATTGTTTTAAGGACTAGCAGTTAAGAACTCAGGTTGATTTATGATTAACGATGGTTATGTTATATTCCGTAGTTTGAAAAAATCTGTATTGTACTGTTCCACCCTTGAAGGTTCTTCTGAAAAACCCATACCTTTCTATGGTGATCGTCTAGCTGCGAGAGAATAGTGACAATACGTTGTGTGTAGACAACCCAAGTAACACTTAGATGAGAACTAAGAAACAGTGACGGAAAGTTCAGAATGCAAGATCAAGTAAAAATACAATCTTTGGTTGTGAAAGGCAGGATCACGCACGTGATTCGATGTATGGAAGCGAGGTGGTGCTTAAGGGAAAAAAGAGTCAGAAATAAAAACCTAGAAGACCTTTCTTCAGCTACCACACATTCTTCAATCCTGTCCTTTCTATAGTTTCATTTACTCATAAAATTAAGTTTCCAGATATCGAAAACCTTTCTAATATCCTAAAACATAATTAGTGTACAAAGGTAAATACACAGACAACTTGACAAAAGGAACATGCAATAAAGATCTTCCAGATATTTTTAAACAATGACTCTTTTATCAGGAATAGCCCATTCATACATCTACTGTCTAATTAGATTATTATTATCTGACACGCACAATTTGGTTTTTGAGGAATGTCTTATTGAGACATTCTGAAGACATAGTTAGTTATTTAGTTATATATGGCGAGCGGGCGTCTGTCCACCTTACCACTGCCCCTAATTTATATCTACCCAACGAGATACAGTTTTTGAATAAAACCTCGAACCTCGAATCTGATGCGACTCACTGCTGGGCACTCTGAGACGATGTACATGGCTGTTTCAGTGTCCTCAAGATACAGCCTGCATTCGTCCTCTTCAACCAGACCGATTTTGTGGAAATGCGTTTTCAGCCTGCAGTGATCTGTCATAATTACGACAAGTAATCTGAGTTTGGTTTTGTCCAGACCTAGCGCTAGGTCTACCATCTTTTCTAAGGAAGGCCTTGGAATGTTTCAGACCTGGATGGCTCAGCCAGAAAGACTCTAGTTTAAAGTTCATTCTGCCTGTTATTGTCCGCTTAGCCACGTCATCTTGTTATGTCCTTGATATTAAATTGTCAAATGATCAAATCTCAAATACAATCTTTTACTGCCTGAATTATATCAATGCAATAAGCTGATGGTCTACTTATAAACGATCTGTTAGGATCCTTCCTCTTCACTGAAGGGGGTCCAAAGCTGTATCTTGAAATTCTAAATCACTCTTCTGTTCAACTCACGTCATAAAATGAGTACTAGTTTCCAATTTCTAAATTAAGTCAATAATCAGATAGTTGTTAAATATATGTACTAGTTTAAAATAAAAAATCTACAGATCTTCAATGGAAATATTACGAATTATGTTTTACTGTTGAATCAAATAGTAGATCCGAAGATAACTTATATGATACGAAATTGTGACTTCAAATAAAGGAATAAAAGAAAATGGCCTCCTCGTTAAACCGCAAAATATCGACTTTATTGACCCAATATCCAAAAACCAGAATCTAAGGCATCAATAGTTCGTCCAGGTATCGGGTGTTTTTTTTTTGAGTGGTAGAACTTTGAAGGTAGAAGCCATGTTATTTTGACATTTCTGTTCAGCATTGACAAATTATCATGGAAAGACTCACGCCGCAACAGCGTTTACAAATTGTTGAAATATATTTTCAAAATCAGTGTTCAAACTTATAGAGCACTTCATGGAATTTATGGTTTACATAATCGTCCATCAGAGCAGCTTATTCGTCGAACTATCGATAGATTTCGGTCAACATTTTCTCTACTCGATGCAACAACAACAACAACAAGTTGGTCTATACCCATACAAGACCCAACTGGTTCAAGAACTAAAGCCACTGGACCATAATAAGCGTCGTTTGTTTGCTGATTGGACCCTAAAACTGCTTGAAGTTGATTCACATTTTTATCGTAAAATTGTGTTTAGTGATGAAGCTCGTTGCTGGTTGAACGGCTATGTAAACAAGCAAAATTGCCGTATATGGAGTCAAAACAATCCCCAAGAAGTTCTGCAGCTTCCATTGCATCCTGGAAAATGCACTGTATGGTGTGCTTTATATGCTGGAGGCATCATCGGTCCATATTCCTTTAAAAACGATACTGAAGCTAATGTTACAGTGAATGGTATTCGTTACAGATCGAGGATCAATGATTATTTGTTTCGAAATTTGAATGGTATCAACCCAGAAGTGTTTTGGTTCCAATAAGATGGTGCTACACCTCATGCTGCTACCATAACAATTGATTTACTGAAAGAAAGATTGAGCGATAGCATTATTGCGAGAAATGTTCCAATTAATCGACCTCCAAAATCATGCGACATAACTCCACTGGATTATTTTCTTTGGGGTTATACCAAAGTCATTGTTTTATGCTGATAAACCAGAAACCATAGACGCTTTGGAAGACTCGTGTTACTGATGAAATAAGGTCTGAATTACTCGAAAAAGTGGTCCAAAATTGGTCTGGTCGAATGCGGTTCCTCAGAGCTAGTCGTGGTGGACATATGCCGGAAATTATACTTAAAACAAAAATATCATTAAATTATCTTTCAAATAAAAAAAAATTGGCTTCAATCTTAATTTAAAGGCGTTTTATTTAAATTTAAAGTTCTATCACTATCACGATATAAACAACCATCCTAATAATCCAAAATTAATTGATACTATATTCCTCGAAAGAGAGTCCGGCAATCCAAATATTGATTCGCTCAATTCCACCAAGTTTTCAATATACTGAATTGTTTCAGCCGTTACTATTTGGTAGTTGATCATAATTAAAACAAATTGTAGAAAATACTATGTTTTACTACCAATAAAAATATATATTACACATTTTCTTGTGACTCGAGTTTCGGGAAATGTACTATCCCATCATCAGAGAACTGAAGACCTAACAGTGGTACAGAGGTATTTATACAAAAGTGATAAATATTTTGAATATTTCGATAGATTCTAGGTAACACCTAATAGTGGTACAGATGTTTACAAGCGTAACGTGAAAAAAAACCGGGTTAAAAAGAGGGGCTTCTGACAGATATCGGAATGTCGGCAATCGACAAAGAAGTACAGTCATTTATTATTTTTACATTATTTTGTTGTATATCTCAAATATTTGGATTTATATAGCTCCGTACAGTCATTCATAATTTTTATACATTATTTTTATTGTGAATAAATTTGAAAATTTCAATAATCAAGTTTCTTTTCTTTTGAATCTGCATATAAAATTTTCTTAAGATTTTCTTTTGTGGAACAGAATTCCTGTTTCCTAAAGAATGAGTGGCAAAAGTTAAATTCTTGTTTACTTTTCATTATATTCATTTTGTGTTCGTTGAAAACGGTTTTAAACAGATACTTTTTAAATATCTCAAATATTTTCGATTTACATAGCTCCGTAAGTCATTCATTATTTTTACATTATTGTTATTGTGAACTAATTTGAAAATTCCAACAGATTCTAGATAATCGAGTTTCTTTCCTTTTGATTCTACATGTAAAATTTTAAGATTATCTATTGTGGGAAAGGAATGACCGTTTTCTAGACAATGAGTGGCAAAAGTAGAATTTTGTTTATTTTTTATGAAACTCATTTTATGTTGGAACATAAAATGAGTGACTGTACGGATCTGTGTTAATCGAAAATATTTGAGATATTTGAAAGGTAAGATCTGTTTAAAACCTTTTTCAACGGACCAAAAATGAATTTAATGAAAAGTAAACAAAAATTCAACTTTTGCCACTCATTCTTTAGAAAACAGTAATTCCTTTCGACAAAAGAAAATCTTAAGAAAATTTTACATGCACATTCAAAAGAAACTTGATTATTGAAATTTTCAAATTCGTTCACAATAAAAATAATGTGAAAAATAATGAATGACTGTACGGAGCCATGTAAATCCAAATATTTGAGATATACAACAAAATAATGTAAAAATAATGAATGACTGTACGGAGCTATGTAATCCCAAAAAATTATTTGAGATATTTAAATGGGTACCATCTGTTTAACAACCTTCTTTGTCGATTGCCGACATTCCGATATCTGTTAGAAGGCCCCTCTTTTTTAACCCGGTTTTTTATCACGTTCCGTTTGTAAACCTCTGTACCACTATTAGGTGTTACCTAGAATCTATCGAATTATTCAAAATATTTATCACTTTTGTTTAAATACCTCTGAACCACTGTTAGGTCTTCAGTTGTCTGATGATGGGATAGTTCATTTCCCGAAACTCGAGTCACAAGAAAATGTGTAATATATATTTTTATTGGTAGTAAAACATAGTAATTTCTACAATTTGTTTTAAGTTATCAATAAATCAGATTCGAATAAAATGTTCAACATAGTCGTCGATATCGTCGATAAGAAATATATAATTACGCAGTAACTCAACTCAAGCTAGCGTTCCTGGCGTTGAAGTACGGAACTGTATAGACTGGGGGTACTCATTAAAATTGATAGTTAATGTACTAAAGATGGACCTGTAAGTCAATATTTTATAATGGCCAGATTTCAACGGCAAAATTGAAGTGTAAAAAACGTTGTCAACTTACAGCTTTCATCTGAGTGGTACGCTTGGGGTAGTTAGGCATTATGTCTTTGTTGTTGATTCGAAAATTCCGAATTTTTATGCTGTTATGATGAACTGATGCAATAATATTTGAAGACCATCGTCGCTCTCCGCTATTGATATTGCCTAATCGGGTTAGCACAGTATTTGCCAGTTCGCTCATAATGATGTTAGAGAACAGAGGACTACATGCCCTACATGCTATTGCACTAGTCGACAAGATTTTTGTAACACAAAGTAGATCTTTATTTTTTGATGGAAATACCCTTCCAATAATACGAAAAATATTCCTGAAGCCATAATACGTACTACTTTCCAATAGGTCAATAAAACCAATTTATTAATAAGGAGTATGAGCTATGGTATTTGTAAATTTGCAATGAGTTTATTGCTAATGGAATTTTTGTGTGATCGAAATTGCCTAAGATTTGGAGCTGGTTAGAAATATTGCCAGTATATCAAAATAGCCTGCATATTTCGGAATGAACGTAGGATTTGAATCCCTAAGATATACTCAATATAAGTAGTCTGTGTGTGGTGTTGGAATTATTATTAGATATAACTAATAATATAGAGTAAGTGGACTGTACTAAATGATTGTATTAAAATATTTGAACCTGGTTTCAGGGATTGAAAGAATACTACAAGTATAAAAAATATATTGAAGTATAAAAAATATTGAAGTATAAAATATGTGTCATAAAATGATAAAGTATACAAAATTAACTTACTGTACTTCTTCTGTGTGTGCTATGTCCCATAGTTTCTGGGAGACTGTGTGTGTTGGAATACTCAATTCTGAATTGTGAATAGTGAATTGTGAATGTGTAGTGTTGAATGAATAGTTGACTTGGCACATCAAGAATTACATGAAATTTCGTCTATGGTTTCTGTGGTCATTCCTCTTTCATAGAGAAATTAAGTTAAATTGGAATCAACTACAGTAGAAAGATTATGCTTCATACAAAAATATTGAAATACTATAGAATGTACATGCGCAAACACTTTGCGCATGAGATTAAATGTTGTGGCGACAGTTTGTGCCTTAACAGTATTAATGATTTTTGGTACAGATCAGCCGAATTGATTTATTTTAATAAGACCAATTTACATTAGCAAGTAGTCAATTTTATGAGGGGACGGTTAAAATGATTGAATTTTATAACAGAACTAACGATTCACGTAACGATGCCAGCGAAAAGGCCAGCAAAGCCCAGAAGAACATCTCGAAGACCGACAAAAAGAAGAACGCAAAGATGAAGGAAAATTACGCCATCTTCATATACAAGATGCTGAAACAAGTCCATCCCAACACCGGTATATCGAGCAAAGCCTTGGGCATCATGAACAACTTCGTGAACGACATCTTCGAACGCATTGCCGCAGAAGCCAGTAGACTAGCACACTACAAAAAACGTTGGAGGGTCACGAGCGTGGAAATTCAAGCGGCCAAACACGCCGTCAGCGAAGGGACAAAAGCCGTTAACAAATACACCAGCTCTAAATAAAGGGTGGGTTTATCTTCAGCTTCGACCGTCATAAAGATGATATTATAATTGCTGTTTTCTTTGTCTATGAGACAGTAGTGCAGTGAATCAACATTATATATCTGTAACAAAAATTTGGACAGAAATAACTGAATTTCAACCGGGATCGCAGTTAAGTAAAGACCTCTTGTAGACCTCAAAAATATCCTTATATAATTCATATTAAACTCGGGCTGATGAAAAACTTTGATGAATAGAGATGGTGATGGATTAAAGTACTTAAAACAAGTCTTTCACAAGTAGAGTGATGCCAAATTAAAGAGCGGCATTTTTATTGGACCACGAATTAAAAGGTTGCTGGGCTACGTTAATTTTACAGAGAAGCTTACCAGGCAGTAACTCAGACCATGGGAATTATTTGTTAGTGTAGTAAGAAGATTTTTGTGTAACAATATGGATGCAAACTATCAACAGTTAGTAAATAAACTATTAGATGCCTACAAATCACTTGGTGCTCGAATGTCATTAAAAATTCATTTCCTCCATTCCCATCTGTCATTTTTTCCTGAAAATATCGAAGCTGTCAGTGACGAGCAGGGTGAAAGATTCCATCAAGATATTAGGACAATGGAAATTCGCTATCAAGGACGATGAGATCCAGCCATGATGGTTTTTGAACAGAGAAGATATGACCCCTCATAAAAAAAATAGAATTTAATTAGTATTTTAAGTCAATATTTTACATCTTTGTATTTTTTTGAAATGTAAGGTACGTTCAGTAAGAGTAAAATTAAATGAAGTCGATATAAACGATTAAAAAATTCTAAAATATTTTTTTTCAATATACATCAGATATTGTACCATTAAATTTGGTTTTATAAATTAAAAAAGAAAACCTCATGTGTTACAACTTTTTTTTTCATTTTCGTTATGTTGTTCAGCTTTATGTTACAATCAAAAAATTTTTTGTGCACACTTTATTTCTACTTGTTTTATATCTTCAAATCTCGATATTTTTATACATTATAGCCTTTTAATTGTATATATGCAGACTTTAACACATTTTTACGACTATACTCATTATTTGTCTGTGTTTTCTTCATGGGAAACAAGTGCCTGCACTTATCCCCATATTACTTTATTCTGTCCGAACATGTAGCCATTCAGTTGTTATGATTTATTCTGAATAAATTCACTACTATTATTACAATACAGCTTCTATAAGCACCAAGAGAACATTTTAAACTAAACTGCGCTTGTTGTCATCATATCAGCTCTTGTAGCATTCGATTACCTCAACTTAAACGAGAAAAATTCCATCTATATTATGGGTTCACATTATCCTGCATAATCCATTAACATACCGTAGTGCTGTTTTGCGCCATAACTTAATTCCCACAAATCTGCATTTGATAACTTAATCTCTTGTCATATTCCTGCTATGAATTATGCACGGGAATCAATTGAATTTATGATGAATTGATTTAATGCTCGCAAATTGCCTTGGTTCCGGAATTTCATAATGCACATATTGAAAGCAGGCTATTAATTAATATCAGGAATACGTCGTACGTTTTGGTATCCTCAGGTTGAGTGGATCAAGTTGACTATTATTCGGTAGTGATATCTGAAGCGTGTCTTCTTCAGAGAAATTAAAAACAAAAAAATATTTCATTATCCATAAAATTCCCTTTTTTATTATTATTTATAGATTTTTTCAATCGGAAACTCTATCCTGAACCACCTGATTGATGCCCGTGATTTTTTTAAGTTGAATTTATCCTAATGTAAATAATATTATATAAGATACTGAAATGTTTCGGCCGTTACTATTTGGTAGTTGATCATAATTAAAACAAATTGTAGAAATTACTATGTTTTACTACCAAAAAATATACATTTTCTTCTAACTCGAGTTTCGGGAAATGAACTTTCCCATCATCATACAACTGAAGACCTAACAGTGGTACAGTGGTATTCAAACAAAAGTGATAAATATTTTGAATATTTCACCAGATTCTCGGTAACACCTAATAATGGTACAGAGGTTTACAATCGGAACGTGATAAAAAACCGGGTTAAAAAAGAAGGGCCTTCTAACAGATATCGGAATGTCGGCAATCGACAAAGGCGGTTGTTAAACAGATGGTACCCATTTAAATATCTCAAATAATTTTTGGTGTTACATAGCTCCGTACAGTCATTCATTATTTTTACATTATTTTATTGTATATCTCATATATTTGGATGTACAAAGCACCATATAGTCATTCATTATATTTTACATTATTTTTATTGTGAACGAATTTGAAAATTTCAATAATCAAGTTTCTTTTCTTTTGAATCTACACGTAAAATTCTCTTAAGATTTCCTTTTGTCGAAAAGAATTACTGTTTTCTAAAGAATGAGTGGCAAAAGTTGAATTTTTGTTTACTTTTCATTAAATTCATTTTATGTTCGTTGAAAAAGGTTTTAAACAGATGTTACTTTTTTAAAATCTCAAATATTTTCGATTTACGATTTACGATGAATGACTGTACGGAGCTATATAAATCGAAAATATTTGAGATATTTAAAAAGTAACATCTGTTTAAAACCCTTTTCAACGAACATAAAATGAATTTAATGAAAAGTAAACAAAAATTCAACTTTTGCCACTCATTCTTTAGAAAACAGTAATTCCTTTCGACAAAAGAAAATCTTAAGAAAATTTTACATGTAGATTCAAAAGAAAAGAAACTTAATTATTGAAATTTTCAAATTCGTTCACAATAAAAATATTGTAAAAAATAATGAATTACTGTATGGAGCTTTGTAAATCCAAATATTTGAGATATACAACAAAATAATGTAAAAATAATGAATGACTGTACGGAGCTATGTAACCCCAAAAATTATTTGAGATATTTAAATGGGTAACATCTGTTTAACAACCTTCTTTGTCGATTGCCGACATTCCGATATCTGTTAGAAGGCCCCTTTTTTTTAACCCGGTTTTTTATCACGTTCCGCTTGTAAACCTCTGTACCACTATTAGGTGTTACCTAGAATCTATTGAAATATTCAAAATATTTATCACTTTTGTTTAAATATCACTTTACCACTGTTAGGTCTTCAATTGTCTGATGATGGGATAGTATATTTCCCGAAACTCGAGTCACAAGAAAATGTGTAATATATATTTTTATTGGTAGTAAAACATAGTAATTTCTACAATATTTAATATGAGGTTATTCGGATTTTCACAAATTTTATTATTATTACACAAAGATCGTTTCGCTAATACCGTAGCACCGTCAGATAGGATTTTGAATAACTAAATTTTTTTCCGAAATCTATATTAGAGTGTTTGAAATTGTGTTGGGGGCTAAAACCCCAAGGCAAGGGGATCTCTTGAAATTCCAATTCATCTGAAAATATTCAACAGTGGACAGTTATTTGGGGTCTTATTATTCGTTGAGTACTAGTCGGATTTTGTTGTATTTTCGATCTCTAGTGGCTCTAATAGGTTTAAGTCATAACTTTCACTTTTTATATGTAAATTTTAAAAATAATGGTTGACAGTATTTTTCGTTTCTAAAAGTGATTCGAATATGTGAAATTACCTTTGTTATTGAGGAAACTCCTCAGATGTTCTCCAATTCTCTTTCGGAAAGTTCTTTTCGTCTGTCTATGCAAACTTGTTAGCAATCTCCGCAGGTTAACTCATAAACTCCTAATCTATAATTTTTATGTGTAATGTCTTTATTATTTTCAATGAATTAACTCAGGTTTGAATAAGTTTCGAATGGACTTCCTAAATTATATTCATTTTGAAGGTATAAAGCAGTATTCTCAGAAATACCTATAGTATATTTTTTGGAAATGTATTTAATAATTTTTCAAAATATCATACATATTCTGTAAACCTTCTACAAATTTTAATTTCAGAAAAATTTCTTATTTAAAAATTTTCAGAATTAAATTAAATGAATTTTGTTTAGAATACACAGTGTCAATTTTGTAGGCATATAGTATTAATACTTATTACACAGTACCAAAGGGGATGAAAGAAGTTCAAAGAAATATAAAGTGTCTATTAAATAAATACTTGAAGAGTACAAAATTTTGTTTCATTCCTCATTTCATGAAAACTAAATTCCCTTTCAAAAATGCAAAACATAATCTCAAGAACTTCTTCAAGAAAAATAATACAAGTTGTTTATGAGCATTTGAAGAAGTTACTATATATACGAAACGCGTCATGTAAGCAAGAATAATAAATAGAAATCAACATATATATGTGTATCATTTGAACTGTGTACAATGAATTTATATCAAGTAAAGGCAACACGATACGAAATATCCCAATGTATTATTATGAAATTTGATGTAGATTTTCGTGAACTTTAAAATTTGATTTTCAATCCATCAGAATAAATATGGTTTGTCAGGCAAATGGACACAGATTCTTATAGTTTGTTACTCTTCATTAAATACTTCCTTCCAATTTCCAACAAATTTATTCAATGTACAAACAATCCGATTATACGTACTTTTCCATTTTATGCATAGGTCAATACTTATTATTTCTGAGGAACCATATATTTTTTTCCGTCATCCAATTTCGATGAAACAAAGTTTAAATATTGCCTCGTTTTTGTATTTCACTAGTGAAATATTTCCTGAGAAACTGAAAAAATAAATAGATAAACATTGTAAGAAAACGTAAAAAGCATTGACATAAAGCTAAGAACTTTGGCGCGCTAGTTCATATCGCTCACGATCCTCAAGAAATATTTTTAGTGGTCTTCTGATTATACGATGCTAACGAAATTTTGCACGAATTTTCGCCTTATTAATTTACTTCCAATAAATAAAAAAAAAATTCTGTCCTTCCTTTCGAAAGTGTAGAAGCTAGTATTGAAAAATCTTCTAGTCGATTTCTTGGAGAAAAAAATCACTGCTTCATTCAGGTCAACACGCTTTCAGGAAATCAAAGTCAACTTAAATTGCAATTATTGACGTACTGAACGGTGTTTTGGAGGGATATGAGAACTGTGAGGAGGTGGGGATGACATGTGTCAATCTAAGTAAGGCTTTCGACAGCGTTAGCCATTTTCCTCTCGGAAAAGCTGCAGTTTCAAGGTATTCGGGGAACAGGAAATTTTCAACTCATATCTATGTAGTAGATATCAGGCCTTGAAATGGAATGGAGGAATGTCGAATATGCGATTAGTGGATATTGGTGTACCTCAGGGGTCAGTTTTGGCCCGATCTTCTTCGTTCTCTTCACAAATGATATTTTCAATAGCACACCATCCACTAAAGTTTGCAGCTGCGCAAGTAATACTTCCATCTCAACTAAATCTATTTTAAGGAAAAATCTGCTCGAGGGTTCTAAAGTTTGTAAAACCAAGGCGCTGGAGTGGTTTTCAGAAAATTTACCAAAAATTCGAATTTCCAGGGGTACAATACACGTGAAAAAAATTAATTTGCTATGCCTTATGCACGAATAAAGAAAACTAACAACGCTTGAATTATATGAGCCTTGAGCTGTATAATAGGCTCCAAAAAAATTTCAGGGAATTGAGTCCGGATGTGTTCAGTTTGGAGTGTAGGGAATATGCTATTGGACCCGGCGATGTACAGGTCTTTATCTCTGCTAATTATGCCACAGCAATCAACAAAACCTATTCGGCTGAGTTTTGAACTATTACACAGATAACAGTTTCACTGCCTCGATTCGAAGAATTTTCTCATTTCTCATAGTCCTAATTATCTTCAGAAACAGGCATATTTCTTTCGCGTTAGACATGGAACCACCTATTAAGCTGAATTTCCATGACTTCCAGTTTGACCTCCTTTAAAGTGCGGTTTTTAGTCTGTATCTGAATGTATTACTTATTTTCGCAAAGATCTGAATTCTTTTGTTTTTGATACCAGGAAGCGATTATCAGTAATCTCATATTTCTTAGCTAGTAGTTATACTAAGGCCGTTATTGTTGTATTATAAGCCCTTATATTTCCGATGAAGAGATAACTTTCTTGATTTTTCATCACATCCTCCATTCCGAAATCGTTTGATCTACAGTCTATTTCGAAATAAAACCTGTGAATAACTATTGGTCGAATACAAACGAATCGGCGAACACGATAAATCGTAAAATTAGATTAATTCGTTCGAACGAATTGAACAAGTTTCTAGAAAATCATACTAATGAGGTTATACAATATTCATATTACAAAGTAGACAAGACAAAAACATCTGTGTTCACATTACTGAGTTATTCATACTAGCGCGTGCTTCTATCACCGCGATTATACTGTATATACTCGTAAGCCTAATGTTCTTTAAAGTTGACGATAATTGGCCATGTGTCACTTTTGAAGCTGCCACCTTTTGACATTTGACAATTAAAAATTAGGCACTTACTAAAAATGGAACCATACACGCTTCACAATGCATTGAAATTGTTGAAATTCATACAAAAATGGTAAAAATTTTACAGTAACAGTTCACAAAACTAAAGCACTTTTGGGTCGTTCTGAAGCAATTTCTCGGCCAGCTTTAGTGAAAATGGTGAAAATATTTGAGGTGTTGGGACAATTTAGTGATGTGAAGAATCGAAACCGTATACGTGGCCCAAGAACAACTGAGATTATTGCTGCAGTAGCCCGTAACAACTGAGGTTATTGCTACAGTAGTCCGTGCTGCATATTGCATTCCACAAACGACATTACACCAAATTTTGCATGAAAACTTAGGTCTAAAAGCTTTTAAAGTTCAATTAACAATTGGCTGATATCTTTTTCCATTGTTAATGACATACCTTCTCCTTCACAAAAAAAAAACATCCGTTGATTTCTCTTGAAATTTACTCGTTTTTTTCAACAGCAGAATGAAACTCTTATTGGAAAAACCTTTATTACTAAACGTTCAACATCTTCCTTTCTCTCGTGAAATATTCGCCCTCGATGCAAGCGTAAAACCTATATTTGATCCTGCAAAATGCACACATCTGTCTGCTACTCTGAGTCCAAATGTCTGGAACCACTTTATCGAAAAGGAAGGCATTATCCACTCTGAGAATAAAGAAATGAAGATCTCAATGGATTAGGCTTCCAACGAACAATTTCATCGAAATGAAACGTTTCAATATATATGGTGATGGCACGAAAATAGCATGAACTTTCATTTTTCAAGCCGCTTCCCCTATGAAGAACTTAATGGTGAACATCAATATCAGCTTCCGCATTTACTGAAACCACGAATTTGAGAGTGAAAGAGGATGAAGAAGGAAAAGAGAGGGTTTCGGCGATGCTATCTCTATAATTGCGATTGAAAAATGGATGATGGTGAATCTATCATCCATCTTGTTATTTATTCAGTCATTAATTTGCCTACGGCTGTCATTCGAATTGGATTTATCAGCCGTGTTCGTGATTTTTGAACCGCAGAGTGTCTGCCGTTCTGAGATTTGTGTTAGTTCAAAGGTATTGGGTTGTTCGAAAAGTAATTCCGTTTTTTTTTTGAAAAATGAAAGACAATTTCCTTATAATGAATAAATATTTTATTGAATTATATATTGGGCATTCTGGTCCAACACCTATTGCCATCTTTCTGGTAGTAGCGTGATTCCACAAGTTTTTGGTCTTTGCTGACAAAACTAAACTGATCCAGGTGATTATTGACCTCTTCATTCGAACTGAAGGTTTTACTCTCCAAACAAAGCTATAGAAGCTTTTAGCGAGTGAACAGACTTGTATGAGGTCTCGCTTCATTTTTCTATTGATTAATTTTGGCCTTTTCTTTTCAAGTGCATCATTCAGTTTGTTCGGCTAATGCGCCTCCCATGACATTGTAGCTTGACGCGCTGGGAGCGCTTGTCTTGACTAAGATTCTAGTTTCATACTGGTGAACTGGAGCATTAAGTCTTGATGCCTAAAGCAATGCCACTCCCACCGGTCACTGGACCCGTGTAGTGGAGGTTCAGCCGAATGGATCCCTAGTTTCACCGTAAAGATGAAATGGAGGGCTGTGCCACGTTGTCCAACTTAGGCTGTCGCAGCACAAGGCTTCACCCTTGAAACCATCGTACTCTACCCTATTACAGTTAATCTTCGGATTGTTCTGACCAATGGCCGAGTGCGTTATGTAGCATACTGCGTTACCTCGGGAGGGTGGAGGCCTTCGGGAAGTATTCGTACAACCTGGACAGCCAATTGGTGTTGGACTCGAGGGAGCAGTGGTTGAAAGTCTGCATGCTAGACTAGAAGGGTATTCCATCTATTAGGCCGCAGTACCTCGTGATTCAAGGTTTCTCAAAGTGCTTCAAGATTTAGCCGGACTTGACGGTTCAACTGGCCTCATTCTGAACCAGGATCGATCGCGAGACATTTCTGGGGTGTGCGGACCTGGACGATACGATTGAACCGTTAGTGCTCAGGACAGGATCGATTGAATAACATCGCAAGGGTTTGTGGGCCTTGACGTACAGGCCAGATTGACGGCGTCCGTACCAGAATCAATTCAAGCATCAATTCTTGAGATTACTCTGGTTCATAGGACTGCGTTTGGGTGGGTGGATAAGAAGCTCCTTCGGCGTGTGAGTTGCGTCCCAAAAAACTCTGACACTACAGAGCCAGTAGAGGTTGAATAGTGATTCACTGCTTCCAGTCACGGTGTAGGTTTTCGGACTGAAGTCGAAATTGGAAGCTTGATAGGTTCAACTCTTCGGAGTGCTTCTCGGTAATGCGCGATGATATAGCGTATCCTCATCACATTATCTGCTTCCTGGGCAGATTGTGGAGACTGCTGAGTAGTCACCTGGTGAAAGAACCACGCTCACATGCCAGTAAGGTAGAATTCACGATGTCCAGCTGATGAAAGTTGACTTCCAAATTCCTGGAAGTCATTACAGATATTTTTAGGATTAATAATGTATTAACACTATACTGCCTGTATATATATGAGTGCATTATGTTCGTAATCAATAACTTCACAAACTTTGAAATGTAAATACTTGATCATGGTTATAATACCAGAGGAAAAACTCATCTTAGTTTGGAAATTAATAAAGAAAATAAAAAAACTTTGCTTAAATTTCACTGTTTATTTTAAATCTGTTGACATATATCTTTTGGGTTTTTAGCCCGGCCTCCCTATGGGTTCTTCCTTATCACCATATTTGAGCGGAATTTTCATGACCCATCTTGAAAATAAAATCTTTTCTTCTCAAGATAATTTGATAAATAAAGTTCTTTATTGGAAAAGATATGTGGATGATATATATTGTATTTGTATTTGGTAAGGTTTTATTAGACAATTAGAAATGTTTCTGAATTTGTTAAATTCATTTTTCAATTCTATGAAACTCACTATTGAAATCGAAAATTCACAAAAATCAATAAATTTTTCAGATATTCAGATCACAAAAAAATGTTGATTCTCTTGAATTTGACATATTCAGAAAATCCACGTACACAGATTCATTAATACACAATAACAGTTCCCACCCTCATAAAATAAAAATGTCTCTTTTTCACGCCTTTGTACATAGATTATTATCAACTCCTCTCTCAATAGAAAACTTAAACAAAGAAATTGAAGTTTTGAAGTCATTAGCGTCGAACAATGGTGAGAATACGAACGAAATCGATAAATTAATTTTTAAAAAACAGCATAAAAATTCTCTAGCTTCTCTTTACCCTATTCTTCAGGACAAAGAAAAAGAAAAATTCTATACGATGAATTTCATACCACAAATAAGAAGTAAAATTTGCGATAGACTAAAACAGAATAATATTAATACTATTTGTACAAATAAGAAAAAGTTAGGTTCATTCTTTGTCAATAGACAATAGACTGTCGTGAAACGTGTGAAAAAGGCGGTATATACAAATTATACTGTAATGAATGCCCTGCATTTTACATAGGTCAGACAGGACGATTCATAAACATAAGGGTAGAAGAACATAAAAAAATTATATTACATAATAAAATAACATCTGGTTTTCGGAACATTGTATAAATAACAACCATTTCATAGATTTCAGTAGAACTGATATTTTACACATAGGTAATAAAAGCAGAAGAATGGACCTTTCAGAAAGTTTGGAAATTTTTTTAGCACATGGTAAGAAGCTACCAATTACAAATGAATAACTTCAGTTTAATTCATTGCTCTCTGTAAAAGATTAGGATCCAACTAACACCATATTTTGACACTGTTCAAAATTGTACCTGTGATCTACCCTACCATTATAAAAAGGATTTTAAGTTTTCTTTTCTTCAGTTGTGAAAGTGGGCTAAAAACCGGGAACATGTATGTCAACAGACATCAAATAAACAGTGAAACTTAAGCCAAGTTGTTTTTATTTACTTTATTAATTTAAAAATGTTTCACCAAGTGATATGCCAGAAATCAATGTCAATTAGTTTAGAGAAAACAAATTATGCCCACATACTGAAGAATGTTGTTCATGTTTCAGTGAAAATTTGGAACAAATTACCACAAACATTCAAAACAAGACCAAAAATTATACAAAAGAAAACTTTGGAAAAAATTTTATATAAAAAAGGCTACTACAGTGTGAACGAGTTTATGCCTGAGAAAGACTTAAATGAACTTTAATATTTAAGTTATGATTTTTGTGACCTAATCTACATCATTTTTCTGATACTTCAGATCAAATAAAGGTCTATTATTATTATTATTATTATTATTATTATTAATAGTTTTGTTATCCGGTAAAAGCTAAAAGTAAAACGATTCCTTTAGAATCCCGCCAAACAGAGAGCCTTTATTCGACGGATATTGGCTTTCGAAATGCTTTGAGCCGGTCCTTTTTTTGTGTTTTTGTCTCTTGCGTTTGACATTATTATATACAACCAATTTTTAGTCCCCAGTAATGATGCGCTTCAAAAATGGATCATTTTCGTGACGTTCAAGAAGCGAATTACAGATGTCAACGCGACGACACAAATTTCTCTCCGTGAGAACATGGGGAACCCGCAAGTTGGAATATATGGGCATAAGAGGCACAGCTTTGGATCTGATGAGGTCCTACCTTGAAGATCGCTACCAGATAGTAGATTTGGAACACAGAAGGTCTTCAAGAATGAAAATTAGTACAGGAGTGCCCCAGGAATTGGTGCTGGGACCGACTTTATTCATAATTTATATAGATGATCTGGTGTGTAATACTGCTGCAGATGATGAAACCCTCTTTGCTGATGACACATCATTACTGAATAAAGCGAAGAATAGAAATTTGCTACTGAATAAGTCAGAGGAAACTGTGAAAAGCGCTGTAGAGTGGTTCAGTGTAAATAATATGAAAGTAAATCCAGAGAAAACACAACAGCTGGTTGTGAGCACAAAGTACCAAAACCTAGAAAGCATTTCAATGCTGGAAGTATCAATTAGCGCAAATTTAACTTGGAAGAAACATATAAATGAAGTATGCCACAAGCTCTCTACGGCGTTATTCGCAATATGGCGAATAAAAAGCATACTCACAGAAAAAGAGGCGGTACTTGCTTATTATGCACAATTTCACTGTAGAATGACCTACAGCATAATCCTATGGGGCGCATCTTCAGATGCTGGAGGAGTTTTTCTGAAACAGAAAAAGGCCATAAGATTGATAGCTAGTGGGCCAGACGACTAGCTGTAGACCACTTTTCAAGCAATACGGTATACTCACCTTTACATGCTGCTATAGCCTTAAATGCCTTATATATATACACAAGAATAAGAACACTGTCCAAAAACACTCAGCGGTTCACAATCATGAAACAAGATCAAGGAATAAATTCATGGCTCCACGTCATAAGACTTAAGAGAACACAAACACACATATATTCAATGGTATGAAAATGTATAATAAACTTCCTCAGAAACTTAAGTCGCTGCATTGTACAGCATTCAAACGGAAAGTTAAGATGATTCTTACTGATTGTAACTTTTATTCAATGGATGAATTTATGACGTACCAATTCTAGTCATCAATTAATTTTTGTAATTGTTTATACTCGTGTTTATATTAATATCCAATAATTTTCATATTTTGACTTCACGAAATTTTGAATTTGATCTAATATCAGTTATTGTTATTAATCAACTATTATTCTATTCATATATATTTATATTGCTTCTATTTATACATATGTGTATATTATCATATGACATTCCCTGTAAAGTTTTGAGGGTAATTAATAAATTATTATTATTATTATTATATCGAGCTTTGAGATTGAACCCAGGCATTTCAAGTGGTCATAAACAGGTGAATTCGATGAATTTAACCTCTCACCGATCACAAGTGTTGTTATTCGTAGATTTGCATCTACTAATGCCTTTGTAGTGTCTTCATCAGCTTCAACCTGCCTTCCAGAACGTGGTACATCTTCGACATCAAAATTGCCGGATCGAAATTTTGCAAACCAGTTCTGGCACTGGAGTACTGTCAACACATCTTCTTTATACACGTCGGTTAATTTCTTTCTGGCTTGAACACCATTTCTATCTTTTCTACAGTAAAAAAGTAAAATATGACGAAAATGCTGCTTATTGCTCTCCATATTTGAAAGGGCACCAAACAAAATCTACTGCGTAGAATTAATTGATCTTTTTCACACACAAGCCTTGCTATATCAGCTCTCAAAACATGTAATAGTTATGCGGCTTAAGTATCAAGTTGGGTTCGAAAAAATACAATTAAATCCTCTGTCGGGAAAAAACGAAATTGCTTTCCGAAAAACCTAATAATTAATTATGCATCAACCAAATAAAACAGAAACATTTCATTTGTCGAACCCAGTGTTCTTGAAATTTGCGGTGAACCTTAGCCCTTATTGATTCAATCCCATATCCATTTTATTCATTCGTTAGTTACCAACCGAGCGAGAGGAAAGCGAAACCTTCAACAATCGGAAGTCTCTCACGCGGATGAATATATGATCCGTTCGAATCCCAGAATTTTCAGTATTTCGTTTTCCGTACCCCGAAGTCGGTTCGAAAACTTTGCCGTTCCCAAATAGACAGGGCTCCCCGGTTGATTCTAAACTGGCTCAATATCTGAGAGCCCCATAAATTCAGCGAAATGTGGGTGTTTACAACGGTAGCTAAAAACAAGTGAGAGGCCCTACAGGACCTGATTGTTATGGCAGATATAAATCTAGCTTGGAGCTTTGATATATTTCCGACTTTCAGTGGGGTTGTATTGGTTTCTGCTCTTCTCCAGCCTCTCGCGAAGGTGTGGCTCATTAAGAAATGGATATTTAAGCCTCCGAGGATCTGAAGTGTAATTCTTAATTATGAATTTCTCAGCACCATTCATCATTCTTTTGATGTTTCATTCAGTAATCTGAACCCTACGAAGTGGCTGAAGTGTTATCAGATATCTTGTTAAACATGGCTGAAGTGCCATTCACACTTTTTGTTGAAACGAGTATATTGTAAAGAAATAAATACATCACATTCGATTTGGTTCTTCATATCGGATGTTTTTTTTAGAGGGATAGAACCTTCGATAGGAATAACTGTGATTTGACAGAAGGTAGAAGCCATGTTGTTTTGACATTTTTGTTCAGTAAGCATTGACAAATTATCATGGAAAGACTCATGCTGCAACAACGTTTACAAATTGTTCAAATTCATTTTCAAAATCAGTGTTCTATTCGCCAAACTTATAAAGCACTTCGTGAAATTGGTGGTTTACATAATCATCCATCAGAGCAGCTTATTCGTCGAACTATCGGTAGACTTCAACTCGAACTATCGATAGATTTCAACATTATCTCTACTCGATGCAACAATAACAACAACAATACAAAGAACTGTAGGTACAGAAGAAAATATCGCTGTTTGAAGTCATAGTGTTAATGATGTCTATTCGTCGACGTTCACAACAAGTTGGACTCTGTGCATCCACCACATGGAAAATTTTGAGTAAGGATCTTAGTCTACACTCATACAAGATCCAACTGGTTCAAGAACTAAAGCCACTTGACGATAATAAGCGTCGTTTGTTTGCTGATTGGGCCCTAGAACAGTTAATCCACTTTATAACGTAAAATTTTGTTTAGTGATGAAGCTCATTTTGGTTGAACGGCTATGTAAACAAGCAAAATTGCCGTATATGGAGTGAAAACAATCCTCAAGAAGTTCTGCAGGTTTCATTGCATCCTGAAAATGCACCGTATGGTGTGCTTTACACATCATCGGTCCATATTTTGTTAAAAACTATGCTGGAGCTAATGTCATAGTGAATGGTGCTCATTAAAGATCGATGATCAATGATTATTTGTTTCAAAATTTGAATAGTATCGACCCAGAAGTATTTTGGTTTCAACAAGATGGTGCTACACCTCATGCTGCTACCCTAACAAGTGATTTATTGAAAGAAAGATATGGCGATATTATTATTTCGAGAAATGGTAACAAATTAATTTGCCTCCAAGATCATGCGACATAACTCCACTGGATTATTTTCTTTGGGGTTATGTCAAGTCATTGGTTTATGCTGATAAATCAAAAACACAAGACTCTTTGGAAGCCAACATAAGTTGTGTTATTGATGAAATAAGGCCTGAATTACTCGAAAAATTGGTCCAAAATTAGTCTGGTCGAATGCGGTTCCTCAGAGCTAGACGTGGTATACATATGCCGGAAATTATTTCTAAAACGGATTTCATAAAATTATCTTTCAAATAAAAAAAAAATTTTGCTTCAATCTTAAGTTAAATGTTTTATTTCAATTTAAAGTTATATCTTTCTGAAAGAAACACCCAATACAAGAAATATGATTTGGGTGCTGATCACCTTGCAATTGTAGTAGAATTTGACATAGACCAGGATGCAGAAAAGATTGAGCGGAGGATAATATACAACTACAAAGTGACCAATATAAGAAAGATCAATATGGAGATGAGAGAATTTATTGGACAAAATGATAACACCGACAAAAAATTTTTTTTTGTTATAACATGAAGCTGAATAGCATATTAAAGTAGATAGACATATCCAAATATGAAAAAAAAATTGTAACACTTAAAGTTTTCTTGTCACATTAATAGGAGCACATTTAGTGTTGTGGTGTGTATTGAAAAAAAATGATTTCAGAATTTTTTAACCGTAAATATCGACTTTATTTAGTTTTACACCTACTTAAAGTACCTAATATTCAAGAAATATACAAAGATTAAAAATATTGACTTAAAATACTAACTTAATTTTTTTTTCCTTTTATGAAGGGCCATATCTTATTTCTTCAAGAACCAGTATAGCTGGATACCATCGTCATTGATAGCGAATTTCTATTGTCCTAATATCTTGGTGGAATCTTCAACCCTGCTCGTCACTGACAGCTCCCAATTTTCAGGAACAAAAGGCAGATGTGAATGGAGGAAATTAATTTTTAATGACATTCGGACACCAAGCGATTTATAGGTATCTAATAGTTCATTAACTAACTGTTGGTAATTTGCGTCCATATTGTTTAACAAAAATTCTATTAGAACACTAGCAAATGAGTTTCTTGCACTCTGTTCTTGTCTGGTGAGCTTCTCTGTTAAATTAACGTCGTCCAGCAATTTTCTGATTTGCGGTCCAATAAGAATGCCTTCCTTTAATTTAGCATCACTCAACTTGGTAAAGCGTTGTTTTAAGTATTTGAATCCATCACTATCTTTATTCATGGCCTCCACAAAGTCTTTTATCAGTCCAAGTTTAATGTGAAGAGGAGGCAGAGTGACATTTTTGGGGTCTGCAAGAGGGCTAAACTTAACATTTTGAGATCCCGGTTTAAAAATACTTCTTTATGGCCAAATTTTTGTCATATAATGCTGTTTTATATCACGACTGTCCCATAGACAAAAAAACAGCAATATTTTGTGAGTTCTCCCTGAAGTCCCACTAAAATTCCCATAACTTTTAAGTCCCCACATATCTGCCAATTATACATAGTGTAGTTTATTTTATTCAAAAGAGTGCGCATATTTTAATAACTTTCTTTCGTTGTTACTAAATGGGCAGCTGATGTAGATGGTTTTAAATTTCCATTATGCAATAACATAACTTTCAAACTGTATTTAGATGAATCTCTATAAATAAACAACACTCAGAGGGGGAATGCTCAATATCAAGTTCCTGCATTAAACTATCAATATCAATACACGCACACAACGAATTTTTCATACTGTGTAATGCAGAAAATGGAGCATTTCTTTTCTGAAATTCGTAATTTTCATTTCGTTGCCTAATAAGTTCCATTCCTCAAGACGGGAACGAAGAAGTTCTGACTGTTGCTTTGATAACTCCACATCACGAACTAAATCATCTAACGCACTTTGAACAATTAAATATGGCTCGCCGGAACTGGGACCTGGAGTAAAAGTAGGGTTGGTGCATTGTTTTTCAGAGTTGCCTGATGATGCGTTGTCTCCAATATCTTCCAAATCAACATTTTGCGGACCTAAAGGTGCGATCGGTGAGGAACAGGTCGTATTGCAGACTGCAAATTTGGGTAGTCAATCTTGTGCATTTCCTTTTTGGAAAAGCCTTCAGTCTTTTTCAGGCAAAAATGGCAATCGTCTAAATGATTAGTGGGTTTTCGCCTGCAAAAGGCATGCTTTTCCTCTTCCCATTCATACACTACAACTAACACAGCACACGTGAGTATCCCACTGCTTGTCTTCATCTCCAACTGAAACCCCAAAATATTGGAAGTAGGCTTTTTTAGCATTTTCAAAAAATTGCTCTGGCTGGTGACTTCACGATAAGTTCCCTGAAAATATAACAAAATTTGTGAGGAAAGATTTTGCAACTGCGGCGCGTCTGACTCGACATTGTCGTCCTTAAAACACATTTTATCTACACACAGGGAACCACTCACTTCAAAAGTCAACAGAAGACTGAATTTCAATTCTAATTTCATGTCAAATATTGCAAAAACACAGTTTAGGTACTTTTTCTGTTATAAAATGAATCCATTTTAACCGTCCTCTCATAAAATTGACTACTTGCTTATGAAAAATGGTTTCATTGAGTTATTGAATAGTGTTATGTCTTGGGGCTCTAGGAATGTTTTTCCTATTATTCAGAGGGTATTTCCATCAAATAAAATAGTGATTTGCTTTGTGTTACAAAAATCTTATCTACCAGTGTGATACACCACTAAGCAAATTATAAATTGAAAACTATTCAACAGAAAACTTTTAGAGACAACCAAGAAACGTGCACTCATATCAAAGATACATCCATTTCTATTTGAGCTAAGGCCTTAAATAATTGAATAAATTAGAAAAAAAGAAGAATATATAGAGAACACTGTGTAAACAAAAGCTCAGATCTCAAAAAATATTTGAATCATTTTAATACAAATATACATAGAATGATTCCACAATATAGAGAGAATTAATGCCTGCAATAATATAAATGGTCTCAAGTTAAAAAACTATATAGTTAGATAAATGAATAATGATGATCTCTTCGATTGAAACAATAGGGTAGAAATAGATAAATGGTATGAGGATTATTTCAGAAGACAGGTTAATGCTATGGACCAATATCGATAGAGGAATCAGACAACTACTGACTGCTACATAGCTCAAAAAATAGCAGCCCAGGCGATGACCATCTCATGTATAGATTGAACTGAAGGAAATAGACGAAACAATACATAAATATAATAAGACAACTATTTGTGGGACCTACTTCTCAATTTCTGACTCTACTTTATTATTAAAGTAGAGAAATTTCAACCTGAACAATATACCAAAATTTTTAGATACTTGTTACCCCTAGACTCCAAGAAATAGATTCAAAACAAAACTGGACACACGCGATTTTCTACAAGAAACGACCTATTTAACACGAACAATAAACGATAATAATCGACTATGCGAACCTATTCAAGCGGTCTTAATTCTGTTTAAATTCTTCAAAAATAACAATTACGGAAGTCATATGTCAACCTACTTCTCAATTTCTGACTCTACTTTAATAAGAAAATTTCAACCTGAACAATATACCAAAATTTTTAGATACTTATTACCCCTAGACTCCAAGAAATAGATTCAAAACAAAACTGGACACACGCGATTTTCTACAAGAAACGAGCTATTTAACACGAACAATAAACGATAATAAACGGCTACCGGTACTTTTTAATTCCTTGGTCCCGGAACTTAGCACTATATTCAATTTCTCTAATTCTTCTGACTCAATTCCTAAACAAAAAAAAATTACTAATACCACTCAATATAATTATAATAATGCTAAATTCTGAGATGAATTCGAGCCTCGCACCGCGATCTTTTCTCGACGATCGTACTAGTTTTTCCGACGTTTCAAGACTCTCTCTAGCAAACTCTCATTTGGCCCTCTTAATACCTCCCATGCGTCGATTTTCTCCTTGCAAATTTTCGATTCGTCCACCCGCTCAAAATTGCAACTTAGCACATTTCAAAATTTCAGCTCTTTGTCGAGCCACATGTGTTAATTTCGACGTCAGCGTTTTTCTCTGAAAGTTTCCGTTCCTTAACTTTTCTGAAGGAATATGTTTACGTTTCGTACAATCAGCTCTGGAGATTGAAAAAAACAAATTAATTCTGGGAAATTGAACCCCGCTATGAATTTGCTTTTGTCCAATGAATTAATCCCTGTATCATTACAGCCCTTTCATGAATTCTAAATCTTGTTGGTTTACCACATAAACACCTGATCAAATTCAACGAATACTGCCTAAACAAATGAATAGTCCCTGATATATGTAAATAAGGACACCTAATAAATATTCCCAAACCTAACTTGGACTCCCAGAGAGTTGTGAACTACAGACCCATTACATTACTGTTTGTACTTGGAATACTCTATGAAAAAGTGTTCAAATCAATTCTTACAACTTATATTGAAAACAATATACCGCGGTTTTAGTTTGGGTTCAGGAATAAAAGATTTACATTCCACTCGCTCACCATTTTCACATCCAATATTCAAAAGGCAACATTAGTAAGATGTAGCTCAGTAGTCTTGAGCCTTGATATTAAAAAAGCCTTCGACTGTATATGACACAGAGGACTTATATACAAATTGTGTAAAATCCAGCTTCCACCTAACCTCCTAAGACTGATCAAGCGATTTCTAGAAAGCAGAAATAAGCCGATATAGTTGATTCAAGCGTGTCTGCTTCCCTTCTTTTTGAGCAGGGCACTTCGCAGGTTCCTCCACTTCCAACAATATTTTTTAATTTCTTCTGGCATGACATTCCCTCTCCCTATATTTTGCAATATGCAGACGACACAATAATAGTATCACATGCGAGAACACTTGAAAATTGTATACAGAAGCTCCAGGAACTCCTTCATGAGGTTTCGAATGATTTCGCAAATGGAGGATGAAAATTAATCCGGACAAGTCACAGTTCATAATTTTTTACCACAAATCACTTGTTTCTCACCAGTGTTAAAGATCAACGGAAAACATATAAAACCTGCTTCTGCAAATTTGATACCTTGGTATGAACATCGACAATAAATTGAACTTCAGCCTGCACATGAAGATAAGAAAAACAATATCTAGAGCCAAACAGTTTTCCAAATCAAAAAAGCAAGGCATCAATATCAAAAGTGCATCACGATTATACAGATCCATCTGTGGACCCATTGTTTGCAAACTGCAAGCCTCCAGCAATTAGAAATCTTATACTAGCAGAGCAACAGAATTGAGAGCCAAAATAGAATAATCAGCTTTACCCTAAAACCAAAATAGAGCCCAGCACATTGAGAGAAGAATGAATAGAATGTAATCTCCCAATTTCATTATAACGGAAGAAAAACAACAAGAAGAAAACATGACTTCACATCAGTGCTTTCCACTATTTTTTGCCAAACATTCATTGAAAAAACAATAATTTTTCTTATTCTAGCAATCCCGATAAAATAATCGCATATAATAGGTTGCAAACTATTTTACCACAAAAAAAACAAAATATTTCTAAAGTAAATGCAAAATACGAGAATCTCCCAATTTCATGCTTGGCAGTGTTGTAACGGCTGGAACAGCTCAATATTTCGAAAATAAACACTCACCATCCGAAGCTCGTATACTGTATGCAACTTCATCAACTCAAATAAAGCCATCGAAACTTTAGGAAGCGGAAGATATGATCGATGGTATCATTCGTTCCTTCTAACTTGCTACCACCATTCCGTAAACACATTAATACCACTTAATTATTGTTTTACAACGAAATTAGGTAGTGTGAATGGGTACTAATAAGAGAATCCTAAAATTTATGTGAGGATGTGAAGACTGCATTAATACAAGTTCAGTTTGCGAAGTTTAATTTACAATGCATTTAGTATAGGAAACTGCGGGTGTTCTAACTTCGTCTTCAGAGTGAGGTAGCACAAAGTGTTGCTCCAGTAAGGTCGAGCAGTAAGTAAGTAAGTTTGTATTGATAAATTTCCTACTTAAGTGTCTTTCAATGGACACGCTCCATTTTTAAATTGACACTACTCACGCACGGCAGCCATTGTTCATTTGTAACATTGACAATGGTATTTGTCAATGTCTACCATTTAATCAAGAAAAGGTGCACACTCCAAAAACATTTATAAATGAATCAAATTTATCATGAAAAATCGCGATTTGCTACTCCAACTTTACGTGCTTTAACTCCAAGTTTTGCTCGTTATAATCGTCCAGATAAAAGAACAGTTGAAATCGGAACAAACTCAAGAAAAGGACCGATAAATTACTCGCCTCGTTCCTACGATTTAACGCCATTTGACTTCTTTCTTTGGGGTAACATTAAGTCATTGGTTTACAGCAATCATCCAGCAAATTTAGACGACTTATATATCAATATGGAACAATTAATTGCTAACATACGATCTAATTTGTCTGAGAGAGTCATGAAAAATTGGGTTCAACGACTTCATTCTTGCAAGCGTTTCCGTGGTGGACATTTGAATGATGTATTATTTCATAACTGATGGTATCCATTGTACTTTGTAATGACATGAAATTTTCAATAATTTTCATATAAATAATGTGTTCTATTAACAAAACAAAATGAAAGACCCTTTAGTATAGGAACCAAACTCTTCGGTTGGATTATCAGAAGGATATTGTTGGCATTTTAATCTCACGTTACAAATAAATGATGTCTTTATGGTTTCATGACACACCAAAGAGGATACAAACACAAAATTAATCTTTATTAGAAAGTAGATGCTAACCTTCAAAATATGAAGTAACTTTTTGAGTGTAAGTCATTTGTTTCAGGAGTTACAGTGGTATTAGTGGAACAACTTTTTGATTCTCAAAAAAATGTAAAAAAGGAATTTGGTTTGTTGATAATACATTGCTTTCAGATGGAAAAAACACGTTGAAATGAAAGCTTGCCTTGATAAACGTTATCCGAACTCTATACCAAGAAAATCGACTATTATTCAGTTTGAATGTTGAATTTTATCGTTGTCATAGGAATACTGATAATGCACCACGTTGTGGTTACCCAAAAAAAAGTGGCAAGACCATAAAACGTCAAAACAGTCCTCAAAATCGTTTAAGCGAACAGTAAACTGAAGATGCATAAGATAGCTGACACTTTAATATATTTTGCAGGAACATTTGTCTATGAGAAAGCTGCTTTAGCAGTGGATGGTGTATTTGCTCACTGTGGAACAAAAACTACACAGAATATATGATTCCGAGCCCTGCTTAGAGCTTTTTAAGCGCAATAGAGTCCATATATGACAATGGATGAAACATAGATCTATGACTGTACCTCTTAATTTAAAAGATCGTCCGCTGATTAAAAAGAGGACGATAAGCTTCGCGCAAAGCGCTTAAAAGCGCAACAGACTGCTGGCAAGATTATAAGCGTCGTGTGGTCGAATCCATTCCAAATAAGGGCTAAAATCTTCGTAGTTCCATTTGCTAATGAGCCTAGCCCAGTTATGGTTGCACTTGTGAGGGCATTAGTTGAAAGCTTGCATGCTAGACTGGAAGGGTAGTTCATCAATAAAGGTGCGCAGTTGTTGAGAGAATATTGATTGGGATACTCCTCAGTAGTTTGTGGTTCTATAACATATTTTTAGTCCATTCGGCAGGATCAATTTGCGCTGCGATTTCTGGGCTACGAAATTTACTACCTTACCACAGGAAATATTCGTACTTTCTTTCCACCCAATTGGTGTTGGACTCGAGGGGGCAGTGGTTGAAAGTCTGCATATTAGACTAGAAAGGTACTTCATTCATCTGGTCACGCGTAATTATTGATTCAGGATTGGTCAAGATGAGCTTCAAGGTACTTTTCGGTACGACAGATCGCGTCTTGTACCAGACTGTTGGTGCTCGAACCAGGATCGATTGAAAGTCTTTACACGGGTTCCTGGCTCTTGACGGTACAATTGGTTGCCAGTGGTTGTACCATGATCAATTAAATTGATCGATTTTCGGGATTTTTGTTTCTTGAGTTTGCGACTGAAAGTGGAAGTAATAAGACCCTTCGGTGGAAAGGTGGAAGTAAGAAGACCCTTTGGTGTGTGAGTTGCGTTCCAAACTCGGGTACTGACCTGCAGAGCCAGAAGCCGTAGTGTTTTGCTTCTACCAGTCACGGTGTATGTTTTCGAACTGGAGCTGAAACTGGAAGCGGGGTGGGTTTAACTCTAATCAAGAGGTTCTCGCTTTGCGCATTTATAAGGTGTATCCTTATCACACAACCTGCTTTTGGGCATTTATGCAGACTGTTTTGTGGTTACCTAGTAAAAAAACGATGCTCACATACCAGTAACTGCAATGCAGTTATTTACAATTTACTACACAGCCAATTGACGGTTGGATAGTGCTTCGATACTACCAGTAATACCTAAGTTCGAAAGAACTGAAGACTACTGCGTGATAAGTGTTAATCCCATAAGTCTATTGAAAAGTGAACAGTGTTCTCTAAGGCATTTATTTGATTTGTTTTAAAAACTTTTCAAGAAATTTCATAAAATTATAATTCGTAGTAAGGTAGTTCAAAATTTCTGTGTTTGATATTTTAGATATGGACTGTAGATCACAAAATTTGAATGTCGTTCAATTTCAACATGTCGGTCTCATTTGGAATACATTTCAATTTTGAAACATTCCACTTCAATTTGAAATATTTTCATGAATACTTTTTTTTTTCAGATTAACCTTATGGCAGAATGGACGACATAGAAATAAATCCAACATTTAATCGTTCGTACCGGACAAGAAACTCCAATTCATTAGGCTGCATCAACACATTACGAGAACATAAAACATGGCACAACCGAAACTCTCCCGCAGTCACATTTAAGTAGATTCCAGGATGCCCCGAGCAACTGTAATTAACACAAAGGCAAACGTCGTACATCCAGTCCAGACTGGAAAATGAAAAACTGCTGAAATCAATTTCCTAATTAACCGGGGAGTCCCGAATGTTCAAGAATCGATAGAACAACCGTTGAATCGGATCAAACAGGCACGGGCGGTTATTAAAACCCGTACAGGGCTTTTTCGTGACTCCAGAACCCGGAAACGGGGGCGAAAGAAGTGAAATTAACGGGAAAATGTGTCTAGAGTTCCATGGCCGGATGTGATGAAAAATACATTTAATGTAACCGCCTGTGCGGCCATCCTGAGAAGCGTGAACTGGGCCGACTCCCATTTGCTCCTTCAGCTGTTCGCCCTGGCTCTTCTTAATGTGATGGTCATCGCCGGAAATTGTTTGGTGATAGCGGCTGTGCTCTATTCTTCCAAGCTACATTCTGTAACCAACCTTTTCATCGTTTCCCTAGCGGTGGCTGACCTTCTCGTAGGGGTTGCGGTGCTGCCCTTTTCTACCGGAAGGGAACTGTTCAAGGTAAGGGGGTCGTTTATCATATCGAATGGTCTCGAACACTTCCGGTTGCAATTTATATCACGAAATACTAATATATATAATTGCTTCGTTATCGTATATCAATTTCAGGAACATGTTACCATTCATCGGGTAACCAAAATGTTAGTGCGAATTCTTATATTACAGAGTGACAGAAAAAACATCGGACAAACTTTTTTCAGACGCTTCTTGAAATTTTCGGCAATGTGTCGCAGTTTTTCGGGCGTTAATCGGTCCCATTCCCGGCGCAGAGATTGCTTCAGCGATTCTGAAATTTTTGTGGTGTTGTGGTGTGTCCATTGGGTTGAGATCCGGTGATTAGGGCGGCCATTCTGCAGATGTGATTAAACCCGGAAAATGGGTCTTACGCCATTACGATATACGCTACAACCATGCATTGAAATTGTTATAATTCACTGCAAAAATGGTGAAATTTTTGCAGTCATAGTTCGCAAAACTAAAGCACTTTTCGGTCGTCGTGAAGCACCTTCTCGGCCAGCAATAGTGAAACAGGTGGAAACATTGGAGCTGCTGGAACAAGCTAGTTATGTGAAGAATCGAAACCGTATGCGTCGTTCAAGAACAAATGAGAATATTTCTGCTGTTGCCTGTAGTTTTGACAAAAACCCAGATTTGTCGAATCCTCATCTATCTTTGGAATTAGGCATTCCACAAACGAAATTCCACCATATTTTGCATAAAGGCTAAGATCTTAAGGCTTTTAAAGTTCAGTTAACACAAGAACTCAAGCCGATCACCAGCAATGTGATTTTTTCTCCTGGTGCTCAGCATATTCTTTCACAGAACAAAAGTGGAAAGAGAAGGGGAGAGATGCCGCGACCCTTGCTGATTCAATTTTCAAGCCCTGTCACTGCCTGGACGATATTAAGAAACAAGAACCTTATCTCAACCTCAACTGCTTTCAGTGGCATAACTATATATAACGCTGCTACTTCTTAAGAATCCTCCTATTTGCAGAGGGCAAGAGAGGAGTTACGGGAGCGCCAATCCCATGGAGAATCGGATTTAACAATAAAATATGTGAAGGGCGTTCCAAAGGTTTTTGGTATGAGTGATACCTCAAAGCAAAAAAACTGAGCTGCTCTTCTCACGACTGGACCATCATGTACAAATATGCGAGATCTATCAAGAACAAGCTGATTAAAACAAATTGTAGAAATTACTATGTTTTACTACCAAAAAAATATATATTAAACATTTTCTTGTGACTCGAGTTTCGAGAAATGAACTATCCCATCATCAAACAACTGAGGACCTAACAGTAGTACAGTGGTATTTAAACAAAAGTGATAAATATTTTGGATATTTCAACAGGTTCTCGGTAAAACCTAATAGTGGTACAGAGGTTTACAATCGGAACGTAATAAAAAACCGGGTTAAAAAAGAGGGGCCTTCTAACAGATATCGGAATGTCGGCAATCGATAAAAAAGGTTGTTGAACATATGGTACCCATTTAAATATCTCAAATAATTTTTTGGGTTACATAGTTCCCTACAGTCATTCATTATTTTTAAATTATTTTGTTATATATCTCAAATATTTGGATTTACAAAGCTCCATACAGTCATTCATTATTTTTTACATTATTTTTATTGTAAACGAATTTGAAAATTTCAGTAATCAAGTTCTTTTCTTTTGAATCTATATGTAAAATTTTCTTAAGATTTTCTATTGTCGAAAGGAATTACTGTTTTCTGAAGAATGAGTGGCAAAAGTTGAATTTTTGTTTACTTTTCATTAAATTCATTTTATGTTTGTTGAGAAAGGTTTTAAACAGATGTTACTTTTTAAATATCTCAAATATTTTCGATTTACGTAGCTCCGTACAGCCATTCATTATTTTCACATTATTGTTAATGTGAACTAATTTGAGATATTTAAAAAGTAACATCTGTTTAAAACCTTTTTGAACGAACATAAAATGAATTTGATGAAGAGTAAACAAAAATTCAACTTTTGCCACTCATTCTTTAGAAAACAGTTATTCCTTTCGACAAAAGGAAATCTTAAGAAAATTTTACATGTAGATTCAAAAGAAAAGAACTTGGTTATTGAAATTTTCAAATTCGTTCACAATAAAATTAATGTAAAAAATAATGAATGACTGTATGGAGCTTTGTTAATCCAAATATTTGAGATATACAACAAAATGATTCAAAAATAATGAATGACACTGTACGAAGCTATGTAACCCAAAAAATTATTTGAGATATTTAAATGGGTACCATATGTTCAACAACCTTCCTTATCGATTGCCGACATTCCGCTATCTGTTAGAAGGCCCCCCTTTTTTAACCCGGTTTTTTATCACGTTCCGATTGTAAACCTCTGTACCACTACTAGGTTTTACCGAGAATCTGTTGAAATATTAAAAATATTTATCACTTTTGTTTAAATACCACTGTACCACTGTTAGGTCTTCAGTTGTGTGATGATGGGATAGTTCATTTCCCGAAACTCGAGTCACAAGAAAATGTGTAATATATATTTTTTTTTGGTAGTAAAACATAGTAATTTCTACAATTTGTTTTAATTATGATCAACTACCAAATAGTAACGGCTGAAACAATTCAGTATCTGAAGAACAAGCTGGATGAATTATGCGCAACTGTTTCCTATCTGAAACCTATAATTGTTTGCATCACCGAAACTTGGTCACATCTGGTATTCTAGATTGCTGCTTCAAGATTCCAGGGTTCAGCTTATATCGCTGCGATAATAATATCAATAGAGGTTATGGCGGAGTTTCTATCTATCTGTCACTGGAGATTAGAAAATTGTTCCAGGTTCAAGCTCATATTCATGAATTAACCGGGATCGATATCATTCCACTAAATACCGAAAATTTTTCTACATTAATTGGTTGCTTATATCGTCCCTGTGCTTATCCTCCAATTCTCTACTTTGTGATTTTCTGGTTGCTCTTTTGCAGACCAATCGGAATCTAATAATAACTGGCAATTTCAATTTCCCGGATATCCTTTGGGCCAATGGTTCGGGTCCATCTTCCAGCTCCCTATCGGGGTGTTTCTCTGGTCCTTTGAAGAGGCTGGTCTGATTCAGCTCATTGATCGCTCAACGCGCTATAGTCACGGACAGGACCCATCCATCTTAGACTTGCTGATAACTAACTACAGTGATCTTATCTGCGATATACAATATCATGAACCGATTGGGCGCTCTGACCATTGTGTTTCGTCTTCACGATTGCAGTTTTCTTTTGCCCCGAGATTGGGATCAGTCTTCAGAACGCTTAAAAAGATCGACTTCGACCACCTGACCTCGCATAAATTGGGATGTGGTTCTGGGTTTTGAGGATATCGATACTAAGTGGGATTCATTCAGGGATCTACTGACTAATGAAATCAAATCACACTAAAATGACAAGACTGAACCTATCGAAGCCTTGGATATATGAGCATATTTTGGGTGTTGTCCGTACAAAGAAAGCTCTTTGGCAGCGTTATCTGCGACATAGGATTTATGATTGTCATAGGCGGTGCTCCAACCCTTTGTCTGCTCTCCTCGGGGAGGCCAAGAGAATTTATGAGGATCGGGTAGCCTCCTCTGGCAACCGAAGAAATTTTTCGAACACGTGCGCTCAATTCTCAATTCGAAGGTTACTATTCCTTCGTTGCGAAAAACAACGGATCATATTTGTCGTGATGACGATGGAAACAACCGCTCTATTTGCCGAGAGTTTTGCAGGAGCTTTTACTCATGAACCACTTAGAGTCATACCGGAGGTTGGTGCCGCCCGGTCTACTGATTCTTTGGATTGCATCCAGGTGACTGAAGAAGATGTGGAGAGATTGTTGATTGAAATCCTGCGCCGAGCAAATCTCGAAGCCTATTACTGAAATCATTCGCGCATCTTTCAGATAGGCTCGAGTGCTGAAGGCTTGGCGTTCGGAGAGAGTACCACCGATTTACGAATCAGGAGACAGATTCTCAGCATCTTACTATCAACCTATCAGTTTGACGCCCATTCTGGCGAAAATTGCTGAGAAGATCATATGTTCGCGTGTGCTACTTTTCAGAACGATACCTGATTGTCAGCACGGTTTTATTCCTGGTCGCTCGGTGATGACGTTCCTGCTTGAATCTCTGGATGCGTGGACTAAATCTCTCGACTCAGATCACCCTGTCGACGTGGGATACTTTATTTCTTGAGAGCATTCGATTGCGTCCCCTTGAGCAGACTTCTTTGCTAACTGAATTATTTCGGCATCAGGGGGCCTGCATCGATGGATGGAATCATTTCTGAGACGTCAGTTTTCGTTTAAAGTAAGTGTGAGCCTGTAACGAGTCGTGTCCCACAGGGTTCCGTCCTTGGTTCACTGCTTTTTCTAGTATACGTAGCTGATCTCCCGCGGATGATTTCGTCTCCGTGTTCCTCTTATGCAGATGACATCAAAATATTTGCCGAAGCGTGCTCTTCTACAATCCAGAGAGATTCAGATCGCATATCTGAGTGGTGTCGTGCGTGGCTTCTTCCTTTGAATGTTGGGAAGTGCAAAGTGCTTAACTTGGGTAGAAACAATCCACGTCGATGCTACTACATCGATGATGCTCCACTTCAAGCCGTCGAACAACATAGTGACCTCGGAGTGACTGTGTCGTCGGACCTACTTTGGTCGGTCCACATAGATGGGGTTGTAGCAAACGCTAGGCAAATGATTTATTTAATGAGGAAGGCATTTGCCCGATGTTCGGTACGTACGGCAAGGTTTTTCTATAACAACTATGTGCCTCCCACCCTGCAATACACCGAAAATAAGGCTGGTGCAACTGTAACGATGAATCGCATGCGCTACTGAGCTATGATTATGATTTATTATAGCCGGAATTATAAGGAGTACAAATAAGTTTCCGCCGTTTTATTGTAGATGATGCGGCACGGAGTTTCGGTTAGCTTTAGCAGATGATAACCGGCTTAAAAAACAGTTTGGACATTCAAGAACAACATAACCTATTAATATCATTGATTTTATATTGGTAAAATATAATTTTTATAAGTTGAAAATGCCAAAATTTGAGCCAAGTAAGCGTCATTTGCGGGAAATATTAGTTTACTTCTTTAATTTAAATAAATCTGCTGCTGAGGCGCATCAATTGCTCGTAGAAGCATATGGTGAGGGTGCTTTGAGTGAGAGAACGTGTCTAGAGTGGTTTCAAAAGTTTAAAAACGGTGATTTCGACGTAGAAGACAAAGATCGCAGTGGAAGGCCAAAATTTACGAGGATGCAGAATTGGAGGAATTATTGGAGGAAGATTCATCTCAAACACAAAAAGAACTTGCTCTAACATTAGAAGTCACTCAGCAAGCAGTCTCACACCGTTCTTCTATAATAAATATTTAATTTGTGTTAAAAAACTGCGGAAACTCATTTGTACTCCTAATAGAAGATATTGATGTGAACCACGTTTATTTTTCACATGATAACGTGGCATACAAGCAACGAAACCATTCGCAATTTTGCGAAAAAAGCTTCCTGACCTTGTTATTTCTGGAAGAGGTGGTCATAATTGACTACCGAAATCTTGTGATTTAACCTCTTTAGACTTGAGGTCACGTGAAAGATATGGTCTATGCCACTGTTCCACAATCGATTCAAGGCCTTAAAGATGGAATTCCTGAAGTTATCGCGGATATACAGTCGCAAATGTGTGAGTTGATCATGGAAAATATCATCAACCGCTGCAACCGTAGCCGTGGGGGCCATTTGGATAATATTGCTTTCCATTGTTAATGGCGTATATTTCTCTTTACAATGAAATACACATTCACTGATTTATCTCAGTAAATATCTGTTTTTCTTTATTATCGAAATGAAACCTTTTATTCGAAAGCCCTTGACAATGATCTTTCGTTGTCTGTAATTTTTCTCATGAGGCATTCTACATATTGACATTGGTGTCATTAATAAATCCACAAGGTGTGAAATTTATAGCTTTTACCAGCTGCAATTCCGACCGAAAACTATTTTCATATCGATGGAATTAAATTCCGAATCGCAATTTGCCTTCGGATTCACAAATGGAATTTTCCTTATCACCAACTCGCCGGAGTGACAGGATGATTCATCAAAGTAACCTATAACTATTTCTGGAAGCATGCGGAATTGTGGTTACGTTTTTATCAGAGCGATTACTTTCACGAAATGTTAAAACATGCAACTCAATGCGCTGCATCGGAAAGGCTGGGAAGAATTGAACTGAGATATAAATGGAAACTTATTATTATCATTCATAGTGAGCAGGCGTCTGTCCACCCTATCACTGTGTCCGCACGAACTATTGTCGTTCACCCCTTATTTGTATTTCTCCGACGAAATCCAGTTTTTGGATAAAACTGATAATCTTGTTCGGAGGTAATTTTTTGAGTTCGCAGTGGGCTATAAAAGCCTGACTAAAGACCTCAAATCTGATGCCACTCAACGCTAGGCACTCTGAGACGATGAGCATGGCTGTGTCAGTATCCTCAAGACAAAGCCTCCATTTATCTTCTTCAGCCAGGCCGATTTTCTGCAAATTTCTCTTTCAGCCTGCAGTGACCTGTCATAATTCCAACAAGTGTTCTTTTTGAGTTTATACCTATTCCAAGGAACGCCTTCGAATGTTTCAGGCAAGGATGGCTCAGCCAGAAATACTCTAGTCTTGAGTTAATTCTGCCTGTTAACTTCCGTTTAGCCAGAGGCAGCTCCAGCAAACGCCAGCCGATCTGTTCCTTCCTTAACCAAATAGTTTGTGTGGCTCGGTATCAAAACAAGAGTGACTCTGTTATATATACCAAGCCTGTTTAAAGCCATGTGGCAACTCCAGACTGTTCTCGATGTACATCAGCTGGATTCCAGTGCCTTTAATACTGACTGACTATCGCTAATTATTGTGTTTTTGCCGTGGTGCATTTGTCGTTTTATCAGCAGATCTGCCAAGGTCTCAATGGCCTGGAGTATGGTGGCGTATTAACCGAGACTGAATCAGATGTTGATTCTCGGTTTACTCCCACAAACTCCCGCTCCCGTTCCGTTCTTCGTTCGCGAGGCGACTATGAACAAGCCATGGTTGGTCCTCAATAGAACCTCAGTATGCTGTTCCTATTCATCCCAGTTGGGGGCAATAACATGGAAATGCCTTTCTTGACTCGTAACTTTTAACATCAGTTCCGAGGGCATCGATAGGATGCTGTTCGTTAAAAGCTCATCCAGCAGTCCTGAGCCTTCCATCACTATTGCGTCTGGCGTATCTTCGTTGTTATTCTTGTGAACATTTTAATGAAAAATGTCTTCTCAAACGCCGACGGTCTTCTTAAACGCCGACGATAAAATAATATTCGTTTCAGAACTTTTTGATACTGAAAAAGAAATTTCTGACTGCACAGATAAAAATCACAAATCCTAGGACAAAGTGCATGATGCTTGGAGAAAAATTAGTCAGAATATGAGAGATATTCCAACTGAGGAACTGAAAGCTAAAACAAATCACGTATGTCTACATTTAGGTCTCTTATCAAGAGGAAACAGGACTGTTTTTGATCTGGATTAGGCGCAGATGATGTGAATCAACCAAATTGGTTTGCTTAATAAATTTGGGTGTTACTACGTTTTCTTGAATCTAACGAATCAAGTCAATTTAAAATAACTATTCTAGAAAAAATCGAGAAAATTATACCTGTTTTTTCAAACATCGAATATCTCGATATGTTGATCATTTTATGGATTTGCGAATGGAAATGCTCACGCGGCGGTTCGACAGTAGGATTTGCGTTTTCCCAACAGACAACAACCAAATAAAAAGGCATTTGTACAAGTGTTTAGGCGATTCGGTGAAACAGGTTCACTTGATGGTTTCCAAATCAGAGAAGGTCTGCTATAATTCAAGGTGTCCGGGAGGACCCCACAACAAGTACTCGTTGAATTGGTTGTACATTGAGGATTCATTTTTCTACAGTACACCGAGAACTAAACAAATTAAGTTACATCCATATCATTTGAAGTAGGTGCAGAATCTACCTGAAGATTAGAGACGAGACTAACATTTTGTAGGTGGTACCTGAATGAGTTAGGAGAGTGGGGGGGGGGCGATAGGACGTTATGGACTCATGAAGCCGCTTTCACGAAATTGGGTATGATAAATTTGCAAAATAGCCATGTACGGAAAAGAGAAAAAAACCCCCCTACTTCTATTGTTTCCCATTTCCAACATGAGTTAAGGGTTAACGTGTGGTTGGGAGTTATGAGGGGTGAACTTTTCGGATTATTAATACCAGCAGATTGCCTCAACGCTGAAGAATTCATTAAATTAATCCAAAGTAGCTTAACAGACATATTGGGTGAAATGCTAACATTGGGTGAAATGGCTAACAGACAAAATATCTGGTTTCAAATGGATGGCTGCCAAGTTCGTAATAGCCGAAATTTACGGGTCTTAATGAATTAATATTTTGGGTGCAATGGATTGGAAGGTACGGTCCGGTAAAATGGCCACCAAGGAGCATCGACCTCACGTCTTTGGATTTTTATGTCTGGAACACCTTGAAAGATAAAATATATCAAATTCGCGTTCAGATTCGAAAGAATAAAATTGTAGTGTACAGAAATGCATCAAAAGCGTTGTGTTGTAGATGCAGTGCGAAAACAACGTGTGAAATGTATTGAGTAAAGCGGTGGACATTTCGAACAATTGTTATAAGTAAAAAGTAAGAACTCTGTTTCCTTTACATATTTTATAAAATCTGTATAACTGAAAAATAAGTTTATTCGTTTGAATTATTTTGATTCGACAGATGAAGTTATGAATTCCACGAGAATTACTTTAATATAAAATTAAAATTGCTCTATATTGAAGGTCTTTATGATTGATGAAGACCTTCAAGATAGAGCAAATTAAGGTTTGGAATATTTCAACTTCTCGTTATTATCTTCTTAGTCGTGACATTATGACAGAGGACAAGCAGCTAGCACAAAAGTTGATATGTCATTCGAAAGCATGTTAAATTAGGTAATCTGAAAAGAAAACATGTCCATAATTAATAATTTTTCATCGATAAAACTAATGGAGAAATATCGGGTGTTGTTTTTTAGAGTGATAGAACTTTCGATAGGGATAACTGTGTATGATTTGACAGAAGGTAGAAACCATGTTGTTTTGACATTTCTGTTCAGTGAGCATTGAAAAATCATCAAGAAAAGACTCACGCAAACAACAACGTTTACAAATTGTTGAAATTTATTTTCAAAAGCAGTGTTATATTCGCCAAACTTATAGAGGAGCACTTCGTGAAATTTATGGTTAACATAATCGTCCATCAGAGCAGATTATTCCTCAAACTATCGATATTGCGGACAACATTTTCTCTACTCCATGCAACAACAACAACAAGACAAAGAACTGTACGTACAGAAGAAAATATCGCTGCTGTAAGTCATAGTGTCAATGATGATCCAGATTTGTCTATTCGTCGACTTTCACAACTAGTTGGACTCCACCACATGGAAAATTTTACGTAAAGATCTTGGTCTACAAGATCCAACTTGTTCAAGAACTAAAGCCACTTGACCATAATAAGCGTCGTTTGTTTGCTGATTGAGACCTAGAACAGCTTGAAGTTGATTCATTTTTTTATCGTTAAATTGTGTTTAGTGATGAAGTTCATTTCTGGTCGAACGACTATGTAAACAAGCAAGTTTGCTGTATATGGAGTGAAAACAATCCTCAAGAAGTTCTGCAGGTTCCATTGCATCCTGAAAAATGCACTGAATGGTGTGCTTTACAAGCTGGAGGCATCGTCGGTCCATATTTCTTTAAAAACGATGCTGGAGCTAATGTTACAGTGAAATGTGCTCGCTACAGATCGATGATTCAATGATTTTTTGTTTCAAAATTTGAATGGTGTCCAACAAGATGGTGCTACACCTCATGTTGCTACCGTAATAATTGATTTATTGAAAGAAATATTTGGCGAAAACATTATTTCCTGAAATGGTCCAATCAATTGGCCTCCAAGATCATGCGACATAACTCAACTGGATTATTTTCTTTAGGGTTGTGTCGAGTCATTGGTTTATGCTGATAAATCAGAAACAATAGACGCTTTAGAAGCCAACATAACTCGTGTTATTGATTAAATAAGGTAGTCTGCGGTTCCTCAGAGCTAGTCGTAGTGAACATATGCCGGAAATTGTTTTTAAAACGTAAATGTCACAAAATTATCTTTCAAATGCAATTAAATTTGGCTTCAATCTTAATTTAAATGTGTTTTATTTCAATTTAAAGTTCTATCACTCAAAAAAAAACACCCAATATGACTGATTTTGCTCACTTCAGAATCGAGATATCCTTATCACGTCCGCAATAAGAATATTTTGGCACAAAGAACTCCTCATCTTGTAGCAAATTTGATGCCGTTTCCACATATGTGGTCAAATTTGATGAGGCTATATAACTGAAGTATAATAGATTATACGGAAAAACTTGAAATATTTCGTGAAATCAAGAAATGTTAAAGTGATCCACATCCACATTTCGACCATGTGTTATATGACATTTTTTGTTGCAAATAACTTGCATGATGTCCCCTTGAAGTTTAGCCCTTTCAATAGTAGGACCCTGTATAATAATAGCTTCAGTTTAATGTGGTCTACCCGGTTAACATGTGTGTATAGATGTTCTCCTACGCTTTAATATAAATGTATTTTGAAATTTCTACCGGTTTCCGAACTACCACAGACGATAAAGAGGTACAGTCGTCAATCTCAACCGTAAAGAAGCCAATAAACCGACGTATATCAATATTTATGGAACCATCGAATGAATTTCATGATTAAATTCAATGGTTTCATTTGACCCGGCTATCGTCATTGGTTTCTGGGCTCCAAAAACCCTTTAACGCAATCCTTTCCAGTTGATAAACCCCTAAACTGACGACAATTGCTAATTTCAGCGAAATATCACGGTATCTGCTTCATCAGAGTAAACGGAAATAACTCTCGGGATTTATGGCTGTTTTTATCTTATAGTTGGCAAGTTTGAATAGGGCAGTTCAAATAGAGAATGAAGGTAAATACTTCATGTTTGTTCAGCTAAATTGAAAACGCCCATCAGCGAGTAGGATGCATTTTCCATGATTTATCCGAAATACCTTTCCCATTTCAGGTACGCGATACGCAAAACTTCCGTCCGAAGATACTTTTATCGAGATTAGATGAGAGCCTGTTGATGTTGATTCATGCTTTTCACAAAGTTTTGTTCAACTGTCAGATGATTAAATTACTCCAAAACTACCTCGGGATATTCATTTGGGAGATGTTTCATTAAAATGAAATTCGAAAGTTTTGGTACATCTGTAATCACATCGTTAACGTCGTTTTTGGAATTAGAGATGTATCTTGTTAACAGTTGGTTTCAGAATATTTGGTCAAAATTTCATTATATTGCGAATTTTGAAGCCAAAACGGTCTCCAATGATAACATTGAATAGTATTACCTGAATTCATTGAAATGCGAGTCTATAGAAGTTTAAAATTACTTTGAATTAGGAATTATATATGAAAACCTCTATAATACAGGGTGTCTGCTTTCAAAAGGGCCAAACTTCAAGAGGGAATCATACAAGTTATTTGCTACAAAAAATGTCATATATCACATGGTCTAAATTTTGATGGTTATTCTTCAATTTGACATTTCTTGATTTCACGAAATATTTCAAGTTTTTCCATCAAATCGATTATGATTCAGTTATCCTTGTAGCCTCATCAAATTTGACCACATATCTGGAAACGGTATTAAATTTGCTACAAGAAGTTCTGTGTGCCAAAAAATTCGTATTGCGGGCGTGTGAATATAACGATTCTGAAGTGAACAACATCAGTCATATTTCTCCATATACCAAATTTTGTGCTAATTGCTTGTCATCTGCCATAATATCATGCCTAAGAAGATAATAACGAAAAGTTGAAATATTCCAAACCTGAATTTGCTCTACCTTGAAGCTTTTAATGATTGAATATTAAAGTAATTCTCATGGAAATCATGAATATATCTGTTTAATCGAAATAATTCAAACGAATAAACTAGATTTCAATGATACAGATTTTATGAAAAATTTGTAGATAAGACAGACTACTACTACTTATAATAATTGTTAGAAATGTCCACCACCTTGTTCTTTACATTTGACACAAAGAACACTGATTTTGAAAATAAATTTAAACAATTTGTAAACGTTGTTGCGGCATGAGTCTTTCCATGATAATTTGTCAATGCTTACTGAACAGAAATGTGAAAACAACATGGCTTCTACCTTCCGTCAAATCACAGTTATTCCTATCGAAAGTTCTTTCACTCTAAAAAAAACACCCGATATCTAAAATTATTCATAGTTGAAGATTGTTGAAAGCATTATCGATATCCCTAATATAAGTCATAGGAATTAATCTTTTTCATACTGATAATTTTCATTGAAATTTAAATTTTTCAGAATATTATTAATATTTTTTGTTTTGAGTATTTTATTAACTATTTTTATTCTGTTTCCCTTTTCCCTTTTTATATTGCTCTTATTTCAATTATGTAGATTTCTTTTGAAAATCAGCTTCCTTCGACTCTATAAATGAAAATATTTGTCAAGACTGCTTAGACTTTGAATGGATTATAGTATTAGTGGTGGTCAATTTCCTATAGATTTTTTATTAACACTTACATTATTAAAATAATTTCATGCACTTTGAAATTACGTATCGAAAATGCCATATCCTACTAGAAAATTTCCACTATGATCGATTAATTCGCATCCCACCTTTTCAGTGCAGAAAAAACATGTCACACCAAAGCCATCTCGAGCGAATGTCGGGTATGTTTTGAAACTGTCCACAGTGACCGCATGGATTTAATTAATATTATACGTCTTTCGCAAATTGCGAAGGCCTGAGTGGTGAATTCGGCGCTGATGAAACGAGTACTTTCAATTTCGAAAAAGCTCGATAACCATCAGAAAGGACGAATTTGGATGATTGGAAAATTCCTGAACTTAATTAATGATTACAGTTGATTGAGTTTGACAGCCAGTCCCGAATTCTCGATGTGAAAATTTCAAGCACTCTTGTTTTCTAATATTAGTAATTTCAGAGCCAAGTTACTAAGAGAGATAGGCAGTTAAGGGATTTTTTTATGGTTCATCAAAAAAATATGCTTGCAAATGAAATTGAGTGTCCCACATTTATCCGTAAAGTATTAGCGGATAAATTCCCAGCGTAATGAAGAAACCACAACTTTTTAGGTCAAATTTGACTTTATTCATCGACATAGTTTCCTTTAAGAGCAGCATTATTGAATTACTCTTTCCTTTCGATAAATTCTTCCAAGAACGATTTATCTTTGACCTCAAGATAAGTTTTTGTTTTTACTGTCACCTCCTTATTCAAGATAAATCTCCTTCCTACCAAAATTTTTTTATATGATTCATATACAAAGGGTCTTTCAATGGAACCGCTTCATTTTTAAATTGACATTATTCACGCATGGCAACCATTGATAAAGAGTATGAGCTGTGGTTATAAAAAGTTCTAGAAATGGAGACAGTGTAACATACATATGTATAACAATTCTATACTCAAACAAACTCGAATAGGTTTTGTGGATCACAGAGGCAAATTGCAAACATGTGCACGTTTCAAACTGATTGGTTTTCCTCGGTGCAATGTAAGCTAGTGACTCCAAATCTGTCATATATCTATATACGCTATACACAGAGACACTAAGGTATTAATAATACACTAGCGTCATCTAGAGTATTCAAAATACCTAAAAGACATAATTTTACGAATTAATTAAAGTAAAAAAATGTATTCTCGATATTTTCACGTTACTAGCGCAGAAAAAACCTTCATCAATCTCAAACAGACCATTATTTTCCGTAAAACTGATAATTAGCATATTCATATTCAAATAAATTATTCGCGTCAGTTATGATATTTATAGAAAGTTCGAAATATTTCGATATATCCAGACAGTATGTTTTAAGTTTTTGATAAAATTTTGAATATTTTTTTAGAGTATAATTCACGTGAATGTAAGAATTCAATTTCTTGAGCTCATACATTGGGTTTCTTCTCTGTAAATAATGTAAATGATTGATAGAAAAAACTTAAGGTGTAAGGGTTGCTTCAGACAAGAGTTATGAAAGTACCGGAGCAAGTCAATTCTTGGAATACCGGCCTCTCATAGCTACAAGATTGGAAGCACTTTCGCTGTCCTTTAGCTATTATAAGACCAATTCAAGATGTTTGAAATGGGACGTGTTACTATAGGATGTTTAGTGGTTATTGAGAGTAGAGATTCACTGCTGAACCAAAAAAACGTCGACAGTTTCCTGGAATAATATAGCGAGATGCCTTAAGATTCATCATAAATGTAATATTTCTTTTGTCTTGATTGATGTAGTATTTAAGAGTTCTCCAATAAGCGGAAGTCGAGTGGCTGCCTACGGCTTCGACTTAAGTAGGTGGGAGTTGTCGTGGCTGGAGATGGAAGCGGCCACTTTAAGGGCAGTTAGTTCACGACAGTTGTTGAAGAAGGAAGTTCGAGGCAGTTCGGCGGAAATAAATGAGAGAGAGACATTCAGATGAAAGTTATAAAATGTACTTAGTCGAGAAAGAGTATGAAGACGGAGTCTATTCTTCAGCTCAGTAACTTTTTTGGCATTAAGTTTTGTTGATGTTGTATTTTTAAGATTTTTGAGTATAATTTCAAACTTTTAAATAAACCGTTAATAATACAGTCTGTGTTTGTTTTACACTTAGGAAGAGAGAAGCCGATTTATTTATTAATACCACTAGACATTGATATAAAATAACCTATATCAACGCGATAACTTACACTCTTATGTCAAACTCATTTAGTAAGTCGTAAGAATTGTTGATTGAGGAGCACACGAACTAAGAATTCTTGAATTGACGCCAGCAATCATGTTTTGAATATCATAATGCGACATCTAGCGCACAATAAACAAATCTTACCCTATGGTTATACACATTAAAATGTAAAATAAAGCGTAGTTAAAACGTCCATTTCTTGAGTACCTTTCAAAACAATTTTCTACCTTAATTCATGATTCAATTCTTTGATTTTCATATAAAATTTCACGTAATAAATTGAATAGTTATTTGTTGTTAGAAATTTACACTTATTATGTTGACTCTTCTTTTTTTTCAAAGTTCACTAAAAATTTCGTATAAGTATATGAATAACTGCTAAAAAAGTTAGGGGGTGATTCTTTGCCAGAAAGTAGGGTGGATCTTTTATATAAACTTTATTTCTTTGAATATTGGATGGAGTAGTCCGTTACTTTGTGATAGTTCATTTTAATGGATTGAAATAAGAAATGAGTGATAGAAAACAAAGTAATTTCTTATTTCATTCCTTTATTTCTTTGAGCCCCAGCTGCTTAGTTACAGCTCCCTAAAGATGGCGCCCGAAAAACAGTTTTTAATTTTTTTCTAAAAACCAAAATAATGACAAGAATAAAATTAGGCAGACATTTTATGCGGGCGAGAAGGCACTCAAAAATAATTTTAGTGGTGTTCCTATATGATTGCAAGGCGTAGAAAAAGCATCCCTTAAACCTTCTTTTGCAGGAATCTTTTGTCCATATTCCTATTTTACAATAAAAAATTAATTTTGGATAGCTTTATCCATTCTCAACAAATAAGGTCCCTTGTAGTTCCTTGTTAAAGTTCAAGGTATTCGAGAAAAAAAATTATCAACATGACAGCGCGCGTCGTAGAGGCTGGAATTATTTCCGAACTAGAATTTATCTAGTAAGCGGAAGTCATTTTGTTAAGACGACTGACTAGTTTTGATTAACTTTGATTCAGTTACAATTATTTTTTGATCTGGCTTATCATTTTGAGATTTTTGTCGCCCACTCATCTTTAGGGGCTGTAAATGAGGGGCTGACAAGGAATCACCCCCTAAATTTTTTCGCAACTATTCATATACACCCTGTAGGTACAAACGTGTAACCTCTTTCCTTGAAAATTACATAAATGCTGAATGCATAGCAGAAAGGTAAACATGCAACGAAGAATTCATTATGAAACAAAGCTTTCAACTGATTGAAAATATGAAATTTTCATTCCTCTTCCACCAATTTCAAGTCAAAACCTGATAATTATTACTTAATTTCAACCGAACGTCTGACCGTGTCTTCTGATTCCATAAATTCTGAGCAATATACGATTATCTTCAACAAGAACCATTTGAATGCAATTCTCATTGGGTGTAATCATACTTCAAATTGAACTGCAGATTGTTTGGCGACTAGTTTAATTTACGATACCAGGTCATTTCTGCAAGTAAAACTAGGTGAAAACAAGGAATGTGTGCAGTGTTAATGAAACCGGCTCATTCGCCATTTTGTTAGATACGAGTACTCTGGGAAAATTCAATAGAAAAAGGCTTTTTACTTGATAGAAGAAATATAAAGAAATTTGAATATCAAAACAGATGTAATCTGTTAGTGTTCTACAATTTTAATTTCAAAAAAGTTTTATTCAAAAAATTTTTAGAATTAAATTAATGTCTACAATAAGCACCGCTTATATTTAATAGACGTATATATTCAAAAACTCAATATACAATATCAAATGGAATAAATGAACCAACCAATATAAAAAAGAGAATTAAAATTAATAAATAAATATTTGTAGGAGACAAAATTTTGTTTCTGATCTCACCATAGTGAACCAATTCCTTTTCATAAACATATTTATTTATTAATTTTAATTGCCTTTTTTATATTGGTTGGTTTATTTATTCCATTTGACATTGTATATTGATTTTTTGAATATATACGTCTATTAAATATAAGCGGTGCTTATTGTAGACATTAATTTTATTCTAAAAGTTTTTTGAATAAAATTTTTTTTAAATTAAAATTGTAGAAGACTATCAGATTAAATCTGTTTTGATATTCAAATTTTGTTATATTACTTCTATCAAGTAAAGAGCCTTTTTCTTTTTTATTTTATACATAATATATAATTATATTTAGGCTTGAATAATTCTCATTATGGAATGTCAATGGTGTGAAGAAGACCATAGAATGCCTTACAGTTTTCTGTGATTTTGTGATGAACTGACTACCTGTATTATTAAAGTAAGTATGTTTCAAACAAGTGTTAAATTCTAACGTATGATATAGTGATGGTTATTTGATTCTGATATTTAAATGTTATCTAGGGCCGATGAAGAGATTATCCGTATTCTAATTGTTTTTTGAAGATAAATTACATGTTTTGAGAGATTTTTGAATTAACTTATTCGAATATTTAAATATATTGAATATTTCAAATAAATTATATTTTTTGAGAAATCCTTAAGTTGTGTTTTATGTTTTTGAAAAGGAATTGGTTTCACTATGGTAAGATCAGAAATAAAATTTTGTCTCCTTCAAATATTTATTTATTAATTTTAATTGCCTTTTTTATATTGGTTGGTTTATTTATTCCATTTGACATTGTATATTGAGTTTTTGAATATTTACGTCTATTAAATATAACCGGTGCTTATTGTAGACATTAATTTAATTCTAAAAGTTTTCTGCTAAAAATTCTTTTGAAATTAAGATTGTAGAAGACTAACAGATTAAATCTATTTTGATATTCAAATTGTGGGAAAAGTCAGGTAAAAAATACTGTTATTGTCTAATCTCTATCTTATTTTAATTAACCAGTTTTTTCGTATAATTCATCTTCAATTAATTACTATATGGGGATGACACATAAATGTTCACCGTTTTTTGTTAACTTCATTATGAATAAGCCCACACATAAAAATGAAACTATTTGGAGCTTGTTGCGAAACTATCGGGTGATTTTTTTAGAGTGACAAAACTTTCGATAGGGATAACTGTGATTTGACAGAAGGTATGTTTTGACATTTCTGCTCAGTAAGCATTGACAAGTTATCATGCATTGACATAATCATTCATCAGAGCAGCTTATTCGTCAAACTATCGATAGATTTCGGACAACATTTTCTCTACTCGATGTAACAACAAAACAAGACAAAGAACTGTACGTACAGACGAAAATATCGCTGCTGTAAGTCATAGTGTTAATGATGATCCAGATTTTTCTATTCGTCGACGTTCACAACAGGTTGGACTCTGTGTATCCACCACATGGAAAATTTTGCGTTAAGATCTTGGTACACCCATACAACATCCAACTGGTTCAAGAAGTGAAGCCACTTGACCATAGTGAGCGTCGTTTGTTAGCTGATTGGGCCTTAGAAGAGTTGATCCACTTTTTTGTCGTAAAATTGTGTTTAGTGATGAAGCTCATTTCTGGTTAAACGGCTCAGTAATCAAGCAAAATTGCCGTATATATAGTGGAAATAATCCTCAAGAAGTTCAACTGGTTCCATTGTATCCTGAAAAATGCACTGTATGGTGTGCTTTACACGCTGGAGGCATCATCGGTCCATATTTCTTTAAAAACGATGCTGGAGCTAATGTTACAGTGAATGGTGCTCGTTACAGATCGAGGATCAATGATTATTTGTTTCAAAATTTGAATGGTATCTACCCAAAAGTGTCTTGATTTAAACAAGACGGTGCTACACATCATGCTGCTACCGTAACAATTGATTTATTGAAAGAAAGATTTGGCGATAACATTATTTGGAGAAATGGTCCAATTAATTGGCCTCCAAAATCATGCGACATAACTCCACTGGATTAAGTCAAGTCATTGGTTTATGCTGATAAACCAGAAACAATAGACGCTTTGGAAGCCAACATAACTCGAGTTATTGATGAAATAAGGCCTGAATTACTCAAAAAAATTGTCCAAAATTGATCTGGTCCAGTGCGGTTCCTCAGAGCTAGTCGTGATGGACATAAGCCGGAAATTATTTTCAGAACATAAATGTCATAGAATTATCCTTCAAATTAAAAAATAAATTGTCTTCAATATTAATTTAAATGTGTTTCATTTCAATTTAAAGCTCTATCACTTTGAAAAACACACCCGATATGATTAGAATATCGTGTTAAAAGTTCACGAGAAAATTATTTCCGAAGAATCTATGTCTATGGTGAATATTTTTCTTCAATGAATGTAATCAGTGTCGAAAAGCATTTTGGTGTGAGTAGATCTTGCTCATGTACAAGTCGGTCACTGACCCACAAGTTGTTTTTCTTTTAATCGATTTTGCTGTAGTGAATAGTAATATAATTTCATTGTTTCATACTTTATATACATAATGATCTATATAAGATTTTAAAGAAATGGCGATGTGAAAAATATCACAATATGTATCGGGTGTTTATTTTAGAGTGAAAGAATTTTAAATTGAAATAAAAATAATTGTATAAAATTTATGTTTTGAAAATAATTTCCGGTATATGTCCACCACGACTAGCTCTGTGGAACCGCATTCGACCAGACCAATTTTGGACCACTTTTTTGAGTAATTCAGGCCTTATTCCATCAAAAATACGATTTATGTTGGCTTCCAAATCGTCCATTGTTTCTGGTTCATTAGCATAAACCAATGACTTGACATAATCCCAAAGAAAATAATCCAGTGGACTTATGTCGCATTATCTTGGAGGCCAATTAGTTAGAACATTTTTCAAGATAAATTTATCGCCAAATCTTTCTTTCAATAAATCAATTGTTACCGTAGCATCATGAGGTGTAGCACCACTTTGTTGGAACCAAAACACTTCTTGGTAGATACCATTCAAAGTTTGAAACAAATAATCATTTATCATCGATCTGTAACGAGCACCATTCACTGTAACATAGCTCCAGCATCGTTTTTAAAGAAATATGGACTGATGATGCCTCCAGCGTGTAAAGCACATCATACAATGCATTTTTCAAGTTGCAATGGAACCTGTAGAATTTTTTGAGGATTGTTTTCACTCCATACATGGCAATTTCGTTTGTTTACATAGCCTTTCAACCATAAATGAGCTTCATCATTAAACAAAGTTTTACAGTAAAAAAGTGGATCAACTTCAAGCTCTTCTAAGGCCCAATCAGCAAACAAACGACGCTTATTATGGTCAAGTGGCTTCAGTTCTTGAACCAATTGGATCGTGTATGGGTGTAGACCAAGATCTTCACGCATAATTTTCCATGTGGTGGATGCACAGAGTCCAACTTGTTGTGAACGTCGATGAATAGACATATCAGGATCATCATTAACACTATGTCTTACAGCAGCGATATTTTCTTCTATAGTTGTTTGTCTTGTTGTTGTTGTTAATCAAACAGAGAAAATGTTGTCCGAAATCTATCGTTAGTTCGACGAATGAGCTGCTCTGATGTAAACCATAAAATTCACGAAATGCTCTATAAGTTTGGCGAACAGAACACTGATTTTGAAAATGAATTTCAACAATTTGTTAAAGTTGTTGCAGCGTGAGTCTTTCCATGACAATTTGTCAAAACAACATGGCTTTTTACTTCTGTCAAAGCACAGTTATCCCTATCGAAAATTCTATGACTCTAAAAATACACCCGATATAAACATACTTAGTTATGGTGTTTCCATGAAAAATCAACAAAAAACATTCTTTTCAAGAAAATAATTCAGGTTTGTAGGGGTTAATTCTCCCAATATTGAATTCCTTCATCCTGAAAATTGCCATCTAACACCTAGCTTGCTGTATTCCCCACGTATTTCTTGTTTCTTCACCAATTTATTCCACAATCTGACACCGGCGTTTTTCCTCTAAGTTCGTTAGACGCTGGCTGGCTGTAACAAAGTTTAAAGGCCACATTTCTCATTCTTCTTTTATATGAGTTACCAGTATCATCTTCCCGAGACCATATTTCCTCGCGGACACAGTTGCTAGAGGAAAAACGACATCAATTTTCATGAGCACTCGATGGCGAACCGCCATGTTACAATAATTTATCATGTGCACTTGGCCGAGTCAGCCTTCTCTTGTCGTAACGTGATATTCTACGTAAACGTAATATTACTTCGCAGTATATATTATTTATGTGGCCCCGAGTTGAAAGGAAAAGAATCGAAGTCATTGCGGTCCTTTCACATGCTTTAATAAGTCAGAAGAATGAAGGTGCTAAGCGAAAGCCGACAAATAGTCTTTCGATAAAACGGTCGTGTTCCTTCGAAAATACGGGGAAAGAACTGAAGCGTGCTAGAAAAGGGAAATAGAACCTTAAATTTCGTTTAATTTTTGAGGTTCTGCGAAATAACTACCGAATGTTTTTTTCATAAATGATTAAACTGAAAGAAATAATAGCTGTAAATGTTATTTAAATAAGGTTATTCTGATTTTCACAAATTTTTATTGTTATGTGTACAACAATCGTTTCGCTATCACAGTAGCATCATCAGGCAAGATCACATTTTGAATAACTAAGCTTGTTTCCGAAATCCGTTGCTATTTGTATTACAGTAAGTACAATAAATTTTTATTGAGCACTAAAATCCTAAAAGGGGTCTCTGCAAATTCCAGCTTATCTGAATATATTTAACAGAAGTGAGTTATTTAAATCTATTTGTTCGTTAAGTAATATTTCAATTTTATTTTGTTTATTTATCTCTAGGGATTCTAACAGATTTAAGGGATAACTTTTACTTTCTACATGTAGAATTTCAAAATTGTGGTTGAAAGTATGTCCTGTTTCTAACAAATGATTAGAATATGTAAAATTACTTTTATTACTGAAGAAACTCTTCAAATGTTCACAAATTCTATGTCGCAAGGTTCTTCCAGTCGTCCGATGTAAAATTTAGAGCAATCACCGCAAGTTAACTTATAAACCCCCGATTTATCATCTTTATGTGTACAGTCTTTATTATTTTTAATAAATTTACGCAATTTTGAATTGGTTTTAAATGAAGTTCTTGAATTATATTTATTTTTGAGGTATGTAGCAATTTTCTCAGAAATTCCCTTAATGTATTTTAAGGAAAAATATTTAAAATTTTCTTTTATATCAGGATACACCATATTTAAAGCTATTTTATTATTTTTATTCATCAACAATTTGTCTATCAACTTAGGATCATAGTCATTATTAATAGCTATTTGTTTAGTTATGTTACTTTCTGAAATATAATTTTCTCGATTCATGGGAATATTAACTAATCTATGCATCATACAATTGAATGCTGATAATTTTTGATTCAAAGGATGATTTGATTTATTGTGTATAATAGAATCCGTATAGGTTGGTTTGTGAAGTATTAAGAAATCATGTGAATTATTTATTCGAGTAACAGTTAAATCAATAAAATTAATAGAATTATTATGTTCGGTTTCCATAGTGAATTTTATTGAAGGATGTATTTCATTGGTGAATAAAAAGAATTTTTTCAAAAGTCTGTCTATACCTGTGAAGCAACAGAAAATATCGTCTACATATCTATGTAGTTATACCAATGTATCTATACCAATATAAAAAGTATTTCTTAAGCGGATTTTGGTGAATTTTAATTTCAATATTGTCCATGAATATTTCTGCTAATAAAAGACTTAAGAGATTTCCCATAATCAAACCGTTTTCAGATTTATAAATTTTGTTTTTGAATTGAAAATGATTTTGTTTAGTGCAAATATCTAGACATTCTAAAATATATTCTTTGATAATTGTATTACATCTGTTGTTGATTAATAGATTATCTACTAGTTCAATTGTTTCGTTTGGTGGTACACTTGGAAATAAATTTTGTAAATGTGAAATTGAAGCCACTTGACCATAATAAGCGTCGTTTGTTTGCTGATTGGGCCCTAGAACAGCTTGAAGTTGATACACTTTTTTATCGTAACATTGTGTTTAAGTATAAAACGTATTTCTGGTTGAAGGACTATGTAAACAAGGAAAATCGCCGTATATGTAGTGAAAACAATCCTCAAGAAGTTCTGCAGGTGTGCTTTACACGCTGGAGGCATCATCGGTCCATATTTCTTTAAAAACAATACTGTAAATAATTGTTCAGTGAATGGTACTCGTTACAGATCGATGATCATTGATTATTTGTTCAAAATTTGAATGGTTTCGACCCAGAAGTGTTTTGGTTCCAACAAGATGTGCTCCACCTCATGCTGCTACCTTAACAATTGATTTATTGAAAGAGAGATTTGGCGATAACATTATTCCGAGAAATGGTCCAATTATTGGCCTCCAAGATCATGCGACATAAGTCCACTGGATTATTTTCTTTGGGGTTACGTCAAGTCATTGGTTTATGCTGATAAACCAGAAACAATAGACCCTTTGGAAGCATCACTCGGGTTATTGATGAAATAAGGCCTGAATAACTCGAAAACCTGCTTCAAAATTGATCTGGTCGAATGCGGTTTCTCAGAGCTAGTCGTGGTAGAAATATGCCGGAAATCATTTCTAAAACATGAATGTCATAAAATTATTTTTCAACTTAACTTCAATCTTAATTTGAATGTGTTTTATTTCAATTTAACGTTCTATCACTCTAAAAAACACCCGATATGTATCTATCAATCTCTATATCTATCTATCTTTATATCTATCTATCCATCTCTATATCTATCTATCTTCCTGTCTTTCTTAGATAACAGATACCTATTGACTAAAACATAATATACATATAGTAAAGCACTAGTGCATATGTTTATCGAAAAGAAATAATGAAAAACAATATTACAATAAAATACATAATTTTTCGTATTTATGTCTGTCTTTATCTATTCGTACTAGTAATCTCCGAAATTTTCGTTGAATTTTCATGCGGTTTTCACAGGAATATAACAGATGTCTGGATTAACATTCAGTCTTAGTTTCATCGAAATGAAATGATGGAAAAAAGATCTATTTATTTAAATTTAATTTACTATGCATACTATAAGTATGCATCAATGCCATTGTGAGAAAACGGTAAAATTGAAATGTCTCTACATTGAATATATTTGTCGGAAATCGATTGGGAATGATGAAAGAAGAGTTGTAGAAAACAAAAACTATATTTAAAATTCTAGTCTGTCTGTTTGTTATAGTTAAGCTCCGAAACTTTTTGAAGGATTTTATACGGTTCACACAGGTAGATAACAGAAAGCCGGTTCAACAGTCTTCGTTACATCGAAATAAGATTATAGAAAAAAGGGATATAGTCATTTAAAAATTGTCATAATGTCAATTTATATACCAAACATCGGACAAATCATTTTGATTTCGGACTTTTATTGCCTGAATTATTTCGGTATACAATATTCCTTAATGCTGACAAGAAACTTGAAACAGAACCTTCAAAGACAAAAGATGATACAAAACTGCGAAATGGAACACAAAAAAAACATAAAATATCCTATCCTAAGATGTGAACAAATATTAAGACAAGAAAAAGGGTTACAAAAATGCGAAATTGAATACAAAATGTTACAATTAACCTAGTTTGTCAGAAAAAAGAATTGTTTCATACTTCTCGACGTTTCGGCCAGTTAGAAATCTCTGATCGTTTATAGGTGAATACTGGAAATCATAATTATCCGAACACTTTGCCATTAACATTCAAATTATCGGACAAATTACATCAATTTGAAAGATTCATATTTTCTGTTCATATCGACTGTGGATTCTTAGTGGGGCTATACCTTCTTATATACTCTCCTAATCTATTGAGTCTCTTGTATTCGAAAAATTTCACGAGTTTAAATACATACTCAAGAAGATTATCGATTCTATCAACTGAACATAATTTCGTGGATTGAGTTCATGTTGTAGCTCGACCTTTAGAGTTTAAATTTCTCACGTATGTCGCATGAAACATATAATAGTTTTCCTCTATTTGGCAAATAAATTATAATCCTTCACGAAAGGTACTGACCACATCATGAAGTAATGCAAATCCTTCTGCAACAAAGGTTGAATATCACGGTACTAAATTCTGCGAAAAATTACGTAACACCACGATAAAACATTTATTAAATCCACTTGAAATGGTATCTCACGCTCCTTTGTAGTATTGTTCGTGAAAAAATTCCTCGTAATAAAAATAGCTCTTGTTATCTCACATGTCGGAATAATTAACACGATTTCCTGTTTCTTGTTCCGAGCAAAATCTTGATTCTTGTTAACTTGTTGTGAATGAAAGCGTTTAATATAATTATATAGAATTTTCCACTTTTCATTTAGTGAAACTCACTAAAATCAGTGAACATATTTTCAATATTCTTGTATTTTGAAAAGACTAAAATTATTTGTTTATAGTTTAGGAGAAGAACATCTTTGTTTATATATAAAATGATAAAGAGGGAATTCTTTACTACATAGAAGGCTTATTGAAGATTAAAAGTAAAACAATAAAATTTCCGCTAATTTATTTAATTTCACAACAATAGTTTCATCATGACAACATGACTTCGTCAGGTGAGTATGGTACTAACTACATCATAATAACAGATTGAAACCATTGATTATAAATAAATTATTGAAACGAATGCAATTCAAACAGTCAATATCGCTTATATATCCAACAATAACTATTGATACAAAATATATTTCTTTAACGTACATAAACAAAAAGTCCGCAAAAATAGCAAGATATTTAAAGAAAAAGAATAACTGCAACATTTCATTTAAAACAAGAAACACGTTAGGAAATTTAATAAAAAATAATAAGGAGTTGATCCATAAAAACAAAAGGTCTGGAGTCTATAGGTTAAACTGCGGTACTTTCCCATGTGTATACGTTGGTCAGACAGGTAGTTCTTTCGGGATTAGGATACGTGAACACCAGAAAGCATATCTTGGTAAAAACCGAAATTTAACATATGCTGATCATCTCTTGGAGACAGGACATGATTTTGACAATAACTACAAAATCATACACCTAGAAAACAAGAACCTCAGGTTGAACTACCTAGAAGCTCTCGAAATTAACAGATACAATAAAAAGCAGATTCTCCTAAACGACCCGACGGACCCCAATAAATCCCCTCACTTAATTTTTTCTGAAACTTTGTTAATAATAAAAAACAAATTACTCTAAATTCCCACTACCTTCTTGTCTGTATATTTTGAACATTTAAAGAACTTAATCTTAAATATGTAGTAAAGTACCATACTCCTCTGACGAATTCATGTTGTCATGACGAAACAATTGTTGTGAAATTAAATAAATAAGCGGAATTAAGTTGTTTTACTTTCAATCATCAAGATGTATTTCCGACAAGTAAAGACCGATACAATCAAACATTCGAAGGCTTATTACAATATCTTAAGTATCTCGTATCAAAAAAATAAAAGTAATTCATAAAAATATATCTTACCTGACTATAACCACACTTAGATTCTAAGTTTGTTGATAGGAGGACATGTGGTTTTAGTCGTGTGAGATATATTGGGTTGTTCGGAAAGTTATTTCGTATATTTTGGGAAAATTTAAGACAATTTTCGTATAATGAATAAACATTTTATTAAATTATATATTGGAATTTTGGTCCAATACCTCTTGCCACCTTCCTGGTTGTAGCATGATTTCACGCTCATTAAATTTTTGGTCTTTGCTGGAAAAACCCTGATCTAAGTGATTTTTGACCTCTTCATTTGAAGTAAAGGTTTACCGTCCGAAAATTTTTGCAATTACCGGAACAAATAATAATCCGAAGGCACCAGATCTGGAGAATATGGTGGGTGTGGCAGTGTATCCCATTCAAGCTGTAAAAGCTTTCGGCGAGTGACCAAACTGGTATGAGTTCTCGCATTATCTTGATGGGATGCTACAACTTTCCTGTTGATTGAATCTGGTCTTTTCTCTTGAACTGCATCATTCGGTCCAGCTAATGACAGAAGGCTTCCGAATTAATTGTTGTGTTATCAGGTAAAAGCTCAAAAAAAAGAATTCCTTCAAAATCCCACCAAACAGACAGCATCGACTTTTTTTGATGGATATTGGTTTTTGTAATGCTTTGAGCCGTTACATCTTTTTTGCTTTTAAGATCTTGCGTTTGAAATTGTTATATACAACCTATTTTTCGTCCCCTGTAATGATGCGCTTCAAAAATAGATCGTTTTTTCCATTCTAAGGCGGATTCTTTCTCTGAAAAATTGGTTATTTTCTGGTTATATTCTTCTTTTGATAGAGTAACAATATAATTTCTTTTATCATCTTCAATCATTATCAAATTTTTATTTCAATTCTTGCTTCGTATTGATTTTACTATTGAATTTGATTAGGTCGTCATGAGTTCGATAGCGTATATGTATCGGGTATATTTTTTAGAGTGATAGAAACAAATTTGAATTAAGATTGAACCCAATTTTTTTATTTGAAAGATAATTTTATCACATTTATGTTTTAAAAATAATTTCCGGCATATGTCCACCGCGACTAGCTCTGAGGAATCGCTTTCGACTAGACCACTTTTGGACCACTTTATTGAGTAATTTAGACCTTCTTTCATCAATAATACGAATTGTGTTGGCTTCCAAAGCGTCTCTTGTTTCTGGTTTATCAGCATAAACCAATTACTTAACATAACCCTAAAGAAAATAATCCAGTAGAGTTAAGTCCCATGATTTTGGAGGCCAATTAATTGGACCATTTCTCGACATAATGTTTACTCCATATACGGCAATTTTGCTTGTTTACATAGCCGTTCAACCAGAAATGAGCTTCATCACTAAACACAATTTTACGATAAATAAGTGGATCAACTTCAAGCTGTTCTAGGGCACAATCAGCAAACAAACGACGCTTATTTTGGTCAAGTGGCTTTAGTTCTTGAACCAGTTGGATCTTGTATGAGTCTAGACCAAGATCTTTACTCCAAATTTTTCATATGGTGGATGAACAGAGTCCAACTTGTTGTGAACGTCGACGAATAGAAAAATCTGGATCATCATTAACGCTATGACTTACAGCAGCGATATTTCCTTCTGTACGTTCAGTTCTTTGTCTTGTTGTTGTTGTTGCATTGAGTAGATAAAATGTTGTCCGAAATCTATCGATATTTCGACGAATAAGCTGCTTTGATGGACAATTATGTAAACCATAAATATCACGAAGTGCTCTATAAGTTTGGCGAATAGAACGCTGATTTTAAAAATAAATTTCAACAATTTGTTAACGTTGTTGCGGCGTGAGTTTTTCCATGATAATTTGTCAATGCTTACTGAACAGAAATGTCAAAACAACATGGCTTCTACCTTCTGTCAAATCACAATTATCCTTATCGAAAGTTCTATCACTCTGAAAAAAACACCCGATAGAAGAATCCAGAAGTACTTTCTCAAAAACTTTAAAAGAATATTCAGAATCATTCAAAAATCGAAAAGCTAACATCAATTTTGTGAAAAAATTTTTTGAAACAAATCATGCCTTCCCAGAATTAGATATTCTTAAAAGACTACATCTGGAGGCGAAGCGCAAGAAACTAGACATTCTGGAATCGATAAAGATTATTATGAATTACTGTTAACCCAACGTATTAAAAGTTCACTTCATTTTAGTGTTTTGTTCATACAACTAATACTAGTGTGTTTGCAACAGCTGATTAAGTCAGTCGATGTCAGAGTGCGTGCCGATTTTTACTATGGGTGATTACGTTGAGCAAAGAATTTGTTTAAAGTTTTGTGTTGCAAATGAATTTTCGTGTGCCGATGCATTGAAAATGTTGCAAAAGGCCTTTGGTGATAATGCTCTATCGAAAACTCGTGCATATCAGTGGTACAGAGCCTTCAAGGACGGTCGTGAATTGGTCGAAGACTTGCCTCGTTCCGGACGCCCATCGACGGCTTCGATCGAAGATAACGTCGATAAAATTAAGGAAAGGGTGCTGGAAAACCGTCGTACCAGCTTGAGAGAGATAGCACATGATCTTAAGATATCCCACGAGTCCGCACGTACGATTTTGATTGATATTTTGGGCATGAGAAAGGTTGCCGCACGACTCGTACCGAAAGACCTGAATTTTCTTCAAAAACGTCATCGCGAACAGGTTGCTTCAGACATGCTGGATCGCTGTAATTCCGATTCTACATTCATGGAACGCATTATAACTGGTGATGAAACCTGGGTCTACGAGTACGATATGCAAACAAGCCAGAAATCATCGGAATGGGTGGCAAAAAATGAGCCGAAACCGAAAAAACCACGCCAAAGCCGCTCGAAAATGAAGGTGATGCTCATTGTTTTCTTCGATATCCGTGGCGTGGTGCACTACGAATTCATTCCAGAGGGTCAGACGGTAAACAAGGAGTATTACCTAGGCGTTATGAAACGTTTGCGTGAGCGTATCCGTAAGAAGCGGCCAAATTTGGGGGCGAACAACTCATGGATTTTGCATGACGATAACGCGCCTTCTCACCGAGCTACGATTGTGACTGACTTTCTCGCCAAAAACTCAACAAACGGGCTTCAGCAACCACCGTATTCGCCGGATTTGGCTCCCTGTGACTTTTTCCTCTTCCTAAAACTAAAATTGCCCATTCGTGGCACCCGTTTTGAGTCGATTGAAGCCATAAAACAAAATTCGGCGCGAGAGCTAAAGTCCATCCCGGAAAGCGCCTATAAAAAATGTTTCAATAATTGGAAGTGCCGTTGGCATAGATGTATTGGAGCAAATGGAGCCTATTTTGAAGGCGATTTTGAAAATTCCCGGTACTTTCTTGACAGGCTAGTATTAATACGTTCAGCTTGTCTGGTATGATATTTTTTGTTAGTTATTGTTGGTTTTGAAGAAGTTGTTGAGGTTATGTTCTGCATTTTTGGATAAGGATTCGGTTTCCATAAAACAAGGTACTAAACAAAATTTTGTATCCTTCAAGTATCTATGTCTACTAAATTGGAACAGTGTTTTTCTAAGGCATTTATTTGATTTAATTCTAAAAGTTTTTGAATGAAAAATTTTTTGAAATTAAAATTTGTAGGAGATTAACAGAATAACTCTGACTTAAATGTTGCCTGAATTCTTTAAATACACAATATATTCTAATCTGAAAAACAGAAAACTTCCTGAAAATTAATACAAACATAATTGTAACAAATGTCTGACATATACTATGAAACAGAAGCAATAATCATGGATTGAATCTGAATTCACAATTTCTCCATATACACAATATATTCTAACGTGGAGTGATCTTAAAAAAACAGAAAACTTCACGAAATGAATAATTTTCTCTTTGAAAATCAAGTTAAGTTAAATTTAAAAATATATATACAATTACAAATATCGTCAAAAAATAAAGTTGAAGAATTATGTGGTGTATAACACGACGTTTCGGTCAGTAAAGTATATCTGACGGTTATCAAGTGTCAACTGAAAACGGTCGTGGCTACGCGTCTTAGTCCCTAGTTTGACGATGATGGAGGGGGTGGGGGTATTCTCACGTTCTGCATCGAGTAGGGGGAGTCATATGGGAGGGACTTCTACTCTTGGGTGGCTGTAGACATTTCGATTTTGTTTGATAAAGACTGCTTCTTTGAATTTGCGCTTTCTCCAGTGTTGTTTCCGGTGGATATTCTTCGCTTGATTCCATTGTATATTATGATGCTCGTCCCAGGTATGCTCTGCTATTCCTGACTTGGTCGTAACTCCTCTGATTGTATGATTTTTGTGTTTTTTAACCCTGACCTCCAAGGGTCGTTTCGTTTCTCCTACATAGATCGCTCCGCATTCACAAGGTATCGGGTAGATGCAGTTCTTGTTGTCTATTGATTCTTCCGGCTTCGTTTTTGTGAGAAACCTTCTTAAGGTATTATCTGATTTGAACGCCGTATGGATGTTGTAGTCATGAGCTATCCTGCGGATTTTTTCTGCTGAGTCTTTTACATATGGTATTGATATTCTTGTGTCACCCTCTGGAAATTCAGACTTTTCCGTTTGCTGGTCGCATTCCTGTATAGTATCTTCAATTATTTTAGGACTGTAACTATTCGCTGAGAGATCCTTCTTGATTAAAGATCACTTCACATTAGAATATATTGTGTATATGAAGAAATTGGGAATTCAGATTCAATCTATGATGATTGCTCCTGTTTCACAGTATATATTAGACATTTGTTACAATTATTTTTGTATTAATTTTCAGGAAGTTTTCTGTTTTCAGGTTAGAATATATTGTGTATGTAAAGAATTCAGGCAATGGATGTCCGAAATAAAAATTATCAGAAAAGCTCTGCCTGATATTCAAAACTTTGTAATAATCCTTCTTTCAAGAAAAAACCTCTTTTCATTAATTTGTCATTAATAACATCTTTGGAATTGACTATCAGAAAGTAACGGACTATTTCATCCAATAAATTCAATACTCGTATTTTTTGAGAAAATTATAAGCCTTTGTCTGAAAATTGAGTTTTCAGAACAATTAAAGCCGCCTACCGGATCGACGAAAAACTGTTGCTCTAAAATTTCAACGGGGAATTAAAGCAACGTTTGTCATTATCGATCTTCTCCCTTTCTCTCCACCCTCCCTCAAGTGGCGAAACATTAAAAAGTAATTATGGATGGCCCATGGAGGCTCTAGTTTTCAATTTGTTTTATCCCACTCGATTGGCGGACGCTTTTTACGTGGGAGTTTTCTAGAGCAGATGGAATATCATTCGGGATCTTAGAAGTCATTGTTAATTAGAAATTGATTTATAGCCACTTTCCTCCAAGCCTGAATGGATGTTTTGTTTTTCCGTCATTTCTCGGGATTCCATTCAGTTGTGGATCTTTTCCTTCCAGAATCGAAAATTCGGAAGCATAATGATCCGAGGGAAGACAGATGGGATTAATGCATTAAGGCGACGATCCTTAAGGAGAATGTCGTGTCAGAACATGAATACTTAAGGCAATGAAAAAGCTGCAAATTTCGCACAGATATTCATTATTCTTTCAGTTCAATTCCCTGTTAGTTTCCAACTTTTTGTATTTGAGAACACAATTTTCCGATAGGGAATTATTTATTGCAGAATATCACGTTCAAATATCATACTTCAAAAGACGATTAGACGTATATAACACATCGGCTGATCAGAATTCTGAATGTTTTATTTTATATATAATATTTCAAGAATTATAGGAAAAGGTATAAACTTACGTTGAGTATGTTTTGAGGAGGAATCAAATAAAAAAGGAAAATTTTCAGAAATCTGATCTTCTACATTAAATTTTTTATTTTGAATCTATTTTTATCTAGATAAACTAATAATAAATAAAATAATGAAAGGGCGTTTTACTTGATAGTAGGCTTTTATAATGTCACACAGATTAAAGTTTGCTAACCTCACTACAAATTTTTATTTTATAAAAAAAAAATTTTTTTATTTTATAAAAAAAAAATTCAGAAACTTTTTGAAATTGAATTAAATAAATGTCTTAGAAAACGCATTTTCAATAAAGCAGACATAGATAATCAACAACATACATTACACAGTATCGGTAGGAATAAAATAATCTGAGGAAAATATAGAATATTAATTGAATTATCAAATAAATAATTTTTTTCTAAATAACTCTCTTTAAGTGGTTACGTCAAAAAAACTTTCCAAAAAATATTTAAAAAATAACCTAGAAAAAGTGATGATTCTCTAAATGGCAAAAACCATAGGCTATTCGTCCATAGAAATTACACAAAATTTGTAAAGTGCTTTTAAGGACTCAGTCTTATTCGATTGATACCAAGTTTATGAGTGAATATAATAAAAAAAGGTTTTTTTCATGACAAAAGGCTTCTACAATATGTGAAATATCATGCAGATTAATATGCTAACCTTATATATACTATCATATACTAAAAATTTTAATTCTATAAAAAATTTTCTCAAAAAATTTTTAAAATTAAATTAAATAAATGCCTTAGACATAACTGTTTCAATTTCAATTTCGTAGACATATAGAATCAACTCTCATTGGACTGCATCAAAAAAACTAGAAGAATCCAAAGAAAATATAGAATATTAATTAAATAGTTAAATAAATATTTGAAGGATACAAACTTTGTTTCATAACGGTATTATGAAACAAAGTAACCTTTTAAAGAGAAATAGTTTGGAAAAATTTTGAGGTTATGTTATGCTATTTCAAAGAAGAATTTGGTTTTCATATTACTGTTATGAAATAAGGTTTGTATCCTTCGAGTATTTAGATTCAATTGATATTTTATATTTTCTTTGGTTTCTTCCATTCCTATTTATACTGTGTAATTCGTATTAATTCTATATTTCTACTAAATTGAAACAGTGTTTCTTAAGACATTTAATTTAATTTTGAAATTTTTCTTGAGAAAATTTTTTCATAAAATTTAAGATTGTAGTAAGGTTAGCAGAATTAATCTGTGCTATATATAAGATAACTATTAATCTGTATGTTTATTTAAATCATGGAATCATTACACAAATGCAAGTTGCATTATCCCGATTTGAAAAACTTTATTTTACTACAGCTGATACTCCATATTTTATATTATTCAAGAGTTGAGCACATGACGCGTTTCGTAACATAGTAACTTTTTCAAATACTTCTAATCAACTTGTCAAAAATTTGGTAACATGCAATATTTAATTGTATTCAGTTTTGTGATAAGTGTACAATAAAGTTTTTTTTTTTCTTTTGGGAAAACCATAGGGTCCCTATGAGGGGTAACCCGGAAGATGTGCACTAAATAACTTGGTCTGGTCATTCACTAAATTCCCAGAATTTTCGTTCATTCTTAACCTTTCTATTTCACAGAAGTATATTGCTCGTAGAACTATAGTATTTTTCCACAGGTAAGAGAATATTCTGCCTTAAGCTGCCCGTTCATCAGATTTAAATCCTATCTAACATGTGTTAGATATGGAGAGGATACTGTCAATTTTGCACCACCCTCTACAGAGTCTAACACGTTCTATTTCCTCTGAAAGCGGCGCAACAAGCAAACATCTACCATCTCACTTTGTGAATGTCTGTATAAAAGTAGACTGAGCTACAGAATCACCAAATATATTATTAAAAATTTGTGTTTTGGAATACATGCTGATAAAATGTCTTGTCAATATTATAATTTCAATCTTAATGTAAGACTACCACAGTACCAAAAAATCAACTTTAAGAAAAGAGTCCTTCTGACTTTAAATTCATAATTATTTATTCTTACTTCTACAATATATAGTGAAACTATATACCAAAAATTATCAAAATGATATCCTTATATATAAATGAGTTTTATATTATGAAATAAATTCATAAAGAGTCTGAATGTCCATAAAATATTCCTTATTTATTTTTGAAAATGATTATATTTTAAATTCTGGTTATTTTTCTTATCATGGGATATTATTTGGGGTGAATAATTTCTGTTATGTTTTTCTGTGTTCCGAGTACAAATGGTTATAGGTTAAACGTAACAACACGTTGATAATTTCTGTTTTACTTTGGATACTCTGAAGCTTACTTCGAGTTTATTCGTTCGAGGTTTCATCTTATTTTGATCTTGTGATCTATTTGAATCTGAATTCAACATATTTCTGAAGAGCTCTAGAGACTGAAGTAGCTATCAAATGTTGGAATTCTTGTTCAATTATTTTCATTTAATCCTTTATTTTGAGAATTTCAGAATAGTGGATTTTCTCGTATTTATATGTTAATTACTTATATAGTTTTTGCTAATATATTTGTATTAATGCGTTTCATGTTAGGATGTGAAAAGACTTTTTCCTAGACATTGAAAAATATTTTATATTGATTATATATGAGGATATCATTTTGATAGTGTTTGTATATAGTTTAATATATATTGTAGAAGTTAGAATATATAATTGCGAATTTAAAGTCATTTAAATTTTACTTCTATCAAGCATTGACTCGCATCCAAAATGATAGTCACTAAGTATCACTAAGTATACAAAGTAATTTTTCACAGGTTTGGATTTTCGGAAACGTTTGGTGCAAGATCTGGCTGGCATTAGATGTTTGGATGTGTACAGCGAGCATCTTAAATCTCTGCGCGATCTCTTTGGATAGATATGTGGCAGTTACAAGACCAATCACGTATCCGAGCATCATGTCACGAAAAAGAGCGAAGTGGTTGATAGCTGGTTTGTGGATCTTGAGCTTTGTTATTTGCTTTCCACCTCTTATTGGATGGAGAGACAAGGTGAGTTAAATACAAATAGATTTAATATCTTTCGAATTGAGTACAACTATCTCCTTTATACATACTGTACCATAAAGTACGCATAAGCGGTCTAGGGGTGAAGTATCTCTGTCATCTGAAAAGCATCACGTACCTCATTTCAGGTTGTGTAGGTTTCAATTTATCATTATTCTTATTATTCCTTGAGAATTTTCGATACTCTCGTAACATGGAAAAATCATACATATTCTTAATTCATTCAGAGAAGTGGAACTTTCTCGCATCTTGGTCTTAGCACAATATTCTACAATTAACCAGTTAAAAGGAGAATGCTTACTTACGCCAATATCATCGGCATTAACGAACAGCTTCGACTCAACATTATAGAACTACCATAGAAATACTTGGATGAAATGAAAGATGCTCTGGTAATGTCTGGAAATGTAACTAATGTAATGTAATGTAAATGTAACTATAGGATTCAGAATACGAAACTTCATAAAGAATCGCTTCCAATCAAAGTTTCACTTCTCATAATTTATGAGGAAAGAAAAAAATTACCATTTTTTTTCAAATGTCATCAATCTTGCAAAGTATTTCCCCTCAATATCCCTTTTTTCGTTTATAAGGGTCCTAAGGGAAAGTGGTTCTCAATATTCTTTGAACCCATTTTCCTCCTCGAAATTGCTGAATATTCATTTGCAAAAATGCAAATTCACACCTCGATACTTCTGTAGGAAAAAGGGATTAAGTGTTTACTAAGAATCTGATGCATTATGATATCTTTATGGAAAATATCGATTCAACATGAGTAAATTATCATATTTATAAAAGGATGAGTTTAACGATAAAATCCTACATACAAAGAAGGATAAATCGGAAAGTTATCACTATTTCATCTTATTGCCACACAGTCTACGGAACTAATGGAATTCTGCCTCTGGATAGAAATAAAAGAAGAGATCTCAAGTCAATGGCTAGCATAAACGACAAAAATATTGTTGTACCCGCTACTTTTGTAGGGTATTAAATATTTTTTTCAATAATAGTTTGGGAAAAAAAATCCAATAATTTTGCGTGAACTGCATTTCACATGTTCACAATTCACATGTTTATAATTTGTTGCAATTTTGAAGGAAGCTCCATAATGCCTCTCATAGAAGACTTGGTCCTTATTGGTGAAATATTCAAGCAATCGATTTTTACAATCTTTTCTTGATGCAAACTTCTTATCACTCAGAAATATTTGCAATGTGATGAAAAGAGGATAATCGCTTAGTGCCAGGTCAGTACTATATGGTTGACCCATTAATACTTCCTAGTCAAGCTCCTGGAGTTTCTGGCGAGTCACTACAGACGTGTGTGGCCTGGCGTTGTCCTGATGGAACACAACACCTCTTCTGTTGGTCAATTCTGGCCATTTCTGGTCAATCGCTAGCTTCAAACTGTTCAGTTGTCGACAGTAGAGATTCGAATTTAGTGATTGACAATATGTAAGCAACTCATAATGAATGAGTTTTCACCAAGTGATGACCGACAAAATCCAATATTACAACATCAATATTTATCCTGTCTTCAACATCCTGTATCTCTAAAATGGACATCTCCGAGCCATCCTGAAGTATTAACATTCAATTACGTAAAACCCTGCAGTAAATTATGAAACAACAACCGATAAACTTTGACGCGCTTAGACATTATTTAAGTTTTCCTTCTACTTTCGAATTATTTCCGCAGATGCCTGAAACTCTCAAGATTAATTGAATTGAAAAAAAATTATTTCGCCTTAAAAACTACATCCCTATCACTAATGAAGCCTGCTTACTAACGAAGAAGGATATCAATTCGTTGATATAATTAAGCAATTTGATAAGCAAACACTGCCTCGGGAAATCCACATTTTCAATCCTCATTTCGTCGATACAATCCAGGACGGGTGCCTCATCGGAAAATTTTTGAATTAATGATGTTGTTAAGTAAATACGTTTATTGAAGAGTTAGGATAGAAATCGCTTGCTCCAATTATTTGCTTCTAGAATTCCTGAGAGAAATTAATTTTATACCGACTTTTGCTCAGAGGAAATGATTCAATCGATTATCGGTAATTTTAGGGAAGAGTTTTCTTACAAAGTGTTGAAAATTTTCCGGTATTGTTGTCGATTCAACATATCTATAGGAATTATATTTTTTGAGAGTTGAAATTTAATTTCTTCGTTGTAAATGTGTGAATAATTCATAGATAAAACTTTACGTGTATGGGTTACTTTAGCCAAGGGTTATGGAAATACCTAGTCAATTGTTGGGATCCCGGTCCAAGTAATGGGTGTTTTTTTAGAGTGATAGAATTTTAAATTGAAACAAAACACATTTAAATTAAAATTGAAGCCAAATTTTTTTTAATTTGAAAGATAATTTTACGACATTTATGTTTTAAAAAAAATTCCGACATATGTCCACTACGACTAGCTAGCTCTGAGGAAACGCATTCAACCAGACCAATTGTGGACCATTTTTTCGAGTAATTCAGGCCTTATTTAAGCATCAGCATCAACTAATGACTTGACATAACCCCAAAGAAAATAATCCAGTGGAGTTATATCGCATGATCTTGGAGGCCAATTAATTGGACCATTTCTCGAAATAATGTTATCGCCAAATCTCTCTTTCAATAAATCAATTGTTACGGTAGCAGCATGAGGTGTAGCACCATCTTGTTGGAACCAAAATACTTCTTGGTCAATACTATTCAAATTTTGAAACAAATAGGCTCCAGCATCGTTTTCAAAACAATATGAACCTATGATACCTCCAGCGTGTAAAGCACACTATACAGTGCATTTTTCAGGATGCAATGGAACCTGCAGAACTTCTAAAACATTGTTTTCACTCCATATACGGCAATGTTGCTTGTTTACATAGCCGTTCAACCAGAAATGAGCTTCATCACTAAACACAAATTTACGATAAAAAATTGGATCAACTTTAATATGTTCTAGGGTCCAATCAGCAAATAAACGACGCTTATTATGATCAAGTGGCTTTAGTACTTGAACCAGTTGAATCTTGAATGGGTGTAGACCAAGATCTTTACGCAAAATTTTCCTTGTTGTGGATGCACAGAGTCCAACATGTTGTGAACGTCGACAAATAGACTAATCTGGATCATCATTAACACTATGACTTATAGCAGCGATATTTTCTTCTGTACGTACAGTTCTTTGTATTGTTGTTGTTGCATCCAGTAGAGAAAATGTTGTCCCAAATCTATCGATAGTTCGACGAATAAGCTGCTCTAATGGACGATTATATGAACCATAAATTTCACGAAGTGCTCTATAAGTTTGGTTTTGAAGATAAATTTCAATAATTTTTAAACGTTGTTATGGCGTGAGTCTTCCCACGATAATTTGTCAATGCTTACTGAACAGAAATGACAAAACAATATGGCTTCTACCTTCTGTCAAATCACAGTTATCCCTATCGAAAACAACCGATACTTACTGTCCCTTAGCAATGCTGCTTCAAGATATTTCAGAATGGGACGTGTTATCAGGTGAAGTTCAGTCGTCATAAAGGGGAGAGATTTATTGCTGAACCAAAAAACGTCAACAGTTTCCTGGAAGAAGATATCGGGATATGGATTGTCTTGAGATTCATGCCCATTGTCGTTATTCTCACCCGGATTGGTATAATATCCAGGAGTTGTCCAATAAGTTGATGATATTTGGTACAGATCAGCCCAATAAATTTAGTTGAATATCAATATGCTGATTATGGACATTACAGAATATTATGGTCTGACTTGAACATGAAGAAAGTTATCTGCGTTTTTAAGGTGAAAATATCGAGAATACATTTCTTTCCTAGAATTATCTTGCAAAGGTATATCTTTTATGTATATTTACATACTCTAGATGGCGCTATTGTATGATTAATACCTTAGTGCTTCGGTTTATAGCGAATATGAGTACGAAATAATAATAAGTTCGAAACGTGTGCATGTCTGCAATTTTGCCCAATGATCAACAAAACCTTATCGAGTATGTTTGAGTATAGTTAAACAGATGGTACCCCTCTGTTTAACAACCTTCTTTGTCGATTGCCGACATTCCGATATCTGTTAGAAGGCCCCTCTTTTTTAACCCGGTTTTTTATCACTTCTTATTTGAGGATATTTGGTACAGATCTGCCGAATTAATTCATTTGAATTATCACCTAATAATTTGAAAACTTAAACGGAGGCAGTCATTGTAAGAATATTCTCGTTTAATCTTCCATAAACCCGAGAATCAACCCACTTCATCTTGTGAGAATGAACACATAGTGACGTCAGCAAATGCATCAGATTTCAAATAAACTCGGATGGATTTCCAGTTAAGCTGGTTTCTCTACCACAATTATTCTCTTCGGAATCAAACGTAATTTTTCTTACCAAGATGTGAGTTTATCTAGAGTTCCGCGACATATTTCACCCGAATCTTCTTAGCGACAAACCCTTACCCCAATCTGTGGGCTGAGTTATGACGACATGTGTCCTCCCAAGCGATAAAGAAGATTAGCTAGGCATATATAATGCTTCACAGACGCTTAAGTGAGTTATATCCAACTGGATACGTGCAATTCAACAGTTCTTGGAAGATTTGCACGGAATGGGTTTCGATTCCCACACGTTCACTTCGCATTTGAGATGCCTGTATTAGTTTTTCCGCAAAGTCTTTAAATTCCACATAGCTATCGTAACGCTGTTCCCACGTCCAGTTCAATTATTGGATTTATATATCGTTTCCCAATAAGAGCGAATGGATATATCTTTGAAATAAAGTACGATATATTTGTGTAAATATTTGATGGATTCGGTCTTTACCTAATGAAAATTTATTTTCAAATAGAAATAAATAATATTCAATTTTCACAAATTTTTCATTGTTGAACGAGTTTTTTCTTCACACTGTGGCTTAATCATGATCTACATTCGAACTAATACTGTGTGAAAACTTACATAGGTTCTTATATATGTATTGACAGGTATTACAGCAAATGGGACTAAAAGTAGGAAAGTTGGATATTCCCAATTAGGTTGGAAGAGAAACAGACAATGGCAATAAAAGTTAATGAGGTTGACGTTGGTTTTTCCAAACTACATAAAGATATTCAACAGAGGTGATCTATTGGTATCCGCTTGTTCGTTCAGGAGAATCTTTTGGGAATTATATCGGTTTATTTCAAGTGATTCTAAGAATGTTAATCTAGATCTAGATTCACTCTCAATATGGATAATTCCTTATTCGTTATTGAAATTATGTTCAAATTCTATTAAATGGTTGGCGTATGTGGAATGTGTACATTTGAAGTGTAGCTATTCTGAAGTTCGTGGATTCTCTTCTTGAACTATCGGGTGTTTTTTTAAAGTAATTGAACTTTTGATAAGGATAACTGTGATTTGGCAGAAAGTGGAAGCCATGTTGTTTTAACATTTCTGTTCAGTAGGCATTGACAAATTATCATGAAAAGACTCACGTCGCAACAAAGTTTACAAAATCAGTGTTCTATTTGCCAAACTTATAGAGCACTTCGTGAAATTTATGATTTACATAATCGTCCACCAGAGCAGCTTATTCGGCGAACTATCGATAGATTTCGGACATTTTCTGTACTCGATGCAACAACAACAACAAGACAAAGAACTGTACGTACAGAAGAAAATATCGCTATTGTAAGTCATAGTGTTAATGATAATCCAGATCTGTCTATTCGTCGATGGTCACAATAAGTTGGACACTGTGCATCCACCACATGGAAAATTTCGCATAGAGATCTTGGTCTACACCCATACAAGATCCAACTGGTTCAAGAACTAAAGCCACTTGACCATAATAAGCGTCTTTTTTTGCTGATTGGGCCCTAGAACAGCTTGAAGTTGATCTACTTTTTATCGTAAAATTGTGTTTAGTAGTGAAGCTCATTTCTGGTTGAACGGCTATGTAAACAAGCATAGTGGCCGTATATGGAGTGAAAACAATCCTCAACAATCCTTCTGTAGGTTCCATTGCATCCTGAAAATGCACTGTATGGTGTGCTTTACACGCTGGAGGCGTCATCGGTCCATATTTCTTTAAAAACGATGCTGAAGCTAATGTTAGAGTGAATGGTATTCGTTACAGATCGAGGATCAATGATTATTTGTTTCGAAATTTGAATGGTATCGACCCAGAAGTGTTTTGGTTCCAATAAGATGGTGCTACACCTCATGCTGCTACCATAACAATTGATTTATTGAAAGAAAGATTTGGCGATAACATTATTTCGAGAAATGGTCGAATTAATTAGCCTCCAAGACCATGCGACATAACTCCACTGGATTATTTTCTTTGGGGTAATGTCAAGTCATTGGTTTACGCTGATAAACCAGAAACAATAGACGCTTTGGAAGCCAAACTAACTTGTATTATTGATGAAATAAGGCCTGAATTACTCGAAAAAGTGTTCCAAAATCGGTCTGGTCGAATGCGATTCCTCAGAACTAGTCGTGGTGGACATATGCTAGAAATTATTTTCAAAACATAAATGTCATAAAATTATCTTTCAAATGAAAAAAAAATTGGCTTTAATCTTAATTTAAATGTGTTTTATTTCAATTTAAAATTCTATCACTCTAAAAAAACACCCGATATCTGGCGGTCTGGTCAATATAAACCATTCGGCAATTCTTACAAGTTAAATTATAGACTCCTGATTTATTATCTTTTTTCGATTTATCTTTGTTATTCTCAATGTATTTGTTATGTTATTAAAGCTGCTGTGCAATTAAAATTTTTCTTAAAATAATTGGCAATGTCTTCGGAAATTCTATTCATATATGATATTTGATAGATTCGGTCTTCACTTGGTGGAAACTCATTTTAATTAAAAAAAATGTATATGAGACAGTAATTTATTTCCACAAAAATGTTTTTACTACTACAACAATTGTTTCACCACGATGTGGCGTCTTCAGGTATTACATTGTACTGTCTGATGGTATTCAGTGTAACCGAGTTTAAATACATTTTTAGGTACGTGACCAAATAATAGAAGCAAAAGTCATAAAAACTCTAGGTGTTTATTGGAGTTTGCCGTTAAAAATGCCATTAAGGAAAAATATTCAGTAATGGAGAATGATCGACATCCGTTTGTTCGTTCAAAAGGATTTTACGGGCATTATACCTGTTGATTTCAAGAAATTCTAAAAGTGTTAATCTAGAACTTTTACTTTCAACGTGGATAATTTCATAATTATTGTTGAAATTATGCCTGAATTCCTTAAGATGATTAGAGTATGTCGAATGTACAGAATTGGATATATAACCCCTTTGGTGTTCTTGGACACGTTTCTTGAATGATCTACCAGTCTGGCCAATGTATACTAAAGGGCAATCTTTGCAAGTCAACTTGTAGACTCCGGATTTATTTTCTTTATTTGTACGATCTTTATTGTTTTTTATGTAGGTACTAAGGTTATTAATTGTCTTAAAAGCCGCGTTATAATTGAAACAACTTTTGAAATATTTAGCAATATTTTCAGATAATCCATTGACATAAGATAACGAAAAATATTTCTGTGTATTGTCCTCTTTTATGATTGGCTACACGAGATTTAATGCCATTTTCTTTTGTTTATTGGATACCATTTTGTCTATAAGAAAGGAATTGTAACCGTTGTTTGACGCTATTTGTTTAACAATATTTAATTCTTTCATAAAGTTTTCTGAATTTAAAGGGACATTCAATAATCTATGAATAAAACTATTATATGCTGACATCTTTTGGTTGGTGGGGTGGTTCGAAGTTTTATGTATTGTGATGTCTGTATGTGTTGGTTTGTGAAAAATACTAAAATCATGTAAATTATTTGATCTTGTTATAGTGAAGTCAAGAAAATTAATACTTTGATTCTTTTCTTCTTCGACTGTGAATTTGATTTTTGGGTGGAGTTTATTAATGAAATTCGTGAAGATATGTAGTTGTCGGTCGCTGCCTTTGAAACAACAAAAAATGTCATCTACATATCTGTACCAATAAAGAAAATATTTGCTTATAGGATTCAAGTGTATTTTTGATTCCAGATCGTCCATGAATATTTCAGCTAAAATTGAACTGAGTGGATTTCCCATTATTAAACCATTGTCAGAAATATAGACGGTTCCGTTAAATTGAAAGTAGTTTTGTTCAAGACATATTCCCAGGCAATTAAGTATATCATTCATTTTGATGGGATTGGTATTATTTTTAATTAATAGTTTTTTACAATCTGTACTGTTTCAATTGGAGGTATACGAGGGAATAAATTTTGTACATCAAAAGAAATTAATTTACAATTTTTAGGTAATTAGATGGATTTAATATTGTCTATAAGTTGGTTGCTATTTTTAAGTATACATTGGCCAGACTGGTAGATCATTCAAGAAACGTGTCCAAGAACACCAAAGGGGTTATATATCCAATTCTGTACATTCGACATACTCTAATCATCTTAAGGAATTCAGGCATAATTTCAACAATAATTATGAAATTATCCACGTTGAAAGCAAAAGTTCTAGATTAACACTTTTAGAATTTCTTGAAATCAACAGGTATAATGCCCGTAAAATCTTTTTGAACGAACAAACAGATGTCGATCATTCTCCATTACTGAATATTTTTCCTTAATGGCATTTTTAACGGCAAACTCCAATAAACACCTAGAGTTTTTATGACTTTTGCTTCTATTATTTGGTCACGTACCTAAAATTGTATTTAAACTCGGTTACACTGAATACCATCAGACAGTACAATGTAATACCTGAAGAAGCCACATCGTGGTGAAACAATTGTTGTAGTAGTACAAACATTTTTGTGGAAATAAATTATTGTCTCATTTTTTTAATTTATATATGAAATTTGTCTGAATTTTTTTGGAATGAGTTCTTTTGAGGTAAAATAAACGTGAGTTAATGCTATCTTTTTCTGTTTATTATTCATCATTCTAAGTATATAAGGGTTAGGTTGAAACCATTGTTTAAAGCTCTTTGTTTGATTATATTGAGTTCTTTGGAAAAATTATGAGGGTTCATCAGTGCTGTTAGTAATCTATAGATAAACTATTATATTATATTACACATCAAACCAATCGCCGATCGATGGTCGTCTGTGTAATAATAACATCCAATCCTCATTAGTATGTCAAATAATGAACCATATCAACATTTGAATGATTTTGACCAGATTCGTCACGTTTAACGAAGAACTATCATTTATACACGAAAATTCCGTACCTATTCTAATTCAGTAATGCTAGTACCACTCAGCCTGGATCTAGATCATGATACTCCGAGGGAATATTCAAATTCGACCGAAATGTATAATTGAATTGGTCTTGCTTCTTTGTGGGCTCTTTCAGCTCGACGTCATTAGGTTCGACGTGATTATTTTATGAATTTGACGCAATGTGCGTGGGCGAAAAGCACCCATTCATGAAACTGGGTTTAGCGGGAATAAAGAGAATTAATCCATTGTATTCTGCCCACACTTTTTCCGCGAAATTCTAGTTGTTCTATCGACGCTGAATATTCCAGAAGAATTATAGTGGAGGTGTAAATCAGCGAGGATTTTGGGGATGTGGTGTTGCATTTAATTTAGATAAGAAGATTGAAATATATCTCATATAATTCCCCACTAACATTCATAAAAAGTTTTGAATCTTTTTGTTGTGAAGGATGAATATAAATGAATGAATAAGTCAGCAAATTCTGATAAACCTTTACTTGATTAATGATTTAACGAAGTTTCGGAAATTCCTTCAATTTAATGTCAAAATAAAATATATTCATCATTCTTTATTAAGTATTAATCAATGGATTTTCAGTATAGGACATTATTTACATCATTTATACGTGAATATTGAAAATTCACCATGAAGAGTTTTTTGAATAGTACAGATAATAGCTGGATGATTTATCCGGAACCCTTTACAGAATTTAATAAAAATGGATATCTTGAAACATTAAGAAATAAATTTTAAACATGCCTCAGCTAACAGACATATATATTATTATGGTAATTAGCTAATGAAGAATTAAAGGAAACCAATTATTGAAATTCATCACCTGATACAATCGTTTCGGGGGGATATCGAGGAATAACAAGTCTAATGGTCAAAAAATGTTCCACATAGAATTCAAAAAGGTATTTTCCATTTTCTTTTTCAAAAAATAGATAGCACATTCTCCCTTCAGTTAGGAGTTATTTGGATAAAAATTAAAAAATTATTGAAAAATATACTCACAATCTTCCGTGAAACATTCAGCGAAAAAGACCTATTTTTAGATAATACATGGCATATGCAAAAGTTAGGTAATTCAACAAAATATATAATGAAAGAAGATAAACATAGGCTCTTGACATAACTTGACATAACCCCAAAGAAAATAATCCAGCGGAGTTGTGTCGCATGATCTTGGAGGCCAATAAATTGGATCATTTCTCGAAATAATGTTATCGCCAAATCTCTCTTTCAATAAATCAATTGTTGCGGAAGCAGCATGAGGTTCAGCACCATCTTGTTGGAACCAAAACACTCCTGGGTTGATATCATTCAAATTTTGAAACAAATAATCATTGATCATCGATCTGTAACGAGCACCATTCACTGTAACATTAGCTCCAGCATCGTTTTTAAAGAAATATGGACCGATGATGCCTCCAGCGTGTAAAGCACACCATACGGTGCATTTTTCAGGATGCAGTGGAACCTGCAGAACTTATTGAGGATTGTTTTCACACAATATACAGCGATTTTGCTTCTTTACATAGCCGTTCAATCAGAAATGAACTTCATCACTAATCAAAATTTCACGATAAAAAAGTGGATCAACTGCAAGTTGTTCTAGGGTCCAATCAGCAAACAAAAGACGCCCATTATGGTCAAGTGGCTTTATTTCTTGAACCAGTTGGATCTTGTATGCATGTAGACCAAGATCTTTACGCAAAATTCTCCATGTGGTGGATGCACAGAGTCCAACTTGTTGTGAACGTCAACGAATAGACAAATCTGGATCATCGATATGATTTACAGCAGCAATATTTTCTTCTGTACGTACAGTTCTTTGTCTTGTGGTTGTTGCATCGAGTTGAGGAAATGTTGTCCGAAATCTATCGATAGTTCGACGAATAAGCTGCTCTGATGGACTATTATGTAAATCATAAATTTCACGAAGTGCGGCGAATAGAACACTGTGTTTGAAAATAAATTTCAACAATTTGTAAACGTTGTAGCGGTGTGAGTCTTTCCATGATAATTTGTCAATGCTTACTGAACAGAAATGTCAATACAACATGGCTTCTGCCTTCTGTCAAATCACAGTTATCCCTATCGAAAGTTCTATCACTCTAAAAAAAACAGCCGATACAAAAAATTATTCTTTTTCGGTGAATATTTAATGGAAGATGTTATGTTTATTTTTTATTGATATTTCTATTTTTATCCAAATACCTCCTTACTGAAACGACGTGGGTTAGAATTTTTCAGGTTCTTTTTTCTGAGGCATGTGCTATCTATTTTTTGGAAAGAAAAATAAAAACGACCTCTTTGAATTCTTTGTGTAACATTTTTTGGTGATCGAACTTGTTGTTCTTAAATATCCCTTCGAAACAATTGTATAAGGTATACATTTAAATAATTAGGTCCATACTTTATGTTTGCTTTGATTCTCCATTCGTTGATTACCAACACATGTGCTGATAATATATAAAATAGAAAGGCCTGTTACTTGATAGAAGAAATATAACAAAATTTGAATATCAAAACAAATTAAAATATGTTTATCTTCCACAATTTTAATTTCAAAAAATTTTTTATTCAAAAAACTTTTAGAATTAAATTGAATTAATGTCTAAAACAAGCACCGCTTACATTTAATAGACGTATATAATCAAAACTCAATATATAATGTCAAATGGAATAAATACACCAACAGATATACGAAAGTCATTAAAATCAATAAATAAATATTTAAAGGAGACAAAATTTTGTTTCTGGTCTTACCTTTAAGAACACCAATTGCCTTTTAAAAACATGAACACACTTAAAGGACTTCTCAAAGAATATAATTAATTTGAAATATTTAATATATTTAAATATTCGAATAAGTTAATTCAGAAATCTCTCAAAACATGCACTATATCTTCAAAAAACAAATATAATTCTAAGCAATCCCTTCTTCGGTCCTAAATAATATTCCAAATATCAAAATCAAAAAACTAACCTATATCAACAACGCACCACGTGTAAATTAATGTTTCGAAACACAGATCAACTTTATAATTCAAGATTGATCTATGTTCTAACAAAATCAAAGAACAGTGTGAGTTATTTTTAAGGCTTATTTAAATTCATTGACATTCCATAATGAGATTTATTGAAGCCAAAATATAATTACATATTATATCATTATGGAATGTCAATGAATTTAAATAAGCCTTAAAAATAACTCACACTGTTCTTTGATTTTGTTAGAACATAGATCAATCTTGGATTATAAAGTTGATCTGTGTTTCGAAACATTCATTTACACGTGGTGCGTTGTTGATATAGGTTAGTTTTTTGATTTTGATATTTGGAATATTATTTAGGACCGAAGAAGGGATTGCTTAGAATTATATTTGTTTTTTGAAGATATAGTGCATGTTTTGAGAGATTTCTGAATTAATTTATTCGAATATTTAAATATATTGAATATTTCAAATAAATTATATTCTTCAAGAAGTCCTTTAAGTGTGTTCATGTTTTCAAAAGGCAATTGGTGTTCTTAAAGGTAAGACCAGAAAGAAAATTTTGTCTCCTTTAAATATTTATTTATTGATTTTAATGACTTTCGTATATCTGTTGGTTTATTTATTCCATTTGACATTATATATTGAGTTTTGATTATATACGTCTATTAAATGTAAGCAGTGCTTGTTTTAGACATTAATTTAATTCTAAAAGTTTTTTGAATAAAAAATTTCTTGAAATTAAAATTGTAGAAGATAAACATATTTTAATTTGTTTTGATATTCAAATTTTGATAATATATATGTATATGAAGTGATACAGTGTTATCTAAGGCGTGTTTACAATTTAATTCTAAATGATTTCAAGAGATTTATTCAGATTGAAATCTGTGGAGGTTCCGGAGAGTTAATCCAGCTATTATCTGTAATATATACGTAAATTTTCTCCTTATTGTGAAATCCAAAAAAGACTACAGATATGATGATACTCAATTCCAATTATATATAACGAGGGAATTGTTTGAAGCAATACAGAAGAGATAATAATAATAATAATAATACTAACCTTGTTTATCGTTTGGGTGAAAGAACTGGTTACTGCTGCTTCTTTCCTCAATGCTACTTACACAATTTCTTCCAAAGAAATGGTATGGTCCTCTTCACAAACTTTGTCTAGAATGGCACTCCTTTTCAAACCTGACACGAAACTATCCTTAAGTATTTCTTTCAGGTTATTTCCAAATTTACATTGGATCGCTTTGTTTTTTAAACGAACAAAGAATTCTTTAATACCTTCATTGTCTAATTGTCTCAGGTTGTAGAATTCTATTCTTTCCTTGAAGACAGAAATATTCTGTGAAAATTGTTCCTTCAATATCCTGCACAGTTCGTGATAACTTTTTTCTTTTGGAAGTTCTGGATCACACAATCCTCGTAGTATTTCATATGCCTGTTCACCCACCATTGTTAGAAGAACTGCTACTTTCTTGTTGTCCTCGATATAATTAGCCTCGAAATATTGTTCCATCCTCTCCTGATATGTACACCAGTCTGTTCCCATTTGATATTCATTTAAAACACCTATCGTACCTCTTATGTTATTTGGATACTGGCTAACAGCCGCTGAATCGCCTTGATTCTTCTGTGAAGTTGATTTGTGTGCCATTTCGTAATATTGTAGATAACTTCACACATACAATTTTCATCGTCGCCACTTGTAATATCGTGGGTAAAATAATATAAGTATGTTTAACTCAGACTTTAATAATAAAATAACAATGTACACAACTCGAGTTACAACAGAGAAAGAGAAAGAGTTTTTAGGTTACCAAGCGTACCTAACTTAAACCATAGAATGCAATTAACATAGAAAGTATTTTCTTCATTTATTTTACAGCCAAACTTTGCACACGAATGTCACCTGCGTGACATCCGAGTAAAATAAAATGAGGAAAAATAAGTTGTAACACGTAAGGTTTTCTTTTTTCATTTATAGAACCACATATGATGTTGAAATATCTGATGTGTATTGAAAAAAATGTTTTCAAAATTTTTTAACCGTATATATCGATTTCATTTAGTTTTACCCCCACTGAACGTACCTTACATTTAAGAAAAACACAAAGATTAAAAATACTGACTGAAAATACTAATTAAATTCTATTTTTTCCTTTTATGAGTGATCATATTTTCTCTCTTCAAAAACCAGCATTAATCACCCATCACGGCTAGATCCCATCGTTCTTGATAGCGAATTTTCATTGTCCTAATGTAATGAATTTTCAATGACATTCTGACACCAAGCGATTTGTAGGTATCTAATAGGTCATTAACTAACTGTTGGTAGTTTTCATCCATAATTTTGCTCAAATTTTCTCTTAGTGCACTGACAAATGAGTTCCATGCTCTGAGTTCCTGCCTGGTAAGCTTCTTTGTAAAATTAACGTCGTCCAGCAATTTTCTGATTTGTGGTCCAATAAAAATGCCTTCCATTTATTTGGCATCAATTAACTTGAGAAAGACTTATTTCAAGTATTTGAATCCATCATCATCTTTATTCATAGCCCTCACAAGGTTTTTCGTCAGCCGAAATTTAATGTGAAGAGAAGGCAGAAGGACATTTTTGGGGTCTACAAGAGGTCTAAACTCAACATTTCGAGATCCAGGTTGAAATACACTTCTTTCTGGCCAATTGTTGAGAAAAGAAAAAAGAAAACAGCAATATTTTGTAAATCCTCCCTGAAGTCACACTAAAGTTCCTATAAATTTGAAGTCCCCACATATATGCCATTTATACGTGTTGTAGTTTATTTTATCCAAAAGGGTGCGCATATTTTCATCGCTTTTTATCGTTACTGAATGAACACCGCAACTGGTATAGAGGATTTTAAATTTACATTATGCAATAACACAGCTTTTAAACTGTATTTAGGCCTATCTATAAATAAGCGCCACTCAGAGGGGGAATGCTCAATATCCAGTTCCTGCATTAAACCAATATTAGTAGACGACAACGAATTTCACGTACTGTAGAACACAGAAAACGGAGCATTTCGTTTTCTGAAATTGGTAATTTTCGTTTCGTTGCCTAATAAGTTCCTTTCCTTAAAACGGGAACCAAGAAGTTCTGAGTGCTGCTTTGATAACCTCAAATCACGACATGAATCATTAAACTCACTTTGAAAAATTAAATGTGGCTCGCCGGAACTGGGACCTGGAGTAAAACTAGAGTCGGTGCACTGTTCTTCGGAGCTGCCTGATGATGCGTTGTCTCCAATACACTTTCTTCCAAAAAAACATTTTGCGGATCTAAAGGTGCGATCGGCACTGGTAAATCTGCATTATGAAGAACAGGTCGTATTGTAGACTGCAAATTTGGATAGTCGATGTGCTTTCCCTTTTTGGAATAACCTTCAGTCTTTGTCAGACTAAAATAGCAATCGTCTAAATGACTAGTGGATTCTCGCTATACCAAAGGAACTGCAAAAGGTATGCTTTTTCTCTTCCCATTCATCTACTGCACCAATGATACGCTAAAACTAACACAGCATACATGGGGAGCCAACTGCTTGTTTTGATCTCAAAACACATATTGGAAGTAGGCTTTTTCAACATTTTCAGAAAATGGCCTGGCTTGTGATTTCACCATGAATTCTCCACAAATATAACAAAATTTGTCAGGAGAGATTTTACAACTGCGTCTGTCTCGACATTTTCGTCCTTAAAACACCTAAAATACACAGGAAACCATTCACTTCGAAACTCAAGAGAAGACTGATTTTCAATCTTAATTTTATGTCTAATATTGTGAACATCACAGTTTAGGTACTTTTCTTGTTATAAAATGCATGCATTTCAACCGTCCCCCCATAAAATTGACTACTTGCTAATTTTAAATGGTCTTATTGAATAGTGGTACGTGTTAGGGTCTTAGGAATATTTTTCCTATTATTAGAAGGGTATTTCCATCGAAAACTGAAGATCTCGTTTGTCTTACAAAAATCTTGTCGACCAGTGTTACCATGCTAAGCTTTCGTTTCAACGGTAAATTTTCCCAATAAAATGCAACGTTTTATCAACACTTGAAATTTTTTTTCGGTTCTTTTGAAAATCACAAAATTTGTTGCACTAAAACCACTGTAACTTTTGAATTAAACGTCAGATCGTCACGAAATTGTAACGGCTATATTTTGAAGTTTATTACTTTCTAACAAAAATACTTATTTTGTATTGGTAACGCCATTTATATATCAAACCGGAAATATATTAACCGGTGCAATAATATCCTATAAAAATTAAAAGGCACGTAAAACAAGCAGTTCTTTGTTCTTACTTCAGAAACGATCTTATTCAATTCCTCAAATTCCCTAATGGTCACCTCTATCGATCTTCGAAAGTCCTTGTTTTTAAGCGCTAAAAGAGGCACTTCCTCAAAGCGTGTCTCTGAATCGAATATTGCCATTTTCTCTTCGGAAAATATGTGGAGACGGATACAGAAAAGCCGGAACGACCTGCATTCTCTTTTTGCACTGCACGAAGCTATTTTCAGCCTTTGCGAGAGGAGAAAATTTGTAGCCGATTGCATTCCTCTGCGTCATCGGATTTTTCCTTGGCTGAAATCCGACGGATTTTCCCAGTTCGCCCTGGTCGGTTTCAGAATCCGATTTTATCGCTTTCTGTGTCGAACACGTTCCCAAAGAAATCAGAGTGGTTGCTTTTTAGACTGATTTTCGATCTGGGCCAACATTCCGTACTGGAAATTAAAACTGTATCAGTTCCTATTTCGAAGAAAAATCTGTGGAAGCACCCACGTTCGATCAGATGCTACAACCTCTCAGAAATGATTCTCAGGGATTTACAACATAACATATAATGAATGCCAAGAAAATAAACCCATTATCGGATATTGATGGTTTTTTACATATGCATCTTATCACGAAAAAAATGGGTTTAATTTTTTTGTTCGTCTATTGAATTTTTGCGGTGAATTTGAGGTCCTTAAATGATGAAAGAAGATTCAGTTGTCGAGAGTATAAAATCGCATTTAAATTTCAATCTAATTAAATCGCTTAAAGTGCGAAGAATTCGCCATGTTTTCCAGTTTGGTGATTTTAAAAGCGTTGCATGAAGAGGCTCTACCAATAATATAGGTTTCCAAAAAACCAGTAGATCTAGAATCCAAGAGAATCAACCAGAAAAAGATTAAAGAAACATCTATAACTGATAATTATTCTATAGTCGTGAGGTTCAAGATTGGTGAGGAAAATGAGAATTCAATTAGGCCCGAACATACTTGTTCAGATTTTATATCGAACAATTTTTAATTTTTTATGCAGGTAGATATAACAATTTCGTCTCCAGAGATCAATTTAGGCCTTTCAAATGTTTCATTTTCTTCCTAGAAACCTTTCGGCCTGTTGAGGATCGAAAGTCCTTCACAGATTTCTTAGAAACCCATTAGAACCAACGCTGTTTAAAAACGACAACAGTCGAGTGTCCTATCGGAATTTATCTGACCACATATCGAACCCTAAGAGGGTCAAAAAGGTTCAGTTGAAGACATCCCTCGAAATCACTCGTTGGCCCTCTCTTCGTGCTTGGACCAAACGGTCAAGAAAAATTCTCTACTCTTCGAACATTAAGTTCTGATCCCACACACATTCTCTACAAGTAAGTACTAATCACGTTTCTCTTTGTCTCTCAAGTTATAATCACATACCTCTCTCCACTCTCAAATTATTTTATATTCGCCTTTCACTTCCAAGGAACACCCTCTCTCAATAACACAGTTAAGGCCTGGAAGTGAATGTATTATCTAGATTATTTGTAACTAGATAGTAATTTGTGAAAAGTGAACCAAAAAAAGGTGAATAACGGTGAAAAAGCTCAAAGAAGAACTATTATTCCACAAATAAGATAGTGTTTTCACCACAATAAGAGAACGATACTACACCGAAACACCTCCCTAAATTTTGTTAAACAATTCGAACTTGTAATTTGTAATATATGTATTTAGGTTGAAAATAAACCATTAAAGCCATTTATACAATCCTTTCTCAACCCTGTTTGAAGTATGCCTCACCAACAATCTGTGAATTTGTCTACTAATTGCTTTAATCAATTACTTTCGAAGAATTCTACATACCAAGCAATTATTCACAACACTCATAACAGATATTGACTATCATAAGTTGAAACAACTGGATGAGGACACTCACTGGTCTGATTTTTATGCGACTGCAGATCCTTTTTTGAAGGCCGACATCTTTCATGATGAAATCGTGAAAATGATTGAACATGCCACAAATATGATTAAAATGAATCACAAGCAGACAGAAAGTAGACTTGGATCACTAAAGCCATTCTAGTTTCCATTATAAAAAAGGATAAATGTATAGAACTTTGAGAAAAAATCCTCATGATTAAAGAAGAGGTTTGATTCCTACAGCAATCTTCTGAACGCTGTAATGAAAATGTGAAAAAAACTCTATTGTGCAGATAAATTAGCCGAAGATTTCTGGCCCTTCGTCTCATCTTTTCAACTCTTGCTTTGCGTCAGGAGTTTATCCAGCCCAGTTCAAGGAGTCTATGATTATACCTGTAAACAAGTGTGGTGCCAAGAACAGCATAAATAATTATACGCCCATATCTATCGTGTCTTATGTTACAAAATTTCGAGGAATCAATCAAAGTCAGAATGGATAGAGACATTGATCAATATGAATTGATCGATCCTCGATAGTATGGTTTTCAGCAGAACAAATCTACCTAGGATGCCATAACTTTTTCAACAACTGAAATAACGAGAAATTTAGATGAGAGTAAAAAACAGTTTGTATTTTCTTGACTTGGCTAAGGCCTTTAACACCGTGTCACATGCTCAAGTATTCCGAGTACTGAAAGATCTCGGCTTTCAAGGTGTAGTTCTGAAGCGTTTTGGCAACTATTTAACCGACAGAAAGCAGCGTCTCAGGATTGGCGACTCACTGAGCTCTAAAATAACTTTATTACACAGTGCCTCAGAGCACTGTGTTGGGTCCATTGATTTTCATCTTTCTACAACAATGGTATTTTCGAATAATGAATAAATTTCAAGAATTATTTTGAATAAACCAAGGCTATATTCTTCTGATCTTCTTTTCTCGAAGTCTGGCGGCTGCGAATACTTTGTAGTTCTGGCTTATTTTTCGAGTATTCGAAAACCTATTTTCATGTCGTAATGACGACTTATCCTCTAACGAAGAACTGACATTTTTAGACCCTTCAATTTGGGCGCGATGTATTTATTCCACTTTTTCATCTACTTTCATGGTAATCCTGTCTGGTGATCTCAGGTAGAAGAAACTTTCACTAGGCTTCGTTTTTCGCAAGAAGTTTTGCATTCTTACGAACTCAAACGAACTGACAAAACTGCGTCTTCGTGTGGTTCCGCTAGCTGAGCTTGCAGATACTTGTACTCGTAGGCTTGCTTGAATTTCAGGTAGTATCTGACATACGATGAAGTCTGCTTGCGGTTGATAACGTATTTATGTTTTCAAGGAACTCAATTTGGTGTGTATCAATTGTTGCACGCCGGTAAGAAGAAAGTCAACTTTTCAGTTACAAATGTTCAAATTATGATTATGAATTATGAGTAATGGCCCAAAGTGACCAATGGAAATTTGCAATTAGTTTATTGCAAATGGAATTTCAATGAGATCGAAATTGCCTAGAAATAAGAGGGCTGGTTGGAAATATTGCCAGTATACCAAAATAACCTATGTATTTCAGAATCAACGTTGCATTGCATTTCTTAAGTAATAACCAATATAAATACTATGTGTATGAAAACAGGGATTAGAGATAAGTGGACTGTATTAGAATATATGTACCTGATGTCAGGGAGTATTATTAGATGTAACTGATATAAATATAGTAGATTGTATGTGAAATATACCTTGTGTCAGGGATTGAAGGTAGAGTGAACTTTATTTGATAATATGTACCTGATGTCAGTCATTAAATGAATTCTACACTTGAATAAGTATTGAAATATATTTGATGTAAAAAAATATGTGCCATAAAAAGGTAAATGTATACAAAAATACCCTACTGACTTCTTCTGTGTAGTGCTGTCGGTCTGAATGTCTCGAGAAGACTCGTGAGAGTCATTTTAGGAGTAGACTTTTGGAGTAGCGAGAGGTTTGGGCCTTAACACCAAAAATTCTCATAGATTGAATTTCCATCGAAGCCTTGGCCAAACGGAATTAAATTGACCCATTTTTTAAACGGATGGTGACTGCGGATAAGAAGTGGGTTACATACGACAATATTGTGCGAATACGATCGTAGTCAAAGCGCGGTGAAGCAGTTCAAACGGTAGCCAAACCAGGACTAACGGCCAGGAAGGTTCTACTGTGCATTTGGTGGGACTGAAAAGAAATAATTTATTCTGAGTTGCTTCCATATGGCCAAACATTGAATTCGTATTTTTACTGTCAACAATAAAAACTGGATCGTTGTATGAAGCTAGCGATTGATCAGAATCGGCCAGAATTGGCCAATAGAAAAGGTGCTGTGCTCCATCAGGACAGGCTTCACACGTCTGTAGTGACTCAATGCATCCATTATATAGTCCGGACCTAGCACCGAACTATTACCATATTTTTTGCTCGCGTTGCAAAACTTCCTGAGTGATAAGATATTAGCACCTAGGCAAGATTGTGAGAATCTTACGAGACATATGGTCCAATAAGGACCAATACTTCTTTGAGAGAGGCATTATGAAACTATCTTTAAAATGGCAACAAATTATAGAACGAAACGGTGCATATTCGACTCAAAACGAAAAATCCGAAACATATTGAATACAATCTTGAAATTCACGCAAAAATAATGGATTTTCCCCAACCTATTACCTGTCAGAAAGGGCTGGATATAGGAAAAACAAAAGTGGGGCATTTTAATATTCAAATGATCGGGTCTAATTGCAGCAGATCGTATTCTATTTATATCTCTTGCTCATGAGCTAGACAAAAATCAAATTTTTCATCAAAGTTCATCAACAGTGATCAGAGTTGAAGTTTATGGAATTCCCATCTGCTTTTTCATAATGTGAGAATTTCAAAAAAATTATATATTCCAGTCTGATCATTCAACTTATTCGGAAATACAGAATGTACAGCTTTGTGATAGATTCCCAATTCACCTGACTTCCTCCACAGAAACCTACCATCAGTTCTAAGAGAATTATTTGTATCATCTTCTTAGTGACTGAGAAGAGTCAATATTTTTCTCCTCTTGAAGAAATATCATAAATAACTCGAATATGGTAGAGATTTCTAATCATCCCCAATTCTGAAAAACAGGAGCGTATCCGGAAGAATGGCAGAGACAAATGGAAAATTGGAAAGTTGGTTGGAAAGAGGTCTTCAACTTCACGAGCTTCTTTAGATCCTTTTAAGAGACGGAACTCCAAAGATACCCCTGCGTCGAATCCGATTACCGGGTATATCCGGTTCGGCAAACAAATCCGAATGAAATACTGGAATTACGAATCACGCCACCCGATTTCCAATGCTGGCCTGCGCGGCCTAAAGCCCTCTAATTGCAAGGTGATATGTGAAAAAATATTGGTAGCGCATAGGAATGTCGCTTTTTTATCAAATCCGCTCTGCAAGCTTCACTGGTTCGAAGCTGATCCGTACGCTCTAAAAATAAATGATCTAGTGCCCTCGAAATATTCGATTAAACCTTGCGGACGGTTGAAGCTTGTCAAAGGATGCGATCTAATTTCGATAGTTCGTAGGGGATTCTCTGGGTAAAATGAAACGATACACTGAAATATGCGAAATATACGGTGAATCAAGAGTCGTGTTAAATTTCAAATGGCTATGAAAAATAACACGCTGTGTCAATTGAATACCGTTTATATATTATTCTGTTCTTTACGGAGTACTCTAAGAAACTAACCTTTTTATCGTCTAGATAGGGCAGAAAAGGAAGCTACAGTGTGTAGACAACCGAAATTACACCTAACTAAGGCAAGGAAAGTGGCGGGAAGTTCAAATATTCAAAACACAGTGAAGTCGAATAATATATTTATATTAGTAATACTGAAACGCAACAACCCTTTATGACCAGAAATAAATATTTGTATGCTGGTACATTTACTCTGCTCAGTGGTTCGTGAAGTTACAGAGTGAACCTAAAAGCGCCCCTGATATAAGTGACTTATTTCTACATATTGTTAGGTCAGTAACGTTCTGCAATAGGATACCATTCTTATATAGCGGAGGTAATTACAGCCAGCGTGTACCTACAGCTATACTTCCTTTAACCAGTGCAAAACCTCTGTTACAGGACCCGAAGACTCAATTCAGATGGACAGAAAGGTGGGTAATGTGGTGTGCCCAGGAGATCACCTTGAAGAGGGGATTTAACATAACTCGAGTCAACAAGAATCGTAACTATCAAATGGACTGTATCTGGCCTCCTTGGGCCTCAGACATTACTATAGAATAAACCGAACACTACCTGAAGGGTCACACTAATGATTCAGCAATCACTTACACATTCTCACAGCTGCGTAGGATATCCGGAGTTATTTACTGTCTCTATACAATGTTTTGTCCTCTGCCAGGACTACTCAATGATCCACCCTGAATAACGCCACGGGTTCACAAGAAACACAATTTCTTAAAGTAAGCGGGAGCAAACATACAGCAAACATGTAACACAAACTGACTAGAACATTATAAAACAGTTAAAGTGCCCCATCACCTGGGCGTGTCAATGAACGTTACAATAAAAGAAAACAAAGAAATATATAACATCAGTTACATATCAGGCACTCCGAATACCATGAACAGCACAAATAGAGAACCACTATTAATAAACCTTCCTCTACCGGGAAGGTTCCTTATTGCATCGATTAGGAGTATGACTGGGTATTTTCTTTTGCTTCGTTCTTAGTTCGGATCTTGTAGAACAACGAGCTGGAGGATTTAGAGGTTGTATGATCTGCTCACAAATTTCTTTCCTAAGTTTTGAAGCGTACTCAGAATCGGGTTTATCTTTATTTTTTCATAGCGAAGATCGTTTCGTGAGTTATGGAGTGAATTTCCTGGAAAGTGTATTTTACTCAAAGTTGTCAAGCTACTACGTTCTGCAGCGTCAAAATTATTTAGGGTGGGTCTTCTACAGTTGTTATATATTAGATGTCCATTCTAATATCGGTCTGCATATAGTTTGGTAGACTCTTCTAGGCCTAGAGGTTCGATACTATCATTCACTGTGTATGTTCTCTAGACGAATAGAGAATGTGAATGATGGTTTAGTGTCGAACTCTAGGCGATCATTTGTGATCTGTCGTTGTCCGAGTATTGTAAGAACGTGGTTGGCAAGGTATGATATATTTTTATTGATTGTTTTCTTAGCTTTCAGAAAAGTGGAGTCTTTCAGCCTTTTGGTTGATGTGCTGTATATTTTTAAAAAAGCTTTTTTAAAGTGAGGTTCTTCCGAAAGATTTTTCAGGTTTATGTTGGGCACTTTTGGAACGGAATTTGTTATTCACAACTCCGTTATTGACAGTGCTGTATCCACTAACGTTTGTTGAGTACATTCGTTTAATGCTGTATGATGTATGTTAATTCTATATATCTACTTAAAAAAGCAGGTTTCTAACACTTTCATTTAGTTTGAATTTTTTTTAATTTTCAGAGAATTTTCTAGAATTGAATTTGTAAAGAGGTGAAATAAAATTATTCAGCTTGATATTTAAGACATTATAAAATGATTTTCAATTTGTCTAAAATTTTTCCGATCAAAAAATAGTTAATTCCTTTATTGGGAGTACAAATTAAATTGATCGTACTTTAGAAGAGGGCTCTAAAAACATTGAATTTTCAAATAATAGCAGCTGATTGCCGTTATATTAGACATATTGGACATCTGCGGATAATATTCAGTTTGAATTGTTTTGAGCTTCATACAATACACTTTTTGTTACACCGTTGAAAATGTCAGATTTTTTGGTAACTATACAGCAATTACGGAAGCTATAATTTTTTGTTTTAATTGAAAAAACTGTACTTGAAGCTCATCGTGTGCTTGTGGAAGCTTGACAATGCTCCAACTGACCAGTCATGTAGAAAATGTTTTATCGCAATACTACTTAAGATTATGTTAAACATTTTTGAAAAATATCTGTTTTCATAAGATTGATCAGCAGAAACAAAATTTTGTCTACTCAAAATATTTGATTTATAGGATTTTGGTTAACAATTTTTATTTATTGGATTTTGTTATATCATTTGGATGTCTTATAATGAATGTTTATTTTATAATAATAATAATAATAATAATAATAAACGTATATTGGTTACAAACAATTACACCATTTGGAATAAAGGATGAAACAGGTCAACAAATAACATTAAAGTAAGAACAAAAATATAAACTACCTCTTACAAAACTCCTTGAATTCAGCCAGACTATATGGCTCACAATCCCGAATGAAACTATACAACAATTTTTTGAATTTCTTGTGACACATCATATTTCTGAGTTCTCTAGGTAGAACATTAAATAAATTCACAGCCATACACTCCACAGATTTACCTCTCGTTACTGTACTATGTAAAGGTAATATATAAGGACACATTCTCCTGGTGTTATTTGAATTTTTGAAATCTGTGAAGTAATGGTTATTTTTGCTGAAGAATATCAATAACTTATAGACATATACACCGTAAACAGTTAAAATATTATTTCTCTTGAAAACTCCCCTACAGCTATCTCTATAACCTAAACTTAACATGGTACGTATTGCTCTTTTCTGCGTTAAAAAAATAGTTTCCACATAAGAGGAACTACCCCAAAAAATGATTCCATAGGAAATCAACGAATGAAAGTTCGCATAATATACTAACTTCAGGAGCTCGAAATCAACCTGACTCCTCAACATGAATAGAGCATAGCAAGTAGAGTTTAGTCTGCTCCTCAGCTGCTCAGTATGAGGACCCCACTTCAAATGCTTATCCAAAACTATCCCCAAAAACCCCACATTAGCCTCCACTCGGACACAACTATTCAGAACTTGTGTCGATGTGGGATACTGTAATCTGGATCGTTCATTATGAAAAAAAATACACTGTGACTTTTCCACATTGATGACAAGATTGTGATTTGACAACCATTCAAATATCCGATTCATAACAACATTTGACTCATCAACGGCAGAAGTGATAAAAGGGGATCGGATCAAATAATTTGTGTCATCAGCAAACAAACGCAATGAGACTTTCTTGCACGGATGGAAAGGTAAAAAAGCCAGATAATTCATATAAACAATAAACAGTACAGGTTCCACAATGCTGCCCTGAGGAACGCCCAAGGTTACATCCACATCATCAGATGTAAAATTTTCACCATGGACCTCCAGCAAAACTCTTTGTTTTCTCGATGACAAATAACTTCTAAGAAGTTCCAGCTGAGTGTCCCTAATACCGCATTCCTCGAGAATTTCCAAGAGCCTCTCATGGTCCACGCAATCAAAGGCCTTGGAAAGATCTAAAAACATAGCTAATGGAATCTCTCCCTCCTCCAGAGCAACGGTTATTTCATCAATAAGTTCGAATATGGCCGTTTCAACACCTCTACCCCTGAGGAAGCCATGCTGGCTCGGTGAAAGTACATTGAACTTACGAGAAAAACTAGATAGCCTTCTGCATAGAAGTTTTTCAAACACCTTGGAGAATGAGGGTAGAATGCTTATAGGTCTATAATTGTTCAAATCATCAATATCACCTTTCTTGAATAGGGGTTTTATTATTGCTATCTTTAAACCACCTGGAAATACACCCTCCTTGAATGAACGATTAATAAGGAAAGTTAGAGGTTCAAGTATATGGTTAATCGATGCTTTCAAGACTCTAATTGGTACCTCATCATACCCGTAAGACATTTTGTTCTTCAAGGACTTAACACAGGACAAGACTTCATCTCGAGAAACATCGAACATAAAGAAAGATTTCTCGAGTCTTTTCGGCGAACTTCCCATAGGAGACCTGGTCAAGTTTTTAGTTATTCTTATCGAGATATCGGAAAAGAAGTTGTTGAATTCTTTCGCAAGGGAAGAAGGGTCACCACAAGAATAAGGGATCTTATTAGAACTTTTATTTCCCCTAAGTGATTTAATTATCCTCCAGGAAGCTTTAGATTTATTGTCAGAATTCAAGATGATATTATTGTAGTATTCCCTTTTTTTCCTGGACAAGAGAGAATCGTACTTTTTTTTTAAAGTGGAATATGTGACTTTATATTCAGGCTTAACAAATACAATAGTATGCAGTTTATCCAAAGTATTTTTGAGATCTCTAATATCATCAGAATATTTGAAACCTCGCATTGACGAGGACAATCTGTAGCTGACCTTTGGAAAACATTGTTCAAAATGTCCCAGGTAGCGTTCGTGGAAGATGTTCCAGAGTTGGTTAGGATCAAGCTGACTGGTATAAATGTCGTCCCATACCACATGTGAAAGATCCTGAAGGAAATTCCCTATAGATCTCTCATTAATTTTACGTTTTCCAATGCTACTATTGTTCAATACATTTAAATTTTCATTAAGGTAGGAGACGAACTTGAGTCCCGAGTGGTCACTGATATGGTATTCAATTTCTTCAGTTTCACCAGAAACTGAGGTCAAGACATTGTCCAAGCAAGAACCAGATGCAGCACGAGTAGGTGCATAGTTGGTAATATTGACATTGAAATTTTCGAGCAAAGACAAAAATTCCATAGCATCAGAGGAACACCAGAATGTATTCAACCCTCTCTGTGGCGCATCGTTCTAGAATTGTTCTGAGTCGTTCAAGAAACACATCAACATCAGCAAGTGGATGAGTGTTGGGTCTATAAATACAGATTATCAGTAATTTGCGACATTTAAACTTTAATTGAACAGCACAACATTCAAAAACGTTAGATATACTTAATAAATTATAGTCTGGCCTTTCAGTACATTTATATTCAATTCTACTATAAATAGCACATCCCCCATGCCGACCTTTCGAACGACAGAAGTTAGATGCTAGTGCATAACCACTGAACTGATATGATTTAAGTTCATCAATACACTTCCAGTGTTCAGTTATTGTCGTTTGATATGAGTGGTACTTATATGACATTAATTTAATTTAAATCCTGAAGTTATAATTATTAAATATAATTTTTTGAAATTAAATATGTAGGCTAATATTAAAATATTTAAATAAGGATATTTATATATTCTACCACGTCGTAGGTTTCCTAGGCATTCTTGGTTCGAGGTATTTCAAATAAGGAGAATTAGAAAGTTCTTCAAACCGAGATAATAGAACATATATCTGTATAACAATTCTCAACTCATACAAGGCCGATTAGGTTTTGTTGACAGTATAAAAGAATCTGCAATTTGTCTAGGATTTTTCCGAACATAATATTGATATTTATATATTTTATCAAGTTGTAGATTTCCTCCTAGGCATTCTTAGTATTATTAATGAGGAGAATGAACTATGGTAATAGAAAATTCTACAAATCGAGACAACATAACATATATCTGTATGTTAATTCTCAACTCATACAAGCCCTATCAGTTTTTGTTGATATTATAAAAGAATCTGCAATTTGTCTAGGATATTTCTGAACCTAATATTGTTATTTATATATTTTATCAAGTTGTAGTTTTCCTCCTAGGCATTCTTAGTTGTTAGTATTATTAATAAGGAGAATGAGCTATGGTTATAGGAGGTTTTACAAATCGAAACAACATTAGATCATCTGTATAAAAATTCTCAACTCAGACAAGCCCGATTAGGTTTTTGTGATCGCTAAGACATAAGTAGCAGACACGTTTCGAAAGTTGCTTCTTTCTCGTCAGTATACTGTAGTGTCCAGCGATACGTAATTATATTCACTCTTAATAGGAACTCTAAGGTATTGATCATACACAAGTGCCAACTAGTTGACGCGAATATACATACACGACATACCTTAGCGAGCCAATTCATATAGAGAACTGTATTCCGGATTTGTTCAACGTAACAAACGCAGAAAACTTTCCTCATGCTCAAGTCAGATCTTATCAAGCCGTGATACTTCTAAGTAGTATATTTATATTCAAATAAATTAATTTCAATAATTAATCATTCCGTATAGGTGTTCAGGATATTTATCATTCCCAATTCAATTAAAATTGTTTCAACAATACCAACTGAACCCAGCTTTTACACAGTATAAAACAAACAGGAATTATTGTCATCCTGCCCTTTCAATTTCAAAGATCGTCGGAGCGTTTTATCCCCTGAAATCAGTGAAAAAAATCGCAAATAGCAAACCACGCACTCGTTAAAATATTCAGGGCCCCCTATTTTTAGCATTATGGATCGCACCCCAGTGACAGACCCTGCGTCCTTTGTTACAGGTGCAAGACGATGACACTGCTGCAAACACGACGTCGTCCGTCGAACATTCGACGCCGGCCATTGGGAACTCCACCACGCATCATCAGCAGCAACAGTGCCCCTGGAAATGCGAACTAACTAACGAAGCCGGCTACGTAGTCTACTCCGCTCTGGGCAGCTTCTATTTGCCGATGTTCGTGATGCTTTTCTTCTATTGGAGGATCTACAAAGCGGCAGTCAGGACTACTCGAGCGATTAATCAGGGATTCAGGACCACCAAAGGTCAGGCAATTACTGAGGGCCCCTGGGATTTATGTTGTTTCAGTTCTGTACCTTTGTTTACTGAAGAAATTAGTCTTTGCTGATAATATACTGAAAGAATTCTGGCTACTCATTTTCTAAACTCAATTAGGAGGGTATGATGTACGTGTTGGAAAAACTACCCATGATTGCTTACATCTGCAAATATACTGCTTTCTGGCCACTAGTATTTATAACTGAAATCTTGCAAAATTTTTCTATACATCCACAAGAAGATCAACAATGACGTCCTAGTCATTGTTGATCAATTTGACAAAAATTAAAGAGGATAATATAACCTACCATTATACTAATGTAATTTAAACTAAATACTCTACTAGAAGAATGGTACTCTACTAAAGTAGAGTAACCCCAAAGATGGAAATTTTGAGTCGGTGAGGACTTTTTTTCTAACACTGAAAAAGTGATGAATTTGGTAGGAACAGGTAGAGAAAAATTGATATTGTGGCAAGATTTAAAAAATTTCGAAACAGAAATATCTCCAAACCAGTGGATTTCAATCTGAAAAACAAGATTTACTTTGTTTATTCAACTACTCGTAAGTTAGAAGGATTGGTGGTGAAAGAAAATTGGAGATGAACGTTAATCCTTTATAATCCTTAATGATTCATGTTTTTTTGTGCAGATTTTTTTTCGTAAATATCCTAAACGAGCTCGAGAAAACAGTCAATTCTCGACGAAATCCTTATGCCTAATTTTTAAAAATATATCAAATTATACTTCGAAAGGTTTTTCAAATATTAACTGGAACACTTCTCTGAAACTATTACAAATTACAATCTCAAAAGTCTCTCAAAATTTGTTAAATTCATATTAAGTAAAATGTCTCAAGAACGTTGTTTTTTTTACAGACATATAGAATTATATAATATGTTAGACCTCTAGATCATGACCTTAATTTAAGACATGTTCGTATTTACAGATAACAGCTGGAATTAATTCTCCAGAACCTCTACAGATTTTAATCTAAATAAATCTCATGAAAACGTTTATAATTAAATTTTAAAACATGTCCTAAGATGCACTTTATCGACATATGTATTATCTTCACATATGGTGGAATTAACTAATAAAGAATCGAAAGAAATATAATATAATGACCAAATTATTATTTTATTATATTATATATATATATATATATATATATATATATATATATATATTAATATAAAATAATGAGCAAATTATTTAGACATCACCTTATAAATATATGTTTCAATTCGATGTTAAAGAATCACAAGTTCCATATTCAACATATAATTTAAAAAGGCCTTTTTTATTTTCCTTTTTTAAAGAATATATAGCACATTCTCCAGAGAAAGAACCTGATAAATTCGTACCCAAATCTTTTCAGTAAGGAGTTATTTGAAAAAAACAAAATAATCATTTAAAAAAATTTAAAAATACGTTTTTGTCACCAGACATTTCTGCAACAAATAACCGATTTTTGGATAAGCATGGCCTGTAAGAAAATTATTATTATTATTATTATTATTATTATTATTATTATCCTGATACTCCTAGATCTTCTGTGAAGATCCCTCAGAAGCTTTTTCAGCTTGTACGAGTTAGGAGTTCAGTTGTGTTCTGTGTAGGCTTTGTTACTGCGATCTTGCGCCACTTTAGGACACAGCACTGTTAATTTTTGACCCAACAGTGAAATGGTGGCAGATACCCGTCCAACTAGTAAGAAAATTAGTTTATATCATAGAAATATACAATGAAAGAAGATACGACTTTGACCCTACATTAGATGAGCGCCACGTGCATATGATATGATACAAAGAAATTTCTCAATTATTACTAACTAAAACGGCAACACCCAAAAGGAGCTGTTTAAATTTTAATTTTTTTTTTTGATAAAACATAGATAGTTTAGAAAGGAGTAAATGATTAAAATTTGGAGAAAAAAAACGTGAAAGTCTTTTCATTTTAACGTTTTTTGTTACTTAAATTTTATTTGCGATTTTTTTAAATTTTACAACAAACCAGCTGTTTGAGGAGATCCAAAGTCGATGTTTAGTTGTTGTTAAAATGCCAGGAGCACGTGTATGCGGAATTTATCGCCAGCTAAGTGAATTTGAAAGAGGTCGAATTATTGGTCTACATTTCGAGAAATCGCTAACCGTACGAACAGAAATCCAACTACTATTTTGAGATGTTGTCAAGCGTGGTTTGATAATGCCTAAAATCGAAGGAGAGTAGGCACCGGACGTCGAAGGGGCGTAAATGAAGTTCAAGATCGACGTCTAAGACTTATGGCTATTGGAGACGGATTTGCGACAACTCGATCTTTGGCCGATGAGTGGTTAAGAGAACAAGGCCTTCCTGTAATTGTCCGAACGGTTTACCGCAGGATAAGGTCTTTTGAACTTCAGCATTATCGACCCCATCTTGTGTTACCTCTGACAGTTGGACAACGCCGGCAATGATTACAGTGGTGCAGAGAACGTCAACATTGGAATGGCATCAGATCGTCTTTTCTGATGAATCTCGATTCTCCATAGGTGCGCATGATGGCTGAAGAAGGGTTAAACGACATCGGGGAGAAAGACGTGAACCTCAGTTTGATATTGAGGCATCATGTACACCGGACAGTAGCCGTTATGGTATGGAGTGCTATTGCACATGCAAGTAGGTCACCTTAAGTCTTTATTCGAGGTAACATGACAGCGCTGCGTTACCTTCAAGAAATAGTGGAGCCATATGTTCTCCCTTACCTTAACCGGCTCGAGAATCCAATATTTCAGCAAGATAATGCTTGACCTCATGTTGCCAGAGTTAGTTTAAACTTTTTTGAAGCGACCCATGTGAATCTTTTGCCATGGCCGCTCAGATCCCCCGATCTTTCACCCATAGAGCATGTTTGGGACATCATGGGTAGAAGGCTTGGAAATTTACCCCAGCCCCCACGGACTTTGGCGGCTCTGAGATGAACTACAGGTAGCTTGGGATAGTATTCCCCCAGAAGAAATATACCATCTTATTACATCAATGCCAAGAAGTGTTGGGGAGTGTATAGATAATCGCGGTGGACAAACACATTATTAACAAATTTATTACAAAAAATTGAGAACCCTTCGTTTTTTTTCTTCAAATTTGAATCATTTACTCCTTGCTTTACTACCTATGTTTTACCAAAAATAATTTAAAATTTAAACAGCTCCTTCTGGGTGTTGCAGTTTCTTTGTCAGTTAGTATATATTGAAAATTACTATAAAGCAGTATTTGCATACTACAGATAATAGCTGGGATTAATTCCAGCTATTATGTTCGTATTTGTTGATCATAGAATTCATCTATGTCAAATTAACCCTATGTAAGTGAATTCCATTAAACATTTAAAATCTTGGTGTGAGGCGAGGCGAATTTTTTTCATGTCGGCAAGATTTTACGATAGTTGAATTTCAGTATTATTATTTTAATATTGATTATTTCTATAAAGGTAATGGAATGCTCTATTTCCATATTAAAATTAAATATTATCAAGTTGAAACTAAATAAATTATTTTTATTAACTTTTCAGATAAATTAATTTTTGGAGGATCAATAAATTTTCAATGTGGAAATAATAAACTTAACCAGGCATTGCCTATTACGTTTGTTACTTGATTGACACAGCTTTATAGAATCTCATCTACCTTAATTGATTCAAATCCACTTTGCGGATCTTCGAGTATTTAGCTTGAATCAACATTCATCGAAACTAGATATGAAGTGCTGAAACTCAATTAAATAATAGAATGCCCATTCTCAATTCGAGTTCACTGACTCAGTGTACCGATGAAAATCGATATCCAGGTTCAACTAGACCACGAAGCATTTATTCCACCGAAAATATGGAATATCACATTCGGTAGGTTGAAAAAATTAAACTAAAAGTCTAGCGATTTGAGAAGTTGATAATGTGGAAAATGAATATGCTGTTATAGGTTTCTTCTTCGATTCATCTATAGCTATAAAGAAGTAACTGAAAATTAAAAAAAAACACTGACGTGATGTAATGATGATATTTTGTGTGCTTCTTCGTATTACCAATGATCCTAACGAAATTTTGCATTGGCCTTCTTGTTGTTATTTTATCTACATGTTAAATTTAAACTCGGTCATAGGATTTCTGCTTTGGATCCGGTAGCGCTCAATGCTGTTCTACTAACAATTTTTTTGAGATCTTCTAACATGTAAAAACTTGTATGTTATTAGTCTACTTCTAAATACTAAATTTCATATAGATAGAAAACTTTAGTTTCGAAAATATTGGGAATAATAAGAGAAAATTTCAAACATGAATAATTGTAGAAGCATTGAACCGATTTTGTCCTCTAAATTAATTTTCCTCACTATTTCTTACAACTTGATAAGCATAACAAGTCTTTTGTGGAAACATTCTAAGATAGGTTCAAACCTACACCATAAAGATGCATTACATTGGCAAAGACCACAATTCTATGCCTCTACTTGAGCGTCCACCGCGGGAATCGTTAGCTTTGTTGGTTTTCTTTCATGTATAAATTATTCAAAGATTTCCAACTCTCTTCCATTTCCAACTTTAACTGAATATTTTTCCACAGAAATATTTTACCAAGCCATATTTGGTCCAATCGCCATATTTTAGTCCAAATAACCCCTCCTTAATCTATGTCCCAAATAGTTATGATTCACCCTGTATTTGCGCTTTGGCAGAATCATTTTAATGAAAGAGAAGCCAGAATGATAGGACAGCCTGAATCTGTTGTGAGAAAGACGATGAGAGGATGTCCACAGGACTCCAAAGTGGGTCCTACGGTGTGGAATCTGTGCATGAATGGCCTGTTGTAAGAGCTTGAAAGGTAAGGATGTGGGATGGTAGCATATGCTGAAGATGTGCTCGTCCTGGTGAAATGGGACAGTCGTGTTACTCCCGAGGAGAAGGAAATGTACTATTTGAATCTGTTGAGCAATTTGGCTGCTGAGACAGGTTTAAGTGTGTCAGAAAGCAAGACGGTTTACATGTTGATAAAAGGAGAGTTGGCCTTAAGTAGGCCTCCAAATGTAGGTTTGAATGGCCTTGTTATTCAATACGCTACAAGTGTCAAGTACCTGGGAGTGAGAGTGGAGGAAGGATACAGATTTTCTGGTCACTTCTCCGATGTACTAGAGAAGTTGATGAGATTGGTGGGTTGCTTGAGAAGAGTCTTGCGGCGTGACTGGGGATTGCATAGAAAGGCGATGAATGTAATATATGGTGGCATGTTTAAAGCGTGCGCCATGTATGGAGTAAATATATGGTACGAATCGATGAAGTATGGGTGTAAATTTGCAATGAGTTTATTGCAAATGGAATTTCTGTTTAGTCGAAATTGCCTGAAATTTGTCGCTGGTGGAAATATTGGCAGTATATCAAAATAGCCTTCGTATTTCAGAATCAACGTAGGATTTGATTCCCTAAGATATACTCAATATAAGTGGTGTGTGTTTAGAATTGATGTTGTATTTATTATTAGATATAACTAATAATATAGAGCAACGAACTAGATGATAGATAAGTGGACTGTATTGAATGAATGAATCAAATGAATTGAATTAATGATTGCATTAAATGTTGAACCTGGTTTCAGGGATTAAAGGAATACTACAAGTATAAAAAATATATTGAAGTATGAAACATGTGTCATAAATGTTAATGTATACAAATTTATCTTACTGAGCTTCTTCTGTCTGTGCTGGAGCCACCGCTGCCTTGGGAATGCTGCTCCTGGGGTCTGGTTGTCTTCAGATCTTTTCTCGAGTGGTATTATTTTCTTGTTTTAGACTTGGTACATTGACATTTACATGAAATTTCGTCTATGGTTTCTATGCTTGTTGTTCTTCTTTCATAGAGAAATTAGGCGCAACCACGGTGTAAAGATTATGCTTCATACAACAATATTGGAACTATAGAATGAACATGCGCAAACACTTTGCGCATGAGATTTGCGACTTAACAATGGGTATGCAAGGAAGGCTTTGAATAGGTGTCAAAGAGTGGTCATGTATGCATGCCTAAAAGTATGTAGGACGGTATCCATGGATGTCATGAATGTCTTGATGGGTATCCCTTCGTGGGATCTTGTAACGAAAGAAATGGGAGTAGAGTAGAAACTGAAGAAAGGTTTGGCATTGAATTAATTTGAACGGATGATAGTGGATGAAAGGAATCAAGACCCTGAGATGGGTATGATTGAGTTGAAATAAAGAATGAAAATATAGTGGCAGAAAAGATGGGATGAGAGTGAAACTGGGCGAGTCACTTATAGGTTCATCCCGAGAGTAGATTTTTCCATTGAGAATAAATGGTTTTCCCCTGGCCTATATCTGGGATACTTTATTAGGGCCCATGGGAGCCTGAATGAATTTTTGTATACCTCTCTGAAAATGATAGATGTGTATGTGGAGAAATAGTGAGTTGGAGCCATGTTCTGTATGAATGTACAGAGTACTTGGAAGAACGAATGTTGATATTAGACGAAATGATGAGACGAGCAAATGAAAGTGTGTATGATACAAGCTGGATGATTTGGACTCATGGAAGTTTTGAAAGAATGGAAGGCTTCTTTAGGGCAGTCTTCTCTAAGAGAAGATCTAGACCCATTGAGGTTTCTTTTTCGGGGCGTTCTGTGGCTGAAGGCTAAAATGCTCGTTTCTGTGAAACGATATTGGAGTTGGTGTTGATGGGTGGAGGTGGTCGCATGCACTGTGGGTTGAAAGAGCGATGTTCGGGGTTCCGGTGGTGGTGTTATCGGAGCGCTACCCTGGTTTCCTGGCGCGTCCTAGATCCTACAGTTGTAACGGTATTACCGTATTACCTAAATTTGCAAGCAAATGCGTTCTCGAAGTAATTCTCAGCAATGACGCGATGATTGCTACCACAGGAGGGCGGAGGCCCACAGGAGTAATCCTGGCCATTCTACTAGAGGATAAGTTTTGTGGGGAAAGTGGTTGAAAGCCTGCGTGCTTGGCTAGAAGGGTTCCGTTTCCTCGACGTGTAAGTTGCGTTTTCCAACTTGGGAGCTAACCTGCTTAGTTAGAAGAGGTTTGGATAGTGCTTTGCCCTATGCCAGTGGGGGCCTAAGTCTTGAAAACTAAAGCCAAACTGGAAGTTATCATTCTATCGTGGCGCACTGATTCGTCGTATCCTGATCCCGCACCCATGGGGGCTGTGACCGTGAAACCAAAATCGTTAACCCACCACAACGAAGCCTATGATGAAGAGATGAAAGGAAATTGAACTAAAACAGTAATTTGCGCTAGCGATTTTGTCCGTGCGCACATGAAACATCCTACTTCGTAAAATGCCTCATAGTGCGCCAATGAAAAGATAAATAAAACTTGCCTTTCCTGAATGAATCCCAAATTGTCAACCTGATAATGAAAATGCAAACTCTTACTCCCTATCTATTTATTTCCACTTTACAATTGAAATAGTGACTTTTATTTACAATAAAATACAAATTTACAGTTAGCCTGAGGTCCGAAATTTACGTAAGGACTCGAAAGGTTTTCCTGGAATATTGTTCTCCAAGTTGTCGGAATGATAGTTCTTTCTCCAAGAATAGTTCCTATTCTGCTTATAATCATCAGGTGTTCAGTTTTAAATTGTTCCAAATGACCAGTAGAGCGTCCGGAATCAAGATGCTGCGGTAATAAGGTTTTCTAAATCCGGTACTAAGATCTCCGGTACTAAGATCTCCGGCACTAAGATCTCGGGTACTAAGATCTCCGGTACTAAGACTGTAAATTTCAAATATAAGATAGTGCCTGTGCAACACGTGATCGCACTCCCAGTGACTCAAGATATTATTTGAATTATTTACAAGTTAATAAACATGAGATTAAACATCTAAAACACAGGAATAAGAGCCATTATTCGATCATGAGCATGAGAAGGGAAATTAAATGCATAATATCATATAAAGCAACATGTTAACCTATGTAAGGTGCAGAGAATGAAATAAATCAAAAATAATAATTGGCATTCACAAAAGAAAGAAATATTTATCGGGATCTACGTATTACTTACCGCCTTCTGATTAGACGTCTTATAAGAAACAATAAAAATTCAATATTCCACTATTTTCATTGATTAGGTACGTTAATTCGATGAAAATACCATATGTGTGTCTTCGGATAACCTCACAATACGAAGGAAAGAAATCTGGGAAATTCTACGCTTCTTGAAAACAATACAACTCTACAGCGCATGCGATAACAGCGTCGACTTTCATTGCGGAAACTGCAAACTTCTTAATGGCCTTAATTTAATCCCATTATTAGAGCATTTTCTAGCGCCTGAAATTTAAATCAATAGCCTTTTTTAACGTTACCACCGTAGGCCTGAAGGCAAGTAGGTCACATAAAATAACCTTTACTTCCTTCCTTCACCCTGTATATAATGAACACTTTCATGGCATATTATTCAGAATTTTCTGAATTTAATCTTCAATTTTAGAAAAACTTCCATAATTATTATTATTTGACTAAATAGTTAAGCTAGTCTCATAATGTTAGAGTTAATACCTGATATTTTAAACCAGAAAAATTATCGAAGTAAGAAATTTTGATATAAGTATGGTTTGAATATAACAGTAAGAATTTTTCTGTGTTTAAAAATTATATTATTATATAATAATTACAAATTTTCAATTTGCCAATATATTGCGTTGGAAAATAACTGAACTTTGCCCCACGTTCTCTGGTTATTCATTTCAACGTCAAATTTAGAGCTCAAAGTTAAATTGTTTCCAAAAACCATATTCCCCTCATTATAAAAACAGAGTGAATTTCGCCGCTCCTTAAATTCATAATGATCCAGACGAAAAGTCAACAACACTCTTTTCATTAAGTCGAAAAAATTTCTTGAGAGCCCCGAAGAAAATTTAAGCAAATTGAATTTTTTTCCATCAAATTGCTTTTGTGGCACGCACATTCACTTATCTCTCTCATCTCAAAACTAATAATCCGGAAAAACTAGGTCTGCTCGTATTTCGAAAAACACGCGCTAACTCACATTATCTTTGCCTGTCTATTTCTTTTCATTTTCTTATTTTCGTTACGCCCTTTTGGCCAAAGTTTTATAGGCTAATTGAAACAAGCAAGCGAATTTTCCGTGGAATGCGGCAGCGGTAAAATTGGAACGGTTAGTCGATTTCTCAGGTAGCTTTACATAATTCCGGAAACGTTTATCGGTTAGGAGTTGGTGTTAACTCGAAAAAGGAATTCTTGGAGTTCCCCCGGGAATGGTTGCAGTATTCCTATGAGGTTTGGGGTCTAAGGGTTGGGACGTTTAACGTGACCGTAGTTTTTCGTGAGATCCATTCTTGATGAAGTCAACAGAAAGGAAAAATATTGAAAGTTTCTTGCAACATTGCAGTCATACCTTAAATTGTGAAAGTGTCACTAGATGTTGTTTTTGTTGAGTACACACGTGTTAAAAATATATGCATAATGAAAGTAGTATGAGTAATTTCAAACTATAGTAAAATGAGGGAAATATAATACTCTCCTTCTTCATTAATAAAGAGAAAAAACTATGGCTACTTGATAGAAGAAATATAACAAAATTTGAATATCAAAACAGATTTAATCTGTTAGTCTTCTACAATTTTAATTTCAAAAAAATTTTTATTAAAAAAACTTTTAGAATTAAATTAATGTCTACAATAAGCACCGCTTATATTTTATAGACGTATATAATCAAAACTCAATATAGAATGTCAAATGGAATAAATAAACCTTGAATAAATCTCATTATGGAATGTCAGTGGTTTAAAGAAAACCTTATAATACCTTACAGTTTTATGTGATTTTGTGACGAATATTGACTACCTGAATTTTTAAAGTCTGTTTGAGCAAGTTCCAGTTACACTTTAAGGTATGATACATTCTGTCAAGAAAGTACCGGGAATTATCGATTTAAATCTGGCGGGGCAATGAGGCAGGTAAAATTTTTTCCTAGTTTGGTACCACTGTCCTTAATTACTATGCCAAGCTTGAGCGGGATCTTTCAACTAGTGTGTTTGCAACAGCTGATTAAGTCAGTCGATGTCAGAGTGCGTGCCGATTTTTACTATGGGTGATTCCGTTGAGCAAAGAATTTGTTAAAAGTTTTGTGATGCAAATGAATTTTCGTGTGTCGATGCATTGAAAATGTTGCAAAAGGCCTTTGGTGATAATGCTCTATCGAAAACTCGTGCATATCAGTGGTACAGAGCCTCCAAGGACGGTCGTGAAGTGGTCGAAGACTTGCCTCGTTCCGGACGCCCATCGACGGCTTCGATCGAAGATAACGTCGATAAAATTAAGGAAAGGGTGCCGGAAAACCGTCGTACCAGCTTGAGAGAGATAGCACATGATCTTAAGATATCCTACGAGTCAGCACGTACGATTTTGATTGATATTTTGGGCATGAGAAAGGTGACCATACGACTCGTACCGAAAGACCTGAATTTTTTTCAAAAACGTCATCGCGAACAGGTTGCTTCAGACATGCTGGATCGCTGTAATTCCGATTCTACATTCATGGAACGCATTATAACTGGTGATGAGACCTGGGTCTACGAGTACGATATGCAAACAAGCCAGCAATCATCGGAATGGGTGGCAAAAAATGAGCCGAAACCGAAAAAACCACGCCAAAGCCGCTCGAAAATGAAGGTGATGCTCATTGTTTTCTTCGATATCCGTGGCGTGGTGCACTACGAATTCGTTCCAGAGGATCAGACGGTAAACAAGGAGTATTACCTAGGCGTTATGAAACGTTTGCGTGAGCGTATCCGTAAGAAGCGGCCAAATTTGTGGGCGAACAACTCATGGATTTTGCATGACGATAAAGCGCCTTCTCACCGAGCTACGATTGTGACTGACTTTCTCGCCAAAAACTCAACAAACGTGCTTCAGCAACCACCGTATTCGCCGGATTTGGCTCCCTGCGACTTTTTCCTCTTCCCAAAACTAAAATTGCCCCTTCGTGGCACCCGTTTTGAGTCGATTGAAGCCATAAAACAAAATTCGGCGCGAGAGCTAAAGTCCATCCCCGAAAGCGCCTATAAAAAATGTTTCGATAATTGGAAGTGCCGTTGGCATAGATGTATTGGAGCAAATGGAGCCTATTTTGAAGGCGACCCAATAAATTTTGACGATTAAATGTAAAAATGTTGTTTTAATTGAAACCGGTACTTTCTTGACAGAGTAATATACTGATTGTTAGTTTGATTTTGATATTTTAAATATTATCTAGGGCCGACGAAGAGATTATCGGAATTCTAATTGTTTTTTGAAGATATAGTGCATGTTTTGAGAGATTTTCGAATTAACTTAATTGAATATTTAAATATATTAAATATTTCAAAAAAATTATATTTTTGGAGAAGTCCTTAAGTTGTGTTTTATGTTTTTAGAAAAGAATTAGTGTTCATTATGATAAGATCAAAAACAAAATTTTGTCTCCTTCAAATATTTATTTATTTATTTTAATTGCCTTTTTTTATATTTGTTGGTTTATTTATTCCATTTGACATTCTATATGGAGGTTGGATTATATACGTCCATTAAATATATGCGGTGCTTATTGTAGACATTAATTTAATTCTAAAAGTTTTTTGAATAAAAAATTGTAGAAGACTAACAGATTAAATCTGTTTTGGTATTCAAATTTTCTAGTAATCGAGACAATGTGACATACACCTGTATAACAATTCTATACTTAAACAAAATTCACAAGGTTTTGTAGAACACAGAAGCAAATTGCAGACATGCGCACGTTTCAAACTGATTGGTTTTCGTCAGTGCAATGTATGCTAGTAACTCCAAATCTGTCAAGTATCTATATTCGCTATACACAGAGGCTCTAAGGTATTAACAATACACAAGCGCCATCTAGAGTATGCAAAATACATACACAGGGACTCTAACATATTAAAAATACACTAACGCCATCTAGAGTATGCAAAATACATACCTTTGCGAGTTAATTCAAGTAAAGAAATGTATTCTCGATATCTTCACGTTACCAACGCATAATAAACTTTCCTCATTTTCAAATCAGACCATAATATGCCGCAATGCTCAAAAATTGCCATATTCATATTAAAATAAATTAATTCGGCTGATCTGTACCAAAACTCATTAATAAGGAGAAAGAGCTATAGAAATAGAAAGTTCTAGGGATTTCTTTTTTTTTTCAGGAAACGGTCCTGTTTTGGAGCTACCACTCGGCCTTATTACTGGGATGCTGAGATCCAACTTTCATACTATATTCTCTGTTGTCTGCCTGGAGGTCTTTTTTGTTTGGTAAAAATTATTTGAACATTTTGGATATCCGATCATCAGCTACATGATCTATCCAACCTCTTCTTCTACCTCTGACCCATCTGACAACATCTTCTACTTCGCACTCTCGTTGTTTTTGTAGTAGTTCCGTAAATTATGGCCTGTTATTATCTGCAGTACTTTCCTTTCAGCTGTTAGAAGTAGGCGTTTTGTAACTACTGTTTCGGTTCTTGTTTCTCCAGCATATGTCATGGCATATCACACAGGTTTTGTAGATTCTAATTTTTCTCATTTCTCCAGATGATGTTCCTTAAAAAGCCCAATATCATAGTATCATCATAATCACCTTGCTCTTCACTTTTTATGTTAGATTTCTGCTACTGGTAATGTTAACGCTGACCTATTTTAATCTCATAACCTGATTCACTGTTTGATCGTAGACAGCTAATTTACAACGCTTTGATTCCTTAGATTCAGTCTTTTGCAAAGATATATTCAGTTTGAATGGCTTTGCTACTGGCTCGAATTTGTGTATCGTTCACTGCATGTCGTCCTCATCGTTAGCTATAAGAACAGCGTCGTCGGCGTAGCAGATAATTTTTACAGCCTGGTGGCCCACTGAGTTTCCTCTACCTGCGGTTTTAAATTTGTTATTATTTCGTGCATGATTAAGTTGAAGAGGATTCGACTAAGGCTGACTTCTTGTCTTATACCATCTGCAACTGGCACGGCCTTCAACATTTGATTACCTGTTCTTATTGTTATCAGGTTTCCGGTGTTGAAATCTTTAATTGTATAATTCGGTGGTCAATTAGGCGTTTCTCGAGTAGTTTCAAAACGTTTCTCTTGAAAGCCTGTGTAAGATCCACAAAACACATACAAGGTTTTTTATATTCGATCCTCTGATATCTGTCTCAATATAAATATTGCATCAATTGTGGATATATTTTGCCTGAAACCTTGTTGTTTCTCAATGAGTCTAATCTCTTCAGCCCACATTTTTGTCATCAGTTCCAGAAGAGTTCTTAGGAGAGTAATACTACGTTAGTTTTTGATGTTCGAATTATTCCCTTTTTTAAATGTTGGAATAGTTTACTTTTTTTCTAGAGGGTTGGTATTTTGCCCGTTTGGAATATTTTATTGAAAGGGAAAGTTATTTCATTTTAAAGTGTGTCATCCCCATATGTAATCATTTCATTTGGAATATCATCAGATTCATGAGATTTTCAGTTTTTCAATTTTCGGATCATCATTTTCTACTGAAGGCTTTATGAAGACTTCTATAATGTTCCTTCCATTGATCATTTCCTGTTTCTTATCATTCCAAAATATTTTCTTTTTGGCTCCGTTTAGGTCACGTTCCATTTTTATACAGAATTTCTTCCAGTATTTTTGTTTTATTTCCTTCATTGCGGTGTTCATAATACTCGTCTGATTACGCAATGAATTATGACACAAAGCATAGTCGTCAATCGATCCGCTGGGCTATGTAGTGATAGCTGTTGGCCATCTAGCCCTTTCCAAGATAAAAAAAAAACAAAATATCGTACGCAATATCCTTGTCAATAGTTATGCTGTTAGGTGTTTTGAACGAGGTTCACTAGCTGCTGTTGACTCAGCTGACGGATCCATTATCTTCTACCATGGTTATTATGAGCTGATTGCTCAGAGGCCTGATGGCCTTCCAATAGAATGTCACTGTCCTACAAATTCTTCACTGAGTAAAGCCCTTCTCAGAACCGGTGATATTACGATGAAGGCCTTACTTCCAAAACCAGGTCAAACAGAACTCTCGGTGTCTAATGACTATTCTTCAAATCTCTTTTATAGTGGGTATTAACTATGTTTTAGTAACATTAACATAAAGCTTCCACAGGAACAGGTATGCTCAATCAACCAAAATTCCGAGCACGACGATATATCGGATGTTTTTTTAAAGTGATAGAACTTTAAATTGAAATAAAACACATTTGAATTAAGATTGAAGCCAATTTTTTTTTTATTTGAAAAATAAGTTCATGTTATTTTATTTGAAAAATCATTTCCGGCATATGTCCACCAAGATTAGCTCTGAGAAACCGCATTCAACCAGACCAATTTTGTACCATTATTTCGAGTAATTCAGGCCTAAATTCATCAATAACACGAGTTCTGTTGGCTTCAAAAGCGTCTTTTGTTTCTGGTTTATCAGCATAAATCGATGACTTGACATAACCCCAGAGATCCAATTCATTGGACCATTTCTCGAAATAATGTTATCGCCAAATCTTTCTTTCAATAAATCAATTATTACGGTAGCAGTATGAGGTGTAGCGCCATCTTGTTGGAACCAAAACACGATACCATTCAAATTTTGAAACATATAATCGTTGATCATCGATTTGTAACGAGCACCATTCACTGTAACATTAGCTCCAGCATCGTTTTCAAAGAAATATGGACCGATGATGTCGCCAGCGTGTAAAGCACACCATACAGTGCATTTTTCAGGATGCAATGGAACCTGCAGAACTTCTTGAGGATTGTTTTCAAATCATATACGGCAATTTCGCTTGTTTACATAGCCGTTCAACCAGAAATGAGCTTCATCACTAAACACAATTTTATGATAAAAAAGTGAATCAACTTCAAGCTGTTCTAGGGCCCAAATAAGCGACGCTTATTATGGTCAAGTAGCTTCAGTTCTTGAACCAGTTGTATCTTATACGGATGTAGACCAAGATCTTTACACAAAATTTTTCAGGTGGTGGATGTAGAGTCTAACTTGTTGTGAATATCGACGAATAGACAAATCTTGATCATCATTAATACTATGACATACAGCAACAATATTTCCTTCTGTACATAAAGTTCTTTGTCTTGTTGTTGTTGTTGCATCGAGTGAAGAAAATCTATCGATAGTTCGACGAATAAGCTGCTCTGATGGACGATTATGTAAACCATAAATTTCACGAAGTGCTCTATAAGTTTGGCGAATAGAACACTGATATTGAAAATAAATTTCAACAATTTGTAAACGTTGTAGCGGCGTGAGTCTTTCCATGATAATTTGTCAATGTTTACTGAACAGAAATGTCAAAACAACATGGCTTCTACCTTCTGTCAAATAACAGTTATCACTATCGAAAGTTCCCGATACATATAGGAGACTAAATTTTCCATCCGGAACAACGTGCTGAAAATTCTCACAACTAACATCGAAGATCCACCTCTCTTCAACACTAAGGACAAACTTACGTGTGAAAAAGTCTTAGAGTAATCCGCAAATTGCTATAGAAAAGCTAATCTTTTTTCTCACAACCAGAAAACCCAACAAGTGCTCCTTTTGAGGAGGACGATCTCAAGAACAATAAAGAATAAAATTCCATAGGCGTAGAAGATTGAAAATTGTTAAAAATAAGCGTAACCAGTGAATTCACCTACCCCAACTCACAGCAATTCCTAGTTTTTACTAGTTATATGTCAAAAGATGACAAGTTCAAAAGTGACAGCTGTCCAGATAGCGGGCTATTCAAAATGAAACCTCTTATTGGAAAACCTTTCACAAACTATATCATAAGTATTCATTGTATATTTCTGACGTCATCTGTGTGTCAGAGCGGAAGCTTATCAGCTGAATTAATCCGTGATAAAATATCCAACAGTTAACCAGTGTCCAGTAGGAAAATCATGCGAATCTCACAATGTACGGATTTAATACTTCAAAAGGCCGAACTAAAACGACCAATCCTATTGTTTCAGCAAACAGGTTCACGCAATTCTAATTTGGCTGAAAATGGGCAACAATTGCAAGGGGAAAGGTACACCACTAATTTCATCGGTTTGTTTGGCTATTTAATTGTTTGCTGAATGACCTTTGAAGACGGAATTCCCTTCCTCACATTCTGTCTAGTTTCGCCAGCGACCGTGGAAGACAACAAAGACAAATGGGGACAAATTGGGAGGCCAAGTGGAAAGTATCAAGAACGGGGTAGACAAATAGGACTACAAATTATAGCGTTTGTTTTCGGAGTACGCGATGTTGAGCCAGGAAAATTCTCACATAGCTATTGTGATTCATAATAAGTTATAACCAGCGGCAAGTGTTCGTTCGGAATTAATGTGTTATGTCTTCATTACGTGTTGTTATTCTTTACGTTTCAGTAGCATACCTTAGTGAAAAACTTGTGTACTGTGGAACGAAAATTGTAGCAAATTTCACACAAAGGCTCATCATTTCTCTTCAGGAAATTAACATCAAGTATTCCATTTGAAATCCAGGATGATTTAGACAGACTACAACCATTTTGGCGTCAACGACTTTTCCACTCTTCCTAGGTAATTCTTTGTGCAGAATGTCCAGTTATTGTCTATTTGATCTATTAGGCTATATAACCTTTTATTCTGGATTCGAACGGCAGGTGAAAAAACCGAATATACAGACTTTAATATTTAAGAAGTTGTCCATTTGAAATTTGCATTTTTGATCGACTAAAAAAAAATGAATATTTTTTAAAAATTATGAGTTTATTGGAAAGGTTGAACCAATATCATTCAAATGAACGCCACGACTGGCTACAGTCGAATCAACTTTGATTTCGTGTTTCAAGGCATCGATCGTTTCTAAATGGTTAGCATTACACTCATTCTTAACGAATCTCCACAAAAAATAGTCTTCTAAGGTGAGAATCAGCTGCATTTCTAAAGATTATTTTTCTGGAAAAATGGTAATCTACGGCCATGTGATCATTAGCCCATTGAGTGAGGTGGAAACGCACCGTCAAATGGTCACGAGGCTCAACTCTTACATAAGTTGAATTTTATGAGCCTTCATACCGAGGTCTATTAGCAAAATACTCCTCAAAGAAGTGCGATAAATGTTCAGTTCTCTTGAGCACAATGACAAGTTGATGTTGATGGATGTCCATCCAGATTCTGGGCTACAATGATTTCAGTTGTGCTCACTAGACGGAAACTTAAACAGGTTGTTTAATTAAATAACAATCCAGTTTAATCAACTCCTCAATTGCTGTGAAGGTATTTTATTTCAATTGTTTCACGTAAATTTATAACAATTTGGATAGAAAATTCACCACTTTCGAAATAGGTATCGTGTGTTTTTTTATAGTGATAGACTTTTCGATAGGGACACGTGAATTCTACCAGAATAGTTATTGGCTATTTGAGGATACCTCTTTTCCAAGTGACTACGCAGCAGTCTCCACAATCCACCCCTAGAGGTAGAAAGTGTGATAAGGATTACGCCATATCATCGCGCGAGGCGAGAACCCCTCCGAAGAGATGAACCCACCAGCTTCCAGTTTGGACCCCGACTCGAAAGCCAGAACCATCTGACTGGTAGCAGCGAAGCACTATCCAACCCCTACTGGCTCAGCAGGTCAGTACCCGAGTTGGTTTGAGTTGCAACTCACCCGCCGGAGGGAATTCTTATCCCGAACGCAGTCCCATGAACTAAGATAAACTCAAGATTGACGCCTACAATTGATCCTGGTACGAGCACCGTCTAGCGGCCTGTACGTCCTGACTCTCCGAACCCATGTGAGGTCATTTGATTGATCCTGGCCTCAATCACTAATAGCGGAGCCATTTCGTCGAGATCCACAAACCCTAAATCGTTACGCATTGATCCAGGGGCCCGAGTCCTTTCATGAGAATATCCCGAACATGGGGGTCTGCGAACAGATAAATGAAATACCCCCCTAGTCCAGCATGCGGACTTTAAACCACTGCCCCCTCGAGTCCAACACCAATGGGGTGGCCAGGTGGTACAAGTAACACCTGGGGGCAATCCACCCCCCGAGGTAACGCAGTATACACAACGCACTCGGCCATTACACAGAATCCGGAGATTTATACTGCGATAGGGTAGAGTACGCCAGTTTTAAAGGAGAAGTCCTGTGCTGCGACATACTCCCTGTCACTGAGTTAATCAACCGGCTCAGCCCTCCATTTCATCAGAACGGCAAAACTAGGGCCCCATTCGAAGATCTTCCACCATACAGGTCCAGTGACTGGCGCGAAATGGCATTACGTTAGACACCAAGACTTAACCCTCCATTTCGCCGGGACGAAACTAGGGTCCTAGTCATAGGGCGTTTCGATAGGGACAACTGTGATTTGACAAAAGGTATTATAGAAGCCATGTTGTTTTGATATTTCTGTTCAATAAGCATTGACAAATTATCATAGAAAGACTCACGCCGTAACAACGTTTAAAAATTGTTGAAATTCATTTTCAGAATCAGTGTTCCATTCGCCAAACTTATAGAGCACTTCGTGATATTTATGGTTTACATAATCTACCATCAGAGCAACTTATTCGTCAAACTATCAATAGATATCGGACAACATTTTCGCTACTCGATGCAACAACAACAACAAGACAAAGAACTGTATGTACAAAAGAAAATATCGCTGCTGTAAGGCATAGTGTTAATGATGATCCAGATTTGCCTATTCATCGACGTTTACAACCAGTTGAAATCTGTGCATCCACCATATGGAAAATTTTGCGTAAAGATCTTCATCTACACCCATACAAGATCCAACTGGTTCAAAAATTAAACATACTTGACCATAATAAATGTCGTTTGTTCGCTGATTGGGCCCTAGAATAGCTTGAAGTTGATCCATTTTTTTATCGTAAGATTGTATTTAGTGATGAAGCTCATTTCTGGTTGAAAGGCTATTTAAACAAACAAAATTGCCGTATACGGAGTGAAAACAATCCGCAAGAAGTTCTGCAGGTTCCATTGAATCCTGAAAAATGCACTGTATGGTGAGCTTTACACGCTGGAGGCATCATCGGTCCATATTTCTTTGAAAACGATGCTGGAGCTAATATTACAGTGAATGGTGCTCGTTACAGATCGATGATCAATGATTATTTGCTTCAAAATTTGAATAGTATCAACCCAGAAGTGTTTTGGTTCCAACAAGATGGTGCTACACCTCATGCTGCTACCGTAACAATTGATTTATTGAAAGAAAGATTTGGCGATAACATTATTTCGAGAAATGGTCCAATTAATTGACCTCCAAAATCATGCGACATAACTCCACTGGATTATTTTCTTCGGGGTTATATCAAGTCATTGGTTTATACTGATAAACTAGAAACAATAGATGCTTTGGAAGCTAACAAAGCTCTTGTTATTGATTAAATGAGGCCTGAATTACTCGAAAACGTGGTCCAAATTTAGTCTGGTCGAATGCGGTTTCTCAGAGCTAGTCGTGGTGGACATATGCCGTAAATTATTTTCAAAACAAATGTCATAAAATTCTTTCAAATAAAAAAAATTTGTCTTCAATCTTAATTTAAATGTGTTTTATTTCAATTTAAAGTTGTATCACTCTAAAAAAAACACCGATAGAAGCAGATTTCGAAAACATTTCAGTTATTCAAAAATGTAAGATATACCAGTTACCTGAAGATGCTACTGTGCTAGCGAAACGATCGTTGTATTATTAATAAAATTTGTGAAAACAGAATAACCTCATTTAATATGGGCTCTCATCAAGTGAAATTTTTTTGAATAAAAAAAATATTGAGGAAAAGTTATTTCAATAAGCATAATTCAAATATGAGAATTTAACGCACATTTCGTCTTCAAATTAGGCACTGCAACAAATATCCATATCTACATAATATTCTATTCTGTTTTAACATTTCCAATCAACTATTAAATCTACTGTTATGAATTATTGTATAAGGTTGTTCGGAAAGTAATTTCGTTTTTACCCGACAGAGTATTTAATTGTATTTTTTCGAAACCAACTTCACGCTTGAGCCGCATAATCATCATATGTTTTCAAGAGCTGATATTGCAAGGCTTGTGTGTGAAAAAATTCAATTAATTCTACGCAGTAGTTTTTTGTTGGTGCCCTTTTAAATATGGAGAGCAATAAGCAGTATTTTCGCCATATTGTACTTTTTTACTATAGAAAAGGTGAAATTGCTGTTCAAGCCAGAAAGAAATTAACCGATGTGTATGGAGAAGATGTATTGACAGTAGGCCAGTGCCAGAACTGGATTGCAAGATTTCGATCCGGCAATTTTGATGTCGAAGATGCACCACGTTCCCGAAGGCCGGTTGAAGCTGATAAAGACATGATAAGAGCCATTCATTGATGCACATCGGTGAATAACAACACGTAAGATCGGTGAGAGGTTAAATTTACCGAATTCAATTGTTTATGACCACTTGAAAGGCGTAGGTTTAACCTCGAAGCTTGATATACGGGTTTCTCATGTTCTCACAGAGAGAAATTTGTGTCGTCACATTGACGTCTGTGATACGCTTCTCAAACGTGACGAAAATGATCCATTGTTGAAGCGCATCATTACTGAGGACAAAAGATGGGTTGTATATAACAATGTCAAACGCAAGAGATCATGGAGCTAAAAAGATGAACCAGCTCAAAGTATTCCGAAAGCCAATATCCATCAAAAAAAGGTAATGCTGTCTATTTGATGGCATTTTGAAGGAATCGTTTTTTTTTAGCTTTTACTGGATAACGCAACAATTAATTCGGAAATCTACTATCATCAGCTGGACAAACTGAATGATTCATTTCAACCATAAAAGTACCGCATTAATCAACAGAAAAGGCCCGAATTTATCAACAGAAAAGGTGTCATGTTCCACCAAGATAATGCGAGACCACATACAAGTTTGGTCACTCGTCAAGAACTTTTATAACTTGAATGGGATACACTGCCACATCCACCATATTCTTCAGATCTGCCGCCTTTGTTCCAATCATTGCAGAATTTGTTGTACGTTGAAACCTCTACTTCAAATGAAGAGGTCAAAAACACCTAGTTCAGTTTTATGCCAGCAAAGACCAAAAATTTTATGAGCGTGAAATCATGACACTACCACCAAAGATGGCAAAATGTGCTGGACCAGAATGGCCAATATATAATTTAATAAAATATCTATTCATTATACGAAAATTGTTTTTCATTTTCCAAAAAAAAACGAATTTCTTTCTGAACAACCCAATAATTTCGAATGGAGGTAATAAATGAACTCTCGAGAACGTGTACATCTTTCGTTTTGTTTAATTTTTCCCACAAAATATAGCTACAATATGGTCTTGATTTATTCAGATACGGAGGGCACTTCGTTTTAAATTCACGTCGTATGCATAATATACGATTTATCTCGCTCTAGTTCAAATGGAAATTAGATACCTACTCTGAAATGGAATGCTATATTTGGACCGGCTGACCTTTCGAGATCGAAGGGTTGGAGGATAGCTCTAGAGATATGGATGATTTTACACATCAAAGTATGTATTCTATCAACGTTTTCGATAGGTCATATTGTTTTTATCTTCATTATTTCATATTTAGTGACATTGAAGTAAGAAATATGTAAGGAGTATAAATAAGTTCGTGCAGTTTTTTGTCGAATATTGTAGCTTTATTGTGGAAAATTGGTTGACATTCAAAGTTTGTAGTAGTGTCAGTAGCTAACCACTACCTCTTCTTCATCAGCTATTTTTTTAATTATATTGACTTCTTTTCGGAAGTTGACTTCGTTCAATGGGATTGTGCAGATTTCACATCGAGCAAGAAATTTCTAATTAACTATGCAGGTAGGTGTAACAATTACGTCCAAAGGGTTCAACAATTTAGGCCTTTCAAATATTTCTCATTCATTTCCTAGAAACCTAAACGGGCCTAAACACCAGTTAGGAAACGAAAATATTTGTCCTTCACATCTTTCCAAGAAACCCATTAGAACCAAAAAAAAATATCGTAACGGAATCTACCTGGGCCACCTTTTCAAGCCCTAACCCACTCTCTTATTCGGCGAGTTAGTCAGAAGGTTCACAGTTGAGCACATCTCCCGAAGTCGTTCGGTGACCTCTCTTCATGCTTCGACAAAATGGTAACGCAATATTCTATCTTCGAACATTAAGTTCTGATCCCACACACATTCTCTAAAAGTAAGTCCTCATCACATTTCTCTTTGTCTCTCAAGTTACAATCAAACAGTTCTCTCACTACAATTCGAAAAAGGTTCAGTTGAATACATTCCCTCGACCAGACGGTCACGCGATACTCACCCTTACAAAAAATCAGTAAAAAAGCACCCTCGAAGAAACATCCTCAAAGAAGTCGCATTTTGTCGCTTGCCCAAAAACGCAAAAAACCGCTCGCCAGTTTCACGCCTCTCTCAACAACACAGTCACACATTAAAGGTTTGGAAGTGAATATATTATCTGCATTATTTATTTGTAATTAGATTAGTAATTCGTGAAAGGTGAACCCACAAGTGAACTCCACAAAAGTAAATTCGGTGAAAGTGAACGACGGTAAAAAAAACTAAAGAAGAACTATTCCACGAACAAGATAGTGTTTTCGCCGCAATTAGAGTTAAAACTACACTGAAACAACCCCCTAAATTTGAGTAAACAAATCAAACTTGTAAATTTGTAATAAATGTATTGAGGCTGTAAATAAACCATTAAAGTTTAATATACATCCCTCTATCTCCACCCCATTTGAAGTATGCTTAACCAAGAATTTGCTTACTAGTTGGTTAACGTTTAATCAATTACAAGGAAGAATTCATGAAGGTATCTCTACATACCAAGCAATTCTTTGATGCTGCTTGATGCTCAAAGGTCTATGAATGAAACTATGGAATGTTGACATTTTAATTTGCCATGACTGATTGGATTTTGAATGGATTATGTATCAGTAGTGGTAGGTTTTCTAAAAATGTCGAATTGAAACTTATTGTTACTATGACTTATATTAAGATCTAAGAAGTCATCTACATATCTGGCTCAAAAGTGAACGAGTTTTACCAATTTATCATTTGTTATGTTGGCGAATAATTATTCTTCAAAGTAAGACAAATAATTCAACTAAAAGTGGACTTCTTGGACTTTCCATTGGTAAGCTATTAATTTGTTTAAGGAATTTATTGTTTAGTTTAAAATAATTTTTTTCTAAGCACGTTTCTAAAGTTCAGAGAAGATTTTCTTTTTTATTTCGTGATAGATGACTGTTATTGATCATGGTTTTTAACAGTGTTTTGACTTCATTAGTTGGTATCGAAGTGAATAGGCTTTTCACGTCTAATGAGAAGAATTTACATTTATTTGGTAAGGTAGTCTGTTCTAATTTCCTAATTAATTCTAAAGAATTCTTAACAATTTACGTAGAAGTACAAGTACGGTAGATTTGTAGCCAAATCTTCTCATAAATTATAAGATGGAGCATTTAAATTTGATACAACACTTCTCATAGGAATGTGTACTTTATGTAATTTTGGCATTCCATAAAGAACAGGTGCTGTTGGATTCATGACATTCGAAGTTTTTAGATTTTTTGCCCTGAAAATATTCTTGTAATCATTAGAAAATTTTTTCACTGATCTGTGAAAAGAGTTTGTTGGATCTGAAATCTTCGTAATTTATTAAGTCTTCCATTTTGATTTTATACTCTGTATTTGACATAAGGTTTAGGGTATTTCCTCAAATCTTCTGAGATTATTTAACCTCCTAAGTTGACCTACGTATTATTGGTGAACTACTAACTTGACTTCTCGAGCTGATCTATCAAGGGCTTGGAACTCCTTATATATCACCTTGTGGACCAATTCATAATGAATTAATTTCAAGTAGAGCTGCAGATAGTTTCGTCTTTGGTACCATTTATGAATTTCCTCATTTCGCCAATTGCGGTAGGTTGTGTACACTGACCTCTTCGCTTCATTGGAATAATGAGCACATGTAATTTTCATATATTTCGAATGGATATTTTCTTTGGAGCAGTATTTGTTGAACTATAAATGGAACATTCCTTCATTTTGAGAATAGTCTTTTTTTACTTATCAGCATAGAATCAAAGAACATAGGATGTCTTTTTGAAAAACCAGACATCATTTGGTTTTGCAGAACATTGTATAGAAAATAATCATTTTTTTAACGAAAAAGATGTCACTTTACTATATTGAATAATATTTAAATAAGGTTATTCTGATTTTCACAAACTTTTATTTTTATGATTACAACAATTGTTTCGCTATCAGAGTAGCATCATCAGGCAGGTTTACATTTTGAATAACTAAGCTTGTTTCCGAAATCCGTTGCTATTTATAATTCAGTAAGTACAATAAATTTTTAATGAGCACTAAATCCCAAAATAGGGTCTCTGTAAATTCCAGCTTATCTGAATATATTGAACAGAGGTGAGTTATTTAAATCTAATTGTACGTTAAGTAATATTCCAATTTTATTGTGTTTATTCTATCCATCTAGGAATTCTAACACGGATAAGACATAACTTTTACTTTCTATATGCAGAATTTCAAAATTAGGGTTGAAAGTGTGTCCTGTTTCGAACAAATGGTTAGAATATGTGAAATCACTTTCATTATTGAGGAACCTCTTCACAAATTCTATGTCGGAAAGTTCTTCCAGTCTGTCCTATGTAAACTTAAGGCCAATCACCGAAGGTTAACTTATGAACCCCTGATTTATCATCTTTATGTGGTGTACAGTCTTTATTATTTTTAATGAATTTACTCAAGTTTGAATTGGTTTTGAATGAAGTTCTTAAATCATATTTATTTTTGAGGAATGTAGCAATTTTCTCAGAAATACCTTTAGTGTATTTTAAGGAAATGTATTTAAAATTTTCTTTTATATTAGGATATAACATATAAAAAGCTATTTCATTATTTTTATTCATCAACAATTTGTCTATCAACCATAGTCATTATTAATAGCTATTAATAAATAATAAGAATCAGAATAACCTTATTAAAATATTATTAAATATGGATTTTCCCCAAGTAAGGACTGATTCAATTCAATACTTTACTACATAGTTTCAAAAAGGGTGAATTGATGGACTATTTGGAGATTCTGCCAATCAAAAACTCCATTGAGAAAAAAGAGAATTTAGCAAATTCCCAAATACCCTTTGGGAACACCCCTATATTGGATGCTGTTATTTCCATGCGCCATAAAAATGCATAGATGTCTAAAGTGTAATAAATGAACCTTTTTTCAATATTAAGTTCAATTACTTTTTGTACCCCTTTGAAGATGGTCGAAAGACTGAAACACGTGTCAAGATTATGAATAAACTGTAAAATATAAAACTGTGTAAATTATTTGAAATAAAATTGTTATAATGTTTCACGTAGAGCCAACCGCATACTCCATTCATTTTATAAAATGACAAAACTAAAAAGAAAGACACTTTAAAACTAAGGTGTTGCCAAATGTATAATAAACTACTAGCGATATCTGTTATCAAAACTTATTCTACATCTGATATTTAAAAATTCAATGTTTATAGAGGCATCTTTCAAAAACGGACATCAATATTTAAGAAATTGCTCTCAAATAAAGTGCTGAACAGTTGGAGTTATCATCACAACAACATATACAGGGTGATAAGAAAAACCTCGGACAAACATTTTTTCATTTAACTTTATTAAACAAAAGAATTTAAAAGAAAAACGAAAATGGCTCTTACACCATTATTGCATCATTTTCGCTTTGTGAGCCGGAGCGGAGTCCTGTTGAAAGGTCCAATACGTATCGCCGAAGTGCTGCTGAGCTCACGGAAGTACTACAGCCTCGAGAATGTCGCAACGGTAGACTTCTTGATTGATTTTGAGCCTTTGATCCACGTAAACCAAGGGTGTTTTGCCGCTGGCGCGAATTCAAATAACGGATTGCGGATTTTGACGATGGCTAGCGTACAAGGAGTCTCTGCGGACCAGATTCGGTCATTTTGGTGGTTATAGTATTGTTCTTCGGTGAAAAGCTTCTTGTCTGTGAAGAGAATGCGCTCCCATTGCTGACCGGCGGCGAGACGAGGGAGTTTTGCAGCACCTTTGGAGTCGTACGCGCTTGTTTTCATCCTTGAGGAGTTGAACTTTTTGGGGCTTATAATTCTTGAGGTTGAGCTCCTTTTTGGACATTTAGAACGCAGTCACGGTTGATACCGGTCTCCGGGCTATTTTCCTCATGGATATTTTCCGGATTTCGATTGACTCGCCTCTTGACCTTGTTGCGATTGCTAGGCGTATTGACAGTGCGTTTTCTTCCACTTCCTGGACGATGACCATCATGGCCAAGCTCCTTGAAAGGGCAAATTTCATCGGACACTGTTTTTCTAGGCATAATGGGCAAACAATTTCGCATTCACGCTTACTTTGACGAAACAGCTTCAAAATTGCACTACGTTTCTTTGACATTCTAACACTGCGAAATAAAGTAATATCAAACCTGACAATTCACATATTAGTACAAGAAAGTTTAGACAATCTAAAAGAATAAAAAATATTTGGCTGAGCTAAAATACTTTTTTTCCAGAACACACTAAAATTTGTCTTTGTTTTTCTTGTCACCCTGTAAAAAATTTCCTCACACTAAAAATTGAGAACTCACCTTTGTTTTTTCAGCATGAACAATACTTGAACTACTGAAACAAGTCAAAAATCGTACATGATTTCAAAGCAATAATTTTTTTTTCGTTGTATCGTGTTGTATCGTACTAACATCAGACAAGCCTAAAGAATCTTACCTGCCACACTCGGTAAATAACATTGTTACCGCTCATATCGCCCTTCATATGATTCAATAACAAATGATCGATGGTATGGTATTTAGAATTTCTTCTTTAATTTGACCTAAAATATACTAACTGACAAAAAAACTGCAACACTCAGAAGGAGCTGTTTAAATTCTAGATTTTTTTTTGGAAATTTTAGATAGTATAGCAAGGAGTAAATGAGTGAAATTTGAAGAAAAAAAAGAAGGGTTTACAATTTTTTTTGATAAATTTGTTAATAATGTGTTTGTCCACCGCGATTATCTATGCACTCTCCAACACGTCTTGGATTGATGCAATAAGATGGTCTACTTCTTTTTGAGGGATACTATCCCAAGCTACCTCTAGTTCATGTCTCAGAGCCACCAAAGCCCGTTGGGGCTGGGGTAAATTTCCAAGCCTTCTACCCGTGATGTCCTAAACATGCTCTATGGGCGAAAGATCGGGAGATATGGGCGGCGATGGCAAAAGATTCACATGAGTAGCTTCAAAAAAGTTTAAACTAACTCTGGCAACATAAGGTTAAGCATTATCTTGCTGAAATATTGGATTCTCGAGCCGGTTAAGGTGAGGGAGAACATATTGCTCCACTATTTCTTGAAGGTAACGCAGCGCTGTCATGTTACCTCGAATAAAGACTTAAGGTGACCTACTTGCATGTGCAATAGCACCCCATACCATAACGCCTACTGTCCGGTGTACATGACGTTCAGTATCAAACTGAGATTCACGTCTTTCTCCCTGACATCGTCTAACCCTTCTTCGGCCATCATGTGCACCCAAGGAGAATGGAGATTTATCAGAAAAGAAGACCTGATGCCATTCCACATTCCAATGTTGACGTTCTCTGCACCACTGTAATCGTTGCCGGCGATGCTCAACCGTCAGAGGTAACACAAGATGGGGTCGATAATGCTGAGGTCCAAAAAAACCTTATCCGCCGGTAAACCGTTCGGACAGTTACAGGATGGCCTTGTTCTCTTAACCACTCATCAACCAAAGATCGAGTTGTCGCCAATCGGTCTCTAATAGCCATAAGTCTTAGACGTCGATCTTGAACTTCATTTGTGCCTCTTCGACGTCCGGTGACTACTCTTCTCCGATTTTGGGCATTATCAAACCACGCTTGACAACATCTCATAACAGTAGTTGGATTTCTGTGAATTGACAACCCCACCTCCCTTAGACCAATAATTCGACCTCTTTCAAATTCACTTAGCTGGCGATAAATTCCGCGTACACGTGCTCTAGGCATTTTAACAACAACTAAACATCGACTTTGGATCTCCTAGAACAGCTGGTTGGTTGTAAAATTTAAAAAATTTGCAAAAAACGACTACATATTTAAGTAACAAGAAATGTTTACATGAAAAGACCTTTACGATTTTTTTCTCCAAATTTTATCATTTACTCCTTGCTATATTATCTGTGTTTCACCAAAAGAAATATAAAATTTAAATAGCTCCTTCTGAGTGTTGCAGTTTTTTTGTCAGTTAGTACGAGTATATTTGACTTCACATAACCACGCAAAATTAACCTTGTCCATATGCCTGTACTGTTAGTTTTTGTAAATACTAAAGCTAAAGGGCCATTTATTTCCATAAAACTGAATAATTTTTCAATTACTTCACAGTATTGTATTTATTTTGCATTCTCCAATTCATCATTTTAGGGTTATTTTACTGTACAGCTCATCGGCATTCATTTTCATTTCATAAACCATATAAGCTTTAAGTTCATAACGTAATGATAACACATACTACTGCGTCCAGTAGCTGTTAAAATTTCACGCCAAAATACTTTTATACGAACACATATGAATGAGTACCAATTTGAATTTCATATGCAATGGCATGCATCATTCTGTTTGTTGTTTGTAGCTCTGAATTTAATAACATGCAATTAAGTGAATGGTGAATCGAATTTTTAGCCTTAATATTGCATGAAGCTGATAAATATCATGATTTGTTCCGGATATACAGGGTATTCCTTAATTGATGCGAATGATTTTAAGAGGTGGGTCCTTAGCAAAATTAAATGGGGTTTTTTTATATAATTTTTGCGCGCTTGTCTCAGCGAGCAGCGTGCCATAATTTCGCCCAAAAATTACCACCATACAATAGTATGTTATATGAATTAGCCAACATACATATGTCAAGGGAGAATTTTAACAAAGAATACAATATTATTAAATAGATTGCGTTGAAAAATTTTTCATATAATTAAAATTTGTAGAGGAGTTTACATAATAAATCTGTTTGATATTTAAGATATTGTAAATCCTTCTAGCAAGTAAAATCTTCTTTTTATTATTCCATTTTATAAACAATATCAAAATTAAAATCTTCACAGTATTACGGTTATCTAAAAATCATGAACAAACCATTTCCATTTATCTTCACAATTCAAATCGAGAGACAAAATGAAATGGAAATAAGGGTCAGGAATTAAAGCGATCCATTCAAGTGTATTCAATCAACTGGTGAATATTTCAAGGGAAAGATAAAAGCCCTTCTAGACCCTCGTCCTCTATGGGATAAAATCCAGATTAGCGTTTTAAGAAGGGAAAAGTAACGCATAAAATGTGCCTAATTTGGCGGGCATAAATGGAACAATCCATAAGGTGGAAAGAAAGAAAAATTTAGAGGCCCGTAATAGAAGACAATTTCGTTTCGAATTGCGAAACTCAGTCATAATGCTGATCGTATTTTCTTTGAAGGGGCTGAAATGGTTATTCTTTTAAAGTTTAAAATATCTCCGTATTTCGAAGGGGTCGTGAGGAGTTCAAAGTTTTTTGTTTCGTGAAAATAAATGCTTAAAGATATCGATCACAGGTTCCACTGAATTGCTGTCAATTCACAGAAATATTTTTCCGTTTGTAATGATTCTTGAAACCAATAATAAATTGTCGTTAATATATTGGTGAAAGAAATAACCATCGACTGATAAGTTTCAAATTTGAAGGATAAAATACTTTTTTTATCAAATTTCATTTTATCCTTCGTATGGTGTCGGCCTTTACTAAACAGAAATCGATTGTACACAATCACGTTTTAGAGATAGGATATTCAAAGCATACAAAAGAAAACTCTGACCGTCCAGTCCTACATCAATAATCGAAGGATATGCGCGTTATGATATTGCATATTCCATCGTATAATTCGATGTTGCCCTTGTGGAGGGTTGGACACCTCATTTCGTTTCGTATGATACAAATCCAGTTAGCGCAGTAGTGCTGGTGTGTAAGTCTATAACAGTTGAAAATCAGATAGACTCTTTGTAAACAGAAATGTTTTCTGCAGAAGATAAAGTTTAAACTATAAAACGGTACTTTGATGGACATTCAATTGAAGAAACAACACATTTATATATTGTTGCATTTAAAAATGACTAATTCCTTCAAGTTCCACTGTTTCTTATTACATTAAAAAATTTGAGTGTTTACAAACATGTTGAAATTGCAACGTTGCTAAACTACCAAAACTCATGACTGAAAATCGTCTAAAGAGAGAGATAGATAGATGTGTGTGCTTCTGTTGAAAGCAGTGCACCTTGTTCGAGTCGACAAATTGCTGAAAAAGTTAATATGAGTTGTAAAGAAATGCTTGGTATGTAGAAATACCTTTTTGAATTCTTTATGTGTATTTGATTAAACGTTAATCAATTAGTATGCAAATTCTAGGTTAAGCATACTTCAAATGGGTTTGAGAGAGGGATTAGATGAGAGAGGGACTTTAACTGGTTTATTTGCAGCCTAAATACATATATTATAAATTTACAAGTTTGATATGTTTACCCAAGGGTAAAGGTTGAGGGAGTTGTTTTAGTGTAGTTTATAATTGCGGTCAATACACTATCAACATCGATGAGCTTTTTTCACCGTTGTTCAATTACACTGAGTTCACTGTCTTAACTTTTACTAGTTTGACTATTGGGTTTACTTTCCACAAATTACTACTTAATAATGTAGATAATATATTCACACTTAGGTCTTTAGTGCGTTATGGGTTATTGAGAGAGTGTTCCTTGTAAAAATAAAGTGAAATGCGAATATAAAATAATTCAAGAGTAGAGACAGATATGTGATTATAACTTGAGAGACGAAGAGAAATGTGATTAGAATGAGAATGTGTGGGATCAGAACTTAATGTTCGAAGATTAGAGAATATTGCGTGACTGTTTGGTTGAAGCACTAAGAGAGGGTTACCGAGCGGCTTCGAGGGATGTCTTCAACTGAACCTTTTGTCTTACTCGTAGAACGAGAGACTCTGTTAGGGCTCGAAATGTGGTCAGGTAAATTTCGATACGACATTCGACTGTTGTCGCCTTGAAACGGTGTCTGTTCTAATGGGTTTCTACGAAAACTGTGAAGGACAAATATTTTCGGTCCTTTACAGTTCCAAAGGGTTCTAGAAAAAAATAAGACATATTTAAAAGACCTAGGTTATCGGGGATCATAATTATTATGTACCTGTATAGTCAATTAAAAATTCACACAATATCTAAGAACCACTTTTTCGGTCATTTGTAGACATGACACGATCAAATTGCCACCAAGATCGCCGGATTTATCTTCCAATAATTTTTTTTTTTTTGGATATCTGAGAAACTTGATTTAGGGACATGAGATCGATAGAGTTACAAATCTTGTTGAATAAAGGTTAAAATTATTCCAACTATAATAATTGTAACGAAGCCACTGACAATTACTATCAATTGAATTATTTGAATCAGTAACCCTATTAAAATGCATCGTTTCATAAAACCTTCTGTTTCTCAAAAATTGTACTTCGTAAAGCTTTCAATCTGTACATTTTTTCAGTAAAAATATTTGGAAAATCTTATTGTTGATTGAAATTCTATTAAGATCATCAGTTCAGGTATACGCATACACGACATACTCTAGCCAGCCAATTCAACTAAAGAACGTATTCCCAATTTTGTCCAACTTTACAAACGCAGAAAACTTTCCTCATGCTCAAATCAGATCCTATTACGCCATTATTAGCATATTTATGTCGGAATTTAATATCTAGAGCGTAGAAATTGAGTTTCTACTTTGTAAATAATATATGTGTAGATAATTTATAAATAAAACTTTACGTGTGTGGGTTACTTTCGTCCAGGGTTATTGAAGTGGTCAATTGTTGGGATACAGACTCTCCTGTAGCGACTAGATCGAAAGCACCGCCTGTGCTTTAACCATTATTCGACATGCGGCGTCAAAATGTTTCAAAATAGGACATGTTACCGTATAAAGTTTTATGATCATAAAGAGTAGAGATGTGGTAAACTAACAAGGTTTAGAATTCATGAAAGGGCTGTAATGATACAGGAATCAATTCATTGAACAAAAGCAAATTGAACGCGAGGTTCAATTCCCCAGAATTAATTTGTTTATTCTAATCTCCAGACCACTTAATGTTAAACTTAGGAATTCGCTTTCAAGACAAGTACGTACGGCGGCTTCAAGAAAGGAAATGATTTTACTCTGGCCTATATATTATAATACAAACTACACATTAAAATGTTCATAAGAGCTGATTGTACTAAACGTAAGAATATTGCTTCATATGAGTGCAGGAACGGAAATTTCCACGCTGACGTCGAAATTAACACGTGTGGCTCGACAAAGAGCTGGAATTTTTAAAAGTGCCGAGTTGCAATTTTGAGTGAGTGAACGGATCAAAAATTTGGAAGGAGAAAACCGACGAGTGGGAGGTATTAAGAAGGCCAAATGAGAGTTCGTAAGGGAGTCTTGACATGTCGGAAAAACTAGTAGGATCGTCGAGAAAAGATCGCGGTGCAAGGCTCGAATTGGTCTCAGAATTTAGCATTATTATAATTATATTGAGTGATATTATAATAGTAATTTTTTCTTGAAGTTTAAGAATTGCGTCAGAAGAATTAGAGAAATTGAATATAGGGCTAAGTTTCGGGACCAAGGAATTAAACAGTACCGGTAGTCGTTCTTTATCGTTTATTGTTCCTGTTAAATAGGTCGTTTCTTGTAAAAAATCGCGTGTGTCCAGTTTTGTTTTGAATCTATGGTCTTGGAGTCTAGGGGTAAGAAGTATCTGAAAATTTTGTTATATTGTTCAGGTTGAAATTGTCTTATTAAAGTAGAGTCAGAAATTGAGAAGTAGGTTGACATATCTCTTCGTAATTGTTATGTTTGAAGAATTTAAACATCTTTATTTAAATTTTATAGAGTTTAGGATTGATAAAACTGTTGTATTTTGACACACTTCATCATTATACTTCTTAAAATCCATAATTGAGTTTCATTACCATTCTCATTATCACAGAGAAAATTTATTGACATCAAAGACCTTCCATTTTCGTGAAGGCTGTACCCTTTCTATGACCACTCGACTAGAATTGGTTTGCACCCCATTCGTTAATAAGTCAATGTAGTAATATTTTCCATCCAACCACAAAGAGGTAGCTCATTACAGAGATTTATTGCTGAATCAAAAAACGTCAACAGTTTCCTGGAATAATATATCTTAGATGGGGTGTTTTGAGATTCATCGAATTGTACTATTTCTCGCCCTGTTGTGTATTCCTAAGACGTTAAAGTGTAATTTCAATCTTGTAAATAAACTGTATATAGTGCAGTCTGCGTTCATTTTACACTGACGAAGAGATAGGCCGATTTATCAATCAATACCCCTAGATGTTAACATAAACGAGCCTAAATTTATATTCATATGAATTAATCTGACTGATCTGTACCAAATATCATCAATAAGGAGTATGAGCTAAGGTAATAGGAAGTTATACGAACTGAGAACCAATAAGTTCGGAACGTGCGCGTGTCCGGTACTTATGTTCCAGCGATCAACAAAATTTAATCGGGCTTGTTTGAGTTTAGAATTGTTATACAGATGTATGCTACACTGTCCCGATTTGTACGCCCCCCCGGCATTAGATCTTGACGAGATAGGGGGGGGGGCTTGTTATGACTAGGACCCTAGTTTCATCCCGGTGAAATGGAGGGTTAAGTCTTGGTGCCTAACGTAATGCCATTCGCGCCAGTCACTGAACCTGTATGGTGGAAGATCTCCGAATGAGGCCCTAGTTTTGCCGTTCTGATGAAATGGAGGGCTGAGCCGGTTGATTAACTCAGTGACAGGGAGTCTGTCGCAGCACAGGACTTCTCCTTTTAAACTGGCGTACTCTACCCTATCGCAGTATAAATCTCCGAATTTATCGGTGTAATGGCCGAGTGCGTTATGTATACTGCGTTACCTCGGGGGGTGGATTGCCCCCAGGTGTTACTTGTACCACCTGGCCCCATTGGTGTTGGACTCGAGGGGGCAGTGGTTGAAAGTCCGCATGCTGGACTAGGGAGGTATTTCATTTATCTCTTCGCAGACCCCATGTTCGGTATATTCTCATAAATTGACTCGGGGTTTGACGGGACTTGACGGTTCGACCGGCTTGTCCTGGCCCCGGATCAATGCGTAACTATTTAGGGTTTGTGGATCTCGACGAAATGGCTTAACCATTAGTGCTTGACGCCAGGATCAATCAAATGTCTCCGCATGGGTTTGGTGGGTCAGGACGTACAGGCCGTTAGACGGTGCTCGTACCAGGATCAATAGAAGTCATCAATCTTGAGATTATCTTAGTTCATGGGACTGCGTTGGGGTGCTTGAATAAGAATTCCTTCCGGAGGGTGAGTTGCGTCACACCAACTCGTGTACTGACCTGCAGAGCCAGTAGAGGTTGAAGAGTGCTTCGCTGCTACCAGTAAGACGGTTCTGGCTTTCGAGTCGGGGTCCAAACTGGAAGCTGGTGGGTTAATCTCTTTGGAGGGGTTCTCGCTTCGCGCGATGATATGGCGTAATCCTTATCACACTTTCTACCTCTAGGGGTGGTCTGTGGAGACTGCTAAGTAGTCACTTGGTGGAAGAGCTATGCTCATCATGCCAATACGAAAACCTGGTAGAATTCACGTGTCTCAATTTGTAGAACTTTCTAGTACCATATCTCCCACTCCTTATTAATGATATTTGGTACAAATCAGCCGAATTAATTCATTTGAATCAGTATATTCATTTGTTACCAAACAATAAAGCTCGTCCGAAAACGTCGACATACAAATTTTCATCGATATCTGCCAAATTTCGATAAAATAATTGTTAAATTAAAGGTTTGTGCGAATCTTAACAATGGAGCTCAAATTCCCCACGGGTGCATTTCAGGAACTGGGTTGGTATTAAGCTTTTTCCATACTCCTGAAATCACCTACTACTATTAACGTTAAATCCAGACATCCTGTACATTCAATAGTATTGTATAATAGTTAATTTCCTGATCTTCGCAAAAGCAATAAATTCGCAAGTATTCCACCAGAAAATTTTCTGTTTTGTTGCATTTCATATGAGGAAATAATAAAACAAAAGTAAACCTACTATTTTACCGTATAAAAAAGAATAGTAGCATAAAGATAAAGCATATTAACAGATGTGTTAGCACGGTAATTTGGTGTCTTCATAAAAAATTCAACCTGCACTGTTTGGAAATGCTCTTCCAATTTATACGCTGCTGGGTAGAAACGGAGTATAATGTTAAATAAAGAGATAATTTGAAAGAATAGCTTAACAGAGACAACAGCTACAAATGGGCGGACGGGGAAGCCGTATCACGTTCATACTGGAGGATAAGTAGGTCAACTAATTATGAACCCTGAGCTTGTAATATATAGCAGGAATCAGCGCGGAATAAGTTGGGTAACTATCCCTGAATCTTTGACAAATACTCTTATTTGGATTGTTCGTGCACACATGCTCAAAATCTAGGGATATGAAAAATACTTAGAAATTAAAAGTTTGAATTCCAAACAAAGGTGAGCAGTGTTTTATATGTTAAGGACCAAGAGATTCAGTAAGACATTATTCATAATGCCCAATCCGTAGGAGAAACGACCTGTCCAATGGGACAAAGTGATTAATACTGCTAATCGTTTAAATTTCGTTATTAAGATAACCAGTGCATGAGCGGTAAGGTGCGGAGTAGGTTAATAAACACGTAACACGTGCTGATCAATCAAATCTCGTTATTCAAGACCTGATCGAAGCTCGATACAGAGTGCCGCTAAAAAAAGATAAGTGGTTAATGAGTAATATTGATGGCTTTTTTATTTCACGAAGATTCATTGTATACTGGAGAATAAAACACTATAATCTATAAAATTTCCACAATATATCCACTAAGAATACGATTATTATTATTTATAGTGAACGGGCGTCCGCGCGGACTATTGTAGTTCACCCCTAATTTATATTTCCCCGACAAGATCCCGTTTTTGGATAAAACCGATAATCTTGTTCGGGGGTAATTTTGTCAGCTCGCTGTGGGCTATAAAAGCCTGACCAAAGATCTCGAGTCTGATGCGACTCACCGCTGAGCACTCCGAGACAATGTGTATGGCTGTTTCAGTGTCCTAAAGTCGCTAACTCATCAAACTGCAGTCATATTTTAAATATCAAACAGATTAATTCTTGTAACCTCACTAAAAAATTAAATTTGATTGAATTTTATCTCAAAAACTTTTTAAAATCGAATTAAATAAATCCCTTAGAAAATACTGCTTCAATTTTAGTAGACACATAGAATTAACACTCATTACAAAGCATCCAAAAGAAATGAAAGAATCCAAAGGAAATATAGAATATTGACTGAACTTATACAACAAAATATAAGAAAAACAAATGTAAACTTCTGCTATTTGGCAATTGTTTGGTCATACCATGACTTCATCAGGTGAGTATTAAAACTGAGGTATACAATGCAAAACATTACCTTAAATACATAGCTTTGGTACAAAAAATAGAGGGGTGGAAAGACATGGTTTACAATCAATGAAAAATATTAAGTAGGGGATCTGTTTAAATCTATTTGATTATTCAATAAAATTTGTCTTTTATTATATCTATTGATCTTTAAAATTTCTAACAGATTTAGTTTCTGACTTTTGTTTTCGATCTGTAATATTTCATAGTTCATATTAAAATTATGACCAGTCTCTAACAAATGGTTGGCATAAGTTGAATTTGGTTTATTATTAATGTAACGTTTTTTATATTTTCGTATCATTGTTTGAAATGAACGGCCTGTCCAACATATACAGTCAATCACTACATGTTAACTTGTAAACTCCTGATTTTTTGTTTTTTCGAATGACGTCTTTATTATTTTTTATTAAGCTGCCTAAAGAATTAATGGTTTTAAAAGAGAAGTTATAATTTTCTTCTTTCTTTAAATATCTAGCAATCTTTTCAGCTTTTTGTCCTATGCAAGTTAATGAAATAAATTTTGTTTCGTTTGAATTTTTGGATATACAAGTGAAATTGCATTCTTGTAATTTATTTTATCAAGTAAATTATCTATAATTAACGGATTAAAATCATTATTGAAAGCTATTTGTTTAATGGTTTTGTATTATTCGTCAAATTTTTTTTCAGATTGGTTAACATACCCATGATGAAAGAAAATTTTGACAAAGAATATAAAACCATTAAGCAAATAGTTTTCAATAATGATTTTAATCCTTTAATTATAGATAATTTACTTGATAAAATAAATTACAAGAAAGCAATATCATATATACAAAATTTCAAAATTCAAACGAAACAAAATTTATGTCATTAACTTAATTAGGCCAAAAATTTGAACAAATTGCTAGATATTTAAGGAAAAAAGAGAATTATAACATCTCTTTTAAAACCATTAATTCTTTAGGCAGCTTGATAAAAAATAATAAAGACGTCATTCCTAAAAACAAAAAATCAGGAGTTTACAAGTTAACATGTAGTAATTGCCCATGTGTATATGTGGGAGAGACAGGTTGTTCATTCCAAACAAGGATACGAGAACATGAAAAATGTTTTATTAATAATAAACCAAATTCAACTTATGCCAACCATTTGTTAGAGACTGGTCATAAGTTTAATATGAACTATGAAATATTACATATCGAAAACAAAAGTCAGAAACTAAATCTGTTAGAAACTTTAGAGATCAATAGATATAATAAAAGACAAATTTTATTGAATGATCAAATAGATTCAAACAGATTCCCCCCTACTTAATATTTTTCGTTGGTTATAAACCATCTCTTTTCACACCTCTTTTTTTTTTGTACCAGAGCTGTGTATTTAAGGTCATGTTATACATTGTATGCCTCAGTTTTAATACTCACCTGATGAAGTCATGGTATGACGAAACAATTGTCGTCTAAATCAATAAAATAGCGGAAGTTTACATTCGTTTTTCTTATATTGAAGATGAATTTCCGTAAAGTAAAGACCGAGACAATCAAGAATTTTATACAACAAATATTCAGTGGAAACGCTGTTTCATAACTGTAATATAAAATTCTGATTCCACTCCAAAAATGACCAACATAACCTCAAGAATTTCTTTGAAACTTTCTCTGTTTAAAAAGCTCCTTCAAAAAAACTCTTCAAAAATATGTAGCATATCTTCAAAAAGGCGAATTGAGATTTCAACCGATAATCTTCAGTCCACCTTCATGTCCACAAAATAAAAACAATCAATAAAAATTATAATTCATACTCGACAATCTCATGGTCTTTTGAAAACTAAGAATTAAAATGGTTTCTTAATGTTACCATTTGTATTCTACGTTCGTCCACACAAAATTTATCAAGATTGTTTGAAGTAGTTTTCAAGACTCAGTTATATCCAAAACTACGTGTGTATGAGTGAAAAACAGGTTATAATTATTATATATAAAATAAAATAATAAAGAGCGGGTTTTTCCTGAGAAGGATTTTCAATATCTTAAATATCAAACAGATCAATTCTGCTAACAACTCTATTTCTAATTTATAAAATTTTTCTCGAAAACTTTTCAAAATTAAATAGAATAAATGCGTTAGTTAATTTTAGTAGACATATAGAATTAACACCTATTAAATAGCATCAAAAAGAAATAAAAGAATCAAACATTTTTGAAGGAGCATTCAAATAGAGGTAGTTTCGAAGAATTTCTTGGGGTTATGTTAGGCATTTTTGGAGTGAATTTGTTTCCCATAATACCGTTATGAAACAGCACTGTTTTCACTGAATGGTTGTTGAGTAATTTCAATCAATATTTTATTATTTTCTTTGGATTCTTGTTGTTTATTCTGTGTTATGAGTGTTTATTTTGTCTACTTGAATTGAAACAGTCTTTTTGAAGGCATTTATTTTAAAAAGTTTTCAAGAAAAATTTTTCTAAAACTAAAATTTTTAGCGAGGTTAGCAGAATTAATCTTCTCCTATCAAGTAGAAAACCTACTTTTCATTTTGCACTCGTCTTATTTCATATTATGAAGTATCTCCAATAGAGAATTTTTGAAACCAAAAAGGGTTACTACTCAATTATTTGGATCACTATCAACAGGATTCCTGGAATTTTTTGCTCATCGCAACAAGATAAAATCTTGTCATGCGGTTTCCACAACTACGACGGTATAATTAATGAGTCAATCAACTGAACGCATCATTGGGGATCTAATATGATTATCCTGTTTTCCATCAATGCTTATTGTGTGTTCTCATGTGACTAATTAACCCAATTATGACCGCACACCGTCGTTCACAATAATGTCAAATCCATTGAACATCGTTATGTCGATTATTTGGTTTTATCCGATTTTCTCGTTGTGTTAATGTATGCTCTAGTTTTCCATTCGTTGGTGGGACCGGAATTCGAAATATACCTAGAGAGAAACAGAGAAAGGGAGTTAATTTCACCTGATTTCGAGAAAAACGCAATTGAATGGTTCATATTCAGATTAATTATTTCTGCTGATCCTTATTAATAAATGGTTCATTGTTTCAGAAGGGGATTTGAAATATTATTTCATTTACGAAAAATATGCTTTGGAGTGTCATGAAAATGTTGCTGGTATATGTTATTTTTTCTCAGCTAATTAGTTTTGCTGTTTTTAGTTTATATTTTTTATTCTTGAATTAGGAAATTATAATAAAATATTCATCTTATTTACTCATACAATCTCCATTTAACTGTAAACACTTGACTGAACGTCGAGGTACACCCGAAATTAGATCACCTCCATAATTTTCGGTGATGGTAGAACAGGACTGTGAAACTGACCGAATTAAATCATCTTTATTTCGTGGTACTGCTCGTTCAACTTCAATCTTCATTAGTCCCCATATGTTTTCAATGGGACTAAGATCTGGTGGTGGTGCTGCTCGTTCAACTTCAATCTTCATTAGTCCCCATGTGTTTCCAATGGTACTAAGATCTGATAATCTGCTGGCCATGAAATGGTTGTCTTTTGGTGTTCTTGCGTCCAAGCTTGAGTATAAGCCGAAGTATGGCATCTTGCATTATCATGCTGAAAACGCCACCCCTCTGGATATAAAGCGTTTCAAGGAGAAATTAATTTAGAATGTCACAATACTTTTAACTATTACTGGTACCATCAACTATACAGAGAGACGTAACACCTCGCTGAAATGTTGATCCCCAAACCATTATTTTGGAAACTTGAACGGTAGCAGGTTATTTTGATAGGATGTTTAAATGATTTCCACAAAGTTGGAAACAACTTTCATCAGATATAAAGACATTATCGAAATTATCTTCTTGAAAACTTTGACAAAATTATATAATATCTTTCTTTTTTTTGCGAAGGTGTCATTATAGGGATTTTTTGGGTTTCCTTGATATATAGCCTTGATTTTTCAGTGACATACGGACGGTTTTTGGACATACTTTTGTATTTCGTTGATTTCCAAATCTGTTAGTCAATTTGCGAAACTGCAGACGCGGATTTTGTCGTCCTTAGGCCAATAAAGCGTTCAAATTGTTTCCTTTCATCTTACAAGGTCTTCCTGAAACTGGTCTATGGCTCACACACATGCCATTTTTTATCCTCTTTATTGTCTTATATACAGCACTTTTTCCCAGTTCAGTCAACTGCACTAATTTTTTAACGTTTTTAAAACCTTTTCTATACAAATATTCTAACTGCTTTCTTTTTTCTAGTTAAGACATTTCATAAATTGTATACCTGTGGACAATCAACAATATGTGATAAATAGTGTTGTCATGCAACTTTGGCCATAGTCGATTATCTGCACAACCTATTTTATACATTACTTTTGTCTTAGAATGTTTCAGAAAAGAGGTAAATTAAAATTATGAAGAATAATAAATTCGGGATACTTTCTGGACAGACTGTAGTTTATGGTTGCATCTTTTAAACTTTCTTCTATTGAAATACCTCGTCACAATGATTTACCGAATAAAAAAGGCCGCTCTGCAGCTAAAAGTTATGACACAATAAATCAAATCATCCTTGAAATCAAAAATTATCAGCATTCAATTGTATGATCCATAGATGACTTAATATTCCCATGAATCGAGAAAATTATATTTCAAAACTTAACATAACTAAAAAAATAGCTATCAATAATGACTATGATCCTAAGTTGATAGACAAATTGTTGATGAATAAAAATAATAAAATAGCTTCAAATATCCTAATATAAAAGAAAATTTTAAATACATTTCCTTAAAATACACTAAAAGTATTTCTGAGGAAATTGCTACATACCTCAAAAATAAATATAATTTAAGAACTTCATTTAAAACTAATTCGAAACGATTGTTGTAAACATAACAATAAAAATTTGTGAAAATCAGAATAACCTTATTTAAATATTATTTAGGTAACAGTTCTGCCAATTTATTTTCAACAAGAATAGTGATGACCGAACTTTTATTGAGAATATTATGTTCACTGATGAAGCGATTTGCACCAGATATGGGGTATTTAATTGAAGAAACAGTCATTATTGGAAAGAAGAAACGTGCTGTTAAAGAAAGACATTTTCAGCATGAGTTCAAGTTAAATAGTTGCTTTTGCATTATAGGGACCAACTGCTAGGTCTATATATCCTTCCTTCGAATTTAAATAGAGATTCTTATTTATTTTCTTTGCAAAATACTTTAAGTAATATTTTGGACAAACTGTCACTAGATGTAAGAAGGAAAATGTGGTTTACGCAGGATGAAGCTCCACCGCATTGCCCATTAATTGTTAGAAATCATCTAAGTGACATATTTCCTCATCGATGGATTGGCAGGGGAAGTTATTTTGAATGGCCAGCAAGAAGTCTTGATTATAACCCTCTGGATTCTTATATTTGTTGACATATGAAGTCCTCAATGAAATTAATCCGCGAGACAAACTCTGGAGGAGAATAGAAAATGCGGCTAATTTCATAAGGATATTGTTTTCATTTATTAGAAGAATTAGAAAAAGCATAAAAGTCGGAGGAGGCCACGTAGAATATTTGCTTCAAGTTGGCTATTTTTACATTAAATTGTTTTCAGTTCTTCTTTTCTGAAACTCCCGTTACAAATTTCTTTATTATCTCTCATTTGAAACTCCCTTCTGAGACAACATTTTGATCCAAATAACCTGTCCCAGTAGTTATGCTTCACCCTGTATATTTGAGGCTATAATAGGACATTGTCCCCAGCCTTAAAATGTGTATGATAATAATAATAATAATACTGTAGATGGATGACATCAAGCTCTATGATGGAAACCCTGATCAACTCGAAAGTCTGATGGACGTGACCTAGACCTTCTCGAAAGACATTGTAGAATTCGTAATGGAAAAATGTGAAGCCTTGAACATTGTAAAAGGCAGAGTTGTCAATGGGGAAGTAGCGCTTTCCAATGGACAAATCATTCTGGCGATGAACCAAGGAGAAACTTACAAATATCTAGGGTTTCAACAAATCATATTGCTTCAAGATGAATAAGGAAATACCCAGCTGAAGGATCAGTACGTGCGACCTCTTCTTAAGACAGAACTTAAGTCAGGAAAACTTATCACAGCAAGCTGTACCCTCTCTGATTTACAGCTTTGGGATCTTGAATTGGACAAACACCGATTTGAAAGGAATACAACGAACTACTCGTACCATGATGACAATGTATAGAGCGCATCACCCAAGATCTTCAAATCTCCGAATGACCCTACCACGAAAAGAAGGACGATCACTGATTGACTTGGTTAATTTACACTTTCCACATGTTCAGAGATTAAGAGAATTCTTCGCAAGTAAGAGAAAAAAACATTTATGTCTTCACCGGGTTGTGAGACTAAGTGACCATTCATATGCTTCACTTGATCTAGCAAGTGAAAACATCATCCTTAGAATACTTTCTGATGCGAATAGACAGGAACAATCGGTGCGGTGCGCATGGTACTGCACGGACGACAGCACAGTGACCTCAATCAGCCCTGCATGACAAGGAGGCATCAAAAAGGTGGTTGAAGAGTGGACAACTTTTTCCTGAAACAGAAGGATTTATGATAGCCATAGAGGACCAAGTCATTAACACTCGAAATTACACCAAATTCATTATAAAGGACTGAATCCGAGAAGTGCTGGAAATATAGCGAAAAATCAGGAACTATGCAGCATATAACATCAGGCTGTACTTATTTATCCAATACTAACTACTCGCAGCGGCATATAAAAGGTTTGCAACATCATACACCAGAAGCTTGTCAGCAAATACGGGCTACTCAACACTTATGTGCCCTGTAATAAATATGCAAGCTCTGTGCAGGAAAGCAACTCCTGCAAGCTATATTACGATCGGGCAATTATCACTGTTAGGACTTATAACAAAAACATTGGAATAGAACCTGAAAATAATTGAACTGCATTTTTTTCATTGTCTCCGTCTTTACTTGACGGAAATTCATCTTCTTAATGAGAAAAACAAATATATATCTTAGTTTAAGTAATCACCTGATGAATTCATGGTATGACGAAACAATTGTTGTGTAAATCATTAAAATAGCGGAAGTTAATATTTGTTTTACTCAGATTGGACTGCATACCAACATCTTCACTGACGTCCAGAAAGCTGTCCACATAGTGAGAAAATTTCTACAAGACATTACACCGGCAAATATAAATCCACTCCTTTAGATGTGTGGGCCCAGGATAGGATCAGACACCAACATCTGTTGAGAAATTGATTATCAGTAATGATAATAATAATAAATGAACTTATTTAAATATTTTAATTATTAGAGATATATTCTGTTAGCATTCTACATAATTAATTTCAAAAAATTATATTTAATATTATAACTTCTGGAATTAAGTTAATGTCATATAAGTACTACTTATATCAAACAACATACAAAATGAACATTCATTATAAGACATCCAAATGATATAACAAAATCCAATAAATATAAATTGTTAACAAAAAACCCATAAATAAATTATTTTGAGTAGACAAAATTCTGTTTCTGCTCATGCCTCTCATGAAAATCTTTCAAAAATGTTCAACATATTCTCAAGAATTTCATCATAAAACTATCTTACTCGGAATATTCCAAATCATTGGATATCTTCATAAATTTTTTTTGTAAAATCTCAAGATGTGTAAAAACATCACTGAAAAACAAGTTTTAAGAGAGACTTTGCTTCGTCAGTACTCAATCATATTCAATATTCAATAAAATATAACATCAGTCAACAAAAAATATTTTCTCACCTTTTAACAATTCAGAAAGCTTCTTGGTAAATGAATTCTTGAAATTATGTTGAACATTTTTGAAAGATATCTGTTTTCATAAGAGGGATGAGCAGAAACAAAATTTTGTCTACCCAAAACATTTAATTCATAGGATTTTTGTTAACAATTTATATTTATTGAATTTTGTTATCTAATTTGGATATCTTATAATGAATATTTATTTTATATGTCGTAGATATGCTTATATGACACTTTTGTTTAATTCCTGAAGTTATAATATTAAGTATAATTTTTTGAGATTGAATATGTAGAAGTTTAACAGAATATATCTTCAAATATTTAAATAATTTTATATACCTTCCATCAAATATGAACCTCCATTTATTTTATTTTAATAAATGAACTATCACAAAATAACGAACAACCCCTTCCAATTGTAAAACTTTAAAATAGCATAAATTAAAACTCGTTCCCTGTTTTTGAGAAAAAGAAAACGAAAATGCATGCAATCCCAAGATAGAAAACTCATCAACACCATCCATCGAAATATTTATTCGGTGTCAAGGCAAAGAGATCCCTCCTGATTATTCAATCCCGAATCAATATGTCCCATCAGACTGTGAACGGCGTCAATTTGGATTTCTTGTCCTTTCGCCGTATTTCTGTATGAAGTTCACAAAAAACCAATTTATGCCTTTTCAGAGGTCCATTGTCTGAAAAAGCGTGGCCGCTATTCGGCCGAATCTCAGTCGAAAACATTCCAGACGCGTTTCAATCACACCGCGGGGCGAAGAAATCAAATCGACCGGATTCCGGGCATGAAATGGAATCCGGCTGAGGTCTAAGTAAAATGTCAACTTTCTCGGAGCTAAAATGGGAAGCTCTCCCATATGAGGAATTCTTGATTGGGCTGCAAACTTCGGAAGTTTGAATATTAAAATAAAATACATTTACAGCATTTGTATTCTATGCTAGGAACTTTCCGGTATCGGGTGTTTTTTTTTGGAGTGATAGAACTTTCGATAGGGGTAAATGTGATCTGACAGAAGGAAGAAGCCATGTTGTTTTGACATTTCTGTTCAATAAGCATTGACAAATTATCATGGAAAGACTCACGCCGCAACAACGTTTACAAATTGTTGGAATTTATTTTCAAAATCAGTGTTCTATGCGTCGAAATATCGATAGATTTTGGACAACATTTTCTCTACTCGATGCAACAACAACAACAAGACAAAGAACTATACGTACAGAAGAAAATATCGCTGCTATAAGTCATAGTGTTAATGATGATCCAGATTTGTCTATTCGTCGACGTTCACAACAAGTTGGACTCTGTGCATCCACCACAGGGAAAATTTTGCGTAAAGATCTTGGTCTACACCCATACAAGATTCAAGTGGTTCAAGAACTAAAGCCACTTGACCATAATAAGCGTCGTTTGTTTGCTGATTGGGCCCTAGAACAGCTTGAAGTTGATCCACTTTTGTAAAATTGTGTTTAGTGATGAAGCTCATTTCTGGTTGAACAGATATGTAAACAAGCAAAATTGCCGTATATGGAGTGAAAACAATCCTCAAGAAGTTCTGCAGGTTCCATTGCATCCTGAAAAATGCACTGTATAGTGTGCTTTACACGATAGTGATATCCTCGGTCCATATTTCCTTAAAAACGATGCTGGAGCTGATGTTACACTGAATGGTGCTCGTTACAGATCGATGATCAATGATTATTTGTTTCAAAATTTGAATGGTATCGACCCAGAAGTGTTTTAAATGGTGCTACACCTCATACTGCTACCGTAACAATTGATTTATTGAAAGAAAGATTTGGCTATTACATTATTTCGAGAAATGGTTCAATTAATTGGCCTCCAAGATCATGCGACATAACTCCCCTGGACTATTTTCTTTGGGGTTATGTCAAGTCATTGGTTTATGCTGATAAACCACAAACAATAGACGCTTTGGATGCCAACATAACTCGTGATATTGATGAAATAAGGCCTGAATTACTCGAAAAAGTGGTCCAAAATTGGTCTAGTCGAATCCGGTTCCTCAGAGCTAGTCGTGGTGGACATTTACCGGAAATTATATTTAAAACATAAATGTCATAAAATTATCTTTCAAATAATAAGAAATTTGGCTTCAATCTTAATTTAAATGTGTTTTATTTCAGTTTAAAGTTCTATTACTCTAAAAAAACACCCGATATATGAAATTTCCAAATGAAGATAACAGTCTCGATCAAGAAAACCGAATTCAGCAAATATTGCTTATATTTGCCATCGTCGAAGTTTTCTTCGCCTTCTTGTTTCGCTTCTGTTTTCTAGGAATACAGTGGATGTGCAGATAAAACGCTGAATGTACTTTAAAATAATGATCAGTCGATAGAACACCGAAGAGCGAGTCATTCCTTCTGCATGCCAACGACGTTCCTATTTGTATGCATGTACTATAATGTCAATTTCAAGAATGAAAGAATTTCTTTCCTGCAATACCAATAGAAACGTCGTCGCTTTTCCCTCCTCACTTCATTCATAAATTCAATCGGGAGAAAATTGCGAGTCAGTAAGTATCCGGTGAAATATACTCCGGAAATAGACTAATCGAATAGCGACCTGGGCAATCTCAAAGAAAATTTAATTAGAAATATAATTCAGTTTCCCGATTTCCTACGAAATTGTCTTCTGTTGGGAACTTTCCAGTTTTAATTCTTCTCTGTCCTTGCGGATTGGTTTCATTGGATTTTCTATTATTAATTTCCGTCAAATTAAGGGCGTTTTACGTGTTAGTCGAGTCTTCTTTGTCCTCTAATTTAAATGCTTTTCCGTTAAAGCAAAAAGCGGCGGATTTATTCGACTAAAATTTGGCAGTTGCGATTGAATAATGAGTGATATCGATGTCATACTTTTTTGCCAGATATTCACTTTGTGGGCTCGTTAAAACAAATCTTACTGTGAAAGAATTTGAGAGCATTGGAGTGTTAAGGATAATAATTCCGAAAGCATTTGTTTTTCTCTCTGAAGCTTATTGAATTTATAATATTCAAAGAAATTCAGATTATTGATTATTTGAGGTTTTGCACCTGATGTCCTACAAAACTCTCTTCTTTCGGGAACTTTCCTGTTTTTCTTTCTTTGTTTCCTTACGGATTGGTTTAATTGAATTTTCTATAATAAATTTTGGTCAAATTAAGGGTGTTTATTTCGTCTTTCAAAGCTTCAAGGAGGTTTCAAATGACTACAATTTGGAAGATTCGATTAAGTAATGAGCTACAGCGACGTCATACTTTTTTTGCTCGATTGTTCTAGGGAATAACTTCAAATTCAGAATTATATCTAGAAACTTATATATATATATATATATATATTGATAATTATATACTAAAAATCAAAACAATAGCACAACATATAATCAATATAAAATATGTCAACTGTATTAACAAAACATATATATAACTACATAACTCACTCCTTATTGAAATATATACATAGGGTATATGAATAGTTGCGCAAAAATTTAGGGGGTGATTCCTTGTCAAAAAATAGGGTAGGTCTTTCATATAAACTTTATTTATTTGAGCCCCCCTCGCTTAGTTACAGCCCCCTAAAGATGGCACCCGAAAAACAGTATTTAATTTTTTTCATGAAAACCAAAAAACTGACAAGAAAAAAATTTAGCAGGCATTTATGCGTGCGAGAGGGCACTCAAAAAAAATTTGGTGGTGTTCATCTATGATTGTAAGGGGTAGAAAAAGCTACCCTTAACCTTCTTTCGCAAAAAACTTTTTTCCATATTCCTATTTTACAGTAAAAAAAATAATTTTAGATAGCTTGATCCATTTTTAATAAATAATGCCTCTTGTACTTTCTTGCTAAAATTAAAGGTTTTTTTGAAAAATATTGCTGTAATAAAATAGAAAGGCCTTTTACTTGATAGAAGAAATATAACAAAATTTGAATATTAAAACAAATTGATATATGTTTATCTTCTACAATTTTAATTTAAAAAAATTTTTTATTCAAAAAACTTTTAGAATTAAATTAAATTAATGTCTAAAACAAGCACCGCTTACATTTAATAGACGTATATAATCTAAACTCAATATACAGTGTCAAATGAAATAAGTAAACCAAAAGATATACGAAAGTCATTAAAATTAATAAATAAATATTCAAAGGAGACAAAATTTGTTTCTGGTCTCGCCTTCAGAACGCCATTTGCATTTTGAAAACATGAACACACTTAAAGGACCTCTCAAAGAATATAATTTATTTAAAATATTTAATATATTTAAATATTCGAATAAGTAAATTCAGAAATCTCTCAAAGCATGCACTATATCTTCAAAAAACAAATATAGTTCTAAGCAATTCCGTCTTCAGTCCTGAAATATATTCAAAATATCAAAATCAAAAAACTAACCTACATCCAACAACTCACCACGTGTAAATGAATAATGTTTCGAGACATAGATCATCTTTATAATTCAAGATTGATCTATGTTCTAACAGAATCAAAGAACAGTGTGAGCTATTTTTAAGGCTTACTTAAATTCATTGACATTCCATAATGAGATTTATTTTTTTTATTGTTTTAGACATTGATTTAATTTAATTCTAAAAGTTTTTTGAATAAAAAATTTTTTTAAATGAAAATTGTAGAAGATAAACATATATCAATTTGTTTTAATATTCAAATTTTGTTATATTTCTTCTATCAAGTAAAAGGCCTTTCTATTTCATTTTATATATAATATATAATTATATTTTGGCTTCAATAAATCTCATTATGGAATGTCAATGAATTTAAGTAAGCCTTAAAAATAGCTCACACTGTTCTTTGATTCTGTTAGAACATAGATCAATCTTGAATTATAAAGATGATCTATGTCTCGAAACATTATTCATTTACACGTGGTGAGTTGTTTGATGTAGGTTAGTTTTTTGATTTTGATATTTTGAATATATTTCAGGACTGAAGACGGAATTGCTTAGAACTATATTTGTTTTTTGAAGATATAGTGCATGCTTTGAGAGATTTCTGAATTTACTTATTCGAATATTTGAATATATTAAATATTTTAAATAAATTATATTCTTTGAGAAGTCTTTTAAGTGTGTTCATGTTTTTAAGATGCAAATGGCGTTCTGAAGGCAAGACCAGAAACAAATTTTGTCTCCTTTAAATATTTATTTATTAATTTTAATGACTTTCGTATATCTTTTGGTTTACTTATTTCATTTGACACTGTATATTGAGTTTAGATTATATACGTCTATTAAATGTAAGCGGTGCTTGTTTTAGACATTAATTTAATTTAATTCTAAAAGTTTTTTGAATAAAAAGTTTTTTTAAATTAAAATTGTAGAAGATAAACATATATCAATTTGTTTTACTATTCAAATTTTGTTATATTTCTTCTATCAAGTAAAAGGCCTTTCTATTTCATTTTATATATAATATATAATTATATTTTGGCTTCAATAAATCTCATTATGGAATGTCAATGAATTTAAGTAAGCCTTAAAAATAGCTCACACTGTTCTTTGATTCTGTTAGAACATAGATCAATCTTGAATTATAAAGATGATCTATGTCTCGAAACATTATTCATTTACACGTGGTGAGTTGTTTGATGTAGGTTAGTTTTTTGATTTTGATATTTTGAATATATTTCAGGACTGAAGACGGAATTGCTCAGAACTATATTTGTTTTTTGAAGATATAGTGCATGCTTTGAGAGATTTCTGAATTTACTTATTCGAATATTTGAATATATTAAATATTTTAAATAAATTATATTCTTTGAGAAGTCTTTTAAGTGTGTTCATGTTTTTAAGATGCAAATGGCGTTCTGAAGGCAAGACCAGAAACAAATTTTGTCTTCTTTAAATATTTATTTATTAATTTTAATGACTTTCGTATATCTTTTGGTTTATTTATTCCATTCGACATTGTATATTGAGTTTAGATTATATACGTCTATTAAATGTAAGCGGTGCTTGTTTTAGACATTAATTTAATTTAATTCTAAAAGTTTTTTGAATAAAAAGTTTTTTTAAATTAAAATTGTAGAAGATAAACATATATCAATTTGTTTTAATATTCAAATTTTGAAATATTGCTGTGTTTTGATAATATGAACTTTTCAATTGCATTTCTCTAAAAAACTGGTGAAACTATCGTATTCAAACAAGTACCAATATTACTTAAAAATAATTTCACATCGTTTTTTTAATCGAGATTACCATCAAGTTTTGTCAAAACAAGCAATCACTTAATTTCTTCATCGGGAATAATTAACGTAGTGCCCCCTATAACAAAAAAGTGAAGTAATACATAAAAAATATTCCTCGTCCAAAGTTATGCGTTTGTACTGATTTTGATCATAATTGAGAAATAAAAAGTGAAATTATTAACAAAACACTAAAAATTCAACTTCAACATATTTGGTCCAATCGCCATATTTTTGCTTCAAATAACCTGTCTCTAATCTAAGTCCCAATAGGTATAATTCAGCCTGTATAGTAAAGAGTGACTCATATTTAATATCGTTTCTCGTGGATTTTACAGTTAGTCAGAGATTTTCAATTTTAACTTATTCTTCTATCAACATAACTTTTAAAATCATTATTGCTTGTGTATCCAATATTTCATTCAAGCTTCATATAAACTTGCAGTTTGAATTTTTGTTAAACGTGCCTCTCGGCTCGTTTTGAAGCACCCCGTTTTTGGGTCTAATGAAAAGATTTTGTCTATCAATCAATATCACAGGTGTTGCAAAATGGCGAATGCGTTGGTCACCATCCGTGGTGTTGTATGACGAGTGAATCAAATTAGGTATCTCTCCTCAAATTTGACAGTTAATTAAAATATTTCTATTTTATCCAATTCTTCCGAGATAGGTTTCAAAACAGTTTTTATTGTAAATTCAAGATTTAATTCAAATTTCATATAAATTGTCATGTGATGTGTTAAACTTATTTTTAAGATTAAAATTTGCATTTTGTGATGAGACATTTCATATTGAATAGTTATATATTCTCGAAATTTCACCTGCAATATTATATCGAAATATATGCATTTATAGAAATAAACGAAATTATTTCTTCTCAATCCAAGTTCCAAATGGCAATAATAATCTCGAGTGAAACAAAAATTAATTAAAGAAGTGGAGTTTCGATTTTCTATCGAGTTTCTTGTTTTGGTTCTCTTTTCTAGAAATACTGTACATATGCAGATAAACCATACTTTAAAATAATGATCAGTCAACAAAACACCGAAGAAAGAGCTAATTTTCCAGTTTATTTTTAAACTCTGCAGTCTGTATTTGGGTACTTGAACTCTACCCTATAAATTTCAAATAACCAAGTGATTGCACTTGATTAGTGTAATGTTCATTTACTAGATCTAGGATAAAAATTTCAAGTCTCAAAATTTTCAAAATAATAGCACAAATGAAAGCGCTCTGGTACGCAAAATGGACGTGGGCCCCAATATCTCCTGTTGCAAAATGGTGAATGCGTGTTCAGTCAAAATCAGTAGAGTTGCATATAAAGATGACCTAGATAAATTATTAAAGTACAAAGATGCATATTTCGCTTCTTGAACACAATGTTGTCTAAATCTTGACCATCTTTCTCTATTACTCCCCTAATGTTTCTCTGAAATGTTGAAATACTCGCTGACTTCTTGGAATGCAATTGTTTCTGATGATTTTGCTTATAGTTATCTAGCCTCTTCTATCGATAGTTTTGTTCCTTTACGTAGCCCTCTAATAGAACTAAGTATCGTCACTGAACAAAATGTTATCCAAGCCTATTTCATGCCAAAATATATTAAAACAATTTTTTTTTACTATGTTTCACTACCCATAATTTTCAGATATTTTACAATATGTAAAGTTTACATTTTTGCAATTAGTTTCGAACTTTTGTTCATCTTCAGGCAACTGCAAAATTTTAAACCTTACATATTGTAAAACATCTGAGAATTGTTGGTAGTAAAACATAGTAATAAAAATTTGTTTTAATTATGATCAACTACCAAATAGAACTGAAACAGTTCAATATCCAAAATATATTCACTACCAATGATTTTTTCTGGTTTAGTGGTCAGCAGGCTTCAAATACCCGAATGAATTTTCTATGGATGAAACTATAAAACTTTGATTAAAATCCGTTGTACTCTCGAGTGAATATTCAGGGCCTAGCCATATTTTCGGATTGAACACCTCGAATTTTCAGTCACAATTTCACTATTTTCTGTAGTTCTCATGAATTTCTGTTCACCTGGATGTTTCTGATTTAGTACGGTAATACTATAGCGACGGTTGCAGAAAAGGTTGCCTTGTTTCGACATAAAAATCGTTTAGACCATGAACGCACGTTGCTCGTTTGATCTCAGCTCCATGTTTTTTGAAAATCTGCACGTTGTCACCGCCCAGTATACTAGTCGTCACCTTATTTGGCACAATTTTTCGTTTATAGTATTCTATAGAGGATGAAAGTAAATTCTAATACTATATCACGTATGTTCTAAGAATTTAATGGATAAATTACATTGTTACTCTTGCATCTTCATCGTAGAGTTGAATATACTAGTCTGGAAACAGACATATTGAAATTTACTTTCCTCTTAATGAAATAGTATTATCTGCTAACGAAAACACGTTTGCATTGTTATAAATTTGTCAAGGAATTTGTGAGAAAATTTACTTTCCTTCGCCTCATGAAGAATAATTCTCTGCCCAATTTTCACTCAACTCAAAATATAAATAATGATATATATTTTTTTTTCAAGTAAAAAATGTAAGTGAATCATAAAATCAAAAACGTTACATTTCGTCTGGAACTTCTCCATAAATTATGAAAAAAGACTGAATAACTTACTTGGACATGAGAACATCGAAAACAATGTTCCTTCAAAGAATAATCGTAGGTTTGCGTGTCTGATATTTAATTGTTTGCTTGCTGACTCATTTCAAATGTCGAAGCTCCAATTCGAACTCATTTGGTTTTCCCCTTGCATAAATACGAATAAAAATATTGTATTTAATTCTTCAAGATTATCATATAGTAAAAGCTATATGAAACTGAATTACCTTATTCACTAAACTTTCTGAACTTCCCATCCTCGATTGAATATTTGTTGATGTCTCAACTCTGTCTAATACTAACTCTATCTCGTTCTTTTTTCCTTTCGTCAATACTAGCAAATCATCTTTTTCACTCTCTACGACTAATTAGACAAACATTGCGTCAACAGTACTTGAGTTGTTCTTTCAAACCAACTTCTTTATCGTACCCTGGTCAATTTATCGATGATGAAAGCGTGTTTAATCGCGGATTAAAATTTTTCAAAGAGTGAAAACAAGAAAATTTATTAGTTTATTTGAAGATCTTATTACTTTTATAAACTGAGACATAGATTTGCTATTAAGAAAAAGTAATAATAATATATTTAATATCAATATTTATATAGTTTGTCAATCATTTATGTGTACATTCATATATCATTACAAATTACAACAAAAAAATTCTTCTAAAGAGTAATATGAACCTATCATTAGAATATTCAGTATCTTCTTTTTCAAATTTTTTTCTGGTATCAAAATTTTAAGATCAAGAAAATTTATACTAGAGTTCTTTTCATTCCCAAAAGTGAATTTGCCCCAATATATTTTATGCTTATTTATATTCCCCTTTTATTTGCATATTTTCCTCTCCATCGATATTTCTGTAAGTTGATGGTTATTTATATCTCTTTCTGCATATGTTTTTCTTGTCTTTATTTTTCGAAAATTGTAAGTTAATTTTAACTCTTTTTTCAAGCTTTTAGCTATCTAAGAAGTGAAAGTGTAATGTTAAGATTTAGTCCATAAAGTAAACTTGACGAAGCCACAGTGTTGACGTGAAATTAATAAATTGTGGAAATAATGTATATTATTTTATTTAATTAGAATGAACTTCCATCCAGGACCGATTCAATAAAAAAAGCGATTTAAAGGAAAAACTCTTCTTCGTATTTATTCAAATCTTGCGTCGAAATGGGTACCTGCATTCTACATTCCAAGGACTCACCTACTTTTACTACAAACCTTGTAGTCGATTTGAGGACTCTTCATTCCTCTCAAAAACAAGTTTTCTAACGTTTAATTAATGTAACTTCCATCTACCCTGGGACATGCGATTCAACAACATGGTCTGGATGTAGTTGTTTCGTATAAAGTACGTGCGTATATATGATGTATCTTCGCTAGAGGGCCCTCAAAGTGCTCTCTTGTCATTCTACCCACATGAAACTTGAGAGTTCTTCCGGATATGTTCACAAAAGCATCAGGCTCTTTCATTTAAGCTAACAGTGGGTGGGTGCGACTAAAAAGAAGTTTTGCGGTAATCCCGGACGAAATAGGACGTCGAATTTGGAAAGGACATTCAATTGATTCTGTTTCTGAAAATGTTCAATATAATAAATAAGAAAATTTAAAATTTCCACAGGCCAATTAAAATATCGCATGGTGTATCATTTTTATTTCGCAGAGAAAAGCTGATCTAAATTTCTCATTTCTCACTATATGAAGATATATGAATTTAAAATTACTATGAAGAAAGAAGTATTTGCATATTACAAAAGAATAGCTGGAATTTATTGTCCAGAACCTCTACAGATTTCAATCTGAATAAATTATATGAAAACATATAGACTTAAATTTTAAAACGTGTCTTAAATACACTGTATCACTTTATAGACATATATTATATCATCACATGCGGTGTAAATTAACTAATAAAGATTCAAAAGAAATATGAAATAATGACCAAATTACTTAGACAGCACCTTATACAAATATTTTTTTAAAGTGATACAGTGTATTTAGGACATATTTTAAAATTTGATTCTAAATGTTTTCATGATATTTGCTTAGATTAAAATCTGTAGAAGTTCTGGAGAATTAATTCCAGCTATTATTCTCTAATATGCAAATACTTCTTCATAGTAATTTTCAATTTATATATATTAGTAATTGATAAATTTCTTTGTATTACATCACATGCACGTGGCGGTTATCTAATGCATAGTCTAAGTCTTCTTTCATTGTATATTTCTGTGATATAACCTAATTTTTGTATAAGCCATGCTTATCCAAAAATTGGTTAGTTGATGCAGAAATGTCTGGTGATAAAAAGCTATTTTCATATATTTTTAAGTGATTATTTTGTTCGTTCTAATAACTCCTTATTGAAGAGATTTTGGGTCTGAATTTATCAGGTTCTTTCTCTGGAGAATGTGCTAAATATTCTTTTAAAAAGGAAAATAAAAAAGGCCTTTTTGAATTATATATTGACAATTTTCTGGTGATGGAACTTGTGATTCATCCAATCGAAACATATGTCTAAATAATTTGACCATTATTTTATATTTCTTTTGATTCTTTGTTAGTTAATTTCTACCACATGTGATGATAATATATATGTATATAAAGTGATACAGTGTATTTAGTACATGTTTTGAAAATTAATTCTGAATGTTTACGTGAGATTTATTCAAATTAAAATCTGTAGAAGTTCTTGTAAATTAATTCCAGCTATTATTCTGTAATCGCTATATGAAGGTTGAAATAATAAATTAAAAATGAAACATCCTGGAAAAATCTTCAGTGAATGAAAACTTCAATTTTCAACCCACAAATTATCTATACAAAGGAAAATATTCGAAAAAGATTTTCACCAGGAGAAAGACTCATGTCAGCTATAAGACGCGGATGGAGTAATTTGGATCGAAGAACTCGAAATGCTTTAAACGAAGGTAGTTTCAGTCTAATCGGACTGCACAACAACGTTAAGAGCAAAATGAATTGAAAGTATTCGAATATCATAAACCTGTGCAACGTTATTCAGCTAATAATCTTGCAGATTTGAAACAATGTTTCAATTAACTACTCTACTTACCTTGTGTGGCATTGAAATTCAAAAATGAAGCTGCTGGATTGTTTTTGTAAATGGAAAAGATAAATTAATGGTTTGAAGTGGCTGGATTGTGTTCACAAATAGCAAAGAAAAATTAATGGTTCTTAGAGATAGATCTTAAGATAGATATATATATATATATACATCTTCTTTCTCCTGGTGAAAATCTTTTTCGAATATTTTTCTTTGTATAGATAATTTGTGGGTTGAAAATTGAAGTTTTCATTCACTGAAGATTTTTCCAGGATGTTTCATTTTTAATTTATTATTTCAACCTTCATATAGCGATTACAGAATAATAGCTGGAATTAATTTACAAGAACTTCTACAGATTTTAATTTATTTAAAATATTTAAAATATGATATTCAGAATGTCTGTACACCGAATATAGCGGGTGAGCCGTTTAAAATTTGCATTTTTGAACGGCTTCAAATAATAAACTAAAGAAAATTTTTTCAAATTTATGAGTAACTGGCAATTTTAATTTTTTTTGGTCAAGTCTAGTTCATTCTAAATAATCAAATACCAAATTTAAGCCTATGTTCAAGCATCTCGTAAGTAAAATTTAATTTGATGATGAAGATGAGGTCTACGTATCGGGTGTTTCTTTTTGAGTGATAGAAGTTTAAATTGAAATAAAACACATTTGAATTAAGATTGAAGCCAATTTTTTTTATTTGAAAGATAATTTTATGACATTTATGTTTTAAAAATAATTTCCGGCATCTGTCCATCACAACTAGCTCTGAAGAAACGCATTCGACCATACCAATTTTGGACCAGTTTTTCGAGTAATTTAGGCCTTATTTAATCAATAACACGAGTTATGTTGGCTTCCAAAGCGTCTATTGTTTCTGGTTTATCAGCATTAACCAATGACTTGACATAACCCCAAAGAAAATAATCCAGTGGAGTTATGTCGCATGATCTTGAAGACCAATTAATTGGACCATTTCTCGAAATAATGTTATCGCCAAATCTTTCTTTCAATAAATCAATTGTTACGGTAACAGCATGAGGTTTAGGACCATCTTGTTGGAACCAAAACGCTTCTGGGTCGATACCATTCAAATTTTGAAACAAATAATCATTGATCATCGATCTGTAACGATCACCATTCACTGTAACATTAGGTCCAGCATCGTTTTTAAAGAAATATGGACAGATGATGTCTCCAGCGTGTAAAGCACACCATACAGTGCATTTTTCAGGATGCAATGGAACCTGCAAAACTTCTTGAGGATTGTTTTCACTCCATATGCGGCAATTTTGCTTGTTTACATAGCTGTTCAACCAGAAATAAGCTTCATCACTAAACACAATTCTAAAATAAAAAAGTGGATCAACTTCAAGCTGTTCTATGGCCCAATAAGCAAACAAACGACGCTTATTATGGTCAACTGGCTCTAGTTCTTGAACCAGTTTGATCTTGTATGGGTGTAGACCAAGATCTTTACGCTAAATTTTGCATGTGGTTGATGCACAGATTCCAATTTGTAGTGAACGTCGACGAATAGACAAATCTGGATCATCATTAACACTATAACTTACAGCAGCGGTATTTTCCTCTATACGTACAGTTCTTTGTCTTGTTGTTGTTGCTGCATCGAGTAGAGAAAATTTTGTCCGAAATCTATCGATAGTTCGACGAATAAGCTACTCTGATGGACGATTATGTAAACCATAAATTTCACGAAATGCTCTATAAGTTAGGCGAATAGAACACTGATTTTGAAAATAAATTTCATCAATTTGTAAACGTTGTTGCGGCGTGAGTCTTTCCATGATAATTAGTCAATGCTTACTGAACAGAAATATCAAAACAACATGGCTTCTACCTTCTACCTCTTAATTCGCAGGCAGGGTTTCGTTTCGAAGTTGCGCACATGAACTCATTAGAAAGACGTGTTGCGCAAGTCTGCCTATGACGCCAGTGACCTTGTTCCACATCGGAACGTCGGTTGTCGGAACTCTCGCGCTTTGCTCTACTTGAAGCCGGCAAAGACGGCGAGCGCGATATTCTGAAAGAGGTAGCATCCTCTTTGGAATACGTCGGGGAGGTAAAGCAGAGTTCAGCGGAAGGATCAGAGGGCACGTCGCCTCTCTCCAAAGGGAAAGAATCAATGACTCGTGTTCATACTTCACAGTTGACGTCAAAGGTTTTCTTCATCCAATGTACTGACGACCAATTTTAGATTCATATATATTTTCGTAACATTGCGAACGACTCAGAAAATCATATAGACAAGTTTATTTTTAATTAAAAATATTTCTGTTGAATAGATCACTAAATCAAAATTTAACTAACCAAAAAAGATAAAACTTGGAATGCATCAACTCAAACTGTTAAAGTTTTTTTCACTGTAAATCAAAATATTTCCGTTTCACCAATTAAAATAATCCCACATTTCAAAAAGTTAACACGAAAGAACGAAAACTAAACGAGAGATCAACATTTCTGGAACATATGATAACAGATGGGATTAGCACAGTAGTGTCAACCGTGAAATTCTGAATATCACCGTAATTCAGAGAGCTTGAGTGATCTAAAAAGGGAAGTCAAATCTAAAATACGAATGAGTGTGGATAGCTCGGCGGGAGAACATCGGGTTCGAATCCTGTTCAGGTGGAAAAGAAATTTTCTAGTTGGACGGGAGTCCGCCACCATTTCACTGTTGGGTCAAAAATTAACAGTGCTGTGACCTAAAGTGGCGCAAGATCGCAGTAACAAAGCCTACTCAGAACACAACTGAACTCCTAACTCGCGCAAGCTGAAAAAGCTTCTGAGGGATCTTCACAGGAGATCTAGGAGTATCAGGATAATAATAATAATAATAATTAAATGTGCCTGTGTTATTTAATACATACCAATTTACATAAGCGAGTTAAACATCCCTGCTCGAACTCAAACTCATTCGAAATCAGACCTGAAAATCCGACGATACAGCACTGTGTTCAATCGCTTGAAGAGTTTGTGTTTGTTAACAATCTGTATCACAGTAACACTAGGATTTGCACACAAAGCCACTGATTATTCATTAAACCATAAATACGTAGAATCGAATGAGATAGCCTGATTACTCCGGCCTTCAGTTCAAAAACATAGTAGCAGGAAATTAAAGGTTCATTTCGAAAATTAATTTGACGTATGGCGGGTTTTGCAGCAGACGAACGTTCCCTGTTTATCGAATTGCTTAATTAACGGCTTTACTAGCATGTGAATGGGACGAATGCAAGAGCAGAATAATGTTAGCTGTCAACAGAGATACGAAAGCGTTTCATCGTACTCTTGATAGCCAATAGACCGATTTCTTTTGATTTATTACCTTAACAATGATTCTTTGGTTTTACATGCTCAACATTCTTTCTTGACTTAACGAAAGCCTTCGATAGAATAAGACTGTAAAATGTTCCTGAAGCCCAGCAAATTAGGAATGTAGGGAAAAATATATGATAGTAGTAAAAGAGCTCAACACCGGCAACACAACAATAATAAAAACCAACTGTGGACTACCTAAGGAAATCTAAGGATCAAATAAAACAAAGGGATAGTCCTGTACTGTTCAACCTAATCATGGACTGAATTATTGGGGAGGTGACAAAAATCAAGACAGAATGTGAGATAGGAAACTGCCTACTCAAGATTCAGATTTTAACAGCAGAAAATTAAGACAGTTTACAACAATTTTGAAAAAACCAAGGCAATAATTGCTAAAGGGCACATCCGATGCAAGCTGGTGTTAGACGATTAGGTCATAGAATAGGTGTCAAGCTTTAACTGCCTAGATGTGATGATATCCAATGGACGAAACGTCATAGAAGAAGTTCGAGCACAAGCACATAATGTAGCGAAGATTGAAGCTGCTGAAAACTTTATTACGACCAAAAAATTCTAACCACCAAAAATAAGACTCGTGTATATATATATATATATATATATATATATATATATATATCTGTGACATCAGTGCTCACTTTTACTGCCGAAACGAGAGAATGGCAAGAACAATAGAAATACAAGTTTTGAGAGCGATGATACGCAGATATCACTTAAGAAGCTCAGATATAAGACAATAACTGGAGGTACAGTATGAAGTCAAATGGCTCAGAGAAAGCAGGAGATTTCGACAGACCATGTACAGAGAATGCCCAATAAAAGACTGGCCAAATGGGCATAAATACAAAAACTCTCAAGGTGCAAACCATTGGACCACCAAAACGTTGGAATGAGACTTGCAAGGATGAAAATAAAGAATAAATAGAACAAACGACACAGAACGTAGTTCTATTTAAAAATGAAGAAGAGAAAGATTCTTTGGGAAAGAACGACAACAAAATCTCTTTTACCTACAGCGCCTATCATTTCGTGAAAAGATCGGCTTTTTGCTTATTTGAGCTGTCAGACACAATAATTACTGATGAAATTTTCTTGGTCAAGCTCAATTCCGTCCATCGGTTTGTAACAAGTAATTTAGAGACTTGAAAGTTGTAGAAGGAGTTTTGATTCCATATGAGAAGATCAATGAATTAAGACGGCAGATATTTTCTTATAAATGAGTCTTTCAATATGAGTGATAGTTTTTCATATTTGAAAAACTATTGAAGATTTCTCGTTTTCTAATGTGTTTTTTCTCATTTCCGGATCTTACTATCTCTAGTATAGCGTGTAATTTTACGATGGTGTGTTTGACACCTCCCGATCGGTTGGAAGTAATAAAAAATATGACCGAAGTGGTAGCTCAGTTGTTGTTTCACTCGAGAATTGGGTCGCCGTCATCAGTACTTTTCGCAGGTTATAAGTCGCACTGAAAACAAGTTTGAACGTAAATTAAATGTGCAAGACAATAAGCCAACAGAAAGACGCGAAGTGAGATTGCAACTGTAGCGCCAGTGTTGTCAATGAGCTTAATTTGTCGATTTCAGGATGATCGCAACAACTGAAACTTCAACGTCAACTTGAAGAATATTGCCTAAGGATCTGGGGTTGTATAAGTAATATGGGCTTAAGAATTAAAGCCAAATGATAACAGATTACGTCGAGAGTTTGCTGACTGGGTCCTTGAGCACTTGAAATACTATCCTGATTTTGCCCAAAAAATCATCATCCCAGACGAGGCACATTTCTGGTTGAATAGCTTTGTCGGTAAGCAAAATTGTCGTGAAGCCAACCCAGAAATGTCGCATGAAATCCCGTTGCATTCCGAATAACTCACTGTGTGCTGCGATTTATGCAATTGCGACGTCATGGGACCTTATTTCTTCCGAAATGAGAATGGAACAGCCGTAACCTTGAATGGTGGCCGCTAGAGAACCATGTTAGTTAAATTTCTATGGCCCTAACTTGAGAACATCAATATTGAAGAGATGTGGTTCTAACAAGAAGGCGTCACAGCTGATGCTACGCTCGCTTTCCTGAGAAAAAAGTTTAAAAATATAATAACCTAATGACGAGGGATTTGTGAATTGCCAGCCAAAATCATGTGATTTGACACTTCTAGATTATTTTCTTTGGAGTTATGTGAAATCACGAACATAACTGCATTGTTCAAACTTTAAAATAAATTAAGAATTAAGTTGATATGTCAAACCTTTGCGGTTTTATTCGAAACCAAATTACTACCATTCTTAATGAAAGACGTTTTATAATCAATAAGGAGTATGAAGTATAACATAAATAGGTACCACCTTTCTAGTTAATGGCATGTGATCATAGCTCCTCAGTGGAATTGAACCCACCCCGCTTTCAGTTTCAACTACAGTTCGAAAGTCCACACCATGACTGGTAGCAGCGAAGCACTATTCAACTGCTACTATCTCTAAAGGTAGTACCTGAGTTATTTGGGATGCAACTAACATACCGAAGGGGTTGATTTTCACCAGGCACAAGGAGCTTGCTTTTCACCAGCCACAAATTCAATAAATAAGAAAAACCTCAAGAACAGATTATTCAATCCATCTTGGTTCCAGCATTAGCAACCGATAGTACCGTAAAGACCCAAGAACCCTTGTGAAGTCTTTCAATCGAACCTAGGTCGAGCACCAACGGTCTTCAACCGTATCTTCTTCAAGACCCAAAAACCCAAGAAATGTCTCTCAAACAACCCTGATTCGAAACGTAATCTGTCGTAACCCCTGAAGCACTTCTCGAGCAATCCTGAGACGAGGATTACGCATGACAAGATGAATGAAATACCCTTCTAGTCTAGCATGCAGACTCTCAATCATTACCCCCTTGAATCCAAAATCGACTGGGTGACCAGAAGTATGAATTTTCCCGTGGGTAATCATGCTCCCAAAGATATCGTAGTAGATTACATAACGTACACGGCCTTTCGACAGAAGAAATTTGAAAGATTAACTGCAATCGGGTAGAGTAATGCCAGTTTTACAGGTGTAAGTCCTGTGCTGCAAAAAACACCCTTGGCTCCGTCTTAGGCATCACGACTTATATTCATATTGCATAGAAACACTAGAGTTTCATCAAACAGTAGCGCCAGCAATGCACGTGAATACGTGAAGTCTCATACAATTAAGCCGTTAAGCCAAAAATTAGCAATTATTTTCAAATAAAACAAAGCAAACGCTACATAATTCTGCTACAGGGTGTTTAAGATTCCAATACAGTGTGTTTATACCCATACAACAGAATGGTTCACATTTAGAACATTTATTTATATAATTTTTTTAGATCATACTCATCAGTTGTCCTTTTTATGTTTGATGAATCAAAACGTACTATGTATCAACTAAATATACAGTCGACTCTCGTTAATTCGAAACTCGAGGGACTCTTGAAATATTACGAATTATCGAGTGTTTGAAATATCAAATGGTTTGAAATTTGTGAGAGAAAATAAATAAAACTTCGAATTATTAAGTGTTGGTTAATTTTTATTTATTAATATAAAAATGACAAGAATTAAGAGGTACATTCGTGTACATACATGTATTCGTAATGTGAATTAATTAATCTTTCGAAAGAACTTTGTTATACTGGTTTGCTTTAAAGCACAATTCTGCTGCTCACACTGCTCAATAACTTTTTTTAAGAGAAAAAGTGCCTGAAATGCTTTTTCATCACTTTCGTTTTGTAGACAGAAGCTTTGTAAGGTATCAAATGAGGATCTTGCTTCCTTAACTGACACCTCTGCCAAAGGTTCCGATGTATCGTCCTCATCTTCATCGTTACTTTGCGTATCTGTCGCAGATAAAATTTCGCCATCGGTTAGTGAACTTGAGACAGCAACATTTTAATCCACTTGAACAAAATCAGAAAAACTCACACCGCTGATGTCAACTAATGGTTCTATTGCTGGTTCTTCATCATCTTTAAGTATGGGAAGATTTTCTTGATTTTCTTTTAAGAAACCGGATTTTTTGAAGCAGTTGAGAATCGTTAGGGGTGTTACAGCTCTCCATGCTTTGTCAATTAGTAAAATAGCTGTCAGAACCGTGATAATTGCAGTTAGCTGTTTGTCGAGAGATTCTAAAACGATCTTAACAGTTTCTTTGCGATAGAACGTCTTAAAATTATGGATAATCCCTTGGTCCAATGGTTGCAATTTGGAAGTTGTATTTGGCGGAAAGAAGTAGAGTTCCACGTTAGACAATGTAGGAGGACTGTTGTGGACAGTGCAGTTGTCTAAAAATAGTAAAATTTTCCGCTTTTGTCGTTTCATGTCCCCATTAACTGTTAAAAGCCAATTGTTAAAAGGTTCTGTCGTCATCCAAGCTTTTTTGTTAGCGCGATAATCAGTTGGAAACGATTTCACTTCTTTGAAACATCGCGGTTTCATTGCTTTTCCTATCACTAAGGGTTTAAGTTTTTCCGATCCATCCATATTTACTGCAAGTAAAACTGTCAACCTCTCTTTACTATGTTTTCCTCCGTGACATTTTTCATCTTTAAAAGTAAGCATCTTGTCCGGTAAACATTTAAAAAATAGGCCAGTTTCATCAGTATTAAAAATGTCTCGGGCATCATATTTTCAATCAAGGTCTTCAATTTACCGTGCCAATCTAAACAAACTGCATCATCAACACTTCCACTTTCCCCACAAACTTTTTTAAAAACAACTCCATTTCTCTTTTTGAAATTTGTAAGCCACCCTTCACTTGCCGCAAAGTTTTTGATGCTTAGAGTAGACGCGAACTCTTTTGCTTTTTCCTGCAACAAGTTCCCGCTAATAGACACTTTTTGTCCTCTACACTGTCTTAGCCAAATGACCAGGCTTTCTTCCAGACGAGGAAATTCACCTTTAGTAGTTCTTTTCCGTACTCCAGCAGTTTGAGCAGCATTAATTTTCTCCTTGTGCTTTATTATTGTTGAGAGAGTACTCAGAGGAATCTTAAATTCTTTTGCAACATCACTCTTCTTCTCACCTTCTTCTACTTTTTCGATTAACTTTTTCTTTTCAGCAATCGTCAAACATATATACTTTCTAGGGCTCATAACTAACACTAACTTTTAATCTGCATACCAACGAAAGAGTAACAGTAACTGAATAACTAAACAAACCAATTCGTAAGAAGTGTGTGCGTCAAATAGTCAAACTAATCATAACAAAAACAAAGGCTCGTGTATCTTGATACAAGTTTGAACTTGTCGCAAAATGTACTTACAATCTTTCCGCCTCTTCTCTCTGCAACTTTGAATTGTCGAGTGTTGGACGCTGATGAGTTCGAACTAACGCATCGTTTTGTTAAATAGCAATGATTTTTTCGTTCGAATTACCAAGTGTATGAAAATGTATTGACTTAGTTCGAAATATAAAGAGATTTAGTAGGGAACTCGTGATAACTTTGAATTATAGAGAGGTTCGAATTATCGCAGGTTTGAATTAACGAGAGTCGACTGTAATATTATTATACCAATAATTCTTTGTTACTGTCATCATGGCTATTTTTCAGGTTCTAAAGGACTCAGAAACAGGTTCGATGAGCAACGTCTGACCTTACGCATACACAGAGGTAGAGGCTCGACAGAACGTCGCCATCATTGCACAGGATCGCCACATAGTAACGGCAGTAGCAGCACATTGACCACCCTGGGAAGTGGCAGTCCCAGCCCCTCCAACAAGAGACACGAAAGGATCAAAATAAGCGTCAGCTATCCATCTAGCGAGAACCTTTCAACCCACAAACCAACTCCTCCCAATCATCTTCCGGTGTTGATGTCAACCTCGCCGAGCAGCTTCGCCGTGAGGTATTCAGTAAACGGCGACAAGATTGATGACAGCTCGCAGAGAAGCGATGGAAGGCTGAGGGTGCATAGAGGGGGTGAGTGGCTGACACGTGTGAATTTTCACAACCTTATATTCGGATTCGCCTACGTATATTTTTCAAATTCATCATTATGTTGCCTGCATTTGATGGAAATATACTCGCTTTCAAAAGTCTAAAATATGAGCTTATATGTATAATAGCGAGAAGTAGATTATCCCTTTGGGTAACCGCGTCCTCATATAAGGACATACTGTTTCATGGCTGATATTTACGAATCTCGAATTCTGATTCTCTTTGCAAACACTGTCCTCAAATGGGTACATATGTAGTTTGTGTATGTCACAGATAGCGACATATCATTATGTGTAGTTCAACCAAAACATGCATTCCTTTTGAATGTCACAGGAAATTATTATCTGCTCATATTGATGTCGGTTGCATTGATTACAGAATTTATCGATGCATGGACAGAGTATAAAAAAGCCATACAATTGGGTATTCCAAAAAAAACTTTTTCTATTTACTTCACTTGTATATGTAGCAGAAGTACTGACGACAATAAATAAACCATCGATTAGGAAGGGGTCAACCTAGTAATCAAAGTGCAGTGCCATTGCCAGGCCTTTGAAAAGAGCTGGGGTCGAAGTCCGTCCACCACCAGATATGCGCTTTGACAATGTGGGACATTTTCCTTCAGTAAGTGCAAAAGCATCATTCGACAGATACAACAAACCAAATTGCTAAGGAAACACAAATTTTTGTTGTTCAAACTATAATATACATTTGTGCCTAGATGGACAAAAAAAAAATTTTACGATTACTATTATTGTAAGAAAATATTTTATTGAATTTTCGTTTTAATATATATTTAGAATTTAGAATAAATTTTAATTTATTGTTGCCTTAATCAACAACCGTTTAATCACATTGTCCTCATATGGGGACATGTCATAACATCCCCTTGGAGGTGGTTGGGGTGCAAAATGTATGCATGAAAAATATTCATTGAAATCAAAGAGGAAGTTTCACGTATCAAATATTTTTTTAAAGATATAACAAAAATCGTGACGGGTTAAACAATTTTCATTATTAGAAACACCCACAGGCAAGAGCTGAACTCGAACCAACAACTTTTTTTACAAAATTTTAAATATCATACAGATTTATTCTGTTAACCTCCTACAAATTTTAATTTCAACAAACATTTTTATTAAAAAACTTTTATAATTAGATTAAATCAATGTCTTTAGAACACACTGTGTCAATCTATATATAGACATATAGAATTATATATCACACAGTACCAAAGGGGATGAAAGAAATTCAAAGAAATATAAATTGTCAACTAAAAACTATTAAATAAATATCGGGTGTTTTTTACAGTGATAGAACTTTAAATCGAAATAAAACAAATTTAAATTAAGATTGAAGCCAATTTTTTTTTATTTGAAAGATAATTTTATGACATTTATGTTTTAAAAATAATTTCCGGCATATATCCACCACGACTAGCTCTGAAGAACCGCATTCGACCAAACCATATTTGAACCACTTTTTTGAGTAATTCAGGCCTTAGTTCATCAATAACACGAGTTATGTTGGCTTCCAAAGCGTCTATTATTTCTGGATTATCAGCATAAACCAATGACTTGACATAACCCCAAAGAAAATAAATCAGTGGAGTTATGTCGCATGATCTTGGAGGCCAATTAATTGGACCATTTCTCGAAATAATGTTATCGCCAAATCTTTCTCTCAATAAATCAATTGTTAGGGTAGCAGTAGAGGTGTAGCACCATATTGTTGGAACCAAAACACTTCTGGGTCGATACCATTCAAATTTTGAAACAAATAATCATTGATAATCGATCTGTAACGAGCAACATTCACTGTAACATTAGCTCCAGCATCGTTTTTAAAGAAATATGGACCGATGATGCCCCCAGCGTGTAAAGCACACCATACAGTGCATTTTTTCAGGATGCAATGGAACCTGCAGAACTTCTTGAGGATTGTTTTCACTCGATATACGGCAATTTTGCTTGTTTACATAGCCGTTCAACTAGAAATGAGCTTCATCACTAAACACAATTTTACGATAAAAAAGTGGATCAACTTCAAGCTGTTCTAGGGCCCAATCAGTAAACAAACGACGCTTATTATGGTCAAGTGTAGACCAAGATCTTCACGCAAAATTTTCCATGTTGTGGATGCACATAGTCCAACTTGTTGTGAATGTAGAGGAATATACAAATCTGGATCATCATTAACACTATGACTGACAGCAGCGATATTTTCTTCTGTACGTACAGTTCTTTGTCTTGTTGTAGTTGCTGCATCGAGTAGAGAAAATTTTGTCCGAAATCTATCGATAGTTCAACAAATAAGCTGCTCTGATGGACGATTATGTAAACCATAAATTTCACGAAGTGCTCTATAACTTTGGCGAATAGAACACTGAGTTTGAAAATAAATTTCAACAATTTGTGAATGCTGTGAGTCTTTCCAAGAACTTCTCCAAAAACAACTTGCTCAAAATAAGTTCCTTTAAAAAAAATTTCTAAAAAATGCAGAACATCTTTAAAAACAACCGATTTCGAAAACAAATTTAGTCATTCAAAGTGTAAGATACCACCGACCTGAAGATGCTACTGTGATAGCGAAACAATTACTGTAAATTACAATAAAAATTTGATTTGTTCGAATTGATTTAACTTAGTTAAAAATTTTTCTCAAGTTTTTATCTACTTGATTATCAAAGTGAATAATTCTGATGTATTCCATATTTTTGTTTTGTTTTTTTTTTTCAATTTTTGCAAATAACATATTAATGTTTCAAAATTTTTCTTCATACTTATGTATTTGGGGATGCAAGAGCGTGAGTGTAGTTTATGATTGATGGTTACTTATTTAGTCGATATTTATTTTCAATAAGACTTATTACAACTTGTTTCACATTCACACTATTTTGTATAGAGTTATGTTAAATAAAATATTTATGTCAACAAGCCTCCTGATCAACTCGAAATTGCACGAGTTATTTAAAATTGAAGTGAATTTTTCGAATATTACAAAACAGCCGTGTTCAATATTTGGACGATGCATTGTTTCAATCATGAACGTTAGAACAATTTTAACCTAATAAAAGCTTTTTCCAACATATTTGCTAAAAGTTGCTGTTATATTTCAATAGTAAATCCGGTCGCTCTTATTGTGAAAGCCGATATATTAATTATTTTTGGAAACTATCAATCCAATTCAGTCTCTGCTTTAGAGTAGAGTCCTTGAATGAGTTTCTAATTAAGCCACTGAGTGTTTCGACGAGCTTTTTATTTACAATTCTCTGAGTTGTCTGACCTACTGAATATTCACTCATCAACTATACCTATAAAAAGTGTCGTCTAGTAATTGACTGACCACCACTCAATCTGTTCCCTTCACTCTATCCAGCGATTTTCAAACCAATCTTCTTGATAAGGGATGACAGATGCTCAATAATAGAGAGAAGCGTCATTTTTCTACGAAAAGGTCTGAAAAGATCAATTTCCTGAGGATCTAGATAGTGAGATAATGGAACAGGCATTAAATCATATCGAAAAAAACTAATTGACTTGTGCTACCTCGCAACAATAAAGTTTTAGAGTTTGAGCGTGATAACACAGACCAATGAAACTATTTTTGTAGCAGAAAATGAAAAACTGATTAAGGTCACTTGTGGTGTTTTTCAGCTAGTTACAATTAGTTCTGATAAAAGCAGGGGCGGTTCATGGAAGAATTGCTTCTCCTAAAATAATCCATCCAGTACAAATTCTAGCATCAAAAGTTTAGAAAATGGTTAATTTGAATCAATTTGTAACAACCTGAATAATTTTTGGATGAAGCCTCCATCATAAGCATTGATAAATCTGCATAAATCCGAATAAGTAGTGAATCAAATTGAATATGTAGCATAAGCATCAAGAAAGTGTTCAAACTTACTGGAAGCGGGAGGCAAGAAACAAGTGTTGCACTTGACAGTATACTTTAATGGTTAAATGCTTACTGTTTCAAGTAATACTGCAAAGAGAAAGATTACACCTCACATAGAATGAACATCAACATTCGACCACAGAACCTTAGAGTTCTTTGTAACAGAATGGTCTCCATTACATTATTTTTCTTAAAGACAACAGAAACGGTAATAACATGTTACTGTATCTTTGTCATACGAATAAAAAGGCACTGCTATATGATTATGAATGCATCTTCAGTTATTTCTCTATTCAGGTGAAAATTTTTCAGGGTTCAATGCAAAATCAATAAGGTTAAGTTTCAAATGTTTTATCGCTGAATAAGTAGTTCTTTGAATTGAATATTATTATTATTAAATATGTTCATTCCAGTGACGTTGCCAAATCTTTCTTTCAATAAATCAATTGTTACGGTAGCAGCATCAGGTGTAGCACCATCTTGTTGGAACCAAAACACTTCTGGGTCGATACCATTCAAATTTTGAAACAAATAATCATTGATCTTCGATCTGTAACGTGCACCATTCACTGTAATCATTTTTAAAGAAATATGGACCGATGATGCCTCCAGCGTGTAAAGCACACCATACAGTGCATGTTTTCAGAGTGCAATGGAACCTGCAGAACTTCTTGACGATTGTTTTCACTCCATATAATTCAATTTTGCTTGTTTACATAGCCGTTCAACCAGAAATGAGCTTCATCACTAAACACAATTTTAAAATAAAAAAGTGGATCAACTTCAAGCTGTTCTATGGCCTAATAAGCAAACAAACGGCGCTTATTATGGTCAAGTAGCTTTAGTTCTTGAACCAGTTTGATCTTTTATGGGTGTAGACCAAGATCTTTACGCAAAATTTTCCATGTGGTGGATGCACAGATTCAACTTGTTGTGAACGTCGACGAATAGACAAATCTGGATCATCATTAACACTATAACTTACAGCAGCGATATTTTCTTCTGTACGTACAGTTCTTGTTCTTGTTGCTGCATCGAGTAGAGAAAATGTTGTCCGAAATCTATCGATAGTTCGACGAATAAGCTGCTCTGATGGACGATTATGTAAACCATAAATTTCACGAAGTGCTCCATAAGTTTGGCGAATAGAACATTGATTTTGAAAATAAATTTGAACAATTTGTAAACGTTGTTGCGGCATGAGTTTTTCCATGATAATTTGTCAATGCTTACTGAACCGAAATGTCAAAACAACATGGCTCTTACTTTCTGTCAAATCACAGTTATCCCTATCGAAATTTCTATCACTCTAAAAAAACCACCCGATATATATTGAAGGTGATCAAAGAATTTCTGTATCTTTGTGTTGAGATGGGAGTGAGAGATGCCAGTATACGTTTCTTAAAAACTATATCAAATAGGCCAAATGTAAATTACGTGAGAAAAGTTGAAAAATCATTGCTGACAAAATGACTATTGGTCTGTGTAATCAATTTATCCGCTTTCAGAAATCTTCCGAAGTGCCAAATGGTCATGAATAGCTGTTGGATCAGATTATAGAATGGTTTTCTTCAATCGTATAAACATCATACATGTTGTGAATATGAATGAATAAATTATCACCAAAATCATTAATGAATTCTGTGATAGAAATCGAATATCAGACATCATGTTTCAATTCTCTTTTCGGTCAGATATAGTGTAGCGAATGTTTTAACTTATTGATGATTTCACAGAGTAATTCCATTATTACAGGCCTAAATCAATACTAAAGCCATTATTTCTATATTTGGACATTACAATTCCTTCAATTACTGCCAATAGGATAGATTCACTCTGTTTCTTTAGTATCTCCCTAATGGAAAATATGAAAGATTTGATTGTACACTTCGAGCATATGTTGTAGTTACCATATATCAATCAATCAAATTCAAAATATGCTACAAATAAGTTGTCATAAGGATGACGCCAAGTTCTGAATATTTATGAAAATTAGTAAGTATGAAAGTTACCTACATAACATCGATAACTAAAAACAGATTAAACATTTGATACTCTTGAAAATCCAATGCTCCATTCAACTAAAGGAAATGATGCCAGCTGTTGTCAGATTCGCACGCTTCACTATGGCTGCGCAACGTGCACATCCCTATGCAGTCTAATTAAAAAATCCGAGAACTTTTATTTATCAGAAGTCCTTCTTCCATCGAACTGGCCAGTTATGGAACACGCTTCCAGCTGATGTATTTCCTTCAGTGTATAATCTTCAACTGTTCAATAGGGCCAACAAGGTGACATAGGCATCATAGTTATAAACTATAAGAGAGTGAAAAAATTATAGCGTTCAAGGAGAGAAGTTATAGCAAAATATTATACTTCACAGGTAAACACTAAAAACAATAAAACAAAATCTGAAACTACCTTTAATCGTTTAAAAAAAAGGTAAAAAGCACTGACGTGAAGTTAGGAGTTTTCGCACGCTAGTTCACCTACTTATCGTCACAAAATATATACGCGCAGAAACAACATGCAGAAATTTCGAGTAAGTATCAAGCGTAAAAGCAACGGTAAAAAAAATATCGGAAACATGTCAATTTATTTATCATTAATTTCATCTGTTTTCACACTTGTGCTCATCTCCAATTATTACTAGTAAATCATTCGTAAGGCCATTTAGAGATATGCAAATGAATGATGATATTCCAAACTAATTTCTGCAAGACTAAACGTTTCTTTTCTTCCATAGGGTCTTCGAGAAGAGCTCTAACTCCAAATAGTGATATAGTAGGCATAGAAAGACCTCCTACTTCCCCTTCAGCTGTTAGTGAAGACGGAAGAACGAAACTGATCTCCAAAAAAATGGGCAAGCGCAACATAAAATTTCAAGTGAAGCGATTCAGGATGGAAACCAAGGCAGCAAAGACTCTTGGCATCATAGTAGGAGGCTTCATCTTGTGTTGGCTTCCATTTTTCACCATGTATCTCATTCGAGCGTTTTGTGAAGACTGCATCCATCCCTTAGTGTTTTCTGTGTTATTCTGGTTAGGTTATGTAAATAGTGCCATAAATCCACTAATATATGCGCTGTTCAGCAAAGATTTTCGATTTGCTTTCAAGCGAATAATTTGCAGATGCTTCTGTAAAGGAAACGTAAATAAGGGATCCAGAAGAGGTTCTGCAGGATCTCAACTTCAAGAAAGACACTTTCGGTCCGCCAGCTACAACAAACAGGGTAATTCTCTTGGTGAGGAGAGTGATCCTGGAGGTGACCCTTCTGACTCCAGGTGACAAATGAAGGGAATGTCAGCTATTGGAAAGCTGGCATTTGGTATAAATGACTTGATGTTCAAAGTGAAAATGAGTGACTGAAACTCTCTGTAAAAATCGCCTCGGCAAATATAATATAATCAATGTAATAATACTCAATTTTGTTAAACTTCAATGTTGCAATTATACTAATATGAGGACTAAAAAATTTGCTTCGTCATATAGATCATTTTCCATCGGTAATATTGGACCGATACAAATTGTTTTCGGATTAGGATATATCCAATTAATTTTGAACCGGTATAACAAACTCAATGAATAATTATACTAAAAATTCATGTAGAATTTGACTTTCAATTACTGACTACCGAAAACATATAAACATCCATATGCTTATCCGATTTCAATAACTTTTGGTGCACATTTTAGTGCTTCTTACTCAGTAACAGATAATAATTTAGGCTTTATTAGACAACTTACTAGAAAAACTGGTTCAATAATGTGTTGAACACCCACGATCTCTTATACACTCATTGATCATACGGAATCGATGGCTTCTTACAGTATCTTATTTAGAATACCCTAACTTCATGAAAAAACGGCTGCTAATGTCCTCCGACAAATCAGGTCCCAGATATGTTCCATCAGAGAGAGATCAGGTGATGTTGGCAGAGAACATAAACTGATGTGATTTCGATTCCTGAAAACTTTGACAACTCGTAGTCTGGTATTATCTGGTTGAAAAGTACCGTTTTGCATGGTGCGGAAGTATGATTCGACTTTTTCACGAATCTAGCGTCAGAATTGGATATGGAAGTTAGGAATTACATACGGTCGAATATTTCTAGTGCCCGACTCTCATGTTTTCTCTGATAAATACCAGTGTTGCTCTGCTGCCATATTCAATGGAATCAAATACCATAAAGTCCTTTTGTGTCCATTTCTTGTCTTCTCAACCTTGCCCGACCATCATGCATCCCCAGACAGAAGCGGAACTAGTCACTAAAGGTCACCAGGTTCCATCCCTGCTCCCATTGAATTATTCATAAACCAGATCAAACCTCTAGCTCGGTATCCTAGGCCTTCATGAAAAGTAGCGTTTCGGATGATGTGAAAGTACGGAATCACAAATGATTCGATTTTTTCCTGAATCTAGCGCCAGGCTAGATAAATATGTTGCTCTGCTGCCATATGCAAAAGAATCCAATACCATAAACGCCTACAGTGTAATGTCAATTTGTGGAAGTCTTTCATCACATCGTCTTCTCAACCTTGCCCGACCATCATGCATTCCCAGACAGAATACAGGACTTGTCACTAAAGATCACAAGATACCATTCCAGCCCCCACTGAATTATTCCTATACCAAAGCAGACCCCCCTCGTTATCTATCCTAGGCCTTTTTCTTCTCACGTTCTTACACACTGAAGTATACTACGTAAAAACCTTTACTGGTTCTTCATAAAACTTCTCTTGCAATTCAAATATGTCAGTTCATTCTCGTCAACTGAATACTCTCTCATATTTCAACTCAGATATTCAACACTTTAACCTAAAAAATTAATCACTCATTGTTTTTGATAAGGTACCTCGACTTGTAATAATTATTATTATCGGATAAACATATGTGGTTGTTTGTCTTTTTTAACATGGGATATATGTGTTGATAACGTGTAGAACACAAAATGGAACTCTAAAATAGAAAAAGGTTTAAGTTTAAAGAAAAGACACTTCTACTTGCCAGTTCATTGTCTCTTTAATTTTCATTCGTTTCTAGAAGTTTCGCTAACCAAACCAGTGGGCATTCAAATTGTTGTCTAGTTCATTGAGTTTGTCTAATACTGAATTGTTTCGGTCGTTACTATTTAGTAGTTGATCATAATTAAAACATTTTTTTATAAATTACTATCTTTTACTATCAAAAAATGGGAATGTTTCAGCATTTCCATTTTATTTATTCAAAGAATTAAATTAAATTAACTCTCCAAATGACACACGGCATAAATAGTTTAATCCACGAGTAATATTTCATCAAAACTGTACAGTTTATTCAAAAGGAAGCAAGTTTTTTGATCCACAATTACTATGCGGTGCTGCTTGTACAAATTTTTAACATATTTTGAATAAGAATACATACAAATACCAAAATAAATGTCATATAATTCAGAATAAATTTAATTATTGATGTAAATTCGGGCTCAAATATTTCTGGTCTGTATTTTTATGTAAATCGTCCAAAGAGTGTGTGATATATATATTAAATAAGATCTCTTTGTTGTTCAATATTGATATTAAGTGAGTTACGAAATCTATGGAAGAGTAAAACGTAATTATCGACTAAAAAAGAATAATCAATTCTTCCTTCAATCTTAAACATATCCAAAAACTAATAATAATCTATAATTCGTGAACACGCTATTCATTAAATTCATCTAAGTGTTTCAAAATTTCAAAGTATTTTTCAACATAAAATCATCATAATTTGTTAATTGCGGATCTAAATTTTCAATTCCTTCGAAAGTATTTTACATTTCTGCTATGACCCTGATTTTTATCTTTCTGGATCTGGGACCACTAAACTCGTATTTGCAGTGCAATAAAAAAAATTGTAAGTCAAAGTCGATTTGTCAAAATTAACATAGATACTCTATGAGAATCGCAGTAGAAAAAATTTCCACACTCTCTTATGCGGAAAATCTAATCCAGGAGATAATTTATCTAGAAACACGTGAATCTGCGAATAAAATTTATTTTTTATTTTTTTACCCCAAGCAGAATAATCATCAAAATTTTATTTTGAGTTTTATTTTCATCAGTAATTTCTTTTTATCACGTTATCTTTGGTGAAGTTATATTTCAGAGGATTACATATATCAATAATTATTAATTGAATTTCTTTATTGAAAGATGTTGATGAATTTAAAATAGAATATTCTGTAAGCTTTACAAGATGATATTCTATCAATGTTGTTTCTTAGAAATACTTTCATTTCTTGTAGGAATATATTGAAAGTTATATCAAGTAATATTCATTGAATTGAAAAAATTACTTTTATAAATAAAACACAATTTTAACTTCCGCTAAATTTAATTGTTTACACAAAAAATGTTTCTTAAGTATTTATAAACTCTGTAGAAAAGATATAGAGGGGAGAGGAAGCAATACAGGGGTGGATGAAAATAGTTTACCATTATCAGGTGAATTTCAAAATGTTAAAATTATTAAGCAGCCGGGATTTGTTTAAGGCTGTAGAATCGTTCAATTTGTTTTTTATTGTATCTGCTGGAACTCCTTGTTGATTGTAAACTATTTTCTTCCACCCCTCTATTTTTTACTTTTTAAGTACTTTAGTAATTAAGAAACATGTGTGCAATTTTATTCTCAGTTACTCACCTGATGAAGTCATTGTATAGTAATAATAATGTCTATTAGCAAATAATGCCAAACAATATAGAAAAATCAAAACAAATCGTTAATACACGATATTTCGAAATAATTGTTATGTAAACAACAGCGGAAGTTACATTTGTTTTTTATTCATGAATTTCAAGATGAATTTCCGTCAAGTAAAAACCGAAACAATCAACTATTCAAAAAAATTATAGATTGAAGATGCAAAAATTACGACAATCTTATAGAATGTTGATCAGTGAAAAAAATTATATACCTAATAGTTTATTTCGACTCGACTTGAAAAACATTTGGCCATATGAAAAATCATAAAACAAAATAGGTTTACTTGATAAAAGTTGTTTATAAGTTTAAAACACCGAATATTATTGAAACTCTTTAGAATGCGTTGTTATGAGGGAGCTTCTAATCTCTTAATTTCGGGAGGTAAGCGTGCTGTTCCAGCTTGCAAGCCTCTGAACTCTTTAGAATGGCAATGGAGTGCAAGCCTGCCAATGACGCCTGTGACCTCGGCGTCGAACGCTGTTGCTCTGCTCTACTTGAAGCCGGCGAGGACGGTGAACTAAGTATCAGAAAGCGATAGCGTCTTCTATGGAATATTCCGGAAAGCTGTAGCAGAGCAGAATTCTGGGGAAGAAACGAGCACGTCGCCACATTATTATATGATATTGTTAATATTGAACTAAGTATTATTGCATCTTAGTTTTTCACATGAGAGGCGAAATCAAAATTATTTTCAAATTTGTATTAAGTCATACGTTAAATATTCAACATGAACTCGGCGGAGACGGTCAATAAGGTAGTTTAAGACTAGTAGTGTCCTCTATATGATAGGGCCGGCAAGCTGCAGCAGAGCAAAGCAGAATTCTGAACGAGGAGCGAAGAAGGTAGTCGCTAAAGTTTCATAAAAGACATAGATTTCAATTTTGGCAACTTGCAAATAGCTAGAGAGCGAAAACTCACAAACTTTCATTTTTAAACAAAATATTCTCTCGGGATAGTGAATATAATGTCCAGACTTTAAAATTTGTAAATAAATTAATTGCCTTAAAATGGCCACTCTAATGATTATGGTGGAACTGATATCAACTGGATGATTCCTATTACAAAAATATAATACATTGTTATTATATTTTGATGAAGGGTGTATAAAAGGTCATTTGAATGAAAAATTGCTTATATCAATGTTACAAAATATCACAAAACTACCCATAAAATTTTAAAATAAAATGGATCCTGATATCATTTCCTTCGGAGTTCGATTTTATGAAATATTCATTCACACCTTGAGGTGATTCTATTAACAAGCCAGATTGTAATAAAAATTGTTCAGAAATTTAATGTAATTGGATGTAAAATTTTCACAATTTTGGGAAAATGACAAAAATCTGTTTCTGATGAATAATTTCTTCACTATTTTAAAATACTTGTGAAGTAGATAAACATCAGCCCCGGATTGAAAATTCATGTTAACATTGAGAGATGAACACTCCCTTATAACTTTTGTCTCAACTTTTTTATGGAAATGGTTTAATTTAATAAATTCTACATTATCTTGAAAAAAAACTTTGAAAACACGAATAATTCAATCCCTACTTTGAACAGAATTAATTCTGGAAACTCATAGATATTGATAATTGTGTTTTATTCACTAGATTTCTCCTCACAATTTAACTTAATGTATTCACCTACATTAAAACGGGAAAAGAAATACGTTTCCTCTCGCTGTGTTATTGTACTTAAGTACTAAGCGACGACAATGGCAAAATAGATTAAGTAAACATGTGATCAAAAATCGACGTTACTCTGCTAATAATACTGGAAGCGGAAAAAAATAAATATTATAGCATATTTACAATATATTTAAGCCAAAATTTGCTCTGTAATAAAGATATTTTAATCTCTGTGTAGTTTTGTTGTCTTAAAACGATGTCTTCTATGAATATTATGGAAATGATTATTCAAGTGGTAAGCTCTCGTGAACTTGCTGAATAAAAGGTGTTTCTATCATTTAAACAATGGTGTTACTATATGTTGGACAGATGTTAAGTGTGAACCTAACTTAAACGTATATTATTTCCTGAGATTAGTTTTTTGTTTAGTGATTTACAAACTGAATCATTGAAAAACATATTTAAGCAATTTGCTTACATTTAACACCGGCTATTACAAAAATGGGGATCAAAAAAATTCATTTTGCGCTCTTCGTTATTTTTTCGGCCCGCATAACCGATTAAGTGAAAGTTCAATTGGAAAAATTGTGAAGTTATTTTAAGAAATCATTGATATTGAGCATCCGAAAACATTGCTACCGTGACGGAGTAAGTGGTCAAGAGCTGAAACACCTCTATTCGACGTAGAGTACAGGAATTGCACTTGTCCACTGCCAATTTGCATCCGATATCGACAAAAGATCTGCCGTTGCACGCGTACAAAATTCGACTAATGCAAAAACTTAAGGCAACGGACCTTTTAAAGCGCCGTACATTTACCGAACAATGACAAATGAATAAGGATTTTCCACCAAAATCCTCTTCAGCAACGGAGCACTTTTCTATCTCAATAATTACGTCAAAAAGCAGTGAAGTCGGTTCGCCGCCGAGATCTTGCTATTTAACACTGTTAAACTTCTTTCTTTGGGACCATCTGAAGAAGTCTATGTTAACAAGCCATCCACCATTCAGCAACTCAGAGAAGGGATTTCACGGCGCCTTGATCAGATAAGGGAGGAAATATATCCAGATGTCATGAAAATATAAAAACTTAAATAGGAATAGATATACTTAAGCATTTCGATTTATGCATAAATAAAAGGATTTTTAACAATACCCTTATGTTGGATAATTGTAAAATTATCATGTTATAGTTAAAATTCCCAATCTCACTAATTGTGTGTAGCAATTTAAACATTCCAACTTTTCATCTCAGTTACTATATAAACGAAACGCGTCAGTGAGCAACATTTATGTGTGAATTATTTAACGAAAGAATTGTTGTCAATAAGTAACACGTAAGTTCTAATAATATAGTAAATTAAATGATAAATAATAAAATACATGTTGTATAATTGAAAGTTGGAATTTGATAATAGAAATTAGATTTCATGAAACATTTAACAATATTTCAACCTGAAGGACCAGTCATCTATACGAGGCATGTGTTGTAACGAAGAATATTTCAAAGAATAAAAAATTACACTTAATTTTCGCTTTTTATTCAACAACAACAAATTAAAATCACAATAACTAAGTAAATAAATCTAAAACAATCAATATCGGTGTTAGATAATTAATCAAATCATATATCACTGAAACCAAGCATCTCTGAAAGTAATATTTTTTTAGTGTGCAAGGGGAAAATATGTCTGAAGTATTCCCTTATATATTTTCTTGTCTTTATCTATGAACAAGCAGAATATCACTCTATCTATATTCTCATTTTCATCTTCCAAAAATTTACGTACTTGATAGGCCGCAGCATGAGCTGCGGACAGATTAGGAAAACCATTTAGTCCTGTGGAAATACATGGAAAAGCAATTGTTCTCAAATTTTTAGATATGAGTAATTCCAAGCTTTCCCTGTAACACTTCTTCAATTTTTCAGGAAACTCCCCTTGTGGACCAACCGTATGAATAACATCTAAAAAACGATTATATTAATAAACATTTTCCACAAGAAAGTATATTAATACCATTTTTCAAAGCATGTTCTTCAAATTCACATTATTTAACTTATTCTTTAAGTTAGATTTCATGTGCAGCACACATAGATACTTACAAAAATGGGTGTTAATTCAATGTTAAGTGGTTGATTTTAATATTCACTCCACACAATTCAGCACAAAGAATTATTTGGTATAAATCAACGGCTAGGTCTTTTAAAAAATTCTTCACAGTAAACATCTTCAAAACTAAAGAAATGATGATACTATTTGTGGTTTAAATGCTCCCTATGAATACAAACCTCTCGTCAGATATTACTTACATCGAGAAGGTAATTTATATCCTCCTGATATTTTAGCTTCACCAGTCTTACATGGTGCCAAAGTACCACATTCTGATTCAAGAGATGGTCCTGCCACTCTGTGTATAGCTTCACTAACACCTTCATTTGGTACAAGAGAAGAATTTGCTGCATTAACAATAGCATCAATCTGAAATTTGTCTATACTGAAATATTATAATGTTGAAGTTGACTACAACTAGTGGCTGAGGAATTTAATCAAAAAATACAAATGTTGATGAATTTTCAAATTTAATCGACCAACTGCCAGAGTTATTGAATTGATGTCTTCTAATATAATATCAACGGATCATATTGAATAAATATTATCAAGAATGTACATTTAAAATTTAAATTGTCAACAGACTGTAAGTAAAGAAGGAATTCAAAGTGACCTAGTGACATTTAACTGAACTCATGAAGAATGATATGAATTCGAACTTATATCTAGGAAATTACCGCTAGCAAAGTAATATCCCCTTCGAATATCGAAATTTTTTCTGCTAGTATTTCATTTTTGCTTATATCTAAAGCACAATTTTCCTTCATGAAAATCGGATCCGGTAAAATTTCCGTCTCGCACAAACGTTTCCATGTCGGTATTTTTTCTATTCTAATACATTTCTTATTTTGCTTCGCCTCGGCTTCTAATTTCAGATATTTATCTTTCTCTTCTTCCCAGTTACTCATAGTACTCCTAAAATTCACTGTAGTTTTCCGTGGAACTTTTTGCGACTATTTAAATTCTTGAGAAGTTTGAAAACTTCAAGAGATAAAATAGTACGCATTTCTATGGTTGAAAGTTTCTCTTTGAATATTCATATTATTTGTGTTATGCAATTTATTATTTAATGAAGAATTCAAAGCAGCTTCATTAAATTCGTAAAAACAAATAAGAAATCTTCTTTTATAAAATCTGGTTCTGGAATCATGACAGTTTGGAAAATGGTGCTGAACTAAAATCAAATAAAATTGTTGTTTTCTGTGGTAGAAAGTTAATTCCATTTTGACTTTACATTTCCAATCAAGTCTGGAATTTCGCCGAATAATAATTCTTATAATTTCAGTTTGGCTATGCTCATTAAATTACTGGTTTATTCAAACCTATAATGAAAGATATATAGATGTGTAAGCAATCGTAGTTAAAAATCAGCTTGAAGTTTTTCTGCCGAGTTTTGCCAAAAAAATATAGGTTGTATGTACCGAATTACAGATTTTCCTGGCGAGTGTCACCAGTTTTTTAATCATACTTATTTAATATCAACCATTGTAAACGAGGATGTCTTTCAACAGTTGACTTATTAAATTAGACTATGCTTTCAATCAACTTCATATTCCATTTTTAAATAAAAACGTGTTATCATTTAAATACAAATATATTTGATTAAAATTTGAAATTCAAATGAGCCTTCAGGAAAGTTATAACAAAATTGCATTTTAACAACAGTTACAACAAGTTATGCCAGTATCATTTACATATGTAGCATAATTTTCATATCAGATGATTATCTTTTATACATTATTGTAGGTTTAGAGATGAAGGTTTGTCTATTGAGGAGAAAAATGAAATGAGAACTGTTTACAAGTATTTCATATATAAATTCAGTTATACTGAATGAAAAGCAAATAAAAGAATTGAATAATTAAGGATATCATGTAACTATAACAAGATTATTGAGATACAGGAAAATAACTTTGAAGTATTCCCCTATATATTTGCCTATCTTGTTCTAAAAACAAACAAAAGATTACTCTATCTACATTATCATGTTCTTCTTCCAAAAATCTACGCGCTTGGTAAGCAGCTGTATGAGCTGCTGAAAGATTTGGATATCCATAAATCCCTGTAGAAATACAAGGAAAAGCAACAGATCTCAAATTTTTAGATAAAAGTAACTGTAGACTATTGCTGTAACATTTCTCCAGTAGTTTTGCATGTTTCTGTTCAAGTTCTCCCGGTCTTTCTAACTGAGGACCGACTGTGTGGATCACATCTGAAAGAAATCATTATTTTCTAAAATTCAAACTTCACTGCTGATAACAAAAGTTGAATACTTTTGAATAGCTTTCAAAATTAGCTTTAAAAGTTTTGCACAATTATCGAGCCTATCTTATCACTTAATGAAAAATAAAATATGGAACATGGTGTAAACTGTCAGCATTTTGATTAAATATTTCCCTACAAATTCTAATAGATCTTTACATTTGGCTGGTAACATGTAGCCTCCTGTTATTTTAGCATCTCCAGTTGCACAGGGAGCTAAGGTACGCCCCTCCAATTTTAAAGAATGGCCAGCTGCCTTATGAATTGCTCCATCGACACCTCCACCTCCTTGAAGTCTAGAATTAGCTGCATTGACAATAGCATCAATCTAAAATCATTTTGAGATTAAGTTATAGAAGGTGGTTGGGTTTATATAATAACTGTCAGTAGAACTGGGAAATCTATGAGGGTACTAGCAACTTGGAATTAATCATAATACAAGAATAGTATCATGTAAGACAAGGCAACAACACTCTTTGAAAAATAAAAAAAAAAGGATTATGAATTCATGATAAAAAATTTCCACGAAAATGTACTGAATATTTTGAATTGAACAATACCGCTAATTTCGTGATGTCACCCTCAAATATAGAAATTTTTTGTGCCAATATATCATTCTTGCTATTATCAATCGGATAATTTTCCTCTCTCATTATCGGATCGGGCAAATTTTCCAATTCTGTTAAACGCTTCCATGTCGGAATTTTTTCAAGTGTAATACAATTCTTTTGCTTCTCTTCTGCTTTCAGATTGAGAAATTTAGCTTTTTCTTTTTCCCAATCACCCATTTTTCTACTGATATTTAGGAGGATTGTTTGATGACTAAAATTTCCAAGGCTACCGGATGAATTAATCACTAATTTAAAAAAAATTTCAGCTACATTAAAGTTATGCATTTCTGTGCTCTGTAATGAAACATTTCAACTGCCCAACATAGAATCTGGGTACATGCTTTGGCCTGCAACCCTTTCTATGGTATGATAGAGAGACGAAATCAACAACAACGGAAGTAGTTGTTTTATTATGACTTATGCTTAGACAATTGTAGTTCAAATAAATTTTTCTCAATGTTTATTAATCCTTTTATATTTTGATGAAAATAAAAAGTTTCCATAACAAAAATTGACTTAGGCTATTTAAGTTACTGTATTTTAGGTGTAAAATATTTTTTCTTTCGCCCACCATGTTTACACCCTAATAATTTGGAAGTTCTTATTGCTATTTATTTATTTTCAGTATTTTAGGAATATTTGAATAGAATTAAGTATTAAGAAAAATGGCTCATTCTGGGGTAGTTCCTAGTGGTAAGCGAAAGGAAATATATAAGTACATTGCTCCATGGCCACTTTATAGTATGAATTGGTCTGTTCGACCTGATAAAAGGTTTCGGCTTGCTCTTGGCAGTTTTGTTGAAGAATACAATAATAAGGTACAAATTGTGTCTCTGGATGAAGATAGTGGTGATTTCACGGCCAAAAGTACTTTTGATCATCCGTATCCTACTACTAAGATAATGTGGATCCCAGATAGTAAAGGGGTTTTTCCAGATTTATTAGCGACAAGGTATTATTATAATTTTTTTATTGAAGAATCAACTCTGTTTCTTTATTAAGATTACGTTTTGAAAAGCATGTATCTTTTTAGTGGCGACTATTTAAGAGTTTGGCGAGCTGGAGAACCTGATACAAGATTGGAATGTGTTTTAAATAATAATAAGAATTCAGATTTCTGTGCACCTCTAACATCCTTTGATTGGAATGAAGTAGATCCTAATTTAGTTGGAACTTCTTCAATTGATACAACGTGCACAATTTGGGGTCTAGAGACTGGTCAGATTTTGGGACGAGTGAATTTAGTATCAGGGCATGTTAAGACACAACTAATTGCTCATGATAAAGAAGTTTATGACATTGGTAAGTTCGATGTAAAATTTATTTTCCTTTTGGATCAATTAATAATTTTAATTTGGGGCGTAATAGGCTAAGTTACATGTATTTTTCAGCATTTTCAAGAGCTGGTGGTGGTAGAGATATGTTTGCTTCCGTTGGAGCGGATGGATCAGTACGCATGTTTGATTTGCGTCATCTAGAACATTCTACAATAATATATGAAGACGCGGCTCATACCCCACTGCTTCGATTGGCTTGGAACAAGCAAGATCCAAACTATCTTGCCACCATAGCAATGGATGCTTGTGAAGTAGTTATTCTTGATGTACGAGTACCATGTACACCTGTAGCAAAACTGAATAATCACAGAGCATGCGTCAATGGAATAGCTTGGGCCCCCCATTCTAGCTGTCATATTTGTACTGCAGGGGACGATCATCAAGCTTTGATTTGGGACATTCAGCAAATGCCAAGAGCCATAGAAGATCCTATTTTGGCCTATACTGCAGCTGAAGGTGAAGTTAATCAGATACAATGGGGGGCTACACAGCCAGATTGGATAGCAATTTGCTACAATAAATCCTTAGAGATTCTCAGGGTTTAGGTTGCTCTCAATGTATATGGGTGTTGTTGTTTTCTTGCATGTTAATCTTTGATACTCAATTCTAACCGAAATATTTTATCAGAGTCTTTGACAGGCTTTAATAATCGGTTTGAGCTCTAAATCTGATCAAGTCGTCAAGTATTTGAAGACTAATAACTTAAGTACATTCATTGTCAACCCATTAAGACTTTGGAAGTCGGTGTTCTTCCTTCTGGATCAGAAAATATTTCATCTTGTTTACTGAAACACATTGATCTGCCTTGAAAATGTGGATCTTTAAATTCACTGGAAGATTAATTATTTTAAAATTGCGAAACAAACATCTTATAATCATCCGTAGATATCATTCATTTTTATAATATGGAATGGGATACTTAAATGAGTTATATGAACATTTATTTTATTGTGTTGACTGAAATGATGTATTTGATTCAAAAGTTATAGTGCTTTTTAATAACTGACCAGTATAATAGATTTCATATTTGAAATATTACTGAAACTCTGTATGTTACACAGAAAGAAAAAATCTATTATAACTTTTTTTTACAATTTCTGTTGAAAAAATATTAATGTAAAAATATCACTTTTGTCAAGTATGTGACACAGATTTATAAGATTTTAACAACTTAAATATAATCGTAGACTTGTTTAGTTAGTCTAAAAAATTATTATTTAAATGGTTTAAATTTTCATATAAACACTATCTTTAATATGTATTTTTGTTTTTTTGATAGTTCTCTACATCATAGAATTTTTAATATTCATAACTTAAAGGGCAGAATCAGTGATGATCAAAGTGTGACCCTACTATATTTTAAGATTTGTAGAAATGAGTATTTACTGTGCAAGTAAAATACAGTTTTATTTATTAAGGGGGATTTAAAATTACTTAGATCATTTCAAAATAAGAAAATTTTATATTATACAAGTTCAGTGTAAATGATGACATTCAATGTAAAAAACAGGAAACAGTTTTAAGTTCTTGATCAAATTAGAACATTAATTTTCAATTGTAATGAGAAATATTCAAATCCAATCATAGTCGTAAACATAAAAAATTTATTATATGAAATATATCGAAAAGGAAATTGAATACATATTTGAATGTAAATAGCATGATAGGAATATAATTCTTAGACTTAGAAATATTCAGTATTTCATGCAATTTTCATATTTTGTTCTTCTGAGGAGACTACTCACCTTACATACATAAAAACGAAAATTTATTTACTACCATAAAATGATCTTTGTGAAACTGGTTTTAGAAATACGTTAAATGAAGATAGTGTAGTTTTTTTGTGAGTGTGTGTGAATTCTGTGAGCATGTGATATATTTATTTTTAATATAATTTATTTCAGCGCAATACATTTTTATAGAACTTTATCAGAATAAATTTTATGAAAGGAACCCATTTATATCATTAGCAAATTGTAGTTGGAATATCACACTCTAGATAGACAATTTTTTTGTTTGAGTTGGTCTTTACTTGTTGGAAACTCTTTAAAGTTCTGTTATTTAATATATCTTTTGACATCTTCCTTAATGAAATTATAAATCTAAAAGGAGCACTGCCCTCTTAATTGGATTCATTTATTACAACGACCTAGCAAAAACGATTTTTTATTCGGGCCTCCTGTCACTTATCGAAAGAAAATTTACTCCCTTTTAAACCTTTGTCAGTTGAGGAAAGAGTTGAGTGTTGGACAGACCCAAATCAGGTGAATAACAGAGGGTGTTCAAATAATTCGAACACTTAACAAGGAATTGTTTACATAACAACAGACGATTTATGTGTAGGAGAATGTCACGCAAAAATAAAACAACTTTGAATAGTTATTTCTCTTAGAGTGGTCAGTAATGTAGAATAGTGCTTCTCTGATGTTTTTTTGTCGTTATCCGAAAGTTTGTCTTCCAAAGTGGGTGGAGAGCGGAAATATTAATTTGCAGGAGGAGCCATATAAACGGTGTAATTGGCTGGAAGGAATAACGATCAGTCATTTCAAATTGTTTTCGACAAAGAAATAATAATAAAGAATCCCAATATCAATAATAATAATGAAAAAATCATAGTAACAGATTTGAATCTGCCATCATGAGGAAATAAAATCCATGAAATGAGACACTTATTAGAGACATATATATTGATATAGCCTGTTTCATGGAACATTGGCTGACATATGATATATTTTCGAAAATCAATTTGGGACACTAAGTTGTAGCCAGCTCATATTGCTGGCAGTTTTTACTTGAGGGATACACAGCTGTCATCCTCAGGAATAACAAATAAAGAATTATTATTAGAAGTTAAGAACAAGCCAGTAGAGAAACTGATAGAAATATCTAATGTCAGAATGATGATTATGAAGTTGACAATATTTCAGTTTACAGACCACCATCTGGTAAATACCATAATTTATTACCAGTTTGACCGAAGTACATTCATTCACATGCAGCTGTCCATCTTTGCCCATAACGCAGTGACTTGCGGGTCAATTATATTTTCATCTACCGCCTGACAGATCGGACATGACATATCAATGAGTCACTTGATGCTGTTGCTGCAACCTGTTCATGATCGTATTGGTCTCAGCCTTCAGATCGTGAGTCTCGAAGCCTTGCATCTGGTTCACTACCTGAATCGAAGGCTCCTTGATGAAATACTCGTCTTTGTCGGAAAGGACATGTTCGTCGATGGCTGAAAGGTCCAAGTTATCGGATACTGGCTGTAGAGCCCCGGTTGAAAACAATCTTCATATCTATAGCAGTGACCCAGTTTTGAAGGACTGAAGATGTATCGAAATCTGTATTGGATATTTTCGGGGACAGACACAGAAACTGGGCAGTAAGCATATCTTCATAAATCCGCTTACCTTCAAATCCAGTTACTTGATAATGGCTTAATATTAACTTCAATTTTTTGATTTCCACATTTTCACATAAATTTTTGACATAAAACTTTAAACTGCAAATTTAAATATTGTTGTTATCATATCACAATATTTTCTTTGCTCATGAAACCAGATATCAATACATCTTCGTAGCTGCTGATTTTGGAAGTGACTAATTAATTTCAATTAATAATAGGAAAGCTCGATGCTTCAATTTCAGTGTCAGTTTGTTCAGCATAGTACAAACATTTTTTTCTGTTCTAAAAATGTTCGAATTTTGTGCAAAGAAAAAAAAATTACCAAGGAATTTCATTGAACTATTTTATTTGAAATGAATCCGCAGAAATGATAATTTTGTTCTTGGAAATGGAGAACGTTTCCACGGATTGAAAAAGACAAAGAAATGGAGGAATTACTTGATGAAAGCTCACATCAGATGCTACATGAACTTTAAAAAACTCATTATCATCAAAATGTTTGAAAGCATTAGAAAGCATCAAGAAGGCATACTTGTTGAAGCCAAGAGAGTGATGGTCTTTTCTCATATGTGCTGCTTCACCAACACAAAAGGAAAGGTTCTTATCATACGTCCACTGTAAGATCAAATCGCTTTGGAAAGAAGACAATGCTCTTGGGATCAGAAGGCTTTAATCTATTAAGAACTGCTAAAATTTGGTGAAACCACTAACACTGATCGCTATCAATAGCAAATGATCGATTTACATCCAGCATTGGAATATGAAAAAGGCAACACAAAGTAATTTTGCCCCATCACACTCAGCAAAACGTGTGAGAGAAACGATTGAGGCATTCAGTTGGAAAATACTAGCGCATGCAGCTTATTCTACAGAATTGGTTCCATCTGATTATTATCTATTCGCAACACAAAGCTCGATAACTGGTTCACTTCAAAATAAGAAGTATTCTTTTGGTGTGGCATTCATAAACTGCCGGAGTGGTGGGGAAAAGATATAAATAGCAATAACGGTTATTTTGAATGAAATATTCATTTTCAAACAGACATGTAATTTTTACAAAAAATTTCATTCCATACTTCTACACCAGGAATATTTCAGAATTGTGCGCATATAGTTATTAATTACTGATTTCCCTTAACTTCTTGTCTGTTTGCCAGTTGAGAACAATTCATTCATAAATTCATTTCATTCAGCATAATAAAACCAGTCATATATGGAAAAATATTTAATTAAAACTAATTTAGTAATTAAATGATATTACAATCAACAATAAATAGACTTCAATTCACAAGTAACTTTGGAATGTAGAAAGAGTGAACTATATACATCAATAAGAATTCAACTCTCATTTTAGGTTCGACGAGTATTTTTTCTTGTACTGTCTAATTTTTTCATCAAAATATTTGTCTATCGATTGCACCTGAAATCAAATTAGAATGAATAATATAGTATTACAAATATGCACGAACAAACATACCTGTAAATCACAGTCTTTTAAAGAATTTAGAACTTTATGTCTTGACTGTGCATTAATTTTTTCTAAATTCAAGCAAGCTTGAACAAAACTTTTTGCCCATGTTTTCCATGCATCTATTTCTTTCTGAAAACAGAATATACATCATTTGTTGAAATAATTGCTACTAGATATATAATGCAATGAAAGGTTCAGAATACAGAAGATCTAATGTATTAATGACGTTGGTAAAAACTGCCAACCTTATTAAGTTAAGAATTGTTTGATAGTGAATATTCTAATTGAATGTGTTTATATAGAAGAAATCGGTAATTGTATATGTACAATACTTTCACTTGAAACTATTGGATATCACAGGGCTAGTTTTTACATCGGCACTCTGCTTTTTAGTTTACTTCAACTATTAGATTTGAAATGGAATGATTTCAAATCTGGAAAAGCTCTTGATAGACAAATTGAATTCAGATTGTAAAACAGGAATGGACACTGCACCAGTTCGTATTCAGAATAGAACATTCCTTCATACGAAAAACTATCAGCGTTAAAAAACAAAGAGTATCGTCCATAGGTATTCTTAGACGTTGTATGAGTATTCAATAAGGTGTGGCAGGTTTAGTGTTCAAAATAAAAAAGGTTCTTGACATTACCTTCTTTCAATTTCTGAAGTCATATCTGGGTGACAGAAAGTTTAGGACCAGGATGAACAATAAAGTACCTGAAAAGTGCACAACAACATCTGGAGTACCTCAAGGCAGTGTACTGGGCCCATTTATATATCTGCTCTATACAGCAGATCTAACTACAAACAAGCACAACACCATGGGAAGATTTGTTGACGAAAAAGCAATTAAGCCATATATAAAGGTCCAGCGTTAGCATCTAATGACTTACAATAACATCTAAATGAAATTGAAAAATAGCTGCGGAAGTGGAAAACCAAAATTAATAAAACTAAGTCTATGAAAATAGACTTCACGCTGAGAAATGATCAGTGCCCACCTATGTCCATTAATAATACAAGGATAACAGAATGCACATCTTCCAAATACTTGGGAATGCATATGGACAGAAGTCTCACATGCAAAGAGCATGTTTGCAAAAAATTAGAACAAATTGATTTGAGATCTATACTGGATAATAGGAAGAAAGTAAAATTCATCACTGGAAGGCAAATTTTTAATATACAAAACTGTCATCAGGCCAATATGAATATATGGAATAGAATTGTGGGAATGCACAAGCAAACATGGCTATCATATTGAGAAGCCAGTCGAAGATACTATGAATGATAGTGAATGCTTCATGGTATGTTATTAATCAGACCTTGCAGAAAGAACTAAAGATGGTACATGTGAAGGACATCATCAAAGAAAAGAATATGAAGCACCATGAAAAATTACATAACTACAAGAATAATTCTCTCCAATCACTACTTGATCCATAGGATTGCAGAAGACTCAGAAAGAACTGGCCAGTAGATCTTATGAAAGATTGAAGAGGACTAGAGAAGCTTCATCTGAGAGCATGCAGCTTTAAATCATCACATTAGCCCACAGAATATGTGTGTGGATAGCTCAGCGGGAGAGCATTGGATTCGTGAGGTGGTCCGGGTTCGAATCCTGTTCAGCTAGAAAAGAAATTTTCTATTTGGACGGGTGTCTGCTACCATTTCACTGTTGGGTCAAAAATTAACAGCTGTGACCTAAATTGGCGCAAGATTGCAGTAACAAAGCCTACACAGAACACAACTGAACTCCTAACTTGCACAAGCTGAAAAAGCTTCTGAGGGATCCTCGCAGAAGATCTAGGAGTATCAGGATAATAATAATAATAAATGTATTCTAATTGCTAAAAACTATTAAATTAAAAAAACTTAACAATTGTAAACTCTATAAATTGTACCTGCTGAAATTATTTAAATACATGTAACTACCTGGACTTGATAATGACCTAACAACCGAAACCGATGGTTCTTATTGAAAAATAAAGTTCGGTGAAAGCTGGATTTCTTTCTCATTTAAACAATTTTGTCAATAACAAACTTCTTTATTAAGTCATGTATTTTTAGCACTTCCCTGTTTCCATAATGTTTAAAACTTGATAGACATTTTATTACCTCTGTTGCTTTTTGCATTTCCTGCATCATAAAGTTACATTCCTTCTTTGATATTTCCAAAAATTTCTTCAATTCAACATAGTCCATTTCAATCTGACCCAAACGTACTTTTAGTTCAGTATTTTCTTTCTGTACAGGAGTCATTATTTGAGCGTATTTATTCAAGAGCTCTGATAACTGAACTCGGTGAATTTTTTCTTGTTCCTTGAATCTATTCAGTTTTTGCTGATTTGCATCGAAAATATTTTTATAGGTATTCTCGATCTTTGCTACCTTACGTTCATATTCCTTGCGCAACTGATCCTGGATTAAAACTTCTGCTTTGAGTACTTTCATTTTGAAAAGAGATTCGTCTTCTAAGGAATCTGGAAAAAATTAAAGTAAAATAGTGCCATATAATGGATGAAAATAAATATCATACGTTTATCTCCATCTTCCCCACTTCTCTTATCCACATTATTTTCCAATAATTCTTTTAGTGCACTTTGCAATTTCTCCACTTCTTTTTGAGATAATTGTAGATTTTCTTTTGTAATCTTCATCTCATCTTCTAATCGCCTAACTTGACCTTCGTATTTTTCTAATAAGTCACATTTTTCAGACAATGCATCCTGATATTTCATCAGTTCAGATTTTGCTTCTTCCAAGTGTTGAGAAGCATCTTCAAGAGTTTGTATGGTAACATTTTTATCCTCGTTCTTCAATGTTTCCAATTCATTCCTCAAATCCATCAATTCCTTATTTTTTACGTTTAATTCATCCGCTAGAGTGTTAAGTTCTTTCATTTTCATGTCCAAATCATTTTTGGTTTGTTTGAACTCAATTTCTATTCCTTTTTTTTCCCCTTCCAGCAAAGTTTTTGAAGTATTCAGTTCTTCTAGTAACTCTGTGAGTTTTTCAACTTCTTTTTCCGATTGTCTCAAATTGATGTTTGATTCCTCAGCTTCCTTTTTCCATGAAGATTCGGATTCTTTCAGTTTTTTCATCAACATGCCATTTAGATTTATCTGGTTTATCCAACTTGCAATTTTTACTTCAATGAATTTTTTTTCTGGAGATTGTGTGTTGTAAATAATCCAGAATTTTTCTAGGTCTGAGCGAAGAGTTGATAAGTCTTTTGTTGCCATTTCAATATTATTACTAAGAGCGAGTTCTTTGAGTTGTCCAGTGAGCTGATTATACTCTTTATATAGTAACTCGTAGTTCGTTCTAAAATGTTCCAAATCGCTTAAAGTTTGTAGAAGCTTTTGTTTCTCATTTTTTAACAGACTGTTCTCCTCTGCTAATATTTTTTCTTTTCCGGTTATAATTTGATCATCAACTTTCTTCTCATTTTCATCAAGCTTTAATTTTGGATCATCTTCATCAATTTTTCCAACTTTTGATCTTAACTGTTCTACTTCTGCTTCGGATGCAGCCAATTTTTGTTGTAATTCATTAATATTCTCTTCTGCATTCAATAATTCTTCATTCATTGTCTCAAGTTCAGGTAATTTATATTTATTTGAAAGATTTTCTAAGTCACTTCTTGTCTGTTTTATCATAGTTTCTATTTTGTCCTCTAACTCATTATTTATTGAAGTGAGTTGATCAACTTCCTGTTGTCTCTCTATTAAGGTATTTTGCAATCTTTTTATTTCGTTTTCTGCTATTGCTATAGTTTGACTATGTTCTGGCTGACCTAAAAAGAATGTAAAATGATTAAAACATTAAGACATTTCAGAGAAAATTCACTTACTACATTGCGTTTTGGATAAGCAAGAATTTTTTATTTTCCTATATTCTAAAAGTTCCTTCATATCATTTTCATAAAACCTACAACAAAAAAATTTGTCACCTATATTATAGCTATCAGCAAACTCACTTTGTCTTTGATTTAAGAGTAGTTACTTCGACATCTTTATCTAGTAGCATTTTCTTCAACCTCTCATTATGGTTAACTAAGGTATCGTAATCCTGTAAATATTTAAATACACTGTACAAAATTAATCAGATAAATAGGATCATGCTTACTAATGATTTTCTTTTGAAAGAATTGGACAGTAAAATGGGTTCCTCAGATTCAAGTTTCTGTATCCTACCTAAAAGTCAATAAGATCATAAGATAAATTATAAATTCCTTCCATTTCTCCCGTTTTAACAGAACATGTCAGCAAGTATCCAGAAAAAAAATATATTCTTGGTTAGAAACAAATATAGATTGAAGCTATAATCATCAAAGAATGGAGAGAATATGGAGTTTAGTCACAATATTTAGTCTATAATTATTTAACGTCTTACTAATTTTAACATTATAACACCTACATGAGAAAATCATTTAATTATATGTATCCTTACTTCGGTAATGCTCATTTTCCTTTGTTAACATCTCCACCAGATTCAGTAAATCTTTACACTGATTTTGAGCACTCTCTATATTGTCATTTAATAATTTAATTGTATCATTTTGCAGTGACTCATTTTCATTGCTATTTTCAATGGTTCTTCTGAGATCATTTTCTAAAATGACCCTATCTTTTTCCTAATAAAAGTCATAATTAGGATTATGCTGAACTCTATTATCTTAATCTAATATCTTACTAAGATTTCTATCTTTTTCCTCTGTTCTTCAAGCATTGACTCTAATTTTCCAATTTGTTCCTTATGATTAATCTGCAGTTCTTCTGCATTGAATACTCTAGCAGCAACATTGAAAGGTCCAGTTTCCATCACAAATTTAAGTTGTAACTCTTCTACAGTTGATTTATATGCTTGAACTTCAAATTCTAACTAGAAATTAAAAACAATTACTCCAATAAGATTATGCCTATGCAATATTTCATGAATATTATAATAGTACTGGAGAAATATTTAATAGGTTTCTGAAAAGAAAATGAACTTGCCTGCTGAACAACTTTTTGCAAAGAACTTATTTCATCATCCTTAGAGACTAAACTTTTCTCTTGATTTGAGATGATGTCCACTTTTTCAACTATAACATAACTGAACAAATAAAAGCTGAAAATTTTCAATTTTTATAATGTATACTGACCAAGTAACGATTTTATATTTCTCAAAGAAATTTCTACTTGAGATGTTTCAGCTTCTTGTAATATTAATCTGCGTTTCAAGCTATCGATTTCTTTTGTTGTACTTCCTTTATAACCATCGAATTCCTCTTTTAATGTTTGAATTTCTTTCATTCGGATATCATATAATAGTTTGAGTTGCTCATAAGGTGTTTGAACATCCTTATATGTCTGGTCTATCAATTCCGCAGAAGCTACTGATATATTGGTAGAGGAATTTATTGTGCTATCGTCATATTTGAATTCGTCAAGTGCATTTATCAGTAAATTTTGTAGCTACAATATGATAATTATTGTTTAATCAACATTTTTAATATGTTATAAAAGTAACCTCTTCGCGTCTTCTAATTTGTTCTTCCAAATCTTCTGCTTCTTCTTGATTCTCATTATTGTCTACAATATCCAAGCCTTTTCCTTGAAAAAGACTCATTCCTGGATCATCCATTAGAGAAAGTTATTTCAATTCAAAACTGAACAAGATTATAAAAGTACTTTCTCACTTTTCAAAAATTCAAATATTGACATTAAGTAAACATAACCTTTTTCAGAGAAAACCATAATGATATACTTTCTGTGTTTCTTACGATATCCACTGCATAGAATAACATAGTCTTGTTACAATACGGCGTTGCTTTGGACCGTACCGAAATATATCACTATCATTTTTGAAAACTTCACTTCATGTTAAATGTAATAAGTGAAATAATCTCAAGAATGAAATCTCATAAACAGAAAACAAATTTTTATTGAAAAAACCCTAAGTTTTGATTGAAAAAGTTGGGTGAATAACTGCAAGTGATATTGAGAGCTAAATCTTATTTTCTTTTTATAACTATCTGATTTCTATAAAAGAATACAATGAATCAAAAATTCTCTGATTTATAATTAGACATAAGAATCTTAGGTTAAAATATATTAACCTAAAAAATCGTCTTATATTTATTCAAATTTTTACATAAAATCATGAATAAAATAAGGAAAACTTTACCTCTTATTAAGAAGTCAAGTGAGTTCTTTCCAACACAAATATTCATAAATCAAATTAATTATAAATTTTTATTTAGGTCTATCTAGAATTTGTACTTCAGTACAGAGTAAAAGGTCAGTAGAGCTAAAAAACGAGAAAACAAAGGAATCCTTTTTTATTTCAACACCAATTTATTACGTAAATGCAGGAAAGTATGGAAATTAAATCGAAAGTGTTTTTTATACAACTTGTTTCGTTTCAAAGTATTCCATTTGTCCTGATTATGTCAGTACCAATAAAAAATTGTATAACAATCAGCTGTCAGTGAACTAAAGAATAGTTTAATCTTATATCAATTACTATGCAAAACCTTTAATAAATATCTTATGATATTTTTATATCTTTTGATATACATTATTGCTTCAAAAGCACTGTTCAATAAATGACATCTAAATCATTTACAGATCCTCACATAGGACATTTGTACAGTTCTCTGATTGCAGACACTATTGCTCGGTGGCAGCATCTTTCAAATGAAAATACAATAGTCAAATTTAGCACAGGAACAGATGAACATGGATCTAAAATTCAGCAAGCTTCATCTAATAACAATATGGCCCCACAAGAATATTGTGATAGAATTTTAGATGGCTACAAAAATATGGCTGAATATTTTGATATTAATTACACAGATTTTATAAGGACAACCAGTGAAGTACACTTAAATACTGTGCAAAAGTTCTGGGTGAGTTTAAATAAAACACCAGGAATAGGAATTCAACTTTAAGTAAGGTATAAATAAGAGAAAACAACCTCTGCTATATTATCTTTCTTACTACCATCTTAGGATAAAACTATCAACATTTTTTCAGACTGTCCTAGCAAATAAAAAACATATATATTCAGCAAATTACCAAGGCTGGTATTGTGTTTCCGATGAAACCTTTCTGACATCATCTCAGGTGAAAGAAATACAAGATAAAAATGGAAATAAAATACTTGTTTCAGAGGAAAGTGGACATCCTGTTGAATGGACAGAAGAAAAAAACTATTTATTCAAGTTGAGCAAGTTTCAAGATGACCTGATACATTGGTTACAAAGCAATGGTAAGAATTCTTATAACTTATTTTGCAATTTCCGCAACAGCAACAAACCAGAAGTTATGCAGACGCTACCAAGAACATAAATATCGAACCATCAACTGATATAAATAGTATTATGAATAGATTCTTAGATGAGTTTAAAACCATGTTCCAACAGCTCATACAACAGAATAGTATGATATTAAACATGCTAACCACAGTCATAAGTAAAATTCGCTAAGTTTATAAAAGTCGCAGAATGGAATTCTGCAACATAAAAATGAGGTTGAGTATTTTCTCCATCAGAACTCCATAGACGTCCTTCTCATAAGTGAAACACATTTCACCCATAGATCCTACTTCAATATAGCAAGTTATACCACATACTGTACAAATCATCCAGATAATACTGCCCATGCTGGTACTGCCATTTTAATCAAGAACACTATCAACCATATAGAACTACCAAAATATCAATGTGACCATCTGCAGGCAACAGTGTTAAAAGTTCAAACTCTACCATTTGATTTAGTTGTTGCTGCAGTCTATTGTCCACCTTGGCATAATATCAAGAAGGAAGATTTCAAGGCTTTCTTCCAAATTCTGGGATCTAAATTCATTGCAGGTGGTGATTATAACAGCAAGCACACCTTATTTGGTTCACGACTCATTACAACTATGGGTAGAGAACTAGCGGACCTCATTCAGGAAAATAATTACTCCACACTATCAACTGGAACCGCTACTTATTGGCCAACAGATCCTAATAAAACACCAGACTTACTAGACTTTTTCATAACAAATGGTATTTCTTCTACCTATATGAATATTGTTCCAAGCTATGATCTATCATCAGATCACTCCCCTATCATAGCCACAATAAGTAGCGTTGTAATTCATAAAAAATCAATTCCTCGATTGCATAGTAGAAAAACAGACTGGAATGAATACAGAAGTTTAATCGAAGAACATATATGCCTGAATGTAAGTCTTAAAAGACCAAGTGAAATAGATGAAGTATTGACATCATTTGTTCATCTTCTCAAATATTCTGTGGGAAAAGCCACGCCTACTTCTGAAGAAAAGTGTAAAACATATAATGTTCCAGAGGAAATCAAAAGACTTCTAGCACAGAAGAGAAGAGTTAGAAAGAGATGGCATCGGACACACTCGCCTGCAGACAAGACCATCTTGAACAGATTAACAAATGAACTAAAATTTAAGATGAAAGAACACAAAGAATTGTCATACAACAACTATGTGTTAAGTTTAAATAGATATGATAATTCAGTGTGGAAACCAATAAAAAACTCAAAAAAACCAAAAATCCATATACCACCTTTACGCAACATACCAGGATCAACTGTTCAATGGGCAAGGACTGACAATGAAAAGGCTCAAACATTTGCAGAACACCTGGCTGAAGTATTCACACCCAATGATGACATACACGATTACGAGGTTGAAAGAGAAATGTTAAATATTCCTTCTAATACGACTCCTATTAAAAGTATCACCATAAAAGAACTACAAAAAGAAATAAAATACCTGAACACACGAAAAGCTGCCGGAATAGATGAGGTCACACCAAAAATGATCAAGGAACTGCCTAAGAAAGGAGTAGCAATGATGGCATATATATTCAATGCTATCCTGAAACAAAATTATTGGCCAGAACACCTAAAAACTGCAGAAATAATCCTCATACTGAAACCCGGCAAGAATCCAAACGCTGTAACATCATATAGACCAATTAGCTTACTACCAACTTTATCTAAGATCTTGGAGAAAATTTTGCTATTGAGAATAAAGTCGGATCCCAACACCCAAGAATGGATTCCTCCACACCAATTTGGATTCAGAACAAATCACTCCACCATACAGCAGACACACAGAATAAGTCATGAGATAAGCAGAGCCCTGGAACTCAAACAATACTGCACATCTGCTTTTTTGGATGTAGGCCAGGCCTTTGATAAGGTCTGGCATTCTGGACTATTGTATAAGATAAAGAAATGTCTGCCATTATACTGCTACAAGTTGATGAGATCTTATCTTACTGGAAGGAGATTCAGAGTACGGTTGAATGATAAAGTGTCTGATTTTTATCCTATTCAGTCCGGTGTTCCCCAAGGAAGTGTTATGGGACCGTTTTTGTGTACGCTATATACGGCAGATATGCCCACAAATGCGAATACGATAATGGGAACTTTTGCAGATGATGCTGCAATTCTTGCAAGCCATGAAGATCCCAAAGAGGCATCTAATAGATTGCAAATTCATTTTGATGAAATAAAATAATGGCTGCATAAGTGGAAGATAAAAGTTAATGAAACCAAGTCAGTTCAAGTAAATTATACTCTTCGAAGAGACCAGTGTCCACCCATCTTTATAAACAATATAAAGATACCAAATTCCCCAACTGTTAAATATTTGGGAGTGCATTTAGATAGCAGACTAACATGGAAGGAGCATATTATTAAAAAAAGGAAGCAAATAGACCTTAGAACTAAAGAACTGAAATGGCTTATAGGTAGAAAATCGAAACTCTCATTAGAAAACAAGCTGCTGATATATAAAACGGTCATAAAGCCCATATGGACATACGGAATTGAACTTTGGGGATGTACAAGTAAGTCCAATGTAACTCTAGTCCAGAGATGCTAATCGAAAATACTGAGATTGCTAACAAATGCTCCATGGTATGTGTCAAATCAAACCCTGCATGAAGATTTGAAAATACCTTATGTGAAGGATGTCATCAAGGAACAGAGCCAAAAACATCACACCAAGTTAGATGGTCATATAAACGACTTACTACAACCGTTGCTTCAACCTCAAGACATGAGAAGATTCAAAAGGACCTGGCCAGCTGATATGAAGTAGATTTAAAATGGTCTTTTCACTGGAGAAGACCATATCAAATCATTTGAGAGCTCAAAGCTCTGTAGACAGCAAATTAGCTCATAGAATTGTTGTATTCTGATTGCTAATGAATAAAATAATAATAAAAAAAAAAAACTTATTTTGTAGCAACGTTAATCTTTATGTGTGATTATATAATATTGTGTTTGAAATTTTTTGCTTATTTTGAGATTGTGGGTAGATCTTCTTTTTTATTGGTGCCCCATTTTACCTATTTAAAACACATCTCATTGTGTGTAAATCGAAAACTTTTAAAAACATGCGTTTTTGACAGCATTCTGTTTAATAACACATAATAAACCTCAAACATGTGAATACTAGATGAAAATTCTTTAAACTTCCTGATGTTTTTGCGAATTTATTAATAATTCGACAGAAAGCAAGCACTAACATGATGAATTTTCAAACTAGACTCCACCAAAGGAAAGTGATATCTGTAAAATTTTGAATATTGCTTAAATGACGCTATGAAAATATTACTCCTATTGGAAAAAAATACCATTACTTGTTTACTTAATGTGCAGCATTTGAAGAAATATTGCAAGGATTTTTATTTCAGAAAATGCAGTCAAACCTAAAAAATTCTATAAAATATTGTTAGATACTGTAACAAGAGAAAGCTTGTCTGATATATCAGTTTCACGTCCAGCATCACGAGTTAGTTGGGGAATTCCTGTACCTTCGGACAAGTCTCAGACAATTTACGTATGGCTTGATGCACTTGTAAATTATTTAACTGCTGCTGGATATGCAAATGGGGACAGCTTCAAGAAGAATTGGCCCCCAGATATACAGGTTATCGGGAAAGACATCCTCAAGTAAGTTTGTAATTTGATTTTTATTCATGTTTTTATTGGAATTATAGGTTCAGAAATTATCTTAAATATGATTCAAATTAAAATTTTCACAAATTTATCAATACAACAACAATTTTGTCACAATATTGTGGCTTGAACTTATTCTAAATGATAAACACAATGAATTTAGTTGGAATATTGGAAAGCTATATAATAAAACAGCAAGATATTTAGGGCCAGTCATTGATATTTCACGATTATCAATGGGTCATTAAGTCCCGGCACTGAAACACACTTGGCTCCGCCAATGCCATGCCATCATTGTTTTTCGGTAGCACAAACTTTTAAGAGATACATGTAAAAATTTCATTACATTTGGTTCAATCGTCTAGATATTGAAGGTTAAGTAACGCTACTTTTGTTTTTATTCAAGCGATGAATAAAAACGAGTTTCATGTGTTTTTTCCTTTATATGTCCTTTGCAGCTCAGGCCATTTAAACAGCTCAAATTATTAATCATCAAACCATTTCTATTCCTTCACACACATTTGAATTAACATTACACATTTTGATCATTAGACATATACCCATAGATAATAGTAGGACTAGAACCCATAATCTTCGACACCGTAGATAATATCTTTTACCGCTATGCCACCACAGACCCCACTTTCATGTATTAATCGAACACTGTTTTTAAATAAGATAAAATACTGTTCAAACTCAGCAATGCCTTGAGAAGTGTAACCGGAAAAAATTTCCTTCAAAAACAAGCATTTGCCGATGGATTTTTAACGTGGTCGAACAGCTACCGAAGACGCGGAAGATTACGACCGAAAACATTCAAAAAAATTCTGAAAATTGTTATGTCTGAGCGAAAAGTGAAATTGCAAAAGATAACTACCATCCTAAAGATAACAAAAGATACCGTGTGAAAAATTGTGCATGAAAATTTGGGTATGAAAAAAGCTTTTTCAAGTATGTGGCGCGTTTGCTCACAGAGGATTGATCACTATAGGCGGAGTCGAAAGTAGAGAGAAAAGGGCGAAAGCCGGCCAAAGCATCTGAATACGCAACAGTTAACGGTAAGGTCATGGCCTCTGTATTTTGGGACACGTGCGGAATTTCGATCATTGACTTTCTTCCGAAGTGCCAGATGATCGACAGGGACTACTACATGACGTTATCGGATCTATTGGATGACGGAATCAAACAGAAAAGGCCTCACATACCAAAGAAAAAACTGCGGTTTCACTAAGATAATAAACTGATCTACAAGTTGATGGAAACAATGGTGAAATTGAAAAACTTACACTTCGAATTGATTCCACACCCCCATATTCACCAGATCTGAAGAAATTGATTCCAATGCTGAAGATTGAAGCAGCAACTGAAGCCTGTTTTGAGGCCAAAACAAATCGTTCTATAAGAAAGGAATCGAAAGTTTTGAAAAACGTTGGAATGATTGTATCGCTATGGCAGGTGACTAAAGTTTAATTATGCAAAACAAATGTGTTTTTACCGGTTAATGCCGAAGCTTAATGACCCATATGATATGAACCTACAGGGTTAAGCATGGAATTTGTCCCCAACTAAAGAGAAAATAAATAAAAAACGAATAAATATTTTTCCAAAAATCCCTTTTGGTATTTATTACTTATAGACTGACAAACAAAACGGAATCCTTTTACTCCCATATTGCTCTCCAAATACCCCCAAATGTATACATCCAAGGGTTTAAGTCTGGGGAATTTGGAGGCCATTGTCTTCGTGAAATGAAGGCGGGAATATTGGATGAGGTAGTGCTCTCTGTGAGCTGATGTAGAGTCCTATTGGAACACCCAGCGTTTTGATGAGTACTGTTTACTTGCCCAAGGCTTCAAGGAAACTTCAACACTAACTGCCTATAGATTGGAGCATTAACTTTTACTCCTTCTGGTATGAAAACCAGTGGAGAATGTCCATTTCATGTTGGCCAAACTATTACATAGGGCGGCTTTTGCTTTTGATCTGCTCGCAAATGGTTTGGAATGAGAAAAGAACAATCATTCAGGTAAACATGATAGATTTGTTTGTCCACAACTTGCTGAACTGTAAATGTCTTCTCATCTGAGAACACCAAATTGTCCAACTCATGATGTGCAACCATCGCATCCAACTGTTTTACCCTATTGAGTCTAACTCTTTACTGTTTATCATTCAAGTTCCGAATTTTTTTTTATAGGCCTCAACTTGAAGTTTGTTCATCAATATACAGTGAATGAATTCTTGTGATATATCAATATCTTTTGCTGATTGATTTGCCATTTTGATGTGGATTTTGTTCCAATTGTTCCTTCACTTTATGAACGTTGAAGTACATTGGTCCACCATGTCCACACATACATTCAATAGAGTTTGATGGTTTGATAAATAAATCTTCTGTTAGCATTTAAACGTTTCAACTCCTTCATTATCTCACTAGTCGATGTTTTATTCAAAAATAAAATAAATATCTCAAACTTTTTTGCTTTTTAGTCCATAACTTCGGTTTTCCTTGATCGATTTTCACAAATAGTCTATCGTCATATTTTATGTCTCTCAAACGTAATAACGAAGTGAAGTTTGGGATAGATTCCGTGCTTAACCGCGTAAATACATTTAATAAAGCAATATTACATATTGATGTTAAGTTATTACAGGAGTACTAATCTTGAATGTATCTTACATCAAAATCACCTCTTTTGAATTTTTTAAACCACTCAAAACACTGTTTTACCAAGAGCATATTCACCGTGAGCTTTGACAAGCATTAGATGCGATTCTGTAGCAGTTTTCTTCAAATGATAACAGAAAACTAGTGCTGTCCGCAAATCGTAGGTCGTTGGCACAAAATTCAACATGTTTAAGGTTATAAAAAAACACACTGATGTATGGAACTTATGTTGATGTGTGTTAAAAATCTTTCTCAGCTCTTGAAGGGAGATGATGACGCTGCAGAAGCGGTCTTAAGGTCCCTAAACTGACGGTAGCATTATCTATAAACAAAGTTTTCATCTTTATCTGCAGATTCCACGGTATTTACTGGCCTGCTTTCCTAATTGCCGCAGATCTGGAACCACCACGCAGCTTAATCTGCCATTCTCATTGGACTGTAGCATTCGAGAAGATGTCTAAATCGAAGGGAAACGTAATAAATCCCTTCAATCGTGGAGACATCTTCACATATGATGGACTTAGGTATTTTTTACTACGGGTTGGTGTAGCACATAAAGATGGTAGTAAGTATCTATGTATTACATTGATTTTCCTAGATCAACCAGATTTGAAACTCAAATATACTAGGTACAATAGTTATATTCAGTTTGATTTTTTGACAATGTGGTAGTTTTACATCAAGAAAGAAATAATAATATGGAGTAGGGTAGAGCAACTTGCTTATTCCTAAATTCAAAGAAAACGTAATGCAGATGTATTCACATTTAATTCTTTAACAATACAACATGTAAACGCAGTTTTAAATTCTATATCAGGCTTATACTTCAGCAGTTTCTTTCTTTCCAGCATATTGAATGTGTTGGCTATAGTTTGAGCAATGTTCTCAATGTGATCCTACAACAATCGTTATAAGCAATTGACACAATGCAAAAAGGAATTTTTCAAAAAATTCAACTTCATTCATTACTTCTAACACTTCCTTAGTTTCTTGATGCCTTTTCTGCGTTCTTGTTCCAGGGAACAGCGTGCTATCGTTTCGTCCAAATGTCTGTAATTCTCGAATTTTTAAGCCGAAAATGTCCTTAAAAGACTGTTGAAGAATGATGAAGAATCGGAGGTCAAAACTAATTCTGTCCTGTCCGTCCGTAAACATACTAACTTTCAGGGAATGTTTGGGATATATATATATATATATATATATATATATATATATATATATATATATATATATATATATATATATACAGGTATGGAAAAGACAGTCGCAAACATAGGAAATTAATTCAATGTTAATCTAGAGAAGCAGAAATGTCCAGTGGAGCAGTGGAAGAATCAAAATCCCAAACGACCGTTTGTTGGTTATCGCATCGCGCTGAGGTTTTGATTCTTTCACCTTCGGATTATTATTTGTGCCGGTCATTGCAAAATCTTTTGGACGGTAAAACCCTTACTTCAAATGAAGAGGCCAAAAATCACTTGGAACAGGTTTTTGCCATCAAAGACCAAAAGTTTTTCGATCAGAATGGCCAATATATAATTTAATAAAATATTTATTCATTATACGGAAATTGTTTTTCATTTCCCAAAAAAAAGACTCATCTCAATCGAGAATTGAATATTCATATTGGTGATACCAAACTTTCTGTCAGCAGTGTAGTAAAAGTTTTGGGTTTTCATTTGGACAATGATTTGAAGTTCAGTGAACATATAAAAAACTTAATGATGAGATCTTACAGCAATCTGAAACTGCTGTATTGCAGTAGACATCTGTCGAGCCAGGGATTGAGAAAAATGCTATGCGAGACCTTAGTCCCTTCGTATTTCACTTATTGCGATTTTTTGTATGGTTCGTGTTTGCGGCAAACGGAAAAAAAGTCGCGTTCAAAAAGTTCAGAACAGCTATTATCGTTTGGTTTTTGGGTTGCGAAGGTTCGATCATATATCGCGTGCTATGGTGGATACAGGATGGCTCAACATGGGCAACAGGAGAAAACTTCACTCACCGATTATTGGTGTCTACTGATTCATCCCGCTATCTCAGAGATAAGTCATGTGGGTTCTAGACACGGCAGAGATACAAGGTTCAGAGGTCGATTTCTTTTCCCACGTCATCGGACGGCCATGTTCTGCAGATCGTTCATTTATTGTGCAGAATCTAATTATTTACAATTCAGATATCTAAACTTGGGAAGTAGACATTGCAGACTATGGTGACTCTTAGGTATTTCACATGTTCGACTTCGGGAATTGATGTATTCTTATTAACTTCAAGGATATCCATCCGTCTAAGATCTGATCCACAAGAATAAAATGGTATTTATCTCGTTTTTTCCACGTTCACAGTCAATTTATTTTCTTGAAACCACCGTTTTATTCTCAGGCAATCTTTTTCAACTTTAGTTTTAGTTGCTCCCTTTTTTTCTTCATCATTAACAGCAAACTGTTCACATAAAGTGTGAACAAAACGGGCCCTAACACTGTTCCCTGAGGTATTACATATTCAATAGTCTTCCTTCTATTACTAACTACATTTGAACATATTTTGGTTCTATCCAATAAATAACATTTGATTAGATTCAATGCTTTACCTCTGAAGCAGCTTAAGTGAAGTTTCTGTAGTAGTTTCTTATGAAATATCTAATGTGAAATTACCAAAAAATACGATTGAAAAGTCCGAATGTGAACATGGACAGAAACAAATTTAAAATATCAAAACTACAAACTTAATAATATTATAATTCATAAAGTCTATAGTCGAAATATAGTTCTGCCTTCAAGCAGCATCTACAGAAAGTAGATTGGTAAATGGCATTTGCAATAGGAATTTTATTTGAACCACTATTGAGGTTGATTCTTTTAGATTACAACGATGCTAAGGCAATACGTGTACTGAATGCTGAACTCGCTGATACTCTTGGTAACCTGCTGAGTCGCTGTACTGGAACAGTTTTGAATCCTAACCAAGAATTTCCCAAGATTAATAAAGAAGTTTTCAAGATTGTAACACAAGAGGATGTTACAGATAAGCTGATAAAAAATATTGAGAATCTGCCGGGTGAGTATCGCCTATTTAAGTCGATAAAAGATTTTGTATATGGAATGCGCGACTTACTACACTGCTCGTAAAACGTAGTCTCTAGTGCGTGAAAAAATTTTTCTGAGCACATAATTTCTCGAAACGAAGACATCGATCGTCCGTTGAGATCGTGAGATTTAACACCAATAGATTTTATTGTCAAAGATAAAGCCTACGCCAATGTTCCAGCAACATTGAAGGTTAACCTAAGAGCTCTTATTCGTGAAATAGAGCCACAATTATTAGATGGAACATTTTATAAAAATAATAACCGAGCCTGTGAGAATATTGGAGGCGGAAATTTGGCCGATATTATGTTCCATTATTAACCTCTAAGTTCTTGAATTGGAATAAACATATCTCTCATTTTCACGATAATATTTAATTGAATTGCTTAATGAAAATCCATTTAAAATGACATTTTGAATTCTGATATATATACATATATTCTATTATATTTAATTATAAATCTAATTGTTTCGGATCACAATAGCATCGTCAGATTTTTAATTGAATCAGTGTTTACTTGATGACAATCCGTATTAAATAAGGTTATTCTGATTTGTACAATTATTACGATTCAACGATCGTTTCGCTAACACAGTAGCATCGTCAGGTAAGTTACATTTTTGAATACCTTAATTTGTTTCCAAAGTCGGCTTCTATTTATTTTAGAGCAGGTACAAAATTCTATTGAGGACTAAAACCCGAATAAAAGGGGAATCTCTGGAAATTCCAGTTCATCTGAAAATATTTAACAGTGGAGAATTATTTAGGTGCAATTGTTCATGGAGTACCATTCCGATTTTGTTGTATTTATTTATTTATATATTAGGAGTACAAATAAGTTTCCGCCGTTTTTTAACACAAATTGAATATTTATTATAGAAGAATGATTGTAAACGACGTGAGACTGCTTGCTGAGAGACTTCTAATGTTAGAGCAAGTTCTTTTTGTGTTTGAGATGAATCTTCCTCCAATAATTCCTACAATTCTGCATCCTCGTAAATTTTTGGCCTTCCACTGCGATCTTTGTCTTCTACGTCGAAATCACCGTTTTTAAACTTTTGAAACCACTCTCGACACGTTCTCTCACTCAAAGCACCCTCACCATATGCTTCTACGAGCAATTGATGCGCCTCAGCAGCAGATTTCTTTAAATTAAAGAAGTAAACTAATATTTCCCGCAAATGAGGCTTACTTGGCTCAAATTTTGACATTTTCAACTTGTAAAAATTATATTTTACTAATATAAAATCAATGATATTAATAGGTTATGTTGTTCTTGAATATCCAAACTATTATTTAAGCCGGTTATCATCTGCGAAAGCTAACCGAAACTCCGTGCCGCGCCATCTACAATAAAACGGCGGAAACTTATTTGTACTCCTAATATATATATACTATTGAGGACTAAAACCCGAATAAAAGGGGAATCTCTGGAAATTCCAGTTCATCTGAAAATATTTAACAGTGGAGAATTATTTAGGTCCAATTGTTCATGGAGTACCATTCCGATTTTGTTGTATTTATTTCTCTATATATATTAGGAGTACAAATAAGTTTCCGCCGTTTTATTGTAGATGGCGCGGCACGGAGTTTCGGTTAGCTTTCGCAGATGATAACCGGCTTAAAAAATAGTTTGGACATTCATTATAGAAACCGAAGCTTTCCATAAATATATAAAACCTTTGAAATACAACTTGTTATAAACTAATTTGAAAATGTAATAAAAACGTGCTGACGAACGATCGTACAGCATTGAATTTGTAGAATATGTAATCGTTGAAGACCATTTCGGCCCAAAATTCGTGAAGTGCAGATATTTAGAAGCAATTATAGGTGTTTCTGAACGACTTTGTATAAATATGGAAGATACCCGCCAATACAGAAGTTGTAAAAGGTGAATCTGAAAAGTAGTACTGGCTGAATTCAAATAATCAGAAATAATGAGTTTTAAGTTCCAGGAAGAAATCTTTCAAGTTGAACTTCAAAAAATAATTGTCATCATTAAAAATCCTTGGTTCGTTAAAAGTTTTCAACTGAGAACTTTAGGGCTGGAACAGGAGTTAGTGGAATTACTTGAAGAGACAAGTGTAAATTGGGTGATTGGTTGAGTGTTCTTGGAGTTTCTGGAAAATACGAATGTCTCTCCCTGTACATTAGGTTGGTTTATTATTTTTTCAGATAATAAACCTTTACAATCGTGCAGTTGAAACATTTTTATGAACCTCCCTGAAAATCAGAGTTAACACTTCGAAAAAAATTACGAAAGGATTTGCTTTACGAACTTTCATTTCAATAACTATATACACAGTTCTCAAAGTTGAGACTTTTTTAAGAGGAAGTAGAACTGATCAAAATATAACGTTTCACCGAAAATCTCTTTTATAAAATATTCAAAAGAACAAAGTTAATAAACAAACTGTTAAGGTCAGTTCTATAAATTCAACTTTCAGGAAATATCAAGCACGTTATTTAGGACGTTAAACCATAGAGGTATTATCTCCATGCTTCAAACGCGATTGTGATTGGATACATTATTAAACAAAATGAAATTAGAAATTACTTCGTGATCTGTCACTTTTTATTACCGAATTTCGTAGTGTTTACTACATTTTCAAACTGAATAAACAAATTGTATTTGAACGGTTATAAAGGATGAGTCATAATTATTGGGACGAGTCAAAGTTATTGGGACATAGGTTAAACACAAGTTATTTGGACCAAATATGCCTTATTAAAATATTTCTGTGGAAAAAGATATTTTGCTAATAATTTCACTGTTTATTTCTCAATTGTCACAGATAATTTTGGACGAGGAATATTATTTTATGTATAACTTCACTTTTTGTTATAGAGGGTCACGTAAATCATTAATGATGATGATATTAAGTGGTAACTTTTTTAGACGAAACTTGATAGTGATAATTTTAACGTAATATTGACATTTTTTGAATAGTTATTCAAAATGTAAGACACCACCTAACTGAAGATGCTTATGTGATAGCGAATCAATTGTATTAAATAACAATGAAAATTTGTGAAAATCAGACTAACCTTATTCAATATCATTTAATATGGATTTTTTTAAATATTTGAGAAACCCTTCTAAGTAATTATCAATTTATATTTTTTTATTTATGGAATGCTTGATTTTTTGGCTTGTGAAGAGCTGATCGCAGAACATTAGGCTAAAAAAATGGATTCAGCTAGAGAAAATTTAAATAGAAGGTATTTACGGCTAAAAATTCAAATTCTTGTACTATTCTGATATTACTACGTTATATGATGATTGTATGACAATTTAATGAATGATTAAAAAAAGTTTTTAATATTCTCGTATGAATAGTAAAAACCGGGAGATATGCTTTAAAATGAAAAGATCCAATTGGATTGGAATCCCTGGGACACTTCAATTTTTTCCATCAGTAGAAAAAATCCGAGAAACGTTAGACTGTTGCCAATCCCATCATAGATATACCGAATTTCAAGAAAATGCTTACATGCTTATCCGATTTTAATAATTCTTTCATATGTCCAGGTATCTCTTCTCGAAATACAAGCGATTCAATTTTCAGGTTCTTCTGGTGAGTTTTTGATGTGGCTGCCAGCAAGGTCGTTAAGTGATAAAAGATCATTAAGTTATCGAGAGTATTTTATTTGCAGTCTCTGTATCCAAATTCCTAGAGTAGAATTCGCCAGGCTTTTCAGTTTAGTGACTTTGATAGGGGTCAAGTTGTGCTTTTGCGTGAAGTTGGTCTGTTCATAAAATAAGTTTACAGAAGAACTAGGATAAGGTGTTCGAGATGACATTTATTGATCAGAAAACGACACCAAATTGATTCTGTCAAAACATTGATATCATCATATTTCTACTAAAATGAATATTTACATAAAAAGAGTTCATATTTACATTATATTTAATAATGGTTGCCGCTTCTCGCGGCGTCCCCTATGGATGTATAGGTGGTGTTATCGAAGCACCTTCCTCATTCACAAAGATGGTGCCGATTGCGACCTCTCTGGCCTTCAATGATGACTCCCACCCTGGCACTAGTTTGTGCAGAACATCCACCTTGGACTTTCCACTTTCGGTATGAAAACTACCCTTGCCTCTTTCCATCATTTTCGGCGTAATAAAGCTTTTAATCGAGCTTTTAATTATCTTTGATATGAAGAGTTAGCAGTTCGCCATCCCTTTTTGCTAGGCTTATGCTCACCGCATTCGTGGTCTACGATTGTCGCCAAGGTCTTACGTGAAACTACTGTTAGCCTTTTAAATTAAGCCCTGTCTGTTGGAGTGATCTTTTGCAAGGACCTCCTGAAGTCTTTCTGCTGAGGTTGTCTCACTGCAAGTTCTGCAGGTTTTCCTTTTACACTTTTGTCATATTCAGTCAGTGTTTTGCGATAGAAACTCCAATCCTCATTCCGTTTTTCTTGGGTTTCTGCACTCCAAAATGTCTGCCATGTTACCTTCATCCAAGCCTCCGCGAGCATCCGTCAGTTAGTTATCAAATTCATTTTAAACATGTCCGTTAGTGTTGAACCTAATACTTTACGCCTGTTACATGTTTTATTGCCTTTATTACCAATTTCTAAACACTTACAACAAATAAGATCAATAATCCCCTTGAATTTCTTCTTGTATCTTTACTGTCCCAAATGGAGTCATGATTGGTCGAAGGTTATTGATGCACTCTCCACAGACTTAATTTCTCATAAACTTTCTCATAAAGGATAGTTTGGAATAAGATATCCCAAGAAGACACCGACCATCTTATCAGAAACGATCCTAGACATATTAGTGAGAAATTGCGTTAATTAACCAGTCTGTACAGTGAGCTAACTAATGAAGCCCAAATTCTAATCATTTATTAAGAAAGAAGCACTGAATATGCTTAAAATAGTATAAGTATATATGATTTGTCCCTTTCTTGTGTCAGTGTATTAATGGAGGGAGTACCAGAATCGCTTGCGTCAAGTTGCTTTCATGACCTTTTTGCTGGATCCGTTTTTTTCCCGTACTGTATTGTGACCAGTTGTTCTCAAGTTATAAAAAAAAATTGAGAAATAGGAGGAAGTGGACAGAAAATGTCAAAGGGAAGTGTAACATTTTGATAAGAAAACAAAAAAAACTTGATGCAATTTGTAAAAAAAAACAAGAAATTCAATAACGAAAAACTGTATACTTACTAAGATTCCAATAATTGATGTGTTCTTTATTTTTCTGTTCAGAAATTTGTGAAGGTTACTATAAGGATTGTAAAATATACATGGTTGCTGACGCTGTCATTGCTACATTACATACGGCCAACTTGTTCTTTGAAACTATGAAGCCGTGGGAGTTGAAGAAGAAACCGACAAAGAAGGAGATACTAGAGGTGACTCTACACATAACAATGGAAACTCTTCGCATAGTAGGAATCATTCTTCTTCCAATAGTTCCAGGACTAGCCACAAATCTACTAAACAAATTGAACATTCCAAAAAATGCGCGAAAGTTTGAGGATGTCAAAACTTTATCTTGGAATCGCAGAAATTTTCAGTCTATAAAAGTTTCACCCCAGAAAGTTTTGTTATTTAGGAGAATACTCCTTGAGGAAAAACCTAAAATAAAATGATCTGAGTGATATTTCTGCTTCTATTTTTGTTGAAACTAAACCTTCCCCAACTTCCTAACACGCTATTTCTATTAATCACAATTTTGCATTATTTTTTTTTGATAATGTTTGAAGTGGTTAGTTTGAACTTTAATTCATATTCAGTAATTGGGATAATCACACATTAACCTTTTATCATTTGTATGAATTATAATAATCTTTTGTTCATATGAAATTTATGTCTGTCTCAATTATCAATAATCCCAATATTGAACCAGAATCCAAAAGTAACAACCTCTCAGTTTATCTGATAAGAGTCTACCTCGAGTTTTTTGTTCTGTATAGATAATTTTAATACGAAGTAAATATAATACATGGATAAAACAATAGTTTAATTTACTATCAATTCAAATTTAGAAACAGATTACTCTGAAAACTTTTACTAAATGTTTAATATTTATATTAGTATTATGTCGAGCAAAAAATTTTAGACTACTTGAATAAGAGACTGGACAATTGCTTCATTCTTTACTCTTCATTAAACTGTAGAATTTAAATATTCCAAATATGAAATTCATCAAGTACCTTCGAACAGAAACGTAAACAGTGGGTACGATATAAGCGAAATCTGAATCACGGATTCAATCAAAAATCTCCAAAGAAAGCCAATTGACAATTCAATTATAATCTTCCAAAATTCAAACTGCTAAAACAATACCAGATATCGACTCGTAAAGTGGAAAGCATTTTCACGTATAAATAATTATAAAATCGGCGGTCTTACCTCATAAAAGTCAAAATAAAACTAAGAATATTTTGACCCATACAAAAAATATTGTAATTAATATTGTGTCGTGTCAATTAAAGTTAAACGTTTGATTTCTGCTAATAATTATTGAATTAAACGACAATTAGCAAGTACATTTTGCATTTTGAATTAAATGAAATAATAGATTATTCACACAATTTATTAATTGTGGAAATAATCTATTATATATTATTTTTTTTAATTAAAATGAATTACCATCAAATAAGAACTGATTCAATCAAATTGTTCTTCAGATGAGTATGGAACTATGTTTTTTACATCGGTCTTCTCAAATAGGTGGGTAAAAGAATCTGGTGAAATTTCGATCGTTTTTTGGAAATTTCAGTGTTTCATTCAAAATGGTGTAAAACACGTGACGTGAAGTTGGAAGCTCTTGCTTGTTCAACAGTCCATTCTCTTGAAGAAACGAAACTCATGAAAATGAAAGATACGTCGTTAACAGGCTCCGCCCGTCTGTCTTCGATCTGTATATCGGCAAGAAAGAATGGAAAAGGAATATATTAAACAAAAGTTCAAATACTTTTCATTTTTATGCTCAGAAACCATGGGTCTGATTCTGTGCATTTTTTCACATAACTGAAATATTTAGACTCAAAGTCTACACTGAAAATTTCGTTCGGAAATTAGCATTTTCACCCTATGTCGTGCCCCGGTCGGTCGATCCTCACGAAATTTGGCACAAATAATTGTATTGCTATGGTACACCTGCATATAAAATTTCATTTCGATCGAACAAGTAGTTTCGGTACTATTGGTTTCTAGGTCTTTTCGTTCGGAACTAAGCACTTTTAACTCCAGTTGTACGCCTGGACGACCGATCTTCACGGAATTTAACATAAGTATGTCGGTATTATACACCTAAATACCAAATTTAATTTGGATCGTATCAGTAGTGTCGGAATATTTAGGAAAATAAGAACATAATAACTGCGGAAACTTTAGACCAATTTCGTTCATTAACAAACTTAATAGAAATTCCCAAACCTACCTTGTAAGCTTCAAGTCTCTAGTCCTTCTCGTCCGAAAGATAAAATGTTTACGGAAGGACTGGCCGGACAGAATTAGATTTGATCTAGGATTTTTCATGAATTCCCAGTCATTCGAGATCATTCGACTCAAAATTCGAAAATTGGAGATAGAAACAATTGGACAAAACAGTTTGCTTAATGAGCAAGTATACCTGAACAGATCCCCTTCACGGAAACTTTTTCTGATAAAATCCTGGAATTTCCAAATAACGGTTCAAAATCTCAGTCACCCATTTAAGAAGATATATGTAAAAGAAATAGTTAGTTACTATTCTTAGCTGAAGTAGTTAAAATGTTAGTCGGCGAAACAATTGTTGTATAATTCAATAAATATTAGCGGAAATCAAGGGTTTCATTTTAATCGACATTTATATGAATGTCCGTCGAGGAAAGACCAATATTAATTTTGCGTTTTTGTTATAAAGTTTCTTTTTCCTTTCGAAAGTATTTAAAGGGCCTTTCGATATGGGTGGTAGTTTTTCAAATAGAGATTACTCGGTGTCCAATATATTTTTCCTTATTTCCAGGTGTTACTGTATTCAGTATAGTAACTGATTATTAACATTATTATATTACAAGACAATGGCATCAAAAAAATGACCAAACGTGTGAAGTGAGGGGAACATTACAGCTGCAGCGGCCAGTGTTGTCGATGAGCAGATTTATCGTTTTCACGACTATCACAATAACTTACGCTTTTTTAGACGTCAACTTGATGAATATTGCGCAAGGATCTGCGATTGCATCCTTCTAAAATCGTATTGACTCAAGAACTTGAACTAAATGGTCACAGATTGCGTCGAGAGTTTGCCGACTGGTTCCATGAGCACCTGGTGCACGATCCAGATTTTTACCAAAAAAAATTATCTCAGACAAAGCACATTTTTGGTTGAATGGACTTGTTATCAAGCAAAATGGTCGTTGTTGGTATGAGGACAACCTAGAAGTGTTACATGAAATTATGTTGCATCCCGAAAATCTAACTGTGTGGTGTGGCTTATGACATGGCGGCGTCATCGGACCTTATTTCTTCCGAAATAAGAAAATATTGAAGGGATGCGGTTCCAAAAAGATGACGCTACAAGCCATACAGCTGATGCTACATTCTCTCCCCCCCCTGTCTCTGTACCTTGTCGTGATGGGGGAGCTTGTCATAACGAGTGTCCTCCATTTATGAAATGGAGGATATGGTTATGATGGCAATTCAAACTTCCTTACTTTCTTTCTTGCTTAATACCATTCCATCATGTTGTCCCACTCCATCCTTTTCCTACCGCAAGACTTGGAGTCGTTCGGGGAAGCTGGCTCTGATTGACGACAAGAATATGCGACCCTGCGATCGATTAGAGTTTTGTAATCCTTTCATTGACGAAGGCGATACCCTGCTGAATCTCAGCGTGGGTTTTCCAACCTTCGTCCTCTTATCCGCTGAAGGATCTTGAATGGTTGCTCAAGGAAAAAGGGAGACTACGACGTTGCGAACAAGTTGCTGGACTTGGGAGATTCGCTCTGCTCGCCCCCAAATTTGGCTTCATTTTTAGATCCTGAAGCTCCCGCTGCGGGGTCCTGAGTGGTCCGTTGGAGGACAAAGGGAGACTACGACGTTTTGAACAAGTTGGATGGCCTTGGGAAATTCGCCGTGCTCGCCCCTAACTTCGGCCCCATTCGTGAATCCATAAGCTTATCTTATCCGCTGCGGGGTCGGAAGTGGTCCGTTGGAGGGAAAAGGAGACTACGACGTTTCGACGAGGTTTGAGGGTCCTGGAAGATACGCTCTGCTCTTCCCCAACTCTGGCGCCCTTTTTTGATCCTAAAGCCTATCCTCTTCGATGCTTCGGAGCCTCGCTTTGAGCAGCAAACAACAACAGCGGTCTTGTGTGCGGGGGGTTCATGCTGAGAAGCTGTTATTTGTGTTGATTCGTTGCTTCAATCTTTCATAACCATAGAGACACTCTGCTCAAACGAGTGATTGTTGGAATCGACACGACGATCCTTTTTCTTGGAACGAGAGAGGTGACTTGTGGGGGCTCCTCACCTAGTTGTTCTGGTTCAAAGTTCTCTATGAAACTTTCTTCAAAATTCCTATCTTTCTCTTTCAGCTTATCGGGGGTCTGCTGGAGTGTCAAAACTTGAGCAGAAACCCGGGATAACGGTGATGACAATGGTACTTTAATGTTATTCGAGAGCTCTGCTCACATTTCAACTTGTATAATACTGAGTATGATGCTACATTCTCCTCCCCATGGCATTACAGCTTGACGCGCTGGAGGCGCTTGTCTTGACTAGGATTCTAGTTTAATGCCGGTGAAATGGAGGATTAAGTCCTGACCCCTAAAGTAATGCCGCTCGCGCCAGTCACTGGACCCCTGTGGTGGAAGATCGACCGAATGGGGCCCTAGTTTCACCGCAAAGGTGGAATGGAGGGCTGAGCCACGTTGATCAATTCAGTGATAAGGGAGTCCGTCGCAGCACAGAGCCTCTCCCTTAAAACTAACGTATTCCCGGGAGGTTGTAGGGAAGTACCTGGCCACCCAATTGGTATTGGACTCGAAGGGGCAGTGGTTGACAGTCCGAATGCTGGACTAGGATATTTCTTCTATCTATTTGCAGCAATCCATGTTCAGGATATCCCGAAAAATACTTCAGGGTTTAGCGGGACTTGACGGTTCGACCGACCTCGTCCTGAACCAGGATCGATTGCGAGACGTTTCTGGGGTTTCTGGATCTCGACGATAGGGCTAGACCGTTGGTGCTTGAAGCCAGGATCAACTAATAGATTTCACAAGGGTTCGTGGATCTTGATATACAGGCCGGATTTACGGTGCTCGTACCAGGATCAATTGAGGCATCAATCTTGAGACTATCTTAGTTCATGGGACTGAGTCCGGGTGGTTGGACAAGAAGCCCCTCCGGCGTATGAGTTGCATACCAAGCAACTCTGGTACCTACCATGCAGAGCCATCGGTGGGTTCAACTCTTCCGGGTGGTTCTCGCCATGCGCGATGATAAGCTGTAACCCTTATCACACTTTCTGCTTCTTGGGTCAGATTGTGGAGACTGCTGAGTAGTCACTTCGTGAAAGAGCTATGTTTACATGCCAATAACCTAACTGAGAATTAGAATTCAGGATGATGCTACAGTCTTTTTGCTGAGGAAAAGGTTTGACAATAGGATAATCTCACGATGAGGATTTATCAAATGGCCGCCAAGGTCAAATAAATTGTTTTACTTTAAATAATATAAGATGAATTTACGTCAAGTAGAGACCGAAAAAATCAAGAAAAAGAATTAAGTTTATATGTGAAACCCTTGTTGTTTCATTCAAAATTTAAATCCTATCATTCCTTTACGAAGTGATGCTATAAAATGATAATAAACACCACATTTTCAGTCATGTAGATATCCGCAGTATTCCGTGTATGCTGCTATATAGGGGATTATACTCGGGAATAAATAGAATATTCAACAATATTTCCAGAATTTCAAGAAAATATTGCTGTTTATATTTAGCACAAAATATTTCCCTTTTTTTCAGATGGATAAACATCAAGATTCTGAAGATTAATTCCTATGGAGTACTCTGTTTTGAATACAATAGTGCTTGATACAATAATCGGCTTAAAGATAAGATTATGTACGGAAATGATTTCAATAAAAATATATCTTGAATGGTTCAAACTTTAATATCACATTCAGTCATGTTACGTACAACACTTTGTTTTTTAAGTATTTATGTATTCCTGTCGGTTCAATTTTCAACCTCAGCCAGTAAATTTCCGAACATCTACAGGAAAATTAAATCGCAACCCATAAACGAAAATGATGACAACGGTGAGCCTTTGATTCTCACACCTTATATAGAAGCAGGAAGGATCCAGGAAGCAAGAAATGCGGCTAGAGTTTTACACAAAGCCTTCCAGAACATCACCCACTACACTGGATTCTTCACGGTGAATAAAACCCACAATACTAATCTTTTTACTTGGTTTTGTCCCTCTGAATCTGACCCTGTCAATGATCCTGTAGTTTTATGGCTTCAAGGAGGCCCTGGTTCAACATCTCTTTTCGGACTGTTCTCAGAAAATGGACCTTTTCGCATGACAAACGAATCAAATGTGGTACTGAGGAATGAGACATGGACGAAGAACCATAACATGCTATGGATAGATAACCCTGCTGGTGCAGGATACAGTTTCACTAATGGTAATGGTTTGGCTCACGATGGAGATCAAGTAACTCGAGAGTTGTTCGTGGCTATCCAACAATTTTTCCAGTTATTTCAGGAATTGAGAAAAAATGATTTCTTTATCTCGGGGGAATCGTACGGAGGGCACTATATACCGAGGATAGCACACCATATATTGAGAGCTAACCGTTTTCTTCCAGCGGATTCTCAAATTAATCTCAAAGGTTTAGCCATAGGAAATGGATGGACAGATCCAGTCAACCAGTTGAATTACGGAGACTACTTGTACCAACATGGTATCGTAGACTTGAACACAAAAGCAGTTCTAGACGATCTGAAAGATAATGCCACCGAACTGATAAGACAAGGAAGATACAATGAGGCTAGAGATCAACAAACAGAATTGCTTAGTATTTTCGAGATCACAACTGGTATGACCAACGTATATAACTATCTCTTCGCTAAAGATCAAGACGATGAACCACTCATGGATACTTTCATTCAAACAAGTGAAATAAGAAGGGCGATACACGTGGGTAACACGAAATTTCAAGATGGAGAAAGTGTTGACCAAGCCTTGACTAACGATGTTATGAGATCAGTAGCACACTTGCTTCCTGATCTCTTGGAGAATTACAGAGTGTTGCTTTACAGTGGTCAGGTTGATATAATCGTTGCCTATCCCTTAACTCTCAACTATCTCCAGAAATTGAATTTCTCTTCTTCTGCCGAGTACCAGACAGCAAAAAGAAACGTTTGGTTGGTGGATGACGATATCGCGGGTTTTGTTAAAGTTGCGGGTAATTTGACGGACTTGCTGGTGAGAGACGCTGGTCATATGGTACCCCATGATCAGCCAGTGTGGGCACTTGATATGATCTACAGATTTACAAGAAATTTGAAATATAATATAATTGAAACCTTCTAACCGAAAATAATCAATGGAATGGATTTATTTGCAGTCAAAACAAAGGAAAAAATATTTACTCGTTGAAGGTTAGATAACGTAATGAATATTTAATGTTTCAAAATCGATGAGTGTACAACTAAATATAGATTACTAAACTTTTATATTTTGAAGAATAAAGAAAAGTTAACTTGGCAGTATTCTTATTCATTATATGAAAAGTAATATGAACTTTCAATCTTATAATGATTTTCAATTAATTGAAATTAAAAACGAAATTTTTTGAAAATATTTGAAATATAATGTACAAAATGTCACTAGTGTTATATGTTTGATGAAATCATGAAATAAGCAATTCATTAAACTAATTTAATGGAATAAAATAATGAAGAACTATTGCCACAAATTCATCAATAAACAATAAATTTGTGGGAATTTCTTTGACTCTTTTTTATTTCATTATTTTTATTATCGTTATTTTATTGAATTTAATTAATTTCCACAAATAAGGACCGAATCAATAAAATATTTATTGATGTAATGTTCAATAGTAATCCAATTCATTGTTTTTCATAACGATTTATCGAATTCTTTTGAGAATAAACTACAGTAAAAACTTGCATTGGAAACATTTCTCACAATCTCTCTGTTCATAGTTTTTAGAATCTTTTAAGCATAGGACCATCATTCAGTAATATTTTAGTAAAAAAATGGAATGAAGCGTGAAAGCAGGAGCTTTTGTGCGCTTGTTAATATCGCCCACTATCCTCACGAAATTTTGCAAGAGCGTTCTTGTCATTATTTTATACCTGAATGCTAAATTTAAACTCGATCGTAGGTAGGAAATTTCGCTGAAGATTTTGACTGGGAATTTATATTTTTAAAATTTGTTATCTTTTAAATTTGTATGAGGCATTTTGGTGCAAAATTTATTAGACGTAATTTTCAAATGAAACTGTATCAATTTTCTTTATTCTCCATAGATTCTTTTATATTTTATATTGATGCGAGATTTTTGAGAATTAAATATCTTTACTCGAATAGATACATAAAAGGCATCGTCAATTTTTTTTAGTAATACTTTCGTACCCCAAGTTTTCTAAATATCAAACTTGTTGAATTTTCATTATACATATTTGAAGATTGACCCAGCACTTCCCCATTCTGTTCCTAAAACTCTGGAAAATAATACATTATAAATCATCTCGAGATTCTGTACTTTCTACATGAATGTTCTATTTTCTATGGGAGTACACATAAATTCGCTCCGATTTTTTAGCTCAAAATATTCAATAAGTTCAAAAGATAATGAACTAACAAATTAATCAAAATATTGTACCTCATTGCTTACTACTATTCCTCATCTATCAGGCAATTTACGAATATCGCCTCGGAAATACTTCTTGTCTTTTGAGGAGATCCAATATTGAAGCCAATTTTCGATTTCTTCGAAAGAAGTGGAAGCCGTGACCTGCCAGATCGTGTTGCATCCGTTGAAACAGCCAGGAGTCAGAAGGAGTCTCAGTTCTTTGCTTGAATTAGCTCGTTAGGGTATGTAATGTATATTGATGATTGAAGCCAATAAGTTTCGAAACATGTGCATGTCTACTGCTTATATCCCAGCGATCAGCAAAATCTATTTGGTCTTATTTGAGTTTTGAACTGTTATGTATGTTTGCAATGTCCCGATTCGAAGAACTTTCTGTTACCATAGCTCATACTCCTTATTAATCATATTTGAATAACTTTATCAGCGAATTAATTCATTTTAATTCAATGTAAACAGGAAATAAACTGCTCATGCATAAAAAAATAGAACAGACGAAAACCCCTGCAAAAGTTGATGGATTGAAGCTCTGAAGTGAATAGGGCGTTTCGTTCCGAACTTTCGCATCTGAACTCATCAGATAGGCGTGGTAAGCAAGTCTGCCTATGACGCCAGTGACCTTGTGTTCCATATGGAAACGGTCGTCGAACACTTGTACTCTGCTCTTCTTGAACCGGGCGAGGACGATGAGTTCGGTATGCGAAAAGCGGTATCGTCCTCTATATGCTACGTCGGGAAGCTGCAGCAGAGCAGAGTAGAATTCTGAACGAGGACGGGGCAAATCGCCATACCATCATAGAAAGTTTGTGGCATTAGTAATGCTTATTTACGTTTCTTTGGTGGTAAGAATTCATGTTTACGTATATTCCTTTTACGTCGTTTAATTTCTTGTTTTAACAAAAGTGGAAACTATATGCATAAATTCAAAAAGGCCTTATTTATTTTCCTTTTTTGAAGAATATATAGTACGTTCTCCATAGAAAGAACCTGATAAATTCGGACCCAAAATCTCTTCAGTAAAGAGTTATTTGAATAAACCAAATAATCATTTAAAAATATATAAAAATACCTTTTTGTCACTAGACATTTCTGTAACAAATAACTAATTTTTGGATAAGCATGGCCTTACGAAAATTAGGTTATATCACAGAAATATACAATGAAAGAAGATATGACTTAGACTCTGCATTATATAACCGCCATATATATATATATATATATATATATATATATACATATATATATATATATACATATATATATATAATAATATAATATATAATATTCATTATATATATATATATATAGGAAAATTAACTATGAAGAAGTATATGCATATTATAGATAATGGCTGGAATTAATTCTCTACAGATTTTAATCTAAATAAATCTCATGAAAACATTTAGAATCAAATTTTCTATATTTTTATGTTGCTTTTCGTTAACTATTGTACTCGCATATATTAATATCTTCAAAATGTTCTTATTGCTAATATTATTAAGGGTTGTACAATACTTATGTTAATTAGTGTATTATAAAACGAGCACAAAGCACCCACCAATCAAAAATACCATATAAGATATAATTTATTTTGAAGCTCTCGAAGGAAATGCGGTGTTGCAAGGGGGCTTCCACCTTTTAATTTGGGAGACGGCGTTTCTATCTGAACATGCGCACCTGAAAATCTTCAGACAGGTGTGGTGCGCTTCTCTGCCTGTGACCGCAGTGACTATGTTTCATTTTCTATACGTGATAAGATATTACTAGTTATCATTTAGAACGATTAATTTTTATTTTTCCATGGACAATGTATAATATAAAACAAGTAAAAAAGTATCTGAAATTATCTAAAAAAACCACAATGGTATTCGGTAACTATTTAATGAAGTCCAACTGGTTTATTTACAATTCTGATATTACATCAAATAGAGATAAAAAACATTCACTATGTACATCGAAATAAAAACTAGAGACAAAATGAGAATATATACTGGGAATTGTTGATTGAAGTGGAGAAATTGAATTTTTCTAAGCGAACAATAGTGATGGAGCCAATACGCGAGAAGTTTCATAGCTGAAAATGAAAGAAAAAATAATCGAAGATATATGAAGTTGACAGAAACAAGAGCTATAATTCTTCAGAACTCGTTTCTGTGGGGAAAGTGAAAGTATTATTTATTATGGTTGCAATAAAGTTCTTGAACTTTGCTGTTATAAATCTTCCACGGATATCCTGATCCATTGGAAAAATTCTGTTTTAGAAAAAATATAGGTCTTAGAAATGACTCCGTTGGAACTTTTTCAACCGTTATTATTTGGTAGTAGATCATGATCAAAACAAGTTCTAAGAAGTTTCAATGTACACTGGAGAATAAAACAATATATTTCATGAAAATTTTCACAATTGATTCACTAAGAATATTGATTTCTTATGATTTATTTTGATTAAATGCAGAGGTAAACCAAAATCAACTAAAAATTACATTTTGTATCTATAAGAATATTTATTTTGTATGAGAAAATGAAAGCTTTTGCAATTTTATTTTAAGACATAAGGGACCAAACTCGTCAGTTTCAATGTGAACTGTAATATTCGTTCATTTTGTCTCTTAAAAGAGGTAGTTCGAAGAAGACAAGACTGAACAAATTTATTTTTAGTAATTACAAGATATGCTTACGATCACATTTTTATATCATACGAATATATATAATTTTTAGTAGGTAAGTAACTAGTTTCAACTTGCTATTATTTCTTCAACTAGTTTTCGCTTAAATTACATATATTTTACATAATGTACAAATTCATATTACAACCCTGTAATTTTTACATCCTCGTACTGAATATCACACAATCACATACATTATTTCTTCAATATCATAGGTTTTCATCATTTGAGAAATTTGATCAATATGATCTACTTATTACTTAAGATTTAAGAATTCAGGAAAAAGTATCTACAGCAATTTTCTAATAGAAAATGAATAATTATAAAACAAAATTATAAAAACGAGAATCTTATGGAAAACATGATCGGATATGGAATGTTCTCACTCTTTACAGAGATTTAATATCACAATATGACTAGACATTTTCCTTAGGTACTTTTGTAATTGTAAGTACATATATTAGGTTTATGTAAATAATACAACTTATCTATGGTGTTTTCTGGGAGAGAAAATTAATACCTAATATAGTGGCAGCTTTGCTATTTAGCAACGAAATTTATTGTTTGAATTTACAGTCTCACATGTATTTTTTATTTAATACTAGCTCGAATATAACTGAAGACTTTCAGTATTTACTTAGAAATACATTTAATGCCTATATATTTTTGTTTAAAAGAATGCTCTTTCTTTGATCAGTTAAAGATATGGGGATTTCTTTATTATGAGTCAGCCAGAAAGAAGCATATTTTATTGGAACTATTTGAAGTGGGGTTTATTCTTATTCCTTAATGAACATCTAAGAATCTTATATTAGTGAAGAAAATTGTTTTTAAATAATACGTGATTGTAATTATTAAAGAAAAATATTCAAAAATTCTCCGCACTTTCATTGATCACGCTTGGAAGTATAACAAATTTGAAAGGAAATTTTCTGAAAACACATTCTATATATTTCGTGAGTCGATACGAAATAGTTATTTTTTAAAATACAGAATATTGCTGAAGAGCTTTCTATAAAGGCTAAATATCTTCTATCATATTTGAATTTTATTTCTTTCGATACCTTTTTTCTTGACAATTTTGCTTTTGAAAAAATTCAAATTAGTGAAAAAATCATCAGATTTGTCATCAACAGAAATATTATTTTTAAGACAAGTAGTGATTTATAAAGTTTTAAGAATATACTGAATAGTCTTTGCTCATATTTTAATGTTGATTAGAACCTCTATCTAGAAAAACTCAGTAAAATTTCAGTTCATAAAGTAAAGTCTAAATTAAGTATTATATCATTCCTTGATTTTTAAAAATTATAGAAATTTTTTGTTTTGTTTTTAAAGTTAAGATATATAGTGCATTTGTATTTGAATATATTATATGCCCATAGATTCAATTTGCATACATTTGAAATCCGTTCTTTCATTCTGAACATCACAGGTTCTTGAAAATTGAGTGAGAATAATGTTAAAGTTAAGGGATCGGATAAGAAAGTCAATGTATCAAAATAGTTGTACAAGAAAGTTATAAGAGTTTATGACAAATTTTCTTAATTTGAATTATCAACACTTTTCCACGGTATCCTTATTTTTCGTTCTACCTACTTTTACGACAATTTTCAATAAAATTTACGCTTTCAAACTAGAAATAAATACAGCGAAATTAATTATAACTCAAATGACTTATTTGATAAGGAATATTAAATTTTTTTCACTTGAATCGAAGTCAATTCATATATAATTTTTAAAATCGTAAAATTCTAGGAAATTTTCTGTACAATTTTGTTTTTGATAAGGAATATATATTTCAATAATTTTCGATTTTACTCTAAGTTCGATAATTTAAATCTGGAACACACTTGAGGATCTGTGGATTTAATTGAATGCATATTGTTGGTAAGTGTGTACTGAAATAATTATAATATAGTATATGCTTTTCATATAAAGATAAAACTTATGCCTGATTTTTTATTTAGATTATGTATCTTTTTATAATTAAAAAATATATAAAAGACAGTACTTTATTTCCACAAAATTTTTTTTACTATTACAACAATTGTTTCACCACGATGTGGCTTCTTCAGGTATTACATTGTACTGGCTGATGGTATTCAGTGTAACCTAGTTTAAATACATTGTTAGGTACGTGACCAAATAATGGAAGCACAACTCATAAAAACTCAAGGTGTTTATTGGAGTTTGCCGTTAAAAATGCCATTCAGGAAAGATTTTCAGTAATGGAGACTTATCAAGATCTGTTTGTTCGTTCAAAAGGATTTTACGGGCATTATACTTGTTGATTTCAAGAAATTCTAAAAGTGAACTTTTGCTTTCAACGTGGATAATTTCATAATTATTGTTGAAATTATGCCAGAATTCCTTAAGATGATTAGCATACATCGAATGTACAGAATAGGATATATAACACGTTTATTGAATGATCAACCAATCTGGCCAATGTATACTAAAGAGCAATCTTTGCAAGTCAACTTGTAGACTCTGGATTTATTTTTTTCATTTGTTCGATCTTTATTGTTCTTTATGTAGATACTAAGGTTATTAATGGTCTTAAAAGCCGCGTTATAATTGAAACAATTTTTGAAATATTTAGCAATATTTTCAGATAATCCATTGACATAAGATAACGAAAAATATTTCTGTGTATTGTTCTCTTTTATGATTCGGTAGACGAGATTTAATGCCAGATAATCCATTAACATAAGTATTTCTGTGTATTGTCCTCTTTTAGGACTGGGTACACGAGATTAATGCCATGTACTCTTGTTTATTGGATACCATTTTGTCTATAAGAAAAGGGTTGTAACCGTTGTTTGACACCATTTGTTTAATAATATTTAATTCTATCAAAAAGTTATCTGAATTCAAAGGGACATTCAATGATCTATGAACAAAACTATTATATGCTGGCATCCTTTGGTTGGTGGGGTGATTTGAAGTTTTATGTATGTGTGAGTTTGTGAAAAATACTAAAATCATGTAAATTATCTAGTCTTGTTATTGTGAGGTCAAGAAAATTATTACTTTGGTTCTTTTCTTCTTCAATTGTGAATTTGATTTTTAGGTGGAGCTTATTGATGAAATTCGTGAAGATATGCAGTTGTCGGTCGGTGCCTTTGACACAATAAAAAATGTCATCTACACATCTATACCAATAAAGGAAATATTTGCTTATCGGATATAGGTGTATTTTGATTCTAGATCATCCATAAATATTTCAGCTAAAATTGAACTGAGTGGATTTCCCATTATTAAACCATTGTTCGAAATATAGACGGTTCCGTTAAATTGAAAGTAGTTTTGTTCAAGACATATTTCCAGGCAATTAAGAATATCATTCATTTTGATGGGATTGGTTTTATTTTTAATTAACAGTATTTTTACAACTTGTATTGCTTCAATTGGAGGTATACTAGGAAATAAATTTTGTATATCAAACGAAATTAATCTACAATTTTTGGGCATTTGGACGGATTCAATATTGTCTATAAGTTGGATGCAATTTTTGATAGCGTATTTAGCTAAAAAGTTTGTTTCGGTTTGAATAATAGAAATTAAAACTCTAGATAGTTTCATGCTTGGTGATGTGATTAATGAATGTACTGGTCTACTCGGTCCTTTTGAACGAACAAACAGATCTTGATAAGTCTCCATTATTGAATATCTTTCCTTAATGGCATTTTTAGCGGCAAACTCCAATAAACACCTTGAGTTTTTATGACTCGTGCTTCCATTATTTGGTCATGTACCTAACAATGTATTTAAACTCGGTTACACTGAATACTATCAGCTAGTACAATGTATTACCTGAAGAAGCCACATCGTGATGAAATAATTGTTTTAGTAGTACATAAAATACTGTCTTCTATATATTTTTTAATTAAAATGAGTTTCCACAAAGTAAAGACCGAATCAATCAAATATCTTTTTATACTTTTCCATTTTTTTAAGTTCTTTTTATGTTATTGATATAAGTTGATATGATATTTAACATGGCTCTAGATATGGTATTTATGAGAAATAAGAAACATTTAATATTAATGGTTTTTGAATCTTTACAGAATGTTCTGTATTCTCATTGAAAATCTACAGCCATAAATATCGAACTAAAAGTGATTTGAAATGGAATACCGAACAAATTGGATTGAGCACTCATCTTGATTTTTTTTTAATAGTAACCGAAAAGGGGGCGAATCGAATTTGACCAACTGGAGGTGTATATTTAAATGATATTAACTAAATAAAATAAATAGAGGTTTATACTTGATAGAAGGTATATAAAATTATTTAAATATTTTAATATTAGCCTTCTACATATTTAATTTCAAAAAATTATATTTAATAATTATAACTTCAGGAATTCAATTGAATTAATGTCATGTAAGTACCACTTATATCAAACGACATATAAAATAAACATTCATTATAAGACATCCAAATGATATAACAAAATCCAATAAATAAAAATTGTTAACCAAAATTCTATAAATTAAATATTTTGAATAGACAAATTTTGCCCATCAATCTAATCAAAACAGATATCTTTCAAAATTTTTTAACATAATCTTAAGAATTTCATCTTACTTAGAATATTCAATATTATTGGATATCTAACTAAGTTACTTTTTATAAAATCTCAAGATATGTAAAAACATTACTAAAAAACAAGTTTTAAGAGAAACTGCTTCGTCAGTACTTTCTTTGGTGGATCTTTTCAAATTTGACTGAGAACATGCAATCAGGCGTGGGCCTGATTATGAGAAAATGCTGCTGAGCTGCCAGCTTCAAGTGAAAATGAGATGTTTTGAATGCTCCGCTGTGAAAATAGAACGAAGTCAAAAATATATGGGATGCCAGTTAAAATAGATTTTCAGTAAATCTTCCTTTTCCTCTCCATGACTATCACATATCCCAAATCCATTCTATGGATTGGAAAATGTGCATATGCAAACTTTTCCACATTGAAGAATTTTTATAGGAAAGGGAGACCTGAATAGTATCGATTTTCATCAATCTTACTCAAGCGCGTGTTGAGAATAAAAGGGAGTAATTTTTTAGTATGTTATTAAGATTTTCCAAATAGCAATTTTAATAATTACTGCTGCTCTATTACTCTTATGGAAGTTGGCTGTCGAGGGTAATAACTCCCAGTCTTTACTGTGCACGTGTCTGACCTTTCTCTTGATGAATAAAGTTTTAATTTGAAAGTATACTTCTACTTAAAATGATAGTTTTAAAATAAGAGCTCATTATTTGAATTGCGCATTAGTATAGCATGTATGATGTGACATGATTATATCTCTGCAGATAAAGTTAGTAGTTGATTAAACTGAAACAGTGTCATGATTTTTGAACATCATCTAAACCAGTTGTTCCTTTTCTTGTGGACCCCACATTGCCTTTATTGAGCAAAGGCCTGCAATAACAACTGGGTGATTGGATTAAGCGTTGGCGTAAGTTGTCTTTTAATATGGTTGTTATTTCGAAGTAAATAAAATAAATTCGAAAAATGTTAACAAAATATCGTTTCATTAACAATTTTTCGGTACTTTTAGATCATAGTCAGTGTTATATAATGATCACGGTTCTCTGAGCCTTGGTGTAATATTTTTATGAAATGATTCCATTTAAAAAAACATCACATACATTTTATGTTTCACAATTTGTTCAGAATCCTGACACGTATTTCGGACTTTCGACCATCTTCGATAGAGTACAAAAAGGAACTAAACTTAAAATTGAAAAGGTTCTTTTAGTACACTTAGGGCATCTGTGTATTTTTATGGCGCATGTAAATAACAGCATCCAAAATAGGAGTGTTGCCAAAGAGTATTTGGGAATTTGTTGAATTGTCCTTTTTCTCAATGACTTTTTTGTTTGAAAGAATCTCCAAATAGTCCATCAATTTACCCTTATTGACATTATATAGTAAAGTGACATCTTTCTCATTAAAAAAATGATTATTTTCTATACAATATTCTGCAAAATTGGTTGATTTCTGAATTTTCAAAATAGGCATCCTATGTTATTTGATTTTATGTTGTAAACATCGGCCTGTTACAATCATCACATTCAATTTGATAAATCCCCTGTTCGGGGTTCCTTTCTTTATTTTTCACCATCTTAGCTAAATTATTTCTATTTACTGCTAAAGAATTAATTCCCATTTTATGAAGACCATTAAAGATTCTAGTGATGAAACTGTTTATATAAGCCATTGAAAACTATTCTTCTATCATTTATATTGCTATAATTTTTTTTTGAAATATTGTGTGGTAAGTTTTCTTATTAATCATTTCGTCAATGTTTTCAGTTCTATAGCCATTGTTCACCGCTATAGTTCTAATTATATTGACTTATTTTCAGAAATTGACTTCGTTCAACGGGATGCTCAAAAGTCTATGAATAAAACTATGGAAAGCTGACATTTTAATTTGCCATAACTGATTAGATTTTGAATGGATTATGGTATCAGTAGTGGCAGGTTTTCTAAAAATGTCAAATTCGAACTTATTATTGCTATGACTTTATTAAATACCTAAGAAATCAATTGAAGAATTTTTTTTTAGGAATAGGAAAAAATAAAGAAGTTGATTGGAGAATTTTTTTTACAAATAGAAAAAAAAATTCTTCAATCAACTTCTCAGATCTTAATATAAATTCATAGTAATAATAAGTTCGAATTCAACATTTTCAGAAAACCTTTACACCATAATCCATTCAAATTCTAATCAATCAGTCACGGCAAAATAAATTGTCAGCATTTCATAGTTTCATTCATAGACTTTTGAGAATCCCGTTGAACGAAATCAATTTCCGAAAAGAAGTGAATATAATTAAAACTATAGTGGTGAACAATGGCTATAGAAGTGAAATGATTGACAAAATGATTAATAATTTAAGTCCTTAACGGACTTTTAATTTGTTTTTTGAGGATGCGATACATGTTTTTGAGAGTTTTTTGAAGTAACTTATCTAAATATTCAAATATAGTAAATATTTCAAATAAATTATATTTTGAGCAGTTCTTAAAATTATGTTTCGTATTTTTGAAAAGATTTAGTTTTCATAATTGTAAACTCAGAAACAAAATTTTGTCCCCTTCGAATATTTATTAATTTCAATTGACAATTTATATCTGTTGGTTTATTTATTCTGTTTGATATTGTATATTTAGTTTTGATTTTATACGTCTTTAAATATAAGCTGTGCTTATAAGACATTAATTTAATTATAAAAGTTTTTGAATAAAATTTTTTTAAAATTAAAATTGTAGAAGACTGACAGATTAAAAGTGTTTTAATATTCAAATAAAAAAAAAAGAATTGGCAATCCAACACATACATAATAATTTGAGAATATTTCACTGCAGATAATTAATTATTTGAAATTGTTGGGTAACTAATAATTTATGAAAGACTTGTTGTATTGGGCCCCCATAGACTCATTATCCTATTAATACGTCTATGGGGCTCCCATATGCATGTATATCAATTGCAACAAGAACGCAAAAACAGACTTGGTTTTATAAGAGATCGCAAATTTTTTGCGGGGAAGGATTGCGTTGCCAGACTTGGTATTTTATCACATTTTATGTCCTTGATTTGATTTAGTGTGTGTATTAATTTTGATAAAAGATTGAACGAAATAACTGATACAAGAATTCTCTAAATGAGCAGGACTTAGAGTCAGGATTTAGAACCCTTTTCATTCGAATTATGTAACCATTCACCATGTCTCGAAGTCTGATTAATTGAACCGATCGAGCGTAATAAATCACTGTCGCTAGCAGATGGGAGGTTTTCGGTTATCAAGGAAATTGAATATTTTTGTTAGACTTTCTTATAGCCAGAGCCTTGAATCTTTTGACCGGAAATGGAATATTTCGATATTCAAAAAAGTATATACACAGGCTGTGTTAACTCATGAAAAAATCGAAAACATGATAGGAGGGAAACTTTTCGATATCTCAACAATATTCCATGAGGTATGGCACGTGGGACTAGTTTATAAGATAGTCAAGCAAATACTCAAATAAATTAATGAAAAAATATATATAGAAAGTTAGAAGTTCCCGAGTAAAATAAAAGGAGAAGAAACAGAGGGGTGAGGAATAGAAGTCAGCATTCCCCAAGTTCAGGACGTGATTTAAGAGGTCAAAATATTGGATAATTTTTTTTCCAAAAAAATTGAACCTCAATAAACTACCGTAGCATTACGCTGCCAAATACTATTTTGAAACTGATGACAAAAATTTTGGTCGAAGAGGTTTCCAGTACTAGTATAATTGAGAAAAAACATGGTTTCAGATAGAATAGGTCCACAATTGATGCAATATTTATATTGAGACAGATAGATAAGAAAATCATCGAATAAAGCAAACCTGCTTTCATGTGTTGTGTGGACCTTATGCGAGCTTTCGACAGAGTACGTCTTGAAGTTGTTCTGAAACTACTCATGAAACCTCGAATTAACCACCGAATTATAAGAACAATTAAAGATCTCAACACCAGCAACATGACGAAAATAGAAATAAGTAATCAAATGTCGAAGGAAATATCAGTAGCAGATGGTATAAGGAAGAAGACAGCCTTGACCTAATCTTCTTCAACTTGATCATGGACGAAATAATCAAGAAGTTAAAGTCGCAGGCAGAGAATACTCAATAGGGTACAAAGCTGTAAAAATTATCTGCTACACCGACGATGCTATTCTTATAGCTGAGAATGGGGACGACCTGCAGATAATGTTATACAAATTCGATCGAGTAGCGAAGACATTCAATCTGAATATATCTTGGAGAAGACTGAACCCCTCACAGCTGAGGAATGAAGTTATGAGTTTCAAATACCTCGGCGTCAATATCACTAGTAATAGAAATCTAATAGAAGAAATGAAGAGCCAGTTGATATCGAGCTTTTAAATGGACATTATTTTGAGAAATGAGCAGTTAAGAGCAAAATAAGAATCTAAAAAGCCCTTGTAAGATGGGAATACTGCGGGCAATTAGAGTCCATACTTTACGAGACCACTAGACGAAGAACGAGATAAACAGCTTTGCGGAGTGGAAGATGTCAGATTGTTTGAAGTTAGGAAAAGAGACCAGAGTAATCATGCGTATAAAATGGCTGATGAATGGATAACCAAAATTGTCAAAGAATCTTTACCAAGCAAAGGAAAACCTACAGGCAGACCACTGAAGAGATGATACGAAAGCTGGATCTCAGCATTCCAGGAATGAGGCGGAATCGTAGCTTTATCAGGACTTTGTCCTAAAAGAAGAAGAATAAGAATATTTTGGGTTTACAGAGATCATATTCAGTAGATTCGTATTTTTGAGAGAAGGATACATAAAAGTTTATTATATGGTACCCTTTTCTCAAAACTATTTGCGTTATGTGATCCATGCAAATTTCTAATTGATGGTTATGAAGTTACATGAAAATGAAGCATTACCTAGCTGTAACTCAACAAGATTTTTACCACTAGCTGTGACGTACATTCAACCAAATATTTGTTGAGAGATTGTGAATGTTGCAAACATAGGAGGGAGAATATTATCTTCTACAGCCCAATTGCATGGTGATATTTCATCAATGGGTATATGAAAAATCATTTAAAAAAAACCGAAAGATGAAGATAATATGTAAAAATAGTTCAAGGTTTCAATTAGAGAAATAGTTCAAATAAAAAGAGCAATAAGAAACCTTTATTCTGTCGTTGGTGAATTTTCATGAATTGCACATAAAGATCATTCCCTGATCTACCTATTTCGATTGATTAATTTTTTTCGGGTAGTTCGATAATTGTCGAACAAACGTTCTATATACTTATCGGGTCACACCTATACATCGTAACTTAGGAGATTCAAGGTTGACAAAAGAGGACAGAGCTTCGTAGCCTGCGATTCTGTGAATTCCGAACGTGGGAAATCTCAGGAAATGTCGCATTTTCTTTCGTTCGTATAGAATGAAAGGAAAGTCATGGCGGCATAAAAAAAATTTCTTGCAAAAGTTCGATTTTTGGATTTTCGATCTAAATCTGCCGTTTTTCGGCAGGCTCTGCCGTTGAAGGTCCTTTTGGAAGAATGTAAAGGGCCTTTTTGTGATTATTCATCTGTGGTCGGTTGCCATGATAATTTTATGGTTAATATGTGAGGAAAAGGATTAGGTATAAGAAAATTTGTAACAAACAAGTTTATTCTGGGAAAACCCATATTCATAAGATCTAGTAAAATAAAAAAGTAACTACAAAATTGCCAGAAGAAATACAAATGGTTTAAAATTTTGTTATTAAAAAATATCAACATAATTTCGGGGTTTTATGAGAAGTATCCATCCGTACAATTGTCGATCAAGTAAAGGCCAACACAATTCGAAGAATATAAGTGTGCTTCTATTCGATGAAAATAGGGGGTGATTCTTTGTCAAAAAATAGGGCTAGTCTTTCATATAAACTTTATTTTTGCTAAGTTGCAGCTCCCTAAAGATGGCACCCGAAAAACAGTTTTTAATTTTTTTCTTTGAAACGAAAAAACTGACAAGAATAAAAATAAGCAAACATTTTTTGCGAGCGAGAAGGCACTCAGAAATTTTTTAGTGGTGTTCCTCTATGATTACAAGCGGTATAAAAAGCCACTCCTAAACCTTGTTCGCAAGAAACTATTTTTCCTATTCATATTTTACAATAAGAAGATTTGCTTTGAATTATTAACAAATAAGGTCTTCTGCCATTTCACGCTAAAATTCACAGTTTTTGAGAACCAAATAATTTATCAACAGAAAATATGCCTGAGTCGTAGAGGCTGGAATTAATTTCGACCTTAAATTTATCCATTAGGGGGATATCTGATTGATATTTTTATTGAGAACTGGTACAAATATTAAATAAATGTAACAAAACAAACAATTCAAAACTTTTCACAAATTAAATACCATATTGAATAGGTAGGAGGTACAGGCCGAAAGGCCAAATGCAATACATTACAAATAGCAAGAAAGAAATATTCATCGATTGTAACCAACAAATTTGTTGATGTCTATCGATGAATATTTATTTCTTGCTATTTGTGATCATATATAGACATTCAGAGAAAATTGTTCTTGGTGGTGAGCTACAGTAATAGCGTGATGGTTCACTTCGGCCCATATGTGGTTATTTTGAAAATTAGTTATTGGATCTCTAGACAAATTAGCCTCGTCTGTAAATAGGATCTTTTTCAAAAACTGAGGATATTGTTCAATCATTCCCAACATCCAAGTGGAGAATTGGAGACGATTCGGAAAATCCCGTGGTAGGAGTAAGAGGTACATGTTGAATGTGATATGGATATAAAAGTTGTTCCTTTAATATCGCAAACACCGTCATATGGTGAATTTGTAATTGCTGAGCAATTTTCATAGTACTGATGTCAGGCTACTCGTCGACAAGATTTAGTACTGCTTCTTCTATTGGTGGAATTCTAATTTCGCGCTGGTGACCACAATCATTTTTATTCATTTTAAATGTACCAGTACATTGTACTGGTACACCGCATAATGAGTATGTGACAAAAAACTCAAAATAGTAAGCCAGATCAAAAAATAATTGTAATTGAATCAAAATTAATCAAAACTAGTCAGTTGTCATTACATAGTGACATCCGCTTGCTAGATAAATTCTAGTTCGGAAATAATTCCAGCCTCTATGCTATCATGTTGATAATTTATTTTTTTTCTCAAAAACCTTGAATTCTAGCAAGAAATTACAAGAAATCTTTTTTGTTAAAAATAGAAAAAAGAAAAATGATTCCTTATTTCACACAAACATGTAGACTTCACAATTCTTAGTACTAAAATAGGATTCTTCTGAAAACTTGTTTTATTTTTTATGTATAAATTTTCCATGCATCTTCTTATATCATAAACACTGAAGAACATCTGTATTTTCATCTCTTATTTTAAAACATGAATGACACTGTTTCTTACTTTGTATGTGCATGAAAATTCCTTCCAGACAAAAACTTTAGATCGGCCTTCTCAAACTTATTTCTTTTCCGCTGAATCGAAACAAGAACTTTTTCCTATTTGCATTCGTCAGAAACTTTATTCGGGTTTGTTCGAAAAGAAATAAGGAATTGTGAAGCTACGGAAAATATGGGATAACTGATAAGGATAAGTTGGAGAAGCTCGCAGCTTTGAAAAGTGACAAATCTATTTGGAGAAGAGATCGCTGTGAAATTGGACCAGAGGGGGTGGAGAAGCAAATCCGATATTTGGAATATGCTGCCTAACAGAATACTCGAGGTAAAGAACGGAAGATCCTATTAGGGAGTAGAAATATCCGTTATGTTTAACGAAGCACGATGTCGAACTTGAGGATCTCTCTAATGCATTTCTTTTATGAAATATCGGAAACCAATGTTGGATCATCATTTTATATAATCCTATTTAATGACATCAATTACATAAAGAAGGTTGATAAAGGCAAACAATTTTGTATTTTAATATAAAACAAAAAAATTAATGAGATATTGAAAAGAAATTTGATCTGGATGTAGAGTGGAACTTGAGGAATGTTTTCACATAGAATCTAATTCATTACTTAAATGATATTGATTTTTTGCATATCACTTGGTGCAATATTTTTAAATTAATAAAGCAAATAAAAACACTCGGCTTAAGTTTCACTGTTTATTTAATGTCTGTTGGCATATATGATTCGGGTTTTTAACCCATTTTCAAAACTGAAGAGAACAGAACTTGAACTTCTATTTATAATACACTGGCGAGCAAAAAACACGGGTCCTCAAGATTTTACACTGTTTTTTCCCATAGACTCACGTGTTCAAATTGATTCAATAATATTTTGTTCATGATATATCTTTCATTAGAAAATCAACTGAACATGCGCAAAATGTAGACATATGGGCTAAAAAACTTGATAAATGAAACCATATTCGAATAATTTTTCACGATAAATTCATCGTTTATCAGTTGCGTTCAACATTGGTCATTGAAAAGTTTGTGTTCCACTCTCTAAAAGAAACAATTTCGTAAAATGAGTTTACCAATTGAAGATTGTGCGAGAATAGTGACAGTGAATATGGGCTGAGCCAGAGATCTGTTGCTAGGAATGTTACCCTATCTACAGTCCAAAGAATATTGAGAAGGCATGAGGAGACAGGCAGGCTGATGAGAAGACCTGGATCTGGAAGAAGACGGAGCACATCGTTGAGGGATAACAGATTCATGGCTTCCACAAGTCTTCGAAATCGCTATCTTACTGCTGGTCAGGTAAACCTAAGTGAATGGACCCTGAGACGTCGACTCTCAGAATCGAATTTACAACCATACAGACCTAAGACAGGTCCAGAAATTCTCAGAGGGCATCGAATTGCGCGTCTTCAGTTTGCACGAAATCACATAAACTGGTTAGAAGCTCAGAGGGCCCAGGTACTTTTCTCTGATGAATCCAGATTCAGCATTGGAGAAGCTGATGATCGTAGACGCGTTTATAGACGCCCAGGAGTAAGACACGCGGATGCCTGCATAGAGGAGCGAATTCCATTCGGTGGAGGATCTGTTATGGTCTGGCGGGTATGTGTTTAGAGGGCCGAGTTGGTTTTTATAAATTGATCTTTAACAGCAGTAAGGTTGATAGAGGAAACTCTTATGGACCATGTTGTACCTTATATACCATTTCTGGAAGAGCACATACCGCTCGCATAGTGACAGCGTACTTGAATGAGGTTGGAATTACAAGGTTCAACTGGCCAGCACGAAGTACTGACTTGAATCCCATCGAACATATATGGGACCAACTGGGAAGGCGAGTCAGAACTATGGTTCCATCGCCCAATATTTTACAAGAGCTCCGTGAAGCCCTTCGTCATGAATGGGAGAATATTCCACAAGAGAATATTCAAAGGCTCATCACGAGTATGCGAAGACGTTTGGAAGCTATAATCAGAGCTAGGGGAGGTCACACGTCATACTTATATTGAATTTTTAACAGTTACGATACTTTTTTCAATTTCGTTTCAAGTTCTTGATTTTTTCAAAAAAAGCTTATTATTTTTATACAAATCGAATAAAATTTTCATTTTTCTTTGGGCAATTCTCTTTCCCTACCATTTCAGAAATTTCATGATTCTCGTAGAAATTTCAACTAATAAAGATATTTTAACAGTAATGATGAACCGTTTTTTTGCTCGCCAGTGTAGTAAGGTAGATAACAGGTAGAATTTTGAAGAGTGTAAAAAAATAGGTTGAATAGGTTTGAATCTTTTATAAATAAGGGCAATAGTGATAAATTGAATTTAAGTTGTTCGTTTGTTCCTTCCATATGCAGACATTTTCAAACTTTCTGAAAGGTCCATTCTTCTGCTTTTCTTACCTTCGCATAACATCTCAGTTTTACTGAAATCTATGAAATGGTTGTTACTTATACAATGTTCCGAAAAACCAGATGGTATATATTGTGTAATATACTTTTTTGTGTTCTTCTACCCTTATGTTTATAGATCGTCCTGTCTGACCTACGTAAAATGCAGGGCATTCATTACAATATAATTTTTATATACCGCTTTTTTACACGTTTCACGACAGTCTTTGCCATTGACTAAGAGTGAACCTAAGTTTTTCCTATGTAAAATTTGAATATCAAAACAGATTAAATCTGTTAGTCTTCTACAATTTTAATTTCAAAAAAATTTTATTCAAAAAACTTTTAGAATTAAATTAATGTCTAAAATGAGCACCGCTTACGTTTAATAGACGTATATCATCAAAACTCAATATATAATGTCAAATGGAATAAATAAACCAACAGATATAAGAAAGTCATTAAAATTAATAAATAAATATTTGAAGGAGACAAAATTTTGTTTCTGATCTTACCTTTAAGAACACCAATTGCCTTTTAAAAACATGAACACAACTTAAGGACTTTTCAAAGAATATAATTTATTTGAAATATTTAATATATTTAAATATTCGAATAAGTTAATTCAGAAATCTCTCAAAACATGCACTATATCTTCAAAAAACAAATATAATTCTAAGTAATCCCTTCTTCGGTTCTAGATAATATTCCAAATATCAAAATCAAAAAACTACAACTATATCAAAACAAACACGTGTTAAGAATGGATGCTTCGAAACAAACACGTGTTTGTTGTGATATAGTTGTAGTTTTTTGATTTTGATATTTGGAATATTATCTAGGACCGAAGAAGGGATTACTTAGAATTATATTTGTTTTTTGAAGATATAGTGCATGTTTTGAGAGATTTCTGAATTAACTTATTCGAATATTTAAATATATTAAATATTTCAAATAAATTATATTCTTTGAAAAGTCCTTAAGTTGTGTTCATGTTTTTGAAAGGCAATTGGTGTTCTTAAAGGTAAGATCAGAAACAAAATTTTGTCTCCTTTAAATATTTATTTATTGATTTTAATGACTTTCTTATATCTGTTGGTTTATTTATTCCATTTGACATTATATATTATATAATGATATTTTGATTATATACGTCTATTAAACGTAAGCGGTGCTTATTTTAGACATTAATAAAATTCTAAAAGTTTTTTGAAAACAAATTTTTTTGAAATTAAAATTGTAGAAGAATAACAGATTTAATCTGTTTTGATATTCAAATTTTGTTATATTTCTTCTATCAAGTAAAAAACCTTTTTCTATTTTATTTTCCTATGTATACAAATAGTGTTGATATTAATTATTTTGTTTTTGATTATTGCAAATTTTGTCACTAATTTGTGGTATGAAACTTATGCTATGGAATTTTTCTTTTTCTTTGTCCCAAAGGGTAGGGTAAAGAGGACCTAGGGCTTCTTTTGCTGTTTCTTAAAGATTGATTTATCTATTACGTTCGTATTTTAATCAACGACGCTAATGACTTTGAAACTTTAATTTATTTGATAAAGTTTTCTATTGAGAAAGAGTAGTAACATAGTAACCTATGTATAAAAGCGTGAAAAGGAGACATTTTTATTTTATGAGGGCGGAAATTGTTATTATGTATTGATGAATTTGTGTACGTGGATTTTTTAAATATGTCAAATTCAAGGGAATTAACATTTCTTTTGATCTGAATATCTAAAAAATTTATTGATTTTGGGGGTTTTCGACTTCAATAGTGAATTTGACTGAAACATAAAAGTTTCAAGGTTGTAGGAATTCAGCAATGACGAATTAGTGTAAAAAAAACTATTGTGGAAAATATAGGGCAACCTTAAAACATTCAGTTGAACTTAAGAAAGAGCATTCTTCTAATGATTTCAAACAACTCAAGGCTAACTATACTCGGATCAAGAAATAGAGTTAAAATTTAATTTTTTGCTCTTATTATTCCTGCTCTCAAATTTTTGTAATAATACATACAATTATTCAGCCAGGTAAAGTTTTTTCATCAATTTTTTCGAGACAATTTATGGTTTTATAGCAAGCAAATTTCAACCAGACTTTTAAAGCCAACTTTTTTCACATGAAGATGAAGCGTTCAAAATCATTTCTGTTGAATGTCCAGCTTTTCCAAAAATATCCTCACCCTATAAAAAAATCGAAAGAAACTCTCTGATATGAATGTTAACAGATTTCAGAGATGAACGGCGATCTAAGGGTTACTTTAATTCCGACTTTCAAGGTTATTTAGACTTCAGCCTCATTTGTCATAAGAGCTCAATAGAGTAGATGTAGATCATTTTCATGACGTTGAGTGATTACCTCCAATCCTATTACAGGTTGATTCGGATCACCAACGATACAAGCTTAATGTATTCTCCTTCCTGTCATGGAATACGACGTTCCGTAAATTTATCTTTTTTAGAAGGAACTCTTGTCTCTTTCTCTATTTTTCTGGACAATCGAGAGGAATTTGCTTGGAAACACTATATTCGCTTACTGACACGGCATGTTCGGTGATCGAGGATTATATGAAAAAATTGATTCTTTTATGATATCTGAGTCCGAAGCCTGGAATATTCCAACGACTAAATTCCTAGGAAATTATCTCAGAAGTATTCAATTTAGATGAAGGAATCTGTCGTAAAAATGCTTTCGTTATTTTTCTGTGCATTTCAATTGAGTGATTCTTATCATAACTCATCATTTTCATACAAATCATATCAACTTAAACAGTCGAATATCCAATATGGGAAAAGTATCTGGTAAACCATGAGGGGGTAGACAAATTAAAGGTTCAAGAAAATTGTACTATTACAACCAATTCTTACGCTATCGTCTTGATAATATCGACGACTGTTCATTGAATAACCGTTATCATTAACAACATAATTGTTAATTGGGACTACCCTCAGAATTTTAGGAATATATAAACGGAAATATCATTTTCCATTCATTTTCTTCAGATTAATTTATCCTCACATCCGCAAACGAAGACGACATTTACACCATCGTATCTTGCAGATCATGCTGATGTCAAATAGCGCTAGCATCCATACCAAAGAAATCCTTTTCAGTAGAGTTCACTCTTGTTTGCCTCACGGATTCTGTGCTGAAATGCTCGCTTGAAAACTCCCCAAAGGAACCGTTTCTTCTTGTGTTTACTATCACAGTTTTAGCTCCATAGTCCGTTATGTATTTATCGTTTTGATTCAAGGAGACAGACTGGTAACCGCATCTACACCAAGAAGGGTAATGAGCGGTAAGAATCTTCTTGAACGCTTCCCTAAACTCCGTGTTGAAGATCGAATAAATTATAGGGTTGAACGCAGAGTTAGAGTAACCTAGCCAGGTTAGGATTTTAAATGTTATATCGGGAATACAGGTCTTACAGAAGGCAGCTACGATGTTCATGCAAAAGAAGGGTACCCAGCAGATGAGAAAGACGCCCATGATGATCCCGACGGTGATGGCTGCCTTATGATCGCTGACGTGGTAGGGAGAGCTGTGGTGGTTTTGGAGGTGGATGTGTAAAGCCTTGTTTTGTTTCATACTTTTTCTTTTACCCTTGCAGGTGAGAGCTTCTGGCATGTCGATGGGTCTTGTGATGGCTCTTATATTTTTCACATGCTTTTGAGCGTAACAATACAGTCGGCAGTATATACCTGGAAAGAAAGTGAACTTTAGACTGTGATCTAAATGGTTAATGGAGAATAAAAGATTAATATTGTGGAAGGATCCATATATTTTGAAAATATCAAAAATGGCTCTTTATATTGTGAATAAAAAAATATGTAATAGATACGAGCCTTCTGTTGCGAAGAACTAACTATAAGGTACTGTGATCGAATTTTGATGTTTATGCTGTGTAAATATGAACTGTAATCTCTTTCTTTTGCAATATTACTTGAACCAGTGAGCATGTCACCTTTGAAAAATACAGTCTAAGTGCTACACGTGTTTTTGGTTTCATGTTTCCAACAGGTTTTAATAGGTTATGAGTCCAGGTGCGTGATTTCATGAACATTTATATTTTTCGTGAAAAGTTTGATAAATAGTTAACGGAGTTGTATAACAAGACCTGCCAAGACTTTAAGAACGATTTTTATGTAAAATTGCCGCAAACTATTTGGCAGATACCGGACGCAGTGTAATCAGCAAAGGGCAAAGTAAAGCTGGTAGTAACATAGGAATATTCCTGTGTACCTACTTGTGAGAAGCTACCACTGCAAGAGAATTATGGTCGAAATTGAAAAATTTTTATGATGGTTGGAACACAGTTTCCTATAAAACTCGTTCCTAACTTTGTTTGAGTTGAAAGATTCTGCATTTCTGTAGTTATCGTTTCTTTAAGTTCTACGATGCTCGTTGCCCGTGTTGCATAAACTTTGTTCTTGAGATAAACCCATAGAAAAATATCCGTAAGGTCTGGCGATCTAGCTGGCCACTCAATAGTACCTCTGCGTCCAATCCATTTACTTGCGAAGATTGCGTTTAAGTTAGTTCTAACCATTGAAGCATAATGGTGTAGAGCTCCATCCTGCTGGAACCAGACATTTTCATTCGGTAGGCTTGGATCTATTGCATTAGGAAATAAGTTTCCTAACGCAGGAAACATTTCGTCTCTAATTAAACTCAAATATTTTTCTGCTGTCAAAGTTCCATCTATAAATATAGTACCTATAATATGGTCACCTATGATACCTGCGCAAGTATACACCTTTTGTGGATACTGCGTACCAATTTTGTTGCTTTACCTCCCCGTTCAATGTAAATGTTGGTTCGTCAGAAAAATGTATTGTACCAACAGCAATTTGTTTTCTGTTGAGTTCATTCATCATTATTTCGCAGAAATGCATTCTACGATCTGGATCGTCTTTTGTTAGCACCTGCGCAAAAGTCATTTTATATGGATGAAGTTTTTCGGAGACATCTTATGACAGTTGTATGACTTACATTATTTTCACTGGTAATTTGACGTGTACTTGTCGTTGGATCCTGCCACACCTAATAAAATATCCATTTTCACAGTATCTTCAACGAATTGCGGTTGTCTTTTTAATGGTTTGACATGTCCAAGTTTTCTGAAATGTGCTTCAATTTTAGACACAGTACTTTGGGAAATATTAGGCGACTAAGGATACCTCTGATTAAACTGGATTGCTACTTCAACTTGACTTCTGCAATCATCCCCGTACCCGATCATCATTGACATTTCAATTCGGCGAGTCTCAGTTAAATATTTCATTATTACTTCTACAAGAAATACAATTAGTATTTTACTATTTCATTGTAAATCTCAACACCGACTGATAATAATCCACGCCCCCCAGGCATTAGATCTTGGGAACGCTAGGGGTGTACTGTGGAGACTGCTTGATAGTCACTTGGAAAAGAGGCCTTCCTCAAATAGCCAATAACTATTCTGGTAGAATTCACCTGATAACAATCCACACTTTTTGCAGATTTTCTTTATTTATCGGCAAATATAGATATATTTTTAGGTATTCATGACAAAAAATGTTGACAAAACCAAGATCAATGAGCGTATCGAGAATTTATTCAATAAATTTTCCCAACTTAAATGATAGTTCAGAAATTTCATAAGTCTGTATTTAGGTTTTTTAAAACGTTCCATTATCTAACGCATTATAAATTACTACGTTCATTATTTCACCCAGTAAAATACATAATATTCCATGCATTAGTTGAAATCAGGTTGTTAAGTAGCTTTAAAAATATACCGGATGATCCATTTAAAATAAAGAGGACGGACTGTGCTAGACTCGTGCGAATCTCCCCGTATATTTCAATTTATGCTTAAAAAGCGCACCATTGAATATGAAAGTTGACATGTCCCAGTGTTTTTTATAATTTTCTAATATAAGGACAAAAAGAATTTTATTCCACAAGTATCGGGTGCTTTTTTCAGAATGATACAACTTTCGATAGGGATAACTGTGATTTGAAAGAAGATAGAAGCCATGTTGTTTTGACATTTCTGTTCACTAGGCATTGACAAATTATCATGGAAAGACTCACGCTGCAACAACGTTTACAAATTATTGAAATTTATTTTCAAAATCAGTGTTCTATTCGCCAAACTTATAGTGCACTTCGTGAAATTTATGGTTTACGTAATCGTTCATCAGAGCAGCTTATTCCTTGAATTATCGATAGATTTCGGACAACATTTTCTCTACTTGATGCAACAACAAAGACAAGAAAATGAACTGTATGAACTGTAAGAATATATTGCTGCTCTAAATCATAGTGTTAATGATGATCCAGATTTGTCTATTCGTCGACGTTCACAACAAGTTGGACTCTGTGCATCCACCACATGGAAAATTTCATCAATCAAGAACTAAAGCCACATGACCATAATAAGTGTCGTTTGTTTGCTGCTTGGGCCCTAGAACAGCTTGAAGTTGATCCACTTTTTTATCGTGAAATTGTGTTTAGTGATGAAGCTCATTTCTGGTTGAACGTGTAACTATGTAAACAAGCAAAATTTCTGTATATGGAGTGAAAACAATACTCAAGAAGTTCTGCAGGTTCCACTCCATCCTGAAAAATGCACTGTATGGTGTGCTTTACATGCTGGAGGCATCATCGGTCCATATTTCTTTGAAAACGATGCTGGAGCTGATGTAACAGTGAATGGTGCTCGTTACAGATCTATTGATCAATGATTATTTGTTTCAAAATTTGAATGGTATCGACTCAGAAGTATTTTGGTTCCAACAAGATGGTGCTACACTTCATGCTGCTACCGTAACAATTGATTTATTGAAAGATTTTCCGATAACATTATTTCGAGAAATGGTCCAATTAATTGGCCTCCAAGATGATGCGACATAACTCCACTGGATTATTTTCTTTGGAGTTATATCAAGTCATTGGTTTATGCTGATAAACCAGAAACAATAGACGCTTTGGAAGCCAACATAACTCGTGTTATTGATGAAATAAGGCCTGAATTACTCGAAAAAGTGGTCCAAAATTGGTCTGGACGAATGCGGTTCCTCAAGGCTAGTCATGGTGGACATATGCCGAAAATTATTTTTAAAACATAAATATCATGAAATTATATAAAAAAAAAATTTGGTATCAATCTTAATTTAAATGTGTTTTCTTTCAATTTAAAGTTCTATCACTCTAAGAAAAACGCCGGATAGTTTCCACACTCCATAAGTTGTTGTTTTTTACCCTGAAATAGCGCAACGACTGAGTGAAAAAATCTGTAATCTAAGAGAACACGATTTGAAGGTTTGTGAAGATAGGATGTAATGGTGTCAAACATGCAAATTGAGAAGTCCCAATACAGGCACTTACAAATCTTTGTCGAACAGCTTCGAACTAGTTTCCTCCGACGATATTCCAGCTATTTCGAAGTTTTGAACAATCCCCGAGTCCCTTTACAACCCCTCGCGATCTCCCGAGTGGAAATATGCTCGAAGTTTGGAAGATCGGTTTTTCAGGACCAGTTCTGCGTGTTAATCGCAGAAATCGATCAGGAACTGAGATTGCATTCGGTGAGAGAACTTTTTCGTGTTCTCCGTTAGAACGAACAAAATCTAATCTTAAGGATGGGGAAAATTAATTATCAAAGTGAGATTCAGGAAAAATCGAACAATTCTCAACGTGAAAAAGAATTAAAAATAAGAAAACTTTAATGGGATTGAGATGTTTGTTGAATGATGAGGATAGATTTCAAAATGAAATATTTCTGACTGGAAGAACATCGTGAGGTTTTCCAGTAGTCGTCACACTTGCGTGCTCACCATCTCAATACTTTATTAAAGCGTTACATAGGGTGATTGATCGCACATAAAAAATAAGAAAGATAAAAAAGTAAAGACAATAAATTCGGAGTTTATAAATTCACTTGCAATGATTGCTCTAGGTGTATATTGGTCAAACAAATCCTTTAAGAAAATAATTCATGAATACCACAGGACTTATACGTCAGACACCTCCCTCGACATATGCTGTAATTTGAAAGACTTTGGACGTTATTTCAACAACAGCTATGAAATTATCCATGATAAAATTATAAGTACAGGTCTCACATTTTTGGAAGTAGTAGAAATTAATTAGTAAGACAGACTTAAAATTCTTCTCAATGTCCAAACAAATGTCGCCAGATCTCCCTTGAGGAATATGATGTCTTTCAGATAAAAGATGAGAAAAAATGTGCGAAAAGGGATACCAATAACCATAATATACTACTCTGTCAAGAAAGTACCGGGAATTTTCAATTAAAACAACATTTTTACATTTAATCGTCAAAATTTATTGGGTTGCCTTCAAAATAGGCTCCATTTGCTCCAATACATCTATGCCAACGGCACTTCCAATTATCGAAACATTTTTTATAGGCACTTTCCGGGATGGACTTTAGCTCTCGCGCCGAATTTTGTTTGATGGCTTCAATCGACTCAAAACGGGTGCCACGAAGGGGCAATTTTAGTTTTGGGAAGAAGGAAAAAGTCGCAGGGAGCCAAATCCGGCGAATACGGTGGTTGCTGAAGCACGTTTGTTGAGTTTTTGGCGAGAAAGTCAGTCACAATCGTAGCTCGGTGAGAAGGCGCGTTATCGTCATGCAAAATCCATGAGTTGTTCGCCCACAAATTTGGCCTCTTCTTACGGATAATCTCACGCAAACGTTTCATAACGCCTAGGTAATACTCCTTGTTTACCGTCTGACCCTCTGTAACGAATTCGTAGTGCAACACGCCACGGATATCGAAGAAAACAATGAGCATCACCTTCATTTTCGAGCGGCTTTGGCGTGGTTTTTTCGGTTTCGGCTCATTTTTTGCCACCCATTCCGATGATTGCTGGCTTGTTTGCATATCGTACTCGTAGACCCAGGTCTCATCTTCAGTTATAATGCGTTCCATGAATGTAGAATCGGAATTACAGCGATCCAGCATGTCTGAAGCAACCTGTTCGCGATGACGTTTTTGAAGAAAATTCAGGTCTTTCGGTACGAGTCGTGCGGCCACCTTTCTCATGCCCAAAATATCAATCAAAATCGTATCTTAAGATCATGTGCTATATCTTAAGATCATGTGCTATCTCTCTCAAGCTGGTACGACGGTTTTCCAGCACCCTTTCCTTAATTTTATTGACGTTATCTTCGATCGAAGCCGTCGATGGGCGACCACTTCACGACCGTCCTTGAAGGCTCTGTACCACTGATATGCACGAGTTTTCGATAGAGCATTATCACCAAAGGCCTTTTGCAACATTTTCAATGCATCGGCACACGAAAATTCATTTGCAACACAAAACTTTAAACAAATTCTTTGCTCAACGTAATCACCCATAGTAAAAATCGGCATGCACTCTGACATCGACTGACTTAATCAGCTGTTGCAAACACACTAGTTGACAGATCCCGCTCAAGCTTGGCATAGTAATTAAGGACAGTGGTACCAACCTAGGAAAAAAAATTTTTACCTGCCTCATTGCCCCGCCAGATTTAAATCGATAATTCCCGGTACTTTCTTGACAGAATGTATATTGAGGTCAAGTATCTACTTCACCTCAATATATAGTCCATCTAGAAAGTATCCGGAAAAAACAAACCTCAATTGTAGTTATTTAGTATATATTTTCAATTCTTGAATTAGAAAATTATAACAAAATATTCATCTTATTTACTTATACAACCTCCTTTTAACTGTAAAAACTTGACTGAACGTCCAGGTACACCCGAAACTTGATCACCTCCATAATTTTCGGTGATGGTAGTCCAAGACTGTAAAACTGGCTGAATTAAATCATCTTTACTTCCTGGTGCTGCTCGTTCAACTTCAATCTTCATTAGTCCCCATATGTTTTCAATGGGACTAAGATCTGGTGAAGCTGCTGGCCATGACATGGTTGTCACTTGGTGTTCTTGCAACCAAGCTTGAGTATAGGCGCGGATTGTGTCTTCCTAAGGCCGATAAAGCATTTAAATTGTTTCCTTTAATCTTACGCGGTCTTCCTGAAACTGGTCTATGCGTCAGATCCATGCAATTTTTTATCCTCTTTATTGTCTAATATACAGCACTTTTCCCAGTTCAGTCAATTGGACTAATACTTTCACGTTTCGATAACCTTTTCTATACAAATATTCCACCTGTTTTCTTTTTTATAGTTGCGATATTATTTCATAAATTGGATATCTGTCGAAAATCAACAATATTGGACAAATAGTGGTGCCATGCAACTTTGGTCATAGCCGACTATCTGCACAACCTATTTTAATCATTACTTTTGTCTTAGAATGTTTCAAAAAAGAAGTATATTAAAATTATGAAAAATAATATATTCTGGATATTTCCAAACACTTATTTCATGGTAATTGGCATGAGTGTGGACAGCTCAGCGGGAGAGTATCGGACTCTTGACCGGGAGGTCTGGGTTCGTATTCTGTTCAGGTAGAAAAAAAATGTTCTAGTTGGACCGGTATCTGCTATCATTTCACTGTTGGATCAAAAATTAACAGTGCTGTGACCTTAAGTGGCGCAAGATCGCAGTAACAAAGCCTACCTAGAACACAACTGAACTCCTAACTCGCACAAGCTGAAAAAGCTTCTAAGGGATCTTCACAGAAGCTCTAGGACTATCAGGATAATAATAATTTCTTTTTCGTACATTTTTTCCTATCTGTATATCCGAAAATAGATGTTTATTTGTATTCCTTTTTCGCATATTTTTTGTAATCTGTATTTCAAGCTTTTACCTAAACCATATCTAAATAAGAAGTGAAGTTGTTTAGGAGTTTATTCACTATTCAAGAAGAATCTCAAGTGTTGGTGAAACAATTGCTGTGAAGTAATAAATTGTGGAAATATTCCTCATTATTGTATTCAATCATTCTTGATATCACTACTACATGATTATATTGTTCATATAATTTAATATATTTCATAAACCAATTCACGCAGATAACACTATTCGTAAAACTTCTTAAAACTCACTGGAAACGGGACAAAAAATACGTGTAAACACATCCATTAATAATTTTATTTGAAATAATTCACACAGTTTTTTGTTTCACAATTTATTCAGAATCCAACATCCGGTCGAATGACCGAAACACGTGTCAGGATTCTGAATAAATTGTGAAACAAAAACTGTGTGAATTATTTTAAATGAAATTGTTATAATGTTTCACCTAGAGCGTTCATGTTACATCCTTTAATGATAATATTGCAAAAGGAAAAATTACAGCTCACACAGAATGAATAAAACATCAATATTCGACCACAAAACCTTGCAGTTTTTTGTAAAAGAATAGTCGTATCTTTTACATAATAGTTGTTATACACAATAAAACTTCCAACCACTCCTTTAAATAAAAAATATTAGCTTGTAATAGTTCAATTCATATATTATTGAAAGTACCTAAGAATCCGCAGAAGTTTCTGATGTTTGTCCAATAATAAAATACGTCTCGTTACAAAAACACAACCAAGTTACCCAGCTTAGTGGAAAATCTGAAGGAATTGGAAGAATAAATCTTCATTTATTTTATTTTATTCATAATATATAATTATTTGGTTTCCTTAACATTCTTTATACAGATGGTTATTGTGCTCTAACGGAGGTCGTTAAATTGCCTTTCAATCTTTTAGATCAATGGTAAACCACAGAATTATTCATTTCGAGTTAACATTACACTCCATTTAAATTTTCAGTATTCATTTACCAGAAGCTTTCTGAATTGTTAAAAGGGGAGAAAACATGTTATATTTTATTGAATATGAATATGTTTGAGTACTGACGAAGCAAAGTCTCTTGAGATTTTCTAAAAAGTAACTTAGATATCCAATAATATTGAATATTCTAAGTATTCTTAAGATTATGTTAAACATTTTTGAAAGATATCTGTTTTCAAAAAAGGGATGAGCAGAAACAAAATTTTGTCTACCCAAAATATTTAATTTATAGGATTTCTGTTAACAATTTATATTTATTGGATTTTGTTATATCATTTGGATGTCTTATAATGAATGTTTATTTTATATGTCGTTTGATATAAGGGGTACTTATATGACATTAATTTAACTCCTGAAGTTATAATAAATATAATATATATATATATATATATATATATATATATATATATATATATATATATATATATATATATATATATATATATATATATATATATATATATAAGTCGGTTTAAAACGTTTTTCTACGTTGCCCGACGCCTAATCGCCATTTCTTTATATCTGCACAGTCTTCCTCTCTTAAATTTCTTGCACTCATGGATTTTTGTACGGATTTGTGCCACGCAATTTTGGGTCTCCGTCTTTTCCTCGATTGTTCAGGTTGCCATTATTATATTTGTTTCGGGAGTCGGAACAATTGATTTATTGAAAGAAAGATTTGGCGATAGCATTATTTCGAGAAATGATCCAATTAATTGGCCTCCAAGATCATGCGACATAACTACACTGGATTATTTTCTTTGGGGTTATGTCAAGTCATTGGTTTATGGTGATAAACCAGAAATAATAGACGCTTTGGAAGCCAACATAACCCGTGTTATTGATGAAATAAGGCCTGAATTACTCAAAAAAGTGGTCTAAAACTGGTCTGGACGAATGCAGTTGCTCAGAGCTACTCGTGGTAGACATATGCCGGAAATTTTAAAACATGAATATCATAAAATTATCTTCCAAATAAAAAAAAATGTCTTCAATCTAAATTTAGATGTGTTTTATTTCATCAAATTTCTATCATTTCAAAAAAGACACCCGATATTTCTTGATTTTTTTTGTCTCTACTTGACCATGCTCACCTAATGAAGTCAAAGTTCAATTTACGAAACAATTGTTGTGTAAAAAATTAATATTAGCGGAAATAAAGTGTTCTTCTTTAAATTATATAACACATAGAGGTCTATTACTATCTATTGTTTAAGAGTTAACCAAACGACGCTTTTCGTTACATTATAACTTCTTTAACGTCTTACATGTCCGTACCATGTTAGTTGTTTATTTTCTATATCCTGTGTTATTTTACCTTCGATTCCCATAATCTCTCTGATGTTCTCGTTTCTTATGTGGTCTTTTTTTGAAATACATAAAGATCGTCGTATCGCGTCCATTTCCACTACCTTCACCTTTTTCTTGTGTTTTTCTGTTATTCTCCATGTTTCGGCACCATATAGTAGTGTACTCTTGACCATCGTCTCATAAATATTGAATTGAATTGAATTTAGTTCTTCTCAATATTTCCTTACTCCACAATATTCCATTGAGACAGCCAATTCCGTTTTTTGCCTGGACGATACGTTTTTCAATTTCCTCTGCGTCTGTACCGGTTTCATCGAAAGTTATCTCCAAATAAACACAACTCTTACTGGAGGATATTTTTTGTGCTTTTTCTAGTTCCAGATCTGCGGACTCGGCTCCTACACTTAAATATTTCGTTTTATCGATGTTAACTGTCAAACCCCAAATAGTGTACTCCTCGATTAACCTGTCCATCATATACACCATGTCATCCCTGCTCTTAGCAACCACCACCTGATCGTCAGCAATCTGAAGAGTGCACGCGCATGTGTCGTCAACATCAATTCTCATGTCGCGAACCATCCTTTTCCATCTTTTCAAAACCGCGGCAATATATATCTTAAACAGCGTTGGTCATACGCAACATCCCTGTCTCAAACCTTTGGTTACTGGAAACTCCTCGGTGACATATTTACCTATTTTAATTCTTGATTTGGAGTTCTTATATAGTTCTTGTAAAGCTTTTATATATGTATGGTTTATATTCGATTGTTCTAGGACTTCCCACAGTTTAGAAATTGGGATGGTATCATAGGCCTTTTGGAGATCTACAAAAGTTATGTGTGTTTCCATATTCCTAGCGTTCCGTTTTTCTATTATTTGTTTCAAGCAGAAGACATTGTCGGTACATGATCTCCCTGCTCGAAATGCGCTTTGTTCTCCATCTTCGTTCTCCCTGTAGTCATCCTCTATCAAATCCCGAAGAATCCTCCCATACAACCTACTGAGTGTACTGGTCACGGAGAGTCCGCGATAGTTGTTGCAATCATGTTTATTCCCCTTTTTATGGATTGATGTAATGTAAGGCAACTCTCCATTGTTCCGGAATTGGGGAACCATTTAGGCATTGATTGATCACATAAGTCAGGTTTTCATTGAGTTTTGGGGTTCCATTCTTGAGCATTTCAGCGTATACCCCTTCTGGTCCACAGGATTTATTATTTTTGAGCTTGGTTATTGCTTTTCTGAGAGTATCAGTGCTAATGTTGACAGGTTCTCCTTTCACATTTATCGGCTGTATAGACGGATTTTCAAGGTATTCAGTTCTGGTCTCCTGAAGCAGGTCTTGATAATGGTTTTTCCACTCTTCTGGTTTGATTATCTGTAAATTTGCTCCATCCTTACCTGGGTGCATCACCGCTTTAATGAAATTCCATATTTCCGAGCATTTCCTTCCTCCTATATGTGTATTGATGTCCTGGCATTTCCTGTCCCATATTTTGTTCTTCTCTGTCTTTATTAACTTTCTCAGCTTTATTTTAGTTTTCTTGTATTCTTCATGATCTTCTTCTTTTTTTGTGTTCAACTATTTTAGGTATTTTTGCTTTTTGTGCAGAACCAACGTCTCGATCTCTTTTGTCCACCAAATCTTTTCACTGATCTTTTTCTCCTTCACACCAACTGCCTCCTTAGTAGATTCGTGTAAACTTTTGATGATGTTATCATAAACTTCGATGTATGAACGGTTATGATGGTCTATCAATTTTTCATCCAAACGTTGTTGATATAATCTCTTGGTACTCTCGTTCATAAAACTTGCAAAGTTGTAAATGGGCAATTCAACTGTCTCCATCCCACTGGTTTCACTAAGCTCGTTGTTGTGATTATACTTTTTGAAAGGAAGAATCGCTTTAGCTCTGACAAGGTGGTGATCTGATCCACACGTAACTCCCCGAAGAACCCTCACGTCATTCCATTTTAAGGCTGTTGATTGTTTGCATATTACGTAGTCAATAATCGATTTTAGATTACGTGTGTTTTGTGTCCAAGTGAAACGATGAATATTTTTGTGGTTGTAAAATCCATTATTGATTTTCAAATTATGTGTCTCACAGACTTGGATTAATCTTCGTCCATTATCGTTTATCGTTTCTTCTCCAAATGGTCCCACAATCACATTACTTCTCTGACTTCCAGTTCTACTGTTGAAGTCGCCTAAAAGAATAACTTCTCTGTTACTTTCAGTTTTTATCAGTATTTCCTCGATACTTTCATCGTCAGATGGTGCATACGCTGCTATTACAGTGATGTAATGTCCGTATATCCTGAAATTTACTTTAAGGATATTCTCATTAATCGATTCCCAGTCAGTGATTTTATTTTTCAGCTCTTTCTAAATATAAAATATAATTTTTTGAAATTAAATATGTAGAAGACTAACAGAATATATCTGTGAATATTAAAATATTTAAATAATTTTATATGCCTTCTATCAAGTATAAACCTCCATATATTTTATTTTACCATTTTTAACATATAATGGAGTTATTCTCGTGCTGGGCAACAGGCCTAAATTCTATTGGAAATGAACGTTGAATCCTATATTCGGAAAATTATTTTCTCTACCTGTATGTGGATGTGGATTTGGAATAAAATTGAGCATTCCAAAAATCCGCTTTTAATGTTTCCCCACAATAACCCATTGGATGGAAATTATGAAAGTCCAATTAAACACAATTTGCCACTGAATAAAAACTCGAACAGTTAAATGCTACCGCGGTCTTCAGTGATTTGGAGTTGAAAAAATTTGATTAAAAATTGGCTTGTAGGTAATTAGCAGGGGAGAAAGTTGAATTGGTTTTCCCAGATGAAGCGTCTAAACATTTCTAATGCAAATTTGGAGTTTCCAGTTAATTGGGAATTTCGCCCCCTCTCATTGCCCGTTTTGAATCTGAACAGGAAAAATGTCTAACAGACCAAACCGAATTGTTGAAATCGGTATAAAAGGTCCATTAGCAAATTTTTGACTGCCTGAATAAATATTCATTCGAAACTTTTCGTGAAAACCAATATTCAGTTCAATTTCGAACGAAAGAGTTACTCTCGATCAATTCTATTCACAGTTAGTTACAGCTGTTGATTGGAGTGAAGCTTTTTCAATTGAAATGACAGATACGAGTAGTTAATCGGCAATTGATTGTTTTCCACCTTTTGACTCCGCTTTTATTCCGTGGGGATCAGGTTTAAATTGCAAATTTGACCAACTCTTGCTATATTGAACTGTATCTGCCGTTTTTATTTGGTAGATAATAATAATTGAAACAAGTTTATAGAAATTAATATATTTTCCGAACAAAAAATTTTATAGATTTCAAAAAAATTCAATTCGGTTGATCTGTACCAAATATCATCAAAAAGGAGTGTGAGCTATGGTAATAGAAAGTTCTAAAAATCGAGACAGTGTAACATACCTCTGTATAACAATTCTATACTCAAACTCGATAAGGTTTTGTTGATCACTGGGGGCATAACTGCAGATATGTGAACGTTTCGAACTTGTTGGTAAGTACAATGCAAGTATCAAGTATGTGTATATATTCTCTATACATAGAAACACTAAGGTATTAATCATACACTACCGCCATCTAGAGCATGCAAATATACATTTAAGATAGTTAATAAAAAAATAAAACGAGGTTTTTCTTGAGAAGGATAATACAATAATTTAAATAGCATACAGATTTATTCTGTTAACTTCTATAAATTTTAATTTCAGAAAATTTTTATTCAAGAATTTTTTAGAGTTAAATATACGTCTTAGAAAACACAGTTCCAATTCAGGTGACATAAAGAATTAACACTCATAATACAGTACCAAAAAATAAAAGAATTCCACGTAAATATAAATTATTAATTAAAAATGCTAAATAAACACTTGAAGCATACAAAATTTTGTTTCGTATCTTGTATTATGAATACCAAATCCCTTTCCAAAAATGCAAAACATAACCTCCAAAACTTCTTCAGAAATAACTTACTCCAAATAAGTTCATTCAAAATATTCCTAAAACATGCAGTACATCTTCAAAAAGTAATTTTGACTGAGGAGTTTTCGTTGTTGGAATTCTAAATTACTTTCAGAAGATGTTTTAGGATTTTTTTTGAAGGAACTTATTTGGAGTAACTTAATTTTGAAGAAGTTCTTGATGTTATGTTCTGCATTTTTGGAAAGGGTTTTCATAATACAAGATACCAAACAAAATTTTGTATCCTTCAAATGTTTATTCAGTAATTCGAAATAATAATTTATATTTCTTGGAATTCTTTTATTCTTTTTGGTATTGTATTATGAGTGTTAATTCCATATGTTTACTAAATTAAAACCGTGTTTTCTAAAACATTGGTTTAATTTAATTCTAAAAAGCTTTAGCGTCGTTTGTTTGGTGATTGGGCCCTAGAACAGCTTGAAGTTGATCCACTTTTTTATCGTAAAATTGTGTTTAGTGATAAATCTCATTTCTGGTTGAACGGCTATGTAAACAAGACAAATTGCCGTATATAGAGTGAAAACAATCCTCAAGAAGTTCTGCAGGTTCCATTGCATCCTGAAAAATGCACTGTATGGTGTGGTGTGCTTTACACGATGGAGGCATCATCGGTCCATATTTCTTTAAAAACGATGCTGGAGCTAGTGTTATAGTGAATGTTGCTCGTTACAGATGGATGATCAATGATCATTTGTTTCAAAATTTGAATGGTATCGACCCAGAAGTGTTTTGGTTCCAACAAGATGGTGCTACACCTCATGCTGCTACCGTAACAATTAATTTATTGAAAGAAAAATTTGGCGATAACATTATTTCGAGAAATGGTCCAATTAATTGGCCTCCAAGATTATGCGACATAACTCCACTGGATTGTTTTCTTTGGTGTTATGTCAAGTCATGGGTTTATGCTGATGAACCAGAAACAGTAGACGCTTTGGAAGCCAACATAACTCGTGTTATTGATAAAAGAAGGCCTGAATAAGTAGAAAAAGTGGTATAAAATTAGTCTGGTCGAATGCGGTTCTTCAGAGCTAGTCATGGTGGACATATGCCGGAAATTATTTTTAAAAAATAAATGTCATAAAATTATCTTTCAAATAAAAAAAAAATTGGCTTCAATCTTAATTTAAATGTGTTTCACTTTAAAGTTCTATCACTCTAAAAAAAACACCTGATACATATTATCATTTGGATTTAACTGACTCCATAAAATACCTTGCATTCTTTGTATAATTTCTGTGACGAACATAAAATACCTAAGATTTTAAAAGTTCACAATATTCTGGTGTTTGGAAAGTTTTTTCTGTTCTTTAAACATCGCAGTTGAAATTTTTAAATTTGTTTATTTAATGGCAGAACAATTTGAGTTTTTGAATGATTTTTACTTTAAAAACATTCGATTTTCTTATTGTTCATGATGGGAAAATGTGTGAAACGCATGAAATTCATTACGATGCATTCTCTTTCTTTGAATATTCTTCCTCAAATATGTATTAGTCTTTCGTTTCTGCATCATAATTGGGTTTGAGACTTACTTACCTAGGCGAAAATGGTCTATTCTAAGGAAGAAAGAATAGAAATTCTCAAATTATACTATCGGAATGATGAAAATTCTAGATTAACTGCAAGGTATTTTAATAACAATCATCCAGAAAGAAATGTAAGTCACCAATATTTTAAGCATTTCATGAATAAATTGGAAACTGCTGGCTCCAGTCAGAAAAAAAAACACGAAGTGGAGCGTCCAGTCCGAAATGAAGCTATTGAAATAGCAGTATTGGGTACAGATGGATAATCAACAATCTAATAAGAACTTTAGCAGGAGCATTTAATCTTCCAAAATCTAGCGTTCACCGAATCGTGAAAGCTCAAAAATTTCACCCCTACAAGATAAGGCTGGTGCAACAGTTGAATGATGCTCATCGTGATGTCGGACTCAGTTTTGAGAACAATTGAGTGAGTTATTGAATGATAACCCATACCGACTCTACAAAACAATCTTTTTTGACGAGTGTACCTTTATGTTGAATGGGAAAGTCAGTTGACATAATTGTCGGTACTGGAGGGATAGTAATCCTCATTTGTTCATGGAGAAACATACACAATTTCCCCAAAAATTAATTGTTTGGGTAGGAATATTAGGAAACTATATTGTTGGACCAATTTTTATCGATGAGAATTTTGACGGAGCAACTGATTTGAATTTATTAGAGGAAATTATTGATCCAATGATTTCTGACATTCTGGAAAACGACGACAATCTATTAGAAAATCAACTAACATTTCAACAGGATGGTGCACCACCACATTTCGATATCCGTGTTCGACAATTTTTGAACGAACCTTATCCAGGACGTTGGATTGCCAGGAGGGATCCTATAGAGTGGCCAGCAAGATCACCCGATCTATCATCGAATTTTAAAATTTCAACTAGGATGCTTAGAGAAAAAGAAGCTTTTTAACTAAAATACGAACGCCATCTCTTTCAAATTCGGGGTTGTTGCAACCCTCACGAGGTTTTTTCGGTACAATGAAATTCTTTCTCCCTAATACAGAACTTGAAAATTATTTTCTTGGATTCTACAAAAACTCTTAGGTTCTTGAGTTTGGGTGGTTTATTTGTCTATTCAACATCACCTTTTAACTGTAAGTTCAATGATTGCAGTATGTTGTGAATAGTAAACCGATTTTGAAAATTTTAACTAGGTTGTGCACAGAACATAAATAACTTTCAAACTAATCAACACTCGACATCTCTTCCCTATTCAAAAAATGTTGGGGGTAGATGCCACCTTCATTGGGGTGGTGTTTTCGGAACAAACTCATGATGGAAATTCCCCCTCAAAACAGAAGTTGACCTGTTTTTATTTAAATCTTCGAAAATCTTTCGTTTCTGAGTTCTGGGGGTTCAAATTTTCGTTGGGACATCCTGCATGATTTCAATAACCTTCATTTGGAGTAACATGTACAGAATCTTTTGCAAATTTTGATTAAAACATACGCATAATCACTCCTATAATTAAATTTTCCTTTTTCAGTATGTAGATAACGTTCAGAAAAATAATCCGAAGTGCTTCGTGAAACACAAAAAAAATTCTCTCTAAATCTGCGTTAATGTTGCAACAGGAATAATTCAATTTTATCATGGAACGTAAATCCTCAAGGATAAACGTGACGTACATCGGGCATATTACTGCTTATCAATTATTTATTAAGGGTGAGAAGTGCATTTTTATATCGGAATCGTGACTTCCCCAGGCAGAAAAGTTACTGAAGGAAAACGGGATTATTGAATTATTGAAAGTGATCTCTGAACATTTCTCGTTTGCTTGGAATTATGTGAACGAATTATTTGAAAAAATGTAATTATTTTTCATCAACTCCTTGTTCTGTGCAGTAAGTGGCACACAAAATTGTTTTCTTTCACTGGATCTGTGGTTTAGTTTAACATATATCATGGGCTATGCAGAAGATGAAAAAATTTCAACAATTCCTTTAAGCTAGCTTATTGAATGATCAATTTCTTTCTAGAAATAAATTTTTTCCGCAATTAATCAATTAGTTTGTTAAAATTCAACAGAGTAACTGTAAAGCAAAAAATTATGAGGTTGGAAAAAAAATCCATTATTTTTGCGTAACTTCAAGACTACTCATATTTCGGATTGTTCGATTTGGGTCAAATATGCACCGTTTCGTTCTGTGATTTGTTGCCATTTTGAAGGTAGCTTCATAATGCCTTTTCATAGATGTCTTGGTCTTTATTTGCGAAAAACTCTTGAAATCGATATTCACAATCTTCTCTTTTGCAATGCGAGATAGAGATAGCAATCGCTTGGTGCCAGATCCAGACTATATCGTGGATGCATTGAAACTACCCAACCAAGCTCCCGGAGTTTCTGGCGAGCCAGTACCGACGTGTATGGCCTGGCGTTCTCCTTATGGAACACAACATCCCTTCTGTTGGTCAATTCTAGCCATTTCTGGTTAATCGCTAGCTTCAAACGGTTCAGTTGTTGACAGTAGAGATACGAATTTAGTGTTTGGACATATCGAACAAACTAATAATAAATGATTCCTTTCTAGTCCCAAAATGCACTGGTTACTCCTAGTTTGGCCACCGTTTGAGCTGCTTCAGCGCACTTTGACCACTGTTCAAGAAATGGGTCGATTTCATTCCATTTGGCTAAGGCTTGGTAGATGGAAATTCGATCCATCATGTTTTTTAGTGTTAATTGGTGTGACAGCTAAACATCGAGTTTTTTTTATCCAGCTTTGCGCAAATGGTTTAAAACTGTGTTATGGTCGATAATTAGTTCCTAAGCTATGTCTACTAACCGTAGCCGGCCAACTTCGATTATCTATGTGCTTTAATCTACATTTTCGACGACGGGCCTACCTTTAACATGAAAAATATCTGAATATCTGAAATACCTGAACGGAATCGCCGGAACCAAAATTGCACATAATTAGCTGTTACAGTATCGAGACCATTATTTATTATTTATAGTGAGTAGGCGTCTGTCCACCCTACCACTAAGTCCGCACGGACTATTGTGGTTCACCCCTAATTTATATTTCCTCGACGAGATCCATATATCGATGAAACCGCTAATATTGCTCGAGGGTAATCTTTTCAGTTCGCAGTGGGGTATAAAAGCCTGATCAAAGACCTCGAATCTGATGAGACTCACCGCTGGGCACTCTGAAACGATGTGCATGGCTGCTTCAGTGTCCTCAAGGTACAGCCTGCTTTCATCGTCTTCAGTCAGATCGATTTTGTGCAACTGCGCTTTCATCCTGCAGAGACCTGTCATAATTCCGACAAGTGTTCTGAGTTTGGTCCTGTCCAGAGCTAGCACTAGGTCCACCATCTTTAGATTCGAAGCTGTTCCAAGGGACGCCTTCGAATGTTTCAGGCCAGAATGGCTCAGCCAGAAAAATTGTAGTTTTGAGTTCATTCTGCCTGCTACCGTTCGCTGAGTCACGTCATGTGGTATTCCCAGGAATGGTTCCAGGCCTACTAGAGGCAGCATGGCTCTAGCAAACGCCAGCCGACCTGCCTCTTCGTGACCCAAATAGTTTAAGTGGCTCGGTATCTAAACAAGAGTGACTCTGTTATACATACCGAGACTGTTTAAAGCCGTGCAGCAACTCCAGACTGTTTTCGATGTGCAACAGCTGGATTCTAGAGCTTTTAGTACTGATTGACTATCACTAAATATATATATACTTCGCTGTTTTATCAGCAGATCTGCCGCGGTCTCAATGGCAAATAGTTCTCCCTCTCGCGTTTTGAGTGAGACTCAATGAGATGTCGATGTTCGGTTTGCTCCCATAGACTCCCGCTCACGTTTCGTTCATCGTACGCGATACGTCTGTGAACAAGCCAAGGTCGGTCCTCAATAGAACCTCGGCATGCTGGGTCCATTCGTTTCGGCCGGGGACGATTATATTTAAATGTCGTTCTTGGCTCATGACTTTTGACATTAGATCCAAGGGCATCGATAGGGTGCTGTTCGTTAAAAGCTCGTCCAGCTGTCCTGAGCCTCCCATCACTATTGCCTCTGACCTGTCGAACGCCAGTTGATGTAGTTTATGTGTGGTTCGTTCCGCCTCCCTCTGCACAAGCAGGTGCAAGGGTCGTTAATTTAGTAGGACCTCCATGGCTGCTGTGGGTGTGGTGCGAAACGCGAAACCTGTAATTGCAAGGCAAGCCTGTCTCTGTAGTCAGGTGAGCCATACGTTATCTGCGGTCTAATTACTGTAGTGTATAACCAATACATCTGACTGGTTTTTAAACCACAGGCCTTACCGCAGATTCGCCTGCAGGCCCAGAATCCCATTCTGGCTTTATGACACACTTTGTCTAGGTGTGCATTCCAACTGAGAGTTTTGTTCAGTACTATTCTCAGGAATTTTGCCTCATTAGTTCATTGTATTATATCACCAGGGATTGTCAGCGGTTCTAAACTATCAAACTTCCATCAAATCTATCAAACGAATGGTACTATAACTACCTGTTGTGGGCTAAGAGACTCATCTTTCCCTATACACCATTTGTCGATAGTGTCCAGCATCTCTTGAAGGACGGCCGATATCGTCACCTCCAATTTGCCTTTCACTATGATTGCCAGGTCATCAGCAAATGCTTCCCAAAGCGGGATGATCGCTAGCAGGTCATCGACGAGAAGGGTCAACAGTAAGGGTTGCGGCCAGCCCTTCGCAGCCTTGAACTCGAAGACCTTGCTATCGGGTCCATAAACAGCATTCATAATTTGAACCGCCTCACTTGCATTTACGCCTTTATCAAAGAAAAACTGTAAAATGTACTGAATTTTCGTTTTGTTGACTTCCATTTTTAACACCCTGTAACTCACAACTGAATAGACCAAACAAAAAATATCAACTCAATTTTTTGGTGCGTGATGTAACTTTGACAACGAGACTAAAACTTAAATTGTTTGGTCGATACTTTACAAGATATCGATCACTACTATAATGGATTTCTTTTTTCCTAACCTTTATATTATAAACAGTGGAAATTCCAATGATTTGATTTATTATATCAGTTACTCGTTTCAGGATAACCACAGGTGAAGATTTTTTTACGGCACACAAGAACAGTTTTCGGCAGAAAAGAAAAATAACTTTTAACGCTTCCTTTCTTCACTATTTGATTTTATCAACTAAATATGAATCTCATTATGCCAACTGAAATGAGTAGTATTCTGAAGATCGGTTCACTTAATATTAAATTAATTTTCGGACAACTTAGAGGCAGATAATTTACGTACCTATCATAACAATACAAGGAACATAAAACGAAATACAGCTGGAGACCACAGCATATGTAGGGGTTAGATCCAGGGCGCAAGTGGGGTAATTCTGTCCTCCAGCATTGTAAATCAGAGGCTGTGGGGGTCTGTGTAGCCCCAGTGAGATTGGAACGAAGGAAATCAAAGCTGCTAGAAGCCATATCGCTGCAATTGTTCCCAGAGCGACTCGTCTGGTTACCCATCTACCGTATCTGAAACGCAAGAACGGAATTAACGTTGTTACTTCAAATAAAAAAAAATATATATCTATAATTAGAGAAGAAAACTCAGAACTAATTATGCCGTAAAGAAACATGTGCTAATCTTAAAACTAAGAATGAAAGGTGCAATTATTTCATAACGATTTTTATTATACAGTAGAAAATTCCAATCTGAAAATAGATGAATTAGGGATGCTTTTTTTAAAATTTCAATCTTAAATTTCAGCCCATAGGCTGCATTGAATTATATCTACTTATAAACAACATCAAATCCGATGATTAAAGTAAAACAACTTAATTTCCGCTAATTTATTTAATTTCACAACAATTTCGTCATGACAACATGACTTCGTCAGGTGAATATGGTACTAACTACATAATTGAGATGGAGTTTTTTAAATATTCAATATGTACAGAAAAGAAGGTGGTGGGAATTTACAGTAATTTGTTTTTTTATTATTACACAAAGTTTTTTGTTTTTTATTGTATCTGTTGACTTCGAGGGCTTCTAGGTAGTTCAACCTGAGGTTATTTTTTTCTAAGTGTAAGATTTTGAAGTTATTGTCAAAATCATGTCCTGTCCCCAAAAGTTGGTCAGCATATGTTGAATTTCCGTTTTTTCCAAGATAAGCTTTCTTGTGTTCACGTGTCCTAGTGCCGAAAGATCTACCTGTCTGACCCACATATACAGATAGACTTTTTGTTTTTATGGATCAAATCTTTAATATTTTTTATTAAATTTCCTAACGTGTTTCTTGTTTTGAATGAAATTTTGCAGTTACTCTTTTTCTTTAAATAACCTGCTATTTTTCTGAAACTCTGTGTAATAATAAAAGAATAAATTACTGTAAATTCCCACTACCTTCTTTTCTGTACATTTTGAATATTTAAAGAACTCAATCTCAATTATGCAGTTAGTACCATACTCACCTGACGAAGTCATGTTGTCATGACGAAACAATTATTGTGAAATTAAATAAATTAGCGGAAATTAAGTTGTTTTACTTTAATCATTGATATGTATTTCCGACAAGTAGAGACCGATACAATCAAACGTTTAACATCAAATCCATTCAATTACCTGCCGACTCCAAATTAATTTTCGTCTTTAAATACGTCTTGAATAGAATTACTTCCAGTTTAATGGTATTTTTTATATTGCCAATGAAGGACTTATCATGGGAAATTCACTTAGTTCTATTCTAGCAGAAATGATCATGGATGGTTTAGAATCAAAAGTTAATTCAAACCCAATGAACAAATACTCCCTTTATTGGTTCAGATTTGTAGATGCAATTATGTTGCTTCAAAGACACCAAGAGACAACTGAACACGTTCTCAAATTTCACTAATATCTACACCAGTCCATCAATTCACCAATGAAGAAGAGAAAAACCGAAGTATCAGTTTCTTTGACTTAAATATCACAAGATTAAATAATTCACATGAATTAAGCATATTTCACAAACTAACACACACAGATATCACCATACATAATACTTCTTTCTAATCATCCCTTCAATCAAAAATGTCAGCCTATAATAGCTTCATCCATGGATTACTAAAAGTGCCGGTGAAGCGCCAAAATTTTTCCAAAGAACTCAATATAATGAAACAATTCAACCCAACCCTCATAGATAAAATGATGAACAATAAACAGAAGAAGATAGCATTAACTCAAGTTTATCCTACCACAAAAGACCCCATTACCAAAAAACTCATACAAATTTCATATACAAAAAGAATATTTCGAATTATTTTAAGAAAATATTTAATTACAAAGTAGTTTACAGAACCATTGATAACATGACAAATAATAAAAAAAATGTATATAAGACAGTAATTTATTTCCACAAAAATGTTTGTACTAATACAACAATTGTTTCACCACGATGTGGCTTTTTCAGGTATTACATTGTACTGTCTGATGGTATTGAGTGTAACCGAGTTTATATACATTTTTAGGTACGTGACCAAATAATAGAAGCACAAGTCATAAAAACTCTAGGTGTTTATTGGAGTTTGCCGCTAAAAATGCCATTAAGGAAAAATATTCAGTAATGGAGAATGATCGACATCTGCTTGTTCGTTCAAAAGGATTTTACGGGCATTATACCTGTTGATTTCAAGAAATTCTAAAAGTGTTAATCTAGAACTTTTGCTTTCAACGTGGATAATTTCATAATTATTGTTGAAATTATGCCTGAATTCCTTAAGATGATTAGCATATGTCGAATGTACAGAATTGTATATATAGTATAACCCCTTTGGTGTTCTTGGATACGTTTCTTGAATGATCTACCAGTCTGGCCAATGTATACTAAAGGGCAATCTTTGCAAGTTAACTTGTAGACTCCGGATTTATTTTCTTTATTTGTACGATCTTTATTGTTTTTTATGTAGATACTAAGGTTAATAATAAGGTTAATGGTCTTAAGAGCCGCGTTATAATTGAAACAATTTTTGAAATATTTAGCAATATTTTCAGATAATCCATTGACATAAGATAACGAAAAATATTTCTGTGTATTGTTCTCTTTTATGATTCGGTAGACGAGATTTAATTGGCCTACATTGGCCAGACTGGTAGATCATTCAAGAAACGTATCCAAGAACACCAAAGGGGTTATACTATATATACAATTCTGTACATTCGACATATGCTAATCATCTTAAGGAATTCAGGCATAATTTCAACAATAATTATGAAATTATCCACGTTGAAAGCAAAAGTTCTAGATTAACACTTTTAGAATTTCTTGAAATCAACAGGTATAATGCCCGTAAAATCCTTTTGAACGAACAAGCAGATGTCGATCATTCTCCATTACTGAATATTTTTCCTTAATGGCATTTTTAGCTGCAAACTCCAATAAACACCTAGAGTTTTTATGACTTGTGCTTCTATTATTTGGTCACGTACCTAAAAATGTATATAAACTCGGTTACACTCAATACCATCAGACAGTACAATGTAATACCTGAAGAAGCCACATCGTGGTGAAACAATTGTTGTATTAGTACAAACATTTTTGTGGAAATAAATAACTGTCTTATATACATTTTTTTAATTAAAATGAGTTTCCACCAAGTAAAGACCGAATCTATCAAATACATGACAAATACATTAAAAATAATAAAGATAATAAATCAGGAGTCTAAAAGTTAATTCGTAAGGATTGCTCAATTGTTTATATTGGTCAGACAGTTGTTCTACCAAACCATTGTATTTGGTGTACAAATTTATTCGTTTCGTTTTTGAAATATGGCTCTTAAAACATTAAATTTTCAAATAGTAATAGCTGATTGCCACGGTTTTAGACAGATAGGACATCTGCCGATAACATCCAGTTTGAATTGTTCTGAATTTCATTCAAAATATTTTTTGTTACGCTATTGAAAATATCAGATTTTTTGATAATTAAACAGCATTTGCGAAAAGTTTTAATTTTTTGTTTCAATTGGAATAGAAGTATACCTGTAGCTCATCGTATGCTTGTAGAAGTTTACGGTGACAATAAATTACTGACATTAGTCGATGAAGATCCGAGTTTAAGGCAAGACGAGTTTGCACTTACGCTAAGAAGCAGTGTGTGTACATTTGAAATGTATTGGTCTGATTCAAAAGCAAGGCAATTTGGTTTCTTCTGAATTGAAACCAAAAGATCTGGAAAAGCGATTATTTTCTGAAAACTGAACTTACCGTCCCGGCCCGGTTCAAGCCCAGGCAGAGTTGCACCCCATTGCCTATCTGATCAGTTCAGGTGTGCAACTGGGAACGAAACGCCGTCGACCGAACTAAGAGGTTGGATCTCTCTAATAACATCCGCACCACTTCAGAGCTTCAGATTAATTCGTTTATATATCTTTTGAAATAAATAAATTTTTTGAACTGAAAAAACGGACCGAATTTATTTCTCAATCTCAATAGCTTTAGAACCAAACGTCAAATCGTCAGGAAATTTTTACAGCTCAATTTATATTTATGACGCCTGTGTTTCGGACTGGAAATTTATAAGCTGACGTAGTATAATGTTTAACCAGGATAACAAACCAAACAAATAACCAATAATTACGCCTCAGTTCTGTGTAAAATAATATCCCGTATCATTTGAAATGTTGACTGAGGACATAAAATACATAGTAGGAAATATGGTTCAGTATTACAAAGCCCGACGAGTAATCAAACGGCCATGCAATAATTCTGCGATAATCCCAGTTGTAGCTTTTAGTTGAAGTCAGTGTTAGGGGAAGACATAAATTGCATAATCCTTGCGTGTTAGGGTTAACTTATCTAATACCGTTTTATAAATAGAAAACCATGAATTTTCTTGTTACCATAACTTGTCGGTTTTAGATTAAAAGGCGAATGAAGATATATTCTCACCACAGTATACTGAGTTCAATATGAAATTATTTCAATAATTCCCTAAATTATCCCAGGTTTGGACTCTTGAATATTAAAATTATGAATAAAAAACAATATTCTATTTTCGTTAATATTTTATTTCATTACAATCGTTTCGTCATACCATGACTTCTTCAGGTGAGTACTACTGTATACTGATTTTACAATGTTCCAGAAATTTCTATATATAGCGCAGGTTCATAACAAAAATAGAGGGGATGAAGAAAGTTTTACAATTCTTTGGGAATTCCGAAAAATAATTCAAAAAAGATTCAATAGAGGGGAGCTACTCAATTCTGTTTGGTTGTTTAATAATATATGTTTTTTATGATACCTATTAATTTCTGATGTTTCTAATAGGTTCAATCCTAACTTTCATTTTCTATGTGTGAAATTTCAAAATTACTATTAAAAATATTACCTGTACCCAATATGTAATCTGCATAGGTTGAATTTCTTTTTTTGTTACAATAACATTTTTCATGTTCCCTTAGTCTCGTCTGGAAAGGTCTTCCTGTTTGACCAGCATATACAAAATGGCAAGTACCACAAGTTAGCTTATAAACGCCTGATTTCCGTCAAGTAAAGACCGAAACAATCATAGATTCTTAAATATTAAGGCAGTAATATTGTACATCGGCTAATCAGTTCCCAGTTTAATAAAGAAAACACAACTTCTTTTCATCAAATATGACAAACTATTCAATATTACCTCCTTCAAAAGTGAAACTATGATTCCAGTGCTTCTGCAACCTTTCGATAACTTTCTTGATATATATTTATCTTCACGAGATCACCCCCGTAATCGAGACGAATCTCTTTTCGTTGAGCTTTTCTTCAGGTTCGCGAACAAGTAAAAGCAATTAGGAGTGTAATTCGTGCATTTTTGCCATTGTAACCTGTTGGGTCTCATTTAGAGACGGCTCCGTCTATGTTAAAACTAGTTCGTTAATTTCTCATCGCTGGAGCAATACTTGAATCTTTCCATGTTGATATTTTCAACCTAGCAGATTTTTAGCTGTATCATTCGAACTTTGAAGTTTTTATTGCATCTGGATGCTTGGCTTACCTTTCACATACGTATGTCTTTAAAGCTCTTGATATAATTAGTACTTATTTATTAGTTATTCAACGACATAGCATTAGGAATTATTATCTGTTTCATTCTATACTTATCTACCAGTATTGATCAGTAATGAGAAAGTTTATTTCATTTATTTAGTCCACCCACAAATAGGCTTTCCAACCAATTTGATTAACCCTTATTTTGTATGAATGGATTTATTATGGCACCTCGAACGATTTGTTTTTAAATTTGACAGTAAGTTTATTATCATTCTGATAGTCGCTTTTGACCTTTCGGTTTAAGATATTGCACTATTACTTCGGTGATAATCAACCTTTGTCGTTTATGGCTTCAGCCCAAATTATTGCATTATCCCTGTAATATTTAAACCTTGTCCATTGTGGCCTTTCGGTCAAAGATATTGCATTATTATCTGGCAGTAATCACTTTAGTCGCTTGTGTCGCTAAAAGATTATCACGTTTACTGTAAACGTAGTTATAAACATATAGACGATTTTCCCCATTCCTATTAGTGTAATAATAATATGGCAACTTGAAATTATTATTTGTTTCGTTCATTGCAAAATTTTTTGGACGGTAAAACCTTTACTTTAAATGAAGAGGTTAAAAATAATCTGGAACAGTTTTTTTCCAATAAAGAATAACAATTTTATTAGCTCGAAATCATGCTACTACCAAAAAGATGCTGAAAGGTGTTGGACCAGAATGGCCAATATATAATTTAATAAAATATTTATTCATGATACGAAAATTATCTTTCATTTTCCGAAAAAAAAACGAAATTACTTTTCGAACAACCCAATATAATTCTTGGTTTACTACATGAAAACCAAGTTAAAAGGTATGATTATTAGTGTAATAATCATACCTTTTAACTTAACATACTTTTTATTTACATACCGTAATCCATGAATTATATTGGGTTGTTCGAAAAGTAGTTTTGTTTTTTGTCGGAAAATTTGGTTGTGTTGTGTACTTACCCTGATCTTAGTGAATGAAAAATCTACTGTGTTTTCATTGTTTGGGTCTCAATTGTGAATACTTATGATACATTTCATATCCGTTGCAATCTGAACCTACGGTAAATACTCGTTTCTTCTTGATTTTGGTATCATATAAAGTTTTAACCAAAATTTTGTGTCTTCTATATCTTTGACTGTCGAATTGCATAATTCTGCACGCCGACATGCCCCATTTAAATCAAATATCAGTACCACTTTCATTAACAAGGACTTATAACCTGAAGCCTCTTTGAAAAACATAATAACGTTTTCCATAGTCAAAACTTTTCATTTCTTTGCTTCGTATGTGCCATTTTGACGTTTCAAAAAGGCAAGTAACTTTTTGTATTGTGAAATATCCACAATTTCGTTAATTTGTATAGTACTTTTCAACATGGAACATGTAGACCATAAACTGGAGCTTTTGCCTAAAATAATGAAAGGCATTGTATGAAAACACTAAAATATATCGGGTGTTTTTTTAGAGTGATAGAACTTTCGATAGGGATAACTGTGATTCGACAGAAGGTAGAAGCCATGTTCAGTAAGCATTGACAAATCATCATGGAAAGATTCACGCCGCAACAACGTTTACAAATTGTTGAAATTTATTTTCAAAGTCAGTGTTCGCCAAACTCATAGAGCTCTTCGTGAAATTTATGGTTTACATAATCGTCCATCAGAGCAGCTTATCTCGGACAACATTTTCTACACTCGATGCAACAACAACAACAAGACACAGAACTGTACGTACAGAAGAAAATATCGCTGCTGTAAGTCATAGTGTTAATGATGATCCAGATTTGTCTATTCGTCGATGTTCACAACAAGTTGGACTCTGTGCATCCACCACATGGAAAATTTTGCGTAAAGATCTTGGTCTACACCCATACAATATCCAAGTGGTTCAAGAACTAAAGACACTTGACCATAATAAGCGTCGTTTGCTTGTTGATCGGGCCCTAGAACAGCTTGAAGTTGTCCGCTTTTTATTGTAAAATTGTGTTTAGTGATGAAGCTCATTTCTGGTTCAACGGCTATGTAAACAAGCAAAATTGCCGTATACGGAGTGAAAACAATCCTCAACAATCCTTCTGTAGGTTCCATTGCATCCTGAAAAATGCATTGTACGATGTGCTTTATACGCTGGAGGCATCATCGCTCCCTATTTCTTTAAAAACGATGCTGGAGCTAATGTTACAGTGAATGGTGCTCGTTACAGATCAATGATCAATGACTACTTGTTTCAAAATTTGAATGGTATCGACCCAGAAGTGTTTTGGTTCCAACAATATGGTACTACACCTCATGATGCTACCCTAACAATTGATTTATTGAAAAAAAGATTTGGCCATAACATTATTTCGAGAAATGATCCAATTCATTGGCCTTCAAGATTATGCGACATAACTCCACTGGATTATTTTCTTTGGGCTTATGTAAAGTCATTGGTTTATGCTGATAAACCAGAAACAATAGACGCTTTGGAAGCCAACATAACTCGTGTTATTGATGAAATAAGGCCTGAATTACTCGAAAAAGTAGTCCAAAATTGGTCTGGTCGAATGCGGTTCCACAGAGCTAGACGTGGTGGACATATTCCGGAAAGTATTTTTAAAACATAAAGGTCATAAAATTATCTTTGAAATAAAAAAAAATTGGCTCCAATTTTAATTTAAATGTGTTTCATTTCAATTTTAAGTTCTATCACTCTAAAAAAAACCCGATATATAAAAAATTACTTACTTTCTCAAAAAAATAGACTATCATTACACTTTCGTCGGTTCTCAGTGCGGTTTTTCTCATTCTACAATTACAAAATTTCTCATATACCTCATATGTTTTTCCTTGGATTTTAAAGGAAGTAAACTCGAAGACGCTTCTCGAGCGGCATTTCGAATGTCTTCAGAGCAATTTTCTGAAGTGTTGAGAGTAGCCATACTAATTTTTATTATCAATATTTAACTTAATCTCAATTCGACACACAAAAATGAAACTTGTTATCTGCTGTTATGTAAATAAAGAAACCGTGTCAAACGAAAATTCTACTACACAGGTATATAACTACTATGATTTTTTTAAAATTTCTATCCTTGTAATGCTTTCATATCTATAATTATTTGTTTATAATAAACACAAAATGCGAAAAAATATAGTCCGTCTAGAAAGTATCCGGAAAAAACAAAGCTCAATTGTAATTATTTAGTATATAATTTTAATTCTTGAATTAATACTGACCGAATTAAATCATCTTTATTTTGTGGCACTGCTCGTTCAACTTCAATCTTCATTAGTCCCCATATGTTTTAAATAGGACTAAGGTCTGATGAAGCTGTTGGCCATTAAAAGAAAAAAAATCGTTTAGAATGTCACAATACTTTTCTCTATTAATGGTACCATCAACTATACACAGAAGCGTAGCACCACGCTTAGATATTCCTACCCAGATCATTGTTTTGGTGGGAAATTTGAACGGTAACATGTTGTGTTGATAGGATTTTTAAGTGACTTCCAGCAGGTTGGAAACAATTTTCATCAGATATAAAGACATTATTAAAATTATCATCTTGGAAACGTTGGCAAAATTCTATCCTTCTTTCCTTCTGTAAAGGTGTCATTATAGGGATTTTTTTGGCTTCCTTGATAAGTAGCCTTGTCTTTTCTATGACATACGGATGGTTTCTGGACATACTTTTATATTTCGTTGATTTCCAAATCTGTTATCCAATTTGCGAAACCCCAGGCGCGAATTGTGTCGTCTTAAGGCCGATAAAGCGTTTAAATTGTTTCCTTTAATCTTACGTGATCTTCCTGAAACTGATCTTTGCCTCATATCCATGCCATTTTTTATCGCCTTTATTGTCTCATAAACAGTACTTTTTCCTGTTTCAGTCAATTGCATTAATTTTTGTAAGTTTCGAAAACCATTTCTTTACAAATATTCTACCTGCTTTTTTTTTCTAGCTGCAACATTATTTCATAAACTGTATACTTGTGGACAATCAACAATATTAGACAGAAAGTGTTGCCATGCAACTTTCGATATAGTCGACTATCTGCGCAACCTATTTTATACATTACTTTTGTCTTAGAATGTTACAAAAAGGAAATATATTAAAATTATGAAAAATAATAAATTCCGGATACTTTCTAGACCAACTATAGTATAAAAAAACCTCGTAAAAAAGCAATTTTGCTAAACTCATATAGGTTTCAAGTGACTCGCTCACTGCGCTCGCTAGTACTCAAAAGTAAAACTTTACTTTTCCAAAATTGTCGTTTAACATATTAAATAAAATGATAAGAAGCGGTTTTTTAATTGATAGAAGGATAATTACAAACTTTGAATATCAAAACAGATTTAATCTGTTATTCTCCCACAATTTTAATTTCGAAAAGTTTTATTCAAATACTTTTAGAATTAAATTAATGTCTTAAAGCACTGCTTATATTTAATAGACGTATAAAATCGAATCTCACTATACAAAATCAAATGGAATAAAAAAAACCCAACAAATATAAATTGGCAATTAAAATTAGCGCATGCGCACCTGAACTCTTTAGACAGGCACATTTAGGGTGCACATCTCTCTTATAAACAGTGCTTATGAGACATTATTTTAATTCTGAAAGTTTTTTAATAAAATTTTTTGAAATCAAAATTGTAGGAGACTAACAGATTAAATCTGTTTTGATATTCAAGGTTTGTTTAATATATTATTATGCTTCAACACTAGATGACAGAAAATCGGCCACTTTTACAAACAGTTTCAAAATTTGTGAACTTCCCCGAGTTTCTTGGAGCAGTTTATTTCTTTACCCTCTTCAAAACATTTATGCTACAATGGATATGCCCCATTTCCTCGCCAATTTCCACTATCCGCACTCCACATTAAATTTCCATTGGAAGTCCTCAAACCTGCCAGCTAAAACGGAAATTTTTTCCAATTTCTGGCACTTCCGCGCCGAATTATGCAAAAATTTTCCCCCAATCAAGCAATTCGCAGATCCCATTTGGAATCTTATCCCGACTCTGTACACAATTAATGGGAAAAAGGAGCAAGTCGGTGCCCGCACCGGCTGAAAATTCAGTCTACATCTCTGGCTTTCCATATTGAAAATTGAATCTTCCTCTCCTTCGTTCAGATAGCGCGTCAGGGGCATGTAAGGGTGGTAATGGTGGTCTGAAACGGCACCTTGGCTGAGCCGGCTCTCCCGAGGGACAGGATGAAACTTCATCTTGAAAAGGTTTGCAATTTCACTTACATATTGGGGCGAGATCTTCAAGGATGCACCGATATAGAAAACGTGCCTAGAGATATAATTTATTTTCTGCTCTGAAATCTGCCCAGATTCAGTCGGATAATTCCCTTGATATAATTATTTCGATATCAGCTACTATTAAGGTGACACCCGGTCGAAAAAAATATTTAAATTCAGTTAAACCCGAATTCAAGTCTTCCAATTCTGTTTTTTGGGGGTGGCGAACTTTGATTTGGCATCATTTTTATCTTTAAAAAACGCTTTGACAGTTGTCTCTTATTTTCAGGTTAGTTTGCTCTCACAGTTTATTATGACTTAATAAAATAAAAAGGATGATTTCTTCAATTCATTATTGGGTTGTTCGCAAGGTAATTTCATTGTTTTTTGGGAAAATGAAAGACAATTTTTGTATACTGAATAAATATTTCATTGAATTATATATTGGCCATTCTGGTTCAATACCTTTTGCCATCTTTCTGGTAGTAGCCTGATCCCACGCTCATAACATTTTTGGTCTTTGCTGTCAAAAAACTGATCCAGGTGATTTTTGACCTCTTCATTTGAAGTAAAGGTTTTATCATCCAAAAATTTTTGCAATGACCGGAACAAATAATAATTCGAAGGCGCCAGATCTGGAGAATATGGTGGGTATGGCAGTGTATCCCATTCAAGGTGTAAAAGCTTTTGGCGAGTGACCAAACTTGTATGAGGTTTCGCATTATCTTGGTGGAACACCACACCTTTTCTGTTGATTCATTCTGGTCTTTTCTGTCGAAGTGCATCATTCAGTTTAATGTAAATTATTGTGTTATCCGGCAAAACCTCAAAAAACAAACAATGCCTTTAAAATCCCACCAAACAGACAAACGACAATTTCAACTCCAAAAATTACACCTCTACTTCTTGTATAGCTAAAATCTTGAAAAAAGAGGAGGTTCAAATAACTAACATTTTCCGGAAATAAAGATGAGAAAACATATGCAAAAATACTAATAACCATCAATTTAAAGAAATACCCATAAAGAGAAATATGCGAAAAGGAGGGCTACAAGTAACCATTAAATATATTGGGGACAATTGTCGGAAATACCTCAATAAGTAAAAAATTCAATAATGGAGATCTTGCGACATCTGTTTGGTCATTGAGAAGAATTTCAAGCTTCTTGTACCAACCAATTTCTACTTCTTCCAAAAATGTGAATCTGGTACTTTTATTATCATTAGGGATAATTTCATTGTTATTGTTAAAACACGTATATATACAAATGTATAAATGAAACTTATACAAAGTGGAAATCACTTATGGAATAAAATTATTAGTGTCATTATGTTAGAAATTCACCAAGAACACTGGGACAACTTTTAAATTCAACAGTGCACTTTTAAAACATAAATTTAAATATACAGAGTGATTCGCGCAAGTCAAGCATAGTTCGTCTTCTTTAATCAAAACGGAACAGCCTGTATATTTTTATATTTTCTAAAGATCTTGATAACCTTGAACTGCATCATTTATGGTCTATTATGAATAATACCGGATGAAATTTTGAAAATATTTTAATTGTTTTCAATAAAGTGAATACTTAAATTACATAATGTTATTTATTTTAATACAATAAAATAAATGCTTAAAAAGTTCTCCACCTCGTTCTTGCCTAAAACACAGTCTGTTATAAAACTCGTTCTTAACTTTGTTTAAAGTTTTACTTGAAATATTCCGCATTTCTGTAGTTATTCTTTCGTTGAGGACTGTGATGCTCGTCGGTTGTGGTCCATAACCTTTTTTTTAAGATAACCCCACAACAAAAAATCCAATGGCGTAAGGTCTGATGATCTAGCTGGCCACTCAATAGTACCTCTTCGCCCAATCCATTTAATGGGGAATATTGCGTTTAAGTGAATTCTGACCATAGAAGCATAATGGGGTGGGGCTCCGTCCTGCTGGAGTGCTGGAACCAGACATTTTTATTCGATAGGTTTGGATCTATTACATTTGAAAATAAGTTGACCAACGCAGGAATAACTTCATCTCTAATCAAAATCAAATATTTTCCGGCTGTCAAAGTCCCATCTATAAATATAGGACCAATAATATGGTCATCTATGATACCTGCCCAAACTTTCACCTTTTGAGGATACTGTGTATGTGCCTCACGCATCCAATGAGGATTTTCCGCTGACCAATACCTACAATTTTGTCGGTTTACCTCCCTGTTGAATGTAAATGTTGATTCATCAGCAAAAAAGTCATTTTATATGGATGAAGTTTTTCTTTGTGGAGACACCTTATGAAAGTTGTATGACTTACATCATTTTCACGTGGGTTTTGATGTGTACTTATCGATGAATCCTCTGGAACACCTAACAAAATGTCCAATTTCACAGTATCTTCAACAGATTGCGGTTTTCCTTTTAATGGTTTGACATATCTAAGTTGTCTGAATTGGGCATGAATTTTAGACCCAGTACCATGTGAAATATTAGGCAACTGAGGATACCTCTGATTAAAAAAGTTTGCCACCTCAACTTGACTTCTGCAATTATCCCTGTAACCGAACAGCATTAAACTCTAAATTCGGTGAATTTCAGTTGAATATTTCATTACTACTTCCACAAGAAATACGTTTTAAATTGAGAATTAACTATTTCAATGCAAATCTCAACACCACAACATCTGATTGATAAAAATCCATATTATTTGCAGGTTTTCTTCATTTATCGGCATACGCAGATAGTTCTTTAGGTATTTATGACAAAAAATGTTAACAAAACCAAGATCCATCATCGTATCGAGAATTGATTCTAGAAATTTTCCCAACTTAATTGATAATTCAGAAATTTCATAAATCTTCATTTAGGTTATTTAAAAAATACCATTTTTTAGCGCATCAGTTGAAATCATGTTGTTAAGGAGCTCTACAAAAATATAAAAGTATACAGGGTGTTCCATTTAAAATAAAGAGGAAGGACTGTGCGGGACTTGCGCGAATCACTCTGTATATTTAAATTTATGCTTTAAAAGCGCACCATTGAATTCGAAAGTTGACGTATCCCAGTGTTTTTTTATTAATTTTATAACATAAGGCAAAGAATTTTATTCTGTAAGTGGTTTTCACACTGTACATAAACAGACGTATACAGAAAAATCTACTTTTTCAGAATAATTCCCAAATTATTAAACTAAACGATAGATTCAACTTCTTTTAGTTATATCCACTATTTTGAGAGGATTTGTATATAATTTTCGGATAGTACATTTTACTGTATATGCTAATGTATGCGCATATACATATATACGTTTGTCTATATTATATATATAATAATGTTGGTTTTTCTCAGGATATTGGATTCCATAAAAAAACATAAAAATAACTATTTATAGTAAAAAGACGTTTCGTCTTCGGTTGAAGACATTCATAATTTTTTTAGCAAACAAATTAAAACTGTTCAATCATTCGAAAAGTCTAAGCAGAAAATTAGTATTATCGTGAAATCAAATGATATTTTCTTCATATACGATGAGCTTCAGCTGCACTTTTTTCCAATTAAAACTTCCCGCAAATGCTGCTTAGTACAATACAATTAAGACTGGAGGTCAAATCAGCTGTTGCTATTTAAAAATTTAATGCTTTCAGAGCCATCTTTTTAAAACGGACCGAATAAATTCGTATTCCTTATACATTCTAGCAACCTATCACAAGATTTTCTAGCAACACAAAAGAATTAATGTTCATTTAAGTTTTTTACTGCTTCGTGAATCTTGGGCCAATAATATCAGCCAGATGAAACGTATGATATCAAACCTTATCCTGAGATATGTTCAAGCATATTCCACCGGTAAATACGCAAAAAATATTGTTTCTACACTTGGGGCATGAGGAATATAACACAAATATCAATTATTAATTTAATGAGAGCTATACACAGATATAGGAGGTGTATTCGCAAGTATCGGACTTGAGTTCATATTTCAGTCCCTCATGAACTCCTTGAATGCTGTTGTTACCGGCCAGACACCTTATGTCGCGCGCAGCATGTGTTTGTGTCCAACGTGTTTTTTTCCGTTCGTTGAAAATGACAGAAAGAACAGATCAACGAATTTCCATCAAGTTCTGTGAGTAGAGGGACTAACATGGAATTTCAGTTTTTAGAAACTTTTAAAATTTTTACATGATAACTAATATATATATATATATTCGCTTTGTTTCATATATTCTTTTACTTTTTATCAATTATCAGACCAAATATTTTAAGTATAACAAATCAGGCTTTCAATAAATGAATAATAATCATTCTACTTACAGTAAACGGTGGTGTTAAACTTCAGAAAGTGAGTGGATTTTCAACAAAAATATAGAAACCTTCCATATTATTGACGAAATGTATGCTTTGAAGAATTAACAAGTATGACACATCGGTGGATTCTATTGGAGAACGTTTCCTCTGTTTATGATCTGCTGACTACACAAATGTCTTCATTTTATTCGATAAGACATAAAACTGGAGCACAATGCATCAAAGGCACCGTTTCCTGAGGATATAAATCATGAAGTCGATTTAAGGATTCGGAATATATTAAGTCGGCAGACTAACAGCATCTGTGAATTCCGGAAACCGCAGTATGTTATAAAAGGACGATCGTTTGCTGCGAATTTTCTTCGAATATGAATGAATTTCGCTACTGCCTGGAAATTTTTGTACATTCGAAGAAAGTGGTAGACTTTTTGAACATTGCAACGCGAGGGCTTTCCTACGGTTCAACTCCACAGGTTACAATTTAGCAATAATCGGTCTTTTCCATGTACAAGTTGAAATGATAAACTTCACTCCTGTTACTTTAATTGATTGTCAATCTATGAACATCGTAGAATATGGAAATATATTGAATTAGTTGTTTCTAAATGTTTGAAATTTTTTAACAGAAAGAAGGTGAGGTCAGGTATGATATCGGGTGTTTTTTTTTAGAGTGACAGAACTTTCGATAGGGTTAACTGTGATTTGGCAGAAGGTAGAAGCCATATTGTTTTGACATTTCTGTTCAGTAAGCATTAACAAATTATCATGGAGAGATTCACACCGCAACAAAGTTTACAAATTGTTGAAATTTATTTTCAAAGTCAGTGTTCTACTCGCCAAACTTATAGAGCACTTCGTGAAATTTATGGTTTACATAATCGTCTATCAGAACAGCTTATTCGTCGAACTACCGATAGATTGTGGACAACATTTTCTCTACTCGATGCAACAACAACAAGACAAAGAACTGTACGTACAGAAGATGTAAGTCATAGTGTTAATGATGATCCAGATTTGTCTATTCGTCGACGTTCACAACAAGTTGGACTCTGTGCATCCACCATATGGTAAAGAAAATTTTGCGTTAAGATCTTGGTCTACACCCATACAATATCCAACTGCTTCAAGAACTGAAGCCACATGACTATAATAAGCGTCTCTTGTTTGCTGATCGGGCCCTAGAAGAGCTTGAAGCTGATCCACTTTTTTATCGTAAAATTGTGTTTAGTGATGAAGCTCCTTTTTGGTTGAACGGCTATGTGAACAAGCAAAATTGGCGTAAATGGAGTGAAAAAAATCCGTTAGAAGTTCTGCAGGTTTCATTGCATCTTGAAAAATGCACTGTATGGTATGCTTTCACGCTGGAGGCATCATCGGTACATATTTCTTTAAAAACGATGCTGGAGCTAATGTTACAGCGAATGGTGCTCGTTACAGATCGATGATCAATGATTATTTGTTTCAAACTTTGAATGATATCGACCCAGAAATGTTTTGGTTCCAACAAGATAGTGCTTCACCTCATGCTGCTATCATAACAATTGATTTATTGAAAGAAAGATTCGGCGATAACATTATTTCGAGAAATGGTCCAAATAATTGGCCTCTCAGATCATGCGACATAATTCCACTGGATTATTTTCTTTGGGGTTATGTCAAGTCACTGGTTTATGCTAATAAACCAGAAATAATAGACGCTTTGGAAGCCATATTTCAATTTAAAGTTCTATCACTGTAAAAAAACATCCGGTATGATATATAAAAGGAGAAAAAAGGTATTTATAGCTCTAGCAAATGGTTAACGAATTGCGTTCTGCCAGTGTTGTCATCATCATGGGCCAGTATAATCCCCATCGGGTGTGATTTGTGTCCATAATATTCCTTTTTTTCTCTTGATAGAATCCTGCCATCTTGTTGGTGGACGACCACGGCTTCTTCTACCATCTCTTGGATACCATTCCTGCACCAACTTTGTCCATTTTCAGTTGACATCCTTGCTACATGGCTAGCCCAAGTCCACTTCTTCTTGAACAGTTCTTTGCCTACATTTTCTATTCGTGTTTTTCCTCTGATATCTATATTTCTTATTCGGTCTTTTAATTTGATTTCTAATGAACTTCTTCACATTCTTCTTTGACATACTTTTAACTTTTGTGGTTGTTTTTCAGTCAGGGACCAATATGATGGAACAGACAGTACACATATATTCATTTCTTCCCTCTTGATATTCAAGGGAAAGTCACCCTTCTGGATCGACGCAGGTGACCAGTACTGACTACAAGCGTTTTCTATTCTTCTCTTAATTTCTTCGTTCTATCGATTTGTAAAAGAAACGACCTGGACAAGATAACAATATTCCTAAACATAGTCAATGGTTTTATCATTCATTTTTATTTCTTTTTCTTCACTGTTTGTCATCACTTTAGTTTTGATTTCATTTATCGTTAGTCCAGTTTCTCTACTATGAGTATTCAGGTCATTCAGCATCTGTTGAAGTTCTTCTTGGCTTTCTGGAAAGAGGTCAATATCGTCCGCGAATCTAAGATTAGAAATATTCTATCCAATATTCTTAAATACTAAAAAGGATTTGCTAATCTGATAATAATATTTTTTCTACTTATATTTCTTCAAATGTTGACATCGGAATTTTATTTGTTCTTGTATGCTACATGAGATCATTCGGTAGAGGACTCTTTGCAACTATTCGATGAAATTTTTTTTAGAACTCCCTGTATAACAGAAAATAATTTCCTGAGATGCAGAATGAAAGGAAAAAAAGCCTGCTTTCGAATGAAATTTCTAAGATCTTTGGTACGGTAGCTATGGAAGCGCAACGTACTATTGCAGGACCCTGTATAAGGAATTCAACCAAAAATTTTTCCATCCAATGGTGAAACAAATCAGTATTTAGGCAAAATGTGATTAAAACTAATCGTCTCTAGACAATTGATAACAGATATATCTACATACAGTGTGGAAACAACTTATGGAATAAAATTGGTTGTGCCCTTAGGTTAAGAAATAATAGAAAACATTGGGACACATTAACTTTCAAACTGAATAGTGCGCTTTTTAGGCATAAATTTAAATATACAGGGTAATTCGCGCAAGTCCAGCATGGTCCGTTCTCTTTATTTTAAATGGAACACTCTGTATACTCTTATACTTTTTGAAGCTCCTCAAAAATGATTACAACTAATTTATGGTCTATTATGTATAATACGGGTATGGGTGAAATTAATAATTTATCACACGTTAAATAATGGTATTTTCTAAATATCCTAAATATAGACTAATGAAATTTCTGAACTAACTATCAATTGAATTGTAAACAATTCTGAAATTAATTCTCTAAAAGCTCATGGGTCTTGGTTTTGTTAACATTTTTTGTCTAAATACCTAAAAAACCTTCTACATATGACCATAAATGATGAAAAACTGCAAATAATGTGGATTGTTATTAGTGAGATGTTGCGATGTTGAGATTTACATTGAAATAGCAATTTCCTAATTGAAAACTTATTTCTTGCAGCAGTAATAATGAAACCAAACCAAAGTTAAGAACGAGTTTTAAAGAAGACTATATTATTGCCAAGAGCGAGGTGAAGAACATTTCCAGTAAACTTAATATTATTATATTATTTATTTTAATGTATTAAAATCAATTACATAATGTAATTTAAGTATACAGTTTCTTGAAACCAATTATAAATATCTCGTTTTTTAAACTGATAGAAACAAATTCTTTTTTATTTGATAGGTAATTTTTCACATTGATGTTTCAAAAATAATTTCCGATATATGTCCACCACGACTAACTCTGAGGAACTGCATTCGATCCAACCAATTTTGGAGCACTCTTTCCAGTAATTCAGCCCTTATTTAATCAATAACATGAGTTATGTTGGCTTCCAAAGCGTCTATTGTTTCTGGTTTATCAGCATAAACCAATGACTTGAAATAACCCCAAAGAAAATTATCCAGTGGAATTATGTCGCATGATCTTAGAGGCCAATTATTTGGACCATTTCTCGAAATAATGTTATCGCAAAATCTTTCTTTCAGTAAATCAATTGTTACGGTAGCAGCATGAGGTGTAGTACCGTCTTGTTGGAACCAAAACACTTCTGGGTCGATAACATTCAAATTTTGAAACAAATAATCACTGATCATCGATCTGTAACGAGCACCATTCACTGTAACATTGGCTCCAGCATCGTTTTCAAAGAAATATGGACCGATGATGCCTCCAGAGTGCAAAGCACACCATACAGGATGCAATGGAACCTGCAGAACTTCTTGAGGATTGTTTTCACTCCATATACGGCAATTTTGCTTGTTTAAATAGCCGTTCAACTAGAAATGAGCTTCATCACTAAACACAATTTTACGATAAAAAAGTGGATCAACTTCAAGATGTTCTAGGGCCCAATCAGCAAACGAACGACGCTTATTATGGTCAAATGGCTTTAGTTCTTGAATCAGTTGGATCTTGCATGGGTGTAGACCAAGATCTTTACGCAAAATTTTTCATGTGGTGGATGCACAGAGTCCAACTTGTTGTGTGTCGACGAATGGACAAATCAGGATCACCATTAAGACTATGACTTACAGCAGCGATATTTTCTTCTGTACGTACATTTGTCTTGTTGTTGTTGCATTGAGTAGAAAAAATGTTGTCCAAAATCTATCGATAGTTCGACGAATAAGCTGCTCTGATGAACGATTATGTAAACCATAAATTTCACGAAGTGCTTTATAAGTTTGGCGAATAGAACACTGATTTTGAAAATAAATTTCTTCAATTTGTAAATATTGTTGCAGCGTGAGTCTTTTCACGATAATTTATCAATGCTTATTGAACAGAAATGTCAAAACAACATGGCTTTTATTATACCTTCTGTCAAATCACAGTTATCCCTATCAAAAGATCTATCACTCTCAAAAAACACCCGATACTCGAAATATCATCCGATATTATTAATAATAGACCATAAATAATATAGCTCGTTGAAATCAGGTTATTAAGGTGGTTTAAAAAATATGTAGTGTTTCATTTAAAACACAGAGGACAGGTTATGCTATATATTTGAATTCATTTTTAGAAAGCGCACTATTGAATTTAAAAGTTAAGGTGTCCCAGTGTTTTTTATAATTTTTTAACATAAGGAGACAAATAATTTTATTCCAATAATAGTGCTTCCCACACTGTATTAATATATTTAAATTCACAAACCATTCAATTTTCATCTGACAACTATCCAATAAGTATATGCCCCTTAGGATCAACATGCTTCACGCTAATGTTGTTCTATTATTTATGACAATATCTGCTCAACCTAATTGGCTTATCCCTATCGATATTCTGTGTCATTAATTAAATATTAATGGATCAATCTGGAGCTAATACATCTCTTTTCGATAACGTCGGATTAATTTATTCAAAGGGTTTAAGAGGTGATTAAGATCATCCCACATTTTCTTCGCATAATTCAGTCTGGCGTAAAGCGTTGCCAATAGAGACTGACAAACCTTTTGAACTTATTGTGTGGTACCAGAAAGAGCTATGATTTATGGTGAAATTATATTTTCAAGTCTTTTTGCGTGTTTACGATGAAAATATGTTTATGATGAAAATATATTTCATTTAACCAGTCTTTACTTGATGAAAATCCTTATTAAATAAGGTTATTCTGATGTTCACAAATTCTTATTGTTATTTAATACAACAATTGTTTCGCTATCACATTAGCATCTTCAAGTAGGTTTTCATTTTAAATAACTAAGTTACTAACTGCCACGGAATCAACATGCGTTTAGAAGCCGTCCGACTTGAATAATTAGTGTGTTGTTTAAACGGGGGGTTAAATCGACAAAAAGTTGTTAACCTTTTTCGGATTTCGAAAAGTATTTTTGTAGGCCGTGGAATCGGCATAATAATAGTGGAAGTGGTGCATCTGTTTTTATGGATAGCTAAAAGGCACTGCTTGTCCTTCATGAACAACGTGCGATCAGTGGTGAATATTCCTGCAGGATTCTTGGCGAAGTGAAGATGGCTTATCGAAGAAAAGTGTTATTTCTATTTATGACACACATCAGCTTTAACCTGAGAAATTTTAATCACGAAAAATGTAAAAATTTTAAAATTTTTTGATGGTAAAACGTAGTAATATCTTAAGCCTCATATACTCCTACTTACTAGAGTAAGCCCGAACATCATTTTTCGACGGTCCTGTAGATGAATAATCGTGAGTGTGTCAGTTTGCAATCTGAAAAATCGGTAGACTGTTTTTCAAATCTGTGGTTTTGATGTTTCGGAAGAATTTGACGTACCTACTAGAAAAGTTTTTATCTCACTGTTTACCTTTGACTATGTGTTATGCGTTATTTTGTATAGATTTTATTTATTTACTTCTTTCCAGGGGTATATTTTTGATACAAATGATTGTCTCAATACCAGTTTTAAATCGATTTGTTTACAAAAAAATGCCTACTTGTTCATATTCCTTTCTTCAACTTTAACCTCAAAGTTCAGTAAGTAATTAAACAATCATTCAAACATAAAATTATATTTTCGATTGTAATTACAGTTGCCCTGAAGAAGAAACAGAGAGTTTCGAAAGCTTGGCTATGAATAAAGAGTAAGCAATTTTATTCTTCTATTATTTTTTTATTATATTTATTATTTTATATATATATATATATATATATATATATAATTAAAAAGGAGTTTTTTTTTTTTTAAAGTAAATAAAATAATTTTAATCAAATAACAAAATCAATTTTTTTCTTTTGTCGTCTCGAGAAACGAGACCTTCTCCACATGAGGGTATGCATTCGTGAACGTGGAGAAGTGCCAATGCAGCTAGGAGGTCTTCTACCATTGAAGCTCTAAGCCAAGTTTTGAGCCTCCGAAGAGTGGAAAAGGACCTTTTTGCTGTAGATACACTAACTGATAGTGTAGCAAGAATACATAAAAATTATCTTACACAAGGATACATTTCAGTATCATAATTTTCTTTGAGATGAGTAATCGACTGCGGAATATTCTGATTCCGCTGCCATTTTCAACTTCCACAGCCGATATTCGTTTATATTTACTGAAACTGGAGTATTGTCTATTGGCAGTTTATTATCGTTTGCAAGCTGTTTAACAGTTTCACTGTTTTCACATTCATTAGTATAATCGAGTTTTGAAATAAAAACGCCTAGTTGAAATAATTTTAGTACTTCTGGAAAAAGATGGTCCTCTTAGTCATTTATTACAGAATCTAGAAGAGGGATGTATACAGCCCTGCGGAAATAATCTTCAGCAGATTGAGCAAGATGGTTATTGGCTCTGTGTGTTTATCGTGATACTATTCTGGGACATTTAATTTCATTATCTAGTTGCTCAGCTATTTCTTCTGCCTCTTCAAAAATCCCTCGGAAAATTGTGTCAGCCTTTTCCCTTTTATTTCGTAGGACAGTCATTGTATCACTTATGGCGTCCATACCCCTTTTTAAATCAATTGACCTCATTTGCAATACTCTGCTTAAGGCTACTTTTGTACCTGAAAAATATTAAGTTATATTTAAACTACAGTTTGGCTCTTTACGTGATACAAACGGTAATTTGAACTGCCTTTGCTGAAATGCTCAAAAGTTACTAATCAAATAAATTATTCAGATCTTACGTTCATACATTAGTACCTAAAAATAAGAAACAAAATATTCAGGTACCTAAAACATCACTCAAGCAGAAAGATGATATGAAGTACGAACTGGGCAACGATTGCAGTAAGCAATGCCGAGTAGAAATCTTTTCCAGACCGCTACAAATTTTCACTAAGTTGTCTCCTTGATATTGTAGATGCCATCATTCCTCTCGACCCAGCGCGTCTCACAAATACTTTGCATTGTAACTCCAAGTTCTTTTTTAAAAATTTGATATCACTTAGCGGATGCATTGGCAAATGCCACAATTTTTCTCATCATCCCCGAGGTGTTGCGGCAAGAAATAACTTTGAATGACGAAGCTAACATATTATTAAGAACGTAATTGCTACACAGGCAACGTTTGGCATTTACAGCTTTTTTGACAACTCCTGTACAGCACCCTTTGTATCCATAACGGCCATAATCGAGCAGCTGTCATTCCCAATACCCACACACAATGTTATTATTATTATTATTATCCTGATACTTCTAGATCTTCTGTGAAGATCCCTCAGAAGCTTTTTCAGCTTGGCGAGTTAGGAGTTCAGTTGTGTAGGCTTTGCTAAATTTATATTAAACTAGCTGACCCGGCCAGGCGTTGCTGTGGCTAAAGTTTTTGTTATATTACATTATAGTAAAAAATCTAAGAGGAACAATAAGAGAACATCAGTCACGGAGTCCACTATGCTTTTTCACACGGATGGTATTCGTAAAAAAATATGGTGATCTCCTTATTTGACTTCCTATTACTATAACCCTTTAGTACAATGAAATTATTTACGAACAAAGACGAAAATGTTGATGTTGGTATACAAATTCACTGGATTGAGATTTGAAGGGGAAGTACCTTGAACACAATTAATTAAAATGTTCTTACACTTGATATTATGTAGATTTACCATAGCAGCGCCATCTATTGATTACTTACTCAACCCAGTCGAAAGATATCGACATCTGTTAGAATCATTTGGAGTTAACAGATAATTGTGACTGTCAAATAATAACAGACAAATAATTAGCAATAAATTAAAATTGCGACTATAATTTGAGATTCAAACTATCCTATCTCTCAAGTTGGATCGAACTGCACATGGTGTGCGAATTTTATTATAATCGGTTAAGTGGTTTAGGAGTCCATTGAGGACAAACATTGTGACACGAGATTTATATATATTAAGATTTGAGACAGAGATTTTCAACGATTTTCGCCAGTGCTACGTCTGTCAACCGTGGCTCTATAACGTTTTTATTGTTATCCACATCATATCTGAAAGTATCGTATGTATCACAGAAAGTCACAAAATATTCCTTTATGATACCATTGTGAAGAGATCTAAATGATGGTTTCAGCTGTGAGATATGTAATATATCTGTTGTTTCATCGAATAAAATTGAAAAGTATTTAGCTTCCTACACTTCTATTATATTGTTTTCTGAATAATTTCCTTTCAAACATCTATCAACTCATTTTGCACAGTTTTGCTGATGTATGTTGCGTCAGATTTAGAAGTTATCAATAAGAATAGAAAAATGATCACTAGTCAACCTAGATCCAGCAGACAGTGGGTCTCTGGGCTGAATCCAGGGGGGGAGGGGGTTCATGGGGGTCACGACCCCCTCCACCCCTGGATTCACGCTTGCTTCTATGCTCCTCTCAGAAACAGTTGAGTTTTCAGTTACGGAGTATAGATAATCATTTAATTAATGTAATTCTTGATTTAAATATTCTGTAGAGGTTGTAGTGTTGCACGGTCACACAGAAATTCCAAGCATTTCTGGCGGTGGCAACAAAAATAATGAATCGTTATCTGACATGAAAAAGAGCTTTCCTTCCAAATCCATGGAAGAGCTGGGAAATTAAGGTGGAAAAACAATCTTACGAATGTAGGCAGCTTTCGCGCAAAAGTAAACATTCGGCTGAAATTCCTATTTCTGCATCTGACATTTCTAGGTCTGAGTGCCTCCGTAATTACATTAATTAAAAATAGTATTTTAAACTCCATCTACTTCATCTTCTTGATTTTGTAACAAACCGAGTTCTCAAGCCATATTAGGAAAAACTTCCTCCATAAATATTTAAATGAATCGGTCTTTGCTTGGTGGAAATCCACTTAAAATGATATTTTGAATAAGGGTAATTCTAACAATTTTTTTGCTTTCACAATAGCATCGGTAGAATTCTAACATTTTGAATAATTGGATTTTATAATATCATCTATGATAGAAAAGATGAAAAAAAATAAGGAAAAAGTAACAATTTAACAAGCAAACAAAAATGGAGATTTTTACATATTTTTATTGAGTAAAACGCGTTTAGCTTTACAATACCATACTCAGGTACTGAATAATAATATAAAGGTATGTTATTTTAATGGTTTCAACGATGGACATGTACAAAATATTAAGGATGGGTTGTTTTTGAAAATTTAGTTGTTTGGTCTCTATTCAATCACTTATAATTTCCTGAATTTATGAAAGTTTTTGATTTCAAGATATATTGTATTTTATTTATGGCAACTATAATATTATATTTCCTTTGTCAGCTCTAGTGAAAATTACGTTTTCCAATTGTGATTTTATTTTTACAGATCTCAATGTAGTAAGATCTTTAGATGAAAGATTGGTTTGAAGGTTCTATGTTGGGTTTTAATGATGTTGGTGGCTTAGAATTAAAACATTATGACAATTTCACAAAATTCCAAGCCACCAACATCATTAAAACCCGACATAAAATCTTCAAACCAACCTATTCATCTAAAGATCATAATACATTGAGATCTGTCAAACTGAAATAACAATAGAAATAATACAATCACTTATAGTTTCCTAAAATTATGAGGGTTTTTAATTTGATAATATATTGCTTTTATTTATGGAAACGATTTTATTTTTTTTGTAGGTTTCAGTGAAAATTACGTTTTCGTTCTGTGATTCTTACAGATCTCAATGTAGTAGGATCTTCAGATGAATAGGTTGGTTCAAAGGTTTGATGTGGGGTTTTAATAATGTTGGTGGCTTGCAATTGCAAAACTATAATAATTTCACAAAGTTCCAGGCCACCAACATCATTAAAACCACACATAAAACCTTTAAATCAACCCATTCATCTAATGATCTTTCTACATTGAGATCTGCAATTTGCAATCACGTATAATTTCACAAATCACAATATGCAATCATGTATAATTTCCTGAATTTATGAAAATTTTTCATTTAAAATATACTGCTTTTCATTTAAGGCAACTATTGTATTTCTTTTGTCAGCTTTAGAGGAAATTACGTTTTCGTTTTTTAATTTCATTTTCACCGATCTCAATTGAGTAAAATCTTTAGATGAATAGGTTACTTTATTTGGGGTTTTAATGATGTTGGTGGCTTGGAGTTGAAAAATTCTAATAATTTCACAATATTCCAATCTACCAACATCATTAAAACCACACATAAAACGTTCAAACCAATTCAACCTATTCGTCTAAAGATCTTATTACAATGATATCTGTAAAAATAATTTTCAAGACATGACAATTTTGAAACTACTATAAATATAAAACATTTTTCAATATTTCGCAAACCTGGACGAACAGATATCATATAATACAACACTTTCGCACACCAATATTCCTATAAATTAACACCGTTCGATAGTATGCTCATAGACTTTCAAATATCCCCCTTCCGAACGATATTTTGAAATGAATACATCATAAAACAAATTGTTACAAATATGGGACACAGCCATAAAATAAAAGGTGACATAATAAAAAATAAACAGTTTAAAATAGCCTTCAAGAACATTTTCTCTGAACAAATAACAACTTATTCATATAATTTATGATAGATTGGGCCGTTGCTTGGTAGAAATCAGTTGTAATTGTCATTATAAAATAAAACACTTGTTTACATTTTCTACTTTATTTTTGGTATTGACGTACGTTTCGTCTTTGCTAGAAAGACTTCATCAGAATACGAAGTAACAGTTGTTGTACAATGAATTTATAAGATTTTTTACAGAAGGTGTACATGTGTTTTTAATTGTTCGTCGGGTTGGTTTTCTCAAAGAATATTCCCTTCAGAATCGTGTTCACTCGATCCCTTGTAAATATTGAATAGAGGGGTGTAATAAAAATCTATTTGTTCATTTACTAGGTTATTGCTGTTTTTATGTTTATTTATTTCGTAAATTTCCCATAAGTTCAATTTTAGACCTCTATTTTCAACATGTAGAATTTCTATTTCTTTTGTGAAAGAATGGTTATTTTCAAGAAGATGTTTAGCATAATGTGAATCTTTTTTACACGCCTAACAGAACATAAAAGAAGTTTCGATAAAAATAAAAAAGATTCACATTATGCTAAACACCTTCTTGAAAATAACCATTCTTTCACAAAAGAAATAGAAATTCTACATGTTGAAAATAGAGGTCTAAAATTGAACTTATGGGAAATTTACGAAATAAATAAACATAAAAACAGCAATAACCTAGTAAATGAACAAATAGATTTTTATTACACCCCTCTATTCAATATTTACAAGGGATCGAGTGAACACGATTCTGAAGGGAATATTCTTTGAGAAAACCAACCCGACGAACAATTAAAAACACATGTACACCTTCTGTAAAAAATCTTATAAATTCATTGTACAACAACTGTTACTTCGTATTCTGATGAAGTCTTTCTAGCAAAGACGAAATGTACGTCAATACCAAAAATAAAGTAGAAAATGTAAACAAGTGTTTTATTTTATAATGACCATTATTCATATAAATTAATTCGGCTGATCTGTACCAAATATCATTGATTAGGAATGTGAATTATGGTAATAGAAAATTCTACAAATCGAGACAGAGTAACATACATCTATATAACAATTCTGTACCCAAACAAACCTGGTAAGGTTTTGTGGATCACTGTGACAAATTGCAGACATGCGCACGTTTCGAACTTGTTGTTTTTAGTCAATGAATGCCAGCGACTACAAATGTAGAACTTTATTTTACCATAGCTCACACCCCTTATTAATGATATTTGGTATAGATCAGCCGAATTAATTCCATATCCACATACTCAAACCACTTCTTAACAGAAAACCACATATTCAATGAAAATTTTGATATTCAACATGTCAAAAATTCATCACAAAAATTAAATATCTTGGAAGATCTCGAAACAAACTTTCCCGTCTTCGACTCAATGAACAATTAGATGTTTATCTAATCTCTTTTAAATTTTTATAATGAGTTTATGATATGTGTTTTAATGTAAATGATTCACTTCTTTTAAACATGTTTAATTAGTTTATGATATATATCTTAATGTAGGCTTTCAAGTATTATTTAATTCATTTTGAAATGTAATCCTTTATTTTTCTACCTGCTCAAATCGTTGAAACTAAATAAATAATAGTAACTTTATGTTATTATTAATATAACGAAAAAGACAACATGCAAATACTCAGAGCACAAATCTTACCCTAGATTTATGAATGTCTCTAATGGTCATTTTAATGAAGCAAAACTCAATCTTTTGAATCAAAGATTTGAGTAGCGGGTAGGCCATTTAAAATTTGACAATGAAAAACAATATATTCAAATGACAGCCACGGCCACAGTACCTGTTTTTCAGTAGTTTGTCGATTGTTCTGGGCTTAATTCATGAATGGCATCTTATTTTGTGTTTATAAAATAAAAAAGTCATAATGCATAAGCAGATGAAGGTACTAGAGTTAATTATGATTAGAAACTTATGGAATCAATCAGAACCAAAAGCTTAGAAAACAAGTATTAACTGCAGAATAAGTTGCGCGATCTGATTCAGCTGCACGATCAAAACATCCCTGGAAATAATTTGATTTACTGCATCCTCTGGCCCCGAAAATGTATTCTTTGATTAAACTGCATAAAAAGATCCCCCTATCTATTATTTTGTTTGTTATAGTCAATGCTTTTTATTTTTGAATGTCTTTTTTTCGATTTATCCAATATCGATTAAATAAAGACTTGATCTTGATGATGAACGAACTTTCGTTATCTACTTGTAAAAAAACATGAAAATCCGTTGAGAAGATTCTGCAAATATGCGGTAACAAACAAACAAATATATAGAGAAAAATTTCAAAAATAATATTTTTGAAATTTGAATTTTTTTATTATTTGAACTAACTCAAAGAATTTGAAAATAAAGGGAACATGCTGTGTTTTAACAACATTGAATATGATCGATCTGTACAGGCGCTATGGAAATCAGTAGCGAATATTGAATGGCATCATAGCTACTAGATATTATATCATTAATATACGTATAATATATTCCTAAATGAATTGAATGCATTGCATATATATAACTTGTAGTGCTATAAAAATAAATATTTTATATATATTTATATATATATATATATATATATTTTATATATATATATATAGTTTTTATAGCACTACAAGTTATATGTATGCAATGCATTCAATTCATTTAAAAATATATTAAACGTATATTAATGATATTAAATAATATCTAGTATTATAAATATAGATATATATATATATATATATATATATATATATAATATCAAAATGGCATATGTTAATACAAAAATTTTGAAATGATTCAAAACTTTAGTCTGGAAGAAGAAGAAGAAGAAAAAGAATCATAGATTTATAGGCGTTCTACGCCAAACAATTGAATCCATAAGTAATATAAGAATTCATAAGTTAGAACAACTTGACAGAGGTGATCTCGAGTAGTGCGTTCTTGTGATAAAAATCAATTTTCAACATAACTGAAAAAGTTGATGAAATAATGGCGAGCATTTCCGAGGTAAGTGAATAATATAATTGAACAATTGTGCAAATAGTAAGTAATCATTTCAATAAGTCAAATAAAATCATGTATTTTTGTAAAAAATCCGTAAAGAAATACGGAGTGTTTATCCGCAAATAATGTACGCCACTCTCTGAAATATTTTTGAGGATAACAAATTCTAGAGTCTAAAACCTATATTCAGTTGTTCCTAAAAAATATCAGATCGAATCAAAAATTGAGTGCAACATTGAAATAAAATATTCACTGAAACAATACGAATAAAAGAAACGAAACGAACGGAAATACAAACATTTTTTGAACTTTGTTTAGAGGATGTGTGTCATATTCTCGGGAAGCAATAACAATTTTATTTTCTTATTTCCATAGGTTCAAATAAAAGAAGTGAGAGGAGAAGAGGCACCACATGAAAACTCCGGCGAAGAAAAATATTCAGAGGAAATATCATCCGCCTATTCAGTTCTGAACCAAAGCTTCTTGTTGAGAGACGAAGATAAAACAGACTATTCAAACTATTCGAAAACTTTCACTTCGACAAACGAAGAAGATGAAGAAGATACGAACATGAGTGCAAAAATGGAAGAGGTTGGATCCTATGACATATTTAGGTCACATCTAATGTTCGCCCCGAACAGTAGTTTTAAGGATGATTTTGATTACACAGAATCTGATGATACCAGAATGAGTGAAAAATTAGAGGAGACTGAATCCTTTGATATATTTGAGTTGTTTCTAATGTTCGCACCGAACAGTACTTGTATTGGTTGAAGAACAACTGGTGAAGATGTAACAATTATTTTTTCTACTAAAATCCAATGTGAATTATTTTTTAATTATTTCTAAGTATTCTCATTTAAAATGTCAAATATTTGTTAATTATCACGCTTTCGATAATTTATTTAATTCTTTTTTATTATCATAATCATGTACATATAATTGCAAATAAATCATTTATAATAATTAATTAATTATATTTCATTTCTTAGTGTAGATAGAAAACTACGATCTCGAGACATTTCAGCCACATTTCAAAAGATTTTTCATTCAACCAAAGATGGTCTTCATCACTGAATAAAACTTCTCGATAAAATTGTTCATTACTTTCAATTTTTCAAGAGTAAATCAGGAAATAAGCGACGTTTATTCAACAGTCAATTGGCTTCAGTTCTTAAACTAAATGACTTTGTGAGAATTTATACTCAAATCTTTTCTTGAAATTCTCCAGGTTGTTGTTTGAGAAAGATTTAATCAAATTTGAATATCAAAACAGATTCAATCTGTTAGTCTTCTATAATTTTAATAAAAAAAAAATTAAAAAATTTTTTTTTTATTCAAAAAACTTTTAGATATAAATTAATGTCTACAATAAGCACCGCTTATATTTATTGTAGACATTAATTTAATTCTAAAAGTTTTTTGAATAAAAATTTTTTTTTTGAAAATGAATTATAGTAGACTAACAGATTAAATCTGTTTTGATATTCAAATTTTGTTATATTTCTTCTATCAAGTAAAAAGCCTTTTTCTATTTTATTTTGAAGATTTGAAAATGAACCGATAAATTCTAATTTTCTCTCAGACTTGCTGTAACCAAGTCAATATTCCATTGTGTGCGGGCGTTTTTTTGTCGTACTGGTAAGCCTGTATAGTGGAAAGAAAATTAATTATCGGGTGTTTGTTTAAGAGTGATAGAACTTTAAATTGAAATAAAACACATTTAAATTAAGATTGAAGCCAAATTTTTTTTATTTAAAAGATATTTTTATGACATGTTTTGAAAATAATTTCCGGCATATGTCCATCACGACTAGCTTTGAGGAACCGCATTCAACCAGACCAATTTTGGACCACCTTTTCGAGTAATTTAGGCCTTATTTAATCCATAACAAGAGTTATAATGGCTTCCAAAGCGTCTATTGTTTCTGGTTTATCAGCATAAACCAATGACTTGACATTCCAAAGAAAATAATCTAGTGGAGTTATGTCGCATGATCTTGGAGGCCAATTAATTGGACCATTTCTCGAAATAATGTTATCGCCAAATATTTCTTTCAATAAATCAATTATTACGGTAGCATTATGAGGTGTAGCACCATCTTGTTGGAAACCAAAACACTTCTGGATCGATACTATTCAAATTTTGAAATAAATTATCATTGATCATTTCTGAAGGAATATAGACCGATGATGCCTCCATCGTGTAAAGCACACCACACCGTAGAGTGCATTTTTCAGGATGCAATCAAACCTGCAGAAATTCTTGAGGATTGTTTTCACTCTATATACGGCAATTTTGCTTGTTTATATAGCCGTTCAACTACAAATGAACTTCATCACTAAACATATTATAATTTTACGATAAAAAAGTGGATACTCTTTAAGCTGTTCTAGGGCCCATTCAGTAGACAAACGACGCTTATTATTTAAGAAAATGTAAATGAGACAGTTATTTATTTCCACAAAAATGTTTGTACTACTACAACAATTGTTTCACAACGATGTGGTTTTTTCAGGTATTACATTGTACTGTCTGATGGTATTCAGTGTAACCGAGTTTAAATACATTTTTAGGTACGTCACCAAATAATGGAAGCACAAGTCATAAAAACTCTAGGTGTTTATTGGAGTTTGCCGCTAAAAATGCCATTAAGGAAAAATATTCAGTAATGGAGAATGATCGACATCGGTTTGTTCGTTCAAAAGGATATTACAGGCATTATACCTGTTGATCTCAAGAAATTCTAAAAGTGTTAATCTAGAATTTTTGCTTTCAACGTGGATAATTCCATAATTATTGTTGAAATTATGCCTGAATTCCTTAAGATGATTAGCATATGTCGAATGTACAGAATTGGATATATAACCCCTTTGGTGTTCTTGGACACGTTTCTTGAATGATCTACCAGTCTGGCCAATGTATACTAAAGGGCAATCTTTGCAAGTCAACTTGTAGACTCCGGATTTATTTTCTTTATTTGTACGATCTTTATTGTTTTTTATGTAGGTACTAAGGTTATTAATTGTCTTAAAAGCCGCGTTATAATTGAAAAAACTTTTGAAATATTTAGCAATATTTTCAGATAATATATTGACATAAGATAACGAAAAATATTTCTGTGTATTGTCCTCTTTTATGATTGGGTACACGAGATTTAATGCCATTTTCTTTTGTTTATTGGATACCATTTTGTCTATAAGAAAGGGATTGTAACCGTTGTTTGACGCTATTTGTTTAATAATATTTAATTCTTTAATAAAGTTTTCTGAATTTAAAGGGACATTCAATAATCTTTGAATAAAACTATTATATGCTGACATCTTTTGGTTGGTGGGGTGGTTTGAAGTTTTATGTATTGTGATGTCTATATGTGTTGGTTTGTGAAAAATACTAAAATCATGTAAATTTTTTAATCTTGTTATAGTGAGAGACGCTTATTATGGTCAAGTGGCCTTTAGTTCTTGAACCAAAGCCACTTGTATGGGTGTAGACCAAGATCGTTACGCAAAATTTTTCATGTGGTGGATGCACAGACTCCAATTTGTTGTGAACATCGACGAATAGACAAATCTGGATCATCATTAACACTATGACTTACAGCAGCGATATTTTCTTCTGTTCGTACAGTTCTTTGTCTTGTTGTTAAATGGAGTAGAAAAAATGTTGTCCAAAATCTATCGATAGTTCGACGAATAAGCTGCTCTGATGGACGATTATGTAAACCATAAATTTCTCGAAGTGCTTTACAAGTTTGGCGAATAGAACACTGATTTTGAAAATAAATTTCAACAATTTGTAAACTTTGTTGCAGCGTGAGTCTTTCCATGATAATTTGTCAATGCTTACTGAACAGAAATGTCAAAAAACATAGTTTCCACCTTCTGTCAAGTCACAGTTATCCCTATCGAAAGTTCTATCACTTTAAAGAAACACCCTATAGTAATAAATAAATTTCAATTTCCAAAAACTTCTTATTGTTGAATGACAATTGTTTCGCTACACTGTGGCTTAATCATATTCTACAATTGAACTGTAGAATATGATTAAGCCACAATGTGGTAAAACAATTGTCATTCGACAATAAAATGTTTTTGGAAATTAAATTTTATTCATTACTAGTTGAAAATGAATTTACATCAAGTAAAGACCGAATCCATCAAATATTTAAAGAAAATTAACTTTCAAAATTGTCTACAATTGTACGAGTAGTGAGGCGATTAACTGAATAATATCGTCCATGAATTCTTCTTAAATTTCGCACACATTTCACGAATGAGGATTGATTTTGATGAAATATATTAATAATTTCTAACCGTTGTTAAAGCGTGTATCATCCAAGATTAAATGACATAGTCTAGTGAACACAAATGACATGGGCCATGTCTAATATAATATAGAGTGGTGCTATTTTAACCATATTAAATTTGTATAATTCCTATTGAAAAACCCGTTATTTCCCAGAAATCGATTATAAATGATGAAAGAAGTAAATCTGTTTGGTTATTCGATATTCCTTATCTTCGAAACTTCTTCACTTCCTTTCATGCGACATTCTGAGAAAGAATGTGAAAACCTGGATCAATATTCAGTCTTTGTACTATCGAAAGCAGATGACTGCAAAAATATATCATTTAAATACAACATATTGATTTACCTATAAATCTATACATATAATGAAACAGTAGATTTGAAATGTCGAATATCGAAGATATTTTCCAGAAATTGACTTGGAATGATGAAATAAGTGTAATAGAATACAAAGAAACGATTTTTCATAAGTTTGTCAGTTTGTGTTTTCGGATGTTCCGTTTGTTTGTTACCACTAATCACTGAAACTTTTGACGGATTTTCATGCGTTTTCCACAGAAAAATAATACAAAGTATAGATCAGCAATAAGTCCTTATTTCATCGGTATCGTTGAATGGAATAAAAAGATATAGTCATTTCGTAATAACAAGAATTGAATTTAATTCAATCTGACCTCAATTGGTGGAAATTCATTTCAATTAGATAAAATTATAAGGAATATTTGCAATGGTGGAATCAATGCTTTTTATTTTATTTAAGTATCTATTGACTTGGGTAGACATCTATACCTACAATGAAACAGTATAATTGGAATATCTCTACATATTTGCCGAAACTCAGGTGAAATGAAAACAATTCTAGAAAAGCACCAACGTGAGGTCAGGAGTTTTTGCGCTCTGGTTGATATGACCCACGATCTTTACCTAGTATTACATCTTGTTTTTTTTGGGGGTGAAGTACAGAAAAAATATCGCTGCTGTAAGTCATAGTGTTAATGATGATCCAGATTTGTCTATTTGTCGACGTTCACAACAAGTTGGACTCTGTGCATCCACCACATGGAAAAGAAAATTTTGCGTTAAGATCTTGGTCTACACCCATACAAGATCCAACTGGTTCAAGAACTAAAGCCACTTGACCATAATAAGCGTCGTTTGTTTGCTGATTGGGCCCTAGAACGGCTATATAAACCAGCAAAATTCCCGTATATGGAGTGAAAACAAACCTCAAGAAGTTCTGCAGGTTCCATTACATCCTGGAAAATGCACTGTATGGTGTGTTTTACACGTTGGAGACATCATCGGTCCATATTTATTTAAAAACGATGTATCAGCTAATGGATATAGTGAATGGTGCTCGTTACAAATCGATGATCAATGATTATTTGTTTAAAAATTTGAATGGTACCCACCCAGAAGTGTTTTGGTTCCGACAAGATGGTGCTACACCTCATGCTGCTACCGTAACAATAGATTTATTGAAAGAAAGATTTGGCGATAACATTATTTCGAGAAATGGTCCAATTAATTAGCCTCCAAAATCATGCGACATAACTTCACTGGATTATTTTCTTTGGGGTTATGTCAAGTCATTGGTTTATGCTGATAAACCAGAAACAATAAACGCTTTGGAAGCCAACATAACTCGTGTTATTGATGAAATAAGGCCTGAACTACTCGAAAAAGTGGTCCAAAATTGATCTGGTCGAATGCGGTTCCTCAGAGCTAGTCGTGGTGAATATATGCCGGAAATTATTTTTGAAACTTAAATGTCATAAAATTATGTTTCAAATAAAAAAAAGCTTCAATCTTAATTCAAATGTGTTTTATTTCAATTTAAAGTTTTATCACTCTGAAAAAAGCACCCGATACATGCTAAATTTGAATTCGGTCGTAGAGTGCCGCTCAATGCTGCCTTGCTAACAATTTTTTTCTTTGAGGTTGTTTTGTACCACGTTTAGTTTACTGCAGTATTTTGCCTATGATTTCAGTATTTGAAAATAATAGACAATTGCAGAATTAATTAATCGCAATGATTAATTACGAAAGGATTAGTGGCCTGTATTTGACGTAATGTAGCGAAGAATTTAACTTCAAGATTACTTCTATGTAGTTATCTCGATGAAGAACTAGCTTTGTTTTTCTAATAAGATAAACCAACGAAGACGATAAAGAATTGATGTGAAACACTCGTAATACACTATAATAACAAAAAACTAAAATTGTTGGCTTACAGTATTCAAACCAACTCAAAAGGTATGATTATTACACTGAAAATAAATGTATTTAATTGATTCGGTCTTTACTTGGTCGCAACTCATTTTAATTAAAAAATATATATCAGACAGTAATTTATTCCCACAAAAATGTTTGTACTACTACTAAAATTGTTTCACCACGATGTGGCTTCTTCAGGTATTACAGTACAATGTAATACCTGAATACGCCAAATCGTGGTGAAACAATTGTTGTAGTAGTATAAACATTTTTGTGGAAATAAATTACTGTCTCATATATATTTTTTTAATGAAAATAAATGTAATGAATTTACCAATAAAAGTTATATCGTTGTGGATATGAATGTTGGAATATATGTATTTTCATGTAAGTAAAAAATATAAATAAAACTAAGAGAATGAAGCAAGGACGGCATACTTCTGTAATTGGATAAAAATTACAACAAATATTCAAACATTGATAGTATAATGTTGTCACTAGATAATACAGAATAATTACAATGGATGAAATGTGAGCTCACTTATTTGATAGACCGTGAACTAACTAAGCTTTGAAGAAAATTAGATGGTTATAGTTTTTTCATTGTTTAAACCTTCCTGGGACTTCGATAGGCAGTTCCCTGTAGTAAAATGGCGGAATTATTCCTAGTAAAAGTTTAGTAGATTTTTCTAACATTCAAGGAGTTATAGGGTTATTCGGAAAGTAATTTCGTTCCTTTCCGACAGAGGATTTCATCGTACTTTTTCGAACCCAGTTTCACACTTGAGCCGCATAATTATTATATGTTTTGATAGCTGACATAGCAAGGCTTGTGTGTAAAAAATTCAATTAAACCTACGCACTAGTTTCTGGTTGGTCCCTCCTTAAATATGGAGAGCAATAAGCAGTGTTTGCGTCATATTTTACTTTTAATTATAGAAAGGCTAAAAATGCTGATCAAGCCAGAAAGAAATTAACCGATGTGTATGAAGAAGATGTGTTGACAGTACGCCAGAGCCAGAACTGGTTTGCAAAATTTTGATTCGGCAATTTTGATGTCGAAGATGCATCACGTTCCATAAGGCCGGCTGGAGCTGATAAAGACACGATAAATGCATTGGTTGATGTGTGTGCTTTGCCTCAAAGCATTTCGATAGCCAATATTCATCAAAAAAATATGATGCTGTCTGTTTGGTGGGATTTCAAAGGAATCTTTGTTTTTTGAGCTTTTACCGAATAACACAACAATTAACTTGGAACCTACTGTCATCAAGTGGACAAACTGAATGATGCACTTCAACAGAAAAGGCCAGAATGAATCAACGGAAAAGGTGTAGTGTTCCACCAAGATAATGTGAGACCTCATGCAAGTTTGGTCACTCGCCAAAAGCTTTTACAGTTTGATTGGCATACACAGCCACACCCACCATATTCTTCAGATCTGGTACCTTCGGATAATTATAAGTTCCGGTCATGGCAACATATTTCGGACAGTCAAATCTTTACTTCAAATTGAGAGGTCAAAAATCACCTGTATCAGTTTTTTGTCAGCAATGACCAAAAATCTTATAAGCGTGGAATCAAACTACTACCAGAAAGATGGCAAAACGTGTTGGACCAGAAGCCAATATATAATTCAATAAAATATTTATGAAGTATACGAAAATTGTCTTACATTTTCTCAAAGGAAAAACGAAATTACTTTCCGAACTTCTGAGAAAAAATGTGAAAACCTGGATTAATACTCAGTCTTTGTTTCATAGAAATCGAATGACGGGAAAAAGACATAACATTTAAATACAATAGGTATTGCATCTTTCTCAAATTTTTTCACAACATTATGAATTTTTTGTTCGCTAAGCCTAACATGAGGACCAAAACCTACAACCACACCACGTAACCTTCATGAAAATTGGTAGTGAATTACATTAATTTTTCATTTTATCTAGGATGTAGAATATAATTTCTCTTAAAGTGTTGGCTTTTTTTTTGAAAATTTTTATTTACAAACCTTTGGTGACAATGTGTATTCACTGGGCGCTTGTTAACAAAAACTCACCTATATAAATAACTTTATCGACTAGTTAGATAGTATCGATAAAGATTTAATAGTTGTGCGTGGAAAGCGAAGAGTAAATGAAGTCGAAGTGCACTCATGAAATTCGAATATGGACGAAACCCTCAATGAAAATAATCGCCTCTTTAAAAATGCTATGTCCATTTCACACCGATTTTATTACCTCCAAGTCCCAAGACTATATTTCGTTATCTGAATTAAAGTGTGCGTAATTTTCCCACATCATCTCGAAAGAAAATGAACCCTTTGAACCTTGTTCCTTGAATGTAAGCAAAAGCTTCAGTGTTAAAAAAAACAAACAGACGTTCTTAGATTCAGTAATTCTTGAAAAATATAAAACGCGAAAGAATCTTATCTTTATCATTTTCCAGGAAGGAAAACTGTAGGTAAAAAAAAATCCACCTACATTTTTGCCTACGATTGCTGAGCGAATAAAATTCAACAGCACACCTCAAAGCCTCGAATCTGCAAAGATGTCAGCGCTAACTCCCAGTAATGAACCAAAGTAATTCCTTTGAACTTGCGACAGATCAAAACAATTGAGATGAAAAGGTTCGCGTAAAATAAGAAGTTCAGGTGGTGTCGAGTTAATCAAACAGAAACATTTATAACACAGTCGTGGCATGCTGTGAAACGTTGAGGCAGAACTCGTGGCTGAAAAAACTGAAATTCTGTATGCACCTTAAGCCATGGTTCATTTACGACATTTCAGTTTTTCATGACGTATATAAAGGGTCGTTTCATCGTTGAGTCTTTTTTAGCAGAAGTTTCAACTCTACGTATTTGACCATTGTCATACTTAAATTTCGCCGTTCAAACCCGAGAATGTTGAAATATATATCCATGGTACAGTTTATCAGGTATCAATTATAAGTACCGCTAGTCAGTAAAGTGCCGTATTTCAACGTCAGGAACGTTGGCTTGCCTCGAGTTACTACGTAATTATGTTTTTCTTATCGACGATATCGACGTCCATTTTGAACATGTTACTTGAATCTGATCGATTGATTGATAACTTGGTGGAAATGAACGTATTAAAAGTTGTATTACCGGAGTTTCTTTCGAAGAATATAGTATCAATCAATTTTGGATTATTCGGATCATTGTTTGTACCTGGAGAAATTATTGGTGCCTTATATTTTGGTTTTGAAGCTATACTGTGCCTATAAAGTTGATGTTTTTCGGATTAACAAGGAGGCCATCTTCTGTTACTTCTTTATTTAAAGTCACAATTTCGTATCATATAATATAAATTATCATCGGATCTACAATCGGGTCCCCCTTAAAAACATAATTCGTAACATAAGAAAAACGAATATTAACTTCCGTTATTTATACGACAATTGTTTCGTCATACCATGACTTCATCAGGTGGGTATTAAAACTGAGGTATACAATGCAAAATATGACCTTAAATATACAGCTCTGGTACAAAAAATAGAGGGGTGGCAAGAGGTAGTTTACAATCAATGAAAAATGTTAAGTAGGTGGAATCTGTTTGAATCTATTTGATCAGTCAATAAAACTTGTCATTTATTATATCTATTGATCTCTAAAGTTTCTAACAGATTTAGTTTATGACTTTTGTTTTCTATTGGTCCGTATTTCTTTGAAAATGCAGAAGGTGTCACTCAAACCGTCAATTCTCATCGCTATAGCCAAATGATTACCGATTTTTTTTGGCCTGAATTGAATGCTATGCAATTGAAAGATATGTGGTTCCAGCAAGATGGTCGTGTTTATGCCGATAATCCTCAGACTATTGATGATCTGAAAACCAACATCCGCCAAGTTATTGGTGAGATATTGCCCGAAATGTGCCGGCAAGTCATCGAAAATTACCTCACAAGGTCGAGTCCTGCAAGAGATCACGCGGAGGAGATTTAAATGATGTCTTCCACACATAATGGCAAGGTTGAAGCATTATATTGAAATAAAAATTTGATCGATATATTGAAGAGATCCGTGTTTTCTAGATTATATAAATAACATCATTACATCACAGTTACCCGCGTTATTTTTGTGTTAAATATTCTATGGTACTGTAACTTGACACGTATGCGATTGGTGACAATAACAAAGAGAAGAACGTCCTTATATCATTCCTATTGAATTTTGAAGCGGCGAGAGAAAGGTTCTTGGAAATGAATCTCCTGAGTGACTTAAAGACATACTCGGGATAATAGTACTTATAACTGTCCACCTTGGTAACTTTTAGTAAATAAACTTCTTTTAAATGCTTCTGATTAATTACATGCTTTACATGTTTGAATACCACCTCAGTGTTAATGTGGAATTAGCTGGTTCACTGTACTTTCATTCAACGCCTTTCATTCTTGTATTTTTGCTCCAATGTTATTTTAATCCGACCGAAATGTTTCAACTAAAATGCATTACCTTTGTATATAACTTAAGTGGCATCACCGTCACAAGTTATCTATTTGTATTGTTTACTTTCTCTCGATGCCTGGTTGCTGTTTGTTGTATTCATCAAAAGTGGTTCTTTGTTTATACTGTTCATGGTATTCGCCGAGCCTGATATGTAACTGATTTGCATGTTCTCTTGTGTGATCCTCCGTTATTCCTATTTCTTTGTTTGCTTTTATTGTAACGTTCGTTAACACGCCTAGGCCATCGGGTATTATGATGTCTAGTCACTTTGTGTTACATATTTGCCATATGCATGTGTCCGCTTACTTTGAGAGATTGTATTCCTTGTGAACCAGTGACGTTCTTTAGAGCAAATCGCTGACTAGTCCTGGTAGAGGACGACGTATCGTATAGACACAGTAAATAACTCCAGGTATCCAGCGCTACCGTGAGAATGTGTGAGTGATTGCAAAATCATTGTTCCAAGGTATTGTGATATCTCCAGGATTAGTTTGCGTGACCCTTCAGGTAGTATTCGGTTCGTTCTTCAGTAATATCTGAGCCTTCCTGGGACTTGGCCACCCCGAGGAGGCCAGATACAGTCCATTTGATAGTTACTTTTCGGGTCGACTCGAATTATGTTAGATCCCCTCTTCAAGGAGATCTCTTGGGTATACCACAGTTACCCTTATCTTACTGTCCATTCAAACTTACACCCTGTAACGGTTAGGTTCTGCACTGGCTACCGGAAGTGCAGTTAAAGGTGCATGCTGGCTGTATCCTGTCCTCTCTAACCCTTTCCGTTGTATAAGAATAACGATATGTAGAATTAAGTCACTTAGACCCGGGGTTCTATTGGGTTTGCTGTGTAGCTTTACGAACCACTGAGTAGAGTAGATTTAACACCAGGCTGAAAAAAGTTTATTTCTATTCATTGAGTGTTGTTGCCTTTCAAGATTACTTATATAAATATATTATACCGACGTTACCATGTTTTGAATATTTGAACCTCCCGTCATTGTTTCCTTGCTCTCGTGAGGTGTAAGTTGTGTTGTCTACACAACGTAACGTCCTATTTCCCGTCACTAGATGATCACGATAAAAAGTTTAGCGTTCTTTAGAGTACCCGTATAATCCCAGATCTCTTAGATTACTCCGTATAACATGGGATAGCTCAATATTCTAAGTGAAATAGTATTTTATTTTCGTTTACTTTCGGAAGCACAAATTGGATAACCCTGTATTTCCCCATTTTTCCAATCGAAGTGAGAAATACCTAGAAATCATCGCTGTTGTATACAGCTGGACCTCCTTGTTTGTGAAATGGTCCTCGCTTTAATTAGAGAAACGGGTAAATTGTAGAGCATTCTAGTTTGCAGCAACCCAGGGCATAACTACTCTGCTAGATCTAGATTATTCCTTGTATCATGTTTCCCGAGTCTCTGTCGGATTTGAGGTTTCAGATCTAATGGCCATTCTGGATTATGGGATTCAAATATCGCGTCATAAATTTTACCCAGCGACCAGCTCATGCCCAAATAACTCACGAACGGATGGGTGGATGTAATTTAGAATTTGAACCGATATATTAACAATGGCGCCATACTTTGGGGCAATCGACTGAAATGCCAGATCATTAGCGTGATGGGCATCAAATATCGAATCGCTCTGCCTCAAACGGAGTGTGCACAATAGCAACAATTTCTAGCATTTCCGGCAGGTGCAGTAAGTTTCCAATTCCATTAGGAGTAAAAATATAGTCCATTTAGAAAGTATCCGGAATTTATTATTTTTCATAATTTTAATATACTTCTTTTTTGAACCATTCTAAGCCACAAGTAATGTATAAAATAGTTTGTGCAGATAGTTGGCTATGGCCAAAGTTGCATAGCAACACTATTTGTCAAATATTGTTGATTGTCAACAATACAATTCATGAAATGATGTCGCAACTAGAAAAAAAAGCAGGAGGAATATTAGTGAAGAAAATGTTTTCGAAACGTTAGAAAATTAGTGCAATTGACTGAACTGGGAAAAAGTGCTGTATATGAAACAATAAAGAAGATAAAAAATGGTATGGATATGAGGCATAGACCAGGATAGAATTTTGTCAGTGTTTTCAAGAAGATAATTTCAATAATGTCTTTATATCTGATGAAAGTTGTTTCAAACTTGGTGGAAAGCACGTAAAAATTCTATCAAATGGTAACAAGTTACCGTTCAAATTTCCCACCAAAATGATGGTTTGGGGAGCAATATCTTAGAGTGGTGCTACGCCTCTCTGTATAGTTGATAGTACCATTAATAGTGAAAAGTATTGTGGCATTCTAAACGATTTTCTCCTTGAAACGGCGCTTGATTTATATCAAGCGCAATATTAAATCACACGTCGAGGCGAGCAGTTGTCGTTATTAATCGAAATCTGTAGCAGATGCTCATCGTGTTCTTTTGTCGCGTTATCTAGAAGTAACCATACACCGAAATGTTAGCATCTGATGTTGATAAACTATATAATTTTATTCGTGAGACTAAGGAGGAATTGAAGCAACATTTTGATTCTGTTATTGATAAGCTCAGCCTAAGAATTTTCGAAGCTAAGGATAAGATTTTGATCCTTGAAAATGAAGTTACTAAGCTTCGATCGACTGTGAAGAATTTGCAGAGAAGGGAGCGAAGAAATAACGTAATTGTTTCGGGTCTGAATCTTCCCGAGAATACTTGCGAGGATCGTTCCTCGTTGTTGTTCGGGGTTTCTGAGGTGATGAGGAGCCACCTGGGAGTTAGCATTGAAACCCATGATATTAATGATATTTGTGTATTGGGTCGGGGCGCACGCAGAATCATCAAAATTGAGTTCGCATCCTTTTGGAAAAAGAATGAACTGATTTCATCGAAAAGTAGGTTGAAGAATACCAACATCTTCCTTAATCAGGATCTAACTGTAGAGGAGCGACAAGATCGTCGCGTATTACTTGAACATTGTAAGAACGCGAGGTCTAAGGGTTTCAATGCTCATATTAGATCCAACAAACTGATTATTGGCAACGATTCATATACTGTCGAAGATCTGAGGAGCAGTGAGAGTGAGCCATATCTACATCCAGCTGGAGAATCTAATAGTGCTCCGGCGACGCCAAGTAGGGAATCCGCATCTGTGAGATCTGATGTGTGCCCTATTCCACCTTCGCATACTGTTCCTTCCGCTTGTGGCACTGCAGAATATTCTGGGGCGGTGGCGAGGAGGGCTGCTTTGGAGTTCGTACCGGCCAAGAGATCTGGTTTGAGAAGAGTTAAGAATACAACTCCACTTGCGCAAGAAATTAAGAAATCCGGTAAGTCTCGCGGTGGATGATTCCTTTAGCGGCTGTTAGCGTACTTTGTTTGTATTCAGTTTCTTTCTTCCTGATTTTATTTTGCGATCTGTTTTTTTTTTGTTTTGAATAGTGAAATTTAATTCTTGAGTTGTTTCTGCTTTACATTTTCTCATTCAATTAATTGTTCATTTTGTTCATTGGAATTTGAATATGATGTAGTGGGTATTTCCGAGACATGGTTGAGTCCTATTATTGGGGGTGAAATCGTGCAGGTGGGTGGTTATTCTTTTGCTAGGCTGGATAGGGAAACTAGGGCGGGAGGTGTTGGTATTTATGTAAAGGATTGCTTTTCTTACAAGATAATTATGAAAGAGATTACAGATTTTATTGAGCATATTTGGCTCGAGGTTCGCATTGGGGGGCAGTCGCTTGTGGTGGGGTGCGTATATCGACCTCCGGTTGCTAATGAGGAGAGCTTTTTTGGGGCTTTGGAGGGGACTGTGACCGAGATGTTTGCTTCTTTCGATGGTATTATGTGCTTTGGCGACTTTAATATAAATATGTATAATCTGACGAGCTCGAGAACTAAAAAGCTAATGGGCATAATGGATACTTTTGATTTCAATCAGTTGATAAGCGAACCTACTCGTATCGCTGCCTGTTCCGAGACCCTAATTGATCTGTTGTTTTACAATAAAAAAAATATTATCGAGAGCGGAACTAGGGAATTTAGTACTTCTGATCACCAACTAATTTTTTGTAATCTGGATGTTCAAAGAAAGGCTTCTCCTCTCCGTGAGTTTTCCTATAGACCGCTAAAGTATGTGGATATCGATGCTTTTCACGCTGACCTGAGAAGGATTCCCTGGCAAAAAATATTCCACTTTGATGATATCGATAGGAAGGTTGGATTTTTGACGTCGCATATTGTGAGACTGCTGGATTTGCATGCGCCTGTTAGACACGTTAAAACAAGGCGTAGAAACTATACACCATGGATAACGGATGGCTTGAGACATATGATGAGAATGCGCAATCGTGCTTTAGAAAGGTATAAAAGGACTCTTGATCCCCATCATAGGCTGTATTACAGGCAGTTGCGCAATTTAACCACTTCATCTATCAGATCGGAGAAGAAGGCTTACCTCAACCGAAAATTTCGAACAGCTACACAAAGAGAAAAGTGGAATGAATTAAGAAAGCTGAATATCATCAAAACTGAGACGAGTCATATTCCGGATAACCTCCGAGATGTTGATAATCTTAACGATTATTTTGCGAATAATATCTCCTGTAATACTTCCACTGATCCTTCTCTGAAAAATTTTTACAAGTCAAGCAGACCAAGTGTTGCTACGTTCAAATTTGAGTACGTCTCGCAGGATGACATAAGTTGTATTTTGAATAACCTTAAGTCTGATGCGGTGGGTAGGGATGGATTGAATGTCTCTTCTGTGAATTTATGCTGTCCTGTAATTATACCCTATATAACGCATATAATAAATACTTGTTTAGAAAAATCGTTTTTTCCCTCCGATTGGAAGCGTGCTAATGTAATTCCATTGCCTAAGATTCGGGATCCAACTCAGTTTTCTCATTTTCGCTCTATATCTATTTTGCCCACTTTGTCTAAGATACTTGAGAAGATAATGGTGAAGCAGATGATGTCTTATCTGCAGAGGAATGATATCATACCTCAAAAACAATCAGGTTTTAGGGCGGGCTTCAGTTGTGATGCAGCACTATGTGAGATCTTGGACAGTGTTTATAGGGGTCTGGATGACGGCGAGGCGACCATTTTGGTCTTGTTGGACTGCACTAGAGCATTTGATTCTTTGGATCATGACACTTTAGGCTGTGTTCTGGAGTATGTGGGATTTGATGATGGTGCTCGAAGTCTGATAAGGTCTTTCCTTGTGAATCGGACTCAGTGTGTGGTTTTGGATGGGGTTGTGTCGGGCGATCTAACTCTGGGGCGCGGAGTACCCCAGGGGAGCATATTGGGTCCTCTGCTTTACATTGTCTATACCCTAAACTTTCACAGATGTTTGAGATATTGTGATTACCATATGTATGCGGATGACTTTCAGGTTCGGTTGTCTTTTAAGCCCGCTGACGTCGACCTAGCTAATAGTAGAGTGAATTGTGACTTGCAGAATGTTTTATCCCAGTTAGAAAGACATGGTTTAGTTATCAATCCTGTCAAGTCAGTGGGCTTATTGTTTTGTGCCGATAGTGTGAGGCAAACTCTTCTGCGGAGGCTGGACGTGAGAGTGGGTCGGGACAAGGTTGAGGTAAAAGAGTCCGCGAAAAACCTGGGCTTAATTGTAGATAGTAAACTTCGGTTTACAGAACACATCAACTTGAAACTTAGGTTAGCCTATTCTACCTTGAGATTGATCCGCTCGCATAGACACAGCCTCACCCGCGACACAAGAATAATGCTGTGTGAGTCACTCTGTTTGTCCCATTTAAATTTTTGTGACACCGTTTATGGTCCCGCCCTGGACTCATATGATGCTAGACGGATTCAGAGACTCCAGAACTCGTGTCTTAGACTGATCTATGCAATCCCACGTAGACGGGGAGTGTCCAGCCTACTGAGGGAGACAGGATGGCTTAATATGCACAACCGGCGACTGCAACACGAAGCATGCTTTTACTATAAGATTTTGAAAACTGAAGTTCCGGGTTACCTCGTGCAAAAAGTCTCTTTCAGGGAAAATGTCCGGAGTGGGATTCTACGCATGCGAGGTCTACTCACAATTCCAAAACATAGAAAAGAGCTATTCAAAAGATCTTTTTCCTATAGAATTGCAAGTGTTATCAACAAATATAAGATTTTTGACTTTTCCAGCTCTTATTCAGCATTCAAACGACAGTTCAGGGATAAGCTTATGGCGGTCTCATAGTTTACGTTTACTTGTGCATTGTTCATTCCGTGATGTCTCCTTGCGGTTATCTTGACGACTTAAAACTATATAATATATGTGTGCACAGTATATATATGATCTCATTCTCTTAATTTGTTCGCTACTAACTATCTAAGTATCTAGTCTAGTTTTTTTGTTCATTAATTGTTTGATTTAGTTTTGAATATACCTCTGTAAATGATATTGAAAATGTGGTACTGTGTATCTTTGGCCTAACAGCACCCGAGTCTGACTTGGGAGGCTGATTCACATGGCCCTTTAATCCCATAATTGTAATTTATTTGTGCTTATTGTTATTGTTGATATTTTATTGTTATTATTGATATTTTGGGATTAATAAACCTTATTATTATTATTATTATCCAGAGGGGTTGCGTTCTCAGCAGGATAATGCAAGATGCCATACTTCGGTCTATACTCAAGCTTGGATGCAAGAACACCAAGTGACAACCATTTTATGGCCAGCAGCTTCACCAGATTTTAGTCTTATTGAAAACATATAGGGCCTAATGAAGATTGAAGTTGAATGAGCAGCTTTACGGTCCTGAACTACCATCACCGAAATGGTTTGCCAGATTTAAAAATGGAAATTTTGATTTGGAAGACGAAGAGCGACCCGGAGCGCCCCCAAAGTTTGAGGCTGAAGAATTGGAGGCCAGACTCGGTGAAGATCTATCACAAACGCTGGAAGAACTCGCGAAAACACTTGAATTCGCTGAATCATCCATTTTCCATTGTTTTAAAGCTAAGGAAATGATCTAAAAGGCAGGAGATTCTGTGACGTATGAACTGAAGCCAAGAGACCTTGTCTCGTCGTTTTTTCACGTGAGAACAACTGCTCCAACGGTAAAAAAGACAGGGCTTTTAGCATCAAATTGCCACTGGTGATGAAGAGTGGTTTCATTACGATAATCCAAAACGTCAGGCAACCTCATCATCAACTGTCAAGCATAATATTCATGGCGAGAAGATCATGCTGAATATTTGGTGGGACCAGCTGGGTGTGGTGTATTACGAGCTGCTATACTCGAACGAAGAGCTCACAAGGAGGGTCTACTGATGACAGCTTATGCGTTTGAGTTTTGCCGGGAAAGGCAATGCTTCTTCTAGATAATGCTCCCTCACATCCATCAGCTGAAGAGTTGAGAACAGAAGATGGCAAAATATTTGCCTCCTAATGTGACTCCTTTAATTCAGCCAATTGATCAAAATGACTTGAAGTTAACCAACCTGTATTATAGAAAAAATCTTTTGAATTGGCAGATGTGCTCAACAACCTTACCTTGAGGGATGCTGCTTTGAATTGACACCGGGAATGGCAATAATTAGACCCTCCGGTAATCAAAACGCGTTGGAACAAAATTTTTGATCATAGCGACATTGATGAAGATGACCTTCCTCTTGTGAAGATCCGAGAAATATTGATAAGTAAAAAATCGGAACCTATAGTAGAGCTGAACATAATTCATCCGATCAGTTGAGAAAACTGTGTAAGACTCACACTCATCAATTATTCGAGCAAATCCACTTCGACTTGAGATACTAAGTGACTACTTAAGATATTTTTCAATATTTACACTGAGTATAACTGTAAAGATGTGGAAAACTGGAATAGAGATATGCTGGAGGTGAACCAAAGTCTGGATAATATTGATGGTGATTCGAATGTTCTCACTGATTCAGAAAGGAGCGACTCGGATGTGGAAACTGAGGAAAATAAGAAGATTTCTATTGCAGAGGTTCTGAAGGCATTAAAAGTGGTTTCTCAATGGGCCGAACAAAATATGATATAAACATAAGTAAAGTAGAAAGTTTACGAACAATTCAGTATAAAGCAGTGAAGGCTTAATTATCAGCCAAGAAAGCGCAAACAAAAATAATTTCTTATTTCAAATGACAAATTTTAATTTTTTTTAATTAAAGTTCAACATCGAAAGCTTTGGTTTCATGTCTTTTTTTATCCTATGAACATTTATTTCACGTCTTTTACACACCTTTCACTTGTGTGAACGACTCGAAAATATGAACAAGCAAAATTTTTTTATATTCACACTAGCGCGAATCTACTATTTTAAATTTTCATTTATTCCACTCACCGACAATAAATTTCAATATCAATAATTTATTATCGATTTCATTTGTCACGACTACGACTGAATTTATAGCTTTTCAGCCCATGAATATCCATGAATAAAACTGGATGAAAATAATACCCTTTAGCAAAATTCACGCAGAATCACGTTCCTATTAGAGAGCCTTCGAGCTCAATGAAGACACAAGAAGTTACGATGTTTCCATTCTCATCGAAGAAGTTGTTTAATGGATTATTAGGTAACCTGCCGAACAGAAGGAATTCAAGCCAAATTGGAAATGATGCTCGTCGAAAACACTAAGGGTTGAGGAGCAAGGCCCTGGAAATGGGAAGATAAGCGAGCGGTGGATTGACAGAATCGGAAAACTGAAAATCGATTTCGCTCGTTAGGTGTACAGGGAAGACAAAACTAAAGGCTTTTTAATAAGGATATAACAGTTTTGCACTTAAAGAAAAATAGAATAATTTGGTATATTGGGCTGAAATTTATTCTAGAGGCAGTACAATTATGAAATTAGTTCTCGTTCATACAATTATCTCGAGTACGTTTGCAGCAATGGAGTCTTTGAAGTATTTTTCGTCACTCTTCCTTATAAAGGGTTTTTCAATTTGGTTTCATTTTGAATAGCCTGATATCTGGACATCAGGGAAAGAAAACTACATCTGGTCAAGAAAACATAGATCTAATACCTTGCCCACAATTGGACTGCTCTACAATCACGGTCAGGAAGCCAAGTGTAGAGCTGGTTGCGAAAGAAGAAAAATTTTGTCCCATGTTCTACAGAAGTACCCGATTATGCACTGGGAGAGAATTAACAGACACAACTTTGTTGCAAGCAGAGTGAAAAAAGTAGCCGAGAAGAAAGGGTGGCACACATTAGGGATAGCGAAAGCAGGCTACTGAAACCTGACCTTAGGTTGATTAAAGACAAACTCCTTACAATTTCAAACATCTCAGTAAAATGGGAAGCATCCGAAACTCTGAGTACAACGTATAGAACTAAAAAGGCAATATATAGCTCCCCCGCCTTCCTGGAGACGTTGAATACCAAATACCCAGGAAAATTACATGTATACCCAGTAAAAGTAGGTGCAAGAGAAGGATGGTGCCCGGAGAACACAGAAATAGTCCAAATTCTATCCATATCAAACTCAGACATCGCAGACATCATCCACACTGATAAAGGGAGTGCTAATAATACATAAGCGGTTCAATAAAATGGTCTGGCGTAGGGGCCACAGTGAGTTTTAATTTCCGCTACCTTTGGCAAAATCTACACGGCGCAAGGATCTTTACTACGGGAGATAAGTGCATCGAGAGTGCTGGATTACTAAGGGCAGTCAACGTCATATAGTGTAGTGTCGTGTCAATAATGACAATATTTAAAGACTTTTACTAATTATTTTTATTATTTGTTGGAAAGGTTCCTTCGCCAATTTGTAACATTATGCCCATAACATAAAACCGAGCTCATTCGCCATTTTGCAATACTGACTAATACAGAATTTTCATTACTCAGAATCACCATTCATTGTGTTATTTCTCTTGTTTGTTTTTTCTTAATCTGTATATGTACCATCTATTCGAACTGCCTGAAAAAATTACGGTGAGACAACTAACTTTTGCTGATTGCATCACAATGATGCACTGGCTGACTGTACTTTGGTTTTTAGGGATTTCTGTGCAAATAATTGAATCCTCACTCGCTCGATCTGGCTTGTTGCAATTTTATTTCACTAACCAAACTGGAATTTCTTCCGGAAGGACGCCATGTACTGTGTGCAGATTAAATCAAAGTGAACTAGCCGTAGATCTTGAGAACATTTCAAATGGAAACATCTCTGGAAAAGTCTGATAAGTTTCCGGTTTAATGCAAATAATACAACTTTTATGATAACTTTTAGCGTTGAAGCGACCAAGTTATTTCAGCGCTTCTCTAACCTCTCGATACCTTTTTTGAAGCACAATTTATCTTTGGCCAGGGGTACAGAAGCAATTCTAAGTGTGATTCCTGCAATTTTGCCGTCCTAGCCAACGGCATCTGAAACGGTGCATTAACTTCATGAACAATCACTTTTTGCGCATATGTGGAGAACTTTATTGACTATTTTGCCTTTTCAAGATAATCGATAAACAAAATACCGTAGACATCTCAAAATACGGACTCCGTAGCCTATAGCAGTCTCTTTGGCGAGGTTCACCGGCTTGTGTTCACTTATCTGATGATTTTTTGCTTCAGTCGTTTAGCAATGGATATAATTTGTAACCGTAGTCATATATCAATGCAGAAATTATTGTTCACACCGCTTAAACCGCTTCAAATAACGCTCGGAATTATGGACTCGTAGTAATTTGTCCAATGTTAGCAAATGCGGCACCAACTTCGGATTCAGCTTACTATCAGATAGTTCATGCAAAATGAGACCTATACGTTCCTTTGGTATATGTTTTTTCCTGCAATTTCAGTTTACGGTTTGCCAAAACGATTTTGTTAACTTTTTAATGTTTTCCACGACCAGAGCGTGGTGCAAAATCTGTGTTCGTACGAGGGGTATTCAATTTATTCTCAATATCGGGATGATTTTCAAATAATGTAAGTAATCTAATTATCTGGGGGTATAAATATAAACTTTCACAAATTTACGATCATTATTTTTCTAAGTATCCTTAGTGAAAGACGACCAGAATGACTGACGCCACAATGATGAAGAAAATAGAGCGTCGAGCCCTTATAAAGTTCCTCACTAAACAAGGAAAAAGTCAAAAAATGATTCATGAAAAGATGGTTGCTGTTTATCAGCCGTTATCCAACGTTCGAAAGTGACTTCAAAAAAGGCAGAGAAAGCCGATTCTCGCTCGGGCGTGTCCGTTAGGGACACCACTGAAGAAAATGCGAAAAAAGTGGAAAAGCTGGTACATGAAAATGCCAGAATAAAAATCCAGATGTTAGTAGAGATGACAAACCTATCCGTGGGTACTATACAGGCTATTCTTCATGACCATCTTAACCTCTCAAAGATCAGTGCAAGATGGGTACCGAGAATGCTCACCGCATCTCAGAAGTCGAGTGCTGTAAAGCGTTCTTAGAGCTCTGTGGAGAAGACCCATCGGCTATTTTCAACTATCTGGTTACTGTGAATGAGACATGGGTTCATCACTATGACCTTGAGAGTAAACAGGAGTTCATGCCCCCAAAGAAGTTTAAAATCATCCCATTCGCTGGAAAAATAATGGCTACGATATTTTGGAATTCTAAAAGTATTTTATTGATAGAATACACGAAAAAGGGTGAAAACATCATAGCAGCATCATACGCAACCACTTTGCGTAATTTAAGAGAAGCAATTAAAGCGAGAAAAACTCACTGCGAGGGCGTTGCTGCTTCACGACAACGCGGCGGTTCACAAGACTGGCGTGGCAAAAGCTGCTGTGCGGGAATGTGTCTTCGCAGAAATTCATCTTCTGTACAGTCCAGATGTGTAAAAATATCTTCGTGGAAAGTGATTTTCCGACGATGAATACCTGAAGGTAGCAATTAATACCTATTTTGAAGGGAAGCCGGGAGAATATTTTTTACAAGGTTTAGAGAAGCTTATTTCGCGATCTAACAAATGTCCCTCGTAAGATCACGTTTGAATTCACCAAACCAAATAACAATGGTAGATTTTCCTCATGCAGAATCCGGATAATAGTCATCAAGCCAAGCCTTCATTTCAACGGCATTTTTTCCCATCAGAAAGAAATATTTCAACAGCACATGAACATTTTTTCATTGTGACGAAAATCACAGCAGTTGTTCCATTAAAAACATTAGAACTTTTGAACCACTTCTCAGATGGTCAGGACCTTTTCGCTACTATTTTTTGAGTTTTAGAGTGATAGAACTTTCGATAGGGATAACTGTGATTTGACAGAAGGTAGAAGCCATGTTGTTTTGACATTTCACTGTATGTTGTGCTTAACACGCTGGAGGCATCATCGGTCCATATTTCCTTAAAAACGATGCTGGAGCTAATGTTACAGTGAATGGTGCTCGTTACAGATCGATGATCAATGATTTTTTGTTTCAAAATTTGAATGTTATCGACCCAGGAGTGTTTTGATTCCAACAAGATGATGCTACACCTCATGCTGCTATCGTAACAATAGATTTATTGAAAGAAATATTTGGCTATAACATTATTTCGACAAATAGTCCAATTAATTGGCCTCCAGGATCATGCGACATAACTCCACTTGATTATTTTCTTTGGGGTTATGTGAAGTCATTGGTTTATGCTGATAAACCAGAAACAACAGACGCTTTGGGAGCCAACATAACTCGTGTTATTGATGAAATGAGGCCTGAATTACTCGAAAATGTGGTCCAAAATTGGTCTGATAGAATGCAGTTCTTCAGAGCTAGTCGTGGTGGACATATGCCGGAAATCATTTTTAAAACATAAATGTCATAAAATTAACTTTCAAATAAAAAAAAAATTGGCTTCAATCTTAATTTGAATGTGTTTTATAATAATTTAAAGTTCTATCACTCTGAAAAAATACCCGATACTTTATAAAAATGTACTAATTTTACATTCGTAGCGCCTTTTATGTGTGAGAGCGAAAATTCATGAACCGAAGTTGGAATTAATGGAATTTTTTATTTGATTTTAATTCGGTATTCTTTTCAACGGACTTCGCGTGAGGTTTTACATTACACTCACCTCAGGGGATCCTTGATATGAATGTATCTATCCAGTGATATTGCACATAAATTCAATATACTAGCTGTTGAACACATGACGTCGAAAGCGATCCACGTATCGCAAAACTCGGCACCAAAAATCCAGTATCCCAGGATGTCGTTTACTCCAGCAAAAGTCATGACTAGGCATGCAACAAAGAGGTCTGCTATGGCCAAGGAAGCTAGGAATAAATTTCCAATTCTTCTCAATCCCCTATCCGTATAGATGGCAACGCAAACAAGGATATTTCCAGCCACTGATGTGAAGATAAGCACCGTCAGGAAAATGCCTGTAATAAAATTCAAAAAATCAATAATTATGCATCGAACTGAAAGTTTTTTTTATTTTTGAGACAAAAGCTTATGATCAAATAAAATAATAGAAAGTATTTTCGCAAATTATAAATTCTTAAGCAACTGTTTCGCGAGTAATTGGCTTCTTCAAGTTCACGTTTAGAACTTGACAGTTCTCATATAGCTATTAAATTTAAAAAAAAGGGAGGTACAAATAACCAAGAATTTTCAGAAATATGGATGAGAAAACAAGAAGAATTGGTTCCAAATTGAAGGAAGCACATGTGATACTATCAGATATAAACAAAAGAAAGTTAAAAATAAGCACCCAGATATTATAATGTATACGCTAAGGTAAAGAATTATTTGTATCCTTATGTAATGTAATTATGAAAAATACTGGGACACGTCAACTTTTAAATTCAATGGTGCGCTTTTTCAACAAAAACTCAAATTTACAGGGTGATTCGCGAAAATCCAGCATAGTCCGACCTTTTATTTTAAAATTTTAAAACGCCCTGTATATTTTTATATTTTTTTAAGCTCCTTAATAACCATGATTTCAGGGAAATGGAAATTTGAATATCGAAACAAATTTAATATGTTAGTCTCCTATAATTTCAATTTCAAAAAATTTTCAGAATTAAATTAATGTCGTCTTATAAGCACAGCTCATATTTTACGTATATGTATGTGATTTGAACACATAAAACTTTTGTCAGGTGAGTTATATTTGTTGTTAATTATTTTTAGTTTTAAATGTGAACCGATGAGGACCTTATTGGAATTCTAATTATTTTTTGAAGATATAATACAGGTTTTGAGAGATTTTTGAAGTAACTTATTCAAATATTGACCTATATCAAATATTTCAAATAAATTATATTTTCTGAGAAGTCCTTAAATCATGTTTTGTATTTTTGAAAATGAATTGTATTAGGAGTACAAATAAGTTTCCGCCGTTTTATTGTAGATGGCACGGCACGGAGTTTCGGTTAGCTTTCGCAGATGATAACCTGCTTAAAAAATTGTTTGGACATTCAAGAACAACATAACCTATTAATTTCATTGATTTTATATTGGTGAAATATAATTTTTATAAGTTGAAAATGTCAAAATTAGAGCCAAATAAGCGTCATTTGTGGGAAATATTAGTTTACTCCTTTAATTTAAAGAAATCTGCTGCTGAGGCGCATCAATTGCTCGTAGAAGCATATGGTGAGGGCGCTTTGAGTGAGAGAACGTGTCGAGAGTGGTTTCAAAAGTTTAAAAACGGTGATTTCGACGTAGAAGACAAAGATCGCAGTGGAAGACCAAAAATTTACGAGGATGCAGAATTGGAGGAATTATTGGAGGAAGATTCATCTCAAACACAAAAAGAACTTGCTCTAACATTAGAAGTCACTCAGCAAGCAGTCAGTTATTTATATTACAGTTCTTCTCTAATAAATATTTAATTTGTGTCAAAAAACGGCGGAAACTTATTTGTACTCCTAATAAGATAAGAAACAAAATTTTGTGTCCTTCAAATATATATTTATTAATTTTGATTGGCAATTTATATTTGTTAAGTTTTTTATTCCATTTGATATTGTATATTGAGTTTTGATTTCATACGTCTAATAAATATAAGCCAAATGTTTTCAATGGAAATAAGATCTGGTGAAGATGCTGGCCATGAAATGGTTGTCATTTGGTGTTTTTGCATCCGAACTATGGCATGTTGCATTATCCTGCTGAAAACGCTACCCCTCTGGATATAAAGCATGCACCGTTTCAAGAAGAAATTCGTTTAGAATTCACCAATACTTTTCAGTATTAATGGTACCATCATCTATACAGAGAGGGGTAGTACCACGCTGAGATATTGCCCCCCAAACCATTATTTTGGTGGGAAATTTGGAAATTTGAACGGTTACAGGTTGTTTTGATGTGATTTTGATTTATTTCCACCAAATTGGAAATAACTTTCATAAGATATAAAGACATTATTCAAATTATCTTCTTGAAATCTGTTATCCCAGGTGCGGATTGTGTCGTCCTGAGGCCAATTAATCGTTTAAATTTTCTCCTTTAATCTTACGCGGTCTTCCTGAAACTAGTCTATGCCTCATATCCATGCTATTTTTATCCTCTTTATTGTCTCATATACAGCACTTTTTCCCAGTTCAGTCAATTGCACTAATTTTTTAACGTTTCGAAATTATTTTCTATACAAATATTCAACCTGTTTGCTTTTCTCTAGTTGTCACACTATTTCATAAAGTGTATACTTATTGATAGGGAAGGTGCTAATTGACAGTTCCTCTAGCCTTCATCAATACGCCTACCCGGCTGGCAAGTCGGCAGAACTTGCATTGCATAATCTGGTCGGAAAATTAAACCAATCTCTCGATAATCGAGAGATAGCTCTAACAGCGTTTCTGGACATTGAAGGTGCTTTTAATAATACGCTGCCGGCTTCTCTCGCTGAGGCTATCGCTGCGAGAGGAATCGACCCACTAATCTGTAGATGGATACATGCAATGCTATGCGGCAGAACAATAACGACCTCATACCAGGATGAGGTCTTCGAGTTCAAGGCTGCGAAGGGCTGTCCGCAGGGAGGTATTCTTTCACCCTTACTGTGGACCCTTCTCGTTGATGACCTGCTAGCGATCATTTCACTGTGTGGAGTCGACGTTAAAGAATTTGCTGATGACCTGGCAATCACAGTGAAAGGTAAATCGGAGGTGACGATATCGGCCGTCCTTCAAGAGATACTGAACACTATTGACAAATGGTGTATAAGAGAAGACATGTCTCTTAACCCGCAAAAGATAGTTATAGTACCATTCACTAAAAAACGGAAGTTGAATGGTTTAGAACCGCCGACTATCCGTGGTGAAATAATACAATTCTCATTTGAGGCAAAATACCTGGGAATAATCCTGGACAAGACCCTCACCTGGAATGCACACCTGGATAAAGTGTGTCATAAAGCCAGAATGGGTTTCTGGACAGGCGGATCTGTGGTAAAACCTGGGGCCTAAAGCCCAGGCAGATGTACTGGCTATACACTATGGTAATTAGACCACGGATAGTGTATGGCGCTGTAGCGTGGTGGAAGAAAGGCCAACAAACGGTTGGCGAACAAAAGCTTACCCGACTACAGAGACAGGCTTGCCTTGCAATTACAGGTGCGTTTTGCACCACACCCACGGCAGGCATGGAGGTCCTACTTAATCTACCACTCCTGCACCTACTCGTGCAGAGGGAGGCGGAACGGACCACATACAAACTATATCAACTGGCGATTGACAAGCCAGAGGCAATATTGATGGGAGGCTCAAGACTGCTGGACGAGCTTTTAACGAACAGTATCCTATCTAATGTCAAAAATCACGAGCCAGGAACGGAATTTCAATGTAATCGTCCCCAGCCGGGACGAGTGGACCCAGCATGCTGAGGTTCTATTGAGAACCGACCTTGGCTTGTTCACAGACGGCTCGCGAACGACGAACGGAACTGGAGCGGGAGTCTATGGGAGTAAACCGAGAATTAACATCCTATTGAGTCTCGGTCAAAACGCAACCATATTCCAGGCAGAAATATTTGCCATTGAGACCGCGGCGGAACTGCTGATAAAACGGCAAATCCACCACGGTAAAATCAAAATATTTACTGACAGTCAGTCAGCACTAAATGCTCTGGAATCAAGCTGTTTTATATCCAAAACAGTCTGGAGTTGCGGCACGGCTTTAAACAGGCTCGGTATGTATAACGGAGTCACTCTGGTTTGGATACCGAGCCACTCAAACTATTTGGGTAACGAGGAGGCGGATCGGCTGGAATTTGCTGGAGCTGCGCTGCCTCTGGTAGGACCGGAACCATTCCTAGGAATACCACATGACGTGGCTAACGAGGCGATAACAGGCAGAATGAACTCAAGGCTAGAGTCTTTCTGGCGGAGCCCTTCTGGCCTGAAACACTCGAAGTTGTTCCTTGGAACAGCTTCGAACAAAAAGATGGCGAACTTAGCGCTAGATCTGGATAGGGCCAAACTAAGAACATTGTCGGAATTATGACAGGTTACTGCAGATTGAAAGCGCATTTACACAAAATCGGTCTGGCTGAAGAGAATGAATGCAGGCTGTGTCTTGAGGACACTGAAACAGCCATGCACATCGTCTCAGAGTGCCCAGCGGTGAGTCGCATCAGATTCGAGGTCTTTGGTCAGGCTTTCATAGCCCACAGTGAACTGGAAAAATTACCCCTGAACAAGATTATCGGTTTTATCCAAAAACTGGATCTCGTCGGGGAGATATAAATTAAGGGTGAACCACAATAGTCCGTGCGGACGCAGTGGTAGGATGGACAGACGCCCGCTCGCCATAAATAATAAATACTTATTGATAATCAGCAATATTTGACCAATAGCGTTGCCATACAACTTTGGCCATAGCCGACTATCGGCACAATCTATTTTATAAACTGCTTCTGTCTTAGAATGTTACAAAAAAGAAGTTTATTATGAAAAATAATACATTCCGGATACTTTCTAGATGCACTATTTATTGGTCGTACAATTGTCTGAATGTAAAAATTTCAATGTTTTGGTAGTAAAACATAGTAATCTCTTATCTTATCCCTAGGAAAATCTGAAAGGAGCTAATTCAAATATTCGCGCCAAACGTCAGTTTTCTATAAGCACAAGTAACGCAGCTCTATTGAAAATAGATAATATATTTTTTTCTAGTTGAATTTATTTCATTCACCAGTCGCTACAAAAATTATATTACTCTTTTAGAGGGAAGTTTCCCATCTTCAGTCTTCAGTAATCTTTGACCACACCGTTCCATGCCACCTTGAGAAGTCGCGGACATTTGAGCGATTTTATATTCCATACCTAATGGAACAAAAAGAAAGAAATCCCTTTATGAAGGGTGTTTCAGTCATAATGTCACATGATTATGACGTGACAGATCGAAAGTTGACAGATAGGAGTTTGTAAACATTACACGACAGAACAACTGATTGTCAAAAATTATTATCAAAATGGTGAAAGTTTAATTGCCTCTATTCGTGAAGTGCATACAATGTTCGGTCGAAATAATGTACCTAATTCATCTACTGTGGAAAGAATAATAAAAAAATTCGAAAGTACTGGTTACGATACGAGCTCGTAAAGGTGGTTCAGAACAAAACATAACGGCAGTTCGCGAGAGTGTGACAGAAAGGCCAGAGACGTCAATTCACCATCGGGCACAAGAATTGGATATTTCAACAGACACTTTTCAGCGAATTTTCACTAAAGATTTACAACTTTATGCCTAAAAAATCCAACATTGACAATCTTGCACGAGTTTGCTCCTGGTCGTGTAATTTCCCGATTTGGTGACAAGTATTGGTCTCCACGCTCTTGCGATTTAACGCCTTTAGACTTCTGGCTGTTTAATTATCTGAAATCACAGGTTTATGCGAATAAGCCTGCAACCAACGAAGCAATTAAAGCCGAAATCAGACGCTGTATCAATTAAATACCACCACATGTATTCAAAAACGTTATTGAAAATTTCGTCAAAATGGTACGCATATGCCAGCAAAGCCTCTAAATCGATAAATATTTCAATACTTTGCTACAGAAAACCATGTTTTATTGAACACTGAAATCTTGCGCTCTCATTGAAACACCCTTTACCTTATACATCTTGTTTTATTTCATTTTAATGCTTATCGAAAAAACCTGTAGAATAATGCAATTTTCAGTTCCATTCACAGATATATCACATCTAACAATTGAACCCACGACACCGCAGTAAAAAAGTCGTTTGCGTATACGTTTAGGTTGCCTGGTAGTGGGACGTGTTAGTCTAAGAGCACCAGATACACAGAAGATAACGAATTTTATCCGACTAACGTTCACAAATGAACCGCTTCAAAAATCGATTTTCCTTAGAGTGTAGTGTAATAGGGAATCAGCTTCGTTGTGCTGGATAGAAGGTTGAGTTGTAGTTTTTCTGAGCGAAAACTGTCCTGGAGCACTTATGCATGTTTGAACACGTTTTTCGTTGAATTTTCCAGTACTTTCCGTATGTTCGTGTTGAATTTTTCAAAGGTTATTTGTACTTCCTCCCTATTCAGAAGTCTCGACCGTCGCAATGTTGATATTTGTCTTGTTTTTTGTGAAACAAAATGTTATAGGGTTTTCCAATAAGAGGCTTCATTTTGAATAACCCGCTATATGGACAACTGTCACTTTTGAAGCTGTCATCTGTTGACATTCAATAAGGAAAACTAAGCCATTATTAAAAATGGAACGATACGCGCTTCAACAACGCAATGAAATTGTAAAAATTCACTACACAAATGGTAAAAATTTTACAGTCACAGTTCGCCAAAAGCACTTTTAGGTCATCGTGAAGCACCTTCTTGGCCGGTCATATTAAAACTGATGGAAAAATTTGAGTTATTCGGACAAGTTTTTGATGTGAAAATCCCAACCATGTGCGTCGCACAAGAACAACTTAGTATATTGCTGCTGTGGCCTGTAGTGTTGACGAAAACATCGATTCCTCGTCGATTTTTGGAATTAGGCACCAGTTTGCATGAAAACTTCTTCTAAGACTTTTAAAGTTCAGTTAACACAAAAATTCAAGCCTGTGGATCATCAGCAACGTTGTATCTTCGCTAATTGTGTCCTTGTAATCCATCAAAATGATCCGAATTTTCATCGAAAAATCATCTTCAGTAATGAGGCCGGTTTTTATCTCAGAGGCTGAGTTAATAAGCAAAATTGAGAATGATTTTTGAAAAGCCTCTCCATCCTCAACGTGTCACTGTTTGGAGCGGTTTTTGGACTGGCGGTGTGATTGGACCTTACTTATTCGAAAATTAGGCTGGTGCAACTGTTACGGTGAATGGATCGCACTACAGAGCTTTGATTAATGATTTGTAATGGCCGGAGTTGGAAGATATTGATGTGGAAGACGTTTATTTTCAACAGGACGTGCCACACAAGGAAGGAACAGTTGCAATTTTACAAGAAAAGTTTCCTAGCCATGTTATATGAGGATGGAATTGTCCATGGAGAAGTTGAGGATTTGATGGAGGAAATAGAACAACAAATAGTCACACAGGAGAACGAAGAGTCATCTAAACAGCTACTTACATTCAACCATAACAAAAAACTGAAGAAAATGTATTTCAGAAAAAAAGAATTTACTCTACATTTGATTGAATCGGTCTTTACTTGGTGGAAACTCATTTTAATCAAAAAAATATATATGAGACAGTATTTTATTTCCACAAAAATGTTTGTACTACTACAACAATTGTCTCACCACGATGTGGCTTCTTCAGGTATTACATTGTACTGTCTGATGGTATTCAGTGTAAACGAGTTTGAATACATTGTTAGGTACGTGTCCAAATAATGGAAGCACAAGTTATAAAAACTCTAAGTGTTTATTGGAGTTTGCCGCTAAAAATACCATATTCAGTAATGGAGACTTATCAAAATCTGTTTGTTTGTTGTTTCTGTGTATTGTTTTCTTTTATGATTGGGTACATGAGATTTAATGCATATATATTATTTATTTACATATTTTGTTCATTGGGTACCATCTTGTCTATAGGAAAGGGGCTGTAAAAGTTGTTTGACGCTATTGGTTTAATAATATTTAATTCTTTTAAAAACTTATCTGAATTTAAAGGCATATTCAATGATCTATGAATAAAACTATTATATGTTGACATCATTTGGTTGGTGGGGTGATTTGAAGTTTTATGTATTGTGATGTATGTATGTGTTGGTTTGTGAAAAATACTAAAATCATGTAAATTATCTAGTCTTGTTATTGTGAGGTCAGGAAAATTAATACTTTGGTTCTTTCCTTCTTCGATTGTGAATTTGATTTTTGGGTGAAGCTTTTTAATGAAATTCGTGAAGATTTGTAGTTGTCGGTCGGTGCCTTTGAAACAACAAAAAATGTACTCTACATATCTATACCAATAAAGGCAATATTTGCTTATCGGATTAGGGTGTATTTTTGATTCTAGATCATCCATAAATATTTCAGCTATAATTCCGTCTATATTTCTAACAATGGTTCAATAATGGGGAATCCATTTAGTTCAATTTTAGCTGAAATATTTATGGATGATTTAGAATCAAAAATACACCTGAATCCGATAAGCAAATATTTCCTTTATTGGTATAAAATTGAACTGAATGGATTTCCAATTATTAAACCATTGTTAGAAATATAGACGAATCCGTTAAATTGAAAGTAGTTTTGTTCAAGACATATTTCCAGGTCAACGGGATATTCTTAATAGCCGAGAAATATGTCTTGAACAAAACTACTTTAAATTTAACGGAACCATCTATATTTCTAACAATGGTTTAATGATGTAAAATCCACTCAGTTCAATTTTATACCAATAAAGGAGATATTTGCTTATCGGATTCAGATGTATTTTTGATTCTTGATCATCCATAAATATTTCAGCAAAAATTGATCTGAGTGGATACCCATTATTAAACCATTGTTAGAAATATAGACGGCTCCGTTAAATTGAAAGTAGTTTAGTTCAAGACATATTTCCAGGACAGCAGGATATTCTTAATGGCCTGTAAATATGTCTTGAACAATACTACTTTCAATTTAACGGAACCATCTATATTTCTAACAATGGTTTAATCATGGAAAATCCACTCAGTTCAATTTTATACCAATAAAGGAGATATTTGCTTATCAGATTCAGGTGTATTTTTGATTCTTGATCATCCATAAATATTTCAGCTAAAATTGATCTGAGTGGATACCTATTATTAAACCATTGTTAGAAATATAGACGGTTCCGTTAAATTGAAAGTAGTTTAGTTCAAGATATATTTCCAGGACAGCACGATATTCTTAATAGCCTGTAAATAAGTCTTGAACAAAACTACTTTCAATTTAACGGAACCATCTATATTTCTAACAATGGTTTAATAACGGGAAATCCACTCAGTTCAATTTTATACCAATAAAGGAAATATTTGCTTATCGGGTTTAGGTGTATTTTTGGTTCTAGATCATCCATAAATATTTCAGCTAAAATTGAACTGAAAGGATTTATTAGACCAATGTTAGAAATATAGACGGTTTCGTTAAATTGAAAGTAGTTTTGTTCAAGACATATTTCCAGGTCAACAGGATATTCTTAATAGCCTGGAAATATGTCTTGAACAAAACTACTTTCAATTCAACGGAGCCATCTATATTTATAACAATGGTTTAATAATGGGAAGTTTTGTTCAAGACATATTTCCAGGCTGTTAAAAATATCCTGTTGACCTGGAAATATGTCTTGAACAAAACCTCCCATTATTAAACCATTGTTATAAATATAGATGGCTCCGTTGAATTGAAAGTAGTTTTGTTCAAGACATATTTCCAGGCTATTAAGAATATCCTGTTGACCTGGAAATATGTCTTGTTTTTTAACTAAACCGTCTATATTTCTAACAATGGTCTAATAAATCCATTCAGTTCAATTTTAGCTGAAATATTTATGGATGATCTAGAACCAAAAATACACCTAAACCCGATAAGCAAATATTTCCTTTATTGGTATAAAATTGAACTGGGTGGATTTCCCGTTATTAAACCATTGTTAGAAATATTGACGGCTCCGTTAAATTGAAAGTAGTTTAGTTCAAGACATATTTCCAGGACAGCAGGATATTCTTAATAGTCTGTAAATAAGTCTTGAACAAAACTACTTTCAATTTAACGGAACCATCTATATTTCTAACAATGGTTTAATAACGGGAAATCCACTCAGTTCAATTTTATACCAATAAAGGAAATATTTGCTTATCGGGTTTAGGTGTATTTTTGGTTCTAGATCATCCATAAATATTTCAGCTAAAATTGAACTGAATGGATTTATTAGACCATTGTTAGAAATATAGACGGTTTCGTTAAATTGAAAGTAGTTTTGTTCAAGACATATTTCCAGGTCAACAGGATATTCTTAATAGCCTGGAAATATGTCTTGAACAAAACTACTTTCAATTCATTGGAGCCATCTATATTTATAACAATGGTTTAATAATGGGAAGTTTTGTTCAAGACATATTTCCAGGCTGTTAAGAATATCCTGTTGACCTGGAAATATGTCTTGAACAAAACTTCCCATTATTAAACCATTGTTATAAATATAGATGGCTCCGTTGAATTGAAAAAAGTTTTGTTCAAGACATATTTCCAGGCTATTAAGAATATCCTGTTGACCTGGAAATATGTCTTGAACAAAACTACTTTCAATTTAACGAAACCGTCTATATTTCTAACAATGGTCTAATAAATCCATTCAGTTCAATTTTAGCTGAAATATTTGTGGATGATCTAGTACCAAAAATACACCTAAACCATATAAACAAATATTTCCTTTATTGGTATAAAATTGAACTGAGTGGATTTCCCGTTATTAAACCATCGTTAGAAATATAGACGGCTCCGTTAAATTGAAAGTAGTTTAGTTCAAGACATATTTCCAGGACAGCAGGATATTCTTAATAGTCTGTAAATAAGTCTTGAACAAAACTACTTTCAATTTAACGGAACCATCTATATTTCTAACAATGGTTTAATAACGGGAAATCCACTCAGTTCAATTTTATACCAATAAAGGAAATATTTGCTTATCGGGTTTAGGTGTATTTTTGGTTCTAGATCATCCATAAATATTTCAGCTAAAATTGAACTGAATGGATTTATTAGACCATTGTTAGAAATATAGACGGTTTCGTTAAATTTAAAGTAGTTTTGTGCAAGACATATTTCCAGGTCAACAGGATATTCTTAATAGCCTGGAAATATGTCTTGAACAAAACTACTTTCAATTCAACGGAGCCATCTATATTTATAACAATGGTTTAATAATGGGAAGTTTTGTTCAAGACATATTTCCAGGTCAAGAGGATATTCTTAACAGCCTGGAAATATGTCTTGAACAAATCCATTTTCAATTTAACGGAACTGTCTATATTTCTAATAATGGTTTAATAATGGGAAATCCACTCAGTTCAATTTTAGCTGAAATATTTTTGGATGATCTAGAATCAAAAATACACCTAAATCCGAAAAGCAAATATTTCCTTCAGTGGTATAGATATGTAGATGACATTTTTTGTTGTTTCAAAGGCACCGACCGACAAATACATATCTTCACGAATTTCATTAATAAACTCCAGCCAAAAATCAAATTCAGAATCGAAGAATAAAAGAATCAAAGTATTGATTTTCTTGACCTCACACTAACAAGACTAGATAATTAACATGATTCTAGTATTTTTCACAAACCCACACATACAGACATCACAATACATAAAAGTTCAAATCATCCCACCAAACAACGTCAAACAACGGTTACAACCCTTTCTTACAGACAAAATGGTATCCAATAAACAAAAGAAAATGGCATTATATCTCGTATACCCAATCATAAAAGAGGACAATACACAGAAATATTTTTCATTATCTTATGTCAATGGATTATCTGAAAATATTGTTAAATATTTCAAAAATTGTTTCAATTATAACGCGGCTTTTAAGATCATTAATAACCTAAGTACCTACATAAAAAACAATAAAGATCGAACAAATAAAGAAAATAAATCCGGAGTCTACAAGTTGACTTGCAAAGATTGCCCTTTAGTATACATTGGCCAGACTAGTAGATCATTCAAGAAACGTGTCAAACAATACCAAAGGGGTTAGATATCCGATTCTGTACATTCGACATATGCTAATCATCTTAAGGAATTCAGGCATAATTTCAACAATAATTATGAAATTATCCACGTACAAAGCAAAAGTTCTAGATAAACACTTTTAGAATTTCTTGAAATCAACAGTTATAATGCCCGTAAAATCGTTTTGAACGAACAAACAGATGTTGATAAGTCTCCAATACTGAATATCTTTCCTTAATGGCATTTTTAGCGGCAAACTCCAATTAACACCTAGAGTTTTTATGACTTGTGCTCCCATTATTTGATCACGTACCTAAAAATGTATTTAAACTGGGTTACACTGAATACAATCAGACAGTACAATGTAATACCTGAAGAAACCACATCGTGGTGAAAAAATTGTTGTAGTAGTACAAACATTTTTGTGGAAATAAAATACTATATATATATATATATATATATATTTCAATTTACTCTATACCACGATTTCATGGTATGAATTAGTTACCTGATGACATTGGAGTTTAACTACTCCATATACATCTTTTAAATATTTTTTCACAGATGAATTGATCAGCGAAAGTGTCAATGATTCTAATTTGTTTTTGCGCAGAAGAATGCAAATAAACTAGCAAATGTTACTACACATGATGTAGTAACTTATCAAACTCTAATTTAGTAATACATTTAATTGAAAATAATCATAACTGAGTTGAAAAGAAACAACTTCAAAACCGGAACGAAAAATGAGCAATAATGAAGAAACAATTTCTAAATAATTCTCTTATAGAAACGAAAATTTTCGACGTTTATGTACTGAAAATTGACATAAAAATTTGAAATAAAATAAAAATGCAACAACGTTAAAGGTAAAATTATTTTTGAATCGATTTTTTAATACTGAATTGTTTCAGCCGTTACTATTTGGTAGTTGATCATAATTAAAACAAATTGTAAAAATTACTATGTTTTACTACCAATAAAAATATATTTTACACATTTTCTTGTGGCTCGAGTTTCGGGAAATGAACCATCATCAGACAACTATTCGATTTTTTAATGATTTTACTTGTTATTTACTATTTTGTATATTTTTCATTTCTCTTAAATTTTAAAAAGGAGTCCCTTATCTGAAACGAATATTTTTCCTATTCCAATTTCTTTAAAATTTCTCATTTGGTTTCTATTTGTCTTTTTATTCAATTTCTCATTATTCTTGTGTATTTGGTATTTTAAAATCTAATTAGAAGATTCAGAATACTAATTCTTTCATGCTTCTGTTTCCTCACAATCTAATGAAATGTCTGTGAAGACATCCATTCCTTTAATAAAATGGTTGAAATTAGCCTTTCACTTTATTTCGTCAAAAATAATTCTGTTGAAATATAATTCAAGACAAATTGAGATTGTCGGGTGCCATTCTGAATCATTTTTCAATATTATTATCTAAAGTCTGCAAATTTAATATCGGAATAATTTATTTCGAATAAGTAAGCAAAGTAACGATAACAAATAACAATAAAACATAAAAAAGCGTTAATAAATTTTAATGATAAATACATAATTTAATATACAAAGAAAAAAATCGAAAATAAAACGGTCAGTTATAAAAATTTATTTACAAATATACCTATGTACATAAAAAAGCTCTTTCGATTTAATTACACTTAGTTACATCGAAGTAGTTTATTTTAGTTAACGTTTTAAATCATATTCCCAACATTCAAAGAATATGTAGTCTAGTAAATGCTTTGACCTCTTTTTCAGTGAAGATTCTGGACTGGAATCTATGCGAATGATTGATTTGTTCAAGTTCAAGTTCAGTTGGTCGTGAAAATTTTTTATTAATTGTGATACATCTATTTTAGAATCTATGCATGTACTGTTCGGTGAGAACTTAAGGTAAATCTCGAACTCTTCGTAAGTTCCCACCTCATCTACTATTCCAGTATTTTCATCCTCGGGTTCTATATCCAGAAAAGAAGATTTAAAATCGGACCACTTAATTCCTCCAAGTGTTACGTCATGATCACCAATAAGAATACTACTTGTAAGAGCAGAATGTGCTGAGTCGATTTCCACAGAGAGAGGATTATCTGTTTTGAAATCTTCTTTATTTTGGAGCTATAAAAATAAAAATGAATTAATTACTCCCTTACCTAATCGTGAATAAAATGATTTAAAACACATTTGGTGAAGTTTAAAAATCAAACCAGAATGTTATTATTGTATATTATTGAGGGAACGGATAACATTATTTGAGGCAAAACATTTCGTGTTTCATTAAACAGTACACGAATTATTTACATTAATGAAATTATTATTTGCTATTAACAAAAATATTCGATAGTTAATCACACTCACCTCAGAAATGCTCTGCATATTTGGTTTAACGCTATCATCCATGTTGAGTCGATTTTAAAATTCAAACAGATTTCTTGAGTAAATTAAAACAAGTTCTAGAAATTACTATGATTTCTTGAGATTATTTCTACCAAACTCTTATAACTGGAGTAATAACATAAATTCAACTGTTTTGGTATTTCAAATTGAGCGCATAAACTTAAATGATTTTATTCCCCTTACTTATTCTTCTTCTTCTTAATTTTTTCTACAATATTAATATTACATTTGCATTTTCGATATAGCAATTATTCACAGATTATATTGGACAAGGAATATGTTTATATATATATGAAGATGCATTTCATTGTTCTACAGAATATTATATGTATATGAATAATAATAATATCCAGTAACTATGGTGTCATTTAATGTTCACTACTAGTCTCCAATGCGCCTGCGTAGATCTATTACCTTGAGTGACATGCTTCATTCGACTTGTTAATATTACAGAAATCGAGTTTATTCTCATTCTTTTCATAATAATGACGAATAGAAACTTTCATTCTTTGATATTTCACTATGCAGTTCATCAAAACATTCTTCTAACTTTTCAGAACGCGTAAAAATTTCAGTTGAAATAAGAATCTATTATAGTAAATAAATAATATCGAAACAATCCATTCGTAGGTTATTTTTGGCGTCTGAAACATTTCAGCTACGGTGTCGTTGATATTTCTATCACTGGTGGCATTTATTTTATTTTTTTTCTTCTGTAAATTAGAGTTACTCATTAATAAAATCAATTTCGCGAAGAGTTTATTCCTTCAGTTTTCATCTATATTTTTCTGCTGAAAGGAGATTATACAGGGTGTCCCAACGAAAATTTGACCCCCCGCAGAACTCAGAAACGAAGAACTTTCGAAGATTTCAAAGTTAACTTCTGTTTTGAGGGGGAAGAGTTTTGAAGAATCCAAAAATAATTTTCAAATTCTGTATTAGGGAGAGATCAATTACGAGATGGTTTTAAACTTTGAAATCTTCTATTTTGAAATTTCAATTCAATATTTCTCATGATTATAATACAGTTCAATTTATTCGTCCAATAATACACATACAATAAGATAAATACAATATCAAGAAGGAAGCAAGACCATGAAGTCTAAGCAAAATTGCTTGTTTACTTTCATGTCCGGCCAAAACTTAAGATAAATTATTGTTCTCTCATTTGAAATTGATCTGTGCTTCTTTATTAGAAAACAAATACCCCCAAAATCTCAGAGAAAAAAAATAACTTTTACAGTACAAAAACTTTTTCAAACCTATAAAAATTGTTCATTATATAGGACTTAATATTTATGAGCCTTACTTTTCAAATTGTATCCTACTATCATATTAACAGGCAGCAGGTTATACAACTTGGAACCGTAATATACAGTACACAGTAAACACAGTAAACAGTAAACATATGTTTTCGCAAAACTGATTTCGATTAAAGAGTAATTAATTACTCTTTAATCGTAATCAATTTTGCGAAAAGTTTACTCCTTCAGTTTTCATCTATTTTTTTCTGCTTAAATGAGAATATATATCTTTAATCATATGAAACAGCATATATGTAGCAAACTAGCTGACCCGGAGACTTCGTACTGCCTCAATCGATATATAAAAGACCTAAACTTTTGAATAATATAATCTTAAAACAAACAAAACGAATCCGTATTTAAAGAAAAAGCATTTTTTGAATGAAGCATGAAGTTTTATTATCATTTTCGACACATCATGTTGCTTACTTACAAAACAGATTTTTTCTGAAATACTGGCTTATAAGGTTTAAATATGTTATTGACAGACACACACTGCTATGATACAGTTTGTTAATCAATTTAAAGCTTTCTTATAAACTATATTTTTTGTTTTGTTTCGTGGTGTAAATAATCAAAGAAGACGGTTTTCCGACGCGCGAACACACGACGTATAATTGTCCATGCGCGAAAGAGGGAAACTCCAAGTTGATTCCACAAACTTCTAATGACTGTTCCTGCGATTTATTCATGGTCATCGCAAAGAACAGACGTACTGGAAATTGTAAGCATTTAAAATCGAATGGTAAATCCGTTGGAATCATCGGTATCCGCGGGATCAAGACATCCTCTCCTTTGTATTTTCCTTTTATGATCTATGCCTCAATGACGTTATTCATCAGTTTTTTCACAGCCAGTCTTGTTTCATTGCACAGTTGAGGCTGATTAATGTTACGCAGCATGATGACAACTGATCCTACTTTTAACTGTAAATTGTGAGGTGGTAATCCAGACAATTCCAGTGAATTTAAAAACTCCGTGAGATAGTTGACTACATCATCCTGGTTCATAACGGTGTCGACTGATTTGAAGGAAACCAACTGTCCTGGAAGAAAATTCTGAATTGAGATCTGCATTGAGATCCTCGACATCTTTATTTTTCGCCGCCAACATTGCTCGTTCACCCAGCCAATTATGGTTATTGAACTTTTGCGCTATATCTGGGAAAACACGCTGAATAACCTCCTCTTTTGAGTCTGTGATGTGACAGAAATGTGTGGGTAATGTGATGAATCCGGTCGAGGTGTCCACTGCAATTTTATTATTTCCAATGTCTAATAATTGCTTCGCAAACACATTTGCAGAACGTTGAAAGATCTTCGTGACAACCAAAATATTTTTGGTAGGGCCATGATTCTGTTGTCAGGTGATTTTCGTCAGACTCTTCCAGTTATTCCCCGATCAACTGCTGCTGATGAGCTAAATGCATGTCTAAAATCATCGAATTTGTGGCAGTATGTAAAGACATTCCAATTAACAACTAACATGCGAGTATTTCTGCAATACATAATCCAGTAGATTCACCAGTGTAATTTAACGCCTTACAATATTTACAAATTATTTTCATTTCCCCAATTGTTACTGATTTGTCGGTACAATAACCAATTGCCGGATCATAGTGGAATGCAGCTCGTTCAAGAATCAAGAATCGCAGGAGCACTGCGTCTGCGGATTCGTTCAATTTCATTATGTCGTGCTTGCTGTTGTGTTTGATGTGCACGAACTCGTTGCATTCTAAGCCTATCTACTTCTTTGTCACTCACTAAATAACTTAATTCTGACATAGCGACTATTTTCTTGATCTGTCTCTCTCTGGTCATCAGTGCGGTTAGCACGCGAGGTAGCTCTTCAAACATTTGATTGACTGCGATGACCTTAGTCAGGTCGTCTTCTTCTCGGCATCGTAAATTTTAATTAATCAAAGTGAGAAAATTTCTCACCCACTTAGCAGTAAAGTGTCACTATCACAAAATACAAAAAAAGAGCACAATACTTGGAATGTTACTATCACAAAGGATCACCAAAGTAAAGAAAGTTCTCGCGCACTCATAGATATCGTAACACAATATCGTAATACTTTTTTCCGTATTCTGAAGTGTGACAGGATGGATTGATATATTAGTTGGTTGTCAAATCTAATGTCAAATATTTTGGTTGCGTTCAGAAATTTAATTTGTGACAAAACTTAATATTTATTAATCTAAAACAAAATAATCTGATAGATTAACAACTGAAGTTAGATGAAATGATAACAATAATTGTTTCATTCACACTTTTATTGAGTAGCTGATGACGCGTTTCGTTACATTGTAACTTCTTCAGATCATACAGACTACTGATTTCTAAACAAACTGTCTTGCCTTCAAATACATTTATCAACTTATTATCAAGTATTTGAACAAAACGGGGAGAATTTTTGAAATTACAAAACTATTACTTTATCATTTAAATGTAATTGATAACTTTAATTGATATTATAAGATGTTTCTTATCTCATCAATTACCAACTAAACTAATTAAGATACCATTATACCCCACATAAGATATGGGCAAAATCCCGAATGAAGAAATTCCCAGATACTAATGCCCAATAAAATAATTAACATAAAATTACCAAGAAATCTGTTTAAGTAACCCATTTCTTGGTGATTTTATGTTAATTATTTTATTGGGCATTAGTATCTGTTTAAGTAACCGATTTCTTGGTAATTTTATGTTATTTATTTTATTGGGCATTAGTATAATACTGGGAATTTCTACATTCGGGATTTTGTTCATATCTTAAGTGGGGTATAATGGTATCTTAATTACTTCAGTTACGTTAAAAAACGTTTGTATTAGTGGAACAACTAAATGTTTTTTTCAATCTGTCTAGTGAGGTAAGAATGTACCCTGGTCTTGTTACATCTCGGCTGATTCGAATTTTCTTTAAATTTTTAAATTCTTAATTAAATATAATCTTTTGGAATTAAATATGTAGAAGGCTAATTTTTTTAAAAATTTTAAAATATTTAAATAATCAGCTGATTCATTGTTCTCTCATATACACCTAATGGAATGTTGTTAATTTTCAATAAATAATTTGTTATAATCATTTATTTTTCTTACTTTCAATTAAATTTTCAATTTGTATTTTTGAATTATTTCAATTTTTCAAAGTGAGTGTTACATATACCTCTCCATATGGCTAGTCTAGATCTTAGGATCGACATAAACAATTGCCAATCCCTACAAGCCAACTTATAGACTCAGTGTTTGATTTATCTTAATTATTTTTAATGAATTTGGATATGTTATTAATAGTTCTGAAAGCTGCTGTGTAACTCAAATTTTTCTGGGAATAATTTGCAATATCTTCGAATATTCTATTCATATATGAAATTTTTATAATTTTTTTCGGATTGGGGTCTTTTATGGTAGTACAAACGTGGGTTAATGCTATCTTTTTCTGTTTATTCTTCATCATTTCATCTGTAAGTGTTGGGTTGAAACCATTGTTAAATGCTATTTGTTTGATTATATTGAGTTCTCTGGAAAATTTCTGGGGGTTCATCGGTACTTTTAGTAATGTATGTACAAAGTTATTATAGGCTGACATTTTTTGATTGAAAGGAAGATTAGATGTTTTATGTGTGGTTATATCCGTGTGTGTAGGTTTGTGAAATATGCTAAATTCATGTGAATTATTTAATCTTGTGATATTTGAGTCTATTAATGAATCAATCAAATAATTGATCTATATTTCATTCAATCAGTCTTTACTTGATGAAAATCCATATTAAAAGGTTATTCTGATTTTCTCATATTTTTATTGTTAAAATAAAACGCGTTAGTTATAAAAATTAATTTATATATAATAATAATTTTACAATATATACATATGAACATAAAAAACTGCTATGTCCATTGAATAATGACAAAGCTTTCATAAATTTCCTACTTATACCAGGAAATATTCCAAGCATAAATATATAATATATGCAAAAATTATAACGAATAATAATCTCTTTTTCCCAGTGTGGTCCGGTGCAGATTCTTTGTTCAAATCTTTGTGTTCAATTGTTTTATCTGGATTTATTTTTTTCTGATAATTCTTCATTAATTGAGATAAATCTGTTTCGGAATCAATAACGGTGCTGTTTGGTGAGATGCGGTGCAGATATGACGCGAACTCTTCGTAAGTTCTCACCTTCTGTATTCTCTTAGTTCCATAATATTTGTTTTTCGGCGGAGAATGTTCTAAATCAGACCTTTTTCTTCCAATTATTTCATAATGATCATCTTCAACCATAGTACTGTTAAGTGCAGAGGGACGGGTATCTCCTTCATTCTTTTGGAGCTATGAAAAAAAAAATTCATTAATTATTGCCTCACTGATTCCTGAATATGATTTATCGTTCTCTCTATTGAGAGAAATTATTATTTGTTTACTCCAAAATTATTGAGAGAATTATTATCGACTAAACATATCGTATTTCTTTTTTGATTTCAATGAACAATTCACGAAATTATAAGAAAACCAAATATTAACTTTCGCTATTTTAAAACAGCCTTTGGTAATATTTGGTTTTCTTATATTGAAGATGAATTTTCGTCAAGTAAAGACCTCGATAATCAAACAAATAAACGAAATTATTCACATTAATGAAATTATCATTTACTATTTACAAACCTCTTCCAGGATAATTCACACTCACCTCAGAAATTTTTTGCCTAGTTTTTTTAAAATTATCAGCCATGATTTTACACATAATAGTCACTTCATGAAATTATTTCTACTAAACTTTTATAAATTCATCTGTTTGGGTATTTTAAATTGAGGGCATAGAGTTCATTTATTTTTCATTATCATTTTATTTATTCCCTTTTCTTATTCTTCCTCTTGTGTTTTTGCAACAGTACTAAAATTGTAAGTTATCTCCAATGTTGCAAATATTACACAAGCATTTTCGATATAGTAATTTACAGATTATATTGGACGACGAGTGTGTTTATATCTATGAAGATGCATTTCATTGTTTCACGAAATATTATATGTAGTTGAATAATAAGAATATCCAGTAACTATAGTGCCACTTAATGATCACAACTAGTATACACTGCGCCTGCGCAGATCTTTTACATTGAATGACATGCTGACATGCTTCAGCCGGAGGTTAATATTGCAGTTTATTTTTATTCATTTCGAAATGCTCAGAAATATAAAACTTTCATACTCTGTTATTTCACCGCGTGGTTCATGAAAACATTCTTCTAACTAAAGTAGCAAATGCATAATATCGAAATACTTCAATTTTAGGTTATTTTTGAGGTCCTTAACATTTGAACTTCGGCGTCGTTGATATTTTTTATCACTGTTGGTATTTATTTTAATTCCTTTTCTGCTGTAATTTAGAATTACTCTTTAATCGAAATTAATTTTGCGAAAAGTTTACTCCTTCAGTTTTCATCTATTTTTTCTGCTCAAATGAAAACATATATCTTTATATAATATATATATATATATTTATATATTTTATTATTTATTATTTATATTATATATATTTTATATAATTTATATTATATATTATTTATATTATATATATATATATATATATTTTATATATTTCATTCCAAGTATTACTACTAGTATCAGTAACAAAGTTGATTAAATCAATTTCAGCATATATATATATATATATATATATATATGCTGAAGTTGATTTAATCAACTTTGTTACTGATACTAGTGGTAATACTTGGAATGAAATATTATATACTACTCTGTCAAGAAAGTACCGGGAATTTTCAATTAAACAACATTTTTACATTTAATCGTCAAAATTTATTGGGTCGCCTTCAAAATAGGCTCCATTTGCTCCAATACATCTATGCCAACGGCACTTCCAACTATCGAAACATTTTTTATAGGCTCTTTCCGGGATGGACTTTAGCTCTCGCGCCGAATTTTGTTTTATGGCTTCAATCGACTCAAAACGGGTGCCACGAAGGGGCAATTTTAGTTTTGGGAAGAGGAAAAAGTCGCAGGGAGCCAAATCCGGCGAATACAGTGGTTGCTGAAGCACGTTTGTTGAGTTTTTGGAGGGAAAGTCAGTCACAATCGTAGCTCGGTGAGAAGGCGCGTTATCGTCATGCAAAATTCATGAGTTGTTCGCCCACAATATTGGCCGCTTCTTACGGATACGCTCACGCAAACGTTTCATAACGCCTAGGTAATACTCCTTGTTTACCGTCTGACCCTCTGGAACGAATTCCTAGTGCACCAGGCTACGGATATCGAAGAAAACAATGAGCATCACCTTCATTTTCGAGCGGCTTTGGCGTGGTTTTTTCGGTTTCCGCTCATTTTTTGCACCCATTCCGATGATTGCTGGCTTGTTTGCATATCGTACTCGTAGACCCAGGTCTCATCACCAGTTATAATGCGTCCCATGAATGTAGAATCGGAATTATAGCGATCCAGCATGTCTGAAGCAACCTGTTCGCGATGACGTTTTTGAAGAAAATTCAGGTCTTTCGGTACGAGTCGTGCGGCCACCTTTCTCATGCCCAAAATATCAATCAAAATCGTACGTGCGGACTCGTGGGATATCTTAAGATCATGTGCTATCTCTCTCAAGCTGGTACGACGGTTTTCCAGCACATTTTCCTTAATTTTATCGACGTTATCTTCGATCGAAGCCGTCGATGGGCGACCACTTCACGACCGTCCTTGAAGGCTCTGTACCACTGATATGCACGAGTTTTCGATAGAGCATTATCACCAAAGGCCTTTTGCAACATTTTCAATGCATCGGCACACGAAAATTCATTTGCAACACAAAACTTTAAACAAATTCTTTGCTCAACGTAATCACCCATAGTAAAAATCGGCACGCACTCTGACATCGACTGACTTAATCAGCTGTTGCAAACACACTAGTTGACAGATCCCGCTCAAGCTTGGCATAGTAATTAAGGACAGTGGTACCAACCTAGGAAAAAAAAAATTTTACCTGCCTCATTGCCCCGCCAGATTTAAATCGATAATTCCCGGTACTTTCTTGACAGAATGTATTATCAATTTCCAGACAAGTACGGATTAAACCTATCAAAACCCTAAAGAACAATAATAACTTCAATTGATATCAAGAATAATCCATATTCATTGGTTTTTTAATTTTGGTATTTCTCATTTAATCTATAGATATCTATACATAAAGGGTCTTTCAATGGGAACGCTACCTGTTTAATAATATTTAATTCTTTCAAAAAGTTATCTGAATTGAAACGACATTCCATAGTCTATGAATAAAACTATTATATGCTGACATCTTTTGGGTGGTGGGGTGATTTGAAGTTTTATGTATTGTAATATCTGTATGTGTGGGTTTGTGAAAAATACTATAATCATGTAAATTATCTAGTCTTGTTATTGTGAGGTCAAGAAAATTACAACTGTGGTTCTTTTCTTCTTAGATTGTGAATTTGAATTTTGGGTGGAAAAAGAAACACAGTTTGAATTTTCTTGATCTTACAAAAACAAGACTAGATACTTTACATGATTTTAGTATTTTTTACGATCCCACACATACAGACAATACAAAACATAAAACTACAAATTACCCCACCAAACAAAAGATGTCAGCATATAATAGTTCTATTCATAGACTGTTGAATGTCCCTTTTAATTTAGATAACTTTCTGAAAGAATTAAATATTATTAAACAGATAGCGTCGAACAAAGGTTACAACCCCTTTCTTGTAGACAAAATGGTATCCAATAAACAAGAGAACATGGCATTAATCTCGTGTACCCAGTCCTAAAAGAGGACAATACACAGAAATACTTATGTTAATGGATTATCTGAAAATATTGATAAATATTCCAAAAATAGTTCAAATTACAATGCAAATTTTGAAACCATTAATAACCCTAGTGCTTACATAAAAAACAAAAAGGATCGAACAAATAAAGAAAATAAATCTGGAATCTACAAGTTGACTTGCAACGATTGTCCTTTAGTATATATTGGCCAAACAGGTAGATCATTCAAGAAAAGAATCCAAGAACACCAAAAGACTAACATATCGGATTCCGTACGTTCGACATATGCTAACCATCTTAAGTAATTCAGGCATAATTTCAACAGTAACTATGAAATTATCGAAAGCAAAAGTTCTAGATTAACACTATTAGAATTTCTTTGAATCAACGACGATTATAACGACAGAAAATTGGAGTTAAAGCACATAAAGTTAGAGTAACAGATCGCGATTTTTCACAATGAATTTGGATTATTTGTGAACGTTGCTAGAGTGTGTACCTTTCCATGATTAAATGGTAGACATTGACAGATACAAATGTCAATGTTTAAAATAAGCAATCGCTGTCATGCGTGAGTAATGACTATTTAAAAATGGGGAGTTCCGATTGAAAGACCCTTTATAAAGAGTGATTCCTTTAGAGGTACTTTTCGTGGGGGGGATCTAATTGCAGATTGCGCATGCCTCGTGTTAACTGAAGTGCAATTTCTGTTCAGTAGTGTTTGACAATTCATAATGGAAAGATTTAGCCCTACACAGCGTCTACAAATTGTTCAACTTTATTACGAAAATGGGCGTTCTACGAGGAATGTGTATCGAGCAAGCTTGTCAAGAGCCCAACGATTAAAACGGAAACGATTCGGAAGGTAGGTCTGCTTCAGTTCTTGCACTAGTTGAATTTTGTAAGCTTTTAAATAAGGATCCCTACGTAAAATACGCCAAGTTGTTGAATATGACAGGCCAAGCTGTTGAGAACGGCGACGAATCGACACTTCACGGTCTTCGCGTACACTCCCCGCTACCATCCCTATATTTTCTTCACTACGTGCTAGGTGTGGTCTATTTGGTCGAGTATTATCCAATAATGAAAATTGGGTCTCCAACTCACGAATGGTGGAGCTAATTGTGCGTTCGGTACGCCGATTATGTGGACCATAAGTTGCTCTAAGTGCCCGATACACATTCTCCGTAGAATTCCCATTTTTGTAATGAAGTTGAACAATTTGTAGACACTATGCCGGGCTAAGTCTTTCATTTATGAATTTTCAAACACTACTGAATAGAAATGGTACTTCAGTTAACACGAGGCATGCGCAATCTGCAATTAAATTCCCACCACAAAAAGTACCTCTTAATGAATATTCAAGATATTTTTTGAAGGCGAGTGCAAATTCAAACTAGTCAATGAACAGGAAAAGATTTTCAAGGTGCGATTTTTCTTCAGTTATTTAAATGAGGTGAACATTACTCCTCAACATGAAGTTAAATGCATTTCCATTGAAGAAATAATAAACTTTTTTTCCCAGTTTTCATCGGGTATTTCTCATTTCAGCATCAGCAGGATCCTTCGGGACATTACCATATAAATTACTTAATTTACAATGTTTAGAATACCTCAAGGCGTTAATGCAGTCCACCTCTTTTGTGTTCCTAACCGATTGTAAGTGCTAAACTCAGAAACTGATTATCAAGCTTCATATCATCGGTTTAAGCGAACAGATTCAGAATTGACACGAGAACTTTCGATGAACAGATTTGAAGCGTAAAGCGATGGAAGTTTAATAAAAGGCCCTCATTTCACCTACATACATTTTGATGTTTTAGAAATTGTTTTATTTTTGTAACGTTTAAACTGATTTGTCGAGTTGATGATATCAAATTACAGGTTAGATGTGGATTTGATTAATTATCATTGTAAGTTCGTGTTATGAGACAAACTGAAGTGATGTTGGTGCTCTAATGTGATTTTTTTTATTGGCTGATCAATGATCATATTTCGCTTTGTTCGTTCAACGACTCGTTTACAGCGGTAATTTATTGTTGCTGACGAGTGTGAAATAATAGTTTTGAGGTGTTCAACTCAAAAAAATATTCTGTTATTATATCGTGGATAAACTTTTATTGGAGATTTATCCACAAATCCACATATAATAATAACCACAAAATCAATAACGAAGTGGAAGAAATTGAAGAAAACTCCAACCCTCTTAACGAAAACAACTGCATTTCCTTGCATTTTTAATATGGTAGCAAGATAGAAACGAAGTGAATTTGTATGTGAAGACATGGGCGTACCCAGCGAGAGACAGGGTGGCAGCTGCCCCCCCCCCCTGGAAGCAAAAAAATTAATCGTTATTGAATTTTGTTGCTGAAATACATTACAATTCTTGAATTAAGTATTTTAATAATAAGAAAAATATTGGATAGAGTAGTCCGTTACTTTGTGATAGATCATTTTAGTTAGAAAAACGAAATTACTTTGTTCACTATCACTAGCATTTTTCATTAGAGTTACTTGTGCTTCATAGTATTACTACATTTTTAAACTGAAAGATTTAGTTGCGTATTTTTTTCTTTATAGGTTATAATCTTCACGTTCAATAGATTTATTGCCGGGTTATTTTGGTGTTTAGGAGTTTCTAAAACTTCTAAAATATTCATTTCATTGCCCTTTGTGGCAAGAAAAAGAATTTCCATATCTTATAGTTCAGGAAATGAAGGTATGGTTCATCTCAAATGAGAAATGGCTAGCTAAATTGGACTTGTCTCTCCTGTATTTAGAGGCGGCTAGATGTTCTTTGTATCTGGTTCCCATACTTCCATAAAAAAAGATTACTTACAATATTGAAAATTATGAAATTAGAGTAATTTATCGTAATTTTATTGTCGATCGAAGTTATCGTACAATCGAACTCAATTATTTTCTATAGTAAAACAGAAAAATAGTACTACTAATCTATCGAATTATCGATATTTTTTCAGAAAATAATTAATAAATATCGTCGATATTTTCAATTCCGATACTATCGATATTCGATATTTTCAATACCAATACCATCGATAGACGATATTCGATGTTTATTTTCAGAGTATCAAATTCGAGATTTTTTTATATTTCGCTTCATGATTTCGACCACTCGAAACATATTATCCTCTAGTTCAGTAGTTTCATTGGTTGAAAATCCTGATTTACCGTGACCAGATTCAGTTGAAACAACATCTTCAGTAGTTGGCTCTATTTTTATGAAAAAAAAAACAATAAAATTGGGATATCATTCAACGGCCAATTCAACAACTCGACGCTTTCAAATATTTTTCTGTACCTTAAACATTCTAATTAAAATTATTTATCACAAAGTAACGGACTATTCTATTCAATATTGAAACATTTATTGCTGGAATTCCCAAGATCCCTTCTACCTGCCTCACCTATACGACATTGGTCGTTATGTGAGTCATGCCCTTAAATTGCCATCAGAAAAAAAACGAAGGATTTGCTTACAAATCCCTGGGTCCCACCATCAAATTACAATGTTGGTTTTGATGCCAGCGTCATCCATTTGATCAATTATAGTTCTTGGTTGGTCTACTCAAGTCGTTTGAAAGGTGCTTTATGTATGCACTGTGTTATTTTTCCTCCTAGTATTGTTACAGGTAAAGGAGTTTTGGGGTCATTCATGGTAAGGTCATACACGAAGTTTAAAGCTGTTTATGAAGATTGTAGAAAACACTTCGGCAGTCACTAAACTTCAACAGCTGCTTCAAAAGCATTCCTTGAGAAAGTTCCAGTTGATGTACAGTTGCAAAGTGGTCACCAAAAGATGATTGAAGAAAATAAACAAATATTGTCATCAATTATTTCTTGTATCATATTTTGTGGAACTCATGATTTGCCACTAGAGGACAGGAAAGAAATGAGGGAGTTTTCTTTGCCCTTTTAAATTTGAGAATTGACTGTGATGATCTGAAGCTAAAGCATCACTTGGATAGATGTCAACAAAAAGCAGTCTACACTTCACCAAAAATTCAGAATGTTATAATATTATAGGATTATGTGGTGAAGTTTTCAAAAAAAGAATTACTGACGACTAAACAAGCAGAAGCTTAGGCTGTAATGGCCGATGAAACAACAGATATCGCTGGAAAAGAACAGCTATCTATCGAATTGCGGTTTTATGATGAGAATCAACTAAAAATCAGAGAGGAATTTGTAGGCTTTGTTGAGCTGAAATCTCAAGGTGCCTCAATTCAGAGTTTTTTAGTTGATCAAAATCTTTCAGCAGGGAATTATGTTGGATTTGACGGATGTTCTACGATAGCTGGAAAAGAGGGTGGTGTACAGGCCATTTTGAGGAAAAAGTACAATACATCTTCATTTTTTCATTGTTCAAGCCACAAACTGAATCTTGTGGTCAATGATGCTAGCAAACTACCGGAAATAAGAAACTTGATTGCAACTGTTAAGGATACAATATCCTTCTTTCGTGAGTCGCCAACCCGCAGGACTTCGGCTCCTAATTTATCAAGGCTCTGTGAGACCAGATGGTCTGAGAAATGAAAGAGTACCAGAAAGTTTTCCAACAGCTTTCATGAAATAGTCAATACGCTAGAACATCTCTCGATCGGAGGAAACATGCTACAAGAAAATTTGCCTATCAATTGCACTGTACAGTAACTAAACCAATTTTCATTATAGGTTTAGTCATGATTCCAAAGTACTCTGCGATCTTGGAACCCGTTATGGACGTTCTACAAGGTAAAATTATGGATTTGATTATGGCGAGGAACACATTAGTGAAATCCGTTATGTCATCAAGAAGGATTGACAAGAAATTGAAAATGTTTCTGAGGAAGGGATTAAAAAAAACACATGAATTCGCGGAGAAAATCGGCGTTGAGTTAATAGTTCCACGAATTGTTAAAAAGCAAATACACAGACTACCATCTGAGACTGCGATTGAATACTGGAGACGATTGTTGATTATCTCTCATATTGAACCTTCAACCCTATCATTGCATGTTAGATTCCCATCTTCAGCCTTCATACATGCTAAAAAGTACTGCAAAACATTTGGAAAAAAACGCCAAATCTTTCATGGAATTTTTGAGTCGTCTGATATCTCTGCAGAATTAGATTTGTGGTATAATCTGTGGAAAAAGAAATATTTAGCAGGGGACAAATTAAAGGATATTGAAGTGGCTGCACTTTTGGGGGAGGCTCATATTTTTCCCCTGCAACAAGGCATGCACTCCTCATTTTAAGTGCTTTCCCATCCACTACGGCTACTGTTAAACGATTTTTAAGTACCGTTCGAAGGGTAAAAACCTGGCTGGGAAGTACAATGGGAGAGGACAGATTGACTGGGTTGAGTTTGATGAGCGTCGATCGTGAATTTTTTAAGGAAAATCAGGAATGGATTGAAACGAAGAAAAATGATAATAGTATAAGGCATGTAACTCGAATACATTTTTTTCAAGCAAATAATTGTAATAACTTGTCAATGTATACAATGAGGTTATTATTTAGTATTATTATTTACAGCGGGCGTCTGTCCACCCTGCCACTGCGTCCGCATGGACTATTGTGGTTCACCCCTAATTTATATTTTGTTCTGGGCGTAAGAACAAAGGCTTTCGGCGTGGATGAACTAAATTCGACCTTAATTCAGTTATGTTGCCCTCCTATCGTTCCCTTTATCGCGCATATAATTAAAGAATGCCTACTCACGTCTTACTTTCCAGATCTCTGGAAGCAAGCCGTTGTAAATCCTTTTCTTATAGTTGCCAATCCAACAGATTTGAATCAGCTACGATCAGTTAACTTACTCCCTACTTTTTAAAAGATCTTAGAGCGAATGATGGCAACACAAATAAAAAGGGTATCTCAAATTGAATAATATTTTACCACAGAATAAGTCATGGTTTACAAAAGGGTGTAGTTGTGAAACTGCTCAAGCAGATGTTGTAGATGACATTATTGCTGCTCGAGATCGTAATAAAATATCAATAATGGTACTTTCGATTTTAGCAAGGCTTTTGACCAAATAAACCACCAATTTATGTTGTCCATTTTACATTAATTTCAGTGGATTCAGTGTTGAGGGACGTGGAATGATGGAGTCTTATTTAGGCAATCGTGTGAAGCGGGTAGTTTATGGGGAATTATTTTCTGATTGGATGAATTTGCTTGCCGAGTTGTCCAGGGAAGTACATTGGGACCGATAATGTACACAATATATACTTCCAGATCTCCTTGTTCTCTGAGTCGATGTGAGCATAACTATTTTTTTTCAAAGTCTCTGGAATCAGTTGAAATTTTGTCAGATTCTGTTTATAAAAGGAGAGTCAAATAAACCGATTTTTATTGAAACAGCTCACAGATATAAAAACTGATATGAAAAGAAACATGTTTTTGTTTTTTGAATTTTTTTCAACGTGTTATGCCTTTTGTAGATATTCTGGAAAACCAACAACAACAGAGGAAAATTGAGCACACTTTAGCAAGGCATGCTATCAATCTTCTTGAAGAAATTATAGCAAGTACTAGACCTTCTTGAAGAAGATCCTGAACCCCCATTACCAAAAAAGGAAGAGTTTTGATTTCCAAAAGGGGGCAATCATATTAGTGCAATAGAAGCGTGTGATGCAATTATCAATATTGTGTGCGATAGGTTTACTGCTAATCTTGAAATAAGCTTTATATCATTTTCGAGAATTATTCCGAAATATCAGAATGAATTCTCTTCTGACATTTTAGATATGTTTTGGATGTCCTATTAATTAAATGAAGAAAGTTTACGTATTGAATTATCCGTGATCTATTCAAGAAATGGCTGCAGAAACCTAAAAGGAACTGTCTCATTTTGTGGAACATTTTGTGAAAGAAAAAAATTATGATAAATTGTTGCTACTATACCAATGACAATATCTGAAGTTGAGACAAGGTTTTCGACCCTAAAACGAATAAACACTGTTTTAACAATTTCTTTGCGTGAAGATAAGTTAAACGCTCTCTGTATGCTATCTATTGAATAAAGATGATAAGATAATAAAATTACAATGACCGACAAAACATTTCTTTTGGTTTTAACATAAATCTGAATAGCAAATTATGGTAGAATGGACGCATTCAAATACGAAAATGAGAGAAGAAAAGTTGTAACACGTAAGATTTTCTAGTTACATTTATAGAACCACATTTAAAGTTACAATATCTGATGTGTATTGAAAAAAGTATTTCAAAAATTTTTAACCGTATATATCGATTCAATTTTTGTTTCACACTTACTAAACGACCTTATACTTAAGAAAAACACAAAAATTAAAAATATTGACTTAAAATAATAATTAAATTCTATTTTTTCCATTTATGAGGGGTCATATCTTCTCTCTTCAAGAACCAGTAGTAATCACTCTTGATGGATCCCACTGTCCTAATATCTTGGTGGAATCTTTCACCCTGCTTGTCTGACCCTCTGGAACGAATTCCTAGCGCACCACGCCACGGATATCGAAGAAAACAATGAGCATCACCTTCATTTTCGAGAGGCTTTGGCGTGGTTTTTTTCGGTTTCGGCTCATTTTTTGCCACCCATTCCGATGATTGCTGGCTTGTTTGCATATCGTACTCGTAGACCCAGGTCTCATCACCAGTTATAATGCGTTCCATGAATGTAGAATCGGAATTACAGCGATCCAGCATGTCTGAAGCAACCTGTTCGCGATGACGTTTTTGAAGAAAATTCAGGTCTTTCGGTACGAGTCGTGCGGCCACCTTTCTCATGCCCAAAATATCAATCAAAATCGTACGTGCGGACTCGTGGGATATCTTAAGATCATGTGCTATCTCTCTCAAGCTGGTACGACGGTTTTCCAGCACCCTTTCCTTAATTTTATCGACGTTATCTTCGATCGAAGCCGTCGGAACGAGGCAAGTCTTCGACCACTTCACGACCGTCCTTGAAGGCTCTGTACCACTGATATGCACGAGTTTTCGATAGAGCATTATCACCAAAGGCCTTTTGCAACATTTTCAATGCATCGGCACACGAAAATTCATCTGCAACACAAAACTTTAAACAAATTCTTTGCTCAACGTAATCACCCATAGTAAAAATCGGCACGCACTCTGACATCGACTGATTTAATCAGCTGTTGCAAACACACTAGTTGACTGGTCCCGCTCAAGCTTGGCATAGTAATTAAGGACAGTGGTACCATCCGAGGAAAAAAAATTTTTACCTGCCTCATTGCCCCGCCAGATTTAAATCGATAATTCCCGGTACTTTCTTGACAGAATGTATAACAAAACTTGTAAGGAGAGATTTTGTAATTGCAGAGCATCCGTCTCGACATTTTTGTCCTTGAAAAACTGTATTATCTACACACAGGGAACCACTCACTTCGAAACTCAACAGACGACTGATTTTTAATGTTTATTTTATCTCTTATATTGTGAACAACATAGTTTAGGTAATTTTTCTATTATAAAATGCATCTATTTAAACCGTCTCGCCATAAAATGGACTACTAGCTAATTTAAAATAGTCTTATAGAGCTATTGAAAATTGGTACGTGTAAGGGCTTAAGGAATATTTTTCCTATTATGATTAGGGTATTTCCATAAAAAAAAATAAAGATCTGATTTGTGTTACAAAAAACTTGTCGACCAGTCTTATCAATGAAAAAGTTATTGATAAGTTTGCATTCAAGAAATCCCGAAGAATTGAAGTAATTTATAAAAATTTCGTATTTGTCTCAAATACGAAATAAATAAATTTTTTAGGTTAGAGTTAATGCGTCTCATTTAATATGTAACAGATTATACCATCATGATTCGGTACCATAGACGTATCAAAAGAGACCCAATTATTCATGTTCTTTATTTTCAGTCCACTGGTCCAATTTAAATATCACTGAGTCCTGTGTTGCCAAACTACTCATAACAAAATATGTGTCCTTATAAAACTATGGTTAGCCTTCAGGTCTCACAATATTATTAATCCTATAAACCTTTGCTTTATCACCAAGTTTCTCACAGTTATAGCTGAACATAATGGGTCTTTATTGAATTGAATCAGTCCTTACTTGGTGGAAATCCATATCAAATAATATTTGAATAAGGTTATTCTGATTTTCACAAATTTTTATTGTTATGTTTACAAAATCGTTTCGCTATCACAGTAGCATCATCAGGCAAGATTACACTTTGAATAACATAACAAAAAAAATTTGTGAAAATCAGAATAACCTTATTTAAATATTATTTAATGGACATTTTGTCCTATGATAATACCGTGTACAATAAATATCTTTTAGAAGGTGACAATCTTGCAAACTAAGGGTCTCAGTCACATAAGTTTGTATCCAGCCATAGACCGCGTTGTCAAGGACGGGTCAGATCTTCTTTCTTCAAATACCAGTTCATAAATTCCCGAGTTTTAATATTTATTTGGAGTTTTGAGCTATTTAGGGTGAATTTGATTACAATTTATGGACAACATGGTACGTCAATGTAAAATATGTAAAAATAATCAGAATTCCCATCCTGATTTATCCTATTAAAGTTAAGAAAAACTTATTATACGCCTGTGGTGTTTTAAATTTGAAAAATATTGAATTTATTACAACGTTGCCAGCGCAGAACTATCACATTTGTTCATCTTTGTCGCACTCGTTAGTTCTACTTTATTCATCTTTATCCAAACTAAGAATGTTGGCGTCACAACAAATAAGATTTCAATAGAGGGATGTTTTATCTCCTTAGTTTCCAAAGTCTATGGTGCGAACCCTTGGATGCAAAACACCCACTTCTTTTACCCACGAGCCTCCACTGTTTACGGTACCGTGTATATTTCATATGAATTTTCAGAATCTCTTCAAAGTTATTCTTACCCACTATTAGAATGGACATCATAGGCACCGCATCTTCTTCCTCGATAATCGTGTAGTCTGTTTCATTTGGTATCTGAAAAATGAGAGATAAGCGTTTTCATTACTAACATTCTACGTCAAATTTTTTTATAATGAATTATATGTTCTGTGATATTATTTGCTGAAGCAATAGTGTGACAAAAAATTTTTTTAACAACCTTTGATATTTATATATTATATATTAAGAATGGAAAATCAGGAAAGTGGAAATATAAGAGACTAAAATAAGAAAATTGAACACAATGTTATTCCTATTATCTTCTAGCACCTCAAAATTTAAATCACCTGCGACAAATATAACCATATTTTCACTCTAAATTGTTTCTAAGAGAATTTCCATCTTAAAATAATAATAAGAGGTTTTTACTTGATAGAAGGAATATTACAAAATTCGAATATCAAGACAGATTTGAACTGTTAGTTTCCTACAATTTTAATTTCTCCTTGTCTGGAGAACTATGCATCAACAAAATCTCTATCCATTCGATATTCAACGAGTGCAAGCTCTTTATCCTCCTTAACATCAAGCTAGAAGGACATTCTGTCTATGGGTTTTAACAAAGAATTGCTGAACATTCGCATTTTACTTCTAATATCCTTTTTACTGATGAAGCCGGCTCTTTACCAAAGATGGAATTTTTTTTAACTTTCATAATATTCATATTTGGGTGGATGAAAATCCACATGAATCCGGGCATCAACAGAGTTTCAGTATAAATATCTGGCTAGGTATTTTAAGAGATCGTTTGTTAGGACCTGTAATTTTACCACGGAATTTAACAGAAGCCGCATACCTTAACATTCTTAAAAATACCTTGCCCGATTTTATAGACTTGGCACCTTCAAATCAGTGGATGAATATTTGGTTTTTGCAAGATGGAGCGCCCCCACATTATACAGTTGCTGTTAGGGAACACTTAAATTAAACATTTCCCAGAAGGTGGATAGGACGAGGAAGCCCAGTGCCATGGCCCGTTAGATCTCCCAATTTGAATCCTTGAGACTTTTGTATTTGGGGTTATTTGAAAAGTCTAGTGTATGCTACGTCAGTGAATCACATCGAAGAGTTGCAACATCGGATTGTACTATCCTGTCAAACGATCCGAACACAACCAGGTCTTTTCGAAATAGTACGTAATTCCTTCATGCAACGATGCACTTCCTGTATTTAAATGGACGGAGATCATATGGAACATCTTCTGTAAAACACTAGAAGCCAAAAATAAATCGAATATCTTCCGTAATTCATCGTATTTGGTTGCGCTAATAGTTAATATTTGGAAAAACCAAAAATTGCTTATATTTCTAAAACAGCTCATTTGCCCATGTTTATATGAAACTCTTTACTTATTTTGAGGTCTAGAATTAGCTCCCAAAATATTGACACGTTGTTTTTAACACCCGGTATACTGCTGGTGAACTACTAACTTGAATTCTTTTCGGGCTGATCTGTCAATGGCTTGGAACTCCTCAAATATTACCTTGTGGACCAATTCATTATTAATTAATTTCAAGTGGAGCTGCAGATAGTTTTGTCTTTGGTATCATTTATGAATTTCCTCATTTAGCCAGTTGCGGTAGGCAATGTGTACTGACCTCGTCGCTTAATTGGAATAATGGTACAGTCGACTCTCGTTAATTCAAACCTGCGATAATTCGAACCTCTCTATAATTCAAAGTTATCACGAGTTCCCTACTAAATCTCTTTATGTTTCGAACTAAATCAATACATTTTCATACACTTGGTAATTCGAACGAAAAAATCATTGCTATTTAACAAAACGACGCGTTCATTCGAACTCATCAGCGTCCAACACTCGACAATTCAAAGTTGCAGAGAGAAGAGGCGGAAAGATTGTAAGTAAATTTTGCGACAAGTTCAAACTTGTATCAAGATACACGAGCCTTTGTTTTTGTTATGATTTGTTCGACTATTTGACGCACACACTTCTTACGAATTGGTTTGTTTAGTTATTCAGTTACTGTTACTCTTTCGTTGGTATGCAGATTAAAAGTTAGTTTTAGTTATGAGCCCTAGAAAGTATAGATGTTTGACGATTGCTGAAAAGAAAAAGTTAATCGAAAGAGTAGAAGAAGGTGAGAAGAAGAGTGATGTTGGAGAAGAATTTAAGATTCCTCTGAGTACTCTCTCAACAATAATAAAGCACAAGGAGAAAATTAATGCTGCTCAAACTGCTGGAGTACGGAAAAGAACTACTAAAGGTGAATTTCCCCGTCTGGAAGAAAGCCTGGTCATTTGGCTAAGACAGTGTAGAGGACAAAAAGTGTCTATTAGCGGGAACTTGTTGAAGGAAAAAGCAAAAGAGTTCGCATCTACTCTAAGCATCAAAAACTTTGCGGCAAGTGAAGGGTGGCTTACAAATTTCAAAAAGAGAAATGGAGTTGTTTTTAAAAAAGTTTGTGGGGAAAGTGGAAGTGTTGATGATGCAGTTTGTTTAGATTGGCACGGTAAATTGAAGACCTTGATTGAAAACTATGATGCCCGAGACATTTTTAATACTGATGAAACTGGCCTATTTTTTAAATGTTTACCGGACAAGACGCTTACTTTTAAAGATGAAAAATGTCACGGGGGAAAACATAGTAAAGAGAGGTTGACAGTTTTACTTGCAGTAAATATGGATGGATCGGAAAAACTTAAACCCTTAGTGATAGGAAAAGCAATGAAACCGCGATTTTTCAAAGGAGTGAAATCGTTTCCAACTGATTATCGTGCTAACAAAAAAGCTTGGATGACGACCGAACTTTTTAACAATTGGCTTTTAACAGTTAATGGGGACATGAAACGACAAAAGCGGAAAATTTTACTATTTTTAGACAACAGTCCTCCTACATTGTCTAACGTGGAACTCTACTTCTTTCCGCCAAATACAACTTCCAAATTGCAACCATTGGACCAAGGGATTATCCATAATTTTAAGACGTTCTATCGCAAAGAAATTATTAAGATCGTTTTAGAATCTCTTGACAAACAGCTAACTGCAAATATCACGGTTCTGACAGCTATTTTACTAATTGACAAAGCATGGAGAGCTGTAACACCCCTAACGATTCTCAACTGCTTCAAAAAATCCGGTTTCTTAAAAGAAAATCAAGAAAATCTTCCAATACTTATAGATGATGAAGAACCAGCAATAGAACCATTAGTTGACATCAGCGGTGTGAGTTTTTCCGATTTTGTTCAAGTGGATGAAAAGGTTGCTGTCTCAGGTTCACTAACCGATGGCGAAATTTTATCTGCGACAGATACGCAAAGTAACGATGAAGATGAGGACGATACATCGGAACCTTTGGCAGAGGTGTCAGTTAAGGAAGCAAGATCCTCATTTGATGAGGCACTTTTTCTCTTAAAAAAAGTTATTGAGCAGTGTGAGCAGCAGAATTGTGCTTTAAAGCAAACCAGTATAACAAAGTTCTTTCGAAAGATGAATTAATTCACATTGCGAATTCATGTATGTACACGAATGTACCTCTTAATTCTTGTCATTTTTATATTTATAAATAAAAATTAACCAACACTTATTAATTCGAAGTTTTATTTATTTTCTCTCACAAATTTTAAACCATTTGATATTTCAAACACTCGATAATTCGTAATATTTCAAGAGTCCCTCGAGTTTCGAATTAACGAGAGTCGACTGTAACATGTAATTTTCATATATTTCGGATGGATATTTTCTTCGAGGCACTGTTTGTTGTACCATAAATGTTTTGAACACTTCTTCATTTTGAGAATAGTCTTTTTATACATAACCGCGATTTTTGCCGTATTAGCACTATTGATTAAATGAAAGGAGTATGGGGTTGGCTCTAGGTGAAACTGTGTGAAATTTTTTTTAGATAAAATTGTTATAATGTTACACCTAGAGCCAACCGCATACTTCATTCATTTAATCATTGTAAATACTATATTTCGCGAACGATTTTCGTAACCTGTATAAGTGTATTATTCTTTTAAATTTTAAAACAGCACGTTATAATTCTGACACTATTCAATTCTTAATTTCGGTAGAAAAACCTGTGACTATTTCTCACATCCTTTCAAGTTTGGTTTTCAGCTCTCACGCCAAATGCATAAAGCCTAACGAACCCCACACAAAGGACCTCTGAATACTTGATATCCACATTTTCACTTACATCTCCAATAATTCACGTTTTCCCTTCGTCCTGGACTGTGGAAGATCAGAATGTACCACAATGCTCATACACACTCAGTCATATTCCGATTGGATCCGTATGCAAATGAATTAATTCCATTTTCTCCACGAAATTGGGATTAGTCGGTCGCGAATAAATAGGGCCATAATGCGTGCGAATTTCACTCTATGGGACGAACCACAGAACATTGAGGTGATTTATTTAGGGGCATGCATTATGTTTGAGAGGATATTTGGGCGATACATTGTGTGATCGGTGGTTAGATCGAAATTTAGTGTCTACTTCATTATTGAGCGTACTTAAAGCTCGATATTCCGACCCTTTCATCAAATTTGCTATTGATAAGGTTGATACCACATAAAAATTGCTAATTTTGGTCCATATTCTATATTTTTTCAGATTGTCTTATCTCTTTTGAGTGCTGTGCAATGTCTGATAATTCTTTTATGTCTACTTAAAACAAACAGTATTACTGAGAAATTTTTATTCTTATTAATTTCATTTGACTAATTTAATTGAATTTTATGTGTTAGAATCATAATGATTTTACGCTCTTCTCAATGTAATTTTTTTGTGAGTGATATGCAGAGATTTATTAGTTTCGCGTGAATTTTCAGCTATTCCTGAAGGTAAAGAAAGATTTCTTCCAAATATCATGATTGCAGTACGCGTGAAGACATCCCTTCATCAACCCTCCCCTTGTCTTCTACCCCATCGTCTCTTCGCGAACAGAGTTTGCTGCATGAGGTGGCTTTCAAATGATGCAAATGGCTTTATCATGTAATGCTTTTGTCTATTCCTGCCAAGCTTGATGTGTGAATCCAGAATTATTGTCAAACTTCTCATTAATATAGATTGCCCATAACTTTAGTGCGCAGTCTAAGATATCTTCTGAATGTCGCTCTTTCAATAGGAGAATACTGTTCTTGGCAGTTGGTGTTAAACGAATAGTATATGTATATATATATATATATATATATATATATATATATAAATGTACAGTGAATCGATTTTGATTAATTATTAGGTTATTAAATATTAAATCTTCGTAATGAAGCAGCTAGGCATTTACTTAATAGGAATCCACTGTACACTAATCAAATGATACACATTATATATTACAGATAATATCTGAATTAATTATCCGAAAACTATACAAATTAATCTGAAAAATTTCTTGAAAACTTTTTAGATTTAAATTGAATTAAATTCCCAAGAAACGCACTTTCACTTCATATATTATATGATCTATATATATATATATATATATATAATATGAAGTACTGACCATAATCATTCAGATCCACATAGAATTTAAGGGGTTCTTTTCTATTTCCTTTTTAAAAATATATAGCACATTCTCCAGAAATTAAATCTGAAATTCTTATACATATTCTGCTCAGTTGTAATTATTTGGTTGCTAAATATCGATAAAATATGTCTAGAAAACTTTATTCACCGAATATTCTGTTTGAAAACGAACTTCAATAAACTTGGTCAACTAACTGAGAACCATTTATGAAAGTAGGCTATTTCGTAGAAAAATGTAAAAAAACATACGATTGTAGACTCAATTTCTGAAAACTACCACGCGCGTGTGCGAAAATACAAATTAGAAATATAAGAAAATATATAGATTGAAAATTTACAATAAATACTTTCTTGAAATATTACAGATAATAGCTGGATTAATTCTCTGAAACTTCTACAAATTCAGTCTGAAAAATCTCTTAAAAACTCTCAAGTATTAAATTGAAAAATATGCCTTAGAAACACTGTTTCACTTTATGGGCATAAAGAATTATCAACGCATATGCTGACATTATATTTTGATTTCAATTTATTATTATGAGTTGAAAAAATATAAATATGAATCAACATATATCTGAATATACAATAAAATAATAAAAAGAGGGGTTTTTACTTGATAGAAGGATTATTACAATATTTTAAATATCATACAGATTTATTCTGTTATCTTCTACAAATTTTGATTTAAGAAAAAATTTTATTCAAAACCTTTTGAGAATTAAATTAAATGAATGTCTCTGTAAACACAGTAAAACAATTTAGTAGACATATATAGTTAACACTCATTACACAGTACCAAAAACAATAAAAGAATTCCAAGAAATATAAATTATTAATTGAAAATACTAAATAAACACTTGAAGGATACAAAATTTTGTTTCGTATCTTGTAACATGAAAACCAAATCCCTTTCCAAAAATGCAAAACCTCAAAAAATTATTCAAAAATAACTTACTTCTAATAAATTCCTTCAAAAAAATTCCTAAAACGTGCAGCACTTCTTCAAAAAGTAATTTAGAATTGTCACAAACGAAAACTCCTCAATGGAATTCTAAATTACTTTTTGAGTATGTGCTGCATATTTTAGGAATTTTTTTGATGGAAATTATTTGGGGTGAGTCACTTTTGAAGAAGTTCTTGAGGTTATGTTTTGCATTTTTGGAAAGGGATTTGGTTTTCAGAATACAAGATACGAAAAAAAATTTTGTATCCTTCAAGTGTTTATTTTTTGTTTTAATTATGATTTATATTTCTTGAAATTCTTTTATTCCTTTAGGTACTAGGCAATGAGCATTAAATCTATGTCTATTAAATTGAAACTGTGTTTTCTCAGAAATTTAATTCAATTAAATTCTAAAAATTTCTCAAATTACAATTTTTCTGATTAAAACAATTCACATATTAAAAGAAATAACTCAACATCAAAATCAAACGTGTAATCAAAAATAATAGAGAATAAGACCACTTCTTTAAAAGATTAATCTCTCCAATACGGTTTTTCCAGAAACAGAATATAAAATTTCAAAAAGAGGGTATAAATAAAAGATCAAACGAAATTAACAGGTTCATGAACCAGAAAACTTAGGTAAAAAATGAGAATTAGTATTAAGAAACACCCCTTACACTGTATACAATTATGTCAACGTTTGGGAATTATTGAAAAGGAATTTTATGAAACCGAATATGTAGGTAATATTGAACGCAAAGTAACAATTGTCTCCAGAATGAAAACCTGATCATAACGGAAGTTTTTTAGATATTTCGAGGATAATATACGATAAGGAAATGATAGAAGTATTTTCAAATTTTTATATCGCCCTAAGATTGTTTTTAACTTTACATATAACGAATTGCTAAGCAGAGCGCTTATTTTCTAAACTATCTCTAATAAAAAACATACATAAAACTGTTATGAAGGAAATAGACTTCAGTTCCTAGAAATTCTTTGAATCGAAAGTGATACAACGAACAGTCTGATTTATAATGCTGCTATAATAGAATTTGCAGCCATGAAAATAAAAATGAAATGTTTTCTCTCGTTAATCAGTTTCTCTGTATTCCCTTTTGATTTTTCAAAAATTTAATATGTTATTTTACCCGCATCATTGAGTTTTTTGTAGAAAGAATTTTTTTGTACTTGATTTATTCCTGCTGAAATTTTTTTCACTTTATTATTGATTTGCATTCTGCTATTTTGTTTTGATATACCTTATATTTAATTAATAAACTCTAAGTTTTGCTTTGACAAATTCGTGTTCACATTGAAAATTTGTTTCGCAATGTATGGGTGTAGACCAAGATCTTCACGCAAAATTTTCAGTGTGATGGATGCACAGAGTCCAACTTTTTGTGAACGTCTAAGAATAAACAAATCTGGATCATCATTAACATTATGACTTACAGCAGCGATATGTTCTTCTGTACGTATAGTTCTTTATCTTGTTGTCGTTGCATCGAGTAGAAAAAATGTTGCCCGAAATCTATCGATAGTTCGACGAATAAGCTGCTCTGATGGACGATTATGTAAACCATAAATTTCACGAAGTGCTCTATAAGTTTGGCGAACAGAACACTGATTTTGAAAATAAATTTCAACAATTTGTAAAAGTTGTTGCGGCGTGAGTCTTTCCATGATAATTTGTCAATGCTTACTGAACAAAAATGTCAAAACAACATGGCTTCTACCTTCTGTCAAAATACAGTTATCCCTATCGAAAGTTCTATCACTCTAAAAAAACACCCGATAGCAATTGACCCCAGAAAGAAAACCTGATCATAATAGAAGTTAAAAAAATGTATATGAGACAGTAATTTATTTCTGAAGAACCTGAAGAAGCCACATCGTGGTGAAACAATTGTTGTAGTAGTATAAATATTTTTGTGGAAATAAATTACTGTCTCATATACTTTTTTTTAATTAAAATGAGTTTCCACCAAGTAAAGACCGAATCAATCAAATATAATAGAAGTTGTTCAGATATATTGAGGATAATATACGATAAGGAAATGATAGAAGTATTTTCAAATTTTTATATCGCCCTAAGATTGTTTTTAACTTTACATATAACGAATTGCTAAGCAGAGCGCCTATTTTCTAAACTATCTCTTATAAAAAACATATTATACATAAAACTGTTATGAAGGAAATAGACTTCAGTTCCTAGAAATTCTTTGAATCGAAAGTGATACAACGAACAGTCTGAATTATAATGCTGCAATAAAAGAATTTGCAAGCATGAAAGTAAAAATGAAATGTTTTCTCTCGTTAATCAGTTTCTCTCTATTCCTGTTGAAATATTTTTCATTTTATTATTGATTTTCATTCTTCTATTTTATTTTGATATACCGTATATTTAATTAATAAACTCTAAGTTTTGCTTTGAAAAATTCGTGTTTGCATTGAAAATTTTTTTCGAAATAAATTGGAAAATTAGGGCTAGGGGCTCCTAAAGTAAATCCGCCACTTAGTCCAGTTAATATAGTCCTAAGAAAAGGATAAGGTTACAAAAATTCCCATAGAGTTAAAAATTGGTATAAATTTTCAGCTCTGTGAGAATTTTTGTAACCTTCAATGTCTTATTTGACCGGACTAACTGATATGATATAAAAACATTAGAAGTTTCCATCCCATCACTTTTTGCAATTCTACCACTTTCTTCATTCTAATATTTGAATCTCCTCTTATTGTCTTTATAAAGTTTAATTTCTTTAATTGTCGATCTTTAAAAATTCTGATGTATTATACTTCTTGTCAATTTGAGTATTATTTGCTAGGATATTAAATGTCTTTCAGAATCTTAATACGATCCCTCTAAAATCATATTTTTTCTCATATAGAATAATCTTTATCTGCAAAGTAGCGCAGATTGAAGAAATCTCAAAAACTGTATATTGTGAGTACATTACGCACAGATGCAGTAAACCCTTGAAAAATCACCTTCTCTCACCCTTCGGCCTTACGGGGTGGAACGAAAGCCTCTAACGCACAGGTGACGGTGGCAATCGCATAAAGACGAGCTCAGGAATTCATTTCAAAGTCTCAGTTTCCTGACCCCTTCAGAAAATGAAGTGGAGCGTATCAGCGTTCCCATTCTCCTGATGTTATCATGCTCGAATTAAGCCGGACCCTTGAAATAATATCAGATCTTCTTGTGAACACAGATTTCGGCTTAATTTTAAGAAATTCGCTCTACAGAAAAACTCCCTTTCCCAGAATTTAATTGAATCTGTCTCGACTTGATGAAAATTCATTATAAATAAAATAAAACAATTGAGAATTTCACAGAATTGATTGAATAGACAAAAAAGATTCACTGTGTCGAATTTCTTTGCTTCAACCTTGGTGCCAAAAACTACCAAATGCAGAAATACAGAAGGTTCAAATCTAGGAAATATGGAGGCCATTGTCCTGGAGAAATGAAGAGTGGAACATTGTTTTGAAGCCATTGGATCGTGTGCAGGTCTCTCTAGGATGGTGCAGAATCCTCCTGAAGCACCCAACATTCTGATTTGAATTGTTTGCTTACTGAAGCTTCCAAAACAATTTCCAACACTAACTAGAACATAACCTTTTACTCTTTCTTCTTTACGTAATCTGTCCTCCCAGAACATTGGCGATCAGCTGATCACTTTGTTCATAGCGTACCCAAATAATGCCAGGTTGCTCACTCCATATCACTGTCGAAGGTTTTTCAGCCAGGATGTCCGTCCGCCTTCCCTCTATTTTCCCCTGGACAATTATATGGAGAAGCTCATATTTAGGGTTTCTCATCACCTGGGCAAATTACTTCTTTATTCTTCTTTATGGTATTAAGAACCTCTCTCTCTTTGTTTATATGAATCAGAAATGCTGTATTTGTCGCTCTGTGCACCCACGATAGCCTTAGCATCCTTCGATAAACCCACATTTCGAATGCCTCAATATTTTTGCACATCGTTTCAGTCAGGGTCCACGCTTCCATCTCATAGAACAATATGCTTAAGATATAGCAACGCGACAAGCGCACTCTCTTAGGAAATCCCTATTGGTCCAAATATTCTGCACGTTTTTAATATGTCCTTGCCTCCTGGATTCTGCTTTTGATTTCCTGGTTGAAGTTCCATTTTGATTCACCCAGCAGCCCAGATATTTGCCTGTACTCTCCCCATCACTTTTCCAGTTATGCTGTTTGATTATCCGTAATACTTTAGTTTGTGCTAACAACTTTCCATTTGGTTTTCTTGATATTAAATAGCAGAACCATTTGATGGCTATGTTTAGTTCACCTCTTTGAAAATAATTTTTTGATATTCCCAAGTTTTGTTCAAGCCTAAATCAACCCATTTCGAATAATAAACTATTTCTCTGTCAAACACGAAAGAGAAAAGTGTTACCAGATTCGAAGTAAGCACTACTACAAAATGAAAACATTAAATGGCACACTCTTTATATGAAAACCAGTTGAATTAAAACTGAAAAAGACGATTATTTAAGAGTTTAATGAAACCACATGAGTCTACAGATTTCACCCTTGACATTATGAAATCCTAATATCGGGTGTGTTTTTAGAGTGATAGAACTCTAAATTGAAATAAATCACATTTAAATTAAGATAGAAGCCAATTTCTTTTTATTTGAAAGATAATTTTATAACATTTATGTTTTAAAAACAATTTCCGGCATATGTCCACCACGACTAGCTCTGAGGAACCGCATTCGACCAGACCAATTTTGGACCACTTTTTTGAGTAATTCAGGCCTTATTTAATCAATAACACGAGTTATGTTGGCTTCGAGAGCGTCTATTGTTTCTGATTTATCAGCATAAACCAATGACTTAACCCCAAAGAAAATAATCCACTGGAGTTATGTCGCATGATCTTGAAGGCCAATTAATTAGACCATTTCTCGAAATAATGATATCGCCAAATCTTTCTTTCAATAAATCAATTGTTACGGTAGCAGCATGAGGTGTAGCACCATCTTGTTGGAACCACAACACTTCTGGGTCGAGACCATTCAAATTTTGAAACGAATAATCATTGATCATCGATCTGTAACGAGCACCATCCACTGTAACATTAGCTCCAGCATCCTTTTCAAAGAAATATGGACCGATGATGCCTCCAGCGTGTAAACCACACCATACAGTGCATTTTTCATGATGCAATGGAAGCTGCAGAACTTCTTGAGGATTGTTTTCACTCCATATACGGCAATTTTGCTTGTTTACATAGCCGTTCAACCAGAAATGAGCTTTATCACTAAACACAATTTTACGATAAAAAAGTGGATCAACTTCAAGCTGTTCTAGGGCCTAATCAGCAAACGAACGACGCTTATTATGGTCAAGTGGCTTTAGTACTTGAATCAGTTGGATCTTGTATCGGCGTAGACCAAGATCTTTACGCAAAATTTTCCATGTGGTAAATGGACAGAGTCCAAGTTGTTGTAAACGTCGACGAATAGGCAAATCTGGATCATCACTTATACTATGTTACAGCAGCGATATTTTCTTCTGTACGCACACTTCTTTATCTTGTTGTTGTTGCATCGAGTAGAGAAAATGTCCCAAATCTATCAATAGTTCGACGAATAACACTGATTTTGAAAATAAATTTCAACAATTTGTAAACGTTGTTGCGGCGTGAGTTTTTCCATGATAATTTCTCAATACATACTGAATAGAAATGTCAAAACAACATGGCTTATACCTTCTGTCAAATCACAGTTACCCTTATCGAAAGTTCTATCACTCGAAAAAAACACCCGATATATTTAACAGAGGTTGACAACAATAAAAGCCGAAGAGAAAAAAATTAGGTAATATCTGAATAAATATACTCGCAAATAATGTGTTCCTTTTGAGCCATGTCTGTCATATTAAGGAGCACAAATGGGTTCTGCCGTAACAAATGAGTCTCTTTCTGAAACCTAGGACGACTGGGATTTGTATCAGGGGTTACGGATTTCGTGCAATCAATCAACACTCGATGAATACCTAAATATATGGAAATAATGGGGAACCTAACCTATGAAAACAACATGACGTCAAGATTAATCGTGACTTCTATGGATATATAATACAAACCCTCATAAGTTCCCTGTGGGTTAACCTTGTGATCACAAATTCAGGGAGTCTCCTTCAAATTTATTGTTTATTGCTTGATGCCTTCTACATTACACTTATTCTATTGGTGTCTTTAATCTTTGGATATTTTTTGCCCTGTTTCATTTCCTTTAGACCATTACTGCTTTTGTTCGATAATGGGATAAATTATCTATATTTCGTTACAAATTTTTCTCAATGGCAAAGGGGATGCTTGGATCGAAAAGCTCTGCAGTCTGCTTTCGGCACCATCGAATCATTCGCACTTCAAACGTAAGATGCGTTAGACCATATCGGTTGAAAATAAAGTAAATCGAAATGTTCAGTGTAGAAGAAAAAATTCAATTTTCTAAACTAATTGAAAAATTCGAGAAATGTGGGTGTTTATGAACATGCAGGCATTGCAAGATTGATAAACCACCAAAAACCATTAGTAAAAATCGTCTGAACAAAGAAGTATATGTGTGTGCTGCTGTTGAAACCAGCGCCTCTTGTTCGAGTAAACAAATTGCCGAACAAGACGATATGAGCGATAGAAGTGTTCGGAATATTTTGAAAAGAAATGATTACGGATGTTACAAGGTTAAAACAAACCAAGAAACCATATCAAACGATTATTATTATTATTATCCTGATACTCCTAGATCTTCTGTGAAGATCCCTCAGAAGCTTTTTCAACTTGTGCGAGTTAGGAGTTCAGTTGTGTTCTGTGTAGGATTTGTTACTGCGATCTTGCGCCACTTTAGGTCACAGCACTGTAAATTTTTGACCCAACAGTAAAATGGTGGCTTATACCCGTCCAACTAGAAAATTTCTTTTCTACCTGAACAGGATTCGAACCTGGACCTCCCAGTCACGAGTCCGATTTCTGCCCCGCTGAGCTATCCACACTTATAATTAATTTAATTAATGACAATAATTTACTCTGTGAAAATGAGTACTTGGATTATTTTGAACTTCAATTCGTTAATTTTCCTCGCTCTATTAATTTCATGCTCATAAACAAAATTTTTCACATATCATCAAAGAAAATAATCGTTGGGAGTTAAATCTGGTGATCTGGGGGCCATTTGATCGTGCGATTTGTAGAAAAGACACTGACCGAAAAAGTGACAAAATTTGAATATCAAAACAGATTTAATCTGTTAGTCTTCTACAATTTTAATTTAAAAAAAAATTTCATTCAAAAAAACTTTTAGAATTAAATTAATGTCTACAATAAGCACCGCTTATATTTAATATAATAATAATTTTTCTTTAAATTAAAATTGTAGAAGACTAACAGATTAAATTTGTTTTGATATTCAAATTTTGTTATATTTCTTCTATCAAGTAAAAAGCCTTCTTCTGTTTCATTTTAGAATTAAATTAATGTCTTCAATAAGCACCGCTTATATTTAATAGACGTATATAATCAAAACTCAATATACAATGTCAAATGGAATAATTGAACCAAGAAATATAAAAAAGTCATTTGAAATTAATGAATAAATCTTCTATATAATCCGGCTTGTTTGGCTACACTAGCACTTTTCAGATACTGAATTTTTTCAGCCGTTACTATTTTGTAGTTGATCATAATTAAAACAAATTGTAGAAATTACTATGTTTTACTACCAATAAAAATATATATTACACATTTTATTGTGACTCGAGTTTCGAGAAATGAACTATCCCATCATCAGACACCTGAAGACCTAACAGTGGTACAGAGGTATTTAAACAAAAGTGATAAATATTTTGAATATTTCAATAGATTCTAGATAACACCTAATAGTGGTACGGAGATTTACAAGCGAAACATGATAAAAAACCACTCATTCTTTAGAAAACAGTAATTCCTTTCGACAAAAAAAAATCTTAAGAAAATTTTACATGTAGATTCAAATGAAAAGAATCTTGATTATTGAAATTTTCAAATTCGTTCACAATAAAAATAATTTAAAAAATAATGAATGACTGTATGGAGCTATGTAAATCCAAATATTTGAGATGTACAACAAAATGACGAGAAAATAATGAATAACTGTACGGAGCTATGTAACCCCAAAAATTATTTGAGATATTTGAATGGGTACCATCTATTTAACAACCTTCTTCGTCGATTGCCGACATTCCGATATGTGTTAGAAGGCCCCTCTTTTTTAACCCGGTTTTTCATCACGTTCCGCTTGTAAACCTCTGTACCACTATTAGGTATTATCTAGAATCTATTGAAATATTCAAAATATTTATCACTTTTGTTTAAATACCTCTGTACCACTGTTAGGTCTTCAGTTGTCTGATGATGGGATAGTTCATTTCCCGAAACTTGAGTCACAAAAAAATGTGTAATATATATTTTTATTGCTAGTAAAATAGTAATTTTTACAATTTGTTTTAATTAATAAATAAATATTTGAAGGAGACAAAAATTTGTTTCTGATCTTATCATAATGAACACCAATTCATTTTCAAAAAAATAAAATACAACTTGAGGATTCCTAAAAAAGTAAAATTCATTTGAAAAATTTAATATATTCAAATAAGTTAATTAAAAAATCTCTCAAAGACTGTAAGGTACTATATATATACCTTACAGTCTTCTGTGATTTTGTGACGAACATGGATTTTTAAAGTTAGTCTGTTTAAGCAAGTTCCAGTTATACTTTAAGGTAAGATATACTAATTGTTAGTTGATTTTGATATTTTAAATATTATCTAGGGCCGATGGAGAGATTATCCGAATTCTAATCGTTTTTTGAAGATATAGTGCATGTTTTGAGAGATTTTTTAATTAACTTATTTGAATATTTAAATATATTAAATATTTCACATAAATTATATTTTTTGTGAAACCCTTAGGTTGTGTTTTATGTTTTTGAAAAGGAATTGGTATTCATTGTGGTAAGATCAGAAACAAAATTTCGTCTCCTTCAAATATTTATTTATTAATTTTAAATGACTTTTTTTATATTTGTTGGGTTATTTATTCCATTTGACATTGAATATTGAGTTTTGATTATATACGTCTATTACATAAGCGGTGCTTATTGTAGACATCAATTTAGTTCTAAAAGTTTTTTGAATAAAATTTTTTTTGAAATTAAAATTGTAGTAGACGAACAGATTGAATTTGTTTTGATATTCAAATTTTGTTATATTTCTCCTATCAAGTAAAAAGCCTTTTTCTATTTTACGAAAAAGTGACTGTGTTGTGACTTGGAAAGCGATCTTGTTGAAACCAGACATCATCGAAATCAATTGGTATCTGTCGAATTGTCGGAATAATTTGATTCTCTAAAAGGTCCAGATATTTGGCAGCGTTTAGGCTACCATCGATAAAAAATGGCACTTTGATATAATTCCCCAGTATTCCTGTTCAAACATTAAGTTTTTGAGGATATTGGTTACGCACAGGAATACCCAGATGCTTATTCTTCCTAGACCGATGGGTTATGTTTTCTATTCAAGGAAAACGATGGCTCATTAAGGATTAAACTATTTTCATTCTCTTTCTCCCTCATAGTTCCACAAAATTCCATTCGTTTGATATGTTCTTCTGGAAAATTTTCTTGGTTTGTTTGAACCTTATAACATCGGTAACCATTCCTTTTCAAAATATTTCGAATACTTCTATCGCTCATATCGACTTGTTCAACAATTTATTTAATTGCACAAGGTGCATTGGTTTCAACAGAAGCTCACACATCTACGTCATTTTTCAGACAATTCTTATTAATGGTTTTTGATGGTTGATCAATCTTGCAATGCCTGGTGGTGCCTGCATGGTGGTAAACACCGACATTTCTCGACTTTTTAATTATTTTATAAATAGCCAAACTTGAAGGAATCAAGGTAAAAATAAATGAATTTATTGTCTTTTGAACTGATTGACCACCAAAGTACCATTTTATGATCTGAATTTTTTCTTCTACACTGAATATTTCGATTCAGGATATTTTCAATTGATATGGTCTAGCGAATTTCACGTTTGAAGTGCGAATGATTCGATGGTGCTGAAAGCAGATTGCAGAACCTTTCGAAAGAAGCATCCCCACTGCCATTGAGGAAGAACATTCTTTTATTCGTCATCACATCGCGCCGAGGTTTTGATTCTTCCACTGCTCCACTGGACCCTGGCCGTCGTCTTGATTAAAATTGAATTCCGTATCTATCCCACTGTCTTTTTCATACCTGTGTTCCATTTTACTAAAGTATACAGTGGATTTCTATCAAGTGAAGGCCAACACGATACGAAGCTATTTACGAGAAAAATGGTGTTATAAGAGGTGTTGCATTTCAACAGAGTCATGGACAAATTGAATGCTTTCTATCAAGAGCACTTTTTTCCTCAGGCCGTTTGAAGATTTTTATTTTCTGATTAAAAACTCAATAAGATCACCAAACAATTTGTTTAAAAACCCCTGTATACTTAATTTCATTTACATCTACCAAAAATACAGGTTTTTGGGAATCAGGATGAAGAGGCTCTAGAATCAGATCGTGGGAAAAATTAAGGTTAAATCCAGCCACCCCTTATAAGCAATTAGTTTTTGGACATTTTAGAAAAAAAATTATACAGAAGAATTCAAGAAGAAACCTATTTTTGCAACTTCTGATACGTTATACTCTTGGCAGTGCTAACCATGGATTAATAGGTTTGCGAGAATCTCCCTGTAACTACTAGGCAATGTTGAATTGTACAATTGAGTAGATCCGAACGATCATAACCGTCCGCCTGCATTTTTCACCTCTGATTGAAACCAGATATATTCCTGTCATCATGAAACTGACGAACAGAAGAACGAACTTCAATTTGTAACTGTCGATAGACGCTAACAAACATCCCCTGGAATGCTCTCGCAATGAATTGAAAAATGTTCGAACATGTCCTTTCAAATGGAAATAAATGTATTCAACAGACTTTCACGAGTGAAAGATTCGAAATGCACAACCCATATTCGGATATTTTTGTTGAACTTTCGATTTATAACCAGCAGGTATCCTACATTAGGGGAGGCGGTCCTGAGTTTAGGGAAATGGATATAGGTTATGAGTTTTCTGAGAAATTGGTTCCGATACATACAGGATTTCGACAGGACATGTCAAGGAGATGATTTTTCTGTGCGTTCCTACCAGAGCAGAATCATTTCGTCCAAATGTATTCATTTTCAGAATTTCATACCGAAAATTCGGCTGATGATTTTTTGGCCAGTCTCAATTCAGTCCATCCATCTAACGATAATAACGATTTTTGAAATCAATCGCCTAGGCATTGATTGATTGCTAAACTTCTAATACTTCTTCTTAACTCATGCTTGAAAAGGCTGGACCATGCCAGTTTAATATTTGAGATTTACGAATGAAAAACACTGGGAAATGATGAAAACTAATTTTCAAATTGGTCAATCTTCTATCCAACCTGTTGGAAATTCAACTGGAAAACTCAATAGAGATAAAATGGCAATTTGTGGATCAATCTGTGAAGCTAGTTGGTGAAACTTAATCATTATTCGATGAAAAAAAAACCCGTTCACGTTCTCGTCCAGTGGGCATACAGGAAAACATTGCTGGTGTAGGCCAGAATGTGGCTGAATATCCATCTACATTAACTCGCTATCGTACTCAAAAACTGAACATTTATCGTACTTTTCTGAGGAGAATTCGGCATAAGGACCTCGGTATAAAGGCTTACAAAGTTCAACTAGGGCAGGTAGTGAAGCCTTGTGACCATTCGATGTGTTTGCATATCACTGCATGGGCTAATTATCGCATGGCCGAAGATGAGCATTTTCCCAGAAAAATTATCTTTAGCGATGAAGCTCATTTTCACCTCGAAGGACTCTTTTTTGTGGGGACCCGTCAATAATGAGTGTTACGATAACCATCCAGAAATTATTGATACCTTGAAATACGAAATTGAAGTTGCAAATAATGAAATTGAGCGCAAACACTCGAAAATATACTAAAAAATTAGCATGAATGGATGGGGTACTGTAGCCAGTCATGACGGTCATTTGAATTATATTGTTTTTTATTTGTGAATGGCAAAGTTCAACTTTTCTACTAAACTCACAACTTTGGAAAAATATTCTTCAGTTTTTTTATTTATAGCCAATCAAAAACGCAAATTTTAATTGGACAACTCTTATTAGTTAAAAACCTGATGTACTATACACAAGTATTATTTAAATATTTTAATATTAGCCTTCTACATATTTAATCCCGAAAAATTATATTTAATGATTATAACTTCTGAAAATAAATTAAAATATTGTCATATAAGTACCACTTATATCAATTGACATATAAAATAAACATTCATTATAAGACAACCGAATGGTATAACAAAATCCAATAAATAAAAATTATTAACCAAAATCCTATAAATTAAATATTTTGAATAGACAAAATTTTGTTTCTGCTTATCAATCTTATGAAAACCTATATTTTTCAAAAATATCTAACATAATCTTAAGAATTTCATCATAAAACTATCTTACTTAGACTATTCAATATTATTGGATATCTAACTAAGGTACTTTATATAAAAAACTCAAGATATGTAAAACATTACTGAAAAACAAGTTTTAAGAAGGACTTTGCTTCGTCAGTATTCAAATAATTCATATTCAATAAATATAACATCAATCAACAACAAATATTTACTTACCCCTCAATCTTTTAGAAAGACTTCTGCCGAACTGAAAAATCTTTAAATGTAGTGAGAACGGTTCACTATAATATATATAGATATAAAAATATATCTGTGGTTTACCCTTGATCTAAAAGATTGAAAAACAATTTAACGGCCTCTGTTATAGCACAAGGACTATCTGTATAAAGAATGTTAAGGAAACCAAATAATTATATATTATGAATAAAATAACATAAATAGAGGTTAATTCTTGATAGAAGGTATATAAAATTATTTAAATATTTTAATATTAGGCTTCTACATATTTAATTCCAAAAAATTATATTTAATTATATATCCTTAACAATCTTTATACAGATAGTCCTTGTGCTATAACAGAGGCCGTTAAATTGTTTTTCAATCTTTTAGATCAAGGGTAAACCACAGATATATTTTTATATCTATATATATTATAGTGAACCGTTCTCACTACATTTAAAGATTTTTCAGTTCGGCAGAAGTCTTTCTAAAAGATTGAGGGGTAAGTAAATATTTGTTGTTGATTGATGTTATATTTATTGAATATGAATTATTTGAATACTGACGAAGCAAAGTCCTTCTTAAAACTTGTTTTTCAGTAATGTTTTACATATCTTGAGTTTTTCATATAAAGTACCTTAGTTAGATATCCAATAATATTGAATAGTCTAAGTAAGATAGTTTTATGATGAAATTCTTAAGATTATGTTAGATATTTTTGAAAGATATTGGTTGTCATAAGATTGATCAGCAGAAACAAAATTTTGTCCATTCAAAATATTTAATTTATAGGATTTTGGTTAATAATTTTTATTTATTGGATTTTGTTATACCATTCGGTTGTCTTATAATGAATGTTTATTTTATATGTCAATTGATATAAGTGGTACTTATATGACATTATTTTAATTTATTTTCAGAAGTTATAATCATTAAATGTAATTTTTTGGAATTAAATATGTAGAAGGCTAATATTAAAATATTTAAATAATTTTATATACCTTCTATCAAGAATTAACCTCTATTTATGTTATACACAAGAATATTCACAGGTAATCACAAAAATCAAAACGGTTCAACTGTCAAATAAAAATTGGTGGTACAATAACGGAATTTCAAGAAATTTATTCTCTGAACTTCGACTTCAATCTTTTCATCAACTTTCACGTCTAATTTACTCTGTCTTTTCAACCATCTGAGTGTCGTTCCTCAAGTCTTTGTAGTCACTCACCCTCTGCCAAAGTCCACGATTTTCAACCTAACTTCTACCTGAGGTAGAAAACGCCTCCTCTAACGTATAAATAATTATAATTAAACATAAAAACTGTATGAATTATTTTAAATAAAATCAATAAATATTCATCCCCATAAAATATAACATCATGTAGAATACAAACAAGCTTGTATATTATGCACTCCAGGAAGAATGGACGATCCACATGCATACACACATCGTCAAAAACTTGTTGAATGTAACATGACAATTTTTTATATTTGGAATCTTTGCTATCTTATCACTTAAATGGAAGTAATAAACCAGCAAAAAATGTTTCTTGTTCGGGAGAATACAGGTGAATTCGAAGTTAATCAGTTTTCAGCAAATAAGGAGAGTTGTAATATTGAGAATATTCCGTGGAAAATTCTGGGACATCCAATTTCTCAGTTTATTGGGCGAGAATAGCAGCCCTACATCAAGAAGCTTTGTCGAACCACCAGATTGCGCAACCTAAATATTCCACGAACTTCAGTAAGGCGCATAGTGGCCTTTGTCTTGAAAATGGCAGCGTTGCCCGGAGACCGGTGCCTGGTCGACCCAGAGAACACCACCAAGACTGGCTTTACCACAATGGCGCAACGAAGTTTTTTCGGACGCGTCACGATTCGGTTTACAAGGTAATAGTCGACGAGAAAGGGTTTGGAGAGGTCCAGGTAAACGAGGGCGACTCAATTTCGCCCAGAAAGTTGTGCCCTTTCAAGGCGGATCAATAATGTGCTGGGGAGGTATAATGTTCGGTCGCCGTACCCCTCTTATTATCGTTGAATGAACAATGACTGGTGCCATCTACGTAGAAAACATCATTGAACCAATCATTGTTTCTCTGCGTAACGAATTTGGGGATAGTGTCTTTTATCAGGATGATATCGCCCCACCACACCGCACACGAAGGGTTCAAATCATTCTTCAAGAGAACAATATCCAGAGAATGAACTGGCCAGCAAACTCGACAGACATGAATCCAATTGAGCCCGTATGTGGTTACTTAGGGAGAGCAATATTCAATCGCCAAAACCCACCTTCAACTTTTCAGGAATTGAGTTTAGCCCTTCAGGAAAAATGGAACGATATGTCTAAAAATTTCATTGATGATTTGATCCGTGGGATGCCTAGGCGTATTTGGCCGTTGATTGAAAGAAGAGGGGGTAATACAGAATATTGCATTTGGATTCAGTTGTGGAATAACTTATATATGGTGACTCAATATTTACCTGAATAATTTTTACAGCAGGTACCATGGTTTCGATAATTTTTTCGAATTCCTCCAGTTATCTGTTCATATTCAGATCAAATTGTCTGTGGCAATGACATATGTCTATTTGCCAAATTTAGGAGTGAAAATAACCCCAAGGTTGCTTCTGAAAAAATGTGAAGCATTCAATTCTCCGCATAATAGTAAATAAATAAATAGGGTGTTACATTTGAAAAAATCGACAAATATCAATTTCAAGTTGATCATATTTGGCAATCAATAACGGACATCCTGTAATCTTTTTGTGATGATGACTCTATGAATCTTTCAGTTACCAAGAATTCGTAGCACATTCGTGTTACGTCATGGCTTTGCAACCGTTTTAGGTCTTTTAACGGAGTGCTGTGAGCTCAACCTTGTTGAGTTTTCTCTGAATAAGATCTGTACCTACTGTCAGAAAAATATATCTAAGCTTTTGCTTTTCAATAGAGATGGTGAAGGTCATTGAAAATACATGAAAATATACAGGGCAATCCATTTAAAAATTCACCCATTTGTTGAAAATAATTTCCTGAGATGCAGAAATAGAAATACAAAAAACCTGTTTTCGAATGAAAGATGTCTGGTTCGGTAGCTATGATAGAACAAAGCACTATTGGGGGATCCTGTATATTAGAAAATAATTTCCTCAGATGCATAAGCGAAAGTACAAGGAGCCTGTTCTCAAACGAAATGTCAGCTATAGGGGAGCAAGCTACTATTGCAGGACTTTGTATACGATAGGTGATGTCTACTGGAATGGTGTTATCGAGCTGCTTTTTTGGAGTTTCCATCGAAGAAAAAAGCACTGCTTGAGGTGCACTCAAAACGAATTTCTTCCCATTTTCCTCGAAAATTTGGAGGTAACCAATAGCTCTTAAATATAAATTAAAGAACTTGCCCAAAATTTGACAGAACTTTATTGACAGATGATAATTAACAAGAGCAATGTTTCGTTTCAAGTTATTGGGCAAGAAATTCAGCAGCTAATTCTTCCAATTGCTCTCGTTTTCTAAGCTTAAATTCACGCAATTCGAACCAAGATATTTCAGACCCATAAGAAATATCCCTTATGGATAAGCATATCATAATTCTTGTCAGAATATCAACCATAGTTTTATCGCGACCTGAATCATGCCATTTTGCAATCGTACAGTTGACCAGTCAAATTTAATATTTCAGGAAAGCATAAAAATGGAGCAAATGCAATTTTTACTGTAATGCTACAGCAAGATCAAGTTTATAGAAGGCCGTTAAATCGAATTCAGCTATGAAACTTTAATAATGTGCGAGTTTCAGCCAGTTACTAATTTCGCAGTTTGTCCGGAAGCGTTATACCAGGGGCGTTCAATGTATTACCGGTAAAGACATGAAAGAAAACTCAGAAAATTTTGGAAAAATTTTATTTTTCCAATGTTGTCCCCTGGTACTTCAATAGAATGCTTCTCTAAACCTTGTAAAAATATTCTTCTCCTCAATATAGGTTTTAATAATTCATAGTCGGAAAATCACTTTCCACGAAGATATTTCTTCCCAGTGACAATAGTTGCAAGAGGAGGATGGCGTTCGGACAACACAGAAATAGTCCAAATACTATCCATATCGAACTCTGACACCGCAAACATCATCCACACCGCGATAAGGGGAGGGCTTATAATACATAAGCAGTTCAATCAACTGGCCTGGCGTAGGGGCCGCAGGAAAAACTAATTTCCGCTATCTCTGAGAAAATCTATAGAGCGCAAGGATCTATAGTGCGGAAGATAAGTGCGTCGAGAGTGCGGAAGTGTTAAGGGCATTCGCCTTCATATAGTGTTGTGTCATCTCAATAATGACAATATCTTGAGATTTCTATTAATTGTTTTTATTATTTTCGGCAAAGTTTCTTCGCCATTTTGTAATACCAAGGCCACATTAGTAAACCTTGTTCCTTCGCCATTTTGCAACACGGAGTACTCATTGAATTTTTAATACTTAGGATCACTATTCGTTGGTTATTCCTCTTGGTTGTTTGTTCATATTCTGTATATGTAACACCTCTTCTAACTGCCTGAAATAATTGGTTCTGTATTCTTGATATTACTTCCTGTATTGGTACAAATAAAGCTATTAAATAACCTTCGGTATAAGTGAGCGTTCATTTCAATGGCTCCTGTACAAAACACATATACCGTATAGTATAGTCAAAACCATAGAGAACATATATGCAGCTAACCAAATCCAGGCAAAAGTGGAAGGAGAACTTACTGAACCAATACCAGCGGGTAATGGAATCCGACAGGGAGATTCCTTAAGCCCTCTCCTATTCAACATAATAACGGATGAGATTATACGGAAGGTACGCAGACTCCTGGCCTACAGGATGAGAGGAGACGAAATAGACATACTGTGTTGGTTGCTGGGAGCGAGGACGACCTACAGAGACTAGACAGTTCACTGGAATGGCGAAAACATTAAACATGAAAATATTTACAGCCAAAACCAAGTATATGATAATATCGAAAACGCCTATTAGATGCAAACTTGAAATGGAAGGGAGAGTTATTGAGCAGGAAATGAGATTCAGGTACCTTGGCATAGACCTTTCGGGATACAGCAATGTTGAAGAAGATGTAAGAGAACAAAGAACAAAAGCCTCAATAGTAGCTGGTTGTTCAAACGACACAATATGGCGCAACAAAAATTCAAGAACTGAAATCAAAACCAGAATCTACAAAACGATGATAAGAAGACTAGATACTGCAAAAACCAAACGATTGCTAGATACAACAGAAATGAGGGTGCTTAGAAGGATTGCCGGAAAAACACTTCTCGACAGAGAAACAAGCGAAAACATTCGATGAGCCTGTAAAGCGGAAAACATCAATGAATGGACACTAAAAAGAAAGATTGAATGGAACTCCACACAGAGAGAATGAGCGAGCGATTCAAGAATTGTCAGAATAGCATGTGACAAATTCCCACTAAGCCACAGAGATCAAGGTAGGCCAAGGAAAAGATGGAGAGACAACCAGAGCGCACAGTAGGCAAGGGGTCGAAGAATGAACAAGGAGCTCACTTAATATGGGGCAGAAGAAGTTTTTCGGAAAGGATCCTTCGCCATTTTGTAACAGGAAGATCATAATATTAGACTGACTTCTTCGCCATTTTTCAATACGGAGTATCCATATTGAATTTTTAATACATAGGATGACCATTCATTGTGGAACTTCTCTTGTTTATTTTTTCATATTCTGTATATGTTACATCTGTTCGAATTGCCTGAAGTAATTGCTTATATATTCCTGTTGTTACTTCCTGAACTGGTATAAATGAAGCTATTAAGTAACCTTATAAGTATAAGTGAGCGTACATTTCAAGGACTCCTCAATAAGTATAAATAAGCTTCTTTGAACCTTATAAAAAATATTCTTCCGGCTTTTCCTCAAAATAGGTATCAATTCTTCATAGTCGGAAAATCGCTTTTCACGAAGAGTGGAAACACATTAGGAAATAAGCAGTAGTCACTGGGAGTCAATTCTGGACTGTACGGAGGATGAGTAATTTCTTCAAGCCACATTCCCGCACAGCAGCCCTCGCCACGCTAGCCTTGTGAACGCGTTGTCGTGAAGCAGCAACAACCCCGCTGTGAGTTTCCTCGTCTTTTTCCTTTAACAGCTTTTCTTTAATTACTCAAAGTGGTTGCGTACAGCACTCGACTCGCATTTGCTTCTGAGGTGTGGTGAGCATTCTTGGTACGACGAAGTCTTGGTAAACAGCAACCATCCCTCCATGAATGATTTTTTGACTTTTTCCCTGCTTAATGAGGAACATCATAACGGCGTGATACTCCATTTTCTTCATCATTGTGGCGTCAGTCATTCTGGTTGTCTTTCACTGAGGATATGTAGAAAACTAGTGATGGCAAATTAGTGAATATTACATTTATACCCTCAGATATTGTTGTTAGTAAATGAGATAATTAGATCACTCACACTATCAGAAACTCACTCCGATACCGAGAATACATTGAACATCCCTCGTAGCAAGGGTGAAAAATTACTCGGAAAATTTCGTATGCACAGTTGTGACATCTGAACTATTTCAATGGTTTAAATACGAAGTTCTTGGATTACACCGATGAAAGTACGGTGACGATGGCGAAGTTTGGATGAATATTTGGGTCTCTGGCAATCTGAACCTCATAAATCAATTTTTATTGAGTCAGCCCTAATTGAGAATTCTAGGGAATTATATTTGTTAAGGATCTAACAGTAGAGTTAGGATTTCATTAGTGAGAACCATAAATCAGTCGAATTGATTACTGTGAAGATTGTTATGTTATAAGGACTCATAACATCAGAAAACATTAATGATAAGGATATTACTTTAAAAGTTTCGTTTATTGGATTTTCTCCAAAGAAGCAGCGTTTTCAGTCAATAAGGTTCTCTTTATGTATCGGGTGTTTTTTTTAGAGTGATAGAACTTTAAATTGAAATAAAACACATTCAAATTAAGATTGAAGCCAATTTTTTTCTATTTGAAAGATATGACCTTTATGTTTTAGAAATAATTTACGACCTATATCCACCGCCTATCTCTGAGGAACCGCATTCGACCAGACCAATTTTGGACCACTTTCTCGAGTAATTCAGGCCTTATTTCATCAATAACACGAGTTATGTTCACTTTCAAAGCGTCTGTTGTTTCTGGTTTATCACCATAAACCAATGACCTGACATAACCCCAAAGAAAATAATCCAGTAGAGTTATGTCGCACGATCTTGGAGGCCAATTAATTAGACCATTTCTCGAAATAATGTTATCGCTAAATCTTTCTTTCAATAAATCAATTGTTACGGTAGCAGCATGAGGTGTAGCATCAACTTGTTGGAACCAAAATACTTCTGAATCGATACCATTAAAATTTTGAAACAAATAATCATTGATAATCGATCTGTAACGAGCACCATTCACTATAACATTAGCTTCAGCATCGTTTTTAAAGAAATATGGTAGTGAAAATATTTTCCAAAATCTATCAATATTTCGACGAATAAGCTGCTCTGATGGACGACTATATAAACCATAAATGTCACGAAGTGCTCTATAAGTTTGACGAATAGAAGACTAATTTTGAAAATAAAATACAACAATTTGTAAACGTTGTTTCGGCTTGAGTCTTTCCATGATAATTTGTTAATGCTTACTGAACAGAAATAAAAGTCAAAATAACATGTCTCCTATCTTCTGTCAAATCACAGTTATCCCTATCGAAAGTTCTATCACTCTAAAATAAACACCCGATATAAGTGAAATAAAAATTTTGGGAAAAATCATTGTAATCTCCAGAAATTTCCTGTTTATGTAAATTCTTATTAATTTCAATGGAATGAAATTGGAAATTAATTTGTTTTCTGTCACTTTTTCATTAACTGAAAGTATAATTTCGTAGTGTTAACTACATTTTTAAACTGCATAAAAACAAATTGTATGTTAACTATTATATATAAGTTGAAGGCTTTGGCTGGTAAAAAATTTCGAGAAGTAGGGTTTCGTTTGTTCATTTAACAGTTTTATTGTTGAAACGTACTGTTTGTGTTTAAATATTTCGATGCATTTCAGGATATATATATATATATATTTTTTTTTTATATATATAAATTTATATATATATATATATATATATATATATTTATATATATATATATATATATATATATATATATATATTTATATATATATATATATATATATATATATATATATTAATATTTATATATCAATATTTATATATTATTCAGTCGATCGTTTTTGTCTTTTGCATTAAAAAAGAGGTAAGAAATTTTATGCAAGGGTATGGAACCGTTTTTATGTTAGTGTTTGAAAATATTTGAGCTATTTTTTGTGAGATTGGTCCAAAATTTACAAATATTTTGTCATTACAACCTGTTTTGGAAATGGGGTATATTCGTTTCAGAATGAGATGTTTTTCTTTTTTGTTTATGAGAGAATTTATAGTTCTTGCTTCGAATTGAATATTTGTGGTTATTTATTTGATTGTATTCAATTCCCCTTTCAACGTTATATTATTTAAAGCAGCGAGTTTATGAGTGTTCGGATAGTTTGAAAAGTTGGGTATAGTTGAATCTGCCGTAGGTTTTCTGAATATATCGATATACGTCTATTAAATGTAAGCTGTGCTTGTGTAGACATAAATTTAATTCTAAAAGTTTTTTGAATAAAAATTTTATTGAAATTAAAATTGTAGAAGATAAACATATTTCAATTTCTTTTAATATTCAAATTTTGTTATATTTCTTCTATCAAGTAAAAGGCCTTTCTATTTTATTTTATATATAATATATAATTATATTTTGGCTTCAATAAATCTCATTATAGAATGTCAATGAATTTAAATAAACCTTAAAATAACTCACATTGTTCTTTGATTTTGTTAGAACATAGATCAATCTTGAATTATATAGTTGATCTGTATTTCGAAGCTTAAGTCTTTTAACACGTGAGAGATATAGGTTAGTTTTTTGATTTTGATATTTGGAATATTAAATGAGGACTGAAGACGGGATTGTGTAGAATTATATTTGTTTTTTGAAGATATAGTGCACATTTTTAGAGATTTTTGAAATAATTTATTCGAATATTTAAGTATATAAAATATTTCAAATAAATTTTATTCTTTGAGAAGTCCTTTAAGTGTGTTCATGTTTTTAAAAGGCAATTGGTGTTCTTAAAGGTAAGACCAGAAAAAAAATTTTGTCTCCTTTAAATATTTATTTATTAATTTTAATTACTTTCGTATATCTGTTGAGTTATTTATTCCATTTGACATTATATATTGAGTTTTGATTATATACGTCTATTAAATGTAAGCGGTGCTTGTGTAGACATAAATTTAATTCTAAAAGTTTTTTGAATAAAAATTTTTTTGAAATTAAAATTGTAGAAGATAAACATATTTCAATTTGTTTTTATATTCAAATTTTGTTATATTTCTTCTATCAAATAAAAGGCCTTTCTATTTTACAAGATAAAGATATCAAAAAACCGTGTAGGCTTTGTTTTATATGAACATTTTTATATGAGAAAGCTGGTTTGGAAGTGGATGCAACATTTTCAAACAATGGACCAGAAGCAACAATGAGTAGATGACTCCATGCTCTGTTTAAAGCTGTCGTCGGCTGACTGAACAATCGCCCAAAATGGCTAAAGGCGGGACAGGCTACTGCCAAGTTTATGACGTCCGAATTTTGGGAAAGGCAGGTTATTTAGTTTACGGGTTACATTGAAAGGTTAAAGGTTGTCAATTTCGATTACAATATGGCCAAACAGATCATGATGAAATGAGTAAATTCCGAAAAAAGGTCCAATATGCAGAAACCAAGACATTTAACTGTGATATGGGGTTAGGATTGCAGAATCACAAGAATTTCACTTCTAATTGATCCCAAATCCATCCCTCCTTCCAGATTTACCCCCCACTGACTTTAATCTCTGCGCAGATATATAGAAATGTTCACCGGAAATAAATTTGTCTCGAATGAGGTGGTGATCGCCGAAGCAAACACCTCTTTTGAGGGCAAAAATTAATCCTTCTTCAAGTTAGGCATTGAAAGATTAAAGAAGCACTGGAACGTCTTTTTTCACTCCTGAATAAGTTTAAGTTTGATGAGAAACAGTTTTGTTTTCTTCATTGAACCGAAAATTTTTCTGCCAATGTTTTGGGTCATGCCAAAGAAAATTGAGTTGAAGTGAGGTATTACATGATGTTTCATTTCCAGATGGCAATTCATGGCTTGGGTTGATTTCGAACCGAACAGATCTTTGTGAAGTACAGCAGCCCGAGATAACCGCTAATGAAAATTGCAGAACTCCACTCAGAGTCGAGACAGTCCTCTCGAACTGAATAGATCCATTCAAAACACGTTCATGGACGACAATATGTGACAAGAAAATGAACATTACGAAATTGCTAGACGGCTAAATTTACCCTATTTACATAACTTTCGATCTTAGAGTGGCTCTCATTAACTAGATGGTCGAATAGTTGGAAACTTCTCAGGGTCGAATAGATTTTGAATGGAAATGGGGTGATTAAGTTACCTTGCGTCATGTGACGACAGGCTGAAAGGAAGAGAACAATGGAGTTTAATATGAATTTTATAAGATTACAAATCTACTCCATCTCAATTAAGTTTTTGTAGATGAAAGCGTCCAAAGAGAGTATCAGGTGTATTTGTTACTTCGATTAAACAAAAACTGCTTAAAATAAAAAGAAGTTTATCGCTAATTATTACAATATAAAGTGCAAATTATTTGGAAAAGATGATGTTATCCAAATGGTGACCGTTACGCAGTTGACACTTTCCTAATCGAAAACGAAGATTGGCGATCACAGGCTGACACATAGCTCTCGATATTGCTGCCATTTCTGACCTGATGTTTTGCTCCAATTGCATCAGGTTCGTCGGATTATTCTCATAGACTTTACTTTCAAGGTATCCCGATGCAAAATAGTCAAGTGGACTAAGGTCAGGGCTTCTGGGAGGACAGTTGTTACGCCTATGTGAAATGACAGTATTAGGAAATAATGCGTTAATAGCTTACATTGCTTGATTTGATGGAAGGTAAGAGGCCTCATTTTGTTGAAACCACGTTCTTGAATTGAAATAACGACCTTTGGGCTGTGGAGAGTGCAAAGTTCCTTTGCCCAGTACCGACAATTCTGTTTATTGACATGACTATTCAGATGAAAGTTTGCTGCATCACTGAAGAGTATGTTCAACAATCAAAATTGTTGAAGCGGCGTAACATTTTGTTGCAAAATTCTATCGATTAGCAATCTGTAACCTTCAATTCTTAAACCAATTGAATTTTATAGATTTTCAAATGCAAATGTTTCTTTAAAATCAAATGCAAGGACGAGTTTTTGATGTTTTATGAGTGGTCTCGCTTACGGATGGATAAAGACGGATTTTGACGAACTGACGCCTCCACTTCTCGAATCATTTCTTCGTCGCGATGAGTTCCCGGGTACTGCTCCATCGTGACTAAAACTCCACAAAATGGCGGACACCACAATCCCCTCCGTCCCTCAGTTTCAAGTGCAGCGCCAAAACAATTACTCGACACGCTTTTTGGACACGCTGTACATTCACTCTTTGATCGCCAGTTATATGCCAAAACTCCTAAGACTGAATTATTGATGTGTCGAGTTAAGAATGATTATTCACACATCACCAAGCTAAAGACGATCAATATTCCGCTGTTTAATATAAATTCATAAAGAAAATTGATTCTCGATAATTCGAGAATTCTAATTTCAATAAGGCGTTATCGGGAGTTGAAACTATACTTCAATTAAGAGATGATGTGAATCTAATTCAATTTGCTCGAGGCACATCCAAACTTGACGATAAATTCCATTACACTTTCCACAGCAACGATGATTTCGTAGCCTGTTGCTGGTATCGGCGTTAATTTAAAATGACTGAAGTTAACATATTGCTTCCTGAGAGCCCGATAAATAGAACTAATTTACTATATATTGTAAAAAAATAACGGGGGTCAATTAAGTACCCAAAATTTAATATCTGTCTAAAATTTTTGTCTAACCATCAAGAACAGAAAATCCAATCTTCAGAACCTTTTTGCGCAATTTTCCACGAAACAGCACGCTATCGTTTCGCCTAAATGTTTGTTATTTTCCAATATTTTAACTTTCGGATAGAGAGAGCTATAGACTCGAATTTTTCAATGTACGTTTGGAATCTGAATTTCTCTCTTATGTTCGTTAATGGGCACAATCGGCCGAATGGTTCCGCATTTAGTCACCTTTAAAATGTTTCCTATTTTTCTAAATATTTTCCAAACTACATTTGGTATTCAGAAGTCGAATAATAACACGTATGGGCTTGTGAAAACTTGTGACGATTGTTTGATTAGAAAATTCAGAAACAATTTTTTTTCAGCGGATCAGTGTAAAGCTCTTTCTTAAATTAAGTTATGGGCCTAAATATGCATTCATTATACAGGGTGTTCCAACAAAAATTTGACCCCCCAGAGCTCAGAAACGAAGATTCTAAAAAGCGGGTCAACTTCTATTTTGAGGGAGACGAATTTCCATCATGAGTTGAATAACTCGTTTCAATGTTCTAATTATCGAAAATATTTTTGCAAAAATACAATGAAAATTGGCTCTGTCATTAGTATCGGGTGTTTTTTTTAGAGTGATAGAACTTTCGATAGGAATAACAGTGATTTGACAGAAGGTAGAAGCCTTGTTATTTTAACATTTCTGTTCAGTAAGCATTGACAAATTATCATGGAAAGACTCACGCTGTAACAACGTTTACAATTTGTTGAAATTTATTTTCAAAATCAGTGTTGTATTCGCCAAACTTATAGAGCCCCTCGTGAAATTTATGGCTTACATAATCGTAGATTTCGGACAACATTTTCTCTACTCGATGCAACAACAACAAGTCCAAGAACTGTACGTACAGAAAAAAATATCGCTACTGTATGTCATAGTGTTAATGATGATCCAGATTTGTCTATTGGTCGACATTCATAACAACTTGGACTCTGTGCATTTACCACATGGAAAATTTTGCGTAAAGATCTTGGTCTACGCCCATACAAGATCCAACTGGTTCAAGAACTAAAGCCACTTGACCATAATAAGCGTCGTTTGTTTGCTGATTGGGCCCTAGAACAGCTTGAAGTTGATCCACTCTTTTTTCGTAAAACTGTGTTTAGTGATGAGGCTCAATTCTGGTTTAACGGCTATGTAAACAAGCTAAATTGCCGTATTTGGAGTGAAAACAATCCTCAAGAAGTTCTGCAGGTTCCATCGCAACCTAAAAATTGCACTGTATGGTGTGCTTTACACGCTGGATGCATCATCGGTCCATATTTCTTCAAAAACGATGCTAGAGCTAATGTTACAGTGAATGGTGCTCGTTGCAGATCGATGATCAATTATTATTTGTTTCAAAAGTTGAATGGTATCGACCCAGAAATGTTTTGGTTCCAACAAGATGGTGCTACACCTCATGCTGCTACCGTAATAATTGATTTATTGAAAGAAAGATTTGGCGGTAACATTAATTCGAGAAGTGGTCCAATTAATTGACCTCGAAGATCATGTGACATAACTCCACTGGATTATAATCGTTGAGGTTATGTCAAGTCATTGGTTTATGCTGATAAGCCAGAAACAAAAGACGCTTTGGAAGCCAACATAACTCGTGTTATTGATGAAATAAGGCCTGAATTACTCGAAAAAGTAGTCCAAAATTGGTCTGGTCGAATCTGGTTCCTCAGAGCTACTCGTGCTGGACATATGCCGGAAATTATTTTTAAAACAAGAATGTCATAATATTATCTTCCACACAAAAAAGGGGCTTCTATCTTAATTTAAATGTGTTTTATTTCAATTTATAGTTCTATCATTCTGAAGAAAACACCCGATATATTCAAGTTGAAGTCATAGCCACCCACCCTCCTTTCGCTTATTGGACAACTCAATGATATATACCACGAATACGTTAATTAACTCTGTGGATTTATAATTATGAGAAAGTTTGTATTTGGGGGTTATATGAACTACTATTGACCAAAATTTTGTACATTGAATTTTTATAATTTTATATGTATGAAATGAATGAAAATGAAAAAATATTATTTAAATACTTTCTGGATTATTTATATGCCGTAAAAGTCAGCAACTATTCTGTGAAATCCAATGAAATTATGAATCTACTCTTATACTGCTCTACCCAATAACAAAATATAATAATTCTGAATCAAATATCGCTATTTATTACTGGGTTACCAAGGATTGCGTGAACTGTTTCAATAAAGCGATATTTATATTGTATACAATCTGCTGTTGACTTAACAGGGCCCTGTTAAATGACATTTATATTAATAAATTTGGAATTATTTGCAAAACTATAATAACGATAAAGGGTAATGAAAACTCCGAATAAACTGAGGCCAAATGGTATTTTGCTCAGCATACATTGCCATATTATAATCGTGTAGAAAAACTATTTATTCGAACAGATTGTCTTTGTTGCCTTGAGAACTATCACGAAAGTCATTATTGAAGTAAAAAGGATATTTAAAAAAGGTCTCATTAGAATTTGAGAAATATGATCATATTCTCAATGAGCCTTTGATTTTTGAAAGCTTAATGGAAAAGCCTTCCAGGACTAATATAAAAAGAGAATCGAATTTTCCCCGTTCATTATCGAACATGACGTGTTTGATTTACGGTTATTTGGAAAATTCCGACCAAAAATCACCCACATTATCTATTACGTATTCAAAACAAATATTTCAATAAATTATCAACTGAATTGACAAGCATTTAATTTGTATTCAATTTAGCCTTGTCTTTTTTCGCAGCTTAATTTCACCTAAATACCCTAAAAACTGCAAATTTTGAAATGAAAATAGTCCAAAACAAGTATACAGGGTTATTTGCAACAAGAAATGTCATATAACATATGGTCGAAATGTTGATGGTTATTCTTCAATTCAAAATTTCTTGATTTCACGAAATATTTCAAGTTTTTCCATGAAATCAATTGCACTTCAGTTATTCTTGTAGCCTCATCAAATTTAACCATATACCTCGAAATGAAATGAAACTTTCTACAAGATAAGAAGTTCTGTGTGCCAAAAACTTCTTATTGCGGGCGTGGTAAGGGGATGAATATCACGATTCTGAATTGAACAAAATGAGTCATATTTCTCCAATGATTTTATCCATGAAAAGCTATCAATTATGGGCATGACTTCTTTTGATTAAAAAATAACTTATTTAGTGTGCTTTCGAATGATATATCATCTTTTGTGCTAGGTGATTGTCCTCTGCTATATTATCGTGGCAAAGAAGATAACAACGAAAAGTTGAAATATTCCAAACCTAAATTTGCTCTATCTTGAAGCTCTTTAGGAGTGAACATCAAAGTTATTCCCATGGAAATATTGAATTCATCTGTCGAATCAAAATAATTCAAACGAATACACTAAATTTCAATAATACAGATTTCATAAAAAAAATTAAAGAAAATATACTTCTACTACTTATAACAATTGTTCGAAATGTTCAATACATTTCACATATCGTTTTCGCACTGAATATATAACACTGCGAAGTTAGCAACGTTTTTGATGCATTTTTGCACTACATAATTTTATTCTTTCGATCAGATCCTCTCGAATCTGAACGTAAATTTGATATACTTTTTTTCAAGGTATTCCAGACATTAAAATCCAAAGGAGTAAGGTCGGGGCTCCTTGGTAGCCACTTACGGGACCGTACCTTCCAATTCATTGCACCCAAAATATTCATTCATTAAGTCCGGTACGTTCCGGCTTTTATGAGCTGGTCAGCCATTCATTCGAAACCAGACATTTTGTGTGTTAGCCAGGGGCATTTAATCCAATATGTCTATTAAGCTGCTTTGGTTTAATGTAATGAATTATTCAGCGTTGCGGCGATCAAGAAGTATTACTGGTCGAAAAAGTTCACCTCTCATGACTCCCAACCACACGTTGATTTTATGGAAAAACTTGAAATGTTTCGTGAAACCAAGAAATGTTAAATTGAAGAATAACCATCAACATTTCCACCATGTATTATATGAAATTGTTTGTTGCAAATAATTTGAATAATCTCCCTTTGAGGTTTGATCCTTTCAAAAGAAAGTAGACTCTATATTCTAGATACGATGACACATATTACGTCTGCTGATGATACACAGATGGCGGATAAAATATATGAATAAATATATAACATTTCGCTAAGAAGAACTTTCCTTTTCAATTTAGTAAAAATTACCTCAGGATTTGACGTTGGGTTTAAAAATTATAGTAGTTTTAGCTGAACAACTTTTTTATTTCCAAAACAAAAAACAATGGAAAGCACTGACGTTATGTCAGGAGCTTTTGTGTGCTAGTTTTTATCACTCACGATAACCAAAAATATATGTTTCTGTTTTGAATGATGAATTTCAGAGACGTGGAATAGCAGTTTAGAAAATATTGGGAAAAATATAATAAATTTTCAAACGTAAATAACTTCGAAACTATTCAACCGATTCTGCTCATTACTGAACACAATGTCGGCATTTAGACTGCAAACCTTTCCTGGAAGTTCGAGGATTCTTGCTCTTTTCGTTCGGAAGTTAGCGTTTTTACGACCGACCGAACAGGATTACTAATGACCTCGGATCAGTAGGTCTAATCTAGTCTCTTAAGGCTATTTTTGGCTCAAAATTCGAAAATAACAAATATATGGGCGAAATGATAGGTTGCTGTTTTCGGTAACTAACGCTCAAAAGGGTGAAAACCACTTACGTTAAGTCAGGAACTTTAACGCGCTAGTTCATATCACCCACGATCCTCAAAATTTTTTTCAGCTTCTGATTATGCGATCTTTACGAAATGTTGTTATTTTGTTGATTAATTTGTTTCTTATGTTGTCTCTTAGCGGGTCGAACTTAAATTGCGGAATATCCCGAGAGGAGACCTCCAAAAAAAATGAGTATTTGGAGGATTTTGAAAAGATTTGTAGCGACAGGACATGTCAATTACAAAACAGAAGAAATGATAGAATCGGCCACTAACGAAGACAAGAAGCTTGAGGAATTACTGGATATAACAGAAGAACCACATACAAACCAAAGGAAGCTTACATGTATACGCAGTAACAGTAGGTGCAAGAGGAGGATGGTGCCCGGAAAACACAGAAATAGTCCACATGCTATCCATATCGGACTCTGAAATCGCAGACATCATCCACTCCGCGTTGAGGGGAGGGCTTATAATATATAAGCGGTTCAATCAACTGGCCTGGCGTAAGGGCCGCGGGGTAACTAATTTCCGCTACTTCTGGCAAAATCTACAGTGCGCAAGGATCTTTAGTGTGGGAAAGCGGAAGTGTTAAGGGCATTCACCGTCATATAGTGTTCTGCCGTGTCAACAATGACAATATTTTGAGACTTTTATCAATAGTTTTTATTGTTTTCGGAAAGGTCCCTTCGCCATTTTGTAACGGGAGCAAGAATATTAGACTGGCTCCTTCGCCATTTTGCAATACGGAGTGTTATTGCATTTTTAATAATTAGTATTACCATGCATTAAGTTAAATCTCTTGTTTGTTTTTTCATATTCTCTATATTTAAGACCTGTTCGAATGACCTGCAATAATTGCTTGTGTATTCTGGATGTTAATTCCTGCACTGGTACAAATAAAGATATTAAATAACCTTCGGTATAACTGAACGTTCATTTCAAAAAGGAGTATAAACTCCTCAATAAGTACACATTCGGACGCACCAGGTGCTTGCCGAAAATGATTTTGAAAACCGACTAAATTTTATTAACCGGGCAAGTTTTGAAATTAAATAGAACCGTACATTTTTCTATTTGTTTTTAATTCAGTGATAAAACGACTTTGCACAATGCTGGTTCTATTAATAGGCACAATTTACATTATTACTCTTTCGAAAATCTAAGAATGATAAGGTAAGTTGGCCATCAATACAAGTGGTCATTAAATATCTGGATAGCTGTTGGCGGCAATCATGTGATAGGTCCCTGTTTTGTCGAAAGAGAGCTCGTCGGTGCTGCATGCTTGAATTTCCTTCAAAACTGTTCCTGGATTATTAGCAGTGTTACCTACGCAAATCGGAAAGTAAATGTGATTTCAGCTTGATGGAGCACACGCTCAATATTCTCGTCCTGTGAGAGATTTTCTGGATTACCAGTTTCCAAGCAGATGGATTTGTAGGGACAGAGATGGCCTGCTGGATCACTGGATCTAACTAAACCAGATTTTGTGTAGGGTCAATAACAGCTCTCAATATGCAGGAGAGAATATTGAATGCTTTTCAGGGCTTTACTCTAGTCATGCTCACCAGAATCAGTAGGTCATTTCACGATCGGATTACTTTGTGATCGAGAGGGCGGACGACACTTTAAACATCTCGTGAATCATTAAAATGAAGAAATATGTACCGAATATTACCTGAATAATTTATACCGAAGGTTTCATTGTTTCAACTGTTTTTAAAATCAGTTAAGTATTATGTTCATTATTCAAATGAAATTTCCATTGTGTGCTTAACGCAGAAGTGAAAGTAGGGCTCTGAGAATATGTGAGGTAATCAATTACTTACATTATCGTGAAAAAACTACAGGATTTCAAACAAGAGAAATAACAATTTGAAGTTTTTTATATTTGGCCATTAATAACCGATATCCTGTATATGACAGGAAGATCATTTAGGAATTATATCTAGATAAATCTTTCAATTAAGAAAATTTCTGATCGAATTCGTATTACGGATTGCTTCTGGCAATCAGTAAAGGAATTTTAGAACTGCTGTTTCCTCAACTTTTTGCAGTTTTCTCTGGATAAGATCTATACCGTCGGAAAAATAGCTTCAATATTTTGCGTCATGATAGAGATATTGAAGGGCATAGAAAATATATGAAAATAAACGAGGTGTAAAATCTCCTGGTCATTAAATATCTGGAGAAATAACTCACCCTACTGTTCAATCACGTGTATGATACCAGCGAAATTCTATCAGATTGGTTGAAATCGACCTTTATTTCCATTTCGAAGAAACCAAACGCTAAAAAATGTGGTGATTGCAGGCTCATTAGCTTGATGAGTCATGCTGTTAAGTTACTCTTGCATATCCTCCTAAATAGAATTAACCACAAATATGAAGAAGTCAGTTTGGGTTTAGGAGATACCTTGGAATTCGAGAGGCTTTTTTTCTATGCAAACACTCCTCCAACGGTAGCAGGAAGAAAACCCTTATATATTGGCTCATTGATTTTGAGAAGGCGTTTGATTGTGTTCAACATTACAAATTGATAACCGTCTTGCAGAACATTCAACAGGATGACAAAGACATCAAACTTATTGCCAAGCTCTACTTTAACCAGACTGCTATTGTTTTGTAATATGAAATAGCTGATATAATGAAAACGTTAAAAAATAAAAAGAGCACAGGTGCGGATTCAATTTCCGCTAGAATTTTAAAATTAATAAGTTCAAAAACACTTTGCTTACTGCATTAACCTGTCTGTGAGTTGAGGCGTGTTTCCTTCACTCCTCAAAAAAGCCTTAGTTGTTCCAGTTTAAAAAAAATGATATACACAGAGTCACAAATTATACGCCAATTTCTCTTTTAAGTGTTTTTTCCAAGGTTTTCGAGAGAGTTGTGTTCAATAGAAAAATGCAACATACTTGATGCCGCCCAGCATGGCGGAATATCTTTCGTTCTGGCCACTCAACTCAAACGGCAGCAATTCACTTTATTGAGTTTTTTTATGAATGCCTTGAGATCGGCGTATAGGTTGCAAGCTTATTTTTCGAGCTTTCACGTGCTTTTGATAGTTTGTGCTCCAAATTCATAATTGATCAATGTTACAACCAGGGCTTCCAAGGTGTGTTTTTGGATTTGATCCTCAGATACCTTGAGGGTAGATAAACATTTGTCAAAAATCAGAACTCTTCATCTGCTGAGTACGATATAACTTTGGGAGTACCACAAGGATCTGTCCTAGGGTCACTTCCATTTTTACTTTTTAATAATGATATTCCCGATAATTTGCGACGAATGTTCATCAATTTGTGTAACTGTCTGGGATTTCACAGTATATTATCACTCCCAAAAAAGTTACGTATTGCCTATTCGCGGATGATGCTTAAGTGGAAGTTACCTCTTCGTTACCCAAATAGTTGGAGTGGCTCGGTATCCAAACCAGAGTGACTTCGTTATACATACCGAGCCTGTTTAAAGCCGTGCGGCAACTCCAGGCTGTTCTTGAGGTACAAGAGCTGGATTCCAAAGCTTTTAGTACTGACTGACTATCAGTAAATATTTTGATTTTACCGTGGTGGATTTGCGTTTTATCAGCAGTTCTGCCGCGGTCTCAATGGAAAATAAAGCCCGTCTTTGTAGTCGGGTGAGCTTTTGTTCGCCAACCGTTTGTTGACCTTTCTTCCACCACGCTACAGCGCCATACACTATCCATGGTCTAATTACCATAGTGTATAGCCACTACATCTGCCTGGGCTTTAGGCCCCAGGTTTTACCACAGATCCGCCTGCAAGTCCAGAAACCCATTCTGGGCTTATGACACACTCTATCTAGGTGTGCACTCCAGCGGAGGGTCTTGTCCAGGACTATTCCCAGGTATTTTGCCTCAAATGAGAATTGTGTTATTTCACCAGGGATAGTCGGCGGTTCTAAACCATTCAACTTCCGTTTTTTAGTGAATGGTACTATAACTACCTTTTGCGGGTTAAGAGACATGTCTTCCCTTATACACCATTTGTCAATAGTGTTCAGTATCTCTTGAAGGACGGCCGATATCGTCATATCCGATTTACCTTTCACTAAGAATGCCAGGTCCTCAGCAAATGCTTGAACGCTAGCAGGTCATCAACGAGAAGGGTCCACAGTAAGGGTGAGAAAATACCTCCCTGCGGACTGCCCTTCGCAGCCTTGAACTCGAAGACCTCCTCCTGGTATGAGGTCATCTACAGATTAGCGGGTCGATTCCTCTCGCAGCGATAGCCTCAGCGACAGAAGCCGGCAGCGTATTGTTAAGAGCACCTTCAATGTCCAGAAAAGCTGTTTGTGCTATCTCTCCATTATCGAGAGATTGGTTTAATTTTCCGACCAGATTATGCAATGCAAGTTCTGCCAATTTGCCGGCCTGGTAGGCGTATTGATGAGGGCTAAGGGGACTGTCAATTAGCACCTTCCCCCAACCAAGAATTACTTTAGGAGGAGATACGATTAATAATATGCGGTTAATAATATGATATGATTAATAATATGATTGATAATATGCCGACGATACTTTAATTCTCGCTAAGAGCATCGAAGATCTACAGAAACTACTCAGAAGGGTTGACATGGCATGAAGAATGTGAGATAAACATGGGAAAAACTAAATATATGGTGACAGATGGACTAGAAACGAGCAAGTTCTGCGGAAAATGTGTCATAAACGAATCTTACTGTATAATATCAAGAGACGAAAACAAGAGTACCTTGGACATATGATCTAAGGACCAAGATATGAATTCCTTCGGCTAATTCTCAATGGTAAAATTGAAGGAAAGAAATGGACAGGTCGGAAAAACTCCCCTGGTCGCGGAATTTGCGACAATGGACTGGACTGACAGCAGATTAATTGTTACACGAGGCTCAAGATCGATTTGTATATAGGGATATTGAAAGAAGAAGAGAATCACCTAGTTGCTGAATAATTTTTTTCGGAGCAGCTAGTATATCAGAAAATGATTTTCAGAAATTTTCACTATTGCAGAACCCTGTATATGTGTTATTTTATTGAATCATAATTTATATTCTCATTCGTTAAACTTTAGACAGAATATTTCAACATTATCACCCAAAAACTGAAGAGTCTAATTACGATCAAACACCAGTTAGTAATGAAATTACGCAAATATTTACCTAATCTCGAAAGAAATCCATACATAAATTATATCTCCAACGTTACTTTACAAACTTGTTTTCAGTAGGATGTAGCTTTTCAATTTCGAGCTGCAAATTTGACACTCAATTCTGATGCTTTCCGGTATTACATCCTCACAAAATAGGCCTCCTTCATTAGCGCACTTCCTGGTTTGTGTAATAACCTGCTAAGGCTGTGCTAACAGTAGATATGGAGTCATTAGGAAGTTGAAATTAGGTACCTCTATGTCATGTTACTCCAGCATTTCAGGTGGATTTTCAAAGCCTGAAAATTTGGGCGAGAACATCCTGTAATATTCTGCGAACCTGAAAACTCATCGACTCGAATACTTAACCTTTTCACGATGAAAAACGAAGCGGTGGACCCGATCCTCCAAATTTGTATAATTAAATGTTTTCAATTTGCAGCGGTTCGTATTTGAAATGGAAGAGCACCATTTCTTATATTAAAATTTAATGATTTATTCATGCTGACTGTTTCAAATTTACTATTTCTCAAATACAGAAGTTCTATTTTTAAAAATTTAATAAATCAGAAATTTTTTCATTTTCTATCATCATTTCATTATTGAGTATACATTGACCCGAGTTTTGTAGTGGTATTTTATTTTTAAACTGGTGTATAACTATGATTAATAAGTAGTATGAGCTATGGTAATAGAAAGTTCTTCAAATCAAGACAGTGCAACATATATGGCTGAAGAACAATTTTAAACTCAAACAAGCCTAAATAAGTTTTGTTGATCGCTGGGACATAAGTAGCAGACATGCGCATATTTCAAAGCTTAAAAGCTTCAATCGTTAGTGCCCTGTAATGTTCAACGAATACAAATCACCCACACATATACAGTAAGGAAACTACGAATGCAATATGTATAAAAAACACTGGGACACGTCAACTTTCAAACATAAATTTAAAAATACGGGGTGATTCACTCAAGTCCAGCATAATCCGTCCTGTTTATTTCAAAGGCAACACACTGTATATTTTTATAGTTTTCAAAGCTCCCCAATATTGTGATTTCAACGAACTATATCATGTATGGTTTATTATGAATAATACCGAATTAAATTTCGAAAGCATTTATAATTGGTTTAGAGAAACTGAATATAATTTGAAACCTATTAAAATCATTCATCTGAAATAATAAAAAGTAGTTTTTTCTTAATAGAAGGATTATTACAAAATTTTAACTATTATACAGATTTATTCCGTTAACCGCCTACAAATTTCCATTTCGAAAAAATTTTTATTCAAAACTTTGTAGAATTAAATTGACCAACATAGAGTACGTAGGATGTTTATAAGTTCACTTCTTTTTAGTGTTTGTCCAGTAAACAGCATCCAGTTAGTTTGGTTAGATATTTTTCATTAATTATTTTTATTTTTTAAATATAAAGTTGAGGTGATGATTTAATAATTCTAAATTGCTTTTTAAAGATGTTCCACATATTTTAGGAATTTTTCAAAGAAACATTTTGAGCAAGATGTTTTTGAAGAAGCTCTTCAAGTATAGTTTGGCATTTTTCAAAAGGAATTTAATTTTCATAAAACAAGGAACGAAAATTTTGTACCCTTCAAGTATTTATTTAACGATTTTTAGTTGACAATTTATATTTCCTTGAATTTCTTTCATTTCCTTTGGTACTGTGTAAAAAGTACTAATTCTATTTATCTACTAAATTGACACAGTGTGGTCTTAAGACATTTATTTGATTCAATTCTAAAAATTTTTTGAAATTAAAATTTGTAGAAAGGAAAAAATCTGAATGCTATTCAAAATTCTGATAATCCTTCTATCAAGAAAAATTCTCTTTTTATTATTTTATTTTATAGATAAAAATTATATATTTTGGTTAACGTTTATTACACATTATTATTATTTGGTTTCAAAGCAGTCCATAGAAAACCTTGTAAACTTTATGTAATTTCTGTGACGAACATAAAATACGATGGATGTTTATAAGTTCACTTCATTCTAGTGTTTGTCCAGTAAACAGTTGGTTTGGTAAGATATTTTTTGTTAATTATTTTTAGTTTTTAAATATGAAGTTGAGCTGATGAGTTACCGTTGTAATAATTCTAATTTTTTTTCGGAGAAGTTCTACAAGTTTTAGGAATTTTTTTAAAATAGACTATTTTCAGGAAAATTTAATGTACTAATTCTATATGTCTACTAAATTGACACAGTGTGTTCTAAAGACATTTATTTAATTCAATTCTGAAAATTTTTTAATGAAAATTGAGATTTGTAGGAGGTTAACAGAATAAATCTCTATGATATTTAAAATTATTCATCTGTTTATTTGTCTTCGTCAATATCCACGCGACTTAACATGTGAAATTGAAATTCACCAATTTCAGTTAGGTAATTTGCATTTACTTCCTTAATTATGCGAAATCCTGGCTTTCACGTAAAAAATTCGCACTGTAAATTGCTTGGAACAAGATCCAAGTTTTATTACCCGTCCCCAAAGAATGAGTAGAAGCGCCACAATTTCAACTTTATGATTATCTTACATTATATCGAGGGTTCCGAATTATATCCAGCTCGTTAGGCTAAATTACGATCTCACCAGTGGAATTCGCAGTTGGTTCTAGTTAACCTCATTATTTTCCATATAAAGCTTGGCGAAGCAGAGACTGAAAACGGCAAGCTTTAGTGTTTTGAGTTAGTATGACCAAATGAAACGTCCAAACAATAACGTGGAAAAAATGTGTTGAAATCCATGCGTATAGCCATTCAGTTCTCCAATTAGCCTTATTTATTTGTTAACGTTTAGAAAGGTTTACTTTTTACCTATCTTACATTTTAAAACCCTTTCATTTCCGCATGGGTTAGAAGCATTTTTCTATTACACTGGCAGACAAAAAAATGTTTTGGTTGTAACATGAAGCTGAATAGCTTCATGGTAGAATATTTTACCCTGGTTGTCACTGACAGCTCCCAAATTTTCAGGAAAAAACGACAGATGTGAATGGAGAAAATTATTTTTTAATGGTATTCGGTCACCAAGCGATTTTTAGTCATCTAATAGTTCATTAACACACTGTTGGTAGTGTGCATCCATATCGTTGCCGGAAAATCTTGTTGCTACACTAACAAATGAGTTCCATGCTCGCAGTTCCTGCCTGGTAAGCTTCTGTGCAAAATTAACGTCGTCTAGCAATTTTCTGGTTTGTGGTCCAATAAAAATGTCTTCCTTTAAGTTGACATCAGTCAACTTGAAAAAGACTTTAAGTATTTGAATCCATCCCCATCTTCATTCATAGCCTTAAAAAAGTTTTTCATAAGCCTCCGTTTAATGTGAAGAGGAGGCAGAAGGACATTTTTGGGGACTACAAGAGGTATTTGAGATCCCGGTTTATATACACTTCTTTCTGGCCAAATTGTTGTTATATCATGCTGATTAACTGCACGACTGTCCCATAGACAAAGATTATAGTAGTATTTTGTAAATCTTCCCTGAAGTCCCACTAAAATTCCTATAACTTTCAAGTACGCACATATCTGCCATTCATACGTGTTGCAGTTTATTTTATTCAAAAGACTGCACATATTTTTATGACTTTCTTTCATCGTCACTGAATGGGCAACAGGTATAGAGGGTTTTAAATTTCCATTATGCAATAACACATCTTTTAAATAAGACGAATCTATAAATAAACGCCACTCAGAGAGGAAACGCTCAATATCAAGTTTCTGCATTAAACCATCAAAATTACTACACACAACAAATTTTTCATACTGTAGAATGCAGAAAACGTAGCATTTCTTTTTCCGAAATTCGTAATTTTCGTTTGCTTGCCTAATAAGTTCCATTCCTTAAGACGGGAACCATGAAAATCTGACTGTAACTTTGATAACCCCAAATCACATTAAACACTAAATTATTCAACTCACTTTGAACAATTAAATGTGGCTTGCTGGAACCGGGACCTGGAGAAAACGTAAGGTGGGTGCACTATTCTTCGGAGCTGCCTGATGATATCTTCCAAAACAACATTTTGTGGATCTAAAGGTGAGATTGGATATGGTAAATCTGCGTTATGAGGAACAGGTCATATTGCAGACTGCAAACTTGGATTGTCGACCTAGAGCTTTCCCTTTTTGGAATAACCTTCAGTCTTTGTCAGGCAAAAATAGCAATCGTCTAAATGATAACTGGGTTCTTGCCATACCATAGGGAATGCAAAAGTCCTGCCCTTTCTCTTCCCATTCATCCCCTGCACCAATGATACGCTACAACTAACACAGCTGGTCTTGATCTCCAATTAAAACACCAAAATATTGGAAGGAGACTTTTTTTTAACAGTTTCAGAAAATGGCGTGGCTTGTGATTTCACCATAAATTCTCCAGAAATATAACGAAAATAGTCAGGAGAGATTTTGCTACTAAATCCTTAAAACATTTTCTTATCTACTGATTTTTAAACTTAATTTTATGTCTAATTGTGTCTAAACAACACAGTTTAAGTACTTTTCCTGTTATAAAATGCATCCATTTCAATCATCCCCTCATGAAATTTACTACTTGCTGATGTAAAATGATCTTATTGAGCTATTGAAGAGTGGTACGTGTTAGGGCTTTAGGAATATTTTTCCTATTATTAGAAGGGCAATTCTATCAAAAAAATAAAGATCTGCATTCTGTTACAAAAGTCTTGTCGACCAGTTTTAGCGTTTGAACACCTGACCACAAAATTAAATTTCACAGAGAATTAGAGTTCATAAGATATGTCAATTAATACATAAAAAAGTATAATCAGTCATTCATTTTTATTTACAGCATGGTGCATTTGATCGAGCAACCTCAACTATGTTATTTTGAGACCTAATGTAACCTAATAAGGTACATTTATGTCTGCCTGTCTGCCTTGGAATTCACTATTCTCTCATCGCTGTTGTGATATTTGAATCTCTCCATGTTGGTATTTTCAACCTAGCAGTGTTTGAGCTGTGTCATTTGATCTTTTAAATTTTATTGCATCTGGACACTTGGCTTATCCGTTCTCATATGTGTATATGATCCTTCTGAAAACTTGGAATGACACAAAAGCTCCTGATATATTTAGTGCTTATTCACTTGGTCATATTCAACGAGACATCATTAGGAATTAAAATCTGTTTCATTCTGTCCTTATCCAATAGCACTTATCTCATAGGTTTTTCTATAACCAATGAAAATCATTATTTCACTCATTCAGTCAACCCACAAATAGGCTTTTCAATCAATTTCGTTAATTTCATTTTGCATTGAGACAACTCTCACATTCTGTTTCAGAATATATTGTACATTTATTGTCCCTGTTATAGTTAATCCTGTCGCTGTAGCCTTCGGTCCAAGCTATTGCATTATTACTTCGGTAATAATCGATCCTTGTTGCTTGTGATCTTTCTATCCAAACTATTGCATTATTACTTCGGTATTGATCAGCATTTGTTATTTGTGACTTCGGTCCAAATGATTGAATTATTCTGGTAATAGTTAAATTTATTACTTTTGTTTCCGCACATGATTATTAGGATTACTATAAACGTAGTAATCCACATTGACGATTGCTGAATTGGAAAATCATTACATTTGTTCTTAGTGAAATAATAATGTCTTTGAAATTGGTTTATATACATTAAACGAAGAATTATATTTTGTGTTTTGTTATAAGTGAACAAGTTTTACTTCGATTCCTCATCGTCGTTGTGGTTTATCATTATTAGATAAATGAAGTTGAAAACAACCACATACAAAGTGCTCTTTGAAGTTTGAATCTCCGCCAAACTACATCAGATACAGTCCACAAAATCTGGTATAATCAATCATTGCAATTGTTTGTTTTGTCTAAATATTGGAACAATAAGCAAAATACGGCGGTAACAAGGTACGATACAGAAACGGTATTAAAATGAAGAGAGGCAATTCGCTTAGTGGTGTTTACTTAGAGGTGTAAAAAGTTCAATGAAATAATAACTTTTCCTTGGCTATTTCGCTGAACTAGAGGAACCTAGTATGATGTGGACTAGTTGCTCATGGGTAAAAGAAGTAGATGTTCTGCATACAAATCAAATATTTCCGCCTTAGAATAAAATAGGGAATGTTCAGTGTAAGCAGATATTGAGTTGCAGGATACGATTTCAACCCTTGTAGAATAATAAGGGACTATTTTTCTTAAAACTTTTATGAGAAGGTGACTGTTAAATATTTGTTGGTCATAGAGGATAGCACTGTTAGGGATTGAATCTGAAAACATGCATTTTTATTGTCACATTTTCACAATACCTTTGGAGATCCCTCTTGAAATTTGGAGGCAATTCAATTTCAACATTCATTAAATTGTATAGAGTTAAAATTTAAAGGGGCCTTCGAAGATTTTTTCGATGTTCGATTCCAAAGGTGCACCACTGAAAAACATAATGAAATACGAATACGGCCATAACAAGCAAAGCTTCAAGAGTCATTATTCGCGAATATCAAGAAAATCCACTATAAATTCTTAAACACGCAGAAACATTTCTGTAGTAGATACAAACAGCCAGCAGTAACGATATTGAGGGGCTTGGACTGAAAAAACAGTGGACGCATCCCAATAGAATTTCAGCTTTGCAACATTCCGAGTCGAACGTTATTTACTAATTGAAAACTTTTATCTTTCTGATACTAGGTCTGATTGTAAAAAGTATTGTAATATTATTAAAAAATATTATTCACACTTAGAATGTGAGTTTTGAAGTGATGAATTACTTTGGAATTCTTCCTCCATATCTAACCTCTCAGACACGTAATAAAGATTTATGCCATTTTTTCTGAAGATTCCTTTTGTGATTCAATGTATAAAGCATTATTACATTAAGTATTTAACATAAATAGAGGTCAATTCTTGATAGAAGGTATATAAAATAATATAAATATTTCAAAAAATTTTTAAAAAATTAGCCTTCTACATATTTAATTCCAAAAGATTATATTCAATGATTATAACTTCTGAAAATAAATTAAAATAATGTCGTATAAGTACCACTTATATTATGACATAAAATAAACATTCATTATAAGACATCCGAATGGTATAACAAAATCCAATAAATAAAAATCATTAACTAAAATCCTATAAATTAAACATTTTGAATAGACAAAATTTTGTTTTAATTTATTTTCAGAAGTTATAATCATTGAATATAATCTTTTGGAATTAAATATGTAGAAGGCTAGTTTTTTAAAATTGTTTAAAAATTTTTTAAAATATTTATATTATTTTATATACCTTCTATCAAGAATTGACCTCTATTTATGTTATTTTATTCATAATATATAATTATTTGGTTTCCTCAAACATTCTTTATACAGATAGTCCTTGTGCTATAGCAGAGGCCGTTAAATTTGTCTTTCAATCTTCTAGATCAGGTTAAACCACAGAGATATTTCTGTGTGTAGTGAATACCTATTTAAAGTTCTCATTTAAGTAGAACTTTTTCTGGAGAGTGAAGGGTGAGTTTGAATATATGTTATTAATTGATGTTATATTTATTGAATATGAATATTTGAATACTGATGAGCAAAGTCGATTTTTAAACTTGTTTTTCAGTAATGTTTTGCATATCTTGAGTTTTTATATAGAGTACCTTGGTTAGATATCCAATAATATTGAATAGTCTAAGTAAGATAGTTTTGTGATAAAATTCTTAAGATTATGTTGGATATTCTTGAAAGATATTGGTTTTCATAAGATTGATAAGCAGAAACAAAATTTTGTCTATTCAAAATGTTTAATTTATAGGATTTTAGTTAATGATTTTTATTTATTGGATTTTGTTATACCATTCGGATGTCTTATAATGAATGTTTATTTTATGTCATGATATAAGTGGTACTTATACGACATTATTTTAATTTATTTTCAGAAGTTATAATCATTGAATATAATCTTTTGGAATTAAATATGTAGAAGGCTAATTTTTTAAAATTGTTTAAAAATTTTTTAAAATATTTATATTACATTAAGTATTTGATTAATCATATGAATTCAGTATGATGATACCGGGCGTTTTTTCTAGAGAGATAGAACTTTCGATAGGGATAACTGTGATTTGACAGAAGGTATAAGCCATGTTGTTATGACATTTCTGTTCAGTGAGCATTGACAAATTATCATGGAAAGACTCAAGTTGCAATAACGTTTACAAATTGTTGAAATTAATTTTCAGAATCAGTGTTCTATTCGCCAAATTTATGGAGCACTTCGTGAAATTTATGGTTTAAATAATCGTCCATCAGAGCAGCTTATTCGTCGAACTATCGATAGATTTCGGATAACATTTTCTCTACTCGATGCAACAACAACAAAAAGACAAAGAACTGTACGTATAGAAGAAAATACCGCTGCTGTAAGTCATAGTGTTAATGATGATCTAAATGTGTCAATTCGTCGACGTTCACAAAAAGTTGGACTCTGTGCATCCACCACATGGAAAATTTTGCATAAAGATGTTGGTCTACACCCATCAAATATCCAACTGATTCAAGAACTAAAGCCACTTGACCATAATAACCGTCGTTTGTTAGCTGATTGGGCCCTAGAACAGCTTGAAGTTGATACAACTCTTTTTTCGTAAAACTGTGTTTAGTGATGAAGCTCAATTCTGATTTAACGGCTATGTAAACAAGCTAAATTGCCGTATTTGGAGTGAAAACAATCCTCAAGAAGTTCTGCAGGTTCCATCGCATCCTAAAAATTGCACTGTATGGTGTGCTTTACACGCTGGATGCATCATCGATCCATATTTCTTCAAAAACGATGCTGGAGCTAATGTTACAGTGAATGGTGCTCGTTGCAGATCGATGATCAATGATTATTTGTTTCGAAATTTAAATGGCATCGACCCAGAAGTATTTTGGTCCTAACAAGATGGTGCTACACCTCATGCTGCTACCGTAACAATTGATTTATTGAAAGAAAGATTTGGCGATAACATTATTCCGAGAAATGGTCCAATTAATTGGCCTCCAAGATCATGCGACATAACTCCACTGAATTATTTTCTTTGGGGTTATGTCAAGACATTGGTTTATGCTGATAAACCAGAAAAAATAGACGCTTTGGAAGCCAACATAACTCGTGTTTTTGATGAAATAAGGCCCGAATTACTCGAAAAAGTGGTCTAGTCGAATGCGGTTCCTCAGAGTTAGTCGTGGTGGGCATATGCCGGAAATTATTTTTAAAACAAAAATGTCATGAAATTATGTTTCGAATGAAGGAAAATTTGGCTTCAATCTTAATTTGAATGTGTTTTATTTCAATTTATAGTTCTATCACTCTAAAAAAAATACCCGATATATAAGCTGCAATAATAAATAATATAATAAACATTTAATTACTCAATTTAACATAATAAATTTATATTCTTTTAATGCGTCACCTACAGTTTCAGCTAGCTGTGTAGATTTATAGTTTAAAGAAGGAAATATAGCCACTTCAAAGAATTTTCAAATATTACAAACTGTATGGTAATTAAAAAGGGAAATAGAATTGAATTTGTGCTTTTAAGAATATGTTGTATCGCCGGCTAGGCTTTAATATAAGATGATTTTTATTTATTTCAAATAAGATGACTGAACTCTAGTGTAAACAAAAATCACGATCAACAACCAATACGGTAGCATCTGTGAAGTAAATCGCACGGTGTATAACCAATAAGATGGACCCTTTGGTAGTTGCCATGATTATCAGGCCGCGCAGCCGATAACATCTTGACGTTTCGTCACTTAATGGATAATATTTCGACATTTCGTCACTTGATAGAATCCTCAGTTTTTATAGGAATGAATGCGGTCATAGAAAAAGTATAATACATATTATAAGACAGTTACGCACTTCTAGAATTACGCACTCGCCGCTTCGTGATTTGTGCGTAACTATGTTTCTCACAACTCTTATTATGTAATGTACTAACTTTGAATTCTATGTGGTACATTATCTGATAATTGGATGTGTAATTTATGAATATCCAATCGAGCAACTGTCTGAATGAATCGAATTATGTTTACTGGATAATCGCATTCAATATTTTAAATTTTCATTTGATTCACTATTGATTAACCGCCACACATATGTATTGATAAATCTATATGTCTATGAAATCTGTTCTAAAGACAATTTCAATATTATTCACTTTAATTTTGAAAATATTTTTCAATTAAATTTGTGGTGGTTCCGGAGAACGGATACAGTAAATGTCTGAAATACTTTTTCAAAATACTTACTCTTAAAAACATCATGCATGTATAGAAAATATAGAATTGAAACCCCGCTCCGTATCACCGAGCGGTCTCTTGTTAAACCACACGGAATGAAGACCTTTCTAACAACAAAAGGATGAGCATTAAGCTACTGACTTGAACAGCACTCCCTCGTCTGTTAAGGAAAAATTACGGCAGAATTCATGAATAAATTGACCACAGTAACGTCAGACCTTTCCTTCTTGAAATTCCGAGGAAACGGGAATGAATAAGCTCCTCGGTTTTTCGAAGGATTATGATCGAGCATAAAATTTTAATTCGTAGATGATACCGCTTGGAATAAAAAAGTTTTGTTATCATTTTCAGGGTTATAATTCTGGCGTGGTATGCGAGGAGTGAAGGGTTAAACCATGATGGCTATTGTAAGTTTGCGCAGCGTTACTCAAAATTAATCTGCCCGTTTCCTAACTTTTATTAGAAAGGTTTTGTCCCCGATTTTATCGTTGAGTTATGACATATTTGTGCTTCATGAAGGATAAAATTATTTGTAATTATGTGAGGCAAACAGATTTTCTCATACTGTAGGTGAATATTGAACTGTTTCAGCCGCTATTATTTGACAGTTGTTCATATTCATTTAATAAAAGGTTTTCCAAAAAAAAGGTTTCATAAAATAAGAAGGAAAGGTTTTTTACTTGATAGAAGAATTATTACAAAATTTGAATATCAAAACAGATTTAATCTGTTGTCTTCTACAATTTTAATTCCAAAAAATTTTTTTTGAAGAAACTTTAAGAATTAAATTAATGTCTTTATAAGCACTGCTCATATTTAATAGACATATAAAATCAAAATTCATCATACAATATCAAATGGAATTAAGAAAAACCAACGAATATAAATTGTCAATTGAAATTAAAATATAAATAAGCAAACGTTTTTTGTTTCGTTCCAGGCATGCGTACTGAACTCTTCAGACAAACGTACGAAGCCCTGTTTTTTACAAAATATATTGTTTTCTGATCCCATATCAATGAAAAATAACTCTTTCTCAAAAATATAGAACATAATTTCAAGAACTTCTCAAAAACTAATTTATTTGAAATATTCGATATATTTGAATAAATACTTCAAAAAATCTCAAAACATATAGCACATCCTCAAGAAATAATTAAAATTACAATAAGATCAGTTCAACATTACATATAAAAAAAATAATAAAATCAATTGAACAATGTATAGACTTACCGAGTGCAACTTCAGGAATGTATGATATATGAAACTGCAAATAGGTACATTTGTATCCAAGGTACTCTATGTTCCATGTTCACAAAAATCATGCAAAACTAATAAGGCACTTGGTCTTAGTTAAAACCATTCAACACTGTATAATGAAGTTTTTTATTTAAAAAACCTAATATAATTATATATTATATATAAAATAAAATAAGAAGGAACGGTTTTTTACTTGACAGAAGGATTATTACAAAATTTGAATATCAAAACAGATTCAATCTCTTGTCTTCTACAATTTTAAATCCAAAAAATTTTTTTGAAGAAACTTTAAGAATCAAATTAATGTCTTTATAAGCACTGCTCATATTCAATAGACGTATAAAATCAAAATTCATCATACAATATCAAATGGAATTAAGAAAAACCAACGAATATAAATCGTCAATTGAAATTAAAATATAAATAAGCAAACGTTTTTTGTTTCGTTCCAGGCATGCGTACTGAACTCTTCAGACAAACGTACGAAGCCCTGTTTTTTACAGAATATATTGTTTTCTGATCCCATATCAATGAAAAATAACTCTTTCTCAAAAATATAAAACATAATTTCAAGAACTTCTCAAAAACTAATTTATTTGAAATATTCAATATATTTGAATAAATTACTTCAAAAAATCTCAAAACATGTAGCACATCCTCAAGAAATAATTAAAATTACGATAAGATCAGTTCAACTTTACATATAAAAAAAAAATAAAATCAATTAAACAATGTATAGACTTACCGAATGCAATTTCTGGAATGTATGATATATGAAACTGCAAATAGGTGCATTTATATCCAAGGTACTCTATGTTCCATGTTCACAAAAAATCATACAAAGCTTATAAGGCACTTGGTCTTAGTTGAAACCATTCAACACTGTATAATGAATTTCTTTATTTAAAAAACCTAATATAATTATATATTATATATAAAATAAAATAAGAAGAAACGGTTTTTTACTTGATAGAAGGATTATTACAAAATTTGAATATCAAAACAGATTTAATCTGTTGTCTTCTACAATTTTAATTTCAAAAAATTTTTTTGAAGAAACTTGATTTTATACGTCTATTAAATATGAGCAGTGCTTATAAAGACATTAATTTAAAAAAATTAACTATTAATTAATTTCAAAAAAAATTTTTGAAATTAAAATTGTAGAAGACAACAGATTAAATCTGTTTTGATATTCAAATTTTATAAAAAGGTTTTATTTTGAATAGCCCTCTCTATGGGCAGCTGTCACTTTTGAATCTGTCATCTTTTGACATTTGACAAGTAAAAACTACGCCATTACTTGAAAAAATTACGCAAAATGAAACGGCGCGTGCTTCAACAACGCAATGAAATTGTAAAAATTAAACCAAAATCGTTAACCCATTACAGCGACGTCTTTGATAAAAAGATAAAAGGAAATTAATCTAAAACGCTCTAGCTTGAGCTAGTAATTTTGTCCGTCCGCACTTGAAACATCCTAGTTCGTAAAATGTCTCATAGTACGCCAATAAAAAGCTAAATTAAACTTGTCTTTCCTGAATGAATCCTAAATTGTCAACCTGATAGTGAAAATGCAAACTCTTACTCCCTATCTATTTATTTCAATATTACAATTAAAATAGAGACTCTTATTTACAATATACTACAATTTTACAGTTAGCTCGAGGTCCGAGATTTACGTAAGGACTTATCTTTGAGGTTACCCTGGAATATTGTTCTCCAAGGTGTCGGAATAATAGTGCTTTCTCCAAGAATAGTTCCTATTCTGCATAAAATCAGCAGGTGTTCAGTCTCAAATTGTTCCAAATGACCATTAGAGCGTCCGGAACCAAGATGGTGAGGTAATAAGATACTCTAAATTGGCACAAGAAAGATTGTCTGATATGTAGATAATCCAAGCAAAGAAGCACTCCAGTAAGATTGTTCAGTTCTAAGAACATCAGGTACTAACATTTCCGGTACTAATATCTCCGGTTTTAAGATCTCCGGTTTTAAGATCTCCGGTACAAAGATCTCCGGTACTAAGGTCTTCAGTACTAAGGTCTCCGGTACTAAGATATCCGGTACTAAGACGCCTTTTGATTAGACGTCTTATAAGAAACAATAAAAATTTAATATTCCACGATTTTCATGGATCCCACAATACGAAAGAGAGAAATCTGGGAAATTCTACGCTTCTTGAAAACAATGCTACTCTACAGCACATTCGATAACAACGTCGACTTTTATAACGGCAACTCCAAACTTCTAATGGTCTTAGTCAAATCACATCATTGGAGCATTTTTCAGCGATTGTAATTCGAATCAACAGTGGAGCGTTTTTTAACGTTACAAAAATTCACTTCAAAAATGATGAAAATTTTGCAGCCACAGTTGGCAAAACTAATGCACTTTTGAGTCGTCGTGAAGCACATTCTCGGCCAGCAATCGGGAAATTGGTAAAAGAATTCAAGCTGTTGGGACAAGTTAGTGATGTGAAGAATCGAAAACGTGTACGCTGCTCAAGAACAACTGAGAATATTGTGCCTGTAGCCCGTAGCATTGACAAAAACCTAGGTTTGTCGATTCCTTGTCGATCTTTAGAATTAGGCTTTTCATAAATGACATTACACCGTATTTTACATAAACACTTAGGTCTTAAGGCTTTTATAGTTCAGTTAATACAAGAACTCAAGCCGCTCGATGACCAGTAACGTCGTATCTTTGCTGATTTAGTCGATGAAATGCATTAAAATGATCCGGATTTTCATCGAAAAATCATCGGTATACTCGTTTTTTTTAATCAAAATGAAACATTTTATGGGAAAACCCTTTACATCAAGTTTCTTTTTCCTACGGCTGTCAAACAACTTGAAATGTTAGGGTGAAATCTTTCACCCTAACTCAACCACTTTTAAATATATCGTACAAATCATACGCTCGTGTTCTTCACGAAACTGAATCCTCTTATGTACATTTTCACCAATTCCACATAAGATTTTTTAAATTCACTTCAGATGAACTTACAGAGTGAAGCACTGGGAACAAACTAAATGTCAGATGATGATGCTTAAACTTCAGGTGAGTCTGGAGGACAGTTAACTAAGTGAAAAAAGGAGTCTCGATACTCCGAAGGAAAAAGAATTGAAAAGCCTGCTGGAAAAAGTGGTCTTGTTAATGATCAATTCCTTGCATTTTATTGAAATAATTTGGATCATACAACAGTTTATAGTGAATAATCGAAATGAAGGGTCTATCATCAACAGCGCCTCATTTTGTTTAGAGAATAATAAACATTATTTCTTTGAAAATTATTGAAATTTTTAGTTCATTATGTACAATATATACTATGAGTTATGAAGCAAAACATCATTTAAATGACTACCACGGAAACGCTAGCAGGAATTAAGTCGTTGAACCCAATTTTCTATGACTTTCCCACACAAATCATGTCGTATGTTAGCAATTACTCATTTAATATTGATCTCTAAATCGTCTTAATTTGCTGGATGATTGTTGTAAACCAATGACTTACTGAAACCCCGAAGAAATAAGTCCAATGGAGTTAAATCGCAGGAACCAGGCGGATAATTTATCGGCTCATTCCTTGAAATAATCGAATCACCGAATTTTGTTTTCAATAATGATTTTGTATGGATGTAAGCTAAAGTCTTTTTGTAAGATTCGCCACAAAGACATCTGCAAGGTGCATAGTTCTTGTGAACATCGAGAAATCGATACTTTTTGATCTTCATGGATACTTTCACGTACGGCAGTACATCCTCTTCACTTCTGGCATTTCTTTGTCTCACTGGCACTGTAACATCATGAAGTGTAAAATTTGTTTCAAACTCCTTCACTAAACGTTCATGTTAATTTATCCGGACGATTATAACGATCAAGGATTGGAGTTGGTTGAATCACGTAAATTCAGAATGAAACAGATCGCGATTTTTCATAATAAATTTGGATTATTTGTAAAGGTTGTTGATTAAATGACAGATATTATCAAATACAACTGTCAATGTCGCAAATGAACAATGGCTGTCATGCATGAGTAATTTCAATTCAAAAATGGGGCGTTTTCATTGAAAGATCCTTCAAGAGACGATATGAATCATCCTAGTCTAGAAATGAAATTCTAACAAAATATATTTCCTAAATTAATTCGAGGAAGTCTTTTCAACGAATATTTCATCTTTTCATACCTACATCTTTTTCAAATGACCAGAACTGATTACATAAGGAAACATAAAGCCAATACCGCTTTTCATGCTTTGAATAACGTCTTGAAGTCTATATTTAACGTTATTCAGTGCATGAAACGATTTTCTGGGTGAGTGGAAAACTCAACCACTTACCAAGTAAACACACTACCATCCAGTTCAACGACTCATATAAATTCATGATTATATGCAAAGTTGTGATTATTATATATTCACACAGAAGCGGTTTGGTTATGGAATACTCTCATGTACAAGATTAGCTCTAAGGGCGTTAAGGGGATTTACAGGTATTAGAACACCGCTGAAATGCATTGTGTCTAACAGAATACTGCATCGTCATACACCTAAATGTCCTGGTTAGGGTAATTTTAGAGTAGCAAGTAGATCTCATATTATTTAAATATTTTAATATTAGCCTTCTACATATTCAATTTCGAAAAATTATATTTAATAATTATAACTTCAGGAATTAAATGAATTTCACATAAGTACGACTTATATCAAACGACATATATAATAAACATTCATTATGAGACATCCAAATGATATAACAAAATCCAATAAATAAAAACTGATAACAAAAATCCTATAAATAAAAATTGTTAACAAAAATCCTATAAATTAAATATTTTGAGTAGACAGAAGTCGAATGTCACTGCGTACGCATTCGACTTAATTAGAGGTGAAGTGGAGCCAGGGTTGAAATCGAAGGAAATTGAGGTAATGAACATTTATACTAGTTATTTGATTGATTCGGTCTCTACTAGGTGAAAACTCATTTTAATTGAAAAAATATATATGTAAAGAATTGCTTGGCATGTAGAGATACCTTTTTGAACTCTTCGAAAGTAATTGATTAAACGTCAACCAATTAGTATGCAAATTCTTGGTTAAGCATACTTCAAATGGGGGTGAAAGAGGGATGTGTATTACACTTTAATGCTTTATTCACAGCCTAAAATACATATAATACAATTGACGGAGTTGTTTTGTGACCAGATGTAGAATGTAATCCAGCTCGTAGGGACTATGTAGAGAATTGTCAGCAGAAGTACATACAATACAAGTGTACAATTTTAAGTTGTTGACCCAGATTTAGGTGGATGCACTATCTTGATCCTGGAACAGTTCTTTCTTGAGTTTTTTGTATTGTTGTTCACGACACAGACTTCAATTTTATTGGTTTCACTTTTGAGTTCACTTTTCACAACTCAATATCTAATTACAAATGAATAATGTAGATAATACATTCACTTCCAGGCCTTTAGTGCGTTATGAGTAACTGAGAGGGAGAGAGAGTTCCTTGGAAGTTTAAAGTGAAAAATGCGAAAATAAAATAATTCCAGCGTAGAGATGAAAATGTTTCACAAGTTACGAGAGCTTACTTCAAGGGAATGTGCGTGAGATCAGAACTTGTCTTCAACTGAACTTTCTTAACCGACTTTTTATACAGGGTGAGTAGTGACCTGTCTGGCGCAGGAGATGAGTTCAACTGGTGCCTTTTTGCTAATTGGTGAATGAGAGAGTAGGTTTGGGTCCGAAAAGGAAGCCCAGGTAATTCCGATAAGACAATCGTCTTGAAACGGCTAAAACTATTTACAATGGGTTTCTAGGAATAATCTAAGGGAGAAATATCTTTTTTTCTTGATTGTCTCGGTCTTTGCTTGATGGAAATTCATCTTCAATATAAGAAAAACAAATGTTAACTTCCGAAATTTTATTGATTTTCACAACAATTGTTTCGTCATACCATGACTTCATCAGGTGAGTATTTAAACTGAGGTATACAATGCAAAACATGACCTTAAATACACAGCTCTGGTACAAAAAATAGAGGGGTGGAAAGAGAGATATACAATTAATGAAAAATATTAAGTTGTATATCTCTCTTTCCACCCCTCTATTTTTTGTACCAGAGCTGTGTATTTAAGGTCATATTTTGCATTGTATACCTCAGTTTAAATACTCACCTGATGAAGTCATGATATGACGAAACAATTGTTGTGAAAATCAATAAAATAGCGGAAGTTAACATTTGTTTTTCTTATATTAGAAATATCTTCGTTTCTTAATTCGTGTTTAGCCCCGTTTAGGTTTCTAGGAATTAAATAATTCATATTTAAGATGGGGACGTAATTGTTACGTATCTGCGAAGTGAATTAAAAATTCTTTGTTCAAAGTAAATTTGAACAATATATGAGACAGTAATTTATTTCCACAAAAATGTTTGTACTAGTACAATAATTGTTTCAACACGATGTGGCTTCTACAGGTATTATATTGTACTGTCTGATGGTATTCAGTGTAACCGAGTTTAAATACATTGTTAGGTATGTGACCAAATAATGGAAGCACAAGTCATGAAAACTCTAGGTTTTTGTTGGAGTTTGCCGCTAAAAATGCAATTAAGGAAAGATTTTCAGTAATGGAGGCTCATCAACATCTGTTTGTTCGTTCAAAAGGATTTTACGGGCATTATACCTGTTGATTTCAAGAAATTCTAAAAATGTCAATCTAGAACTTTTGGATAATTTCATAATTATTGTTTAAATTATGCCTGAATTCCTTGAGATGATTAGCATATGTCGAATGTACAAAATCGGATATATAACCCCTTTGGTGTTCTTGGACACGTTTCTTGAATGACCTACCAGTCAGGCCAATGTATACTAAAGGGCAATTTTGGCAAGTCAACTTGTAAACTCTGGATTTATTTTCTTTATTTGTTCGATATTTATTGTTTTTTATGTAGGTACTAAGTTTATTAATTGTCTTAAAAGCAGCTTCATAATTGAAACAATTTTTGAAATATTTAGCAATATTTTCAGATAATCCATTGACATAAGATAACGAAAAATAATTGTCATCTTTTATGATTGGGTACACGAGATTTAATGCCGTTTTTTTTTATTGGATACCATTTTGTCTACAAGAAAGGGGTTTTAACCGTTGTTTGACGCTATTTATTTAATAATATTTAATTCTTTAAAAAAGTTCTCTGAATTCAAAGGGATATTCAATAATCTATGAATGAAACTATTATATGCTGACATCGTTTGGTTGGTGATGATTTGAAGTTTTACGTATTGTGATGTCTGTATGTGTGGGTTTGTGAAAAATACTAAAATCATGTAAATTATTTAGTCTTTTTATTGTGAGGTCAAAAAAATTAATACTTTGATTCTTTTCTTCTTCGATTGTGAATTTGATTTTTGGTTGGAGCTTATTAATGAAATTCGTGAAGATATGTAGTTGTCGGTCGGTGTCTTTGAAACAACAAAAAATGTCATCCACATATCTATACCAAAAAAGGAAATATTTGCTTATCGGATTTAGGTGTATTTTTGATTCTAGATCATCCATAAATATTTCAGCTAAAATTGAACTGAGTGGATTTCCCATTATTGAACCATTGTTAGAAATAGAGATGGTTCCGTTAAATTGAAAGTAGTTTTGTTCAAGACATATTTCCAGGCAATTAAGAATATTATTCATTTTGATGGGATTAGTATTATTTTTGATTAATAGTTTTTTTACAATTTGTGTTGTTTCAATTGGAGGTATACTTGGAAATAAATTTTGTACATCAAAAGAAATTAATCTGCAATTTTTGGACAAATGGACGGTTTGAATATTGTCTCTAAGTTGGATGCTATTTTTAAAAGCGTATTTAGCTGAAAAGTTTGTTTCGGTTTGAATAATAGAAATTAAAACTCTAGATAATTTTATGCTTGGTGTTGCGATGGTTGAAAATACTGATCTAATTGGATTATTTTCTTCATGAAGTTTTATTAATGAACATAATCTTGGGATTTGTGAGTTCATTAAAGTGAGCGAATGTTTTTGTGTGAAGTTATTGAGAAGGCTAAAAGGTTGGTCTATTATATTTTTTATTTGTTTTTCGAAATCTTCGGTGAGGTCTTTAGTAATGGTTTTATATTGATCTGGGGTTGAAAAAGCAGTAGTCTTGTTGAAATATTCATGTTCAATACCATCATACAGTATAATGTAATACCTGAAGAAGCCACATCGTGGTGAAGTGTAGTAGTACAAACATTTTTGTGGAAATAAATTACTGTCTCATATATATTTTTTTTATTTATACTAGTTATAAAACTCACTCAACCAAAATAGAAAATAATGACGAAAAGGTTCAGGAACTCAGTAACTGTTTTTGTAGGTTAACTGTATATAGAACAGTATGTGTTTATTTTGAACTAAGGGAGAGATAGGCTGATTTATCAATCAATACCCCTAGACATTGGTAGTAAAAGGAACTAGAATAATATAATCTCAATCAAGCAAAGCGTAATATTCCCTATTCAATAAAAACGTTCTCCGACAAATTTGATGTAACTTATTGTGTTTCATTAGAATTTTAAATTTTATTACAATTTTAAATCCGGCTGCTCTTATTCGAGAGACCCGATAGAATTCCCAAGTCAGTTTTTCCTTATTTCCTCCTCTCATTTCCAGGAAAACTAGATTGATAAACGTGCAAATATGCCCGTCATTGTCATCCGCAAACCGGCTTCCGAAATTAATATAGGTGTGACAGAATTCGACAGAGTCGAAGCAAAGCCTGGAACGAATTCCGCGCTGCGAACAATTTTCCTGTAATTGATGGGCACGAATCCATAATTACTTGGTGCTTAATTGGATTTTCATTTGCACAGTTCGGATTCGATATTATCACGAATGGGTCCGAATCAGTCCGTTTGGATGACGAATGAAAACACTCATATTTGTTAACGTAACGCCGATGATTTTCGGTTTGCAACAAATAGACATGTTTCCGGCAGTCTCAAGTGGCAGTAGTGCGTTTGGCATTGCGGAAATCTGTCCGTTGCGTTGACAGTCAATTTCGGTTTGGTTCGGTGGAATACCACCTTCCATCTGCCGTAACACATCGCCTGATGTATGTTCACGATTATTTGAAGAACAACTGTAGGAATTCAATTTATTGAGCCTAGACATTGAGTTTCTACTCTGTTAATACAGGGTGACAAGAAAAGCTTCGGATCAATTTTACTGTTTTCTGGAACGGAAGTATTTTAGCGCAGCCAAATAATTTTTATTCCATTAGATTCTCTACACTTTCTTGTACAAATAGGTGAATTTTCAGTTTGATATTCATTTTGCAGAGTGCTAGAATGTCAAACAAATGTAGTGCAATTTTGGATCTGTTTTGTCAAGGTAAGCATCAACGCGCCATCAATGTGCCTTGACAAACCGTGTCCGGTGCAATTTGCCATTTTAAGGAGCTTAACCATGATTGTCGTCGTCCAGGAAGTGGGGGAAAACGCACTGTCAATACGCCTAGCAATCGCAACATCGTCAAGAAGCGAGTCAATCCGAGGATATCGATGAGGAAAATAGCCCGTGAGGCCGGTGTCAACTGTGAATCCGTTCGTCAAATATCCAGAAAGGAGCTCAACCTCAAACCATACAAGTTCCAAAAAGTTGAACTCCTCACGGAAGAAAACAAGCGCGTACACCAAAGGCGTCGCCAACTCCTTCGTCTCGCCGCTGGTCAGCAATGGGAGAGCAGTCTCTTCACAGACCAAAAGCTCTTCACTGTAGAACAATCCCAAAACCACCAAAACGACAGAGTCTGATCCACAAAGGCTCACGGTACGTCGGCCATCGTCGAACATCGTCAAAATTCGCAATCCGTCATGGTCTGGTGCGGAATTTGCACCAGCGGCAAAACACCCTTGGTTTTCGTGGATCAAGGGGTCGAAATCAATCAAGAAGTATACTGCTGATACATTCTCGAGGCCGTAGTACTTCCATAGGCCCAGCAGTACTTCGGCGACACGCATTGGATCTTTCAACAGGACTCCGATCAAGCTCATCAAGGCGAAAATGACACAAGAATTGTGTAAGACCCATTTTCCGGGTTTCATCACATCTCGCCCTCCAGGCATTAAATCTTGACGTAATGGAGGTGCTTGTCATGACTAGGACCCTAGTTTCGTCCCGGCGAAATGGAGGGTTAAGTCTTGGTGCCTAACGTAATTCCATTCGCGCCAGTCACTGGACCTGTATGGTGGAAGATCTCCGAATGGGGCCCTAGTTTTGCTGTTCTGGTGAAATCGAGGGCTGAGCCGGTTGATTAACTCAGTGACAGGGAGTCTGTCGCAGCACAGGGCTTCTCCTTTAAAACTGGCGTACTCTACCCTATCGCAGTATGAATCTCTCTTCTGTGTAATGGCCAATGGCCGAGTGCGTTATGTAGCATACTGCGTTACCTCGGGAGGTGGTTTGCCCACAGGTGTCACTTATACCACCTGGCCACCCCTTTGGTGTTGGACTCAAGGGGGCAGTGGTTGAAGGTCCACATGCTGGACTAGGGAGGTATTTCATTTATCTGTTCGCAGACCCCCATCTTAGAGATATTCTCATGAAATGACTCGGGGTTTAACGGGACTTGACGGTTCGACCGGCCTGTCCTAGCCCCGGATCAATGCGTAACAATTTAGGGTTTGTGGATCTCGACGAAATGGCTCTGCCATTAGTGCCAAGATCAATCTAATGACTTCACATGGGTTCGGTGAGTCAGGACGTACAGGCCGTTAGACGGGCTGGCACCAGGATCAATAGTATGGGATTATCTTAGTTCATGGGACTGCGTTCGGATGGATGAATAAGAATTCCTTCCGGCAGGTGATTTGCGTCTCAAACCAACTCGGGTACAGACCTGCAGAGTCAGTAGAGGTTGAATAATGCTTCGCTGCTACCAGTCAGACGGTTCTGGCTTTCGAGTCGGGGTCCAAACTGGAAGCTGGTGGGTTCATCTATTCGGAGGGGTTCTCGCTTCACGCGATGATATGGCGTAATCCTTATCACCCTTCCTACCTCTTGGCGTGGACTGTGGAAACTGCTGAGTAGTCACTTGGATAATAGTTATGCTCGCATGCCAATACATTTACCTGGTAGAATTCACGTTTCATCACATCAGCCCTACTCGCCGGATCTCAATCCAATGGAGTACAGCGTGTGGTCGATTTTGGAGCTCAGGGCTAAACACCACAAAAGTTTGGAGTCGTTGAAGCAATCCCTGCGCCGGAAATGGGACCGATTAATGCCCAAAGAGCTGGGGCCCATTGCCAAAATTTTCAAGAAGCGTCTGAAGCTATGTATAGCCGCCAAAGGAAGGCACTTCGAAACCACTTAAATATATTGTGGGTGGTGTTGTAAAAGAAGTGAATTACTTACGTATTCCAATCACCCAACAATATCCTTATTATAAACACAATATATATGAAATAACAAGGACATAAAAACATGCAACACTACAACATTAAAGAAGTGACAGTAACACTCTGTAACACAATCTATATCACGACTTAATATATAAAGATGTACTACAAGAGCACCGATGTGCCCTCTCTAGCTTCTTCCCAGGTTTAAGCTCCTTCCGAGAGTTTGAGTTCGGTTGTTTGTATTTAGTGTTGTCATCTGTTGGTCCATATCTGGCTCGCGTTTTTACTCCGGGTATCTATTTAGATGATTCCTACCCTAAGCTACACATTTAGTGGACGCCATCTTTTGGCGGAATTGGATACCGTTTGGGCTGCGGCCACAATATTATTACCAAATTTTTATGTTATTATTATTCGTTTGTTTTGTTAAATTTTTTTTGTTTAATAAAGTTAAATGAAGAAAGTTTGTCGAAGATTTTTCTTATCACCCTGTAATATAAATGATTTATAGATGGAACATTACGTGTTATTTTAGTCAAGGTTATGGAAATATCTAAGCTGGTCAATTCTTGGTATATCGGCCCTCTTGTAGCGGTTAGATCGAAAGCACTATCCTTTAGGATTGCCGCTTGAAGATGTTTGAAATGGGACGTGATATCATGAAAAGTTTAGTCATCATAATGAGAAGAACAGATTTAGTTCAGAATGTCAGTAACTAATTTTTGCATTTGTTATAATTTCACAATTCAATACAACAGCATTAAGGGTTGTTAGTGTGAAGACGTTCAAGTGTAGTTTAAATCGTGTAAATAAACTGTATATGGCATAGTTTGAGTTTATTTTACACCAAAAAAAAAGATAGAACAATTAATCTATCAATAATCCTAGATATTGATATAAAATAGCATATACAGGGTGTCCCAAAGAAAATTTGACCCCCCAGAATTCGGAAATGAAGAAATTTCGAAGATTAAAAAAAAAGCAAGTCAACTTCTGTTTTGAGGAGGACGAATTTCAATCATGAGTTTGTTCCGAAAAAACCACCCTCCATGAAGGTGGCTTTTTTTTAAACACAAACCAGTTTTTCAAAATCAGTTCATTATTCACGAAATAATATTATTGAACTAACCGTCAAAAGGTGATTTTGGACAAACAGTTGAACTGCCCAAACTGAAGAATTTTTGAAGAATCCAAAAATAATTTTCAAATTCTGTATTGAGGAGAAAGATTTCCTATGACCGCATTGTTCCGAAAAAACCACCTGAGGATGGCAACAACACCCAACTTTTTTTTTGTGGGTACATTATTATTGAAGAGGATCATAGGTGAAGCCATCTTAACCTTTGCGGTTACCAACAAAATTCTGCCTGAACAACAGCATGGTTTCGTACCGGGGCGCTCCATTTTTAACCAATCTACTCCCTTGTATCGGTGATTGGACGAGATGTGGGTGGATGTCATCTTCTTAGAGGTTGCGAAGGCGTTCGATCGTATTCCCCATCGTCGCCTAGGTACTAAACTCGAACATCTGGGTATTAGAGGCGATTGTTTGTCCTGAATAAGTTCATTTTACCATTAATCTGCGGGTAAGAGTTGGAAATAGCATGTCGTCAACTGATGCCCGTGTTATCAGCGGTATTCCTCAGGGCACGGTCCTCGGACCCATTTTGTTCCTCTTGTTCACATCAGATCTTTCACCCTCCATGAAGTCGAACTGTGCTTTATTTGCCGATGACATGAAATTGTATAGTTGTCGACGCCAGAGTTCTCCAGGATGACCTGGACACGTTGGGTCGATGGTGTAAAGAATGGATGCTGCCTCTCAACATTGATAAGTGCTGCGTGCTTCACATTGGCAGAAAAATCCAAAAATTGACTATTTCATTGAGAGGCGATTGCTGAGAACTGTTGACGAGCACTGTGATTTAGGAATAACAGTTACCTCTAATTTATCCTGGTGTCGCCATATTGCCAATATATGCAGCAAAAACAAGTAATTATGCTACTTCTTATATCGCTCCTTCCACGGATGTAGTCTACCAAAGTGCAAGCTATTATACACCTCCTATATCCGTCCGATAATTGAATTTGCCGGTCCAGCTTGGTGGCGTTCACTCAGGGGTGATTTGGAAGCATTCGAGCCATTCAGCGCACATGTACACGATTGTCATATGGCCGCAACCTCCCTGATTATGACTCCCGACTCCAACTCTTGGGCATCCCTAGATTTGCGCATCGACGTGAGCTGGGTGACCTTATAATAAACCTACCGGGCACTCCATGGATGTGCTGTGGGTTGTCTGCAAGACTTATTCACAGTGAACCAAAATCACCTAAGGGGCCACGAGTATTAGCTTGTCAAGGAAAAATTTAGAACTTCGGTTCGCCAAAACTTCCTATCCAATAGGATATTTGAGCGCTGGAATCGATCTGATGTTGTTGGTGCGCCTTCAGTTAACGGATTCAAGAATCGCTTCGACAATTGAATCTTGACACATTGATTGTATTATCAACTTTTGTTTACTTTTATTTGTGAGTTTATAGGTTTATATCTCAACTCTTTTTGTATTTAATAATAATAATAATTTGAAGTCCAAAGTCTATTCAACTCCATCTAAAAATCTGCGACAAAGAATCATCACGGAATGTCAATTACTGACACCAGACATTGTTAGGGAAGGATTTGAAAGTAGATATATCATATATAGGGGTTAGTGGTGATCATTTTGAATAAAACATACGTTAGTTCTTTAAATGGTTTACATTTATTTCTGTTCCCTGTCATTATTCACAGATCTCGTGTATTTGAATGTATTGGGTTTCTGTTTGAGTTACCCTTCTGATAATGTTCAATATCAAATTGCTCAAAAAAATCTTCGGATTTGAAAATTTCAACTAGGATGTTTAAAGAACAAAAAAGCTTTTTAACTAAACTGCATCCGCCACCTCTTTTCTATTACAAAAATTGGGGGTTGTTGCCACCCTCAAGTGGTATGAATTATTTGAGTACTGACGAAGCATAGTCTCTCTTAAAACTTGTTTTTCAGTATTTTTTTTACATACCCTGAGATTTTATAGAAAGTAACTTAGTTAGATTTCCAATAATATTGAATATTCTAAGTAAGATAGTTTCATGAAGAAATTCTTAAGATTATGTTAAACATTTTTTGAAAGATATTTGTTTTCATAAGATTGATCAGCAGAAACAAAATTTTGTCTACTCAAAATATTTAATTACTAGGATTTTGGTTAACAATTTTTATTTATTGGATTTTGTTGTATCATTTGGATGTCTTATAATGAATGTTTATTTCATATGTCGTTTGATATGAGTGGTACTTGTATGACATTATTTCAATTTTATTCCTGGAGTTATAATTATTAAATATAATTTTTTGAAATTAAATATATAGAATGCTAATATTAAAATATTTAAATAATTAAATAAATAATAAAGCACATCCAACATCTTCCCCCTATTCAGGAAATGTTGGGGATTGTTGCCATCCTCAGGTGATTTTTTCAAAAAAATGTCGTCATAGGAATTCTTTCTCCCTGATACAGAACTTCAAAATTATTTTCGGATTCTTCAAAACTCTTAGGTTCTTGAGTTTGGGCGGTTCAACAGTCTTCAACATCACCTTTTGACGGTAAGTTCAATATTACATTATTTCGTGAATAGTGAACCGATTTTGAAAATTTTTAAATGAGTTCTACACAGAACATAAATAGCTTTCAACACAACCAACACTTAACATCCATCTCTTCCCTATTCAAAAAATGTTAGGCTTTGATGCTACCTTCATTGGGGTGGTTTTTTCAGAACAAACTCATTATGGAAATTCGTCCCCATCAAAACAGAAGTTGACCTGTTTTTTCAAATCTTCGGAAATTCTTCGTTCCTGAGTTCTGGGGGTGCAAATTTTCGTTGGAACACCCAGTGCATATAGACCTTCCTTTTTAATCACTCTATCTATTGCTGAAAACTACATTAAAATCCGTTGAATTGTTAAAAAGATCTAAGCGAATCGGAAGCGACTTCATTTTATACTATATAAAGATTATGTACAACTTCACAGAATTATTCTTTTTTATTTTTAGATATTGAAAATTGAATTTTTTTTATTGTAATCAAGTTAACTAGATAAAGCGTTGTATCATTTAACAACAGTTACTATTATAACATAAATATCAATAAATATTCAGAGCTTTATAGTCCTTCATCTGTCCAGAAAATCGGATTGGGAAAAGTTAGTCTGTGTTGAAAATAGTCCGACTTCAGTTTTATGCTTCATTTGCCACATCTGGTTGAATCCGATGTAAAATGAAAGAGTGTTTTCTTTTAATCAAGTTGCTTGTACTATCCTCGAAGATGACATGACGGAAAGAGGACCTCCTTGTCCAGTTTATGTTCCATTTATGGCAGAATTCGAAGGAAAAGTCAATATGTGAGTTTTTTCCATCTTGACATTGGAACACAAAAATAAAATAGTACAGATGGATTTTATTACATTTGAAAAATATCATCCATTCTATCTTTCGTGTTCGATTTCACATGCATTAGTAAAATATTTTAGAATGAAATATTTTGTAAGGAGCAACATTACGTTCTCAAATACACTTGTTTCATTATATGGATTCTGATCCAGGAATATTTTCCTATTTTCTCTATTCTCTGGATCTCCTTCATTATATGCTTCAGTTTATATGTGGAATTCAGATTTTTTGTGTGAATTCATAACAGTTATAAAATCATAAGAATGTTATTTTACATGTATCTACCTCAGAAGGACAAAAAGTATGAACGAATCCTTTCGGAATTAAAGTTATTATGGAGCTCCTTTATTATCATTATTGAATGCAAAATAGGCACAGGTATGGGAATTATGAATTCTACATACTTAATGAATTTAATAGAACGACAGTGTATCATACATCATTTAACAATTCTATACTCAAACAAACTCGATAAGATTTTGCTGATCATAGGGGCAAATTGCAGATATGTGCACGTTTCAAACTGGTTCGTTTTCATCAGTACAATGTATGCCAATGACTAAAAATCTGTAAAGTATCTATATTCGCTATATACAGAGACACTAAGATATTATTCATACACTAACGCCATCTAGAGTATGCAAGAATACATACAAGACATATATTTGCGAGCTAATTCAAGTAGATAAATGTATTCTGGATATTATCACGTTAAAAACGCAGAAAAAACTTGTTAAATATGTTTTCTCATGCTCAAGTCAGACCATTATATGCCGTTATGCTCATAATTAGCATATTCGTATTCAGATAAATTAATTCGGCTTATCTGTACCAAATATCATTGATAAGAAGTGTGAGCTATGGTAATGGAAAATTCTACAAATCGAGAGAGTGTTACATACATCTGTATAATAATTCTATACTCAAACAAACATGACAAAGTTGTGTTGATCAAAGGGGCAAATTGCAGACATGTGCACGTTTCAAATCGGTTGGTTTTCATCAGTAAAACGTATGCCAGTGACTACAAATATATGAAGTCTGTCAAGTATCTATATTCGCTATACACAGAAATACTAGGATATTAATCATACTCTAGCGCCATCTAGAGTATGCAAATATACATGATTAATATCTTACTGTCTCTGTGTATAGCGAATATAGATACTTGACAGATTTACAGTCCTTACCATACATTGTACTGATGAAAACCAACCAGTTTGAAACGTGCGCATGTCTGAAATTTGCCCCTGTGATCAACAAAACCTTAGTGAGTTTGTGTCAGTATGGAATTATACAGATGTTTGTTACACTGTCTCGATTTGTAGAACTTTCTATTACCATAGCTTACACTCATTATTAATGATATTTGGAACAGATCAGCCGAATTAATTAATTTGAATTTTGTGCCTCAAGTGAAAACTAATAAATATTTTCATATTTAAATATGTGAATTTACTCAGGTTCGAATGAAGTTCTTAAATCATATTTATTTTTGAGGTTTGTAGCCTTTTTTTTGAAAAACCTTCAGTATATTTCAAGGAAATGTATTTAAATTTTGTTTTGCGGATTACCATAATTAAAGCTATTTCATTATTTTTTCCCTCAACAATTTATCTCTCAGTGAATCGTAGTCCTTGTTGATAAAAAAAATAATAATATAGCTTGAAATATGGTACATCTCAAGACAGAAGAAATTTTTAAATACGTTTCCTTGAAATATACTAAAGCTTTATATTAAAACTCTATTCAAAACTTATTCAAACTTGAGTAAATTCTTGAAAAATAATAAAAATATTACACATAAAGAAGATAAACCTGGAGGTTTATCTAGTTAACCAGACGTAGATTACCCAAAAGTTTACATAAGACAGACTGGAAGAACTTTCCGACATAGAATTCGTGAATATTTGAAGAGCTTACTCAATAACAAAAAATAATTTCACATGTTCTAGCCATTTGTTACAAACAGGGCATTCTTTCAATCATAATTTCGAAATTTCACGTATGGAAACTAGTTTTTATTCGAAAAGTTCACACAGTGTTTCGGTCTTTCAACCATCCTCAAAGGATTACAAAAAGTAACTAAACTTAAAATTGAGGAAATGTTCTTTTATTACACTTAGGACATTTGTGAATTTTTATGGCGCACGGAAATAAGGGCATCCATTATAGGGGTCTTCCCAAAGAGTATTTGGGAATTTGTTAAATTCTGCTTTTTCTCAATAAATTTTTTGATTGAAAGAATCTTCAAATAGTCCATCACTCTACTCTTTTTAACATGATATAGTAATGTGACGTCTTTCTCATTAAAACAATGGTTATATTCTATACAATGTTCTGAAAAACCGGTTGATTTCTAGTTTTTCAAAATAGACATCCTGTGTTCTTTGATTTTATATTGTAAACATTTACCTGTCTGCTCTATATATGTAGCATCACAATGATCACAATTGATTTGATGAATTCCCGATTAAAATAAGTTGGAGTTCCTTTCTTTATTGTTCACCAACATCTTAGCTAAATTATTTCTATTTACTGCTGATGAATTAATTACCATTTTTTGAAGACCATTTGAGATCCTACTTTATATGAGCCATTGAAAACCATATTTTCTTTTCTTCATAAGGATCATTTATATTGATATAATTTTTTTTTAAATATCGTGGTTTTATTTTTAATCATTTTGTCAATGATTTCAGTTATATAGCCATTGTTTTCAGCTATATTTGCAATTATATTGACTTCTTTTCGGAATAACATAAATAGAGGTTAATTCTTGATAGAAGGTATAATAATATTATTTTAATTTATTTTCAGAAGTTATAATCATTAAATATAATTTTTTGAAATTAAATATGTAGAAGGCTAATATTAAAATATTTAAATAATTCTTTTCGGAAATTTACTTCGCTCAACGGGATGCTCTAAAGTCTATGAATGAAACAATGGAATGTTGACATTTTAATTTGTCATAACTGGTTGGATTTTGAATGGATTATGGTATTAGTAGTGGTAGGTTTCTCTATGTTATAGTGATAATAAGATCGAATACGACATTTCAGAAAACCTACCACTACTGATACCATAATCCATTGAAAATTCAATCAGTCATGGCAAACTAAAATGTCAACATTCCATAGTTTCATTCATAGACTTTTGAGCATTCCGTTGAACGAAGTCAATTTCCGGAAAGAAGTTAATATAATTAAAACTATAGCGGCGAAGAATGGCTATAGAACAAAATGATTCAAAATAAAACTAACCACAATATTTAAGAAAAATGATATATATAATGTTTCACGTAGAGCCAACCTCATAATTCATTCATTTAATTATAGGAGTTGAGTCAATAGAGATAAATAAAGACAACAAAATTGGAATAAGGAACAATTACACCTGAATAACTCACCCATGTTAAACATTTTCAGATAACCTGTAATTTATAGAGACCCCATTTTTGAGTTTCAGTGCTCAATATTGATTTTTGTATCTTCTGTTATAGAAATAGAAACCGATTTCGAAAACAAGTTTAGCTATTGAAAAATGTAAGGCACCACCTACTTGAAGACGCTACTATGATAACTAAATAATTGTTATATTATAATAACAAAAGAATTTGTGAAAATCGGAATAACCTTATTCAATATTATTTTATATATTTCAACTTCATTCCATTTGAAAATTGAACACATAATTCCTTCCAAATCGACGGGTACTCATCTGTGTTGACCATAAAAGCCTAATGAATATTCAATTCAGTATCAGTTAACTGATCCGATGCTGTAATTATGTCCTGATTTATTTCATTTAATTATCACCGGCGGTGGCCAATGTTCCTCACTACATCACTCTGCATGCACTAATGGATAATTTAATGTATATTACACAATAAAACCATAAATGATTATTGCCTCTTCAGCACAACATTTAACCGTTTTTATCTCTGAATAGTGTTCTAGGAAAAAATACATCTAAAAGTTTGCTTCGCACTTGTGCTGGAAATATGAGAAGTTGAATAAACAAGACGACCCCCAATCTCTGGCCTGGGAAGAATTTTCAAAGTAAGTTCCCAAAGCCTTCGGGATCAGTTCCAGTTTTCTGGAACCGCAGAAATATCCGATTTATAATTCTGAGAAGGAATGGAAAACAAATATAACGAAATGGAGTTTTCTTTTTGTTCGACGAAAAGAACATCTTATAGATCTACGAAGCAAAATTAATATTGAAAACTCTAGGAATATTTCACAGAAACCTTAGGATTAGTTCTCCCAGTAGTATATTTTTTAGGTTGTTGCGAGCATTGTATTGTAGCTTTCTCTATATGATTTGTAACTATTGGAATGAACTGTTCCACAACAGTTAAGGAAGTTCATAAATTTTGAAATTGACTGTAAAAGTTGCCGATTTTTAGTCATCTAGTATCCATTAAGATGAAAGAGTGTTTACTCTTTAATAACAATGTTTTATCTGTACCTCTTTTTGAAATCTTATCAGTTGTAAATAAAATTTCACTGCTGGCGAATTAAGTAAAATTTAATTTTCCTTACACGACTCGAAAGAACGAAAATCAGTAAGATTTGAGACTTTCTCGAACGACAATTACGCCTACTATATGCTGTGATTTATTTCGCACCACAGTCGTATTACTTTTATTTTATTTTGTGTACAAGAATAAATTTTATTCAACATATATAGACTATTTTTAATAAACGTCTAAGGGTATTGATAGATAAATTGGCTTATCTCTTCCTAAGTGTAAAATAAACTCAAACTTTACTATATATAGTTTATTTACAAGATTGAAAATACACTTGAACGTCTAAGAAATACAACATTAATAACATTTAATGCAAAATTAGTTACTGAGCTCCTTAGCTTCTCCGTCTTTAGACTCTGTCTAGACTAAATATTAGCTCAGGAGCTCAGTAACCGTTTTTGCATTAAGTGTTGTTAATGTTGTATTTCTTAGGCGTTCAAGTGTATTTTCAATCTTGTTCTTGTTCTTGTTCTGATTAGAACGAGAAATAGAACAATGGGGATGAATAAATCTCAAGACATTCCATATCTTGATATCTTATTCCAGGAAACTTGTGACGTTTCTTGGTTCAGCAATAAATCTCAACACTTGAAGCGGCATGTCGAATAATAGCTATCATGTTGATAAATATTTTTCTCAAAAACCTTGAACTTCAGCAAGAAATTACAGGAGACCTTATTTGTTGAGAATAGATCAAGCTATCCAAAATAATTTTTTTTAATGTAAAATAGGAATATTGAAAGAAGTTTCTTGGGAAAGAAGGTTTAGGAGTGGCTTTTTCTATCCTATGCAATCATCGAGAAACACCACCAAAATTTTTTTGAGTGCCTTCTCTCACGCATAAAATGTGTGCTTAATTTTATTCTTGTCAGTTTTTTGATTTTCATGAAAAAAAATAGAAACTGTTTTTCGGGCTGTAATTAAGCAGGGGGGGCTCAAAAAAAATTTATATGAAAGATCCACCCTATTTTTTTACAAGGAATCACCCCCTAAATTTTTTCGCAACTATTCATATACACCCTATATATGAAAACTTTACTTGCAAATACCCGGATGAAACTTAAGAGAGGAACTAAGTGATCAAAAAATCTTTGGAGATTTGCTCAGAATGAGGAACTTATCAAGGAAAGTATTGTTCCCTAAAATTTTTCAAAATGTAAATAATGATTGTACACCTATCCAAATGAAAATGTGGAAAAAATTCAGAAATTAAAATTTGATGAAGAAATAGCTGTTTTGTAGAAACTATTAATTAATTTCTTAATATCTTTAACCAAAATCAGTAAGATTTGAGGTTTACTTGACCGACAATTACAGCCACATGACGTCTAATGTGATTTATTTTTTACCACAATCGTATTAACTTTATCTGATTTTGTGTATAAGAATAAATAGAAACCAATATATATGTGTATTATTTAATTAAATATATAATGGATTTCTATCAAGATATATTTTCTTTCGGATGTGTTAGATTTTATATTATAATCATATTTTCTCATGAAACTTTAAATGAAAATACCAGGATAAAACTCTGGAAAAAACTAAGTGACCGAAAAAATCTATGGAGATTTGATATAGAAGGAAAGTGTTGTTTCCTAAAAATTTTTCAAAATATAAATAGCAATTGTACATTGTTCGAAATGAAAGGCATAATAAAATGTGGCAAAAATTCAGATATTAAAATTTGATGAAAAAACAGCTGTTTCGTAGAAACCATTTATCACCTTTTCAATATCTTTCTGTATGATTTTTCATTTTTACTGTAGAAGTTCTAGAAATAATTCTGAATTCGCATTTATTCAAATACTTCTACCAAATATCTACTCTAATGTTAATTTATTTTGCTTTTTTCCATTATTTTTGATATTGGGAGAGTTAATTTTTAGAATTTCAATGGACAGTTATAAGACAACTCGAAACAAAGTTTCAACGAATTACAACTGAAATTCACATCAACTTGAATTAATGTACATTCAAATTCCTGTTTTTTCAAATTCATTCATAGACAAATAACATTAATTCATCTTATAAAATGAAAATCTTCTCAGTTAGTGTGATTAAACCTATTTTAATTGTATGCGAAATATTCATGAATTAATGATTGCTGGTTATAACTCCGAAAAGAATTCTCATTATAAAAATTGTTTATTATTCAATTTGTTTCTCTTCCTTCATAAGCTGGTTGGGGAAAAATGATAACACGAGTAAGAAATCAGGCGAAAAGTTATTCATTGAAGGAAAAAATTTGTTGAGCACAATAAAATTTGGAATTGAGCTGATAATTTTTCACAATTTTGACACTGGCGTGACCTGAATAATTAATTTTTCATTCCTTTCTGAACCCGCTGACAGGCATGTCTTCTGAAACGTTATTACGCTCCATTTAATTTATATTACCAGATTAAGCGCCTTCCAAGGAGCAGCAAAAGAGGAAGTGAAACATGGAATTTAATTGAGAAATATATTCCCTATTTATCTAAACATGCATTCAATATTCCTCATTTCCATCACAGTTCATTCATCACAGCCTTGATGATTACAAATTCTGCTTTTGAAATCTAGAACAGAGAGGGATTTTACGTTGCCGCTATTCAAGTCTTCGTTAGCAGTTTAAATAATCTAAAGTTCTGGGTTATTTTATGAATCTTGAATTTTCATAGCCATCTATCTGTTTAAGGTTCAGTCAATGTAATCTCACTCCGAAATATGGCAATTATACGAGGTTTGTCAAGGATTCATTTGTTTAATCGTTGCGAATGGCAACATCTGTTAGGTCGTTCTTATGTCGTCTAATCTCTACTGTTTCCAAAAGTATAAAACTTTTAATTTCATTTTATTTGCATTTTCCCATTTTGTAGAGTTCTTTCACTTATATGCACCACCGAAAAATTTGATGAATTTCAAATTTTATTGATTTGTGATATTGAATATCAACATTTCAATAGAATTATCGATGATTCCAAATTTTTCATGATCTTCATTCATGGTAATACAATACAATTTCCCCACATTCACATTATTCCTATCAGCGCTTTCGCCATTTTGTAATAGAATTATACTTTCGGAAACCGATATTATAATTGAGTGGAATCACAACATATTTGCACATCAGTAGGATCAGGGTGCAATTCAAAATTGATATATGATCACATCTGAAAATATAATAATTATTTCCTCTGAATTCTTCCATTTTATTGAGTTCTTTCACCGATTTACCCCAATCGTAAAATTTCGTGAAACTCGAGTTATATCGGATTGAGATTACGAAATATTTGGAGTTGAATTGAATTCGAATTTTTTGTGGTCTTGAATTACTATATTAGTTTGTCATCTCAAATTCTTACTAGATTACGCTTTCACCATTTTGCAACACAAGTCTACTTCTTGAAACTTATGTTATAATCACCTGGAATCACTACATCATATTTGAATCTGAGTTTAATCCTTGTTGGATTTCAGATCAGTTTTTCATTTAATTTTCAACCTATATCACCAACTAAACCAATGAACCGGTATATCAATTTACTTGGTAGATATACCTAGCAGATAGATAGCTATTTAGCGCATAGATTCAGCTGCTAAATTAACATAGAGCATATATTCACCCCATTCTATACGTAGATCAACTAAATTGAAAAATTCATACAGCGCTCTATCTATTTGGTAGATGTATATAGTACATCTTGTGTTAACAATAGGGTTCATAACATACGTTTTGGAAACCCGTTTATATCATTCCATAAAACAAATCAGAAACATACTATTTGAAGTAGAAATGAACTCTATTGAAATGCAATTGAAACAAAAAATATTTACATACACTCTGTATACGATCACCTATATTATTTATGTAAAATTATTTCACAAATTGATGAAAATATAGTAGTCAAATAAAATGAAATCTTAATGATTCCTATAAGAAGAACTAGAAATTTGTATTAGACGTATAAAATCACACTAGATATTGGATCAAAAGCTGAGAACTTTCTTCAACCTGTATTATATATCATTACCATTTGCAGATTGAACTCGTAAACAGCTGCCTCAAAAGACTTAAGACATGCCCTATTTTCAGCGATAAAGGAAAGTTAAATTCTGCATAATAAACTTTCACGGGTAACAGAAATATACTTAATACTTGCATTATTTCTAGGGTATAAAGAAAAGTCAAATTTTGTATAATCGTATTAGGAAAACTTTCCGAGGTGACTATATCTATTTTTGGGTAGAGAAAAAATTTCAAAAAAAACTTTCAAACCTCTATTAAATGGCGATCAAACATCCACATCAAGAATATTAAACTTTCTTTATATTGTGTTATATTGACAATTAATTATTGGATAACCAAGTATTCAGAAAGCATTCAATAAATTCGCTTTTCTCGACCCAAAACTGTGTTAGTTACTATTAATATGTTTTCACTTTGAATTTGTTATGTTATGAACTTGTTATTGAGCAGATGATATTAATTGAACATATAGAATTCACTCCTGTCAAATATTCTACAATTTTAAATACTTGAAATGGAACTGAACGTATTCTTCATCAGAGGTGATGCGGTTACGCCAATTGTGACAAATAGGGTGAATGACTAACAGTTTTCATAGTTCTCCATTGATTAGGTATTCGAAAAAAAAAAAACCGTCGAACATTCACTATATTATCGAGTTCTTTTGAAATTCATCATTATCAAAAATTAGATAGGATCATCTTCCATTTCCTTTAACCGTTAACCCTTTGATTTGTTTGAAAAATCATCTGTATATATGACCAGAATTACGGAATTATATGTCAGAAGAATCATGATCCAATTATCCATCGATATATGATCACATGTGATACCTAAATCATGATTTATCAATATGATCGTAATAGTTAATATTGATTTGTAAAAATCGTAAAATTTCGTTAATTTCAATTTATATTGGGATAAAATAACGGAATATTTTCAGTTGAGCAGAATCGTTATTTAATTAGAATATTTCGTGTTCTTCATTTAAGGGAAGACATTCTGATAATTTCCTCTTTTCAATTATTTTTAAACATATCAAAAGAATAATTGTCGATGTATAGATTAATATATGACCACTTGTGGGAGAATATTAAAGAATTTCTTTCATTTTACTATTTTTGCAGAGTTTTTTCGCTATTTTGCCACTACCGTACAATTTCTTGAATTTCAAAGGGTTGAAGACACGAAAAATTTTGCAATTTAATATAGTCATGATTAAACTTCTGATGGTTTTTCGATTATCAGTTGATATGGAATTCCTCTCTCTAAATTTTTGCCTTATTTCAATTCGCTATTTCTTGAAATATTCTTTGAAAAATTGATTAGGTTGATACTCTTAGATATTTTCAGCTCATAGCTAGAAGCTGTCCAAGTTAGGAGAATCAGTTGTTTTCTGGTTATTTCCGTGTACCTACGTTACCCCAGGTACATGATTTTTGACTCCACAGTGAATGATAGCCGATACACTAAGGTAACAAATATATAAATTTTAGTTTATTGCAAATGGAATATATTGATATTCCATTCGAAATTGCCTAGAGATTAGAGAGCTGGTTAGAAATATTGTCAGTAAACCAAAATAACTTACGTATTTCGGAATCAACGTTGTATTGCATTCCTTGAGATATAACCAATGTACATAGTCTGTGTGTGAAAAACTGGTGTCAGGAATTAGAGATAAGTGGACTGTATTAGAATTACCTGGTGTTAGGGATTAAATGGATACTATACTTGAACAAGTATAGAAAATACATTTGAGTATAAAAATATGTGTCACAAAATGAATAAAGATTGACTTAACTTACTGACTTCTTCTGTGTGGTGCTGTCGATCTAACTGTTTCTAAGAGACTCGTGGGAGTCATGTTTTGATAGCAGACTGAATGCTAATGCTATACGTTCTTTTACTTAGTCTTTGGTTCCTGTTGTTGCTCTTTTCGAAGCAACCACGGTATATAGCTTATGCGTTATACAATAATACTTAAATATTATACTGTGTACATGCGTAAGTGACCAGTACAAATGATTACAAATAGAAACGGAAGTATAGCGCCTTAACAGTATATATGGAAAGGAAAAAAATTGTCGCAAGTGGCGTTTAGAAACACAAAATTTCATGCAACTATTCTATCATCAAAAAGCTAAAGTTATATATTCGTGTCAGGCGTATATTTTATCAGGAGTAATAAAATTGATTACCATAAATAATAAGGAAGGTGATAGCTCCACATGGGAAAATTAAAGCAGCCATTCATCGTTTGGTCAGATTCGCCCCTCGGAATAACCCTCTTGAATGGCAATAAAAAACTCTAATGTTAGAATTGTGCCATACATTCTGAAAACAAGTCACAAAAAGCTGGTGCCATCTTCTTTTCTGGTCCTTTACGACACAATAGGCATGAATCGAAAGATTTATTGAAGTCCACTCGCACAGAAATACAATATGGGTGAAAATGTGTGAATTTAATGAAAAAATAGCCTGAAGATAACTCAGACAAATGTTTTGATCAGTCATTCTGAATAGGATCCTTTAAAATTTTATATATTATAGAATGAAAGGTACTGTCTGGAAAGCTAGATGAAACTACGTATATACAAAATGTATGTAAATATTGTTCATCGAATATTTGTTCCTATTTATAATACGAAGCAAGATTGACTCAAAGGTTATTTATTAACGTATAGGAAAATGAATAGAAGTAAACCAAGATTTCAGAAACACTCAGAATAATAGACAAGGGTTTGCAAAATTGAAATTAATGCGAAAAGCATTGATACGGCATTTTTCCACAGAATTTGAAACGATATTCTTGGAAATTGCGAGCTTTTTTAGATTAAACTCACAAACTGGGAGATCCAGAAACAGTTTGAGAAATCGGTTTTTCAAATTCGACCAAAAAAAACTGTTTCATTTATTTTAAGTTAGAATTTTTCAACCCAATTTTGAATAATCATTATTCCATATTTTTCAGCGATTTGATTGCCTCAGGTTCATGGAAATTATAAAATTTAAGGCAGACCTGAATAAGGTTAAAACAAATTGTAGAAATTACTATGTTTTACTACCAATAAAAATATATTTTACACATTTTCTTGTGACTCGAGTTTCGGGAAATGAACTATCCCATCATCAGACAACTACATAGTAATTTCTACAATTTGTTTTAATTATGATCAACTACCAAATAGTAACGGCTGAAACAATTCAGTATCTGAATAAGGTTTTCCAACTTCTGAATTTTCTGAGTTTAATTTCTAGTCCTCCAGTTCATGTTGAATAATTATCATAGGAATATAGGACAAATTTGATTAAATTTAAATTAAAAAGTTCTATTCAACCAAACGTACCACATTATTCTGAAAGAATCGATTCGGTACTTACATTTCGTTAATATTTGCCTAAACTATATAGGTTGAACAGTTTTAAGACATTTTTCCCACTTAAGTTCAATCACTAATTCACTTCCAAATTGAATATATATTTCGCTTTTTGTTTTCACAAAAAATGTACACACAGCTCATTCTATAGAGACGAATTATTTTCCTTGGTCTACTGTTCTTTAGGAATGTGAATTTTTGAGACGTTTAAAATATGTCGTTAGTTCTACTAATTTTATAAAATGATTTTTGCTGTTTCACTCCTGATATTCATGGCTATTGTGCCTTAGTTTAAGTGAGTTTTAGACATTACAAAAGCTTCCGCATTTGGAATCCTACGCAGTGAATTGAAATTTCCATATGAAAATTGAATTCAGAACCTGCAAGAATAGAAGAACTAATTTATTATTCGGAGAGAAACCCAGGCAAATTCTACTAGTCTATCAACTTCACAAAACAAAGTAAAGAACAACTTCACTTTCTTATTCATCAATCGAAGTAAATTCAGATTGCTTTTAGATGAAGTTGGCGAAGTTATACATAAGATCTGCGTCAGATTTAATTAAAACAACTTCTTAGGGTAGAATGTGCTAGAATTAATATAATTGTTCATAACTGAAATGCAGTTCAGTTTCTGACAAGGAGAGTTACTGTCATTTATTGATGCGGAATGGTGAATATTTCATCATAAAAAAACAATAAAAATTGAAGTGCAATAACATCAAGAGAAAATATAATACAACTGATAGATTTTTGGTTCGTATTATTAATCATAATTGAATAAATATGCCCGTTGGAATCAAACTTGTAACTGAGGGAAATAATAAATCATTGTATATTAATTTATTTTAATCGCACGTTAGGTAAATCGATAGGTTATTCAATATGAGCGTACGATCACTTATCGTCAACTTATTTGAGAAACACTGGTGTTTTGCACAGCCCCGCCATTCTCCGTTCACAGATTAATATACGATCGCTCATGGGAGATTTGATGTGTCACATATGCAGCGTGTTAACGTTTCAATCTAAGATGTCTCTAATACATCAGATACGTTCGAGTCGATTTATCTACAAGTTTCATCTTTTTGATTAGTGGAAGACTTGTTTTTATGATTCAAATCTGAGTTCAGCACATATCTTATGAGCCCGTTCTTTAAGCTCGAAACAAAGTTGTCATATGTTAAGATTCGGTTCAACTAAAAATTTTTCACTCTATCCTTTATTTTAAGAATTTTCATATAATTTCCAACAGTATATTTTTATATACCTATGTTTTATATATATATATATATATATATATATATATTATATATATATATATATATATTATATATATATATATATATATATATATATATATATATATATTATATATATATATATATTATATATATATATATATATTATATATATATATATATATATATATATATATATTTTTATTTTTTTTTTTTAACCACCGTGTCTTTTACGGGTCCTATGCTATGCACGCCGGGTTATTTACCAAGGCGTGCACCGCCGCTACGGGCCTTGGAGAGATTTTCTTACTATTCTTGTCGTACTCAGAATTATTTGTTTTTGCGAACCGGAAATCACGCGCTGATCCAGGCAGTCTCCGAGTATTCTCAGGTAAGTGCTTTTCTATCAACCCATTCACCGATATAATCAGCGGGAGCACGTTTACAGATTTCAACTGGTGCATTTCACGGAGTATATATATTATATATATATATATATATATATATATATATATATATATATATATATATGTATGTTGTATTTGTATATAATGTTCGTTTTATGCGAAGGAGTGAAAAGTACTTTTTCATAAATATCGAATAATATTTTATATTGATCATCTATATCAAGATATTTTAACATATATTGTGGAAAATCCAGAAAGAATTTTGAATTCAATACCATTAAAATTGATAACAGAATGTATTTACATTCTACCATATGAATTTATCCTCAAATTATTTGTGTTCTGACAAAATTTACATCTTTATCTGTCTGATTACATGACACATTGGCGAAATATTGAATGATAATTAACATTTCCTCTGTGAAAAAAATCAGAAATTACATAACTTCCAATAAAGAATAACTAACTTATACATTTGTTTTTGAGAATTAACTTAATGCTGTAAAATTGAAAACTTTTCAGAAAGATTAATTTCTCAATCTTTTTTTTTGTACCAATTTGCTTTGAAAATATAGTGAAAATGATATATGGTATATCCTCATTCAAATTTATATTTTTTGTCATTTCAATAATATTATTTTTTTTTCGTGAAAATTCATTGAAATTATGAACTGAATTAATTGCGATTATAACTGGACATATTAAAATGAAATACTGCGTGTTTTTGGAGAGTAATTTTTGAAGAAATTTGCATTTGTGGCGCGGAATTTGATTTTTATAATACCGTTATGAAACAAAGTTTGTATCCTTCAAGCATCTATTTAATGATTTAATTAATGAATGTTCTGCATTTTCTTTGGAATCCTTTATTCTTTTTGATGCTGTGTATTAGGTATTAATTCTAGTCTACAAAAACTATGTTTTCTCAGACATATATTTAATTTAAGTTCAAAAAGTTTTTGAGAAATTTTTTTTATAAAATCAAAATTTGTGGTGAGCTTATCAGAATTAATCTGTATTTATGATATGGTGAAAGCCTTCAATCAGGTAAAAGACCCCTTTTCATTATTATTTTCATCTTATACTTCTACTTCTAAGCTTCAAGATCTTATAAATGAAGTGTGATATTGTTATCAGAAAGTCGACTGAAGAATATGGAGGAAAATTTCAAATGCTGTTCTAGAGAATGTGTTATATTTTTAAATTTATTTAGAGTATGTTGGTGTATAATTTGTTATTCATAATATTTATATGAAAGAACGGTATAGTCTTCATATGCTATTCGAGTTTCATAAGTTTTTTATTTTTCTTGGATCACAATTATATTTTAGAGTATTGTATGATATTTGAGATTCTATATCTTCTTGAATAAAAACATTATTTTTAATACAGTTGGTTTAATTGAATAAAATCAAATTATGTACAGGTTTCATATAATAATTCTGTTTTTATGTTCAGAAATAAAATAGAAAGTAGGTAATTCAAATCATCAATTTTGAGAAAAAATTTTCATTAATTGAAAAATCAATAAATCACAAAATTCCAAAAGTGAATAATGCTGAAAGGGAAACCGCATGATGGTTTATCGTTTTTTCATTATGTTATTCTGGATATTGTACAGTGAAGTGAAATTGAACCTAATCGATACTGACAATCATGATTTGTTACAAAAACTGTACGTCTATATTTAATGTATTATTCAAAATAGATAATCATTCTTAATAATACGAACATTACAGCTGAAATAATGGAAGTTTACCGTACTCTTATTGGATATAATTCTAAATTACTGTTCGAAAGTTTCACAGTTCGACACAAATCATTTATCACGAATGTTCAACTCAATCCCGAACAATATTTAATTAACCCCCAGTTCAGTAATCGTCAGTGAGAAATCATCTATTTTCTACCGTGAGTTTCTGACGGTCGGTGGTTAAACTCCTACAGCCAGGTCTAAAGTAATTATTAATTAACCGAATTACAGTTACCTATGAGCGAGTTCCACGTTCATTCGTGTAGTTTGTAAAGTTGAACAGTGATTTTCTCCTGTTGCTGATTATTGTTTTCAATGGGGGTTTCCTGATGAAATCAATTAATTCCTCGCAGGAAATATACAGCCGGCTTCACGTTTGAGGGTCAGCTGCATCATTCAAATTTGATTGATTGGAATTGATCCTTTCAATCAGATGATCTCTTCAACTTTGATCTCTGTCCCTTATTTGGTGATGTACTCAGCTGATTCGGTTTAGTCTTGCATACCGAAGAAATTATACTGTCGATGAAGATGAGATGCGTTCAACTGTTCTTATATGGAATAACAGCGTCACATTTCTGTGGAGAACTGTGTGTATAACCCTGAAACCATTAACATTCTTTGATTGTTTAAAGTCTCTAGCGCTTTCCGTTTGGAAGTTGAATTATTCACGGACCACCGGACCGGTATATGGTTAAAATGATAACACCGTGGTCTCTAAAACAATAGCGAGATAGAAAAAGATGGGTCTTTCATCTAAAAGAGATTTTTTTGGTTTCTTCGATATGTAGCCTTGTCTTTTCAGTGACATACGGACGGTTTCTGGGCATACTTTTATATTTCGTTGATTTGCAAATCTGTTAGCCAATTTGCGAAACGTTAGGCGCAGATTGTGTCGTCCTAAAATCAATAAAGCGTTTTAATTGTTTCCTTTAATCTCACGAGGTCTTCCTGAAACTGGTCTATGCCTCATATCCATGCCATTTTTTATCCTCTTTATAGTCTCATATACAGCACTTTTTCCTAGTTCAGTCAATTGCACTAATTTTTTAACGTTTCGAAAACCTGTTCTATACAAATATTCTACCGATTTTCTTTTTTCTAGTTGCAACATACCTGTTGACAATCGACAATATTTGAAAAGCGGTGTTGCCATTCAACTTTGGTCATAGCCGACTATCTGCACAACCTATTCTATACATTACTTTTGCCTTAGAATGTTACAAAGAAGAAGTATATTAAAATTATGAAAAATAATTAATTCGGGATACTTTCTAGGCAGACTATATTAAATAAAAACTACTAAATGAATTCAAATTGAATATACCTTGATGGAGGTCCTTCAAATTTCTTTAGAATTAAAAAAAATTATTTTGTGAAATTTCTACAAATTCAATTTTGAAAACATTCCTACAATTCATTAAAAATTAAATCAAAATGTCTTAGAAACACTGTTTCTATTTAGGTAGACAACAACACACCACCATCAAGATTATAAAGTAGTCTATAGAAAATTAAGAATATCAACCGAAATTACCTAGCAAACTTCAGACCATACTACTCTGTCAAGAAAGTACCGGGAATTTTCAATTAAAACAACATTTTTACATTTAATCGTCAAAATTTATTAGGTCGCCTTCAAAATAGGCTCCATTTGCTCCAATACATCTATGCCAACGGCACTTCCAATTATCGAAACATTTTTTATAGGCGCTTTCCGGGATGGACTTTAGCTCTCGCGCCGAATTTTGTTTTACGGCTTCAATCGACTCAAAACGGGTGCCACGAAGGGGCAATTTTAGTTTTGGGAAGAGGAAAAAGTCGCAGGGAGCCAAATCCGGCGAATACGGTGGTTGCTGAAGCACGTTTGTTGAGTTTTTGGCGAGAAAGTCAGTCACAATCGTAGCTCGGTGAGAAGGCGCGTTATCGTCATGCAAAATCCATGAGTTGTTCGCCCACAAATTTGGCCGCTTCTTACGGATACGCTCACGCAAACGTTTCATAACGCCTAGGTAATACTCCTTGTTTACCGTCTGACCCTCTGGAACGAATTCGTAGTGCACCACGCCACGGATATCGAAGAAAACAATGAGCATCACCTTTTCGAGCGGCTTTGGCGTGGTTTTTTCGATTTCGGCTCATTTTTTGTCACCCATTCCGATGATTGCTGGCTTGTTTGCATATCGTACTCCTAGACCCAGGTCTCATCACCAGTTATAATGCGGAATTACAGCGATCCAGCATGTCTGAAGCAACCTGTTCGCGATGACGTTTTTGAAGAAAATTCAGGTCTTTCGGTACGAGTCGTGCGGCCACCTTTCTCATGCCCAAAATATCAATCAAAATCGTACGTGCGGACTCGTGGGATATCTTAAGATCATGTGCTATCTCTCTCAAGCTGGTACGACGGTTTTCCAGCACCCTTTCCTTAATTTTATCGACGTTATCTTCGATCGAAGCCGTCGATGGGCGACCACTTCACGACCGTCCTTGAAGGCTCTGTACCACTGATATGCACGGGTTTTCGATAGAGCATTATCACCAAAGGCCTTCTGCAACATTTTCAATGCATCGGCACACGAAAATTCATTTGCAACACAAAACTTTAAAGAAATTCTTTGATCAACGTAATCGCCCATAGTAAAAATCGGCACGCACTCTGACATCGACTGACTTAATCAGCTGTTGTAAACACACTAGTTGGCAGATCCCGCTCAAGCTTGGCATAGTAATTAAGGACAGTGGTACCAACCTAGGAAAAAAATTTTACCTGCCTCATTGCCCCGCCAGATTTAAATCGATAATTCCCTGTACTTTCTTGATAGAATGTACAGCTATTTTATATAGACCTCATGAATAACAAATTATATTTAAAAAAATAATCAACATATACTGAAAACACCCTTCAAGAAAATTTTTATTAAAATTTTTAAAAATATCTAGGGCATTTTCCAGGACAGCGTTCGAGACTGTCATATTCTATGACCATTACAAAATATACACAAAGATGTAGAAACAAATAATAGGAAAAATATTTTAGGTGAACCTCTAGCATTCCATTGCTTCATTCTAACTTCATGCGTATATGTGAAGGAAGGCAAGGTATGTGATATATTTCTATTGATTTTTCTTATTTATCATTCAAGAGTATATATGGGAGTTTCAAACGCTGTTCTAGGCAATGTGCTATGCCTTTATGAGAAGATTTTTCAAAATTTATATGGGGCATTTTTTGGAAAAGAATATGTTATTCATAAGGTGAATGAAACAACTGAATAGGTTGAAGTTCGGGAAAAACATTTAAAAAAAATCTAAATACAAAAGAGTTATTTTGTATTTCAATATGGTACAGATATTCCGATGGATGTAAAGTTTCTAGTTTCAATCATCTCGGATATACTCTCAAGACTAATTACACACATCTTTACTAATGATTCTGGCAATTCCTGGCTGAATGCCAATATTTCTAACTGTAAGAGATTAGCTTAATTGGGGAAGATTAGACGCCTTTTATATACCCTTTGTGTCTAATTCTGTTCCTTTGATTAATTCCAGAGTATATTTCTCTAATTGCCTTTCGTAGTCATTAGGAGACCTATTGAAGTGAATATCAGGGATCAGTTAATCTTACATTAATTTGAGTGTATTCCCAAGATGGGCACGTGATTTCTTGCCATCCATAATATAATCTATACGGATTTAGATGAAGGTGTTAACACGTGTCCTTTAATTAACGTGATTAATTCCTTTCAGTTTTAGCGTTGAAGGAAACATTGCATTAAGTGCGATTTAGTCTACGTGAGAGGTTTTTCTCTGGGAAATTCATAAATATCTTTTTATCCTCAACAGTTAGTTATATCTATCATAATTAGTGACTGTATTCTTCAACTAAGTCTCATTTAAAAGCGATACAATCATTCCAGCACTTTTGTAACCTTTCGATACCTTTCTTGCAAAACGAATCATCCTTGGCCTTAAAATAGGAGTTTTTTTTTCATTCTAGCCAAATATCTTTCCAGCGAATAGATTTTTCACTGGTAACCAAATTTATTGAATAAGGTGTGTGCGGAAACAGTTCGATCAAGATTGCCATAGCTTACGAATTGGGACACACAGCATTATCTATTCATTCATTTTATACAATATATTAATGAAAATGACCATAATAATTAAAGTAATAGTGATAGTAATAGTAACAGAAATAGTAAAACTAACAGTAACAGTAGCAGAAGCAGAAGCAGTAGCAGTAGCAGCCAAAAGTCACAACCATCAAAAAAATAAAGAATAATATTAAAGACAACTTACAGAAGGTTGATCAATTTTGGGAAATTCTTGATTTCATACCACGAAATTCAATGAACCTATCTTTTATTTACTATTTTCGATAAATGAACAGGAAATAGAAAAAATTTCAGGTATCATCCTTATCAGTCCTTTTCTACATCCTAACATTATTATAACTATAATGCACCCTTTTATTATTTCTGCTGCACCAATAGATAATTATATTATAAGGAATACCTAATTGCTTCAACTGACACGAAATCTAACATAAGGTCAATTGAAATGAAAGTTTGTAATGGACTAACACTTTAATATTCGTGGCTTTGAATAGTTTACTTCCATTGTATAATTTCACATCGATTTGTTTCACTTCGCCTTGCATGACATGACAATCTTAGATCAGTTTTGTTTTATCATTCTAAGGTTCATTGGCCCAATGTAATGAAATAATGAGCAAGTTACACAAGCGTATATTTCCATGACAACTCCGCCCTGATTCTGTGTGAAATAAGGTGAAAATTTATGATCTACCCTTAAGATAATGACATGACATTAAAGCACATAGGTTAAATGGAACTATTCACGTCCATATGTCAGGAGTATAAAGTTGAATAAGTTCTTTTCGATTCAAGCTGATTGACCTCAAATAAATTCATTCGGCTGATAATCTTTTCCAAATATATTATAATTAATGAGGAATATGAGCTATGTACCAGACAATTCTTCGGATAAGGACAATGCAACATACATCTGAATAACAGTTCAAAACTCAAATGGGCAAAACATGTTTCGGAGCTTACTGGCTTCAATCGTCAGTGCGCTGTAACGTCCACTCACCTATGTTCGCCCTGCATAGGAATACTTACTGTTCAATGAAACACTAGCATCATCTAATGCACGCGAATATGCATATACACATACCCCAGTGAGCTTATTTAAGCAATGAACTTTATTCCCGATTTTTTCGAACGATAATAAAGTAGGAAACATTCCTTATGCTCGAGCCATATGCAATTGCGCCGTGATGCCCATTTATTGAAGATATCGCATAGTAATTTATATTATTTTAATGTTTTATGAGTCTTCATAATTAGGACTCATTTCACTAAAATATTGATATTTTATGTAAAAAATGGGTCCATATTTACTGCCATGTCATTTCCGAAATCAAAAAAATTTGTGAATTTGCTTGTATTTTTCCGGTTTTGTCACAAGTAAGATGATATGGTTCTGTGCTTTTGGCTCTTTGCTCACGCGAAAGCTAGGTTATCTACAACACATTCAAGTTCACATGTGATAAAAAAAATTTTTATATAATAATCATAATTCAGATTGGTTATTAATGGGTTTCAATAAGACGAAATATGTGCTCATAGAATATTGTACTTCGATTATGTTCAATATATTGAATTGCTTCAGTGATTTTTGATTCTATTGATTATGTCAGTTGACAAAATGTTAAATTTGTCCTTCATTGAACAAATTTCTTCTGAGATAATTATTTTTGTATCAATATATTTCTTAGGATATTTTTTAGAGTTATTGTACATAGTAATTCATATTATTTCAACTTAGAAGAATTGTTCCAATATTCCAAATACTAAGCAAAATGATTTCGCAAAACTTCTACAAAATTCAATTCAAAAATTCCGATGCAACTGTTTGGTGTTGAACTTCTATGTACGAACATGGAATGTGATAATTGTTTTAAATTAACCTTAACCATTCCGTTTCTCTGTTCTAAGCCTCGTGTGCATATTTGAAGATGACAAAGGTACGTGATAGATTATTCTATTGATTGTCTTTATTAATCATTCAGGTAAATCGACTGATGAGTATAAGTGGAAGTTTCAAACGCCTTTCTGAAAAATGTGCAACATATTTTTGGAGATCCTTTTTTAAGAAGCTTCCTAAAAAAGTTTTTGGGGGATTTTAAAGGTTTATGTTGGGCCTTTTTATAATATAATTTGTTATTCATAATCACATTCATATCCAAATGGAACAGTTGTATCGGCTATAATTTGCTTGGTAATTTCGGCCAATATTCTATATTTTCTTTGAATTCTTCAATATTTTTGGAGGTGTTGTTTGATGTTTGATAATTCTATTACCTAGCTGAAAATAAACAGTGTTATTAAGACATTTTCATTAAATTAAAAAAAAAATTGATTAAATTTTGTACAGGTTTCACAGAATCATTCTGCTCAACATTTGAAATCATATTTATATATAGGGTTGAATATCACAAATATTAAGTTGAATAATTTTTAAGTTTAAAAAATAGAAATAGTTCTGGTTTTAGAAGTTACAGTTTGCACCCTCTTACTGATGTAGATCTCCTATCTTTTTTGAGAATGAATGATCTTCGTCATTCAGGAACTTCTGCTATCAAGAACATTTTGCTGAATTTTGGTTAATCTTTTCTCTCCCAGCCATTGAACTGATGGAGGATGTTTCATATCGAAACTTCCATATTGGTATGCTGGGAAAAATGAACTGCTTTAATTTATCTACTTCAATAGATGGTAATTAAGAGACACTTTCGTGAAACTGCCTGCTAGGATCAATGTGCTGCAGTCAGCATATTGTTTGCCTATTACTGCACAGTATGTGCTTATATTATTAACCTGTCTCTTTGATCCTTTAGTAGAGCTATCAACAACCTCGACTTGCAATCTTATTAATGGAACACTACACATTCTACATGGTAATTAAATTCTTATTCAGTGTTCTATAGCATTTCAGGTGTAATCAAAGTATCAACAATAACGACAAACTGCAAGAAGTGTTTTTCATAATCAAATTCTTGATAAGGTCCAATATGTTTTTCTGATTTTACAGATTTTTTCTACCCTTATTCAATACTTATCAAATATTGGAAGATTTTATAATAATTTATATCTGACTTTCTGATCGTTTAGAATAATTTAGGTCAACGGAGCTCACACCACTGCAGAGAGAATAGAAATTGTCGATCTCTATTTCCAAAATAATGGAAATGCTAAACAAAGAGCTGAAAATTTTAACGAACGAAATGGCAAGAATATACATCATAAGGATTAATTTAATTTCTAAATTCAGCAACACTCGATCTGTTACTAACAAGAAGACGTTAAAAGCTGAACGAAACCGCAGAAGTTGGAGGTCTCTAGCATAACGCGTTGGATCCTGCTTCTAGTACGATAAGGTTAGCAGAAACTTCAGAAATTACTCGAACAACTATTCCGAGGATTTTGAAGAAAAATTATTTCCATCCCTGTAAGATTCATTTTATCCAAGAACTCAATGAAGACCATTCTGATCGGCAAGTACAGTATTTTGAACAGAAAAGTGAGAAAAATTTTGAATGATGCAAATTTTTCATGTTCAGCATGCTTCTTTGACAAATGCTGATTTTTACGCGCTAGTTCAAGGAAACAGCGTACTGTTGTTTCGCCGAAATTTATTTATTTATTTTATTCATTGCCTTTTGTACAAGTTGTTTACAAATATTGTCTAATACTCCAGAGAAGCAAAGTTTAGTCTGTTGACTACACTTACACTTAACTCCCATGAAAGAATTAACATGTGTAAAAAATATTATAACACAAACCAAATAACCCTCACCCCAATAACCAATAAAAGTTAAATATAAAAAAAATTATATAAAAAACAGTAAGTAGGAGTACCAATCGTCTGGCAACGAGTTTATTTCTAAGATCTTCAGAGGATGGACGAGTCAACAATCTAAAAACAAAACAACTAATATGTAATGTAACGAGGTTCTCCATACGCAACAATTCCAAAGCATTAATCCTCTGAGACACATGATCATACTTTCTGAAACCGAAAACGAATCTACAACATCAGTTTTGAACATACTGTATTCTTCTTTTGAAAAAGTAATTGAGGCAAGTGAAATACACCTCATCACAGTAGTTCAGTGAAGATATTACCAAGGTCTCAGCGAGAAGCTTTCTCAACGAAAACGTGAGCTTCTAGAAGCATAGATCAGCTTTAAGCGAAAGAATGCGGACCTAACTAGACCAGCAGAATGTGCTGAGAAACTGAGCTGCCTATCAAGCAGCAATCCCAAACTCCTCTCACAGTCGGTCACAGGAACCAATGAGCCATTAAAGAAATATTCACACTATTTTCAGATGTTCGTAATCCCTATTCTTACAAAACCATAGTATCTTACTTTTGAATGGATTGAGAACCAGGTTGTGGGATCAAATACGATGATATATAACTGCCAGATCAAAAATTATACTCTCGGATACCAAATCCATATCAGCTGAAATTCAACTGCCCATCATCCGCATAGCAATCTGGGTTAGAATAGCGCAAGAAATGAAATACTACCGATGATATATATTATAAACAGCAATGACCCTAAAATGGAACCCTGCGCAACTCCCGACAATACGGCTCTCACCTGACATACGTTCCTACCCAACCGAACCTCCTGAGTCCTCTGCGAAAGAAACGAATCCACCTATGATACCGAAGTACTATCAACTCCATAATATCTTAACTTTGAACAAATTAGCCGGTGGTTCATGGTGTCGAATGCCTTTGAAAAATCGAGGAGAGGCACCACCATGTCATCACAGTCAAGAGCCCTGAAAATATCATCAGTCACAGAGGCCAGAGCGGCATGTGTACTGTGGAGCTTCCTAAATCCATGATGATAACTCGGAAACAATTTCCTAGAGTCGAAAAACTCATATACTTGATCATACATTACTCTCTCAAGAACCTCAGTCAGCAGTGAGAGAATGCTTATGATTCTCAAGTCCGACACACTCACAGGATTATCGTTCTTAGGTATTGGGCGACCCACTGCATGTTTCCAGGATGTTGAGAAAACCCTTACAAGAACGCAGCATTGGTTCAGATCCGCAAAATGTTATATTGGAAGATAATGGAGACAACGTATCATCAGGCAGCTTCGAAGAACAGTGTACCGATCCAACTTTTACTCCAGGTCCCAATTCCGGCGAGCCACATTTAATTGTTCAAAGCGAGTTGAATGATTTAGTACCTCATTTAGGGTTAACAAAGCAAGAGAGAGAACTTCTAGCTTTCCGTCTTAAGGAATGGAACTTATTAGGCAACGAAACAAAAATTACAAATTTCAGAAAAAGAAATGCTGTTTTCTGCATTCTACAGTGCAAAAAATTTGTTGTGTGTGTACTGATATTGTTGGTTTAATGCAGGAACTTGATATTGAGCATTCCGCCTCTGAGTGGCATGTATTTATAGATTCGTCTAAATACAGTTTAAAAGCTATGTTATTGCATAATGGAAAAACAAAACCCTTTATATTAGTTGCTCTTTCAGTGACTATAAAGAAAGTAATGAAAGCATGCGCACTCTTCTGAATGAATAAACTACAACACATAGAAATGACAGATATGTGGCAACTTGAAAGTTATAGGAATTTTACTTGATATTTCAGAAAGGATTTACAAAATATTGCTGATTTCCTTTTCTTTGTGACAGTCGTGCAATAAATGAGCATTATATGACAAAAATTTGGCCAAAGGGAAGTGTATTTCAACCGGGATCTCAAAATATTAAGTCTAGACTTCCTGTAGACCCCAAAAATGTTCTTCTGCCTTCTCTTCACATCAAACTTGGGCTGATAAAAAACTTTGTGGAGGCTATGAATAAAGATGGTGATGGATTCAAATACTTAAAACAAGTCTTTCTCAAGTTGAGTGATGCCAAATTGAAGGAACGCATCTTTATTGGCCCACAAATCAGAAAATTCCTGGACGACGTCAATTTTACAGAAAAGAACTCAGAGAATAGAACTCATTTGTTAGTGTAATAACAGGATTTTTGGGTAACAATTGGATGCAAACTACCAACAGTTAGTTAATGAAGTATTGGATGCTTACAAATCGCTTGGTACCCGAATGTCATTAAAAACTCATTTACTCCATTCACATCTGTCATTTTTTTCTGAAAATTTGGGAGCTATCAGTGATGAGCAGGGTGAAAGATTCCACCAAGATATTAGAACATAGGAAATTCGCTATCAAGGACGATGGAATCCAGCCATGATTGGTGATTACTGGTGGTGGTTTTTGAAGAGGGAAGATATGACCCCTCATAAAAGCAAAAAATACAATTTTATTAGTAGTTTAAGTCAATATTTTTAATCTTGGTGCGTTTCTTAAATGTAAGGTAGATTTAGTAGGTGTAAAACTAAATAAGCTCGATATATACGGTTGAAAAATTCGGAAATCATTTTTTTTCAATACACATTGGTATATGTAACAAGAAAACCTCACGTGAAATAACTTTTTTCTCATTTTCGTATTTGGATATGTCCATTCTACCATAATATGCTCTTCAGCTTCATGTTTCAACCAAAAAAATTTTTTTTGTTGGCTAGTGACCCAAATGTTCTTATATACTCTCGGCATCGTTAAATTTTCTCTAAAATCCGCTATCATATTTCCTGGTCTCGGAGTAAGGCCGCAGTATTTAAACACAGCCTGTTTTGAAATATGATTTAAGTGGAGTCCTTAGATAATTATCCACATATTTTTATATATCCTTAGGCATTATACATTATATATCCTTAGGCATTATATTTTTTTTTTATCTCAGTTAAAATACCTTCCCTATTTCAGATTATTACATAAAAAATCTTTTTAAAACGATGTTAATTGAGTCGACACTTAACATTTAGCTAAATGTTCTTACACAACCTCGGGCATCATAAAATTTTCCCTACTATCCGCTATCTTATTTTCCTATCTCGAAATGAAACCGCGCTAATTCCAGATTTTTTCATATCGCCTGTTATGAATATGATGTTAATAGAGTTCGCCTATAGACAATTATCCATATACTTTTATACACCCGTTGGCATCATAAATTTTCCCATATTTTCCGTAATATCTGCTTTCCCAACGAACTTTATATCAAAGCGAAACTCGGTTCAATGCGAACGGCGATAACCCACGGCTCGTTCTTCCAATGGCGAAAATGGAAAATGGACTGATAAAATGGAAAACCTTAGACGGATCCTCCGATACTGACGTTTCAGTTAAGGGTTCGTTGGGCCGCCGCTGCAGAGGAAAACCGAAGATGGATGGAAATTATATTTGAATGTATGCGTATTTCACAATTAGGCCTGTCAAAGGGACCTCCGAGCTTTGTATACTTTGGCTGCGGTGGGAAAACGGGACCGAAAAGTGGAGAAATCGGGGTATAATGTCGAAATACAAATATTCAGGAATGTAATGTTGATACAGCGGAACTTTTGACGAGCAAATTCAACCAAGTAGGAAGATTGCAGAAATTCATGTTCTCTATACGACAAAATCACTCCATGTTTTTTCAATGTGTGCAGGGCTTCTTCGAAACGAAAAGAAGTAAAATTATTATTGTAGTAATAAGAAGAGGTTTTTTACTTGATAGAAGAACTATTACAGAATTTTAATATTAAAACAGATTTAATCTGTTAGTCTCCTATAATTTTAATTTCGAAAAATTTTATTCAAAAACTTTTAGAATTAAATTAATGTCTTATAAGCACAGCTTATATTCAATAGACATATAAAATCAAAACTCATTATATAATATCGAATTGAATAAATCTAAAAAATATAAATATAAATTGTCAATTAAAATTAATATTTATTGTTGATTGAATTAATTTTTCAAATGTGAAGTGGGACAGATGAAGACCTTATCTGAATTCTAATTGTTTTTTGAGGATGTGATACATTTTTTGAGAGATTTTTGAAGTAACTTATTGAAATACATTAAATTTTTCAAATGAATTATTTTTTTGAGAAGTTCTTAAAATTATGTTTTGTATTTTTGATAAGCATTTAGTTTTAATAATTGTAAGAGCAGAAACAAAATTTTGTCTCCGTCACATATTTATTTATTAATTTTAATTGACAATTTATATTTGTTGGGTTATTTATTCCATTTGATATTATGTAATGAGTTTTGATTTTATATGTCTATTAAATATAAGCTGTGCTTATAAGACATTAATTTAATTCTAAAAGTTTTCGAATAAATTTTTTTTTAAATAAAATTATAGGAGACTAACAGATTAAATCTGTTTTGATATTCAAATTATAATTGTACCTCCTCTTTATAAATAGGGGGTCTTTTACTTGATAGAAGACTTACTACAATATCTTCAATATTATGCAGATTTATTCTATTAACCACACTACAAATTTTAATTTTAGTTTTGTAAAAATTTTCTCCTCAAAAACTTTTTAGAATTAAATCAAATAAATGTCTTATTAAACACAGTTTCAACTCAGTAGATATATACAATTAACGCTCATTAAAAAGCAATAAAAGAAATAAAAGAAAATATAACTCATTAAGTAAAAATATTAAATAAAAACTAGAAGGATACAAAATTTTGTTTCGGATGAATGTAATACGAAAACCATATTCCTTTCCAAAAAAGCATAACATAACTTCAAGAATTTCTTCAAAAATAACCTTCTTTAAAAAAAGTTCTTTTCTCCAAAAATAGGCAGCAGATCTTCAAGTTACTTTTGAAGAAATCCTCAAGGTTGTGTTGTGCAGTTTTGGAAAGGAATTTGTATTTCATAATACAATGATACCAAACAACATTTTGTATTCCTCAAGTATTCATTTCATATTTTTAATGAATAATTTATATTTCTCTGTTTTCTTGTATTCCTTTTGGTGCTGTGTAATAAGTCTTTATTCTATATATCTGCTAAATTGAATCTGCGTTTTTTAAGACATTTATTTAATTGTGAAAAGTTTTGAGGAAAAAATGTTTATAAAATTAAAATTAAAATTTGTAAGGAGGTTAACAGACTAAACATGTATGATATTTGAAATATTGTAAATCTTTTAAATAAAAAAAACCATTTTTATTGTTTTATTTCAAAGGGTCTTTCATTAACTGCACACCATTTTTATTTGTGAATAAAACACATTATTTATTTCAAAATTACTGAAATTTTGATTTCATTATAAAGAAAATGGATACCATTAGTTATGGAACAAAACATCATTTAAATATCCATCACGTCGTTGAACCCAATTTACCTTGGCTCTCTCAGACAAATAAAGTCGTATGTTCGCAATTACTCGTTCACTGTGGATCTATAAATCGTCTTAATTTGCTGGATGATTGCTGTAAACCACTGACTTAATGTAACCCCAAAGAATGAAGTCCAACGGAGTTAAATCCCAGGAACGAGGCGGATAATTTATCGGTCCATTTCTTCCGACTTGTTCTAAGCACCACACACTGAATATACGACGCTTTAAATGATTTGCTGGTCTGAGTTCTTGGATTAAAAAAATTTTTTATGAATGTAAACCAAGGTCTTTTTGTAAAATTCGCCACAAAGACGTCTGGGAGATCCCTAGTTCTTGTGAACGTAGAAAAATCGATAAATTTTAGTCTACACGAACACTTTCACATACGGCAGCAGTATACTCTTCACTTCTTTGTCGTTCTGGCACTGTAACCCCATGAAGTGTAAAATTTGTTTCAAACTTCATCACTAAACGTTCAACTTTTCTTTTATCCGGACAATTATAACGAACAAAAATTGGAGTAAAAGCACGTAAAGTTAGAGTAATAGATCGCAATTTTTCATATAAAATTTGGATTATTTGTCAACTTTGTTGGAGTGCATACCTTTTCATGAACAAATGATTAAAATTGACAAATACAACTGTCAATGTCACAAATAAACAATGGCTGCCATGCGTGAGTAATGTCAATATAAAAATGGGGCGTTCCCATTGAAAGACCCTTTATATACACGGTGTCCAAAAAGAGTATCGGGTTGATTGATAGTCGAACGAATAACACTTTTTCTGAACTCTCGTTTGTATCAATTGAAACACCTGATGTTACTCTATACTGGTATTTTCACAAATAGCTAACGTCTTAACACTCTAATACTATCGGTGGTGTAATCACTGAATTTCAAGAATTTTACTCTCGAAAACTTAGTCTCTTGCGTACTTCCACGCCTAAGTTCCATCTTGCGTCCTTCACATCTATGTACATTTTTCTATCTGTTTAAGTTCCGCCTACAGTATTTCGTCTATTTTACTTCATCTTACGCGCTCTCGTCTGTAGACTGATCTATTTCTTACCCTGAGATAACTATCCCCACTTTCACTCTCTTATTGTACAAGCAACAGATTTAGGGTAATTTAAGGTCAATAACAGAGGTCTACCCTTAAATATTTCAATTTATTGGAAATACTAGAAGATTTATTACTCAGCTTGATTACCTCCCCATTTCTTCTGAAAATTTCCAAACTGTCAACTGCAAAGATGTATGACCAAGTGCATTGAGAGCAGGCATTCCACATATGACAGTAAGATGTGAAACTAAACGATATCTGAAGATCTGTAGACCTCACAGATCTATAAACTTTTGTTCCCTATTCAAACCTTCCATTTTTGAAAGGATTCCAGGTTCGAACCGTTTTACCTTATGTTGTTGCGAGCAAAATTTTGACTGCAAATTCGTGAGTGTACGGTCATTCCCGTAAGAGGGATGGCAACCCTCTCAAGAATCTCAAATGGCACTAGGACTCGAGTGAAAAAATAATTTGAAGGTTTTAAAATTCTTTTTAAGAATATGTTGAGAAAAATTTGTTCGTCCTTCTATTCGATATGAAAAACTCGTTGGAAGTGATGGATGAAGTGCACTAAGTGGTCAAATTTCTCTACAAATTTCAGTTAACAAAATATTAAAATTGTCTACCGTTAATTTCCAAACAGGACTAGTGTCTTTGTTCAACATTTTCTCTTACTGTGTGTGTAGATTTTCTCGTGTTCTCTCCCTTACCTTGCTATCAAACGTCCTCATACAGAAGCAGCACTTGTCACTAAATATCCTCATTCCGTTCCTGGTCTTAGTTAATTCCTTTCATACGCCAAAAAAGACAGATATATCAATATTCAGCTGTGAAAGGTAGTCTCGCCAATGATAAAAGAGACCAAAACTTTGAATTTCGTGATATATCGGGTGTTTTTTTAGAGTGATAGAACTTTCGATAGGGATAACTGTGATTTGATAGCAGGTAGAAGCCATGTTGTCTTGACATTTCTGTTCAGTAAGCATTGACAAATTATCATGGAAAGACTCACGCTGCAACAACGTTCACAAATTGTTGAAATTTATTTTCAAAATCAGTGTTCTATTTGCCAAACTTATAGAGCACTTCGTGAAATTTATGGTTTACATAATCGTCCATCAGAGCAGCTTATTCGTCGAACTATCGATAGATTTCGGACAACATTTTATCTACTCGATGTAACAATCACAATAAGACAAATAACTGTACGTACAGAAGAAAATATCACTGCTGTAAGTCATAGTGTTAATGATGATCCAGATTTGTTTATTCGTCGACGTTCACAACAAGTTGGACTCTGTGTATCCCCCACATGAAAAATTTTGCATAAAGATCTTGGTCTTCATCCGCACAAGATCCAACTGGTTCAAGAACTAAAGCCACTTGACCACAATAAGAATGAAGTTGATCCACTTTTTTACCATAAAATTGTGTTTAGTGATGAAGCTCATTTCTGGTTGAACGGCTATGTAAACAAGCAAAATTGAGTTCTGCAGGTCCATTGCATCCTGAAAAATGTACTGTATGGTGTGCTTTATAAGCTGGAGGCATCATCGGTCCATATTTCTTTAAAAACGATGCTGGAGCTAATGTTACAGTGAATGGTGCTCGTTACAGATCGATGATCAATGATTATTTGTTTCAAAATTTGAATGGTACCGACCCAGAAGTGTTTTGGTTCCAACAAGATGGTGCTACATCTCATGCTGCTACCGTAACAATTGATTCATTGAAAGAAAGATTTGGCATAACTGCACTGGATAATTTTCTTTGGGGTTATGTCAAGTCATTAGTTTATGCTGATAAACCAAAAACAATAGACGCTTTGGAAGCCAACATAACTCGTGTTATTGATGAAATAAGGCCTGAATTACTCGAAAAAAAAGGTACAAAATTGGTCTGGCCGAATGCGGTTTCTCAGAGCTAGTCGTGGTGGACACATGCCGGAAATTATTTTTAAAACATAAATGTCATAAAATTATCTTTCAAATAAAAAAATTTGGCTTCAATCTCAATTTAAATGTGTTTTATTTCAATTTAAAGTTCTTTCACTTAAAAAAACACCCCCGATACTTTATGCTTAACAATCATCTTACCATGACCTCTGAACCAGTGATTTTTACGATGGCCCAGAAGCTGCTAAATCTGATTCTAAGTCACAAATCTCAATCGATGATCTTAGCACTGTATGGTTCCTCTGGGTCGTTCAAACCCCCACGCTTTGTGTTCTCAGCCTTTTTGTCTCCAATTGCTTCTCGCAATCCTACGATTCGCCCCTGTCAATGTTAGTAAGCTGCGATGCCTGACGAATTCTACGCATAGGAAACATTTCAATAAATTCGAAAAAGGCTTGCCTACAAGCTATACACAGATTACAATTCAAAAGTTATCGTACATTTTCGACAAATGAAATGCCTTTCCATGATTAAACGATTTTACAGCCACTCCAGAAACTCAACAGATTTTGTCGTTTTTTTTTTCGTTGTAAGATACATCGCGATATAAAACATTATAGAGATTTACTGTACCTACATATTTAGTCATTTACAATAAAATAATAAGAAACATGAAAGAAGGATTATTACAAAATTCAAATATCAAAACAGATTTATCATTTTAACCTCCTATAAATTTTAATTTAAAAACATTTTATTCAAAAACTTTTAGAATTAAATTAATGTCTTATAAGCCCTGCTTAAATTTGTGAAATTAAAACTCACTGTGTAATATCAAATGGAATAAAAAACCCAAAAAATATAAATTATCAATTGAAATTTATAATAAATATTTGAAGGAGACAAAATTTTGTTTCTGATCTTATATTTATGAAAACCAAATCTTTTTCAAAAATGCAAACATAATTTTAAGAACTTCGTCAAAACTAATTTATTTGAAATATTCGATATATTTAAATATTTGAATGAGTTACTTCAAAAATCTCTCAAAACATGTACCACATCCTCCAAAAATAATTTGAAATCAAATACGCTCTTCGTCAGTCCAACTCAATATTTAAAAAATAAAATCAATTAACAAGAAATAACTTACCAGAAAAACCTCATGATATATTTGTTGGGTTTTTTATTCCATGTGATATTATATATAAGTTTTTATTTATAGGTCTTTTGAATTTAAGCTATGCTTATAAGTAATTAATTTAATTCTAAAAGTTTTTGAATAATTTTTTTTTAATTCATAGGAGGCTAACAGAATAAATCTGTTTTGATATTTAAATTCTGTAATAATCCTTTCATCAAGTAAAAAACCTCTTCTTATTATTTTATTGTATATATAATATAAAATTATATTTTGGTTTATTAATCTCATTATATAAATGTCATTTTGTTTTAACTAAGGCCATAAAATACATCACAAACTTTGTGTAATTTTTATGATGAACATAGAATATGTTAGATTTTTAGAGTTCTCTAATTTCAGGGTTGTTCAACAAGGATACTACAAGATCTTTCTGGTAAGTTATTTCTTGTTAATTGATTTTCCTTTTTAAATGCGAAGTTGGACCGACGAAGATCTTATTAATTTCAACTTGTTTTTTGAGGATGTGCTACATGTTTTCAGAGATTTTTAAAGTAACTTATTCAAATATATCAAATATTTCAAATAAATTATATTTTCTGAGAAGTCCTTAAATTATGTTTTGCATTTTTGAAAGACATTTGGTTTCATAAATATAAGATCAGAAATAAAATTTTGTCTCCTTCAAGTATTTATTCAGTAATTTTAATTGATAACTTATATTTCGTTGGGTTTTTTTATTCCATTTGATATTATATAATGAGTTTTGATTGTATATGTCCACTAAATTTAAGCAGTGCTTATAAGACATTAATTTAATTTTAAAAGTTCTTGAATAAAATATTTTGAAATTAAAATTCGTAAGAAGCTAACACAATAATACTGTTTTGATATTTAAAATTTACTCATTTACTTTCTTGAGTCATTTCGTATATAACAAATTAATGTCCCTGCTGAAAATAAAACGAGAAGTTTTGAAAACAAATTAACTAGTAACTTGTTAGAAATTTCATCAGGAGAAATTGGAATTGTTCTGGATATACACGTTCATATATATAAGAACACAAAAACTGCATTTCGCAACCTTCGTCGGAGTTTCTAATTTTACATTTCTCATTGTTACTCTCTTCCTATTCCCTTCTTCCAAAACAATTACCATCCTTGGAACTGAAAAGTTTTCCTCCGTCAATTTGTCATTATGTTTAATTTCCTAGTAGTTTCTCCTTCGCATACAATTACTTTCTTGGGAAGTTATTAGAATTAAACCCGAATGTTCACATTCAAAGTTAATCCAGTGGAATCGAGATATCTGAGACCATCAAGAACTAATCAGACTCCGGTGTACTGGAATAATTTGCAGGTTGAGGTTACACGTAAGATCTTCTACAAAAATCATAAGTTTTTGATACATTTCTTTCGTTTATACTTTTGAACTCCTAACTTATCTCGTAAGATTTTTAAAAATATTTTATTCAAAATCAGAACATTCGAATTATCTTCGAAAAATTATCTTAGTTTTCCCATGTTTGATTACTTCAGACTTTACTTGGCGGAAATTTATATAAATATGAATTAAACGGAAACACTTGAATATTAATTGAATCACATAAAAATTATTTCGTCAATTATGTTTTGACTTATTCAGGTGATTATGATAACTAATTATTCCCTTCACTTCGGCTTTCTGAATTACGTGATTGAGATTTTTTAAATTACAAGGTATGTGGAAAAGTTTGTTTCTTTTCATTTCTTTGCTACAAATATAGCAATTCTGATCTTCTAGTAGGAGTAAAAATAAGTTCGTGTGCTTTTGGTGGCAGATTTCGCTACTAGCTTATCACTCCATTATTTCATCTGGCAGCACATTCATTCTGAAGTCTCATCATTAGGTTTCGTTTCCAGTATCTGTCATTTCGCTGAATTATGAAAAACAAAGTTTATGTGTGCTTTTATACCAAAGAATGAGTTTTAGCGGGGAGTGTTATTTCATTGTCGGCCATCTCTTTCCTATTGAAAAAAACTGAGGGTTGTTGGCACCCTCAGGTGGTTTTTTTTGGATCAATGGCGTCACAGGAATTTTTCCTCTCTAATGCAGAACATGAAAATTATTTTTTGATTCTTCAAAACTCTTAGGTTCTTGAGTTTAGACGGTTCAAGTGTCTCTTTAACATCACCTCTTGACGTCAAGTTCAACATTACATTATTTCGCTAATAGTGAACCGATTTTGAAAATTTTAGCTGGGTTGTGCACAGAACATAAATTACTTTCAAACTCGACATCTCTTTCCTATCCAAAAAATGTTTGGGGTTGATGCCTCCTTCATGGGGGTGGGTTTTTCGGAACAAATTCATCATGAAAATTTGTCCCCATCAAAACAGAAGTTGACCTGTTTTCTTAAATCTTCGAAAATACTTCGTTTCTGAGTTCTGGAAGCGGCAAATTTTCGTTAGGATGCACTGTATACAAAGATTTTTTTACAGGGGTTGGTATACAAATCATTACTTATAAAGATAAAGTCAGAATAAATCTAAGTCTGCTGGCCAAAATTTAAACTTGATATAAAAGGATAGTGGTGAATGATCGAGCTGGTTATTTGCATTGTACAATGTCAACAGTATTGTGATACATCATGGAGTACAAATTAATATGTATTAATTCCAATCGATCAATGTTGCTTGAAACGAACAGAATATTGATCGTTCAATTCAGGAAGCAGCTATCCACGCTAGTTCAACAGACCTGGTATATTTGTTTTCATGAACTGAAGCCTGAAATTAGAAAAAAACGAGGTTCTACGTCCTTGCATGTTGTTTTAGTATAGTTTCCTTTAAAATTGAAAGGAATTCTTGGCCTATCCTAAATCTGGATGCTTTTATCATGATCAATATAATAATTGAAAATTAATAATGATCGAAATTCAGAAACCTGAAAACTTTCTCTATATAAGTCGAAAAATAAATCTCAAATTAATATAAAATTAATACTTATCCCGAAAAATATTTATTTTTCATTTAATGACATTGTATACAACATGCATACGTAAATTCACCTGTTGATGTAAAAATTGAAAGAAGACTACAGAAATGACAAATTACTCCAGTCAAATTATAAGACGTATTTCATGGTTATGCCCAATCATCAGACAACTCTCGCATTAAGAATTGAAAATATCCGTGATAACAAGATTAGAAACTCACCCATTCAAGAAAATTCTGAACAAAAGCTCAAACTCTGAAGGCTATGAGCACGTTATTCTGCCTGATAATAACTGAGAAATTAAAACACACAATTTTATTCCGAGCTTATCAATAGATATGTCAATAAGTCACAAAAGCATATGAATTCCTCTTGTTTCAAGAAACATAAAAAAGATTTTAAATTTATTTACAAATTTTGAGAAAATAATTCAGATACTTCCGTGACTTGTTGACATATCTGTTGATGCGTTATAAGTTCTTATCAGGTAGCGAAACCTGCTCATAGCTAACAGTATTCGAGTTTCTGCTCAAAATATTCTCGAATGGGTGAGTTTCTAATGTCGACATAAGCAAGAATAAATGTTTTTCTAGACAAGTATTTCATATTGATATGATATATATTTGCCAATACGTGGTGTTGAGAAACAAAGATTCAATATTTTGGGAGCTGATTATAGACCTCAAAATAAATAAAAAAAATTTCATATAAACATGAAACGTCGCCTTTATGCAGAGGCTTAACCCAATTGTCAACTTCCTTCTCATGTGACGTTCAATCAAGTTTTCAGACGATTAAAGGAAACTGCTACCTTAAAAAAATTCTCGTGATACTGGACGTCCAAGATCTGTCAGTCCTGGAGAAGTTAAAGAGCAAATTTTAAATATTATGACTGAAAATCCCGGTACAAGTGTAAGACGAATTTCAGCGGAAGTGGAAATAAGTGGCTCCCTTGTCTGGAGAACTATGCTTCAACAATTTCTCTATCCATTCCATATTCAACGCGTACAAGCTCTTAATCCTCCTGATCATCAAGCTAGAAGGACATTCTGTCAATGGGTTTTAACAAAGATTGCTGAACATCCGAATTACTTCTAACACCCTTTCCACTAATGAAACCAGCATTGCCAGAGATGGAATTTTTAATTTTCATAATAGCCATATTTGGGCAGATTAAAATCCACACGCCATTCATGAATCCAGGCATCAACAGCGTTTTAGTATAAATATCTGGCTAGGTATTTTAGGAGATCGTTTATTAGGACCAGTAGTTTTACCACGGAATATAACAGAAGTCGCATAACATAACTTTCTGCAAAATACCTTGCCCGATTTTCTAGACGTCGTACCTTTAAATGAGTGGATGAATATTTGGTTTATGCAAGATGTAGCGCCCCCACATTATACACTTGCCCTTAGTGAACATTTAGATCAATTATTTCCCAGAAGATGGATAGGACAAGAAGGCCCAGTACCATGGTCCACTAGATCTCCCGATTTGAGTCCTTTGGACTTTTGTAATTGGGGTTATTTGAAAAGTTTAGTATATGCAACGTCAGTGAATAACATCGAAGAGTTGCAACACCAGATTGAACTATCCTGTCAAACGATCCGAACACAACCAGGTCTTTTCGAAGGAGTACGTATTTCCTTCATGCGACGATGTACTTCCTACATTGAAATGGACGGTGGTCATATGGAACATCTTCTGTAAAATACTAGAAGTCAAAAATGAATCGAATATCTTCTGTAATTTATCATATTTGGTTGCGCTAGTAGTTAATATTCTGAAAACCCAAAAACGTTTATATGAGACTTTTTACTTACTTTGAGGCCAAGAATTAGCTTTCAAAATATTGAAACGGTATATATAGTGAAAGTTTTAAGATTTCGCATATTAAGTTTTTATAATATAGTTAGCAATATAATACTGATAACTCCCTGTACTAAAGTTACTGTAACCTGGCATACTAGAAATTTTCTTTAACTGAATATAACATCGAATTATCCATTTGTATACAGCTTCCACCACAACCGCACAATATTTACTAATAAGCTCATCAATGTGCTCCTATAACCTAATTTGCATAATGACGACGTTATATGAGATAGCATGCTCTTATAAATTAAACACCGTACAGAAAGTGCATGATATGGATAACTTGTGGTTAGCCTATGTCTTCTCGAACTCAATTCATATTCCGAACAGGTTCAATTTCAGGAACGATACGGAAGTTCCATATCAATCATTACCAATATACCGATAGTAACCAGCGCATTCGTCATTTTGGTAAATTTTAATTAATGTATAGAATTCATTATGCACACGAATAAATTGAAGTCACTGGAATGAGACGTCTTCATTCACCTTATGAAATAATTTCTTTTTTATGTGCTTCTTGAGCCCAATGACCTATTAATCTTCAAGGTTTCCATGTAACATGACATTTTAAACTTACTATATATCTATATATACTGTATATCTGGTGAACCTGTTGTACTTTTGGCAGGATTATTAAAACTACGAGGAGTGTATATATATATATATATATATATTTAAAATTTCACTAATTTACGATCATTAATTTCCTAGGTATCCTCAGTGAAAGACGACTAGATTGACTGACGCCACAATAATGAAGAAAATCGTACATCGTGCCGATATAAGTTCTTCACTAAGTAGGGAGAAAGTCAAAATATCATTCATGAAGGATGGTTGCTGTTTACCAAGACTGTGCCTCGTCATTATCCACTGTTTAAAAGTGGTCGAGTGAATTCAAAAGAGGCAGAGAAAGCATTGCAGACGATCCTGCGGCACCACTGAAGAAAGAGCGAAAAAAGTGTAAAGTTGGTACTTGAAGATGACAGAATAAAAATCAAGATGGTAGCCAAGATGACAAAACTATTCATGGGTACCATACATGCTATCATTCATGATCATCTTAACTTCTCAAAGCTCAGTGCAGGATGGGTACCGAGAATGCTCACCGCATCTCAGAAGTCGAGTGCTGTAAAGCGTTTTTAGAGCTCTGTGGAGAAGACCCATCGGCTATTTTCAACTGTCTGGTTACTGTAAATGAGACATGGGTTCATCACTATGACCTTGAGAGTAAACAGGAGTTCATGCAGTGGATTGAAAAGGACGCTCAGCCCCCAAAGAAGTTTAAAATCATCCCATTCGCTGGAAAAATAATGGCTACGATATTTTGGAATTCTAAAAGTATTTTATTGATAAAATAAACTAAAAAGAGTGAATGCATCATACGCAACCAGTTTGCATAATTTAAGAGAATCAATTAAAAGAAAAAGGCGGAGGAATCTCACAGCGGGGGTGTTACTGCTTAACGACAACAATGCCTGCGTGGCGAAGGTTGCTGTACGGGAATGTGTTTTCGAAAAAATTTTTCATCGCCCGTACAGTTTAGACTTGGTTCCCAGTGACTACTACCTTTTCCCAAATGTGAAAAAAAATATTTTCGTGGAAAGCGGTTTTCCGACGATGAAGTACGGAAGGTAGCAACTAATACCTATTTGAAGAAGAAGCCGGAAGAATATTTTTTACAAGGTTTAGAGAAGCTTATTTCTTGATTTATCGAATGTTTTGAGCTCTAGGAGACTACATTGAAAAATATAATTTTTCCAAAAATTTCTGAGCCTTCTCTCAAGCCTTTACCGAGAATACATTGAATACACCTCGTACATGTGCATAGGGACGTTCAAAAAACAATTAAAACAAATTAAAAATCGAACAATATTTCTTCTCTATTCACAAAGTTCCAAAATCTCCATCGATGCCGTGTGGCGGGCCCACTCCTTAACCAGAATTCCGCTTTGATCTGCTACAAATTCCTGGCGTATCCAGGTTCAACTAGAGCAGAGCCCGAGTGTTCTGATAATCAACATTACAACGTGAAACAAGGTTACAGGCGTCATAGGCAGAATAGTACCCCATTGCTAATGTGATGAGTTCAGGGGCTGCAAGTTGAAACGAAACGCCTTAACTGACGAAACTAAGATGTTAGAAGCCCCCTCATAACACTGCACTCCTAATACTTTAATTGGTAACCCTGACGTGATCTAAACACGCAGCAATCCCTTCACTGGTGACCACCAACTATCCATCCAATACTTTCTGAGGTAACTATCCTTTTCATCCGATAGTATCCCTCGCTTGAGATGGTACCGCGTTCAGCTCAGCGACGGACTATTTCATTCCAAAATCCTAACGCCCCAGTAGGAGACCATACCGACGCTCAGTGGAAAGGGAGTGTGCAGCGTGACTTTTCCTTGCCCAGAATTCCGCTATGATGTGTAACAGCTTCGCGGCGTATCCCACAGAGCACGCTTCAGCTTTCCGACTGTCAGTTCACCCCCACCCCCTCCTCTCTGTCACTGTACCTTATCGTGGTGGGGGAGCTTGTCATAAGGGGTGTCCTAGTTTAATTTATGAAATGGAGGATATGGTTATGATGCCTAAAGCAGATGACTCGCAATCCAAACCTCCTTACTTTCTTTCTTTCTTGCATAATACCATTCCATCATGATGTCCCACTCCATCCTTTTCCTACCGCAAGGCTTGGAATCGTACGGGAAAGCTGGCTCTGATTGACGACCAAAATCTGCGACCCTGCGATCGATTAGAGTTTTGTAATCCTTACAATGGCGAAGGCGATACCCTGCTGAATCTCAGCGTGGGTTTTCCAACCTTCGTCCTCTTATCCGCTGAAGGATCTTAAATGGTTGCAGAAGGAAAAAGGGAGACACCGACGTTTCGAACAAGTTGGGGGACTTCGGAGATTTGCTCTGCTCGTCCCCAAATTTGGCTCCATTTTTAGATCCTGAAGCTCCCGCTGCGGGGTCCTGATTTGTCCGTTGGAGGACAAAGAGAGACTACGACGTTTTTAACAAACTTGTTAAAAACGTCGTAGTCTCTCAGAGCAGAGCGAATTTCTCAAGGCCAACCAACTGGTTGGCCGTGGGAAATTCGCTCTGCTCGCCCTTAACTTCGGTCCCATTCGTCGTTCCTTAAGCTTATCTTATCCGCTATGGGGTCGGAAGTGGTCCGTTGGAGGAAAAGGGAGACTACGACGTTTCGACGAGGTTTGAGGGTCCTGGAAGATACGCTCTGCTCTCCCCCAACTCTGGCTCCCTTTTAATCCTACAGCCTAATCCTTTGATGATTCGTTTTTAGCAGCAAACAGCAACAGGGATCCTGTGGTGCGGGGGGTCTATGCTCAGAAGCTGTTATTTGTGTTGATTCGTTGCTTCAATCTTTCATAACCATAGATACACTCTGCTCGAATGACTGAGTGTTGGGATCGGCACGGCTATCTTCTTTCTTGGGTCGGGGAGGTGACTTGTGGGGGTCCCTCACCTAATTATGCTGGCGCAAAGTTCTCTATAAAACTTCCTTCAAAATTCCTATCTTTCTCTTTCAGCTTATCGGGGGTCTGCTGGAGTATCAAAACTTGAGCAAAAACCCGGGACAATGGTGATGACAATGGTACTTTAATGTTATTAGAGAGCTCTGCTCACATTTCAACTTGTACAATTCTGAGTATGTCAGTTCACCTCCAAGCATTAGATCTTGACGTGATGGGGGTGCTTGTCATGACTAGGACCCTAGTTTCGTCCCAGCGAAATGGAGGGTTAAGTCTTGGTGCCTAACGTAATGCCATTTCGCGCCAGTCACTGGACCTGTATGGTGAAAGAGCTCCGAATGGGGCCCTAGTTTTTCCGTTCTGGTGAAATGGAGGGCTGAGCCGGTTGACTAACTAAGTGACAGTCTGTTCCACCACAGGGCTTCTCCCTTAAAACTGGAAAAATCTACCCTATCGCAGTATAAATCTCCGGATTCTGTGTAATGGACGAGTATGTTATGTAGCATACTGTGTTACCTCGGGGGGTGGATTGCCCTCAGGTGTTACTTGTACCTCCTGGCCACCCCATTTGTGTTGGACTCGAGGGGGCAGTGGTTGAAAGACCTCATGCTGGACTAGGGAGGTATATCATTTATCTGTTCGCAGACCCCCATGTTCGGGATATTTTCATGAAATGACTCGGGGTTTAACGGGTTTGACGGTTCGACTGGCTTGTCCTGGCCCCGGATCAATAACAATTTAGGGTTTGTGGATCTCGACGAAATGGCTTTGCCGTTAGTGCTTAACGCCATGATAAATCAAATGACTTCACATGGGTTCAGTGGGTCAGGACGTACCGACCGTTAGACTGTGAATAGAAGTCATCAATCTTGAGATTATCTTAGTTCATGGGACTGCGTTCGGATGCTTGGTAAGAATTCCTTCCGGCGGGTGAGTTGCGTCACAAACCAACTCGGGTACTGACCTGCAGAGCCAGTAGAGGTTGAATAGTGCTTCGCTGCTATCAGTCAGACGGTTCTGGCTTTCGAGTTGGGGCCCAAACTGAAAGCTGGTGGGTTCATCTCTTCGGAAGGGTTCTCGCTTCGCTCGATGATATGGCGTAATCCTTATCACACTTTCTACCTCTTGAGTAGGACTGTGGAGACGGCTGAGTAGTCAATTGGTGAAAGAGCTATGCTCGTATGCCAATACGAAAACCTGGAAGAATTCACGTGTCAGTTCACCATCCTCGCCGGCTTCAAATAGATCAGAGCGCAAGCGTTCTGACAACAAACGTTCCAACGTGTAACAAGGTGCAAGGCGTCATTAACAGACTTGCACCTTTTTGCCAAGCTGATGACTTCAGGGGCTGCAAGTTGGAACTAAACGCCCAACTTTCCGAAACAAAGAGGTTAGAAGGTCCCTCATAACGCCCAACTCCTAAGAGCTTCAACAGAATATCGCTTATACTGGGTGTTGTACGTTACAATATTTTGGGAGCTAATTCTAGACCTCAAAATAAGTGAAAAGTTTCATATTAACATGGGTCAGCAAATGATCCGTTTAGGAGATATGCGCGATTTTCGGTTTTAAAAATATTAACTACTAGCGCAACCATATACGATGAATTACAGGAGATATTCGTTTTTTTTACTTCTAGTGTTTTGCAGAAGATCTTCCATATGACCACTGTCCATTTAAATGCAGGAAGTACATGGTCACATGAAGGAATTAGGTACTCTTTCGAAAAGACCTGGTTGTGTTCGGATCGTTTGACAGGATAGTTCAATCCAATGCTGCAACTCATCGATGTTATTCACTGACGTTGCATACAATAAACTTTTCAAATAACCCCAAATATAAAAGTCCGAAGGGTTCAAATCGGGAGATCTAGCCGGGCATGGCACTGGGCCTCCTCATCCTATCCATCCTCTGGGAAATGTTTGATCTAAATGCTCCCTAACAGCAAGTGTATAATGTGAGGGCGCTCCATCTTGCATAAACCAAATATTCATCCACTGATTTAGAGGTATCACGTCTAGAAAAAAGGGCAAGGTATTTTGAAAAAAGTTAAATGTTAAATTCCGTGGTAAAATACTGGTCCTAACAAATGATATCCTAAAATACCTAGTCAGATGTTTATACTGAAACGCTGTTGATGTTAGGATTCATGAATAGCGTGTGGATTTTCATCTGCCCAAATATGGCTATTATGAAAAATAAAAATTCCATCTTTGGTAAAGTCGGTTTCATCGGTGAAAAGGATATTAGAAGTAAAATGCGGATGTTTAGCAATCTGTTGAATCCCATTGACAGAATGTCCTTATGGCTTGATGATCTGGAGGATTAAGAGCTTACACGCGTTGAATATGGAATGGATAGAGAAGTTGTACATGCATAGTTCTCCAGACAAGGGGGCCACATATTCCTACTTCCGCTGAAATTCTTCTTACACTTGTTTTATATCAGGATTTTCAGTCACAATATTTAAAATTTGATCTTCAACTTCTCGATTACTTACAGATCTTGGGCGTCCAGTATCACGTTTTTTTTTAAGGTACCAGTTTCTCTCAATCGTCTAAAAACTTGATTGAACGTCACGTGAGAAGGAAGTTGACGATCGGGATAAGCCTCTGCATAAAGACGACGTGCTTCAGGACCTCTTCCGTTGGTACAAACATACATGAAAATCATATCACTCATTTCAATATTGAAATAAGGCATTTTAAATTCAGGAGTAACAAATTTTTCCTAACAACAAAGTGAAAGAAACTACACACCTCGAATCGAATGTAAAATACTCAATAAAAGTACGTAAATGTCCTATGAAAACTGTTGGAAGTTCGCTCTGCCGGACGACAACCCAAGATACAACCGCATGTAACTTATGTTGCATGACGGACATTAAGACGGTATCACTAAAGAAGACTCAAGCGATTCTATGGATGAAGGGGATGACTGAGGTTAACCCCACTTAAGAAGTTCTGTTCGTTGTTAACCTTAACCGGTAGCACATATAGATGTTAGAGTTGTTTTTAACGACGCTTAGAGGTTTTTAAGATTGTACGAGTAAATAAAGATTATTGAAGACGAATCCTTGTTTCTTAATTCACCAACTCCAACAGGTTATGGTAGCCCAGTGCACGTTTACACTGCGATTGTGATTAAATTGGTGAGAACAAGTGATTGTTTATTTTGTTTACCACGTGTAAATAGAAAAGGAAGTAACAAATATTCGAGGTAAGTTTGTACTTCAACTTAAGATGATTTAGAATAAACAATTAAGATGTTAGATGCATTTCTAAAAGTTTCATTTCAATTGAAACACTTAAGAGTTTAGATGTTTATAAATGTTTCATTTTAATTGAAACACTTAAGAGTTTAGATGTTTATAAATGTTTCATCTCAATTGAAACACTTAAGACTTTAGATGTTTATAGATACATTTCTATATGTTTCATTTTAATTGAAACACTTAGGAGTTTAGATGTTTATAGATGCATATCTAGAAGTATAATGCATTGCCCATTATAGATGAAATCGATCAATTAAGATGTTTCTACGATGCATTTTTAGAAGTATAATGCATTGTTCATTCTAGATGAAATACTTTAGAGTTTTTTATATTTATTTGATGCATTATTAGATGAATGATTCATTAAAACATCACTTAATTAAATTGAATGATGTGATTAAGAGTTCAGATGATAAGATGATGGATTGTTAGATGTTTGATCCATAAAAAGTGTTTAGGCACACTAAAGATGAATTAAGAGGTTAAGATGTTGAAATATTAGAAGTGAAGATGTTAAAATTTTAGAAGCTTAGAGATAAAAATTATACTTTTTTACTTGAACTATCTATAAGTTCAGTAAAAATTTCATAAAAAATTATTTCGGGGCTTGGTTCATACAAAACTTGTTGTACGGTATTGTTTGTTCTTGAGCTAGGGATATCATAGGAATCAACATGCATCCCGTACATGTGCTATTGGCCAAACCTATCGACAGGTATTCATTGTAGTACGTGATGCCACAGTTGAATGGTGCACATTTGCGAGGTGGTGCTGTTTGAGGACTTGACTTCCTGTTTCGAATTGCCAAAGATTGCTGTGCGTCCGAGGCAATTCAGAAGCACGAAACAAATGTTTATATCTAATACCTGGTTTTAGATGACACAAAGAGTTAAGAATGTGCATAATGCACGTATTTTGTTGAAATACATGATATAAATATTTTTGTTTCATAATCCCGAAATAGATGGCAGAATTTGGAAGATTAGTCGAATATGACAGTATGTCAGATGATTCCAGTGAAGGTAATTCTACAGACTATACCATGGATGATGCACGAGAAAGGCAATTTTTAGATGACAATAATGATACGTCCCGAGGTAAGAATTTTCCAATACTTGAGACTAAAGAGAGAAAAATATATACTGTTCTTCTCGATCATACCAAAGGTACCTCTTTCTGCTATCAAAATTTAGAGAGGAAGAGTACTGTAAAATTTTAAGAGTTTAGATGATACTTAAGAATTATGAATTATTTAGAGGTTAGATGGTAGAATATAATTCATAGAATAAGATGTTAGATGATTTAGATGAAAACTTAAGATGAAGGCCTTACAAATTAGAGTTTAGATGAAATCCAGGTATTACAAATTTTCATTTTTACAGTACGATCAAGAGAAGGCTTGAACATCATCAATGATGTGTTACTAAGAGAAGCTAATGAGAGGAATATGGTTAGTGAAGCCGCTACCAAAATTTTAGAGGCAGCAAAAATGCTGAAAGATGTCATGGAAGGGGCTAAGTCGATGGTGGAAACATTAGGTCAAATAGCCAGAGACAACGTAGAAGCGGAGAGGACTCGCCTGAAAATCCTGACTGAAAAAAACCGTGGTTCTGCTCAAACCAGCCCGCTAAAGAGGAAAATAGATGAGGAAGAGGGCTCTTCTGGAAAGAAAATTGCATTGGCAAATAAAGATGTTTCGAAAGAAAATAAAGAGGTAGAGCACTTGAAGAAGGTGGTGGAACAGGAATTGCTTTCTACCAAAATAGTCATCAAGAGAGACTATAAGCTCTCTAAAGAAAGCAATTTCGATATCTGGATGGACTATCTCAGGTCAGAATTAACATGTAATGATATCCTTGATGTCATCGAACCCAGCAACGATGGTGCTTGCTCTAGATCGGAGGCAAGCACACTAAAGAGGAAGAATTGGGTTCGAGACATCATCATTAACCGTTTAGATGAAAATTACCATAAGAAGGTGGTTAATGTTAGAGAGCCCATGGAGATTATTAAAATCTTGAGAAGCTCCAGAAAGTGTGAGAGTAATATCACTCACACTTCTGTGAGATCTCGGCTATATGCCATTAAGATGAATAAGGGCGAAACGGTTAATGACTTCTGCGATAGGTTCGACTCCATCGTGAGGGAGTATGAAACCTGTGAGGATGTTATTGCATTGACCACTCAAGAGATCAGATCAGCATTTTATCAGGCAGTTTCCCCGGTGATACCGGAACTAAGGAATGCTGATCTGATAAAGAGGCAGACCACTTCAATGGAGATGACTCTAGAGGAGATAAAATCATTTATCTCCCAATTAGAAGCAGAGAAAAACTCTGAGAAGAAAGAGTCATCTCCGAAACTTCAGAGAGTAATTGGACCTAAATTAAGATGTTTTAGATGTAATAAAGAAGGTCATAGGTCCAACGAATGCTTCCTGAAGCAGCAGAATAAGTGGTTCTGCTATAGGTGCCAGTCCATCAAGAGCCATAGAGGTGATGAGTGCACCAACACAATTTCTAAGAAGACGTCCAATGCCTCATCTAAGCGAAACGGGAACTTGAAAAAGAAGAGGTTTGAGCACAACCGGGTTAACAGGAGGGAGGTGGTAAGAACACAAATGAAGGCTCGAAGAGCTTCAGGGATTGTTCAAAAAACCCCAGGTGAGTGCTATTCCAATGATTTTATTAGTTTTGTTGCTGACTCTGGAGCTACTGATCATATAGTAAATGATCAATTGTTTCTGAGTAATTTTAAGAGGTTAGAGAACAAAACAATTAAGAGTGCAAATAAAAATCAAATAGCTGACATTGAAATAGATGGTAAAGGAGATCTTATTTTATATACAGATCCAATTAAGAGTAAGAGTTTAAGATTGTTAAATGTACTTTCTGCTAAAGATGTGTCCGAGAATCTGCTGTCACTTCGAAGGTTAGCAGATTCGGGACTTAAAATTTATTTAGATGATAGAGTTTTGAAAGTTCATGATGGACGAACCAATAAGATTGTTTTAGAGGGAGAATATGAAAAACCTAATTGGATTCTAAACTTCAAAGTGAAAAAGCCGAACCAGATTCAGCTGAACGATGAAGTAGAATATGACCATTATTGCTGCAGAGCAGTAATGTTCAAAGAGAATGAGACGTCTGGACAATCACAGAAATCCAATAAAGAGGTAGAGTTATTAAATTCGGAGGGAGAACCTGAAATAGAAGTATCCCATTCTGTGATTGGGAGGGAGGAAGACGAACATCTCATTTCTCTCTTAGACGAGAAGGTTCTCAAAACCTCAACTGAAGAAGTAGAATCGGAAAAACCTCTAGATGAAATAAAGAATTGGGATTGTAGTTCGAAGAATAGAAATGTAGTAAAATTAGATGACTTAGATGAACTACAAAACTTAGAGGAACTATTCATTAATAATCCTTTAGAAGACGATATTAATCGAACTAAGAGTTTCAACGAAGCCATGCTATGGCACTTAAGATTAGGTCATGCTTCTGTGAACTATCTGAAAAAGCTGCAAAAGCTAGATAAGAGGTTGGAAAAAGTCATATTTGACGATTCCATATTAGAATGCGAAGTTTGTATCATGTCAAAGATGCAAAAACTGCCTTTCAAAGAGACTCGTAAAAGAGCCGAAAGACCACTTCAGGTCATACATACTGACATTATGGGTCCGATTACACCAAAATCTCACCCTGGACAAAAGAGGTTCATTAATGTCTATGTAGATGATTACTCAAGATTAGCTAGAGCTTATTGTTTGAGAACTAAAGATGAATCAGGCGAAGCATTAGAAAAATTCCTAATATCCACTCGTAATCTATTAGGCCATAACGAGAAGGTATGTTATATCAGATCTGATCAAGGCACTGAATTTACTGGAAGAAAATTCTTAGATGTATTAAAGAGAGAAAATATCGAAACTGATTTCACACCACCTTATACACCTGAACATAACGGGGTATCTGAAAGATTTAATGCAACCATACAAAGAAAAGTGAGAGCTTACATGTTTGATTCTGGACTACCCAAGAGTATGTGGGAGTTAGCTGTCGATGCTGCTGTGCACGCATACAACAGAACACCACATAAATCTATAGAGTATGAAACACCTTTAACAAGATTTGCATCAAATTCTAGATGTCATTTTGATCAAATCAGAAGGTTTGGATGTATAACATACATCAAAATTCCCAAGCCCAATCTGAAATTTGGAGAACGTGCATTGAAAGCTGTCCTCGTGGGGTATACTTCCACGGGATACTTGATATGGCACCCAAGCTCAAAGAAATTCTTTGAGTCAAGACATGTTAGATTTAACGAGAAACTTGTCTATAAAGATGTTTATAAAAGAGATCCTTTAGAAGAATTAAACAACTCTCCAACTTTAGATGACAAAACAGATTGGGATTGGATGAAAGATTGTAGAGGTGAAACTAAAGAGAATATAGAAGCACCAAACATAAAGATGAGAAAAAGAGGTAGACCAAGAAAAGAATCCAAACAGTTAGAGTTACCGAAAGGTATAGTCGACAAGGTTTTCGAAAAACCATGCACTAGAAGCTCACTAAAGAGACCATTAGAAGAAAACAAAAAGGTTGTAGATGATATTAGTTATGCTAAATACTTATATGTTTTAGATAACCCTTTAGATGAAAACTTTAGAGATGCTGAAAAAGAAGACGAATTGAGGAGATGCCTCTTGGCCACTTTGAACAGAGAACCATTAAATTATAAAGATGCTATAAACTCAAGAGAAGGTAATCTGTGGAAGATGGCGGTCCAAGAGGAAATCAACTCAATGATACAAAATAATGTGTGGAAATTAGTCGATAAAAATAAAATTCAAGCAGCAAATAAAAGAGCGAATATCATAGATTCGAAGTGGGTATTTAAAAGGAAACTAGAATTAGATGGTGCAACTCGATATAAAGCACGACTAGTTATTAGAGGCTTCAAAGATAAGAATAAGTATGATTTAAAAGATACTTACGCACCAGTCTCTAGACTTCCAGTCATTAGAGCTGTGTTTGCAATAATAAACAAGTTTGACTTGTATGCCTGTCAATTAGATGTTAAGACAGCGTTCCTTAATGGAACTTTAGATGAAGAAATATTCATGGAAATTCCAGATGGTTTAGAGGTAGATTTGGAAATAAAAAATTCGAAGGTATGCAAATTAGAGAAAGCATTATATGGCTTGAAAATAAGCCCAAAAAAGATGGAATCAGAGGTTCACAGAAGAAGCCAAAAAGCTTGGATTAGAAAATGACCTACACGAACCATGTCTATATACCTGGAGGAAAAATGGGAAAATGGCAATACTAGTTATATACGTAGACGATATTCTAGTAGCCACTAACGATGAAAATAAACTCCAGGAAATTAAGAGTCACTTGGGTAATGCATTCGATATGAAAGATCTTGGAGAACCGAAAAGTTTTCTAGGCATTAATGTTGAAAGAAACAAACTTAAGAAGTATACGATGTTAAATCAATCCACATATACGATGAGTATTTTAGAGAGATTCAACATGATCGAATGCAACCCACAAAATACACCGATGGTGACAAGACAGGTTCAAAATAGAAAGAAGAGAAATAATTTAGATGTATTAGATGATGACAACAAAGATGATATTAAGATGAAGGTCCCATACAGAGAAGCGATAGGAAGCTTGATGTACTTGGCAAATGGAACACGGCCGGATATAGCATTCGCTGTGAACTATTTGGCAAGAAAACAACTAGCTCCCACTGAAGATGATTGGAAAGAGGTGAAAAGAATTTTCAGATACTTAAGAGGAACTGTTGATTCAGGGTTGAAATATACCACTGAAACAGACAATCTGGAAGCTTACACCGATGCCAGTTTTAGAGACCATATTGACTCAACTTCCACTGGAGGTTATGTTATAAAATTGTTTGGTGATGTTATAGCATGGAGAAGTCACAAACAATCCTATGTTACTCTGTCCACCTGTCAGGCGGAATATCTAGCCATGAGTGACGCATGCCAGGAAGTAATCTCTTTGGATAAAGCTACCCGATTTATGATCGGTAAAACTTTATTTCCTATAACAGTTTATTGCGACAATAAATCTGCTGGAGATTGCACTAAGAAAGATGGTAGTCACAAACTAAAGATGTTCGATGATCAATTAGATGTGATCCATGAAACCTTATTAGAGAGAGAAAGGACTGGATCAAAAAGACATATGGCTGACACACATGGAGATTTTATAAAACAGTGTGTGGAAGAAAAAAGGGTCATAGTTAGATGGATTGCAACTAAAGAGAATATTGCAGATATCATGACAAAACCTTTACCTTTAGATGCTCATAAATATCTTAGAGATAAGATATTAAATTAAGATGTATTTAAGATTTTTATTTATGTTTCTTTTCAGACAACTAAGATGATATGATAGATGTCCCGCAGAGGGAGGGAGTGTTGGAAGTTCGCTCTGCCGGACGACAACCCAAGATACAACCGCATGTAACTTATGTTGCATGACGGACATTAAGACGGTATCACTAAAGAAGACTCAAGCGATTCTATGGATGAAGGGGATGACTGAGGTTAACCCCACTTAAGAAGTTCTGTTCGTTGTTAACCTTAACCGGTAGCACATATAGATGTTAGAGTTGTTTTTAACGACGCTTAGAGGTTTTTAAGATTGTACGAGTAAATAAAGATTATTGAAGACGAATCCTTGTTTCTTAATTCACCAACTCCAACAAAAACCAAATGTTTAATGCTAGCTGTGATTTTTTTTTGAACCGATTGAAAAACATTTTAATTGTAAGTTCAGTTAACAAGACATCTGAAAGTTAAAAATAAATCTAATATCGTATTTGGTTGCGCTAGTACTTAATTTGAAAACCGAAAATCGCTTATATCTCCAAAAGGGCTCATTTTCGGACCCATGTTTATATAAAAATTCTTACTTATGTTGAGGTCTTTAATCAACTCCCAAAATATTGAAACTTTGTTTTTCAACACCGGGTATAGTGTTTTGTTTTGACTCGATGTAACATTTTTTTCCACTAATTAAGGGTGGCTCATCTTTTTTATATAAAGTAAATGTCCCATATCACAATTTCGGACAATATTCTTGAAATTCATTTTGGTCCGAAGTTTCCGGAATTTTCATGTATTCATTAAAATTGCCGTATATTCGGATGGAATTTGTAATATATTCAGAGCTCCAAGGGCTGAGATGAACGATATCTTGTTGCATACATATTTCCGTATGGAATGCCTATATTAGTTTAATTGGGTAGAAAGAAGAATGAACTTGATATGCACTCGATTGTTCATGATTCAGATTTAATATACTCCTTGGTTATAATAGAGAAAATAAATAAGATGTTGTTTCTTTGCTGGAAATTTATTTCATCAATAGTGAATATGTGAGACTCACTTGGTAACAAATGGAATTATTCTGGAAAATTGTACGAATTGATAAATTTTAAGTAATAATATCATAAGGAAAAATTTATTAAGAGGATGAATAAGTTCTCCTGGTTTTTTCTCAAAAATTGGAGCTTTATTGTAAAAAGTTGGTTATACATTCATAGTTCGAAGTATTCTCCATCGCTAGCCACTACTATTTTCAATCTTTCTGGCAATTGACTGGTCCCATCGCGAGAAAAGACCGACTTTTTGGCCGATATCTATGCATTGATTCATTTTTTGATTTTTTCAATAAGTTTTTCATGCCTATCGACGTATTGCGACCGTTTTTTCCACAATTCTAGCCTCGAAGACATCAATAGTCGTCAGTAGACCTCCTTTGTGATTCTTTCCTCGGATTTTAGTAGCTCAGAATACACCACAGCACGCTAAACAGCGTGATCTTCTCGTCAAAAATATTGAACAATGAAATAACAAACTGACAGCGACATATATTATCAAAACCACACGAACTTTTTACCCACAATATTTTTTTCACCGGTTTAGATTTGACCCACCATCGAAGGTAAAACACAATTATTTTTCCACCTCTATAATTTGGCACAACAAAAATCCTATGTGAAACACATCGGGGACTGGAGTTGTTTGACATTCTCCAGTTTGAATAAAATGCGTAATTTTGAGAGTTCATAATATTGAATAAGGTTATTCTGAATAATATTCAAATAAGGTTATTCTGATTTTCACAAATTTGTATTGTTATGTTTACAACAATCGTTTCGCTATCACAGTAGCATCATTAGGCAGGTTTACATTTTGAATAACTAAATCCGAAAATCCGCTGCTATTTAGATTACAGTAAGAACAATAAATTTTTATTGAGCACTAAAACCCAAAAAAGGGTCTCTGCAAATTCCAGCTTATCTGAATATATTTAACAGAGGTGAGTTATTTAAATCTATTTGTTCGTTATCTAATATTCCAATTTTATTTTGTTTATTTATCTCTAAGGATTCTAACAGCTTTAAGGCATTACTTTTACTTAATATATGTAGAATTTCAAAATTATGGTTGAGAGAATGTCCTGTTTCTAACAAATGGTTAGAATATGTAGAATTACTTTTATTATTGAGGAAACTCTTCAAATGTTCACAAATTCTATGTAGGAAAGTTCTTCCATTCTGTCCTTTAGGGCAATCACCTCAGGTCAACTTATAAACCCCCGATTTATCATCTTTATGTGTACAGTCTTTATTATTTTTAATAAATTCACTCAAGTTTGAATTGGTTTTAAATGAAGTTCTTGAATTATATTTATTTTTGAGGTATGTAGCAATTTTCTCAGAAAAGCCTTTAGTGTATTTCAAGGAAATGTATTTAAAAATTTCTTTTATATTGGGATACACCATATTTGAAGCTATTTTATTATTTTCATTCATCATTTAAAACGAATTCAAACTTGAGTAAATTTATTAAAAATAATAAAGACTGTACACATAAAGATGATAAATCGGGGGTTTATAAGTTAACCTACGGTGATTGCCCTAAAGTTTTCATAGCACAGACTGGAAGAACTTTCCGACATAGAATTTGTGAACATTTGAAGAGTTTCCTCAATAATAAAAGTAATTCTACATATTCTAACCATTTGTTAGAAATAGAACATTCTCTCAACCATAATTTTGAAATTCTACATATGTTAAGTAAAAGTTATGCCTTAAATCTGTTAGAATCCCTAGAGATAAATAAACACAATAAAATTGGAATATTAATTAACGAACAAATAGAATTAAATAACTCACCTCTGTTAAATATATTCAGATAAGCTGAAATTTGCAACCCCTTTTTTGGGTTTTAGTGCTCAATAAAAATTTATTGTACTTACTGTAATATAAATAGCAACGGATTTTCGGATTTAGTTATTCAAAATGTAAACCTGTCTGATGATGCTACTGTGATAGCAATACGATTGTTGTAAACATAACAATACAAATTTGTGAAAATCAGAATAACCTTATTTGAATATTATTCAGAATAACCTTATTCAATATTATGAATTAATTAATTTAATATAATATAATTTAATATGGATTTTCACCAAGTAAGGACTGATTCAATTGAATGATATTCTGATTTTCACGAAATTTATTTCATTCATATTGCTATTGCTATTAAAATACAATAATTGTGTGGCTTTCACAGTGTTATGAGTCACCGTTGTAATAATTCTAAATTGTTTTTTGAAAATTTTCTGCAATTTTTAGGAATTTCTTCCAAGGAAATTATGTTGAGCAAGTTGTTTTTGATGATGTTCTTGAGATGTTCTTGCTTTGCAGTTTTGGAAAGGAATTCAGTTTTCATAAAACAAGAAAAGAAACAAAATTTTGTACTCCTGAAGTATTTATTTAATAATTTTCACTCAACAATTTTTATTTTTTTGGATTTCTTTCATTCCCTTTGGTGCTGTGTAATAAATATCAATTCTATATGTCTACTAAATTGACACAGTGTGCTCTGAAGATATTTATTTAATTCAATTCTAAAAGTTTTTGAATAAGCATTTTTTTAAATTAAAATTTCAAGGAGGTTAACAGAACAAATCTGTATGATATTTAAAATTTTACATTTTTAATAAACATTTGAGAGTTCATATTTCGGTGGATCCGCTCATGAATATTTTCAAAATAATTCTAAATTATGTCATGTATCATGTTTTCCTTTCTTTCACTCTGTTACTCCGGGTGTTTTTGATTGGAACAGAATGAGCCTTACCAACACTTTTCAAGTGAAAAATTCCTCTTAACGACAACTTGACAATATTCAAGTGATTCCGTCCACACTAATCTACCTACGGCATAAACTTAAAGTGACCAAGGAGAATCTCAAAACCGATAGATTTGTCAGTGTTCCTGGCGGGGACTCTAATCCACGGAGGATCGAATTATCCACTCAGTAGCGTAGAAGTATGTCTACAAGGGCGTGGGGTAGCATGAAGCGGGTGAAACACAAATAGATAACGTCAATATAATGTCCGACGCAGAATCACGCCGGCCGTTTCAAGTCCCGCTAAAAAATTACAATCAACATATGGGAAGTTTTCATTCATGCCTCTGCTCATCTATTAAATGCGCCATATTCATCTCGATAAGACACCTCCATATGGAAGCTCTTTCTATAATACGAAATTTTAATATCCGATATTCGTACATTTTTACTTCACGACTTGCGAAACTTTTTTATTTCACGACTTGTATTAATACAAATGTATTAAAAAAACTATATAAGTATGAATATCAACATACAAATACAAGAAAATCCACTATTCCAAAATTATCTAAAATTCTCAAAATAAAGGATCAAATAAAATAATTGAACGAGATCTCCAACATTTTATAGTTCGATCTATCTAGGAATCCGGACATCGACTGTATTGAAGTCAGATTCAAATATATCGGGTGTTTTTAGAGTTATAGTACTTTCAACAGGGATAACAGTAGGTAGAAGAAGCCATATTGTTTTTACATTTCTGTTCAGTTAACATTGACAAATTATCATGGAAAGACTCACGCCGCAACAACGTTCACAAATTGTTGAAATTTATTTTCAAAATCAGTGTTCTATTCGCCAAATTTATAGAGCACTTCGTCAAATTTATGGTTTACATAATCGTCCATCAGAGCAGCTTATTCGTGGAACTATCGATAGATTTCGGACAACATTTTCTCTACTCGATGCAACAACAACAAGACAAAGAACTGTACGTACAGAAGAAAATATCGCTGCTGTAAGTCATATTGTTAATGATGATCCAGATTCGTCTATTCATCGACGTTCACAACAAGTTTGACTCCACCACAAGGAAAATTTTGCATAAATATCTTGGTATACACCCATACAAGTTCCAACTGGTTCAAGAACTAAAGCCACTCGACCAAAATGAGCGTCGTTTGTTTGCTGATTGAGCCCTAGGACAGCTTGAATTTGTTACACTTTTCTATCGTAAAATTGTGTTTAGTGATGAACGCCTATGTAAACAAGCAAAATTGCCATATATGGAGTGAAAACAATCCTCAAAAAGTTCTGCAGGTTCCATTGCATCCTGAAAAATGCACTATATGGTGTGCTTTATACACTGGAGGCATCATCGGTCCATATTTCTTTAAAAACGATACTGGAGCTAATTTTACAGTGAATGGTGCTCGTTACAGATCGATGATCAATGATTATTTGTTGCAAAATTTGTATAGACACAAAAGTGTTTTTGTTCCAACAAGTTGGTGCTACACCTCATGCTGCTACCTTAACAATTGATTTATTGAAAGAAAGATTTGGCGATAACATTATTTCGAGAAATGGTCCAATTAAACAATAGACGCTTTGGAAGCCAACATTACTCGTGTTATTGATGAAATAAGGCCTGAATTACTCTAAAAAGTGGTCCAAAATTGGTCTGGTCGAATGCGGTTCCTCAGAGCTAGTCGTGGTGTACATACGCCGGAAATTATTTTTAAAACATAAATGCCATAAAATTATCTTTCAAATAAGGAAAAAATTAGCTTCAATCTTGATTTGAATGTGTTTTATTTTAATTCAAAGTTCTATCACTCTAAAGGAAATACCCGATATATATATTAACAAACAAATACAAGAAAACCCACTATTCCAATATTTTATAAAATTTTCAAAATGGTGGCCTAGTTGTGATGAAAGAATTGAATAATTTCCGAGAGTTAGTACCGAATAAACCTATTGCTACAATATCTATCTGTTTATGTACCTTTATATACATTATTATATACTACATTATCCATTCCCTCCAAGAATTAAAATATATTGACCCAGCCTGTATATGAATCATTTCCCTACCTCCATTTAAATAATGGAACGATTTTAAGGTTTATTGATGAATTGAAAATTGTTTTCAATTATTACATCTGAATGAAATTCTAGTGTGATTATTAAAGACTTTTAAAACATGAAAAATCCATATCATTTAAACCCCTATTAACCTGATATTTTCATTTCAACTCGATAAACATTGGTATACTGTATTGATATTAAAATGATGGATATAAATTGTAGAATTCGTAGGTTGTGCATGATTTCTCATGTTTTGTGATATCAGTCCAACGATATGTTTTAGAGGTTTCAAATGATGCAGAATGTTATATTTTATTTTATGATTGTTTATAGGATATTAGTTTGGAGTCAGGTAGATGAAATAGAAAATTTCAATGAAAGAGTTGATTTTTATTGAAAATAATGCCATCAATTAATATCGAACATATTTTAGAATTGAATGAAATATCTATATTTTTATGTAATTTCAACTACCACTGAATTGAATAATCATTGAACCATTCTCATCCGAATGATCAGAAATGTGTAAGAATTTCAAATGCTTTTTCTAAAGAATGTATCGGGTGTTTTTTTAGAGTGATAGAACTTTAAATTGAAATAAAACACATTTAAATTAAGATTGAAGCCAATTTTTTTTTCTATTTGAAAGATAATTTTAGGACATTCATGTTTTAAGAATAATTTCCGGCATATGTCCACCATGACTAGCTCTGAGCAACCGCATTCCAGCAGACCAATTTTGGACCACTTTTTCGAGTCATTCAGGCCTTACTTCATCCAAAACACGAGTTATGTTGGCTTCCAAAGCATCTATTGTTTTTGGTTTATCAGCATAAACCAATGACTTGACATAACCCCAAAGAAAATAATCCAATGGAGTTATGTCGCATGATCTCGGAGGCCAATTAATTGGACCATTTCTCGAAATAATGTTATTGCCAAATCTTTCTTTCAATAAATCAATTGTTACGGTAGCAGCATGAGGTGTAGCACTATCTTGTTGGAACTATAAAACACTTCTGGGTCGATACCATTCAAATTTTGAAACAAATAATCATTGATCAACGATCTGTAACGAGCACCATTCACTGTAATATTAGCTCCAGCATCGTTTTTTAATAAAAATGAACCGATGATGCCTCCAGCGTTTAAAGCACACCATACAGTGCATTTTTCAGGATGCAATGGAACCTGCAGAACTTCTTGATGATTGTTTGCACTCCATATACGACAATTTTGCTTGCTTACATAGCCGTTCAACCAGAAATGAGTGTCATCACTAAACACAATTTTACGATAAAAAATTGGATCAACCTCAAGCTGTTTAGGGCCCAATCGCCTAACAAACGACGCTTATTATGGTCAAGTGGCTTTAGTTCTTGAACCAGTTGGATCTTGTATGGGAGTATACCAAGATCTTTACGCAAAATATTTTCCATGTGTTGGATGCACTGAGCCCAACTTGTTGTGAACGTCGATGAATAGAGAAATCTGGATCATCATTAACTCTATGACTTACAGCAGAGATATTTTCTTCTCTACGTGCAGTTCTTTGTCTTGTTGTTGCATCGAGTAGAGAATATGTTGTCCGAAATCTATCGATAATTCGACGAATAAGCTGCTCTGATGGACGATTATGTAAACCATAAATTTCACGAAGTACTGTATGAGTTTGGCGAATAGAACACTGATTTTGAAAATAAATTTCAACAATTTGTGAACGTTGTTGCGGCGTGAGTCTTTCCATGATAATTTGTCAATGCTTACTGAACAGAAATGTCAAAACAACATGGCTTCTACCTTCTGTCAAATCACAGTTATTCTTATCGAAAATTATATCACTCTAAAAAAAACATCCGATACTATATATTATATTTAAAAGAATGGAGAAGACTTTTTTGAATATTTTTGGAGCATTCTTGAAAAAGGATCTGTTATTCATAAATATCTATTCTAAACAGCTGTCTCGTATAATGTTTTCATTTAATTTTTTACCCGTTGACTGCTGCACATATCTATTGATAATTCTGTATGTTTATGAAAGAAAACAGTGTTTCGAGTCATTTAATTTAATTCTAAAAGTTTTATCAAAAATATTTTTCAGATTAAAATTTTTATGAGTTTCAAAGAATTGTTCTAGTTAATATTCTTGATAGAGATGGCTGAATCTCGAAATTACGATTTCATCAACTTGAAAGAAGCTTGCAACTTCTTTCTCTGAAGACGTCGACGCACTCTATCTACTTCATTTGCTCTGAGCTTACGCTAAGACATCCTTAGAAAACTTAACTCTTGAATCTTAAATGTAAAATAAACTCTCACCTTAACTGATACAAAAATACTCTTGAACTAAAAAAGTATTGAAACCGTTATTAGTTAGGAAACTGAACTCTTAAATCTGAAATTCGAGTTGATGATAGAAACGTAGATCGATAACTGATTTCACCTTATAGACTGAAAATTTACTACTAAGTTTTTTTGAAATATCACAGATACTAGGTGGATTCATTCTCCGGAACCTTTATAAATGTAATCTAAAGAATCTCTTCAAAACTTTTTAGAATTTAATTGGATTAAATGTCTTGAAAACACCGATTCACCTTTTAGACATATAGAATTATTGCCACATAAGAGCAGAAAAAATGAAAAAGAAAACATAAAATACTGACCACAATCTTTTTTCGATTGCATATTCAGGAATAAATTCCATCATCAAGAAATCCTCCATATAGAATTTAAAAAAGTCGTTTTTATTTCCCCATCCAAAGAATAGATAGTAAAGGGTCTTTCATTGAAATACCATTTACAAGGAATTTTCAGGCTTTCGTCAATACATAAATCTAGCAAAAAATTTTAGACGTTGGGTAAAAAGTTTGGTAATTTGAAAATCAAAACAGATTTAATCTGTTGTCTTCTACAATTTTAATTTCAGAAAATTTCTTTGAAGAAACTTTAAGAATTAAATTAATGTCTTTATAAGCACTGCTCATATTTAATAGACGTCAAAATTCATCATACAATATCAAACGGAATTAAGAAAAACCAACGAACATAAACTGTCAATTAAAATTAAAATATAAATAAGCAAACATTTTTTGTTTCGTTCCAGGCATGCGTAATGAACTCTTCAGACAAACTTACGAAGCCCTGTTTGTTACAAAATGTTACAAAATGTATTGTTTTCCGATCCCATATGAATGAAAAATAACTCTTTCTCAAAAATATAAAACATAATTTCAAGAACTTCTCAAAACTAATTTATTTGAAATATTCAATATATTTAAATAAATTACTTCAAAAAATCTCAAAACATGTAGCACATTCTTAAGAAATAATTAAAGTTACGATAAGATCAGCTCAACTTTACATATAAAAAATAATAAAATCAATTAAACAATGTATAGACTTACTCAGTGAATCTTAGGAATACACGGTCCTCAACAGAAAATAAAAGTGAACACCTTTATATATCCAAGGTACTTATGTTCCCAGTTCACAGAAAATCATACAAAGCTCATAAGGCACTCGGCCTCAGTTAAAACCGTTCAACACTGTATAATGAATTTCTTTATTTAAAAAACCTAATATAATTATATATTATATATAAAATAAAATAAGGAGGAACGGTTTTTTACTTGATAGAAGGATTATTACAAAATTTGAAAATCAAAACAGATTTAATCTGTTGTCTTCTACAATTTTAATTTCAGAAAATTTCTTTGAAGAAACTTTAAGAATTAAATTAATGTCTTTATAAGCACTGCTCATATTTAATAGACGTCAAAATTCATCATACAATATCAAACGGAATTAAGAAAAACCAACGAACATAAACTGTCAATTAAAATTAAAATATAAATAAGCAAACATTTTTTGTTTCGTTCCAGGCATGCGTAATGAACTCTTCAGACAAACTTACGAAGCCCTGTTTGTTACAAAATGTTACAAAATGTATTGTTTTCCGATCCCATATGAATGAAAAATAACTCTTTCTCAAAAATATAAAACATAATTTCAAGAACTTCTCAAAAACTAATTTATTTGAAATATTCAATATATTTAAATAAATTACTTCAAAAAATCTCAAAACATGTAGCACATTCTCAAGAAATAATTAAAGTTACGATAAGATCAGCTCAACTTTACATATAAAAAATAATAAAATCAATTAAACAATGTATAGACTTACTCAGTGAATCTTAGGAATACACGGTCCTCAACAGAAAATAAAAGTGAACACCTTTATATGTCCAAGGTACTTATGTTCCCAGTTCACAGAAAATCATACAAAGCTCATAAGGCACTCGGCCTCAGTTAAAACCGTTCAACACTGTATAATGAATTTCTTTATTTAAAAAACCTAATATAATTATATATTATATATAAAATAAAATAAGGAGGAACGGTTTTTTACTTGATAGAAGGATTATTACAAAATTTGAAAATCAAAACAGATTTAATCTGTTGTCTTCTACAATTTTAATTTCAAAAAATTTCTTTGAAGAAACTTTAAGAATTAAATTAATGTCTTTATAAGCACTGCTCATATTTAATAGACGTCAAAATTCATCATACAATATCAAACGGAATTAAGAAAAACCAACGAACATAAACTGTCAATTAAAATTAAAATATAAATAAGCAAACATTTTTTGTTTCGTTCCAGGCATGCGTAATGAACTCTTCAGACAAACTTACGAAGCCCTGTTTGTTACAAAATGTTACAAAATGTATTGTTTTCCGATCCCATATGAATGAAAAATAACTCTTTCTCAAAAATATAAAACATAATTTCAAGAACTTCTCAAAACTAATTTATTTGAAATATTCAATATATTTAAATAAATTACTTCAAAAAATCTCAAAACATGTAGCACATTCTCAAGAAATAATTAAAGTTACGATAAGATCAGCTCAACTTTACATATAAAAAATAATAAAATCAATTAAACAATGTATAGACTTACTCAGTGAATCTTAGGAATACACGGTCCTCAACAGAAAATAAAAGTGAACACCTTTATATATCCAAGGTACTTATGTTCCCAGTTCACAGAAAATCATACAAAGCTCATAAGGCACTCGGCCTCAGTTAAAACCGTTCAACACTGTATAATGAATTTCTTTATTTAAAAAACCTAATATAATTATATATTATATATAAAATAAAATAAGGAGGAACGGTTTTTTACTTGATAGAAGGATTATTACAAAATTTGAAAATCAAAACAGATTTAATCTGTTGTCTTCTACAATTTTAATTTCAAAAAATTTCTTTGAAGAAACTTTAAGAATTAAATTAATGTCTTTATAAGCACTGCTCATATTTAATAGACGTCAAAATTCATCATACAATATCAAACGGAATTAAGAAAAACCAACGAACATAAACTGTCAATTAAAATTAAAAAAAAATAAGTTGAGCTGATCTTATCGTAACTTTAATTATTTCTTGAGAATGTGCTACATATTTTGAGATTTTTTGAAGTAATTTATTTAAATATATTGAATATTTCAAATAAATTAGTTTTTGAGAAGTTCTTGAAATTATGTTTTATATTTTTGAGAAAGAGTTATTTTTCATTCATATGGGATCGGAAAACAATACATTTTGTAACATTTTGTAACAAACAGGGCTTCGTAAGTTTGTCTGAAGAGTTCATTACGCATGCCTGGAACGAAACAAAAAATGTTTGCTTATTTATATTTTAATTTTAATTGACAGTTTATGTTCGTTGGTTTTTCTTAATTCCGTTTGATATTGTATGATGAATTTTGACGTCTATTAAATATGAGCAGTGCTTATAAAGACATTAATTTAATTCTTAAAGTTTCTTCAAAGAAATTTTTTGAAATTAAAATTGTAGAAGACAACAGATTAAATCTGTTTTGATTTTCAAATTTTGTAATAATCCTTCTATCAAGTAAAAAACCGTTCCTCCTTATTTTAGTTTGGTAATTGATTTCCCTTGACAAATGGTAAACAAGGACTATAGATATTTGGTCTACAAGCGCGTAGGAATAATCTCGAGATTTTAAAATAAAACTGAAAACTAGAAGATCTACAACACGCTAGATCGAGAATTAATCGAGCCAGTTGACTAGCACTAACAAACCATCCTATTCCTATGCGATAATATAGACGACTAGATAGATGAATTGGCGCATATTATGTGGAGTTAAGCTACGGTAAGTTTAGTTATGTCATTCGAATTGGTTGATATAATACTTAGCTGTGCCACATTTGCAGAACCTATTTGATTATCCATTCCTGCAAATGAGTTATAGTGGCGTGATTATGACAACTCCGTGCAATCGAACACGTACTGTGGAAATTAAAACGTGAATTCAACATCATGATTATCCACGAATAGTGGAAGCAACACGTTTCCAGAATATAGTCTGTTCCAATATTCAATTGAAATCAAATTATGGAATACGAGGAAAATTTACAATGTTACATTAATTAACGTACCTAAGACTGTGAGATTTGTGGTATGAAAGTGCTTTAGTTTTGTGAACTTTGACTGCAGAATTTTCACCATTTTTGTTGTGAATTTCAATACGTTATTGAAGCTTGTATAGTTCTATTTTTAGTAGTGGCGTAGTTTTTACTTGTCAACCCTTTAAAATGGATTTTGCCAATATTTCATTGAAAAAAAGTGTTTTTGGATTGAAAAGACGTAAAAGTCTTTCGATAGTTTTGCTGATAATTTGGTCATAACAGGATAATTTTCAGGAAATTAATCTGCTTCATGCTGCTCGAACAAGGCTTGCTATAATATCACTGTCAGTCATGTCAGCATTGAAGTTTCCAGAATATGCAAACTCATTACTAAGAACGATATTGCTAATCAGTGCTACTTGGCTTTAAATTTCCATCTGTCCAGTAGTCCACTGTTAACGATCGCTCTGTTCGAAATGTCGGGATTGACGAGCAAACTTAACAATCTGTACGTCAGCAGTTTACCCAACTGTACTGACCTTTGATGGGGTTGAATGCTAGAAATTCAAATTTCGGAATCGCTTTATCTAATCGCCATTTGTGAATCTGAATGAGGAGGATATTAGATCGATCATCCGAGTAATGAGATTCACTGTTTTTTCTTTCGTTATTTTTGAATCTTTTCACGATTTTTTCGTCAGATTATGACTTCATCAGGTGGGTATTTGAACTGAATTTAAATACAATAAAGAGGTATAAAAGCTGTTAGGGAATTTCAAAATATAATACAAAGATGTTAAGTAGGGGGGAAATATTTAGGTCTATTAAGTCAATCGAAAGAATTTATTCATTATTGTATATATTGATCTCTAAAGTTTTCAACAGGTTGAGTATATGGTTTTTAATTTTAATATGTATTAGTTCATAATTTTATTTGAAAATATGTTTTGTTTGTAAAGAATGATTCACATATGTTGAATTTTCTTTTTCACTGATACAACATTATTCGTGTATCCTCAATCTTGTCGGGAAAAATCTCCCTGTTTCACCTATATACAGGTTGTCTACTTTTAAAAGGGCAAAATTTCTAGTGGAGATCATACCAGTTATTTGCAACCAAAAATATTATACAACACATGGTCGAAATGTTGATGGTTATTCTTCAATTTAACATTTCTTGATTTCACGAAATGTTTCAAGTTTTTCCATAAAATCAATTATACTTCAGTTATCCTTGTATCCTCATCATATTTGACATATCTGGAAACGTCATATTTTTCCAATAGTTTTATCGATGAAAAATTATTAATTATGGACATTTTTCTTTTAAGCAAAAAATACCTCATTTAGTATGCTTTCGAATGACATATCAATTTTTGTGCTAGCTGCTTGTCCTCTGCCATAATATCATGGCTAAGAATATAACATAAGGCATTATGCTGCCACAGTAAGAGAACATCAAATGTTCGAAATGTTTACCATCAGCTGCAATGTAATCCCTATATCTCCTTAAAAATGATCTCATAATAAGACGAGCGTATCTTCTTGATGCGATGTCTTCAGCGGCTTCTGCAAGTCCAAATCTTGGATCGGTTCAAATCGGGTGAAAGGGCAGGCCACGAAATCGTACCACCCCTCCCAATCCACCTTTCGAGGTATTCTTGATTGAGAAATTCTCTTGCTATGGCAGGATAATGCACTGGGTAGCCATCTTGTTGGTACCACATGCAGCAGTAAATGTTCGGTGGAACTTCCTTGTAAATACTATTTTAATTGAAAGCTTAAGGAATCCACTAAATTTTATTTGCAACGCACCTTAAAATTCAAATAGTTTTGAACTACGGTAGATAAATTTGGTAAAAACGGGATTATTTCCAAAAAAAAGTTGTCTACAATTTCAACAAAAATTCACCAAGTGTTATACTTTTTTGGAATCCCTACTATAAGCGCCAAATTTTGACGTCACTTCCCAAACTCGCATGGTAGGATTTTCTTTCAGTACAGTCAGTTTTAGCTGCGCAAACTTTTTGTTTCGAGAATTTTTTGGGAAAAATATCACTTTTTCATCCAAGCTGGAGCAGCTGGTTTTTAACTTTTGGTAACAGTTTAGAGAAGCATTATTCAAGTTTACATAACAAAAAAAAAATTGGAAAACGTGAAGATTTGTGGCAACAGGAGTAAAAAGACCTTCATAGGGTGTCGAATTTTTAGAATTTTTTTTATGCCTATCATTTTGAAAGTGCGTCTTGCCTCGTCACCCACTTTCGGCTTGACGTTGATTTCTGGGACAGCCTATATGACGTATTTCTCATTTTTGTTCTCTTTTTGACAGTTTTTTTTTGGACTATCTTTTCCTGGAATTTTTTTGGATTATCTTTTTCTGGATTTTTTCTATGGAATATTTTACTGGATTTCTCTTGGATTATTTTTCTGTGATTTGTTCCTGGAGTTTGGAAGTTTTCTTGGTGAGGAATAGTTACACGTACACTGGTTGCCCGAAGACGTTGAAGCTATTAAGTTCAAAGAACTACATAACAGCCTGCTTGAGACGACCTACAAAACCACCACCTGTTTTGATTGGCAAAACATCAGCCTGTATTCTAAACCAACCAGGGAAGTAATATTGAGAAATTTTGTTTATATTCATATCACATTAAGGAACTTCAAATTTTTGTATATATTAATATTAACATTCCCATTTTTATATATATATATATATATATTTTTCTACTTCTATCGGTAATAATATTATTGAAACTTACTCTAGTGTAAGATAGTAAATTGTATATTTCTTTTAAATGTATATATGTAATTTGTAAGAAAAATTACTTGTGGTAAATTAAACGAGTGACTTGTTTGTCAGGGAGTTGTGTCTTTTCATTTTGTGGAATTGTGAGATCAGGCTCACGACCCAGTTAAACCGACTGGGCTCGGGCATTTTAAAATATAGTTGTAGCTGAATTGTTACATTAAATTTTGGCCCCACGTTGGGCGCCAAAATTTTATGTAACAATTCAGCTACAACTATATTTTAAAATGCCCGAGCCCAGTCGGTTTAACTGGGTCGTGAGCCTGATCTCACAATTCCACAAAATGAAAAGACACAACTCCCTGACAAAATTCTGAAGTTCGACTTTTTTCCATATGGATACCTCTTGTCGAATGTTTGTAGTTTTTTGTAATACAAATAGTTTGTCTATTTGTCAAAATTTAGAACTAATTTTTTAATATTTTCAGACACTCTGAATGCCCGTCAGTAACCTCTACACACACATTCCAATATTTTGAAAAAAATTGAAGTACTTAAATCCCGCCATTTGAATACTCCTTTGACTAATGATATCATGTTGAAAAAACCGATATATCGGCTATAAAGTTCATATAATTTGCTTGCTGTATCAGTTCATGTTTGACTGATTATTTCTTAAGGAACCTAAACGTTTTACGATCACTTTCCAACTAACTTTACGAACAGCAGAATAATTAGTTCTCCTACTCACCGAAAAATGTTTACCATCATCTAGAATTTTGTATTCATATAAGAGTTGGGCATCAACTTGTAAGTAGATGTCTGAAATTCAGAAGAGCTAGTGAAACTTTTATGCCCATCTTATACGAAGTGGCCGTTATCTCATCAGGGGACATGACAACAATTACTCCAGCTGTATTTCCCCAGAGATCGGACGCTTCGATGCCAACGCCTGGTCTAACTATACCGACAATTTTATGGTTATGAACTGGGAAAGACGGAGAAAGTTGCGAGTCAAGATTCCCTTAATTCAAACAGAAATTTTCGAGATCACCTTAACGTCTGGTCTAATTATATCCACAATTTTGTGTCGAGAAAGTTGTCAAAATTTTCGCATTTCAAACAAAAATTACTGAGCACTCTGTTCATTCCAAAAGTGCTGTTTTTATACTACCATACCGACTGCGGGGAAGATATGAGATCTATTTGATAAAATGGTTATGAGGTGGAAAGAAAGAGAAAGTTATAAGTTTCCTCATTTCAAACCGAAAGTGAGACCGATTTGATATCTGATCTTAGTATGTCCACAGTTTTGTACGGAAAAGTTATGAGTCAAAATTTTTTATTTTCGAACAAAAATCTTTGAATATTTTATTTCAAATGTGCTGTTCTTTATGAAGAATTATCAAATCTACTGCAGAAAAGATTTGATATAGATTTGACATCTGGTCTAACTCTACCTAGAAGTTTTAAGTTGTTGAGTCGGAAAAAGCGTAGAAAGTTGTGAGTCAAGTTGATAAAAAAAATGGTAATACTAATAATGACGCTTAAATTGCATAAATAGACTGAAGGAAAGACTTGAGATCAATTTAACGTTTAGTCTAAGTAAGTGTTTCGACAATTCATTGTCGGGAAAGTTGTGAGTCAAAATTTCCTCATTTCAAACAGAAATTCCTGAATATTCAATGAATTACAAAGGCGCTGTTTTTATAAAGATTGATTGAATCGACTGCAAGGAAGACTTGAGATCGATTTGACATCTGTTCTAACTATATCGAGAAGTTTTAAGGAAATAAGCCTGAAAAATCGGAGAAAGTTGTGAGACAAGATTTCCTCAATTCAAACAAAAACTTTCAAGGAATTGTTTTATTTCAATGTCGCTGTTCTTCAAGTCGATAAGATCAACTTCAGGAAAGAAGTGAGATCGATTTAACGTCCAGTCTAATTAGATCCACAAATTTGTGCCGGGAAAGTTGTGAGCTAAAATTCCCCCATCTCAAACAGAAATTTCTGAATATTAAATTAATTCCAAAATAGCTGTTTTCACACAGATTAATTAAATCGACTGCAGGGAAGATTTGAGATCTACTTGACGTCTCGTCTAACTACACCGACAATTAAACATGCAATTTAAAAGCGGAGAAAGTTCTGAATCAAGATTTCCTCAATTGAAACAAATTTTCCAAACATTTCAATACCCTCTTTTTACAGACTGACTGAATTCGCTTGCAGGAAATACTTGGGATCGATATTTTACATTTCGAAGTCGACGGAAAATATAATCATGAACTTGCGAAGACACCGCATTTATTAACAATAACTGAAAGGAATGATAATGCAGGCTCATGTCATCCTTGAATCCTTTTTCACGATGATGTAAAAAAGACTTGTTTTCAACAGACGATATTCCAACAGATAAAGGAACGCGTAAAATACCCAGAGCTCAGTTCGTGAAAAAATTCACACTAATTTGGACTCTTCTCCTTCCTTTCGGGTCAATTATCCCTTACTCCACATTGTTGTTTTCAGTCTGGGACCACTAAGAGAGAGCATCAATGAATGAAAGTGGTTGAATACATTGTTTTTCTAGAGGATTCGACAAGGAGAATGAAAAAGGGGTATTTATCTGTTGTTACATCTGGACTCCAGAGACTAGATCATTGTTAGAAGAATGTTCGTTGGAAAATTGTTGATTGATCGAAGCAGAAATACTCCTTCTGTGATAGAGTTTCGGGAAATGAACTATCCCATCATCAGACAACTGAAGACCTAACAGTGGTACAGAGGTATTTAAACAAAAGTGATAAATATTTTGGATATTTCAATAGATAACACCTAATAGTGGTACAGAGGTTTATAAGCGGAACGTGCTAAAAACCCGGTTAAAAAAGAGGGGCCATCTAACAGATATCGGAATGTCGGCAATCGACAAAGAAGGTTATTAAACAGAAGGTACCCAAATATCTAAAATAATTTTTTGGGGTTACATAGCTCCGTACAGTCATTCATTATTTTTACGTTATTTTGTTGTACATCTCAAATATTTGGATTTACATAGCTCCATACAGTCATTCATTATTTTTTAAATTATTTTTATTGTGAACGAATTTGAAAATTTTTAATAATCAGGTTTCTTTTCATTTGAATATACATGTAAAATTTTTGAAAGATTTTCTGTTGTCGAAAGGAATAACTAATTTCTAAAGAATGAGTGGAAAGAGTTGAATTTTTGTTTTCTTTTCAATAAATTCATTTTCTGTTCGTTGGAAAAGGTTTTAAACAGATGTTACTTTTCAAATATCTCAAATATTTTCGATTTGCATAGCTCCGTACAGTCATTCATTATTTTTACATTATTGTTATTGTGAACTAATTTGAAAATTTCAACAGATTCTAGATAATCGAGTTTCTTCCCTTTCGATTCTACATGTAAAATTTTAAGATTATCTATTGTGGGAAAAAAATGACCGTTTTCTAGACAATGAGTGGCAAAAGTAGAATTCTGTTTATTTTTTATGAAACTTATTTTATGTTCGTTGAACCTCGTCTTGAAGGAACGTCCTATTTGTCCTATATATTTATTACTGCACGTAGAACAAGATAACTGATAAACTTCTGATTTGTGTATGTTTGGAGTAGGGTCCTTTGCGTTAAAAAATACCGATGATAACTTGTTTTGCGTTTTGAAGGCAATATTGACATCTGATTTTGAAAAACTATTGGCCACTTTTTGACTTATGCTACCAAAGTACGATAGAGAAATGATTTTTTATTGTCTTCAGTTTTTATGATAGGATAAATTTGGCTCATAGCTATTTTATTTATTTATTCTGTCGAATTAGATTATCTATTATATTGGGGTTGAAACCGTTGTTCGCCGCTATTGATTTTATAATTTGGACTTCAGCTTCGCGGTCATTTTTGATAAGGGTAATGCAAAGGCTCTATGGATCATCGATTGATAGGCTGACATTTTTTGTGAATATGGGTGATTGGAATCAATAGGAATACATATATCAGTGGATGTGGGTTTTCTGAACACGTTGAATTCTATTTTTCTATTTGTGTCACAAGAAAATGTGTAAAATATATTTTTATTGGTAGTAAAACATAGTAATTTCTACAATTCGTTTTAATTATGATCAACTACCAAATAGTAACGGCTGAAACAATTCAGTATCTGATAGCTTAGATGCTTAGAACATTGAAAGTATTTTTCAACATGTTGAAATGCATGGAAAAGAGTTTCACTAGTAATATTACAGTAGTTTCGCTATTGACCTTGTAAACAGCATTTCATTGACTTCTTCATAATAATTCTCGAAATACTGGTTTAAGATTACTGCAAGAAAAAATAGTATCTAGTTCATATATAGGGTAATTTCGCGTTTTATGAATTTAGATGTAGGAGCATAAGCAGACCCAGATCGATTTATACACGTTGACAAACCGAATATTTAGTGCTATAGTTAGACAAGAAATAACACTTCTAGATCTGATAGCCACTTTTTCCAATCTCTTCATTATTGTCTAATGCAATAGCTCTCAAATCAACAATTGTAACCTCAGTTTTTCTGATATTAATTTGCTACTTCACGCCAATTTCCATTCAATACTAAATGACAAAATGCCAAAAAGCTCTGACGTGTGTTTGTTCAACATTCAATTTCCCCTAAAATCTGATAAACTAAAACACAGAAATCTGTATTCTATTTTCCCCAAAAAGAAAATTTCATATACTATACTTGTATATAAGCTATTTGTATCAATATCTAGAGGCATTGATTGATAAATCGGCCTATCTCTACTTTCGTATAAATTCAACAAAGACTGTACTATATACAGTTTATTTAAAAGGATGAAATTATACTCCAACGTCTTAACAACACTTAATGGAAAAACAGTTACTGAGTTTCTGGACTATTTCGTCTTCATCTCGTTCTCTAACCTTCGTTTAAACGTTCACGATCTCTAACTTTCTAATTGTACTCCGTTTTGGTTCTCTCGTGCTGACTACCCTTAAAGTGGCCGCTACCATCCCAAACCCTGACTGCCTTCACCTATACTTAAGTCGGTAGCGGACGCAGCCACGCTCGACTTCCGCTTATGGGACATCTCTTAGACACTATATCAATCAGGGCGATAAATATAATCATGGGAATGAATCTCAAGACACCCGATATCTTTTTCCAGGAAACTGTTGACTTTTTTTGGTTCAGCAATAAATCTCTTCTCATTATGACGACTAAACATTCTATGATGATACGTCCTATTTCGAAACATCTTCGAGCAGCATTGCTGAAGGACAAGCAGTGCTTTCAATGTAGCCTCTACGAGAGGATCTAATCCAACAATTTTACCAACCCAGATATTGAAAGGGTTGTTCTATCCAATAACGATCCAGTTTCGCGAACTGATTAATCCAAAAATTGCCGTGAGGGCATTTCTATTGAATTTTTCCAGGTAAATTTCTAACAGTTCCGAAAGAAGATTCACCAATTAAGCAATGAGTTTTCAATATTTCCCAGTTTTGTCAAGCTTAAATCGACTCATTCCGTTAATATCAAATATGAAACTTACTTTCTGCCATAACACGAATTACATACTAAGTGTTGACAGGCTCGACATAACCACAACTTCAAAATGCAAACGCTTAAGGGCCCACATTTACGAGTAATTTTATTATTGTGGATGGATCGAGGGAAAAACATTCCTCAAATATGCATCATTCTACCGATGTTTCTTTCAGCGGAAGTGGAAATAAAGTGAGCGATATACATTTGGAAACGCTGACACTTTCGAATATAGGAATGAAACAGTCCGACTATCCATCCATTCAAAAAAAAAGTTCCTCACTTCCCTGATGCAAATACAGAGCAGCGTTACACTTTATTTATTGTTGCGTGTTTTGCGATTATAACAACTCCACCTCTTATCTGTCGAGTTCTCAGGTGGTCGATGTTTGCAATTCGTAGAGTGCTTTCATCTCCTGCTTTACCTGTATTTGAATAGGACCGAAGCGATCAATTCTTTCTAAGGAGATTTGTGAAATCCTCCAACGAATGCACGGTTTTTTTGAAACATTTCTTAGAATTTACCGAACCTCCAAAGTTCAGGGAATGTTTTGATTTAATCAAGAATACCAAATTCCATTAGGAAGGACTCGCTTAAATTCCATTTCAATAATTCATCTTCTAGTATTAAGCCATCCCATTTGGTTCAATTTGAGAAGTGAACATTTTGAAAAATGAGTATTTGGCTGCATAATTTGACTGTACCGATTGGGAACTCCTTTAAACATTCACAATATACAGTGTGGAACCGCATTAAAATTATTTTTTTTCCTTCTAATAGGAAATTATGAAAAACAATGGGGCTCGTCAACTTTTAAATTCAATAGTGCGCCTGCGGTTGGTCATATTAGGAATAAGAAGAATTGGATTGGGCCGCGTCTGGAATGTTCGATGTTTCAGCTCCGATTTTGGAGACAATATCAATAAGAATAGTTGAATTTAGTGATTCAACACCGGGGTCTCAATTTGCCTACACCCCAGGTCTCATCACCATTAATCTCGTAGATTACTCGCTCTTGCGAACTGGTCTGTAGAGCAACGAGTTGGGGTATTTAAACGTGGTGAAGGTAGAACAGGATTGCGGGTGGAAGTGGTGGGGAAAATACTATGTGGGGGGACTGTTATTATGTGAAGACGAGATATTAAACGTTTCCATGTGTCGAGCAGGCGTTTGCTGTCATCGCGTTTGTTGAGGCAGTTTGGTCTTTCCTCAATTTCGAGGGCTTCATGAATAAGGCGACTTGTTAGCATTTTTTCTGTTGCAATAGTTTTGCAGGCAACAAAGTCAATTTCGTGACCTAGATCTGCGTGATGTGTGAATAGGGCAGAGGATGGCTCAGTTCTACGAGCTTTTACGAACACCAACCAACCAAAGTGCAGTAGATTGGGCAAAATTAATCAAAATTCAATCCATTAAAGGAAAAATGGTGTCTCAGTCAGAAATACTGAAAATATGTATATAAAAAATATTCTCGAAGATGCTTATGTATGGATAAAGTTGTAATAGCATACAAGCTAAAAAAATTTAATCAATTTCAAAGGAAATTTTTAGCAAGTTTTGACTGGGGATATATCGATGTTGTAATTCCAAATGGTTTGTTTGAAGATGGAATACATGTTTTTGTACTTTTTTTTGAAAGAATTTTTTTTGAAAGAACTTTTTTTGAAGGAAGTTATTTTCTATGAAATTCTTGAGGTTATGTTGTGCATTTTTGTGATGGAATTTGTTTTCCATAATACATTGATACGAAGCAAACTTTTATATCCTTCAAGTGTTTATTCAATATTTTTAATTAATAATTTTATATTTCTTTGAATGTTTTCTTTCATTCCTTTTGGTGCTATGTAATGAGTGTTAATTTTATATGTCTACTGAATCGAAACTGTAATTTCTAAGACATTTAATTAATTCAATTAACAGTTTCCGAGAAAAAAATTTTATAATATTAAAATTTGTTATGAGGTTTACTGAATGAATCTGTATGATATTTAAGATATTCTGAGTTCACGTTAGAACATTTTGTAACTGAGCCATGCTGTGTGACCTACAAGACTCATCATTTGAGTTTTTCTAGAGTGCTAGAACTTTTTTTAGAGTGCTAGAACTTCAAATTGAAATAAAAGACATTTAAATTAAAACTGAAGACAAATTCTTTTTTTTATTTGAAAGATAATTTTATGACATTTATGTTTTGAAAATAATTTTTGTCATATGTGCACCACGACTAGCTCTGAGGAACCGCTTTCGACCAGACCAATTTTGGAACACTTTTTCGAGTAATTCAGGCCTTATTTCATCAATAACACGAGTAATGTTGGCTTCCAAAGCGTCTACTGTTTCTGGTTTATCAGCATAAACCAATGACTTGACATAACACTAAAGAAAATAATCCAGTGGAGTTGTGTCGCATGATCTAGGAGGCCAATCAATTGGACCATTTGTCGAAATAATGTTATCGCCAAATCTTTCTTTCAATGAAGTATTACGGTAGCAGCATGAGGTGTAGAACCATCTTGTTGGAACCTAAACACTTCTGGGTCGATACCATTCAAATTTTGAAACAACTAATCATTGATCATCAATCTGTATCGAGCACTGAAACATTAGCTCCAGCATCGTTTTTAAAGAAATATGGACCTATGATGCCTCCAGCGTGTAAAGCACACCATTCAGTGCATTTTCCAAGATGCAATGAAACCTGCAGAACTTCTTGAGGATTGTTTTCACTCCATATACGGCAATGTTGCTTGATTACATAGCCGTTCAACCAGAAATGAGCTTCATTACTAAACAGAATTTTACGATAAAAAAGTGGATCATCTTTAAGCTGTTCTAGGGCCCAATAAGCGAACAAACGACGCTTATTATGGTCAAGTGGCCTTAGTTCTTGAAGCAGTTGGATCTTGTATGGGTGTAGGCCAAGATCTTTACGCAAAATTTTCCATGTGGTGGATGCACAGAGTCCAACTTGTTATGAACGTCGACCAATAGACAAATCTGGATCACCATTAACACTATGACTTACAGCAGCGATATTTTCTTCAATACGTACAGTTCTTTGTCTTTTTTTTGTTGTTGCATCGAGTAGAGAAAATGTTGTCCGAAATCTATCGATAGTTCGACGAATAAGCTGCTCTGATGGACGATTATGTAAACCATAAATTTCACGAAGTGCTCTATAAGTTTGACGAATGGAACACTGATTTTGAAAATAAATTTCAACAATTTGTAAACCTTGTTGCGGCGTGAGGCTTTCAATGATAATTTGTAAATGCTCACTGAACAGAAATGTCAAAACAACATGGCTTCTTCCTTCTGTCAAATCACAGTTATCCCTATCGAAAGTTCTATCACTCTAAAAAAAACACCTGATAGTTATCATTTGTGTAGATGATACTCAATTAAGTTCTTACTTTTTTATTCAAGAAGATATACGTGAAAAATTGAATGGGGGCATAAAATTAGTAATAAATATGATTTACTGAAACAAGTTAATGTTAATTTTATACCTATAATATGCAATATCCCTTGAAATATATTTATCGAATTGTAACAACAGAATTTCCCGTACGCATATGTTAATTAGTATTGTCATTATAGCCTGCATTCATGAAAATAGTTCATGTGATTCCAGTCACCGCCTTCAGGACAGCCTGTAGAAGCTTTCAAACATCCAACTTCAATTACAGTTAATTTGCGTTGAAGCTCATTTATTATTCTGTGCTCTGAACGCTGCTCTATTCCTATTAAATTTCATCTACATATTGTTATTAAAGTTGAATTATTAAGTTAATTTTTACAATAGAAATGCACACATGGAATATAATGAATGATGGAACGAATTTGTATTATATTCACGTTAGGGAAGTTTTAATCAATACATTTGAAAATAAATTCTTGAAAAGATAAAAGGGTAATTATTATACTGGCATAAAATCTAATTTATGTTTTTAACTACTTTGTTCGGAAACAGTATGCTTATCATTTCCCCTGAAAGTTTGGAATTTTTGGATTTTGTGCCGAAAATGGTCTCAAAAAACTGGGTTTTGTGCTTACTGATGCAGTTTGGGGATTGAATATTTCCGTTTAAATAGTTGACGGGTGGAATCAGTCCAACAGTTTTGCAGTTACTCACATTTGACTATTTTTATTATTTTCCCAAAAGTTTCTAAACAACTAATACGATTTAGATATATAATAACGACATAAAAATTCGTATCACACTTAGTGAGAATTGGCCGTCAGGTGAACGATTGGGGGTAGAAATGCTAATTTTCCAACGAGAAGACTTTGGGAGTTGAAATTTTCAGCAAAGGTTCAAAGTCTATGTATATAGACTATATATAGTCATAATAATTATATATTGAGTAGAATAATTTTATGGAACATCTTCAAAATTAAATTGAAAAAAATCTTTAAAAAATTCTTTAAAAATTAAATCAAAATGCCTCAGACCCACTCTTTCTATATAAGTGGATATATAGATTTCTCAATTATCACATAATATTCAAAAACGTAAATACATCTATAGAAAATATAGAATATTGATCGAAATTTTCTAGCAAACTTGAACCAATACAGCTACCTCAAATGAATTTTATGAATAATGAATTCTATTCGAAAAAATACTCAAATAAATTCAAGAATCATGAGGTAAAAACAAAACTGGAACAGGTTAACTTAGAACGTTTATCGATTTCGAGGGTTTTTTCAATATTTTAAATACTAAGCAGAATAATTCTGTGAATCTCTACTGTTGCGATTTAAATAAGCATATCGAATTCTTAACCATTACACAATACTCAAAAGCATGAAGACATCTGTGATTCGAAAAATTTTGCTAGGTACTTTCGGTCAATAATCAATATTTTCTATAGAAACTTTAATGTTTTTGAGTGTTGTATGACAGTTGATTATTCCATATGTCTTCTTAAATTGAGCCAGTGTTTCTAAGACATTTTGCATTAATTTTCAAAGTTTCTTGAGTGAATATTTCTGAATTAAATTCCGAAAATGTTTCACAGATTCATTCTTCTGAATATTGCAAATATTTAAAAGAAAAACCTGTTCCGAGGAATATATCATTGAAGTTTATATTAGTTATGTTAAAAAATGTCTTAATGTTACCTGAGTTATTCTCATTTAAAGTTAAATTTTTGGAATAATTTAGAGAGTAGAAATCGGAGTTTAAATTTGGTATTTAGGTGAAATCACGACACGAAAGCTCATCCTATTCCGACAAAAAGTATAATGACTTTTAATTGACCTTGGGATGATATAACACATAATTCTATATTATAACTAATCCTAGGTATGGGGTGTTTTTTTTAGAGTGATAGAACTTTAAATTGAAATAAAACACATTTAAATTAAGGTTGAAGCCAATTCTTTTTTATTTGAAAGATAATTTTATGACATAAATGTTTTAAAAATAATTTCCGGCATATGTCTACCAAGACTAGCTCTGAGGAACCGCATTCGACCAGACCAATTTTGGACCACTTTTTCGAGTAATTCAGACCTTATGTCATCAGTTAGTTACACGAGTTATGTTGGCTTCCAAAGCGTCTATTGTTTCTGGTTTATCAGCATAAATCAGTGATTTGACATAACCCTAAAGAAAATAATCCAGTGGAGTTGTGTCGCATGATCTGGGAGGCCAATCAATTGAACCATTTGTCGAAATAATGTTATCGCCAAATCTTTCTGTCAGTAAATCAATTGTTACGGTAGCAGCATGAGGTTTAGCACCATCTTGTTAGAACTAAAACACTTCTGGGTCGATACCATTCAAATTTTGAAACAAATAATCATTGATCATCGATCTGTATCAAGCACTGAAACATTAGCTCCAGCATCGTTTTCAAAGAAATATGGACCGATGATGCCTCCAGCGTGTAAAGCACACCATACAATGCATTTTTCAGGATGCAATGGAACCTACAGAACTTCTCGAGGATAGTTTTCACTCCATATACGGCAATTTTGCTTGTTTACATAGCCGTCCAACCAGAAATGAGCTTCACCACTAAACACAATTCAACGATAAAAAATTGGATTAACTTCAAGGTGTCCTAGGCCTCGATCAGTCAACAAACGGCGCTTATTATGGTCAAGTGACTTTAGTTGTTGACCCAGTTGGATCTTGTATTGGTGTAGACCAAGATCTTTACGCAAAATTTTCCATGTGGTGGATGCACAGACTCCAATTTGTTGTGAACATCGACGAATAGACAAATCTGGATCATCATTAACACTATGACTTACAGCAGCGATATTTTCTTCTGTACGTACAGTTCTTTGTCTAGTTGTTGTTGTTGCATCGAGCAGAGAAAATGTCCGAAATCGGTCGATAGTTCGACGAATAAGCTGCTGTGATAGACGATTATGTAAACCATAAATTTCTCGAAGTGCTCTATAAGTTTGGCGAATATAACAATGATTTTGAAAATAAATTTCAACAATTTGTGAACGTTGTTGTGACGTGAGTCTTTCCATGATAATTTGTCAAGGTTTACTTGTTATTGCCAGATATACTTCTAGTTTATGACTCTCCTCCCGAAGAATTTTTATTTGGCAATGTTCATTAAGTAATTTTTATGTATTTATATAGTGATTTCTTATATTAATATGTTGGGCTGATAAATCCTCGAAAATAACTTCCTTTGGGAGATCTTCACTTGTGTAGGAGTTGAATCTTTTTATTCATCTGAATTATACTATGTTAAATTTGAAATTTTATGTGATTTTCCTGTTTCTGAAGGGCTAAAAAACAATAAATTTAAAAATAGCTCCCTGCTAGTGTAGAAGAGCTGAGTTATTTCCCCTTTCATGTCTTGGATAATGTTTGTTGGATGATCACGGTCAATATTTTTTATTTTCCTTGGATTCTTTATTACTTAACTGCCGCACATATATGTTGATAATTATGTAAGTCCCTAAAGAGAAACAATGTTTCGAAGACATTTTATTCAATTTAATTTCAAAAAATCCTTAAAGGAATTTTTAGATCAAATTCATAGAGGTTTCGGAAAATTGATCAATTTATATTATGAAAAAAATCAAAGTTATTCAGCTGATTCAACTGATCTTATTTATTTTCAAAGCGAAATCTAACAGTAATCTGTACATACGATATACACTGACATTGTCATCGCAAAATTTCCTTATTTATCAAAACTTGTAAATCATATATATAATATGAAACTTTGGTTATCAAAAATAGACAAACTTAATAAGTAACATGCGGAAGGATTACGGAAGAGTTTCAGGATAATGGACACGATATATCAAAGACAATGGGAGTACCACATCATGACCCACTATTGTTAAGGTTCCCGCAGGGGCTGTTCCATTACGAGGAAAATGAATTTAAACTTGCTAAACAATACCCTGTGGTGATATATTGTATTCATTAAGACAAAAATGGGCCTTGTTGGCACTCATGTTTTAATTCATCGTCACGCAGGCATTTTTAAAGCAGGACCTGACCTTATATACGCTGTCCCAGAATCGACTTGAAAGTTATTAGAGCAGATAAAATGATACAGATAAAAGAATACAGGAACATATTCTATTCGAATTTCTTGAACAGGCATTGCAAGAAAAATTCCATGAGATTGAATCTACGTAATTTGTATAATTTGTAATGAGACGGAAGTTCAATTATAATTATGAATTCAGATTCCCATTGCCTGAATTGGATTATTCTTTGATGTGGACAAAAAATTTCAAAAAACGAAAGATTAGAAAAATTCCAGATGGGATACATAAAATGTTGAAGTATATCCTGAGCAGAGACAATTACTGTAGATGAAAGATGAAATAGTTCAATTGGATTCTTTTTTATGATAATATAATTTTTTATTTTCTGATATTTCATTTATTTATTAATTGTAATTTTTTTCAATAGGTAAAAATGACATGAAAATTTATTGGAATATGTCACGGGATAAATACAATAATCAATACTTCTATTTCATCTGAAACCAAAAAATTAAGTGAAAATAATAATTAAAATATTGTAAAGGTAAGTTCGCAATAGAAGTTGTATTTGGCAAATCTAGTTGTTATAATTTATCTCTTTTTTTCAGAATTTCTGAAATATATCACATCAATATTGTATGTTTTCAGCCAGATAAAGCACACCATATTAATCAAAATCGTACAGAGGAGTAAATACCGTTGCAAATTCATGACCTGATAACTGCAAAAAGACAAGCTAGAGGCAGGTGGCAAAAATCTCACAACTCAGTGGACAAAACAGAATACAATCACTTCCGATAAAACCTTTCAAACACAAAGAAGTTTTTCACGAGATCCAGAAGTTGAAAAATAAAAAACACCCGGCTTTGATCTGATACCAGCAGAAATTTTGAAAAAACTGCCACATAAAGCTATAATATCACTCCATTCGATATACAGCAGAATGATAAGTATATCTTATTTCCTCACCATCTGGAAATCTGCAGAAGTAATCATAATACAAAAACTAAACAAACCTGAACACGATGTAAGATCTTATAGGCCGACAGGCCTATTACAAATTTTGGGAAAATTGAGAAACTTTCAATCTTTAAGATCAATGGTGAACCACAGAACTATTTATTTCGAGCCACAATAGACTCCATCTAAATGTTCCGTATTCATTTACCGAGAAGCTTTCTGAATTGTTGAAGGTGAGTAAATACTTTTTGTTGATTGATGTTATATTTTATTGAAAACGATTGAGTAGTGACGAAGCAAAGTCTGTCTTAAACTTGTTTTTTAGTAATGTTTTTACATATCTTGAGATTTCCTGAAAAGTAAATTAGTTAGATATCCAATAATATCAAATATTCTAGGTAAGCTAGTTTTGTGATGAAATTCTTAAGATTATATTAAAAATTTTTGAGAGATATTTGGTTTCATAAGAGGGATGAGCAGAAACAAAATTTTGTCTACTTAAAATATTTAACTTATAGGATTTTTTTTAACAATTTATATTTAATGGATTTTGTTATATCATTTGGATGTCTTATAATGAATGTTTTTTTTATATGTCGTTTGATATAAGTAGTACTTATATGACATCTATGTGTTATAATTCCTGAAGTTATAATATTAAATATAATATATTGTAATTGAATATGTAGAAGGCTAACACAAGATATCTATAAATATTGAAATATTTAAATAATTTTATATACCTTCTATCAAGTATAAACCTCCGTTTATTTTATTTCGACCATTATTGACTGGTTCCCTGAATTTTGACGTGGTTATACCAACATCGACCAAACTTAATTCTCTGGTTGCCCAAAAGAGATGGTTACACAGGAAAACACCAAATAAATTCATAAAATCATTTTGGCAAACCATAAAGTGCAAATGTAGGACATAGCCGAGACGCTAATAATATCAAAGTGACTTATAGACTTTATTTGTCAGTGATAACACTGGTTTGGAAATGAATGCCGCGTTTGCTAAAGTGGATCGAAAAAAACACGAGTCGTTGATTCGGGACGCTGTTTAGAGTTATTTCAGCGGAAATACTAAGTTTTTTGCATCCATATGTGACAATGGATGGAAAATATATTCATTACTATGGATCTATAACAAAAACATCATCAATTGAATGGACAGCAGCCGTGAACCTCACTCGAAGCGGGCAAAAGTGGTAATTCTGTTCATCGAAAGGAATAAGACAGTTTATATCAATCGTCAACTAGATCGATTATACGAGAAAATTTCGAAAAAACGGCTCCACATGCAAATAAAAATGTGGTTCTTACCAAGACAATGGACCGCGTGACAATTGATGGCAAAATTTGAATGAATTACATTTCGAATTACTTACCTTATTCTCCAGATTTGACCCTAGCAAGTTTGAATCACAGTCACTTTTAAATATACCTTAAGAATTATGAGCTATTGTGATAGAACATTCTTGGAATCCGGTCAGTACAACTTACATCTGTGTAGCAATTCAAAACTGAAATCCACCCAGTAGGTTTGTTGATTGTCGGGACACAAGCAGCAGAATTGCTCATGTTTTGATGCTTGTGGACATCTCATCAGTGCCGTGCTCTAAATATTCAGGTAAAATTTCCGCTGGTACCCCAATTAATTTTCACCTGTTCCCAGATCTTCGAAAAGTTCTCGTTGGAAAAATAATCACATGTGTGTAAATTTTGATAGAGTAATATTCTACATCATGGATGATAAGTTTTGCCTACTTTTACTATTCATCTTGCGCGATGATAAGATGAATAATGTTCCACCGTGAAAGGATATCCGGTAAGAAAGGGATAAGAATTGGATCCATTAGAGTTACTGCATGAGTTAGCGACATAAAACGTGATCGACACTTCAATTATTAACATCGATGGTCACATCATAAAATATATTCTTTTCCTAATGGTTACATCGAAGTGAATTGTGCGCAAGAGAGAGATGACACAAGATGAATAATTGATTGCAGTCGAAGAGCTTGTAACGATTTGAGGATAGTTCAGGCAGCCTGAAGTTATGAATAAATGCACAATGATCAATGTCTTGAATAACATACAGATTCATTCTGCTAACCTCACTGTAAATTTAAATTTAAAAAAAAAATTGTCTTAGAAAACACAGAAAACATAAAATATAAATTGAAAATATCAAATGAATACTTGAAGGATACGGTTGTTTCGTAACGATGTCGTAACCAAATTCCTCTCCAAAAATGCACTACATAATCTTCAAAAAAGTTGCTTCAAAAAATCCAAAAACATGAAGCAGATCTTCAGAAAGGCTATTTAGAATTCCCACGTCGATAATTCTTCAGTCCCACCTCGTATCCAAAAAATAAAAATAATTAATATAAATATGTCTCAGCCGACCAATATTCTATATTTTTTTTAGATTCTTTTATTCATTTTGGTGCCGTGCTATGAGTATTAATTCTACATGTATACTTAATTGAAACTATTTTTTCTTCAACATTTATTTAATTTAATTTTAAGCAGTTTTTGAAAAAAAATTCTCACAAAATAAAATTTGTAGTGAGGTCAGCAGAATTAATCTATATAATATTGCAGATGAGGTGTATTTTTATTAATGGATTTTATTTTTTTGATACGAAGTGGAACTCAAGGGTTATCGACGTAAGAATTTCAAATGGCGTTTTTGAAGATGTGCTGCATATTTTTAGAGTTTTTTTTTGGAGGAACTTTTTGAACAGAGTTATTTCTTGAGGTTAGGTTGTGAATTTTTGGAGAGAAATTTGTTATTCATAATACATCGTTACGAAACAAATGTTTGTATTCTTTAAGTATTCATTAAATATTTTCAATTAATATTCTATATTTTCTTTGGATACTTTTATTTCTTTTGGTACTGTGTAATGACTGTTGATTCTATATGTTCACCTAATTGAAACTGTGATATTTTGATTTCTGAGATATTTATTTATTTAATTATAAAAAATTTTCGAAAATAATTTAAAATTTTTTAGCAGAATTAATATTATATTTACGATATTGTGAAAGACTTCTTTCACGTAAAGAAAATAATTTTTTTTAATAATCAAAATTAATTAATAGGTAAATGAAATCTAAAGCATATTTATAGTAGTGCTGTTTGATCAATTCGGTCTGTACTATGCGCAAATATTTTATTTTGAGATAAAAAACATTAGAACTCAATTCCAACGACAAATTTTATTTCGAAATACGATAGGAGAAATACAAAAAAGCTTCAATGATTCGGGAATTTCATTGGAAACATGAAAATAAATAAACAAAGATAATGAAATAACATAAATAGAGGTTAATACTTGATAGAAGGTGTATAAAATTATTTAAATATTTTAATATTAGCCTTCTACATATTTAATTTCAAAAAATTATATTTAATAACTTCAGGAATTAAATTGAAATAATGTCATATAAGTACCATTTATATCAAACGACATATAAAATAAACATTCATTATAAGACATCCAAATGATATAACAAAATCCAATAAATAAAAATTGTTAACCAAAATTCTATAAATTAAATATTTTGAATAGACAAAATTTTGTTTCTGCTGATCAATCTTATGAAAACAAATATACTTTCAAAAATGTTTAACATGACCTTAAGAATTTTAAAAAAAAATTGTCCTAGAAAACACAGAAAACATATGATATAAATTGAAAATATCAAATGAATACTTGAAGGATACGGTTGTTTCGTAACGATGTCGTAACCAAATTCCTCTCCAAAAATGCACTACATAATCTTCAAAAAAGTTGCTTCAAAAAATCCAAAAACATGAAGCAGATCTTCAGAAAGGCTATTTAGAATTCCCACGTCGATAATTCTTCAGTCCCACCTCGTATCCAAAAAATAAAAATAATTAATATAAATATGTCTCAGCCGACCAATATTCTATATTTTTTTTAGATTCTTTTATTCATTTTGGTGCCGTGCTATGAGTATTAATTCTACATGTATACTTAATTGAAACTATTTTTTCTTCAACATTTATTTAATTTAATTTTAAGCAGTTTTTGAAAAAAAATTCTCACAAAATAAAATTTGTAGTGAGGTCAGCAGAATTAATCTATATAATATTGCAGATGAGGTGTATTTTTATTAATGGATTTTATTTTTTTGATACGAAGTGGAACTCAAGGGTTATCGACGTAAGAATTTCAAATGGCGTTTTTGAAGATGTGATGCATATTTTTAGAGTTTTTTTTGGAGGAACTTTTTAAACAGAGTTATTTCTTGGTTGTGAATTTTTGGAGAGAAATTTTTTATTCATAATACATCGTTACGAAACAAATGTTTGTATTTTTCAAGTATTCATTAAATATTTTCAATTAATATTCTATATTTTCTTTGGATTCTTTTATTTCTTTTGGTGCTGTGTAATGACTGTTAATTCTATATGTTCACCTAATTGAAACTGTGATATTTTGATTTCTGAGATATTTATTTATTTAATTATAAAAAATTTTAGAAAAAAATTTAAAATTTTTTAGCAGAATTAATATGATATTTACGATATTGTGAAAGACTTCTTTCACGTAAAGAAAATAATTTTTTTAATAATCAAAATTAATTAATAGGTAAATGAAATCTAAAACATATTTATAGTAGTGCTCTTTGATCAATTCGGTCTGTACTATGCGCAAATATTTTATTTTGAGATAAACAACATTAAAACTCAATTCCAACAACAAATTTTATTTCGAAATACGATAGGAGAAATACAAAAAAGCTTCAATGATTCGGGAATTTCATTGAAAACATGAAAATAAATAAACAAAGATAATGAAATAACATAAATAGAGGTTAATACTTGATAGAAGGTGTATAAAATTATTTAAATATTTTAATATTAACCTTCTACATATTTAATTCCAAAAGATTATATTTAATAACTTCAGGAATTAAATTGAAATAATGTCATATAAGTACCATTTATATCAAACGACATATAAAATAAACATTCATTATAAGACATCCAAATGATATAACAAAATCCAATAAATAAAAATTGTTAACCAAAATTCTATAAATTAAATATTTTGAATAGACAAAATTTTGTTTCTGCTGATCAATCTTATGAAAACAAATATACTTTCAAAAATGTTTAACATGACCTTAAGAATTTCATCATAAAATTATCTGACTTAGAATATTCAATATTATTGGATATCTAACTAAGTTTCTTTGTATAAAATCTCAAGATATGTAAAAACATTACTGAAAAACAAGTTTTAAGAGAGACTTTGCTTCGTCAGTATTCAAATAATTCATATTCAATAAAATATAACATCAATCAACAACAAATATTTACTCACCCTTCAATAATTTAGAAACTTCTGGCAAATAAGCTGCTGAGAAATTTAAATGTAATATAAGGTTATCTTACAAGTAAATAAATAGCCTTGTGGTTTACCCTTGATCTAAAAGATTGAAAGACAATTTAACGGCCTCTGTTATAGCACAAGGACTTATCTGTATAAAGAATGTTAAGGAAACCAAATAATTATATATTATGAATAAAATAACATAAATAGAGGTTTATACTTGATAGAAGGTGTATAAAGTTATTTAAATATTTTAATATTAGCCTTCTACATATTTTAACATAAATAGAGGTTAATTCTTGATAGAAGGTATATAAAATTATTTAAATATTTTAATATTAGCCTTCTACATTTAATTCCAAAAAATTATATTTAATGATTATAACTTCTGAAAATAAATTAAAATAATGTCATATAAGTACCACTTATATCAATTGACATATAAAATAAACATTAATTATAAGACATCCGAATGGTATAACAAAATCCAATAAATAAAAATTATTAACCAAAATCCTATAAATTAAATATTTTGAATAGACAAAATTTTGTTTCTGCTGATCAATCTTATGAAAACCAATATCTTTCAAAAATATCCAACATAATCTTAAGAATTTCATCATAACACTATCTTACTCAGACTATTCAATATTATTGATCTAACTAAGGTACTTTATATAAAAACTCAAGATATGTAAAACATTACTGAAAAACAAGTTTTAAGAAGGACTTTGCTTCCTCAGTATTCAAGTAATTCATATTCAATAAATATAACATCAATCAACAACAAATATTTACTTACCCTTCAATCTTCTAGAAAGACTTCTGCCGAAATGAAACCTTTAAATGTAGTGAGAACGGTTCACTACACACAAAAATATATCTGTGGTTTACCCTTGATCTAGAAGATTGAAAAACAATTTAACGGCCTCTGCTATAGCAGAGGACTATCTGTATAAAGAATGTTAAGGAAACCAAATAATTATATATTATGAATAAAATAACATAAATAGAGGTTAATTCTTGATAGAAGGTATATAAAATTATTTAAATATTTTAATATTAGCCTTCTACATATTTAATTCCAAAAAATTATATTTAATGATTATAACTTCTGAAAATTTCATTTTCATTTCGGCAGAAGTCTTTCTAGAAGATTGAAGGGTAAGTAAATATTTGTTGTTGATTGATGTTATAATTCTTCTACTGACCTAATATAACTCGGAGTGATCATTTGAGTTCGGAAAAGAAAAAATGTCGATTGGAGTCATACCAGTTAAATACGGTGGTTATTCGATAAGTGTTTTTTATTTTCGGCTAGAAATTCATTCACAGTGGTGCAAAATTTACTAGTGTCCTTTCCATAAATCCAGTGTTTCCCAAAAAATTTGTTCTCTCAACGTCCGTATTACGCCCATATAGTATCCTTCATTTGAGGTCTCACTTTCTAGTAAAATTCCAGGTAAACAGAAGAATAATGGAAAAAACTGCCAATACAACCTTCACTGTTGAACGCCATTCACGTGGCATTAAACGCACTTGATTGTGATTGAATTGAATATTATGTAACATTTTCAGCTCTTCCACACACAGACATCCAAACTGATTATACAGAAGAGTTGTGTCAACTTAGGTACATAAAAAATTTCTAGAAACCCTTTAAGCGCTTTCAAATATGTTCAATTCCCGATACTTCCTTGAACGAGTGTTAGTGTTATTGATACAACTAAAAGAATGTTCCTTGTTTCATGTAAATAATTATTAGTTATTGAAAGATAATGTACGTTTTCTTAAATATTTTGAAACACATCAGTGTAGCTCTTCCAATATTGGTTTTTTCGATCAATCAACATTTTCAATTCGGTTTCTATGAAATTTGAATATTTTAAATGAATATGTTACCTTATTTTTACAGTGAGAATATTTTTTGATAAAATGAACTACGCATAGACATGGAGAATTCCCTATAGTTAATCATAAGAGAACGTTCTGAACTCTAGGATTAATAACCTCACAAACAACTCTTGTAATAGATTTCCATTCGTGTAAATTTTCCCTTATTTCAGCCTCATTATGGATAAAGTATTTCATATCGGTAAATTCCAATATAGTCGTCAATTGGCTTAATCTATTTTCAGTGCTCCTATTCGTTGTATAGCCTAAATGAAATAAATATTTTATACTTTCATATTTCAGTATTTCACTAATTACAAATTGTTCAAACAAATTTTCCACAATTTTCGTTACTAAACTAAATCACTGTTTACCAACTGTAAATATAGAATTGCTCTCATATGCCCAGTTGAATGAACTCATTATAGTTACCTTTGTTTATATTCAGACGAAAATTCGTTATAATTTCTGGTGAATTATATACCATTTGGATAAATAAAGTAGGTAAATAAATTCTTCGAAGAAATTAAAAATTTGTACCATTTTCATGTGTCACATAAACCTCAAGGTTCTTAAACACTTACCAGAACGTCTGTTTCCATCCTGTAGTTCTGAAACAGAATTATTCCAGTTAATACCGTTACTTGATTATTCCATTATTTTAATATTCGATTGTATCGTTGAAACGAAATGATAATAAAAGTAATCTCATCTCCCCTCTATCATATATACAGGTTGTCCCAACACAGTTCTTTTAAAATAGTCATAAAATTAAGATTTAAAATAAATGGAGGTTTATACTTGATAGAAGATATATAAAATTATTCGAATATTTTAATATTTACAGATATATTCTGTTTGCCTTCTACGTATTTAATTTCAAAAAATTATATTCAATATTATGACTTCAGGAATGAAATTAATGTCATATAAGTTCTACTTATATCAAACGACATAAAATAAACATTCATTATAAGTTATTCAAATGAGATAACAAAATCCAATAAATATAAATTGTTAACAAAAATCCTATAAATTCAATATTTTGAGCTGACAAAATTTTGTTTCTGCTCATCCCTCGTATGAAAACAGATATATCTTAACATAATCTTAAGAATTTCATCATAAAACTATCTTACTTAGAATATTCAAAATTATTGGATAAGAGAATATATCTGTAAATATTAAAATATTTGAATAATTTTATATACCTTCTATCAAGTATAAACCTCCGTTTATTTTATTTCATTCATAATATATAATTATTTGGTTTCCTCAACTTTCTTTATACAGATGGTCCTTGTGCTATAACAGAAGCCGTTAAATTGCCTTTTCAATCTTTTAGATCAAAGGTAAAGCTCATTCATTTAGAGTTAACAGTTAAATTCCATTTAAATTTTCAGTATTCATTTACCAAGAAGCTTTCTGAATTGTTAAAAGGTGAGAAAATATTTTTTGTTGATTGATGTTAAATTTTATTGAATATGAATATGATTGAATACTGACGAAGCAAAATCTCTCTTAAAAACTTGTTTTTTAGTATTGTTTCTACATATCTTGAGATTTTCTGAAAAATAACCTAGATATCCAATCATTTTGAATATTCCAAGTAAGATAGTTTTATGATGAAATTCATAAGATTATGTGAAACATTTTTGAAAGATATCTGTTTTTATAAGAAGGATGAGCAGAAACAACATTTTGTCTACTCAAAATATTCAATTTATAGGATTTTTGTTAATAATTTATATTTATTGGATTTTGTTATATCATTGTTATATCATTGCCTTATAATAAATGTTTATTTTAAATTTTGTTTGATATAAGTAATACTTATAAGACATTAATTCAATTCCTGAAGTCTTAATATTAAATAATATTTCTTGGAATTAAATCTGTAGAAGGCTAACAGAATATATCTGTAAATATCAAAATATTGAAATAAAATTAAGATTTAATAAAAGGAGGTTTTTTACTTGATAGAAGGATTATTTAAAAAAATTTCGGGTATCAGACAGATTTATTCTGTTAACCTGTTTTAATTTCAAGAAATTTTCAGTCGAAAACCTCAAGAATTAAATTAAATAAAGATCTAAGAGCACACTCTTTCAATTTAGTAGACATATAGCACTTATCACATAGTACCAAAGGGAATAAACGAATTCAAAGAAATATAAAAATTTTTTTTCGTTCCTTGTTTTATTAAAACCAACTTCCTTTCCAAATATGCAAAACAAAACCTCAAGAACTTCCTCTTGAAGAAGTTCTTCTTTGCATTTTAACCGACTTTGGCACTTTTAACATTGAATAATGGTGAAGTGAATACACCCTTTCAGTTCTACTTAAATTTTTGAAAATACTTTCTGGTTTTGACTAACATTCACAAGAACTTTCACTCGATTAGTTAATGTGTACTCCGAACATGCTTTTTATAAATAGTTCTATCAGAATTAATTCTTTTTGAATTATTTTGATCTAATTACTCTCTAAAAAGTCAACTGGGATACAATGGTAAGACTTCTTCTTGATATTTGAGTAGTCTATGTATCATTTTTTTTCACGAGTAATAATACTTGGTGTAAGGACAAATCCATACCAGTATACTCTCAAAAATTGAATGCTCTTTTATCATTCCTCAACCTAGCCTGAATCTAATCAGATGATTATGAAATTTTTTTTATGAATTATCGGATAAACATATCTGAGTGTTCTTTTTGTCCTTCGAGAAGTGAGTATTGGTGTGCACATAATGCAAAATTGTAAGATATTCGAAATAACCAATAATTGGACTTTTATGTCAGTCTTCGAAATTCTTCAACGGTTTGGTTGAATATTTTGAAGAAAAATATTGAGTTTATGCTTTGTAAATAATGTGTGAATAATTCATAGATAAAACTTTACGCATTTAGGTTATTTTAACCAAGGGTTATGGAAATATCTGCTTTGGTCAAATTATTGGGGATACAGGCCCTCGTAGCAATGCCGCTTCAAGATGGAGCAGAATGGGATGTATTCTTATGAAAAGTTTAGTCGCCATTAAAGGGTAGAGATTTATTGCTGAACCAAAAAACGTCAACAGATTCCCGAAGGAATATATTGGGATATGGGATGTCTTGAAATTCGTGCCCATTGCTATATTTCTCGCCCTGATTGATAAATTTCTAAGAGTTGGTCAATAAGTGGAAGTCGAGTGACTTCCACTACCACCGACTTGAATATAGGAGGGAGCAAAAAAAAAAAAGGTGCCCATTTCATTTCAAGAAAAATTTGAAATACAGATGTGGCACCATATTGGGTGCCTGATTTCGGAGAAACATTGTTATTGCAGAATAAGGTGTGTAAAAAGAAAGTAAGAGTAAGAAATATAAATAAGAAATAGAAATAGAAGTGAAGATGTGGACAGTGATGCATAGCGCAGTATGCCGTAGTTTATAAAGTGGTACAAAGCTTAGGCCACGAGCTTGATCGAGTTTCCTCTTGAATTTCTCTTTCGTTGCAGTCATCTGGGCATGTAGGTGGGCCGAGTAGACATTGTATCTATTTTTGTAAAATAGATCCTTCGTCTTGAGGTAGACTTTTCGATGTCTTTCTACCTCGTCAGTCCACCAGTCTGGGCGGTTAGTGTACCTTTTCCTCCTGGGAGCCGCCTTCATAATGGAATTCCTTATTCCACTTTGCAGCATTTCAATTGCGGAGTCAATTTCTTGTTAATTCCCCAATTTTAGGCTGCAGAGTCGTTGATTAAGTTCCTCCATTCTTGCTCTAACGTATTCCTCGTCCAAGTCCCTGATTTGGTGTGACTTCCATGTGGAGTACACCCTCCCGGTTTGATGATAGTGGTGCCTAGCTGCAGGATGGACTTCCACGATCCACGATGTGGTTCCGCTGGAATGTCCTTTGGATCCGTGCTGAAACATCCTCCCAGTGAATTTGTCTGGCACGGCATCAGGTAGGCTCCCATCATTCTCCAGAATGTTTCTGAGCTCTTCCTCCTTCATTGTTTCCGGAATGTCGAGAATTTGCATACGCGGCCACTGCTTTGTAACAGCTTTCGCGGTCAAGTTCATCTTCTCCAGAGTGGCGGATTCGCCCAACTTCAGGATGGAAGGGCATGTGAATTCCAGGAGCACCGAGTTGTCTTTCATCGGGACGACCCTATCGACGCGAATTCCAAGATCAGCGGATTTCTTGGACATCAGGATCTTCCGCGTGTCCTCCGCCGTCTTGATCCCTTTGCAGTTGGCACTGGGCTGCACGATGACTTTGTGCTTCTTCACCGTCGTTGTGCTGTTTGTTCGCATGGGGATTGCCGGGTTTTTCCTCTTCAGGATATCCACGAAGCTGGGTGGTGCAGGTGCTGCGGAGATAGGTGGGAGCAGTCGGGGTTTGAGATCGTAGGCCGCCACTTTAAGAGCAGTTGACGACAGTCAACGGTAAACGGAGAAGGAAGTTCGCGAAGAGAACTGAGATAGTGAAGAGTTCGCGGAGGCAGTAGACAGACAGTTCAGTTCGTGAAAAGAATTGATAGGCAGCCATTTAGAAAACGTAGTCGAGATAGAGTATAAAGACGAAAAAGCTGAGTAACTGTTTTAGCGTTAAGTGTTATTGATGTTGTATTTCAGGGGTCATTTCCAACTTGTAAATAAACTGTTTATAATACAGTATGTGTTCATTTTCACTAAAAAAGGAAAGGCCGATTTATCTATCAATACCCTTCGATATTGGTATAAAATAGCACATATAAGTGAAAATACTTTCATAATATTACAACAGGAAATTATGTAATTTAATTGAATTGAAAGCCTTCATCAAGATGCATTCATTTGAATTTTATATCGTGGATCAGTTTATTCACTATCCATTTCTTCAATCCCCTGAATATATAAAGGTGATTCTTTCATTATAGCCTCAAACATTACTGCCCCAGGTTTTATTGCCACTCCGATAATCATTCTCGAAGGCCAGCACCGAAGACGTTAATAGACACGATGGGAAATATCTACCGAATAAACTGAAATTGCAAAGTGACGTTGAATTAGTCGTGATTGACTTTATGAGTGAGTCGTTTCACGTTTTATGAAAGCAAATGAAAATATTTTCCTGAAGAATAATATTCTAGAAGCGAAGGAGTTCCGATTGGCAATGGTTTTCTCTGTGGCGGCTGATTCAAGAGTTCTCGGATTTTGGGAGGATTATTTTGTTAGAAAATTCATGATGAATAGACTCGCGCCGAAACAAAAATCTCGTGAAAAAGAATAAAGCACAAAAATTATCGACAATTAACGAAAAATAAATACAGCTCAAATAACGCCTCAACAAGTAGAAGAAAACTTGTTCTCACTACTTATGATCTTACTGAGAACTTGTGTAACGTTTTCAAAGCTTTGGCCCATTGAATTCCATTTGAAATATAAAATTCAAGTCAGATTTCTTTTATTCGATACCAATTGTGAGAATCACAAAATATACTTGAGATGAAATGACAAAATGGAGCACTATAAGCAAACTCAATAATAGGTGACGCTCAATAATAGGGGACAGTTGTGCCAACTCATCAACAAAATTACGGATTAACTTCATAAATAGTCAATTTATGGTGCTTTTTCAAAATAGAGTATGTCTTAGTAAAGGGAATTGCTGCATTTAAAGTTATGATGACCCACACAATTATCAAAACACCATTATTGGACAGACCTTGTATACACCGAAATATAGCAATATACTCACATTTAATTAAGTTTGTTATTCCATAACGCCAGGGCGATTTTTTCGAGCTAAATAACCCCCCCCGCCCCTCTTCTTTGAGTGAAACATCCAGAAAATTCACGGAAGAAATGCCAGTTCGGGTATATCCATGCGAATAAGATGTATATAAAGTACTCTCCTTCATTTTATGACATAATATCATCTTTCAACGAGCAAACTTCGACTCCCTAAATTAGAATTTCAACCCGAAGTATCACCGAAAGGAAGATATATTCATTAAGGAAGTGAGCGATCGAAGAATGTTTGCCATTTTGAGTATTCAACATGACGGTTTCTCAGTTCATTCATTTAAAAATGATCCACCTTAGATACGAGGATAATTTTATAATTCAGTGACTACTTGAATGAAAATGTTTGGCAATAAACCTTTTTCCTCCACATATTCTCTTTTTAGCTAGGTTTGTTTAAATCCCTTCCAAAAAATTCCATCAAGGTCGTCAACATAGATATTTCTTGAATATTTATACAGTAGATTTACATGCGTTAAATATTCCATCTCAAATCCCACCTTTACTTAAGTCAGAGGCGTACACAGCCTCCCTTGACTTCTGCTCATTGCACCACCACTCTCTCAGGGCGAGAAATAAAACAATGGGGATGAATCTCAAGATGATATGCTCTTCGAGTAAACAGCAATAAATCTGTAAACTGTAAACTTTCTACGAAAACATATCCCTTTCCGAATAATCATGAAGCCGCTTGTCGAATAATATCTAAAGGACTGGAAGTACTTTTCTAGACGCCACAAGAGAGCCTGTATACCAACAATTTGACCACCTCAGTGAATTCATGCTTCTGGGTTAAAGTAACCCACATACGTAAAGTTATATCTATAAATTATCTACACGTTAATTTCAAAAAAGGAGCTCAATTTTTACGCTCTAGACATTGATTTGCTACAAAAATTTAAAGAATAATATAGGCCTCAATATGGATCCCTGTGGTATAATAATATTCAAATCTTTCAGATGTTTCATTCCTCCACACAAGCGCCCATCTTCTTCTTCCTCTTCATCTGAACAAGTTTATATCCTTTCATTTGGATTTTCCTCTTATCTCATAATAGTGAAGCTTCTTCAATAAGATATCGTTATACTCTGCATGAAAAGATTAGCACAAATCCATGCACACAAGATCAGCCTTTTGTCCCTTGTTGAAGGCATTTATGATCGCTTAAATGATCTCAATAGTTGCTTATACAATTGATCGAATATGCCCAAAATAATGCTAAAAATCATGTATTATTGAATGCATCTTCAGGATTGTAATAAGATAGTTATTCTGAATAATTTCAAATATTTTTGATGGTACTGGTAGTACAGATGTGGCCTACAGTTGGAAATATTACCTAATAATAACTAATTCAATAAAAGCTAAAATGATTTCCATTTTGACATGAATACTTGGTTACATTAATCACCTCGTGAAGCATGTCATGATGAAATAATTGCGGATGTTTGCGGAAATTAAAGTTTTTTAATTCAATTTCTGGTTTCTCATGAGTTTTGCAGTTGTGAACATAAATTTAATTGGGAAAACAAAAACGATCCTTGCCAAAAAAAAAGTTTCTCTGATGAAAGGTAGCAATTTACCTTGTTTGGAAGGGAGAGAAAACTGAATAATTCAATGGACCCAGAAAATTTTATCTTGCCTGCCCTTAGTGCAATTTACAGAACGGGAATATACATTTATCAACGTTGGAGTAATCTCACTCTCAGAATTTATTTCACTTTCCATTTCTGTAATTTGTCAAGTAGACGAGAGCAAGATGAGAAAATTCTAAATAAGATTTCAGCATAAACATGTCGAGAAATAAATGAAGATACGGTTGGTTATCGCTCTTCTTCAGGTTGAATACGAATGTTACATTAATCAGATTTTCGGTTTACGAGCATGATTAACACGCTTGAACGAATATCACATTTCGGTTTGGTAGGTAGGTAAACATCCTGAATACGTTATTTAATTTCAATATTTCTGTTGAAGGTAAACTTGAATAAAATAACAATAATCCGATTTATGAAATCACTAAGACGACAAGAGGAGTTTTAGCAATTGAATGAAATTCTTCATCTTATGGCACTTAAAACTACTTAAGTATGAATCACTCACTGAATTCTTCCTGTACGACGTTAGGGCTGAAGAATCTGAGGACTCCGTACGACTAGATAACGCAATTATTTCGGGCAACTGTTAAACAAATTAATAATCAATATCTTGAATATCAAGCAGAGGATTCCCTAACACCTCCCTACAAATTTTAATTTCAGAAAATTTCTTAAGAAAGGACTAAATTTTCAATGTATATATTTTCGGAAACCATAGAAGGATTTTTACTTCAAGTAAGTTGTGAATGAGTTTCATAGTAACAATGAAATTCATATTTCGCATCATTGAATGAAACTTAGATCCAAATAACCAAATCGAATTTGAAAGTGAGAATATTCTGAAATATTTCATAAACATTTCATTATTAAATTAATACCACAGAAAAGATTCAATCTGAATGAAAATTCATAGGCAGGTTTCATGCTTCTGAGCTTCGTTTATAGATATCTAAAAGTTATATATACAAGGAATTGAAGAGAAAAAAACAAGGAGAAAACTAGAAGATTCTAATACACCATAGAAACAAATTTAAATACCTTATAAGAATTATTTAAATATTTTAATATTTACAGATATATTCTGTTAGCCTTCTACATATTCAATTTCAAAAAATTATATTTAATATTATAACTTCAGGAATTGAATTAATGTCATATAAGAACTGCTCATATCAAACGACATATAATAAACATTCATTATAAGACATCCAAATGAGATAACAGAATCCAATAAATATGAATTGTTGACGAAATTCCTATAAATTAAATATTTTAAGTACACAAAATTTTGTTCTGCTCATCCCTCTTATGAAAACAGATATCTTTCAAAAATGTTTAACAAAATCTTAAGAATTTCATCACAGAACTATCTTACTTAGAATATTCAATATTATTGGATATCTAACTGAGTTACTTTTTAGAAAATCTCTTAATCTCTTGATTCCTGAAGTTATAATATTGAATATAATTTTTTGAAATTAAATATGTAGAAGGCTAACAGAATATATCTGTAAAAATTCAAATATTTAAATAATTTAATATACCTTCTATCAAATATAAACCTCTATTTATTTTATTCATAATATATAATTATTTGGTTTCCTTAACATTCTTTATACAAATGGTCCTTGTGCTATAACAGAGGCCGTTAAATTGCCCTGCAGTATTTTAGATCAATGGTAAACCACAGTATTATTTATTTGAGTTAACATCACACTCGATTTAAATTTTCAGTATTCATTTACCAGAAGCTTTCTGAATTGTTAAAAGTTGAGAGAATATTTTTTATTAATTGATGTTATATTTTATTGAATATGAATATGATTGAGTACTGACGAAGCAAAGTCTCTCTTAAAACTTGTTTTTTAGTAATGCCTTTACATATCTCGAAATTTAATAAAAAGTAAGTTATTTAAATATCCAATAATATTGAATATTCTGAAATATGTTAAACATTTTTGAAAGATATTTGTTTTCATAAGAGGGATGGCCAGAAACAAAATTTTGTTTATTCAAAATATTCAATTTATAGGAATTTTGTGAAATTTATATTTATCGAATATTGTTATCTCATTCGGATGTCTTATAATGAATGTTTATTTTATATGCCGTTTGATATGAGCAGTGCTTATATGACAATAATTTAATTCCTGAAGTTATAATATCAAATATAATTTTTTGATATTAAATCTGTAGAAGGCTAACAGAATATATCTGTGAGTAATAAAATATTCAAATAATTTTATATACCTTCTATGAAGAAAAAAACCTCCCTTTATTTTACCATATAAGAAGTAAATGAATGAGAGCTAATGTGAACAATAGAAACAATATATGGAAGACAGTTAACGTTCAAAAGAAATTTCCAAGGTTCATACAAAAAAATTCGAGATGAAGGATGGCATAGTTCAGGATCCAATTAAAATAGCTACAATCTTCAACAAGTATTTTGAATACTGAACTGTTTGATACTATGGTTTAGTACCAATAAATTGATATTTCACACATTTAATTAAAATTAATTTGCTAGAGTCAAAACTAAGTAAAGTGATATAAAATGATTAATATATGGAGTTCCGCAGGGAACCATTCTCGGACCCATTCTCTTTGCAATATGTACCGGGAATTATCGATTTAAATCTGGCGGGGCAATGAGGCAGGTAAAAATTTTTTTTCCTAGGTTGGTACCACTGTCGATAATTGGAAGTGCCGTTGGCATAAATGTATTGGAGCATATGGAGCCTATTTTGAAGGCGACCCAATAAATTTTGACGATTAGGTGTAAAAATGTTGTTTTAATTGAAAATTCCCGGTACTTTCTTGACAGAGTAGTATATATATATATATACATTCTGTCAAGAAAGTACCAGGAATTATCGATTTAAATCTGGCGGGGCAATGAGGCAGGTAAAAAATTTTTTTCCTAGGTCCTTAATTACTATGCCAAGCTTGAGCGGGATCTGTCAACTAGTGTGTTTGCAACAGCTGATTAAGTCAGTCGATGTCAGAGTGCGTGCCGATTTTTACTATGGGTGATTACGTTTAGCAAAGAATTTGTTTAAAGTTTTGTGTTGCAAATGAATTTTCGTGTGCCGATGCATTGAAAATGTTGCAAAAGGCCTTTCGTGATAATGCTCTATCGAAAACTCGTGGATATCAGTGGTACAGAGCCTTCAAGGACGGTCGTGAAGTGGTCGCCCATCGACGGCTTCGATCGAAGATAACGTCGATAAAATTAAGGAAAGGGTGCTGGAAAACCGTCGTACCAGTGTGAGAGAGATAGCACATGATCTTAAGATATCCCACGAGTCCACACGTACGATTTTGATTGATAGTTTGGGCATGAGAAAGGTGGCCGCGCGACTCGTACCGAAAGACCTGAATTTTCTTCAAAAACGTCATCGCGAACAGGTTGCTTCAGACATGCTGGATCGCTGTAATTCCGATTCTACATTCATGGAACGCATTATAACTGGTGATGAGACCTGGGTCTACGAGTACGATATGCAAACAAGCCAGCAATCATCGGAATGGGTGGCAAAAAATGAGCCGAAACCGAAAAAACCACGCCAAAGCCGCTCGAAAATGAAGGTGATGCTCATTGTTTTCTTCGATATCCGTGGCGTGGTGCACTACGAATTCGTTCCAGAGGGTCAGAAGGTAAACAAGGAGTATTACCTAGGCGTTATGAAACGTTTGCGTGAGCGTATCCGTAAGAAGCGGCCAAATTTGTGGGCGAACAACTCATGGATTTTGCATGACGATAACGCGCCTTCTCACCGAGCTACGATTGTGACTGACTTTCTCGCCAAAAACTCAACAAACGTGCTTCAGCAACCACCGTATTCGCCGGATTTGGCTCCCTGCGACTTTTTCCTCTTTCCAAAACTAAAATTGCCCCTTCGTGGCACCCGTTTTGAGTCGATTGAAGCCATAAAACAAAATTCGGCGCGAGAGCTAAAGTCCATCCCGGAAAGCGCCTATAAAAAATGTTTTGATAATTGGAAGTTCCGATGGCATAGATGTATTGGAGCAAATGGAGCCTATTTTGAAGGCGACCCAATAAATTTTGACGATTAAATGTAAAAATGTTGTTTTAATTGAAAATTCCCGGTACTTTCTTGAAAGAGTAGTATATATATATATATAATATATATTAAAGAGTTATTAGAATTGAACACGTTTGAGCAGATTTTTGGTTATGTGAACGATGTGGCAATTCCATATAGCGCATAAAATTGAACCGATATGAAGATAATGGTTGCGAAAAACTTTTTTCAAGTTCAACGATGGATAAAGCAGAATAAACGAAAAATTCATTTCAACAAGACTAATTATATTCCGTTTTCATGTGAGAATCGATCTTTCTCGGTAAAGAGTTGCAGGATTTGAACCAAGGATCTTTCGATTCCCAGCCCAATACTCTAACCACTGAGCTATCGACACTCATCATTACGTGATATATTCAGTAACTATCAATGATTTGATCAGAAATTTTTCATCTTATGTGAGAAACTAACGCATTTGTATCATGAAACATGTGTTTATATCTTTATAAACCTCAGTGATGTAATTTGTTTATTTTAACAGAAATAAACTATATTATTATTATTATTATTATTATATAGCCGCACTCAAAAAATTTCATTATGAAATCTAGAATGCAAGCACAGTCTTCTTAGTTTCATTTGATTGTTCCTGTGAAACTTCCAGAAGGAAAACACAGCACCCACACGAGCTGACCGCCTTGATGATAAGTTTGATAAATTGAGGTACGAAGAAAAAGGAAGAGCTTTCATTGAAATTTTTGTCACGTTTCCGCATTGTCATATGTGGCTCGTATACGGAACATCTGCGGAAAATAGCAAAAACTATCATTTCTTTCCTTTTCTGAAACGTTTCGGTTTTATATTTCATTTTCCTGGAGGCGGTCATTATAGGACATGATTTCATTTGGCTTCTTACTAGAGAAGTGTAGAAACAAAGAAAAATGGGCTATTTCGTTCTGAAATTGAATCCATAATATTTGATTGAATGGTTGAATTAAGGGCCACTCTGTAAGTTCTACTACATGAGCTGATATCGCAAAAAATCTATGTGTGTACTATTCGGATTGCGTGTTCGATAAATTTATGATTCTATTCCAAATCTTATCCTCGAAATCTACCCTGAGTATTTCAATTCTTTAGGTCTTTTCGTTGGAATAATGATTTTGAAAACAGTCTGAATTTGAGTAACTGGCCAAGTTTTCAAATTGAACAGAACCATTTTTCTTGAAATCTCGACTGTGCTGTATATTTAAATTTCCTTCAGACAATTCTTTCTGGATTATAGGCAGTGTTACCTACGAAAATAAGAAATGTAATGTGGTTTCAGCGTGAGCCAGCACCTGCTCATTATGCTCGTCTTGTGAGAGACTTTTCGGATCACCAGTTCACAAATAGATGGATTGGTAGGGGCGGACCGACAAGATGCTAGATCATCGGATCTCACCAAACCAGAATTTTTTGTAGGATCATGTATGGAATTGTGTACGATGAAGTGACAATAACAGCTCTCGATATGAGGGAGAGAATTGTGAATGCTTATCGAAGTATTACTCCAGCCATGCTGACAAGGGTTATTAAGTGAGTTCACGATCGGATTGCTTTGTGTTCGAGAGAAGGCAGAAGACACTTTGAACTTCTCGTGGATTATTAAATTGAAGAAATAGGTACCGAATATTATCTGAATAATGTCTACCGCAAGTTTTATTGTTTAAACTATGAAAATTTTCAACCATTTTTGTAGTGAATTTTAACAATTCCAGTGCATTATTGGAGCGTGTGTCGTTTAGTTTTGGCGTAGATTTTACTTGTCAAATGTCTAAAGATGACAGCTTCAAAAGTGACCACTGCCCAGATAGTGAGCTATTAAAAATGAAACGTCTTATTTGAAAACTCTCCAAGATCTACACCGTTGGAAGAATATCTCTAATATTTTGTGTAATGATAGAGAAATTGAAGGCCAATGCAAATATATGAAAATATACGGGGTGATCTATTAAAAAAATTCTCCACTTGTTGAATATTTTTGAAGAATCCTGTATATCAGAAGATAATTTATTGGGCTGCAGAAATAAAAGTACCGGGAGTGATAGAACTTTAAATTGAAATAAAACACATTTTAATAAAGATTGAAGCCAAAATTTTCTTTATTTGAAAGATAATTTCCTGACATTTATGTTTTAAAAATAATTTCCGGCATATGTCCACCTCGACTAGCTCTGAGGAACCGCATTCGACCAGACCAATTTTGGACCACTTTTTCGAGTAATTCAAGCCTTATTTCATCAATCACACGAGTTATGTTGGCTTCCAAAGCGTCTATTGTTTCTGGCTTATCAGCATAAAAAATGACTTGACATAAACCAAAAGAAAATAATCCAGTGGAATTATGTCGCATGATCTGGGAGGCCAATCAATTGGACCATTTGTCGAAATAATGTTATCGCCAAATCTTTCTTTCAATAAATCAATTGTTACGGTAGCAGCATGAGGTGTAGGACCATTTAGTTGGAACCAAAACACTTCTGGGTCGATACCATTAAAATTTTTAAACAAATAATCGTTGATCATCTATCTGCAACGAGCACCATTCACTGTAACGTTAGCTCCAAGTTTTTAGAGAAATATGGACCGATGATGCGTCCAGCGTGTAAAGCACCCCATACAATGCATTTTTCAGTATGCAGTGGAACCTGCAGAACTTCTTGATGATTGTTTTCACTCCAAATAAGGCAAATTTTCTTGTTCATATAGCCGTTCATTCAGAAATGAGCTTCATCACTAAACACAATTATACGATAAAAAAGTGGATCAACTTCAAGCTGTTCTAGGGCCCAATCAGCAAACAGACGAAGCTAATTATGGTCAAGTGGCTTTAGTTCTTGAACCAGTTAGATCTTTTTATATGGGTCCAACATAAAACTGCTACTTGTGGACGACATAATTTTTCCAGATTTCTGACTACAAAATGCTCAGTCTGACAAATTGAACAATTTAAAGGAGTATGAGTTATGGTTAGAGAAAATTGCTTCGTTATCAGTGCAATGTTTGAATTCTCAACGAATGTAGCTGTGTGTACGATATGGTTTTTTCAGCGCTCAGCGCTGCTTCGCTCACAATGTTTTTCTAACTTTAAATTATAATATCCTAACGAAATATTGCAGAAGTCTTTGTGTGGTTATTTTACATCTATCTACTAAATTTAAACTCAATAGTATGTTCGGTAGTGCTTAACACTACTACGCTTATAAAATATCTTTGTTTGGTTTGAATCTTCTATAAAATTTTCCCTGAACATGTGCGTTGTCATTTTACTTTCAAATGCCAAATTTCAGGTCGATCAGATTCATAGTTTAGAAAATATTCAGGAAAACAAGAAAAAACTTCAGATGCAATAACGGAGAAACTATTGGACTGTTTCTGTCCATATTTATGGAGGAATTCAATTTCTTGAGCCAAGTCAAATTGAGTTTTTACTTTGAAAATAATGTGAATGATTTATAGATGGAACTTTACGTGTACTGGTTGCTTTAATAATAATAATACCGTTTATTCACCAAAAATCATTACAAAACAAAAATATCGATGAAATAGGGAAACGTCAAATAAAAATTCACCTAAATTAACAAACATTATCACTAAAATTAATGTAAGCATTGATATCATATATGATTCTAGCCTTAAAAGGCCTAAAAAGAGCCTAAAATTCTATAGTCAGTTCCGGTTTAAGCACTCTCAGTGTATACAAGGTGTTATTAAGTTTTCTACACAGTTGTGTTATGTGCTCTGCCCATTCTAGATTCTAATCTATTATCAGCCCCAAGATTCTTGTACATTGCTGTAGATTAACTTCCTCATTGTATAATATTATACTCTCCTCTAACTTCACTTTTCTTAATTTATGCGTGAAAAGTACCAATTCAGTTTTTTGAGTATTCAACTCCAGATTATGCGACAAACACCACGATTTCATATTTCCAGCCATTGTATTCAAAATATTCTGCACACATTGCTGGCTTTTTGCACGTAGAACAACGTTAGTGTCGTCAACATAATCGTTGAAAAAATCACAGATTTGAGGAATCATATTGGACATATCATTGACATGAAAGATATGTCCAATATGATTCATATAAAGAAAAGTAGCGGCCCAAAATGACTACCTTGACAAACACCCTCGTTACATTTGACATCATTGAAATGTATTCAGTACCGTCCATAATCAGGGAAACAAATTGTTTACGGTTCTGTAGAGAACTCCTTACCAAATCCAACTGATCACCCCTAAAACCGTACGCCTCAAGTTTTCGTAGAAAAAGGATATGGTTGGCCGAGTCGAAAGCCCTAGACAAATCCAAGAAGAGACCCAGAATTAAGTCGTCTTCTTCGAGACCTTCAAAAATCATTTCGGTCAACTATAAAGAGTAGCTTGAGCGAAAGATTATGGGAGTACTTGGGCTAGTGGATTCTTGGAATCCCGGCCCTCTTGTAGTAACTAGATCGAAAGCATTTCCTGTCCTTTAGCAATGCCGCTTCAAGATGTTTGAAATGAGACTTGTTACCACAGGATGTTTAGTAGTTATCAAGAGTAGAGATTTATTGCAGAACCAAAACGTCAACCTATAAGCGGAAGTCGAGTGGCTGCCTACAGCTTCGACTTGAGTATAGGTGGAAGAAGTCAAGGTCAAGGAAGGAGACGGTAGCGGCTACTTTAAGTGCAGTTAGAAAGCAGTTGGCGAAGGAGGAAGTTCGGAAAAGTTCGCGGAGAAGTCAGTTGGCAGATAGATCAGTTCTCGAATAGAGAGTTGAAAGGGTCATCGTTTCAGACGAGAGTTCGAAATAGAGTATAAACACGGACAAGTTCAGAAGCTGAGTAACTGTTTAGGCGTTGACTGTTGTTTATGTTGTAATTCAGGCGTAATGTCAATCTTGCAAATTAACTGTATATAGTACGTACAGTCTGTATTTAATTTAAGCTAAAGAAGAGATAGGCCGATTCATTAATCAATAACGTACAGACGTTGATATATTTATGCCTTGAACCTATCCTGAAAGTACAACTCAGAGATTGCAATTATCTCTTATGTATGTATATAAAATTGGAATTACATGATCGCTCTTTTCTCATACTGAACTGATTACTATAATAAAAAAAATACTTTTTCTGGATCACAAACAAGCCCAATGCTTAGGTGACAGAACAAAAAAAATAATAAAATTCATTTATGTGTTATTGCATATTTGGTTTTTCTACAAATAAGGAAATTTGTCAAATATTTTAAATTAGTTTGATGAAATGAATGAAATATCTCTCTCTGTCCAAAAGTTAGAGTGTTCAAGGTAGCGCTCAACATTGTACAGCTCGCATTTTTTTTAACCATCTCCAGTAAGTTTTTCACGAGAACGCATATTATTATTCGTGTACTTACTATTAAATTCCAGACAAATCAGAATTATAGTTTACGAAATATTCAGAAAAATATCACAAAATTTCAAATGTGAATAACTGCGGAACCATTAGACTGATTCTACCCATTAGCGAACTTACCCGAAGTATTTAGATCTCTAACCTACGCTGAAAGTTTCACGTCTTTAACTTTTTCCGTTCAAAAGATATCGTGCCTGCGGGCCTGTCAGACAGAATGACTTTTGACCACGGATTCTTCACCAGTGAGTTCAACTCAGTCGTTCAAGACCATTTTGGACTCGATGTCCGAAAATTACAGGCATTTGGGCAAAACTATAGTACGCTGTTCCCTGAAACAAGCGCACAAAAATTATTTCAAGGTTCGATATTTAGATGGCAGATTTTGAATTGGGAGGATCAAAAATCATTTAATTTATGATTAGTCAAGGTGGAATCGACTAACGGGTCAAAGAAGCTGATGATTTTGCGCCGAATTTATCAGCCAAAGAACTTTAATTATAAATGTGAGGACAAGGTTAACATTACATCCGCAATTTATTGAACATTTATTAAAGAGGTTTTCTAGAGGCTCTGATGCTTGGGGAGACTGATAACGAAATAACATAATCAAGAAATTCCCAACGGTGTTCCGAGACCAAATAAGATTTTCGATGCTCCATCGAAATGAATTTTCGATAAGGTCAGACATAATCAATATTCGAGGGGTAAATTAAGAGCCTGTTCAGGTTAATCATAAATTCACCTTGCTGAAGTCCCAAGCCATTATGTTATATCAATAAAGTTTTCAATTTGAATCAATTTATTTGTGAACAGAAAGAAGAAATTCAATATTAAGAAAACATAGGTTATTCTGTAACTTTCACAAATTACTTTGTGCCTTAGGAGCACTATTCATTTTTTAATTTATTTTCAAAAATGAGCAGTGCCCATAAGACACAAAGTAATTTGTGAAAGTTTATTTATTAGCTAGATTACGTTTGGTAATTATTAGAAATACAACTAGACATCAGATACGATCAAAATTAAAAATGATACGAACAAAATTCAAGGATATACAAATTTTAATCAAGTTTCTCGAAAAAAAGTCACTTCAACGAATAAGTTGATAACTGATTTAAATAGTCAGCATCGATTTATTGTTGTATAGAAATGTCTCGTAATGCAGATAGAAAAAACCCCTTATCAACAATATGAACATTCAGATAACGATAAACATTTTCATGAATAGTGAGTAATCTAAAAAAAATATATTAGAGGTAAGACTTTTAGGGCTTGTTTTAATTTCATAAATTGAAGAGAACTATTCTGTCTGCTGCATAAACAAATTGAAAATAATTTCATGAAAAAAAATTTGTTTCTGCCCTCTTATGAAAATATCTTGCAAAAATGTTTAACATAATCTTAAGAATTTCATCATAAAATTATCTTACTTATAATATGCAATATTATTGGATATCTAACTAAAGTAGTTTTTAGAAAATCTCAAGATATGTAAAAACATCACTAAAAAACGAGTTTTAAAAGAGACTTTGCTTCGTCAGTACTCAATCGTATTCAATAAAATATAACATCAATCAACAAAAATTTTCTCAGTGAGTAAATACTTTTTGTTGATTGATGTTCTATTTTATTGAATACGAATGAGTACTGACGGAGCAAAGTCTCTGTTAAAACTTGTTTTTCAGTAATGTTTTCACATATCTTGAGATCTCAATATCAAAAAGTAACTTAGTTAGATATCCAATTATATTGAATATTTTAAGTAAGATAGTTTTATGATTAAATTCTTAAGATTATATTAAGCATTTTTGAAAAGTATTTGTAACCATAAGAGGAATGAGCAGAACCAAAATTTTGTCTAGTCAAAATATTTAATTTATAGGATTTTTGTTAACAATTTATATTTATTGGATTTTGTTATATCATTTGGATGTCTTATAATGAATGTTCATTTATATGTCGTTCGATATAAGTGGTACTTATATGACATTAATTTAATTCCTGAAGTTATAATATTAAATATAATTTTTGAAATTAAATATGTAGAAGGCTAACAGAATATATCTGTAAATATTTAAATAATTTTATATACGTTCTATCAAGTATAAACCTCCATTTATTTTACTTCAAACAAGTCCTATTTCTTGATAAATGATATTGATTTCTCCCATATCACTTGGTGAAACATTTTTGAATTAATAAAATAATAATTAACAACTTGGCTTAAGTTTTAAGGTTTATTTGATGTCTGTTGACATATATGTTTCGGGTTTTTGGCCCATTTTCAGAACTAAAGAGAACAAAAAACTTAAAATGCCATTTATAAATATGGTGTTAGTTGGGTCCTAAAGTGAATTCAGCTATTAAAATGTGGCTAAACTTTGAGATAAAGAAATGGTATCAAATAAGGAATAATTTGAAATGACATTTGAAATTGTTACACAGTGAATTAACCTTCGATTCCACCTAATAGTTTTCGACCACTTGGACCAATCAACCAGAGAAGAAATTGGTATTATAGAACACGAATAGGACCTAAACCATTTGAAGAAACTGCGAACCCTCACACCAAAAACTGAAAAAGTTAAGTCATCTTTGCTATTGATTGATAGTGAAAATACAGTTAAATTTCATGATAGAGTAATATAATAATAATTTTACAATTAGGACCCAACTAACACCATATTTTCATACTGTTCAAAATTGTAACTGTAATCTACCCTACCATTATAAATAGGATTTTAAGTTTTGTTCTCTTCAGATTTGAAAATGAGCTAAAAACCCGAAACATATATGTCAACAGACATCAAATAAACAGTGAAACTTGAGTCAAGTTGTTTTTATTTACTTTATTAAATCCTTTTTCATCTAATATCTTATAGTATTATATAATAATTGTCTCATTTACTAATTACGCTATCTGAGGGTATACATATAAAATTTCTCTAATTTACGGTCATTAGTTTTCTAGGTATCAGTGGAAAACCACCAGCATAACTGACGCCACAATGATAAAGAAAATGGAGCATTGCGCCGTTATAAGGTTCCTCACTAAGCAGGAAAAAGGTAAAAAAATCTTTGAGGAAGAGATGGTTGCTGTTTAGCAAGACCGTGCTCTGTGTTATCCACTATTCAAAAGTGTTCAACTGAACATTCATCCAAAACTAGTGGTAAGAGAGGATGTACCTATTTCAGCACAAGCATTATCAACAATATTCAAGATTGAACCTTGATGATATTATTCAGGTAAAATATGAAACAATACTTCCATGAAACAGAGATAAAAATAATGAAAACTCTGATAGACCCGAATAAAGTTTTCCTTTGTTAGTATTTATTGTTAGATAACAACCAATACACAATTGGTGATAGGTTATTATGCAAGAGTTAGTGTCACATCTTTGAAGGATTATTCTTCTGTTATTATTGTCGAATTTAATCAGTTTTAGGCAGTCTGAAATTGAATCGGGTGCTTATTTTGTGTTATGTTGAATTACAACGAAATTTTATTCTTCTGTTCCTTCAATATTATTATGAATAATGAATGTTTTCATCGTTATTATTATATGAAATTAAATATCTGTTCTGAAAAATTTTGTATTACTTAATGGTAGTTGTTTACGTAATAAATATGTAAAAGTTTAACAAATTTTAACGTTTGAATTAAAAATTATGAATACTGCCAAATTTAGAGTTGTCCAAAAAGAATATAAAAAACGAGTTGCAGAAATAAAATATTCGAGTGAATTTTTTGAAGATATTTCATATGAAATATGGTTAATCATAAGATATAAATGATCAACCCTGAGATCTCTGTTTGTTACTCCATGTTTTCTGAATGTTTAATCAGAACACTTTTCTAAGAATGAGATGAACTCAACAATTGCGTTTAATTGAATTTTCATATAAAATAATCTTTTTATACGGAATATAATCTCACCGTAGCAAATGTGAGTAGAACTTATTCTAGTGAAACTTTGGAATTCCGTAGTTTTCATTGAGAAGGATATATATATAATCAAAAGAACGAAACCTTCCATGTTTCAGTCCCAATCAACTTAGTTGTATTCGTATGAAAATCCTAACTCAACATACAAGAAGGTATTTCTCCAAAACAAGTGCTTTCAAGCCTCCATTAAAATTTATAACGAACTCCTATTTACCTCGTAAGTTGGAAAGTTTGCCAAACTTTTTGTGTTGCCCTTTTGTGATAGAAATTCCTAGCAAGTTCAACTTATGTAAGAGGGTCATCTCTTTCATTCAAAACTGTGTAATATCCTCTTCGTTATTGCGTGTCTGTATACAAAATAAATTGTTACCACTATTTAAAAGTTGATCATATTAATAGTAGCTGTTGAAAATTGAAATGTGTTATCATCAACATTAAGATATTCTGAGATATGGATTTTAGATAAAACGTGTTTTCAAAGTTGAACTAATGAAACAAGATACGATCTTGTGAAATATTTGTCAAAGGGGATTTTAGATAAAACGTGTTTTCAAAGTTGAACTAATGAAACAAGATACGATCTTGTGAAATATTTGTCAAAGGGGACAAAGATAGATAAACTGTAATTCGAATTCTTTTCCGTGCAACTTAAGACCGGTTTTATTAGTTCCAAAGACCCAATTGTGCATTTGATATTGACACTATGTGCCAATCCAAACAATTTGAACTTGAACATTTAACGTTCATCGGAAAAACTGTTGCTTCTGATATAACTAACTGGAATGGCATGAGAAATAACTTTGTTTTGTTACATTTTTTAATAACTGAATATACAGTGACTCGAGTTTTGAAGTTTTTACTACATTTTCAAACTGAATACTGTTCGAAAATGTACCTACTTTTATTCTGTAAGTTACATGATTTGATGTATGTTTATCATTTATATAGTTAATTATATCATACAAACTATGTTCTGTTTTTTCCACCGACTCAATAAAACATTGAATATATTCATGTTAGACTAAGTTTTCAGAATTTAATCAGAAGCAAGAGCAAAAATTTCCCTCAATAAATGGCATCTAAAAAATATACCGCCATAAACTCCATCGTTGTGACTTGATAAGTTTTATAGCATTATATATTTCTCCATGAGTTTTTCCTCCCCATCGATAGCTAGAAATAAAAGTCAGTTTTTCTCTAATTTCGTGTTGAAGAAAACACGTTTTATTGCTGTCACGTTTTGGGGCTAATACAAATGGAACGTGATGGAATATTCGGACATGTCTTGATAAGGAGGATAAATCATAATGAAAATGATGAAAAACTTCCACCTAGGAACGCAGAAGACATATTGAAATTCAAGTGAGTGGTTTATCTTAAATATCAACCAAAGTTTTTTTGTAACATCTTCAAAATTTTAAGGAATAAATTGAATAAAATGGTTAAGAAAAACTGTCTCCTTTAGCAGACATATGAAAATAACAAACATCATACAGTATCAAAAGGAGATGAAAAGAATCTAGAGAAAATTTTGAAAATTGACCGAAATTACCCGTCAAACTTTAGCTGATACAGCTGTTTTATAACGATATTCTGAATATTCCTAATATAAACTTGAAAAAATATTACAAAAAAACTTGTCATTTCAGATTTGATGGAAAAATGCTAAGAAGTTTCCTCAACAGTCAGGTGGATTATTTACTGATCTATCAACCTTGGATTGTGGACTGCAATTTGAATGTCTCTAAATTCAGAATTATATATTCTAACTTCTACAATATATATTGAAACTATATACAAAAACTATCAAAATGATATCCTTATATATAATTAATATAAAATATTTTTCAGTGTCTCGGAGAAAACCTTTTGACATCCCCACATTAAACGTATTAATACAAATGTATTAACCAAAACTATATTCTCAAAATAAAGGATCAAATAAAAATCATTGAACGAGAATTCCAACATTTGATAGCTATTCCGGTCTCTAGACCTCTTCAGAAATGTATTGTTCTGTTTTATTTTGGATACTTTTAAGCTCACTTCAAGTATATTCGTTCCAGGTTTTATCTTATTTGGTGAGTAAAATTTTGATCTTGTGATATATTTGAATCTGAATTCACATTGAAAAATATTTTATATTGATTAAAGATAAGGATATCATACTGATATTTTTTGTATATAGTTTTAATATATATTGTAGAAGTTAGAAATATAATTCTGAATTTAAAGACATTTAAATTTTACTTCTATCAAGTATTGACTCACATTCAAATTAACTGTAATTTGTTCGAGATTTTGAGTGGTAGATAAAACATAAGTCAATGGGTTTATTGGATGTTCCATGGTTCATTCTATAGTGGTAAATACACATGGCTCCTCTTTTTTAATGTAAGTTTGTTGTTGTACAGTGGATTCACTTTAATGCGAATGCCCTATGTTGATAGACACTTGGACATTTGCTGGCTTGAATTACCCAAGTTTTATAACCTGAAAAAAGACTGACCTTTTAAAACACCCTGTGTTAAAAAATTTGAAAATCAAAACAGATTTAATCTGTTGTCTTCTACAATTTTAATTTCAAAAAATTCTTTGAAGGAACTTTAAGAATTAAATGAATGTCTTTATAAGCACTGCTCATATTTGATAGACGTCAAAATTCATCATACAATATCAAACGGAATTAAGAAAAACCAACGAACATAAACTGTCAATTAAAATTAAAATATAAATAAACAAACATTTTTTGTTTCGTTCCAGGCATGCGTAATGAACTCTTCAGACAAACTTACGAAGCCCTGTTTGTTACAAAATGTATTGTTTTCCGATCCCATATGAATGAAAAATAACTCTTTCTCAAAAATATAAAACATAATTTCAAGAACTTCTCAAAAACTAATTTATTTGAAATATTCAATATATTTAAATAAATTACTTCAAAAAATCTCAAAACATGTAGCACATTCTCAAGAAATAATTAAAGTTACGATAAGATCAGCTCAACTTTACATATAAAAAATAATAAAATCAATTAAACAATGTATAGACTTACTTACTCAGTGAATCTTAGGAATACACGGTCCTCAACAGAAAATAAAAGTGAACACCTTTATATATCCAAGGTACTTATGTTCCCAGTTCACAGAAAATCATACAAAGCTCATAAGGCACTCGGCCTCAGTTAAAACCGTTCAACACTGTATAATGAATTTCTTTATTTAAAAAACCTAATATAATTATATATTATATATAAAATAAAATAAGGAGGAACGGTTTTTTACTTGATAGAAGGATTATTACAAAATTTGAAAATCAAAACAGATTTAATCTGTTGTCTTCTACAATTTTAATTTCAAAAAATTCTTTGAAGAAACTTTAAGAATTAAATTAATGTCTTTATAAGCACTGCTCATATTTTTTGATGAATTTTGACGTCTATTAAATATAAGCAGTGCTTATAAAGACATTAATTTAATTCTTAAAGTTTCTTCAAAGAATTTTTTGAAATTAAAATTGTAGAAGACAACAGCTTAAATCTGTTTTGATTTTCAAATTTTGTAATAATCCTTCTATCAAGTAAAAAACCGTTCCTCCTTATTTTACCCTGTGTTAATAATAATTAACATATAAATATTTCAGGAAAACAGGAGCAACGCTCAATACACAAAAGGTAATTATTTTAACCTGACTGATATTTCTTACATTAATTCTAATTCACTTAAGGAATGGATTTCATGTTGGGATATTATATTCATCAACTTATAATATATTTTAAAACTTCCCTTGGGAGTTTCCGTAGAAAAAGATAGGTCTTTTCAGAATTGAAAACAACGAAGGAAATTTCCAAACTGATACATTCTATTCATATGAGCTATTCATCAGTTTACATTGATAAACAGAATATAAAATCGCTTGCGGCATGTAAAATCCCGTTTATCCTGTAAGTAAAAATTCAATCCAATGAATAATGAAGAGGTCCCTCTAGCTACAAACGCTGTACGTCAGATACACGCACCAGTTGAAAAAAAGTTTGTTCCACCATTTCGAAGCAGCTTTGTTTCCTTCGTGTTTCTTCACTAATGAAAACTTCCAATGAACGAGCCTTTTCAACGCTTTCTCTGAAAGTTTTTCAAGTGAGCCAGTTCCATCAAATGGATCGATCCAATCTATTCCCGAGATCGAATATGTGAATGGAATTTTCCGCATGGTAATGTTTTCCGAATATCAAGCTCGGCAGGGTTCCTGATTCAATTTTCCGACATAAAAGTTCAATAGTAAACAGGAAATATCAGTTTTCAGGTGCAAATAAGAGTCGTTTTCTACTTTCATCGCAGGGACTCTAGATAGAATCACTTGTTGAATGCGTGGTTATGTGCTCGTAACAGAGTACTTATCATTTCGTTCAAATATGTTCTTTTTCATTTAGAATTAGAATTGATCTTGAACAATAACATCATATTATGATTTTTTCAGTAATTTCATATATAATCTTGTCATAAAATATATTATTTTACACAGGGATATGGATTATTTCGATACAATCTTGATTTCTTCAACATAAGTAAACAGTATGCTCTCTACAAACGAAATTGATTGAGGAACGATTTAATTCTGTTCACAGTTAAAAAAAGTAACAACTCAAAACCAGCTTCATATAAACTTGTGCATTCGCCATTTTGCAACATAAATCATCACAAGCTTGTTTTTTTACTGTGTAATGGTATCACATTGGCTTCCAATTGTTTCTATGCATATCACTCGCGCATTTCAGAATCCACCTTGTATCTTAATAAAACATGTTCCTCTGATTGAGGATTATATTGTTAGCAAGAGCTAGATATAAAAATTCATAACTTGAACTTGAAAACTAGGTTAAATCATGTAAATAGGAAGGAGTGCTCTATCTCTAAACCTAATAATAGTTGAATGCTAACAACTGATTCACATATCTTATGAACCTCAATAACAGGTGTTCCAAAAAATTTGTTAAGTGTAAGTCCAGAGATAGAGCACTCCTTTGTGTGTTTAGAGTTATTATTTGTTTTGTTTTTTCATGTCCAATCCATAAACTATTGTGAACACGAACATATAATATTGATAGACATGCTCGATTTTTTAAACGTAGGTGGACAGTATACTTTGCAGACAAAATAACAATTGTGGGATCTGATACCATCGCATTATGGAAAAATTCGATCTCAAAGTTCGTGAAATCTAGAGTAGAACCTTCCTGCGCTTTGCCATTTTGTAACAATGCTTTATCTCAAATATAACTTTTTTTTAGAGTGCAATAGTATCAGATCTACTTCCAGCCTGATGTTTCCCTGCATAGATCAACAAAATTGTATCGTAAGCCAAAAATATCAAAAAACAATTGAAAGACCAGCCGATACCTGCACCAAAATATTGAATATCAAAATGAACTGAACCTAGAATTGAACATCAGGTATCTCGCTATTTTGCAACACATCATCATAACCTCAAATACAACCTTTTTCGGGGTGCAATGGTATCAAATTGGCCTCCAATTATTTTTATATCTATAACATATATCATTCATTTATTTCAGAAAATTGAATTAAAACATCAGGACAAACACATAATTGGAAAACTACACTATCTTGTACACATATAAGTGATTCGGGTAGCCTAGAGATGTGCTCTCCAAACTTCCACCTGAGACTTCTTTTTCGGACAACTGCTTAATTAATGTATCAATATGGGTGAATAGTAGGCTTTGTTCACATAAAAATAATTTAAAGACGATCACCATTGAAAAACGTTGAACCTAAAAGAGTGTTGAAGCTCCTTCGCCATTTTGAAACAGATTTTATCTGAAATGCAACTTTTTATAGAGTAATGCTATCATCGGCAATTTTTTTTGTATCGAAAACGCATACTGTTCACCTATTTCAGAAATAAATCAATCATTTTCCGAATCATTCATGTTTCTGTGACCAATAAGGTCTTTTTAGCTGAATTTAGACATATAAATGTGAAAAAAATTCATAATTCGAAAATTACTTTCTTTTCTAGTCTTGGAGGCCTGATCCGAAGGTTCTCTATCTCTAATTCAACTACTTTCAAGATATTATATATAATGAATCTGTTAAATAAAATAACCAATATTATTTTGCGTTTAATATTTCACCTTAGTAGAAAATTTGTTTGTAACTCATTCGTCAAAATAGAACTTTCATAACATGAATGACCACGAAAAATTAACCTTTCGGAACGCTAATACAAAACGAATTTAAACCTCATCATTTAAGGTATCTAAAAAGGGTCGTTATGGTAACGAAATAATAAACGATTGATGCTACTGAAATATTAACCCTTTCATATGCCCGTGCCATATTTATTCAGGAGGCTATTGTGGTATCCAATTTCCTGTATTGCCAAAGATAACAATAACTCAGTTCTCAGAATAAATAAGAGAATCACGTTTCGTAGCATCGACCCTAAATTTTCTCAGCTCGAGTTTCTCACCCTTAATGTACACCCTAAGTACCCAGTAAGAATATAAATTTGATCGTAGCGCACTTACAAATCACCATCTATTTGCACAATATTCACTCTATGCAAGTTGATATTTATTATGAATTGAAAAATTAGCAAATAAAGATGCTTCTAAAATAAATATGCGGGTCAAATTAATTTCTCTCTTGATGATTAAAGTAAAACAACTTAATTTCCGCTCATTTATTTTGTTTCACAACAATTGTTTCGTCATGACAACATGACTTCTTCAGGTGAGTATGGTACTGACTACATATTATACTCAAATATGTAGTTAATACCATACTCACCTGACGAAACCATGTTGTCATGACGAAACAATTGTTATGAAATAAAATAAATTAGCGGAAATTAAGTTTTTTTACTTTGATTATCAAGATGTATTTCCGACAAGTAGAGGCCGATACAATCAAACATTTAATTTTTCTCTGGCTATTATCAGGAATGATAATATTAGAAAAGAGAAACATAGAAATTTAAAATTTGTAGTGTGATTCCATATTGGAAAATTCATTTCAGGCTATAGTTTTCTGAATGTTATCATATGAAAAATTGTTAATTTATATTTGATAAAAGAAAAAGCAAACTGCGAACTTCAATAATTTTATTAATTGGAAATTTTTCCATTTTATGTTATTTACCATTATATAATTATTCAAACAGAAAATTTTCACCCTCTGTTTTTCAATTACATTTATTTTTATTCAGTATGGAACCTCGTAAATTTTTTTCCATCGATTATACGCACACAGCTTCTTGGTTTCATTCCTCCACCTTTCGTATAAAAAAGAAGCAGCTGTTAATGTCCATGACACCTGACATATTGTTCCAATCTAAGCTTATTAGAGTTCCCAGTAGGATTCCAACGCAGAGCGAAAGTAGATTGCAAAGATTTTTTATCCTGATAAATTGAATAAGTTACACCATACTACCTACGTTTTTGCTTGCTCGTACCGGGATTATCATTTCATGTGAACGCCTGTAATCTGCGAATTTTCAGCAGAAACTCATCTCGAAAGCTAATATAAAATTTGTTTTGATTCTATCTATAAGATCATTTTTAGATTCGATGACTATCTAAAAAATAACCTAAACGCTTGATATTTGCAGTATAGATTCTAAATTGGAATGAGAAGAGAATGAGATTGCCTATTATTAACCTATTTGATCCATGCATGTCATTATTTGAAATTTTATCTTCAATTGATCCAAAAATATCCAACCGAAAATAATTATATATGGAATTTTTTCATATATTTGTTCATTTATGTTTTTATATATTTATTCATCAATTAATTTGATCGAATTAACTCATTTACTCACTTAAAAGCTAATAATACAATGATGCCTAAAATAACTCAAAAATATTTTATATTATGATATCTAGTGTGCCGAAAGTTTTGGCTCTAAATGAAGGGTTGGAATGGAGATCAAAAATACTGTCAAAGAATTGGCCCAGAGAAACTTGCACAATATTCATTCAAAAGTACATACTTAAATATTAAAATATTATCATAACATATACTATCAATGAAAAATATTTTTCAATGTCTAGGAAAACAATTTTTTTAATTTGCGACATTGAAACGTATTAAAAAAAATGTATCAACACAACATGTATAGATAATTTCATTTAAAATAATTCACACAGTTTTTATGTTTCATAATTTGCCAACCGCATACTCCATTCATTATACTGTATATATACTGTATAGAGATATATAAATAAACATATTATACATATACAGAAAAATGTACTATTCTAAAATTATATTGAATTCTCAGAAGGAAAGGATTATAAATAATAGGTAAACTAGTGAGGAAAAGGTTTTTCTAGATCTTCAAAATTATTTTATAATGTGTATAATAATTAAATTTTGATATTTTAATATGGGTTAAACTATTTTTTATTCGATTCTTTATTTCGAGAATTTTATATAATTTTGTAATAGTAGACTTTTCTGTATATGTAAGTTTATGTACGTATCTGTATATGTTGTGTTAATGCATTTGTATTAACACATTTTCATAGAGAAATGCAGAAAGCTTTTTCCTAGATATTAAAAAATATTTTATATTGATGATATATTTTATGATAATATTTTAATATTTCAGTATTTAATTATCAATTGGTGGAAATTTCTAGATGTAATTCTCTTTTGAAGTTATTTGAATACTTCTTTCGACTGTCATTTTAATTTTATGGAATGAAAATTTTGTTCTTGTACAATATGATGGCTCACTCAATGTGAACATAGAAACAATTTCACAAGAATCCAGAGAATTGATAATTTCGTGGATAAATCTCATAACTCTCAATGAGTTATCAATTTCAAACTTCATTAGTACATTTCAAAATTAAAATTTATCTTATGTTTTCAAATATATTACATATTTAAAATTCAAAAACATTCATTCCATCTTCAGAAGAAATATTTTTTTAATTTTGGGAAGTTTGTTATGGAAGTCATCAGTAAAATGAACAATTATACAGAAATATCAAGGAAAAGGCTTACCAATGTATATAAATTTTGACTGCTTAGAAAGTAGTCAGATCAAAATCATTCAAATAAGATCGATTCTGGCAGGAATATTTATAATTCAACTCATTAAAAGAGAAGACAAAATTTTTAAGAAACTCTTCGACGTAAACACGGTGCAGTCGATTGAAAATTCTCTAAACGTTTGTCAAAAATCTGAAAATTCAAGTAGAACTGAAAGTAAATATTCACATCACAATCATTCAGTGTTAAAAAAGAGCTCAAGTCTCTAAAAATCAAAATGATTTGAATTATACCACCTGTTCTGAAACTACCCGAGAAAACGATTGAAATCTTTGTTATTATCATAAAACGTATGCTTACTTTACTGAAACTGTATAAGTAAAATCATATCTTATTTATTAAGGCAATGTAATTTCACCAAAAACAATACAATTCAGTGAATTCAAGGAAGGAAAGTGTCTACCGTCAGTAATTTATATATAAAACGTATGGTCTAAGATGCTTAGGCATACATAAATTTGAAATAAGATATCAGCTGAAGAACTGCAATCATTTTTAAAAGTAATTGTTAGTAATTTTGAGTCAGAAGCATTAGAACTCAAAAACTTTTGGAAACTTTGCATATTTAGATTAATTTTCAAGAAATATTGTTATTATTGTTATCTGATCTGAGCATGCGTCAGCAGTAAACGTTTATCTCCGAGCTCCTCAAGAATTTACAAATTTTGAGTGTTATTGAGGTCAAAAAGTGTTGAAACTTTTCTGCTAACTTATAAAGTGATAAGAAAAGAAAGTATATAAAATATCAACATAATGGGTACACGCAACAAAACAATAGCCGACCTTGAGAAGAACTTTCAAAGTCAGATGAAGGAGTTTGAGGAAAAACTGAAAAATATCCAAGAACCTGTTGGTGCTGGAACATCTACGCGCACAATTTCCATAGAAACACTAGAAAACCGGAGAAGATTTTAAATGGGATGGAACAGAAGAATCTCTCGAAAAATATTCTCATCTATGAAATAAGGGAGGATACAGAGGAAGACCTTTACCCCACTTTAATAGGTTTATTCAAAAATCAGTTAAGCGTCGATATAAACAATTTAACAACTGTTATCGGATTGGTAAAAAACTCGGCGGTACAAGACAAAACATAACCAAACATCGCCCGATTATTGTTGAATAAATTGTTGTGTGTCAGTGGATGCGGGATGCTGTGTTTGCGAATAAATCGAAACTCAAGGGAAGTGGTGTTGTTATGGTGGAAATGCTTGTTAAAAGTAAACTGATTCTCTTTAAAAAAATTAAAGAAAAATACAGGAATAGCTGTTGGACTGTCAGAGGTAATATCAAAGTGGTTATAAACAATGAAATCATACAGACTGAAACTAATAATCAATTCAATCAGCTTACAAACAGTTAGAAACTTTTACCGTAGTTGTGCCTCCTTTTGTTTTGGTCCCGGGAATTGACTGTTTTTGACTTCTCCAATTGTTTAGTTTTATTTGGGGATTGCGGACTCACTGAACGTTCGAAAACTTTCATTCAGTTGTATATAAGTTTCCATCTTGCCGTAGATAAAATTCAGGGAATATAAGACCTCAAAATTATTTGATTATTTTTGATTTTATTCATATCTATTTCTGTTTATTAATAATTTTTGAGAATAATTTATTTGTATTGAATTTGTTGGGAGATTTTTATTTATAACTTTTATAATGTGAATGCCTCATTTTAACAACCTCTTTTAAAATAGAATAATATAAACTAGTCAAACATATAGATGGTGATGCTTAAAATACCTCACTTGAACATATGAACTTTGATTGGATATTTCACAGACTTACGGGATATGTTGTTGTTTAATTCTTTTGATATAATGCTTCTGAATGAGACTAGATTAAAATAGAAAGGCCTTTTACTTGATAGAAGAAATATAACAAAATTTGAATATCAAAACAAATTAAAATATGTTTATCTTCTACAATTTTAATTTCACAAAATTTTTTATTCAAAAAAATTTTAGAATTAAATTAATGTCTAAAACAAGCACCGCTTACATTCAATAGACGTATATAATCAAAACTCAATATATAATGTAAAATGAAATAAATAAACCAACAGATATACGAAAGTCATTGAAATGAATAAATAAATATTTAAAGGAGACAAAATTTTGTTTCTGGTCTTACCTTTCAGAACACCAATTGCCTTTCAAAAACATGAATACACTTTATTTATTTTATATATAATATATAATTATATTTTGGCTTCAATAAATCTCATTATGAAATGTCTATGAATTTAAATAAGCCTTAAAAATAACTTACACTGTTCTTTGATTTTGTTAGAATATAGATCAATCTTGACTTATAAAGTTGATCTGTGTTTCGAAACATTCATTTCGTTACACGTTTGAGTTGTTGATATAGGTTAGTTTTTCGATTTTGATATTTGGAATATTATTCAGGACCGAAGAAGGGATTGCTTAGAATTATATTTGTTTTTTGAAGATATAGTGCATGTTTTGAGAGATTTCTGAATTAACTTATTCGAATATTTGAATATATTGAATATTTCAAATAAATTATATTCTTTGAGAAGTTCTTCAAGTGTATTCATGTTTTTAAAAGGCAATTGGTGTTCTAAAAGGTAAGACCAGAAACAAAATTTTGTCTCCTTCAAATATTTATTTATTCGTTTCAATGACTTTCGTATATCTGTTGGTTTATTTATTTCATTTGACATTATATATTGAGTTTTGATTATATACGTCTATTAAATGTAAGCGGTGCTTGTTTTAGACATTAATTTAATTCTTAAATTTTTTTGAATAAAAAATTTTTTGAAATTAAAATTGTAGAAGATAAACATACTTGAATTCGTTTTGATATTCAAATTTTGAGACTAGATTAGATAATACGGTCACGGATGATGCATTTGGTATTGACGGTTGTCATTTTATTCGTTCTGACCACAATAGATAGGGTGGTGGTGTTGGAGTGTACGTCAGGTCTGGTTTGAGGTACAGTATTCTCAAGATTGGCGGTTCCATAGAACAAATTTGGCTGAAATTGGAATCATCTGGTTGTGATAGAGCATTAGGGGTGATTTATAAGCCTCCAGTTGTTAGTTACAGAACATTCTGGAAATTATTTGATGTTGAATATGAATTTGCATGGGTGACTTCGATACGGATTTGCTTGTTCCAGATAGTGAAACGAAATACGTCAAGGGGAGAATTGATGCACTTGGTCTCAGTCAGTTAATAAACCAGCCAACAAGAATCACTTACCAATCTGCAACACTTATAGACTATATATTAGCTTCGGACATCCATAGTGTTTCTGAAATTGAAGTTCTGTCTACCGACGTTGGCACCGATCATGAACTTGTATCCTGTAATTGGCACATTGATATGAACAAGAAATTTCCCATGTTTAAAACTGTAAGAGACTTTAGGAATTTCAATTACGATCAATTCAATTCAGAATAACAACCTTATTGGATCTACACGTTCCTTTCCGCACTATAAGAATAACAAAGAGACATGCACCATGGCTCACAGATAATTTGAACAAAATTATGGTTTTGAGGGATAAAACTCTGGCTCGTTATAAAAAATTCAAAAATGAAAACGACTGGCTCTTGTACAAACAGATTAGAAATGCAGTTTCACTGGCGGTTAAAAATGAAAAAAAAGGTTACTTTTATTCTGTCCTGAACAACAAGTAAACTAAAAACTTCTGGTCGAGTCTGAAAAACCTCAATATTATCAAGAGGAAATCAACTGAACTACCCGAAGAGTTGAATGATGCTAATAAAATAAATAAATATTTTATTGACTCCATTCCAAGAGTTCTTAGGGACCATGATCTTCTTGAATTCTACAACAAAAACACTAAGGATTCAAATATGGCCAGTTTTACTTTTCGGGAGGTAGAAGAAGCCAAGATCTTCAAGGTAATCAATGGGATCAGGAGCGGGTCTACAGGTCATAGTGGCATCAATATATCTACAATTAAATTGTGCATTCCTTTCATTCTTCCTTATTTGACGCATGTTGTCAATTTTTGTCTGAAAAACTCTGTTTATCCCAGCTTTTGGAAAAAAGCTTTGGTCGTCCCTTTGCCAAAACACTCCAACCCATCGTCTTCAGATGATATATATATATATATATATATATATATATATATATATATATATATATATATATATATATATGGTTAGATGGACGAATAGACGTATGATTTCAACAACAATAGTTTTCAATAAGTTACTGTATTATTTTCTGGCCTGGGGTCATGCGAACTAAATCTCGCCCTCAGATAAGTAAATTTTTTGATTTGTATATTTTGCATTGGTAAATAAAGACCATTTATTATTATTATTATTAAAACTGAAACGAATGAGTTGCAACTGGTACCAAATTCAGCCTCATTTTCTAGGGTGCTTCAGCTCAGGGAATACTGTACTTTCCATACAATTATCATAAGCGTTAATTTTGACGAGTTTTCTTCATGCCTATACTGAGAATACATTGAAAACTCCCTCGTATATCACAATTCTTTCTCATCAATATATATTTCCGAAACAAAATTAGAAATTCAAATTATAACCCTCCCTATTACATTATACAAAAATTGATTAAACTTGAATTTTTAATTTGTAATTACAAAATTATTAATACAATGAAGTTAGCCGGCAGCTCAACTACAACAACAACATACAAGGGTGAGCGAAAAAGTTTGACCTAGAAGTCCTTATCTGAAGGTGAAATTCAGAAGTTTAAAAAGCCGACTCTGTTACAACACGTTTTCCAGACACTCTGGAAATAATTTGATACATCTCAGAAGTCGTAGTTTATTTTCACCATTCAGTAATCTTAAATATTGTTTCGAGAATTCCACATGTCACACGCTCGCGTGTATTTCATATCACGGCACAAAAGTCGGATTCAAATCGAATCTGTTTTCTGCAAACAATCTAGAGAAGTGTTCCCTCCTATTCTTCGAATATCGCGAAGGTAAATCATATCTCACACTTCTCTGGCCATGAGCTTGACTTCCGTATTCTTTGGAGCGAGCTCGAATAAAAGATAAACTTCATCGCCATAGCTGGAATTTTTCTGGTAGACAATCAAATGGAAATTCGAAGAAAGATTACTTTGATCTATTCATCTAGGCAAATGGGTACTTCCACGAGGAATTATAGTTTCTTCAGCGGGGGAATTCTTTTGATATTCAAATGTGAACTTTGATAACAAAGAAGAGATATTGATTATGTTTGAGTTGAGCTCAGAATTCAGTAGGAAATTATTCGACTGTAGGATAATTTGGAGAAGCTGAATGTATAATTTTCTGAATTTGTTATCATTGTTACTAGAGAGTTCTTTTTATTTGTTGATTTACTTATTCCATTTATCTATCGAATAGATGTTATAATATGAATAAAAGCAGCATGGCAAATTTCAGTCAATTTATCGTTGAAGACAATGTGATATTTACGGTTGGAATTATATTTGAAATAAATTGTATACAGGAATGGAAAAGACAGTTGGAAACATAAGAAATTCAAAGTCAGTCTGTAGGACGATGTCAGTCCAGTGGAGCAGTGGAAGAATCAAAACCTCAGGGGGATGCGATGACGAAAAAACAACTGTTCTCTCTCAATGCCATTATGAAGGGGGATACTTTGATTCACTTTTTTCTCAAGTTTCAATAGCTATATATGAAGTGGAGATGTAATTTTCAGAGACTTGAAGAAGCCACAGTTAATTAAAATGAATTTTCATGAAGTAAAGACCAATTCAATTGAATTCCTGACTATATTCATCTGGTCTTTGGTCCAACCGCGAAAAGAGTTTGGAATAACAGAACCGGACTTGCTTTTTCAAGAAAACCTGAATGTTTAGCACGTTTCCACCTATGTTAACCTTAATTTACACGGTTATGTATACATAAATAATTTAAGATATCAATTTCTTCATGGTTAGGTTTTAATACCAATCTCTCACTGATGTGGTCAGATCTGAACAAAACTTGTTCAGAACGTGGTCACGTGAAATAGCAATTGCGTCAAATAGCTGGCGACTGTATCGTATAAAGTTAGAGTTCATTACACCCCTTGCTTGTAACTTCTCCTTTAGGCAATTCCACTTGTTTCCCAACAATAAAGGAAATTCACCATTAAATTTTCTCAACCATTCTGTCCTGAATAATAAACTAAGCCTGAGTTTATAGAGGGCAGAGATGATTAAGCTGAAGTGAAACTGCGTATGGCATAGGTTTTTTATCCCGAAGGATTTGTTCCCTTTCTGGAAAAATATAAAACGGGAACTCGATGAGATTTTGTGTGGTGGTGAAACGGCATTGACTCAGAACAACATTTTTTAGGAAAACAGAAGAACATCTGGAGCATAACGATTCATGTTCTTCATTCGATATTCAAATTTATCTATTCAGAGTTGAAACACAGTTTGAGATAAATCAAATTGTTATGTTTTAAGTTTATATAGTTTCTAGTGCATTAGCGAATAAAATGCAGAGAATTTTAATTCATTTGTCTTTTTCGATTATTTACTTATCAATCTTGATAAATGATATTGATTTCTCGCATATCACTTGGTGAATCATTTTTAAATTAATAAACTAATTAAAAACAACTTGACTGAAGGTTCACTGTTTATTTCATATCTGTTGACATATCTTATTCGGGTTTTTAGCCCATTTTCAAAATTGAAGAGAACAGAACTCAAAATACTATTTACATCAGTAGGGTGGATAACACTAACAATTTTGAATGTAAAAATGTGGTGTTAGTTTGGTCATAATCTTTTACAGATAAGAGCAATGGTGATAAATTAAATTAGCACAAAGAAAGAAGCTACCAATCACAAAAGAACAACTTGAATTTAATTCTGTAAAATATTTGATAGATTCGGTCTTTACTTGGTGGAAACTCATTTTGATTGAAAAAATGTATATGAGACAGTAATTTATTTCCACAAAAATGTTTGTACTACTACAACAATTGTTTCACCACGATGTGGCTTCTTCAGGTATTACATTGTACTGTCTGATGGTATTCAGTGTAACCGAGTTTGAATACATTTTTAGGTATTGGATGGAGTAGTCCGTTACTTTGTGATAGTTCATTTTAATGGAATGAAATAAGAAATTACTTTGTTATCTATCTATATAGGACAAACGAGCCGACCTTTCCAAAAAAGGTACAAAGAGCATCAATCTGCTTTTAGGAACCGGAAGAATAATTAAAATTTTGGGAACCATTTCTTCAATACAGATCACACGTTCCCAGAATTGAACAACCTTGTTATCTTGCACGTGGAAGCGAAAGGGAAAAAACTTGACATCCTGGAATCCATAGAAATTGAAAAATATAAGAGGCACGTACCAATAATAAACCTACTTAACGAACAGACGGAACTTTGGAAAACCCCTCTCTTCGAAGCTCTACCGAAGCCTACAATCAGAATATATAATAGTTGAGATCTAATTTGTTCATTCAGTTTGAAAATGTAGTAAACACTACGAAACTCGAGTCACTGTATATCAGTTATAATTAAAAGTGATAGAAAACAAAGTAATTTCTTATTTCATTACATTTTTAGGTACGTGACCAAATAATGGAAGCACAAGTCATAAAAACTCCAGGTGTTTATTGGAGTTTGCCGCTAAAAATGCCATTAGGGAAAAATATTCAGTAATGGAGAATGATCGACATCTGTTTGTTCGTTCAAAAGGATTTTACGGGCATTATACCTGTTGATTTCAAGAAATTCTAAAAGCGTTAATCTAGAACTTTTGCTTTCAACGTGGATAATTTCATAATTATTGTTAAAATTATGACTGAATTCCTTAAGATGATTAGCATATGTCTAATGTACAGAATTGGATATATAACCCCTTTGGTGTTCTTGGACAAGTTTCTTAAATGATCTACCAGTCTGGCCAATGTATACTAAAGGGCAATCTTTGCAAGTCAACTTGTAGACTCCGGATTTATTTTCTTTATTTGTACGATCTTTATTGTTTTTTATGTAGGTACTAAGGTTGTTAATTGTCTTAAAAGCCGCGTTATAATTGAAACAACTTTTGAAATATTTAGCAATATTTTCAGATAATCCATTGACATAAGATAACGAAAAATATTTCTGTGTATTGTCCTCTTTTATGATTGGGTACACGAGATGTAATGCCTTTTTCTTTTGTTTATTGGATACCATTTTGTCTATAAGAAAGGGATTGTAACCGTTGTTTGACGCTATTTCAAACAACGGTTTCATTCAAGAAACGTGTCCAAGAACATCAAAGGGGTTATATATCCAATTCTGTACATTCGACATATGTTAATAATCTTAAGGAATTCAGGCATAATTTCAACAATAATTATGAAATTATCCACGTTGAAAGCAAAAGTTCTAGATTAACGCTTTTAGAATTTATTGAAATCAACAGGTATAATGCCCGTAAAATCCTTTTGAACGAACAGATGTCGATCATTCTCCATTACTGAATATTTTTTCTTAATGGCATTTTTAGCGGCAAACTCGGCAAATATTCTGAAATTGATCATTTTTTATGATTTTTTATAATATATTAGTCCAAAACTATCGATTCGGGCATGGCAACTGAAAAATGCAAGTTGCATACTGCACCGTTTTATTCTGAAGTTATAAACTCCCGAAGTAGTAAACTACGCGCCGCTATTCAACCTATTCAACTTGGGGTTATACCGACTTAAATATGCAATAAGAAGTATATCGATAAAATTTAGAATTTTCAAGAAGACTAAATCAAAATTTTTTAGAAATGCTGTTTCTATTCACGACTATGTTGTCATATAGGATTTTCAAATATTATACAACACTCAAAAATAAAGAGGAATCAATAGAAAGAAAAGAAAATAATAAAAAGAGATTTTTTCTTGATAGAAGAGTTATTACAAAATTTTAAATGTCACAGATTTATTCTGTTAACTTCGAAAACTTTTAAATTTAAATCAAATAAATGTCCTTAGAAAACACTGTTTCAATTAAGTGAACATACAGAATTAACATTTATCACAAAGTACCAAAAGGAAAGAAAGAATTCAAGAAATCAAGAAATATAAATAATCATTTCAAATTACTAAATCAATACTTCAAGTGTACAAAATTTTGTTTCGTACCTTGTTTCATGAAAACCAAATTTCTTTCCAAAAATATAAAACATTACCTCAAGAACTTCTTCAAAAACAACTTGCTCAATATAAGTTCCTTCAAAAAAATTCCTAAACCATGCAAAACATCTTCAAAAAGCAATTTAGAATTCTCACATCGGAAACTCATAAGCCCTACTACTCATTTAAAAATTAAAATAATTAACAAAAAATATCTACCAAATTGTATTTTAGTCCATAAAATAACTTTCAAACATTTTGTGGTTTCTGTGACGAAGACAGAATACGTAGAATTTTTAAAAGTTCACTTCATTCTAGCGTTTGTTCAGATAAGTATATTCAGTTTGTCTGGTCAGATATTTTTTGTTAGTTATTTTTATTTTTTAATGTGAAGTAGGGCTAATGACTTTCCGTTGTGAGAATTCTAAATTGCTTCTTGAAGATGTTTCGCATGTTTTAGGAATTTTTTTGAAAGAACTTATTTTGAGCAACTTGTTTTTGACGAAGTCCTTGAGGTTATGTTCTGCATTTTTGGAAAGGAATTTAGTTTTCATAACACAAGAACCAAAACAAAATTCAGTACTCTTCAAGTATTTATTGAGTAATTTCAATTGATAATTTATGTTTCTTTCAATTCTTTTATTTCCTTTTAGAACTTTGTAATAAGTGTTAATTCTATATGTCTACTAAATTGGAATAGTATTTTCTAAAGACATTTATTTTATTTAATTCTAAAAGTTTTTTGATAACATTTTTTTTAAATTAAAATTTGTAGGAGGCTAACAGAATAAATCTGTGTGATGTTCAAAATTTTGAAAATAAAGAATATTTACTGAAATTAAATAACAAACCAGCGTTTAAAACTTTCTTCAGAAATCGTCCGTCAGTTGTATTGATTGATAAATAAAAATAGTCAATAAAAGATATAGCGCTTTTACTTCAAATTGAATTTTAATATTTAAATTTTATAATAGCACCCGCTTCTAAAGAGTACACCCTATAAACTCATTTTATTTTATATATATTAGGAGTAGAAGTAGATTCGTGTGGTTTTGATAACAGATGTTGCTACTAGTTCATTACTCCATTATTTCTTCTGGCAACACCTTCATCTTGAAGTGTCATAAAGTTTTTTGTTCAATATCTGTCATTCCGCTGAAGTGTAAACAACATAGATTCTGAGCAAAGGTCGTGTGCAACTTGAATGGGTTTGCACATACGCGAAACATTTCCAAAATCTTATTAAAAATTCTCTAAATATAAGTTGTCGGTATTTCATGATCATTTTCTAGTTCACGAACAATCAAGCGACTATCACCTTCAATCGCAAATCGCACACGCTCGATGTTTTTCGGTGTTGCTGTCAGCGAAGGTCGGCCAGAACGACAGATGTGCAGCCATTTTGAAACCGCCTGTACCGCTACTTCATCTGCATTATGCCTATACTTTCGTCCCCAAAGGCCTTCTGCATCATTTCAATCGTCTCCACACAACTCTTGCCGAGGTTGAAGAGAAACTCGATGCCAATTCGTGGATCTGTTCTTTCTATCATTTTCAACAGTAAACAAATGCGTCGAGCAGAAAAACCACGTTGAACATAATTACATGTAGCGTCCGAACTAAGGCATCTGGGCGGTAACTACAGCATTCAGGGAGTTCGTCAGGGACTACTGATAACGCTCATACCTTGCAGAACGCTCTGGTGCGTAGATTTTAACTCAAATGGGAAACTTCGTATATGTGTATTATTCATTTAAGTATAATGTATTTCATTCTATCAAGTAAAGGTCAATACAATTCGAAGTTAAGTTTAAATATTAATTTTCTTTAAGTGAAACATTGAATTTAATATAAATTTGATCAGAAGATATATCCTCATCTGGAACAATTGAGCAATATGATAATTTTCGTCTATAATCGTCAAAATTCTTACGAATAAGCATAAACCCAGAACAAAACCCCGTGACCAGCATTCCCCGATATCCTGGACGTAATTGAACCTTTCAATATCGCTCATCATAGATTAATAGAATAGAACTGAAAAATCGAGAAAAGGCAATAACTTATTGTTCTATTGTTTGGTTACTTGCTCCAGAGGATCGTCGATCGTCCGGTTTTTGTCGGCACTCATTTTCTGAATCACTCACCGAATAATCCGGGTCCATTCTATCTGAACTGGTTCTGTTTTCATCCATCTGAGTGTCCATCACGGTGAATCATTTCGCCACATCCTGAAAATTAAACAGGTTGAAATGCGGGCAGAATCTCCCATTATTTTAAACAAAACAGCGAGTTTTTCATTTTTATCGCATCATTTGGTTTATGGAACACTTGACGTTTCTTTTCACAAGCACATTTTCACATATGACACATATACTGAGCGTAAAGAGACTTTTAAAATAGGATTCAACTTGATGTAGATAGGAATAATATCGTAAGAATAACCTAATTGTGACCTTAAATAAGACTGTGTATTTGTACCAACTGAAAACGAAATAGAGAGATTTTTAGGATCTGCGACAACGTTTAGAAAAACGATTTATGATTGATGGAGGGTATTTTCATTCCGCCATTTTCACTCTCAAGCAAGGATAAGAATAACGTCAAAATATTCAAATGGCATTGGCGATCGAGAAAGATTTCTCTTAAAAGCTCTACGATAGTCTTATGTGAAATTTTTAGAATTACAATAATGTCTTATAAGCACAGCTTATATTTAATAGACGTATAAAATCAAAACTCAACATAAAATATCAAATGGAATAAATAAACCAACAAATATAAATTGCCAATTCAAATTAATTAAATAAATATTTGAATGCGACAAAATTTTGTTTCTGAAATTACAATTATGAAAACTAATTCCTTTTTTCAAAAATACAGAATATAATTTGAGCACTTCTCAGAAAATATAATTTATTTAAAATATTCAAATATTTACTTCAAAAATCTCTGAAAACATTAATTATATCTTCAAAAAACAATTAGAATTCCAGTAAGGTCTTTTTCAGTCAAACTTCACATTTAATGAAATTAAATCAAGCAACAACAAATACAACTTACCTACAGTATGTTATCCTCGTTTGAATAGCAACTTTAAAATCCAAGATATTCTATGTTAAAACAAATTGTAAAAATTGCTATGATTTACTACCAATTAAAATATATATTACACATTTTCTTGTGACTCTAGTTTCGGGAGTTCGTGAGTTTTATTCAAACCTAGTATAATTATAGTATATTATATATATAGTATATTATATATATATAGTATATTATATATGAAATAAAATGAGAACAGGGTTTTTACTTGATAGAAGGAATATTACAAAATTTGAATATCGAAACAAATTTAATCTGTAAGTCTCCTATAACTTTACCGGAATTCTAATTGTTTTTTGAAGATATAATACATGTTTTGAGAGATTTTTGAAGTAACTTATTCAAATATTTAAGTATATTAAATATTTTAAATAAATTATATTTTCTAAAAAGTCCTCAAATAATGTTTTGTATTTTGGAAACTGAATTAGTTTCCATAATTGTAAGATCAGAAACGAAATTTTGTCTCCTTCAAATATTTATTTATTATTATAATTTTAATTGACAATTTATATTTGTAGGTTTATTTATTCCATTTGATATTGTATATTGAGTTTTGATTTTATACAAAATTTGAATATCAAAACAAATTGAAATATGTTTATCTTCTACAATTTTAATTTCCAAAAGAATTTTTTATTCAAAAACTTTTAGAATTAAATTAATGTCTAAAACAAGCACCGCTTACATTTAATAGACGTATATAATCAAAACTCAATATACAATGTCAAATGAAATAAATAACCCAGCAGATATACGAAAGTAATTAAAATTAATAAATAAATATTCAAACGAAATATCTGCTGGGTTATTTATTTCATTTGACATTGTATATTGAGTTTTGATTATATACGTCTATTAAATGTAAGCGGTGCTTGTTTTAGACATTAATTTAATTCTAAAAGTTTTTGAATAAAAAATTCTTTTGGAAATTAAAATTGTAGAAGATAAACATATTTCAATTTGTTTTGATATTCAAATTTTGTTATATTTCTTCTATCAAGTAAAAAGCCTTTCTATTTTATTTGATTTTATACGTCTATTAAATATGAGCTGTGCTTATAAGACATTAATTTAATTCTAAAAATTTTTGAATAAAATTTCTTGAAAATAAAATTATGGGAGACTAATAGATTAAATCTGTTTTGATATTCAAATTTTGTAATATTCCTTTTATCAAGTAAAAATTATCTTCTTATTTTATTTCATATATAATATATAATTATACAAGGTTTGAATAAAACTCATTATGGATGTCAAGGGATTTGAAGAAAACAATATAATATCTTGAAGCTTTCTTTGATTTTTGTGGCAAACATAGAATATCTTGGGTTTTTAAGTTGGTGTTCAAACGAGGACAACAATACATCTGTAGGTAAGTTGTATTTGTTGCTGATTGATTTTTTTTTAATGTGAAGTTTGACTGAAGAAGTCCTTACTAGAATTCTAATTGTTCTTTGAAGATATAATACATGTTTTGAGAGATTTTTGAAGTAACTTATTTAAATATTTTAAATAAATTATATTTTCTGAGAAGTCCTTGAATCATGTTTTGTATTTTTGAAAAGGAATTAGTTTTCACAATTCTAAGATCAGAAACAAAATTTTGTCTCTTTCAAATATTTATTTAATTAATTTTAATTGATAATTTATATTTGTTGGTTTTTTTATTCCATTTAATATTGTATATTGAGTTTTGATTTTATACGTCTATTAAATATAATCTATACTTATAAGACATTAATTTAATTCTTAAATCATTTGAATGAAATTTTTTTTAAATTAAAATTTTAGGAGACTTACAGATTAAATCTGTTTAGATATTAAAAAAACTCCCTTTTTAATTCTGGATAAATTTCTCAAGACCTTGATCAAATAAAACACACATATATGTAGATTTCCATATAACATTGTGAGTTGATCACATGACTTGTTTCGTTTATAGAGTAACTTCTTCAAATTTATGATAGATTGGGCCGTTGCTTGGTAGAAATCAGTTGTAATTGTCATTATAAAATAAAACACTTGTTTACATTTTCTACTTTATTATATAGTAAAGTAGAAAATGTAAACAAGTGTTTTATTTTATAATGACAATAACTTCTTCAAATGCTTATAAACAATAGTTGTTTATAAGCATTTGAAGCAGTTACTATGCAACATAACATTCCAGAGTATCATGTATCTTGGAAAATTTCACAATTCGTGGAAAAATCATTTCGCCCTTCCGACAAACCTTTCAAGTTGTACGTTATGAAATATATAACTATCTAAATAAAATCGTTTATATCCAATAGAACACTACTATCCAAAAAGTTTGCATATCGAGAATAAACATGATTTTCAAGAATATTAAATAGGAGCAAACATCATTCAAAGGCTTCCAGGCCATATCTGAAATGTCTTTCCCGAGAACACGTCGATATTGGAATTTTATTTCTATATCTGGAAAGAATTTATATGTCTCCCTTTTTATGATCGGAAAATGGTAAAGCTCGTTACCGCCGTACATAAGCGACCTTCATAGCGCGGACTAAGAGAATTTTTAGAGCAAATTCTTCTCATGTCACCATTGAAGATGGAATGAAAATTTTTAATTCTCCATGAATAAGGAATCTGTACCTAAATTCGTGAAGATGCTTCTTGAAAATTCATATCCTATCCAAGATTTCCGTCAGATTTTGTGAAGTACACAGTCTAGCAGTAAAAAAATACTTATTGTCCAATTATTTCAAATATTTTAAGAAACATTGGCTAGATTAAGTTGTTAATTTGAATAAATCGCGGACCAAAAACACTCACATTCATTTGCACAATCCCCCTAATAGTGTGCGTAGAAAAAATATTGAAGAATAATAGAGACAAAACAAATAAATAATATAATAAAATAAATAGAGGTTCATACTCAATAGAAAGTATATTAAATTATATAAATATTTTACAATTAGCCTTCCACATATTTAATTTCAAAAAATTATATTTGATAATTATATAATAACTTCAGGAATTAAATTAAATTAATATCATATAAGTATCACTTATATCAAACCACATATAGATTAAACATTCATTATAGCACATCCAAATGATATGAAAAAATCCAATAAATAAAAATTGTTAACCAAAATCCTATAAATTAAATATTTTGAGTAGACAAAATTTTGTTTCTGCTCATCAATCTTATGAAAACAGATATCTCTCAAAAATGTTCAACATTATCTTAAGAATTTCTTCATAAAACTATCTTACTTAGAGTATTCAATATTATTGGATATCTAACTAAGTTAATAGATTACTAAAAAACAAGTTTTGAGAGAGACTTTGCTTCATTAGCAAAGTTTAATTTTTTGACGTATCAAAAACCTTTTCTATACAATTATCACTAATTATAATAATAATAATATTTATTGTTTGTATCACCCAAAAATACACAAGTACAAATATATTATATAAAATAATATTCAACTCTCTGAGTGTACAGCAAAGCACCTGCGGTTATCAGAATTCCATACTGGATTCCGCTCTGGCCTTAAATTCATTTTCCATTTCTTTGACATGAAAACGTAGAAACTTATGAATCATACAAAATATAAAAAATCAGTAATCATAAACAATCCTGAAATTAAAATGAATACCAAGCATACTAAGACCTAAGGACAGACAAGGAATGAAAGGCAGCAAACCCGGACCATACATACAAATTTTCAAAAAGAAAAAATAAAGCAAAAAAAATATCAATCAGACGGGTTGGCATTGGTTAAGAAGCATCGCATATCTTAATTCATTTTTGAAAGAAGAGAGAGAGCGATCCAACTCCAGTGAATCCAGAGCATTCATGCAATAAACAATATTATAGGAATATGATCTTTTAAATATTTCTCTTTGATATTTATGGATAGTCAATCGGGCCCTCCTCCTTAAATTCAGCGCTTAAACAGCCGTATGAAATCTTATTCTGTTGTATAAGTAGGGTAGTGTCTTAAATTTCAAGATTCTGAAATATCAGCAACACATGTATAAATTTATGAAGGGGTTATTTCCTTTATACGCCGTAAAGAAGTCGAATATAAGAATTTTGAACCTTCTTAATCCGATATAGGTAATTAAAACAAATTGTAGAAATTACTATGTTTTACTACCAATAAAAAGATATATTACACATCTTCTTGTGACTCGAGTTTCGGGAAATGAACTATCCCATAATCAGACAACTATGTGTAATATATCTTTTTATTGGTAGTAAAACATAGTAATTTCTACAATTTGATTTAATTTTGATCAACTACCAAATAGTAACGGATGAAACAATTCAGTACCGATATAGGTAGTTGGAATCCAAGCAAGGAATATAACCCGAGCAACAGAAATTAAAATGAGAAAGCACGACAGCCGCAAGGATAACCTTTTTAGTTTTCATCGGTAAATAATGCCTTTGAGCATAAACATTCAGTCCACCATATGCCAATCAGAGCTTTGATGTAACATGCTCCCTGAATCGCAACTTCGACTCCAATATAAGTCCCAAACTTTTACCGGTGTCAGAAAATGGGAGAGAAAATCCACTCAGCTTTACTGTACCCCTATTTTTAACTTTATCTATTCGTAAATAATTTCCAAAAATCAAAACGGTTGACTAGTCTGGGTTCAACATGAGCGAATGGTCATCCGCCCACCCACAAAATTACTTCAATTCGCCATTGAGAACCCCCACAGCAGACTCAATATCATCCTCAGGGAAAGAATAATAGATTTGAGTATCGTCAGTATAACAGTGGTATTGACATAGACTCAAAAAACAAGGAGATCTGGAAGTATATATTGTGTACATTATCGGTCCCAATATACTTCCCTGGACAACTCCGGCAAGCAAATTCATCCAATCAGAAAATTCTTCCCCATAAACTACCCGCTGCACACGATTGCCTAAAAAAAACTCCATCATTCCACATGCCTCAACACTGAATCCTTCTTCTTCTGTTGGTGCCTATCCATTCTGGATGTTGGCTAACATGATGGCGACACGGCCCTTATCAATTGCTGCCCGAAATAGACCTGTGGTTGTTGAGTTGAACCAAACTCTCAAATTCTTCAACCACGATATTCTTCGTCGTCCAATACTTCTCTTTCTCTGAATTTTTCCCTGTATTATCAGTTGTAGAAGTCGATACCTCTCCGGATTTCTCATAACGTGACCCAGGTATTCAAGTTTTCGTTTTTTCACTTGGTACAAGATCTCCTTCTCCTTGTTGAATCTGCGGAGAAGTTCTGCATTCGTGATGTGGTCAACCCATGAGATCTTCAGAATACGACGGTACAACCACATCTCAAACACCTCTAATTTCTTGCAGGACGCTTCTGTTAATGTCCATGCTTCGACACCATACAAAAGCACTGGAAAGATATAGCACCTCAGTAGTCTTATTTTGGTCCTCATAGCTAAGGTACTGTAAAAAGCTTTTTCATTTTGAGGAAGGCACTTCGAGCTTTCTCGATTCTACATTTCACCTCATTGGAGTGATCCCAATCTTCATTAACGTTCGTTCCTAAGTAAGTATAGCTGGTGACTTTTTGTACAAACATGTTGTTGATCTTCAATTGAGCGGTTAGTTCTTTATTCTTTGAAATGATCATGAATTTCGTTTTCTTCACGTTTAGATGTAGTCCATATCTTTCACTCACATTTACTATCCTATCCATTAACCTCTGCAACCCATGTATATCATTCGCCATAATAACGGTGTCGTCAGTATGTTGTTAATAACTTCTCCATTCACAACAATGCCATCCCCACTCTCCTCGAGGGCTTCCTCAAATATGTACTCTGAATAAATATTGAATAGCAGTAGGGCTAACACGCATCCCTGTCGAACTCCTCTCCTTATCGAAACCTCATCAGACTCCTCATTTTCCACTCTAACAGACGAAGTTTACCTCCAGTAGAGATTGGCAATGATTCTCAAATCCTGTCCTTCCAACCCGGCCGACTCCAGAACTTTAATCTTTTTAATATCTGCTGCACTTGATCGAACGCCTTCAGATAATCAACGAAGCAGGCATAGACATCGTGGTTAACGTCTCTAGCACGTTGAATTAAAACCTGTATACTGAACAGTGCTTCTCGAGTGCCCAAGGCATTTCGAAAGCCGAACTGAGTTTGCCCTATTTGATCTTCACCAGAAAGAGCTTGAGAGCATGACTAACAAGACTGATGGTGCGGAATTCTTCACAACTTTTGGCGTTTGACTTCTTTGGAATAGTCACGAAAGTGGCTTTCAGCCATGCATCTGGTATTACTCCAGAGGAATAAATCTCATTGAAAACATCGGTGAGCCATTTTACATCCTCTTCTTCCTCAATAAGTTTTAAGAAGTCCCCTCTGATGTTATCGGGACCTGGAGCTTTCCTATTTTTCAGGTTCTTTATGGTTCGTCTAACTTCATCCACTGTTATCGGAAGGAAATTCCCCATAGTGTAAGTGGGTAGGTTGATTGATCGACTTAGGTCATTGAAAAGTCCTGTTATGTATTCTTGCCAAACCTTTATTTTTCCTGAACGATCCAGTATGTTGTTACCATTTTTATCCTCTATTTTTCCGCTAGTATTCGCTGTCATCACTCCTGTCATATCTCTTATCCTTTTGTGCATATTGAAAGAGTCGTATTTTTTCTCTAGTTCTTCAATTTCTGTGCACTGGCCTGCTATCCAGTTTTCCTTGGCCACTCTTATTTTCTTTTTAATTATCTTTTGAATTTGTTGATAATCCCTCTTGCTATTCTGGACGGCCCAACACTGAATCCAATATAATGTAAAATATATAACATTATTTGGTGATTTATTAGGTCAAAAGCCTTGCTAAAATGAAGAAGTATCAGTATTGATATTTTATTGCGATCTCGAGCAGAAAGAATATCATCTACAACATCTGCTAGAGCAGTTTCACAACTATATCCTTTTCTAAACCCTGACTGATTATGCGGTAAAATATTATTCAATTTTAGATACTCTTTTATTTGTGTTGTCATTATTCGTTTTAAGACCTTTGAAAGAGTAGGAAGTAAATTAATTGATCGTAGCTGATTCATATCTGTTGGTTTGGCAACTTTAGGAAGAGGATTAACACGGGCTTGCTTCCAGAGATCTGGAAAGTAAGACGTGAGTAGGCGTTCATTTATTATATGCGTGATATAGGGAACGATATGAGGGCAACATAACTGAATTAAGGTCCACCTGTTTTCTTTTTTCTAGTTGCGAGATTATTTCATAAATTGTACACCTGTTCATAATTAACAATATTTGACAAATAGTGTTGCCATGCAACTTTGGCCATAGCCGAATGTCTGCACAACCTATTTTATACATTACTTTTGTCTTAGAATGTTACATAAAAGAAGTATATTAAAATTATGAAAAATAATAAACGCCGGATACTTTGTAGATGGACTATAGTTATCTTGATGATTAGGCTTATTTTTTCATCTAGGAATAAGATTTACTACGACGACTATAAGAAAGTTGAAAAAACTTCGAATATTTTTAATGAGAAACAAAATATACTCTTGAGTAACTGTTTATGATACCAAGCTATAAGTTCAACCATTATGATAATGAACTTGCTAACAAGACACTGTATTTCAAAAAGGCATGAGGTGAATTACGTAAGCAATGATGGCGATAAAACTTGAGTAAGAGCCACAAGCGACAAGATTGGTTATTACCCGAATAATAACAATATTTCAAATAGTATGGAATATTAAAAAAAACCTAGGAGTTGCTGGGACTGAATCAAAATCCTTTCTCTAAGTTATAGAAATTTATTGCAGAAAAGTTTGTGGATTGTTTAAATAAAAGAAATGAAGTGTTCATTGGTCATAGTTCCTTCATAGTGGTAATTTTGGATTAGAACTTTTTGAATATGTGTTATTTAATATTTCTGCAGATCTGCAGAAACACCAATTATTTTAAGCAAAAATGGTAATTTTTCTGGGTAACAGTGAAAAATTTAACTGCGTCAATATTATCAAAATATTTTTAAATTAACTTGAAACCGTTTGTGTAGGGATATCTTCACCTCCTGTAGCAGTCGCGAAAGACCAGTAAACAAATAAGTTTACTTATAGTCAACCTATTTCAATAATATAGGTGCACAGCCTACGCCATTCTTTTTTACCCCTAATCACCTAAAAGCCGAGAAGACGTTCACTTTTAGAAGATTTGACCTGTAATATATGCAATGTTTAAGCATTTCAACCTCAGATGAGTTCTGTTTTTTCGGCGTGTCGCGTGTGCTGATGTGACTTTCGTTTATTGTCGATTTGACCGGGATATGTTGAACTTTTCAAACATGAATGTTGATGGAAATATAATTCATAATAGAAAACAAAAAGTTTTAGGAGCATAAATAAGTGTGTTTTTGTCCGAAATTTAAGCTTTATTGTGGAAAATTGGTTATACATTCGAAGCTTAAAGTATTGTCAGTCACTAGACATTGCTTTCACTATTTTTCTGGCACCTGATAGATCCTATCGCGGGGTGTACGGCGGGAAGGATACGACTTTCCCTTTGGGCGTTTCTGAGTCGGCGTTCATTGTCAATAATGTTGTCGTGTCTGTTAGCGTACTGCAGCCGTTTTTCTCACAATGTTACGCTCAAAAAAGATGTAGCGTTTCTGTTTTGGTGTAAATGTAAATCTGCAGAAGCCAGAGTCCTGACGAAACATTTGTTGTTACTTGCTTATAAATTTCTGCGAGCAGCTCTTCATTGTATTTTATTTTTATGAATCTTCATCAAGTGAGGATCGAGCCCAACAAATATTCTATATTTGATTTTGCTGATTTAAGAAATAATAAATGATTGAACCCCGAGAGAAGTCATATTGAAATTCTTCTGAGCATTCGCTGTAATCCGGAGGATTTTAAAATGAATAAAATATGAGCGAAAGACGTCCGATATAGAAATAAGAACATCAGGGAATATACCTCATGGAAATGCGGTAATACCCAAAGTCACAGCGAACGCGCGCTCCATCAGAGTTATTCAATAAAACAAATGAAAATTCTTGGCTGGAAAAACGAATTTAAAGAACGAAACTTATTTATCTGAGAATTATCCCTGCGGAAATGACCTCGTAAATTCATTCGGTATATGCGAAAAAATTCTGCCTATTTACCAACTTGAGACTGGTGTGATAATTGGATAAAGGAATAGGCAAATATTTGAAGGACACTATTTGCTTTCTTGAAGTGATTTTGTTACGACCAATTCTTGATTTTGCTACTTTTCAACAGGATCCCTTTGAATTTTCTGTCTCAGCACAATTTAAATATTATTTTCGAAGTAATAAAAACACAATTTTCTCCTTCTTAAAGGAATGAAGAAAGATTTTGGAACGTTGTTGCAATATTTAGAATTATTGTTATGCATTTTATATGATAAAACTTTAACAACACTTCAAATATAATGAGTGATCGGTTAGAATATTGCTAATGAAAAATAATCATCAGTTGAAAACAATATACCGTCCAATATTTTAAGATTCGTTGAAAAAATAATTCTACTTATTGAGAGTATGAATTAATTTGGTTTGTTGTGAAAAGAAGGCACTAAAAACATTGAATTTTTTTATTGATAACAGCTGATTGGAACGGTTCTAGACGAATTGGACATCTGTCTATAACATCTAGTTTGAATTGATCGAGTTTCATACAACATCTTTTTTTGTTACGCAGTTAAAAATGTCAGATATTTTGATACCCAAACAGTTTTTGCGGGATGGTTCAATTTTTGGTTTTAATTGGAAAAAAGTGCAGCTGAAGGTCACTTTGTGCTTGTGAAAGTTCACGTTGACAATGTTTCAAGTGACAAGTCATGAAGATAATGGTTTCGGAGCTTCAAATTTGGTGATTTCAGTGGTGAAAATAGGACCAGACTTGGGACTGCCAAAACAAATCGAAGAATGAATTACTAATATTGTTTGATGAAGGTCCAACTCAAACGCAATACGACTTTGCAGTTACATTAGGGGTACATTAGCATTGTTCGTTTACATCTTGGAAATATACACAATCCAACAACGTTTACAAATAATTCAAATTTATTATGAAAAATCGCGATCTGTTACTTAAAATAATCATTATTTGAAAACAATATACCGTCCAATATTTTAAGACTCGTTGAAAAAATAATTCTACATATTGAGAGTATGAATTAATTTGGTTTGTTGTGAAAAGAAGGCACTAAAAACATTGAATTTTTTTATTGATAACAGCTGATTGGAACGGTTCTAGACGAATTGGACATCTGTCTATAACATCTAGTTTGAATTGATCGAGTTTCATACAACATCTTTTTTTGTTACGCAGTTAAAAATGTCAGATATTTTGATACCTAAACAGTTTTTGCGGGATGGTTCAATTTTTGGTTTTAATTGGAAAAAAGTGCAGCTGAAGGTCACTTTGTGCTTGTGAAAGTTCACGTTGACAATGTTTCAAGTGACAAGTCATGAAGATAATGGTTTCGGAGCTTCAAATTTGGTGATTTCAGTGTTGAAAATAGGACCAGACTTGGGACTGCCAAAACAAATCGAAGAATGAATTACAAATATTGTTTGATGAAGGTCCAACTCAAACGCAATACGACTTTGCAGTTACATTAGGGGTACATTAGCATTGTTCGTTTACATCTTGGAAATATACACAATCCAACAACGTTTACAAATAATTCAAATTTATTATGAAAAATCGCGATCTGTTACTTAAAATAATCATTATTTGAAAACAATATACCGTCCAATATTTTAAGACTCGTTGAAAAAATAATTCTACATATTGAGAGTATGAATTAATTTGGTTTGTTGTGAAAAGAAGGCACTAAAAACATTGAATTTTTTATTGATAACAGCTGATTGGCGCGGTTCTAGACGAATTGGACATCTGTCTATAACATCTAGTTTGAATTGTTCGAGTTTCATACAACATCTTTTTTTGTTACGCAGTTAAAAATGTCAGATATTTTGATACCTAAACAGTTTTTGCGGGATGGTTCAATTTTTGGTTTTAATTGGAAAAAAGTGCAGCTGAAGGTCATTATGTGCTTGTGAAAGTTCACGTTGACAATGTTTCAAGTGGCAAGTCATGAAGAGAATGGTTTCGGAGCTTCAAATTTGGTGATTTCAGTGTTGAAAATAGGACCAGACTTGGGACTGCCAAAACAAATCGAAGAATGAATTACTAATATTGTTTGATGAAGGTCCAACTCAAACGCAATACGACTTTGCAGTTACATTAGGGGTACATTAGCATTGTTCGTTTACATCTTGGAAATATACACAATCCAACAACGTTTACAAATAATTCAAATTTATTATGAAAAATCGCGATCTGTTACTTAAAATAATCATTATTTGAAAACAATATACCGTCCAATATTTTAAGACTCGTTGAAAAAATAATTCTACATATTGAAAGTATGAATTAATTTGGTTTGTTGTGAAAAGAAGGCACTAAAAACATTCAATTTTTTATTGATAACAGCTGATTGGAACGGTTCTAGACGAATTGGACATCTGTCTATAACATCTAGTTTGAATTGATCGAGTTTCATACAACATCTTTTTTTGTTACGCAGTTAAAAATGTCAGATATTTTGATACCTAAACAGTTTTTGCGGGATGGTTCAATTTTTGGTTTTAATTGGAAAAAAGTGCAGCTGAAGGTCATTATATGCTTGTGAAAATTCACGTTGACAATGTTTCAAGTGACAAGTCATGTAAAGAATGGTTTCGGAGCTTCAAATTTGGTGATTTCAGTGTTGAAAATAGGACCAGACTTGGGACTGCCAAAACAAATCGAAGAATGAATTACAAATATTGTTTGATGAAGGTCCAACTCAAACTCAATACGACTTTGCAGTTACATTAGGGGTACATTAGCATTGTTCGTTTACATCTTGGAAATATACACAATCCAACAACGTTTACAAATAATTCAAATTTATTATGAAAAATCGCGATCTGTTACTTAAAATAATCATTATTTGAAAACAATATACCGTCCAATATTTTAAGACTCGTTGAAAAAATAATTCTACATATTGAGAGTATGAATTAATTTGGTTTGTTGTGAAAAGAAGGCACTAAAAACATTGAATTTTTTATTGATAACAGCTGATTGGCACGGTTCTAGACGAATTGGACATCTGTCTATAACATCTAGTTTGAATTGTTCGAGTTTCATACAACATCTTTTTTTGTTACGCAGTTAAAAATGTCAGATATTTTGATACCTAAACAGTTTTTGCGGGATGGTTCAATTTTTGGTTTTAATTGGAAAAAAGTGCAGCTGAAGGTCACTTTGTGCTTGTGAAAGTTCACGTTGACAATGTTTCAAGTGACAAGTCATGAAGATAATGGTTTCGAAGCTTCAAATTTGGTGATTTCAGTGTTGAAAATAGGACAAGATTTGGGACTGCCAAAACAAATCGAAGAATGAATTACTAATATTGTTTGATGAAGTTCCAACTCAAACGCAATACGACTTTGCAGTTACTTTAGGGGTACATTAGCATTGTTCGTTTACATCTTGGAAAGATACACAATCCAACAACGTTCACAAATAATTCAAATTTATTATGAAAAATCGCGATCTGTTACTTAAAATAATCATTATTTGAAAACAATATACCGTCCAATATTTTAAGACTCTTTGAAAATATAATTCTACATATTGAGAATATGAATTAATTTGGTTTGTTTTGAAAAGAAGGCACTAAAAACATTCAATTTTTTATTGATAACAGCTGATTGGCGCGGTTCTAGACGAATTGGACATCTGTCTATAACATCTAGTTTGAATTGTTCGAGTTTCATACAACATCTTTTTTTGTTACGCAGTTAAAAATGTCAGATATTTTGATACCTAAACAGTTTTTGCGGGATGGTTCAATTTTTGGTTTTAATTGGAAAAAAGTGCAGCTGAAGGTCATTATATGCTTGTGAAAATTCACGTTGACAATGTTTCAAGTGACAAGTCATGTAAAGAATGGTTTCGGAGCTTCAAATTTGGTGATTTCAGTGTTGAAAATAGGACCAGACTTGGGACTGCCAAAACAAATCGAAGAATGAATTACAAATATTGTTTGATGAAGATCCAAGTCAAACGCAATACGAGTTTGCAGTTACATTAGGGTTACATTAGCATTATTCGTTTACATATTAGAAAGATACACCATCCAACAACGTTCACAAATAATTCAAATTTATTATGAAAAATCGCGATCTGTTACTTAAAATAATCATTATTTGAAAACAATATACCGTCCAATATTTTAAGACTCGTTGAAAAAATAATTCTACATATTGAGAGTATGAATTAATTTGGTTTGTTGTGAAAAGAAGGCACTAAAAACATTGAATTTTTTATTGATAACAGCTGATTGGCACGGTTCTAGACGAATTGGACATCTGTCTATAACATCTAGTTTGAATTGTTCGAGTTTCATACAACATCTTTTTTTGTTACGCAGTTAAAAATGTCAGATATTTTGATACCTTAACAGTTTTTGCGGGATGGTTCAATTTTTGGTTTTAATTGGAAAAAAGTGCAGCTGAAGGTCATTATGTGCTTGTGAAAGTTCACGTTGACAATGTTTCAAGTGACAAGTCATGTAAAGAATGGTTTCGGAGCTTCAAATTTGGTGATTTCAGTGTTGAAAATAGGACCAGACTTGGGACTGCCAAAACAAATCGAAGAATGAATTACTAATATTGTTTGATGAAGGTCCAACTCAAACGCAATACGACTTTGCAGTTACATTAGGGGTACATTAGCATTGTTCGTTTACATCTTGGAAAGATACACAATCCAACAACGTTCACAAATAATTCAAATTTATTATGAAAAATCGCGATCTGTTACTTAAAATAATCATTATTTGAAAACAATATACCGTCCAATATTTTAAGACTCGTTGAAAAAAATAATCCTACATATTGAGAGTATTAATTAATTTGGTTTGTTTCCACTCTTTCTTGCCAATTTGTTAGGATGCACATCGAAGTGCTAAAAAAGATGGAGCCTTTTGACCATGTATTTTTCATTTTCACTGTTTTGAAGTTGCGCGAAGTTACATTTATTTGACTTTTACATGGCAGAACACAACATTCTGTATGTTCATTCATCTAGCTTCTCTAAGAAGTAATACACTGACTTAAAGGTTTCGCGGGAAATAGACTGTTGAACAAGCACGTAAAAGCTTCAGGCTTCACGTCAGGGCTTTTTACCACTTTTTTTATTTTCATTCAAAACAAATCATTTTATTATCACAAGACAGATTTCCAAATATTCTATTTTTAAAATTCGTATAGGAGTTACAGCAAGACCTTTGACTGTTTCTGGAAAAAGATCTTTATTACAGTCGACATTGGCGAATCGTGTTCCGTCTCATTACAGACGGCCCTGTCTACATTCGACATATTTCATTCTTTCTTATTGATACTCAGGTCTTTCCATGTTGACAATTTCGATCTAGCCGTTTTTCAGCTATGCCAGACGAACTGTTTAGTTTTATGCGACACTTCAGCTTATTTGCTTTTAAAAAATCATATATGGCCTTAAAAACCTGGAAAGGCTTTTATAGCATTTCGATATATTTATGCCCATTAATTTCAACATCGGAGCATTAAGAATTGTAAACTTACTCTATCCTTATTCCACTAACATTGATCTCATTACTTCTTTTAACCAATAAGAAGGTTTATTTCATTCATTCAGCCCACCTACGAATGGACCTTCCAATCAATTTCGTTAATTCAACTCTTTTTGTTAGAAGGGATGCATCGAGCACCTCTAACATTCAGTCTTCGAACAGATTGTGAAACTATTATCATTCGGGTAGTCAAACTATTCGCATGTAGCCTTTGCTACATTAAGCACTGTCTCCGGATAATCAAACTAGTCGCTTGTGATATTTCGGTCCAAACTATCGCGGTTATTATTGTTAATATAGTAATTAAGTCGATTTCAAAGTACTATTACATTCGTTTTTAGTGTAATAATGATACCTTTTGACTTGGTCTATATACAGTAAACCAAGAATTATAGTTCGTTCTTATTATAGTGTATTATAAGTCTTCAACTTGAATTCCTTGTCAGTTTCATTGGTTTATCTTATTAGATAAACAAAGCTAGTTCCTCATCGAGATAACTACATACCAATGCCCTTGAAGTAAAACTCTTGCCTAAAATAAGTCAAAATGTGGTCCCCTAAACCCACCTAAATTAATCATCGAGATTAATTAATTTGCAATTGCCTCTTATTTCAAAATACTGAAATAATAGGCAAAATACGGCGGTGAATCGTGGTATGAAACGTTTCTTTCGCTTCTCATTACCCACAAAATTATTTTCATAATCCTAACCTTCAGGCTATCGGAGTTCATCTACTCCAAAACATAAACCCAGGAATATAAGGAGCAGGATACAATTTTTTTATTCAAGCAAAGCTTTATCATTTGAGAAAATAATAAACCAAGAACCTGCTCTATATGAGGTATGATGATCCATTTGTATTCTTCAACTAATAAAAATAAACCTATATTGACACATGCTGATTGCTTGGTATTATTATAAATCGAAGAAAAACAAATCTCCCTCTTATTCCCCAGTATTCAATGGATCTTTAGGGGAACTACATATATTATACGTTATATACCCAATTTAGAATGTCCCAATAACAATGCCAATGTTAGGATAATCGAAGCTGAAATTGAAAAAACCACTTCTCCGAGTTCTCATATATTTGAGAGAAATTTAGAGGACCCTTCAGTATCGACGTTCTGATCTCTGCCTGTATCCAACCATATCAGTTGAAAAAAGCGATTATCATACATGGAAGATTTAAGTTGAGTTATCCAATCAATCATTCCACTCCCTCAAGTTCCTACCTCCATGAATCCGTCAGTTCATCCATCACTCCGTTAATCAACTTATGTTGAAAAATTCCAGATTTTTTCGGCCCCCGATTTTCGTCCTCAAAGACATCCATCGGTTTCAGGGATTAAGTCTCCTAGCTTAGGTAACCCAGGGGAGATATAATATATTCTGTCACTTTTTTCCACCACGTTGGACCATTTTCACTAAAAGCAAGGTTGATAGATGTATTACTCGATTTTCTCAGCAGATAGAGGCTAAAAGCCATCTGTGTTTTCTGTTCATCAATTTGGAGTATTCTTGAACAGATCACATTATTTCTGTAAAATTCCTTGATATGTTGATATCTCTTTTTGAATTATTCCTCAGTAATTGAAAGTTGGTATTCAATATCCAGGATAAGCATACGTTGAAGAGAATAGGCCATTTATTCACAGTCTATACAGGATGTCTACTTTTAAAAGGACCAAACTTCAAGACGAGATCATACAAGTTATTTACAGCAGAAAATGTCACAAAACGCATGATCGAAATGTTGATGGTTATTCTTCAATTTAACATTTCATGATTTCACGAAATATTTTAAGTTTTTCCATAAAATCAATTATATTTCAGTTACCTTGTAGCCTCATCAAATTTGACTACATATCTGGAAACGGCATTAAATTTGCTGCAAGATAAGAATTTCTGTGTGCCAAATAATTCTTATTGCGGGCGTGGTAAGGAGATGAATATCACGATTCTGGAATGAACAAAATCAGTCATATTTATATTATATTATTTAGTGTTTTATCGATAGAAGATTATTGATTATGGACATGTTTTCTTTTCAGCAAAAATATCTCATTTAGTATGCTTTCGAATGGCATATCAACTTTTGTGCTAGCTGCTTCACCTCTACTATAATATCATGGCTAAGAAGATAATAATGAAAAGTTGAAATATTTCAAACCTAAATTTGCTTTATCTGGAAGTTCCTTGTGATTAAATATAAAATTAAACATTGAATTTAAAATCTGACAGTTTCTGTCGCTGCATAATTTTGGGTATTAGTGCGTTTTATTGAATCTAACGAATCAACTCAATTTATAATAAGTACTTTAGAAATAATCGAGAAAATTATGGCCGTTTTTCAAACATCGAATATCGCGATATGTTGTCCATTTATCGATTTGCGAATGGAAATGCTCTCGCAGCGGTTCTAGAGTACTATTTGCGTTTTCCCAACAGACGAAAACCAAATAGAAAGACATTTGTACAAGTGTTCAGGCGATTAGGTGAAACAGGCTCATTTGGTGGTTTCTGAATCAGACAAGTTGGTCGAAATAGTCAGCAAGGCCAGCATGTACCTAATATACTTCAAGCTGTCCGGGAGGACCTCAAGAGTACTCGTCGAATTGGCTGTATATTGAGTATTCATCATTCTACAGTACACCGAGAACTCATTAATCCAAATCAGCTTAACAGACATATTGGATGAAATTCCCCTGGCTAACAAAATGTCTGGTTTCAAATGCATGGCTGCCCAGCTCATAATAGGCGGAATGTATGGGACTTAATGAATGAATATTTTGGGTGCAAAGTTAGCCACCAAGAAGCCCTGACCTTACGCCTTTGGATTTTTATGTCTGAAACACCTTGAAAGAAAAAGTATGTCAAATTCCGTTCAGGCTCGAGAGGATCTGTTCGAAAGAATAAAATTGTGTTGTGCAGAAATGTCACAGAAACGTTGTGAACTTCACAGTGTTTTAGATTCAGTGCGAAAACGATGTGTGAAATGTATTGAATAAGGCGGTGGACATTTCGAACAATTATTTTAAGTAGAAGTAGTCTGTTTTCTTTACATTTCTTCCTAAAATCTGTATTATTAAAATTTAGTTTATTCGTTTGAATTATTTTGATTCGACAGATAAATTCATTATTTGCATGAGAATTACTTTGATATTCAATAATAAAGAGCTTCAAGATAGAGCAGATTTAGGTTTGGATTATTTCAAATTTTCGTTGTCATCTTCTCCTTACCATGCCCGCAATAAGAATTTTTTGGCACACAGAGCTTCTTATCTTGTAGCAAATTTAATGCCGTTTCCAGACATGTGATCAGATTTGATGAGACTACAAGTATATATAACTGAAGTATAATTGATTTCATGGAAAAACTTAAAATATTTCGTGAAATCAAGAAATGTTAACTTGAAGAATAACCATCACCATTTCAACCATGACAGTTTCTGTTGCAAATAACTGGTAAAAGCTAACCTTGAGGTTAGGCCCTTTCAAAAGTAGACACCCTGTATTATACACAGTACGGTAAACAATACATAATTATATATTCTATTGAGTTTATCGATAGTTGTGGTGAGAACACTATATCTTTCGTAGAAGATTAGCTCGATAGGCTTTTTCACATGTTGTTCGCTTGCGTTTACTAAGTTCACTTCACAAATTCACTGACCTGAATTGCAAGTGTGAGTATCATAGATAATACATTTACTTGCAGACCTTTTAGTTATTATATTTGTATTATCACGAGAGAGGGTGAAATTGAGTTCGGAACTGACCAAAAAAATTTAAAACTTCAAACATAGACCTTAAATAAGACGCACAATATAAGCAGTAAAAACATAAAAACGTAAAACCGAGCTTCAAGACTTCACGTGTAAAAAACAGCTTATCGGAATTAAGTCCGAAAAAACGAAAAAACACTTGTAATAATATACGTTTTTGACATATGTACAATAATTCAATAGACCCATGGTGAGTTCACGTGGGGAACAAAACGTGTGGTCATAGTGAAATTATTTTTATCTGTCATTTTGCTGAAGTTTAAAAACATAGAACATAAAATTTGAATATCAAAACAGATTTAATCTGTTAGTCTTCTACAATTTTAATTTCAAAAAATTTATTTAAGAAACTTTAAGAATTGAATTAATGTCTTTATAAGCATTGACATATTTAATAGACGTATAAAATCCAAATTCATTATACAATATCAAATGGAATTGAGAAAAACCAAGGAATATGAATTGTCAATTAAAATTAATAAATGAATAAACATTTTTTGTTTCGTTTCATTTGATATTGTACAATGAATTTCGATTTTATACGTCTATTAAATATGAGCAATGCTTATATAGACATTAATTTAATTCTCAAAGTTTCTTAAATAAATTTTTTGAAATGAAAATTGTAGAAGACTAACAGATTAAATCCGTTATGATATTCAAATTTTGTAATAATCCCTTTATCCAGTAAAGAACCGTTTCTTATTATTTTACATAGAACATGGATAAATAAATCTGAAGAAAATATAGAATATTGACCAGAACTACCTAACAAACTTCAGCCGATACAGCTGTTTCATTCTGACATTATAAATAACAAGATCTATTCCAAAAATGTCGAACAAAAACTCAAAAAAAAAAACTCGAAGAAACCTTTCTTTTAAAAGCGCTTTCCAAACACTATTCAAAAATATGCAATACATCTTCGAACAGCGTTTTAGACTCTGTCTGGAAAAATTAATTATAATTATTATATACAAATAAAATTATTAAAAGGGGTATATTACTCATTAGTAGTTTGTTTCAATATTTTAAATATCAAGCAGTATAATTCTGTCATGCCTCCCTACAAATTTTAATGTCAGAAAATTTCTTAAAAATTGAAAAAAAAATTATTTAAATAAAATTTCTAAGAAATACTGTGCACTTTTTATGGAAAAAACTATTGATATAGCTATATTATGGGGATTTCTACTTGTTCCGTTATCCATATAAAACAACATAAAATTCAGCATTTTGAATGAATCAGTACACAGTTATTTCGAAATTCATTGTTGCAGAAATGGATAAAATATTTAATTTTGGAATAGTAAAAATTGCCTCACTATAATATCCCTTTCCACAAAATGGAAACATGATTGTAAAAATTTCTATTTTTACCAACTAAATTATTTTCCAGAATGTGCGCAATGGAATCTGAAGTCCTATTTTCATTTCTCTGTCACGTCAATTTTATCTGAAATATGGATCTTGCTTCAACGCATGAATTCTGAATTTCTATACATTGTGAGGTTATTCAACTTGCAGAAAGGAAATTATTAACTTCTCCATTTCAGTTCACTTAAATATCCGTCAAATTTCCTGTTATTGCAAAAATAAATGAACTTTTCCATAGAGTGGAGAGTGAAGTATTGAACGTTGATGATTTTCAGACAATAGAATTCACAATATATTATCCGGAGGCTCAGTTTTTCATTTTCATTCATCAATTCCCTTTGTTTTGGATTTTTCAATTTCGTTTCCATTTTTGTTTTTACTGCCTGTATCTTTAGGCATAGCAATTTCTAAAAAGTAATAGTGTACCAGGTTTTTCACTATAATTTGACCCCTCCTTTAACTTTGTTACAAATGGAGATAAAAATAAAAGGTATTCACAGGAGTTGTACGACATCAACTGAATTTTTTCAAGGTAATTTCACAAAATAGATTATTTTCAGGGTGGTCAAGATATTGAGTGCAACTTCTTTTTTTCAAATGGATCACCCTGATTACGAATATATGCATGTGTCAGTCTATCTCTCTTATTTTGAGAACTACAGAGCCTCAAATTCGAAGAATCACCTGGCTGGCTCAGAAATCGGTTGTCAAGTTATAGGCCGTAATAAATCAACAAACTACATTGGTAACAATATGACACATGTTGACATTCAATAAAATCATTTCTGAAATATGCATTACACAGAAGTGGAACATTTGGCATATTTTCACTTTAAGTGTTAATGAAAGCAAGAAAGCTGCAAGGAGAGCTTATATGGCATTATGTCTAGGTGATCCAATTTCGAGTGGAAATGCATTCTTTAATACTTACAACCGTGTGGAAGACCCTAAAAGTTTTAAGAAAAAGAGGCGTAGTGTCTTACAGATTGAGAATCAAGAACTCGACATATTGCTTAATTTTGAAGGTAATGTTACTTATGGAAAATTTTGCTTAAAGATCTTGGTCTACACCCATACAAGATCCAACTGGTTCAATAACTAAAGCCACTTGACCATAAAAAGCGACTTTTTTTGCTCACTTCTGGTTGAACGGCTATGTAAACAAGCAAAATTGTGAAAACAATCCTCAAGAAGTTCTGCAGGTTCCATTGCATCTTGAAAAATGCACTGTAGGGTGTGCTTTACACGCTGGAGGCATCATCGGTTCATATTTCTTTACAAACCATGCTGAACCTAATGTTACATTGAATGGTGATCGTTACTGATCGATGATCAATGATTATTTGTTTCAAAATTTGAATGGTATCGACCCAGAAGTGTTTTGGTTCCAACAAGATAGTGCTACACCTCATGCTGCTACCCTAACAATTGATTTATTGAAAGAAAAATTTGGCGTTAACATTATTTCGAGAAATGGTCCAATTACTTGGCCTCCAAGATCATGCGACATAACTACACTGGATTATTTTCTTTGGGGTTATGCCAAGTCATCAGTTAATGCTGATAAACCAGAAACAATAGACGCTTCGGAAACCAACATAACTCGTCTTATTGAATAAATAGGACCTAAATGACTCGAAATATTGGTCCAAAATTAGTCTGGTCGAATGCAGTTCCTGAGAGCTAGTCGAGGTGGACATATGCCGGAAATTATTTTTAAAACATAAATGTCATAAAATTATCTTTCAAATAAGAAAAAATTTGGCTTCAATCTTAATTTAAATGTGTTTTATTTGAACTTAAAGTTCTATCACTCTAAAAAAAACATCCGATACTTGACAAACGATTACTGCCAGATAACTCTACGAATTTGAGACTATGTAGTTCTCAAAATAAGAGAGATAGACCAACACATGCATATGTATTCGTTTATGATAGATTGGGCCGTTGCTTGGTAGAAATCAGTTGTAATTGTCATTATAAAATAAAACTCTTGTTTACATTTTCTACTTTATTTTTGGTATTGACGTACGTTTCGTCTTTCAGGAGAAAGCAAAAAATAAGAAAATATACAGTGTTATCCATTTGAAAAAATGAAGTTGCACTAAATATCTTGTCCATCCTCTATAATATCCATTTTGAGAAATCACTATGAAAAAATTCAGTACAACTTTTGAATCTCCATTTGTGACAAAGTTAAAGAGGGGGTCAAATTATAGTGAAGAACCCGGCACCTGTATTAGCTCTAAACAGGAACCAACAAATTCGAAACGTTCCCATATTTGTACTCAAGCTTGTTTGAGTTTAGAATTAATATACAGATGTATGTTACACTGTCTCGATTTATAGAACTTCCTCACACTCCTTACAAATGATATGGTATAGATCAGCCGACCTAATTTATTTAAATTATATGACATCAAATATGGATCTGATTCCGAAACGAATTGCTTAACTCCTCAATAATTCCCTGAAGATGCACATAACATAAAAATACCAGAACCTGCTGCAACTGAATCAATTCATTCAATTCAAAACGATGGCGCGAAAAAACATTCATCACAATTACATGAACTAATGGAGGATTTTGCACTGTGTACATTGACGGTACTCTCAGGGATTGGAAATACCTGACACAAATTACAGGAGGATATTTAGAGATCCATCAATTATTCGTAGAACGATTTTGTCGAACGTGATAACTCAATTTGTAGCCATTCGTTTCAATTATTTTACAGGGCATTTCGTGATACCCGAAGTTGATAGATAGATGGATCAGGCTCGTATTTATTATTGGATATTTTTACAATTGTTTGAACAGCTGTCCAATTAAACATGTATTGGACGAGTCAGTTTCGTGCAGATGGTTCAGTAGTAGAAATTCATTTAAAATGGGAATCCAAAAGTAAATATTAGATGTGAATTCATAAAACAGTTTATGAAGAATGCCGGAATGAATAATGTCGATGCAAAATGGCGAATGCGCTATTGAAGACTCATTATTTATTCTTCAACCAATTCATTAACACACAAATACAAGACTTTCACGAAAATCCCACATGAATGTTGGTTTTGTTCAAAAGTCCAAACCTAAGGAAGAAATAGAATAACCATCTCACATACCAGGTGTCTAAGTTATCACTAGTCAAATTTCAGAAGGTGATTATACAGGCCATTTGCAATAAAAAAGTATCTATAGGGTATAATCCAACTATCTTTCGTTGTAAAGTTATTAAAGATTCTACTATTTTGTAACGTTTTATAATTTTTTCACTAAAAACCAGGGCTTAACATGAAAACTATAATTTTAACCAAAATTCAATGTATACATTAAAAGGAGAGGAAAATTAGACCTAGACTAGGTCTGTTTTATGGAGATTTTTATAGAATACTCGCTTATTAAGTTAGTTAAGGAAGAAATTATTATAAAATTTTCTACTGTCTTTGATGAAAGTTCACTCTGAGTTCTGCCACGTAAACTCTCATGGAAATTATGTGCAAAACTGCCTTATTTATGAAGATTCTCAACGACGTGTAATACATTCTATTATATGTATCTGCATTTTCATTAGAGAGTTTTCTGCTCTTTCTGATGAAGTACTGTTAAGATTTTATTAAATGAAATTTGTATTTATGATTCATTATTAGTAAGTATTATTAGAAATAATAGAATTTCACTTGTTAATAATTTTTTACGATTGAATAATTTTTAGATCGCCCTTGTATCTGTTTGCTCGTATTCGGTGTTGTTTCGCCAGCTAACTCTCAATATTATCATTTTGTAATTGAAAATTGAAATTTAAATATTATTAATTTTGATTAGTTTCAATAGGGAGGGTTCAATTTGAATTTTAACAATTTTTTTGAAATAAATATATTGAATCAGAGTAATTTGAAATATAAACCTGACTACTTAATTAATCTAATATCTATGTTCCTATGCTTCTATGTTATCCTGACCTTATCTCTAAATATCGTAATTGTAATGTATACAAAAATATATTTTCCGAAATTTGACTTGAAATATTACAAGTTTCAAGTAGTTCTACCTTTAGTGAGTTTTTATTCAGTTTCAATGTTACTTTTTAATTATCCTTGATCTCTTTCAGGATGCTTTGGATCAATGACGAATGATACTTCTGGAAAGTTTCAAGCTCACAGCCAACTTATTTGATTTCTTCTTAATATCCAATTTGTTTCATACTTGATTTCTATTATGAAGATTTTCATTTAAAAACACTTAGGTAACGTATTTCTTGATTCACAATAACAATGTTAATTTCTTTTAAGGTTTTGGAACTAGATTTTTGAAGGGTAAGTGTATGAGCTCTGGGGAATTTTCATACTGAATTGAAATCTTCATAACATTGACACCTACTCCGAGAATATTGATGAATAACATCCCACATGAGATGCAAGTTTTTTTTTCTGATGGAATCCTCAACGGATGTTTCATGTTTTCATGTTTTAGCATGAAATCTTTCCCTAAATCAACAACAATATTTTTCCATTAACAGAACCCTCAACGTGCATTAACCACCAAAATTCCAAGCTCCAAACTTTCAATGCATGAAATTGGCTTCCTTAATGAGAATTGCACTAGTTTTCAATTTAAATGCGAATTCAAAGATGATGGAATTTTACTTTATTTCAATGAAATCTCTTCTAATCTTGAATTGAAGAGGATCTAATATTTTTATATTTAAATAAATCCACTGAAGAAATTTTCCGAACAAACTACATTAGTCTATTAAGGGTTACAGTAAAAAAGCTTTGGAATTTAATATTTACATTGGAAATTCAGAAAATATTTTCATTAGTCGTTTTGTTACTCACTACAGAATAAAAGACAAATATAATTTCGATTTTTGTTTGTATTTACTTCGACAAAACTGCCATTTGTAATGTGAAAACTCATGAACGTGAAAAACTACAAACGTTTCCATTTGAGGTTTCCATTGCATGAAATTAAAACTGAATTGAGTGCTATCATTTCGTTGCAGTTCTTTGTCTTCAATGAAGAATAGAAAAATCATAAATAAAAAGCTTCCTGGCATGGATTATCAGAACACTTCACAACATATAATTGGTCTTTAATATACAGAGCTTTGAATCTTTATTTTTCCAGAAAAATTTATTCATTTAATTACCAATGGAATATCTGCTGAAGTGAGCTGAGAAAAGATGTGCTCATAATACGTTCACGTGCCTAAAAAAATTGCACTTTGTAGACTCAAATATATCTTAAACGTTCTAGAATTAAATAAAATGTCTAAGAAACATCTTTACTTTTTATGTACATATAGAATTATCAAAACATATGTGCGTCAGTTAACCACTGAAGAATCAAAAACTATATAAAATATTGTACGATGATCGTCTGAAAACTTGTTCTAGTAACGATCAACTAACAAATAATAACGGCTTAACTAGTTCAATATCAGCAATTAATACATTTTATAGAGACCTGGTATAGTTCCTCATCAATTTGACAATGAATTGAAAATTTCCAATTTTTTCTCTGAAAATCTTTTGAAATGATTATTTATTCCAATCTGTATTAAGTTCTTTGAATTTTATGTTAAGTTTTATGTGATATGTTGTATATTTGTTCGACGTCAATTTAATTTATTATTTTGAAAGATTGTACTTGGAATTTTACTTCTGTTCCATAATATTACATCTACACTATTGAATGAAAAAAATTTATAAATGCAGCTTATCGAAATGTGAAATGTAAAATAGCTGGCAAAGCAACTGCGATGCGAATCGAGTCTCAATTTCATCAAAAAATCATGTAAATTTGAATATTATTCGACATATTCCACCCAGAAATGACAATCTTTTATGTAGTTCATAGTGAAATTTTTGAATTTCTATTTGTTTAAAAAAAATAGAGATACAGTAACAATGAATGATGAACATTAACTACCAATTTTAGGAGATCGTAGTAGCCAAAACTTCATGAAGTTTACGGTTAGGTTATATTCTTTCAACAGGATGATTCAACAAATCAATTTTGTCAATAACTCTATGAAATTATGGATAGAAAGGTTGGATAAATCTTTAGTCTGCAGACATGGAACACTTTATTGATGTTCAGGAACTTGTTCTTCAGTACTTTCAGAATTTGTAGTAATATCTGTCTATGCTGATAAACTTCGAACTGAAGAAGCTTTCAAATTAAATATCGAACGCTTCAGTAATGAAGTTATGTCCAATTTATGGTAAAATTGATGATCTAATTAGATCATGTAGACAAAGCTGAGTTGAATATTTGTATGATGTTTTGTTCGAAATATAATTCTCATATATTGTAATTTAAATTTGAAAAATTTCGCTCAAATATTTTATATTTTTTCCAATTTTAAAAACATATTTTTCTTGTTCGAAAACTCGATATCACCCTGCACGCGTAAACCGAATTACACCTACTGGAATGGCCACTTTATCCTACTTTTTTCCAGTTCAAGTTCATGAAGTTCAAAAGCAATAAATTGTCAATTCGAACGATAAATCTGTTTACTTCTCAAGCGCATATTTGGAATATTATATATTGCACTGCAGTTCCTCAAACTATAAAAAAATTGTATAGTTCTCATCAGAATTCTGTATTTCATGTTTCATCACAATTGTGATTCAATGGATTATCTCACAAGATCTGCTGATATGCTGATGTTCAATGAATACTAAGTATACAATTCTGGCACTTCGGAAATCCATAAAATAATAGATACCCATTCCTATTTCCCGCTGGAAATTTCCTGATATCCATACAATTTTATTGACACTAGAGTGGTTTTGCTCGTATAGAGGGGATTATTGCCTTATTTTTCCTGGAATCCTCTCGTATCGAGTGTAAAAGCCAAATCTGCAACCGTATATAAGGATTGATAAAACAGATTTGACAAGAAATATGAATAGATGTCTTAAAATTTATCAAATGGATAGTTTCTGAACGAAATAACAATAAACCTCGAATTTTGTTGGACTTTACTTGATATACATTCATTGCACATTGATTAAATAATACGCACATATTTGATTTTTACTTATTATAACATGTTACTTGTCTAGAAAAATATTTATTTATGACATAGTATATATACGAAAATTTCTCCAATGGTGTAAATATCCAAAAAGACTACAGAAATCATGAAATACTTCATTCTTAATCTAGACACGTCGTCAAAAGTCTTGCCCCCCCTTTCAACTCTCAACTTGTTGAATGTAACATGCCAATTTTTTGTGTGTGGAATCTTCACTATCTTATCAATTAAATGAAAACGATAAACCAGAAAAATATCTTCTTGTTCGAGATAATACAGAAGTATTCGAATTTAATCAGTTTCCAGCGAATAACGAGAGTTGTAATATTGAGAATATTCCGTGAAAAATACCGGGACATCCAATTTCTCAGTTTGACCGGGCAAGAATAGTAGCCCTACATCAAGAACGTGGTAAAACGGACTATTGAATTTGAATTTAGTTGTGGAATAACTATAATTAATCAAAAATAAATAATGGATAAATTTAGATTTTTTCTCATTTTTCCTATTTTGTCTCATCCTGCATAAAGGAAAGAGTAACAAACAAAGATTTTTTATCAAATATATTGTTGAAACAGAGAAAAATATTCATCCCATTTCCAAAACATAGATTGTTTATTTCTTGAGAAACCTAGGGAGGCCAAGACTTTTGACCATGTGTGCATATTCAGATAAGTCATACCACTATATTTATTTCATATTTTTTGACAATCTAGGAATAGCCTCAATATTTCAAATCAAACATAACAAACCTAGAAATAAATGTGATAAAGTGAATTAACTCTTCTATACCAAAACGATATAATAGAAAATTGCACAAACTCTTATGAAATGTTAACTTTTTTCACGATACCTACTTGTAATTTTGTATGCCAGAACTCTTTAAATTATTAAGTCTTGTTGTAGTTTTGCCAGTGACAACTGCTTCTATACAGAAAGAAGTTACTCCGCGTTGAAAAGAATTAAAAATTATATTAGAAATACAACTGGGCAGGCGAGATTGAGTAATAAGGCAAAAATTTCAATTGAAAAAGGATTCATGAAATCACAGGTTGAGAACATTTTTGAAGGCGAGGTAATAGATTATTTCGCTGAATAGAAGAATCGCAAGATTCCTTGGGTCTATAAAAAATTTTGATTTTCAAAACTCACGATTTTAATTTAGAATTAATATTTCTTTTACTACTTTCAGAATATATCCTATATTATACGCTGAGGTTGTTTATTTCTTTATTTTAGAGTTTCTTTCGTTAATAGTATATTGTTATTTTAAAATCGTCGATCTTCATCTAACCCATTTTCCTTTATTTCCATTATACCCATCCCTTATCTGGGAATATTGCTCTACACCTCTACGTTGGTTCGTGCTGGACAGCTGCATAATAACGATTTTCATATTAAGAGCAATACAGCATGTCGAAAAATAATTTAGAAGTCATCTGTTGGGCCATTAGTACCCAAGGATTTTCTTACTGAAGATAAGAACAAATTTGTATACATAACCATAATATGATGGGGATTTGTTTTTGGATTCCTTAATTCAAATTATTAGTAATAAAAACTTTTTATAATGATTACTAGCTGACCCGGCCACGCGTTGCTGTGGCTAAAGTTTTTGTTATATTACATTATAGTAAACAATCTAAGAGGAACAATAAGAGAACATCAGTCACGGAGTATACATATATTCAAATTAAATTATAAAGTTTTGATCAATGAAGCACAAATAAGCGAAAAACAGGATTAATTTCACTGTATTATCTTCATTATAATATGAATTCAATTTACACTTCAGTCTAAGTAACACGTGACCGGCTAGGCTAACACCAAAAATTTAAATAGTGGAAATAATTGAATTATACGGTATTTCGTTCACTACAAAATAAATTTAATTAATTTTATAGCGTCAACAACACCTGGCAATTATGCTGTTAAAATGTAGCTTATATGACACATTCGTAGATTTACCATAGCAGCGCCATCTATTGATTACTTACTCAACCCAGTCGAAAGGTATCGACATCTGTTAGAATCATTTGGAGTTAACAGATAATTGTGACTGTCAAATAATAACAGACAAATAATTAGCAATAAATTAAAATTGCGACTATAATTTGAGATTTAAACTATCCTATCTCTCAAGTTGGATCGAACTGCACATGGTGTGCGAATTTTATTATAATCGGTTAAGTGGTTTAGGAGTCCATTGAGGACAAACATTGTGACACAAGATTTATATATATTAAGATTATGCAACTGACAAAGTAAAGGGCGAAATAGGGTAACAGGATGAGTCATAGTAGTTATCAGAAAAGTATTTAAAAAAATCTAAGTCATACTTTCAAATTATAGTCGTACTTTCAAATTATATAGTATTTTTTATTATTCGCGAAAATACACATTCTGTGATGATTTTTGAACTCTTGTTGCTACAATTTTTTACATTCTTGAAATTTTATTTTTCCGAATAGTGCTTCTGTAACCTGTGTTCTTCAATTCTAAGGATATTACTCCAGCTTGGAAAATAATGTCACTTTTTGCCGAACCAAGTATTCAAAATTAATATTTGACACAACTTTTACTGACTGTACTGAAAAAAAAAACTATACTACTTCAGCTTGGCAAATTACTTTCAATGTTAGCACATTTATTAGAGATTTTAAAATGGTATATCACTCACTACATTATTTCTTAGATCGGTCAAAAAAACGGTCTTTCTTAAAGAAACACAGTTCGAACAATTTCTTCGAACTTTCTAAAAATGATTCTAGTGCATCCAATACTTTAAGAATTTTGTTTGAATGAGATGGGGTGAGTCCTTCCATAAAGTGTGAGTGAGACAGATAGTGACGCCACTATTTGGTATTGGCACACGTAAACGCCATACAGATCAGTACGCTGCGCTCCTTGGTCTACTGCCCATCTTTCCGTATTTGATCGTGTTATTTGTGTACTTACGACTTTTGGCTTCGTTTATTAGATTTGTTTGCTTGTGATTTGGATAGTTTTGATATCTTCACGACGAACTTGGATTTTACCTGGACTAACCTGTGATTGTGTATTGCCATCATGTCTGTGTACACCACACAGGAACATGCCAACATGCACCTCGTTTGTGGGGAATGCAGATGTAACGCTAGTATAGCTTCGAGAATGTATCGCGAGATACATTCTCCAAAGAGATTCCAAACAAAGCACATGCTGGAGGAAGAATTTTCTTACCTTACGACGATATTGTGCTTCAAGCAGTTGAGGAAGATCGCTACGTGAAATTTAGCGAAGCACAGGAGTGCCCAAAAGTACAGCTCACCGATTAATTAAAAAACATAAGCTCCACCCATTTCATGTACAGCGTGTACAAGCTCTGTTACCTCGGGATTATGAACCTGTGGTTGCGTTTTGTCAAACCATGCTACAAAAGAACCAGGAAGACCCATAATTCTTAGAAAAAATTTTGTGGTCTGATTAATCAACATTTAAAAAAGATTGTAACATGAACCTACACAATTTACACGAGTGGCACGTAGAAAATCCGAATTTAATGAGACAAGATAGATCTTAATATCGTTTTAAAGTGAACATGTGCGCTAGAGTTTTGAACGAAAGAGTCAGAGGACCTTTTGAGTTGTCAGAGGCTTTAAATGCTGAAATTTATTTAAATTTTTCAAGAAATCAGTTACCAAATTTACGTGAAGACGTGGTACTTAGTATTTTCAGAGAAATATGAGTTAGATAATATCTAACTGAAGAATATCCGGGCAGATGAATAGAGCGATTTGGTACAATCTCATGGCCAGCCCGTTCACCTAATTTGAATCCCTTAAATTTTTTTTACTGGGGAGCAGTGAAGGAATTAATTTATTCAAAACAAATTGAAGATGTAGATTCGAGAGAGAAATAGGAAAACAATACAATTCGTCAATAACGGAAGATTCACCCATCTAATATTCCGATCATTGTTAATAAGATGTCGTGTATGTATTGTGGCCGAGGTGGGCAGTTTCAACATCTTTTTTCGAATTTATTAAATCTTGTCATAAAACGAAACTTAATTTCTATAAGAAAAAAAATTTTTTTTTCCAATCTAAAAAAGAATGTAGTTAGTGTTATAGCATTTCAGAATCCTTATTAAATGTGCTAACTTTTGAAGTAACTTGCCAAACTTATGTAGTTCAATATTTTTCAGTACGGTAAATTGAAGTTGGGCGAAATATTAATTTTGAAAACTTGGTTCGACAAAAAGTGACATTATTTTCCAAGCTGGAGCAGTTGAAGATTACAGGTTGCAGAAGCACGATTCAGGATAACATAGTGAAAATAAAATTTGAAAAAAGGAAAAAATTTTATTAACAGGAGTTCAAAAATCATCAAATTGCATTTCATTGAATAAAAGAAAGTGCAATATGATTTGGAAAATACAGGACTTGGATTATCTTTTATATTTTTCTGATGACTATTGTGACTTAACCTGTCACCTGATTCCGGCTTAACGTCGACTTCTGGGACACCTATATGTTACAATAATAATATTTTGTTCTGATGTGCTTCATCATCTTATACTGTCACGAGCCGCCATTGGTTTCCCTTTTTTTTTATAATTTTCTTACATGAGGACACAAATAATTCCATTTCACTGTGTAATGAACTTTTATATGAAATTTGCAGCGGTTCTTTCGGGTAAAAGCAGAATATTAAGATATCCGCGATAGTTGGCTGGTCTAGGTGTGACGTACAAGACAGCGTGTCGCAAGATTCTGCCTCATTCACTAAACCCGTACCTAATCAGTTACGATATTGACATAGAAAGCCGCATCCACCAAGTTTGATACATAATCAGATGGTCGTTTGTGCCTAACTGTGCACACATGGTTGGAAGGTCAGATGCTCTGATCTGATTGAACACTCGACTAGGTTCGATCAAAGACCGATACTGGCAATCAATAATTCAGACAGAGATGCGAGATGTGCCAAAATTATACACGATGCTTCCGTAACAGTGTAACCTAATTACTAAGGTAGAAAAGTTCGACTCGTGTCATCTCTGATTGTGGATATTATTCCTGTTTACCCGTAACTAATTTAACTTGCTCGCGCAAGCATCCAGGTTGTTTTGTAAGGTTTCCATTAAAATCTGAAAGTAAGAGAAGATGGAATATGATAAAATACTTCATTACAAAATACAACTAAGAAGGATTTTCATTCTATTGGTTTCTATCCCTCATTAGCTATTGTTGAGACTTGAATTATATTTTCTTATGATATTTACTGAAAAATTGCTTTTTAACGCTACAGATAATTGCTTTATTTAATTTAATTTAATTTAATCTAAGGAATCTCTTGAAAATTTCTTGAAAATAGATTTAATAAAACGCATTAGAAAACACTGTTTCACTTTATAGACATACAGATTATCGGTACATGTGAGAGGCGGTTAAACAATAAAGAATCAAAAGAAAACACAAAGTTTGGACCAAAATGATCTAAATCCATCAGCCAATACAATTTTGTTTCGTGCGGAAATTAAGGAATTACAAATTCAATCATCCAAAAATTTTCCACATAGAATTCGAAAAGGTCTTTGATATTTTCCTTTATGAAACAAAATAGCACATTCTCCTGAAAGAGAATCTAAAATTCTAACCCATTTTTCTCATCAGTAGGGAATTATTTGAATGCTAAATGAAAATAATCAATAAAATATACTAACTGTCAAAGAAACTGCAACACCCAGAAGGAGCTGTTTAAATTTCAATTTTTTTTGGTAAAACATAGATAGTATAGCAAAGAATAAATTATTGAAATTTGAAGAAAAAAAACGAAGGGTTTACAATTTTTTTTTAATAAATTTGTTAATAATGTGTTTGTCCACCGCGACTATCTATACACTCCCCAACACGTCTTATCATTGATGCAATAAGATGGTCTATTTCTTCTTGAGGGATACTACCCAAGCTACCTGCAGTTCATGTCTCAGAGCCGCCAAAGTCCGTGGGGTCTGGGGTAAATTTCCAAGCCTTCTACCCATGATGTACCAAACATGCTTTATGGGCGAAAGATCGGGGGATCTGAGCGGCCATGGCAAAATATTCTCATGGTTTGCTTCAAAAAGTTTAAACTAACTCTGGCAACATGAGGTCGAGCATTATATTGCTGAAATATTAGATTCTCCAGCCGGTTAAGGTAAGGGAGAACATATGGCTCCACTATTTCTTGAAGGTAACGCAGCGCTATCGTGTTACCTCGAGTAAAGACTAAAGGTGACCTACTTGCATGTGCAATAGCACCCCATATCATAACGCCTACTTTCCGGTGTACATGACGCTCCATGTCAAACTGAGGTTCACGTATTTCTTTCCGACGTCGTCTAACCCTCCTTCGGCCATCATGTGCACTCAAGGTGAATCGAAATTCATCAGAAAAGAGGACCTGATGCCATTTCACATTCCAATGTTGACGTTCTCTGCACCACTGTAATCGTTGCTGGCGATGCTCAACCGTCAGAGGTAACACAAGATGGGGTCGATAATGCTGCATCCAAAAGACCTTATCCGGCGGTTAACCATTCGGACAGTTACAGGATGGCCTTGTTCTTCTAACTACTCATCAGTCAAAGATCGAGTTGTCGCAAATCGGTCTCTAATAGCCATAAGTCTTAGACGTCGATCTTGAACTTCATTTGTGCCCCTTCGACGTCCGGTGCCTACTCTTCTTCGTTTTTGGGCATTATCGAACCACGCTTGACAACATCTCATAGCAGAAGTTGGATTTCTATTTGTACGGTTAGAGATTTCTCGAAATGACAACCCCGCCTTTCGTACACCAATAATTCGACCTCTTTCAAATTCACTTAGGTAGCGATAAATTCCGCGTACACGTGCTCTAGGGATTTTAAGAACAACTGAACATCGACTTTGGATCTCCTCGAACAGCTGGTTTGTTGTAAAATTTGAAAAATTTACAAAAAATGACTACATATTTAAGTAACAAAAAATGTTTACATGAAAGGACCTTCAAAATTTTTTCTCCAATCATTTACTTCTTGCTATACTATCTATGTTTTACCAAAAAAAAGTTAAAATTTAAACAGCTCCTTCTGGCTGTTGCAGTTTCTTTGTCGGAATATGTAGGAATTCGACTTCTTGAGCCTAGAAATTGAATTTCTACTTGGTAAATGATTTATAGATGAAACACGTGTTTTGGTCACTTTAGCCAATGGTTATCGAAATACCTTATTGAGGTGGTCAATTCTTAAACATACGTTTCATGATAATAAAAAAGTTTTCAATTATTTTTTTTTATAGTTTCAGAATAGGTATTGAATTCAAATTACTCCGATTTTGACAAATTTGGCTGTCTTTTTAACATTGAATAGTTTTAAAGTGAATACACCCAATCAGTTTTATCCAAATTTTGAAAGTATTTTTCAATTTTGACCACGGTTTAAAGAATTTTCACTCGACTTGTTTGTGAGTGATTTCATGTTTTGAATTATAGATAGTTCGGTCAGAATGGACCTTATTTGAATAATTTTGATCAAATTATAGACCTCAAAATAAGTAAAAAATTTCCTATGGACATGAGCAAATGAGCCGTTTTAGAGATATAAGCAATTTTCGGTTCTCAAATTAACTACTAACGCAACCAAATACGATATTCGATTTATTTTCATCTATCAGATGTTTTGTTTACTGAACCTACAATTAAAATGTTTTTCAGTCGGTTCATTACAAAAAATTACAGCTGGCATCAAACATTTGGTTTTCATATGATGTTTACGTACTTTTATTGAGTATTTTGCATCCGATTCGAGTTTACTTTCTTTCACTTTGTTGTTAAGAAAAAGTTATTAGTCCTGAATTTGAAATGCCTTATTCTAATATTGAAATAAGTGATATTGTCTTCATGTACGGCCGTGCCAACGTAAATGATCCTGAAGCACGTCGCCTTTATGCAGAGGCTTATCCCGATCGTCAACTTCCTTCTCATATGACGTTCAATCAAGTTTTTAGACGATTGAGAGAAACTTATTCCTTAAAAAAACGCTCGTTATACTGGACGTTCAAGATCTGTAAGTACTCCAGAAGTTGAAGAGCAAACTTTAAATATAAAACTGAAAATCCCGGTGTAAGAAGAATTTCAGCGGAGTAGGAATAAGTGGCTTCCTTGTCTGGAAAACTATGCATTAACAACTTCTCTATTTAGTCCATATTTAACGCGTGCAAGCTCTTAATCCTCCTGATCATTAAGCCAGAAGGACATTCTGTCAATGGGTTTTAACAAAAATTGCTGAATATCAGCATTTTACTTTTAATATTCCTTCCACTAATGAAGCCGGCTTTACTTAAGACGTAATCTTTAACTTTCATAATAGCCATATTTGGGTGGATGAAAATTCACACGCCATTCATGAATCCAGGCATCAACAGCGTTTCAGTATAAATATCTGGCTAGGTATTTTAGGAGATCCCTTGTTAGGACCAGTAGTTTTACCACGGAATTTAACAGGAACCGCATACCTTAACTTTCTTCAAAATATTATACTATACACTTGCTGTTAGGGAACATTTAGATCAAACATTTTTCAGAAGATGGATAGGACAAGGAGGCCCAGTGCCATGGCCAGCTAGATCTCCCGATTGAATCCTTTGGACTTTTGTATTTAGGGTTATTTGTAAAGTTTAGTGTATGCAACGTCAGTGAATAACATCGAAGAGTTGCAACATCGGATTGAACTATCCTATCAAACGATCCGAACACAACCAGGTCTTTTCGAAAGAGTACGTAATTCCTTCATGCGACAATATACTTCCTGTATTGGATTGGACGGTGGTCAAATGGAACATCTTCTGTAAAACACTAGAGGTCAAAAATTAATCGAATATCTTCTGTAATTTATCGTATTTGGTTGCGCTAGAAGTTAATATTTTGAAAACCGAAAATCGCTCATATCTCCAAACGGGTAAGACTTTTCCTCGACATTTCAATGATCTATGTTGTATTAGTTTTTCCTGAGAATTCACGATATTTGGTGTACAGGATTTTATTGTAATGTCCAGGACAATATATCCATAAAAGGTTTTGTGAATGTGAAACAACTAATTATTATTATGGGGTCATTTTATTAGTGCTTAAGTGAATTCAAACAATAGTAATACCGCCACTCAAAATATTTTCAGTTTTTTGAAAGGGCAACTAATTGTAGTTATTTTCCTTTAATTATATCGTTTAACTGTACTCCACGTATTGGCAATAGTGAATCCCATTAGTCTTATTTATCGTTTTGTGTTGGTATCTTACAAATAACAACATTAACATTGTTTTCAATTCCATTAGATAATTCCACGCACAAAGGAGAGCTAAATACCATCAAATAAATAGCTGGTTTTCGTAGAAGAAATTATTCATTACCTTAAAAATAAAAAAAGCAATGGTCATTATGAAATAATATATTCTATTTCAATAAAAGCGAACAATCATCAAAAATTTTCCAGGGTAACAAAATTTCAAAGAACAGTATTAAAATATCTCTCGCTCCATTTCATGAAATTTCCAATTAATTCTAAATAAATCATGCTTTCTCAGAATTAGATAACTGAATAAAAATTTGAAATCTTACATCTGAAATCGGTAGACAAAAATTTGCACATCGTGAAATCAACAGAGGTCTTTAAATAATGCAATAACCCTGCAATATTTTTCCTCAATAGGAAAACTGTCTTCTGGAGCTCCCCACTTCTGACCTCTTCATGAAAATAAACATCCCCAATATAGAACTATCAGTCAAATCGTTATTTTCGAACTGCTATTGTATTAAGGCCATGGCATCATGGGCGGTATGACAATTAGAGCCAGCCTGTTAGAACAAAAGTTCCATCAGTTAGTTTCCAATGACAATTGCGAAAACATAATATTTCGATATTTTCCGATGACACGCTTTTCTTCGCCATTCTCAGAGAAATGAGGTCCAATGCTACTTGCATGGATGGACCACTATTACATTATCCTGATTAAACGGTGTTTCCTCAAATAATGAGGATTCTCCTCACTTCAAATTCTACGATTTTGTTGAATAGCGTAGTCATTTAAACCAGAATGAGGCTAATTGCTGACAATAGTGATAAGCTGAAAAGTTAATTGTTGGATCACAGAAGCAGCTGAATAACTGGATTTTAATCCTTAAACCGGTGGAATTTAATATGGCTACAAACCTTAATCGTACAGAATCTTCCAAGTTGATCCACATTTCCGAATAAATTGGTGAAAACGACGTGTTATAGACAATTTTGGATTATCCTGAACAGCTTCAATATTATCTGCATTTCTCAAAGTTTTGAAATGCTTATTCTAGGATTACCCAACAATATATGCTCATTTTTAAATTTTTTCACAACATTGCGAATTGTTTATTAACTTGAGCGATTAAGGAAAGCATAACTGAACGTCATCTCCGACAAGTTGCTTTCTAAAATTTTAATAATTTCGCAATGTGGCACTAAATGTTTGATGTTGTTTTGTAATAACGTCACACACAGAATTTTTAAAAAACGTGTTAATTTATGATATAAAATATTTTTATCTCTAAACCAAATGCACTTTTTGGATAAACTCAAATTTCAGTTCTCAACTACCCAATTTGCTGTATATTCGAATTAAATTTAACATGTAGTTACTACAGAACTTGATATTAATTCGACTCCGAATATAATGCTGAAGTTCCTCACATCCAATTTATTTTCGTTGCCTGATAGTGTAAAATAACCACGATATATAAACAGATACTTCCTCCGTTTGTGGCAAAATGGCGAATGCGCGGGTCTAAGCAATTACTTCCCACAAAGTCGCAGCTTATCGTGTTAGACGACCGCAAAATGAATTATTCATACATCAAATTGTGTTCTTCTCCTATCAATAATGAAAATGTGAAAAATATGATGAAATGTATAACTATTCTTAAACATCATTAAACACCATTTCACTGTTGGGTCGAAAATTAACAGAATTACACAATATATAATAATTTTTGGAATAGCTCAATAAGTTCATCAATAAATTAATTTTTTTTACTGATATATAAGATTGTTCGGAAAAAATTTTCTTTTTCTCCTGACAGAGGATTTAACTGTTTATTTTCGAACTCATCTTCACACTTGCACCGCATAGTCACTAAATGTTTTGAGAGCTGATATAGCCTGGGTGTTAAATTCATCGAATTCAAGTGTTTATCATTATTTAAAAGGACTGGGTTTAACTTCGAAGCTCGATATATGGATTCCCCATGTTCTCACAGAGAAAAATTCGTGTCGTCGCATTGACATCTGTGATTCGCTTGTCAAACGTCACGAAAATGATCCATTTTTGGAGACAAAAGATGGGTTGTATATAACAATGTCAAACACAAGATAGATGAACCGGCTCAAAGTATTTTGAAAGCTAATAACGAGCAAAAAAGGTGATGCTGTGTCTATTTAGTGGGATTTTAAAGGAGTCTTTTTTTCAGCTTTTAACAGATAACATAACGATTAATTCGGACGTCTACTATCATCAACTGGACAAACTGAATCATGGACTCAAAGAGAAAAAGCCAGAATTTATCAAAAGAAAAGATGTAGTGTTCCACAAAGGTAATGCGAGACCTCATACAAGTTTTGTCACTCGCCAATAGCTTTTACAGCTTGAATGGGATACAAAGCCACACCCACCATATTCTGCAGATCTGGAGATTTTTTGGACGTTAAAACCTTTACTTCAAATGAAGCGGTCAAAAATCGCCTGATCAGTTTTTTGCCAGCAAAGACCAAAAATTTTATGAGCGTGGAATCATGCTACTACCAAAAAGATGGCAAAAGGTGTTGGGCCAGAATGGCCAATATATAATTCAATCAAATATTATTCAATATATGAAAATTGTCTTTCATTTTCCCAACAAAAAACAAAATTACTTTCGGAACAACCCAATCTAATTTTGTCGAAAATTTCTCAAGAGACATTAATTCGAATATAATATTTTCACGCAATTTTAATTTTTAAAATAATTATTCAATACAATTCCCTGAACATTGGAAACATGAATTTCAAATGTATGCAAATATATTTATGTTCATTCCAATATTCAATAACAATAAAAAAAATTCTACAAAAATACGGCAATTGGTGTAATAACTTTCGAAAGACTTGTAAACTTGAAATTTGCAGGATAACTTATCAACACAAAAATCAGATAAAAATAACTAATATACCTTCCTAAAAGTATATTTTGTAAATTCTATCTATTGTTAGATAGAATTCTGTATTCAGAATGATGACTGATGCATATGACATTTTCTGAAAAGTTAGACCACAAATAGATTTTAAGTTTTCATCTGAAAGTTTTCTGTATTTCTGAATTTAAAAAAAAAAATAAGAACTATACATCTTCTAAATTCAGTCAACTATTGTACTGAAGTTCCTTCAATTTCATATTTCAGATATACTGCCAAATATCGGCAACTCACTCCTTCGTTCGATGCAAAATGGCGAATGCGCAGGGTTCTAAGCACTCACGCCCTACGAAGCCAGCTTATCATATTTGACGACCTCAAAATAAATTATTCATACATAAAATTGTATTAAAGTCGTTCTCTCGAAATATCATCTGGGTTTACATGCATAATTTAGTATGAAACTCACGCACTTAACCGAATCATCTCTTAGAGTCGATGTGATCATAATTCACTTCGAACGTTCTACAAGATTTGAGTTTATTTCCGGTTGCATTAATATTTGATGATGTAATGAGATATTATTTCCTCAAATTATTAATAACAGGTTAATTTCCAAACTTTCAGTTAATACATGATTTTAAAACCGATTAATTCTTCTCACAGTATAACTTTCTGACTATTAAATCAAAATACCAGTTTCAAAAAGGTTTTTCTCAACTTTGAAACTGAAGGCTGGAAGATAAAAAGAGATTGCACTTTTTTTTTATTGATTCATTTTTTAATTGACTCTAGTGCTGTGTTATGAAAGGATAAGGAAACATTATTTTATTTCATCGCGTTCGAAAAGTTTTCACATTTATTTAATACGGAATATATTTTACCTTTATGAAAATTATCAGGCAATATAAAATTAATAATATCTATGCTCCAAAGACGTAGTTCTCATTCATTGACATTTTGAAACTCTCATACAATATTCCGCTTACGAAAACACTCAATAGAACTAAACTACTGATAAGGCTTCTGTTAAAAAATTAATCAAAGCTATCCAGACTATGTTCTAGAACTTTAAAAAATTATATAGTTCGTCTAAAAAGTATCCGGAATTTATTATTTTTTATAATTTTAATATACTTTTTTTTGTAACATTCTAAGAAAAAAGTAATGAATAAAATATTATAGGTTGTGCAGATAGTCGGCTATGGCCAAAGGTGCATGGCACTATTTGTCAATTATTTTTGATTGTCAACAGGTATATAATTTATTAAATAACGTCGTAACTAGAAATGAGAAAACAGTTAGACTATTTGTATAGAAAAGGTTTTCGAAACGTTATGAAATTAGTGCAACCGACGAACTCGTAAAAAGTGCTTTATACATTCTGTCAAGAAAGTACCGGGAATTATCGATTTAAATCTGGCGGGGCAATGAGGCAGGTAAATATTTTTTTTCCTAGGTTGGTACCACTGTCCTTAATTACTATGCCAAGCTTGAGCGGGATCTGTCAACTAGTGTGTTTGCAACTGCTGATTAAGTCAGTCGATGTCAGAGTGCGTGCCGATTTTTACTATGAGTGATTACGTTGAGCAAAGAATTTGTTTAAAGTTTTGTGTTGCAAATGAATTTCCGTGTGCCAATGCATTGAAAATGTTGCAAAAGGCCTTTGGTGATAATGCTCTATCGAAAACTCGTGCATATCAGTGGTACAGAGCCTTCAAGGACGGTCGTGAAGTGGTCGAAGATAACGTCGATAAAATTAAGGAAAGGGTGCTGGAAAACCGTCGTACCAGCTTGAGAGAGATATCACATGATCTTAAGATATCCCAGGTGTCCGCACGTACGATTTTGATTGATATTTTGGGCATGAGAAAGGTGGCCGCACGACTCGTACCGAAAGACCTGAATTTTCTTCAAAAACGTCATCGCGAACAGGTTGCTTCAGACATGCTGGATCGCTGTAATTCCGATTCTACATTCATGGAACACATTATAACTGGTCATGAGACCTGGGTCTACGAGTACGATATGCAAACAAGCCAGCAATCATCGGAATGGGTGGCAAAAAATGAGCCGAAACCGAAAAAACCACGCCAAAGCCGCTCGAAAATGAAGGTGATGCTCATTGTTTTCTTCGATATCCGTGGCGTGGTGCACTACGAATTCGTTCCAGAGGGTCAGACGGTAAACAAGGAGTATTACCTAGGCGTTATGAAACGTTTGCGTGAGCGTATCCGTAAGAAGCGGCCAAATTTGTGGGCGAACAACTCATGGATTTTGCATGACGATAACGCGCCTTCTCACCGAGCTACGATTGTGACTGACTTTCTCGCCAAAAACTCAACAAACGTGCTTCAGCAACCACCGTATTCGCCGGATTTGGCTCCCTGCGACTTTTTCCTCTTCCCAAAACTAAAATTGCCCCTTCGTGGCACCTGTTTTGAGTCGATTGAAGCCATAAAACAAAATTCGGCGCGAGAGCTAAAGTCCATCCCGGAAATCGCCTATAAAAAATGTTTCGATAATTGGAAGTGCCGTTGGCATAGATGTATTGGAGCAAATGGAGCCTATTTTGAAGGCGACCCAATAAATTTTGACGATTAAATGTAAAAATGTTGTTTTAATTGAAAATTCCCAGTACTTTCTTGACAGAGTAGTATGTGACAATGAAGAGGATAAAAAATGGCATCGATATGAGACATAGACCAGTTTCAGGAAGACCGCGTAAGATAAAAGGAAACAATTTAAACGCTTTATTGGTCTCAGAACGACACAATCAGCGCCTGGGGTTTCGCAAATTGGCTAACAGATTTAGAAATCAAGGAAATATAAAAGTATGTCCAGAAACCGTCCGTATGTCACTGAAAAGATAAGGCTACATATCAAGGAAACCAAAAAAAAATACCTGTAATTACACCTTCACAAAAGGAATGAAGGATAATTTTAATAATATCCTTATATCTGATGAAAGTTATTTTCAGCTTGGTGGAAATCACTCAAAAATCCTATCAAAACAATCTGTAACCCTTCATTTTTCCAAATTTCCCACCAATATATAGGTTTGAAAGCAATATCTCAGCGTGGTGCTACGCCTCTCTGTATAGTTGATAGTACCATTAATAGTGAAAAGTATTGTGGCATTCTAAGCGATTTTTTCCTTGAAACGGCGCATGCTTTATATTCAGAGGGGTGGCGTTTTCACCAGGAAAATGCAAGATGCCATACTTCAGCCTATACTCAAGCTTGGATGCAAGAACACCAAGTGACAACTATTTCATGGCCAGCAGCTTCACCAGATCTTAGTCCCATTGAAAACATATAGGGAATAAAGAAGATTAAAGTTAAATGAGCAGCGGCACGAAATGAAAATTATATAATTCAGTCAGTTTTACAGTCCTGCACTACCATTAACGAAAATTATGAAGGTGATCTAGTTTCGAGTGTTCCTCGACGTTTAATCAAATGTTTACAGTTGAATAGAGGTTGTATAAGTAAATAAGATGAATATTTTGCTATAATTTTCTAATTCAAGAATTAGAAATGTATATTAAATAATTACAATTGAGCTTTGTTTTTTCCGGATACTTTCTAGACAGACTATATAACAATTGAAGCCAGTAGAAGTTTTTACTAATACATATGATCAAATTGTTATAATTTATTGAGTATTGAATTGAATCAGTCCTCACTTGGTGAAAATCCATATTAAATAATATTTAAATAAGGTTATTCTGATTTTCACAAATTTTCATTGTTATGTTTACAACAATTATGCTACTGTGATAGCGAAACGATTGTTGTAAATATAACAATAAAAATTTGTGAAAATCAGAATAACCTTATCTTAATATAATTTATTGAGTATCTGCATACTCGAAAAACGTTAATATTGAATTAATACATAAATACATATTATTCTGTTACCTTTACAAGAAATTATTGGAATTATTTAAATTAATTTTAATAATGTCTAACAGAGATTTTTTTACAATAAACACACTCAAAGTTAACTATCGTACAAAATTCCAAACATGGAGAAAATTTAAAGAACAACAGATTGACAAAAATATTCTCAAATATGGGGCAACGCTGTTTCATTGAAATCTATAAAACTCTTCAGCCGTCGTTGAAATAAACTACTCACCTCAGATAAATAAAAATAATAATAATTCAATAATAAATACAGAATTTCTGTATACCTTAACATTAAGATATTCAAGATATGTTTATTTTATACAGTTTCAAAGTACAGTGCTTTAAACTGAAGAATAAATAAAGCATTGAAAAAGTAAATCACTCAAAATTCAGTCAATTATAATCACAAAAATGAAGAATTTAAGAAGTAGCTCAAAACAACAAATATAATGAAAAAAATTCAATATAGTACGTACATTCATATTCATTAAAAATTTGGGAATCACTGCTAAAATCTCGTACATATAAAGTTTTAAGACTTATTTGACAAGTCTATTTTCAGATTTGAATACGTATATTACCAACAGTGAAGTGTGGATTTCTTCGGTTCCTAGATAGGTAATAATAAACCAATATGATAACGCATAGATGGCGCTAGTCTGATACTAAAATGGCACTACAAATACGGAATAAACACTTCTATGAGAAAAAAATAAACTTTAAAGGATAACGGTTAAAATGTCCCGACTATCCGACGTTTGACTGAAAATTTACAGTAGTTTTAGTGAAACATTTTTTGTAATTTTCAAAAGAGTGGAAAGAAAAAACTTTCATTCCCTTTTGATGGAAAAAAACACCATTGAAGCGGAAGCTTGACTTGATGAACCTTATACGGATTATGCACTAGGAAAATCGACCATTATTGACTCGTTTGCTGCATTTTTACGTGGTTATCCTTACAAAACCTGATGACCACCACATTTTGTTGCAGGAAAACATCAGAAACGTCCAAAAAATCGTTTTGCCAAATCATAAATTGAAGATGTAGCTATCAATCTAAAGATATCTGAGGAACATGAGAAAGCTGGTTAGGATGTGGTTAGATCGTTTGCTTTGACCAAAAAACAACAACAAATCAATGATTCCGTGTGCTGTTTGGAGCTGTTTAAGCTGCATAATCAGGATTTCTTGCGTCGATATGTTACAATAGATCAAACAAGAATCCATTACTATACGTTTGAATAAGAAAGATCGTCAGCGATGAACCTAGCGCAAAGCGGCCAAAAGCGCAACAGACTGCTGGTAAGCTTATGGCGTCCATATTTTGGGATGCGTAGGCTTTTTGTTTACGAACTATCTTAAGAAGGACAACATAGTAAATAGCCGTCCCCGAATCGATTGAACGACGAAATTTCGAAAAGCAGCCTCCATATACAAGGAAAAAAGTGATCCAGAACGATGTAAGGTATCACAAGTCCTTGGCTACGATGACAAAATAGCAATTATTACATTTTAAATCGCTTCTTCACTCAACTTTTTGCCTAGATTTGATCTCCAGTGACTTTAACCTGCTTGCAGACTTAAGGAAAATGCAAAAAGGCTAATAAAGGTTGAAGAGAAATTTTTCTCCAAGAAAGATATCGAAAGATTGTAAAAGCACTTATGGTATTGATAATGAATAAAGTAAAACTAGATAGAAAAAAATTTTGAGTTTTCTTCATTAAACTCAATCAGTCGATATGTTGGTACAGAAGAACGAATCAAAATGAACCCTATCAATTCGAATTCTTTCAGTTAAGACTATATTTGTTTTTCTTTATATTGAAGTTGTTGATTCCTGTTATTTTCGGTAAATATAATTCCAGGGAATAAAATTTTATATGTGGTTAATATCACCTTTGCGTTACTCCCTGATAATTGAACCAACATCATAACTATTAAATTATTGTAGCCTGAATGAGCAATAACACACATTGCAACGAGGCAATTAACTAGAGACGTAATATCGAAATGCCCCCATAAAAGTAATATTCGATCTTTAAATTCCAACGTTCGTTTTGATTGGGGTTGTAAATAACAGATCATGTATATGAGCCTGACATTGCCTTTTTAGCTATGTCAAATGCCCGGATGAATTCTTCGAAGTCGGGGAGAAATTGTATTCGTGTCCTGGACATCATGTGGCAAGCTATTGGGAATACATCAGGAATTCCAGGCGTGATCCCATATTTTTTTATTCCTCGTTCGATGTTTCTGTTCGAATAAAATCAATAAAGGAAACCAAATTATATGAATGACTCCTTCGAGAATAAATATTCATTGATAGTACCGATGTAGTTCATTCTGAAAAATAAGTATTCAATTAAAAATAATTAATAGGTTGAAAATGCGTATCGAATTCGTTTTTGAACTCAAGTACAAAATATTATAATATGTAACCTCATGAAATGAAAGGAAGGAATTATTGTCAAGAAATAAAAAAGCTAACACAAAATCCAACCTGACTCAAATTACGAAAATCATTCAATACAGATGAAGAAATAGCCTTAGCATTTAAAGAATATATATCATCGAGATACATTCAGCGCAAAATCAACAAAGTTTGTTTTTCACACCCTCCCATAAAATTTCTAATCTCTTTTTTAATCCGAAAGACAAAGAGAACCGACTGAATAATTCTGGAGTCTATAAATTAAGTTGTCAAGAGTGTAATAGTGTGTATATAGGACAAATGGGCCGACCTTTCCATAAAAGGTACAAAGAACATGAATCTGCTTTTAGGAACCGGAAGAATAATTCCAATTTTGCGAACCATTTCTTCACTACAGATCACACCTTCCCAGAATTGAACAACCTTGTTATCTTGCACGTGGAAGCGAAAGGGAAAAAACTTGACATCCTGGAATCCATAGAAATTGAAAAATATAAAAAGCACGTACCAATAATAAAACTACTTAACGAACAGACGGAACTTTGGAAAACCCCTCTCTTCGAAGCTCTGCCGAAGCCTACAATCCCCATATATAATAGTTGAGATCTAATTTGTTCGTTCAGTTTGAAATTGTAGTAAACACTACGAAACTCGAGTCACTGTATATCAGTTATAATAAAAAGTGATAGAAAACAAAGTAATTCCTTATTTCATTCCATTAAAATGAACTATCACAAAGTAACGGACTACTCCATCCAATATTTGAAACAAAGTTTGTGACCAAAGCTCTAAAACTCAGATAGAAAACTACAGAAAAGCAGCAAATTCAAATAATCTAGAACCATTCCCTAAGATAACAGATGTATACCATAAAGAAACTCTACATGAAAAGAACACACCACCTGTTTACGACAACGTATTAAGAAAATAATACAGCAATAAAGTTCCCAAGATCATGGTACAATAAGGAGGATTTACAACCATTGCTTGAATACCGGATACTTCATAACAGAGTAGAAACAGAGAACTATTATAATAATACACACACAGCACAGAATATAACCAAGTATCTAGCTATGGGCTCATCACCCTTTTAGCACTTCAATGAAAAAGTTTTGAAAAATCGTAAACATTCATCTTTGAAGTGTAATTGAACAATACATCCCTCTATCACAGTTTAGATTCAAGAAAAATCATTCAACTATCGGGTGTTTTTTTAGAGTGATGGAACTTTAAATTGAAATAAAACACATTTAGATTAAGATTGAAGCCAAATTTTTTTCTTATTTGAAAGATAATTTCATGACATTTATGTCTTAAAAATAATTTCCGGCATATGTCTACCACGACTAGCTCTGGGGAACCGCATTCGACCAGACCAATTTTGGACCACTTATTCGAGTAATTCGGGCCTTATTTTATCAATAACACGAGTTTTGTTGGCTTCCAAAGCGTCTATTGTTTCTGGTTTATCAGCATAAAGCAATGATTTGACATAACCCCAAAGAAAATAATCCAGTGGAGTTATGTCGCATGATCTTGAAGGCCAATTAATTGGACAATTGCTCGAAATAATGTTATCGCCAAATCTTTCTTTCAAGAAATCAGTTGTTACGGTAGCAGCATGAGGTGTAGCACCATCTTGTTGGAACCAAAACACGTCTAGGTCGATACCATTCAAATTTTTAAATGAATAGTCATTGATCATCGATCTGTAACGAGCACCATTCACTGTAACATTACCTCCATCATCGTTTTTTTTTAAGAAGAATGGACCTATGATGCCTCCAGCGTGTAAGGGACACCATACAGTGCATTTTTCAGGATGCAATGAAACCTGTAGAATTTCTTGAGGATTGTTTTCACTCCATGTACGGTAATTTTGCTTGTTTACACAACCGTTCAACCAGAAATGAGCTTCATCACTAAACACAATTTTACGATAAAAAAAGGGGATCAACTTCTAGCTTTTCTATGGCCCAATCAGCAAACAAACGACGCTTATTATGGTCAAGTGGCTTTAGTTCTTGAACCAGTTGGATCTTGGATGGGTGTAGACCAAGATCTTTACGCAAAATTTTCCATGTGGTGGATGCACAGAGTCCCACGCGTTGTGAACGTCGACGAATAGACAAATCAGGTTCATCATTAACACTATGACTAGAACAGAGATATTTTCTTCTGTACGTACAGTTCTTTATCTTGTTGTGGTTGTTGCATCGAGTAAAGAAAATGTTCTCAGAAATCTATCGATAGTTCGACGAATAAGCTGCTCTGATGGACTGTTATGTAAACCATATATTTCACGAAGTGCTCTATAGGTTTGGCGAATAGAACACTGATTTTGAAAATAAATTTCAACAATTTGTAAACTTTGTTGCGGTGTGAGTCTTTTCATGATAATTTGTCAATGCTTACTGAACAGAAATGTCAAAACAACATGGCTTTTACCTTCTGTCAAATCTCAGTTATCCCTATCGAAAGTTCTATCAACCAACAAAAAACACCCGATATCTACCAATTTGTAGCTCTTATACCGAACATACAAATTATAATGAAAAAAGATCAGCTGCTATATTCATGGACATTCAAGAAAGAAGTATATGGCCTGATGGTCTTCTGCGCAAAATCCAGCAATTAGACACCCCAGTTTAGCTACAGATTATTATAGGAAACTTCTTAAGAGACAGAAACCATGAAGGTTGAAAACAACAAGAATTTCTTCGTCCGAATAGTTTTCTCCTCAATAAGGTGTACCACAGGGCTCTCCATTGTAACCACTTCTATACGATTTTAACATAGACGATATCCACAAAGTGACAGAAGAACTGAAAAGTTACATCCTCCAATACGCTGATGCACTACAAACTCATGACATGGATGAAAAAATGGAGAATTATACCAAACCCTAAATCAATAATATTAGCCCATAAATTATCAGAAAATTCACCCAGCATAAGAATGATGCAACATAATACAAATCCAATTCAACCCGCTAAATACCTAGGAATCAGACTGGATAATAAAAATAATTTCAAAATAGATTCCTATAATAAAACAGATAAATAATTACTAGATCAGAACACTTTCTATCCCTCGCCTACAAAAACCGCGGCATAAACTTCAAGAATCTACCAAACTCTATGCAGACCGATATTAAAATATGGACATCTAATATTTAACAACTGTAAAAGACCCATCCGTAATGATATCGAAGTAGCAGAACGTTCTCTATGAAGAAATTAGGATAGGCCAGATTCTGAGTAGACTTCAACATTAGTGAAGGAACATGTGAGCAGACCATACAACCTCCAAATTCAGCCCGTTGCTCTACAAGATCCGAACCAAGAACAAAACAAAAGAAAATACTCAATCAAACCACTAATGGATGCAATAAGAAGCTTTCCCGGTAAGGCGATTGATAACACTCTTTCAATTTTTTTTCAATGGTTATGTACACTTGCTTTCCATATAAAGCATGCGCCTTTTCAAGGAAAAAATTGTTTAGAATGCCACAATACTTTTCACTACCAAAGGTACTTATGCTTTCGAGTGAATGCGGTGTTGTAAGGGAGCTTCCACCTCTTAACTTGGGAGACGGCGTTTCGTTCCGATTTTGCGCATCTGAAACTCATCAGACAGGCGTGATGACACTGACACTGTGACGCCAGTGACTATGTGTTCCGCTTGGAACGATGGTCGTCAAGCGCTGTATGCCTTGCCCCATTTTAACTCGGCGGGGACGGTTAGTCATGAATCTTTAAACTGATCGAATCCTCTATTGATACGCTGGTCAAGCTGCGACAGCGCAAGGCAGGTTTGTGGACGAGGAGCGAAGAAGTTGTTCGCTACAGTACCATCAACTATACAAAGAGGCGTAGCACCACGCTCCCTAAACCATTATTTTGGTGGAAAATTTGAACGGTAACAGGTTGTTTTGATAGGATTTCTAAGTGATTTCCACTAAGTTGTAAACAACTTTCATCAGATATAAAGACATTATTAAAATATCTTCTTGAAAACGTTGACAAAATTCTTTCCTTCGTTCATTTTGTAAAGGTGTCATTATAGGTGTTTTTTTTTTGGTTTGCTTGATATGTAGCCTTGTTTTTGCAGTGAATACGGACGTTTTCTGGAAATGCTTTTATATTTCGTTGATTATCAAATATGTTAGCCAATTTGCGAAATCCCAGGCGCGGATTGTGTCGTCCTAAAGCCAATAAAGCATTTGAATTGTTTCCTTTAATCTTACAAGGTCTTTCTGAAACTGGTTTATGCCTCATATCCATGCTATTTGCTATCCTCTTTATTGTTTCATACACAGCACTTTTCCCAGTTCAATCAATTGCACTAATTTTTTAACGTTTCAAAAACCTTTTCTATACAAATATTCTACCTCTTGACAATCAATAATATTTGATAAATAGTGTTGCCATACAACTTTGGTCATAGCCGACAAACTGCACAACCTAATTTATACATTACTTTTGTCTTAGAATGTTACAAAAAAGAAGTATATTAAAATTATGAAAAATATTATAATAAATTCCCGATACTTTCTAGACGGACTATAGTTTTGAGTAGGGCAAAAGTTTTCCGCCCTACGCCCATTTTAAGGCCGACCTAGTGGTCCTTCAAAGTCGACTCTCCAACGTTTGGTAGCCAAATTCGAGACGACCTGGTCTGTAAATACTCAGCCAACATATTACGTCAAAGGAACGCCAAAGTTTTGCCTTTTTTAAATTATTCATTCAAGTTTTCTTCATTCACGTCAATCTTAGAAATGCACCAAACTAAAATTATGATTATTTTTCATCATGAGATCATCCTGTCATACTTAAGTAACCTGTTTAGAATAAGAATTGCGTAAAATGGAAAAATAACCATTATCATATATAAAAATCTATATGGTTCATGAAAAATATAATAAAAGTTTATTCTCATATATGAAAATCTTGTGATGCTGACAGCGTTCTGCAGGATTTGCTTTTATTTTTATTGAAGTCCATCCAAACTTTCTTTTACAAGATCATTCACCTAGTTAGATTTTTCCTCCTTTCCGTTTGGTTTCGACAACTTAACAAGAATTTATCGCCCTTATATATCTCACGTATAAACATGTCCGAAGCTTTTTACTTCAAGTAAGAAAACGAGCTTTGTGGGATGTGGTTTCTTTTAGTCCAAAAACTTCTAAACGAAGAGAAGGGTGAATAAATGGAGTTCGAACAATGAATTCTCCCCTTTGATCATTTGCTTTATTTTTCCCTAAATGATTGTGAACATCTATCTAGTATAATTATGTTTTTTTTTTATTGAATCGGTCTCACTGGATGGAAATTAATTCTAATTAAATAAAATAATGTTGATTATTTCTTCAAGTTTACATTTTGAACTCTGAAAAGTACAACTTCAGAGAGAAGATACGAATAACTAAGAATTATCTCAAATAAATATGAGAAAAACATAAAAAGGGTACAAATAAACATCAATTTATAGAGTTAACGGTAAAGAAAAATATGCGAAAAAGTGGATACAAAAAACCATCAAATATATTGGGGACAATAGTAAGAACAATGAAGATCTACGATATCTGTTTAGTTGTTGAGAAGAATTTTAAGCTTCTTTTGCGTACTAATTTCTATTGCTTCAAAAAGTGTGAATCTAGTACTCTTAATTTTATTATGGATAATTTCATAGTTATTGTTGAAATTATGTCGAAATTCTTTCAAATGACTGGCATATGTCGAGTGCAAAATGTCTGACATTTCACTCCGCTAGTGTTCCTGAATTATTTTCTTCACGCATCTATCTGTTTGACCAATAAACAGGGTGGTCCAACGAAACACCCCGATTTTCCGAATTTACAATAAAAATGTGGAATTAAAACAAATTGTAGAAATTACTATGTTTTACTACCAATAAAAAGATATGTTATACATTTTCTTGTGACTCGAGTTTCGTGAAATGAACTATCCCATCATCAGACAACTGAAGACCTAACAGTGGTACAGAGGTAAAAATGATAAAACCTAGAGCAAAAAAGGGGGCAGGGGCCTTCTAACAGATATCAGAATGTCTGCAATCGACAAAGAAGGTTGTTAAAACAGATGGTAATTATTAAAATATCTCAAATATTTCTGGGGGTTACATAGCTCCGTACGGTTATCCATTATTTTCACGTTATTTTCATTGTATATCTCAAATATTTGGGATTTACATAGCTCCGTACAGTCATTCATTATTTTTTACATTATTGTTATTGTGAACTAATTTGACAATTTCAACAGAATCTGTTGAAATTTTCAATAACAATAATGTAAAAATAATGAATGACTGTACGGAGCTATGTAAATCGAAAATATTTGAGATATTCAAAATGTAACATCTGTTTAAAACCTTTTTCAACGAACATAAAATGAATTTAATGAAAAGTAAGCAAAAATTCAACTTTTGCCATTTTTGTTTATAATGTAAAAATCATGAATGACTGTACGGAGCTATGTAACCCCCAGAAATATTTGAGATATTTTAATAAGTACCATCTGTTTTAACAACCTTCTTTGTCGATTGCTGACATTCTGATATCTGTTAGAAGGCCCCTCCCCACCTTTTTTACTCTAAGTTTTATCATTTTTGTTTAAATACCTCTGTACCACTGTTAGGTCTTCAGTTTTCTGATGATGGGATAGTTCATTTCCCGAAACTCGAGTCACAAGAAAATGTGTAATATATCTTTTTATTGGTAGTAAAACATAGTAATTTCTACAATTTATTTTAATTATGATCAACTACCAAATAGTAACGGCTGAAACAATTCAGTATCCGAAAAATGTGGAAAATCGCTCGGACCCGTCAATTTTTGATTCGAGAGAGAACAACTTTTCCGCTTTTTCATCCCCGTAAATTCAACCCCCTAACGGAGGTGAACACAACCCCTTGATTTTGAATATGGATGAGGGATGTTGCGATAACTAATTTTGAAGATCGAATCGAGGTGTTAAGTTTTCGTTGGACCATACTTTATACATACCATAGGGCAATCATTGTAAGTCAACTTATAGACTCCAGATTTTTTGCCTTAATTTGTTTGGTCTTTTTGATTGTTTATTTTCATATGAATTCCTAAAGTATTAACCATTATAAAAAATACATTCAAATCAAATTTTATTTTAAAATACTTGGCAATATCATCTGATAATCTGTTCTCGCGAGGAATGGAAATGTATCTTTTATTCCATTCTTTCGTAACAGAGTAAATTGAATTCAATGCTATTTCCTTTCGTTTTTTTTTTTTAATTTTGTCTTATATAATTGAACTAGAGACGTTAGTGGATGCAAATTGGTCCAATATTATACGAGTAATTTCCGATCCTACCTTAATTCAACCAATTAAAAAAATTACGTCGATATCGATCATAATAAGTGATTTAAACATTTTTTCTTCATTACAACGGTTATTGCGGACTTGGAAATCTTGCTAGAAAATGAGGCAGTGGATGAAAAATATTATCTGAGCATTGTCTTGCGTTTAAGGAAGCTTTTCTTATGAAATGAAAATATTTGTGGCAAAAATATCGTAGATTACACAACTGATAACCCACCATCTCGCAATGCTATCATTGTGAATAAAGTTCTAGCCAAAAACTCAAACCACCATATTCCCTTGGTATAACTCTGACCGTTTATTTTCCCCCCAAAACTCCAATACCTACTTTGAGGCACCCATTTTCAGTCGGTAGGAGAAATATGAAAAAATTGGAGGTAATTACTGAACTATCGGGTGTTTCTTTTGGAGTGATACAACTTTCGATAGGGATAACTGTGATTTGACAGAAGGTAGAAGCCATGTTGACTCACGCCACAACAGCGTTTACAAATTGTTGAAATTTATTTTCAAATAAAGTGTTCTATTCGCCAAACTTATGGAGCACTTCGTGATATTTATGGTTGACATAACCGTCCATAAAAGCAGCTTATTTGTCGAACTATCGATAGATTTCGGACAACATTTTTTCTACTCGATGCACAACCACAATAAGACAAAGAACTGTACGTACAGAAGAAAATATCGCTGCTGTAAAACATAGTGTTAATGATGTTTCAGATTTGTCAATTCGTCGACGTTCACAACAAGTTGGACTCTGTGCATCCACCACATTTTTGCGTAACGATCTTGTTCTACACCCATACAATATCCAACTGGTTCAAGAACTAAAGCCACTTGACCATAATAAGCGTACCACTTTTTTATCGTAAAATTATGTTTAGTGATGAAGCTCATTTCTGGTTGTACGGCTAAGTAAACAAGCAAAATTGCCTTATATGGAGGGAAAACAATCCTCAAGAAGTTCTGCAGGGTCCATTGCATCCTGAAAAATGCACTGTATGGTGTGCTTTAAACGCTGGAGGTATCATCGGCCCATATTTCTTTAAAAACGATGCTGGAGCTAATGTAACAGTAAATAGTGCTCGTTACAGATCGATGATCAATAATTATTTGTTTCAGAATTTAAATGGTAACGACCCAGAAGTGTTTTGGTTTCAACAAGATGGTGCTACACCTCATGCTGCTACCGTAACAATTAATTTATTGAAAGAAAGATTTGGCGATAACATTGTTTCGAGAAATGGTCCAATTAATTGGCCTCCAAGATCATGCGACATAACTTCACTGGATTATTTTCTTTGGGTTTATGTCAAGTCTTAGGTTTAGGCTGATAAACCAGAAACAATAGATCCTTTGGAAGCCAACATAACTCGTGTTATTGATGAAATAAGGCCAGAGTTACTCGAAACAGTGGTCCAAAATTGGTCTGGTCGAATGCGGTTCCTCAGAACTAGTCTTGATGGACATATGCCTGAAATTATTTCTAAAACATAAATGTCATAAAATTATCTTTCAAGTGAAAAAAAAATTTGGCTTCAATCTTAATTTAAATGTTTTTTATTTCAATTTAAAGTTCTATCACTCTAAAAAAACACCCGATATGAAGTACTTTTCATCCCACTCTAAAATCTGTTGGTGGTCCATTAAATCAGAGCAGATAACTATTGTTCCTAATTCTAAACAAAATTTATCTTGTAATTCATATCATATTCAGAATTCAGTCCTAAGAAGGATGTTCGTAAGTGCTTATCGAACTGAACCATGAACCCAATCAGCATTCTTCCTAATAACTTTTAGGCTTGGTTCTCCGAAAACGACGCTTTGAAGTCAATATCGCGATTGTTTGCTGAATATGATGATTCTCTGGAAGTCATCTACAACCACCGAGATTGTCGATTTTGTTAATTAACCTAACGAGGACCAAGTTTCTGAGATCGAGGAAGGCAAGGATACGAAGTCCTTCTTACACTTGAGTTAAGCTCCCAATTAAACGGTTTCCCATATTCGTTTGGAACCTGGCGTTCTTCAAGTCGAAATCGTTTATTTTCCTCTATCGGCAGGATGGTCTGGAAGGATAAATTCGATTTATTTGTCCATAAACTGATATACACGCACATCGATTTTAAAGAAAAATAACTACTTAAAATAATATTAGGAACTACAAACTTAAATTCCTCAAATAATTGAATGTTTGATGGATTCGGTCTTCACTTGATGGAAATTCATTTTCAACTAGTAATATATAAAATTCATTTTCCACAGTTTGTGGAAATTCAATTTTATTTATTACTAGTTAATAAATGAATGTTTACAACTTTTTCTTTGATATTTAACTCATTCATGTATTTATTCAATCCATTCATATCGATATTTCACAAGCAAAATGACTATAATAATGTATCGTGTGTTTTTTTTTTAAGTGATAGAACTTACGATAGGGATAACTGTGATTTGACAGAAGGTTGTTTTGACATTTCTGTTCAGTAAGCATTGACATATTATCATGGAAAGACTCACGCCGCAACAACGTTTATAAATTGTTGAAATTTATTTTCAAAATCAGTGTTCTATTCGCCAAACTTATAGAGCACTTCATGAAATTAATGGTTTACATAATCGTCCATCAGAGCAGCTTATTCGTCGAACTATCGATAGATTTCGGACAACATTTTTTCTCCTCGATGCAACAACAACAACAAGACAAAGAACTGTAGGTAAAGAGAAAATATCGCTGCTGTAAGTCATAGTGTTAATGATCCAGATTTGTCTATTAGTCGACCTTCACAACAAGTTGAACTCTGTGCATCCACCACATAGAAAATTTTGCGTAAAGATCTTGGACTACACCCATACAAGAACAACTGGTTCAAGAACTAAAGCCACTTGACCATAATAAGCGTCATTTGTTTGCTGATTGGGCTCTAGAACAGCTTGAAGTTGATACACTTTTTTATCGTAAAATTGTGTTTAGTATTTAAGCTCATTTCTGGTTGAACGGCTATGTAAACAAGCAAAATTGCCATATATCGAGTGAAAACAATTCTCAAGTAGTGCTGCAGGTTCCATTGCATCCTGAAAATGCACTTGATGGTATACTTTACACGCTGGAGGCATCCTGGGTCCATATTTCTTTAAAAACGTTGCTGGAACTAATGTTACAGTGAATGGTGCTCGTTACAGATCGATGATCGATGATCTTTTTTTTCCAAATTTTTTTCAAAACACAGGTGTTTTTTGGTTCCAATAAGATGGTGCTACACCTCATGCTGTTACCTTAACAATTGATTTATTGAAAGAAAGATTTGGCGATAACATTATTTCGAGAAATGGTCCAATTAATTGGCCTCCAAGATCATGCGACATATCTCCATTGGATTATTTTCTTTGGGGTTGTGTCAAGTCATTGGTTTATTCTGATGAAGCAGAAACAATATATGCTTTGGAAGCCAATATAACTCGTGTTATTGATGAAATAAGGCCTGAATTACTCGAAAAAAAAGTCCAAAATTGGTCTGATCGAATGGGGTTCCTCAGAGCTAGTCGTGGTAGACATATGCCAGAAATTATTTTTAAAACATAAGTGTCATATAAAATTATCTTCCAAATAGAAAAAATTGGCTCGAATCTTAAACTAAGTGTGTTTTATTTCAATTTAAAGTTCTATCACTCTAAAAAAAACACCTGATATATTGATATAAACAGAAAAAATTGACCCTTCAATAAATCTCACAATAGGATTCAGAATCACTTTCAAGTGGCCAGATAAAATATATTCGGAAAGTAATTACATTTTGTTTGTTAAACGAACGACAATTTTCGTACAATACATCAATATTTCATTAAATTATATATTGGCCATTCTGATCCAACCTTTTGCCATCTTTCTGGTAGAGCATGATTCCACGCTCACAAAATTTTTGGTCTTTGCTGGCAAAAACTGATCCATGTGATTTTTGACCTCATTTGAAGTAAACGTTTTACCGTTCAAAAAATTTTCAATAACAAATAATAATCCGAAGGCGCCAGATCTGGAGAATATGGTGGGTGTGGCAGTGTATCCCATTCAAGCTGTAAAAGCTTTTGGCGAGTGGCCAAACTTTTATGAGGTCTCTCATAATCTTGGTGGATTACTACACCTTTTCTGTTGATTAATTCTGGCCTTTTCTGTTGAAGTGCATCATTTAGTTTGTCCAGCTGATGACAGTAGACTTTCGAATTAATTGTTGTATTATCCGGTAAAAGCTCAAAAAAAGAGGATTCTTCTAAAGTCACTCCAAACAGACAGTATCACCTTTTTTTTCGTGGATATTGGCTTTCGACATGCTTTGAGCCGGTTCATCTTTTTTGTTCCACGATCTCTTGCGTTTGACATTGTTATATACAACCCATTTTTCGTCTTCAGCAATGATGTGCTGCAAAAATGTGTCGTGACGTTTGAGAAGCGAATCACACATGGGGAACCCATATATCGAGCTTCAAGGTTAAACCCAGGCTTTTCAAGTGGTCATAAACAGTTGAATTCGATAAATTTAAGATATCACCGATCCAACGTATCGTTATTCGCTGATTTGCATCAACTAATGTCTTCATCATGTCTTTCTCAGCTTCAACTGGCTTTCCGGAAAGTGGTGCATCTTCGACATCAAAATTACCAGATCGAAATTTGGCAAACCGGTTCTGACACTGGCGTACTGTCAACATATATCTTCTCCATACATAACGGTTAATTTATTTCTGGCTTGAACAGCATTTTTACCTTTTCTATAGTAAAAAAGTAAAATATGATGAAATTGCTGCTTATTGCTCTCCATATTTAAAAGGGCACCAACCAAAAACTACTTCGCAGAATTAATTGAAGTTTTTCACACACAAGCCTTGCTATATCAGCTCTCAAAGCATATTATGATTTTGCGGCTTAAGTGTGAAGTTGGGTTCGAAAATATACAATTAAATCCTCTGTAGGGAAAAAACGAAATTACTTTCCGAACAGCATTATAATACAAACATCGTAATAAACACAAGACAAACTATTCAGTTATAACGCAGAAGTATTCTTTCTTCATCAAAATTTTCTTGAGTTCTTTCTTTAATTTTCTCATTGTCATTTCTTCAATATAGGGTGGAATTTTATTATATATCTTGATTGCAGTGTAATTTATATGTAGTTGGGAGGCGTTAATCCTATGTTGTTGGATAGTGATGTCTGCATTTCGCGTATTGTTTGATGAAAGTTATTTCTCAGTTGGCTGTTTTTATGATCATGGATGAATACTACACAGGTAAATATGAATATGGACGATAAAGTAATATTCTCACTTGGGAAGATACTTCTTCAGCTATATCTGCTACTCACGTCAGTAAGTGACATTTTGTTTGTTTTATAAACACTCTCTCGCTCTCCCTGGATTTTATTCAAAAGAGTGGGTTTGGTGTATTATGAACTGCTACAATCTAACGGAAGAAGCCTAGGGGAGGTCTACCGATGACAATTGATGCGTTTGAGCCGAACATTGCGAGGAAAATAGGCGTAATACCCGACAGACATGACAAAATTATTGACAATGCACGGCCACATGTCTCATCCCATCCAGCGCACTTTGGGTACCTTTAAAATCATTAATAATTACTTAAAGATATCATAAAATTACAAAGTGTAGAAAATCAGAGAAACTGGCAAAAAAGGCAAAATAATAAGATATTGAATATTCTGTGTTACTTCGCAAACAATCTGAAATAATTGATTCCAGTCCATGTAATTGGCCATGTCTGTTTTAAAATGTTTTCCATTTACAATGAGTTAAATCGATATTGCATTCGAATCAGATAATGGTAATCGCTAATTAGCTTTCCATCCAGCAATGATTAAACGGAATTTCAGTGTTAAAATCCTGTGCTTCTCCATCAGCTTTAAGTCCAGTCCAAACCTGCGAAGATTAATGGAATTACTGGAACACTATTTCATGATCTTTACTGATAAGCTTTTCGACTGATTGCAGCAGATTCGCAGAATAATTTATAGAGTTCCAATTTGGGGGAAAATGTTGAAATTGATCAGTGCAACTGTTTTCAGTGTCAACAGAAATTGTAGAAGCACTGGTTTATCCTAGAACTGAACTTGATCATCCGTCATGAAAAATCAGGATCTTCTGAGGGAAATAAATAGTTTCTAAAGTAAGAACAACATTTCAAAAATCTGTATAATTTTTTGTTGAATTAAGATAATAGGATACAAGATGATGGTGTTTATTTGTGAATTCGTTAAATTTTCTTTATTCTCAATGAATTTTTCAATTGGTAAAACCTTTGAATAATTCATAAATTCACCCTCATGGAAATTATACAGTGAAATGACATTATTTGCATTGAAAAATTGATTTTTTTCACATTACATTTCAGCAAGAAGGTGTTTTTTTTTTCATGATAGAACTTTCGAAACTGTGATTTGACAGAAGGTAGAAGCCATGCTGTTTTGATATTTCTGTTCAGTAAGCATTGACAAATCATCATGTAAAGACTCACGCCGCAACAACGTTTTCAAATTGTTGAAATTTATTTTCAAAACCAGTGTCCTATTCGCCAAACTTATAGAGCACTTCGTGAAATTTATGGTTTTCATAGTCGTCCATCAGAGCAGCTTATTCGTCGAACTATCGATAGAAAATGTTGCGTAAAGATCTTGGTCTACACACATACGAGATCCAACTGGTTCAAGAACTAAAGCCACTTGACCATAATAAGCGTCGTTTGCTGATTGTTCTCTAGAACAGCTTGAAGTTGATCCACTTTTTTATCGTAAAATTGTGTTTATTGATGAAGTTCATTTCTGGTTGAACGGCTATGTAAACAAGCAAAATTGCCGTAAATGGAGTGAAAACAATCCTCAAGAAGTTCTGCAGGTTCCATTGCATCCTGAAAATGCACCGTATGGTGTGCTTTACACGCTGAAGTCATCATCGGTCCATATTTCTTTAAAAACGATGCTGGAGCAGTGAATACAGAGGATGTTGCACGTTACAGATCGATGATCAATGATTATTTGTTTCAAAATTTGAATGGTATCGACCCAGAAGTGTTTTGGTTCCAACAATATGGTGCTACACCTCATGCTGCTACCGTAACAATTGATTTATTGAAAGAAAGATTTGGCGATAACATTATTTCGAGAAACGGTCAAATTAATTGGCTTCCAAGGTCATGCGACATAACTCCACTCGATTATTTTCTTTGGGGTTATTCAAGTAATTGGTTTATGCTGATAAACCAGAAACAATAGACGCTTTGGAAGTCAACATAACTCGTGTTATTGATGAAATAAGGCCTGAATTACTCCAAAAGGTGGTCCAAAATTGGTCTGGTCGCATGCGGTTCCTCAGAGCTAGTCGTGGTGGACATATGCCGGAAATTACTTTTAAAACATAAATGTCATAAAATTATCTTTCAAATAAAAAAAATTGAATAAAATAGAAAGGCTTTTTACTTGATAGAAGAAATATAACAAAATTTGAATATCAAAACAAATTGAAATATGTTTATCTTCTACAATTTTAATTTCCAAAAGAATTTTTTCAATTCAAAAAATTAAATTAAAATTGTAGAAGATAAACATATTTCAATTTGTTTTGATATTCAAATTTTGTTATATTTCTTCTATCAAGTAAAAAGCCTTTCTATTTTATTTTATATATAATATATAATTATATTTTGGCTTCAATAAATCTCTATATAGGGTGTCAATGAATTTAGGTAAACCTTAAAATAACTCACTTTGTTCTTTGATTTTGTTAGAACATAGATCAATCTTGAATATATAGTTGATCTGTAGTTCGAAGCTTAAGTCTTTTAACACGTGAGTGATGTAGGTTATGTTTTTGATTTTGATATTTGGATTATTGAAAAACGGCTGATGAAGGCATTATCTAGAATTATATTTGTTTTTTGAAAATATAGTGCACATTTTTTAGAATTTTTTGAAATAATTTGTTCGAATATTTAAATGTATTAAATATTTCAAATAAATTATATTCTTTGGGAAGTCCTTCAAGTGTGTTCATGTTTTTATAAGGCAAGTAGTATTTCTTAAGATAAAACCAGAAACAAAATTTTGTCTCGTTTGAATATTTATTTATTAATTTTAATTACTTTCGTATATCTGTTGGGTTATTTATTTCATTTGACATTGTATATTGAGTTTTGATTATATACGTCTATTAAATGTAAGCGGTGCTTGTTTTAGACATTAATTTAATTCTAAAAGTTTTTTGAATTGAAAAAATTCTTTTGGAAATTAAAATTGTAGAAGATAAATATATTTCAATTTGTTTTGATATTCAAATTTTTTTAAAAAAAATTGGTTTCGATATTAATTCATATGTGTTTTATTTGAATTTAAAGTTCTATCACTCTAAAAAAAACACCCGATATGAAAAGATTATGAAATTGTGTTCAGTATATTTTTTCCACTATTTCTTACCTTTGTGTAACGATGCAGAAACAAGAGAGAAGCATAGAGCCTTTCAACAATGTGTTTTTCATTTTCAGGGAATTTTCCATTTCTCAAGAGAACAGTTCTAAAATTGGAAAAATTTACGTTCATTTAACTTTCCGATGACAAATTCTCTGTTTTTGTTGATCATATTAGTATTGCATCAATAATTCACACAATCAAAAATTTCAGGAAAAAGTACTATTGAACAAATGCTCAAAATTTTTCGACTTCACTTCAATACTTTCCACTTCTTTTTGAATGTACAAATAGACCATTCCGTAACCTTTATAAAAGTGATTAATTTCAAATTAGATAATAATAATATATTAGATACACAGTTTTTATTTTATGGACATATTGAATTTCATTGAATACATTTTTAAACCTGAAATATTCTATGAAAAATGTAACTATTTTCTTCGAAAAATGTGTTACATTTCTATTTATATGGTGCATATCGGGTGACAAAATTTGAGAATCAAAAAATTTTCAAACGAATTAAAGATTTCCCGATCAATTTCTTCATTTTTATAAAATGTTTCGAAATGTTGTACACTAGTTTATATTCAATATCTATAAATAAAGCTTTTTTTTCTAAAACATCAACATTAATTTTGAAATCAATTAATTCTATAAAGGTAACACAATATTCCGTTTCTATGTTCAAATTAAATATTAACCATCGTTAAGTATACAGTCAATGAATTATTTTTTATTCAAGCACATTGGACTAGGGTGAACATAGAGGAAATGAATCATACATATATTGTAAGCTGAAAGGCACCAAAGGATGATTATGCTATGAGTTTGGTGAAAATACAAAAGTCTGTACTTTACCGTTTTAGAATCTACCGTCTGCGCTTGAAGTCTTGAATATTAAGATCGTCTAAGGTACTTAGTGAAAGGCGTAAATACCTCATCATCTTACCGCGTATCTCTATTCGTAACCTCTTGGCACTGTGTGCTTTGGAACTGTCTTCCAACTGTGTACTATGGACTCTAAAGTCTCCTATTTTATGGCATCCTCCACGAATTTCAGCCGTCTTCTGCTGTGTCACGTTCCACCTCTTTCCTTGGGAAGGATAGGCTCGTAAGTCATCTATGTCTTGAGCAATCAGGTATCGCTTTCGTCTTTTCTACCTCTCCAAGTGAAATTCGAATGCATCTTAAACGTACGTCTTAAACTCGAATCCCCTGTCCGTCAGCATTCCGAGAAACATGTGGCGGTCAAATAAGACGTCAGCATGGAATGCGTTTAAAAGCTCCTTTCGGGATTTGTGACTTTACGATGTACCCAAAGGACTTCCCAAGACAGATCCTTCTCATTGTTTCTTCGAGTGAATCATTCATTACAATTAAACAGGAAGCGCTACATAATACTCGCTTCAAATATGCTATACACAATATAGATAAGGTGGAATATCGATTTCCTACATATACTACTCTGTCAAGAAAGTACCGGGAATTTTCAATTAAAACAACATTTAATCGTCAAAATTTATTGGGTCGCCTTCAAAATAGGCTCCATTTGCTCCAATACATCTATGCCAACGGCACTTCCAATTATCGAAACATTTTTTATAGGCGCTTTCCGGGATGGACTTTAGCTCTCGCGCCGAATTTTGTTTTATGGCTTCAATCGACTCAAAACGGGTGCCACGAAGGGGCAATTTTAGTTTTGGGAAGAGGAAAAAGTCGCAGGGAGCCAAATCCGGCGAATACGGTGGTTGCTGAAGCACGTTTGTTGAGTTTTTGGCGAGAAAGTCAGTCACAATCGTAGCTCGGTGAGAAGGCGCGTTATCGTCATGCAAAATCCATGAGTTCTTCGCCCACAAATTTGGCCGCTTCTTACGGATACGCTCACGCAAACGTTTCATAACGCCTAGGTAATACTCCTTGTTTACCGTCTGACCCTCTGGAACGAATTCGTAGTGCACCACGCCACGGATATCGAAGAAAACAATGAGCATCACCTTCATTTTCGAGCGGCTTTGGCGTGGTTTTTTCGGTTTCGGCTCATTTTTTGCCACCCATTCCGATGATTGCTGGCTTGTTTGCATATCGTACTCGTAGACCCAGGTCTCATCACCAGTTATAATGCGTTCCATGAATGTAGAATCGGAATTACAGCGATCCAGCATGTCTGAAGCAACCTGTTCGCGATGACGTTTTTGAAGAAAATTCAGGTCTTTCGGTACGAGTCGTGCGGCCACCTTTCTCATGCCCAAAATATCAATCAAAATCGTACGTGCGGACTCGTGGGATATCTTAAGATCATGTGCTATCTCTCTCAAGCTGGTACGACGGTTTTCCAGCACCCTTTCCTTAATTTTATCGACGTTATCTTCGATCGAAGCCGACCACTTCACGACCGTCCTTGAAGGCTCTGTACCACTGATATGCACGAGTTTTCTATAGAGCATTATCACCAAAGGCCTTTTGCAACATTTTCAATGCATCGGCACACGAAAATTCATTCGCAACACAAAACTTTAAACAAATTCTTTGCTCAACGTAATCACCCATAGTAAAAATCGGCACGCACTCTGACATCGACTGACTTAATCAGCTGTTGCAAACACACTAGTTGACAGATCCCGCTCAAGCTTGGCATAGTAATTAAGGACAGTGGTACCAACCTAGGAAAAAAAAATTTTACCTGCCTCATTGCCCCGCCAGATTTAAATCGATAATTCCCGGTACTTTCTTGACAGAATGTATATTTACAGCATCAAGAAATGTTACACTCTAAGCCAAAATTTCCACTGTTTAATCAGCACTTTACACGCTCATTTAACGTACAGATAGTATTTTTGATTTTTCACTTTATCCCAGCAACACTTTCGAGCTTGAGAATACCTTATTATGCATTTTGGCATCACATAAGTCAACACACTGCTGAGAGAACTTGCGTTTAAGGTGTGGTATGATGAGATTGTCCAGCTTTCTTGTACCGAAAGAATGATAGATGACATCTGTTGTGAAAGTTTTCAAGTTATTGTGAATGTAAATACATTCCAAAATATACGCAGCCTGAATTATAAGTATCGGGTGTTTTTTTTTACAGTGATAGAACTTCAAATTCAAATAAAACACATTTATATTAAGATTGAAGCCAAATTTTTCTTTATTTGAAAAATAATTTCATGACATTTATGTTTTAAGAATAATTTCCGGCAAATGTACACCGCCACTAGCTCTGAGGAACCGCATTCAACCAGACACGAGTTATGTTGGCTTCCAAAGCGTCTATTCTTTCTGGTTTATCAGCATAAACCAATAACTTGACATAACCCCAAAGAAAATAATCCAGTGGAGTTATGTCGTATGATCTTCGAGGCCAATTAATTGGCCTCGAAAAAATGTTATCGCCAAATCTTTCTTTCAATAAATCAATTGTTACAGTAGCAGCATGAGGTGTAGCACCATCTTGTTGGAACCAAAACACTTCTGGGTCGATACCATTCAAATTTTGAAACAAATAATCATTGATCATCGATCTTTAACGGGCACCATTCACTGTAACATTAGCTCCAGCATAGATATGTCAAATTTATCAAATGCCTCTCTGCAACTATCTGTTTCTTTGAGATTCAGGATAATTCTAATCGCCCTCTTCAGGAGAATCAGCAGATTCTGACAGATATATCCCATAGGAATATACCATACCCAACTGAAAAAAACTACTTGGCTCGCAATCATGATTTATTCAACCAAGACAATAATAGGCCACAAATATCATTGATCTCTTACCAAAGATTAATAATGCTTGGTTTGAAAGTGATGTCACATCGAGCGTATAGCCCTGACTTCATCAGACAATATATCAAAGTCTCATAAGAAAGATCCGAAATTCGATTGATTCAGAATAATGTAAAAGATTGAAAATGGCAAAACGAAATGCGTTATTGAAGAAAATTTTCGTTAATTAAATATAAAAGTCATGTTGTATTCCGATGATTAAATCGGCAATCATTTTGTTGCCAATTCAATTTTGTATCTGATGGATTCGAAAACTTTTTTCTTTGAAATCTAAAATGCTAGCTCCGCTGAGTTTCTCAAATTTTCTAGTCTATTAAAAGCATATCATCCATTTGTTGGAATCGAGTACACGCTGATGTGCCACCTTTTTCTCCTATAAGTTATAAAACTCTTAAATGACGATATCTTCGGTGGAATCGAATGGTTTTATCGTCCGTGAATATTGGAGAAGTTATAAACGTATTTCGTTTAAAGAAAGTATATTCAAATCGATCCAGTCACGTGAGCAACGACGATATCTCAACACTTTTCTGCTGGATATAATAAAAAAGACAAACAATAGCCACATAAAGAAAATTCGTTTCAATTTACCTGATACAATTTTGACATTTCATTCGTCCAAAGAATGCTACATTCACTTCCACTATAGCCTTCATTTCAAAGGGTTTTCCGCGATTCTTGACTAGAATTAATTCGAATACATCAGAAAACAATTCGTTGTATTATAGATTAATTAATTCTAACGATGGTTACCGCACGAACATCGATTGACAATGCAATCAAGGTAGCTATAGAGGTACAGATAATCAGATTACCGAGCAAATCATGCAGGTATTCTATCTGAATTTGACTCATTAGCTAATCAAAGCAAAAAAGGAAACGTTGTTAGTCATCTCGTTTAAAAAGAAAGTGACTGCTTCCGCTGATCCACATAAATGTTTTGGATATTTGATTGTTTCGGTCTTTACTTGACGGAAATTCATAATATCGTCTATTTAAGTAAAAGACTTGATTCCCGCTAATATTTATTAAATTATAATCCGTCTAGAAAGTATCCGGAATTTATAATTTTCATAATTTTTATATACTTCTTTTTTGTATCAGTCTAAGATAAAAGTAATGTATAAAATAGGTTGTGCGGATAGTCGGCTATGGCCAAAGTTGCATGGCAGCACTATTGGTCAAATATTGTTGATTGTGAAAAAAGAAAAACAGGCAGAATATTTGTATAGAAAAGGTTTTCGAAACATTAAACAATTAGTGCAATTGGCTGAACTGGGAAAAAGTGCTGTTTATGAGACAATAAAGAGTATAACAAATGGCATGGATATGAGGCATAGACCAGTAAGATTAAAGAAAACAATTTAAACGCTTTATTGGTCCTAGGACGACACAATCAGTGCCTGCAGTTTCGCAAATAATATAATATAATAAAAATAATTTATTTGCACCAGAAATACATACACTAGATATAGTAAACATAATATTAATATAAACATAGTAGTCTGACACAAACAAATAAGGAGAATGAACACAAAACTTTCGCTGTCCGTGTCATATCTCATTTACTGACTCATGTCTGAAATGCCAAACACAACGATAAATTTCGGAAAAGCATTGAGTTACAACGATACACATTCACATTCCCAATTTTTTTTCAATTGTATCAGTTAAAGAAAGCATGTACAACCTGTTTCCGGTTACTCAGTAGAAATGACCTAACCTTATTTCTATGATGTACATCAGAATTAGAACTGCTGAAGTGGAAGTCCTGCGAAAGAGCATTCATGAATCTTGGCCCCAGGAAAGCAAGACATTTTGTTCCCACTGTCTTATTTGCTGATGGAGTTTTAATCTTATTTGAATATCTAGCTCTGGTTGGATAATTATGAGATAAAAATTCAATATGTTCCCTATTTTTGTGCAGAAAACACACTGCCTTAAGAAAGAAGATCTGTCGGACATCTAGTATCCTAGCTTCCTTGTATATGTTATCCGATGGGTAAGTTCTTTCTTTCTTGAGAACAATTTTTGAGAAATATTTCTGTTATGTGTTCAACCATCCGATAATTCCAAATGCTATACGGGAGTCTACAAGAGCAAAATAGAGCATTTTGAGATGGTTTAGAGGTAAGATCTTAGCAAGAAACCTGAAGCGGCCCAAAAATGTTCTGATTATATTAACAATGTTATTAACATGATTATTCCAACGAAGATGAGAATCAATAATAATCCCCAGGTATTTAATATTTTCGGTAATTCTTATTGTTATCGTTTTATTATGATTATTCACCTCCAAAGTGTTATACTGTGGCCATTTGTTTTTGTAGCTTGTTATAGGAAGGAACATTGTTTTGTCAAAATTTATGGTAAGTAATTTATAATTAAACCAGTAAACAATATCACTCATTTCTGCCTGAATTTTAAGTTTTAGATCCTCCCAACTGCCCAATGTATACAATATAACGGTATCATCAGCAAAGCTTATGATGTGTCCAGATGTTCTAGTGGTGAGTAGAGTATTTATATGTATGATGAATAGAATTGGCCCGAGCACTGTGCCCTGTGGTACTCCACATTTAACCAATTCAAATCTACTATACGTATCTTCAATTTTGACACATTGTTTCCTATCATACAGATAGGATCCGAACAAATCGTATTCCCACATCCTCCAAGGACTCCAACAACTGTTGGTGGTCGACAGTGTCGAACACCTTTTCAAGATCCAAAAACACACCAATAGCAGGTTGGCTATTATCAATTGCATCATTCATTTTTTGCGTTAGTGGTGCAATGGCTCCCTCCGTAGATTTTCCGCTCTGAAACCCGAACTGATTATCAGCAATTACTTTATGTTTCTCCAGAAACAGCTCGAGCCTCACTTTGATAACCTTCTCGAAAATTTTAGCGTAACTAGTCTAAAATTTGATGGTATAGTTTTATTTCCTTTTTTATGTAGAGGTTTTATTACTGTGATCTTAAATTCAACAGAACAGATTCCATCCTCCATAATGATATTTATAATGTAACACAGAGGTCTTACTATCTCTCTATAAATTGTTTTCAATGTCTCGGCTTTAATATCATCTATACCAGGCGTCTTATTATTTTTCAAAGATAATATAATCTCACTAATCTCCCTCTCATCCGTAGGTTTGAGGAAGAATAAGCAGGTATTTGTCACTCTGGGGGAGGTGACACTGGAGGCTTTTCTATGTTTTGTGCTAGCACTTGTCCTATGTTGGAAAAAAAATCACCGAACGTATTGGCGATTTCTTTATTGGAGTCTACGTACTTTCCATCTTTTAATTTCAGATGTCTTATTCTTGTGGGCTTACTATTGGTGTTGGTAATATTTTTTATACTTTTCCAGAGTTTTCGCGAACTATTCATATTTTTTTCAATTTGATTTTTATAATGGTCGAGTTCAGTAATATAGATGAGGTTATTCAAATAATTTCTGTATTTGATATAGCTCACTTTTAGCCCTAGATTTTCTTTATTTTTCTGCCACTCCTTGTACAGTTTGTCGCGCTTTTTTATGGACTTTATTAGCCCTATGGTAATCCAATCCTTCTTCTTTATGTATTTTCGTTTTTCCTCATAAGTTTTGGTATTTCTTTCAATATTTTGGCTAACAGATTTGGAAATCAACGAAATATAAAAGTATGTCCAGAAACCGTCCGTATGTCACTGAAAAGACAAGGCTATATATCAAGGAAACCAAAAAAATTCCTATAATGACACCTTTACAAAAGAAACGAAGGATAGAATTTTGTCAACGTTTTCAAGAAGATAATTTTAATAATGTCTTTATAACTGATGAAAGTTATTTCCAACTTGATGGAAATCGCATAGAAATCCTATCAAAACAACCTGTTACCGTTCAAATTTCCAAATTTCCCACCAAAATAATGGTTTGGGAAACAATAGAGGTATGGCGTTTTCAGCAGGATAATGCAAGATGTCATACTTCGGCCTATATTCAAGCTTGGATGCAAGAACACCAAGTGACAACCATTTCATGACCAGCAGCTTCATCAGATCTGGTGAGGCCGAGCGTTGTCATGCAAAAGTATAACTTTATAATGCCTATCCTTATATTTCGGCCGTTTTTTTTCGTAATGCACAATTGAGGAGAGTTAAAAATGGGCGATCCCTATGCCCGGAAGTAATACCAGCTGAGTTCATAAAAAATGGTTCAGAAAAACTATTTGAAGCACTTACATGGTGTATAAATCAGTAGTTAAATGGCACGCCGATACCCTATGATTGGAAAAACTCATAATTGACATCTATTCACAAGGAGGGAAACAAATTAGAACTCACAAACTACAGGGATGTAGCAGTAACACACTATGTAGACTATAAGGAAGAATCTAATTGATCTAATTGAGAGTGAATACAAAACACAGGAGGATGAAGAACAATCATGTTTTAGAGCTGGAAGATCCACCAGCGACAGCATATTTTGTCTGAAACAACTAATGGAGAAGAACTCGGCAATAGGTCAGGAAACCCACCTAATGTTCATCGATCTACATAAAGCATATGATATTATTCTTCTGAAAATATTATGGAAAGTACTACAAGAAACGAACCTAAATCAAACACTTATCAAAGCCCTGAAGAACATGACAACATCGCAAATAAAAGTGGCCAATGACAAAGACGATATACAATATATGGGCGAAAAATTAGAATAAGAGTATCGACGATGGGGCTTAGAAATAAATATAAAAAGAATATTTTTGTATTTTGTACCTGATTTATTCTTGTTGAAATATTTTCCACTTTGTTATTGATTTTCATTCATTTCTTATATTTTGTTTTGATATATCTTATACTTCATCATTAAACTTTAATTTTTGTTTTGAAAAATCCGAGTTTCCATTGAAAATTTGTTTCGAAATGAATTGAAAGAGTAGGGGCTCCCAAAGTTTTCTAGCAGTAGCTGGAATTGTAAATACGCCACTGCGATCTGTTAAGAAAATGTATCCCAAAATTCACCGAGTCATCCTTTTTCGGGTATGTTGTAACGTCACTATGGTGAATCCCAGCGAAGCAATCCAAAAAATTCGCCATTCGAGAAACTATATGTAAATATTCATATTAAATATTCAACAGACCTATTCATGCACGAAACAGTTATTTAAGAATGGTAATTTCAACCATGATTTGCGGTAGGTATGTATGAAAATAAGTTCAAAGAATTTAACGCTAATTTTATCCATATTACTCCTGTATAGAAAACTCGGTGATTAAATATGCCGCATAGAATTTAAACAACGCATAAGAAATTAAAATATTGTTTCTTCTTATAAATAAGTTTTCAATCTGATAAATTCTTGAGGAAAAAGAGACTTAGATAAAAATGATTCAATGATCCAATTCAATATGTCGTACAGAGTTCAATCAAAGCATGAGTAATTGAAAAATTGTTGAAAATTTTGTTTCAAGTAATATGAATTTTTTAATAAATAAATGTTCAAGAAATGTGCTGAAATGAATATAAATCAAATATAATAATTGGACGTTTGTTATGTCTTTAGATTGGGCTCTAAAAAAATGATGGAATGTTTAAAAAATCACTCTTTGATGCAAACTTACAAAGCAACTTTAATCAAAACTGAAAGACAAATCTCAAATATGTACAAATGGAAGTAATGAAAATGTGTATACTAAAATACACAAAATAAAAAATATTTGATACAACTGGTTTCAATTGTTATATTATCATCAAGTGTCAAAAGTCATTCATAATATTATTAATTTAAAGAATTTTCAAGAATTTTTTTTTCAAATATTTTAATAGTAACAGATATATTCTGTTAGCGTTCTACATATTTAATTTCAAAAAATTATATTCAATATTATAACTTCAGGAATTAAATTAATGTCATATAAGCACAGCTTATATCAAACGACATATAATTTTTGGATTGAAGGTGAGTAAATATTTTTTGTTGATTGATGTTATATTTTTTAAATGTGATTGGGTACTGACGAGCAAAGTCTCTCTTAAAACGTGTTTTTTAGTAATGTTTTTACATTTTTTTTTGAGATTTTTTAGAAAGTAACTTAGTTAGATATACAATAATATTGAATATTCCAAGTAAGATAGTTTTATGATGAAATTCTGAGGATTATGTTAAATATTTTTGAAATATATCTGTTTTCATAAGAGGGATGAACAGAAACAAAATTTTGTCTACTCAAAATATTCAATTCATAGGATTTTTTTTGACAATTTTTATTTATTGGATTTTGTTATCTCATTTGGATGTCTTATAATGAATGTTTATTTTATATGTCGTTTGATATAAGCGGTGCTTGTATGACATTAATTTAATTCCTGAAGTTATAATATTAAATATCATTTTTTTAAATAAAATATGTAGAAGGCTAACAGATATATCTGTTGATATTAAAATATTTTGAAAATTTTCTATATCTTCTATAAAGTATAAACCTCCATTTATTTTATTTAATTTTCAAGAATTAAAATGCTCACATTTTTGTTTGAATTAAGGATATATAAATTAAAAATTATTTGGAAAGGTTTTCGCAAATATTTCAGAAATTACGTGAATCAATTTTTCGTAACATCTACAAATTCAAACTAAAAAATCTCCTAAAAACTTAGAAAAAACTAAATGTCTCAAAAACATTGTATTTTTCACAGACATATAGAATTATAAACATATGTTTCATCTCCGAAAAATGCCCCACACAGAATTTGAAAAGGGCTTTTTTATTTCCTTTTCAAAAAATATAAAGCACATTCTACAGAAAAAGCATTCGAAATTCATCTATATTCTCATTAGTAAGTTGTATGAATGAGTAATATAAACAGCCAATAAAAAATATATTCACATACCCTCATTTGATGAATTTCCTGTTTAAATACGAACTGAAATAAACGTTTCAGATAACTGAGCAGCATTTATAAAACTTCTTTTCAAGATTTTCCAGTCGGAAGTTATTTGGAAGATAAACAAAAACAATAAAAAATATATATATTCATATACCTCCATCTAATAAATATCCTTTTTAGAAGCTAACTGAAAAAAAAGGGAAAATTTTTGAAAAGAAGTTTGGGTAAGAATTTCAAATATTTTTCTGAACAATGTTGCTATATATTTTTAAAAAGGGAAATAAAAAATACTTTTTTAAATTCTATGTGGAGCATTTTGTGGAGATGAAATCTGTTATTTATGAATACCCAATCGAAATAATCTATCTTAGTTGAATGAATCAGTTTGAAAATTTAAATGAACTTTAAATAGTTTAGCTTTCTATCCTTCGATTCTATATTTGAAATTTTCAGGTTATCTTTTGTGGGAAAAGGATGGCCGTTTCCAGTGCAATAATTTGGAGAGGTGGAATTTTGATGTCCATTTTCTCCTAAATAAACATCCTGTCCTCCCTATGTATTTGCTATTGCGAACGAACTAACTGAATGAATAAACTACCTATTTCGGGAATGGATTTTTGCACTGAAGTTGATATTTTTTCTCGTTTAAAAAATGATAATTTTTTATTCGAAAAAACTGTTGGCCACTTTTTTGTTCATAACATCAAAGTACTATGAAGAAATGAAATATGTTTTCAGTTAGCTGAAGATGACGTGGATGAATGAATAATACAAACGGTCACAAAAAAGTTTTAATTTTTTATTCACGCAAAAATTTAATCTTTTCAATTTTTTCCAGTCAAATATAATAATTTCCAAACGCTTGTTTCTATAATAAATAATTACCAAATAAAAACATCTGAAACAATTCAATATCTAATAATACCATTTAGTTTTTCGTGTTTCCATATAAACAATGGACATTAAGTTCATTTACAAAGTTCCTGCTGTATTTTATATTTACCTATTATGGTATTTCTGAAGAGTTCTTAGTTGTTAACCCATCACATTGATCTTTCATCTTTATTGTCAAGTACATGAGTTTTGTAACCGATATTTGTTGCTTTGTGTTTAGTTATACTAAATTTCTCTTCAAAATTATCTCTAGATACATAGATTTTTGAAATTCTGTAGACCATACTTTTGAAGGATGACAAATTTATAAATATAAGGATGTGTTTAGGTTTTATACATCATGATATCTTTAGGTGATGATATATTAAATATTATTATAAACCTTCAATTCACAATTTTTTCCCTGGAAAATTCAATTAATGAATGAGCTAAATCAATTTAATACAGTGAATTATTCAATTATAAATTACTAGCAGTAATAAATTGAAATATTGTCTAAGCGTAAAATCAATACAGCAATATTTCACCGAACAACTGATTAAATATCTTCATTCAAAAACGTCCAAAATACTTTTAGCTGATAGAATTATTAATATAATTATAACACAAATTCAAAAGGTTTTCTAGAAAATCTGATCAAATAGCCTGTTATGGATCTTGCTTGGTAAAGATTATTAATAAATTAAAAATCTGAACATGCTAAAACTTCACAAAATTATCAATATTGAAATGACTAGTTTGAAGAGGGAAAACTTCTTCAATTTAATGACATGATAAATATATGTGCACTCTAATTTATTGATAAAAACTATCAAGAAATTGAAAAGATATATTGAGGTAGATACAATATAAATAAGGCATATATAACTGTGTAAGAAAAAAGTACATCTGTGACTCAACATTTATTCTTTGTCGTTGGTTGTTTGCTTCGAGAGCAAATTGTAGCTTCTTTGATATAATATAAACATTTTTTTACATGTTGTTGGTCAAGTTTATTTCAATTCACACATTCATTGAACTTGTGAGTTTTTACCGAAAACTTAGATTTAAATACAGCACCTTATTGAAGATCTTCCATACAGAGTGAACAATTTTATAAGTTTGTATGCAGATTTTATCTATATTATTTTAATATTTTTCTCTACAATTTCTTGAAAATTCTCATAATTCTATCTATGTATATATATTTTGCATGTCACTCAACGAACATCGTATTATTTCAAATATTTAATGATTTCGTAAAAAAACGAGTATAATGATATTCTGGTTTTTAATTTATTCAAATAGACGGTATCTTTCTACCTTTTGAATCAACTCAGAGCAAATACGATTATTCTTTCAAAATCGACTGATAGAAATTTTATAGATTCTTCACATATTCACTGTACTCACCTTATGAAATTTCTACTAATTATCTAGAAAACTATCAAGTCTTTTCAAATCCGGAAAACTCTAACCGTATAAAATGAGCTAATCTGTCCACCTCCCCATAGCTTTTTCCGAGGTTATTCTAACGTTTTTGGGTTCAAAAAAGTTCTGCGCGCGCTCGCAACTTGTCGCTGTCCGGCGATCTACCTTCGACGTTAGCTGAGACGCGTTCGAAACGCTACTGGAAGGGCACCTGCTGCTTCTGTCGACGGAGGCGTCCCTAGGGCAGCGCGACGCTAGACGCTAGTACTCGGCGAATGGATATCAACAGGCGGAGACTGCTGAAACAATGAAGACGTTTTTCCTACTTCCTAAGCTTCTTTTTGTTGATGTAGGTCATCGATGTCAGTTTTAAACTCCTGGACTCGTAGTGTTATAATATTAACGTTTATTTTTGGGTGAAATATATGTAAAAATAAAACTGTTATTTTTAGGGGAAACAACTTTGTAACTTCTATGTTCTATAATCTATGTTCTATGTCTAAGATTTTAACCTAAAACTGTCACATGTCATATTTAGTTACTGTTAGAAATGTGAATTGAGAAACCCGAAGAAATACCATTGCTTTTGATTTCTTCCAGGTTAGTAAGCTATTTTTTATTTCTTTTTATTTATTTGTATTTCTTTGTATGTTATTATTTTATTTTGTGTATGTTATTCTGGTATTTTTTAAACTAAAGAAAATAAATTCTTCCAGAATTATGACATCAAATCGTCTATTTCTTCAATTATAGAAATAAGAATTGATTACATTCTTATATATAGTATACCATTAAACTTACATTCATAAATTAATAATAATGATTATCTTAATTGGTGAAAACAACCAATTACAAACCACAGTCCAATAAAAGGCAGTATAAGCAAACCAGCGTCAAAAAACTGTTTGGGCCATGAAGACCATTACATATGAACATCATGAAAAATGGAATAAAGAAGAAATTACTTCGTCTTCTATTACTTTTTATTAATGATCACACAGTGACCAGAGTTTCATAGTTTTACGACGATTCAAACTGGTGTATAACAATGGAATGAAATAAGAAATCACTTTGTGTTTTATGACTTTTTGATTAACTGAATATACAGTGACTCGAGCTTCGAGAACATTTTCAATCTGAATAAAAACAAATGGTATATTAACTATGATATAAATATATATACTTTGAAGGCTTTGGTGCAAAACTTTGAAAAGTGTGCTAAAGGTCCGTCTTCTCGTTTAATAGTTTTATTGTTGAAACGTTATTATTTATGTTTAAATATTTCGATGGATATCAGGATGTCTAGTTTTTTTCTTTCGCTTCCAGGTGCAATATTTCAAGATTGTCCAATTCTGGGAACATATAATTGGTTTCGAAAAAATGTTTCGCAAAATTTGAGTTATATTTATGGTTCCTAAAGAAGATTGATATTCTTTAAATCTTTTATAGAAAGATCTCCCGGTTTTTCCTAAATATAAGCTACTTTACTGTTGAGAACTTAACTTATAAACTGCAGAATTATTCAGCCGGATGTTTTTGCCTTTTGCGTTGCGTTAGAAAAGAGGTTAAAAATTTTATAAGAGTGATTAATAATGAGTATGAGCTATGGTAGTAGAAAGTTATAGAAATCGAGATAGTGTAACATACATCTGTATAACAATTCTATACTCAAATAAACTCGACAAGGTTTTGTTGATCACAGAGGCAAATCGCAATGTATGCTAGTGACGCCATATCTGTCAAGTATCTATATTCGCTATACACAGAGACACTTAGGTATTAATAATACACTAGCGCCATCTAAAGTATGCAAAATATATAAAAGATATACCCCTGCGAGTTAATTCAAGTAAAGAAATGTATTCTCGATACTTTCACCTTACAAAAGCACAAAAAACTTTCCTCATGCTCAAATCAGACCATAATTTGCCGTAATGCTAATACTTAGCATATTCATATTCAAATGAATTAATTCGGCTGATCTGTACCAAAAACCACTCCCTTCTCAACGTAATGTTATTTAAAGGAATTGAAAATGCTCTATGTGAAGGGTCTTTCATTAACAGTGCCCCATTCTGTTTTGTGAATAAAACACATTATTTATTTGGAAATAATTGAAATTTTTCTTGCATTATAAAGTACAATGGATACCATTAGTTATGAAACAATACGGCATTTAACTGTCCATTTTCCATGATACTCTCACACAAATCAGATCGTATGTTAGCAATTACTCGTTCAATATTGATCTTTAAATTGTCTAAATTTGCTAGATGATTGCTGTAAACCAATGACTTAATGTAACCCCAAATAAAGAAGTTCAATGGAGTTAAATCGCAGGAACGAACGGATAATTTATCGGTCCGTTTCTTGAAATAATCGAATCACTCAATTTGTTTTCAATAAAGTCATTGTATCATTGGGAGTATGACAAGTGGCAGCGTCCTATTGAAACCACATGTTCTGCAAATAAAGAACCAATGCTAGCCATGAAAAATCAGTCAACATTGAACGATGACGATTTCCATTGACAGTTGCAGGTCCAATGACTCCTCCAGCATAAAATCCTCACCAAACAGTAAATTTGTCAGAATGTAATTGCACCACTCCAAATACGCCAATTCTACTTGTTAACATAACCGTTTAACCAGAAATGAATCTCATCGGTGAGAATGATTTTCTTATGAAAATCTGCATCATTTACGACTTTTTCTAAGCAGCATTTACTGAATACAGGTGAATTCTACCAGAATAGTTATTGGCTATTTGAGGAATGCCTCTTTTCCAAGTGACTACCAAGCAGTCTCCACAGTCCACCCAGAGGTAGAAAGTGTGATAAGGATTACGCCATATCATCGCGCTCGGCGAGAACCCCTCCGAAGAGATGAACCCACCAGCTTCCAGTTTGGGCCCCGACTCGAAAGCCAGAACCGTCTGACTGGTAGCAGCGAAGCACTATCCAACCTCTACTGGCTCAGCAGATCAGTACCCGAGTTGGTTTGAGACGCAACTCACCCGCCGGAGGGAATTCTTATCCATCCACCCGAACGCAGTCCCATAAACTAAGATAAACTCAAGATTGACGACTACAATTGATCCTGGTACGAGCACCGTCTAGCGGACTATACGTCCTGACCCACCGAACCCATGTGAAGTCATTTGATTGATCCTGGCGTCAAGCACTAATGGCGGAGCCATTTCGTCGAGATCCACAAACCCTAAATAGTTACGCACAGATCCAGGGGCCAGGACAGGCCGGTCGAACCGTCAAGTCCCGTAAAACCCCGAGTCGTTTCATGAGAATATCCCGAAAATGGGGGTCTGCGAACAGATAAATGAAATACCCCCCTAGTCCAGCATGCGGACTTTCAACCACTGCCCCCTCGAGTCCAACACCAAGTGGGGTGGCCAGGTGGTACAAGTAACACCTGAGGGCAAGTCCACCCCCCGAGGTAACGCAGTATGCTACATAACGCACTCGGCCATTACACAGAATCCGGAGATTTATACTGCGATAGGGTAGAGTACGCCAGTTTTAAGGGAGAAGCCCTGTGCTGCGACAGACTCCCTTGTCACTGAGTTAATCAACCGGCTCAGCCCTCCATTTCACCTGAGTAAAACTAGGGCCCCATTCGGAGATCTTCCACCATACAGGTCCAGTGACTGGCGCGAAATGGCATTACGTTAGACACCAAGACTTAACCCTCCAATTCGCCGGGACGAATCTAGGGTCCTAGTCAAGAGAGCGCCCCCATCACGTCAAGATCTAATGCCTGGGGGGCGATTTACTGAATACAAGACGCTTTAAATGATCTGTTGGTTTGGGTTCTTGGGTTAAAACAATTTTGCATGTATGTAAACCAAGGTCTTTTTGTAAAATTCGCCACAATGATGTCTTAGAGATGCCTAGTTCTTATAAACGTCGAGAAATCGATAAATTTTGGTCTTCACGAATACTTTTACGTACGGCAACAATATTCTCTTCACTTCTTGCATCTCTCTGTCTCACTGGCACTGTAACATCATGAAGTGTAAAATTTGTTTCAAACTTCTTCACTAAACGTTCTACTGTTCTTTTATCCGGACGATTATAAAGATCAAAAATTGGAGTTAAAGCACGTAAGTGTGTATCTTTCCATGATTAAATAGTAGAGATTGACAAATACAACTGTCAATGTCATAAATGAACAATGACTGCCATGCGTGAGTAATGTCAATTTAAAAATGGAGTGTTCTCATTGAAAGAGCCTTAATCATTGATCTGTAAGCGGAGAGTTTATGAGTGTTAGGATGGTTTGAAAAGTTGGGTATAGTTGTATCTGTCGTTGTGGGTTTTCTGCAGGCCCCTCTTTCCCACTGGGCACTATGGGCACGTGCCCAGGGCCCCGCGATCGAATGGGGCCCCCTAGTTCCTGCCAGATTACCAAATGATAACCGATATTTAGGTATTACCGAAAAACATTAATTATTTCCTATTTTTTTATAGTTAGTAATCAAATAAAAATAAATTTAGAACCTTGTTTGTATTTCTTTATCTATTGTAACTAAATAGTGTTTTCTCAAGGTCATAGGGGCCCCATGATCCTAATGTGCCCAGGGCCTCAAATAGTTTAAAGACGGCCCTGGTTTTCTGAATATATCAAAGGACATTTCAGCATTATGCTCAATTGAAGTTTTGTCCACAAAATTTATTTTATTATCACATTGTGATTCCATAGTGAATTTTACCTTATGGTGCAAACAATAAGACTTTCTAATGTGTTTTATTGTTCTGAATGTGTTCCACAGAAGCAAGCCAATATATCGTCTACATATCTGTACCAAAAAATGATGTGCTTTGCGTGTGCGGATTTTAGGATTTTCTTTTCGAAAAAGGACCTGAAGATTTCAGCGAATAGTGGGCTGAGAGGTGAACCCATGGCAAGTCCATCTTTCTGTTTGTAACATTAACTATTGTATTGAAAGTAATTTTCTTCCACGCAAAGTTCGAAAATGGTTAAAATTTCGTTTTTTATGACTGGATTGATGTTATTTTTTGTTAGGATATTTTCTATTACTACTATACTATATTCATACATTCTGCATTGGGAATGCTCGGGAACATATTAACTACTATTATCAAACGAAACTAGAATACTATTAAGTGGAGGGGTGAAATTTAGTTTTTTGTGAACTCGGTAGAATTTTTTATTGAATAGAGCAAAATAGAGCAAATTTAGGTTAGGAATATTTTCGTACTTTTCGTTGTAATCTTCTTAGCCATGATATTATGGTGGATGGCAAGCAGCTAGCACAAAAGTTGATATGTCATTCGAAAGCACACTAAATGAGGTTTTTTTTGTTGAAAAAAACATGTCCATAATTAATAAATTATGGATTATTATTTTGTTTATTTTATTATGATTTTGTTCACTCCAGAATCATAATATTCATCTCTTTACCACGCCCGCAATAAGAATTTTTTGGCACAAAGAACTTTTCATCTTGTAAAAAATTCAATGCCGTTTTCAGATATGTGGTCAAATTTGATGAGGCTACAAGGATATCTCAAGTATAATTGATTTTATGGAAAAACTTTAAATATTTCGTTAAAACAAGAAATATTAAATTGAAGACCATCAACATTTCGACCATGTGTTATATGATATTTTTTTGTTGCGAATAACTTGTATGATCTCCTCTTGAAGTTTGGCCTTTTTAAAAGTAGACCCTGTATACGGTGTCGATAAAATAAAAGAACTGAACAATCTTTCTATCTGTAACCAAAGTTTTCTTTGAAGTTGTAAAAATTTTGTGAGTACGAAGAGAAACAGATATAAACGAACGTTTTTGCGGGTATGAGTATAGACGCCAGGGTATACATCATTAAAGATGGCTAACTTCATCAATAAAAGATTTCTAAACTCAATTTCCACAACTCGGCGCGAAACGTGGAAAAATGTAGTTTATTTTTAATTCGTCAATTAATTTTTCATGGACTTTCATAAATAAATTCAAGATTAAAGGCATCATCAGGAATGAATCTTTGATATTCAGTTTTCTTGTTGCTTCTAAATGTTTTAACCATCCATTCAACTGAATAATTCATAACTGCTCTAATAGATAAGTTCCATTGAAATAATCTTTTATCGATCGAAAATTTCAACAGGCAAGTCATATCCTCTCAAAATATTTGGATATGTTCCATCAATGTCCAGGAAGATTTGACAACCGTAAGCCTTTGGGGAACTGCCTTATTCATATCACCATAATCAGAACACAAATTTGCTCTTACGAACTAATGCCTTACTAGCGCAACGGCCTAATCATGAAATATAAATAGGAGGAGATAATTAAGGTTTACACTAATTTTCTGCAACTAAAAGCTGATTAGAGATTAATTATTCCGTATAGACGGGTTGGTGAAATTTCTACTTTGATCTTGTCATTTCATTCATTGGCCAGATTCGGATTTAGGAAATTGCTTCAACTAAAAATGGTCAAAGAAATTTAGAATTCTAAAAAAAAGCATTCTGGGGGATAATAAATTCCATTTTTTCATGATCAGACAAAGTCGCCTTTGATTAAAATGAACTTCTTAAATAAAGGGTTGGATTCGCATTTAGGAGAATGCTTTGACAAAAAATGATCGAAGAAATTTAGAATTCTAAAAAATACATTCTGGAGAATAATAAGTTTCATTTTTTAAGATCAGAGAAAGTCGCCTTTGATTAAAATGCACTTCTAAAATAAAAGGTGGGATTCGGATTAAGGACAATACTTTGAATAAAATTGGTACATGAAATTTAGAATTCTAAAAAAGACATTCTGGAGAATAATAAATTGCATTTTTCTAAGATCAGACAAAGTCACCTTTGATTAAAATGCACGTCTGAAATAAAGGATGGAATTCGGATTTAGGACAATACTTCGACTAAAAATGGTCCATGAAATTCAGAATTCTAAAAAAGACATTCTGGAGAATAATAAATTGCATTTTTCTAAGATCAGACAAAGTCACCTTTGATTAAAATGCACTTCTAAAATAAAGGGTGAGATTCAGATTACGAACAATACTTTGAGTAAAAATGGTCAATGAAATTTAGAATTCTAAAAAAAGGAATTCTGGAGAATAATAAATTGCATTTTTCTAAGATCATACAAAGTCGCCTTTGATTAAAATGCACTTCTAAAATAAGGGGTGGGATTCGGATTAAGGACAATACTTCGAATAAAATTGGTACATGAAATTTAGAATTCTAAGAAAAGAAATTCTGGAGAATAATAAATTGCATTTTTCTAAAATGAGATAGTCACCTTTGATTAAAATGCACTTTTAAAATGAGGGGTGGGATTCGGATTAAGGACAATACTTCGAATAAAATTGGTACATGAAATTTAGAATTCTAAGAAAAGACATTCTGGAAAATAAATAATTGCATTTTTCTGAGTTCAGACAAAGTTGCCTTTGATTAAAATGCACTTCTAAAATAAAGGGTGGGATTCGGATTTAGGATAATACCTCGACTAAAAATGCTCAAATAAATTTAGAATTCTAAAAAAGGCATTGTCGAGAATAATGAATTCCACTTTTTTAGGATCAGACAAAGTCGCCTTTGATTAAAATTTACTCATTACTTTGAAAAAATAGTAATTATTATAGTTTCTTGTTTGAAAAAAGTAAATTTTAAATGACTCACCCGCTATTAAGGTATATTCTGAACGTCAGGAACCATTGAGTAAATTTTGTCCATTTTTGAACATAAGACATATATTTAGACTCCAAAATATCAAGTCTCTAAGTATTCCTCTTCGGTAATTAGCATTTTTACCTCCAGGATCTTCGCGAAATTCAGCACAAGTCTTCGAGTCATTATTGTACACCTAAACACCAAATTTGATTTTGATTGGTTCAGTAGTTTCGTAACTATTGGGAAAATAAAAAAAAGGTTGTGAATGTGAACAACTGCAGAATAATTGGATCGATTCGACTCATTAACGAACCGAAATATTTAGGCCCAAAAAAAAGTTTAAGTGTTTACCGACGGAACGGCAGGAACCTCGGATTATTCATCATTGAGTCCAATATAGTTGATTGAGAATATTTGAAAATTACAGATATTTAGTAGAACGATAGCACGTTGTTTCCTAGAAGCGCGTAAAAATTTTCAAATGTAAAAAATCGTTCCGCTTTAAAATGCAAAATCTTATTTCCCAACTCTTTGCAGGGAGAGTCTCAATGAAACCAATTCATTTTTTAATAAATCAGACCGGAAACAACTTTTATAGCCGATTAAATCCCCGATCCTTCAGCTATAAAAGAACAAACTTTGGTTAGAACATTTTATCGAAAATTTTCCGCCGACTTCATTTCAATCAAGGAAGGAAAATGTTACGCGTCTCTTTCGAATTTAATTGATTTCCCAAGTTTAATTACTTTGAGTTCGTCTAGAGTTGTTTGTCTACTCGAAATATCGGTAAATACTTTTTCTGTGGATCAAAATGCGTAAAAGTAGGTATTTCGTAAAAAAAATTGAAACTTGTCTTGGCTATTCGGCTTTTACATCAACTGAACAACTGACGCATGATTTATAATTCGACGAATAAAAGAAAAGGATATTGAAGCTATTCGGCTTTTACATGCTTTGTTGATCTGGCTTAATCATCCACAAGGGTACAATTATTGGATATCCTCAGAATTCTTAAAGAAAGAGAAACTCATAAGGCAATTATAAACATCGTTCTTGGGCTCAGTTCACGAAATACAACGAGAACAAGGGCGGATCCAGCGTTCAATTCAGGGGGGGGTCATATACATATATTACAATTATATATAAATCTTATCACAAAGAAATAGTTTGTTATTTTTATACGTCAAAATAGTTTTAATCAAATAATAAAATCAATTTTTCTCTTGTGTCGTCTCAAAAAACGAGTTATGACTTCCTCCACTTGAATGGGTAATGCATTTGTGAACGTGTAGAAGTGCCAATCCAGTTAGGCGGTCTTCTACCATTGAAGCTATGAGGCAAGCTTTGAGCCTCCTAAGAGTGGAAAAGGACCTTTCTGCAGTTGCTACACTAACTGGTAGTGTAGCAAGAATACATAAAAATTCTCTTACATTAGGATACATTTCAGTATCACAATTTTCTATAAGATGGAAAATCAACTGCGGAATATTCTGTTTCCGCTGCCATTTTACCTTCTACAGCCGATATTCATTTATAATTACTGAAACTGGAGTAATGTCTATTAGCAGTTTATAGTGGTTTGCGAGCTGTTTAACAGTTTCATTGTCTTCATCTTCATTAGTATAATCGACTTTTGAAATAAAAACGCCTAGTTGAAATAATTTTAGTACTTCTGGACACAAGACGGTCCTCTAAGTCATTTATTGCAGAATCTAGAAGAGAGATGTATACAGCCCTGCGGAAATACTCTTCAGCAGATTGAGCAAGATGGTTATTGGCTCTGTGTGTTTGTCGTGATACTATTCTGGGACATTTAATTTGTGCGTATTGCTCAACTACTTCTTTTGCCTCTTCAAAAAGCTGTAGGAAAATTGTGTCAGCCTTTTCCCTTTTATTTTGTAGGAAGTAATTGTATATCATTTATGGCATCCGCAGTCCTTTTTAAATCAATTGACCTCGTTTGCAATACTCTGCTTAAGGCTACTGTTGTATCTGAAAAATATTAAGTTATATTTAAACTACAGCTTGGCTCTTTACGTGATATAAACGGTTATTTGAACTGCCTCTGCTGAAATGCAAAATAAAATATATCTGTTGTTTCATCGAATAAAATTGAAAAGTATTTAGTTTCCTTCACTCTCTATAATATTGATTCCTGAATTATTTCTTTGCAAACATCAATATACTCATTTTGCACAGTTTTGCTGATGTATGTTGCGTTAGATCTAGAAGTTTAATCAATAAGATAGAAAAATTATCACCAGTCAACCTAGAATTAGCCCAGGGGGGGTCATGACCTCCATGACCCCCATTCTGGATCCGCGCTTGAACGAGAATTAAAACAGAGTACCAGACAACAGAATACATACCAAGGAATAAGACAGTTTCTTTTCAAACTTACTATGAATGAGATCATTGAATGCGTCGGCATTGGGTTACAAAATGAACAACCGATCTATCAGCATAATTTGTTATGCGGATGTTCACTTATACTTGCGTCTGAACTACAGATATTTGTCGAAGTGGCCGCAAATTTGATCATGGAAATCTCCAAGAATATAACTAAATCTATAACATACTGAAAAGATCCTTTAAGGTAAGCCGGTGGTGAATAACGAAATCATCGAGCAGATGGTGTTCTTCAATTACTTGGGAGAGGATATAGTGAGCGGCAATGATCCAGTGAAGGAACTGAAGTCACTGCTCAACAAGGCTTCTGTTATATCGTGATGTCTGAGGGATATTTCCTAGACCAACAAGTATATGCATATAAGAGAACAAAATACGCATATATAAAACATGTGTTAGGCCAATACCCACATATGGCATCCAGTCAAGGGCAGACACAAACAAGATAAAAAGCTTGCTAAGAATGGTGGAAATTAGAACACTTAGAACGATAACGAAAAAACACTTAGAGACAGAGATAAGAACGCCACAATAAGGAGAACATGTCAAGTGGAAGACATAGTAAGTTAGGGAAGAAAGAGAAGAATATATTGGCATAAGCTTGTAGAGATAACGTAAGACAACAGAATAGCACATGCAGTAAAACATGCAGGCAGACGTCCTTTAGGGAGATCACCAAAACAATGGAGAGGCACTTGGCAGTCCCAAGAAAATAAAAGTTGAACAGGCCATTAGGTTTGAAGAAAGAAGAAGAAGAATACATCATATATAGAAAAATATATAATATCATCAAAATGCACCAAAATAAGGGATTTTGGAAAAGTTGATCAGCAATTTATATTTCCACCATGAATAGGGAGACTTTTCACTTTGTAATTCATGCAATGTTTCAAGTGCTTCCTCAATTTCAGCTTTTTGTGCGCTTGGACCGAAGAGCACTTATTTCGTTTAAATAAATATTTTCGAACGAATACATTGGAAAATTCGAATTTGGTGTGTCCAAATAACGCAATGTTTATTCTTCAAAATGAATGAAAACATGAAACTGTTGTCCCCCATTTCATGACCCTAATAATCTGTCCTGGAAAAAAGGAGACACAACTTTATCTTGACAAGAATTATTGAAAGAGGAAATTCAATAATAAGCTCATGGGGTCCCGCGAGTCCACGGCTTTCCAGGTCGAAAGCAAGCGTGTAGGAAACCGAGGCAAATGTCTCTTGAGATGACGAAGTTCTTCCGTTCTGTGAATTTCACAATTTTGGTATCTTATTTAGATGACATCTATTTTAGGTTCTTATTTTGACTTATGGTAAATGTTGATCGATGTATGGCGAGAATCGCGATTTGTATATTGTCCGAAAACAGTTCAAGTCTTCATGGTGAGTGAAAATAATGAAAGTTGATTTTCCAAGAATCACGATTTCAGTTTTTTTGACAATTTGATAGTCATTTTCGTTTTTGTCAAACTTCTTCATTTTAAAGCTCTCGAAGGAAATGCTGTGTTGTTGTTAGGGGGCTTCCGCCTTTTAATTTGGGAGACGGCGTTTCGTTCTGAGTCTGCGCACCTGAAACTTTTCAGACAGGCGTGGTGCTCAGCTCTTCCTGTGACGCCAGTGACTATGTGTTCCGCTTGGAAAAGTCGTCGAACGCTGTGTGCCTTGCCCTATTTGTACTCGGCGGGGACGGTTAGTCAAGAATCCTTAGACTGGTCGTGTCCTCTATTGATACGCAGGTCAAGCTTAAACAGAGCAAGACAGGTTTCTGGACGAGGATCGAAGAAGTTGTTCGCTACAATTCAATAGTTTATCAGATGTTGTAGAGAATTTAGTTTTAAACGTATTAAATTAATCGCCTGAACATAATTCTGAAGTTCAAATAGGGTGTTCTGCATTAGTTTGGAAAACTAAACGAATTTCTTGATCATTACTATTCAAATACCTTTCTTAATTAAAATTTCAACTAGAATCATGAAATTTCTGAAAAGGTAGGGAAAAGAGAATTGCCCAAAGAAAAATGAAACTTTTCATTCGATTTGTATAAAAATAATAAGCTTTTTTTGAAAAAATCAAAAACTTCGAGATTGAAAAAAGTATCGCAACTGAAAATTTCAGTATCAATATGACGTGTGACCTCCCTTAGCTCTGATTACAGCTTCCAAATGTCTTCGCATGCTCGTGATGAGCCTTCGAATATTGTCTTGTGTAATAAATATTCTCCCATTCATGACGAAGGGCTTCCCGAATCTCTTCTAAATTATTGGACGATGGAACCATAGTTCTGACTCGCCTTCCCAGTTGGTTCCATAGATGTTCGATGGGATTCAAGTCTGGACTTCATGCTGGCCAGTTGAATCTTGAAATTCCAACCTCATTCATGTACGCTGTTACTATTCGAGCAGTATGTGGACGTGTATTGTCGTGCATACAAATTTCCTGCTCTCCCAGAAATGGTATATAAGGTACATTATGGTCCATAAGAATTTCCTCTATGTACCGTACTGCTGTTAAAGATCCATTTGTAAAAACCAATCTTGCGCGGCCCTCTAAAGAGACACCTGCCCAGACCATAATAGATCCTCCACACAATGGGACTCGCTCCTCTATACAGGCATCGGGGTATCTTTCTCCTGAGCGTCTATAAACGCGTCTAAGACCATCAGCTCCTCGAATGCTGAATCTGTATTCATCAAAGAAATGTATCTGGGCCCACTGAGTTCTAAACAGTTGATGTGATCTGCAAATTGAAGACGCGCAATTCGATGCTCTCTGAGAAGTTCTGGACCTTTCGCAGGTCTGTATGGTTGTAAATTCGATTCTGAGAGACGTCGTCTCACGGTCCATTCACTTACGTTTACCTGTCGTACATCCATCATTGATTTCAAATTTCAGTAAGATGGCGATTTAAAAGACTTGTGAACACCATGAATCTGCTATCCTTCAACAATGTGCACCGTTTTCTCCCAGATCCAAGTCTTCTGGTGAACCTGCCTGCCTCCTGATGCCTTGTCAATATTCTTTTGACTGTAGATAGGGTAGCATTCATCCTTCTAGCAACGGATGTCTGGCTCAGCCCATTTTCTATGAGTGCAATCGCACAATCTTCAATTGGTAAACTCATTTTATGGAATTGTTTCTTTCAGAGAGTGGAAAATAAACTTTTCAATGACCAATGTTGAATGCAATTGATAAACGATGAATTTATCGTGAAGAATTATTCGAAGATGGTTTCTTTTATAATGTTTTTTAGTCCATATGTCTACATTTTGCGCATATTAAGTTGATTTTCTAATGAAAGATGTATGATGAATAAAATGCTATTGAATCAATTCAAACAGTGGAAAAACAGTGTAAACTTTTAGTGACCTGTTTTTTTGCTCGCCAGTGTTTATATATATTTATAATAAAATACAATATATAAAGTTACAGTAAATCTATAACTAAATACAGTCATTGCCATCTTCCCGTCACCCTTCTCCATACACCTATCTATCTAGATCGTCATCAGTTTCTATATCACGGGCCTCCTTGGCTTCCTTTATTGTACCGTTTCAGGATTTCCTTGGTCTGCCTGTTTTCTTCTACCGACATGAGTCCACTGAAAAACCTGTTTCGGCAACCTATCCTCCTGCATTCGAAGTACATGTGCAAACAAGACTTCTGTTTTCTATCCGTTGCAGTACTGTCCCCTCTGTATTCATAATGTGACTTATTTCGGTATTAGTTCTTCTTGCCATTCTTGATATACCAGTGCTTCTTCTGATGAAGTTCAACTCCACTGCCTGAATTTTTCTCTTAGAGTCTGCAGTAAGTGCCCACAGCTCTATTCGATCTAGTCTTACCTTTTTGCTATTCTGAATTTTGGTTCTTATTTCCCCCTTGCCAATACCATTCTTGTTAATTGTGACTCCCAGGTAATTGAATTTGTCAACTTTGTCATCATCTTTGACGAGTACTTCCAAGTGAACGTCGGAGTTAATAACCAGATACTCCGTTTTCTTCAAACTAACTTGTAGTCCCCATTTCTTGTATTCATTCATAAACACTAGATCGCAGAAGTCTTGGGCAATCACAACCTGGGCATCAGTGAAGCAAAGCGAGAATAACGTTCCATTTCCAATGGGTACTTCCATTCCCTCGCATCTCCTCCTCCAATATTTCAGTGATACTAAGACATACACATTAAAAAGCAGGAGAAACAAGCTCCATCCCTGTCCTACACACTTTTTAGTCTTTATACGGTTCGAGAGTCAATGTCCGATTTTCACATAAGATTGATTTTCTCTGTAGAGTTCTTTGATGAGTTTGAGAAGTGCTACATCTACTTCTAGGGTTTCGAGAGTTTCCCAGAGTCGTAGGTTTTCTCAAGATCTATAAACGCCAAATGGATTTCTTGGTTTACCGAAATCTTTTTTTCCATTATCTGCTGCGGAATGAAGAAGTTGTCCATGCAAGATTTTCCAGGAGTAAATCCGTTCTGATCCTCTGAAGATTGATTTTCTCTGTAGAGCTGGAATTTTTGCTAGCATAAGTCTACACTTATATCATAGAACGGAGCTATTTGACAGAGACTTTCATGAAAATAATAGGCGTGTTTTTCAAGTTTTTAAGGAGGTTTGTTTCACCTACTTATATAGGTGTAAAATATGTGGATCAATATAAGAAAAACAAATGTTAACTTCCGCTATTTTATTGATTTACACGACAATTGTTTCGTCATACCATGACTTCATCAGGTGAGTATTTAAACTGAGGTATACGATGCAAAACATGACCTTAAATACACAGCTCTGGTACAAAAAATAGAGGGGTGGAAAGAGATGGTATAAAATTAATGAAAAATATTAAGTAGGGGGGATCTATTTAAATCTATTTGATCATTCAATAAAATTTGTCTTTATTATATCTATTGATCTCTAAATTTTCTAACAGATTTAGTTTCTGACTTTTGTTTTCAATATGTAATATTTTATAGTTCATATTAAAATTATGGCCAGTCTCTAACAAATGGTTGGCATAAGTTGAATTCGGTTTATTATTAATGCATCATTTTTCATGTTTTCGTATCCTTGTTTGGAATGAACGGCCTGTCTGTCCCACATATACACATGGGCAATCACTACATGTTAACTTGTAAACTCCTGATTTTTTGTTTTTAGAAATGACGTCTTTATTATTTTTTATTAAGCTGCCTAAAGAATTAATAGTTTTAAAAGAGATGTTATATTCTTCTTTTTTCTTTAAATATCTAGCAATCTTTTCAGATTTTTGGCCTATGTAATTTAATGAAATAAATTTGGCTTCGTTTGAATTTTGAAATTTTGGATATACAAGTGATATTGCTTTCTTGTAATTTATTTTATCAAGTAAATTGTCTACAATTAACGGATTGAAATCATTATTGAAAGCTATTTGTTCAATCGTTTTATACTCTTTGTCAAAATTTTCTTTCGTCATGGGTATGTTAACCAATCCATAAAGCATACTATTATAAGCTGACAATTTTTGTGAAAATGGATGGGTTGAAGTATAATGAATCGTACTATCTGTATGTGTATGTTTTCTGTATATGGAAAAGTCATGTCTATTATTAATTTTAGTGATTTTTAAATCTAAGAAATTGATGCTATTATTTACTTCATCTTCCTGTGTGAATTCAATTGTTGGATATAATTTATTGATAGATTCCAAAAACGAACCAAGTTGTCTATTTGTGCCATTAAATAAACAAATTATGTCATCTACATAGCGGTACCAATAAACGAAATCTTTAAAATATGGGAGTTTTTTGATATTGGTTTCTACGTGATCCATGAATATTTCTGATAACAAGGGGCTTAATGGGTTCCCCATTGTTAGACTTTCTTCGTCTAGATAAAACGTGCCGTTGAACATAAAATAATTTTGATCTAGGCAAACGTTTAAGGCGTCTAATATTTCTGTTTTTACAACAAGATTAGTTCGTTCTTGGAGTAATAAATCATCAACTAATTTTATGGTTTCACTAACCGGTATACTAAGAAATAAGTTTTTTATATCAAAGGAAACAAATTTAGTATTGTTTGGGATATGTATATGTATGATGGGATTATTCTCTTTGTACAACTTAATTAAAGAATACAATATGTGTATCACTTCAGCCATTACAGTGAATTAAATAAAAAATGTACAGTTCATAATCCAGCCACAGTTAGTGAAACAATTTTTCTATCCACATATATTTTTCGACAGGCCTGAAAATCAGTCAGAGGAGATGAAGAGAATGAAATCGATGCGTTGGAAATCCCATATGATTTTGACGTTTAACTTTAACCTTCATTTAGTGGTAACTTGTGTCATGTTTTTGGATATGTAAACATATAGAAAATAAAAATTGTTTTCTTTAAGAATAGGACAGTTTCAGCTGTTGTCCCTTCAATTTAATACAAAAGAATAATCTGGATCATTTGCTATCATGGCAACTCAAGAAAAACTCATGAAATCTCTAGAAATATTGAAGAAAATATCAATTTCCAATAGTAACTCTGACACTGTAAATATGTGAGTAAACTCAAATATTGTATATTATAGTGATCTCATACAATTAATAAATATTAATGGAGGAAAAATAAAACCTAAAGTTCTTTGTTTTTTAAGATGATGAAAATTAAAATCTAGGTATTTATAAATATGGGAGACAAATTTCAAATATTTTTTCAGAAAAAAGGAAAAGATCCACCACTGTCATGTCATAACAGAATGCATAACCAGCCATGCAATAACAACAACTCCGACAGTTTTCCCTTCATTATTAAATTACACCATGGAAAGTCTTTTCTATCTTTGTGATGATTCAGACTCTGATATACGAATGGTAGCTGAGGAGTCCCTTAACAAAATAATAAGAGTAATGAAATATCAAACGGTTTATTCCATTTTTCTTTAACTATCATATTTCAGGCTCTTAATGATGAAAATATCACTAAGGTTCTCATAGAACTGCATAAAGAAATCAAAAGGAATCATTCAGCTAGATCTCTAAGAGCAGCTTTGAGCAGGTTTTCTAAACTAGCTCATAGTATAAGACCTCACAAGGGAAAGCCCTATGTAATTCATTTGTTTCCTAGCTTAATTAGAATTATTGAAAGATCGGAGGAATCTATACATGAGACATTAGCTAACAGCCTACCAAAAATCATTGAAGTATTAGGACCTTTCACTACTGACAATGATATCAAGGTAATATTTATTAATTAGCGCTTTGTGCCTGACTTAATTTTAATTTTTTTTTTTTAGAATCTCCTGAAATCTTTTATGGCCAATATTTCCAATCCATCAGCTGTTATCAAGAGGACAGCAGCTCATTCTATTCAAAGTATTTGCTTAAATTGCCCTAAACCTTATATATCAATCGTGTATTGCATACATATAGTATTAGGTAAATAGTTCATTACAAGTGAATTATTATGAAATTGTACTCAATTTTTCATTCAGGTTTTGTATTTCCTCTTAATGAAAACTGTGACACTCACTTAATTTTTGGTGTTATGGGGGTACTTAAGAATCTTTTGCCCCACTGGAGAAAATGTTTAAGAGAAAATAGTCACATGCAAGACAGGGAACGACAAGGAACGGAATGGGCAGAACTAAAGACCGAAAAACTTCTACAGGTATATCATTCAAAAAAAATTTTTAATTATAATTAATAAACAGACATCTACAATGAAATTGAAGCATCTAGTATTTTACAAAAATATTTGTTTACTGAAGAAAATTGAGAGAAGGTTGTTTCTTCTGATTATATTTTTTAAAACAGAGCCATTATTGATTATTTGAGATTTTTTTTCTGCATATGTTTTTCATAAAGTTGATGGATATATGCAATATTTTTCAGCACTTCCACACACGAAATTCTATTTGCAATGCAAAATTTAAGACAGATTTTTTGTTCGATTTCTGTTCATTGTAAACATTGCAAAATACACTTAAGCTGAACAGACAGAATGGAGCATTGTAAACAAACTAAATGACAGATAAGCAGAGTCAAACCTCACATGAGTATAGTTTAACCAACTTAGCAAACAGAATTTCGAGAATCCCTTTTCAAATAATCCCAGTTTCTTGACTGTGTATACAAGGGACTTTATTTCATTTTTATCAATTTTCACAATAAAATATGTGGAAATTATACTTTCTGTAAAATACTGGGTGATTCCATATAAGTTCTCTTCATTATATTTTATTGATCTTATCTATTTAACAGATTTATGAGCTGTGCCTTCACTATGTAAACAACAAAGATCATAACCTTGTGAATTCTTCATTAGAAACCTTGAATATTTTGTTGCAAAATTCAACGAAGGAGCTTAAAGAAGCATTGTTGAATGTGACTGGTTTGCCTAAAAGTCATACACAGTTATTTGTACCTACCAAACGTAAATCTCTGAGTGAGTAATATTTAAAAATGGTATATTTGTGCTAAATAATGTGTTCTTTACCTCTGTGGTCTTCTTAATTTTCCTACGGAATAAAATGTTACTCCTAAATAACCTAATTTAAGCAACCGTGGGTCGATTTGGAAGGCCTCAATTTGAATTGTTAAAATTAAATGAAAGTATGATTAATTCATGCTTACTTCCAGGCTTACTTAGTATTGCATCCGATTCTACTTTGGTATCAGAATCGGACCTAGCCGATTCCCTAAGAACAGATATCAACAAATGGATAGATCACTCAAAACTCACCCTATCTTCCCTTAATATCGCAGAGAAATCCAAAGAATCGTTTGAAAAATCTCAATCCCTTGAAAGTAGTAGCAGTACGATTACTAGGTCTCTGTCACAAATTGATCTTGAGTCAAGTATCGACTTTGATACAATTAAAACTTGCACAAGTAGCAGTAGCACGGATCTTCTGGAAAGAACGACAAATTCAACAGAAAAAAGCTCTTCAAGTGAGGATATTCCAGATTCCAGTGTAAAGGTATTTAATCCTTTTATCATTTTATTTTTTGAGTTGGTTTGATTTACTTTTAACATTTCAGGACATCAATATTGGACAATTCAGAGACCAAGATGTGCCCTTGAAATACTGTGGAAGATTGCTGACTCGCTCATTTTTGTTAACTGGAGCTCCAACTAAGCTAATCAATGATAAATCATGTCGAGTATCTGTGAAATCTTCAGCTATTTCATGTTTGTCTTCCATTGTAAGATTGTATCCACAAATTTTGCTTGAAAATTTGGATAAAACAGTACATAGATCTCAGAAAGGCATTGATCAAAGAATATCGGATATTTTATTATATTCTAATCACCACGATCCGCAACTACGAGGTAACGCAAGAATTTTAGCAGCCAATTATCTATTGTCTGTTATTATTCAAAGTAGAGGACATTATAATGATTGGTTGGAAGAATATTCAAAGGAGGAAGAAAATATTACTTTAAAATTTGAAGAGTTGGTGAAAATATTCAAAGAAGTAAGTATAACTCTTACAAATTTGTTTCATATTGTTGCAGCATTGAAAATATAGTTGTTTACTGTATTGTGAAACAATAATAGTATATTGACCTTGAATGAGTTCTCATAGTTTTGCATCAGAAATTATATGGAAGTACATGGTAGCTAAATGTGAGTTCTTTATGTTGTAATATTACTTATGGTAAAAATAGAGAGATCATGTAGTTTACTTTACAGAAATTTAATAACATTGTAAAGGTTTACCAGTGAAGAATAGACTTTTTGTGTTAAAATATTAGTCAGAAATTGAAAAAAAAATTGATACAACTGATTCAGGAATAGTCTACATATCGTTATAATTGATGAAACCTTTGAATGAGTTCAATAACCTGAAAATAAGAAGCTCTTGATTTGTTATAGAAGCTGAATGGTGAACCTAAAAAATTTTCTTTTATAGGATTTTGATATGCGATTTACATCTGAAGAAGTATTAAATCCAAATTGTGCAAAAATTTTAAGAGATTGCCCATACTCCAAGACTTAATTTTGCAATGAAAATGTTTAACCCTTTTAACAAGTTAGACACCAGCGTTTGATGTTGAGGCAAATTTTTGTCTGAAGAGCCATGTTAATGAATGAAAATTTTGTTTCTGGTCAGAGAAAAAACATCAATCACAAACATGAGCTAATGATTTATAATTCTAAAGTTAGTTTTTGGGGTTTTTGTCTTCCTAAAGCCCAAATTCTTTTGGTAGTTGTAGAGGATGAAAGTACCCTTCTTCCTATCCTTCAATGGAGGAAGTAGAAAATTTACTTAGAAGGGTTTTTTTGAAATATCACGGATAATAGCTGGATTAATTTCTCTGAAACATCTACAGATTCAAACTGAAAAATCTCTTAAAAACTTTTCATAATTAAATTGAATAAAATGCCCTAGAAATACTGTTTCACTTTTTACACATATAGAATTATCAATGCATGTGAGCCACACACAGCTAACCAATAAATAATCGACCATATTCAGATAAATCCATCTCCCAAGACAAATTTGTTTCGATTGAATATTCAGGAATAACAAATTCCATCACCAAAAAATGTTCCACATAAAATTCAAAAAGGTCTTTATTATTTTCCTCTTTAAACAATAGATAGAGCATTCTCCAGAAAAGGAATCTAAAATCCTAACCCATATTCTCCTCAGTTGGGAGTTATGTGGATGCTAAATAAAAACAATCAGTAGAATATAATCTATGTACCACCAACTGTTCTATTTGAATTGAATTGAACTCCATTTGGAAAAATTAGGCAGAAGAGGGAAAGTTTTTTGCATCTTTTGAGATTATGATGTGCTTCGATGTGGCAGAGATATGAAGTGATTCTGCGACTTGACAACTCCTGACCACATGTTGCAGAACCTACTCAGAGAGGCTTAAGTGGGAAGTCGTAGGACACCCATCATATTCACCTGACCTGACATTATCCCTTACAATTATTGTCAAATCTGAAACGATACATAGTCTGACTGAAGCGTACTTCCTTTCTTATGAAATGATGGAATATTGGGTTAAATCTTGAAAGGCCTCAAAAAATGTACAAATTTTCTAATTTCAAACTACTACAAAGAGAGGATAAAATAGCTGCAGAAAAAAAAATGTTATCATTCTTTCAAATAAGCACTAATTTTTGAGATAGATATCAAGAATTTATAAGCGATAAGTTATTTTTTGCATTGTTTTTTTTTGAGGGATTGGACGATGAATCTTCATTATGTATACGAAATACTCTTCAGAGTCTAGAGTTAAGCTTAAAATATATTTTGGAAAGCAAACAGTGTCAGCAGGCAATTCCTATATTACTCAAATTGCCCAAGCTGTTTAGTAATCCCTACTGGTTAGTTAAAGTGAGTACCATCAATATAAATTAAAATATTTAAATAATTTAATTTAAAAATATATTATCAGGTAAATTTATGTGATTTGATGTGCCATCTTCCATATATAACAATACATTACGTAACTGGTAATAGCAAATTCCAAAGCAAGATGCTCTTAGGATTACAAGAACTGTTGAAAGACTCAGATGTTCGGGTGAGAAACGCTTCATCAAATACTCTTGCAAGGTAAGAAACAGTTCTGATTTTTAGTGCTTTTCACATATACCTAATCTGATTCTAGACTGATTTCGCAATTGTATTTTGAGATTCCGTTTGAAAATACAGTGACTTCAAAAGCAATATTCTACAGAAAGACAGTTTTATCTAATCTTTACAACAAGTCGTGGTTATGCCCTTTCAATTACAAACACATTGTGGAAAATATGCCTTTCCCGTTTAACCAAATAGATGAAAGCGCATCCGAGGACATTGAGTTTTCCCTATCCAAAGTTTTACATGGAATAAAACAAATGACATTATTCCCTAAAAATGAGTATATGATTGTAAGTCAAATGTGCATTAATTTTTTTATATTTCTGAATAATTTCATTACAGCAGGGATGTATTGAAGCATTCGCTATTCTTTCTCAGAAATTTCCTTGTACAGTTTACAAGAAGGCTTGGAATTGTTATTTTCCAAAACATACACGACAGGAAAATCAGACAAATGATTTATTGGAATTATGCATTGATCTAATGACTGATTCTACCATGGTGTATGATATCAGTTTTCATACAAATCTATTGATGATTTGTTCCAATTTATATGCAGGTGGGCCAAACATGATATACCTGGTTTTTGTTTGATATAGCTGTTTTTTCAGGTTTTTCTCTATGTGTTTTAAGACCTGTACCTGCTGAAGATATCACTCAAAAATGGAATATGTTTGAATCTTCAGTCCATTCAAATATTTCAGACGTCTTCCTTAAGCATATTATTAAAATACTAAGCATTTATCATCATATTATAGATGATATTCATCTGCCTTTTCAGCAGAAACCTGCTATTTTGAGTTTGCCAACCGCTAGCCCAATGAAAAGGAGAAAGAGTGATTTAGAAAAAAAAACTATAAACACAAAAACATCTGAGGAAAAGACAGAAAAGAAAGAGAAGGAAAAGAACTTGGCTGGTAATTTTTCATATTCAACTCATTACATTAAAATATATGAAGCACTGAAAACTGCCTATGGGAATTATAAAGTAAGTATCCTATGTGTTAGTTGTTGTTATATATGTAATCAAGAATAAATGACATACCTCGACAGGTTTTTTTTTAAATTTATTCAAGGATGGTACTAGGAATGAAAACAATTGATGCTGAATTAAATTGAATGAGTCTGGACAGCTGACCGGAAGGTCCAGGTTCAAATCCTGTTCAGGTGGAAAAGAAATTTTCTAGTTGGATGGGTGCCCGCCACCATTTCACCGTTGGGTTAAAAATTAATAGTGTTGTGACCTAAAGTGGCGCAAGATCGTAGTAACAAAGCCTACCCAGAACACAACTGAACTCCTAACTCGCACAAGCTGAAAAAGTTTCTGAGGAATCTTCAGAGAAGATCTAGGAGTATCAGGATAATAATAATAATTATTGTCTGGGTGAAAGAGATTACAGGGACGATATACTTTGTTTTGTATTCAGTATCTTTTAAAAATTGTTGATGAACTTGAAAATACCTGATCAACAAGAGGACTAATTTGGGTGATTAGAAACCCGACATGATCCTTCAAAGGGGTTAGGGGTCATTAGCTACATATTAATTTTTTGCAAATGACCTCTAGTATAACCCCTTTGAATTTTCAATCATCCTGTATGTAGACCATATCAACAAAGAATTCTGATTATTTATCAATAATTTCTATGAATAAATAAAATAAAATATAAAAGAAAAAAACTTTAGGTAAATAAAAACCAAAAGTAAAAGAAAGAAGAAGTTTCTTATTAAGTTCAGAAATCCAGTTTAGTAGATAGTAAACTCTGCATGTCAAAATATATAATACTAAAATTTTTCAGACCTCTCTGGAACCCTCCGCTTCAGAAAAAATCCTTAACTTATTGAAGGAATCACTTAGAAGCCTTTCGATACTAATGGAAATAGGCACTTTGTCAGAGTTTGGGATTATCGCAGAAGAAATTTTGAATTATTTGAATTCCATATTCAGAATAGAGCCTTCAGGGAGTGTTGAATGTGTACAACAGTTACTGAAGTCTATATTTGAGACCAATTTACTGGTCAATGGAATTGATATAGTCCAAGATCATAACAAAATGGAAAAGGTTGAATCTAATGATTTTTATTTAATCAAAATTTATGATGATATTTTCTAGAATGAAATAGATGCATCGGGTTTTTATTATAATTTGTTCTTGAAGCCTTATAATGAAGTGTCTTTATGTATTAATGCTTTGAAAGATATAAATAAAAAAGAAGGGGATGGAGACATTGCCATGATGGGATATCTTCACAGAAATGCTAAAAGGAAGACAACTATCCCAACAAATCTTGATAAAGTGTTAGCGAATTATATCAGAATTTTTGAACCAATGGTGATAAGATCTTTAAAGGTATTATTTCTCATATTATCCTCCTTTTGGTGTAATTCAAACATACAAATCGTGATTATTTTATATAATAATTATGTTTTTGTTTATTCAAAAAAATAATTTATAATATGTTATTATTAAAAGGTATTAAACATTTTCAATTTTGTTTTCAGCAATATACTATCACTAGTGATGTGAAACTTCAGGGAGGGGTCTTACAGCTTCTGAGTCAACTAGTTCAACTGAAAATCAACTATTGTCTTTTGGATGCTGATCAAATTTTCATCGATTTTGTTATAAACCAATTCGATTTTATTGAGGAAGGTCAAATCCAGTAAGTCATGGATAAAATTTTATTTCAGTTTGAAGGTTCTCATCAGTTTGTATTCAACGGATTTGGACTTATTAAACATTATCGCTATGGCACTCAAGCATTGTAAATATGACGGTAATCAACTGACTCCGGATATAAACCAATTAAATATTTTTTAACCTCTTTTTTGAAACCATTCTGAGTTCTTAGATTTTGTAACGTACTTGGTATCTTGTTGAAGGATCTCATGCAGCTATAACGTGTTCCCTTTTCCATAAGTGTCAGAGTTAGATATATGATATCATCTTGTTGAATAACTGTGATGTCTTCCTGTTTAAAAGTAGTCAATGCTCCGAAATGAGCATTCATAGATGTATATTGTAAGGATGCATATGGCATTTTTCTTCAAAAGGGCAAGACTCTCAAGAGCTTTCTCTTCATAGTCCAACTGGATAGATTGAACAAAGAACTTCCAAAGCAACGGCTCCACCTGCAAAGAAAAGACAGTAGGCTGTATTTGATGGATTTGGACTACACTTGATGGGAACTCATTTTCAATAAATAGTAAATACAATGTTTGTGGAAACTGAATATTATACACTATTTCTTGACAATAAACCATGTCACAATCATTGGCTATGATGGCGAAAATGCTTGAATCACACTTCGAATGGCTAACACACCCACCTTATTCCCCATATTTGGCTCCCAGTGACTTTTCCTGATCGCAGACCTAAAAAAACTTTGCTGGAAAGAGCTTTGGCTCAAATAAGTAGGTAATTGCCAAAACAAAGGCCAATGATAAATCGTTCTTCTGGAAAAGTATCCAAAGGTTGGAGAAGCGCTGGAATGATCGTATTGCTCTTGAAGGGGAATAAAATCAAATTTAATCAAAAGAATGGTATCATAAATATAAATTATTTTGTGATAAAAATATAATATATGGACGACATTTTCTGAAAGAGTTGATTGAAGTTATCAACAATGACATCTGAATAGTGATGTAAACCCATCTAAGTGCTTTCATAAATTTCTGCAATGAATTTCTTGTTTATTAAAGAAAAAATTTATTCAAAATTGCAGAGGAATTGTTATTAATTTAAAATTTTGTCTGGAAAATTATAAATAGCCTTTACAATATGTTTCCTTTGTCTTTATCATTTAGTATTAATTTTTATTTTCTAGGCATTCTGAAAAACTGATTCCAAAAATCTTCCAATTTCTGGTGCAGCTGTCTTACAGTAAGCAACATTCAAAAAGCATCATTGGTATACCAAAGATAATCCAACTGTGTGATGGACTTACAGCTAGTGGGCAATCTCCTTTGACACACTGCATACCAGCTCTCACACCGATCGTAAAAGATATATTCCTCACCAGGAATGTCCTAAACACACCTGATTTAAAGGAGTTGGAAACAACCAGAGAAGTCGTTCTTGCAATGCTACTCAAACTTATAGAATATCATGATATTTTAGAGCTCATCACTTTGATATTAGATGATAGCAAATACTGTAGTGACACTGACAAATGGCTGAGATGGTCTAAAAATGTCTTTAACTCTTTTTTAGTAGTACTTAACGGAAATAAATATAGGTTGGACACGGTGGAATCATTTAATTCATTAAGGAAACTAATTTTTGCATTACATCCGAACGTATTTCGCCCAATAGATGATATTGTTATTCTGTTATTTCTAGAACCACCATCCCTTGTAAGTAGAAGTAATTTATTTAATTCGCAGGGTCAAATTTTATTATTTTCTAGCATCAAGATGTTTCGTACTTCACTCGTTGGATGGGAAGGATTCTTACAGTTCTGATTATATTATCCCCAGTGAAAGAAGAGATTATTCTTTCGAAGATATCTTCCCTCAAAAATAATTTCATACCAAGTAGTGTTTTCGAAAATGTTGTCGTCACTCCTGATCCTTTGAATGTAACGAATAGTGCCGATTTCTTTCAGAATCTTACGCCTGAAAAAATTCTTATACTCTTTATTTTTCGAACCCTATCTTTAGCTACTAAGAAATGTTCTTTATTGTTGGAGGAAGATGTAGATGAGTTTTTCGTTGAAGAACTTTCAATCTTCATGATGTTCTGCCTACATAACTTCGAATCAGGTGAGAACATTTGTTTTATCATTAGAATTAAGTAGGCAATCTGATTGATTTTTTATTCTGGACAAATCTATTTGGAATATTGAATTAAATGACTACCCAGATAAAAAATGACCCAGATCTCATCCGCTGAGTAACGGCATCTTTAGTCAATTGATGTGAGGCTTGCATTCAAGTCGAAGGTGGACATTTAGAACAATTTATGTAATCTTCAGATTTGTTATTTTCATTCATCATACTTTTTCATCATTAAGTGTTAAAGAAAATTGATAAAATGTTCTAATTTTAAACATAGTTCTGACTCAAACAAGAAAACATACTTTTTCAAATGCTTGTATCTTCTAAACAAAAACGCATCGAACCTATATTCATAGGAAAAAATGTTTAGAATGTGCACAGCTATCATATGTCAGAGTTTGTCACAGAGCTTATAGAAGAGCCTGTAGTTTGAATTTTTGTCATCACATCTATAAAATTCTTTCTTGCCATCTATTATTCATTTGTTCATGTTATTTATTTATGTATCTATTTGTAAACATTTTATATTTTCTTTTGATGACACCTCTGTATGTATGATGGCTTAAACATAATGTAGTATGTACGATTATATACTAAAGTTGAACAATAATTTTTTTGGTTTTACAATTATTTCATTTCAGGATTCCTGTGCAAAACTGCAAATATTGCTATTTCTATAATCGAGAAGAGTAAATATGCCGAAGAATGTGATGCAATTAACATCCACTCCATAAATGAAAATTTTCAAAGTCTAATTTTCTTCTATCCAACTCTAACCTTTCACTGGTGCTATTTCCTTACCCTCCTTGGTTATGAGGATCTTACTTTTTGGTCCTGTATTTTACAACTTCCAGAAAGAGACAATGAAATGTAGGTCGATATTCTTTTAAATTAGTGAAATTATATTTTTAATTTTTTTTTTCAGAAAGAAAAATTTCTCAAATTCCATAAATACTAATGTAATCAAAGTGGGAGGTAGTATAGTATTTTGTGATTATTTGGTAAGTTCGTGATTAACAAAATGAATTGACCTACCATTAAAATTTTGTAGTGTGAAACTTCTTCCAAAAGAACGGATATTGTGAATTGGGTACTCAAAAATAATATTGATTTATTGGTCAACTTAGATCAAGAAGCTCCAATCAATGAATTTTTCTCATTTATTCACAGAGATTCAAAATTAAGCAGGATGTTCTTGAAATACATTGACCAACACCAAAATTTCCTTGATTCTAATGTGAGTAGTTCATTTGAATGATTTTGGCCAATTGTGAGAATCTTTTTTCAGCTTATTTTCAAACTCAAGGTTTTAAAAGTCATGGAAAATACTCATCATAATCTTACTGGAGAACTAATAAAATTTTTATTGAATAAATTTATTCATGTTAATGATTTGGCTGTGACTAAGGAAGTATCTAAACTTGCTACAAGGAAAGTGGAACTGTTATTGACAATGCCTTCTGATAGCATTCATAATCAGTTAAACAAAGAGGACCTTCTAGGAATTATACAAAATCTTAATGAAAAAGACTTCCATGTTAAGTAAGTTATCTATCCTTTAAATATTGGGTATAAGAAGAAACGTCACATTATTAAAGTGTTGTGATTCTGAAAAGCCCCATTATCCTTTATTTGATTGGGTATAAATCAAGCTTTTAGAAATTGCTGTTTTACTATTCAATATTCAAAGCTTACCTATTTTTGTGAATGCAGTTTTGTGGTATTACCCCATCGTCAGATTCAAGAATGATAAACAAAATGCAAATCTTATAAAACATCAAAAATATAGTTTAATGATATTGGGTCTACTACAGTCAAGGAAATCTCAAGTTCTTTCGTAGATTTTTTTGTGAGTCATAAAATAGTGGAAGAAAACGGAACAATTTCTTATTTATTCCATTAATAAAACAGTGATTTCTAAAAACATGTTTTAATTATGATCAACTATCCAATAGTAATGGCCCAAACAGTTCAATATTGGATACAAAGTGTTTTTAAGGTTTTTCAATAAAACCCAGCTTGATTCTCAAATGTGTATTTTCAAACTGATTCAACTGGTTTTAGCTGTTTATTATTGAGATCAAATTTGAGATGTACACATGTGGCATATAACTAAATAAGCTTACGCGATTTATATATTGAAATATGAATATAAATATTTATTTATATAAAACAATACCTTAACATTAATGATGTGTCAATTTTTACCGTACAAATTTCATAAATTATTTATGTTTTTAGGCATGAAACTTTGCTTGGCCTTCTTGCAAAACTGGGGGTTCGTTTTTATGATCTCAAGTTACCATTTATGGCCCAAAAAAAAATTGTGGATCCCAAAGTAATAAAGAATCTTGATATCAACAAAGAATGGTATCTCAGTCAAGTCAAACTAAAGCTAAATAATGTTAAAATGAGAAAAGAGGTTGCAAAAATGTTGAGTATGTTAAGTTATACAGAACAACTGGAAATGTTGGCGAATGAATGTTTTGATGGATATCTTTTGAAATTCTGTATAGATTGTGGTGTAGATATTCATCAAAATTCTTCTTCGGAGGAAGTTCCTGATATATTGAAAGCTTCGATATATCATCTATGCAAAGAAGTTGATGAAATTGTTCAACATTTTTCGGAATCATTTCAGGTTAGTAACTGTTCCTTGACATTATTTTTCATAGCTTATTACTATGCAAAATTTATAAAATTACTCTTGTTGCAGTCCTGGCAATATTCTTCAGTATTCGAGAGAAAATTGTTCCCAAAACAGGGATACAATCTGAATTCTGAAGCATTAAATGGTCCCGAATTTTCAAAAATCCTTAATTATTTGATCCCTAGTGTAATATCCTACCTCAAAGCCATTCCAAGTATTCCCTACTTAGAGATAAATGAGAAAAATACTTCAAATATTATTAAATTGAATATTATTTCATTGAAATTCATAAATTACATGATTGAATTAAAAAACTCATTCGATGTCATGTTGATGAATTACACTTTTACTTGTTTCAATTTTATTTTGAAACAAGATATTTATTTTAGCTTTTTTAATTCAAAAGATGATATTATATGGACTTGTTCTGCTATTTCTGATGTATATAAAATAAAAAATTTTCTAACGGAAGACTCAGAATATTCCGCACAATCCTGTGATGTTATACCCAAAGATATCATCAATAAATTCGAAAATTCCGAAATTGGTTTATCTTGTTCGCATCTCTACTCGTTGATGCACTGGATTCATATTACCAGAAAACAGCAAAGTAATATTCCTGATTGTTTAGTTACTGACTTGAATAGTATAATCAATTCACTCGGAAGAATATCATTGTTTAACTCTTGTATGTTGGTACCTGTCAAAGCGTGGGACAGAGGATTAGACCTTAGTTCATTCTCCCTCCAAAATCCCATAATTTCCTTACCAGTTGAATTATTGCAAGATCGGGAAATTTTGGAGGAATATTTATTCAGGTGAGTGTTTAGATATTATATATAATAATAATAATAGAGCTTTATTGGTTCGAAAACTACAAATAAAGTCTGGATAGAAGACTGTGAGTTATAAAAAGATAACTGTTTACAGTCTTTTCAACTTAAAATATTTTTTTTTTTTAATGAACTGAAAATAACATCCTAACCACTCCTAAAACCACCCCATGGAACATCTCACTTTTGTGTCCTCTTCTTCGCCTGTTCATTGGGTTATATATGTCCTCATCGGGTTATGTAATACCAAGTCTTCATCAGGCTATATATGTCTCCATCGGGTTATGTAATATTAGGTCCCCACCGAGTCATATACGCCCCCATCGGGTTACACACGTCATCATCGGGTTATATATGTCATCATCGGGTTATATATGTCATCATCGGGTTATATATGTCTACATCGGTGTTAATTGTACAATGATAATTTACCGGAGGATGTTCCTTTTATATTTTATCTATTAGTATATCAACTTTCATATATTTTTTCTCATATAGAATTTATGATCCTATGGATCTTTGTACGGTCCTCGTATAAGAGCCATCTTTTGACTTCTTTCTTGAATTTATTCACGTTTTTTATGTCCTTGACTTCCCTTGGTACAATCGGGAGTATTCTAGATGCTAAGTATGTGCAACATCGTTGACCAATTTTTTTTATAGCTCTTGTTCTTTTGTAGTTGTTTTTCTTTGCCCTAGTATTATGGGTGTGTTCTATTTTCTTGATCAATATTTTATTTTGGTAAACATTCAGGATTATTTTATGGGCATATATTTGTCTTATATCGTGTACCTTGGAAATTTGGTATATCTCACTGCTCGAAAAAGACATCTTTCTTCCATACATCACTTTGAGTATGCATTTTTGTAGAGTATCCAATCTTCTTTTGTGAACGTCGAGAACATTGTTTCAAGAAAGTTGCTGGAATTAGTTGTTTAAAAAAGCTTGAATGGATTGTCGAAATTCGTTTTATAGCACAACTGTCCTCTTACGCAGAGTTTGAGCGTCTTCTGTCATTCAGTTTGCTTACAGTGTTCTATTTTGCTAGTTCATCTCAATTATGTTTAGCAGAAACATTGAAAATGTTACATGAGGCTCATGATGAAGTAACCGTATCAAAAATACAGAGTCAAGCATAAAATTAGAGCCATCCAGTAATTTTCATTCATTTCAAAAAATTTTTTTTTCTTCAAAATTTGTTGTCACCTAGGAATTATTGAAGATTGTCTAACGACCCTTCCAAGCATCGAATTAGAGATTGAAATACCCCATACAGATTTACATACAATATGTCTTTGACTGAATGTTGTACGACGAGTTAGCGCAATTGTAAATTATTTTTCTTCAGAAGGCTAAAGGAACATTTTTTTTGGTAAAAAATTACAAACAAAGAACTATTTATGACATGAATACTAACCTTGGAATCACTCTGCTGGAAAATATCAAACTTGAACGTAACATTGTTTTCAATGAAATTCACTATGAAAATACAACCAGCTTCAGCAGAAAAATTGACCAAATAATTTTCTACATTAGCAACTGAATAATGAAACCAAGTAAATAAATTTGGTTATTCAACTATAAACACTACTAAAGTGTACATTTGCGTACGCGGAATGAGTCTAATAAAGTATACAGATACTATACGTTAGTCATTTGAAAGAATTTGGACATAATTTTGACAACTATGAAATTGTCCATATTGAAAGAAAAAGTAGGTACCAGAATAACACCGTTGAAATCATTCAAAATTAACAATCTCTTAAAATTCTCTTTAAATGGGCAAACAAATATTGACAGATCTCCCTTGTTGAATATTTTTACTCATAATTGACCCAACATATTTTACTGTTTTGTTTGTGACCCTTTTCAAAGTTTTGCCTATTTAAGATGTGATGTTACTTTTTTTGAGTTATTTCAGAATATAAACCTGAAGAAGCCACATTGCAGATTGAACAATTGCTTTTTATTTCATTTGTGGAAATTATACTTCATTGTAATATTTAATTGAAATTAATTTCCATCAAGTAATGACTGAATCAATCAAATACACTCACTGGCACAAAATAAAAAACCTGAATTGAATCAAAAGTTTATAAATAGTACTTTAGGAATAAATATTATGAAAATTTTGAAGAGTTGTTGTAATCTGTTAAGCTGTATTTACAATATACCTTGTATTCAATTCATCATTATTGAATAAAGTGGTGTGGTGTTAATTGTTATGTGTCCTTAAAAATGTTCATATTTCATATCTTTTTTGCTTATTTACCAACTAGTTCTTTAGTATTGTTTCCTCATTTCTTTCAGAATAACACTTCTAGGATGGAATTCAAGACAGCAATTTGAAGAAACCTGGATGTGCTTACTTAGCGTTTTATGTAATTCCCCATTAGATGAAAATAGCACTGAAGAAATAAATGAAATCTATAGTACCATTTCTTTAGCAATCAAGGGAATCACTGCTATGCTGATTCAAACTTTATATTATCCTATCCCAGGAAAAAAGAACCATTCCGAGTTATTGAGTGTTTCCAGAAATGAACCAATCACATGTGATAAAATTAGGTTGATTAAAAAAAAAAATTAGTGATTAATTTTTTTTTAATAATTTTTCTTTCAGTATAAAGAAGTTGAAAGATGTTCAACTTTGCATTAGGAATAAGTACAATAAATCTCCTTATTTTTCTGGGAGTAAAGTGCAAATGGATACCCCATTTGAGGATTTGGGTGCGGAAAATCATTTTTGCTTTTCGGGTCAGATGTCTGTTAAATATTTCCTGATATCTCTTGGAATTTTAGAAGATATTGACGAGAAAGGTTTAGCCCATAAGGTTCTAAAGAAGAGGGATGAAATATTACTCAAGAGTGGACTGGATGTTGCTTCCTGCTTGCAGTTTTTACAAGATTTCTTTACTCAACTATTACAATTTCAGGTAATAAAATCTCTTATTGTGGATATTGAGGATCAGCCAAGTGTATGCTGGGCTATCTTTTTATGTCTCTGTTTTACCTTCTCTGTTCTCTATAACTATTTATAACAGCTAACCTTTTTTTCCACAAAAGTGCAAACTCATGTTACGAGTAGGTTTCATATAGGCATGCTATGAAAACGACTCTGGTTCTGCTCATAGAGATCTATTTTAGGGATAAATTGCCTGGTTAGAACGACGTGTAGTGTTTTGCTTACAATAACTTCCGCAAATGCTCAAAAATGCATTTTGTGAAGCGAAAGTATTTGAAAAAAAAAGTGCTATGTATCCACCTTTTAGAAACTGGTGAATCAAATGTAACCCTTATGAAGAAATACAGTGTATCTCATTTTACAATAGACAGAATAAAGCAAAACATAGGAGTTATATTTAATGCTAATATTTTCAAACATAAATGGGTGAGGGCATCCAATCAAGAACAAGTAGATCAAGCATTATCACAGTGGTTAAAGATTCAGCATAACTCGAGAATACCTCTGGAACTCTGTTTTAAGAAACAGCTAATTTTTTGGTTAAGAGTTTAATATTGCTAACTTCAATTGCTCAATGACTAGGATACACCGTTTTAGAGTAAAACAACATCATCTTAGGTAAAATTATTGTTGTCAATTCAACGGAGGGAACAATTGATTAAAAATATTTCGTCCAATTTGCGCTCGTAGTTTCTAATGTCGCTGGGACTAGGCTGTTTTATAAATGAACATGAGAAAACTTTGAAATTCAAAAGAAAAAAATGGACGGGGGAAAATTATCAAAAGACCTTAAACGATATGTGTGTGTTGATGATACTGTTGCCATATGCGGGAAACAGGCGGATGAAAACATTGTACTATATATCATTGGCAACTAGGCCATTAGCCAAGATACCGGCGGTAGTTACGAACAGGAGGAGACTTATTGGACTTCCAGTGCTTCAGAAACTCTAAAGGCTTATTGTGTTTGTTCAAACTAACTTTGATTATAATGTTGAAAATTAAGCTGTTTCATATTCACAATGTACAAAGTTCTTACTATAGAACAAAAATCGGTCGCAATCAAACTAAAATTACAAGATGTTACATCCGCAAATAGATACAATTTACTTGCATGTAATGTAGGTACATTGTATCTATTATTTAACTAATACATAAAATATGTATTTATATAATGTGTAATGTTGAAATATATTTATTATCGATTAATTCTGATATTTGTTCCATTCAAATGGATATTATTTCAACTATTATTATTATCATTATTAAATAATAAGATAACACTTATATTGCTACTCGATAAAAGACAAGCTCTAATTATCTGATCCTTTTCTGCGTTGTCTAGTTAGTAGGAAAAAATATCATTGGTTCTTTGAGGGTTGTTATAGCTGAATTCTACTATAGTTTATCTGTTTGAAAAAATTAGCCAATATATATTAAACGTGTAATGTAAATCAAAAAATTTCTTTTACATCGAATAGTTTGTGAATCATAAAGTAATTATAAGTTGTAAGAATATTAATATATCCAGATGAAGAATATATAGAATTGCTATATTGTGGTGAGAAAGTTCTAATTAAATCTTAGTGTAAAATTTAAAACTTTTTCATACAAAGAGTAGAACATTATTTTTAATTACTGCAAATACATATAGATCCATCTTATCATTCAAATTTATTTACTAAAAATTTTATTTTTGTTCCAGAAAATAAATTCTTTGGCACTCCTACACGAGTCTGTTATATCTATTTTAGTGCTTTCTGATCTCTTTAATGATAAAATCCAGTTTAGTTGGATGTTAGATTTGTTTCTCGATTTACTCAAAATACATGCTGTTGAAGACGAACTACTGCACCTGTATCTGATTATTGGAGTTTGTAAGGCTGCTGCTATTCTTAATCCTGTAAGGCTAAAGATTACTTAAAGATTTTCTTTATATTTTTTCAAATTAATTTTAAGGAGTTGGATGTATATGAAACCATCAAGAAGCATTTAACAACTTTTCTAAAAAGTTCATTTCTTCCATCAAAGATAGCTTGTCTACATGGTCTTTTGTTTATTTTGGAAGGATGCAGGCTGAGCAATATTTCAATAGGGGGAATTTCTGAAGAATTTCAACTGATACTTCCTTGTGCTGTGGAATATATACAAAGTAATATGAGCATCCCAAATAAGTAAGAATATTTGATTTCGTAATTATTTATATTATGTTTTGGATTTATTTTAGCGATATACCTCAATCTCTGGAACATACATTATTAATATGGACTGTTGGGTTTTATATAATAGAAAATATAGATGAAGTACATCTAGGTCAAAGTTTTGTAGATGATGTTGTTACCCATGCTATATATATTTTATCAAATCCAAAAAGTATTGTAGAATATAAATTCATAATGCAGGTATGAAACTGAAAATATATATCACTTTATCCCTAGATATATTGTGACCTGAGGGAGCTGATCTTAAAATCATGACAATATCTAATAATTTTCAAATTTTTTTTTATGAATCTGCCACAAATAGCAGGAAAACGTCTGTATTCTGATAAGGCCTATCAGAATAATGAAGAGTATCTTAGAACTGTGTTACAGTCACAGTGTACGAGTAATCTGAACTTTCTAAAATTGCTTAAAATTTGTAACTTACATCAATATTTTTGTCATTTTTAAAGTTTTGTAATTTGAATTTTTTTTTTTTTTTTGGAAAATACTTTATATTACATATTAGTTGCCACATCAAATGCATTTAACACATTTTTTTCAATGAAAACACTGCCAAGCATAAAATTAGTTTCATCCCGTAATTTGCATTTTTCTTTCGTTTTCTTCGAAATTTATGAATATAGTTCGCTATGCAATGATTTTTTCGTGACTGTTTGAATTGTTACAACTGGAAAAGCAAGAGATTTCTAAAATAAATACTAATTACAGGATGACTCGTGTCATGTTTGGCAGTATATAAATAGGGTCCAAAAATTTGCAGGGTCATAGCTTGATGCTCTTCATATTTTTCTAAATAACTCCCAGAAATAATGATGTTTTACCAAATAGGAATAATTGAATAAATTCAATTTTGACTATCACTGTCGAAAAAGTATTATTCTTACTAAATAACCACATGAAAGACTTGCTTGATTAATTTGAATTTTGAAATAGTAACACATTACTATGTTTTTCCTTGTGGGACAAAAATGATTGCAGTTTTTATTTGGAAAGAACCAATTTTCTTCATCTTGAATTTTAAGTGAAAATACTTCAATTTTCAGTAATATAAAACAGTTTAAAATCGTATCCAAGGTATTACTGTTGTATAGTGTAGACTAATTTCATATATTTTTCCAGAAATTGCAAAGATTAATCACAGTGAAGAAAAATATTTTAGAAAAGTTTGGTAAGAAAGTTGTGAAGCTAGCACTGGATGGATTGAAGCATTCAAATTCTTTCGTAGCAATCACATCAATACAGCTACTTTTCAGTTACATGTATATAGGTGGGTTAAAATTATTACGCATTTAAACATTGTATTTATTATGTTTTCTACAGAATATGCTGAGCATGTTGAATCGTGCAATGAAGAAATAAGTCCGGAAAATTTAGTACAAACAGTTGAGAAATTCTCAGCTCTTTTTGAGTATATAAAAAGAGGATATATTTTTGAAGCAGAAATAGTATGTTCTTTATTACCCCGAGTATTGGATGATTTCTTTACGCCAGCAGATATTTTAACCAAGGTTATTGGTGAATTTTTGTCAGCACAACAACCGCATCAAAAACTTTTGAGTAAAGTTGTTTTTCATGTAAGTTCTTTCAATGAATTTAAATATTTTGTCATGTTACAATTTTTCCTTACATTAATTCGAGTAATAAAATTAATGATAATTGTTTTGCAGCTTTTCCAGAGTGCAGTACGACAGAATCAATTAACTCTCCTTCAAGATTGGATTGTGTTTAGTCTGCCTAATTTCACCCAAAATTTCTCCTATCCAATGGCAACTTGGTGTCTAACATGTTTTTTCATTAGCGCTAGTCGCAATCAGTGGTTGACTGCCTTGTTTCCCTATATTCAGACCAGAATACAAAGATATGAATATGAAGACAGGGAAATACTATGTGTAGCAGGTTCTGACTTTTATAAAAATTTATCGACTGATAAACAGAAAGAGACTTTCAAAGCTAATTTTAGAATGGTCAAAAATTTACCTGAAATGCCATTCAATGACCTGTTATCTTCTCTGTAAATTTTAAAAATTGAAATGTTGAAGATTTTTATGCAATGTTGATTATAACTTGAATATTATAAAGTTTGGGAAACTATTTTTTCTTCATAGATTTCCTCTATACACATTTTAGTTATATTTATTCCTTACGTGAAAATTTTAGTGATATTGTGCTGTTTTACCCATCACTGTTTGGTAGGCGATCATGATTAAAACATGTTTTAAGAATGTATATTGTTTTACTACTTAAAAATTCAAATGTTTTCACATTTTGTGACTGTACTTTCGAAGCATTATTTTATCATTCATTACTTGTCTGAAGATGAGATTTCACTTCAAAACTTCAGTCGCAACAATCTGTAACTTTCGAATTTTTTTAGTACTTAAAACATGGTTATTTCTAAAAAGTTCCAAAGAAAAAACTACTTTGCCAGGCCAATCGTTTCCATCAACACCGATGCCGAACATTTATGGTTCGAAAGTTATGCTGTGTATCGGGTGGAACCATGAGGGCGTTGTGTACATCTCCCATTACGGGTGATCGTTGCAGACTGCAATTACTTCGTTTGAACCATGCGGAAGGAAGTGACAGGTGAATTCTACCAGAATAGTTATTGGCTATTTGAGGAAGGCCTCTTTTCCAAGTGACTACCAAACAGTCTCCACAGTCCACCCCTAGAGGTAGAAAGTGTGATAAGGATTACGCCATATCATCGCGCATGGCGAGAACCCCTCCGAAGAGATGAACCCACCAGCTTCCAGTTTGGGCCCCGACTCGAAAGCCAGAACCGTCTGACTGGTAGCAGCGAAGCACTATCCAACCCCTACTGGCTCAGCAAGTCAGTACCCGAGTTGGTTTGAGACGCAACTCACCCGCCGGAGGGAATTCTTATCCATCCACCCGAACGCAGTCCCATGAACTAAGATAAACTCAAGATTCACGACTACAATTGATCCTGGTACGAGCACCGTCTAGCGGACTATACGTCCTGACCCACCGAACCCATGTGAGGTCATTTGATTGATCCTGGCGTCAAGCACTAATGGCGGAGCCATTTCGTCGAGATCCACAAACCCTAAATAGTTACGCACAGATCCAGGGGCCAGGACAGGCCGGTCGAACCGTCAAGTCCCGTTAAACCCCCGAGTCGTTTCATGAGAATATCCCGAAAATGGGGGTCTGCGAACAGATAAATGAAATACCCCCCTAGTCCACCATGCGGACTTTCAACCACTGCCCCCTCAAGTCCAACACCAATGGGGTGGCCAGGTGGTACAAGTAACACCTGTGGGCAAGACCACCCCCTCGAGGTATGCTACATAACGCACTCGGCCATTACACAGAATCCGGAGATTCATACTGCGATAGGGTAGAGTACGGTAGTTTTAAGGGAGAAGCCCTGTGCTGCGACAGACTCCCTTGTCACTGAGTTAATCAACCGGCTCAGCCCTCCATTTCACCTGAGTGAAACTAGGGCCCCATTTAGAGATCTTCGACCATACAGGTCCAGTGACTGGCGCGAAATGGCATTACGTTAGACACCAAGACTTAACCCTCCATTTCGCCGGGACGAAACTAGGGTCCTAGTCAAGAGAGCGCCCCCATCACGTCAAGATCTAATGCCTGGGGGGCGAGAAGGAAGTGACAGGTGAATTCTACCAGAATAGCACTAATGGCGGAGCCATTTCGTCGAGATCCACAAACCCTAAATAGTTACGCACAGATCCAGGGGCCAGGACAGGCCGGTCGAACCGTCAAGTTCCGTTAAACCCCGAGTCGTTTCATGAGAATATCCCGAAAATGGGGGTCTGTGAATAGATAAATGAAATACCCCCCTAGTCCAGCATGCGGACTTTCAACCACTGCCCCCTCAAGTCCAACACCAATTGGGATGGCCAGGTGGTACAAGTAACACCTATGGGCAAGACCACCCCCCCGAGGTATGCTATATAACGCACTCGGCCATTACACAGAATCCGGAGATTTATACTACGATAGGGTAGAGTACGCTAGTTTTAAGGGAGAAGCCCTGTGCTGCGACAGACTCCCTTGTCACTGAGTTAATCAACCGGCTCAGCCCTCCATTTTACCTGAGTAAAACTAGGGCCCCATTCGGAGATCTGCCACCATACAGGTCCAGTGACTGGCGCGAAATGGCATTACGTTAGACACCAAGACTTAACCCTCCAATTCGCCGGGACGAATCTAGGGTCCTAGTCAAGAAAGCGCCCCCATCACGTCAAGATCTAATGCCTGGGGTGACAGGTGAATTCTACCAGAATAGTTATTGGCTATTTGAGGAAGGCCTCTTTTCCAAGTGACTACCAAGCAGTCTCCACAGTCCACCCCTAGAGGTAGAAAGTGTGATAAGGATTACGCCATATCATCGCGCTCGGCGAGAACCCCTCCGAAGAGATGAACCCACCAGCTTCCAGTTTGGGCCCCGACTCGAAAGCCAGAACCGTCTGACTGGTAGCAGCGAAGCACTATCCAACCTCTACTGGCTCAGCAGCTCTACCGAGTTGGTTTGAGACGCAACTCACCCGCCGGAGGGAATTCTTATCCATCCACCCGAACGCAGTCCCATGAACTAAGATAAACTCAAGATTGACGACTACAATTGATCCTGGTACGAGCACCGTCTAGCGGACTATACGTCCTGACCGACCGAACCCATGTGAAGTCATTTGATTGATCCTGGCGTCAAGCACTAATGGCAGAGCCATTTCGTCGAGATCCACAAACCCTAAATTGTTACGCACAGAACCAGGGGCCAGGACAGGCCGGTCGAACCGTCAAGTCCCGTTAAACCCCGAGTCGTTTCATGAGAGTATCCCGAAAATGGGGGTCTGCGAACAGATAAATGAAATACCCCCCTAGTCCAGCATGCGGACTTTCAACCACTGCCCCCTCGAGTCCAACACCAATTGGGGTGGCCAGGTGGTACAAGTAACACCGCAGTATGCTACATAACGCACTCGGCCATTACACAGAATCCGGAGATTTATACTGCGATAGGGTAGAGTACGCCAGTTTTAAGGGAGAAGCCCTGTGCTGCGACAGACTCCCTTGTCACTGAGTTAATCAACCGGCTCAGCCCTCCATTTCACCTGAGTAAAACTAGGGCCCCATTCGGAGATCTTCCACCATACAGGTCCAGTGACTGGCGCGAAATGGCATTACGTTAGACACCAAGACTTAACCCTCCAATTCGCCGGGACGAATCTAGGGTCCTAGTCAAGAGAGCGCCCCCATCACGTCAAGATCTAATGCCTGGGGGGCGTGCCTGGGGTAACATGAGGAACTTATTCTTTTGCATGACAACTCTCAGTCCCATGTCGCAAAAAATATTTATTAATAATCAAATATCTTACTGCACCCGCCGTATTTTTTAAATGTTCTTGAATACTTCTTTAGACAATTCTACCAGACTGTCCTATGTAAACTTTTGGCAATCACTACAAACTAACCTTTAACTCCTGATTCAACAACCGTGAATGAAATATTTTTATTTTTTTAATTCAGTCACTAAGGTGTAAATTTGCCTCAAATGAGATTCTTAAATTATATTTATTCTTAATAAATTATCGGAAATGAAGTTGTTTTACTTTTAATCAGCAAGATATATTTCTGACATGTAAAGGCCAGGACAATCAAATATCTAATAATATTCAGTTCATAAATGTAATTTTATTGGTTCACTGGAATGTTAACTAGTCTAGGAAACAGGTTGTTGAATGCTGATAATTTTTGGTTAAATAGGGTGGTTTGATTTATTATACTGTCGAGCTTGCATATAACGAACCTCCAAGGGGAATCAGAAAGGGTTCGTTATAACCGAGAGGCTGTTATATCCGTGGCGAGAAAAAAAAACAATTATGTATTTTAGTTAACTTTAATCGAGTAATCAATAAATGTACATAAAAGGATGTGAACATTAAAATAAAAAAGAAACTAAATATACAGGTATGGAAATGACAGTCGGAAACAGGAAATTTTTAATCTATAAGCAACGTTGTTCCGGTGGAGCAGTGGAAGAACCAAAACCTCAGCGCGATGCGATGACGAATAAACGAGTGTTCTCTCTCAATGGTAGTGACTGGTGGGGAATGCTTCGATCGAAAGAATCCGCAATCTGCGAATCATTCGCACCTCAAACGTGAAATTCGTTTGTCCATATCGGTTGTAAATAAAGTACATCCAAATGATCAGTATAGAAGAAAAAATTCAGATCATAAAATGGCACTTTGTTGGTCAATAAATTCATTTATTGTTGCCTTTGAAGATAGGCTGATTCCTTCAAGTTCGGCTATTTCTAAAATAATTAAAAAATTCGAGAAATGTGGGTGTTTACGAACATGCAGGCATGATAAGCTACCAAAAAACATTAGTAAAAACCGTCTGAAAAAATAAGTAGATGTGTGTGCTGCTGTTGGAACCAGTGCACCTTCTTGGAGTAAACAAATTGCTAAACAAGTCCATCTGAGCAATAGAAGTGTTTGGAATATTTTGAAAAGGAATGGTTACCGATGTTATAAGGTTCAAACAAACAAAGAAATTTTATTGGAAGACCAGATCAAATGAATGGAATTTTGTGAAACTATGATGGAAAAAGTAAATGAAAATAGTTCATTCCTTAACAATATCTTATTCACTAATGAGACATCGTTTTCCTTGAACCGAAAACATAACCCATCAGTAATAAGGTATTAGTCTAGGAATAATAAGCATCTGAGTATTCCTGTGCATACCAAGTATCCACAAAAACTTAATGTTTGGACAGGAATACTGAGAAATTATCTCATAGGGCCAGTTTTTATCGATTGTAACCTAAACGCTGCCAAATATCTCGAGCTTTTAGAGAATCAAATTATTCCGACAGTTCGACGGCTACCAATTCATTTCAAAGATGTCTGGTTTCAATAGGATCCAAGTCACAACGCAAGAGTAGTCACATTATCTCAGGACGACTTTTTCAGACCGTGTTATTTCTACAAATGGCACCCCAGATTTATCTCCCAATGATTTTTTTCTCTGGGGATATCTGAAAAATTTGGTTTATGGGCATAAAATTGATAGAGGGACGAACATTAATGAATCAAGGTTCAAAATAATCCAACTTTGTGCCAAAATAGCAACTATGCTGTATCTGCTCAGAGATATGAGGTTTTATCTCTTTATAATAGATTTGGCTATTGAGGTGGATTATTTGAAGATTTAATTCAAATTTGTCGACCTTCGATTTCGCATTTTTTAAAATTTGTTTTCGAATTTCTTATTTTCAAGCCAATTATGGCGAAAAAGAGCCTAAGTATACATTTTCACAGAGGAAATCATTTGTGTCATTAATCGTGGCAAATAAATTCCTCGCATACAATGGAATAAGAATGTCGTTTTTATTTTCAACCGATGTCCACGTTTGAAGTGTGAATGATTCTGTTTACTGAACTGAAAGCAGTGCAGGGCCTCGTTTCGATCGAAGTTTCCCCCTACCATTGAGAGAGAACAATCGTTTATTCGTCATCGCATCGCGCCGAGGTTTTGATTCTTCCACTGGAACCGAAGTTGCTTATAGATTAACATTGAATTTCCTATGTTTCCGACTGTCTTTTCCATACCTGTATAATATGAACTGAATATACCTATGCATTATATGTATGTGGTACATACATAAAAAGTTTTTATGTGAAAATATCACTTGGAGCTCTTGGAAATAATCCGTAATATTGCTATGTTGAAAACATCTACTATCTAGATTAAAAAAGTGGAGAAACTTGTCCACTACATCCAATGAATTTAAGGCATCCAGTGCAGAAGGTTCACACTGATTATCTTCCTCAGCTTCATCGATAAATTCATCTCCCAAATCGATTTCTTCACTGTTTACTGACAAATTTATATCTGCGTCGGAAGGAAAGTTGGCAACAATTAAATTGTTATCAAGAGAGACGAATTCGTTTAAATTAAAATAATGAAATTCTGTTACTGAATTTTCTTGAGTCCTTTTTTGTAAGTCTGAATTCTCCTCAGTCTTTAGCTCTTTGCCTCTTGATCCACAAAGTTAGAGGAAGTTCGTCTTCTTCGAACCATAATTGGTTCGAAGGCCTGAATGGTGAAAACAATTGGAAATGGTTCGAGTACTCACCCCAAGCATTTACTAATATAATAACGGCATCCAATACAGTAATTTTGAAATCAATGTACTGTCTAGAGCAGTGATTACTGCTGTTGACACATTTTCTCAAATTCTGATTCAAGAGAGCTTTATCCACATCCGGCTTAGACAAATCTCATAGTTTTTTAATTGAAGGTGCAATTGAATGTTGACATCCAATTCAAATAGTGGGAGAATACATAGCTGAAAGATCTTCGATAGTTCATTATACCTGGTTTCATTATAATCAAGTTCTTTCCTTTGATGGAAAAAATAGGCTGCTATATAAGAGCGTTCATTACAGCCGGACGTATTCATATGGAATAATATAAGATTTTGAGCGGGATTTTATATATATTCGTTATATACGACTACAGTAGTCATATATTAGATAACAACATTGTAATATTGGTCTGCATATTGTTTGGTAGATTCTTGAAGCTGTAGTGTAGGTGAGGAATCGAAAGTGTTTTGCTTTAGCAATTATTTCTCTTTTTTTATTATAGAAATGTATTGTAAAATTGGTCTTATTGTAGAACTTTCGAAAAAAGGTTTCAAGAACATTTAAAGTTTTCTCAACAAAATAATTCCACTTATTCAAACTATTTATCGGAAACGGAACATGACTAACTAAAATTCTGACCCCCAATTCCTGATAGACTATAATTTTGGAATTACCATCATACCAGATCTACTTTAAATAACATAATTACAACAGTATAAGATGAACGTATTTCCAAAGTAGGTTTAGTCATTAAAAATGTGAAAAAATCTGACTTTACTACTGTGATAGCAAAACAAATATAAATAACCTTAATTAAAATTAATTTCCATCAAGTTAAGACTGATTCATTCAATTAATATACCTCTGTCTTGTACAGAAGCCCTGCGTTTTACTCTGAAGGAACTTTTATTTCAATGTTAACCCATCAAGAACCTAATTTTAAGGAATGCAGATCAGGATTCAATAAACTTCAGTGTTCTGAGGATTTTTTATTATAAGAATGCTAAAAACCAAGAACCAACCTCTCTGTGATTAAAGTATCATGTATTCTAATACTAGGAAATATACCCAATTGTTCAGCAAAGTTAAAACGAAAACTCTATTTTTAAAAGTGTTTATCTCTACCTTTATTTTCCCATTTTTATCTGTAACAAAAAACAATATTCGTACGAATCTGGAAAACATGACAGATGCACAATTTTATGCAAAATACTATCTAGTCATACTTTCCACATTTCTAATACAGTAAGGTACATTTAGTAATATACCAAAAATCACCAATAAAACAAATTTTTACATGATTTAATTCACCAGAAAATATGACAAGATGTTAATTTTCCTGAAATATATTATCTTGTCATATCTTCCAATTTTTTTGAACAGTAAGGTACATCCATTGATATAAAAAAGTTTAAAAATCAGCACTGAAATAAAGAATTTTCAAAATTTAATAATCATTATTTTATCTACATCAAAAAACGCATAAATGCTCAGCTCTGTACTGAGAAAATTTCAACACAAGACACACTTCACATTCTGAATAAATAAGTTCCTTACTTAACACTATGAAACTCTTAACTTTCAAAAAATATAAACATGGAATTCTGCGTCTTGGGCATAACAGGTAGCGGCCATATCTAGGAAGGAAAACCTGCAGGAGGTTGGCCAGGAACAGAATATTGTGGCCTGAAATTGCTGAAATTAGCAGCAGCTGCTGCGAATCCAGGAAGATTTGTAGTACTAAAGCCTGGAGGATATTGACTCATTAATTGAGCTGAAAAAATTGAAACATAAATAAGAACTCAATTATAAATTCCTACAAAAGATTAATTGAAGGGTGTGAGTGTAGGAAAATGTTTAATTCTAACAAAATATAAATTGTTTTTTGAGGTTAATAGTTCTTTTTTGACATCTTCAGTCATATATAAATAGAATCATGGAAAAGTTGACCACTGCATGTGTTAGTCATTGAAGCCTATCACGAAAATGGTAGTTCAAACAAAAGCGCATTGCACTCTCTTCCGCAACCATAATTGACCAACCGAGAGAATGCTATGTGCTGTATGCATTATGAAACTGGAATTTCCCTACAGATGGTGCTAGTCATCAGTTTTGGGGACTAAAAGAAAGCTTCTACAGCGCCATCATCTCCCTCTAACAACTGGGGAAGATTTTCTACGCACGATAACCCGTACAACGATATATTTTCTATATACTTTAAACATGTACAGTTTGGCCCCTAGGAACTAAAATTTGCATACAGCATTGGTTTTCATTTGAGGAAGACTGCCCCAGAATCGATTCAAATGCTTGTCGAAGCTTACAGTGAACATGCTCTTGGTAAAACAGTGTTTCGAGTGGATCAAAATAATTCATTAGTGATGATTTTGACGTGAGAAACAAAGAGTATGGGAAACCACGGAAAAAGTTCACAGACAACGAATTGCAAACTTATTGGATGAAGATGATACTCAAACTCAACAAAAACTCGAGGAACAATTGAATGTTACAAAGAAAGCCGTCTTTATTCGTTTGAAAGCTATGGGAAAGATTCAGAATGGCCAAGCTCCATAGTTAGCAAATTAGCTTATAGAAATGTGTATATTCTGATCTCTAATAAATGAATCATAATAAAAAAAATTTCTAAATACTTTCACCTCGGAGGATTATTTTTTGTGGGGATCCGTGTTATGATAACCATCCAGAAACACGGAATAGAAGTTGCCATTAATGAGATTAAAAAGAAAACCCCAAATAATCGACAACGTAGTGAAAAATTGGGTTGATCGGGTGGGGTACTGTAGCCAGTTATGGCGGGCATTTGAACGATATTGTTTTTCATTCGTAAGTGTCAAGGTTCAATCTTTCTAATAAATTCACAACTTTGAAAAAATATTCATTAGTTTTTTATTTATAGCCGATCAAAAATGCAAATTTTAAATGGTGACCCCCTTATTTAAACCACAAAAAGCACCTCCCAGTTTGGTTCATATATCTTGGAACCTGTAACAGATACTGAGAAAAAAACTGGTTTATGAAGCATTTGCAGATCTGTGCATAAGACATTTCTGTCTTGAAATTAAACGTTCTATCGATTTTTAAATTCATTATATCACAAAAAAGTGATCCCTCTGGATTTAAAACACTGTGCAACCAGTTTTGAATTCCAAACTATTAATTTTTATAATTGTATTAATAATTTCCCTTGATTTCAAGTACGTAGTTATTGAATATTTTTGTCATGCTATTTTATTGGGAAAATATTTACAGCTGAAGCACAAGCAATTCTTGTTATGAATTAAATGTTCTGTTAAAAATTAACATCGAAAAAAGTTTTATGCGCCGATAAGAACAATGATTTTGATGTTAATAAAAATAAAATTCTGGAAAAACGAAAATATTCAAACACAATTGAAACGGATCAAAATTGAAAATATTAAACCAACATACTGATACTTTCAAAATATGAAAGAACTCATTAATTTCCGTTACTACCCAGCAGGAAAAAACTCTGAAACCTTGACAGAAAATTTTTTTCATAAAGCAACAATTAGTACATCAATGACTCCTTTCATGTTTGGCAAGCATAAAGATCTAGTTTTTATTTATAAATTCGTTAGATTAGAGATCTGTTATAATAATACTCGAAAATATTGTAATTTTAAAAAGAAAACCACAAAGAACTCACCAGCTGGTTGTGCATTTGATGATGCTGTTGCTGCAAGTCTGGACAAAATACTACGTTCGGACATTTGTAACCTTTGCGCAACAGGCGGTATCCTAGCCAGTGTAGCGGGAAGGCGTGATACATCAGATTTCATATCTGATAGAAGCTCTTCAAGTTGATTCAGAACCTAAAGTAAGAAAAATGTCAAATATTGAACAAAAAAATCCCAAATATTAATGTACCTTGTGTAGAACTGCGTTAGCTGGTTTATTACCAGCCAATGATTCTTTACTAAGATGCTGATGAGATTCTGCCAAGCATTCAACCTCTGCAAATCGGGCGTTGAGGGACATTGCTGGATGATTTGGGTCCTGAGTCAAATTTAGATAAGCAGCTCTTCTCAATTGTTCTTCAATTACAAGAGCTTGTTCCAGAAGCTGAAATATAACCAATTAGACATCAAACTCAAATTCCATTCCCATAAGTATACATATCTAACTTATTTATTTCAGTAAAGTAGAAAAAAGTTCAACCAGTGAGGACTAACAAAAAATAGCATTTAATTGAATCAGTCTTTACTTGATGGAAATTCATTTTAATTAAATAAAATAATTAAGAATATTTCCACAAGTTATTAATCAACAATCGTTTCGCCAACATTGTGGCTTGTTCAGGTTTATAAATGTCAGGTTCAAAATGTAAACCTCAAGAAGCCACAGAACTCCTAATTTCAATTCAGAGTTCGAATTATTTGGAGATATGGCCTTCGAACCAATCTGAATCGCCTGAAGTAACAGAACCAGTACTTCAAACTTCATGACATCGAATTAGACTTTAAGAGCTCACATCTTTATCCCCTTGAATATTTAATATCTTTGTTAAATAAAATAATGAAGAATATTTCGATAGTTTACTAATTAACAAAATTTGTTTCGCCAACAATGTGGCTACTTCAAGTTAACATTTTGTGAGCAGATCAGCGTTGAGCGCTACTTTGAACAATATAACTTTTGAACAGAAAGGGAGACTTCAAACTCTCAGGGTAGGTTTGGGGCTTAAATACCCCGTTAAATTCGTTAATGGGCAGAATCGATCCAATGGTTTTGCAGTTATTCACTTTTTTCAATTTTTTCCTATTCTACCAAATATTTCAGAAGCCACTGATCCAATTGAAATGAAATTTGATGTTTAGGTGATAATAACGACATTAAGATTTATGCCAAATTTCGTTGGTCGTCCGGGCGGACTGAAGATAAAAAAAACTTGAAATTCTCAGATTATACTTGAAATCCAAATGTATCAGTTTTGTTGAAAAGATAACAGAATCATGAACAATGGTTCACAATTTCTCATTAGAAATTTTAGTTTTCAAATATTTATGAAAGTACAAATCGAATCGAGTTCAAATTCAGTATTCAGATGTGAAATGGCGACAAATATATGAAGTTTTGTTCATTATATTCTTTCTAAACTCTTTTTTGTCAATATGTAACAATTCAGATCGAAAGGAGAAGGCCTTCCACCATCATTAGATTTTTTCTTTCTTCAGAAGAAATAGTTCTAAAATTACAAAAAATTACGTTTATTTGACTACCACATGACAGAACACGGATAAACTTTGTTTTTAGTCATCATACTTTTCACTGATGTACGAGTGTCGATAGTTTAGCGGTGAAGCGCCGAACTAGGAAGCCAAAAGGTTTGAGTTCTGGTCCCGCCTAGGTTGAAGAGAAATTTTGCATCAAAAATTAACAGTGCTGTGGCCAAAGATTTCACAAGGACGCAGTTACAAAGCCTAACCAGAACACAACTGAACTCCTAACTCAAACAAGCTAAAAAAAAGCTTCAGAGGGATGTTCACAGAAAATCCAGGACAATAACAAATATGTAATTTCTTTAAGAATTAATTCACAGGTTTGAGATTTTCACAGGAAATGGACTGTTGAACAAGAATATACTCATTCAACTTTATTTGACTTACAGATGACAACACAGAATTCTGTGTTGTTATTCATATATAGCTTCTTTAGCCCAAATGTCTGTTATTTTCGAATTTTGAGCCGATCTTAAATGACTAAGTTGAATTCACTGATGAATCAGAGATCAAAAGTAATTATGTCTGGCCGGTCTGTACTTAAACACTCTAACTTTCAAACGGAAAGAGATTCTTTAAAGTGTCATGGAAGGTTTAGGGTGTAAATACCTCGACTGAGTTCTATAATGGACAAAATCAGTTCAATAGTTTCGCAGTTATTCACGTTTGTAAATTTTTCATGTTTCCTAATATTTTCGATAGTACAGATTCGATCGATCTGAAAATCTGTAGTTAAAACTAGAATAATAATGCGCAAGTTGGTACGAAATTTCATAAGTATCGTATGATTAGAAGTTAAAAGAAAAAAATTTTGTGAGTGGATCAGCATTGAGCACTATCTCAAACACTAGAACTTTGGAACGTAAGATATAGAGACTTGAAAGAGATAAAATAAATTTGAAGGAAGATTCAACACAATTTTGTTTTATTTATAATATGCCCATTCTTTTTGAAAACTGAAAACCAATAGTAAGATGTAAAAGAGAATTTTAGTATTTCATGAAAATTTTTGTGAAGATCACTGAAGTGCAGAAAATTGAAACATACAAAGTAGCAATAACATGAGTAATTAAAAAACACTTATTGAGGAATAGAAGATTTTACTGGAATTGGCATGATTTGATAGTTAGATATGACATTGGTGAAGTTACAAAAAAAGACTTCAAAAATCCAGTTTTAATATGACTTTTAAACATTTGAGTATTTAATTGTTTGAATGTTTAGATCATTTTCCACCCACAGCATATAAAAAATGTATGAAATTCCTCTCCCAAAACCTAAATTGAAATGATTGAAATCAACAAATATTTATGTTTTTCAAGACATTTTGAAGGTTACTGAATTATTGAGAACTGAATGAATATCATGAATAAACTTACTTTGAATCGTCGAGCAAGAAATTTGTTCTTGATTTCCAAGAAATTTCCTTTTCCGACATCCATCTTAAAAGGCTCATTTATTATTGAGAACCTTATATCGGCTTGTATGTCCTGCCACCGCCCATATCCATGTGTAACGATCCCAGCCAACAGCCAATAATCATGCCTCCTATGCCAAATCTCGTATTCTCTCCCTGGTGTGGCTGCTTTTTCCTCATTTAACCAAAGAGTATGCAGTTCTGTGAATCCCCCATCAGCAATATTAAACATAAAACGCTTTTTTGCTTCTTCAGCCTCTTCAGCTCTCTTATCTTTTTTATCTTCATCAATGGTTATAATGTCTTCCTTCTCATTTTTCACTTCCGGTTTTTTATCCGATTCACTTTCTGATTTAATTGAAGCTTTTTCTTCCTCTTGTTTAAGTTCTTTTTCTTTATCTAGGTCTTCCTTGACTTCTAGGGATTCTTTTTTTACTTTATCGTCTTCATCGGTTTCCATTTTAACCACGGAAGTTTCAGCTTTGACTTCTTCTTTCTCAATATTAGATTTAACCTCTTCTGGAGTCTTTTCTGTTTCGGTATTCTCTTTGATCTTTTCTTTATCATCATCCTTCGATTCATCTTTCTCTGCTTTCACCTCTTTTTCTTTATCGTCTTCTTCTTTTTCCTTTTCTTTTTCAGGGGTTTCAGCATGGGTAGGGGCGGGACTGGGTGCAGCACTAGTTGCGGGTGTGGCACTTGTACTAGTCGTCGTACTCTTGGTATCATCTTGAGCTTCTTTTTTATTTTGTTCCAAAATCGATTTTTTGAGAACTTCGGGCATACTATACTCTCCGTTTATATGCTCAAATTCTTGCACCTTCTTCCTAATCAAAGACATGACACCGATCCTAGTCAGAACGTGCTGCCTACTAAGTCCTTCTCTTGGCACACCATCTGCGAATGTTTCAGCATTGTCGGCGCCAGGTTCGCAGAGATGCCTCATAAACAAAGATACATAGGCTCTGAAATTCTTCTCGGATTTTCCTCTAAGATCTCTCACTAGCCATTGAGAATTAAATGCATCTTGGGGAGGCATGCCATACCTCATTATAGCATTCAAGAATGCTTTTCTTTGTCTAGCATTAAATCCAAGTACCTCGATATTTCCACCCACTCTGGCCAATAAGGGTGGTAGTGGTCTGTCCTTTTCTTCTTTTCTTTCCAATCTTCTACGACTCCTACGACTTAGGTCTGTACCGTCATTCTTTTCATCAAAATCGTCATCCTCCTTGTCTTCGTCTGATCCTGCAGAGAAATCTGAATTATAATCAGATAGATTTTCTTGCCAGGTAGTATCTTCACGAGTATCTGTAGTCATGCCACCGTCGTTGTAATTCACTTGTTTTCTGACACGTTTACCTTTACCAAGAGTTCTAGCAATATCTTCTTGCTGCTGCTCATAGTGGTGTCTTAAAAGTTTTATCCAATAGGCCGGATCTGTATTTTCAGCTTCCTGTTTTATAATTTCAGTATCGACTTCTTCTTCGTTATCACCTTCTTTGGTAACATAGCTAGCTACCTTGAAAGAACTTAAGTATTCGTTGGCCCAATTTTCCTTCTGCTCAATACCTTCTTTAGAACGATCTAACAGTTCTATTACCGCTTTGTCGTCATAATGAATGGCTTCGTCTTCTTTTCCCTCATCTTCTTTGAATAATTCTTCAGTACCAAATCTTAGAATATCATCCAATTCTTGTTTAGTAAAATTTGAGCCTTTTCCTCCCATTCCAGGTCTTACAACGAGATGAGTCAACATCATCTTTCTTTTGGCTACCTGGGTAACCCTTTCTTCAACACTATTTCTAGTTACGAATCTATAAATCATGACCTTATTGGCTTGACCAATACGATGAGCTCTGGAGAAGGCTTGGATGTCATTGTGTGGATTCCAATCGGAATCGTAAATAATTACAGTATCAGCTGTCGCAAGATTAATTCCTAAACCTCCTGCTCTTGTGGATAATAAGAAAGCAAACTGAGGTGCACCGGGGGCATTGAATCGATCGATAGCTTCTTGTCTCAAGGATCCGGTGATAGCTCCATCGATTCTTTCATACTTATATCCTTCACCCTCTAAAAAGTCCTCAAGAATATCCAACATCTTTGTCATCTGTGAGAATATAAGCACTCTGTGTCCTTGATCTCTGAGGATCTTCAACATTTTCGAAAGTAGAACCAGCTTTCCTGAAGCTTTAGTTAAACTTGACACTTCATAATTACCATGAGGTCCTACAGGAGCCTCTTCCGAAGCTGCTGGAAAGAGGTAGGGATGATTACAACATTTCTTGAGATCCATCATGATATTGAGCAAAGATACCGACTGTCCCCCACCTTTGGGATTCAAAGCTTCAAAATTTCTGGTCAGAATATATTTGTAATATTTCTTCTGCATGGGAGACAGTTCCACACGAACAATGAATTCAGACTTCGAGGGCATATTTTTCAACACGTCCGCTTTCAAACGACGCAGCATGTGAGGTCCCAACATCTCATGCAACTTTTTAACTTGATCTTCCTTGGAAATGTCTGCAAACTCGTTTTGGAAACTAGCCAAGTCATTGAATTTTTGACTGTTCAAGAAGTTCAACAGATGGAACAGTTCTTCCAAGTTGTTCTGAAGTGGCGTACCAGTGAGCAACAGCTTGTACGCTATGTTGTATCCGTTCAAGAGCCTGAAAAATTTGGATTGGTTGCTCTTCAACCTATGGGCTTCATCTACCACCAGCACGGCCCAATCAATGGAACCTAAACACGCAGAATCAATGGAAACCAGTTCATAGCTGGTCAACAACACATTAAACTTCACGGAAGAAGCTCTAATTTTCGAGGGACGTCCACCCTTACACGCCCCTTCTTCAAAACTCAACTCATTCTCACGAATCACAGCTCTGCAATCTTTGTCGCCCACATAAGTTATAACATAGAAATCAGGGGCCCATGTTTCGAATTCTCTTTCCCAATTGATGATCGTGGAAAGGGGTACAGAAACTAGGAATGGTCCTTTACAATGACCTTCCTTGTACAAGGAATATAAAAAAGTAATGGTTTGGATAGTTTTTCCCAAACCCATCTCGTCTGCCAAGATGGTGTCTATACCTTGACCCCAGGAGTATCTCAACCAATTCAGACCCTCCAATTGGTATGGATGGAGCTGCATTCCACATTCGTCTAGGTACAGTGGTTGTTTATCGTATTTTTTCTTGAGATCAGTAGTTGGTTTTTCTGGAGGAGGGGTATAACGACGAACAACTGCCTTCTCTTCATCGTCCAACAATTCGCGAGTCTTCCCTTTTCTACCTTTCTTCTTCTTGGTGCCTGTATAGGCAGCACGGAGATCCATGTAGTATTCAATTGCTTGTTTTAACCCAGGTATTTCATCGGATTCTTCTTCCCATGTCGCTTGATCATAGGGTAATTCCCTCCATTTGACAAGATAAAGAGTCCTGCCGTCTCTCATAGTTCTATGGTTGATGACTCGATGGACGACTAACCATTCCGGTTTCACTCCGTACTTGTAAAATCTTTCTTCTAGCTCTTCGTCCTTCGAGCCTCCCATCGAGAGAATCCTCTTGGCCCGTAGGTCATTATCATCAATTGGTTCTTCTAATTTAGGTGGTTCCTCCAAGTCGTACTTTCTCGTATACATCCTGAACATAAGGGGATGATACACATCCAATTGTATTTCAGTTATCCAGTCACAATGCCAGTAAGATCTTTCGTGCCACTTGACGAAGAACTCTCTTCTTCTAGTTACTCGACCTTTATCGTCTCCATCGGAGGATTTTTCTTCTACCCATTTCCAAGTTAACAATTTGGCCACCTTTCCTTTCAAAGGTGGACATCCGCACCTTGGACATTTCCAGTCACCGTCCGGAACTTCAGTGAGTGGTGGATTGAGACAATGGGTGTGATAAGCAGAGGGGCAAGAATCACAACAAAGAAGTTCTCCTCCATCTTTGCAAATTCTGCAGAATTCTTGATGTTCGTCGTCATCCTGATCAGCTGGTCCTTCGTTCTCGCAATGAGGACAACTCCATTTGCCTTCAGGAGCTTCTTCAAGTTCAGGCTCAAGACAAACTAAATGATAGGCTTTTGGGCATGTGTCGCAAAGAATTATTTCACCACCCTGCTGGCACACCTCGCAGTAATCCTGGTGCTGAAATTAAAAAACAGACTCAATATTATGTTGAAACAAGTTTTCCCAAATTACATTATTTTACCAAAACTAAAAAGTTAACATTTTTAGTTTATCTTCATACAACTGAAAACTCTACAGTAATAGGTGCGAATTTACTGCAGTGTTGAAAATATAGCAGAAATTGGTCAATGAAACAAAATATGTATTATTCATCCATATGTACTGTATCGCCTTCAAGGTTGACCCCTTCCAAAATAATCATAATCATTAAAACATTGGAACGCATTTTCAAGAATATATACATTCTGTCAAGAAAGTACCGGGAATTATCGATTTAAATCTGGCGGGGCAATGAGGCAGGTAAAAATTTTTTTTCCTAGGTTGGTACCACTGTCCTTAATTACTATGCCAAGCTTGAGCGGGATCTGTCAACTAGTGTGTTTGCATCAGCTGATTAAGTCAGTCGATGTCAGAGTGCGTGCCGATTTTTACTATGGGTGATTACGTTGAGCAGAGAATTTGTTAAAAGTTTTGTGTTGCAAATGAATTTTCGTGTGCCGATGCATTGAAAATGTTGCAAAAGGCCTTTGGTGATAATGCTCTATCGAAAACTCGTGCATATCAGTGGTACAGAGCCTTCAAGGACGGTCGTGAAGTGGACGCCCATCGACGGCTTCGATCGAAAATAACGTCGATAAAATTAAGGAAAGGGTGCTGGAAAACCGTCGTACCAGCTTGAGAGAGATAGCACATGATCTTAAGATATCCCACAAGTCCGCACGTACGATTTTGATTGATATTTTGAGCATGAGAAAGGTGGCCGCACGACTCGTACCGAAAGACCTGAATTTTCTTCAAAAACGTCATCGCGAACAGGTTGCTTCAGACATGCTGGATCGCTGTAATTCCGATTCTATATTCATGGAACTCATTATAACTGGTGATGAGACCTGGGTCTACGAGAACGATATGCAAACAAGCCAGCAATCATCGGAATGGATGGCAAAAAATGAGCCGAAACCGAAAAAACCACGCCAAAGCCGCTCGAAAATGAAGGTGATGCTCATTGTTTTCTTCGATATCCGTGGCGTGGTGCACTACGAATTCGTTCCAAAGGGTCAGACGGTAAACAAGGAGTATTACCTAGGCGTTATGAAACGTTTGCGTGAGCGTATCCCTAAGAAGCGGCCAAATTTGTGGGCGAACAACTCATGGATTTTGCATGACGATAACGCGCCTTCTCACCGAGCTACGATTGTGACTGACTTTCTCGCCAAAAACTCAACAAACGTGCTTCAGCAACCACCGTATTCGCCGGATTTGGCTCCCTGCGACTTTTTCCTCTTCCCAAAACTAAAATTGCCCCTTCGTGGCACCCGTTTTGAGTCGATTGAAGCCATAAAACAAAATTCGGCGCGAGAGCTAAAGTCCATCCTGGAAAGCGCCTAGAAAAAATGTTTCGATAATTGGAAGTGCCGTTGGCATAGATGTATTGGAGCAAATGGAGCCTATTTTGAAGGCGACCCAATAAATTTTGACGATTAAATGTAAAAATGTTGTTTTAATTGAAAATTCCCGGTACTTTCTTGACAGAGTAGTATATTCGCCGCAATTACCTTTTAGATTTTCTATAGACGGAAAACGGGTGTTACAAAGTGGTAATTTGAGTTTTGGAGAAAAAAGTAGGCCAGAGTCATATCTGAGCAGTACGGTGGTTGTTTGATAAAATTTTTTTAGGTTCTGGACAGAAATTTCTTCAAAATTATAGCCTTGAGATAGTAAATCAAGCAATAATGCTTTTCATACTAAAACAATGGTTTAATATGGTAAGATTTATTTAATTTCAAAGAAATTTCAGCAGCTATCCTAAGACTTAAACGATGATTATTAGTCAGCAGTTTTGTTCCGATATTTACAAAACTGGTTGAATAACATTGGAAAATATTTTAATTTCTGAGTCTTACAAATATCGATCCAATTTTGGTGTCGTTTTATTCACCTTGGACTCCGAAACAGAAAATGTGAAACCAACATGTGGTGGTCTGTCTTAGTTTAAAGGTTATGGACAACCAAAGTTCCAAAAATGGCCTATCAGGTCACTTTTTTCACTATAAAACACTTGATCACTGCTCTTATTTAATACACAAAATCATTTTTACACGATGAGCTGGTAGGCCAGACCTGCTGAAGAAATTTGAAGCAAATCCTACAGATTTAAGGAGAGCAGTGGTGGGCCGTCTTAATTTGGCATACTGGAAGTGCATACAGCTTGACCATTGTATGACATTGAAGAGGGAAATCTGTTCTGAAGAACTTCTGAAATTCCCCAATTTTGGACATTCTCAAGTCAAATATGAATATGTTCAATCAATCAATATAAACCATTATGACCCAAATTGTAACTCTACAAACAGTTGTTATGATGATGTTTACCTTATCTTAATATGCTAAATTCCAAATATTTTACATTGTTGTACAAAAAAAATTTTCCCCAATTCACAAAAAATTGACGAAATAGGTTCATATAACCTGTTGTCAAGAAAGAAAGAACAGGAAACAAGTTGTTCTGAAATATACAAACCTCATATGGTTCCTCTTCCTTTTTGGCAGTACGTCTTCTCCTTTTACTCTTGCTACCAAATTTAGTTTTAGCTTTTCTCTTTGGAGCTGGGGGTGCATCTTCTTGGGCTTCACCTGCTTCTTCATCTTTAGTATCTTCTTCTGCCTTCTTCTCCTCCTTATCATCTGCATCTTGAAGCATCTGCTCAAATTCTGCGTCAGAATCCCTATCAGTACCAGCATTACTACCATCGCCTTCTTCATCCTGTAACAAAATATTTGTATTGCAAATAATTAAAATTATGTATCTCGAATATTCCTGGGTAAATTTTAATTTTTAAGAGACATTCGTACCAACTCTATAAAATATCCCTCAACTAAGATTCCCTTACTAATGAAATACCTTAATTTGCACACCTGGTTTATGTAAACCTCAATTAAGGCGATGTTTCATTTGACAACTATCTCAAAGGTATGATCAATTTACCTACCACCCCACCAATCTATCTCTATGAACCTAATCATATTCTAGGTTAAATTTAAATATTTGGATTGATTCGGTCTTTACTTGGTGGAAACTCATTTTAATTAAAAAAATATATATGAGACAGTAATTTATTTCCACAAAAATTTTTCTGGAAATGAATTACTGTCTCATATATATCTTTTTAATTTTGGTTAAATTTAAGTTCAAGAGAAGTATTGTATGTTGTTTGTAAAAAATTTCCTGTTCATAAAAATTTAATCGTTTATGTTGTTGCTGATAATAATTTAACATGAGGTAAAAACAAACATTATCAAGTGTAGAAGTATAAAACCTATAATCCCTATAAATGGCGATAGATATCCAAGTAAAATAGTAAAATTGTCAGCTTTTTACTTACTGAACTTCCTCTCTTCCTTTTTCCTAGCTTTATTTTGAGAGTAGGAACTTTAGATGCCTTCTTTCCAGTCTTCCTTCCTCTTGAACTTCTCTTTCTTTTCTTACTATCGTCATCCTCATCGTCTTCATCTTCGTCATCATATTCTTCCATCTAAAAATAGAAAATTTAGTAGGAATGAAATAATTTACTTATATTAGTATTACACATATATATGTTTTTTCTAAATGAGATATTTTCTAACAAATTGTAGAACTTTTCAATAAAAACATTTCACCAAAACGTTTTTCAATTATATTTTAATTGGAATTGGTCATATTGTCTTCCTTAATTTGTTTATAATGGTATCTGTTAACAATTGGCTAGTCGATAGGTAAACCTGCTTTTTTGTCTCAGAAACTTATCCTTGTTTTGAAAATAATTCTGAGATAATCATGTTTTTAAAAGATTGCAAAATTCGAAAGTTACGTTAAGTCTGAGTTGTGACTATTGTTGACTAGTATTTTTTCAACAAGAGGAAGGTGTTTTTTGTTGAGATGTTCAGAAACATATTATTGATGTCAAAGGAAACTACAAGAAAATAATTTTTATTTGATTTGAATTCAATTGAGTTGTTCCATGAACATTAAAAGCTGGCTTCCTTTGACAGTAATAGTTTCTCCAACATCTCAACAGAAGAATATCTTCTTTCTATCAACGACTTAAAAAGCTCATTAAAAAATTTTAAATGCATCTGAAAGAATTACAGGACATCTTGGAACTATTCCACCACGAACAGATCACTCAAGCAGCCAGAAAATATCCACCAAAATCACTGATACTGACATTAGAGAAACAAGAGAGAAACTGATGAAGCAAATCCAATTTCATAATATTACATACATGTTTATATATCATTAATTTTCTTTTTTTTATGTAAAGAAATCTGGTATTAACAAATGGACTAAAGGACCTGGAGTCGATATTTAGGATTAATTGTTTATAAGTAGACAAATCACTAACATCAAAAAGTCTTTATCAGGACTCTCAACGAGCTGAACAATGACAAATGAATTTAGACATGTACAGAAATTACATTACTTGCCAGTTCCCCTAATAGAACTAAAAAACCTGTTCATCTGTTCTGCAGTTAAGAAACTCCTTTTAAACTATTAAGAAGATAACGATATTTGTCAGACAACATTAGATGTTCCAGGGAATGTCTGGTCTATGTGCAATAAGTTTTACATTTGTGATCTATTTTTTCTTGTCATATTTTCTTTCCTATTGTTGTGAATTACATTAATTAATTTTCTCGTTACACTAATATTTTCTATAATTGCTAATGTATTTTCTATTATTATCTTACTGTAATAATAATAATATGAAGATAAAATATTCTTCAAGCTTCTTATCTCAATCAAACCACTCCAAAGTGTCAACTCCACCTGAGTGGTTGATGGGTGGATTGAGTAGCTCATTGGCTGTTACTCCCTGGATAAAGATGAAGGGTTGAAGGGTCAGGTAAGCATCCTACCCTTTGTAAAACTAATTTCGCTCAAAGTACCGAATATATGCATTGGAACAGAACAGATACCATGGTTATGACACAAGTATCAAAATTAATCTTGAAAATTCAACAAAATCGTGAATTTATTTGGCTAGATAGCAATTTTGTCACATTGCTTCTCTGCTTGTCATACATAAACAGCAAAATTCTATATGTAGAAGTTCAAGGGTTAAAAAAATGAAAGATTATTTAAACTGGAAGAAATAGAATCAATTGCTTAATTTTTATAAGGAATGAGTCATACATGAAATATTTAGTGTTCCTTCAATTACTCAGTATACATACCTTAGCAGTAGAAGTCCTCGGTCTTGTTGGTTTGGTATATTCAGGTTCAGAAGTACTTGCAGCCTGTTCTTGTTGTAAATGGGGATTTATGTTTGAGAATTCTCTCCACTTTGCCGCTACTAACATCATAAGTTTGGACATAGGAACCTTTAATAAAAATATGAAATAAATATGATATATTAATTATGGGCATAAGCTCAAATTACTTTTGGATTCTCCTTAGCAAGTAAAGGTCTGACATGTTGTTGAAATAATTTATATGTTGTCAAATTTTGGAAGTCTGATTCTGAATATTCCAGGTTCACATCAGTGAGACCAAAGGTTGAACAGACTTCATCTATTGTTGGCATTCCTAGAAATAAAATAATAAAACTGAATTATCAAATATTCTAATGCAAATGAATGTGTTATTACCTCCTGCTGCAGCACTGCTCTCTTGAACAGGTGTTGGAGGTGCAGAATGCTTGATAGATCCCCTGGACTTCCTACTCTTCCTACTTGATCCATAATCAGACTCACCACCATTCTCTTCATCAACACCATAATCACTTTCCTACAAACCAGTGAAATTATTCATAAGATACTATCCGATACTATTCTTACAACTCACATCACCACTATCATTTTTCTTCTTTTTTTTTTTCTTTTTGCCTTTCTTGTCTTCACCACGAGCTTTTCGTTTCTTTCCCTTTTTACGTTTTCGACTGCCATCTGGTTCATATTCATCATCCTCTTCCTAGAATTAAAATATTGTTGAAAATTCAACTGAGAACTTAGCAAATATAGGTTTTCTTTTGAGAAATTCTAGAAAATATTGTTAATTTACCACTTCTTTAGGTGCTCCATCCTCAGATTCTGGCTCATTTTCAATTTGATTCCCTGAACCATCCTCACCGGCCTCCTCTTCTGCTAAAAATGATAAAACTTTCAGTTAAGAAATTATATGGCAGGAATTTCACCTCAATTTTCAGGTTTTCCAATATGCTCAGAAACAAAAGATAGCATACTAGAGAGAGATAAAAATACAGGCGCAGTAGTTAATTTTGATTATTAATTATCAATGAAATAAAAGATAGATATTTCAAGAATTTTCACATTGTTTACAACTTCGAATGAGTATTATTATCAATAATGCATTCATTCAAAGGTTTAGAACATATCATGATAGACTCAAACCAAAAATATTATTTTCAAAAACAAAACGGTTTCGAATTAAACCATCAAAACTTACCGGCAAAGGATTCTTCCATCTCTTCGTCCGATGCCATTGAAGAATTTCTCGACTCGTACGATCTCCTTATTATAATTTCCTCTGGGAAAATATACTGTTTAATATTATTCTTCAAATTATTATTGACAATTTTTCGAATTACTTGGCGCTATACACATACGACATCCGCCATTAACTTTATATGACGCGTGCCATCACAGAATATAATTTGACAGTTATACTGCTCAAAGTACTTTCTGTCATTCGTCACTGTGTTCGGTTTTCAGTTGTCACTTGTCACAGTAGTAGTTATTTTGGAATTGTTTTTTTCGATAAATCAAAGCATTCAAAACCTGTTTAAAACTATGACCATTTTTTAAGGAATATTAAGTATATAAGGGGCATTTTTTGTACAATCCAACGACTGCAAAGTAGTAGAAGCAAGTAATTGTAATTATAATATTATCTAATAAAATTGAGTAGTTCGTTTGGTCATTTAGTTTCTGGCCATAAGAGTAACATAAGATGAGAGATTTTTGAGAATCTATGGATAACCTTAGAAATTTAAAACTGATACTGATGTAAATAATAAATTAGGGAAATAAAAATTACCACAAAATTTGAAAAACGAATCATAACCGCAGTCATTTTCATCCGATTATGGTTAATTATATTAAATTTCACTCCATGAAGTACTTTTCTCTATTTTAACCTTTTCCCAAAGCGCTATATCTTATCAGCTTTTAATTTGTACGCATGATTTAGTCAATCTTATTCCAAATTTCAGTATATCACTACTAAAATTCATGTTTAGGGGACAATATTCATTTTCGTATTCCCATGAAAACAAATGAACGAAAAATTTGACATTATAAAAGTTAGTTATGAAAAGGCATATCCCTATTGTTGCTTACAGGAAAGTGTATAACTGGTCGATAAAATATGTTGTTTTGTTGTTTATTTGTGCCTTATTTGGACTATGTTCGGTTTACATATACTTTTTCTATTCACAACCCGTGTTAAGTGAAAATATTTTAGTTGAACCCATCCAAGCTTCAGAACAGGTTCAGAATCCTATTTTTACTGGCAAGAAATATGTTCATCTAGATCTTAAGGGAGCTCCTCCTAAAGTAACCTATTATGAATATCTTTTCCCTCTTCTTTCAAAAAGTGGAGTAGCTGGTGTAGTGATAGAGTATGAAGACACTTTTCCTTTTCAAGGCATACTTTCTAACTTATCTGCATTCAATGCTTATACAAGAACTGAAATAGAAATGATAAATACCATAGCTGATAAGAACCGATTGGAAATTATACCTCTGGTTCAAACTTTTGGCCATTTGGAATTTGTATTGAAATTGGAGGAATTTAAAGAATTGCGTGAAGTTTCAATATTCCCCCAGGTAGGCAAGGAACTTTCCCATTTAATAATTTTTAGTAACTGAGAATGATATTCTCACGTGCATGTGCATCTCTTATTTTAATTAATAGATTATAACCATACAAATTTTTCCTCATAAGCTTATCTGAATCTGAATTAATTCGATAAAAATAAATGGAAGTAGTAATTCATCAAGTAATCTTCATTAATTTTAACTGCACTTGACCTAATTCACTAACCCCATTTCTAATAATCATATCTTCATTATTTGGAGTAAGTTAAAGGAAATAAATGATTTTAGGATTTTGAGAAAACGATATTATTATTGTTGTTGGAAATTCCAATCAGCTGGCGACTTAAAATTTTCAGTGTAGATTTCAGGCCTGAATGATAAATAATTAAATATGTTAATGGACCAAATTGGTCTAATGGTTATGGAATAATTCTCATTTAAAATTTTTTATTATTTTTCCCATTATGTTAAAAAATGGACAGGATCAGCTCAATGGTTCCTGAGTTATTCGCATTTGAAATTTTATTTTTCGAATATTAGCATTTAGTAGATGTAAAATAATGACAAGAAGGCTAATGCAAAATTTCCTGTGGATGAGTGATATTGAAGCTCTTAAATGATAACGGATGTTGCGAGGTTGCTCCACCTCTTAGTTAGGGAGATGGCGTTTCGTTTCCGAGCATGCGCATCTGAAACTCATCAGACAGGCTTGATGCGCAGGCTCTGCATGTGACGCCGGTGACCATGCGTCCGCTTGGAACGCTGATTTTCAAACGCAGTGCCTTACTCTATTTGAACCTGGCGGGGACGGTTAGTCACGAATCTGTTGACTAGTCGGGTCCTCTATCGGTTCGCCGGTCAAACTACGATAGAGCAAGGCAGGTTTCTGGACGGGGAGCGAAGAAGTCGTTCGCTACACACTCCCCCTCCAGTGAGCGTCGATAAGGTCACGGGATAGGACGTTGGGTGCAGGCAAGGATACAGTCCGCCGCTGGTCTGGTCGCTGTGCCATCTTCAGCGGGGATCTGCGGAACGATAGGAAAGAGCCATCTCGGAAATATGGATAGGTGGCAATTAGGGCCACCTAAAGAATTGGTTGGTTCGCTCTTAAAGCAAACCCTCCCAATCACGTCGGGGTCACCAATTGTTAGTTTACTTGCCATTTCTTAGGTTAGATTTAACAAAACACTTTTTAAATGCACTCACAGGTTATATTTATATTTATCAACTACATCTTGAAGGTCAGGAACAAAGAGAGAGAGATTGTTGTGATATCTCGCCTATCCGTTAACATACATTCTGTGTTCTGATCACAGAACTCTTATTCTTTATCATTTCTACATATATCAGACTTGCCACTTCAATATATAATTATTTGGGAATTTATATTCATATAGTTTTAATGGAATTAATTAATATTGTATTTGAATTTATGTTCAAATGATTTTAGTTAATATATTTAATATTATATTTGCCTTTACAATATAAACCAGTAACGCATATACAGGAAGTCTACTTTTAAAAGGGTCAAACTTAAAGGGGAGATCATACAAGTTATTTGCAACAAAAAATGTCATATAACACATGGTGGAAATGTTGATGGTTATTCTTCAAGTTATGCTTGTAGCATCATCAAATTTGACCACATATCTGGAAACGGAATTAAATTTGCTACAAGATAAGAAGTTCTGGGTGCCAAAAAATTCTTATTGTGGGCGTGGTAAGGAGATGAATATTACGATTCGGAAGTGAACAAAATCAGTAATATTTCTCCGATGGTTTTATCGATGAAAAATTATTAATTATGGACATGATTTCTTTTCGGAAAAAAATACCTCATTTAGTGTGCTTTCGAATGACATATTAACTTTTATGCTAGCTGTTTGTCCTCTGCCATAATATCATGGCTAAGAAGATAATAACGAAAAGTTGAAATATTCCAAACCTAAATTTGCTCTATCTTGAATATTCATATTGAAAGCCCAACGTTTTGGATTATCGTATTGGACCAATTTCATGAAAGATAGCTCAAATAATTTCAACAACTTGCATTAAAATAGCTTTCAGACACCCATATAAAATTTCCCAGAAAAGGGTTCAAAGAACATGAAACATCACAAAGATAAGTCTAATTTTGCGAAAGATTTTTTCGAAACAAGCCATGTCTTATCCAGAATTAGATAATCTAAAAATACTACATCTGAGAGCGAACGGTAAGAAACTAGGCCTCCTGGAATAGATAGAGGTTTATAAAAATTATTGGGAGTACTAATTAATTCGGTCCGTTTTTAAACCCAGAAAATACATTTATTTCAAAGGATAATGAATTAACAAATTGATCAGAATAATTGACAGTTTGGATTCCAGATTGGCAGGATGCACTCGCGGCTTTGACGGCCAAGGTCTAATTTATCCCTCGATTCGACCAAACCTTGCCTGAGGGACTCACTCATTCGCTGTGAATTTCGGTGTACCCCGGGGAACTATCTTGGGTCCTCTCATGTTCATAGTTTATTTGAATTCCAAGTTTTCACTGAACAGTAAGGGCGAATTGATTACTATTGCTGATGACACCACGGTATTTTATCAGGCCGATACATGGGAGAATCTCAGAACAGAGATAGAAGAGGATTTCACAAGGATAGTTGATTTCCTTGATTCAAAATATTTGAGCATAAATTACGATAAAACCTTCTTCATGCCATTTTCTTCTAAATCTGCGAGGATGCCCTCCTTCCAGTCGATGTCTTTCAATAATAACGGATGCAAATAAGAAATAAAGGCAAAAAGCAAAGTTAAGTATCTGGGAGTATACATAGACAACCAGTTGAGATGAAACTTTCAGATTGATTATTTAGTTGGGAAGTTGCGTACGGTGGTGCCCAGATTCAAGACTTTGAGAGAATTTGCGGTCTGGAACTTTTAAGGATCCTATATCTCATTCTGGTACAGTACCACTTATGTTATGGCATATTGAGCTGGGGTGGCGTGACGAAAAGTTATTTGAAGAAATTAGAAATAACGCAAAAATGGCTACTGAAGATAATACATCGAAAACCTTACCGCTTTCCTACTGAGCAACTCTATAGAGATGCAGGAATTATGAACCTTATGAAGCTGTTGCTCCTTGCTTTATCGATCCATCAGAGGAAGAGTTTGTCACTCGCAAATATAAATGAACACCGTGAGACTAGAAATAGAGGTAACTGGATAATATTTCCACGAACTTTAAAGACGATAGGACAAAGATCTTATGCATACCTGGCCCCCAATACATACTCAAGAGGTCAAGAATACCCCTACCTTGAATGCCTTCAAGAGGAAAATTAAAGAATGGATTAGAACGATGTCGATATGCGAAGTTGCACAAATGATTGTCCTGAAAAATTCATATGTTCGGAACTGAGATACTCGGATTGGCCTGACCTGCACAACGGTGTTGATGATATTTTAGTTTCTTTTTTTGTATTGATGCCACCTTCATGGGGATGATTTTTCGGAACAAACTCATGATGGAAATTCGTCCTCCTCAAAACAGAAAACCACCTTTTTTTTAAATCTTCGTTTCTGAGTTCTGGGGGTCATATTTTCGTTGGGACACTCTGTATCTGTATTATTTAATTAACTGTTCAATGAATTTCTGTCACGTTAAGGCCAACACATTTCGAATAGAAATGAATTGTAAACATTTGAGGGATTTCAAGAAATTGTAGTATTTAGACCTAATGAACTGAAAACTATTTAATTCCTATGGTATTGTCAAGAGGTATTTCCAAAAGTGAATTAATTTCGATCGCATTATCAGGGAAGACTTTTCGATCCTTCACGCATATTCACAACCGTATTTTTCATAAAGACCCAGGTCTTAAGGCTTTTAAAGTTCAGTTAACACAAGAACTCAAGCCTGTCGATCACCAATACCGCCGTATCTTCGCTGATTGGGTCCTTGAAATTCATCAAAATGATTCGATTTCCATTGAAAAGTCATCTTCAGTGATGAGCAGACTGTCGCATTTGGAGCTCGGAAAATCCAAGACTGATTGTTGAAAAGCCTTTCCATATTCAACATGTCATTGTTTGGTGCGGTTTTTGGGCTGGCGGTGTGATTGGACCTTACTTATTTGAAAATGGGGCTGGTGTAACTGTTATGGTGCATGGATTGCGCTACCGAACTACGATTAATGATTTTTTATGACTGGAAGATTTTGGTGTGGACGACGTTCATTTTCAACAAGATGACGTTACGTGCCACACAAGCAACAAAACAATCGCAATTTTGCAAGAAAAGTTTCCTGGCCGTGTTATTTCTCGAAGAGGTGATCACAATTAGCCATCGATATCTTGTGATTTAACACCTTTAGACTTTTTCTTTGAGGTCACGGGAAAGATAACGTTTAGCAAATGCTAAACAATTGCATCTACACCTCTTGGTATTTGTAAGAAGATAACAAATAAAGTATATCTATCTATTGATTCAAGACATTAAAGATGGAATTCGTGAAGTTATCGAGGATATATAGCAGCAAATGTGCGATTTGGTCATGGAAAATTTCATGAAAAAGTTATGGTGCTACAAACCTAGCCATGGCAGCCATTTGACTGATATCATTTTTCACTGTTAATGGAATAAACATCCATTGATTTCTCTTGAAATATACTCGTTTTATTATTATCAAAATGAAACTTCTTATTGAAAAACCCTTTATTGTATAAAAATAATCACAAGATCCTCGAATAAAGTTCGAAATGGTTAAATGCTCTTCAATTTAATTCTAGGTATTGTGCCCTTCAAAAACAAAATCCCGACAGATTGTTTTCGAAATGTTGACGCAAATAATTGATGCGCATCCTTATATTGCAACAATTCACATAGGTGCAGACGAGATTCATCATCTAGGCCGATGTAAGGAATGTACAAAAAAGATGCAACTCGAAAAAATTTCAGCAGAAGAGCTATATCTGAGGCACGTCAAGAAAGTTCGCGATTTTATCAAACAAAAATATCCGATTCTGAAAATTCTGATGTGGGACGACCAGCTGAGAAATTTTTCTGAAGAGGAAATATCCAATGACTTGGATAAGTTGGGCGTAACTCCTGTTGTTTGGCAGTACGAAGCAGATGTATTCAATACTTTGGGACCAAGTCTCTGGAATCAATATTCAAAAGTATTTTCAAATGTATGGATCGCTTCAGCTTTCAAAGGTGCCACAGGTAAAAGGATTTGATTTTTATATGAATTAGTGCTCTTTTGTGCACGCTCCTCTTATAGGGTATTAAGGTAACACTTATAAGTTCCGGATTTAATGAAGAAAACACAACTTTTTTGATCAAATCCAACTTTATTTATCAACATAGTCACTCTTAAGATATACTTCCAGAACTTCTCTAACTCTAAGGTAAAAATCAATGGGGGTCAAATATGGATAACAGGGTGGGTGTGGAAGCAGTTCGAAATGTAATTCATGCAATTTTGCCATCGCAGCCAACGACGTGTGACACGGTGTATTGCCTTGGTGAAAGATCATTTTTTTCTTATATATGGGGATGTTTCTTCGTTTTGCAGTTATTCACATTTGCCATTTTATATTATTCTTATTAATATTTTTCAAATTGCAAATCCGATTGATCCAAAGTTTAGGGTCTAGAAGGATAATAATAATAACTTTCCTGCAAAATTTCATGATCGTATGATTAGAAGTTTCAAAACCAAGACAAAAATTTTGTGAGCGAACCAGTGTTCAACGCTGAAGAAGCCATAGCAAAAATCCTACGATCGAGTTGAAATTTAGCATTCAGGTGAGAAATAACAACAAGAAGGCTTATACAAAATTTCGTGAAGATCGAGTACTTAGAAGACCAAAAAAAATATTTCGTGAAGATCCTATGATTAGATGTTTAAAAAAAAATGTTAGAGGAACGGAATTTTGGGACGGAACTTTTCGAATATCTGCTGATTGATAAGAAGAGAATGAAAGAGATCATAATTTTTAATGCTATCGTGTATAACTGACCACTAAGCAATAAATATATCAAAAGTTTTCAATCTTTGCATGTTTCCTAAGGGCCATAAACTCATGTGAGAACGGATAAGCTAAGTGTCCAAAGGCAATAAAACTTTAAAATTCGAATGAAACATCATAAACTCGTAGGTTGAAAATATCAACATGAAAAGATTCAAGTGTTCTTCACGGCCACCTGCGATAAGAAAATAAAATGTTCTAACATAGACAGAGCCGTCTCCAAACGAAACCTAACAAGGGCTGTTGAATGAAAATAACAGATTCTATCAATTTTAAACACTCATCGACACTTGTGGGCGATGTATACTCGTTCAGACAACCGTTTTGATAAACCAGCAGTTACTACTCCGCGTCGAATGATTTTGATTTCAGCACTTTTACTCGGCATGCGAATAATCTCCCAACAAGTACACTGATTGTTTTTCACTAGAAAAAATTCATTAGATTAAGTAAGGAATATAATATCCGCCCTGGTTTGCTTGATAATAAGTACGCGGAAGATACAAGTCCGATGACTTTCTCCCATAAATCTGGCTGAATTTGATGCATGATGTTCATTATTCTGACTCTTATTGCATCAGTTGTTTATTTGCATAGACCTGCAGTTTAAGATAGCTCCGTATGAAGAAGTTTAAAGGAGTTATATCGTACAATCTCAGGGGTCAGTTCACAATGCCTCTGCTCAAAATTATCACGCTTTAAAATAGCTCTTACAGAATGTAATATACATATCATCCATTTTAGGCCATACGGAATTGCTTATCTGAGCACTAACTATTGATGGTTATTGCAATGCGAGTTTCGTTCTAGAAGAAAGTAGCTACCAATTTAGTGGAACTATAAAGCTTAACACAACCAGTTATTTTCTCAGGCTGAATTTGGTTTTGGTGTGTCTCGTGTAGATTGGTATCGTCCTAAGTCCGACTATTTTGCTTGTTAACACAACCATTCTTTCAAAAATAGGCCATGTCGCTGAAGATAATTATTTATATACATTTGAGTCATCTTTCCATTGCTATAGAACTATTCGAAGAATATATGCCTGCTTGACATAAATTCGCATATTCAAGCCAGTTCTGGTGAATAACACTCTCAAGCATCCACATTGATGTTTTTAGTAGATTCTGCGTTTCGATGATGCTCGATTATTCTTTGATTCTCTACTGAACCGGTTAACATTAAATTAATTATCAAATAGGCATCTCAATGGTGAAGGGGATGAAATTACGTAATGCTCGTAACAAAACAATATTTCATGATTTTTTCTTCACAGTGATTTCATGTCAAGAGTTTGCTGATTGTGCACTAGAGATATTTTAAGGCAATCTCAATTTTATGTGATAATGGTCTCCTTTTTGGCTAAACAATTACGTAAATAAATGACATTTCCTCCATTGGTGTGAGTCAAACCCTTCAAGTAATTCACGAGGTCCTATAATGGTCTTATGTGAATTATGCATCTGGGGCATCCTCCAGCAATCATAATTGAATTATTTACATAATCAAATCATCAACCATTGTTCCAGGTGTCGACCAATTCATAGTAGATGTTGCTCATTACAACCAGAATCATCATTCCTGGATGGATGTAGTGGAGAACTACAAATTTTTATTGAAATTCGATGCCATTATACTAACAGGATGGCAAAGGTACGATCACTTTTCCATCTTATGTGAACTGTTGCCTGTCGGTATTCCTTCACTTCTTACAAATTTGAAAATATTGGACGGCGCAGGAGGTGATCACCTTGTACATACTAAAGAAGTTGCTCAAATTCTACGTTGTAAACAGCCGTACGCTCTCATGGCACCATCTTTCGGCAGCCCTCAATGTTCTTACCCCGGAAGTGATATCTTAGAAAATGTTTATAGACTTCAACGACTGAAAGACGACTATGAAGAGTTGAAGAAGAATTCAAGAATGAGAGGCTGGATGACAAATTTAAATATATTATACAATTTTACCAATCCTTATCATATTTATGATATTGCTCCTCGGCTAACACATTTGAAGGAAGAAGCAATGGAAATCGAGAATGACATGTCTATAGCCCTATTGGAAGTTTACGACGTCTCAACAAAAGACGAATGGATGTTTACATATCTTATTCCCTTAAAACAAGAAATTAATAAGCTGTTCCAGGTTAAGGAAGCACTTTTAGCTAGGAATGTATGGCCAAGAAGACCTTTCAAACACGAAGAGCAATAGTAGTAAATGTGATAATTATGTTGAATAATCTGAATAAGAAGCTCCTTTTTTTATATATGTTAATTGTATGTTCTTAATATTTTATCTTTAAGAAGTTGTTAAAGATAATTAAAAACGGTATTCTATTTTACAATTTTTTATTGAACTTTCATTTTTATCTTGTATCATTTCGACCTCTGATTGCCTTTTAATACCTATTAAATTTAGAGATTCATATTTCTTGGAACATAATTAAGAGGTTGCTCAAATTCTACGTTGCAATCAGTCGTACCACAGTGACTATATTCCCATAAACAGGTAAGGAAAGGACAGTCGGAAACATAGGAAATTCAAGGCTACAATCTATTATGAGCTGCTGCAACCTGGTGAAACCATTAATACTGATCGCTACCAACAGCAAATGATCGATTTAAATTGAGCATTATGACCGAAATATGGAAAAAGGAAACGCAAAGCCATTTTGCTTCATGATAATGCCCCTTCTCATACAGCAAAACGACCGAGTCTTTTGTTGGGAAATACTAGCACATACGGCTTTATCTCCAGATTTGGCTCCATCAGACTATTCTTATCACTGAGACACTTTCTAGCTGAAGAACGTTTCAATTCGTAAGAAAATATATGAAAATCGATCAATAACTGGTTATCTTCAAAAGAAGAACTGTTTTTTTGGCGCGGCATTTATAAACAGTCGAGGAGGTGAAAAAAAAATGTGTATGAATAGCAATGGAGATTATTTTAAATACAATATTTTTTATCATTTCCGAACAACAGACTTAAATTTTACAGAAAATTACGATTTCATACTTCTACCCCTGGTACAATATTGTTATTTCATGAACTCATTAAAATGTTATGTTTTTATCAGAAAAGATAAGTTGGATCAAAAAGTGTGGATTCACAGAGTTTTAAGTGATAAATTCTTTATATTACACCAAGAATTTGGAATAATATTTAATAGAGCGGAAAAAATACAATTGTCTTCGAGAACTTTCGATATTTCTTTACTGCAAGAAGTGAAATACCGCATGTAAGGTAGTCAACCAATAAATCAAGTGTACTGGGGAAATCAATCTCTTCTTAAAACAGGATGGACACGGGGAAGTCCGTTGTCACAACGGCTTAATTATGCAGGCATTCCAGAGGTTCCTATTCATAAATACCTTTACCAAATATCGCACGCCTTGAATATAAACATGGATATTAAAAGAATATGAATTTGCTGAAAGTTAGTGACCTTAACACCGCCTGATAAACAAATAAATCGCGTTCAAATAATCTACAATTCTGAGAGATACATCAGCTAGATGCGTAGGTTCCTTTCGGGATACATAAGCATGTTTTAAATATAAGTGGGTCATCATATAGCTGCTCATTTCATAGTTGTTCCTCTTTGCTGACGGGCGATAAAAATTTTGGATTAAACGGAAATTAGTGAAATCAGTTATTAAATAAACCTTAACAATGAAATGCGTGATTTTTGTACTGTGCTTGATGCTATTGGTGTTTGTGGAGTCCGCACCGTCATTTTACGAACTTTTAGGTTTTAACTCTGACAGGAATACGAATTATCATTACCAACAGCCAGTGAGAAGAAACAATGGATATAGAAGAGGCTACGGAAGAAATGTGGGCCCATCTCCAGGAGGTGGTGAAAGATATAAGACAATATGCAGGATACACTCTGTAGACGCTCTAGCATTTCCAGGACAAGTGGGAAACCCTATATGCCCTTATTGATCACTCCAGGTTTAAGATTGTAGCTTTATGTAATTTTTAATTTTAAATAAATTTTAACGATAGGAATCTCCGATTTTTTGTTTATTTCAAATTATTTTGCGATAATATGAATCAAATGAAATTGAAGCTTAATTTGTTAATCGAAAAGTGCCCTAATTGACAACAAAAGGTAAGAAAGTTATGTTATTATTTGAAATCTGGCTCATATTGAAATTAACTGTTAACGCAAAATTGAGTTTCATTTTACTTGGATTTCGAAAATCTATGGAAACTAAAAAAATCGACACTGATGTGAAGTTAGGAGTTTTGCGCGCTTGTTTATATCGCCTAAGGTCCTCATAAAATTTTGCAATAGTCTTCTTGTTGTCATTTTACATCTAAATGCTAAATTTAAACTTAATCTGTTTCCGGTAGCGCTCAACGCTGCTCTGCTAACAAAATATTTTTTCTAGATCTTCTAATTTTATGATTTTTACGAAATTTTGCACTAACATTCGCATCATTATTCTGCTTCTACATATCAAATTTCAGATCGATGGATCTGTTGTTTCGAAAATATTGGGAAAAATAAGGAGGAACTTCAGATTAGAATTATTCCGGAACTAATGGAACAACTTATTAACCGAGATATTTAGGCCCCAAATCGACTCTGAAAGTTTAAAATTTCTAGCTCTTTTCATTCGAAAACTAGTATGTTTGCGGACGGACCAGCCGAACAAAATTACTTTTGATCTAGGATTCTTCATCAATGAGTCCAACCTTGTCGTTTGAGACAAAATTCTAAAATTACAGCCATTTGGGCAAAATGGCACACTGTTCCCTAGAACAAACGCGCAAGAAAGATTCCGACTTCTCGGTTTCAAATAATTTTTTTCTTACATTTTCGTCTATATTTTTTTCATAACTCTAATTGCCCACTGCAATCAACTTCCTCATTAAGTTTTTGACAAATATACGTATCGTGAATTGATCATTTAAAAATCTAGAGAAGCACCGAGTCAGAAACTTTTGCGAGCTTGTTCAACTGTCCATTTCCTCTAAACGTTTCAAATCTCTGAATAGCTTCTTGAAGAAGCTATATGTGATGAATAAAAATTTTTCATTAGACTTTTCAGGAAATATTTTGAAGGTTAGTACATTTTGACAAGAATAATAATTTTGTATTTGTGATCCGAATTTTATCAGCCGGCGTAATATGAAGGGTTTGTTTTGCATTTGTCACGTATATGTGTTAGACTGAAAATTTATCAGGCAACATGTTGGAGCTTGCTAAAGCTCTTAGAGACATGTCGGTGATTTTATAATTTTCTTTCGTCGAATTCGAAATTTTTCAACAAGAAAAAAAATTGGTTAGTCATTTAATGTGTCTCATGCAATTTTCCTTGAAAATTAGTAGTTTCGGGACTGTTAGGAAAATAGGAAAAAGTTTTAAACGCGAATAATTGCGGAACCACTGGGACAATAGTCCCATTGTTAATGGACAAAATATTGTCCATTAACAATTTTCTGCTCGAAACTCGATAATCACAGAAATTTGGGCAAAACGAGTGCACGCTGTTCCCTAGAACGAGCACGCAAAAAGAAAAAAATCAATCAAAAATAGAAAGGAATAAGATCCCTATACTAAACTCCATACTTTTAGAGTTCGCTTCCATTTAGATTGTATTATCACACTTCCTGTCACTTTTAGCTCTTCCTTTGACCTATAAAAGCAATCGGAGGAAACTGTTACATAGCCAAGTATATCAGTTGACTTCATTTTTATTATGGAGGAGATCCTAGTTGTAGATTTTCTTTAGATAATTTTACTCACTTTTAACCTGCGTCATTTTTGATGTGCTAGTTCCAGTGAACAGCGTGCTATCGATTCGTCTGTAACATTCGAATTTTGAGCTACACACTGATGTAGAATTCGAAGTCAAAAGTATTTCTGGACGGTCGTCTGTAAAGGCGCTAATTTATGAACGAAAGAGCTAGCTTGAAACTTTCAGGGAAGGTCTAAATAGTCTAAATACTTTGTTAGTGGGCTAAATCAGTGCGATAATTTCGCAGTTATTCACGTTTGAAAAATGTTCAAATTTTTTCGAAATCGCAGATTCGAGCGAATTGAAATTCAGTATTTAGAAGTAGAATAATAACGCACATGTTCCTGCGAAATTTCATTATTGGAAGTTAAAAATAAAATTGTGAGCGGATCAGTATTGAACGCTACCTTAAACACTATAACTTTCAAACGGAAAGAGATAGAGACTTGAAAATCACGGTTGAGTTCGTTTTTGGGCATAATCAGTTCAGATATTCGACTTATTTTTGACCTCTAGTGTTTTACAGAAGATGTTCCATATGACCATCGTCTATTTCAATGTAGGAAGTACATCGTCGCATGAAGGAATTACGTACTCTTTCGAAAAGACCTGGTAGTGTTCGGATCGTTTGACAGGATAGTTCAATCCGATGTTACAACTCTTCGATGTTATTCGCTGACGTTGCATACACTAAACTTTTCAAATAACCCCAAATACAAAAGTCCAAAGGATTCAAATCGGAAGATCTAGCGGGCCATGGCACTGGGCCTCCTCGTCCTATCCATCTTCTGGGAAATGTTTGATCTAAATGTTCCCTAACAGCAGGTGTATAATGTGTGTTGCATAAACAAAATATTCATCCATTGATTTAAAGGTGCTACGTCTAGGAAATCGGGCAAGGTATTTTGAAGAAAGTTAAGGTATGCGGCTCCTGTTAAATTCCGTAGTAAAACTTCTGGTCCCAACAAAGGATCTCCTAAAATATCTAGCCAGATATTTTTACTGAAACGCTGCTGATGCCTGGATTTACGAATGACGTGTGAATTTTCATCCGCCCTAATATGGCTATTATGAAAGTTAAAAATTCCATCTTTGGTAAAGCCGACTTCATCAGTGAAAAGGATATTAGAAGTAAAATGCGGATGTTCAGCAATCTTTGTTAAAACCCATTTACAGAATGCCCTTCTGGCTTGATGATCAGGAGGATTAAGAGCTTGCAAGCGTAAGCGTTGAATGGATAGAGAAGTTGTTAATGCATAGTTCTCCAGACAAGGGAGCCACTTATTCCTACTTCCGCTGAAATTCTTCTTACATTTGTTTTATACCGGGATTTTCAGTCACAATATTTAAAATTTGCTCTTTAACTCCTGGAGTACTTACAGTTCTTGGACTTCCAGTATCATGAGCGTTTAAAAACTTTATTGAACGTCACATGAGAAGAAAGTAGACGATCGGGATAAGCCTCTGCATAAAGGCGACGTGCTTCAGGACCAATTCAATTTACTCATTTCAATATTAGAATAAGGCATTTCAAATTAAGTTTTTTTTTTAAATTTCGGAATATTCTTTTTATTTTTATGAGTTACATTTTTAGTTTAAGTTGAGAATTTGGAGTGAATATTTTTTCCTACACATTTTCTGGTACTTCTGTCAATAATATCGAACTGGATAGAATTAAGTCTACTAGTTAATTCTGTATTAATTACCTTTAAGTAAACATTGATGACATCTTTTTGGTAGTATTTTACTTTCATGTCATTTTTCAACCATGTCTTCATTCCATGAATTCGTCGTCCATACGGGCTCTTGTTTCTTGTTTTGAAGTTGATGTATTTCGGGAAACACATTCAAATGTATGCATTTGGTAAAAAACCAAATATTTTGGGTATTCCTCTTACTGCTTAACAGAAGCTTGAAATACCATAAGACCAATAAGCTGGTTTCAGCTTTTAGTAAATGTTTGATTGATTCGGTCTCTACTTGGTGGAAACTAATTTTAATTAAAAAATACTGTCTCTTATATATTTCTTAATTGAAATGAGTTTCCACCAAGTAAAGACCGAATCAATCAAACATACAATAATTAGATACCTCAAAAACACACTTCACAATCCATCCATTGAATTATTGGACGGTTTAACAGAAGTAAAACCGATTGGAGAACAACTTAAAAAGCTCAATTTATATACATCTAAAAGAATTACAGGACATATTGGAACTCTTCCACTGCAAACAGATCGTCAAAGCAACCAGAAAATATTCACCAAAATCACTGATACTGACAATGGAAGAACAAGAGAAAAACTAATGAAGCAAATCTACTTTCATAATGTTATGTGTTTATATATCATTATTAATTTTCTTTTTTTTTTTGGAATGTTTACAAATGGTAGTTAAAAATAGACTGGAGAACCCTAGGTCGATGGCCTTTTGCAGAGAATCATGTTCAACTTATTTAATCGTTTCTCTCCTCATTTCAAGAGTATAAAGGTTAACATTAACAACCTAAGTAAGAAGAAAAATATATATCAGTGAGGAACTTTATTTGAAATTGAATACTTATGTTATCTCTAAAATTACAAAATAGGTATATATTTCTTATTTCCATACTTTTATCACTCCATCTCTAGAACCAGATGCAACAAAAACATTGGTAGCTTTACACAAAATTATATCTGATATAGTATCTTTGTGTCCAATAGCAGGAGGTTCTGGTGGGCTTTCTTCGTTGACTTTGACAGTTCTTGTCTCTATTGATTCTAAGGTTACTTCGGATCCATCTACAAGTCTGCTGGAATATTCCAAACGCGAAATAGTTTGATCACTCGCACTCGGGACAGCTAGATATGAGCTCTCAGTGTTGGAGAGATCCCAGTATCTTATTCTCTTATCTATGCCACCGGTCAGAAGAAATGGTACGCCATCAATGCAACCTGCATGCATGGCACAAACGGCGTTTACGTGCTCCTGAAAGTTGTCTTTTTTTACATTCCCAATAATAATACACTGGTGAGCATTAAATTTTTTATTTTATTGTTTGAATAAAACAAAGTTGATTTAAATTTCTAAAAACTATTATTAGCATGTTTTCAGTGGTTTTATCTGTCTCTTGCAAATTCTTTGATTAGTTGTATTGTCATCCACTGTAAGTGTTATAATAACTATATGTTATTGCAGTATGAATTTTAGCAGTTGTCAAAGAGGGCCAAAAATATTTTGCTAATACCACTATGGAGTTATTGGGAGAGGAAAGTTTAGCGAGTCTTCAGAAATTGGACTGTTAAATGGCCTTCAAAAAGATGTGATTCAACACCTTTGGAATTCTTTTTGTGGGAATATCTGAAGTCGTTACTCCACACCAACAAATCTTGAACTAAAGATACTTTAATTATAATATCGATTAAAGTAACCACACCGGATATATTTAAAAAAAATCGGGTTTATCAAATCAATAAGTTATATTTTAAAGTGAAGGCAAGATTTTGTTTCGTCCCAAATATTTTGTATTTTATAAATTTTAAAAACATAATTTACAAACCGCTTACTACACTACAAGTGTTAAATATGAAACTTGTAAGCATTTGTCAAAATTGCATCTGTTGGAAAACTGCAAGAATATATTCAAAGTAACTGCATGGTTCATTGATGAAAAAACATTTTGATAAACTGCAACGTGGCATGTTTAGCATCTCCTGCATGGATTTGAGTTTGCAAGATATTAGATCATAATACTCAAAAATACTTTTAAAACATTAATAATTGGGTAACTTACCTCACTTTTCGGTGAATAAGTAAGTGGTGGTGATGGACTACCCCAAAGTACCTTTTCCCTTTCGGCAGTTTCCAAATTCCACATGTCCATCTCGTTATTACCCTGTACACTAGAAATAATCCATGAAGGATTGGTAGGATGGCTTACCACTTTCTTTATTTTCATATTTTCTGGAAAAAGAGTATAAAAATAAATAAAATAGGTGAAACACAAATTAAAACAACAGTAATACAACATAACATACACAACTTTCACATCGGTTTATTATTTCTTCATTAAAATATTACTCTATATTGTTACATCCATATCTCCTAATTTGTCAAATAATATCAGGTCTTCTATTAAAAGGTTTCATGTTGAGTTTCGCGTCATTTTTTTAACTGTTAAAATAAAATTGATATAATGTTTCACCTAGAGCCAACCGCATACTCCATTGATTTTATATTTAAATAAAACTGATAGAGATATAAATTTTAAAAGTAGAAATTGTGAGGTTATGAATAATTGAATAATTCTTTCAGTGACATGCTCCCCCACCCTTTCTCAAATAAATATTTAACTTTTAAAGAAAACCAGTTAAAATTTCTTACGTATAGGATGCTCCATCAGGGTTACTGGCACTTGAAATCTCAAATCCCATACAACATGGTAACCAGTTCTGGTACCAACGGTCAGCCAGTTGTGATGCTTATCTATACAGAAAGTTGTGATGAAACCATATTTGTAGTTATTCTCCATACGCCAAGATATTCCTGGACACCGTAGATCCCATCCTACTATTGATCCATGCAAGGTAGCGTAGATGACTGTGCTGTGAGAGCCATAATCAATGCAGTTTATATCCATCGCAGGACCCTCTTCTTCGAGCATCAAACGTTTGGATTGTAAGAGATTCATCCTGAAGAGTAAATTTTTTTTTAACTGTATCTGTTTTTATATTACAGTCAAATGAGTCGAGAGGTTCGAAAGAGAAAAATTGCAGGTTTTAAAACACATGGCTCCCTTGAATTGTATAAATGCAATTTTTCCTAGATCCAACTTGACTTCTAATTTTATACTCTTTTTTTACATCTTTGTAGTAATATGTAATAATTATAATATAAATGTGAAACTTGAAGAAAGTATTTGTTAATTATAAATATATTACTGTAAAGATGGGAAACAAGTATGAAATTAAAATTTGAATGCAACTTAAGAATAAATTGAATTTATACAATTCGACAACAGATTACTTAATTCATGTACTCTATTTTGTGTAGCCTGCATGTATTTATTTTTATTTATGTGGTTCTGCTGTTCACCACAAAAGTTACCTGCTAGAGGCAGGATCAATCCTCAGAATATTGATATAGCCATCTTGATTAGCTGAAGCAATAGACTGCCCACCCTCACACGCTGCTATTCCTATAACACCTGTACCGTTCAGCGTTTTATACTGCTGAACAGATCTATTTGCAATACTCTTCTTTTCTACTTTTGCGCAATCCCACAACCTAACATATCCATCCATTGAGGAACTGGCAAACATTGAAGTATCCGATAAAGTTGACAGTTTGGTGATGGCACCCTGAAATAAATAGCAGAAGAAATTTCATTAGATATTACAATAGGGAAGTTTAAATTTTCTACCTTATGCTCATGCATGTGAGCTACCAAGTTGCTCTTCAAACGCCAGTCAGGTGGGGGCATCTGCGGTTGCCAAACATTCTGTTCTACCCAGTCGCTGCTCCTATAAATTCACAAATATGGCTTAAATATTTAATCATTTGATTTTTGATCGAATTATTACCTGACTGCCTTATTATAGTCTTCTTGTTGTTTAGCTATAGTATTTAGTAGGTTGACATAACATCTTGTTTTAGATCTTCCACCTAAAATCATATGTAAAACCCTAATTTTTTCTATTTAATACATTTCAATTACAAAAACAAACAATAGAGAAAATCATTAATAAGGAGTATGAGCTATGGTAATAGAAAGTTCTAAAAATCGAGACAGTGTAACATACATCTGTATAACTATACTCAAACAAACTCGACAAGGTTTTGTTGATCACAGAGGCAAATTGCAGACAGTTTGTTCGAATATAAAATTGTTATACAGATGTAAGTTACACTGTCTCGATTTCTAGAATTTTATATTACCATAGCTCATACCCCTTATGAATGATTTTTGGTACAGATCAACCGGATTAATTTATTTTAATAGAGAAAATGTTTCCCATTAACTGAAATCACTCGCTTCATCTCTAAATTGATCTTCATAATGAATTTTAATGAATAACAGTTGCTACATATGCATTCCTTCATTTCAATTAACCGATAATACTTCTAAGACTTACATTGGATATACGATTTCTCATGGAGGCTTATATTAGAAGAAACTTCGGTATTTCCGAATTGTCCATGGCTATCCAAATGTGGGGAAGATGGTCTACTGTTGGTTTGCCTAGAGGGAGGACCTCCAGAATTCGTACTTTCTGACTGTTTATTCAACACTTCTGAACTGTAATTCCAATCTGAATTTACGTTTGTATCTATTGACCCAGAAGTATTTGTCCTTTGAAGCTTCCTTAAAAATTTGGTCCAATATTTAAAAACATTTTATGCAAACAATAAAAACTTTTCAATTTAAGGAAAAGGTATGGTTTATATATATCGTAACATAAAAATTTAGTTTAAAGAAATTGTGGTTGAAGATTGATTGATATTGAATCCATTAAAGATTTTAACAAAAATTTGAAAAAACGACAAAAGAGAAATGTAATTTTATTTCTTCAGGAATTAAATATGATTAATTCCTCCTCCAATATTTATGAACTCTCGATGCTGCTAAAGAGGCAGCTGAATAATTTAATATTTAATTTTTCATTCATTCTACTGAAGATTGGAATTAATGAACCTATTAAATTTCAAAATAATACTATAATCATTATTATTATTACATCCAACTACATAATTTGAACTGGATCAGTAGTGCATTTTTTAGATATTGAGGAAGCAAAATTTTAAATAGTCATTTTTCCTTATTTATGAACTTTATCCTGTTCAAGCTCAAAGTCTATTCTGCAGGTTTAAAACCTTAGGCAATTTCTTTTGAAGGTTATTATTATTACAAAAGGATAAACATAATTTGAGTTGAACAGGAATTGTTTTTCGGTAAGTCTAATGCAATTGTTTAAAACGCTTTCTGGCTAAAAATTTGTAAAATATGGACACTTGAACAATGTAAAAATATAAGCACCCAAAAATGAAAATTACAAGAGAATAATTTACACTGGTAAACTCCTAAATTTAACTAATTAACCAAAGTGAATAAAGTAATGTGATAATTTTATTGAGCCATCGAATGGTACAATACAACAACAAATTGCCAGAAACAATTCCCATCATAAACAAACATGAATAGAAATCTCTAAGAAGAAGAAACGGTAACTTTCACTTTCTAATAAAATTTAAAAATGCAAGATGCAATCAGCACATAAAACAAGTAAAGAAATCAAAAAACCACTTGTGAAATGCTGCTCGACAGGTACAAAAAAGGCATTTCTCCATCGAATCGTTACAAGTGATGAAAAATGGATATATTTTAGGTTTGTTTTATAAATCGAAGGAAATTCTTAGGGTAAAAAAATTGAGATATTATTTATAATGATGACCATCACTGTTCTGAAAATCACCTACCTCACATTTAAGTTGTGATTTTCAGCCAGATTATGAACATGGGCTTTAACCGAAGAATGTGTTGAATTAAATTCCATTTTGAGTTCAACTCTTCTATTTACTCTAGCTTCAACGTTTGCTCTGTGTTTGTGAATTTTCTGCAAATGTGGACCCATCTTCACGATATACACTTCAACATCTTCATTCATACCTATGGATTCCAACCTCCGAATGAACTGAAACAAATTGTTCAGCCAGACTTCGGAATAAGGTTTTACTTACATACATTTCTGAGGGGTTGCATTTGCAATTCGTTCGTTGATACTGAAATTAGTCCTTTTCTTAATTCTATCCTTCTGTTGAGAACTTCCAAAAGCAAATCTATATCCATGTGTGCGATGATGCTATCATAAATTTCTCTGGAAATTGGATCGACCAAAGCTTCCATAATTAATTCGGCTCTAAAATGGTGAAAAAAATATATAAGGACAAAAAAATGTTGGATTGATTTGGCCAATGCTTAGTAGATATTTTTTATAATTAATTGAATATGTTTGTATTGTACTTTGTTTTAATGGAACTGACAAACGTTTCGTTCATACTTGAATAATTTTTCAACCTTCTAATGTTCATTCGGACAGGCATTGTTTGTTTCAGTTTCAGTTATCCAGTCATTTGGAAATGTCAGTGTTTATTTTTTCCTACACTCAATACTGTAAAATTAGGCTTATTTCGTTAATAAATAAATAAATTGCCAGCATTTAATTTCAATTAAATTTTACAAGAATTTTTATTCTCTACCTGGATCGTTTCTCTGAAATCAACAGGGACTTTCACTAAATTTAAAAAATATTTTGCTGAACCACTACAATGCCCCTACCTGCAGGTATCCTATTATCCATTAATTACAGCACACCTGTATATATTTTTCTAAACATTTGCTAGGATTTGTTATAAATAACCAAGTAGATTAGTTTACTCTCGAATTAATTTATTTGCAATTGTGAATTTACCTATTCATCCGCAACAACGGATATCTCAGGTACATCTCCACTTTTGGAATGATTTTACAGTGAACGTCGAGAACGCGTAAAACGCCGCCACATATGGATACAAAATCTGCCACAGCTTGTCTAATCATCAAAGAGGGATGCACCAAAAAACACACCGTTCCAGAAATCAATTCACAAATTGAAAATTTGCTCATGATCCCAATCTGGGTCAAGCTAGTCATAGCAGTTAAAGCCTTGTAAGTTACCAATTCGCTGGAGTCTTTTAAACCCTGTAAAAAGTAAAACGATTACGATACCCTTCATCTGCAAGATTATGTATATAAGGTCTTCCAACAAAAAGTTTAATTTTGAATTACGCGCTATTTTTGAAGTGTCATATGAGATTTTAATAATAATAAATACGTTTTATTCTCATTTTATTAGTTAATTAATAATATTAATATAAATACAGTGTTTCATTTTTATTTCAGAAAACTTTGTGTACGTGTTCTAACGCTTTAAATTAATGAGAACATTTCATCTAAACATAAATTGAAAAATACACTTTTCTGAAGGTTTCTCGTCTATATCTTCGAAACATTGTATGGTATGATTACGAACGATATTTTTGATTGATTTTGTTTTCTAGTAATTTCAGTTGTTAACAATACAGTATGTCCAAATATTATAGGGTTGGGTTGAATGGGGTAGGATTGACATGAATTTATCCCTTATATTTTTGGCTAATTGTTCATGACTATTTTACTAGCAGAAGCTTTTGAACGATGAAGGTCCTCTTACTGCAAATGGATAAAATGAACCACTTACAAGGTATTTGGTTGTAATTGACGCCTCCTACTCCATTTATTGTTAATAATCCTTTTGAATAAAATTTTTCTGGTCAGTAGGAGACGCTCAATTTGATAAAATTTTATTGACATATGTCAAACTGATTAATGCATATTTTACAACAAGATGCCGAGCAAATTCAGTAATGAAGGTTATGGAAATATTCACTATGTGTATGGATACCGCGATGCACATTCATTCTTTATTTATGAGATAATAACCCATTCTTAAGCATTCGCCGAGCAACTCAATTGGAAGTATCAAAATCACTCGTATTTCACACATTTAAAGTGGACAACAGAAAGTATTATCACTTCCGACCAGGTCACGGATTACAATTTGAGGATCCAAAAAGAAGAATACAATTTTGTGAGTGGCTCTTGAATGAGGTAGAAAAAAATAATATTTAACTGTAATAAAATTACCCCATAGAATGTGTATTCTGAATGCTGATGAAAATAAACATAACATGAAAAACAAGTTTGCACTTGATTTAAATAAAAATATTTCAGCCTTCCTCAAAACCACTGCGTTTTTCTCTTAATTCAAAATGAAACCAATTGTTTGAAGACATTTTACCTACTTGTAAAAGTAAAGGAGTCAAAATGATGGAACAGTAAAAACCAATGTAGGTTGCTACTTCTACAACACAATCGTAGAAGAGGGCTCGTAATTCTACGTCTTCCTTGTCATTGAGGAAAGTGATCATGTGTGATAAAATTATATCGTTAGCTGAAAAATATCTGATTTAGAAAAAAGTTCAGGTAGCATCTGATATGAGTCTTCATTGAGCAATTTCTCTAATTCGTCTTTTTTAAACTTATTTGGTCTATCAGGGTTGTTCAACATAATTAAAATCCTCATATTTGAAACATCAGAATATCTCTCTGAATGTAGTTTCCAACACAGCATCTAATTGTATCAACAAGTATTATATGCTGCATCTGCAGATTTATTTGGAATAAAATTGCGCAATTAAATTCCCCGCCAATAATCTTCACTTGGAATAAAATTTTGTTTACACTGTGATGATATATATGCAAGTTTCTATCCTTTCGGCATGAGCTAAATTCCTGGCTTGCAGCGCAGTCATCAGCTGTAGTTTTTTGTCCTTGTAATGATCTTACATGTCTATTGCATCCTCTGCCCATTTGTTTGTCTATGTCTGTTTTGTTGCTTTGCCATCTTTTATTAATTGTAGTATTATGTCTCCGTATTTTTGCCTTACTTTGTCTCTTGCGTTTATTCTATCTGTTAGTGTGCTGTCCATTCTGATATGTCAAGAATCGGTTTATCCATTACATGAACATGTGCCACCTATACCTCTTTAAATGGAACCTTTCCAAATATCCCTTTATGTTCCTGTGTCCTGTTGTTATTCGTGTGGTTTTAAATGTCAGTTTAAGTCAATCTATCCCTGTCTAAGTACAGTTTTCGTAAAGTCCTCATCCTCTTTCTTCATTGTCACATGTAGTCAGCTAGTCAGTTATTATTGCATTAACATCTTTTATTTCCATCTAGATTTGTTTCTGCCTGCTGCAGTTATGTTTCAATAAATCTGAGAGTCTTAAAAATGGGTGTGTCTACTTCCTTTCAAGGTAACTGTAGTTCATGTCTATTCTCTGTCTATATTACATACTATACTGTGGTAAAAAAGTACCATGAATGAAACAAAAAATACAAACATATGTATTATTCATACAAATTTATGGTACTGCCTTTAAGGTAGGCCCCTTCCAAAATAATACACTAACATCAACGAATAATCCAATCATCAAAACAATTTATAAACGCATTTTCAGGAATCAACTTCAGTATTCGCTGCGAAATTTCTTATATGTCATTTATCGAACTAATAATGTGAATTTTGAAAAGAAAAAAAGTCACTTTGAGCCGTATGAGGAGAAAACAGTGGCTGTTCGGTACAATTTGAATATCTTCAATTTGGGAAACTAACCTTTCACAGCATTTGATGAATAATCTTACCTTTAGCCTTTCCAAAAACGATGCATAATTTGGATATTTCGCTCTGCAGTAAAGTCTGCTTCACTAAAGACTGAGAATCTGTCAAAAGAGTAGTGACAATGTGCTGTAAATTTTCATGCAGAACTTGTAGTTCAAGTTCATAATTGAAACTGTTGTCCCTTTTATCATCGTCTTCTTTACCATTAGTTTTATAGAATACATCATCCCTAATTTCCTCGAGGAAAGTGTAAGCAATTAACGCCAATTGGGGTAGATTTTGCGCAAAAGCTGCCCTAACGTTAGTATTGGGGTCAGTCACCAAATGGGACAGTCCTGGCAGTATGAATTCAGTAAAAATATTTGCTTCTACTTGTTTTATTCTTCTAACAAAACCTAAACACTTTGTTAATGTATTCATTGCACATATTTTGACTCTCGGTGTTGGATCATTTGCTAAAATCATCTGTGGAAATAATTAAATGTTAAATTTATATACACAACAACAAAAATTATATCTAAGTAGTATGACCTATATTAAAACAACATTCTTTGAATCGAGACAGTGAGACATCTGTGTAACAGATCACAACTCAAATCGAATAGATATTGCCAATTGCTGGGACACAAGCAGAAGAAGAAGGTTTCAAAGCTTATTGGCTTCTCATCTATGGAATTTGTTAAGGATACTAAGCTGAAAACAATAACACCAAAATCTAATCGATATATGTGAGACATCGAAATTCCATTATTTACCTTCTTTTCAATAAAAAATTGACAAAGTAGTTTGCTTATTCCAATTGAATTGAACTACCAGAAATAAACGGACCACTCCATTCAATACTTCAAGTCTCAAGTTGTTTCAATCAAAGATTATTGTTTTTGACCTTGATTCATTCATCTTTATGTGCAATGAAACTATTCAGAACCAATTTCTGTTCAAAATTCGAAGAATACAAACATACTTACCACATAAGGTAGAATTCTGTAGATAATAGTCTCATTGTTCGCATGCAACGCAAGTTCTAGCAAGATGTCCAAGCTGTATAACTTTGATGAACATTCATGCAATCCTCTAATGCAGGATATCACGAGAGAAGTAATAAGGACCATTCCTTCATATTCTCTATGGTCATTATACCACAAATTCTCATCGTCACTATTGTCTTCTTCCCTGGTAGGACCCAAAAATGAAAGAATATGGCCGATATCATTTTTCAAGCGCATTATCTTCTCATCAGGTGTTAGAGTAGGGGTTGATGAAAATATCAGCATGTAAGACTGGAGGAAGGTGTAAAAGTATTCAGGGAACAGTTTACCCCTTTCAGCAGCTAAGTAATTTTCCGCTGTGAGTCTCTTCGTTGGATCAATTTCAATCATGCTGGAAATTAGTGCTCTCAAATCATCATCCTCCAGTTTTTCTAAAGCATCATCTGGAAAATATTTTCCAGCTCGATAAGCCAACAATTCTGAATACTCAAAAGGTACCTCAAGTTCATTCCATAGCTCAAGCAAAGCACATCTGAAATGAAAATTTTCAAGTTTCTAAAATTATATCTATATAAATAAAATGTGAAAAGCACTGAGTGATCAGGAGCTTTTGCGCGCTAGTTGATATCATCCACAATCCTCACAAAATAATTTCTTCTTGGTCTTCTAATTATAGAATCCTCACAAAATTTTACCCAAACATGTGTATTATTATTTTTGTATTAAAATTTTAAATAATTGCACTTACCCTGCTGAAAAGATATCCATTGCTGGTGTTAGATCTTTTGAACTATTTGATGTTTCATTTAGCAATACTGAATTTTCATCAACCACATTTTTTGCAAATCTCTCTGGAGCTATGTAACAGATTCTTCTTCTAGAAGTATCAAAAAAGTATGAATAATCTGCAGGATTATCTTCTGGCAGAAAAGTGGGCTTGAAGGAAGCGAAATCAACAAGTAAAACCCAATTCCAAGATGTAATGGCGATATTTTCAAGTTTGATATCTCCGTGACAAACTCCATTTTTATGACATTGGTGGAGAGCGTACAGTATTTGGAAAGTTATCCAACGTTTTTCAATATTAGAGAGAAATGGGCGAGTGCTTATTCTATCATATAAACTATATTTCACATATTCCCGAATTATGAAAGCTGCTTTATCATTGATCAGGATTTTATGGAACGGAATGCAGTTGACAACACTTGATAATTTTTTACGAATCACTTCAATCCTTTCCTTATGCGATGACAATGGAAGTGATGGATCATGTATTGCAAAAACTTTGACGACAATAGAACCCTCTTGGTCCTCTAAATTTGCTCTGGCAACTTTCAGGAACCTAGTACTTCCCAAGCTAAAAACAAAAAATACATCCGTTCAATTCTCAAAATATTTGTAACAATGATTGAAACATCAATGCTGCTGCACTTTTTGTTCGAAAGGATTTACCTTTTATCATAAACAAACTTCAATTCAGGTGTTGAATAATCATTTAGATATCTTTCTACAGGTAAAATTTGAGAAGGAGCAATGCTCACTAACTGATTTCCCATTTTGGTTTCTTATTAGTAGTTTTTTATGAATCTCTTATAACATGTGGGAAAAATATATTGTTAAAGGTTTATCATTAGTTTAGTGTACGGCGTTTCTAAACAAAGGATTTTAAATGGTTGATATTAATGTATCTTATGAATCATTAACGCCAGCTTCTTAAAAAGAATGAGCACTAAAACAATGACAGTTGTAATGTTTTTTGTTTTTCTTTATGCAATTCTTGCAGTTCCACTAACGTGCGTGCGCATGGCGTGCACTTTACAAACCATAGATTTGTGTAGGAAGGTAAGTCGATATCGGAAATAAGAATTTTTTAAATTTTTTATATATTCAGGTTATGACTTTTCTTTGAAAACAAAATGAAGTCTGAATCTGTTTGAACTAAGTCATAACTACAAGGAGATTAGGTCAACTTTGCAAGGTTGTACTCGAATAAAGTGGGAATAATTTTATGATGGAGGACCCGAGGAGTGCAGTTTTCCTTTTGTCCGTTTTTGAAGTACAAACTTGCATTTGTAGTGATGTTTGAAAATCAAATCCAGTAAATCCATATTGAATCACGATGAGTTGCGATTTTTTCGTAAGTTTAAAGAGTTAAATGAGCCCGATTTTATATCTCACTCTTGACCAGACTCTTTATTTTATATGAAAGTTTGGTCGCTTTGCATTCGGAGTTATTTATTTGCCTGCTGTTAGGTCCCATTCCTCAACAGACGTACTAACATTTGTCACAATGCCTATGCACATTGACAAACTCTTAATATGTATGTAGGTGGTTTATTTATGCTTATACATTTATCCTTCAAGTGCAACTTGTGAAATCGGACCATAGACCTATTATCCATAAATAAGTCTATCACATCTATGAATCGGACCTATCTAGGGGAAGTCTCATCATGATAGCCAATATTTTGAAAATAACAAAAAATTATTTACTTCTTTTGATAACTATCTGTGAAATCTATATCATAATGAGTACAAGGTAAACATATTTCAAGTTACTTTGCACCCAAATATTAGTAGCGATTTTTGATTACAACAAAACAACAACCACAGATAACATTTCCTCTCTCGTTATTTTCTTTGGTTGACTGAAAGTGATCCGTATATTTTACAAATAAAAAATTAGGCGGAATAAACCACATTAAGAACTTAAGGAGCACCCCTAGTTCTTAGCGGAAAAGCTGTATCAAAATACTTCCTTCTTAAATGGAAAAGTAAAGCTGCCGACTGAAAATTATACAATATCGGTGGAAATGACAAGCGATTCTTTTTGGATTCAGAATTCCATCAAGGAAGAATGAGTAACGTTCTTATGAGATACAGAATGTTTTTCTTTGTTCATTGTTCGGTAAATTGTGGTAGCAAACAAAGAACAATTGACCCAGATAGTCTAAATTTGACATATAAATATTATATGTGTTGATTCCTCTGGCCCAGAGTGGCATAGCAATCCAAATATACAGGTATTTGCTCCTACAATTAACAAAAGCGGCGAAATAATAGACACATTTTATGATGGCCAGAGAATGTAATAGAAATAACTTAAGGGTATCACAATATTACGATTGGGATATTCTAATGCGAAGATTGGAACAGAAATGGTGAAATAATGCAGAGTATAATTCGGGCTTGGGATTAGAAATGAAAGAGGAGATTGATTTTATATATTTATCTCAAAACAACGACTTTATAGTAACGAATTCAGGGTAGAGAAGCATAAACTTTATAAGCATAGATAGTGGCTGATGAAGAAAAGCGTGTAATAAGAAACCAGATTGACTACATATTAATTAGAAGAAGATCTCTAAATACAATAATTTCCCCGAAGACGTACCAGAAGTGGGATCAGATCACAATCCGTTAGTAGTTGAAATCAGGTGTAAAATAAAGAAAATGAATGGAGCATCTGCATTCAACGCCTTAGATAAATGCTACATTTAGCATTGATCTAAGGAAGATGAACGAAAAAGACAGATACCGAGAATAATAGAACATGTAAAGGGAAGAATGGAAAACATCGAACAGCAAGTGAATATAGTTGACAAAGTAGAAGATAAACGGTCTGTAACTGGGAAGAAATTATAGAAGCACAATTACAAATATTGAAAACAGATAGGATTAAAAAGAAGAAGTGAATGGCGGAAAAAATATTGGGTCTAAGTAAACAAGAAATCAAAAATAAAAAGGAGAACAAAAGAAAATTACGAAGGAAATAAAAAAGTTTAGGAATTGTGTTTGAAAGGACAATACTAGGAAATGGAAGAGTATCTAAAAGAAACATGATAGCTTTAACGTAAAAAAAAGATAAAAGAAATAAGTTACAGCAAGAATAAAAGAAAACAAGCAATATTTGAAGATGCTAAGGAAAAAGTTGACTATAGAAACAAAAAAAAAATTGAAACATTGGATAGATAATATAACAGAATTATTTGAAGAGAACAGGCTAATAGAGCTATAGGGTCTTTCATTAAGCGTTTCCTATCTTTAAATTTAAATAAAATAAAGTGAGTGTAAGATGTCATCGAAATTTTTTATTCATTTGGAAGGCCTATAGATGCCATTATGTTTGGAATACAACATCTTGTAAATGGCGGCGACTTTGTTGGGTGGTGCGCTTCCGAAATGTTAAATTTTCCATGACTCTGGGGCGTAAGTCACGCTGACTTTTGTCAATGGCATTACCTATGTTCGCTTTAAGGGCCGCTGTGATTTGTTAGTTATTCGCTTAGACTCATGACTTAAGATAGCCCCAAAAGAAAAAGTCTAACGGGGTTAAATCGCACGATCTCTGTGGCAGATCACATCGTCTGCACGTAAGATGATCATGTCCTCAAATCACTCGTGCGGAATTTCCAATGTGGCAGGAGCGTGTTGAAACCACATGTCGTTAGTGTCCATATCATCCAATTCAGGCCAAAATAAGTAATAATCGACCTTTAGTGCTCACCATTGACGGTGATGGCCTAGCCAACGTCGTTCTCAAAAAATATGGACGGATGGCGCCGCCAGCTCAAAATCCGTACAAAATTTTGTACGGGTCCAGGCCCAAGTCACGACTCAAAATTCGCCAAGTTGTAGTTTGCGAAATGCCGAGTTCTTGTGACCGACGCGAAATTGACTATCTCAGATACCATTTATCGGAAAATCTGGGGATACTAAAAAATGGAAAACTTATAAATATCGCCAGGGTTGCAGATGATACAGCAATTCTCGTAAACTCGGCACAAGAATTACAAATACTGTTAGACAAACTAAATTTTCAACGTACAAAATATGGACTAAAAATTAACATTAACAAGACAAACTATATGATAAATACTAAACAACAAAATATACTAAAAATGTAACCTTGCAAAGAGTCACAAAATACAAATATTTAAAAATACGGATTACACAAAATGACGAACAAACGATAAAGATAAGATCAAGAAAAAAGGAATCAAGAAATATGTTTGCAAAACAAACGAAAATACTAAATTGTAACAAAGATTTCACACTAAATGAAGAGTTAGAACACTTCGATGTTATGGTATGTGTCTTCGACAGTGTTATATGGATTAAAAAGCTGGACACTGAAGCAAGAACATCTAAACAGGTTATTATCCCTTCGAGATATGGTGTTATCGAACAATTCAAAATAAATAATTATGAGTTGTTGAAAACGATTCCAGGGAAAACGAAGTACATGTAGCAGGAGATCTTGGTTGGAAAAATCTAACCAGTGGTTTAATTGTGGCTCATTGGACATTTGGGTGAAAGTAATAATAACTAATCTCCGATAGGAGAGGCGCTCAAAGAATAAGAAGAAGCTATCATGAAGAGAGTCCTTCTTCTGCTGTTTCTTTTGCAGGAATAAAGCTATTCTAGGATTTCAATCTATCACAACATGGAAACTATTGTTATTTCATGTCACGCTATTTTTTTATTAGATGTCAAATATGCTGATGAGATTGGACGATAACAAATTCGATTTCAACAAACACAATAGAAAAATATATTATATTATCCCTCTCAATGACGGATATCATAAAGGATATCCCTTAAAGCTGAATAATAACATGAAATTACCATATACGTCTTCGAACGTTCAAACGACATGAACAATGGCTCTATTTCACGTTTTTCTCTTCTGGTTTTCAGTTAGATTAGGTTCCATTATCATTGGCGTTTTGACAATGGTAAGATATAATTGCTATATAAGAATTGGATTTTCAATGGTTGTTTAAATTGTTTGTATTCTTTTTGCGATATTACTGGATGATTTTGGTTGGTTCATTTCAATAATATCTTTGTGATATAGTTAAAACTAAAATAATTTTTTCATATTTGTTAAAAGTATACATGATATTCATCAGAAACATAAAAATTAATTGTGTCAAGAAAGTACCGGGAATTATCGATTTAAATCTGGCGGGGCAATGAGGCAGGTAAAATTTTTTTTTCCTAGGTTGGTACCACTGTCCTTAATTACTATGCCAAGCTTGAGCGGGATCTATCAACTAGTGTGTTTGCAACAGCTGATTAAGTCAGTCGATGTCAGAGTGCGTGCCGATTTTTACTATGGGTGATTACGTTGAGCAAAGAATTTGTTTAAAGTTTTGTGTTGCAAATGAATTTTCGTGTGCCGATGCATTGAAAATGTTGCAAAAGGCCTTTGGTGATAATGCTCTATCGAAAACTCGTGCATATGAGTGGTACAGAGCCTTCAAGGACGGTCGTGTGGTCGAAAACTTGCCTCGTTCCGGACGCCCATCGACGGATTCGATCGAAGATAACGTCGATAAAATTAAGGAAAGGGTGCTGGAAAACCGTCGTACCAGCTTGAGAGAGATAGCACATGATCTTAAGATATCCCACGAGTCCGCACGTACGATTTTGATTGATATTTTGGGCATGAGAAAGGTGGCCGCACGACTCGTACCGAAAGACCTGAATTTTCTTCAAAAACGTCATCGCGAACAGGTTGCTTCAGACATGCTGGATCGCTGTAATTCCGATTCTACATTCATGGAACGCATTATAACTGGTGATGAGACCTGGGTCTACAAATACGATATGCAAACAAGCCAGCAATCATCGGAATGGGTGGCAAAAAATGAGCCGAAACCGAAAAAACCACGCCAAAGCCGCTCGAAAATGAAGGTGATGCTCATTGTTTTCTTCGATATCCGTGGCGTGGTGCACTACGAATTCGTTCCAGAGGGTCAGACGGTAAACAAGGAGTATTACCTAGGCGTTATGAAACGTTTGCGTGAGCGTATCCGTAAGAAGCGGCCAAATTTGTGGGCGAACAACTCATGGATTTTGCATAACGATAACGCGCCTTCTCACCGAGCTACGATTGTGACTGACTTTCTCGCCAAAAACTCAACAAACGTGCTTCAGCAACCACCGTATTCGCTGGATTTGGCTCCCTGCGACTTTTCCTCTTCCCAAAACTAAAATTGCCCCTTCGTGGCACCCGTTTTGAGTCGATTGAAGCCATAAAACAAAAAAAATTCGGCGCGAGAGCTAAAGTCCATCCCGGAAAGCGCCTATAAAAAATGTTTCGATAATTGGAAGTGCCGTTGGCATAGATGTATTGGAGCAAATGGAGCCTGTTTTGAAGGCGACCCAATAAAATGAAAATTCCCGGTACTTTCTTGACAGAGTAGTATACTAAAACTATTACAAATATTACACAAAAGTTTATTATTTCGCAATAAAAACTCTGGTAATAAGTTTCCCAGAAATATATAATAATTTTTTTGAAGCTTCAATTCTGAAACCTTAAGGCAAATTGATGCAGTTGATAAGCTTGTTTGATGAATTTCTGTCTAATAGTGTTGGAAAAATTTCCATTTCAGATTCAAGGAGGAATTTGGCTGGTTCATTTAGTCCATCGTTCAAATAACATTAATCAATTTTCAAAGTACTTAAAGGTTATTTTTGATGACTTTGGATTTCATGGTCCATTTTTTGAAGATATAATAAGAGGTAAGTCGTGTCTTGTTAAGTGAATACTGGCAAATATTATTTGTAACAACAAATTCACTTCTTTTCAGATCCGAATGGTTTGATAAAAACTTTATTAGCTTATTTTGCTCTCTTGATAATGGCCTCAGTTTCGTTAATATGGGGATCCATACAGGTGAAAAAACTGCTTCGAAGCACTGTGTGAATGAGAAAAGCTGAAAATCGTGCAATATTACAGAGGGCTCTCTTCACAATTACTAGTTTTCTGCAAATATAAGACGATTATTAATTATTTTCATGAAACCCTTACTCCCAAGTTTATACTCAAATAAGTATGAGGGTTGCTACTTAAGTTTTGAGATGAAACGAATGAAAAAATGAAAACAAATATTCATAATCAGAAATGACTTTATTGTTTCTGAAAATTTTCTCCATTAGAATCAATACATTTTTGAATGCGTTTAAACCAATTTTCGAAACAATTTTTTTTTAAATATTTGATAGATTCGGTCTTCACTTGGTGGAAACTCATTTTAATTAGAAAAATGTATATATATACATTTTTTTAATTTTTTTTTAATTTGGGGGAATAAGAAGAGAACTGCACTGGGAACGACCAATTAGTTCGATGTTTTATCCGCTCAAATACGTTCTTGTTTGAGCTGATGTGTGAGAGCTTGCATTCTTATGGTCGATAATGATAATCTTCTGCGATTGGTTTCCCTAATTTTGCAAACACGTCTGGAAAACAAATGCTGGTGTACCATTCAGAATTGACCTTTTTACTTTGCTCTAACGGAACTGTCTTCCTACTCTATCTTTTCTAGGAATTCTAGGAATATATTGATTTACTAGAATGTGACCAGTGAATCCAGTGCGTCTTCGTATTGCGCATTTGGCGTCTCATTTAAATATGTTTATTTGCTATTTTTGGAAGAAGCTTGAAATAATCAGAAGTTGACACTTCTTCTGAGATCGTTTCGAGGAAACCACCCAAATAGTCTATTTAAAATTATAAGAAAAGATTTAAAGATATGATTATTTATTTGTTGGCTTTGTTTAAGGTTCAAGTAAAAATGATGTATGCTTTTATTGCTCTATATATCTTTTATATTGCAATTTTGGCTCTTCATCTAGTCGTTTTCATCATGAGTTTGAAATCGAATGAATCTGGGTTGGGAGACATTATTTTCTTTTCCAATTTGGGATCATTTTTATTATGTGAGTTGAACTTCAATCGAGAATAACTCATGAATTTGAAGGAATTAAGTTTATTCATTTCCAGTATTTTATCTTTATACATTGGGGATTGTTATTAGTTTCATACAAATAGTGAAAGACTTGAGGACAAGATTGAATAAGAAGCCTTTGTTGGTTAAGGAAGCAGAGAAGATCAATACGATATATGATAACTATAATATGAAGGATGCTTATTTACAATACATGAAGTCATTTTCTAAATAATATAAATTAGAATGATATTTATATATAAGTTGAAGGTGAATTCCTTAATAATTGAAAAGGTAAATCTATTTTCAATCAGCATATTGATTATATTAGAATAGTAAATAAGTTCGTGTGGTTTTTTTCGAAATTGAAGCTTTATTATGAAAAATTGGTTATACATTCAAAATTAAGGTATTGTCCGTTGCTAGCCACTACTTTTTCCCATCTTTCGGGAAATTGACGGATCCCATCGTAAAAAAGGCCCGTTCTTTGGCCGCTATTCATGCCTCGATCCATTTTTTGACTTCATCACAATTAGAGACGTGCTGGTCAGCCAGGCCATGTTACATCGATCGAAAGATATGGTAATCGAAAGGAGCAACGTCTGGACTCTACGGCGGGCAGGGTAGGACTCTATTTTAATCGTTTCTGAGTACACTTTAACGGGCGACGCAACATGTGTCATTTTGTAGAATAACTTTGCCGTTTTCCTCGCAATGCTCGGCTCAAACGCATTAATTTTCTTCGGTAAACCTAACCAGTGATCCTTTCTTTCGATTGTAGTAGCTCCTAATATACCATACCCAGTTGGTCCCACCAAATACACAGCATGATCTTCTCGTCATGAATATTCGTCTTGACAGTTGATGGAGAGGCATCTATACATTGCCCGACGTTTTTGATTTTCGTGATGGACCCACGAAAGTCATAATTCGATGTAAAAACGCCTTTCTTTTTTGACGTTGAAGCAGTCCACACGTGAAAAAACGGCGTTCGACGTCTTGGCTTCAGTTTATACGGCACCTAATTTCCTACTTTTCGGATCATTCCCATTGCTTTTAAACGATTGCAAATGGCTGATTGAGTGACTCCAATTGTTCCTCTTGCGTTTGCGATAGATCTTAATTCTTCATCCTTAAACTTTGGTGGCACTCCAGGTCATTCTGTGTTTTCCAAAGGAAAATTGCCAGTTTCAAATCGGGCAAACGTTCGTTCAGCTAGAGCATGACATCCACTAAAATTGGATGACTTTCGGCAGCCTTTTTCCTCATATTGAAGTAATGAAGTGAAACTCCCCGCAAAAACACATATTCGGTACAAAAGTTGACATTTTCAGAGCACACAGAAAATATGTTGTTTACTCTACAGCGAAATTACAGATACTCAAAAAAAAAACCCTAATGATGACACTTCAAAATGAAGGTGTCGCCAGATGAAACAATGGAATAATAAACTAGTAGCCACATATGTTATCAAAACCGCACGAGCTTATTTTTACCCCTAATATGTATGAAATTAAAAACTGACATAGGTTTTTACAGGGATGGGTAGCTTATTTCCACAATTCATACTATTTTTGAATGATTTCTAGTTTAATGATGATAATGACAGAAATTTGTAGAGGATTCAGCTCAATTAGAACATGGACATCTCAAAGATTCTCTAATTATTATAATATAAAATAATATACTTGTGTAAAATTGTCGTTTTTTTCCGTTTCTCCTCAATAATCATTGAAATTTGGTATTCATAAATAATTGTATTGTGGTAAACCAACAAGATTTAGAATTCATGAAAGGGCTGTAATGATACAGGGATTAATTCAGTGAACAATAGTAAATTCAACGCGAGGTTCAATGCCCCTGAATTAATTTGTTTATTCTAATCTCCAGATCAGTTAATGTTAAACTTAGGAATTCGCTTTCGACGCACGAAAGGAATTTATTTTACTTTGGCCTATATATTGTAATAACAAACTACAGATTGAAAAGTTCATAAGAGCTCATTGTACAAAACAAAACGTAAATATATTCCTTTAGATGAGTTAATGAACAGAAAGTTTCAGCGAATTAACACGTGTGGCTCGACAAGGAACCGAAGTTTTATCAAAAGTGCTAACTTGGAATTTTGAGCGAGTGAACGAACTAAAAATTTGGAAGGAGGAAATCGATCGTACGAGGTATTAAAAGGGCTAAAAGAGAAGGGAGTCTTGAAACGCCGGAAAAACTAGTAAAATCGTCGAGAAAAGATCGTGGTGCGAGGCTCGAATTGGTCTCGGAATTTAGCATTATTATAATTATATTAAGTGATATTAGCAATTTTCTTTTGAAGTTTCAGAATTGAGTTAGAAGAAATAGAGAAATTAAATATAGTGCTAAGTTCAGGGACCAAGGATTTAAATAGTACCGGAAGTTGTTCTTTATCGTTTATTGTTCGTTTTAAATAGGCCGTTTCTTGTAGAAAGTCGCGTGTGTCCAGTTTTGTTTTCAATGTATGGTCTTGGAGTCTAGAGGTAAGAAGTTTCTAAAAATTTTGGTATATTATACAGGTTGAAATTGTCTAATTAAAGTAGAGTCAGAAATTAAGATGTAGGTGGTAGGTTGACATATTAGGAGTACAAATAAGTTTCCGCCGTAAGGAACCCAATTTCCTTGTTTATGAATCATTCCTAATGATTTTAAAAGATGTGAGACTGCTTGCTGAGTGACTTCTAATGTTAGAGCAAGTTCTTTTTGTGTTTGAGATGAATCTTCCTCCAATAATTCCTCCATTTCTGCATCCTCGTAAATTTTTGGCCTTCCACTGCGATCTTTGTCTTCTACATCGAAATCACCGTTTTTAAACTTTTGAAACCACTCTCGACACGTTCTCTCACTCAAAGCACCCTCACCATATGCTTCTACGAGCAATTGATGCGCCTCAGCAGCAGATTTCTTTAAATTAAAGAAGTAAACTAATATTTCCCGCAAATGACGCTTACTTGGCTCAAATTTTGACATTTCCAACTTATAAAAATTATATTTTACCAATATAAAATCAATGATATTAATAGGTTATGTTATTCTTGAATGTCCAAACTATTTTTTAAGCCGGTTATCACCTGCGAAAGCTAACCGAAACTCCGTGCCGCGTCATCTACAATAAAACGGCGGAAACTTATTTGTACTCCTGATACCTCTTCGTAATTATTATGTTTTGAAGAAGTAGTATCTAGTTTTATTTTCCATCCAACCACCTCCCACAAAGAGGTGGCTTATTACAGTATTAATTTTCTAAATGTAATCATTAAGTTTAGTTATCACTATGGTAAAATCTCACGATGCTACTGTGATAGCGAAACAATTATTTTAACTATTATTTATTAATAGAGCAATAATCATACCAAAACCTGATAAAGAATTTCATCAAAAGAATGACCGTCTGTGAAAACAGCCGAGGGAGATAATGTGTTCCATCGTTAACCTCAAATACTGTATTTTGCATTGAAATGAAAATATCTCTGCCATTCCTAAGAACATTGCGCTTTTCCTTCAATTTAAAATAAAACCTTTTGTTGAGCGACCTTCATATTCTCATATTTGCCCTACAATCTATTGTATCAGGTTTACGTTACGCAAACAGTTACATATTTGGAAAAAGGAATGCTTCTACACGAAACAGAAAATTGCATACAATTTTCAGTCAGTTCACGAAAAATTTGGTCCGTGTTGTATAATCGGATTATCCCAAATTTAATATTCAAATTGACACTGATACTCCAATTTTATATTTGTAGAAGAAATTGCTGCAGTAATAATTTCCAAACTGATTCAAACAGTATACATTCTAAAGTAACATTCCCGATTCTTTGAATATTGTCGCTTATTTATAACAATATATGAGAATAATTTTCACTGAAATTATTGAAAAAGCAATGTTATCCTTGCGATTTCTATTCGTGATGACAGGGTTGTTTTTGATGAATACGAATATATTTAGTGATTCTGCCTTTGTGAAATCAGTAGATTTTTTGAGAGACTTCAAGAAGCTCATCAGTTATTCTAGTATATTCAGTATATTTCCTTGTGATCAGAGAGGTAAGTGAGGATTATTATACAACGAAAAACCGAAAATTTGAACCCCCAGAACTCAGAAACGAAGAATTTCGAAGATTTAGAAAAAACAAGTGAACTTCTGTTTTGAGGGGGACGAATTTCCATCATGAGTATGTTCCGAAAAACACTAAAGGATACATCGACCCCTAAAATTTTTTGAATAAGGAAATCATGTCGAGTGTTGGTTAGTTGGAAAGTTATTTATGTTCTGTACACAACCCAGTTAAAATTTTCAAAATCGGTGCAGTATTCAAGAAATAATGTAATATTGAACTTACCGTCAAAAGGTGATGTTGAACAGAAGGCATTTGAACCGCTCAAACTCAAGAACCTAAGGGTTTTGAAGAATCCAAAAATAATTTTCAATTTATGTATTAGGGAGAAACAATTCCTATGACGACATTGTTCTGAAAAACCAATTGAGGGAGGCAACAATCCCCAATTTTTTTAATAGGAAAGAGATGGCGGATAAGCTTTTTTTGTTCTCTAAACATCCTAGTTGGAATTTTAAAATTCGGTGAAAAACAGAAACCCAATACATTCAAATATACCAGATCTGTAAGTAATGATAGGGAACATCCACAAAAAAATGTGAATGTATTGTTCAGAATGACCACCATCAAACTCCGTACAATGATATAGTCTACTTTTAAATCCTTCTGTATACATTGTAATGAATTTCATGCATTTCGCACATTTTTCCATCATGAACGGTAAGAAAATCGATTTTTTTTTAAATAAAAACATTCAAAAACCCAAATTGCTCAGCCATTAAATTAACAAATTTGAAAATTTCAACTGCGATGTTTAGAGAACAGAAAAAACTTCTCAACTAAACCACATCAAACATCTCCTCCCTATTAAAAAAATGTTGGGGGTTGTAGCCACCCTAAGGTGGTTTTTTCGGAATAATGTCGTCATAGGAATTCTCCCTAATCCAGAATTTGAAAATTATTTTTGGATTCTTCAAAACTCTTAGATTCTTTAGTTTGGGCAGTTTAACTGTCAGTTCAACATCACCTTTTGACAGTAAGTTCAATATTACATTATTTCGTGAATAATGAATCGATTTTGAGGGTTTTAACTGGACAGAACATAAATAACATTCAAATTAACCAACACTCGATATCTCTTCCCTATTCAAAAAATGTTGTGGGTTGATGCCACCTTCTTGAGGGTAGTTTTTCCGGAACAAACTGGAAGTTCGTCCCTCCTCAAAACAAAAAATGAACTGTTTTTTTTTAATCGTCGAAAATTCTTCGCTTCTGAGTCCTGAGGGGTCAAATTTTCGTTGGGACAGCCTGTATAGATGTCAGTACTTGTTATATTTGAATGACTATATCCTTTTTTGGCGTCATCTGATTTGTATAAAATAAAGACTTGATATTGATCCAAGGTTTTCGTTATCTACGTGTGAAAACCATATGGACAAAAATTTTAAAAATCGTGTTTGTGTTACATAACTATTTTTTCATGATTTCCGGTCGATATTCCAAATCTTTATCTGGATGTCTTATTATATGTGCAGAAGTAAAGGTAAGTCAATACTTATTATATTTGAATTACTGTGAAGTTCCTAAAGAAGCGGTGTTATGAGGGAGGTATCAAACCTATTAATTGCTGGAGGTAAACATTTCGTTCCAGCTTGCAAGCACCTGAACTTATCAGATTGGGAATGAGATGCAAGTCTGCCAATAACGCCTGTGACCTTGTACTAGTCAGAACGCCAGTGTCGAACGCTCGCACCTACTCTACTTGAAGCAGGAGAGGACGCTGAATATAGGATTGAAAAAGCGGTCTCATCCTCTCTGCGAAACGTCGGGAACCTGTAGCGGACTAGAGCGGAATTCTGGATAATGCCGAAGATGTTGGGCCGGTCGTCACAACTGTATCTTTTTTGGGGTTATATGATTTTGAAGAAACAAAAACAATATGTTGAACCTGGCTTTACGTGAAAACCTCACGAAAATCAGTAAAGAAGTTTCGGAGATTTGCGGTAACAAAAAAACCGACAAGCAAGAGGAATAATTGGGGTTTTATTGCTATCCCAAAGTCAACGATATATCTTGATCATACTGTATGTATATAATAATTTTAGAATACCCTTACTATAATGAGAATTGATCGAGAAATTATTGATAGATAAAATGATGTATCTAGAAATACTGTGGAAAGCATTGTTGTGGAATTGAAGGCTTTTGCGCACTTGTTCAAAAATCCATTTCCCCCGAAGATTTCAAATCTGTGAATTACACAATTGCATTTACAATAATATATGTGAATGCCAATATGCAGTAGATCTGTTCATGTAGTGAAATTTGCAGTTGGTATTTTGTGTTTGGCAAAACATATATCTCATTTTTATTATTTATTGTATTATTGGATTTAAACTGCAAATTTAAATTTCAAATTGAACTCATATACAGGGTTATGTACAGAAAATATCCTCCAAATATTTCTCTGGAACTGTTCCATATAAAGATTTCAAATTGATATGATATGATATGATATGATAAATAAGACAAAGAATTCTGTGTCAATTAGTAACTCGTACAAATTGAGGTTTGAACAGGTATCTTTGTCTGCTCGTCAAGTGTTCAGCTAATGATTCTCGTTTCAGATTCTTTGGCGTTACTAAAGGCTTTTAGAAACGATTATCACTTCATGAGGATAGCAAGCATGGATAAAAGTAAAAATTATCCTTCCCTGTCGAACAGATTAATTTTTATAGCAGATTTAGAATGTACTCCAAATGTTGTGGAGTGGGTAAGGAATTTTCTCTTTCTGTTATTTTCATCACAATACTGATGATTACAGAGTGACAACCTAAACTTCTTCAAGAGTCCTTTGAAATGGTTGTTTTTCCATACATCTGGCACAAATTTTACCGATTTATTCCACAACGTCAGCATTTTACTAGATAGTGACGTAACTTTGGCCGAACGAAAAGGAAGTGATGCATTTTCACTGAGAAAAATATTCAGATATCGAGTTTCCCTCGACATAATCGAAGAAAAAATGGCTGAATGGAGTCTGGAGGAAGGTTTTATGTTTGAACCAGGATTTGAACAAAATAGGCAGAAGAGGAGAAAAGATTTGCATCGAACATTATTGACAAGTTCTTTGGTTATAACACATAATGAATCTCTGAAACATTTGACGGACAAAAGGTGAAACATCAATATGCTGTGTTTAATATATTTTTCCTTCCATTTTTATAAATCCGTTTCAGTTGTTCCAAAAAATCGTGTGTTTTAAAAATCCAACATACATTTGAAAACGTTGTACTCAAATACAGAATGAAATATGCATGAAAACTGAAAAAGACATCAACACTCTAGGAAAATAGATGAGGTTATGATCAACACAATGCTATTTTTTGCAGGGGCTCTATTCTTAACTGCTAGAATTTTTCAGCATCGTATGCAACTTCAGACTTTGCGAATGATACTGGATTATTTATATTATTGACTAATATTCTCAATGAATTTATTTCAATAAGGTGATTCAGGGTATCCTTTTTAGTCATGGATTTTGAAGTTTAACCCCCAAGAATTCCCCAGAATATAAAAATAATGTGGCTCACAGAGGAACTAGAAGTTCAGTTGAGAGTTACAATGCTGTTCAATAAAATAATAAAGGGAGGTTTTTTCCTGACAGAAGGATTATTACAAAATCTTAAAAATCATACATATTTATTCTGTTAACCTTCTACAAATTTTAATTAAAGAAAAAAATTATTCAAAAATTTTTAGAATTAAATTAAATAAATGTCTTTAGAACGCACTGTGTTTATTTAGTAGACATAGAATTAATACTTATTACACAGTACCAAAGGAAATGAAAGAAATTCAAAGAAATATAAATTTTCAACCAGAAGTTATTAAATAAATACTTGAAGAGTATAAATTTTTTTTTCGTTCTGTACTTTTCAAGTATTTATATAATAATTTTTAGTTGACAATTTATATTTCTTTGAATTGCTTTCATTCCCTTTGGTTCTGTGTAATAAATATCAATTTTATATGTCTACAAAATTGACACATTGCGTTGTAAAGACATTTATTTAATTTAATTCTAAAAATTTTTGCATAAAAACTTTTTTGAAATTAAATTTTCTAGGAGATTAACAGAATAAATCTGTATGATATTTAAAAATTTGTAGTAATCCTTCTATAAAAAAAACCTCTTTTTATTATTTTATTGTATATATAATAATTATATATTTTGGTTTACGTTTATTACATATTATCATTTGGTTTTAAAGGAGTCCATACCTTGCAAACTTTATGTAATTTCTTTGATGATCATAGAAAACGTAGAATGTTCACTTTATTCTAATATTTGTCCAGTAAACAGCATTCAGTTTGTTTGGTAAGATATTTTTTGTTAAATATTTTTATTTTTTAAATGTGAAGAAGGGGTGGATGAGTTTCCGTTGTAATAATTCCAAATTGCTTTTTGAAGATGTTCTGCAACTTTTAGGTTTTTTTTTGAAGGAACTTACTTTGAGCAAGTTGTTTTTGAAGACGTTCTTGAGGTTGAGTTGAGCTGATGAGTTACCGTTGTAATGATTCTAAATTGTTTTTTGAAGTTGTTCTACATGTTTTAGGAATTTCTTCAAAGAACTTATTTTGAGCAAGTTGTTTTTGAAGGAGTTCTTGAAGTTATGTTTTGCATTTTTGGAAAAAATTTCTGTACTCTTCAAGTATTATTTAATAATTTTTATGAAATGATATGAAAAGATGTTGTACAGGATTAGGCAGAGAATTTGTCCAAAATTAAGGAAATAAAAAAATTACGAATGAATTATTCATTACTTATAGATTGACAAAGAGGATGAAATCCTTAGTTCTCGATATAACTGCCTTTGAACAATTCTATTTTCTTTAATCTTTCAAAGAAATCATCGCTTGATACCCGTTTGATACCTGGTGGGATTTTTGGCCCATTCTCAATTGAGAGCAGTTTTCAGCCCACCCACTGCATCGTATTTTTTCGCTTCCACCTCGCTCTCTAAATATCCCCAAATGGAGAAATCTAACTGGTTTAAGTTTGAGGAATATGGGGGCCATTGTCTTGGTGAAATAAAGAATGGTTCATTGTTTTCCAGCCTTTGGACGGTGTGCTGCTCTTTGTAAGCTGGTGCAGAGTACTGCTGGAATACCCAGCGTCCTGAATTGAATTGTTTACTTGCCGAAGGCTTCAAGACACTTTAAAACACTAATTATCTATAGAATGGAGCATTCTGTTATCTGCTGCCCAAACTATCACCGAAGCTGCCTTTTGCATTAGATATGCTCACAAATGATCTCGATTGAAAAAAGAACGATTACTCAAGCATTGTTTGTTCATAACTTGCTGAACAGTAAATATTTTCTCACTCGAAAATACCAAATTGTTTCACTAGTGTGGCCATCGGATCCAACTGTTTTATCCTATCGAGTCTAATTTTTTTCTGTTTATCATTCAAGTTTTGGACTTTTGTATCTTGTACGCCTTAACTTGAAGTTTGTGTCTATCAATACTGACAATGGAGTGACGCTTGGGACAAACTCCGTGCCTAGCCTTGTATTTCGTCTTTTATCTGATACCATGCCAATAATTTGAGAGCTAATAGTTTTGAATAATGATAGTCTTTCTCCAAGACTACCAAGCCTTAGTTGCGCAGTTTCCACAACTATTGAGCGTTTGTATTTGATCAGAATCCGCATAGTGATTTATGAATTAGTAAGTTAAGAAGTCTTCGCGATGCAAATATATCGCATACCCGCATATCTGGTACAAAAAACCGCTAATTATTCCACTAACTCGCCACTATTTGAATTATTGATAGTGACAATTTAGATATAACCGTTTTAAACACAGTGAATGTGAGTGCAGTTCCAATTCTTCTGCAAGAATCATCCTTCTTTTCCAGACGATAGATCTATCAAGGATCAAAGGTAAGTTTTTTGATGCCATCGCAACGTTATTACCTATCGAAAAAGAGTCCACTTTATCTGTACATAATTTGACATATCGTTTCCCCTACATTGATAATTTTAACCATAAATCTTGTGCAGAGATGCATATGCACAGAGTTCCGAATGATGTCAAGAATAGGGCCCCAGATCTCGTGTTTCTGAGACGATTGTCATTTTCTGGTTATACTTCAAATAGTTTGAAGATTTATGGAAAAATGTTTTTGAAATTTTTAATGTGTTGAATATCACAAATGAATGACTTATTCAACTTCTCATTAAAGCGTATGCTGAAGCTTTTGCCGATAAGTTAGAATGTAGATAGTCACTCGACTAACTTACTCGGTGTTTTATTATTTCAGAGATAAACATATTGATAGTATTGCTAAAGTGAACTATGTACTAGTAGAACACTTGTATGATTTTGTTAACGCATCATCTCGTTATACGGTAGAATCTACTTGGGGGTACAAAAATAACAATTCGGAATGGAGTGGCATGATAGGTGAACTAACCAAAAGCAAGGCCGATATTGGAGGTATTACTAATACAGAATAATATTTCGAATTGAGTTGAATTGAAATATTCCAGGTACAGCCCTTTTCATCACAGCAGATCGTGTTGCAACAATAGATTATATAGCAATGACTACTAAGACGAGATCCAAATTTGTGTTTAGAGAACCAAAGTTATCATTTGTCACGAACGTTTTTGTTCTGCCTTTTGACAGATATGTTTGGATATCTACCGTTGCTCTTGTAATTATCACCGGCTTGATACTTCTGGTTATAGTGAAATGGGAGAGGAGACGAAAGGAATACGACTCTGAAGGAAAGGTAAATTTATTGATTTCAACAGATAAACTGTTATAAACAATATCAAAGAGTTTGGCATCTTGATAAAAGGAAAGAAAAGGTAGTCAAAGATACTTTTCTTCTACTGTGTGGTATATTTTTTCGTGATTTAAGAAATTAAATGACTAATGACTAGTTCTTTAGGGTTAGTAGTGGAAATGAGATTCAAAGCTGATTTTTCGTTCCAGGAAGTTCATTTGGAGCTTGAAGATTCTTTCGCCGACATAGCAGTTTTGACATTTGGTGCGTTTTGTCAGCAGGGTGCCTCTGCTATACCTTTTAGCTTACCAGGAAGAATAACGACTATATTTTTATTCATCTCACTTATGTTCTTGTATACATCTTATTCAGCTAACATCGTTGCTCTACTCCAATCTTCGTCTAAAAGTATCCAGACGCTAGACGATTTACTGAAGTCACGTTTAGAAGTTGGGGTCGACGACACAGTCTTCAATCACTTCTATTTTCCTGTGAGTAAACTAACATTTGATCACTTCATTACGTCGTCTGATAAGTTTCCAGTCTGACAGAGGTGACGTAACAAATAAAAAATTAATAATATTTAGGAAGACTCAACCTTGAAAAGATTGCTGTAAAAATTTCGTAGTAATGTTTTCAGTGAAACAACTTGTGTGATTTTCAGAATAATGAAAAAATATTCGTGTGTCGATATGACATCGCTTTTTGACGGGAAAAATACCGGTGGAACATATATGTTTTAGTCGTTGACTACGATGCCAAATATACACAAATTGCTTCCGTACCAACCTTATCCTTCAGATATAACCATCAGTGACTTTTACCTGTTCGTAGATTCAGGATAAATATTCGGCTGAAAGAGATTTGGCTCGACTCAAATGGTAGTCGCTGAAACAAATGCTTTTTTTGAGGCTAAAGATAAACCGTTCTTCAAGAAAGTTATTCAAAAGTTATGAATAAAGAGAGTTGCTTGTATGAAAAAAACTGAGTTTTTAAAAGGTTATTATACCTGTTAGTCCCTGCATGTTACAACGGAATCAGCTTGCAGAAATGCAAGTTTTTGATGTTTAAAACGACTGGATTGTCTTCAGTATATATATTTTAATGTATTCATATGCAGAATGCGACAGAACCTATAAGAAAGGCCTTATACCAGAAGAAAGTTGCTCCACCAGGACAACCTTCTAAATTTTATCCAATATTAGAGGGAGTGAAAAAGATGAGACAAGGATTGTTCGCTTTTCACATGGAAACAGGACCTGGATATAAAATTGTAGGTGAGGACTCAATCAAAATATTTTAAAATTTATTTCCATTTGATATCAATTTGTTTCACTCCTGAAAGTTTAAATGGTGCAGGCTCTAAAGTTGATGATAACTAAACTGATTGTTTTATGATTGGATCTTTTTTATTCCTCCTTATGACCTTCATTTTCTCATTTGATTAAAACAATTTTTGGAGCTGAAATGAAGGAAATTAATTTTTTATTCTTCGATGCTTATCGTATCATTTCAACGCGTGATAATTAAATGCATACAAACAGTTTTACTAAAAGATGTAGTTATAAATATATTAAGGTTTTTTTGACCAAAGATCTTTCGTTTCCAGTATTTATTTTTTAATTATAATGTAATTATTATCTAAACGCTGTACATTATGCAATAGTCACTATCCAAAGACTTTAATGCATACGATTTCCAATAATATATGACAAGATCACTATTAAATGTAAGCCGAAAGTCACTGATTTTTGTCATATAATCTTGGAACTTCCTACGTAAAAAATCTCCTATTGCTGTATTTAACTACAGTTGTATGAGTTCATGATCTTTTCTCAACAGCATGAGATATAAAATAAAATAGAAAGGCCTTTTACTTGATAGAAGAAATATAACAAAATTTGAATATTAAAACAAATTGAAATATGTTTATCTTCTACAATTTTAATTTCAAAAAAATTTTATTCAAAAAACTTTTAGAAATAAATTTATGTCTAACAAGCACCACTTACATTTAATAGACGTATATAATCAAAACTCAATATATAATGTCAAATGGAATAAATAACCCAACAGATATACGAAAGTAATTAAAATTAATGAATAAATATTTAAAGGAGACAAAATTTTGTTTCTGGTCTTACCTTTAAGAAACACCACTTGCCTTTTAAAAACATGAACACACATAAAGGACTTCTCAAAGAGTATAATTTATTTGAAATATTTGATATATTTAAATATTCGAATAAATTATTTCAAAAATCTCTAAAAAATGTGCACTATATCTTCAAAAAACAAATATAATTATAGACAATCCCGTCTTCAGTCCTCTTTTAACATTCCAAATATCAAAATCAAAAACATAACCTATATCACTCACGTGTTAAAAGACTTAAGCTTCGAACTACAGATCAACTATATAATTCAAGATTGATCTATGTTCTAACAAAATCAAAGAACAGTGTGAGTTATTTTACGGTTTATTTAAATTCATTGACATTCTATAATGAGATTTATTGAAGCCAAAATATAATTATATATTATATATAAAATAAAATAGAAAGGCCTTTCACTTGATAGAAGAAATATAACAAAATTTGAATATTAAAACAAATTGAAATATGTTTATCTTCTACAATTTTAATTTCAAAAAAATTTTATTCAAAAAACTTTTAGAAATAAATTTATGTCTAACAAGCACCGCTTACATTTAATAGACGTATATAATCAAAATTCAATATATAATGTCAAATGGAATAAATAACCCAACAGATATACGAAAGTAATTAAAATTAATAAATAAATATTTAAAGGAGACAAAATTTTGTTTCTGGTCTTACCTTTAAGAAACACCACTTGCCTTTTAAAAACATGAACACACTTAAAGGACTTCTCAAAGAATATAATTTATTTGAAATATTCAATATATTTAAATATTCGAATAAATTATTTCGAAAATCTCTAAAAAAATGTGCACTATATCTTCAAAAAACAAATATAATTATAGACAATCCCGTCTTTAGTCCCCTTTAAGTGTGTAAATGTTTTTAAAAGGCAAGTGGTGTTTCTTAAAGGTAAGACCAGAAACAAAATTTTGTCTCCTTTAAATATTTATTTATTAATTTTAATTACTTTCGTATATCTGTTGGGTTATTTATTCCATTTGACATTATATATTGAGTTTTGATTATATACGTCTATTAAATGTAAGCGGTGCTTGTTAGACATAAATTTATTTCTAAAAGTTTTTTGAATAAAATTTTTTTGAAATTAAAATTGTAGAAGATAAACATATTTCAATTTGTTTTAATATTCAAATTTTTTTTTTAGCATGAGATATGGCTGACAATGGGACTGTAGAGTGAGTTGATTTAACACAATATAATTTTTCTTCCAGCTGAGCTTTTCGAGGAGGGTGAAAAATGCAGCCTACAAGAAATTCAGTTTCTTCAGGTGCCTGATCCCTGGTTGGCTATTCAAAAGAACTCCTCTTTTAAGGAACCATTAAAGATAGGGTTAGTAAATTCATATATGAAGTGGAAAGTGACAATGACAACATTATTAAATTCTCCTGAAAACAATCCAACACCACAAGACCTAACTACCTCCCTCTAAAAGAAAACGAAGACCCTCATAACTTCTTGAAACCTCCCTAATAATATCCAAAAGTTCGGTAGACCGAATGATATATCCAAAATTCACAAACTCGATATACCTCGTTGCCCTATTGTCAGTACCTTCGGCTCACCTACACATCTTCTTGCCCAACATTTAACTTCCACATCAGAGAAATCCTCATCTCATGTAAGGAATTATTTTCACTTGTCAAATGTAAAAATCTGACATCCTTGTTTTGACGTCGTATCCCACCAACATACCACTTAAAAAACCCTTCCAATCCTTGAATCCAAATATAACATACCTCAAGACACTCAGAATTGTATGTCGGCATGTGAAGATAGCTCTTAACTGACGTTGATGTATTATTGTCATCATTGCTGTCCCCGGTTTCTACTCGCATTTTGGCACTCCAGCAGACCCCCGAAAGCTGAAAAAGAAAGAAAAAGATATCTGGAAAGGAATAATAGAGAACCTGCGTCAGTACAACCGAGGAGCAACCAGCAGGGATCCCCCCTCCAAAAGGAAATCGCCGTGTTGATCCCAGGACTCAGCTGCATGAGCAAAGTATCCCTATTTGCTGGTTATGAAAGACCGAAGCACAGAAACAACACAAATAACAGCTTTCCAGCAGGGATCCCCCCTCCCCAAGAGGACCGCTGTTCGACTGTTAAAAGCGAGGCTTCGAGGCATCGTAGAGGAATGGCTTGATAATCGAAAAATGTGGCCGAAGTTGGGGGTGAGCAGAGGGTGAGTCTTCTCAGATAGAAAGCATTCGAAGTCTCCCCTTGTCCTCTAGCCAGCAGGCACCGTTCCTAGGCCAAGAATGGGAGAGCAACAGAGAGGTCGCTACCATAAAGAGTCGTAAGTTCCTCATTAAGGTCAGACCATTCAAGGGTTGAATCAGGGGTGGCATAGAGTTGGGGGCGAGCAAAGAGCGAATCCACCCAGGTCGAAACGTCGTAAGTCTCCCTTTTTCCTTCAGCGGACCATTTCGGACCCCGCTGTGGATAAGTGACGAAGGTTGAAAAGCCCGTGCCGAGATTCAGCAGGGTTTCTTCTTAACTCACGGGGTGATTGTTTTGCTTCTAGTTCGCACAATGAGACAGGAGAAACGACGGATCCCAACCGCGATTCTCTGCCCATATTCACGTTCCAGGAGCGACAAGAATGGATTACAAAACTCTAATCGATCGCAGGATAGCATGATTCCGTCCTCTCTCCAGAGTCATAATTACCCCGTACGATTCCAAGCTTTGTCGAAGGATAGGAATGGTTGTGGGACAACATGATGGCATGGTATGCAAGAAAAGAAAGAAAGGAAAATTGAAATAGGAAGTCACTGCTTTAGGCATAGTGACTTTATTCTCCATTTCACCGTCACGAAACTAGGATTTCAGTCATGACAAACACCCCCATCACGTCAAGGTAGGTACAGAGACAATTGGGGGGCACATATCTCAAGACGTACTCAGAATTGTTCAAGCTGAAATGTGAGCAGAGATCTCTGATAACATTAAAATACCATTGTCATCAACGTTGTCCCGGGTTTCTGCTCAAGTTTTGACACTCCAGCAGACTCCCGATAAGCTGAAAGAAAAAGATAGGAAATTTGAAGGAACTTTTATAGAGAACTTTGCGCCAGCATAACTAGGTGTGGGACCCCCACAAGTGACCTCCCCCGACCCAAGAAAGAAGATCGCCGTGCCGATCCCAACACTCAGTCATTTGAGCAGAATGTCTATATGGTTATGAAAGATTGAAGCAACGAATCAACACAAATAATAGCTTCTCAGCATGGACCTCCCGCACATAGGACCGCTGTTGCCGTTTGCTGCTAAAAGCGAGGCTCCGAAGCATCAAAGAGGTGGGCTTTAGGATTAAAAATGGCGCCAGAGTTGGGGGAGAGCAGAGCGTATCTTCCAGGACCCTCAAACCTCGTCGAAACGTTGTAGTCTCCCTTTCCCTCCAACGGACCACTTCCGACCCCACAGCGGATAAGATAAGCTTAAGGATCTACGAATGGGCCGAAGTTAGGGGCGAGCAGAGCAAATTTCCCAAGGCCAACCAACTTGTTCAAAACGTCGTAGTCTCCCTTTGTCCTCCAACGGACCAATCAGGACCCCGCAGTGGGAGCTTCAGGATCTAAAAATGGAGCCAAATTTGAGGGCGAGCAGAGCGAATCTCCCAAGTCCCTCAACTTGTTCGAAACGTCGTAGTCTCCCTTTTTCCTTCAGAAACCATTTAAGATCCTTCAGCGGAAAAGAGGACGAATGTTGGAAAACCCACGCTGAAATTCAGCAGGGTATCGCCTTCGCCATTGAAAGGATTACAAAACTCTAATCGATCGCAGGGTCGCAAATTCTGGTCGTCAATCAGAGCCAGCTTCCCCGTACGATTCCAAGCCTTGCGGTAGGAAAAGGATGGAGTGGGACAACATGATAGAATGGTATTATGCAAGAAAGAAAGTAAGAAAGTTTGGATTGCGAGTCATCTGCTTTAAGCATCATAACCATATCCTCCATTTCATAAATGAAACTAGGACATTCGTTATGACAAGCTCCCCCACCACGACAAGGTACAGAGACAGGGGGGGAGCATATCTCAAGACACTCTGACTTTCATCGATTACTATATGACAAGTATATTCTATATTTTTTTTTCCGAGGCACTTTCTTATTCTATATTTCCTTTTCCGAGGCACTTTCTACAAACAAGTCTTAGGTACCGCCATGGGTTCCTCTATTTCTCTAGTTCGTATATATAATCATGGAAGATTTTGAACCCAAGGCCATTGAAACATTTCACCTCAAACCTGTGTGTTAGAAAAAATAAAAAAACAATCTCCACAAAATCTTTCTTCTTTTCATCCAAGGAGTTACTGATAAAAAAGTAGCATCTCATGGAAACAGTATATAAAATCCATCTTCACAGGAAACAATAAAATATTCCCCTTTTTTTCGATTCCCAAGATTCAATTTCAAACGAATCTGGAGGTGTATATAGAATACCATGCCCCAAGTCATACAAATCAGTACTCTTGAAATAGAAAAAAATAAGTATTTAGGGATAAAGTTTTTAGAATTTTAGAAAATTTTAATTTATACTGCAGAATTTTCCTCATCCGAGAAAGTGGTTTGCAGAGTCGTGAAATTGATGCCATCTATACGAAGAAACCAGTTTGCAGTAACAGAGGAAATACTTTCATAAGCGTAGGGATGGTAGATTGCTACCCTCCAGCTGTAGTATTGGCTGGAGGAATAATAATTTCATTATGTTTATTCGTTCTTGAACATTGTAGTCTTATGAGGTTTGTGAATTAGTAGTTTTTGTAAAATTTTTCTGATTCATGCTTTTCCAGGACTAAATTGAAGAGGAGAAGATTGCGTAAACGTCTTCATAAGCAGTGAAAGAGTTCGAATAGAAAAAAAAAGAATCGGCACATTATTAGTTAGATTGAACACACCCTAGTTTTTTGTCATTTGTATCCATCTGGTAATGGTATTGACTAATAAAAATGAAGTAGATTGCATTATTATTCATCGAATTAAACAATACAAAATAAGGAATAGGGAAAAAAAGTAAAATTAAACATTTATATAAAAGCGTTTAGACACGATATAATTTGTAATTTGATTGTTTTATTGCAATATCTATTTTTAATTTTTCTCATTTTATTTTTTTATTTATTAATTTTCAATATATATTATAGAAGTTGAAATATATTATTCATCTTACGGTAAACAATGTGAAAAGTAAAAACCAAACATATTTTTCTGAAGTCATATCTATTTCATATACATTGGTGTAATAAACTATCATACTAACCAATTCACTGTGATATTTTACCTAATGTGAGTGAAGTTAAATTTTTAAAAATCGGTTTTCTTGCTTGTAAAAAACTTTTTTTGTATCTCGCGTTTAGACCTTTTCAACTTATCTACCAGAATTTCAATTAATAATACTGAGAAGGCGATTATACAACCAATACCATAAAAAAGGAATCCAGGGTAGGTGTCACTCAGGCCAGCAGTAAAAAATTTGCTTATTTTAGTTGTACATGTAGGATTTTCGTAGAAAATTCTTCTTCTCTCTGCAATATAAAATCCGACTTCACGTACTCTCAATAATCTAAAAAATAACCACTCATGAGCTATCCAAATTCATCGAAAACTGTATGATATTTTTTAATTGATTATAAAATTTTATTGATCAGTACAATTACTGAAATATGAATTTGAAAGAAATTCAGATGGATTCGAGAATTTGTATATATATATATATATATATATATATATATATATATATATATATATATATATATATATATATATATATAGCCTACATAATATAACTTGACAAACTCTGAAATACGAGGTGAGAAGTAATAAGACTGGCAACACTGTCAGCGATCTGCCAACGCTTCGCTGTTGTCCTTGGTAGAGTACAGGTATCAGTACCCTCCTACACCTTAGTGTGAGTTTCAATTCTTTTCGTTAACTAAGTAATTTTTGTGACTGCTATTAGAAAAGTTGTGTGTCACGCAAAATGGAACAGCGGAATTTGGAGCAACCTTATGCCATTATATTTTGTATTAAGCTTAGAGAATCGGCAAGTGCGACGTATGAAAAGTTGAAATAGGCCTATGCGGAATATTCTTTATCTAGAGCTCAAGTTTTTTGCTTGCACAAATTATTTTTGGTAAGCAGAGAACACGTTGATGATGAACACCGTTCAGGGAGACCTTTAACTTTTTTGAAAATCTCTAGTACAAACTGTTACCCTAGTTTTTATGAAGATGTCCTTAAAAGATTCAGAAAAAGGGTCATTCGCGTTAGACCAGATATTGCTAACAAATGGATCCTCCATCATGACAACTGCCCTTTCCATAACAGAATTTTTGACCTCAAAAGGCATTACCTTGGATACCCACCCCCCCCTTTTCACCTGACCTCAGTCCCTGTGACTAAACTGAAAAACGAAAACAAATTTGGAAGAATTATAAATATTTTGTGTTCCATTGACCGATTGTTGTAATTTTTTGACACTCTTGTAATATACGAGCATTGTTGTTAGTTCTATTCCAAAATAATTTTTTGTTGGGCGATTCGAAAGATGATTCATGATAAGTGAGTGAAAACATTACCCAATTTTAAGCAGCTCCTTGTAACTACCATTTTTCTGGGTGATAAACCAAGGCTCCCTTACTCTTAAATATTGCACATGTCTAACGCTACATTTTTCAGCTTCATCAAACTGATCAGAAATGAGTTTGTTAATTGAACTTGCTTCAGTGAAAAAGGCAAAAAACTCGTTTCTCATTCTTTCTGTTCCTTCTGAAAGTGACATCATGAATTTATCCCCCTTTGCTTTGAACTTCTTTTCAAACATCTTTTTTCCTAAAGGGTCTGACGGATTCTGAAATATAATTAATTATATTTATTTTTATTTTTTAATTAATTTAAAAACGTCTGATATTTTAAATGAAATAATTAAGTGAATTACGAATGTTGAGCCTACTCGACGAAAGTTTGAGTTTTAAACTAAAAATAAGAATACTGGAGAAACTTACACTATATACAGGGTATATATGAATAGTTGTGAAAAAATTTAGAAAGTGATTCCTTGTCAAAAATAGGGTGGGTCTTTCATATAAACTTTATTATTTTGAGCCCCCACTGCTTAGTTACAGCCCCCTAAAGATGGCGCCCGAAAAACAGTTTTCAATTTTTTTCTTGAAAAAACAAAAAATTTAGCAGATTTTTATGCGGGCGAGAAGGCACTCAAAAATTTTTGGAGGTGTTTCTCTATGATTGCAAGGCGGTAGAAGAAGCTACCCCTAAAGCTTGTTTCGCAAGAAAATTTTTTTCCTGCTCATATTTTACAGTAAGATGATTCGTTTTGGATAGCTTGATCCATTTTCAACTTATAAGGTCTCTTGTAATTTCACGTTGAAATTCAAAGCTTTTGAGTAAAAAAATAATTTATCAACAGATAATACGCCTGAGTCGTAGAGGCTGGAATTATCTTCGACTTTAATTAAATATCCATTAGGAGGATGTCAAGTTGACATTTTTATTGAGAACTGGTACAAATATTAAATAAATGTAACAAAACAAACAATTTTAAACTTTTCGCAAATTAAATATCATATTAAATAGGTAGAAAGTACACGCCGAAAAGCCAAATTCAATACACCACAAATAGCAAGAAAGAAATATTCATCGATTGTAACCAGCAAATTTGTTGATTTCTATCGATGAATATTTATTTCTTGCTATTTGTGATCATAATAAATGCTCAAAGTGACCAAGTGACCTTACACAAGAGTCTAGACGTCGGCGCATAGATTGGATTATCCGCTTAAAAAATCCGGGAGTATTTTGAATAACCCTGCATGAAAGAACAATGCGGTTCCTTAAGTCGTCCATATCTTGGACAGGAGTCTTGTAAAACAATGTTTTTAAATGGCCCCAAAAAGCAAAATCCAGAGGATTTAAATCTGTCACACTAGACAGATTTTTTATCGTCGAAGACGCTCGGCATTCTTTTCGGTTTTCGCTTGGAGATGCGCAAATCTTCTTTCTCATGACGTTTTTGAATAATCACTAGTGATTAATTCTTTCGGAGAGATCTCGTTTCTTTGCTGCAATTCGGAGAAAATTCGGACACAATTGGCTTTGTTTTTGTCAAAAAGTTCATAGGGGCACATTCAGTTCCATATCTTCCAGAATATTTTAACAACGCACGATCGTTGTGTGGCTAATATTGAAGTTTTTCAGCCATCATTCAAGTTGTGAAGCTTTATTAATTTTCCACGGTTGGTAGTAGGGCCTAGTTGTCAAAATACGATGATCGACCTCTTCCTGGTTTGCCCTTCAAGCTGTATTACCTCACTCAAAATGTGCAAACAACTCCTCTTCTCCAAAAAGTTAACTGAGATCGCGAAATTTTTGACACGCATTTTCTGAAAGAAATAGAGATATTCGATAAGTCTGTAGCGTAATGGTTCAAAAGTCCTATTTGTGAGCGGAAATTCCTCTTCGATGTGGGTTCGCATCTTGATGAGAAAAGATTTTTTCTCGGTTGGGTGGCTGGCGTTCACTGTTGAGTCAAACATTAATACTGTTTTGCTTAGGGTGGCGTGAAGACAAAGTAACAAAGCCTAGCCAGAACACAATTGATCTCCTAATTGGAAAAAGCTACATTTTCACATAGATCTTCACAGAAGATCTAGGAGTATAAGAATAAAATATCAAAATAAGTATCTTATGACATTGAACTTTCAATTCTCATTCTGATGGACGCATACCATAGAGGGTGAAAATTGGGGATGCATATAGTTCAGAATAGTAATTACTTTGAAGGACGCCATAAAATATGGTGTTTTTTCAACTCCTAGTCCAATTCCAGAGTTCACAAGATCCTGCGCATCTTTGATAGAATTGCTGGAAGACTGCAGTAGGGCTACAATATTCGCAGAGTAGGCGGTGTACAGAAACATGAATGGGACCAAAGAGAAAATCATGGCTATTCTTCCTGAACTGCTGTTGAGTTCGGAGTTGATTCCTTCAAAAATTAAAAAGAAAATATGTTATAAGAATAACTCATATAAATTCATTATATTGTCATTTTAAAGGGTGGAGAAGTCCACAGTGGAAAACATTTCTTATTCTTCAGAAAAAATCATTATGAAAATTCAAACAATTTTGCAATTTATTTTCAGCAAAACTCATTGTTTTCACTGAAAAATACAAATTACTTCATTTGATATATTCTTAAATATTAAAATATATCACATATACCAAAAAATATACTCTAGGTAGAACCATTCTTGCCGAAAGAGAAATCTTATACAGGTTCATATATTTTTTATTCTGTTCTTCAAATAAATATATCCTGAAATGACAATAGTGGAAATTTCAAGATGGTAACACTTTTCTTCAATGGAATTTTGAGAAGTTAATGTTGATTTCGAAAAATTTCATGAAATAATTGGTCATCGATTTTGTGATTTCATAAGTGAATTCATATAAATTCATTTTTGCGCCCTTGTTTGTCTTGGGAACAGCGTGATGATGAAATTAAGTGAAAACTTTTTTTGATGAAGCTTAATAGTGATTTTGATTAGAACATACGATATAAAAATTATTTTCACGTTATATTGGTACTTGCTTGAATACGATAATTTCACCCGTTTTTGAGAAAAACGCAAATGAAGAGTTAGTTCATTGTCTCAGATGGGTATTTCAAATAACAGACAATAAAGAAACTTGTAACGAAAGGATTATGTTTCAACAATAAAGAAGACTTAAAAACAATTCAACATAAAAAGAGCAAACTTCAAGTGAATGTTGGCCTCCTACGACTTCTATGCCTTTTCTTATTCTTGTAATAAAAGACTTCCGAATGTCAAAGAAGACATTATTATGTCTCCTGATCGATAACTTAGGTGATTTCTAACAATTAATGGAAATTTCAGGGGAAATAGAGTGTAGGTCGAGCGCGCAAAGCTTTATTTAGTGTTTTTTTACTTAATATGTATTTTCAGAAAATTTTTGTGCTATTTTGACCGTTTTGATCATTATGTCAAAGTTGTCCAATGGAGTTCTGCAGGACTTGGTTGAAAAATGGGGTCTGAAATTGAATTAATGAGAAATATATGTATATCTTATAATATATTTTAATGAAGTCAACCACTGTGGACGGAACGTACATCAGTACCAATAAAATATATTAAAACTGTGTTTCATTTATAAGGTCCATTAAGAATTATTTCTACCAAGTTAAATTGTATATAATACTATAACATCTGATAGATTCACCTTGTTGGCTTATCACGGCCAGTTGTAAAATAGCTACATCACTAGCAGCTGGTTTAACGTTATCACTAACGTATTCTTTGTGCATCTTGAATCCTAGTTCTTTCCATTCCCACCTGATTATTGTATACATAGTAGCGAATGTCAATCCAATAAGCACGAAACAAGAATACCATACGTATTCATTGAAAGGTTTAACGAATATATTCGACACATAAGATAAGCGAGGGGATTTGAAGAAAAAATTAACGTGACACTCGGTGTTTGGTGCAATATATTCCAAAAGGGATATTCTTCTGGCTACCATCAACAATGGGGTAGCTGAAAATGAAACAATTAAGTATTTTCAGCTGTCAATATATAAAAAAAAATTCTAGAGATATTCTTGCTACTACTATTTCAACAAACTTTGACTAATTTTTTAGGATAGGAGTTTGGTAAGGTTCTGTCTTATAGTTTTATATCACATGATTTGTTTTAGAGGAAAAAAACAATTTCAATTAAAAAATGCTCTAAGAATAAAATAATTAAAAGGGGTTTATTACTTGGTAGAGAGCTTTTTCCAATATCTTAAATACCAAGCAGAGTAATACTGTCACATCTCTCTACAATTAAATTGAATTAAATGTCCCAGAAATACCGTTTCTTAATTAACAAGCATCGCACAGTATAAAAAAGAAATAAAAAATATGAAAAAATTATAGAATATTGAGCTGAATTATCCAGCAAACTTAAGCCGATACAAGTTTTAGTCCTGAAATGCCCTAAAAAATATGTGATAATTTAAATTTGAACTGAATCTTGAACATAGCTTTTCAAATGCCTGCTTATATTTTATAGACGACCATAGAATGTGAATAATTGTTCGGTATTGAAACTCTAGACGGTCATTTGTGTTCTGGCTTTCAGAGAAGTCTACTGAAGAGTCTTAGACACTGTTCTAAAGATATTTTGGTAAGAGATTCTTGAAAAGAGTTTTTTTCTAGAGATTTTTTAAATTTATATTGCAATAGAATTCGTTTTTTATAACGTAGTTATGAAAAAGTTGTATCAGCCAAAGTCTGCTAGGTAATTTCGGTCAATATTCTGTTTTTTTCAGATTCTTTTCATCTCTGCTTGATACTGTGTGATGTTTGTTACTTCTATATGTCTACTGAAAAGAAACAGTGTTTCTGAAACATTACTTAATTTAATTGTCGAACATTTTAAAGATATTTTTTAAAATTGAAATTTGTAGGGATGTTATTCTGCTTTATATTTAACTTTTGAGAATATTCATAGGTTTGGAAGCAGTAAAAAATGAAAAAGCAAGATGTTAATTGATGAAAAAAGGCAACCACTGTCTATGAAATTCCTATTTAACTTACCTCCCATAATTGATCTTCCACTTTTAACATCTCCAATGATTCCAGTATATTCAGTAGAGTTAGGAATCGGACTACCATACGAGCTTTGTATGATGTATTTTGGTGTAATATTGAATAAGGAAACCAATAAATGTGTTATCAGAAAAGTAAATCTGGCAGAACTATCTATATGTGTCATTCTGAAAAATCATTTTTATAGATGAAGGTTTTCCAAAATAATTCAATCAAATGCAATTCAATTTGATCACGATAAATAAATTTCATGATCATTTGTGTGGCTACTAATTTTAAGCTGTTTGTGGGATTAATGCAAGAATATTTTGTTCAGAATATTATTCTACCGTGTCTTCGCGAAAAGACTAATTCAAGTTTGAACTATTGACCTCTTGGTATGTTTTAACACACCATATACACGCATTGTGATGGCAGCGAGCTGCAATTCATTAAAAAGTAAATTATGATGAAACGCTCGTTTTGTGGATTGCAAAAGGCACTTTTTCTGCTATTTGAAATTAAAGAAATACAAGAAAGATGATATGTATTATTCAAATAATTAATAACTGTGTCCTGAACGCGAGCTTATATATAATGAAACAAGATAGATGTGCTCTGAAAGCGGGCTTCTAAAGGGCATGTTTTTAGGAATTATTTTTAAGGGACTAGTTTTGAGCAGGTTGTTTTTGAAGAAGTTCTTGAAGTTATGTGTTGCATTATCGAAAAGGAATTTGGTTTTCATAAAACAAGGTACGAAACAAAATTTATTATAAGGCATTTAATTGATTTAATTCTAAAAGTTTTTGAATAAAAAATTTTTTGAAATTGAAATTTGCAAGAGTTTTACAGTATAAATCTGTATGATATTTAAAATTTAAAAATATGCATTGATGTCTCCTGAAATATATTCGTTTTTTTCAATATCAAAATAAAACCTTTTCTTGGAGAACCTTCAGATGAATGCTTCAATTAATTTGTATATAATATGCACATACTAGAAATTTCGGTTTAGAAGGTATGAACACATTCGCTGATACTTCAATTCATTTGGATAAACTATCATGTAAATTGGAATGAAATGAGGAATTACTTTGTTTTCTATCACTTTTATCATTTTTATTCAAAGTGATAGGAAACAAAGTAATTTCTCATTTCATTCCAATTGAAACGAACTGTCACAAAATAACAGACTCCTCCATCCAATATATCATGTAAATGTTTAATTGATTCAGCCTCTATTTGGTGGAAACTCATTTTAATTAAAAAATATATAAGAGACAGTATTTTAATTTCCATGAAAATATTTACAATAAAACAATTGTTTCATCATGATGTGGGTTCTTCAGATATCTACATTCTACTTACTGATAGTGTCCAGTGTAACAGAATGTAAATACAGTTAAGTACCTGACAAAAAAAATGGAAAAAATAAGTCATAAAAACTAAGGGTGTTTATTGTAGTTTGCCGCTAAAAAATGCCATTAGGGAAAGATATTCAGTAATGGAGATTTGTCAACATCTGTTTGTTCACTCAAAAGGATTTTACGGGCATTCTACCTGTTGATTTCAAGAAATTCTAAAAGTGTTAATCTAGAACGTTTGAGTTCGACGCGAATAATTTCGTAGTAGTTGTTGAAATTATGCCTGAATTCCTTAAGATGATCAGCATCCAACACTTCTCACCTGCATCGTCTGATTTGAAGATAATCCCGTACGTGCGGCAACATCGACTTTCGTGTTTTGTTTATTCTCCAATAATTGAATTATCATGATTTTGTCATGGATTGTTTTCTCTAGTTCATTAATTAATCTTTTAGAACATTGTAATTCTATATCCAATACCTTCATTTCGTTTTTCAGTGTTGTCTCCAAAATATTCCAATCTAGGTTAGGTTTATCAACTGGAATTTCTGGAACATCCTGGGAACTATGATCGATTTCCTGGTACTCAACGAAAGCTCTCAGTTCTTCACTTACTGTGAGCCCTTTGGGTATTCTTTTATTGACAATTATATCAACTAAATTTTCTTTTTTTAATCTAGTCAACTCGTTCGCGACATCTACGTTCGGCGCCATATTGCATTGCACCCAGAACTTTAGTGATGGAAATATTACAAATGAGGGTGGATCTGTTGATGGGTCCAGAAAAATTAACGCTGATAAATTAGTCAGTTCAGAAAATAGCTGCTTGGATAACAAAACTTCAACAGACGAAGAAAACTTTACTATGGTCGAAAAAAAGAAAAAATTCAAGAAATTCGATAAGAGCATACTTGGCAGTGGCAAAGGAGCGAACATTGGAATAGAGGCCGCTCCGAAATTCAGCTATATTCATGTGTGCAATTTACATCCCTCCTTGAGTGAGGAAATATTGACTCAGCATTTGGTAGCGAATGGTTTTCCTGAGGCCAAGTGTAGAAAATTGGATTCGAAGAGACCGGATGAGTATTCTTCCTTCAAGGTTGGTGTCCCTTCCGGAGAATTCGAATCGTTGAAACATCCAGATATTTGGCCAGAAGGCAGTAAAATTAACAATTTTTTATTTCACCTATCAAAAAGGAGAAGAGAATTCTAAAAGATTTTGTTTTAATTCATCAAAATATTCAATCCATAAGTAACAGCCTCAATGGTCTAGAATTGTTGGCTCATAATAATAACGCATCCATTGTAGCCGTAACAGAGCATTGGAAGGATTCAGAAGAAATAGAAATGTTTACTATTCAGGGTTATAATTTGATTTCCAAATTTTGTAGAGGAACATCGCTTCACGGCGGTTCCGCAATTTATTGTAAAGAACATATTAGTTGCAAGGAACGTCCAGATCTGGCAAGAATGAGTATTCCCCACATTTTCGAATGCTCGGCGGTCGAAATAAAAACGGATAATCGCAATGTGGTTATTGTCTGTGTTTATCGTCCTTGTACGGGGCCGCATACGAATCTTGACGTTTTCTTGGATAAAATGAATGTATTGTTCTCAGTACTTTTAAATGAAATCGCCGATTTTATCATAACTGGAGACTTCAATATAAACTTACTCCTATCGAATTCTGACACTCGGAGATTTGTCTCGCTTGTGGAGAGTTATGGGGGAACATTCATGATTAAGGAACCGACTCGCATAACTGCGAATTCGGCCACTTGCATTGATAATTTTATAACCAACTTAGAACAGTGTAATGCTAGTGTCGTCTCCTCACATTTATCGGATCATACCGCGCAAAGATTTTCTTTTGTGTGGAGGGATCGTTCAGGTATTTCGCGGAAGCAGGTTCGCCTGATAAACGACTCCACAACTGATAAGTTTCTGAGTGAACTATCGAAGGAAAACTGGAATCATATTTCAAACGTAAATGCGGATAATTCAGAGAAACTTTGGGAAGAATTTTTCACCCGCTTTAAACTAGTTTTTGATCGATCTTCTCCGTTTGTAATGAGAACAGTTAATAAATCTAATGTTTCGCATATATATAAAGACAATCCACTAATACAAACTGCAAAACAAAGGCTAGATGTACTATTCACTATATCTAGATGTAGACCAGAATATATCGAGGAATATAAAAAAGAAAAATTAAGATACGAGAACCATCTTCGCAAGGCCAAACAAAAATATTTCCGCGATAAAATCATGGGATCGGATAATAAGTCGAAAACAACGTGGCAATTGGTCAATAATCTAACAGGAAAAGGAAACAAAAAGTCGAAATTTAACTGCGATATAGATCCACAAACGCTCTCAAATTCTTTCAACAGGCATTTCACCAACGTAGGTTCCTCTAATCAAAATGCAGTCCCAATTGACCGATTCACTAAGCATATTAGTCCAAATCCAAAGACCTTTTATATGTTTAACATTGATGAAAAAGAAATCGTGAACGTGGTAAAATCACTCAAGAACACACGATCGAGTGGATATGATGATATTCCGATGACAATTATTAAAAAATCGGTTCATTTGATCGCAAAACCACTGGCTAATATTATCTATACTTGTTTTAGAGATGGCTTCTTTCCAAGTAGTCTAAAAATAGCTATTGTAAAACCTCTCCATAAAAAAGGCGATACTAAAGATTTAGATAATTATCGACCAATTAGTCTCTTAACATCGTTTTCAAAAATTTTCGAAAAGGTACTTGGACAGCGTCTGCTAAACTTTTTGTCTAAATGTCGGATTTTACGTAGCAATCAACATGGGTACTCTAAAGACAAGAATACAGAAACGGCCATTTTCGAGTTGACACGCACAGTGATTGAAGCATTGGAGGGGGGCGAGGTTCCTGTGGGAATTTTTCTGGACTTCTCCAAGGCTTTTGATAGTGTAAGTCATGAGTTACTCTTGAGAAAGTTAAACGCGTACGGTATGAGAGATAGGCAGTTGGAGGTTGTCCGTAGTTTTTTGGAAAACCGGATCCAGAAGGTAGTACTTGAGGTCGATGGTGTTAAGTATTTGTCTGATGAGGCACTGCTGCATAACGGAGTGGTTCAAGGGAGTATACTTGGACCGCTTCTCTTTTTAATATATATCAATGACCTCCCATGCGTACTACAAAATGACGCATTAGTCGTCATGTACGCTGATGATACGAATATTATCGCGACCAAAGGGAACATAGATTCTGCAATATCAACAGCTCAATCAGCAGTAATGGCGGTACGCGACTGGTGCCAGGAAAATGCACTGAAAATAAACACAACCAAAACCGAATGTATGATTTTTTCTGCATCCAAAAAGCCGGACAACCCAACCTCATTGCAGTTGCTCGGTCATAACATCCAGATATCGACTAGCACAAAGTTTCTTGGAGTTACTCTTGATAGTTCTTTAAACTGGGGTGAACACCTAACAAACCTCCAGCAAAAATTAACATCTACTGTGTATTCGTTTCGGGTACTGGCACGACAAGTTGACCGGAGCGTCTTGGAAATCCTCTATTTCGCCAATTTCCAATCTCGCCTAAATTATGGTATAGTAGCGTGGGGTGGATGCTCAGCCGTTGAACGGATTTTTGTGGTTCAGAAGTCAGCAATACGTATAATCTATGGATTGCCATATAGACAATCATGCCGTGGATTTTTCAGGAAAAACAATATTTTAACACTGGCCGGCCTTTACATTTTCAGATGTCTTCTATTCCTGCATCAGAGAAGAAACACATATTTCAAACAACACGAAAACACCAATAACACCAGACGTAGGCTTCCATTGCATTATCCAGTCCACTCACTCACCCTTACTGAAAAAAATGCCGAATATATGTGTATCGTTTTTTTCAATAGGATACCTAAAGAAATACAGAGTATCGATAAATTTCGAATATTCAAGTCCAGACTGCATAGGTTTCTCATAGAACTGGAACCTTACAATGTCCAGGAGTTCCTTGCAATATAATACATCTTAAATAAAGTTTTTTGTTTCTAATTTGTTATCACATTTGTTTACTTCAGTGTATATTTATTGACGTGTTCTCTATACATGTATTTTTTTTTTTTTTTACTGTTCATGGGAATAAATATCTATTATTATTATTATTATTATTATGTCGAATGTACTTTATACAATATGTAACTTCTTTGGTGTTCATGAATTCTTTTCTTGAATGATCTACCTGTCTAGCCTATATATACTAAAGGGCAATCGTTGCAAGTCAACTTCTAGACTCCAGATTAATTTTCTCGGTTTGTTCGATCCTTATTGTTTTTTATGTAAGTACTAAGTTTACTGATGGTTTCAAAAGCTGCGTTGTAATTGAAACTATTTTTGAAATATTTAGCAATATTTTCAGATAAAAATTAAAAATTAAAATACTTTCTCTTATATGTTTTTCAATAAAGCTATCATGAGCTTAGAGTTGATACAATTTCATAATATTGAATAAAACTGTATTACCTGTACTGAAATACTGTTTTGTATGTAATTGGATTGTTGAACAAATATGACATTTTAAATTGTAATCCCATTAAATTTCGCCTAGTTCCATAAATGCTCAATGGTTTGTAGTACACAAAACCATTATCGTAGCTCCAAAACGCTATTGGATTATATTGATATTGTACAAAATCATCGCCTACTTTATGAACAGTCGAAATATTATAGCCAGTAGGTATTTCTTCGCATACAAATATTCTAGAATCAACTCTGAAGTAGAGATTATATTGTTGTACAATGGATAATCCACCTAAAAGTATCCATCTGTAAGGTGCTCGGAAATATCCAAGTTTTTCTGCCTGAAAATGGGGGAGAAATTATTGATTTACTTTCTCTAAAAACGAAAATTAACTTCTAGATAAGTCAAGTGAATGGAAGTTAAACCAGAACCAATTTTTATATTTAATTCGTGTATATATTCATATGTATGTTATTAATAATGATTTTAGAAAAAAGATTGGTGTGTCCATACGTATCCAGATGAATGAGAATATCCAGTACCAGCTACGGTGATAATACAATACTTTCTATTGGCGCCCAACGTGGGGCAGGTTTTTTTTTGGCAAGCATAATTAATTATTATTTGAAGTTTGATGATTGGAAAAATTTGCTTGTTGGTGCTCAAAATTTTCATGAATAATCAATAAAACTACAAAGTTATTCAGTAAGGTTTTAAATTCAGTTCATATCAGTTTACTTGATACTTATATTGTGTTAAGCTTACTTTTCCCAATATTTCCAGACTTCTAGGACTCGTCACATTAAAAATTTTCATTTCTAGGTATGCATCATTAGAATTAATGAGAAAATCATCATCGTTCAAACTGATTTTCGACTTGATGCCGTTTGAAGAGAGCGTCCTGGTTAGATTATTGATGAATATGCCTAAAATTTCAAATTTTATTTGCGAGTCAAAGCTGCAACTTTGATTGAACTTTCTTACGTTCATGGGATTCCAAATATATGCTGGCATGAATACCATTTTCATGATATTTCAAAAACTGAATCAAGAACTTTGTGAAATTTACATCATAACAAAGGATTGGAATAAGATGAATATATAAAATGACAAAAATTATTAAAAAATATTGACAGTACAACATTCCGCCTAATTCAATTTGCAGTTATCTCGTACTGTCTTTTGAATGCTAGATGGAAGGAGAAGCATGATATTAGTAAAGAAATGAAGGAAAATACATAACTTATTCAGTGAAAAAATTACGCTTATATCGAAAAATATGGGTTATCGCATATATTCTCATTTCTTTATTATCGGGTGAATCATCCAATGGATGATTCTTGAGATTACCTATGAAAAACTGGAGCAACCAATATGCAATCAATATTTTCTCTCAGTGCCAACAGACCTCCATTTCCTTTCTACATATACAGAGTCCTGCAATAGCGTGTTGCGCTTCCATAGCTGACGAATCAGATATCTCAGAAATTTAATTCGGGAGCAGGCTCATTGTACTTTCATTTCTGCATCTCAGAAAATTATTTTCTAATATACAAGGTGTTTCCAAAAAAATTATTCAAATAATGGGTGATTTTTTAAATGGATCGCCCTGTATATTTTCAATTACTTTCAATATCCCTATCTATCATAACGCAAAATATTACAGATATTTTTCCAACGCTATAGATATTATTCAGGGAAAACTGTAAAAAGTTGAGGAGACAGTAGTTCGCTAAAAGTCCTTTATTCAGTATTCAGATTGCCAGAAGCAATCGTAATACGACTTCAATCAGAAATTTTTTTAACTGAAAGATTTGCCTAGTCATTATTCCTGAATGATCAACCTTCCATATTTTAGGTTTAAGCCTCAAATACAGCTAAATAGGTTTTGTTGATCGTCGGACATAAGTAGCAGATATGCTCATGTCTCATATTTAGTGCAATGCTGTAATGCTCCTATACTCGTTTTACATAGGGACACTAATGTTTTTCTGCACAACAGCGCCATCTAAAATACGCGAACACACATACGCAGCATATCACATCATACTAGAATTGAACTGTATGTATTCCGAATTACTTCAAGCGTCACAGACAAATAAATCTTCTTCATGCTCAAATAATATCCTATTGAACTGTTATGGTAATAATTAGCATTTCTCCCCAAATTATTAATCAGCGGATATTCATTCCGAAACATGATAAGGAGTATTAGCTGCGGTAAATAGGCATTACAGCATTACATACAAGATTAGCCAAAAAGCTTGCACGTACGTGGCTTATGCCCGACGATCAACAAAACCTATTCGGCTGTATTTGAGTCTTGAATTGTAACATAGGTGCAAGTTGCACTGTCCCTATATATCGAACAACGTCATGTTTTTCGTAAGTCATACTCCGTATCATATTTATAAAAGAATATAAAGATTGCATGTTCTATCGGATTTGGATGTGAACTTCGAATATACCAAACAAATTTCGAGATTTGAAACTTTTTAAGATAAGCAGTATGCGACCGTGCATTTTCGTACAGAAAGGTTGTGTCCTCTCCAAGAATAACCATGAATGGTATAACATTCTAGAACCTCTTGTCAAATTTCTATCAGCAATCGAAGTCCCATTGTGGATAAATACTAACTCTGTATGAGATTCAAACGATATGCCTTCCCACGCTATAACTGAGCCTTGAAGATATCTTTCGCCTTGTGGTCTCCACACGCGATTCACCAGAAAACAATACGCCAATATCACTCCAATCCTTCATTGTCCAAGTCAAGTATTCTCGTGCAAAATTGAACTTTGCAATCCGGTGCCCACGTGAAAGCGGCGGTCCAGTGCTCCTAGTAGAAGATGATTTACCAGCTGCAGAAGATGATTCACCAGCATGAATTCGCCTCCTAACTATCAACTCGCCTACGTTTACACTAGTTTCGTTGTTTCATTCCCTTTTGCTACACACTTCTCACTTCTTGCCGATGATAACCTTGACCATTTGGTTTCCCAAAATTCCAGAAATGAAAAAGCGTCTCTAGCTTGCAGTCCTTCCTAGTCCTGAACTAGGCCTGTTAGTAGTCTCATCGTAACTTTGAAACACTCGTTACGCACTGGAGAAGTTGCCATCAAAGTTTGTCGCAGTTTCCTGCTGACTATGGTAATTTTTCATCATTTATAGCGGCAACATAACTTAATCACACAATTTGAAAATACACAGATGAATCCAATCACGATAAAATCATCGCATATAGATAGCAAACTGTGTTACAACAAAAAAAAAGAATGAAGGGTTTTACAATAAGAGGTTTCATCTTAAATAGCCCGCTATCTGGACAGCTGTCAGTTTTGAAGCTTTTAACATTTGACAAGAAAAACTACAGCATTACTGAAAATCGAACGATGCAGGCTTCAACAACCCATTGAAATTGTTAAAATTCACTACAAAAATGGTGAAGGCGTTTAAAATTCATTTAACAGGTGAACTCAAGCCGGTCGACTACGTTTATTTCCAACAAGATGCCACACAAGCAACGAAACAATAGCAATTTTGCAAGAAAAGTTTCCTGGCCGTGTTATTTTTCGAACAGGTAATAAGAATAAATTATGTCTTCTACAATGGTTATATCACTTGAGTATGTTCTTTCATGTGAAGTGCCTCAGGGATCAAATTTGGGACCATTATTTTTTATCATTTAAATAAATGATCTTCTTACTTCTCTTAAATGTCCTGTTTTAGTGTTGAAGATTTACTTGAGAATACGCAGTCCTGATGATTTGCTGCTGCTCCAGTCATGCTTGGAGTATATTCATAGTTTGTGTTCATGCAACAAACTCATGCTGAATATGGAGAAGTTACATTCAGCAGAAGGTCACATCGGTTGACTTATAGCTATTATATAGCTGACAACTATGTTGCCAATAAAGATCAAAAATATGACCTTTAAGTCCTCTTTGATTCCATGTTCAGTTTCATCCCACATGTTGAAGAGTTGTGTGCGTCTGCTAGCCGCACTTTGGCCTTTGTGTTAAGGTGTGGCAGGGACTTCAGTGATCTGTCAAGGAGTTTGTATTTCACGCTGATCATCAGTAAGTTGGAGAATGCACACTTGATATGGTTTCCTATTTACGATTGTCCTTTGGTATCACTGTTTGTGTTGTTTAGGCGGAATGGCATATATCCCTAGCGTGGTACTGATCTGTCTTTTACCATGGATGGGATGAGGATATCATCGTTGCTTGCTAGGCATGAGAATCAGTGTGCAAAGTTTGCTCAGAGACTGTTGACCAACAGGATCGACTCACCTTATCTGCTATCGAAAATAAATTTCAAGATTCAAGATTGCCAGCGAGGTCTTCATCTAATTTGCATCTGCGTACAGCTAGTATTAATTTTTCGGACCGGGCACCGGTGTATGTGTAAATGTGCTGATAAACTTCAAATGAATATATTTGGTTAATTTTGTGAATTAATGATTATTTTATGTTTTTATTCATTATAACGTTATAATATTCCGCATTCTGTAACATGTTACCCTGCAATTGGGATATTCCTGTTGGTTAAAATAAAGAAATAAATTATTATGATTAAGAGGTGATCACAATTGACTTCCGAAATTTTGTGATTTAACACCTTTAGACTTTTTTCACGTGAAAGACCTTAAAGATGAAAATTTCATGAGAAGTATATGATGCTGCAACCGTAACTGTGGTGGCCATTTGGCTCATATCGTTTTCCTTTGTTAATGGCATACCTTCTTCTTTACTGTGAAATAAACATCCATTGATTTCTCTCAAAATATATTCGTTTTTTTAATATCAAAATGAAACTCCTTATTGAATAACCCTATATGTCTGAAAAGAATGCAAATTACAATATGATCCTAATTTTATGCTAGGCAGTGTATATTCCTACTGTTTGTTGCCTAAATGTTTATTTTCAATTATTACAACTTAAATTACCATAAATGACATGAATTTCGAATTATTTCGTTATCACAGTGCTTTGTGGAATAATCAATTGAAATATTGGGGGGCAACATTGATTTGTTCAATTCATGCCATGAATTTTCAATAACTTAATCACAGATTTTAATGTAATCATTCACTCGGACTGATATTCATCGAAGGGAGAAACTTATTATAAATAAGAGTGAATATTTTGTTATTTCGTAGTTGAATATGGCTTATTTTATCCTACTCTTCCTGATATGTGCTGACTTTTTTTATGTGGACTGTAAGGCAACAGAAAAAATTCAGTTTCTCCATGATTTCTTCAAAATTAGAGAAAAGTCGAATCACATCAATTCATTTTTGTGCTGGAAGAAATGTAAATTGTTTTTTCAATACTAAATTTTTTTTATTATTGGGTGTTCAGTACATCATTCGATTTTTTATTTATTTTATTCTTCGTTTTTAATATTAAAGATAACCCATCTTTATCTACCGTCTACATTATTTTGTGAAAATTATACAGGGTCCTGAATTTAATGAGAAGGGTCTTTCAATGGGAACGCCCCATTTTCAAATTGACACTACTTAAGCATGGCAGCCATAGTTCATTTGTGACATTGACAGTTGTATTTGTTAATATCTACCATTTAATTATGGAAGGGTACACACTCCAACAACGTTTACAAATAATCCAAATTCATTATGAAAAATCGCGTTCTGTTACTCTAACTTTTCTTGTTTTACTTCGTAATGTTTTCATATTTGTGATTATATGTTTATAATTAAGATAAAATGCGAAAAAATATGAACAAACCTCGTAAAAAAAGCAGTTTTACTAAACTCATGTAGCTTTTAAGTTACTCACTCGTACTTAGAAGCTATACTCATTTAGTAAAACTGTGATTTTCCGAACTTGTTGTTTAATATATTATTATTGAATTCTGTTCTATGCAGCAAAGAATGTATCTATAAGTTCAGATGCGTCTCGATTTCCAACAAATTCTTGTTCTCTTTAAATGCGTAAATATTTCGTCTAAATTCAAGACTTAGTTAATAATTTTTCTACTGTGCTTAATTTTTCAGCTGATCTTTCCTCCTTATCAAAAATGAGTTACGAAGAAGGCTATAAAATTAGGACTAATAAAAATGGAACGAATTTTTTAAACCATCCCTTAGATGCTGAAGTGCAATTCAACCTAATCGACACAGCTTGTGATACAAGCGACATAATAATAAAAAATGTAAGAATAACACATTGGTAAAATTATATTGAAATAATAAAAACTTATTCAAGCAAGGAGATGAAACAAATTAGTTTTTAAATTAATAAAAATAGGTTTTTTACTTGATAGAAGGATTATTACAAAATTTAGATATCAAAACAGTCTCCTATAATCCTAATTTCAAAAAATTTCATTCAAAAATTTTCAGAAATAATTAATGTCTTATAAGCACAGCTTGTATTTGATAGACATATAAAATCAAAACTCATTATATAATATTAAATGGAATAAATATCCCAACAAATATAAATTGTCTATTAAAATAAATGAATAAATATTTGAAGCAGACAAAATTTTGTTTCTGATCTTACAATTATGAAAACTAAAACCTTTTCAAAAATATAAAACATAATTTTAAGAATTTCTCAAAAAATTTATTTGAAATATTTAATATATTTAAATAAGTTACTTCAAAATCTCTCAAAACATGTATCACTTCCTCAAAAAACAATTAGAATTCATATAAAGTCTTCATCGGTACTACTTTTAAAAAATAAAATCAATTAACAATAAATAACATAGAATACCTAGGATTTTAAAGTTAGTATTTTCTAACGAGGATACGACGAAATTTTAGAGGTAAGTTATTTATTGTTAATTTTGTCTTTAAAATGTGAAATAGGACCGATGAAGACCTTATCTGAGTTGTAATTGTTTTTTGACGATGTGATACCTGTTTTGAGAGATTTTTGAAGTAACTCATTTAAATATATTAAATATTTCGAATGAATTTTTTGAGAAGTTCTCAAAATTATGTTTTGTATTTTTGAAAAGGATTTAGTTTTCATAATTGTAAGATCAGAAACAAAATTTTGACCCGTTCAAATATTTATTTATTAATTTCAATTGACAATTCATATTTGTTGGGTTATTTATTCCATTTGATATTATATAATGAGTTTTGATTTTATGTCTATTGAATATAAGCTGTACTTATAAGACAATAATTTAATTAAAATAGAAAAAGGCTTTCTACTTGATAGAAGAAATATAACAAAATTTGAAAATCAAAACAGATTTAATCTGTTAGTCTTCTAGAATTTTAATTTCAAAAAAATTTCTATTAAAAAGCTTTAAGAAATAAATTAATGTCTACAATAAGCACCGCTTGTATTTAATAGACGTATATATTCAAAACTCAATACACAATGTCAAATGGAATAAATAAACCAACCAATATAAAAAAGGCAATTAAAATTAATGAATAAATATTTGAAGGAGACAAAATCTGATCTTCTGATCTTACCATGGTGAACCAATTTTGTCTCCTTCAAATATTTATTTATTAATTTTAATTGCCTTTTTTATATTGGTTGGTTTATTTATTCCATTTGACATTGTATATTAAGTTTTGAATATATACGTCTATTAAATATAAGCGGTGCTTATTGTAGACATTAATTCAATTCTAAAAGTTTTTTGAATAAAATTTTTTTTGAAATTAAAATTGTAGAAGACTAACAGACTAAATCTGTTTTGATATTCAAATTTTGTTATATTTCTTCTATCAAGTAAAAAGCCTTTTTCTATTTTATTTTAAACATAATATATAATTATATTTAGGCTTGAATAATTCTCATTATGGAATGTCAATGTTGTGAAGAAGACCATGCCTTACAGTTTTCTGTGATTTTGTGACGAATTGACTACCTGGTTTTTTGAAGTTAGTCTCTTTCAAACAAGTCACGTGTTAAATTCTAAGGTATGATATAGTGATGGTTAGTTGATTTTGATATTAAAATGTTATCTAGGGCCGATGAAGAGATTATCCGTATTCTAATTGTTTTTTGAAGATATATTACATGGAATATCGATGAAATCTTTAGTGAGGTGACCGGAATAAGAGAGCTCATCAGAATTTCAGTCTTGGCATGTGAACAACTGAATTGAAAATTGTGAAATACGGAGTAACTTGGAGAATAAATTGTTCTGAACAAATTCTTGAACAAAAATTTCACCAAATCTCTGCCAAATAGTCGAAAAGTAATCCTGAAGGTCTACCGAAAGAAGAGATCGTCCAGGAAAAACTGTAAACAAATGTTCTGTTCTTATCAGTTGAATGATAAGGATTTGTCTAAAGGTGCCCAGGCCCGTTAAACACTCAAGCAATTTATTGGAATATGGAAGAACTTCATCGGGAGATTGTTAGAAATAGAAAAGAGATAAAAAACGCAATAGAAGCTAGTGAAGCAAGAGTCTTGCTGAGATTCGAGGAACTGAATAATAAAGTGAGCCTGTTGGAAAAGGAAAATCAAATTTTAAAGAAGAAGGTCGAGCTGCTGGAGAGAACAACGAAAAAAAATAATGTCTTGATATTTGGCTTGGACCAAACAGGAGATATTACTACTACCGGTGTTTGCACAGAATTGGAAAACTCTCTTGGAGTCAGTATCACCGAAGAACACATAAACAATATTTATCCATTAAGAAATATTAGAAATAAACCACTGAAAGTAGAGCTGATATCTTATGTGAAAAAACAGGAGATTCTAAGAAACTGCAAGAAGCTGAGGGGAACAAATATATCAATCCTGCAGGACTTGACATTTGAACAAAGAGTAGAAAATAGAATATTACGTGAAAACCTGAAGAGAGCCAGACTAAACAAAGATAATATAGCGTATATAAGGGGAAACAGACTTTACATCAATAATACTGCATACACAGCGGAACAACTTGAAAACGCCGTAGAGGACCCACATTACGAAAAACACAATAGCGCTCCTCCTACACCAAACATTAGAAAAAAAGAATATACTTCGGTAACTGAATCCGATCATTCAGTAGCTGTTGATGATACAATCAGCCCATACTCAGTTACACAGGAATCGTCGTCCCACCAAAGAAATAAAGCTACCGAGAAGTCAACTATTGCTGCGAACTCTGGTATAGTCAAGAAAAAAACAGGGGAACTAGCTTCTAATGGAAAAACCAGACTGCGATCTTCAAATAGATAAAGCAACTGCATTAGCAACTAGGGTACGCTGAAAATTAAATTTATATATTTTGTGAACTCTATTCTACAATCCCTACTTATATGTTTGTAAACAAAAAATTAGTAATTTTTGTAACTATTGTACTGTCTTTGTTCAGAATTTTCGATAGGCTGGGACATCATAGAATCATATTAATTTACAATACGGAATCATTCCACACAAACTTATTGTTTTTGGTTCGGTTATGTTGGGGTTTTTCGATGAGTTGGAAGCATACGAGGAGAGGGAAACAATAGTATGTGAGAATATAAGAGATAATGTGGGTGAATTTTCTGGTGAGCAATTTATGAATGTACTACATTTTAATATTAGAAGCCTACGAAGAAATTTTGATGAATTTCTCCTTTACTTAGAGACTTTTCAATTGAATAACATCCAAATAGTCGTCCTGTCTGAGACATGGGTTCTTGAAGACATAAATAACTTCTCTATTCCAGATTTTGACATAATCTATAATGAGTCCCGCTTCAATCAGAACGATGGTCTGATTGTGTTTGTTAGAAGGCAGATTGATTATAGTGTCTCTCTACATCAACTGTCAGAAACAAATTTATTAAATATCACTTTTGAAGTGAACATGTTAACATTTTCCATAATCGCCTCTTATAGACCACCATCCACAAACATTGATACATATTTGACTGACATCGAAAAGTTTCTCTCAATCTCTTCACCTTCAGATGTGAAAATATTCATGGGAGACATTAATATAAATATTCTGAATACATCTGATCCAAAATCGAACACGTATGTCTGTCTCATGGCCACCTTTGGTTATTTTTCGTGTATAAATAAGCCCACGAGATCAACAGAATACTCCTCAAGTCTAATTGACCACATATTTATCAGATTCGCGAGTGACAAACTTCGAAAGGAAATTAATTTCAATTCTTACATCTTCAAGACTGATATCACTGACCACTATACCCTAATGTTATCCATCAATATGGACGTTAAGGTAAATAATATAATTTCAGAAGATTCGTACTACACTTATCTAAATAAACATAATCTGGGTAAAAAACTCAAGGAAGAAAATTGGCTCGCGGTTTATCAATGCAAGGATCCGGATGGTGGTTTTGGTACATTTTCCAATATTATAAGGGAGCACATTGCGGCATGTACAAAGACTAAAAAAATTAAAAAACAAAAAACTGACAAAAAACTGAAACCCTGGATGACACAAGCCTTACTTAATTCCATCAGGTATAGAGATCTCCTAAAACAAAAATTCATCAAGCATAGTACGGAAGAAAACAAAAGCGCATATAAAAAATACCGAAATTTCCTATGTAATCTATTACGAATATGCAAACAGGATTATTATCAAGAACAACTTAAAGAATCCCACAAAAATGTAAAAAAAATGTGGAAGAACATAAACGAGATAACAAATAAAAATATTAAAAAAAAACCGTATAACTATGATATAGTAAGTGAAAATAGTGAAATTCTGAACTCCGATAGGGCGATCGCGGATCATTTTAATTGCTTCTTTTCCAGTATTGGATCTAAAATGGCAGATAAAATTGAAAAACCACCAATCCCGATCCCGGAAACTATCATTAGGACGAAAAACTCATTATTCCTTAGCCCCATAACAAAAAATGAAGCAATTTCTATCATATCTTCACTGAAAAATAACACATCCTCCGGCCCGGACAAAATTACCGTTCACTTCATAAAAAAATATCACGAATTCCTTGTAGAACCCTTATGTCACATTTTAAATCTGTCACTAACAAAGGGTACAATTCCAAGAGAATTTAAGAACTCCGTAACAATCCCTATATTTAAACAAGGTGACAAAAAACAATCCACAAATTACAGACCCATAACTATTATAAATAATTTTGCCAAGATATTCGAAAAGTGCATCAAAAATAGAATATTGAATTATTGTGATAATAATAATATCTTCTCAAACTCACAATTCGGGTTCAGAGAAAAACTATCAACCGAAGATGCGGTATTTGAGTTAACGAACACTATATTTGACTCTTTTCAAAAACATAACAAATGCATAACAGTATTCCTAGATCTAGCAAAGGCATTTGATACCGTAGATCATGAGATTTTGTTTCATCGTTTGGAACTGCTTGGTATCAGAGGGACTGTATTAGACTTGTTAAAAGATTATCTAACAGACAGAGTGCAGATTGTTAAAATAAAAAACACATTCAGTGATCCATTGCCAATAAACATGGGCGTACCACAAGGGACAGTGCTGGGGCCGGTTCTATTTCTACTGTACATTAACAATGTGTTCTCGATAACAAACTTTCATGGTAGATTGGTCTCATATGCGGATGATACAGCGGTCATTTTTACTGGGAATACTTGGTCTGAAACTTATGAAAACACTGAGATTGGAATGCAGAGGTTGTATAGCTGGCTCAATAGCAGCCTGCTGAGCGTCAACATTGAAAAAACTAAATTTATCACCTTCTCATCTACGGCCAAAGACCAGCCTTTCAAAGATAAATTACTGCTTCATAGGCACGACTGTCAAAACTTTCTTAATTGCCAATGTCTAGCAATCCGTAAAACTAACTCGATAAGATATCTCGGTGTGATGGTCGATCAACACTTGCGCTGGAACGAACACATCAGCTATACGGTTGGAAGATTGAGAAAACTCATATACAAATTTTATCAGCTTAGAAATATATTGAACACCAAAAACTTGTTGATGGTTTATAATGCATTGGCCGAGTCTGTTCTACGCTACTGTTTGGTTGTATGGGGTGGTACATTTAAGACTGCTCTGTACAACCTGGAAATAATACAAAATACCTTGTTGAAAATCATACTGAAAAAAAATAAACGTTTTTCCACAAATGAGATATATGAAAAATCAGAAGTTCTCGCTTTGAGAACATTATACATATACCAATGCATCTTGTGGACTTCAGATGGTCCGCATGACTATGCCTCGCAAGCGTATAATACTCGCGGAATGGCTCGTCAACCGCTCAATCTTCCTCACTGTAGGCTGACTCATACCCAAAAATTCATCACCTACCACGGTCCCAAACTATATAATCTGCTTCCTTCTGATATAAAGCGTTTAACTTTTAAGAGGAAGCGGAGGGAAGAAATAAAACAGTTCGTGATTTCTCACCGGGAATTATTGCTAAATATAGTCGAAAACTAAAAAAAAAAAATGGGAAAAAAATAAAAATAATAATGGTTGCCTGTTTTTTCCCGTCTCCTTGAAGTATGCATAATTCTGAACTCTAAAGCTGCGTGCAATGTATGGAGCTCTCTGTGGTCCCTCAATTTTTTTTTTTTTTTTTTTTCTTCCGTTATTGAAAGGTTGGCGCGGGAGATAGCTCCACAACTCAAGCCTAGCTTAGGTGGCTTCTCCTGCTTTCAATTTCTATTTGATAATGATAATATTTGAATTTGCTGTGTAAACTACCATGTGAATTATTTTATATGCTTTGTATTATTTTTTTTGTATTATTTTTTTTGTCTCGTTTCACCACAGAATACACTTTACTTTACTTTTTACTTTACTTTACTTTACTTTATGTTTTGAGAGATTTTTGAATTAACTTATTTGAATATTCAAATATATTCAGTATTTCAAATAAATTATATTTTTTGAGAAATCCTTAAGTTGTGTTTTATGTTTTTGAAAAGGAATTGGTTTCACTATGGTAAGATCAGAAACAAAATTTTGTCTCCTTCAAATATTTATTTATTAATTTTAATTGCCTTTTTTATATTCGTTGGTTTATTTATTCCATTTGATATTGTATATTGAGTTTTGAACATATACGTCTATTAAATATAAGGGGTCCTTATTGTAGACATTGATTTAATTCTAAAAGTTTTTTGAATAAAAATTTTTTTGAAATTAAAATTGTAGAAGACTAACAGATTAAATCTGTTTTGATATTCAAATTTTGTTAATAATTTAATTCTAAAAGTTTTTGAATGAATTTTTTTTAAATTAGAATTATAAGGGACTAACATATAAAATCTGTTTTGATATTCAAATTAGTTTTTGTGAAATATTCCATTTCACTTTTCAGGCTTCTGAAATGGGTCTCCTCAAAAAACCTTTCAGATGGCTAATATTTGGGTCTATTCAGGAGATACAAAGTTTTGACTTTCATCCTTTAATCGACAGTAACTTTTACGTCGCGGAAGAACAGAGTGACGGATTTACAGTAACGGCAATTTACAAAATTGCTAAGAATTCAACAGAGTTTCAACACAACAGAATTGCAGTTTGGAATTCTACAAACTACTTTGAAAGTTATCAGCCATTGAGAATTTATAACTCTCGTAAAAATTTGAAGGGATCCATGTTCACTTTCAATTTTTGGGCCAGTAATCCAATCACTTATAAAACCGTATCGGAATACAGGTAGGTACTTACAGATTGAGAATATTCTGCAGATTTCGTATTGTGATAGCTTGTTGTATAGGTTTAGCAAGTTTCCCGGATTTCACAATCATTTAAAATAAAGGGTGTCCAGATTTAACGTTAATACCAGGTTTAGAAGTATGAAACCTGAAGTTTTTTGTGAAAATTACACATCTGTTGTTTGAAAATGATGAAAAATATGTTATTCAAATAATCTCCATTTCAATTTATACTTCCTCCTGGTCATTTATGAATGCCTCGCCAGGAAAATAGTTTTTATTTTGAAGCGAACCAACTATCGAGCCACTATCTTGAATTTTCATACGAATTGAAGAGCATGTCCGAGTGATGCGTATTCATCTAATGTTAGATTTGAATCGATCATTTGCTGATGATAGCGATCAGTGATAACGGTTTCACCAGTTTTTAACAGCTCGTAATAGATTACACCCTTCTGATTCCATCAAACACAGAACATTGTTTCTTTCCACGGCGATTTGGTCTTGCTTATTCAATTAGAACAATATCATTTTCTGGTTCTCCTTATATACTGTTTAAACATTCGTACCAAACATTTCTTTCCTGCTTTTCGTTTCAGATATACTCATATTGACCCTTCCATAAGATTTACTTACTTCATAACGGAGCTGCTTACCTCGGTCTTAAATGTAACCAGATCTTACCTAATACACAATTCTTCAAGCTATGCTCAATTTATGGTAATGATGCAAGAAATAAGGGATGGAAAAGCAATAATGGGAGGTAAGCCCTCTTTTTCGAACCATTGTCCGAATAATTCAGAGTGTGATTAATAGCAAGATATGGAAGAAGCGTCTTCAACACCCCTTGGCTAGTATTCAAGAAACTTAGAAATATCGAAATTCTATATTTTCTTTAGCTGAAATGGGCCATATCTTCTCCTCATATGCTCTTTGGTGGAACACTTTATCTCACTTTTGAGATGAACCGGATTCTGAGTCTATCTACTTCAAGTTTGAAAGGGACATCGTGAATTCTACCGGTTATGTTACTGGCATGTGAGGGTGGCTCTTTCACCAGGTGACTACTCAGCGGTCTTCACAATCTGCCCAGGAAGCAGCTAGTGTGATAAGGATACGCCTTATCATCGCGCATTAGTGAGAACCACTCCGAAGAGTTCAACACACCAATTCATCAGCTTCGGTTTCAGTCTGAAAACCTTCACCGTGACTGGTAGCAGCGAAGCACTATCCATCCTGTACTGGCACTGCAGTGTTAGTACCCGAGTTTTTTGTGACGCAATTCACTCGCCGAAGGGGCTTCTTATCCACCCACCCGAACGCAGTCCAATGAACCAAGATAGTCTCAAGAATTATTGCCTCAATTGAACCTGGTACGAGCGCCGTCAATCCGGCCTATACGTCAAGACCCACGAACTATTGTGAAGCCTTTCAATTGATCCTCGCTTCAAGCACCAACAGTCTAAGCTGAAACGTCTGTTTGAAGCCAGAAACGTCTGTTTGAAAGGAACATGTGATTACTACCATCATAGTTGTATTGGCATGTGAGCGTAGCTCTTTCACCAAGTGACTACTCAGCAGTCTCCACAGTCCACCCCAAGAGGTAGAAAGAATTCTACCAGGTTTTCATATTGGCATGTGAGCATACATACACAATACTCTCAAATTCGGGGAGCTGCTGGTTACTGAATGGGAAACTTTATCACCAAGACAACCTCATTTTATTCCTTTAACTATATTATTTGAACGCTATTAATTTGATGAATAATGTTTCACTAAGGTACTATCCCAAAGCAAACAAAACCGTATATATTATTATATATCGATATTGAATATAATAAATATTTGATTGATTCGGTCTTTACTTGGTGGAAACCCATTTTAATTGAAAAAATGTATATGAGACAGTAATTTATTTCCACAAAAATGGTTGTACTACTACAACAATTGTTTCACCACGATGTGGCTTCTTCAGGTATTACATTTTACTGTCTGATGGTATTCAGTGTAACCGAGTTTGAATGCATTTTTAGGTACGTGATCAAATAATGGAAGCACAAGTCATAAAAACTCTAGGTGCTTATTGGAGTTTGCCGCTAAAAATGCCATTAATCAAAAATATTCAATAATGGAGACTTAACAACATCTGTTTGTTCGTTCAAAAGGATTTTACGAGCATTATACCTGTTGATTTCAAGAAATTCTAAAAGTGTTAATCTAGAACTTTTGCTTTCAACGTGGATAATTTCATAATTATTGTTGAAATTATGCCTGAATTCCTTAAGATGATTAGCATATGTCGAATGTACAGAATTGGATATATAACCCCTTTGGTGTTCTTGGACACGTTCCTTGAATGATTTACCAGTCTGGCCAATGTATACTAAAGGGCAATCTTTGCAAGTCAACTTGTAGACTCCGGATTTATTTTCTTTATTTGTTCGATCTTTATTGTTTTTTATGTAGGTACTAAGGTTATTAATTGTCTTAAAAGCCGCGTTATAATTGAAACAACTTTTGAAATATTTAGCAATATTTTCAGATAATCCATGGACATAAGATAACGAAAAATATTTCTGTGTATTGTCCTCTTTTATGATTGGGTGCACGAGATTTAATGCCATTTTCTTTTGTTTATTGGATACCATTTTGTCTATAAGAAAGGGATTGTAACCGTTGTTTGACGCTATTTGTTCAATAATATTCAATTCTTTCAAAAAGTTTTTTGAATTCAAAGGGACATTCAATAATCTATGAATAAAAGTATTATATGCTGACATCTTTTGGTTGGTGGGGTGGTTTGAAGTTTTATGTATTGTGATGTCTGTATGTGTTAGCTTGTGAAAAATAAATAGATTTTAGTATTTTTCACAAGCCAACACATACAGACATCACAATACATAAAACTTCAAACCACCCCACCAACCAAAAGATGTCAGCATATAATAGTTTTATTCATAGATTATTGAATGTCCCTTTGAATTCAGAAAACTTTTTGAAAGAATTGAATATTATTAAACAAATAGCGTCAAACAACGGTTACAATCCCTTTCTTATAGACAAAATGGTATCCAATAAACAAAAGAAAATGGCATTAAATCTCGTGCACCCAATCATAAAAGAGGACAATACACAGAAATATTTTTCGTTATCTTATGTCCATGGATTATCTGAAAATATTGCTAAATATTTCAAAAGTTGTTTCAATTATAACGCGGCTTTTAAGACAATTAATAACCTTAGTACCTACATAAAAAACAATAAAGATCGAACAAATAAAGAAAATAAATCCGGAGTCTACAAGTTGACTTGCAAAGATTGCCCTTTAGTATACATTGGCCAGACTGGTAGATCATTCAAGGAACGTGTCCAAGAACACCAAAGGGGTTATATATCCAATTCTGTACATTCGACATATGCTAATCATCTTAAGGAATTCAGGCATAATTTCAACAATAATTATGAAATTATCCACGTTGAAAGCAAAAGTTCTAGATTAACACTTTTAAAATTTCTTGAAATCAACAGGTATAATGCCCGTAAAATCCTTTTGAACGAACAAACAGATGTTGATAAGTCTCCATTATTGAATATTTTTCCTTAATGGCATTTTTAGCGGCAAACTTCAATAAACACCTAGAGTTTTTATGACTTGTGCTTCCATTATTTGGTCACGTACCTAAAAATGCATTCAAACTCGGTTACACTGAATACCATCAGACAGTAAAATGTAATACCTGAAGAAGCCACATCGTGGTGAAACAATTATTGTAGTAGTACAAACATTTTTCTGGAAATAAATTACTGTCTCATATACATTTTTTTAATGAATATAATAAATATAATAACCGACAAAGAAACCGCAACACCCAGAAGGAGCAAGGAGTTAATGATTAAAATTTGGAGAAAAAAATCGTGAAGGTCTTTTCATGTAAACATTTTTTGTTACTTAAATATGTAGTCGTTTTTTGCAAATTTTTTAAATTTTACAACAAACCAGCTGTTCGAGGAGATCCAAAGTCGATGTTTAGTTGTTGTTAAGATGCCTAGAGCACGTCTACGCGGAATTTAACGCCAGCTAAGTGAATTTTAAAGAGGTCGAATTATTGGTCTACGGGAGGCGGGGTTGTCATTTCGAGAAATCGCTACCCGTACGAACAGAAATCCAACTACTGTTATGAGATGTTGTCAGGCGTGGTTTGATAATGCCCAAAATCGAAGAAGAGTAGGCACCGGACGTCGAAGAGGCTCAAATGAAGTTCAAGATCGACGTCTATGACTGGTGGCTATTAGAGACCGATTTGCGACAACCTGATCTTTGGCTGTTTGGCTGATAAGTGGTTAAGAGAACAAGGGCATCCTGTAACTATCCGAACGGTTTACCACCGAAAAAGGTCTTTTGGATGCAGCATTATCGACCCCATCTTGTGTCACCTCTGACGGTTGAGCATCGCTGGTAACGATTACAGTTATGCAGAAAACGTCAACATTGGAATGTGGAATGACATCAGGTCGTCTTTTTTGATGAATCTCGATTCTTCTTGGTTGCACATGATGGCCGAAGAAGGGTTAGACCACGTCGGAAGAAAGACGTGAACCTGAGTTTGATATTAAAAGTCATGTACACCGGACAGTAGGCGTTATGGTATGGGGTGCTATTGCCCATGCAAGTAGGTCACCTTTAGTCTTTATTCGAGGTAAGATGACAAGACCTTCAAGAAATAGTGGAGCCATATGTTCTTGCTTACCTTAACCGGCTCGAGAATCCAATATTTCAGCAAGATAATGCTCGATCTCATGTTGCCAGAGTTAGTTTAAACTCTTTTGAAGCGACCCATGTGAATATTTCGCCCTGACCGCCCGATCTTTCGCCCATAGAGCATGTTTGGGACATCATGGATAGAAGGCTTGGAAATTTACCCCAGCCCCCATGGACTTTGGTGGCTCTGAGACATGAACTACAGGTTCCTCAAGAAGAAATAGACCATCTTATTGCATCAATGCTAAGACGTGTTGGGGAGTGTATGGATAATCGCGGTGGACAAGCCAATTATTAACAAATTTATTAAAAAAAAATGTAAACCCTTCGTTTTTTTCCTTTAAATTTCAATCATTTACTTCTTGCTATACTATCTATGTTTTACCAAAAAAAAAATTAAAATTTAAATAGCTCCTTCTGGGTGTTGCAGTTTCTTTGTCAGTTAGTATATATAATGAATATATTATAAATAGTTCACATTTATAAGCAGCGAAACAAAACAATACTGCACTTTAGGAGAACGGGATTGAAAATTGGAGATGTTTCTTCCTTCTTCTCCTTCCTTTATAGGCTAAACACTAACCAAATACTGAATTTGAATTTTGTGTGTCTGCTAAAAATATCTTAGGATTTTCATTTTGGTGAGTCAGTCAGTAACAAAATCGATGGTACGGCTCTGCTGCACTTGATTCCATTTCTGGTCGTCTTTGCATAATTCCTGATAATATATATAGTTTATCATTGAATTTTGGTCAACATACGAATGTGAAGAGTGTTTCATTTATAATAAGAATATTGGGAAGATATGCCGTCGTGTGTCAACTGATATTTTTATCTTAGTATCGATTTAAAATTCTGTATATGTCTAATTATATTGAAAGAATTGGTTCTACTTATATTTTTCAGCAATGCCGTTTTTCTTCATGGGCGATCGATTGGCATGGCTGGACTACGTAGCTCCAAACACTCCGTCATATCTCTTCTTCGTATTCAGAGCTCCACCCCTATCCTATGTCACGAACATCTTCACCAGACCTTTTCAAGAGAACGTGTGGTATGCCTCATTCATCCTTTCAGCTTTAACCTTCATCGTGATGTATATAATAGTCAAATGGGAATGGAGAGAAACGTACTTCAGAAAAAAAATCGAAACATCCTACGACGTTCTAAGACCTTCAGCGGACAATGTGGCAATTCTTCAAATGGGTGTTGTAAGTCAGCAGGGAAGTGATACTGAACTCAAAAGCATCTCAGGAAGAATCGCATTCATTTCGACGCTAATAACTTTCATGTTTTTATACACGGCTTACTCGGGAATGATTGTTGCTCTTTTACAATCGACTTCCAACATGATTACTACTCTGGACGACCTCTTGAATTCTGGTATCGATCTTGGAGTGGAGAACATTTCTTATATCGTACTGCATACGGATGTGAGTGGTTGAATTTCTGTTTTTCTTGAACACTGAGCGACTTAAATCAGAAAGACATCTACAACAAAGATCAGCAAATATTTGAACATATGTTTAACGAAGAAATTTACCCAATATATTATCACACATTGGAGGGTACACAGTTACCCAGAATGCGCTATCGGGTCTTTTAGAGTGGTAGAAATTTAAATTGAAATGAAACACATTTAAATTAAGATTGGAGCCAAATATTTTTTATTTGAAAAATAATTTTATGACATTTATGTTTTGAAAATAATTTCCGGTATATGTCCACCACGACTAGCTCTGAGACACCGCATTCGATCAGACCAATTTTGGACCATTTTTTCGAGTAATTCAGACCTTATTTCACGAGTTATGTTGGCTTCCAAAGCGTCTACTGTTTCTGGTTTATCAGCATAAACCAATGACTTGACATAACCCCAAAGAAAATGATCCAGTGGAGTTATGTCTCATGATCTTGGAGGCCAAGTAATTGGACCATTACTCGAATCCATGTCATCTCTAAATCTTTCTTTTAATAAATCAGTTGTTACGGTAGCAGCATGAGGTGTAGCACCATCTTGTTGGTACCAAAATACTTCTGGGTCGATACCATTCAAATTTTGAAACAAATAATCATTGATCATCGATCTGTAACGAGCACCATTCACTATAACATATATATATATATATATATATATATATATATATATATATATATATATATATATATATATATGTACATATGTATATATACATATATATAGCTCCAGCATCGTTTTTAAAGAAATATGGACCGATGATGCCTCCAGCGTGTAAAGCACACCGTACAGTGCATTTCTCAGGATGCAACGGAACCTGCAGAACTTCTTGAGGATTGTTTTCACTCCATATACGCCAATTTTGCTTGTTTACATAGCCGTTCAAACAGAAATTAGCTTCATCACTAAACACAATTTTCCGATAAAAAAGTGGATCAACTTCAAGATGTTCTAGGGCCCAATCAGCAAACAAACGACCCTTATTATGGTCAAGTGGCTTTAGTTCTTGAACCAGTTGGATCTTGTATGGGTGTAGACCAAGATCTCCACGCAAAATATTCCATGTGGTGGATGCACAGAGTGCAACTTGTTGTGAACGTCGATGAATAGACAAATCTGGATCATTATTTACACTAAGAGTTACAACAGCGATTTTTCTTCTGTACGTACAGTTCTTTGTCTTGTTGTTGTTGTTGCATCGAGTAGAGAAAATGTGGTGGATGCACAGAGTCCAACTTGTAGTGAACGTCGACGAATAAACAAATCTGGATCATCATTAACCTTATACTTACAGCAGCGATATTGTCTTCTGAACGTACAGTTCTTTGTCTTGTTGTTGTTGTTGCTGCATCGAGTAGAGAAAATGTTGCCCGAAATCTATCGATAGCTGCTCTGATGGACGATTATGTAAGCCATAAATTTTTTTTTCTATGTAGTGGATGCACAGAGTCCAACTTGTTGTGAACGTCTAGTCGACGAATAGACAAATATCGATCATCATTAACACTATGACTTACAGCAGCGATATTTTCTTCTGTACGTAGAGTTCTTTGTCTTGTTTTTGTTGTTGCATCGAGTAGAGAAAATGTTGTCCGAAATCTATCGATAGTTCGACGAATAAGCTGCTCTGGTGGACGATTAAGTTAACCATAAATTTCATGAAGTGCTCTATGAGTTTGGCGAATAGAACACTGATTTTGAAAATAAATTTCAACAATTTGTAAACGTTGTTGCGGCGTGAGTCTTTCCATGATAATGTGTCCTTGCTTACTGAACTGAAATGTCAAAACAACATGACTTCTTTCTTCTGTCAAATCACAGTTATCCCTATCGAAAGTTCTATCACAAAAAAAACACCCGATATTTAAATGGTTTCTGAAAGTATTTTCAAATTATTTAATGAACTTCATTCACCACGAGAGTGGTTATTTTTTATTGAGGATCATTTCAGGAAAATAGGAATTAAAAAAATACAATTCAAATAATTCAAGAAAACGGTATTTTGCACATTATGGAGTTGGTGAAGTCACATGGAAGTAATTGAACATGTGTCATACACTGGGTCTATATCATCTACAAGTTGAGTAAGCGTTTATTTTTGTTATTCACTATGACGAGTGTCGTCAGGTAAATAATTTTGATTTCGGACTTCTATTGCCTGTATATTTATATACAATATTCCTCAATGTGTATAAAACGTAAAACAAAAAGACTTCAAAGGAAAAGAAGGATTCGAACGGAAATTTACGGAATGGAATATAAAATTGCTGCAAAGGAGGTCAAAAATAATGAAATGTATCCCGAGACAGAAACAATTTTATGAATTCAATCTGATCACAGAAGAAAACAGTTTAATTGGGAATGTTTTTTCAACAGACAAAATACTATGAAATGCTTTTGGAATATGTACTGGAACATGTGGATTGAATCTGAAACCGGACAATTTATTGAAAATAATTAAGCTATTATTTAGGTAAGCTTCGTGATAGAAATGATAAAATCTATACATTATACAATTTTGGGTTGTTTTACTCAAATAATGTGTATAATAATTTCAGAACACCCATACTTGAAAAAGCATTAATCTAGTACGAATCAATAGATAAGTTGATGTATCAACAAAAAATAGAGCTGTACATACAATATACCTTGAGTTCAATTCATCATTATTGAATAAAATCCACGAAAATCATCAAGAACCTATTTGGTTATTAATTATGTCTGTCAGTTAATTGAGAAAATTGCAATTTGAAATGAGAACCCAAAAACGCAAGGGAACGGCAATGACAGACATGTTGTTTACTTCAATGTGACGTCATCGTAAGATCTCAGACATTTAGCAATTCCAAGTTATTGCGTGATAATAGATGAAAATAAATTAGTCAAGGAATTTTTGTATGCTCAATAAAATAGTTTTTTAGATGATTGTAAGCAATTTAAAGTTCACCAATGGGAAAATGTTGTAAACTTACAAATTTCGGGTCTGCTTTCAATAAAATACTAATAGTAAACAAAGTGATCCTTTTCTCCTCATTTCATTTGAATAAGGGGTATTAGTTCCTGACAACCATACGTGTATTTTTTTTATAGTACAAGTATATGTGAACGTCCGATTAAATATACCTTCATTATAGAAAGCGACGGAAAAAGTGAGGAAAGAAATCTACTTGAAAAAACTTCAGCCGAAAGGAGAGAAACATAAGATGTCGTTAACAGAGGGCGTTGAAAAAATGAGAACAGAATTTTTTGCTTTTCACACCGAATCCACATCAGCATACAAGGTGATTGGTGATACATTTCAAGAAAGTGAAAAATGCAAGCTTCAAGAAATTTCCTACGCAACAATAATAGAGCCTTGGATTATTACCACAAAGAATCATTCTTATAAAGAGCTCATGAGAGTTGGGTAAGAATTAGAGCCTTCGCATACAGTACGAAGCATTTTAAAACGCATTTGATTATACAAATTAACTATTTCTATGACGTCTAAGCGTTTCATACGATTCATTCAAAAGCTCTGCTTCCTAACAGATCGTTTGAAATTAGCCAAATGAGGGAATTAAGACCGTACTTTCAAAGCATTCATGTACATTGTGACTAAAGGGTTTTCTAATAAGAGGTTTATAATAATAACAATAGTAAATTTATTGCAGTATCAATACATAAATATTCAAAAATTTGAAAAAATAAACAAAATGAATTAATACAAACTGCAAAAGGAACTACGTCAGTAAAACTGTTATTACTGTAAGACCTTATTGTAATAAAAACTAAATATTCGCTTCCCATGTTTCACTTCCATCCTATAACAAGATTACGCACACCCTGAGGAACATATAATTCCAGAACTATCCCACACCCACACAAATGTAAGACTACTCAATAAAAAAAAAAATTTAAGCCACCCCAGAACTCAGAAACGAAGAATTTTCGAAGATTTAAAAAAATACAGGTAAATTTCTGTTTTGAAGGAGACGAATTTCTATTATGAGTTTGTTCCGAAAAAACCACCCCACGAAGGTAGCATCAACCCTCAACATTTTCAGAATAGGGAGTAGATATCGAGTGTTAGCTAGTTTGAAAGTTAGTTATGTTCTGTACACGACCCTGTTAAAGTTTTCAAAATCGGTTCATTATTCACGAAATAATGTAACATTGAACTTAGCGTCAAAAGGAGATGTTGAACAGACAGTTGAACCGTCCAAACTCAAGAACCTAAGAGTTTTGCAGAATCCAAAAAAAATTTTTAAGTTCTGTGTTAGGGAGAAAGAATTCCTATGATGACATTGTTCCGAAAAAATTATCTGAAGGTGGCAACAACCCCCCATTGTTTTTAATAGGAAAGAGATGGTGGATGTGATTTAGTTTAAAAGCTATTTTGTTCTCTAAACATCCTAGTTGAAATGTTGAAATTCGGTGATTTTTTTAAGCAATTTGATATTGAACATATCAGAAGGGTAACTCAAACACAAACGCAATACAATCAAATACAGCAGATCTGTAAGTAACGATAAGGAACATCCAGAAAAAATTTAAACTATTTAAAGAACTAACGTGTTCAAAATGATCACCGAATTTGAACATTTCAGCTAGGATATTTAAAGAACAGAAAAAACTTCTCAACTAAACCACGTCTAATATCTCCTCCCTATTCAAAAAATTTTGGGGGTTGTTGCCATGCTCAGGTGTCTTTTTCGGAACATATCGTCATAGTAATTCTTTCTCCCTAATACAGAACTAAAAAATTATTTTTGGATTCTTCAAAACTCTTAGGCTCTTGTGTTTGGGCGGTTCAACTGTTCAACATCACCTTTAGACAGCAAGTTCAATATTACATTATTTCGTGAATAATATACCAATTTTGAAAATTTCAACTGGGTTGTGTGCAGAACATAAATAACTTTCAAACTGAATTGTTTCAGCCGTTATTATTTGGTAGTTGATCATAATTAAAACAAATTGTAGAAATTACTGTTTTACTACCAAATCTTTTTTTGGTAGTAAAACATAGTAATTTCTACAATTTGTTTTAACTTTCAAACTAATCAACACTTGACATCTCTTCCCTATTAAAAAAATATTGTGGGTTGATGTCACCTTCATGGAGGTGGTTTTTTCGAAACAAAATCATGATAGAAATTCGTCCCCCTCAAATTAAAAGTTGACCTGTTTTTTAAAATATTCTAAAATTCTTAATTTCTGAGTTCTGATGGGTCAATTTTTCGTTGGGACACCCTGTATAAATATAAAATGAAAATGATCGTCGGAAAAATGTTTTTTTTATGAGCAGGTGGAGAAAACGACCCCCTGAATCTTATATTTACTGTTACATTGTTGAAGCGTGTATTGTTTCATCTTAGTAATGGAGTAGTTTTTACTTGTCAAATTTTAAAAGATGACAGCATCAAAAATGACAGCTACCCAGATAGCGGGCTATTCAAAATTAAACCTCTTATTGGAAAACCCTTTATATTGTATTTATTACATCATCGGATTTAAAAATATTTTCAGGTTTGCCCACATGAGGGAACATGGTTTCTACAATGCACAAAGGCGAAGAATTTTCAACGAGAAACCAAAATGTAATAGTAAAGCTGGAACTTTCGTGAATGCTGGCCTTATCGATACCTATGCAGCTTTTTTGTTCTTCGGTGTGGGATTTGCTTTAGCTTCGGCCATTTTTCTAGTGGAAATGGTGACCAGTAAATCCGTTATGAAAAACATCAAACATTTGAGTATAAAGTGATTTGAATTCTTAGAAATCAAAACACATATTCATTTACCATTGTTATATTCAATTTTTAGCATAGTATTAAAGAGTAAAGCATTACTGATGTCATAATTTGACAGGGAAAAATGTACAGTAGGTACGTATATTTAGAACACTTCGCAGTCAAAAACAATACTGCCATCAATATATCAACTAACAAGAATTCCTAATACATTGTATAGACGATCAGAGTTGAATCTAAAAAACGAAAAATTGACAGAAAATTCAGGAATGAATAAAACACAATATTCGAATCTGAAGTTCGAGAATCTTCGTTTATGGTTGATGAAAAAAACGTCTTTTAATCAATCAAAAATTGCCATAATTAGCTTCTTATGAAATGACCTGTTCACTATTAAGAATATGGAAAACATGTGGTAGTGTCAGTTATTTCCAGAAAGTCTATTAAATTCAAACAAACGTGAATATAAAAATAGATATTTGCGGTTTCACAAGAAAAACAATTTCATACATAATAATTACCACTTGGTTATAACTAGTTTGATTAGTTCCGATAAAAAATTTTAAATATCATACAGATTTATTCTATTAACCTCCTACAAATTTTAATTTAAAAAAATTTTTATTCAAAACTTTTATAATTGAATTGAATAAATGTTTAAGAACACACTGTGTCGGTTAAGAAGACATATAGAATTAAATACTTATAGCACATTACCAAAGGGCATAGAAGAATTCAAAGAAATATAAATTATCAATTAATCTACTGAATAAATACTTGAAGGGGACAAAATTTTGTTTTGTTCCTTGTTTCATTAAAACCAGATTCTTTTCCAAAAATGCAAAACATTACCTCAAGAACGTCTTCAAAAACAACTTACTCAAAGTAAGTTCCTTCAAAAAAATTCCTAAAACTTGCAGAACATCTTCAAAAAGCAATTTGGAATTATTACTACGGAAACTCATTAACCCTACTTCACATTTAGAAAATAAAAATAATTAGCATATCTCGTATCGGGTGTTTTTTTAGAGTGATAGAACTTTAAATTGAAATAAAACACATTTAAATTAAGATTGAACCAAATTTTTTTTTTATTTGAAAGATAATTTTATGACTTTTATGTTTTAAAAATAATTTCCGGCATATGTCCACCATGACTAGCTCTGAGGAACCGCATTCGACTAGACCAATTTTGGATCACTTTTTCGAGTAATTCAGGCCTTATTTAATCAATAACACGAGTTATGTTGACTTCCAAAGCGTCTATTGTTTCTGGTTTATCAGCATAAACCAATGACTTGACATAACCCCAAAGAAAACAATCCAGTGGAGTTATGTTATATGATCTTGGAGCCAATTAATTGGACCATTTCTCGAAATAATGTTATCGCCAAATATTTCTTCCAATAAATAAATTGTTACGGTAGCAGCATGAGGTGCAGCACCATCTTGTTGGAACCAAAACACTTCTGGGTCGATACCATTCAAATTTTGAAACAAATAATCATTGATCATCGATCTGTAACGAGCACCATTCATTGTAGCATTAGCTCCAGCATCGTTTCAAAAGAAATTTAGACCGATGATGCCTACAGCGTGTAAAGCACACCATACAGTGCATTTTTCAGAATGCAATAGAACCTGCAGAACTTCTTGAGGATTGTTTTCACCCCATATACGGCGATTTTGCTTGTTTACATAGCCGTTCAACCAGAAATGAGCTTCATCACTAAACACAATTTTACGATAAAAAAGTGGATCAACTTCAAGATGTTCTAGGGCCCAATCAGCAAACGAGCGACGCTTATTATGGTCAAATGGCTTCAGTTCTTGAATCAGTTGGATCTTGTATGGGTGTAGACCAAGATCTTTACGCAAAATTGAGTCCATACAGCAGCGATATTTTCTTCTGTACGTACAGTTCTTTGTCTTGTTAATGCATCGAGTAGAGAAAATGTTGTGCGAAATCTATCGATAGTTCGATGAATGCTGGACGATTACGTAAACCATAAATTTCACGAAGTACTCTATAAAAAAAGGTTTTTTCTTGATAGAACAGACGCTCCTCTCTTGGGGTTATGTTTACACACGCGCGCAAGTCTAAGAAGCGACCATAGACTCTTACTCCTGGTATCGACAGTAACAAGTAGGCATAAAATTCCCTAAGTTGTTCTTCCCACCTAATTTTCCTTTATAGAAATATGTGGATCTCTTGACAAGTTCTCAAATCTCAGATGACATTTCAAATTGAGTTATTTACGACTACTTCGTGAAATGAGAGCATCTCTGGGAAAAGTGAACATAATGAAGGAGAGTGACCGGAAGAAGCAAGGGTAAACAATCTGTAAAATTAAAATTAAATTGCTTCAAGATAATTTCAGTTTTCAGTAGAAGAAAAGTAACAATTTTCGAAGCAAGCATTTCTATTGAAACTATTATGGTTCACATTTCAATCCTTAGAGTAATCTGAGATCATTAATTCCTTTCTAGCAGGTAGTTCTTCTTCTTTCTTTTCCCTCTGCATATTTTAGGAGCAGCTTCTCCATAGCTAATATGATCAGAGTGAACACTGATCCAACTCCAAATATGACGAAAGCGAAATAACAATCTATCAATCCCACACTGCCGAAATTTCCATGACTCACACGGCACGGTGGTTTTCTTGTATAAATCCTTGTTGCTTCTCTATGTTGTAAACCATGTTCATGAATTCTTCTCATGCTGAAAAATATAATGATTTAAATGAAGATAAAGATTAACAGGAAAAGCTCCGTAAATAGTTGATAAAATAATACTACTATGGATGCACATCTGCCAAATTACCCAACAAATATCTATTCCCAGTCTGAGCTAATCCTGCCCGCAACTCAGTGTATCTGCACAGAGGAAAATTAAGGCAACAGACAATCGTGGATCGATTTCGTCTTTTGTGGCTCATCAGCGGCATACTTCAGACCGATGATTGGCCTGCTGTGAGTGAAACACCTTACCTTCACCATCTCGGTGTAACCCCCCAAAACATTCTCATGTTTTTTCATTCAGATTCATTATTGGCGAATGTGCATCTTTAGTGGTATTATTTTGTCAATTATCACTGAGATTTTTACATATGAGGGTTTGAGTTCATGGGGTTCCACCGAGGTGGCGCTGGTAGTGTGTTTTATCTACATCAGGCCACTCATATAGTGACAGCACCGTGCTAATGAACCGCAAACAGCGAATTCGATCCACGATTGTCTGTCGCCTTTTAGTTTCCTCTGGGGTGAAGTCTTTTTGGTTAATGCCGTAGAGGTACGGGTCCCAAGTGACTGCGGCGAAAAGAATGTTGATATCGGAGGTACGATTTTCAACCAACTTGTGTTATGTTAGTTTAGAAAGGTAAAAATTCTAATGTGGTTGGGTAACAAATGTCGAATCGGCATTTATTCTCTACCTGCTTTTGGAATGATTAATGCTGGAGAGAGATTTCTATCTGCTTCTATGGTAATTGATATCGCATTAATATTCCTGCGACAAATTACAGATTTTTGGGAAGCTGAGTTTAGAAATCCAGTTGGGCTTTGTCCGATAAGTGACGTCACTGTAATGGACAAAAAGCCAAAGAAAGTGAAGCTCCAAGGAATCACACTACCTGCCAAGTAGAAGACGACAATATCTCATTCTTTTAAGAAGAAATCGAACAGAAGATTTGATTCAATTTGAATGGAGCACCATATCACATTATATACAAAATTCTCTAATTTGTGGTCAGTCGCATGATGTTAGGAAAAGGGATGCAGACCTAGATGAAACTAACCTATAGACCAAGAAGCAATGAACTAGGAAAAAATGAGAAGATCTTCAATATTTTCATTGTTATGATAATGAAGAAAACTTCTGATGGTCTATATCTACCATAGATTTGAAAGTTTTTCAATCATTAGGACAAGAAGATCAGTTATCGTAAAAGTCACGCCCTAGAATCCTTGATATACACTAGGTTAGGAAGACGATATCAACAACGAGACGGCTTACAATGGCCAGGTCAGCAACGGCTAAGCTAACAAAAATATGGGGAGATTCGAACATCATAAAAAATACTCAATTACGCCTGGTACGAGCACTTACTTTCCCATTGCCAATTACTCTGCAGAAACTTGAACCATCAAAAGAACAGACTTAAAACTTTTTATAGCGACCAGCTTCTTCACTCCTCGCCCAGAATTCTGCTTTGCTCTGCTGCAGCTTGCCAGTGTATCATGTAGAGGACATGACTAGTCTTAAAATTCCTGACTGACCGTTCCCGCCGAGTTCGAGTAGGGCAAGGCACACAGCGTATGACGACCGTTCCGACGTAGAACATGGTCACTGGCGTCACAGGCAGACATGCACACCACACCTATCTGAAGAGTTAAGGTGCTCAGAACAAAACCGTCTCCCAATTAAGAGGTAGAAGCTCCCTCACAACACTGCATTCACTTCAGCGCTTCAGTATACTAGCCTTTGAAATGTGGGCCTACGCAGAATGTTGCGCATTCCATGGACAGCACACCGCACGAATATATCAATCTTGTCAGACCTCAACATCACCACTACACTCACCACCATTATTAACCTAAGCATACTGTGATATTTCGGACACGTCTACAGAAGAGGAGAAGGTATGGAGAGATTGGTGCTGGAGGGTAAAGTCTAAGGCAGAATACCACGTTGAAGAGCGCCATCGCTTTGGTCGAATCAAATAATACAAATATCTGGTTACACTCTGAAGCAGCGCAACAAGCACAAGAGAGAGAAGAATGGAGAAAAACAATCAATAGAGAAGCACATCCTTACGGAGGATAAAGGACAGAGGAGGATCAACAACCAGTGAAGACGGAAAGAGAGAAGAGAATTTGCTAACATAGCTTACTATATACATAAATCCTTCATACATTCGATTGGATTAAATCACATTATTGTGTGTATTGGAAAAGTTGCAGGTTATTCTCTTTCTCTTCTTTATATTCATTAATGTTTCAAAATAGAATTTCAATTGATTCTTCTTTTATTGACAGAAGATACTAAAAGTTAGGCAATTATCTGTATACTATATGTAATAAACTTACCCAACTTTCATTATCTCTTTGAAGTTGGAGTTCTTCTGAATGGGCAACCAAGGCTCGATCAAATTCACAAATGTGATCTCTTGTAATCCGCATTTTTCACTTTCTCTGAATAAATCTCCAATCACTTTGTAACCCGTGGAAAGCTCTACATGAAATGCGAAAAATTCATTCTGTACCCTTCTGATTCCTTCCTGAACGGACATGAAGTTTGGTTTCTGATCTTTAGGTGCTATTTTTTGATCGTAGATGGCCTTTCTTGTGGGTTCTCTCGCAGTCTGAAATGATTGTTTTCGAAATAGATAATTGGAGGTTCTGGTTTGGCTATATTAGGAATCGTGACAAAAATATAGAATTACAGTAAACTAAAAAGATTTGAAAAATATCATTCATTCCAGTTACAATAATCTCTAGATAATAATAGCAGAATTGAACTTACTTTGAAATAATAATGAGCATAAACAATATCTTCAACCCCAAGTTTAATCCTGAAATTGAGCAAATCATCCAAACTTCTTATACTGTCAGTTGTGCTTTGGAGCAAAACGACGATACTCGCCGAATAAGAAGTATATAGGAAGATTACAGCTATGAAAATAACGATGGTAGCAATTCTGCCTGATAAACTCTTCGGTTCTACAGGAGAACCTTGCTGAGTTATTGCAGATATCTCCAAGAGTACCACGTCTGCTACAGAAGGCCTCATACAATTACCGGAGGCGTCTTTCAAGGTCTCCTTGAAAGATGGGTCCTTCCATTCCCAAATGACCACCAGGTATATGCCGATGCAAGTTAGGAGTAAAAAAACACAGCAAGAGTACCAAACGTATATGTTGAAAGGAAGTGCGAATAAATTCGAAACATATGATAGAGGAGGAGCACGAAATATGAACTTCATGTATGTCTTATAGGTTGCCGCTATATAGTCGACAACTGCAACTCTGTCATAAGTGAAAAATGATGCTGTTCCTGAAAATAAAATTGATTACATTTTAGTTCTAAGTCTTCAGATTCATCATATATTTTAAGTCAATGTTTATCTCAGTTTGGCAATTGGAAGGTTAATTAATTGCATGAAACTTGTTCTGAATGTTATTTTAATTTTATATTTTCCCGAAGAAAGGGAAACCTATGTCACCTAATTGGTGTTCTGAGCGAAAAGCTGTGTTCTGGTTACTCTCGTCTTGAACTGTTAAAGATTATACACTGAAGAAAACATGTTCCACAACTGCTCAGTTCGGTGAAAAAAGCATTAAATTGTACCAGACTACGTTGACTCCATTTGTTCATCCTTTGGAGTTCTCAAAGGTGCTCAAAGAATTTTCACTGATGAAAGAGGACATCAGCGTGATATCATTCGTGAAGCTAACAATATGGTTCTAGGTCGAACTATCAAGATCATTTTTTGTGGATTAGGAAGATGATGGACACAAAACTGAGCCTTGGGGAACTCCAAGAGCCGACACTAGCCACGACCACATGAGTGTTGGTGGGGAAACTCTTCATCCAATCGCAGAGATTTATGGAAAAACCAGTGGAAGATAGCTCATTCAGAAGAGGCTTATGCCAGATTCGATGGAAAGCCTTGGATATGTCCAGAGCTACTTACCTAGATTCTCCATAGCACTCAAAAGCTCTTGTCTACACTTTCGTTACAAAGCTAATGAGATCACTTGTTGTGTTTGCGAAAACCATATTGTCTGTTACTGATGAGATCTTTGTTCTCCAAGTATCTAACCATTTTAATATTGATAGCTGCTTTCATGACTTTCACAAATTGAATATTATCAGTATTGGGCGGTAGTTTGATAGAAAACACTTCATTCCTTTCTTTGACATAGGCAGCACTAGTGGACTCTTACATGAATAAGGGAAAATTCTTTCCCTGCATGACATAGTGAGCATCTAAGAACAGGTATCGGGTGTTTTTGTCAGAGTGATAGAACTTTCGATAGGGATAACTGTGATTTGACAGAAGGTAGAAGCGATGTTGTTTTGACATTTCTGTTCAGTAAGCACTGGCAAATTATCATGGAAAGACTCACGCCGCAACAACGTTTACAAATTGTTGAAATTTATTTTAAAAATCAGTGTTTTATTCTACAAACTTATGGAGCATTTCGTGGAATTTTTTTACATAATCATACATCAGAGCAGCTTATTCGTCGAACTATCGATAGATTTCGGACAAAATTTTCTCTACTCGATGCAACAAAAACAACAAGACAAAGAACTGTACGTACAAAAGAAAATATCGCTGCTGTAAGTCATAGTGTTAATGATGATCCAGATTTGTCTATTCGTCTACGTTCACACCAAGTTTGACTCTGTGCATCCACCACATGGAAAATTTTGCGTAAAGATCTTGGTTTACACCCCCTAGAACAGCTTGAGGTTGATCCACTTTTTCATTGTAAATTTGTGTTTAGTGATGAAGCTCATTTCTGGTTGAACGGCTGAACAAGCAAAATTGCCGTATATGGAGTGAAAATAATCCACAAGAAATTCTACAGGTTCCCTTGCATCCGAAGTTGCAAGTAAAATCTCTTCTATAGGATAGGGAAAACTTCAATGAGAGAAGTTGTTGCTAGTTTGCTTTGCATCGACCAAAACTGGCTTCAATGCAGCGTGTGCGAGTTAGGATTTCGGTTTTGTTCTGGTCAGGCTTTATTATTGTATCCTCACGCCTCCTTAGGCACAACTCGATTAAATTTACCCAACATCAAAATGGTGACCGAATTTCCCCTCTACCAAGGCGCAACTTGAACCTTTCTGTTGTCTAGAATGCTGCTCTACTATATGTATATTTTGTATATATTTTATAAGGAAGTTTTCATTCTTATTTTCATGATATTTTTTCAATTCTCATAGAATTATCTTAAAATTGATTTTTCTCACCTCCTAAATCAGCAATACCTTTTTGTAGATCTCCAACCATGCCATCGTAGAAAGAGGAATTTTTTTGTTTATATCCCCAACTGGGCTGCATAATAAATTCCCGAGTAGCGTTTGTGAAGTCTGTTAAATGATGTATCAACAGATAATTCAATTTACTTATTGTATCAACATGTCTCTCTCTAAAAATCCAATAAGAAAAATTTTTCATTTAGGGCTTCATAGAACTTTCAATCATTTTTGAAACAGTGTATAGTTTACAATAGACGTAAAGGTTTTCAAAGTTTGAAATTACAATCCACTAAATATTACTTTTTAGTATTCCTGTGATAACGATAAACAATAGCTATGAAATGAATTCTTTTATTTCAATGAAGATTAAAATACCATATTTTTTGTATTATATTAGTATTATACACAAATATTGCAGATGTTATTGTTTCTCTTGCAAAAAAGATGTTATATATCCAATTTTAAAGGGCATTATCTTCATAAGTATTATTCTGACTCTGCAGCGGAAAAAAACGACCATAAGTTAATAGTTTGTTGGATTTGAAAGTGATACACCGATGATGCACCATGGTATGGACACCCAAAAGAGTCGGAAATCATGAAAAAGTACACAAAATCGTTTTGGTAAACCCTAAAGTAAAAATGCAGAAGATAGCTGTCACTCTGAAAGTATCAAAGAAAAATATATGCTTAGTTTTGCATAAACATTTGTCTATGATAAAGCTTGTTTCGAAGAAGATACTGCATTCGCAAACAATGAACCAACAGCAATGAGTCTATGATTCCGAGCACTTCTTAAACTTTTTAATCGGAATAAAAAGAAATTTTGCGTCGATATTTGACAATGAATAAAACATGGATCTTCTCGTATTACTACTATACGTCTGAATGAAAGATATTGTGAATTAAGCAGATAATAGTCGGTGAACCCGCCCAAAGCGCAAAAAACTGCAAGGTTATGTCGTCCGTACTTTAGGATTCGCCTGGTTTTTTATTAATCGACTACCTTAAAAGAGAAATGAGGGGGTGATCGCCGAAACAAACGCCTATTTTGAGGCCAAAGGTATCGAAAGGTTAGAGAAGCGCTCTTGAATCAGAGTTTGTTCATGAATAATGTTGAATTTGATTGAAAAATTTGTGTTTCCTTCATTAAACCGGTAACTTACCAGTCATTGTGTTAGATATAGGCTTACCTGTAATCCCACATATGCTTCAGCGAATTTGGATTTGTAAGGACATAAGATATTTTCAACGTCAACCCATTTAAATTGGTTCTATTCCTTCCAACAACAAGATTATTGAAAAATTTATATCCTTTCTCTTTATCCCAATCTGTTATGAGGTTCTTGTTGAACGTCGTCATGTTTTTTGAGTATCTGTATGGAGCTATCACTCGAAAACCCCCTTCCTTTTCTTCGAAAATAAAGAATTGACTGTCGACACCTATATTGAAATGTCTGGAAATTATAGTGGAAGAATTTCCGAGAACTATCCAACGGTATGGTTGTTTGAAGAGGAATTGATCATCAGCCTGTTTAAAATTTTTTTTCAAATTTTCTCGTTTATATGAATAAAAATATTTGGATTATATTCAATTAGATCCTGAACATTTCAGGAAACGATGCAAATTATATCCTACCTTTTGTAGAATCTGGTGTGTGCCCTCACAAGTGAGATCAATTAAGATAAGCTGATGTTCTTTGAGTGGTGAAGCTTCAATGACTATTTCACTATTAGAGAAAGGTCTTATCTTGTATTGGTTTTGCCATAATTCTCTGTATAGGTTTTTCATATCACCTGCAAATACAAACTCAAAAATGTATTATTTGTGAAATTCTGGAGTTTCAAATGAGTTGCTTCCATCGTGACCCTGAAGAGACAAAGCTTCACAGAACCTATTACCGTCTCTAATTCTTGAAAGCAAATACCTATTTCGTGTGACTTTTTCATTTATTTCTGAATGTTGAGCAAATACGATGAATCAAGATGCTCTGCAAATTCCATTTGGATGTGCATATGTGAATTCGAGTTCTCATGTTTTTTTTTTGACACTCAAATGAACCAAGTCACTAACACCTGCCGGCGACCACAATTTTTCATCATTGAAAGATTTTTCACCATTAAAAAGTACATATGCAAAACAATATAACGCATTCTTTTTGCTGCACACACAAATTCACTTATTTCGCGAAATATTTCCCCATTGAATGATTTTTTATTAGATTTTCCTTAACTTAAGCAAGAAGCTTCTAAATAATGTCTGGAAGAGGTACACCTTTTTCTTTCAATGTTATATTTTCAGTAAGCGAATATTCGATTAAACATTAATGAGATGATATCTTCTTCAAGCCTTAACGGCGGGGCTAACAAGTTGACTATAGAAAAAAATGATAAGAACGAGGTTTTTACTTAATAGAATGCTAATTACGATATCTTAAATATTGTACAGAATTATTCTGTAAATTTTATATCTGTGAAAAAATTTTTCTCAGAAAACTTTTTAAAATTAAATTAACAAAATGTCTTAGAAAACAAAGTTTCGATTTAGTAGACATATAGAATTAAAATTCACTACACAGCACTAAAATAAATAAAAGAATACAAAGAAAATATAAATTATTAATTGAACATATTAACTAAATACTTGCGTATCAATGTATCATGCAAACGAAATTGATATTGTTGATGGGAAATCATGTGGCTTTAGTCGGGTAAGATGAAATTTCATTAATTACTTCTATTTTTTGGATACGAAGTGGTAATTCCAAATGGTCTCTTTGAAGATATGCTGCATGTTTTTGGAATTTTTTTGAAGGAGCTTTTTTGAAGAGATTTTTTTATGAAATTCTTGAGGTTAACGGTTGTACATTTTCGGAAAAGAATTTGATTTTCATAAAACGAAACAAAACTTTGTTTCCTTCAAGTATTTACTTGATATTTCTAATTGTTAATTTATATTTTATTTGCTTTATTTTATTCCTTTTGGTGCAGTATAATGAGTATTAATGATATATGTCTAGTAAATAGAAACTGTGAGTGAAAATTTTTTTTTAAGGAATAGAATTAAAATTTGTAGTGAGGTAAGCAGAAAAAATCGTAATGATATTCAAGTTAACTATCGGGTGTTTTTTAGAGTGATGGAACTTTAAGTTGAAATAAAACACATGTAAATTAAGATTGAAGCTAATTTTTTTTATTTGAAAGATAAATTTATGACATTTATGTTTTAAAAATAATAACCGGCATTTGTCCACCACGACTAGATCTGAGGAACCGCATTCAACCAGACCAATTTTGGACTACTTTTTCGAGTAATTCGGATTTTATTTCACGAGTTATATTGGCTTCCAAAGCGTCTATTGTTTTTGGTTTATTAGCATATACCAATGACTTGACATAACACCAAAGAAAATAATCCAGTGTAGTTATATCTTGGTGGCCAATTAATCGGACCATTTCTCAAAATAATGTTATCGCCAAATCTTTCTTTCAATAAATCAATTGTTACGGTAGCAGCATGAGGTGTAGCACCATTTTGTTGGAACTAAAACACTTCTGGGTCGATACTCTTCAAATTTTGAAACAAATAATCATTGATCATCGATCTGTAACGAGCACCATACACTCCAGTATCTTTTTTAAAGAAATATGGACCGTTGATGCCTCCAGCGTGTAAAACACACCATACAGTACATTTTTCAGGATGCTGTGGAACCTGCAGAACTTCTTGAGGATTGTTTTTACTCCATATACGTATTGCTTGTTTACATAGCCGTTCAACCAGAAATGTGCTTCATCACTAAACACAATTTTACGATAAAAAAGTGGATCCAAGCTGTTCTAGGGCCCAATAAGCAAACAAATGACGCTTATTATGGTCAAGTGGCTTTAGTTCTTGAACCAGTTGGATCTTGTATGGGTGTAGACCAAGATCTTTACGCAAAATTTTCTATGTGGTGGATGCACAGAGTCCAACTTTTTGTGAACGTCTAGTCGACGAATAGACAAATATCGATCATCATTAACACTATGACTTACAGCAGCGATATTTTCTTCCGTACGTAGAGTTCTTTGTCTTGTTTTTGTTGTTGCATCGAGTAGAGAAAATGTTGTCCGAAATCTATCGATAGTTCGACGAATAAGCTGCTCTGATGGACGATTATGTTAACCATAAATTTCACGAAGTGCTCTATGAGCGAATAGAACACTGATTTTGAAAATAAATTTCAACAATTTGTAAACGTTGTTGCGGCGTGAGTCTTTCCATGATAATTTGTCAATGCTTACTGAACAGAAATGTCAAAACAACATGGCTTCTATCTTCTGTCAAATCACAGTTATCCCTATCGAAATTTCTATCACTCTAAAAAAAGTACCCGATATAAGTGAACGTACCCTCATATTGAATACCGTATTGGTTTACTAAAAAGTTCGATTTTGCGCGACTGCAAGGGGAAAAAGTTATTCAGACACAGAATTACAGAAGTCTTCAGGCGATTCTAAAAATATTTCAACAGTATCGACGCAGTTAATGTTTTCACTGTTTCTCACAAAAATTACCTATTTTGCTAAAAAAAATTGATGTTTCTGCAGCTCCATAGCATATGAGTTGAAACTGCCCTTGAAATAGACCTTAATCGGTCCTCCCCAATGAGCATCTCCAAGTAAATTCTGAAATTCCCTAATAAGTGAAAAATATTTTTCTCCTTTTATTTTTTCGGAACAGAGTTGAGAACATGTTTCTGCATTGTATATTTAAATTAAATACTCACCTGATGAAGTCAATAAATGTTGTGAAAATATTAGAAACTAGCGAAAATCAAAATGGTTATTATTTTGTAAATTGAGAAATCGATTAAAATGTTGTAAAATTATTGAATGTCTTTGACCAGTGATTGTAAGTCCCAATTTTTTTATTATATTTAAAGAGTTTCTCTGCAGAAGAACTTATAATGTATACTTAAAAATATTAGAACTCACTTTTATCCCAGCAAAGATAGGAATTTATATTAGTAGGTGTATTTTGTCTATCAAGAAAATCAGTAATGAAATGTATCAACTCATTTTTTTCTGGTGTAACTCCAACCAGGGTAATGAAAACAATCACTAATTTTAAGGAAAGACGTTGCATTTTTTGAAATAAAACCTTTGAGTTCCCTTTGTTTTATATCGAGGGTTACACGATAATTATACGGTAAAATGAGCGTGGCTGTTATGTTATTCCTCAAAACGACCTATAATTAGGACGGTGATTACATGTGCCATAAAAAACTGATGTTTCATTAGCAGTCACTGGGTTTGATTATTTCTTCAGTTTGAAATCGACATTGATAAAAATTTAACATAACATATTGGTTGATGAGTTTCATGTTTAATGAAGAAAACACAATTTATCCCATAAAATTTGAAATTATTTATGAACCTGATTTCCTTCAAAAGCGATACAATCATTACAGCGATTTTCAAACATTTCTTGAAGAACTTGAAGACTCATCTTTGGCATCTAAATGGGTGATTGTATTAGAAATCGCCTCCTCATAAGTGCCGACAGTAATTTTTTTCAGGTCTGTGAACAGGTAAAAATCAATGAGAGCTAAATTTGCATTTGTTTCAGCGATCACCTACTCATTTAACCAAATCTCTTCTCGGCGAGCATTTTTCAGGTATGCGAATAGTCACTAGGGGCCAAATTAGGAAAGTAAGGTGGGTGCGGAAGCAATTCGTAGTAAAATTCGAGCAATTATGCCATCGTGACTTGTGACACGGTGAACTTGCTGAAAAATCACTTCTTTCCTTCGAAATTTCCTTGTTCAATCGATTCATGTTAGGACGTATAGACAATAGCGATGGCTATTGACTGCCATGCTCTTTTCAAGTCGATAAAGAAAATACTCTGCCTGGGGTTAGTTACTGGGGTGGATTGAGTAGCTAAGTAACAGCACTGCCAGTTCCAATTCCAGATAAAGGAGGAGGATTGAGCGGAAGGCTAATAACATCCAAAAAATACACTTTTGTACACAGACTGCTACAAATGGAAATTGTTCAACGGGTTCAACGTTCTCAGATCAACTGGAAAACCTGCCCAAACAAGATTACGAGTTTCATGTGAAGACTTGAACCCTAAAATAGCAACTCAACTTGAGATAATAGGATAACATAGCCTCCACGATATCTCAAACGACAACGGGCAGAGGTTCGTTGAGCCGGCAACTGTCAATAATATGGTTGTAAGATCCAAAATGTTTTCCCATAGAAATATCCACAAACATAACTGGGTTTCCAACGATGAAATCACTCCTAATCAAATTGACCATAGTGCTACAGATGCTAGACATGGTAGCAATATACTAGGCGTAAGAAGCCTAAGAGGAATCAATGGCGACACAGACCACTATCTAGTTAGAGCAAAAAGGAAAATTAGACTATCGACACAAAAATATAAAAGGAATAATCCAATTACAAAATGGAATACTGATAAACTTTAAAAAAGCAAAGAACAGCTAAGATACAGGCGGACACTGGAGCAAATGTTGAATGAAAGGAGAAGACCGCAAATGAAAATAAAGAAAAAGTTGCACGCTTTCGCAAAGAAACTAATGAACTCCTTAGAAAAAATACACATGATCAAGATCGCCAAAAATATGAGACAATGAAAATGAACAGATTGGGAAGAAACAGGAAAAAATTTTATAGGATTACTTCGGATGACAAAAAAGTTCTCGACTCAATTAGGCAAATGTAATTGTGGAGGAAAATGGAGATCTTTCAGTGGGTAAAACAGAAATACTGGAGGCCTGGAAAAAATACTTTTATGGCTAATATAAAGTAGAGGAAGCATATCAAGCCAGAGTCAGTGGAAGAGCCAACGGCGAAACAAACAATTAAAGCAATCAACAAATTAAAGAACGCAAAATCACTAAGCTCTGACGATATACCCGCAGATGTTATCAAATATGGAGGTACCCTGCTACATGGACAAATGTACAATCTCATTCTACTTATGTATATGTTTGATTGAGTCCGTCAATCCTTCTTGGCTGCAATATCCGTAAAGTTGTCGTTCTTCTTCCTCGTTTCTCCATATTGTTTGCCATTCTTCCATTATCCCGCGTCATCTTTTTTTTTTCGATACATAATTAGTGTGTTCCTGTTTATTCTGATATATCTAGATCGGTATGCAGATGTCTCAGCGATGAGTTTGGTCTATTCTTTGTCTTTAGTCGTGTCTTCTGTATTTCAATTGTGTTATCAGTCCAGGATTAGTGTCGGTATTTAGCTTCATTCTACCAAACGGCTCACATCTCAGTGAGATGGCACCTGAAATTTGTGTTTCTTACGAATCAAATCGTGGTACTATTTCGAACAATGTTTTGGCAAGAAACACGTTGACACTCGACTGGTGCCGAAAAACTCGAGTCACAAGGCTGTCGTTGTAACAGGGCTATCGTTCTAAACAATAACTCAATAAATCTTATCTAATAACCAACATATATCGTTGATGTGGCTCAGAACTACTATTTGCTCTTTTCAAAACTCAAATCACTACTTCAAAATACCGATATTTTAGTCCACAGAAGACATAAAAGAAACGATTGCTGCAAATGGGTTCAAAAAAAGTTCTGATGACTAGATTATTCATTTGCGTCAGTGAATCATTTCGGATGCTACTTTGAAAGCAGTAGAATAAATTTGAGTGAAAACTACATATGTAGTGTATCATTGAATGGTTCCTGGTACATTCTTTCCACCATAGTATATCCTTTCCTTCGGACATCAAAGTCCTTTTACTGACAGATCGTACGGTTTGCGTGTTTCATTTCCTCTGTTTAATGGTGTATTGTATTGAAAAAAACCTAAGGTGCGGTTTCTTTATTGCGACTTTAGCAGTGTATTGTTTCAATAATCCTCTGAATGATTTGCATAAATACGTGGAGATAATATGTATTTGAAGCGCTATTGATAATGAATTCGAATCGAAACATTCCAGAATGACCTTGCAAAATGGTAATTCAAGGCATATTCTGCAACATGGTTGATTTAACATCGACAACGATTTACTATCCGGGGATAATCTAGATTTGTTATTTATTTCTTTGTAGCGGTATATTCTTTTGTAGGAGTACTAGAAGAATGATTTTTTCCACTGCTTGCCAGAGTCAAGGTTGCAAAGAATGAAACGGAATCACGATGGAATTATCGATAAAAATTTCATTTAACTACTCATTTCCGATTTGGGTCTCATTTGAATAAGAGTACTATGTGTACCTTTGGAATAGCGGTACTATATGGGGCGATTCTTTGATTCAAATATTACAAAAATAATTTTATAAATTGCTCATCGAGTGAAATGTGCTAATTTAAATTCAAATGATGAGGAACCTTAATTTGCCCATCCTGTGACAAATGAAAATGTTATATTTTTTTGACATGCTAAAATTGGTGAGAAATTGCCTGGATATATACAAACAACTAAAAACAAAGGGTAGCATAATTGATTGACGTATCCTATAAAATTGAAAATCTTTATACTGTAACTAAATTGAGGAGGAGACATCTGCAACTGTTCAAGGAGAAAATGAAAGTGTCCTTAGCAGTTCAAACATTCAGTAGAGTGTAGCAGATACTCTTGATTTTCTTCATTTTGAATTGGGAAACCCCAAATTTTTTACACTATGAAGAAAATTTTTGTACTCTCGATATTTTCAACTACCGACATATATCGAGTGTTTTTTTAGAGTGATAGAATTTTAAATTCAAATAAAACACGTTTAAATTAGGATTGAAGCCAAATTTTTCCTTATTTGAAAGATAATTTTGACATTTATGTTTGAAAAATAATTTCCGGCATATGTCCAACACGACTAGCTCTGAGGAACCGCATTCGACAAGACCAATTTTGGACCACTTTTTCGAGTAATTCAGGTCTTATTTCATAAATAACACGAGTTATGTTGGCTTCTAAAGCGTCTATTGCTTCTGGTTTATCAGCATAAACCAATGACTTGACATAACCCCAATGAAAATAATCCAGTGAAGTTATGTCGCATGATCTTGGAGGCCAATTAATTGGACCATTTCTCGAAATAATGTTGTCGCTAAATCTTTCTTTCAATAAATAAATTGTTACGGTAGCAGCATGAGGTGTAGCACCATCTAGTTGGAACGAAAACACTTCTGGGTCGATACCATTCAAATTTTGAAACAAATAATCATTGATCATCGATTTGTAACGAGCACCATTCACTGTAACATTGATGATGCCTCCAGCGTGTAAAGCACACCATAATGTACTGTATGGTGTGCTTTACACGCTGGAGGTGTTTGAGCTTGTTCATTGGTTCAATTACGATTATATATTGTATGTATTCTGTACATAAGACATTAACAGGAACATTTTTTCTTGAATAACTTAAGTTGGTTGTGTGAATTATCTGTCTTTTGGATTTTGATTATGGCTTGAGGAGACCATTTTCATAAGAAAATATTTTCTTTTGATTCTTTATCGGTAAGCAGTATGAGCTATAGTAATAGGGAGTTTTACAAATCGAGACAGTTTAATTAATATATTTCTGTGTAAAAATTCTCAACTCAAATAGGCTCGATAAGGTTTTGTTGATCACTGAGGCATAAGTACAGACATGCGCACGTTTCGAACTTGTTGCTCATAATTAGCATATTCATATTCTGACTTGAGCATGCGGAAAGTTTTATTCTGTGTTTGTAACGTGAACAAATCAGTAATGCATTTATTTACTCGAATTGGCTCCCTAAGGTATGTCTTGTTTGTATGTTTGAGTGCACTAGATGGCGCTAGTGTATGAATAATACCTAAGTGTTCCTGTGTATAGCGCATGTAGGTACTTGACAGATTTGTAGTCGTTGGCATTGCAGTGCATTGAGAGAACCAACAGGTTCGAAATGTGCGCATGTATCAGGTGTTTTTGTTAGAGTGACAGAACTTTTAATTGAAATGAAACACATTAAATAAAGATGGAAACCAATATTTATTTTATTTGAAAAATAATTTTATGACATTTATATTTCAAAAACAATTTCCGGCATATGTCCACCACGATTAGCTCTGAGAAACCGCATTCGACCAGACTAATTTTGGAGACCACTTTTTCGAGTAACTAAGACCTCATTTCATCAATAACACAAATTATCTTGGCTTCCAAAGCGTCTATTGTCTCAGATTTATCAGCATAAACCAATGTCTTGACATAACCCCATAAAATGATCCAGTGGAATTATGTCGCATGATCTTGGAGGCCAATTAATTGGACCATTTCTCGAAATAATGTTATCGCCAAATATTTCTTTCAATAGATCAATTGTTACGGTAGCTGCATGAGTGGTAGCACCATCTTGTTGGAACCAAAACACTTCTGGGCCGATACCATTCAAATTTTGAAACAAATAATCATTGAACATCGATCTGTAACGAGCACCATTCACTGTAATATTAGCTCCAGCATCGTTTTTAAAGAAATATGAACCGATGATGCCTCCATCGTGTAAAGCACACCATACAGTGCAGTTTTCAGGATGCAATGGAACCTGCAGAACTTCTTGAGGATTGTTTTCACTCCATATACGGCAATTTTGCTTGTTTACATAGCCGTTCAATCAGAAATGAGCTTCATCACTAAACATAATTTTACGATAAAAAAGTGGATCAACTTCAAGCTATTCTAGGGCCCAATCAGCAAACAAACGACACAAAAAAGGTCAAGTGACTTTAGTTCTTGAAGCAGTTGGATCTTGTATGGGTGTAGACCAAGATCGTTATGCAAAATTTTTCCTGTGGTGGATGCACAGAGTCCAACTTGTTGTTAACGTCGACGAATAGACAAATCTGGATCGTCATTAATACTATGACTTACAGCAGCGATATTTTCTTCTGTACGTACAATTCTTTGTCTTGTTGTTGTTGCATCGATTAGAGAAAATGTTGGCCGAAATCTATCGATAGTTCGACGAATAAGCTGCTCTGATTTACGATTATGTAAACCATAAATTTCACGAAGTGCTCTATAAGCTTGGCGAATAGAACAATGATTTTGAAAATAAATTTCAACAATTTGTAAACGATATTGCGGCGTGGGTCTTTGCATGATAATTTGTCTATGCTTACTGAACAGAAATGTTAAAACAACATGGCTTCTACCTTCTATCAAATCACAGTTATCCCTATCGAAAGTTCTATCACTCTAAAAAACACTCCCGATACTAACTGTGGACTAGGAAGTTTCAGGTATTTTGAATGAAATAATTGAACAAACGAAATTTTCTTTAGTCAGCGGTGAGTGACAAAATGCTTAGGTATGTTATTTCGATGACATCCGTGGTTTGACTGAATGGGTTCTCAGCCATCAAACCTCGAGCTGAGGGTGTTGTTAAAGTAATGGGGGTTGTTATACATACGGTAGGTTGTGGAGAAAATCCATTATTTTTGCGTGAACTTCAAGAGTTTATTCAACATGTTTCGAATTGTACGATTGGGGTCAAATATGGGCAGCTTTTTTTTTATTATTTATTGGTAGCTTCATTATGCTCCCCTCATAGAAGTGTTGGTACTTATTGGCGAAAAACTCTAGTAATCGATTTTCAGCATCTTCCTTTGATGCCAATTTATCAAGAAACATAAATTTCAACAACTACTTCTGTTTCAACTATGCGTTTGTATATCACTTGTTCTTGATCACTTCAATTTTCCTAATATATCGATTCAATTCTTACACAATAATAAAAGGAATATTTGATCTCAACAATTAATGTCTCAACTTTTTTTCTATTGTTGACACATTTTCTTCGTCTTTTCCTAAAGAAGTACATTTATCTCAAATTCTTTAATAATATGCGTTGTTGTCATATAGTTGAAGCATCGAAATCTAACGTTGTCAATAATATCATTTTTGGAACGTATACGCAAATAGACCATTAGCCAAGACGCAAATGAAAAGAGTTGCGAATGATGTCAAGAATAGGGCCCCACAAAAACATCTCATCAGACGCAGTACCCGCAGAAATGCATTTTGCATTGTTAAAAAAATGAATTTTTGTCAAGGTATTGAGGTCGATTTTTGCGTACAATTTTTTTAGGTACTTCCATTTAATTCAATGTAATTCCAAGTCGGATATAACGTGTTCGTTTATAACGAGAGTTCGGATATTACGAACACAATGTCTACTTGATACAACTGCTTATTTTACAACGAGGTGTGATCATAGAGTCGACGGTGTAACTTTGCCTATAACGTACTCGTACGCAAAACTTGTACAGAATTGTCCAAATTTAGTTGTCTTTATCGCATTTATTGATTCAATTTGTTCCAGTATTTCATTGCGAGTGATACTATCCCCCTATCTGTACGAAAATGTCGAGGAGAGCTCATACACTAGAAAAAAGAATCAAATAATAAATAAGTTGGCGAATGATGAGTCTAATGCAGGTCTTCGCCGACAATTTGGATTGTCCAGTTCAACTGTCTCTACGATCTGGGAAAATAGAGCCAAACTGCAGAGTATGTTGAATTTGAACATCTCTAAAATGAAGAGAATTGGGAAACCCGTTAATACAGGAACTGAGAAAGCGTTGCTTGATTGGTTCAAACAAAAAGGGATTCAACACGTGCCAATTAGCGACCCGATTTTTCCAGACTATTGTCCTCTGATAATGAAAACGTATCCTGTTCTAAAAGCCGGATAGATCGCTCCAAAAGAAGGTACCGCATAACTTTCATTTCATGACGCAGCTCGTTCAACTTGAATCTTCATTAGTCTCCATATGTTTTCAATAGAACTAAGATCTAGTTAAGCTGCTGGCCATGAAATGGTTGTCACTTGGTGTTCTTCCATCCAAGCTTGAGTATAGGCTGAAGTATGGCATCTTGTATTATCCTGCTGAAAACGCCACTCTGGATATAAAGCATGCGCCGTTTCAAGGAGAAAATCGTTTAGAATGCCACAATACTTTTAACTTTTAATGATACCATCAACTTTACAGAGAAGCGTGGCACCACGCTGAGATATTGCTCCTCAAACCATTATTTTGGTGCGAAATTTGAATGCCAACAGGTTGTTTTGATAGGATTTTTAAGTGATTAACTTTCATCAGATATAAAGACATTATTGAAATTATCTTCTTGAAAATGTTGACAAAATTATATCCTTCGTTTCTTTTGTAAAGGTGTCATTTTAGGGATTTTTTTGGTTTGCCTGATATTTAGTCTTTTCTTTTCAGTGACATACGGATGGTTTCTGGACATACTTTTTTATTTCGTTGATTTCCAAATCTGTTAGCCATTTTGCAAAACCCCAGGCGCGGATTGTCGTCCTGAGGCCATTAAAGAGTTTGAATTGTTACCTTTAATCTTACGCGGTCTTCCTGAAACTGGTCTATGCCTTATATCCATGCCATTTTTATCCTCTTTATTGTCTCATATACAGCACTACTTCCAGGTCAGTGAAATGCACTAATTTTTTAACGTTTCGGAAACCTTTCCTATACAAATATTCTTCCTGTTTTTCCTTTTTTCTAGTTGCGACATTATTTCATAAATTGTATACCTGTTGACAATCAACAATATTTGAAAAATATTGTTGCCATGCAACTTTGCGCCTAGCCGACTATCTGCACAACCTATTTCATACATCAATTTTGTCTCAGAATGTTACAAAAAAGAAGTATATTAAAATTATAAAAAATAATAAATTCCGGATACTTCCTAGACGGACTATACATCGAATAAGAAATCATGGATCACATCCGAGATTTTTGAGACTGAAATCAGAAAATGGACCAAGGGATTAAAGCTTGTTTAAAATTTCATTATAAAAAAATGTTTCTGATTTAATTTGATTCCCCACTTAGACAATGGCGAAGAATTAAAGTTTTCCCTTCTTGATTCTTTGAATAGAGCATGAAACCTCATTTCTTCAAAAACCACAATTAATTGTTATAGACATGCAGGTTTTTATTCTACAGTTGGATATGAGGAAAGTGATGAAATTTCTTCAGCACAATGGTTGAGGATCAATGATGAAAAATCCCAAGAGGATTCGTTCAGTTTATCTGATTGGCAAAAAGAAACAACCTGATCAGCCGGTATATTAGCGACAAAGAAGTCTATGAAAGCGTGGATGAGTCTTCGGATGTTTGTGAATATTTATCTTATCCTGAAATCGTCCTCTCTGTAAAAACAGATGAAAACACATCAAACAGCGATCAGGAATCTTCAGATGAAGATGATGAAATACATGAATGAATATCCATCTGCATCTCAAATGTTCCATGAAAACGATATCTGCCTATTTGGAACTGAGTGAGTTTGTAGATATCACTCGAGAAAAATGGTCTTCAAAAAGAAATAGAACAATCCTTTCTGAATAAAAAATTCACCCAGAAGCATATCACAGACTATTTATTTTAAATTTTTTGAGTTGTGTGATAGCATAACTTTCGTATTACATATTCTTATTTACCTTAGTGAATAAAGACGGTTCCTTTTTTTTGTGAATGGAAATTATTTTCACATTAAAAATGTATTGATGAATATACCTTTGAAATGAAATGTGCCTTATTAATGAAATTTAAAATTACAAAAGTTTACCGAGAATATTGTGAACAAAATAGATATTACAAGCCCACTCGTAATAACAGAATGCGAGTTAGTGCGAGCTCCTTCATAATAACCGAACTCTGTAAAATTCTTTTGAAACGAGCGCTCGCATATAATGATCTATGAATTTTTCCCCATCCATGTCGTTATAAGGGAACTCGACTGTATTTCGAAAATCGCCAGAAAATCCGGAAATCCGCTTCATGATAAAACATCCTGAAACCGCGAATTTTTCATTTCCATCTCGAGACCTAGAGGCTTTTCCTGAAATTTCCTTTAGAAAGTTGTGCTCTTGGAATGATAATAACACCAGGTCCAGGTATTTATTTTTTCGTTTAAATTGATTAACAAGTGAATTCTCTAGAATTCTCAACAGAGTCAAACTATTAAACAATAGTTGATTTCGACTCTCCAGCGAAATAATTCCCAAAAAATACATATATAACATGGATTTATATCAAACTCGAAATAAAATTAATAACATAAGAGATTGGAAAATATTGAAGGGGAAAACAGAAGAGCTATCCACTAAACATATTTCTTAGAATCTAATTATCTATTCAGAATCATGTTTGTGGTGAGAACGCCAGCCATCAACATCACTGACATGTACTTAAATTTCTCTATTAAAAATATTCCATTATAACGAAGGACACTTCAATCAGAATTGCGGTGTTGAAAATGACGAATTATCAGATGATCATAGGATGCAAATATATGAAAGAATCCGTCCCATTTTCAGTACATTTTGCACACTTATCTGGTGGTTCTAAAGTTTTATAGTTGACCCCTAAATGTGATTACGAAATTCGCTTTCGACATGACCAGATCGAGTAATGGATTTCACCATGCACTAAATCCATTGAAACCGGTATATTATTGACGATCTACCGTGGTCAATAATAGGATTGATGTGATGATTCAAACTTCGGGATTCTGGTTTGATTTCATGGTTTTCGTTAAATAATTCTAAATAATCGGATTTGTTGTCCCTTGTAGTTCTTCACGGGCTCATGGCCAATTTCGGACTATTATTCAATTGTCATAGTGAGTCTGTTTATGTACACAGTTTTTTCAACTTTCTTAAATTATCACTCAGTGATGGAAATGGCAACTTCAGAAGTAGTACTTTTTGATCAAACTTAGTAGAAACTGCCGATCACACAATAGAGAGTAGCGAAATCGTCCCTAAAAATTTTTTTTCAGGGCGGACCTAGACAATCTAGATTTCATTATGAAAAATATCTCCGATCGAAATAAATACAGGACCTGAGTTGACAGAATACTCGACTTCAGATATTCTTTGACACACACTATTTCATCGTATTCGTGCTTCCAACGCTATCCACTTCTTACAAATCTACATATCAAGAAATCACCCTCTGGTTTTCGGCTTAGATCATATATTTTTGAACACGGAAACATCAATCACAAATGACAATGACAATTTAACCTCCAATCTAAATAAACAAAACACAACAAACATAATAAATAGAACAGGGCAAAACATAACTGACAATGACAATTCAACCTCCAATATAAATAAACAAAACACAACAAACATAATGAATAAAACATGGCGAAACAATCAGAACAAAAGAGAAGAATTCACGGAAGTCAGTCGTCGGAGAAATACTCGAATTAAATACCAAAGAAAAAACATAGGAACAGGACAATCATCCAAAGAATTCTCGGGAGAAGAGAAAAAGCTATGGCTTTATATATACAGAGTCAAGAGAGAAACAACAAATGAAATGATAAAACAATACCTAGCCAAAAAAGAAGGATTTGAGCAAGCGGAAATAATGGTCAGGGAAATACCTTCAGTAGAAGAAAGGTCGAAAAGGTTTTTAATTACTGCCCCATTTGAAAAGAAGGATGAGATGTATAAACCAGAATTCTGGCCGACAGGAGTAGGCATTAGAAGATTTGATTTCTTGAAACATAAAGATTTCATGCAAACAGAAGGGTTTCGGAAATAAACTAAATACACATAAACTGCCATATTCAATCAGCATAGTCCATCAAAACACTCAGTCAATACGAAATGTAATAGACAGAATTGAACAAGGTATGAAACAAACACCAAACTGTTAAATAATTTGTGTTACAGAACACTGGCAAACTGAGGAACAATTAAAGATTTTAGCAATAAATGATTTCAAACTGTCATCAAATTTCTGTAGGAGAAATGGATACGGAGGAGCAGCCATATATGTTGATCAATCCTGGAAAACTTTCGAAATAAGGTATATGAAGAAGCTCGGAATAGAAAAAAACTTTGAATGTGCAGTAGTAGATTGTCAAATGGGTTCAAGAAAAATTCTAGTCAGTTCAATATACAGACCACCACAGGGCAACCTAGAAGTTTTTTTTGGAAAAATGGAGGAGCTATTGACTATTGTCAGTGAAGAACTTGAGGAAATCATCATAGCAGGTGATTTTAATGTGGAAATGATTATTGAAAATTTATTGAAAACCCGATTAATAAACCTTATGAATTCTTTCAATCTAACTCAGATCATAAATGAACATACAAGAATCACAGATAAATCCAAATCATGCATCGACAACATATTTACTAACATCGATAACTGGAAATCAAGAACATTGGACTTACATCCACACAATACCCAAGGTGAAATACTGTAGATCCCACAACAACGAAGCCAAAAGTGAATTCATAACAAAATTGAGAAAGCAGAACTGGTCATTTATATTCAAGGAGGAGGTAGATAGCAACATTGATTCAAAGTGGCAGGCTTTTCTGAGAACCTTTCAATCTATCCTAAATAAATGTTTCCCAGTGAAGAAATTTAAACCAAAAAGAAATAGGCAAATACCATCAAACACAGAAATAAACAAATGCAAAAGTCAGCTAGATATTTCACTATTAATGAGCAGGTGTAAGGTCAAATATAGAAAACTTTATAACAAAACAAAAAAGGACTATGACCAATTAATTTGGAAATACAAAACCCAAACATTTAAAGAAAGAATCAGGAAATCAGATAATAAGAACAAGACAATGTGGTTAACATGTAATGAAATCAGGGGAAGGCAGAAGAACACAGAGGAATGTGGTGTAGAAGGTGATCCCAAGGAAATAACACAAAAATTCAATAATTATTTCAATAACATCAGCTCACAGACACAACCTCAACCAAAATGCAACCTTACACCAAACGACAGATCTCTCTATCTTAAAATAACAAATCCTACAGAGATTTTGGAAATAGGGAAAATATTCAAGAATAAACACACCAGTGGAATAGACGAAATACCTACAAGTCTTATTAAACTAGCCCTCCCTGAAACAAATGGCGTCCTAGCACACCTGGTAAACCAGTCGTTCAAACAAGGCAAGTTCCCGGAACAATTGAAAACAGCGATTATCAAACCCATATTGAAAAAAAGGAAATCCTCAAGAGCTAGGAAACTATAGACCTATCAGTTTTTCAAAAATATTCGAACTGATAATGTGCTCCAGAATCACAGAATTCCTGAATAGTTGTGATTTTTTCAGTAACACACAACACGGATTTCGGAAAGGAAAATCTACCCAAACAGCCATATTTGAATTAACAAAGAACATATTGGAACTGTTGGAAGGAGAGAACTTAGCACTGACCATATTTTTGGATATGTCAAAAGCATATGATTCAATAAACCAGGAACACCTGCTCAAGAAACTTCAGGCTTATGGAATAAGAGGAAATGCATACAAGTGGATTGAATCATATATATGCAAACGAAAACAAAAAGTGAAAATCATCAAGGAAGGAGAAAATGCTGAATCCACTGAGCTGATAAATAAAAGAGGGATAATACAAGGAGGTGTATTGGGACCGCTTCTATTCCTAATATTCCTGAATGATTTGGAAGATATAGCAGAGGAAGATGAAAAACTAATCAATTATGTGGACGACACCAACCTATTGGTAGGAGCAAAAGATGAGTATACATTGATTCGTGCAGGTACCAACTTCTTCGATAGGACACATGAATGGCTACAGAAGAACGAATTGATCCTTAATGTTGAAAAAACCAACCGTATAGTTTTCAGTACTAACAGAAGTACTAAAAGCAAACCAACCAGCATTACTTTAGAAAATAAGGTTATAAATATTGTTGACAGTACTAAATTTTTGGGTGTATTCATGGACTCGTTCATGAATTTTAAAGCACATGTGGAAAATTCAGGCCAGAAATTGATTCAGATTAATTTTGCAATTAGAATATCTAGAAAATACCTGAATGATAAATCAATGAAAATTTTATATTATGCAAATTTTGAATCTAGACTTAGATATGGGAACTAAAAGAAATTTAGAAGAAATGTTTAAAATACAAAAAAGAACAATAAGGGTAATTTTTAAGCTGAAATATAATGAAACTTGTAGAGAATTGTTTGAGCAAAATAACATCTTCACAGTCTATGGGTTATACATTTACGAATGTGCTGTATTCTTACATAAGAACAAAGAAAAATTCATTCAATATAATCACAGTAATAGTTACAACACAAGAACACAAAATTTAAATTTTCGAATTCATAGATTGACTTTAAGTGAAAAACACCCGACATATAGTTGTATCAGAATATTTAATCATTTGCCGGATAACATTAAAAACATAAACAATTTAAGAATCTTCAAAAACAGAGTGAAATCTTTGATTATAAAACTTGAGCCTTATGAGCTAGGAGATTTTTTTAATGTCACATTAGAGAGCTAAGCTATTAATTTTATTTAGACACTATTTCACTTCAGGTGAGCATCTTATCTGTAAATCTTATTTGAAATAAAGAAGTATTATTATTATTATCATAGTCCACTCAAGTATACCAGCTGTTCGTTCCAGACGCACCAGTGCCTGCCCACACGGATCCCGTACTGGAATTCCATCGTCAAGGCGCCTAATACATGCACTATTACTCGAGAAAATCGAACTACATCATGAGGACTCGAAGCTACATTAAAACCCATACACACTGTTACATTTATATTTGAAACTTCTGTTCATGTACTTGTCAATCCCTCTTTAATTCCCACAGAATAACTCCTCATAGGCAGAAATACATTTAATAAAAATTGCTCTTGAAAATAAGTTTCTACAATTTAATGTGGTTTCTCCTTAGCCCATCTGTGTTCATCATGAAAATTTATAATTAAAGTTCTTGAGAAACAGGCTTCATCAGTGAAAAGGATTTGGCAATCAAAATGAAGATTATTTAAAATAATAGAAAGAGGCTTTTTACTCGATAGAAGGAATTTAACAAAATTTGAATATCAAAACAGATTCAATCTGCCAGTCTTCTACAATTTTAATTTAGAGAAAATGTTTATTCAAAAAACATTTAGAATTAAATTAATGTCTTATAAGCACAGCTTATATTTAATAAACGTATAAAATCAAAACTCGATATGTAATATCAAATGGAATAAATAAACCAACAAATATAAATTGTCAATTAAAATTAGTAAATGGATTCCTTTTCAAAAATACAAAACTTTATTTAGGGACTTCTCAGAAAATATAATTTATTTGAAATATTTAATATATTTAAAAAAGTAACTTAAAAAATCTCTCAAAACATGCATTATTTTTTCAAAAAGCAATTAGGATAAAATATATAATTATAATAATTTGAGGACTTCTCAGAAAATATAATTTATTTGAAATATTCAATATATTTAAATAAATTAGTTCAAAATCTCTCAAAACATGCATTATATCTTCCAAAAGCAATTAGAATTCCAATAAGGTCTTCAGGGGTCCTACTTCATATTTAAAAAATAAAATCAACCAACAACAAATATAACTTACCTCAAAGTCCTGCTGTGATCATCGCTTTGAACAACTAACTTTAAAATCCAAGATATTCTATGTTCGTCACAAAAATCACAGAAAGCTGTAAGGTATTATAAGGTCTTCTTAAAAACCATTTGATATTTCATAATGAGATTTTTATTCAAGCCTAAATATAATTATATATTATGTATAAAATAAAATAATAGAAAGAGGCTTTTTACTTGATAGAAGGAATATAACAAAATTTTATAATCAAAACAGATTTAATTTGTCAGTCTTCTACAATTGTAATTCCAAAAAAATTTTTATCCAAAAAACTTTCAGAATTAAATTAATGTCTTATAAGCATAGCTTATATTAATAGACGTATAAAATCAAAACTCAATATACAATATCAAATTTAATAAATATACCAACAAATATAAATTGTCAATTAATATTAATAAATAAATATTTGAAGGAGACAAAATTTTGTTACTGATCTTACAATTATGAAAACTAATTTCTTTTCAAAAATACAAAACATAATTTAAGGACTTCTCAAAAAATATAATTTATTTGAAATATTTATTTATTAATTTTTATTGACAATTTATATTTGTTGGTTTATTTATTCCATTTGATATAGTATATTGAGTTTTGATTTTATAGGTCTATTAAATATGAGCTGTGACATTAATTTAATTCTAAAAGTTTTTTGAATAAAAATTTTTTTGAAATTTAAATTGTAGATTAAATCTGTTTTGATATTCAAATTTTGTTATATTCCTTCTATCAAGTAAGAAGCCACTTTCTATTATTTTATTTTATACATAATATATAATTATATTTAGGCTTGAATAAAAATCTAATTATGAAATATCAAGTGGTTTTTAGAAGACCTTATAATACCTTACAGCTTTCTGTGATTTTTGTGACGAACATAGAATATCTTGGATTTTAAGGTTAGTTGTTCAAAGCGATGATCACAGAAGGGCAGAGGTAAGTTATATTTGTTGTTGGTTGATTTTATTTTTTAAATATGAAGTAGGTCCGATGAAAGCCTTATTGGAATTCTAATTGCTTTTTGAAGATATAATGCACGTTTTGAGAGATTTTGAACTAATTTATTTAAATATATTGAATATTTCAAATAAATTATATTTTCTGAGGAGTCCTCAAATTGTGTTTTGTATTTTTGAAAAGGAATTAGTTTTCATAATTGTAAGATCAGAAACAAAATTTTGTCTCCTTCAAATATTTATTTATTGATTTTAATTGACAATTTATATTTGTTGGTTTATTTATTCCGTTTGATATTGTATATGGAGTTTTGATTTTATAAGTCTATTGAATATAAGGAGTGCTTATAAGACATTAATTTAATTCTAAAACATTTTTGAATGAAATTTCTTTTGAAATTAAAATTGTAGAAGACTGATAAATTGAATCTGTTTTGATATTCCAATTTTGAAGATTATTTAATAGTATATTGAGGTGCAACTGAAAAAAAATAATCCTGGGATAAAAATCCCAAGGCAGTAGCGCCTGCACTTCTGAATTTGATGAGGATATAGCGAAGAATCCTGCAAGATCTGCCAAACAACTTGATGCCTTGAATTTAAACTACCATTTATTTTTCTTGTACTGGCTCCTGGATGTTCTTCTATTTCGTTCAGAACTGTCCCTTCGAGTCGTAGTGTTATCATACTTCATGATCAACCTGCATTAATATTTATCGTACAAAGAGATCTAATTTTTGAAAGACGCCTGTGAATATGAGGGAACATTCGATGACTCTATTGGGATTAAAGACGCTTAGCTCTCGAATTTCCATTTGCAAGACCAAACATGAAAAGCATGTCAGCCATTTCGGAATTCGTGAAATTCGGCATGTTTCGATATTAAATTGCAACCATCTTCACTTTTCAAAACACAGGAGTGTAACTTGATGTGTCAAAACTAGCAATGAATTAATTCACCACAGCTTACTAACTGGATTTTTATGGCAATTTAGATTTTTCTGAGGATTTCGAGAGAATCGTTCAAAATTTTTTTCTCGAAATCGGTAGTACATACGACAAAACTACAAAAGAACATAAAGTTTAGTATAACAACAAAGCCTCATTTTACAATTTTTAAAACTAACAGTGACTCACCAAAAATAAATTTTGGAAAGTGTTACAGAAAAATAATCACCCTGTAGATTTGCAATCGAAATTGGTACGGTACATCGTGTAAACTCTAAATTGTAATATCTATGCCAAATTTCAGTTGAATATCTTGTGAACTACAGATACTATGAGAAAAAAATTCAAACCTTAACACCCTGTATCTCGAACACGAAACGTTTGTGGTCTCATGTTTATGGAAATTTTTTTCTGAAAATTATGCAAGGAAGCTCTCCTTTTTGTTGGTACCTTCAATTCAGGAACACCCGGCATTGCGACTTTTGTTTGTATCGAAACCATTTCAGGTGTTGTAACATTCTTACCTTGATATTATCCTGCAAGTGTGGTTAGTTCTTATTTTTTCAACATAGCCTGATTTATTGGCAATAACATAATCAACGTAGGTAATGGTCTTCAACAGTACTCTTAAACGAAGTCAATAGTCCGTAAATAACTCCCACTTACAGAGAATACCTTCGACAACTTATCATAGATCATTTAAAAGTTGTTCCCCAACAATTTCAATCAGTTATTGACGCGATCATGCTGCTCCAACTAGCAATTCTTGCGTTAACCGTTTTTGCCGCTACCATTGACGCGGCTAAACTCGAAAATGTCTTTGAATGGAACGAACTGAGCTTCAATTGGCCTGACGAGAAGACCAAGGAAGACGCTTTGAAATCCGGCAAATACGTTCCCGAAAACAATCTACCCCTTGGATTAGGCAGATGGAAAGACAAGTTGTTTGTTACAGTTCCTAGGTATGTGAAAAGATTTACTCCTTTTATGTAAGTGGTCCAATTGAAAAAATTATGAAAGCAGTAATTTTCTTTAGGAGAAAAATAAAAAGGAATAATTGCTTTGTGACTTGTAACACGGCTTGAACTCAAATTTCAATGGAATATTAAAAAAATGGTGAAAAGCACTGACGTGAAGTCAGTAGCTTCTGCGCTCTTGTTTATATCACCCACGATCCTCACGAAATTTTACCTTAGACTTGTTGTCCTTATTTTAAATTTAAACTGGATCGTAGGACTGTTACTATGGTTTAGGTAGCACTTAACCCTGTTCTGCTCATGAAATGATTTTTTTTGATCTTCTAATTACACGATCTTTACGAAACTACGCATTAGCCTTGGTGTCGTTAATTTACATATAAATGGTTAATTTAAACTCGATCGTAGGACTCTTGCTATGGTTTCGGTATCTATCAATGCTGTTTTGCTCAAGAAATTTTGGTTTTTGTTTTGAATATTTTAATCATACGATCCTAATGAAATTTTGCATGAAAATGTTCGTTATTATTTTCCTCCTAAAACCGAAATTTCAAATAAATTGGATTTGTAGTTTAGAAAATTTTGATAAAAATAAGAGAAAAGTTCAAATGTGAACAACTGCGAGAACATTGGACTGATGTTGCTCAGTAACGGGAAATTCAGGCGCAAATCAACTCCGAAAAATTTACTCGTAAGTGTCTATTTCTTTCCGTTCAAAAGTTATAGTGATTAAGGTACTCTCACAATATATATTTTTTTAAACTTCACAATCATACGATCCTCACGAAATTTCGCACAAGCCTCCGAGTTATTATTGTACTTTTAAATACAAAATTTTAGACTGTAGCTTCGAAAATATTAAGAAAAATATGAAAAACTTTCAAACGTGAATAACTGCGAAACTATTCAACCTATTTTACCTATTAACGAACCTAGTCGACATATTCAAACCCTCAACTTCCAATGAAAGTTTTAAGGCACTAGCTCTTTCCGTTCGAATGACGGATCGGCTGGCAGAAATACTTGACATCGGAATCTCCATCGGTGAGTCAAAACTGGTCATTTAAGATCATTTTCGGCTCGAAATCATGTTTTCATCACCGATTTAAGCTGGAATAATTATTCGTACTTTCACATGATATTCTGAAATAACGGATACTTAAATATGTGAACATAAACTGCAACAATTGAACGTATATGTATAATTTGATTTCTTCAGGTTAAGAATATTGAGAAAAAATGTTGCAATAAGTACCTATAATATAACATTCAACAGTTACTTATCTCAAGAAATATAATTACTGTGTGGTGCAAATTATTTAATTGTTGTGTTATTATTCGTTAAGAAATCATTGTGCTTTTGTGAAGATTATTTAGCAATGATTTCCACTCTTGATGTGGAAAATTGAACTTTTTCATGTTCACGTTGTATCAAATTAATTCTCAGTAATACAGTTTTGATTTGAACATTCTAGATTTATTGTGATTATACTCGGAAATTTTTTTTCACATTACCCTCAAATTTTTTGTACGCATCCACCCAATGCTAATCAGTTTGAATTATCTCTCTCCAATTGTTATTTTACACATTTTTAACTGTTCACCATAAGTGAAAGGTTTCAATTTTTGCATGAGCTACTATTATTTTTTTATTGAAACAAAATGATACACATATGTTGATTTATATTTAATATGAATTAAAACAACGCGTTTCGCTACGTGATAGTTTGTTCAGATAATTTCAAACAGCCATCTAAAAAAGTGGCATTTGAAGGGAGCTAGTTGTTTGAAAACTGATTTCTAACAAAATTCAATCTATGCAAATCATTCATTAGACACTGGCCATACGATTGATAACAATTTTGAAATTCCACATATTGAAAACAAAAAACCACAAACATAATCCACTAGAAACATTAGAAATCGATAAATACAATAACAAACTAAAAAATTAATAAAAAAATTTATTAAATGACTAAACAGATTTGAACTGATCTCCTCTACTTAACATTTTTGTATAATATTCAAGAATTCACCAACAGCTCACCATTGTTTTGCACAGAGTTAAGTTTATAAGAACATCTCTTTGAATTGTACAGTTAGTAGTTATACTCAGCTGATGAAGTCATGGTATGACGAAACAATTGTTGTAATTAAATAAACCTTGAAAATCCTTTCATTTTCAAATTCAGGGTTTAGTCAGTGTTTTGAAATATTTGAAACAACCCTTCGAAATAATTTTCAATTCATATTTGTTTACAAAAACGGGTTATCCATTTCGTGGTAGGGATTTCAGAGCCTTGTTCCAATAACATATAGGTTATCAATTTAACAATATGGATCGTTTATCTACTGATGAACGTGCGAAAATTGTGAAAACTCACTAGAAAAACAATGATTCTGTAGTAAGTACGTTTCGTCCATTACGGGAAGATTATGGCCGACATAATCTTCCATTTGAGCGCACAATTGGTAACACAGTGAAAAAATTCGAAGAAGCTGGATCTGTTACTGATGTCTTAAGGCCCATACATCATCGAAATGCACGCTCAACCGAAAATATTTCTACTGTAAGTGAAAGTGTTGAGGAAGATCCAAAATTATCAATTCATCGGCACGCACAACATTCGGTGGTCTCTTACGGTACGCTATTGCGTATTTTGCATCTGGATTTGCATCTCCATCCTTAAAAGATTCAGAGGACACAAGAACTAAAGCCAGCTGACCATAGGATGGGTAGAACATATTCCGATTGGGTGCTTGAGCAACAACGTTTGGATGACGATTTTTCACATCGTATTTTCTTCAGCGATAAGCAGATTTTTCACTCGGTGGCTAGTAAATGAGCAGAACTGTCGCATCTAGGACAGTTAAAATCCTCATGTAACTGCTGAGAAACCATTAAATCCACAAAAATTCACTGTATGTTGTCCAATTTGGTCTGGCAGAGTGAATAACCCGTACTTCTTTGAAAATGAGGAAAGTGTCACTCAAACCGTCAATTCTCATCGCTATAGTCAAATGATTACCGATTTTTTAGCCTGAAATCAATGATGTGGAATTGGAAGAGATGTGGTTCCAGCAGGATGGTGCAATAAGCCCCAACACGATCCATTTTGGCTTTATTGCAAGAAAAATTCCCAGGACGTGTAAGATCTCGTTTCAGCGATGTGAATTGGCAACCAAGATGTTGTGATTTATCGCCTTTGGATTTTTTTTTTGGGGTTATGCGAAGGATCGTGTTGATGCCGGTAATCCCCAGAGAGGGGATTATCGACGATCTGAAAGCCAACATGTGCCAAGTTATTGGTGAGATATTGCCTGAAATGGACCGGCGAGTCCTTGAAAATTACCTAACAAGAATCAAGTCCTTGAAGAGGTCATGCTGAGGACATTTAAATAATGTTGTATTCCACACATAATGGCAAGGTCCAAGCATTAGAGTGAAATAAAAATTTGATCGATTTTCTAAATGAAAGAGTGTTTTATTTAGGTTTACTTTCGACAGCACACAATAGATATCATTCAAATAGTAATCTTTTCTAATTGTTTATCTTTATGTGAATTTCACCTGCAAGATGCATTATTCAGATACTATTAAATCATAAAATATACTAATACTTTATAAAAATCCTCAGATATTGGGTTTTTCAATTGGATTTATAAAGGGTATTATAATTTTTTGTTGGTTTTTTTAGTTCCCACCATTTTAAAATATCAGTACGGTTCTGTTCTGTCGACATATAGAAGTAAAAAATTTAACTAATTCAAACAGAAATCATATCGTGACAGGGTGTAGTCAGATTTGTAATGACACGAAATCCAACAATATATACGATATGATATGATTATCCTGAAACTACTGCTTCACTTCAGCATACATAATTAATACCTATACATTGAGTTGTAGGATATCCCATGAAACGTTTGACGGAATTCGTATGGTAGAAATGAAACACGATATCAGATCATCGAGATCTTTATCAAATTCAAGGACTTCAAGGTTCAGTCTTTTATATATTTAGTGATTTTCTCGTGAAGGTCTTAAAGAACTGATTTCAAAAAACCTACAGTCTCTGCTCACTTAACCAGACTCAAGTAATATTAGTTTTTTGGGTTTCAAAGGTACTAAGGGGTGAGCCATTCAAGATTTGCATTTTTGATGGGCTATAAGTAAATAACTGATCAGTATTATTCTCAAAGCTATGAATTTATTAGGAAGGTTGAACCTTGACATTTACGAATTGAAAACATTATCATTCAGTACCCCATCAAATCAACCCACTGTTTTAGTACATTGTCGTTTTTCTGTTTCAAGGCAACAATCGTTTCTGGTTAGCTTACTTATCCCTAACGGATAAGTGCCCAGAAAAAAATAGTCCTTCGAGGTGAAAATGAGCTTCATCACTGAAGATAACACTGGTAGACAAGATTTTTGTAACACTAAGCAAGTAGTCAATTTTATGAGGGGACGGTTAAAATGGATGCATTTTATTACAGAAAAAGTACCTAAACTGCGTGGTTGACACAATGTTGGACATAAAATTAAGATTAAAAATCAGTCTTCTGTTGAGTTTCCTAGTGAGTGGTTCCCTGTGTGTAGAAAAGAAAGTGTTTTAAGGACGAAAATGTGGAAACAGACGCGTCGCAGTTGCAAAATCTCTCCTGACAAATTTTTGTTATATTTGTGGAGAATTTATGGTGAAATCCAGGCCAGGCGATTTTCCCGAAATGTTAAAAAAGCCTACTTCCAATAATTTGGTGTTTTAATTGGAGATCAAGATAGGCAGTGGGCTTCTCAGGTGTGCTGTGTTAGTTGTAGCGTATCATTGGTTCAGAGAATGAATGCGAAGAAAAAAAGCATGGCTTTTGCAGTCCCTATGGTATGGCGAGAACCTACTAATCATTTAGACGATTGCTATTTTTGCCTGACAAATACTGAAGGTTATTCCAAAAGGAATTCAAAAAGGAAAAGCACAAGATCCATTATCCAAATTTGCAGTCTGCAATACGACCTGTTCCTCATAATTTACCTTGCTGATCGTTCCTTTAGATTGGCAAAATGTTGTTTTGGAAGATATTGGAGACAACGCATTATCAGGCAGAGCAGTGCACCGACCTACTTATTATGCAACGAAACGGGAATTACAGATTTCAGGAAAAAAATGCTCCGTTTTCTGCATTCTACAGTATGGAAAATTCGTTGTGTGCGTGTACTGATATTCATGGTTTAATGCAGGAACTTGATATTGAGCATTCCCCCTCTGAGTGGCGTTCATTTTAAGATTCGCTTAAATACAGTTTAAAAACTGTGTTATTGCATAATGGAAAAAATTAAAACCCTTTATATTAGTTGCCCAGTCAGTGACGATATCAGAAACTTATGAAAATATGCGCACCCTTTTGGATAAAATAAACTACAACACGTATAACTGGCAGACATGTGGGGACTTAGAAGAAATAGTAATTTTAGTGGGACTTCAGGGAGGATCTACAAAATATTGCTGTTTTCTTCGTCTATGGGACACTCTTGCAGTAAATCAACACTATGTAACAAAGATTTGGCCAGAAAGAGGTGTATTTTTACCGGGATCTGAAAATATTAAGTTCAGACCTCTTGTAGACCACAAAAATGTCCTTCTGCCTCCTTTTCACATTGAACTTGGGCTGATGAAAAACTTTGTGAAGGCTATGAATAAAGAAGGTGATTAATTCAAATACTAAAAACAGGTCTTTCCCAATTTAAGGGATGGCAAATAAAAGGCAGGCATTTTTATTGGACCACAAATCAGAAAATTGCTGGATTACGTTAACTTTACGGAGAAGCTCACTTATCAGAGCATGGAACTCATTTGTTAGTGTAGTGAGAGGATTTTTGGTCAACTAAATGGATGCAATGTCATCAAAAATTCATTTTCTCCATTCACATCTGTCATTTTTAGCTGAAAATTTGGGAGCTGTCAGTGATAAGCAGGGTGAAAGATTCCACCAAGATGTTAGTACAATGGAAATTCGCTATCAAGGACAATGGGATCCAGCCATGATGGGTGATTACTGCTGGTTTTTAATGACCTCTCATAAGAGGAAAAATAGAATTCAATTAGTATTTTAAGTCACCATCTTTAATCTTCGTGTTTTTCTTACGTTACGTTTAGTAGGTGGAAAACTAAATAAAGTCGATTTACATTCTGTCAAGAAAGTACCGGGAATTATCGATTTCTATCTGGCGGGGCAATGAGGCAGGTAAAAATTTTTTTTCCTAGGTTGGTACCACTGTCCTTAATTATATTATATTATATATTATATATATATTATATATATTATATAACTATGCCAAGCTTGAGCGGGATCTGTCAACTAGTGTGTTTGCAACAGCTGATTAAGTCAGTCGATGTCAGAGTGCGTGCCGATTTTTCCTATGGGTGATTACGTTGAGCAAAGAATTTGTTTAAAGTTTTGTGTTGCAAATGAATTTTCGTGTGCCGATGCATTGAAAATGTTGCAAAAGGCCTTTGGTGATAATGCTCTATCGAAAACTCGTGCATATCAGTGGTACAGAGCCTTCAAGGACGGTCGTGAAGTGGTCGAAGACTTGCCTCGTTCCGGACGCCCATCGACGGCTTCGATCGAAGATAAAGTCGATAAAATTAAGGAAAGGGTGCTGGAAAACCGTCGTACCAGCTTGAGAGAGATAGCACATGATCTTAAGATATCCCACGAGTCCGCACGTACGATTTTGATTGATATTTTGGGCATGAGAAAGGTGGCCGCACGACTCGTAACCGAAAGACCTGAATTTTCTTCAAAAACGTCATCGCGAACAGGTTGCTTCAGACATGCTGGATCGCTGTAATTCCGATTCTACATTCATGGAACGCATTATAACTGGTGATGAGACCTGGGTCTACGAGTACGATATGCTAACAAGCCAGCAATCATCGGAATGGGTGGCAAAAAATGAGCCGAAACCGAAAAAACCACGCCAAAGCCGCTCGAAAATGAAGGTGATGCTCATTGTTTTCTTCGATATCCGTGGCGTGGTGCACTACGAATTCGTTCCAGAGGGTCAGACGGTAAACAAGGAGTATTACCTAGGCGTTATGAAACGTTTGCGTGAGCGTATCCGTAAGAAGCGGCCAAATTTGTGGGCGAACAACTCATGGATTTTGCATGACGATAACGCGCCTTCTCACCGAGCTACGATTGTGACTGACTTTCTCGCCAAAAACTCAACAAACGTGCTTCAGCAACCACCATATTCGCCGAATTTGGCTCCCTGCGACTTTTTCCTCTTCCCAAAACTAAAATTGCCCCTTCGTGGCACCCGTTTTGAGTCGATTGAAGCCGCGAGAACTAAAGTCCATCCCGGAAAGCGCCTATAAAAAATGTTTGGATAATTGGAAGTGCCGTTGGCATAGATGTATTGGAGCAAATGGAGCCTATTTGGAAGGCGACCCAATAAATTTTGACGATTAAATGTAAAAATGTTGTTTTAATTGAAAATTCCCGATACTTTCTTGACAGAGTAGTATACGGTTAAAAAATTTTGAATTAATTTCTTTCAATACACATTACATATTGTAACATTAAATGTTCAGTTCTTGAGCACCAAATTGAATCCGATCAGTCAATTTGGAATTTCAGTATTGAAAAGATGTTCACTGCACTTACTCGGTGAACGACGTGAAAAACTTCCTTGTTTAATGTAGATTAAGAAATCGTAATATCCGACGTTTTTATTTCTTGAGGAACATAAAATATTGTAGTTTGTATCAAAATAAATTTAATGAATCATGGCTTCTTCAATTCTGATTTTGTCAGTTCTTGACACTTGATTTCATCATTAATGAGACTGAGGTTCACATCGTATATGTTAATTTGATAGTTTTTTTAAATGAAATCATGTTCCTGAAGAATCACCTGAAGAATTGATAGGCGATATGAGGCCTGGAATGCATTAAAATTCTGTATATTGATGCTTTGATTTCACCTACTAATTATCTGTTTCTACCCCTTACAGATGGAAGAAAGGAGTCGCTGCAACTCTAAACTATATCGATCTCAAAACCAGCAACAAAACACCATCTTTGATACCATACCCTGACTGGCCATCGAATACTCTTCCAGAAAGTGATAATCCTACAGAAAGCAGCATAATTTCAACATTCCGTGTTAATGTTGATGCTTGCGATCGTCTCTGGGTAATGGACACAGGTCTGGCTGATATTTGGGGTGAATCAAAGCAACATTCCACTCCAGCCATTCTCATTTACGATTTGAAGACAGATAAGCTGTTGAAACGCTATGTATTGCAACCGACGGACTTGAAAGAAGACTCATTTTTCGCCAATATCGTAAGTTGTGAAACGTATTCTGACCCAAAAATGATAAAAATTGTTATTCAGAAAACGAGTTCTTCTTGGTTTGAATGCTATCAATGTGATAGTTATCATTCAAGATTTCCTTCTACGAATTATGGTCAATCTGGTCGTTATTCATCATAGTTCCAATAACCATTCAATGTTTTGTACATATAATCAACAAAACAATCAAACTATTCAATTTTTGTTTTGTTATCGTGGTTATAGTTACTGAAACAAAGGAGTGCTTGAATTTTTCTTTGATGATTGAGTTGGTTGTTAATAGAAAGTATCCTAACTCCTTCAAAATGTTTCAGAAAATTTGGCTCAAGATTGATAGTGACGTTGTATCTGCACATATTGATATGCTAAATTAAACTCATGAACACTTCATCTCATTTAAAAAATAAAAATAATTAACAGAAAATATCTTACCAGACAAACTGAATGTACTTATCTGAACAAACACTAGAATGAAGTGAACTTTTAAAAATCCTCATATTCTATGTTCGCCACAGAAATTACACGAAGTTTGTAAGGTATTTTATGGACTTCTTTAAAATCAATTGATAATATGTATAATTGTAACCAAAATATATGATCATTATATATACAATAAAATAATAAAAAGGTTTTTCTTGATAGATGGATTAATTACAAAATTTTAAATATACAGACCTACTAAAAATTTTAATTTAAAAAAATTTTATTCAAAAACCTTTAGAATTAAATTAAATAGATATCTTAGAAAATACTGTTTCAATTTAGTAGACATAAAATTAGCACTCATTACACAGTACCAAAATGGAATAAAAGAACTCGAAGAAATATAAATTATTAATTAGAATTACTAAGTAAATCTTGAAGGGAACATTGTTTTTTGAAACCAAATTCCTTTTCAAAAATACAATACATAACCTCAAGAACAACTTGCTCAAAATAAATTCCTTCAAAATAATTTTTAAAACATGCAGAACATCTTCAAAAAGCAATTTAGAATTCTCACAACGGAAAACTGATCAGCCCTACTTCACATTTTGAAAAGTTCACTTCATTCTTGTGTTTGTTCAGTTTTATCTGGTAAGATACTTTTGTTAATTATTTTTATTTTTTAAATGTGAAGTAGGGCCGATGGGTTTTCCGTTGTGAGAATTCTGAATTGCTTTTTGAACATGTTCTGCATGTTTTAGGAATTTTTTTGAAAGAACTCATCTTGATCAAGTTGTTTTTGAAGAAGTTCTTGAGGTTATGTTTTGCATTTTTGAAAAGGAATTTGGTTTTCATAAAACAAGGTACGAAAAAAAAATGTTGTACGCTTCAAGTATTTATTCAGTAATTTCAATGAATAGTTTATATTCATTTGAATTCTGTTATTCCCTTTTATTCTTTTATTATTATTGGTACTGTGTAATAAGTGTTAATTATATATGTCAACTAAATTGAAACAGTGTTTTCTAAGAAATTTATTTGATTTAATTCTAAAAGTTTTTGAATAAAATGTTTTGAAATTAAAATTTGTAGGAGGTTAAAAGAATAAATCGGTATATTTAAAATTTTGTAATTCTCAAATATCTTACAGCACTCCAAAAAATGAAAGAATCTATAAAAATAAAGAAAATTGATATAAATTAAAAATATACTTAGTTGATAATGTGAACTCTTTCGAAATTTGAATATTAAAAAAAATTGAAATATGTTTATCTTCTACAATTTTAATTTCAAAAAAATTTTTTATTCAAAAAACTTTTAGAATTAAATTAATGTCTAAAACAAGCACCGCTTACATTTAATAGACGTATATAAGCAAAACTCAATATATAATGTCAAATGGAATAAATAAACCAACAGATATACGAAAGTCATTAAAATTAATAAATAAATATTTAAAGGAGACAAAATTTTGTTTCTGGTCTTACCTTTAAGAACACCAATTGCCTTTTAAAAACATGAACACACTTAAAGGACTTCTCAAAGAATATAATTTATTTGAAATATTTAATATATTTAAATATTCCAATAAGTTAATTCAGAAATCTCTAAAAACATGCACTATATCTTCAACTCTTTCATCTGTATATTATGACTAACGAATTCTGTATCAAAAAATACCTTATATTAAATTGTTAGTCATAATATTCGGATGAAACAGTTCGCTATATCGGCTATGTATGCTATTTATTAGGAGTAGAAATAAGTTCGTGCATTTTTGATAACAGTTGTCGCTACTAGTTAATTATTGCATTGTTTCATCTTGCTAGACCTTCATTTTGAAGTGTCGCAATTAGGCTTTCGTTTCAGTATCTGTCATTTCACTGAAGTGTAAATAAAATAGTTTCTGTGTGCTCTGAAAATTTCAGTTTTTTTACCTAATAATGTTTTTGTGGAGAGTTTTACTTCATTACTTGCATACGAAGAAAAAGGTTGTCAAAAGTTATCGTATTTTAATGGATGTTTATGATGACCATGCTCTAGCCTACTAGTACATTTGTCCATTTTTAATATTTATTTGTGTTATTTTAGCTTAAATATGTGATTGCCCAGGTATTTTGCCTCCGGAATTTTTTTTTCATGCATTTTAATTGGCGGACATATATCTCTTCTGTTGGTGAATGAAACTTGTATGGATTTTGTTCCATTGATGGTAAGGAGACATTTTCGGTACCATTATCCATTGTTCTTGAAGGTTTTTGGAAGCTGTGGCTGTAATTTCGTGGAACGTCAATGTCGCAATCGTCTGCAAAAGTGACTCGTGCAGTGTTCTGCTTTTCTGGAATATCTGATTTATAAATGAGAAAAAGCAGTGGAACCAATTCCCTGTAAAATCCGTGCTGTATTGGGTTAGACAGAGCATCGTCATATTTTACAGCAAAATATCGATCGGATAGGTATGATTGCAGAATCAGATAGTTGGGCTGTTGAAGAAGTTTTTCAATTTGGAGAGTAATTCATTAAATAGTGAATTGCTTCAGCCGTTACTATTTGGTAGTTGATCATAATTGAAACACAATAGATTGGAGTTACTATGTATTTACTACCAAGGTTTTTTATTATTTTTGGTTCACATGTTACCGCGGTTTCGAACGATGACCGTTCATCTTCAGACGTAACAGAGGACTGAAGATGAACGGTCATCGTTCGAAACCGCGGTAACATGTGAACCAAAAATAATAAAAAACCTTGGTAGTAAATACATAGTAACTCCAATCTATTGTGTTTCAGTAATTCATTATGCTAAACTTTGTCAAAGGTTTGGGATGAGTAAAAATACAGCAGTGCGGTCTTTTTTCTAGGTGTGAACATGTCATGGCACATTTCTTCATACATAATTGTATACAGGTATAATAGTTTTTCGAATAAAATGGAAGTATTTTAACTTTGCAGCAATGTTAGAGCTTTGTTTCCTTTGAAAATTTGAAGCTCTAATAAAATCACCTTTATCTGAGTCAAACAATGGAGGCATAATTATTTATTAGCTCTCTCTGTAATACTACCAGTAATTCCTAATATCAATAAAAAATCAGATACCACATTTATCAATGACTATACATAGTTTCGTACAAATGATACTCAATTATTTTCATTTCAGGTAGTAGATGTTACACCTGACAAATGTGGTGATGCTTTTGCTTATATTCCCGATCTTGGAGGTTATGGCGTAGTAGTTTATTCTTTGGCAGAAAATGAATCATGGCGAGTAAAACACAATTTCTTCTACTTCGATCCATTGAATGGAGATTTCAATGTTGGTGGTATCAACTTCCAATGGACGGATGGAGTGTTTGGGCTAGCTCTAGGAAAGATTGAGCAAAATGGGTATGTTGATAATGTAATTAGATAACAGAATAATCTGTGTCTAGGAATATGATGAAAATGATTGGATAACATTTTTTCAATTCAGATATCGCACGCTGTACTTCCATCCGCTTGCAGGCATCAGGGAATTTTCGGTTTCTACTGAAATATTAAGGAATAAAACACTGGCAACTGGCCACGATTCTTATCATGCATTTAAGGTGAGTCAGATTTTTTAGCATCAATTGAATACATAATTTTCTAACAACCGCAATAGAAGTTGTATGGTTAGTGGAACTTCATACAAAGGTGGTTAAAGGATTGATGTTTGCAATTTATATTATTATATTATGTAAGTTTTATTGCTCTGTTACTAAATAACTGGGCACTTTATGTCGGCGCGGGTATAAGTACAATAAACTCATAATAATTTGTTTTGAAAAAATCACGAACTATGGAATTAAATATTAGGTGTATTTACTGGACATAAGTTTATTTCAGCAACGGAATGCTTTTCCATCCATTATGGCTCGTTATTAGTTATACTCGTACCTACTGACTCTATCCCTGACAGAAGAGTTGCTATGCCTGTAAACTGTTCAGGATCGCTCAAACCTAGATACGTCATGATAGTGAACTGCATACTTACAGCTGTGTATTTTATAACTGGTTGTGCAGTGTGTTTACCTTGTATATAGGTCAAAAAGAGTTTTTTCTAAACAACCAAGAGAAGACATGCCATCCCTTAACTTACCTTAGCTTCAGACTATTCACTTCGTCTTCTTCACTAGAGGTAAAAATACACTTTTCATCCATTGTTTTCTCGAATATGCCTACAGCAAAAACTGATTTCGTATCCTAGCATAAGAAAATAGCATATTCACAAGTTCTTGCCGTCTATATACAATAAATATACAGAATATTAATGCAACTTTGTTCATAAGAAACGTTACATCCAGTGCCCTATGAATAAATTTTTAAACATATTATCCAAACAGAATTTTAGACTTGGCTGGTATACTTTTCAACACTGATTCAAATATTTGGCCAATTTCTGGTGATAAATCCACCAGTAAAGTCTTATTTATCATGGAATATTTGGACTCCAAGGATCTCAGAGAAAATGTTTCAGCTGAACTGCTGAAGTAGGAATTTTTCACTCTTACTAAATAGATGTATGTCTTTATCTGAGAATTTATTGATTCCAAATGCTGATATTCTTTGCTTGAAAACGTTTTGGTGTGCTTCTTTCCAGAGTTGGAATTAAAACACTTTTATTCTGTACAAGTAATTACCGTAACATCAGATGGATCAATCAGGAAACCTCAGAATTTTCACGCATTTTACTACACGCTAAATTTTGCCTCTAGCAAGGCCTTTATCGAACTTCTAATATCACCTCAATTTTCTCTCTGACTGGATTTCTATCTTCACCTGTAAATCTAAGCATAAGATAAGAGGGGATGAGGAGTATCTATTCAAGCATGTATTCCTCTCAAAGTCTTATCAATATATTATTACGGGTAATTGGCTAAACTTATGGTTAAGTGAGTTGTACCCACTAACTAGCATTTATATAAAGACTCTTAACAAATATGAAAATATCTAAAGTGATGGCTGGTAATGTAAAACAGAGTTTTTGTAGGCGATCTTGATTTCTTTCGATGCCTAACTTTAAACCCCAAAACGCTCCACTTGAAGATGCTTGGTTAAAGGATAGACTAATAATATTTGTCTTGCACAGTTTGCATCTCTTATGAATACATGCTATGATTGAAAAGAACCAGGAAATGTTAATTTAAATAAACCGCTGTGAACGGATCCGATTATTTTTTTGTTAAGTCCAACCCTTAGAAGTAAATGTTATCTAGGCGTTATGAAGCCTTTGATAAATACTGTGCGTAGGAAACGACCGGATTTGTTAACCGACGACAATTTGATTTTGCACCATTATAACGCGCCATGTTACAAAGTGTAAATGATGCTGGATCATGTACTTTACTTATCAGATCTAGCACCATGTGACTTTTTTATTCTCCCGGCTTAAGTTGTCCCTTCGTGGACAGAAGTTTGAGTCCTTGGAATCAAACAGAATGCGTCAAAGGAAATAAGGGGCATTCATTCGGAGGCCTATCAAAAGTACATAGATGATTGGCTTCAGCATAAGCATAAGTGTTTCCTTTCAGATGGATGTTATTTTGGAGGGGATAAAATAAATTTGGAGGAAGATTAACACAATTTTGTTTCATTTATAATTTCCCGGTACTTTATTATCATAGTGAGTGTATACAGAATTCTTCATTTTGAATATTGGACTCAATTAAAACGCTTTTAAAGAGCATAAATATAGGATCTATAACAAAAAAATTTCGAATTCTTCTGGGAAGATTCAGTATTCTGCATGATTTTCAGTTTTTGAATTGTCCCTTCAGTTGATGCATCGATGATAAAGAAAATTCAGTTACTGGGGACAATCTGGATTTATAGAAATATTTTTTATTGAGTAAATTTTTTTCAGCTTGAAGGAAACCGTGGAGAAAAAACCCAATCTTCAGCTTCCGATTTTGATGCAAATACGAATGTCCTCTTCCTCACTCAGCTGAATAAAGATGGTGTAGCTTGTTGGAAAGTCGATAAACCATTAAACTCCGATAACTTTGGAACTGTAGCAGAAGACAGTGAAGGCCTGGTCTTCACCAACGATTTGAAGGTAACAACTTCTTAGTCAAGAAACCGACGAACTTAATATTAAAGTTTCATCTGCTTGAATTTCATGCACGGTTTTATATCCCAAAAAATCATAACATCCACGAATAGTGAGTGACCAAAGCATTCTTTTCTAGTCCATTGAACTACACCAACATTCAAAAGTCTTACACCTCCCTTTATTTGAACTGAAAAATAAAATAGATGGAAATACTATATCTATCGTGATAACAAAAAACATTCCGAAAAATTATCAGTACTTTTTAATTCATACGGTCCAAAAAATTTATTGTATGAAGTAGTGAATTAAATGAATGATGTATGCGGTTGGCTCTAGGTGAAACATTATAAGAATTTCATTTAAAAGAAATTCACACAGTTTTTATGTTTCACAGTTCATTCGGAATCCTGTTACGTGTTTTGGTCTTTCGATCATCTTCAAAGGAGAACAAAAAGTAACTAAACTTAAAATTGAAAAAGTTCTTTCATTACACTTAGGACATCTGTGTATTTTTATGGCGCATGGAAATAACAGCATCCAATATAGGGGTGTTCCCAAAGAGTATCTGGGAATTTGTTAAATACTCCTTTTTCTCAATGGCTTTTTTGATTGAAATAATGTCCAAATAGTCCATCAATTCAACGTTTTTAACATTATAGAGTAAAGTGACATATTTCTCATTAAAAAAATGAGTATTTTCTATACAATGTTCTGCAAAACCAGTTGATTTCTGGATTTTCAAAATAGACATTCTATGCTCTTTGATTCTATGTTGTACAAATCGTCCTGTCTGTACTATATACGTAACATTACAATCATCACATTTACTTTGATAAATCTTCGATTCGGAAAAGTTGGGGTTTCTTTCTTTCTTGTTCACCAACATCTTAGCTTATTTATATTTACTGCTAAGGAATTAATTTCCATTTTATGAAGACCATTAGAGATCCTACGTTTATTTGTATAGTACTTTTCAACATGGCCTTGGGATTTTTTGCCTAAAATAATGACAGACATTGTGAAAAAACACTAAAATATATATACAAAATGACTAACCTTCTCGAAACATAGGCTAGCATTACACTTTCATCGGTTCTCATTGCGTTTTTGGTCATCCTCCAATTACAAAATATTTCATATACCTTCTCGTATTTCAAGTTTCTCTATAAATAAATCTGAATTTTTCTGAACATACTATTAGTTCCATAGATTGACCAATTTTAATGTTTTTTTAGCTTGATGCTGAAAGAAATTTATGGATTCTATCGGACAAGATGCCCACTTTTCTGTATAAAGGATTGCAGGCGAATGAAACTAACTACAGGATTTTCAAAGTGAAAGTAGATGATGCAATTGTTGGAACACCTTGTGCTGCTTAATTACTCTTGAACAAAAAAAAATGGATGAAAGCAGATATTCAGTATTTTATATTTTTTATAAATTGTGATAAAGTATCGAAATTGAGTATTTCGTAGAATTTAGAGTGTGTGAAATATTAGGAACTGAGAAAATATTATATATAAATTTAAATAAATTTATTAAGGATACGCAGACATTAATATTTGAAACATACACTATTGGAAAAATGTGAAAAGGGAAACAAAATTGTGAGAGCAAATCGATAGATTTTAATACCCTAGGTTGGTTGATATTGATTCCATCTAGAATTTAATCGACATATCCAAAAAAATTAAAAATTATAATGACGTGAAGTCTGGAGCTTTGCTCGCTTGTTCATATCATTCACGATCCTCACGAAATTTAGCATAAGCCTTCTTGTCGTTATTTTACATCTGAATGCTGAATTTAAACTAGATCGTAGGAATGTTGCTATGGTTCCGGAAGCGTTCAAAACTGCTCTATTCTTTGAATAATCTAACTATACGTTTATCACGTATTTTGCATCAATATGTGTGTCATTATCCTACTACTAAATGGCGAAGTTTAAATCCATCGGATTTGTAGTTTCAAAAGTATTATTAAAGAAGCAGACATTTAAAATCTGGATAACTCAGACCATTAAAATTTTGACCAACTCAACCGAGATTTTTTGGCCTCAAACCGGCCGGATAAATTATTTATGATCTTGTATTCTTCATCATTGAGTCCAACAAGCGCACTGAAGGCACGATTTTCGAATGAGGGATATTTTAACAGGCTTACAGGAAAAAACAGGGTTATCCATTTTGTGTTTCCGAAAGTATATATATATATATATATATATATATATATATATATATATATATATATATATATATATATATATATATATATATATATATATATATATATATATATATATATATATATATATATATATATACTACTCTGTCAAGAAAGTACCGGGAATTTTCAATTAAAACAACATTTTTACATTTAATCGTCAAAATTTATTGGGTCGCCTTCAAAATAGGCTCCATTTGCTCCAATACATCTATGCCAACGGCACTTCCAATTATCGAAACATTTTTTATAGGCGCTTTCCGGGATGGACTTTAGCTCTCGCGCCGAATTTTGTTTTATGGCTTCAATCGACTCAAAACGGGTGCCACGAAGGGGCAATTTTAGTTTTGGGAAGAGGAAAAAGTCGCAGGGAGCCTAATCCGGCGAATACGGTGGTTGCTGAAGCACGTTTGTTGAGTTTTTGGCGAGAAAGTCAGTCACAATCGTAGCTCGGTGAGAAGGCGCGTTATTGTCATGCAAAATCCATGAGTTGTTCGCCCACAAATTTGGCCGCTTCTTACGGATACGCTCACGCAAACGTTTCATAACGCCTGGGTAATAATTCTTGTTTACCGTCTGACCCTCTGTAATGAATTCGTAGTGCACCACGCCACGGATATCGAAGAAGACAATGAGCATCACCTTCATTTTCGAGCGACTTTGGCGTGGTTTTTTCGGTTTCGGCTCATTTTTTGCCACCCATTCCGATGATTGCTGGCTTGTTTGCATATCCTACTCGTAGACCCAGGTCTCATCACCAGTTATAATGCGTTCCATGAATGTAGAATCGGAATTACAGCGATCCAGCATGTCTGAAGCAACCTGTTCGCGATGACGTTTTTGAAAAAAATTCAGGTCTTTCGGTACGAGTCGTGCGGCCACCTTTCTCATGCCCAAAATATCAATCAAAATCGTACGTGCGGACTCGTGGGATATCTTAAGATCATGTACTATCTCTCTCAAGCTGGTACGACGGTTTTTCAGCGCCCTTTCCTTAATTTTATCGACGTTATCTTCGATCGAAGCCGTCGATGGGCGACCACTTCACGACCGTCCTTGAAGGCTCTGTACCACTTGTATGCACGAGTTTTCGATAAAGCATTATCACCAAAGGCCTTTTGCAACATTTTCAATGCATCGGCACACGAAAATTCATTTGCAACGCAAAACTTTAAACAAATTCTTTGCTCAACGTAATCACCCATAGTAAAAATCGGCACGCACTCTGACATCGACTGACTTAATCAGCTGTTGCAAACACACTAGTTGACAGATCCCGCTCAAGCTTGGCATAGTAATTAAGGACAGTGGTACCAACCTAGGAAAAAAAATTTTACCTGCCTCATTGCCCCGCCAGATTTAAATCGATAATTCCCGGTACTTTCTTGACAGAATGTATATATTCTGGGCTTAACAATATGGTATATCACATATTAGTAAGATACACCTAGTGCCGTCTACCCAGTCCTCTTCTCCAAGCCTCGCGATCCTGTGTCAGTTCCACGTTCAACTGTCTCTGTTCCATAGATTGGTGCACTCCCTCATTCCAAGAGCGTCTCGGTCTTCCTCTTTTCCTCCGTCCTGGTGGGACCCACTCAAATAACCGCCTCGGCCATCGATATTCGGGCATTCTCATTAAGTGTCCAAACCATCTTAGACTTTGGATTTCGATTCGGTCTATTACGGTTTCTCTGGCCTGTAACCGATCCCTTATGCTATCAATGTGCCCAACGTGCTCAACGTGTAGATAGGTGGATTTACGTTCTCTCTTGTGTTTTCCGATTCTTTTCGTTCGAAGGTGACTTTTATTTTTCGAGGTTGTGTCTGTTGGGCGCGGCTCTGCGACTTGTTCCTGTTGCTCTGTGCATTTGTCGAAATGGCCGATAGATCATGTAAAATTTGTAATAAATCGGTAAATCAGAGGAAACCCGGGCTGCGATGCAGTGGTTTTTGCGGCCGATATTATCACGGACAATGTGTTGACATCGTGGGTACAAGACTGGAATCCCTCAGCGTTGACGGAATTTCGTGGATGTGTAAGGATTGTAGAGGTCGATCGCGTTTATCGGTCGATAAGACGGTGCGGCAGGACAGTGAATCCCGAGCTGAGTCATCATCGGGCATGCTAGAGGAAATCCATGCGGAACTGAAGCGGATACGCGAGCAGCAGGCGGTACTTCTTCAGTCAGTACAGTTTTGCAGCGATAGGATTTCGGATTTCGAGATTGAGATGAATAAACTCAAGGATTACATGAAGAAAACAGATCACTTATACTCTGAAACGGATAATTTGAGGGCTGGATTGAATAACTTACAGAACAAATTCAACGATTTGGAGCAAGTATCACGCTCCAACAATGTCGAAATTCAGGGTGTCCCTGAGAAGAATGGTGAAAACCTCTTCGAAGTGGTGGAGAAAATCGGCGAATACGTTGGCCATAGCATCGTTCCTCCGAGTATTGACTATACCCACAGAGTGCAGTTGAACCAGACAGGCAAAAAGTCGATTAAAAATATTGTTGTAAGATTCACATCCCGGTGTGAAAGAGACAGATTTCTAGTGGCAGTAAAGAATAAGCGTAAAGTCGATAAATCTCCCAAGTTGTCGTTGGAGGGTGTCTCAGAAGAATTTTATATAAATGAACATCTAACATTAACTAATAAGATTCTTTACAAGGATGTGAGAGTTGCCGCCAAGGCCAGGGGCTATAAATACGTATGGATAAGGAACGGCTCAATTTTCTGCAGGAAGACAGACTCATCCAGGATTCTTGTCATAAGGGACTCGGATGCCGTTGGTAGGATGTGAATCTGTTTCCTAAATTATCGTAATTTTAATAAGTGCTTCATTTTTTGAATGGATAAATTGCTTATTTTTGGACAAAATGTTAACGGTTTACGAACAAAGACCACAGAAATCAAACTCAATAGTCAAAATATTGATGCTGACTTGTACCTTATTACCGAGACAAATCTTCTTGGTGAAATTGGGAATTCTGAGTTGCTCGACCCCTCGGTATATAATGTGTTCCGTAGGGACAGAGAGAACACTTTATGCTCAAACAATAAAAAATCCGGAGGTGGTGTCTTAATCGCTGTGCGGAAATCTATAAGTACAAAAATTCAAAAACAATTTCAGAGTGATGCTGAGGATTTATGGGTCACTCTCAATGGCGATAACTATAGACACAGAATACATGTGTGTTGTGTTTATTTGCCCCCAAGAAATAATTGTGCGGTAGAGTGTTTCTCTAAGAAACTTCAAGAAAATATGGAAGTGCTGTCGGGCGATCGCATCATAATGTATGGTGATTTCAACTTTCCTCATATTGAGTGGACACATAGTGAATGTGGTAACTTCTTTGTTCCTTTGAATCTCGACAATGTTAATGCCTCTTTGATCGATCAGTTATCATTTGCAGAATTTTCCCAATACAACAATGTTAAAAATTGTGATAACAGAATACTAGATCTGGTTCTCAGTACAGGGATTCGAGTCACGAATTTGACAGAATCCGATCTTTATTTGGTGAGCCCTGACGCATATCATCCTCCTATTGAATTTTATGTGGAATATTCGCAAATTAATATACTGCGTAACTCCAATTCAGGTTTTTGTAATTTCAAAAAGGGTGATTATACTGGATTGAGTGAGTACATATTCAATGTCGATTGGCCTAGGATCCTAAGTGATCCTTGCGTGAATCAAAACGTTGATACTTTTTATAGCGTTTTGGAGAATGGCGTCAGGTTGTTTATTCCTAAAGTAATCATTAAAAATAATCGTTTCCCTCGTTACCTTTCCAAACAAACGATAATGTTAATCAAACAGAAAAATAAAATGCACAAAAACTACAAAAGATTTGGATTCAACTGTTATTACGAAAGGTTTAAGATTTTAAGAAGGCAATGTAAAACTTTTATTAAAACAGATTTCAATAATTATGTTAAAGATGTTCAGGGTGACGTAAAGTCTTGTCCAAAAAACTTCTGGAAATACGTAAAAAATTGTAAGAATGAAACTAGCATACCAGGTGAAATGTACTATAAAGATGAATTTGCTGCGAACGGTGAAGGTATAGGTGATTTATTTGCAAAATTTTTCCGTAGTGTCTTCCAACCTTACCAGCAACTTCATCATTTCAATGAAGATAATTGTGACAATTTTAATACATTAAATTCGATTACTGTTACCCCTGAGACTGTTCAGGATATGATAAAATCACTCGATGCTGGTGGGGGAGCGGGAGCTGATGGATATCCATCTTATTTTGTTAAGAACTGTAGCTCTAGTCTGAATTATCCATTATCTATTATATACAATAATTCCATTCTTTCTGGTACTTTTCCTGACTTATGGAAGACTTCCCTTTTGGTTCCAATTTATAAGAACTCTGGAGACAGGAATTCAGTGGAAAATTACCGCGGCGTTTGTAAATTATCAGTTTTTGCCAAGTTGCTTGAAAAAATCGTTCTTAATATATTGCTACATCATTTGAAGTCAACAATTATGGAAGATCAACACGGGTTTTTTCCCAAACGATCAGTTGAGACAAATTTAGTCATATACACGGAGATTACAGAAGGAGCTTTGGACAATCGGTTTCAGGTAGACTCGGTACACACAGATTTTAGTAAAGCATTCGACAAAGTGGATTACAATATCTTAGTCTCCAAACTTTCTGCTGCTGGCATCCGGGGAGATCTGCTGAGATGGTTTGTCTCATATCTCTACAGTAGGACTCAACTTGTTAGTGTAAACGGTTACAGATCCTCCCCATTTGTCGTAACATCGGGAGTGCCGCAGGGATCTCACCTCGGACCTATACTATTTCTAATATTTGTGAATGACTTGAAGGATATTTTTAAGTATTGTCGTATACTCATGTATGCGGATGACTTGAAAATTTTTAGGGTAATCGCTACTGTAGGGAACTGCGTAAAGATGCAAGAAGACCTTGACGCATTTTCGGAATACTGCCGACTGAACAAACTGAAATTAAATATTGATAAATGTATGTGCATCTCGTTTACAAGGAATAATAACAGCATTGAATTCCAGTACAGTCTAGATAATATCAACATAAATCGAGTAACTCGGGTTAGAGATTTGGGTGTGATCTTTGACACAAAACTTTCGTTCATACCACATCTAGATCATTTGATTGCGTCGTGTGGTAGATCACTGGGTTTTTTAACAAGAATGTGCAAGAATTTCGATGATGAAGCGGCTATAAAGTCAGTATATTTTGCATTCATACATAGCAAACTTAATTTTGCGAGTGTTGTTTGGAGTCCAATGTACAATATTCACAAAGTGAGACTAGAAAGACTCCAAAATAAATTCGTTCGATTCCTACATTTCAGAGTCACCGGCATATATACAATACTCGGCATCAACCAAGTTCGTTCTCATTATCACATTGAGCTGCTTGAACATCGGAGAATTAAAAATGATCTCATTTTTGCATTCAGGGTGATGAGGGATTACTTCGACTCACCCGTGTTGGTTGCAATGATTCCGTTCCATGTTCCTTCAAGAACTACTCGCAGTAGAGCATTGCTTTCGGAAAATGCATTCAATACAAATGTCAGCAGGAATTCGCCAGTCTCCAGAGTATGTACATCATTCAATAAATATTGTGGGGGGGTAGATATTTTCATCTCTAGCTTATTTTCTTTTAAGAGAACCATTAGAAACATTTTTCAGTTCAGGTGAAGTTTACAAGGGTGATGTATGTGGGTTTCACGTGATGACACTTTATGTATTTCTTTTTATCTTTGTTATTTTATGAGCACCATTTAAATTTAAATTTGTGTAATTAGATTATAAGTGGATCTTTGCTGGGAATTTCTCCCGTTTGTATCCCTATTTCGGAATAAATAAATAAATAAATAAATAAATAAATAAATCATTGGTGACATGTTGTAGCCTTGATGTTCTTGCACTTCGTCTCAGATAGTCCATCTCAACTGCGTTCAGTCTGCGTTTTAGGTCAGCGTTAATGGTCCATATTTCACTGCCATAACACAGAGTCGATTCCACCATCGTTCTTCCTACCCGTATCTTCGTACGATTGGAGATTCCTCTATCCCACCACAAAGAGTTAAGACAACCAATAATCTTTCTTGCCCCTTGAATTCTCTGTTTTATCTCGACTCCACCAATGCCATTTCTGTCAACGACCGCACCTAAGTACTTGAACTGATCTACTTGTTTAATTTTCGTGTCTTCGTCAATGAGCACCTCAAAACTTGCTTCACTGTTTACGACCAGATATTCGGTCTTTTTCAGATTCACGCTCAGGCCCCATTGTTCATATTCCCTGTACAATCTTTTGATCATATATTCAATATCAAAAGAATCCTGTGCTAAGATGACCTGATCGTCTGCAAAGCTCAATGAGTATAATTTGTGGTCCCCCACAGGTATACCCATCTCTCCGCAGCTTTTTTTCCACCTAGCCAACACCACCTCGACATAAAGGTTGAACAACAGAGGTGACAAACTACATCCCTGCCTCAGCCCCTTTGATATATTAATTGGCTTTGATAACTGTTTGCCAATTCTGATAGAGGCAGTATTATCTCTGTACATTTCTTGGACAATCAACAGCATTTGTTTATTGATCTTCAATATTTTCAATGCTTCCCATAGTTTCTAACGGGGAATAGTATCATAAGCCTTTTCCAAATCAACGAAGACCATGTGTATCTCTTCTCCTGTCGATATTCTTTTCTCTGCCAGTTGTTGTAGCACAAAAAGGTTGTCCACACATTAGCGTCCCATTCTAAATCCAGATTGCTGTTCACTTATGCTACTGTCCATCTCTTTGCTGAGTTTAGAGCTTAAAATTTTACCATTAAGGCGGCTCAAGCTGCTGGTAATGCTGAGGCCTCTGTAGCAATTGGGATCCCTCCGGTCTCCTTTTTTGAAAACCGAAACCAGGTAGGCATGTTTCCATTCTTTTGGGGTTGTTATCGTATTAAAGCATCTATTCAAAAAAGTCGTCAGTCTTTTGAGTATTTCTGTACCCCCATATTTGACCAACTCTATCGGTATATCTCCAGGGCCGGGAGATCTTCCATTCTTCATTCTCTTCAGTTGTTGCTGCGTTTCTTCTATAGTTATTGTCATATTAGGGTTATGGTGATCATGGCTATATCCTTCTTCTGCTTCATTCCTTGCGTAGTCTCTGTTTTCAGTTAAAAGCGTTTTGTAATGATCTTCCCAGTCCTTCATGTTAATTATATTCAGTGTTTTATGTGTCTCGTTGGTTTTGAGTGATCTAATTATTCTCCACACTTCCGTTGATTGTGCTCCACCTATATAGTTCTCGATTTGGTAACACTTTTCCTCCCAGAATCGGTCTTTAGTTTCTTTTATTTTCTTCTTCAGTTCTCTATTCTTGCTCTTATATATGTCACGACTGTTTTGATCTTTATTTGCTAACCAGTTATTAAATAAGTTATTTTTATCCTCAATTAGACTCCTTATTTCCTCTGTAAACCATGGAGGTTTTCTTTTCAATTTTCTGGCTGGCATTGGTCCCAGAGCTTGCATTGCAGCTGAGTGTAGTGCTGCTTTTATGTTTTCATATTCAGTTTCCACGTTTTCATTTGGCGGTCTCGTTCTAAGCTCTTCTGCTAATCGACTTTGATATAGGGTTCCTATACTTTCCTGCTGTAATAGGTATAGATTCAATCTCTGTTCTTCAGGTAATTTCTGTTGTTCTTCATTGTCCGGATATTTACTCATTTGCTTCTTAACAAAAGGACATACTATCTTAGCCTCCACCATGTAATGATCGGATCCACAGTTTGGACCTCTTTTCACTCTGCAATCTTGCCATTTGAATCGACATTTCTGTTTACATATGAAATAATCCAGAACAGATTTTTGATGTAGAGATGGCCTCTCCCAAGTGTATCTGTGTATTTTTTTGTGTTCAAAGAACCCATTCAGGATCTTCAAAAAGTTTTGAGTACAGAAGTCCACAAGCATCTCTCCAGAGTTGTTAACACATATCTCACCGAACTGCCCCACCACATCATGGTCGGACCTTGATCCGACTCTTGCGTTTAGGTCACCAGTAAGAATAACCTCCTGGTGATGAGGAAGAGCATTTAGAATCCCTGATAAATCAGCATAGAAATCGTCTTTAAGTTGTTGTGTAGAATCGTCTGTGGGTGCATACACTGCTATCACTGTGGTATCGTAACCATATATAAAAAGCGTCACGGTCATGATTCTTTCCGACTTGTATTCATATGTCTTGATATATTTCTTGTGACGTTTGTTGATGAGGACAGAGACTCCAGCCGCTGCTCTCCGTGATTTGTCCACGCCTGATCACAGATGTATGTAATTATTTAGGTCCTCATTGCCTTTACCTTTTCTCTTAGTTTCTGTTAGGACAGCAAGGTCTGTACTATCTTCGTCTAAGGCCAACAAAATTTCATGCATCTTATTTGATATTCCCTGCACGTTCCAAGTTATCATTCGCATAGTCCGTTTTCTCGCCAGTCGTCGCCGTATAATTCCATTCCCATTCCGAGGCTTGTTGAAAGTGAAAGTAGCATGATTAATGATTTTACTGATGCTGGGTTGCTGGCCCAACGCCCAAACCCCCATCCTTGGAGGACCAGGCTTTTCTGTTGGGGTGTGCTCCCTTAGTCGATATGTTCCCGTTTTCAGGCGCCGGAAACTCGCCTTTCACCCTCTCTCGTCAGCTACATCACGTACATAAACTTGCACGATCTGTACCCAGCTACTACGAGGCGACCTGCCTTCGAGGACGTGAGAGTAGGATTTGCTGGTAGAGCTGAACTCTATTTCTAGAGTCTCCGGCCCTTTCGCCGGAAAACAGAGGACATTACCCAGAGTTTTATTGCAAAATGACCATCGACAGGACATATTATCTCTGAGATCCTATACCAGCCTTTAGTAGCCTTTCCGAAAGTAAATGTAAATAAAACACTCTTTCTTTCAGAATATCGATCAAATTTTTATTTCAATATAACGCTTGGACCTTGCCATTATGTGTGGAATACAACATCATTTAAATGTCGTTCGAGTGATCTCTTACAGGACTCGATCCTTGTGAGATAATTTTCGATGACTCGCCGGCACATTTCGGGCAATATCTCACCAATAACTTGACGGATGTTGGTTTTCGGATCGTCAATAGTATGAGGATTTTCGTCATAAACACGATCCTTCGCATAACCCAACAAAAAACCAAAGGCGACAAATCACAAGATATTGGTGGCCAATTTACATCGCTGAAACGAGATCTTACGCGTCCTGGGAATTTTTTTGGCAATAAAGCCAAAATATATCGTGTATTGTGCAACCATATCTCTTCCAATTCCATATCATTAATTTCAGGCCAAAAAATAACTGTAAACACTGGACTAAACGTCGAGTTACACCCGAAACTATATCACTCCCATAATTTTCGGTGATGGTAGTCCAGGACTGTAGAACTGACTGAATTAAATCATCTTTTTTCGTGGCGCTGCTCATTCAACTTCACTTATCATTAGTCCCCATATATTTTCAATGGGACTAAGATCTGGTAAAGCTGCTGGCCATGAAATGGTTGTCACTTGGTGTTTTTGCATCCAAGCTTGAGTATAGGTCGAAGTATGGCATCTTGCATTATCCTCCTGAAAACGCCACCCCTCTGGATACAAAGCATACGCCGTTTCAAAGAGAAAATCGTTTAGAATGCCACAATACTTTTCACTATTAATGGTACCGTCAACTATACAGAGAGGCGTAGCACCACGCTGAGATTTTGCTCCCCAAATCATTATTTTGGTGGGAAATTTGGAAATTTGAACGGTAAAAGGTTGTTTTCATAGGATTTCCACCAAGTTGGAAACAACTTTTTTCAGATATAAAGACATTATTAAAATTATCTTCGTGAAAACATTAACAAAATTTTTTTCTTCTTTCCTTTTGTAAAGGTGCCACTATAGAGACTATAGGGTCTTTTCAGTGACATACGAACTGTTTCTGGACATACTTTTATATTTCGTTGATTTCTAAATATGTCAGCCAATTTGCGAAACCCCAGGCGCGGATTCTGTCGTCCTAAAGGTCAATAAAGCGTTCAAATTGTTTGCTTTAATCCTACGTGGTCTTCCTGAAACTGGTCCATGCCTATATCCATGAGATTTTTTATCCCCTTAATTGTCTTATATACAGCACTTTTCCCAGTTCAGTCAATTGCACTAATTTTTTAGCGTTTCGAAAACTTTTTCGATACAAATATTCTACCTATTTTCTTTTTTCTAGTTGCGACATTATTTCATAAATTGTATCCCTGTTGACAATCAACAATATTTGACAAATAGTTTTGCCATGCAACTTTGGCCATAATCTACTATCTACAAAACCAATTTTATACATTACTTTCGTCTTAGAATGTTACAAAAAAGAAGTATATTCTAATTATGAAAAATAATAAATTCCGGATACTTTCTAGACGGACTATATAAAATTTGAGCACATACAGAAATCGTGAAACGTATTTATTTATGTATCTCAAAAACCATAAAAAAGGCAGACATAAACAATAAAAGATAAGATGCTATGAATGGGAATGCTCGATAAATTATGATAAACACATCCCAATAAGCTAATTTCGTACTCGTACAATAAGATTAGGAATAATTCCAATTAATAACTTCCTTCAAATTTCGCTCTCAAAACTACTTTTCGAAATCGAAATCCCGCATGCTCAGTGATACATACGACCGGTAGAATACCGACTGAAAATGTGGTCAGTTATGCTTGTTAACTCATGTAGAACGTATAAGTATCGAATATGAATGACATAGAAATTGATCCCCAGTCCCCTCAAAGGAATGAAATAAAATCGTACAAATATAGGTACCTTATAGTGGTTATTTATGGCTTTTACTCGGGAGCAAACTTATATCAAATCAATCAGTTTACCATTATTGAGAATGTGATCGAAAAGTAAGTACCTTGATGGGTTATGTGGTTAAAATATTCATTAACATTGTTATCTGGAAATTGTTGGATGATAATTAAAAATCGTATTGATATTTCTTTTTAACAGCAGTTCATGTGAAAAGTTTTAACGAAGTGAATTTTGTTTCAAATCGAATATTCTACTACTAGTAGTAGAAAGGAACATATTCCATATGACTAGAAGTACAAAATTAATAGCGAAGCAGTAAAGGGTTTTCCAGTGCGAGGTTTCACTTTGATATTGAAAAAAAAGTATAGTTCAAGAGGATGTTTATTTCACTATAAAGAGGGAGGTATGCCATTAACAATGGAAAACGATATCAGCCAAATGGCCGCCACGGCTATAGTTGCAGTACCATATCCGTTTCATTGAATTTTCCATGATCAATTCGCACATTTGCTGCTGTATTTCCTCGATTACTTCACGAATTCCATCTTCGACGTCTTGAATCAATTGTGGAGCATTGGCATAACCCTTATCATTCACGTGAATCCAAAGAAAAAAATCAAAAGGGGTTAAATCACAAGATCGCGGTGGCCAATTGTGATTAGCCCAAAAATCGCACCAAACAGTGACACGTTGAGGATGAAGAAACTTGTCAACAATCATTCATGGATTCTCCGAGCCTCAAATGCGACTTTTCTGCTTATTAACTTAGCCTCCAGGGTGAAACTGGGCCTCATCATTGAAGATGATATTTCAATGAAAATCCGAATCATTTAAAAGACCCAATCGCCGAAGATACGACGTTGTTGGTGATCGACCGGCTTGAGTTCTTATGTTAACTGAACGTTAAAAGCCTTAAGACGGTGTAATGTCGTTTGTGAAATGCCTAATTCTAAAGATCGACAAGAAATCGACAAACTTGTGTTTTTTGTCAACACTACGGGCTACGGCAGCAATATTCTCAGTTGTTCTTGAGCAAAGCACACGGTTTCGATTCTTTACATCATTTACTTGTCCCAACAGCTCAAATGTTTTCACCAGTTGCAAGCCGAGAAGGTACTTCATGACGACCCAAAAATGCTTTAGTTTTGCGAACTGTGACTGCAAAATTTTCACTTTTTTGTAGCGAATTTCAACATCTTCATTGTATTACTAAAGCGTCTTCCGTATATTTTAGTAACGATGTAGTTATTACTTGTCAAATGTCAAAAGATGACAGCTTCAGAAGTGTCAGTTTTCCAGATAGTGGGCTATTGTAAAATATTTATTGGAAAATCCTTTAGAATATGTCATTCCATACTGGTTGCTAAAATTATATGAATGGAGTTTGCGGTTGGCTCTAGGTGAAACATTATAACAGTTTCATTCAAAATAATCCAAACAGTTTTGATGTTTCACAATTTATTCAGGATCTTGATACGTGTTTTGGTCTTTCGACTACCTCAAAGGAGTACAAAAAGGAACTAAACTTAAAATTGAAAAAGGTTCTTTTATTACACTTAGTATATCTGTCTATTTTTATGGTGCCTGGAAATAAGAGCAGTATTTGGGAATTTGTTTTCCTCTTCCTTAACAGCTTTTTTGACTGAAAGAATCTCCAAATGAACCATCAATATACCATTTTTAACATTATATAGTAAAGTGACATCGTTCTCATTAAAAAAATGGTTATTTTCTATACGATGTTCTGCATGTTATTTCTGGTTTTTCGAAATAGACATCCTATGTTCTTTGATTCTATGCTGTAAACATCGGCCTGTCTGTCCTATATATGTAGCAATTACAATCATCACAATAAATTTGATAAATTCCCGATTCGGAAAAGTTGGGGTTCCTTTCTTTATTGTTCACCAAAATCTTAGCTGAATTATTTCTATTTACTGCTGAAGAATTAATTCCCATTTTCTGATGACCATTAGAAATCCTACTGCTGAAACCTTTTATATAAGCCATTGAAAACCATATTTTCTTTCTTCATAAGGATCATTTATATTGATATAAATTTTTTTTTAATATTGTGGTAAGTTTTCTTATTGAACATTAATCATAGATTTTTGAGCATCCCGTTGAACGAAGACTTTTTACGAAAAGAAGTCAATATAATTAAAACTATAGCAGTGAACAATGGCTATAAAACTGAAATCATTGACAAAATAATTAAACAGAAAACTTATAAAATAAATGATCCTTATGAAGAAAAGAAAATATGGTTTTCAATGGCTTATATAAAAGGTTTCAGCAGTATGATCTTTAATGGTCTTCATAAAATGGGAATTCATTCTTTAGCAGTAAATAGAAATAATTCAGCTAAGATGTGGATGAACAAAAAAAAAATCCAAATTTTCCGAATCGGGGATTTATCAAATTAATTGTGATGATTTGAATGCTACATATATAGCACAGACAGGCGGATCTTTACAGCATAGAATCAAAGAACGTAGGATGTCTATTTTGAAAAACCAGATATCAACCGGTTTTGCAGAACATTGTATAGAAAATAATCATGTTTTAATGAAAAAGATGTCACTTTACTATATAATGTTAATAAGGGTAAATTGATGGACTATTTGGAGATTCTTTCAATCAAAAAAGCCGTTGAGAAAAGGGAGAATTTAACAAATTCCCAAATACTATTCGGCAACACCCCTTATCTTGGATGCTGTTATTTCCAAGCGCCATAAAAATACACAGATGTTCTTAGTGTAATAAAAAAACCTTTTTCAATTTTAAGTTTAGTTCCCTTTTGTACTCCTCTTAAGATAGTCGAAAGACCGAAACACGTGTCAGAATACTGAATAAATTGTGAAACATAAAAACTGTGTGAATTATTTCGAATAAAATTGTTGCTAAAAGTTTCCGAGAACGATATTATAAAACACGAATATTTGAGGAATTAATTTTTTTTACCTAAAATTACAACCTATAATAATTATATTTCGAATCACACATTATTCGGCTTAAAATTTAGGATCGAATTCATGAATGCATGACTTTATCCGACAAATTAGATGCAGTTTCATGAAATCAACGTTTAATTTCTAAAAGCAACTCAAGTTGGTATATTATATATACAAATGCTGAATGATTACCTTGGCAGTTCCTATAGACGTTTGATGCTTTCTCATAATTGTGGCTCAATTTCGCATGAAACAGCTCTTTTTTTTTAGTAAACTCGCTTAAGAAATATTAATTTTGGTTTAAAAAAATATCATAAGCTTTATTTACGATGTGCGAGAGGCGTCAAAACAAAATTTTACTTCTCTACATATTCGATTTTGAAAAATATCAGGCCATAAAAATCAGTCAACATTGAACGATTGCGATTTCATAAAATAGAAAGAGGCTTTTAACTTGATGGAAGAAATATAACAAAATTTGAATATCAAAACGGATTTAATCTGTTAGTCTTCTACAATTTTAATTTCAAAAAATTTTTCTTCAAAAAACTTTTAGAATTAAATTAATGTCTACAATAAGCTCCGCTTATATTTAATAGACGTATATAATCAAAACTCAATATACAATGTCAAATGGAATAAATAAACCAGCCAATATAAAAAAAGCAATTAAAATTAATAAATAAATATTTGAACGAGACAAAATTTTGTTTCTGATCTTACCATAATGAAACCAATTCCTTTTCAAAAACATAAAACACAACTTAAGGATCTCTCAAGAAATATAATTTATTTGAAATATTCAATATATTTAAATATTCAAATAAGTTACTTCAAAAATCACTCAAAACATGCATTATATCTTCAAAAAACAATTAGAATTCGGATAATCTCTTCATCGGCCCTAGATAATGTTTAAAATATCAAAATCAACTAAAAATCAGTATATAATACCTTAGTGTGTAACACGGAACTTGTTTGAAACAGACTAACTTTAAAAATCCAGGTAGTCAGTTCGTCACAAAATCACAGAAAACTGTAAGGTATTATAAGGTTTTCCTTAAATCATTGACATTCCAGAATGAGATTTATTCAAGCCTAAATATAATTATATATTGTGTATAAAATAAAATAGAAAAAGGCTTTTTACTTGATAGAAGAAATATAACAAAATTTGAATATCAAAACAGATTTAATCTAGGGCCGATGAAGAGATTATCCGAATTCTAATTGTTTTTTGAAGATATAGTGCATGTTTTGAGTGATTTTTGAATTAACTTATTTGAATATTTAAATATATTAAATATTTCAAATAAATTATATTTTTTGAGAAATCCTTAAGTTGTGTTTTATGTTTTTGAAAAGGAATTGGTTTCATTATGGTAAGACCAGAAACTAAATTTTGTCTCCTTCAAATATTCATTTATTAATTTTAATTGCTTTTTTTATATTGGTTGGTTTATTTATTCCATTTGACATTGTATATTGACTCCTGATTATATACACAATAAACAATGGCTGCCATCTGTGAGTAATTTCAATTCAAAAATGGGGCATTGAAAGGCCCTTTATTAGGAAGTATTATTAAATCATAAATATTAGGTCAAACCATCTCTAGCTTTCAGTAGTGCATCCACTCACCTGGGTAAACGCGATTTCCTTCAATTTATTATTGTGGTTGCAATGATATATTAATCTCTCTATCAACTGCACCCTGTTTGTAGGTTTTTCTTTTGCCAATTCCTGTTTTGGGCACACTTAGACATTCTCGATTAGTTTTATGCACGAGAGCTCCTAGCCCATGGTGAAAGTAATATTTTTTTTCCTCCAAGAATATTCATACGCTTTTAACATTTTGGTAGGACATCTCATCTTGCATGAAAATTTTACTCCCATTGCTGAACCATTCGTTGACCTGTGATATTCAATTGGTTTGCAAAACCTTGTTGTATTAATGCATGGTTTTCTTCCATGATATTTATATCATATTATCCTGAAGCTGCTAGATATTCTGTGAAGATCCCTGAGAGGCTTTTCGAGCTTGTGCGAGTTCAGTTGTGTACTGGTTAGGCTTTGTTATTGCATCCTGCTGCCACTATAGGTCACAGCACTGTTAATTTTTGACCCAACAGTGAAATGGTGACCGGAACCCGTCCAACTAGAAACTTACTTTTCTATTTAAACGGAGGACTTGAACCTGGGGCCTTTCGATTTCCAGCCCAAGGCTCTAACCACTGAGCTATCGGCACTCATTGATATGAAGCCTTTCAAATCCTGACTATATCACAGATGTGGGATATTAACTCTTCTCACTACACAGTATGTATGGTATTTTTCTTGTAGTCGTCTCCGAACAAATTGAGCTCTATAATCCATTATTTGGAAAGTTGCTTCGTCCCTAAAGCAAAGATGAGAATGTTCAATAACCATTGTTGTATATAAAAAAAAAATTTCAACCACTTACCGTATGGCAGTAGTAAGAGGTTTATGCAAATTGGAACAATTCAACAGCTTCTTGATCATGGCTGGTGTAAATTTCGGCTTTTTAATTGGTCTTCGATATTTGCATCCACTGACCTACAAATTAGAAAAAATCTGATGGTGTTAAATCGTACGATTTCGTTGCCCAATTGATGTTTCTATTTCGCGTCCAGGAAATTTTCCACCCGATAGAGTCATCGTTTCGCAAGTAGTCTGGAATGATACGCCGTCCTTCTAACAATAAACGTTTTCTACATCCACGGCATCAATTTTGAGTGTAGAAATTACCATCCGAAAAATCCTATATTAATGTTACAAAGTTTTTATGGAGTGCTTGGAAATAAACAAAATCCCTAAAGATCTAGATATTCAAACACTGAACAATGAAATGAACTCTCTCCCTCTAATTGATATGTATCACCTTCCCTCCCCTCACTATAATATGATGTCATAGATACCTCAATGCATTCTGTATTCCTTTACACTTGACAGTGATGCAGATGTCGAAACACGTCGTGTATCACATTCTTAGTGATTAAATTATGGAAATTTGATGAAATATAGTATTATTTTCCAACTAATCATTGGTCCATCACCTAATTCAATATCCATTCTGTTTTCAGATACTATAAAACTACAAGTTTTATGGTGAATATGTCACAATTGTTGTTCTTGGCAGCACTGATATTCTGCATACTACCCGTTGTACGCATCATAGAAAAAAATGTGAGTATGTGAATTGAAAATTCAGAATACTCCAAAAGCATTTATGAATGATAATTAACAGAAATTAATACTAGGCCTGAGAAATTTTTTTCCATTTATTATAAGTTTAATACAGCAACTTTAGTGTAATTAAAAGAATTCTGAAAAAATTAAGGGAATTGATGGATAAAATTTTACTTATGTTGAAGATCCTCAACCGAAGAATATTTAAATTATTCAGTGCTCACTTGATGAACTAATATAATAAAGAATGATTTCCACAAATTTACTGATTAAACAACAATTATGTCGCGGACACTGTAGCTTCAGGTTTACGTTTAAACTAGCTCTCAAAAAGTACCAATAAACCTTATATAGGTATGGTTAAGGCAAAAACTTGAAGAAGTGACGCAAAATACATAAAAACATTTTGGGGGCAATTATCATAAATTCCTGAACTGACTGAAAATATTCATCAAAGGAGATCTATCAACATCTGCTTGCTCCTACAAAAGAACTTTAAGGGGTTAGCCTTCTATGAATTTTGATGTCTTATCAGCACTGCTTAAATTTGGTAGATATATAAAATCAAAACTCGTTATATAATATCAAATGGAATAAAAAACCCAACGAAATATAAATTGTCAATTGAAATTATTGAATAAATACTTGAAGGAGATAACATTTTTGTTCTGATCTTATATTTATGAAAACCAAATCCATTTTCAAAAATGCAAAATATAACTCTATGAACTTCTCCAAAACTAATTTATTTCAAACATTCAATATATTTAAATACCTAAATAAGATACCTCAAAAATCTCTCAAAACATGTAGCACATCCTCAAAAAATAATTTGAAATAAAATAATATCTTCGTCAGTCCTACTTCACATTTAAAAAATAAACGTATTCTATGTTCATCACAAAAATCACACAAAGCTTGTAAGGTATTGTATGGTCTTAGTTAAAACCAAATGACATTTATATAATGAATCAGGAAAACCAAAATATAATTATAAATTATACATACAATAAAATAATAAGAAGAGGTTTTTTACTTGATAGAAAAAACCTCTTCTTATTATTTAATTCTATTAGTATTAGTCTGGTAGTTTCATTTTCTTTATTAAAAATTTCATAGTTGTTTTTGAAATTATATGCAAATTTTTCAAAATAACTGGCGAATGTCGAGTGTAGGGTGTCTGACGTCTAATTCCTTCGGTATTCATATATTCCCTTTTTGAAGAATCTATCACTTTGACCAATATATACCATTACAAGGTACCTCAAAAACTCCAGATATCATTGACTCAGAATTGCAGTAACTATTTTCAAACTGGATTCATTCGTGAACTTCTATATAACGAATGACTTTTTGACTTTGACATATCAGGAAAACCTAACCTCACTAAACCTTACCTCACATTGACTGACATTTTGAAGTTGACATGTGATAAAAACGTTAAAATTTTGTTCGTATTCGAACAATATTGGAAACCAGAAACTTTTCATTCAATACAATAGACGAAATATAACAATCACCAACTAATTATTCCTTAATGTTTGATAGTATCGGTCTCTACTTGTCGGAAATACATCTTGATGATTAAAAGTAAAATAACTTAATTTCCGATAACTTATTTGATTTCACAACAATTGTTTCGTCATGACAACATGACTTTGTCAGGTGAGTATGGTACTAACTATATATTTGAGATTAAGTTCTTTAAATATTCAAAATATACATAAAAAAAGGTAGTGGGAATTTACAGTAATTTGTTTTTTAAATATTATACTTAGTTTCAGAAGCTTATAATAGCATGATATTTAATTAATCATCATACCTATGACACAAGAGAATTTTGATAGAGATTTGAATATGATAAAACAGATTGCATTCAACAATGGTTTCAATCCGTTGATTATAAATAAATCATTGAAACGAATGCAATTCAAAGAGTCAATATCGCTTTTATAACCAACAATAGCTATTGATACAAAATATATTTATTTAACGTACATGAACAAAAAGTCCGAAAAAGATATTTAAAGAAAATATTTTAAGAGTAGCTGCAACATTTCATTTAAAACAAGAAACACGTTAGGAAATTTAATAAAAAATAATAAAGATTTGATCCATAAAAACAAAAGGTTTGGAGTCTATAGGTTAAACTGCGGTACTTGCCTATGTGTATACGTTGGTCAGACAGGTAGATCTTTCGGCACTAGGATACGTGAACACCAGAAAGCATATCTTGATAAAAACGGAAATTCAACATATGCTGACCATGATTTTGACAATAACTACAAAATCTTACACCTAGAAAACAAGAACCTCAGGTTGAACTACCTAGAAGCTCTCGAAATTAACAGATACAATAAAAAACAGATTCTCCTAAACGACCAGACGGACCTCAATAGATCCACCTTACGTAACCTTTTCTCAAACTTTGTATAATAATAAAAAAACAAATTACTGCAAATTCGCACTACCTCCTTTTCTGCATATTTTGAATATTTAAAGAACTTAATCTCAAATATGTAGTTAGTACCATACTCACCTGACCAAGTAATGTGGTCATGACAAAACAATTGTTGTGATATTAAATAAATTAGCGGAAATTGAGTTGTTTTACTTTTACTCATCATTTATTCTTTACTTTTTGTGAATTCTTCTTTCAATTTCAGAATCTGAAAACTGCCGGCATAATATGTTCTGGACTCACACTTTTAGGAGCTTTACTGAAATTCCCGGCTACAGAACCGACTCCAAAAAATTTCTATTCCATTCTTGTTGCACAAGGCATTTGTGGAGTCGGTCAGGTTTTCACAATAATGCTACCAGCTAGAGTTGTAGCTGTTTGGTTTCCCGTCGAAGAACAAAACAGAGCATGCGCAGCAGCTCTTGTTGGGGGAGAACTTGGTAAAGATATAAAGGAATATCTGAAGAGTATCGAGCTATGGTAACAGATTTTTCTTTCATATAAATAGTAATATAACGTACATCCTTGACAGTTCACAACTCAGAATAACCCCCATGGATAGGTATCGTCGACGATAAGGGCATTAGCAGCAGACTTGCTTGTTTCGACGCTTGTTGAATTTATCATCAGTGCCAACTTCCATAAGAACGCCAGAGTTTTTACCGAACTTGAGCACTATCTGTGTGCGGAATACACACCAGTATTTACTATTCGAAGAATCTCTCCATACTCTTCAGATATTTGGATAACATATTCGCGGTGTTTAAACTAATAATAGTATAGTTTGTTAAGCACAAACAATAATCGAAAAGAGGAAGTCAGTGTGGAATTTTTCAACACAATTTCGATGCATCAAATAAAATACATTCTCAGTGCATAAATCATAAATAGAGGTGGGCCATTTAAAATTTGCATTCTTGATCTGCTCTAAATAAAGAACTAAAGAATATTTTTTCAAAATTGTGAGTTTATTAGAGAGTTCGAACCTTAAAATTTATAACTAAAAAAGAATATCATTCAAATGACCTTCACGATTGGCTAGAGTAGATCATACGATCAACCCAATTTTTCAGTACATTATCGATTGTTTAGAGCTAATCTGATGAATGGTAACGATTTCGTGTTTCAAGGCATCAATAATAACACTGATCGACAAGATTTCTGTAACATAAAGCAGTTCTTCATTTTTTGATAGAAATACCCTTCTAATAATAGAAAAAATATTCCTAAAGTTCTAACACGTAGCACTCGTCAATGCCTCAATAAGACCATTTTATATTAGCAAGTATGTAGTCAATTTTATGAGGGAACTGTTAAAATGAATGCATTTTATAACAGGAAAAGTAACTAAACTACGTTGTTTACAATAAAGACATGAAATTAAGATTAAAAATAAATCTTCTGTTGAGTTTAGAAGTAAGTAGTTCCCTGTGTGTAGATAAGAAAGTGTCTTAAGGACGAAAATGTCGGAACAAACGCGCCTCAGTTGCAAAATCTCTCCTGACAAAATTTTGTTATATTTGTGAAATCATAAGCCTGAAAATGTTGTAAAAGCCTACTTCAATAAAGTGGTGTTTTAATTCGAGATCAAGACAAGCAGTGGGCTTTCATTATGTGCTCTGTTAGTTGTAACGTATCATTAGTGCAGTGGATGAATGGGAAGAGAAAAAAAATATTTTTGCCTGACAAAGACAGCAGGTTATTCCAAAAAGGGAAAACATAAGATCGACTATCCAAATTTGATGTTTGCAATACCTCATAATGCAGATTTACCAGTGCCGATCGCATCTTCAGATCCGCAAAATGTTGTTCTGGAAGATAATGGAGACAACGCATCATCAGGCAGCTCCAAAGAACAGTGCACGACTTTACATTTATTGCAGGTCCTAGTTTCGGCGAGCCAGATTTAATTGGTCAAAGTGAGTTAAATGATCAAGTACGTAGTTTGGGGTTATCAAAGCAATAATCAGAACTTCTTGGTTCCCGTCTTAAGGAATGGAACTTTTGAGGCAACGAAATGAAAATTACGAATTTCAGAAAAAGAAATGCTCCGTTTTCTGCATTCTACAGTACGTAAAATTCGTTGTGTACATGTACTGATATTGATGGTTTAATGCAGGAACTTGATATTGAGCATTTCCCCTCTGAGTGGCCTTTATTTATAGATTCGTCTAAATACAGTTTAAAAGCTATGTTATTGCATAATGTAAATTTAAAACCGTCTATACCAGTTGCCAATTGCGCGCTCTTTTGGATAAAATAAACTATCGGGTGTTTTTTTAGAGTCAAAGAACTTTAAATTGAAATAAAAGACATTTAAATTAAGATTGAAGCCAATTTTTTTTTATTTGAAAAATAATTTTATGACATTTATGTTTTAAAAATAATTTCCGGAATATGTCCACCACGACTATCTCTGAGGAACCGCAGACCAATTTTAGACAACTTTTTCGAGTGATACAGGCCTCATTTCATTAATAACTCGAATTACGTTGGCTTCCAAAGCGTCTATTGTTTCTGGTTTATCAGCATATATCAATGACTTGACATAACCCCTAAGAAAATAATCCAGTGGACTTATGTCACATGATATTGGAGGCCAATTAATTGGACCATTTTTCGAAATAATGTTATCGCCAAATCTTTCTTTCAATAAATCAATTGTTACGGTAGCAGCATGAGGTGTATCACCATCTTGTTAGAACCAAAACACTTCTGGGTCGATACCATTCACATTTTGAAACTAATAATCATTGATCATTGATCTGTAACGAGCACTATTCACTGTAACATTAGTTCCAGCATCGCTTTTGAAGAAATATGGACCAATGATGCCTCCAGCGTGTAAAGCAATGGAACCTGCAGAACTTCTTGAGGATTGTTTTCACTACATATACGGCAATTTTGCTTGTTTACATAGCTGTTCAACTAGAAATGAGCTTCATCACTACACACAATTTTACGATAAAGAAGTGGATCAACTTCAAGCTGTTCTAGGACCCAATCAGCAAACAAACGACGCTTATTATGGTCAAGTGGATTTAGTTCTTGAACCAGTTGTATCTTGTATGGGTGTACACCAAGATCTTTACGCAAAATTTTCCATGTGGTGGATGCACAGAGTCCAACTTTTTGTGAACGTGGACGAATAGACAAATCTGGATCATCATTAACACTATGATTTACAGTCTGTTGTTGTTATTGCTGCATCGAGTGGAGAAAATGTTGTCCGAAATCTATCGATAGTTCGACGAATAAGCTGCTATGATGGACGATTATGTAAACCATAAATTTCACAAAGTTCACTATGAGTTTGGCGAATACAACACTGATTTTGAAAATAAATTTCAACACTTTTTGAACGTTGTTGCGGCGTGAGTCTTTCCATGTTAACTTGTCAATGCTTACTGAACAGAAATGTCAAAACAACATGGCTTATACCTTCTGTCACAGTTATCCCTATTGAAAGTTCTATCACTCTAAAAACAACACCTGATACAACACGTATGAACAGCAGGAGTGTGAGGACTTAAAAGTTATAGGAGTTTAAGTGGGACTTCAGGGGGGATTTAGAAAATATTGCTATCTTCTTTGTCTATGGGACAGTCGTGGAGTAAATCAGCATCATATAATGAAAATTTGGCCAGAAAGAAGTCTATTTCAACGAGAATCTCAAAATGTTAAGTTTAGACCTCTTGTAGACCACAAAAAGGTCTTTCTGCCTCCTCTTCACCTTAAACATGGGCTGATGAAAAGTTTTGTGAAGGCTGTGAATAAAGAAGGGAGAATTCATATACTTGAAACAAGTCTTTCCCAAGTTAAGTGATGCCAAATTAAAAGAAGACATTTTTTAGTGAACCACACATCCGGAAATTACAGGACTACATTAATTTTACAGAGAAGCTTACCAGATTCAGAGCATGAAACTCATTTGCTAGTGTAGTAAAAGGATTTTTGGGCAACAATATGAATGCAAGCTACCAACAGTTACTTAATGAACTATTAGATGTCTACAAATCGCTTGATGCCCGAATGTGATTAAAAATTCTTTTCCTTCATTCGCATTTTTTATTTTTTCCTGAAAACTTTTGAGCTGTCAGTGACGAGCAAAATGAAAGATTCCACCAAGATATTAGGACAATAGCAATTCGCTATCAAGCACGATGGGATCCAGCTATGGTCGGGATTACTGCTAGTGTTTGAAGGGAGAAGATATGACCCCTCATAAGAAGAAAAAATAGAATTTAATTACTATTTCAAGTCAATATTTTTTATGTTTTTCTTAAATGTAAGTCAGGTTTAGTAAGTATAAAACGAAATAAAGTCGATACATACGGTTAAAAAATTCTGAAATCATTTTTTTCAAAACTCATCAGATATTGTAACATAGAATGTGGTTCTATGAATGTACCAAGAAAACCTTACATGTAAGAACTTTTTTGTCATTATCGTAAATACGAATGGACGTATCCAAATGGATACATTTATTCTACCAAAATATGCTATTCAGCTTTATGTTACAACCAAAAAAATTTATTTTGTCGGCAAGTGTAATTAGTGTAACACTTACCCCCAACGGATCTCCACAAACAATAGTCCTCCGAGGAGAAAATGAGCTTCATCGTTAAAGATGATCTTTCTTAAAGAAATAGAATAGCTTCACTCGTGCCTTCATACCGAGGTCTTTATTCCAAACTCCTCTCAGAGAAGTGCAAGAAATGTTCACTTCTTGAACTCATTGAATAGATCAAGTTTTCATGAACAAATTGATTTACATTTTTCCGTGATTTTTCCAGATTTGGGTAGAATATTCACTACTTTGGAAATAAGCTTTCAATATTTTCCATTTTTTTCCAGTATAAATCAACCTATTTCATTAATGTCAAATATTAGAATATATATGTCAAAATACGAATGATAGGAGTGTTGCCAGACTCCAACTACTTTAAAATGCAAACTCTAGTTGGCCCAACATTTAAATAGTTGCTTCCACTTCTGAATGCACTAATGAAGCTAACTTATTGAAAGCAACAGATAACTTTTTTGAGGTGTTCATTTTCATTTATGATATCCAGCATTTTGTTTATCATCGAATTTTTTTTAAGGGATGCTGTTGGGTGCTGTATTCCCAATTTTATTCGTCAAAGATAAGCATATCGAAGAAGAAATCGGATATGCACTTTTCAGTATGTTATGGTCAAATGTAATGCTTTGTGGAGTAGCCTTTTTTGCAGTACTTATATGTAAGTAATAATTTAACTACCGTTACACTTAAACATGAAAATCTACTCGAGTTATTGTAGATATTATGGTCTATATTCGACAAATTCGACCTTTTCAACACATATTCTCAAATCTGATGGTAAAACTTACCAATATCCAAGAATTTAGGAAGATATCGACCCAAATGGTCGAAAAATGCTCCATCTACAAATCATTTCTTCGGCCTCAAAGGAATGTTTGACAAAAAGACTTCTTACACTTTGCAGTTTAAAGGACAGCATTTACATAACGCGCAGCTATCAAATAATAATAATAATTTCTTGATTCCTTTTTGACAATTAAATGTATAGGACAGGTCATAAGAAAACTAAAGAAAATATATAAATATACAAAATCTACTACTTACTACTATGTCACTGAATAATAACATTTACGCAACAATATACCTTTAACAGTTTTCTTAAATTCCTTGAAATTAAGAGATCGGACACTATGCGGCAAATGATTATTAAGTTTAATGCACTGATACATAGGGGACATCTCAAACTTGGCTGTATTATGTGTTGGAACATACAATGTGCCCTCACTTCTGGTATTATAGCCATGAAAGCTGGATAACTTAACAAGAATTTTTTCATTTTCCTCTACATATATAAGACATTTCAAAATGAAAATGGAGGGCAACTTTAAAATATCATTTTCTAAAAACACGGGTCTACAGGACGAACGAGGAGTTGTATTGAATACCATGCGTAAGATCCGTTTCTGTAATATGAAAGCCCCGCCCGCTTCTGAAGAGTTTCCCCACAGCAATACATTATATGAGAGTTGACTATAGACTAAACTATAATATATGTAAATGTTTCACTTTATGAATGACATAATATGAAGTATTCAATTTCTTACACAAATATTCAATATGCATAGACCACTTCAAGTTGTTATCCAAATAGATACCAAGAAATGCAGTATTATCCGTAGATGGGCTGATAGTATCTGAATAGCGAATAACAACTCTACGATCAATTGTAAAATGAATACATTTAGTTTTATCAATGTTGACCATCAAATTATTCCCCTGACACCAGTTCACAAAGCTCTGTGCTAAAAGTTCACAAAGCATCTGAAGCTCCTCAAAAGTAGGTGCCGTAACTGCCATTGAAGCATCATCAGCGAATAGGCCAATAGATAACTTTTTTGGAGTGAAAATATACTGTGACATCCCAGACAGTTACACAAATTGATGACCATTCATCGCAAATTATCGGGAAGATCATTAATGAAAAGTAGAAATAGAAGTGGCCCGAGGACGGACCCTCGTGGTACTCCCAAAGTTATATCGTATTCAGCAGATGATGAGTTCTGATTTTTGACAAACATGGATCTACCCTCAAGATAGCTGAGGATCCAATCCAAAAACACACCTCGGAAACCCAAGTTGTAACATTTATAAATTATTAATTTGAAGGACAAACTATCAAAAGCACGTAAAAGATCGAAAAATAAGCCTGCAACATATAAGCCGTGGTCAAGGCACTCATAAACGAACTCAAGGGATATTGGCCTATAATTTGTGATACTGCGTATATAATTTTTTTTAAACCTGGAACAACTGAGGCTTTTTTGAGGAGTGAAGGAAACACGCCTGAACTCACAGACAGGTTAATGCAGTAAGCTAAGTGTTCACATATATCTGAACTTATCAATTTTGAAATTCTAGCGGAAATCGAATCCGCACCTGTGCTCTTTTTATCTTTTAACGTTTTTATTAGATCAGTTATTTCATATGTCAAAACCGGATAAAAGAAAAATGTTGTATTCAACATACATGAGGTGATGCATGACTAACATGCTTTCAGTGCAAATGCTGGACAATTTGGACAGTCTGAATCAATGTTCGAAACATGTCTTAATGCTGTTCGTTTATGAGATACATCGTGTTTCAAGTATTTAATTAAAAATTTTCAACTGGTATAACTCTTGAACACGTGGATATATTTCCATTAAAATTTCAAGGAATAAGTTCAGACTGAAGTTGAACGAGCCCCACGAAATAAAGATGATTTAGTTCAGTCAGTTTCACAGTCTTGAACTACCATCAGCGAAAATTATGGAGGTGATTTAATGGATGTTTTTTTAGGGTGATACAACTTTGAATTGAAAAAAAAACACATTTAAATCAAGATTGAAGCCTTTTTTTTAATTTAAAACACAATTTTATGACATTTGTGTTTCAAAAATAATCTCCGGCATATGTCCACCACGTATAGCTTTGAGCTCCGCATTCGACCAGACCAATTTTGGACCACTTTTTCGAGTAATTCAGGCCTTATTTCATCAATAACACGAGTTATGTTGGCTTCCAAAGCGTCTATTGTTTCTGGTTTATCAGCATAAACCAATGACTTGACATAATCCCAAAGAAATTTAATCCAGTAGAGTTATGTCGCATGATCTTGGAGGCCAATTAATTGGACCATTACTCGAAATAATGTTATTGCGAAATCTTTCTTTCAATAAATCAATTGTTACGGTAGCAGAATGAGTTGTAGCACCATCTTGTTGGAACCAAAACACTTCTGGGTCGGTACCATTCAAATTTTGAAACCAATAATTATTTATTATCTATCTGTAACGAGCACCATTCACCGTAACATTAGCTCCATCATCGTTTTTGAAGAAATATGGACCGATGATGCTTCCAGCGTGTAAAGCACACTATACAGTGCATTTTTCAGGATGCATTTTCACTACATATACGGCATTTTTGCTTATTCACATATCCGTTCAACCAGAAATAAGCTTCATCACTAAACATAATTTTACGATAAAGAAGTGGATCAACTTCAAGCTGTTCTAAGGCCCAATCGGCAAACAAACGACGCTTATTATGGTCAAGTGGCTTTAGTTCTTGAACCAGTTGGATCTTGTATGGGTATAGACCAAGATCAACTGTGTTTACAATAAAGACATGAAATTAAGATAAAAAATAAGTCTTCTGTTGAGTTTCGAAGTTAGTGATTCCCTGTGTGTAGATAAGAAAGTGTTTTAAGGAAGAAAATGTCGAGACAGTTGCAAAATCTCTCCTGACAAATTTTGTTATATTTGTGAAGAATTTATGATAAAATCACAAGCCAGGGCATTTTCTGAAAATGTCATAAAAGCCTACTTCCAATAAAGTGGTGTTTCAATTCGAGATCAAGACAAGCAGTGGGCTTCCCATGTGTGCTGTGTTAGTTGTAACGTATCATTGGTGCAGTGGATGAATGGGAAGAAAAAAACATATTTTTGCCTGACAAAGACTGGAGGTTATTCCAAAAAGGGAAAGCACAAGATCGACTATCCAAATTTGATGTTTGCAATACGACCTGTTCCTCATAATGCAGATTTATCAGTGCCGATCGCATCTTTAGATTCGCAAAATGTTGTTTTGGAAGATAGTGTAGACAACGCATCATCAGGCAGCTCCAAAGAACAGTGCACCGACTCTACTTTTATTGCAGGTCCCAGTTCCGGCGAGCCAGATTTAATGGTTCGAAGTCAGTTAAATGATTTAGTACGTAACTTGTGGTTATCAAAGCAATAATCAGAACTTCTTGGTTCCCGTCTTAAGGAATGGAACTTATTAGGCAACGAAATAAAAATGATGAATTTCAGAAAAAGAAATGCCCCGTTTTCTGCATTCTACAGTAGGGAAAATTCGTTCTGTGCATGTACTGATATTGATGGTTTAATGCAGGAATTTGCTATTGAGCATTCCCCATCTAGTGGCGTTTATTTATAGATTCGTCTAAATTCAGTTTAAAGGCTGTGTTATTGTATAATGTGAATTTAAAACCGTCTATACCAGTTGTCAATTGCGCGCTCTTTTGGATAAAATAAACTATCGGGTGTTTTTTTAGAGTGATGGAACTTTAAATTGAAATAAAACACATTTAAATTAAGATTGAAGCCAATTTTTTTTTATTTGAAAAATAATTTTATGACATTTATGTTTAAAAAACAATTTCCGGCATATGTCCACCACGAATAGCTCTAGGGAACCGCATTCGACAGACCAATTTTGGACCAGTTTTTCGAGTGATTCAGGCCTTATTTCATCAATAACACGAGTTATGTTGGCTTCCAAAGCGTCTATTGTTTCTGGTTTATCAGCTTAAACCAATGACTTGACATAACCCCAAAGAAAACAATCCAGTGGAGTCATGTCACATGATCTTGGAGGCCAATTAAATGGACCATTTCTCGAAATAATGTTATCGCCAAATCTTTCTTTCAATAAATCAATTGTTACGGTAGCAGCATGAGGTGTAGCACCATCTTGTTCGAACCAAAACACTTCTGGATCGATACCATTCAAATTTTGAAACAAATAATCATTGATCATCGATCTGTAACTAGCACCATTCACTGTAACATTAGCTGCAGCATCGTTTTTGAAGAAATATGGACCGATGATACCTCCAGCGTGTAAAGCACACCATACAGTGCTTTTTTCAGGATGCAATGGAACCTTCAGAACTTCTACATAGCCGCTCAACCAGAAATGAGCTTCATCACTAACCACAATTTCACGATAAAGAAGTGGATCAACTTCAAGCTATTCTAGGGCCCAATCAGCAAAAAACGACGCTTATTATGGCCAAGTGGCTTTAGTTCTTGAACCAGTTGGATCTTGTATGGGTGTAGACCAAGATCTCCACGCAAAATATTCCATGTGGTGGATACACAGAGTGTATCACTTGATGAATAGACAAATCTGGATCATCATTAACACTAAGAGTTACAACAGCGATATTTTCTTCTGTACGTACAGTTCTTTGTCTTGTTGTTGTTGTTGCATCGAGTAGAGAAAATGTTGTCCGAAATCTATCGATAGTTGGACGAAAAAGCTGCTCTGATGAACGATTATGTAAACCATAAATTTCAGGAAGTGCTCTATAAGTTTGGCGAATAGAACATTGATTTTGAAAATAAATTTCAACAATTTGTAAACGTTGTTGCGGCGTGAGTCTTTCCATGATAATTTGTCAATGATTACTGAACAGAAATGTCAAAACAACATGGCTTATACCTTCTGTCAAATCACAGTTATCCCTATCGTAAGTTATATCACTCTAAAAAACACCCGATGCAAAATATTTCTCCCTAGTAGGAAAAAATCGACGGTGAATTTTTCCACGTTTTTCACTCTAAAGCTCTAAAATTAGGGTATAAAGTTCTCGTTGTTCCATCCTGTATAGCTGTACTTCACAGTCTCCAATTTTAATGGGTATTTCGTTTAGTTTTCAAGGCCAAACCACCATTACCACCTAGCATCCAACAACGTGCAGTGGGAGACTCAGAGACCAAATTCTTTAAAGCATTAAAAGAACTCTATAGGAACAAAGATTTCGTGGTTGTTGTATCACTTTATGGCGTCGCTTGCGGCATGTGGACAGCCTTCGGCATCATCGAAAATAGGCTGTATCTACACTATTTTCCGGTAAGGACCCCCATTCCAAAAAATACGCAGCTGAATAATTTGTTTTTTTTTAGGATGCACTCAAGGACTTGATCACTATTACTACGATCACCTCAATTTCTGGTGGAATGATTGGAAACGTTGTATTTGGATATATTTTGGACAAAACCTTGAAGTACAAGTAAGTACAATTACCTAATTCTAGCAATAATGAATAAATAGTATTTATGGTTGGCTCTATGTAAAACATAATAGCAATTTACTTAAAGATAAAATTCTAGAAAAGCACTGTCGTGAGGTCAGCAGCTTTTGCGCACTTGTTCCTATCACCCACGATCGTCACATAACACTCAGCCAAGGAGTCAGTTGGTAGTTTCGTTGGTTTCCTGCTGAGGGTAAACAGACATTCAATATTTGCGGTTTTGATCGGCTATAAATATAAGACTAATTGTTAGACTTGTTAGGGGAACAATCTGCAACTTCAGTTTCATGTTTCGAGGCATCAATAGTTTCTAGATGGTCAATGCAATTTTTTATCCTTAACAGATTCCCACAAAAAAAATAGCCCAACGGTGTCAAATCACTTATTCACATATCCTCCTAGGTGAAAATGAGCTTCATCGCTAAAGATTATTTTTCTGGGAAAGATTCGAGGTAATCGCAATTGATCTCATAGGACTATTACCCGAAACCGAGCAGGAATATCGTTGAATACTAGTAATAGAATATATGGCAACGAAATGGGTGGAACTATTCCCATTGAAGACGGCACCGGCAGTTCAATGTGCCACCATATTATTATATTAAGTTTGCCTCCGTTACGGCACTCCTCGGAAGATCATCTCAGATAATGGAATACAATTCGTCAGCGCAGTAATGCAAAAGCTTACCCTCTGCATGAGCATAGAGCATCACTTAATTCCGGTTTACCACCCTGAAGCAGATCAAGTGGAAAGAAAAAACCGAGACATAAAAACTGGCAATCCAAGTAGAAGAAAACCATCAGAAATTGCCAGCCATAGGATTTGCAATGAAATCAATTCTTACGATCCTCTGGAGAAGCCCATCGAGATTTATGAGAAATTGTGATCAACGAAAACTTTGAAGCATACATTACGCCAAAACTATTACAGCTAGAAAAAACCCTGAGAGTTGGAAGATAGCCAGAACCAACACCTGAAATACGCAAAGCAAAAAAGGCGTACAAGCCCAAAGTAGCAGACGAATTACTCAGTTTGACACGTACTGAGTAAACAAGCAAAAGGTGCCTCAGCTAAACTGGCCAACAAAAGCGATGGAACATACAAGATCTTGCGAGCACCAGGACCTACGATATACGAAGTCAGCAGTACAGACGTACCAAACGTTCCATGTGCCCGAAATAACCATATATCTGGGACCGACAATAAACACGCCCAAACCCTCTCACCCAATAAGGAAGAGAGGCAGACCAAGAAAACAAACTGACTCCATCGTCGGGACGACTTCAAACACAGAGAGCGAGTCTGCAAGGCGAACACTCCGAAACTACTTCGCCAGCGCTCCACAGTGTAGGATGCCACCACCCAAAAGGGAACACTGGGCTCTAAGAAATCAGAGTTGCACAAGATCTCAGCTCGACATCAACTCGCTTCCGCTGTAGAACAAGCCTGATAGACTGAGAAGACTCAACCCAACTTCAAACATCTCCAGATCTAAAGCGATCGCCTACGTTGCGGAGCAACCTGGTAGATTCTCAGTACCCGATCAGACGTACCCGTCGGCTAGTGCGTGAAAAGTACCACTGTGTCGTGTATACTCCTCCAGTGCGCAAAACTTGAACGTGAATTATATGTATATTGTGTAGATGTAAGGATGTAAATAGAAAAACTAATATTTTAATAAAAACACCCCTTATACGTTTCTTATATTCATTATTTAGTTACTCATTAAATTATGAATGTACTTCATGAAGAGCTGAAAAATGGCTTTTAACCTCAATAGGCGTATTTTGTGATTACTCTAAAAGTCACCTACCATGGGATAATATACTTCCACTCTTTTCCATAGAGGAGAAGTCAATTAACCTTTGGAGACCTTAACATAACACATTTCTATGTGAAATATTTCAACAGTGCACCAAATACCCTTCGTTCGATGCAAAGTTGGAACTCTGAATTGGAAAAAAATATGTGTTGACTCAGTTTATTTTTGTTTTTAGGCTTTTCACAGTTTTGAATTTCCTTTCAATAGCTTTGAGCTATGGAGCTTTATCAATATTCTTCGAATTGGGGTGGCATTGGGCATCTTATATTGCGGTGATATTATACGGGTAAGTTATTGTTATTTTCCTCATAAGTAAATAATTTTTTTCATTTATGAGAAATTTACATGCTTAAGAATTATTCTTTTTGGTATTTATTATGAAGTTGATACAATAGAGTACAAATTGATTCAGTCCGTTTTCAAAAGAAGGCTCTAAAAACAATAAATTTTTATACAGAACCAGCTGATTAGCATTGATTGGACATCTGTCGATAAAATCCAATTTGAATTGTTTTGAGGTTCATACAAAACGTTTTTTGTTACGCTGTTTTTAATGTCAAATTTTTTTTATAACTAAATACCATTTGCGGGAAGTTTTAAGTTTTAAATGAAAAAAGTACAACTGAACCTCATGGTATGCTTATGAAAGTTTACGGTGACAATGATCCAACTAAAAAGTCATGCTGAGAAGGGTTTCGGACCTTCAAAAGTGGTTATTTCAGCTGTGAAAATAGACCTCAAAATGATGAATTACATACATTATTCGATGAAGATCCGAGTCCAATGCAAGACGGCTTTACACTTACGTAAAGAATTAGTGTCTCTACGTTTGGAAAATATCGGCCATGTTTGAAAGCAAGGCAATTAGCTTCCTTATGAATTGAAATCAAGAGATCTAAAAGGGCGAATATTCTCTTGAGAGCAGCTGCTTTAAAGGCAAAAATAAACGTTTTTTGCACTGGGTAGTGATTGGTGACGAAAAGTGGAACAACAAAAAGAAGAAAAATACGCTTTGCGCGGCCAATCGTTGCCTCACCATCAACACCAAAGCTGAACATTCATAGTTCGAAAGTTATGCTGTGTATATGGTGAGACCATAGATATCTTGTGTACGAGTAGCTAAAACCTGGTGATTCCATTACGGGTAATCGGTTCAGACTGCAATTACTTCTTTTGAACCATGCATTACGAGAAAAACGGCCGAACTTATTCTTTTGCATGATAACGCTCGGTACCACGTCACAAAAGTTGTCAAGAAATATTTAGAAACGATCAAATATGATATCTCACCGCATCCGCCGTATTCTCCGGACATTGCTCCTTCTGACTGCTGGCTATTTCAACGGACACAACACGACTTGGAAGGTATTTTATTTCTTTCGAAGATATCGAAAATTGGCTTCAAAGTTGGATCGCCTCAAAAGACAAGAAGTTTTTTCGAGAAGGGAATCGGAAATTACTTGAGAGGGAAGAGTAAAGGATTTCCCAATTAGAGGTATCACTTTGAACAGCTCGTTATCTGGGCAGCTGTTACTTTTGAAACTGTCATATTTTGATATTCGACAAGTAAAAACTACGCCATTACTGAAAATAGAACGATATTTACGCTTCAACAAGGCATTGAAATTGTTAAAATTCACCACAAAAATGGGGAAAATTTTGCAGTCACAGTTTGCAAAAGTAAAACACTTTTGGGTCGTGGTAAAGCACCTTCTCGGCCGGCAATATTGAAACTGGTGAAAACATTTGAGCTGTTGGGACAAGTTAGAAATGTAAAGAATTGAAACCACTCAAGAATAATTGAGAATATTGCTGCTTGAGCCCGTAGTGTTGACAAAAGCCCAGGTTTGTCGTTTCCTCGTCGATCTTTGGAATTAGGCATTCCAGAAACGACATTGCACCATATTTTGCATAAAGACTAAGGTTTAAAGGCTTTTAAAGTTTAGTTAACACTTGCAATGCATCAAACTAATCCGGATTTTCATCGAATCATCTCGCATTTGGGGCTCACAAAAACCAAGGATGATTGTTGAAAAGCCTCTCCATCCTCAACGTGCTTGGTGTGGTTTCTGGGCTGACGGTGTAATTGGACTTATTCGAGAATTAAGCTAGTGCAACTCTTGAATGGATTGCGCTACCGAGCTATAATTAATGATTTTTATAGCCGGATTTGGAAGATATTGATGTGGACGACGTTTATTTTCAACACGATGGGGCTATGTGCCACACAAACAATTTTGCAAGAAACGTTAACACAATTGGCCACCGAGATCTTGTAATTTAACACCTTCAAATTTTTTCTTTGGAGCCATGTGAAAAATAAGGTCTATGCCAATGCTTCACAATCGACTCAAGTCCTTAAAAAATTCGTGAAGTTATCGAGGACCTACAGCCGCAAATGTCCGCATTGGTCATGAAAAATTTCATGAAAAGGATATGGTGCTGTAAAAGTAGCCGTGGTAGTCATTTAGCTAATTCCTCTTTATAATGAAATTGCCATAAAAAAACAAGAGATTACGAAAACCATCGATGTTTCTTCAACTCACTCTCCTCTCAAATTGCTGCCAGGAGAAACTTCGAGTCCAGGCTTGTTCGTTCGAAGAACCACAACAAGTCCTTTAAATACGTAAGATGACCCATTAACTCAAAAGTTATCATACCGTCGTACTCAACCCAATCGATAAACCTTGCTGCATTCCGGAAGAGACAGCTAACGTGCTGGCTGATTCTTTTGTTGCTCCTTTTACTGGAAGAACCCATAAACTTCCTCAAATGAGTATTGACTGAAATTCTTCTTCATTAACCGAAACCTGTTTCAGTCCTGCAGTTGTTGAAGCTCATCTTTCGGCTCTTAAAGTTAACTCAGCTCCTGGTGCTGACGGTATCTCTGCTAGATTACTAAAGGAATGTGCCCGAACTCTTTCGTATCCTCTTTCCTTCTTATACGCACGTTTTTGAAATATCTTGTCTACCCGCTGCCTGGCACAACGCACTTGTAACGCCAATCCTCAAATGCTGAGAATTACCGTCCCATTAGTCAGGTCCCGATTGTGGCGAAGATTGGGGAGAAGGTTATTTCGGATTTTATTTAAAATTTGCACTCATCAACAACCTCATTCCAGACTGCCAGTACGGCTTCCTGACAAGGCGATTTCAAACCTCCTCGAATGCGTTCGTTCCTGGTTCGAGTCCTTAGATAAATCCTGCACAGTTGATGTTGTCTAAATGGATTTTTCTCGAGCATTTGATCGTGTCCCACACGATCTCCTCCTATACAAGCTGGAGCACCTCGGAATTTGAGGACGTCTGCTTCCTTGGATTGAAGCATTTCTTACCGATCGAACCCTCCAGGTTCGTATCGATAGATCCTTTTCGTCGGCTAAATCTGTTGCGAGTGGAGTTCCCAAGCATCTGTTTTGGGTCCACTTCTCCCTCTCCTATACATCTCAGATTTATCCGAGATCCTCAAATCTCGACGTTCCCAATTTGCCGACGACACTAAATTATTCGGCAACCTCAATGAGACCGACCAGCTAATCCAGGAAGATCTGAGATATCAAACCCTTGGTGTCTGGAGTGGAAGTTGCCTCTCAGTCGTGAAAAGTGTGCTGTTCTGTACTTAGGTGCTCAAAATGTGCGTCGTCAGTACTTCCTGAACTGCACTCCTATCACTACTTGTAGTAGTCATGCTGACCTTGGTGTGATTGTGACTGAGAACCTGAGCTAGTCCGAACACATTCTCCACACGGTGAACAAGACCAACAAATCATTATTTATAATCCGGAAAGCTCTTGGTGACTGTGATCCGTCCACGTGTGCTACTCTCTACAAGGTGTATATGCGCCCCATATTGGAGTTTGCGGGCCCTGTGTGGGGTCCATTGTTGAAAAGGAATTCTGCCTTGCTCGAGAGTGTTCAACGTCGTGCAACTCGTCTACCTTACGGCATCTCGCGGCCCAGCTACAGCGAAAGGCTGTCAAGAATGAACTTGCCCACATTTGATGTCAGGAGGGAGCGTGGTTATCTCATTTTCACATATCGCGCTCTTCACAACTTGTTCGGAATTTATCTAGGTCACCTCTTCAATTTGAGCCTTGATAACTGTCTTCCAGATCGCGCCTGCAAGTTGAGGAGGGAGAGCTTTAAGACGTCACAAAGGCAAAACTTCATTACTAACCGGGTGTTTTCCGTGTGGAACTCTCAATCCTCGTCAGTGGTTGAATCAGTGTCTGTGAACAGCTTCAAAAATGGTTTCGACGTGAGTGAGTGCTACTTGTGAATCTGGCAGTTCATTTTTTTCTCTCTTTGGTATTGCTCTTCTCATTCGTTTGTATGTATTTCATGTACTATTATGTAAGTTTGAAAGCTCTGCCTCAACTTTAATCATTTGTATGATAATAATAAAATAATAAATAAACATCTATTGACTTTTCTCAAAATATACTCATTTTTTTAAATCAGAATGAAACCTCTTATAAGAAAACTCTTTAGTGAGCAGTGATTGACAATATTTTGTATAATTTGTTAATATATAATCCGTCTAGAAAGGATCCGGAAAAAGCAAAGCTCAATTGTAATCATTTAGTATATATTTTTAGTTCTTATTTACTTATGCAACCTCTGTTCAACTGTAACAACTTGACTAAACGTCGAGATACATCCGAAACAAGATCATCTCCATAATTTTCGGCGATGGTAGTCCAGGACTGTAAAACTGAATGAATTAAATCATCTTTATTTCATGATGCTGCCCTTTTAACTTCAATTTTCATTAGTCCCTATATGTTTTCAATGGGACTAAGATCTGGTTAAGTTGCTGGCATGCAATGGTTTTCACTTGGTTTTCTTGCATCCAAGCTTGAGTATAGGCCGACGTGTGGCATCTTGCATTATCCTGCTGAAAACGCCACCCTTCTGGATATAAAGCATGCGCCGTTTCAAGGAGAAAAACGTTTGCAATGCCACAGTACTTTTCACTATTAATTGTACCGTCAAATTTACAGAGAGGTGTCGCACCACGCTGTAATATTGCTCCCCAAACCATTATTTTGGAGGAAAAATTTGGAAATTTGAACGGTAACAGGTTGTTTTGATAGGATGTTTGAGTTATTTTCACTAAGTTGAACAAAGTTCAATCCTTCGTTTCTTTTGGGAAGGTGTCATTATAGGGTTTTTTTTGGTTTTCTTGATATGTAGCCTTGTCTTTTCAGTGACACACGGACGGTTTCTAGACATACTTTTATATTTCGTTGATTTCCAAATCTGTTAGCCAATTTGCGAAACCCCAAGCGCGAATTGTGTCATCCTAAGGCCAATAAAGCCTTTAAATATCTTACGCAGTATTCCTGAAACTGGTCTGTGCCTCATATCGATGCCATTTTTTATCCTCTTTATTGTCTCATATACAGCACTTTTTCACAGTTCAATCAATCCCACTAATTCTTTAACGTTTTTAATACCTTTTCTATACAAATATTCCACCTGTTTGCTTTTTTCTAGTTGCGACATTATTTCATAAATTGTATACCTGTTGACAATCAACAATATTTAACAAATTGTATTACCATGCAACTTTGGCCACAGACGACTATCTGCACAACCTATTTTATACATTACTTTTGTCTTGAATGTTAAAAAAAAAGGATATTAAAATTATAAAAATAATCAATTCTGAATACTATCTAGACAGACTATATTATCTTTTGGAATATATGCATATTTTGAACTAAAAAAACGGACCGAATCAATTTGTACTCCCAAAAATTGAGTTGAAAAAAATTTGTTTTGACAATGAATATGGTTATTTTTCAGATTTTTCTCTTCTTGTTCTGTGAACATCAGTTTCCAGTACATTGCCGAAGTAACTTATCCAGTTTCAGAGGTTGTTACTATAGCCCTGCTTCAAGTCGCTCTCTGTGCTGTGGCAATTATTTATGTAGGAATATTTAATCTTCTAATGAATCACGGACTGCATATGATAGTAAATGTGATAACATTTACAACCTTCTGTGCAATGACATCATGTACATATTTCTTGACGTCCAATTTGAAGAGAATGTTAGTCAAACAAGAGCGTCAAGAATGACAAAAATATTAAGTGACAAGCATTGCTAAATAATTATTTTCATATTTCCATACTCATGACGAATGAAGTTGTTTCAAAGATGATAACTGAATTCAAATCTGTTTTTCATTTCTCGATTGAATATTCTGAAATGAACATTCATATCGAAAATTATGAAGTGAAACTGAACAGATGTTATTTGTATGAAATATGATTACAAAGTTTGTGCTTTGATAGAAGTCATATCCATAGATAACTTATAACTTTTTATACAGAAGTGATGTCCGTTAAAACTTTTTCATAATGAAAAATTGTTGAGTGAAAAAATTAATAATGAATGAATTTTTGTAAATTCCTTATATAATTGGTAAGCTCATTATTATGTATGGTTTATAACGTGAATGTATTTGTATGTACGCGTAAATGTGTCTTATGCTTATGTGCTGTTTCCTGTTGAACAATATTGGGAGCCCTCCTTATCGTTGTGTTTTGTATCTGGAAGGCTCCAGTTTTTAATCAACTTTTAGAAAATTTTACATTTCCAACGAAAGAAATTGTGAAGAGAAAAAATGTATTATATTTACGAAATCAGGATGTTTTAAATTATTCATTTCTGTAATGTAAAAAAACGATATTTTCTGACAATTATTTGTAAACAATAAGAATTTATGAAGACAGATTTCTAAAATGACAAATACATCAAAAATATCAACATATTATATAACATACATACTGAAATGAAATATTGTACATCTTGAGGACTAATTTCAATAAAAATTTTCAATTAAAATTAATTCCGCTCATTATTCATTGTTCAACTAGAACTTCCTGAAGGAATGACTTAACTCCTTCATTTAATAGTTTCGATGATTTTTTATTCACTTCAGATTGATACTGAAGGGAGTTTTGTAGAGTTAGATATGCATCTTTTTCAAAAGATAGTTGTAAATTCAACAACTTTGACCATTGAAAGGGAAATTTCATCCTAAAAATAATTTCACAGAAATTAAAAAAGAAAAATAGATGTATAGAGGCGGTTGACAACCTAAGCTAAAGGGCTAAAAAGTGGGTGCGCAATTGGTTATTAGGTTGAACAAAATGGTAAGGTTTTATTTACAAGATCCAGTAGAAAATGCATGGAACCAGGTCGAAATGAAAACAATGCATTTTTATCATAGACAAAAATTCAATATATATTTATTCAGGATATAAATTGGTGTATAAATATTTATGTGAAGCTGACTGATGTGACAACTCTGAAGGTGAAGTATCCGGAATTTATTATTTTTCATTACCTTAATATTCTTATTTTTTGTAACATTCTAAGACAAAAGTAATGTATAAAATGATTGTGGATATCTTTGGAAATCTGTGAGCATAAATGCTGGCTATAGTGACAGGGGTTGCGGGTTCGAATCCTGCTGCGCCCATGGGTGTATTTGTGTTAGGAGTGGGGTATGGCTAATGACCACAGCAGTCGATGCCATAAGTCCCAATGAAAAGAAAAATGGTTGTACAGATAGTCGGCTATGGCCAAAGTTGCATGGCAACATTATTTGTAAAATATTATTGATTGTTGATTATATTATAATCTGAATATAAGTTCAGTTATTAACTACTTATAATTGGTTCAATAAGCCACTAAACTAATATCTATTGAATTCTGACTTTGAGAAATGAATATGAAATGTGCATTCTATATGATTTTTTTAAATTTCTCTACCATCTTTATCATAGTCTATTCTCAAGCGTTTGGTGAAAAGATCTAGAAGAGAAAAATTTCCACCGGAATTGAGGAAGTTTGCAATGCCATTGAGCTTCTATTTGAAGAAGGTGTATAATAATTATATAATAATGATTCTGAGAACTATATTCAACATTGTTCTTCCACACGTGAAAACAATTTCTAAATGAATGATTTGAAGTAAAACACTTTATTTCCGCTTATATGAATAAGCGGAAATAAAGTGTTTTACTTCAAATCATTTACGATGAATTTCCGTCAAGTAGAGACCGAAACAATCAAGAATTTCTAAATGGTATTCAATTGTGAATGCTGAACCAAGGTTGATAGCGAGGAAGCATTGATTGTATACCTACAAATTTTGATGCATCTGAAACATCAGTAGTTTATATGAAAAAATTTAATTGAAATTAAACCTTATTTTTCACATCATGAATGGTATATATTTTTCTGCCACAACCAGAAACTGGTTAGAATTTGCCTGGGTAGATACAAACAATCAAAACCCAATGGTAGCCTAATTGATAGGCATTTCTAAGATAAATTGAATGAGGTTCACGAAACTAAGGGTCAGCTGAAAGTTATTTGGGGGTTAAAAAAAACAATTAATGAAGTATATCTACATTCACCGAATATTCTGTTCGAAAGCGGACTCTGATAAACGTAGTTCACCAGATGAACACCATTTAAAAAACTATTCCACAGAAAAATGCCGAAAAGATGATACTTACTACTCACAAGGGTAAGATCTGTTTTTTGAAGAGAGAAATGAAAAATACCTTCTTAAATTGTATGTGGATTATTGTTTGGTGATGGAATTTGCTATTCCTGAATACTCAATTGAAACAAATTTGTCTTGGATGATGGATCTGAATGATTTCCTTTGATTCTTTATGGGTTAACTTCCGCTTATATGGGTTGATAATTCCATATGTCTAAAAAATTAAACAGTGTTTCTGAGGCATTTTACTCAATTTAATTCTTGAATATTCGTAAGAGATTTTTTATATTAAATTTGTAGAGGTTTCCGAGAATTAATCCAGTTATTATCTGTAATATCTCTAGGTATACTTCGTGTAAAGCATCTAAACGCACATCAGACTGCTGACAAGGCTGCGCCCCATCATTGCTCAAAGCCAGAACCTCTTCATTGGAATTGAATCCATCCAGCTTTCAGTTTCGGCTTCAGTTCGAAAACCTACATCTTGACTGCTAGCCTCGAAGTATTATCCAACCGTTACTGACTCGGCAGGTCAGTACTTGAGTTGTTTGGGATGCAACTCACATACCGAAGGGGTTTGATTTCTACTACTCAGCCGCAAGTTCAAGAAACATGAGTTGTCTCAAGGAAAGATGCCTCAATTGATCCTGATTCGATCACCGACGATCTAAAATCGTAACGTCAAACCCAAAACCTCTAGAAATTACTCGCAATCAATCCTAATTTAGGACTGGATTGGTCATACCATCAAATCCCGCTAAAACCTCTGAAGCACTTCTCGAGTAATTCTGAGTCATTAATTTCACGCGACCAGATGAATGAAATACCCTTTTTGTCTTGTATGCAGACTTTCAACCACTGTCCCAATACTAAATGGGTGGCCAGAAAGTAAGAAAACTCCCTGAGGGCCTCCTCTCTTCTGAGGTAACGCGGTAATTACATGACGTACTCGGCCTTTGGACAGCAAAATCTGAGAGATAAATCTGCACTTGGGTAGAGTAACGACAGTTTTAAGGCTGTAAATCCTGAACTGAACCAAAAACCGTGTGTCCGTGTTAGACATTACAACTGGGTGAAATTAAGACCATATATAAGAAGCTCCCCCACTGCGACAAGGTGCGAAGATACTTTAATTCTACCAGTTAGTGTTAGTGTATTGGCATGTGAGCATAGCTCTTTCACCAAGTGACTATTAGTAGACTACACAATCCGTTCCTAGAAGCAGAAAGTGTGAAAAGGGTTACGCCTTATCATCGCGCATAGCGAGAACCACTCCGGAAAGATGATTCCACCGGCTTCCAGTTTAGGCTTCAGTTCGAAAACCTACAACCGTGTGACTGGTAGCAGAGAAGCACTATCCAACCTATACTGGCTCTGCATGGTCAGAACCAGAGTTTTTGGGACGCAACTCACACGCCGAAGAGGCTTCTTATCCATCCATCCATGAGATAGTCTCAAGATTGATACCTCAATTGATTCTAGTTCGAGCACCGTCAATCCGGCCTGTACGTCAAGACTCACGAATCCTTGTGAAGTCTTTCAATTCATCATGGCTTCAAGCACCAACGGTCTAGCCGTATCATCCTGATTCATAAAACCCAGAAACGTCTCGCAATCGATCCTGGTTCAGGACAAGGCTGGTCGAATCGTCAAGTCCCGCTAAACCTTGAAGCATTTTTCGAGATATCCTGAACATGAGTTGCTGCGAATAGATAGAAGGAATACCCTACTAGTCCAGCATGCGGACTGTCAAACACTGCCGTCTCGAGTCCAACACCAATTGTGTGTGGATAGTTCAGCGGGAGAGCATCGGACTCGCTACCGGGAGGTCCTGGTTCGAATCCTGTTCAAGTAGAAAAGAAATTTTCTAGTTGGACGGGTGTCTGCCACCATTTCACTGTTGGGTCAAAAATTAACAGTGCTGTGACCTAAAGTGGCGCCAGATCGCAGTAACAAAGCCTTCACAGAACACAACTGAACTCCTAACTACCACAAGCTGAAAAAGCTTCTGAGGGATCTTCACAGAAGATCTAGGAGTATCAGGATAATAATAATAAAAAAAAGAAAATTGGGTGGCCAGGTCGTATGAATATTTCCCACCCTCCCGAGGTAACGCAGTATGCTACATAACGCACTCGGTCGTTGAAAAGAAAAATCCGGAGATTTACTGCAATAGAGTAGAGTAGGTTGGTTTTAAGGAAGGTGCGGAGAGACGTGAATTCTATCAGGTTTTTATATTGGCATGTGAGCATGGCTCTTTCACCAAGTGACTATTGTGCAGTCTTCACAGACAAGGATTACGCCATATCATCGCGCGAAGCGAGAACCTCTCCGAAGAGATGAACCCACCAGTTTCCAGTATGGGCCTCGGCTCGAAAGCCAAAACCATCTGACTGGTAGCAGCGAAGCACTATTAAACCTCTACTGGCTCTGCAGGTCAGTACCCGAGTTGGTTTGTGACGCAACTCACCCGCCGGAAGGAATTCTTATCCAAGCATCCGAACGCAGTCTCATGAACTAAGATAATCTCAAGATTGATGACTACTATTGATCCTGGTACGAGCACCGTCTAACGGCTTGTACGTCCTGACTCACCGAACCTATGTGAAGTCATTTGATTGATCCTGGCGTCAAGCACTAATGGCAAAGCCATTTCGTCGAGATCCACAAACCCTAAATAGTTACGCATTGATCCGGGGCCGGGACAAGCCGGTCGAACCGTCAAGTCCCGTTAAACCCTAAGTCATTTCATGAGAATATCCCGAACATGGGGGTCTGCAAACAGATAAATGAAATACCTCCCTAGTCCAGCATGCGGACTTTCAACCACTGCCCCCTCGAGTCCAACACCAAAGGGGTGGCTAGGTGGTACAAGTAAAACCTGTGGGCAAACCCCCCCCCTAGGTAACGCAGTATGCCATTACACAGAAAACCGGAAATTCATACTGCGATAGAGTACGCCAGTTTTAAGGGAGAAGCCCTGTGCTGCGACAGACTCCCTGCCACTGAGTTAATCAACCGGCTCAGCCCTCCATTCCACCAAAACGGCAAAACTAAGACCCCATTCGGAAATATTCCACCGCACAGGTTCAGTGACTGGCGTGAATGGCATTACGTCAGACACCAAGACTTAACCCTCCATTTCGCCAGGACGAAACTAGGGTCCTAGTCAAGACAAGCGTCCCCATTACGTCAAGATCTAATGCCTGGGAGGCGAAGGTGTAGTTATGGCTTCCCTAGATTCCTATTCCCTAGATCTGACCCTTGTGACTTTTACTTGCTCATCGGAAATGAGAACGTGATCGTCAAGTTTATTCGAAAAAGTTGTGTTTTGTTCATTAAAACGGAAATTTATGAACCGATACGTCATTTCGAATGCCCAAACTTTTTCCTGTCCATTGTTATGTTTAAAATATTCCAGATGAAAATGATATGCTCAAAGTAATACATTTAAGGGAGAACTTCGAAAAATTATTAAAATAGTAGTAAAATAACCCAAAATCCTTTGTTTTCAATCTTCACTGTGCGTTTTGCCAAGGAAGTTGTAGAAGATAGGAAAACTCGAGCTTACAGGCGTACAAATATCATGAATAGGAAATAAACTACTGAATCTGATAAGACTAAAACTTAAGAATGTATTCGAATATGATAACATATTATCCTTCCTTGATTTTCTTTACACTTAATGGGTCGTTACACTTATAACATAAATTTCAACATCTCATAATAAGTTTTACATCCGAAGTAATAATGGAAGAAAATAGTGAAGTTAAGAGGAAGAATTCCGATATAAAATTGGATAGTTACAGATGGGTTATAGTAACGATTTTTGCTGCCTATTGTGGTATAAATTTTTTTCTTTTCATGCAGTTCACGATCATAGCGAACATAACTGAAAGGTAGGTACATATTTGAAAATATAGTTTATCACCGGAAATTCTTTGAGCCGATCTCTCGATTTTGATAATTGGGGTATTTCGATTACAGATAATTGTTTTCTATTTGTCGTTTATAGTGCAGTAAATAAATGCTTCAATTAATGAAAATTTCAAACAAAGTATTGAAGATTTTTCTCGTTAATTACTGGAGGAAAAATTATGAAACATGATAGTGAAAAAATCGTATCAATTTTGTGAGTGTTGTCAATAAGAGAGTGGCCATTTAAAATTTGAATTTTTGATTGGCTATAAATAAAAAAATTAATAAATATTTTTTCAATGTTGCGAGTTCATCAGAAAGGTTGACATCTATGATTGAAAAACAATAATTCAATAATTCTTTAACAGGTTTCTAGATCCAAGGTTATAATAATACCAGTTTTTAAGAAAAGGGCCAACTAGTTTCGATTTTATTACGAAATCTTCATTGGAGCTCTGAAATGGAAAACATGAACTACAGCTACAAAATCCTTTTGAGTTGCCTGAACTTAAGATATTACAATACAATTTTAAAATCAATACAAAACAAATATAAATAATTTTTTATGAGGAAAATTTTCTGTTTTTTTGTTGATGGATCAAATAGACTTAAAATAGAAAGGCTTTTTACTTGATAGAAGAAATATAACAAAATTTGAATATCAAAACAAATTGAAATATGTTTATCTTCTACAATTTTAATTTCCAAAAGAATTTTTTTTTTTATTCAAAAAACTTTTAGAATTAAATTAATGTCTAAAACAAGCACCGCTCACATTTAATAGACGTATATAATCAAAACTCAATATACAATGTCAAATGAAATGAATAACCCAACAGATATACGAAAGTAATTAAAATTAATAAATAAATATTCAAAGGAGACAAAATTTTGTTTCTGGTTTTATCTTTAAGAAATATTACTTGCCTCATAAAAACATGAACACACTTAAAGGACTTCCCAAAGAATATAATTTATTTGAAATATTTAATATATTTAAATATTCGAACAAATTATTTCAAAAATCTCTAAAAAATGTGCACTATATCTTCAAAAAACAAATATAATTCTAGATAATCCCGTCTTCAGCCCTTTTTCAATATTCGAAATATCAAAATCAAAAACATAACCTACATCACTCACGTGTTAAAAGACTTAAGCTTCGAACTACAGATCAACTATATATTCAAGATTGATCTATGTTCTAACAAAATCAAAGAACAAAGTGAGTTATTTTAAGGTTTACTTAAATTCATTGACATTCTATAATGAGATTTATTGAAGCCAAAATATAATTATATATTATATATAAAATAAAATAGAAAGGCTTTTTACTTGATAGAAGAAATATAACAAAATTTGAATATCAAAACAAATTGAAATATGTTTATCTTCTACAATTTTAATTTCCAAAAGAATTTTTTTATTCAAAAAACTTTTAGAATTAAATTAATGTCTAAAACAAGCACCGCTCACATTTAATAGACATTCAAATAGACTTCTTCAACTCACATTTCTATCTCGTTTAGTTTTTGTCGTATGAAAAATGTAAAATTTTGGAAATGACAACTGGTCGCATGGAAGACTGTCGAAAGACTGAGGTGGAATAATCTGAGGCTTTCAGAGGAAGCGTGTATAACGATGGCACGATGGAGCTGGAGAACAATGGGTTTAAATATTGTTTGCAAATTGTTTTATTTTTTTATATATATTTTTACCAATGTCCTATATTTTCTATTAAATAGCAAAATGCCGTATTTAGACTTTCAATGTCGGTTCTCTTATTAATTGAGTTTGAGGTCTTGTTTGACAGATATCATCTCATGCTTGAACGTTTCTTAAAATTTTTTTTGTTTGCCTAAAATTTTGATAGATCCCGGAGCGAAATTGAAGGAATGAAGGGTGTTTTCCACTTGTTATTCTAAAGCGGTGCTATTTTCTTTTTTTTTTCAGTGGATTAAGGATATGCAAGGAGTCTCTTTTGTGTTCAGAGATCCTGTCCTTTAGATACCGACCAGTTTGACCAATGTATGTTGATTGAAAGTCGTTGCAGAATATTTTATATATGGTATCATAATTCGTCCGGAGTTGCACTTTTAGTTTTCGTGAAAAGTTGTTTAAATGTGTTGTCAGATTTAAATGCTACGTTTATGTTTATTTTGGTGAATAATTTTTTTAATTCTTTCTGCCAAATTCTCTTTGCGAAGTTACTTCTTTGTTGAGAAATTTCTTTATGAGCTTGGTGGGATAGTCATTATTTTCTAGGATCGTTTGTATTTTGGTGATGTTATTTTTGTGGAATTCGCTATCCGAAATGTTTCAAATTATTTATGATGTTTATTTTTTTTGTGTCTTATTGTGATTTGAGTGAAAATTCAGAATTCTTCCAGACAATGTTAGTTTCTGGTACCAGTCTGTTATGATTTTGTCCTTCCTTCTTATTAGTAATGTATCTAGCAAATGTAGTGAGTTTTGCGTTTCTAATTCAATAAAATAGAAAAAGGCTTTTTACTTGACAGAAGAAATATAACAAAATTTGAATATCAAAACAGGTTTAATCTGTTAGTCTTCTATAATTTTAATTTCAAGAAAATTTTCATTCTAAAAACTTTTATAATTAAATTAATGTCTACAATAAGCACCGCTTATATTTAATAGACGTATATAATCAAAACTCAATATATAATGTCGAATGGAATGAATAAACCAACAAATATAAAAAAAGTCATTAAAATTAATAAATAAATATTTGAAGGAGACAAAATTTCGTTTCTGATCTTACCATTGCGAACACTAATTCCTTTTCAAAAACATGAAACACAACTTAAGGACATCTCAAAAATATAATTTATTTTAAATATTCAATATATTTAAAAATTCAAATAAGTTGATCAAAAAATCTCTCAAAACATGCACTATATCTTCAAAAAACAATTAGAATTCAGATAATCTCATCATCGGCCCTAAATAATATTCGAAATATCAAAATCAAGAGATTATCAGAATTCTAATTGTTTTTTGAAGATATAGTGCATGTTTTGAGAGATTTTTTAATCAACTTGTTGTTGGTTTATTCATTCCATTTGACATTATATATTGAGTTTTGATTATATACCCTATTAAATACAAGCGGTGCTTATTGTAGACATTAATTTAATTCTAAAAGTTTTTCGAATAAAAATTTTTTTAAAATTGAAATTGCAGAAGACTAACAGATTAAATCTGTTTTGATATTCAAATTTTCTAATTCAATGTTGAATTAGATAGAATTGTATGTTGAAGAAGTCTATTTGATCCATCAACAAAAAAACAGGAAAGTTTCCTTACTTATAAAAAAAAATTATATTTTTTTGTATTGATTTTAAAATTGTATTGTAATATCATAACTTCAGGCATCTCAAAAGGATTTTGTAGCTGTAGTTCATGTTTGTCATTTCAGAGCCCTGATGAAGATTTTGTAATAAAAGCGAAACTAGTTGGCCTTTTTCTTAAAAAGTTGGTATTGTTATAATCCTGGACCTAGAAGCCTGTTAAAGAATTATTGAGTTGTTGTATAAATAGATCTCATCTTAATTAATTATTGGAAAACAATATCATTCAAATGACCGCAAGGACTGACTACAGTACTCCATCCAATAAACCCAATTTTTCAGTACATTGTCGATTGTTTGGGGATCAGTGCCATGAATGGCAACTTCTACTTTGTGTTTTAAGGCATTAATCGTTTCTGGATGTTTAGCGTAACACTTATCCTTAACGGATTCCCACAAAAAATAGTCCACCGAGGTGAAAATGAGTTTCATCTTGCTTACGTTGATTTTTCTGGGAAAATACTCATCAAGGCTTTACTTCTTGCACTAGTTGAACTTTGTAAGCCTTCATACCAAGGTTTTTAGGCAGAATCCTCCTCAGAGAAGTGCAAGAAATGTTCAATTCTTGAGGACGATGCTGAGTTGATGTTGATTGATGTTCAGGCACATTATGAGCAATGTTTTAACGTATGCTCTCTGAACGAGAACGTGAACGGCTTGTTTTATTAAATAATGATCCAGCTTTCACGGACAAATTGATCTACAAATTACCGTGAAGGCATTTCACTTTTATTGCATTTTTCACGTAAATTGTTAACAGTTTGGATAGAAGATATTTACCAGTTTTGTTTCAAGAGTAAATTGGCCCATTCCATTAATATCAAATATTAAACTATTTTTATGTCAAAAGCTACCTCTTTATGGCAGGTGGTTGAATGGAAAATATTACTAGATTGACTTATTTACGAATGGGGTGCGAAACAATCCTAGTCGAGCGGTCCTAGGCTTTCGCGAAAATGGAAGGTCTTTAATGTTAATAAATTTTCTCAGTGATAATGAAAATGCTGATGAAACTCAATCATGGATTTTAAGAAGTATAATGATAAAGAATGCCAAAATACAACAGTATTATCAATCCTAAACTCAATAAAATTTAAATAAAGATGACACACTGAATAATTAAGGAGAGGGCGACGCGGATCCCTCAAGCACTACGTATCATTTATATAATTTTTAATTATGTTTAAATTCTTCAAACATAATAATTACGAAGAGATATGTCAACCTTCTTCTTAATTTCTTACTCTACTTCAATTAGACAATTTCAACCTGAATAATAAACCAAAATTTTCAGATAATTCTGACCCCTAAACTTCAAGACCATAGACTCAAAACAAAACTGGACACACGGGATTTTCTACAAGAAACGACCGATTTAACACGAACCATAAACGATAACGAACGACTACCGGTATTCTTTAATTCCTTGGTCCCGGAACTTAGCACTATAGCAATCTCTTTAATTCTTCTGACTCAATTCTTCAACTTCAAAAAAAAATTACTATGATCACTCAATATAATTATAATATTGCTAAATTCTGAGACCAATTCGAGCCTCGCACCGCGATCTTTTCTCGACGATCTTACTAGTTTTTCCAACGTGTCAAGACTCCCTCTAACAAACTCTCTTTTGGGCCTTTTAATACATCGTACGCGTCGGTTTTCTCCTTCCAAATTTTTGATCCGTTCACCCGCTCAAAATTACAACTTAGCACTTCTCAAAATTTCAGCTCTTTGTCGAGCCACACGTGTTAATTTCGACGTCAGCGTTTTTCTCTGGAAATTTCCGTTCCTGAACTCATCTGAAGGAATATGTTTACTTTTCGTACAATCAGCTCTTATGAACTTTTTAATGTGTAGTTTGTCATTATAATATATAGACCAGAGTAAAATAATGTCCTTTCTTGAAGCCGCCGTACGTACGAGCCTCGAAAGCGAATTCCTACAACAAATTAATTCTGGAGAATTGAACCTCGCGTTGAATTTGCTTTTGTCCAATGAATTAATCCCCGTATCATTACAGGGATTCATGAATTATAAACCTTATTGCTTTATTATTACCACAAAAACACGAATGACAGAAAGTGTTGCATCTTGAAATAACCACTATTTCAAAATGCATACTCTAGATGCCCCATCTTTCATCAGTAAATATGAGTAAATTGAAATTCAAAGTGTATTTCACTTCAGGTTTAGTCTTCAAAACTTGGAGTTCAAGCACGTAAAGTTAGAGTAACAGATCCTGATTTTTCATAATGAATTTGGATTACTTGTAAACGTTGTTGGAGTGTGTACATTTCCATGATTAAATGGTAAACATTGACAAATACAACTGTCAAGATCACAAATGACCAATGGTTGACATGAGTGGAGTAATGTCAATTTAAAGATAGGACGTTCCCATTTACAGACCCTTTATATGCTACGCCGAGAAGCTGCAGCAGAACAGAGTAGAATTCTAGGCGACTACAATACTCATACAACTCAAATTGAAACTACAGAAAAATTTCAGCACATCGTAAATATAGAGTTCTCTTCTTATCGAGGAATAATAAAACTAGTTCTAAATAATCAATTATCAAAATAATAATTTAATTCCAGAACATAATCAGTGCTTCTGAGACATAATATTAAAATTTGAAAATCAAAACAGATCTAATCTGTTGTCTTCTACAATTTTAATTTCAAAAAATTCTTTGAAGAAACTTCAAGAATTAAATTAATGTCTTTATAAGCACTGCTCATATTTAATAGACGTCAAAATTCATCATACAATATCAAACGGAATTAAGAAAAACCAACGAATATAAACTGTCAATTAAAATTAAAATATAAATAAGCAAACATTTTTTGTTTCGTTCCAGGCATGCGTAATGAACTCTTACAAACTTACGAAGCCTTGTTTGTTACAAAATGTATTGTTTTCCGATCATTTTGTAACAAACAAGGCTTCGTAAGTTTGTCTGAAGAGTTCATTACGCATGCCTGGAACGAAACAAAAAATGTTTGCTTATTTATATTTTAATTTTAATTGACAGTTTATATTCGTTGGTTTTTCTTAATTCCGTTTGATATTGTATGATGAATTTTGACGTCTATTAAATATGAGCAGTGCTTATAAAGACATTAATTTAATTCTTAAAGTTTCTTCAAAGAATTTTTTGAAATTAAAATTGTAGAAGACAACAGATTAAATCTGTTTTGATTTTCAAATTTTGTAATAATCCTTCTATCAAGTAAAAAACCGTTCCTTCTTATTTTACATAATATTAAAATTAAATAAGTTTAAAATGCATTCACAAACCTAATCAAGTATAACTTACTCATAGTATAATCATAAGCAAACTCATTGGCCTCTATACTTCTTAATATCCGGATATTTGATTGTTTTTTCAGATATTACAATGTTAATAGCTTCGTAGCCGATACCACAGGTTTGGTCTTCATGGCATGTTACATAATATTCTTCATCCCTGTGGGCCATTTCATCGAGAAAAAGGTGAGAAAATTCCAATAAATTGTGAATGAATCCTGTGTTATAATTTTTCTTCAGAACCTTAAAGAAACAGCTGTAATAAGTACGGGATTGACAGTTTACGGAAACTTCATAAAGCTTTTTGCTGTATCACCTGACAAATTTTACCTCATACTCTTATCCCAGGCACTATGTGGTCTGGGTCAAGTTTTCATGATAAGCATGCCGCCACAAGTTGCAAGTACTTGGTTTGGTGCCGAAGAAGTCTCCATAGCATGTGCAATTGGAGTGATGGGATGCCAAATCGGTAAGATTATTTAGTTACAGAATGTGAAATAACAGTTGGAATAAGAAAAATACTTCATTTTCCATGACTTTGTAATTATTAGGTGCAGAGTATCCAAAGTTTCATAGTGTTACAAAACTTTCAAAGTATGGATCACAAGCTGGGTGTAATGGTTTCATATTGAGATATGTTTATTTTATTGATAACGTCCAGAAGTAGGGAATTCCACATTTATTTTTTGAAAAATATGTAGCACATTCCCGAAAAAAACATTTGAAATTCTTACCGATTTTCTCTCATCTGTCACTTATTTGGATGTTAAATAAAAACAATCAATACATTCCATCCAATAAAATTTCCTGTATAGCATTTATTAAACCAAGTTCTTCCACAGAAAAATCTTTAAAAAAAGATACGATCATAAACTCAATATCTGAAAACTGCCACGCGCATGCTTGAAAAATAAATTATGATTTATATAAATAGATATGAATTGAATATTACTTCGAAGGGTTTTTTCAAATATTCAACTCAAACTAGATCAATTCCCTGAAACCTCTTCAAATTTCAGTGTAAAAAATCTCTTGAAAAAATTTTAACATTAAATGAATGAAACGTCTAAGAAACTCTGTTTACTTTTAAAGGCATTCAGAATCATCAATACATATCTGAGAAACTCAACAATAAAGAATCAAATAAATTAATCCGACTGATCTGGTGATAGAAAGTTCTGCAAATCGAGTCAGACAACATACATTTGCATAACAATTATTAAATCAAACAAGCCCTTTAAGGTTTTGTTGATCACGGGCATAAGTATTAATGTATCAGGTGGTTTTTTTTAGAGTGATACAACTCTCGATAGGGATAACTGTGATTTGACAGAAGGTAGAAACCATGTTGTTTTGACATTTCTATTCAGTAAGCATTGACAAATTATCATGGAAAGACTCAGGCCGCAAGAACGTTGAAATTTATTTTCAAAATCAGTGTTCTATTCGCCAAACTTATAGAGCACTTCGTGAAATTAATGGTTTACATAATCGTCCATCAGAGCAGCTTATTCGTCGAACTATTGATAGATTTCGGACAACATTTTCTCAACTCGATGCAACAACAACAACAAGGAAAAGAACTGTACGTTCAGAATAAAATATCGCTGCTGTAAGTCATAGTGTTAATGATGATTCAGATTCGACGTTCACAACAAGTTGGACTCTGTGCATCCACCACATGGGAAATTTTGTGTAAAGATCTTGGTCTACACCCATACAAGATTCAACTGGCTCAAGAACTAAAGCCACTTGACCATAATAAGCGGCGTTTGTAAGCTGATTGGGCTCTAGAACAGCTTAACGTTGATCCACTATCTTATCGTAAAATTGTGTTTAGTGATGAAGCTCATTTCTGGTTTAACGGCTATTTAAACAAGCAAAATTTCCGTATATGGAGTGAAAACAATCCCTAAGAAGTTCTGCAGGTTCCATTGCACCCTGAAAAATGCACTGTATGGTGTGTTTTACACGATGGAGGCATCAGCGGTTCATATTTCTTTAAAAACGATGCTGGAGCTAATATTACAGTGAATGGTGCTCGTTACAGATCGATGATCAATGATTATTTGTTTCAAAATTTGAATGGTATCGACCCAGAAGTGTTTTGGTTCTAACAAGATGGTGCTACCACTCATGCTGCTACCGTAACAATTGATCTATTGAAAGAAATATTTGGCGATAACATTATTTCGAGAAATAGTCCAATTAATTGACCTCCAAGATCATGCGACATAACTCCACTGGATCATTTTATGGGGTTATTTCAAGTCATTGGTTTATGCTGATAAACAAGAGACAAAAGACGCTTTGGAAGCCAACATAATTCGTGTTATTGATGAAATGAGGCCTTAATAACTCGAAAAAGTGCTCTCCAAAATTGGTCTGGTCGAATGCGGTTTCTCAGAGCTAATCGTGGTGGACATATGCCGGAAATTGTTTTTAAAATATAAATGTCATAAAATTATTTTTCAAATAAAAAAAATATTGGTTTCAATCTTTATTTAATGTGTTTCATTTCAATTAAAAGTTCTATCACTCTAACAAAAACACCCGATACATGCGCACATTTCGAACCTGTTGGTTCTCTTAATTGCACTGCAATGCCAACGACTACAAATCTGTCAAATACCTACATTCGCTATACACAGGAACACTAAGGTATTATTCATACAGTAGCGCCATCTAGTGCACTCAAACATACAAACAAGACATACCTTAGGGAGCCAATTCGAGTAAATAAATGCATTACTGATTTGTTCACGTTACAAACACAGAATAAAACTTTCCGCATGCTCAAGTCAGAATATGAATATGCTAATTATGAGCAACAAGTTCGAAACGTGCGCATGTCTGTACGTATGCCTCAGTGATCAACAAAACCTTATCGAGCCTATTTGAGTTGAGAATTTTTATCTCTCGATTTGTAAATTTCTCTTTTACTATAACTCATACTGCTTACCAATAAAGAATCAAAAGAAAATATTTTCTTATGAAAATGGTCTCCTCAAGCCATGATCAAAATCCAAAAGACAAATTTTTCACACAACCAACTTAATTTATTCAAGAAAAAATGTTCCTGTTAATATCTTATGTACAAAATACATACAATATATAATCGTAATTGAACCAATGAAGAAGCTCAAATACCACGTGTCAGAAAACACCAGTGTGAAGTAAAAACAACTGGAAAGAAAATTGAACAAACCCTGTACCTATATTGGTTATATAGACTGTCTAGAGATTATCCGGAATTTATTATTTTTCATAATTTTAATATACTTTTTTTTGTAACATTCTAAGACGAAAGTAATGTATAAAATATATTGTGCAGATAGTCGGCTATGGACAAAGTTGCATGGCAACACTATTTGTCAAATGATTGTCAACAGCTATACAATTTATGAAAGACTGTCGCAACTAGAAAAAAGAAAACAGGTAGAATATTTGTATAGAAAAGGTTTTCGAAACGTTAAAAAATTAGTGCAGTTGACTGAACTGGGAAAAGGTGCTGTATATGAGAATATAAAAATGGCATGAATATAAGGTACAGACCAGTTTCAGGAAGACCGCATAAGATTAAAGCAAACAATTTAAACGCTTTATTCGCCTTAGGAGGACACAATCCGCGCATGGGGTTTCGCAAATTGGCTACCAGATTTGGAAATCAAAGAAATATAAAAGTTTGTCCAGAAACGTCCATAGGTCAGTGAAAAGTCAAGGCAACATATCAAAGAAACAAAAAAAATCCCTATAATATATACCTCTACCAAAGAAACGAAGAATAGAATTTTGTCAACGATTTCAGGAAGATTATTTCAATAATGTCCTTATATCTGATGAAAATTGTTTCCAACAGTATTGTGCCATTCTAAACTATTTTCTCTTTGAAACGGTGCATGATTTATATCCAAAGGGGTGGCGTTTTAAACAGGATAATTCAACATGCCATACTTCGGCATATACTCAAGCTTGGATGCAAGAACACCAAGTGACAACCGATTCATGGCCCCCAGCTTCACCAGATCGTAGTCCCATTGAAACACACGGGGACTAATGAAGATTGAAGTTGAACGAGCAGCGCCAGGTAATAAAGATTCAGTCAGTTCTACAGTCCTGAACTACCATCACCAAAAATTATGGAGGTGATCTAGTTTCGGCTGTACCTTGACGTTTAGTCAATTGTTTACCATTAAATGGAGGTTGTATAAGAAAATAAAATGAATATTTGTTATAGTTTCTAATCCAAGAATTAAAAATATAAACCATATAATTACAATTGAGCTTTGTTTTTTCCGGATACTTTCTAGACGGACTATATTTGCGTCAAACGAGATTGCATAGACCATAAAAGATACTACGAAACTCGAATGTACTGCGTACCTAACATAGAGTCATTACCCTATTTCACTACGTCTAAGGTAACCTATTAATGAAAAGTAATAGAAAACGAAGTATTTTTCTCATTCCTTTCGAAATGAACTTTCACAAAATAATGGACAACCCCATTCAATATTAAACGTTAAATATCATTCAATATCATTGCAGGTTTAGCTCTTGGATGTATGGTACCAACTTTGTTGGTACCCGATACAAATATTATACCCGAAATTGAAAATGGATTTTCAACACTATTCATTGTGGACAATGTTGCTTCGATATCAATATTCATTTTGGTCCTATTATGTAAGTAAAGTCTTACAGAAAGTGATTCAATTTAAAATTAAGAGGAGTCCTATCTGCTATAAAGTCTTAACTTTGAAAACATCCCGTATTTCTTAGTATATATCGGGTGTTTTTTTTAGAGTGATAGAACTCTGAATTGAAAAAAAACATATTTAAATTGAGATTGAAGCCAATTTTTTTTTTTATTTGAAAGATAATTTGATGACATTTATGTTTTAAAAATAATTTCTGGCATTTGTCCACCACGACTAGCTCTGAGGAACCGCATTCGACCAGACCAATTTTGGACCATTTTTTCGAATAATTCGGGACTTATTTCATCAATAACACGAATTATGTTGGTTTTCAAAGCGTCTTTTGTTTCTAGGTTATCAGCATAAACCAATGACTTGACATAACCCCAAAGAAAATAATCCAGTAGAGTTATGTCGCATGATCTTGGAGGCCAATTAATTGGACCATTTGTCGGAATAATCTTATCGCCAAATCTTTCTTCCAATAAATCAATTGTTACGATAGCAGCATGAGGTATCGCACCATCTTGTTGGCACCAAAACACTTTTGGGTCGAAACCATTCAGATTTTGAAACAAATTATCATGGATCATCGATCTGTAACGAGCACCATTCACTGTAACATTTGCTCTAGCATGGTTTCCAAAGAAATATGGACACATGATGCCTCCAGCGTGTAAAGCGCACCATACGGTGCATTTTTCAGGATGCATTGGAACTTGCAGAACTTCTTGAGGATTGTTTTCACTCCATATACAGCAATTTTGCTTGTTTACGTAGCCGTTCAACCAGAAATGAGCTTCATCACTAAACACAATTTTACGATAAAAAAGTGGATCAACTTAAAGCTGTTCTAGGGCCCAATCAGCAAACAAACGACGTTTATTATGGTCAAGTGGCTTTAGTTGTTGAACCAGTTGGTTCTTGTATGGGTGTAGACCAAGATCCTCACGCGAAATTTTCGATGTAGTGGATGCACAGAGTCCAACTTGTTGTGAACGTGGACGAATAGACAAATCTGGATCATCATTAACACTATGACTTACAGCAGCAATATTTTCTTCTGTACGCATAGTTCTTTGTCTTGTTGTTGCATCGAGTAGAGAAAATGTCTGAAATCTATCGATAGTTCGACGAATAAACTGCTCTGATCGCCGAGTATGTAAGCCATAAATTTCAGGAGGTGTTCTATAAGTTTGGCGAATAGAAAACTGATTTTGAAAATAAATTTCAACAATTTGTAAACGTTGTTGTGGCCTGAGTCTTTCCATGATAATTTGTCAATGCTTACTTGACAGAAATGTCAAAACAACATGGCTTCTACCCTCTGTCAAATCACAGTTAACCCTATCGAAAATTCTATCACTCTAAATAAAACACCCGATCTCTGAAAACGTGCATTATATCTAAAAAAAACAATTAGAATTCTGATAATCTCTTCATCAGCCCTATATCACATTTAAAAATCAAAATCAACCAACAATAAACATAGCTTACCTAAAGTGGTGACTGGATGATTGCTTGAAATAACTTACTTGAAAATCAAGATGTTCGTCACAAAAATCACAGAAAACTGTAAGGTATTATAAGGTTTTCTTTAAACTCATTCCATAATGAGATTTCATTCAAGCCTAAATATAATTTATATATTATGTATAAAATAAAATAGGAAAAGGCTTTTTACTTGATAAGAGGGATATAACAAAATTTGAATATCAAGACAGATTTAATCTGTCAGTCTTCTACAATTTTAATTTAAAAAAAAATTCTATTCAAAAAACTTTTAGAACTAAATTAATGTCTTATAAGCACGGCTTATATTTAATAGACGTATAAAATCAAAACTCAATATATAATATCAAATGGAATAAATAAACCAACAAATATAAATTGTCTATTAAAATTAATAAGTGAAGGACACAAAATTTTGTTTCTGATCTCACCATTATGGACACCATTTCCCTTTCAAAAGTATGAAACATAACTGGAGGACTTCTCAAAAAAGTTAGTTGTTTCAAACAACCATCCAGTCACCACTTTTAGGTAAGCTACGTTGTTATTGTTGCTTGATTTTGATTTTGAATGTGATTTAGGGCCGATGAAGAGATTATCGGAATTCTAATTGTTTTTTAAAGATATAATGCATGTTTTTGAGAGATTTTTTAATTATCTTATTTAAATATATAAATAAATATATTAAATATTTCAAATAAATCATATTTTTTGAGAAGTCCTCAAGTCATATTTTATATTTTTGAAAGAGAGTTGGTGTTCATAATGGTAAGATCAGAAACAAAATTTTGTCTCCTTCAAATATTTATTTATTAATTTTTATTGACAATTCATTTTTGTTGGTTTATTTATTCCATTTGATATTGTATATTGGGTTTTGATTTTATACGTCTATTAAATATAAGCCGTGCTTATGAGACATTAATTTAATTCTAAAAGTTTTTTTAAATTAAAATTATAGAAGACTGACAGTTCAAATCTGTTTTAATATTCAAATTTTGTTATATCCCTTCTATCAAGTACAAAGCCTTTCCCTATTTTATTTTATAAATAAATATCAGTTTTCAGGGCAGGACCTGATTCACCGCCCAGTCATGCCCAGGCAAATCGTCAAAGTGACTACGAACAGATCGGTTATTTGAGAGCCTTCAAGGATTTGTTGAAGAACAGAGATTATAAACTAGTGCTTGTCACCTTCGGGATTTCATATGGAGTCTTCAACTGCCTAGGGATAATAGTGAATGAAATGTTTTTACATTTCTTTCCTGTAAGTTGATAACTTTTATCCTTATTATATCAGTAATATCCCCATTTTTTATTTCAAGAATCACGGAAAAGATCTGGGAATTTTGATTTTATGCGCGATATTTGCTGGAGGCGTTTTTGGAACCATACTTTTTGGCTATATTTTGGACAGAACACATGAATTCAAGTAGGATTAAGCAGAGAAAATATAAACTTTCATTTGACGAGTTTTCTTTCAGGAAAGTCACCAATTTTGTACTCACAGCTAATTGTATCTCATGGAGTTGCTTGCTTATAGCTTTTCAGACAAGATCTTTACTAGCAGCATCGATATTTATACCTCTTAATGGGTAAGTTTGTTATTATATTATATAAAAAAAATTATATTAGGTTCGGTGTGAGCAGACATTTGAATTTATTTCATTAAATTAATTCAAGGAAAATATATAATTTTGAACATATTATAAAAACAAAATTATTCTGTAAAAACTTCACATAAATATTTTTTCACATCCGTACAGTAGGATGCTCCAGATATAGGTTTCTTATAATTTTTTTACGAGATTCAAAGCTAAGATTTTTATTTGTGAGGAGGGATCTTTTCTATTCGAAAGCTTGTTTTGCTGAGGTGATTCTTCATTTTATTTCATTAATAGATTTATTATTACTTGTTACGAGATTTCCTAGATAGCAAAACTCTTTTACTTGCTCAATTGAAATATTTTTAAGATATAAATTTGAATTCTGAGTATTTTCCATCATAGACAATGCAAACTACCACGCGCATGTGTGAAAATACAAGTTATAAATATAACAAACAATTATAAATTGAAAATTTACTTCGGAGGATTTGTTGAAATATTATAAATTATAGCTGAATTAATTCTCCAACATCAACAAATTTGATCTAAAAAATCTTCTGAAAACTTTTTAGAATTAAATACCTCAGAAACACTGACTCATGATGGAAATTAAAAACAGAAGTTGATCTGTTTCTTCAAAATTCTTCATTTCTGAGTTCTGAGGTGGGTCAAAATTTTGTTGGGACACCCTCTATAAAGTGTAACGGTGTTTCTAAGGCATTTTATTCAATATACTTCTGAAAAGTGTTTAAGATAATGTTTGTATCAAATTTGTAGAGGTTTTAGAGAATTAATACAGCTATAATATATAATATTCCAAAAAAACCCTTCGAAGTAAATTTTCCATATTTGTTTGTTTATGATTGTATCATCTTTTCTTGATATTTTCTGTGAAATAGCCTACTTTTTTTGAATGGTACTCAACTAGTTGACCACATTTATTGAAGTTCGCTTTCAAGCAGAATATTTGGTGAGTAATGTTATATAGATACATTTCATTGATTGTTTTTATTCAGCATCCAAATAACTTTAAACTGTGAAGAATATGGGTAAGAATTTCAAATTCTTTTTCTGGAGAATGTGTCATCTATTTTTTTAAGAGGGAAATAGGAAAGACCTTTTTCAATTCTATGTGCAGCATTTTTTGTTAATGAAATTTGTTATCTCTGGATACAAATAAATTTGTAATGGATGATGGAACTGGATGATTGTCGTCAGTACTTTGTTTTCTTTTGACTCTTTATTGGTTAACTGCCGCTCATATCTGTTGATAACTGCCAAGAAACAAATGTTAACCCATTCAAATAACTCAATACTTGTTCGTTCAGAGACTCGACCACTTAATCCACATCACCCACCACTTCCAACTTCCAAGTTTTTCGTGAAAACTCATACTTACTGACATATCTGTTTTATGTAGGCAGTCTTTTTTATTGCAATTTAGATAATAAAAACTTGTTTCAGCCTCTTCGGTGGTAGCCTGGTCGTTATAGGCTTTGAGTACGCTACAGAAACAACGTATCCTACTCCAGAAGCATTCAGCGCATCTCTGTTGAATGCTATAATTTACTTGTTCGCTATAGTAAACGTTCTTGTTATAGAAACTGTTTTCAAAACAGTGGGATTTCTTGCTGGACAATTGATATTTTTAATTTTATTAATCACTGCCGCAGCATTTAGCTTTTTGATATCATCAGATTTTAAAAGAGCAGACGCTAATCTATTTAAAGGCGAGAAAACAAATTATGGCAGTGTTATCGATGGTAAAATTCCATAATTATGTATAGAAGAATAAAAGATTTTTGGACGTAGTGGTTTTTTATTTCAAAATATTCTTTCCTGGACAAAGAATATGAAGAGAAATAGTGTTCAATGACCAGAAATAATGGCAGTTCAGGATAGAAATTGATACTATACCAATAGTTAATCAGTTAATGGACTGCAGACCAATCGGATTATACGTTTGAAAAATATCAATGAAAATAAGAGAAAATTTTAATTGTTAATAACTGAGAAACCATTGGACTGAATACAGTTAGTTACGGGCTCAATCAAGATATTCATGCTTGAAATCTACCCTGAAAGTTTCAAGTCTCTATCTGTTTCTGCTCGAAAATTATAGTGTCTAAGGTAACACTGAACGCTGATCCGCTCACAAAATATTTTGTTCGGAACTTCTAATTACACTATCCACATGAAATTTCGCACGAACATACCCGTTTTAATTCGACTTTCAAGTGCTCAATTACAGGTTGTATCATCTGTTTTTCAAAAATAATGGGAAAAATATGAAAAATTTTCAAACGTGAATAACTGTTATATAGTTCAACTAATTCTGCTGATTAAAGAACTAAGGCGAGATATTTAGACCCTAAACCTTCTCTAAAAGGTTCTAGCTCTTTCCATTCGAAAGTTGAAGTATTCACGGATGAGAATTACAGACATTTGGACGAAACGATAGCACGCTGTTCCCCAGAACTAGCGAAGTATCTTCGATAATTTTTAATCTTGAAACGGTTATTCGCCATCAACAATAGACAGTATGGTACCCAGAAAACAATATGAAATGCTATTTACGAAATAAACCAAAATCCTCTCAGCTAGTATGGTAACCCTTCTGTACAAATAAAGAAACTCCTCAATAAAATAGACGTAAATATATGCCTCAACTAATAATTCATTGGGAAAAACTTCAAAAAACTCTAAACCTAAAAAAAAATCACGTTTATCAAATGTTCACCAATTATTTTGCAGTACCTTCGGAAAAACTTATATTGGACAAACTGAAAGGTCCTTCTATACTAGAATAAAGTAACATCGGCGATTTTTCCTCAATAATAACTTGAATTCTACGTATGCGCAAAGTCTAATGATTTTGATGTGCGTTTCAAGATTTTAGATAAAGAAAATGAGGGTCTGGAGCTGACCCTGTTAAAGTTTAGGAATAGACTTCTGGAAATTTATTGAATCACCAAAACGAGTTCTTTATGTACTTCACCCCTATTGGATTTATTCTTCTAGGAACATGGTGATTTTACCAAATGTATAAGTTTGTTGGGAAAGTAATTTCGTTTTTTCCCGGCAGACGATTTTATTTTATTTTTTCGACCCAACTGCACCCTTAAGCCGAATAATCATTATACTTTTTGAGTGATTATATAACAAGGCTTGTGTGTGAAAAAGTTCAATTAATTCTACGCAGTAGTTTTTAGTTTGATGCCCTTTTGAATATGAAGAGCAATACGCAGCATTTTCGTCATATTCTACTTTTTTACTACAGAAAAGGTAAAAATGCTGTTCAAGCCAGAAAAAAATTAACCGATGTGTATGGAGAAGACGTGTTAATATTAAGTCAGTACCAGAACTGGTTTGCATCAAAAGTTTGATATCGAAGATGCGCCGAAAAGCCGGAAGGCCTATTGAAGCTGATAAAGACACAATAAAGGCATTAGTTGATGCAAATCAGCGAATAACAACACGTAAGATAGACGAGAGGTTAAATTTATCGAATTCAACTGTTTATGACCACTTGAACGGCCTGGGTTTAACCTCGAAGCTCGATATATGGGTTCCCTATGTTCTCATGGGGAGAAATTTGTGTCGTCGCGTTGACGTCTGTAATTCGATTCTCAAACGTCACGAAAAGCATCCATTTTTAAAGTGCATCATTACTGGAGACGAAAAATGGGTTGTGTATAATAATGTCAAACGCAAAAGATCGTGGAGCAAAAAAGATGAACCGGCTCAAAGCATTTCGAAAGTCAATATCCATCAAAAAAAGGTGATGCTGTCTGTTTGGGGGGATTTTGGAGGAAACGATTTTTTTTGCTTTTACCAGATATCACAACAATCAACTCGGAAATCAACTGTCATCGGCTGGATAAACAGAATGATGCATTTCAACAAAAAAGGCCAGACTTAATCAACAGAAAAGGTGTAGTGTTCCACCAAGATAATGCGAGACCTTATACAAGTTTGGTCACTCGCCAAAAGCTTTTACATCTTGAATGGGATACACTGCCACACCCACCATATTTTCCAGATCTAACGCCTTCGGATTATTATTTGTTCCGATCATTGCCAAAAATTTTTAACGGTAAGACCTTTACTTCAAATTAAGAAGTTGAAAATCATCTGGATCAGTTTTTTGCAGCAAAGTCCAAAAATTTTATGAGCATGGAATCATGCTACTACCAGAAGGATGGCAAAAGGTGTTGTACCAGAATAGCCAATATATAATTTAATAAAATATTTATTCATCGTACTGTCATTTTTCAAAAAAAAAAGACGAAATTACTTTCCGAACAACCCAATAATGAAAAACTTTATTGTACCCTTATCTCAAAGCAGAAATCATTCAAATATTATATTTTACCAAATTAAATTTTACCAGTTGTTTGAAAGCATTTGAAGAAGTAACTATGTAACGAAAAGCGTCATGTTAGCATCTCTCAAAATTAAACAGAAATCATTATATATGTTTATTAATTAACTGAGTGTACAATAGATTTCTATCAAGTAAAGCTCAACACGATTCTAACTTTCTTTTCTGGCTACAGTAAAAGTATTTTATAAATGGCAAAGGTACTCAAACAGGAAGTAGATAATGAGAAAACCAAACCACAATATCATAAATATTTTCATCAATTTTTATCAACTACATAACGATTTTATACCTATAACCAATTTCATTTGAATAAAATTTTAATTTGTGATCATTAGTTCTTTCATCAATGGAGTGCTCATCCGAAAAAGTTCCTCTGAGCTCGAAATATAATTCTTCTCCGTCTTTGGATAATTATAGATGGATTATAATAGTGATTTTCTCAACTTATTGTGCCATAAATTTTTTTCTAGTGTTTCAGTTCACAATCATAGCAGATATCACAGAGAAGTAGATAAACTATATATCTTTACAGCAAAGAGATTTAATTTTTTTTTTAGATACTATGATGTGAATAGTACAATAACAGATACCTCTGGATTAATTTTCATGTTTCTTTATATTATATTTTTCATTCCAGTTGGAAAATACATAAATGAACATGTGGGATTAGTGTAATGCAATATAAAAAAAATATATTTAAAATATCTCAATTTCAGGATTTGAAGACGGTTTCCGTCATAAGTACAGGACTCACAACTTTTGGAAACCTTTTAAAGTTTTTTGCTTTGTCACCAAATAGTTTCTATATGATACTCATATCACAAGGTATATGTGGTATAGCTCAGGTTTTCATGATGGGACTACCACCAAAAGTTGCTGCTGTTTGGTTTGGAGCTGAAGAAGTATCCATTGCTTGTGGAATTGGTGTTATGGGTTGCCAGCTAGGTATGAGAAGAACTATTGTTTTTAAATAGTGATCGTAACTTTTTGATAGTTGATCATGAGATGCTTATACATTTTTGGGACTGTTGGTTAGATGATCATTTCGTCAAACCATTCCTTCAGCAAAGAGAGCATAGCATCAGCTGTATAGAATGTAGCGCCAGCTTGTTGAACCCCATTTCCTCAATATTTATATTCTAAAACTATGGCCATAGAATTTGTGATCATTTGGCTCTAGTTCTGAAGTTAATGGCTTTAAATCACCTTCCTACCTGCTGGGTCTATGGTCACTGCCTCCATGAGCCCGGAATTCGGAGGCGCCCAATCACCATGCAAAGGAAGTTATATCCATTTTGCTTCCAGTAAATACTGGTGGCTTTGAAGCACTATCTTACCTCTACTGGCTCTGCAGTGTTAGTGCTTGAGTTGTGTGGGATGCCGAATGGGCTTCGAATATCCGCCCAGTCGCCGCTCCAGGCCTGGACTCTTTGGTTGATTCGGTTTTAAGCCCAGAATTAAGCGCGTTGGTCAAGACCCCTAAACCTCCTAGAGCAGTCAAGGACTACCCAGGCTGAAGCAGCGCTTAGAAGTTTGCGGATCTTGACCATGCGTTAGACGCTGGGCCTGAAACTGAATCGATCGGGGGTGGTCACGGCGGTTTAAGTGCCTCGAGCGGGGACTGGGTGGTGGATTTCAGAAGTCCCTTCGGAGTGTGAATTGCGTCCCATCCAACTCGGACAGTGACACTACAGCCAATAGAGGTAGGATTGTTTTCGAATCTACCCTTCTTCACTGGAAGCAAAAGGGGGCAATTTCCTTTACGCGGTAATTTGGCGTATCCAAATTCAACAGCCATGAGGATAGTGATCATAGAGCCAGTAGGTAGGTAGGCTACTTCAATTTCCAACTTCATTAATTCCCCATATTCGCCAGATCTGGGCCCATCTTACTTGTACCTGTTTAAAGGTCTGAAAAAGCATTTAGCTCCATTGATGAGGTTATTACTTCAAACCTATTTTGAAGCCAAAGACAAATCGTTCTATAAGAAAGGCATCGAAAGTTTAGGAAAACATTAAAATCATTGTATCACTATGGAGGGTGGATATGCTGGTAAATTCATAAAGTCGAATTTTGCGAAAAAATGTGTTTTTACTAGTTAGTTCCAGGACATAGCGACTCAGATGTTCATGAGTTAGATCAAACTCGTATCGTTAACTTGGCAGAATAATCTGGAACTTTTGTAGAGTCAATTTTTCTGGGATAGTTGCATTTTCATGACTTTTAGCCTATGTAAAACAAAATATTTATCTATGAGAGAATTATTCATATAAATAGAATTATTTATTGTAAAATTAAATTTCCATTTTAGGTATGGCTATTGGATCCCTCGTACCAACCTTTTTAGTACCAGATACCCTAAGTACCAAAAAAATGCGTGAAGGTTTTTTCCAACTTTTCATAGTGGACAATGTAGCTTCAATTACAATTTTTATCGTTGTTCTTTTATGTAAGTTAAATAAAATATCCTCTTAGAATAGAAATTCAATGATTTTCTTCCAATTGAATCGGTTTAGTACTTTTCTCCTTCAATATTCTCATCCAATGATCAGTTATATAATTAACAAACAGTGCTTCAAAGACAAGGTAACAAGTTCAATGTATATTATATTGATAATTTTGCGTAGGGTATAAATTATTAGATATATATAATACTTATTTTACCTTCCTCAAGATCCTGCTTCAAGTAAAACTCATTTTAATTGTAATGAATAATATTTGGAAAAGTTTTTTACTTAAAATCCGAAGTCAACAATTATATGATTTTTTGTTATTTGTAGAAATTCTGAATATTCTTATATTAATCTTCTTTTCCGTTAATAATATTCTAGAATAAAATTTTCTTCAAAATTATTTAGTTTTTATTTCTAATATATTTTTGAACTATTACACCGCAGAAATAATCTCTGTTGCATAATTCAATATATAATCTAAAGTGTTGTTGAAGTAACAGAATATTCTGTATTTCATTCAAGAACCCTTGTTAAGTAAGAATTATTTAAGTTATAATAATTTTGCATTTGTTCTGCAATCTTTTAAGCAAAACCAAAAGAGTTGTTGATATTCCTTGGAGTGAAAATTATCGACTAATATCTACAGCATCTGACGTGAAAATCTCGAATTAAAAAAATATATAGAAATAACTTGAGAGCAGGCAACGAATAAAATTCAATAGTTTTCAGATCGAAACCAGAATCACCTCCAAGTTTGTCGCAGTTAGTAATGCGTGAAGACAAAAAACTCGATAAATCTGATAATGCATCTTTCAGAAAATGTATGGTGAATAAAGATTTTCTCTTGGTACTTTACTGTTTTGGAACTGCATGGGGTTTGTGGAACTGTATTGGAATAATAATCAATGAGATGTTCACACATTATTTTCCAGTAAGTATATAGTGAAGTTAATTTTTTTTGCGAAAATTCTTATTAAATAATTGAATAGAATATATTTCCATAAATTCATTCAAAACGAAATCAAACACGACTGAATGGATAGCTGGAAATTGATACTTTTCTGTAGAATAACTTTAACAATGTTAAATGTTCAATTTCAAGCCATAAATAGACAATAATATAAAAAAAATCAATCAACCCCCAATTTTTTTTTAATAGGAAAGAGATGGCGGATATGTTTTAGTTAAAAAGCTTTTTTTGCTCTCTAAACATCCTAGTTGAAATTTTAAAATTCGGTAATTTTTTTTTGAACAATTTGATATTGAACATTATCTGAAGGGTAACTCAAACAGAAACCCAATACATTCAAATACACCAGATCTGTGAGTAATGATAGGGAAAATCCAGAAAAAATGTAACCTATTTAAAGAAGTGACGTATGTATTATTGAAAATGCCCACCACCAACCTGAATACAATGATATAGTCTATTTGAAATTCTTCTTTTACATTTTCGAAAATGTCTGGTGTCAGTTATTTGTATTCCGTGATGATTCTTTGATGCAGTTCTGCAAGATTTTCAGGTGAAGTTGCATAGACTTAACACTTCAAATGTCTCCACAAAAAAGTTGGGTTTGTTGCCATCCTCAGGTGGTTTTTTTTTGGAACAATGTCATCATAGGAATTCTTTCTCCCTAATACAGAACTTGAAAATTATTTTTGGATTCTTCAAAACTCTTAGGTTCTCGAGTTTGGGTGGTTCAACTGTCTGTTGAACATCACCTTTTGACGGTAAGTTCAATATTACATTATTTCGTGAATAATGAACCGATTTTGAAAATTTTAACTGGATTGTGTACAAAATATAAATAGCTTTCAAACTAATCAATACACGACATCACTTCCCTATTCAAAAAATGTTGATGCCACCTTCATTGAGGGTGGTTTTTCGAAACAATCTCATGATGGAAATTCGTTCCTCTCAAAACAGAAGTTGACCTGTTTTTTTCAAATCTTCGAAAATTGTTCGTTTTTGAGCTCTGGGGGATCAAATTGTCGTTGGAACACTCTGAATGTACTTTATAAATTTGTTGATTCACAGACCGTTGGAAATATTCTGGGAATACTCGAGATGTCTACGATTTTACTAGGAGGAGTTTTTGGTTCCATAATTTTTGGTTATGTCTTAGACCGCACCCATGAATTCAAGTGAGTAGAAATTACAGTATATTCAAGTCATACAGGATGTTTTTGAAGAATAAACCTTATAAAGTTGAACTGATTTGAATGAGAACATTTTCATATGTTCGCAAAATAGCGGAGGAATTCTCAACTGAAGTTTTCTGTAATTTTTATTGTGGCGATACATGATCCAACGCCTTCAGCATTATTCGTAAGTCTGCTCTAATCTGCCGCAACTTCCCGGCGTTCCGTACAGAGGACGCGACCGCTCTGCAATCCTAAGTAGGTCGCAGACGTATTTGGCAAGCTTGCACCCAATAAATTTGAAGAGTCCAGGGTGCGAGCTGGAACGAAACGTTTACCTCCCGCAATTAAGAGGTCTGCAGCTCCCTCGCAACACGTTTCGCAAAAAGCTTCAATCAACCCCCTTGTCAACACTGTCGTGACAGTAATAAAATATAATGGATAACCAGTACTACGAGTAATTATAGATTATCTCTGTATTTGTTAATTATACCATGAAATGACAGGAATATTAAAATATTTTGCCAGGATTTGACAGACCAAAAATGGCTGAAACTATAGTACAATGCACAGGAATAATTCTATCCGCAACCTCATTAAATGGTAAAATTGTTACAACTGTAAAATCGAGAAAGGAATTATTTTTGTCGCTCGTTCTCAAAAGATTAAAAATTTCACATAATCAATTTCGTAGTTACAGACAAAAGCATATATAGAATAGATTACATAATTTTCAGAACTCTCATGTTCTGTCAACAAGTGAAGATTTTTCTTGAATTTCCTGTTTTGGAACTGAAAAGGATATGAATGGAATAGGTTGAACTGAGTTTTAAAGAATCCGAGGTCAAAAGTTATTTTGTCCGGCTGATCCTTCCGTAAATACTCTAACTTTTGAAAGAAAAGCGCCAGAGTCTTGAAATTTCAGGGAAGTTGTGGAGGCAGTTTAGCGATCTGAATATAGTAGTTATATTCAAATATGGACAGAACATCTTAATGGTTCCCAAGTTATTCTCATTTGAAATTTTATTTTTCAAATGTTTTAGAAAGTATAAAAAGCATACGATCGAGTTAAAATTCAGTATTTATACAAATTTGTGAATTTATGAAAATCAGAATAACCTTATTTAAATATTATTTACTCCAAATAATTATTCAAATACTAGGAATCTCTCATTCTCAGATTGAAGTACAGACTATTTCAGTATATTTAATTTCTTTCTAGGAGACTATCAATTATTTTGTTGCTCATGAATTGTGTGTCATGGATAATTTTTATTTTCTTTATTCAAGAGAGAATCTTAATTGGAGCATGTACTTGTTTTCTTATTGCTGGGTAAGTATCTTGCTTATGCATCATTTTATATTGCTGTCCCACTGTCGATTAATTGAAGTGTTAAGGTTAAAAGATAAACCGACAATGGTAATGAAAGTTATTGGGGTTGTCGCTGGTTTTTTTAAACTACATGAAGATATTCAATAGAGGTGACCTATTGGTATCCGCTGGCTCGATCAGGAGCATCTTCTGGGAATTAAATCGGTTAATTTCAAGTGATTCTTTCAATGTTAATTTAGACCCTTTACTCTCGATATGGATAATTTCATATTCGTTATTGAAATTATGTTCAAATTTTATTAAATAGTTGAATGTTTTCTCAGTGAAAATAAATATAAGTATTTTACAGAAACCAAAGTTCACTCAAAAAATAATGAACATAAGTCTTTGCTGGCAAAAACAATGATCATGGTGATTTTGGACCTCTTCATTTGAAGTAAAGGTTTTACCATCCAGAAAATTTTGCAATAACCGAAACAAATAATAATCCGAAGGCGCCAGATCTGGAGAATATGGTGGGTGTGGCATTCAAGCCCATTCAAGTTGTAAAAGCTCTTGGCGAGTAACCGAACTTGTATGAGTTCTCGCATTATCTTGGTGGAACAGCAGAAGCAGAAACTACTGCCTAGAATCAAATGAACTTTTTCACACACAAGCCTTGCTATATCAGCTCTCAAATTATAATGCGGCTTGAATGTGAAGTTGGACTCGAAAAAATACAATTAAATTCTCTGTCTCGAAAAAACGGAATTACTTTCTGTTTATACCAACTGTGTAAACCTTCCTGATGATCAAGTCACACCATGTCAATCCAAAAATATGAAAAATATCGAACTATGGTTGGAGAATACTGTGATTTGTATGTATGTGCGTAGATGACGTTGATGTTTGGTGAATCCACAAGATTCGAAAATTGAATGTCTCCTGCTTGTAATCCGATAATCGACGATACCTGTTCGGGTTGTTTTGAGTTGTAAGTTTTGAACAGATGTAATACATCATATTGCTTTTGAAAACCTTCTAACAACCATAGATCGAAATTACTCGCATATCACTTGTGTTCATTCAATTACTGATAAAAATTATTTACAGGTTTTTTGGTGGAAGCCTCGCAGTAACTGCTTTCGAATATTGTACGGAAGTGATTTTTCCTCTACCAGAAGCTTTTGGAACGACGATTCTCAGTGCGTGTATATATTTTTTCTCAATACTTTATACATTGCTTCTGGAATACAGTTTCGCATATATGGGCTTCTTCTGTAGTCAAGTAATCATAGCAGTTGCTTTTGGAACAGCTGCCTTTGGATGCCTATTCATATCATCGAATTTCAAGAGGAGAGATGCTAATTTATCAGATTCACATTTGGAAAATTATGGTTCTGTTTTTCATTAATGAGCTTCAAAGAAAATATCGAAATGTAATTCTTAATTTTCATCTCTTAAACGAACAACTAATAAATGGCAAATGAAATTTATATTATATATTTTTAATGAGCTGAAGTACTGGCGAATATCTTATCCGAATATCATTAAAAAATATTCTTCGACTCGCATCCGAGCTGAAATTGATGATGAATTCAATAACGAACGTTAGTACAGTGCATATTTCAGGATGCAATGGAACTTGCAGAACTTCTTGAGAATTGTTTTCACTCCATATAGGGCAATTTTGCTTGTTTAGATAGCCGTTCAACCAGAAATGAGCTTCATCACTAAACACAATTTCACGATAAGAAAAAGATCAACTTCAAGCTGTTCTAGGGCCCAATCAGCAAACAAACGACGCTTATTATGGTCAAGTGGTTTTAGTTCTTGAACCAGTTGGATCTTTTCAGATACTGAATTGTTTCAGCCGTTACTATTTGGTAGTTGATCATAATTAAAACAAATTGTAGAAATTACTATGTTTTACTACCAATAAAAAATTTATTGGTAGTAAAACATAGTAATTTCTACAATTTGTTTTAATCCAGTTGGATCTTGTTTGGGTGTAGACCAAGATCTTTACGCAAAATTTTCCATGTGGTGGATGCACATAGTCCATTTTGTTGGACGACGAATAGACAAATCTGGATAATCAGTAACATTATGACTTACAGCAGCGTTATTTTCTTCTGTACGTACACTCCTTTGTCTTGTTGTTGTTGTTGTTGCATCGAGTAGAGAAAATGTTGTCCGAAATCTATCGATAGTTCGACAAATAAGCTCCTCTGATGGACGATTATGAAAAGCATAAATTTCACGAAGTGCTCTATAAGTTTGGCGAATAGAACACTGATTTCGAAAACAAATTTCAACAATTTGTAAACGTTGAGCACTTCGTGAAATTTATCACGAAATGCTCTATAAGTTTGGCCAATAGAACACCGATTTTGAAAATAAATTTCAACAATTTGTAAACGTTACTGCGGCGTAAGTCTTTTCATGGCTTCTACCTTCTGTCAAATCACAGTTATCGCTATCGAAAGTTCTATCACTAACACCCGATATTAGCGAAAATAAAGTGTTTTACTTCAAATCATATACGATGAATTTCCGTCAAGTAGAGACCGAAACAATCAAGAACATTCTTATTTTCCTTCTTTTATTTCTATGGTGGAGCGATGTTGTCAGATTTCAGAAAGTGCGACGTTGTCGCACTTTCGGATCAACTGATCCACGTGATCAACTACCTGAACTTGCTTTGTGAAAACCAAATTCGTTAATCCGTTTGTCAAATTTCACAAGAGTATCTGTTAATCCAGTGATGACCAAATCTTTATGAAACCCAGTATTAAAGTCTTGATATATCAGATGTATTCAAGAATTGGTTTCAATAAGTACAGATTCGGTCGAGTTTAAATTCACATTCATAATTTAGTAAAGATAAAATAAGAGAATTTTCTCAACTTTGAAATATTTAAAAACCTGCAAATATATCTGTATGGAAATCGATAACTTCTAATAGCCCAGGTAGGTAGATTCACTGGTTCATACTTTTCCGAACCAGTGTTGAACTCCAGACGCAGCATTACTTTTAAAAATTGTTCTCATATGTGATTTCGAAAACAGTATGAAAATTTTTGTTGAATATATTTTTTTTCGCTCTTTCTTGTCAATGTAACGGTGCAGATCGAATGGAGAAAGATGGAGCGTTTCAACAATATATTTTTATTGAGTCATATCACTAAAAACATCATTACGTCAAAGATCGTTTCATTTCGGAATGTCATATTTAAGAGTCATTTCTTCGTTAAGATCGTTAGCAAATTTCAAGGAAATCTTCATTTCAGATAACTTCGAGTCTATTCTATCCATCAGTGCTGTTCGCTTTACCATATCCTTCTCTATTTTCTTAAACTGAGGAAAATTCTAATATTAATTTATTCCCCAGTAAATGTCAAACTGAAATACTTACATTGACATCGTCTACTCTGGATTTTCTGTTATCGATAGGCGGTAGGATTTCTAGACACGGTCTTGTCTTGAAAATTTTTTCACATCGTTTGAGCTCTCTTAAAAAGTTCGTGTTTATATTTTGGGCTTCTTTGGTTTGATGCTGTTTCATCATTTTAAGACGTCATCACTAGAATTTGAAATAAAAATCTGATTTGACGTATATACATAGATAAAACTCTCAGATCGAACATCGAATGCTTGTGAAGAGTTACTTCATATCAGTAAAATTTTTGGACTGAGGATTGAAAGACGATATGACCCTACCTGAAAGAAAAATGATATTTGTTTCTCTCAATAATGTATTATTATTATTATTATTATTATTATCCTGATACTCCTAGATCTTCTGTGAAGATCCCTCAGAAGCTTTTTCAGCTTGTACGAGTTAGGAGTTCAGTTGTGTTCTGTGTAGGCTTTGTTACTGCGATCTTGCGCCACTTTAGGTCACAGCACTGTTAATTTTTGACCCAACAGTGAAATGGTGGCAGATACCCGTCCAACTAGAAAATTTCTTTTCTACCTGAATAGGATTCGAACCCTGGACCTCCCGGTCACGAGTCCGATGCTCTCCCGCTGAGCTATCCACACTCATAATTTATGTATGTTATATGAAACTGTATACAACAATATTTTGCTTAAAGCAAAACTATATTGGATATAATTTGTCATTCTTCTTGTTTCAAGTAAGGGGGGGCCATTTTTAATTTGAATTTTTGATAGGCTATAAATGAGAAACTGATTAATATTTTTCCGAAGTCATTAGTTTATTAGGAAGGTTGAACCTTGGAATTTACAAATGAAAAACCATTTCTTTCAAACAACCGCCACGACTGGAAACAGTAACACATTCATTTCAGTACATTGTCGATTGTTCGAGTCTCAATCTCATGAATAGCACCTTCGATTTTGTGGTTCAAAGCATCTGTAGTTTCTGGATAGATAGCGTAACACTTATCCTTAACGAATCCCCACAAAAAAAGTTTAGTTCTTGAGCACGATGAAGAGTTGATGTTGATGGATGTTCAGCGACATTCTGAGCTACAGCAGCGATGTTTTCAAGTATGCTCACTGGACGAGAACGTGAATGGGTTGCTTTATCAAATAACGATCCAGTTTTAGGGACAAATTGGTCTGAGAGCATTTCTTTCCATTAAATTTTCCACGTTAATTTCTAACAGTTTGGATATAAGATTCACCCCTTTGGAAATAATATCCCAGCGTAAGTCGACCGTTTTTGTTAATGTTGAATACCGAACTAATTTTCTGTCAAAACACGAATAACAGAAGTGTTGCCAGACCCAAAATATCCACTACTTTAAAATGCTCTAGATGGTACACTCTTTAATCATAAACCAACTACAAACTTGTTGTCTCAAATCACTACAATTTCATATTGATTGAACTTTATTCATGCATCTATAAATCTGAAATTGGATTAACTTGCAATAAAGCAATCTGCTTCATTTCAAGTAGTCTTTTTTGAATGTGCAGGTGGTTTTTCCTTATTTATATTGGTGAGTATAAACATTTTCCACCCAGATATTCTTCTCATTTCAAATAGATTTGCCTACCTGGATGAAAATAACACTTTTATTCCTAAACAGTAGACTGCAATTTATTGAAACTAGTTGCTGCAACATTTTTCACTGCAATCACTGAAGAGCACTTCTTCCGAGAATCTCACCCTCTCTGAAAACAAATTGGATGAAAAACTCCAAACAATGCTAAATATTTTAAAAGCGGGCAACTGAAGTAGAAATAATAAGATTGGATGAATAAAAGGTATTTTCTGTTTTAAATAAACTATTATTATTATTATTGACCGATTGTTTGTACTCTTTCTACACTATAGTATAGTTCGTCTAGAAAGTATCCGGAATTTATTATATTTCACTATTTTAATATACTCCTTTTTTATAACATTCTAAGACAAAAATACTGTATAAAATAGGTTGTGCAGATAGTCGGCTATGGCCAAAGTTGCATGGCAACACTAGTTGTTGATTTTCAACAGGTAAACACTTTATAAAATAATGTCGCAACTAGAAAAAAGAAGAACAGGTAGAATATTTGTATAGAAAAGGTTTTCGAAACGTTAAAAAATTAGTGCAATTGACTAAACTGGGAAAAAGTGCTGTATAAGAGACAATAAGAGGATAAAAAATGGCATCGATATGAGGTATAGACCAGTTTCAGGAAGATCGCATAAGATTAAAGCAAACAATTTGAACACTTGATTGGCATTTAGGACGACACAATCCGCGCTTGAGGTTTCGCAAATTAGCTAACAGTTTTGGAAATCAACGAAATATAAAAGTATATCCAGAAACAGTCAGTATGTCACTGAAAAGACAAGGCTACATATCAAAACCAAAAAAAATCCTTATAATGACACCTTCACAGAAGGAACGAAAGATAGAATTTCATCAACGTTTTCAAGAAGATAATTTCGATAATGTCTTTATATCTGATGAAAGTTTTTTCCAACTTGGTGTAAATCACTTGGAAAACCTGTCAAAACAACCTCTTACCGTTCAAATTTCCAAATTTTCCACCAAAATAATGATTCGGAGTGCAATATGTCAGCGTGGTGCTACGCCTCTTTGTATAGTTGATGGTACCATTAATAGTGAAAATTATTGTGCGATTCTAAACGATATTCTCCTTGAAACGGTGTATGCTTTATATCCAGAGGGGTGGCGTTTTCAGCAGGATAATGCAAGATGCCTACTTCGACCTATATTCAAGCTTAGATGCAAGAACACCAAGTGACAACCATTTCATAGCCAGCAGTTTCACCAGATCTTAGTCTCATTGATAACATATGGGGACTAATGAAGATTGAAGTTGAACGAGCAGCGCCACGAAATAAAGATGATTTAATTCAGTCAGTTTTATATTCCTGGACTGCCATCACCGAAAATTATGGAGGTGATCTAGTTTCGGGTGTACTTTAGTCAAGTGTTTACTGTTACATGGAGGTTGTATGAGTAAATGAAATAAATATTTTGCTACAATTTTCTATATCAATAATTAAAATTATATACTAATATAATAACAATTATGCTTTGATTTTTCCAGATACTTTCTAGATAGGCTTTATATCAATGAGACGATTTCAGAAGTGCGAAAAATGTAAATGTAAATTCTAATATCTCATTGAACCATTTTCTAGAACAACTAATGTGACGTAAAATTGGAAGTGACCTAAGCACTTTACTCATTCTCGAGAAATACGCGAACCTGAAAGAGATTGAAAATCTGCGTAGTACTGTTTTCACTCATATATTACGTGGTATATCGTATTTCTACAATTATTCTCTAAACGTATAGTTCTTCTATCTGACGTTTCCCTCAAGGTTATCTTAACCTCTTTCTGTTCATCGGAAAACCCTTTGCAGCATGAATACCATATATTTCTATCGTAGTCATAGAATGTCTTCCCACAGAATTTATTAGTGCTCATTCTACAAGAGCAACTTGGTCTGTCTAAATTAGAGAAATATTTTTTTATACGCCTGTCGTAACAATCTGCATAACATCCATATCTGTTTGTGATAATCCTCGGATTTTCATAGAAAGGTTGTTGGCAAGATCTTCGATTGGTGATGTAGCTAAGGAAATTCCCAGCTCTCGCTAGTGTGTTAGCATAAAAATTAGAAATCACTTCACCAAATATAGATAGTGGATTACTACTGCACGTACATTGTTTGACAGCTAACTCAGTCCTTTCGTCATTATTTTTGTCATCTTTCACGTCGCAGTTACAACACTTATGGTCTTCATCTCCATCAGAAGTACATTTTTCACTTTTCTCATTGTCAATTTCATCTTTTGTAGTGTGAAGACTTGAAGCCGATTGATTTCCAGTTTGGTTCACTTTATCGTGCCCCATCTCTATTTTTTGCTCATCCTTTCTACGATCAGGCGAAGCAGAATGAACTAAAGATATATTTTCAGTTGATGGTTGTGATGAAGTTGAAGCCTTAGGTTCCTCAGAAATATCGTTCTTAGGTCCTTTTCTACTCCTACTAGTGTCATCTTCTTCATTCGTTCCCTCTTTTATTTGGCCTTCAGAAACTGACTGATCTTTTATTTTTAGATACCCAGAACTATCTTTCTTTTCGGTACTGTCCCCTGCACTAGTAGTAGTTTTCCCGAATTCTGAGCTAAGCTGAAATGGATTGTTTTCAACGCGTTCAGTAGCTATAGAATCGGAATTGATAACAGAGGAATGTCCTTCTTCTTTCAAAAATGGAACTGAAGAATTGGTTGATGGCTGTTTATCTGAAGATTTTTCATTGCCAGCTTCAATTTCTTCATCTATCTTGACATGCTCTGAAGTTTTCGTACTTTCAATTTCTTTCTCATAAGGTAAAGAACTATCTGTTATTTCGGTTTTGGGATCACAGATAGTGAATTGCTCCTGCAGCTCATTCTTCGAAAAAGAATAAGTTTTTTCATTTTCAGGCTGAGGTTTGATATTGTTGGATTCTAAAATTTTGGCTTCAGGTTTCATGATTGTTAAATGTTTTGTTTCATTCGGCTTTCGTTCGAAAGTTTTATTGTTCCTGCTATCCTTCCGATATACCTTTTTGGAATCTAACGATAAAATTTGAACAAATTTTTCTTCGTACGTACGCTTTCCGTCATCCAACTCAGAATTTTCCTCTGAACTATCACAATCATTTGGCGAAATATTGAATACTTCTCTGAAAGTTTCATTTATCGTCGACTGGGGCAAATCCAATACAGTAAATTTCTTTGAATTAGGAGATTGATTGGAAGCTGAGTTTTCCTTCAGTTGTCTTAGGTTTTCGTCATTTTCGTGTTTGAGAAGTTTGCCGTAGAGCGCTATATCGCCGTCTAAATGTGAAACGAGATCTTTGACGGTGTAATCGAAATATTCATGCAAGGCATTAATTCTTTTCTTTCTTCCTTCTATCACACCGATGAGTCTTTGGAAGCTGTCTTTTATAGGTTTAGCTTTCCTCTTCACTCTAGACGGTGTATCTTTCAGAGCAATTTTCTGTACATTATACTTATTATTAGTGGTAGATGTTTCGTCAGATTTGGGTTGTGTTTGTTTTTCTTCTATTATTTCTAGAGCATTTCCTTTTAATGAAATTGAAACATCTTTCGGCTCATTCTGATTCTGAAATAGAACATTTTGAAGGGAAAATAATGAATTGTTTTTCAAGATTTACCTGTGCGGACGAGTCAGGTTTCTTCTCTGAAATAATGATGTCGAAATTAGGCGTTCGATATTTTTTGTGCATCTTACTTACTCAAACAAGAAGGTTTAGTATTTTCGTTCTGTTTTTTCCATTTATCCAAGCAATCGCAACATAAGTACGCTTCAGCATCTGCTTCTCTGGTTGCTTTTTCAACTATATCGTAATCTTTACAGTTTTTTTCTTTGCGCTCGCCAATCACAAGGGTTTTAGCCTGAATAAAAATTACTGAATCATTCAAAAAAACTGGTTAATTCAATATTACACTTCCAAATTTGTTCGGATCAGGTTTCGGGAAACAGATACATCTTTTCTTATTAATCACTTCATGAGAGGTATCTTTCAATTTTGATTTAGTATGAGTTTCGTCTATTCTATGGAATAATTCTTCCTTCTGTTCTGCATTAAGTGTAACAGCCTGAATACCACAGCAGCAAGTATTACCTAGAAAAAGTTGTAGATGTTACTGCTAACCTGAAAAATCACCCAATCATTCAACAAAGATTTCAAGTAAATAAGAAAAGAGGAGTTATATTACGTCGGCTCATAAGTTTTTGGTCGGACAAACAGATGACGCCACAAATAAAAAATTTACATTTTGTTGGAAAGTTCTAACCTTCACAAGATCTAAACATTTCCTGACATTTAAGAATAGTTTTCTGTCTCTCTAAGTCTTCAGATCATCGTAAAATAACTGCTGTTATGTTTTCAGAATTTTTATCCATTCCAAATATTTTGTACATGACATATTGGATATGAGTTTGGGTTTTGATTTGGAACTTTTTGGATCATTAGGTGATTATTTATTAGAATGGTTTCCCAGTTATTCATATTTGAACCTTTTTCTTAGTTTTTTAATAGTTCTGAAATTGTCTAAAATGACATTTATTTGATAGAACACGAAATTCTATATTTAATTCATCATTTGTGAGCGCCAGTGGACATAGTGGTTAACACATTATATATAAATGGAGATTCTTTTCGTTGGAGTTCGTATCTTGACGAGGAAAGAAACTTTCTCGTTAGGAGAACAGGTAATTGTTGAGTCAAAAATTAACACTGTAGTGCCTAATGTGATATAAGGACATAGTTACAAAGCCCAACCAAGATATAACTGCTCTCCTAACCTGCACAAGCTACAGCTTGTGCTTCTTCAAGAAAGATCTAGGAATATCAGGATGAAATGTCAAATGTCAAAAAATATGTAACTTCTAGAAGAAATAATTCACAGGTTTGAAATTTTCATAGAAATCTTGAGCAGGTGCTCAAAAGCTTCCGACTTCACGTCAGTGCTTTTCACGATTTTTGTACATTAGGATGATGTATATAAAGATACTTAAGTGTCAACAGCAGCCAGTGAACATCTACCAAAGCAGTCAAAATAACAACAAACTGTTGGCAAGGTTTTGGCGTCCGTATTTTCGGATAAGTACGGTTTTATACAAAGGTACTACCTTCAAAAAAGCAATGCAGTCAATAACGAACGCCACAAGGCCAAACTGGATCAACTGAATGAGGAAATTTTGAAGAAACGGCCCCATATGCAAAGAAAAAGGTGATCTTTCAACAAAATGTGTTACAGATCGTTGGCTACCATAGCAAAATTTCATTAATTACATTTCAAATTGCTTCCGTTCCGTCCTATTCTCCAGATTTGGTTCCTTGTAACTTTGTTCGGAAGCCTAAAACAAATGCTCTCCAGAAAAACATTTTGCTCGAATGAGGAGGTGATCGCTGAAACAAACGCCTATTTTTGAAGCCAAAGCTGAATAGATCTCCAAGAAGGGTAACGAAAGTAAATAAAACCCTAGAATAATTGTATCGTTCTTGAAGGAGACTATGTTGATGAATAAAATTTGATCAGAAAAATTGTGTCTTTTTCATTATACGTAGAACTTATTAGCCGATATGTTCATCCCGAGTTCTTTAGACGAAATCCTCCTCGCTGGACGATAACGTGAACCGGTTGTTTTATCGAATAACGATCCAGTTTTTCTGAACAAATTGATATACAAATTGCCGAGAGGGCATTTCATTTGAATTCTTCACGTAAATTTCTAACAGTTTGGATATAAAATTCACCACTTTGGAAAAAAGTTTCAATAGTTTCCTTTTTTGTTCAAGCAGTAATCGACCCATTTCGTCAATGTCAAATAATAAACTTATTTTCTGTCAAAACACGAATGACTGAAGCATTGCTAGACTTGAACTAACCACTACATCAAAATGCAAGCAGAAGAATTTTTATCCAAGGTAAGTCGTAGAGATTTGACATCGTCTAAAAATTTTATTCCGTTGCGTTCGATATCAGTATTAATTGAATTTTTTTCCTCGTTCAGATTTACCTTTTAAGAGAGACCTCTTGATGTCAGAAAATGTCATAGTAATATTAAATCAGTAATAGCTTATCAGCACCAAAATTGATAACTTACTTTTTGTAAAAATTGTCTGATCACTGGTTCCAACCTGTTTGTCATACGTGAAAGTTTGACACTGTTGTCTACATTTTTGCTGAAATGCCATAGCTTCCATTCCATATTTACCGTAATCCACGCAAATGGATTGTGGCGTTTTGCATGCAATATCCATCAGTTGAGGAGCAGGTGGTTGTGGGGGGCTGTAAACTGAAGGAATACTGAAATATAGGTAATTAGAACTTCGAACCTGACAAGCATAATGATGACTGACCATGACGGTGGGCAAGAATAGCTTGGCTGAGAAAAATTGAAGATCATTCCTCCAGGGACACCCTGTCTCTGAGCTTGAAGGGGGCACGACCAAATCTGAGGCTGATTGGGGTACATTACGGGTGGTGGACCTGAGCAATAGGAAGGGTTTAACCGAGACTGGTTGGAAGCAATTGCTGTTGTCGTGCTGTCGCAAATTTTCCTGTTTTGCTCTTGGGATACCATAACTGGTTGTCCACCTATCGAAGCTGAAGCTGCAACGTATCGTTTTTAAAATAACACTCATTATTTTACCAATATTCCATGCTGGATATACTGTTTACTCACAGAAAACACATCTGTTATCGTCGAATATGTTCAGTTGCGTAGATATAAATGGACGCTGGTTCATGATTGGTTATTGTGAATTTTTGATGGGAAGATTCCGAAAATGATGTTGAGCTTTGACGTTGTTATGAAGTTTATCTTCTACTATCCGATTACGCATAGAATTTGAAAGCAATCACCCATTCATAACGTTAAATATCATAAGGTTTGAGCTCTTTGCAATCGAGAATACATTTCTTTACCTGGATTACCTCGCAAAGGTATGTCTTGTATGTATTCTCCAACATTTCTTATATAAGGGATTTCAACGTGCAATCTTATTCTATCGAAATCCTTCGCCAAGTTGAGGAAGCATGTGAATATTGGCTTGTTGAATTTAACAGATTTCTCTATTAGCAATCGCGAGATTAAATCTGCATTCAATGTTAACCTATTGCACTTCAATCCTTGTTTTCTCCTGGAATTGGAAGAGATGTGGTTTCAGCAAGATGGTGCAACACGACCCGCTTAGGCTTCATTGCAAGAAAAACTCACAGGACGCGTAATTTCTCGTTTCGGCCATGTGAATTGACCACCAAGATCTTGTGATTTATCGCCTTTGGATTTTTTTTGTTGGGTTATGCGAAGGATCGTGTTTATGCCGATAATTTTCAGACTATTGACGATCTGAAAACCAACAACTGTCAAGTTATTGGTGAGATATTGTCCCCGAAATAAGACGGCGAGTCATCTAAAATTATCTCACAAGGATCGAGTCCTGTAAGAGATCACTCGGAGGACATTTAAATGATCTTATATTCCACTCATAATGGCAAGGTCCAAGCATTATATTAAGATAAACATTTGATCATTAGGAGATTATTTAGTAGGATGGTTTTCCAGTTATTCATATTTGAACCTTTTTTTTAGTTTTTTAATAGTTCTGAAATTGTCTAAAATGACATTCATTTGATAGAACACGAAATTCTATATTTAATTCATCATTTATGAGCGCCGGTGAACTTAGTGGTTAATACATCTTATTCTAACGAAATCCTTTGCCAAGTTGAGGAAGCATGTGAATATTGGCTTGTTGAATATATAATATACATTCTGTCAAGAAAGTACCGGAAATTATCGTTTTATTTTCCTAGGTTGGTACCACTGTCCTTAATTACTATGCCAAGCTTGAGCGGGATCTGTCAACTAGTGTGTTTGCAACAGCTGATTAAGTCAGTCGATGTCAGAGTGCGTGCCGATTTTTACTATGGGTGATTACGTTGAGCAAAGAATTTGTTTAAAGTTTTGTGTTGCAAATGAATTTTCGTGTGCCGATGCATTGAAAATGTTGCAAAAGGCCTTTGGTGATAATGCTCTATCGAAAACTCGTGCATATCAGTGGTACAGAGCCTTCAAGGACAGTCGTGAAGTGGTCGCCCATCGACGGCTTCGATCGAAGATAACGTCGATAAAATTAAGGAAAGGGTGCTGGAAAACCGTCGTACCAGCTTGAGAGAGATAGCACATGATCTTAAGATATCCCACGAGTCCGCACGTACGATTTTGATTGATATTTTGGGCATGAGAAAGGTGGCCGCACGACTCGTACCGAAAGACCTGAATTTTCTTCAAAAACGTCATCGCGAACAGGTTGCTTCAGACATGCTGGATCGCTGTAATTCCGATTCTACATTCATGGAACGCATTATAACTGGTGATGAGACCTGGGTCTACGAGTACGATATGCAAACAAGCCAGCAATCATCGGAATGGGTGGCAAAAAATGAGCCGAAACCGAAAAAACCACGCCAAAGCCGCTCGAAAATGAAGGTGATGCTCATTGTTTTCTTCGATATCCGTGGCGTGGTGCACTACGAATTCGTTCCAGAGGGTCAGACGGTAAACAAGGAGTACTACCTAGGCGTTATGAAACGTTTGCGTGAGCGTATCCGTAAGAAGCGGCCAAATTTGTGGGCGAACAACTCATGGATTTTGCATGACGATAACGTGCCTTCTCACCGAGCTACGATTGTGACTGGCTTCCTCGCCAAAAACTCAACAAACGTGCTTCAGCAACCACCGTATTCGCCGGATTTGGCTCCCTGCGACTTTTTCCTCTTCCCAAAACTAAAGTTGCCCCTTCGTGGCACCCGTTTTGAGTCGATTGAAGCCATAAAACAAAATTCGGCGCGAGAGCTAAAGTCCATCCTGGAAAGCACCTATAAAAAATGTTTCGATAATTGGAAGTGCCGTTGGCATCTATTGGAGCAAATGGAGCCTATTTTGAAGGCGACCCAATAAATTTTGACGATTAAATGTAAAAAGTGGTAAAAGAGCTCAACACTACAAAAATAAGAATCAACAGTGGACTATCTGAGAAGATCCAAATATCAATCGGCATAAGACAACCTAATCACCGTATTATTGAGAAAATGGAAATAATATAGGAAACCGTTTCCTTAAGATTATGTGCTGTTCTGATGACGGCAGAAGATGAGGACGACTTAAAACGCCTTATGTATGAGCTTAAATCGTTGTGGAAGAATTTAATATGATTATTTCTTGTGAGAAAACCAAGCCAATAGTTATTGCTGAAAAGTTTATTCGACGTAAGCTGGTATTAGACGATAAGATCAAAGAATTGGTGTCAAGATTGAACTACTTATGTCCGAAAATATCAAAGTTTCACATTTTTCCCCGAAACGAGAACAGAATCATCAGTAAATAATAGAATGGCGAGAACACTAGAAATGTGACTTTTAAGTTGGGGTAACACTCCGAAGCCACATAAGAAACTCAGACATAGGATAAGAACTGGAGATAAAGGATGTAATTAGATGGGCCAGATCATGCAGGAAATTTTGTAGACTATAAACAGAGAATGACGGAGTAAAGACTGGCAAAACGGGCAGAAACACAAAAACCGTCCATTGGATCATTCACCAAAACGTTGAAAGGACAACGTTAGTAGAGGCAAATCAGGAACAGATAGTACAGCAGCGACTCAGAACGTGGTCTTATAGGTAAAAAGGAGTAGAAGAAGACATAGGTATAAAAATGTATGAGGCAAAGTGCAGAATTTGTGTTTATTAGAATATATTTGGATAAAAATAGTTAACAGGTAATGTCAAGTTTTACAACATTATTACTCTACGTCGAATACGGTATTGGATTTCATAAATGGAATTTTAGAAATTTCAATCGAGTATCCCCTTTACCGAGCAATAGGAAAATTTCAGTAGACGTCAAACAACAATGAAATTATAACTCTAGATAGTCTTTTAGGATTTATTTAAAGTTCTGTAGCGAACAACTTCTTCGCTCCTAGTCCAGAAACCTGCCTTGCTCTGTCGCAGTTTGACTGGCGTATCAATAAAGGACACAACCTGTCTAAAGATTTCTGACTAACCGTTCCCGCCGAGTTCAAATAGAGCTAGGCACACAGTGTTTGACGACCACCGTTCCAAGCGGAACACATGGTCACTGGCGTCACAGGAGGTGCTGCGCATCACGCCTGTCTGATGAGTTACAGATGCGCAGACTCCGGACGAAACGCCATCTCCCGAATTAAGAGGTGGAAGCTCCCTCACCACACCACATTTCCTTTGAAAGCTTCAGTACTAACGCCAGTTAATTTTTAATCGTAACACAACATCATTTGCAATGCATTTATTGTTCCACTAAACATATTAAACTGTGAAAAATTTTAATTGTTCTTCAAACCCTTCTCTCCAATACTCTGCCATGAAAGTCGACGCAACACACCTTCTTGTCATCACTGAACATCAGTCCTCTAGCCTTCCAAACCCCTGACGGAACTGGCATGAATCTGAATGTATCATTAGAAATAGGACAGTTCACTTCATAAGTATTCTGCAAATAAAGGATTTTCATACATTCTTCAACATTTTGAACCAAAACTTACAGCTTTTATAGGACAACCCAATTTAGGAATAATATTATCAGTGAGGGGACTCCAAAGCTGATCTTTCATGGGAATTTTCTCACATATTTTCCTTACTTTCAGTTCCTTCACATAATATTCACATGAATTCTGCAAACCTGTCACATCGCATTTCCAGAGGTCTATGATTCCCTGAGAATATAGAATAATTATTTTCTGATTAATTTTCTATGTTCTATCGGGGGTTTTTTTTTTAGAGTGATAGAAGTTTCGATAGGGATAACTGTGATTTGATAGAAGGTAGAAGTCATGTTGTTTTGACATTTCTGTTCAGTAAGCATTAACAAATTATTATGGAAAGACTCACGCCGCAACAACGTGTAAAAATTGGTGAAATTTATTTTCCAAATCAGTGTTCTATTCGCCAAACATATTCACTTCGTGAAATGTATGGTTTACATAATCGTCCATCAGAGCAGTTTATTCGTCGAACTATCGATAGATTTCGGACTCTCTACTCAATGCAACAACAACAAGACAAAAAACTGTACCTACAGAAGAAAATATCGCTGCTGTGGGTCATAGTGTTATTAATGATCATCCAGATTTGTCTATTAGTCGACGTTCACAACAAGTGGGACTCTGTGAATCCACCACATGGAGAATTTTGCGTAAAGATCTAGGTCTACACCCATACAAGATCCAACTGGTTCAAAAACTAACACTTGCCCATAATAAGCGTCGTTTGTTTGCTGATTGGGCCCTAGAACAGCTTGAAGTTGATCCGCTTTTTTCTCGTAAAATTGTGTTTAGTGATGAAGTTCATTTCTGGTTGAACGGCTATGTAAACAAGCAAAATTTCCGTATATGGAGTGAAAACAAACCTCAAGAATTTCTGCAGGTTCCAGTGCATCCTGAAAAATGCACTGTACGCAGTGCTTTACACGCTGGAGGCATCATCGGTACATATTTCTTTAAAAACTAACTGGAGCTAATGTTACAGTGAATGGTGCTCGTTACAGTGAATGGTGCTCGTTACAGATCGATGATCAATGATTATGTGTTTCAAAATTTGAATGGTATCGACTCAGAAGTGTTTTGGTTCCAACAAGAAGGTGCTACACCTCATGCTGTTACCATAACAATTGATTTATTGAAAGAAAGATTTGGCGATAACATTATTTTGAGAAATGGTCCAATGTAGTAGGATGGCAGATATTATTATTATTGGGTGAAGAGAAACCGACAAAGTTATTGAAGACAACCGATAAGTTATTGCAGTTGTCGCTGGTATTTTCAAACTACATGAAGATATTTAATAGAGGTGACCTTTTGGCATCTATTTGTTCGTTCAGGAGAATCTTCTGGGAGTTATATCGGTTTATTTCAAGTGTTTCTAAAAATGTTAATCTATACCCTTTACTCTTGATGTGGATCCCTTTTACTCTTGATGTGAATTTCGTATTTTTTATTGAAATTATGTTCACATTCTATCAAATTTTTGGCGTAAGTTCAATGTGTGGACTTTGCAGTATAATTTTTTTGATGTTCATGGATTTTCTTCTTCAACGATCTGTCGGTCTGACCAATATAAACCATAGAGCAATCCTTTCAAGTCAACTTATAGACTCCTGATTCATGATCTTTGTTTGATTTATCTTTATTATAGTGTATGGTATAATGGTGTCTGCCACCATTTCACTGTTGTGTCAAAAATTAACAGTGCTGCGATCTAAAGTGGCGAAAGAGTAACAAAGCCTACCCAGAACACAACTAAACTCCTAACTCACACACGCTGAAAAAGCTTCTGAGGGATCTTCACAGAAGATCTAGGAGTAACAGGATAATAATAAATAATATCGGGTGTTTCTTTTAGAGTGATAGAAATTTAAATTAAAATAAAACACATTTAAATTAAGATTGTAGTCAATTTTTTTTCCATTTGAAAGATAATTTGATGACATTTATGTTTTAAGAATGATTTCCGGCATTTGTCCACCACGACTAGCTCTGAGGAACCGCATTCGACCAGACCAATTTTGGACCACCTTTTCGAGTAATTCAGGCCTTATTTCATTAATAACACGAGTTATGTTGGCTTCCAAAGCGTCTATTGTTTCTGGTTTATCAGCATAAACCAATGACTTGTCATAACCCCAAAGAAACTAATCCAGTGGAGTTATGTCGCATTGATCTTGGACCATATCTCGAAATAATGTTATCGACAAATCTTTCTTTCAATAAATCAATTTTTACGGTAGCAGCATGAGGTGTAGCACCATGTTGTTGGAACCAAAACACTTCTGGGTCGATACCATTCAAATTTTGAAACAAATAATCATTGATCATCGATCTATAACGAGTAACATTCACTGTAACATTAGCTCCAGCATCGTTTTTAAAGAAATATGGACCGATGGCCTCCAGCGTGTAAAGCACACCATTCAGTGCATTTTTTAGGATAATGGAACCTGCAGAACTTGAGGATTGTTTTCACTCCATATACGGCAATGTTGCTTGTTTACATAGCCGTTAGCAGAAATGCGCTACATCACTAAACACAATTTTACTTCAAAAAGTGGATCAACTTCAAGTTGTTCTAGGGACCAATCAGCAAACAAACGACGCTTATTATGGTCAAGTGGCTTTAGTTTTTGAACTAGTTGGATCTTGTATGGGTGTAGACCAAGATCTTCACGCAAAATTTTCCATGTGGTGAATGCACAGAGTCCAACTTGTTGTGAACGTAGACGAATAGACAAATCTGGATCATCATTAACACTATGAGTTACAGCAGCAATATATTCTTACAGTTCATACAGTTCATTTTCTTGTCTTTGTTGTTGCATCAAGTAGAGAAAATGTTGTCCGAAATCTATCGATAGTTCGACGAATAAGCTGCTCTGATGGACGATTATGTAAACCATAAATTTGACGAAGTGCTCTATAAGTTTGGCGAATAGAAAACTGATTTTGAAAATAAATTTCACCAATTTGTAAACGTTGTTGCGGCGTGAGTCTTTCCATGATAATTTGTCAATGCTTACTGAACAGAAATGTCAAAACAATATGACTTCTACCTTCTGTCAAATCACAGTTATCCCTATCGAAAGTTCTATCACTCTAAAAAAACACCCGATAGATTTGTCTATGTTGTTAGTGGTTCTGAAAACTGCTGTGTAATTAAAATTTTTTCTTAAAATAATAGGTAATATCTGCAGATATTCTGCTTCTGTATGGATTTATATTGAAATGAGGTTTTTCTGTTTATGGTTGATCATTTTTATCTATAAGGGTTGGGTTAATACTATTGTTTAATGCTATTTATTTGATTAAGTTGAGTTGTTTGGAAAAATTCTGGGGGTTCATCGATACTTTTAATAATCTATATATTAAGCATAGACGTATTAAAATAGGATAATAAGTCTATGATATTAAGCTATTAGAGGCTGACATTTTATTATTGAAGAGATGGTTTTAAGTTTTCTGTATGGTGATATCAATGTGGGTAGGTTCTTCAAATATACTAAACTATTTAATCGTGTGATATTTAAGTCTAAAAAATTGAGACTTCGTTTCTTCTCTTCTTCAAAGGTGAATTTAATTGACGGGTGTAAATTATTAATAAAAAAGGAACATAGAATGTCATCCAAAAATCTGAACCAATGAAGCAAGTATTTGCTCATTGGGTTCGAATGAATTTTTGATTCTGAATCCTCCATTAACGTTTCGGCTAGCATTGAAAATCAAAATAACCTCATCTAATATTCCTTAAATGGTAGTTTATTTTCCGCCTTTTTCCATAGACACTGTAGTCTATATAGGACCTATAGAAAGACAGTTATTAGTAGCAAAATTGCTTTGTTTCTTTCTGAATAGTGCACAATGTTCTGTTAATTTTTCTGTGTCTATAGTTACATCGATTTTTCCGCCAATGGTCTCTTTCACCAGAAGGGTCAGCTCTATACTGCGGTTGTTATTGTTAGTACCCAACTTTCTTCCTCTAGTCAGTTGTATTGGTAGATCAGGATAGTTTGAACATGATTCGAATCGCAGGACTTCGAAAAATTTTTGAGTCTGCAAAATTATTAAATTTACCTTCTGTTGTTAAAATACAGTATTTTATCATGAGTTTTATAAGAAAAAACTTATTCTTTTACAAACACACCATTAAACTCTCAAAGAATAATAATATAATAATCACAAAAAGTCATTTTTCATCTTCAACTCGTTAGGGGTAGAAATAAGTTCGTGCGGTTTTGGTAACAGACGTCGCTACTGGTTTATTATTCCATTCTGACAATACCTTCATTTTGAAGTGTCATCAATGAGTTTTTTTTTTCAGTATTTGTCATTTCGCTGAAGTGTTAATAACATAGTTTCTGTGTGATGAGAAAATGTCAACTTTTGTACCGAATAATGTATTTTTGCAGGGAGTTTTACTTCATTACTTCAGTATGAAGAAAAAGACTGCCGAAAGTCATCGTATTTTAGTGGATGTTTATGATTACAATGCTCTAGCTGAACAAACGTGTCAGAAGCGGTTCTATCCGATTAAAAAGTGGCAATTTTGATTTGGAATACGAAGATTGACCCGGAGCGCGACCAAAGTTCAAGGATAAAGTATTAGAAGCAAGGATCGATGAAGATCCATCACAAACGCAAGAGAAACTCGCAAAAACACTTGAAGCCACTCAACCAACCATTTGTCATCGTTTGAAAGCAATGGGAATGATCTGAAAGGTTCGGTGCCGTATGAACTGCCTCAATGGCAAGAAATAAAGGGGTTTTTGTATCGAATTGTGACTGGCGATGAAAAGTGAGTCAGTTACGATAATTCAAAATGTATGGATGCCTCATTATCAACTGTCAAGCCGAATATTCATGGAGAAAACATCATGCTGGGTATTTGGTGGGACCAGCTGGGTGTGGTGTGTTATGAGCTGCTACAATCGAACGAAAGGATCACAGGGAACGTCTACCGATGACAACTGATGCATTTGAGCCGAGCATTGCGAGGAAAACGGGCGCAATACGCCGACAGATATGACATACGTATTAACAAAACATGACAACTTAGAAACTCGAAGTAAGCTTTAAAGTATCCAAAATAAAACAGGAATGAACAACGTGTTGTTACCTTTAACCTACAACCATTTGTACTCGGAACACAGAAAAACATAACAGAAATTATTTACCCCAAATAATGTCCCCTAACAAGAGAAATAACCAGAATTCCAAAAACAATAAATAATTAAGGAAAATATTGTGGATATTTGAACTCAATATGAATTTATTTCATAATTTAAAAATCAATTTGAATGTGAGTCAATACTTGATAGAAGTAAAATTTAAATTACTTTAAATTCAGAATAATATATTCTAACTTCTACAATATATATTGAAACTTTATACAAAAACTATCAAAATATATAATCAATATAAAATATTTTTCAATGTCTGAGAAAAACCTTTTTACATCCCGACATGAAACGCATGAAGAGATATAGAGACCGAAATAGCTGTCAAATGTTGGAGTTATCGTTCAATTATTTTTGTTTGATCCTTTATTTCTAGAATTTCAGATAATTTTGGAATAGTGGATTTTCTTGTATTTGTATGTTGATATTAATACATGCTCATATAGTTTTTGTTAATACAGTTGTATTCAGGAAATATAGAGAATACTTTGAACTTTGAATGTATGACCAATTTATCACAATACACTTTCCGAAAAAAAACCGCACGACCTTATTTATTCCCCTAATACTTGGAAGTATTACCTCGAAGAAAATGTGTGATAACTACTTTTGAGGCACCAAAAGTTTTTATTCATTGAATAAACCACATTATTCCAAATGCAAGTAAATTTTTTCAGTGAACAAATATTTCTGTGAAATTTTGTGTGCTTAAGTCAAATTTGATGATGTGTATTTCAAATATGAATCTATAAACAGACTTTAATGGATTTAAAATGAAAAATAATACCCTTTTCGTTAAACTCACCTTGCAGGATGTCCGAGTAACGAAACAAGAAAAAATAGCTAATAGAAATAGTTCTATATCCATATCGAACGATCTATGTCGAATAATGACCAAATACCAAATATTTCATACAAATCCATCAGCTAATTTCACGAACGTTTTGCTAGTATATTATTTTCACTTCAGGCAAAACTCATCCATTAATTGCTCACTTGTAATCGATGCAATTACAGTTGCATTATATAGTACTAAATATAAATTTCAGATCCTTATCTGAAATAATTTTTTCGTATTTTAAGATACTTTTCAGCATTTCATATAATGACAGGTTACTGGTAGATAATATCAGAACGATTGCGTTTATGTATTCATTGCTAATTGAACGTTTAAATAATATATCACCAGCGATTTATTTCCCACTGGGAGTTCATTAATGATTCATTAATTCCTCTGAGAAATTATCAGCAACTCTTTTTGTTAATAATATAAAATAAATAATAATATGATACAACGTATACTGTAAGAGCAAATTTCATATGAAAATATACATTTTTTCCGTTCAAATCTCCACCAAGCACTTTGGAACGGTCGTTGAACGCTGTGTGCCTTGCCCTACTTAAACTCGGCGGTAACGTTCAGTCAGGAATTTTGAGACTGGTTGTGTCCTCTATATGATACGCCGGCAAGCAGCAGCAGACCAAAGCAGAATTCTGAACGAGGATCGAAGAAGGTGGTATCTACAAACGGATCAAACCAACAAATTTCTGCATTTTTGAACTCCATTCATCCCTAAATCAAATTCACAGTCAAATTAGAAACGTAAAGATGTATTAAATTTCTTAGACCTAACAATCCCTAGAAATAATAACCTATTAAATATGAAATTCAGAAAAAAGGGGACATTCACACATTCCTTGAATTTATTTTAGTCTCGATAATAATAAATTGCTGATCTTAATTCTATGTTTCAGAGGACAAATACAGAACCTTTATCTAGAGGAAACTTTTCATAGGAATCTCTATAATGAATCATAAATCCGAAATAATAAATATCCTTCATATTCGGCGAATAGAATTATATCAAAGAAAATAAGCAATCTGACTACAGACTAGAGGTCGGCGTTTTTGAACATGTTGTTTCTGTCAGTCACCATATAGATAATTACAACCTCAAAATCCTTCATAGATGTCGGGAAGGATTCAAACTGAATTTATTGGAGCGCTTGAAAATAAACACACAAGAATCCCGATCTTTAAACACTGAAAATCCAGTTAGAAATTAATCATTCCCCACTCCTCGATATGTATCTGCACACTGCGAAATTCTCAAATGTGTAACCACACCCCATCCCCCCAATAATATACAGAATACTCTAAATATCTCATAACATACTGTAATTATATACACTTGACAAAGATTTTATAATCGAAACGTGTCATGTATGATATCCTCACTGAAAATTTAATTGAAATATAGTGTTTTATTCTAAAATAAAACATGAACCCTTTTAACTAGCCACTGAGTTGATTATTCCAAACCCTTCGAGTCAGTAGGAACCATTTTGATGATAATTTAACAGCTTTGTTCCCCAAGTGTTTTTATCTACTCCCTCGGGATATCTGAGTCAGGAGGCTCATCATTTCAGTCATTACAGTATGGTCGTGCATGTGTTTTTTACTTCGATTGTCAATCATAAAGAAAATCTAAGTATATTTTTCATTTCAATAAGTTTCGTTAATTATTTAGGTATATATTCTGTTTTATTTTAGTTGATAAACGGACTTATCGCTTTATCTGCAGTTTTCGATGGTGTTGTTGTTAAGTGCTTATAATTTAAGGTGGTTTTAGTCGTTTTTGGTTTGGCACATGGATGGCGCATCTAATGCAAAATTTATATTTTTGTTGGAAAGTACTAACCTTCAAAAGATAGAACTAAAAAATTTCCTTAAGATCTTTTTTTTCTTTTTGTTGGGAAGAAACTCCATTTAAAAGGAAGCTTGGCTTGATGAGTATCATCAGTACTCTGCAACAGAAAAATTGACCGTAAATGGCTGGTTTGCTGAATTCAAAGGTGGCCATACCAGCGTGCTCTGGTTGCTCAAAAGAAGTGGTAAAAAACTTCACAAAATCGTTTTGGCAAGCCGTAAAGTGAAGATGCAGAAGATATCTGACACTCTAAAGATATCAAGGGAACGTGTGCGCTTTATTTTTTCTTGAATATTTGTCTATGTAAAAGAGAGCAGTAAACCAAAAACAACTGAGATTCAATAATTTCGAGCGTTGTTTGGATCTGTATGAGAGGAATAAACAGGACGGTCTGCGTCTATATGCGGCAATGAATGAAACATGGATCCATTACTAGACGTCGGAATTTAAAAAATTCTGGGTAAACACTAGCCGATGAACGTCGCCAAAAGCGACTAAAAACGCAGAAGATTGCTGCTAAGGTTATGGCATCCATATTTTAGGATGGTACGGTAGCAAAATTGCACAAATTACACTTCGAATAGTTACCGCATCCACCCTTTTCTCCAGATTTGGCACCCAGCGACTTCCACTAGATCGCAGACCAAAAACAAAATGCTCGCCGGAAAGAGATTTGTCCACAATAAGGAGGAGATCGCTGAATCAAACGTTTATTTTGAGGCCAAAGATGAATCGTTCGTCAAGAAAGGCATCGAAAAGTTAGAGAAGCTCTAGAATGATCGTATATCACAGGAAAAAGACAATATTGATGAATAAAGTCAAATTTGAACAGTTTTCTTCATTAAATCGGGAACTTATGAACCGATGTTGAAGTGTTAGAAATTATTCTGTACATATAGTGATTTCCCTAAATCTACTCAAAAAAAAAGAGAAATTTAAACTGATCACATCACACTCTATCGTGTACTAAGTTAGAGCGATACGCATGCAGCATTATACAATAGTTCAAAACGCAATATATGATTCAAACTTTTAAGCAGTAGTAATGCAAAACTGCTATGAAGGAATGTTTGCTTTCGTGAATTTTCTAAAGAAAATACATATTTACGTACTACTTGGAGTTTTTTGTATTTCTGCCGTTGCCACTAATACCTGGATCGAGTATGTTGGGTTGCTCTCATATCGGCGTATACTAAATAATATTTTCCATAGTAATTTTCGTTTTATTATTTTCCCAAATAAAAAACATGTGTGTATTGACAAAAAAAATTTGGATCCTCCCAGAAAAATTCCTGGAATTTTCCGTTTCTTCAGGAAAACTGTTCTAAAACTGCAAAAATTACGTTTATTTGCATTTCGGATTACAGAATACACAATTGTGTATTTTCACATATATCATATGTAGCTTTTTTGAAAAGTAGTTCACATATTTGAAGTTTTTAGGGGAAGTGGGCTGTTGATGAAGCGCGTTTCTACCAGATAATAACTTTGAAAATAATACATTTTATTTTGAGGTTATCAACATATATTGCAAATGTCACAGAAGCCTCTGAATTCTTCTTCTTAACAATCTCTACGTGAATTAAAAATCTTTCTATAATTCTTGAGAGGTTTCGCTCAGTAAATTAACTCTAAATGTGATTACACTTTCATTTAAATAATTATATAAATTATAAATTTGAGTCTACTTGGTGAAAGCTCTAATGTAGGATTAAAAATTAATATCAGATACCTGAAAAACTTTCACTTTATATATTGAAAATATATATAAGATTAATATTCTATTAATCTTTGTGTAAAAAAACCTTTATATTTTTTCTATGACACTGTATACAACTCCTGCACCCTGTTAAGTTCAAGTCAGGTGATTAAATTGTTTCTGAAAACTCGTACCAAAGCGACAATCCATTCGTCTTAATTTCAAGATTCTCCATATCTTGAAAATGGTTTCAAACTCATCAAGAAGAAGTAATCAAATTCTTCTCTAAACGTCAGGTGGTCAACCCATCTCGAAGCTGTATATCGAATAAAATCACTTGAAGACACCAAGTCCAAAATTGGTTGAAATATAAGCTGTCTGTCAACTGGGTTATCCAAAAATTTAAAACGAGATTTGTTTCACCGCAGACCCAAGATTTTTTAATTTTCTGGAAACCACATATTTCAATTGTCAAAAGGTAATATACTCAAGAAAAAAAATTGGATCAAAATTGATAGATGACGTTCTGCAGAAAGTTATACACAAAACATATCGATAGAATTTGTCAAGCAACGGATTGTCTGAATTCTCAAATAAACATTAATTAGCATTAAGTAAAGCAAATTAGTGAAATTCATTCAATGACTAATTTACGAGCTCACGTGAGTACATCTTATAACTTTGGCGTGCTCATTCCAGAACGATTATCATTATATTATTTCCATAAGTCGAAAATATTCATTGATAAATATTGATTGGAATTGAAAATTTTAATAAACGTGTAATAAATATATTATAACATATATATTATAATATTCAAAGATTAATATACAAGCGCGCTTATATGACTGGCGCCAAAGTAACTTTATACTTTTTTTCGATAGGAAATATACAAAAATGAATCAGATAAAAATGTAAAAAGCATAGACTTGTATTCAGGAGCTTTGCGCGCTTCTCTTATTTCATATTACCCACAATCTTCACAAATGTTGTTTTTTGGTCTTATAATTATACAATCTTCACAAAATTTCGCACGAACTTGAGCCTTAATGATCTTCTTCTAAATTATGAATTTCAAATCGATCAAATCTGTACTTTCGAAAATATTGTCAAAAATGTGAATAACTGAGAAACCGATTTTGCCCATTAACGAACTTAGCCGCAGCATTAAGATCCCAAACCTTCCCTAAAAGTTTCAAAACTGTATTCTATTTTCGTTCGAAAGTTAGTGTGATGGACCGGACGGATATAATTACCTTTGGCCTCTGATTCTTCATCATCGCGTCCAACCTAATCGTTTAAGACCGTTTTCGGCTCGAAATTCGAAAATTACAGACGTTTGGGCGAAACAATAGCACAATGTTTTCTAAAACTAGCACGCAAAAAAGATATTGAAAGGTTTAGTTTTCTAATGGTTCTTTTCTTCATATAAATACTGAACAAGTTTGAAAATTCATGTCATGACATATAAACTGTAAAGATTCATCCTGCATTGTGTTAGCACTCCCCAAAATGAGAGGAAAACGCCAATATATAGAACTTTTTTTAGTTTCAATATATACTACTCTGTCAAGAAAGTACCGGGAATTTTCAATTAAAACAACATTTTTACATTTAGTCGTCAAAATTTATTGGGTCGCCTTCAAAGTAGGCTCCATTTGCTCCAATACATCTATGCCAACGGCACTTCCAATTATCGAAACATTTTTTATAGGCGCTTTCCGGGATGGACTTTAGCTCTCGCGCCGAATTTTGTTTTATGGCTTCAATCGACTCAAAACGGGTGCCACGAAGGGGCAATTTTAGTTTTGGGAAGAGGAAAAAGTCGCAGGGAGCCAAATCCGGCGAATACGGTGGTTGCTGAAGCACGTTTGTTGAGTTTTTGGCGAGAAAGTCAGTCACAATCGTAGCTCGGTGAAAGGGCGCGTTATCGTCATGCAAAATCCATGAGTTGTTCGCCCACAAATTTGGCCGCTTCTTACGGATACGCTCACGCAAACGTTTCATAACGCCTAGGTAATACTCCTTGTTTACCGTCTGACCCTCTGGAACGAATTCGTAGTGCTCCACGCCACGGATATCGAAGAAAACAATGAGCATCACCTTCATTTTCGAGCGGCTTTGGCGTGGTTTTTTCGGTTTCGGCTCATTTTTTGCCACCCATTCCGATGATTGCTGGCTTGTTTGCATATCGTACTCGTAGACCCAGGTCTCATCACCAGTTATAATGCGTTCCATGAATGTAGAATCGGAATTACAGCGATCCAGCATGTCTGAAGCAACCTGTTCGCGATGACGTTTTTGAAGAAAATTCAGGTCTTTCGGTACGAGTCGTGCGGCCACCTTTCTCATGCCCAAAATATCAATCAAAATCGTACGTGCGGACTCGTGGGATATCTTAAGATCATGTGCTATCTCTCTCAAGCTGGTACGACGGTTTTCCAGCACCCTTTCCTTAATTTTATCGACGTTATCTTCGATCGAACGAGGCAAGTCTTCGACCACTTCACGACCGTCCTTGAAGGCTCTGTACCACTGATATGCACGAGTTTTCGATAGAGCATTATCACCAAAGGCCTTTTGCAATATTTTCAATGCATCGGCACACGAAAATTCATTTGCAACACAAAACTTTAAACAAATTCTTTGCTCAACGTAATCACCTATAGTAAAAATCGGCACGCACTCTGACATCGACTGACTTAATCAGCTGTTGCAAACACACTAGTTGACAGATCCCGCTCAAGCTTGGCATAGTAATTGAGGACAGTGGTACCAACCTAGGAAAAAAAAATTTTACCTGCCTCATTGCCCCGCCAGATTTAAATCGATAATTCCCGGTACTTTCTTGACAGAATGGATTCCTGAATATCACTTGATAACATTTTATATTGCTTAGTTTTATTGTGACTTTTCTAATTTTGTACATGTGATTCTGTGTTAGAAATACTCACTAATTTTTCCATTTGATTGCTTCTTTACTTTCTAATATACAGAATGTTCCAACGAAAATTTGACACCCCCCAGAACTCAGAAACGAAGAATTTTAGAAGATTTTAAAAAAGGAGCTCAACTTCTGTTTTGAAGGGGATGAATTTTCATCATGAATTTGTTCCGAAAAATTCACCCCCATTAAAAGCTTATGTTGAATAGGCAGTTGAACCGCTCAAACTCAAGAACCTAAGAGTTTTGAAGAATCCAACAATAATTTTCAAGTTCTGTATTAGGGAGAAAGAATTCCTATGATGACATTGTTCAGATAAAACCACCTGAGTATGGCAACAGCCCCAATTTTTTCTTTAATAGGAAAGAGATGGCGGGTGTGTTTTAGTTAAAAAGCTTTTTTTGTTTTCTGAACATCCCAGTTGAAATTTTCAAATTCGGTAATTTTTTTAAGCAATCTAGAAAAAATGTTCCCTATCATTACCTACAGATCTGGTGTATTTAAATGTATTGGGTTTCTGTTTGAGTTACGCTTCTGATAATGTTCAATATCAAATTGCTCAAAAAAAATCATCGAATTTGAAAATTTCAAGATTGAGAAAGAAAAAGACGTTGACCTGTTTTTTGAAATCTTCGAAAATTTTTCGTTTCTGAGTTCTGGGGGAGGATTCAAATCTGCATTGGGATACCCTGTATTCATTATCACATTCCCCACAAACTGATAATATATCGATTTACAATTTTTTCTTCATTAATATTGGTAGCACATATATTTTGAAATTCTAATTTCAACATGTATCTATCGTGTGTTTTTTTTAGAGTTATAAAACTTTAAATTGAAATAAAACACATTCAAATTAAGATTGAAGCCAAATTTTTCCTTAATTTGAAAGATAATTTTTTGACACTTATGTTTTAAAAATAATTTCCGGCATATGTCCACCATGTTTAGCTCTGAGGAACATCATTCGACCAAACCAGTTTTGGACCACTTTTTCGAGTAATTCAGGCCTTACTTCATCAATAACACGAGTTTAGTTGGCTTCCAAAGCGTCTTTTGTTTCTAGTTTATCAGCATAAACCAATGACTTGATATAACTCCAAAGAAAATAATGCAGTAGAGTTATGTCGCATGATATTGGAGGTCAATTAATTGCTAAATTTTTCTTTCAATAAATCAATTGTTCCGGTAGGAGTATGAGGTGTAGCACCATCTTGTTGGAATCAAAACACTTCTGGGTCGATACCATTCAAATTTTGAAACAAATAATCATCGATCTGTAACGAGCACCATTCACAGTAACATTAGCCCAGCATCGTTTTCAAAGAAATATGGACCGATGATGCCTCCAGCGTGTAAAGCGCACCATACAGTGCATTTTTCAGGATGCAATGGAACCTGCAGAACTTCTTGAGGATTGTTTTCACTCCATATACGCAATTTTGCTTGTTTACATAGCCGTTCAACTAGAAATGAGTTCCATCACTAAACACAATTTTACGATAAAAAAGTGGATCAACTTCAAGATGTTTTAGGGCCCAATCAGCAATGAAACGACGCTTATTATGGTCAAGTGGCTTTAGTTCTTGCACTAGTTTGATCTTGTATGGGTGTAGATCAAGATCTTTACGCAAAATTTGCCATGTGGTGAGTGCACAGAGTCCAACTTGTTGTGAACGTCGACGAGTAGACAAATCTGAATCATCATTAACACTATGACTTACAGCAGCGATATTTTCTTCTGTACGTAAAGTTCCTTTTCTTGTTGTTGTTGTTGCATCGAGTAGAGAAAATTTTGTCCGAAATCTATCGATAGTTCGATTATGACATCAATGAATAAGGAATTAATTAATCAGTATTTCTACAAGAGGTTCCAAAAAAAGGCAAACCCGGCGTATTGCATGTGATCCTTGAAAAAATGAGATACCGTATACCGAAAATACAAAAAAAAATTATTTCATAATAATTATATACGAATTCAAAAATTCAGAGAAATAAGAGGAAATTCAATGTAAAGAAAATATTACACGTGACTCAAATAACATAACGTCCTGTATACGGGTACCGACGATTTCAGAAAATACAAGAAAAATATTGTACAAACGTGCAGGAAATCAAAGAGTCAAAAAAATTAATTAGTGAAATCAGGATTTCCGTAGAAAAAAAAATTAGTAAAAAGCAGATCTTTGCACGTGAACTAAAAAAACATAAGACCCTATATACAGTATCTGATGATGTCAGAAATTACAAGGGAGAAATTTGGTAGAAAAGCACTCAAAAATTCGAAAATTTTATTTGTAAAATAAGAATTTTTTAATGAAAAATCAAGAAAGTAAGAAGCTACACATCGTACGTGATCCACAAAACATAGGACCGAAAATTTCAGCAAACATACAAGAAAAACATAAAATAATCCGAGAAATCGAAAAATCAAAAATGAATTTGTGAAATCAGAATTTCTGTAAACAACTTTAAAAAAATATAAGTAGCAAAATATTGTACCTGACTCAGAAATCTTAAAACCCTGTTTACAAAAGAGCAGAAAATACAAGAGAGAAGTACATAATTAATTAATTAATTTATCAAATAATCTCGAGTGAATGAATAAACTTTTTTCTAACACCTTCATTAGATTTTTCTTTGAAAAATAAAGATCCACCGGAACAAATTGGTTATTATTATTATTATCTGCATGATGATCTGTTACATCCTATATATTTTCGATCCGATTTTACTGGATCGAAGATCTTCCGTGCCTCGATTTATAGCACCTGTGTATTCTAAAGTAAGGTTGTTCCGTTATTTGTTCCTCATCCACGGCACTCTCTGACTCGGTCCAACTTGTCTGGTGATTGCCAGTTCGTTCGAAACCTTCGCGGGAGTATGAATTAACTCCGTGCTTGCGTTACCGTTCATCATAACGTATTTTCGCGAATTTAAACCGTCTCTTGGGTCTTTTCACATCGACATGCCGCCCCAAAGCAACGTTACCCTCCACTGTTACAACAAGGAACCTCTTTTGCATCAGCAGAAGGCCATCAGTTTCACATGCGGAAGAAGCAAGAAGAGCAAAGACGAGAAGGAGGAAAAGCCGAAGAAGAAGAATAAGATCAAGTGCGTTTTGGTCGGAGACGATGCTGTTGGAAAAACTTCGCTCATAGCTTCTTATAGTGCTCACAGTTTTCCCTATGAATACGTTCCTACTGCCTACGATAAATATAACGGTGAGTGAAGATTTTTGGTTGAAATCTCCCTGTGCAGACAAGACTGGGAAATGTCTTAGTTCTCAGTTCAACGTAATCGAAGTTTTCCATTGTTTCTTTTCACTGTTTTAATGCCCCCAGAAGAGAGAGCGTTAATGGGAACTTAAAACAATGAACACCAGAAGTGTCATCCTTGCCATTCTCTTTTACGTCATAATTCAAAGATCACTGGTTTCCCATTTTAGAGAAAGACTTTTCAGAGCATGGGAACATTTCTTTAATACGGCAATAATATTTCAAGCACAGACTTGACGTAAGAAGCTTTAGCAGACAGACACTAATTCATTTTTAAGTACTCGAACATTACGTAGATTGACAACTTCAATTTATTTCGAATTTATCCTTCCCGAAAACGTTACCGAGAAAAAAAATTTTTTTGGTTGTAATATAAAGCTGAATAGCATATTAGGCTAGAATGGACGTATTCAAATACGAAAATAAAAAAAAAAGTTGAAACACGTAAGGTTTTCTTGTTACATTTATAGAACCACATTTAATGTTACAATATCTGATGTGTATTGAAAAAAATAACCGTATATATCGACTTTATTTAGTTTTACACCTACTAAACGTATCTTACATTTAAGAAAAATACAAAGATTAAAAATATCGACTCAAAATACTAATTATATTCTTTTTCTTTTTATGAGTGGTCATATCATCTCTCTTCAAAAACTAGCAGTAACCACCCATCCTGGATGATTCCTTTTGTCCTTGATAGCGAATTTTCATTGTCTTAATATCTTTGTGGAATCTTTCACATTGCTTGTCACAGCTCCCAAATGTTCAGGTTAAAATGACAGATGCGAAAGGAGAAAATGAATTCTTAATGACATTCGGGCACCAAGCGATTTGTAGGCATCTAAAAGTTCATTAACTAACTGTTGGTAGTTTGCATCCATATAGTTGCCCAAAAATCCTCTTACTACACTAACAAATGAGTTCCATGCTTTGAGTTTCTGCTTTGCAAGCTTCTCTGTAAAATTAACGTCGTCCAGCAATTTTCTGATTTGTGGTCCAATAAAAATGCCTTCCTTTAATTTGGCATCACTTAACTTGGGAAAGACTTGTTTTAAGTATTTGAATTCATCATCTTTATTCATAGCCTTCACAAAGTTTTTCATCAGCCCAAGTTTAATGTGAAGAGGAGAGAGACAGAAGGACAACTTAACATTTTGAGATCTCGGTTGTAATACACTTTTTTCTGGCCAAATTTTTGTTACATAATGCTGAATTACTGCACGACTGTCCCATAGACAAAGAAAACAGCAACATTTTGTAAATCCTACTTGAAGTCACACTAAAATTCCTATAACTTTTAAGTCTCCACATATCTGCCATTTATACAATACGTGTTGTAGTTTATTTTATCCAAAAGAGTGCGCATATTTTCATAATTTTCTTTCATCGTCACTAAATGGGAAACTGGTATAGAGGGTATAAATTTCCTTTATACAATAACGCAGCTTTTAAACTGTATTTAGACGACTCTATAAATAAACGACACTCAGAGGGGGAATGCTCAATATCAAGTTCTTGCGTTAAAGCATCAATAGCAGTACACGCACACAACGAATTTTCCATACTGTAGAATGCAGAAACGTCATCTACATATCTAGCCCAAAAGTAAATGAGTTTTATCAACTTATTATTATTGGAACTGACAGGCTGCTATCGCAATTTTTGAATTATCTAAATAGCATAGCTGAAAATATTAAATTCACAATAAAAATAGAAGAAAATTCCTCAATCAACTTCTTAGATCTTAATATAAGTCATAGTGATAATAAGTTCGAATTCGACATTTTTAGAAAACCTACTACTACTGATACTATAATCCATTCAAAATTCAATCACTCATGGCAAATTGAAATGTCATGAAAAAAATATAAAAGGTTTCAGCAATAGGATGTCTAATGGTCTTCATAAAATGGGAATTAATTCTTTAGTAGTAAAAAGAAATAATTTAACTAAGATGTTGGTTAACAATAAAGAAAGGAATCCCAACTTTTCCGAATCGGGGATTTATCAAATTGAATGTAATGATTGTAGTGCTACAGAAATAGGTCAGACAGGCCGATGTTTACAACATAGAATCAAAGAACATAGGATGTCCATTTTGAAAAACCAGAAATCAACCGGTTCTGCAGAACATTGTATAGAAAAAAATCATTTTTTTAATCAGAAGGATGTCACTTTACTATATAATGTTAAAGAGGGTAAATTGATGGACTATTTGGTGAATCTTTCAACCAAAAAAAAATATAAAAACGTAGAATTCTGTATACTGTTATCCGAATCTCATAAAATACAAACCCCTTCCATCTGCATCGTAGATTGGAAAAAGTATATATTGAAAAAACTTCATATACCCTTTGCCGAAATCAGATAAGAACTAAATTGAAAAATTCTCATAATTTATTTTTATGAAATTATGCATTATGCATATTTTACATCTAAATACTAAATTTGAAATTTATCGGATTTGTACTTTCGAAAATATTTGAAAGATTAAATTTCAAATAAAAATAACTCAGGGACCAATAAAATGATTCTTTCCATTTTTGAATATCCCTAAATTAGCATTTTTACCTCCAGTAATCGACTCGGACTGCCGATTGGTAAAATAAAAAAAAAGATTCATATGTGAATAACTGCGCACTAGTGGATCGAATCTGATCATTAACGAACTACCGAGATATTTAACCCCATAACCTGCTGTGAAAGTTTCAAATCTCTAGCTCTTCCCATTCAAGAGTTAGAGTGTTTGCGAATGCACCGGCCATAGAGAATTACTTTCGATCTCGAATTCTTCATCAGTTAGTCAAGTCTAGTCATTTAAGACAGTGTTCAGCTGAAAATTCTAAAAAAAATATGTCAAATTGGGTTTTGTTCGTGAATAGATTAACTCCTGTGGAACATAATTTTTTGTCTGATGATGATTTCGCAATTTTGATGTCCATAAAAAACACATAGCCTCTTATCCTGATAAAATCGCAAAGCTATTTTTATCGATTCTATCAAAATTTCATACAGAAAATTCTCATATCGCTGGATCTTCAATGATCGGCCTTGTGATTTTGTGATATTTCTTTTTTTCTTGTGAATTTTTATTGATGAAATTAATACGATGCAAGCAAAGTCTTCTGTTTTTATTACTGATATTAAGTAACTTTTTTCGAAATTGAAAAAACATTTTTATCTGAGAATTACTTGTATATAATTATATATACTTATGAAGGATGTGTCATCGTTTGCATTTTGAAGTAGTCGTTATTTCAAGTCTAGTAACACTTCTGTAATTCGTGTTTCGCTTGAACAGAACTGGAAAATATCAAAAACTTATTTCAAAAGTAGTGAACCTTCTATCCTAACTTTTTGATTGTCTAGGTCTTTACTTAAGAAAAACAAATGTTAACTTCCGCTATTTTATTGATTTACACGACAATTGTTTCGCCATACCATGACTTCATCAGGTGAGTATTTAAACTGAGGTATACAATGCAAAACATGACCTTAAATACACAGCTGTTTTCTGTATATGGAAAAGTCGTGTCTATTATTAATTTTGGTGATTTTCAAATCTAAGAAATTGATGCTATTATTTACTTCATCTTCCTGAATTGAATTCACACAGGTATGTATGAAAATATGTGCCAACTTAGCAACAAAAAGAATTTCAACAATCTCCTAAGGGAGCTGTTAGATAATTAATTTCTGGTATTTTGAGCAAGAAATAATAAAACTTAAAATTTCTTGAAATTCGAATATTTCTTCACTTGGCGACCCAATGACGTTATATCCTAGTAGGCAGAACACTTGAAGCCCACCTAAATATCTCGTGGATGTTAATCAAAGCTTTCATACGCCTGCTCAAATATAAATTCAACATTTACTGCTCTGAAAATTTCATTCAATAGATAATTATCGAATTCAGTTGTGTAATAAACAGTAAACAATTTACGTTTCACAAGCATCAACGCAAAAAATAAACCTACTTTCATCACTATGAAACGGCAATTGACTTATCGCGAAACAGTAAACGATAATCGAAAATTGAAGAACCCGCGAATAAAATCGAAACCTGTTTTTTTTTCTTGTGGAATAATTATGGAAAGAATTTAAGAGGTTGCATATTGGATTACGCCAAATCTTGACGGTAACTGTACTGCTATTCATTTTGCATTTCTCATTAATATAACGTGAAAACACAGGTAAATAAATATTCATTGGTTAAAGTGGATGGAAATATCTTTTAGTCAAATTACATAACAATAACTAAACCGGTAGTCTCATTACCATTTCTGTTAATGAATAAGTGATACCCACTAGGTTCACTGCATTTTAATTGGTGTGGAATCCCAGAATAGGTTCTTGGTTCAACAAGTGTCGAAGATATAGAAATTGTTGTTTGTATGGTAAGAGATTAACTAAACGTTAAACCCTTCTTTTTGTTACGTGATCGTAGGTTGATTTTATATATTTTCGTAATGTGTGCCCAATTTTTATCAAACAACGTGTATATGAATGAAAAATTGTTCAGATATTAAACGAAAGTTTATTCTTGTTTTTTCTTCACTATAAATAACCATTCTATTCATTTGGTTATCCAATATTAAAGTTTCTCAGTATGTATAATATATTCGCGAGCTGGTTCTACCATACAGTGTACTTTCGTTTTGCCCAAATGGCTATATTTTTCGAGTTTTAAGCCGAAAATGGTCCTTAACGACTAGGTTGGACTCACTAGTGAAGAATCCGAGGCCAAGGGTATTTCTGTTCGGTCGACCGTAAACACGCTAACTTTCGAACAGAAAGAGCTAGTCTTGAAACTTTCAGGGAAGCTTTGGGGTCTAAATAGCGCGGCCGAGTTCGTTAACAGACAAAATCCGTCAGATAGTTTTGGAGTTATTCACGTTTGAATATTTTTCATATTTTTCCCAATATTTTCGAAACTGAAGATTCGATCGATCTGAAATTCAGCATTTAGAAGTAGTATAATAATACGTGTTCTTGCGGAATTTCTTGAGAATCTTTTGATTAGAAAATATTTCAAAAGAAAAATTATGTGAGCGAATCAGAGTTGAGCGCTATCTTAAACACTATAACTTTCGAATGGGAAGAGATAGAATCTTGAAACTTGTTAGATAGGTTTGGGGCCTAAATATCTCTGTTGAGTTTGAGAAATTATAATTAAAACAAATTGTAGAAATTACTATGTTTTACTACCAAAAAATATATATTACACATTTTCTTGTGACTCGAGTTTCGGGAAATGAACTATCCCATCATCAGACAACTGAAGACCTAACAGTGGTACAGTGGTATTTAAACAAAAGTGATAAATATTTTGAATATTTCAACAGATTCTCGGTAACACCTAATAGTGATACAGAGGTTGACAAGCGGAACGTGATAAAAAACCGGGTTAAAAAGAGGGGCCTTCTAACAGATATCGGAATGTCGGCAATCGACAAAGAAGGTTGTTAAAGAGATGGTACCCGTTTAAATATCTCAAATAATTTTTGGGGTTACATAGCTCCGTACAGTCATTCATTATTTTTACATTATTTTGTTGTATATCTCAAATATTTGGATTTACAAAGCTCCATACAGTCATTCATTATTTTTTACATTATTTTTATTGTGAACGAATTTGAAAATTTCAATAATCAAGTTTCTTTTCTTTTGAATCTACATGTGAAATTTTCTTAAGATTTTCTTACGCAATTACTGTTTTCTAAAGAATGAGTGGCAAAAGTTGAATTTTTGTTTGCTTTTCATTAAATTAATTTTATGTTTGTTGAAAAAGTTTTTAAACAGATGTTACTCTTTGAATATCTCAAATATTTTCGATTTACATAGCTCCGTTTATTTTTACATGATTGTTATTGTGAACTAATTTGAAAATTTCAACAGATTCTAGATAATCGAGTTTCTTTCCTTTTGATTCTACATGTAGAATTTTAAGATTATCTATTGTGGGAAAGGAATGGCCATTTTCTAGACAATGAGTGGCAAAAGTAGAATTTTGTTTATTTTTCCTGAAACTTATTTTATGTTCGTTGAACCTCGTCTTGAAGGAACGTCCTGTTTGTCCTATATATTTATTACTGCACGTAGAAAAAGATAACTCATAAACTCCTGATTTGTGTATGTTTGGAGTAGGGTCCTTTGCGTTAAAAAATACCGATGATAATTTGTTTTGCGTTTTGAAGGCAATATTGACATCTGATTTTGAAAAACTATTGACCGCTTTTTGACTTATGCCACCAAAGTACGACAGAGAAATGAATTTTTTATTATCTTCGGTTTTTATGATGGGATAAATTTGGCTCATAGCTATTTTAGAAAGTTTCTGTCGAATTAGATTAATCTAATTTTAAATTTATTAACAAGCTTTGCCGAGTAAATTCATAATTATGTAAATAATTAATTGGCTTTCACTTGAAAGTCAACATACAGAGTGAATCCTTACTACTGGAACATAGGTTAAGTACAAAAACATACCTCAATAAAATATTGCTGTGGAAAAACAAACAGGAAGTTGAAGCTGAATTTTTTCTCGTTTTTTGCTAATAATTTCACTGTTGTTAATTTCTCAAATGTTATCAAAATTGGCACTTGGAAACCTTGGACCAGGAATATTATTTTATTTAGATCACTTTTTGTTATAAGAGGCGCTACGTGAATCATTACTAATGATGAAATTGAGTGGTGGCTTTTTTTAATGGAACTTGATAGTGATTTTTATTAGAAAATACTTGTAAGTCTTAAAACAAAAGTTTACATAAAAAAGCAAACTGTACTCATTTATTGAGGCATATTTGGTCCAATCGCCATATTCTGGTCCTTATGTCATTAACCTATGTTCCAATAATTATGATTCACCCTGAATACTATTACACTATTTGAATTTTTAAATTTTCAAAAAGTTTGTAATTGCTAAATATATTTGTCTGGCAAAAGTCTAATATCAATGTTTTGGCCTCCAAAAAAATGTATTTTTGCTATTATTTTCTCAAAATTTCACAGATATGAAAGAAATGCGAGGGATTTTGGATGAGCCAAATTGTTCGGTAATATTGATTTATACCAGCGGTGGGGATAATTGAGGGACTTTCATTACGTGTATGTATTAAGTATTACGTGTTTTATTAAGTAAGTTTAATCAATATTTTATATTTTCTTTGGAATTCTTTTATTCCTTTTGATGCTGTGTAACGAGTGTTAATTCTCTTTGTCTACTAAATGAAACTGTGTTTTCTAAGGCATTTATTTATTTTAATTTTAAAAAGTTTTTGAAAAATTCTTTATGAAATTAAAATTTGTAGTGAAGTTAGCAGAATTAAATCTGTTTGATATTTAAGATATTGAAAAATCAATCAAGTTAAAAATCCTCCTTTTTATTTTTGAATTTTATTTGTATCAAAAATACAAGTTTATGGGAGTCTTATTGAAGGTGCTCCATCTCCTCAGTGGTTTAGTTTAGGGCGCAGATTGATATAAAGTTTTTTCATATTTCTTCCTCTAGAATCAAGTTCTGAAAGATATTGAAGTTAAATCCGGGCATACTGTGTATTATTCATATTCGAACTTGAACCTTTCCAGTTCATTGTTCCGTCTAGCGAACTGAAAAGCAATAACTTCGTTTTTTCATTTTCTAATCTTGAACCATCGACTCCATTATTTCCTTTTTATCACTCACGCATCCCACTTAAATGTTTTACAATCATCTCCGGGCAGTTCATTCTGTATGTAATTGCCTATCTTTACATTTTTCTCCTCTTGGGAGTCTTAAACGGAGCCAACTTTCTCTTCTGGTCTGTGGCAAAGACATTGAATAGTGTCTTTCTCCCGTTTGAGATTAATGTGTAATAAACTACCTTCATTCTGGTAGTAAGTCATGTCATACATTAGAGACCGAACGAGAACGACCTGATATGTACGCATTTCTTCCGATTCTGTGAATGATTGTTGAATGGAAGTTGTACCGGGCACACAGACAAGTTTCATTCATGGTTTGATTTGTGGAGATGATCCGAAAGTTGTGTTTAGTTCAGTGAACTTTTGTCCTGTGAAAATCACCTGAGGATCATCATTCCGATTGAGAAATATTTAACTGAAATTTGACTCAATAGTTACTTCAGTACTCAACAAAATTTATTATAAGGTTGTTCGGAAAGTAATTTCGTTTTTTCCCGACAGAGGATTTAATTGTATTTTTTCGAACCCAACTTCACACTCAAGCCGCTTAATTATTAGATGTTTTGAGTGCTGATAATAGAAGGCTTGTGCGTGAAACAGTTCAATTAATTCTCAAAACATTTCAAAATCCAATATCCATCAAAAAAAAGGTGATGCTGTCTGTTTAGGGGGATTTTAAAGGAATCGTTATTTTTGAGCTTTTACCGGATAACACGACAATTAATTCGGAAGTCTACTATCATCAGCTGGACAAACTGAATGATGCACTTCAACAGAAAAGCCCAGAATTAATCAACAGAAAAAGTGTAGAGTTCCACCAAGATAATGAGAGACCTCATAAAAGTTTGGTCACTCGCCAAAAGCTTTTACAGCATGATTGAAGCCACACTCACCACATATTCTCCAGATCTGGCGCCTTCGGATTATTATTGGTTCCGGTCATTGCAAAATTTTTTGAACGGTAAAACCTATACTTTAAATGAAGAGGCCAAAATTCACCCGGATCAGTTTTTTGGCAGCAAAGACCAAAAATACAATACATTAGTTGAAATCAGATTGTAAAGGAGCTTTAAAAAATATAAAGGGTGTTGGACGCGAATTACTCTCTATATTTGAATTTGAAAGTTTACGTGTCGCAGTGTTTTTGATAATTGTCTAACATAAGGGCCCAAATAATTTTATTCCTAAGTGGTCTACACACTATATAATACTCGTTGATTTATAATGCACAAACGCTTATGCATCTGATGATAAAGAAGTTCTATGATTTTTCTTATTTATATTATCCTGAAGTCTTATATTTAATAAGTGTATCACTTCTTTGAATGGATTAAAAAAACAAAACAAAATCGGTGATCCGGAGTGAAATAAAATAATGTTCTAGAAACCGATAAAAAGATCAAAGTTCATACGAAGTCAAATACCTTAACCTTTACTTTTTCATTGAACGAGTTGTAAAAATAGCAATATAAACCTGAATGACAATTGCATACTTGGCGAAGAGCATCGTCCTAGAGTGGCAACCATGAAATCTTTCTAATTAAATGAATCAACAACGTTACTTGAAAACAAAATTTTATTATCACGGTCATTATCTAGATTATTTCCATAAAAATGAAAACTGGGAGTTAGTGTAATAGGAATTTCCTACTTCGTTATCTGAAGTTTTTCAATCAGATCTCGTATTTTTATGACATCCCACATAAAGTATTACGTTTCAGGAGATAAATTGGACGATGTGATGTGATCCAAGATAAGGTTTTCAGAATTGATGTCTGTAACCTGAATCCTAATGGTTTGTAGAACATCTTCTGCGCCATTAACTGGGCGATTTTCGTTATTTTCTGGCTTGTGATTTGACATCTTATTTTTGTTCTATTCTGGTATATCACATTACTATACTATCCGGGTGCTAATCAAGTTGTTAGTTGAAGGGAGCCATTAAAGATGAAAGTTTGGATTTAAACGGTATTTTGGAAGGTATAGAATGATTTTTCCCACTTAAGCTCAAAACCTGTTGGAAACATTTATTAAACATTTGTTTTTATCTTGATCTATGTTGAAAGATCAAGTACAAAATACTTTCTGAAGGGTTTTTCAATGAGAGGTTTCATTTTGATATTAAAAAAAAAACGAGCATATTTCAGGATAAATCAATGCATGTTTATTTCATTGTAAAGAGGAAGGTATGACATCAACAAGGGAAAACGTCGTCCGCATCAATATCTTCCAATTCCGGCCATAAAAAATCATCAATCATAGCTCGGTAGCGCGAATAAGTAAGTGCTGGTGATCGACCGTCTTGAGTTCTTGTGTTAACTGAACTTTGAAAGTCTCGAGTCTTTACGTAAAATACGGTGTAATGTCGTTTGTGGAATGTCTAATTCCAAAGATCGGCGGGAAATCGACAAACCTGGGTTTTCCTCCACATTACGGGCTACAGCAGCAATATTCTCAGTTGTTCTTGATTGACGCACACGGTTTCGATTCTTCACTAACTTGTCCCAACAGCTCAAATTTTTCCACTAGTTTCAGTATTGCTGGCCGAGAAGGTGCTTCAAGACTACACAAAAGTACTTTTGTTTTGCGAACTGTAACTGCAAATTTTTCACCATTTTTGTGAAATAAAAATAAAACCTCTTATTGGAAAATTATTACTTAGATCTTAGAAGTGACATAAAAAGTTAAATAATACTGGTTGTTAGAAAACCAGTTCAAATGAGTTCATTGAAATATCGAAAAAAATTCGTTATAAAGTCTATTGACCAAAACAAGTTCTTCTAAATTACTGTTTTACCACAAAAAAATTCGCAAATTTTTCCCCTTTTGTGACTCCAGTTTCGAGAAATGACCACATCTACAGAAAAAAGTGATCTTTTATGTACACAAGGCACCTTATCTCACTCAGGTCGTAGGCTATTATGGCAAAATTGTCCGAATTAAACTTCTCGCAGACCTAATAAAAATACTCGCTAGATAGAGATTTAGCTGAAAGGAAGAAGTGATTGCCCAAACAAACCTCTATTTTGAGGCCAAAGAGAAATTTTTCGTCAAAAAGAAACCCTGAAATGATTGTATCTCTCTTGAAGGAGGCTACGTTGATATTTTTTAATTCGATACTTTATTAGCAATTGTCTAACATTTATTCTTTGGGTTGGTGTAATGGCGTACTTTCAAATGACGTAGTGAGGACTTCTCCACTGATTAGTCCTCGTTTAATCTTCCATCAGATTTAATGGCCAGTTCCTTTTCAGTTTTTTGCTATCCTCTGGATCAAGAAGTAGTTGGAGAGAAGTATTTTCGTGATTAGGTAATTTTTTAAGTGCTTTATACTCTTTTCTGTGATGATGTCCTTCACATATGGTACCTTCAGGTCTTCGTGCAACTTCTGATTAGTAACATACCATGGAGCATTTGCTAATTTACGTATAACCTTTGACTGTATAATAGCCATGCTTGACTTACTTGTGCGTCCCCTTATTTTATTCCACATACATTATGTACCAAGTGACGCAGTTTTTTATATTAGAAGTTAACTTTCTAGTGATAAATTGGACTTTGTTCCTATTAAACATAATCTTCAACTCTCAAATCATTTTGTCTTCATTTTTTGCAAATATGCTCTTTTCAGTTTAGTCTTCTATCCATATAAGTATTTAGTAGATGTGTACTTTGGTATCTGTTTATTATTTATGGACACAAATGGGCATAATTTAATGCTACCCGTATTGTGAGATCTTTATGGCTGGCAAGAATAGCTGTATCGTCAGCTAATGTTCCATGATGGTGTCCTGAATTACTCCAGATTTTATTGGGTACTTTTCAGATATTTTGTCATTTATCCTGGTCACTCAGATATGAATTCAAGAGTTGTAAGTAGATTTTGTGTAGAAACATCTTTATTTTGAAGAACAAACCTAGATTCCAGACTCAATCGAATGGCATGTAACTATAAAAGTGGAGAGGCTTGGCTCATCCGAGGGCGATATGAAGTGAACTTGCCATGGTCCTTTCCTGGCTTAAGAAAGAAGATTATCTCTTTAATTTTCGGCTGTTGTGGCCAATAATTTTGCTTCACGATGGCATTGAAAATATAAGTCAGTAACACTACTCCTCTCTACTCATTTTTGCAGTTACTCCATCCATTCCTGGTGAAATATTCAAGTTTTCTTTTTCCACCTCATCTACTCTGAATTTTTCATTTGTGAAATATTTGGGAAAGTTTCCAATGGTTTTTTTTACTTCAGCTTCAGGATCATAATCGTTCAGGATAAATATCTGTTTTAGATGGTCTGCAAATATACTTGTTTCTTCACCATTACTTCTGGCCCATTATGAGTTAGGTCCTTGTTCGTCAAGTACAGGGGGTATATGATTATGTGCTTTTTTATGTATTTTATTGGTTTATTTGGTTTATTAATTTCAATTGTGTGTCTGTTTTCGTCTAAATTTATGTTTTTGTTATGCAGTCTGAGAGCTCTTTTTGGGGAAAATATTTCTGCTTATACTATTATAATAGGATCTAGGGTTTTGTTTTTGTCTGTTGGCCAGTAAGTGGATGTGCCAGTGGATAACCAGGAGCAGTGTTTTCTTCAATGGCATTGGCAAGCTCTCTGTCTGTTTGTACTATTATAATCACCACCTGCAATCAAGTTTGGCCCAAACTTTTGGATGTGAGTGTTCCTTTTTCATGTTATTTCAAGTTAGGATGTTGATAAAAGTCAAATTTGATGAAAAAAGTTTTCCTCATTAAACTGAGTGCCAATCAGATGATGTATTAGCTCTCAATTGATGTGCAACATCTGTTGAATCTAAGGTAACAACCAATAAAATTAAAGTTGAAGAAATTTATGTTTACTAGACGCAAACTTCGTGCAACGTCGGTCACCTGGTGGTAATTTATGTACATGGAAAGCCTTCGTTTTTTTATAAAATCGTGTAAGTAGCTGAGTAATTGAAAGTAAAGGTGTTTTACTGACATGAAAACAACCACTACATGGGATTCAATTAGAAACAGAACCTTCATGAATGTTCGAGCACTAATGGGATAGAAATTGCTTCTGTGGGTATAATGGCAGATTTCCAAGAAATCACTGCCTTGTAAGGCAAACCTGACGCCACTCTCTTTGTGGATATGTTTATTATAAAAATTTCTATCGCTTTTCATGGAATTCTACGTGAGGTGTTAATTTGATGTTTCACTGTCGATTATTACGAAATATATTTATAGGTTTTACCGATACACAATTGCCTTCATACCTCCTATTATTACTGTAATTGAAATCATGACTAATCTCTTGAAATGTGTAAGTTTCAATCAGGAAATTCTACGTTCTCATGTGGATTTCAATTTATTTCTTCATTTTCATCGTCGAGAAACATGTTTTTTAATTCATAAAAGTAGTAGTATAATAACATACTTGAGTTTATGAGTTAACATATCCAACTTGCAATAGCAAATACTCAAGACAGGCGAGACGTTCTTTCAAGACAAGGAACATAAAATGAATTTAACCAAATACACTGTTTGTGTTATTTTCATCATTCTTTTGTACCTGAATCGGTAATACTTGGGAACTGTAGTCCCACAAATGTGTAAACATTTGAATTTTTTTGGTAGCGAAAAAAGTGATTTCTAAAAACTTATTTCATTTAAGCTTCTCGTCAAAAGTTAAGGATATTGAATTAATTTGTGTTGTCTCTTCAGAAAAACCTAGTTTCCTTTTGAAATATGTACATGTAGTGTTCCAGGTTAAAATAATAAAGTTTCAAAGAAATAATGTATTAGCAACAACGAATATTTAAGAAATTCATACTTGGATTCACCCTCAATACAAAATATGATCATTACGTTCATCAATAACAGCTTGACATCTTTTCTACATGGTTTACACCAAGTTATTGGGAATGTCCTGTCAATTTGTTGCCAAGGTTGTGATAAAAGATCTCAGAGCTGTTGAAGCACTACTGGCTGTAGTCTGTGGACATCAAGGGTTCTTTGTGATTGGTTCCAAGCGTGCTTTATTAGATTTAAGCCAAGGGATTTTGGGGGTATTGCTTGATACCCTGATTTTCTCTAGCTCTAATTACCTGTGGCAGTGCATTATCATCCAGAAAAACGAAATTTTCACCAATAGATGCATAGAATTGTGGGACTACTCCGTTGATAAATTCATCAATATGTGTGTAAGATGTCAAGGACTTCTTGAACAGAGCCACGGTTCCTTCATATAAATGGATGTCGACTATCAGTAAAACGTCCATATCTGGAGTGGTCATCTCACCTGTGTACCCGATCCATTGCCCACTCTGATCTTTTAAGCTTATGCTCACGAGTGAGTGGACCTCTTCTCAACAAGTTAATATTATGGCGTACTCAATTTGAAAACTGCAAATTTAACACATATTTCCGCATCAATTCTTTTATTATTTTCCTTAATTTTTATACAACCATTTTTTGTGTGGTCGTTGTTTTATTGCTATATTCATCTCAACTCTACTTTATTGCTTATTCATAGTTTCCAAAATATGTAAATTTTCCAAATTTTGATCCAGAATTGGTCCGGATCACATCAATCTTTTAATAAAAATCTTATTGAACAAATCAAATGTTAATTTGTCGGTCGTATATTTGAAAAGACAAAAACTTTCAAAAAAACTGAGAATAAAATGCGCCAAATAAAATTTGATTCTCCGAATCCTGAAAAACTGAGATCCATCCAAATTGAAACCGAGAAGTTTGATGTTCAGTAACGATTTTGGTAAAAATTTTCTGAGAATCATGTTTAGATACAAAATTGAAGGAAATACGTATTTAGTTCGATTTGAGTCATGAATGAAATGTATTCAGACGTATTTTACACTATCGTATTCGAGTTTGTGTTAGGTACAGCCTCTATAAGCCTTAGATACTTGAGCAACATATTCGACGATAATTCATTAAATATCTTTTTATTTCTCTATTTGTGGATACAAAATTGAAGTGATTAACCTCAAGTTTGGTTTAACGACCTATTTGAATTGAAGTCAATACGAATTCAATTTGAGGATGCTTTATGGAAATCGACAAGTTATGCCTGAATGATGATTGTCGTGGATGATGAACATGTAACTGTTTCAATGAGGTCTTTGACTTATTTACCGGACGTGCAAAAAAACAATTTTTTATTATCAGTTTGCGATGTTTTAACCTTTCTAAAAGTAATGACCCCCAAAACTTGTACATTTGGGATTATCTTGTCAGAATTTGGTAGGTAAAAATAAAATTTAGTACACGGGATGAGCCAAATTGTTTGGTGATAACAAAAAATAATGATTTTTATCTATCTATAGCAAAAATAATATGAGGCTTTCATAAAATGACTCCTTATTTCTAAGCGGGTGATCTAATTGAATTTTCATTGAGCAAATGAAATTCTTCGAATATTTCTAAAGAAAAAAGTTATACGAAGCACCATTCTCAAGAGAAAAAGTTTTATGAATTGATGCTGACAGAGCTACTGACTTCCATCTCGAATAAGTTTTAAGTAGACGCCTGTTACTTTGTTAGTGGCTTTATTAGAATGCATCACATCATAAAACTTTTTTCTCTAGAGAACTGTTATTCGTAACGCTTCAAATTCACCTTATTTCTCAAAAAATATTTCGGGAATCTTATACTTTGAAAATTCAATCAGATCACCAGATCAGGATTTAAAGGTAATTTTAGAAAAGTTTTTCACATTTTTACAAGCTTTATCAAGTGAAATTCATAAATTCATAATTATTCAAATGTGGGTAAGTTTTTTACTTACTTAACTAGTAATATAACCTAAATATTTGAAATACTTTTTTTGATTTTAATACTTCGGTTCAAAATTTGCTGAGTAATAAGTACATATTACAAAATATTTGGAACCTAGAGAATATTATTTGATTATCTAAAATAAAAGAGTTAAACAATAGTACAAGTCTTTATTTAGATTGTACCTATTTTTACTTGTTAGAAAGGTTTTTTTTAATATATGAAATATAAACAGAGTAATTCTGTTATACCTCGCTACAAATTCAAATTTTATCAAATTTCTTGGAAACTTTTCAAAAATTAAATTAAACAAATGCCTTAGAAAACACTGTTTCATTTTCAGCAGACATATGAAAATAACACTCATAACATAGTATCAACAGGAGATAAAAGAATATTGATCGAACTTACTCAACTAACATTTAGTGAAAATATTATTGTATTATGAAAAGCAAATTCCAATCTAAAGATGTCCAACATAAACTAAAGAAATTCTTTGAAACAACCTCTCTTTAAAAAGCTCCTTCAGAAAACTCTTCCAAAATATGTAGCACATCTTCAAAAAGGCAAGGAGGTTTCCAGAATATTATTGATCTGATATTTTAAATAAGAATATTTTTTTTATTCCACATATGTGTAAACTAAAATAACCTCATTTAATATATAATTTTAAATGGATTTCCATCAAGTAAACACCAATTTTATCGAATGAATTATTTATTCATTGATAACTTCATCAAGTAAAACTCATAAATTAATAAGTATCTATATCTGTCCTATTTGGTAGGGATGCAATTTAGACAATGTTTTTGTGGATTGTTTTTCAATTCGAACCTTTATTTTATGGAGTATTTCAACTGTTTTTCTCGAAAGAAATGCAACCAGTTATATTGGTTCTCCCGCAAGTAAGGCAATTCAAGAACAATGGCTGACTGCGATGACGTACGATGTCAAATGACAAACTTCCATCTAAATTGTAAACAACTGCTATAAAATATATGTACAAAATAATCCACTATTCTATCGGTGTCATCAGTGTTGCTAATACAACAGTTAGCAACAACAGATTTGACGTACCGCGTATGGTATTTTACAATCAAATATTTCAATTTTTGAAGTATAGATGATATCATTCTTCTTTGTAGGTACCAACATTCGTTCGAAGTCAATGTTACAACGACTAGGTATTTGTTATGGTTCATAAAAGTATTTAAGTACTTCAAATTAAATCTTGCATGAAATGGGTGGTCTACATCACTCAGAAGTGTTTCCTTATAATTTCGCCCTTTGCTGGGAGCAAGCACTTTAACGACCCAGAATAAATCATTATTTCTTATCCTATGGTTGACCTCTTCCGCTGAAGGTATAAGAAAGCTTGGCAGTGCAATTTTGGATGATTATTTCTGTTCACATCCAGTTGTTAATGTGAAATTGAACCATTTGTGAAAAAATGTATTTGAGTGTATTTGACTCGCATTGTGCTAATTTTGACCTCAAACACATAAATAAAGAGGTCATGGTTAGTTTCAATTCTGACTCTAGCCACCCATATTCACAAAAAATTCAGCATATGGATCAAAAAATTAACTGAAACTGAAATTGAGACCGTAAAAACAAAGGCTGCAAAAAACTGACTGGAATTACCTAGCAAACTTTAGACTATACAGCTGTTTCTTAACGGCATTATGAAAATCGAATTCCTCTCAACAAAAGTAACAAGTAACAAAATTCACACAAATATTTGCAGTATTAAAACGTGCTTCAATTGAAGCCGTTTTCCAAATAGTAACGGCTGAAACTATTAAATATTCATTTCTTTCGAAAAAATAATATGGATATTTGACACCTGCAGTATAGGTTTCAAGCTAAAATGGTAACATCAAGTTCATAAATAAACCAGGTAGGTGTTATTGGAAGCATTATTATCGTTAATTTTACTTCAAAATAAAGAAACTTTTTTCTCAGTTTTATATATTTTGTGATTTATTTATAACTTAAAAAAAAATCGTCCCCTTAGTATTGAGCAAAACCGGTCCACAAAAACAGACAAATAAACACCATATACTCCTCGAAACAATATTACATCATTGTTACTTCACCCCCAGTTGAACATGTATCAACATAATGCCCTGTTCGCTCCGTGAGATTCACCGAAATCTTTCGCACCAAATATACCCCCATTGTTGAACTTTGCACCATTAAAGGTAGATCGAAGGCATAAATACACCAGACTCCCTTGTATTCTAAACTCGGTAAGCCCGCAACTTGCGGGAAAACTGTTTGAATTGAATTTCCCTTTGTTTACAATATTATATCACGTAGCAGCCGCCCTGTACAGTCATTATGGTTTGCCGTCTTTGTGGATTTATCTGAACCCGGCACAATGGAGGAAAATGCATTCTGTGGCCCGCACAATGCGAATGTTTCGGTTCAGGAATGAAGTGTGCCATTTATCTTCGAAATCCGAAGATCTCCAAGAAGAATTCCCAGAAGGGTGCATCTTTCTATGTCTTACTTAGCCTGATTTTAGTGTCTCTAGATGATATTTTATTTCTGATGACCTCCAGGTGTCAAGCAGAGTGATTGCCAATTTCCATTTGAAATGAATGTTCAAAAAGATTGCCGGTCCTTAAGAATCTTTATTTTTCACAAAATATTAAAAAAGGAAAGGTTTCTTACTTGATAGAAGGCTTTATCAAAATCTTAAACAAAATTTCAATTTTATAAATTCAATTTAGCAATTTAGTAGACATTAATTAACATAGCGGCGGTAGTCTTGTGGCTTAGACATCGGAATTATAATCGTGAGGTTGAGAGTTCGAACTGAAGGCCAGGAAAGAAATTTTCTGGTTTCGGGGGACCGTCCAACCATTCGCTGTTGAGTAAACAATTAACAGCGCTATTCCTAAAGTTGCGTAAGGAAACAGTAACAAAGCCTACATAGAACACAAACCCGATGTGGATACTATAGTGAACTTCTCCCTGTTTGTATCCATGGTATTATAGCTTGACGCGCTGGAGGTGCTTGTCTTGACTAGGACCCTAGTTTCATACCGATGAAATGAGGGTTAAGTCTTGATGCCTAAAGTATGCCATTTGCATACTTTAGGCATCCATTGGCCAAGTGCGTTATGTAGCATACTGCGTTACCTCGGGAGGGTAGAGGCCTTCGAGAAGTATTCGTACGACCTGGCCACACAATTGGTGTTGGACTCGAGGGGGCAGTGTTTGAAAGTCCGCATGCTGGACTAGAAGGGTATTCCATCTATCTGTTTGCAGAAACTCATGTTCAGAATATCTCGAGAAATGCTTCAGGATTTAGCGGGACTTGACAGTTCGACCGGCCTCGTTCTGAGCCAGGATCGATTGCAAGACGTTTCTGGTGTTTGTGGATCTCGACGATACGGTTTAGACTGTTGGTGCTTGAATCCAGGGTCAACTGAAAGACTTAACAAGGGTTTGTGGATCTTGACGTACAGGCTGGATTCACGGCGCTCAATTGGGGCATTAAATCTTGAGACTATCTTGGTTCATGGGACTGCGTTCGGGTGGGTGGATAAGAAGCCCCTTCGGCGAGTGCGTTTCATCACAAAACAACTCAGGTACCGATACTGCAGAGCCAGTAGAGGTTGGATAGTGCTTCGCTGCCACCAGTCACGGTGTATGTTTTCGGACTGAAGCAGAAACTGGAAGCTTGGTGGTTTCAACTCTTCAGAGTGGTTCTCGCTAATGTACGATGATAAGGCGGATCCTCATCACACTATCTGCTTCCTGAGCAGATTCTGGAGACTGCTGAGTAATCACCTGGTGAAAGAGCCAAGCTCACATGCCAGTAACTTAACCGGTAGAATTCACGATGTCTGTATTCCTGGGATAAATAAATAAATAAACACTGTTACACAGCATCAAAAGGAATAAAAAAATATATATTTACGGGATAAAGTTACAGTATAAATCTATAACTAGTCAATTGCCGTATTCCCGTCACCCTTCTCCACACCTCTCTATCTAGGCGTCATCAGCTTCTACATCACGAGCCTTCATTGCTTCCTTTGTTGTAACGATCCAGGATTTCCTTGGTCTACCCCGTTTTCTTGTACCGACAGAAGTCCACTGAAAAACTTCCTCCTGCATTCGAAGCAGATTTCCAAACATTTTAGAGTTCTGTTTTCTATCCGTTGTAGTATTGTCTCTTCTGCCTTGATAATATGTCTTTTTCATTATTTTTATTATCGTGATACTCCTAAATCATCTGTGAAGATCCCTCAGAAGCTCTTCTGAGCTTGTGCGAGTTAGGAGTTCAGTTGTGTTCTGGGTAGGCTTTGTTACTGCTATCTTGCGCCACCGTAGGTCACAGCAGTGTTAATTTTTGACCCAACAGTGAAATGGTGGCCGACACCTGTCCAACTAGAAAATTTCTTTTTCACCTGAACAGGATTCGAGCCCGGACCTTCCGGTTCTCGAGTCCAATGCTTTACCACTGAGCTGTCCGCGCTCATTTTTTATTTCTTATTTCGCTATTTTTTCTTCTTTCCCTTCTTGATATACCAGTGCTTCTTCTGAGGCAGTCCATCTCCACTGCCTGAATTTTTCTCTTAGAGTCTGCAGAAAATGTCCACAGCTCTGAGCCATAGCTTAGTACCGATTCAACCAGTGTTCACCTAGTCTTTTTTGATTTTTTAGGAGTTTTTTGTTTAACTTGTAAAGGGAATTCGTGAAACTGAATTTGATAAAACAACCCGTTCACGTTCTCGTCCAGTGAGCACACCTAAAAACATTGCTGCTGTAGCCCAAAATGTGGCTGAACATCAACTCGTTATCGTGCTCAAGAAGTGAACAATTCAATTTCGGCTCAAAATTAGCAAAATACAGAATGTTGATGAGTATTTTCAATTGCATTAGTCGCTTATGTTTGTGAAGTACAATTAGAATAAGGTACTTATAAAACATTGTAAATAAATTGTAGTACTTTCTTGAATTAATGCTTCTTTATGAACCGTATCCATTTTATTTCGAATAACGATTTTTTCAACTTCTTCCTCATTTAAATCTCCAAAATGCATCTGTTTATTCCAGAATAATCGTTCTTCTCTACTAAGTTTCATATTTCAATAGTTTAGCAGTAAAGACGACGGACAGGCAGATATTTTAGGTTTTTAAGGCATTAGTTTCAATGGGGATATTCAAACTTTTCCTTTATATTTCGTAGGTCTCCTATGGTTCTAAATTCTTCCAATGAATCAGGAACCTTAATCTAAATTCGACTTTTGCCCTAAAAAATTTAAAATAAACAAGAACTTGTTTGATGAAATGAATTTTTATATCGCAGAAAATATATTTGTCCTGGCTGCTAATCTATATAGATAAGAAATTATTTGAATAGCTCAAGGATGATCCTATGAATACAAAACGATGCAATATCCTTATCTGACGTTCTTGAAATGACATTTTGCGTCAACTTTGCAAAACTATTATTCCGTACAAGGTGTATGACCTTCACTTTTCTGAAATTTAGCGAATTTTCAACGAAATACGATTCAATCCTTACTTTCTCTGGGTAATAATTTATTTCCTCCCTGATTACCTTTCAAGTAAAATGTTTTACACAAATTTTAGTTTTTCATCGATGAATCGTTCAAATGAGTAGAATTTGAAAAGTTTCCTTCTGTTGACTGAATTTTAATGAATCATTTAAGTGAGACGCATTTCTGAAACTTCACCAGAAAGTATGATATAAATGTTGCCTCTACTATTAATGACTGGGTACAAGAACTTTCATTAAATTCGATCTCTAGTTGAAGACTGTTTAAATAGGTGCTCGGATTGCATGAAGGTGGAATGAGAATTCATTCACTGAATTGAAATATCTTCATAATTAAGGCGAGGGCCACTTAAGATTTGCATATTTGATCGTCTATAAATAAAAACTAATGAATATTTTTTCAAAGTTATGAGTTTTAGTAGAAAGGTTGAACCTTAATATTTACGAATGAAAAACAATCTTCGAGCCAGAAATTGTTTCAAACGACTGAGATAGACTCACTGATGAAGAATCCGAGGTTAAAAGTAACTTTGTCCGTCAGGCCCCGCTTTCGAACGAAAAGAGTTAGGGACTTGAAACTTTCAGGGTAGGTCTGATACCTAAATATCTCACTTGAGTTTGCTAATGGACAAAATCGGTCTAATGTTTTGCAGTTATTCACGTTTAAATCTTCTTATTTTCCTAATAGTTCCCAAACTACTGATTTTTCGGAAATCAAACTTGGTATTTGGGAATATGATAACGACATGATGTTTTATACCAAATTTTAACATAAAGATTTATTTTTATGGATGATAAGGCTAAGCTATTGGCCAAAAATGTCTAGAAAGCCTTTTCGGCTCAAAATTCTAAAATTACACACATTTGGGCGATACGATAGTACGCTCTTTCCTGGAACAAGTGTGCAAAAATTCTAAGAATCTTACGCAAAAGTTTGATTTCGCTGAAAATGTGCGGTATATTTTAATGAAATGACAGAATTCGTTAGCGTTTTACGCCCAAAAGAATACCAAAATTGGGTAAATGAGTTGTTACATCAACAAGAAATCTAGTTCTCTAATTATTCATTTTGTTTGAAGTACGCCTAAAAGTGTAACTCTTCCAACAAACTTCAAATAATATGCATCGATAAGAGTGACCATTAATCATAAGTGCACACTGAATGACGGATCCAGAAAGATTACTTATCTTTAGATAACTTTTTTCCCACATATCTTTTATAACACTTTCATTACATGAAGAGACCATAGAAAGGTCATTGCCTAATGTAAATAATCTTAAACAACTGAATATGATTATCTGTAATATGCATAAGACCTCGTTTCAGTCCATAGACTCACGCTTTATTATGTTATTCGAAATTGAATAAAATGAAAGTATTCTGTAACTCACTGAATAGTCGTCATTCAGTCTACCACGAGCCAAATAACGGTCATTAAAAAAAGAATTGGCATTCACCTAAATAGAAAGTTATATTGGGTTAACGCAATACACAGCAACCATAACTTTGGCGGTTGTCGGTTTTGCACAATGCAATTAAGACCGTCTACAGGTGGAACGGAAGTCGTATTCTTTGTTCTTTTTGAAACACATGCCTGAGCAAATGTCCAGGAAGATGTTCATGACATCGGGCTTCGAGTTCCGTCAATCTAAATTGTTTATGAAATGGGTCCAGTTAATGGCATCTAATGGATTTCCCAACAAATACAATATGTTTATGAAAACATATAAATAAAATATTCCAGATGAAGTCAAAAAGTTTTTCATCAGCACAACTTATGAAAATTATATTTTAAATATATGTATATGAAGCTGTCATAGCTTCAAACAACCCCTTTCTTATAGACAAAATAGTATCCAATAAACAAAATAACATGGCCTTAAATCTCGTGGACCCAATCATAAAAGAGGACAGTACACAGAAATACTTTTCGTTATCTTATGTTAATGGATTATCTGAAAATATTGCTAAATATTTCAAAAATAGTTTCAATTACAACGCAGCTTCTAAAACCATTAATAACCTTAGTACTTAATAAAAAGCAATAAGGATCGAACAAATAAAGAAAATAAATCTTGAGTCTACAAGTTGACTTGTAGTCTATATTGGCCAGACAGGTAGATAATTCAAGAAAAGAATCTAAGAACACCTAAGGAGTTAATATTAAATTCCGTACATTCGACATTCAGCAGGTACAATGTCCGTAAAATCCTCTTGAATCAACAAACAGATGTTGACAAGTACCCATTACTGAATATATTTCCCTAATGACATTTTTTAGCGTCAAATTCCAATAAACACCTTAAGTTTTTACGACTTGTTCTTCCATTATTTTGTCACGTGCTTAATACTAAATAAGTGAAACAATTGTTGTATTATAACCCACAGTAACCATTTTTATCTTTTACATATTGTGTTATTTGCCAAGCTATTGTATACAATACAGTATTATTCCTTATCCAATTAAATACATTACATACGTTGTACATTTCATGTAGATCAAAACTGCCCTTAACAGCATTTCGTTAGAATGGATGTCTTAGAAGATATCAAAGAATTAAAAAGCTGAGGCACAACGGCACAGTTGAAAACGAAGCTATTTTGTTTGTTATTTTAACAAAACTAACCGCTTAAATATGCTTTCAATTCATTTCGAATGTGCATAGACAAATATTCGATTTTCGATCTCACCTTCGTTCGAAATTAAACTATCCAAATTTATGCTTATATAAAATTAATCATTCAAAATAATGAACCAAAAATTAGAGTTCCCACTCAATAAACTATATTACAATGTAACAATTCCATTTATTCAAACTCGACATTGAAATATGAAGGAGCATCTGAATGGAAACCAGAAAAATACCGTATACAAATCAGTGATATATCGTGTTTAATTAATTTAATTTGATGTTAATTTGTATGTATCGTTTGGTAATTTCTCATTGGATCGACAGTTTTTCTATACAACAAACCTGTTCGTCGATGAAAAACACGGTGAAGCTAACGTAAAAGGATGTTTCTTGGTACATTCACAGACCACATGCAGTTCTTAATGGTGAAGACCAATTGCACTTATAAGTTATGGTCTGCGTTGAAAGTTATTACTATTCAATTTGGAAAGTCACTTGTATAGTTGGCTTGTTCGACTGAATGCGTTGAATATTGATGAATTTCTTGCAATGATGATTCGATACATCCTCAAGTTCAATTCTTATAATAATACATAGGTGTCAAGAATGTAGCGGGAAATGATCATTTAGAGCCCGCTTAAAAAGATTGTCGAAATTCTTCTTGCCGCTAAGTTGGCTCAACTGTCTATACATATACGGAGGTTGAGAGTCTTCTGTCATTTAGTTTATTTACAGTGCTCAATTTTGTCAGTTTGTCTCAAGTGTGTTCTGCAAATTATTAAATATATATAAATATATTAAACAAAATATCTATCTTAAAATTTGCATCTGCGCTGAAAATGTTATCTAAGAATACAAGAGCGTGCAGTGCATGCATAAGCGTCATTAATGTCTTCAACTAAATTTTACATTGTTAAAGTAAAGGGAATGGAGACTGATAAACGTTGTTCAAGCCTAAGAGAGGTAACGCCTAGAATTTCTGTGTCTCTAGTACCACTGTAAAAAAATTCGATTAGTGCCGAAATCCTTGAATTTCCGCAAAAACTCAATGGCGTAAGGAGCTAGAATGGGTCAATTCTGACCGAACATTCATGAAACGCATTGTAACTGTTGATGAAACATGGATTCACGAGTTTTACAGAAAAACCAGTCAACAATCTTCGGAATAGAGTCTTCCAATGGTGCAAAAACAGAAATAATCAATATCGCCAGAAGTTAAGGTGTTGCACACATGTTTTTTTTTAATATTGAATATTACCAAATTCTTGACCAATTTTTATTAGCACTCGAAGAAATCACTATGTAACGAAACGCTTCATGTGAGCAACTCTGAAAAAAAAAATTAACATGTAAAGGGTGATTCATTTAGAGGTAGTTTTTGTGGTGGGGATTTATTGCAGATTGCGCATGCCTCGTGTTAACTGAAGTGCTATTTCTGTTCAGTAGTGTTTGACAATTCATAATGTAAAGACTTAGCCTGGCACAGCGTCTACAAATTGTTTAACATTATTACGAGCATGGACGTTCTACGGGGAATGTGAATAGGGCGCTTAGAGCAACCTATGGTCCACATAATCGACCTACCGAACGCACAATTAGCTCTACCATCCGTAAGTTTGAGACCCAATTTTCATTATTGGATAATACTCGACCAAATAGACCACACCTAGCACGTAGTGAAGACAATATAGGGGAGGTAGCGGGGAGTATACGCGAAGACCGTGAAGTGTCGATTCGCCGCCGTTCTCAACAGCTTGATCTGTCATATTCGACAACTTGGCGTATTTTACGTAAGGATCTTTCTTTAAATGCTCACAAAATTCAATTACTGCAAGAACTGAAGCCGACCGACCTTCCGAATCGATTCTGTTTTAGTCGTTGGGCTCTTGACAAGCATGCCTGATTCCTCGTAGAACGCCTATTTTCGTAATAAAGTTGAAGAATTTTTAGACGCTATGCCGAGCTAAGTTTTTCTATTATGAATTGTCAAACACTACCGAACAGAAATGGTACTTCAGTAAACACGAGGCATGCGCAATCTGCAATTAAATCCCCACCACACAAAGTACCTCTAAATGAATCACCCTTTAGTTGTATTATTTAATTAGGCCTATTCATTTTAATAGCTAAATGAATGTAGGAGTATTACACATGAAATTTGAAAAATCGAAAGAAGGTAGAGCAGCTTTTCAAGGTCTTAACACGTCACTGAATTTTTGTAAATAATATACAGGCTTGATGGAATTGGACCGACAACAAAACTTTCATCCTCAAGTCTTCGCTCTATGCTCACTTGTAATTCGTTACCTAAGCACAATACAGAAAAGGACACAGGAAGCGACATATCCTATTTTAATCCTCAATGTCACTTGCAAGAAAAGGAATATCGACCCATCTGTTCAACCATTAAATTCGCTATGTGTTATCTATCAATCGATCGATGTGTTCATCATAGTCGTGATCGCACATAAAATTCGCAGTTAAACAATTGAATCCACTTTTACACCGATATCTATTGTTTGCTTTCCAAGTCATGTCATGACTCATTTACAATACTGGGACATCCATGGCAACACGTCTAGAAGTGCAAATCGTTGAGAATGGAGGAAATATGACGAGGAACTTTGACTATAGGTTACCTTCACTTAGCACCTGATTCAATTTCCAAACACCTCCTTATATGTTTTTGTAAGGTCAATATAGGAGCAATAACCGTGGTCATCTCGATCTTAAGTTCGTCGAATCATGTACTTATGAAAGTTATGACTGTTTAAGGTCGGATACGCTTGTAACAGATTTTTTATGCCAATCTGCAATCACTTTCAAGAGTCCTGCAACCACATTATAACACATCGGCTGATGATTTCCAAATTTAATGAAGAAAACACAAGTTTTTTGGTCAAATTCACCTAATACAAGAGCAATTCAATCATTTCAGTTCTTTTCTAACCTTTCGATATCTTTATTGAAGAACGACTCATCTTTGGCGTCAAAATAAATCAATTAATGTTTAATTGATTCGGTGTTTACTTGGTGGAAAATAATTTCATTTAAAAAATATATAAGAGGCAGTATTTTAATTTCCACAAAAATGTTTATAATACATCAATTGTTTCACGAAGATGTGGTTTAAAAACAGTGTTAAGCACGTGACAAAATAATGGAAGAACAAGTCATAAAAACTCAAGATTTTAAGCTAAAAAATGCCATTAGGAAAAGATATTCAGTAATGGAGACTTGTCAACATCTGTTTGTTTATTCAAAAGGATTTTACGGGCATTGTACCTGTTGATTTCAAGAAATTCTAAAAGTGTAAATCTAGAACTTTTGCTTTCGACGTGGATAATTTCATAGTTATTGTTAAAATTATGTCTGAATTCTTTAAGATGATTAGCATATGTCGAATGTACGGAATCCGATATTAACTCCTTTGGTGTTCTTGGATTCTTTTCTTGAATGATCTACCTGTCTGGCTTTTGCTGGCAAAAAAATGATTCAGGTAATTTTTGACCCCTTCATTTGAAGAGAAGGTTTTACCGTTCGAAAAATTTTGCAACGACCGGAATAAATAATAATCCGAAGACGCCAGATCAGGAGAATATGGTGGGAGTGGCAGTGTATCCCATTCAAGCTGTAAAAGCTTTTGGCGAGTGAACAAACTTGTATGAAGTCTCGCATTATATTGGTGGAACTCTACACCTTTTCCGTTGATTAATTCTGTTGGAGTTCAGTTTGTCCAGCTGATAACAGTAGACTTCCGAATTGATTGTTGTGTTATCCAGTAAAGCTCAAAAAAACGATTCCTGTAAAATCCCACCAAATAGACAGCATAACCTTTTGTTGATGGATGTTGGCTTTCGAAATGTTTTGAGCCGATTCATCTTTTTTGCTCCATGATCTCTTGCATTTGACATTGTTATATACAACCCTTTTTCGTCCCTAGTAATGATGCGCTTCAAAAATGGATCATTTTCGTGACGTTTGAGAAGCGAATCACAGACGTCAACGCGACGATACAAATTTCTCTCCGTGAGAACTTGGGGAACCCATATATCGAGCTTCGAGGTTAAACTCAGACCTTTCAAGTGGTCATAAACAGTTGAGTTTGATAAATTTAACCTCTCACCGATCTTACATGTTGTTATTCGCCGATTTGCATCAACTAGTGCCTTTACCGTGTCTTTAAGAGCTTCAACCAGCCTTCCGGAACGTGGTGCATCTTCGACATCAAAATTGCCGAATCGAAATTTCGCAAACCAATTCTGGCACTGGCGTACTGTCAATACATCTTCTCCATACACATAGGTTAATTAATTTATTTCTGGCTTGAACAGCATTTTTACCTTTTCTATAGTAAAAATACGAAATTACTGCTTATTGCTCTCCATATTTAAGAGGGCACCAACCAAAAACTACTGAGTAGAATTAATTGAACTTTTTCACACACAAGCCTTGCTATATCACCTCAAAAAACATATAATGCAGCTTGAATGTGAGGTTTGGTTCCCCGACGAGATCCAGTTTTTGAATAAAACTGATAATCTTGTTCGGGGGTAATTTTTTCAGTTCGCTGTGGGCTATAAAAGCCTGACCAAAAACATCGAAACGGATGCGGCTCACCGCTGGGCACTCTGGGACAATATGCATAGCTGTTTCAGTGTCCTCAAGACACAGCCTGCATTCATCGTCTTCAACCAGACCTATTTTGTACAAATACGCTTTCAAGCTGTCATAATTCCGACAAGTGTTCTTAGTTTGGTCCTATCCAGACCCAGCGCTAGGTCCGCCATATTTTGGTTCGAAGCTGCTCCAAGGAACACCTTCGAATGTTTCAGGCCAGGATGGCTCAGCCAGAAAGACTCTAGTCTGAAGTTCATTCTGCCTGTTATCGTTCACTTAGCCACCTCATGCGGTATTCCCAGGAATGATTCGGGGCCTACCAGAGGCACCCATCCATCACATGCAATGTATTGCTTGAACGGCACTAGAACATTTTTTTGATCGCTTGATCACTGGAGACGAAAAATGGGTCCTATAGGATAAATATAGAAGCAAAAGTGACTCTCTCCAAAATGAATCACCACGAAGTACTGTGAAGTCGGGTTTACATCCCCAAAAAGGCGCTTCTGAGTGTTAGGTGAAGTATACGCGGAATTGTTGATTTTGAAGTGCGGAAACCTGGACAAACTGTTAATGCAAAACTTTATTGTGAACAATTGGATCTAATGAACCGATCGAAAGTATTCGACGATTGTCAGCAGAAAAGGCGTTATTCTGCAACACGACAATGCAATACCTCGCTGTTCAAGACGAAAATTGAAAAAATTTAATGAATGTAGGAGGTACTACATCACTCTCTATACTCGCCCGATATTGCAACCTCGGATTTCCATTTATTCCGATCGCTGCATTATCTTAGTGGCAATAAATTTTAAAACTTGGTGGATGTCCAAAATGCCATCTCGGAATATTTTACCCAAAAACCAATTGATTTTTATCGATCCGGCATTGAAAATTTGCATACTAGATGGCAAAAGGTTTTTGATAAGGAAGCTGATTACATTATCGATTAAAAATGAAAACTTGTTAATAATTTATTCGTTCGAGTTCAATTTAAAAAAGCAACATCACTTTCCGGTCTGCCTAATACACTGTAAAACACTTTCAAAAATTTATCCCAACGAAGTTTGAAAACGACTAAAACCTCAAATCATAACCACTTAAAAACAATAACATCGACAACTGCAGACAAACCGTTAAGTGCGTTTATCAATTAAGAATTTCCCAGACAAAATAAAATATACACATAAACATGAAACTGCACAAAGCAAACCAAACGCCAGGTGCAAAACACCCTCTACGTGTCCCTCATACACGATTCTCAACTATTGAACATCTCTGAAATATCCCCTCGGAGACAAGTTGAAAATCAACAAAAAATATTACCGATCTTGGGGATGCAGGTAGCGAAACGATTGTCAAAGATCATTCAATACAAGCTACAGGTATGGAAGAAGTGAGCGTACTCCTCGAGTTAAAGCAACCGACAGCTTGCAGCCGGTTTCTTTATTTTCTCACCGGTCAGCCACGGGCACTTCGAATACGATCATTGAACAAAGAAAGTTGAACTTCACATCTCCACTTCTTGTGTTTTTATTTTCTACTGCTTTATAGCGGGTTACTGTACCGTCGGACGGGCTTGCGCTAGCTTCGACTCGCTTGCTAGATGCAGTTCCACACAGAGTGCTATAACCTGTTGATGAAACTCGTACATATTCATTTCCTTCGTTTGCATAATTATAATGCTGTCGAAATTTACGGTACTTTAAATAGGGAACTAGGCACTCGGAGTGTGCCAGCCGAAATTATTTTGCTGGGTGTACCAGAATTTAGTAAAAAGTAGCAGAGTAATAATATTCGATGGGCCCCTAAGCAAAACAGTTGCCAAGGCCACCAAACCCACTTTTACTCGTTCATTTAAAATTTTTACACTAAAAAAACCTTTCCTTAGAGAGACGTGATTCTATAGGTCGACATATGGAAAAAACTTCCTATCAACCTGCGGCCTAAAGTGCACTCATGTGGGGTTAGAACCTCTGCAGCATGAACCCCAAAAACCTGTATTTTTGTCATTATTTTATCAAAATATGGCAGATATAAATAGTTGCGAAAAAATTTTGGAGGTGATTTCTTGTCAAAAAATAGGGTGGGTCTTTCATATAAACTTTATATTTTTGAGCCCCCCCTGAAGTTGGCGCCCAAAAAACAGTTTTTAATTTTTTTTATATCAAAAAAATGACAATAATTGTAACTGAATCAGTCAGTTGTTATAACAAAATGACATCCGCTCACTGGATAAATTCTAGTTCGTAAATAATTCCAGCCTCTACGAATCACGTTGAAAATTTTTTTTTCTCAGAAACCTTGAATTTTAGCAAGAAATTACAAGAGACCTTATGTGCTGAGAATGGATGAAGGTATCCAAAATAAATTTTATTATTGTAAGATAGGAATATGGAAAAAAGTTTTTTGCGAAAGAAGGTTTAGGGGTGGCTTTTTCTACCCCTTGCAATCATAGAGAAACACCACCGAAATTTTTTTGGGGCCTTCTCGCCCGCATAAAATGTCTGCTTAATTTTATCCTTGTCAGTTTTTTGGTCTTTAAGAAAAAAATTAAAAACTGTTTTGCGAGAGCTATCTTTAGGGCGCTGTAACTAAGCAGGGGGGCTCAAAAAAATAAACTTTATATAAAAGATCCACCCCTTTTTTGACAAGGAATCACCCCCTAAAATTTTTTGCAACCATTCATATAAAGTGTGGGCCGTTTGGAGCTTGCATTTTGAACTAGTGGTTATTTAGAGTCTGGCAACACTTTCGTCATTCGTGTTTTGACTGAAAGTTAGTGTAATATTTGACATGAACGAAATAGGTCGATTTACGCTTCAACAAAACTGGAACAATTATTTAAAAATTTCACACAGTTTTTATGTTTCACAGTTTATTGAATAGGTGTTTCGGTCTTTCGACCATCTTCAAAGAAGTACAAAAAGTAACTGCAGTTAAAATTGAAAAGGCTTTTCATTACACTGAGGATATCTGTGTATTTTTTTGGCGCATGGAAATAACAGCATCCAATATAGGGATAGTGTTCCCAAAGAGTATTTGGGAATTTGTTAAATTCTCCTTTTTCTCAATGGCTTTTTGATTGAAAGAATCTCCAAATAGCCCATCAATTTACCCTTTTTAACATTATATAGTAAAATGAAATCTTTCGCATTAAAAGAATGATTATTTTCTATACAATGTTCTGCAAAACCGGTAGATTTCTGGTTTTTCAAATGGTCCTATGATCTTTGATCCTATGTTGTAAACATCGGCCTGTCTGTCCTATATATCTAGCATTAAAATCATTACATTTAATTTGATAAATCCCCGATTCGGAATAGTTAAGTCCACCAACATTTTAGCTAAATTATTTCTATTTACTACTAAATAATTAATTCCCATTTTATGAAGAACATTAGAGACCCTACTGCTGAAACCTTTTATATAAGCTATTGAAAACAATATATTCTTTTCTTCATAAGGATCATTTATATTGATATATTTTTTTTAATATTGTGCTAAGTTTTCTTTTTTGGAATATTTCAACTTTTCCTTGTTATCTTCTTAGCAATAACATTAGAGCAGAGGACAAGCAGCTAGCACAAAAGTTGATATGTCATTCAAAAGCACATTAAATGAGGTAGTTTTTTTTTAAAAGAAAACATATCCATAATTAATAATTTTTCATGGATAAAACCTTTGAAAAAATATGACTGGTTTTGTTCACTTCAGAATCATGATATTCATCCCCTTACCATGCCCGAAATAAGAATTTTTGGCACACAGAACTTCTTATCTTGTAGCAAATTTAATGCCGTTTCCAGATATGTGGTCAAATTTGATGAGGCTACAAGGATTAGTCAAGCATAATTGGTTTTATGGAAAAAATTGATTTCGTAAATCAACTCCTGATTGTAATAATGTTATATGATTGACTTTTCAATCAGAAAATAAGATCTGTCAAATGTTTTTTTCAACACTTGGTTTAAAGCGTACAAAGCACCATTCTCTAGGAAAAAAGGAATTTATGATGTGATTCTAACAAAGCTAATGATTTTTCATCTCATATAATTCAGTAGATGCCTGTCACTTCATCAGTGGCTTTGATAAAAGGCATCACATTATGAAACCTTTTTTCTTGTAACGCGTTCAACTTGTACTTTTTTCTTTAAAAATTTTTGTAGAATCTTGTTGCTGGTAGATATTAGTATTTTTTCGCTTATCAAACAACCCCTCATAGAAAATTTATAAGAATTCACCAAATTTTGACAAAGTAATCGCAAATATTTTGGTTTTGGTCTTGGGAGGTAATGATAAAAGGCTTCTAATACCCCAGATGCGTACATTAGTACATACATTCTGTCAAGAAAGTACCGGGAATTATCGATTTAAATCTGGCGGGGCAATGAGGCAGGTAACATTTTTTTTCCTAGGTTGGTACCACTGTCCTTAATTACTATGCCAAGCTTGAGCGGGATCTGTCAACTAGTGTGTTTGCAACAGCTGATTAAGTCAGTCGATGTCAGAGTGCGTGCCGATTTTTACTATGGGTGATTACTATGGGACGATAACGCGCCTTCTCACCGAGCTACGATTGTGACTGACTTTCTCGCCAAAAACTCAACAAACGTGCTTCAGCAACCACCGTATTCGCCGGATTTGGCTCCCTGCGACTTTTTCCTCTTCCCAAAACTAAAATTGCCCCTTCGTGGCACCCGTTTTGAGTCGATTCAAGCCATAAAACAAAATTCGGCGCGAGAGCTAAAGTCCATCCCGGAAAGCGCCTATAAAAAATGTTTCGATAATTGCAAGTGCCGTTGGCATAGATGTATTGGAGCAAATGGAGCCTATTTTGAAGGCGACCCAATAAATTTTGACGATTAAATGTAAAAATGTTGTTTTAATTGAAAATTCCCGGTACTTTCTTGACAGAGTAGTATATTGATATGGAACTTTTTCCATATTATTACTTCTTGTATATATTACTTCAATTTCCAACTTAACCTCAACTTTTTCAAATTTTTTTCAACTAAATAAGCGTTTCCTTTCGTTTGCTGTTATAATTTTAAAACAATTTGACCACAAGAGATTCAACAGAATCCAACACATAACACTTAAATTAATTCACTGATATGTAATAAGTATTACGAAATCATTCAAATATTCAGATTTTGTTAATAATAATTTCACTTGTTTGTACATCTCATAATTATCAAATTTCATATCATGACCACCAAGTCTAAGTCTTGCAGTTTCCATAAAAACTTGATGGACTCCTGTGATAAAGCTTGATTTTAAATTATTTGAATAAATAATTTGCGAACCTAGTAAATGAGGAACAAGGCTTTGTTGAAAACAGGAAGTGGTTTCGGTTAAATCATCAACGTCTTAAACAAGCTTTCACTTATTAAGGTTAATTTCCATAATTTAATCTGAACTATGATTCATCACATATTTGCCACAATTTCCTTTCGGTATCTTCTTCAAAATGTGTCAAAAGTGCACTGTTCTAAGATTGCCCTGGTATTTTATGTACTGTAACCGAATTTAGAGTGTATTACGTCGGCAAAAATGGCGCAACAAATAAAAAATAAAATTTTCGTTAGAATGTAACCTTTTTTTGAAAAATTTTCTAACGACCGATGACTGGTACAAAATTTAGAGTGAATTTAGCGAAACAACTTTTCTGATCTTCAAACCAATGGAAAAAGCAACCTCTGCAGCAAGGAAATCTACCATTAATTTCTTGTTTGCTGAATAAATGTGGCTATAATATCGGATGTTTTTTTTAGGGTGATAGAAGTTTCGATACGGATAACTGTGATTTGACAGAAGGTAGGAGCCATGTTGTTTTGACATTTCTATTCAGTAAGCATTGAAAAATTTTCATGGATACACTCATGGTGCAACAACGTTTACAAATTGTTGAAATTTGTTTTCAAAATCAGTGTTCTATTCGCCAAACTTATAGAGCACTTCGTGAATTTTATGCTTTACATAATCGTCCATCAGAGCAGCTTATTCGTCGAACTATCGATAGATTTCGGACAACATTTTCCCTACTCGATGCGACAACAACAACAATACAAAGAACTGTACGTACCGAAGAAAATATCGCTGCTGTAAGTCATAGTGTTAATGATGATCCAAATTTGTCTATTCGTCCACGTTCACAACAAGTTGGACTCTGTGTATCCACCACATGGAAAATTTTGCGAAAGATCTTGGTCTACAACCATACAAGATCCAACTGGTCCAAGAACTAAAGCCACTTACTTGACCATAATAAGCCTCGTTTGTTTGCTGATTGGGCCCTAGAACAGCTTGAAATTGATCGTAAAATTGTGTGTGAGTGATGAAGCTCATTTCTGATACTGTATTGTTTCAGCCGTTACTATTTGGTAGTTGATCATAATTAAAACAAATTGTAGAAATTACTATGTTTTACTACCAAAAAAATATATATTACACATTTTCTTGTGACTCGAGTTTCGGGAAATGAACTATCCCATCATCAGACAACTGTTGTCGGTCCATATTTCTTTAAAAACGATGCTGGAGCTAATGTTACAGTGAACGGTGCTCGTTACAGATCGATGATCAATGATTATTTGTTTCAATATTTGAATGGTATGGACCCAGAAGTGTTTTGGTTCCAACAAGATGGTGCTACACCTCATGCTGCTACCGTAACAATTGATTCATTGAAAGAAAGATTTGGCGATAATATTAATTCGAGAAATGGTCGAATTAATTGGCCTCCAAGATCATGCGACATAACTCCGCTAGATTATTTTCTTTAGGGTTATGTCAGGTCATTGGTTTATGATGATAAACCAGAATCAATAGACACTTTGGAAGCCAAGATAACTCGTGTTATTGATGAAATAAGGCCTGAATTACTCGAAAAAGTGGTCCAAAATTGGTCTGGTCGAATGCGGTTCCTCGGAGCAAGTCGTGGTGGACATATTTCGGAAATTATTTTTAAAACTTAAATGTCATAAAATTATCTTTCAAATGAAAAAAAATGGCTTCAATCTTAATTTAAATGTGTTTTATTTCAATTTAAAGTTCTTTCACTCTAGAAAAACACCCGATACATCACGCTCTGATCATCCAATAGAGGTGGGTACGCTGAAAAACATACATTCTGTCAAGAAAGTACCGGGAATTATCGATTTAAATCAGGCAGGTAAAAATTTTTTTCCTAGGTTGGTACCACTGTCCTTAATTACTATGCCAAGCTTGAGCGGGATCTGTCAACTAGTGTGTTTGCAACAGCTGATTAAGTCAGTCGATGTCAGAGTGCGTGCCGATTTTTACTATGGGTGATTACGTTGAGCAAAGAATTTGTTTAAAGTTTTGTGTTGCAAATGAATTTTCGTGTGCCGATGCATTGAAAATGTTGCAAAAGGCCTTTGGTGATAATGCTCTATCGAAAACTCGTGCATATCAGTGGTACAGAGCCTTCAAGGACGGTCGTGAAGTGGTCGCCCATCGACGGCTTCGATCGAAGATAACGTCGATAAAATTAAGGAAAGGGTGCTGGAAAACCGTCGTACCAGCTTGAGAGAGATAGCACATAATCTTAAGATATCCCACGAGTCCGCACGTACGATTTTGATTGATATTTTGGGCATGAGAAAGGTGGCCGCACGACTCGTACCGAAAGACCTGAATTTTCTTCAAAAACGTCATCGCGAACAGGTTGCTTCAGACATGCTGGATCGCTGTAATTCCGATTCTACATTCATGGAACGCATTATAACTGGTGATGAGACCTGGGTCTACGAGTACGATATGCAAACAAGCCAGCAATCATCGGAATGGGTGGCAAAAAATGAGCCGAAACCGAAAAAACCACGCCAAAGCCGCTCGAAAATGAAGGTGATGCTCATTGTTTTCTTCGATATCCGTGGCGTGGTGCACTACGAATTCGTTCCAGAGGGTCAGACGGTAAACAAGGAGTATTACCTAGGCGTTAGGAAACGTTTGCGTGAGCGTATCCGTAAGAAGCGGCCAAATTTGTGGGCGAACAACTCATGGATTTTGCATGACGATAACGCGCCTTCTCACCGAGCTACGATTGTGACTGACTTTCTCGCCAAAAACTCAACAAACGTGCTTCAGCAACCACCGTATTCGCCGGATTTGGCTCCCTGCGACTTTTTCCTCTTCCCAAAACTAAAATTGCCCCTTCGTGGCACCCGTTTTGAGTCGATTGAAGCCATAAAACAAAATTCGGCGCGAGAGCTAAAGTCCATCCCGGAAAGCGCCTATAAAAAATGTTTCGATAATTGGAAGTGCCGTTAGCATAGATGTATTGGAGCAAATGGAGACTATTTTGAAGGCGACCGAATAAATTTTGACGATTAAATGTAAAAATGTTGTTTTAATTGAAAATTCCCGGTACTTTCTTGACAGAGTAGTAAACAATTCTACAAAATTGTTTTGGCAAACCGTAAAGAAGAGATGCATCAGATAGCTGATACCATGAGGATGTCAAAGGAATACGTAAGCTTTATTTTTCATGAAAATTTGTCCCTAAGAAAGCTGGTTTCAAAATGAGTATTGCGTTTGCTAACAGTGGACCAAAAACAACTATGAGTCGGTTAATCATCTCATTTGAAACTTTCAGTTAACCATTGTAATGAATCCTCATAGTACTTTCCGCGAGCTTGATAAAACTCATCATATAAAGGTGCAGGGAAAAAGGGATCTTACCAGTGTACAAAATTGGTCTTCCGTATGTTTCTGCACATACAGCTTAGCGTGAGTGACAGTCAGATTAATTTTGGGCGATGTGAACCGTTGATCTTGCCTGCTCCCTCATTTGAAACAAATCACAAGAGCACGCCAATGCGTCGGCGTTTTTGATGGGGGGCCAGTTTCGGTCTACCTGATGGAATTGATGAGATAAGGGAGAACTGGATGAATGATGACTCATAGAGATCGGTTTCGAAGGTAAACAGCGGCGCTTATGAAATAATAATAAGCTCACCTTTTTCGTCGTCTTCCTATTAAAAAAAAGTCTTACGTCTCTGACTCATTTAATAGCTAGAAAAACTCCGAAGGTATCAAGATCGAAATTTTATTAATGTATAGACAAATATTGAATCGAGTGGTCCATTACTTTTTAATAGTTCATTTCAAATGGACTAAGAAAATTACTTTTTTCTCCATCACTTCTGATTAAAGTGAATTAATTGATCAAATTCCATCCAAATAACGAAGGTCATAAGCTTTATCAAAGGAATTGAGGGAATATTTAATTGAATCACTCTTTACTTGATGAAAATCCACATTAAATAAGATTATTCTGATTTCTGATTTTCACAAATTTCATTGTTATTTTATCACACCGATCGTTTCTCTAACACATTAGCATCTTCAGGTAGGTGGTATATCTTACAATGTAAGATATGCCACCGAGGCGATGATTATATTATAATAATACAAAAAATTGTGACAATAAGAACAATTAAGGAAAAGAAACCTCAGGATATAAGGTACTTTTGGGTCATATAGAATTTGCATTTTGAAGTAGTGTTATTTCGAGTCTGATAACACTCGATATTTGATATTTACGATATGGGTCTATTTATACTTGAGTAAAACTGGGAAATATTAAAAACTTATTCCAAAGTAATGAATCTTCTGTGCAAACTGTTAGAAATTTATGTGAAAAATTAAATAGAAATGACATGCCCTCACGTAAATTTTTGGATCGATTTGTTCGTGAAAACTGGATCGTTATTTGATAGAACAAACACCGGAAAACATTGCTGGTGTAGCCCAGAATGTGCATAGAAGAGAGTGGTGGACATTTTGAGCACTTGCTCCAAATAAGTCACTCACCAATGCCAATTTTCACATTGATTCTCCGAAAACTTGCAAAATTATTGGGAAATTTGGAAAAAAAATTATTAACTTGAAGTCTGCGTATCTGTTAAACTAGGAATAGGCTCTCAATTTAGGTTCTACTATTACCAGTTTGCAGATTTCCCCTTCTATACTAAATAAATCTTTATTCGCAAGAAGACTTTACTGCTTGTAGATGATGAAGAAACATTTTTGGGCCCTTCATTTGCTTGATCATACATAACTTAATTTGATCTTGACCGACTTATTTTCAGAAAACGTTCTCTTCAATGATATAACTGACACATTCAGTACGAGGAAAATCACTCTCCTACTCAAAGGAATCCTTAGACGCAAATAGGCCATAATATCAATTAACGAAATAATTATATGTAATCCAATTAACCAGTACAGATTACATCAGATTCATCCATTCGCTATATCGGCTTCCTCTTCGAATTCCAGTTCAGGAACGTTGCAACACGCCGATAATTCAAGGCAGAATATTCCATCTTTATTCATGAAGTAAAGGTGGCATATTCGACTTAATGGCTCTCAACACCTCAATAACTCCGAACATATTCCATCCACCTTATATCCCGCTCCATAAAGGCCAGCTTGCTTCCAGCGAAATGATTGATATTATTAACACTAATTTGTTCAATTCCCTAAAGGTCAGACTGCCAGGCTACTTCGCTAATTAATAGGTTAACAAACTCACTACCTTATAAAATACACTACTTGACATTTTTTCTTATCCATTCGCAAAAACAACGAAATTTGAATAGTTGTTCCACATGGGTTCATTTTTTTCCGGTTGGATTAAGGAAGTGAAAAAATTGTTTTCGTATTCCGTAATCTTTACAGTCTACGTTTTAAAGTATACATAAACTGCTCAACAAAAGTTGAGGACATTGATGTTTTCCGAAGATGCACATTTTCCGTACCATCTTCAGATTTTTCTCATTTACTTAAATTCCTAAAGATCATAGAAACGTCTTCTGGTTCGTAAAGTAAGTTTTTATCAAGTTTAATCATTTTTTGTTTATGTATGTTAGTAACGATTTTTTCTTCAGTCTGTATTTCGTCTTCAAAAAACAAATAAAAATCTAATTTTCATTAGGCCAAGTTTTATCCGGGGACAAAGCCAACAGAGCCTTTGGGATTCAGGCTAGGTGAACACAAGTGCAAGTGGCCAATTTCTTCAATGTTAGACTGAGTGTGGTATCACTATTACTGACACGGTGCTTTACCACTGGAACTGTTCGTCAAAGACCCAGAAGTGCTACAATGGCAGTAGAAGACCTTTTTAACTCTTTCGGTGAGAAGACAACTTTTCAGCCCTTGCAGAATAGCAAGTCATCGTCTTCAAGATATCACAGGTACCTCAATTTCCCAAAGCTCAGTCAGAAGACGTCTCCAAGAAGTCCATCTAACATCGAGTTAAGAAGAGTTCAACTCACTCCCGAGCACAAGCGTCAAATGTTGGAGTGGGCAATGGAGTGTGTACACTGGCGAGATGAATATAAATGTGTATTTTTTCTAACGAGTCCGGATATGGACGTTTTTCTGATAGTCGACTAGTACAGGTGTGGACACATCCTCATACGAAGGAACTACCGCTCTGTTCGAGAACTCCATCCTATTCGAGGATGGTTTAGTATAGAGATATCAGAACTGACTTATTAGTACTTCCAAGAACCATGACGTCTCAGACACATGTTGATGAAGTTATCAACGGAGTAATACCACAATTTTACGCAGCCATTGGTGAAAATTTGGTTTTTCTGGATGAAAATGAACTTCCATACAGATAAGGATATTACTGCTAAAGAAAACCAGAGTATTCCACATCTAGAATTTACTCCAAGAACCCCTCGCTAAAATCCGATCAATTACAAAGAACCCTTCATGTCCACAGACCACAGCCAGTAATGCTTAAACAGCACCGAGATCTTTTGCCACAACTTTGATAACGAATTGAGTAGAAAATTCTCAATAACTTGGTGCAGAGAAGATGCCAAGCAGTTATTATTATTGCACTTGACGTCGTATTTTTTATTCAGGGTGAATACACATATGAATTTTTGGAATTTTCATAATCTCGGTTTTTTGTAAAATTTTATACTTTTCGAAATAATGTGTTCTTGTTATTGTGAAGACATCATTTATTTGAAATATTATTGTTCTAAACTGAAACCCTTCACATATACATATCTCAAAAGTCGACTGGGGTTTGGTTTTTCTGAAGAGAAAGCACAAATTAATTCAATATCCTTAGCTTTTGACGAACAGTTATAATCTCATATGGAATATAATACAAAACCCATCGGTCACCAATCCATAATTGTGATATATTATCCTGATACTCCTAGATCTTCTGTGAAGATCCCTTAGAAGCTTCTTCAGCTTATACGAGTTAGTAGTTCAGTTGTGTTCTGGGTAGGCTTTATTAGTGCGATCAACACCCTAACCACTAAGCTATCGACACTCAGATATTTGATTTATTCGGTCTTCAATTATGTCTAATGCGTCTAATTTTGATAGCAATCGATGCGTGACTACACTCAAAAAGCATAATTGCTGAATATGTAACTCCTCTGGTATTTGGCTTTATTACCTATAATTGCAAAAAACATTGTTATATAATTATCTTCTATTTAACAAATCAGTTTAACCTTAGAATGGTTTTGCACTGCTTCGATATGAACAATAAGTTGATAAATAATAAACGAGTATCGCAATGAGCAGATACATTACATTCTGGTCACCTTTTTTATATCCGTATATGTCATGAGTTTCTAATGATGTATATCAGACATAACCTTCTCTTAAATTAGATTTATTTTTGGCAAGCACCAAGTGACGAACGAACTATTCCTTCATAATTATCACTCTAGAAACAGATCAATCATTTGAATAACGAGCAGCGAATTGAAAGATCCATTTGTTCTGCTCTCCACTCTAAAAAAAATTGAAAGCGCAATTTAGCATATGAAACGGGTCATTCATCGGACAGCCTATCCTAACAATAACCTCCATCAAACCAAACAATGAAAAAACATTTCTATCAAAGCTTCGAAATGAGATTAATTACATATTTAAGACACTTCTTATTTGGCAACCTTATTCATTTTCAAGTTTGTTAACCAAATATGGGAAGTGACAGTTTCAAGATTAACAGCTAATTTTCCTTTGACCTCAAATGGAATGGCTGTGGAGATTAGCTCTTAATGGATCAGGCATATCCTTCCTTGAAGCTTATGATGGAATTTGTGAAAGAGAGCATGCATAATTTCAGTGTTCAGAGGCTAGTATTGAAAACTTTGTTAATTAAAGGTTTATTATTTCCCCATTGAAATGCTCAAATTTTCTTTTTTGTCTACTAGTTCACTTCCCCAAGTACTGCTCTTAGACTAATATAATAAAAAAGCTGACGAGAAGTCAGTTTTTGCGCGCTTGTTCATATCACCCATGATTATAACAAAAAAATTTTTTTGGTCTTCCAAATAAACAATCCTTACGAAATTCTATAGTTCCGAAAATACTCTATGGTCAACTAATAATTCACCATTGTTCTTATCGAAATATTCGAAGCAACGAATATTCATCTTAAACAAGTGTTACAAATCAGTAAAATTCATTTGATTATTAATGTACTACAGAGCTTAAACTTTTTCCCATTGATGGAATGAAGAGATGTCGTAAACCGATAAAACTTAAGCCGTGAAGAAAAACAAACTCAAACTCAGTAATTAACAAGATAAAAGTATATTCAAAACTACCAAAATCGCCTAACTGACAAAAAATATAGTACTTGACATAAAAAATTCTCGGCGCCCAGTTTCAAGTTTAATAATTCTTTACTGTACAAGTCTAATAACTCTTCACCGCACAAGTGCAATAACAATTACCCGTACAACTCAAATTATGACTCTTAACCGTTAAAAATCTAATAACTTTGCACCGCCTAGGTCCAATAACTTTTTACTAAACAAGTCCAATAACTCTTTACCGCACAAGTCCAATATCTCTTCACCGCACAAGTTCAATAATAAATCTTCACTGTAAAAGTCTAATAACTTTACCGCACAGGTCCAATAATTTTTTCACTCTACAAGTTAAAAATCTCATCACCGCATAAGTACAACAAGTTACCAATGTACAGAAATAAAATGTTTGAACAAAAACTGATAAAACGTCATTAATAGCATCCATCTTTATTTTTCTCTGGAATCTGTGAATTTCAAATAAAAATTCAGTTTTATTTTTTTTTTTAATAAATAAATTAAATTAAAAAAATTTGAGAATTTTTTTAAATTACAATCATTAATTTTCAATATTTAAAGTGAATAAATTCGGCTGAAAATTTCGAAGGACAGCACCTAATTTCTGTATCAAGTTTCAAGAGTTTATATCTAGTGGTTTCGGTTTACAACTAAAGACAACTTAAGACCAACTGATTTTTTTTCTGTTGATCACAATGATATATCGGGAGTTTTTTTAAAGTGATAGAACTTTCGATAGGGATAACTGTGATTTGACAGAAGGTAGAAGCCATGTTGTTTTGACATTTCTGTTTAGTAAGATTTGACAAAATATCATGGAAAGACTCACGCCTCTACAATGTTTACAAATTGTTGAAATTTATTTTCAAAATCAGTGTTCTATTCGCCAAACTTATAGAGCACTTCGTGAAATTTATGGTTTACGTAATCGTCTATCAGAGCAGCTTATTCGTCGAACTATCGATAGATTTCGGACAACATTTTCTCTACTCGATGCAACAACAACAACAAGATAAAGAACTGTACGTACAGAAGAAAATATCGCTGCTGAAAGTCATGGTGTTAATGATGATCCAGATTTCTCTATTCGTCGATGTTCAATACAAGTTGGACTCTGTGCACCCACCACATGGAAAAGATCTTAGTCTACACTCATACAAGATCCAAATGGTTCAAGAACTAAAGCCACTTGATCATAATAAGCATCATTTGTTTACTGATTGGGCCCTAGAACAGCTTGAAGTTGATCTACTTGATCAACTTGATCAACAACAAGCAAAATTACCGTATATGGAGTGAAAACAATCCTCAAGAAGTTCTGCAGGTTCCATTGCATCCTGAAAAATGCACTGTATGGTGTGCTTTACACGCTGGAGGTATCATCGGTCCATATTTCCTTGAAAACGATGCTGAAGCTAATGTTTCATTGAATGGTGCTCATTACAGATCGATGATCAATGATTATTTGTTTCAAAATTTGAATGGTATGGACCCAGAAGTGTTTTGGTTCCAACAAGATGATGATACACCTCATGCTGCTACCGTAACAATTGATTTATGGAAAGAAAGATTTGGCGATAACATTATTTCGAGAAAAGGTCCAATTAATTGGCCTCAAAGATCATGCGACATAACTCCACTGGATAATTTTCTTCGGGGTTATGTCAAGTCATTGGTTTATGCTGATAAACCAGAAAAAATAGACGCTTTGGAAGCCAACATAACTCGTGTTATTGGTGAAATAAGAGCTCAGAGCTAATCGTGGTGGGCATATGCCGGACATTATTTTTAAAACATAAATGTCATAAAATTATCTTTCAATCAAAAAAACTTTGGCTTCAATCTTAATTTAAATGTGTATTATTTCAATTTGAAGTCCTATCACTTTAAAAAAAAACACCCGATATTATTCAATTGTACAATTTTTTAGCTTTCTTTACATTGAAATTACACTGGGGTCAAAATACCGTGAATAACATTGAGATGATACGACTGTTTTGCCAAATGAACTTGCCGAGTTTTGATGAACTTTTCTATTTTGATTTAAAACGCAACCTATCATCGAAAACACTCTGTATAAAGATGGAAAATAAAATAGTTGCTGCATCATTGGAGAAACTATTTAAGTGAAAAAAAATACCTTTGAAATATAACAAGTACCATTTCAGTTTCGACCATAAAGAATTCAAAATTATATCCAACCTATTATTAGTTCTCGTTCAATCACCCTCATGCTTAACATGGTTCATTATACATAAATCATTTCGTCATTATTCTACTATACCCATAACAATTTCCTCTATCGTTACGAGTTCTATAATATATAAGCTCGTAGACCTTGATCTAATATAACCTATTGAGACCTTTAAGATGCGGCAAGTGAAACTTACTAAATTGGTTAATTTAAGTTTCAAGTTGAGATTACTTGGCTCATTTCAATTTGCTATATCACTTATATATCTACCTTTATTGCCTTCCATTGAAAGCTGATACTTTGGGCACTTTCTAATATTGGAATAGAAAAATGAATAAAAAGAATACACATTTATTTCCAGAACATGGGTATTTGGATCTTTTCGCAAATAAATGCAATATTTGTAAAATACCGTTAGATAATTTCGATCAATGATAAAAGGATTCTTGTAGATAACGATGAAAATTAATGTCATATTCTATCAAATTACTTCCCTTCTATAAATTACAGGATATTTGGACGGCTTGTTTTCACATGAATAAAAATTCTACGATACGACGATGTCACATGACCGCTGAAACTGCCAAAAAAGAATCCAAAAAATTATATATTACTAAAAACAAATTTTCAGTTTGTCACCAATAAAAACAGATAGTAATTTATAGAGGTTACAGAATGTTCTGTGCTTTAAAACAAGTTTTGGGAAATTACTGTGTTCTACTACCAAAAGATTTAAAGTTTACAAATTTTTTGTGACTAGTTTTGAGTTATTACTCCATCTTCAGACAATTTAGTAAAATCTCGAAATTTTATTCACAAAAAATGTGTAAACTCTGAATTTTCTGATAGTAAAACAGTTATTTCTAAAAACTTGTTTTAATCATAATCAAATACTTAATACAAGTACAATTCAAGTCCTGTGTTTTCTCAAAATTTTTATATTCATTACTACTACTAATATAGAAAGACTCAATCAAATATAATTTTATTTGAACATGAAAGAACGCGTGTTTCACTAAAGAGTCCAATTTTACCATTACATTTTATGATTTTTTGAACTTGTGAAAGAAAATAAAATTGTCGTAACACTAAATTTTGTTTTTAAGGTTAAATAAAACACAGATTACATAAAGGGTGAGTCATCTAGAGTTTGCATTTTGAACTAGTGGTTATTTCGAGTTATTTGACGTTAACGTTATGCTTGAACAAAACTGGAAAATATTATATATAACTTTTTCTGAAGTAGTGAATCATCTATTCAAACGGTTAGAAATTTACATGGAAAATTCTATAGAAATAAAATTCCCTTACAGTAATTTGTGGATCAATTGTTCGTGAAAACTGTGCAAGTTATTGAACATCGATACAAGTTACATAATTTTTTTATTTAGATGGCTAAACGATATATGTTTCACGTTCAGTATTCGAGATATTCACTCTTCGAGATATTGGAAATTTTCAAAATTTAAAGAAAATATCACACTTGTTGGTGGCAAGACTCCAATTGAGTAATTTGTTCAATCTGTTCTCTGGATAATTTTCCTGGATACATGCGTTATCAAAGATTAACCATCATTTTAGGAGCGCATACATATTTTTCTTTAAACAAAGATTTAACTCAAATTTCATGTTTTGTTTATTTTCTCGTAAGTTTAATCTATGGTGATGTAAAAAAATATATGGTCCCCTGAGCGCTAAATTAAGTAAAAAATGCCTTTTTCAATGGGGTAGCTTAAGCGCATCGCCAAGTGCTTATAACAGTAGAGTTTTATAACAGCAAATTTCGAGCATTTTTTTATAGAATAATATTTTATTTCCCTCAAGTAAAATCTAAAACCTTAAAATATTAGATAAAACACTGTATTTTCAGCATTTAATACAAAATGAATCCCTTCTAAAATGAGTCAAAGCATTTTTTAATTACAAAAGTACAAAAATTAACTTCATTACTTGAAGTCGACTGAAAACATTGATTTCATAACTGTGTAACTAAAAATTGAAAGAAAAATAACTCCTTTGAAATATAATTTTATTAAATTCGATTCTCCAAAAGGTGGCATTAAATAAAATAATGAAGAACAATTTCCACCAATTTATCAATAAACCACAATGTAGCTTCTTCGGGTTTATATTTTGAACTCAGTTCAAAACGTCGTGATAATCCGTTTAAACTGTTCTATTACCTGTTAAGTTCGGAACTTGCTATTTTTGAATAACTTCAACTTTTTTCTCACCATCTGATTTCGACGAAATCAACAAAGACTCAATGTTGTTGCAAGATTTTTATGATACTTGTCAGACTCACATGAAAATCTGTCGAATAGTTTCGGAAAAACAAACAGACAGATAGAAAGGCATACAAAATTTTTAAAAGAGGATTTTTTGTGTTCTGTTTCTCTTCTTTCATCATTTCGAGTTTTATAATATACATGTAGATTAACGTCAGATGAGATCGTGAAAAGCATCCATCCAATGATCAATTTGGGATCAGAAGAATTGACTAATTTCATTTTGTTGGACGCTTATTTAAGTCCTTAACCTTTTTCTGCAGGTCCGTGCAAGATTTGAGCTCGAAAGAGGTAACGACAGATGTTCCGGATTCTATAGATCTGATTTATTTACCTGAGTCATGTGCTTTACGTGGACAAAAGAATCGCTGAAAAATCGGCCTTAAGATTGATATAAGTGCCTTGAAGATTATCAGCAGCTGGATTTCTTAACAAAAATAGCTATAAATAAAAAATGATATCAAGACGTGTCTAAACGTGAACTGTAAAACGTAAAGACATGTGTTTTTTAATCTGGGTAACATAAAACATAGAAGATTAGTTTATAATCAACTTTACTTCATAAGTATTTCTATTTATGTGTTAACTCGATGATAAATTCTTGAAAAATTCACTCTTCTTTCATAGGTTATTATAAAATGTAAAATAAGTATAAAATTGTAAAAGCACTGAGTTTCAAGAGCGTGGGCTCGCTTGTATTATTAAAAAAATTCAACGGAACGATATCACGAATTGATTCAAAACAGAATTGAGGCAAATTTTCAAAAGACTATGTGAATTTTTCACAAGCTAACATAGCAAATCGAATTCACATCATCATAGATTGGTTTTCATGATTCCAAGTACAAACAAAAAATTCCATTATTTGTTTTGGTAAAACAGTTAAATATGCATATAGGCAAATCTCCAGCCAACCAAATTGATCACAATCAAATATAAATTACTTTGGAGGGTTGTTTCAAATATTACACATCATAACTTCAATTCTCGGAAACTTTCTCCAAAATATCTCTTTAAAATGCTTCAAATTAAATTGAATAAAATGTCTAGACACATTGTTTCACTTTAAAGATATATAGAATTATCAACACATATGTGCGGCAGTTAACAAATAAAGAATAAAAAAAAGTTTGAAAAATTCCCGCAATCATCCAGCCTGTTTTAATTGGATATTCAGAAATAACAAATTCCATCACCAAAAAAATGCTCTAGATAGAATTTAAAAAGGTGCTTTTTATTTTCCTTTTTTTTAACTATATAACACATTCTGTGGAATAAACCAATTTTATAAATGGTGCTCTGTTAGCAGACCACGTTTATCTAAGTTCGCTTCCAAACAAGATAGTTGGCGAATGAAGGTATTTAGATATATTTTTTATTGATTATTTTTTGTTAGCATCCAAATAACTTCCAACTGATGAAAATATGGTTGAAAATTTTTAATTCTTCTTCTGGGGAATGTGCTAAATATATTTCAAAGAAGGGAAATGAAAAGACTTTTTCATATTCAATGTTGAGCATTTTTTGGTGATGGAATTTGTTATTTCTGACTGTCTTGGTGATATTTTCTGAATGATCATGGTCAATTTTTTATATGTTCCTTTGATTATTTATTGCTAAACTGCCGCACATATGTATTGATAATTCGATATTGTCCAGTAAACACCATTCAGTTGGTTTGGTAAGGTATTTTTTGTTAATTATTTTTATTTTCTAAATATGAAGTAAAGCTGATGAGTTACCGTTATAATAATTTTAAATTGCATTTTAAAGATGTTCTACATGTTTTAGGAATTTTTTTTAAAGAAACTTGTTTTGAGCAAGTTTTTTCGAAGAACTTCTTGAGAGTATGTTTTGCATTTTTGGAAAGGAATTTAGTTTTCATAGACCAAGGAACAAAACAAAATTTTGCACTCTTCAAATATTCATTTAATAATGTTTTGTTGACAATTTATATTTCTTTGAATTTTTTTCATTCCCTTTGGTACTGTGTGATAACTATTAATTCTATATATCTACTAAACTGATACAGTGTGTTATAAAGCCATTTATTTGATTTAATTTCGAAAATTTTTGAATAAAAATGTTTTTGAAATTAAAATTTGTAGGAGGTTAACAGACGCATCAATTTTCCTTAAAATTGTTCATCTGTAAATTTAAGGGAACTTTTCGGTTCGAAATTTAAGAAATACGCTTGTATTCATTCCATCAATATTGACCAAGATATGGTTTTCGACTGATGATTACAATAATATTTTCAAATTTTCAACTCTTAAGCATAATCCGAAATATGAATTTAACCTTAACGAATACCTTAATGAATATTCAATTCAAAAATATAATTCTTGTTTGAACACTTTTCATTTCAATTTGCTCATTTACAATTCATTGACGATGAATATTCAATCAGAATATAAGTATCTGTTTGGAAATTATACCTTGAACAAAAATCCGTTAAACATATGTCCCAAAAACTTTTACCAAAGATGAGTTTCACGAATTAATTCAATAATTAGAAGAAAGTCGTGGATATAACGGATATTTTGCAATTTTATTTTATTCCAACTGGAGAGGTTGTTCATAAATTATAAGAGGGCTTCTGTATAATTCCAATTCGCAAACTGCTGAGTATTCAAATGTGCCGGAGAACACTTGTCGAGTTGATTAATCGAGTGGAACTAAGTGCTCTCAAAATAAGTCGAGATTCGAGAAGTACTTAATGATCATCAAGCCTATTCCAATACCCAAGGGAATTGAAGCTGGACGGGGTATGAATATCGAAAAAGGGGGAGTTTGTTGGTTAAACCTTTTCAAAATACAAAATAATTTCTTGCCTTTCCTTTAAAATGATTCAACCCTTACAAGAAAGTTTTTACCAACATTTTTGAGAATCCACTTGAGGCAAAATGCTAATTTCAGAATGGGAGGTCCTAGAGATTTGAAATTTTCAGGGTAGGTTTAGAATCTAATTATATCAGTTATGTATAGTACAAATTTATCGTCTTGTACAATAAATAACTATTATTTGACTTTCGGATTACTGAACACAAATTCTGTATTTTTATTCATCATATGCAGCTTCATTGAGAAGTAATTCACACATTTGAAATTTTCGGGGGAAATAGACAGCTGAACAAGCTCACAAAAGCTTCTGACGTCAGGTCAGGTTTTTTCACCATTTTTTCAAATAATATTGATAGTTTGCACCTTGAAAATAAAGGTCTGAAACAAAATTTCTGGGAAATATATGATTTATTCAAAAAATCCACAACGACAGATGATACAACTATACCCAACTTTTCAAATCATCCGAACACTCATAAACTAGCTGCTTACAGTTCAATGATATCGGGTGTTTTTTTTAGAGTGATAGACCTTTCGATAGGGATAACTGTGATTTGATAGAAGGTCATGTTGTTTTGACATTTCTGTTCAGTAAGCATTGACAAATTATCGTGGAAAGACTCACGCCGCAACAACGTTTACAAATTGTTGAAATTTATTTTCAAAATCAGTGTTCTATTCGCCAAACTTATAGAGCAGTTCGTGAAATTTATGGTTTACATAATCGTCCATCAGGGCAGCTTATTCGTCGAACTATCGATAGATTTCGGACAACATTTTCTCTACTCGATGCAACAGCAACAACAATACAAAGAACTATACGTACAGAAGAAAATATCGCTGCTGTAAGTCAAAGTGTTAATGATGGTTCAGATTTGTCTATTCGTCGACGTTCACAACAAGTTGGACTCTGTGCATCCATCCACCACATGGAAAATTGCTGGAGCTAATGTTACAGTGAATGGTGCTCGTTACAGATCGGTGATCAATGATTATTTGTTTCAAAATTCGAATGGTATCCACCCAGAAGTGTTTTGGCTCTAACAAGATCATGCTGCTACCGTAACAATTGATTTATTGAAAGAAAGATTTGGCGATAACATTATTTCCTGAAATGGTCCAATTAATTTGCGACATCATGCGACATAACTCCACTGGATTATTTTCTTTGGGGTTATGTCAAGTCATTGATTTATGCTGATAAACCAGAAACAATAAACGCTTTGGAAGCCAACATAACTCGTGTTGAATATTAAATAAGGCTTGAATTACTCGAAAAGTGGTCCAAAATTGGTCTGGTCGAATGCGATTCCTCAGAGCTAGTCGTAGTGGACATATGCCGGAAATTATTTTTAAAACATAAATGTCATAAAATTATCTTTCAAATAAAACAAATTTGGCTTCAATCTTAATTAAATTTGTTTTATTCCAATTTAAAGTTCTATCACTCTTAAAAAAAAACACCCGATACATGAAGTATTTTCAATATCTTTAAATAATATGAGATTGAAATGGGAACAAATAAATAGCTACAAACAATTAACTCGAAACAAAAACCAAACATACTCTCATGAACAAAAAGGACAAACAACTCCTTCTAAACAAATATACCCCACTTCCAAAGCAGAACACAATGGCATAAAATTTGTGAACCTATTTTGGACCAATCTTGAAAAAAATAGCTCAAGCTAACATAAAAATAACTTTCACACCCTCACATAAAATTTCCAACCTCTTTTTTAATGCTAATCACAGAAACAATAAGCTGAATCATTCTGGAGTTTATTAGTTGTCAACACTACAGTAACTGATATACAGAGTGTCCCAACGAAAATTTGACCCCCCCCGTTTTTTACTTGATAGAAGAATAATTATTTACAAATAAAAAATATTCAAACTCTGTAATTTAAAATTTGTTATTTACTGTTTTTTACTTGATAGAAGAATAATTACAAATAAAAAATATTCAAACTTTGTAATTATCCTTCTATCAAGTAAAAAACGGCATCTTATTATTTTATTTTATATATAGTATATAATTATAATAGGTTTTTGAATAATGAAATTTATTATACAGTTTCCAGTGGTTTAATAAAGGCCATAAAATGTCTCACAAACTTTGTATGATTTCTGTGTTTAGCATAGAACATAGATTACCTTGAATATTAGATGTACCTACCTAGTTCTAATTGCATTCACAGAGTTTCAAGAAATTATTTGGTAAGATTACAAGTTTATTTATTTTTAATTGAATTTATATTATAAATGTAAACTTGAACTGACCATATCTGAATTCTAATTGTTTTTGACGATGTGCTACATATTTTTGAGAGTTTTGAAATAACTTATTTGAATATTTAAACATATTAAATATTTAAAATGAATTAGTTTTGGAGTTCTTAAAATTATGTGGTGTATTTTTGAAAAAAAATTAGTTTTCATAAATATAAGACCAGAAACTGAACATGTTGTCAAATGTTTGTCAAAGGCAAAACATACGTACCACGGCCTTTCTGACGAGTTCAGGTGCGTATGTTTGGAACGAAACATTCGATATTACTTATTTTTAATTTTAATTAATGATTTATTTTGGTTGGGTTTATTATTCCATTTGATATTGTATAATGAATTTTGATTTTTTTACGTCTATTAAATATAAGCAGTGCTTATTATTAGACATTAATTTAATTCTAAAAGCTTTTTAAAAAAATTTTTTGAAATTAAAATTGTAGAAGACCAACAGATTAAATCTGTTTTGATATTCAGAATTAACTATTTCTGTGTAACTAGATTTGATATAAATTGATATGAATAAACACGTGCTTCTGCGTTAGGATATATGATGTTATGAAAATCATTACTTTTCTTTTTAACTTCGCTCGTAGTTAATCACTGACTAAGTAAAGGAAGAGATGCTAAAGCTATTAACAGTGACAAGTAATAAGTGAAAAATAAAAACTCGATATTTCGGTCAATTTCATTCTGGAACTATCAATATATCGCCTAAAAAAGTATTGGTAATAAATATTGATTTTTCTAAATAATAATATCGATATTTCGATATATTTTATCCACAGTCCTACTCCAGGGGTGCATATTTAGAAAGTTTTTTTTCAAATTTGGACCTCTAGAATCACATCCTGAAAAATATTCACGTTAAATCCAGACACACAGTATAATAAAGAAATAATAAGCCTTCGTGTGGAATTTGCAATGTCGCCATGTCATAACCGGATAAATTACTAGTGAATACGCCCCCGTACATAAGAATTATTCTCCCTTTATAAAGAGTTCACTCGTCCCAAACTCCACTGAAGGCATTCATTCAAACACTTCATTCATGTTTATTAGTGAATTAATGAGAATAAGTCATACGTAGGCCGGACAAAATTCGCACACTGGAATACATACCCACAGTTCCTCTATTAGACTGCATTACTAATGCTACACCTCTAAACTAAATGCAAAATAAACTGAAAGCAATATGAGTAACATCCTTTTATTTGTTGCAGTGGAAGTACAGGTGGATGGCAAACCGATAACCATGGAACTTTGTGATACAGCTGGCCAGGTAGGTTCACCAGACAGGATATCTCGTTTCTATTTGAAATTCTGCACGAAACAGCCGAAATCAGAAACGTAGGTGCGTCTGCCATCTGCCCTGATCTGAGTTCGATTGGCAATCACGTTCGACGAGATATGCAGGTGGATGAACAGATTCAGATTCGTGTCAAAACACGAACAGACAGAAGTTTCGCCAGACTCTAAATAACCACTTTTTCAAAATGCAAACTCTAGATGGCCCACCCTTTAATTATACAGGTTGTATCAAAATGTGCGTCCTTTCGTTGGAGCTTGAACTCATCAACATAAAGCATTTCCCTAAAATAGTTCATAAAAAATGAAATATACTAACGTGAAGTCAGAAGCTTTTCGCGCTAATTCATATCACACACAATCCTGACAAAATAATATTTAATAAAATAATAAGAAAAGGTTTTTTCTTGATAGAAGGATTATCACAAAATTTTAAATATCATACAGATTTATTTTGTTAACCTCCTACAAATCTTAATTTCAAAAAATGTTATTCAAAAAATTTTAGAACTAAATTAATGTCTTATAAGCACTGCTTAAATTAAGTAGACATATAATATAAAACCAAAACTCATTATATATCAAATGGAATAAAAAAAACCCAACAAATATAAATTGTCAATTAATATTTGAAGGAGACAAAATTTTGTTTCTGATCTTATATTTATGAAAACCAAATCTGTTTCAAAAATGCAAAACATAATTTTAAGAACTTCTGCAAAACTTATTTATTTGAAATATTCAATATATTTAAATAATTGAATAAGTTACTTCAAAAATCTCTCAAAACATGTAGCACATCCTCAAAAAACAATTTTAAATCAGATATGGTCTTCATCAGTCCACCTTCACAATTAAAAAATAAAATCAATTAACAATAAATAACTTACCAGAAAGACTTCGTGGTATCCTAGTCGAACAAACACTAAAATTGGAGAACTTTAATAATCGAACGTATTCTATGTTCATTACAAAAATTATTAATTAATTAAATTATTAATTTTAATTGACATTTGTTGGGTTTTTTTTATTCCATTTGATATTATATAATGAGTTTTGATTTTATATGTCTACTAAATTTAAGCAGCGTTTATAAGACATTCATTTAATTCTCAAATTTTTTGATATTAAAATTTATAGGAGGCTAACAGAATAAATCTATTTTGATATTTAAATTTCAAAATAATATTTTTCTGGTATTCTAATTATACGATGCTCAAGAAATTTGGCACATACATGCGCGTTATCATTCTACTTCTGAATTTCAGGTCGGTCAAATCCGTTGTTTCGAAAATTATGGGAAAATTTTTCAGATGTGAATGATAACTGAGAAACTATAAAACACATTTTGCCGATTAACGAAATTAGCCGCAGCATTTGGACCCCAAACCTTCCCTGGAAGTTTCAAGGCTCTAGCTTATCCCGTTCGAAAGTTAGCGTGTTTACGGCCAGGCAGAATTACTATTAACCTCGGATTCTTCATCGATGAGTCCAACCTGCTCGTTTAAAAAATTTTAAATATCATACAGATTTATTCTGTTAACCTCCTACAAATTTTGATTTCAAAAAAATTTTATTCGAAAACTTTTTAGAATTAAATTAAATAAATGTCTTTAGAACACACTGTGTCAATTTAGTAGACGTAGAATTAATACTTATTACACAGTACCAAATAAAATGAAAGAAAATGAAAGAAATATAAATTGTCAACTAAAAATTATCAAATAAATACTTGAAGAGTACAAAATTTTGTTTAGTTCCTTGTTTTATGAATACCAAATTCCTTTTCAAAAATGCAAAACATAATCTCAAGGACTTCTTTAAAAACAACTTGTTCCGTCTAGAAAGTATCCGGAAGAAACAAAGCTCAATTGTAATTATTTAGCTTAAAGCTATTCTTACATATAACCTCATCATACCGTCATCAAAAGGCTTTAAATAAAAAACTTTTCATTACCAATGACAAGAAAAACTAAACAAAAAATTATAAACATACGCATATGCACATGGATATGGATATGGCTACAATTTTCATTTCAAAAAATTTCAGTTCAGAAACCTTAAGAATTAAATTAATGTCTTAATAAGCACTGCTCATATTTAATAGACGTATAAAATCGAAATTCATCATACAATATCAAATGGAATTAAGAAAAACCAACGAATATAAATTGTCAATTAAAATTAATAAAAAAATAAACAAACATTTTTTGTTTCGTTCCAGGCATGCGTACTGAACTGTTCAGACAAACGTACGAAGCCCTGTTTGTTACGAAATGTATTGGTTTCTGATCCTATATTTATGAAAAATAACTCTTTCTCAAAAATATAAAACATAATTTCAAGAACTTCTCAAAAACTAATTTATTTGAAATATTTAATATATTTAAATAAATTACTTCAAAAAATCTCAAAACATGTAGCACATCCTCAAAAAATAATTAAAATTCAGATAAGACCAATTCAATTTTACATATAAAAAATAATGAAATCAATTAACAATAAATAGACTTACCGAATGCAATCTTCAGAAATTTGTGATTTTCAGGAACATTCACATAGGTACATCTAATATCTAAGATACTCTATGTTTTTGTGAGCATAGAACATAGAGTATCTCGGATATTAGATGTACCTATGTGAATGTTCCTGAAAATCACATATTTCTGAAGATTGTCTTTGGTAACTCTATTTATTGTTAATTGATTTTATTATTTTTTATATGTAAAGTTGAACTGGTCTTATCTGAATTTTAATTATTTTTTGAGGATGTGCTACATGTTTTGAGATTTTTTGAAGTAATTTATTTAAATATTTCAAATAAATTAGTTTTTGAGAAGTTCTTAAAATTATGTTTTATATTTTTGAGAAAGAGTTATTTTTCATAAATATAGGATCAGAAACCAATACATTTCGTAACAAACAGGGCTTCGTACGTTTGTCTGAACAGTTCAGTACGCATGCCTGGAACGAAACAAAAAATGTTTGTTTATTTTTTTATTAATTTTAATTGACAATTTATATTCGTTGGTTTTTCTTAATTCCATTTGATATTGTATGATGAATTTCGATTTTATACGTCTATTAAATATGAGCAGTGCTTATTAAGACATTAATTTAAATCTTAAGGTTTCTGAACTGAAATTTTTTGAAATGAAAATTGTAGAAGACTATCAGATTAAATCCGTTTTGATATTCAAATTTTGTATAATAATAATCCTTCTATCAAGTAAAAAACCGTTCCTTATTATTTTAAAAATAGATATATTTTTTAAGATGTCATTGCATGCTTCATACATTGCTGGTTATGATTCGTTCACAGTTTTCATTATGATATGTCTGTAGAGTCTATATTTCTTGCAAAATTGGTTGTAATTAATTAATTGATCTATCTTTTACATAAGTTTATTGAGTTGGTGAATATTCTGGGTGGCCATATCCATATCCATGTGCATATATATATAAATATAGGATCAGAAAACAATACCTTTTGTAACAAACAGGGCTTCGTAAGTTTGTCTGAACAGTTCAGTACGCATGCCTGGAACGAAACAAAAAATGTTTGTTTATTTATATATTAATTTTAATTGATAATTTATATTCATTGGTTTTTCTTAATTTCATTTGATATTGTATGTAGAATTTCGATTTTATACGTCTATTAAATATGAGCAGTGCTTATAAAGACATTAATTTAATTCTTAAAGTTGCTTAACTAAAATTTTTTGAAATTAAAATTGTAGAAGACTAACAGATTAAGTCTGTTTTGATATTCAAATATCTATTTTTAATTGTTGAATTAGAAAATTATAACAAAATATTCATCTTATTCACTTATACAATCTCCATTTAACTGTAAACACTTGATTAAACGTCGAGATACACCCGAAACTAGATCACATCCATAATTTTCGGTGATGATAGTCCAGGACTGTAAAATTGACTGAATTAAATCTTTGTTTCGTGGCGCTGCTCATTCAACTTCAATCTTCATTAGTCCCCATATATTTTCAACGGGACTAAGATCTGGTGAAGCTGAGGGCCATGAAATGGTTGTCACTTGGTGTTCTTGCATCCAAGCTTGAGTATATGCCGAAGTGTGGCATCTTGAATTATCCTGTTTAAAGCGCCACCCCTTCGGATATAAATCATGCGCCGTTTCAAAGAGAAAATAGTTTAGAATGGCACAATACTTTTCACTATTAATGGTACCATCAACTATACAGAGAGGCGTAGCACCATGCTCAGATATTGCTCCACAAACTATTATTTTGGTGGAAAACTTGGAAATTTGAATGGTAACATGTTGTTTTGACACGATTTTTAAGTGATTTCCACCTAGTTGGAAACAACTTTCATCAGATATAAAGCCATTATTAAAATTATCTTCTTGAAAACGTTGACAAAATTCTATCCTTCGTTCCTTTTGTAAAGGTGTCATTAAAATTATGAAAAATGATAAATTTCGGATACTTTCTATACGCACTTTATAAGTAGAGAAGAGAGTTTTTCATGTTTTTGGTTGAATTTTGCTTCTCTTACAGTTCTAATAAAGAACAACAAAGGGAGGTGTTTATTTCTATTTTCGACTGTGCGGTGCATAATTAGTTGCTGTGAGTAATCTCGCTCTTCGACCTCTCACCAATGATTCATCCGAACCACAAATAAGTCGGATGAAGAAACGGTCCATAAAATGCACAAGAATGATTATCAGGACAGAAACCTACATCGGTAGACCACAAATTTCCACGAAATAATGAGACAAATTTTGAACCTATTTAAAACATTCGAATATTATTATATCGGGTGTTTTTTTAGAGTGATAGAACTTTAAATTGAAATAAAACACATTTAAATTGAGATTGAAGCTATTTTTTTTTTACTTGAAAGATAATTTTATGACATTTATGTTTTAAAAATAATTTCCGGCATATGTCCACCACGACTAGCTCTCAAGAACCACATTCGACCACACTAACTCTGAGGAACTGCATTCGACCAGACCAATTTTGGACCACTTATTCGAGTAATTCAGGTTTTATTTCATTAACATTAACACGAGTTATGTTGGCTTCCAAAGCTTCTGTTATTTCTGGTTTATCAGCATAAACCATTGACTTGACATAACACCAAAGAAAATAATCCAGTGGAGTTATGTCGCATGATCTTGGAGGCCAATTAATTGGACCATTTCTCGAAATCATGTTATCGCCAAATCTTTCTTTCAATAAATCAATGGTTACGGTAGTAGCATGAGGTGTAGCACCATCTTGTTGGAACCAAAACACTTCTGGGCCCATACCATTCAAATTTTGAAACAAATAATCATTGATCATCGATCTGTAACGAGCACCATTCAGTGTAATATTAGCTCCAGCATCGTTTTTAAAGAAAGATGGACAGAAGATGTCTCCAGCGTGTAGAACACACCATACAGTGCATTTTTCAGGATGCAATGGAACCTGCAGAACTTTTTGAGGATTGTTTTACTCAATAAACGGCAATTTTTCTTGTTTACATAGCCGTTCAACCATAAATGAGCTTCATCACTAAACATAATTTTACGATCAAACTTACGATCAACTTCAAGCTGTTCTAGGGCCCAATCAGCAAACAAACAACGCTTATTATGGTCAAGTGGCTTTAGTTCTTGAATCAGTTGAATCTTGTATAGGTGTAGACCAAGTTCTTTACGCAAAATTTTCCATCTGGTGGATGCACAGAGTTAAACTTGCTATGAACGTCGACGAATAGACAAATCTGGATCATCATTAACACTATGACTTACAGCGGTGATATTTTATTCTGTACGTACAGTCCTTTGTCTTGTTGTTGTTGTTGCATCGAGTAGAGAAAATGTTGTCCGAAATCTATCGATAGTTCGACGAATAAGCTGCTCTGATGGACGATTATGTAAATCATAAATTTCACAAAGTGCTCTATAAGTTTGGCGAATAGAACACTGATTTTGAAAATAAATTTCAACAATTTGTAAACGTTGTAGCGGCGTGATTCTTTCCATGATAATTTGTCAATGCTTACTGAACAGAAATGTCAAAATAACATGGCTTCTAACTTCTGTCAAATCACAGTCATCCCTATCGAAAGTTCTATCACTCTAAAAAAACACATACAGGGAGAGCAAATGAAATCGACCACTCTCAGCAGCTGCGTCAAGATTTTAGAAAAACACTCAAACTCACTGATTTTTGATCGAAGGGAGACTATTTTCAGGTGTTTTTAACCCTCAGAGAAGATAGAAATCGCCACAAAATATTTAAATGTCATGGGGATCGAGTAAGATGTTCTAAGTTTCTTTGCATTAGTCCTTAAATTTTACCATTTCTACTAGGTATTTAACATTTTAAACTTATCTGCAAACAATCACTAGCGATAAAAATTCGAGTACGTCGTTATTAATGTAAGTTTAGTATTTCTTGATTTGCATTGATTTGCGGTGATTTATTATAACTTTTATCAAAAACTCAAATAGATACGATACACACAATACACAAGTGAAATTAGTGGATTTAAAATTATTGGCTACTATTAATTTTATTAGTAATATTAGTGTGGAACTAGTAATTTGTTTAGAAAATCAGAAATCTGAAAAATGTTCACTATATGTAATGAAAAATAAGTATTCGATCAATATGAAATCAATATTTGCCTAGAATAGAAAGCCATTTATGTTTCATTTTATTACATCGTATACTATATGTAATGTTAATTTATCCATTGGTGTGAAAACTCGAAAAAGAGTATAGAAATTATAAAATATCTAATTCAAAATATAAGCTTTATTTATTTTAATTTAGAATTAAGGATAATAACAAGATTAGAAATATTACAGGTAATAGCTTGATCAATTCTCCGAATTAATCCTCTAAAAATTTAATGAAAAATATATATTGAAAACATTTTAAAATTAAATTCAATAAAATGCCATAGACATACAGGGTGTCCCAACGAAAAATTTCCCCCCACCAAGAACTCAGAAACGAAGATTTTTGAAGATTTTAAAAAACAGGTCAACTTCTGTTTTGAGGGGGACGAATCTCCATCATGAGTTTGTTCCGAAAAAACCAGCCCCATGAAGCTGGCATCAACCACCAACATTTTTTGAATAGACAGGAGATATCGAGTGTTGGTCAGTTTGAAAGTTATTATGTTCTGTACACAACCCAGTTGAAATTTTCAAAATCATATTCAGAAATATCAAATTCCATTACCATTAAATACTCCACATAGAATTAAGAAAGGTCTTTTTTGTTGCCCTCATTAAAAAAAAAGTCAGCACATTCTCCTCGGTTGAGAGTTATTTGGATGTTGAATAAAAGCAATCAATAAAATATATTTACATACCTTCATTCACCAAATGTTCTCTTTGAAAGCGAACTTCAATAAACGTTGTCAACTAGTTGAGCACCATTTAAAAAACTTGGCCAATTCACAGAAAAATTTCGAAATGAAGATACGAACATAGACTCAATATCTGAAAACCGTCACGCGCATGTGTGAAAATACAATATAATAGATATAACAAACAAATATAGATTAAAAATTTATCTGGAAGGAATTTTTTTGAAATAATACAAATAACATTTGGATTAATTCTCAGAAACCTTTACAAATTTAATTTGAAAAAGCTCTTTGAAACTTTTGAGATTTAAAATGAATAAAATGTCTTAGAAACACTTTTATTTCTTAAAAACGTTCGAAGGATCTTATTTTCTGATTGAAAATTCAATCAGATCGTTAGCTCAGAAATTTGGAGTCATTTTATGAAAATTCGCCCAATTTTCTCCCCTTTTTTTGTTATCACTAAACAATTTTGCCGAATCAAATATCCTCATATACTGAGTTACATATAATCTATCAAATTTCGACAAAATTATCGCAATAATTCAAGTTTTGGAGGGTCATGGTATAGACAAACTCCCTTTGACTACATTTTAGGACGTAGTCATATGACGTTTTTTCCATAGTTCGACCTCTAAAATCACGTCCTGAATTAAATCAACGTTAAATCTGGACGTCCCGTATGGAACTAGAATAATAGCTATCAACTGGGAAATTTAGGCAATTAAATGAAAAAAACAAGAAGCTTAGTTTTTCCAAGGTCTATTTTTCCCATAAAATTCCTTAATGATAACCAGATCTCATTAGAATTTCAAATGAGTATATTTTAATTCAATAATAGACTATATTTAGCTTTTCCAAATATAGTCTGTCATATGTCTCCTATCAGTATCTTGAAACGATCGAACGTTCCTTAATTTTTCACTCATTTATATCCTGTTAGAAACACATCTCATTTCGAAACTTAATTCGATTGCGGATGGTTATACAGAAGATCCTTAGGTGATTTGCCGACCAGTTACTTCCAAGCTTTGAAAACCGGATTCATAATAAGTAACTCGAGTTTTCATAAAACACCTGCCTAAACGTTACCTTCACGAACTGGCCAGATGAGTTTGACAACTTCTACACCTAATATTTTTGTAATCTAGATATTTTTTTAACGATATAAGCAGAAGAACGCAGTCGGCTGAAATGAAATTGAAAAAATGCGAAATGGTGAAGTCAGCAGCTTTTGCGCGCTAGTTTTTATCACCCAGGATCCTCACAAAATTATTTTTCTTCGATCTTCTAATTATACGATTCTCACGAAATTTTGCACTAACATGCGTCCTATTATTCTACTTCTAACTGCTGAATTTCAGATCGATGGAGTCTGTAGTTCCGGAAATATCAGGAAAAATATGAAAAATTTTTAAACTATCCTCATACAACAATTTTTTGGTTTTCTAATTATACGATCCTCACGAAATTTTGGATGAACATTCGCCACATATCGATCGAATTTGTGGTTTCGAAAATACGAGGAAACATATGGAAAATTTTCGAACGTAAAGAAATTTGTAAGCTATTGAACCAATTTTGCCCAAAGGTAAAAAAGCCGAATTTTAATCGATACAGCTGCTTCTAATGGTTCTTATGAATAACAAATTCTATTCCAAAAAATACTCCATATAAATTTTATAGAATTGTCAAACGTCACACAACACTTAAAAAACATAAAGGAATGTAAAAAAAATATGGAATATTGACCATAATTACCCAGCAAACTTTAGCCTATACAGCTGTTTCAAATGCACCTTATAAATAAAAAATTTTATTCCAAAAATTACTTCATATAAATTTTTCAGTTTAATAATACTATAAATTTATATGCAGCATTTATATGGAATTTCTTATTCCTAAGGTCCATTTAAAACTGCTATATCGGTTGAAGTTTGCCAGGTAAGTTCGATTAATATTCTATATTTTTCTTTATGTTTTTTAGATGTTGTGTGATGATTCTATACAATTCTTCACAGAAGATCTAGGAGTATCAGGATAATAATAAAAATAATAATAATAATTCATTTGGAGCATTCTTTGAATATAATTTATTATTCATAAGGTCCCGAAAGAGCTGTATCGGTTAAAGTTTGCTAGGTAATTTCGGTTAAAATTCTATATTTTCTTCAAATTCCTTTGAGACGAGTTGTGTGATATTTGATATTTATGATAGGTTGGTGCAAAAATCCATCATTTTTGCGTGAACTTCAAGACTTTATTTAACATGTTTCAGATTGTCCGATTTGGGTAAAATATCTGCCGTTTTTTCCTATAATTTTTTGCCATTTTAAAGATAGCTCCGTAATACCTCTCTCATAGAAGTCCTTGGTCCTTATTATTGAAAAACTCTTATGGTCGATTTTTACAATTTTCTCTCGATGCCAATTCCTTATCACTCAAGAAGTTTTGCAATGCGAGAAAAATATGGTAATCTCTTGGTGCCAGGTCTGGACTATATGATGAATGCATTGAAACTACCCAACCAAGCTCTCGGAGTTTCTGGTGAATCATTACAGACTACAGGCGTTGTCCTGATGAAACGCAACACCTCTTCTGTTGGTCAATTCTGCCCGTTTCTGGTCAATCGCTAGCTTCAAACGGTCCAATTGCTGACAGTAGAGATACGAATTTGTCCATATGGATGCAAGTCATAATAAATTATTCCTTTCCAGTCCCACGAAATGCACAGTAGAACCTTGATGGCCGTTAGTCCTGATTTGGCCAACGTTTATGTTATATTTGTGCAATTTTTTAAATTGAACCTGTTAGAGGTTTCACACAATTATTCCGCTTTATATTTGATCATTTAAAAAATCTTCTTCCAAGTTATATACCCTTTCAATGTTTTTTTTATTTTCTGTTTAACAATTCACATCAATTTCAAATTTTTCACAAACCCACATATACAATAAATCAAACCAACCAATTAACGAAAAATTATCAGTTTTCAAAAACAGGATTCTCAGACCAATTAACATTCCAACGAATCAAGAAAATTACATTTGTAGTCGAATAAAAATTATAGAGTTGATAAATGAAAATTATTGAGTAGCATTTAATATATATAATTTAAATATATTTTACTGAAATATACAAGAGGAATTTTTGAGAAGATTGCAACATATCTGAACAATACAGTTAATTCAAAAACCTCATTTGAAACAAATTTAAACTTCAGTAAGTTCTTTAAAAAATAATAAATATCCAAGAATGATAAATCAAGAGTTTGTTTGTGGCGATTGCCAAAAAGTTTATATAGGACAAATTGGTAGAATTTTTCAAGAACAGCTCGCCGCTTGTAACTAAGAGGTTTCATTTTGAATAGCCCGCTATCTGGGCAGCTGTCACTTCTGAAGCTCTCATCTTTTGACATTTGACAAGTAAAAACTACGCCTTTACTAAAAATGGAACGATATAGGCTTCAACAAGTGAAATTGTTAAAATTCACTACAAAAATGGTGAAAATGTTGCAGTCATTGTTCACAAAACTAAAGCACTTTTGGGTCGTCGTGAAGCACCTTCTCGGCCAGCATTAGTGAACTGGTGGAAAAATTTGAGCTGTTGGGACAAGTTAGTGATACAAAGAATCGAAACCATGTGCGTCGCTCAAGAACACTGTTGACGAAAACCCAGGTTTGTCGATTCCTCGTCTATCTTTGGAATTATACATTCCACAAACGACATTACACCGTATTTTGCAGAGAGACTTGGGTCTTAAAGTTTTTAAACTTCAGTTAACACAAGAACTCAAGCCGCTCGATCATCAGCAAAATCTTATCTCCGCTGATTTTCATTAAATAAAGACCGATTCGATTAAATATGGGTAAAATAAAATTAATTAATTAATTTGGGAGACCCGAGCCTATGTTTTATTCCGTTTCTTCCTGGATTTCTATGAAATCTTCAAGTAAAAAAATTTAGAACCACCACGTAAACAAACTATAATTACCTCATATTTAATCATCACATTCAATTCCGTTATATACACAATAAGCATATTGGATAATTACCATTGCAAGTTTGAATAGCGCTACAATTCCTTGTCAATAACTTGACTAGTTACTGTAATTGTTTACTCAATTGATATGGAATAATTTCAAGTGGGTGCTTCACAGATATATTTGTTGATCTGCCAAAAATTATGAAGTAATTCGCCGTGCAAAATTTTTATCGTTATCTATCTGATTGCTTAAGAAATATCATCGAGCTGGCAATTAAACATGAAATACTATAAATAAGGGAAATATATAGCTATTTCATCTCCCCTGTGATAGTTTCGTTCGATTATAGCTGGTCCCAACCAAATACATAGCATGATTTTCTCGCCATAATATTCTGTTTGACAGTTGATGATGAGGCATGGCCGGGGTATCCATACGTTGACCGACGTTGTAGATTATCGTAATAGACCCACTTTTCATCACCAATCACAATTCGATGCAAAAACCCCTTCCCCTTTTTCCTTTGGAGCAGTTGTTGAAAAAACGGCTTTCGACTCCTCTTGGCTTCAGTTCATATGACTCCCAATTTCCTATCTTTCGGAACATTCTCATTGCTTTTTAGTGATAGCAAATGGCTGGTTGAGTGACTCCAAGTGTTTTTTCGACTTTATATTGCGTTTGTGATGGATCTTCATCGAGCCTTGCCTCTAATTCTTCATCCTTAAACTTTGGTGGCGCTCTGAGTCGTTCTTTGTCTTCCAAACCAAAATTGCCACTTTTAAATCGGTCAGACCATTTCTGACACGCACGAACTTATTTCTGCTACTAATAATAATCTTCTTGCGACCTTAATATAACTACCTAATGTAATAACTTTGCTGTCAGTCCAAAGATGAGCACGAAGGGGTTTAATGGGTTAATTACCATTCCTTAGCACTAATCATGAATTCCCTATCTGAACACTGTGAATATCCAGAAATAATTATGAATTACTTCTACCCGTAATCAATATTTTACCAAGTAATTTCCAACTAATGGAAATAATTGAATCAATCCACTGAAAATTCGCTAATTTGTTTTGTTTGTTTCAGGATGAGCTGGATCCCCTTAGAAGCCTTTGTTACCCAGATTCGGATATATTTCTTCTTTGTTTTTCAACAGTGGACCCTTCAACATTTGTCTCTGCTTCAACTAGATGGGCGAACGAACTCTCTAAACGTGATGGTGCTATAGTTTTAGTTGGAACCAAATCAGACCTGAGCACCAATCCAGAAGTAATAAAGAGGCTTAGATCTGATGGACAAAGACCTATTTCAAGTGGAGAAGCCATCAATTTAGCCGAATTATTGAATGCTCCGTACATAGAAACTTCAGCTAGAACCGGTATGTTTGTGAAGGAAGCTTTCGATTTAGCGATAACTATAGCTTTGAGGAATCAGAAAAGAGCTAGGAGAAAATTCTGGAAGAAACTCCTCTGGTGCTGCTGATGATTCCCTCAGGTAAGGTTTTAAAAGAAATCGCTAATTTAAAGATGTTTAACTGATGATTAATAAATTGCTTCAGAATTAAATTTTTGTCCTAAATTTCCTTTTTTTTCCAGGCCTGAATGGTACATTTATGCAAACACCTCAGTTGATATATTTGGGAAACATTGATGAAATTCAGATTTTGTGCTAAACAAATCTTGGAATTTCGAAAAGGCAGTTTCTCTTTTACTCAGTGTAGATACACAGTATTATTCGAACGACTGAAATTCTAGATAAGACTACATACATCTGTTATATTCCATAATTGTGATATTGATTAGTATAATTGTAATTAGTTGTGTACATATATAGCTTTCTATGTGTTATTTTTTAATTATAATCTCTTTCAGTACTTTTTTTATTTTTTTTAATTTGATCATCGTCCGTTATTATTAAAAGAACATATTTTCTTAATTTGATTTCCTTGACACGAATCCATTTAATCCGTAGTCCATATTCTGGACTCAGTTTAAAAGTTGAAACCACCAAAGTTTCGAAAATGTTCAACCTTCAACTGAATCTTTCTATTATATAATGAATCACTAAGCATTTTCTTTTAGTAAATCTTTGGATCTTATATGAATTATTTTGAGTGTTTCTTCCCCAAACTATTCAATATTTCATTATAAGAATTGAAATAATTGAAAAACTATTTGAGCTACAGAACTAAAGCCTTCAACTCGATATCCGAAGCCAATGTGGCAACATGTGAAAAATAAAACGTGAAATATTTTTATATAAAATTATTTATTACCATAGTTTTCAATTGTGATGACTTTTCCAAATTGCAATAAAATAATTGTTCACATAAAAAATATATGTTTAAAACTTCACACACAGCTCCACAATAAATAAACAATTTCACAACTATCATAAATATGAACAAGAAAACATTGCTATGGCAGGATCTTCAGTTTCGTAAGTCAACAAAACATCTCTGAACTTATCTAAAAGTTGGAGAAGTTGACTTCTTCTCAAATTCTCCAGGTACATTATTTCTTCGATGTGATGTTCACCTCTGAAGTAATTTCTTCTACACAGTCTCGCGAAAAGCCGAAGATCTTCAGGATTATTAGTAGCAGGAATCTGTAAAGTTTAAGTTAAGGTATTCATTATTAATTTTTTGATTGTATCGGTCTCTACTTGTCGGAAATACATCTCAATGATTAAAGTAAAACAACTTAATTTATTTAATTTTTACAACAATTGTTTCGTCGTGACAACATGAGTTCGTCAGGTGAGTATGGTACTAACTACATAATTGAGAATGAGTTCTTTAAATATTCAAATTGTACAGAAAAGAAGGTAGTGGGAATTTACAGCAATTTGTTTTTTTATTATTACACAAAGTTTCAGAAAAGGTTAAGTAAGGGGGATTTATTGAGGTCCGTCTGGTCGTTTAGGAGAATCTGTTTTTTATTGTATCTGTTGATTTCGAGGGCTTCTAGGTAGTTCAACCTGAGGTTCTTTTTTTCTAGGTGTAAGATTTTGAAGTTATTGTCAAAATCATGTCCTGTCTCCAAAAGATGGTCAGCATATGTTGAATTTCCGTTTTTTCCAAGATAAGCCTTGTGGTGTTCACGTATCCTAGTGCCGAAAGATCTACCTATCTGACCCACATATACAGATGGGCAAGTACCGCAGTTTAACCTATAGACTCCAGACTTTTTGTTTTTATGGATCAAATCTTTATTATTTTTTATTAAATTTCCTAACGTGTTTCTTGTTTTGAATGAAATGTTGCAGTTACTCTTTTTCTTTAAATATCCTGCTATTTTTTCGGACTTTTTGTTTATGTACGTTAAAGAAATATATTTTGTATCAATAGCTATTGTTGGATATACAAGTGATATTGACTGTTTAAATTGCATTCGTTTCAATATTTTATTTATAATGAACGGATTGGAACCATTGTTAAATGCAATCTGTTTTATTATATTCAGTTGTCTATCAAAATTCTCTTGTGTCATAGGTATGTTGATTAATCTAAATATCATACTATTATAAGCTGCTAGTTTTTGAGAATGTGAGTGGATCGCATTATCTGTATGAGTGGGTTTCTGGAAAATTGAAAAGTCATGTTTATTGTTAATTTTTGAAATTTTTAAATCAAGAAGATTGATACTGTTATTTTGTTCTATTTCATTGGTGAATTTTATTGTAGGAGATAATGTATTTATAAATTCTAAAAACATCGCAAGTTGTCTACTGGCACCGGTGAATAGAGATAAAATATCATTCACGTAACGATACCAATAAATGAAATATTTAAAGAAGGGGCTCTCTTGGATTTTGGTTTCCAGGAAGTCCATAAATATTTCGGATAATATCGGACTAAGTGGGTTTCCCATAGTGAGACCATCATTAGCTTCGTAAAATATTCCATTAAATAAAAAATAGTTTTGGTCCAAACAAACCTTTAAGATTTGGATAATCTCTTGTTTTGTAACCGGCTTAGTTCTATTTTTTACTAATAGCATTTCTATCAGATTTTTCAATTCTTTAACTGGTATGCAAGGGAACAAATTTTGCACGTCGAAAGAAATGAGTTTAGCATTATTCGGAATATATATATTTTTTATTTTCTCTATCAGGTTATATGAATTTTTAATGGCAAATTTTGGTTAAAAGTTTGTTTCTTTCTGAATAATTTTGATTAGTTCTTTCGATAATTTATATGAAGATGCTGTGATGAATGAAACTACTGGTCTAATAGGTAATTCATTATTATAGTTGAAATGGAAGATGAAGCCAGGTGAAAACGCATCGCATCGACTTCAGAAAGTACATCAAAACTAAAAATTGCATAAAAATGAGTACCTTAAAAACAGAACTCCTTTCCTCATCAGGAAAGTCTAACAGCAACTCTTCCTGATAATCTTGCTTTTCTTCCTCATTCGAAGTGAAACTGATGTCACCTAGCCTGAAAACGTCAATTTAGGAATGAATTAAAGTCCGACTTAATATCCGTTCAGAATTGGCTGTTCATTGCACATCTACAATTTAATTAAGTTTTTATATGTTATGACTTATTCTATTTTGATCAAGATATGTAAGTGTGGAAATATTTAATTCATTATAATCTGATCCTATTTTTATTAGTTATACACTCTAATTAAGGCCCTACAAAATCTTCATGAGAATTCAGAATCAAGAATAAAAGTAGGTAATAGAATATCAAGAAGTTTTCCGGTCAGCAAAGGATTGTGTCAAGGCTGCTGTGTATCAACCACGCTCTTCAAAATCTATGTTGCCAGAGCTCTTGCTCTTTGGAAGAGAAAATGTAGGGGAATGGGAATAGACCTGGGCAACACTTGTCTTTTTACGCTCCAGTTCGCTGATGACCAAGTCATAATTGTTAGTGAAAAGGATGATTTGGAATATATGACCCGAAAGTTGCAGGAAGAGTATAAACAATGGGGCCTAGAACTTAACACCGAAAAGACCAAATATCTTCCCATCGGAGGGGAATTAGCAAACATTCAACTCGATACAGAAGAAATCGCTTCCTGCACTAGCTACACATACTTGGGGGTTGAATTTGATATTACAGGCAAGGACGATCGGGAAATTCAGAAACGGATAAACCAAGCCAGGGGTCTTATCTCATGTTTAAACGGAGTCTTTTGGAGGAATGAAATAGGAAAAAGGCGAAAATACAACATCTATGAAACAATGATTAAGAGCTCATTATTGTATGGATCGGAAACGTGGCGAATCACAGATAATTACAAAAGGAAACTGGAGGCCACAGAAATGGATGTGTTTAGACGAACATTAGGAATATCTAGAAGGGACCAAATACGGAATGAAGATGTTCGAATGAGAATGGGAATAGAAGAATCGCTCATGGCAGACGTTGAACGCAGGCAACTTGTTTGGTACGGACATGTACAGAGGATGGATGATGCTAGACTACCAAAGCATATGATGGAGTGGATACCATCACATCGTAGAAAACGAGGAAGACCGAGAAAAACTTGGATGGAGGGGGTTTCTAAAGCGATGAGCTCAATGAACCTGGCAGAAAACCAGTGGAGTGACAGGAGATCATGGAAATTAGGCATCGGACAACGACGAAAGACGTTTTAAAACCGATATATATATATATATATATATATATATATATATATATATATATATATATATATATATATATATATAAGATGCCTAATACTGGAGATATCTCACACTATTTTATCCAAAAAAAGCCTTACAATTATAAATTCTCTAAAATATGGTGGCGCTGCTAAAGAACCAACTCTCAAGTCCATTCATACCACTACAAGGCCTTCCACAGGGTTCACCACTCTCTCCAATATTATACAACATATACTGCTGGGACATACTATCCAATAGAACATTACATAGAGAAGGCAGCAATTTCTACCTGCAATTTGTGAACGATACACCACTGATCACCCACAGTAGGACTCTGAAAAAATGTATGAAAAGGCTACAAAAATTCACAGACAGCACTGTAGCATAGATGAGACGCTGGCGAATACAACCCAACCCAAAGAAGTCCAAATTCACCATACCATAGGGAACAACTCTCCAAGTATCAAAATTGGCAATGAAATAATCAGACCAAGAACTAGTGTAAGTATCTGGGAATGCTAATACACAACAAACTGAGTTTCAAAAACCACATAAAAAATCAGAAAAAAACAGCCATCACACGAACCGGACACTTTAGATCACTTATATTCAAAAACAGCCACTGCTATTTACAAAATGATCTGCAGACCACTGCTAGAGAATGGCTATATGATATTCTCAAATGCAACAAAAACTGCACTAAACAACATAGAAAAAGCGGAAAGAACTTGCCTTAGAAAGATAACGAAGTTGAGACACCCGAACAATCCTCTACACTATAATCCTTCTAACATCATGTTATACAAGACAACAGAAGTGGAGCCAATACTAACCAGACTGCATAGGTTAAGCAGGAATTTCATTGGAACCAGAACAACAGGACCATCATGGAACGGCTAATACATCATTACAAAAGAGAACTGAAAACGGCAAAATTACCAACACTCCCACTGTTTGAACATTTAATGTCCCTACAATAACATCTGTGTAGCAACTATTATGAATTAAAATGTATATTACTGGCTAGAAGACTTCGGTTGATAGCCATTTGATTCGAGAAAAAATAATTTGAATTTCCACATGTTCATTTGAATATAATAATTATTATGATTGTTCAATAAAGTTCTCACTATGTACATATTTAATAAAAATGAGTGATAAAACAAAATAATTTTCTTTATATATTTGTATAAGATTTCTATAGATTAACAACTATAATGATTTGGAAGCTTAATCTAGCTTCGTTTCACCTTCACATTAATCAATAATTACAGTGGTAAAGATGTACTTGGTCCAACCTGAATGATTCTTAGAATGAAAAAAAAATAATAAAAACAAATGAAGTATTTCCATTAATTTTGTTAAAGTAAACAATAGTTGAACGAGCAGTATGTTGGTTACAATTTATGCACTTACGAAACTTTTTGTAATTAGAATCACAATAAGTACGAATAACAAAAGAAAAATATGTATAACTACAAATAATTAAAATTAACCATTAAATTATTTTAACATTTTGAAATGATCGAAAACGGTGTGATTAAGAACATAAAATATTAATTATTTTAATTGATCTGACACGACAATATTGCTGCTGGGTAGTAATAAAATTATTAATTAAAAAAAAAACTTTTTAAAGACAAGTTCTTATCAGTATTTCAGTTGCATTAACAAAAAAATAATTATTTCATGCAAGGGCTGCGCTGATTTATATTTATATGGTTGAATAAAATGAAATAAATCGATCAAGTATAAAAGTACTTACTTATTTAGATAAGCAGGATGTTTGAATAATTGCTGAAGGAATTTTTTAAACCTGTATAGCATTACTGGGCAGATGCGTTATCGAACTTTAAGCATTTTTGGGGCGAATGCTTGTTCTTAAATTTAAGTTACTTTGGTGTGAAAAAATGAATAGTTTCCCGATAGTCAAATTAAGAAAAAAAATTCCTATTTTATTGAGAATTTGAGATGATTTAAAAAATTTCTTCATTTGAAATCTTGCTACAAAAAGTGGCAAAAGGTGCAATTTTTTTTAAATTTCGAAAATGTCGAATATCTTATAAATCGAGGAACTTTTAAGAAACATAAAACATATTTTTCTGAACCCCCACAACGTCCTCTACCCGTAAGTTATCCTTTCAATACACCACACCCTATATAAGTATGATTTCAAATTGAAAATAAAACTCACATGATATTTCTGGGTATAACATCAACTTCACTTCTTGGTTCGGGTGTTTCCGAGACCGTTGAAGTTCCACTCTCAGATTCTGCTCTGGAATGTTCAGGATAAGGACTTGATACCTGATTATTACTTCTTAGAGGTGGTGTAGTAGCAGTTCTGTGCTTTGATGAACCATTTCTAAAAAGAAACATGCTATTTCATTCTACGCACCTGAAGTAGATAAAATATTTTTCGAATTCATTCAAAACTATCTTTACGAATTTTAATCTGAGTAAATGTAACTGAAAAAATTGAATCATCTGTACGACCTTGGAAATAAAAACGAGAAGATGAAACAGCTATATCTATTTCAGTTTAACATGGCTAATCTATTAAGACCATATGTTGCAATAATATTCACGGAAAATTTTATATTGCACTATTTAATTCAAATGGAATCTACAGCTGAGGTACACAAACTTATTAAAGACTTACAGTGAGCTAGCTAGTTGGTAACGACATGCACTGGTTTCGATATTTCAAAAATAATAATTTTGATGTTGGACATAAAAAAAGCTCCGGCTCACTGAATACTCAAGAGTTAGAAATATTCCAAAAGCAACAGGCAGGAAGGGAAAGAATTTTGAAATTGCATCCTGACTGGTGTAAGTAGATTCAGTAGAATTAAGTATAAAATATCGTGCATCAACCTGTCCGCAAAGCCAAATATCCATGGTAACTTGTGTTACATGTTTCTAACACTTACTTTAAATCTAGCATTAATTTTTACAAAAAACAGCGAGAAATTATTCAAGTACCTAATAAATCAAATCTAAGGAGATTAGAAAGAAATAAGACTTATTATTGAGAGTACTCATCCTTTATTCCAATTTATTAGACATTATTGGATATTCATCCAAAATTTGGATATTCATCCAATAATGTCTGTAATTCATCGTCTTCGAATTTTTCTGGCTGTTTCGAACAAGGCCTATCTTCAACACTGAAATCACCACTTTGAAGCGCCGAAACCATTCTCTACATGACTTGTCAATTGGAGCACTCTCACCGTAAACTTCCACAAGCATACGATGAGCTTCACCTGAACTTTTTTTCCAATTGAAACATAAAATTTCAACTTGCCGGAAATGCTGTTTAGTTATCAAAACATTTGACATTTTCAACAGCGTTCCAAAAAACGTTTCAAAACAATTCAAACTGGATGTTATCGGCAAATGATCCATTCATTTAAAACCGCGACAATCAGCTGTTACTATTTGAAAATTTAATGTTTTTAGAGCCATCTTTTAAAAACGAACCGAATTAATTTGTACTCCCAACAGTTGTATCTAGAGAGTATTAACCATGGTTATAGAAAGTTCTTCAAACTGGGACAGTGAAATCTATGTATCTATGTAACAGTTGACAGCTCCAATAAGCATTGTGGATCGTCGAGACACAAGAAGCCGACATACATATTTCTATGCTGGTTGGTATCTCATCATTTTTGCAATGCTCTAATGCCCAACAAATGTCAATGTAGCCACATTGGTCCCATATTAGAACGCCAGAACTTAAAACAAACACTAGCGTTGACTATGTACCTAAATATACATCACACCAATTCGACTAAAGCAGCAAACTATTACACAGATCTAAGTTCCACTGTCCTGATTTCTATTATCATAGGCTCATACTTCCTAGATATTTGGATAACATATCCAAACTTCTAGTTGTAATGACACTTACTTTGAAGGTTTCATCATGTTATCCAAAGGCATATACTGTATATACGTGTGAAGTTGTAGAAGTAGATGATGCTGCAACATCCAAATAATAGTTTGCACCAAATGACTTTGCTGGGATGGGTGAAATAAAGGATTGCATTTCTGCCCTAATGAGGTAGGTAAAGAAAATTCACTAATAACTTTTAAGAGATCGTTTTCTGGAAATGCTTCCCTGAACTTCTCAATCAAAGGAGAATCTCGATGAAGACGGGCATCAGGAGATATCACATACTTGTTAGTTGAACATATTGGAAATATTACAGTTGCTTTTGCCCAGTAAACTAAATGGGCGGTTAACTCAAAAACCTGGAAAAAAGTGTTGCCTTTATTTACCTTTATGTTATTTAAAGAATAATGTACAAAAGCGGAACAAAAATCTGCAAAAATCAAAATAATCTAGGAAAACACCAGGTAATATCTTGTATACTTCTACTGTTTTTTTATAATATAGATTGTTTCAATAGTTAGTGATAAAATTTTGATGAAAAGTTTTTTAATAACATTGTTAAATATTAAGAATTCAAATTAATTCATTCCGTTTTTAAAGCTCAAAAATGCATTAATTTCAAAAGATAACGAATTAACAAATTGATCAAGATATTGTCCATCACTGCTCAATAGTTTTCCCCCATCTCTCAAGCAATTTCCTAATCCCGTTTCAGAAAAACTTCTTGTCGTTTAGGGCGATTCAATTTTATAGCCAATTTTCGATTTGTTCGAAAGAAGTGAAGCGGTAACCTGCCAAATCGTGTTGTATTTGTCAAAGCAGCCAGTAGTCTGAAGGAGCAATGACCGGAAAATACGGCGGTTGTGGCATATCGTTTCTGAATATTTTTTTGACAACTTTCGGGATGTAGACCAAGTTGTCATGGAAAAGAATAAATTTATCATGTATGTCCTTATATTCCGGCTTTTTTCTTGTAATACACAGTCAAACGAAGTAACTGTAACTCTGTACGGATCACCCGTAATGGAATCACCAGGTTTTATCAGCTAGTACTACACATCACACCCTTGGTCCTACCAGGTACACAGCATAGCTCTCGAACTATGAATGTTCAGATTTGGTTTTTTTTTCTTCAGGTTGTCGTGGAAGATTCATTTTTTATCACCAGCCACTACCCGGTGTAAAAAAACCCTTTCTCTTATACCTTTCCAGATCTCTTAGTTTCAATTCATAGGGAACCCAATTGCCTTGCTTTTGAATCAAGCCCATAGATTTCAAACATAAAGACACTGCTTGTTGGGTCACCCCCAACGTAAGTGCAAACTTGTTGTTTATTAGTCTCAGATATTCATCTAATAATGTCTGTAATTCATCGTCTTCGAGTTTTTCTGGCTGTTTCGAACGAGGCCTATCTCCAACACTGAAATCACCACTTTGAAGCGCCGAAACCATTCTCTACATGACTGTTCAATTGGAGCATTCTCACCGTAAGCTTCCGCTGCACTTTTTGTTCCAATTAAAACGTCCCGCAAATGCTATTCAATTATAGAAAAATTAGACATTTTGAACAGCGTAACAAAAAACGTTTTGTATGAAACTCAAAATAATTCAAACTTGTATCGGCAGATGTCCAATCTGTTTGAAAGCGGGGCAATCAGCTGATACTATAAAATAAAATCTATAGATCTTCATGGAGCCCTGCGTCTAATTCTTTACTCTTAAACTCTAGTGACGCTCTGGGTTGTTCTTCGTCTTCCAAAGCAAAATTACCACTTTTAAATCGGACAAACCACTTCTGACACATTAGTTCAGCTAGAGCATTGTCGCCATAAACATCCATTAAAGTAGGTTGACTTTCGACAGCCTTTTTCTTCATGTTGAAGTAATGAAGTAGAACTCCCCACAAAAACACATTATTCGGTACAAAAGTTAACATTTGCAGCGCACACAAACTATGTTGTTTATACTTCAGCGAAATGACAGATACTGAAAAGAAAGCCTAATTACAACACTTCAAAATGACAGTGTTCCCAGATGAAACAATGAAATAATAAACTAGTAGCGACATCTGTTATCGAAATAGCGCGAACTTATTTCTACTCCTAATAATATTGACTAATCTATCTGAAACTTACATGAGTAAGAGTTAGATCGCAGTCCAGTGCTAAAGTTTGTAAGTTTTTCAAAGGTGAATACTGAGATAGCAATCGCTTAAGCGTTGGTGAACCATCCAAGGAACAGAAATTATTTAATTCTGTCACTGGATACAGTAATAACAAACTATGATATGGTCTCAATGCATTTAAACACCTAAAAAAAATTAAATAGAGAAGAGGAAAAATTTTGCTACTTCCATACCTATCAATATCTTCAGGTTCAATAATTTTACCTCCTAAATGACCCTGATGGGCTTTTTGGGGCAGACAAAAACTCAAGGGAATCCAGCCATTAATTCTGATATCGACGAGCCCTAGGAATAAATCAGAGTAGTAAAACAAAAAAACATCTTCATCTGTATTAGAAGTTGTTCAGCTAAGATGCAGATTATTATTTCAATAAAAAAAATTAATATATAAATCTACCGTTTCCACAAAGATCATCATAAATCTTCTTGATATTTTTTGCTAAGCTACTTGTTTCCAAAATAATACCAAATGCTTCTTGACTGTTTTGTAATCCATCATCATGGGTAGAGGTCATAAGTTGAGTTTGATCGCTTACATATCCACGCCTCCTTTCTTCATGTCTTAAACCTATTCCCATTCTCTGACTTATATCATGATAACATTTGACTGGAAGAAGAAAAACCAAATTCATTATGTAATATACAAATATCTAAATAGAATTCATTGAACATATAAAAATTAGTAATTATTTATTACCTACTGATTGACTAGCTACTGCTTGCAAAGCAAAAACAATATTAATCAACATATGAGCTGACCCATCTTTCAGTTTGTTTCTCAATTGAAGTTGTGTTGGATGGCTAACAAATCTGACATCATTCACTTTTAGTTCGAATTTCTTATTATACAGTTCCATTTTAACAGCAAATAACGAAGACAACACCTCATCTCCAAATCCAATTAGATTTCCTTTATTAATGTTAGATGAAGATTGAGGAGGTTGTAGTAGATCTTCTACCACATTTAAGGTATAAGGGTTTTTCCTTCTACTACCTGATCGCTCATTTTTTTGCTTCACATGAAAGGGGTACCTAAACAGTAATCTATCCCCTTTGCTGTCTGATTTTACTAAAATTACACTGAGTGGATTAACTTCCATAATGCATGAGGAAAACACAAGGAAATAAACCTTGTCTTTCTTAGAATTAAATTTAATTAATCTTATATCATAAAATACATAATAAATAAAAGGAGACAATGTTTATAGTAAACATGACCCGACCATAGATATACTCATAGATTACAAAGATATATTATTGTTAATCTATGGATATACTACATACCAATTTCATATTAATAGATTGTCTATGAACCCGGGTATTAGGCAGATGCCAGAAATAGGATATTCCGCATATAAATTAATTTCTATGATATCATGAAGCTCATACTAGACGAATTAAAAGTGAATGTATATCAGAGAATCTCAGAACATCTAATATACCGCCTACGTATCATTCAATTCAAATTTGAATAAGTTTGTCAATTATTTTCCGAAATGTCTCATTCCAAATCTGCAATATTAACGTATAATGATTTTGATGATTTTATTACTCAATGTTTCGAAGAACTCTGTACATACGAAGGAATATTCAGAAATCAAATTGTTGTTGAAACATACAATAATTTAGTAGGGCAGAACAAGGAAAATGTGAATATTCGTTTAATCCATAATTACTTAATAATATTTTTGTCAGTTGCAGCAAATATTCCTAGCAATTACCTCAGTCCAATGTAATCAACAATTTCTAGAGAACGGCTTGAATTTCTTAGATATGAAATTACAAGAATTGGATCGAGGAGTAACATGCTTTGAAAATAATTTTCAAGGTCCTGAATATTTTACACCAAAAGATACAGCAAGATTGGACTTGTTATTGTCATGCAATATCGATATGATTTCATTCAAATAATTTATATTTGTAGATATAATTTTCTACTAGGTGTGAAAGCAAAGGTGGCAAATATCCAAGATATGGTAGAAGAATTGAATTCTGAAGTTAAGGAACTCAAGAAAAAACTTAATAAGGAACCTGTAAGAATAAACTCTTATAATCCTGAACGGAATTACTAAACTATTTTTATAGATAGAAAAACTGGCCCAGATATTGCTTGAACATTTGAATCTTTTGGAGAGTATAGATACGAAAATATTGTGTTTGCAGGAACAAGTACAAAAGATACTCTTTCTCGAAATGCTTGTTATGAAGAGATTCAATCTAAAATTGAAACCTTGTTGAATCAAGTGTTGAATTAAAATTTGAAACAAATGGACAACATTTTTAGTGTGAAAATAAATTACATTTTGACTGAATATGAAATTATTGATTGAAAGAATGAAATGATCGTACACACATCGATTATTATAGGACATCCGCACTTCAGTATCTCATAACTTAATTCACAATTGCTTCATGTCAGAAGGCACTTTAAATTGAAATTTAAAACTGGAATACTTCCGTGTCCGGTAATATTTAGGAATTGAATCTTCTGTGACTAAAACACATCGTGATTTTTCATCATGTAGTGCGTTCCACTAGGCGACCACGATGTCCAAAACGCTTGTGTCGTTCTGTCACTTGCAGATCACGGTCGTTGCGGGCGTTCTTAAAATGTCATCAATGACATAATTTATTTCGACCGCGACAAGCCCGCGGAGACCCATGTTTGATGCGAGTCGAAATGTTTGGTTACATATTTTCCATCATGGTGACACAATCAACTCTGGTATGCTCAGAGAGGAACCTTTTGGTGGAAGTAATTGTGTCTACAGAGGATGCAAGACGTGCACAAGAGGGCAAAGAATGATTATTATATATATTATTTTTTAATATTTTCCTGTTTCATTGTTTTTTAAATACATCATAACCTACGAATTGTCATTCATCTGTCATCGCTATTCGCTCACAATATCCGTTCCAGGGGGATCTCGGTGGCATAGTGAGCATAGACGCGAGCTGTGGTATCAGGGATTGCGGGTTCGAATCCAGCTGACCCATGGGTGTGTTTGTGTGTGTTGTGTGAATGGTTGGTATGAATGAGAAATGAAACGAAGATTTTCACGTAGAGACTGTCTGCATAGCCTATGTGGCTGGGACAATAAAGAGAAAATGAATGAATATCCGTTCTACTTGCAATGTCAACAAAAACGTCAAAAACATTTACGGGCTTCTCAAAAGCTAGAGGAACGGGAAAGACCGTGAGCGTTGTGGTCATCTATATTATTGTCATAGATTAACAATAATATATAGTCTTGTTCACCTATGATTATTGTTGATCTATGAGTGGAATGCACGGGTTGATTGTTTTTGTTCGAAAGAATCCAAAATAAATTTATTTGGTGTAGACATGAACCAAGGAATAAGAATCATAAATGAAATGAATAAATTGTGCAGAACTTGCCTTAATGAGAAAAACGAAAAAGAATTACGCTGTCTATTCGAAAATTCTATTGATTCTTTGTTATATGATTTGACTTGCATTACAGTATGAATCTTAATATATTTCAGAATGATGTTTTAATATAAAAATATTTTAGTTGAATAAAAATGATGGATTTCCTGCTTATATATGCACTAGTTGCTTATTATCATTAAATATTGCAATCGATTTCAAACAACAATGTAGGAAAGCTAACGAAGATTTACATTCTTCGTTTTTTTCAAATAATACTTTTATTACTGAGCTAAAATCTATAGATGTAATAGAAGAACCTAAAAATCTTGTGAATAATGAATATTCAACAGTAATCAGTCGTACTAAAGTATTTTCTACTAAATGAATTATAACTGTTTTTGATTATTGCTATATTTTAGGAAGGTGAAACAACAAAACTGAATTTGGATATGCATCTACATAAATCAGGCAGGGAGGGAATTGAGGAAGAAAATTTTTTTCCGGAAATACCTGAAGCTCCTGAAGAAAATGGTCTCGAGAATGAAATGCTAGCTTCACCTTGCGAGAAGAAATTTAAATGTAAAATATGTAATAAAAGTTATAGAAGTGAAAATGTTTTGAAAAATCATTTACGGAGATATGAAAGAAAAATTGAATGTAAGATGTGCAATAAAACATTTTCAAGTGAGTGAAGAAATCTTTAAAGAACAGTAAATAATTTTAAACATGCCAATTATGATATATAACTATTTTAGCATTAACGTTTCTCAGAACTCATGTAAAAGAACATTCAGATTACAAACCCTATACATGTGAACTTTGGCAAAAAAAATTTTCTCAGTCAAATTCATCTGAGCACATGAAAATTCATAGTGGGGACAAGGAATGTTTATGTACAGTTTGTGGAAAAACATTTTTTGAGCCAGGTCATTTGGTGGTAAGATTCTAATCTATATTTGAAGTTACATTAAATGATTAAACACTGTGAAACTTTCAGATTCATATGAGAATTCATTCAGGAGAAAAACCAATAATATGCCCAATATGTGGAAAAAGATTTTTAGATTCTTATGGTTTAAAGTCGCATGCCAAAATACATACAGGAGAAAAAAAAATTGAGTGCGATATTTATGGTAAATAGTTCTTCCCTTTCTCTTATATTGTAATAATCTAATCCTGAATTATGATTTTACATTTAGGAAAAAAATTTGCTCACTCTTCTGTACTTACCACTCATAAATACATTCATACTGGTGAAAGACTTTATGAATGCAAAAAATGTGAAGCATCTTATGCTACATCATATTGTTTAACCATTCATCAGAGAATTCATAACCAAGAAAGACTGTATAAGTGTTCAAAGGTAACTTCACAATTGTAAATTTCTTAAACTCAAGTTTTTGATCATTAAAAATAAAACAATTTATTTACAATATATCACCTTTATTTTACAGGGGAGAAGCCATACTCTTGGAACTTATGCTTAAAAAAATATCCCACATCAAGCAATTTAGCTGCACACAAGAGAAGCACCTAGGCATTAAAGATCATGTTTGTTCCACGTGTGGGAAGGCTTTTGGAGGTCCTAGAACTCTGAAAGCCTCTTTGCACAATTTGTGGTGTAAGATATACTCAACCTGGTCAATTGTCAGCTCACAGAAAAACCCATCTGATTGACAGAAACTGAAATAAAAAGAACATTGAAAAGCACTGACATGAAGTTGGTACTTTAAAAGGTCTTGTTCATATCACCCACGATCCTCACAAAATTTTGCATTAGCCTTCTTGTCGTTATTTCACATCGGAATGCTAAATTTAAACTCGATCATAGGATTGCTATGGTCCCAATAGTGCTCAACTCTGCTCTGCTCACAATTTTTTTTTTTTTATCTTTTAATTATACGATCTAACGGAATTCTGCACAAACACAAGCATTATTATTCTGCCCCTAAATACCAAATTTCCGATTGATCGGGTCTGTAGTTTTGAAAATTTTGGGAAAATGGGAAAAACATTCAAATGTGAATATAAATTTATGAAACTTGGTATAAAAAGTTCAGCTTTGCCTAACAATGATCCTACAAACTTTCTTCTAATTGTCCAGAATCAATCAGTGTATTAACATCAAATTGAGAATATATACATATGCAACACATTTATGATACATTCTGTCAAGAAAGTACCGGGAATTATCGATTTAAATCTGGCGGGGCAATGAGGCAGGTAAAAATTTTTTTCCTAGGTTGGTACCACTGTCCTTAATTACTATGCCAAGCTTGAGCGGGATCTGTCAACTAGTGTGTTTGCAACAGCTGATTAAGTCAGTCGATGTCAGAGTGCGTGCCGATTTTTACTATGGGTGATTACGTTGAGCAAAGAATTTGTTTAAAGTTTTGTGTTGCAAATGAATTTTCGTGTTCCGATCATTGCAAAAAATTTTTAACGGTAAAACCTCTACTTCAAATGAAGAGGTTGAAAATCATCTGGATCAGTTTTTTGCCAGCAAAGTCCAAAAATTTTATGAGCATGGAATCATGCTACTACCAGAAAGATGGCAAAAGGTGTTGTACCAGAATAGCCAATATATATTTTAATAAAATATTTATTCATCGTACTGTCATTTTTCAAAAAAAAAAAAGATGAAATTACTTTCCGAACAACCCAATAATGAAAAACTTTATTGTACCCTTATCTCAAAGCAGCAATCATTCAAATATTATATTTTACCAAATTAAATTTTACCAGTTGTTTAAAAGCATTTGAAGAAGTAACTATGTAATGGAAAGCATCATGTTAGCATCTCTCAAAATTAAACAGAAATCATTATATACATTCTGTCAAGAAAGTACCGGGAATTATCGATTCAAATCTGGCGGGGCAATGAGGCAGGTAAAACTTTTTTTTCCTAGGTTGATACCACTGTCCTTAATTACTATGCCAAGCTTGAGCGGGATCTGTCAACTAGTGTGTTTGCAACAGCTGATTAAGTCAGTCGATGTCAGAGTGCGTGCCGATTTTTACTATGGGTGATTACGTTGAGCAAAGAATTTGTTTAAAGCTTTGTGTTGCAAATGAATTTTCGTGTGCCGATGCATTGAAAATGTTGCAAAAGGCCTTTGGTGATAATGCTCTATCGAAAACTCGTGCATATCAGTGGTACAGAGCCTTCAAGGACGGTCGTGAAGTGGTCGCCCATCGACGGCTTCGATCGAAGATAACGTCGATAAAATTAAGGAAAGGGTGCTGGAAAACCGTCGTACCAGCTTGAGAGAGATAGCACATGATCTTAAGATATCCCACGAGTCCGCACGTACGATTTTGATTGATATTTTGGGCATGAGAAAGGTGGCCGCACGACTCGTACCGAAAGACCTGAATTTTCTTCAAAAACGTCATCGCGAACAGGTTGCTTCAGACATGCTGGATCGCTGTAATTCCGATTCTACATTCATGGAACGCATTATAACTGGTGATGAGACCTGGGTCTACGAGTACGATATGCAAACAAGCCAGCAATCATCGGAATGGGTGGCAAAAAATGAGCCGAAATCGAAAAAACCACGCCAAATCCGTTCGAAAATGAAGGTGATGCTCATTGTTTTCTTCGATATCCGTGGCGTGGTGCACTACGAATTCGTTCCAGAGGGTCAGACGGTAAACAAGAAGTATTACCTAGGCGTTAAGAAACGTTTGCGTGAGCGTATCTGTAAGAAGGGGCCAAATTTGTGGGCGAACATCTCATGGATTTTGCATGACGATAACGCGCCTTCTCACCGAGCTACGATTGTGACTGACTTTCTCGCCAAAAACCCAACAAACGTGCTTCAGCAACCACCGTATTCGCCGGATTTGGCTCCCTGCGACTTTTTCCTCTTCCCAAACTAAAATGGCCCCTTCGTGGCACCCGTTTTGAGTCGATTGAAGCCAAAAAACAAAATTCGGCGCGAGAGCTAAAGTCCATCCCGGAAAGCGCCTATAAAAAATGTTTCGATAATTGGAAGTGCCGTTGGCATACATGTATTGGAGCAAATGGAGCCTATTTTGAAGGCGACCCAATAAATTTGGACGATTAAATGTAAAAATGTTGTTTTAATTGAAAATTCCCGGTACTTTCTTAACAGAGTAGTATATTAAAAAGTTTGAAATTTCCACATGATCAGTATTTATTTTCTTGTACATTAGTTCATATCGTAGGTTTTCTAGTCTATTCTTTGAATTTTCTATAATTTTCATCTTAGTGCTATTTCTAGATATTTATAAAACTTATTGTTGTTGCTACAAGATTCTAAAGTTTTATTGTTTGACTTGTACAATAAACCTGAATTTCTACTTATAGATAAATAATAGAGAAAATTACTGTATTTTAATGGGAAAATAATAAACTTTTGGGTAAATTTGTAGCATTTTTCCATACCATCGGAAAGTAAACATTTTATGAATTGCATTATAAGTTACTTTGTAATCTTTAACTTTCCTCCATTTTAAACACTAAATTAAACCTTCATAAAAATAAATTTTTTGAAGTTCAATGAGAAATTTACATTTTTTTTAATCAAGGGTTTGCATCTTTTGTTACTGCAGTTACAAAGTATCAATTTGTGTTCAAACAATGAAAAATTTAACAGAGGATACAAAGGCTTTATGTGTTATCAGGTACAAAAGGACGATATAGAATTTTGAAATGCACCTAATTATGCTGGTTCAAGTAACAGATGTTATTTAGAAGTATTGAATATTTTTGATTTAAATAGATCAGTTTGGTCACTCATCATTTTGGGATTATTATCGAAAACTAATGAGAAAATTTCAGTTGATTCCAAATAATTCAAAAATACACAAATGTATTTCTATTAATAATGTTTCTTTTCTAAAATTGGTTTTAATTATAACTACAAATAGTAACTTCTGAACGACTTAAAAAGGATTAAACTCGAAAAAACCTACATTTTGTCTAACATAGATTCTCACAGTTAGACCTTCTTTCGTCAATGATTGAAATAGGAAGCCACTAGGATCTTGAACGAAAACCGAAACCTCCAATTCATTTCATGTTGAAAGTATTTGTAATGCATTTCAGACAGATTGTGTTTCTGTTAGTGGTGGCCCAACATAAGTTTACGTTTGAATTTTCTTTGGAGTTTACCCATTTATTTTTCATACGAAAAAAGAGGTGTAAAGGGTTATTGGTTTTTAGATTAGATTTAGATTAGTAATTATCAATGCTTCCAAATATCTGGGAGAAATAGCAAATAAAACTTTGCTCCTAGTTTTTCTTTTCAGTTTTTGCAAGGGATATTTCTTACAAGTTCATAATTTTCACATTTTAGGGACTGGGCATAAGTTTCTTTAATTCCTGTTCTTAGTGTTTTTTATTCAAAGTTTATGTTCTTTGGGTGGCCATACTGGCCACTGGCCAAGCAGAATTCTAAAGGACACTATTTGTGTAAACTTAATATCTACTTCTATGACCAAATTCGCAGAAATCTATAATGTTTTGTTTTGATAGCATAAGTTGTTTAGTAATTTAAAATTACAGAAATTCGAATTTTATATTAGTTTACACATGTTTGTTAAACCTTGTAGTTTATTGATTATGATAACCATCATTAATAAGTTACTCCATTGTGCTTCTCTCAAACGCGATAAAGGAATTAAAGAAATGAGGAAAGCTACAAAAAATTATTGATTTGAATCAAAAAAACCTTATGAATCGAATGCGTAATGAATAAATACATCTATCATATAGCTTCCTCAGTGAGGCGAAAAAGGTCATCTGTATTAATGCTAGCATTTGTTTTGGTTCTTATTATATTTGGCATTCATTACAATAGAAGTGTTGAACCAATTGTTGGACACATTTTGCCAAATATCTTAAAAGAAACAGTAGATTCAAATAGAGTCAATTTCCTTAGTACTAATGAATCTAGTAATTTAAATAAATCTAAAGAATTTCAACAGAATAATAGATATGAAAAGGTCCCATTTCAAGGTGAATCTTTCTGGAAGGAGTTAGATCCTGTTATTAATATAGCACAAATGGAAACAGAGCAGCAGTTAGGAATACCTTTTGTGAATTCTTACAATAAACATCCATATATACCAGGGAAAAGACTTGTACATCTTGACTTGAAGGGAGCTCCACCATTAATATCTTATTATCGAAGATTTTTCCCATTCATAAGAAATCTAGGAGCTACTGGTATTCTTTTAGGTATATAATCTAATCCAGTATAAGTTGTTGAAAAAATATTAGTTTCACCTTAGAAACTAGGCAGCTAACTACTTATTTTGTAATTTCACCTCCATATTTTGGTTTCAGAGTATGAAGATATGTTCCCCTTCGATGGTACTCTTAAAAATATAACCGCTCAAAATGCATATACCAAAGTACAAATTGTAGAAATTTTGAGTCTTGCAGAAGAATCTAATTTGGAAGTAATTCCTTTAATACAAACTTTTGGTCATCTAGAATTTGCCCTTAAACTTCAAGATTTCTCAAATCTGAGGGAAGTACCCAGTAGTCCACAAGCCTTGTGCCCCAAGAGAAACGGTACTCTCGAATTTATTCAAGAAATGGTTAATCAGGTAAAGTTGTGAATTGATTTAGTTTATAATTGAACCTGTCTTTATTTCTAGTTTTTATGATTTATTGTTTTTTTTGCAATTTTTTTAATTATTTTATTGCATATTTATATAGATACATATATCAAGTTTCAGTTTTCTTATGTTTGAACTGAGAAAGGCAGAGATATGAAAGCATTCCCAGAAGTATTCCAGCTGAAAATAGAAAATACAAAAATTTTAAAGTATTGTTACTTATATACATAGCCTTCTTTTAGTTCGTTTCTCAGTAATATTTAATAGCTTGTCAGAAATTATTTAAAATCTTCATAATAACAGACTCTACATTGTTGGAAAATCTGTTACCACCACATTTTATGAAATCATGGAAACAACATATAATTAAAGAAAGTGCTGCTAAATGGGCTGCACAGAAATAAATTACTACTTTTACTCATTGATATTCGCATTGCGATTAAGGATTTGATCTGGTGCATATTTTTGTTCAAACAGGCTTGTTTTTCTCGATTACGTCACTTGAATGTGGCAAAATAGTTTGCTGAATTCTACTGGTGAATTGCTTTTTCTTTATGGGTTTTGTGAAAGAAAATTATCCCAGAAAACTGAATTTAAGATTAACATAGGAAACTGCCTTCGCTAGTTTTTAAACCGATTCACTTCTTTAGTCCATTATTTTATCCAAATTGCATTTAGATATTTACAAAAAGCAAGACTGTTTTTGTTCCATTTGTATCTAGAACCTATCTTGCATACAACTTTCTCATTTCAAATTTTGTCTTGGTATCTCAAACAACCTGATTTAAACCTTACTGACCAATATTTTACTGTTATGAATGAAGGACTCTTCTAGATTATAATGTGTCTTCATTTTGATGAAACTTCATTGAACTGATACTTTTTAAATTGAAGTTTTGTATCACAAACCCAAATATCTTCATATTGACAAATTTATTGAGAGCTTTCACTGTTGATGGTTTCCAAACAAATGATATGCTATGTTGTCAGACTTCAATTTAGGTTTTACACCTTTCACAAGAGCCATCTATAGGCCATGTTGAGTATTTTTATGTCTTCTTATGTCTGTTAAGTGTTCTCAGAGCATGATGAATATCAGTGCAGTTTAGTTTACCTCCAATTTAATTTAGTAAGTATTCAGTTTATAAGAGATTATATTCAAGAAATTCTTAATTTAATTTTGAAAATGTTTCAGATCATGATACTACATCCGAAAATAAAATACCTCCATATCGGTTGTGATGAAGTATTTCAAATAGCTGAATGTGAAGTATGTCGTTTAGAACTGCATGAAACATTATTTTTACGTCACATTCGAAATGTCAGTACTATGATACTTAAGAATTTTCCATCTCTAAAACTCATAATTTGGGACGACATGCTTCGTCGATTGTCTCAACAGACAATCATTGATATGAATCTTGGGAAACTTGTAGAGCCTATGATTTGGGTTTATGCCGAAGATGTATACCGTTTTGTCCAGCCTCTCATTTGGTCTAAATATTCAACCATTTTCCCCAGAGTTTGGGCGGCATCAGCCTTTAAGGGAGCATTTGGGGAGAGTTTGTATGTTCCAGATGCAAAAAGACACCTTGAAAATAATTTGAGATGGTTAGATTTGATGTCCCATCAATCTGAAGATTTTAGGGGAGGTTTTGTCGGAATAGTCTTAACAGGGTGGCAGAGGTATGATCATTTCGCAATTTTATGTGAAACCTTACCAGCTGCGCTGCCTTCTTTAGCTTTAAGTTTAACAGCGGTAACATATGGTTATTTCAATGCTTCCCTAAAATCGATTTTTTTATCTGCTTTGAGTTGTCCGAAAGAACATACAGACTCCCCTTTTATAATGTTGGAGTACGATCCTTACCTTTGGGAGAAATTAGGTAGATGTTTGTTCCCTGGTAGTCATGTTTTTAGATTAGTTCAAAAGCTTAATATCGCAGAATCTGAAGCTAGAGATTTCATTAGACAAACAAAAGAACAAAAGGGATGGCTGACTGACTACAATAGTCGTAGGAAGTTCAGCTCTCCTTTGAGGGTAGAAGATATAGTTTCTGAGCTTCCTCGGCTGTACCACAACATGTTGTCATTGGTGAGGATCAGTTTTGAAGCAATGGAAGGTATTTTCGATAATTACACTATTACAGAGTGGATAGAACAGAGGATTTATCCATATATAATGCAGTTAGAAAAAATAGAAAAAGAAAGTACTATAATAAAGAATATTAAAGTTTGGCCAGTTAGGCCATTACCTATTCTACCTGAATTGCAAAAAATTATTAATGGGTTAACAATTTATTAACTTCTCTCCATTTCTTCATTCCAATGCTGGCTCTAAGAAAAATAACCTCTAAAATCTACTTCGTATTTTAATTACAAGGAAGAATTTATTCAATAACAAAAATGCATCAAAATAATTGGAGAAAAATCCTAATACATCTATGAAAAAGGGTTGAAAAAGAGTTGGAATTGAAACTTTTTTTAGTTTGAATTCCAACTCCTGTATACATGATGCTTTATAAGTCCATTCCTAAAATTGTAAAGGCTTAAAATTTTGTTTTATCTTACACGTTTTTGAAAGTTGATCTAGATTCTTTGTGAAGCAGTGGAAATATATAAATAGACTTATCAAATGATGTCACAGATTTTTCTGTCAGTACCAATTTTTTACTTCAAAACTGACTACCACATTACCATTGTATCAATACTTTATCAAGTTATTGCTGTGTAGTCACTTTATTCTTCCAACTTTTTTAGATAAAAATAAATTGCACAGATATAAAATTGGAGGAAAATACATTTTCATTTGAGTAATTAGCTATAACTCCTTTGATTGTTAAACAACATAACTAAATCAAAAATTATAAATTATAAATCGATTTTATCCTTGGTTGTGTCTTCATTCACAAAAAGAACTTAATAACAATTAATTCAGTGGACTTTTTGTATTTTTGTAAAAATGGTATATGTATTATGTTTTGCTTTTGTTTTAAACTGAATGTAAAATATTTACTTGGCTATTGTAACATTATTTCATGTAGATCTATTTCACAAATGTTTAGGTGATAACAAAAAGAGTGGGATCAGAATTCTATTGAGTTTCAGTGTAATAAACAAGAATTTTTTTTCAGAAGTTAGAGTATACAAAACAAAACATTTAAGGTAATACTATCCATAGAATCATTTTTGCTAGGATAGGTTATAGAATAGCCTCCTGTATTTGGGAATGAACTTATGAAAGATCATCTATGAAGAATGAAACATATGATTAATGTACCCTTATACAGCATGTTATATTTCGGTTCTTGATTCTACAGCTTGAAATATGGAATAAATTTCCTATCGTCTGAAAATGCACCCCTGGGAGAGTTACAGTCCTTCACCAATATCTTGAAGTTCTTTGTGATGCAGTGTTGCAAGGGAGCTTACAGATCTTTTGATTTATAGGAGGTAGATACATATTAAACTTAAGAATGGCTATTGGGTGCAAGTCTACCAATGATGCCTGTTCCATTGGACCAACTCTTGATACTGATACTTCTTAAAATCAGAGAGGGCTGTGTACTGAGCGACATCAAGGAATGGTCGCCCTTGGTGTGGAATGTGCCAAGCTGTGGCAGAGCAGAGTAGATTTCTGAGGGATGTTGAAAGGGCTGGGCAGTATGTTGCTACGTACTGCCCTCCCAGTGAGCATGATAAGCGTCAGGATAGATCATAGGCGACGATATCTGAAGGAGTTAAGAGGATCATTTCCGGTGTTGTGGCTTCGATACTAAGCTGGACGTGGTGTTATCTTTTGTGGTAGAAGCCAGATGTGAATAGACCAAGGGGTTGAGACATTGTGTGAAAGGGACGAAAGGTGACTTTACCTAACAAGATTGCGTGTGAAGCATCATTCTGAAAGTGGTATTGCACGGAAGCTTACAGACCTCTTAATTGCAGGAGGTAGACGTTTTGTCCCAGTAGCAACACATTGGGCTCCTCAGATGGGTTATTGGGTGGAAGTCCCTCTTCTCTTTTTTCCATTGGGAACGGAGGTATTGAACGCTTGATACTGCTGCTTGTACTGAGCGACATGAAGGAACGGTCGCGTATTCTGTGTGGAATGCCGAGAAGCTACGACAGTGCCTGTATCACCATTTTCTTCAGGTAGACCTGTGGCTTCCCCAATATTTGAGGAGCCTGCACTTTCTCTCATCATTTCAGTTAGTATTATTTTGCGATTTTTATTCTTGTTCCAAATGTCTTTCACCTTAAGGCGTGCCAAGAGTTGCAAATAATTGAAACGCAACTAGGCTAAAACAACGAACAATATATCTTGTTGAAAGTTACATTAATCTTTTCAGTAGCAGGCATTAATTCATGGTTTGCAAAGATCTTTATTTTTTTGGGACTCTATAGTAACATATGTTTTTCTGGAGTAATTTTTACAACTGTATACTGCGCAGGCAGGTATTTTAGCACCATTCATTTACTGAATTATTGTCACCATTCATTTACTGAACTTTATAAATATCAATACCATAATTTTAACGTAACTCCTTCAGAAACGACTCAAACACCAGAAAATTTGTTTAAATTCCACATTTCTTCAGCCACGTTGTTCCCAAAGTGACGTCATGGGCCAAGACGGATGAAAATACGAATTTGTAGCGCACCACCATGCTGCATACTGAATTTCATATGTATGTTTCCCAATTTTGACAGAATAATCTCAAAAATACAGGTTTTTCGGGGTCATGATGAAGTGGCTCTAACTCCCCAGGTACGTAGTATTTTAGGGCGTAGGTTGATACAAAGTTTTTCCCATATTTCCATCTCTAGAATCACGTTCTGAAATATATTAACGTTAAATCTGGATTAAGCATATTTTGGTAATGATTAATGAAATGAATAAGAAATGTACATTCAAAACAAATACACTTATTACTTAACTCTAGTTTTTTTCATGTAGGCCTGATGAAAGAATAGTTGCAATTATTATCATCAATAATATTCAATGTATTGGCCACATTTTGTACCTGGATTTTTATAGGGAATATTTATGAAGGAAAAATGCTTGTGTTGCACAATTTTTGGGAATTTAATTGAACTAATTGTTCCACTAAAATATTATCATAGTGATATTTACCTAGAGTTGATTATAATAATATGATAACTTTGTTCGAAATATATTTTTTTGTATCACTCAGGGCTACTCTTTGTATCTCGTATGTCGACAAAATAGTTTAGTAGTATGATACAGTATGCAGGATTGTTTCTGATAATTTTTTTGAAATATATTTTTAGAGTCAACTCAATATTCAGTATAACCATTTAGAACCTTCATCGTCACTATACTAAAATATTTTATTAATTTATTACTAAAGTTTTTTATAGACTTTTAATTTTGACAAAAAACCATATACTCTTCAGCTTGGCTATTGGGTGCAAGGCTTTCAATGACGCTTCTTCGCTGGTTCTATTGGGAACTGCTGCTTTTTCACCGCCCAGAGAGTGTACTGAGTGACATGAAGGAACGGTCACGCCCTCTGTGTGGAATACGACAGAGCAGATTTCTGAGGGAAACGGCTCTAAAAGCCTATATTTTTGCAATTATTTTATCAGAATTTAACAAATAGCAATAAAATCAGTATATGGATAAGCCAAATTGTTTGGCGATAATAAAAATCAATAATTTCTATCAGTGGTGAGGACAATTGAGGAAGATTTTCATAAAAAGGCTCCTACTTCCTCAGCTGGTGATCTGATTGAATTTTAAATCGAATAATAAGAGTCTTCGAGCGTATTCGAAAAAAAGTATATTTGGTTGAAAGTATAATTCTCGTGAAAAAAAGATTTTATGACCTAATGAATTCTAATAGAGCCATTGGCATTTTATCTCATAACAATTGGTGAACTTTGACATTTACAGGTAAAAACGTTATCTGTTCGTCAATTTTTTCTGCAATATATAAAAAACCTGGAAAAAATAGCAAAGTAACTTTCCAGAAAGCCAAAAAAAGGAAGGGACTAAATTTATTTACACACTAGAATTTTAGTTTTTTTTTATTTTATTTTATTCCATACATTTGAAATTAATTGCTAAAAATAACAATGAACAAAAATAAACTGAATAACAAGAATAATTGAAAATATGGATTGATCCACACAATTGGTGTGTATTGAAAAAGAGGAAGCTTAACAAAATAAGAAAAATAACTAAAAAAAATTGAAAATAATTGCAGTCACAATTTTTTTGGATCATGATGAAGGGGCTCAACTCATCAGTGGTGCATTTTAGGACGTATGGGGCAGATAATAGAAAGATTAATATATTTAGCGACCTCTAGAATTACACCCTGTAATATATTAACGTTAAATTCGGACATCCTGCATACTGTGTTTCTTTCTAAATTTTCGTAAAATCATTTAAAAATCTAACGAAAGATACGAATATTCTGGTTTAATAGTTGCAGACTAATGTGCTACTTGCTTTTGCACAATCGCTTATGGCAGCCCTGTGTTTTACCTTTCAGTGAGAGAAATTGTAGCTTATCCTTCAGTACTACAATTCGTTTGATGATTAATACTGATACAAGGTAAATTTGAAAGAAATATATAAATATACAATTGAGACGTTTGCTTTTTAATATTATAAAATATTTTTTTGAACCTGCTTCCCAAGGTTAAGAGCAAATGGAACTATAAAAAGATACTGCTCGTACAAAATTACTTAAAAAAACTTATTTCTGCAGGTAAGCCTACAACCTTGAACTTATCACGTTCAATATAATCGATTTCGGAACGATTTCTGTATCAGCTGAGTTGGACACAATAAATTTCGTGAATGGGCAAAATGAGTTCATAAAGTCGGAAGGTATGACTATTAGAAATCTTGTTTTCCCAATATCTCAAGAGATAGAGATCCAAGTTAAAATGGAAAAGTTACATTTAGAATAACGTTTCGAATGCTTATAAATAGTTTTGTAAGAGTAAAAATAGAAGAAGCGTAGAAAAGATAATTTCAATAAACATTTGAATATCTAAGAAGAGAATTATTTATGAAATCATATGTTTAACCACAGCAAAATTCGACAGTCATTGATATTCTTTGATCATTTGTCATAAAGGTTTATTATTTTATAAGGAGGTTTTCAGCCACATTAATTCACTAAAAAGGTTGAAAATCAAAAAAAAAAAAATTACCCAAAAATTTGATAATAAATTTTTGGGTAATTTTTTTTTGATTTTCAACCTTTTTAGAGAATTAATGTGGCTGAAAACCTCCGAGTATCATAGCTGGACAGCATCCGATTTTTGTACCAAATTTAAAGAATATTACATTGGCTGATAATTTTTCTGTCCGATACACAGGTCGAGTCACAAATACAAAACAAGAACTAACCTTCAAAGATTACTGTAAAAAACTCCGACGAAATGGAGTTTGATTTAAAAATTGCAGTGGTTTTAGTGGAAAAAATTTTATAATTTTCAAAACAATGGATAAAAAGAAGTTCGTGTATTGATAAAACACTTTGTGATTGGAAAAAACACCATTGAAAGAAAAACTTGATAAGTGTTATACGGGTTCTACATCAGGACTATTGACTGGTTTACTGAATTTAAACGTGATTGTACGAACACCATGCTCTGGTAGCCCAAAAGAGGTGGTTATACCGGAAAACGTAAAAAAATAGTCACGAAATCGTTTTGACCAACCGTAACGGTTACCAAAACCAACAACTAGTCGGTGATTCCGAGCGCTGTTTGAACCACTCTAAGCGGTATAAACAAGATTTTTGCGTCGATATGCGAATGCATGAAACATGGATTCATTAATGTACGTCTGAATCAAAAAGGTCGTCAGCTGAGTGGAGAGCAGACAGTGAACCAGCGCCCTTGAAACACAGTCAATAGCGATCGCTACATGACCCATTTATCCAAAAAAAGCTCGCCATAAAGAGATCCATTTATTGAAGGATCAGTTATGGCATGGAGAGGAATATTTTTTGAACCTTGCGCGGAGTTAGTCTTTACCCAGGATGACACTTTGACTACTCATAGGTACCAAATAGAGATTTTAGAATGCCATGTTGTATCATTAATGGTTATTCTTGGAGAAGACACATTTGATATTGCACGGCCCCACACTGCTTGGATAGTTACTGTTAATCTTGACGAGGTTCAAACCGAGATTTGTTTGGTCTGCTCGAAGTCCAAATTTAAATCCCATAGAACATGTTTGGGATGAGATGGAGAGAGATTTACCAAGACATGTACTGGCGCCCAGAAATTCTAGAGAGCTTCGCGCCATACGGGTGCAAGAATAGGACAATATTCTGTAGTCCGTGATCCAAAATCTAATCTAAATCATGCTTTTTCGTTTTGTAAGCTGTTTTCCTTTTTTCTGAAAGATGTTGAAATTAAAAACAAAAATTTCGCTGATGCTGCAGCAACCTTAAAAATACGTGATAGGAGCATATTTCTGAGCCCAGTAATAGAGCAAGAAATGTCCCGCTATATTATGCAAATAAAAAAAAAAGTCCGTAGGATATACCTGTCTTCCGAAAATCAGTGCATCAATACTGATAAAACCATTGACCCATATAGTTAATAGAATAATGGAAACAGGGAACTATCCATAAGCTCTTAAAGAATCTTGGGTTAATCCAATTAACAGAAGGGTAATAATAAACAATTATGACAATTATAGACCAATATCTCTACTCTCGAACATCAATAAGATCTTCGAGAGAATAGTTTTTGATGAAACTAGCAACTTTTCGAACATCCTAGTAAAACGATATTGTGGTTTCTGACAAGTAAAATCAATAATAACGCTGTGTACCAGGCACTAGATTCAGTAATGAAATAATTGAATAAAAACCATGTAACCTCAGCACTCTGCCACGATCTAATAAAGGGCTTTGATAGGGCGAATCAGAAGATCATAATAAAGAAAATGGAAAAAGACTTGAAGCTCCAGAAGAATATACGGGTGTTGCGAGGGAGCTTCCACCTCTTAATTGGGGAGACGGCGTTTCGTTCGGAGTCTGCGCATCTGAAATCATCAGACAGGCGTGATGCGCAGCTCTGCCTGTGACGCCAGTGACCATGTGTTCTGCTTGGAACGGTGGTTGTCAAATGCTGTGTGCCTTGCTCTATTTGAACTCGGCGGGGACGGTTAGTCAGAAATCTTTAGACAGGTCGTGTCCTCTATTGATACGCCGGTCAAGCTGTGACAGAGCAAGGCACGTTTCTGGACGGGGAGCGAAGAAGTTGTTGGCTATAGACTTTTTGCGTCCTATCTAACTGGAAGAATCAAAAGAAAGGACAAAGCAGGGTAAACCAATATCATCAGATGCCTTATTTATAGAAAAAAGTGTGTCTCAGGGCTCAGTACTTGATCCCTTGTTGTACGTCATATATACCACTAATCTGATCCAGGAAATACTAGTGGTACCGTTATGTATGCTGCAGATGAATGCCAAACCAAACTAAAAGAAAATCTGTAAAAGCTGGATAAATGTTTCCAAGCTATTGGCCTGGTAATGAATCACTAAAACGAAAATATTGGTATTTAGAGAGAAAAATCAACATGCTATTAATGTAATATGTCATGATCTAATAAAGTTCATAGATAAGGATTCAGTACTTTTCCTCGGAATTCCGACTGATGACAACTTGAATTGGAAACCGCAAATTGACAATATCGCTAAAAATCTGGCAAGATACTGCTATGCTTTGAGAATGTTAACAAACGCTGTCGTTTTTGATGCGGCCCCTGACAACATACCATGCTTATGTATATTCAAGACTCGAGTATGGGATTATTTTCCCATATATATTCTATCAGTTAGAACTGATAGAATATTTATACTTCAAACAAGGTGTTTAAGAATTGTCTTCAGTATTAAAGAAGCTGAAACCTGTAAAAACATTTTTATTCAACACAATGTTTTAATACTGTATAGATTGTATATATGTATATGAGTGTATAATGTATCTCATCAACAACTATAATGATTTTAAAATCTTGCTTCTAAAGCATGAATATAACACTAGGGGTAGTAAAACTTACCTACCTGCAGAAAAAAGAAACCTACAGCTATATACAAAAAATGCTAATTATTTTAAGCTTGAAATCTGGAATAGATAATTATATAACTTCAAGAATAAACGTGCTTTATTGCAAAAGAAAATTTAGAAAAAAATTTTTAATCGAAAAATGCTATTATAGTGTTGAAGAATTTCTTAGTGAGAAAGATTTTGACGGACTCTAATTTTTCTGAATTGTTATTTAAGTTAGTATGTGATCAACACCTTCGGTTTTCAAGATCAAATAAAGATTATTATTATTATTATCGCTATTAACTACAATATGTAACAACTGAAAAAGCCGAAGAAACAAAACGTTTTTGAATTAAATGCAAATTACAGGATGGCTCTAACTTTATGTTCGGCAGTGTAGAACAGTGGTTATAGTGATATTCCATAGGTACATGCACGTTCTTCATTCACGTGTTATAGGTTTTGTTAAAAAGTCTTTCAAGGTAACTTTTTCTCCAGAAATCATGTCTATTAATCTACGGATTAATTGTCGAGAACTTATATAAGCAGTAATAAATCTGCTGTATAGAAAAAGTATGTAGGTATTAAGGTGAACACACAAACGTAGGTGTGTTGAGCACGCGTTATAAATTACCACCAGGCTGCCATATTCAACTTTTATCATATTTGAAATGAAAATTCAGTAATTATCTGGTTGAAGTTGAACGAAATTTTTCAAATAGCGAAAGTGGTGTTGCTTCATCAAATTTAATTGCAGAAAATGAAAAATTCATACAAACATATAAATTGAAAATAACTTTCAAGGGTTCATTAAAATATTTTAGACAATAACTGGATCAATTCTCGGAAACCTCTAAAAATTTAATCTAAAAAATCTCTTACATTTAAAAAAAATATATCAAAATTTGAATATTGAAACAAATTGAAATATGTTTATCTTCTACAATTTTAATTTCAAAAACATTTTTATTCAAAAAACTTTTAGAATTAAATTTATGTCTACACAAGCACCGCTTACATTTAATAGACGTATATAATCAAAACTCAATATATAATGTCAAATGGAATAAATAACCCAACAGATATGCGAAAGTAATTAAAATTAATAAATAAATATTTAAAGGAGACAAAATTTTGTTTCTGGTCTTACCTTTCAGAACACCAATGCCTTTTAAAAACATGAACACACTTAAAGGAGTTCTTAAAGAATATAATTTATTTGAAATATTTAATATATTTAAATCTTCGAATAAATTATTTCAAAAATCTCTAAAAAATGTGCACTATATCTTCAAAAAACAAATATAATTCTAGACAATCCCGTCTTCAGTCCTCATTTAATATTCCAAATATCAAAATCAAAAAACTAACCTATATCTCTCACTGAAGACGGGATTGTCTAGAATTATATTTGTTTTTTGAAGATATAGTGCACATTTTTTAGAAATTTTTGAAATAATTTATTCGAATATTTAAATATATTGAATATTTCAAATAAATTATATTCTTTGAGAAGTCCTTTAAGTGTGTTCATGTTTTTAAAAGGCAATTGGTGTTCTTAAAGGTAAGACATGAAACAAAATTTTGTCTCCTTTAAATATTTATTTATTAATTTTAATTACTTTCGTATATCTGTTGGGTTATTAATCCATTTGACATTATATAGGGAGTTTTGATTATATACGTCTATTAAATGTAAGCGGTGCTTGTGTAGACATAAATTTAATTCTAAAAGTTTTTTGAATAAAAATTTTTTCGAAATTAAAATTGTAGAAGATAAACATATTTAAATTTGTTTTAATAATCAAATTTTGTTATATTTCTTCTATCAAGTAAAAGGCCTTTCTATTTTATTAAAAAAATATATATTGTCTTAGAAACACTGTTTCACATTATAGACATATAGACAAATATTCATGCCTCCTTGGATACCTTAAATGGTCGATTTTTCTGGTGCAGTCCACATAACATTTATCTAGTCAAAATTTTCCTTTCATCGGTGTTTTTCTCAAAAAGCAATATTTCATCAATACATAAATTTTTTTTCATCGCTCTGAAAGTCACGAAAGGTTTTCTACTAGAACCACTGTAACTTTTGAACCGACGTCAAATCGGCAGGAAATCTTTACAGCTATCATTTGAAGGTTAGAACGTTCTACAATAATATTAATTTTGTATTTGTCATGCCATCCGTGTGTCAAACTGGAAACTTATCAATCGACCTATTTTGAGTCCCATGGGTAGACGTAAAATCAATCTTATTGAGAAAAATTCTCATAATATTAACAAAATCGTCCACTGGGTCAGGAAATATGATAATTTGAATTTCAAAATAAAATTTGATTTGCGCTAATATTTATTGAATTATACAACAATTGTTTCGTCAGTTGTGACTTATTTAAGTGAATATGGTAATATCCCACTCATCTGAAGAATCATTAATAAGTATGAGCAACTCCTTACTAATGATATTTGGTACAGATAAGCCGAATTTATTTATTTGAATATGAATATGCTAATTATGAGCATTTACAGCATATTATAGATATTATTTGAGCACGAGGAAAGTTTATCTGCGTTTGTAACGTGAAAATATCGAGAATACATTTCTTTATTTGAATTAGCTCGCAAAGGTATATCTTGTATATAAATTTGCATACTCTAGATGGCGCTAGTGTATGATTAATACCTTAGTGTTTCTGTGCATAGCTCATATAGGTAATTGACAGATTTGTAGTCGCTGGCATTCATTGCAGTGACGAGAACCAACTAGTTCGAAAGGCAAGCATGCCTGCAATTTGCCTCTGTTATCAATAAAGCCTTATCGAGTTTGTTTGAATATAGAATTATTATACAGATGTATATAACAGTTTCGATTTGTAGAACTTTCTATTACCATAGCTCACACTCCTTATTAATGATATTTGGTACATATCAGCCGAATTAATTTATTTAAATCATCTGATGAAGTCAAATTGTAAATGACGAAATAATTGTTGAATAATAGTGTTACATACAGTTCACAGCTCACACTGATCCGAATAGGTATCGTCGATTGTACAATATGATTCAAAGAATCTACTGTTAGTTACCATATAGCTCGACATTCCTCAGATTGCATTTATACATATAAGTATGCTGACACTATCATTTCGGCTTAATATGATATGACTTGAGCATGAGGAAGGTTCTACAGCAGAAGTACTCAGGAGTACACTTTACTATTTGAATTAGACCGTTGGGGAATTCACTAATATGTGTTTACGTGCATAGATGGCTATGGTGCCGAATAAAAACTTTAGGGTCCCCATGTGGGGTGAATATACATACTTCGTTGGGCATCAGAGCTGGTGCTGATAATGAATCCAACATGATTCGAAATGTGCATGTCTGCTGCTTATATACAGAAAAAAAAACGATACCTACTTGTTGATTCGAGTTGTGAACTATAAAGAGACGTTTGTATGTTACACTATCCTGATGAAAGAACCACCTAGTAACCAGCTCGGGAATCCTCAGATTTTTGGACAGTATACCAGAAGTATGAAACTGTAATTTCCCTATATATAGTACCGACCATCAGTTAGGAGACCGTAAGACCGCTTCTGCAGCGCCATCTTTCTCCTTCTAACAGCTGGCGAAGATTTTCAGCACACAACAAATATACACCGGTATATTTTTCATTAACCTTAAATATGTCGAGTTTTGTACCTACAAACTACAATTTACGGACAGCATGGGTTTTCTGTTGCCATTTAAGGACAAATTTTGCAAAATCACATTGAATACTTATCGAAGCTTACGGAGAAAATGTTCTTGGTATTTCGAGTGGTTCAAAAAATCCAAAAGTGATGATTTTGACGTGAGAAACGAAGATCGAGGTAAACCAACGAATTGCAAATCTAACTGGATCAAGATGAACAAGAACTCTCAGATCAATTAAATGTAACGCAGAAACCCACGTCAATTCCTTTGAAAGCTATGAAAAAGATTCAGAAAGTGGGAAAATGGTTTCCGCATGAAGGCATCAAAAGAATCGAAACACCAATTGTGAAATGTTGGTGTACACATACAAAAAACGTCATTTCTCCATCGAATCTTGACATATGATGAAAATGCATATATTTTGAGAATACTAAGGGTCATGGATCGTAAATAATAACTTTGGAAAGAAGAAAATGCTGTGTTTGGTGGGATCAGAAGGGTGTAGTTTATTATGAGCTGCTGAAAACTGGTGAAACCGTTAACACTTTTCAGATACTGAATTGTTTCAGCCGTTACTATTTGGTAGTTGATCATAATGAATACAAATTGCAAAAATTACTATGGTTTACTACCAATAAAAATATATATTACACATTTTCTTGCGACTCGAGTTTCGGGAAATGAACTATCCCATCATCAGACAACTGAAGACCTAACAGTGGTACAGAGGTACTTAAACAAAAGTGATACATATTTTGAATATTTCAATAGATTCTAAGTAACACCTAATAGTGGTACAGAGGTTTACAAGCGGAACGTGATAAAAAACCGGGTTAAAAAAGAGGGGCCTTCTAACAGATATCGGAATGTCGGCAATCGACAAAGAAGGTTTGTTAAACAGATGGTACCCAAAATTTGAATATCAAAACAGATTTAATCTGTTAGTCTTCTACAATTTTAATTTCAAAAAAAATTTTATTCAAAAAACTTTTAGAATTAAATTAATGTCTACAATAAGCTATTTAATAGACGTATATATTCAAAACTCAATATACAATGTCAAATGGAATAAATAAACCAACCAATATAAAAAAGGCAATTAAAATTAATAAATAAATATTTGAAGGAGACAAAATTTTGTTTCTTATCTTACCATAGTGAAACCAATTCCTTTTCAAAACCATAAAACACAACTTAAGGATTTCTCAAAAAATATAATTTATTTGAATTATTTAATATATTTAAATATTCAAATAAGTTAATTCAAAAATCTCTCAAAACATGTAATATATCTTCAAAAACAATTAGAATACGGATAATCTCTTCATAGGCCCTAGATAACATTTAAATTTCAAAATCAATTAACCATCACTATATCATACCTTACAACTTAACACGTGAACTTGTTCAAAAGAGACTAACTTTAAAAAACCAGGTAGTCAGTTCGTCACAAAATCGCAGAAAACTGTAAGGCATTCTATGGTCTTCTTCACACCATTGACATTCCATAATGAGAATTATTCAAGCCTAAATATAATCATATATTATGTATAAAATAAAATAGAAAATTTAAAAAAACACCTTACGTAATTTATGGACGCCCCCTTATCTAGAACCTGTAGCGAACAACTTCTTCGCTCCCCGTCCAGAAACCTGCCTTGCTCTATCGTAGTTTGACCGGCGTACAGATAGAAGACCCGACCAGTCATAAGAATCATGACTAACCGTCCCCGCTAGGTTCAAATAGAGCAAGGCAATGCGTTTAAAGTCAGCGTTCCAAGTGGACGCATGGTCACCGGCATAACAGACGAAACGCCGTCTCTCTAACTAAGAGGTGGAAGCTCCCTCGCAACATCCACATTTACTCGAAGCTTCAAACCTATTGAAATATTAAAAATATTTATCACTTTTGTTTAAATACCTCTGTACCACTGTTAGGTCTTCAGTTGTCTGATGATGGGATAGTTCATTTCCCGAAACTCGAGTCACAAGAAAATGTGTAATATATATTTTTATTGGTAGTAAAACATAGTAATTTCTACAATTTGTTTTAATTAGGTTTAGAGAAGCTTATTTCTCGATCTAACAAATGTATTAAAGTTCTAGGGGACTAAAATAGACCAACATTTTCTGAGTTTTCTTTCATGCCTACACCGAGAATACATTGAACGCCCCTCGTACTTCGCTTTGCCATGGTTTGTCCATGGTTTGAAAGCTATGCTGTCTGTGTATCTGGTGAGACCTAGGAGGCGTTGTGAACCTACTAAGAGCTGCAAAAACCTGGTGATTGAATTACGGGTGATCGGTACAGACTGCAATTACTTCGTTTGAACTGTGAATTACGATAAAAATGGCCGGAATATACATTCTGTCAAGAAAGTACCGGGAATTATCGATTTAAATCTGGCGGGGCAACGAGGCAGGTAAATTTTTTTTTTCCTAGGTTGGTACCACTGTCCTTAATTACTATGCCAAGCTTGAGCGGGATCTGTCAACTAGTGTGTTTGCAACAGCTGATTAAGTCAGTCGATGTCAGAGTGCGTGCCGATTTTTACTATGGGTGATTACATTGAGCAAAGAATTTGTTTAAAGTTTTGTGTTGCAAATGAATTTTCGTGTGCCGATGCATTGAAAATGTTGCAAAAGGCCTTTGGTGATAATGCTCTATCGAAAACTCGTGCATATCAGTGGTACAGAGCCTTCAAGGACGGTCGTGAAGTGGTCGAAGATAACGTCGATAAAATTAAGGAAAGGGTGCTGGAAAACCGTCGTACCAGCTTGAGAGAGATAGCACATGATCTTAAGATATCCCACGAGTCCGCACGTACGATTTTGATTGATATTTTGGGCATGAGAAAGGTGGCCGCACGACTCGTACCGAAAGACCTGAATTTTCTTCAAAAACGTCATCGCGAACAGGTTGCCTCAGACATGCTGGATCGCTGTAATTCCGATTCTACATTCATGGAACGCATTATAACTGGTGATGAGACCTGGGTCTACGAGTACGATATGCAAACAAGCCAGCAATCATCGGAATGGGTGGCAAAAAATGAGCCGAAACCGAAAAAACCACGCCAAAGCCGCTCGAAAATGAAAGTGATGCTCATTGTTTTCTTCGATATCCGTGGTGCACTACGAATTCGTTCCAGAGGGTCAGACGGTAAACAAGGAGTATTACCTAGGCGTTATGAAACGTTTGCGTGAGCGTATCCGTAAGAAGCGGCCAAATTTGTGGGCGAACAACTCATGGATTTTGCATGACGACAACGCGCCTTCTCACCGAGCTACGATTGTGACTGACTTTCTCGCCAAAAACTCAATAAACGTGCTTCAGCAACCACCGTATTCGCCGGATTTGGCTCCCTGCGACTTTTTCCTCTTCCCAAAACTAAAATTGCACCTTCGTGGCACCCGTTTTGAGTCGATTGAAGCCATAAAATAAAATTCGGCGCGAGAGCTAAAGTCCATCCCGGAAAGCGCCTATAAAAAATGTTTCTATAATTGGAAGTGCCGTTGGCATAGATGTATTGGAGCAAATGGAGCCTATTTTGAAGGCGACCCAATAAATTTTGACGATTCAATGTAAAAATGTTGTTTTAATTGAAAATTCCCGGTACTTTCTTGACAGAGTAGTAAAGTCCGTCATGATAAAGTTATTCTAGCGGAACGCTAGTTAATTCTAATTGTAATACTAGTATCCGCCAGTACTCCAATTAAGTATCAAGTAAAATTAGAACAATTAATTCTCCTGGATTCTACCTCATGTTAAAAAAACGACCCAAAGTGACGTAAGATCGCAGTAACAAAGCCTACCCAGAACACAACTGAACTCCTAACTCGCACAAGCTGAAAAAGCTTCTGAGGGATCTTCACAGAAGGTCTACGAGTATCAGGAGAAAATAAAATAAAACATGCGTTGAATCGAAACTTGACTCTTGTGAGGGCTGTTAAATGGCCCCTGGTGATAAATTAGCCATTCCGACAACGTTGTCCACTAGACAATCACATGCTAATTTCCATTTACGCGACCGTGGAAAACGTGAGGCTTGGTATTTGCTTGGATTGATCGTGTAGTGTTACATAAAATCTTTCACTCACGTGCACCACACGCTAGTCAATGACGATTTTTTCGTTACATAACGAAATAAAGTAATATTTATGGACTTGTTTTTGGTTAGGCGATAGGTAAGAAAGCGCACGGCGTAGTTCGCGGTAAAAAATATCAGGTTACACAACCAATGCATAGGTCACGTTCAGATAGTCGTCAGACTTCGCGCCTCGTAACAAGTTCTTTCACGTTTGGTTAAAATGGCGATCAAATTAAAACTTAAAATTATATAGAAGTTTATTTAGATACTGAACTGTTTCAGCCGTAACTATTTGGTAGTTGATCATAATTAAAACAAGTTGTAGAAATTACTATGTTTTGCTACCAATAAATTGATATTGTACACATTTAATTATGACTCGAGTTTCGGGAATTCACTATCCCATCTTCAGACAACTGAAGATTCAACAAGCAGAACAAGGTATTTATGACTATACAGAGGTAGAAGAGGTAATAAAAACAGGTTTAAAATGAGAGGACGCTTAAAAACTGTTGGAACGTCGGCACGTCAAATAAGATTACTTATTTAAATATCTGAAAAATTTTGGATTTACATAGATCCGTACAGTCATTCATTATTTTTATTGTGGCCTTTTTTTATTGGATTTAGGACAAGAAATGAAAATCAAGACTAAGCTTTACTAAGTGCCGACGTTTCATCCGTATATTCGAACTTTTTCAATTATGTTTAAAAGAAAATTACAAATAATTTTCAGCATAACAATAAGAATGACTGATATTAATGGAAAATTTTACAAATAAACAACTACAAATAATCTGAACAGATAATAGAGCATTATATAAGAGGTGTTATTATTATGAATATTCGGAAAAATGTGTAAAAATAAAACTGTTATTTTTAGGGAAAACAACTTTGTAACTTCTATGTTCTATGTATATGTTATATGTCTAAGATCTTAACCTAAAAAGTGTCACATGTTCATTTAGTTAGTTGTCCATGAAGTCCATGAAGATTTGCATCGCTTTGGAAGCGTCCAAGACTGATAAGAAGAAAAATACATACAAATTCAAACGGATCCAAACTACGGGAACGGAAAATACATATTATGAAATACCAGAGGACAAACAGGATATATCTGACCATCATGAACTTTTGGCTCTACCGAAGGTGAAGAATATCTTGAAATCGATTAAAGTAAGAGGTTCATTTCGTACGTGTGTCATTTCATTAAATCCGGAATTGAAAGAAATATATTTTGATGCCGAAGAAGATGTGATGTTTAAGAATGAATATTTACAACTGATTTATTCACCCGCGTACGTGAGAACAGTATTTGGACAAGAATCACCAAAACCACAGGATACGGTAGAACTTTCAAGAAAAAGCAAGGATTTCAAGAGGATAAAGGAGGATTTTGTGCTGAATAATTTTGGTTGTAAGAGTGTTTCAGTGAATTTATGGTTCGAAAAATTCGAGACGGAATGCTCGCGTTGTGAAGTAGAAGAAGATAGAGACAAAATTTTGATTTTATGGTTGTTTCTGGATGGAATAACGAAAGAATGATTTGATTCTAAATTGATTACAGTAGGTTTAGACAACAGTTTGCAAATATGGAAAGATAACTGCTTAGAGAGTTTTTGTGAAACGAGTTGGCATAAATATAGAGAGGCCTATTCATTTAGGTACATAGGAGGAAGTTTAGTTGACTACGCTTTTAGGAAAGAAAATTTGTTGTTGAATCTCCGAAATAATTTTCCAACTGACATATTAGTTGATTTAATTGTGACAAGGTTGCCAAATATTTTACAAGATAGAATTGATCGATCAAATGTAACAACTTTCGAGAAATTATTGGGTGAGTTGCGAAAGCTAGAAAGTTCAAAAAAATATGACAACGATCGAAATAAAAAAAAACATAGAATGAATAAATCTGCCGAACACATTCTTTCCTATTCACAAACAAATAGAAAACCAGTTAAGAAGGAACCATGCTCAATTTGTGAGAAGAATGATTTTTCAGGTAGATTTCAGGAGACTTTATGTCGGCTAAGGAATAAATCCAATAATTTTGAACAAAAGAACGTACCCGGTAACATAAAAACGGTAAACAATGTTGGGATACAGGATGAATTAAATCAGGCCATTTCAAAAAAAAAAAAAAACTAAGACTGCTGCCATTGATAAAATTGAAGGTGTTTATAAATAATAATGAATTATGTGGAATTTATGATTCGGACTCAAATGTTAGTCTTCTGAAATTCCAAAGTAGCAGAAAAGTTATGTCTACGCATTCAAGATAATAGAAACACATTCAAAACAGTCAGTGGCAGGGCAAAATTTTCAGGAAAAATAATTACAAAAATGAGAATCAATAATATCAAAAAAAAAGTTGTACTTTTTGTAGTTAATGAGAAAAACTTCGAGTATGATATTCTACTCGGACTAGATTCTATTTCCAATTTTCAATTAAAACAAGATTTTGATTTGAATATTTTTCAAAGATTAGATATGAATGAAGAGAGAAAGATCGATTGTGCCCATAATAATAATAATGATAACAATGATTACACCATCAATTACAATGAGGGGATACCAACAGAACTTTTCGAAGCAAAATTAGACCATTTGGAAACGAATCAGAGAAATAAAATTGAACTTTTAATAAATAAATATGACCATATTTTTGCAAAACACAAGTTTGATATTGGTCAGGTGCAAAATAATGAGGCACATATAAAACTAAAACTAACTGACAAACTAAAAAAATGAAATTTTCCATTACTATCAGCTGTAATTCTTATTGTTGTGTTGTGTTATGCTGAAAATTATTTGTAATTTTCTTTTAAACAGCCTTGAAACAGTTCGAATATACGGACGAAACGTCGTCACTTAGTTCAGCTTAGTCTTGTTCTTCATTTCCTGTCCTAAATCCTGTAAAAAAGGTGACTATGGTTACCCAAGGACGTGATACTCACTTCATTATTTTTATCGTGAACAGATTCTTAAAATCAAGTAAGTCAACAATAAAAATAATGAATGACTGTACGGATCTATGTAAATCCAAAATTTTTCAGATATTTAAATAAGTAACATCTGTTTACCAATCTTCTTTGACGGGCAGACGTTCTAGTAGTTGTTAAGCGTCCTTTCATTTTAAAACTTTTTCAATCTGTTTTTATTACCTATCCTACCTATGTATATTCATAAATACCCTGTTCAGCTTGTTGAGTCTTCAGTTGTCTGAAGATGAGATGGTTAATTCGCGAAACTCAAGTCACAATTAAATGTGTGAAATATCAATTTATTGGTAGCAAAACATAGTAATTTTTACAACTTGTTTTAATTAGAAGTTTATTCTGAAACCCTTACTAAAATTATTATTAATATTATTTAAAGAACAAATTAATCGGGTGCGTTCTTCAGCTCAAAAAAGTCATTTATTTCAAAAGACCCTGAATTATCAAATTAATCAAAAAATCGTATATCACTGCCTACTACCTTTCTCCACCTCTTAGGCAGTTTTCGAATCCTGTCTCGGAAAAACTTCTTGTCTTTTGAGGCGATCGAATTTTGAAGCCAATTTTCGATTTCTTCGAAAGAAGTGAAGCGTTGAACTCTCATCTGATAGTTTCTAAATATTTTTTGACTTTTGCAACGTGATGAGCGTTTTCATGCAGAAAATAACTTCATCATGTCTGTTCTTTTTTCTTGTAATGCACGAACTAAGTAATTGCAGTCTGTACCGATCACCCGTAATGGAATCACCAGGTTTTAGCAGCTCGTAGTACCCAGTAAGGAAGTATGAGTGTTCAGCTTTGGTGTTGATGTTGAGGTCGATGGTAACGATTGGCTGAGCAAAGCGTATCCCCCAAAAAAAACCATATCTATTCTGGTCGATTCGAGTTGTAAACTGTAAGCAGATGTAAGTGACAATATCCTGATCCGAAAAACTATCTAGTAACCAGCTCGGTATGCCTCAGATTTTTGGACAGTATACTAGGTGTAGTCGTATGAAACCGGAATTTCCAAATAGATAGTGAATTCTACTAGGTTTTCATTGGGCATGTGAGCATGGCTCTTCACCAAGTGACTATTCAGCAGTCTCCACAGTCCACCCCTAGATGTAGAAAGTGTGATAAGGATTACGCGCGAAACGAGAACCCCTTCGAAGAGATGAACCCACTAGCTTCCAGTTTGGGGCCTGGCTCGAAAGCCAGAACCGTCTGACTGGTTACAGCGAAGCACTATTTTCTACTGGCTCTGCAGGTCAGTATCCGAATTGCTCGTGACGCAACTCACTCGCCGGAAGGAATTCTTACCCAAGCACCCGAACGCAGTCCCATGAACTAAGATAATCCCAAGATTGATGACTTCTATTGATCCTGGTACGAGCACCGTCAACACGGCCTGTACGTCATGACCCACTGAATCTATGTGAGATCTTTTGATTTATCCTGGCGTCAAGCCATTTCGTCGAGATCCACAAACCCTAAAAAGTTACGCATTGATCCGGGGCCAGGACAAGGCCGGTCGAACCGTCAAGTCCCGCTAAACCCCCAGTCATTTCATGAGAATATCCCGAACAGGGGGGGTCTGCGAACAGATAATGGGGTGGCCAGGTGGTACAAGTAACACCTGAAGGCAATCCATCTGATTTGTGTTTTAGATGTAGTCATACATTTTGTTTTTGAGGTCGATATGGACATGAAGCTCTTAAGGATTGGGGTGTTGTTAGGGAGCTTCTACCTCTTAATTTGGGAGGCGGCGTTTCGTTCTGTACATGCGCACCGGAATTCTTCAGACAGGATTGATGCGCATGCCTGCCTATGACGCCAGTGACCATGTGTTCCATGTCGGAACGGTCGTCGAACGCTATGTACTCCGCCCTACTTGAACCCGGCGGGGAAGGCCATCGTAAATTCTACCAGGTTAAGTAACTGGCATATGAGCCTGGCTCTTTCACCAGGTAACTGCTCAGCAGTATTCACAATCTACCCAAAGTTGCAAGTTGTGTTATATGTGTGGATAGCTCAGTGGGAGAGTATTGGGCTCGTGAACGGGAGGTCCGGGTTCGAATCCTGTTCAGGTGGAAAAGAAATTTTCTAGTTGGACGGGTGTATGCCACAATTTCACTGTTGGGTCAAAAATTAACACTACTGTGACCTAAAGTGGCGCAAGATCGCAGTAACAAAGTCTACCCAGAACACAACTAAACTCCTAACTCAGCACAAGCTGAAAAAGCTTCTGAGGGATCTCCACAGAAGATCTAGGAGTATCAGGATAATAATAATAATTTTAAAAAAGGGTACGCCCTATCATCACACAAAGCGAGAACCATTCCGAAGAGTTGAACACACGCCGCTTCCAGTTTTAGCTTCAGTTCGAAAACCTACAACGTGACTGATAGCAGCGAAGGACTACCCAATCGCTACTGGCTCTGCAGTCTCTGTACCCGAGTTGTTTGGAATGGAACTCACACGCCGAAGGGGCTTTTCATTTCCACCCACCCGAACGCAGACCCAAACAAGAGGAAAATCCCAAGAATCGATGCTTCAATTGATCCTGGTACGAGCACCGTCAATGTGGCGCGTGCGTCAAGACCCACGAACCGCTGTGAAGTCTTTCAATTGATCATGGCTTCAAGCACCAATGATCTAAGTGGTATCGTCGAGATCCACAAACGCCTCGCAAATGATCCTGGTTCAGGACGAGACCGGTCGAACCGTCAAGTCCCGCTAAATCCTGAATCATGAGTTACTGCGGCCAGATAGATGGAATACCCTCCTAGTCTAGCATGCAGACTTTCAACCACTGCCCCATCGAGTCCCAATTGGGTGGCCAGGTCGTACGAATACTTCCGAGGGCCGATCCACCCTCCCGAGATAACAGTATATACATAACGCACTCGGCCATTGAACAGAAAAATCCGGTGATTTACTGCATAAGGATAGAGAAACGCCAGTTTTAAGGGTGTTAGCCTTGTGGTGCGACAGACACCCTTGTCACCGTGTTGGACAACTCAACTCAGCCCTCCATTACACCTCTTGCGATGAGACTAGGGCCCCAGTCGGATGAACTTTCCACTACACGGGTCCAGTAACACGGCTCGAAAGTCTCTGCTTTAGGTATCGAGACTTAATCCTCCATTTCATCGAAATAAAACTAGGATCTTAGTCAAGACAAGCACCACGTCAAGCTACAGAGACAAATGAGGGGCGATCGGGAACGGTCAGTTGGGTATTGTCTGAGACTGGTCATGTCCTCTATATGCTACGCCGGGAAGCAGAGGATAGCAGAATTCCGGGCGAGGAAGGTCGCTACAGACCTATTGAAGAGTTTCGCTGTACAGTGGAATTTATAGAGTAATCTTTGTAGGTCTTCTTCATTCTCCGGCACGAGCACAGCATCATCGGCGTAACATAATATAGTGACGTTTCGATTCCCCATTTTGTGGCCCTTCAGTTTGCACACTTTCTTTATTATCACGTCCATTATAAGGTTGAAAAGGAGTGGACTTAGCGAATCACCTTGACGAATACCATTTTCTACTAGGATTGGGTCTGCTAGTTCTTCATTGACCGTGGATTGTATTGTGTTTACACTCTAAATATTTTCGATCAAATTGATTAGATTGGTATTTGCCCGTTAAAAGAAGGTGCTTTTTATTTGGACACGGACGAATGCCTTTTCCTCTTGGTTTCAATTCATAAAATTGCCTTGCTTTTGAATCAGGTCCATAGATTTCAAACGTATAGATACTGCTTGTTGGGTCACCGTCAAAGTAAGTCCAAATTCGTCTTCCGTTAAACTCGAATCTTCATCGAATAATGTCTGTAATTCAGTTTTCGAATTTTTTTGACTGTCCCGAGCGAGGTCCATCTTCAACGCTGAAATCACTACTTTTGAAGCGCCGAAACCATTTTCTACACGACTTGTTAGTTGGAGCATTGTCACCGTAAACTTCCACAAGCATACGATGAGCTTCAGCTGCACTTTTTTCAATTGAAGCAAAAGATTAAAACTTCCCGCAGATGCTGTTTAGTTATCAAAAAATGTGACATTTTCAACAGCGTTCCAAAAAACGTTTTGTATGAAACTCAAAACAATTCAAACTGGATGTTATCGGCAGATGTCCAATCTGCCTAAGACCTCGGCAATTTGTTGTTACTATTTAAAAATTCAATGTTTTTATGCCAGCTTTTGAAAATGGACTGAATTAATTTGTACACCCAATAATAATACGATGACATCAATAGTATTGAAGATCTGAAGAAATGCCGGTGTTGAGAGGGAGTTTCTACCTCTTAATTTAAGAGGCGGCGTTTCGTTCTGAGCATGCGCACCTGAACTCTTCAGAGACGTAGTGCGTATGTCTGTCTGTAACGCCAATGACCTTGTATTCCACGTCGGAACGGTCATCGAACGCTGTGTGCCTTGTCCTACTTGAACTCTGCGGGGACGGTCAGTCAGGTAGTTTAAGACTAGTCATGTCCTCTTTATGATACGCCGGCAAGCTGCAGCAGAGCAAAGTAGAATTCTGGACGAGGAGCGAAGGTGATCGCTACAGTATAACATAAAACCCTTAAACACAACTTGCAATACACCGGTTTGAAAACACTGCAAAACTCGGGTCAATGTAAACATTTTTTCAATAAAATGTTATAGTAAACAACTTAATATTCTTACTCCATTTGCAAGTAATAAACCAAAATCGAAATTTCTTCGTAAATATTGATCATATTGTTTATTCCGGGTCTTGTTTTCCGATTAAAAGTTTCAATGAGAGTATTCTCAAAAAATTTCGATATCAAAACATTCAATTAATCGCAAATTAATATCAGTATAATAAAACGAATATAATCACATTATTATTTCCAAGAACATCATGGGAATAAACAGATAGGTCAGAATAAGGACCTGTCCAAAGTGATAAGAAATCGGAAAATTGAAAGACATAAATGTTCTTATTCATATTTTGATTATGGACGACTGCATAAGTGCAAAACAATAATATGAAGGCAAACAACATATTTTATTCAATTGCATAAACTGATTTATCGCATATTAATATCATGTGATATAACACACTAGATATTTTGCATTGCATCTAGTTTTTCTTGAGTATAGTTATTGGAATATAATAAAATGATTATCAACCTTCCCTTGGTATATTCCGCGAGATTTATCATTCATATACAAGGTTTTAATGAATTCCATTCCAATTTGAATAATGAAATTTTTTAAATAATCTACTTACAGACTTATGAAATTTCTGAATTATCGATCAAGTTGGGAAAATTTCTGAAATCAATTATCGGTACGCTCATGGATCTTGGTTTTATTAACATTTTTTGGAATGAATACGTAAAAAAATATCTACATATGCCGATAAATAAAGGAAATCTGCGAATAATGTGGATTGTTATCAGTCAGATGTTGCAGTGTTGGGGTTTACATTGAAATAGTAATTTCCTAATTCAAAACGTATTTTTCGTAGAAGAAATAATAAAATATTTAACTGAGACTTATCGAATTGAGATTTTAATGATGTTCGGTTACGGCAGAAGTCAAGTTGAAGTGCCAAACTTATTTAATCAGAGATATTCTCAGTTGCCTAATATTTTACAAGATACTGTGTCTAAAATTCATGCACAATTGAGAGAATTTGGACAAGTCAGACCAATAAAAATAAAACCGCAATTCGTTGAAGATACTGTGAAATTGGATATTTTGTTAGGTGTTGCAGACGATGCAATGATACGTCAACTTGCGCATGAAAATAATGTAAGATATAGAACTGTCATAAGATTTTTCCACAAAGAAAAACTTCCTCCATATAAAATGACTTTTGTGCAGGAGCTAACAGAAGACGATCCATATCATAGAATGCATTTCTGCGAAAAAATGATGAATAAACTGAACAGAAATGAAAGTAGTTGTTGGTACAATCCTGATAAATCAACATTTACATTGATTGAGGAGGTTAACCGTCAAAATTGTGGATATTGGTCAGCGGAGAATCCTAATTGGATGCGTGGGACACATAATAGGTATCCTCAAGGGTGAACGATTGTGCAGCTATCATAGGTGACCATATTATTGGTTCTGTATTTATAGATGTGACTTCGGTAGCCGAAAAATATGTGGTTCCAGCAAGATGGAGCCCCACCCCATTATGTTTCAATAGTCAGACTTTACTTAAACGCAATCTTCCCCAATAAATGGATTAGGCGAAGAGGTACTATTGAGTGGCCAGCTAGATTTCCAAACGCCGTTGGATTTTTTCTGTGGGATTACCTCAAGAACAAAGTTTATGCCACACAACCGACGAGCATCGCAGACCTCAAAGAAAAGATAACTATAGAAACGGAAAATTTCAACTCAAACTTTAAACATACTGAAAAGAAGTTGAATAATATAATATAGATTATTTCCACAATTTTTATGAAACAACAGTACCACCAGAGGGATATCAATAATATATCAAGTAAGGACCGATTCAATTGAATATAATCGGAATAATTGAATGATTTCATTTATTTCATTCTTACTTATTGATAATTCGAAATATAGTACTACATATTATTATTAATTATATTTCAATGATGACAAAAAGAAGCCTAATGATGACAATTCAAAATGAAGGTGTTGCCCGATGAAACAATGTAATATTGAACCAATAGTGACATATGTTATCAGAACGGTATGAACTTATTTCTACTCCCTTTACGACAGCAACCGTTTTGAACGGATAGAATTTTATTTGCTCTGAATTCTTCGTCATTCTTATGTTATCGTCATTTGCACTGAAAATTCGCGAATATAGGAATTCACAAGAATTGATGGTTCTCTAGCACAAGCGCCAAAAAGTTGCTATAATTTTGAACCGATTGCAATTTTATAGCGGATAGGAAAAAAATAGAACACCGGCGCATTCGCCATTTAGCAACGCCGAAATAATTTCCATTTTAATATCGAAGAGAAATTTATATTAATCTTAGGTTAATTACAGTGAAAATAACCGAATAAGGGTATGGCTTTTTCTGATAATGCAAATGCTCTCTGCTAGTCCATAAAGTGAAACAGTGTTTCTAAGGCATTTTATTCAATTTAATTCCAAAAAGTTTTTAAGAGATTTTCTAGATTAAATTTCTTGATGTTCCGGAGAATTGATTCAGCAATTATCTGTGATGTTTCAAAAAAACCCTATGAAGTAAATTTTTCAATCTATCTTCGGAGCCTTTTAACCATGTATTTTCCATTTTCATTGGACTTCACGTTTCTTCAGAACAGTTCTAAAATTCTAGAAAAATTACGGTTATTTGACTTCCGTATGACAGAACACAAAATTCTGTGTTTTTATTCATCATTTTTTTGAATTCCATTCAATCTTTTCAACGAATAATCCAAACAGATTTTTTCTGTATATGGGCTCCACAGCACTGTAGCGTCATCGACTAGAGCAAATGTATGCTTGGACAATATTTTCATTAACGTTTTTAAGTGCTCGGGAGGTGTAGTTGATTTTGATTTCTATGATCACCTGGCTGTAGAAACACTAAGTTGGGGATAGTTCATAGTACGACATATATGGGATTTCATTGATAGAACAGGAAATCTGTACTGACAGATTGATTCAACGAAAACTTAAAGAATATGAGAGAAAGATTACATTTTTATAAATATCTTACTGCAATAAATGGGTCACCAAATGTTATGGAAATTTATAAAGACTCTAAAAGTATATCGGTTTGAGCTCAAAAAAGCAGAAAAGATACACACTGATAGCTATCTCAAGGCGCAGAACTAAAGGGTGATTCGTTTAGAGGTACTTTTGTGGTGGGGATTTAATTGCAGATTGCGCATGCCTCGTGTTAACTGCAGTGGCATTTCTGTTCAGTAGTGTTTGACAATTCATAATGGAAAGACTTAGCCCAACACAGCGTCTACAAATTGTTCAACTTTATTACGAAAATGGGCGTTCTACGTGGAATGTGTAGAAGAAATATGGACAAGGGTTATTCCACCGGCCCATAAACCACACCAAACAGCTGTTTTTTGTAGATTCGATATCAGGTCTTGAACCTCTTCGGGTTGTTCATCACCCCAAATATGCGCATTTTGTTTATTCACGAACCCATTAAGCCAAAAATAAGCCTCATCGGTGAACAAGCTTGTCAAGAGCCCAACGACTAAAACGGAAACGATTCCGAAGGTCGGTCGGCTTCAGTTCTTGCACTAGTTGTATTTTGTGAGCTTTTAAAGAAAGATCCTCGCACAAAATACGCCAAATTGTTAAATATGACAGGCCAAGCTGTTGAGAACGGCAACGAATCGACACTTCGCGGTCTTCGCGTACACTCTCCGTTACCGCCCCTATATTTTCTTCACTACGTGCTGGATGTGGTCTATTTGGTCGAATATTATCCAATTGTGAATATTGGGTCTCAAACTTACGGATGGTAGAGATAATTGTGCGTTCGGTAGGCTGAATATGTGGACCATAAGTTGCTCTAAGCGCTCGATACACATTCCTCGTAGAACTCCCATTTTCGTAATAAAGTTGAACAATTTGTAGACGCTGTACCGGGCTAAGTCTTTCCATTATGAATTGTCAAACACTACTGAACAGAAATGGCACTTCAGTTTATACGAGGCATGCGCAATCTGCAATTTAATCCCCACCACAAAAAGTACCTCTAAACGAATCACCCTTTATAATCCGAAAGTGATTTGAAACGTTCTCCAGTTGAAAAAACGTATTAATTGTGAAAGTAAATTACCTTCAAATGAACTCAATATTTTTTCTCAGAATCCCGGAAGAGATTTTTAAAAACACTTCTCTGTGTGAAAAATTATCTACCGATTTCACTCGCGATTACTGCATCAATGGGCTATAGGTTGGAAGGTGTTCAATGTTCATTCTCTCCTGCATCTGAGGTCAAAATCGATAGTTACACGGGTTTAACAGTAAAATACTGAAGAGCTCAATTAATGAAATCATCAGTGCGCTAATAAAATTAATCATTTTTCTATAAGAGATAACATCTTTCCCTACTTAAATTAGCGAGTTAGCAAAAGAAAGGTTCAGTGAACAGATAATTATAGACCAGTTTCAATTATATCGGTTTTTTCGAAGGTCTTCGAGAAAGTAATGCAACAACAGTTAACAGCATTTTTTGAGAATAACGACCTCTTCAACAAGCCTCAATTCGGTTTCAGAAATTCCCTCTCCACAACAGCTGTAATTGCCCAACTTATGAGGGTAACAGTGGGGTGAGAAAGCACTTTTTTGTGACTCAAGCAAGGCTTAGATTGTCTTTCCTGCCAAAAGCTTCTGGACAAATTGCAACTTTATAATGCAATTGAGCTTATTGATTCCTTTCTGACAAATAGAAAACAGTGTGTACATCGTAATTGTAATATGTTCGACATATCTGATGTTAAATATGGTGTACCCCAGGGATCGATTCTTGGACCTATTCTGTTTAGCATTTACATAAACGATCTAATAAACAGTGATGATATCTGGTAGATATCATAAAAGAAGCATTTTGTGTTGTTTCGGAAAGGTTTCATTGCAATCAGCTCAATTTGAACTTAACCAAAACAGAGTTTATTTATTTTTCGATGAGAGATATGGAGGGAATTGCTTCAACCGGAACAGTCAAATTCTTGGGTGTCCGCATATATAGTAAATTATCTTGGAATGCTCAAATAGATAACCTTTGTCAGTGGGTATCATCGTGTATTTATGCATTGAGAACTTTGGTTACAAATCCGGTGTTGAGGCATGTTTATCATGCATTTGTAGAGTCAAAAATGTCGTATGGGATATTGTGTTGGGGTCACGATGCTAATGTAAAGCGTAAATCTAGTCGGTTTACAGAGGAGAGAGGGCTATAATGGTAGATTACAAGCCAACTCGGTTACAGAGACGGTAAAATTGCTTTCAGAGGAATGAAATTCTTACTGTCCCTTGTGTGTACATGTTAGAATGTTTTATATACGTAACTCTGTCAAGAAAGTACCGGGAATTTTCAATTAAAACAACATTTTTATATTTAATCGTCAAAATTTATTGGGTCACCTTCAACATAGGCTCCATTTGCTCCAATACATCTATGCCAACGGCACTTCCAATTATCGAAACATTTTTTATAGGCGCTTTCCGGGATGGACTTTAGCTCTCGCGCCGAATTTTGTTTTATGGCTTCAATCGACTCAAAACGGGTGCCACGAAGGGGCAATTTTAGTTTTGGGAAGAGGAAAAAGTCGCAGAGAGCCAAATCCGGCGAATACGGTGGTTGCTGAATCACGTAGTTGAGTTTTTGGCGAGAAAGTCAGTCACAATCGTAGCTCGGTGAGAAGGCGCGTTATCGTCATGCAAAATCCATGAGTTTTTCGCCCACAAATTTGGCGGCTTCTTACGGATACGCTCACGCAAACGTTTCATAACGCCTAGGTAATACTCCTTGTTTACCGTCTGACCCTCTGGAACGAATTCTTAGTGCACCACGCCACGGATATCGAAGAAAACAATGAGCATCACCTTCATTTTCGAGCGGCTTTGGCGTGGTTTTTTCGGTTTCGGCTCATTTTTTGCCACCCATTCCGATGATTGCTGGCTTATTTGCATATCGTACTCGTAGACCCAGGTCTCATCACCAGTTATAATGCGTTCCATGAATGTAGAATCGGAATTACAGCGATCCAGCATGTCTGAAGCAACCTGTTCGCGATGACGTTTTTGAAGAAAATTCAGGTCTTTCGGTACGAGTCGTGCGGCCACCTTTCTCATGCCCAAAATATCAATCAAAATCGTACGTGCGGACTCGTGGGATATCTTAAGATCATGTGCTATCTCTCTCAAGCTGGTACGACGGTTTTCCAGTACCCTTTCCTTAATTTTATCGACGTTATCTTCGATCGAAGCCGTCGATGGGCGACCACTTCACGACCGTCCTTGAAGGCTCTGTACCACTGATATGCACGAGTTTTCGTTAGAGCATTATCACCAAAGGCCTTTTGCAACATTTTCAATGCATCGGCACACGAAAATTCATTTGCAACACAAAACTTTAAACAAATTCTTTGCTCAACGTAATCACCCATAGTAAAAATCGGCACGCACTCTGACATCGACTGACTTAATCAGCTGTTGCAAACACACTAGTTGACAGATCCCGCTCAAGATTGGCATAGTAATTAAGGACAGTGGTACCAACCTAGGAAAAAAAATTTTTACCTGCCTCATTGCCCCGCCAGATTTAAATCGATAATTCCCGGTACTTTCTTGACAGAATGTATGTCACATGTAGATGAATATAGAACAAATCAAGTGGTGCATTATCATAGTACACACCAAAGAAAGCACGTTTATACCGACTTCCATCGAATCAATAAAATGAAATTTGGGATAACATACTCGTATTATGAACCAAAACTTTACAATAAGCTTTCAACTATATTAAAGATAAGTACCTTGAAACAATTCGAAATTTCTATAAAAAACTATCCACTTAGGAAATGCCTTTTCTAGGAATTCTTTCCTAGTAGATTATTTTTCTGATTTTCAGAAATGATTTCTTCGATTTGTGATTTCTCGTATGTAAGCATTGATTTGTAATAGCTATTATCATTATTAAAATCTTTCTTTTGGAAAGATGGCATATATCATCCCAATCCCTTAAACAAGCGGCAGAGACTTTGTGCAGAACTAAACGCCCATCTGCAAGTTGGATATTTTCAGTAAGGTCCTCAAGTTCTTCTTTTAGGATAAAATCTTGACTGTTAAATTCTTGATAGTTCAGGAGCATCAAGGAGGTCAACTATTTTTAAACTTTTCTTGTACAGCGATACATTTTAGAACCAATTGATAGTTCAGGTTGATTCTGTGTATACAGACCTCAATAAAGAGGATCTCTTAATTGGTAAATTGGGTGAAATTGGAATGCATGGCTTGCTGCGGTGGCTATGCTCTTATGTGAATAATATATTTCTAATCATGGTCATTAATTGCTATCTTTCGCCATCGTTCTCTGTTACTTCTGGCATGCTGCGGGGTTCTCTTCTTGGACCTTTTCTTTAGTAGTTCTATATACATGACATTGTTTCTTGTTTCGCGTTCCATAAATTTCTGTCGATTGTTGACGATACAAATTTTTTTTAATGTGTTGCTATTTTGAAGGTAGCTTCATAATGCCTCTCTCATAGAAGTTTTTGTTTCTATTGGCGAAAAACTCTAGTAATCAATTTTCATAATCTTCTCTTGATACCAATTTAACTATCCCTTAGGAAGTTTTGCAATGCGAGAAATACATGGTGCAAAGTTCGGTCTATATGGTTGATGCATTAAAACTTCCCAGCCAAGCTCCCGGAGTTTCTGGCGAGTTTTACAGACGTGTGTGCCTGGCGTTGTCCTGATGGAACACAACACCTCTTCTGTTGGTCAATTCTGGCCGTTTTTGGTCAATCGATAGCTTCAAACAGTCCAGTTGTTGACAGAAAAGTCATAATAAATTATTTCCTTACAATACCACCAAAAACACAGTAAAACCTTTCTGGCTGTTAGCATACACCAACGAGACTGTTTATTCAGTAATCTGTTAGTCCTGGTTTGGTCAACATTTCGAGCTGCTTCACCGCCCTTTGACCGCAATATTGTCTTATGTGACCCATTTCTCAACCTTAGCCATTATCCTTTTAAGAAATGAGTCGATTTTATTCCGTACGGCCAAGTCTTCGTAGATGGAAATTCGATTCATCATGTTTTTTGGTGTTAATTGCTGTGGCACCCAAACATCGAACTTCTTTTTGAATCCAGCTCTGCTCAAATGATTTAAAACTGTTTTATGATCGATCTTTTGCTCCTGGTCGATGCTACGACTACTAATATGCTGATTATTTCTGTGATTTTATCAAAATTTTCGACCACGGGCGCTTCTGTGCGAGGTGCATCTTTAACATCAAATCAATTCAGCTTTTTTAAGAAGTAATTAGCGCGCAAAATCTTCTGACTTTACGTTAATGCTTTTAAATTTTTTCATTACTTCTTATTCTGATTAAAGGTTGTGGTCCATTTGACACAATATTACATTATAGAGTTCTTTTTTTCCTATAGTTTAAAAAAAGCTGCACTGTTTTCAATATTCCTATTTTTAAAGCACGTGTATATGGCTGTCATGGTTTATCATTTTGAAACCAAATACGTTGAAGCCCCTGACGTCTAGTGGTACTTTTTCAATATTCCATTCAAATATCCTCACATCAAAACGTGAACTGAGAGAATTCAGGTGGGGTTGAATTATTTGTTTTTCAGACGATTCTCATTCAGATGCAATGAATAAAAAATCAATGGAAATTCCAACTCAATTCATCATTAGATCTACTTTTAAATCCAGGGTAAACTACCAGCCTGTCCAACGAGAGATTCCACCACGGCAACATCGTGGTGAGCTTATCAAGTAGCCTCGACATCACGTGGCTTCCCACGTTACGAAAAACGTGAGTCAAGATTACAATCATGCGCCATAAATGAAAAACAACGACTGCTAAAACTCACTACGACGTACGTGCCAGACTTCGTGATCTTATTTATTTCACAATCGACTGTCTAGTTAAATTTCACTTATCATATTGGGAACGCTTACACCCACTGGAACAGGGAAAGTGAATTGAGCTAGGATGATTCGTATCATTATTGAAATAGCTTCTTGAACGATTACACAAATGACTGAATCGATGTTCGTCGAATTTTCATTTCAGTATGTTGTTTGAATCTCCATTTTGGATTAATACCATCATTCAACTGTCTCTCATGGCAGCCCTTGTAAGAAATAATAATAATGTGATGATGATGGTAATAACAATGATGATAATAATAATATGAATCCGACAAGTGCCCAAAATGTAGCGAGAAATCAGAATTTATACAGCATATAACATGAGGCTGTACTTATTTAGCCAATATTGACTACTTGCAGCGACATTACCTGGTTTACAACATCATACACCAGAAGCTTGCCAAAAATACGGTCTACTCAACACCTATATGTGCCCTATTATAAATATCATGCAAGCTCAGTAATGGAAAGCAACTCCTTCAAACTGTATTACGATCAGGCAATTATCACTGATAGACCGGTGACGAATAATAGGCCTGATGTGATGATGTTGGTTAACAAGGAAACCAATGCTGCTTATTTGATAGCTGTCGCTGTTTCCAACAACAACCAAGAGAAGAAGGCTCAATACGCCGAGTTGGCCATTGAGATACAGCAGATGTGGTACTTTATAAGGTGCATGTGATATCGATCATCGTATCATCTACAGGACTTATACCAAAAACATTGGAACAGGACCTGAAAATGATTGGACTGCATACCAATACCTTCATTAACGTCCAAAAGGCAGTCCTTCTAAGTACCTGCTACATAGTGAGAAAATTCCTACAAGACATTTCATAACACCGGCAAACATTAGCCCACTCCTTTTGATGGCTCAGATACCAAAATATGTTGAGAAATTGCATGATAATAATAATAATATCGAACCTATGCAAGAAATGTAACAACCTAAGAGAGACTGCCAAATATATAATATCGGCATGCCAATGCTTAGCAAGCACAAAGTATACAAAGAGACAATAAAGTGGCTGCTATCATTTATATAGAGTTATTTGAAAGACAAATTCCAATTTAGTAAAGACCGTACCACAAACTACAACCTCCCTCATTTGTAGAAAACCTTAATACAAAATTTTATTGGGGTAAAACTCTACTTACAACTATAGTGCACAACAGACCAAACATCACCATAGTGGATGAGATACAATAGAAGGGCTGTTTTGTCGACGTAGCAATTCTCAACAACAATAATATGGATTTAAAAATAGAAGAAAAGATTTAGTACTATTTACCGCTTGCCAGGGAAATGAAAGAGATGTGGAACTTAGAAAGTGTGGAGACCTCGCATTGTGTCAGCCACGGATTTGATTCCTAGAAAGCTAAAAAATAATTTAGAAAGATTAAATATTCTATGAAAGACGTTCCGAGTAATGCAAAAATCTGTCATCTTGGATAAAACACACATCGTCCGGTGGTTTCTACAGATGCAATCTGCTGTTAAAAGCCGATGGATGTCTGAAAGTACCACCAAGTTAATCGAGATTACTGAAGAAAATAATAATAATATAAGGTTGTTCGGAAAGTAATTTTGTTTTTTCCCAACGGAAGATTTAATTGTATTATTTCGAACCCAACTTCACACTTCAGCCTCATAATCATTATATGTTTTAAGAGCTGATATAGCAAGGCTTATATATATATATATATTAGTTTTTTGATTTTTTTTTACTATAGAAAAGGTTAAAATGCTGTTCAAGCCAGAAATAAATTGACCGATGTGTATGGAAAAGATGTGTTGACAGTACGCCAGTGGCAGAACTGGTTTGTAACATTTCGATCCGGCAATTTGGATGTCGAAGTTGCACCACGTTCCAGAAGGCCGGTTGAAGCTGATTAAAGGCATTAGTTGATGCAAATCAAGAGATCTGAAAGAGGTTAAATTTATCGACTTTAAATGTTTATGACCACTTGAAAGACCTGGGTTTAACCTCTAAGCTTGATATATGGGTACTCTATGTTCTCACGGAGATAAATTTGTATCGTCGCGTTGACGTCTGTGATTCGCTTCTCAAACGTCACGAAAATGATTTTTGAAGCGCATCATTATTGGGGACGAAAACTGGGTTTTATATAACAATGTCAAACAAAAGAGATCTAGGAGCAAAAGGATGAACCGGCTCAAAGTATTTCGAAAGCCCATATCCATCAAAAAAGGTGATGTTGTCTGTTTGGTGGGATCTTAGAGGAATTTTTTTTTTGAGCTCTTATTGGATAACACAACAATTAAATTGGGAAGTCTACTGTCATCAGCTGGACAAGCTGAATGATGCACTTCACCTTCAGAATTAATCAACAGAAAAGGTGTAGTGTTCCACCAAGATAATGCGAGACCTCATATCGGGCGTTTTTTTTTGAGTGATAGAACTTTAAATTGAAATAAAACTTTGCATCGACCAGACCAATCTTGAACAACTTTTTCGAGTAATTCAGGCCTTATATCATCAATAGCACGAGTTATGTTAGCTTCCAAAGCGTCTATTGTTTCTGGTTTATCAGCATAAACCAATGACTTGACATAACCCCAAAGAAAATAATCCAGTAGAGTTATGTCGCATGATCTTGGAGGCCAATTAATTGGACCATTTCTCGAAATAATGTTATTGCCAAATCTTTCTTCCAATAAATCAATTGTTACGGTAGCAGCATGAGCTGTAGCACAGTCTTGTTGGAACCAAAACACTTCTGGTCGATACCATTCAAATTTTGAAACAAATAATCATTGATCATCCGATCTGTAACGAGCAGCATTCACAGTAACATTAAATCCAGCATCGTTTTTAAAGAAATATGGACCGATGATGCCTCCAGCGTGTAAAGCACACTATACAGTGCATTTTTGAGGATGCAACGGAACCTGCAGAACTTCTTGAGGATTGTTTTCACTCCATATACGGCAATTTTGCTTGTTTACATAGCCGTTCAACCAGAAATGAGCTTCATACTAAACACAATTTTACGATAAAGAAGTGGATCAACTTCAAGCTGTTCTAGGGCCCATTCAGCAAACAAACGACGCTTATTATGGTCAAGTGGCTTCAGTTCTTGAAACATGTATGGGTGTAGACCAAGATCTTTATGCAAAATTTTTCATGTGGTGGATGCACAGAGTCCAACTTGTTGTGAACGTCGACGAAGAGACAAATCTGGATCATCATTAACCCTATGACTTACAGCAGCGATATTTTCTTCTGTACGTACAGTTCTTTGTCTTGTTGTTGTTGTTGCATCGAGTAGAGAAAAATGTTGTCCGAAATCTATCGATAGTTCGACGAATAGGCTGGTCTGATGGACGATTATGTAAACCATAAATTTCACGAAGTGCTCTATAAGTTTGGCGAATAGAACACTTATTTTGAAAATAAATTTCAACAAGTTGTAAACGTTGTTGCGGCCTGAGTCTTTTCAGTATAATTTGTCAATGCTTACTGAATAGAAATGTCAAAACAACATGGCTTCTACCTTCTGTCAAATCACAGTTATTCCTATCGAAAGTTCTATCACTCTAAAAAAATACCCGATATTTACCATCAATATTTACATTTGTCAATTATACATACATTTATATTTATCTCATGCTAAATTACAACAAAAATTCTTCCAAAGCCTTCTAATCTGTTGAAAATTTTAATACTTCAGTAGCCAGAGATATTCTACGTATTCTTTTTTCTATGTAATGGAGTGGGGATAACGTTTTTGTACCTGGTGTTAAATGAATGGTAAGTCCCATCCTCTTGTAACTAAGGATAGAAAAGCCATGCTTTACAAAAAATGGTCTAGACGAATCTCTACTTTCCACTCCATGCATAATACGCAATGCTTTCTTCTGTAAGAGGAAAACTTTCAAAGTGTCCGAGGCATTTACCCATAGAAGTATATCATACAGAAGCACATTTCGGAAATTTGGAAAATATGCATTTTATACACATTTCTTCAATTTCCTTAAAAGATAAAGGGTTTTTAACAATTTTCCACAGACATAATCAACATGCGCCACCCAGTTCAATTCCTAGGAACGCACTTGCTTGATACTTGCCTCCATACGTCAATTTGATAGTTTTATCTGAGTTCAGTTTGAGCATATTCAGCGTAAACCACCTTTCAACTTCTGCCAAGGCGAGTTATATTCTCTCATTGAAATCAGCCTAGCACTTCGAATGCACAACAACGGGCGTGTCATCTCAGTACAAACATAAGCAATTACTGTTTATGATGTTCAGGTCATTAATGTAAACCAGAAAAAGTATTGGCCCCAATATGGATGCTTGAGGTATGCCATGACGTACATCTTGATCTGAGGAAGTAACACAATTCCAATAAACTCTCTGAGTTCTATCGCATAGATAAGACTCCATTAACTTGAATACACTGCCCCTGAAACCATAAGCGTGCAGTTTATTCAGTAACACTGCATGTGAAACTGAATCATACGCTTTTGCTCAACTCGCTATTCTCCATAGCCTCAACAATTTCATTAAAGCATCCATAAACGCTATTGTGGTGCTTCGGCCTCTCCCATATCCATATTGGTTTTTGGTAAAATATTCTTTCTTTTCCATCCAGTACAACGTTCTATTTTCAAATATTTTTGACAAGCATGGCAGAATAGCAATGTGTCTGTAATTATCACAGTTATTTTTTTTTTCACTTTCCTTTATAGATAGGAATTATTTTAGTAGTTTTCAGCTCATCAGGGAAACAACCTTCACGATAACATTAGTTCATAATCGAATATATGGCAATGACAAGATAATTTTCGATGACTTTTCGACATATACAAGGATATATTGACAAATTCTCAGCTTACTGTAGAAGCAATCAAAATCGTATTTTATTATTCAGCATATTCTTTCTTAATTGGATATTTATCATAACGAAACCTGCAACCCTTCTAGGGGTTTTCTTGCTCTGCAAACCAGACCTTCACATCTCCTATTACCTCTTCTTTGGAAAAAAGTATATCATCTTATAATTTTTCTTCAGTTGTGGGGAAAGCTTGGGAGGTAGGTCTTCTTCTTGGGAGACGGTGACTCATGGTGTACCGCAGGGTTCTGTGTTGGGTTCCCTTTTTTTGTGATATATATAAATGACTTGCCAGCTAATGTAGAATCAGATCAAACCGTCTTCTTCGATGATGACACTTCTTTTCTGAATAAAGGGATGGACAACCAGTAACTGAGAAAGAAAGACAAGAATACACTAAAGGAAGCCCAGGTATGGTTCAGCGCAAATAAAATGATGATGAACAATGAAAAAACACAGAGACTTGGTGTCTTTTTGCAATAGAATCTCAAGTTTTCTGTCCACATTGATGAAATGATTCCTAAGTTGTCAAGAGCTAACTATGCAGTTAGAAAAGCAGGTACTGAGAATACTATGTGGCGTAAGTAGTAGATATAACTGTAGCTATTCCCCAGGGAAAAAATCTTACCGTGACATCCATTCTTATACTTACCTGTGTAATGTACATCCATGATAATAAGGATATATATACCATTAAAAAACAACTTAAATCACAACTCTGATACTAGAAACAAAAACAACTTCATCATACCATACCATCGTATAAAAGTATCACAGTTTAATGTAAGTCATCTAGCTATAAAAATTTTCAACAAACTGCCGTCCAGAATGAAGGAATTAAATCGAATAAAAATGGAGACTGAACTAAAATGTCTCCTAACGAATGAAGTATACTACTCAATACATGAATACCTGAATGATACTTTTAAAAAAAATATATTTGTATGAATAACGTTGTCTGGCCTGATTTATCTATTTATTGTTTGTTTGACTAATGTTTCGTTTTGTTTTGTTTTCATACATTTTTTATTTATATATACTTATGTGTCTTTTTTAGGCAAAATTGTACCTGACTCCCCATGAAATTTCTGATGGGTTAAAAATTTATTCATATTCTGTGATATGTACTTTATTGGAAACGAATAAAGGAATTATTATTATGAAAGAGAAGTTAGCTATATCGGGTATAATGGGATTTTCATTAAACACTCCTATGTTTAAATTCAAATAAAACAAAGGATGTGTGAGATATCATCGAAATTTATTATTAAAAGGTCTATCGATGCCATTAAGTATGGAATATAACATCTTGCGAATTTCCGCCGCAGCTCCGCTGAGTAGCCGCGTCTGAAATGTCAAAATTGCCACGACTATGGCGCATAAACCAGGCTGAATTTGACGGATGGCATGGGTAATGTTGACTTTAAGAAACGCAGTGGTTTATGACTTTTTCGCATAGACCTTCGACTTAAGATAACCCTACAAGAAAAATTCTAACGGGGTCAAACATGTGGCGAGTTAACATCATCTCCAGTTGAGATGACCATGCCCTCAGATTCCAATAAGGCAAATAACCTATAAGAGCCTATAAGAGATGATGTCACGACTGATACAGTGGAATTCCACCTTTCACGATTCAATTTTATTTTACTGTATATTATCTTTTGTAGTTTTCGTTGAAATGTTAGAATGTTACCCTGTAATTGGGAATCTTCCTGGTCGGTAAATAAAGTTATATTATTATTTTATCAATCGTTTGAGAAAGAAACAAAATCAACAAATTCCCAAATACTCTTCGGAAATTCCACCATATTGGAAGTTATTAAATCCATAAATATCCACAAATGTTAATAAGCAGATAAATAAAATTTTTGAATGGAATTTTTCAAGACATGAGATGATATCATGTCATCTACTCCAGAGAAGGAAAGTTTTGAGGTTGCAGTATTTTCCACCTACCTACGCTTTCGCTTTTTATCTGGGGAGTCCGATCCTGCCCATTGCAGTCACGTATCTTGTTGGAAGGCGACATACGATTGTGAATAGGTCGTGGATTGCTCAAAGATAGACTTCACGTGTCTATTGGCGTGTCAGGTTGTTCAATTGTAATGAGTGTACAAGCATAGAATGTTTTGAGTTTTCACATTTTCATACCAACACTGCTCAGTTCCTATTATAGAACGATAGGAGAAAGGTGCTGTCCTACCTCTATAAATAAGCACGCCGCATTTTCCGAGGAAAATGCCCCATTTTCCGAACTTGCTCAACCAAGAACGTTCTTTCTGGGCATCGAGAAAATAGGAGAAAATGTGAAAGCGTGTTTTAGTGCATTTCGTGCGTTTATCGTTGTTCCAAGTGAAATTTTCCGAATTGTTCACGTTTCTACGTTGTGTTTTTCGCGATTACCGATTCGTTATTTTTCATGATGGATAATCTGCAAAGGTCCTACTGGGGCAGCAATTCCAACTTGCACATGAACTACGAAGGGTAAGTTAAATTAATGCTGATTTCATAGAGAATTTGACCTTTGAATGCAGGCACGTATTGGTAATTTCGGGACTCATTTATTACGACTGATTTTGAAAGAGATAGCTCTACAGAATCGTCTTCGGAAAAGTTTCCTCAGATGTTTTGTCAGGCTGTTCTTCTAGAAAATGTTTTATTCGAGGTTTTTCGCAGATTAATTAATACTATAAGCCGGTCAATATAGGAGCCATTCAATTAAACGAACTGTTATTGGAAAACGCCGGAAATTTTTTGCAAACTTTAATTATTTCCTTTTCCAACTGCTTCATCTGTTGAGTTTTTCAAATTATCTACCTATATTTTCACATTTTCAGTAACACTTTCTCATAGTTCGCGAACTAATGATCGCAGAACGTTGTGATAAAACATTTGGATGTTGCAGGATTTATAATTATACATATTTCGAGTTGAAGTGTCTTTATTTGTATCTTGATGGATGTTTCAATAAGGATATGTTTTTAATGTTGGGAATACCGGATTCGGATTTTTCAGCTCAAAAAAAGAATTTATTTGAAAAAATAATTGACAAATTAATCAAAATATTGTCCATTACTGCTTAATACTGATCACGCAAATTTTCTATAAAGACTTATTGTGAAGTGATTCTGTTGGTAATGATATGCAAGAGTTTCGATATTTTAAAAATTATAATTTTGATCCTGGAGATAAAAAACGCTCTGTCTCACTCTGTGAAAACCGAAGAATTAGAGAAATTACTTAATGAGAATCTAAGTTGAACATGAAAAGTTATTAAGAGTAAATAACACAACACTTTCAAAAGTTTGACAGCATTAGGAATGATCCAAAAGCAAGGGTTACGAATGAATTGAAGCTGAAAAATATCGAACGTCATTTTTCCAAACATGAACGGTGTTTTATGGCCGAAAAAGGAAAGATTTTTTTAATTCGTGACTGTTGTGAATAGATACAACAGCAGTTGATACAGTAAAATTACCCTAAGCGTAAATGATTGTTCATCAACATGACCGCAAAACCAAATATCCATGCTAACTTGTGTTACACGTTTTTTACACTTACTTTAAATTTAGCATTAATCTTCACAAAAAACAGAAGAATTTCTTTGGGACCATAATAAGTAAAATCTAATGAGTTAATGAGATTTATTATAGGTAGTACAAATTAATTCGTTCCGTTTCTTAGCTCCAAAAATGCATTTATTTCAAAAGATAATGAAATAACGAATAAATCAAAATATTGCCCATCCCTTTTTCCCACCTCTCAGAATTTCCGAATCCCATCTCCGAAAAACTTCTTGTCTTTTGGGGCAATCTAATTTTGAAGCCAATTTTCGATTTCTTCGAAAGAAGTGAAGCTGTGACCTACCAAATTGTGTTACATCCGTCGAAACAGCCAGTAGTCAGAAGGAGGCCCAGCGTTATCATGCAAAAGAATCACTTTATCATGTCTGTCCTTATATTCCGGTCATTTTTCTCGTAATGCAAGGTTCAAACGAAGTAATTCCAATCTGTACCGATCAGACGTGAAGGAATGACCAGGTTTCAACAGCTCGTAGTACACAACGCTCCTTAGTCCCACCAGATACACAGCAACTTTCGAACCATGATGAGTGTTCAGCTTTGTTGTTGATGTTGAGGTCGATGGCAACGGTTTGCCGGGCAAAAAGTAGCATTTAGTTCCTTGTGGTTCTCGTAGAAGATCCTCTTTTCGTCACCAATCATTACCCGGTGTGAAAAATCCTTCGGATCAGTATTAGAAAATTACAGACATTTAAGCGAAACGATAGCATGCTGTTCCCTGGAACTAGCGTGCAAAAATTTGTACAACAGAAGTTGTACTTATATCACTGTATAAATATTTACTTTGAAGATTCTCATTGAAATACTCTACGATCTGTAGTCTCCAATTTGAAAGAATAATTATTGTACATATGTGCAGCACTATTTTTAAGTGCGACCCTGCGTCAAAAGCATGGGTACCCAAGTTTAATACACCATTTTATATCGAGAATTTAATACGAATTATACAGGCAAGGTCATCAACACCTACGAAAAAATGTTTTGGAATCAATATTTAATTGATCAACGACACCAGTGTGACCTCCTACGTATGACATTTTTCTCATGTTACATGATTTATTACTTACCTTGAAGGTTTTCTCTCAATTCCTATCAATATTCGTCTTATTTCAGGTATGCCTGGAGCTTATATTTCTTAAGGCCGGTCGCATATTTAAACGACATTGTGTGCGACCTGTCGATGATACATTTGCAACACAGTATTTCATATGACATTTCATGCAACAAGCAGACAGACTGCAGACTTGATTGTTACGGACAAATTCTATACGGTACTGTTTGCTCCAAATTTACGACTCTCTTTATAATCTTAATCGCAATATGTGCACTTTTCTCCAGAAGTACACTTTTGGCATCTGCAACTATTAATGATTATGGGTTTTTACGATTTTGTAATACATAACAATTATTGTCAGGGGATGGAAAGGAGTAACTGAATATAGGTCGACCAAGTGGATCCAAGCATATGAAAAATCTATGAAATGAAGGGCAGGAACTATTGGTAAAAAATAAAGAAGCTTACAAGATACAAAACAGAAGCCAACTGAGTGAAATTACGAAAAACATACAACACAAATGAAGAAATTGCCATAACATTTAAAGAATATTACCAAGATATATTCACCGCAAAGAACAACAAAATTTTTGAGCAGAGCTTTACAACTCAAATAGAAAACCACAACAAATTCAAATAATATAGACACAGTCCCAGAGATAACTAATGTAGAGTATGAAGAAGCTTTACATGAAAAGAACACAGCCTTGTTACAACGTAACAACGAAAATGCTACGCCAATTGAGTTCCAAAGTTCATGATGAAATAAGGAGGATTTACAACTATTGTCTGAATACTGGATACTTCCCAACAGAGTGGAAATAGGGAAATATTTAACAATCCACAATCACGGCCCAAACTATAACCAAGTGTCTAGGTATCGGATCATAAAACTTTTATCAATATTAGGAAAAATCTTGAAAATTCGTCTCGAAAATTTAATTGGACAAAACACCCCTCTTTCACTGTTTGTATTCAAGAAAAATCATTCAACCATCCACCCATTAGTATCTCTAATATACAACGTACAAATATCAAAGAAAAAAGTCAGCAGCCATATTCATGGACATTAAGAAAGCATTTGATAGTGTATGGCACGAGGGACTTCTGCACAAACTCCAGCAATTGGACACCCCAGTTTACCTACAAAAGATTTTAGGAAACTTCTTAAGGAACAGACGCATGAAGATTAAAATCAACAAGCATTTCTCCGTATCCTTTTATTCCTCAGCAAGGCTCTTCATTGTCACTACTTCTATACAATATTTACGTACAGGATATCTACAAAGTAACAGAAGAACTGAAAAGTTACATCCTACAATACGCTGATGACACAGCGCTCATAACGTACAGCAAGAATGTGAAAGACTACAAAATTTATGTAACATGGATGAAAAAATAGAGAATTATACCAAACCCTGACAAATCTGAATTAATAATATTTGGCCATAAATTATCAGACAATTCACCAACGATCAGAATGCTGTAACATAATATAAAACCAGTCTAACACACTAAATGCCTAGGAATCATAGTGGATAATGAGACCAATTTTAATATACATTCCTATAATAAAAGAAAGAAAAAATAATTGCTAGATCAAAGCACTTTCGATTCCTCATCCACAAAAACCGTGGCATAAACCACACAACAGCTTCAAGAATCTACCAAACTACCTTATGCAGATCGATATTAGAATATGGATATCTAATATATAACAACTGTAGAAAAGCCACCCTCAATAGTATCGAAGTAGCAGAACACAGTTTGAAGACTGTGATTAAGATACGCCATCCAGGAAAGCCCAACAAATGACCTTCTCTATGTAAAATGAGGATAGACCCGATTTATTGGATCGCCTTCAAAATAGGCTCCATTTGCTCCAATACATCTATGCCAACGGCACTTCCAATTATCGAAACATTTTTTATAGGCGCTTTCCGGGATCGACTTTAGCTCTCTCGCCGAATTTTGTTTTATGGCTTCAATCGACTCAAAACGGGTGCCACGAAGGGGCAATTTTAGTTTTGGGAAGAGGAAAAAGTCGCAGGGAGCCAAATCCGGCGAATACGGTGGTTGCTAAAGCACGTTTGTTGAGTTTTTGGCGAGAAAGTCAGTCACAATCGTAGCTCGGTGAGAAGGCGCGTTATCGTCATGCAAAATCCATGAGTTGTTCGCCCACAAATTTGGCCGCTTCTTACGGATACGCTCACGCAAACGTTTCATAACGCCTAGGTAATACTCCTTGTTTACCGTCTGACCCTCTGGAACGAATTCGTAGTGCACCACGCCACGGAGAATCGAAGAAAACAATGAGCATCACCTTCATTTTCGAGCGGCTTTGGCGTGGTTTTTTCGGTTTCGGCTCATTTTTTGCCACCCATTCCGATGATTGCTGGCTTGTTTGCATATCGTACTCGTAGACCCAGGTCTCATTACCAGTTATAATGCGTTCCATGAATGTAGAATCGGAATTACAGCGATCCAGCATGTCTGAAGCAACCTGTTCGCGATGACGTTTTTGAAGAAAATTCAGGTCTTTCGGTACGAGTCGTGCGGCCACCTTTCTTATGCCCAAAATATCAATCAAAATCGTACGTGCGGACTCGTGGGATATCTTAAGATCATGTGCTATCTCTCTCAAGCTGGTACGACGGTTTTCCAGCACCCTTTCCTTAATTTTATCGACGTTATCTTCGATCGAAGCCGTCGATGGGCGACCACTTCACGACCGTCCTTGAAGGCTCTGTACCACTGATATGCACGAGTTTTCAATAGAGCATTATCACCAAAGGCCTTTTGCAACATTTTCAATGCATCGGCACACGGAAATTCATTTGCAACACAAAACTTTAAACAAATTCCTTGCTCAACGTAATCACCCATAGTAAAAATCGGCACGCACTCTGACATCGACTGACTTAATCAGCTGTTGCAAACACACTAGTTGACAGATCCCGCTCAAGCTTGGCATAGTAATTAAGGACAGTGGTACCAACCTAGGAAAAAAAAATTTTACCTGCCTTATTGCCCCGCCAGATTTAAATCGATAATTCCCGGTACTTTCTTGACAGAATGTACATTAGGAAATAAATATCTGAGCAGACCATACAACCTCCAAATCAAAAATAAAAGAAAATACTCAATCAAACCCCTAATAGATGCAATAAAGAACCTTACCGGTGAAGGCGATAGATGTAGTAGACACCGTCTACTTCACACTTCCATTTTTTTTTAATAACTATGTACACTTCCGTTTCAAGAAAAAATGATGTATTTAAAGAAATTTATTTTTTACTCAAACATTCAAGTCGTTAGCTATTTGCTAGAGCAATAAATATCTTCTCTCTCTCTCCTTGTATTACTTACCTTGATTCCTATCAATATTCGTCTTGCTTCAGGTATGTCTGAAGCCTTGATATTTCTAAGGCCGGTCGCACATTTCAACGACATTATGAGGTCGCACATAATGTCGTTGAAATGTGTCAATGATACATTTACATCACAGTATTTCTTTCATATGACGTTTCATACAACAAGCAGACACACTACAGACATGATTTATCACCGACAATTTTTATACGACCCGGTTACTCGAAATTTAAGACGCTCTTTATAATCTGTCAATGGCAACCTATGAACATTTTTCCAAAAGTACACTTTTAACATCTCCAGCTATAAACGATTATGAATTTCTAGAATTTTGAAGTAATATTTATTAATTATATTTATAATACATATCAATTGTTGTCAGGGTATGGGAAGGAAAGTTTAAAACATGTTTATGTTAACATTAGAAGTATGTTCGTTAAAGCAATTTGAGTTTAAATCCTATTGTATCGTTTTGACTGAAACATTTAATTAGCGTGGAAACCACTTCAATCGGCAGAGCAATGCTGGAGAGAATGGCGGCCAGCTTCCAAGAACGGATGCAGCGGTGCATTACTGATCGTGACCACCATGTCAGACGTTGCTTTTCACCATTGAGTATCATAATGCTATGAACTGACGTACCCCATAATAACATACTACTAAGACTATATAAAGGAATACTTCATAAACCAAATTTAGTCAGAATGTAATATTCAAAGAAGCTATTATGAATAGAAATAATTAGAATAAACATAGATATTTTCTAATAATATCATTTAATTTATCATCATTCATTCTTTCAATTGTTTGGAAATATTGTGATAAAATTTGTAATCTTACCTATTAAATTATGAAATTAATGCAAAATATAATAATATTCATTTTTGACAAATCAAACAATTCTTATCAGCAAAATCAATATTCTTTCAAGTACAAGAAAATTTTCATGATCAAAAAATGATTCTGTAATAAACTGAGTGATTCTACATAAGAGAAATTATTAACGTTTTTATTTCTACTTTAGCTCAAGGGTACTGACGTATGTTTCATCCATACTTGAAGGAATTCATTAATGTTCTTCTTTCCAACTAACACATGGGTTATTAAGTGCCGAAACTAACCAGGAATTTTTTTTCATCGAATTGTGACTAGCGATGAAAAGTAGGTCCATTACGATAATCCAAAACGTAGGGCAACGTATGGATGCCTAATCATCAACTGTAAAGCCGAATATTCATTACGAGAAGATCATGCTGTGTATTTGGTGGGACCAGCTAGGTGTGGTGTATTATTAGCTGCTACAATAGAACGAAAGGATCATAGGAGAGGTCTACGGACGACGATTGATGCGTTTGAGCCAAACATTGCGAGACAAACGGCCGCAATACGCCGACAGACATGACAAAGTTATTTTGCAGCATGACACATGTTGCGTCGCTCTTTAAAACGTAATTAGAAACGCGCAAATGAGAAGTCCTACCCCCCGCCGTACAGCCCAGACACTTCTTCCGATTACCATCAGTTCCGATTGATGCAACCTGGCCTGGCTGACCAGCACTTCTCCAATTACGATTAAGTCAGAAAATGGATCGATGCATGGATAGCGGCCAAAGAGCCGGACTTTTTTCGCGATGGAATCCGTCAATTGCCAGAAAGATGGAAAAACGTAGTAGCTAGCTACGGATAATACTTTGAACTTTGAATGTATAACTAATTTTTCACAATGAAGCTTCAATTTTCGACAAAATAATTTGTTCATAGTCTTACGGCCAGTTTCATAAACAACATCAAAAGGCTCCTTTATGATAAAGTCCCTTTATGAAAAAGGATCCTTTAAATGGGAGCATCAGTTTCATAAACGCACATCGACCGTCCTTTACTTAAAGCTTCCTTTAATGCGCCAGTCATATGTTTCCGACTGTTGGCTATCCAGGGAACTAGTGATTTTACGAATGTAGTTGGTGATATTCTGTAAAAATTGTGAGCTATGTGTCGGAAGTTGTAAAAAGAAAAAGAGAAGAAGCATAGATCGATCTTTGCATAAACATGGTTATGTGCAGAAGACAGTATATTGAAATTTATATCATTATTACGTGCGAATTGTTATATTTTATTACGTGGGTTATATGAATGTATATGGAAGAAAAGAGAAAAAAAGTATTATTACTTTAAAACCTGAGAAGAAATTATGCCTCTTGGAATTGATTGAAAAAGAGAATTTTAATATTATAGGATAAAGTCTGGCAGAGAATAGAAACTGCTTTCAATGCAACAGTTCTCCATTGGAGAAATGGGGACCAGCTCAAATCCAAATATGACAATATAAAAATTAAAACTAGAAGGTGGTAGCTGCTCAACGCAGTCATATTGACTGATGGTGGGGCTCCATTGAAATTGAGGGAGCCAATTTCCAAACAGTTGAGCCCAACTGTTACGAACCCACTTGCCTAAACGAAAGAGATGTATTATAAAAAAACAGCTCTAGTAGAAGCTCAGATAGTGGCTATCAAGGAAGAGAATAGAAGAAAAGAAGAGGAGCATCCGAAGCTTAAAATATTAGATTTGCAAATTATGGAGATGAAGAGCAAATTAAATAATAATAATTAAATCTTTTTTATTTTGAATGCACTTTCTGGAAAAAGCGGTATTAGAATTCTATCAGCATTGCTGCAGACTATGAAGTCCCCTCAAATTTGAATTAAAAACCGAATATAACACATAATATTTTTATTTCTTTATTCTCACTTGAAACTTTTTCAGATGTTACCTAAAGTAAAACAATGAATCAGAAATACAAACATAGAAGCCTATCTAAATACATACCTTGGAAAATCTTATAAAAATTATATGAAATCTTGTCACGTTGAAGATACAAATTGAATATGAAGAATAGTTCCACAAGTGACAAGCAAATTTATTTTCAATTATCACACAAATATAAATTTTAAATTAGCAAAATGTTTATTAATAATAGACATATCTACATATTGTGCAAAACAGCGGTAGCAACAATAATTGCCCTTATGGTCGTTAACTTAACACTCATTCCTTTAGAAAGTATAGGGAAATGACGCTTCCAAACTCCATACTTTCTCTCCGCCACATTTCTAGTTCGTATAATTGACTGCTTATATAAATTTTCAGCTGCAGTTAAAGCTTCCGGTAACTTTGTCATAAGATAAGTCTGCAAACTATAACCACTACCACCAAGTTACAAATACCCTCCAAATTTACCTCTCAAATTGTCTCTTCAAGACACTGTTATTGAAGATGGTTTGATCATATATTTCCAGTTCCATAGAATCTCAATGTCAAAAGTAGTTGGTTCATCGGTTCAATACAGCTGCCTCTGAAAATTGTCAATTTAATGATTTGGTATACATAAAATTATATCAACAAAATAATAAATCGAAATTTGTTTACCTGTTAAATGGGGAGTACAATTGATCTGCAATTTTTTGAAGCAAAGATTAAACAGTTGGTTTTGTCAGGCAAAAACGATAGAAGAAATCTAGATCATCTAACGTGGAAAAATGTCTCTCCTGTAAATTTTTGGTCTTCTCACAATTATTTCTTCATCATTTGATGAAGAAGTAGAACTAAAATCAGCATTCAACATTTGGTGCAACATATTTCGTAGTACGCTAAAATGAAATAAAATGGGATGTGACAGAACAAGGTTATGTCCACTGTTTTCGTGTTTATCGAGCACCTGCGCAGTGTCGAGCTTCTCGTTAAAGGATCCTTTTCCAGCCGTAAAGGGCCGATTTTCTCACTTTAAGATAAAGGACGCTTTTAACCTCAAAATTTGTTTATGAAACACGTTTTATCATTAAAGGAGACTTTTTGGGAAAAAAGAGGCTTTAATTTCGTTTATGAAACCGGCCGTTAATAATTCAGATATCCAAAACTGTACACTCCTGTACTAGGTGAAGTCTATCAAATATGGACGTATGGACAAAACGTACGCCTGCAACATAAAAAAAAGATGTAAAAATATGCCTTCCGTTTTTAATATTAATTATGAAATATTTCTGTTAAGCATCGGCTAAATCAATCCGGTTCAATATGAGTTTGGTTTTTTTAATTCTTGAAATAGTCTCGGGTTTTCACTAAACATGCGATATTATTCTAGGCAATAAAATAAACCTTTGATATTTATCTCGTTTAGAAAGTTAACACTCGTCTTTAAGTGACTCATTAGAGTAAATTTCAACATTATATAATATATACGTATAACGAAGAATTACCTATTCATAATCACATAAAATATTAATCTATTATACAAGAGCAAGTACCCACCTACTTGCCTCTTTTCTTTGTCCTTGTAATAATTTTTTAAAGACGTGTGGGAACTGTCGCGATTGAGTCATTGGAATTTTTATTATGAAATATTAAAATTTTATTAAAATCATGAAAATAACTTAACATCCAGTTTTCTTGTTAATGATAATCGAGTGTTGAATAACGTTTTGTGTAGTTACTTGATTAATAGTTCATTATTTTCAAGTTACGTACCTTGAGAAACGAAAAAATTTTATAACGCTCTGAAATGAACCTTTTGGACTTTATTTCTATCGAATAAAAATATAGCTGGATTTTTTTTAATCAAGCAAGAAAGAGTTATTCTAGAGTATAATTTCCTATCTACAGAATATTTTCAAGATTGGGACTTTTTCTTAACAGAATGTAGAACTCAAACGAAATAAAACATTTCAACAAATATCGCCTGTATAAAATGTTCCAGGGGACAAAGGTAGAAGCCCTTCAACTCGAATTCGTTCTATGCAATTTGAGTCCGATTCTGTCAGTTCTGGTGGCGCAAGTTCTATCGTAAGGCCTCAAATGACACCATTTTTCAATTCAAACGTTGAATCGAAATTATAATTTCAACGTTAACAAGTATCGGGTGTTTTTATAGTTATAGAACACTTTAAATTGAAATAAAACACATTCAAATTAAGATTGAAGGCAAATTTTCTTTTTATTTGAAAGATAATTTTATGACATTTATGTTTTGGAAATAATTTCCGGCATATGTTCACCACGACTAGCCCTGAGGAACCGCATTCGACCAGACCAATTTTGGACCACTTTTTCGAGTTATTCAGGCCTTATTTCATCAATAACCTTAGAACCTTATTTCAACAAAGGCTAGATCAAAAACTCAGCGATCAATATTTGACGATGGAAACAACACATCTTTATAAGCATATAATGGAGTCCCTACACTCAGCAGCACTCAGAGGCCCTCGGAAAAGAAAGTCAACCCCGCACGAAAAACTACAATTTAACTTGGAATAGTGTATTAGAACAACAGAAACACATTAAACAGGCAGCATACAACAATTGGATGAGTACAAGAAATACTAGTGACCATATAACATACAGAACAGAACAAAGTAAATACAAAGACCTAATAACTAAGAACAAAAATGAAACATAGGAAAGGAAATGTACTGAAGTGGACAGCTACATGGGTGGTACAAGATCAACAGTGGCTTGGAATCTGATTCGTTCACTAAGGAAAGAGCCTTCTCATAAAACGAATTTACAACCCATACCAATAGACAAATGGAAAGAACATTATGCTCGAGAACCAAGAGAAGACAGACAGCCATATCTTGCCAACTCACCTATACGGTGCTCTGTACAAGGAGAAGCAATTAATATCGACGAAGATACAGTGGTGAAAGCAGTAAAGTCTATGAAAAATAGAAAAGCACCAGGACCAGAGGGGTTACCGGCAGAACTCTTGAAGAATGGCACTAATAAGCTAATAAAGTGCTTAAAGGAGCTAATGAACAGATATATTAACGGTGAACCGATACCATCTACATGGAAAGAAGCATGGATAACACCCATCCATAAAAAGGGAAGAAGAGATGACTGCTCCAACTATAGATGCATATCAGTCACAAGTACGATGAGTAAACTTTACGGTCGAATCCTCCGGAGTATAGTCGAACAAGAATACGCAACACACGAAATAGAAGAGCAGGCAGGATTCCGCACAGGACGATCATGTGTGGATCATATTTTTAGTTTGGTTCAACTAAATGAAAAGAAATTGGCTACAAACAGGGAGGTCCACCTTCTTTTTGTCGATCTAACAAAAGCCTACGACAATGTCCCTACCCAAAAGCTCTGGCAAGTTTTAGAAATGTCCTCAATAAGTAACACAGTCATAAAAGCCATCAAACAGCTCTATAGTCAGGCAACATCACGAATAAAGCTAGGTAAGAGTATGTCCGAAAGTTTCTCTATATCAAAACGCCTACGACAGGGATGCTGTCTGTCCACAACGTTATTCAAAATATATCTGAACGAAACGCTACGAAAATGGAGAAGATCTTGCAGTGGTATGGGAATACAACTAAACGATACAAAAACTTTGTACACTCTCCATTTTGCAGACGATCAGGTGGTAGTGGTCCAAGACAAGGAAGATTTAGAGTTTATGACGACAAGGCTCTTCGCCGAATACGAAAAGTGGGGACTATCTATGAATAAAACGAAAACCAAATATTTATGCATTGGACAGGAAGCAGATAATCTACACTTAGAAGACAACGTAGAAATAGGAACATGTAGTAAATATACTTACCTGGGTGCTCAAATTGATCACACCGGCCGAACAGAAACTGAGATTGAGCAGAGAATATTGAAAGGTAGAAGAGTCATTGGATGTTTGAACTCAATATTGTGGGCCAAAAACATATCGCGGGAGAAAAAGCATCAGATATATAATTCCATCTTTGAGGGTATAGTGCTATACGGGTGTGAGACGTGGCAATTGACTAAGGGTGTGGAACGTCGACTTTTGGCCCTTGAGATGGATTTCTGGCGACGATCTGCAGGAAAATCCAGAATGGACAAAGTAAGGAATGATAGGATCAGAGATATCATGCAAGTCGAAAGAACAATCATAGATGAAATCCAGAGAAAACAACTGATTTGGTACGGGCATGTAGAAAGAATGTGCGACGAGCGTCTACCAAAGATGATTCTGAAATGGACACCACCAGAAAGAAGAAAGAGAGGAAGGCCCAAAAAACATGGTTTGAGGAAATAGAAAAAGCTATGTCCGAACGAAATCTACATCCAGGGGACTGGCAAGATAGAAAGGCTTGGAGATTAGAGACCGGAAGGCTTAGGACGCTATAAACCCGGATATATATATATATATATATATATATATATATATATATATATATATATATATATATATATATATATATATATATATTTCATCAATATCACGAGTTATGTTGGCTTCCAAAGCGTGTAAGGCCAATTAATTAGACCATTTCTCGAAATAATGTTATCGCCAAATCTGTCTTTCAATGAATCAATTGTTACGGTAGCAGCGTCTTGTTGGAACCACAACACTTCTGGGTCGAGACTATTCAAATTTTGAAACAAATAATCATTGATCATCGATTTGTAACGAGCACCATTCACTGTAACATTAGCTCCAGCATCGTTTTCAAAGAAATAAGAACCGATGATGCCTCCAGCGTGTAAACCACACCATACAGTGCATTTTTCAGAATGCAATGGAACCTGCAGAACTTCTTGAGGATTTTTTTCACTCCATATACGGCAATTTTGCTTGTTTACATAACCGTTCAATCAGAAATGAGCTTCATCACTAAACACAATTTTACGATAAAAAAAGTGAATCAACTTCAAGCTGTTCTAGGGCCCAATAAGCAAACAAACGACGCTTATTAGGACTAGGACTTACAACAACCTTATTTTCTTCTGTACGTACAGTTCTTTGTCTTGTTGTTGTTGCATGGAGTAGAGAAAATGTTGTCCGAAATCTATCGATAGTTCGACGAATAAGCTGCTCTGATGAACGATTATGTAAATCATAAATTTCAAAACCTATAAGTTTGGCGAATAGAACACGATTTTGAAAATAAATTTCGACAATTTGTAAACGTTGTTGCGGCGTGAGTCTTTCCATGATAATTTGTCAATGCTTACTGAACAGAAATGTCTAAACATGGCTTCTACCTTCTGTCAAATCACAGTTATCCCTTTCGAAAGTTCTATCATTTTAAAAAAACACCCTATATATTCGCCACGTGCATCAATAACCACTCGACTAAAAATCATGAAATTTTCAAATGAAATTGTGTATGTTGCTCCTGCGCGAGTCTATTCTTGATGAATTGCCAAACCAAGCTAAGTTCAAAACGACTGAGAACTGTCAAGTCGGATATCAAAGAAAACAATGTTGTTCCCAGCTTCTTAAAAACACTGTAATGGTTTTGAAATTTCATGTTACATATTAATTTGAATTGTATTCTTTGCAGGAGCCACCTTATCGATGAAAACAGTCAGCACAAAGACGAACGCGGCATTTTTCCCTGCTGTGATTCGTGAGTATTATTCACTCATTTTCGATTATGGAATTTGGACCAAAAATGATTCGTGTACACTGCTCAAAATTGAACTGGATATTCGAGAAAAAACTGACTTTTTGCACTTGATTCAAATTTTCAAGTTTGCTGTACATACCATGTGGAGAGGCGTATGTTTGCGTACTACACACACAGAATATGGTCCTCATGGCTCAGAATGGCTTAACTACAAGAAACACATTTCTTATAGGTGTATGATTTTTTTTGTGAACCGTATGTGCGATAATGTGCTATTGTAATAGATCTAGTGTTGAGTAGTGTCAATTATGGATTAATTGTCACGAGTTTAACATGCCTTTAAAAAGCCGTCGAACTTGAACAATTAGTGTGTTGTTTAAACAAAGGTTTCGCACGGTATAGTTAGTAGAGCGTGGAATCGCTATTGTATTAGTGGAAGTGCTGTATATACTCATAGGGAACAAGAGCTACAAGCGTCGTTAACTGCACGACGGAATCCCTTCTTCACTCACTCAGCTCATTCCGTCAAGCTACCGATAGGATAGTTTCTGGCTAAATAATCCGTTGCACAGTTTCAATTTGAGGGTAAAAAGATCCGCTAGGCACCCGCGATTAAGTAAAGAGCACCGGGCTGTAAGATATCGTTAAGCTCTTGAAAATGAGAACTGGAACGCGCACAGATGAAGATCCTGTCTGTTCGCGGATGAGTCTAGATTTCGTCTGTATCAGTCTGATGGGCAAATGTTGATATAGCGAGAATGAGGTCAACGGTCTAATGAACATCTCATGACGCCAACAACTCTTTTCGGTGGCTGCTCAAACTGCGTTTGGGGAAGAATTTGTTTTAATGGGCGCACAGATCTTATTATTCTCATTAACGCAACCATTACAGCGGTAGTTATCATGATTTGATTGTAGAACCAATCATTGCTTCCTTTGCGGCAGCCATTGGCCACAATTTCACGGTAATCGACGATAATGCTCGTGCATACTAGGCAAAAATTATCAATGATCGCATAGAAATGCGTGGCATTAACCGAATGGTTTGGTCTATCTCTTCAGACCAAAATTGTATTGAACATGTCTGGTTAGCAATGTCCGGGCAATTACACCGCTTGCCTGACCCACCGTAGACATTACAACAGCTCGCCAATGCTTTGACGGAAAATTGGCAAAATACTCCTCGAGTTTTCATTGATAACCTCATTGACGCAATGCTGAATAGAGTAAGTGTACCTAACTTTAATACATCAGTATATACACAAAATCGTTTTTTTATATGTACGCAAATTATCCACTTCAATTTTTGAGCGGTGAATTTCCTTTATAGTGTCGGTAATTTTATACGTTTTACAATTTTGAACTTCTTTCAGGAATTTGAATTTTTCGACTGCCACATGTAGTGAAGACGACTTAGAATACGGCAATTTTAAGAGAAATAAAAATACCAGGGTAAGGAACTCTGTGATTATGTTCTTTAAATATTTTCACTAGTCCATCTGAACTTTATCCCCAATATAAATAATTATTTTCCTCTACCAAATGTCCTCATAAACAAATTAATTGATTCGTTCCTTACTTAATGGAAATTTATTTCAATTATAAGGAGTAACAATAACTTCGTGCGGTTTGGATAACAAATGTCGCTATTGTCGCTTATTATTTAATTCTTTCATCTGGCAACACCTGCATTTTGATGTGTCGTTAGGCTCTCTTTGCTGTATCTGTCATTTCGCTGAAGTGTTAACAAGATAGTTTCTGTGTGCTCTTAAAATGTCAACTTTTGTACCGAATAATGTATTTTTTGCGCGGAGATATCAATGTTCTAGCTAAATGAACGTGTCACAGAAGTGGTTTGCCTGATTTAAAAGTGGCAATTTTGGAAGACGAAGGACAACCCGAAACTCCACCAAAGTTCAAGGATAAAGAATTGGAGGCAAAGCTCAATGAAGATCCATCACAAACGCAAGAGGAACTCGCAAAAACATTTGGAGTCAATCAACCGGCCATTTGCCATCGTTTAGAAGAAATGGAAATGAACCGAAATTAGGAAATTGGGTGCCGTATGAGCTGAAGCCAGGAGACGTCGAACGCCGTTTTTTCACGTGTGAACAACTGTTCCAACGGCAAAAAAGAAACGAGTTTATGCATAGAATTGTGAATGGGGATGAGGAATGGGACCATTACGATAATCCAAAACGTCGGGCAAAGTATGAAATATGAATGCCTTATCATTAATAAGTTGAATATTCATGGCGAAAAGAACATGGCGTGTATTTGGTGAGACCAGCTGGTTGTGGTGCATTATGAGCGGCTACAATCGAATGAAAGGAAAAGTCTACCAATGACAATTGATGCGTTTGAGCCGAGCATTGCGAGAAAAACGACCGCAATACGCAGACACACACGACAAAGTTATTTTGCAGCATGACACATGTTGCGTCGTCCATTAAAACTTACTTGGAAACGCTCAAATGGGAAGTTCTACTCCACCTGCCGTACAGCCCAGACAATGCTTCTTCCGATCGATGCAGCATGGCCTGGCTGAACAGTACTTCCAATTACGATAAAGTCAAAAAATGGATCTATGCATGGATATCGGCCACACAGCCGGCCTTTTTTCGCGATGGGATCCCTCAATTTTCAGAAACATGGGAAAAAGTAATGGCTAGCGACGGACAAAACTTTGAAAGTACATAATAAAGCTTCAATTTTCTAAAAAAAACCGCACGTACTTATTTATACTCCTAATACATAAGATATGCATGATAATTATTATATATCAAATATCATCATAAAAATGATTACCTGATTCGTTTCTAATTTTATTGAAAATATTTTGAATTTGTACCCCTTAATTTGGGAGGCAGCGTTTCATTCTGAGCATGCGTACCTGAACTCTTCAGACAGGCGTGGTGCGCATGTCTGCCTGTGACGCCAGTGACCTTGTGTTCCACGTCGGAACGGTCGTCGAACGCTGTGTGACTTGTCCTACTTGAACTCGGCGGGGACGGTCAGTCAGGTAGTTTAAGACTAGTCGAGTCCTCTATATGAGACGCTGACAAGCTGCAGCAGAGCATAACAGAATTCTGGAAGAGCAGTTAGTCGCTGGACGCGGGGCTCTCCAGTGGGGTTACAGTAGAACGAAAGGAAAGCTACCTCAGAATAAAACCGATGAATATCTTAGGCAATGCGGTGTTGTCAGGGGCCTTCTACCTCTTAATTTGGGAGGCGGCGTTTAGTTCTGAGCATTCGCACCTGAACTCTTCAGACAGGCGAGGTGCGCATGTCTGTCTGTGACGCCAGTGACCATGTTCCACGTCGGAACGGTCGTCGAACGCTGTGTGACTTGCCCTACTTGAACTCGGCGGGGACGGTCAGCCAGGTAGTTTAAGACTAGTCGTGTCCTCTATATGAGACGCTGACAAGCTGCAGCAGAGCATAACAGAATTCTGGAAGAGCAGTTAGTCGCTACAAATTAAATAAAATATAAACTGAAATTGGCATACCCTTATTAATACCAATTGATGAGATTATGGTGAATCTGGCTTCAGATTGATATTTCGATCTGAACCTAAATGAAAAACACATCAGATCTTAAATAAGCATGGTTGCACATTTCTTTCATCATTATAAACTATTTCTATTAATAATTCAGTTTACCCTGTTTTTCAGCAAGATCCCATGTCTCACAGAATAATAGAAAAAAGAAGAAGAGATCGCATGAATAACTGCCTTGCAGATCTTTCCCGACTGATTCCAACGGAATACCTCAAAAAAGGAAGAGGAAGAATAGAAAAAACTGAAATTATTGAGATGGCCATCAAACACATGAAATTCTTGCAACAGGATTCTGATCCCAGTGAACAATTTCGGTTGGTATTTGTTTACTTGAAAAAATATAATCTAAGTGAGAAATTGAATGCTAACTTATATAGTATGTCACTAAAATCATTCATGTTTATTTTTTAACTAAGACAAAAACAGCCGACTTGTAAATAACTCAGGAATTCATAAATTTGAGGATACGACAATGTCCCCGCTAAGTCAAACTGGCCGCGCTGCTATACTATCTTTTTCCAAAGCGAAACCTCTCTACACCCAAGCATAACAACAGTAAATTCGCAAGATCTCCCATTTTAAAAGTATCAAAATCAAAGTGTTCAATAAATTGCCGGAGCGTAAGAACATTGACTAGAATTAGCTTTCGTAATAAAGTGAAGACAATGCTGGAAAAAACAACTAGAAGGATATTTTAAAGAAAATTTGTAGGTTTGACTGTATTTTTTGTTAATTTTTGTTGTATTCTGCTATTTCAGCCTGACTTAACCTTGACTTTGTAAAATGTCAAACAGGATCAATAAAGATTATTATTAATATATATTATAAATGTTAAAATGCACTAGAAGGCGCCTTTGAGGAAGCCTCTTTATCCTAATTCCCAAAAACCAGTTTGTTGCAATTATTTTTTCAAAATTTAGAAAATACATATACAGTATGCAGGGATTTTTGGATGGGCAAAATTATTTGCTGATAAAAAAATACTTATTTCTACCAGTGGCGTGGATAATTGGGGAGAATTTCATAAAATATCCCCTAATTTCTGTGCTAGTCATCTTATTGAATGTTTAATCAAAGAATTGGACTATCCAAACATTTTAAAGTAAAAGGTATACTTAGGTGAAAGTATTACGAAGCACCATTCTCGAGAAAACAAAGGGTTTTATGATGTGATGCATTCTAACAAAGCCACTGACAAAGTTATAGCTGTCTATCAAATTTTTTGAGATAAAAAGTCAGTTGCCCTGTTAGAATGCGTCATAAAACCAGTTCTTCTTGAGAATGATTCTTCATGACGGTTTCAACAAAGTGTACCTTTTCTGATTGAAATTTCATTCAGATTACCAGCTCAGGAATTAGGAATCATTTTATAAATGTCTCAAATTATCTCCAACCAAATTAGTATTTACTGTTATCACCAAACAATTGGGCTTTATCCAAAAACGGCCGTATACTGAATTTCATTTTGTATATGGCAGATTTTGAGAAAATAATCAAATCATGATAAAGGAGTGCATTTTGGAACGTAGACTGATATGAAGGTTTTTCGATATTTCGACCTCTTAAACACGTCCTGAAATATATTAACTTTTAGTCCTCTGGTCAAATGGGAAGAACTTCCGCAAAAAGGTTCAAGAAACACCAGACATTATCAGAAAAAAAATTCTAATTTCGCCGAATTTTCGAATTTCGAATTGTTTTCCCAAAATTAGATAATATCGAAATCCCATATCTATGCAATTCTCCACTTTTTGTTCACGACAAAATGAAACATCTCTCAAATATAATATAAAACAATAAAACACACCTGGTCTTTAAATTCATCAATGTTTCAGGTTAGGTTACCAAGAATGCATGTCTGAAACAATGAGATTTATGGTAGAAGTAGAAGGTCACTTTTCGAATGAAGCGATATGCGTACGCCTGCTAACACATTTACAGAAGCATTGCGCAAACTTACCTCACCGATCCAGCCATGTACCCCAAAATATTCCAGTTACCGATAGGCTGATGGGTTCAGGACCCACAGTTATTGATAGAAGTCCAATACAAGTACCTGAATTCCAAACCATGAAAGTTGAAATTGAACAAAACAATAATAACGCAAAAGATAACAATATGTACAATAATAATACATATTCGACAAGATCGAATAACGAAGAAAACGAGAATGGTCACACAGAAAACGGAAGGATTACGTACAAATATAAGACTAATATAAAATTGAGGTTCAATCAGGATTTGAATGGAGAAAGCGAAGCCAAAAGACCTAAATTGGATGGAGATAGGAGAAATTCTGTTAACAGTATTGAAAATAGAAGGTAGGTAATATGATTCTGAAATGATTCCATAAACATTTCCTAGAAAATTTCTAAGCCTTTTTGGGATTCCATAATGTGAAAAGTAATATGACTTTGATACTACAACGTGACATTATTTAGTATTCATTTGACATCCACAAATATTGAACACTTGGTGAAATTTCAAAACTTACCAAAAATATTATGTAACACAATACTTTCGATTGAAAACTCTAACTTGAACACAAAAATGTTCACGTTCATGTGCCATGGTATCAATAAACAGTAAAGCTTATCTTTTACAGTATGTCGCACAGTTCGCCACCAGCTAGCGAAGCTTGCACCAGAATATCAGATGCTGAAAATACAAACAGAACATCACCTTCTGATAGTACCTTATCCTCAAATCATCAGCTGAAAATCGAGTCTACATCCAGCAATGAAACGACAAATCCTTGCTCGCCTCATGAACCATCTTTACATAGTCTAAACATGAAGAATTTCAAAGTACCTATTTTCATGCTACACACCAAAGGTTCCTTTTACGTACCTCTAACTGTGGACTACAAGGCTCTGACACCATATTTGCCAAGCTATGAGATTTCTGACGAAGTGATACTGCATCCAGTTACTATTAACGTTAACTTTCAACCAGCTTTCAATAATTCAGTAGAAGGTTCCAAATATAAATCCGATTACCCAAGAACCACGTGGCAATGAAAATGATTTCCTGTTAACTAAATTATCTGTTTTCTCAGGGATGCGGGCACTAAAGAGCAAAAGTTATTTTTCTCTCTTGCCAGTCTTTTCTATTTGGTACTAGACATAAAAGACTAACAATTCAAATACTTCTAGATACAAGTAATGAGCATATTTTTTCTTGAGTCATTCATGTAGAAGAATCAAGTGAAAAGGTATTGAAGTATACTGGACAAATTACGGAGAGCTTCTTGCAGATATTTCAATGAAACTTCCCCCTGAAATTTTAGGTCGGAATATTTTTTTGGATGATGATTTCTGGGAAAAATATTTGGAATGTGTCACTTCAGGCTATGATTGGTCATCCATTTTGTGGTACTGAAAGTAAGTTTGAGTAAAACACATCGATCAAATTTTGTAATTTCAATAAATTGTTGGATTTTTGCTATTATACTAGTATGTTAGTAAGACTGAAGTCTGACTTATCCAAACATATAGGAAATAACTTGCTCAGCGTCAAGAGTTTGGGAATTGTATGCAAATGTAAACATGATTCTACACTAGCCCCACAATAATTGGGTGTGACATATCAATCCAACAATTGTCCTTGGAGTTACCACCCTTAAAAAAATCCCAATACATGTTTTAATTTTATATGGTTTCTATTATAACAAATGGGGAAGCATTCCGTGATTCTGTGTAGCAGAAAAAATTTCGTTATAAAATATTCTTACTTGTTGAATATAATTGGAGATTTGTGATAAATTCGAGAAAATCGTCAGATTTGCCGAATGCGAGTGCCATTGATGAGAAGGAGAAACGCAGAACAATATCCTTCGTCAAAATTCGTAATATTTGCTTGCATTTGAATTACTACAGTTGAGGAAGCAAATAAAATTTTTCTGCGCCATAATGAACTGAAAAATTATGAATAGTGAGATGTTGAAACTGTTTTATGAGGCATTTTCACAGGTGCTGTATACAGACACTCAAAAGAATGTACATTTTTTTGAAGCAGGCTGTGAAATCAGGGGAATGTAATGTTATAAGACTGATTTGTCTATTAATATTCGTTATAGGTGTGGTATCTATAAACTCCATATTTTGTATTAGACTATATTTTTTTTGAAATCTGATAAACTTTCCCTATTCTAAAGGTTGTTTTTTGAGAATGTTTTATGGAAATGTTTCTCTAGCACCAGTTATAAATTGTTACTGTTATTTTCGATATATGTTTTGAAAATAAAGTGTCGAATTCTGCACTGTGTTAATATAAACTGAGTGATTGTGGTTGCAGAAATCAAATATATAAGTAGTATTTTGGTAATTTGTTGTATTTTCCACACGTTTCTGCCAACATTTTAGACTAATCAGATTTGATACTGTTTTATAAATCACCAATTATTCTTGAAATGCTCCTCTTGAATTTTTAGGCATATATTCAAAACAGAACAACCACACAGATGTCAATTATGAAAAATATACAATATTCAAATTTATCCATGCACATGGTAGTGAGCGTGTTGAAATTGATGTATACATTTATTGTGAACTGTTGTTATTATTATGAGAATCAAATATATAAGTTGATTTGAAAGGCTTGATTCATTTAACTATGAGAACCATCACTAATTTTCCAAGGGAGGTTATGGCTGCAAAAAAATTACAAGTTAATCAGGGGCACACTAATGGATGGAGTGATTCTATGAATTTAGAGTACATAATTTTCTAACATTTTTAAGAATGTAGAATGAAAACTTAAAATTCTACTGTTTGAGAGACACACAAGGTCTAGATCATTCTTACTAAAGTTTCTATATGATGATAATTGAATGAAGTGTAGATTTTTTACATTATTTATCTATTCAATTTTATACAGCTGCACACACTAACATATTGAAGAGATCCATATGTTTCACAAATTCAAAATTAGGTAGAGTAAACCACATTAAGAACTTATTGAACACACTATCAGATAACTTCTTTTCATGATAAAAGTATAGACTTGCAGGCTGTAAACATAACCACACAATATCGATATTGATGACCAGAGAATGACTAACATTATTTTAAGAGACAAAATATCTTTGTTCGTTGTTTGTAAACTAGAACGGCAAATAAAGAAATCAGTTTTGGTGGTCTAAATGGGTATGTAAGGATTGCATTACTTGAGGTGTAACTAACTGATGAACTCACATAAGTGCTATGTTGTACCATGTATTCTTTTACTCAATGTTAAATTCCACTGCATTTATGCTAGGGTTGGAACACCCTGTTCATTCAATTCAGACACAATTTAACATTCTTCATAAATGGAGTCTATATTCATTCCATTCATTTGAATCTAGGAGGTTAACAATGGAATTTTGCTCAGACATTCAATTTAATTAGTGTAAATGAAACTTGGAACCCATGATAAATTATAGTATTACAACCAAATACTTCAGTATATGTCAAAACAAGACATTTCCGACTAACAGTTATATTATAACATATTATTCGCCCAGATTATAATAACTGGTAATTAGCTAGTAGTTCTGCGTAATTCCCAAGAGAAGTACGGTTCCAACAACTACCTCGAAGATTTTTTGTTCCTATGGTCAATTCCTCCATGTATTCATTCTATGGTCTGTTACATTGAAATTTCTTGCACCTTAATTATCAAATGAATGAAACTACAGGATAAAGAATTTTTTGAGGATCAGAGGCAATTTTCTATTATTTCCCCCCTCTCCTAACATATAAATCAGTCACGTGACCCTAGCTTCCAGGACCAAATATTGTGTTTTTCAGATATTGAACTGTTTCAGCCATTATGACTTGGAAGTTGATTATAATTAAAACAATAAATAATACAAATTTAGGTTCAATTTCTGTGCAAAGTTGAATATAAGTGGAGATATTCAATTATAGATTTTTTTCAGTTATTCAGAAAATAATTTAAATTTAAACGTCATACAGCAAAACTGTCCTGTGTAAATGAATTCATGCAATAATTCACTGTGTAATCGTCCAAAATTGTTCAATTTCAATACGAAATACCTCAAGTCAGCATGTGCGAAATAAACATTATTTTGAGCAATACAGTCTATTAGGGGGTTTGATTGATGAATGTATAATAAGAACTAGAAGAGTACTTCAAAACTTTAATTCAGTTCTCAATATATTCTAAGAAGATACAGAAATCTAATAGAACTGGTATTTGAAATGTCCATCGCTGAGCAAAGCCGACCCCTGAAATATCTGCATTACTAACAAGGTTTAAGGTTAAATGTGAAACTAACTTCCAAACAAGAACTAACCTAAAATCAGTGCAAGCTTAAAAATGGTTTCATTTGACGGATGGCAGTATGATAATAATATCAAAACTCCTGACTTAGGCAGCCAGTTTCAAATCAATTACCGATTATCCTTATTTAAAAAAAGTGTTCCACTATATATCACAAATAATCATTATTTATGTATAAAACACTCTATAAAATTTTAGAAACAAAACACACTTTATTCGGAATAAGTACAAATCAATAAATAAAATTTTTTACACCTACTTTGTTTACTAAAATAGTTTGTGAATCTCGCTGTATCTCTATAAACTAAGTTCAGAGTGTTTTCAAAAGGTTCAATTGTAATAAGGGCTTCTTGTACTTCCTCTTCTATATTCACATATTGTATTCTTCCTCCAACTATGTCATTCTCTTCTCCACAAGGAATATATAGAATTACATCTAATTCTTCCTTATTCCAGTTATAATCAGACAGTAACTGAAAGTTTTATAGATACTTAGAATGAACGTGAGTTTTGAATGTAATACAAAAATTAGTTTCATTTTCAACAGAAATTATTATGAAAATTGTCCTTGGACTTTTTTTTGTGAAAAATGAGTTCATGAAAAACGAGAGAATGATGCCACTGAAAATTATCCAATCTTTCTATCGTTATTTTAATACCAGGGATATCCAATGGGTGGGGTCATTATTTTGGCATTTTCATTATAATGGAAGAGGTGCATTAGGGTTATTGTACTGTATCATATGCAATTTTCATCACAGGTCACTATGTGATGCAAAAAAACATTTTTTTTACTGTTATAGAATTGTTCATATTTATCCTCAGAGAAAATATTTTTATATCATAATGTAAAAATTTTGATGATACCCAAAAATTTTATCATGTCGATTATATTCATAAAATATCAATAAGCATGGTTTTTTATTAAATTTCCAACTAACAAGTAAATATTTTTTAAATTTATGATAGATTGGGCCGTTGCTTGGTAGAAATCAGTTGTAATTGTCATTATAAAATAAAACACTTGTTTACATTTTCTACTTTATTTTTGGTATTGACGTACGTTTCGTCTGTAAACAAGTGTTTTATTTTATAATGACAATTAAATATTTTTTGTGAACATATATAAATAAATTATACTTACGCAGTAACTACCTGGCGTCCATCTTTGAAATTCGAATTTCATAGATCTAAAATCTACATCAGTAAGAATTTTTAAGTAATCAAAGAAAACTTTAGATTGAAATAAACTTAAAAATCTTTTCAAGGAGTGAGGTAAAGACTCATCAATAGTCAATGCATCATACAAACTTCTGTTAGGTGGAGCGATCCTATTCCATTTTCCTCCTGAAATGAATAATTGTAATAAATATTGAAGTTTTGTTAAAAATTTTATCCACAAATTAAAACATGTGAATTTATGTGGAAAGAGTCTGAGCATTGTTGAATATTGTAGGATAAAAAGTCTTGTGTAGACACAAGAGAAATGCTTATTGAATTAATCTTTTCGAATCAATTTTTCCATTTGAAAATGTTAAAGCATCAAAAAATTTTGATGCAATATATTGTAGGGATTGGTTTTTCCACCCTTTTATGTGATAAAATTCTAGAATTAAAAAAACTCTAGAAAGATGACATTTAATTAGCGTTGGCTAACTTTAAAATTTCATTCTCCTTAATTATTCCATGCAGGAGATGTTCAATAAAAATCAAAGTTTTCCTGCAATTTCAAAGAGCAAAAAGACCCCTCATTAATTTCCGTTAAAGAACCACCTCTTAAAATAAATTGAATCCATTAAGAAAGACCCTGTATACAAAGAAATTGATGGTATATTTCAAAAAATTAAATCCTGTACATGAAAAATATATAAAAATAAATTATTTAAATATACATACCCTCTTCTTCGACCATTTCTAAACACTGTATAACTTCAGTCAACGCTTCTTGCCTGAAAAATTCTTTAAGTGAAATTTCGCTATTTTCTTCAATATGCTTTTGAATATCCTCAAGTGTACCGTCTTCATTGTTTAAGTAACTCTCTTCAATCCAACACTCAAGAAATATGTCTTTTTCTGAAGGCTTGAGTTCATTTCTTCCAAACAGACTACTTACAGGATATTCAAAATCGGGTGATTGAAATTCCGGTGGAGTTCTTACATGAAACCAGCCATTTATGCTTAATCGGATATCCTCAAGAGTTGTAACTTCAGCCACCTGAAAAATATTGAAAACAGCTTCGAGTCAATTTTATTTTTGTTACTTCAAAATGATATAAAATCATCTCATTAATTTTTTGCTTTTTATTATTTGCACTTTTTTAGAATAATAACAATGTTTACTGAAGTAAGTTTAGAATAAATAATAAAATAAGATTGTGCACATCTTACCTGGTGATAGGAGTCATTTGTTACTGGGAAGAAAACTAGTTGATTATTTTTTGGTAAAATACTTTTAACAACCTTTACAGGAAAACCATTTTCATCTTTGGATAGTAGATCTAAGCTACCTCCTTTAGCTGAGGCCCAGCCATTTGAACCAGTCATATAATATACAAAAGCAACCATTCTATCTTCTCTTTGATCATCATGAACCAATAGATAATCTGTGTTTGTATAACAACTGCAAGTTGCCGATATATCTGTTAACTCAAACCCTGTAATTTCAGACACCTAAAAGACAAATTTTCATTTATGTGGGATAAAAAAAAACATAAAACTTCTATGAATAGAGTATTTGCTTCGGAAAAATATCTATAAAAATTCAAAGAAAGAACTTACCCATGTCATAACTGAATTCTTTAAAAACTCATAAAATCCTCTAATATACTCTTGGTGCAAACACTTGAGATCTTTTGACTGAAAAAACTCATATAAATCCATTTTTCTTTTAGTCCAATCTACGTCATCCAGATTATGTCGGATACCATCTACAAAATCAGTGTTTTCTAAAAAGTTATCAACAACACAAACTTGAAATGGTTCTGTTATGATCTCCACATTATTTGACGCAAAAGCACCACCAGATCTCCATATTTCCTTCAATTCTGATTTACACTTTTCGTCAGACAATTTTGAATTCATAACAGGACATAACTTCATTTTCTTCTTCGGATTTGTGACTTCTTCTATTATACCAGAATTAGGATGATCTAAAATTTAGGCACACTTAGATTATTTTAGTTTATCTTCATTCTATATACTTACACCCTGTAAGACCAGAAGAAGTACCAGTTAATATTATATATGGTTCCTCAGGGTCTTCTTTAGATGAATTCGTACTTGATGGTCTGGGGGCGGGATCTTCCTCATTTTCCATGATTAACTACGTCAAATCAGTATTGAAACAAGGAAACAAGAAGGAATTATTAGTGTTATTGAGACCTAATAGAATTTATGTGAATGTTACACCTAACTTAATCAACATAACCTATACCATAGATCAACAAGACTATATATATATTACTGTTAATCTTCTTCTTCTTCTATCAGGACCTCACTAAAGAGGGTTTGGGCTCAACCGAGGTCATGTACCCAGTCACACACTTTTTCCCACCCCCGAAGCCCAGAGGATGAGGATGGCTTAGACAAACACCGGGAAAATCCTACAGGTAATTGGTGTTAACATACATAGCTCCATTGACTAAATTTTTAAATTCGAAGCCTTAATAAACTCCAATACCACTTCAATTACTTTCATTGATCGACTAAATATAATATCGTTTACACTTATAGGGCACGCCAATTTTAGATTGACCAATTTCTTGTATAACGTTTCACAATTGTATATATTAAGTTCACAAGCAAACAAGATGTGGGCGATGTCGCCAAATTGGCCACATTGACAACTTGGATTATCACTTATTTTTAGTTTATATAAATGTTCAGGAGTCAGGCAATGATGGGAACGCAATCTCATCATTGTAACGATGTTCTTTCTAGGAAGGTCATATTCCATTAAGAAGTATCTATGTGTGGGGTTTTTATCTCGGTTTCTCATGTGGGCATAAGTTCTTCCCTTAATCAATCCCATCTCTCTCCACTCTCTCATCCATTGATTTTTTACTCTGTACTCCAATAAGTTCCCAATGTCTTTTTGGTCTCCCCTGTATTTTAGGAATCTTTCAGTTTCCATTCTTCCCTGGTTGGCCAAAGTATCAGCTCTGTCATTACCAATGATCCCCGAATGACTTGGTATCCATACTAAGGTGATGTTCAAGTTTAGAATGTCTGCTTTATATAGATATTTCTTTGCATTCATTGTCATTATGTCAAGGTTAGCTGTTAAATTATATTGGGCTAGTTTACATATTGCACTCAAGGAGTCAGAGAATATTAACGTATGTTTAGCTTTTCTTTTAATTATAAATTTTATGGCTTTGCAGATGGCCATCATCTCAGCGGAGAAGATGGACCAATGGTCCGGAAGTTTTGCCTTGTATTCGATGTTCAGTGTGTCCGAGTATACTCCTATGCCAACCGACTTTGTTAAAAAATCAACAGACGCATCCGTGTATATACTATTGTACCCCAAGAACTGTTCATTTCTGAGAGCTGTGAACTTCGCTAATGTTGTAGGACTCTTATCTAATTTGGTTATAATGTATTTTACCGGTTGTACATGTTCTATCAGATCGAGTTCAAAGAATGGTATCAGCTTTGACTTGAATATCCATCGAGCCTCCGGTGTTACATTCTGGTATGCTATTATGAGGGCTGGTGTGAATTTGTTGTTCCAGAATCCTTTGAACGGCATTAAATTTTCAAGTTCAAAAATTATTGGGTTATTCATAGTTCTATAATTTTTGCATACAAATTTTTGTGCCAATATAATTCTCCTTTTTTCCAGAGGCAGTTCGCCACTCTCCGCCAATATAACATTAATAGGAGTAGACTTCATGAATCTACATGCCGTTCTCAAGGCTGAATATTGTACTCTATCTAAGCTGTCCAATCTTGTTTTTGAACATCCCCCGTATAACATTCCTCCATAGTCTAAGTGCGGTCTAATCAGTGTTTTATATAACGTCATTAGTATTCTTGGGTGTGCTCCCCACCAAGTTCTGCACAAACAGCGCAGAATATTGATTCCCTTCAAAGATTTTGAACGCATGACTTCTGTTTGCTTCTGCCATGATAAGTTTCTATCTAAAATAACGCCTAGATATTTGAACTCTTTCTTCCACCTGATGTTTTCGCCCTTCAACATGAAACATGGCAAGTCTGGTAGTTGTCTTCTAGCATATATCATTGCTGCGCTTTTCTCTGTTGATAAGGTTAATTCTCGATTTTCAAGCCACACGGACACCCGATCCAAGGTATCTTGCAAAGTCTCACACAATAATCCAAGGTCTGAACCAGTCATCTTCAAATAAAGATCATCCGCATATTGTCCTATGACCACACCTGTTCCTGCACATGTCGCTATATCTTTCATATATACGTTGAATAGTGGAGGGCTGGTTTTTGAACCCTGTATCAGGCCTTTACTGGTTAACCAAGGTCCCATTAATTCTCCTGTTTTATGAACTCTTATAAAAAGTTGTCTCCTCTTTAGCATGGCTTCAATTAGCAAAATCAGTTTCATCGACATTCCTGCTCCGATCATATCTTCTATAAGAATATCAACGTTTACATTGTCATAAGCTGATCTAATATCCAGAAATATAATAATGCTGTACTGTCCTCGGGCAAATGCATTGTATAGTCCGGTTACCATGTAAGCCAAGCTGTCGTTCACCGATTTACCTCTCCGAAATCCATATATTAGTTTATTACTTGTATCCAGTACATTTTCCAAAGTCTTTTCTATGCGATTTTTAATAAGTGATTCGACGATTTTGACCAAACACGGTGCTAGACCTATTGGCCTGAGTCCGGAAATTTCTTCTGCCTTGCGACCTGGTTTAACAAATGGTATGATAAGTATCTTCATTATTTCTTGTATTTCCGAGGGATTATCCAACAGGTTGTTAATGATTGTGAGCAGTTTTTGTTTTGCCTGATGTGGCATATTCCTGTATAAGGGGTAAGTTAGCGCATTTATTCCAGGTGCAGAGTCTTTCCTTAATCTGAGTGCCATGTTCAGTTCAAACATAGTAAAATAAGGTGTTGGAGTATTATTATGATTGCTTGCACAGGGCATTTTTCCATCTTCACCATCAGGTGCCAGTTTCTCCATAAGTTGAATCAGGACTTCAATTGGTGGATGTTCGGTTGTATCAGTAGAATTTTTATTACCATTAAATTTATTGATCATTCTCCATGTTTTCTTACTGTCCTTAAAGGTTATACTCTCACAGAACTTTTCAAATGCTGCTACCTTTTTCTGTTTCATCGTGATTCTAACTTTTGCTTTAATACGGTTGGCCTCGATATACTTCTCTCTAGAAGGTTCTCTCACATATTTGTGAAATGCCTCTTTTTTTTCTCTACACAGTTCATCCAATTCCACATCCCACCATATTACCCGATATCTGTCATTACCAGTTTTCTTCAATGTTGGAATTGATTCCTCAGCACATTTTTCCACCATGTTTTCGAAATCTACTATTGAGTCCACTGATGTGTTATCTAAAGCTGAGATCATATTCTCGTGATATTTTAACCAGTCCGCTTTACGAGTGTTAAATTTTCTTGTTGTAAAAAATCTACATGCTGAGGGGCTCACACTTGTTTTCATGGATATCACGATTGGGAAATGATCACTTAGTCCAGGATCGTATTTGACTTTCCATAAGCATTTGTTCACAAGATCTGCTGAATATACAGATATATCTGGCGCACTTTTGCTAATACCCGGTTTAGTAAACCTTGTAGGTGATCCATCATTTAAGAGAATAAGATTGTTGTCCATGACAATGTTTTCCATCACCCTACCGTTATGGTTGATAGTACCGGAACCCCACATCGGACTTTGAGAATTGAAATCCCCCAACATTATGAATGTGCTGTCAAATCCATTCACAAGAGTTGCCAGCTTATTGCCATTTAATTTTTGATCGGGAGGGTTATAGATGTTGACAAAGTACAAGTTCGCTGTTTTAATTATTTGGATTTGCGATCTAGTGTTTAAAACATTTTTATTAACTTCAATACTTCTATATTCAATTGAGGTCCTGATAATGGCGGCCACTCCACCTTTACCATCCTCTCTATCTACCCTTACTATGTTGTATCCTTTAAATCTAATTTTATCGTTTTCTTTCAGAAAGGTCTCCGATAGAAAAATCATGTCAGGGGCCAGTTCGGTGAGTAGTGCACACATATGATTATAGTTGGATTTTAATGATCTTATATTCCATTGCAAAATCTTGATATTATTACCCATATGACTATTATCCCTTTTCATTGTAATAACATCCTCATCCTATGTAACTATAAAATAACTCTGACATTATTTCATCTAATTTGATCATTAATTTTAATGTATCTATATTTATAATTAATTTATTATTTTTTTTTATTTCTTTATTTATTATCTATTATATATATACATAATTATCTTTTAACCAAACCATACTTAAAATTATTAACTAATACTTGTTTAATATTTTGTTATTCATCTCCTGATGTGTTTTCCATAACTTCATCTTCCAGTGTTTTTTTTGCTTCTTCTGTACTATCATTGTGTATAACTGCTGCTGTTGTTACTAACCTAAAGTCTTGTAGGACTTGTATATTACTCTCTTTTATTCTTTGTTGAATTTGATCTGTTTCGTAATGTTTATTTTCAATCCAGGATGTAGTACCTTCCTCTGGGTAACCTTTTAACTGTTCCCATTCCTGTAATGTGTGATTTGATTTTTGTGATGTGTCTATCAAATATTTTTTATGCTCTTCGTGGTCATATCCTTTTGTTTGTGGTTGTGGCCTTTTCCTTACCGTATGTGTGGTTATCTTCCTTGAACTGTTAACAGGTTCTGGTTTAGCTTTACTTTCCTTTAGAATTTGTGAGAATGATTGTCTGGCTATGGTTGGAGGTATTTTATTATAATCTTCTTGTACCTTTATCTGTTTATCATTCCTTTTCAAATTGGGAAATTCTCTGAGACTCGTGTCTATGTTTCTCTGATTATTTTTATAGTTAATGTTAGCTTCATAATAGGTATATTTATGCACTGCCATCGCTTCCTTTATCTTTTTTTGTCTATCATACTCAGGACAGATTCTATCTACCGCGGAATGGTTCATTTTACAAAATATACATTTAGTTTCTGGAATGTTACAATAAGCTTCATCATGTTCTGATCCGCAATTTCGGCATCTTTTCTTTCCCCTGCATTGTTTGGCTGTATGACCATAACGCAAACAATGATAGCATTGAATGACTGGACTAACATATTGCTCCACGTTAATGAAATTATGAAAAAGTGTTATGAAATTTGGGAGATTTTTTCCCTGAAAGGTAATAACACACGATCTTGAATCCTCATATACTGGTTTGTTTTCCCTAATTACGCGTCTTTTTAATCTACGAACTCTGAGAATTTCTGTAGAAACTTTTGCATAATTTAATATTTCATCTTCTGTAAGTTCTGTGGCGATGTCGGATATAACACCCATACTGGTTACTAGGTTAGATGGTAGAAACACATCAAATTCATAAAGGCTATTTTGATCTACAAAAGTATTTGCTTCCAATGCTGTATTAAAGTCTATCCCAACTCTATTCCTGCCCTTCCTAGAGATTTTTTTTATGTTGAAATTAAAATCGCTATTTTCAAAGAAAAATTTTCCCAACGCTAAAGGATCTAGGTTACCTACATTACCTGACTTTGCCTGAGCAAATACCGTAAAAGGTCCCTTATCAGAAACCGCATATTTATATTGTTTATTAGGATTTTTTTTTGAATTTATCGACTGAGTTAAAGTTTCAATTTCCGATAACATCTCATCATCCATGTTTTCAATGGCCTGTTTTTTTAGCATTTGAATTTCATTATTTAGAAGAGTTAAATCCGCAAATGAAAAATTACTATCATTTTTCAAATTTTCAACCGTTTTTATAGATTTGGGTGTAAACGAATTCATGATCCGGGGACTAGTCCCCGGATCTCGATTATTCATTTTTAACCAAGTTTCTGTAAATAGGTTATTATATCGAATCGATCAATTCAATCAATATTATATTATATCCAGTCAATTGAACCTATAAAGACTCACCACAATATAGGAAAGCACCCAGAATTAGTGAAAAACACTTAGGGAAAATATAACACCCGCCAGTGAACTTCCACGTCAACTTCCGTCCAATAATCTACTGTTAATCTATGCCTATACAAATCACAAAATATCAAAACTATTTTGCATTTGAAATATCCTACACGATATATATACGACCACCAATTCATTCATGTTATGTAGCTAGAGGTAAGTTTTATATTTTTAACATCATTTATAAATTATCGATTTTCATTCAGACACGTTCAGGTTTTACAGTTTTTATTATATTCAACCATATATTACCACCACACTTACACAACCACCCGTTGTACGCGCATAAGTATACTAAATAAGACATCGGCTGATAAGTTCCCGATTTAATAAAGCGAATACAATTTTTTATTGCACTTGACTTTTATCAACATAGTGTTGAAGAGATCCGCATTCTCTAAGGATCATGACAGAATTTTTCGTAGATTATATAAATTATATTATTACATGACTATATTTACCCGCGTTATTTCTGTGTCAAATATTTTGGGGCACTTGACACGTATGCGATCAGTGACAATAACAAAGAGAAGAATACCCTTATGACGTTCCCATTGTATTTTGAAGCAGCAGAGAGGAAAGTTCGTGAAAATAAACCTCCTGAGCGACTTAAAACATATTCGAGATAATAGTAATTATAACAGTCCCTCTTGGTAACTCTTAGTAAGTATACTTCTTTTAAATGCTTCTGATTAATTGCATGCTTTACGCTTTGAGTACCAACTTAGTTTCAATGTAAAATTAGTGATTACACGCTCGTCCATTGTACTTCCACTCATCGCTTTTCATTCTTGTATTTTTACTTCAGTGTTATTTAATCCGACCGGAATGTTTTAACTAAAATGCATTCATTGCCTTTGTATATAACTAAAATGGCACGACCCTCACAAGTTATCTATTTGTATTGTACACTTTCTCTCGGTGCCTGGTTGCTGTTTGTTGTATTTATTAATAGTGGTTTTTTATTTGTATTGTTCATGGTATTTGCAGAGCCTGATATGTAACTGATTTGCATGTACCCTTGATCCCCGGTTACTTATTTCTTTGTTTGCTTTTATTATAACGTTCATTAACACGCCCAGGTGATGGGATTCTGTATCTATTTTATAATGTCCTAGTCAGTTTGTGTTAGATATTGGCTTTATGCATGCGCTCGCTTACTTTGAGAGCTTGTATTCCTTGTGAACCGGTGGCGTTCTTTATGGTAAAGCATTGAGTAGTCCTGGTAGAGGACGAGGTATCGTATAGAGACAGTAAATAGCTCCGGATATCCAACGCTACTGTGATAATGTATGAATGATTGATAGATCATTGTTCCGAGGTATTGTGATATCCCCAGGATTAGTTTGCGTGACCCTTCAGGTAGTATTCGGTCCGTTCTTCAGTAATATCTCAGCCTTCCTGGACCTTGGCCGCTTCGAGGAGGCCAGGTACAGTCCATTTGATAGTAACTTTTCCAGTCGACTCGAATTATGTTAGATCCTTTCTTCAAGGAAATAACTGGGCATACCATAGTTACCCTTACCTTACAGTATATTCAAACTTACTCCTTGTAACTGTAAGGTTCTTAAGTGGTTACCGGAAGTGCTGTTGAAGGTGCATGCTGGCTATATCCTGTCCTCTGTAAGCTTTTCCGCTGAATAAGAATGATATCTGAATCGAGCAAGTTACCGACCTAATGAAATGTAGAAATAAGTCATCTAGATCCGGGGCTCCATTGGGTTCACTGTGTAGCTTTACGAACTACTGAGTAGAGTAAATTTAACAGCAGGCTAATAAATGTTTGTTTCCATTTATTGAGGGTTGAGGCCTTTCAATATTACTAATATAAATAAATATATTTTTCTGACGTTATTGTGTTTTGAATATTTGAACCTCCAGTCACTGTTTCCTTGCTCTCGTTAGGTGTAATTTGGGTTGTCTACACAACGTAGTGTCCTACTATCCCGCCACTAGATGATCATGATAAAAACGTTAGCGTTCTTTAGAGTACTCCGTATAATCCCAGATATCTTAAAGTACTTCGTAAAATCCCGGATATTTTAGAGTAGACCGTATAACACGGGATAGCTCAGCCTTCTTCAAGGGTGATAAATCATTCCAGTACTTATGTAGCTTCTTCAAGAAAGGTAACGAAACTTTCTTGAAGAAGGGTTTGTCTTTGTTGTCTTTTGTTCTTTCGGGAGAGCATTTTTTAGGTCAGCGAACAGGTAAAAGTTACTGGGGGACGAAAATAAAGAATAGTGTGAGTGCTGAAGTAATTCGTGCAATTTTATCATCGTAACGAACGACTTGTGACACGGTGCTTTGTCTTGGTGAAAGATCACTTTTTTCTTTGCATATGGAGCAGTTTCTTCTACGTATCTTCATTCAGTCAATCCCGTTGTGCCATATAACAATCGCTGTCTACTGTTTTGCCCTTTTTCAAGTAGACTATAGAGAAAATACTGTACGCATCTCAGAATACGAATGGCTTAACCTAAGCAGCTGACGAACTTTTTGATTCAGACGTATAGTACTGGATCCATGTTATATCCATTATCACGTCTCGACACTAAAATTCTGTTAATTACGCTTTCACAGCTCCATATAGGTCTCGAAATTATAAACTCGTTGTTTTTGGTCAACTGCTAGCCAACGCGGCACCCATTTCGAAACCATTTTTCTCATAGACGAATGTTAATGCAAAATAAAGCCTACACGATATGTAGAGTGCCAGTTATATCTTGCACCTTCACTTTACAATTTTCCAAAACCATTTTGTAAACTGTTTTAAAGTTTCCTGTGTAAACACCTCTTTTAGGTGAACTGAGCGTAGTACATTATAGAGATCTTCGTACGACAATTTTAAATTCGCCAAACCAGTCAATAATAGTCGATTTTTTGGTGCAAGGTACGCGTTACACATATTTAGCCAAGCTTTACGGTGTTCTTTTCCATCAAAAAACAGTTCTCGCCAGCTCCGAGCAGAGCGTGAGCGCTCCGACATCCGACGTTCCGGCGAGGAACAAGGTCACAGGCGTCATTGGCAGACTTGCACCCAATCGTCAATCTGATGAGTTCAGGGGCTGCAAGTTGGAACGAAACACCTTACTTCCCATAACTAAGAGGTTAGAAGCTACCTCACAATGCCGCACCGCTAAGGAGCTTCTTTGGTGACCCCAAAGCGATCTGAACACGCAACGATCTTGTTCATTGGTGACACCGACTATCCCATCCAATTTTTCCGACGTAACTACCACAGTAAGCCCACTTAAGATGGACTGCTCCTTACCAAATCCTAACGCCCTATATCGTAACTCTACCGACGCTCAGCGGGAAGGGAGTGTGTGGCGTGCCCGCTCCTTGCCGAGAATTCCGCTCTGCTCTGCTACAGCTTACCGGCGTACCCCATAGAGTACGCTACCGCTTTCCGATTGTAAGTTCACCATCCTCGCTGGCTTCAAGTATAGCAGAGCGCGAGCGTTCCGACGTGGAACAAGGTCGCAGGCGTTATTGACAGACTTGCACCGATCGCCAATCTGATGAGTTCAAGGGCTGCATGTTGGAGCGAAACGCCTCTCGAAACTAAGAAGTTAGAAGCTCCCTAATAACACCTCATCCTAAAGAGCTTCACTATTAATGCGCAATTCATGTCCTTTTGTCAATGAATTTTTTAATAAATAATTACATAAGGTCGGTACAAATCTTGAAAATTTAAATCAAATTAACACTAGCAAAAATTTTTGGAAAAAAAAGTCAGAAATCTGTGGTGTATCACAAATATTCATTAAATCGATTATAAAGATCAATCAAAAACGAACAGTCATAAAAGTTAGCATACCTAAAACACCTCAATCATAACTATCTGCAAATAAAAAAACCAATGAGTGAAGTTCGGGTAATAAAAAGCGTTAGCAATCAACAAAATCCACGTTTAAAATCTACAAGTGATCATAAGATTGAAGCAACCAAACAGAAGCACATTGACAGCCAACAAAATAACGACACAAAGCAAAATGACAGTGACCGACATATTTCAAGCCCAAACCTAAAAAACACTGATAAATTACTACCGAAGAAGAACGGAAGCGAAAAAGTACAAACTATCAGAAAATGTATCAGAAAAGGTTCACGTGTTTGTTACACAGACATGCAGAATATAACAGTTCTCAGAAAAATTCCGGAAAGAGACACTTCCAAATCATCGATCAAGGGAAAACAGGAAGGTGAAGTATTTGAGAAAGTAGATAGTTATAGATCAGGGGAATCATTATTTAAGGTAAGTAAATGGCAATTAAACTTAGGTTTTCGTTACTATAAGTTTTTGGTATTTTTGATAATTTTTTCGATTGTTCTAACTGGTAGTGTCATTTATAAAAAGTACTGAAAGATTTGAGTGTATTCCAAAAATATAGGGAATTTAAAATTAAAAAAAATTTATTGTTTCGGTCCTGACTTGACAGAAATTCCTGAATTTATATGGAACAATCATACACTTATTATCCTAATCCTTAATATGTCTATACAAACAGTATTAATAGCAAAAATTACAGTTTTTTTAAATAATTTTATTATTGAATAGTTTCCAAAGATATTAGCTAGTAAAACGACCGATCCTCTGGCGGCATCATACGACTACCAGTTTTTCTTTCTGCTTAATATTTTTCCAAACTCGGAAGGTTTGAAGACATATAGATGGATGTACAGGGTTAGGCCCGGAATTTGTCCCCAACTAATGTGAAAATTAAAGAAAAACGAATGAGTATTTTCCCAAAATCCTTAGTTTTGGATGTAAGCGCCTGTTTGACGCCTGGTGAAATTTTGACCAATTCTCGCTTAAGAGCAGTCTTCAGCTCATCCACTGTATCGTATTCTTTTGCTCCCACCTTGCTTTCCAAATATCCCCAAATGCAGAAATCCAGGAGTTTTAAGTCTGAGGAACATAGAGACCATTGTCTTGGTAAAATGAAGGCTGGAATATTGTTTTGAAGCCACTGGACGATGTGCTGCTCTCTGTAAGCTGGTGCTGGAACACCCAGCGTTCTGATTAGCCCAAGGTTTCCAGGAACCTTCCAACTGTCTATATATTGAAGCATCAACTTTTACTGCTTCTGGTACGAAAACCAGTGGAGAACGTCCATCTCGTGTGATTGCTAATCAAATCATCCAGACTATTTACTACTTTTTAGTTCAGCAAGTTGTCAACAAACAAAACGACCGTGTTTACTTGACCAAATGGTCTGGATTGAGGGAACAACTCAAGTCAACACGGTCGTTTTGTTTGTTGACAACTTGCTGAACTGAAAAAATTCTCTTATCACACTTAATTATCCATCTCATGATGTGAGGTCATCATATTCAACTGTTTTACCCTACCGAGTCTAATTTTTTTCTGTTTATTATTCAAGAACTTAACTTTTTGTATTTTGTAGGCCTCAACTAGAAGTTTGTTCTTTAATATGCGGTGAATGGATCGTTGCGATATTCCAATATCTTATGGTAGTTAATTGTCACTTCGATGTGGATTTCGTTCCAATAGTTTCTTCACCACTTCCACGCGTAAATTCGATAGATCTAAATTCATAAGGTTAAATGGTACGATAAATAAAATTTCCGTCAACGTTTAAATGTTTCATCTCCTTCACTATCTCACTAGCCGATATTTCATTCAAGAATAAAGCGAATATCGCTGACTTTTTTGCTTTTGAATCCACAACTTCGATTTTTGTTGATCGATTTCCACAAATAGACCCACGTTTGAAAGATAATTCAATGACAAACTGTCTAAAGTCCAACTTCTTTTAGAGTTCTGGTTGAACACGTCCTCAAAGCTCAGGTGATACAAATCTTAATACCTTTCGAGGATTTCTTTCAGGGCATTTTGTGTTGTCTTGGTATAAGCATACCAAGAAGGTTGATAGTAGGTGTCCGGATCACACGAAGTACATTCAGAAAGTATTTTTGGATTACAATACGAATCTTATCTGCTAGATTGCTGACCACCATCAAGACTTAAATTGCCCTAGTGGCAGTTATTACAACTTGCTCCTCCATAGAATTTATTACCAGATATTTAACTTTCTGACTTTAGCTCTATGATGTCTCCGCTTGGTTGAAGAAAAAGTTTTCTTTTCCTAATACTTGATATTATACCGGTTCAGCCCCACCGATCAACACAATTATTTGATAATGTTGAGAACCTTTTGTCTTGGTCACACACGATCTTGATATTTTCCTATGAATTAATGAATATGGTAACGTCGTCTGCATATCCTATACAATGCGAAACCAAGCTCCTTATTCTGTGTAATCTCATTTACTTCCAAGCTTCACATTTGAAATGTTACTTCTTCTTGAGGCGTCCAATTTTGTTAGTAACACCCTTAAAGAATAGTTGAATGACTGTAAAAGTTTGTATACAGTTGTTATAAATAGAAAAAAGTTGATATTAACAGAAAATAAACACATACAAGAACGCATTTCTCTCAAAAAGGTTATACCTAAAAAGTGAACCTTAATGTTGCTCGTTGTCAAATAGAAAATGTATTCATTAAAATTTATTGTAATGCTTACAAAGTAGGCTATTTCTGAAAAAAAACACTTATATCAACGGATAATGCGATCATTAAAACATCTTCTATACGCATTTTCAGAAATCGACTTCAGTACTCACCGCAATTCTCTTTTGTCTTCTATCGACTGAAAATGGTTGCCTGGAAGTGGAGTTTTGGAAGAGAAAAACGACAGTCGCGTTCATATCAAGGGAATAAGGCGGTTCCTCGATAGGATTTGTTGAGTCTTTGGCAACAAATTCTTTAGTAAAAATAGTCTTTCAGCATTAGTCAACCAGCAAGGCATTTAATACCCAAAAAATCGTTCAAAATAGTATGTACGGATTCGTAAGATTCAGAAACTTTTGTATAGGGGGTATAGGGAACAGTTATGCCAAATTAGCGACAAAAAATTTGGTCAATTCCTTTAGGCGTGTTCTTCAATGATCATTTCTCGTACTCTCTTGAAATAATGTACTTGTTCTTTTCCGAATTTTCAGACATTTACTTTCGAACAAACAAGGGACATAGATGATCCTGAAACTATAAAATGCATTGAATTTTGGAAAAGTGTGATGAAGAAAAATCTGGCACCGATTAAATGTACACTTATAGAGAGTAACAGACAATCTGCTGACAAAAAGAAAGAAAAGTCTTCAATGCCATCAGAGAATAAAAAGAACGAAAACGAAAAATCCGACGAAAAGAAAGGAAAGTTGGATTTTACAGGTGATGGAGCGAGGATATGGTCTGAAGCATTGAAGGAAATACGGAAGAAAAAGCTGGACCAACTGAAAGTAAGATTTTTTCACTATAACTGACACTATATTTTTTATATTTAAAATTACATTTATAATATTCTAATTGTTTTTTAATCAAAGACAATCTTATATAACTGAATTTTAACTCTGGTAATTCTGACCACAAAATGACGACCAAAAATTTCTTTTAAATACTACACTACCTCATCGACAGAAAGATGAACCACAAATACAATAAAAAAACAATAAAATTAGAGTTAGATCTTACGATTGCAGAAGCCCTACATTTTGGTATAATAAGGATAAAATTACTTTAGTGGTTGTTGGTTTCTGCTCGGCTATTTTCAAAGAAAGGTAGTGTGAACGATGCACTGCACAAACTTATCGAAGATTCAGACTTTGTAATTTTCATTCCGAATTTATCGCTAGTTGTTAATTTGCTAGTGTTGAGTTTTAATTTATTTCATATATCTGTGATTTTTTAGTTGTATGTGAGAGAAAGATGTCAGTATTGTTCAGATCCCTTCACGCGAGAGCTCCAAGATAAATGCGGTGTTGAAGATTTGCCACAACAACAAGCTGAAATCATTTCATTGAATTCTTGGAAACCGAAGAATGGACAATTGGATCTGACAGCCTCAAGTTTGTATAGACGTAAATATTAGTTTTCAATTGAGAGAATGCTAGCCATATTTCTTTGAGAAAAATGGTCCTTTTACAAATTATAGTCTTCACAAACAGGTGACGCGCAAATCTACTTTTGAAATGGAATCCACTTCATTTAAACTGACTCGGTTATTGCATTTGAGAAAAAGAAATTGTGATATTTTGAAAAATGGATCGATGTACCCACGTAAAACGCACTGTAATCGTGATAATCCATCATAAAAATGGTGAAATTTTCACGAATACAGTTTGTAAGTTCGGCATTTGATTCATTATCAAGCACCTTCTTGCTCTGTGTTGAAATTAGTCAATAAATTTAAAAATCCGAATCCTGCTCGTCTGATCAGGTCTACTAAAATGAACTGATCGTGCACTGCTCGTGGAACAATGACATTAGTTAAAAATTTCCCTAAATGCATATTTTCTCAAAATGGAAACATTCAGAAAAAACTATATTTTTTTAGGAGGGCTCATGCCAAATTAAAACAAAAAAGGTTTTCTAAAGAATAAAATGAACCTTTCACTAAAATCTCTTGTGTTTTCTTTTTGAAGTCCTATTCTGTTAAGTCCCTTAGTTCGTCGGGTAACTTGTTAAAAATTTGAATGCCCCAGTAGCTCTAGATATTCTGCGTGTTTTTTCTATGCAATGGAGTGAGCAGATCGTTTTTGCGTCTGGTGTTGAAATAAGTTGAAGTTCCATTTCTTGGCATATTGTTTTTATTTTGGTACACGTATTTGGAAAAATATACAATAAAAGTGGAAAATGAGTACATCAATGCTTTACAAAAAATGTTCTATATCAGTCTCTACTCGTCACTTCATATGCATTGCTCTTGTAAGATGTAAACTTTCGTACTCCGTAAAGGAGTATGCCAATTCCAATTCATTGTCCAACGTAATTATCAAAAAATTGCACTCGCTTGATTCACTCTGTCTTCAAATGTCAACTTGATAGTTGTATCTGAATTCAGTTTGAGCGAATTCATCGTAAACCATCTCTCAATGGCTATCAGGGCGTGTTTTATCATTTCAGTGGAATCCTTGCATTTTGAAGGTACAATTATGGACGCGTCATTACAGTCTAAACACCAGCAATTACAGTTTATGATGTTCAGGTCGTTAATGTTAATCAGAAAAGGTAAGGGCCTCAATACGGATCCCTGAGGTACCCTATTGCATAATTTTTCTCTGCGAGATTACCATCATCGTAGTAAACTCTCAAGAGTTTTTGAATGGAATGAAATAAGAAATTACTTACTTTTCTATCATTTTTTATTAACTAAATATAAAGTCGAATTTCTTAAACATTGTATATTCAGTCAATAAAAAGTGATTGAAAACTAATAAACTATCACAAAGGAACGGTGTGCTTCATCCAATTATCTCAGAGTTTTATTGTTATTATTATTAAGTAGACTCTATTAATTTGAGCACATTGTCCCAGAAATCATGAGCGTGTATTTCTTCAGCAACACTGCAGGTGAAAATGAATCGAAATAAAGTATCTCCACAAATTTCCACTATCCATAGCCTAAATAATTTTGTTTCCAACATCCACAAGTACTATAGTGGTGCTTCGGCCTTTCCTATATCCATGTTAGTTTTTGATGAAATATTTTTCCTTTTCCATCCAATTCAACATTTTGTTCTCTCTATTTCAAATATGTTAAACAAGTATGGTACAATAGCAGTTGCTCTGTAATTATCACACTAATTTTTATCTCCTTTTCTTTCATAGATGTGAATTATTTTAGCAGTTTTCAGCTCATCAGGAAAATAACCTCACGAAAATATTTGTTTATAATTATAGAGAGGGGCTCGACATATTTTTCACAGATGTCCTTCAAAAAGTTGTAAATATCAGTAGTTTGTTTTGGTTTTAATGATTTCATTATTTTCTTAACTACACTCAAATGAAAAACATGATTTTTCATCGTTCAAATTTTGTGTTTTTGGCATTTCAGTTGTTTGATGGGCTTTTATTCTTAGTTTTTCACGAATTTCTTTGCCAATACTTATGGAGTGATTATTCAATTCAACAGCTTGAAGTTTCGAATTCATATTTCTCTTTTTTCCCTTCTAATTATCATTAACCAATATTACCTCACAACATGATTTCTATTTATTTCCAGCTCTGCTCAAACACTCTTTATTAGTTTCTTTTATTACATCATGTATATCAGTACTGTATTCCTTTTTGTATGCTTTAAGATCGGCAAGGAAAATTTTGATCTTTGTATGTTATGCGAATCGGCAAATGACTACACCACAGATAAATTACTATATATACATATATAGCTATACACACATCGTCAAAAGTCTTGCCCCCCCCCCCCTATAAACTCTCAACTTGTTGAATGTAACATGACAAATTTTGTGTGTGGAATCTTCACTATCTTATCACTTAAATGAAAACAATAAACTAGTAAAAAATGTTTTTTTTTCGGGAGAATACAGGTGTATTCGAAGTTAATCAGTTTTCAGCCAATAACGAGAGTTGTAATATTGAGAATATTACGTGGAAAATGTCGGGGCATCCAATTTCCCAGTTTGAGCGGGGAGAAATAGTAGCCCTACATCATGAAGCTTTGTCGAACCACCAGATTGCGCAACTTTTGAATATTCCACGGACTTTAATAAGGCACATAGTGGCCCTTTCCCTGGAAACCGGCAGCATTTTACGTAGACCGGTGCCTGGTCGACCCAGAGTAACATCTGCAAGGGAAGACCATTATATCCCATATTTTACTCGAAGGAATCGAACGGTATCTGCAACAGCCCTTCGAAGTAATTTTTTGAGGACCTATAGACGGGTAGTCTCAACCAGTACCATAAGGAAACGGTTGCATTCCTCAATTTTGAAAGCAAGAAGACCTTTAAGAGTACCTCGGCTATCACCTGGACGTAGAGCTACCCGTCGGCAATGGGCAGAACACCACAAAAACTGGCTTTTACCACAGTGGCGCAACGTACTTTCACTATTCGGTTTACAAAGTAATAGTCGACAAGAAAGGGTTTGGAGAGGTCTAGGCAGACTAGAGCGGCACAATTTCCTTCTGGAAGTTGTACCCTTTCAAGGCGGATCAATAATGTACTTGGGGGTATAATGTTCGGTCGCCGTAACCCTCTTATTATCGTTGAACGAACAATGACTCGTGCCATCTTGGTAGAAAACATCATTGAAGCAATCATTGTTGCTCTGCGCAACGAATTTGAGGATAATTTAATTTATCGGGATAATAACGCCCCACCACACCGCACACGAAGGGTTCAAAACATTATTTAAGAGAACAATATCCAGAGAATGAACTGGCCAGCAGACTCACCAGACATGAATCCAATTGAGCGCGTATGGGATCAGCAATATCCAATCGCTTAAACCCACCTTCAATTTTTCAGGCATTGAGTTTAGCCCTTCAGGAAGAATGGAACGCCTGAAAATTTCATTGATGACTTGATTCGTGGGATGCCTAGGCATATTGGGCAGTCGATTGAAAGAATAGATAGATGGTCGATAAATTTAGATTTTTTCTCATTTTTCCTATTTTGTCTCATCCTGCATAAAACAAAGAGTAACAAACAAAGATTTTCTATCAGATATATTGCAGCTGAAATAGAGGAAAATATTCATATCATTTTCAAAACATAGATTGTTTATTTCTTGAAAAACCTAGGGGAGCCAAGACTTTTTACGATGTGTGTATACTACTCTGTCAAGAAAGTACCGGGAATTTTCAATTAAAACAACATTTTTACATTTAATCGTCAAAATTTATTGGGTCGCCTTCAAAATAGGCTCCATTTGCTCCAATACATCTATGCCAACGGCACTTCCAATTATCGAAACATTTTTTATAGGCGCTTTCCGGGATGGACTTTAGCTCTCGCGCCGAATTTTGTTTTATGGCTTCAATCGACTCAAAACGGGTGCCACGAAGGGGCAATTTTAGTTTTGGGAAGAGGAAAAAGTCGCAAGGAGCCAAATCCGGCGAATACGGTGGTTGCTGAAGCACGTTTGTTGAGTTTTTGGCGAGAAAGTCAGTCACAATCGTAGCTCGGTGAGAAGGCGCGTTATCGTCATGCAAAATCAATGAGTTGTTCGCCCACAAATTTGGCCGCTTCTTACGGATACGCTCACGCAAACGTTTCATAATGCCTAGGTAATACTCCTTGTTTACCGTCTGACCCTCTGGAACGAATTCGTAGTGCACCACGCCACGGATATCGAAGAAAACAATGAGCATCACCTTCATTTTCGAGCGGCTTTGGCGTGGTTTTTTCGGTTTCGGCTCATTTTTTGCCACCCATTCCGATGATTGCTGGCTTGTTTGCATATAGTACTCGTAGACCCAGGTCTCATCACCAGTTATAATGCGTTCCATGAATGTAGAATCGGAATTACAGTGATCCAGCATGTCTGAAGCAACCTGTTCACGATGACGTTTTTGAAGAAAATTCAGGTCTTTCGGTACGAGTCGTGCGGCCACCTTTCTCATGCCCAAAATATCAATCAAAATCGTACGTGCGGACTCGTGGGATATCTTAAGATCATGTGCTATCTCTCTCAAGCTGGTACGACGGTTTTCCAGCACCCTTTCCTTAATTTTATCGACGTTATCTTCGATCGAAGCCGTCGATGGGCGACCACTTCACGACCGTCCTTGAAGGCTCTGTACCACTGATATGCACGAGTTTTCGATAGAGCATTATCACCAAAGGCCTTTTGCAACATTTTCAATGCATCGGCACACGAAAATTCATTTGCAACACAAAACTTTAAACAAATTCTTTGCTCAACGTAATCACCCATAGTAAAAATCGGCACGCACTCTGACATCGACTGACTTAATCAGCTGTTGCAAACACACTAGTTGACAGATCCCGCTCAAGCTTGGCATAGTAATTAAGGACAGTGGTACCAACCTAGGAAAAAAATTTTTTACCTGCCTCATTGCCCCGCCAGATTTAAATCGATAATTCCCGGTACTTTCTTGACAGAATGTATTAATAGTTTGTCTATGGACTACACCAAGTACATACTTTGCCAATATGAGCTGTTGGTTTGAGTCACACTTATTCTATTGGGAACAAAGGTTTAATACAGTGTTGGTCTCAGAACAGTAGTAACAGTGTTGTAGGAGGTATTCCTCATAATGAAAATTGAAAAAAGATGAAACTATGGTAGGCATGGATTTGATCATAAAGAAAGATCTCTTATCTCTGCCTCCTGATTGGCTAGCTTGAACCAGCAGGTAGACTATTATGCAGATAGTTTTGATAGAATCTAAGGGAATAATCTCTGCTAACTAAAAATCTTGCGAATGGCTGAAGCAAATCGACACAAATCAATATTAATAGAAAAAAATTTCAGCAAGCCTGAAAAAGCGATTTTCCTTGAAACAGAAGAAAATGTCCACCACGCAAACTGTCGAAACCAGAATGATCGAAAAACCCGACTCTGATCAAAAGGAACATTCAAACAACCAGTCGAAGACAAGGATCGTAATTTCAGGAGAGAAGCCTTGTATCGTGGACTCTAAAAATGTATCTAACGACAAGCAAGAACCTCCAAAAAAACCTCCTTCTATTCTGAAGATTTCATCTAAAGGAGCAGGTCAGCAGAGGTCTAGTGTGACATCGGAAAACTCCAGAAAAGCAACTGTTGCTCAAATGTCTTCTGTGGAGGTACAGGCGCCGAACATTAAATGTCCTTGCGATTCTGACACTTGCGTTTGTCCGCACAGGATCGCTGCTAGGAATAGTAGAACCAGTTTTATCGAGATAGCCAGAAAGAACATGGTGACTCAAGGTAATTAAAAATATTACATACATATTCTTCTTCCACTGTTCAACAATCGTACTTAATATTTGTATTTATTCTAAAAATTTGCATTGGAAAATATTCCTAAAATAATCCCTAATTTAAAGAGACAAATTAATATTTTTTGTTATCATGTACTGAATTTCATTATTATCTGACAAATTTTGACAAAATAATAAAAAAAACACAGGTTTTTGAGGGTCATGGTCAGAAATTAGGTTAATATTATACATAATATTATTAGGTTTATATTATACTGAAAATTTTGTGAAGGTTACAGAATAATATAATATAATAACACGAAATAGCAATAACACACGCTCATAAATATAAATTAATTTTTTTAGGATTGCCAAAATTAAAAAGAAAACAATATCTTAATATATCCTTTGAAACTAAATTCATCAGGCAATTTATTAAAACACACAAAGACGCAATGGCAAAAGACAAATTAGGAGTTTGAATATACTAAGTGACAAAGAAACTGCAACACCCAGAAGGAGCTGTTTAAATTTTAAATTTTTTTTTGTAAAACATAGATAGTTTAGCAAGGAGTAAATGATTGAAATTTGAAGAAAAATAACGGGTTTACAATTTTTTTTAATAAATTTGTTAATAATGTGTTTGTCCACCGCGATTATCTATACACTCACCAACACGTCTTGGCATTGATGCAATAAGATGGTCTATTTCTTCTTGACGGATACTATCCCAAGCTACCTGTAGTTTATGTCTCAGAGCCGTCAAAGTCCGTGGGGGTTGGGGTAAATTTCCAAGCCTTCTACCCATGATGTCCCAAACATGCTATATGGGCGAAAGATCTGGGCGGCTATGACAAAAGATTCACATGGGTCGCTTCAAAAAAGTTTAAACTCTGGCAACATGAGGTCGAGTATTATCCTGCTGAAATATTGGATTCTCGAACCGGTTAAGGTAAGGGAGAACACATGGCTCCACTATTTCTTGAAGGTAACGCAGCGCTGTCATGTTACCTCGAATAAAGACTAAAGGTGACCTACTTGCATGTGCAATAGCACCCCATACCATAACGCCGACTGTCCGGTGTACATGTCGCTAAATATCAAACTGAGGTTCACGTCTTTCTCTCCGACGTCGTCTAACCCTTCTTCGGCCATCATGTGCACCCAAGGAGAATCGAGATTCATCAGAAAAGACAACCTGATGCCATTCCACATTTCAATGTTGACGTTCTATGCACCACTGTGATCGTTGCCGGTGATGCTCAACCGTTAGAGGTAACACAAGATGGAGTCGATAATGCTGCTGTACAAAAGACCTTATCCGGCGGTAAACCGTTCGGACAGTTACAGGATGGCCTTGTTCTCCCAACCATTCATCAGCCAAATATCGAGTTGTCGCAAATCGGTCTCTAATAGCCATAAGTCTTAGACGTCGATCTTGAACTTCATTTGTGCCCCTTCGACATCCGGTGCCCACTCTTCTTCGATTTTGGGCATTATCAAACCACGCTTGACAACATCTCCCGTAGACCAATAAATCGACCTCTTTCAAATTCACTTAGGTGGCGATAAATTCCACGTACACGTGCTCTAGGCATTTTAACAACAACTAAACATCGACTTTGGATCTCCTCGAACAGCTGGTTTGTTGTAAAATTTAAAACATTTTCAAAAAACGACTACATATTTAAGTATCAAAAAATGTTTACTTGAAAAGACCTTCACGATTTTTTATCCAAATTTAAATTATTTACTCCTTGCTATACTACCTATGTTTTGCAAAAAAAAAAAAATTAAAATTTAAACAGCTCCTTCTGGGTGTTGCAGTTTCTTCGTCAGTTAGTATATTAAACGTAGTATTTGCAAGCATGTATATATTGAACAGACTGGGCGTTCACTTCAAACAAGAATTAGGAGACATCAAAAATAGTTAATTTATAAAACACAAAATTCAACGTAATGAAATGAATGGAGTAAGCGGTTGGCTAGAGGTTATAATGATTTTATTTAAAAAATTCACACAGATTTTATGTTTCACAGTTTGTTCAGAATCCTAACACGTGTTTCGGTCTTTCGACATCTTCAAAGGCGTACAAAAAGTAACTATATTGAAATTGAAAAAAGGTTCTTTTATTACACTTAGGACATGTGTATTTTTATGGTGCATGGAAATAACAGCATCCATTATTGAGGTGTTGCCAAAGAGTATTTGGTAATTTATTGAATTCTCCTTTTTCTCAATGGCTTTTTTGATTGAAAGAATCTCCAAATAGTCCATCAATTTACCCTTTTTAATATTATATTGTTAGAAATGGGACAGTTTCAATAACAATACAAGAAATTACACATTTAAAATAGGTCATTGATTTAATCTCCTGAATAATAAATTTTACTGAACCATCAAACAGACTTACAACAAATTCCTACTGCTCAATATTTTCGATTATCATTTTGAAATTCACTTGATGATTGTGAACTATTTACTTCAGCCCTATTTTTTATTTCCCTCCATATTTTCTGTAATAATGCTTTGTTCTTCAGGAATATTTCTGCAGTTTTATTCTCAGTTTAAATACTCAATGATTGTGATATGATCGCGGAAGTTAAAATTGTTTTTTAATTACAAATTTCCAGATGAATTTCCGCCAAGTAAACAGCATAATAATAAATGTATAATTATAATTGAGGATGTCATGAGTTTTCATCTTTTTTTAATATTCTAGACAGTTCGATAGAGAAATTTTTTGCGAAAAGTGGAGAACCCTGCGTCTGCGATAGCTTCGACCCACAACCTTGGCTCAAGCTTTCCTGCTACAATGGGCCTTGTCCAGCAAAATTGCCGAAAGTTAAATTATTGCAAAGTAGTTCAGATTTCAACCTACCCCGTATACTGGAGAATAATGAGGACATCTGCGTCTGCACCAAGAAACTCGATGTGATATGCCCCAGCGAAAATTGCAGAAACAAAATGAGCCAAGGATCTCTAGTTGAAGGTATTAATAACGATAAGTTTGCGTCAAGTAAATTACAGTTCCATCCCTCAAGTGATCAAATAAGTTAGTGCGGTTTTTTATGAATATAAATATTTGGAGCAATGTCTTAGAAATTACTATGTTTATCCACCGTAAAATGTAAGTTTACCGACTCTTGTGACACCAGTCTTGGAAAAGTGAAATATTAAGAAAGGATACAGAGTATATATGATATGCAAATAGCTTCAAGTATAAAGAATTAACAATAATACAAATGTTATAAAATGTTGACACAGTCAACAGATATTATTTACACAGTCTTTTTTACTGTTGCCATTTCAAGCAGGTTAAATGTATGTAGACACCTAACTAAAAATAAATCATTAAATATACAAAATCGCCCTTTCTATTTCCCTTTACATATTATTATACATATTCAAATTACCCACATAAATTTTTGAGTAGTGTAGTTAGAATGACAAATATTTTTATTGTTGTGATTTGATTTTCCTGAGGTAGTAATTAAAATACACTGAATAGAATGGAAAATTATATATATGGCAAATATGCATTTCGTATATGGCCGCGTTAATGGAAGTGGGTTAAAAGCTCGTATGCTCTACGCTGAGTTATATCTAGAAGACATTTCCTTGTCACACCATATTATTTTTGCGCGCGCATTTATCGACGTCTTCGAGAAAAAGAAAATTCCTCGAGAATAGCCATCGATAGTGAACATTCTTGAGAAGTAACAACTTTGGCGCTAAAAGAAGCTGCTCTCAATTTAATCAAAGAATCTCCCGAAACAAGCATCGGAAAAATTGCCCTAAATAAAATCCATTCATTGGTATTTATAATATAACTATATTTGACAGCTGTCTTAATTAACAAATTATCTGTGTCTGGGAATTAATGTGGAAAGATTCTGAGCATTTTTAATTTGTTGTGATCAAACTAACAATTTTTGGAGAAAAGTGAAGACAAAATAAATTCCTTACTGTATTTCCCTTTGTAAATCAACTTTTCAATTTGAAAAATCAAAAAAATCTCATGCAAAATATTAAAGGAATTGATTTGTCTACCCCTTTGTGATAAAATTTCAGAAAGTGACATTTAATTAGACAAAAATTTTTTCTTCTCAATAATTCCATATAGGAGATATTCAATAAAAACAAAAATATTTCCTCCAGTTTCAAAGAAGCTTGGAGGAAAACAGGCTTAAAATAGAAAATTATATGGAAGATCTCCATTAATTTCTGCTCAAGAACTGGACATCTTATTACGATATATATTCGTGAAATCGATATTGGCCAATCATCAATTGGTGATATACGTGCTGATCACTGTGTTTTGGACGATGGAACAAACGTAATAATGGTAGTTGTTTACATATCGCCCAATAAAACATTTAACAATAATATAAAGTTTTTATATAAAAGACTTATGCTTTACGGTTGAGTAGGCTCTAAAGAATTAGGAGAAAACTATCATACGTTGCCACTAATTTTAGCAGGATATTCTAATGTTAATTTCGCGTCCGAAGATGGACGCGGTAAACTTTCTACAAGATAAATTAGAACTACAAATGAATAATGACCGAAATGAGCCTACCACAAGGCATGGGACAACAATCGATCCAGTTTTCTCTAGATTTTCATTTGAAAACATATGTATCGTATTTCTCTTACCATAAGCCTATTGTCTCGCTCTTACAATCAACCACAGCAATTACCGATGTATCCGATAATGAATAAAAATAAAAAATCTATTCAAAAATATTAATTTATCAATGAAACCCCATAATAAATTAAAATATTTGTAGAAAATTTATATATCATAGTACATATATATGGAGCTAAATTACTTTTACTTCAGTCGTGTGTTCTAAGCACACTTGTTTTTTTTTTAGTGATGGCATAGTTTTTACTTGTCGAATGTCTAAAGATGGTAGCTTCAAACGTGACAGCTGCCTAGATAGCGGGCTATTCAAAATGAAAATTCTTATTGGAAAGCCCTTTGCAAGGCTCTATAAAGCTACATATATGTAAAAAAGTCTTCCCACCAGTATAACTTATTAAAAAGCGATCCATTCGCTGGAAAAAATTGAAAAATAAAATTTTTCGCATTTTCAAACATCAATTAATATTTCCTTTCCCTGAAAATCATCTATAAGGGATGGTGGAGGTATTAAACCGATTTTGTTTTGATCGTAATGATTATTTTCCACAAAGAAATCTCCTCTATGAAAAACGTGTTCTACTGAACCTCTTCAAAGTAACAAACGGGGCGATTGTACACTTATTCAAATAAAAATACTTAATCACGTATGGGAACTGGTTTTCTTTTATTTTTCTGGCAACAGGTACAACGCCCGTTCAGAAGGTAGAATGTAAACAACCCGTGCATGGTTGAAACTCGGCCTAGCCCACTTAAGAATGTGGTTTCCTACTACATACTATCAATGAAATGAAAAAAGTAAAGATGTTCTGTTTGCACGTGCAGTTTATTACTAAATTATTCTTCCTTCAGTTAATTTTCCATCAAATTCAAACTATTGAAATAGAACTGAAACAATGTATGCAAAAATTATGTGGCTTCTTTCATTTCAATCTTGAAAATCAGATTAAATAATCTTTACAAAATGATCCAAGGTGCAGTACGGTTAAGGCATTAAAATACACTCAACCAATAAAATGAATGAGCAATCATAATATTCCGAAAACTTATAGAAAAATATTTATTACAAAAAAGTAATACTAGGTCTAGGAGAAAGTTATTAAAAATAGATTTGAAGATTTTTTCCAATCCATGAAAATCAATATGGGTGAAGTGCAGAAGTGCAACCTTAGGAGTTGCTTGTGACTAAATGGAAGCAATAATAAAAAATATAGAAAATGGAGAATATGTAGTAGTCTTGTTCGCTGATTTACAACGGGCATTTGACACAGTTGACCATCAAACACTATTGGAGAGACTATACGGTATGGGTGCACGATAACCAGCATTTAACCTCATAAAAACCTATCTTGAGGGTAGATATCAGTGTACATATGTACATGGAAAAATAAGGAATAAAAAAAATTGGGAAGTTTGGTGTCCACAAGGGTCAGTCCTTGGACCAATGCTGTATCTATTATATGTAGTGAATATCTCAGACTTACATCAGGGCACGCAGTACGTCATGTTTACAGACGTTTCTTTATTCCCTAGCAGATCTGAAGCTAAACTGGAAAATACAATCAACAATACTTTGAAGAAATTTCACGAGTGGGTGTGCACTAACAAACTAGTACTGAATGAGAACAAAACTGTATACATGAGATTTAAAGGCCAAAAACAAGATAACAGAGGTAATTGGAGTTTAATCAAATAATAAGACGATGCAGAAGGTTAAAACAGTAAGTACCCCAGGTTGTGGTCGATGACTTAAATTGGGACTCTCGCATTGAAGAAATAGTTGAGAAGCTCTGATAAGCGCAGCAAAGCAAGCCAGTCCCTATATGTCACACAACTGCAAATTAATTTTGAACAATGCATGTGTACACTCCATCTACACATATCTGGCATCAATTTGGCGAAATACCACACAATTTAAATCTAAGAAGACTTCAAGGACTCCAAAATAGGACAATTAAGAACATACATAATCTTCCGTATGAGACCAGCTATCTGTATAAAAAGTTCTTTATACTGCCGATCTCTAAGGCTGTGAAACAAGTGCAATATAAGTTGATCTATAAGATAAACGCCGGTCTGTTAAAATCAATGGTGAATCTTAAGAAGCATTCTGATGAACACAAATACGGTACAAGAAATGCCAATCATCACAGTACAGTGATGAGACATCATGTACAGTGACTTCGTATTCAGGACAACAAGACAATCAAAATTTACAACATACTCTACAATAAAGTCATACGAGTTACCCAACCAATTGAAAAAAGAAAAAATATACCCAAAGTTTAAAAGAGTTGAAAAAACATATTATGAGAAATCAAATAGTTTAAGTTGTACTTGGTGTTAACAAACTTTATTTGCTTTACAGTTTTATAATAAATGAATAAAATAAAGGAGAGCTACGACATATTCAATATTCTACAATTAAAAGAATTCAAGAGAAATCAGTATAATAAGAAAAATACCTACGATCTGAATGAATTTTTTCATTTGAATGGTAGACGTTTTCAATTTTTGAAAGTTTCATTTTATTTCTTACTAGCTGATACCCGAGACACTTCGTTTACACGGTTTTCATCTTAATTTATGAAGAAGAAATTTTACCTTAAATCGCTTGAACTTAGGCAATTTAATCAAAACCAATAAGACTGGAAATTTAAGAATTTATTTTATCTATATATATTCCAGCTACTTGGATATTTTTAAGATATTGATGAAAAAAATTCCTGATGAATATATTTTCAGGCAGAATGCGATGTCTTATTGACTTATTTTCTGAGACACATGAACAGATTTTTACCATTCACGAATTTGATCTGGCTATTTTTCGTTCAAACAAACTCTCAAGTTGTTCGAAAGTTTTGAAAGCTATACCTATAAACTGCCTTCCGTATTGACCCACAGAATTTAACCACGAATTATTCATTTCCAAGTCTTATGTAATGAAAAATCTTGATTCAGACAACAATTATCCAGAAAAAATTGCTTCAAGTAAAAATATTCCAGCAGTAATAAAAACTACTTCAATGACGTTTTTCGGTATCTTAAAATAATTTTTCAGATTTAAACGAATTTATAATTCGAAAATACTATCAAACTTTTTTGGACAAATCATTGATGTCTCGAATATCATTGGATGAATTTGTCCCCAAGCATTTGATTTTGGTAAGTCAAAAAAAATGCATGCCTGAATTCAATACCTATCTGAAGATGATCCATAAAGATCCAAACGCGTCATAAGTTGGGGTCCGGATATAACTATTTTTAAAACAAATTGTAGAAATTAGAAGTAACGGCTGAAACAATTCAGTATAACTATTTTTGTTCTATCCTTTATTTTTAAATTCTTTGGAGTGTTTTTCATGAAGTGTTTAAGATTTTTCTGGACATTAAAACATTTTTATATGATTTGAAGTAAAACACTTTATTTCCGCTTATAATAAGCGGAAATAAAGTGTTTTACTTCAAATCATATACGATGAATTTCCGTCAAGTAGAGACCGAAACAATCAAGAATTTAAAACATTTATATATATATATATATATATATATATATATATATATATTATAATACAATTTAAATACATAGGTATGTACATACTATGTAATACATTTTGTAGTCATCAGTTTGGGTCTTTTAAGTCTTTGGTACAGTGATTTATTTTAATGGGCCTCAATGTTTGCAAACTTCTCATATACCGAAAACCTTTTTCACAATAATATTCATGTTCATATGATTTCAAACCTAACGTTTATATGACACCATTTCAAGTCACGAAAGCTTCAAATTTCAGATATAATTTTTATAGACAATTCTTTATTTTTATGGTTTCACAACAAAGATCCTTCGACATTTCCCAAACAAAAGGATACATTATAATGAAAATATTTTTTCTAACTTACAAACCGAAAATAGTTTGAATTAACTTTCCTACAGAAATTTGTTTTTTTTCGGAGTGGTTAAATTTTGAAGTATGAACTTTTTATGACAGTAATCTTCACAGAGATGGAATCATTACCAAAAATCGATAACTTGTGTTCGTTATATCTAGAAGGTCAGCTCTTATGAGAAAATACATAACAATAACTTATATTTGTTGAAAGTGTTGATGTTAACTGCTTTTCTAAACTAGCGTAACGCCTTCCAAATCATTCAACTTACCATTGAAGCCATTATATTAAGTAATCATTTCTTACAAAGTAACAATATTTTTGATATGTTGATTATATACCTCACTTCCAAGAATACAACTGGCTGTGATATATGTAAAAAGACATATCACACCAGGAGTTCCTTCGAACTGAGACGTATGTCTGCTAGATGTCAGCTTTTGAAATAACCATTATATTGCAGGGTTTCCACATGTTAAAGGTGACGAAGAAGACTTCTGCGTGTGCAGCACCGAGTCCGAAGCACCTTGTACTTCAGACGTATGCCCTATAAAAGCTCCTAAAGAAATTTCGAAAACATGTATATGTGGTAATAACTTACCTTGGTCGCAAGCTACTTGCCAGTCGTATAAATGTCGATACCATAAAATGGTCAGAAAAAGGACAAACGATGACGAGGAAAAGATTGAATTCAAGGGACACTTACCTGTAAAAAAAATTACATCCACTTGCATGTGCCAAGACAACATCGCATGGAATGACGTAGAATGTGATTGCGAGTCTTGCACGAGTAGATACAAACCAAGTTCTATCCTGAAAGTCAAGGACAGAAAGAGCAGTATTCTTAAAACTCTGAAAGCAAAATCGAGCAGCAAAGACATTTTATTCGGCAAGAGAAAAAAAAGTGCGGAAAAATCGTTGTCAAGTCTTAGCTTCGAAAGGCTGAATAGGGAAAAAGAAAAGTTGAAAGCCAAGACTGCAGCGGTTGATAAATCTAACGGATGTATTTGTTCAGCTGCACCTCCGTGGAGAATAGTAACTTGTCAGAAATGTGCGATTAAAGATAGAGAAAGAAGCAAGACCAATGTATCGTCAGCGAGTGCTGATCGTTTATCTATTCCAAAAGATGAAGAGTGTGTGTGCAAAGATGCGTACATAGAGCCAATATGCAAGGTGCACAAATGTAAAGATAAAGAGATCGATATTGAATATCCACCACCCTGCTTATGCCCCAAAGATGTGGACGAGTCCAAACACGAGCACTTTCGATGCGTTTCGGAAACGTGCACGATGAAGAAAATTGACCAGACATGTTTGTGCAGATCCCAACCGGAGGCACCCTGTGATGCAAAAACATGCGTGTCAAAACCCCAACCATCTAAAATGTTGGTGCAATCGAAAAAAACCCTCAGATATGACCCAAAATGTATTTGTAAAGTTCGTGGCTTAACAACAACCCAAGACGTGACTTGCGTAGCTCCAGAATGTCCATTTCAAAAGAAACGCCCGAAAATGGCAAAAAAGAAGGCACCGAAATTGTACGTACCTCCGTATGAATACAAGTATTCTGCTGATGAAATAGAGAATAAGTGCATTTGCAGCACCCAAGAGAGTTCAAAACCTGTCACATGTCACAGTTTAACGTGCAGAAAAAAGAACTTTTCCGAAAATACCAATGATCAAAGCATGGACGACTATCATGATGAGGATGATTCCGAACAGGAAGTATGCATCTGCCAGGATGAAACGAGCGATTTTGACAAAGAAGAGGAGATAATATGTAATCAGATTCAATGCCCAAAAATGTCTGTCGGTGAAGATGGGGTTGTCATGAATGACAAATGTGTCTGTGCCAACTTGGATCAAGCATGTAACGAACCAACTTGTCCATCGGCGGACAATGAAATCCACGATAAAATCTGCAGTGATATAGCTCAAAAAAAGGATCGCCCCTACTGCTATATTTGCGGTCATTACGATTGTGTTAGTAATAATAAAAAAACTGTTAATATAAAAATATGCAACGAAATGTATACTGATACAGATGACATGTAGAAAAGAACAATATGTAAGAGATCATTTTTATGTATTTCATTATCCGGTACTGATGAATATAAGAATTTACATCGAAGGTACAACAGGCTGTGATATATTTTGAATGACATATCACACCAGAAGTTCCTTCGAGGTGATTCTTACACTGATGTAAATGGCCATTTTCTGAGTAGTTCATGAGACATCCGATAGTTTTCTCCATAAGATATCAATCCCTGAATGCTGTTTTAGAATCTCCAATAACCTGTGAATGAAAATTATAACTAAATTCTCAAATAGTAAAAATTCATTCTCTAGTATACTCGCTAATATTTTTAAAGCCAGACAATAAGAAAATTAAGTTGTTCATCTACATATAAGTATTAATTTCTCCAAGTCTTAGATCCTTGAAGTAGACGATGAAATAAATTACCAATCATATAAAAAATAATTTGAAGTTTAACAATGTTACATCGTTTGGTATAATTTAATCGAGTGTTTGGCAACCAAAAACGATGGTTTTGCGTCGATTTGTAACTATGGATGAAACATGCATACACCAGATGCAAAGTAAGACTGAAAGGTGAAAATAGATACCAAAGATATCGAAGACAGTATTGCAGACGTAGCAATAAGGTAATTATTTAGAATATCTTCAGAAGTATATACCGCGAACTTATTGTAGCGTTTGAATGTTGAAGTTAAGAAAAAACGATTGCATTTATGAAAAAAGTCTGGTATCAAGACTATGAGTCTGTTTACACATTTGTTATCACGAAGGCTAGATAAGGTAGGAATTGCTTCCTCACTACCTAATAAGACGAATTGAACACCCTTCGCATTATTTTTTATTAACTCAAACTTGAAAATCTGAGTTTGGTAAACAATAACCAACAATAAAGGGATGAAGTTTAATAAATTAGATGATTCTTACTACAAACAGTTTCGAAACTAGAACATGAAAGCAAAATGGATACGAAGCAGTATACAAAAAGATTTTTTTTAATTTTCTTTGTTAATTCATATACTTCTGGGGCTAATATAAAAGTAACTTATATTAATATAAAATCGTATTTCTTTAAGCAATCTACAGTTAACAAAGTGCTTTAGAAACTTTTCTATAAATGAAGAAATTCCAGTGCTTCGTAATAATCGACCATTTCCATTTAAAACCAGATATTTTCAAGATGGCGCCAGCGATATTGGAAATTGAAGCCATATTTGTTATTTGGTGTTCGGAAGCACACGAGCTAATATTTATCACCTTCAATGTTAACTAACGATGTTTTAAGGCATTTTAATCGCGCGTTTCTTTAGAAAAAAGAATACGCAAGATATACAGTACTTTATTTGTCATTGCGCACAAGTTACCAGCAACTTTTAATTTTCATTTGATTGTTTACATTTAATATGTTTTTGACGTGTTACCTACTATATTTGTAGTGAATAAACATTCATCATATTTTAAATGGCTAACGCCTATTTTGGCGCACTCATACCATTCACTATTTCATCCAATTTCTATAATATTTTAGTGCAGAAAATGTTTGTGCAATATTATTGGGGAATCATACACAAGTGGTCGATATGTTATATCTCAAAAACTAATGTTTTATCGCGAGAGTAAGGTCTGCTGAATCAGGCAATGGTCATGGATATAATCTCAACCGAAGTCACAAAACTGCATTTAAATTTAAAGATGGCGTTTTCTGGAAGTTACACTTTAATCTGGCTGTAAAAAGCTAATGCTTCCGACGCAAAATCAATGATTCCATAAAATTTTTGAATTTCTTATCAATAAAAATTGTTCTTATAGAAGTAATTAAATAAAAATATCGTAAAATGCATATTTTTAAATGAATTAAAAAAAATTCTAGCAGATTACTCCCCCTTCTATCCTACAATAGGTTTCCAGTGAATAATCCTCGCTTTTATGTTTTATTGATTTATCGTTGAAAAAATTGTTCCCTAAGACGCCTTGAAGTAATAGTTTCAAGATTTTGCTTGTAAAATCAATATTTTTAGGGCGAACTTAAAACATGTTTCACAAAGAGATCCTATACATATAGATAATTGCTAGTACGTAACAATTTCAATGTAGTACTTCAAAATTACATAAAAACAAGTGTATCAATAATTATATTTTGGAGCAAAGAAGAATACTCACCCACAACTAAAAAATCGATGGAACATCTTGGTAGATTTTTGCTCCAGAAATATACTGATGATCATGAGGAACCAATTCTAAGGCAATACTGGCTGTGATATGGTGAAAAAAGCATATCACACCAGGAGTTCCTTAGAATTGAATACCCATTTGTGAAGAAACAGCACAACGCACAACCCTTTGTGGTCACATTCAGGATCCTAGATATTTCATGAACTTCATTCTATCTTATCAGCATTTCGTGACAATATAATACAATGAACTGAAAATATTAATTTTAAAAACAAATAAAACCTCAACTGCTACTTGTGTACGACAAAATATTATGGTATACACAGAAATTCTGGTTCTTTTCTGATAATGCTTTAAGGGTTCACTTCTTAGGTAACTACTGGCTGTGATATATGTAGAAATACATATCACACCAGTAGTTCCTTCGAATTGAGCCCTCATAACTTGAAATCTCCCCTTGGTATCTCCTGCAGCTGAAGAAGTGTCAGATACATTCTGCTTTGCTGAACCAGCTTTATGACGTTATGAAAACTCATACAACTAGATCACCAAAGAAGAATATATTCGACCATGATGAAAAACCCATTGAAAACAATTATAAAAATATACAATTCTATGGTTCAATTATTAACACAAAGTACTGAAATAATTTTTCAATTTCTGTTGACAAAAGCAATTCAATACATGATACTAACTTCAATCAAGTTGAAAAAACACATTCAATATTTGGATGCATGGAACTGAATCTAATTTGTGAACACAATAACTGAAGAAGCGAAAATATCAGGGGATGAAAAATCATCACCTTGATATAAAATTATATCAAGAATATGAAGTGTATGTTGCTCGAAATAGTTTGGATGCAGTCCCAAGCTTAAATTCATTTCAAGGATTAATGAAGTGTGCAAACATGTTGAGGTGAAAATAAAATGCTAACTAATCGAACAATATGTTACATAATCGGAAATAAAAGGTATATTTCATAGAAATCCCTTATTCACACAGAATGGAACCTCAAACTTGACAGGAAATGCTCAATTTTACAAGCACATGTGAAGAGTCGATTTCATGAATCAGAAGCCCCACCTATAAAAACATGACGGAAAATGCAATTAATAAATTACTTACAAGTGCTTTGTAATTCAATGAAATGCACAATCCATAACATTATTCACACTGGGAAACAATCTACATCACTGTAGTGGAGGATCTTACTACGCACTCGACATGATTCATTCATTGGTTTTATTAATAGCAACACAAGCTTAGCTGTGTATTACAGCAGGAAATGAACAAAAAAAGCGCGTTTCTCACTCAGAATGATACGAAAAATGACGTTGAAAATGGAAAAACGCATAATGAATTAGGAATAGCTGAAACTCAAAAGTTGAAAGCGAGTGTTCCATCTAGTCACAATGTAAAAAAAATGCGTATAAATGAAACACTTGCGCTCACCAAATGAATGAAAAATTAAGGTTAAACGATGAAATTCGACGAGAATCTAGCAACAAACAGAATAGGTGATGAAATAAAGTGAAGTAAACATCAATAACATGCAAGAGTTCGATAAACTCACCGTACCAAGCGAAAAAACTGATGAACTCACCACGTGGTTCACTCTGCATCTTCCACACCCTTTAAAATGGTCGCTACGTACGTTATTTCACCTCCAACGCCCATTTCACTTGAGGAAAACAATAACATCGATGGAAATGAGGGATCGAACTGAATATACGGAGATAACGGGCCAAAGCCATCCTGTTATTGGGTCCTGAATGGAGGGCCAGGAGCCGAGGACGCTAACGCTACTAGACGACGACTGGAATTCGAGAAATGCAGAGGCTAGGCGGGAGCCGGGAGCGTATGGCGGGATTTCAGGGTATTTTTAACGGTTTTTCTCAATTACCAGTTCCCACGGTAGGCCAGTCCCCTCCAAGAGTCGTCGTACTACGAAATTCCTACCATACCGGAAGGTAGTTGTTTGATGGGCGCTTTTCAGTTGATTGTCTAAGGAATCCGAAACCAGACGGCTTTTCGGTCGATATAATACACTGGATCTGGCAACAGTGGCGCAGTGGTCTATCTCCTTTTAGAAAACGGATAGAAATGCAATGTTATCTTATTGCTCGAGCTCTACGAAATGAAAATAATACCAAGCATATTAGATGTTCCATTTTAAATATTGAACTATTTCAACCGTTACAACTATTACCGGTAGTTAATCATAAAGTTTTTTAAATGGTAACCTTTATTTTTATAAATGGTTTTTCAATAAGAGGTTCGGATTTTTGAAAAAAACGAGTATATTTTAAGAGAAATTAATGGATGTTTATTTCATTATAAAGAGAAAGTTATGCCATTAACAATGGAAAACGATATCAGTCAAATGGCTACGGTTGCATTACCATATCCTTTTCAGGAAAATTTCCATGACCAATTCGCACATTTGCGAATCCTCGATAACTTCACGAATTCCATCTTTAAGGTCTTGAATCGATTGTGGGGCGTTGGCATCGACCTTATCCTTCACGTTGTCTCAAAGAAAAAAGTTTAAAGGTGTTAAATCACAATATCTCAGTGGCCAAATGTGATCACCTCTTCGAGAAATAACACGGCTAGGAAACTTTTCTTCCAAAATTGCGATTGTTTCGTTGCTTGTGTGGCACGTCATCTTGTTGAAAATAACGTCGTCCACATCAATATCTTCCAATTCCGGCCATAAGAAATCATTAATCTTAGCGCGATACACCTTAATAGTTGCACCAGCCTCATTTTCGAATAAGTACAATTACACCGCCACTCCAAAAACCGCACAAAACAGTGATACGTTGAGGATGGAGAGACAATAAATCTTAGATTTTTCGAGCCCTAAATATGACAATTCTGCTTATTAAGGTATCTTCCGAAGTGAAAATGGACCTCTGCTCTGAAGATAATTTTTCGATGAAAATCCGGATCATTTTGATGCATTTCAAGAACCCAATACGGCGTTACTGCTGATCGACCGGCTTGAGTTCTTATGTTAACTGAACTTCAAAAGCCTAAGTCTTTATGCAAAATACAGTTTAATGTCGTTTGTGGAATGCCTTATTCCAAAGATAGACAAGGAATCGTCAAACTTGGGTTTTCTTAAACACTACGGGCTACAGCAGCAATATTTTCAGTTGTTCTTGAGCGACGCATACGGTTTCGATTCTTCACATCCCTTACTTGTCCCAACAGCTCAAATGTTTCCACCAGTTTCACTATTGCCGGCCGAGAACGTGCTTCACAACGACCCAAAAGTGCTTTAGTTTTGCGAAATGTTACTGCAAAATTTTCACCATTTTTGTAGTGAAGTTAACAATTTCAATGCGTTGTTGAAGCGTGTATCGTTCCATTTTTATTAATGGCGTAGTTTTTACTTGTCAAATGTCAAATGATGACAGCTTCAGAAGTGACAGCTGCCCAGATAGCGGGCTATTCAAAGTGAAATCTCTTATTGGAAAACCCTTTATGTCTGCCGATTTTTAGAAGAAAAATAAAGGCTCCTTTATGCTTTTCTTTTTGGAATTTCTTCATCTTCAGGCAATTTTTCAACAGTTCAATATTTAGAGATTACCTTCGAGAGGGAGACCAATGTCAATAAATAATTTTGCTTGGTACAACCTCATTATTTCCATTAGATATTATATAAGTGACGTTCATTGGAAAAAAATATGTTAAAATTTTGAAAAACTGTCAATAACTTCGAAATAAAGTTATACATAGAGAAACCTTTTAATTAAATTACTTTTTCTATTTTATTACAACTTAATAAGAAACAATTTCTACCAAGCATCGACTGTCAGAGTCCAATGCAAAAAAGCCTTTGTTTTCATTAAAAAAACCAACAAACTGATAAAACTAAGAACATATTCAAGTCAAGAAAAAACAAAATAATGAAATAATAAAAAAAAGTCTTTCTGTCTGTTTCCTGAAGGAAGCGGAGGACCAGTGTTACCCTATACAAAATGTTTCAGAATTGATAAAAAAAATTCTAAAGGCTGAATTTTAATCAAAAAACACTCTCATATATAATTTTTGATCAAATGCTTTTCCCTCCATGTTGCAAAAATGTTGATGGGTTAATGGAAAAATAGTTATATAAGTATTTAGAAAAATAAAATTTGGAATATACCAGACAATCGCAGTTTCTGGTAGTTTGAAACACTATTTTTCCGAATAAAAAAATGGTTATGAAAGACACAAATCAATTTAATAGTTTTAAAATATTGTCTTAATCTCATGAAGACGTTGATGAGACTTCATCATAAAAATATTTAATTATTCTTCCATACTTTCCATATAAATTCAGAGGTATTATTGATCTGAAAAAATCAAGTAATGTGGAGTTAATTGGAGAAATTACATATATTGCTTCAGTTTAGAACTTTTCAAAACTTTTGGAGAAGAGTAATAATAATATAGGGAAATCAATCAATATTTAGAGAAAGAGGATGAATATTAGGTAGCATTTATTATATAATAAAAATATTGTCCTTTTGAGTCTAGGTCTCCGCGTGTAAAATTTTTAGGTTATCTGATGAAGCAACCGTTTGTATACAATGAGTTGCAAAAATGGAGGTTTCCCTATGCTTGATGGATTTCTTTGTACCTTGTTAACAAGCTTTCATTACATTGAATTCAGGTTACTAGCTACGAGTCTGATACCAAAACATATTGTTTGTAGTGAGCTAAAAGTACAGGTACTGATATTGATTGATTAATTTATGTTGTTTAGTAAGAAATATTGAGTGTCTTCCTGACAATTTTGCATGTTTCGAGGAATATATTTTTGTATTTCTTTGAAAACCGTTTTATTTAATATTTTTAATTTTTCAGTTATTATCTGTCTTATTATTATCAATATTTCCTAAATAACGTTCTATTTTTTTATAATGAATTTTTACTAATAACTAAGCACTTTTGTATAAGCAAATACCTACAGTATTCTATTCCTTAGCTGAAATAAATATGTTCCTTATTAACCAAACAATATGAGGTTTCGAACAATTTGATTTAAAATGCCCACTCGGAATTTTCAAAAAATCCGATTGAAAGGACCGAAAGTATGCATCGATATAAACAAGTTTGAAATATCGTAACCAACTTATGATTAAAATATAATTTCAGCCTCATTTTCATAAATACTTCGTCAACATACATACAAAGAATATAGTTAAAAATTGTCCAAAATAGGAACAGATAATGAAATTCAACTCAAAAACGACCCTTTTTTGCTTTTGTCGAGCAGCTACGGTTCTAAATCATTATATGACGTCATATTCAACCAACCGAATTCTCGACCGAAACCGAGATATCTCTCAAAAACGACAACACAGGGCGGGAATCAGTAGTGTGAACGATCGGCCAGGAAAAGGACAGCGTGCGCACGCAAGACTTTACCTCTACGGTCATCAGCCAGACATCAGAATTCATTAATCAGCCATTGGCGTTGCTTGGATGGGGGTTGAAGGTTTGAACGATTTTGTGTTTTTCATAAGGCTAATGACTTGTACAGCTTTCATTCAATATGTACATTTTTTCAGTTTATTGATAACATTACATTTTTATTGTTACCGTGCACATATAGATTATTTTTAAACGCATAAATAAATAAAAAAGTTATTAAATAAATTAGTTTTACCAAGTTTATATGTATTTTTGGTACTTTAAATTAGGTAAATATAAACTAAAACGATTTATTCGTTCCATAGACGTATTAATAGGATAATAAGTCTATGATTCGTTGTAAAGCCAAATATTCACTAGGATTGAGTCGGTATATACTTTACGCAAACTCAATTAAAAGAACATATTAAATAGCATATGATTTTTTATATACAAGCAATTAAATATTTTCCTTTCATTGGCATTGGAAACTGATACAAAAGTATCAATTCTTAAGTTTAGCATTATACTACTACTTCACCTAAATTTTCCATATACCATAAACCCTCATGTTCACATGCCATTATACACAATAAATCACATCATCCTATCAATTGTTGCAAAAAATGTGAACAATTCTCTTCGTTTACATATTTACTCAGATCCTTGTGAATTATATTGCTACTTATAGAATTGTCAAAACTATGTTTAAATTGTAAACAATGTATTAATCTTCTTTAATAATTAACGATATGATGAATGGAAATAACAAATCTTAAGATTATAGAAATTGTTCGAAATGTCCATCTTTGGCTTGAATGCAAGCATCACATGGAAGAAATAAAGATGCCTCAACAAAAGACCTTTGGGTCATTCGGTTAGCTGCATCTTGAATTTTATCAAGTAATTGTTGATGAGATGTGATTTCACTATGATAGACAAGCTGCTTCATATGTATACACAAAGAAAAAAAATTTAAAGGATTAAGATCCGGCGAACGAGATGTACAGGCTATTGGTCCCCCTATTCAGAAAATGTTGATTTAACCAAATATCTACTTGTCTCCCTCTATGTAGTAGTGCACTATCATACCATATATTTCCATTAATGTTTAATTCTAAATCATCAATGAATTCAAAAAGGTTGTGTTTGAAAAAATTTTCATATAAGCCTGCATTCAAACAATCATTTATAACATGTACTGGCATCAAATAATTGTTAAAAATTCCATCACAATTGTTGATACTAAAACATAGCTGAAATCATCTTGGTCATCATGAATTATGGTTTAACCATTGTTTAAAGAATTTTGAACAATGGTTAAGCTATAATAAGCTATAATTCATATCAAAGACAATTACTATAAAATTTAATTTTAGTGTCGAATTGGTTCAAGAGAGAAATAAAAGATTTTTTTATAAAACTATTATATATTCTTTTTTAACAAAATTGTAAAACATTTTTTTAAACAACACAGGTACCTTATATTGTTTCAAAAACAGTTGTTTACTTCTGTAACTTTTTTTGTATGGTATGTAAACTTTTCCCTTTGGTTTCAGGAACACAAAATATTGTGAACAACAATAAAAATATACAACAACCAGAAAAAAGAAATATTGTACCTGATTTTTTCAGCTGATCATTAATATTGTCAAAAAACTTGGTAACTAAAAAAGACGCCATCCAACTGAAACATCCAGCAGTTGTGGCTACGAGGAACTTTACATTCATTGGTAAAATTTCTGAGGTGATCGTTAAAGGTAAAGGACCCACCCCTACGTTATACATAAACATAAATAACATCAAACAAAATACTGGTAAGAAGGAAAGACTGGCAACGTCAACATTATCTTCTTGAAAAACGTAATATATAGCTAAAGTTATTTCAGAAATTATCAGTCCGGTACAAGAACAATACATTAAAAATTTTCTGCCCTTTCTGTCAACAACAAATACACCTATAAAACTACTAATAAAAAACACACATCCTACCAAAATTGAAGCCATATAAGGTTCTATAATAATACCTGCTTTATTGAAAATAGTTTCATTATAAGCCAGAAAAGCTGCCTCTCCTGAAAATTGTTGAAGAGTTGATAAAGTTATGGCTATAAGTGAACCTTTAAGAGCTGCTTTGGTTTTTAAAGTCTTCATAAAATCACCCTTGCGACTACTATCTAAATAATGTTTGAAGGACGCTATTTCATTTGCAATTTTTTCCTCGTCCAAGCCCGGCCTTATCAAATGTACAGCTCGTTTAGCAGAATCAAATTTATTTTTTTGGACGTAATAATATGGGCTTTCGGGGGCGATGAGATAAAATGTTATGAGAAACGTGACTGGAAATACTGCAAGGAATATGTTGAACCAAAACACCGAAAGATAGGAGCCAGCTAAAAATGAAAGTAGCGCCCCAAAACTTGAAAATACTGTATATGATGCTAGAAGAAATCCCCGATTTGTATCTGTTGAAATTTCAGCTATGTACATTGGAAGAACTACATATCCTGCTCCGACAGACATTCCATTCAGGAAACGTCCAACGTAAAAGAGATAAATATTATGAGACATCGAGTAGATCAAAAATGCAGTCAAATGAGGTATGCCTAGTATGAGAAGGGTTGCTTTTCTTCCGATGTAGTCACTCATCAGTCCTAACGGGTATAGTCCAACCATGGCGCCCATGTGATTTAAGCAACCAATCCAAGAAGTTTCATCTGATGTTATTTGTCTGTTGAGTGGATTTATTGAGCTATCGTTCGACTGGAACTTAGGAATCATAGGGGAAGACCACGATGTGGCGGAATCACCAGTAAGAGCAAGGAAGTTCCCTGCAAAGGAAGAATATAAATTGTGAATTGATCTGTACAATATTCTTATTTTTCAACAGAAGACTTTAGTTTATCATCTCAAATAGAAAGTATGAAGGAATTTATTCAATTAATTTTAATTCATTAATATCAAGAACAAAAGAACTTCAAACCATTACAAGTTGTTTTTCTATATAGAATATACCTTATTATAAATTACATTTCTTGTACAATAAAGAAAATTGATGAAAACCATGTTCGTTTTTTATTTTCTAACAATTTTCATTCTATACAGATTCCTTTATATTTTAAAATACTGTACGAGATTTCAAAATTTCATATGTCTATTAGAATAAAAACTTAGTTTTTCCACATTTTACTTTAAATTTTTTTATATTAAATAAGTAATTCACAGAATAATTCTGTTTTTATAATTAAAATTAAAAATTTAGAGGATAACTTAGTAATTGCTGATTACAATAGGTAATAGATAAAATCATCTTTTGAAGATAGTAAAATCAATATAATTATACGGTAAAACATACTTTGATATATTGTAGTGGTTTATGCGGAAATCTCTCAAAAATTATTCATTAATTTTCATTAAGACAAGATTTTAGTAATCAAACAACTGTTGTCTGACGATTAGGTAATATAAACTATAGTTACAAAAAAAGTGGAAACTTAAATATTTTGGTAACAAAACAAAAATATCTAAAAACTTGTTTTAATTATGATCGACTACCAAAAAGTAACAGCCGGAACAAATCAATATTATTTTTCAGCTATTAAACACTTAACAGTTTTCTTTCTTATTCCATTTGAAAGGAATTATCTCAAAGTAACGGACTGCTCCATCTAATATTTCATATTTGCAATCCATTGCATGGAAAACTTTTCCCTACTATCAAATCCTTAAATAATGTGAAATTTTTTCTTCAACTATTTTTTATCATGTATGTAAACCTCTTTCATGCTTCTCGATGATATTCCCTTAAATAAATTGAATTTTCGAACCAGCATGTTATCATACTTCCATAAAGGCTTCATTCCCTTTGTTAAGTTTTCAGCAAAAAAAGTAAACTCTAAATTCACACATGAAAAAAACTATTTTTGGTGGCAAAATAATTTCAAAAACCTTGTTTTAATCATGATCCAATAGTAACAACAGCTGAAACAATTCAATACTCAGTTGCAAATAATAAATTGATTTTTTTTGTTCTAATAAATTCTATAACTATAAATTATTTCAAGAAAAATGTAAACCAATATCATTTAAAACATTAAATTATTGCAAAGTTATTTTTACCTTCAATTTTTTATCATCAAATACAAAAATTTTACCAAAATAAGAAAAAAAAGCTTCACATTGCGAACAAGCAGCAAAACTAATTTTGTATCCATCCTCATCTAAAAAAGTTTTCACACAACCACAGCTTTTTTATAACTCGCAAATTATTGATAAGTATTTAGGATAGGAAGCAAATATGGTCTTGTCATTATTTTAATGGGTTCTTTTCATGCCTTTGAATGAATAAATTTGAATAAAAATTTCAAAGGGTAAGCCCTCGATAAATACTTGATTTGTGTGAAAGTTTAATGAATCTATCTCTGATATTTTAAATGAAAAACTACATGCAGATAGAATTTTTGATTATTTAGTTCCATATGTGTTAGCTATGGAGATTGCTAGTAGAGTTAAAATTGTAGGAATGTATTTTGACATTTTTCAAAGGAATATGGAGGTTCTAAATAAAAAACCAGGAAACTAGAAAACATTCTATTTTAGTTCAAAAAAATTCACTAAAAACAATAAAAATGTGAGATAACTCATACTGAGTTAAGTAAATAAGGAATTTTTCAAACAGTGATAAGTAAATTAAGGCACTGTTGTAGTATAAATAAAAACCATTGATCTAGCAAATTCAACAATAAAAAAACATCTAAATTACATACTAAGTCAGGAACTAAAATCATGCTAGATCATAAAATAATAATACTATCAAGTATTTTGACGATTTCAAACCATCAGTTAGAAATCTTCATTATCATGACTTCAATAAATTATCTTTTACTTGCAATCCACAATTTGCAAAACGGAATGAATATACATTTTCGATTTATTTTCAGTTAAATTATCAATAAAATTTCCATAGTAAATAGAAAAATATAAAGCTTTAAAATCAGCATAATTGTATAAATTTAAATCGCAATAATATTTTTTAAAATATTTCAGCAATTTGTTATAGTATAATAATTTAATGAAGACAATATGACATTCTGAAAAGATTAAATTTTTTGAAATCACAGTTATATCTTTTCATTGTCTTTCATTTAGATCAAGTCTATTTGTGTGATATTTCTAGTATTCAAATGAGAAAACTCTATGAAAAAACAAATAAATCAATGTAATAAAATACATTAAACGCAAATAAATCGGTGATGGTACCAAAACAAATCAAACAGTATAAAAAATTAAATATCAAGTCATGACAAATGGTCCATATTCAAACCTTTCTGGGTTATCAGAATGAGTGAGTTTCAATTTCTTCGGAGTATTTTGAGGTACAAATCACGATTCTAATTCTTCTAAAATTTCAGAGAAACTTTTTCCTTTTGTTTCAGGAAGCATCAATAGTACAAAAATCAACAAAAAAGTACAGAGTCCAGCAAACATCCATATTGTACCAAAGTAATGTAAGTGATCATTCAAATAGTAATAGTTTTTCTGAAGCATTGTTGCACTTACAGTTCCTAAGATACCTGCGGATGTTGATATCAAAAATTTAATATTTGCAGGTAAAATTTCTGAAGTAACAGTTAATGGTAACGGACCTAGACCAAATGTGAAGAATAACATATACCCAACTAAACACACTAGTGGTACCCATTTAAACAATTCCATGTCATACTGTTTTTCAGTCATAAAGTAAAACAACCCAAAAAATAATTCAGATACAATTATACCGCAAAGGGATATGGTTAAAACAAATCTTCGTCCTTTTTTGTCAATTACAAAGGGACATAAGAAACTAGAGAAAAAACCAATACTTCCCACAATAATCGAGCTTATGGCAGAAATACTGACACTGCTTCCTGCTTGTCTGAATATTTGTTGGGTGTAAGGTAGGAAAACTGCGTATCCTGATAATTGTTGAAATGAAGTCAACACCAAAGCTATAATAGTGCCTTTAATTGCATGCTTTTTCGATAGAGTGTTTAAGATATTACCCCTTTCGGCATTTTCCATCTCAACTTGTATATTTCGCAGTTCAAGTTCTGAATTCTTGTAATAATTGTTACATCTGAGTTTTTCGATAGACTTAATAGCTCCAATGTAGTTCTTTTTCCTGACATAATAATAAGGCGATTCAGGAGCAATTATTGAAAATAAAATAAAGAAAGTAAGTGGGAACATTAACAGAAATATATTAAACCAAAACATGGGTAAGTACGGACCAGTAATGTAACTTAACAAACTTCCGAAGTTCGAAAATATAGCATATGATACAAGCATGAGACCCCTGTTGGAGTTCTCAGACACCTCGGCTACATACATTGGCAGTACAAGATAACATGCACATATGGATATGCCACTGAAGAATCTAGCTACATAAAACATAGTTATTGTTTTTGCAAAGGCTGCGATTCCAAACGACAACATATGAGGTATTGAAATGAGCAGAAGACTTGGCTTTCTTCCTATTAGATCTGGCAGGAAACAAAATGGAATGACACCAATTAGTGATCCAAATCCACTGATCGATGCTATCCAGGTCTGTTCATCTTCACTGATGGGTTTTCCTAATGGGTTGTCTGTGCCAGTGCTGTTGAGTTTGGTTAGAACAGGTGATGGCCATGTGATAGATGCATCTCCAGTTAGGGCCAAAAAATTACCTAAAAATCAAGAAACCATGAATCTTCTTCAGAATAAAGATATCGCAAAATAACTTATTTTGGGAAATTGGAACTTACAGGGGATCAAGTTGGTTGGAATTTTCAAGAACTTTTCACTAACTAATCAATATTCACATGAATTTCTTTGAATACTTGTTAATATTAAGTCTAGATAGATTAGATCGAGTAATTATTCTTATTCTGAGAAAATACAAATTACTTTTTTTTTAAATTTTAATTTCAAAGGTTTAAGTGAAAACAGTGTTAATATATTTATTAATATTATATCATTGTAATTATATATTGAAGTTGTCTACTGATTACATTTATTGAGGTGAAACTGATGATTTTGTACCAATGAATATTAAAAGTGACTAAGGAGTAACAGTGAGAGGAACGTCTACAATGTGGGAGGTTATAGATTAAAGTCTTGTTCGGTCATCGGTTATGTGTCCATCTTACTGATTTTCTACGAGTTAGTCTACAAACATACTGTGGTATGGAGAAGGCTGTTGGACACAAAGGAAATTCAATATTAATCGATAGGACGGTGTCAGTCCAGTGGGGCAGTGGAAGAATCAAAACCTCAGCGCGATCCGATGAGGAATAAACAACTATTCTCTCTCAATGGAAATGGGGGGGATGCTTCGATCAAAATCAGCAGTGAAGAGCCTCGTTTCGATCGGAGCATTCCCACCCTTTTGAATTTGCCATTGCCATTGAGAGAGAACAGTGGTTTATTCTTCCATGACCAATGTCTTACTACTGATGGGTTATGTTTTCTATTCAAGAAAAACGATTACTTATTAGTGAATAAGATATTGTTAAGGAATGAACTATTTTTATTTTGTTTTTCCATCATAAAACACATCAGAAAATTCCATTCGTTTGATATGGTCTTCTGGAAAAATTTCTTGGTTTGTTTGAACCTTATAACATCGGTAACCATTTCTTATCAAAATATTCCGAACACTTCTACGGCTCAGATCGACTTGTTCAGCAAATTGGTTACTCGAACAAGGAGCACTGGTTTCAACAGCAGCACACACATCTACTTCTTTTTTGAGACGATTTTCAGTAATGGTTTTTGGTGGTTTATCAGTCTTGCAATGTCTGCTCTGGACCCTGGTCATCCTCTAGATTAACATTGAATTTCCCATGTTTCCAACTAAGTATATGGAAAAGTTACTATTATTCAATTCTGTGATTTTTACACCGGGAAAAATGCTATCATCTTCACTTCTTCTTCATGTTTGGATGTAATTTGTTGATATCTTTTTACTCTCCCTATATATCTTTTCCAACAGTGTTTAGTACTTAAGAAATATTTCTGCAATTTTATTCTAAATTTAAATACTCATGTGATGAAGTCATGGTGTATGTGACACAAAGAGTTTTAGCAGCAGTTGACTTTGTTTTTCATTTATGAATTATAAGAGTTAATTAAAAGCATGGATAGAAACAACTCGGTGTAAAGTCAACGAGCTTAGTGAACTAGCTCGAAAGGATTACGAAGTTGCTCAAACTCCAACAAAAGCTATTTGTTTTTTCCGTCATTCTGAATGAGATTGATAGAAGGGAAGAAAGAAGTTCGTGTATTTCCATCTTCACATCTTTCGTGCATCCATATGCACAACCAAAAGTGTTCTAATTACGCAAGAAGATTCTGACCATAATCAAGCAGCAAGTCGACAGTAAATTAGAAGATTTGGCGAGCCAGATGAATGAGTGATAAGGATAACGACTACTATCCTCAGTGCTCTTTCTAAGGTGGGAAATAATGTAATTCCAGAATAACGATTCCAATGAAATGATCAAAAACCCCTACAGACTTTGTACAGGATAAGACTGATTCTAAATGGAATTCTCACAGTGAGCCTGCTTTACAGCCCTCCAGAAGCCTGTGGATCTCAAGGAGGGATGGATCAGAGAAATAGGGAGATATGGTAGAAGAATTCTGAGAAAAACAAACCTTATTTTTCCAATGGTAAGCAGTCCCAGTAATCGACGTCCCTGTCTGTGGGAGTGCCAAAAAGACCTTGGAGAAATCTGATGAGTGCAAATGAATGGTATACGACCACAGTCAAAAGTTATCTATGTTTTAGAAAACAGGTACAGAACAAAACCATAAGGGTACTGAAATTGGGATACACAGCAACTGGTGGCGGCAGAGCAATGCAACCAAGACATCAACGCAGTTAAACATCAAATAAGTGCGGCGGGAGCTACCGTGTGTGAAAGTTGCAGCATCCATATGTACGTTGTCAAAAGAAGCTGGGATTCAAATAGATGTAAATCAGCAACTTGTCTGTGCAAAAACTTGTACAAATCCTATCTAGTGCTAGGCATTCTTGTCAAATTCGGAAGAGTATGGATACTGTTAATTTAAGGCCAATTTTTTAAAGCTTTGGCCTTGACAATAATTTTATTAAACGGAGCAAGGCGACCTATAAGATCACAGGTTATGTAAATCGGCTGTTGAAATCACCAAGTATTTAGCTTAAACTTACTTTGGCAAAAGTCGTCTACCATTAAAGAGTACTTTAATGGTAGACGTAACCAAACATCCACAGTAAAATTATGAGCTTTGAGAAGGAGAGAGTTCACCTGGAAAAATTATAAATGCATGATAGAGCACAGAGATCTAATTGGTTTCAATACCAAAAGCCTGTCTCGGAAACAACGACCCTTACTTATCTAAAAGTGAAATAAATGATGGCGGTCGATAGCGTTCCCCAATATTCAGTATGACTGAATACTTTCCTTGTGAATGGCGGAAACCAAATACCCAGTCCCCAAGAAGACATTCGGATTCTAAAGGAGTGTAGGATAATATAGAATAGTTATCAAACGATTTATATAATTTTTTTCTCGTATATTCAATCCGGAGTTTCTTGATGATAGTGAAGCGATAGATTACATGATTTCAATCGGTAAAGTAACATATTCGACAAGGTGAGACCTTGAATATTACGACTACTAATGACAGGACATTATCGTTGTTTGCAATTTTCCATCATGAGTTGCATTCACCATAGAATGAGTTATGGTATCAAGTTCGTTAATAAAATGCAGGAGTAGGCATATTTATCTTAGACGGTTTACAAATTGAAAAGTGCTTATCCTTGTGCGAGTTCATATGGTTGTAAAGCATAGAAAATGCTTAATTTCCAATTCACGAAATAGTAAAAATGAATAACATAAATAAGAACATAAGTAATAGTTATTAACAATAAAAGATTGCAGAAACGTTGGTCTAGATTAATTAATAATAATAGGACAATTAATGTCGAAGGAACGAAAACCAAGATTTTTAAAGAGGGAATATGCGAGAAAATAATAACTGTCGAAATTTTACTCTTATTGTTAATGGGTTTCATTAAACGTTGATGAATTTGCAAACATATCGACTTCGGAAACTTAACCTATATAGTTAATGATTTTTTTAAATGCTGCTTATGACCGGCGATCAACAAAACCTATTCGGCTGTATTATAGGTTTAAACTGTAAACACAGATGCAATTGTATATATATTCTCGGATTCTTTCATTTCGAACACAATTTCTCTTCTTCCTGTAAGTCATTATGCTCTTGAGTAAGGTATGAGGAGTGTTCAATGTATTTACTAATGACACTATCTGAGGGTATAAATATAAAATTTCACAAATTTGCGATCATTAGTTTTCTAGGTATCCTCAGTGAAAGACGACCAGAATGACTGACAATGGTGAAGAAAATCGACCATCGCGCCGTTATAAAGTTCCTCACTAAGCAAGGAGAAAGTCAAAAAATCATTTATGAAGAGATGGTTGCCATTTACCAAGAGAAAGCATTGAAGACGATCCTCACTCTGGCGGGCCCGTTAGAGGCACCACTGAAGAAAATGTAAAATAAGTGGAAAAGCTGGTACTTAAAGATGCCAGAATAAAAATCAAGATGTTAGCAGAGATGACAAACCTATCCGTGGGTACCACACATGCTATCCTTCATGAACATCTTAACCTCTCAAAGGTCAGTACAAGATGGGTGCCGAGAATGCTCACCGCACCTCAGAAGCAAGTGCGAGTCGAGTACTGTAAGGAGTTTTCAGAGCTCTGTGGAGAAGACCCATCGACTATTTTCAACCGGCTTGTTACAGGGGATGCGACGTGGGTTCATCATTATGACTCTGAGAGTTAACAAGAGTCCATGCAGTGGATTAAAAAGGGTGCACAGCCCGCAAAGAAGTTTAAAGTAACCCCATCCGCTAAAAAAATAAAGGCTTCGGGTCTTTTGGGATTCTAAAGGTATTTTATTGACTGAATACACTAAAAAGGGTGAAAGCATCACAGCAGCATCAAACGCAACCATTTCGCGTAATTTAAGCGGAGCAATTAAAGGAAAAAGGCGACGAAAACTCACCACGGGGATATTGCGGCTTGACAACGCGCCGGTTCACAAGGCCCGCGTAGCGAAGGCTGCTGTGCGGGAATGAGGCTTCGAAGAAATTACTCATCTTCCGTACAGTCCAAAGTTGGCCCCTAGTGACTACTACCTATTCCCAAATGTGAAACAATATCTTCGTGGAAAGCGATTTTCCGACGATGAAGAACTGAAGGTAGCCATTAATACCCATTTTGAGAAGCCGAAAGAATATTTTTTTTACAAGGCTTAGAGAAGCTTATTTCTTAACCTAACGAATGTATTGATGTTCTAAGGGACTACATTGAAGAATAGAATTTTTCCAAAATTTTCCGAGTTTTCTTTCATGCCTATACCGAGAATACATTGAACGCCAATCGTATTATATATGCGCTGTTTATTGGATTTTGATATTGATTGATCCCACAGGATGCCGTTTATCAGGGATATTGCCCTTCTTTCCTGTAGGTTTCAATTCTTTATAGCTGCGTTCAGCGTTCCATCATGCTTCATTTTTATACCAAGATATTCATATTCCAGGCAATGGCTAATTTGTTTCCATCTACCTATATGATCTTCTGTGGTATCCCTCCAATGCACATAGATTCAGTTTTTTTATGTTTACTTCGAGGCCCCATTTCTTGTATTATTATATTCCTGTATTAGTTTTATTATCATATATATATTTTTATATCATCCTGATTTTTTAAATCTTCTGTGCAGATCTCTCAGCAGCTTCTTCAGTTATGTTCTGGGTAGGCTTTGTTGCTGCGATCTTACGCCACTTTAGGTTACAGCACTGTTAATTTTTGACCCAACAGTGAAATGGTGGCCGCAACCCGTTCAACTAGAAAATTTCTTTCCCACCTGAACAGGATTTGAAAGCGACCTTTCGGTTACGAGCCCAAAGCTCTTACTACTGAGCTATCGACACTCATAAATATATATAGTTCAAGTCTTCCTGACGATTTGGTCGTCTGCAAAGTTGCATTGTACCGATTCGAAAAACTTCCCATTTACCATAGCTCATACTCCTTATCAAATTTTGAAATTTAATATTTAGAAGTAGAATAGTGACGAACATGTTCGTGTCAAAGTTCGTGAGGATCATTAGAAGATTGAAAAAAATTGTGAGCTGAACAGCGTTTAGCGCTACCGGAACCATAGCGATGATCGGATTTAAATTCAGCATTCAGATGTAAAATAACGACGAGAAGGCTTATTCAAAATATAGCGAGGATCGTGGGCGAGATCAACAAGCGCGAAAAAGATACTGACTTCACGTCAGTGCCTTTCACCATTTTTTATTTATTATATTTCAGTTGAAACAGCCAGTTTTGTCGATGCGTAATGTTTTATATATTATTTGGAAATTACCTTAACTTGAAGAAGTTTTTGAAAAGTTGTACGCGAGTTGCTTGCAAAAAAACTAGAACTTTTTTGCAATCTTCAATTGTTTATTGATAGGTCTGAAACTTTGGAAACTCTTTTAGAACTAAGTACGAATCTGAGAGGATATAAGAAGTTTTCAACTCGCAACATCAACAATTAACACGGATTTCAATTTGTAAACCAATCTATATTTGTCACTTCAATTACATGATCTTATATGAGTCCCCAATTTCACTACAGATCAAATTCAATTGTTTTCAATTACTATGAATGAATCATTGCACCCAAATGTTCAGTTTAATAATTCACAGTCTACAATTTGTACATCAAAAGTTTCGAAAATGTACAGACATTATTATCTTGACTGCAATTAAGTTTTAATGATATTTGATCTCACAAATATTTCCAGATAATGAACTCTGCTTTCGTGTATTTTTCAATATGATCATCGCAAAACCCATAACTGAAAATACTACAAACTTTAAACAAAGGTTTTTATTTTTTCAACAAAATGTGCCCAGTCTTTTCCTCTAATGCTTCTTTATAATTCGCGAATTGAAAGCCATTAGAATGTCGCAATAGAAAAATTTGAATTCAGTATGACACTTAAATAAAGTTTTTAGTTTTAGGCATTTAGTTTTAATGATTTTATTACTTAGTTACTAACTACATAACTATGCACTTTATGCTCAACCGGGTATAAAGACAATAAACAGCGTTGCTTATTGATTATTAAAAAAAATTACAAATTAAGATATTGAATATTACGTGAGAATATCTATTCAATATTATTTAGTTGAATTAACATAAAATTGACATTTCTCCAAAGATCCTGTGAAAGTAACATTGCCCGATGTAACCGATTCATATTCTCTTGTTTAAGTATCAAGTTTTTGTACGGAAAAACCAGATCTAGAAGGCGTGCCTGCCAACAATCTAGATATTTCATTTTTCTAGGATAAACTGTCCTCCAAATAGCCTTCAACCTTTGACTCTTCCATCAACTTTATATGGCACTTCATATTTACTCCAACCTCTGTCAGAAGAATTGACGCATGCAAGTGCCCTTTATACTTTTCAGGATCGCTCAAACCCAGATATTTCGCGATGATGTACGTATTTTACAAGTACACCTTTGCCAACTGGCTGTACAATGTATCGGCCTTGTCTATAGATCGGAAAGTCTTTTTCTGAACAATCACCTGGCCGTAAAGACATGCCCATTCTCAGCTTTAAAGTATTCTTCTCGTCTCTGCATGGTATGAGCGTAACCAGTAGTTCCTCACGAACTCCCTGAATGCTGTAGTTACCGGCTTTGGGTCGCGTGCAGCGTGTGTTTATGTACGTGTTTTTTCCGTTCGTCGTATTTGTTTATTTTAAGAAGGTTACTACTGGTGATGAATTATGGGTTTATAGTTACGATCGAAACTAAACAACAATCTTCTTAGTGAAAGCATTCAGACGAGCCACGGGCGGAAAATGAACGTCAAGTCAATGCCGATTATTTTTTTTTTCGATTGTGAGAGTGTTGTGCAGTACGAATTTGCTCCAAGACATCAGACGATCCACAAAGAATATAACGTTAAAATTCTGGAAAGACCCTGGCCAAGCAGTGACTGAATTCTTCACCACGCGCCAGCTCATTCATCGAACCTTGTGCAGCAATTTTAGACGAAACACAAGATTGTTCAACTTCGCCAGCCTTCATACAGTCTGAATATAGCTCTCTGGCATTTTTGGATGAAAATGGCGTTCAAAGAAAATCGGTTCGACCACATCAAGACGATTCAGAGTAATGCGATTCTGAATAGCAAATCTGCGATCGAGGACAGCTTTGAGATGTGGACGCACCACTGGGACGTGTCGTTCAATCAAATGGGGACTACTTCCAAGGATGTCACGACCAGGATGACGAAAAACAGCACCAACGCAGAAATATGAACTCAGGTCGGATACACCTCGTATATGTTTATGTACGCACATATATAGGTTGTAATATATTTATACATTTGTATATACAGATATAGAAATGTACAGAAACATTGGAAATTCAATGTTAATCTAGAGAAGCACGAATGTCCAGTGGAGGAATGGAAGAATCAAAACCTCAGGGAGTGGCTAGTGGGGGTGATGCTTCGATCGAAACGAGGCTCTGTACTGCTTTCAGTTCAGCAATCATTCGCACTTCAAACGGGGGATTCGTTTGTCATATCGGTTGAAAATAAAGTAAATAACTATGTTCAGTGTAGAAGAAAAAATTCAGATCAATGGTACTTTGGCGGTCAATCAATTCAAGGGACAATAAATTCAATTATTGTTGCCTTTGACTATAGACAGATTCCTTCAAGTTCGGCAATTTATAAAATAATTAAAAAATTCGATAAATGTGGGTGTTTACGAACATGCTGGCATTGCAAACCAAAAACCATTAGTGAAAATAGTTTAAAAAAAATATGGGGTATTTTTTTAGAGTGATAGAACTTTCGATAGGGATAACTGTGATTTGACAGAAGGTAGAAGCCATGTTGTTTTGACATTTCTGTTCAGTAAGCATTGACAAATTATCATGGAAAGACGCCGCAAAAACGTTTACAAATTGTTGAAATTTATTTTCAAAATCAGTGTTCTATTCGCCAAACTTATAGAGCACTTCGTGAAATTTATGGTTTACATAATCGTCCATAAGAGCAGCTTATTCGTCGAACTATCGATAGACTTCGGACAACATTTCCTCTACTCGATGCAACAACAACAACAAGACAAAAAACTGTAAGTACAGAAGAAAATATCGCTGCTGTAAGTCATAGTGTTAATGATGATCCAGATTTGTCTATTCGTCGACGTTCACAACAAGTTGGACTCCACCACATGGAAAATTTTGCGTAAAGGTCTTGGTCTACACCCATACAAGATCCAAGTGGTTCAAGAACTAAAGCCACTTGCCATAATAAGCGTCGTTTGTTTGCTGATTGAGCCCTTGAACAGCTTAAAGTTGATCCACTTTTTTATCCTAATATTGTGTTTAGTGATGAAGCTCATTTCTGGTTGAACGGCTATGTAAACAAGCAAAATTGCCGTATATGGAGTGAAAATAATTCTCAAGAAGTTCTGCAGGTTCCAGTGTATGGTGTGCTTTACACGCTGGAGGCATCATTGGTTCTTATTTCTTTAAAAACGATGCTGGAGTTAATGTTACAGCGAATGGTGCTCGTTACAGATCGATGATCAATGATCATTTGTGTCAAAATTTGAATGGAATCGACCCAGAAGTGTTTTGGTTCCAACCAAGATGATGCTACACCTCAAGCTGCTACCGTAACAATTGATTTATTGAAAGAAAGATTTGGCGATAACATTAATTTGAGAATGGTCCAATTAATTGGCCTCCAAGATCATGCGACATAACTCTACTGAATTATTTTCTTTGGGGTTATGTCAAGTTATTTGTTTATGCTGATAAACCAGAAACAATAGATCCTTTGGAAGCTAACATAACTCGTGTTATTGATAAAATAAGGCCTGAATTACTCGAAACAGTGGTCCAAAATTGGTCTGGTCGAATGCGGTTCATCAGAGTTAGTCGTGGTGGACATATGCTGGAAATTATTTTTAAAACATAATTGTCATAAAATTATCTTTCAAATAAAAAAAAATTGGCTTCAATCTTAATTTAAATCTGTTTTATTCCAATTTAAAGTTCTATCACTCTAAAAAAAAACACCCGATAGATGTGTGTGCTGCTATTAAAATCAGTGCACCTTGTTCGAGTAAACAATTTGCTGAACAAGTCGACATGAGCGATAGAAGTGTATGGAATATTTTGAAAAGGAATGGTTACCGATGTTATAACCAACCAAGAAATTTTTACAGAAGACCATATTATCAAGCGAATGGAATGAGAAACTATGATGGAAAAAGTAAACGAAAATAGTTCATTCAATATCTTATTCACTAATTAGTTATCGTTTTCCTTGAGTAGAAAACATAACTAATCAGTAAAAAAATAATGATCTAGGAAGAATAAGCATCTGAGTATTCCTGTGCCCACCCGGTATCCCCAAAAACTTAATGTTTGGACAGGAATACTGGGGAAGTACATCATAGGGTCATTTTTATCGATGGTAACCTAAACGCTGCCAATGTCTGGAGCTTTTGGAGAATCAAATTATTCCGACAGTTTGACAGCTATCAATTAATTTCGATGATGTCTGGTTTCAACAGGATGGCTTTCCAAGTCACAACGCAAGAGTAGTCACACAATATCTCAGGGCGACTTTTTCAGACCTTGTCATTTCTACAAATGGCACGATCAAATGGCCCCCCAGATCACCAGATTTATCTCCCAATGATTTTTTCTTTGGGGATATCAGGAAAAATTGGTTTATGGGCATGAAGTTGATAGAGCGACGAATATTAATGAATTAAAATTCAAAATAATCCAACTTTTTGCCAAAATAGCAACTGTGCCGAACCAGCTCAGAGATATGAGGTTATCTCTTTATAACAGAATTGGCTATTGTTTGGCTCAACAAGGTGGATTGTTCGAACATTTAATTTAAATTTATCGACCTTCGATTTTCCAGTTATGGCTATAAAAAACCTAAGTACTCATTTTCACAGAGGAAATCATTTGTGTCATTAATCGTGGCAAATAAATTCCTCTCATACAATGGAGTAAGATTTGCAACCGATATGGACAAACGAATCCCACGTTTGAAGTGCGAATGATTATGATTGCTGAACTGAAAGTAGTGCAGAGCCTCGCTTCGATCGAAGCATTTAAGTACTGCCATTGAGAGAGAACAGTCGTTTCTTCGTCATCGCATCGCGCTGAGGTTTTGATTCTTCCACTGCTCCACCGGAGCCTGGTCATCCCCTAAATTTACATTGAATTTTCTGTTTCCGACTGTCTTCTCCATACCCGTATATGTTTTAAGTAATAATGTGACATTTTTTTCTAGAGATTCAAATTATTTTATATCAATTATACAGGGCGAATCATTACTATTGGAAAATAGGCTAAGAACAGATTATTTGGACCAAAATATGACGATTATACTAATATCAATAAAATGTTGCCGTGGAAAAAAGACTGGGCGTTAAATTTGATTTTTTTTTTCGTGTTTTCCTAATAATTTCGCTGTTTATTACTGAATTGTTATCAAAATAGGCACAGAGGAATAACTTTTTTCATTTAAATGCCTCGTCACAATCATTTTACGAGTGAAGAAATGAGGGACATGATTTTTTTATATGCACAAGAAAACTTTTGGGGTCGCTCTGCAGCTCGAAGGTGTGAATGTTCGAAATTAGCTTCCAAGAGATTTGTACTAGGTGACAGTTCTGTCAACGTATTCTCAACAAGCATAGTGATGGCCGAAATTTTATTGAGAATATTATGTTCACCTATGAAGCATTCCACCAGACGTAGGGTATTTAATTAGAGAAACTTCATTACTGTGAAGAAAAAATCAGCTTGCTGTTAAGGAAAGACATTTTCAGCATGATTTCAAATTGAATATTTGGTGTTGTATTATAGGCGATTAACTGCCAAGACCGTATGTTCTTCCTGCAAATTTAAATGGAGATTCTTATTTGTTTTTTTTTTCGCTAAATACATACTTTAATTGATATTTTGGACGAATTGTAACTAGATATAAGAAGGGAAATGTGGTTTATGCATGATGGAGCATCTGAGTGACATATTTCCTCATCGGTGGATTGGCAAAGGAAGTGATTTTAAATAGCCAACAAGAAGTCATGACTATAACTCTCCCGACTTATATGTTTGGGGACATATGCAGTCCTTAGTTTATGCCCATGAAATTAATTCCCGAGACGAACTCTGGGGAAGAATACAAAATGCGAGGACAGAACAATGTTTTCTTTGACAACCGGAAGTCTTTTATTACAAGATTTAGACAAGGAATAGAAGTCGGAGTAGGCCACGTAAAACATTTACTTTAAGTTTACTCTTTTTATTTTGAAGTGTTTTTAATTCTTCTTTATTGTTGAAACAATAGCCTTACGTTACGAGATCCTTTATTGTCCGTTATTTGAAATCCTCTTCTGAGATAATGAACTCTTCAATTGCGTTTTTTCTAAAACGGGTGAAATTATCGTATTCAAGTAGTACCAATATAACGTAAAAATGATTTTTACATCGTATTTTCTAATCAGAATCACTATCAAGATTTGTCAAAAAAGCTACCACTTAATTTCATAACTAGGAATAATTCACATGGCGCCGCCTATAACAAAAAGTGAAGTAATACATAAAATAATATTCCTCGTCCAATCGTAAATTTGTATTCGTATTACCATTCTCTGATGTACGTGATGTATCTCCCCCCCTGTCTCTGTACCTTGTCGTGGTGGGGGAGCTTGTCATAACGAGTGTCCTAGTTTCATTTATGGGATGGAGGATATGGTTATGATGCCTAAAGCAGAGACTCGCAATCCTAATTTCCTTTCTTCGTTTCTTTCTTGCATAATACCTTTCTATCATGTTGTCCCAATCCTACCTTTTCCTACCGCAGGACTTGGAATCGTACGGGGAAGCTGGCTCTGATTGACGACCAGAATCTGCGACCCTGCGATCGATTAGAGTTCTGTTTTTTTTTTTCATTGGCGAAGGCGATCCCCGCTAGTCCTTAGCGTGGGTTTCCAACCTTCGTCCTCTTAGCCCGCTGAAGGATCTTAAATGGTTGCTGAATGAAAAAGGGAGACTACGACGTTTCGAACAAGCTGGGGGGTTTGTGAGATTCGCTCTGCTCGCCCCCAAATTTGGCTCCGTTTTTAGTTCCTGAAGCTCCTGCTGCGGGGTCCTGATTGGTCCGTTGGAGGACAAAGGGAGACTGCGACGTTTTGAACAAGTGTGGGACCTTGGGATATTCGCTGCGCTCTTCCCTAACTCCGGCCCCTTTCGTGGATCCTAAAGCTTAACTTTTTCCGCTGCGGGTTCGGAAGTGGTCCGCTGGAGAAAAAGGGAGACTACGACGTTTCGACAAGGTTTGAGGGTCCTTTAAGATACGCTCTGCTCTCCCCCAAACTCTAGCGCCCTTTTGATCCTAAGGCCCAGTCCTATGATGCTTCGGAACCTCGCTTTTGGCGGCGAACAGCAAAGCGACCCTGTGGCGCGTGGGGTCCATGCTGACAGGCCGTTATCTGTGTTGATTCGTTGCTTCAGTCTTTCATAATCCATAGGCACTCTGCCCAAATGATTGAGTGGTGGGATCGCTACGGCGACCCTCTTTGGTGTGGGAGAGGTGACTTGTGGGGGTCCATCACCTAATTGTGCTGGCGCGGAGTGTTCTATAATCCTTTCTCCAAAAACTCCTTTCTTTCTCTTTCAGCTTTCGGGGGTCTGCTGGAGTGTCAAAACTTGAGCAGAAACCCGGGACAACAATGATGACAATGGTACATTAATGTTATTAGAGAGCTCTGCTCATATTTTAACTTGTACAATTCTGAGTATGTACGTGATGTATATAAATCCTCTAAATCTATTAAGTTTTCATTTGTCATGAAGTAGTACTACTTCATCTTCATCGAGACTAGTCACAAAAATGGCTTATTTCTAAAAAATTGTTTTGATTAAGGGGACTTTTCTCTACGCAGCACCCGATTTTTGTACAAGCTTTACCAATTTTTGTCAAATAGTTTTCGAGCTCAGGATTGCAGATGGTGAACGAACAGATTTCTTTATCAATTTGTGCATTCTAATTTCTCATAAAATTTTCAGGAAACGTAAATTTTTTTTATTCTATCACAGAGGTTTATCACTTTACAAAGTACTATCTATGACCGCACCGTAGGTCCATTGATTAGGAGGTCTCAGGTTCAATTCACGGGATTAAAGTGTTTTGATTTTGAATTTTTTCGACCAATACCAAACTTCAAAGAAATGTTCAATCTCTTCTCTGTGATTTGAAATTGGGACTTTCAGTACAAACAAGTTGATTTTTTTAAAGGCAAGTTTATTAATATATCACAAAAAATTAAGAAAAGTCAAAATTAAAAGACGCTAGTCTATGACTTTTCTTATAATCGCTACTACCTAACTCGATGTTTGTTTTTGGAAAAAACGGCGCAGAAAAGCGATATATTAATTTGAATACTAAACTCATCTATGACTTAGACAAAGTTCATGTAGTGGACGTTAAAAACTTTCCTATTACCAGTTTCATATAAAATTGCTAAAGAAAAATTTCTTTTAGTGAAATAAAAAAATCAAATCGTATTGAATTGTTAATGTTCTCATCTTGCAAAAACAGTTCAAATAGAATGAACCTGAGTTATACCTTCGATATTGTACGTCAATGTCGTAATGATATATTTAACGATCAGTCAGCAGATTTTCTTTGAACAATTATTATTTCGTAATGTTGCAAATTTGTTACGCCACACCATCTAAATCGAGATGTCCCCCAAAGTACTGCCTAAATTATACAAACAAAAGGAATGAAAAAACTCACCTGACAACACCACCAAATAAACATAGTTCACAGTTTTGAAGCAGTCCAACATCCTGGACATCTTTTCTATTCAACCAAAATTCACTGAATTGGATAAAATAACAGAAATGCAGAGCTCAAATATAAATATTATGTGCGGTAACCTCAAAAGCGGAAGAATTCACTCTTAGTTGGTTCGTCTGTATTGATTGTGAACATAATTATCGTTACTTAAATCATATTGTTTAGGAGCGTGTTTGAGCAATTATCTCAGATATAAATCCCCTTGTCAATACTGATCTTGATGAGTTTCATGATTATGGGAACTGAACGATATTTAAAGAAGACATTTGACGTAGACAGAGATTGATGTCAAAACAACGCAAGCGCAAAATGCAAAATTATTCCTACGTTGCAATTTTTCGTGCAAATGTTATTTCGTCAAGGTGCGTTGTGTATAGGGTACTCTGAATGTTCTAAAAGCGACTCTACCAGGTTTATTATCGAATGGAATAATAAACCGTTGTAATGGACCGAAAAAATTCAACCTTACCTAAAAATTTCACAATTTGCGTTTTAAAATTTACAGGTCCGGATTAAACTTTAATATATTTATGTTAGTCCTTCTAGAGTCTGGACAATGGATAAAACTTTGCTTATGTCCTAAATACACCGTTAGGGAAGAACAGACCATTCATCACGACCCTCAAAAATCTGTATCTTTGCTATTATTTTGTCACAATGTGTTAGGTACAGTTTGATGAAAGTCATTCTGGGGGGGGTTTTTGGATAATCCAAATTGTTTGGTGATATATACATTCTGTCAAGAAAGTACCGGGAATTATCGATTTAAATCTGGCGGGGCAATGAGGCAGGTAAAAATTTTTTTTCCTAGTTTGGTACCACTGTCCTTAATTACTATGCCAAGCTTGAGCGGGATCTGTCAACTAGTGTGTTTGCAACAGCTGATTAAGTCAGTCGATGTCAGAGTGCGTGCCGATTTTTACTATGGGTGATTACGTTGAGCAAAGAATTTGTTTAAAGTTTTGTGTTGCAAATGAATTTTCGTGTGCCGATGCATTGAAAATGTTGCAAAAGGCCTTTGGTGATAATGCTCTATCGAAAACTCGTGCATATCAGTGGTACAGAGCCTTCAAGGACGGTCGTGAAGTGGTCGCCCATCGACGGCTTCGATCGAAGATAACGTCGATAAAATTAAGGAAAGGGTGCTGGAAAACCGTCGTACCAGCTTGAGAGAGATAGCACATGATCTTAAGATATCCCACGAGTCCGCACGTACGATTTTGATTGATATTTTGGGCATGAGAAAGGTGGCCGCACGACTCGTACCGAAAGACCTGAATTTTCTTCAAAAACGTCATCGCGAACAGGTTGCTTCAGACATGCTGGATCGCTGTAATTCCGATTCTACATTCATGGAACGCATTATAACTGGTGATGAGACCTGGGTCTACGAGTACGATATGCAAACAAGCCAGCAATCATCGGAATGGGTGGCAAAAAATGAGCCGAAACCGAAAAAACCACGCTAAAGCCGCTCGAAAATGAAGGTGATGCTCATTGTTTTCTTCGATATCCGTGGCGTGCACTACGAATTCGTTCCAGAGGATCAGATGGTAAACAAGGAGTATTACCTAGGCGTTATGAAACGTTTGCGTGAGCGTATCCGTAAAAAGCGGCCAAATTTGTGGGCGAACAACTCATGGATTTTGCATGACGATAACGCGCCTTCTCACCGAGCTACGATTGTGACTGACTTTCTCGCCAAAAACTCAACAAACGTGCTTCAGCAACCACCGTATTCGCCGGATTTGGCTCCCTGCGACTTTTTCCTCTTCCCAAAACTAAAATTGCCCCTTCGTGGCACCCGTTTTGAGTCGATTGAAGCCATAAAACAAAATTCGGCGCGAGAGCTAAAGTCCATCCCGGAAAGCGCCTATAAAAAATGTTTCGATAATTGGAAGTGCCGTTGGCATAGATGTATTGGAGCAAATGGAGCCTATTTTGAAGGCGACCCAATAAATTTTGATGATTAAATGTAAAAATGTTGTTTTAATTGAAAATTCCCGGTACTTTCTTGACAGAGTAGTATGTAGGTATCCTAGAGTAGCTTAAGAGATCGCATTTCAGAGGAAGTTGAAATCAGAAGAGGTGTTAGGCAAAGCTATGTTCTGTCTCCGTTGATCTTTAATTTATATGATATGCAGAACAAATCTTCAACGAAGCCTCGGAAGATTGCTAGGAAGGTATATTAATAAATGGAAAAATCGTAAATAATATCAGATATGCAGACGATACCTTGATATTTGCGAGATCGGAGGTGCTATACAGCTCATGCCACATTGGACATTCTGCACGAGCGATTTGAAGGCATAGTCATCTCACGTGAGGTGATGAAAGATGGAACTGGCCACCCAGATCGTGCGATTTGACCTCATTAGACTTTTTCTCGAGGAGTTATCTCAAGTCTCGGGTATATGCGAATAAGCAACAAACCACAGCGGCCTCTGGGGCCAAAATAACCATTAAATAAATTCAGCCTGATTTATGCACCATAGTCTTAGAAAACTAGATATTTCGAATGCGCGTTACCAAGTGGAGTCGCGGCGGATATTTGCAAGACGTTACATTCCATACAAAATGGCACCAATAGTCCTTTTAAACTAATAAAAAAATCGATGACATCTCACACACACCTCGTTTCATTTAAATTTTAAGATAGAAAGCGCTCAAGGAAAAACCTTTTAGACAACATGAATATGTAAATTCTTTCCCTTAGACTGAAACTCCACAAAGACAGATATGATAATATAGTCAATTCAAAATATAAGCTATTATATTATTTGACGGTTGTTCTCAATAATCAGAAAGCTCTCATGCTGTTTACTCGTGTTTATGCTGGTTAATAACTTTGAAATTGAAACACCGAATTTCAACAGATAAAAGGTGAGCCATCTAGAGTCTGTATTGCTCAGCTTCAGCATGTCGGCGTATCACATAGAGGACGCCACCGGTTTCAGATAATACCTAACTCACCGTCCTCGCCGGATTCCGCCGGACCGACGTCCGACGTGGAACAGGGTTACTGGCGTCATAGGCAGACTTGCACCCTACGCCTATCTGAAGAGTTCAGGGGTTGCAAGTTGGAACGAAATGCCACCTCCCTCATAAGAATCCCATTCGCTTCAGAGCTTCATTGGTGACCCCGACTATCGCATCCAAATTTCCGAGGTAAGTATCTTTTTCGTTCTACAGTAATTCCGCTTGAGATGGCACCGCGTCCAGCTCAGCGGCGGATTGTTTCCTGCCAAGATCCTAACGCCCAATTCCGTAACCAGAATTCTGCTCTGCTGTGCTTCAGTTTCCTGGCGTAACACATAGAGGACGCGACCGGTTTCAGATCAATTAACCATCTATGACTAATTCAAGGAACTCTTCATGACTATTTAGGAAAATGAGTTAGGTAAGCATTGATGACTAGTCAAGAATAATCATTCAAACAACTAGATGAATAATTATTATTCATAAATATTTAAATACTCAAATAATTCATTTATGGTTCGCAGTCTTTTAAAAACATTTATCTGAATAATCTTTTCAAATAATTTATCTTTATAAACCTAATGACATGAAAAGGGTCTTAAGTGACTAGGTCGGATGGAGAATCCGAAGTCAAAACTTATTCTGTCCGACCGATCCATCCGTAAATTTTCTAACTTTTTTTTCAAACAATCATTGATTTCAATAGGCAATAATTGATTAGTGCCGTAGAATCACTTCCGAAATGCTCTGAAATGTGTGCGAATTATTTTCGAGCAAAATATTCGTTATTGTATGGAAGCGGATAGTTATGAGTATGAATATTCAATCAACTAGGTGGGAAGCAAGCAACTGAACGTAATTTCAGTTTTGTAATGTTTCAAAGTATTAAGTAGAATTATGAAATTTGAAGCCTATTCAAAGAGAATTGTTATAGCTTTTGAAAGAAATCTTACTCGATCCCCAATTCCATTTAAATTGAAGCTCTGAAGGAAATACTGTGTTGTGAGGGAGCTTCTACCCCCTAATTTGGGAGGCGTAGTGCGCATGTCTGCCTGTGACGCCAGTGACCTTGGCTTCCACGTCGAAACGGTCGTCGAACGCTTTGTGCCTTGCCCTACTTGAACTCGGCAGGGACGGTCAGTCAGGTAGTTTAAGACTAGTCGTGTCCTCTATATGATACGCCGGCAAGCTGCAGCAGAGCAAAACAGACTTCGGGATGAGCATCGAAGAGGGTGGTCGCTATAAAATATTGTGGAGTGAAAGCGGTTAGGTTGAAAATATCTAAAAAGAGTGTCCCCTTTAATGAAAAAATGATGGGCATGAGCGATTTTCTGAAATGTCGATTCAGTTCCTGAAAATGGCTCCGTTCCTTTTTCAGTTGGCCATCCCATATAGGCACATATAAATGTAAATATATTTCATTAAAATAAAATTATATTCCTAAATCCTAGGAGCCTTTATGTGCCTCTATTTCAGAGGAAACTGTTGATTTGTACACCACTTTCCGGAAAGAGTTATAAATAATATGTAATTCCCTGAATTGTTTGCACATTCAGGAAGTTTTCTTGGACTTTTGGATGGAAATTTGAACGAGAAAATGAAGTTCCCTTTCTTTAAATAAATTGGCTTCAAATATGAAAATATAAGGTTGTTCGGAAAGTAATTTCGTTTTTTTCCCGACAGAAAATTTAATTGTATTTTTTCGAACCCAACTTCACAGTTAAATGCATATTCATTATATATTTTGAGAGCTGATATAGCAAGGTTTGTGTGTGAAAGAGTTCAATTAATTCTACGCAGTACTTTTTGGTTGGTGCCCTTTTAAATATTAAGAGCAGTAAGCAGCATTTTCGTCGTATTAAACTATAGAAAGGGTTAAAATGCTGTTCAAGCCAGAAAGAAATTAACCTATGTGTATGGAGATGTGCTGACAGTACGCCAGTGCCAGAATGGGTTTGCAAAATTTTGATCCGGCAATTTTGATGTCGAAGGTGCATCACGTTCCGGAAGGTCGGTTGAAGCTGATAAAGACATGATAAAGATATAAGTTGATGCAAATCGGCGAATAAAAACACGTGAGATAGGTGAGAGGTTAAATTTATCGAATTCAACTCTTTATGACTACTTGAAAGGCCTGGGTTTAACCTCGAAGCTCGGTATATGGGTTTCCCATGTTCTCAAGGAGAGAAATTTGTGTCGTCACGTTGACGTCGCTTCTCAAACGTCACGAAAATGATCAATTTTTGAAGCGCATCATCATTATTATCATCATTACTGGGGACGAAAAATGGGTTGCATATGACAATGCCAAACGCAAGAGTCATGGAGCAAAAAATATGAACCGATTCAAAGCATTTGGAAAGGAATTTGAAGGAATCTTTTTTTTTTGAGCTTTCACCGGATGATACAATAATTAATTCGGAAGTCGACTGTCATCGGCTGAACAAACTGAAAGATGCACTTCAACAGAAAAGGCCAGAATTGATTAACAGAAAAGATGTAGTGTTCCACCAAGATAATGCGAGACCTCATACAAGTTTGGTCACTCGCCAAAAGCTCTGAAAGCTTGAATGAGTTATACTGCCACACGCACCATATTCCCCAGATCTGGCATCCTTCGGATTATTATTTGTTCCGATCATTGCAAAATTTTTTGGACGGTAAAACCTTACTTCAAATGAAGAGGTCAAAAATCACCTGGATCAGTTTTTGCCAGCAAAGACCAAAAATTTTATGAGCGTGGAATCATGCTACTACCAACAGAAGGATGGCAAAAGATGTTACTACCAAAAAGATGGCCAATATATAATTTAATGAAATATTCATTCATAATACGTAAATTGTCTTTCATTTGCCTAAAGAAAAACGAAATTACTTTCCGGACAACCCAATATTATATCTTCTACCAAAAGTATCGGGTGTTTTTTTAGAGTGATAGAACTTTGAATTGAAATAAAACACAAAGTTTGGCAAATAGAACACTAATTTTGAAAATGAATTTCAACAATTTGTAAACGTTGTTGTGGCGTGAGTCTTTCCACGATAATTTGTCAATGCTTACTGAACAGAAATGTCAAAACAACATGGCTTCTACCTTCTGTCAAATTACAGTTATCCCTATCGAAAGTTCTATCACTCTAAAAAAAAACACCCGTCATCTCATTTCTCAATCAAGAGCTCTTTTAAATTAAGGTGCATCTACCGTAAAAATGAATTACGTACTAGATGAATTTGGAAACGGAAATATTTTTGTATATCGATACAATACCTCCTAGTTCAATCGATTCATTGGGAATATTCTTTTCTAATTTAAAATTCAAGTTGAATTTTCGTTTTATAAAGACCAGGTCAATAAAATATTTGATTTCAACTTTTTGGTCCATTAATATTTCAGTACACAGAATATTGGTTTAGTAACAAGAGCTAAAATAGAATTTATTCATTTTGAAAGATAAATTACTCTTCCTCAAGCAAATACTGAAATACCCAAAACCAACATTTGCCCAGAATTTTCTTATTTAAGGAATCGTATGAAAAAAGAACGCAATTCTTTCGCGCCAGCTAGTTTCTCAAACTTGACGAAATGTTGCAAATGCACTATGTCAGACAGATAAATAGCATGCTTTTTGGGAAAGCATTTCTGCATTGCCTTAATAAAATCTTTCTGCCTACGCAAAAATGGTGGATACGCTTGTAATTCGAATAGTAACGTGTAAGTCGGAGAATTAGCATTTAGTTTGCTAAGTTGATTATTAGTTTGGCTCGGTAACGCATTGTGTGTTGTCTGACGTGGTCACCAATCGCGCTGCTTGTCACTTTCATTGATAACAGAAGTTTGAGAGAATACCCTATCTATGAGGCATGCAAAGAATGAAAAAGATGTGGAGGAAGGGCTTGAAGACATCCGCATTCTCTAAGGATCACAAGGGGGACCCGGGGAGAGAATTTTCAATACAGAGTACGTCACATTTGTTAAATGGGATGTATTGAGAGACATCTACTCTTTAGTTTTTGAATTTAATATAACACATGTAAAATCATTATCATTCTGATACTCGTCGCCTGTGGCCTTTGGCTCCAAGATATTGCATTATTACTGAGCTATCCAGTGTTATACGAAGTACTCTAAAATATCCAGAATTTTACGGAGTACTTCAAGGTATCTGGGACTATACGGAGTACTCTAAAGAACGCTAACCTTTTTATCGTGATCGTCTAGTTGGAGAATAGGACGTTACGTTGTGTAGACAACCCAAATTACACCTAACCGGAGCAAGGAAACAGTGACTGGAGGTTCAAATATTCAAAATACAGTAGCGTCGGAATAAAATATTTATATTAGTAATATTGAAAGGCAACAACCCTCAATGAATGGAAATAAACATTTATTAGCCTCTGGTTAAATCTACTCTACTCAGTGTTTCGCGAAGCTCCACAGTGAACCTAATTAATACCCCCCGGGGTCTAAATACATATATACATATTCTACATATCGTTAGGTGGGTAACTCGCTTAAATGGGATATCATTCTTATGCAGCGGAAAGGGATAGAAAGGACAGGATACAGCCAGCATGCACCTTCAACTTCACTTCCGGTTACCAGTGCAGCACCTAACCGTTACAAGGGGTAAGTTTGAATGGACAGTAAGGTATTGGTACTGTGGTATGTCCAGGAGATCTCCTTGAAGAGGGGATCCAACATAATTCGAGCCGACCGGAAAAGTTACTATCAAATGGACTGTATCTGACCTCTTCGGGGTGGCCAAGGTCCAAGAAGGCTCAGATATTACTGAAGAACGAACCAAACACGACCTGAAGGGTCACACAAACTAATCCTGGGTATATCACAATACCTCGGAATAATGATCTATTAATCACTCACACATTCTCACAGTAGCGTTGGATATCCGGAGCTATTTACTGTCTCTATACGATACGTCGTCCTTTACCAAGACTACTCAGAGATTTACCCTAAAGAACGCCACTGGTTCACAAGGAATACAATCTCTCCAAGTAAGCGGGCACATGCATATGGCAAATATGTAACACAAACTGACTAGGACATTATAAAATAGATACAGAACCCCTTAAGGCTCGGCGAATACCATTGTAGCGAACAACTTTTTCGCTCCTCGTCCAGAAACCTGCCTTGCTCTGTCGCAGCTTGACCAGCGTATCAATAGAGGACCCGAGCAGTCTAAAGATTCGTGACTAACCGTCCCCGCTGAGTTCAAATAGAGTAAGGCAAAGAGCGTTTGACGACCACCGTTCCAAACTGATTACATGGTCATCTGGCGTCACAAGCAGAGCTGCGCATCACGCTTGTCTGATGAGTTTCAGATGCGCAGACTCGGAAACGAAACGCCGTCTCCCGAATTAAGAGGTGGAAGCTCTCTCACAAGAACCGCATTTTCCTCCGAGAGCTTCATCATGACCAGTACAAACAAAGAACCACTATTAGTAAATACAACAAGCAGTAACCAGGCAGAAATTATACAATATTAATGGATAACCTCAAGTATTTATTTAGTAATTTGAATTGATAATTCATATTTCGTTGGATTTTTTTATTCCATTTGATATCATATTATGAGTGTTGCTTTTAAATGTCTACTGAATTGAAACAGTGCTTATAAGACATTAATTTAATTTTAAAAATTTTTGAATAAAATTATAAATAGAAATATAATTATAATTATATTTATTATATAATTATAAATAAAAATATTAATCCTTTTATCAAGTAAATATAAATATTAATATATAAAATATAAATAAAATATTAATCCTTTTATCAAGTGAAAAATCTCTTTATTATTTTATTGTATATATAATATATAATTATATTTTGGTTTTCTTCACTCATTATAAAAATGTCATTTGGTTTTAACTAAGGCCATAAAATACCTTCCAAGCTATGTGTGATTTTTGTGACGAACACAGAATACGTAGGATTTTCAAAGTTCTCTAATTTTTCTGTTTGTTCAACAAGGATACCACGAGATCTGTCTGGTAAGATATTTTTTGATAATTGATTTTTTTTTAAATGTGAAGTAGGACTGATTACAATCTTAATTAATTCAAAATTTTTTTTTGAAGATGTACTACATGCTTTGAGGGATTTTTAAAGTAACTCATTTAAATATATTAGGAGTACAAATAAGTTTCCGCCGTTTTATTGTAGATGGCGCGGCACGGAGTTTCGGTTAGCTTTCGCAGATGATAACCGGCTTAAAAAATAGTTTGGACATTCAAGAACAACATAACCTATTAATATCATTGATTTTATATTGGTAAAATATAATTTTTATAAGTTGAAAATGTCAAAATTTGAGCCAAGTAAGCGTCATTTGCGGGAAATATTAGTTTACTTCTTTAATTTAAAGAAATCTGCTGCTGAGGCGCATCAATTGCTCGTAGAAGCATATGGTGAGGGTGCTTTGAGTGAGAGAACGTGTCGAGAGTGGTTTCAAAAGTTTAAAAACGGTGATTTCGACGTAGAAGACAAAGATCGCAGTGGAAGGCCAAAAATTCACGAGGATGCAGAATTGGAGGAAGATTCATCTCAAACACAAAAAGAACTTGCTCTAACATTAGAAGTCACTCAGCAAGCAGTCTCACATCGTTTAAAATCATTAGGAATGAAAAAATTATTCTTCTGCATGACAATGCTCGTCCACATGTTGCGGTTTCCGTGAAAAAGTAGTTGGAAACACTCTGCTTGAGAGATGGGAAAAAGTGGTTGCAAGTGATGGGCAATATTTTAAATAAATTTCTTCTTCTATAATAAATATTTAATTCGTGTTAAAAACGGCGGAAACTTATTTGTACTCCTAATATTAAAAATTTAAGATAAGTTAGTTTTGGAGAACTTCTTAAGATTATGTTTGCATTTTTGAAAAAGATTTGGTTTTTATAAATATAAGATTAGAAAAAAATTTGTTGTCTTCTATTCGATTCCATTCGAAATTATAAAATGAGTGTTGATTTTATAAATTGAAGCAGTGCTTATAAGACATTAATTTGATTCTAAAAATTTTCCAATAAAAATTTTTTTTGAAATTGAAATTTGTAGGAGGTTCACAGCATAAATCTGTTTTGATATTTGAATTTTGAATAAAAAAAATATTCCACTAAAATGTACAAAAATAATGATCAACTCTCATGTAAGTTTTCCAACTAGGTACCTAATAAACGCCCTATTTATAATCCTTAGCGAAATAGTGTACGCTTTATAGGAATTTTTACTGCTGCAAATATTACAATCACAGCATTTTCAATTAACAGGTTGGTACACACTGATGAGTAGGTCGATATTTATTTTTGATGGGTACAAATCAGATAAGCTGTATAGATTTATAGGTTTACCAGATTTATCTCAAGGAAAAATTATTGATAATTAGTCAATGAGCAGCCACCATCAACGAAAAAACTTAATCAATAAACTAACAAAGATTTAACCACTTAAGATTATCATTTATCAATTTAGAAGAAATGAAAAGTTGCAAACTCGCAGTAGACGTCGTATTGATCTTCAGATCATTTTCGTCAGTTTATGAGTGAATTATTGAAAAATTTTCACCATGACGGAACACCACGAAATGTATAGATATGAAGAAGTACCCACGAATGTGGAAAATTCTGCATCCACTTCTGGGGCTCAACATCAGAAGAGAGTAAGAGGACCTGGCTTTACTAATAGCGTTTTGAGTCTTGCCTCACAGGTTTCCAGCAGAAAATTGTTGTACTTTGCTGCTTGTGTAGGTGAGTAAATTTTAATTCCAAAATCACTCTGAAATTATCTATAATTCACTGGAAGTGATAATGATAAATAATTTTTATTCATTTTGAAATAAAATTGTAAGCCCTAAAAGAGGACCTTGAAGAATGTCAGCTGAAGATTCTTGATAAATACGATGTCTTATTGTCCTTAGTCGAGAGAAATTCATATTAATGTCAATTAAAGTGGGACACTCGATTTCCTATAATATTTATTGAATTATACAATTGTTTCAACAATTACATTTTGAATTTTTCAGGTGAGTATATTCCTTCACATCGTTCTTCTTAAATAGGTGGGTAGAAAAGGAGAAGATATTTTTAACGTTTTTGGAAATTCTAGGGCTTATTGAGAAAAATTCAATACAGAGGTCTGTTTGCTCACTGAGTAAAATGTGTTTTTTGAATTTATTTCTGGAGCTCCTAAGAGGTTTGATCTATTGGATTTGTTCTGTATGTGGAAAACTCTGAAATAGTGATCAAAATCATGTCTTATCTCCAGAAAATGATAGACATATGTGAAATTTTGTTTACTTTGAATATATGAATTATGGTGTTTTTTCAATCTATTTTCTAGAGCTCTACCTGTTTGTCCAATATGAAATGTAGATATGGATACTTCAGGTTAATCTTTAAACTTCTGATTTCTTGTTCAGAGGGACGACTTGGTTATTATTTTTCACGAATTTTTTTCATATGAGATATTGAAATTATTGTTTTTTAAAATGTGTAGGTATTTGTTCTGATTTTCCTTCTATATGACATTGAAATCTACTTTGGTATTTTCGTTTAGCTTTGTAGCTATATTAATGATATCGATTATTTGAAGAAAATCGCTCAGATCCAAAATACGGTCTCATTAGGACCAAAATCAGAACAAATGGATATTTAAAGAAAAACAATAATTCCAATATCTTCTATATAACTATAAATTCGTTCGGACAAAACAAAGAAAAATTATAAAGGAATCATCTCTATGAACAAGAAATAACCTGTATACTACTCTGTCAAGAAAGTACCGGGAATTTTCAATTAAAACAACATTTTTACGTTTAATTGTCAAAATTTATTGGGTCGCCTTCAAAATAGGCTCCATTTGCTCCAATACATCTATGCCAACGGCACTTCCAATTATCGAAACATTTTTTATAGGCGCTTTCCGGTATGGACTTTAGCTCTCGCGCCGAATTTTGTTTTATGGCTTCAATCGACTCAAAACGGGTGCCACGAATGGGCAATTTTAGTTTTGGGAAGAGGAAAAAGTCGCAGGGAGCCAAATCCGGCGAATACGGTGGTTGCTGAAGCACGTTTGTTGAGTTTTTGGCGAGAAAGTCAGTCACAATCGTAGCTCGGTGAGAAGGCGCGTTATCGTCATGCAAAATCCATGAGTTGTTCGCCCACAAATTTGGCCGCTTCTTACGGATACGCTCACGCAAACGTTTCATAACGCCTAGGTAATACTCCTTGTTTACCGTCTGACCCTCTGGAACGAATTCGTAGTGCACCACGCCACGGATATCGAAGAAAACAATGAGCATCACGTTCATTTTCGAGCGGCTTTGGCGTGGTTTTTTCGGTTTCGGCTCATTTTTTGCCACCCATTCCGATGATTGCTGGCTTGTTTGCATATCGTACTCGTAGACCCAGGTCTCATCACCAGTTATAATGCGTTCCATGAATGTAGAATCGGAATTACAGCGATCCAGCATGTTTGAAGCAACCTGTTCGCGATGACGTTTTTGAAGAAAATTCAGGTCTTTCGGTACGAGTCGTGCGGCCACCTTTCTCATGCCCAAAATATCAATCAAAATCGTACGTGCGGACTCGTGGGATATCTTAAGATCATGTGCTATCTCTCTCAAGCTGGTACGACGGTTTTCCAGCACCCTTTCCTTAATTTTATGGACGTTATCTTCGATCGAAGCCGTCGATGGGCGACCACTTTAAACAAATTCTTTGCTCAACGTAATCACCCATAGTAAAAATCGGCACGCACTCTGACATCGACTGGCTTAGTCAGCTGTTGCACGCACACTAGTTGACAGATCCCGCTCAAGCTTGGCATAGTAATTAAGGACAGTGGTACCAACCTAGGAAAAAAAATTTTCACCTGCCTCATTGCCCCGCCGGATTTAAATCGATAATTCCCGGTACTTTCTTGACAGAATGTATATCTGTTGTTGGACAAACAGGTATAGATATTACGAAAAATAGAATAAAACAACATTAGAATTCTATATTAAAGGCAAACAGAAATCCACAGATGGTAAACATCTTCTGGATATATGGTATGATTTCGACCACAATTCCAGAGTTCTCTCCATAAAAAATAAATTCCATACATCAAACTTCCTCGAGGAACTAGAAATAAATAGGTACAATAAGGAACACATTTTGTTTTGAGTTCTAACAGATCCCCTTTAACGAAGCTTATCTGAATAAAACCTAGTAATTTCCAAAATTGTTGTATGATTCAATAAATATTAACAGAAATCAATTGTTTCACTTTAACCGACATTTAACCAATAAGATTAACATATGTTGGGTATTTTTGCTAATCATATTGCACCGCGAGTTTGCGGGATTTAATTCCGAAGTACATCATTATATTTTATATAGTTTATATTCTTCAATCCAATGAAAATATTTTTGTATCCTTTTTATAATGGGTTAAAATGGTAGGGAGAATAATGTGATCATGAATTTCGGGACTGTATACAGTTTTTTAAGCACATGCAGGAACTTCATGTGGTTTTTGCTGAAACGAAAGTCCAGTTTGTTATGCGAATAACTTTATTTAAATTTCAACATTTTTTCCATATATCCAAAGCTTCTTAAAGATGTACTCAATTCTATTTTAAATTCGTTTTTTCTCGAAAGATAATAGTATAGTATTTTAATTTGGCAAATCCCGTTGAAATGGAAGGTTTGAAGCCATCGTTAACAACAAACCGTTTATTTTACGATTAAGGTTATAGAATGAAGATGAAAAAAGTAAAACCCGAATTAGTTTCTGAATTTTCTGCAACGTTTGAGAAACCTGCTAGAGAATTCAATAGATGAGATAATCATTCTTATATTTTGTAAATTCGTTTCAACGTCTTCTTGCCCGAAAACCCTTATTATGGAACATTGCGGAAAGCGCATCCACCATATTTGTATTCCATGAACATATCATTAGGCAACTGGAATTGATAAAAGGGCGTCGAGTCGAGTTATTTCTTCACAAATTTTTGGTAGAACTGTCGTCAGATCGTGGATGACTGTGAAGATTCTTGTGAAAAAATGAGAGATATAAGATGTGTTTTATTTTTCCGATGTAGCACTTCGAATTATATTCCTCTAAAAAAACCAATAAATTTTTAGCTTAAAGTATACTACTGATGTATTTCATCACTTCCAATATTGAATAGTGAGTATATTAAATAGTACATACAATATGCGTTAACCACAAATAAATAAGGTTAAATCGATTTATAGCCATTTACAACAACAGCATTCGCCCAACGTAAGGGGTAAACGATGGCTGTGGCTTTAATTCCTGTTGAATCTTGTAAGCACTAAGAAAATTATATCAATTTAAAATTTACCATTAAGTGGATGGACACAATGAAAGCACAATGACTAAATGGACAAAGTCCCACGAATTAATTCATGAATAAAAAAAATTAAGTAACCTAAAAATAATCAAAAACTGTCAAATCGGTGGTCACATAAAACAGTAATCCAGTTTATAGTTATAATGTTTCACAAAAAATATAACTTTAGTTGTATAATATGTTGTATAAAAGATTGTTGTTTCCTGGTAAATTGCACAACACATGTGTACGATATAGTTATTGTATTGTATACTCAGTGACCTTAGAAGGAATTATTTTTTGAAATGCATTTTTTGGCAACGATAAAACTGTATTTAGAGTATGTTATTGTACTGTTCCACCTTTTAGGGAGTTTCTGAGAACTTTTACCTTTCCATCGTGATAGTGTGGGGAGAGAGGGACTCTATGTTACGTAGACAAATTGTACCTAAACGAATGCAAGGAAACAGTGTTCAAATATTTAAAATAAAGTACAAGTCAAACAGTATATTTGTTCTGTTAACAAGAACAGGAAACAACCCTTAGTGAAATCAAACTAACATTAATAAGTCTGCTGGTACATTTATCCGATTCTTAACGTATATTTTTCCTATTCAATGCTTTCTAAGGGTACAGAGTGAACCCAATAACATCTTCGCTATAAATAATTTTCACATATTGATGGATATCACTATTAGACAGTGGAGGGAATCTTACAGCCACTGCTCAATCTCGAACTGTACACAACTTATTTAAGTTAGCGCTACAACCTACAACTAAAAGGACGCGCAGGACTATTTCTAGATGAAGAAGGCATAGAGAGGGGAATCTTACAGGCATTACTCAACCTATAACCTAAACTTATTTTAGCCAGCGCTATAACCTTCAGCTGAAAGGACTCGAAGTTAAGTATTGGTATAGCTAAAAGCAAGTACATAACATAACTTGTGTCGATGGACAGTTAAACTACCAAGAGAGACTGTAACGGGAACATCAGAAAACAGATTACATAAACCCACTAGGACAGTAGTTCCTTAACACCTTAACGTGTTAGTAAGTGGATGTTACAATAAAAAACAAAAAATAGGATGGAGGATTCACAAAATACGGATATGCCAATCAGTTATCGTACACCTCGAATAAAATGAGCATCACAAATACATGCCCATTATTAATGAATAAAACAAAGAACGAAGCAAGCACTGAAAAAAAGTATACAATATAAATAGGTAAATCGCCAGGGTTATAACGCTTTAGTTATATACAAATAAAGTACAGTGTAGCACAGCATTTCGATTCGATAAATATCACTAATAACTAATACAAATGAAAATAAAGAGACAACGAGAAGGATTACTCTGAAAGAATATGCACCATATACCAAGAGCTATTAAGGGAAACTATTTTTATGCGTGAAGCTTTATTGAGTATGAATGCTTAGATTGGGAGCCAGGAATCAGTCAGGACGTGTCTCTCTCAGATGCTTCCTCATTGCCGGTTTAAAACAAAAGAGATCATCATGTTCGTTATTGTCAAAGAGTGCATGTGTAGAGTTCGGGATCACAGAAAACTAAGTTTGAGTAGGCATAGGAGGGTACAGTAGGTGTACACCGTGACGTAATCTGTATACTCTATGAGAAATTCTCTTCTCGGTCATCCGTATGATCCTTAGTGAATGCGGATCTCTTCACTATGGTTCATTTCACCTATCATCTCTTTGAACTACCTGAAACAATTTTATCAATGGATCATACTGATCAATCGGCAACACTAGAAGTTTTTTACAAAATATTAGGAGTACAAATAAGTTTCCGCCGTTTTATTGTAGATGGCGCGGCACGGAGTTTCGGTTAGCTTTCGCAGATGATAACCGGCTTAAAAAATAGTTTGGACATTCAAGAACAACATAACCTATTAATATCATTGATTTTTTATTGGTAAAATATAATTTTTATAAGTTGAAAATGTCAAAATTTGAGCCAAGTAAGCGTCATTTGCGGGAAATATTAGTTTACTTCTTTAATTTATAGAAATCTGCTACTGAGGCGCATCAATTGCTCGTAGAAGCATATGGTGAGGGTGCTTTGAGTGAGAGAACTTGTTGAGAGTGGTTTCAAAAGTTTAAAAACGGTGATTTCGACCTAGAAGACAAAGATCGCAGTGGAGGGCCAAAAATTTACGAGGATGCAGAATTTGAGGAATTATTGGAGGAAGATTCATCTCAAACACAAAAAGAACTTGCTCTAACATTAGAAGTCACTCAGCAAGCAGTCTCACATCGTTTAAAATCATTAGGAATGATTCATATTTAATTTGTGTTAAAAAACGGCGGAAACTTATTTGTACTCCTAATAGTATCGTTTTATTCCTGATGTAAGATTACCACATTGCCACAAACTCAAGTTGAAGAAATTATTAATATTTCAAATGATACTGAGTATATTTTCCAGGTGATTGCAAATATATAACACAGTTAATAAAAGCAGTCTGATACATTCTCCATAATTGTTAATAAATATCAGATTCTTCAATTACCGGTCAATATGATTGAATTCACATGGCTATTTGTTAGTCCTTCATTCTGGTTACGTCTTTTATTTGTAATGAATCTCAAGAAAACTAGGTTCTGTCTGATTTGAGGCAAAACTTTCCAGATAAATGTGCTCAGATACTTCTGAAATTATCCATCCCACTCATCTCAATTGAAACTTTATTCAATCGATCAAACAAGCACCAGTTTGCGTATTAACTTATTGTCAGTGGCGATATATTGGATTATTTCTACACATTCAGAACTAGAAAACACATTGAAATAATTCACTGTGGAGCCACAATCTGATAATAAAATAAATTTTTTGAACATAATTTTTGGAATAATGATGAAATTTCCTTTGATATATTTAGAAAACCCACAACGACAGAAACAACCAACTTTTCGAACAATCAGAACACTCATAAACACGTTGATTACAGATTAATGATATAAGAGCATTTTCAATTTCCTTAAATAATATAACCTTGAAAAGGGAACTGAATACAATCAAACAAAAAGCCACGAACAATCACGAAACAAAAACCATAAATTCTCTCATAAACAAAAAAGAAAAACAACTCATTCTGAAATAAATTAAACCCACTTCCAAAACAGAAAATAACGGCGGAAAATTTATGAAACTAACATATTTTGGACCAATCTTGCAAAAAATAGCTCAAATATTTTAAAAAACTAACATGAAAACAGCTTTCACACAATCACATGAAATTTCCAACCTCTCTTTTCATGCTAAAGATTATTCAGTTTGAAAATTGAACACTACAAAACTTGAGTCACTGTATAAGCAGTAATAAAAATGATAGAAAACGAGGTGCATTCTTATTTAATTCCATTTTGAAGTAAGAGTTGAATATAAACAGAAGTCCAGTTATTTTACGTGAATGGTAAATATATAAATGCTAAATTATTCTCAAATCTGAAAAAGAATAACATGCACGTCCTTGAAAGTATAGAAAATACAATCGACTCAATGTCTTAGATAATTAATATACAGATGAACAGGATGCTCTTGGAATCTCCGCAATAATTGTACTAACGTAATATGAATCCTACGATGTATTTATTAGTTTAGTTTTATTATTATTATTATTTATAGTGAGCAGGCGTCTGTCCACCCTACTGTGTCAATTTAGTACACATATATAATTAATACTTATTACACAGTACCAAAAGAAATGGAAGTAATTCAAAGAAATATAAAGTGTCAACTAAAAATTATGAAAAAAATACTTGAAGAGTACAAAATTTTGTTTCGTTCTTTGTTTTATGAAAACTAAATTTCTTTCCAAAAATGCAATACATAATCTCTAGAACTTCTTCAAAAACTTGCTCAAAATAAGTTCCTTTAAAAAAATCCTAAAAAATGCAGAACATCTTCAAAAAACAATTCAGAATTGTTACAACGGTAACTCATCATATCCTAAAAATTAAAATTATTAACAAAAAATATCTTACCAAACCAACTGAATGCTGTTTAATGCACAAACACTAGAAAGAAGTGAACTTATAAACATCCTACGTATTCTATGTTCGTCACAGCTCAACTTCATATTTAAAAAATTAAATTTCATTACATATATATATATATATATATATATATATATATATATATATATATAATTTCATTACATATATGATAATTATATATTTTGGTTTACACTCATTACATATTATCATTTAGTTTTGAAGTAGTCCATAAAATACCTTGCAAACTTTATGTAATTTCTGTGACGAACATAGAATACGTAAGATGTTTATAAGTTCACTTCATTCTGGTGTTTGTGATGAGTTATCGTTGTAACAATTCTAAATTGTTTTTTAAAGATGTTCTGCATTTTTAAGGAATTTTTTTAAAGGAAATTATTTTGAGCAAGTTGTTTTTGAAGAGGTTCTTGAGGTTATGTTTTTCATTTTTGGAAAGGAATTTAGTTTTCATAAAACAAGGAACGAAACAAAATTTTGTACTCTTCAAATATTTATTTGATAATTTTTGGTTGACAATTTATATTTCTTTGAATTTTCTTTCATTCCCTTTGGTACTGTGTAATAAGTATTAATTCTATATGACTACTAAATTGACACAGTGTGTTCTAAAGACATTTATTTTATTTAATTCTAAAAGTTTTTGAATGAAAAGTTTTTTTGTAAATTAAAATTTGTAGGAGGTTAACGGAAGAAATCTGTATGATAATTAAAGTTTTGTAATAATCCTTCTATCAAGAAAAAACCTCTTTTTCTTAGTTCAGGTGAAGAGTTTTAATATTGAAAAAATGACTGTTTTGAGCCCAAAGTAACTTGGATTTAGAGAAAATTTAACAGCGCAGGATGGTGTGGAAGGCTTTCTTCAATTATATATAAATTGAAAATTACTATGAAGAAGTATTTGCATATTACAGAATAATAGCTGGAATTAATTCTCCAGAATCTCTACAGATTTTAATCTAAATAAATCTCATGAAAACATTTAGAATTAAAATAAAATAAATTTAATAAATTTTAAAACATGTCCTAAATATACTATTTCACTTTATAGACATATATATTATCAGCACATGAATTGAATTTTCAACTTAACATTTGATTTCTCAAATTCAAGAGTGAATCTATTTGAGTAAAAATTGTGCACAATCACCTTATACTTAATTTTTGTACCAATTTCATGAATTCTAGGTTTCCCCTGAGTGATTCTTCGGATTCTTTTGAAGAGAAAAATCAACCAGAATCACTCTCAAATTTTAGGTAAAATTCCTTCGAATGTAAGTTAAATATTTTGAGTATTTAATAAGAAAATATATGGCGGTTCATGGGAGAAAAATGTTTTCAAAATTCGTGACTTTCAAATACATTTTTTTTTCATAATTCATAATGGACATGTTCCATATGGTCAAAATTTTGCAACTTGTATGTTACCTTAACAAGGGGAGGACAGTAGTAAACGTACATTTCATTAAATGATACAGTTTTTAATGATTTTCTATACTTAGGCATTTTACAACAGAATTTTTCGATTTAGGAATCTTATGAATGAAAAATGAAGAGCTACTCTTCACTTTCCTTGTAGAATTGTCAGACTATCATGGTATGAAATATTTATTACCTTTATAATTAACATTCGTAAATTAAACGACAAAAACCGATAGTGAAAGAGATAACTACAAAATTACCGAACAATGAAATTTCATAAAGCTAATATAAGACGGAATCTTTGGAAAAGCTGGGATTTACGAGCAAATGATTAAATCAATTCTAAATTTTTCAGATTGGAATTGCATTCATTCGGTTGACAGATAATCGCATTATTTTATGGTAGTTATAAATATCTAACCTATCCCATAAAACATGTTAATTGACAAGATACAAGCTGTACATCTTTTGAGTGAAGGCAGTGAATATATAATATTAACGACACACATGAGAAAATTAAGGAATGAAATAAGTTATTTGAGAAGAATTTTTTGTTAGTTTTTCCTTGCAATTGGGAATATGGATAATGTAACGGACATATTTCCTTATACCATAAATTTTGAATAGATAAGCATCTTCTTGGCGTACTGTCAACTCTTTGGTCTGTTGACCAGGACTCGAATACTGCTTTTAGGTTAGGAGCTCAGCACCCAAGCAATCGTTTCCTGGATTCCATCCAGAATAGTGCGACTGCAACTAGTTTGAAGTCGTTGGAACATAGAAGGATAGTTGCCGACTTGTGCTTGTTCTATGGATATTATCACACAAACTTTTTATTGTTTCGGCACACTGTGGCTCAATCATATTTTACATTTGAACTGATACTGTGTGATTTTATTGGGGTAGTCGTTGGTTTTCCGAAATTACATGAAGATATTCAATAAAGGTGACTTATTCGTGTCCATTTGTTCGTTTAGGAGAATCTTCTGAGAATTATATCCGTTTATTTCAAGTGATTCTAAGAATGTTAACCTAGAACCCTTACTCTTGACATGCAAATTCTATTAGATGGTTGGCATATGTGGAAAGTGTAAAATTTGAACTATAGCTCTTTTGAAATTCGTGTATTCTTTTCATGTAAGATCTACCAGTCTGACCAATATAAACCATTGGGCAATCCTTACAAGTCAACTTATAGATTCCTGAATTACTATCTTTGTTTGATTTATCTTTATTATTTTTAATATATTTATCAATGTTATTAATGGTTTTGAAAACTGCTATGTAATTAAAATTTTTGTTAAAATAATTGGGAATGTCTTCGGATTTTCTGTTTATATATGAAATTTGTATGAATTTTTTCGGAATGGGGTCTTTTGTGGAAGGATAAACATAAGTTAATTCATAATCTTTTTCTGTTTATTGTTTATCATTTTATCTATTAGAGTTGGGTTGAAACCATTGTTAAATGCTATTTGTTTTATTATATTAAGTTCTTTAGAAAAATTCGGAAGGTTCATCGGTACTTTTAATAATCTATGGATAAAGCTATTATAGGCATATTACCTATATGTGTTTCTTTGTAAATAAATGAATATCATATCAATTTTAAAGAACAAAACCTAGTTTTCCTATTCCATAAATGTTTTTTCTGAATGATAAAACATAAATTTTGCACAAAAAAATTATTCACAAGACGTTTAGTCCTAGTCCAAAAGCAGATGAATTAATATGGATAGCTTGTTGAGAGCACTGGTTTTGACGTTTTTCAAAATAATGAAACGAGAATGTGATACTTATTTAAAGAATAAACTGTTATTGATGTTATTGTCGTAGCATGCCAATATTTATTTAAAATTTTGATATTATTGATTCTTGTCATTAGATCTTATGTGCGAACCAACAGACTTCATTCATTCTTCTGAATGTAATTTTTTTATTGCTTCTCAATTATTTGGTACTGAAACGTTGCAACAAATGGAAATTTCGATAATTCTTGAGATTAAAAATCAAGAAAAAAATTTTTGTGAGTGAATAAAACATTGATCGCTTCATTCTAATGAATCAAGAATTTTTTTCAATATTACATTCCAGTGAATTATTTCAACGTAAAGTGATCATTAAATCTGACACCGAAAAATTTAAAAATAAAATTTTTTGATGGATCATTCAGATAGTGGAACTTTAAAAAATTTGATGACAAATTCTTATTTGTATTCAGTAAAAATAAAACACGAAAAAATTTTCATGGAATATTGCTACAAATTATAACTTATTTCTACCAAGCATCAGACAAATTAGTCGAAATATGTTCTTACCTAAAATGTTATCAATTTTTAATATGTTCGAAGACCTGCTTTCACAATGCATGATCGAGAATATTTATAGAAATTGTTCGAAGTACATAAGTTGAAAACAAGAAAATTAACATAGATAATATTATGTACGTCAAGAAAAATTCTATACTGCTTCATATTAACATCACCAAAATAATCTTTCATGGGTAAAAAATTATTGAATTTGAAGCATGAATGCTTCAAAAAATGTATTCGTTTTTCATTTAAATGTTAATGGCAAAGTAACTCGAATATTTAAATTTCAGATATAAATGGCCTGAATTTTTTTAAGCAATATATCTTAAGCTAACGAAGTTAAGAAAATGAATTATTAAAATGAAAAATATAGAATTAAGGTATTGAATACAAAAAACTGTTGTAAAATGAGTGTTGGAATATTTCCTGAAACAGAAACAATTGAATCTGACGCCAGAAGATATTAATTTAATTGGGAAAAATATTAAACAAATAAATAAAATGAAAAGTTGTTGGAATATATCCTGAAACAAAAACAATTAATATGGATTAAATCTGAAACCATAAACTATTAAATATCGGAAAACTACATTGTAATAAATAATATATTTTGTCAACAATTTTTTTGGCTATGTGAAAATTTCTTTAATTTTGTGAATGCTCCCGATTATTTAATAGTGAATATCTTATCAGTATATTTAAAAATTAATCATTTGTATTGGTTTTGCAATAAATATTAATATATTACTTCTATTATTTGGTATAGCAAAAATCTATTAATTCACAATTAATTGATATGTGTCCATCGAAAATGAATCTTTTATGACAAAATTTGATCATGATTTGAAATGTAGATAAGTGAATATTTTCCAATTATCTGTATTTTACAACCTTATGAGTGAGTAAAATAATTATTGTTACAATGTGTGATGAATTGAATATCTACTCATTCAAAATAAAAACAAATGAAGTATTGATGGATGAATGAACTTAGCATATCAAATAAAATAATGAAAAATATGTCTACAAATTATAAAATTTACTACAATTGTTTTGCCAACACTGTGTTCAAATTTTGAACTAATTCTAAAAAAGAAGATCCGATTTTATGTAAGTAAGGGGGCACAGTCAATTATAGGAAATACATATAATAAAAATATGCAAAAAAAAAGAATACAAATAACCATGAAATATATCGGGGCCAATTGTCGGAAATATTTTACTAAGCAATAATATTTAACAAGGGGGATCTGTTGACATCTGTTTCTTCATTGAGAAGAATTTTAAGCTCTGATACCTATTGATTTTGACCGCTTCCAACAGTGTTTTGTTCTTTTAATTTCTTTATGGATGATTTCATAGTTGTTGTTGAAATTATGTCCAAATTCTTTCAGTGACTATTTCTTTTTCGGTTCATCAATTCTATCCGAAATTAGTTAATATCTCTAGTGTTAAATTCAACGATCTTTCTGAAAAAAGTACTCAAATATCAAGATTCAATTCAAATATTAATCAAAAAAATCTTCAGAGTACTCAGCAGTTTGCAATTAAAAATAGTTCAATTTCTAATTTAAACTTGATTTCTGACAAAATATTTCTAATATGATTGAAAATAATACTAAAACTTAATCTCCTCCTGAACCGTGAGTTCAGTTAAATCAATAGAGAAAAAAAGCATTATAAATGATTAACTTTTCAGCCGTACTGATAAAGGAAATAGTTTTTAAGCAATATGTCATTAAAACTACTGATTTCTAGAAGAGACTCCAAAACTTTAAACTCTGATAAAACTACACAAAGAACACAATCCAATAAGACCAGTATTTTCTTATATTACTTCACCAGCGTTAAATTTTACATATCTATAATTTCAATTATCCAAACAGAAACAACATTTCTTTCTGATTATTCAATTAAAAATAGTTTCGAACTTACAGGCAGAATTAAAAATATTGAATCACCAAAAAATTCAAAATTAGGACAATTAAATAAACTTCTGATTGAAATAACAGTGATCTAATAAGAAGAAAGGATGTTTTAAATTGTCTATTATAATGTAGATTTCAGAATGACTTATAATTTAGGAATTCACAGAAAAAAGAATTAAATTAGAATTAAAAGATAAAATAAATCTGGAGCTAATAAGTTAACTTGTAATTATTGCTCTATGGTATATATTTGTCAAACAAGTAGATGCTTTAAGAAGATTATTCGTAAATATCAGACGAATTATACGTCAAACATCTCATACTAAACATAGGCCAGTTATTTGAAAAAACTTGGACATAATTTAAACCACAACAATATTTATCCATAATGAAATTAAAAGTACCAAACTCACACTGTCGAAAAAGGTCTAAATCAACGTATACATTACCTTTGAAATTCTTCTCAGTGAGCGAACAGATATCAACAGATATCTCTTGTTGAATATTTTTGCTTAGTAAGGTACAATTCATTCCAATATATCCGACTATTATTTGTATCCTTTTGCAGGTTTTTACTTATCTTTATTGGCGATAATTGAGTAGTATTTGTGCCCATCTTTTCAATTTTCTGCCTAAACCATACCTATTTTTAAGATGTGTAGTTGTTATTTTTAAAATTTTTGAAAATTCTTCATTATCCATTTAATTAAAATGGATTTCCATCAAGTGAGGGGATTCAATGAAAAAAAAGAACTTTGCAGAGTTCCACAATCAATGCAGTTCACATGTCGACCAGTGTATGAATGAGGTCCAAAAAGAAGTCAATTGAATAAGTTGTGCCTTAATAATTTAAGTCCTAGTAGATTTCCATCGGCTCTTGGTTCATCCACCACCACCTTTTATATATAGTATGCTCGTAGTACAGGATGATGTAAAACATACCGATCTCTGATGATTGATTTACCTTCACCGCTAGGTTTTAATTTCGAATCAGTCAATCGGTGTGTTCGTAAATAAAAAATATTATTTGAGTGAACTACCTATTAAACTGCTGTTGAAAGTTTGGAAGCAGTAAAAAAAACGAACTTTTTCTACGACAAACATTAACATATAGGTTCACGTCTATTTTTGCCGATATCTACAACATTTTCTAGATAAGAACTTGTGTAACTCGGAAACAGAGGTGTGAATGGTCAGTCGTTAGGGAAAATCGAGATGAAGTTCAATTTTCCAAGTTTTTCCATTTGTTGTTCCAGAAAGAGCTTTCAGTATGTAGTTGCTATAATAGGTGAGTCGAAAATTTTTGACATTCAATAGAGTATTCTTTCAAATAGCACGGGAATTTTATCTAACAGTTCTTCTATTTCTTTTTATATTAGTGAATTCATATCTTCTCAACTTTTGTTAATAACTCAAGTTTTTCAGTTCAAAAATCGAACGTAGATTGTGATAATTGGACCGAATTTTTTTTTTAATTATTTGGTGAAAATTCATATTTGTTCGAGAAATAAATAATATCAACAAATATTATTGTTCGTAAAAATCGATTTTGGAAATTCAAAAATTATTTTGGAGAAATCAATTCAATTTTTTAAAACCTGCATTACTGCTTTGATTTTTTTAATATTCCACTTTCATCGGTTATAGACTTGTCAAAGAGTTATGATGAAAATGTTAAGGAAATCGTCTTAATTAATTAATTATTTCTTGGTCTTCCTGAAAATTTAATCAACGGTGTTGATGTTTCATTTCATTCTTTTACCAACATATGAAATACATTATGCTTTCAATGCCATCCAATTCATTTTCAAGATGAATGAATATATCGATTTTTTCTAGAATTTTTTTATGGTTGTTGAATGAAGACAGGGTATATAAACAAATAATTCTGAAATAAACCTTTCTTCTGCTCTTGGAATTTTCTTATTTATAAAGATATATGGAATGTGACTTTTACAATTATATTCGAAAACCAAAAATGAAAATCATTAGGTCTAGTGAGGCGAAAAACCCTTTCAATTCTTCACCTAATTTTTTACAGTTTTTTTTTCGGAGTTGTAGTTTTCCAAAATCGAAAACAACACATAAAAAAATTTAAACATCAAATTATATTGACTAGTTTTTTTATATTTACAGCACCATACTTTCATGAATCACGATCGACGAATCATAGAACAGAATCGTGCAAAAGTTTGTTTTTAAGATAATAACATTTAAGTTAACCTACTCAAAATTTTCTGTCCACATCTTGATTTTTGGTCCAAATCTCGAATTTTGAGGCTAAAATGGTTTTGGAACTTATGAAGAAGTGGACCCTTGAAACTTTCTAAATATCTTGGCTGAGTAGCTTAATGGGTAAAATCAGTTTGATAGTCTCCCAGTTATTCACGTTTGAAAAATTTTCATGTTCTTCCAAAATTTTTGAAACTGCAAATTCAATCGAATTTTGGCATCAAGAAGTAGGATAATACAGTGCATTTTCGTGCGAAATTTCCTGAGAATCGTTCGATAACAAGTTTTAAAAAAATTGGACTATTTTAACTAATATAACTTTTGATCAAAAAGAGATACAGACTCGAAACTTTTAGGTAGGTTTGGGGCGTGAATATTTCGTTTGTTACTCGGAAAAATCAGTCCAGTGGTTTTGCAGTTATTCAAATTTTATTTTATATATAATATATAATTATATTTTGGCTTCAATAAATCTCATTTTAGAATGTCAATGAATTTAAATAAACCTTAAAATAACTCACAGTTTTCTTTGATTTTGTTAGAACATAGATCAATCTTGAATTATATAGTTGATCTGTATTTCGAAGCTTAAGTCTTTCAACACGTGAGTGATATAGGTTATGTTTTTGATTTTGATATTTGGAATGTTAAAAGAGGACTGAAGACGGGATTGTCTAGAATTATATTTGTTTTTTGAAGATATAGTGCACATTTTTTTAGAGATTTTTGAAATAATTTATTCGAATATTTAAATATATTAAATATTTCGAATAAATTATATTCTTTGAGAAGTCCTTTAAGTGTGTTCATGTTTTTAAAAGGCAATTGGTGTTCTTGAAGGTAAGACCAGAAACAAAATTTTGTCTACTTTAAATATTTATTTATTAATTTTAATTACTTTTGTATATCTGTTGGGTTATTTATTCCATTTGACATTATATATTGAGTTTTGATTATATACGTCTATTAAATGTAAGCGGTGCTTGTTAGACATAAATTTATTTCTAAAAGATTTTTGAATAAAAATTTTTTTTGAAATTAAAATTGTAGAAGATAAACATATTTCAATTTGTTTTAATATTCAAATTTTATGCAAATTTAATATTTTCTCTTACTTTTATATATATTTTCTAAACTACAAATCTTATTGATATGAAATTGGCGGTTTGAAAGGATAATGATAATGTACATATTTCTGCAGAATTTCATGAGGATAGTATAACGAGAAGATTCAAAACTAGAAGATAGTATGACTAGAAGACAACTTTTGTAAGCAGAGCAGCGTTGAGCGCTAACCTAACCCTAGCAACGGTCCCATGATCGAGTGTAAATTTAGCATTTAGATGTAAAATAACGACAAGAAGGTTATTACTAAATAATGTTCGCAAATGTTCCTGATTTCACGTCAGTGCTTTTCACCTTTTTTTGTTGAAATAGTGAAACTTTATGAAGAATTATCAAAGTTTTTTCATCAAGTAATCGAGAATAAGAGAAATACTTTCAGATTCCGGATCTGATACCTTAGTCTTATGACTTTATAATGGCTTATATATCTCCATTCTTAATAATTATATTACTGACCATAATTTCTTTTGACATTACTTATTTGTTGGATATATCGGGTGTTTTTTTAGAGTGATAAAACTTTCGATAGGGATAACTTTGACAGAAGGTAGAAGCCATATTGTTTTGACATTTCTGTTCAGTCAGCATTGACACATTATCATGGAAAGACTCACGCCGCAACAACGTTTACCAATTGTTGGAATTTATTTTCAAAATCAGTGTTCTATTCGCCAAACTTATAGAGCACTTCGTGAAATTTATAGTTTGAATAATCGTCCATCAGAGCAGCGTATTCGTCGAACTATCGATAGATTTCGGATAACATTTTTTCTACTCGATGCAACAACAACAACAAGATAAAGAACTGTACGTACAGAAGAAAATATCGCTGCTGTAAGTCAAAGTGTTAATGATGATTGCCTATTCGTCGACGTTCAAAGTTGGACTCTGTGCATCCACCATATGGAAAATTTTGCGTAAAGATCTTGGTCTACACCCAAGACAAAATCCAATTGGTTCAAGAACTGAAGCCACTTGACCATAATAAGCGTCGTTTGTTTGCTGATTGAGCCCGAGAACAGCTTGAAGTTGATCCACTTTTTTATCTTAAAATTGTGTTTAATGATGATTTCTGGTTGAACGGCTATGTAAACAAGCAAAATTGTCGTATATGGAGTGAAAACGATTCTCAAGAAGTTCTGCAGGTTCCATTGCATCCTGAAAAATACAGTGTGCTTTACACAGCGTGTAAAGCACACTGTATGGTGTGCTTTACACGCTGGAGGCATCAGCGGTATGTGTAGTTTGGAAAATATTTCTGAAAATGAGGGGAAATTTCAAATGTGAATAACTGTGAAACCATACGACGTATTTTGCCCATTCACGAATTTAACCGAAATATTCAAACCTACCCCGAAAATTTCAAGTCTTCATCTCTTTCCGTTCGAAAGTTATAGTGTTTAAGGTAGTGCTCAACGCAGATCCACTCACAATTTTTCCTTTTCAGAAATATTGGAAAAAATATTAAACATTTTCAAACGTAAATAACGAAATTATTGAAACGATTTTGCCTATTCAGGAACCGGGATATTTAGACACCAAAACTTTTCAGAAAATTTCAAGGCTCCCATTCTTATCGTTGGAAAGTTTCATTTCCAAAAACCTTCACTAAGTATGGCTCAAAATTCATAGTTTCATGATTAAAATCATTACTGTGTGTAGAAAAAACTTTTTCCATTCAATGATTCAAAGATTATGTCTACTTTTGAAAAATCAATGAAATTCCAGAAGCCTTAAATAAAAAATTCAGGCAACGTTGTTTTCTCTTCACTGGAGAAACTTCAACTGAGTCATCAAATCAGAATATTTCAAATTTGAAAACTCACCAGGCACAATCTATATGTGAAAAATTGAACACCTAATGGTACATGTTTTATCTCACATTATTATCTAGTTTATACCGAAGAAAGTGACCGTTCATAAAAAAGGACCCTAATTAAAGTGGTATAATAGTTGTCTTACTTTTATTTGGTTCATCTGTGATTTTTAATTTCTTGTTTTTATTTGATTTTTTCCATCTTATTATTGCTAGAGTTGAAATATTTGTGCGAAACACTTATATGAAAAATTTTCGAATATTTTCAATCATTGGAGAAAAAATTTGTAGCTTCCTTGTTTTTTATTTATGTAAAAAATTTACTTTCTCTAAAACTCCATATGAGGTTAATTTGGAAAAACTGATTAAGAATAATTTGGCTTAAATATGTTGCTAATTTTTATAGCAGAAAAAGTCTTGATATTTCGCTTGATGTGGTTTCAAAATTTCTTAGGAAGGAAAATTGCAGACTTGAGGTTTACAAATTAACGATTGATGTCACAAGAACAGACAATGGACATACCTTTCCATAAATTATTAACCATAAACATTATTAACCGACAATCATTATACATTTTGTTTTTTTCCAGGATTCCATGAAATAATCGGTATTTATTTCTTCTACATACCTAATAATTGTTCGGAAATAATAATTTTTTTAATTCACACCTTTTTTCAAGGCTTGTATATTTTTCCAATAGACTTATTCATTCAATAGAATTAGGTATATACTTACAATAAATAATCGTCATCTTTGAAATGGAATTGAAATTTCTCACATTAAATGAATATTTCTTAACTTCCTCATGGTAATTCAAAACCTTCAGCACTAATTTTTCCGAGGTGATATTTGATTATCATTATGATTGTAATTATTGTTTAATTTATCTTGGACTCAAAAACCATTCTTCTACTCCTTCATTTCAATCTTACGCAATTTGATAGATAACAAATATATATCAATGAAAGAAGTGTTTTGTGACAAAAAAAAATAGTGAAAAATCTGAAGCTTTTACACGTTTTTTTTAATAGGCCATTTCAGTATATTCATAAACTGAAGGTCAGAGGTGTCTCAATGCATCCCTTCTAACAAACAGGGGAAAATTAAGGGAATTGATTGGAAAGCCTATTTGTGTGTGGAATAAGTGATATACATTTTGTAATTGGTTATAGAAAAAATAATGACATCATTGCCAGTAGATAGGGATAGAATGAAACAGATTATAAATTCCCAATGCTGTGTTGTTGAATATAACTATTAAATAGGCACTAAATATACCAAGAGCTTTAAAGACTCTCCATATTTTCGAAGAAGCCATATATCCATGTGAGAACAGATAGGCCAAGTGTCTAGATGCAATAAAAACTTCAAAGTTCTAATGAAACAGTTCAAAAACCGCTAGATTTAAAATATCAACATGAAAAGATTTCAATAAGTATATAGAAGAAAATGATTAATTATGTTCTAACGTAGACCGTCTCTAAATGAGACCTAACACTTTGTATGAACATTTCTTGTCGTTATTTCACAGCTTAATAAAAGGTCTTTCGTCAAGAATGACAGGATTATAATTTTAAATAAAACGAAAAAGTTGTGACGTATGCACTTAATTCTGGCTTTATTTTGAAGCTTGAATAATGCAGTTATGTTTGGAATAAAATATCGTTCAAATGTTCATCGCGACTCCGTTGACACTAACGCACCTGAATGCTTCAATTTTTGATCACTCTGTTCAATAATTCCAGCTGTATTTCGCAAATAATTTGACGCTTACATAACTCTCTTCCAAGTGATCCAACGTTTGTGGTTTGTTTGCACAGACTTTTGCTTCCACATCGCCCTAAAAAAAATAATCCAAAGATGTCAAATCTTATGACCTTGAAGCCAATTCATAAATCCCTGTCGTGAAATGATTCTGAACCATATATTTATTACCCTAAGGAGACGAAATTTCCCTCTGAGAGGATGATTCTTTGACAAAAAACAGGATCGTGTTCCAAGTGCCCAGCAAACTCTCGACTCAATCTATAATCATTTGACTTCAGTTCTTGAGTTAATATGACTTTATAAGGATGCAGCTCCAGATCCTTTCACAATATTCTCCAAGTTGACTTCTGAGAAAGCTCGAACTAAGATAAAGTTTAAATGGTTTCTTAACGATTACCATTCGTATTCATTTCATGTTCGTCCACAGAAAATACACAAAGGTTGTATTAAGTAGTTTTCAAGACTCAGTTCTATCCATTATTTTCTTGTTATCATAGTTTGTATCTGATCCTGCTTAAATATCCTGTACATATTGTTAAGTTTTCAGTTCTCCAAACATAAGGTAGTGTCACGAAACTGCAGTCACACAAACGTGTGAACTTTTTAATGTTTTTGTATACTAATTTCTACAAACTTGCTTTGAATTTCATAGTAATCATTGTTCTGCTTGGCTTGAAGTTGTTAATTTTCATAGGCATATCAAGCTTCATAGTAATTTATCTAAGAGCTCATACATATAGATGAATGCACATAAAATTTCAGATCTCAAACTACTGACATTTGGAAGAAATGATAGCACACTTTTATAAGTACGCGAAAATTTTTATCTTGTATCAAATTGGCTGAGTGGTATATTCATTGAAGATTTATGGGAAAAACCTTATCTTCAGATTATGAATATTCAAAAAATGTTCATTAAACGCATGATCTTCAATTTGCCCAAATGATCTAGAAAGATATTAAAATACTTTTGAAGGTTGTTCAATCAGTACATGCCTCCATTACTTGCGTTATTGAGTGTTTTGATTCGGATTCTGAGATTATTTCGTATTATCAACGTTAAGGAAATAAGATGTTGATAACAATTGTTGCATAATTAATACATAATCAAGTCATATTTGTAAACGTTTTAATTACCGAATTAGTTCAGAGAGTCATTATCTCAGAACCTGATAGGGTGTACGATACGTCTGTTCAGAAAATAATGAAACTTTTACAAAAAAATTATAATAAGAAATGGGCCATCTAAAATTTGCATTATTGTCAACTATAAATAAAAAACTGATGAATATTTTTTCAAAGTTGTGAGTTAATTAGAAAGTTTGAACCTTGACATTTACGAATGATAAACAATGTCATTCAAATTACCGCCACGACTGGCCATACAGTACCTCATCCGGTCAATCTAATTTTGTCAGTATTTGGGGATTTTTTGGGGCACAATCTCATGAATCGTAACTTTTATTTCGTGTTTCAAGGCATCATCGTGAATTCTACCGGTTCGGTTAGCGCCATGTGAGCATGGCTCTTTCACCAGGTGACTCCTCAGCAGTCTTCACAATCTGTCCAGGAAGCAGAAAGTGTGATAAGGGTTACGCCTTATCATCACGCATTAGCGAGAACCACTCCGAAGAGTTGAACCCACCAAGCTCCCAGTTTCGTCTTCAGTCCGAGAATCTACACAGTGAATGGTAGCAGCGAAGCACTATCCAACTTCTACCGGCTCTGCAGTGTCAGTACCCGAGTTGTTTTGTGACGCAACTCACTCGCTGAAGGGGCTCTTATCCACCCATTCGAACGCAGTCCTATGAACCAAGGCAGTTTCAAGATTGAATGCCTCAATTGATTCTGGTACGAGCACCGTCAATCCGGCCTGTAAGTCAAGACCCACGAACCCTTGTGAAGTGTTTCAATTGATTCTGGTTTCAAGCACCAACGTTCTAGTCGTATAGTAGAAATCCACAAACCCCAGAGACGTCTAGCGATCGATTCAGGAGGAGGCCGGTGAACCGTCAAGTCCCGTTAAAAACTGAAGTATTTCTCGAGATATCCTGAACATGAGTTGCTGCGAATAGATAGATTGAATACCTTCTAGTCCAGCATGCGGACTTTCAACCATTGCTCCTTCGAGTCCAACACCAATTGAGTGGCCAGGTCATACGAATACTTCCCGAATGACTCCACCCTCCTGAGGTAACGCAGTATGCTACATAACGCACTCGGCCATCGGAGAGAAAAATCCGGAGATTTACTGCAATAAGGTAGAGTACGTTAGTTTTAATGGTGGAGCTCTGTGCTGCGACAGACACTGAGTTGAACAACGCGGCCTCAGCCCTCCATTTCACCTTTACGGTGAAACTAGAGCCCCATTAGGTCGATCTTCCATACGGGTCCAGTGACTGACACTTAATCCTCCATTTCACCGGGATGAAACTAGGACCCTAGTCAAGACAAGCGCTCCCAGCGCGTCAAGCTACAATTTCATGGGGGGCGGTTTCAAGGCATCATACTCAGAATTGTACATATCGGCATGTGAGCAGAGCTCTTAACCGACGTTGGAGTACCATTGTCATCATTGCTGTCCCGGGTTTCTGCTCAAGTTTTAACACTCCAACAGACCCCGATAAGCTGAAAGAGAAAGAAAGGATGTTTGAAGGAAGATAATAGAGAATATGCGCCAGTACAACCGAGGAGGAACCAGCACGGATCACCCCCTTCCAAAGGGATCGTCGTGTCGACCCCAGCATTCAGCTGCATGAGCAGAGTGTCCCTATTTGGTGGTTGTGAAAGATCGAAGCATCGAAACAACACAAATAACAGCTTTCCAGCAGAGATCCCCCACAACAAAGCAACTTTGTTGCTGTTCGACTGCTAAAAGCGAGGCTCCGAAGCAGCGTAGAGGGATGGCTTAAAGATCTAAAAATGAGGCCAAAGTTGGCGTGAGTAGAGGGCGAGTCTTCCTGGACCCCACCCAGGTCGAAACGTCAAAGTCTCCCTTTTTCCTCCAGCGCAACATTTCCGACCCCGCAGCAGATGAGTAGCTTAAGAATCCACGAATGGGGCCGAAGTTGGGGTCGAGCAGAGCGAGTCTTCCAAGATCCGACCCTGGTCGAAACGTCGTAGTCTCCATTTTTCCTCCAGCGGACTATTCAGGACACCGCAGCGGGAGCTTGAGGATCCTGAGATGTGGCCGAAGTTGGGGGCGAGCAGAGCGAGTTTTCCCAGGTCCAACCCTGGTCGAAACGTTGTAGTCTTCCTTTTTCCTCCAGTGGACCATTTCGGATCCTTCAGCGGATAAATGACGAAGGTTGAAGAGCCCACTCTGAGATTCAGCAGGGTTTCGTCTTCGCCTGTGTATGGATTACAAAACTTTAATCCATCGCAGGATAGCACGACCCTCGTCCCAGAGCCTCAATTACCCCGAACGATTCCAAGCCTTGTTGAAGAATAGGGACGGTTGTGGGACAACATGATAGTATGGTATGCAAGAAAGAAACAAAGTAAGGAAGTTGGAACGAAAGTCTCTGCTCTAGACATCATAACTCTATCCTCAATTTCATATAATGAAACTAGGATTTCAGTCATGACAAGCACCCCCACCACGACAAGGTACATAGACAATTGGGGGGCGGGTTTCAAGGCATCAATCCTTTCTGGATGGTTAGCGTAATACTTACCCTTAATGAATCCCCACAAAAAATAGTCTTCCGAGGTAAAAATAAGCTTCATCGCTAAAGATGATTTTCTGGGAAAATGCTCATCTTCGGCCATGTAATCATTAGCCCATTCAGCGAAATGGAAACGCATAGGATGGTCACGAGGCTTCACCTCTTGCACTAGTTGAACTTTGTAAGCCTTCATATCGAGATCTTTATTTTCAAGTGCAAGAAGTTCTTGAGCACAATGACGACTTAATGTTGATGGTTGTTCAGCCATATTGTGGACTACAGCAGCAATGTTTTCAGGTTTGCTCACTAGACGAGAACGTGTTGCTTCATCAAATAACGATCCAATTTTCACGAACAAACTGATCCATGAATTGCCAGGAGGGGATTTAATTTTCCAGCATAAATCGACCCATTTCGTTGATATCAGATATTAAACTAACTTTCTGTCAAAACAAGAAATATAGAAGTGTTTTTTTATATGTACTCCGAAATTCAAACTCTAGATGGCCACTCTCTATCAATGGCTTATTCAAAAGCTGATGTAATGATTCATTATATTCTCAGCACGTCTCTGTCGTCCATCGTTAACTCGAAATATAAAAAATTATATTGTGACACTATGATATGCGTACTAAAACTAGCGGGAAAAATGAAGAATTTTTCCGGTTAATTGATTTCTTTCAATATATCTACAATCAACGTCCTCCTCTATGTATCTAAACACATTTTCCCAAAAAACTCTTCCTTATAAAATCGTTATCCTAAAGCAAAGCTTGATTGAGTATCCCATAGATATCGACGTATCAGGTAAATATACAATGGTGTACTTGACATTGATATAAAACACAATTCCTGTATGTCGAATTTATCGCAATTTATTATTCTTTGCAGATATTGTCAACAGTCTTATCGCAAATTTCTCGATATCAGCAATTAATTAATGTACAGGTCAGTACTTCACCTTTAATTTAACCTTGATCATGACGTAATTTTCTGAGGAAATTCTTTAAGTCATCGAAATTATTCAGTGATAAAATACGTATCATTCGTCCAAATTCATTGTATCCCCTTCAAAGCAAGGAGTGAGTCATTTACAATAAAAACTAATGTTTTAAGTATCATACAAATTTATCCTGCTAACCTCACTACAAATTTTAATTCTATTAAAATTATTTTCCCAAAGAGTTTTTAAAATTAAATTAAATAAATGTCTTAGAAAACACTTTTTCAATGAAGTAGACATACAGAATTAACACTCATTACACAGCACCTAAAGGAATAAAAGAATAAAAAGAAAATATAAAATAGTAATTGAAAATATTAAATGAATACTGGAAGGACACAAACTTTATTTCGTACCAATGGATTAGGAAAACCAAATTCTTTTCCAAAAATGCACAACATAACCTTAGGAATTGCTTTGAAAATAACTCTCTTTCTTCCTTCAAAAAAACTCTAAAAACATGCAGCATATTTTCAAAAAGGCCATTCGGAATTACCACATTGATAACTCATCAGTCTAACTTTGTATAAAAAATAAAAATATAATATATCATACCGACCAAAACCACATGTCTTTCGATAAACAATTTTTAAACTGCAGTGAATTATTCTGAATATCAAAACACTACGTATTTCATGTTCGTCCACAGAAATTACACAAAGTTTGTAAGCTATTTTTGAGGCCTCAATTATATCCAAATAATACTATGTATATGAGTGAAAAATCAAAATATAATTTTTATATATAAAATAATAAAAAAAGGGTTTTCTACTTGATAGAATACTTATTGCAATATCTTAAAAATCATACAGATTTATTCTGTTAATAAATTTTAATTTTATAAGAATTTTTCCTTAAAAACTTTTCAAAATTAAATTAAATTAATGTCATAGAAAACACAGTTTGAATTAACTACATTGAATAAACGGGTCTGGTTCCGTTTCAGTTTCATTGAATAAATAATTAGTGATGAAAGCATATATACCTAACTAAATGTTTCTAAAGATGAGAAAATGAATAAGATCTGGAAAATGAGTTCAGAAAAATCTTTCCTACCAATGAAGGCATTACAATCCATTCTCATCTTGCAGTAAAAATCATAGTAAACAAAAACAAGCGCACAAAAACAGAGTAAATAATAAAATAACTTTGAAATTGAAATATACAAAAACTTTTCATATGCCTTCTGGAAATTCTTAAAAACGATGTAATCAGATCTGAGACTTTGATCTAACATGTCGCTATACATTCTCAAGTCTGCAAGTATGAGTATCAAAAAAGAGGCGCTATTTTATCTGATTTTAAACGAAAACATTTGAACACTTCTCCATTCAGATATTCTATGCATTTTAACCAGCAATGACTTTCCTGAAAACATAGAATGATCTTCGTTAATGAATCATATTATACTTCAGAATTAACAGAAAAAGTATCCTTCTTCTGATAATTAACAATAATTGAAATTCATTTACGTATATGCAAATTCTCACCGTATGAATAATTGTAATCTACTTTTCCTTGTTCTACCTATGATTATATTATTATCTATATTCTCATAATTTCAGTATATATGTGTACCCTATACTCACAATATATGTGATAGTTTCTAGTTATCTATTATCTTTATTAATCTTTGCCAATAAATTTAAAGATAGTTGAAAATTCCAAATTATCGTTCTCGCTTGAATTGAGTTTTGGGAAAGAAATAAAGGAATTGGAAAAGACCTGTAGTTATCCATTCACCATTTCCTCATTTCAGTCTTAATTGAATATTTATTCATATGAAATAGAAGTGTTTTCTTCTTTTTCCAACTTTCTTAACTGCTTTTATCTTCATGGTTGACATGTTTTCTATAGTGAACCAAACCACAAAATTGCAGTCAATCCAATAGCGGTATTTTTATTTTTTATTATCATGCATTTGTAGTAGTTTAATCAGCACTTTTATTGTTACATCATTGTTAGATATCGTTCGTTGTTATTTGCAAATATGAATTGATGTGACGTCGCCATTTCATCATAATAACTCAAATAACAACGAGTTGAATGAAGCATAGAATGGCATAGAACTCCTTTAACATAAGTTATCAGGGAAAGTTTTTGACTGGCGTGTTTGCAAAAACTTTGTGACCGTAGTTCACCATCTTGAATTTTTAGGGTGAATTTTTTGTATCAATTACCTTACTTATTATTGAACAAAATAATAGCTGGAATTTATTCACCAGAACCTCTTCAGATTTTAATCTTAATAAATCTCATGAAAACATTTAGGATTGAATTTTATAACATGTCCTAAATACACTGTATCACTTTGTAGACATATATATATATATATATATATATATATATATATATATATATATATATATATATATATATATTATCATCACGTGGTGGAAATTAACTAATAAAGAATCAAAAAAAGTATAAACTAATGAACAAATTATTTAGACATCACCTTATACATATATAAGTTTCGATTGGATGTTAAACAATCACAAGTTTCATCACCAAAAAATGTCGAACATATAATTCAAAAAGGCCTTCTTTATTTTTCCTTTTTTGCAGAATACATAGCACATTCTCCAGTACGGATTTAATTGTGTTAAAAAAGGTATTTTCAAATGATTATTTTGTTTATTCAAATAACTCCTTACTGAAGAGATTTTGGTCCGAATGCATCAGGTTTTTTCTCTGGGGAATGTGCTAAATATTCTTTAGAAAAGGAAAATAAAAAAAGGACCTTTTGAATTATATGTTGGACATTTTTTGGTGATGAAACTTGTGATTGTTTAACATCCAATCGAAACATATATATGTATAAGGTGATGTCTAGATAACTTGTTCATTATTTTATATTTCTTTTGATTCTTTATTAGTTAATTTCCACCATATGTGATGATGATATATATGTCAATAAAGTGATACAGTGTATTTGGGACATGTTTTAAAATTTAATTCTGAATGTTTTCAAGAGATTTATTTAGATTAAAATCTGTAGATGTTATGGTGAATTAATTCCAGCTATTATTCTGTAATGCAAATACTTCTTCATACTAATTTTCAATTTATATACTTACTAATTATTGATTTTTTGACAAAAAGAATACAGAAATAAGATTATGAACATGCACATCAAAATAAAAACAAAACAATTTTTGATCGACTTGTATTTTCTTGAAAATACTGGTTCATTTGAGAGTAAACAAAATTAATGCGGAAGTTGTTTTCTAACTCAATTGAGAGCAGCTTTCATCAGAGTAGTTTTTTTTTAGTGCTTTTCTCAAGTTTTACTACGAGGTATTTAATATTTCAGAAGTTTTCAAGGACAACGATAGGTGAATTAATTCAACTACAACTTGTTTTTGAAGAAGTTCTTGAAGTTATGTTTTGCATTTTTGGAAAGGAATTTGGTTTTAATAACAGAAGGAACGAAACAAAATTTTGTCCCCTTCAAGTATTTGTTGAGTAGATTTAACTGATAATTTAAATTTCTTTGAATTATTTTATTCCCTTTGGTAACGTGTGATATGTGTTTAATTCTATATGTCTACTAAATTGAAACAGTGTGTTCTGAGATATTTATTTTATTTAATTCTTAAAGTTTTTGAATAAACATTTTTTGAAATTAAAATTTGTAGGACGTTAACAGAATATTTTTGATATTTAAAATTTTTTAAATAATTCTTCTATCAAGTGTAAAACCTCTTTTTATCATATTATGTTCTCAATGAATGATTCTACAACTGCATGTGACATAATAGAGTTGGCGTATGCAAAAAATATTTGACTGATGCTTTCATTAATTTTTGACTGATGCTTTCATTAATTTCCACGATACTGTAATCGTTTGAGGCTATTGCCGGCTCAGAATCCGCAAAATAAACATAATTGAACAAAATGATAACTCCTGGCAAAAATTTTACTACACCGAAATTTTTTTCTGCGACAGTGATCGTAATACATAAATCCTTATGACATCATTGATCTTGAATTTTCCCCGTTGAAATAATAATTATCGCCATGACTAAGATGTGTATAATCTAACAACAATAAAAAATTAATGATCAATTGAATTAGAAATATGAACCATTAAATAGCCTCCATAGGCAAAATAATCAGAGCTGCCAATTCCTTAAAAGGAAACGGAGTTTCATTGTGAATATCGATTAAATCTATTTCAACCTCAACAACGACCTCGTAGCTTCTTTCAATTCGAAACGTGAACTGTTCAAGTGATATGGGACAAGAAAAGGTCTTTCTAACAAGTTCATGTCCTGTCTTCCGTTTACCTTTTCTGCAAGGTTGCTGCAGAAATATTGATACCTATATACAACAATTTAGAGCAAAATGTCAAGGAAATGGAAGTTTTTGATCTGAGTTCAACCAAAAATTGATAATTTTTATTGAAAGCGAAATTAACTGGTTTGCACATTGCTGTTTCGACTTGTACTAACGGATTTTCATTAAGATAATAGGAAGAGGTTTTTTACTTGATAGAAGGATTATTACAAAATTTTAATATCATAACAGATTTAACCTGTTAGTCTCCTATAATTTTAATTTCGAAAAAATTTTATTCAAAAATTTTTAGAATTGAATTAATGTCTTATAAGCACATCTTATATTTAATAAAATCAAAACTCAATATAAAATATCAAATGGAATAAAAAACCCAACAAATATAAATTGTCAATTAAAATTAATAAATAAATATTTGAAGGAGACAACATTTTGTTTCTGATCTTACAGTTATGAAAACTAATTCCCTTTCAAAAATACAAAACATAATTTAAGGACTCCTCAGAAAATATAATTTATTTGAAATATTTAATAAAGTAAATAAGTTACTTCAAAAATTTCTCAAAACATGTATTATATCTTCAAAAATCAATTAGAATTCCATTGAGGTCTTCATCGGTCCTACTTCATATTTAAAAAATAAAAATAATCAACAACAAATATAACTCACCTGACAAAACTGATATCCTTTATTTGAACAAATTTGTTCAAATCAAAGATATCAGTTTTGTCAGGTGAGTTATAAATAAATAAATAGCCTTAAATACAGTTATTTAATTATTTATAACTCACCTGACAAAACTGATATCCTTGATTTGAACAAATAGAAATTTAAAATCAAAGATATTCTATGTTCGTCACAAAAATGGTTTGAAGAAAACCATATAATACCTTACATATTTCTGTGATTTTTGTGACGAACATAGAATATATTGGGTTTTAAAGTTTTATATGTTCAAATCAACGATATCAGTTTTGTCAGGTGAGTTATATTTGTTGTTGATTATTTTTATTTTTCAAATATGAAGTAGGACCGATGAAGTCCTTATCGAAATTCTAATTGATTTTTGAAAATATAATATAATACATAATTTGAGAGATTTTTGGAGTAACTTAAATATTTAAATATTTCAAATAAATTATATTTCCCGAGAAGTCCTTCAATTATGTTTTGAAAAGGAATAAGTTTTCATAATTGTAAGATTAGAAACAAAATTTTGCCTCCTTCAAATATTTATTCATTAATTTTAATAGACAATTTATATTTGTTGGGTTATTTATTCCATTTGATATTGGTTTGATTTAAACGTCTGTTAAATATAAGCTCTGCTTATAAGACATTAATTTTATAATAAAAATTTTTTTGAAATTAAAATTAAAGGAGACTAACACATTAAATCTGTTTTGATATTCGAATTTTGGATTTTAGTTACTCAAATAATATGAACTATAAAAATGCATCAATGCTGATTTCAATAATTTCGAGTTTGTTCCATTTAGAATTGAAAAAAAATATATAATATAAATAAATATATATAATTGTATATATGAAATATTTTGTTTCTATTACTACTCTGTCAAGAAAGTACCGGGAATTTTCAATTAAAACAACATTTTTACATTTAATCGTCAAAATTTATTGGGTCGCCTTCAAAATAGGCTCCATTTGATCCAAAACATCTATGCCAACGGCACTTCCAATTATCGAAACATTTTTTATATGCGCTTTCCGGGATGGACTTTAGCTCTCGCGCCGAATTTTGTTTTATGGCTTCAATCGACTCAAAACGGGTGCCACGAAGGGGCAATTTTAGTTTTGGGAAGAGGAAAAAGTCGCAGGGAGCCAAATCCGGCGAATACGGTGGTTGCTGAAGCACGTTTGTTGAGTTTTTGGCGAGAAAGTCAGTCACAATCGTAGCTCGGTGAGAAGGCACGTTATCGTCATGCAAAATCCATGAGTTGTTCGCCCACAAATTTGGCCGCTTCTTACGGATACGCTCACGCAAACGTTTCATAACGCCTAGGTAATACTCCTTGTTTACCGTCTGACCCTCTGGAACGAATTCGTAGTGCACCACGCCACGGATATCGAAGAAAACAATGAGCATCACCTTCATTTTCGAGCGACTTTGGCGTGGTTTTTTCGGTTTCGGCTCATTCTTTGCCACCCATTCCGATGATTGCTGGCTTGTTTGCATATCGTACTCGTAGACCCAGGTCTCATCACCAGTTATAATGCGTTCCATGAATGTAGAATCGGAATTACAGCGATCCAGCATGTCTGAAGCAACCTGTTCGCGATGACGTTTCTGAAGAAAATTCAGGTCTTTCGGTACGAGTCGTGCGGCCACTTTTCTCATGCCCAAAATATCAATCAAAATCGTACGTGCGGACTCGTGGGATATCTTAAGATCATGTGCTATCTCTCTCAAGCTGGTACGACGGTTTTCCAGCACCCTTTCCTTAATTTTATCGACGTTATCTTCGATCGAAGCCGTCGATGGGCGACCACTTCACGACCGTCCCTGAAGGCTCTGTATCACTGATATGCACGAGTTTTCGATAGAGAATTATCACCAAAGGCCTTTTGCAACATTTTCAATGCATCGGCACAAGAAAATTCATTTGCAACACAAAACTTCAAACAAATTCTTTGCTCAACGTAATCACCCATAGTAAAAATCGGCACGCACTCTGACATCGACTGACTTAATCAGCTATTGCAAACACACTAGTTGACAGATCCCGCTCAAGCTTGGCATAGTAATTAAGGACAGTGGTACCAACCTAGGAAAAAAAAATTTTACCTGCCTCATTGCCCCGCCAGATTTAAATCGATAATTCCCGGTACTTTCTTGACAGAATGTATATTACTTAATATTCCTTTGAATAGCTTCGTATAGGATTTCTAGGCTGGTAATATAGAGAAAATTTTGGAGAAAATTACAGAGATCGATTAATGAATATAAAGAATATGGTGTACCTCAAGGAACAATGTTAGGACTGATATTGTTCATTATTTATTTGAATAATATTGTGAATATCAAAAATAGTTAATTAAGGGAATTCCAAAATGATACAATATTTCATAAAATAGGAAACGATATCGACATTAAGTATTGCAAAATTTTTGGATGATGTTGAATAGTGGATTTGAAGATAATCAGCTTAAAATCATCTTTCGTAAATCAGTTGATATGATTTAAAAAAAACGAATTGAGATGAATAAAGAAAACAAGAATACAAATGATAAAAGCTAAAAGTATTTTACAGAAAGTTGATGTAATCATATACACACATGACAATTTTTGGTGTGTGGTATCTTCACTATCTTATCAACTAAATGAAAACAATAAACCAGAAAAAAATTTTACTTGTTCGGGAGAATACAGGTGTGTTCAAAGCTGATCAGTTTTCAGTGAATAACGTGAGATGTAATATTGAGAATATTCCGTGGAAAATGCCGGGGCATTGAATTTCTCAGTTTGCCCCGGCAAGAATAGTAGCCCTACGTCAAGAAGCTTTGTCGAACCACCAGATTGAACGTTTGAATATTCCTCGGACTTCAGTAAGGCGCATAGTGGCCCTTTTCCTGGAAACCGACAGCGTTACCCGGAGACCGGTGCCTGGTCAACCCAGAATAACATCTGCAAGGAAGACCATTATATCGCGAATTTTACTCGAAGGAATCGAACGGTATCTGTAACAGCCCTTCGAAGTCATTTTTTGAGGACCTATAGACGGGGAGTCTCAACCAGTACCATAAGACAGTTGCATTCCTCAAATTAAAAGGCAAGAAGACCCATCAAAATATTCTATTATTTTTACGGAGTGCAAACATCATCTGTTTTCTGTATTCTTTTTTTATCGTCCATTTTGTCATCCTCTTGTCAATCTGATTGGATAACCTTCAGGTCGACAAGGGATGTTACTCATTTAGGCGATATAAGAAAGATAATAAAGGCACGGAAAGACACTCTAAATGGTCGGTCGAAACAAATGAGTCTTAATGAAGAAGATGAATTTTGGTTCAACGCAGCAATATTTTATTGATGCATATTTGATCCAATCACCATACTTTGGTCCAAATAATCTGTCCTTAACCTACGTATTATGATTAATAATAATAATAATAATATCTTTATTTATCCCTTGAGACATTCAAAATGCATGGGACAAGTCAAATACAAAAAAAAAAAAGAAATTTCCTAACTTACTCTACAACAATAAACTTATCATCTAAATATTCCTTTATACTATAATAACTTTTTTTAAGTAGAAGACATTTAACAGCTTTCCTAAAATTAATTTTATTGAGTAACTTGACATTGTTTGGCAAATGGTTGTACAATGTTATGGCCTGATAGACTGGGGAAGTCTCATACTTAGATGTTACATGAGATGGTATGGTCAGTATTGTTTCATTCCTGGTGGAGTAATTATGGAAACTTGATAATTTTACCATCGAGCACTCATGCTCTTTAACATACACTAGACATCTATACATAAATAAACAGGGAAGTGAAAAAATCTCATATTTAATAAAAAATGGCCTACAAGAATCACGTACATTCAAGTTAAAAATTAAACGTATAATCCTCTTTTGAATGATAAATACTCTCTTGGATTCAACAGAGTTACCCCATAAAATCACATTATAATTCATATAACTAAACACCAAGCTATAATATACAGCCATAACAGACTGCAGTGGTAATGATTTAATTATCCTACTAATCGCATAGTAAGAACTACCCATTTTTTTACAAACAGCCTCTACATGAAAATTCCACCTGAGAAAGCTATCAAGATGTATACCCAAAAACTTTATACTATCCTTGGAAACGATATTCTGGTTGAGACATTTAATAACGAGTCGATCGTTTTTTACATTCCTATTACTAAAATAAATGCATTCAGTTTTACCCACATTGACAATAAGCGCATTCGAGTGACACCACTTCAAGAAATTGAGAACCAACTGATCACAAATCTCAGTAAGCTCCTGACGGCTGCGCGCTGAGACCGCCACCGATTTATCGTCGGCAAAAATAATCATCAATTCAACAACTAAGTGATCAGGTAAATCGTTTATGAAAAGGAGGAAAAGTAGCGGACCAAGGATCGAGCCCTGGGGCACCCCCAATCCGACACTATGTTTCTCCGACCAGCAGTTACCCACCTTAACCGTCATATGGCGATCGGTGATGTAACTCACAAGCCACCGAAGAAAAACACCGCGAAAGCCAATGTTAAATAATTTACTCTCAATGAATTTCCCGGGAAGAACATCGAAAGCACGCGAGAGGTTCACCCTACCTACGAATTATGATTCACCCTATTGTTCTCACACCTAATCATTTCAGATGTAGAACCTGATGAATTGTGATTTATTATCCTTATACTAGTATCTTCTGTGAAGATCTTTCAGAAGCTTTTTCATGTCATGAAACAATTGTTGTTCATCAATAATAAGTTTAAGAAAAAATTATTGACCTTACAAATTTTAAATTACCAAGCACCATATTATGATATTTATTAAACTAACTAACTAATATGATTCCGACGAAAAAATTTATGGTTTTCAACATTTAATTTTCGAAGTTATAACTTCGAAGTAATAATTTTATTTTCTGCAGAATTCTTATTATAAGAATTCTGCAAAAACTATGACAGAATGAAAACTGGAACCATGTAATTTACGTATCAGTTTGATTCATATGAATTTCATGTTGAATCACTCTTAGCATTAAAATTATAATTGAAAAAAGCAAAAATTTTCCTAAGATCTCATAATCCTAAAAATTCAATAAACCTCTTATGTCTGGAGATAATTAAGCTATCATTCATTTTGCATGTGAATCTTATCAAACAATTAAAATCATTCAAGTGTATAGAATGCAAAAATTTGTAAATATGGTGTTACATTAATCAATCATTCGATAATGAATGATTGTTAAGTTCACAGCACTTGGGTGAATTATAATTTGTTCATCTGAATAATTTCTATTATATCTTTAAAAATTGTTGAAATTTGATGAATAATAATGAAGATATTCTAGTTTAAATATTAAACTGTCAATTCCGGAAAAAACTGAAACCACTTATCAGATACCCCCATTTTATGGACAACAAAAGGTCGTTTTCATAAAAATTGTTACGTTGCCGCATATAACAAAAATCAGGAAAATAATTTTTTTAAATATTGAACTAAATTATGATTTAAACTAAAACACTTCATTTCTGCCAATATAAGCGGAAATAAAGTGTTGATACCTCAAATTTCACTCAACACTCAAAAATGTAAAGGAATCTATAGAAAATATAGAATAATGACAGAAATTAACTAGCATATTTTAAGGAAAGAAAACCTTTAAAAAATATTGAACATTATCTAATCAGATTTTTCTAAGTGATAAATAAAGATAATCAACATAAATAATAATATATCATATAGCATTTATTATTCACCAAAGTCCGACTGACAAGGATGAATGGGAGTTTCAAACGCTATACTGGAGAAAGTGCTATATTTTCCAAAAGGTTTTCTTGAATTTATATGGCGAATTTTTTTAAATAAAATTTGTTATTCATAAGGTTAATTTGAAACAGCTGTATCGGCTGAGGTTTGCTAGGTAATTTCGGTCAATATTCAATATTTTCTATACATTTCTTTATATTTTTGAATGTTGTGTTAAGATTGAGAATTCTATGTCTCCTTAAATAGGAACACTGTTTCAAAGACTGATTTAATTTAAAAACATTTTATCGATTTTTGAAATGAATTTTGTAGAGGTTTCACAGAATTATTCTGTTTAATATTAAAAATTGAAAATAAAAACAAACGCTTCTTCAATTAATAAACCTTTTACATACAATTGAAATTTTTGTGATTTTTTATGTATAATCAATTTTTTTCAGATTAGACTCCTCATTTTATTATGTGATAATTTTGAAATAATTCCAAGGATCTGTACTGTTGTGGTTTTTGGTAAATTCTAGAAATCAATTTCAAAGGTGCATCAATTTATGAAAATGCTGAATTCGTGTCATACTTGGTTAAGGTTTCTTGAAATGTAAGATTTATAAATTATGTTAAATATATTAACCTTCAGGAAAATTCGGTAATTTTTGGGTGGTAATTGACTAAATGATACTTATTTCCAAGTAATAGATATATACAACACAAATAATGAACAAAACTAACTTTCATATTACGAATTCATACACATTAGACGTGAGTAAATCATCAATTCGAAATTTTCATGTGAATGTTTATTTTGAATATATTCTGCACTAATTAATGAGCATACAAAATTGTCTTAACAGCAATATTTCCAGGTATCACTGAGAATAACTTATATATACATCAAAGAATGATTTATTTGTGTTTTTCAACCTGGTAAGATATGTAATCGTACCTTTTGAAAATGAAGTTGAATAGAAATAGAATTTTCGAATGAAATTTGAACAATTTGCAAACGTTGCTCCAACTTGAATTGCCAGTCCAAACTAATCACAAAAACAGACGAACTATCGAATCGACTGCCACAGTGTTGACAATTTTGAATTTTGCGCCTCTAAAAAGGCACTCAGATATATATATATATATATATATATATAATTATTTGGAGTTAAAATTTTCAGAAAAATATTAAAGAGATTATTGCGCGTCGGTGGAGTAGTGGTTTAAATACCTCTGCAGATTCACATCCTGCCTTAACTGTTGTGTCAAAAATTAACAGTGCTGTGCCTAAGGTGGTGTTAAAACACAGTACCAAAACCTAACCAATATACAACTGAGCTCCGAACTCTTACATGCTATAAGGACATGCTAAGCTCCACTAACAATTATTATACTCATATTTACTAGTTATTCCCCATAAGGTTCTTATCGTCAAGTATAAGCCCAGACGGGTCTACTTTTCATGATCAAAAAATTAACATTACGACTTCTGTTATCGCTAGTTTTCAGAATGATTTTGTTTTCGAATTTTGTTATCGATATTGCGAAATATTAAAATTTTATAAGGTTGAATATTACAACATTTGAGTCAATTAGACGAATAAATCTGTAAAATTCAATCCGATAACGATTTGAAATCGAGCCAAACCAATTTGATGTATTTTCTTATCTGATTTAGGAAAAACTGATGAAAAGTATCTGAAGTTTTGTTCAATATACACCTTTTGCACTCTTCTTGGCAATTTTAAACGATGTAGATCGAAGGAAGTCTATCTTTTTCAATTCAATGAAATTTTTCGTTTCTTTATGGAAATAGTTCTAAAATGGCGAAAATTGACGTTTACTTGACTTTCGGATGACAGTACATACAATTCTGTGTTTTTATTCATCATATTATTATTATATGTAGCTTCTTAAGAAATAATTTACTCTATAATTTCTCTCAATTATAAAGATATTGTAACAAAAATACAGTTTTCAATGAAAAAATTTATTAATGATGTCGAGGAGAAGGAGATGAATAAATACTCTAGGATATTGAACTTTGTCAGCCGTTACTATTTGGTAGTTGATCATAACTGAAACAAGTTTTTACATTTTACTACAAAAATCCAAAAGTTCACACGTGTGATTGCAGTCAAAGTATTACCTCATCATCGGACAACAAGTTATATTGGTTGTAAAATACATCGTACATCAAATTTTACCAGAACCAACGAATTATACCGACAAATTGATAGTAAATTTTGGACAGCAATATTCCTGTGTAAAGAGAAACGAAATTAATTGATTGAACGCCAAAGAAGTTTTTTGTCTTATTGGATTCCATCTAATTCTATGTTAGATTCCACTTTTACGAATATAGTTTCACTACTTGATTTGGATCATAGATCTAATGAATTATATATAAGGTATGAAGTTTTGACATTTTAATTTTGTCTGTCTAAATTTTGGTACAATTTCAAAAGTTGCAAATGATAGAATACGATAAAATCAATTGAAATTCCACAAGAAACCACTTGAATAACCATTTATCATTTACCTCTAAGGCAATTTTACTTTTTTTACACGCTTGTACCAAAAATTGTCATTCAGATGTTTCTATTTTGTGAATTTTGAAGAAGAAATCTCAAATTTTCATTTCCTGAAATTTATTAGTTTGAGATAATTTAAGGCTGAAATTTCACAAAATTCTGACGTTTAAATGAAACAAAGGGTAATTAAAGGAAGTTCAAGAAATAACTTATACATAACTATGGATGATTCGAATACGAAGACTATATCTTTCTTTCAAAAAAATTAAGTTTGAGATCTATTTAAACTCATGAAATAATTCTCACATATTTTTTTCAGGAAATTTGGCAGCATTTACCTGTGGAGTATCATTTGGATGGACCTCTCCAGAAATTCCCAAGCTCAAAGAAGATGGCAGTCCTCTAGAAATCCCACTGACACCCCAGGAAGAATCATGGGTTGGTTCTCTTCTTCCAGTAGGTGCAGCAATAGGACCATTCTTCGCTGGATTTGCCGCAGACAAAATTGGAAGAAAAAATTCACTCCTCCTGGCCATAATTCCTTTCATTGTTGCATTCGTAATGGCATCTATGGCTAAGACTGTAATGGTCTTCTTAATTTTGAGAGTTCTATTCGGTTTAGGAGTAGGTGTAGTATTCACAGTCCTCCCAATGTACATTGGAGAGGTTGCAGATGACGATGTCAGAGGACAGCTTGGTTCTTTCATGCAGCTGTTCATCACCGTCGGCCTGACATTTTCGTACGCTGCCGGACCTTACTTAGACATCAGAACCTTCAATTACGTATGCCTGATTGTACCAGTGCTTTTTCTGGTTCTGTTTTTCTTTTTCGTCCCAGAAAGCCCTTATTATTTGATTCAGAGCAATAAGCCAGAAGAGGCAGAAAAATCTTTAATAAAGCTTCGATCCGGAACGTCTAAAAGCGTCAAGAGCGAACTGGAGGATATAAGGAAAAGTGTTGAGGAAGCCAATGCTAATAAAGCCGGTTTTATGGATATATTTGCTACGAAGGGACTCACCAAAGCTTTCATCATATCACTTAGTTTGGTGTTCTTCCAGCAATTCTCTGGAATCAATGTAATCATCTTTTATGCCCAAGACGTTTTCAAATCTGCAGGAAGCACGCTCCAGCCAGAAATTTCGGCGATTCTTATTGGTATTGTACAGATACTGAGCAGTGGTGCCACGCCTATTTTAGTCGAAAGAAGTGGAAAGAAGCTTCTGCTGCTCATTTCAGCAACCGGAATGACTTTATCCTTGATTGTATTAGCTTATTACTTCTATTTACTGGAGAAAGGAAATGACGTCTCTAATATCTCCTGGTTACCAATAGCGTCCCTTATTAGTTTTATTATAGTTTATTGTTTGGGATTCGGACCTTTACCATGGGCAGTAATGGGAGAGCTCTTCCCAGGAAATGTGAAATCGATAGCGTCCACTTGTACAGCTTCCGCTTGCTGGTTGATGGGGTTCTTGATCACAAAATACTTCACTTCGTTAGCAGATGTCATAAACAGGAGTGGTTGCTTTGGATTGTTCAGTTTGTTCTGCCTTGGTGCCGCTAATTTCGTCCTTTTATACCTTCCGGAAACTACAGGAAAAAGCTTACAAGAGATACAAGACTTGTTGAATAAATAAGTACTTTTATATTTGTGATAAGTTTATTTATCTGAACTATATTTTATGGTTGTGCTATTCTTCGATATTGTTGAAGAAATTTTATACTTAATATATTTCAATATTTCAAGCTGCTGGAATGAAAATTATAATACATATTTCATTGCTTTTTATTTCAACTTTTTTTGTTAAATTTGAAATGCTGATGATACAAAAACTGATATTAGTGAGTATGAATACCATATAAAAATGTTTTTATTTATTTAGAACAAGAGATATGTCCAAAGAACCTTTAATAAAAAATTAATAAATAATTCTGAATGTCTTAATGAAACATAATTATCCTTTACATATCATTGACTTGAATGGCCTTCAGTCCAAGCTTGTGCGATGGTTCTCTTAAGTTGGTCATCCCCTTTTTCATACATATTTTTCATGAGAGTAAACAGGCTGCCCTCATTGTGCTTCTCAGTTTTTCCAGCTGTATATTTATTTTTTCTTTCTTGAACCTTCTCTTCATCAGACTTAGTCAGGTAGCGCCATTTTAAAGCATTAGTCTTAACAAGAAATATGATAAGAGTATCAGATTTAACTTCCCAGAAGCTTTTCTCGGGTATAACTGAATGAAGAAGTTTCACAATATTAAAAACGAAATGCCTTTTTTCCAAATTTTTCACTACCAATGTCAGGGAATCAGTGCCAAATTGACATTCTATGTTTTCCGAGTCTAATTGGTGAACTTTTGGTAAAGTTATAAAAAATTTTATGTACTTCGGCGTTTGGTCCCAAGCGTAGTTGTCTATTCTGACTTGAAAAGAGTTTTCGTTGGGAGTCGAAATATTATTCGATTTGGTTATTTTTTCATTTCTGAAAGATTCTTCAAGTTTTTGTTTTTCTGAAATGAGTCTCCGCAGTTCAATACTCAGAAAATTCTTTATTCTCCGTCTCTTTGCAATAGTCATGAGCGATTCTACCTCATATAGATCTTTGTTGATCTCTATTATTTCTTTTTCCATTGGAAAATGTTATTATTGCGCTTCAATATTAGTTTTGATTCTTTTTACTGTCAACCAATGTGCCTGTCACAAAATATTCTATGAAATAAAAAAATCATGTCCTGACTGGTTCTAGCGAAGATTACCCTGAAATCTAACATTTACTGTAACAGTAATCCCTTCCATATGAAAGTATTATTTATTATTTCCTTCGTTATAGAAGTGTGTGGTTGCTGATTTTCGTAGATGGGAAAAGATAATTGATATTTATTTGCCTATTCATCCCAGTACCTTGAGGGGTATTTAATCAGGTGAGAAAACTTATGTGAAAACAAAATGTATGAATTTCAATATAATTATTGATAAGCTTTTGAGAAGACGTTTTTATTTCTCCGTTGTACATCAATGAATTCCATATTTAATTTCACAATTTTGTGAACTTTCAAGCCAAGAAAAATCTGCAGTTGGGGCTTATCGAAAACTCTTAAGTACCTACCAAAGGTCAAGTGGAAAAATATATTCAAATAAACTACAGGGTGACAAGAAAACCTCAGGCAAACCTTTTTTTCATTTAACTTTATTAAACAAAAGGAATTAAACAAAACAACAACGGATAATAATAACATAAACATTTGATAATAATATATTTAAGCGGTTTTGAAGTGGCTTCGTTTGGCGGCGATACATAGCTTCAGACGCTTCTTGAAATTTTCGGCAATAGACCGCAGCTCTTCGGGCGTTAATCGATCCCATTCCCAGCGCAGGAATTGCTTCAACGACTCCAAACTTTTGTGGTGTTTAGCACACGCCCTGAGCTGCAAAATCGACCAGACGCTTTCCATTGGGTTGAGATCCGGCGAGTAGGGCGGCCATTCTGCAGATATGATGAAACCCGGAAAATGAGTCTTACACCATACTTGCGTCATTTTCGTTTTGTGAGTCGGAGTCATAGATAAACGAGAATGGTACTGCTATATAGAGAAGCGTAGTACTATGCTGAGATATTGCTCCTCAAACCATTATTTTGGTGAGAAATTTGGAAATTTGAACGGTAACAGGTTGTTTTGATAGGATTTTTAAGTGATTTCCATCAAATACTGAATTGTTTCAGCCGATTTCCATCAAGTTGGAAACAACTTTCATCAGATATAAAGACATTATTAAAATTATCTTCTTGAAAGCGTTGACAAAATTCTATCCTTCGTTTCTTTTGTAAAGGTGTCATTTTGGTTTCCTTGATATGTAGTCTACTTTTATTGACATACGGACGGTTTCTGGACATACTTTCATATTTCGTCGATTTCCAAATCTGTTAAACAATTTGCGAACTCCAGGCGCGGATTGTGTCGTCATAATTGAAATAAAGCGTTTAAATTGTTTCCTCTAATCTTACGCAGTCTTCCTGAAACTGGTCTACATCATTCCATAAATTGTTTACCTGTTGACAATCAACAATATTTGACAAATAGTGTTGCCATGCAACTTTGGCCGCAGCCGACTATCTGCACAAACTATTTCATACATTACTTTTTTCTTAGAATGTTACAAAAAAGAAGTATATTAAAATTATGAAAGATAATAAATTCCGGCTACTTTCTAGGCGGACTCCAGATGAATAAAATTTCCTAGAATTTACTAAACGCAGATTTAATTTTCTATAACTTTGAACTTGAATTGTTTCGTGATGTATAGGTAGATGTATAATTTTATTTAAAGGAATTGCAGCTCTTTGGGATGCGGTATTTTGAGGGAGTTTTCAAACCTCTTAATTTTGGGAGATAAGCGCCGGGAGCTTGCAGCAGAGCAGAGCGGACCAAGGAGTGGGCACGTCGCCACAAAATAACCAGAAAGGAGTTCTTTGAACCTTTCTGAAAGAATCTTCAAAGAACTAAAGCAAGACCAAAAAGTAACATTATTCCGAAATGGAAACTTCCCAGAACTGAATAGCATTATCGAACTCCTATTGAAATATTAAATTCAACGACGAAGAACCCAAATTGCCAAAAATGATCGGCCACTAATTGACTCATGAAGAGGAAGAGCGGGAGTCTTGTTCCAACAACTGCAAATTATACGACGATTATGCAAAATTACCAACGATTATGATGCGTTGAAATTGCAGATACACTTTTCAACAAGATGCACCCGCGAGATTAGAAATCCGCAAATCAAACAACAGGTTGTAACGTTGCATACTAATTGTACCCTTTGAAAATTACATCTTATTATATGTGTTTCGAAAAATTCTTGCAGGGATAATGAGCAAAACTCTTCAGTCCGGGGGCAGGTACCTTCATTAAATGACCGTTAGCCGATCAGGTGATGTGGTTGCGACCCAAAAAATACTGAGGAGCAGGAACTGCCTCAGGCCCGTATTAATCACATATACTGATATACAGAGTATTTCTTTTTCGTATGTTTTACGCGGTTATGATAGATATAGAGATGCTGTTTTCACATCACCTGGCTACTTTTTTATGGTACCAAGGATGGCACAATAAGATTTGCTCTAACCACCATACCTTATGTACTACAAGATAACTAAAGAAAATTTTATTTTCATAAAATGTACTTCGGATATTGCAAGTAAAGGGTAGGCCGTCTAGAGTTTTCATTTTCGAGTATGGCAATACAACTGTTTTGACAGAAAGTTGGTTGAATATTTGACATTAACGAAATTTATCGTTGAACGATTTATCTTGAACAAAACTGGTATTGAATTTCCTCCAAATTGAACAAAGTATGGTATCACAAATGGAATTTAGGCCTTCACATCAGCCGAGTATCGAAAATATCTATCCTTGATATTTTTTAGAAGACTTAAAAACCGCATTCAGACGAACGCCGTATCGAAACTTGGGGTAAAATTCTATCTGCCTTCTAGTTGATCATCTTGGACCCGCGCCAAGCATCTAACAGCATCTTTTTGGTACTCGGTTTAGAAACCCACACACACAGACTCTCTCTTAGTGCTACGACCAAAAGGTCATGCAACATTCTCACACTCTCCCTCTCTCTCTATGAACAATCAAGTTCACACACTCTCTTGCTCTTTGAACAAGTAAGTTCTAATCACATTTTCTCTTTCTCTGCTCTTGAACAAGTTTATATTTACACCCTCGTGAAAACATAATAACGCATTGAAAGGCCAGTGGTGGTGGTCATTTGAATGATATTGTTTTTCATTCATAAATGTCAATGTTAACCTTACTCATAAACTTATAACTTTGAAAAAATATTCGTTAGATTTCTATTTATAGCCGATCAAAAATGCAAATTTCAAATGTGCCACCCCTAAGAATTCCCATTTCTTATTAGCATTATCATGAATGTTTAGAACTTGAACAGTTGTTTCAAGATTTTTATTGAATACTGCCCCATTTGTTTCACATAGTTTCTGCTTGGACGCCCCATGCTATGTGCATAATTTAGCAGTATATATTATGGAACGATTTGCATCCTTTCGTCATAAAAAATGGATAAAATAACATTAATTAATAATATCTTATTATTTATTTATCTGATTGAACACTCCTTTTAATCATTTTATCATAAGTTATATCAGTATTGTATGTTTGAAGATTGCATTCAAATATCTAAAGCTTCATTATAATGGAAAAATGCAGCTTTAACGATATTACAATATCATTATCCTCTATAGATTATGCACAAAGAGAGGAAATTTGTTTTTTCATTCTTCTAAAGGTTGAATATTCCATATCGAATTCACTGTCGTTATCGACATGAAATTCCATTGTTTAATTCGGAGACAATTTTTTGCAATACCTATGAATACACTGTAGGGTATAAAATTAGGGTCATCTCTTCATTTTCATATACTTAGAAAACTTTCGTTTTATCGAATGCAAATGCATTATCACGCATGAAGGTCTTCTCCAAGAATAACCATAAATGGTACAACATGGACTTCTAGAACCTCTTTCATGGATCTATGAGCATTCAAAGATCCATTTTGGAAAAAGACTAACTCCGTGCTAAACATATAACTCCCTACACCATAACTGTGCCTTCCTCAAACGGAAGTCGCTCAGCAAGTCTATCGCTTGGCCATCACCACAATCTTACACGTCTGCCTGAGCCCATTAGACAAAATCGCGATTCATCGCAAAACCAAAAGTGATCCCAGTCTTCTTTTGTCCAAGACAAGTTGTCACGTGCAAAATTCTACCTTGGGATCAGGTTTCCACATGAAATTGGCAGTCCAGTAGATCTAGTTCGGGAAGATAGTGCAACCATATGAAGTTCTCCTCATAACTGTTTATATTTCTCACTTATTGCAGATTACTTCGAAAAGACACTGATGAGACTATTTGGTTTCCCAAAGCACTACAAAGGAAGTGGTCGTCTCTAGCTGTTGTAGTTCTTCCTCGTCCTGAGTGAGCAGAACAGTCTTATCGTAATGCTTAAATACTCGTTGCTCAGTGGAGAGACTTACACTAAACTTTCGCGTTGACCGCGACCATCTTCTATAGCCGAGACTACAAACAGCTGAATTCATAGCCATTTCAACACTCACAGTATCATCAAAGTTCAATCTCAAGCAATTTATAATAGGTAATTAAAACCATTGAAACAAAACATATGCTGATAATCGTGTTTGCGCTTGTTCTAAGGAAGAGCATGCTATTGTTTTGCCCAAATGTCTATAATTTTCAAATTTAGTGAGAGGTCAAAAGTCACCTGGATCAGTTTTTTTGCCAGCAAAGACCAAAAATTTTATGAGCGTGGAATCAAACTACTACCAGAAAGATGGCAAAAAGTGTTGAACCAGAATGGCCAATATATAATTCAATAAAATATTTATTCATTATACGAAAATTGTTTTTCATTTTCTTAAAAAAAAAAAACAAAATTACTTTCCGAACAATCCAATATACATTCTGTCAAAAAAGTACCGGGAATTATCGATTTAAATCTGGCGGGGCAATGAGGCAGGTAAAAATTTTTTTCCTAGGTTGGTACCACTGTCCTTAATTACTATGCCAAGCTTGAGCGGGATCTGTCAACTAGTGTGTTTGCAACAGCTGATTAAGTCAGTCGATGTCAGAGTGCGTGCCGATTTTTACTATGGGTGATTACGTTGAGCAAAGAATTTGTTTAAAGTTTTGTGTTGCAAATGAATTTTCGTGTGCCGATGCATTGAAAATGTTGCAAATGGCCTTTGGTGATAATGCTCTAACGAAAACTCGTGCATATCAGTGGTACAGAGCCTTCAAGGACGGTCGTGAAGTGGTCGCCCATCGACGGCTTCGATCGAAGATAACGTCGATAAAATTAAGGAAAGGGTGCTGGAAAACCGTCGTACCAGCTTGAGAGAGATAGCACATGATCTTAAGATATCCAACGAGTCCGCACGTACGATTTTGATTGATATTTTGGGCATGAGAAAGGTGGCCCTACGACTCGTACCGAAAGACCTGAATTTTCTTCAAAAACGTCATCGCGAACAGGTTGCTTCAGACATGCTGGATCGCTGTAATTCTGATTCTACATTCATGGAACGCATTATAACTGGTGATGAGACCTGGGTCTACGAGTACGATATGCAAACAAGCCAGCAATCATCGGAATGGGTGGCAAAAAATGAGCCGAAACCGAAAAAACCACGCCAAAGCCGCTCGAAAATGAAGGTGATGCTCATTGTTTTCTTCGATATCCGTGGCGTGGTGCACTACGAATTCGTTCCAGAGGGTCAGACGGTGAACAAGGAGTATTACCTAGGCGTTATGAAACGTTTGCGTGAGCGTATCCGTAAAAAGCGGCCAAATTTGTGGGCGAACAACTCATGGATTTTGCATGACGATAACGCGCCTTCTCACCGAGCTACGATTGTGACTGACTTTCTCGCCAAAAACTCAACAAACGTGCTTCAGCAACCACCGTATTCGCCGAATTAAAATTGCTCCTTCGTGGCACCCGTTTTGAGTCGATTGAAGCCATAAAACAAAATTCGGCTCGAGAGCTAAAGTCCATCCCGGAAAGCGCCTATAAAAAATGTTTCGATAATTGGAAGTGCCGTTGGCACAGATGTATTGGAGCAAATGGAGCCTATTTTGAAGGCGACCCAATAAATTTTGACGATTAAATGTAAAAATGTTGTTTTAATTGAAAATTCCCGGTACTTTCTTGATAGAGTAGTATTGAGTTGCTTTTGTTTACGAGTGCCGGTGAGTTCTTTTACTAACCTTTGTTCATTCTTTCCTTTAAAGCTTCGTCTCTTATCCATGAGATTAAGAATTTTATCAGTTATCCATTTTTCCTTTTTTATGGATTTTTCTTTTTTTAGAATGGGTATTGAGAGTTCCAACAAGTTTGATTTGACAATTTTTCGTTTACGTTTCTACTGGTTCGGTACCCTTCCTTGCTTTCACGTGTTTTTCAAATTTTCGTTTATTTTGATCTGTAACTCATTCCGTATATCTTGATTTTTTAAGTGCACTATATTCATGCGAGATTTTCTTTTCTTTGGTGTTTCTTGAGCTTGAAGGGCACCTGGGCCACTAGGAGATTGTGGTTTGAGGAAACATCTGCGCCAGGGTAAGCCTTAACTGATTTGGGGTAAGTTCAATATCTTGCGGTCATTAATATGTTATCGATTCGATTTCGTATTGGTTTTTGATTACTATCCTGTGGGGATATCCATGTGTATAGTTCATAGATGGTATTAGTTATTATTACATCTTCCTTTTGGTAAAATTATAGCAGCCTATCTCCTCTTTCGTTTTTTATTCACAATCCATAGTCACCTATAAATCTATCACGTCTTCCTTTGCCGATCTTGGTATTAAAATTTCCAAAACTATAGTGTTATTTTTTGGTTTCAATGATTTAAGTGTATTTTTGATTACTTCATAGAAGACCTTGTATAATGTTCAGTTTCCTTGAGTTGGTCTGCAGTTGTAAGAGCATAACATTGTCTGAAATAGGAATAAGGTTGGTTAGAGAGTAGGGAGAATCATTACATTATGATTGGAGAATAATGAACCTCTGTATAAAATTTACGTAATACACAATTTGCAATCAACAGATATTTTCATACTTTTGATATGTTGTTTCCGCTTGATTCATTAAATCTAGTAATAATTTCAATTATTTGACATACTTTTCAACAACAGAAACTGACTATTGAGCATTTTGCATTGAATTTAGTCGTAATAACTTTTAAGTGGAGTGCCTTTCCTGTTTCTAATTTTAAAGGTAATCTTCTGTGACCTTCACAGTGAAAAGTATTCTTAGAATATTGGATAATTGAGTCACTTACAAAATGATCTTACAATGGTATGAAATTATAATTTCATCCTGCGTTCTTCTTGATACAAAAATAGATTCCTAGTTGTATAAAGACGGAATAGTAGATCCCAAAATATAACACTATCGTTACGTTATTTGGCAAATGAAACGGAAATATCAGTGATAAACAGATACTCCTACGTCCATTAGGTATACGCATATATGTACGGGATCTGCAGTGAAATATTCATCGAAAAATTTAATGAATGTTTGAGGATATTTCTACTTGAGCGGGCTCCTACATTAATAGTCGATTAACAGTATATTATACACCTACAGAAAAATGCATGGCAGTTGAAACGTGGACAAAATCTTCTCCCTTGTCGGTACAGAGTAATTATTGGTAATTTATGAATCTCAGTGTTTGCGCACAATAGGATCTGATCCGACGGAAAAATGAATTTTTGACACCTAAGGTTAATATAGCTTTTACAACCTTGTCGGACTGTTAGAAGGATTTATTTTGAGTAATTTTTTGAACCTTTTAACGTTTCTGTTCTGGGAAGTCTAACACATAAATTTCACATTCACATTATGATCGACCAGAATTCGACAACCAACCAAATTTTCCACCCTTCAAATTAAGAATGGTCCAAATCAATATGTTCAAAATCATTACCAGTTGTTGTATCGTCACTACTCGTTTCACATTCGTTTCAACCACTTACTTATTGGATTTATACTTGCTTACAATTATTCGATTACTTCGAAATTGAACAAAGTATGGTATTTGGGAAGAATTTACACCAGCCTAAGATCAAAACTATTCAGACAAATCTCGCTTCGAAATATTCTCTCTCTCTCTCTTTATTTACATGTAATTAGATAATACATGTGTAATCCCATAAGTAAATCCAGTAAAAGTGAACTCCGTGAAAGTGAACATCGGTGAAGAAACCTACCGATATACTCCTCTAAGAGCAGAATAGAAAGCAATTCTTTCAACGTTGATACTGTCTCTCTTTAGAACTAGTTTTAGAATTAGTTTCTTTTTCGTATAAAAAGGTCATTTGTGTCGACTGTATCACTAAGTTTGTATACAATTAATTTTGTTCTTGTTGTCTCAGGTTGAGAAACAAGAAAGTGTTTTGGCTCACAACCTATTCGTTTTCCTCGGTTGGTTAGAGTAGAGTAGATAATCAAAACAAAAATTCAACAAATTTACAGTCTACAAGAAGTCAAACAACGTTTGTGATCAAAAGCACATGTCACGAAAAACCACGAATAATAGCTAAAATTAATCCAAACATCCCAGGCTAAACTAATTTGAGACGAAACAGATACCAACGATTTTAAGAGAAAAGAATTTGAACAAAACAATTCATAAACACAAAAATCTAGATAACGCGTAAAAAATATATTTGGTGCAATTAATACTGATGAATAGGCGTAGGCTATTATATATGATATTTTTTTTGAATATCGAAAGTGTTCTCGCATATCCTAAGTTTTTAAAATATTATAAGTTTTTCAAAAATGTGTCATGAAATAATTGAATGAACTGCTGCAGAAAAAGTGATTGATTTATTTCCAGAAAAATGCCGGACAATATATGAAAAGTGCCTCAAGGAATATTATGATTGAATCTGCTTTCCAGCTAAATTTCTAAGATGTCTGGTCCGGCAACCGTGGAAGCGCAAAACACTATTGCAGGGCCCTGTAAATGTGTATTGTTTAATTAAGTTTGACTTTTTGTACATTCTGTCAAGAAAGTACCGGGAATTATCGATTTAAATCTAGCGGGGCAATGAGGCAGGTAAAAATTCAATAAAATATTTATTCATTATACGAAAATTGTTTTTCATTTTCTTAAAAAAAAAAAAACAAAATTACTTTCCGAACAATCCAATATACATTCTGTCAAAAAAGTACCGGGAATTATCGATTTAAATCTGGCGGGGCAATGAGGCAGGTAAAAATTTTTTTCCTAGGTTGGTACCACTGTCCTTAATTACTATGCCAATCTTGAGCGGGATCTGTCAACTAGTGTGTTTGCAAAAGATTATTAAGTCAGTCGATGTCAGAGTGCGTGCCGATTTTTACTATGGGTGATTACGTTGAGCAAAGAATTTGTTTAAAGTTTTGTGTTGCAAATGAATTTTCGTGTGCAGATGCATTGAAAATGTTGCAAAAGGCCTTTGGTGATAATGCTCTATCGAAAACTCGTGCATATCAGTGGTACAGAGCCTTCAAGGACCACGCCAAAGCCGCTCGAAAATGAAGGTGATGCTCATTGTTTTCTTCGATATCCGTGGCGTGGTGCACTACGAATTCGTTCCAGAAGGTCAGACGGTAAACAAGGACTATTACCTAGGCGTTATGAAACGTTTGCGTGAGCGTATCCGTAAGAAGCGGCCAAATTTGTGGGCGAACAACTCATGGATTTTGCATGACGATAACGCACCTTCTCATCGAGCTACGATTGTGACTGACTTTCTCGCTAAAAACTCAACAAACGTGCTTCAGCAACCACCGTATTCGCCGGATTTGGCTCCCTGCGACTTTTTCCGCTTCCCAAAACTAAAATTGCCCCTTCGTGGCACCCGTTTTGAGTCGATTGAAGCCATAAAACAAAATTCGGCGCGAGAGCTAAAGTCCATCCCGGAAAACGCCCATAAAAAATGTTTTGATAATTGGAAGTGCCGTTGGCATAGATGTATTGGAGCAAATGGAGTCTATTTTGAAGGCGACCCAATAAATTTTGACGATTAAATGTAAAAATGTTGTTTTAATTGAAAATTCCCGGTACTTTCTTGATAGAGTAGTATGCCAGTGAACTAGGTATACCATTTCGTGTTAATTGATTAATTATCTTCATTCTGGTGTAACTCAAGGGTTCATCAACATTGGAATACCTTGAACATTGTTATTAAAGGAAACAAATAATGTTAATATTTTAAATGCTTTTCTAGGATATGAAGAAAAAACCTAATATTAACTTGTTACCATTTTACCAAGTAGAACTACTTATAATAGATATATATTTTTTTAGTTAGAACTATTAAATTGGTGGATTCAATATTGTATGATATATTATTTTTTAACAATATTTATTGCCATATCATATCAGAGCGTTCGTTTATTTTCCACATGAGTACCAGATAATTTTGAACAATAGACAAGCATTAGAATTGGATGATACATCATATTGTTTCGGCGGAAAATGCCCGATCAATACAAGTATTTTCATTTTTCGAGCACTTATGAGTACAGTCACTTTATTCTCATTGTTTATAGATATCAAGAGTTGGTAATTAGGTTTTGTTTCAGATGGCACCAGATTTCTTCATTGTCTCTACAGCATACACCAGAAATTGAAATTTTTCATTCTTAATCTTCTCAGATAGGTATAATTTTATCGAGTATATACTTCATAAAGATGAATAATTAATTTAAACTTTTATCAGCGTGCAAAAGTTCCCCACTTCACGTCAGTTTTTTTCTATAATTTTTTGATTCATACAATTTCACATTCTGCTTATGAACTTTACGAGAGATTCTTTCATTTTATCTATTATAAGATATTTAAAAGAAAATTCATTTTAAATAATAGTTCTTCAAAATGAAATTGTTCACGCACACATTTGAGTTCTTGGAAAATTGACGTTTCTGATTGTTCAGTCAGAATGCACAAAATCCAAATCTTGAAGCTAAAACTTCTTCAAAAAAATACAAACTCTAGGGATAATGTGAGTAATTTTCAACTTCGTTGTTATATGTATGAAGAACCTATTTGAAACAGAATATTCATTTGTTTATTATTATTAAGTACAGAGTTTATGTTTTGTTACTTATATTTTTTATTTTATGGTCGAAAATCACTTGATTTTGGAAAAATAGGGCTACTCGTAACGTGTTTTTTTTTTAAGTAAAAAAAATGTATTACTATTAGTAAAACCACCTGGTCCCTAGTTGAATAGATCCAATCAGGGTGAATTCTGAATTTCAGAATATAAATCTAATTCCATACTTTCCAATAGGTTTAACTTTAGACCCTTATTTTCTTTATGTAAAATCCTAAAACGATCATTAAAATGATATTTCTCTTTTATTAGATGTTCCGTATACGTAGAATCCAACTTATTGTTGAGGAAGAACGTCTATGTTCCATTATTCTAGTTTCAAAACATCTTCCAAATTATCCAATATAAATTTTTGAGCATGATAATTGATAAATGCCTGACAAATGTGATTTGTTCCTCTAAGGTTTTGCATTTTTTTTTAATCTCAATGAATTGTCGGTTCTATACGATATGTTTATATCTACATTATTAAGGAATTTTTTATTATATATTATGGAAAACCACGATCACGAATAAAAAGAATTCTTCAAAAATATATATGAAAACATATCTTATAGAACCGACACTTCATTAGGAAGATGTTTCGAAACTAGAATAATGGAACATAGACGTTTTTTCTCAATAATAAGTTGGATTTTACGTATGCGTCTAATTAAAGGGAGACATGATTTTGACAAGTTTTTAGGATTTTACATAAAGAAAATAAGGGTCTAAAACTGAATCTGTTGGAAAGAACGGAAATAAATCGATTTAGAAATTCGGGGAATTTATTGAAAGAACAAACTGAGTTATCTAATTTACCCTTATTGGATCTTTTCAACTAGGGACCCGGTGGTTTACCAAAAGTAATAAAAATATTTTATTGTACCCTTATTTCTAAAAAGAAAAGTTTTATATACTGTATATTACAAAATTTCAGACTAATTTGTGATCATCTGAAGAAGTTAACTATGTTAACAAAACGCGTCATGTGAACAACTCTAGGTGATAAATAGAAGTCTACATATATGTATATGTGTTTTATTCAACTAAAGTGTACAATGAATTTCTATCAAGTAAAGACCAACACGATAAGATTGCCTTTAGGAAGTATGGATATATCTCTCTGCCTCTTGAAAGATGGGAAAGCATTGATAACCGGGGTGTAAGTCTCAAAAGAATTCAGAGTTATCTGGATAGCCGAACTCAAAGTGTTAAAGTTAGACAGATCATAAACCAGCCTTTAAAGGTTGGAATTCCACAAGGAACTGTTCTTGATCTGATATTTTTTCTAGTTTTTATTGATTGGGTGCTTCGAGCTGCAGGCTTGGATATGGTAGCTTATGCGACGATACTGTTGTGACCTTCAGCGGAGATACATGTGAAGAAGCCTACCAGAAGGCATTGACAGGGATGAAAATTGTGCATGATCTCTACTCCTTCAGCTTCTTGAGTCTGAACACAAAAAAAACAGAATTCATCACATTTTCCCTCACAGCAAGTGGTCAACCTGAATTTCAGTCAACTATCAAAAAACGGAATCTGTCAGGCATTTGGGGGTGTATATTGATCAACATCTGAGATGGAACAAGCATGAAATTTATCTTGTGGACTGTCTGAAGAAAGTTTCTTATATTTTTCACAGCATCAGGAATGTTCTCCCTAGAAAAATATATTTTGGGGTATACGAGGCAATAGCCAATTTTAAGGTATGGGATTATGTGGAGGTATATGTTACACTAATTTGAAGAGACTTGATATAGTGCATAAAACCATTCTGAAAATTATGAAAAGAGTTGGAAGAAAATTTGAGACTAAAAAATTATATATGGAAACTAACCAACTGAGTATAAAACAACTATACATTTTTAAATAACGTTGAATCAACTCAAAATTAAAAAAACTGTGGTCCAATATACCTTCTACACAAGGTAAATTAGAAATAAGGATCTTGTAGTTGCTCAGTTCCACAGGAAACATTTACGAAAATGTCCTGCATATTACGGTTCCGAGTTTCATAACCTCCTCCCTAATAATATGAGAAAGACTTTCAACGCAAAAAACAATACACATAGAAATCGCCTCAGGTCATACATCATGCAAAATTGTGGTAGATTCGAAACAGTTCCATTCTGATGATTAAAGTAAAAAAACTTAATTTCCGCTTGTTTTACTTTAATCATAAAGATCTATTTCCGACAAGTAGAGACCGATACAATCAAACATTCAGTTCTATTTTCCTTATATCTATCTTTCTTGTGTAATTTTTTTTGTTATCACTGTCTTTTTTAATATATATATATATATATATATATATATATATATATATATATATATATATATATATATATTCTGTCAAGAAAGTACCGGGAATTATCGATTTAAATCTGGCGGGGCAATGAGGCAGGTAAATTTTTTTTTTCCTAGGTTGGTACCACTGTCCTTAATTACTATGCCAAGCTTGAGCGGGATCTGTCAACTAGTGTGTTTGCAACAGCTGATTAAGTCAGTCGATGTCAGAGTGCGTGCCGATTTTTACTATGGGTGATTACGTTGAGCAAAGAATTTGTTTAAAGTTTTGTGTTGCAAATGAATTTTCGTGTGCCGATGCATTGAAAATGTTGCAAAAGGCCTTTGGTGATAATGCTCTATCGAAAACTCGTGCATATCAGTGGTACAGAGCCTTCAAGGACGGTCGTGAAGCGGACGCCCATCGACGGCTTCGATCGAAGATAACGTCGATAAAATTAAGGAAAGGGTGCTGGAAAACCGTCGTACCAGCTTGAGAGAGATAGCACATGATCTTAAGATATCCCACGAGTCCGCACGTACGATTTTGATTGATATTTTGGGCATGAGAAAGATGGCCGCACGACTCGTACCGAAAGACCTGAATTTTCTTCAAAAACGTCATCGCGAACAGGTTGCTTCAGACATGCTGGATCGCTGTAATTCCGATTCTACATTCATGGAACGCATTATAACTGGTGATGAGACCTGGGTCTACGAGTACGATATGCAAACAAGCCAGCAATCATCGGAATGGGTGGCAAAAAATGAGCCGAAACCGAAAAAACCACGCCAAAGCCGCTCGAAAATGAAGGTGATGCTCATTGTTTTCTTCGATATCCGTGGCGTGGTGCACTACGAATTCGTTCCAGAGGGTCAGACGGTAAACAAGGAGTATTACCTAGGCGTTATGAAACGTTTGCGTGAGCGTATCCGTAAGAAGCGGCCAAATTTGTGGGCGAACAACTCATGGATTTTGCATGACGATAACGCGCCTTCTCACCGAGCTACGATTGTGACTGACTTTCTCGCCAAAAACTCAACAAACGTGCTTCAGCAACCACCGTATTCGCCGGATTTGGCTCCCTGCGACTTTTTCCTCTTCCCAAAACTAAAATTACCTCTCGTGGCACCCGTTTTGAGTCGATTGAAGCCATAAAACAAAATTCGGCGCGAGAGCTAAAGTCCATCCCGGAAAGCGCCTATAAAAAATGTTTCGATAATTGGAAGGGCCGTTGGCATAGATGTATTGGAGCAAATGGAGCCTATTTTGAAGGCGACCCAATAAATTTTGACGATTAAATTTAAAAATGTTGTTTTAATTGAAAATTCCCGGTACTTTCTTGACAGAGTAGTATGTCGAACACAACTGTGATCCGAAGATATTTAACAATATCTACTGCTGAACGTGTGAAAATGGTGAAAACTTACTACAAAAACAATGATTCTGTAGTAAGTACGTTTCGTGCATTACGGCCAGATTATGGTCGACATAATTGTCTATCTGAGCGTACAATTGGTTAAATAGTGAAAATATTCGAAGAGATTGGATCCTTTATTGATAAGGCCCATACATCATCTAAATGCACGCTCTGTTTCTATCGTTGTCAAGTTGTTTGTAACAAGGTGCCGCGAGCAGGCGTTTATTTAGATACGCCAAACACATCATCAATTTTATCCAGGTTTTCATTCGTTGGATGCCTAGGCGTATTGGGCAGTTGACTGAAAGAAGAAGTGGTAATACGGAGTATTGAATTTGGATTCAGTTGTGAAATGACTATAATTAATCAGAAATAAATAATCGATGAATTTAGATTTTTTCTCATTTTTCCTATTTTGTCTCATCCTGCATTAAGCAAAGAGTGACAAACAAAGATTTTTTATCAAATATATTGCAGTTGAAATAGAGGAAAATATTCATCTCATTTCCAGAACATAGATTGTTCATTTCTTGAGAAACCTAGGGCGACCAAGACTTTTGACGATGTATGTATACAATGAAAGAAGAAACGACTTAGACTCCTTTTTTTGTTCTCAGTTATTTGATGATTTGATTAAGTTATAGGTAGAATTATAAAATGTAATAGTGTTACTTCGAGTTAAAATGTTTTTTATGGGATATGACAGCATACAAGCTTGCTTAGGCTGCATATTCCTGCAATCGATTTTGTTAACTTTATTTTCTTATTGTATTGGCTGATTTTGATGAATAAATTGGATTGAATCGAATCTCGATGAGCAGGCAATTCTTTAAAGTTTGCATTAATGCTTTGAAAGTTATCGGATATACGAATAAGAACGAACGCATCTTAATTTAGACCTGAGCTTGAAGCATCTCCCGTAACGTAAGACTAGATTGTTTTGGAACGGAAGACTATGTAGTAGATTTGATTTAAGTATATCTTCCGATAACCAAGCTAGCGCCGTTGAGTTCGAAGGTCTTGGTCAAAATTTGCGCTATCTCAACATGGGATAATTTCTTCATTACCTAAAACTCTCATATCGATCATTAACACTCTCATCGGAAGAAGTTGTCTGTTACACGGTCATTTCCAGCTCCGTTCAACAGAACGAGTTCAGTTTGCGATTATCCACATTACCGATTGGATCAAAATCAAATCTATTTGACACCATTGTATATGATTATTGCGTGCAAATTTTGAGTGTGTGTGATTTATTCAATTATTCACTCGATTTTATCAGTGATGTACTCGACATTCCCAAGAGATAGCTAATGATTATGAACCGAACACATCGGCACACATTACTTCAGTTTGTACTTTTCATCTGTTGAATAGATTTTCGAAAATGGGTGCCTCCTCCGGTATGAAGATTTACATCATCTCAGCTATTGGTAAGTTGAATCAATATGTTCAACAACATTCAAAAACCATATATTCCTAATTCTCTCTAAATTTCCCTCAATTATAGAAAATTCTTAACGTGAACCTTCTTCAATTTGCGCTATTAAATGATCTAAAACTAATTCTTCCATATTTCAATGTTTAAATCGACTTCCTTCTTGACAAGTAGAACATTTCATGAACAAGGTTTTGAAGATTTTTATATTTTTGTTATTTTTTCAAATCTTTCTTTCATAATTCTTCCAAATATCGCAAACAACCCATATGGAAAAAATTGTTGATACAGTATGACCATTTCAAGAAGAATATACCACATTGGTGCATCGGAAATATATTTTTTCAAAATTTGAATATCAAAACAAATTAAAATATGTTTATCTTCTACAATTTTAATTTAAAAAAATTTTTATTCGAAAAACTTTTAGAATTAAATTAATGTCTAAAATAAGCACCGCTCATATTTAATAGACGTATATAATCAAAACTCAATATATGATGTATTAAATGTAAGCGGTGCTTATTTTAGACATTAATTTAATTCTAAAAGTTTTTTGAATAAAAATTTTTTGAAATTAAAATTGTAGAAGATAAACATATTTCAATTTGTTTTGATATTCAAATTTTGTTATATTTCTTCTATCAAGTAAAAGGCCTTTCTATTTTATTTTATATTTTTTCATTTTAGCGTCCTGTAATTACCCCTTGAATTATTTTATCAAAACGAAATAATTTTTTTTACCCTAATTCTTTAACGTGTATCGAACCATTCAATTAGGAACTGAGGTTTCCGACACATCGAATTTTCTATTCGATATTTCAACGATAATGTAAATATTTCAAACCGTGAAAATTTCAAGAGAGAAAACAATTTTAGCTATTAGCTGAAATTATATCTAATCATTCAGTTAGGAACTGAAGTTTCCGACAAATCGAATTTTCTATTCGATATTCAAACGATAATGTAAATATTTTAAAACGTAAACCGCGAAAATTTCAGGAGGAAAGACAATTTTAGCTACTCGATTTCAGAACCAGATTAATTATTATTTGAGAACATAATAAAACAAATGTCTTACACATACGTCTGAGTTTATTAGATGAAACTATTTGAAATAAATTCTTAAAAATGGATAAAAAATCACGATTAAATGTTTCTTAGAAATATAGATATTAAATGAAAAATATTTGCAAAATACATTTTATTATTATGAGAATCTCGAAATATTTTTTCATGGTGAATCGAAATTTCCTCATTTTAACATTCTTAAATCAATAGTTCGCGAGATATAAAGGCAATTCTGAAAACATAGACTAGGAACTGTGAATGACTTGCACGTCAACAGTTACAAAATTTCAGTACTTTATTGTTCCTGTCCCAAGCTAAAATTCATTTAGGTATTAAGATATTTATGAACTTTTGTGAAGTAGTATATTCTATCAAAATCCTACCCTACAACTCAAGAGTTTTGGTTAATTTTTTCAAGAGTTGTTCTAATTACAAATAATATATATTTCGACTTTGAAACATGCATTATGAAAATGTCAAAGGTTTTCAGTGAAGGTTAATAATAATAACAGATCAAAACATAAATAATCGTTTTATCAGAATAATGCATACGTAATAACGGGTCTGGATTTCCCAGCCCTGTTTCAATAACATATAGTATGTCGAACAGAACTGTGATCCGAAGATATTTAACAATATCTACCGCTGAACGTGTGAAAATGGTGAAAACTTACTACAAAAACAATGATTCTGTAGTAAGTACGTTTCGTGCATTACGGCCAGATTATGGTCGACATAATTGTCTATCTGAGCGTACAATTGGTTAAATAGTGAAAATATTCGAAGAGATTGGATCCTTTATTGATAAGGCCCATACATCATCTAAATGCACGCTCTGTTTCTATCGTTGTCAAGTTGTTTTTAACAAGGTGCCGCGAGCAGGCGTTTATTTAGATACGCCAAACACATCATCAATTTTATCCAGGTTTTCATATGATAAAAATTTCTTGCAAGTGTTATCGTTTCATTTTCGATGTAAAACAACCACATAGCTACAGTCTTCTTAGATACAAGACAAGCACAGAAAAAGGCGCTCATTATGTGAGTCCTATGTTTATTTAACATAAGAACATTTTAAATGTGAATAACTGCGATACTAGTGCACTATTTTTGCTCAATAACGAAGTCATTCGAGATATTCTGGCTCCAAACCTACCTTCTGCCTATCTTTCTTGATATTTTTCTTGGTGGATAGTCTTTATTTCCTAGAGGTTTTCTATTTCTTTCAGGATTCTGTCGAAACGCCTTTTGCCACAATTTTTCTTTCCATGAAGTGTAAGTGGTATCTGTAAGATTTAATGTTCTAACCATTTGCCTAGATTCCTCTAGTCTTCTATGGTTTTGCGGTTGGACTCTGATGCCTTATGGAGTTGACATTGCTCTGGTTTAATTAATTTTTCTCATTTTATTATTGTTTGTATCGTTGTCCAGTTTTGTTTTCTCTTCATAGTGGTCGAAATGTGTGCCATTTTTCTTGTTGGCCTGTAGCCACTGGTTGGTAGAAATATTTCTCCTCATTTCATCCGGATTGTCGTTATTGTATTCGCTGCTGGGTTAATGATCCTCGAACTCTTTTTCCGTGCTTGAAAATCGTCATTAAAGGGTGTACTTTGCCTTTTGGCTTCATTTCCTCTAACCTCACTGACAGGTGACGCAAAATATGCTGCACTTGGTTATAGCAAAATCCAAGGACGTTTTCCGGTTGCTGATTATCTTTGTGGGCATATCTGATCGATGTCGGGGTCGCAAATTCATTATCTTTATACATACGGTAATGGTAATTTGATAATTTGGGCATGAGCGGTACACGTACACGTGACACGTGCTGACTAGTCAAAGCTCTTGATTGAGGGGCTACTCGGAGTTCGATACTGGGTGCCGCTGAAAAAGGATAAGAAATTATTAGGATAGGTTATGATTATAACTCTGCTCAATTGATGAAGGACATTATTTATAATGCCCGGTCAATTTGATTATAGAAATATTTATATTTATATTCGAAATTTTCAGAATGCTCTGGCATTATAAATGTCATATATGTCCTATAAATCAATTGATCCATAACATATACACTTTTTCAGCCTAGTGTAATTGATAAGTGACAAAAATTCGCAAACTTTTATTCTAACAGAATAATTTCTTCAAATAGTGTTTAGTAGTAGACTTATCCGATGCTTGAATTCTGCTAACAATGTCTGTCATGACGAGCTTCCATTGTGAAATTCTCTTAGACTGAATGATATTCCGGATATTCGATGCAGATAGTAAAATTTAACTTTCTATTGCAGCCGAGACCTTGACGCATGCCAAATAATGTTGGCAAGGACTTGTTGGTAGTATAATTTCCTCCATTAACGCACAACAATAACATGTTCTAATTTTGTTCCTTCACTGTTTACTAAATCGATCGTCGAAGAATAAACAAATATTGAAATGATGCTTCCTTAAACTAATACGCTTCTTGATGAATAATTTTCGATTTTCAAGCATGAATATCCAGATGAATATTTTAGATTAGACAATGAAAATTATAATCATTATCGAGAACATGCTGTATCATGTTATTTATTGTAATACCCAAACGGTGATGAAATAAACGTACTACTGAGTTTTTATTTGCTTTAAGCTGTAATCACGCAAAAATCTTTTGGATCTGGGATTTTTAATAACAATCAATATTTTGTCAATCATATCACAAATGATGTCAGATCTTATCAGTTATTCAGTCCATGTATCACCTTCATTTTCTATTCAATTAAAAAACCTAAATGTCGGTCAAGAGCAAATCGAACTCGCCGATTAAGTACTTCTCATCAAAAATAACCGAGAGAATATTTTGGTATCAATTAGTTGAGAAACATTTAAACCTACCCTGAAATTTTTTATTATTAATGCCAAGAAGTGCAACTTTAAATTCATAAAACCAGTTTCTGTTTCACAGAAACAAAGTACTAATGATAAAAATATCTTTAAATATTGACATTGACAAATCAATCAATAATATTCAGTCATCAAAACATTTTTTAACATTTTTTGAGTGCCTTTCGTGAATTGACTTCAATATTCGCCAAGTATTCTCTTTTGTGCCTTCAATAGAATTAAAATGAATGCTTCGAAAGGGTAATTTGAGTAAACCTATGTCTCATCACCACTTATAATGCGTTTCATAAATGTGTGTTTGGAATTTACTCTTTGTATTAAGTCTTCAGCGTGCTTCACGCGATTGGGTTTTTGCATAAAATTTCAGGTCTTTCGTCAGTAGCCGAGCGGTAACGCCTTCGAAAGTATAGTCTATGCAATTTAACAAACTCCGAAAAATATCAAATCTTCAAGGTTTTTCCAAGTTTCTAGCAATTCAATAAGGAGCTGAGAATTTTTTTCGTTTCAGTTATTTTTACTTCACCTCGTTTTTTATAACACGCGTTTGAATCGAGTTTAAGAAAATTTGCGCTTGTTCTGTGGTTGCGTTAACAATAGTGGTTTGCGAATATTCTATAAACAGCGGGGTCCGTACATGGTTTAATAACAGAAGTGTTATTAGTTTTTACTGAGTTTGTTGTGTGAGTAATTGATCTCTTGGATTTTGTTTATGTCTTTGTGGAGACCAATTCTAGAACTTGTTCAACCTGCAACACATGTGCTGGATTTAGTTTATCCGGAATTTGGACACAATAATATAGACGTTCCCCGTGTGGGGATTTGCTAGTTACCTCCCGATGGAGGTAACGCGCCCGATGGCGCGTCCCCATTGGAATTGGGGGAAGCTCGTCGGGTCCACAAGCCAGTGGAATCGAAGGGTAGTGGGGAAATAAAATACTCACCGTGAAACAAAAACTAGACTGGCCCTCCAGGTTGGGGGTTGAGGCATTAGACTGGTTCTCCAATACTCTTAAAAAATTTTCCAATTACCAAAAAGCCTAAACATAGCCACGGAATTTCGGATGGATTACACGGCAAACGGACTAATCAGGGAAAAAGGTTGATGAGATTTGCGACATGGAACGTTCAAGGTATTAGACAGAAGGTCGACATTATCGCGTCAGACTTAGATAGATTGAATTTGTACATAATAGCACTGACCGAAACAAAGAAGAAAGGAACTGGCACCAACATCGTCGGTAACTACATCCACATATTCACTGGAGTACCAAAGGAAAGAAGAGCAGCTAGGGGAGTCTCTTTAATGGTAAAGAAAGAGCTGAAAAATAAAATCACTGACTAATCGATTAATGAGAATATCCTTAAAGTAAATTTCAGGATATACGGACATAACATCACTGTGATAGCAGCATATGCACCATCTGACGATGAAAGGATAGAAATCAAACAATAATTTTTTGAGAGTATCAAGGAAATACTGATAAAAACTGGAAGTAACAGAGAAGTTATTCTTTTAGGCGACTTCAACAGTAGAACTGGAAGTCAGAAAAGTAATGTGATTGTGGGACCATTTGGAGAAGAAACGATAAACGATAATGGACGAAGATTAATCCTAGTCTGTGAGACACATAATTTGAAAATCAATAATAGATTTTACAACCACAAAAATATTCATCGTTTCACTTGGACACAAAACACACGTAATCTAAAATCGATTATTGACTACGTAATATGCAAACAATCAACAGCCTTCAAATGGAATGACGTGAGGGTTCTTCGGGGAGTTACGTGTGGATCAGATCACCACCTTGTCAGAGCTAAGGTGATTCTTCCTTTCAAAAAGTATAATCACAACAACGAGCTTAGTGAAACCAGTGGGATGGAGACAGTTGAATTGCCCATTTACAACTTTGCAAGTTTTATGAACGAGAGTACCAAGAGATTATATCAACAACGTTTGGATGAAAAATTGATGGACCATCATAACCGTTCATACATCGAAGTTTATGATAACATCATCAAAAGTTTACACGAATCTACTAAGGAGGCAGTTGGTGTGAAGGAGAAAAAGATCAGTGAAGATTTGGTGGACAAAAGAGATCGAGACGTTGGTTCTGCACAAAAAGCAAAAATATCTAAAATGGTTGAACACAAAAAAAGAAGAAGATCATGAAGAATACAAGAAAACTAAAATAAAACTGAGAAAGTTAATAAAGACAGAGAAGAACAAAATATGGGACAAGAAATGCCAGGACATCAATACACATATAGGAGGAAGGAAATGCTCGGAAATATGAAATTTTATTAAAGCGGTGAAGCACCCAGGTTCTAAAGCTTAGATGCTTAGATGGAGCAAATTTACAGATAATCAAACCAGAAGAGTGGAAAAACCATTATCAAAACCTGCTTCAGGAGACCAGAACTGAATACCTTGAAAATCCGTCTATACAGCCGATAAATGTGCAAGGAGAACCTGTCAACATTAGCACTGATACTGTCAGAAAAGCAATAACCAAGCTCAAAAATAATAAATCCTGTGGACCAGAAGGGGTATACGCTGAAATGCTCAAGAATGGAATCCCAAAACTCAATGAAAACCTGACTTATGTGATCAATCAATGCCTAAATGGTTCCCCAATTCCAGAACAATGGAGAGTTGCCTACATTACATCAATCCATAAAAAGGGGCATAAACATAATTGCAACAACTATCGCGGACTCTCTGTGACCAGTACACTCAGTAGGTTGTATGGGAGGATTCTTCGGGATTTGATAGAGGATGACTACAGGGAGAACGAAGATGAAGAACAAAACGGATTTCGAGCAGGGAGATCATGTACCGACATTGTCTTCTGCTTGAAACAAATAATAGAAAAACGGAACGCTAGGAATATGGAAACACACATAACTTTTGTAGATCTCCGAAAGGCCCATGATACCATCCCAATTTCTAAACTGTGGGAAGTCCTAGAACAATCGAATATAAACCATACATATATAAAAGCTTTACAAGAACTATATAAGAACTCCAAATCAAGAATTAAAATAGGTAAATATGTCACCGAGGAGTTTCCAGTAACCAAAGGTTTGAGACAGGGATGTTGCGTATCACCAACGCTGTTTAAGATATATATTGCCGCGGTTTTGAAAAGATGGAAAAGGATGGTACGCGACATGGGAATTGATGTTGACGACACATGCGTGTGCATTCTGCAGTTTGCTGACGATCAGGTGGTGGTTGCTAAGAGCAGGGGTGACATGGTGTATATGATGGACAGGTTAATCGAGGAGTACACTATTTGGGGTTTGACAGTTAACATCGATAAAACGAAATATTTAAGTGTAGGAGCCGAATCCGCAGATCTGGAACTAGAAAATGCACAAAAAATATCCTCCAGTAAGAGTTGTGTTTATTTGGGGATAACTTTCGATGAAACCGGTACAGACGCAGAGGAAATTGAAAAACGTATCGTCCAGGCAAAAAAGGTAATTGGCTGCCTCAATGGAATATTTTGGAGTAAGGAAATATTGAGAAGAACTAAATTCAATATTTATGAGACGATGGTCAAGAGTACACTACTATATGGTGCCGAAACATGGAGAATAACAGAAAAACACAAGAAAAAGGTGGAGGTAGTGGAAATGGACGCGATACGACGATCTTTATGTATTTCAAAAAAAGACCACATAAGAAACGAGAACATCAAAGAGATTATGGGAATCGAAGGTAAAATAACACAGGATATAGAAAATAAACAACTAACATGGTACGGACATGTAAGACATATGCCTGAAACAAGACTCCCGAAACAAGTACAATCATGGCAACCTGCACAATCGAGGAAAAGAGGGAGACACAAAATTGAGTGGCACAAATCCGTACAAAAATCCATGAGTGCAAGAAATTTAAGAGAAGAAGACTGTGCAGATAGGAAGAAATAGCGATTAGGCGTCGGACAACGTAGAAAAACGTTTTAAACCGACTTTATATATATATATATATATATATATATATATATATATATATATATATAATATAGACGTTCTGTGTTAGCGTATAGTTATTTAAATTAACATTTATGACACTTTGAAAAATGAGGATGATGATCGACCTTATAATTATAGAATAAACAGGTTTTGGGAATCAACAAAGTTTAGTTATTTGACACGTATCTTAAATTGAGGTTAATGTTTTTGTTAAATGAGAACATATTCATCAAAAAGACAAGAAACTAGACGACTCTCAAGAAATATAATCAGGCGAACATGACCGTGAATCTAAAAACAAGAAAATTTCAACCAAAAAAGTCACCTCAGATCAAATTCTAACATTCTATTTGATCAAACATTTTGCATAAAGACACCAATATGAAGGCTCACAAAGTTCAACTAGTGCAAAAAGTGAAGCCTCGTGACCATCCGATGGTCAATAAGTTAATGACCGCATGGTCAAAGATATGCATTTCGCCAGAAAAATCATATTTGGCGATGAAGCGCATTTTCACCTCGGAGGAATATTTTTGTGAGGATTCGTGAAGCATAAGTTTTACACTAAGCCTCCAGAAACGATAGAAGCTTTGAAATACGAAATGAAAGGTGCAATTCATAAAATTGAGCCCCAAACAGTCGATAATATACTGAAAAATTGGATTTATCGGATGGGGTGCTGTAGCCAGTCCTGGCGGTCATTGGAAAAATATTATTCTTCATTCGTACATGTTAAGGTTCAGCCTTTCTAATAAATACATAACTCTGAAAAATATTCACTAGTTTTTCATTCATATTCGATCAAAAATGCAAATTTTAATTAGCCCATACCTCTTATAATATAAATAATAATATAATAATAAGCTAGATTTATAATATTTTAGGCAGTGACGTTTGGCAAAATTCTGTGTGTCATATTATAAAAACTGAGAATGAATAAATATTTCACAATAAAATCTATTCCTTTAGTTACTTTCGAACAGTGGCGACTTGTCCTTTGAGGCAGATGAGGCAATGCTTCACCAAATAAATTCTGGAAATTAAAAGTATTAATTGAATATTTTATTAATCCATATCATTCTCAATTTCACATCATACGGTAAGGCACTGGGTCTCTGTTCCATAATATCCATCGTCATTCTCGCGATTCTTGTATATTCATCTCACTTCCTCTTAAGAAGTAAACGGTTCGAGGCATTCCTCACGCGCTTCCTTGTCTAGCGCGTTATCTACATTAACCCGATGAGAATCGAGAGTATTCCTACGCCTTTAAAGGCGGCTTCTAAAGATAGATTTGAGGCATGCCTCACCGAAGTAAATGATAATATTCAAAGGGACTTGTGATTTTGTAAATTTTTTAATAAATCAACAACATTTTTCGAATCATTCCTTTAAGGATAAATTATACATAATTAAAGTAGTAAAGCGACCTGTTCCAGATCTAAGTAAATGTCTTGTGACTATGGGTGGGCTCGGAAAATCAAATCGGCGGTTTCACATTACATGGTATGAAAAGTACGACTGGCTTACTGATAGTGTTTTAAATTAATTATTTTGTTGAGTAACTAATACAAATTCTGACAGAGTTTGGTCAAAAAGTGGTTTCAGCGATTTGAAAAATTTGTCTTGGGTTCTATTGCTACACAATAAAAGCATGCACCTCTGCATACAAGAGTTATCTTTTAGGGGGCATGATCAATTTAATGAATTTTCAAATCACGGGAATTTCAAAGAATTGGATATTCTTATTAATAAATTTGACACTAATTTAAAAATCTTTTTAGAAAATGATATTTACAGTAGATCAGTTTTTTCTGGCGCATCTAAAACCATACAAAATGAATTAATCGATTCGGTTGCTTTTCTTGTGAATAAAAAAATTGAGGATGAAATTTCAAAATCTTTGTTTTTTCCTGGCAAGTTGATGAAACAACTGACATAAGCTGCCATTCACAATTATCCGCCATTTTCCGTTATGTAATAAATGAACAACTTCTTGAGCGATTTATGGGATTTTATGATGTAAGTTCTGGGCGTTCTGCTGAGGATTTATTTCAATTTTTATCTGCCAAATTCTGAAAATTTGACTTGCATTCAAAATTAGTGGCTCCACCACAAGCAATGTTTACTCATTGCTATGCACACGTATTCAATTTGGTTTTAAGTAATGCGCGTGCAGCTCAGTTCAACAGGTGAAAGTTTTTTTTCTAGACTGTTTCAGGATTTTCATCATATTTTTCCAAACCAACAAAGCGCACCCAAGTATTAGCAAATTGGAGGAAATCGTAGACCTACAAATGTAGCAACTCGTTGTAATTTTACTTCACGTGTCGTTCTGACAGTTTTTAATATTAGAGATGAATTACTCGAAACCTTTCATTTTGTTATCAATAGTAATAGTCGCATTAAAAAAATGTATATGGGACATTAATTTATTTCCACAAAAATGTTTGTACTACTACAACAATTGTTTCACCACGATGTGGCTTCTTCAGGTATTTATTACATTGTACTGTCTGATGGTATTCAGTGTAACCGAGTTTAAATACATTTTTAGGTACGTGACCAAATAATGGAAGCACAAGTCATAAAAACTTTAGGTGTTTATTGGAGTTGGCCGCTAAAAATGCCATTAAGGAAAAATATTCAGTAATGGAGAATGATCGACATCTGTTTGTTCGTTCAAAAGGATTTCACGGGCATTATACCTGTTGATTTCAAGAAATTCTAAAACTTTTTGAATAAAATTTTGGAAATTAAAATTCATAGGAGGCTAACAGAATAAATCTGTTTTGATATTTAAATTTTGTAATAATTCTTCTATCAAGTAAAAAACCTCTTTTTATTATTAAATTAATATTAATTACGAAACTAAATCCTCTTTTTACGTTTCAGCCCAGATCATCTCCTTTGTATGTGGTACCTGCTTGACTTGGTCTTCGCCAGTACAAACCATACTAGCCGATGCAGATAAAACACCTTTGGACCAAGTTTATGACACGGATAGCAGTGAAACTGTTTGGATTTCTTCACTTCTAACGGTTGGAGCAATTTTTGGTTCTATCTTTTTTGGAATGGCGGCTAAAAAATTCGGGAGGAAACCAGTTCTGGTTTTTCTTGGATTCCCATTCATCATCAGTTTTCTCCTACTGGCCTTCACAGCCAACCTATACTGGTTTTATTTCGCTAGAGTATTTTCTGGATTTGCTCTAGGAGGAGTCTTCACTGTTATTCCTATGTACAGTGGGGAAATTGCGGAAGATTCAAACAGGGGAACACTGGGAGCAGCTATGAATTGCTTCATCACACTTGGACTGCTAGTTTCAGTATCATTAGGTCCTTATATTTCATTTATGTGGTTCAATGTTATCCTTGCAATATTCCCTATACTTTTCGTAATGTTATTCATCGTATTCTGCCCAGAAAGCCCCTACTTCCTCATCAAGAAAGACTTCAGTAAGGCTGAAGAATCTCTGAGATCCATTAGAGGCATCTATGACGTTAGCAAAGAAATGAGTGTTATTCGAACAACGGTCGAGAAATCTGAAGGTGGTTCTATCATGGATATCATTCACGACTCAGGCAACCGTAAAGCATTCCTCATTGGTTCTGGACTTATATTTTTCCAGCAGTTTTCAGGAATCAACATTGTACTCTTCAATGGGCAAACCATTTTCGAAGCCTCCGGTGGAGACATGAAGAAAGAACTAGGACCAATCATTATTGCCTTAGTACAATTCGGTACCAGTTTTATAACACCAGTACTTTCCGATATATCAGGAAGGAAGATATTGTTGACCATATCTCATGTTTGCATGGCCACTGTTCAAATATTCATCGGTTTATATTTCTTCATGAAGGATAATGATAAAGATTCTGTATCTAGTTTGAGTTGGCTCCCTGTTACAACTCTAGTCATCTACATCACTGCTTATAATACTGGTTCTGGACCATTACCATGGGCTGTGTTGGGTGAGCTTTTCCCATCTAACATCAAAGATTTAGCGGCAGCTGGAGCTTCAGCAGTGTGCTGGATATGCGGTTTCATCATCACCTACTCTTATCCCACCTTTAAGGAATCACTAGGGTTGGGAATAACCTTCTGGATTTTCACTTGTTTTGGAGTGGTCGCAACTTTGTTCATCGTACTGTTTGTCATAGAAACTAAAGGAAAAAGCTTACAACAGATTCAAGATGAGTTGAGCTCTTAAATTGAACCAGTGTGATACTATGGCTTTTGAAGCATTTTGTAAATATATCGACAAAAGGTTTTTCCTAGTGAAGAAATCTATAGATTAATTCAACATATTGTTTGAAATGCAAGAATTGATTGATTGATTATTTTTAGTCCCGAGTTTAGGTGTTATATAGTGCAATTTGAATAATATGTAAATATAATCGGCTCACCTGAAGTCTTGAACTCTTACATTCCATTTTTATTTATATTTCATATCACAAAATAAAATTTATTCCATTTGTTGTTCTTGTCCTTCTTACCAGCATTTTTACCAATATGCGTTTTTCACTACGTCCTATTAACTCAGAGTTTGTCTTTTTTTCTAATGCAAATTTTAATGAAATATTTACTCGCAAAATGATAAGATGAAAGGAAAGCAGCTTCCATCTCAAGACAAGCGCGGATTCAGGGGGTGGGTTATCGGTTTTTATCGATCAAACACATATGTGGCAAACACACGCGCTGGGCACCCCTGCACCACAGAATGGAGAAGTATTTCTTCTCTTCTTCTATATTCTGTGTCTGCACACTAGCCTGAGACGATCCTTGTGTCGTTCGTCAGTTCGGGTAGTTCTCTGTCCCTTGAGAGTTGTTGCAAATTGCCTTGCAGGAGATAGTAAGTAATAAATTATCATAGTTAATGTCGTTATTGAGTTAGGCTAGCATGTATAAACCTGTTTAAACTGATATGGTTCAGAGTAAAACACTTTATATTCGCTAATATTTTATGTTTAAACATCAATGGTTTCGTCAATTACACTTAACTTCATCAGGTGGTCATCAAAATATATAAATTTCAGAGCCCTTTTGAAATTCCGTATAGAATCTGGTGACACAAAATTGTAGCATCATTTAGAGACTTCTAAATCTAACGCAACATACATTCTGTCAAGAAAGTACCGGGAATTATCGATTTAAATCTGGCGGGGCAATGAGGCAGGTAAAAATTTTTTTTCCTAGGTTGGTACCACTGTCCTTAATTACTATGCCAAGCTTGAGCGTGATCTGTCAACTAGTGTGTTTGCAACAGCTGATTAAGTCAGTCGATGTCAGAGTGCGTGCCGATTTTTACTATGGGTGATTACTATGGGACAGGTGAATTCTACCAGAATAGTTATTGGCTATTTGAGGAAGGCCTCTTTTCCAAGTGACTACCAAGCAGTCTCCACAGTCCACCCCTAGAGGTAGAAAGTGTGATAAGGATTACGCCATATCATCGCGCTCGGCGAGAACCCCTCCGAAGAGATAAACCCACCAGCTTCCAGTTTGGGCCCCGACTCGAAAGCCAGAACCGTCTGACTGGTAGCAGCGAAGCACTATCCAACCTCTACTGGCTCAGCAGGTCAGTACCCGAGTTGGTTTGAGACGCAACTCACCCGCCGGAGGGAATTCTTATCCATCCACCCGAACGCAGTCCCATAAAATAAGATAAACTCAAGATTGACGACTACAATTGATCCTGGTACGAGCACCGTCTAGCGGACTATACGTCCTGACCCACCGAACCCATGTGAAGTCATTTGATTGATCCTGGCGTCAAGCACTAATGGCGGAGCCATTTCGTCGAGATCCACAAACTCTAAATTGTTACGCACAGATCCAGGGGCCAGGACAGGCCGGTCGAACCGCGAGTCGTTTCATGAGAATATCCCGAAAATGGGGGTCTGCGAACAGATAAATGAAATACCCCCCTAGTCCAGCATGCGGACTTTCAACCACTGCCCCCTCGAGTCCAACACTAATTGGGGTGGCCAGGTGGTACAAGTAACACCTGTGGGCAAGACCACCCCCCCGAGGTAACGCAGTATGCTACATAACGCACTCGGCCATTACACAGAATCCGGAGATTTATACTGCGATAGGGTAGAGTACGCCAGTTTTAAGGCAGACTCCCTTGTCACTGAGTTAATCAACCGGCTCAGCCCACCATTTCACCTGAGTAAAACTAGGGCCCCATTCGGAGATCTTCCACCATACAGGTCCAGTGACTGGCGCAAAATGGCATTACGTTAGACACCAAGACTTAACCCTCCAATTCGCCGGGACGAATCTAGGGTCCTAGTCAAGAGAGCGCCCCCATCACGTCAAGATCTAATGCCTGGGGGGCGGATTACTATGGGACAATAACGCGCCTTCTCACCGAGCTACGATTGTGACTGACTTTCTCGCCAAAAACTCAACAAACGTGCTTCAGCAACCACCGTATTCGCCGGATTTGGCTCCCTGCGACTTTTTCCTCTTCCCAAAACTAAAATTGCCCCTTCGTGGCACCCGTTTTGAGTCGATTGAAGCCATAAAACAAAATTCGGCGCGAGAGCTAAAGTCCATCCCGGAAAGCGCCTATAAAAAATGTTTCGATAATTGGAAGTGCCGTTGGCATAGATGTATTGGAGCAAATGGAGCCTATTTTGAAGGCGACCTAATAAATTTTGAGGATTAAATGTAAAAATGTTGTTTTAATTGAAAATTCCCGGTACTTTCTTGACAGAGTAGTATACTAAATAATTACAATTGAGCTTTGTTTTTCCTGATATTTTCAAAACATAAAATAATATTCCTCGTCCCAAGTTACGTCTCTGTAACTTCTTCCACAGAAATATTTTATTAAGGCATATTTGGTCCAATCGCAATATTTTGGTCCAAATAACCGGTCCTAACTATATATCCCAATAATTAAGATTGCCCTGTATACGAATCAAGAAAATTTTGAAAAAATATAATCCACACGTATCTCTACTTCTAATTTATTCTAATCGCTATATGATTAAGTGCGTCAAGTATGGACGAAATGTACGTTAGTTAATTACAAATAGTTTTACCGAGGACTGATCAAATCAACCGATTTATAATTCAAAATTTCAGATAGAAAATCAGTAAACATTCGACATATCGTACAGGTTATATATATAAAAGCAGGCTTAATATCTATCAGCAGTTCCATTACAGCACAAATAAAATTTACCCGACAAAGTAAACTCGAAATTGATGCATTCATGATTATTACTTATAAATCGAATCACTTCATTTGAGTAATGAACACACATCACCAACTCGCAAGAAAAATATATGCTAACACCTTGAAACTGAAAGAAAGAAAATATCTCGGAAATTCGAAACAGGTTTGTGGTAAAACCAGAAGATTCCTTCTTGCCATATTGTTACGTAAGCATAGATCAACACACAATATGTACACAAGTTCTGTTAGCGATTGTTAAGAACCAATTATTCAATGATTCTTCTTGAATAGTTCATCAAGTTAACATTCAATAATTAATATTTGTGAGTAGAAAACTATTTACATTTCGTTTGCTAGAGGAATCATCATGATCAGCTCACAAACTATAGGATATGGTATGCATTGTTTCAAATAATATGACAATAGCTATGTGAATATAACGGATGTTGAACCTGATATTTAAGTATAAGAAAGATAAGATTCACAAAATGGAAATCAAATTTTTGCCAGGAAATTATTATGAATACGTTGCTGTTTTTATAGGTGAGTAGAAAGTTCATAAATATTTATAATCATTTGTAACTGTAACAATGATCGTCAATTAATAAATTGTGTAAATGGTCTTTAATATTTTATTCAACAAAAAGTTTGTGGCAATGGATTGTTAAATCGTGAATTTCGTTTCAAAAAATCAGATAACTATTCTTGTCCAACCTCCTTAATTACCACACATAACGACCTTCGATTTTTTCTGGGTTTCCAATTTAACATCTGTGTTAATTTGTCGAAATGGATATCTAATAAAGCATTCTGAAAATGAAAGTTAAAAAGGAAACCACAAGAAAAAAGTTAAGGAAAACAGCCAGAAAATGATTGCAGATAAACTTAATCACTATTTCTATACTGTGAATGAACGAGTTAAACAAAGACAAGAACTCACCCAATAACAATAAGGATAATGCCATTAGGTTGCTGAAGTAGATGAGGACAAAAAAGAGCGAATTGGCACAATTTTCAGATACTGAATTATCTGATGATGGGATAGTTCATTCCCCGAAACTCAAGTCACAAGAAAATGTGTAAAATATATTTTTATTGGTAGTAAAACATAGTAATTTCTACAATTTGTTTTAATTGGCACAATTTTAACAAACATCAGATTCTCAAGAGATAAACATTATTAAAGACAATAAAATAAAGGAACAGGTGTCGTCAACAAAAACCTTGAGAGAAAATTCAGATGAAGTTATGCTTAGGTTAGGTTAGGTCAGGGGCTACTTCGCTAAATAGAAACACCGCAGAGAAAAGTGTATAAATAGTGAAAGCGACTACTTTGATGGGACCAGAAATCTTCAATATTAAAAATAAATTCTTTTCGAATTTCGTTATTTCACTGAACAGATCTCATATAGGGATATATACATATGGTATTTGGTTCAATTTAACTAATACTTATTATTTTTAGGACATCTCGGTGTATTCATCGTCGGCTTTTCTATGACTTGGACTTCGCCCATCTTGCCAAAACTAAGGCAACTAGAGGATAATCCATTTCACAGAAGAATAACCTCAACAGAACAAAGTTTACTGGGTTCTATACCTATATTAGGAGCTTCAGTTGGTACATTCCTATCTGGCTACATGGCTAAGACCTATGGGAGAAGACCGATATTCATATTCCTTGGGATGACATCATTAGTATCCTATATAATTATGACGATTTCAACAAACATTTGGGAGTTGTTGATAGCGAGAATTCTATTAGGATTCGCTCTTGGAGGTTTTTTTACTGTAGATACCATGTACTTCGCGGAAGTATCTGGAAACTCAAACAGAGGCTTTTTGGGAACTGCTATGTCATGTTTCATCAATTTCGGACTTCTTCTTGTACTTATGATAGGGCCTTGGACGCGTTTTATCACTTTCCACATTATCTTAGCGGTGTTTCCAGCCGCTTTCGTTATATTAGTCTACTTTTACCTCCCAGAAAGTCCCTACTATTTAATAAAGAAAGATTATGAGGAAGCAGAATTATGTCTGCGTAAACTTAGAGGTACAACAGACGTTACAAATGAATTGGTTAACATCAAAGAGTGTTTGGATAACGACCAAGTGAGTCTCAAAGATGTACTCAGTAATAAAGGCTTGAGAAGAGGTCTCGTTATAGGATGTGGACTAGTTACGTGTCAGCAGCTCTCTGGAACAGCCGTAATCATGTCATACGGCCAATTAATCTTTGATATTGCGGGTGGTAACGTTCCAAGTGAAATAGGACCTATTATTATAGCAGGTATACAGTTCATTTTTGGTTTCTTAGCTCCATCAGTGGTGGACAAATCAGGGCGGAAGTCGTTGCTTTTGGTATCGTATATTGGTATCACAGTAGCACACCTCATATTTGGTTCATATTTCTTCATAAAAGAGAATTACGGAAATATCGACTCCATATCCTGGCTACCGCTTGCCAGTTTAATTTTATACATTATAACATATTCCTTAGGTTCTGGTCCCCTTCCCTGGACTATTATGGGTGAAATTTTTCCATTGGAAGTGAAAAATGTGGCAACATCAGTATGTATCACAGTTCTTAACATTTTTGCTTTCATTTTCTTATTTGGTTTCAACTTGGTGAAGGATGGAATTGGAATAGGTAACACTTTCTGGATATTCAGCGCATTTGGTGTATTAGCTACGATTTTTACAATTTTCTTCGTGATAGAAACCAAAGGAAAAAGTCTTTCGGAAATCCAAAAAATATTGAATACTTGACCAATAGTACTTTTTTACCATTTAAGAGACAAAAAATGTCATTTCATCACTTCTCACACAAACCATGCAAATAACCTATTTTGTTGTGTGATTTTAAGAAGTTAATATTATTCTCCTTTTAATTAGAAGAAAGCAATAATGAGTTTTATATTTACTTTAGTGTATGATATACCGAGAAACTTATTGTATTCAAATTTGTAAACCAGAACATTTGTACCTATTTGTATTTTATTTTGAAAAATCGACAAACTTTTTAATATGATTGTTCATAGACTCGCTTCACAGAAATCTAAAAGTAATAAATTCAAAATAAGGTTTTAACTCCATCATTCATTGTATAAGCAGGAGTAAATGAACAAACAGAATTAATGACAATGTCACAAAATACATAAGAAATAATTAAAACTCTGTTTTAATGTTATTGAGAAACAAATCCTCTAAAGAACGTTGTAGTGATTTTCAAAATGCTGAAAAACACTGACGTGAAATCAGGAACTTTAAGGCAGTAGTTCAAATCAACCACTATCCTCAGAAAATATTTTGTGTCCTAATAATGCGATCCTCACGAAATTTTGCACGAGCATGCGCGATATTATGCTTCTTCCAAATCCTGAATTTTAGATTAATCGAATTCGTAATTTCGAAAATTATTGGAAAAGTATGAAAAATTTTCAAATGTGAATAACTGCGAAACTATGGAACCGATTATGTCCATTAATATTCCTTATTAATGGAATATTTAGGAAATTTTTTCTAATTTTCTAGTGTGTCTCTTATTTTTTTCACTTTGAGAGGGTTTCATATTCATAATCAGCAGGGGGATTTGATAGTGTTGGTATTTTTTCATGAAAAATATTTTCAAAAGATTTCTTTGAATCTAACTCAAATAGTGCAAAGTTATAAATCACATCTGGAAATGACACAAAATACATACTATTTCTGTAGATTTGCTATAAAAATTCAAGATAATAGATAGATTAGTTGTCCGATTCTGAAAACTCTACAAAGTTATATATATTGAAAATATCTATGAAGAAGTATATGCATATTACAGATAATAGCTGGAATTAATTCTCCAGAATCTCTACAGATTTTAATCTAAATAAATCTCATGAAATTTTATAGACATATATATTATCATCGCATGTGGTGGAAATTAACTTAAATTAAATTGTAGCGAACAACTTCTTCGCTCCTCGTCCAGAAACCTCCCTTGCTCTGTCGCAGCTTGACCGGCGTACCAATAGAGGACCCGACTAGTCTAAAAATTCGTGACTAACCGTCCCCGCCGAGTTCAAATAGAGCAAAGCATAAAGCGTTTGACGATCAGCGTTCCAAGCGGCATACATGGTCACTGGCGTCACAGGCAGAGTTGCGCATCACGCCTGTCGGGTGAGTTTCAGATACGCAGACTCCGTACGAAACGCCGTCTCCCGAATCAAGAGGTAGAAGCTCCCTCACAACACCCGCATTTCCCTATGAGAGCTTCATTGGTGACCGCGACGTGATTGGGGGGGTTTGCTTCAAGAGCGAACCAACCCATTCAATTAGAGGTCACCAATGAAGCTCTCACTCTATTCCGTGACCTTTATCGACGCTCTCTGGAGGGGGAGTATGTAGCGAAAGAACTTCTTCGCTACACACTCCTCCTCCAGTGAGCGTCGCGGTCACCAATGAAGCTCTCATAGGGAAATGCGGGTGTTGTGAGGGAGCGAAGAAGTTGTTCGCTACACACTCCCCCTCCAGAGAGCGTCGATAAAGGTCACTGAATAGGGCGTTGGGAATCAGGCAAGGAGACGGTCCGCGGCTGGGCTGGTCGCGGTGCCATCTCCAGAGGGGGTCCACGAAACGAAAGGCTGTCTGGGAATGATGGATAGGGGCAATTAGTGCCTTAAAATGAATGGGTTGGTTCGCTCTTAAATCAAACCCCCCCAATCACGTCGGGGTCACCAATGAAGCTCTCATAGGGAAATGCCTGACACTACCTGAAGGGTCACGCAAACTAATCCCTGGGAATATCACAATACCTCGGAACAATGATCTAGCAATCACTCACACATTCTCACAATAGCGTTGGATATCCGGAGCTATTTACTGTCTCTATACAATATGTCGTCCTCTACCAGGACTACTCTGCGGTTTACCCTAAAGAACGCCACTGGTTCACAAGGAATACACTCTTTCAAAGTAAGCGGGCACATGCATATGAGAAATATGTAACACAAACTGACTAGGATATTATAAAATAGATACAGTACCCCATCGCCTAGGCGTGTTAATGAACTTTAAAATAAGAACAAACAAAGAAATAGGTCACCAGGGGATCACACAAGAATACATGCAAATCAGTTACATATCAAGCACCGCATTTAGTAACAACAGATAATACAAATCCCTATCAGCAAGTATTACGCAGATAAAGAACCACTATTTACAAATACAGCAAAAAGCAACCATAGACCGAAAGTATACAATACAAACAGATAACTTGTGAGGGTCGTGCCGCTTTAGTTATATACAAAGGCAATGCATTTTAGTTAAACATTCCGGTCGGACTAAATAACACTGAAGCAAAAATACAAGAATAAAAAGCGACGAAGTACAATGAACGAGTGTGCAATCACTAATTTCCCATTAACACTAAAGTGCTATTTAAAAATGTAAAGCATGCAATTAACCAGAAGCATTTAAAAGAAGTTTACTTACTAATAGATACCAAGGGGGACTGTTATAAGTACTATTATCTCGAGTATGTTACTAAGTTGCTCAGGAGGTTTATTTCCAAGAACCTTCCTCTTGAATGCTTCAAAATACAACGGGGATGTTATAAGGACATTGTTCTCCTTTGTTATTGTCACTAATAACATAATGTCAAGTTACAGCGCCACAGAGTATTTGACACAGAAATAACGCGGGTAAATACAACGGTGGAATTTATATAATGTATGAGGGACTCTGTGACTAATATGATCCTTAGAGGATACGGATCTCTTCAGTACATAAAATTAAATAACAGCTAACGGTAGATGAAGATTTTCAACACACAACCCAAGTTCCATACACCAGTATGTTTTTCTATAACCTTAAATATGTCGAGTTTTGTGCCAACGAACAAAGATTTGCGGCAACATTAGTTTTCTGTCATCATCTGAAGAAAACAGCTTCAGAATCAGATCAAATGCTTGTCGAAGCTTACGGTGAATATGCTCTTGGTAAAACACATTGTTTCGAATGGTTCAAAACTTTCCAAAGTGGTGCTCGACAAATGCAACGAAAGTCATTTCACCGTCGAATCGTGACAGGTGAAAAATGAATATATTTTGAGAATACTAAGCGTCGTAAGTCATGGGCGAAAAATCGACATCCACTGTAAGATCAAATCGCTTAGGAAAAAAGACTCTGTGTTTGATGGGATCATAAGAGCTTGTGAAACTTAATGAAACCGTTAACACTGATCGCTACTAACAGCAAATGATCGATTTAAATCGAATATGTGAAAAACCACCGGAATATGGAAAAAGCAAGACAAAGTCATTTTGTTCCATGATAATGCCCCATTACATACAGAAAAACGGATCAGGAAACGATAGAGGCATCAGTTGGGATCAGTTAGGAAATACTAGCGCATGCGGCTTATTCTTTGGAGTTGACTCCGTCCGATTATCATCAATCTGCATCACTGGGCACACTCTCGCTGAACGCTTCAATTTATATAATAATTCACGAAAATTGCTCGACAACTGGTTCGCTTCAAAAGAAGAACTGTTTTTTTTTTTTGGTGTGGCATTCATAAACTGCCGGACAGGTGGGAAAATGTACTGTATTGATCTATAGGTATTTAAAATTTAATTAAATTAACTTTTCAATGCATCTGGTGCTATGGTCCTTAAGGAATTCATTATTATTATTCTACATCTCGTTTTCAACTCAGAGCGAGACATCAAGAAGAAATTTGGAATTAACATATTTCCTGATTCATTGACGAATTTTATCGGTTCACGGATATACTCTTTCTGGCTGAGAACCCTACCCTGTAAATGTAAAGTCAGAATTGTCATCCTTGCAAAGAACAGCTATAATTTTAAATTTGATCAGAAATTTTTTCATCCAAAAATCTAAATATTATCGTTTTAAACTATTTCGGCTGAAAGTTCTAAATGCAGATAGTTGATCAAAATTCTGACGCTCTAGTGCGAACTCTCAATATTTATTGTTTATAATCTGTCTGGATATCTTCATTAATATTTGCTGTACTTCTATCACAGATTAATTATTCATCTGTAGCATAGAGTTTATTACTCTAAGATCTGTACTTATTACAAAGATTAATCCTGTCTACCTATACTCTAATACGTAGATCTAAGCTCTAATATCACTATTTGTATTCTGCGATCGGCACCATAGAACAAGAGATTAATGATTATGACAGTATGACTGCGACTTTCATTTTTGACAGTAATTTTCAATGTCAAAAAATAGGTTTTTCCCAAAATTACAGTGAAATATTTCATTGTTTTCCTTTATTTGCACTTTTATCTATCTGGTTTTTAAGTATCGCTAGATAATATATGATTCACAGCAATATTTTTATCTCAACGATACGTTGATTTCAAAAATATTTAAACAAATAATTTCTTATTACATTACATAAAATTTTGTATTTACATGAGTATGCTCTAGAGAACAGTCTTTTCTAATATTGACGAAAATAATCACTTTAAGATATTTTAAGTGAAACATAATAAGAAATGCCTTGCATAAAATGCAATTCGGATTTTAATTTTTTCAATTGGAAAATGAAATGTGGTGAATGTGAAGAAAAATTTTGCGCTAGTTGTCTCAAAAAGAAGGAAGGGTAATTATTTTAAATGCCTTTATTGCTCTTATTCATTGTGCTACTTAATTTTGTAGTTTATTCTATTGTGAAACGTGTATGGCATTATTGAAGAGACCTCCAGATCGTGGGAAGTTAATGGAACTCAAATCCAAAGATCTTCAAGATTATCTGAAGAGGCATAACATTTCCACTCATGGACTTGTTGGTGAATATCACTTAGTTTTCATACAGAACTAAATACAGTATAACTAAGAAATTGATAAATGTTATAACTATCCTGAGCAAAAGAGTTTGTATATGTAATAATGCACATACAATTGATTAGTATTTGAGTATTTTTCTATTTAATAGGCTGATTTGTATGTCTTCTCTGATAAGTCTGGTCTAAAAGTTTCATGATTATTTCTTTGCAGAAAAACAAGAGTTGGTCGATCTCTTCTGTAGCAGACCCATCCCTGTCAAGCAAAAAAAAGGCACAGATATATTTACAACCAATTTAGCATATTCCTTGCAAAACCTCAGAGAAAACCCAGCTTTGGGGAAGATTTGGGGTAAGTTATTACCTATAATTGACATGATATGATATCCCGATACTCCTAGATGTCCTATGAAAATCCTTCAAAAGCTTTTTACCTTGTGCGAGTTAGGAGTTCAGTTGCGTTCTTACTGTACCTTAAACACAGCACTATTAGTTTTGGACTCAACACTGAAATGGTGACCAAAACCTAGAAAATTTCTCTTCTACCTAGATCGACCTAAGCCGGGGTCTTTCAGTGGCCACTCCAGGGCTCTACCCACTAAGCTATCAGCATATTAATTTATAAGTATTAATTCTATGTTATAAATATTATATTCAAAGTTTCAAATGTTACATCGTCTATAATAATATAATTGGATGATTATACTTAAGATATCTATGAACTTAAATAATTTTTACAAAGAATTTAACATTATTAAATAGATTGCATTTAACAATGGTTATAATCTAATTGTTTCAGATAAAATGTTATTTAACAAACAACAGACGCTTGCTTTGTTTCAAGTGTACCGGTGAGAAATAGTTAAGCTAGACAATCAAATTTCATTAATTTTTGTTGACAGAATGTGTGAAAACATTACTAGGTATTTTAAAAAAATAATTATAAAGGAGCCTTTAAGGTAATTGAAAAATTTTCATCAAAAATAACCACACTGAAGCTGGAGTCGTAAGTTGAATCAACTATGGTTTATGTTGGTCAACTATAGTACAAATGTTGGATTAATCACTTTAAATTCATTTGAATGAATAAATAGGCGTTGACAGATACCCTTTGTTCATGATCTTTACATAATTTGGAAATCCCCATAGCTGAGTTCAATATATTGTATTGTATATTAAGTACCTTTTTAATGTTGACAACTTCAATCATTTTTATTTAAGATGTAATATATTTTTTGTTAAAACTACTTAAAAACATCGAAAAGTCACAGTGTGACAAAATAATTAGTGTCATTCATTAAAGAATTTGTTTAAATTTATGTATTTAAGTAATTTTAACTGTAATTACATCATTTGATCCTTGTTTTTTCTTGTGGGAAAAGGATCAGAGTCCTTCTTCGCCACAAATGATAGACACCAAGCAAGTCCTTCTGGTAACAACCACGAATCGCCAAATGCACCTAGACCCCCACCTAGAAAAAGGTCTCTTAGAAATTCGCCAACAACTACTCCCACTCAGTTTCAAGCCTCATCATCGTCTTCTTCACAATCTAGCAATGCTAATGCAGCTCCGCCTTCACGGAGTAGGCAGTCTCCATCAACCAGCTCTGATAATACCTTAGGTTCTGAATGGGTCTATGTCAACCCTGAAGAATCTCTGGATGATAATCCTCAGCCAAAGGTCAGTTTTTTTGAATTTGTATTATGATACAGCCTCTGATATATCAGTAATTTAGTATATTTGACCGTGATCATTTATGGTAATGGAAAGTTGAAAATATATGTAGAACAACTGAATATGTTCATTGTATTCTAATTTGACGTTAAGTGGAGTCTATTTTTGAATAGGAGCCATTTTAGCTCTGTGTGTAACATAGTCAATTTGTTCATATCCTCTATTATAATATAGTGTCAAAAAAGTAAATGAATGCAAAATATGTATTATCTCATCAAAAATATGAAATGTGAAAAAATTCAAGCCTTGTAACGCCGTTCTTTCACTGCAAAAAGTTGTAAGATCTCATATGAAACCAAATGAGTTATTTTAGTTAGTATCTATGCAAGTACCTAGATAGATGCTACATTATGTAAAAAAAAAATTTTAGCAAAATTAAACTTTGAAAACAGTTTGTGACTTTATAGCATAATAATTATGACGATAAAGTTATGAAATCATACATATAGGTCACACACAAACTATGAAATGAAACGTAATTCACAAAATGGAAATACAATCGTGAATTGTTGTATAAAATTCTAATATTTGAGATTAAAAAAAGCTGAATTTAATATAACTGCAACGTCAATACACAATGTTATTTATATGTCCATCTGAGAACGGGCAAATTCTTCCACGGAGTAGAAAAAGTGCTTAAGAAGGTAGCATTTCAGTTTATTTTTCAATATTACAAGCTATCTTATTCACTCCGATATTTTGATGTAGAGTCCTAGAGGAGGGAAAGAATTGTTCTTCGACTTTGTAAGTTGAAAATACTAAATTAAATGAGGGATATGGTCTATTGCCTGATGATAACTTATTATCAATAAAGAACTAGAAGTTATTATACTTAACAATGAAGACTCCTCCTGATAAAAAATGTTGAAAAGCATCAATGTGAAGTCAGGAGCTTTTGCTCGCTTGTTCATATCACCCACAAAATTTTGCATTGCTTCCTCATCGTTATTTTACATCTGAATGCTAATTTCACAACTGCACTTCTAAATTTGCAAATAGTCATGTGTTTTTATTCATCATGCTTCTTTAAGGAGTAATTCACAGATTTTAAATTTACAGGAGAAATAGACTACCGACGGAGCACGTAAAAGCTTCCGATTTCATGCCAGTGTTTTTCATAATTTTTTGGTAGAAAAAAAGGAATTTCTAGAAACTTGTTTCAGTTATGTTGTGTTATTTGAAAAAAGGTATATCGAGTTATTTGAAACATTGATAAATCTTTTATTTACAGCCAACACCTGAAGGAAGTCCTCTTCTACCTAAATGTCCAAAATTATCAGAAATTAGCTCTGAAGAAGATTTGAACAAACTTACTGCCAAACAACTTAAAGTTTTACTAACTTTAAACAGGGTGAATTATAAAGGTTGTGTAGAAAAGAAAGAACTACTAGAGAAAGCCGCTACACTATGGAGGGAAAATCAAAAACAAGTAAAAGGTATGTTTCAATCTCTATCGTATCTTCAAGTAATTAATGTTTTATTATCATTTTAGACTTGCCAGATAATCTAGAAGATCTTTGTAAACTTTGCATGGATGCCCCATTGGAATGTGTTTTACTGGAATGTGGTCATATAGCAACTTGTGTCGAATGTGGGAAGAAACTGGCAGAATGTCCAATATGTAGACAATATGTAAGCAGAATTGTAAGAACATTCAAAGCCTAACAGGCTTCAAAATGTTTAAATGCATAGAATAGTTGAAAACTTGTAAATGAAACTCAAAAAGGTCTTTTGATCCATGAAACTTTGTGTTGTTTTCTTATATAAATTATTATTAAAATTTATATGAGAGAAGTGTATAAGGTAGATATTTATTGAACCTTTCTTCAGGAAACTTTTTGAATTTCCTACTTTTTTTGGTTTATTAGACGTGATCTGAAAATAATCATTTATTCCATAAATGAAATGTCAAAGTCCCTTTGAGATTCAAACCTGTGAATATCTACATTGTGTGTGAAATGTTTATGAATCTCAGGTGGCATGGAATTATTCAAGAATAGTATGGATTCTAATCCTGAAAGCTGGCATTGGTATGTTAAGCTTTCATCTATTTGGACCATTCAAGAGTGAAAATATCATTCCTAAATGTTTCAGTGTTACTTTAAATATTTTAATAGCAAAAATTCAATGTGGATGTATCAAAGGATACTTAATTCAATACATATTTGATTTAGGTCATTTGTCAAGTTGGGATGGAATGAAATACTTATTTTTATTTGGTTAATCTGAGGCTAGTAGTGCATTTGTGTCCATGCATACAAAGGTTGGCACTGAATCTTTTGAATTATTCTCGAAATATTGAAAATATATCAAAATGTGTTTTAGTGATATGACCCTCAGGCAATTTTGCAGAAACATCAAAGTTCTTGTTTTGTATATACTTGATTTTAACATGGTTACATCTGTATATTTTGGTGATATTTCAAGTAATTCATTATCATTTTTTTCAATCTGAGCGTAATCTACTCTGCAAAAATCGTGCTTATGAATGGATGGTCAGAATTGGCCTTAATCACGGATTTTCCTTAAGTACTTTGAACCTAAAGATTTGAGACTATTCTCAGCTAAAATTCACAAAATACGTGCATTTGGAAAAAACCAAAAGTTGGATTTTTTCAATTGTTAGAAAAAAATGTATCATTTCTATTTTTTTCTATTGTCCAACGCAAAGATTTCTTTTCAATCTTGTGAAAAAAATGTTGTTCCAAACCCATTCAACTATTATGGCCGGTTCTCACTGCAAATCAACCACTAAATAAAATAAACATTTTTATAAATGTGATCATTCAGAGTATATTCTGATTATATTGATGAAATTGATTGTCATTTTTTTCCTTTTATTTTATTTGTTTTATGAACTCGCTTTCGCACAATTGTACGCAATAAACTAAAAAGCTTTGTGACTGTCAAAATGTTGTACATAGACTGATATAGAGTAGGAAATATTGGTTCTCATTGATCATTTTAATGTATCAAGAACTACTGGCCATGTGTCTTGTTCTTAAATGCCCTCCTAGCCTTAATGTACATGTACGTTAAAAATATATCCTTAGTTAATATTTTGTGATAATTCCCTGGTGGAAGATCAAATTGTTGAACATCTCATTACATTCATAGCTAAAGTTAGTAATTTCAAAATTGTTCTTAGATTATAGTTATATGAAAATCTGTGATTAAAAAATAAATCAATTTCAAAGTTCATATATTATTATACTTGAAAATTGTTTGAATAAATATTATGTATACATCAACATTTGTCTCAGTATTTTGTGTTATTCATGCTCATTTCATTTGCCATATTTTTATAATTATTTATATTATTCGGAAACTCCTAGATATTCTGTGAAGATCCCCTAGTTAGACAGCTTGTATGGGTAAGGAGATCAGTTGTGTTCTCGTTAGGCTTTGTTACTGTGTCCTTACGCCACTTTAGGCACAATATTGTTCATTTTCCACCCAACAGTGAAATGGTGCCTGGCCATCCCAGCAAAACTTTCAGGGAATGCTTGGGGCCAAACATCTCTGTTGAGTTCGTAACTGGGCAAAATAGATAATGTTTTTGCTGTTATTCACTTGAAACTTTTTTGTATGAAAGTACTGATTTGAACGAATTTAAATTTTGTATTCAGACACATGATTTATGCCAAATTTCCTGTAGGTTAGCAGTTCGAGCAGATGACCAGGTAAAAATGCTCATTTCTGAACCTGTAGATTTGATATTTTCAGAGTAGGTTTGGAGCCTAAAAATTTAAATTTTGTTCAAAAATGGACAGAATCAGCTCAATAGTTTCTGAGTTATTCTTATTAAAGATTTTATTTTTGAAATATTGTTGAATGTACAAATGCAATAAAGTCCAAATTTATTACTTAGATGTGAAATAATGACTGCAAGGCTCATGCATAAATTTGTGAAGATCAATTATGGGATTTTTTTAAATTTGTCTTCTCGTCTGATTTCGGAAAAAGTATATGAAGTCTTGCTCAATATATTCTTTTTCCACTTTTTTTTTGCCAATATGTAACGATGCAGGTCGAATGTAGACAGATGCATTTTAACAGTTTGAAAAATGCGTTCATTTGACTTTCAGATGAGAATTCTGCTTTTTTATTTATCATAAGAAATAATTTACAGATTTGAAATGTTAAGGGAAAAAGGACTATTGAAAAGGCGCGCAAAAGCTCCTAACTTTACATCAGTGTTTCTCACCATTTTAATTATTCAGAAGAGAATGGTAGAATTAAAGAGTTTTATAGCTACATCGATAAACTTCAAGAGGTGATTTTATAATCTATTTTAAGCAAAAATAGGCTACCTGTTCATTAGGTAGAGAAAGGTACTGAGAGAAAAGACTAAGAGTATACTCCTAAAGAAAAAAACTATACATTAAACCAGGAACCAGGTGTTTGATCACCTTCTCATTATTAAGGGTAGATGAATGCGTGAAAAAATATAAAAATGTCCACTGCCTAAATGTTCTACGGAAAAGTCGAGCCAGAGACCTCAGGTTTCTTCAAAAGGAAAAGCTTTTCACCAAAAAACAAAGTGGGTCGCTGCAAAACGTTACTCTACTTAAAAATTTTGCTTCTTGTGGGATATGCAAATCAACTCTTTTAACCTAGCATGTACTTGGCCGATGCAAAATATTTATTTAAATAAGTCAAAGTATTGAGAACTGTAACTATTATGTCAGAGGCAAAACTGTTATAAAATCATCTACTGCAAAGAAGATAATTTTACTAGGAAAATCACACATGAAGCCATATATGTGTTATGGGCCAAGTGATTAATAAGACATCCATTCATAATGCCCATAAATAACTAGTGTAATAACCAAATTGATCGGGCATTATGACTACTTTCCTTCACCTATTTCAAGATAATAAAAAGTCTAACCACCTATCCTTCTTCAGTGGCGCTCTGTATCGAGCTTCGAATAGCCCCTGAATCATGAGCTCTAGTTGGTCAACAGGTATCACACATATGCTAACTTAGCTTGCACCCTAACACTTATACCTAAATTATCAAATTGCCCAACTGTGATGTAGCAATATTCATAATGTCCAGACACTGTGATGTAAAACGAAGTTTAAATCATCATAAAGAATGATGAATTTTGATTATATATCACTTTGTTCGATTCGATTGGTCATTATTTATACAGATCGGCCATTATGGAAAATGATCGATTTTTAATCACTTGGCATGCTCAAAATCTAGAGATTTTGATAATAGCGCAGCTATTAATAAAAGGGCAGTAATCTAATTTCGTATCTAATTAAGCACAACCTTTTATTAGAAAGATAATTAATATGTAAAATTTTGTCATATATAGAACGTTTTCAATGTTGAGACTTTTTTTAACAGAAAGTAGAACTCATCAAAATATTTCAAAAGAAATCGACAGTGTTCAAAGGGACAGAGATAGAAGCCCTTTAATTCGAATTCTATACCGTGCAATTTAAGTCCTGTTTTTACTGCTGGCAAAGCCAATTAGCATGCGGCCTTGTCAACTCAGACCTTGAACGTAAACATTCTACGGACTTGAGGGTTTTTTGACTTTCTTAATTCGTCGAAAGATGGGCATATTTCTTAGAATACATCATTCGCAAGTTTGAATATTCAAATTTTTCTCATCTTGGAACTTTTTCTGAAATGTTTCATTCTGATAACAAAAAAAGAGTAACCTTTGGAGACACCCTTATCAGAAAATTGAAAATAATGAAGTTCGAATACTCGCCAATTTATTCATATACGTTGTTTAAAGTATTCGTCTCTGCACTCACTAAACTGAACACTCGTGGATAACGAGAATTTTTAAACAGATATCTTTCTGCTGCATTTTGCTCGAACTCTCCAAATATTCAATATTTGAATAAATATGCGGCGTCTTTCAATAAATTCCGGAAAGTTAAAACAGAACCGGATTTGAAATTTTGCGAAATTTCGAGATTTTCAGTTCAACTTTATAGGTTGAACAACTTTGTTCCCTTGAATACTTTACCTAAGCGATTTTTGATTAGATGTTCTGAGTTATCCCAACCTTTTAAGAGTACTCTAAGATATCCGGGATTTTACGGAGTAATCTAGGATATCTGGGATTTAAGGAGTACTCTAAGGAAAACAAACCTTTTTATCGTGATCATCTAATGGCGGGAGAATAGGGCGTTACGTTGTGTAGACAACCCAAGTTACACTTGAACGAGAACACAGTGACGGGAAGTTCAGAATGCAAGGATAAGTGAAAATACAATATTTGTTTGCGGAAGGCAGGGTCCCGCATCTGACTCGGTGTATGAGAGCGAGGTTATAATTTAGGACAAAAAAAAGAGTCTGGGATAAAAAACCTTGACCTCTCTTCAGCTCCCTTACATTCTTCAACCCTGTCCTTCCCTTTATTCATAAAATCAAGGTTCCAAAGATCGACAACCTTTCTAATATTCTAAAACATAATTAGTGTGCATACAAAGGTAAATACAGCAATCAACTGATAACCTGGCAATAGGAACATGTAACAAAGATCTTCGAGATAGTTTAACAATAACCCTTTGGTCAGGAATTTCCCATTCACACACCTACTATCTAATTAGATTATTATAATCTGGGAGCATAATATCAGGAATGTCTTGTTGCGACACTCTGAAGACACAGAGGTTGTGGTGTTCTTTTATTTAACTACCTATTCATTATAATATTTATATCTAATAATAGTTGTTCAGGAAGGCCTTGTTGCCTTTCTGAAAGACACAGGGTTGTTGTGTCAGCATCTAATTGTGGATCCACATTTTATTTACTCTAAACACTCTGAATTCTCAAACAAAGTACCATTGGTAACCCACTCTTAGATCCCAATAAATGAAATGTAGATAAAGACGCTTGCATGTATGAAATATGTTGAATGGTCAATTCAGATTAAAGTAAACAGGTCGTCCCTAGCTGGAGCATCAATACAATAAAATCCACCCATTAATAAAGAATACATGATACAAATAACACTCACGTTGAACTCGGGTAATTCAATACAATAGACTAATTTTACATGTGAGAGCAGCTTAGTAGACTTCCCTTTGTGTCTATCCTCAACTTTTAAAGAACAATGGACAATGGCGTTCTATTTCTAACAAAGGAAAACTGGACTCTCTGAAAGCGGCGTTCAGTAGCGGAGGATTACCATCAATCTTCCGGAGAACCAAGGATCATCTCCCAGGGTTATGTTTACATTTTCAGACGCGCGCGCAAGTCTACGAAGCAACCATAATTCTTACTCCTGGCATTGACAGTGACAAGTAGGCATAAAATTCCCTAAGTGGTTCTTCCCGCCTAATCTTCCTTTATAAAAATATGTGGATCTCTTCAGTTCTAAGTACCTCCAGTAGAAAAAAGTTTTTTTCTACTTACCGATCATAGCGAAATTTTGCGCGAACATGCCTCATTCTTCTTTTTCTAAATTTCAGATCGACCAGATCTGTAGTTTATTAAATATTATGAAAATAATGAAAACATTTCAAATGTGAATGACTACGAAAGCAATGGACCAATTTTACCCCTGAACTTAACCGAGATTAGGCCCCCAACCTACCCTGGAAGTTTAAAGTCTCTCTTTCTGTTCGACTGGCGGACCGGCCTACTATATAGAAAGGAGTATTGAACAATATGTTATAGATTATGTCTCTAAATCTATGAATATTATGACCATACTCATACTTGACAGTTTCATTACAATCTGTCATGGCCCGCAAACCATCTTCAAGCGGTGCCAAAAAAACTAAACACCAAGATGTCATCGTATCAATTCTGCTCACAGAATCTACAGCTAGTCTTATGAGCCCTAAAATTCCCTATCTTGAAGATCTGCATACGAATGAATCTAATGTATGTACGATTAGTTCAAGTGAAAGGAATTATATGGATGGCAACGGCTTAATCTCACACAGGAACAGTTTTGATAATAAAAGTTTGCTTTCAGAGGTAGCGTACTTTCAGTATGGAAGCTTCTCTTCAATTTCTATGCCAGAAAGTGAGTAATAATTTCCAGTCATTTTCTGAGGGAATATTTCATCGCGATATTTTGTATAACATCTATCATGCATCATTAAACACAAATTAGGGGGGGCATTTCCATGGTATAACCTGTAACTTTAGATGATCTTACAGCCAAAACTTTAAGTAGTTGAATCTGAAGAACATGGCTACCAATTCTTGGTACTAAACCGAGAGATGACACGAGCAGTGAGCTATCCCGTACCATACGGAATACTTTAAAATATTTGGCATTTTACGGAGTACCCTAAGTTACACTTGCACGAAACGAGGAAATAGTGACGGGAAGTTCAGAAAGCAAGGTTAAGTAAAAATAGAATATTTGGTTGTGGAAGGCAGGGTCCCGCACCTGACTCAATGTATGAGAGCGAGGTTGTGCTTTAGGAAGGAAAGGAGTCAGGGAGAAAACCTTGACTCTTCAACTACCATACATTCTTCAACCCTGTCCTCACCATTATTCATAAAATTAAGGTTTCAGAGATCGACAAACTTATATCCTAAGACATAGTTAGTGTGCAAGCACTAAGGTAAGTACAGTAGTTAATTGCGTGAATACACAGATAACATGACAATAGAAACATGTAACAAAGATCTTCGAGGTAGTTTAACAACGACCCTTTGGTCAGAAAGAGGTTGTGGTGTCTGTTATTTAACTACCTATTCATTATAATCTTTATATCTGATAATATAGTTGTTCAGGAAGAACTTGTTGAGGCATTATGAAGACACAGGGTTGTTGTGTCAGAATCTAAATGTGGATCCACATTTCATTCACTCTAAACACTCTGAATTCTCAAACAAAGTACCATTGTTAACCCACTCTTAGATCCCAATAAATGAAATGTAGATAAAGACGCTTGCATGTATGAAATATGTTAAATGGTCAATTCAGATTAAAGTAAACAGGTCGCCCCTAGCTGGAGCATCAATACAGTAAAATCCACCCATTAATAAAGAATACATGATACAAATAACACTCACGTTGAACTCAGGTAATTCAATACAATACACTAACTTTACATGTGAGAGCAGCTTAGTCGACTTCCCTTTGTGTCTATCCTCAACTTTTAAAGAACAATGGACAATGGCGTTCTATTTCTAACAAAGCAAAACTAAATTTTCTGAAGCCGGCCTTCAGTCACCGAAGATCACTTCTGGAGAGAACAGATGTTACTCTCTCGGGGTTATATTTACACACGCGCGCAAGTCTACGAAACGACCATAGACTCTTACTCCTGGCATCAATAGTGATAATTAGGCATAAAATTCCCTAGGAGAATCTTCCCGCCTAATTTAATGTGGATCTCTTCACCAGGTACACACTCTTGCAAGACTGTCAATGTTTCACGTGCGGCATAGTCTGTAGCATTATTCTGATGAAATAATGTGTCGCCAAGAACAATATCTTCCAATTGAGGCTGAATTATCAATATAATATCATGATATCATTCCTTATTCACCATTGCTTCCCTACATGCTTCGTCTTAAAAACAAAACGTTCAAAAACGGTGGCACGTTTTAGATATATCTTTTTCTAAGCCTAAAATGACAGTCATCAAAAAGGAAATGGGCTCATCAGTAAAATTGGTATTTTGAGCATACACTTCTTGTTGCTAGAAAATCTTTATTGAGAATACGCGGAGGAGCGGTAATGTCGAATTCTCGTAAAACGCTCGCCTCGGAGAGGCTTTGAATATTCTCGCGAACTGCCTTGACGATGTGTTCTGAAGATATATATCTGGTTCTGAACGACCTGTACGAAATTTTTCCGTGTGTTGCACATCCCTACTAGAATTTATTTTTCAATCATTCTCTTGACACCATCTTGATTATAATGTTCATATGATTCCATGTGTATTAAGTTCCAACTATCTCCTGTTGATCCGTAATGACATAATCATATTTTAACATGTCTGTCAAATTAGCCTCATATTAAAATATTGCTCTATTATTGAAACATTCTGTATGTCTTCTTTTCTGTAAAATGTCCAAGATTTCTTTGGCTGTCCTTTGGTGAACTATGAAAAATTCTCCATCCAAAGTTATAATTGAAATTTGAATTGAAATATTTTCACTAAATACTCATTCGGGTACGAAATTTAAAGCAACTGTTGAATAACTGCCAGAAATGGAAGTTGTTTTTGGTACATTTTCGCTGTATTTGTAGAGAACGAGAAGCACTACTCATATTCTTCAGTGACCCACTCACTACACTCACTACGCAAAATATCCCGGGCTCCACTGCAGATCTAGAACTAAGTCACGAAAGCGATATATTGCCTTTACGTTTTAGTAAAATTCGGACGAACGACGAAGTGTTTCTTTTCGAATTCGACGGAAAAGTATCTTTCAACAGACAACAATATATTCAAGATTCCTAATACGGATTGAAAACATCTGGTGAACCATTATAATGAATTGTCGTCTCATATCTTCAATAGGAATTGAATTGCTTTGTTAGTTTATTACTTTACTGCTTTATTACCCTTCATCAGTTCATTCAGATATGTAGATATTGCTGATTCATGTTTTAATTTTTAGCTGTTGAAATGGGGGATGGATTTTTTCAACTGGTGAAAACAATATGAAATACATGAACGATCGAATAAATCAAGTACCTATCAAACATTACAGATACTCCCTTGAAACCCTTAAAACTTTTAAAGAAGCCATGGCACTTAACGTGACATACCTTTTTCCATGTGTTTGTATTGCTCTACGCATATTCTGTAGCCTTTCAGTTTACCTAGCGCAGGCTGAAAGGTCCTTCAGTGTTTTGAGTAGGATCAAGAATTGTTTGAGATCGACAATGGGACAACAAAGATTGCCAGTGAAGAGATCCGTATTCTCTAAAGATCAGAATCCCTCATAGATTATATAAATTACATAATTACATCACGGTATTTACCCGCCTATTTCTGTTGCACTTTAACTTGACGTATGTGCTCGATTACAATAACAAAGAGGAGGCACGCCTCCGCTTCGAAATACAAGAGTATATGGGGACGCCATTGTATTTTGAAGCGGCAGACAGGAAGGTTTTTGGATATAAACCTCCTGAGCGACTTTTAAACACACTCGAGATAATTAGTAATTATAACAGTCCCCTTGGTAACTCTTAGTAAGTAAGCTTCTTTTAAATGCATACTTTAGACTTTGAATACCACCTTAGTTTCAATGTAAGATTAGTGATTGCACGCTTGTTCATTGTACTTCCACTCTTCGCTTTTCATTATTGTATTTTTGCTTCAGTGTTATTTAATCCGATCGGAATGTTTTACTAAAATGCATTGCCTTTGTATATAACTAAAGCGGCACGACCCTCACAAGTTATCTATTTATATCGTATACTTTTTCTCAGTGCCTGGTTGTTGTTTGTTGTATTTATTAATAGTGGTTCTTTATTTGTACTGTTTATGGTATTCGCATTGCCTGATATGTAACTGATTTGCACGTACTCTTGTGTGATTCTCCGGTTACCTATATATTTATTTTCTTTTATTTAACGTTCATTAACACGCCAAGGTGATGGGGTACTGTATCTATTTTATAATATCCTAGTCAGTTTGTGTTACATATTTGTCAATAGTTTATGGTAGTAGTGGTAAGGGGGCCCGATTGAGTCTTTGACCCGGGGCCTGGCTCGGCTGTGGGTGGCCCTGGCGAAGTGAATAAACAATGTATTTATTAATTATTTTTAAAAGTAAATCATAATGCAAAAATCCTTTTTCATAGCTTATAAGTTCCTCAAAATAGAACGCGCTGAATATTTCTTTGATGGATAATTTTAAAATATTACTGACATTGATTTTTTAGTATATTTCATGAAATTATTAATTTCGTAACTCGTTTTAGCTCCTTCAAATGATTCGACGAAGATATATCCCTTAAAAATTAGCAGGCAAGGTTTGCCTTACGTTCTTAAACCTATGAAAATACACACAAGACCTCTGGTAGCTGTAAGAAGCTTGGCACATGATGATAGACTTGATGTGCATCTGAATAAAATTTATGTTTCCCTTCTAAATAGTGACGTAAGTTTAAATTGTATTAAATAGTTTTTATGTACAATAGTGTATTTAGTTTAAATAACATTAAATCTTTTATTGTTTTAATTTTAATCAATTATATGGAAATGTTGAAGTCACTTCACGATAGTCACTATTCAGAATATACTAAAAAACAGCAGTATTTTATTTTAATTAGACATTAGAGGGATTGAATTACCATCATCTAATATCGTTTTGTCCCTCTTGAGCTGATTTAGGTATATTCCAAGGTATATAGATCATAATCCTTATACAATGGTACAGTTACTCATCTTGATACAGAGTTCTAATGAACTCTGACAGAGAGAGACAGATCTTCCACTACATCTTGACCGTTTCTTAATGTAGTTTATCGAACATAGGTACGTGTTTTTGATAAAGTCTATTCACCGTAAACCTTTTGTAACATTTTAACCTCTTCCACATATTAAATTCCATAAACAATGATGAATTAAAGATAGATACAAATTAATTAATTCAGCTGACAATCTGTACCAAATATCTTACTAATGATATTAAGATAGATTCTTCTTTCAATATTTTTCCCCATTGTAAAAAGCGCAAAACACAATTGGGATGAACTGACAAAAGGAGCACTGTAAAGAAACTAAATAACAGATGAAGTTCAAATTCCGCGAGAGTATAGAGGACAGTTGTACCAACGACAAAAAGAATTTAGACAGTCTCTTTAAGCGACCCCTTTAAATTATTAGTTGCCGTTACATGACTATATGTAGATATTGTAGAACCTGATGTTTCTGTGATCTAACATTTGCTGCTTCATTTAATTATCATTTAAATGGAGTTCAACCTCAGACTTGAGTATCTAGATTGATATCAATTCATCTTCCTTGATCTTTAAGACTGTAAAGGGGAATTGATTAATCTGGGCTCAATGCTATCCTCAATTTAAAAACAACCACAAAGGTGCGAAAATTAGGAGCAGTTAATTTCAGCAAATTAATTCAGATTCACATTCCAGACTAGTCTTGATTCAGAATCGTACATATGCAGAATATGCCACGGAGGTGACAGTGTTGATGAGCTTCTAACACCCTGCAGATGTCGAGGTACGGTAGCCTTAGTCCATCTTAACTGCTTGGAGAGGTGGCTTGTGGAGTCCTCTAGGAGTTTCTGTGAACTCTGTCAACATCATTATGAAATTGTCAGGGAACCTAGGTAAATAAATGATATTTCTATAGATTCTTTGTTATTTACTATGTATTCCATGTTTTAGATATAATATAATAAGTTCTTTGGTGATGTTCGTATTGAATCCTGGCGAAAATTTATGGGAGTTTTTAATAGATGGTGCAACTTTTCTAGCTTATACTCCAACTGCTATAGCTTCAACATATACATTGATGTTACTTTGCGAAAATTTAACGAAATCTGAAAGACAACATTTATTAACACACATGCTTGGATTTCTTTCAATATTGGGTAAGATTCTTCCAGATCTTTAGATTATATCTATCATAATAAGGGAACAAATCCATTCAAGGTATTGCTGCTATAGATTTCACCTATACTGCATGGTTGATGGCTACTCTTCAGAAATACTATGAAGCTTGGAAAGAATTTCGTAAAAACAATTGCAACGTCAAAGTTATACTTCCGCAACATAAAAGAAGGGCTCGTCAAAGAAAGAATATCAAATTATAAACACCATGTATTATCTAAAAAAAATAAAAAGCAGAATAAAATACAAAAATCGCTTTTTCTCATAAGATCGAAACTATAAGAAAGCTGCAGCTGTTTCTCTCCTCATTCATAAGCTGTATTTTATTTGCTCCCTTTTAGTGTCTTCTACTGTCGATAAAAAAACAGCGCTTATCCAATTCGTTTTTTAGCATTTTTATGAATAGAATTACTAAATCTTCAAAATTATGCATCATTCAACCCTTATTATCATGTAAAAGTTTTAAGGGGGTTGCCACTCCGCTTAGAGGGATGATCGTGCACCCACGATGTTGCAATCAAAATATTTCCCTCCAAAATAAAAATTAACCTGTCTCGGCAATTTCCGGAAAAATCCATACTTACGGAATCACTCAGTTGGACTGTTTTATGTTGGCGACCTGTATATTGTTTCTTTGACGAAATTATGTAATAAAAATTCTTGGTAGGACTATGAGAGCGAACATCTAATAAAGAACTTCCCAACAAGATATTTCATTTAAAATTAAGGGAAAAACGCACTGTTTTTACCAGCGTACAGACTCTGAAGTTAATAACGGATTACAATATCTGCCAAATATCCGCCTCGGCTATTCTTTCAGAGACAGTCATTCCTTTGATGAAATTCCTCATTACGTTTTCGCATAGTTGTAGCTCTTTTTCGCGAATTACAGCTGTTTTGTTATCTTTCAGCATTCACATCGTTGCTGGAGCAATGGCGTAGATCCAAAGAAAAAATCTAATGGTGTTACATCACAAGATCTCGGCAGTAAATTAATGTCTCCACTTTCAGAAATGACTTGCTGAGAAAATTTCTATTTATTATAGTGATTGCTTCACGTGAAGCTCTTTTTGGAAGCGTTGTTGTGGGAAGCTTACAGATATCTTGATTGCGGGAAGTACCCAGCCTGTTTTTATTGGACTCTTCAGACTGGGTATTGGGTACAATCTTGCCATATGGAGTCTTAAAGCTAATTGCCTGACTTGCCTTGTAATTGTGCTATTCACTGTTTCTTGGCATTTAATCTTTGTCATGGATGTATAAGATGATGATAAAGTCACAACTAGGAAAGGAGCAAAATAAAAACGAGCAAAATGAGCTGAGAAACAACATCATTGTCAACGGGGTACCGTATGACCAGCGGGAAAACATCGAAGATATTGTCAAAAAAATGGAGGAAGCACTACAAATTCAAATAGTAAATAAACCAAAATGCTACAGAATTGGAAAAGGGCGAAACCATAATGGACAGTTGCCCATAAAAGTATGTTTTTCCAGTGAAAAGGAGAAAGATGAATTCTTGGGGGCTAGGAAGAAGAAAATGATAACTTCAAAAGATCTGGGATACGAAGAAGGCAACGTTATCTACCTAAATCACGATTTAACAAGGGCAAATCAATATCTATTCAAAGAAGTACTGAAACACAAGAAAGAAAACAACTATAGATTTGCCTGGATAAATCGTGGGAAAATCTACATACGAAAAGATGAACACAGCCCAGTTCAGCTAATCGAAGATACTATGATCTAAAAAACTGAAAAAATTCAATGAAATTACTAAACAAACAGCAGAATCACAACTAAGAATCTTATATATAAATGCACAAAGTCTCAGAAACAAATTAGAGGAACTACAGTGTCTTGTGAAGATTAAATAGTATGATATATTAGTAATTGTGGAAACCTGGTTATATAATAGTGAAGTAAACCAATTCGTGATCAATGGATATTCGGCTGCCCATGCATGTAGAGATACAAGAGCCGGAGGAGTTGCAATATACATCAAAGAAAATATCAGTTACATAGAGATGAATAATGTTGGTGGCGATAGTGAATACAACATGATTGGGGTGAATCTACAGATAAATGGTATGAAAATTTTAGCATTATATAGACCACCATCATTCAATGTGAAGGAATTCCTGGAAATATTAGAGGAAATACTACAGCATGAGAAAAAACACTAATAATTGGAGACCGTAACATAAATTTATTAGAAAGTACTGTCACTTGTAGTGAATATAAAAATTGTGTTGTGTTGAATGGGTTTGAAATCCAAAATAATATCGGCATAGAATATGCAACCAGAATTACACAACACTCTCATACCATCATTGATCATGTTTTAGCAACGAGTAATATTGGAGAGTGTAAAATAAACATTGAATACGGCACAATTTCTGACCATAATCTATTAGAAATAGAATTGTATACGAAAACTAAAAAAATATAATTGTAAAATTCAGAAAACATTTGATAAGCTAGATAACTCCAAATATGAGGAAAGTTTTAAAAATATATTGCAAAATTCTGTACCGGTTGATACATTCGAAACTTTGATTAAACTTATACAAGAAGCTAAAAGTAAGGCCACAAAAACAATTAACATGAAAATTAAGGAAAATAATGATTGGATAACCCCTCAGTTTTTAGAACTATTGAAAAGAAGAGACGAATTTATACAAACTGATGAAGAAATTCCCGCAAGATCAACAAATCTTATGGGATTTCAGAAAAAAAAAGAAACAAGTTGAAAATGAAAAAAGAAAATTAAAAACAAGTTGAAAATGAAAAAAGAAAATTAAAAACAATTTTTTTCAGAAAAAGATGGAATGATACCGATGGAAATCCAAAGAAACAAAGGAATTTTATAAATAACTTAATAAAACATGAAAACAAACAAATTAGTGTAGATACAATAGAGGTTGAGAAAACATTAATAACTGAAATATTAGAAATTGTAAATAAATTCAACGAATATTTCTGTGATATAGGTCAATCAAGAGTCAATAAAATCAATGCAAAACTCATAGGTAACAGCACTTTCGATGAAATCAATATAATAAACTCCTTGTAGAGAAGTTTTGGATGAAATGAATAAAAATTCCGCTCCAGGTAACGACAAAATCAGTGTAAAAGATTTATTAACGGTGCAGGAATCAATAATACCAATCCTAGTCGACTTGGTCAATAAAATGTTCGAAACAGGGGAATTTCCGAAGGAGCTAAAAATGGGTAAGGTTACCCCAATCCATAAATCAGGACCAAAAAATAATTTAGAAAATTATCGCCCCATCACCGTAGTTTGTGCACTGTCAAAATTTATAGAAATTCTTTTTAAAAACCGTATCATGAACTTCCTTACTAGACATGTTGAATTAGACAAATACCAATATGGTTTTCAGAAACAATCAAGCACCCAAAGCGATACGATGGACTTTCTGAATCATGTTATAACTAAATTGGATGACAAGAAATATATCCTAACAATGTTTATTGATCTACAAAAGGCATTCGATGTAGTGGATCATGAAATACTAATGGAGAAATTGAACTTTTTGGGCATAAGAGGAAAAAGTGCAAGCATATTACAATCGTACTTAAAAGATCGGCAACAGTATGTGTCGCTCGATAAAGTAAATAGTGAAATCGCAAATATAAATTGTGGAGTACCACAAGGCTCAGTCCTTGGACCACTATTATATTCTTTACACACCCTGAATCTCAAAAAGGCAAATCTCAAGGCTCGCTATTACATATTTGCAGATGATACCATTCTAGTATATGAAGGATCTGACATAGCAGAACTAGAAGAATTGGTAAATAGTGATCTAGAACTATATGCTAAATGGCTCCTCGCTAATAAGTTACAAATAAATGTGAAAAAAACAGTTTATATGCTTTTCAAAAATAAAAATAAAGAAAGTCAGGATCCAGATATCAGAATTGGAGATCAGACAATACAAAAGGTCGATCATACCAAATATCTAGGATTGGTAATCGATGACAAATTAAATTGGCACAAACATGCAGAACACATGACAAAAAAAATTGTACCAATGATTGGAGCTCTTTATAGATGCCAAAGCTATTTAAATAAAACAAATAAAATGATGATATATAATGCATATTTTCTTTCTACATTCCGTTATCTGATAACAAATTGGGGGGTATGTTCTCAAATATTATTCAATAAAATAAAAACTTACCAAATAAGGTGGTAAAGACTATATTCGGATATGATTACAGAACAAATACAGAAAAAATTAACCATCAAACTGAAATTTTGCCTATGAAAAAAATTCTACAAATAGAACAATGTAAATTTGTTTATAAAATAACAAAAAATCAACAAAAATGCAATACAAGCATGAGCATAGTTAATGAGATACATACATATGAAACTCGAAATCAAAATCAAATTTATCTACACCAGGTGAGAACAAACCTTGGTTTGAAAAATCCCTTCGCTAAATGTCTTCAAACATTTAACTCTCTGCCAAATTCTATAAAAAATAAAGATAGCTACTCCTCTTTCAAAGCTGACATGATGAGATATATTGGAAGCCATGAAATTTAAAACATTTAAATGTTCCGGTACCAGCAAATATTGCTGATTTGGAACCATGCTTTAAAAATGTTTTTTTTTTATACATAAGTCGTAAATTTGTCTCGAATCTCGGGAACAGGTTTTTTGTTAATATTTTTTTGTTTTAAATAGTTTTTATTGAGCCTGTCCTGAATATTCTAATTTATTGTTTGTTTATATTTTTCTATAGATGTATATATTGTAGGTGTCGATATATTTATGTAAAAAAATCTGTTGATTATATAGTCTGAAATATGTGATATAGGATAAGAGTAATTATGTTTATACTGTTACCTTTGTATATAGGTGAAAATAAAGCATATTTGTTAAAAAAAAAGATGCAGGTAATGACATATAGTGATACCAGTGTTTTCTTGTTTGAAGTAATTTCTGCAACTCTCGGTACTTTTAAGGTAACATATGATGCATATCGCATTTCTTTGCTCGATGAGGATCTTGGTTACGCTCCAGAGGTCCACTCCAAAACAATAATCCGTAGCTAATGAGACTATGCAAGTATTCAGTCTAACCTCTTGTTTGACTGCAATCTGCTTGGTTCTTCTAATTATATAGGTTGCCAATAATAGCTTTTTGATCTTCTGCAACCGGAAATTTAGACTGGGTTACAGGAGAATACCCAACAATGTCAGGTCTGTATCTATTCTAGCCGAGTCTCAAATGCGAGGTATTGAGTTTTTTCTCTATTCATCTTCTGAAGTTAAACTTCAGAAATCTGTTCAGCCTGTTCTAAATCGATCTGTGATCTTACCTTGATCTTGTCTTCATCCACGCCAAAAAGCGGGAAAGAGGTATCATCAACAAAGAGTATCGTATTATCTGATTGGATATTTGATGGTAAGTCAATAACATACAAGATAAATAATATGGGGCCCAATATGGACCCCCGAGGAACTCCATACCTCACATTCATTTAAGTTACAATTGATTTCTATCAAGTAAAGACCAACACGGTTCGAAGTTAACTGCATTAATTTTGTTGATTGAAAAAATCCAGTTTCTGATGGCTTCTGTGAATATTAAAGAATATTGAATAACCAGACACCACTCTATTCGGACAATTCCATGTAAAAAAACATAGATTCTCTTGCATTTTCACTTGCAAGGCCATAAATGAAATGCATGTCAGCCATTTCAGGATTCCTAAAAATCGTCATGTTCAGATTAGTATCAAAACAAGTTTTGAAAACACTTTTACTATTAAAAACACATGAGTTTGATTCAATCTGTCAAAACTAATAATGGAACTATGAATTTATCTAAATATTTGCTTGAGCCTACTGAACTGTTTTGAAAATTTTGATTTTCCTGATGACTTAGAGAATTGTTTAAAATTTCTTTTCCCAAAAACTGTAGTAGATACGTAAAACTTGCAGAAAATCAAAAGGCAAAAAGATTTCCACAGACAACTGGCAAATCAAAAGTTGAGAACCTAAACGTGTAATTAATATCTTCGTCAAATTTCAGCTGAATATCTTTATAAGATGTTACGAGTAAAAAAAATTTGAAAAATAAAAGTCTAACACCATAGACATATTATAATAAAAGAAAGATAATAAGTCTATGTTTAATACCCTATCTCTCGAAAACGGAGCGTTTGCGGACCCATGTTTATGGGACTTTTATTCGTGATATTATCTAAGTTATCTTTTCCTTATGTTTGTACTTCCAATTTAGGAACCTGCAGATTGTGGCGTATCGGTTAAAATGTTCGGTGCCGAAGGTTGCAGGTTTAAATCACACTCTTGCCCATCCATAAGCGTGTTGTGTAAACTTAATGATGAAAAATGTCCAAGGGTGTGAATTTATGTCTACTCTGAAAGCTGCGCCAATGGGAGTGTTGTGTATGTTGGAACTACTGTGCATAGCCCATAGTCAAACCATTAATATTTATATTTAGTTTATCTATGGCATAGCCTAAGTAGCTGTGAGAACGAAAAAGAGAATATGAATGAATGATACCAATATATCCAAATTCAACATCTTCTATCACACCGAATCAGACAAAAAATACATACGGATTAGGTACTCTCAGATATCTAGGATTACACGGAGTACTTTAACGAACGCTAACGTTTTTATCTTGACCATCTAGTATATAGGACATTACGTTGTGTATATAACCCAAGTTACACTTGAACGAGAACGGGAAAACAGTGACGAGAAGTTCAGAATACAATATTTGTTTATGGAAGGCAGGGACCCGCACCTGACTCGATGTATGAGAGTGAGGTTATACTTTAGGACAAAAAAAAGAGTCAGGGATAAAAACCTTGACCTCTATTCAGCTCCCATACTTTCTTCAACCATGTCCTTCCCTTTATCCATAAAATTAAGATTCCAGAGATCGACAACCTTTTTAATATCCTTAAACATAGTTAGTGTGCAAGCAAAGGTAAATACAGCAATCAATTGAGTGAACACACAGATAACCTAGCAATAGGAACACGTAACAAATATTTTCGAGGCAGTTTAACAATAACCCTTTGGTCAGGAATTCCCGATTCACACACGTGCTATCTAATTAGATAATTATAACCTGGGCGCATATCATTGTTGAAAAATGTCTTGTTGCGGCATTCTGAAGACACAGAGGTTATGGTGTCTGTTATTTAAGTACCTATTCATTATAATCTTTATATCTAATAATATAGTTGTTCAGGAAGGCCTTGTTGCGACATTCTGAAGACACTGTGGTTGTGGTGTCTGTTATTTAACTACCTATTCATCATAATTTTTATGTATAATAATAGTTGTTCAAAAAGGCCTTGTTGCGGCCCTCTAAACACTCTGAATTCTAAAACAAAGTACCATGGTTAACCACCTCTAGATTCAAATAAATTAAATAAAGATAAAGACGCTTACAGGTATGCACTATGTTAAATGGTCAATTCAGATTAAAGTAAAACAGGTCGCCTCTAGCTGGAGCATCAATACAGTAAAATTCATCAATAATTAAAGAATACCTCATACAAATAACTCACGTTGACCTCAGGTAATTAAATACAATACAATATCTTTACATGTGAGTGCAGCTTAGTCGTCTTCCTTTTCTGTATATCCCTAACTTTTAAAGAACAATGGCATTCTATTTCTAACAAAGAAAACTGGACTTTGAAGCCGGAGATTACCTAAACTCTTCTGGAAAGAACCGACGCTTCCCTCCGGGGTTATGTTTTTATTTACGCGCACAAGTCTACCTAGCGTCCATAGACTTTTACTCCTAGAATCGATAGTGACAAGTAGGTATAAAATTTCGCAGGTGGTTCTTCCCGCTTAATTTTCCTTTATAAAAATATGTGGATCTCTTCAATACCTATCTTGTGGACTTAGTAAACAACTGCAAATAAAAACAGAAGTTTTGGAATATTACATGAATACTGTTAACCTCTACAGATAACCTCTTGGCAATTTCCAAATGTTTTGAATATCATAAAGTTAAGGTAATTGAGCTTAAATTACTGTTGGAATACAATATTGTGAGATAATTATTATATTGGCAAATAAAATGCCAAAAACAAACTGGATTCAAAGATTATCTGATTATTCTGTGCTAGAACAAAGATTGACCGGTATAAACAAATAGAAATCTGAAACGGTCAAACCTGTCACCTGTCACTTCTCTGCAAACCATAGATATCCATGTTTGTGTATTTCTGGTATTTGTGTTGCATTAAACATATATAAGATATCGTTATAAATCTCAGTTTGCCCCAAAGAATTTTCTAACATCCATCAATATTTACACAATTTAAGAATTAAGTAATTGGAATACATTCAGGAGTAATTGAAGGATTTTCTTGTACCGAAAGATACGGGAAATTTTCAAAAATGGAGTTGGGAGATAGAGTTTATGCCGCCGAAAAAATAATGAAAAAAAGGGTTCGAAAGGTTTGTAAATCACTGTGTTTTAGATCTTCCTGTGAAATATAAGGAAAAACGAATTATTCAGCTGTAATCATCCCTTTATTTGATCGCTGGGATTTGATATTTAAACAGAAAATAGTGCGTCGGTTTTATAACTATTTTATTGTTTCTCTGCATAATAATTTGTGTTTGAAGTATATATAACTAAATGCATTATATTATTTCACACCTTTTCAGGGAGTTACTGAATATTATGTTAAATGGAAAGGATGGAGTCAGAGACACAATACTTGGGAACCTGAAGTTAATATTCTTGATCTTCGTTTGATTGATTTATATGAAAGAGGTTTGCGGAATGACCCTCATAAAAGAGGTCCAAAGAAAAAGGAGAAAAATCCTGAAAAATTAAAAAAGGTTGAAACAGAAGATGACGATCATGTTAGTGGGGAGGAAAGTCAAGATGAGGGTCCCTCTTTACCACAACTTTCAATTGTTTCAAAACCTGAAGAGGAAGAAGTTCCTCAGAGTTCAGAGGAAAGCCCGAAAGAAGATGAAGTGGAAGTTAATGAAAACAGCTCAAGTAGTGAAGATAGGCCTATTTTGGAGAGGTTGGAAATTACTGGAACAAAGAGGAAGGCAGAGGTTCTGTCTAAAGAAAGTGGAAAAATTGGTGTTACTATAACAACAAGTAGTCCAACAAGTCCATTGCCTCCACCATCTAAGGTGAGTTAATGTTTAACTAATACTGTAATAAGGTAATAAAAATGTATAGCATAAAGAATGAAATGTTCCATTTTTGCTATTCTTCATGAGTTTTGAAATGTTACATGTTTATGGAGGATACTATAGTGTTCTATTTTCTTTGGCATCAAAATTGTTCCAAATCAGTGGTAGATCTGAGGATAGCATAGTTGTGTTAGGAGCTGTATGAATGATCATGTCAGTAAAATCAAAAATATATTTGAAAACTGAATGATATATGTTTGTCCCTTTGCATTTATTGTTTGGTGAATTGGTGATAGCTCAGCTTTCTCAAACACAAGAGAAATATGGAGAGGGAACGCCACATACACTCATTATGGGAGTCCCATGTTTATTCTATACAGACTTCCTATATTATCAAATTGAATTTGTGTTTTGTTTTGAGTTATTAATTATTATTCAGTTATCGAGCCATTTTCATATGAATTGAAGCATTATTCAGCATTGCCATTGATGCAAATAGGTGATAATCGGACGTTTGGAGAATAAGCCACATGCACTTATGCTTATTTCCCACCTAAAAGCCTCGATCCTTTACCTGATCTGTTTTGTTGTGTGTGATGGGGCATTATAATGGAGCAAAATGACTGTGTTGCCTTTTTGTATATCCTGGCCTTTTTTTTATGTAATGCTCGATTTGAATTGGTCAGTAGCAATTGGAAGTGATCAGTGTTAATGATTTTACTGGGTTTTATCAACTCATAGATCCCACCAAACACGGAGCTTGTGTTCTTTTCAAAGTAATTTGGTCCTGCAGTAGATGTTGATGGCCTGGATTTATCTATGATTGACGATGTTTAGAATTCTCATACTATATCCATCTTTTACCTCTCACGATTTGATGGAGAAATGACTTTCTTTTATATCTGTCAAGTAGAATTTCACAAGTGGTTTTTCTATTTTCTTGATAGAGAACCCATATTCCCACATTATGAACCTTTCCCATAGCTTTCAAATGACTAGAGATGGCTTTCTATATCACCTTCAATTGATCTCGAGTTCTTGTTGAGTTCGAGTATCATCTTCATCTAATAAGCTTGCAATTTGTTGTCTGAGAACTGTTTCGCTGATTTTCCATGCTCTTCGTTTCTCATGTGAAAATCACCACTTTTGAATTTTTTAACAACTGGAAGTGCTAGAAAAACAATTTTTTTGAAATTTGAGATTTGAATATTAGGGCATCTTGTTAATATTATTATGTGAATCAATATGTTTTTGGCGTCTTTCACCAGAAGGAACAAAAGTTTTGGAAAGATATCAAATTGGGTAAAACTGATGGAACTGCATTTTTAATTTTTTTTGAAATCTCAAATGGTTCTTTGCATCGTATCTGATGATATTTCTTAGTACTTGAAGTTTACCCAAATTTAATTACTAAAACCTTGTAAGCAGCAACTAGTTTATTAATTAGTACAATTTGCATACACAAGTGCTTGAAATCTAGAGATTCTGAAAATAGTTAAATTAATTTCAAAATAAAAAGAAATGAAAAACTGTTATATTATCCTGCATACATCTTTCAATGTTTTTTGGGCTAATCTATAATAGCTACTACTTTTTTAACTTTTACTTCAGCACTTTTTATAACTGAAGTCCTCTTGTTTTAGAAAAAGTAATAATAGTGATTCAAGTCAAGTTAATGCAGAATTACATAATGCTTCATATCATCCAATCAATTATTTTGGCTGATTTCTTGAAATTTTTCTTGTAGGTCCCAAAATTAGCTGTAGAAAAGGTGTCTGCGAGTATACCAGTTCGGACGTCAAACCAGAGACAATCTAAGTCTGAAGAAGAATCGTCAGCTTCATCGATTCCGCCAAGTTCAAGTCCGGCTGTTTTGCCAGCCACCACCCCTAGGTCGAGTACTGATAAGAGGCCGAATCCTGTTGATCCAGCTTTGCCACATTCAGCACAAAAGGAACCAGCTTCTCCTAAACCTGTGGCGTCCAGAACTGACGATAAAACATCAGATGATAAAAAAGACGAAGGTATGGAAAAGAAGGAAACAAACAAACAGCACAAAATGAACGGTCATAATAATAATAACAATGTTTCAATCCCTGATTCTCAGCTTTTAACTATCCCCAATTCTGATTATTGGTTATCAAGAAATCCAGTAGCAGATCAAGTATTCATTACAGACGTAACTGTAAATCTTAAAACTGTCACAATAAGAGAATGCAAAACAGAAAAAGGTTTCTTCAAGGAGAGAAATGACCATTCTAGTGATATAGTCTGATTTCTCAAGATTGAATCTTAGGATAGTTGCGTTTTGATTTGAATATTTAGGGATGTAGGGGGCTCTGAGAATCTTCGAAAATTTGTGTTTGATTTATTTTCAGTTCTTCCTTTATCCTCTACAGGGTTATTTGCAGAAAGCTTAACCCAAGATGAGTCCATGGCGAAAGTGTTCCGTATAACATTAGTTTTATTCGGAATAGTTACACGAAAAACTATTCTGTATAAAATTAATTTTCTGCGGAATAGTTTTTTATGTGAATTTAAGAATTTTGCTTGAAACAATTTCAAAATGTGAACTGTTTTATATAAAATTCTCTAATTCTATGCGATGAAGACTAGAAAACATATTTTGATTATGTTTCATGCTAGAAATAGAGATCAATTTCGTTATTTCAATAATGCTGTATATTTTATCATTTTCATTTCTCATAATGTTTCAACTTATTTGAAATATATCCTTATCATAATTGTATATATTGAGCTGTTTCGGTCATTAACATTAGGTAGTTGATCATGATTAAACCAGTTTTTAAAAATTAGTTTATTTGACTACCAAAAAATTTCAAAGTTTACACATATTATCTTCAGACAACTTGTTGAAGATGAGGTGAAACTTTGAAATTGCAATCATAAAAAGATGTATAAAGCTTACATTTCTTTGGTAATAAAACGTAGTAACTTTTAAAAACTTATTTCAATAAATGTATATAGTTCATGATTTTTTCACCGTTGTCAGTTTCTTAATTATAATTTTTTCTTTTGATAAGTCTGAATTAAGTGTGAGTTATTTCACATCCACAGTATTAATGATTTGTATCCAAATCCATTTTCAATACTGGAATTGAACTATATTTTATGGAATATTCACAGGTTCGAAAAAATATTGCATGCATCATTTTGGAGTAGCTTAAAAATGATGAAACTATTTAAAGGGTGAAACTGTTTGTCTTGAATTAACCGTGAACATTTGATAAAATATCTCCAATATTTATTTCATGCCATCGATAAGTAAGTACAAAAAATAGAAGGACGTTATTTAAATGAGAATAACTGTGCTGTTTTCTAACTCATAAAATTCAAATTATGAATAATTAAAGGTGACGTATTACCATTCAAAAAATAAAAGAGAATTTATGTTTTGAAAATAATGTCAGGTAGATGACGACTGTTTTGTGCAATGCGCATTGTAATCATTCGTCATACACTCACACAAGTGACTTCCTCATTGTAAAGTAGGAGTTGATGCATGTTGACGGCACTTCTGTTTGTGAATAGAACTGCAGAAATGAAAATGGGCTTTATTAGTCATTGTTATTTCCCATTCATTTTTATCTGCAGAAATCATTTGCATTCTTTCAGCAAACAGTTAGCGTTGTGTAAAATCCTCCACATTCATTTGCTGAACAATCAAGATAATAGGGGTGAAAACTAAGTTCTTGATGTAAAATCCTTCGAAGTGTTTGTAGCCTGTTTTTGGACAGATCTCTGTGGACTTTGAATTACTGCTTATCTTACCCTTTCTAGGGAAGCTGGTGTCCTTACACTTCTGGGCTAGTCTTGAGGTTTTGGATTAATTGTTGACACCGTCATCCTAAAATTCTCATCTCTTAATCAAGAGATGTCCTAAATGTGACACAATCGTGTCACATTTAGGAACAGAACCCTTACAATTAAGCTCCGGTGTATGACAATAACAGACTCACTCGATTTTAGATACTCTTCAACTGCGAACACTTGTTGCTCTCTTGCCCAGATAACCATTGTGACTAACAAACAGTGAATTCTTCTGAATTCAATGATGTTGTCAGCCACAGTCCTCTATCCTCACCTAGTCATCCGTACTATCCATTTAAAAAACTACCTTGTATGAAGCAAAGATCATTGTCAATTTCTTGAATTGCTAGATAGAGTATTTAAAAATTCGTTGATTACAAACTCATTATAAACACATTTTTTGCGTAGCACGATAGAGTATTTAATTCTGACTTCTTATGTATTAATATCACCTAGTCTGATATAAGGAGACAGGATCAAATTCTCTTCAAACTAAGAGAAAATTATTATTGATGAAACGACAATCGAAAATAAGGATTAATTTTTTTCTGAAACATTGCACATAAGAATTATTAAAGAATTTAAAAATTTGTGAGGAATACAAAAGAAATAATATCAACAGGAAATATTGAAGTAGTCTGTGATATATGAAAAATGTTTTCTAAGAATCCATTATCTGCAAAAAAATTTAAATATTGAAAGTGAACCATTACTTGGTGATAGTTCATTTCAAATGGAATAAGAAAATTACTTTGTTTCTTATCATTTTTATGAAATAGATAAACAGTGACTCCAATTTTGTAGAGTAACTTTGTTTTCAAACAAGTTGTGTCTAATGGTTTTATATTGAGAAATGTTTATTTTCTTGAGAACTTCCAGAAGTATGGAATTCCAGAGATTTACGCAGGATTATTGCGGAACTTAAATATTTCTCTTGATTCCAAGATGTCCAAATTTTGCCCTTTGGGGTAGGATTTCAAGATTATCAATTCTGAGCAGACATGATCAGTCTCAAAAAAACCTTTAACAAAATCAGAACGATCTTTCTCGTGTATGAATAAAGCCTGATATTTCTTGAACCTTTTTGTGAATGTTCTGCTTATTTCATCTATATATGCTACTACTCATCTATATATACTACACTCAGGACAACCTAATTTATAAATTCCCGAATTATTATCAAGCCGATTGTTTTTGACAATTCCGATTTATTCTTCAATGCTAAAGATAAAAAAAACCAAATGGCTTCATAATAGCTTGGGAGTTTAGAAATTAAGTTTTCATTAATTCAGTAGCATATATATATACGCCAAACGAAAACAACATCCAAGAAATGTTTCAACGAGCATTTGACTTTATTCAAGTAACGGAAAGAACTCCAATTGCGGGAAAAAAAATTTAGACTAATCCCAGAATTAGATAATTTTAAAATCCTACATTTCTAACCAAAAGGTGAAAAACTTGACATCTTAGAATCAAAAGAGATCTCACTAACACTCCAATAAAACTTCTAAATGAATAGACCGATTTGAAATTCCCCATCTTTCAATATAAAACCAATAAACATGAAAATGTGGTAATACTACGAAAAATCGAGTAACTGTGTACCTATTCAATAAACGAAAGTGATTTTCTTATTCTGCTTAAAAAAATTCAAAATAATTATAAGAAGATTATTGGCAACAGATCCAAAGAAACAATTCATATTCTTTATCAAATTTAAAAATTTTTAATGGTACTTGGAGCCCCCTCTAACAAATATTCTACAGGGTAGCTCATTTTGAGCAGTTCTACATGTTAAGATCTGACAGTTTGAAGTTATGTATAAATTGGTGCTAATATAGGTAATTCTTCGAGAATTTAAATAAGGTAGCAATTTTTGGTTTGTAATTGTTCCAGGCTTCTTGTAGAACGGTATGCTATTTATTAACTAATATATATATAAACCATCTTTCTTTAGCTCCTAGCACAGTATAGTAAACAATACAAAAAAATAGGTGTGTAAAAATTCCTGTCGAAGCCAGAATTTCCATTCTAAAGATTTATATTTTTGCAGCCAAGAATTTGAAAAAATTTTAATGAAAAAAAAGTAGAATTTTAGCAATAAGAAATCACAACACTGTATCATTATACAAATAATTTAATTTATTGCACAATTTTAATTTATTGTTTATATCGCAGTTTTTTTACTGAATTTCATTCCAATAGTATTCTTGTAAATAAGTAAGTTATTATTTTAATCCCTAATTTTATTTATTGTATTGTATTTTAATTATTGATAAGTTTTATCTCGAAATTTTAATGTTATTAAGGTGTGGAGAGCCTTTAATTTTGTCCATGAGATATTAAAAATTTCAGGGAATTAGTCATTTTGTATTGTGATGAATTATTTGTTTTGATTTTGGCTATTTACTGGAGTAAGTGCGAGTTTTTTCTAGAATTTCCATTTTGATAAAAGCTAAAAGTTTAATGTTTGAATGTAAATAAGTGTAATATAATAGACTGTAAGGTTCGTTTTTAGCTAGTATAAGGTATTTTTGAAATAAAATTTTAAAAATTCAATTTTTTTTTTAAATATTCTTTTAACAATATTTTTTCAATCTTATCACACTGTTTTAATGAAACCCAAATTTATTTATTGACAGATTGAGAGAAAACGAGTTAACGTTGACCTTCAAGTCTGGGATTTTCAAGAAGTGCCAAAATTGTCAAGTTGATTAAGTTCGTTTATTGGTAAAATCGGTCCAATTGTTCCTCAGTTATTCACATTTGAAACTTTTTCTTATTTTCCCCACAGTTCCAAACCTACTGATCCGATCAAAATTAAATTTATTGTATAATGACTCAAAATTTTCAAGGTAGGTTTGAAGTGTACATACATCAGTTATGCTCAAAAATAGGCAGAATCGGCTTAGTAGTTCCTGGGTTATTCTCATTTGAAATTTTATTCTTAAAATATTTTTGAAAGACTAAATCCGATGAATTTAAATATAGTATTTAGATGTGAAATAACGAGACGAAGGGTCATGCATAATTTCGTAAAGAATTTTTCAAATTATTTACCCATCTGATTTTGGCAAAAAATATGAAAAGTATATGAAGTTTTGTTGAATATATTATTTTTCCACTTTTTCTTGCCCACAGGTAACGATGCTGATCGAAGGGAGATGGACGAGTCCTTTAATCATGTATTTTTCATTTTTATGAGATTTCCATTTCTTCAGAAGAACAGTTCTTAAATGGCGTTTATTTAATTTTCAGAACACACAACACATAATTCACACATTTGAAATTTTTCAGAGAAAATAAACTGTTGACAAGCGCGCAAAAACTTCTGACTTCAATGCTTTTAACCATTTTTTCTTTAATTTTTCATTGTATTAACCGATTGATTCAACCTCAATAAGTTTTAGCCTTAAAATATCAATAAATTATCGTTTGGTATTGATTAGTAATATTGGAGGACTCTTCATTTGGGAACAAATAGAAATAAAACTGTAAATTCTGCACTGGGGAACTTGTCTTTTACATATTATAAGACAGCATATTGATCAGAGGATTATCTACAATGCCGAATGAGCTTCCTAGACAAAGAAAAGAGCACTTTTCACAATTAAAAGGTTCCAGCCATTCTTGATCGCCTTGAAGAACTCATATGCCATGACGAAGGTAGATTGTAAAGTTAGTCAAGAGGGAGAGATAACATTACAGTACATTCATCTGGAATTTTCGTATCTAAAATACTCCCCTAATGTTGAAGGAACCAATTGGAATAGTTTATTAACCTGAAAAATGATTATGTTGGAGAATAAGGAAATCATTTAAATTTTATACAACCCCGAAATAATTATTAATATGATTCTGTGTCGAGGTTGCTTAATGATAATTAGGTTTTGAATGCCAAGCATTAAATTTTACTTATTACCCAATCCACAGATCTATTTAATTTATATTTGTTTACAATTCATGGGAAAAAATGAAAACGACAGTTATTTAACATAATTTAATGTTCACAATAGAACATATCCTTCATAAACAATTTCCACTACATGTGATAAAAATATAAATTTTTGAGTAATATATACAATACATCAATATAATAATCGTGTTAGAATTTTCTTCACACGTAGTTAGAAATACCTATTCAAAAACTAAATCTATACAATTAAACATGAAATCATTTTTGTTTTGAAAATTAAAAATTTGCCAAAGTCCTATAAAAGTATCATGTCTCGGTTGACTTTGAACGAATTTTTGGGGGTAGTTGATGTTGAATGTCGTTATCATCAAAGATAAAAAGAACTGCTTCTGGTGGATCTTTAGTCCATTTGATTGTTGCTCAGGTTGATTACTTGAAATGAAATATTAAATATTTCATACCAAAGAATTTATCGTCCTTGCATTAACCATCAGTGAAAGATTTGGACTGCTTCCGCTATCTAAAAGAGCCTGCAATTTAAATAAAAAAATTAGAGATCTTTCCTATAATATTCCATGCTATTGATTGTATATTCTATCTAGTACAGTTGCAGAAAACACTCACAGATATTCTTAAACAATATCAAAATTCAAACGAACCTTGTAATGCAAGATTTTGAAGGTTTTACTGAGAAACGGGATTTTTTGTACGAGTTCAAGATATAATTTACTCTGTTTCTGTAAAATTTAATTCAAATTAGTCTGTTTCTGCCATAAACACTCTAACTTCCAAACGGAAAGAGCTAGAGACTTTAAACTTCCAGGGTAGGTTTGGGGCCTAAATATCTTGGATAACTTCGTTAATGGGCAAAATTGCGCAGTTATTGGTATTCGAAATGTTGTCTTATTTTTCTCAATAGAAGCTCAAAAGTTTCTTGACTTCAGGTCAGTGCTTTTCAACATTATAATATATAATATCAATGAAGTATTTTTATATTAAAAGAATGTTGATTGACTTCAGTGTTTGATATATAGCAAATAAGGATAAAATGCCTAATTGATGGATTAATAATGGTAACAAAACAAAAGATAAAAAAATAGCTAAACATCATTGAATAAGAAGATTCCTCAACAATTTATACTTGAAAAGAATTCTCACATCAAAACAAAGAAAGAACATTATTTTTACCTCCTCCTCATCACTATCTGAACTACTATAATCGTCTTCCGAAGAGTATGGTGACTCCGTTACTCCTCTTTGGTGGAACATCTCTGTAAGATTACCATCTTTACTCAGTTTACAGGCACTCAGACCACCATAATTCGTTTTCTTCAGATCGATATTTTCGCATTCGAACATAAGGAAGCGTAAAAGGTTAAAATCGTTTTGCATCACTGCATAATGTAAAGCTGTATAACCAGCCGTGCCGTCTCTAGCATTGATGTCTGCACCAAACCACACCAGATGTCTCAATATTTCTGTATGTCCATATTGTGCAGCGACATGTACACAAGTTTTACCTGAAACAGAAAATTATGGTTATTATCAGCAAAATTATATATGTATTTAATTTATGTGGTTTATTTCTAAAACGATGTATAACATTAAATACACACATCGTCAAAAGTCTTAGCCCCTCCTATCAAGTCTCAACTTGTTGTATGTAACTGTAACATGATAATTTTTTGTGTGTTGAATCTTCACTATCTTATAATTTGAATGAAAACAATAAACCAGCAAAATATGTTTCTTGTTCGGGAGAATACTGTATTCGAAGTTAATCAGTTTTCAGCGAATAACGAGAGTTGTAATATTGAGAATATTCCGTGGAAAATAATGTTCGGCCGCCGTACTCCTCTTATTATCATTGAACGAACAATGACTGGTGCCATCTACGTAGAAAACATCATTGAACAATCATTGTTCCTCTGCGCAACGAATTTCGGGATAATTTCATTTATCAGGATGATAACGCCTCACACACACGAAGCGTTCAAAACATTCTTCAAGAGAACAATATCCAGAGAATGAACTGGCCAGCAAACTCACCAGAGATAAATCCAATTGAGCACGTATGGGATTACTTAGGGAGAGCAATATCCAATCGCCAAAACTCACTTTCAACTTTTCAGGAATTGAGTTTACCCCTTCAGGAAAAATGGAACGATATGCCTGAAAATTTCATTAATGACTTGATTCGTGGGATGTCTAGGCGTATTGGACAGTTGATTGAAAGAAGAGATGGTAATACGGACTATTGAGTTCGGATTCACTTGTGGAATAACAATAATTAATCAAAAATAAATGATCGATAAATTTATTTTTTTCTCTTTTTCATATTTTGTCTCATCCTGCATAAAACAAACAGTAACAAACACAGATTTTCTATGAAATATATTGCAGTTGAAATAGAGGAAAATATTCATCTCATTTCCATAACATAGATTGTTTATTTCTTGAGAAACCTTGGGGGACCAAGACTTTTGACGATGTGTGTATACAAATGCAAAGTGTTATTTTCTTGTAAAATATAAATTAATTCAATGATGAATGGGTTGGCTTGAACAAAATCAAGGATTTTCCAATTGAAGTTCAAAATCTGCAACTCTTTGGGATCGATCATTTTGAAGGTTTTGAATTGTATTTACAAATTTACTGAACAATTTCTGTTTGGCGTTCATTTCGGTGTAAAAAACTCATAGAGAGAGATGGGTGTATTAAGTGGTCGAGTTTCTGAACAAACAAGCATGGAGGTGTTGAAATTTTTCATCATTTGCTTCTAGGCAGTAAGTAATTAAATTCCTTTTCAATGTATTATCAACATTTTGTAAAATTTGAGGATTAACAATTAATTTCCAAATTTAGGAACGCTCAGTCTGTTGATAAAGAAAAACGTAAAAAGGATCCTTCGAAAGACCCTTCAAGAATTGCGCGAACAAATATTTAGAGGATCTCGAAGAAACATCATTTCCATCCCTATAAGATTCGCCCAAGAACTCAATGAAGAAAATCTTGATCGGCGATTACAACACTGAACAGATAAGTAAAAGGACATTGAATGTACCTAATTTTTTATATTCAGTATGCTTCTCTGATGAATGATCAATTTTTCTGAATGGTAACGTCAACAGATATAACTGTAGATACTGGAATAATTCAAATCCTAGAATGCTGAGAGAACAGCACACGCAGTATCCAGAAATTTTGAGTCTGGGCTGGAATTTTAGGAAATAGCATCGTGGGGATCCTTTTTTCAATTTGATAGGTGGATCTTATCTCAATCTAATCCAAGATCTCATCTACTCACGCATAGAGTGAGTGATGATACGATAGAAAACTTATTTTTCCAACAAGATGGTATTCGACCACACTATGCATCCCCAAGGACTTTCTGAATTATTTCCCCGAGAATTGGATGGAAAGGAGAGGTCCTATTGAATGGCCTCCAAGATCTCCTGACTGACCCTTCTAGACTTTTTTGTAGAGTCAGTTCAAGAATGTCGTGTTTAAGACAGTACCTACTTCTCTAGAAGATCTTCGTCAGAGAATAATGTTAGCATATACTGAAATAACACCTGAAATGTTACAGAAAATGTTGACCAAAGACAGTATTACTGTTTAGGTAAGAATAGTAAGCAACTTGAACATCTTATTAATTAAAATTTGTTCACGAGACTCGACCACTTATCGTTGCACGTTGCAGTCTGATTAGACTGAAAATTAATTTGGCTTAAAGCATTTGGAATTGTTCAACTCAAATTGCTCCGCCCTCCTCTTATAGGACGTACAAGTATTGAACTGAGTATAAATGAAAATACACACAAATAAGCCAATAATTCAAAGATAAATCAAGAACTCGCTTGTCGATTCAGAAGTCAAGATTTAATTTGTGAATAACTTTTCGAAGAAACTGCATCTAATGAATGAAATGTGTTCTGATATCCGAAAGTCATTTGTTGGAATTCTAGAACTACTCTACTGAAAAAGCTGACGAGCTCACGAAAGTTGAAAGGCAAAAGTGATGGCTGTATCTATCCATCAAAACCAATAATAATTCTCATTAGCGCTCAATGCTGATCCACTCACAAATTTTTTTCAACTTCTAATAATACGATTCTCATGAAATTTCGCCCGAATATTTGCTTTATTATTCAACTTCTAAATACCGAACTTCAGATCGATTGAATCTGTAGTTTCGAAAATATTAGGAAAAGTAGGAAAAATTTTAAAACGTGAGTATCTGCGAAACTAAGAGTATTTAACCGATTTTTTCATTAACGAACTCAGCCGAGATATTAACCTTCTCTGAAAGTTTCAAGGCTCTCTAGCACTTCCCAAGTTAAGGTGTTTACGCATTGACCGGCCGGACAGCATTACTTTTGACCTAAGATTCTTCATCAGCCAACTTAGTCGTTCAAAGCCATTTACGGCCCAAAATTAAAAAAATACATACATTTTGGCGAAACGATAGCAGGCTGTTTAAGCGCGCAATAATTGAGAATCCACTGAAAAAACGATTTAACGTGGGAAGAGAAAGTGTCGAGTCTAGGGATGCATTCGAGTAGTTTATAGTTATTTCACGCTTGCTTTAATTATTATAAAGTTAATATTTGAATTTTAAATGTTTCTTCTTTATATTATGGTTTGGTATAATTAAGTCTTATTTGAATAAAACAAAACAATAAGACAGTGAATCCAAAGTCGATTTTAGGGTGTTCGAGATCGATTCACTTGATAGTTTCATTTATTAATCAGATTGTCCATTCTTAGAATTCACAGCTACGAACAGTTTGAATCAGAAAAATGTGGTTTTCGCGTTTTTCCCTTTTCTCTTCATAAAAACCTTCCTCGGACTTCAATGAATATTTGAAAACGAAAAATTTGCCAACACAGTTAGCCATTCATTATTAAAGAGTGTGCCAGGTTCAACCTTTATAACTTTGAAAAAATATTCATTAGTTTTTTATTTATAGCCGATCAAAAATGCAAATTTTAAATGACCCAATCTTTATTTGTATAGATTAGTGTACAATCCTAAAGTTATTGACATCACGTAAGAGCTTTTGTTTTTTAAATGTCCGATAATTTGATGCTGCCTAAATTCATTCGGGGAAATTCCATCATTTTCTGAGAAACATCGAGAATATAAAATCATAAATTTTTTCGTGGAAAAGCAGTCATGGGTCCAAACTTTGATGCATCAAACTCGCTATTATTTCTCGAGCGATATAAAAATAAACCCGTCTGCCTGTATAAATAAACCGACGAACCGAAAATGGTCAGGAAGCGACAAAAATGCGACTTTATTTTTAGCACAAGGCATGTTTTCTCATCGCGTCACATGAGTATGAGACTAGTGTAGCGCCAAGCTGACCAGCATAGCACTCCGGTGCCAAAAACATGTAAGTCTTATAAGGCATTTTCTGTAGTACACTCTAAATGAGCAAATGGGAAGAGCGAACAAATAATTGCAATTTCTTCGTCTTCCAAAACTGCTATGCTCAACAAATGAGGTCGACATTAAAAATTTGTATTGTGTAAGCAAATACGCAATAAAGATATTGTTTTTATTAAATTTTATTCATGATGTTTGAGGAACGATACCTTAATCTTATGTTTTCGCTAAAGGACAACCAGAGAAAACTATGACATTTGACAGAAAACTGACGAAAATGAAAATTATTTTTATTGGTTGTCCCTTGTTGGAAGCAACAATATTATTACTAAAATTATTATTTATAGTGAACAGGCGTCTGTCCTCATGCGTCCGCGCGGACTATTGTGGTTCAACCCTGACCCCGACTTTGACGAGATCCAGTTTTTGGATAAAACCGATAATCTTGTTCGGGGGTAATTTTTTCAGATCGTAGTGGGCTATAATAGCCTGACCAAAGAACTCAAATCTGATGCGACTCACCGCTAGGCACTCTGAGACGATGTGCATGGCTGTTTCACTGTTCTCAAGGCATAGCCTGCATTCATCGTCTTCAGCCAGACTGATTTTGTGCAAATGCGCTTTAAGCCTGCAGTGACCTGTCATAATTCCGACAATTATTCTGAGTTTGTCGTTATCCAGACCTAGTGCTAGGCCTGCCATCTTTTGGTTCGAAGCCATTCCAAGGAACGCCTTCGAATGTTTCAGACCAGGATGGCTCAGCCAGAAACACTCTAGTCTTGAGTTCATTCTGCCTGTTATCGTCAGATGGAATTCAAAAAGGACTTTTTTATTGCTCTCTTTAAACAATAGATAGCACATTTTCTAGAAAAGGGATCTGAAACTTTTACCCATATTATCCTAAATTATTTTGATGCTAAATAAAAACAATGGATAAAATATATGTACTGTTAAGAATTTAATGAATGAAATTTTTAATAATATTAATTACTTATTAGCCCCACGTTGGGCGCCCATTATTATGATTACTGAGCAGAATTAATTCTGGGAGCTTATCTATTATGGAATTTACTTTTTATTTAGTTTGAGTATGAATACTTTTTAGATCACCCTTGTATATATATAGTGGATTGTTCATGTTTCCGGCTAACTCTTAATATTATAATTTTTTGTAATTGTAATTTGAAATTTTATTAATTTTGACTCAATTTTTACAGGGAGGGTTCTATTTGAATTTAAGTAATTGAATTTTAAAAATCTATATTGAATCAAAGTAATATGAAATATAAATCTGTAACTACTAAACTAATCCAATGTCTATGTTCCTATACATGTATGTTAACCTAACCTTATCTCTAAATATCGTAATACTAATGTAAACAAGAAATGATTTGCTTTAAAATTAAATTGAAAAGCTTTACAGAAATAAACTTATTTCTATCTGTGACAAGTTTGTTCATCAATTAACATCGTTCCTTTTATGTTGGCCATGCTCTATTTCAGGAATTTGTTCTGGTTCTTGGAGAATGTTTCTGCAATGTTCTGATTTCCCAGCCCTCTTCGTTGATTTCTTCTTTTGGATTTAAATTATTGTATACTTGATTTATATGTGGGATATTTCAATTTAACGTATTTCTTGTTCACATTTCCATTCACAATAACAATGTTAATTTTTTTTTTAGATTTTGGAACTGGATTTTTGAAGAATAATTTATTCAGAGCGACGTGAATGGGCTCTGGAGCATTTTCATACTGACTGCAATTTCGGCTGCCTTGCCTTTTAAAGTTTTCTCGAAAAATTTAATTCCAAAGCTTACTATTTAGCATTTGTCAAAATTATTGAAAAATGATAGTTTCGATGATTTTACAAAATTTACACTATTTCTTGGCTTGAAAGTATTCTGGATAATCAACTCGTTTTTACGTGATTAATTTTAGACTAGTTTTATGACAAGTGGTTGAGTTTAAATACTTATTTTCATATGAAGAGTGTTCCAAAAGTCAAAATTTTAGATTATTTAACTTCTAATGCTTCTAAGTTATAAACAACTTAAAATTACCTATGAATTTGATTACATTACTTTAACTCATATACTATTAAAATTTTATACATGCATAAGCATCTTCTAGAATATCTTTTACATTCATAATTTCTTACGTAGACACTATGTTTCCTCTAATTAATTGAATTTTGTTCAAATTTGTCCTATTCATATCATTCTGGTAAGTTAGATTTAATTAAGCTGGTTAATTGTTAATAATTTCAATACAGTTTATGGAGCAATTATGAAAATAACATTTTTTTTTAAGTTTTTCTTCATAAGTTCAAATTAGATATTCAAATTCCAATTACTTATTCTATTATATTACTATTTCTTGCAACTTTGGCTGTCTTAAACATTTAATATTTATAAATTGAATGCTCCCTGTGAATTCCATTAAAGATTTTCAAAAGGATATCTGATTTTTGACCATCGCTTGAAGAATTTTCACTCGACAAGTGGTTATGTATTCTCAATATGCTTTTTCTTCAAAATTTTGACTTGTGAGTATAATTATGATTTGAATTATCAATATTTCTGTCTGAATTGATCTAATTTAATTTTGATTTGATTACACTTTAACGAGTTAACACATATACAAGGGTGAATCTTTTTCTTGAATTTTATTGATTTTCATTATCTGAATTTTGTAATAATGATTATTTATAACTCCTTTACAAGGTGTAATTCACAAAATCCATGATAGTGCATACCTTCATTCACCAAATATTCTGTTTAAAGTCGAAATGAAAAAAAACTTTTTGAATTCTATGTGGATCATTTTTTGGTGATGCAGTTTATTTTTTCTGAATATATAACCGAAACAAATTTGTCTTCGATGATGGATATGGATGATTGTGGTCAGTACTTCCTGTTTTCTGTTGATTCTTTATTAGTTAACTACCGCTCATATGTGTTGATGATTCTATATATTCACAAAGTGAAACAGTGTTCTAAGGACATTTATTCAATTTAATCCTTAAAAGTTTTTAAGAGACTTTATAGAATAAATTTGCAGCAGATTCGGAGAATTATGTAAAACAATGAATGGCATCGTCAAACTGTGTCGAAACCAAAAAAGCACGTCAATGTCGATCAAAACTGAAAGTGATGTCGACAGCTTCTTCAATTATGGCATAGTTGTGTATTTCAAATTCGTGCCAGAAGGTGGTACAGTAAATAAAGAATACGTTATGTTTCAGACGGCAAACTCGTCGAAGAATATAACATTTTGCATCATTTCCAAGGCGGATTGTGGACGGATTTCTGGCGAAAAACTCAATAGTTCTTATCGAGCAACCTTGATAAGGTTCCGGTCGACTTTTTTCTCGTTCGAGAACTCAAAATACTTCTCTGAGACGTCCAATTTCAGTCGATAGATGACATACCAGGTGTAGAAGTATGAAAACGAAACTTTTCTGTAGAGGTGCGTTCAATGATTGGCTGATGGTTCTATTGTCGGATTATTCTTTGGCGTAAGTATATTATTATTCCGGAAGGAGCATAATTTGAAGGCGATACAATACACATATATATTTTGCATTTCATTGACCGATTGGAGATACCTTTTTGACACTGCGATCTACAGGAATATATCTAATAAGATTTCATGTTGAAAGAACACCAAAGTTCACCTCATGTTAACACAATCACGTGAGAAAATTGAAATAATCGTGTTAATTTGCGAGTGAGATATTGTAAACATGGAATTTTCTGTTCCAACCCAAGGAATTCTTGAGTTAAGTGGTTATATTTTATTCTAATTAATAAAAACAGCCTCCAAAGTTGAAGTTCAAAAAAATTTCTTACAAATGTATTTCCTGGGGTCTTATGTTTCCGTTTACGTGTTGATATACGAAAAAAGGAATTTCCCTTATGTCTCTAGATTCAACTAAACTTGTTATCATAGTAAACCGGAATGGCAAGCTTCAAATTCTCACTTTCAAGGAAACTGACCACTGAACGGACATGGGACTGTTTCTAGAATAGACACGGAATCAACACGAATGAAATTGAATATAATGGTTAGTTTTGTCACTCTGTTCTCTGCTGAATCTCTAGATCTATTAGAGTGATATGGAATACAGATCTGCATATAAAAAAAGACTTCAAAGGCATTTACAATTTTTATGTAGACATGTTAAAATACTCGTCGAGAGTATACGTCTCTACATTAATCTACATTCGTTTCACCTCTCTTTTATAAAGTACTAAGTTATCAGTTATCTAATTGTTTTATTCTCTTGGATAATTTATTACACACTTTTATGAACTTATATGATGGACTTTTTTTCTGTGAGCGTTAATATATGCCTTGGATAGTTTATATCTAATGTCCCAGTATTGTAAGTTACATTACATTTTCATTGATGAAGGATATTCTATTTTTATGTAAGTAAATTAATATAAATACAAAACATAAACTCAAAACATACAATTCCAATTGAAGACATCCTTACAAGATTTCCTAAATCCCATTTCAAACACTGTTCGATTTGCTCTTTTTTGTGCAATAAATACCCTTTACTTTAGAAGTGGAATCTATTTCATCATCGAAAATATCCCCGATCTGAATAATTACGCAACCCAATTTGAAACAATATACAGTTCTCAACTTCCAGAAATCCTCGACACAGACAAATCATCTGTCCGACGCTACCCGTTTCAGATAAATCCACATATCAAGAAAGACTGTCCGACTCTTGATCAAGATCATAAATTTCTTGTCGCTTGTCGTCAAGTTCTCTAGACACCCCAGTGCCGCTCCACAGCATCCAGTACTAGAATTGCACCATCGAGGCGCCGAAAACATCTGTTGTGAGGTCATGTAATCCATAATTCTTCATTTTATTTGGAACCGATAAAGAATGTCATATTTATATTTGAAAAAATACATTTGTTTACGTTCCTATTGAACCCTCTTTTCATTCTCACGGGACAAACCCCACAAAAGTAATTCACAAATTTGAAATTTTCGGGGGAAATAGACTGTTGATTTAACCCAGTGACTTTTTTCTGTTCGTTTACCTAAAAAAATTCTCGTTGGAAAGAGATTTGGCTTGAATCAATAGAAGATAGCCGAAATAAACGCATATTCCGGGGCCAAACAGAAATCGTTCTTTAAGAGAAGTTTTTAGAAGAGCTTCAATTATTGTATCGGTCTTGAAGGAGACTATGTTGATCAAAAAAGTTGTGTTTTCTTCCTTAAACTTATCATCCGATGTGTCTGGTCGTATAAGCCACTTAAAAATTTCCAACCAAATCTCTTCGAAACTGGTGAATTTCACGATTACCAAGAGAATATTGGAGTAAACCGAAAACACAATCCGCTATAGATATCGGCCGAATATCGATCTCAAACGGTTTCGCATCAACCTTAGCCGCCAGGCCCGACACATGCAGATCTATTTTCGGCGCTGGCGACGCACACCGTCGGTATGCGGAATTCGTTAAAGGACGAGAAAGACGCAGTGCAGACCTGTCTACTTCGGAATTCCCACAGATCGGCACGAGGAGAATTTCTAAGTTGTCTGGCCACCAGCTGTTGCCGCTGCGTCGAACACGTTCTCGCCCTGATCTTGGTAATGGGCCCCGAGCCACGGGCGCCTATCTGGAAAATCCAAAATGCCGAACACAAAGGCCGTTGCTCTCGATTCCTACGGGAATTTCACTTTGAAACGACGGAACCTCGTTGAAAATGACACAAAGAAATTTGTGGTGAAAGTTAAGGTTGAAAAATCTACGCAATTAACCTTCACGAGGATAATTATATAATAATTGTTATTATATAGCGTTCGTTAAATGTAGTCTTAACTCTTCAAGAAATAGTTTTGTAACACATCGATTGACGAGTCCGTTTAATGAAGTTGTTTGAGCAAATTCAACTTTATTTAATTATATGAGCAATTCCTGCCCTGAACTGATTTCGCCCAATAACGAACTCAATCGAGATATTTAGGTCCAAAACCTATTCCGAAAGTTTCAAGTATCAATCTTTCTCTGCACGGAAGTTATAGTGTATTGACCTTCATGAGTGACTTCAACCTAATTGTTTAAGACCATTGTCGGTCCAAAATTTAAAAATTTCAGACATTTGGAAGAAACGATAGCACGTTTGCTGGAACTAGCGCGCAAAAAGGGAAACAAATAACATTAAAATATGTTGGGGTGGATTATCGGAAATGTCTTAATTGAGTAGAAATTATACCTCACAAACGACGCTAGTCATTCGAAAGAATTTGGACATATATTCAACAACAATGAAATTATCCATAATGAAAGTAAAAAAATAAGACTAACACTGCTGTAATCAATTGACATTAACAGATACAAATCCCTTAAAATTCTTTTGAACCAACAAATGGGCGGTGATTCTCTTTGTTGAATATTTTTACCCAGTTCCGAATAATTTAACCAATATATAGTCCATTTAGAAAGTATCCGGAAAAAACAAAGCTCAATTGTAATATATTTTTAATTCTTCAATTAGAAAATCATAACAAAATATTCCTATTATTTACTTATACAACCTCCATTTAACACTTGACTAAACGTGGAGGTACACCAGAAACTAGATCACCTCATAATTTTCGGTGATTATAGTCCAGGACTGTAAAACTGAGTGAATTAAATCATCTTTATTTCGTGGCGCTGCTCGTTCAACTTCAATTTTCATTAATCCCCAAATGTTTTCAATGGGACAAAGACCTGGTGCAACAGCTGGCCATGAAATGGTTGTCACTTGGTGTTCTTGCATCCAAACCTGAGCATACGCCGAAGCATGGCATCTTGTATTATCCTGCTGAAAACGCCACCCCTCTGGATATAAAGAATGAGCCCTTTTAAGGAGACAATCGTGTAGAATGCCACAATACTTTTCACTATTCATGGTACCATTAACTATACAAAGAGGCATAGCAGCACCACGCTGAGATATTACTTCCCAAACCATTATTTTGGTGGAGAATTTGAACGGTAACAGGTTGTTTTGATAGGATTTTTAAGTGATTTCTACCAAGTTGGAAACAACTTTCATCAGATATAAAGACATTATTAAAATTATCTTCTTGAAAACGTTGGCAAAATTCCATCCTTCGTTTCTTTTGTAAAGGAGTCATTATAGGGATTTTGTTTTGGTTTCCTTGATATGTAGCCTTGTCTTTTCAGTGACATACGGATGGTTTCTGGACATTCTTTTATATTTCGTTGATTTCCAAATCTGTTAGCCAATTTGCGAAACCCGAGGCGCGGATTGTGTCGTCCTTAAGCCAATAAAGCGTTTAAATTATTTCCTTTAATCTTACGCGGTCTTCCTGAAACTGGTCTATGCCTCATACTCATGCCATTTTTTATCTTCTTTATTGTCTAATATACAGCACTTTTCCCCAGTTCAGTCAATTGCACTAATTTTTTAACGTTTCGGAATCCTTTTTCATACAAATATTCTATACCTATTGACAATCAACATATTGACAAATAGTGTTGCCATGCAACTTTGGCCATAGCCGACTATCTGCAGAACCTATTTTATACATTACCTCTGTATTAGAATGTTACAAAATATTATTATTTATTATATTAAAATTATGAAAAATAATAAATTCCGGATACTTTCTAGACGAACTATATTTTACTATCGGGTGTTTTTTTTTAGAATGATAGAACTTTCGATAGGGATAGGATAACTGTGGTTTGGCAGAAGGTAGAAGCCATGTTGTTTTGACATTTCTGTTCAGTAAGCATTGACAAATTATCATGAAAAGACTCACGTCACAACATTCACAAATTGTTGAAATTTATTTTCAAAACCAGTGTTCTATTCGCCAAACTTATAGAGCACTTCGTGAAATTTATGGTTTACATAATCGTCCATCAAATCAGCTTATTCGTAGAACTATCCATAGATTTCGGAAATTTTCTCTACTCGATGCAACAACAAGACAAAGAACTGTACGTACAGAAGAAAATATCGCTGCTGTAAGTCATAGTGTTAATGATGATCCAGATGTGCCTATTCGTCGACGTTCACAACAAGTTGGACTCTGTGCATCCACCACATGGAAAATTTTGCGAAAAGGTCTTGGTCTAAAATAAAATTTCCGGTACCACTTTGAGGTAAGATATACTGATTGTTAGTTGATTTTGATATTTGAAATATTATTTAGGGCCGATGAAGAGATTATCCGAATTCTAATTGTTTTATGAAGTTATAGTACATGTTTTGAGAGATTTTTGAATTAACTTATTTGAATATTGAAATATATTGGATATTTCAAATAAATTATATTTTTTGAGAAGTCCTTAAGTTGTGTTTTATGTTTTTGAAAAGGATTTGGTGTTCATAATGGTAAGATCAGAAACAAAATTTTGTCTCCTTCAAATATTTATTTATTAATTTTAAATGACTATTTATATTTGTTGGTTTATTAATTCCATTTGACATGATATATATTGAGTTTTGATTATATCTATTATGTCTATTAAATATAAGCGGTGCGTATGTAGACAAATTTAATTCTAAAAGTTTTTTGAATAAAAATATTTTTGAAATTAAAATTTTAAGACTGACAGATTAAATCTGTTTTGATATTCAAATTTAGATCTTGGTCTACACCCAAACAAGATCCAACTGGTTTTAGAACTAAAGCCACTTGACCATAATAAGCGTCGTTTGTTTGCTGATTGGGCCCTAGAACAGCTTGGAGTTGATCCACATTTTTATCGTAAAATTGTGTTTAGTGGTGAAGCTCATTTCTGGTTGAACGGCTATGTAAACAAGCAAATATGGAGTGAAAACAATCCTCAAGAAGTTCTGCAGGTTCTATTGGATCCTGAAAAATGCACTGTATGGTGTGCTTTAGACGCTGGAGGCATCATCGGTCCATATTTCTTTAAAAACGATGCTGGAGATAATGTTACAGTGAATGGTGCTCATTACAGATCGATGATCAATGATTATTTGTTTCAAAATTTGAATGACATCGACCCAGAAGTGTTTTGGTTCCAACAATATGGTGCTACACCTCATGCTGCTACCGTAACAATTGATTTAATGAAAGAAAGATTTGGCGATAACATTATTTCGAGAAATGGTCCAATTAATTGGCCTCCAAGATCATGCGACATAACTCCACTGAATTATTTTCTTTGCAGTTATGTCAAGTTATTGGTTTATGCTGATAAACCAGAAACATTAGACGCTTTGGAAGCCAACATAACTCGTGTTATTTATGAAATAAGGTCTGAATTACTCGAACAAGTGGTCCAAAATCGGTCTAATCGAATGCGGTTCCTCAGAGCTAGTCGTGGTGGACATATGCCGGAAATTATTTTTAAAACATAAATGTCATAAAATTATCTTTCAAATAAAAAAAAAATTGCTTCAACCTTAATTTAAATGTGTTTTATTTCAATTCAAAGTTCTATCACTCTAAAAAAAACACCCGATATTTCACAAGTTCAGATACCGTTCTTCAAGTTTTACTTCAACCATAAGGCGTGATGTTACTCTTTTAGAGCTAGTGTAACATGTAAATCTCAAGAAACTATAGTGTTCGCAAAACAATTATTGTTTTCAAGAAATCTGTTCTCTATTTTTTTTGTCCTCATGCAATCGTCTGAGATTTTAGCCTCAAATTCACAAAATATAGACATTTGAAGTAAATGATAGGCGTTGTAGAAACAGCTTGCAAAAATACAACTTTCTAAATTCTCGTTACTACCTCACACCCACATTCATTGAAAAGAGGAGGAACTTTTTTGGAGTCATTTAAACATGTCGTCACTTTCTACAGAGAAGCAATTTCAAGAATAGACCGCCTGAAATAATGGGTCAACAATTTAAATTGGTAAGATCAAACCGAGACAAAAAAAATTCGAGGAACACAATTAGAAATAAACATTACAAGCAACTGCACTGATATCGGTTTTTCCCGACGTTTTCACGATCGAGTGAGTCCCGAAATCATTCCCGCGGAATGTCGAAAAACCCATCTGATCCAGAAATACATTCCACCGGGTGCAAAACGCCCACAACATCACGGGATTGACCTATTCCTCTGGCCATGTTTTATTTTTGGGGTATCGATGTTGTGTTATTGTAGTAACGTCGAAAATAGAGCGTTCAAGCCGATGGGCATTTCCAGATGGAGTAAATATAGACTTGTGTTTATTTTGTCGGGAAAAAATGAAAAAACCGTATGGGAACGAGGAGGAAGCTGATATCAAGGAAGTTTCCAACGAGGATCTGATTGTAATGGGTTTCCCAGGGCGAACGATATGTTCTTGAAATTAAACGAAATATAGTAATTTTTTTTGATCGCGAAAACGGCAATGGCTGATCAGCTTATCTAACTGAAGAGCTCCATATGATATAATATTTGGGAGAATGTTCATTTGGATCTTCCAGAAGAAGTGAAATTGGTTGTATACGAAAACAAGAATCTGCTGCAGAAGAAACAATTTTGTAAAACAAAATAATCCTGACGCATCTGTCCCAAGAGTTGCTACTGCTAAAAGATGTAGTCGCATGTCATTTTGGAGAACTCTGCATAACCAACGGCTTTATCCTTACCTCCATCAAAGAGTACAGGTATTGAATCCCGAAGATCACCGTCAACGACTTTCTTTGCTGATGGCTTCTGAATCAGAAAACAAGAAATCCTAAATTTTACTTGTTAGTGTCGATACAGGATTTCCCCCCGAAGGTATTACAAATCTTCACAATATTCATCAGTGAGCAGAAGCTAATCCGCATGCAATTGTATAGACTAGGCACCAAGAAAGATTTTCGATAAACATTTGGATAGAAACACATGGTGATCGACTTTTTGGTCCTCTAGTTCTACTAACAGATATTTTAAGCAAATCCTCCCTATGTGAGGGGTGGGTCATTCAAAATTTGCATTTTTGATCGGCTATAAATAAACACCTAATGAATATTTCATCAAAGCTATGAGTTTATTAGAAATGTTGAACCTTGACATACAAACATCGTCAAAAGTCTTGGCTCCCCTAGGTTTCTCAAGAAATAAACAATCTATGTTCTGGAAATGAGATGAATATTTTCCTCTATTTCAATATATTTGATAGAAAATCCTTGTTTGTTACTCTTTGCTTTATGCAGGATGAGACAAAATAGGAAAAATGAGAAAAAATCTAAATTTATCGATTATTTATTTTTGATTAATTATAGTTATTCCACAACTGAATTTAAACTTAATAGTCCGTATCTCCGTAAGTCATTAATGAAATTTTCAGGCATATCGTTCCATTCTTCCTGAAGGGCTAAACTCAATTCCTGAAAAGTTGAAGATTGGATATTGCTCTCCCTAAGTAATCCCATACGTGCTCATTTGGATTCATGTCTGGTGAGTTTGCGGCCAGTTCATTCTCTGGATATTGTTCTCTTGAAGAATGTTTCGAACTCTTCGTGTGCGGTGTGGTGAAGCGTTATCATCCTGAAGAGCAGAGGAACAATGATTGGTTCAATGATGTTTTCTACGTAGATGGCACCAGTCATTGTTCGTTCAACGATAATAAGAGGGGTACGGCGACCGAACATTATATCCCCCTAGCACATTATTGATCCGCCTTGAAAGGGCACAACTTCCCGGGCGAAATTGAGTCCCTCTATTCTGCCTGGACCTCTCCAAACCCTTTCTCGTCGACTATCACTTTCTAAACCGAATCGTGACTCGTAATTCGTTGAATTTTTTCGTATGGAAATAGCCAAAAGACTTTGGTTACTCGAACAATTGATCATCTTGACCGCATTCGAATAAGATGCCAATAGATTCAAAATAATGTTGAAATAGTTCAACAAGTCCGGGAAAACAATTGTGGTCATATTGAACATCTATTTTAATGTATATTCTGTTCAAACCTCCTGAATTCTTCACTAAAAATCCCGTTCATTCTCAAGTATTCATTTTGAAAAATATGAAACTTAAAATATTTGAGGCCGATTTTCTCGAAAACGGAGAGGTTTAGAGCTTTCGACCAAGAGCACCATTTTTGAAGAATAATTTTCAAGAATTTCAAGTTCGTCAAAAAATTTGCGCAAATGTCAGTGGCATTCAAATTGCGGACGTGGCATTCAAGTGGCGTAGATAAAAGAGTTATCTACGCCACTGAAAATATTTGAAACATGCAAGAAACATTTAAAGTTAACTTTCAACAAGTAGTGTGGCTTCGAAATATCTTCGGCCCTTTTGGAATTATTGCAAAAAACCTAGTTATTTTTTTCCAACTTTGATAGCCTATGTCTCTAAGTGAAAATACATAGGACCTATGTTTACAGAAAATTTCTCCATATTTTCTTTAATACTATACACCTACTCTGGAACACCTGTATAGGAATGCAAAGGAGAGCTGAAGCACTTATACGAAGTACAGGATCTAAGACGGAACATTAATTTGTCATTCTCTGTGTCTATTTGCTAGTTCATTCGGACACATTATTTTTAGCACTTAATTTTTACCACTTTTTACAACATATTTTGAAAGTGTTATTTCACTTACAGTACTAGGGAGGTTTAAGATTTTTTAAAGTGAGCGAAGACGTAATACTCAGCAAAAAATCAATGTTATGCAAATCATCCATTAAATAAGATAAAATGATAAAATTCAATAGATTAAAATGTGCAAATCTGCCGATAATTGACGGGGAATTACAACTGTATAAAACCCCATTCCGTAAATTATTATGACTAATGATATACAATCAGGAATATGAATCAAGTCTCTATTTAGCCGAACTTCCCACTTATAAACAAATTAAATTGTCGAGATTGTAACACGGAATTCAAAAATGAGTCTATAGGTGTCCCATAAATAGCGCGCACAGGCTCGAGTGCTGATAGTTCCTATCCAGAAAAATAATTTCTTTTTATGGCTTATTATCAGGAATTTTTTCTAACTAGATATTCTTTAAAATAGAGATATGTGGTGTTTATGGTTTTCGAGTAATCCAAACATACCATAAAGGTTCTAACTTGCACTAATATTTTTGTTGTAATTTCTACATATTTGTAATAACAATAATTTGTTCTTGATACTCCACATTTTTTCTCAAACGATGATATAGCACCTGAAGACTTTTCTCGAAATTTTTATCAAATCGGGAGATTAATCAATCAATAAAGAAGTTTAATTAAAAAAAAAGAAATTATCGCATTATCATTATAATGACTTTTTTGTAGAGAGGTTTGATATTTAAGGTATTAAAAAACCTTCTACCAAGTAATTAACCATCTTTTCATTATTAAACTAAAGGTCAGCCATTCTTTTTACTTTAAAGAGAAACAATGCTAAAATTTCTGTAGTGTCCTACTTAGAACTTAAATTGGATTGCGATTGTAATGTATGTATTAAATCTCATAGATATCTCTATTTAAACTTTCGTATTTATCAGATGTCATCTGAAGTTCAAATGAATGACGATGCGAAAACATATTCAATATTGCATGAATTTGTGGATTCAGATCATCCGTAACAATCATGGTAAACGGTCAACTACCTTCGGCTCTGCCGTCTTGCGAATGCGCTTTGTGAAATATAAAGTATCAAGAAATATCAATATCAAATTAGCCAGGAAAGTGTGGCAGAGCGAATGGAAGAAATTGAATTTTATCATGGAGTTTCTATATTTAAATACTTCAGTGTTTTCATTAATAAAAATAAAGGGATGAGTCGATAAGACGGATCACTGTTGAACGTTTTTCGTTCGTCTTTGTTCTTTCAATCGATCCAGTTGGGCCATGTAGCGATCGATATTGTCTGTTCTGTGAAAGGTGGGCCATCTTGAGTTTGAGGATTTAGAGAAAACCATTCAGCAACACAACAAATACACCGAGTAATAAACACCATCTCAACAAACCACGAAGAAAAAAAAATCTGTATTGGTGTATTTTTAGAGTCATCTCGAGCTTTTGACAAAGTTAGACATAGTGGATTACTCTTCAAATTGAAAAAACTACTACCTGATTCTACTGAAATCCTACCTATCCGCTCGATACTTTGCTGTTCCACAGGGAAGGATATTGGATCCACTGCTTTATCTGATTTATACATCCGACATTCCAGAAAAGCAGAACAGATTCCAGAAAGCTTCAAGAACATCTTAATGAACAGGGGCAATGGTACCGAAAATGGCGCCCTACCGTACACGTTACATTCACCCACAAAAGAGATATATGCCCGCCAGTTAAAATACATAAAAAACAAATTCCAGTTAAAATAGAAGCAAAATACCTGGGTAGGTACTCACTTGGACCAAGGCATCACTTGTATTGTTGTATGTATTGGCTAATGGGTAGAAAATCGAAACTATCTCTCCACAATAAGGCAATGATCAATAGAACTATTATAAAACAAATTCTGGGGATGTGCTAAGACTTCCAATATTCAAATGATACAGCGACTTCAAAAATTGCTACGTTCATTAACAAATGCACCCTGGTATGTTTCTAATTTGACAATACATAATGATTTGAAGATCCTTTCGTTAGTGATGAAATCAGAAAACGTTCGAGAAAATATCATCTAAATCTGGAAGGCCATGAAAACAGGCAGAAAGCACGTTCAACATAAGAAGCGTACTTGATCAACTGATTTCAATTGAGGTACTGTAAAATATCAATAATGGTGGCATAGTGATCTGGCTATGGTATCAAAGATTGTTGATTCGAATCCCATGGATGTGTTTGTGTGCGTTAGGTGATGATATATATACCAGTGAATCGTATAATAATAAAAATTATCCAGTCCATGAATGAGTATAAAAGAAAAGATTGATTGAAAAATATAAAAAAAAATAGTGACTGGCTGGCTAACCTAAGGTTGAGGCCATAAAAGAGAATAAATGAATGGATGAATTCAATTCAGCAAACCATGAACAATTTTCCTGATGCAGAGAGAAAGCTAAGCTTTCGTTTCAACGTTGTTTTTTCCATCAAAAAGCAATGTTTTATGAAAGCGTTGACTCCTTTTTCCTGTTGTTTTGAAAGTCACAAAAGTTGTTTCGCTAACACCACTGTAACTTTTGAAGCAAACGTCAGATCGTCAGGAAATTTTTATAGCTACCTTTTGAAGATTAGTAAAGGGTTTTTCAATAGTAGGTTTGATTTTGATATTAAAAAACGAGTATCTTCAAGAGATATTAATGGATGTTTATTTCATTGTAAAGAGGGAGGTATGCCATTAACAATGGAAAACGATATCAGCCAAATGGCTGCCACGGCTACGTTTGCAGCACCATATCTTTTTCATGAACCTTATCTTTCACGTGGCCCCAAAGAAAACAGTCTAAAGGCGTTTAATCTCAAGTACTCGGTGGCCTTCGAGAAATAATACGGCCAAGAAACTTTTCTAGCAAAATTGCGAATGTTTCATTGCTTGTGTGCCACGCAGCGCCTTCTTGTTGCAAATAAACGTCGTCCACATCAATATCAATTCCGGCCATGAAAATCATTAATCATAAGCTCGGTAGCGTAATTCACTCACCGAAATAGTTGCACCAGCCTCATTTCCGAATAAGTAAGGTCCAATCACACCGCCCGCCCAAAAACCAAACAGTGACACTTTAAGGATTGGGAGGCTTTTCAACAATCAATATTGGATTTTCCGAGCCCCAAACGCTACAATTCTGCTTATTAACGTAGCCTTCGAGGTGTAAATGGGCCTTATCACTGAAGATGATTTATTTCAAGGACCCAATCAGCTAAGATACGACGTTGCTGTTGATCGACCGGTTTGAGTTCTTGTGTCAACTGAACTTTAAGTTTAAGACCTAAGTCTTTATGCAAAATACGGTGTAATATCGTTTGTGGAATGCCTAATTCCGAAGATGGACGAGGAATCGACAAACCTGGGTTTGTCCATCTTTCCTAATGGCTTAATGTTTAATTTTTTAAATGTCAAAAGATTACAGCTTCGAAATTGACAGCTGCCCAGATAGCGGGTTATTCAATATGGAACCTCTTATTGGAAAACCTTTCACTTTCTAACAAACATATTAATTGTGTATTTAAGGCGCCATATTTTTGTCAGACCGCAATCTCATCAGCCGTCATAATATTTTATCAATTGTTTTCGATCATAGAATAAGGTGCACCGATCATGTCTATCTACATCCAGCACTTGAATTGATCAGATATCCCCTGAATTTCGAACGGGCGACGGTTTAAAAATAAAAGCAAAGCTGAATGAATATATCGAATCGGGTCATTCGCAAGATCGTAAACGGTTATTTAACTCGAACTCCGTCAGTCGGTCTTGCGAAAGCGCTTTGTGAAACGTCAAGTGGAGACTTCTTCGGATTTCCCAGGAAAGTGTGGCGGAGCGAACATATGTATAAACTGGAATTCCCAGTGCATGAACTACAAAAGAATTCATCATTCTCTAACAATAAACATCGCCTCGCGTTGCGAAGGGAAACCGTTGTTCCTTTTACGGGCACATAGGAGATTTTTCTCGCCGGATAGATGATTTCATTATCTCTTTATAATGTTTGAGTCAGTTACCTCTTTCTGGAAACTGAGAGCGGATCAATTTGTCTCTTAGATATTGAGTAAATGAATGAAGTATGCGGTTGCCTCTGGGTGAAACATTATAACAATTTTATTTAAAAAAAAATTTACACAGTTTTTATGTTTCACAATTTATTCAGAATCCTGGCACGTCTTTCGGTCTTTCGACCATCTTCAAAGGAGTACAAAAAGGAACTAGACATAAAATTGAAAACGTTCTTCTATTACACTCAGGACATCTGTATATTTTTATGGCGCATAGAAATAACAGCATCCAGTATAGGGGTATTGCCAAAGTATTTGGGAATTTCTTAAATTCTCCTTTTTCTCAATGGTTTTGTTGATTGAAAGAATCTCCAAATGATCCATCAATTTACCCTTATTAACATTATATAGTAGTGACATCTTTCACATCAAAAAAATGATTATTTTCTATGCAATGTTCTGCAAAACCGGTTGATTTCTGTTTTTTCAAAATAGACATTCTATGTTCTTTGATTTTGTTAGGTGATGCAGAGGATCCAACGACAAGTACACGTCAAATTGGCCGTAAAAATAAAGTTAGTCATACAACCGTCATAAGATGTCTTCACAAAGAAAAACTTCATCCATTTAAAGTGACTTTAGTGCAGGAGCTAACAAAGACGATTCAGATCGTAGAATGCATTTCTGCCATATAATGATATTCATCATTATACTGAGCTGTGTTCAGCCCAACTCTTATAGATAAAATGATAAACAATAAACAGAAAAAGATAGCATTAACTCATGTTTATCCTTCCACAAAAGACCCCATACCGAAAAAATTCATACAAATTTCAATTATATAAATAGAATATCCGAAGGCATTGTCAATTTTTTTAAGAAAAATTGTAATTACGTAGCAGCTTTCAGAACCATTAATAAAATTGATAAATATAGTAAAAATAATAAAGACAAATCAAACAAAGATAATAATTCAGGAGTCTATAAGTTGACTTGTAAGGATTGCCTTATTGGATTGGTTTATATTGGTCAGACCCGTAGATCGTTCAAGAAAAGAATGCACGAACATCAAAAGAGCTATAGTTCAAATTCAACACACTATCGTCCGATAAGCCTGTTCACTTCATTTTTGAAAATTTTTGAAAAGGTTTTGGTGCCCAGACTACTTAACTTCTTCCATAAATTTGGAGTATTTTCGATGAACCAACATGGGTACCTGAGAGGCAAGAGCAACAGCACTGCTCTTTATGAATTGACTTCTGAAATTCTAGAAGCATTCGAACGTAGAGAAGTACCCCTTCGACTGTTTTTGGACCTGTCTAAGACCTTCGACAGTGTGAACCATGAAGGGCTTCTCAACAAATTAAATATATATGGTATTTGAGACGCTCAACTGTAATTGTTGAGTTGTTACCTCAAGAATAGAATAGAGAGAGTTTCTATTGAAACTGGCGAAAGGAATCACTTATCCAAGGATGAAACTGTAGTTGTGGGTGTACCTCAGGGTAGTATTCTGGGGCCTCTACTGTTTGTGATATACATAAACGACTTACCTGAGTCTTTGTTTTCTTCCATCTCAAGCAGGATAAAAATGCTTTTGTTTGCTGATGACGCAAACGCATTAGTGCGTAATAATGATTTAAAATCCGGCATGGAGCAGACTCAGATAGTTTTCAACTCGATAAGTGTCTGGTGTGCTCAGAATGGGCTCCTTCTAAATGTTGATAAAACTGAGTGTATTATTTTCAGGACTACTCAGTTCAAGGAAAGTATTCCAGCAACTATCGACCTCAACAATACAGAAGTCGGTATAACAGAATCAACCAAGTTTTTGGGAATATATCTAGACTGCTTTTTAAACTGGCACCAACATATATGTGAGCTGAGTAAAAAACTAAATAAAGTTCTATATATGATGAGAGTATTGTCTCGCCGAGTAGATAGGGAGCTCGTAAGATCAGTTTACTTCGCAAATTTCGATTCTTTGATGCGATATGGTGTTGTTCTTTGGAGTGGCACCTCAAGAGCCGAAAGGATATTCATCCTTCAGAAATCTGCGGTGGGGTTAATGTATGGGCTTAATTTTCGAGAATCATGTAGAGGAAGATTTGGACAAAATAAAATTCCGACATTTATTGGGATATACATCATAGAGTGCTCTATTTTTGAAAAAATCTACATTATATCGAAGATCTGCGTAATATGAATAAAACAAGACGGGCAGTTTCTTACCATTTTCCTAAACATAGTCTTACAATGACAGAATAAACACCATGTATATGTGTATCAAAATTTATAATATATTACCAAATTTTATTAGAGATATTACAAATCATAAAAAATTCAAACAACGAATTACCAGTTTAATTATAGATATTGAACCATATTCTATTTTAAAATTTTTTAATTATTGTCTTGGAATTTTCAGAATGTAGTTCTTTTTCAACATATGTATTTCTTTTGACGATTTCTCATTTCTTTGTAAACAATGATTGTGAGAACAAAGTTATTGTTCATTGTTTACCCTAATAAATACCATTCTATTGGGAGTACAAATAAGTTTCCGCCGTTTGTAGATGGCGCGGCACGGAGTTTCGGTTAGCGTTCGCAGATGATAACAGCTGGAGATTTGAATCTCGCAGGGTAGATTTGAGTCGTCAATATCTGGGTTATGTTCGTTAATGGGCGAAAACGGTCCAATGGTTCCAATGTGATTTACAATTGAAATGTTTTTTTGTATGCTCAATAGTTCCGCAACTACTTTTCTGAATAATATTAGTTGTACAAATAAGTTTCCGCTGTTTTATTGTAGATGGCGCGGCACGGAGTGTCGGTTAGCTTTGGCAGATTATAACCGGCTTAAAAAATAGTTTGGACATTCAAGAGCAACATAACCTATTTATATCATTGATTTTATATTGGTAAAATATTATTTTTATAAGTTGAGAATGTCAAAATTTGAGCCAAGTAAGCGTCATTTGCGGGAAATATTATTTTACTTCTTTAATTTAAAGAAATCTGCTGCTGAGGCGCATCAATTGCTCGTAGAAGCATATGGTGAGGGTGCTTTGAGTAATAGAACGTGTCGAGAGTGGTTTCAAAAGTTTAAAAACGGTGATTTCGACGTAGAAGACAAAGATCGCAGTGGAAGGCCAAAAATTTACGAGGATGCAGAATTGGAGGAAGATTCATCTCAAACACAAAAAGAACTTGCTCTAACATTAGAAGTCACTCAGCACGCAGTCTCACATCGTTTAAAATCATTAATATTTAATTTGTGTTAAAAAACGGCGGAAACTTATTTGTACTCCTAATATATAGTTTCAATATATAATGTAGAAGTTAGAATATATAATTCTGAATTTAAAGTCATTCTACTTTTAGTCCCACTTCCTGTAATACCTGTCAATACATACATAAGAACCTATGTAAATTTTCACACAGTATCAGTTCAAATGTAGAATATGATTAAGCCACCGTGTGGCGAAATAATTGTCATTTAACAATGAAAAGTTTGTGGAAATTGAATTCCATTTATTACTAGTTTAATATAGATTATTTCCACAATTTATAATTAACGACAACTGTTTCACCAACACTGTGGATTTGACAAGTTTACATCTTGACAAAGTGGAATTGAGGAAACAACTGTCGTTAATAATAAACTGTGGAAATAATCTATATTGTTTTATTCAATAAAAATGAATTTTCATCAAGTAAGGACTGATTCAATAAAATTCTTTTTGGTTTTTGTCTCGGTTTTTGTATTGTATTAAAATAATTTAATACCTTGCGATATTTTTATTGTTTTCAATCGAAGTAAACATCATATTCGGTTTGACAAGACCTTTGAAATAGTGTTAAGCTTGGCTCGCATTTCCCATTCAAAAACTTGAAGGGATAACCTTAGACGCTAGGAGGATGAATCCGTCTTTATCTAAACGAAAATTGAAGCATTTTGAAGAAATCAATTGTGTGACAAGTAACAAATGATAAAGGTTGGAGTATTTTAGTTTTGTAAAAATTTCAGAGTAGGGTTCTCCTAAAAGATGCAAGAATAACCAACCAGAGTTTCGAAATGTCGCGGGATATGAGGTGGTGAAGTAGAGATACGCAGGCGGCTTACAATGGTCAGGTCATCAACGGCCAAGCTGACAAAAATATGGAAAGATTCGAACATCACAAAAAAATTACGCCTGGTGCGGGCACATTTTTTTCTTATTGCCACTTACGCTGCAAAAACTTGTACCATCAGAAAGGCAGACTCAAAACGTATAATGGCCTTTGAAATTTAGGTCTACCGCAGAATGTTGCGCATACCATGGACAGCACACCGCACGAATATATCAATATTGACAGAACTCAACATCACCACTAGCCTCACCACAAAAGTTAACCGAAGCATATTGAGATATTTCGGACATGCCACCAGAAAAGGAGAGGTATGGTGCTGGAGGGATCAAATGCGGATCAAATAAAACAAAGATCTGGTTACTCTCTTTCTGAAGCAGCGCAACAAGTGCAAGAGAACGAAAAGCGGAGAAAAACAATCAATAGAGTAATAACGTCACCACATCCTTGCGGAGCATAAAGGACTAACATCAATGTGTAACATAGAATAGACATTAGCTACTTTCAAAAAAATTCGGCTTAAACCAGTAGCAAACAGTACGGATTTCTCAAGAAACTTACCTGCAGAGTTCCACTGCTCCAGGTCGAAATTCGAATAGAGTTGAGCAGGATACCTAAGTCCCAATTGCTCCCTTTCTTGGCTCTGTACCGGATACAAGATGGCCTTGCAACAATCTAAATCGCCCAGCATCGCTGCAACGTGGAGAGGTGAATCTCCTGCCATATTTCTTGGTCCTGGTCTAGCGCCGGCAACGACTAGCAGTCTGACGATGCTGCTTAGACGCATAGAGACGGCAATGTGTAAGGGGGTTAAAGCGTCGTCGTTTGCAGTGTCCAATAGTCTTGGATGGGGGGCCATTTGGATCAGTGCGGCGGCTACGTCCAAAATGCCGTTGGCTATCGCTAAATGAAGCTCTCTGGAAGATGGAAGAGAAATTACAGTTATTTTCATAACTTGGGTATACTAGATCATTATGCGTGATGCTGCCAAACTCTAATTCTAACTATTAACAATATCACCAGGATATGTTTTTTGGGACATAGATGACAACACGTTTTCCAGCATAATGATGTAGAATAATTGAAAATGGCATTAGTAGACAAATAGAATAGAATGACAAATAGAAAAAGACTTTGCTGCTCATTTCGATCTCTTTGCAGTACATGGACATTGCAACATGGACCATAGTACCTATAAAATAGACCGACTCTAAGGAAACCAAGCTGCTGATTCTTCCCTTCCAAGAATCCTGATATGAACAACCATAGATTTTAAGGATAATAAGTCTATGTCCACGATTCTGACGAAACAGGCTTACAGGAAGGGATGAATTCTGCTCGTAATATTTGTGGCATCAATCTTTGTTGAATATTTCCAGAGAGTGTATACCCAGCCGCTCATCAATACTGACTGTGATCATACCCAAGATCATTTCAATATCAGTGTTATCAAACTTGATGTGAGCGAAGAAGGCTTAAATATAATGGATGTAAACAAGGGAGCAGGACCAGATTCCATTACTGGCTTTTTCATTCGTGCCTCTACTACATCTCTTTCTACTCCTTCAGCTATAATATTTAATAAATCACTGTCAAATGGAATTTCGCCGAACCGATAGAAAGAGGCATGCATTGCTCCTCTTTTTGAGGCGGTAAAAAGAATTTTTGATTGAAAATTACAGACCAATTAGTGAGCTTTGCGTTTCCAGTAAATTATTCGAATCGTTGGTATACCCCCACTTGTTCCGTCTTGTTGAATCGCAAATAATTTCCAAACAAGACGTTGGATAGAAATAGTATAAAGATTTCGAGAAATGAGTTATCCCCTTTCGACAGGGTTAGAAATGAAGCTATGTGCCTAAAATGGTCCGATAGCCAATCACTTGAACTTTATTGTAAGAAGGATCATTATGACTAGTAGGCGATACAAATACAGGGTGACAAGAAAAATGTCGGACAAACTTTTTGTCATTCAACTTCATTAAACAAAACAATAACGAATAATAATAACATAAACATTTGGTAATAATATATTTAAGCGGTTTCGAAGTCGCTTCCGTTGGCGGCGATACATAGCTTCAGACGCTTCTTGAAATTTTCGACAATGGACCGCAGCTCTTCGGGCGTTAATCGGTCCCATTCCCGGCGCAGGTATTGCTTCAGCGACTCCAAACTTTTGTGGTGTTTAACACACGCCCTGAGCTGCAAAATCGACCACGCGCTGTAGTCCATTGGGTTGAGATCCGGCAAGAAGAGCACCATTCTGCAGATGTGATGATACCCGGAAAATGTGTCTTACACTATTCTTGCGTCATTTTCGCTTTGTGAGCCGGAGCGGAGTCCTGTTAAAGGCCCAATGCGTTTCGCCGAAGTGCTGCTGGGCCCAGGGAAGTAATACGGCCTCGAGTATGTTGACTTCTTGATTGATTTTGACCCCTCGATCAACGAAAGCTAAGGGTGTTTTGTCGCTGGCGCAAATTCCGCCCCAGACCATGACGGATTGCGGATTTTGACGATGGTCGATGTACCGGGAGCCTCTGCGAACCAGACTCTGTCGTTTTGGTGATTATGGAATTGTTCTACGGTGTGAAGCTTCTCGTCTGTGAAGAGAATGCGCTCCCATTGATGACCGGCGTTGAGACAAAGGAGTTGGCGGCATCTTTGGAGTCGTACGCGCTTGTTTTCATCCGTGAGGAGTTGAATTTTTTGAAGCTTGTATGGCTTGAGTTTGAACTCCATTTTAGACATTTGACGGACGGATCCACGGTTGATACCGGTCTCAAAGGTTATTTTCTTCATAGAGACCCTCGGATTTCGATTGGCTCGCTTTTTGACGATGTTGCGATTGCAAGGCGTATTGACAGTGCATTTTCTTCGACTTCCTGGACGACGACCACCGTGGTCAAACTCCTTGAAACGGCAAATTGCATCGGACACATTTTATCGAGGCACATTGAGCAAACTAACAATTTCGCACTGACGCTTAACTTGACGAAACAGCTCCAAAATTGCACTAGGTTTGTTTGACATTCTAACACTCTGCAAAATAAAGTAATATCAAACTGAAAATTCACATATTAGTACAAGAAAGTGTAGGGAATATAATAAAATCAAAATTATTTAGTTGCGCTGAAATACTTCTGTTCCAGAACACAGTAAAATTTGTCCGAAGTTTTTCTTGTCATTCTGTAGACTGGAGAAGTGACTAGCAGGTCCAGACATGATGTTTCTCGTATTACTACGGCACGACAATACCGGATAGCACCCAATCAGCGCGTAAAAACCGATTTGTGTTTGTTCCTGCGCTAAGATCTTATTTTTAGAACATATATAACCGTGCTACTTCTAGTTCTGTTGTGCGCGGACGGTTAATATCGTTCAGGACTACGATTTAGAAGACCTTTTCGATTTTGTTCTGGTCTCGTGGACAATGCGAGCTACAGTATCTAAACTGGTTGCTAGTACAATGGAGAAAAGTGCTTCTTATGGATATGAAGCGTGTCGGTCTTGTTAGTGATGATCAGCTTATACGAGTTTGGAAGGAACCAGGTCGTCTTAAAAGGCCAACACATCGGCTTATCGGTCTAATGAAGAAAATAGAACTTTTTTGATCAAAATCAATAATTTACAATTATTTCAGCCTACTCTTACCTCTTGATACCTTTCTTGAAGAATGTTTAATTTTTGGCTTCGGAATAGGCTTTTTTCAGGACAATTCGAACCAAATCTCTTTCCGGCGAGTCTTTTTAGGTCTACGAATAGGCTGAAGTCACTGGGCGGCAAAAGAAAAATTGAATAGGGTGGGCGCGTAATCAAGTCGAAGTGTGATTAGTGCAGTTTTGCCATCGTAGTTGACAACTTGTGCCACGGTGCGTCATCTTAGTGGAAAATCGGTTTGGACATGAGGCCATTTCTTTGAAATTTCCTATTTCGATCGAAACAGTTGGACAATGTAGCGATCGATATCGACTTTTCAAGGTAGTCGATAAACAAAATACCGAACGCATCCCAAAATGCGGATGACATAACCTTGCTAATTAAGCCTTTGACCACAAGCCGCATACAAGAAATCTGGCAACAACGTCGAGGAGCAGCATCGCACTGAAGAGTAGCCAAAAAGCTATGAAATATGCATGTCTGTTGCTTATGCCCGAGAACGAAACAGAACCTATTCGGCTGTATTTGAGTTTTGAACTGTAATATAAAGGCAAGTTGCACTGTCACGATTCGAAAAATTTCCTATTTACCATACTCTTTATCGTATTTAAGAATAAATATCCGCCGTTTCAATTAATTCATTCAAAATATAATAAAGAAAAATCCATATTCTTCTTGAGCAATTATGATGTCCTCCCATTCCATTCATTTATGAAATTCTGAGAAATTTTTCAATTTGCCTAATTAATAATATTCACAAAACTTTTCATTTCAAATAACATAATAGTTTTTTAGAATCGAATCAGTTGATCAAAAGAACGTTCTTAGAAAATTGACGTTTTTGAATATTCGCTTCGATATGCATTTGAGGAATTTAAACAAATTTGTATATTTCGAAAAGACTGTAAACGAATATTATTAAGTTATCAGAAAATGAATCCATGATTGTATCTTCTTTTAAAAATTTTTCGAAGATGCAGATCGAAGGGCGAATGATGGGTCCTTTTAGCCACGTGTTTTTCGTTTTCATGAGATTTTCCATTTCTTTGACTTTCGAATGACCGAACATGGAATTATGTTGAAAAATATATGAGACAGTATTTTAATTTCCACAAAAATGTTTATAATAAAACAATTGTTTCACCACGTTGTGGCTTTTTCAGGTATCTATATTCTACTGGCTGATGGTGTCCAGTGTAACCGAGTTTAAATACAGTGTTAAGTACGTGATAAAATAATGGAAGAACAAGTCATAAAATTTCAAGGTGTTTATTAGAGTTTGCCGCTGAAAAATGCCATTAGGGAAAGATATTCGGTAATGGAGACTTGTCAACATCTGTTTGTTCATTCAAAAAGATTTTACGGGCATTGTACCTGTTGATATCAATAAATTCTAAAAGTGTTAATCTAGAACTTTTGCTTTCGTTCTTAAGATGATTAACATATGTCGAATGTACGGAATCCGATATATAACTCCTTTTGTGTTCTTGGATTCTTTTCTTGAATTATCTGCCTGTCTGGCCAAACTAAAGGACAATCGTTGCAAGTCAACTTGTAGACTCCAGATTTATTTTCTTCATTTTCTTTCCTTATTGTTTTTTATGTAAGTACTAAAATTATTAATGGTTTTAAAAGCTGAGTTGGAATTGAAACTATTTTTGAAATATTCAGCAATATTTTCAGATCATCCATTAATATAAGATAACGAAAAGTATTTCTGTATTGTTCCCTTTATGACTGGGTACATGAGATTTAATGCCATGTTCTTTTGTTTATGGGATACCATTTTGTCTATAAGAAAGGGATTGTAACCGTTGTTTGACGCTATCTGTTACATAATATCTTCAAAAAGTTATCTGAATTCAAAGGGACATTCAATAGTCTATGGATAAAACTATTATATGCTGACATCTTTCAGTTAGTAGGGTGATTTGAAGTTTTATGTATTGTAATATCTGTATGTATGGGTTTGTGAAAAATACTAAATTATCTAGTCTTGTTATTGTGAGGTCAAGAAAATCAATACTGTGGTTCTTTTCTTCCTCGATTGTGAATTTGATTGCTGGGTGGAACTTCTTAATAAACTTCGTGAAGATATGTAGTTGTCGGTCGGTGCCTTTAAAACAACAAAAAATATCATTTACGTATCTATACCAATAAAGGAAATATTTGCATATCGAATTTAGGTGTATTTTTGATTCTAGATCATTCATGAAAATTTCAGCTAAAATCGAACTGAGTGGATTTCCCATTATTAAACCTTCGTTAAAAATATAGATTGTTCGGTTAAATTGAAGATAGTTTTGCTGTATTATAAACAATTTTGAGGTAATTAAAATACTGTCCCATATATTCTTTGATTAAAATGAGTTTCCACCGAGTAAAGACAGAACCAATGAAACATTTATAGAATAATGTGTTTTTGTTCACCATATGAAGCTTTCTCAAGAATTCATAAATTATAAATTTTCAGGAAAAATGTTAAATAAGCGAACAAAAGTCTCTGGCTTCACGTCAGTACTTTTCACCATTTTTTTGCGATTTGATTTTATATTATCTTTTCATTTTATACTTAAATTACCTCCAACTATTATTATCTTATATGTTTTTTTGTTCACTTGTGTTTCCTATTTTACAACTCAGGTTAAGTGTAAGAATAGCCTTGAACTGAACTTTGCCCATTTTGTAGGTAAAAATTATTCATTATTATTATTCATCGCAAATAACATACTCAAAGTGATTTAGTTTATTACATTCAGAGCATAAAACACAAATATTTCGTCATATTCCCACGGGGAATGTTGCACAACTTAATTATATATTACGCTCAAGAAATAAACATCTTCAGCGTTAACTTTCACCGCAGATAACAAAGATTGGTATAAGCCAAAAGAGCTAATCAAATATCTGGTTGTATATCGAATTTCCGGTTTTTGTTTTCTACCAGATATCCTGAGCGGAAACTTTCCGAATGAGAATGCATAACGATAACGCTTTTCATCGTTGCAAAAGGCTTATACATTCTGTCAAGAAAGTACCGGGAGTTATCGATTTAAATCTGGCGGGGCAATGAGGCAGGTAAACATTTTTTTTCCTAGGTTGGTACCACTGTCCTTAATTACTATGCCAAGCTTGAGCGCGATCTGTCAATTAGTGTGTTTGCAACAGCTGATTAAGTCAGTCGATGTCAGAGTGCGTGCCGATTTTTACTATGGGTGATTACGTTGAGCAAAGAATTTGTTTAAAGTTTTGTGTTGCAAATGAATTTTCGTGTGCCGATGCATTGAAAATGTTGCAAAAGACCTTTGGTGATAATGCTCTATCGGAAACTCGTGCATATCAGTGGTACAGAGCCTTCAAGGACGGTCGTGAAGTGGTCGCCCATCGACAGCTTCGATCGAAGATAACGTCGATAAAATTAAGGAAAGGGTGCTGAAAAACCGTCGCACCAGCTTGAGAGAGATAGCACATGATCTTAAGATATCCCACGAGTCCGTACGTACGATTTTGATTGATATTTTGGGCATGAGAAAGGTGGCCGCACGACTCGTACCGAAAGACCTGAAGTTTCTTCAAAAATGTCATCGCGAACAGGTTGCTTCAGACATGCTGGATCGCTGTAATTCCGATTCTACATTCATGGAACGCAATATAACTGGTGATGAGACCTGGGTCTACGAGTACGATATGCAAACAAGCCAGCAATCATCGGAATGGGTGGCAAAAAATGAGCCGAAACCGAAAAAACCACGCCAAAGCCGCTCGAAAATGAAGGTGATGCTCATTGTTTTCTTCGATATCCGTGGCGTGGTGCACTACGAATTCATTTCAGAGGGTCAGACGGTAAACAAGGAGTATTACCTAGGCGTTATGAAACGTTTGCGTGAGCGTATCCGTAAGAAGCGGCCAAATTTTTGGGCGAAAAACTCATGGATTTTGCATGACGATAACGCGCCTTCTCACCGAGCTACGATTGTGACTGACTTTCTCGCCAAAATCTCAACAAACGTGCTTCAGCAACCACCGTATTCGCCGGATTTGGCTCCCTGCGACTTTTTTCTCTTCCCAAAACTAAAATTGCCCCTTCGTGGCACCCGTTTTGAGTCGATTGAAGCCATAAAACAAAATTCGGCGCGAGAGCTAAAGTCCATACCGGAAAGCGCCTATAAAAAATGTTTCGATAATTGGAAGTGCCGTTGGTATAGATGTATTGGAGCAAATGGAGCCTATTTTGAAGGCGACCCAATAAATTTTGACGATTAAATGTAAAAATGTTGTTTTAATTGAAAATTCCCGGTACTTTCTTGACAGAGTAGTATCTCACAGTGCAGGTCACGAACACAAGTGAAACATTTGAAAAAAAATCATTGAAAGCACTGACGTGAAGTAGGGAGCTGATGAAATTCTCCTGAATACAAAATTTTAGATCGATCAGATATGCAGTTTCGAAAATATAAGAAAAATTTTATTTTAAATAATTCACACAGTTTTTATGTTTCACAATTTATTCAGAATCCTGACACGTGTTTCGGTCTTTCGACCATCTTCAAAGGAGTACGAAAAGGAACTAAACTAAATTTAAAAAGGTTCTTTTATTACACCTAGGACATCGTATTTTTATGGCGCATGGAAATAACAGCATCTAACATAGGGGTGTTGCCAAATAGTATTTGGGAATTCGTTAAATTCTCCTTTTTCTCAATGGCTTTTTTGATTGAAAGAATCTCCAAAGACTCCATCAATTTACCCTTATTAACATTAATGCAAAATGTTACAAAATTTCAGTTGTTTGTAAGCATCTGAAGAGGTAAACTATGTTAACGAATCGCGTCATGTGAACAACTCAATAATAAATAGAAATCTACATATACAGGTATGGAAAAGGCAGTCGGAAACACAGGAAATTCAGTGTTAATCAAGAATGCAGTGGAGCAGTGGAAGAATCAAAACCTCAGCGCGATGTGATGACGAATAAATGATTGTTCTCTCTCAATGGAAGTGCGCAGTGTTGACGCGCAGGCAGTCTGCTGTCACTCTCCACTACCATTGAGAGAGAACAGTCGTTTGTTCGTCATCGCATCGGGCTGAGTTTTTGATTCTTCCACTGCTCCACTGCATTCTTGATCAACACTGAATTTCCTATGTTCCCGACTGCATTTTCCATACCTGTATATATAGATTTCTATTTCTTATCTTGAGTTGTTCGCGTGACGCGATTCGTTAACATAGTTTACTTCTTCAGATGCTTACAAACAACTGAAATTTTGTAACATGTAGTATATAAATATTTTCTGTTTAGAGGTAAGGGGACAATTTTATAACTTTTGGTAAAACCACTGGGTCCCTAGTTGAATAGATCCCATAAAGGTGAATTAGATAACTCGGTTTGTTCGTTCAATAAATTCCCTGAATTTCTAAATCAACACTTTCCAACAGGTTCAGTTTTAGACCCTTATTTTCTTTATGTGAAATCCTAAATAGTTCCTCAAAATCATGTTTCTTTTTTATTAGATGTTCGGCGTAAGTAGAATCCAATTTATTATTGAGGAAGGAACGTCAATGTTCCATTATTATAGTGTCGAAACGTCTTCCATAGGAAAAATGAGAAAAAATCTAAATTAATCGATTATTTATAGTTATATTATTTTGATTAATTATAGTTATACCATAACTGAATCCAAATTCAATAAAAAAATGTATATGAGACAGTAATTTATTTCCACAAAAATGTTTGTACTACTACAACAATTGTTTCACCACGATGTGGCTTCTTCAGGTATTACATTGTACATTTTTGTGGAAATAAATTACTGTCTCATATACATTTTTTTTAATTAAAATGAGTCTCCACCAAGTAAAGACCGAATCTATCAAATATCCAAATTCAATAGTCCGTATTACCACCTCTTCTTTCAATCAACTGCCCAATACGCCTAGGCATTAATGTCATTAATGAAATGTTCAGGCATTCTTCTTGAAGGGCTAAACTCAATTCCTGAAAAGTTGAAGATGGGTTTCAGCGATTGGATATTGCTCTCCCTAAGTAATACCATACGTGCTCAATTGGATTAATCTCTGGTGAGTTTGCTGGTCGGTTCAAGACTTTTGACGATGTGTGTATATTATTGAGGAATTTTTCCATTCTTGATGGTGGTTTTCCATAGAAAGTGAGGGAATTATATTTTTTTTCCGGTTTTTAGCATAGGGTATATGGACTTTGACAGCCGAAAAATATTTGAGTTTGATTAGAGGCGAAGTTAATTCTGCGTTAGTCAACTTATTTCCTAATGCCATAGTTCCAAGCCTACCGAATGAAAATGTCTGGTTCCAGCAGAACAGAGCCCGGCTTCAATAGTCAGAACTTACTTAGACGCAATTTTCCCCAATAAATGGATTGGACGAAGAGGAACTATTGAGTGGCCAGATAATTCGCCAGACCTTACGCCGTTGGATTTTTTCCTGTGGGGTTATCTCAAGAGCAAAGTTTATGCAACACAGCCGACGAGCACCGCAGACCCCAAAGAAAGGATAACTACTATCTGGGCAGCTGTCACTTTTGAATCTGTCATCTTTTGAAATTTGAAAAGTAAAACTACGTCATTACTAAAAATGGATCGATACACGCTTAAACAACGCATTGAAATTGTTAAAATTCACTACAAAAATGTTGCCGTCACAGTTTGCAAAATTAAAGCACTATTTGGCCGTCGTGAAGTACCTTCTCGGCCAGGAATAGTGAAACTGGTGGAAAAATTTGAGCTGTTGGGACAAGTTAGTGATGTGCAGAATCGAAACGGTGTGTGTCGCTCAAGAAAAACTAATAATATTGCTGATGTTGCCTGTAGTGTTGATGAAAACCCAGGTTTGTCGATCTTTGGAATTAGGCATTCCACAAACGACATTACACCGTATTTTGCTTAAAGACTTTTAAAGTTCAGTTAAAACAAGATCCCTAGCTAGTCGATCACCAGCAACGTCGTATCTTCACTGATTGGGTCCTCGAAATGCATCAAAATGATCCGGATTTTCATGAAGAATCATGTTCAGTAATGAGACCCATTTTCACCTCCGAGACTACAGTAATAAGCAGAAATGTCGGATTTAGGGCTCGGAAAATCCAAGAATGATTGTTGAAAAGCCTCTCTATCATTCACGTGTCACTGTTTCGTGCGGTTTTTAGGCTGGCGGTGTGATTGGACTTTATATCTTCCAAAATGGGGGTGGTGCAACTGTTACTGTGAATTGATTGCACTACTGACCTGTGAATATGATTTTTATGGCCGGAATTGGAAGATATTAATGTGGAGGACGTTTATTTTCAACAAGACGACGCTACGTGTCACACAGGCAACGAAACAATCGGGTAAATTTCCAAAAAAAGGTTCCTGGCCGACTTATTCCTCGAAGAGGTGATCACAAATGGCCACCGAGATCTTGTGATTTAACATTTTTAAACTTTTTTCTTTGGAATCAAGTGAAAGATAAGGTCTATACCAATGCTCCACAAACGTAGCCGTTGCGGCTGTGTTCGTATCCCTTTGTTAATGACATATCTTCCTCTTCACAATGAAATAAACATCCATGGATCACTCTTAAAATATACTCGTTTTCTTTTTAAAGTCAAAATGAAGTATCTCATTGGAAAACCCTTTAAATTTACATCATGTGAGGACCGATCAAAACAATGTAAACATAACCCGCCCGGCATTCCAATACTAGAATTGACATTTCAACACAGATTTACAAGAAAGTTGCATTCTTTAGAAAACAGAAGACAGAAATAAAAATTAGTATTCTCAACGTAGTTCTAAACAATGTAAACAGAACTCGATTGACATTCCAATACTGAAATTGACATTTCGTACACACTCGAGGGATCTGACTGGATAGGTTACTTTTGTAGTCTAATTAGATGTAAATTTCGGAATGTGTTCATAATGATATCATCCTGCCAACGAGAATTAGGAAGTAATTTAATTAAATGATTTGTGAATTCTTCTGTGTAATTAATTTCACGGAGGTTCAGCTGGAAGGTATTTAATATTTAAAAAATGTACTCACGTATCTCCATCATCATCTTGTTGATAAAACGATATCCAAGCATTTTCTCTCGAGCTTTCCCTGTCAGATTCAATATGCGACTGCCTGCTGCTTCTGTCACATTCAACAGGTTTTCGTTTCGAACCCAGATCGTTGAGGTTAGGATTTTCTTCTATATTCAAATTGGACAAATCTTCTGATAAACATATAACACCACTATCGACGTACATAGCTTCCTCAACTTTGTCCCGATTGAGATTAGAGTTGTTTTCTGTTTTTCCAACTTTCCTAGATTTTTCCTCTTCATCGTCAATGTCCTCTATCTCTTCCGCGATTTCTTCCGAAACAATCATGTTTCCACTGGAAATGAAACCACTATCGGTATATTCATTTTCACTGATTTGTTTTTCGAGATTATCTGAAACAGAATCTGGGATTTGTCCTTCGTTTTGAGACATGTTGAAGCAATTGTTTGTTATCCAGATGAAACGATTAACTTTCTCCGGATTTTTTCTTCAACGAAATGAGTGAGAGGGGTCAACACAAGTATTTGGATAATTCGAATGGAAAATCGTACAAACTTCAACGAGTACGCGAGTTCATCTTGAAATACACAGCACACAGTCGCAGCTTTCGGATCGGGCGAAATTCGGATCTAATAGGGAAATTTGATGGAAATGCACGCACGTAACAAGCAAACAATGTTTTCGTAAATGAATGAATGGCAAGAAGATTTGTACGTAACTAATACGACCTCGTGTACTATTGACGTTAAGTCGGGATTCCCCAGTCATGCGCATTAAACTCTAATCGACTGCTTAGTTTATGCGTAACCTTATCAATATTAGGAAGAAACAGCTGATCATTTTATTTGATCGAATTTTAATAACTTTTTACACATAGTTATATCTTATGTCGAACAACAAATGATATTATTTTCAGATTAATTTGTTTTTTTAAGGCGGCTGCAAGGTTATCACTTTATAAGAAAGCGCTCCGTTGGCCAGAGTATACGACCACATTCGATTCAGTGGCGGTTCGTTAAGGACTGCAAGGTCGGCAGTGTCTCTGAAAAAAGAAGTCAACAAAAATGTAAAGTTCTCTTAGTTCTGTAGGCAGGGGCGGATTTGCAATTTCCGGGGTCCTACGCTAAAAAACTAAAAAACCCATTGGAAAAATAAGCAGAACAGGTTTTTGGGTCCCCCATAATCTGTCCAAAGAGAACCAAGCCAACTGATCCATCACATGCAACGTATTGCTCCAACGGCACCGTACAGAACCGTTTTTTGATCGCTTGATCACTGCAGACAAAAAATGGGTCCTATATGATAATTCAAATGGCAAAAGGCAGTGGCTCTCTCCAAATAAATCACCACGAACTACTGCGAAACCAGATTTACATCCCAAAAAGAGGCTTCTGTGTGTTTGGTGGAGTATACGCGGAATTATTCATCTTGAAGTGCTGAAACCTGGACAAATTGTTAACGCAGATCTTTATTGTGAACATTTGGATCGAGTGAACCAATCTTTAATCGCAAAGTATCCGGCGATTGTCAACAGAAAAGGCGTTATTCTGCAACACGACAATGCAAGACCGCACTGTGCAAAATGAACCTTGGAAAAATTATTTAAATATTTTAATATTTACAGAAATATTCAGTTAGCCTTCTACATATTTTATTTCTGAAAAATTATATTTAATATTGTAACTTCAGGAATTAAATTAATGTCACATAACTTACCACTTATATCAAACGACATATAAAATAAACATTCATTATAAGACATCCAAATGATATAACAGAATCCAATAAATATAAATTATTAACAAAAATCCTATAAATTAAATATTTTGAATAGACAAAATTTTGTTTCTGCTTATCCCCTTTATGAAAACAAATATCTCTCAAAAATGTACATAATCTTAAGAATTTCATCATAAAACTATCTTACTTAGAATATTAAATATTATTGGATATCTAACTAAGTTACTTTTTAGAAAATCTCAAGATATGTAAAAACATTACCTAAAAATAAGTTTTAAGAGAGACTTTGCTTCGTCAGTACTCAATCATATTCAATAAAATATAACAGCAATCAACAAAAAGTATTTACTCACCTTTAATCTCAAAACCTCAAAATATATCTGTGGATAATAAAATATTTCATTTGATTGATTCGGTCTTTACTTGATGGAAACTCATTTTAATTAAAAAAATATATATGAGACAGTAATTTATTTCCACAAAATTGTTTGTACTACTACAACAATTGTTTCACCACGATGTGGCTTAAACTTCTTACTTCTTAACAGAAGCTTGAAATACCATAAGACCAAAAAGCTGGTTTCAGCTTTCAATAAATATTTGATTGATTTGGTCTTCACTTGGTGGAAACTCATTTTAATTAAAAAAATATATATGAGACAGTAATTTATTTCCACAAAAATGTTTGTACCACTACAACAATTGTTTCAGCACGATTGTTACAGTACAATGTAATACCTGAATAAGCCAAATCGTCGTGAAACAATTGTTGTAGTAGTACAAACATTTTTGTGGAAATAAATTACTGTCTCATTTATATTTTTTAATTTATATACCTTCTATCAAGTATAAACCTCCATTTATTTTACTTGGAAAAATTAATGAATAGGGGTGGGAGGTACTGCCTCACCCGCCATACTCGCCCGATATCGCACCCTCGGATTTCCATTTATTCCGATCTCGACAAAATTTTCTTAGTGGCAAAAAAATTTGAAAATTTGGATGATTTCCAAAATGCTATCTCGAGGTATTTTACTCAAACATCAATTGATTTTTATCTGTCTAGCATTGAAAATTTGCACCTAGATGGCAAAAGGTTGTTGATAACGAAGGTGATTACATTATTGATTTGAAAAAAGCCTGTTAATCATTTATTTCTTTGAATTTAATTTAAGAAAGTGACATTACTTTCCTGTGTCCTTTATATAAGAAATGAATGATTATCAATGACAATGTGGAAAATATTTCAACAAGAGTAAATCAGGTACAAAATACAAAAAAATTCTTTCTACAAAAAGTAACAAACTCAATGATGAGGATGAAATAACATAAAACTATCCTGTGACCTTTATCGACGCTCACTGGAGGGAGAGTGTGTAGCGAACAACTTCTTTGCTCCTCGTCCAGAAACCTGCCTTGCTCTGTCACAGCTTGACCGGCGTATCAATAGAGGACCCCGACCGGTCTAAAGATTCATGACTAACCGTCCACACCGAGTTCAAATAGGGCAAGGCACACAGCGTTTGACGACCACGGTTCCAAGCGGAACACATGGTAACCGGCGTCACAGGCAGAGCTGCGCACCATGCCTGTCTAATGAGTTTCAGATGCAAAGACTCCAATGAAACGCCGTCTTCCAAATTAAGAGGTGGAAGCTCCCTCGCAACACTGCATTTCACCCGAGAGCTTAAATAACTTTTGCATTTTTGTATACTTGTTGGCGTGAAGCTGCTTCAAATAGTTTATGATGAATTGGCAAACCAATCTAACCTCTAAGCAAGAGAAAGCTGTCAAATCGGCTGCAACAGAAAACAATGTTTGCAATTCAAGTTGTTTCCACATTAAAAAAAACAACTTTTTCAGCAAAGAATTATCAGAAAAATTTAAATATCTCCAAGAGATATCCAATTTTTCCGGTTACTTTTCAAAATTTTCTTCTGTAGTATTCTGCAGATTTTATATACTCGGTTTTCAATGAAATCATTCATTCTGGTGCGTTTCATCTTATTATAAAATAGCATCACATTCATAAACAACCTTTTCATTATTCACAGATCCAGAATAAATTAATTAGTTAGGGATTTCCCTCTCACGAGAAAACTCTAGGAGCATTATCGTACAATGAATCAGTAAACTTTTAAATTAGCGGTATTTCTCAAAAAGTTATCACGAAATTAAATCTTATGGATTGAAAAATCGATTATCATTTTATTTGTGTTGATGAATGATAGAAATTCTGAGAAATATGAGTGTGGAAAAATTATATTTCAAGAAAAACGTAAGTAGTGAAATGGAAATTGCATAATTTTATAATATGATCACATTTATCCAGTGGGAAACAGGCTACTATGTTTTATCACTAAAATTTGAGAGTTTTCACATTTGAGTGAATTGAAAGTTTACATTTTTTGTTTCAAATGATGCATTGAGTAGTCCGTTACTTTGCGATACTCGTATTTTATTTTAAAAATGGAATAAATGAGAAATGACTTCGTTTTTCATCACTTTTCATTACTGAGGATACAATGACTTGAGTTTCGTAGTTTTCGCTATATTTTCAGACTGAATAACATGTTTTATTTCAAAGGTTTCATATATTTATGGAAGGCTTCGGCTTGTACGAAACTTCCAGAAGTACACCAAAGTATACCAAAGGTCCGTCTGTTCATTCAATAGTTTCATTGCAGAATCGTGCTTACTCTTGAAGACCTTCAACTATTTTAGGATATTCAGCTTTTTGATTTCGCTTTCAGATGCAGTATTTTAAGATTATCTAATTCTGCGAAAACATGATTTGTTTCGGTAGAATGCTTCGCAAAATTAGAGTTACTTTTCGGTGCATAAATGATGCTTGATTTCTTTGAACCTTTTTTTGAAAGTTCTCCCAGTTTGTCCTTCATATACACGCACTCATGACAACTTAATTTATAAACTCCTGAATTATTAAGCCGGTTGTTTCTACCTTTATTATTAAAAAAGAGGTTGGAAATTTTATGTGAAAGTGTAAAAGCCATTTTTATTAAACACATTATTTCAGCTATTTTGAATATATGAATCCTACCCCTGTTAAATAATATGGTTTCACAAGAATCCATTAATATCAGTCACCAATACCACTAAAAGAAACTATGTTGGGGCACATTAGCAGATTCCGGACAAAAACTGCATGCGGCAATTTAACGTCAACAAAGACATCTACCTCTTAAAGTGTAAATGCAGCATACGACACGAAAGGACCGCGCCAAAGAACAATATTATCTTTCACCATGAAGATGCACTAGCGCATATTAGACTTCCATCGCCAATAAGGAATGGAATATGCCACATCCGCGATATTCACCGATCAAAGCTTTCAGAGATTATCACGCCAAGAGCTCGCTGAAAAACTGGCAGGCGTTTAAAATTGGCGACTATGAACAGCAATTTCTTTGTCATTGAATCTACTCTCTACCAAGCAAATGGAAGCAGTAATAAAAGTAATTGGTGAGTACTCCTCAAAATTAATAGTTAAATATGTTTCTGCCATAGTATATATCTCAGGACTAATAATGGTGATCCCGAAATTGCGAAATGAGACTTCCGTCTTAAAAATTACAGAAAAAAAATTAAGAGAAAGAATTAAAATATGGATGACTAAATTGGAAAAGTTCTTCATGCCAAATAATTAATTCGAAGAATAAAAACCTGCACCAATCAATCTTTGGATAATTACTCACATTAGTGGGTATTTAAATAGACGAATTACTTATACAGTCGGCAACGTTGAGAAATAACATTGAACTACCGTGGAAAGGCGTTTTTCAAGATGTGTTTCCAATTTGTGTTTTTTCTCAGAAATACTATGATTTAATTACGAAATATATATATATGGGTGAATTTTAATGGCGACATAAGAGAGGTGCGCATTATTCTTTGCTTTGGTTTCGAAATTGTTTATCTCCGTGATTTTCCAAGAATTTGATGAAACAAGAGACAATTGTTCGAAAAATATCGTTAAACCCTAAGTTCCATCGCGTTCTCGGAAAGATAATAAAGGTCACATCTAAATCGAGCAGATCAGAATGATCTATGCTATGTAATCGTTTGGAATGATGATTTTGTGGTGGTTTTTCCTTCAAAGTAAACTTTTGGTTTGTTATTGAATCCGTAGTGGTAAGATATTACAGAGATGCTATTTGAAACGAGTAAATAAATCAAGCGATATAGTGTTTCCCAGCAGAAACCATGTTTTCGAAACGTAGCCATATTTAAAATGGCAGAAATGTCATGAACTGTCGTTTGTCTTAAGAATATTTTGTAGCAATTAACGTTCTTTTGTTCGAATTGAACGTGAACTTTGTGCACAATCGTGTTTTTGCGCTTACTAGTGTTACAGGAAATGCAAATTCAAAATTTTTGAAAAAAGATTTGAGTTTATTCCGTGTGAAGTTTTGTTAACACAAGAACTGAAGCCAATTGACTACCATCATCGGCCAGATGGGACCACAAATACAAAATTAATATTTTTGTTAGAAAGTACAAACTTTTAAGAGAATGCTGTAAAAATTTCAAAAAGTTACTGTGATTTTAGAGGAACAACTTTGTGATTATCAATATATAGATGTGTATTTCATTTAACTAAAGTGTACAATGGACTTCTATCAAGTAAAGGCCAGCACGATACGAAATTTAAATTTAGAGCGTAGAAAACGACCACCTTTTGTACAATAGATAATCCAAAAATTGTACATTTAGAACCAAAGCTATTTAAAATCCATAAATTGCCAAATTAGTTGGATTCTGCATAAATATCTTGAAAACTTAAGTTCTAAGAACTGAAAGTATTAGGAGTATAAATAAGTTTCCGCCGTTTTATTGTAGATGGCGCGGCACGGAGTTTTGGTTAGCTTTCGCAGATGATAACCGGCTTAAAAAATAGTTTGGACATTCAATAACAACATAACCTATTAATATCATTGATTTTATATTAGTAAAATATAATTTTTATAAGTTGAAAATGTCAAAATTTGAGCCAAGTAAGCGTTCTTTGCGGGAAATATTATTTTACTTCTTTAATTTAAAGAAATCTGCTGCTGAGGCGCATCAATTGCTCGTAGAAGCATATGGTGAGGGTGCTTTGAGTGAGAGAACGTGTCGAGAGTGGTTTTAAAAGTTTAAAAACGGTGATTTCGACGTAAAAGATAAAGATCGCAGTGGAAGGCCAAAAATTTACGAGGATGCAGAATTGGAGGAATTATTGGAGGAAGATTCATCTCAAACACAAAAAGAACTTACTCTAACATTAGAAGTCACTCAGCAAGGAGTCTCACATCGTTTAAAATCATTGGGAATGATTCATAAACAAGTTAATTGGGTTCCGTACGAATTAAAGCCGAGAGATATTGAACGCCGATTATGCTTAAGTGAAATGCTGCTAGCTAGACATAAAAAAGGGTTTTTTACATCGTATCGTAAATGGTGATGAGAAGTGGATACATTATGACAATCCAAAAAGAAGAAAATCATGGGGATTACCTGGCCACGCGTCAACATCAACAGCAAAACCGAATATTCACGGAAAAAACTTATGCAGTGTATTTGGTGGGATCAGCTAGGTGAAGTGTATTATTAGTTGCCTAATCCGAGCGAAACAATTACTGGAGCTCTCTATCGAACACAATTGATGAGATTGAACCGAGCTCTGAAGGAAAAACGCCCTCAATACTATTCTAGACACGAAAAAATTATTCTTCTGCATGACAATGCTCGTCCACATGTTGCGGCTCCCGTGAAAAAGTACTTGGAAACACTTGATTGGGAAGTGTTACCCCACCCGCCGTATTCACCAGACATTGCACCGTCCGATTATCACCTGTTCCGGTCCATGGTACATGCTCTGACGGCGCAGCGGTTCACATCTTATGAGAATACCAAAAATTGGGTTGATTCGTGGATAGCCTCAAAAGACAAGGAGTTCTTCAGACGTGGGATTCGAATGCTGCCTGAGAGATGGGAAAAAGTGGTTGCAAGTGATGGGCAATATTTTAAATAAATTTATATTACCGTTCTTCTATAATAAATATTTAATTTGTGTTAAAAAACGGCGGAAACTTATTTGTACTCCGAATAAACTACAGTAAAAATGTGAACTCTCAATTCACACATATAATGTATAAACGCATACAACATATATCTTATGGTAATACACTCTGAGTTGACTTATAGACTACATGATATCTTGTCCGTAACATAGATAATAATATTAGAAATGATATTGATGAATTTATACATAAAAAATACAAAAAACAAATTAAAAATTTTAGTAACTGAAAAGAATGAAACTAACTTGATTGAACAAAATTTTAAAAAATATTCGGAATATATTTTCTGTTCTAAACATTTTATGTTTATTCAATAGCACTGATAGAAAATTTTCTTTGTTTGTAAACTTCATAAATAAATTGTTCCCACGCAAACAATTCACTTATGAATTAGAACAAAATAATAGTATCAATTTTCTGAACTTAACCATCACAAAAATTGATAATAAACAAGATTTTTCAACAAACTCATACTGACAAAACAATTAATTTCACTTCAAATCACCAATTTTTCCAAAAATTCGCGGCATTTAATAGCATTATATAGATTAGCCAACATACCCATGACACATGAGAATTTTGACAAAAAGTACAATATTAATATATATAATATATTAAACAGATCGCGTTGAACAACGGTTTCAGTGATCTAATAATCGAATTGAAAAAATATAATTAAAACTAGTTTTGTCATTAGTATACTCCAAAAACAATAATTCAATAAAAAATAAATATATTTCATTAACATACTTAGGATCAAAAACAGAAAAGATAGCTAGACATTTAAAGATGAATCATAACTTCAACATCTCTTACAGAACCAATGATTAATTAGGAAAATTAATAAGGAATAATGAAGATAAAATATCTAAGAACAAGAAATCAGGTGTTTATGAGCTTAAAGAAAATAATAAGAAGAGGTTTTTCATTTGATAGAAGGATTATTACAAAGTTTTTGAAATTAAAATTATAGGAGCCTAACAGATTAAATGTGTTTTGATATTCAAATTTTGTGATGATCCTTCTATCCTGTGAAAAACCTCTTCTTTTTATTTTATTTTATATATATGTAATTAAATTTAGGTTTTAAACAATTTCATTATATATATATATATATATATATCATGTGGTTTAACTAAGACCATAAAATACCTTACAAGTTTTTTGTGATTTTTGTGATGAACATAGAATACCTTGGATTTTAAAGTTAGTGTGTTCAAACGAGGATACAAGGAGGTCTTAGAGGTAAGTTATTTATTGTTAATTGATTTTATTTTTTAAATGTGAATTTGGACCGAAGAAGATCTTATCTGAATTGTAATTGTTTTTTGAGGATATGATACATGTTTTGAGAGATTTTTGAAATAACTTATTTAAATATTTAAATAAATCGAATATTTCAAATAAATAATTTTATTGAGAAGTTCTTAACATTATGTTTTGCATTTTTGAAAAGGATTTAGTTTTCATGATTGCAAGATCAGAAACAAAATTTTGTCTCCTTCAAATATTTATGTATTAATTTTAATTGACAATTTATATTTGTTGGGTTTTTTATTCCATTTGATTTTTGACTCATTATATAATGATTTTTGATTTTATATGTCTATTAAATATAAGCTGTGCTTATAAGACATTAATTTAATTCTGGAAGTTTTTGAATAAAATTTTTTGAAATTAAAATTATAGGAGACTAACAGAGTAAATCTGTTTTGATATTAAAAAAAAAATTATAAGCTAACTTGTGGTACTTGCCAGTTTGTATATGTTGGTCAAACAGGAAGATCTTTCCAGACAAGACTAAGGGAACATTAAAAATGTTATTGCAACAACAAAAGAAATTCAACTTATGCAGGATACATATCAGGCACAGGACATATTTTTAATAGTAATCTTGAAATCTTATACGTTGAAAACTAAAGTCTCAGATTAAACCTATTTGAAACATTAGAAATTAATATATATCATAAAAACAAATCTCAGAAAATATAATTTATTTGAAATATTCCATATATTTAATAATAATATATTCAAATATTTAAATAAGTTAATTCAAAAATACATCAAAAAGTGTATTGTATCTTCAAAAATCAATTAGAATTCCGATAATCTCTTCATCGGCCCTAAATCATATTTAAAAAATCAAAATGAACCAACAATAAATAAAACTTACATAAAATTTGTTCTGGGATCATCGTTTCAACAACTTACTTTAAAATCAAGATATTTTATGTTCGTTCCAAAAATCACAAAAGGTATTAAAAAGTTTTCTTTAAACCATTAATGTTCCATAATGAGATTTTTATTCAAGCATCAATATATATAATGTAAAAAATAAAATAGGAAAAGGCTTTTTACTTGACAGAAGGAATATAACAAAATTTGAATATCAAAACAGATTTAATCTGTCAGTCTTCTAGAATTTTAATTTCAAAAAAAAAATTATTCAAATACTTTTAGAATTAAATTGATGTCTTATAAGCACTACTTATATTTAATAAACGTATAAAATCTCACTTCAATATACAATATCAAATGGAATAAATGAACCAACAAATATAAATTGTCAATTAAAATTAATAGATAAATATTTGAAGGAGACAAAATTATGTTTCTGATCTTACCATTATGAAAACCAATTCTTTTCCAAAAATACAAAACATAATTTAAGGACTTCTCAGAAAATATAATTTATTTGAAATATTCAATATAATTAAATATTTAAATAAGTTAATTCAAAAATCTCTCAAAACATGCCTGATATCTTCAAAAAACAATTAGAATTCCTTATTTATAATTATAACTTCAGAAATTAAATTAAAATAAATTTAATTCCTGAAGTTATAATTATTAAATATAATTTTATGAAATTAAATATGTAGAAGGCTAATATTAAAATATTTAAATAATTTTATATACCTTCTATCAAGTATTAACCTCTATTTATGTTAAATTAGAATTCCGATAATCTCTTCATCGGCCCTAAATCATATTTAAAAAATCAAAATCAACCAACAATAAATATAAGATTAAACAGATTAAATCTGTTTTGATATTAAAATTTTGTTATGTTCCTTCTATCAAGTAAAAAGCCTTTTCATATTTTATTTTATATTATTTTTTATTCATAATTTCAAGATGAATTTCCGTCAAGTTAAGACCGAAACAATCATAGATATAATGTAAACTTCAGAATCTTGGTAGTAAAACAATAATTGGAAAAAATTCATTTTAAAGATGAAATTAAATTCGATTTTCGGATACTAACCAGCAACTTGTATGATTTGTTTACATTTTTCCTCTACTAGTAGGTATTCCCGAAAACAATTATTTGGAAAACTAACGCAGCGTTGACCCCTCTTAAAGTTTCATAATAGTGATAATGAGATAAAAATAAAATTCTACTCACTGCTACGCAAAAACCAGAACACCGAACCAAATAACTCTTGGGTGGTTTCTGTTGAAGACGTCTAGAGGGTTGACCAGAGAAACGGTCGAGCAGTTTGGAACCAGCTGGAACCCGCATCGATGTGATTCTGAACGAAAATAGGACTCATTCCACGTCGTATTCTTCCAATCGGGAATTTCCAAGATAACATGTGCTGCATTACAGGCCTAGGTAGGGTAACCATTGTTCAATTCCGTTTTATGTCCAAGCCACGATCTTAATGCGTTTATCAGTACCGACAATGATTTTTCGCCTTTTCGGGGCAATTTAAATGCCTTTGTTTTAGCAACATCCAAAGAGGATTAAAGGCGTATATGTTGAAATGATTTATGCGACCCTAAGATGCATTGATTTGTTGCTTTTTCGGTCGCTGAACCTCGGGGTTCAGCTCAAATCAAATGGTTCAAATTCACCAGGTCCGTAGTTTGGGCATGATGTTCAGTCGACAAAAGAGAACGTTTGTTTGAATCTTATAACGAGTTTTCCAGTAGAAATGATACAATTTAATATAATGGATTTACTGTATATTATTTTGGACTTTTTAGGGTACAAAAGTACCAGTACGACAAATAAATGCACGCACACAAGAGAATATTGACTTGGATATAAGAAAAACAAATGTTAACTTCCGCTATTCCAAATAGCGAAAGTTAACATTTGTTTTTCCTATATTGAAGATGAATTTCCGTCGAGTAAAGACCGAGACAATAAAAAATTTTTGCCTAGGTTAGAGCAAGTGTAAGAGGAAATCCAAATTTGTCGTTCTCAACAATTAAATCTTTAACAAAATTTGAATATCAAAACAGATTTAATCTGTTAGTCTTCTACAATTTTAATTTCAAAAAAATTTTTATTCAAAAAACTTTTAGAATTAAATTAATGTCTACAATAAGCACCGCTTATATTTAATGGACATATATAATAAAAACTCAATATACAATGTCAAATGGAATAAATAAACCAACAAATATAAAAAAGTCATTAAAAATTAATAAATAAATATTTGAAGGAGACAAAATTTTGTTTCTGATCTAACCATAATGAAACCATTTCTTTTTCAAAAACATAAAACACAACTTAAAGATTTCTCAAAAAATATAATTTATTTGAAATATTTAATATATTTAAATATTCAAATACGTTAATTCAAAACTGACTATCTTGATTTTTAAAGTTAGTCTGTTCAAACTAGTTCCGGTTACACTCGAAGGTAAGATATACTGATTATTAGTTGATTTTGATATTGTAAATATTATCTGGGACTGATGAAGAAATTATCCGAATTCTAATTGTTTTTTGAAGATATAGTTCCTGTTTTGAGAGATTTTTGAATTAACTTATTTAAATATTTAAAAACATTAAATATTTCAAATAAATTATATTTTTTGAGGAATCCTTAAGTTGTGGTCTATGTTTTTGAAAAGGAATTGGTTTCATTATGGTAAGATCAGAAACAAAATTTCGTCTCCTTCAAATATTTATTTATTAATTTTAAATGACTTTTTTTTGAGTTTTTATTATATGCGTCTATTGAATATAAGCGGTGCTTATTGTAGACATTAATTTAGTTCTAAAAGTTTTTTGAATAAAAATTTTTTTGAAATTAAAATTGTAGAAGACTAACAGATTAAATCTGTTTTGATATTCAAATTTTGTTATATTTCTTCTATCAAATAAAAAGCCTTTTTCTATTTTAACTAAATCTTTCTCAAACAGCAACTTTGTTGAACAACTTGAAAATGATGAACAGTTTTATTCTGTGATGAAGCTCATTTTCGGTTGAATGGTTATGTAAAAAACATAATTTCACAATTTGGAGTGATGAAAATCCACACGAAATTGTTAAATGTTTCACAGTTTACACAAATGAGCACCAATTTTGATCAAATAATTCAATAAATTCTAAACGTTGTTGAAGCGTGTATCTTTACATAATTAAATGGCATAATCTACTGAACCCAAATGACATGGGAAATGTCAGAAATATACAGTGTTGCTATTAGAACCATTTTAAATTGTATCGTTCCTATTGGAAAACCCGTTACTTGAAATATTCTGTAATATTTTTGCCATCAGCTTGAAATATGTTATCTAAGAGATACAGTACAGTCCGAATCTTTGTGAACACAGGGTTATACTTGAATGAATTTATAAACTAACTAACTTGACGTAAGTGCGGGCATATATTAAAACTTATATAAAATTCTCTCATATGTAATAAGAAAAACATGTTAAAATTCAATAAAATTTCTAATACTAAACTGTTTCAATTCTCTGACAGTTTATCATAATTAAAACAGTTTTATGATATCCCCATAGATTCTAACTACCTAATTCACAAAACGACTCATCATGTCCATCGATGATATCGGGTGTTTTTTTAGAGTGATAGAACTTTCGATAGGGATAACCGTGATTTGACAGAAGGTAGAAGCCATGTTGTTTTGATATTTCTGTTCAGTAAGCATTGACAAATTATCATGGAAAGACTCACGCCGCAACAACGTTTACAAATTGTAGAAATTTATTTTCAAAATCAGTGTTCTATTCACCAAACTTATAGAACACTTCGTGAAGTTTATGGTTTACATGATTATGTAAACCATACCCTCTGATTGGCGATTGCCCATCAGAGCAGCTTATTCGTCGAACTATGGATAAATTTCGGACAACATTTTCTCTACTCAATGCAACAACAATAACAAGACAAGGAACTGTACGTACAGAAGAAAATATCGCTGCTGTAAGTCATAGTGTTAATGATGATTCACATTTGTCTATTCGTCGACGTTCACAACAAGTTGAACTCTGTGCATCCACCACATAGAAAATTTTGTGTAAAAATCTTGGTCTACACCCATACAAGCTTCAATAACTAAAGCCACTTGACCATAATAAGCGTCGTTTGTTTGCTGATTGGGCTCTAGAACAGCTTGAAGTTGATGCACTTTTTTATCGTAAAATTGTGTTTAGTGATGAAGCTCATTTCTGGTTGAACGACTATGTAAACAAGCAAAATTGCCATGTATGGAGTGAAAACAATCCTCAAGAAGTTCTGCAGGTTCCATTGCATTCTGAAAAATATGGTGTGCTTTACACGCTAGGGGCATAATCGGTCCACATTTCTTTAAAAACGATTTTGGAGCTAATATAACAGTGAATGGTGCTCGTTACAGATCGATTATCAATGATTATTTGTTTAAAAATTTGAATGGTATCGACCCAGAAGTGTTTTGGTTCCAACAAGACGGTGCTACACCTTATGCTGCTACCGTAAAAATTGATTTATTGAAAGAAAGATTTGGCGATAACATTAGTTCGAGAAATGGTCCAATTAATTGGCCTGAAAGATCATGCGACACTGGATTATTTTATTCGGGGTTATGTCAAATCATTGGTTTATGTTGATAAATCAGAAACAATAGACGATTTGGAAGCCAACATAACTCGTGTTATTGATGAAATAAGGCCTGAATTACTCGACAAAATGGTCCAGAATTGGTCTGGTCGAATACGGTTCCTATGAGCTAGTTGTGATGGACATATGCCGGAAATTATTTTCTAAAACAAAAAACCCATAAAATTATCTTTCAAATAATTCAATCTTAATTTAAATGTGTTTTATTTCAAATTAAAGTTCTATCACTCCAAAAAACATCGGATACAAGAACCTTTTTCATAACCTTTATAAAAAATATTTAAAAAAGGAAAATTTTAAATATCATACAGATTTATTCTGTTAACCTCCTACAACTTTTAATTTAAAAAAAATTTTATTCAGAAACTTTCAGAATTAAATTGAATAAATGTCTTTAGAACACACTGCGTCAATTTAGTAGACATATAGAATAAATACTTACTACACAGTACCAAAGGGAATGAAAGAAATTCAAAGAAATATAAATTGTCAACTAAAAATTATCAAATAAATACTTGAAGAGTACAAAATTTTGATTCGTTCTTTTTTTTATGAAAACTAAATTCCTTTCCAAAAATGCAAAACCTCAGGAACTTCTTCAAAAACAATTTATTCAAAATAAGTTCCTTTAAAAAAATTCCTAAAACATGTAGAACATCTTCAAAAAGTAATTTAGAATTATTACAATGGTAATTCATCAGCTCAACATCATATTTAAAAAATAAAAATAATTAACAAAAAATATCTCACGAAATCAAATGAATGCTATTTGATAGATTCGGTCTTTACTTGGTGGAAACTCATTTTAATTAAAAAAATGCATATGGGACAGTAATTTATTTCCACAAAAATGTTTGTACTACTACAACAATTGTTTCACCACGACAATACAATGGAATACCTGAAGAAACCACATCGTGGTGAAACAATTGTTGTCGTAGTACAAACATTTTTGTGGAAATAAATTAGTGTCTCATATACATTTTTTTAATTCAAATGAATGCTGTTTACTGGACAAACAATAGAACTGAACTTATAAACATCCTACGTATTCTATGTTCGTCACAAAAATTATTACATATAAATTATTTTATTTAATTCTAAGTCGTTGAATAAAAACTTTTTTCAAATTAAAATTTGTAGGAGCTTAACAAAATAAATCTGTATGATATTTGAAATTTTGTACCAATCCCTCTTTCAAAAAAAAACCTCTTTTTATTATTTAAAAAGGCACTGACGTGAGGTTAAAAGCTTGAGATCTTGTTCATTTACCCTGAAAATTTAAAATCAATTACTTCTTGCTGAAAATACATATGATGAAATTCGAATATCAAAACAGATTTAATCTGTTAGTCTCCTATAATTTTAATCTCAAAAAATTTTATCCAAAAACTTTCAGAATTGAATGAATGTCTTATAAGCACAGCTTATATTTAATAGACGTATAAAATCAAAACTCAGTATATAATAAATATCAAATGAATAAAGAGCCCAACAAATATAAATTGTCAAATTTCAAATGAGAAGAACTCAGGAATCACTGAGTCTAATTTATCTATTTGTGAATATAACTGATATATTGAGATTCCAAACCTACACTGAAATTTTCAAGGCTCCAGGTTTTTTCGTGCGGAAATTTACATTTTTACATCCAATCGTTCGCCCGAACAGCCAGTTTGGCATAATTCTTCGGGTTATTGCAGGAACCATTTGACCGATTTCGATCACTAACAAATTCAACCGAGGTATTTATTTCTCTAATTTACCCTGAAAGTTTTATGTCCCTAGCTCTGTCCGTTCGAAAGTTAGAGAAACGTATTCTTCGAAGTTAAGATTGCTGTTTGACTATTCTATTTCTAAATACTAAATTTCAGATTAAACAGACCCGGGGTTTCGAGAATATTGAGCAAACTAAGAAAAAAATTAAAATGAAAATTATTCCGCAACTATCGAATCAATTTGGCTTATTAACGAACTTATCCGAGATACTGAGGCCCCAAACATTTTCTGAAATTTTCATGTCTCTATTTCTATCTGTTCAAAAGTTAGAAGGTTTACGGACGGATCGACCTGCCAGAATTACTTTTGATCTCGGATTCTTCATCAGTGAGTCCAACCTAGTCGTTTGACCCCATTATAGGCTCAAAATTAGAAATTTACATACATTTGGGCAAAACGATTCCACGCTGTTCCCTAGAACAAGCGTTAAAAGAACTCATGAATGTTTTGAAAGTGTATTATTTTAATTATTTTATTCTTTTCCCACTTTTCACACAATCACATATGCTTATTTTCATTTAATATTTCCTTTATGTACTGGAGGTTTCCTGGTTACAATTCAAATGGAATGAAATAAGAAATTATTTAGTTTTCTATCACTTTTTATTACTGAATATGTAGTGACTCGAGTTTAGTAGTGTTAACTACATTTTAAAACTGAATGAAACAAATTGTATTTCAACGATTAAATACAGGTATGGAAAAGACAGTCGGAAAGATACGAAATTTTTCCAGAAGACCATATCAAACGAATGCAATTTTGTGAAGCTCTCTAATGAATGCGGTGTGGTGAGGGCTTTCACGTCTTAATTCGGGAGACGCATTTCGTTCGGAGTCTGCGCATCTAAAACTCATCAGACAGGCGTGATGCGAAGCTCTGCCTGTGACACCAGTGACCATGTGTTCCGCTTGGAACGGTGGTCGTCAAACGCTGTATGCCTTTCTCTATCTGAACTCGAACCTGGGAAGGTTAGTCATGAAACTTTAGACTGGTCGGGTCCTCTTTTGATACGCCGGTCAAGCTGCGACACAGCAAGGCAGGTTTCTGGACGAGGAGCGAAGAAGTTGTTCGCTACAATTGAATTTCGTATCTTTCAGACTATCTCTTCCATACCTGTATATTCGTTGAAGGTTTCAACTTCTGCAGAATTTCGAGAAGTGGGGTGTGTCAAAGGTCCCCTGCTCATTTAATAGTTTTAGTTTTTATATATTAATAATTATTATATTATAAATAAAACTATTTAATTAGCAAACCGACCTTTGGTACATCCCGCATCTTGAAGCTTTGCACAATTTTGTCCCAATCGCAGTGTTTAGGTGAAAGAAGAATATTAAATCTAGTAGTTCTGCTGCTTCCAGTTAGATTCAATGAATGTTTATCGAGTTTCTATGGTTAATTTTGGCATATAAACACATTACAGCTTACCGTAATCTTTGGTTATAAATCCTAACCTTAATTTAATGTACATTAAATATACATTTTTCTATTGTAAACGATAATATATTAAGAAATAGTTCATGTAAAGAATTGCCTGAATTTATCAGTTCAGAATGTACCACAGATTTATTTCGCAACTTCGACAGGCTCTACCTATTTCTAGGACATTAAGTACTGAAGCTGTTCACGAGACAAGTGGAGTCAGCGCATATAAGGCCTCTGTTACACAGAAAACATGGGAATATCCACCAAAATACCAAGACCCTTGCCAGGTATGGGTTGAAAATTTTGATACAATCGATGAAAATAAGATAGAAATATTAGAGCTTCATCCAGAAGTATTCGCTGCAAATCCTAGAATTGATTTGATACATCAAAATGCAAAATGGCAGCAACTATATCGTTTTGTTAGTTATGCACATACAAAGTCAAGATTTGAAGTCAGAGGAGGAGGTAGAAAACCTTGGCCTCAAAAAGGTAAGTACTTTGTATTTTTATGGCAATATTATTATATATCAACTTCATTCCAGGACAGGGCAGAGCCAGACATGGTTCAATAAGGAGTCCCTTGTTCAGGGGAGGTGGAGTTATCCATGGTCCTAAATCTCCCACTCCACATTTTTATATGTTACCTTATTATAAAAGAGTAAACGGCTTAGCTTCTATGTTATCTGTTAAACTGGCACAAGATGACCTTCATATAATTAACGACATTGAAATACCAACTGACGATCCAAAGTATTTGGAGGAACTCTTAAAGAGCAGAAATTGGGGTCCGTCAGTTCTAATGATCGATGAGTAGGGTATTTTAATTAATTTTAATATGAGGTAACTAACATTAATTTTGATTTCAGAGTTGACATCATGCCCAGAAATATTACAGTAGCAACAGATCAAATTAAACATATCAATTTGATGCCAGCTTATGGTTTGAATGTTTATTCAATGCTTAAACATGATACCCTTGTTCTTACAAAGGCCGCAGTCGAATTGATTGAGAAGAAACTATTGACTGCTTTGTATAGAAATCATGCTCTAGAATATACAGGAAAGTTCAATCTTAACCAAATGTAGATTAAATATATTTAAAGTCAAACAGTATTTATCTATTTTTCTTTCCTATTCTATTTGGTTGATTTCAACATAAATATGAACATATGATTAAATTGACATTTAAAAAATGATAATTTAAAAAAACTAAAAAACATGGTTTTATAACAGATCAAAGTAAGAAGTAAAGAATATTCTTCAAAAAGTACCCTAACAGCGACAAGGAGTCAACTAACTAGATAAAATTAAACAATTTTAAGAGAGTGTGTATGATTAAGCAACAAACAAAAAAATTATCATACAAAAACCATGGGCTTTGCTATCTATTTCAATTCTAAATCACATTTTAGAAATAGCTGTGACAATTTAATTTGGCAGATCCTGCTTTTTTTTTTTGTTTAATACTTAATATTATACACTATCTGAAAATATTTCATTTTATTGAGTTAGATGCTAAGGTAACAATTTATTTTTTGAAAATTTCTTAGTTTAATCTCTTATAAAAGTGTTTCTTAGTTTTGTTGAATTTTTTATTTTAACATTTTTAGTCTTTAAACCAACGTTATTCCCTCTGGGAAGCCTAACGTTGATAAATTTGATGAATTGTTAATTCTTATAAGCCTAGTTAGGATAAAGGAAAATTTTTTTTAATTATTGTATTGTCATCAGTCTTTGCTATGTGTGGGAAGTTTCAATCCATTCTGACGTTTTTAAGTAGGTGAAATGTACGTTTAAAATTCAGACAGATACATATTGGTGAATCTAATAAAAGCATGTTAAAAAGAATAAATTTCTACACAAATATAAGTTTTAGGAAATTTCTATGTTCCAATAACAAAAATTGAAAGATTTACATATTTGTGCGAATTAAGGGATCATATTTCTTCTTACTGGAATTTCATCTTCCAATAACTGAAAACATAAAAAGGGTACAAAGTATTCATGGAGGGCCATGAGAGATATAAATAACTAGAAAAAATTAGTAAAATGAAAAAGTAATCTTGAGTGTATCGGGCTTTATTTAAATATGTTAAATATTTTGGATTTGCATTGATTAGTTTGGTCATTTATAGGTTTCAGATTTATGAAAATTTCAATGGACGTCATAGTTAATTTAATTCTATATGTTTTAGATTTTCTTTGATTTTGGACCAATTTCACAAAAGATAGCTGAAATAATCTCAAAATTGTTTTTTTCACCATGCCATGTTGCATATAACATCTCCCTAATATATTAAACCATAAAACACAGTTTGAAAATGCGATAACACTAAGAAACTAAGGTTACTGTATGATACGAAGACAAAATTATTTTCCTTATTAGATATGAAATGAACTAAAGTAACTTATAAGTAATTCCATTCAATATTGTATAAGAATGGCTGGACTGTTGCAAAGATGCTTATTTTTGAGTCTTATTTGAAATGAACGTAGGGTCTCGCTTTTAGACTAATAATTGGTTAATACTTTCATTAATTAATATGTCTATGGATCTGGCTTATCTATTTGCTATTGCAAGTTGATCATGTTAATTCATAAATTTCCAATTCATGTAGCTCTGGGGTTGTATATTTTGCATTAAATAATTGGTATGATATTTCCTTTTATAGTTTAAAAGTGATGCATCCGATTTTGAAAAATTATCAACCACTTTTCGGTTTATGATTCCAAAATACGTTGAAAAAAGGTTTGATTTTCCGAGTGTTTATGAGGAGGTTTTATATTTGTTTTATGGCTATTTTACCTTGTTTTTCGGAGAGTTTCACTAAATTGTCTATTATATTATGACTAAATAAAATAATAAAGAATATTTATTATTTTTTGATTAAACATTAATGGAGTGATAGAAAACAAAGTAATTTCCCATTTCATTCCAATCAAAATCAACTATCGGAAAGTAACGGACTATTTCATCCAATATTATATAGCTATTAAATCTTGGAAAAAAGGGGAGGTACAAATAAGTTACAATTTTTGGAAAATGAGTATTTAAATTTAAATACTCACCTGATGCTATGACGAAACAATTGTTGTGAAAATCAATAAAATAGCTGAAGTTCAAATAGGGCAAGGCACATAGCGTTCAACGACCGTTCCAAAGCGGAACACATGGTCACTGGCGTCACAGACATGCGCACGACGCCTGTCTGAAGAGTTTCAGGTACGCATGCTCAGAACAAAACGCCGTTTCCCGAATTAAGAGGTGGAAGCTCCCTCGTAAGCATCCGCATTCCTTTGAGAGTTTCAAACTATTGCAGAATTGCATCGAATGCTTATCGAGGCTTTTAGTGAACGCGCTCTTGGTAACACACAGTGTTTCGAGAGGTTAAAAAAAATCAAAAGTGGTGATTTTGACATGAGAAACTAAGATCATGGGCAACCACCGCCAAAAGTTTGCAGAAAACGAATTGCAAGCTATTGGATGAAGATGCTAATTCTCAGATCAATTGAATGAAGTATTTTTGCTCCATGATAATGCCCCATCACACACAGCGAAACGGTCGAGGATCAAAGGAGTAAATTATTAACAAGTTTTTATTTTAATCAATAATGTAATCACCTTCGTTATCAACAACTTTTTGCCATCTAGTGTGCAAATCTTCAATGCCGGAGCGATAAAATACAAATGGGTTTTGAGGGAAATGACATTTTGGACATCATCCAAATTTTGAAATGTTTTGCCACTAAGAAAATGTTGAAGCGATCGGAATAAATAGAAATCCGAGTGTACGATATCGGGCGAGTATGGTGGGTGAGGCAATACCTCCCACCCCAATGAATGATTTTTTTCCAAGGTTCGTCTTGCACAGTGCGGTCGTGCATTGTCGTGTTGCCGAATAACGCCCCTTCTGTTGACTATAGCCGAATACTTTTCGATTAAAGTTTAGTTCACTCGATCCAATTGTTCACAATAAAGATCTGCATTAACAGTTAGTCCAGATTTCAGCACTTTAAAATGAACAATTCGACGTATACTCAACTAAACACACAACAGCGTCTTTTTGGATGTAAACCCGGCTTCTCAGTACTTCAGTAATCAAGCGATCCAAAATCGGTTCTGTATGGTGCCGTTGAAGCAATACGTGGCGTGTGATGTATCGGTTTGCTTTGCTCTCTTCGGACAGATTATGGGGGACCCAAACACCTGCTCTGCTTATTTTTCCAATCTGCTGCAAATGTTCTTGGATTGTTAAGTGAGAATTTCTCGATTTTCTCGCACGGATTTGCTTCTACTTCTTGACCTAGCATATCGTTGTCTAATGTTTTTGGTCTTCCCGATCAATAGAAGTCAGAGAGATCAAAATTGCCGGATCTGAACCCAGAGAAACATCTTTGGCATTTACGAACGTCTAATGCTCTTAGATAAACATTGCACAAGTTTTTGGTTATAACTGTTGCGTTACTACCCTTGCGAAACTCAAAAAGCATACAATGCCTGACATGCTCTTCTGGTATTTGGCTGACCATTTCACCCCAAATTGCAAAAAAGTCTAATATTCAATTATTTAGAAGTGAACAAGGCACAATAACTTTAAAATGTCTTTGACACGACTTGGAAGTAGACAATGAGCTGACAAAGACTAATCAAATATCGACATTCGCAGAAACGAAATTACTTTAAAGACCCTCTATTACTAACGCAAGCGGCTTTTTCTTCATACTTGGCTCCGTCCGATTATCATTTATTAGCATTACTGGGACACGTTCCCGCTGAAAAACACTCCGTATGAAAGTGTACGAAAATGTCTAGATAACTCTTTCAATTCAAAAGAAGAACTTTTTTCGGCGTGGCAATCATAAACCACCAGAGAGGTGGGGGAAAATGTATAAATAACAATAGATTATTTTAAATAAGATATTTTTCATTATTTTCAAACAGCAGATGTGTAATTTTTATAAAAATATTCCGGCTTTAAACGTATACACCTGGTAAAGGACAATTGTGCCAATTGAGCACCAAAAATAATTTCGATAAATTTTATAACAGGCCTTTTAAATGATTAATTTCCGATACTGACACTGACAGTGTACTTTTGATATTCCACATTGAAAATCAATATAAGACTCTTTGTGTTTTACCTTATTTTTTGTGTAAATTCCTTTCGCTCTTTAATTGTGTTTACCGTTGTGGAATTCATAAAGTGGCTATATTTTCGAATTTCATGGAATATTTAATTAATTTAATATAGGAGCCATTTTGTATAAAATAGTTGAAAGAATCTGGTGAAATATTACTATTTGATGTGTGTGATTTACTGATAATTTATTAATATTTTTGTACATTCAGTTATTCAAGTAAAATATTAAGACACCCACAAATTCTTTATAAAAATATTTGATTATTATGACATCACTAAAATTCATCAAATTGTAAAAAACCTCAAAGTAATTTCTGCCAACTATCTTTTAAAACTATTTCTCCTTCAGATCAATAGTTTGAGCTGAATTTGTTGCTAACCATCAGTTATGCAGTAAAAAGTAGCAAGCTTCTGAAATTTATAAAATTTATTTGGTAACAGAATAAACATCTGAAATAAAACTTTCAAATACAAAAAATTTGGCTTGATCTATATTACATATTTAATATTACCTAGGCGGTTCACAATTGGCGTTGAACTTTTCAGAAATAAATCTCTGAAATCAATAGGAATACTAAATTTCACTAAGCTACATGCCGAATCATAAAAAGAACTGTTTTTATTCATAAAATAGAAAAGTCTTTTTATCACAGCTTCGGTTTAAAATGGAAGTGTACATACAGGCCAAAGTTACTTATTAATCACAGTTGGAGCCAATAAAATATGACCTCACACTTTAACATAATTTTAAAAAGTAGATCAGTGATTATGATTACTAAGGGTACGACAAAATAAATAAAGGAACTTTGTAATCTAAATATTAAATTTACATTAATAAATTAAGCAAGAACACTAAAATCAATACTTAAGGCACTCAAATCATCTACAAATTTATACATAAATAAACCAAGTACTGTGCCAGCATATTTCTTCAACGAAAACTCGTCTCCTTTTTTTCTTCTGCTGCCTGAACTGAGTTACTTAGTATTAACTGATCACGGCGTCATACTGTGTACTCAGAAGAACTGAAGTAATTTTCTCTTGAATATCTGGGATGAACATATATTCTTCACTTCCGGCATTCCTTTGTGCAAAGGATTCTCTAGTTTCTTGCAGAATATTTTATTTCTGAATCACAGTAAAAGATATTTGGCAACCTTTACGATGTCTCTGAGATGGACTCATCAATTTGATGAATTGTTAAATTCTAATCCTCTCCAGAATTACGCACAACCGTTTACGAGGTTCTTGTGTATGAAAACTGTATTTTGGGGCCGAATCTGCAACAACGGAAAGAGTTACAATTAATTTGGGTTAATGTTAAAATGCTATTATTTGAGTGAATATGACAGTTGTTTGGTTTTTGTAATCGGAATAATAAATAGGAAAATATATTAATCATTCCGAATACATAATTAACTATATAATATCTATGAAATGGGGTAAATGAGACTGAATTAAGGTATTTTTGGGAAAAATTCTTTGACAAGAAAAAAATGCCTACCTCATCTTCACTTTCGTCCATATCTTCATCCTCGCTGGAGTATGGGGAGGCTGCACCCCTCAATAGAAGAGTTCGACTTAATCCCATGTTGATTGGCAAACCTAGCTGTAGAACAGATTTGCCTGCATACGTTGTGACGCTAGCCTCTAAACCAGTACATTCGCTCAGTAAAAAATAAGCTAATTTTTCCATTTTGTTCTGTATCGCAAAATGAAGTATCGTGAAACCTCCTCGTCCCTCTCTGGCATTTATATCTGCTCCGTAATGCATCAGAAGCCTGAGGATATCAATGTGGCAGTTGAGGGCGGCTATATGAGCGCAAGTCTGACCTGAAAGAAAAAAATAATATTTTAGTAACATCTAGTTTTGAGTGTTCAAAGTTTCGAGCACTTTGAGAAATTTGAAATCGGTTGCAAAATTTTTATAGAACATAAAGTAGGCAGACAAAAAACTGACTTAATTAAACCGTGGAAATATATTAGTTTTAATGGGAATACGAGTAGTTAAGAAGTACTGTCAAGAAATCATACAAATCAATCTTCGAATACTCCCCAAACAACTTTTCAAATTCCATCGCTCTTACATCAGTGATTGATTATAATAGTAGGATGTGATCACTTAAGTTTGGCGGTTTCAATCAGTCGAATTTCTATAATTGATCTGTGGAAGTCCGTGGATTATTATACCTTCTATAGGTGCTAAAGTCAACCGTTAAACGAGAATAACCAAAGAATTGTATCTCGTGAACTGGTCAACTCGACAGATAGCCTTGCTCTCTTGGGAATCCCTGTTAGTAATTACGGTATGATATTTGGAGGTTTTTCTTGGGTATCTTCGTCAAGCATTCTGTTTAGACAGGATGTGGTATGAAATGCTTTAGTCATTTTACAATTCCTCTCGACAGTAATATTATATTGTCCTAGAAACCTTGAATGATGATTCCTCATTTCTAGTTTCTTTCACTATCATTTGGAAAATCATATTTTAATGACTACATCCTCGTTTCTTTAGAATAATTTTTAGAGGTATAAATTCCTATGGGGAATTCAAAAGATGTAAATATTGTTATAGATATTCGTTAAAGTTAACTTTCTTGCTTCGAATTTCGAGATAACTCAGAGACACTCGGAAAAACTATGTCAAAAACTGAAATTAAAACGTCATTTCTTTTCGAAAAGCTTTTCTGTAATCGATCACCAAAACAGAAAAGCAAAGGAATATGGTAGTATTAAACTGAAGAAAAAATATTGAGAAGAAAATTAGAGACATAATGTCAATATCTTCAGCACGTACTTATATCGCATAACAGTTAAATTTTATTGAATTGTAATACCTAAAAATTTTTTCAACTTAACTGTATCTAAATATTTTCTTTAATATTTCATGTAATGAACTTTTGTCATTGCTAAGGGAAATATAACTCTTTAAACGTGTCGTCGGGAAATGATTAATAATATATCTCGAAAATACATCATTAAATTCAGTTCAAGTTATCTAAAGACCAAGAGTTAGTTATCTGAATTTTTTAGAACGTTATAACCATCGATGAGAATTTGATTTTTGATGTAGACTTATTTTTCTCTTGGTTCAAAATAAATAAAATGAAAGTAAATATAAAATATACAGGAACATCTAATGAACAATTGAATATTTTGTTATTAGTGAATTTATAAACTGGTTGCGTTTCAGTTCTTAAGTAGGTCAACAATAAACAATATCTCTCGAAGTGGATGAAAATAATTAAACATAAAATTTCCTGAGAATTTTTGGGTTTCCGTCAATCGCGAGCATGTAATGGGACAAGGCAAATTCCAAGGATTTCATGGAGGTTTCAAACCATTGTATTTTCTAAATGATTCACGTATTTTAAACCCACTATCTGTGACCTACCTACGACAGCATGGATTTTCCATCCCATTGAAATAAGCATCAGGTAGAACACTTTTCGTTCGTTACCGACTGAGGAAATGCATACCGTTGCCTTGGCTTGAAACTTAACATCGAAAGAGAGCCACAAAATCGATTTAGGAATTTCCAAACAAGCGTGGCATACCCATTAAATGAATAATAGTCTTAACGAACTCATTTTGAAGCGATTTCGCCGGCAGTTTGAACCAGCCCAGCTGGCTACACGTCTGAGCACTGGAAAAACCGTGGTGTATTTTTGAATAATGAGGTCGAAATACCGTTGGCAAATTTAGATCGCATCTATTTATTCATCCCTCATTCATGAGGATGTTCTATTTTAATGATGGAAACTGTATAATTTGGAAAAAATTACAATTTGTTGATTCTCTCGAAGGACGAGCTGAAAAAGTTTGTTAAATATGGGTTTCTTATCTTCTTTCGATCATTCAGATTGCCAAACCGCAGTAAAAAAATAATTTTAATTCTTGCAGTTTAAATTACAAAAGTTTTAAAGTTAAGGGAAGTCTTATTTGTAAATTAATTTCGGTTTATCTTTTCAGAGACACTAAAAATGATACAATAGAAATGTCTTTAAAACGCTACGGTAGGTTTTGTAATAGTTGAAATTTTTTAAAAATTGGATTTAATAACATGCCTTACAAGACTGTTTCACTTTATAGACATATAGATTATCAACTCGTGTGAGAGACAACTAAAGAAGAATCAAAATTGTTTCGAGTGGATATCAAGGAATAACAAATTCAATCACCAAAAAATGGTTCCAATCGAATTTAAAAAGGTCTTTTTTATTTCCCTTTTTTAAAAAATAGATAGCACGAATTTGAAATTCTAAACTAACTTCTCATCAGTTGGGAGTTATTTGGACGGTAAATAAAAACTACCAACTGATTGTATATATAAAACGGATACAATTTATATATCAGACATCGTTTTCCGACAATATAATAAAACACCACATTTTTCCAATGTCCAATGTAATTATTGATAAAAATGTTGGTGAACTCCAAAATGGGACTGTTAAATGGCATCTGATTTTACATCTTTGGATTTCTTTTCGTGGAAACAGCCCTGGATAGCTTTTTATTGACAAATTCGTTTTGACCTCACCTTCAGACTAAAAAGTGCGTTTGTTTCGGAAAGATCTTAATTATGGCCTTTTGAAGGAATGTTTCATAGATATTGGATTGTTCAAGTTGCCAACAAGCATCTACAGCGTGCGCTTTCAGTTCGTACATGAAATTGTCCCTTTCAAAAATAATACTTAACACACTTTGCATTTGAAAACGAGACAAACAATCCAAGAATATGTTGTGATGTTATTCGAAAAGTTTCGTTTTATTCTGAACAGGCCTCGTATACGGAACAAATCCTATATGATAGATTCATGTAGAAAGATAGAGATGGATGAATAAAGACGAATAACAACTTTCTTGTATAATCAGTAAATGCTTGAATAATTCATTGAATCTTTGCACATTAGATCAACCTCCAAATTGAAAGCTTGAAGTCACCGTACAACGGTGACGTTTTATCGTGATAGTAAAATATAATTAGCATTTTATTAATGATGGCGTCATCAATGATTGAATGACACGAGTTCCACAATTACAGAATCATCCAAATGCGGATATATCGGTGGTATAAATTTCAAGGAATATGAAATAAAAACGAGAATACAAATGCATCCCGATACCACACTGGCGTGAACAACAAAATTGAGATAAAAAACCTTTACCGACTGGATTTCCCACATTCTGGTTTTATCATTAATAGTATAATTTTGTTATTTTAATTTGATTTAGATTTGTTTTACCTGATTTTAAGTGCTAGTTGCATATCTCTAATGACTTGTCTTGTTTCGTTTTATCGAGGTTCTACTTTTGATCTATAGGGTCAAATACACAACTATTTAATCTTATGATTCACTTTTTTCTATTCAGATTAAAATTATTCCCTTTTGTGTCTACCCGTACAGATTTTTTTCGAAATTTCAATATTTTTGCGCTTATAATTTTTTAATTTTGAACCGAAAATGGTCTCAAACGACTAGGTTGGACTCACTGAAATAGAATCAGGTTCAAAAGTAATTTTATCCGATCTGTAGACAGTCTTAGTTTCGAACTGAAATTGAAACTTTCAGGTAGGGTAGGTTTGAGGATCTAAATATTTAGATTAGATTTGTTAATGGGCAAAATCAGTTCAATGCTTGCGCAGTTATTAATATTGGAATTTTTTTCTTATATTCCCAATAGTTCTGAAACTATTGATTGTATTCGCTTCAAAATATAGTATATAAATTCGTCGATTGATCACTTAAGTATATTAGTTAGCAATTATAACTCGCATTGACGGTCAAGATCAGATTATTGGTTATTTGTAAGTAGTTTGATTTGAAATGGCTTCTTCTTAAGTGTAAGATTTAAAAATTAAGAAATTCCAAATTGTTCTGACCTTTACTTGACAGAAATCCATTTTTGATTTCAATTTATTCTGGATTAAAATATGAAGTGCTACATTGTAGCTCCTTCAGATGTTTTGAAACGAATGGCACAAAAATTGGTTACAAAAAATAACGTTGGAAAAACCATTAGGCTTCTAGCAGAATAAACTTGATAATTCTGTGCCATCACAGAAATTCTAGGAATTCACTGAATGACCAGGCAGAATTATTATAAAGTTAGATTTATTCTGCTTGGTTATTTTCCAAAGTAATGAGTATTATTTGAATATCCAAAAAGTGTGCGTGAGGTGCATATCTGAGGTTCCTCGTGTATTATGAACGCGTTTTTCTCCGATTCTTATTGAGTAGTTTCGCTTAATGTTAAAAAGGAATTCATCTTTGGATACATTCTGCAATAATCTAATTAAACACTCACCTTCATAGTTCCACTGCTCCAAGTCCACCGTTCTGTAATTTATTCTATTATAAGATAAAGAAAGCCACATGAATTCCTCTTCCTTCACTGGTTGTATTATGGCTTTACAACAGTCGTAATATCCAAGTCTAGCTGCGATATGAAGAGGAGATTCCCCTTTGGAATTTCTTATTCCAGGGTTTGCACCGGCAACAACCAATAATCTGACTATTTGGTGTTGATTTGTGGCTACTGCAAGATGAAGAGGAGATTGTCCATCTTGGTCTAATAGATTCAAGTATTCAGGTGTCGTCACTGACCTCACCAAGTTGACGGTGAAATCCGTATAGCAGAAGTATATGGCGATATGGAGATGTCTGTAACAAAATAAAATAAAGTTTTTCAATGCCGATTGAATCGAAGTAGACTAAATTTCTAAAAATAATTTCAAGAAGGAGTTTTACTTGTGCGTCCACTTTCAACTGAATATTTCTGCAATTCGTATATTTTTGGATATCTATTGAATGGACTGTAACTGAAGCACCTATATATTGGTTCGTGAATAGTACGGTTGAAAAGGCAAGGCCTGCAGTAAAGGTATATTGAGACATGCTGCTGGGATTTCCAAATTAATTGAAGTTGGGTTCGAAAAAAAAAATTTAATCCGGTGTCGGGAAAAAAATAAATTACTTTACGAACACCTTATACTTTACTAAGTTACAAAATTGAATCTAGAACTCCTCGATGTAAATGACGTTCGTACGAAGATTAGGTAACGAATGTTTTCAACGTCCTATTGGATTTTAACTGATAAATGAATCAATGACGTTTATTTAAAATCTTAACGTAAACGGCGGATATTCTGGGAAGCTTTCAAAAAGTTTTCTGCTTGGAAATTACAAACCCTATCATATGTTCGTAATTGATTCACAATGGAAAATTTGTTTGTCGAAATTCAATTTCACTCGTCAAGTTGGGACGTCGTACGCAAACACCAGTGAATTCCAACGCGTCAATGAACTTGAAAAATCCCATAAATTACACATACACATTGCAATTGACTTTCGTTTTAGATATTCAACAGTTGAACGAGTGAGATAACTCGAAAACATCGATGTAGCAATTTGGAATTACCAAGGCGTCCGCTGAATTCTTACATGACATAAAAAACTTTCACTGTTCTCGAACCACGAGCTGATAATGATCGTGATCTTCATGGTCAAGAGAGGAAGTGAATTTATGCCCGGAAAAAACTGTAAACATTTCAGCTCGAAAGGACGAACCTATTCGTGAAAGTTGCTTGAGGAAGAAAGTATGGTGTCATTTAATTACGAAGATATAATAATTAGAGGAATATATATTGCAAACAAGACGCTTTAGAACTTTAAAAGCCAACAAAAATAATATTTTACGAAAAAATAATCAATTAAAATTAGCCAGGGTAAACAAAAAAAAAGTTGTGTTCTGGTTAGGCTTTGTTACTGCGATCTTACGCCAGTTTAGGTCATAACACTGTTAACTTTCGGCCCAACAGTGAAATTGTGATCGAAACCCGTCGAACTAGAAAATTTCTTTCCTATTGACAGGACTTGAACACGGGACTTTTCGGTTTCCAGCCTAAGGCTCTAACCACTGAGCAATCGAGACAATTCAAATATCCAACGACAAACTTTGGCTCCCCACCGAGGAAAACTTCAAAAACTTTGTGCAAGAATCGGATATTTACTATAAGGATCAAAAAATTCCTTAATAACTCATTAACAGATTCATTTGGAAATTTCAGTATTCAAATAGTAAATTTTTTTTACCACAATGGGAAATAAAAAAAATTGAATATTCTTCACAGGTAAAAAACATTTATAAATATAAATGATTCTCTGGACATGAATGGATACACATTTATCAAATTAGAATTTATTTTTACAAATCAAATGAGTTCAGATACGTTAACTGGAAAGATTATTTTGTTAAAATCAAATGAATCAACCCTTACATCATGTACATCATGTATTACAGAAAATAGGAAATAAATTCCTAGGTGCCCAAAATGCCCGCAGACAATAAACACAAAGTTATTTCGGTATATCACTGAAATAAATATGGAAATGCCAAAGATCTCAGAAAACCCACAAAGGATTTATTAAAAGCCCTTCAGCTGATAATCGATGTATTCACCATAGCAGGTATAATTGTAATCCTTCAGTTTTAATGCTAGTTTACTCAGCTTTCACATGCCAAAATTTCCAAAGTAACTTAATCTCTGGAAAAACCTTAGGTCAATTCCTGTTGATTATGTTCTTGAAAATCAATTATAATACATTTATTCAATATTGCTGTAATATTAAATCCGAACATTTAAACACTATCGAACCAGCAAAAGAACCCTTATACTACTCTGTCAAGAAAGTATCAGGAATTTTCAATTAAAACAACATTTTTACATTTAATCGTCAAAATTTATTGGGTCGCCTTCAAAATAGGCTCCATTTGCTCCAATACATCTATGCCAACGGCACTTCCAATTATCGAAACATTTTTTATAGGCGCTTTCCGGGATGGACTTTAGCTCTCGCGCCGAATTTTGTTTTATGGCTTCAATCGACTCAAAACGGGTGCCACGAAGGGGCAATTTTAGTTTTGGGAAGAGGAAAAAGTCGCAGGGAGCCAAATCCGGAGAATACGGTGGTTGCTGAAGCACGTTTGTTGAGTTTTTGGCGAGAAAGTCAGTCACAATCGTAGCTCGGTGAGAAGGCGCGTTATCGTCATGCAAAATCCATGAGTTGTTCGCCCACAAATTTGGCCGCTTCTTACGGATACGCTCACGCAAACGTTTCATAACGCCTAGGTAATACTCCTTGTTTACCGTCTGACCCTCTGGAACGAATTCGTAGTGCACAACGCCACGGATATCGAAGAAAACAATGAGGATCACCTTCATTTTCGAGCGGCTTTGGCGTGGTTTTTTCGGTTTCGGCTCATTTTTTGCCACCCATTCCGATGATTGCTGGCTTGTTTGCATATCGTACTCGTAGACCCAGGTCTCATCACCAGTTATAATGCGTTCCATGAATGTAGAATCGGAATTACAGCGATCCAGCATGTCTGAAGCAACCTGTTCGCGATGACGTTTTTGAAGAAAATTCAGGTCTTTCGGTACGAGTCGTGCAGCCACCTTTCTCATGCCCAAAATATCAATCAAAATCGTACTTGCGGACTCGTGGGATATCTTAAGATCATGTGCTATCTCTCTCAAGCTGGTACGACGGTTTTCCAGCACCCTTTCCTTAATTTTATCGACGTTATCTTCGATCGAAGCCGTCGATGGGCGACCACTTCACGACCGTCCTTGAAGGCTCTGTACCACTGATATGCACGAGTTTTCGATAGAGCATTATCACCAAAGGCCTTTTGCAACATTTTCAATGTATCGGCACACGAAAATTCATTTGCAACACAAAACTTTAAACAAATTCTTTGCTCAACGTAATCACCCATAGTAAAAATCGGCAAGCACTCTGACATCGACTGACTTAATCAGCTGTTGCAAACACACTAGTTGACAGATCCCGCTCAAGCTTGGCATAGTAATTAAGGACAGTAGTACCAACCTAGGAAAAAAAATTTTTACCTGCCTCATTGCCCCGCCAGATTTAAATCGATAATTTCCGGTACTTTCTTGACAGAATGTATATTTAATCAATATTGCTGTAATATTAACTCCGAACATTTAAACACTATCGAACCAGCAAATGAACCCTTATATATGTACATTACGTATTACAGAAAATAAGAAAAATCTAAGGCATTTACTAAATTTCAAAGAGATATTCCTGAAAATTCCCACAGATAATAAATACAAAGATATTTCCGTAAATCTCAGGGATCTCTGAAATAAATATGGGAATGCCAACGATCTCAGAAAAACCGAAGGATATAATTAAAATCCCTTCAGCTGATAATGGCTGTATTTACCAAAGCAGGTATGCTAGTTCACCCGGCTTTCTAATACCAAAATTTCCAAAGTAACTTGATCTCTGGAATAACCTCAGGTAAATTTTCCGTTCATTATGCACTTTAAAATCAATTATAATATAATTGAACAATATTGCGGTAGTTTTAAGATCGAACATTTAAACATTATCAAACCAGCAATCGAATTTATTTTATCTGGTAAAATAAACATCTGCAAATATTTACGATATCAAACACAAAGAACGTCAGTTTCATTGCCAAATTTTATCGTAGGTATTCCCCAAAATAATCTCGTCATTATTTTCACATATCCGATACTATGAGATATAAAAGAATGAACCCTTCAATTATTTTTTTTTCGGGGAACTGTGATGTATGGATTTCCATGTAGCATCACAATATGGTTTGTCGACTTATTTTTTTTAAATGTAGATGATTCATTGTTCGTCATTGTTGTCTCTAGGAAAACCAACAATTTCAAGTGATATTAGCAAAACGAAAGGATTGTTTCGGGAGGATCATTTAAAGAAAGAAGGAGGAAGCGTTTGTTGATAAACTTAATTGCGAAAATTAAATAATGAAACATGGGTGTATATTTAAAAACAACTAAACAAAATAACTGAAATTTGACATCATAAAGGAGCCATCCAAAATTAATATTGGCCTCTATGTATGTGATTGAATAATGTTATTGATTCACTTAACATGCTCATATATTACAAATAAAGGATAATGATTCAAATAGATATGATGCATTCATGGTTCTTGTGAAATGAAAACTTCCGACGTGTTTTTGCAACAGGATACGTCTACAGGATATTTTTCTTTTGCGTATAAGTAAAGAATCTATTTGACGTCAACCAGAGTTGTTATGCATGCATAACTTTCATTGTCAATTCTAAACTTCTTCAGAGCTATTCCGGAAACTTTCCATTTACTTAACTACTATAAAAAATATTACCAATTGTCTTTGTCGCGCCAATTAAACAATGGCCAATTAAACTCGATTGGGAAAAGAGTTTGACGTCAATTCTAAGAGAGTACATTGATGTAAGAATTTTTGGTTTATTATTTAGGAATAAAACACCTCGTAAAAGAACAATGAAAATATTCTTACCCAGAAACAGAATAAAATTCAAAAATCGAATGCAAATATCAGTTAAATAGATTAATGAGTTTCTTTCAGCATTGATCTAAGTTAATAGGATGCAAGATAAAATGCCTGAAAAATCATTTCGATTGGTCCAGAAATATCAGAGACTTTTGATACATCTTTTAAATTTTCATTCATAAATATTTTCAGAAGTTGAATAATAGTGATAATAAAAATTACTTACGTATTGCCGTGCTCATCTTGTAGCGTGAATCCGCATTCACAATTTTCATCCATCACGGGCTTATCGGAAGACAAGTTGTTTGTACAACACCCCTCAATCTTGACTTTGGACAAGCTGTCGCTCAGCGAGTATATTCTACTATCTACCTTCATGTTTTTCTCCTCAGCGGCACCGATTCCTGAAGAAAAATAACCGGAAAATTCAGATTTATTGGTGGCACATTTAGAAACCTCGGAAGTGAGGTTTTCCGATGAGAAAGAATCCGAAAAATCTGAGGACGAGAGGAAACCACTGTCGACTGGTAGTGTTTCGAATTTCGCACTTTTCCCGCTTCGATTTTCGTCCAAAGAGGCAGAGATTGGTTCGCTGGTTCCGGACATTTTCGAAAATGGTCACTGCACTTTCGTAAACTAGTTTACTCGGAAGTATTCACTCTGAACAGACACCGATGGTGAACGTTTTGCTTATACTGAATTTTAATGAAATTCTCGCTCTAAGTACCAAGACCGCCGATATGGAAAAACCAAGACTCGGCGTATGCGCTTTGGCTCCGATCGGACAGAAACGCCCACCAAATTGGATCGGACTCTTTTTCGGTACCTACGTACTTAGGAGGTACCTTATCTCTTTTAGTTTTTGTTTTTTTTTGTGTTTCAAGGGATATTCCGCGTGATAAGCGATAGGTAATTGCGGTCTGAAACTCCGAAGAATGATTTCAACTATGCAGATCTTATCATTATCGAAATTTTGGATTTTACCCTGATGGACGAAATTTGGAAATGATATTATTTAGCGTTCTGATAGTGCCTTAATGAAATTTTCGATTTTTGAATTAAATAAAGACCTCTTTTAGAAGTTGAGAGTGGTTGAATTTTACCAATTCAACTAGTAGTAAGGGTAATATTTGAAAATTCCGTGAATTAATTTTATTTAACTGATTTCGAATATGATCGTTATAAAAATGGTACTTGATAATGAAACCTTCCATATTTTCCTGTCCATTCAATTAATTCATGAATTTCTTGTGTATAATCGGAAATTTGTTTCAAGATTATTAGAACTATGATTGTTTAAGTTTTTACTATAATGAAATGCATGAATAAAAACAGTTTTAAATTCCGATAAAAATACTGGCAATAAAAAAATTCAAGCGGAAGTTAAAACTTTTTTCTATTCATAAATTATCAAAACTGTTTAGAGAAAATGTATATTTTACACTTTCTCTTCCCAATTTTCACTTCTAAGTATGAATCTATTCGAATTGAATACTTTCATAACCATCTAATAATAATATCTGATTTTTGTACAGAGTTTCGTGTTTTTCTCAACAATTTCAAGGATAAACTCTAGACATAAAAATATAAAACACGACTTCAAAATGCAAACTCTAGATGTCCCATCCTTAAGATATTTTTAAAACATATACGGAGTTCACGGCCAAATATTCTAAAAAAAATTCATTAGAATTGATACAAAAAAATAAGTAATAAAACTACCAAATAATGCAAAATTAACTATCATCCTAAACATACGGTTTTCACCATTATCGAAATTATGGATTTTACCATGAAATTTGGACACAATATTATTTAGTGTTCTGATAGTGCCTTAGCGAAATTTTCGAGTTTTGAATTAAATAAAGACCTCTTTTAGAAGTTGAGAGTGGTTGAATTTTACCAATTCAACTAGTAGTAAGGGTAATATTTGAAAATTCCGTGAATTAATTTTATTTAACTGATTTCGAATATGATCGTTATGAAAATGGTACTTGATAATGAAACCTTCCATATTTTCCTGTCCATTCAATTAATTCATTAATTTCTTGTGTATAATCGGAAATTTGTTTCAAGATTATTAGAACTATGATTGTTTAAGTTTTTACTATAATGAAATGCATGAATAAAAACAGTTTTAAATTCCGATAAAAATACTGGCAATAAAAAAATTCAAGCGGAAGGTAAAACTTTTTTCTATTCATAAATTATCAAAACTGTTTAGAGAAAATGTATAATTTACAATTTCTTTTCCCAATTTTCACTTCTAAGTATGAATCTATTCGAATTGAATACTTTCATAACCATCTAATATTAATATTAGATTTTTGTACCGAGTTTCGAGTTTTTCTCAACAATTTCAAGAATAAACTCTAGACATAAAAATATAAAACATGACTTCAAAATGTAAACTCTAGATGTCCCATCCTTAAGATATTATTAAAACATATACGAAGTTCACGGCCGAATATTCTATAAAAAATTCATTAGAATTGATACAAAAAAATAAGTAATAAAACTACCAAATAATGCAAAATTAACTATCATCCTAAATATACGGTTTTCACCATTATCGAAATTATGGATTTTACCATGAAATTTGGAAACAATGTTATTTAGCGTTCTGATAGTGCCTCAGCGAAATTTTCGAGTTTTGATTTAAATTAAGACCTCTTTTGGAAGTTATGAGAGTGGTTAATTTTCACCAATTCAACTAGTAAGGGTAATTTTTGAATAATCCGTGAATTATTTTTATTTAACTGATTTTGAATATGTAAATTAGATTATTATAAAAATGGTGATTGATAATGATACCTTTCATATTTTTTAATTCATGTATAATCGGAAATTTGTTTCAAGATTATTAAAACTACGATTGTTTAGATTTTTCCTGGACAGAATTTCATGTATTTAAAACAGTTTCAACTTCCGCTAAAAATAAATGATCACAACTTTTTAGAGAAAATGTATATTTTACAATTGATTTTCACAATTTTCACTTCTTAGTATGAATCTATTCGAATTAAAAACTGAATCATCCAATAGGAATAATAGATTTTTGAACTGAGTTTGAAGCTTTTCTCAATTTCAAGGATAAACTCCATACTACAAATATAAACCACTACTTCAAAATGCAATTTCTAGATGTCCCACTCTTTAGATATTATTAAAACATAGAAGTTCACGGCCGAATATTCTATAAAAAATTAAATAGAATTGATACAAAAAATAACACTATCAAATAATGCAAAATTAGTTTTGTGGGATGTTAAGAACATCCTTTCTATTATTCCTCCGTTAAAAGCAATGAAATAGAGAAATCATTAGAAAAAATCACGTAATGTTATTACTGGAATAGCATATTTATTGAATATTTGAGTCAATCAAAATGTTTTCAAATTCATCGACGATATGTACACTAGTCAAGAAGATTTAATAATGGGTAATTCCTAAAGTCCCCTCTTGACTTAAATTTTCATGGATTTTCGAAATTTCATGGATAGCCTGTATCCGAAAATAGTTTTCACACCAGAAATAGAACAAAATAAATCTATCACCTTTTTATACCTCACAATTACTACCTTGCAAAACACCATTAACATCCCAAACAGATACAACTATCTGTTAAAAATTATTCCACCCATTTCAACATAAGAAAGCGACATTTTATAACATGGTGAACCTATTATTAAATATTCCACTAGCTAAGTTGAACATCCAAGAAAATGTATATAATAAAACAAATGACCTATAATTTTATTGAATCAGTCCTGGCTTGATTGAATTTCATTTTAATTAAATAAAATATTAAAAAATATTTCCACAATATATTAATTGACAACAATGGTGGAAATATTCTTTATTATTTTATTCAATTAAATAGCCTGTTACAATGGATTAAATAAAGATCTGTAAAACACTTGCCAGTAATAAAACAACTTTCTCGAATTTTTTGCAAAGAAACACAGTTTTGAATAAATTTTCCCTACTTATGTTTTTATCATTACCGAATCGATACATTTCTCCCAAGACATTGTTTATTTCGCGTTGTTTTATTATTGTTTTTTGAACAAACATAAGAACACTGGATACCACACTCTGATAGAAAAAATAATAAAAGTTAAAATAAAGAATGCCAGAAGAAAAAATTATCCATTCTATTATCATTTATCCAAAAATTAATACGTTAATCTAATTTATTTTGGAAGTATCACTATACAATTAAAAATACTACTCTCAAAGGAAAATATTAGTCTCCCTCAAAATCAAAAACAATATTGGCAGATTCGTCAAAAATAATAAAACGAAAATGATATTAAATAAGGTTATTCTGATTTTCACAAATATTGTTATTATTATACAACAATTGTTACCCTATCACGTATCATCTTCAGGTAGGTAGTATCTTACATTTTTGAATAACTAAATTTGATTTCGAAATCTGCTTCTAATTTTATTATATTTATAGAGTAGGCGCAAAAAATTTCTATTGGACACTAAAACCCAAAAAAGGTATCTCCAGTTTATTTGAATATGTTCAAAAGGGGCGGATTATTTAGGTTTAATTGTTCGTTAAGTACTATTCCAATTTCGTTTGGGACCTTTTTCGGCTCAAAATTCGAAAATATCAGAAATTGTTTAAAATCATAGCACATACTCTTTTCTAGAAAAAGCGCGCAAAGAAATAATTGAAAAATCTTTAATAACTTTCATCGATTGTACGCTGAGGTATATTGAGATCTTACGTCAACGATATTTTTATATCAACAACATTTTTATCAAATTTATACAAAACAAAACTCTCATCTACTTTCTACTTGATAGTAACATTGACGCCCCAGTATGACGACCTGGTTATTAATAGTGATATGATTTCAATTTGATTGAAAGCAGGGAATGAATATAAAAATGTTGCTTCATTTATATACAAAATAAAATTCTCTTTTATTTGATTTTGTGATAGTACATATTAACATTTTCTTCTTTAGTATGGACCTGTTTATTAAACTGATTTAAAAGCGTTGGTCGAAAGTTATGACTGAATATAGAAACGCAGATTAATTTAAATTTATTACTTTTTCAAATAATGAATTTTCTGGCTAAGCAAAAAAATTTGTTGAAGTTTTCACACTCAAAACAACTTAAAAATCGAATAAAAAAATTCGTCCAGCCTTCAGAGCTCTTTTCCAAAACTATGAGACAGATAATCATGAAATATTTGTACAAAAATCAGTCATTGAGTTGGTACGTTAGTACCATTAAAAAAAGTAGAAAAAGAAACATGTGTTTTATTCGATATTAATATTTAATAAACCTATGTGTATAGTTGACATGGAAGAATCATATTACGGAAGCAGATATTCTTATTTCCATCCAATTCCAAATAATGAAGAAATACCCGAAATATAAGAACAAAAAAAACATGAAGAAAATTAATTGCTTAACGATCCAATATGGGCGTAATAAATATCTGGCTTCATAATTCTTAGTAATACAATAAAATTTTCAATCCACACACCAATAGGTGTATAATGGTTTGACATGGTACCAAATTTGAAAAACCAGTATTATCCGTGTAAAATATCTCTTGAAATCCGATTGTTTAGACCCAAACACACCACAAAATACCGATGATTCAATGTTAAACACTCTGGTATACCATCTGAAATGGAAGTACACATTACGACAGGGATTTTCGGAAAGCAATTAATCAACAGAATTCTACGAAATCAGGAGGAGAAATTGTAGACTGACCGTTATAGGTTTCTTTTGGAAAAATAACTCATTGGATAATTTTGCAAAATTTCTTCACAGACTTTGGAACGTCCTATTTACTTCAAGCTTTTGAAAAAAAGTTGATAAAAAATCAAGCTGGTGAATTTCGGAAGGAGCTGGAGACTTTAAACTTTTAGGGTAGATTTGGGGCTTGAAAATCTCGGTAAAGTTCAAAAATTTAATTGAATCGGTCCTTACTTGATGCAAATTCATTTTTATTAAATAGAATAAAATAAAATACATTATTTCCACAATTGTCGTTAATAATAAATTTTGGAAATAGGCTTTTTTATTTTATTAAAATGAATTTCTATAAATTAAGGATCGATTCAATTAAATAATTCTTCAAATAGAATAATAAAGATTGTTATATAACATGCGAAAAAAAGGGGGCATGTAAATAACCATAAAATATATTATATTGTTATTTATATCCCTTTTTTCGCAAATTTTTCTTTATCGATATTTCTGTCAATTGATGTTTATTTGTATCTCTTTTGGCCTGTTTTTTATTTTTATTTCCGAAAATTGTTAGTTAGTACCGCCTCCTTTTTCAAGTTTTTAGCTATAAAAGAAGTGAATATGTAATTTTAGGAGTTAAATCAAAATGTAAACTTGATGAAGCCACAGTTTTGGTGAAACAATTGTCGTTAACTTAATAAATTGTGGAAATGATCTATTTCATTTTATTTAATCGGTAAAGTTCGTTAATGGGCAAAATCACAACTATCAGAAATGTACATAAATTTCATAGTGAAATTAGAAGGAAAGGGAACGTGCGAGACTTGCTACTGATTACAACGAAAAATAACAATAATCGTTCCAACAAAGTAATTGTTTAATCGTACCACCTTAAAAATTGTGATATTAAATATTACTCTTAATTGCTCTTTTAGCGGTCAGAGTATGAAACAACTTCCCCAATATCCACTCCTCGAGGAACCTTAATTGAAATACAAATTAAGTAATCGAATTTTTAAGTCTAACCTGAGAAACGGGTTGAGCGAGTTCGTAACTGATTAAAAATTAAAGATTCCATCATACCAGCATGAAATATTACCTCAAGTATATCTCCAAGTAAATGCACTAAATTCTTCAAATTTTTAACGATTCGTGGTTGGAAACGGATAATTTATTGTATAAATAGTAACTTCAGTTAACGTTTTTTCCATTAGTTAGAAGGAAATTATTTATGGTGAACCATATACAGAACTAGAGTGTACTTTGATCTTTGGTACTCGGAAATCTATGATGAGTTTTTGGAAATTCATTTGAATATGTACAATCAATATAGTGGGCGGAAAAGAAATCTATTATTTTTTCGATAGATGGCTGTAGTTATCGATATCTCGTAAAGTAACGATCAAACAGTTTCAGAATTATGCTCCTTGTCAAGGTGACATTTGACATTAATTGAATTTAAATTGTTACAGTTACAGGGGGTTGAAAATGGATGACCAAACCAGAACTAACGGCCAGGAAGGTTCTACCGTGCGTTAGGTGCGACTGGAAAGAAATCATTCATTGGTTTCATATGGTCATAAACTAATTTAATATCTCTACTATCAACAACTGGATCATTTGAAGCTAGCGATTTACAAGAAATGGCCAGAATTGACCAATAGAAGGGGTGTGGTGTTTCATCAAGACAACGCTAGGCCACACACGTCTGTAGCGATTCGCCAGAAACTCCTGGAGCTTGGTTGGCAAGTTATAATGCATCCACCATTTAGTCCGGACCTGACACCAAGCGATCACCATCGCATTCTTGCATTGCAAAACTTCCTGAGTGATAAAGAATTTGCATCAAGAGAAGATTGTGAAAATCGATTACTAGAGTTTTCGCCAATAAAGACCAAGACTTCTATGAGAGAGACAATATGAAACTACCTTCAAAATGGTAACAAATTATAAAACCGTACATATTTGACCCAAACCAGATAATCCAAAACATGTTAAATAAAGTCATGAAGTTCACGCAAAAATTATGTTTTTTTCCAACCTAGTAGTATTATTTTCACGTGTATGTTGAGTATAACATAAAAAAACATAAAGCTTAAAGTGAATATGATTTTATTCATTTGTATCTGTTTTAGTTTTCTCCAATTCTCAATAATTCTAGTGAAATATCTGAATCAGTCTTTACTTAATGAAATACACAATAAATCGAACCATTCTTTAAATCAAAAATTATCAGCGTTCAATTGCATGATTAGTTAATATTTTCATGAATCAAGAAAATTGTATTTCAGGACTTAACATTATCAAACAAATAGCTATTAATAATGACTATGATCCAACGTTGAAAGACAAATTGTTGATAAATAAAAATAATAAAATAGCTTTAAATATGGTATATCCCAATATAAAAGAAAATTCTAAATACATTTCTTTAAAATACACTAAAGGTATTTCTGAGAAAATTGTTATATACCTCAAAAATGAATATGATTTAAGAACTTCAATCAAAACCTATTCAAACCTGAGAAAATTCATTAAAAATAATAAAGACAGTACATATAAAGATGATAAATCGGAGGTTTATAAGTTAACCTGCGCTGATTGCGCAAAAGATTACATAAAACAGACTGGAAGAACTTTCCGACATAGAATTTGTAAACATTTGAAGAGTTTCCTCAATAATAAGGGTAATTCCAGATATTCTAACCATTTGTTAAAAACAGGACTTTCAACCATAATTTTGAAATTCCACATATAGAAAGTAAAAGTTATGCCTTGAACCTGTTAAGAGTCCCTTGAGATAAATGGGCACAATAAAATTGGAATATTACTTAACGAACAATTAGATTCAAATAACTCACCCCTGTTCAATATATGCAGATAAGCTGGAATTTACAGAGACCTTTTTTTGGATATTAGTGCTCAATAAAAATTTTTTTGTACCTACTGTAATATAAATAGGGACCGATTTCAAATTTCAAAATGTAAACCTACCTGAAGATGCTGCTGTGAGCGAAACAAGAAACAATTTTTGTATTAAATAACAATAAAAGTTTGTGAAAATCAGAATATTATAACCTTATTCAATAATTATTCTAGTTAAAAAATTGAAAAAGTTTAATACTGTATTGTAAGCTAGAAAATTATTATTTTACTGAATAAATCAAAGGAAGCAATCATTCAGGTGGAATGTTCAAAATAAAAGAAAAATATAGTTACCTTAAAATTTGCAAATTGAACAACACTTATATCACAAAATATCTCGATTCAATTCAATATTGAAGAAAAACAATGTTTCTAAGTATCCTTCCAAATCAACACTGATATGATGCAAATTTAATGATACAAATATTCAATGTAATATTGAATACTACTTCTTCAGTATTATATTTCCAATTTAACACTGAAATGAGACAACCCTGTAGCTTCATTTATATCTTAGATCCATGATTTATTCAGGTAACCTCATTGCCTAAAATCATTCCTAAAATTATAGGAAAATCCATGCTGCACATCTGGAATACAGAATGTGTATTAGTGTTGTGAACAGAGAACTCTGGGCCCAATTTTCGAAAATTTCAATTTTATGCCCAAAACGTGCCGTAGAAAGCTGTGATCCGTAAGCAGATACGGGGTATTAACAAAAGGTCAGATGTGAATATTCAGAATTTGTGGTCATTTGTAACAGCTGTTGAAGGTACCTAGTTTAACCTTCAGTTTAGTTTTCGAGAAAGTTGAATACCTATAATACCATATTTCGATAATATGGCACGAAATAATAATTCGGAAATGAACAATAATATCAAATTGAGATTTCGTTCAATATTTCTGATATTATAATTATACTTTCTAGAATGTCATTATTCAATTGTTATAACTAAATCATGCCTCTTAAGATGTTAAAATTCTGTTGAAAAACATAGTGAAATTCTCAAAATAATTGTGGGAATTTTGAAAATAATAATTCTATATTTGAATATATTTATACTTCATATTTCAAATATTCATTTCAATTTATAGCAAAAATTTGAATAAAAATGAAAAAATTTGCATAATATCATTAAATACATGAAAAGATAACGGAAAAACAATAACTATCGTCATTTTTTCACTATTGAAAAGTGTTTATCGAATTTTCTTCAGATCAAGAAGAAGAAATAATTTATTTAGCATCGCTACTTTCACAGCAATCATAACAAAAACTTTTCCTATTTATAAGTTAGTTATCACATGTTCATACAACGTTTTTAAATTTTCTATAATTATTACAGTTTTTCATTGTCACAGGTAATTCTTAACCCTCTTGAATAAATAGAATTTAGAGCTCTTTTAGTGTTACTACTGTCAACATAAAAATCATCTCTACGTTTATTTCGATAATTATGTATTATTCATTAAAACATTTTTTTTGCTAAGGTAAGGAGGCAACTTATAATGTTTCATCTTATAAATAAAATCAATTGTAGATCCATATCTACTACATCTCAACATAATCCTCATTGCTCTATACTGCAAAACCTGAAACTTAGTTTCAGTTTGAGGTAAGTTAAGAGAAGGTGCAGAAAACAGTACTCAAAATGCGCTTGTATAATTGACCTATATATTATTTTAGGAGAGTATATACTGAGGAATCTACCTATTATTCATAGGAAAAAAATTTTCCAAAAATGTTATATCTAATATATAATATAATATAAAATATAGTATATAATATATAGTAGACTGGGCCAAAAAAAACGCTTTTTTTTAATGATGCTGTGAAAATATCATTCATGACGATAAAAAATCATTATCCTGAAAGTTTGATTCCATAATAATAGTATTAAGGGGTGTATCGTTACGATTCTTGGTTTTTTAACAGTAATCGAATTTTTTCACTCAAACCTCGTCAATTATTATTCTGAAAAATTTGAGCGATGTGTATTTTCAAAGGAAATTAAATTCCCTACAAAAAAGCTCTCTGTAAATTAATGTAAAACAAGCCGTTTGCTTGTTATCGTGCCTTAAACATTGATTAATGTTTTCAATTTTGGATTTCGATTTTGCATTTTTGTAACTACCAGAAATATCAATATTTTTATGGTACAAAATATGTATCTTAAAGGAAATTTAATACTCTACAAAAAAAGTTTCTCAACATTTTTCATTAATTTCACTCCTTCCAAAGTTATTCGACGTTAAAGTTGAATTCAAAAATAATTTATCGTTTTTTTCGCGTTACACATGATTTTTTTCACTTGTTTGAAAAATTTATCACTTAAATATTGAAAGTATTATAACTTTTTTCTATAAAATTATAATTTATTAATGTATTATTCTGTTTTTTAACGATGAGTTATATAAATAAAATCATTTTCAATGTATTTAACTAACTCTAATAATACAAAAAATTTGGTTTCTTAATCATGAGTTATTTATTTGTGTAGAGACAGAGTTTTATTTACAGAAAAAAATTGAATAATAAGTCAAAACAAATAGAAGTAATAAAAGATAAAAAATCATTTTATTTTCACTTTTAATTTATATTTCACAAAAAAATGCTCATATTGCTTTAATTATTATCAAGTCATGGAGAATGATCAATTGAAAAAATAACTACTCAATTAAATTACTCTTATTACAATTTGGAAACTTTTTTCGATATTCACTAAGGGCTAGCAACAAATATTGAAGTTGTTCTTCGTTTTTAGTGAGACACTTATTGTAATCTTCAATTAATGATACACCACGCTCAGCAACATCATTGACGTTAATTTTCCGAAAAATTGCTTACACTCTTGAAAACTATCATTATGGAACCAATTGCTTATTTCTTCATCAATAAAATCATACGGCAAATCAAATTCTTTGAATATGGTGAGCGATTAGACAGAAATGAAGTCACTGATATCTTTTTCTAGCAATTAATCTGAATCGCTTGCTACTTCATAATTTCTGGTTTTAGTATTTGAAGATTTTTTATTTATCAGGTTTTCAATCATTTTCTTCTTCACTGTCAGGTCAATAGAATCATCAAATAGAGACATTATGGCTAATTGATTACTCAAATACCATAAATTTCTTATCATTTTCTCGAGAGCAGCTTGCGATACAGTCAAGTTAATTTTTTTATATAATATCAATTGTTGCATCCAAGTCAGATCATTATTTAGAGCCAAGATTGCCGAGGGTGAAGTATACCAAGCTTTTATGTAAGTTGTAACAATGAAAATACAAATATGACGAAGATTATTCAATTCACGAGCTGTCATCTTAAACTCTGCTCGAAAAATAAACATTTTTATATAACAAATCGCCTTAAACATCAAACGAGCGTGACTCGTTTGTTATTAGAGTTAGTTAAATACATTAAAATTGATTTTATGTATATTACTAATCGTTAAAAAGCAAAATTAATAAATTATGATTTTATAGAAAAAAGTTTAGTGGTCCAACAGAAAAAAAGTTACTTTCAATATTCAAGTGATAAATTTTTCAATCAAGTGGAAAAAATGATGTGTAACGCGAAAAAAACGATAAATTACTTTTGAATTTAACTTCAACGTCGAATAACTTTGGAAGGAAATTAATGAAAAATGTTAAGAAACTTTTTTTGTAGAATATTAAATTTCCCTTAAAATCAATATTTTGTACCATAAAAATATTGATATTTCCGGTAGTTCCAAAAATGCAAAATCAAAACGCAAAATTGAAAAAATTAATCAATGTTTAAGGCACGATAACAAGAAAACGGCTTTACATTAATTTACAAAGAGAGCTTTTTTGAAAATATGCATCGCACAAATTTTTCATATTAATAATTGACGAGGTTTGAGTGAAAAAATGCGATTACTGTTAAAAAACCAAGAGTCGTAACGATACACCCCTTAATACTATTATTAGGGGCTCAAACTTTCACGATAATTTTTTTTTATCATCACGAATGATATTTTTACAGTATCATTGAAAAAATAGTAGTTTTTTTTGGCCCAGTCTAATATATAGTATGTAATATATAATAAATGAAATTACAGATAGTGGCGCTTAGTACGCTTAAGCGTAGGACCCCAAGGCCCACAAGGGCCCTCGATGCGATCTTGTCAATATTTTTCAGAATAAAAATTCGGCTTGTAAGTGAAAATAAAATGTTACAGTCACACGAAAGGCAATTGAATGACAAACAAGAGACCTAGATCAAAATCCAGCTGTTAGCAGTAAAAAAATACCATCCCAGGTTCGGTATACTATTCAAACCCTAATTAGGGGCGGATGCCTGCAATAAATTACGACAACGATGGCTACCGGTTCAGGATTCCCAATATTTACAAATTCGTCATAATATTTTCAATAACACAGTAGGCATTCCTTTTGAAGTCTAGGTACTGCCGAATGGATGTTGAGTCTCGATGGCCAATTGTTATTACCTCTTCGAGAAATAGCACGGCCAGGAAACTTTCCTTGCAAAACTGCGATTGTGTTGCACGTAGCGCCGCCTTGTTGAAAATAAATGTCGTCCACATCAATATCTTCCAATTCCGGCCATGAAAAATCATTAATCAATGCTCTGTAGCGCAATCCATTCACCGTAACAGCTGCACTAGCCTCATTTTCGAATAAGTACGGTCCAGTTACACCGCCAGCCCAAAAATCGCACCAAACAGTGATACGTTGAGGAGGGTTTTCAATAATCATTCTTGGATTTATTTATACTCCTGATGGAATCAATGATTGTATGATTGATATTCAAATTAGTTCTTACCAAAAATAATTTGGAAATAATGGATTATCATACAGATCTGTCTAAATTCTTAATATTTAACATCTTTAATTTGTCAATCAACTTCCTCTGTTGTGCCGACATTTTAAGACACTTGTATTTTTGTTATTATTTTTGTGTACCTGAATCTGCATAAATATTTTGTACCTTTTGTTGTTGAGATTTCAGTTGTGTAGAGATAAAAAAAATACTTCGAAATTGCAGTCGCAAAAATGTGTTAAATTTTAAATTTTTCTAGTAGTATAACATAGTCATTTCTAAGAACTTATTTACTACAACTAAGAGTAACGGTTGAAACAATTCAATATTTCAGTTGTTTTTCTAATTGTTCGGTTCTATGAAATATTCTTAGGAAAGGCCAAATGCTGGCATAAATTATCTTGAAAAAATGTTATTTTTATTTGCACAGATATGGAAAAAGTCATGTCACATTTATCAATACCAGGAATGTTGAATAAAGCAGGAAAATTCCTGATATCTTCTGGAAAATACGGGTACTAAACCATTTTATAGTTTCCCTTTTAAGAAATATCATTGCATTGTTATATTATCGCATTAAGCGCTGAGTTTGTATTCCGATAAGGGAATATCTCATTACATCATCGAATTTCCAATGAATTCGTAATATTTCAAGGAAATAATGGAGTTTAGCATTTGGGTTCAACTTTACTCCAACACAATGGAGATATTTTTTATTGAGATATGCAAAAACCTAGAATTTTTGAATATGCGATTGAAATCGATCACAGTCAAGGACAGAGGTTTGGAGGGCATCTTTCAGAGATAAAGATCAAAATGAGAAATTTAAAGAATATGATTAAATATACAAACTCAACTGTCAGTTGAGTTTTAAAACTAACCTGGCACATTATATTATATTATCGGGAATTCATATTAATTTGGTCCGTTTTTAGCTCAAAAATGCATTTATAGGTGCTTCTCCACGTGGAGAAAAAGAAACAGTTTCATCATTATGGGACAGACATGAAGAAATTTATGCTCTTGAAAAATATGTCCAATGCCAATGAAGTTTTTAGCAGAAGTTTTGATACAATGCATTCTGAATTAAAGCAGCCAAATATTTCAAGGTCATTAAATGCACTAAAATTTTGGATCCATAGTAGACATTTTACTCCTGTGCTATCAGAAACAGCTTTAAATATTTGATTTTTTCTTCTACATCTGTAGCATATGAACTAATTGCTTCTACAATCAATGTTTTAATGCCTAATAATCGTGGTAGTCAAACTGCTGAACATATAAAACAACGAGTTATTTTAAAAACTCTTACTGAGAAAGATTAATACGCATAATTGTTTTATTAAAATTTAACAATAATTACAAAGAACCTACAACATTTTCATACATTTATAATTTAACTTGTTTAATATACTTAATTATAAACTGTGTAAATCATTTTTGAATTACGATTGTTTTTCAAAATAAAGCCGATAAAATAAAATATATAGAAATTTTTTTCGATATATCACACTCCGATATTTTAAAAAATATCAACAGTTCTAGAGTAAAGCCCCATAACCATCCGATGCGTTTCTCCGTGTTTCAATGGGCTAATGATCACATGAACGAAGAAGAGAATTTTCCCAGAAAAATCATCTTAATAATTAGTCTCTACCTAATCTTCAACTATAGACGCTTATACCTGGTACCTGTTGAAATTAATACTTGTAACTACTGTTTGCAATTTGGTTAACAAAATTATATGAGAGTTATTTCATTATTTATATGTAATTAATGAGAAAAAAACTAAAAATCATCAATAGAAAATTATCAACTACACTATTCGGAAAAAAATCGGTTTCGTAAGATGATATGAGAGGCAAGAAAAATCATAATCAGAAAATGAAACGAAATGATCCTTACTTTTTCTCCCATCTGATAAATCTAAATTCCATGGATCAAAAGTGACTAGTCATTACTGAAAAGATGAGATTAAGATTATTTTGGTGATCCAAAATACCTCTTGCTATGTTCTTATCTTTCATGCCAAGATTTATACTGAACAAACTGAATAAATCGAAAAGTATCGAGTTTGTGTAACAGAATCTTCAATCAATTACCTTATTATCTATTTGTAGCTGAGGATGATCGCTAAAGAGATTAAAATCACTGTAACATCTAATCACAAACAGTAGATTATCAGCTGAACTGAACAAAAAAATTCAGGTTTTCCACGATATCATGATAGACAAGAAAATCCACAAATGAAACGTATTTGTAAACAAACTCGAAACTTCGCGGTTACACAGGTCCAAAATTTGTTAACGGTACTCTGTATAAATCTATTAAGATACGGCTTCAACATCAGAGTGAGCTGTACGCTCAATATGGGGAACAGTGTAGAACACAGGGTTTTCCTGGCATTAAGTTTTTTAGATACGGCTGATGAAGGAGACGGACATGAAACCTGAGTTATTTCCAATCAAAAATTAGATTAATCTATAAAATTTCTCCGTTGGTTTGTTATTTACTAGTTACCTACCTTCTGACTGGTTAGGCGAAAACAAATGTGAACCTAAATCTTTGTTTTGCAAAAATTTAAAAAAATCATGACTGCTTGCAAAACACTGGTTGACAAAATTTTTGTAACACAAAGCAGATCTTTATTTTTTTGATGGAAATACCCTTCTACTAATAGGAAAAATATTCCTAAAGCCCTAACACGTACAATTTTTCAATAGCTCAATAAGACCATTTTACATTAGCAAGTAGTCAATTTTATGAGGGGGCGGTTAAAATAGACGCATTTTATAACAGGAAAAGTAACTAAACTATTGCTATTTTTGCCTGACAAAGACTAAAGGTTATTTCAAAAAGGTGAAGCACAAGATCGACTATCCAAATTTGCAGGCTGCAATACGACCTGTTCCTCATAATGCAGATTTACTAGTGCTGATCGCACCTTTAGATCAGCAGAATATTATTTTGGAATATATTGGAGAAACGCATCATCAAGCAGCTTCGAAGAACAGTGTACCGACCCTATTTTTACTCCAGGTCCCAGGCGAGCCACATTTAATTGTTCAAAATAAGTTCAATGATTCAGTACGTGATTTGGGGTTCTCAAAGCAACAGTCAGAACTTTTTGGTTCCCGTCTCAAGGAATGAAACTTATTTAATCCAGAAGCATTCGTTGTATGCGTGTACTGATATTGATGGTTTAATGCGGGAACTTGATATTGGGCATTCCCTCTCTGAGTGGCGTTTATATATAGATTCGTCTAAATACAGTTTAAAAGCTGTCTTATTGCATTATGGAAATTTAAAACCCTCTATACTAGTTGCCCATTCAGTGGCAATGAAAAAAAGTTTTTTTTTGGATAAAATAAACTACAACACACAGTGGCAGATATGTGGGAACTTAAAATTTATAGGAATTTTAGTGGGACTTCAGGAAGGATTTAGAAAATATTGCTGTTTTCTTTGTCGTACATTAAATCAGCATTATATAACAAAAATTTGCCCAGAAAGAAGTGAATTGATTTTCCTATTGACTCTTTAATCCTCTTTTCAAGAATGTTTTCAAAGTTCTTTCCCAATGCCGAAAGCAGTGTAATAGGTCTATAGTTATCTATTTTAGATTGATCTGTATTTGCTTTTGGAATGATTATTAGTATACCTTTTTTCCATTCTTTCAGAAAATAACAGTTTGTACTGCTAACTCCTCATTATTTCCTGATGGATAGAAGTGTCCAATTTTCTCTGCATTTTTTTTCTAGAGACATTATCGGAGCCAGCAGTCATGTTTTTTCCATGATTTAGGGCCTTGTAATATTCATCTTCTGTTATTGGCTGGCATTCAGGATATGGTTGGATCGGGAATAGTTGTTATTAATACCAGTATTCTATTTTCTCTCAATGGGTTTCATCAAATTCTTTGTTGGTCGACTTCTTGAATGATTCCTCGAAATGTTTTTTGAAGGCGTTTATAATCTCTTTGTTGGTTGTTAAAGTTCTACCATTTACTTGGATCGAGTTCATGAGGTTATGTGTGTTATATCTGGACAATTTCTTAATCGTTCTCCAATATGTTTTTTTCTTTCTGTTCCTCTATTTCTCTGCATGCTTCTAAGTACTTGTGTAATGGAGTATCATCTTGTGGATGTCATTGTTGAGGTTGTTAATTCTTCTTTTAAGGCTTGGTTCATTGTTGGTTCGATATTAACGATAAAGTTGTTTCTTTAATATTATCAGTCTTATAATATAGGTTGGAAGACATTGGATGAGGAATTTTTTGTTGCTTTTGGAGTCGGCTCTGTTATTATTCTTGATAATGAATTATAAAAATATGAAATATACTCTGAAAAAATTTCAATTTCTAGATGTATCAACTCGCTCATTTTTTTATTAACTTCTTCAATGCCACATTTGTCAAATAAAAGTTCACTTTCTGCGGACACTCTAATGAAATCATAAAAAGAGGTTTTTTCTTGATAAACGAATTATTATGAAATTTTAAATATCATACAGATTTATTCTGTTAAACTCATACAAATTTTAATTAAAAAAAATTTTCATTCAAAAATTTTTAGAATTAAATTAAATAAATGTCCTTAGAACTTACTGTGTCAATTTAGTAGACATAAAGAATTAATACTTATTACACAGTACCAAGGGGAATGGAAGAAATTCAAAGAAATTTGAATTGTCAACTAAAAATTATTAAATAAATACTTGAAGAGTACAAAATTCAGTTCCGTTCCTTGTTTTTTGAAAACGAAATTCCTTTCCAAAAATGCAAAACATAACCTCAAGAACTTCTTCAAAATCAACTCACTCAAAATAAGTTCCTTTAAAAAAATTTCTAAAACATGTAGAACATCTTCAAAAAGCAATTTAAAATTATTACAACGGTAACTCGTCAGCTCAACTTCATATTCAAAAAGTAAAAATAATTAACAGAAAATATCTTACCGAACCAACTGAATGTATCCAGTAAATAGCATTCAGTTGGTTTGGTTAGATAAATGCTGTATCCAGTAAGCAGCATTGAGTTGATTTGGTTAGATTTTTTTGTTAATTATTTTTATTTTTTAAATATGATGTTGAGCTGAAGAGTTACCGTTGTAATAACTCTAAATTGCTTTTTAAAGGTGTTCTACATGTTTTAGGAATTTTTTCAAGGGAACTTATTCTGAGCAAGTTGTTTTAGAACAAGTTCTTGAGGTTATGTTTTGCATATTTGGAGAGGAATTTAGTTTTTATAAAACAAGAAGCAGACAAAATTTTGTACTCTTCAAGTATTTATAGTCCGTTTAGAAAGTATCCGGAAAAAACAAAGCTCAATTGTAATGATTTAGCATATATTTTTAATTCTTGAATTAGAGAAGTAAAACAAAATATTCATCTAATTTACTTATACAACCTGCATTTACCTGTAAATACTTGACTAAACGTCGAGGTACACCCGAAACTAAATCACCTCCATAATTTTCGATGATGGTAGTCCAGGACTGTAAAACTGACTGAATTGAATCATCTTTATTTCGTGGCGCTGCTTGTTCAACACCAATCTTCATTATTCACCATATGTTTTCAATGGGACTAAGATCTGGTGAAGCTTCTAGCCATGAAATGGCTGTCACTTGGTGTTCTTGCATCCAAGCTTGAATAGGCCGAAGTATGGCATCTTGCATTATCCTGCTGAAAACGCCACCCCTCTGGATATAAACCATGCGCCATTTCAAGGAGAAAATCGCTTAGAATGCAACAGTACTTTTCACTATTAATGGTACCATCAACTATACAGGCAGGCGTAGTACCACGCTGAGATATTGCTCCCCAAACCATTATTTTTGTGGGAAAGTTGGAAACAGCTTTCATCAGATATAAAGACATTATTAAAATAATCTATTTGAAAACGTTAACAAAATTCTATCCTTCGTTCCTTTTGTAAAGGTATAATTATAGGGATTTTTTTTGGTTTCCTTGATATGTAGCCTTGTTTTTCGGTCACATATAGACAATTTCTGGACATACTTTTATATTTCGTTGATTTCTAAATCTGTTAGGCAATTTTCGAAACCCGAGGAGCGAATTGTGTCGTGCCAATAAAGCTTTTGAATTGTTTCCTTTAATCTTACGCAATCTTCCTGAAACTGGTCTATGGCTCATATCCATGCCATTTTTTATCCTCTTTATTGTCTCATATACAGCACTTTTTCCCAGTTCAGTCAATTGCACTAATTTTTTAACGTTTCGAAAGTCTTTTCTATACAAATATTCTACCTATTATGTTACAAAAAAAAAGTATATTAAAATGATGAAAAATAATAAATTCCGGATATTTTCTAGACATTCAATAATTTTTAGTTCACAATTTATATTTCTTTGAACTTCTTTCATTCTCATTGCTACTGTATAATAAGTTAATAAGGAACGGTTTTTTACTTGATAGAAGGATTATTACAAAATTTGAATACCAAAACAGATTTAATCTGGTAGTCTTCTACAATTTTAATTTCAAAAAATTTATTTAAGAAACTTTAAGAATTAAATTAATGTCTTTATAAGCACTGCTCATATTCAATAGACGTATAAAATCGAAATTCATCATACAATATCAAATGGAATTAAGAAAGACCAACGAATATAAATTGTCAATTAAAAATAATAAATAAATTTTTTAAAATAAAATAGAAAGGCTTTTTACTTGATAGAAGAAATATAACAAAATTTAATTATTTAATTAAATTTTTTTAAATTAAAATTGTAGAAGACTCACAGATTAAATCTGTTTTGATATTCAAATTTTGTAATAATCCTTCTATCAAGTAAAAAACCGTTCCTTATTATTTTATTTTATATACACTATATAATTATATTAGGTTTTTAAATAAAGAAATTTATTATACAGTGTTGAATGTTTTTAACTAAGACCATTAAAGTACCTTATAAACTTTGTGTGATTTTGTGTGAGCATAGAATATAGAGAACCTTGGATATTAGATGTACCTATGTGAATGTTCAAGAAAAACACATTTTTCTGGAGATTGAAGAGTTCAGTACGCATGCCTGGAACGAAACAAAAAATGTTTATTTATTTATTAATTTCAATTGACAATTTATATTCGTTGATTTTTCTTAATTCCATTCGATATTGTATGATGAATTTCGATTTTATACATCTATTAAATATGAGCAGTGCTTATAAAGACATTAATTTAATACTTAAAGTTTCTTAAGTAAATTTTTTGAAATTAAAATTGTGGAAGACTAACAGATTAAATCTGTTTTGATATTCAAATTTTGTGTAATAAGTATTAATTCTATATGTCTACTTAATTGACAAAGTGTGTTCTAAAGACATTTATTCTATTTAATTCTAAAAATTTTCGAATAAAATTTTTTTTGAAATAAAATTTTAGGGGTGAGGCTAATGTTCTGGATGATATTTTTTATGTTTCTAGTACAAAGCAATTTGTTGAATCTGTCCATTATGGTCATTGGTGGAGTATAAAGCCTAATAAAATCATAATTGCTTAGAAAGTTACCGATTTGAATCTTCCTTCTGGAGTTCAAGTTATATTCCCCCCAGATTATGCAATATTTGTACTGTGTAGCCAGTATGATCTCTTTTATTAGTCGATTGTAATGATGTATATAAATCAAAAATATCTGGGTTTCATATTCATTAAAGGGTACATCTAATATCAACTGTATAAATTTCAATGGGTGTTAAAATAGTTCTTTACCGCCCTATTTCAAACTTGAATTATTTCATAATGTACAGAAGAAATGGAAGTAAAAGAGTGCTTAAAGCTTGAAGAGAACTCATAAATTTTAGCAATGACGTAAGGAATTAATCTTCCTGTGCAATTTGGCAATATTTTTCCACGGGCTATTATCGTTATCTTTTTTCTGGAATCGTAATATCGTCAACAACTCTGTATTGAAAATTTCCATCAAATTTCTAAGGACTACTTATTTATTCAACAATTATCGTTGGATAATTATTATTAATAAACGTTCATAATTATAAAATTATAGTGTGGGCAGTATAGAATCTAGACCTAGAGTATGTCAAGGTACATAATACGTGATGGATTTCACACAACATCATCAATGTCAAGATAACAATTTTTGCGCTCTCCTACCTTTGTTCATGAAGAACTAATTTCTTCAATTTGATTATTTGGAAGCAGAATGACTTAATTGCAAGCTACAGTAATAATGTTTAAAATAGTTTTTTCATGAATAAGCCAGATGAGAAGTACATATTTTTAGATATTGTTTCTTCGTCTTATAGTTTTCCATAAAAAAAAAATATCCTGTTTGAATGCATCAAAATTATTTCCATGTAAGTGACTTTGAAAGGGGTAAATTATATGCAATTTCGAAAAGTTTCGAAAGTTGAATGCCTTCCTGAACGCATATTTTACCTTTTCAAACGTCACACCTGCCGATTTTCCAAGCTAAGCACAGAATTTAATGCCACAATGTGACTTTTCTGTTCTATTCTGCATGATACACCACCAGTCTTACTACTTTTCTGCCACACCTCGTAGTTCCTGCAGTCTAAGAACATGGAAATTTCAGTGTTATTCCAATCAAAAAAGTACTGTTAGACCAATTTGGAGCTCGAAAATTCGAAAACGAATGCAAAATACTGGTATAAAATTTATCTAGAATTTGAAAAAGTTCCACTATGTAAGTTTTTTTCGGGAGAAGCTTTAGTGGCAACCTAGTAACACATATCATTCATAAGCAGCAATAGTTACGAGGGGCGTTCAATGTACTCTCGGTATAGGCATGAAAGAAAAGTCAGAAAATTTTGGAAAAATTCAATTTTTCAATGTAGTCCCCTAAAACTTCAATACATTTGTTAGATCGAGAAATAAGCTTCTATAAACCTTGTGAAAAATATTCTTCCGGCTTCTCCTTATACAGTCGACTCTCGTTAATTCAAACCTGCGATAATTCGAACCTCTCTATAATTCAAAGTTATCACGAGTTCCCTACTAAATCTCTTTATATTTCGAACTAAATCAATACATTTTCATACACTTGGTAATTCGAACGAAAAAATCATTGCTATTTAACAAAACGATGCGTTAGTTCGAACTCATCAGCGTCCAACACTCGACAATTCAAAGTTGCAGAGAGAAGAGGCGGAAAGATTGTAAGTACATTTTGCGACAAGTTCAAACTTGTATGCGACAAGTTCAAACTTGTATCAAGATACACGAGCCTTTGTTTTTGTTATGATTAGTTTGACTATTTGACGCACACACTTCTTACGAATTGGTTTGTTTAGTTATTCAGTTACTGTTACTCTTTCGTTGGTATGCAGATTAAAAGTTAGTGTTAGTTATTAGCCCTAGAAAGTATAGATGTTTGACGATTGCTGAAAAGAAAAAGTTAATCGAAAAAGTAGAAGAAGGTGAGAAGAAGAGTGATGTTGCAAAAGAATTTAAGATTCCTCTGAGTACTCTCTCAACAATAATAAAGCACAAGGAGAAAATTAATGCTGCTCAAACTGCTGGAGTACGGAAAAGAACTACTAAAGGTGAATTTCCTCGTCTAGAAGACAGTCTACACTGTCATTTGGCTAAGACAGTGTAGAGGACAAAAAGTGTCTATTAGCGGGAACTTGTTGAAGGAAAAAGCAAAAGAGTTCGCGTCTACTCTAAGCATCAAAAACTTTGCGGCAAGTGAAGGGTGGCTTACAAATTTCAAAAAGAGAAATGGAGTTGTTTTTAAAAAAGTTTGTGGAGAAAGTGGAAGTGTTGATGATGCAGTTTGTTTAGATTGGCACGGTAAATTGAAGACCTTGATTGAAAACTATGATGCCCGAGACATTTTTAATACTGATGAAACTGGCCTATTTTTTAAATGTTTACCGGACAAGACACTTACTTTTAAAGATGAAAAATGTCACGGAGGAAAACATAGTAAAGAGAGGTTGACAGTTTTACTTGCAGTAAATATGGATGGATCGGAAAAACTTAAACCCTTAGTGATAGGAAAAGCAATGAAACCGCGATGTTTCAAAGGAGTGAAATTGTTTCCAACTGATTATCGTGCTAACAAAAAAGCTTGGATGACGACAGAACTTTTTAACAATTGGCTTTTAACAGTTAATGGGGACATGAAATGACAAAAGCGGAAAATTTTACTATTTTTAGACAACTGCACTGTCCACAACAGTCCTCCTACATTGTCTAACGTGGAACTCTACTTCTTTCCGCCAAATACAACTTCCAAATTGCAACCATTGGACCAAGGGATTATCCATAATTTTAAGACGTTCTATCGCAAAGAAATTGTTAAGATCGTTTTAGAATCTCTCGACAAACAGCTAACTGCAAATATCACGGTTCTGACAGCTATTTTACTAATTGACAAAGCATGGAGAGCTGTAACACCCCTAACGATTCTCAACTGCTTCAAAAAATCCGGTTTCTTAAAAGAAAATCAAGAAAATCTTCCAATACTTATAGATGATAAAGAACCAGCAATAGAACCATTAGTTGAAATCAGCGGTGTGAGTTTTTCTGATTTTGTTCAAGTGGATGAAAATGTTGCTGTCTCAGGTTCACTAACCGATGGCGAAATTTTATCTGCGACAGATACGCAAAGTAACGATGAAGATGAGGACGATACATCGGAACCTTTGGCAGAGGTGTCAGTTAAAGAAGCAAGATCCTCATTTGATACCTTACAAAGCTTCTGTCTACAAAACGAAAGTGATGAAAAAGCATTTCAGGCACTTTTTCTCTTAAAAAAAGTTATTGAGCAGTGTGAGCAGCAGAATTGTGCTTTAAAGCAAACCAGTATAACAAAGTTCTTTCGAAAGATTAATTAATTCACATTACGAATACATGTATGTACACGAATGTAACTCTTAATTCTTGTCATTTTTATATTAATAAATAAAAATTAACCAACACTTAATAATTCGAAGTTTTATTTATTTTCTCTCACAAATTTCAAACCATTTGATATTTCAAACACTCGATAATTCGTAATATTTCAAAAGTCCCTCGAGTTTCGAATTAACGAGAGTCGACTGTAATAGGTATTAACTGCTACATTCAGTTCTTCACCGTCGAAAAATCGCTTTCTAGGAAGATATTTTTTCACATTTGGGAATAGGTAGTAATCCCTGAGGGGCAAGTCTGGGCTGTACGGAAGATGAGCAATTTCTTCGAAGCCACATTCTCGCACGGCAGCCTTCGCCAATTCAATTACAAAACCATCAATAACCTTAGTACTCACATAAGAAAACAATAAGGATGGAATAAATAAAGAAAATCAAGAACACCAAAGAAGTGACATATCGGATTCCGTACATTAGACATATGCTAATTATCTTAAGGAATTCAGACATAATTTCAACAATAACTATGAAATTATCCACGTCGAAAGCAAAAGTTCAGGATTAACACTTTTAGAATCTCTTGAAATCAACAGGTACAATGCCCATAAAATCCTTTTGAATGAACAAACAGATGTTGGCAGATCCTCATTACTGAATATCTTTCCCTGATGGCATTTTTTAACGGCAAACTCCAATAAACAACCTAAGTTTTTATGACTTGTTTTTACCATTATTTTGTCACGTACTTAACTGCATTTAAACTCTGTTACACTAAACACCATCAGTCAGTAGAATGTAAATACCTGAAGAAGCCACATCGTGGTGAAACAATTGTTGAATTGTAAACATTTTTGTGGAAATTAAAATACTGTCCCCTATATATTTTTTTAATTAAAATGAGTTTCCACCAAGTAAAGAACGAATCAATCAAACGCTAACTTTAATAATTACTTAACACTGAATGAAAGCTTATTATATGTTCTGAGTAGAAGCAGCTGTCAGATTCGTTTTTTCTACGACCTCACATTGTTTGCTCGTATGAAGGAATTGGAAATTTCAATTATGATTAATCTACCGAACATCTCAAACAATAAACAATCTAATAAAAACTCTATAAAAGCATTAATTAAATATCTCAGCTGGAGCAGCTGTACTCTGGAATACTCCAACATCAAATTTAATAGGTAATTAACTTGACGGGCAGAAGACACGGATTTGATATGGAGGGATTTTCAAGACCAATCACCTTTACCGCAAGCTATGATGAAATCGAATTGCTCATTTCAGAGGTCTGCAGCGAGATGCTGGGGATTTTCTGACCTGAACTAATACATTCCTAAGTTTAATCTACCGGAATTCCAACCTGAAAATTATTCACAGGTTGTTAGTCCCAAAGTTCAATCTTAAAAAAATCATAGGTTGAATGACATGACGTCAGAAGCTTTGAGGCACTCGTGCATCATGAAAAAAAGTGAATTTCAATGACTTAAAACTGGATGCAATCTAATGATCGATCAAGAAAACAAAAATGATGTTTTCCAATAGAAACACTTAATTTTCAACCCTTATGGTGAATTAATTTAAATTGGAGGGTCATTGATGATACAGCTATCGAATCCTGTATCAAGTTTTACGAGATTTTGTTTAACAATTTCTGTGAAAAGATCAGAATCGACGAATTTTTTTGGTTTATTATTTTCTAAAATAATAATGATAATAATCCCTCATCCCTCAAGAACAGACATTTTAATGATATTGTTTTCTTGTATTCTTCAATGTCAAGGTTCAGCCTTTCTAATAAACTCGTAACTTTGAAAAAATATTTATTAGTTTTCTATTTATAGCCGATCAAAATTGCAAATTTTAAATGGCCCACCCCTAATTTTTTGAGTATCCAAGTTGAAAGTGGTTCTAAAAGCTGCTGTGTAATTAAAATTAAAATATCTGCAGTGGAGTTTTTATGATAAAAAAAGTCAATAATGATAAAGAATAAAGATCACACTAATAAATTTCAAAAATCATTGAAAATACATAAAGAGAGACCCAAATTATTATCAAAGAAAAATAAAAATGCAAATTGATAATTAGTAATCCCCAACCGTCGGAATTATATTCATTCATAATTGAATTACACAAAGAAAATTATCCTATTAGGCCTGTACTTCCATATTTTAGCCCCTGCGTTCAATTTAAACCGACTTCTTATAGATATTATTAAGAATAAAAATTATTAAAACCTTAATTTTCTTTACTGGGCAAATATCTGTTGAATGTTTTTCAGGGTATAACAAAATTGAAAGAATTATGTAACAGAATTGCTACCTGAAAATAATTCTATTTTATTTCTTGAAATTCCAAGAACAGAAGGTTGTAACAGCTCATAAGGAAAAAACTACTTTCCAAAAAATAAGGTAGGTACAATATTCATTACCGCAAGAAACCTATGCTCAATAAAAATTTCGTCCTTGTAACCATTATTGAGTAATTTTAAATGATCTCTTCCACTGTAAATCTATTTAAGCAATAAAGGGTATGACCCAATGGAATTTCTTGTAAGGGTAACCCCATATCCTATTCAAACTAAATTTGGGTACTCCAAGTTTTATGATCCATAACCCTTCGAGATTATCCAAATATTTGGAAAATAGAACCCTGTCATCGTTTCAAAAGTTATATTCGCATGAAAAGAAATACTATCCTTACAAAAATTCCTTTTTATATGGCTTTGGGTGAAATAATTAAGTTAAAAAAATTCGAGAGAAGCACTGACGTGATGTAAATAGACCATTCATTACCTTTAATTTTAAATCTTTTTCTGACACTTCTAATTAGACGATTCTCACGAAATTTCGTACTAATATGCGCGTTATTATTTTACTTTCAAATGCCGAATATCAGAGCGATTGAATCTGAAGTCTAATATATTCAGAAAAATATGGAAATTTTCAAACGTGAATAACTGCGAAACTATTAAACCGATTTTGTCCATTATTGAACTTAGACGAGATATTTAGATTTCAGTTGCTGTATAAAACTGACACTAAGGGAATCTTCATATAAAAAGGGTGCAAATTTCATAACAGGTGAAATTAGAAATGCTGAAAAGAACAAACGTGAAGTCATATCAACTACGATCCTCACGAATTTTTCATTAGCTTTCTTTTCTTGTCTGGCGCAAAATGGCGAATGCGTCGGTGTCGTCCAATTTTAATGTCATTAATTAAAACGAGACAGTCTGAATATTTCATGAACTAACATTCATTTAAATCACTATATTGTTCTATTCTGTAGGAATTCCTAAATAACTCTACCTCTCAGTTCAGAATGCCAGGTTAAATAAAAATACAACTGAATGTATGTGTGGATAAGATTAGAGCTTGAGGAAAAGGTCAGGCAGAAAACCTCAATATCTTAATCCCAAACACATACCTCAACCCTGCAGTTTCATTTATGGATAAAATTAAGTTTATAGAGACAACCTTCTAATATCCTAAATGTAAATGCAGCAGTCAATTGAGTGAATACACAGATAACTTAGCAATAGGAAGATTTATTAGTGTGGATAGCTCAGTGGGAGAGCATCGGGCTCGTGACCGGGAGGTCCGGGTTCGAATCCTGTTCAGGTGGAAACGAAATTTTCTAGTTGGACGGGTGTCTGCCACCATTTCACTGTTGGATCAAAAATTAACAGTGTTGTGACCTAATGTGGCGCAAGATCGCAGTAACAAAGCCTACCCAGAACACAACTGAACTCCTAACTCGTACAAGGTGAAAAAGCTTCTGAGGAATCTTCACAGAAAATCTAGGAGTATCAGGATAATAATAATAATAATAATGTAACGAAGATCTTCGATATCAGTTCAAACAATGACCCTTTGGTCGGAAATCCTCCATTCATATACCTTCTATCTAATTAGATTATTATAATCTGGGCACATAAAATCGTTGGGCAGGAATGACTTGCTGCTGCAACATTCTGAGATACATGGATATTGTGCCAATTTAGCTACCATTGCACAATTATTAGATATGCGTTGTAATATCAATATCTAATAATATCTTTGTTCAAAAATGTCCTATTGCGCCAGTCACTCTAAACCCTCGGAATTCTCAAACAAAGTTCCATTGTTAACCACTTCAGATACCAATAAATGGAATGAATTAAACAACTCTTTCATGTATGAAATATGTTGAATGGTCAATTCAGATTAAAAGAAGACATGACGTCCCAACTGCAGCAGAAATACAGTGGGATTCAACAATGAGTAAAGAATTCTTGATACAGACAACACTGACGTGAAAATAAATCAGTTAAATACAATACAATTTCTTCATATCTTAGACCACCTCGGTTGACTTCTCTTTGTGCCTATTCTTAATTTACTGAACAATGAAGAATGGCTTTCTATTTCTAACTCATTCATAATTCTTAAGCCGACGTTCTGTATCTAGCAACCACCGCTATTTTAACCGGGATTAAGGCCCAAGCCTACGGAGCGACGATAGACTATTACTTTCAATATTGACAGTAATAGAAGTGCATAAACTCCTTATGTTTGTTCTGCTTGATTTTCTATTACTAAAATATATGGATCTCTTCAATATCATGCACAATGCATTTACATGTTATATTTGAAGAACTCCATAAACTCCACATACAGAGCATTTCCTTTTTTCCAAAGCAAGTTGGTCTTACATTTCGCCTGGATTCACCCATGATTTACGACGCTTAGGATTCTCAAAATATATCCATTTTTGATCACCTGTCACGATTCGATGGAGAAATAACTTTCTTTTGTGTCTGTCGAGACGCATTTCGCAAGTAGTTATCGATTACCTTGTTGCCTTTCATTAATTTCAGGCGTAAGTCATTTTCCAACTTACCGAAACTTTACCATAGCTTTCAAACGCAAGACGGTCTTCTGAGTCACATTCAGTATTCGTTCTCTGCAAACGTTTTCGGTGGTTTCCCACGATCTTCGTTCCTCACGTCAATATTAGAGCTCTTAAGGAAATGCGAGTGTTGTTAGGAAGCTTATTCCTCTTTATTTGGAAGGCGGCGTTTCGTACCGAGCATGCGCACCTGAACTCTCCGGACAGGCGTGGTCCGCGTGGACCCCATTCCTCGTTGGACTCTGCCCTACTTAACCCCGGCGAGAACGGATGAGTAAGGTATTGTCTGCTACCAGTCGCGCCCCCTTATATGCTACATCAGGAAGTTGCAGCAGAGCAGAGTAGAATTCTGCGAGAGCAGCGGGCACGCCACAATATTACCAGTTTTGAGATTTTTGAATTAATTGAAAAACTGTGTGAGCATGCTCACCGAGGAGCATTTCATGCGATTATGCATCGAATGATAATATAAAACTATTGCTGTCCACAAATTGTAGGCACAAAAGTCCAGATGTTTTAGGACAGAAAAAATATACCGGAATCTTTAGATCAGGTTTTAGAGGCCCATGATGTCCCTAAACTATAGGGAAATTCCGGTTTCATACTTTTACACCTGGTATGAGAAAGCTGGCTTCAGAGTGGATACCGCGTTTCACTGTTGTGAATCAAAAACATTAACGACACGATAATTCCGAGTGCTACCTGGAACTTTTTAAATGGAATGTTGTGGAAGCCCTTTAGAGGACAGAAAAAATTAATTGTATACAAAATAAAGAATGTAAATTGAGGTGATTGATTGCCAGTTCATTATATTTATGCACTAGATAACTTAACATAAATATTTTTTCGTTCGATGTAACCTAAAGATTATTCTCGATGTCCAAAATATTGAGGTAATTTCCTATGCCTTGATTCACTGAGTTTCTCTACAGTCCTTGTTGATTGCGGTTTACACAAGCCGTAATGTCCAAGCACGTTGTTCTTCAAAAATCAGAAAACAAGAAAACTACAAATTCATTCATATAAAATTTAAGTGAACTCAAACTAAATTTTGCGTAGTTTTCTACCAAGTCATTGAGGAAAATTATAATTTGCGTGTGTAACTTGCGTCGATATGTGACAATGGTTGAAACATGGATCCATATATCTGAATCAAAAAGATCGTACTGACGATCCTTGCCTAAATCACTCAAAATTGCAACAGACTGCTGGCAATGTAATGTGATTTGGGATGCGTACTATATTTTGTTAATCGACTAGGTACGTTGAAAGGGACAAGACAGTCAATTACTATCGCACATAGGCTAACTAGATCGATTGAATCAGAAAATTCCGTGGTGATGTTTTATCAAGACAATGCCTGGTGATATAAGTCGTTACTACAGTTCCGTAGTTGGAAATTAAGTGATCTTCCTACCCGCTGGATCTATGATCACTGCTCCCATGGATACGGGGTTGTTATACGCCCTTTTAGCACGCAAAACGAAAAAATCCACTTTTTGCTTTCAGTATAAACTGGTAGCTTCGAAGCACTATCTTCTACTGATTATACACTGTCAGTGTCCGAGCTGTTTGGGATGCAACTCGCACACCGAAGTGTTTTCTTATTTCCACTGTCCAGTCACCGCTCCAGGTTCGCACTCGCCGTGGACTTCCCAGTCGATCCGGTTTCAAGCCAGGCTAAAGCACGGTCGAGACCCCTAAACCTCCAAGCGCAGTACCGGACTAGCCAGACTCAAGAACTACGACTCTGAACGGAAGTATGCTCTTCTAGCCTAGCATGTAGCCTTCCAACCACTGCCCCCACCAGTCCAACACCAATTTGGGGGACCAGGATTCCTGGGAGCAGTCAGCCTTCTTGTGGTAGCTCTGTTTCCAAAAAAAGCCTAGAAGGCAACCGGTCGCCAAGAGGAGTTCTACTCGCTGCCAGAATTCACGAACTCGAGGAATATAACACGTCATTATATGCCTCACCTTAAAGCTAGCGCAGATCTATTACTGAAGTATTCAACCTTATGGACAGCGTAACTGTAATGAGGTAGAACCAGGCAAGTTTTATGGTTGAGAGTCCTGTGTTGCAACGCCCACCCTGTCCTAACTACATCGTAAATTCTACCGTTGATGTTACTGGCATATCAGCAGGTGACTAGTAAGCAGTCTCCACCATTTACCCAGAAAGCAAGTTGTGTGATAAGGATACGCCTTATCATTGCGCTTCCAGTTTCGGCTTCAGTTCCAAAACCTACACCGTGACTGGTAGCAGCGAAGCAGCAACCGATAGTGAGTCTGCAGGTCAGTACCCGAGTTTTTCGGAACGCAACTCACACGCTGAAGGAACTTCTTACTTCCATCCATCCAAACGCAGACTCAGAAACAAGAAAATCCCAAGAATCGGTGCTTCAATTGATCCTGGTACGTGTCCATCTTCCGGCCCTTGTGAAAGTCTTTCAATCGATCCTGATTCGAGCACCAACGATCTAAAACCGTATCGTCAAGACCCAAAAACTCTAGAAATATCTCGCAAACAATCCTGGCTCAGGACGAGACCGGTCGAACCCTCAAGTCCCGCTAAACCATTAATCATGAGCTTGTTGCGGCAAGATAGATGTAATAACCTTCTAGTCTAGCATGCAGACTTTCAAACACTGCCCCTTCGAGTCCAACACCAATTGGGTGACCAGGAAGTACGAATACTCCCCGAGGGCCTCCAACCTCCCAAGGTAAAGCAGAATGCAGATTTACTGCAATAGGGTAGAGTAACGTTAGTTTTAAGGGTATAAGCCCTGTGTTGTGACAGACACCCTTGCTATCGTGTTAGACACCACGGCTCAACCCTTCATTCCACCTAGGCCCTCAGCCGTGATGAGCACTCCTACCACAACAAGGTCAGATGACATAGGGGGAGATCCCGTCGTTACTACACTTCAAATTGATTCCGCAGCCACTCTATTCTCCAGATTTGGTTCCCAGTGAATTTTACCTAAATAAAAAGCTTACCGGAAAGAGTTTTGGCTCAAATAATTTCGTGATCACCGGAACAAACGCCTTGTTTGAGGCCACAGATGAATCGTTCTTTAAGAAAGATATCGAAAGGTTAAATAAGCGCTGAAATAATTGTATCGCTCCTAAAGAAGACTATATTGACAAATAAACTAACATTTGATTGAAATTGTGTTTTCTTTATTAAACCGCGAACTAATCAGTCTATGTGTTGATTCCACAAGTATATTTTTGGAAATTTTGGACTCGAATCTGAAATCTGGTTTTCCGACCACCCAATCTTCAAAGGATCCGACCGAAAGAGGATCCTAAAATTCCCTTAAAAAAACAAAATGCACACCGATTAACTTGCGGTTGCGAAAAATGTTCTCACGGAGTGCAATGCTCTACGATCGTGCGGTTTCTCACGGAGATAGGGTTTGATACCTGCACGCATTCAGGTGTTCTAAATTGGCGGATCTACATAAAACGATTTAAGAAAGTATTCGGATTTGCCACTATAATTCATTCTCGGAAGATACACATCCGTGCATACTGGCTTTGGATTTTCCTAGTTAACTGATGGTATACTTGTTATTTTACGCTTCAATATTTATTAATTCACGAAAAAATTAACTACGTTGTTTGAAATCGAAAAAAAATGGTAAAATTCTATTTTTCGTTTTCATGACCTAGACGAGGTCTAAAAGCTCACGAAACGGTGTGGGTTATTTAGCCTAAATGAATGTACAGGGTGTCCAAAACAGGGTTGCCAGATTAGGGGATTTTTTCCCGAAAACTAGTGGATTTTTTCCATTGGGATATTTTATCTGGCCAAAAAAATTCACCTGGAAAAGAATAGGAAATTTTATAATAGTTTTAACACACTTTAACTCAAATGCTACTCAGTAAATCTCCTCTACCTAAAGACCAAGGGAGGAACAAAATAAACCGTGATTTTTGGATTTTCTTACCAATTCGGAAAATGTGGTAAGCGGAAGTATCTTTCAACAATATTTTCAACGATCATAACGCAGATTGAAAATATTAAGAGTGAACTATTACAGCATAATTGTCCTCTCCTCTTATCGTGAATAAAAATTGATTTGCTTCGCTTTCACACTTTATTACCGTAAACTGAGGCCGTTTTGATATAGTTTGAAGAGTTTTAATACCGTAATTCTTTTTTAGTTCATAGAATCAACCAATGTTTATTTGTCTGAACCAATATACCAATACCTTGGCAACATTTCCTATAACGGCAACTTGTCAAAGTCAATCTTAAATCAAAAAAAATATATTATTTTGCTTTCAAATAAGCCCCATGGTACTTTAACACGGCACTTCACGAAAACTACCAATAAGTACCATTTGGGGGCTAGTTTGATACCAAACTAATTAGATTCTTTCATTTTATAAAACTTTGGACGGTTGAATATAAAAAATTAGAGGTGTCTACCAATTTACCAGTTAGATTGATTTATCGAAAAATTTACAATGTAGAAAAAGTAACTGAATCCAAATGAAGAATTAAAAAAAAAAACAGAAATAATATTTTTTCAAAAAAGTTGATTGCTTTCACATATCACTTATTCTTCATTATTTTTAAATCTTGGAGGATTCTTTTTGCCCTTGTTGCAGTTTACAAACCCAATTTTTATAATTGACAATTGACAATCCAGTCCTTTCCAATGTAATGTAGAAAGTCTCACAGGCAGATCGAACAGAGGTTTTCACTATGTTCTATTCCTGCTAGCTCACTATCACGATTGAGACCAAATGTATGAGTGGAAGGTCATCATCTGAAGAATATTGCGGACTAGTAGGGCGAGTTGTACTAGAATTGGCTTGATCTAGAACTTCTACCTGTGTTTGATTCTCACCTTCTAGTGAAATACGACAGCCTGGCTTTGTTGTCCATTTAGTTCCTCTCTCATGTCGCTGTCTATCTTCATTGAAGCCTCTAGATTCCCTCAACAATTCTATTAAACTGGCAGAATTCTACCAGAAACCAGTAGCAGTCTTTACGGAAGGAAGTTTGTTTAGAACTAGATTAAGTTAAATGGATACAGGCCAGTTCCTCTAAAAGCACCTTGGAGATTGGATTTCATATGAGGTGTTACAGAATTCCACAGTCTTACAAGGAGCGTGAGGAATTGTTCCTTGAGAATGGTTCCTCGACGCCTAGACTCTTGTCTTCCCTACGTCCAATGGCTGCCGCAAGTGTGGGATTGGGAGGAAAAGTACTGAAGTAAATGTTGTTTTCTTTTGATGACCTCACAACTTCTGGTGAGAAGTATGACGCCAGATTGTCACCCAAAAAACATTTTGTGAGGATAGTATAATTAGAAGACCAAAAACAAAATATTTCGTGCTGATAGTGGGTAATGTAAACCAGTGCATAAAGTTCCTGACTTCACGTCAGTGCTTTTCACCTTTTTTATTGCCGGATGTTCGAAATAAGGGAGATTTTTAGGAACAAATACTGGATGAGACATTTCCTACAGAGCTTCATTGGTGACCCCGACGATCTGGTCCTAGATGCCCCATCCATTATTTCGAGACAACCTTTCCTTTCGTTCCACAGTAAACCCGCTGGAGATGGCACCGCGTCCAACCGAGCGATGGACTGTTTCCTGCTACATTCCAACGCACTATTCCGTGACCTTACCGATGCTCATTGAAGAGAGAGTGTGTAGTGACTACCTTCTTCGCTCCTCGTCCAGAATTCTGCTTTGCTCTGCTGTAGCTTGCCGGCGTATCATATAGAGGACACGACTAGTCTTAAAAATCCTGACTGACCGTCCCCGCCGAGTTTAAGTAGGGCAAGGCACAAGCGTTCGACGACCGTTCCAACGTGGAACACAAGCGTTCAGGTGCGCATGTTCAGAACGAAACGCCGCCTCTGAAATTAAGAGGTAGAAGCTCCCTCACAGCACCGCATTTCCTTCAGAGCTTTAAAACCTACATAGAAACATCCGACGACGACGTCATTCGAGAGCTTCCAACGGACGACAGTGACGACGCGTCTCACGAGGGAGGGATGTCGTGAAAAGCGAGTACAAGTGGCTGAGAGATAGAAACGGTGCCTTATCCTCGTTATTTGATTCAGAACGATTTTCAAATGTTTTTTTTTTTTTGATAAAATAAATAATATTTGCGTATGGAACTAAAAAACCGCAGCATCCAAAGAGTTGCATGTGGCTTCCGAGCCACAGGTTGCCGACCCCTGAGCTAGAACATGGTCATCATAAACACTCATTAAAAAACGATGTCTTTCAGTAGACTTTTTCTTCATATTGAAGAAAAACACCCCGCAATAATACATTTGTGGCGACGTGCCCTGTCCTCGTCCGGAATTCTACTCCGCTCTGCTGCAGCTTCCCGGCGTAATATATAGAGGATGATACCGCTTTCTGAATACCAAGCTCACCGTTCAGTAGAACGCAGTACAAGCTTTCGACAACCGAATTCCGACGTGGAACAAGGTGACTGGCAGACTTGCGCACCATACCTATCTGATGAGTTCAAGTGCGCAAGTTCGGAACTAAACGCCGCTTCCGAATTAAGAGGTAGAAGCTCCCTCATTCCTTCAGAGCTTCACATTATTGTACAAAAGTTAACATTTTCAGAGCACACAGAAACTATGTTGTTTACACTTCAGCGAAATGACAGATACTGAAAAGAAAGCCTTCAAAATGAAGGTTTTGCCAGATGAAACAATGGATTAATAAACTAGTAGCGACATAAGTTATTATATTGACTAATTATTCTGATAGTCTTAGATTCCCGTTTTTGCAGAATGCTTTCAAGATCAAACCCTTAAAACTCTCGAAAGAAATGAGGTGTTGTAAGGGAGCTTCCACCTCTTAATTCGGAAGACGGCGTTTCGTTCGGAGTCTGCGCATCTGAAACTCATCAGACAGGCGTGATACTAAGCTCTGCGTGTGACGCCAGTTACCATGTGTTCCGCTTGGAACGGTGGTCGTCAAACGCTGTATGCCTTGCCCTATTTGAACTCGGCGGGGACGGTTAGTCATGAATCTTTAGACTGGTCGGTTCCTCTATTGATACGCCGGTCAAGCTGCGACAGAGCAAGGCAGGTTTCTGGGCGAAGAGCGAAGAAGTTGTTCGCTATACCCTATTCTGTAATAATTTTTAAGAATTTAATTATTTCAGTTTGGTAGAATGTGTAAGGGCGTACTCAATAATTCATCAACCTATTTTTTTTTACATTTTCACACTTTATCTTTGAACCGTAAAGCTTAAAAATATTAACAATTTAAACATAATTTTTCCACTATGTCAACACTACTTTTTCTTCAACAATAATAATGGAATCATCAGACTTATCATAAGAAAGTTTCAAAGCATTTATATTGGGGTCTAAAATTTTTGACACATTTTTAGAATCTTGCAAATTTGGTTCAATATTCGAATCGTCTGTTAAACTTATGATTGATCCTGACGGTTTTGTTAGAATGATTTTTACAGATCTTCTTCTCTTGGCTATTTTGGGTTCAGTTTTAAGGTTGCTTGTAGAGTGACGATCTTTTCTCTCTTCATATTTTCTCAACTTTTTCAAATCTAAAAAATAAGAATAATCAGATTACGTTTTCTGCAATGAATTGAATTTTCAGGCAACCAATTTCATATAAAAATAAATTCAAATTACTGATACGGTTTAAAATCAGTGATTTAATTAACTAATAATACGCGAGCAGTTTAAATCTCATAGAAACAAGATTTCATTTTTTTTTATCAGAGATATACTCGATTCAAAAATTATACATTCACGCTGGTCCGTAAAGAACACGTCAAACCTAATGAAAATGTATTAGGAGTTGAAATGAGTTCGTGTGGTTTTGATAACAGATGTCGCTATAAGTTTATTATTCTATTGTTTCACAAGGCAACACCTTCATTTTAAAGTGTCATCTTTAGATTTTTTTCAGTATCTGTTGAAGTGTGAACAACATAGTTTCTGTGTGCTCTGAAAATATCAATTTTTGTACCGAGTAATGTGTTTTTGCTTTTAAATTAAAAGCCAAAATTTTCTAAATTATTATTTGAAAGAGGTATATCTTTATCTTTCCATGTTACTTTTTCACTAAACGAATACTCTTGAGATTTTCCACATTAATAAGATTATAAATTATATCTTCATTAACATTCATTCTTTAAAAAGTTCAAAATGTCAGATTAAAACGTTAAAGCGCTGAATATATTGCAGCTCAAATCTTCCATAAACAACGGATATTTAGCTTTTGCCGAAGAGGTGAACGGGGAATGGCGGGACTGTCAATATGGTTTTCGCAAACACCGATTAACAAGTGACCTCCTTAGCTATGTGACGCAAGTGTGGAATAGATAGAGCTATCTATCTCACAAAGCTATCTATCATTATGAACGAATTGCTGGAAGAAAACTCAACACATCTTATAGAACAACTACGCTATTACGCTAATATGGATCTAATTGATTTTTGTCTCTTTACAAAGCTCAAATTACCACTTCGAGCGACTCGTTTTCAATCGATAGATGACATAAAAAATAGTGAAAAGCACTGAAGCTTATACACGCTTGTTCAACCCATTTCCCTGAAAATTTTAAATCTGTGAATTACTTCGTAGAGAAGCTACATATTATCTGTTCTATCATCCGAAAATCAAATAAACGTAATTTTTTGCATTTTTAGAACTGTTGAAAGAACTATCAAGTGCTATGGAGATCTACGTCAGTTGCTCTGGACATATCTAAGTTTCCGACGTATCTGGCATAAGGCTCTTCCTTTCCCGGAAGTCTCTCCGATTGGATGAAGAGTTATCTCACAAACATGAATATTCATGTGATAGTGTCGGATTCCTTGGTTTCAACGTGAACGCTGGAGTTCTCCAAGGCTCAGTTTTGTCGCCCACCTTCTTCCTAATCCAGAAAAACTATCTTCTTAGTACGACCGAGAACCACATTGTGAGCTTCGCGGATGATAACACGCTGATGTTTTCTTTCACCAGTGACTAACTTTTGAGCACCGTTAAGTCTTATCTCCATAGATGTCAGCAAATCGATTTCCTGCAAAGATCTCAAGAAGATAAACGAATGGGGTCGATGGAATCTGGTGCAATTCAATGCCCCCACCCAAATAATAACTTTTTCTAGAAAAATTCTGTTCGTGACTTCTGACTTGATGGTGGAAAACCAGCCATTTTCTTGGAGTCATCTCTTGGGTCTGTTGGGGGGAATATGTTGCTGACATTGCAAAGTCTGCTGCAAATAAGGTGGAATATTTGATTAAAGCTAGGAAATATTTCTTTGCAGATCAGGTTCTCCTACTGTATAAAGCCCACTTTAGACTAGGACTCGAATGCTCTCATGTTTGTAGCTCAAACATACGTTTCAACTTTTGGATTCCATCCAGAAAAAAACAGTACGACTGATCGACTGCCCAACTGTAACAGCCAATTTGCAGTCATTGGAACATAGGAGAGTTGCCGACTTGAGCTTGTATAGATATTATCACGGTCGATGCTCGACGCAATGATGCAACTTGCCGCCAGACTCTCACGTGGCACTAGGACTGTGCAACCAGCACATCCCTATGGAGTTGATTTAACAACTCCGAGAACATCAGTTTACCAGAAGTCCTTCTTCCACCGAACTGGCCAGTTGTGGAACACGCTTCCAACTAATGTGTTTCCTTCAGTGTATAATCTTCACAGTTCAAGACGAGGGTAAACAGGGCACAACTTCCGCTCGAGTCACCAACTTCATCACTCTCATAAAAAAATTTAGCTTATAACTGGAATGCAATAATTATAGCTTCGAACATACCTTTGATAAAAAGTTTAAGTAGTTTTGAATCAATGTTCTTATAACCTAATGCATTAAGAATGCAGAGAACTTCTCTTGAGTCGATTTTTCGGGACATATTGTTCTGAACTAGCCGAATTAATCTGAACTTTCCCTAATAAATTTTCAATTATCATGTATAGGATTAGAACATGTGACATATTTCACCGTGACAAGTGATCAAAAACGAATTCTATACAGTCCGTATATCATTTATTATTTGATACTTCATGAGTGCGGACAGCTCAGTGGTAGAGCATGGGCTCGTGACCGGAAGGTCCTGGTTCGAATCCTGTACAGGTGGAAAAGAAATTTTCTAATTGGACGGGTGTCGGCCACCATTTCACTGTTGGGTAAAAAATTAACAGTGATGTGGCCTAAAGTGGCGCAAGATCTCAGCAACAAAGCCTACCCAGAACACAACTGAACTCCTAACTCGCACAAGCTGAAAAAGCTTCTGAGGGATCTTCACAGAAGATCTAGGAGTATCAGGATAATAATAATAATAGCAAAAATTCATTACACAAGTGACCCAGAAATTACTGTTAAAGCGATGTGAGTTAAAGCTCCCCATGCGTTATCAGAGTCGCCCCCACATACCTTCAAGCATTTTGCGTAGTTTTGAGTTATGCTTTTTGCGCGCTTGTTCTAGGGAACAGCTATTGTTTAGGCCAAATGTCTGAAATTTTCGAATTTTACGCTGAAAATGGTCTTAAACGACTAGGCTGGGTTCACTGATGAAGAATTCAAGGTCGAAGGTAATTATGTCCGGTTCGTCCCTAAACAATGTAATTTTCAAACGGCAAAATCTAAAGACCTGAAACTTTCAGCCTCATATCTCATATAAATACAATAAGCTTATTACTATAGATATGCAGAAGAAGTAAATTCAACTAGATAATAAAATATTAAATATTCTGTAAATCCTACTTTTAAATTAAGAGCTTCATGAAAAAAGAAACAAAAATATAACTTACCTTCTGTATTTTTGTAATTTATAAAGCTAAATAGGTAATCATTGGCATAATAACACGTAAAACTAGTACATAAAAACAAAAATGTTTGAAGTCCATTTTGAATGCGAACTAAGACACTTAACACAAATGGGCTTGTCTCCTTAAGACCCACAATAGGTAAACACCTCTTTTGCCTGATTTTTCGTGATCTGCCCTTCCATTCTTCATGTGTTTTTTTAATAACAATCTTTGCCGTATATCCTTTCTTTATCAGAAAATCTTTATCTTCTCTGTATCTCTTCTTCCTCAGCTTCATCCTTGTTTGCTGCGATTAGAACATTTATTCACGCATTCCCAATTTTACAAAGCAGTAACGAACCGTCCAATCATTAGACATAAACTGAAGTTGTCAAATACTGTAACAAAACTTTATTTGATATATACACATTATAACTCTCTTCAGAAGTCCATTAATAATGGTTCCTTCTTTCTAGTTTAAAATTTAAATGTTTTTTTTTTGTGCATATGTTTTTCCTATTTATATATTCTTTGATCTAGATACATTCTGGAGTATTCGATTTTTCTGCCGCAAATGTTGATATATTTGGTGAATATTAGTAGTTGTTTGTAAGCATCTGAAGAAGTTAACTATGTTAACAAAAAACGTCATGTGAACAGCTCAAGATAATAAATATAAATCTACTTATATATGTGTTTCATTTAACTAAAATATTAGTAGTATTATTAATTTGGAGGCTGAGCTAAAGGTAACTACAGAGAAACAGAAACACATATTCGAAAAATTTTTCTTTATTTTTTATGTCCCATACTCCTTGGTCTGAATAAAAAGTATTGACAATAATTCTTATGGCTGGCATGCAGATTCAAAATCCTGGCTCTTTTACGCCATACCTATAATGGCTTCCTTCGCGATTGGAGCTTCCGATGACGGTAGACATTACTTTTCACTTTTCTTGATGTCTCAACATGTTTTAATAATTAATTGAGAGATTGTTCATAATAAAAGAAATAAAACAAATACCTGATAAAATAACCATTTATTATAAACAATCTATAAAACCTTAAATTAAATACTAATTCACATAAATACCATCTTCTTGATCCAGAGATCAATCGTCAAATTACATCTAATATCAGATGCTACGTCCTAAAATCCAAATTTTGGCAGAAATCGAAAATTTAAACCACCATATTCCTAAACAAACGAAAATGAATTTGTTGCTTGTTCTTAAAATAAAGCTTTTGAAAAACCCTAAAAAGTTCATTCAAAAGAATGGTAAAAAACTATTTTTTTGCCTGAAATCAAAAAATAACTTTGAAATTAATATTGAAAAATTGAAAATTTTTCATTAATGTATTTTCGTTTCATAAGTTTATAGGTAAAACAATATCATATTTCTTTCTTAAAGGATTCTTTAGTCTTACCGGTGGTCCACAGCTTATTTTTTCCCTGAAGCACCATCTAAACTTCTGTTCTCTTGATATGTTTTCTCCAGGTATTTTATTCAATTTCCACTGTCTCTGATAGTATTTATGAAGATTAACTGGATCACACTTTGGAAATGCTGGTTTTGTATCAATATTGCATTTAATCACTAGAACAATTTCCAAAGAAAAGAATTATTAAATATGTAGTAATAAACTCAGAACAATGTATATTAACTGAAAAATTAATAACTTGAGACATTTACATTGGAGATTTTTGGTCAAAAAAAGCTTTTTTGAAATAGGCTGTAAAAACACTAATACTCTTTTACAAGCCTTAGAGCATTAAAGATAACTTAGTCTTGATAATTAAGTGAATTCTAACAACTAAAACTGGTTCAAGAATTTGAAAAAATGAAATAATAAGAGAAGTTACATAGTATTAGGAGCATTCTCATACTCATATAGCAACATCTGTTAACTGAATCAAAAATTTCAGCCAACTGGTATTTCATTTCACCCAAAATTAATGTTCTAAACTAAATGAGAAAAATAGCAACAATCTTAGTTTTGAAAACCAACCTGCACTTTTAGGTTTCAAGGAGCTAGGACAATTGCAAGGATGTGTGAAGTCATGAGTTTGATGCCGTGAAGATGTAGATTTCTTTGTTTTAGTTCCAGCAGAATATCTTGAATAAATCTTATCATCATTCTTAGGAAAACTATCTGTAGTGTTAGTTTCAATTTTAGATTCTGAAGTAGAGCTGGCAGGCCTTTTTCCCTTTTTGTTGTTAGTGGTCTTTACACATGAACTAGATACTTGGGAATATGCATCTATTGGACATGTACATGCTGTACCAACAGATTTTGATCTAGGAGTTTCACGACAGTCAATACTTTTGAAGAAATGAACTGGACAAGCTACTGTTGAAAAACCAGTAGGTTCAAATGACAAATTCTCTTTATTTTTTTCCTTTGAAGTAAGAGTTTTGGATGGCTCTGTACTCTGTCGTCTCACTGGAGTATTAATTTTTGAATCATTTAATTCCACAGCAGTTGAGAATTGAGAGGTAGGTACTTCAAAATAACGCACATTTGGAGTAGAATCCAAATTTTCTTTCTCCTCCAAATCCAAAGTTCTCAAAATGCTCACTTTGATTATTTCAGGTTCATTACATTGGCGTTCTTCGTATTTCATCAGTTTTTTTAAATCTAAAATTATCAATGGTGGGTTAAGATTGAAAATAAAAAGAAAATCTGGTTCACCTTTGATGAAGGCTTGGAGTTGCATTGCATCGATATTTTTGTAACCCAATTGGTTCAAATAGGATAGTACCTCACGTGCATCAATTTTAAATGACATGATTCGATTTTTATCACATGGGCATAATTGATAAAGTAATTGAACTATAAATAAATTATGCAAACCATGAAGTATTTAGTTTGAAATTTTGAAATGAGAATCATAGGAAAATACGTTAATTCAAAAATCCACTTCAAATTGACAGTTAGAAATTTTCTTGCATTCTGTGGTTGTACTCAATAGTCACACAACTTTCTTCCTCTATATGTCCTTGGCAGCTCAGATCATAGATTAACGTAGACTGTCTCGTTTATCTATGGCTCAGATCTGTACAACTCAAATTATCATTCAAAAAACTCCGTCAATTCATTCACTCACACTCAATATTAGACATTTGTCTTCATCAGACATACACAATCATCCATAGGCAATGGTAGGACTCGAACCCACATCAATGTTATAATAAGATACTAAGTCTGAGGTGTAATATCATAGATGCTAATCTATGGTAACAATTCACAAGCAGCAGCATTTTATAAATTTAATATAATTTATTATTATTGAAGTCTTCGAATGAAAAATTGTATTGAAAGGTTGCAGTCCTCTCTAAATTATTCCTTAACATGTAAAAAAGATTTATAATCAAGACATTAAAACATTTCTTTATCCAACAAAATTTCTCTCCTAGCAAATTATTTGTATTTGTCAAAGCAATGATTATTCGTCTGTTGCAATTTTTCCCTCTTTAATGTAGAGTACTACCGTTTAATCTGAGAGTACTTTGACTTTAACTAAGGTAAAGACATAGAAAGTGTTTCCATGTCCATTAAAGAAAATGATAAAATGTCACCCTGCAAAAAAAAATGTCCACAGATCTTTGTTTTCATTAATTTGTTTACGTGCCTGCGGCAACCGTTGGCCTGACATTGATCGAAACAAAATGATGACTCAGTGAGGAATGTAACGATTTTTAAACATGTTCATTAATGAACAAATGGGTGTTACCTGTCGGGTAGGAACTGAAATATCAGAAATGTCTTAACTAAAGTTTAAGTGAAAAATTATTTCGAAAAATCAATAAGTGTAACATGAGTTCAGCCCACTGATTTGAAAATGCCGCGCACACAATTCGACTTTTTCAGTAAGTCTTCGGTGCTTTTGATTGTTCTTTCCGTTTTAGTTAAGTACTCTCAAGGTATTGAAAAAGGCACCTATATAGGTTGTTATAAATATGGGGATTATCAAGATGTGATATCAAACATTCCAAATGTTCAAGACTGTATTGAAAGCTGTGAGAAGAAATCCCATAAATATGCTGTATTCTCGAATTATTCATGTTCTTGCAGTAATTTTCTGGGTGATTTAGGAAGTTCCAATTCTTCAGAAAAATGTAGCGAATACTCTGTTTATTCATCGAAAGACTCAATTCCTGGTCCGCCCAAAAATTTCACGGTGAAGTTAATTACAGAAGAAGGAATTGAAATAGCTTGGGAAAAACCTGAGGGTTTTATTGATATCATTAAATACGAGATTAGTGCTAGTGTGTTACATACTTTTTCCCAATATCCAATTATAAATGCAACTTGGGTTTATTCCAATACGACATTCCAAACCACTTTGAGTCTCCAATCAGCTTCAAGATTCAATGTAACTATTCAAGCTAGATCTATGGAAGGACTGGGCAGACCAGCTAGTAAAATTGTGGAGACTTTAGTTGGCATACCTGATAATGAACCTTATCCACCAAAAGTTTTATCAAGAACTGGAAGCCAAATGACTATTAAAATTGATCCAGTAATAAATAACAATGGCCCAGTAAATTATTACCGAATTATAGTCCTTGAAGAAGCTGCTAAAGGAATTTTCCAATCGGAATATCTGAAGGACTATAAAGAAGCTTTGAAGAATGATTTGAATTATTATATAACAGCTGAATTAATACCAGAAGATATAAATAAGAACTTCACAATTGGAGATGACAAACATTATGGTATTTATCACAATGCTCCTTTGCTGTCATATATTAAATATAATGTTTTAATAGGTATTGTAAGTACTTACAATAATGTAACTAAGGTAGCTTATGGTAGTGCTAGTAAAATAACTCGTAATATCTTGGATTATAACCATGATACTGGAGATGGTACTTCTGTAGTTGCTATTCTTTTAATCATTGCAATTGTTATTCTTAGTATTATGCTGATTGCAGGTATTTTTGGCTTTTTTATTATAAGAAAGCGTGTAATAAATAGATATCGACATAATCGACTGTCTGAACAAGAATTAACTTTACAAGGACCTATGATAAGTATAGAAAATTCAGCATATCTTCCAGAAGATGAACAAATTCCTGTAAACCACTATCAAAATTTGAAGAAAAATGTACGATTATTCAATTTAAGGGATGAATTGACTGTTGACTCGCATTCAATTATTGGAAAAGGTAGATTTGGGACGATTTGTAATGCAGTTCTGAATGAAACCAATCCTTCCACTCCTTTGGTAGCTTATGCAATTCCGGATAAAAGTTTAGCGGCAGAAGAAAAGAAAATTATGTTGAAAAGTCTTGACATGCTCATAAAATGTAGAAATCACACCAATTTAATCGAACTTGTTGGTACTAGCGAATCTTCCCATATGCTTTATGTTCTCTTGAAAGTTTTTCCAATGAATCTCAAACAATTTTTAATCAACAGTCGAAGTATACTTCCAAAGACATTCTCCAAAGTCTCTGAATTACAGATTTTGGATATCATTATAAAGATAACACATGGATTGCTTGAATTAGAAAAATGTAAAATAATTCATACAAAACTGTGTGCCAGAAATATAATGTTGACTGAAAATTTGGTCCCTAAAATATTTGGTTTTGGTCTAGCTGATTATGTTATCGAACAAGAATTGGATTACACAAGATGGACCTCTGTTGAGGTCCTAAAGGGTCAAGATTTTAATTCTAGAAGTCCTGTGTGGTCTTTCGGTATTTTACTGTGGGAGGTATGCTCATTAGGTGCTACTCCTTTTAGTGATATTCCAAACATTGCTGAATTTACGGATAAAGTGTCGAAAGGCACTAGGTTACCACAACTGAAATATTTCAGTGATGAAGTCTATCATATTATGTTGAACTGTTGGCAGATTGACATGGGTGAAAGGCCTAACTGTGAAAGTCTTTGCTCATGCATAGAGAATCTAAGTGAAAACTTAATACCATATATTTCACTTGAACTATACCAAACATTCGAATATGAACAGTACAAACCTGAATTAGAATTTAAGCCTTTTAATGTTTAAGTATTTTTTGTTGTATTGATTGTTTCTGTACTTAAACTAAGAAGAAAACGTCCATTTTATAGAATTTTTATTTATATATTTGTTTGTAAAGCAATTTCTCTATGACATTCTTTTGAATAATACATTTATATTTTAAGTAAAAATTTGTTTTTTTTCTTAATTATTCCTACAATGTTTAAATCATTCTACGAGTAAATGGGTATTAAGAATTTATTACCAAACCTGGATTGACTTTTATTTTGTAACATCTTTGATTATCTTGGTCTTTGCGTGATGGAAATTCATCTTGAAATTTTTTAAATAAAACAATTTAAACTTCAGCTGATTTTCAATAGTTGCACAACAATTGTTTCGTCTATGACTTTATCATGAATAATACGATGTTAAAAGTAATTCTGTTCGGCCGATTGGTCCATCCGTAAACATGCTAACCGTCGAACGGAAAGAGATAGACCTTTGAAACTTTCAGTTAAGGTTTAGGGTCTAAATATCTCAGCTATGTTCGTTAATGAGCAAAAATAGTTCAATAGTTTTACAGTTATTCACGTTTGAAAATTTTTCATATTTTTTACAATATTTTTGAAACAACAGATACACTCGATCTGAAATCCGGTGAGTAGAAGTAGAATAATAGCAGGCATGTCCGTGCGAAATTTCGTGAGAATCGTTTGATTAGACGTTTTGAAAAAAATATTTTGTGAGCAGATCAGCATGGAGCCCTGCCACTAACTTTCGAACGTAAAGAGGTAATGACTTGAAACTTTCTGGGTAGGTCTGGGGCCAGAATATTTTGATTGATTTGCGTTATCGTGCAAAATCAGTCTAATGGTTTCTCAGTTATACACATTTGAAATTTCCTCTTATTTATTTTTGATATTTTCCAAACTACAGATACGATTGATCTGAAATTTGTGTTTCAGAAGGAGAATGATGGCGAACATGTTTCTGCAAAATTTCATGTGGGTCATATGATTAGAAGATTCAAAACAAAAATTTCCTGAACAGAGCGCTAAAGAAACCAGTCCCAGGATCGAGTTACAATTTAGCATTTAGATGTAAAATAACGACATAAAGGGTAACGCAAAATGTTTATTCATCATATGTAGCTTTTTCGAGGTGCTATTCAGAGATTTCAAATTTTCAAGGGAAAAGCATTGATGAAGCAGAGAGCAAAAGCTTTTCTTTTAGGTTTGTTTTTGATATGACATTCTTCGTGTTCCTTTATTTTTGTTTGGTTTGATCTTCCGTTCATCTGATAAAGGGCAAAAAATTGATAAGATTGGTAGACAAAATTTTTTGTCAAAAATTGATAAAGATTGGTAGACAAAATGTTTTGTCTTGAAATTCCAAAACTACGACATTTTTACGAGATGACAGGAACACTGGAACCATAGATCAACAAGACTCTATATATTATTGTTAATCTATGACTGCAACGTAGGCACAAACTCATTCCATTCAATCATTAGGGCCTCAACTCTTTGGTCATGTAGCCAGTCAGAAATTTCGTATTTTTATCATAATTAATTTTCAATATTCACTCGCATAGATAAACGAGATTATCTCATTTATCCATGGTACATGGCCCTTGAACAAAAAAATTCACTGACACCACCACCTAACGGATACAATACACCCAAAGGAACATCGGGATGGAACACCGTAGCGCCCATCTCTGCCCACTAAGCTACCGGAATCCCCACGTAGTCACAAAAATATCTATTAATTACATTAATTACATAGACATAATTCATTCAATAATTACATAGACATAATTCATTCATTAATTCCATGAAATTGCTAAGTCAAGATATGAGGAACTTCGTGATCAATTTTTGTACAGTGTGGAGACATCCTAAATGAGAAATGATGTGCAACAAAAGCGAAATGACAAAAGTCAGTTACAAATTACATTACATTCATTAATAAATTGCAATAAATAATTTCAGATATAATTTTTGGATGTAGTTCATATGTAATATCTTTCAAAGTAAGTAACGTATCCATTGAAGATAAGTGACCCACAGAAAAATATAATGATATTCTATGAGTGGGTCTTTCCTTACAGTGCTACTTTACAAGCGAGCACGTTTTCTTTACGGTAACGCAAGTTAGAAGATTTTGGTTAAGCAGAGAAACTAAACTGTAAGTATTTCTTTTTAATATTATTGAAACATTTTCTGACAACTTTAATTTGATCTATTTATGTCCTATAACGTATGATTCCTATTTCCAGTCTTGAAAATGCCTAAAGAAATCAGAGAAATCAAAGAGTTCCTTCTCACAGCAAGGAGGAAAGATGCCAAATCTGTTAAAATAAAGAAGAATACCGACAATACCAAATTCAAAGTGAGGTGTTCAAGATTTTTGTACACATTGGTCATTACTGACAAAGAGAAGGCAGAGAAGCTGAAACAATCCCTTCCTCCAGGACTCCAAGTTAAAGAAGTTAAATGAATAAATATTATAAATATCTTATGACACAATATAATTTACTGATGTATTTGTTTTTTGATTGAGTATAATCCTTATTGTACATTAAGTTTGTCCAAACGTGTAGTGGTGGGTGAGTTATGATACAAATATCGAAGCAAGTAAGTTCAGCAATAATTTAAATTTTAGATAAACATATTCTGTAGATGAATTATAATAATACGATATATTTGTGAACATGTCCAATAATACCTACAATACATTTATGTGCTAAACCTATACCTGATAGTGAATTGAAATTACGCATGCTAGTGAAAATTTTGTATCATAACTAGTATTTCATTTGTTAAAACAAGTCAACTTTTCATAAGGGCAGCGCTTAGTATTTGTGCGATGATCATTTGTTGGGATGATTTTTATTATTTTATCAATTTGTTATGAAAACAAAGTTCTAAATAGGCATGTCTGCTGTTTATGCTCCATGATACTGGGTTGATTTGGTTCTGTGCATGATGTAAGCTGTGTTCTTCTGATGCGCTTCAAATATATGTGATATCACAAAAATTAACTTTCTTTGTGTAGACCACAGGATTTTTTTCGATACTTGTGTTATTTTAAACGGAATTATTTGCAAAGATATGTATAATTGAAATTGAAGAATAAGCAAGAAATTAAATAAATGGAGATAAACGAATACTTAATACACAATGGAATGAATTTTATACAATTTCACATTTGATTACAAACAAGGTGCCACCTAACGGAAAGGAACTGAAAAGATCCAAATGTTATCGAGTGATAGTTGATAACATAATAAAACTCAACCCTATCAAATTAATCAATAAAGTTCGAAAAAAAAATTGATTGAATCTGTCCCTACTTGATGGAAATTCATTTTGATCAAATAAAATAATATAGATTCTTTCCACAATTAAAAGTTTACATTTTGAACCGTAACAACACTTCAAAAAGTGTTGGTAAAACCATTGTCATAAACTTAATAAATTGTGGAAATAATCTATATTATTTTATTTGATAAAGTTTGCTTTAGAGGAGGTAAAATTGTAATGTAAATTTACTAAAAAAGTAACACATTTCGTTAGAATTACATCAACAAAAAATCATTGATCAATTGAATGTGATTAGAAAGCCACCATTCTTTTGAAAGCTATGGGAAAAATTCAGGAAGTGAAGAAATTGTATAAATCGTATGAACTAAATAAAAAGCAGTAAGAAGATCGAAAAACCACTTGTAATATGCTACTTGACAGATACAAAAAGAAGTCATTTTACCATCGAGTTGTGACAAATAGACAAACAGTTTAAGAATTGTACATCATAAATTGTGAAACCAGGCGAACCTTATTGAAGGTGGATATTGATCCACTGCAAGAACAAATCACTTTGGAAAGAAGACAATACTCTGTTTTTGGTGGAATTAGAAAGGTGTAATCTATTATGAGTTGCTAAAACTTGATGAAAGCATTAACACTGTTCGCTACCTACAGTAGATGATAGATTTGAATTGAGCATTAAGTTAGAAGGGACCGGAAGATAGAAAAAGGCAACACAGTGATTTTACTCTGTGATAATATCCCACCACACACAGCCTAACCTTTCAGGGAAACAATTGAGGCGTTCAGTTGGGAAATATAAGCGCATGCGGCATATTCTCCAGACGTGGCTCTATCTGATTATCATCAATTTGCATTACTGTAATATTCTCAGTGAAAATCGCTTCAATTCGTAATTCAAATGAAAATGGCTTCAAAAGAAGAAATATTATTTTGGCGTGGCATTCATAAACTGCTGTACAGGTCACAAGGAAAAATATATAAATAGCAATTGAGATTATTTTGAATGAAATATTTTTTATCATTTTCAAACAGACTTGTAATTTTTGGAAAAAAATTTCGGTTTATTGTACTTGTAATTCTGAAAGTGCCACAAATTGAGATGTGAAATTAGAATATTTCCTGTGTAATAAAATTTACCATGAAAAAAATTCTTTTCATGTATCATAACTAACCTTTGTAATAAGTGCTGGATGCCTAATCCTTCTGTAGATCAATAAAATAATTACTTGAGTTTCGAAAGTTTATTATCTAACAATTCATTATTTATAGAAATGTTATCATCAGTTACTATAACTATCCTATTCGAATTAACAATCTATTGAAGTCAATATATTTTCCAAGTTATGGATATATTGGAATACAAGAACTAACTTCATGAGAAAAGGGGTATAATGGCGTTCTTTATTTGTTCAAGTTTTTGCTCAAATCTTTGGCAGCTGTTTCTTAAACTAGTATTTATTCAATAATGACTAGAAAATCTTCATTTCATAACGTTGAATATTTAGAATCAGCTTGAACATTCTTTCAAGATCACTACCTGTGAATTGTGAGTGCAAAGTACTTTGATGAAATATGTGAAGCGCTGCTTATCTGTCATAAATCACAAAAGCTTGTTCAATTGGAAAGATTCGTTTTCTGAACATGACTCAAGAATATCGAACTGTTCATTCGATAAATTTCCGTGAACAATAAACTACTTAAACATACGAAAAAGTTTTTCAACTGTTAATTTCAATGGTTGATGAAAAACTATTGTAATTGGTTTTTAACAATTTGATGAAGATTTACCAAAAGTAAAAATTGAGCTGATATTGGAATACTTACAAATCTAATTATCTTCGATAAGGCAACATTGATATTCTCAGAGTTCCAGTATTTAAAGTTACCAGAATTGTTAAAGATATTCTTTTAGATATACACCGAAAGTCATCATTCTATTTTAATCTTTAATATTACTATTGTCTAATTAGAAATGAGATAATGCATTGATATCATAGTCAAGTTGACAGTCACTTATATTTGACCCCCCAATTATTTTAATTTCGGACTTCCATGTCGAAGGAAATATATATATATAAAACTAAAAAAAACCTAAAACGAATAACTTCAAAGCAAATGAAGGATTAGGATAAAATTACGAAATGGAATACAAAATGATTATAAAAAAGTCAAAAAATAATTATTATAGATTAAGTCTGACCACAGAAGATATTAGTTTAAAACAATGTTTAAATAAATATAAATAATATGAAAAATTGTTGGAATATGTCCTGTAGCAGAAACAATAATTATTATGTATCTGAAACCAGAAAGTTATTGAAAATAATAAAGATATTGAACAGGTATGTCCCATAAAAGAAATTTTCAAAAATTCGGGCAGTGGGAGTCTGAAATCAAAATAATCGAAATACTTTACCATAAACAACTAAATTGACCCTAAATAACCTTAAAAATTTTATCTGTCGCCATTTTACAATTAGTGAAGTTATTTTCTATTAAAGATTACTATGACTCTCAACATTAAGACATCAGGCACAATAAGGACATACTCCTGAATAAACTGGAATGAATATTTTATCGTATTGCTGAAACACCAATTCTTGAGAAATATTTTAAATTAAATTAAAATTTTGCAGAATTAAAAAATTCCTTATGAAATGAATTTAACAACATTCCTGAATTTAAAAAATCAATGATTGGTGGCAACAATCCAATTGCAACTGGAAATTCTTAAAATACTCCAAGAATATCAAAAGAGATGTAACCTCACGTGGAAGAATGAAAATGTATACCATAAAAATCACTTTCTGAAATTAACGGAAAAACGAAAGGGTATAAAATCAAGAATAGGGTCAGTCGCAAAAAACTTGGGAGGCCATTCACTATGCACCTATAAGAATGTTTGGAAAGATTTGCATAAATCTACAGTGTGGAACTAGAATAAGACTGTTAATTCATTCCTAATAAAACATTTATTAGTGTTCCTTAAAAAATTGGTTGTGTATCATAGAAAATGGTCCCAAAAATTCATACAAACATACATACAGACAATAAAGCACACACTAACACATTTTTTTAAATTCCAATAACTGATATCAGTTTACTTGGAATCAAAATTTCAAATATAACAGGTCATTACGATGAAGCATATATGATGAATATTGAGATATACAAATTTGAAATTTGTGCATGGTCTCGCAAAATGTTTTCTGCATGACAGAAAAAGAAAATCTTGGCTGAAGGGTTCTCATCCCATTTTCAATTTCCTTTTAGTGTCTAATTTTAAAACATTTTGTATATTTTAATTTTAATAATTCTTAATTAATTTAATTAATTAATTTTTTTTACACATTTCATTAAAAATTTGGAAAAATTTTGATAAGGGAACATTCTAGACCCACAATCAAATAATTGAAAATGTATGTTATTATGGCAAGTGACACCAAGCTAAAAAAAAACATTCAAGAAAATAGATGCTCTTAGGAAAGGAACCCTGCAAAAATTTCAATCTGATATCTTCACTTGACATTGGACATACACTTAACAGGTCATCACCAATCATGACCCTGTATTGAGACAACAAAGAAAGTAAGGTATGAGGTATATATATCATTTTCTGCTGTTTACAGAACAATCAATGTAAAAATTGTAACAAAAACAAATTCAAAACAAAATTAAAATTCTCTTAAAATAACCTGCTCACAGATTCTTCATACAATTATTTTTCAAGATAATATAACGCTCTCCTGAAAAACCAATTCAATCGAAAAACTTCAAAAGAATATAGCATTTAAATTACTTTAAATATATATGTACAGTTACCATTAGAAATTTAAATAGATATAAATAAATAACTTATACAATTAACGTAGGCAGAAGGATGCCGAAAGCGTTTTACAGCCTATTTATTAGGGAAATCTGGCCAATAGTTGAAATAATAACGGCGAGTGGAACCTTCAAAAAGCCGATCTAGCCAATTTGGCAGACCATCAAGGAGATTTCCTTGCAGAAGCACTTCTTCATCGGAATCGGAACTGGAGTCGAAACCAATGAAAGCCCCACTTTCAGGATCACCATGGCCTTGGGCAGTTGATTTCAAAAGACCCTTGGAATTAAGAATTTCGAATAAAACAATAGTAGTAATTATCATAATTTGACGATACTAAATTAGGACTTCAAAACTTTGTAATACAGATAGGATAATCCATTTATGAAACATTTTCTTTAGAGTGATGACTGGGAAAATAACTTTTGAAATAAAAAACTGTCTCAAGTGTTATTATTTGTTAGTTGATTATAATTAAAACAAGTTTTTAGAATTGGGTTAATTTTAAACTCCTTCATAAATTCAATCTATATTTTATCTTTCAACATGACTTCTCCATTACTAAATTGTATCTAGAGCCATCACTTCTTTGGCCAGTAAATCTTTTCATAAATATAGGGTTGTGAATAAAAAATTATTTCTAGCATCAACAGAACAGTCAATAAAGAAATCTCACCTTTTTAGCATATCTCTCTGTATGTTTTGCATGAAACACGCAGAAATACTTCCGATGGCCATTCAAAGCCAGCACTGTACCAACACAATTTCTTGGATTTATAACTAGTTCTGAATCTTCAGGTAGAGCTAATTGTAGCAACTCTTTGTACCAACTGAGGCCTCTTTCAATGTACATATAAGCAAACATTAAAGTCTTATTCCTGAAAAAAATGGAAAATTTTCATGGAAAATATGTGTATTTCAATAACTAAATGTTTAGCAGAGTGACAGTGTATGTTTTTCTAAATACAAAACCATTCCCATAAAAGTTTAATAAAGTATAAAGGTCAATGTTACTTTTGAGCAAAAAACTGTGTTTTCTTAGATCTTTTATTGATCAATTTTACTAAAAAATAATATATATGTATATATATATCAAGGTCCTGTCAGACATTTTCAGGTTATTGTGACTTGTTCACTTCTAAATAATTAAATATTAGACTTTTTTTTTACAATTTGGGGTGAAATGACCAGCCAAATACCAGAAGAGCATATCTGGCATTGTATGCTTTTTGAGTTTCGGAAGGGTAGTAACGCAGCGACCAAAAAGATTTGCGATGCTTATTCAAGTGCATTAGACATTCGTAAATGCCAAAGATGGTTCAGATCGGGTAATTTTGATCATCCCAAAAAGGCGGTTTTGTGTGTTTAATCGAAAAGTATCCGACGATTGTCAACAGAAAAGGCGTTTTTCTGCAACACGAACTTTGGAAAAAATTAATGAATTGGAGTGGGAGGTACTGACTCACCCACCATACTGATATCACACCCTCGGATTTCCATTTATTCCGATCGCTACAATATTTTTTTAGTGATAAAAAATTTGAAAATTTGGATGATGTCCAAAAATGCCACCTCGAGATATTTTACTTAAAAACCAATCGTTTTTTATCGGTCCGGTATTGAAAATTTGCACACTAGATGGCAAAAGTTGTTGATAACAAAGGTGATTACTTTATTGATTGAAAATAAAAATTTGTTAATAATGCATGCAGCTGTTCAAGCTTTCAAGTCTTTATTGTCTTTTCATCGGAAATTCTACAACGATAAAAGAGTGTGTACAAAAAATAATCAACTCTATTAGAGTATCCACAAAAATTGTCTGGGAAAAAGATATTCTGGAAAACTCACTTTCTGTATGGCCACATTGCCTTGTGAAATGGTGGAATCAACTGTTGTCGAGACTGCATATCCAATATGAGAAGAATGGTTCGACATCCTGGTTTAAGAAGACGAATAAGACCCATATATTTTTCTGCTCGCAATTCATGCAGCTTAAGTTCGGGTTGATAATTGGATAAGTCATTGTTATTGTTTCCCGTTCTTGCATTCCTCTTTTTCACGTCTTCCTCTTCCAATCGTCTGATTAAAATGGAATTTTCAAAAGGTGCACATAATAATCAGACTATTTTACTTACACCAAATATGCCATGAGGTACCCCACTAGTAGAATGAAGAGTACTGTTCCTACTACTGAAGCAGCTGGCAGTATTTGTTCCTTTCCGATTTCATCGTAAATAGAATCAATAAAAGCTATCACTTTGGAGAAAATTCTACCCCATATACCTTTTGCATGCTCATCGAATAATGCCTGAAAGAAATGGCGTGTAGAAGTTGGATTGTCACAATTCAACCAGCGGAATAACTGAAGGAAATAACGGTTTAAACACTGTATAGGATACAGTAGATGTAATGATCATACAATCAGAACTTAATTATTATATATAATATATAAATATATTATATAAAATATATGCTAAAATATATATTTGGTATGAATTTTTGGTAGTAATCTTTCTAGTGTCCAATATATCACACGTTTGGGTTGGTTCGTTTCTAAGTAAAAAATTTTATTAATTAATTTCAATCTGAATTCAAGAGATATCTGAGGAGATCCGTAGGTTGAAATGATTCTTAATATGTTAAGAGTTCTGGTTTAACTATTTTTTATTCTTTCTTCTATTTTAAGAATTTTTATATAATTTTGGAACAATAGGTTTTTTAATTATTTAGTTTATATATGATATATCTATTTATGTAAATATTTTATATCAAATGTATATATTATAATACAATTTTAATATTTCAAGAAATATTTTTGTAAATATTGTAAAATCCTGAATTGAATTTTATTTGATTACAATAAACTTTAAAGAGGTAATGTTTTTCTTATTTTTTTTTTTGTATCATGCACAATATGGAAATGCTAGTTTCCTAACCTGACCGACTGATCAAGTCAGGAAATCCGCATTTCGTTATTTCATAGGTCAAATACTGGCGATGCTAGAATATTTGAAATTTGGTAGATCCTCGAACAGTCTCAGAAACAACTGATATAACAAATAAAACATAAAAAATTTGGGAAAGGACATCTTTATTTCTCTGGATAATCTTATTTCAACTTGATACACTTTTCTCAGTAATGTTTAATAGCTTTAATATCTTATTTTTTTATGACACAATCAACCATACATTCAGTAAACAATTTAATACTGCAGAAAGTAACCAACTCCGTAAGAAAACAAGAGATAATGGATATTTTAATCATTGACTCATATTTCCTCTTTTATTTTATTACATTGAAAATAAGATTGGGAATACAAATTAATTCGGTCCGTTTTTTTAGCTTGAAAAATGCAATTGTTTCAAAATATAATGAACTAACAAATTAATCAAAATATTGTCCATCGCTGCTTACTACTTTTCACCCGCTCTTAAGCAATTTCCAAATCCCGTCTAGGAAAAACTTTTTGTCTTTTAAGGCGATCGAAAATTGAAGCCCATTTTGGTTTCCTTCGAAATAAGTGAAGCGGTGACCTGCCAAATCGTGTTGCATCCATCGAACCAACCCGTAGTCAGAAAGAGCAATTTTTAGAGAATACGGCGGGTACTTCAACGCTGAAATTACCACTTTTGAAGCTCCTTTTCATGACTTGTCAGTTGGAACATTTTCACCAAGCATATGATGAGCTTCAGCTGTACTTTTTTAAAATTAAAACATTTTGTATGAAACTCAAAACAATTCAAACTGGATGTTATCGGCAGATGTTCAATATGTCTAAAACCGCGGCAATCAGCTATTACCATTTAAAAATTTAATGTTTTAGAGCCATCTTTTGAAAACGGACCGAATCAATTAGCACTCCCAATAAATATTATTTATTCTTACCTTAACGAATCCTTCATAACTCAAAGCTTCATTTGCTTTGAGAAGCTTAGAAATTGATGATTGCAACTTACTAAAACTATCATTGAAATTGTAATCTGACTCCCATTTGTCATTCAACCACTCATACTTTACATGTGAAATGTCTCTTCTCCATAAAATTACTATTCGCAGCATCGGTTCAACCATTGATCCCTCTGCAAAAAAAAGCCCCATAAGCTTTTGAATCCCTAAATACTTTTGCTATTACTTGGGTGGTAATTGATAACGGCAAAAAAACTCTAACTTATAAGAAATGTCTATAAAGTTTCAGAACAAACCTGAGCTGCACAACAAAATTTGAAAAATTGGATGTCGAAAATCGAAAAATTGGAGTATCAAGCCGTTATCGAGTTTAAAGAAGTTAAAAGGTAAGCAGATTTACGAAGATATGTTAAATACTCTTGACACTGTCAATGTCTTTCATACACAACTGTGAAAAATTGGTTTGCAAGCTTTAAAAGAGGCGAATTTTCGATTGAAGATGAAAATTCACAGGGGAGACCAATTTCTGTGTCCATTCACAAAAATATCGATGCACTTCCTGAAATATTTTCATCAGAGCGTCGAATTGGGATAAAACGAATATCTGCGGCACATAAAATTTATTATGGAAGCACTACACAGTTCACGTTGAAGAAGACATGAGGAAAATGTCTGAATAATAGATCCCCAAATGTTTGGATGTTGAACAAACGCAAGAAACATAACATAGGATCTGTGCTCAGTTTGGAAAAAAATAGACAGTTAAAGTTGTGCTGTTATTATATATGTCAATAGGATACATTTGAACGATTAAATGGAGAATTGTGACTCTATGGAGCCTAGAAAAAAGTATGTTGCCATGCAAACAATACGTGATTTTGTGTTTAAATAATTCTAACGCCCATCAATCCACCTATCTATCTGGATTCGTCCCACTGAAAAAATTTTAAAAGTTATTAAATTTACTTCCAACAAAGAGGTGATAGATGTGGAGGCTTTGTTTGCAGAGCATTATGAAAATTTGTTTATGATAGGTCTAGAGACGTTGCAGGTTCCTTGTAATAAATGTATCCAATTAACACGAGGGTAAGTTGAATAATAAAATATTTCTTCTTTCAAGTTTTGTTTACTTCTACAGAATGTTCTAAATTGCAGATACAAACGAAGGGGGTGATATCAAGAATAAAAGTCGAATAAACATGGATTTGCAAACCCTGCGTTTTCGAAATAGAGGCTGTTGAAATTTGAATGTTTATCCTCATAGCATCTGCATTTTTGAAGCTATTTAGCTGAAATTCAACAAAGATATTATAGTTTAATGTTTTCATCATATGATATGTCAACTGCCTGTGAAAATTTACAGTGATCTTTTTTCTGGAGCAATGTCCCCTTTTTCACTCTAGAACTTTTTTGTGGTGCACCACAATTAGTTTAAAAAATAGGAACAAGAATCTTTGTTTCATTTGAAAACTTTTTTATTCCTCGTAAATTAATTAGTACGGTTCTAGCATATTTGAATAAAAAATTCTTGGTTCCAATATTAGTTTTGACAGATCCAGTGAAACTCATATATTTTTAAAAGTAAAAGTGTTTTTAAAACTTCTATCTAAACATGATGATTTCAACGAATTCTGAAATGGCTGACATGCATTTCATTTATGGCCTTGCAAATGGGAATGGAAGAAAAGCTAAGCATCTCTTCTTGGAATTCTATCCGAATAGAGTGGTGTCTAGTTATTAATATTTACAGGAGTCTTTCAGAAACTCTCACTCTCGAACCACTGGCATAGATGATGAAAATAATGGAACCATATATTTAACCAAATATGCTGGAATGTTTGATTGATTCAGTCTTTACTTGGTGGAAACTCATTTTAAATAAAGAATATATAAGAGACAGTATTTTAAATTCCACGAAAATGTTTAATACAACAATTGCTTTGCCACATCATGGTGAAACAATTGTTGTCTTAAATATTTTTGTGGAAATTAAAATACTCTCTCTTAAATATATATTTATATTATATATTTTTTAATTAAATATGCCGGATGGTAATGAATTGTTTTGACAATTTTGATTTTCCTGACAACTTAGAGAGAACTGTTTAATGTTTTTTTCCTCAAAAACGGTAGCAGATACGAAAAATTAGCAGAATATCAAAATACCTTGAAATTAAAAAATAATTCTTCTGTATATTTTTTAAAGTAACAATGAAGCAACACTAAAAAGTTCTGGAGGGACAATGGGGATATCGCTCCAAAAAAATCATCACTTTGTAGATTTTCTCAACCAATTGACATGTCATAAGATTAACTCTTGTGTTAGTAACCGGGTACCCGGGTACCCACCGCGGTGTATTTGTATGAATAGCTTAAAGAATATTTAATATTTTATTTTAAGCTCTCGAATCGTCGTTCTTTAACTCAAAAGAAAGCTAGTCGTAAGTGCATTTAATTTATCTATTTTTTATTCTTTTTTTTAAATAAGCTTAAACTTCAGCTATCGTCCCATTGGCAACCGGATACCCGGGTACCCACAATGGAAAGAATAGAAAAAAAATTGAAAATGGTTTCTATAAATGGTTACAACTAAATTTTATTGAAAAAATAAAGAAATATTACATTTTTTGATAATTAATGAAATCAAACCTGACATTTAACACATTGTATGAGATTAATTGAGTGCTCATCACATACTGGCTGGTGACAATTGGCACAGCTCTTACGAGTCTTTCGCCGTCTTTTTATTGGCAAGGCATTGCACACATGACAAGATCCTATCACTTTTTTTCTTCCGGTTTTATCTTTTTCAACCACCGGACCAGGATTTATCTCGATTGTTTCTGCTAATGCATGACCTAAAATACTTTCAACAGCAATCTTTGTTGAGAAGTGACGCATTATTTGCGGATTCGCCGTACGGTGTTCAATCATCGGCAATGCTAGTTCTTCACTTAGCTTCCGCATAAATTGACGACGTTCTGTCGTTTTTTTGGCAATCATTTTATTATTTTCGTAATAAATTATATATGATGCAAGTGAAGAAATGTCTAGCATGTTGAAGAACAATGCCATTGGCCATCTCGAAGATCGTCGTTGACTTGTGTACCTCCGGACCATTTGGTCCATTGTGTCAACGCCAGCTTTATATATTATAAAAATTTATAATTTCTGGTTTTTGCTTAGCGTCATCACCAACTGATGCATCTGAATGCATTGTAGATAACAGAATGACAGCTTTATTTTTTTTAGGAACATAAGAACATATGGTAACCCTTTCGTGAAATCCAAAAACTGTCGAATACTGCTCTTGTGTCTTATTTGCTCCCATAACACTAGGGATGTAAGGTTTATTTTTTTTTAACATGCCAACAATGGTAATATTCCATGATAACAAATGTTTAGCAACGGGTAGAGTAGTAAAGAAGTTATCCATGCAGATGTTTCTACCACTACCTCGGTACGGAGCCGCCAATTCTTTCACTACTCTTTCACCCTGATTTTTTTCCCGAGTGCCATCTGTTTTACCAGTGTAAATAATCCCTTGCAAAGGATATGCGTTTTCCGCATCACAAATCCACCAGATCTTTATACCATACTTAGCTGGTTTCGATGGTATATATTGAGTGAATCCATTACGGCCACGGTATGGGTAAAGCTGTTCATCAATTGTCAAGTTTGCGGTTGGATTGTACATCTGAGCTAAATTTGAATTCAACATTGTCCACACATCACGAATTGGAGCTGCCTTGTCTTTTTTTTTACGTCGACTCAAACAACGCAGAATATTATGGAATCTCTTCAATCCCATCGTCGCGCGATACAGCGGATAAGAATTGGAGTGCCACATATCAAAAATATGGTCCGTATTTGAATTATTTGCGCCAGCACAAATCAAGATACCGAAGAATGAGTAAATTTCGGGTATCGTAATGGGCTTCCATTGACACTGAGAGTCTGGATGGTCAGCATTATAATGTTGATAAGTAGCTTCGGCTTTCTTGTTAGTGTGACGGACGATTATATCAACCATTTCGTAGGTGAAAATTTTCTTGGAAGTCTCGCTTATTGACAACATTTCCGTACTGCGATGAGGTCCACTTCGCTGACGTACAATATTATGAGCTGCGGTCTGATGCTGAGTCAGTGGAGTTTTGCTCCACACTGTTTTATCTTTCGCAATAAAACTCCCAGATGGTTCTCGAGCTTCTCCTAAAATAAATAACAATAACATAATACATTAATTATTTAAAAAAAAAGGATAATTTCAACTAATGTTGGGAACAAATATTTTCCTACCTGCAGGCTCAGCAGTTTCTACTTCTTCGTCGTCTTCCTCACTTTCGCTATTCTCAACCTCTTCTTCTACTTCTGAATTCCCTTCAGCAATTTCTTCAGGTTCATCATGCTCTGAATTATCTTCGTGATTTGCAATTTGATGACGTTTAGCTGTATTCGCTGGAATCCAGTCTTCGTCATCACTGTCAGACGGCCCGCTCGAATCACTGTCATTTTCTCCAAGTAATTTTTTTAAATATGCATTTCTTTCGGTTGCACTTAACCTAATGAATTAATTATTATATTATACAATTCCTTTATAATATTACTAAAAAATATAATTAAAACATTTACAAATGTTAAATATATGTAAACTTTACTTACCTAGAAAATTCAGCTCTCGATAATTGTTCCATAGCTTTATTTTTCACTGTGAAGAGAACACCATAAATAAAACACGTCTGATCCCACCAAAAATCTAATACGTACTAATAAATACTCGGCGCTTGCTCTAGATAGAAAAAAAAGAAATAACCTTGAGTTTTTTTCTCTCTCTAACAGCATCTGTTCAGCTCCGGAAACAAAAACGGGCCGACTACCTGGAGTGCCCCAAATTGGTTTTAGATTTCATTCACAATTCTAAATTATTATTATTATTTTTATTTTTTGTTTAATTGTCACTAACTATTCATAGTTAAAGAAAAAAATGTTTAGAATTTTTTTTAAAATAAAATACCCGGGTACCTGGTTGCTAAAAGACTTCGGTAAAGTTGGTTCCTAACATAAGGGTTAAAGTGCTATCTATATTATGTCGAATTTCAGCTGAATATCTTGGGAAATGCAGACGCTATGAAAAAAAACTTTGAAAAATTCCAAACTTTAACATCCTTTATATCGAAAATAAAGTGTTTGCTTATGTGAATTTTTATTCTTGATATCATCCAAGTAATCAACCTTCTTCGTTTGTACCTCCAATTTTGGAACAGCCTGTATAGTAGTAGGTAACGAATTCTTCAGTACGTTCCTTATGAGAAATTTATTTATTTATTAACAGAGCATTGAGCAGTAAATACAGGAACTCACAATATACAATTAGAGATAGAACAAACATACAGTAATATAGAAAATATAGAACATACAGTTAAAGCACAGATAAGCGGCTCATGACAAGGGTGATACATCGAAGATCCCTCTTAACTTAGAAAGAGTTTTAGTCTTGAATGACCGTATTGAAATGGAAAAATTCAAGATCACCTCATCCACCATCCAGATCGAGAATGCGCAATGGATGTAAATGTTTACTATAATTAGTTTTATGTTGTCGGTGGGAAACTGTTAAAAATTCCTAGTTGGTCTCTGCGGAATGTTGAAACGAATGAGCCCAAGAATATCAGAACGAATGAGCAGCCTGAACAAGAATCAGGCTTGAATGCGCTCAGTGTTACCACCAAATGCACTCCCAAGCCTAAAATCAAGCCAACGCAGGAACTTCCTCTCAATAAAGCCTATGTAACAGGCATAAAAAGGTGCCCACGCTATTGATCCATACTCAAAGATCCGTCATGACTAGGGAAATATATAAAATTTTCAGTGTTTGCGTAGAGTACTCTCTGGAATTCCACAGAATGAAGGACAGGGTACAGTACTCTTTATTTGTCGTATTAATAATGTTATCCCTAAAATCGAACTTATGTCCCAAACTCGCATGCTAATTCTTGATAACCCTAACACTAGACAATGGACTTTTAATATTATACTGATAAGTAACACGTGATAACTGCAGTGAAAACTAGTCATCTTACACTTGGTGATATTCAAGTATAAACAATTACGGACTGTCCAGGCATAAAAAAGATCTAATTCTTGATGCAATTTCAACGCATCTATTAAACTATTGACAATTGTGTCCATTTTTAGGTCATCTGTGAATAACAAAAACTGTGGTACTGTAAAAACAGTAACAAGATCGTTAAATATGAAGAAGACTGGTCCCAAGTGGTACCCTTGAGGTACACCAGAAGAGACAATGAACTATTTTGACATGAAGTCCCTGTACCTAACCACTACAGTACATTTTTGTGTGAATTAAAGGTACACAATTTTTGTTTCATAGTATTAAGTCATTTTTAGACAACTGGAAACAAAATAATATACAGAATTCCTTAAGTCAGGTACAAAAGAAGAACAAAAATCAAATTGCTCTAAAATGTCAGCACAATGGTAACAAGTAGTTAATGCAGGGATCACGTTTTATTTAAATGTGCTGAATGCTAAATATTTACATAGATTATTTTGCTCATTCATTATTTTCAGATGCAGATTCAGGAGTTGAAAATCTCGAATGATCATTTCACTGTGCCCATCACACATTTTTTCCAGTTTTTTTGTGTTTTATTTGTTGGATAAGTACATCTGGTACTTTTCCTTGTACTAGACTTACCTGGTATTAAGGAGTTTACAAACTCCATCTGTTTTCCATGGTAAATATAGGCAAACCTAACTTTATCCAATCCATAATTAGAATTCTGGGCAAAAGTCCTCAAAGCATCACGATGCGGATTATGTTTACTGGATTCTTCAGTAACTAAAATAACACAGAGTTGTTTCTTCTGTGGTTTCCGCCATTCACAGGGACAAATTCCTTCGAAAACTTCCTGGAAAATGAATCCAAATGAATAAATCTTTTTGCAACTTCTTAGTAGATTACCTGTGAAGACAGCCTTGGAAGAGTTAAATATTGATTTGAAGAGATTATGTGATGGAGTGTGGAGGTAGGTATGTCTTTCATACTGACACTAGTCATTGGTCGAGAAGTATTTTCATTGAATAAAAGCACGGTGTCCATGTCCTGAGGTACTTGGTACTTGGAACGGATTTCTTCGGAATCGGCGAAACTGAAATTGAATAATTATAAAATATTCTAAATTTTTATAATATAATTTATGAACCTTAAACAAGTTCCCACAATTTTTCAACACATTTTGTTAAGGAATCTGAGTGGTTTAAAATGGTAACACAAGAAATAAAAAGGAAGATGGCAAAGAATGTCTTTTGAAGGCTCATAATTTTAATCTAATTGAACCTGTGAAGAACATTGATTCAATTTATGCAAAATTTTTTCAGAAACATAGAAAACCTCATTTCAATAAATTTTGAATATCTAGAAAACAGTTAAATTGATTTAGTTTGAAATTTGTATATACATGCATCTTACTCCAGGAAACAACATCAAGGCTAAAATAGATAATAGGGCAAGTAGTGACAGTTAACAGAAAATTATAAAAAAATTTTGTTCGTAAACTTTTAAGATTAGAGGTATTTTACAAAAAAAATCGCTGAAAACTGATATCTTGTGATAATCTTTTCAGTACTGTGAATGCAAATATTTGCTTTAAATTCTATTTCTTTGTTATGCAACATTAAGCACCTCTTCAATTAAATATTGAAAAAAAAATTATAGGACAGGGTAAGGGCCCCAGCATCGCATTGCCTAAGTTCCCAACATGGTTAATCCGGCCTTAACAAATGCTTTAAAAGTTCTAACATAAAAAGAATACTTTTATACAATTTTTAAAATAGACATCAATTTCCATGGAAATAACAGTGAGAATTCATTCAAAGGCCTAATATAAAATATTGAAATTGGGAATAAACTTACCCAAAAGCAACACGGTATCTAAAATGGTATGCTGTAACCAAATATCGTAACCTCATAGTGTTTCTTGGCTCAAATATCAATCCTCTTACTTTGTTGTCTTCCCATCCATTTAAAAACTCTTCTAAATCATCATCCTTGATTTTAGGCACTAACTTGTAAGGCATTTTTTGCCTGATAAACTCTAGAAGGGACAACAATTTTAAATAAATAAAAGTTTTAAAAAATGTAGAGTATAAATTAATTTTCCTTGAGTTTGTTAAATATAGAGAGAATAACACAAGAGCCAAAAAAAAATTGTAGGTTCTAAGAATTAAGCCAAACACTTCCAATTAAGTTATTGATTTTTCATAAATTTTAAAGTCAAGTTTTTGTTGCAACTGGTAGAGCTCAGGAAAATGAACCATTCTACCAAAAAACATCAACTCTCAAATATCCATAGTTGAGGAATAAAGAAAAATACTGAGAAAATTGATACATAAAATCCTGTAATGCATTACATTATTACAATCAGTAGTTTCGATACTAAATTGTCTTAATTAATTAGTTTTTCATCCAATGTTAAGCCTTATGTAAAATTTTTATTCCTTAAAGGCCAATTCAAGATACCCCGACTGAACTCAATTCATAAGAGTATATTTGTAATGCAATTTCAACTATTAATAAAAGCATGGACAAAAATAGTTTAAATTTTACGAATAATCATGAAACAATGAAAGTCATGATGCAAATGAAATATCCAGTTTTTAATATCTTCATTTTTTACTTGACGGAAATTCACCTTGACATTCATAGATAAAATTTAGCACTTATAAAATTCACTTTTGCTTAAGATTTTTCTCAAATGTTTTGGTTGGCCTTCTTTTTAAACATTTGTTCTAGGGAGCAGTGCCAAATATCTGTAATTTTCAAATATTAAGTTGAAAATGATATTAAACAATTAGTTTGGACCCACTGATAAAGAATACGAGGTAAAAAATTATTCTGTTTGGCCGGCCGGTCAAATTTTCAAATGGAAAAAACTAGAGACTTAAAACTTTCAGAGTAGGTTTGGGGCTTAAATAATGTGTTTTTTAATTTTCTGTCTCCTCAGGAGAACAGTTTTAAAATTATGTTTATTTCACTTTCCTATAATAGAAAACAGAATTCTCTGTGTTTACACACTAGTTCCAGAAAAGTGTGCTTTTGTTTCGCCTTATTGTCTGTAATTTTCGAATTTTGAGCAAAAAATGGTCTTAAACGATTAAGTTGGACTCACTGATGAAGAATCTGAGGTCAGAAGTAAATCTGTCTGGCTGTTTTGTCCGTAAATACCCGAACGGAAAGAAATAGAACCTTTGGGATCTGAATGCGCTAAGTCCATTAATGGGCAAAATCGCTCCGATATAAAAATCAGAATTTAGAAGTAGAATAGTAACGCGTCCAACGGTTTTGCAGTTATTAACATTTGAAATTTTCTCATATTTTGATTAATATTCTCTAAACTAAATTCGATTGATCTGAAATTTGGTGTTTAGAATAATAACAGTAACACACATGTTCTTGCAAAATTTCATAAAGATTAGAGGATTCAAAGCAAAGACAACAATTTTGGGAGCCGAGCAGCATTTAGCGCTAAAGAAACCATAACAACAGTCCCATGATTGAGTTTAAATTTAGTATTTACAAGTAAAATAATGACAAGAAGGCAAATACAAAGTTTCGTGAAGATTGTATAATTAAAATTTAAAAAAAAAAATAATTTTGTGAGGATCGTGGATGACATAAACTAGCGCGTAAAAACTTCTGACTTCATGTCAGTGTTTTTCACTTTTTTATTCCTCATATGCAGCTTCTTCAAGAAGTAATTCAAACTTGAGATTTTCAGGGGAAATGAACTGTATGCAAAAGCTTTTAATATCAAGTCAGTGCTTTTCTTTATTTCACTTTGGAAGTTGAACATTTCACAGATTTACTTTGGATCAATATTTGTGCAAATTACAGAGTAGAATCAATTTTGCCAGAAATTATTTGAATTGTTAATAATGCACATGGTATATAGGCAATTCTTAGTGAAATTATTCAAAATAACAACACTAAACAGGGGTCAATTTTTCATTCTATGAAAATGGATCATAAAAAAAGAATCACAGAACTTACCTATCAGTTTGCTCAGGCTAGTGATGGTATCTTTAAATACATAAGTATTTCCATCTAACAGCAAGACTATGCAAGGCAGAGTATGAATACTGAGCCTTCTGGCTAGTTTTGGTTCATGCCCTGAATGGACAGTTACAAAATTTATTCCCAATGGCTCCAGATGATCGATCAACTTTCTACAATGTGGAGCTGCTTGAAGGCATGGGAAGCACCAATCAGTATAAAAAAATATTAAATAAGGTGTGATTGAACTTCTTGGTATTATCTTTTTGTCATACGCACTGTAAGAAATGAGGGGAATTAATCAAATATATAACTGAATATTTTACAGTAGAACTTTAGTTATCCACGCCTACTTTGACTAATAAATTAGAATCTCAAATTTGTAGGAATATTTAGAAAAACAAAATTATCCAGTATAATAATAATAATAATAGTCCTACTTCCTTTTAGTTTTAAATTATAATATTGACTATGTATTGAGCTGCTTTTGAAGATGATTCTTCAATATTTATGAATTATTAAGATTGCTTTGAACTTTATTTTATTTCAATGTTCCTGTATTTATTTCTTTAAAATAAATCAAACATGAATTTAATATATAAAGTAAAAATCATACAGCAGAAATATATCTACAATAAAAATGCAAAGTATAAAATTTTTAGGGGTTGTAAATGTAAAGTTAGCTTGGTGTTTGTAGTGTTGGAACACTTGTCCACAATTCTAGAGATTAACATTGGTAGCTCTGCTATAATTTTAGTACAGATATTGAACAGATAAAAAATGCATTTCTGAAGAAGCCAAAAATTAATCCCTAAAATTATTACTATTATAAAGAACTGAATACGGAAAGGTGTATCCTGACAGCCAAAGATATTGAATGCAAGTAATCAAACTAAAATACTGCTTTTTAAATAATTTTTTTATATTGAATATATATTTTTTCTATAGAATACAATTTGATTTTTCTGTTATGCATAAAAGTTAAAAACAAAACAAGTTAAAAACTAGAGACATAAATAATATAATAAATTATTACCTGGTATCAATTGATAATTTGTGAAAGAATGTAATATCATTTTCTTGGTTACTAAAGTGGTTGTGATTGCTGAACATTTCTTCGAATGGATCTCCAGAATAAGTGGAACGTTCTGGTCTATTATGGGAGTCATCTTCAGTGATTCCTTTTAAATCAAATCTTTTTCGTCGTTCTGGATCTGACAGCAGTTCATAAGCCTGTTTAATCTCTACAAATTTCTCACTTGCTGAAGGATCACTGGACTTATCTGGATGCCTAGTTCGAACAAAATGAAAAACAATCAGAATCTAATTAATTCAAATGACTTCCATTGTAGTTTTTTGGCTGAACAGAAATATTGATTGCATGTTTTGGTCTGGGTACCAAGACCTTCATTTTCAGCCTAAAAATAGATTTCTTTTCAGAAGGTGAATAAAATTACTCACCAAGATTTTGCTAATTGTAAATAAGCTCTTCTTATGTCTTGTGAAGATGCTTTTCTGTGTAATCCTAAGGTTTTGTATGGGTCCTGAAGTACGCTTAAATAACTCCTGAATAAGCAGATAATTATAATACAACTTTGGAAAAACCAAAATTGGGGAACCCATTTCATTGTCACTTTCTTTCAGACATATAATTTTATAATTGAGGATTATACATTGGGACAATTATTATTGATTGATTTTCTTCCAGCGAACTACTTCTTCACTGCGCTCATGAGCTGCTTGAATTGTCACTTGTCATTTCCTTTTCCGTCAAATTTTAAAAATATTATGCAGTTCGAATACCCTACCGTTCGAATTCACGAAACCTTCCGAGAACTTTAATTAATGCCCTATATTTATAATGTTGTTTTAATATTATGGCTATACATAAAATTCGAACTTGTCTGAAAAATGGATTTTCAATGAATGAATTAATCTTATATAGCCAGCAATACCATACAATATTCCAATTACACTATTGTGTAACTGAATGCCTGGGATGGAAAAGTTTTAATTCCTTATTTAAGTTTTTGATTTTACTTTTTATTCTGAAAAATTGAATAAATAGTATGAGATCCGAAAAGTCATGTTTGAAATTATTTAATCAATGTGACGTTTAAGCATAGAAAAAACAAATAGAAATTTTGGGTTAATCCATTAACTGTCAACGAGTTGATTAAACAATTTTTCTGGGAAATAAACAAATTCAAAATGAATGCAGCTATTAATTTAGGGGTAGAAGATATGACTGCCACTGTTGTACGGTATGGGCTTTACTTTGGAGCCATTTTTCAAATATTTTGTCTCTTGGCTTGTGTTTTCATGCCTGATTCTCCAGAAGATTCATGGCTCAATAAAGTGAGTAATGCAAGTTGAAAGCATATGAGATTCTCTGTTTCATCATTCTCCGCTTGTAATTGTGAAAAATAATTTTTTAGGGAGATTCTGATGATGAAAGCTCAGAGCAAGAGACCCCACTCAATAGTCCAAGACGACCTATTCATAGGACTCGCAAACAGGAAAAAAAGAAAAGACGTTGAAGGAAATTGAATTTTTAATTTATTTAGATTTTGTGATAGAACATTTTGAGTTCAGCAGCTATTTTAAAATATTTATACATCTAAAATGTTGACAAGAATCATGCTATAACAGATTTATGTTTAGATGATTATTTAAGTATATTATGATTGGTATAATTTATTATTTATGATATGAATTTATTATACTCCTGTTTAATTTGAATTCTACCGTTTTTTTCCACTATATAATTTAACCACCCAATATTTCATTTAATTTGTTTAAAATAAAAGCTTGAAGACCGAAATAAATTGAAACAATATTTGCACTAAATCCTTAACTTTAGGTAAGTGAATTAGTATTTTCGTTAGTGTAAACATTTTTTCAAAAAATTCGAATCTCCCCCATATAATTGCATCGTTACTTTAGACATCCTAATTATTAATTAATATATTTATTACTCTTTTTCATCTTTGGTAGATGAAGTCGGCAAATTTCCATCTATTGGAAAACGGCGACAGCTTATTCTAGGTACATCTAACACACCTAGATAAGGAAGTAGGGAGATAAACAACCCTGAGTATAATTTGGTGAGTGTTTTCAGTTGAAGGGAATAAATTTTCGATTAAATTAATTTCAGTTAAAGTCAAAATTGGTGGTAAGTCTTCGAATATATTCTCAAATTTACATGAATAACAAATATAGTGTGGGGAAGGTGTGTGCTTTATACAATACTAGAGGTTATTTCTATAGCGATCAATTATAGAATACTGGCGCAACCAATCATAGATAAACGAGACTGTCTTGTTTATCTATGCAACTAATATTCCTTTATAGTCGTAATATCAATAAAATAATGTAGTTTAGGAGTAAAATCTATCTTTGGTTCATAATATTCATCCGACCTTGCCCATGATTTCATTAATGGGACGCCATCTATTTTTCTTATCATAAATATCCAACAACAGTTTTCTTTCCGATTATCAAATTATCATATTAGACATAACCTGACACTATTCGAATGTCGCACACCGAATGTCATAATGGCTCATTTTTTCCATCAAAATTTTTAAATAAACTGTGGATATTAAGTCAATAAGAGAGCTTTTCATATAAACTAAAGCATTTACAAATAATTGAACTCGAAAGGTGTTTGAGGTGAATGAATGAAAAAACTTATTATTCTAAGTAAAAAACATAAAGGTCCTAATTCATTGAATTTTCAGAAAAAGTCATATTTATATAACAAAATGGGCATTCCAATATATGTTGAAGATGAGATTGGCAAGAAATGGGATAGATGTATTACAGATGGGCTTCTAAAATTCTGTAAGCACTACATGTGTTATGTCATACTTTATTTAGATAGTGTAGGTTAACTACCTACACCTAGATGAAAGTTATTTTAAATTTGAGGTAATTCCTCAATTGTGATATGTTGGCTTGCCAATAGACAAACTATTATTTTATGTAGTTTATCTATGGGCTTACCTAGCTTTCTCTAAAAACTTCATTCTAAGAAAAGCAATATTGCATTCAAATTAATTTCAGTACAAAGAAGCTAATTTATCATTTTTCTTTTTAGCGTCAGGTCTGCTAATAGGTGGACTTTTCTCAGTGCTCTTCTTTAAAAGGAAAAGGTGGCCACTTCTTATGGGCTCTGGATTCGGCGTTGGTATGGCTTACTCCAACTGTGAGAAGGATTTAAATGCTACTGTAACGGCTGCTGAGAAATATCTATAGATCATTAAGTGTAGTTAACAAAGTAGTAAATAATTTATCATAAATTATTTAATGCCATACATAGAAGTGGTTTTGTTGAGTTCATAAAATAAACACTCCTTTTACACAATAGATTTTTTCATAATAAATAATATGCGATTATTTTTACTGAGTTGTATGAAATCTGATTTTAACATAAAATTTAATATTATTTAAAAACAGTTTTTATCTCAGTACTGGACAATATTGGTGAGTTCCAAGGTGGAAGATCCCAAAAATTACAAATTGAATACAAGCTACATTTACAGTGCAAGAATATCCACAGAATATCCTAATTTTTCCCGAAGGATCGTCAGTTTGACATCCAATATTATTGAACAGCACATCACGATTCTATAAAGTTGTATGATCATTTCTAAGTATCCCTTTATCGTTATTGTGTAGTAAAATTCAAAATACCAAGCTTTTTCAAATATGACAAAATTCAAGGAGGTTTTTGGAAATGCTAAAGTTTTTTATAGAATATATCCTTCAGAGTGTCCAGATTGGGAGAATTTTAGGTTATTGGAGGATAGAAAGACAATTCAAGTACACCATGTTGGTCAAAGAATCAATGAAAAACTTGGTGTAAGAATCTTCAAGAACTTTGAAACGGATGGATTTTTTTACAATACACCTCAAGTAGACATTTACTCTATTGTTATGGATGGACTTATTGAAAGGTAGAAAATAAGACTTTTCAAGATTTTTGAAAATTTCACACAAACTAATTTATATTTAGTGTTTTTCAAGGTCAAAATGCAATAATTGCTGCGTTTGGGCAAACGGGAAGTGGTAAAAGTTTAACATTAGGTGGACTCCACTACTTTTATCAGGTAAAAAATCCTAATATAGATCAGAATCTTATACTTGCCTAATGAGAATAAATTCTAGGACAGAGGGTTAATTCCAAGAACAGTTGAAAATATTTTTAGATTAAAAGAACAGCTTCCGAAAAATCTCGACATGAAAATACACATATCATATATAGAAATACTTTCTTCTTTCCAATCACGTGATCTTCTCAGAACTTATCCTGCCCCTGTAGACAAACATAACATCCACAAATTGTTACACAAGGTTGAAGTTAGAAGCGATTTGCATGCCCTTCAACATGTCTTTATGGGTAGAAATTTCTGAGATAACAATGAGATATCTTTTTTGAAGAGGCATAATTTTTAGCTGAAGGAAGAAAAGAATATACTCCAGATAAGAATCATCCTTCCCACGCTGGCAGTTCCATACTAACATTTGAATTTACAATACGGAACATGAATTTCAGTGAACCTTATGAATTTAATTCAAAGGTAAGTTTGTGAGATTAGAAATCAACATCACACAAGCAACCCGTGGCTAAGTTCTTTAATGGGCAAAATCAATTCAAATCTTAGTTGTTCATGTTTGAAAATATTTCATATTTTTCCCAATATTTTCGAAACCACAAATTAGATCGATTGGAAATTCATCATTTAGAAGTAGAGTAATAACAAGCAAAAGCTCCTGACTTCACGTTAGTGTTTTTCACCTTTTATTGAAGTGAAAGACATTCGATTGAAATGCTCTTGCGCTGGTATTCTCGATGCCTGATAAATAAATATAAAAAATTACTATTAATTTTCATCACTAAATCATAATCATTTTTTCAAACCAAAATCTTTAATTTTTTATTATTGATAGAAAATTATATTGTGGTATTAAATACAAGAAATTTAATATCTTTGTATATTTTTAGTGCTCATTTAACTCATTCTTTGTAGCTACATATTATAGACTTAGCAGGTAATGATAGTTTTGGAGATAAGTCTTCCACCTTTAAGAACTATTGGCAGGTTGGGACTGCGAACTGTATAAAAAGTTTCATGGAGCACTTTATGATACTCTTAGGTGGTAACGATCCAGAGCTGGCTCGAGTAAAAAAAAGGACCAATATTATTTTGCAATATCTGGGCAACACTTTCAACAGAAATAGCTTATTGAGGTATAAAATATCCTATTATTGAAATTTTACACAATCAAGCAAACTCAATTAAATTTCCTCCACTCAGGTTTATTGGTCATTTGAAAACATCGAAGAATGATCATAATCTTTCAATTTCATTCCTGAAATTTGGACAATTATTCAAAACAATGAAACCGGAATGTTCTACAAGAATTTTGAAAGAGAATGAGTTGATGAAATTAGCTGCGATGGAGGTACCTATTTAGCAATATGAAGGAAACCATCAAATCACACTGAAATTAAAATATACTCAGTGACATTAGAAGTACATTCTTACATAAAGATTATAATATTTGAATAAATTTTATTAGCGTGTGTCGAGTCCTGTTCACGTCATGGACAAAATGAAGAGGTTGATGTCTTTTTGTAGCACTACATTTTAAGCATATTGAATTTCTTTATGAATTGAACTTACTTTATCAGTCTGTGGATAATGTTGCAAAGTGGACATTCCTCCCATCATATCCTATGTGTTCTTTATTACTATAGCATACTTCAAATATAGTTATTCTGTTGCCAAAAAATCAAGATGAAAAAATAATTACTTCTGTTTTAACACTTCTAATGTCACTGAATATACATTGCTGAGCATACATGCTGATCCTAATGTTATACTTGGCAGTATATTCAAGCGGATCAGGTATTGATATTCACAAACATTAAAATCAAAATTTAATTAATAGTATAATATGGAATTTCACAACCATTAAAAACAGTATTTACAACAATATATAATCTAGTCTATTACAACAATATAAATTTTAAGGATTTTTCATATATTATTATGATATGGAGCAGGTGTTGGAACACTCATAAGAGGTGAATTCAAATCGATATCCATTTCTTGTTGTGGTGGCTCCTCGGTGTTACTTATTTTCTCTTTCAACATTTTAAAGAGGGCATGTACTTTCTCACTATGCTGATGAGTTGGCTGTAATGCTTTCAAAAGAGTATCCAACCTATTGGCCGGTAATTTATGGTGAATGTACCACAATAATTTCAATACATGCCTATTCACGTTGTCCCTAGATAATCCAGCAAAGAAAAACTCATCAAATAGTGCGGTGCAAAAATCTTCAGCTTGAAATTCTTCCATGTTATGAATTAAAAGTGAAACTAAGGAGTGTAAAAATGGGTCATCAAAAGCTTTGTCATCTTTACAATTTGCTAATACTTGTAAAATTCTCAACAATGCAACTCTATCTTTGTTTTTTGCAACATGTAAGGTATAGTACATCGCAAGAATGCTAGCTACAGAACTGTCTTGAAGATATGCTTCTACAGCATCCGGAAGGGGACCAGAATGTTCAATGATCGTTATCGCAGCTTCACGTTCATCTGGTGGTAATTTACTAGATAAATTTCTGACTTGATCATCAACCATCAATGACATTAGTGCTGGTACAAATTTTGTGACAATTTGTAGATCTAGTTTTGGCTCCTTAAATTCTTGTGAATCAATCATATGCCATGCGCTTAATCCAAGAGACAGCATTCTAAGAATTAAAATTAAAACTGGATTGTCCCTCGACAAACCTTCAACGTGAATTAAATGTTGAAAAATCTTTATGGCATTTGTTGCTAAGAAATTCACAGCATATGGATCACATAGGGTCATTGAAAGGTCACCTAAAACCTGCTCTTGACCTCTTTTCACATTGTCCATAAATCCTTGAAGTTCTTTGGAACGTTTAACATCAACAGTCTTTTCTCGAACACAAGCGTCTAAACACCATGTGAATTTATGGCATGGGTCAACCTTTACAATGTCCTGAACATCCATATCATGTAATGCCATCAGGAGTTCAGCTCGTAAAGTACAATAATGAATGTTTCTTGTTCTTAAAAATAAAGTCCTGAGAAACTGCAATACCATATCATACAATTTGACACTATTGCCAATCATATGAGCTAATTTTTGAACAACTTCTCCCTGTCGTCTTTTTTTAGGTGTTGGTCCAAAAAACTGAACACTTGTATTAGAATGATCAAATAAGATATTTTCTTTCTCACTTATATACTGGCTAAATAGTGGTGATACTTCATCTCCAAATAGTGATTGGTTATCTTTCCAGATTTGTCTTTTTACTTCAGTATCGGCATCATTGTATAGATCTTTATCTCTAACTAAAACTTTCAGGTACTGATCTTCAATTTGTGGTGTATTCTTTAGGATTGCCATTACTATAGGTCTGAGAGCTTTCACTTTGATAACAGGAAATGTTTTAACCAAAAGTTCTTTCAATTTCTGATCTCTTTTCTCCCCTTCAGTCTTCCCAATTTCATTGATATGAGATACCATTTTCTCCCTCAGTTCTTCCACTACAGACATATGAAAATCTAGTCTTCTCACACCATGAAGATCAAGTAATGGTAACATGGGTCTCAAAGATGGTAATAATATTCCATTTGTTACTTGAAACTGCTCAATTGCTTTCAAAGGGTCCGTACAATTAGTTAAGGCATGTTTTAGATAATTAGGACCGTTAATTCCGACAGATTCAAGTACAAAGTCTGGTTTACTGGAAGACATTTTGGTTCGCGATTTCTTATCAATAGCAGATTCACAGTATTAACGAAATATTATTATTTCCACAAGCTCACCATTGTATTGGATGAAAGAAGTGCTAGTTCACAAAACTTCTGATGAAGAATTCGAAGACAATTGGTCACTAACCAATATGAAATGGAATAATAATTTTTTGAGCTAAAAATATATTCCAAATTTCAAATTATTATAACTATTTCCAAAAATAAATAATACTCGATAACCTCAAAAAACAGTAAGCCATAGATCTTCAATCATCAAGCTTGCCTTAAATCACGGATCACAGAAATTCATTCATTCAAATAATATATATATATATATATATATATATATATTATTTGAATGAATGAATTATACATTAATATATACGAGTACACTAGCGTAGTCGATTGATCAATTTTTTCATTTAGTTCAATGAGTCCATATACAACATTTACGGCGAAAATTAATTATCGTCTGCGATCTCCGAAATTCGGGCAAAATTGAAAAATGTGACAAATCTTTTCTTTCGTAACAAATAATATATATATATATATATATATATATATATATATATATATATATATATATATATATATATATATATATATATATATATATATATATATATATATATATATATATATATATATATATATATATATATATATATATTATTTGTTTGTCACATTTTTCAATTTTGCCCGAATTTCGGAGATCGCAGACGATAATTAATTTTCGCCGTAAATGTTGTATATGGACTCATTGAACTAAATGAAAAAATTGATCAATCGACTACGCTAGTGTACTCGTATATATTAATGTATAATAATTAATCCAAGGTTTTAGGATATTTAAATATTATACCTATAAGTTTTTTATTTCCTTTCCTGAAAATTGTGAATTAACTTTCAAGAAAAAACTTGATAATCTTTACAAAGAAAGATTGATGTTACAAATGTTGCAAAATCAAGAACCTAAAGGAATATGCCCTGAAATCAGAGGATATATACAGAGGATGATTGAAGATTTTGTACACAATCAAATCGACGGGGTGAGATGAATTAACATTTCTGATATAATATTAAAATTCTTATAATTCAGTATGATCTTCTAAAAATGGGAGATATCTATACTATTTTGAAAATAATGAAAGAAAATATTCTGACATGTGAAGAGGAGAATGCAATTCTGAGCAAGGTGGAAGTATCCGGAAATATCGAAGCGAACATTGAAAAATCGGATATACGTTCTAGTGTGCAAGTAAAACATACGTACACCATACATTTTAAAAAATTAACCCTTTTTTTCAACAGGCATCTCCAGGAATTAAGAGTAAACAAATACCAAAATCATACGAAATTCCACAAACCCAGTCTAACTTATCACAACCAATTAGTGCTAATAAGGAATCTTCAAAAATTGGACATATGAAGAAAATTCCTTCTCAAATCAAGGGTCATAAAAAAGAATCAGTGGGTAATTATTTAAATTCCAGCAATTGCTTACAATTAAAAAGTGACGCATCATTTTCACATTTACGTTTAAAAAACGTACATGTTTAAATTTTGGTTTTTGGGTTTATTTCGAGAATGGTTTTAAAGTTACATCAAAACTCATATTAAGGAATCTGTATATAGGATATTACTTCCTGTAATATTTTGATCTAGTAAACTAGATTTATTTCATTTCAAAGAAAATAATGGAATCGTATATATTAGCTGAATAAGGAGATATAGATTTTTAAATATACGCGCAAACGGTAATGTCAGAGCAACTTATCGTCTTTTTCGCAGTTATTCGCGTTTGAAAATTTTTCATATTTTCCCAATATTTTCGAATCTTGGAATTTTCGATCTAAAATTCAGCATTTAGAAGTTGAATAATAATGCACAAGTTCATGACAAATTTTTGTGAGGATGGTATGTTTAGAAGATAAAAAAAATCGTGAGCAGATCAGAGTTGAGCGCTACCTTAAACTCTGTAACTTTCGAACGGAAAGAGATGAGGACTTGAAACTTTCGGAGTAGGTTTAGAGCCTGAATATCTCGGGTGAGTTCGTTATTGGGTAAAATCAATTCAACGGTTTCACAGTTATTCACATTTGAAATTTTCTCTTATTTTCATCAATATTTTGCAAACTAAAAATTCGATTGATCTAAAATTTGGGGCTTAGAAGGATAATGGCAATGCACAAGTTTCTGCAAACTTTCATCAGGGTCGTATGATTAGAAGATTCAAAACAAAGACAAAAATTTTGTGAGCGGATCAGCGCTAAAAAAACATAACAGTCCTACGATGGAGTTTAAATATAGCATATACATGTAAAATAAGGACAATAAGGCTAATACAAATTTCGTGTTGATCATATAATAAGAAGCTAAAAAATTGTGTTTTGTGATATAAGATAATATATGATGTGATATAAGCAAGCGCGCAAAAGCTTCGATTATTTTGTAACCATAAACAAAATTCTATCCGTTGTGGGGCATCTCCAACATGTAAAGTTAATATATTGTCCATGAAAGAATGCAGCATTCCTCTGTTTAAGATACACCATAGAAAATTAATGATAAATGAAGACTATTGGCCACACGTCAAACACTAATTGAAGAGTTACCAGATAAAATTATGTGATGAATTGTGGGGACGGCCACAGAAGCAGGCTTTCTTGATCAGTCTTCATCTGGATGGAAAATCTACCTTTTTTTAATCTTGCAATCTAAATTTTCATGGCCTAGTACGAGGAATTGTCATCGCCAAGTATACTAAGCATATCTTCGTAAATCTGCTTATCTTTTATCCCCTTCAAATACAGGTATATTTGGTGATGGCTCGATACTCCAATTTTTCGCTTTTCATAATTTATGTCGACATTCTTTTTTAAAATTTTCTTATGCAGTTCTGGTTTGATTTATTGATGTAAAACTTAATAGTGATATTTCCAATAAGTTATTTCTCGTTGCTGTGGTATCGCAATATTTTCTTTATGTAAGGAACCGCTCTAGGCTAACTAGATATCAATACATTCTCGTATTAAAATAAACCGTTCACCAAAAATTATTCGTAGGTGGTATGAGATGCTAAGAATAAAATGCCCTTGTACGTGTTTTGAGATCTTTCCCAATAATTTCCGAAGTTTCTTTAATATTCATACCAATTCAAGGACTAATTTATTTATCGCTGACTACTTAGTCAATTTCCATCAGAACAGCACTAATAAATCAGTACTGATTTTCAGAAAATGACTCCAAGTCGGTGAGCAAAAGAGGAAAATTGAGCACCAGTAGTCTGAATGGCATAAAGCGATCTTCAACACTAAGCAAGAAAAAAACGGGTGCTGCAGAGTCTTCAGTCTCCACTGAAAAAACGTCTAGAAAAACCCCGAATGAAAACCAGCAAAATAGTTCTCTGTTGAGCGCGGCCAATTTAATCCTTCCAGACGTCATCCCAGAACACAAAGAGGCCCTAAAGGAGTACATACATAGTCCGAAAACCAATTATAAAGTTTTTTTGGAATCGTTCAAGAAATATGAGAGTGACGCTAAGGTTACATATCAGAATTATCTTAAAGAAATGAAGAAACTGGACGCGTATTTTGAGATACTGGATCTCAGAAGAAATGAAGTCGTTCAAGTGAGTTTGAAATTACGAAAAGGAAACCAAAAATTGTTATAAAAAGAAAATAATTTAAGAAAAAGAATTTTTAATTTCCTTCCATTATTCGGATCTTCACCCATCAGTATTATCATTTCGCGAAATAGTTTTGGATAGTTCCATTTGAAATGTCCTTTTAGATCTTTAAATTTGATGCCATCTACAAACTGAAAATGTTTCATCACTGGATCATTTAAGGAGTTGCCGACAAACATCAACAAGATGTAATTTCAATTCACCAGTCAATTAACGGTTCAATTTTTCAGTTAGAATCTCATGGCATGACCAATTAAGTTGCAAACGTCTTCTGCAATTTACTTGACAGTCAATGAGTGAGATTTGCACTCATGCTGTGTGATTTGCATGCACCAAATCCTTGATTTTGGGAAAGTAAAATTCATCACTTGAAACCTCCCAATCGATGATTGTCTTCAAACGACTAGTATTAAATCTTAACTATTTCTAGACATCTCAAAAATAGTTACCACATGTTAATCATACCAGGTGTAGAAGTATGAAATCGGAATTTACCTATAGATGGTGCTAGCCATCACTTTAGGGGGCGTAAGACCGCATCTGCACCGCCATTATCTCCCTCTAAAAGCTGATGAAGATGTTCAACACACAAAAACAAAGTTCCTTATACCGATATATTTTTCTACAACCTTAAACATGTCGAGTTTTCTGCCTATGAAGTACGTTTTAAGTACAGTACGGGTTTTCTGTTATCATTTGAAGAAAACTGCTGCAGAATCACATCGAATGCTTCATTGAACATTCTCTTGGTAAAACACAGTGTTTCGGCTGGTTTAAGAATTCGAAAGTGATGATTTTGACGTGCGAAGAGCGTTGAAATTACCGAAAAGTTCGCAGACAACGAATTGCAAGTCTCATTGGATGAAGCTGATCAAACTCAACAATAGCTCGCAGATCAATTGAATGTAATGCAGAAAGCCTTTCGTTTGAAAGCTATGAGAAGGATTCAGAAAGTGGGCAAATAGATTCCGGAATTGAAAAATCACTTGTGAAATGTTGCTTGACAGACACAAAAGAAAGTCATTTCTTCATCGAATCAAGGAAACGATCGGGTCGTTCATTTTGGAAATACTGGTGCATGCGACTTATTCTAGAGGTTTGACTCCGTCCAATTATCATCTAGGGGCATCACTGGGACAGGTTCTCACTGAACAACGCTTCAATTCGTATGAAGATGGATTACTGATTGATTAAAAAAAACCTGTTTTTCTGGCGGAGTATTCATAAACTGCCGGAGAGGTGGGAAAAAATGAATGAAAACCAATGGAGATTATTTTGAATAAAATATATTTTATCATTTTCAAACAACGTGTAATTTCTGCAAAAAAAATCTTGATTTCATATTTCTACACCTCCACAGATAAATATAAATCTGTTTTATTGTATAATGTCCCTACTAACATTTATTCTATGCAAAGACAAAATTAGTGACACAGTTCTCCCGAAAAGAGGAACGGGACACTGATGGCAATATTATAAAATCGCAATTGGAAGAAAAATGCCAAGAAAACCTTAAAAAAGCCGAGGTGGATGTCGCAAGTCAACAAGAAGTAGTTCTGAATCTACAAGCGGAATTTAAAATTGCGCTTGAGATGAGGCAACAGATTAAAAACGAAGTTAAAGAAGAGTTTCAAGATTTTTGTATGGAAAAATATACTGTTCTGGCTCAAAACTTGGAGGATATCAGGGAACTTGTGAGTATATTCGCAACTATTCTCGATCTAGTTTTATAAACGTTCAGAATGGAGAATGTTTTCTTTTCGATCCGTCATGGAGAAAGTTTAATTCTTTTAAATAACACCTATTTACGTAGGATACTTTAAGTTAGGTTAGATAAGGTAAAATCAGTGCTTAGACTTTTAATTTGTGTTCGAAACCACAATAGCATAAAATTTCAGCAATATAAGTTAGGCAGTGTTGATTTTAGCCTTTCCTAAATTGTCATTTGAGATTTCCTATTTCAGTTAAAACAAGTACATTTTTATATAAAAAATCCCAGGTTGAGGACCATTTTTTTTGTTAGGGAGTTAATAGGCTGTTTTTCCAAATTTCTCGTCTACTACTACAAAAATATAACTTTGCACCACTTGCAAAATCGTAACACTTTTTAGTGAAGTTAGGAAACTGCGTAACACTTTCACGTTACCAACGTTACGAAAATGTAACATCCCTTTCTTCGTTCCATTTTCCTGAATTATTCACTATTATTGATTATAGTTTTTTAGCATATTTTCTTCGAAGGTCTCATTTCCATTTCCATTCATGTATCACTACTTTGTTAAATGTAATAATTTTTTTGTGTTCCTTAAATGAAAATATAACAATAAATAATTTCTTACAGATATGATAATTAATATTTAGGACTCTATGATTTTTTCACCAGACCATTTTTGATATATTTTAAATGTTGACTATCCTGAAAATCCCTGTCTCATTAGGTCCTAACTTGATTATGACAAAATTATTTCCTTCAAAAATTAAAAAGATCTATTTATTCAAGATAATAGAAAACGAAGTACCTGTTGAAGAATTCTGCGAGCATGTAGAGGCCGATATTGCCCCAGAAAAACTGAACCAAGAATTTGTATTTGAGGAAATTTATAATAATTTGAAGAATATAATGGTTAATGAAGCAAGAAAAAAGTCTCGATACCTGGTAAAGTCTATCAAGTGGTTAGAAAACACACGTTTTATTGAAAAATCGTAATATAATTCCTGATCTTCCAAAATATATACTTTTTTTGGTTTTCTTGTCCATTATTGAAATTCATTAAGAGACGTATGAACGCAAAAAAGAATTGATGTATTATAGTTACGGTTTATTTATGATCTATTGGTTTTAATTACATCCTATTTAGTTCCCAAATTATTTCTGTATGTATATCTTCATTACTTCCATAAGTACGCCACTGGCTCGGCTTCAGATCATTGGGAACCAATGATTTAATCGAATTTACTCCGATTTGAAATGTAAAAACTTTCTTTTTCCCAGATATTCACGCAAGATTAGAATTGTTGTACAAATCTACGTTAGGTAAAGCCAAATTAAGATTAAACTATCGGATAAATGTCCAATTTTTCCTTTCATTCACATGTTCATAGAATTTTCAGATTTTCAATTTTAGCGCCATGTCATTCTGCAAAATTGTCGCGCAGTAGGAAGTAAAAGTCATCCATTTTCTTTCTTACCGCACCGGCTAAAGATAAGCACATGTTCTCTTAGATCCTATGCTTAGTGAGTGTTTCTAGTTGTACAAGCCACATAAAAGTTTCAAGTAAGTCAAGTTTCCTCGAAGTAACTAGTTAGTCAACATGAATACCGATAAGTTAAAAAACAAACCATCTCAAGTGAGGATTGGTGGAAAAGGTACACCAAGACGTAAGAAGAAGGTTGTTCGACCAAATCAGGCTACAGACGATAAAAAATTACAATCATCACTTAAGAAATTGTCAGTGAATACCATACCTGGAATTGAAGAGGTGAATATGATTAAAGAAGATGGCACAGTGATTCATTTCAACAATCCCAAAGTGCAAGCTTCCCTAGCTGCTAACACATTTGCCATCACTGGACATGGTGAAAACAAACAAATTACAGAAATGCTACCAGGTATTCTAAGTCAGTTGGGTCCAGAGAGGTTCAATCAACTCAAAAGATTAGCAACCTCAGGTGCTGCTGCTAACGTAGGAAAGATATCTCCTGAAGAGGAAGAAGATGTGCCAGACCTAGTAGAGAACTTCGATGAAGCATCCAAGGCTGAGGTGGCCAAGAAAGAGGTAGAAGAAAAGCCAAAAGAAAACTAGTCAACTTGTTTTATTAGGTGGATAAGTTTTCTTTTATTTCAATCAAACTCTAAGAATCTTCGCGAAATATTAACATTAATGTGTTTTACCGCGATATATTGATTATACAGATTGAAACCCCTTTTGTTATAAATTTAGGACTGTATAGAGTGTATTTCTAAGGAAATATAACATTTATTCTTCTTCTGTCTTTGTTTAATACATACCTCATGGCATTTTATTCAGCATGCTTTTGGTGCATAAAGTGCTTAATAAATACTTTTATAACGCATCATAAAATTATACATAAAATTGAGTTTTCCATGATATCAGAATTTTTGTATTTGTTTATTGTGGATATTCAATAAGGTTCTACTATTTTTTGTTTGCATTTATAATTATTTTGATAGAGATGAAGTAATCAAAGGATATAAATAGATGAGATACCAAATAGGAAGTGAAAGAAGAAATAACTGGAACCTATTGACCAATTAGATGCTTCTGAGGGAAGAAGAGAGGTGTTTAAAATTGTATATGTATGTGCATTTAAATAGGTTTTTCCAAGATTCTATCGTTTCTCTTCTTATTTTATACGAAGATAGGAACAGTTTCTTGGCAGTTTTTCTAATTGTTTGACCAGGATTAGATTTTTGATTGATTATTTTACTCTATGATAAGCATCAAACTATTTTATTTCTTTGACATCGATTGATTTGCAGCATACCATTTCATTTGAATGTTCAAGGTTCACATTGCTCTAATTCAAATTATTACAATGCTAAATCTGTACTTAGATTGCTTTTTTAATTTCATATACATATATATGTGAAGAATAGCATATTTCATGAGGCCATAGCTTATGTTCAAGAGGTTTCAATTTCATCTGATATATTTCAAAGTGAATTTTGTGAGTATGTTTGACTATAGGTTTGTTTTAGCTCAAACCTGTTATACATTTTTTTAAGATCAACTAAACATTTTTTTTGTAAATATTTCCTCCTTGTATTGCATAGAGAAATTTTAGACTTTGAATAAAGTCTATGTTTAACAGAGCTTCGATACAGTTTTCAATAGTGAAATTATTCAACTATGCAGTGTCTTGCATCCATTCAAAGTTATTATTGGAGTCGCATTGTTACTGGAGTATATGTAATTCAACAAGCTTTTTAACAAATACACTTTTACAAAGATTCATGCGATTACTTCAAAATTGAAATATGATAGGTAACTGATTCACTGTTGGGTAGAAAATTAACAGTGCTGTAACCTAAAGTGGCATAAGATCGCAGTAACAAACCCTAACCAGAACACAACTGAAATCCTAACTCTCACAAGCTGAAAAGCTTCTGAGGGATCTTCACAGAAGATCTAGGAGTACCAGGATAATATATCATATCAGAGGGTTTAATTGTATGAATGTATTCTATTAATTTAATCATGTTATCTATTAGTACGGCCATGTTAAACATATTTACTAGATAATATGCAAATATTCAGATCTACAACTTTGGTAAAGTAAGCATATTGTGGAATGAAATGAGAAATTACTTTGTTTTCTATCACTTTATTTGCTGATTATACAATGACTCGAGTTTCGTAGTGATACTACATTTTCAAATGGACTACTCCATCCAATATATAAGCATATTGTATTCATATTTCATAAGCAGATTGACAAACTTTAAAACTGTAGAGAGTTTTGTAACATACTGGTGCAGGAATGAAAATGATATATTATGATATATTCCGCAGTATTTGATCTAAAATCTGATCTAAAGCATGCCTCGTCGTTTGTAAGCTGTTATCACAGCTAGCTGACTTGTTATTGAAGTTCTTAATTATTTTTGGTTTGACGTAAAATATTAAAATAAAATGTTGGTTTTTGCCATTTTCAATAAAACAACAAAATTATTTTGTTATTCAAGCAGTCATGACAAAATCATCCCATGAAGTTAGTAAACCAATTTACAACTGAAAAAATCCGAAAAAGCAAAAGATCTTCAAAATAAATGCAGATTATGGGATGACCCTAGTTTTATGCTCAGTGGTATAACAGTTTCTCTTTGACATAATAAAACTAAGGTTAACAGTGAAATAAAATTTAATGAGATGTAAAAGTAGCTTTCCACCTAAAATATAAAATTCTTTCTTATGTTAAAAACACCCATGTATAAAAATTACATAAAGCTTTCACAATAATCATCACCTCTAGGCACATTTATTCCTCCTTTTCTTCAACTTCAATAATATTTACTGATGATGATGGGGACGGAGGATTGTCTCTAGCTATACTATAATTTAGCCATGTTGCAAGACCCAACCAAGCTACATAAGGAATGAAAATATATCCGGCTAAAGGCTTTATTTTATAGAACATATATCCTGTGGCAATTGCTGTTGCGGTGATTAGATTAATTTCATACAGTGCCTGAAAAATACAATGATATTAAAAAACTTGGGCATTTTGAGGAAACGTTTTTCATTATTTTCTTATTGAAGTATATAAGCTCTTAAGGAAGTTTTTAGACATTACATCTTTCACTACCAAAAAATTGAGATGTTCACATGTGTTAATTAAGGGTTCAAATTTTTGTGATCACAGTTTTGCAGTATTATTTCATATTCAGATAACTGAAAACTCAACAAAATATACAGAGTACTAATACAGAATCAGGTACAAAAAATATATGTTCCCTCTCATTAGAGACGGTCCTTTCGTTCGACATTATTTTGTTATTTGATACTTGGGTCTTTCCATGTTGACAATTTTGATCAAGCAGTTTTGAGATTTGTAGTGGAACTGTTTAGTGTTATTGGACGCTTAAGATTATTTGTTTTCTCATGATTATATACGGCCTTAAAAAACATGAAAATAGAGCATTTTGATATATTTATTGCTACATGAATTTCGACCTGAGCATTAGGAATTGTAAACTGATTCTACCATTCTTTACTTGCATTAATCTCATAATTTTTCTGTAACCAATAAGGTTTATTTTGTTCATTCAGTTCACCTCCAAATGGACCTTCCAATCAATTTCGTTAATTTCCCTCTTTTTGTTAGAAGGGATGCATGGAGCACCTCTAACGTTCAGTCTTTAAAAAGACTAAAATAATTCGGGAAATCAAACTTGTTGCTTGTGACATTTCGGTTCAAGCTATCGCGGTTATTTTTGTTAATATAGTAATCCAGTCGATTGCCAATGTATTGGCAAATTCATTACATTTGTTTTTAGTGTAATAATCATACCTTTCGACTTGGTTTTGACAGCAAACCAAGAATTATAGTTTGTTGTTATTATAGTGTATTACAACTGTTTTACTTGAATTCCTTCTCATTTACGTTGGCTTATCTTATTAGATAAACAAAGCCAGTCCATCATCGAAATAACTACATAGAAGTGCCCTTGAAGCAAAACTCTTCGCTAAAATACGTCACTGAACCCATCGAAATTAATCATTGTGATTAATTAATTTGCAATTGCCTGTTATTTCAAAATACTGAAATAATAGGCAAAATACTGCGGTAAACTATCTGTGGTACGAAACAATATATAATAAAATAGCAGCTGCAGTGAAAGATGTTGTTACCTTGGGAATTACTAGAGAAGGTTTCAGGTAACACAGATATGGTTTCTTAAGATGATGTTTAGAAAACCCTATTGTTTTTCTACAGAGAAATTAAACATGGAGACTGGCATAATAGACCTTAGACAGCTTTTTTCTTGCTCTGTTGATACGTCAGATAAAATTCATCAACAGTATATTTTAATGATCATTTACATGATACAAGAAATAGTATGTTGATAGCTTTTCTGAGAACTGCCAAAACAATCGGTCAAAGGTTCCATACATATATTGCTCTTTTTATACATAATAAAATACCAGCAGAAGTGAAAGATGTATTCAAGAGAAAAATTAAAGGATATTACTGTGGTGTATAGTAGAATGGAGATTTTGAGTTAATATATGGTACATATTATATTGTTTCAAGTTATAATTTTTCTTTTTGTTGAATAAACATCATCATTATTAATAAAATGTTGGCACAATAGAACAGGAGTTATTTAAACGAGTTAAATATTTTGAAAATTTAAACAGCCTCGAAGTAATACATGTACAATTTTTAAATTCTCTTGTAAAAAAAGGGGGCTTGTTTTTATGTAATGGGTTGCAAATGTGGAAGTTTGGCTATATGGATGACATTCATTTTATGTTTATTGAATCTCGTCTTAAATTAACATCTTGTTTTTCCTATGTATTCGCTACTGCAAGTTGAATATAATATCATAAACTCCCCATTTATGTATGTTTGAGATTGGGTTTTTTGCATTAAATACCCAAACATCCATAAATTGGGAATTTGAATTTACATATGCAATCATTTAAGCATTCAGAATGAGAGTTTACGAATATTAGTAATTCTAAAAATGCCATTTCCATCAATAAAATGATTAAAGTAAGGCATTTATATCTTCCCAGAACAGACTAGAGAAAAAAGATAATTTGGAGCAAAACATCAACAGTGACAGCACTGTTCTAGTAATTGTTTAAAATGAAATTACATAAGAAATTACTTCGTTTTTTATTACTGAATATACAGTGACTCTAGTTTCACAGTGTTTACCTTATTTTCAACCTAAATAAACAAATTGTATTTCAACTATTATATATTAATTGAAGTCTTTGGCTTGTGCAAATCTTAGAGAAGTAGGATGTGCCAAAGGCCCAACTGCTCATTCAATAGTTTTATTTCTAAAACGTGCTTGCGCTCAAATATTTTTATCGATTACAGGATGTCTAATTTTTTGCCTTTCGCTTCCAGATGTAATATTTTAAGATTGTCTAATTCTAGGAAGACATGATTGGTTTCGAAAAAATGTTTCACAAAATAAGAGTTATCTTTCCGTTTCCTAAATAATGATTGATGTTCTTTTAACCTTCTGTTATCCACAACTATTTCAAAAAGATATTCTCAGAATGATTGACCGCATGTATTTTCCAGGCTATTACATACCAGTTTCAGCTGTTTAGCTCCAAAGAATATTGGTGTCCAAGCCCAATTAGCAAGCAGATTTGTTCCATATAGTATTAATGGCAACTTGGCAGGACCTAAAATAATTGATATAATTGATAATCATGATTAAAAAGTTGAGCTGATATTTATCAGATAATCTATTACCTTCAAATCCACCTCCTTCCTTGTATACAAGGTATGAAGCATATCCAATACCTGAATACAAAGATGTCCAGACTGGTCCAAAGGCCCAATTTGGGGGTCTCATGTCTGGTTTCTTTAAATTCTCATACCATGGCCTCAAATTCTGTCTTGTGATGAACCCACCAGCAAAACCGCCTAAATTTGGCAAAAGAATAGCTCCAACTAAAGGTATATTTGCAGAAATAGACATTGTGAATACTCCAAGTTAATATTAGAAAATAAGGAAATTGCAATTTACAGATAACCAATCACTATCAATATAATTAGATGATACTATTCAGTAACCGCGATTACCTATCGCTATCAACCTGTTAAATTTTTCATTGTTTATAATTCGTCATCTGTATTTTAAGATATGTAAATGTTGCAAACTGACGATGATCAAAGATGAAAGTCATGTCACTTTTCTAAGGTTAAAGGTTTAAAACATTATTGAAAGTGGAACTTTAATGAATAAAATTTACTTATTTGGAAAGAAGAAGTCTTAAATAATTCGTAAAATTAAAAAACCGTAAGCAAAGATTATAAATAACTGAAAAAAGAAAAAGCAAGATCTATAGCTTATAAAATTTCATTTGAGCAATGTGGAATGATTTGATTGATATCTACTCTAGTGTGAAAGTAGTATAAATAACTGGTTTCACCAGTTTAACATAGTAAAGTTTACTAGTATGAATATTCGAATCAGAGAGTCCTGCGGTTTCCGAAAAAAACTTTATTTCATCTTTTGATGAAGGTGCTAAAGTACCTAAACTGTTCGTCAAAAGTTATATGGAATTAATTTGGGTTTTCTCCTTAGAAAAACCTTTTCCTTTTGGAATATATATATAAATGTAGAGGTTAGAATAGTAAGATTTCGAAAAATGATTGATTCACAATAACAAAAGTACAATATTTGAAAAAGTATAATATATTACGAAACACCGAAATTCTGAAAATTTCAAAAATTCATACTTGTATTCCCCCATAATACAAGGTATGACCACTATGTGCATCAATAACTGCTTGGCATCTTCTGTCTGTTTTCCATTGAGTTATTGTGCTCAACTTGTTGCTATAGTTGTGGCAAAAAATCTCAGAGCTGTTTAAACGTTCCCGGCTGTGGTCATCAATGGTTCTTGCTAATTGCAGAGCAAACAAAGTTCACCCCAAACCATAATTGCTAATTTCTCGAAACGGATGGATTTCTTGAACAGAGCGGTGGTTCCTTCATATGAGTAGGGGTGCCCACATCCATACTCGTTGACTATCAGAAAAACGTCCATATCTTGACTCGTCAGTAAAGAGACCTTATTTCTATTCATCTTGCCAATGTACCTGCTCCATTGCCCACTCTAATCTTTGAAACTTCTGTTCGCAAGTGAGTGGGAACTCTTCTTAACAAGCGTCTCGATGTTAGATTGACTTTATGAAGACGTCTTCTGACTACTGTTGTAGCATGTGGTCTACCACAACATGAACCAAGAGGATTATTTTAGGCAGTCAATTAAAGGAAGTGAATTCTTTTAACTTATTTTTATATCTTATACTATTGTATTGCAATATACACTTGCTAACCGAATGATTAATTGTCAAGAGCACTTTCACTTTTGAAATATATGTTACACATACACGATAATGATTAAATTTTGTATTGAACGAATATTTCCAACAGAATCCAAATGAAACATAGTATATAGTATTCAGACCCTTTAGCTGTGAAAATATCTAGGAAGCAAATGTTTCAGTAACACGATAATTCTCTTTTTTTATATAACTGCTAGCAAGATGTTGAGCAGCTTTCAAATATGTCTGTTTCTGGAGATACTGAAGGATATGATATTCTTCAACATGCTTGTTGATCAGAACGGCTCCAAATACAAATCATTTGTAGAAAACTGTATATCGTTGAAAAAAATTTCTAAAAACAATAGTTAGAATGATGGATTAATATGCTATTTTTTCAAGTTTGGATAGCATTCGATTTGATACTTTTGAATTTGAAAATTTACTTCTTCGGTAACTCCTTGAAGTTCCCTGAAACCTGTCGTTGAGTAATCAAAGGGCTGATTGTTATCATAAGCTTGTTTTCTCTTCTGAGTATTGTGTTACATTAAATGCCTAATTAATAGTCATATACAAACAAATGCTCGAAAACTATTACTCTTCTTTTGAGAGTTTGGTTAGTGAAGCGAATTCTTTTAACTTAATATGTTACATCAGGTGACTACTTTAAATACTCATCTTATGAAGTCAAGGTATGAAGAAACAATTGTTTTGTAAACAATAAAATTGTTTTTTACTTATAAATTTTAAGATGAATTTCCGTAAAGTAAAAACTGAAACAATCAAAGATTTCCTCGATTTACTTTATCTTGCCACAGAAATAGACATACATACAAATATCCGCTTCAAAAACATTACTCTCCATTTGGGCAGTCAATTAATAAAACAAATTTTTCAACTTCCCTTTATAACTTATTTCATCAAGATACACAATTGATAAGCAACTGATAGATTGTTAAAAATAAGAATAGTTCCATCTTTGAAGTGTACACCAAAAAAAATGCGTAGAATAAAAGGATGTCAAATTTTGTATATAAAAATTATTCCAAATAGAATGAACATAATATTCAGACCCTTCCGTTATGAAAATTTCTACGAATCAAATATGTTTCCGTAGGTTTTACAAGAACAGTAATATCTTATACCTTTTTTTTAATAAATGCTAACTAAAGTTCCGCAGCATTCAAACACATTTTATAGATTCAGGTATTCAATAGTGTGTGATTTTCAGATTCTATATAATCAACAACAATAATATATATCATCAATGCATACTTATTGATTATTTTAATTTTATTGTTCCAAAGGTTAGACTGAGGCCTAATATTGATTGCTCATCTGACAATACTTCAAGACAATTTTTTACATTGTTACAACTTATTTAGAGATAAGGATATTAATTTCCTTAATACTTATGTAAAAATCCCCAAAAAACTGACAATGTAAACTTCTGTTTTGTATTGTTAGTCCTATTGTGTTGTATTGAAACTGTGAATTCTGCTACTACTTTTTATTTTATTTTGTTTTAGGGAATAATGGTCAGTATATACTAGAAGAAACTATATTTGTCCTTAATTTGAATTACAGTTCGATATTGTAAGACTTAAAATAAATAAATCAATAAAAAACAATTTGATGGTTGGTACTACTTGAAATAAAAATGCTTATGTTATTGAGAAAAACCCTGTATATTTACACATATTTAATATTCTCTTTTGATTGAATAGGTGACAGGGAATAGGTCGAGGGTGACTGTCCGAACCTATTCACTAAAAAGTGATAGACAAAGTAATGGACTTCATTTAATATTTCAATGCACTTGTTAATCAGAGCTGCTAAAACAAATACTTCTGTAATTCAGAAAAAAACCTTGCATATTTACAATTGAATATAAATTTTTAACAAAAAGTTGCAACAAAATATTTATTTTTTTTTCCCCCAATTTTGAGAAGCATTTGATTTATACTTTCTTTTATTCTTGAATTTAGATTTCGAAACTTGACTTACTTCGCCAGCACCCCCTTGAAATTGTCTGAAATCTACAGATGAATAATCGAAGGGTTCAATATTGCTATTGTTAGCATTAGCATTTTTATTATTTTGAGAGTTGTTGTAGTCTCGAGAGTTTCTGAATTTCTTGTTCTTTGATTCATTATTTGAGCCATCCATTTCTCCAGACTTCCTCTTTTTATTCTTGCCACCTGCCCAATCAGATGTATTACTGTGATTTCTTTCAGAGGCCCATTTATTTTCTTGTTTTTTATTATTTTTACGTGTAGAATTTTCAGGGGAAGTTGGATTTTCTGATTTAATACGCACAGGAGCGGGATTCAAGAATTTTCTATCTGAATCTTCATCTTCAGACTCTTTCTCATCTTCACTATCTTCCCTTCTCCTTTTTCTGCTTCCACCCAGTTCCCAAAGACTTTCTGTTCTTTCAGTTATAAGTAAAGAGGCTTTTTGATACAGCCGTTCTTCCTTTCTTTTTTCAGTTTCTAAATCTTCGTCAGTTTTATGGGACAACAAATTGAAATGATTAGAAAGGGAAGCTATTCTTTCTTCTTCTGTTTTATTTTCATCCACAAGATTATCCAAGGTTTCATATATTTTATCAACATCTTCCTCTATTACAATAAATTCGGAAGTAACAGGTTTTACATCTTTTGTGTCTAGTTTTTCTTCATTCTGTAATTCGGCTTCCTTCTGTTTTTCTTCATTTTGTCGGAATAATTTAGTACAGTTGTATCTTTGAAAAGGAAGTAAGAGTTTATAGTTTCTATGTATTTTTTCCAATACATCATCCTCTTTATTGAATAAAGAAAAAATGGATTCAGATTTTACTAAAGGATTTTTAATTTTGAGAATATCTCTAGTATCATACCCTTCATGTTCTAATAAAATAGGTATATTTTCATGGAGATTTCCTTCCTTTGAAGAATCCAATGGAGAATAAAACGGATTGTCCAAATTAACCGTTAGTTTCCCTATAACAATACCCCTGGCTCTTGTATCTTCTTGTAGTATTGGCTGATCAATGGAAATTTCTCTTGCTCTGAGTAAAATTTGATGGAGTTCGGATACATTTGATCTTACCAGAGCTGGAACAGGGTTACAACAAGCCAAAATACCTTGCAGTTCTCTGGGTAATGTTTCAGATATTTGAAGTAACATATGGTTCGGGAGAACATAAGCTGTACTTTCATCTTCTTCTCTCGCTTTTTGATCTCTCCAATTAAACAATTCCCTAAGGGCATATAGTTGTCTTTTGTCAAACATCCTTTTACATGTTCCATAAAAGTCAAGATAACTATTTTCAGTACAACGATACTTAAAAAATCTTTCCTTGCAAGTTTCTGTACTTCTGTCAAAAACAATTGATAAAAGTTTACTAGTATAACCAGATTTTGTCAACAGTTCAATTTTCATAAGTTTATAGATGTAGATAAGATAGTGTGTATCTTCTCGAGCATATTTCTTTAATGCATCAGGTAAAGGTCGCATTCTCCAATCGGCCATTTGAAAATGTTTATTTGGGGTAAAATTACAGAATCTTTCTAGTAGGGAAGCTAGAGAAAGGCTTGCGTAACCTAATACCTTTGCTGCTTGATAAGTATCGAACATATTAACAATATACAATGATAAGTCCCTTTGTAACCATAATATATCTGAATTTGCACCATGAAATATTTTGAGAATGTTAGGTTTAGTGAAAACTTCATTGAGAACAAATAATTTGTTTCTCAATATAAGAGTATCAATAATATAGTCTGTATCACCTGTTGAAATTTGCATAAGACATGTAATACCCATAAAAGTCCTATAAGAGTGATGTTCTAGATCAATAGCAATAATTTTATAATTCCTCAAATCTTCCACAAGTAAACGTAACTTCTCTTCTGTATCCACTTCAATGAATTTAGTGTTTTCCAAAGGTTGAGGAAATATTGGCTCATCTTCATCAGGTAAAAGTTGTTCTTCTGGTACTAAAAATTTCTCTAATTCAATTTCATAAGGGTGTGAGAATTCTTCACCCCTATCTGTTTCTTCCAAAAATATAGCCAAAGGTTTCAATGAGTTGGGTTTCTCTTTAATTCTAGGCTCCCAAGGATGGTCATTACTATTATCAATATTGTCAGAGAAAGATTCTTGTGGACGTTTGATGTCCTGAACTGCTAATAATTTTAATATTGAACCTGGATTATCTTGATTTTCACATGCAGCACCAGCTTGCTTTTTAACGACATTACCCCTATTCCATGAACCGTTGATGTGGGTATGAGATGTTTGTGATTCCATTGCATTATTGGCAAATTTCTTGATTCCTTCTATTTCATCAATGCTATCGGCCACTTTCTCCAAAATCGTATCATTCGTTTCTACTAAGAGATCTGCCCTAGAATTTATACTGCTAGTCTTGAAGTTGTTCCTTATTCCATAATTTTTACTGATCTTATTCATTAAGGTTAATATGCGGTTTGATTCTGCTGTCATAATTTTCTGGAAGGGTTCTCGTAAGTTAAAAAAATCGTAGTTATTTAAGGGTAAGTCATTGGCATGTTTTATTGATTCTTTAATAACACTGAATCCTTCTTTCGTCAAATTTTCCATATTTGAAAAACCTGGTACACCTCGTACCTCGCTCTGTTCCTTGTTGTTTACATCTCGGTCCGAATAGGCCGTATCCATGTTAATAGTTGTTAAATAATTCACTGTTATTATTACAATGTTCTTAAATTCACTCAAAACGATATAGTCAACATTTAACACAATAAAATATTTTACTGTATTATGATATCACCATAGATTAACAATAATTTAGTCTTGTTGATCTATGGATATCACTCAACATTCTGTCTCTTGACCATAGAGTTTTTGTTTTTTTTTATGAATTATGTTCATTCCTTCTGTTTGTGTGGAGGAAATCAACTGGAAGTTTATCAATATAAATTAAATTTTTATTATTTTCTAAATTTTGAATGAATGGTTGTGGTACGTTCAGTTCTGTTTCTGGACAAAGGGCAGATAGGTCAACGTTCAAGCTATCAACAGTATATTTATTACTAAGTTAATTATAGTTATTAGCGATACAAACTTCCCTACTGTTCTATTCGATTGTTAAACTGACTGTGAGACTGTAAAAATATATGTTATTATATGTGTTATCAGTTCAGATCCTTACAAATGTAATCAACACTGAATAGATAGATCATAGATATATGAGAAAGATATTGAACGAAAGTTTATCATGAATTTTGAAAGTTCGAGCCCAAAGCTCTTACTACTGAACTATCGACACTCATGATATGTTTATTTTTTCGAGAGCTTCCCAAAGTTTTTGCTGAGGTACGCTGTCATAAGCCTTTTTGAGATCGACAAAGAATAGGTGTATTTCTTAGTTTACTACTACTTTCTTCTCTATGATTTATGTTAGCGTACTAAACAAATTGTCGATGTAGTGAGCTATCCCAACCATAGACGTATTGAAAGAGACCAATCTGTAGTGAGGCCAACATTAAATCGCTCATTATTCAACTGGTCCACTGCAAGAAGAATCCAGTCCATTGTTGCCAAATTTCTTATTTAAGAATATGTTTCCTTTCAAAAACTTAGTTACTATTCAAGTCTCACATTATTATTAATCATTTATATTCTTATTTATTCATAAGTTTCTCTCAGTTGTAGCTTTATATTAATATTTTATAGAAGTAGGTTCCGTAAAATGACCAATAAAAAATAATGTACATTTTTCTTTCATGGTAAATACCGTGCACAGGATTTCTATTTGTAACATTGGCAACACTGCATTTTAAATTAGCGAATGGCATCAATTTATTTCCCTCATTAAAATTTATAGTCTCAACGTTGCCAGGCTATGATCTGGTTTTTTCCTCGAATATCAGAATGAAATTCCTAACCTTGAATACTTATTTAGTATTTTGAGCTATTTGGGGTGAATTTGGTTATAATTTGTCGACAACATGGTTCGTCAATGTGAAAAATTTGGAAATAAGGAGAATTTCCATCCTCATTTATCGTTTCACAGGTAAAAACACATTTCATATTTCAGTGGCGTAGGTATATCCAGAATTAATGTAAATTTAAAAGTTTTCCATAATTTTCGAAACATAAAATTCTAAGTCTCCATAAAATTACCATCACTGTTATTTTGTGAAGTATTCTGAAACTTTATCTGTATCTCAAGGAATTGTTCAATACAGTATCGTTGTCATAGTAGGTCTCTATAGAAAGTTGATTGAAATTTTTCTGGACTTGGTATTTGTTCTTAGATTAGATCTTATGTATTTGAGAATTATAGGTAGCGTTATATCTTGAACAACTGTTTTAAACTGTGAATCTTTTATTTCATTAATTGTGTGTGAATATTACATTATGTGAAATGTTTAATTTTGTGAAAAATAAAATTGTTTGTGATATTAATTTTTTTTATGTCGAATAATGTATTCCCCATCAACAATAGACGGTATCATCACCAGAAAACAGTATCAAAATGCTATTTATGAAATATACCTATTCCAACTTAAAAACTGACAAAACATTCAATTCTCTCAGCTACTATGATATACCATCTCTTCAAATAAAGAAGCTCCTTAATGACACAGACATTAACATATCCTTCTGATGCAATAACTTGGGAAAAAATTGAAAAATATCAAACCTAAAATAAAAAAAAGCATGTTAAGGTGTTCACCAATTATCACGTGTTATTTGCCCAAAAACTTATATTGGACAAACCGGAAGGTCCTTTAGTAATAGAATAAATTAACTTTTTTGTTATAATGTTTCACCTAGAGCCAACCGCATTCATTTAATAAATAAACTTGGTGATTAATCTTCAATAATAAGTTGGATACTATGTATGCAGAACACTTAGTAACAGAAAAGCATGGAGTTTGACGAAAGTTGTAAGATTTTTTCATAAGGAAAATAATGGCTTGATGCTGAAAACTTAGAGATAAACGGATTCATAAATGTCGGGGATTTACGAAATTACCAGATACAGTTATTGAGGTCGCCTCTATTGGTACTATCCTCGTAGGAATTTGGTGGTTTGTCCAAAAGTATTAAAAATTTTATTATACCCCTATATCAAAACTCTGAATTCACTTAAATATCATATAATACCAAACCTTTGAATAATTATTTGAAAGCATTTGAAGTAGCTACGCGTAATATTTGAATTTTGGTGAATTCATAATAAATACTATACAATTGGCATAGGAAAGAATATCTTGTTCTGAATTCAATAAATCCGGAAATATAAAATCGCACGTCCATGGTGTTTGAAGATTGTTTTTTTCATTACAGTGTTGCCTGCTATGACCGGCCAGATTTGTTCATCCTTGGCGCACTCGTTAGTTCTGCTATCTTCGTCTTCATCAAAACAGTTCCAATGTTGGCTTCACAACAAATAAGTTTTCAATAGAGGGATGTTCCGTGTTCCGTCTCCTTAGGATAATAAGTCTATGATCCCAACCTTTAAAGATAGTACTCTAAGATATCCGGGATTTTACGGAGTACCCTAAGATATCTGGGATTTTACGGAGTACTCTAAGGAACGCTGACCTTTTTATCGTGATCATCTAGTGGCGGAAGAATAGAACGTTACATTGTGTAGACAACCCAAGTTACACTTGAACGAGAACGAGGAAACAGTAATGGGAAGTTCAGAATGCAAGGATAAGTAAAAATATAATATTTGTTTGCGGAAGAAACGGCTCCGCATCTAACTCTGTGTATGAGAGCGAAGTTCGCTCTAGGGAAAATGAGTCCAGGAGAAAAAACCCGAGCCCTCTCTTCAGCTCCCATAAATTCTTCAACCCTGTCCTTCCCTTCATTCATAAAATTAAGGTTCCAGAGATTGACAACCTTTCTAATATCCTAAAACATATTTAGTGTGCAAGCAAAGCTAAATACAGCAATCAAATGAGTGAACACACTGATAACCTAGCAGTAGGAACATGTAACAAAGATCTTAGGTAGTTTAACAATAACCATTTGGTCAGGAATTCCCCATTCACACACCTATTATCTAATTAGATTATTATAATCTGGGCGCATGATATCGTTGTTCAGGAATGTCAAATTGCGACATTCGGAAAACACAAGGGTTGTGGTGTCTTTTATTTAACTACCTATTCATTAAAATATTTATATCTAATAATAGTTGTTCAGGAAGGCCTCGTTGTGGCGCCCTGAAAAGACACAGGATTGTTGTGTCAGTATCTAATTGTGGACCCACATTTTATTCACTCTAAACACTGAATTTTCAAACAAAGTACCATTGTTAACCATCTCTTAGATCCCAATAAATGAAATGAAGATAAAGACGCTTACATGTTTGAAATATGTTAACTAGTCAATTCAGAATAAAGTAATCAGGTCGCCCCTAGCTGAAGCATTAATACAGTAAAATCAACCAATAGATAAAGAATACATGATACAAATAACCCTCACGTTGACCTCAGGTAATTCAATACAATACAATAACTTTACATGTTAGGGCAGTTCAGTCGACTTCCCTTTGTGTCTAACCTTCACTTTTAATGAACAATGCACAATGGCGTTTTATTTCTAACAAAGGAAAACTGGGCTCTCTGTAACCGGCATTCAGTTTACAACGATTACCACCAATCTTCTGGGGAGAACCAAACGACCATCTCCCGGGGTTATGTTTACATTTTCAGACGCGCGCGCGACCACCGCAGGTTACACTGAGCTTCCTTTGGCTTGTGTTTGTATCTTCTCTTACATTCAGTAAAACCTCAAGCTTCTTGTCTTCGTTAGTGGCCGATTTTATCCTTTCTTCTTTTTTGTATTTGACATCTCCTGTCTCTACCAATCTATTCAAAAGCCTTCGAAAATTCGATTCTTTTGCATGTCTTCTCTCGGGATATCTTGCAGCATAAGTTCGACTCGTTAATAAACATTTTCTGTGACACTGCCCTATATTAAAACGGTAAGCGTCATGGCAACCGACCACAGATGCGTTGACAGCTGCATAGTGCTAAACTTTCTTCCGTAAAGATAGCGATGGGTTTTGCTCATCGTTGGTACGGATCGAAATTCCGAAAATCAGGCCATAAAGCAACGCCATTATATTTTTCTGACGACTTTTCGTTTCTTCGCTACGAATGAAAGAAAACAGGAAATGTCAGCACTTTTCCCGGGTTTGCCATTTGTAAACAATCAAGCCCTGCCCACCTCGGCCTTGGACCGCTTCTGTGGTCTACGTACCGGGGTGATCCGTGAAGTAATACGACGGTCGTCCGAAAATTATCGAACTGCGCGGAAAAAAGTAGATCCTTCGATTTATACGGATCGATCGATAAATATTGATCAATCGACTATGCTAGTTAATAATTTCATTTTTTCTAAAATTCATCCTGATTTATTAATTGCAATCAAAGGTAGTTTAAGCTTTAAGGAATAATAACTTGATTGATAATCGATATTTGGAATATCGATAAAACACTGATGTATTTTGTTTGAGTACACATGATCAATATGTGATGCTTATTCGGAAAATCATTATCATTTTTATGTTGACGCTTTGGAATTATGATTTTGGGAACGTTTCAAAGTATTATAACTAGCTCAATGAAAATATTTGAATAGTTTGGTATAGTTTTCTCTAGATTTTGAAAAATATTTTAGCAGAAATTCCGAGAAATCATTCATTGATCCAGTAATGATGTATTGAATATTACCCGAATAATTTCTACCGCAGGTTTCATGGTTTCAACTATTTTTAATATCCGTTAGTTAATATGTCCGTTATTGAAAAAAATGTCATTTTTCGTGTGGTAAGAGTGAAAATAGCCCTAAGGTTACTGCTGAAAAAATGTGAAGCATTCAATACTCTACATTAACGTGAAAAATTACAGGATGTTCAGTTGAAAAAATCGAGAAATAACAATTTGAAGTTCTTTATATTTAGCGGTTAATAACAGACAGCCTGTATATGATAGGTTGATCATTTAGGAATGATGATTGGGAAAATCTTCCAGTTAAAAAAAATTTTTGATCGAATTCTTGTTACGATTGATTCTGGCAATCGGTAGGGGACTTTTAGCAAATTACTGTTTCTTCAACTTTTTGCAGTTTTCTCGGAATAAGATCTGTAACGTTGGCAAAATATCTCTAATATTTTGAGTTATGTTAGAGATATTGAAGGCCATTGAAAATATATATGTGATCAATTTAAAAAATCACCCATTTGTTGAACAATCTGTATATTAGAAAATAATTTCCTGAATTGCAGGCATGAAAGTAATACAAGGAACCTGCTTTCGAACGAAATATTTAAGATGTTGGTTCGGCAACTATGGAAGCGCAGCGCAGTATTGCAGGATCCTGTATATATTGTGATTTCAAGCAACAAATCCCTCGACTTCCTATGGAATTTCGCTTTTCCCAAGGTACAAGCTTACAAAAACTCCTACTTCACTTTTTCGCTTTTCAACATTTTTTACAATAATCCAGACCAAACTACAAAATGTATGGTTTTCATTTGTATGTTCATATATCCTTCGAGCGGAAGTGAGCTTGAAGAAGTCGCATTTCAACATTTTGCGTAGTCGACCTGAATCAACGTTTTCATTTCCCATTATGGTGTTTATTTTACCGGAGTCCCAATTAACCAAGATACAAACGTACAGCTCAATATATTCAAGTTTCGTAAAGCACATGAAGTTTGCGTTACAGTAATCGCAATGGAGAGCAGCTTTCTGTGTAAAGCTGACATGTGTAATCAGCAAATCGTGCAAGAACATAGGGTAACTAACACACTCGTTACACCGCATATTTAATGCTTTTCAAGGTGATTCCATGACTACCAACCACAGAATACCAATTTACGAAATACTACATGGAATCAGCTACATTCCGAGTGTATGGACTGAAATTTCAGCTTGTGTGTTCAATTTCATATAAAGCTCTAATCCAAGAATATGCTTACATCTTTCAGATGGTCGTAACTCTGTTCCTCTCTCGAGTTCCTTTAAAAACCGAATAAAGTTAAGAGTCTTTCATTAACAGCGCCCCATTTTATTTTGTAAATAAAACACATTATTTATTTGAAAATTATTGACATTTTTATTTTATTATAAAGTATCATTAGTTATGGATCAAAACATCATTCAAATGTCCACCACGGAAACGTTAGCAGAAATGAAGTCGTTGGACCCAATTTTCCATGACTCTCTCACACAAAACAGGTCGTGTGTTGGCAATCACTGGTTCAATATTGATCTGTAAATCGTCTAAATTTGCTGGATGATTTCTGTAAACCGTTGACTTACTGTAACCCAACATAAAGAAGTCGAATGGAGGCTGATAATTTATCGGTCCATTTCTTCCTATTTTTTATAAACACATACTGAATACAAGACTCTTTAAATGATCTGTTTGTTTGACTTCTTAGGTTAAAACAATTTTTTATGGATGTAAACCAAGGTCTTTTCGTAAAATTCACCACGGCGTCTGGGAGATGTGTAGTTCTTGTGAACGTCGAGAAATCGATTACGTTTGGTCTTCACGAACACTTTTACGTATGGCAGCAATATTCCCTTCACTTCTTGCATTTCTTTGTCTCACTGTCACTGTAACATCTTGAAGTGTAAAATTTGTTTCAAACTTCTTCACTAAACGTTCAACTGTTCTTTTATCCAGACGATTATAACGACCAAAAAATGGAGTTAAAGCACGTAAAGTTAGAGTAACAGATCGCGATTTTTCATAATAAATTTGGATTATTTGTATACGTTGTTAGAGTGTTTACCTTTTCATGATTAAATGGTAGAAATTGAAAAATAGAACTGTCAATGTCACAAATGAACAATGGCTGCCATGCGTGAGTAATGTCAATTTAAACATGGGACCCTTTATATTCATTGTGAGATATAATTATAACACTTGATGAGTTCCGTATTCTCTAAAGGATTATACGAGTCACAGAATCCCTCATGGATTATATAAATTCCATCATTGCGTCATTGTATTTACCCGCTTTATTTATGTGTCAAATACTCTGTGGCAAGTAACTTGCCACGTAAGAGATCGGTGACAATAACAAAAAGAGAACAATGTCCTTATAGCATTCACATTGTATTTTGAAGCAGCTGAGAGGAAGGTTCTTGGAAATAAACCTCCTGAGCAACTTAGTAACATACTCAAGTACTTATAACAGTCTCCCTGGGTAACTCTTAGTAAGTAAACTTCTTTTAAATGCTTCTGATTAATTGCATGCTTTACATTTGTGAATACCACTTTAGTGTTAATGTGAAATAAGTGATTGCATGCCCGTTCATTGTACTTCCAGTCATCGCTTTTCATTCTTGTATTTTTGCTTCAGTGTTATTTAATCCGACCGGAATGCTCTAACTAAAATGAATTGCCTTTGTATATAACTAAAGCGGCACAAGCCTCACAGTTATCTATTTGTATGGTATACTTTCCCTCGCTGCCTAGTTGTTGTTTGCTGTATTTGTGAATAGTTGTTCTTTATCTGCGTTATAATTGCTAATAGGGATTTTTTTAATCTGTTCTTACTAATTGCGGTGCTTGATATGTAACTGATTTGCATGTACTCTTGTGTGATCCCCCTGTCACCTATTTCTTTGTATGTTCTTATTGCAACGTTCATTAACACGCCTAGGTGATGAGGTTCTGTATCTATTTTACAATGTCTTAGTCAGTTTGTGTTATACATTTTTGCCATATGCACGTGCCCGCTTACTTTGAGAAATTGTAATCCTTGTGAACCAGTGGCGTTCTTTATGGTAAATCGCTGAGTAGTCCTAGAGGAGGACGACATATCGTATAGAGACAGTAAATAGCTCCGGATATCGAACGCTATTGTGAGAATGTGGGAGTGATTGCTAGATAATTGTGATATCCCCAGGGATTAGATTGCGTGACTCTTCAGGTGGTGTTCGGTTCGTTCTTCAGTAATTTCTGAGCCTTCCTGGGCCTTGGCCACCTCGAGGAGGCCAGATACAGTCCATTTGATCTAACGATATGTAGTAATAAGTCATTTAGACCAGGGGCGCTATTAGGTTCACTGTGGAGCTTTGCGAACTACTGCGTAGATTTAACCACAGGTTGATAAATGTGTTTCCATTCAGTGAGGGTTATTGATTTTTAGCATTATTAATATAATAGAAATATATCATTATATCTGCCATTACTGTGCTTTGAATATTTGAACCTCCCGTCCTTGCTCTCGTTAGGTGTAATTTGGGTTGTCTACACAACGTAACGTCCTATTCTCCCGCCACTAGACGATCACGATAAAAAAGTTAGCGCTCTTCAGAGTACTCCATATAATTCCAGATCTTTTAGAGTACTCCGTAAACCCCCAGATCTTTTAGAGTACTCCTTAAAATCCCAGATCTCTTAGAGTACTCCGTATAACACGGGATAACTCACACTTAAAGCAAGGGCTCCGAATCGTGTTGGCTCTTACTTGATAGAAACATATTGTTGACTTCAATTAAATAAACTTTGAATATCAAAACAGATTTAATATGTTAGTCTTCTATAATTTTAATTAAAAAAAAAAAAATTTGATTTAAATTAATGTCTAATAATAAGCACTGCTTATATTTAATAGACGTATAAAAATCAAAATTCACTATACAATATCAAATGGAGCAAAGAAACCCAAAAAAATAAATTATTAATTAAAATTAAAAATGAGTAATATCGAATGTTTCGTTCCAAACATACGCCACTGAACTCGTCAGAAAGGCACGTGGTACGTATGTTTTGCCTTTGACAAACATTTGAAAACATGTTCAGTTTCAGGTCTTATATTTATGACAACTAAATCTTTTTCAGAAATACACAATATAATTTTAAGAACTTCTCCAAAACTAATTTATTTGAAATATTTAATATGTTTAAATCTTCAAGTAAGTTACCTCAAAAACTCTCAAAAACATGTAGCACATTCTCAAAAACAATTAAAAATTCAGATAAGGTCAGTTCAACTTTAAATTTATAATATAAATTCAATCAAAAATAAATAAACTTGTAATCTTACCAAACAATTTCTGCAAAATCTGTGAATGCAATTAAATTAGCTAGGTACATATCCAAGGTGATCTATGTTCTATGCTAAATTTTTTGAAATTAAAATTGTAGAAGGCTTAAATCTGTTTTGATATTCAAAGTTTGTAATCATCCTTCTATCAAGTAAAAAAACCGCATCTTATTATTTTATTTAGTTAAATGATACTGGGTGACGAGGCAAGTCGTATCCATAGAGGTAACTCTGAAGATTACATAAAGCAGTCGGACTTTGGACAGGGAAATCTGAAAGATTAATTTGCGTTTGGGTAGAGTAACGCCAGTTTTGAGGATGTAAGCCCTGTGCTGCAACAAACACACGTGCCTCTGTGTTAGGCATCATGACTCAGTCCTCCATTTCACCTCCATGAAACTAGGACCCTAGTCGTGACAAACTACTTCATCGCTACAATATTCGGAGATTAAGGGGAAGGTTGGAACATAAAAGTAACCGACTTCTGCTTATTCTATTAATATTATCACGGCCGATGCTCCACGTAACTGAAGGAAGCGATGCCAGCTGCTACCAGATTCGTACGAGGCACTAGAGCTGCGCAACATGCAAATCCCTACGCAATTAAATTAACAACTCTGAGAATTTCTGTTTATCAGAAGTCCTTCTTCTACCGAACTGGCCAGCTGATGTGTTTTCTTCGGTGTATAATTTTCAACAATTCAAAACGAGGATAAATAGGACACAACTTACCGTTCGGGGTACTAGCTAGGTGACACATAGATTTTCCTTTCCTCGGGCTGTCAAACATAAAAAACTTCGGGTGAATATACAGCGTACTTGTATTAGCGATGAGTTGTGTCCACTTGACGAAAAAAAGCTTCCGACAATGTCTTTAAGAGTACTTTTAAAATGATCAATTTTCGGTATATCCTCGAAGCAATGTATTTCAGAAAATAACTACATTTGCTTTTATAATTTTCTTATTTTAATGACACAGTCTGGGTTATCTGAGGTCACGGATTGGAGATATCTTCTCAGTTAGATATCACTAAATCAAAGTGCAGAATTCCATTCTGAAACCTCCCTATATGACAGTAAATCCTATGGGACAATCTTGGAACGATTTTCTCTCATCCCTACAAGTCGGCAATGAGAAACGGGAAATTCTATCTAACACCATTTAAGGTAACACTTAGAGGAAGCAAGTAGATCATTTTTCTCTGCGTTTTCTAGGCCATACTCGGTTATTCCACTCACGTTTCTCTTGGAGATTTCCGAGACTCACACTTGGGAATTTCCAATTCTTTTGTGGGATAAATCCGAGGGTTTGACATGAAAAGGTTTATATGAAAGTGAATAGTCTTTGATATCCAATAACGATCGGGAAAACATTTTTCTGCAAGTCCGGCGACTTGCTTTATTAAAGCGGAATTTCAGAAGGCTTTTCGGATGGAACTGTAGAGGTGAGTTATATAGCGAAGAATTAAAACGAAACCATAATTGTTGTAATTGTTTTGTACTTGATCATAATTAAAACAAGTTTTTAGAAATAATAATGCTTTACTATTACAATTCAGAAGTTTGCTAATTTTTGTGACACCAATTTCGAAGTATTATATCACTTGTTTAAAAACTTGTCTTAACTCCAATTAAGACTGAAAACAAAAAGAAAATATATTGTCCTACTTTCGTTTGTAATATCCAAGTAACTGCTACTAGATTACCATGATTACTTTATAGACACTCAACCAATAGATTATGGTGTTATTTAGGACGGTGGCTCTTCTTGGTTAAAATAAACCGGATGCTTCACCTACGTTTACCAGCTGCATTGTATCTTTTTGCAGCCGATGCTGTTGTCCTGGTAGAAGGTAAAAGCTGGTATGATTGGTTCGTTAAGACTGAATTCGTTTTGAATCTCATTAATAATTGGCTTAAAGATAACATGTTGACATTTAACATCAGAAAATCCAAATACATAGTTGTTTCAAGCCCGAAAAATTTTATACTTCTGGCTGATAACCTTTAAAAATCCACATGAACCTATTTTGTGGATGGCCTTTCTCATGTAGTTTTCTTCAAACGCGGCAGAAAATAAGTACCTCAGAATCATCATTGAAGATTCTTTGTGCTGGGAGCAGTCTATTAACGAGGTGATTAGCATACTTATGAAGTTCTGGATTCACCTGAATATTTTAACAGCTTCGATCAGTTTTCGATGTTACACCTGCATATTGTGCCCTGGTACAGTCGATCCTGCAATATGGTACTCATGTATGGGCTGTGGATGCTCATGTCGAAAAGCTGCGCGTCCTGCAGAGGACTATTATAAAAATTAAGTTCCGGGGACCTAAGCGTTTTTCAACTGTTAAAGGTTAACCCTTACCACAAGCACATTACATGCTGTACGAAACTGTGATCCAGGAAATCAGAGATTACAAAAACCATTCCAAGAGCGCTAACAGGTGGAGAATTCTGTCTTGGATCATCTGGAAGGGCTCTAAGACTGTTGACTTTGACTCATGCTTTAGAAACACTTATATGCGAGCTGCGTATTATTTATTAAAAATTTGTAGATATAAGGAATAAATATTCCTTAAAGAAATTCGAGAATGCACTGATGTGAAGTCAGGAGTTTTTGCAGGCTTGTTCAATAGTTCTTTTCCCTTGAAAATTTTAAATTTCTGAATTACTTCTCAAAGAAGCTGAATTTGATGAATATGAATAAAAACACAGAATTATGTGTTCTGTCATTCGAAAGTCAAATAAACGTCAATTTTGGTAATGAAATTTTTTTTTATTGAAATTAACGTGTCTCGACTTATTGGTCATATTGACACGAGGTATACTACTGATAACAATAATCAGAAACTATTTAATGATGAGAAAAAAAAGATTATATCCGATTGAAGAGTTGACATTCCTTGAGGAAATTGAGTACAATTCCAATTTGGTCTCCTGAGCTGAGGATATCTTGGAGTCGTTCTTTTAATCCATATTGGCGGTGTTATTCTTCATAATGCGTACAGCGGGATGACAGGTGTTGAAAGGTTAGGTGGGAACTGTGGCAGTATTCGCAATTAGGCTGATTCTCTAAGTCATCAGGTAGCTATGGGTCAACCTGGTATGACCAATTCGGACTCTTCTGACTACTGTTTTATATCGTCTTCTCAAATTAGTTGGATTGTTAATGTTGGCTTGAATTGTATGTAGTCCCAGTCTTGAAAAGCTTTCTTTTTTATGGTTGTTTTGAAATCTATATGAAGTTGTAAATCGGTCACAGGGAGGTCGGAGTTTCGTACTTGGTTTGCAGAATGATCTGCAGCTTCATTTCCTGGAATACCTATATGAGAAGGGAGATTATAGTGGTGGAAATATTGTCATTGGCTTTGAGAATATGACATCGTTCGTGGATTTGTTGGACAAGTGGGTTTTTTCGAGTAAATGTTAGCTATGGATTGCATTGAAGATAAAGAATCAATAACTATTGCTATTTTTGTGTAATTGAACTGCAAAGAGATTTGTAGATTGCAAACAGTTCTCCAGTATGACTGCTACATATTGGTGGGAGTTTGTAGGGTTCTGGAGTATTTGTCTTACTGATAAACGAGCGAGTTACACCGTGCTCATTTTTCGATGCATCAGTATAGATTATTGAATTGTTCATATCCAAGAACTTTCAGAAAAGATTGTTTCAGAATTGCATCAGGTTTTGCTCGTTTGATATATCTGTGCAACTAATAATTTAGCGTTGGTTAATGTCTTGACCACGGAGCGTGTTTTGCGAACGTTATGAGGGTTGACGAGGTAAAGCCTATCAGCCTCGAATTCTGCTAGAGAAGTTGTGGAATTGAAAGCAAAGTGATACGCTGTATAGTAGAAGGCTGTCGTGTAACCTTGATGAGATGGTATACTGGGTGGTTTAACAAAGCAGTCACTTTGGATGCGTAGCTGAGGAAAATTTGTTGACGACGGAGGTTGAGCGGAATTTCTCGAGTTTATGGATGGGCTGGATCGGAATGCTCCAAGGGAGAAGCGTGGTGCAGTGTTGGGTATGGTGTTGAGTAGTTTTACATTAATTTTACTCGATGTATAATACAGCATACTACCATAATTGAGTTTTGAACGAATGAGAGATCTGTAGATTATCAACAAGATTTCTTTATCACAGCCTCAATAATGATGAGTCAGTGTTCGGAGGATATTCATCGTGTTCATGGTGTCAGCTTTGATTTTCTTAATATGGGAAGTCCACGTAAGCCTCGGGTCGAAGATTATGCCTAAATATTGGACTTGATCGATAAGTTCTATGGGTATGCCGTGTATTGTTAGGTGTGGTAAGATGGAAGGATGTCTTCTAGTAAGCCGGATCAATTTAGATTTAGCTGCTCAAAAGTACTATCCAGGGCATGTTGTAGAAGCTTACATGTACTTTTGGTATTTTTGCCAAAGCTGTACATAAGAAAATCATCGGCATATAGGACGAATTTCATTGGGATCTCAATGATAGTTTAAATATCAATGATGACCAATAAAAATAGTGTTGCACTCAGCACGGAACCATGTCGTTCTGAGTGACGAAAGAGTCTGATTTCTTGCCATTTGTGATAACTTTGAAACTCCTATCAGTGAGAAAATTCTTCATGAAATAACAAATATTTCCAACGAGGTTGATATCCAGCAGCTTGCTCATAATAGCTTCTCGACTTGTCGTATCAAAAGCACTGTCGATATCTATCAGTGCAGCAATTAGATCTTGTTGATTTGCGAAAGCTTGAGCTATTTCTGTCTGAAGTATGACGAGGTTATCTGGGGTGCATCGATTCTGTCTATTGAGCCGAATGCAAGTGCTTGTATTTTCCAGATGCCACATCAATCTCGCATTAACCATCTTCTCAAGAACTTTGCAACAGGACAAAGAAATTGGTCGGAACCTATTCGGTGTTGGTTCTGATTTGACTGTTTTTTTGATGGGTATGATGTGGGATTGTCACCATTGAGCAGGAAATCGATGACTTATCTAGATCTCATTGTAAAAATCCAGGAGTTTGCTCTTTTTACGTTTGAGTAGATATTATGGAGGTGTTTTAGTGGTGATTTAACGTTTGTTGTGAAATTTTCAGCTTAGATGTATGGACTTACAGGGTATATGACAATTTTCCGGATCCTCTTGATAAGCCAAGGAAATAGCGTTTTTGGTAGATTCGCATAGAGCATGATCTTCAGATACTTCTATTTTGAGCTTCTTCCTGGCGGTTTAGCTGTCAGGTGTGCTTTTTACTGGTGTTTCGGAGGGTGGCATGAGATTCTCACCTATCTGAATAGCTTCAAAGTTAGATTCTTGTTAGCTAGTTTGGTGGCTGGGTGATAATATCTCTGATAAACCTCTCTTGGTAGCAGGAATCTCACTTGCCTGTGTTAACAAGAAGGATGGGATGTAAGCTAGAATGTAGTTCGTTGGTGCTTGTGGCAATGGTAGGGTATTGTGTACTTGCACTGTTTGAGAGTTGGAGCAGTTTGAGGCCACGTGGCCGGTTTGTCGACAAATGAAGCACTCCATTTTTTTGGTATACCAGCTTTCAGAAATGAAACTGGGGAAGCCAGTTGTAGACCGATGTTAGTCATAACTTCTGTTACGAGTTCGTGAGGAATGCAAGGGAATATATTTGAAATTACTAACCTTTAGTAGGGGAAACTAGCCTTCTTACATTAAGGCACACCTCGTTGATAGTTACAGTTGGGTGGGTTTTGATATGTTGTTCTACTAATTCTGTGTTTGATAAATATACACAGATTCTGTTGTTCGATATTCTTGAGGCGAAACATATATTTTTCGGTTGGATAATGTTTCCTATCGCTTGAACGTAATCGTACAGGTTCGAGTTATCTTCTGCATGAAGGACTGAGAATGTGTTGTCAGTTCAGTGTTTTTCAACATTGTGGTTTTGGGTTCAGTAGAGTCAATAGATGTCGAATTCATCACTTTTCTACTCAATAGTTTGAGTGTTTTCTCTTTTATTACTGTTAGAGTATGGGTGACTATAATACATCATAATGTACTTTAGGTTGCCTACCAAAAGGCGGTGAAAAATCCGTTTATTCTATCAGTCTTTAATATTTGTTGACGGAATAAAGTGGAGAAAAAACTCGATTGTTCACCAACCACGGCGGACGGCGAAAGAAAAAATCCCCCAGTGGATGTTGAATGCCTCTGTGTGAGTATCACTTGCGTATACTTCTATAGTACACTCCTTAATAAACACGTATTTCGTACTTCTGTATAAAATTTACCGGTACTAATCAAGGAGCCATGTGAACACCTCGAGTATTAATTCGCGAATCACAATTTAAATTGCTCTTCCGAAGAAACGGAAAATCTCGTGAAAATGAAAAATACAAGGTTAAAATACTCCATCCTTCTCCCCCTGATCTGCATCCTTGCCTATCGGCAAGAAAGGGAGGAAAAAAAACATAAGGTTGTTCGGAAAGTAATTTCGTTTTTTCCCGTTAGAGGATTTAATTGTTTTTTTTCGAACCCAACTTCATACTTAAGCCGCATAACCATTATTTTTTGAGAGCTGGTATAGCAAGGCTTGTGTGTGAAAAAGTTCAATTAATTCTAGGCAGTAGATTTTGGTTGGTGCCCTTTTAAATATGGAAAGCAATAAGCAGTAATATTCGTCATATTTTACTTTTTTATCATAGAAAAGTTAAAATGCTGTTCAAGCCAAAAAAAAATTAACCGATGTGTATGGAGAAGATCTGTTGTCAGTACGCCAGTGCCAGAACTGATTTGCGTTCCGGAAGGCCGGTTGAAGCTGATAAAGACATGATAAAGGCATTAGTTGATGCAAATCGGGGAATAACAACACGTGAGATCGGTGAGTGGTAAAATTTATTGAATTAGACTATTTATGACTACTTGAAAAGCCTGGTTTTGAGCTCGAGGCTCGATATATGGGTTCCCCATGATTTTACGGAGAGAAATTTGAGTCGTTGTTGAGTTGACGTCTGTGATTCGTTTTTTAAACGTCACGAAAATTATCCATTTCTGAAGCGCATAATTACTGGGGATGAAAAATGGGTTGTTTATAACAATGTCAAACGCAAGAGATCATGGAGCAAAAAAAATGAACCAGCTCAAAGCATTTCGAAAGCCAATATCCATCGAAAAAAGATGAAGCTGTCTGTATGGTGAGATTTTAAAGGAATCGTTTTTTTGAGCTTTTACCGGATAACAGAACAATTAATTCGGAAGTCTACTGTCATTAGCTGGACCAACTGAATGATGCACTTCAACAGAAAAGGCCAGAATTAATCAACAGAAAAGGTGTAGTGTTATTAAAGTTTGGTCACTCGCCAAAAGCTTTCAAAGCTTGAATGGGATACACTTCCACACCCACCATATTCTCCAGATCTGGAGCCTTTAGATTATTATTTGTTCTGGTCATTGCGAAATTATATGGACGGTAAAACCCTTAGTTCAAATTAAGAGGTCAAAAATCACCTGGATCAGTTTTTTGCCAGCAAAGACCAAACATTTTATGAACGTGGAATCATGCTACTACCAGAAAGAACGATGGCAAAAGGTGTTGGACCAGAATGGCCAATATATAATTTAATAAAATATTTATGCATTATACAAAAATTTCCTTTAATTTTTCCGAAAAAAAAAAAACGAAATTGCTTTCCAAACAAACCAATATATTTTTACAAAACTTTATTAACTTTTTATATAATACTTTTTGCCGTAATCATATAAAAAAAGTTCAAAATATTCTTGTTATTTATTTATACGAATCTATGTCCAAGCTTGGTGTCGTTATTTCACATTTAAATATTAATTTGTACATTCGAAAATATTTGAAGAACAATATTTCAAATGAGGATAACTTAACAATCATCGAATTTACTATATTAATTTTTCAACATAGCTGATAAATTTAGACTCATCCTGAAAATTTCGAGTCTTTAGGTCTCATTGTTCGGAAATTGGCGTTTTTATCTCTAGTCGTCCTCTTGGATGGTAGATCGTTCCGAAATTTGGCACAAATTCTATTGTACATCTAAATACCAAATATTATTTCGATTAGATCAGTAATTTCGGAAAAATTGTGAAAATTATACGATTACATAATTCAAAAACAATATGGAAATTAAATATTTATTGAGAAATTACAATATACAGTAGACTCTCGATATAGTGAACTAATTAGTACACGCCTAGTTAGTTCACTATTTTGATTTGTTCACTAAAATGAAGTTCAAATGAAACAACATTGTTTTCTGGAATGAACAACAGTTTTTTTCACTTGGTATGTTACATAAGAGTTTTTACCAACCAAATTTGACGTTTCAAAGTTTTTTTTCAAAGAATGAAGTGATTTTCGTTTGTTTTTGCTATAAGTAGTGTGGATTAGTCAATACGATTTTCATTTTCCTCCTCTATCATTTAATGATTTTAATGCATTAGATGTCGTTATGACTTGTAGATCATTCCCTAAATCTTAATCTGGTACATGATTATCCTCATCACTTTTAATGAAAATTTCAGCTTTCTCCACATCTTGAACGTAATCTCTGTTCCACTCATCAATATCAGCTGCTTCAATTTCAACATCAGGATTTACACGATGTAGCAGATGTTTGATTCATGTTGTCACATGGTCCATTTCCATATTACACCAACACAACTTCAATACAGATAACGGAATGTCATCTTTATCATCGGACTCTTGTGTTACCTCCAATGGCGATAGTATTTTACTCCAACATTTCTCGATAACATCTGGTTCCAAAGAATTCCATGTCAAAATTAAATTCAAAATTGCATCTTTGAAAGAAAGAGATTTTAATGCCATTACAATACAGTCTACGTTGTCTTTTAGGATGCATCACTACAGACTTTTACGGTAGAATAGTTTTGTTAGCCTTATCACATTCTGGTCCATGGGCTGTATAGTCCGGTCTATTTAAGCCTAAAATCAGGAGGAAGGTTACATAAATTCCCATAAAGCTGAATATTGGCATAGTTGTTCAAAACATCATTATAAAGAAAATCTCAAAAGTCCTCATCGTTCTGAGGTGTGCTAAAAATTTGGCACGGGGTCAAAGGTCAAAAAAATGAGTTTTTTGCGATTTTTAGCGAAACGGTGAGTTTTTTCGCAAAATTACCTCAGTACAAAATTGTAGATCACGAAATTCTCTACAAAAAATATATTAATAATTTTTTTCCTAAAAGCCACCATTTTGGAGATATAACGTTCCGAAAAGTTGGATCAGTCGTAATCCCTCTATTTTGCACACGTACGCCACATATGAAAGTCACTAAAGGTGTAATAGAACTAAAATAAGTTCGCTATTATTTATTGTAACTTGCTTATGTAAAATATAAGTTAAACTACGAGAATCTCAGGTATAATGAAACCCCGTTCCTAAATTTGTACGTCAGTATAACCTTGGGATAACATCTGTCTTTTATTCTATTGTCCGCGTGGCTAGGGTCGTATACCTGCTTTATGTTGGCATGCCCAATATATGAAATACATACCGTTAGTCTTGAGCGCCACTGCGTAGGGAAAACATGTGCTTATCTTAACCTATCTTTTAACCTATTTTGTGCGTTTTAGATTTTTATAAGAAAAATGTCAGAATATTGTTTTATTTGTACTCATCTTTTAACTGAAAGTGAAACTGTAACTGTTGATCGTGGTATGAAGACACTGATTAATGCAAGTGCTGAAAGAGATGATGGATACTCGGAATTTCTTAAAAAACAAAAATCTGTGACAATACATAGCAACTGTCGTAAAATTTATACGCGGAAGTGTTCTATTGCTGCTGCCATCAAAAGAAAACGCGAAGAACAAGAAGCTAACACATCTACAGGATCTACATGTTGATTTACTCGTCTTGCTTACTGCTCGAACTCCAACTGAAAAAATTATTTATTTTTTTAAACCCGGAAAAGCCCAAAATCAATCGGAAATATATTCATCAAACAGTTTATCCAATTTTCCTAAATGTCAAAATCATATATTGTTTCTACACGCAATAACTGGCTGCGATACGACATCTGCTTTTTACAGGAGAGGAAAAACAACAGTTTTCAAAATGTTTGAAAAAAAAGATTTACTACAATGTGCTGAAGTTTTTAAAAATAGTAATTCAACTCAACAACATGTTATCACCAACGGAGTTCAATTTCTTCTTGCTATGTACGGAGCCCCCAAAAAAACCACTTGCTTAGATAAGTTGCGATACACATCTTTCGTGAAAAATACGCGTAATAAAAAACAAGTCAACTTAGCTTCTCTTCCTCCAACCTCAGTAGCTGCTCATCAACATCTGTTTCGGGTATATTACCAAGTTCAAGTGTGGCTTGGTAATCAGCTGGACCCTAAAGACTGGGGTTGGAAGTTGATCGACAATACACTAGAGCCAGTTCAAACTTTACTTCCACCAGCACCTGAGAAACTTCTCAACACAATATTTTGCAACTGCAAGAAACGTTGTAGTGCAAAATGTGGTTGCAGAAAAGTTGGACTGTTTTGTTCCCTGGCATGCACACACTGTCAAGGCCGATCATGCTCGAATGTTGAGTCACCAACTCTTGAAGATTCGTTTGATACCGATCAGGAATCGCTATTGGGGCAGTTTACGTGTGAAATAGAACAAGAAGAAGAAGAAGAACAAGAGGATGAACAGGAAGAAGAAGGAGAAGAAGATCAAGAAGAAGAAGAAACAGAAATCTTGGACAGTTATGAATCAGACGACTAACTTTTTATTTTAAGTATTTTATTTAATTACACCGCCGTTGTTTTTGCCCACTATAATATATAATATTATTTTGCAATAGTTTTAAAACATATAAAATCTCAGCAGACCCGTGGAATAGGCCTACTGGGGAAACCACGTTAAAAAAACGCGCTTTGTACACTACCTCATAGGTGGCGTGGAAACGTGTGCAAAATAGAGGGATTACGACTGATCCAACTTTTCGGAACGTTATATCTCCAAAATGGTGGCTTTTAGGAAAAAAATTATTGATATATTTTTTGTAGAGAATTTTGTGATCTACAATTTTGTACTGAGGTAATTTTGCGAAAAAACTCACCGTTTCGCTAAAAATCGCAAAAAACTCATTTTTTTGACCTTTGACCCCGTGCCAAATTTTTAGCACACCTCGGAACGATGAGGACTTTTGAGATTTTCTTTATAATGATGTTTTGAACAACTATGCCAATATTCAGCTTTATGGGAATTTATGTAAACTTGAATGTGTAAATAGACCGGACTATGTATCAGAGATGTTATATTAGGTGGCAGGTGTATAACGAAAATTAAACCATCAACATTTCTTAACTCCTCCGCTGGCGGACGACTTGGCATATTTTGTCCAGTAAAAGAATTGCTTAGCAGAAAGTTTTTTGTCAGTTAAGAATTCTTGAACCTAGAACAATGAATCCCGCTTAGTACACTTAAATTGTAAACAAATGGTGGCAACTCACCTCTGGAATAAACATCTTAAAGAACCATTCCTTGAATATGAATTCATTCAAGCTGTTTTGGAATTCCTGTAATGTAATGGACAATTGAAATCACGTAACGATCGAGGATTTCTTGTTTTTCCAAAGACTAGTGGCTTCAGCTTATGACTGCCGGCTGCATTTGTACAGGCTAGGAAGGTAACCCTTTGCTTTTCTGCTTTTCTTTCTGGAGCTGTCTTCTCCTCAGGATCCACATGTTTTGCCCGGAAGCAATTTCCAGAGAAGATTCATCAGCATTATAAATCTGCTCTTTCAACAGCTGAAGTTCATCCACTTTTTCAAGCAAAGTCTTTTTTAATGGATTGACCGTCTCACTTGTAGATGACAGTTTTTCTCTTGAGATTTTAAGATATCGAATTCCAAAATATTTCTTGTAACTTTGCAACCATCCGCTGCTGGAATTGAAACATGGAGTCTTTTTGTATTTTTCGTGCAATTATTTTGTATTTTCTTTAATCAAAAAATAATGAATTTATTCTTCTTCAACCTATTATCTGTGTTAATTCATTTGATACGTTTTTATGTCGTAAAGTAAAAAAAGTTTTTTCCTAGACATTGAAAAATATTTTATATTGATTATATATAAATTGTAGAAGTGCAGAGTATCGACTCGCATTTTAATTCATTTATTTATTTATTTATTTATTTATTTATTTATTTATTTAAAGGAATACAAGACGGGACGAACCCAAAATTATGTATTCACTAATAATCCAATCACAATGTTACTTAAAAACCAATAACAACGAAAACAGTAAATTCATTTGAACCACAAATTAAAAAAAAATACAAATATGAAACAAAATTCAGTAATTTCCCAGAAATCGTTTCAAAGTGCAAGAGAAGGCCAATAAAGAATCAGAAAAAACGTCAACGGCAGCGAGATTAGATAGTGTATTATAAGTTTTGCAGCATCTCATCAATGGTGAATTCAGGTGATAATTGGAAGAACTTTGATCTATATGGAACAAAAACTTATTTCTTGTGCAATATTTAGGTACATTGAAACTGAGCATATTCACAATTTCAGTGGAATCGAGAGAATTAATAATCTTGTAAATAAACTTTGCGTCCCTCAACATTCTCTGGTCAGCCAAAGTAGTTAACCCTAACTCCCTCATAACTCGATCCCGATCATCAGTAATATGTTTATAACATTTTTTGTTGACATGATTAATAAACTTTTTCTGAATGTTTTCCAGTCGATTAATATAGATATTGTAATAAGGATTCCAAATTATCGATCCGCAGCTCAACACACTCTGGACATAAGCTATGTATAATGCTCTAAGGGATTGATGCCTACGAAAATGCTCACAAACTCTAATGATGAAACCCAGCATACCGTGAGCCTTTTTCGAAATATAAGCGATGTGGCTGTCAAAGATAAGCTTTGAGTCAAAAATTATTCCCAAATCCTTCACCAGCGATACCTTAGTCAGAACACAATTGTTGATGTTAAATTGAGTACTAAAAATGTTTTTATTTCGTGAAAAAGTTATGTGGTGACATTTACTGAGGTTGAGATACAGAAAGTTTTCGTGACAATATTCATGGAGTCTATTTAAATCCTCCTGAAACTCGATCAAATCTCTTAGGCAAGAAACAGCAGCAAAGATCTTCAAATCATCAGCGTACATTAAAAATTTGGCAAATCTGAAGCAGCCTGCGATATCATTAATATAAAGGTTGAAAAGCAGAGGACCCAAATGTGACCCCTGTGGCACACCAGAAGTGAGATTTCCATAAGAGGAGTAACATCCACTGATGACAACTGACTGACGCCGACCCACCAAGTAAGAAGCTAATCAATCAAGCAAAGCACCGTGCACACCAACACCAGCAAGCTTCCGTATCAAGATAGCATGATCAATTTTGTCGAAAGCCTTGCTGAAATCAGTATAAACGGCATCAACCTGGGAACCCACGTCCATCTGCTCAAGCAGAAACTGAGTGTACAAAAATAAGTTGGTTTCAACAGATCGCCCCCTCATGAACCCATGCTGCTCAACGTTTAAAATGCCTTTAACCTCATTGTATAAGAAATCGAAAATAATCGATTCAAAAACTTTGGCAATAATGCATAGTTTAGATATAGGTCTGTAGTTCTCTAATAGTTGTTTGTTGCCTGATTTATGTACTGGAACAACCAATGCAGTTTTCCATATTTGTGGAAAGCAACCCTCTCTCAAAGATATATTGAACAATTTGTGTACTGGCTTAACGAGGACATGCACACAATTTTTCAGCAGGAATTTATATTAATATCGTTAGCGTTAGTATAATATTCCAGCAGAAACCTACTTCGAAGGCGTTATACACTAAATTTGGATGAATAATACATATTTTATGCTTGATGACGCTGAAGAATATGCATCTGTATAATTTTGAAGAACCATTCCTATTAAAACCGGTCAAAGGTTCAAAAATAATATTACATCCTACAGAAGTCTATGTTGCGAAGCAGGTTGAATAAGGTATCAAATCAATTAAGGTTTATTGATGTATGACGATATTGCTGCAGCTTTCAGCCAAATCTGCTTAGCCGAAACAAAGGTGCTTCCGACGGTGCAGAATTTGTCTCTAATTTCCACAAAGCTAGGTGTTACCGAAACGAGAGGATTAGGTCAAAGAGACATTGTTCTCTTATTCTCCTGTAACCTCGGAAACTGATATAAACGTTTTAATTAATACCGTTGCCGGAATAGCAGGCAGAAAGGGACGACTGTTGAACAACAATCTTCTATACTATAGCCAAACTTTGTTGATGCCATGATTGTCAAATTATATTAGAAGAAAACTAATCTACAGGGCGAATCAATCTTTGTAGAATAACTTTAAGGGTATATAGAATGTTCAATTTTAAGACGGAATTTCCCATAAACATAGGTCCGCGAACGCTTCATAATCCAGATAGAAGTTAAATTTAAATTAAATTATAATTCAAATTATTGAGGGAAATTTCTATACTGAAAAACATTGAGGTGAAGTCAAGAGTTTTTGCGCTGGTTTAGATCAACCAATATCTTCACAAAATAATTTTTTTTAATTATACGATCCTCAGCCGCGACTTCAAACCTTCCCTGAAAGTTTCAAGTCTCTAGCTCTTTCCGTTTGAAAGTTAGCGTGTTTACGGCCAGCCGGGCAAATTTTTTTTTGACCTAGGATTCTTCATCAGTAGACCATTTTCGGCTCAAAAATGGGCGAAATGATAGCATGGAACCTGCGCGCAAAATTCTAAAATTAAGATAAGAAGAAAGTAGCATAATAAGAAATATTTTTTGCGCGTTAATAGTACATTCGAAGTTTAATCAGTATACAATTAATACAAGGTCAGTGCATTTTCGACTTTGGTGTACATTGAAGTCTGGATGATATATAACAGCTATTGGACAATTTATTTAGTTCTTAATTATTGTGCAAATTTATGTGAACACATTTCTGGGATCTTTTCATTATTTGCTTACTGTATGTTTCTAGTAGTCTGATTCGAAGTAATAAAGTTTCATCTTATATTAAAGCCTAGCCTGCGATAGTGATACTATCCTTAAAAGCACACAATCATTCCCTATTCCCCTTTTAATGATCATACCGTTTGTAATATTTTAATAAATCCTTCAAGTGGATATATTCCCTTCTTTAAATTATAAATCTCTCACACCCTGAGTGCATCACCTTGACATCCTGCTTAAAGAAGATGGCACCGCCCATTTATAACTAGCTAGCCGGTGATACTGAAACTCTGAAACTGTATGTGACATTGGGCATATGAAAAAATTTCCCCATTTCAGGTTTTATAGCTATTAAAGGTAGAAAGTTTTATCAAATTTCTTTTACTCTTCTTGACATAAACCAAGCACTTGAAGATATTAATTAAAACATGCCACTTTTAGCATACCATTTTCTACAAAAGTAAAACGGTAGGAGCAATATTGAAAATCAGTTAAAATGTAAACTTGACGAAGCCACAGTGCTTGCGAAACAATTGTCGTTAATTTGATAAATTCTGAAAGTAATCCGTATTATTTTATTTAATCATCCGCAAGATTTTTTTCTGCATCAAAAGTAACCTACCAACATTAATGGAGCTCCCCCAGAGCTGATATTATAAGATAAGTTGCTTTAGACTATAGTACACATTGATAATAGCACTTAAGCGAAGCGAGTTGTTGACTCTATTTATTGTATAGTAAGAACTAAGATGTTTCTTACATATGTAATCAATAAGTGTAACTTATTTTAAATTAGAATCGATTTAGATTCCAAGAAGTTAGAAATGCTTTGCTGTCGAAATTATGTCTTTCAAATGACGAATAACAAGCTTTCGCTCACTATTCTTCAGTGTGAAGTGAACACACTCAGTTTTCTTAATATTTTTCATGAGTGAATTGGAACGACACCAGTCAACGAAGCACTTCACCAATTTTCGACATAACTACTGAAGGTCATCAAAGATCCGGGCAGTGACCAACATCGAGGTATCGTCAGCAAAAAGGAGTATTCCGCTTGACTTGATAAAAGAAAAGTTAACAGGAAAATTAGCCAAATAAGCCATCATTTTCCTTAAACTAACAGGTAAGTCAATAGGAACAGGAATGGTCCTAGAACAGAACCTTGTGGGTTTCAAAGATTTAATTCCTGTTAATCAGAAACAAATTCATCAACATTGGTAGAAATTTCTCTACCTTTAGATAACTGGATAGCTAAGCTAGAAATACACTTTTAAAACCCAGATTATAACATTTGTCAACAAAAACTTTAAAAGAAAGAGTGTCAAATGCCCGTGAAAGGTCGCAGAATATCCCCGCGACAAACTGGCTATTATCGAGAGACTCGTACAGAAATTCCATAAAATAAAGAGCATCTGACTGAATCAAGTATATGATATTTGTCTAAGTTCATCCTTCCATTGAAAACAACTCGCTCGAAGGCCTTCTAAAAGACACTTAAAAGATAGAAATAGGTCTGTAGTTTGCTATATCATGAGCATTATTTTTCTTATAAATAGGAACCACAATAGCCCTCTTGAAAAGATGAGAAAAAACTCCACAACTTATAGAAATATTTATAATATAGGCTAAATGTGAAGCAATATTCTTATCTTCATCTAATATTTTGAGCCTTCAAGAGTTCTTAATGACTTGACACGAATGGCTTTGCTATTTTCCTGTTCTCTTAAGTATATTTTTCCATGTGAATACCATGCCTATTTAAAGTTTTTTCTTTTTTGAAATTTCGTAATTTTTTAAATAATTCCTGGTTTTTATAACTCATATCATGATATACATTTATGCTTTCGTTGCAGCCTATGTCATTAAGTTTTATGGAAATCCCCTTTTTGTTTTCATAATCTTTTCTTTTATCTTGTTATTTTCGAATATTACCTTCAAATGTTTCTTATTTTTTTTTCTATTGCCACATGAATTTTCTCATTTTCCCAGGATACATCAAGCTTTTCAGCAATTTTTGAAACCTTCGATTTCAGCTGTTCGTTTTTTCTCACTTTAATTGGTCCACTTATAATTATATTATTTTTCAAACTATTCTCCACGTTTCGCTGTTTATCATTTTTGAGAAAATATATTTAATGACGCATTTTCTCTTGTTCTTGTATCATTTCTTCTATCTTCTTTTTAATTTGTTTCGTTTCTTGTTATTGTTTTTCCAACTTCTCGAACAATCTTCGATTTTCCGCCTGCATATTTTCCACTTTCATCATAACAGCACGCAAGGAGTATTCCTTACTTTCAGTACCATTTTTGCTTGGGCCTGCTTCACTTTTCTTAGAATCCCTTTTTTCATCCTCAGTATCAGACGTGTCCCCAAATGAAGATGAATAACTACTTTTACGATAAATATCTTAATCTTGAACTTGAAAACTTAGTAGAAGAAGTCCAGAATGAATTTGTGCTTTTTTCGAAGACATACTCGTAATAATCCTTTTTTTTTAAATTTCTTAAATATTCTTTATAATATTCGATCCTTCTGACTGTAGGATCCTTTCCTCACCTGCCTTCGAGATTCAGACTTGTTTGAGTTGCAAATAACATTATAACTTCGTGTTTTGATTCTTGGCATTTGCATCAGCAGCGGAAATTTGTAAACCGTCTGTAAACTATGTAGAGAAGGTTCAGGAAGTTTTATGGAAAAAGCGGAATGACACTCTGTCGGCTTTAACTAATCCTTTTTTGTGGTTTCCCTGTAGAAATGCAACTTCTAAATGAGATTCTGTTCCCCCTCGTTTCGAGATGGAAGTTTGATACAAATACGCCCCTCCTGAAGATGTGGTATCTGAGATTGGATCTTACTTCTTTGTCGGGGTTTCAGATTTTTTTTTGTTGCTAAATTATATTAGGAGTAGGCGGTTTTCGTCTAAATCAATTTCCCAGCATAGAATGTTTCTTAATTTAATACATGGAATTTGTTTGGATCACTGTTGTAAGGGAGATAAAGCAGTTAACACAAGTCGAAGAACCATGCAAAGTTTATTTATTTCGTCTCATTCAAAGTGTAATTATTTGTATGGTTTATTGCGAATATTATTTAATATATAATATATTTTCACTTGAAATGACCTTCCTTTGAACGAAAACCGTTTTGATGAAATATACTGACTGACAAAAAAGGTAATAATAATATATAAAATGACTACTTTTATTTGATGGAAATTCATTTTCAATTAGTAATAAATAAAATTAAATTTCCACAAACTTTTTATTGTTGAATGACAATTGTCTCGCCACACTGTGGCTTAATCGTATTCTATATTTGAACTACTATGTGCAAACTTACATAGGTTCTTATATATGTATTGACAGGTATTACAGGAAATGGGACTGAAAGTAGAATGGTATTTATTAGGGTATTCTCAATTAGATGCAGAGATAACGTCGATGGTAATAAAAGTTATTGGGGTAGTCATTCGTGACCGTTTGTTCCTTAAGGAGAATTTTCTGAGAATTATATTGGTTTATTTCAAGTGATTCTAAGAATGTTAATCTAGAACCCCTACTCTCGTTATGCATAATTTCATATTCAATATTGAAATTTTGTTCAATTTCTTAGATGCATGATCAATATAAACCATTGGGAAATCCTTACAAGTCAGCTTATAGACCACTGAATTATTATCTTTGTATGATTTCTATTTATTATTTTTAATATATTTATCAATGTTATTAATGGTTCTGAAAGCTGCTATGTAATTAAAATTTTTCTTGAAATAATTGGCAATGTCTGCGGATATTCAATTTATATATGAAATTTGTATGAATTTTTTCTTAAAATAATTGGCAATGTCTTCGGATATTCAATTTATATATGAAATTTGTATGAATTTTTTCGGAATGGGGTCTTTTGAGGAAGGATAAACATGAATTAATGCTATCTTTTTCTGTTTATTGTTTATCATTCTATCTATAAGAGTTGGGTTGAAACCATTGTTAAGTGCTATTTGTTTTATTATATTAAATTCTTTAGAAAAATTTTGAAGGTTCATCGGTACTTTTAATAATCTATGTATATGAAAAAAATGTCAGTTTATAGTAGCTTTATCCATAGATTATTAAAAGTACCGATGAACATTCAAAATTTTTCTAAAGAACTTAATTTAATAAAAATTTAGAGTCCTGTTTGAAACTTAAATCAACAAGTTAGGGGCCAAATTTATCCAAACTTTCTAAAAACATGCAAAGCCAACGCTTCTATTGAATTTCTTTGCACAAATGTATGTTATTGTTTCTTCTATTTTCAAGTACAAGTTACTTTGTTTAGTAAAGTTTGAATTTCCTACACTTGAATAACCATGCAAAGTCATCGCTTCCATTGAATTTGTTTGCTCAATTGTTTGTTATTGTAGTACAAGTAAGTGTTGTTTTAATTTTTTATTTAAATAATGAGTAATTATCTAATAATGCCATATATGCATTATCAAATTTGTTGCGAAAAAAACAAAACTTTATTGAAGTTAAAAATAAAATAGAAAGGCTTTTTACTTGATAGAAGAAATATAACAAAATTTGAATATTAAAACGAATTGATATATGTTTATCTTCTACAATTTTAATTTCAAAAAAATTTTTATTCAAAAAACTTTTAGAATTGAATTAATTCAATGGCTTCAGTAAATCTCATTATGGAAATGTCAATGAATTTAAATAAGCCTTAAAAATAACTCACACTGTTCTTTGATTTTGTTAGAGCATAGATCAATCTTGATTTATGAAGTTGATCTGTGTTTCGAAACATTCATTTGTTTACACGTGGTGCGTTGTTGATATAGGTTAGTTTTTTGATTTTGATATTTGGAATATTATTTAGGACCGAAGAAGGGATTGCTTAGAATTATATTTGTTTTTTGAAGATATAGTGCATGTTTTGAGAGATTTCTGAATTAACTTATTCGAATATCTAAAAATATTAAATATTTCAAATAAATTATATTCTTTGAGAAGTCCTTTAAGTGTGTTCATGTTTTTAAAAGGCAATTGGTGTTCTTAAAGGTAAGACCAGAAACAAAATTTTGTCTCCTTTAAATATTTATTTATTAATTTTAATGACTTTCGTATATCTGTTGGGTTGTTTATTCCATTTGACATTATATATTGAGTTTTGATTATATACGTCTATTAAATGTTAGCGGTGCTTGTTTTAGACATTAATTTAATTCTAAAAGATTTTTGAATAAAAATTTTTTTGAAATTAAAATTGTAGAAGATAAACATATATCAATTTGTTTTAATATTGAAATTTTTTTTTAATGAAGTCAATAATCTTAATTTCTACGCTACTTATATATGAATAAATAAATATTTTCACTTATGAATAAATGGATTAGTTTTTTCACCAAAAAAAAAATTATTTATGTAAGTACTATTTTGTGGGTCTTTAGAAACTTTGAAAATTTGTAAATTGTAATTTTTAGCCCTTCCGACTCAAAAGGTTGCCGAACCCTGCCCTAGATCGATTTTTTCACCTCTCTACAATTCATATGCATATATGCTAATATGTTGGATGTTTGTTTTTTACCTGATCTGATTTTATACGGCAAGTGTAGTCACCAACACGTGAAAAAAAATGATTACACAAAAATGGTCGAAAATATCCCATTTTTCGTAGCTCGCAATTTTTATTGGAAAAAAGATCGATACAAACTCCATTTCCTATTCATGTTCGAGGTTCGTTCGCAGTTTAACAATAGAAATTCGCACCAGCCAGAAATTGAAAAGAGCAGAAGTTCATGAAATTCGGTCAAATCGATGATTCAATTCGATTTCAGCGGATCGCGTTTGATTATAGTAATTGTTCCACCAGGGCCCATGAGCTGATTGATAGAAATTAGTTTCCAACACTGTAAACCTAGGAAACTGCCAATCGGGGAAAAGCGAAAAGCAATTATAACATCGATTGAACAACGACTGAGGGATCTGAGTTAATTCCTTTCGAGGTTGGAAAACAGATCAGCAGGAAGTATACACTCAGGATAGAGTTCTAGAAAGAACTCTTCCTCTAATCTGGTGCCAGGTGATTGCTCAATGAATCTTTTCTGTTGAAAACTCCGAACGGTCTGAACAATAAATGGCTGAAACATTTTGTGATGTATCAGTGAAGTATATTCTAATGGAGGGCGACGACGCATATTTTTCAATAACGAGTAGTTGAAAACTGTTGAAATTTTTTATTTACAAATCAAGTGTTACTATTGGCAAATATAGCACCTCGGAGAACAACTCGTCAGTCTTGGTCAGAGGAAGCAATAAGATCGGTTTTCAGTGCCAAAAAGCACCCTCAAGAGAACACTGAAAAACTTGAATAAACAAATTAATGGGCATTAAAAAGCCTTGGGAAGTAGAAAAGGAACTTTCTGGCGCCAAATGGAGGAACAATTAGTTGATTACATCAAAACTATGGAAATTTTAGTTGGCAGAAAGAAATAATTTAAAGCACTATTTCAATGAAAATAAAGTAATGCCTGACCGAGTTTGGCTCCGATCGTTCCTGAAACGAAATAATCTTTCACAGGGAAGACCGGAAGCAACCTTTCAGGCTCGTGCAAGGGGCTTCAATAAAACTGAAGTTAGAAATTTTTTTGATATGCTGGAATCCTTGCAAAATAAATACCCATACCCACCATGTAGAATTTTCAACGTCGATGAGACGGGCTAATAACTGGGCAGAGGCATCAATCTGAGGTGATTGCAATGAAAGGTAGGAAACAAGTAAGAACGTTAACCTCTGCAGAAAAGCCTTTTTGAGGGCCGCAACACTCAATAGCGCAATTCATGGCTTTAAGGAAACTGGCTTATTTCCCGTTAATCGTCATATTTTCACTGATGATATGTTAATAGCTGCTTATCCCTACTGATTAGCCAGAAACGCCCCCCATGGCATTATAGCTTGACGCACTGGGGGCGCTTATCTTGACTAGGACCCTAATTTCATCCCGCTGAAATGGAAGGTTGGGTCTTGATGCCTGAAGTAATGCCATTCGCGCCAGTCACTGGACCTGTGTGGTGGAAGATCGACGAATGGGGCCTTAGTTTCACCGTAAAGGTGGAATGGAGGGCTGAGCGGCGTTGATCAACTCAGTGACAAGGGAGTACATCGCAGCACAAGGCCTCTCCCTTAAAACTAATGTTCTCTACCCTGTTGCAGTACATCTCCGGATTTTTCTGTCCAATGGCCGAGTGCGTTATGTAGTATACAGGGTTTAGCGGGACTTGACGGTTCGGCCGTCCTCCTGAACCAGGATCAATTGCGAGACATTTCTGGGGTTTGTGGATCTCGACGATATGGCTAGATCGTTGGTGCTTGAAGCCAGGATCAATTGAAAGACTCCACAAGGGTAAGTCGGTCTTGACGTACACGTCGGATTGACGGTGCTCGTACCAGGATCAATTGAGACATAAATCTTGAGGTTCATAGGACTGCGTTTGGGTTGGTGGATAAGAATATCCTTTGGCGAGTGAATTGCATCACAAAACAACTCGGGTACTGACACTGCAGAGTCAGTTGAGATTGGACAGTGCTTGGCTGCTACCAGTCACGGTGTAGGTTTTCGAACTGAAACCAAAACTGGAAGCTGGTGGATTTAACTCTTCGAACTGCTTCTCGCCATGTGCGATGATAAGGTTTAACCCTTATCATACTTGCTGCTTCTTGGGGCAGATTGTGGAGACTGCTTAGTAGTCACGTGGTGAAAGAGCTATGCTTACATGCCAATACACTAACTGGTAGAATTCGCGATGATCAGCCAGAAACTGAATCAACCGCAACGGAAAAGATTTCACCGCATAGAAAACCATCATTTCCGATTAGGCATCAAATGTCATTAACTTTTTATTCGACCCATACATTGCCACAATCCAAATCAATTGGACCCCATGAGTTAGACGACAATTCCAGTAATGATGATATTCCTTCGATCAATATTCTTCAAGATTGTGTTTCACCGGAAATGATTCAACCATACCCAAAAGTAGCAAACAGAAGTTTTGCGAAAACTACAAACAGAGGTAAAACTGCTATCCTAACGAGCACACCTTATAAGAATGAACTGAATGCCATTATAAAGGTGAAACGACGTCAAGAACCAAAGTAAATTGCCTTATTTGAAAGGAGAAGGAATTTGTGGAAAAAATTTCCAAACAGGCCGAAAAAAGACGAACAAGACGATGAAGAAAATCCTGTGTGCTTTTGTTGCAAAATTCCATTTTAGAAATAGCACTGATCCCGTTTTAGACATATATGTTTCTAAAATGGAAAAAATGAGTTGCTGATCAAAAAAAAATATTTTGTCTTATGTTTATCACTAACATATATGAGTTATATTTGTTTTTTGGATAAAGTAATGTTTGGTTGATAAATTGAAAGAGTTTTGCATGCTATTGTACCTACACCTTTTTTTTCTCAGAACCAAACCTTAAGTATTCCATTTCAGATAATCTTCCCCTACACTTATACTATAGTCTTTCTCGAAAGTATCTGGAAAAAACAAAGCACAATCGTAATTATTTCGTATATATTTTTAATTCTTGAATTAGAAAAGTATAACAAAATATTCATCTTCATTTCTTTTGTTCAATTCTATAGATACAAAAAGTTTTCCTACTTTCCTTTACTGGCTCTCCACTGCAATTTTAAAGGATTTCATGAATGCTGCCATTAAGAGATTTGTACAATTTTTGGGGCACCTGAGAGGGGTCAGTGGGGCAAAACAGGTATCTCTGCCTAGTTGCTCTCCTTTTGGGTGTCTCAATTTGCAATTTGCATATCTGAATTGTTAAAAAAAATGTACTGTTAATTTTGAATAAAGTTTGATATGAAAAGTTTGATTTACTTATACAACCTCCATTTAACTGAAAACACTCGACTAAACGTTGAGCTACACCCGAAACTAGATCACCTCCATAATTTTCGTGGCGCTGCTCGTTCAACTTCAATCTTCATTAGTTTCCATATGTTTTCAATGGGACTAAGATCTGGCGAAGCTGTTGGCCATGAAATAGTGTTCTTGCATCCAAGCTTGAGTATAGGCCGAAGTATGGCATCTTGCATTATCCTGCTCAGAACGCCACCTCTCTGGATATAAAGCATGCGCCGTTTCAAAGAGAAAATCGTTTAGAATGTCAAAATACTGTTCACTATTTATGGTACCTTCAACTTCATAGAGAAGCGTAGCACCAAGCTGAGATATTGCTCCCCAAAGCAATATTTTGGTGGGAAATTTAGAAATTTGAAAGGTAACAGGTTGTTTTGTTAGGATATTTAAGTGATTTCTACTAAGTTGGAAACAACTTTCATCAGATATGAGGACATTATTAAAATTATTTTCTTGAAAACGTTGACAAAATTCTATCCTTCGTTCCTCTTGTAAAGGTGTCATTACAGACATTTTTTTTGGATTTCTTGATATGTAGCCTTGTCTTTTCAGTGACATACGGACGGTTTCTGGACATACTTTTATATTTCGTTGATTTCCAAATCTGGCAATTTTCGAAACCCGAGGCGCGGATTGTGTCGTCCTAAGGCCAATAAAGCGTTTAAATTGTTTCCTTTAATCTTACGCAATCTTTCTGAAACTGGTCTATGCCTCATATCCATTTTTTATCCTCTTTATTGTCTCATATACGGCACTTTTTCCAAGTTCAGTCAGTCAATTGCACTCATTTTTTAACGTTTCGAAAACCTTTTTATAGAAATATTCTACCTCTTTCTTTTTTTCTAGTTACGACATTATTTCATGAATGGTATACCTGTTGACAATCAACACTATTTGATGAATAGTGTTGCAATGCAACTTTGGCCATAGTCGACTATCTGCACAACCTATTTTATACATTACTTTTGTTTTAGAATGTTGCAAAAAAGAAGTTATATTAAAATTATGAAAAATAATATATTCCGGATACTTTCTAGGCGGTTCATAAATTGCGTCAATAATATGGAAAAAAAATAAAAAATTGATGGTCTATTTCTTTAAACATAAACGCAGTTCTGGAAACGCCTCTGCTTCGTTTTCAGGTGGTCTTCCTGTTAATGCTGAAGCCTTTTTCTAATTTACGTAGATTTATTTTAGATAGATACTATTTTCATCGAAATATCCATAGTTTATTCTCAGAAGAAACGCAACGTTTTGACCTAATATTAGACATTTTTCTGGAAGTACACACTATCTAATCTAAAATGCTCAGCTCAACACTTTCATACGAAACATTCCTTCGTAAGTATCCATTATTGAGCAACAGCTCCTGCATCGCATGCTCGCAAAATGAAACGTTTCCACATTTCCTCAAACGAAGGGGAACAGAAGGAAAGCAGAAGCGGTTGAATACGTAATGAGCTAAAGGCTCATTTTCACGTGAACTTGATCAATGAATTAGCAACAAAAGGAGCGGAAACTAATGTCTTTGGATTTTCCTCCCACTGTACATTTCTGACAGAGAAGGGTGTTCAGTCCATTATATTCGGAAAGCGTTCACTTCGAGCATGTTTCCCCTGGGAGCTCCTTATTCAGTCCGTCGACTGGGTCAATTTGATTTGGATGGCGCGTCTGGAGACTTATGTTCGGGTTTCACAGATGGAAAGAACGCGTTGTTGTCTGCGGTGCAGTCCCCCCTGATGTTTTCGAATAAGAAAATATGTACATGATTTATTGGAGTATTATGTAGGTACTGCTGGAAACCGGCAACTTTTCTGTCCCTTTGTGACTACATTTGAGATCTTATTTTTCATGTTGTATATAGAATATATTCGAAGGTAACATTTTTCGCGAAAATTCGAATGTTTGGATGTATTGTCTCCCGAGAAGAGCAATGCAAATTTTACACAGTGGTTCATTATCATCGAACCAGAAGGATCTGATCTTTATTTTCGTCTGTATCATAAATATAATATTCTATAACTAGGAAATTTTTAATATCATACAGATTTATTCCGTAAACCTCCTACAAATTTTAATTAAAAAAATATTTTATTCGAAAACTTCTAGAATTAGATTGAATAAATGTCTTAAAACACTGTTTCAATTTAGTAGACATATAGAATTTAACAGTTATTACACAGTACCAAAAGGGAATTCGAAGAAATATAAATTATTAATTAAAATTACTAAATAAATACTTGAAGGGTACAAAATTTTGTTCCTTACCTTGTTTAATGAGAAAAAAAATCCTATCCAAAATGCAAAACATAACCTCAAAATCAACTTGCTCAAAATAAGTTCATTCAAATAAATTCCTAAAACATGCAGAACATATTCAAAGAGCAATTTAGATTTCCCAAAACGAAAAACTCATCAGCCCCATTTCACATTTAAAAATAAAAATAAATAACAAAAAATATCTTACCAGACAAACGTAATGTATTTATCTAAACAAACACTAGAATGAAGGGTATTTTTAAAAATCCTACGTATTCCATGTAAGGAGTTTTATAGGCTACTTTAAAACCAAATGATAATATATAAGTGTGAATCAAAATATATAATTATTTTATATACAATAAAATAATAAAAAGGTTTTTTCTTGACAAAAAATCACTTCATTCTAGTGTTTGTTCAGATAAATATATGCCGTTTGTCTTTTTTCCATTGTGGGAATTCTAAATTGCTTCTTGAAGATGTTCTGCATGTTTTGGGAATCATTTTGAAGGAACTCATTTTGAGCAAGTTGTTTGAAAGTTTTTGAGGTTATGTTTTGCATTTTTGGAAAGGAATTTAGTCTTCATTAAACAAGGTACAAAACAAAATTTTGTACCCTTCAAGTATTTGTTAGTAATTTTAATTAATAACATATATTTCTTTGATTTCTTCTAATCCTTTTTGGTACTGTGTAATAAGTGTTAATTCTATACAGGTGTCCCAGAAGTCGACCTCAAGCCGGAATCGGGTAACATGCTGAGTGATAGTAGTCATCAGAAAAATATTTGAAAAAAGCTAAGTCGTGTACTTTCCGAATTATATTGCATTTTTCATTATTCGAAAAAATGCATACCCTGTGATGATTTTTGATATCCTGTTGCTACAATTTTTTACTTTCTTCAAATTTTATTTTTCCTATGTTATCCCGAATAGTGCTTCTGTAATCTGTGATCTTCAATTCAAAGCTAAGTACTCCAGCTTGGAAAATAATGTCACTTTTTGCAGAACCAAGTATCCAAAATTAATATATATATATATATATATATATATATATATATATATATATAAATATATATATTTTATATATTTTTATTAATAAATATTTCGCACAACTTTAACTGACTGTACTAAAAAAAACTGTGCTGCATAAGTTTGGCAAATTACTTTAAAAGATAGCGCATTTATAAGGGATTCTAAAATGGTCTAACACAGTTTCGAACAATTGCTTCGAACTTTCTGAAAATGATTCTAGTGCATCCAATACTTTAACAATCTGATTTGAATGAGACGGGGTGAGGTCTTCCATAAAGTGGGGGTGACACAGATAGTGACGCCGCTGTTTGGTAATGGCACACATAAACGCAATACAGATCAGTACGCTACGCCCCTTGGTCTATTGTGCATCTTTCCGTATTTGATTGTGTTATTTGTGTACTTACGACTTTTGGCTTCGTGATTTGGATAGTTTTGATCTCTTTAGGACGAACTTTGATTTACCTGGACTAACCTGTGATTGTGTATTGCCATCATGTCTGTGTATACCACACAGGAATATGCCAACATGCACCTCATTTATGAGGAATGCAGATGAAACGCTTGTGCAGCTTCGAGAATGTATCGCGAGAGATACTCTAATGCTGATCGTTATCCAGATCATCGAATTTTTAAGAACGTGCATCGTCTCCAAACAAAGTGCATGGTGCTTCAAGTGCTTCCAGCAGTTGAGGAAGATCCAAGTACTTCACTACGTGAAATTCAGCGAAGCACAGGAGTGCCCAAAAGCACAGCTCACCGACTATTGAAAAAACCTAAGCTCCACCCATATGAATCAACATTTAAATAAGATGGTAAAATGAACCCACACAATTTACACGAATAGAAAATCCGAATTTAATGAGACGAGATCGATCTTAACATCGTTTTAAAGTGAATATGTGGACTGGAATTTTGAAAGGAAGAGTCTTAAGTTTTCTGTCCTATGTGAGTCAAAATGAATTTCCGTCAAGTGAAAACCATCAGAGATTACCCCAACTATGTTCTTCTATCAGATTCAAAATTAATTGATAATTCTGTCGAACTAATTTGATTAACTCTGATTTTACTGATATTCTGTCCAGAATTATTCTTGCGTGATCAGTGTTTCACCAAGCCAAGTAGCTTGACTTGAAACATATTAGCTTGGCTTGTACCTACAAAAAGCTTGGCTTGAAATAAATAAGCTTGGCTTGAAAGATATAAGCTCTGCTTGAAATATATAACTTTGGCTTGAAATATATAGGCTTGGCTTCAAATATATAAGCCTGGTTTGAATTTGTGAAAGACTTGGCTCGAAATATAAAAGTTTGGCTCGAAACATAAAAGCGTGGCTTGATATCAGGCTTTTCCAAAGTTTTTCAAGCTGATTAAGCTTTTGATTCTATTATTACTCAAAGCATGGTCAATTAATCGCTACAACCACCACGTTACTCATTTTCATTTTCAGCATATAGTTCCATATATTTAACTATATTACCCATTGGATTTATATCTACATGATATACCAGAATTTCATCATTTTTCATTTGGAATCAATTCAAAATGTTCAAAACTTGAAAATTTTGATTTCCTATCAAGTTTGGACCGAATTATCGAATATTAACCAAGATGGCGGCATAACGTAATAACTAACACTTTAATTGTTGATACCAGGGTTTAAAAAAATTAGAATTTGCTACCTGCTAAGAAACTTAAATGATTCAGGTTTAAAATGCGATTTCTTATCAACAGCTAAAAAATAATGAACCGACTCCAATGCCGGTAATTGGGTTCTGAGAATTAAGTGAACAATTAAGAAAGCGAACAGAATGATAACACCGAGTTTCCAAGCCGATTATTCGAAGCGACAAGAAGGCTGGTATTCCAATTATGTCCGAAACCCTTTATTCAAATTAAGATTCATTCTGAGAGCGGTAATGATTTTGACGTCACTGAATCGGCAAGAATTGAGATAAAATTCAGAAATTGGGCAAACTTTTAGTAAAGCAGGTGGAGATTAATGGTTGTTAAATGCGCTGATCCAGTGTAATTTTTACATTTGTCAAAGAAGAATTGTAGTGAATGGTACAATTAGCTCTTCAGGATTTCGAATTAAAGTACAGGCATGTTACATGTGACAAATAAATAATTTGAAAGACCATCTATGCAAATAGGTGGCACAGGAATCGCCGAAACCGATTTACCCTAGTACTCTTTGGTGGCGTGCTATCTTGTATATACCGTCCTGACCTAGTCATATCTAAAAATCCTAGATGTTTTAAGAATGTTGTACAGTTTCCAGTAAATTACAGATCCAATCAAAAAGAATGTATGACTTCAGAGATATTTGAGAATGAATTACGAAAATGGGATGATCAATTACGCCGTGAAAAGCGAAGAATCATATTGTTAGTAGACAACTGCCCAGCTCTTCCAGATGTTAAAAATTTGGACTGGATCAACTTAGTGTTCATGCCCCAAATACCAAATCCAAACTACAGCCAATGAATGAGGGTGTTATCCATAGTTTAAAAAGCCATTATAGTTGTCTTCTTCTCTCAAATATGATACTATTTATTGACAGTGGCAAAGACAACTTTTCTGTTAACCTTTTGGATGAAATAAACAACCTTCATATAGCATGGCAAAAGGTATCTAGGCAAACAATTTCTCATTATTTTCAACATGGTGGTTTCGTGAAGGCTAAGGATGATTTGGATTCAGACGATGACTTGCTATTAGTAGAATGGCTGAAGAAAACCCAACAGGACGATAATAATGATAGCAATATGCAAGACGATGATTTCGAACAATTTGTTCATATTGATGACCAACTTGTGACTGTTGAATACTTGGATGATGATGCCATTCTGCATTTCTTACTGATCAGGAGCAGTAGGATGAGGAAGATAATGATGAAAATTCTGTTAGTACCAAATGTTTATCAGTTCCAACCACATCAGAAGCACTTCGACATATCGACATCGTTCGCAATTTCCTTCAGTCGCAAAATACACCACAAGTTGTACTCTATTGCGAAGTAGAATTACACATTAACGACATTTCATAAAAATGAAACAAACTAAAATAAACGTTTTTTTATTGTATTCTTGAAAACAATGTACATATTTACCTATATTCTCTTGAAGAAAAATATTTATACACATATGTATACATACATGTAAATTTCAATAAAAATACAAACTAAAATTAACGTTTTTTTATTGTATTCTTGAAAACAATGTACATATTTACCTATATTCTCTTGAAGAAAAATATTTATACACATATGTATACATACATGTAAATTTCAATAAAAATACTGAATTCCTGATAGGTTGTATCATCATTTTTCCTTTATAGCGAACTTCGCTTATAGCGTACCGTTTTTGTCGGTCAATTTAAGTTCGTTACAAGCGGACATTACTGTAATTGCAAAACTTGTCCCTATTGTCACTTGAAATTCTTGAGGTAGTTGTTCTCAATCTGCTTAGGGGGATTATCGTGCACCCACGAATTTGTCATCAAAAGACTTTCCAAATAAAAAAATAAGTTTCTTGTCATTTTCCGGAAATATGCATACTTACGAAAACATCCGACTGGAATGTGTTATGCGGGGCATCCTGTATTTATCGACTCATATAACATGAAGTACTCAATGGTAGGTTGTTTTTGAATAATTATTGTTAAAAATTATTCTAATTCTATTATTGATATCAACGTAACGTAAACTGTTTGGTATGTAAATTCAGTCAAGTTTCTCTGTCAGCAGGAAGTAATTCTGAACAAATTTTGTATCCAGATGTAACTTTCTGAGACCAATTCGGATTATATTACCCGAAAATACAGAATTCCCAAGATACTGTCCTTCGTCACTTTGCTGAAATTCGAATTTTTCCTGTGTCCCTATTGTATCACCCGAAATATATACGTGGGTTTCCCCTATGAAAAGTTTCCCGACTGTAGGTCTTTTTTTAACCATTAAATAAATTTGATTCAACGAACGCTTTGAAGGAGGGCAGCCCAGCTTTGCGTCAGATTTACAGTGGTATACATGCCTAGATATATGTCAGCTTTTAGGTTTCCTCATCTCGAAAGTAATCTATTCTAGAGGTTTGCATTGGACAATTTTCTTTTGTATTCATTCCTTCAGAAAGCCAAAAAAAACTTTCTATAGATTTACTTTCTTCACTTTGCTCAAATGATGACAGGGAATCCTTTAAATTATCCTTTTCCAGTTGTTATCCTACTGGATTTAAGGGGAGTTGATTATTCAATTACTTTTTATTTTATAAAAAATGTGATTGTTAGAGAGAAATTAAAGAATAGAATACTCTGATACTTTTGATTTTACAATGAATAATATGTCCAGAAAGGCACCGCTATAAAAAATAAATGACATGGAGATTAAAAAATTCATATCAGTATTTGAATATCAAAACAGATTTAATCTGTTAGTCTTCTACAATTTCAATTAAAAAAAAAATTTTATTCAAAAAACTTTTAGAATTAAATTAATGTCTACAATAAGCACCGCTTATATTTAATAGACGTATATAATCAAAACTCAAAATATAATGTCAAATGGAATAATGTATTGAGTTTTGATTATATACATCTATTAAATATAAGCGGTGCTTATTGTAGACATTAATTTAATTCTAAAAGTTTTTTGAATACAAATTTTTTTTTGAAATTAAAATTGTAGAAGACTAACAGATTAAATCAGTTTTGATATTCAAATTTTGTTATATTTCTTCTATCAAGTAAAAAGATTTTTTCTGTTTTATTTAATATCAGTAATCTGAAAAACTTTCAGATTACAATGAAAAAATATATATGTTTCTTACCGGGGTTAGTTTATCGCAGTATTTTGCCCATTATTTCAGTATTTTGAAATAACAGGCAATTATAATAAGTTGATTAATCACATTGACTGATTAGGATAAGTTTGTGGACTGTATCTTTGTTGAGTAGCGGCGATTTTAACTTCAAAGAACACTCTGTGCAGTGATTTCAAACTTCCTTTATTCTTTATCTAATAATGATAATAATAATCCAAGAGAAATCCAGGAAAAATATAAAAAAAAAATCCAGGAAAATATATTCCAAAAAAAAAAACTGTTAAAAAAAGAACAAAAATGAGAAATACGTCACATTAAAATTTTGAACACTTCTGTCTCTGGAACTATTCTTCAAAATGGAAAAAAACACTTGTGTATTTGTTTCGCCATTTCTGTTGAAAAAAATGCAGAAACTTTCAAGGCAGTCATATGCAAAATTTTCCAGGACAGAAGTGAGTTTTAAAAACGAAGAAATAAATAATATAGTTAAAATAATGTAGCATTTGAAACGTGCATCAAGCAAAAAGTTTCATACAATCAATTTAAAAAATTGACAGAGGCATTCCAAAAAGAAAAATATATGATAAAAATAACATGCTTTAAATGCAGTTCAAGCATAAAAACGAATTATACTTACCCCTTCTTTGAGGGTTTTTACTTCTAATCTTCAAGAAAAATTAACTAACGAGAAAATAAATTTTATAACATTCAGATTGTAAACAACTTTACTCTGCTATCGTGAACCGGAAAAGAAATAATTCCTTCATATCAACGCGCACATGACGACACATTGACGGACATACTACTCTCAAATTAATAATATACTACTTTGTCAAGAAAGTACCGGGAATTTTAAATTAAAACAACATTTTTACATTTAATCGTCAAAATTTATTGGGTCGCCTTCAAAATAGGCTCCATTTGCTCCAATACATCTATGCCAACGGCACTTCTAATTATCGAAACATTTTTTATAGGCGCTTTCCGGGATGGACTTTAGCTCTCGCGCCGAATTTTGTTTTATGGCTTCAATCGACTCAAAACGGGTGCCACGAAGGGGCAATTTTAGTTTTGGGAAGAGGAAAAAGTCGCAGGGAGCCAAATCCGGCGAATACGGTGGTTGCTGAAGCACGTTTGTTGAGTTTTTGGCGAGAAAGTCAGTCACAATCATAGCTCGGTGAGAAGGCGCGTTATCGTCTCAACGTAATCACCCATAGTAAAAATCGGCACGCACTCTGACATCGACTGACTTAATCAGCTGTTGCAAACACACTAGTTGACAGATCCCGCTCAAGCTTGGCATAGTAATTAAGGACAGTGGTACCAACCTAGGAAAAAAAATTTTTACCTGCCTCATTGCCCCGCCAGATTTAAATCGATAATTCCTGGTACTTTCTTGACAGAATGTATATCCCAATTTCTTCATTCACCGTTAAAAGTGAGATACCAGCGAATGAATTCGACGTGTAAATCGCTACAGTGCTACAGTGATGCATTGAGCATCACTTCTAACAAAAAGAAGGAAATTAATGAAAATAATTGGAGGGTTCATTTGTATGTGGATTGAATGAATGAAACATACCTTTTTATTGGTTGTAGAAAAATAATGAGATCAATGCTAGTAGATATGGATGGAATGAGATAGTTTATAATTCCGAATGCTGTGTCATGTTTCAGTTCATAAGCAATAAATATATCAAAATGGTCTTAAGACTTTCCATGTTTTCTAAGGCCATATATAATCATTAGGAAACAGATAAGCTGAAGTGTCGAATAACACTTAATAGTTCGTATGGCATAGCTGAAAAACTGCTAGATCGAAATATCAAAATGGAAGACCTAAGTGACGATAATAAAATAATGAATTATGTTTAGCAGGTATGGAAAAGACAATCAGAAATATATGAAATTCAATAAACAACGTCGGACCAGTGGATCTGTGGAAGATTAAAAAAAATTGAACCTTAATTCATTAATATTCGTAGCTCTATCAATTTCATGCCCCTAAACCAAAATTTTCAGATATCCCGAAGAAAAAATCATTGAGAGATAAATCTGGTGATTTGGGGGGACATTTGATCATGCCATTTGTATAAATGACACGGTCCGAAAAAGTCGTCCTGAGATATTGTGTGAATACTCTTGCGTTGTGACTTGGAGAGCTACCCTGTTGAAACCAGACATCATCAAAATCAATTTCTGTCAAACTGTCGGAATAATTTGACGCTCTAAAAGCTCGAGATATTTGGTAGCGTCATAAAAAATGACCCTTTGATGTAATTCCCCAGCATTCCTGTCCAAACATTAAGATTTTGGGGATACTGGGTACGCACAGGAATACTTAGATGCTTATTATTCCTAGACCAATATCTTACTGCTAATGGGTTATGTTTTCTGTTCAAGGAAAACGATGACTCATTAGTGAATAAGATATTGTTAAGGAATGATCTATTTTCATTTACTTTTTCCATCATAGTTTCATGGTTTGTTTGAACCTTAAAACATCGGTAACCATTCCTTTTCAAAATATTTCGAGCACATCTATGGCTCATATCTACTTGTTCAGCAATTTATTAACTTGAACAAGGCGCAGTGGTTTCAACAGCAGTACACACATCTACTTGTTTTTTCAGACGATTTAAACTAATGGTTTTTGGTCGTTTACGAATCTTGCCACGCCTGCATGTTCGTAAACACCAACCTTGGCTCGCGAATGATGAAAGGAACGGTAGCGGGAATCTATGGAAGCAAACCGAGAATCTACATTTCATTGGCAGAACTGTTGATAAAACAGCAAACCGCCACGGCAAAATCAAAATATTTACTGATAGTCAGTCAGTACTAAAAACTCTGGAATCCAGCTGTTGTACATCGAAAACATTCTGGAGTTGTCGCACGGCTTTAAACAGGCTCGGTATGTATAAAAGAATCACTCTTGTTTGGATACCGAGCCACTCAAACTATTTGGGTAACGAAGAGGCAGATCACTTGGCGTTTGCTGGAGCTGCGCTGCCTCTAGTAGGACCAGAACTATTCCTGGGAATATCACATGACGTGGCTAAGCGGACGATAACAGGCAGAATGAACTCAAGACTAGAGTCTTTCTAGCTGAGCCATTCTGGCCTGGTGTTCCTTGGAACAAAAGGATGGCGGAGCTAACGCTAGATCTGGATAGGGCCAAAATAAGAACACTTGTCGGAATTATAACAGGTCACTGCAGGCTGAAAGCGCATTTGCACAAAATTGATCTGGCTGAAAAGGATGACTGCAGGCTGTGTATTAAGGACACTGAAATAGCCATGCACATCGTCTCAGAGTGCCCAGCGGTGAGTCGCATCAGATTCGAGGTCTTTGGTCAGACTTTTATAGCCCACTGCGAACTGAATAAATTACCCCCGAACAAGATTATCGGTTTTATCCAAAAACTGGATCTCGTCGGGGAAATATGAATTATGGGTGAACCACAATGGTCCGTGCGGAAGCAGTGGTAGGGTGGACAGACGCCCGCTCACTATAAAATAATAATAATAAATACCTATTCAATTTCATTTTCAGTTCATTGTAAATGAAATCTGTAATGTTTCTGGCATTTTAGTATAATTCACAGATAAATGCCACATTTCTCATTCTGAAAGACATATTATCTCGATATGAAGTACATGAGAATTAAAATAAATAGTATTAGACCAATAGAAATCTTCCTAAAGTCCGCAAGGACTATTGTGGTTCACCCCTAATTTATATTTCCCTGGCGAGATCCAGTTTTTGGATAAAACCGCTAATATTGTTCGGGGGTCATTTTTTCAGTTCGCAGTGGGCTATAAAAGCTTGACCAAAGACCTCGAATCCGATGCGACTCTCCGCTGGGCACTCTGAGACGATGTGCGTGGCTGTTTTTTTCAGTGTCCTCAAGACACAGCCTGCATTCATCGTCTTCAGCCAGACCGATTTTGTGCAACGCTTTTAGCCTGCAGTGACCTATCATAATTCCGATTTAGTTTGGCCCTATCCAGACCTAGAGTCAGGTCCGCCATCTTTTGTTTCGGAGTTGTTCCAAGGAACACCTTCGAATGTTTCAGGCCAGGATGGCTCAGCCAAAAATATTCTAGTCTTGAATTCATTCTGCCTGTTATCGTCCGCTCAGCCACGTCAAGTGTTATTCCAAGGAATGGTTCCGGGCCTACCAGAGGCAGCGTGGCTCCAGCAAACTACAGCCTTTTCGTTACCCAAATAGTTTGATAGCAATCCAGACTGTTTTCGATATACATCAGCTGGATTCCAGAGCTTTAAGTACTAACTGACTATCAGTAAATATTCTGATTTTATCTTGGTAGATTTGCCGTTTTATTCAAATTCAAATTTCTTAGTTACCTTCAAAATTTTACAGAGCTTCTCAAAGAAATATATGATAATGTAAATCATAAAATAAAAAATTGTAAATATGTCATATTGAAATATTTCAACATTAAAACCTACAACAATCAATAAAAAACAAACCATTACACCAAGATACGAACTAAAACACACCAAGTAAATGACTAGAACTGGTACTTCATAAACTTATCTATTGAATAAAATGCACATTCATTTAAATTCCCTTCAACTTATCGCTTGAATGTTGTAGAATGCAGTGTTGTTAGGGATTGTGGAAGTCGGTTATAGATTTTCATTCCATTAAATATATGGGTGTTCTGTGTCCTCTGCAGTCTATGTCTTGGGGCAACAAAGTTGTTCCTATACTGGGTGTCATGACTGTGAATCGTCGAGTGAGTCTGGAAATTATTCCGATTTTTGTGCACATACATAAGACATTCTAGGATATAACAGCATGTTAAAGTAAGTATTCCATATTTCTTAAAGAGTGGTCTACAGCTAGTGACCTGGTTTACTCCCGCTACTAATCTTAAAGCTTTTTTCTGTTTCAGGAACACTCTTTCTGCCTCTGAAGATGCACCCCATAAAATGATGCTGAAGCTCATCCTGCTGTGGAAATGTGCGTGATATGTAAGTAATGCTTCTTTTTATGTGAGCAAGTTTTTTATTCTTCTTATTGAAAATAATGCTGTTGAGAGTCTTTAGAACAATGCATTTATGTGCTTCAGCCAAGTTAAATTTCCGCTGATGGAAACCCCAAGCAGAGAAATACTCTTTGGTTCTTGACGTTTTGTACTCACAATCAACTCCTGAGTTTTCTCTTCGTTCACTTTCATGTCATTTGAACTAAATCATTCTATCGCATCTTTGACAGTTTCATGAGATTTATTTAGGAGTAGATTTCTGCCCTTGGCTCTGTTCAAAAATGTTGTATCATCTGCATCATCCAATGCCTTCATGATGTACTCAACAATGCGGACCAAAGCTGTGGTAGTACATTTTCCCTCTATGCAAGCATGCTGGAAACTGCCAAGCAACGAATTTTTTTCTAGAAATGTGACAATTCTAGATTTGAGGAGATTCTCATAGATTTTTGAGACAACTGGGAGGATAGTTATTGGCTTATAGTTCTCGTATAGCTCTTGATTTCCTTTTTTGTGGACCGGTATCACCCTCGCAATCTTCAGTTCTTTCGGATCTTATATTAGCAAATCTGCCGCGGTCTCAATGACAAATAGTTCTGCCTGGAATATGGTTGCGTACAAACCGAGACTCAATGAGATGTTGCTCCTAGGTTTGGTACCACAGACTCCCGCTCCCGTTTCGTTCGTCGTTCGCGGGCCGTCTGTGAACAAGCCAAGGTCGGCCCTCAATAGAACCTCCGCATGCTGGATCCATTCGTCACGGCTGGGGACGATTACTTTGGTATGCCGTTCTTGGCTCGTGATTTTTAACATTAAATCCGAGGGCATCGATAGGGTGCTGTTCGTTAAAAGCTCGTCCAGCAGTCCTGAGTCTCCCATCACTATTGCCTCTGTCCTGTCGATCGCGAGTTGATGTAGTTTGTATGTGGTCCGTTCCGCCTCCCTCTGCACAAGCAGGTGCAGGGGTGGTAGATTTGGTAGGACCTCCATGGCTGCCATGGGTGTGATGCGGAACGTACCTGCAATTGCAAGACACGCCTGTTTCTGTAGTCGGGTGAGATTATGTTGGTCAATCGTTTGTTGGCCTTTCTTCCACCACGCTACAGCGCCATACGTTATCTGTGATCTAATTACCATAGTGTATAGCCAATACATCTGCCTGGGATTTAAACCCCAGGTTTTACTGCAGATTCGCCTGCAGGTCCAGAAACCTATTCTGGCTTCATAACACACTTTTTCTAGGCGTGCATTCCAACTGAGAATTTTGTCTAGGAATACTTTTGTTTACTTTTTAGCTTTTCTGTTTTACAGTGGGCGCACTTGTGCAACAGTGAATAAAGCTTCAATTTCAACAATGTTTAGATCTAAGTTTTTTTTAATTAAGATAACAATTCATTTGAAAGTTTCAATTCATATCAAGCCTAAAAAAATCCAATGATTATCAATTAACTGAAGAAATTCCTATATTCTTGACATCCCTTTTGGAATTCTATTAATGAACTCACTTCTGCATATTTGAGCTTGCGGAAATGGTCCAGAGTGCGGTTATTTAGTTTCCACAGCTTTTATCTGCTTACAAACTAAATATACCAACCTAGGATTCCAGGATCTAAACGGAAAATAAATTACCATTGTAGGTCGAGGAATCCACGTGAGTCACGGAACTAATTAGGGTAAATAAGCGAAGTTAATTTTACAAAGTTGCGTTCCGCTTTCTATGCGTTATGCTCGAAGTTCAAAGTAACGCCGACAAATAATGGCGAAGTTAAATTTTGCATTTTCCCAACTGATTTAATTAACACTGTGTCGATGCAACTTACAATTAAGTTGGATCAACAGATGGCCTGAAATATAGTTCCATGAAAATTTTTTTGTTGTATCTTCAGATCTCTAAGAAGCTAAATAGCCTAACATAGATCATATCTTCTTCTTCAGAGGCCTTCTCCGTTAAGGAGGTTGGCAATCATCAGGGCGATTTTAATCCTTGAAAACGCAGATCTGAATGGTTCACTGTTAGCACGTTTTAACAATTACCTAAGGTTCTTCATCCATGAGTTTCATCTCCTTCCTATGGATCTCTTTCCCTGAATCTTGCCTTGCAAAACAATTTGTAATATTTGGTACCTTTCCCCTATAATGTATTGTCTCATATATAACACTTTCCTTCTTTTAACATCAGCATCACTTCCCTTTCTTTGTGGATTCGCCTCATCACCTCAACGTTGGTTACTGCTTCCAAAAGTGTGATCAGTAGAAATTACGAAGGGTGTTCAATACATTCTCGATATAGACACGAAAGAAAAACCGGAAAATTTTGGAAAAATTCCATTTTTCAATGTCGTTTCCTAGAACTTCAATACATTTGTTAGATCTAGAAATAGGCTTCTCTAAATCTTGTAAAAAATATTCTTCCGTCTTCTCCTCAAATTAGGTATTAATTGCTACCTTCAGTTCTTCATCGTCGAAAAATCGCTTTCCACGAAGATATTTTTTCGCATTTCGGAATAGGTTGTAGTCACTGGGGACAAACTCTGGACTGTACGGAGGATGAGTAATTTTTTCGAAGCCACATTCTCGCAGAGCAGCTTTCGCCACGCGGGCCTTGTAAACCGGTGCAGCAACACCCTCGCCTTTTTCCTTTAATTGTTTCTCTTAAATTACGTTAAGTGTTTGCGTATGATGCTGCTGTGATGCTTTCACCCTTTTTATTGTATTATATCAATAAAACACCTTCAGAATTTCCGAAGACCATAGCCATCACTTTTCCAGCCTATGGGGTGACTTGAAACTTGTTTGGGGGCCGTGTACCCTTTTAAATCCACTGCATGGACTCTTGTTTACTCTCAGGGTAATAGTGATGAACCACCGTCTCATCCCTAGTAACTAGCCGATTGAAAATAGTCGATGGGTCTTCGCCACAGAGCTCTAAAAACTGCGGTTAGCATTCTCGGTATCCATCTTGCACTGACCTTTGAGAGTTCAAGATGGCCATGAAGGATAGCATGTATGGTACTCACGGATATCTTTGTCATCTCTCCTAACATCTTGATTTTTATGCTGGCATCTTCAAGTACCACCTTTTCCACTTTTTTCACATTTTCTTCAGTGGTGCCGCTAACAGCATCCCTCAAGCCAGGGTCGTCTTCAATGCTTTCTCTGCTCTGACCAATTCGCATATTTGCAGTATGTCCTCGATAACTTCATGAATTCCATCTTCAAGTTCTTGAATCGATTGAAGAAAATTGGCATAGACCTTATTATTCACGTGACCCCAAAGTTAAAAGTCTAAAGGTGTTAAGTCATAAGATCTCGGTGGCCAATTTTGATTACTTCTTCGAGAAATAACACAGCCAGGAAACTTTCTTGCAGAATTGCGATTGTTTCATTGCCTGTGTGCACGTAGCCTCATTTTTTTATAATACATCCATATCTTCCAATTCCGGCCATAAAAACCTTAATCATAGGTCGGTAGCGCAATCCACTCACTGTAACAGTTCCACCAGCTTCATTTTCCAATAAGTAAGGTCCAATCACACTGTCTGTCCAAACAGCGCGCCAAACAGTGACACGTTGCGTATGGAGAGGCTTTTCAACAATCACTCTTGGTATTTTCCGAGCCCCAAAAGCGACAATTCTGCTCATGAAAATGCTGACAATAGGCCTTATCACTGAAGATGATTTTTCGATGAAAATCCGGATCATTCTGATGCATTTCAAGGACCCAATTAGCGAAAATACTACATTGTTGGTGATCGACCGGCTTGAGTTCTTGTGTTAACTGAACTTTTAAAGCCTTAAGATCTAAGTCTTTATAAAAAATACGGTGTAATGTGGTTTGTGGAATGCCTAATTTCAAATATCGACGAGGAATCGATAAACCTGGCTTTTCTCTAATACCACGGCTACAGCAGCAATATTTTCAGTTGTTCTTGAGTGAGCCCGATTCTTCACATGACTAGCTTGTCCCAACAGCTCATATTTTTCCACCAGTTTCACTATTGGCGACCCAAAAGTGCTTTAGTTTTACGAAGTGTGAGTGTGAAATTTTCACCATATTTGTAGTGAATTTTAAAAATTTCAATGCGTTGTTGAAGCGTGTATCGTTCCAATTTTAGTATTGACGTAGTTTTTAATTCTCAAATGTCAAAAGATGACACCTTCAAAAGTGACAGCTGCCCAGATAGTGGGCTATTCAAAATGAAACCTCTTAAGAAAACCCTTAACAAGAACCTTAAAATTCTTCTCAATGACCAAACAGATGTCGCAAGATCTCCATTGTTGAATATTTTTACTAAGTGAGGTTTTTCCGTTAATTTGCCTCAATATATTTTATGGTTATTTATACCACTTTCACCTTTTTTCGCATATTTTTATTTATAGGTATTTCTGTGAAATGATGTTTATTCGTATCCTTTTTTGCATATGTTTTTCTTATCTTTATTTCCAGAAATTTTAAGTTAGTTGTTATTTATATAAGAAGTAAAGGTGAAATGTCAATAACAGGCGAAACAATTGTCGTTAAATAAAGATATTGTAGAAATAATCTATATTATTACATTTAATTGAAATGAATTTCCATCAAGCGAGGACCGATTCAATTAAACTTCTGGAAAATTTGATTTCCAGTGATGATAATTTCATAGTTATAATGAAAAACATATTTTTGTGACTATTGGATATTTATCGGGTGTATATATTACTTAATGGATGATAAATTATTCACGGGAATATTAGTCATTAAAGATATCAACCAGTATTTTGAAGAAAAACCGAAGTAAGGCAATAAAGACATTTTATAATTATTTTATGTTTTTATGTTTGATATCAAGAATAATAAATTTTGTATAGCGATTATATCGTAGATTTATCGCAGAAGTAAAAATGTCAAACTGTGAGTCATGATTTCTGCTTATCGCATTAATTTAGGACAATAGAAATATTTAACATGATATATTCTGCATAGTCTTGAATCAAAAAAGTTAGCTTCGTTTTATTATTCCTTAATAACATTTCAATAACTTGGATTTGTCAAATTTGGAATGAAAAATTCCTATTGTATTGTTTCACATTGAAAAAAATCTTCAGATAATTAATGACGTTCAAAGAGGTAGAAGAACAAAGAGATTTTATGTCACTTCTTCTGGAAACGGTCGTCGCTGTCAAATGGCAGCATCCTGAGATTGTACCGTCTCGAGTGAAACGTCCTAAAATAATCTCTATTGTTGTACCATCTCATTCCTTATCAGCAAATGCGGGGTAGATTTATCCCTCCACCTTTTGTACAAACAAGAAGGTATTTGATTCGAAGCAGAATACAAGGGCCCTTCATTAATATACACCCACAAGTGTACTCAGATTTCTGTCTGAATGGCAGAAATATTTCGGATTAGCAAATTGTATTCCTTGGATTGACGCAAATTATTTGAACATACGAGGACGAAACTTCTCAACCTACTATAGAAGTCAAGAAAATTTGAAAGTCAAAATATCTTATTTGTCAACATTATTTACCCTAATTTTATGCATTTATACCACCGAATATGCAACGCTTCTAGATCTATCACAATCAATTTTATTTTGAAAAATTAACACAGTTTTTATGTTTCACTGCTTATTCAGAATCTCAGTAACTAAACTTAAAACTGAAAAAGTTTTTTTTATTACACTTAGGGCATCTGAGTATTTTTATGGCGCATGGAAATAACAGCATCTAGGGGTGTTCCCAAAAAGTATATGGGAATTTGTTGAATGCTCCTTTTTCTCAATGTTTTTTTTTCATTGAAAGAATCTGCAACTAGTCCCTCAATTTACCCTTTTTAACATTATATAGTAAGGTGACATCTTACTCATTAAAAACGTTATTTTTTCTTTATAATGTTCTGCATAACCGGTCGATTTCGGGTTTTCAAAATATACATCCTATGTTCTTTGATTATATGTTGTAAACATCAGCCTGTCTGTTCTATATATGTAGCATGCCAATGATAACATTTAATTTGATAAATAGGCATTCGGAAAAGTTGGGGTTCCTTTCTTTATTGTTCACCAATATCGGAGCTAAATTATTTCTATTCACTGCTAAAGAATTGATTCCCATTTTACATATTTATATAGTTTTCAACAGTGTTTTGACTTAATCGATGTGAATAGGCTTTTCAAGTCGAATGAGATAAATTTACATTTGTTTGGTAAGGAAGTCTGTTCTAATTTCTTAATTAATTCTAAAACATTTTTGACAATATACGGAGAATACAATTTTTTATGCACGGTAGATTTTTATCCAAATCTACATCAATTATAAGCTGGTGCACTCACATATGAAACAACAGGCCTCATAGGAATGTGTCCTTTATGTAATTTTGGCATTCCATAAAGAACATGTGCTGTAGGATTCATGACATATAAAGCTTTTGAGTTTTTAACAATAAAAATATTCTTGTAATCATTAGATAATTGTTTCATCCATCTGTGAAAAGTATTTGTTGGATCTGATTTTAGTTCTCTGAAATTTTATGATTTTATTAATTTCCATTTTGATTTCATAATCTGCGTTTGACAAAATGTTTACGATATTTCGGTATTCTGCTTTGCTTACAATTGGATCATTTGATCGAATCTTGTTTTTTATCTGTTTTTTAATTATATTTTCAAAGTTATTTAATCTACACATATTTTTCAAATTGAAATTTTGAGCTATTTAAAATTTTTCACTTGATGATATTTTTGATAATCTTAACATTGATTCAGTTTTAGAGGCTAACGTTTCTATGTCTTTGAAATTATACTCTTCTGGGTAACATTTAATTCTATTTTATCAAAACTCACTTCAGTGAGATTTTTGACTCTACCATAAAAAATAAATGCACAATTTAAATTCTCTAAGGTTGTTTGGATGGGGCTTTCTTCTTTGAATCTGAGATTGTTTAACTTCTCAAGTTGACTTTTGTGTTGACTTCTTCTCGGACTGATCTATCAATGGTTTGGGATTCCTCACATATCACCTTGAAGACCAATTCATCAAGAATTAATTTCGAGTGGAGCTGCAGATAGTTTGGTTTTGGATGCCATTTATGAATTTCCTCATTTAGCTAATTGCGGTAGAGTGTGTGTACTGACATCTTCGCTTCATGGGAATAATGGAAACATGTAATTTTCATATATTTCGGATGAATATATATTTTCTTTGAGGCACTTTTTGTTGAACCATAAATGGTTTGAACACTTCTTCATTTTGACAATAGTCTTTTTATACATAACCGCGAGTTTTTCCGTACTAGCACTCTTGATTAAATGAATATGCGGTTGGCTCTAGGTGAAATATAACAATTTCATCTAAACAATCAACCATTTTTTATGTTTTACACTTTATTCAGAAACCTCATTTGTTTAATGAGGAAGGTGTCCCTTCACTATATAATGTTAAAGAGAGTAAATTGATGAACTATTTGGAAATTCTTTCAATCAAAAAAGCCATTGAGAAAAAGGTGAATTCAAAAAATTCCCAAATACTCTTTGGAACACCCCTATATTGAATGTAGTTCCATGCACCATAAAAATACACAGATGTTCTAAGTGTAATAAAAGAACCTTTTCTCAATTTTAAGTTTAGTTACTTTTTGTACTCCTTTGAAGATGGTTGAAAGACCGAAACACGTAAGAGAATTCTGAATAAACTGTAAAACATAAAGATTGTGTGAATTTTTTAAACAATATTAACGTTAACGATAATGTTTCACCTAGGATCAAACGCCAACTCTATTCATTCAACTATCAAAATCAATTTTTCATCAGAGCTTTTATCATCGTTTGATTAGAAGGGCATTTATGACCTTTTTTCAGGTTTTATGCATTATATGCAGCTTCTTCAAGGAATTATTCACAGATTTGAAATTTTTAGGAAAATGGACTATTGAAAAAGCTCACAAAAGCTTCCAACTTCACGTCAGTTGTTTTTCATCATTTTTCACAACATTAGAATTTCTACATGTCAAATATACCTTTCAGTTTCATTTTGATCTTTGAAATATGACGTAAAATTAAGAATGAGACCCCTCGTTGGAACATTAGATAGATTTGACATTTACATGCATGTGAAGAGATCTGATAATATTATTTGCTGAAAAAAAGCTTTCATATATTTCCGGCAATGAAATATTTCGCTTCTCAATTCACAATTCGTCCTATGGGAGGCGTAAAATCATCCGGAATAAGAAGGAAATAATCCAGAATATCTGGGTAGTGTCAATAAAGGCAACTGCGGAATATAACAAATTCCTCCAAAATTTTCACCGACTTTCAAGCCGCAATAACTTCTGATTGAACCCTAACGGAATCAATCGAGAGTTTCGATTTATTTTTACTCTTTAGTTCTCTCGTTTGTTCCGAGAAGAAATAAAAGGGGAATAATGAAAATACGTTTTATTCAAGTTGATCGTTAAATAGTTCATTGGTCCTAGTTAGAAAAATAAAACTCATCGTAAATCGATTCAAGTTTATGTTTTTTATTGGTTAGCAGAATTTATTCTTATTCGGGAACAAATGTCGTTAATCTTGAAATGTCTTAGTGAAACAGCATACATGATCTTTCCGAATGCACTGGTCTATGAGACAAGTCTTAATTAACTGATCTGTACATAAACCAATCTACAGGCAACAAAAAAATCATATAAAATGAAGCCAAACAGTGATATACTACTCTGTCAAGAAAGTACCGGGAATTTTCAATTAAAACAACATTTTTACATTTAATCGTCAAAATTTATTGGGTCGCCTTCAAAAAAGGCTCCATTTGCTCCAATACATCTATGCCAACGGCACTTCCAATTATCGAAACATTTTTTATAGGCGCTTTCCGGGATGGACTTTAGCTCTCGCGCCGAATTTTGTTTTATGGCTTCAATCGACTCGAAACGGGTGCCACGAAGGGGCAATTTTAGTTTTGGGAAGAGGAAAAAGTCGCAGGGAGCCAAATCCGGCGAATACGGTGGTTGGTGAAGCACAATTGCTGAGTTTTTGGCGAGAAAGTCAGTCACAATCGTAGCTCGATGAGAAGGCGCGTTATCGTCATGCAAAATCCATGAGTTGTTTGCCCACAAATTTGGCCGCTTCTTACGGATACGCTCACGCAAACGTTTCATAACGCCTAGGTAATACTCCTTGTTTACCGTCTGACCCTCTGGAACGAATTCGTAGTGCACCCCGCCACGGATATCGAAGAAAACAATGAGCATCACCATCATTTTCGAGCAGCTTTGGCGTGGTTTTTTCGGTTTAGGCTCATTTTTTGCCACCCATTCCGATGATTGCTGGCTTGTTTGCATATCGTACTCGTAGACCCAGGTCTCATCACCAGTTATAATGCGTTCCATGAATGTAGAATCGGAATTACAGCGATCCAGCATGTCTGAAGCAACCTGTTCGCGATGACGTTTTTGAAGAAAATGCAGGTCTTTCGGTACGAGTCGTGCGGCCACCTTTCTCATGCCCAAAATATCAATCAAAATCGTACGTGCGAATTCGTGGGATATCTTAAGATCATGTGCTATCTCTCTCAAGCTGGTACGACGGTTTTCCAGCACCCTTTCCTTAATTTTATCGACGTTATCTTCGATCGAAGCCGTCGATGGGCGACCACTTCACGACCGTCCTTGAAGGCTCTGTACCACTGATATGCACGGGTTTTCGATAGAGTATTATCACCAAAGGCCTTTTGCAACATTTTTAATGCATCTGCACACGAAAATTCATTTGCAATACAAAACTTTAAACAAATTCTTTGCTCAACGTAATCACCCATAGTAAAAATCGGCACGCACTCTGACATCGACTGACTTAATCAGCTGTTGCAAACACACTAGTTGACAGATCCCGCTCAAGCTTGGCATAGTAATTAAGGACAGTGGTACCAACCTAGGAAAAAAAAATTTACCTGCCTCATTGCCCCGCCAGATTTAAATCGATAATTCCCGGTACTTTCTCGACAGAATGTACTTAAGCAGAAAATTAGTATTATATCAGAATTGAAAAGTAAAGCAATTACTTACTTTTTCGCTGATACAAAGTAGTAGGTTGTATCTATTTTGTCAGATAGTTGTATATAAACGACGCAGTCTGACGGTGTTTCCAATCTTGTCGTTAGATGTCTCCAAGGCATCATAAAAGCAATATTTCTGCAATTATAGATGTTCGTAAAAACAATCTGTATGGATGGCAAATGTCTTAGAACAGTGCTCAGATTTTGTACTTAATTTTAGTATTTTATTTACAGGGTAGTGTGAAGAATTTCACTGAGGTTTCTATATCAGTTCTGTCATTCATTGCGTTTTTTGTTTTTCTTTTTATGAATCATTTCCTTTATGCTTCTTTTATCACTATTGGATTCAAACACAAGAATTTTTATTTAAAAAAAAATGGTAGAAATTAGTATGTTTTACTACCAAAAAATATATATTACACATTTTCTTGTGACTCGAGTTTCGGGAAATTAACTGTCCCATCATCAGACAACTGAAGACCTAACAGTGGTACAGTGGTATTTAAACAAAAGTGATAAATATTTTGAATATTTCAGCAGATTCTTGGTAATACCTAATAGTGGTACAGAGGTTTACAATCGGAACGTGATAAAAAACCGGATTAAAAAAGAGGGGCCTTCTAACAGATATCGGAATGTCGGTAATTAACAAAGAAGGTTGTTAAACAGATGGTACCCATTTAAACATCTCGAATAATTGGGGTTACATAGCTCCGTAGTCATTGATTATTTTTACATTATTTTGTTGTATATCTCAAATATTTGGATTTAGAAAGCTCCATACAGTCATTCATTATTTTTTGGTAGTAAAACAGTAATTTCTACAATTTGTTTTAATTATGATCAACTACCAAATAGTAACGGCTGAAACAATTCAGTATCTGAAAAGTGCTAGTGTAGCCAAACAAGCCGGTTTATATAGAAGACTTAGCACAAAATACAGGGTATGCCGTCAGGATATCTTGTTCAACCAAGAGTGTCTAAGAAGAAAAGTGATTCCTAATTACGTACAAGTAAAAACAAGCTCCCGTTCCCATTCAGCGAAGACGGCAACAAGATGCGCAGAAAGAATCTGGATCAAGGAAGAAACTAAATCATTCTACCAGAAGCCAGATACTGTACAACATTATGTCAAGGTACTGCATGCAGAACCGACTCATAAACTCTATTCAATAGAATTTGATATTTTTGATGATAAAATTAGACAAGAAATTAGTGAATTTATTTTTTCAAAATATGCTAAATAGTTAAAAAAACTAAATTCATTAGAAAAAACTCAAGAACCCAAATTTATTAAACGAAGTGAAAATATAGTATATAGACCAAATGATCGCGTCATTAACATGTCAGAATCCCAATTTTCAAATAACGAACTAAACTTATCCGAAAAAGGTCATAAATTTGCCCCAACAATTAAAAATAAAAAAGTAAAAGAAATTCTTACTGTTCAGTCCACAATTGCACTTAAGTATACGGATGAGGTGGATAAAATTACCTCAAAAATTTCAAAAACCTTTAGAAACAACAGAAACATAACTAACAATAATATTTTGAATGCAATCAAATCCATATAAGAAAAAATTCAATCCGATGATCTTACCGTCACAAAAGCAGATAATTCAGATGCCACAGTTATCCTTTCTAGATCGAAGTACATAGAGAAAATGAATGATTTCATTAAAAATCAAGATATCGTAGAAACACCCGACGACTAGAATTCAAAAATCATTGAGAAAAACTTTGTCAGACATCTCCTTATTTAAATAAAATTATCATCTCATAAATATGAATCCTAGCCCACCAAAACTCTACGGTCTAATAAAAACTCACAAAGAATATGCACCAATTCGCCCAATCGTTTCCTTTATTAGCAGCCCTACCTATAATATAAAATAGAGAAAAAATTAAATGAAATGTTCGTAAGGCATACTAATTTCACTCCGAAATACACAGTAAAAAATTCTATAGAATTAACAACAAAATTAAAAAAATTTTCTTTACCAAATAATTCCTACCTAGTATGCCTGGATGTGGATAATATGTTTCCAAATATACCGAGAAATGATAGCATTCATTTAGATACTGAATTGTTTCAGCCGTTACTATTTAGTAGTTGATCATAATTAAAACAAATTGTAGAAATTACTATGTTTTACTACCAAAAAATATATATTACACATTTTCTTGTGACTCGAGTTTCGGGAAATGAACTATCCCATCATCAGTTGTCTGTTCATTTCCCGAAAGTAAAAGGTTGTATTGAGGTTTGATCATTTGACAATTTAATATCAAGGACAGCACAAGGTCAGTGTGTGGCTTTAGACCAGTACATTGAAGTCTAGGATATATCGTGTTTTTTTTAAGTGAAAGAACTTTAAATTAAAATAAAACACACTTAAATTAAGAGTGAAGCCATTTTTTTTATTTGAAAGATAATTTCATCATCATTATTTCATCAATAACACGAGTTTTGTTGGCTTCCAAAGGGTCTATTGTTTCTGGTTTATCAGCATGAACCAATGACTTGACATAACCCCAAAGAAAATAATCCAGAGGAGTTATGTCGCATGATCTTGGAGGCCAATTAATTGGACCATTTCTCGAAACAATGTTATCGCCAAATCTTTCTTTCAATAAATCAATTGTTACGGTAGCAGCATGAGGTGTAGCACCATCTTGTTGGAACCAAAACATTTCTGGGTCTATACCATTCAAATTTTGAAACAAATAATCATTGATCATCGATCTGTAATGAGCACCATTCACTCTAATATTAGCTCCAGCATCATTTTTGAAGAAATATGGACCGATGATGCCTCCAGTGTGTAAAGCACACCATACAGTGCATTTTTCAGGATGCAATGGAACCTACAGATGTTCTTGAGGATTGTTTTCGCTCCATATACGGTAATTTTGCTTGTTTACATAGCCGTTCAACCAGAAAGGAGCTTTATCACTACACACAATTTTACGATAAAAAAGGAGATCAACTTCACACTGTTCTTGGGCCCAATCAGCAAACAAACGACGCTTATTATGGTCAAGTGGCTTTAGTTCTTGAAACAGTTGCCTCTTGTATGGGTGTAGACCAAGATCTGGATCATCATTAACACTGTGACGTACAGCAGCAATATTTTCTTCTGTACGTACTTTGTCTTGTTGTTGTTGCATCGAGTAGAGAAAATGTTGTCCGAAATCTATCGATAGTTCGACGAATAAGCTGTTCTGATGGACGATTATGTAAACAATAAAATTCACGTGCTCTATAAGTTTGGCGCATAGAACACTGATTTTGAAAATAAATTTCAACAATTTGTGAACGTTGTTGCGGCGTGAGTCTTTCCATGATAATTTGTCAATGATTACTGAACAGAAATGTCAAAACAACATGGCTTCTACCTTCTGTCAAATCACAGTTATCCCTATCGAAAGTTCTATCACTCTAAAGAAACACCCGATACAACAGCTATTGGATGATTGATTTAGTTCTTAATTATTGTGCAAATTTATTTCAACAGAAATCTGGGATCTGTTTTGATCATTTGCTAACTGTATACTTTTAATACATCGTCTGATTTGAAATAATAAAATATCATTTGTTATAGCCTCGCCTGTGACAGCGAACCTACTCTAAAAAGCACACAATTATTTAATTCATTCTTCCCCTTTTAAGGACAATACAGTTTGTTAAAATTTAATAAATCATTTAAGTGGCTATATTTCCTATTTCAGATTATAAATTTCCACAGCTTGAGTTTGATATATTATCTTGACATCCTGCTTAAAGAAGCCTTCGCCCATTTTTAACTAGCTAGCCGTTGATACTGAAAACTATGTAACTGTATGTGAAAAATACGCAGATTTTTTATTGTTTTGAAGAGAAAATATGATTCACGTTCAAAATAAAATAAGGTACAATCCTTAACCTGGCAGAGATTGATGAAAACACATCTCTTAGATCTAACTTAAACTGTTATTTATCGGAATCAGTTAAAAAGACGTTAACTCCAGTATTAACCTTTCAGGTATAATACACTTGAAAGGTCGCTTGGTTCCAACAAAATATTGATATATTTACAGATGAACAGATGGACACAGTTGAATTTGACCATTCATTTTTCATCAGTAAATGTAATGATTTTCAAGAATAAATTGCACAAAACGCAGACATCAAGAGGAAATAATAGCAGACTGGCAAGAGTGTGCTAAAAACGTAACTTGTACTCGGATTTCCATCAGTGACAAGTTTCGAATAAATGATGGATTTCCTCTATAACTCTAACCTTTGAACAAGAATAATGCTTTATTCAGGAGAGGAATAATAATGATTTAGTGGTTTCCATCCCCACAGGCGCCAGCCTCATTACCCTGAAACTTGAGCGGGTCTAAGATAAGAGATGAATGGAGGATGAGATTTCCTTTTTCAATCTGAGAATCCGTTATCGTAGACGTAGAACATCAAGGGGTGGAATTACCACAGAATGACATGGATGAAGTGTAGGAGGGAAGGAAGAACTGAAATAAATTTTAATATTAACAGATCGTATCTTAAATGATTGGACCGTTTTAATGTCTCGAATATTATCCAGAGAAATAAATATTTGCATGAGAAATATTAATCACCCTTTTCAATAATAATTAGATAATATATTTTATTGACTTGATTAATATTTCAAAGTAACTTGAAGTAATGTATAAAGTTATGCAACAGTGCTACGGACTTCTGTAGCAGCTGAACCAGGTAATCTTGGTTTAATTCGCATGTAGATTCCAAGTGAGCTTGTTACAAATAATTTATTTGAAGGAATCTTATCAGCTAGCCTTATTCTGTTTTATAACTTAACTTTGTGGTTTTTGGTGATTCGACAATTAAAGACATATCGAAACACTGGGAGTACAAAGAGGTTCGTGCAGTTTCTTGTCAAAAATTGAAGCTTTATTGTGAATATTTAAAAAATAAAAATAATTAACAAAATATATCTGACCAGACCAGATTTATTTAAAGGAAGACACGAAGCTGGTCTGGTAAGATATTTTTTGTTAATTATTTTTATATTTTAAATATGAAAGGGGACTGAAGAGTTATCTATAAAATAAAATGATAAGAAGAGGTTTTTACTTAATAGAAGGAATATTACAAAATTTGAATATCAAAACAGATTCAAGCTGTTAGTCTTCTATAATTTTAATTTCAAAAACTTTTATTCAAATACTTTTAGAATTAAATTAATGTCTTATAAGCACAGCTCATATTCAATAGATATATAAAATAAAAATACAGTATATAATATCAAATGGAATAAATAACCCAACAAATATGAATTGTCAATTAAAATTAATATTATTATTCTTATTTGTTGTTAATCGATTTTATTTTTAAATGTGAAGTAGGACCGATGAAGACCTTATCTGAATTGTTTTTTGAGGATGTGAGACATGTTTTGAGAGATTTTTGAAGTAACTTAATTAAATATAAAATATTTCAAATAAATATTTTTTTTGAAAAATTCTTAAAATTATGTTTTGTATTTTTGAAAAGAATTTAGTTTTCATAATTGTAAGATGAGAAACAAAGTTTTGTCTCCTTCAAATCTTTATTCATTGATTTCAATTGACAATTTATATTTATTGGGTTATTAATTCCATTTGATATTATATATTGAGTTTTGAGTTTGTCTTTAAATATAAGGTGTGCTCATAAGACATTAATTTAATTCTAAAAGTTTTTGAATGACATTTTTTGAAATTAAAATTATAGGAGACTAACAGATTAAATCTGTTTTGTTATTAAAATTTTGTAATATTCCTTCTATCAAGTAAAAACCTCTTCTTATTATTTCATTTTATATATAATTAATTATAATATAAATAATTATACTCAGGTTTGAAAAATCTTATTATATAAATATTAAGTGGTTTAAATAAGACCATATAATACCTTATAAGCTTTGTGTGATTTTTGTGACCAACATGGATACCTTGGATTTTGGAGTTAGTGCGTTCAACCGAGGATATCTCCAGGTCTTGGAGGTGATATTTGTTGTTAATTGATTTTATTTTTTAAACGTGAAGTAGGACCGGTGAAGACCTTATCTGAATTCTAATTGTTCTCTGAGAATGTGAGACATGTTTTGAGATATTTTTTGAGTAACTCATTTAAATATTTCAAATAAATAATTTTTTTGAGTTCTCAAAATTATGTTTTGTATTTTTTAAAAGGATTTAGTTTTCATAATTATAAGATCAGAAACTAAATTTTGTCTCCTTCAAATATCTATTCATTAATTTTAATTGACGATTTATATTTGTTGGGTTATTTATTCCATTTGATATTATATATTGTGTTCTGATTTTATATTTCTATTGAATATAAGACATTAATTTAATTCTAAAAGTTTTTGAATAAATTTTTTTGAAATATAAAATTGTAGGAGACTAACAGATTAAATCTCTTTTGATATTCAAATTTTGAAGAGTTATCGTTTTTTAATTCCAAATTGCTTTTCAAGGTGTGCTGCATGTTTTGAGAATTTTTTCGAAGGAACTTATTTAAAGTAAGTTATTTTTGAAGAAGTTCATCAGTTTGATTTGCATTTTTGGGAAAGGGATTTTGGTTTTATATAATACAAGATACGAAACAAAATTTTATATCCTTCAAGTGTTTATTGAATATTTTTAATTAATAATTTAAATTTCTTGTAATTCTTTTATTTTTTTTCCCACTGTGTAATCAATATTAATTCTATATGTCTTCTAAATTGAAACCGTGTTATCTGAGATATTTATTCAATTGAATTCTAAAAAGTTTTTGAATAAAATGTTTTGTTTCAAATTAAATTCTTTAGGAGGTGAACAGAATTAATCTGTTAGATTTTTAAAATATTGTAATAATCTGAATATCAAAACAGATTCAATCTGTTAGTCTCCTACAATTTTAGTTTTAAAAAATTTACTGAAGAAACTTTAAGAATTAAATTAATGTCTTTATAAGCACTGCTCATATTTAATAGACGTATAAAATCGAAATTCATCATACAATATCAAATGGAATTAAGAAAAACCAACGAATATAAATTGTCAATTAAAATTAAAATATAAATAAACAAACATTTTTTGTTTCGTTCCAGGCATGCGTACTGAACTCTTCACACAAACGTACGAAGCCCTGTTTGTTACAAAATGTATTGTTTTCTGATCCTATATTTATAAAAAATAACTCTTTCTCAAAATTATAAAACATAATTTCAAGAACTTCTCAAAAACTAATTTATTTGAAATATTCAATATTAAAGTGCCTTATAAGCTTTATGTGATTTTTTGTGAGCATAGAACAAGAGTACCTTGGATATCAAATGTACCTATGTGCATGTTTCTGAAGATCACATATTTCTGAAGATTGCATTCAGTAAGTCTATTTATTGTTTAATTGATTTTATTATTTTTTATATGTGAAGCTGAATTGATCTTATCCTAATTTTAATTATTTTTTGAGGATGTGCTACATGTTTTGAAATTTTTTGAAGTAATTTATTTAAATATATTGAATATTTCAAGTAAATTAGTTTTTGAGAAGTTCTTGAAATTATGTTTTATATTTTTGAGAAAGAGTTATTCTTCATAAATATAGGATCAGAAAACAATACATTTTGTAACAAACAGAGCTTCGTACGTTTGTCTGAAGAGTTCAGTACGCATGCCTGGAACGAAACAAAAAATGTTTGTTTATTTATATTTTAATTTTAATTGACAATTTATATTCGTTGGTTTTTCTTAATTCCATTTGATATTGTATGATGAATTTCGATTTTATGTCTATTAAATATGAGCAGTGCTTATAAAGACATTAATTTAATTCTTAAAGTTTCTTCAGTAAATTTTTTGAGATTAAAATTGTAGGAGACTAACAGATTAAATCTGTTTTGATATTCAAATTTTGTAATAATCCTTCTATCAAATAAAAAAACCGTTCCTTATTATTTTACTGTAATAATCCTTCCTATCAAGTAAAAACCTTTTTTCATTATTTTATCGTACATATAATATTTTTATTTTGGTTTATCACTCATACATATTATCATTTGGATTTAACTGAGTCCATAAAATACCTTGTAAGCCTTTTGTAATTTCTATGACGAACATAGAATGCCAAGTTCACTAAATTCTGATGTTTGTTATGAGAAGATACTTGGCTGGTCTGGTAAGATATTTTTATTGAATTATTTTCATTTTTTAAATATAAAGTGGGACCGGGGACTTTATGTTCTTGAGAATTATAAATTTCTTTTTGAAGATGCACTGCATGTTTTCGTAATTTTTTCTGAAGGAACTCATTTTTGAAAAAGTTCTTGAGGTTATGTTTTGCATTTTTAGAAAGGGACTTAGTTTTCATAATACAAGATATGAAACAAAATTTTGTATCCTTCAAGTATTTATTTAGTATTTTTAACTAATAATTTATATTTCTTAAAATTCTTTTGTTCCTCTTGCTACTGTGTAATGAGTGCTAATTCTATATGTCTACTAAATTGAAATTTAATTCCAAAAAGTTTTTCAATAAAAATTTATTTGAATTAAAATCTGTAGGAGGTTATCAAAATGAATTTGTTAGATATTCGAAATTTGAATTTACTTATTCAAAAATGTAGGATATACCACCTACCTTAAGAAGCTACTGTGTTAGCGAAACGATCGTTGTATTATAATAAAAAGAAATTTGTGAAAATCAGAATAATCTTATTTAATATGGATTTTCTTCTAGTAAAGACTGAGAAGACTCGAGTAAACTGGTTCATGCTAAGACAATCAGATTGCGTGTGTTGCAACTTGTCTTACATTCCCTCAGATCATCTGAATATATATTGTTCATAAAATTTCAACTGCGAAACTTTCTTATTATCAGTAATGACTGAATTGAAAGACGAATTAATTCCTTTACAATACTTCGGTCTAAATATCTCGTAAATTCTCACCAGGTACGCAGAAATGAAAGGCGAATCCCCTGGTTTAAACCGGAATGAATTTAACCATTTTTCTGGGCTAAATTATTAAAAAAAAACCGTAAAAGTGATTACGATCTCACTAATTTCCGCCATAAAAGCCTGTTGGAAGCCATTAATATTCAGAACGAGCGGATCAGGCTTCAGGTTATGCTTTTACCCGGATGAATATGCGGATTTTCATAGTTTTTTTGCGGGAATATTGCGGTTTAGACGGGTTACCAACAGAACGAGACGCAATAGAATGGAATAAAAAACTGACGGTTTTCGTATGGAGTATATTACATGAAAAATCTACATTGTGGATCGTGAGTGTCTACTTTTAAAGGGCCAAACTCCAAGCGGAGATTATACAAGTTATTTGCAAGAAAAAATGTCATATAACACATGGTTCAAATATTGATGGTTATTCTTCAATTTAATATTTCTTGATTTTTTATGGAAAAACTTGAAATACGAAATCATGAAATCAAGTGGTAACACCTTACCTTAGTTGAAGTTGAATTATTCAAGAAATTCAGCGGATCATTCAGAAAAATTTGGCATTGTGATTTTATGTAAGAGATCTGATATCATGAAAATAAAATTTCACATTAATAAATTCAAAATCTTCTCAGTACATAATATAATATCATTAAATTCAAAAAATGATTTTGAAAATTAATTGTTGATTTTCCTTCAGATCAGAATGCTCTGTCAGATAAATGATGACCACAAATTTGAATTTCGGGGGGATTTTCAATTGTTATTCAAATTCTTAATTGAAAATATTGTAATTGGAAATTTATACTCGAAAATTGAATTGAAAACCGAATTCTGTAAAAATATTATTTATTTATATTGAAAAATACATATAAGTTTAATATAAAATAGATACTCGTCTAGAAAATTCTTCCATGGAACGTAGTTTGCATGGTCAATAATTGAATTACAAAACATTAATTTCCATATTTTAAGGTCGAATAGCAACAAAAGCAGCTGTTTTCCCCCTTTCAAATATGTTCTTCTTTCAACAATCTTCAATAATTATACTCAGTAGATACTGGATAATAATGAGAATTTAAAGATTTTTGCAACAAGATTTCACATTTACGTAGGGAAAATTGAGAAGAATTCTTCTGTGTTTTCAGGTTAATTTCGTTATAGCCCTAAAATATGGAAGTTTATATCTCTTATTTTGAAGATTTCATCAGAAAACCACGTGTAAACGTCTAATAACAATCTGTGGAATATGAACTAACATACAAGTGGTTCACTATTTGAATGATCCAATATATTTTATTCAGACTTTTATAAATCTTGAATTGTCCTTCCTTGAAAAGATGAAGGTACTTTTAAAATGGAAACAAATTATAGAACAAAATTTTTTTTTATATTAATTGAATATCATTTTGATAGTTTTTGTATATGATTTCAATATAAATTGTAGAAGTTGGAATAAATCGAAATTAAATTACGTAATCAGCTAGGTGATACAAAAAACAACTCATATTCAAGGGCACGCAAAAATATTTCATAAAAATTGTCGCTGAATTGATATTGATAATCAACATAAATCGTTCCATAACAATTTGGCGCCCAACGTGGGTCAGGTACTTAACATAAGGAATTTCATTATAATAATTTCTGTTGCTATTGATAACCATAGTTTTCAAAATATTCTTGTCTCTCTTGTCTTCTATTCAGTTTATTTAAGGTATTAAATTTCTTGAGTTTTGTGAAATATTATCAATTATACAATATCGAAAATCAATCTGCATTATCAAATGAATACAATTTCAACCATTTGAGATCTTAAAAATTTCTGATTATCACTTTGAAATTAATAATTGACGGTATTAATGGAACACGAATTTCTTTTTCTATTTCATTGTTAGAATAAAAAAAATAAACCGATATTCAAACATTAATAATTCACTTCAAATCATTATATCAGAAATTTAATCAATTATTATCAAGGTATCTTCACCAATTTTTGTCAACAGGTTAATTCAGCATCTTTTCTCATTCGCGAATAGAATTCGGCGTGAAAACAATAAAATTCAACCTTGAATCAATTATTAACGCTTCCTCAGCAGAGTTTCCGATTCAATAGGTCACAATTAGTGCATAATTGAATTACCATCAAGTTGAACTGTGAAGAAGCGAATTAGTAGAGAATTTCGAGGGCAAATACGTTTTCCGGTAAACAGAATTTCTTACTGTATTATCCAGTAATCGATTACGTTTCTCAGCTTTGATTCAAAGTGAAGTTCAATATTCACAATTCTAAACACAGTATTTGAACATAATCCGATGATAAACCTTGAGAAACAAGCGAAAATTGAATAGTTCGAAATTGAAACTCATCTGCGAAGACCAGTTTTCGCTATACTCCTCCGTACGTTTATCTGAAAGATCTGAAATCTTTTCTTAAAGACAGCACTCAGAGTGACAGGTTGAAGAATATCTTCTTCCAAAAGCAATTAACTTGAAATCAAATTGGGCCGAATCCACAACCTGCTATTCTTTAGACATTGAGTAATAAATTACTGCGTCAAAAATGTTGGCATCTAAGCTTCATTTTAAATATGGATAAAATATACATGAAACTGGGCAAAAACTCCTTCACGTCAGTGCTTTTCAACTTCTGTTAATTTCAGTGCCAAAACTCACTTGATTAAACAAACCAGCAAGACTACTTTATTTCAGTTTTTTTGGTCCTTTTCAACAGACGAATTGGATTTTTTAATTCGAGATATTCTCACGAAAAGCAGTTTCAGTGTAGTAATTAATTTGAAGGCTGATTATAAAAAAAGCATAAGTGCTATTCTAGAGACGAATATCCTTCAGAAGAATTTCATTTGTTTCTGGCCCTCTTGAAATATACTCGAATTCTAAAGAGCTTCGAAGCAATTACCGAAGAAATATGATTTGCGAAATACTTAACGATCCAGGAAATATTCCAGAAGATCCACAATTTCCACGGAGAAACTGACAAATAATGCAATAAATCCAAATGGAATTAATTTACTTCAGTCACATCCCCAAGATGTTTCATTTCTGAATTTGCTGGAATCAGTGTGATGCCTCTTAACTCTTCATACACAAATTTTCTCCATACCCTAGAGCATTCTATGTTTCAGCGTCAAATTTAACATTCTAGAACAGTCTGAATCAATTTCTCCAAAATACACTGGCGAGCATAAAATAAGATTTAAACCGTAATTTGCTTATATTCTGATGAAGCCTTTTGTATATTAATTTGTGCTTCTGCATACGAAATTTCAATTGCAATGCAAAATTTAAAGTAGATGCTTCGTGCGATATTTTTATCAATCATGAAATTCGTTAAACAACCTTGAGATCAACTGACAAAATGAAGCACTGTAAATAAACTGAATGATAGACGACTCTAAAATTCCACTTGAGTATAGAGGACAGTTAATAATAATAAAAATAATGAAAGTTCTTTATTTTCTACAGATATGTAACCAGTTACAGAAAATCTTACAACTAATATTACATATAATAATATAATTATTATCAAGAAAATCAAATACAAAGGTGGAATTAATCAAGTGTAACAAAAAATATTCAACCCCAAACACCAAAATATTCCCAAACCAATCATAACACGTTTCAATCAAGTAAATACTCCAAAAATATCCCTCTAACAAAAGCAAAACTATCACAATTTATATCGCAACAACGAAAAAACTCATCGAACAGCGAACACATATGCCTTATAGGTGACTGATTAAGAGAATTCATTCTAGGAGTACTCAAGTAAAATACATGATTAGATCTAGAATGTAACCTCGGAACCAGAAAATTCACAGATGCAAGATCAGGACAATCTATGTTACCATGCAAAAGGTTGTGAAGAAACTTCAGGGTTAATAGCTTAATACTGATTTCAAGGGACCTCGAACCTATCCAAAAAATGATCTGATTGAGGCCCCTTACTAGGTAAAGACTAGGTAAAGACCATCCTCCCTCCAAACTAAATATTTTAGAAATTTCCGCTGCACTAATTCTAAATGGCGACGATAGATGTTATAGATAGGTTGCCAAATAATACAGCCGAAAATCATACTGCTTTCAACCAATGCGTCAAATAAAATTTTAGAAATGTTCCAGTGTTTACAAAGCATCTAGCATTGCGCACAACGACCTTGAAAGCAGAAGATAAAGCAGAGTTTATATAAGGGCCGAAAGTTAAGCGCTGGTCGAATATAATGTCAAGATCCAGAATCTCGTCAGCCTACTCAAAACAGATTCACCAATGGTATAATCAAAGTATACATTATGGATCTTTCTACTATATGTGACAACATTGCACTTTTCAGATACTGAATTGTTTCAGCCGTTACTTTTCGGTAGTTGATCATAATTAAAACAAATTGTAGAAATCACTATGTTTTACTACCAATAAAAATATATTTTACACATTTTCTTGTGCACCGAGTTTCGGGAAATGAACTATCCCATCATCAGACAACAGTTGTCTGATGATGGGATAGTTCATTTCCCGAAACTCGGTGCACAAGAAAATGTGTAAAATATATTCTTATTGGTAGTAAAACATAGTAATTTCTACAATTTGTTTTAACATTGCACTTCTCATTTAATCTGTTCACCGCACATCTGAAACAGCACTGAGTCCCATCTGTAAGTTGATACAATCACTAATGGTCTTTATTTTACCAAATATGTTTGAATCATCGGCATACATAAGTTAACGAGTACTAATGGAGTCCATCACATCATCGACAAAAAGGAGAAACAGAAGCGGGTCCAAATTAGACCCCTGTGGTCTACCAGATCCTGCCACAAACCCAAAAATAGGGTGCCCCTCGAAACTAACAAACTGGCGTCTATCGAACAAGTAAGATTCAATCAACAATACCGAAACACTCCATCTGGTCTTCAACTTTTTCAACATGATCTTATGATTTATTCGATTGAATGCTTTCGTAAAATCTGTGTATATGACTCCACCTGTATGGTGTCATCCAAACTTTTCAGTACAAATTCTGAAAAGGTAAGAGGCTTAGACATGCAAGATATAAAACCATGCTGCTCCATCCTAACCCTATATTTAACCTTAGGATATATGGTATTGAACAAAATGATCTCGAACGGCTTGGAGAAATTAGAAAGAATTGAAATCGGCCTACAATTGCTGATAAGTGTTGAATCCCCCTTTTTTTATACAGCTGAAATTTTGGCAACCTTCGAAACTCTTAGATATATATTTGTCTTAACAATTAGACTAAAAAGATGTCACAATGGTTCGGCGAATATACGAATGCAGTGCTTCACTATAAAACTTGGAACCCTTTCAGGACCGGCTGTATCTTTTGGACTCAGTTTTCTCGATGCGAAAAAAACGTCCTGCACAGCAACAACGTTGACATGAATCAAATTCTGACCAACAAACTCATTATCACCATCGAAATCCACATCAGCTGCAACAACGAAAAATCTCATTGAACAGCGAACACATATGCCTTATAGGTGACTGAATAAGAGAATTCATTCTAGGAGTACTCAAGTAAAATACATGATTAGATCTAGAATGTAACCTCGGAACTAGAAAATTCACAGATGCAAGATCAGGACAATCTATGTTACCATGCAAAAGGTTGTGAAGAAACTTCAGGGTTAATAGTTAATACTGATTTCAAGTGACCTCGAACCTATCCAACAAAATGATCTGATAGAGGCCCCTTACTAGGTGAAGACTAAGTAAACATCATCCTCCCTCCAAACTAAATACTTTAGAAATTTCCGATACACTCATTTTAAATGGCGACGATAGATGTTAAAGATAGGCTGCCAAATAATACAGCCAAAAATCATACTGCTTTCAACCAATGCGTCAAATAAAATTTTAGAAATATTCCAGTATTCACAAAGAATCTAGCATTGCGCACAATAAAACCAAACACCTTGGAAGCAGAAGATAAAGCAAAAGTTGAACGCTGGTCGAATATAATGCCAAAATCCAAAATCTTATCAACCCTACTCAAAACAGATTCACCAATGGCATAATCAAAGTATACATTATGGATCTTCCTACTGTATAAAATAACATTTCACTTCTCAACATTCAAGATTAATCTGTTCACCGCAGACCAATCTGAAACAGCACAGAGTCCGATCTGTAAGTTGATACAATCACTAACGCTCTTTATTTTATCAAATATTTTTGAATCATCGGTATACATAATTTTACGAGTACTAATGGAGACCATCACACCATCGACAAAAAGGAGAAACAGAAGCGGGCCCAAATTAGAGCCCTGTGGTACACCAGATAACGCCACAAACCCAAAAGAAGAGTGCCCCTCGAAACTAACAAACTGGCGTCTATCGAACAACTGAGATTCAATCAACAATACCGAAACATTCCATCTGGTCTTCAACTTTTTCAATATGATCTTATGATTTATTCCATAGAATGCTTTCGTGAAATCTGTGTTTACGACATCCACCTGTGTGGCGTTATCCAAACTTTTCAGTACAAATTCTGAAAAGGTAACATGGTTAGACATGCAAGATTTCCAAGACATAAAACCATGCTGCTCCATCCTAACCCTATATTTAACCCAAGGATATACGAAATTGAACAAAATGATCTCGAACGGCTTGGAGAAAGTAGAAAGAATAGAAATCGGTCTATGATTGCTGATAAGTGTTGGTTTCCCTTGTTTTAATACAGCTACAATTTTGGCAATCTTCCAAACTCTTGGATACATATTTGTCTCAACAATTTGATTAAAAAGATGACACAGTGGTTCGGCGAATACACGAATGCAGTCCTTCACTATAAAACTCGGAACCCTATCAGGACCAGTTGTATCCTTTGCACTCAGTTTCCTCGATGCGAAAAAAATGTCCTGCACAGCAATAACGTTGACATGAATCAAATTCTCACCAACAAACTCATTATCACTATCGATATCCACATCAGCTGTCTCATCATATACACTATCAAAATATGCGGTCAGGGCATCAACTATTTCATTCGGTTTATCATAACGCATTCCATCCTCGTCAAACAAAACATGACAACAAAAAAGACAATTCCTTCAAGAGGTAGTTTCTGCATAATTATCTCAATTTCAAGCTTATCAGTAGTATTTGTTTGCAGATAAATTATTCTATTAAACTACACGTGCGTTGTTGAAACTTTGAGATCCTTGCATAATTCAAGAAGATATTTTAAACCCCTGTACTGAGTCGGTCCTGGATTCTGTAGCCATAATTTCAAATACAGCCCTTCAATATCGTGAGCAGATGAAGGAATCATAAATGGACAATTTTTGTCAATTTCGGGAGGAGCTTTTCGCGATAAAAGAAAATTTATAGCCATCGAATTGAGCTCCTGCTCTCAAAAGTTACCAAGGTACTTAAAAAACTCATAAAAAGATACGACATTCTTCCACTATTATCTCGCCTGCAGTATGTAAGTATCTCAACATAACATCCTAGTTTACAGCTCTCAGAATTTTCCATATTGAGTTGACTTCTTCTCCGTCTCTTCTAATTGGAAATTAAAGCAATATTTTCATAACTCCTATCGTATATTTGATAGGTTTATTTCCGTATTCAATTGATTCTGCTATCGAGGTTTTTGAGGCTCACATTGATGACCATAAAGCTCTTTCACTCAAGTTTTCGGTGAATAAGATACCGAACCATAATACCTCACTTAAATAGGTCAGGGATTTGAGCCACAGAATATTTACAGATTCAATCATTTCGTCAAGAATTCCGATTTCAAATTTGTTTATTGTTCTGAGGATGTCGATGAATGCTTTAGGGTTTTGATATTTCTTATTGAAGAAGGTGAAGAGATCCGTATTATCTAAGGATCATACGAGTGACAGAACTACTCATAAATTATATGAGTTACATCATTACATCACGGTATTTACCCACGTTACTTATGTTTCAAATATTCTGTAGCACTGTAACTTGACACGTATACGATGATTAACAATAACAAAGAGAAGAACGTCCTTATGACGTTCCGATTGTATTTTGAGGGAAAGGTTCTAGGAAATAAACCTTTTGAGCGACTTAGAAACATACTCGAGATAATAGTACTTATAACAGTCCCCTTTGGTAACTCTTAGTAAGTAAACTTCTTTTAAATGATTCGGATTAATTGCATGCTTTACTTTTTTAACCACCGTGAAATTAGTGATTGCACGCTCGTTCATTGTAATTTCATTCATAGCTTTTCATTGTTGTATTTTTGCTTCAGTATTATTTAATATGTCCGAAATATTTGAACTAAAATGCATTGCCTTTGTATACACCTAAAGCGGCACGACACTCACAAGTTGTCTATTTGTATTGTATACTTTTTCGCGCTGACTGGTTGCTGCTTGTTGTATTTATTAATAGTGGTTCTTTGTTTGTACTGTTCATGGTATTCGCCGAGCGTGATATATAACTGATTTGCATGAACTATTGTGTGATCCCCCAGTTATCCATTTCCTTGTTTGTTTTTATTGTAACGTTCATTAACACGCCTAGGTGATGGGGTACTGTATCTATTTTATAATGTCCTAGTCAGTTTGTGTTACATATTTGCCAAATGTACGTGCCCGCTTACTTTGAGAGATTGTATTCCTCGTGAACCAGTGGCATTCTTTAGGGTAAATCGCTGAGTAGTCCTGATAGAGGACGACGTATCGTATAGAGACATTAAATAGATCCGGATATCCAACGCTACTGTGAGAATGTGTGAGTGGTTGCTAGATAATTGTTCCCAGGTTTTGTGATATCCTCAGAATTAGTTTGCGGGACCCTTCAGGTAGTATTCGTTTCGTTCTTCAATAATATCTGAGCCTTCCTGAGCCTTGGTCACCCCGAGGAGTCCTTTTGATAGTAACTTTTCCGGTCGGCTGGAATTATTTTAGATTCCATCTTCAAGGAGATCTCGTGAGCATACCACGGTTACCCTTACCTTACTGTCCATTCAAACTTACCCCATGTAACTGTTAGGTTCTGCACTCGTTACCGGAAGTGCAGTTGAAGTTGCATGCTGGCTGTATCCTGCCCTGTCTAACCACTGTATGAGAATGATATCTGATTTGAGCGAGTTACCGACCTAACGATATGTAGAAATAAGTCATTTAGACCCAGGGCGCTATTAGGTTCACTGTGGAGCATTGCGAACCACTGAGTAGGGTAGATTTAATCACAGACTGATAAATGTTTGTTTCCATTCATTGTAGGTTGTTGCTTTTCAAGATTACTAATATAAATATAATATGCTGACGTTACTGTGTTTTGAATATTTGAACCTCCCGTCACTGTTTCCTTGCTGTCGTTGAGTGTAATTTGGGTTGTCTACACAATGTAACGTCCTATTCTCCTGCACTAGAAGATCACGATAAAAAGGTTAGCGTGCTTTAGAGTACTCCGTATAATCCCAGATATCTTGCAGTACTTCGTAAAATCCCGGATATTTTATAGTACTCCGTATAATACGGGATAGCTCAAAGGTTTTCTTAGACTTTGGCCTTTGATTGAGTGTGCTAATCATGCTAAAAACTCAAAATCATGGATACCTTCCACTATACTCTCGGCTGAACTTGATTTGAGTATTCTCCATCGGTTGTACACTAACCTGGAATACCAATCCACCTATGAGAATTATAGAAGAGTTAAGTCCTCATATAACTCACTCATATGAAAGATCAAGCTCAGTTATTATGAAAAATTGATCGGTACATTAAATGGTAATCCTGAAAACCTAGTGGTTATTTTGTTAAATATTGCTCCTTATTTACTAAAAATGCCCTATGATAATTTCCACCTTATCCAGCACATTCACGACCTCTTCTATTTAAAAAAAAAACGTTCCTTTTTCATGCTTTGGAACCCGCGGTGATTGACGTGGTGGACAATTTGAAGAATAAAAAATGTTCAGGAACTGACTGCAATTCTGCTTGCCTAATGAAAATCATAGGTCCTGAAATCGCTTCATATCATTAATTTTTCAACTAGCTCAGGCGTTTCTTCCCATCTCTCGAAGTAAGCCATTGTTTTCCCCATCTACAAAAAAAGATGTGTATGATATTGCTAAAGACAGACCGATTTCTATACTTAGTGTTTTCACTAAGGTTTTTGAAAGAATTGACCAAAATGATGAACGAAATGATGGAGTAGATAGATAAATACAATATTCTGGACACTGCCAAGCACGGTTTCAGATCAAGGACGGCTGCTTTATTTTACAATGAATTTGTTCATAATTGCCTTGTGTCACAAGATTGTTCTTTGACCTAACACGAGCCTTTGATATCCTCTCTTTTATTTTCCTCATCGATAAATGCTATTACATTGGATAGGAAGTATATTCCTAAAATGGTGGAGGATAGAACTATATCTGTGAATGTTGATAAGATTTTCTCGCAGGAAGAAAACATTAATTTGACTGTACCTCAAGGGTCTGTTTTGGGACTACTTCTTTTCTTGATGTTCATTAATGCCTTACCTGAACATTTTGGAAACATGTTTCTTTGTTATCTGGTTACTCTGACTTTTTCATGAAGTTTTTGATAAACTCATTGAGATTGGTTTTATTCGCTGATGCTACTTTAATAGTCATTAGTGCAAAGCCATACGATGAATTACATCTTGTAGACTGGTATCGTCAGAATAATATAATGATTAATGTCAACAAATCTGTATCTACTTCATCATACGAGTTTTATGTTGTGAGGAAACTCATCTGATGTCGGTAGAATGTTCGTAACTCAAAAACGGATTCTGCGAATGATGTTCAATATCACACCCCGAACTTCATGCAGACCTGTTTATCAAGGACCAAATCAGCGAAGATAAGACGTTGCTGGTGATCGATTGGTTTGAGTTCTTGTGGACACTTTAAAAGCCTTAGTCTTTATGCAGAATACGGTGTAATGTCGTTTGTGGAATGCCTAATTCCAAAGATCGACGAGGAATCGTCAAACCTGGTTGTTCGTCAACCCTACGGGCTACAGCAGCAATATTATCAGATTTTCTTGAGCGACGCACACATTTGCGATTCTTCACATCACTAACTGGTCCCAATCGTTCAAATTTTTCTAACTTTCACTATTGCTGGCTGAGACGGTGCTTCACGACGACCCAAAAGTGCTTTAGTTTCACGAACTGTGATTACAAAAACTTTAGCATATTTGTAGTGCATTTTAACATTGTTGAAGCGTGTATCGTTCCATTTTTAGTAATATCGTAGCTTCAACTTGTCAAATGTCAAAAGATGACAGCTGCAGAAATGACAGCCGCCCAGATAGCGAGGTTTTCAAAATGAAACATATTATTGAAAAACACTATATTTGAAAATTTTATATTTTTGAAGCTATCTTTTGAAACCGGATCGAATTAGTTTGTACTTCCATTAAATAACCAGTTTTTCACAATAAGTCTCGAATTCTGGAAAGAAAACGTAGAAAGCAGAGTTATTCGTCTATGCATGGTTAGAATTCGAATACTCAAGATGTTCCTAGAACAAGCAGCATTCAAATGGCTTCAAGTCCTCGAGAAGTTCTGTTTCAGTGAACAATTTACTTGTATTCGTCCCCTTGGAAAACCATTTCTGCTGAAATAGAAAATTTCCGGGAAAATCTTTGGTGAATTTGAGATTTAAATTATACATGAGTTTCTCAATAAGAAAGAGCTTATCCATTCATCATTTTCTTTGTTTTGGTATAATTTGTGAAATTCCATAATCGGATGTCGAGAGGCAGCTCGATGAAGTTACAGTGTCTGCGCAAGACTACAAATATTATTTGGAATGAACAACATATATCATCGGGTAGTGGACATTCCCATAAATCAGCCGAGATTTTGCTTGTTTAGAATGAATGAATCAAATTCCAATTTCAATGTTTTTCATATTCCGTATCTCTGAAAAATTCATATGACTCGGATAAGGCCAAATTTCCAACAGAGATTTATTTATTTTATTCACGGATGAAATCCTCATTTTCGGTTTAATTTTGGCATAGAATCCAAGAATTACACTCTATAAGGTATTCACCATGTGCATATAATTATATCATCAAAAAAGAAGCTTCTTCCTTACAACACTTAAGTAAGATTTATATCATTGTTGTTGACAGACCTATGTTAGGAATAAACTTTTTTCTCGTTATTTTATGAATTACAGCTCATTATGGAATCAAAAATGAAAATTTGGGAAAAAAGAAATCCGTTATTTTTTCGGAGATAGTGGTCGATATCTCCATTTCAGATATATGCTCGTTGTCAAGGTGACATTTCACACTAAAAAAATTCTTTTATTGTTTTTTGTTTGATTTATTCAATTGTAATTTACAGGGTGGTATAAATGGAAGTCAGTAAAGAGAAAATTCGGTACATTTTACAGTTTCTCTCTGATAACGAGCAATGCAAGCCAGGCGGCTGATATTGTCCATGGTCCTCATGGTCCCGATACTGTAACAACCAATTACGTGCAATTTTGGTTTCGTCGATTCCGTTCAGGTATTTTTGATGTTGAAGATACAAGGCTGTTGTCGAAAATATAAATAAAATTACAGAATCAGTAGTCGGAGCATCCATTTGCGCGAAGCTGGATTCAAAAAGAAGGCCGATTTTGGGCGCTACACTAATTAACATCGACTTTTGACTGGTGATGAAAAGTCCATTATGATAATCCAAAACATCGGGCAACGTATGGATACCGTCGCTATGCCTCATCGTTAACTGTCAAGCCGAATATTCATGGCGAGAAGATCATGCTGAGATCAGCTGGGTGTTGTGTATTATGAGCTGCTACAATTGATGCGTTTGAGCCGAGAATTGCGAGAAAAACGGCCGTAATACGCCTACAGACACAACAAAGTTATTTTGCAGCATGACACATGTTGTGTCGTCTACTGAAACGTACTCAGAAAACCTCAAATGGATAGTTCTACCCTTTCCACCGTACATCCTAGACATTACTCCTTCCGATTACCATTGCTTCCGATGCAACAAAACCTGGCTGACCAGCGCATCTCCAATTAGTATAGTGTCGAAAAATTGATCGATGCATTGATAGAAATCAAAGAGCCAGCCTTTTTCCGCTATAGGACGGATTTTTCCGACAATTGCTAGAAAGATGAGGAAAAGTAGTGGCTAGCCACGGACAATAAATTGAGTGTTTAACAAATTTTTCACAATAAAACATCAATTTTTGACAAAAAAATGCACGCACTCATTTATAATCGAATTACATGGAAGTCTCAAACGCTGTTTTGAAGATGTGCTACAAGAGATTTTTGAGAGAGTTGCTCAAAGAGAGGTTCATCGAGGGATTATTTGAGTTTATATTGGACATTTTCGGAAAAGAATTTGTTATTCATAATGCCGCTATGAAATAGCTGAATCTACCAAACTTTGTTAGGTAATTGCATTAAATATTTAATGTTTTCTTTATACTATTTTCATCTCTTCTCGATACTGTGCGATGTTTGTTATTTCCATATGTATTTATTTGAATCAGTCTTTACTTGATGAAAATGCATATTAATAATATTAAATGAGGTTATTCTGATTTTCACAAACTCTTATTGTTGTAATGAATAACAATAAAAATTTGTGAGAATCAGAATAACCTTATTCAATATAATTTCCATCTGTCTACTAAAAAAAACTCTAATGCCGAAAGAAATATTTAGACATTTTATTCAATTTAATTTCTGAAATTTGCAAGTAATTTTCCAAAATTGAAATTTATAGAGAGGTGTGACAGAATGAATCTGCTTGATATTCAAAATTATTCGTTGTTCGGAAAGTATTTTTGTTTTTTTTTTGGAAAAATGAACGACAATTTTCATATAATGATAAAATATTTTATTAAATTATATAGTGGCCATTCTGGTCCAATACCTTTTGTCATCTTTCTGGTAGTAGAATGATTCAATGCTCATAAAATTTTTGGACTATGCTGGAAAAAACTGACCCAGGTAATTTTGGACCTCTTCATTTGAAGTAAAAGTTTTATCATCCAAAAAATTGTGCAGTGACCCAAACAAATAATAATACGAAGGCGCCAGATCTGGAGAATATGGTGGGTGTGTTAGTGTAGCCCATTCAAGCTATAAAAGCTTTTGACGATTGACCAAACTTGTATGAAGTCTCGAATTATCTTGGTTGAACTCTACACCTTTTTTGTTGATTAATCCTGGATTTTTCTGTTGAAGTGCTTCCATCATTCGGTCCAATCATTTGTCCAGCTGATGACGGTGGACTTCCGAATTAATTGTTGTGTTATCCGGTAAAAGCTTTAAAAAAAAAACGATTCCTTCAAAATTTCACCAAACAGGCAGCATTACCTTTTTTGATGGATATTGGCTTTCGAAATTCTGTGCGCCGGTTCATCCTTTTTGCTCCATGATCTTTCGCGTTTGACATTGTAATATGCAACACATTTTCTGTCCCCAGTAATGATGCGCTTCAAAAATGGATCGTTTCCGTGAAGTTTGAGAAGCGAATCACATACGTCAACGCGACTACAAAAATTCTCTCCGTGGGAATATGAGGAACCCATATATCGAGCTTCGAGGATAAACCAAGCCTTTTAAGTGGTCATAAACATTTGAATTCGATGAATTTAACCCCTCACCGATCTCACGTGCTGTCATTCACCGATTTGCATCCACTTATGCCTTTATCATGTCTTTATCAGCTTCAACCGGCCTTCCAGAACGTAGTGCATCTTCGATATAAAAATGCCGGATCGAGATTTTGCAAAGCAGTTCTGGCACTGGCGTCCTGTCAGCACATCTTCATCATACACATCGGTTAATTTATTTCTGTCTTGAACACCATTTTTACCTTTTCTATAGTAAAAAAGTAAAATAAGACTAAAGTGCTGCTTATTACTCTCTATATTTAAAAGGCCACCAACCAAAAACTACTGCGTAGAATTAATTGAAATTTTTCACACACAAGCCTTGCTTTATCAGATCTAAAAACATATAATGATTATGCGGCTTTAGTGTGAAGTTGGGTTCGAAAAAATACAATTAAATCCTCTGTCAGAAAAAACGAAATTTCTTCCCGATCACCCTCATATATTGTTTCATAATTCAAGTTTTCGCAAATCAAATTGAAACGAGAGTAGGTAAAATATTTGAAATTAGAATATTTCAACAATTGTTGTCAATTACAAAATGATGAAAATGTTCTATATTATTTATTGTTATTGTAAGGATGTATAGACATTTTTATTATATTCATGTATGAATCTAGTATTAAATAAAATAATATAGATTATTTCCACAATTTACTATTAACGACAATTATTTCGCCAGCTGTGGCTTTGTCAAGTTCACATCTTGAACTAACTCTAAACATTACATATAATTTCTTATATAGCTAAAAGCTTGAAAAAAGTGGCCATACTACTAACTAACAATTTTCAGAAATAAAGATAAGAAAAGCATTGCAAAAAGGAGATACAAATAGTCATCAATTCACCGATAAAGAAAAATATGCGAAAAAAGGGACATAAATAACCATAAATATATGAGAGCTAATTCTCGAAACAACCTCAATTATTTAAAATATTTAACAATGGGGATCTTGCGACATCTGTTTGGTTATTGAGAAGAATTTTAAGGTTCTGCTGCTTCCAAAAGCTTCATTTCTGGTACTTTTCAAAATGGATAATTTTATGGTTATTGTTGAAATTATGACCAAATTCTTCCAAATGACTGGCATATGTTGGATGTAAGATGTCTGACGTTGGTATTCATGAATTATTTTTTAAAAGATTTTCCTGTTTGACCAATCAGGACACTTATTACAAGTCAACTCATAGTTTCCAGATTTATTGCCATCATTTCTTTTATCTTTGTTATTTTTTCATATGAATTCCCAAATTATAGACCGTTCTTGAAGCTACATTCAAGTCAAATTTTCTTTAAGATATGTACTCGGCAATATTATCTGATATTTTATTAAAGCATGGAATGGAAATGTATCCTTTAGTCAAATCTTTTGTAACAGGGTGAACAAAATTCAATGCAATTTTCTTTTGTTTTTTTGTTTATTATTTCTGCGGTGAAAAATCATAAAAATGGTTTTATGAAATGATCGTATGATATAGCAGATATACATTCTGTCAAGAAAGTACCGGGAATTATCGATTTAAATCTGGCGGGGCAATGAGGCAGGTAAAAATTTTGTTTCCTAGGTTGGTACCACTGTCCTTAATTACTATGCCAAGCTTGAGCGGGATCTGTCAACTAGTGTGTTTGCAACAGCTGATTAAGTCAGTCGATGTCAGAGTGCGTGCCGATTTTTACTATGGGTGATTACGTTGAGCAAAGAATTTGTTTAAAGTTTTGTGTTGCAAATGAGTTTCGTGTGCCGATGCATTGAAAATGTTGCAAAAGGCCTTTGGTGATAATGCTCTAACGAAAACTCGTGCATATCAGTGGTACAGAGCCTCCAATCGAAGATAACGTCGATCGAAGATAACGTCGATAAAATTAAGGAAAGGGTGCTGGAAAACCGTCGTACCAGCTTGAGAGAGATAGCACATGATCTTAAGATATCCTACGAGTCCGCACGTATGATTTTGATTGATATTTTGGGCATGAGAAAGGTGGCCGCACGACTCGTACCGAAAGACCTGAATTTTCTTCAAAAACGTCATCGCGAACAGGTTGCTTCAGACATGCTGGAACGCTGTAATTCCGATTCTTCATTAATGGAACGCATTATAACTGGTGATGAGACCTGGGTCTACGAGTACGATATGCAAACAAGCCAGCAATCATGGAATGGGTGGCAAAAAATGAGCCGAAACCGAAAAAACCAAGCTAAAGCCGCTCGAAAATGAAGGTGATGCTCATTGTTTTCTTCGATATCAGTGGCGTGGTGCACTACGAATTCGCTCCAGAGGGTCAGACGGTAAACAAGGAGTATTACCTAGGCGTTATGAAACGTTGCGTTAGCGTATCCGTAAGAAGCGGCCAAATTTGTTAGCGTACAACTCATGGATTTTGCATGACGATAACGCGCCTTCTCACCGAGCTACGATTGTGACTGACTTTCTCGCCAAAAACTCAACAAACGTGCTTCAGCAACCACCGTGTTCGCCGGATTTGGTTCCCTGCGACTTTTTCCTCTTCCCAAAACTAAAATTGCCCCTTCGTGGCACCCGTTTTGGGTCATAAAACAAAATTCGGCGCGAGAGCTAAAGTCCATCCCGGAAAGCGCCTATAAAAAATGTTTCGATAATTGGAAGTGCCGTTGGCATAGATGTATTGGAGCAAATGAAGCCTATTTTGAAGGCGACCCAATAAATTTTGACGATTAAATGTAAAAATGTTGTTTTAATTGAAAATTCCCGGTACTTTCTTGACAGAGTAGTATGTGCTCTTCAATAAATTATGGCCCAGTGGCAGACAGAAAATTGGCTGATAAGAAAATGAATTCTCTGATACCTAATGACATCATTAATGGTATTATAAATGAGGAAGCAACGCAGTTACGGAGGTCTCATTTATTTTGAGAATTTAGGCAGAGATGAAAAATTGTGATTGATGTACTCGACGAAATGAGTAATGCAAATTTAAGAATTTACAAGCCTTTCCTGACGCTGGCTCAATATTTGGCACATCCTCCTAGTTCAGTCACTATTATTAAGCCCCTCGAATGACAGAAACTGGGCATTAGTATGTAGAGTTGTGGGCGTAATATGTCTAAATGTCTATCAGCCGGGGTTTGCTTGTTCGAATTACGAGATTTTCATGTCAAGGTACCCCAAATTCGAGTCTTGGTGTTGACATACGTATATTGCAACTTGTTTTTCTGATTGATGAATCCACATGACTTTGGGGAATTTGTTCGGTTGAGATATGCAGTCTATTTTAGGGCGATTGAAAACAGTTGTTGAGAGAATAGTTGCTGCGAATTTCAGACGAATATTCTTATTTTCCCTTCAGAATAAGTTAAGTTTTTGCACGCCAGGAAGCAGTGTGCTATCGTTTAGCTCAAATGTCTGTTTTTTCCAATTTTGAGCCGACAATTATCTTCAACAATTATATTTTAAATATCAAACAGATGAGTTGTGCTAACTCAACTACAAATTTTAATTTTATAAAAAATTTTCCTCGAAAACTTCTTAAAATTAAATGAAACAAATATTTTATGAAACAGTTTCGATTTAGTATACATATAGGATTAACATTAATTACACAGCATCAAAAAGAATGAAAGAATCCAAAGAAAATATAGAACATTGATTAAAATAATCATATAAAATACTTGAAGGATACAAACATTTTTTTCATGAGGGTATTATGAAAAACAAATTCCTCTCCAAGAATTTCTTCAGAAATAGTTCTTTTTGAAAGCTTCTTCAAAAACACTATCCAAAACTACATATGCAGCACATCTTGGAAAAGGTTATTTGGAATTCTAGCCGATAGTCTTCAGTCCCACTTCGTGTCAAAGAAATAAGAATAATCAATAAAATGTATATCATGCTCGACAAATCTCGTGTCCCTTCTTAAACCAAAATAGAATGGTAATGATTCTTTAAATGGCAAACCAAACGCATTCCATGTTCATCCATACGTATTACCCAAGGGTTGTAAAGTAGTTTTAAGAACTCGTCATATCCAATGACGATGATGCTATATAAATATCCTTTGGATTTTGAGCCATATAACATTGTTTTTATGTTTGATCGCCCGGGGAAAGGAAAACCTAAGTCATCTAGATGGTGTTCCCAGCGGAAAGTTGTATCCTGTTTATTTTCACCTTGAACTGGTGAAGATTATACATTGAAGGAAACACATAAGCTGGAAGCTTGTTCCACAACTAGTCAGTTCGGTGGAAAAATGACTTCTGATAAACATATGTTCTCGAGGTTGTTGATTCAAATGCATAGGGATGTATTCCTTGCGCAGTTCTAGTGCCTCATGCACATCTGGTGGCAGCTGGTATAATTTCCTTCAGTTGCGGGGAGCACAGATTGTGATAATATCTTCAGAACTCTGCTTCTATATTCCACATACTGACTTTTATAGTTAGGCATTCAATTAATCTTTTCTAGATGGACTCCAAAAGTTGTAACGAATGCTTGTGTGCTGAGCTTCAAACATGAGAGCAGTATTCCTGGTCTGATCTAGGCTTTATACTATAGAAGAACCTGATCTGCAGAGAAATTTCTCCTAGCCTTGAACCCAACTTATTTGAAGCAGACTTTGCAATGTCAGCCACATGTTCCTCCCAATAGACACGCCAATATTTGCATGGAATCACTTGGTTTTGCATCATCAAGTCAGAAGTCACTAACTGAGTTTATCAAGAAAGAGTTGTTGTTTGGGCTTTCGAGTCATTAAATTACACCAGATTCCGTTAACCCTATTCATATATTTTTTTGAGATATTCGTCCAGAGAACAGATTTGCTGACATCTATGGAGGTGAGACTCAACGGTGCTCAAAGATTTGTCACTCGTGAAAAAAGATATCTGCGTGCTATCATCCGTCCAATTCACTGTGTTGTTTTCGGTTGTACTACTACCCATTTATATGAATCAGAAAAGACATTGGCGAAAAAACCGAGCCTTGGGGCACTCCTGATCCAAACTCTTCATCTAATCGCACAGACTCCCGGAAAAACCATACAATGATAATTTATTCAGAAGAGGATCGAAAGCCATGGATAAGTTTAGAGCAATTGTCCTAGATTTTCCATAGTGCTCAATGTTTTTGCATCACATAGTTAAGGAGATTACCTGTTGATCGGTGTTAACAAAAACCATATTGTCCTCACCTGATGAGACCTTTGTTCTTCAGGTATATAACCATTTCGAGATTGAAAGCCGCGTCCATGACTTTCGACATTGGTTTAGGCGGTAGTTTGATGGAAAACATTTCCTTCCCTTCTTTGGTATAGCTGCACTTCCTCCACGAATTCCTTTGCTTTATGCCATAGTGAACATCTTACAGAGAACAGGTATAAGATTTGGTAAACACATTTTGATGTGACTAATGATCTTAGGTCTCAAGTATATAATCCTCATTCTAGATGAAACAGTTAGAATTGTTGGACAAAATGTTTCGATATTCGAGTTAGTAGCGAATATTCGTGTGAAGATATGGGCTTTAGCTTTTGGCGATGTTGCATGTGAACCACCTTCTTCTGACAAAGGGAAAAAACTTGAATTGAAAAAGTTGTTGCGAATTTTCTTTGCCATCGACCAAAACTTTCCACGGTAAGTAATGAAGTTTTCCCTCTGGTGCGTCTTAAACCACTCCCTCTTCAACTTGTAGGCGTGACCTCGAAGACGGTTATTAAGGTTCACCTTGAAGAGATAACTTAGATCAATTCCGAACAAGTTGTGAAGAACGCGATAAGTGATGATGAGATTACCACGCTCCCTTCTGACATCAAATGTGGGCAAGTTCATTCTGGACAGTCTTTCGCTGTAGCTGGGATGCGAGATGCCGTAGGATAGACGAGTTGCACGATGCTGAATACTCTCGAGCAAAGCAGAATCACTACTCAACAATGGACCCCACTCCAATAAGGACGCACATATACCTTGTAGAGAGTAGCACACGTGGACGGATCACAGTCACCAAAAGCACTCTGGATCATAAATAATGATTTTTTGGCCTTGTCCATCGTGTGAAGAATGTGGTCAGACCAGCTCAGGTTCTCGGTTACATTCATAACAAGGTCAGCATGACTACTACAAGTAGCGATGGGAGTGCAGTTCAGAAAATACTGACGACGCGGATTGTGAGCACCTAAGTGCAGAATAGCACACTTTTAACGATTGAGAGGCAACTTCCACTCCTGACACCAACGGTTTCATTGGGGTTGCTGAACAATTTCTTGTCATCGGAAAATTGGGAACATCGAGTTTAGAGGATCTTGGGTAAATCTGAGGAAGAGAAGTGGACCCAAAACAGATCCTTGGGGAACTCCACTCGCAACAGGTCTAGCCGACGAGAATGGTCTATTGACATGAACCTGGAAGGTTTGATCGGTAAGAAATGCTTCAATCCAAGAAAGCAGGTGTCCTCGAATTGCTAGATGCTCGAGCTTGTATAGGAGGAGATCGTGTGGTACACGATGCTCGAGAAAAATCCATATAGATAATATCAGCTGGGCAGGATTATATTAATTATTATATTTAATTATATCTAAAATGTTATATTTCCTTCACTCAATTGGGAACATATAGATTTACTTATCGATCGCGTTTCGATATCATAATGCACCTGCTTGCTTCTCCAGACGATCTGAAAGTTGGTTAAAGATCAATCAGTATTTTCCCAAACAAACCTCATAGTGGGGTATCCACCAACAATACACGATGTTTACTTTGCGATAAAATACGAGGACTCCAGCTCATTATCATAATAAATACCTCCCGACACAGTCGGAAAGGTGCTTCCAGTCAGCGTTTACCGACATCATCACAGATTCAGCTCGTTATCATTTTGGTTACCCATCGTCATTCTATCTATGTGTACAGTTAATCGCGAACGAAAAATGACGAACAGAATAAACAGGCATATTGACAAGGAGCTGGATTCAATTTCAGTTCCCATTCATCCAGATTATAGGATTTGTACGTTCCCGGGACTGGATGTATTTGTTCATGGGTCGAATGTTATGTGAATTTGATAGTGCTTGATATATCTTGCAGTTTAGGTCCAGTGTGGTATTTCTCTCTTTTCAGGAGGTAGATTGTAGTTTATACAGGACCACTGAAACGTTTTTATGACTTCGCGAGAAATAAGAATGAATTACCTCAGTATTTTTCAGAACTCGTAGAGATTGTTTGATAAATTGATTAGTGCCAATTGAGTGATGGAATGAAACGTAGCGATAAACTAAAGGGATTTCCAATAAGAGATTGCAGTTTGAATAGCTCGCTATCTGAGCAGCTTTAAAGCTGCCATCTTTTGAGAAGTAGAAACTACTAAAAATGGAACGATACATGCTTCAACAAAGCACTGAAATTGATAATTCACTACAAAAATGACGAAAACTTTGCAGTCACAGTTCGCCAAACTAAAGCACTTTTGGTTCTTCGTGAAGCACCTTTTAAACCGACAATAGTGACACTGGTGGAAAAATTTGAGCTTTTGGAACAACTTAGTGATGTGAAGAAACGAAACCGTGTGCGTCACTCAAGAAGAACTGAGACTATTGCTGCGGTAGCCCGTAGTATTGACTAAACCCAGATTAGTCGATTCCTCGTTGATCTTTGGAATTAGGCATTCCATAAACGACATTACACAGTATTTTATATGAAGACTTAGGTCTTAAGGCCTTTAAAGTTCAGTTTACACAGAACTTGAGCCGGTCGATCACCAGCAACGTCGTTTCTTCGCTGATTGGGTCTTTGGAAAGTATCAAAATGACCCGGATTTTCATCTAAAAATCACGTCCATTGAAGAGGCCCATTTTCACTTCAGAAGCTACGTTAATGAGCAGAATTGTGGCAGTTTGGGCTCGGAAAATCCAAGAATAATTCTTGAGTTTCCTGGCCGTGTTAATACTCGAAGAGGTGATCACAACTGGCCACTAAGATCCTGTGATTTAATACCCTGACACTTTTTTCGTTGGAGCCACGTGGAAGATAAGATTTATGGCAATGCTCCAATGCTATACCAATAAGGTCTATGCCTTTTCGAATTTTTTGAGACCATGCACGTTCATTGCGTGATCGGTCGACAAAGAAGTTTTCAACCAGAAATCACGGCTGCAAATAGGGCATCAATTTGAAAGTCCACTTTTTTTTCTTCCTAGATTGGTCTCCAAGCTTGTATTACCTGATATGCAACGTAAAAATTCCATTCCATATCGTTTTTCACCAATTGTTGCATCTACCAAAAAATCTTGAGATCTGGAAATGACTGAAGAGTATTGCCTTCCATCCTTTCCAGTAGTAAAGGGTAGGACATCTACGAGTAGAGTTTGCATTTTGAAGTAGTGGTTATTTTGAGTCTGGCAAAATTTCTATCATTCCTGTTTTGACAGAAAGTAAGTTTAATATTTGACATTAACGAAATGGGTCGATTTAAACTTTACTCTAAGGAATATAGTTCACTGTATCACGAAATATAGGTGAAATTGGTCCTTTGGTATCAATAAACTCATTGATGGTATCCATGAATTTAGTAAAAAATACTCGTGATAAACTAATCGTGGGCTCGAACTAACATAAATTTATAATTATATACATTATACAGGGTGACTAGAAAAAGAATAAAATTGTGTTGTGTAAAAATGCATCAGAAACGTTGTGAACTTCGCAGTTTTGTAGATTCAGTACAAAACGATGTGTGAAATGTATTGAACAAGGTGGTGGACATTTCGAACAATTGTTATAAGCAGTAGTAGTAGACTGTTTTTTTTACATCTTTCATTCAAACTGTATCATTAAAATTTATTTTAATTTTATTTTTCGTTTATTCGTTTGAACTATTTTGATTCGACAGATAAATTCATGATTTCCATGAGAATAATTTTAATATTCAATCAAAAAGAACTTCAAGATAGAGCAAATTGGAATATTCATCTTCTTAGCCATGATATTATGGCAGAGGACAAGCAGCTAGCACAAAAGATGATATATGTCATTCGAAAGTACACTAAATGGGATATTTTTTGCTGAAAAAAAACATGTCCATTATTAATAATTTTTCATCGATAAAACAGTTGGAAAAATATGACTGAATTTATTTACTTCAGAATCGTGATATTCATCTCCTTAGTACGCTCGAAATAAGAAATTTTTGGCGCACAGAATTTCTTATCTTGTAGAAAATTTAATGCCGTTTCCATGTGGTCAAATTTGATGAGGCTACAAGAATAGTTGAAGTATAATTGATTTTTTGGAAAAACTTTAAATATTTCGTGAAATCAAGAAAGGATAAATTGAAGAATACCCATCAACATTTTTACCATGTGGCACATGGCATTTCTTTGTTGCAAATAACTGGTATGATCTTCCTTTGAAGTTTGGCCCTTTCAAAAGTAGACACTCTGTATAAATTTGGTTTATAAAGAGCGGGAGGGTTTTGAAGAGGAAAATAAACCTCGTTGCAAAATGGCAATCGTTTTTTTGAAGGTACGATTTGAAAATCTAGAAATCGAATGATTCATCTCCGATGAAGTCGAAGCCGTCCCTACTAATTTTCGTTGACATCAAAGAAATGTGAAAGATGAAGAAGTAATCGTGTAAGAAAATCTGATATAGTTAGCTCAAAGTGTCTGGAGTAATGGGTTTCTTTGAGAGCTCAAACTAATTGAGTCTGGGGACTTTTTAAATGCCGGTGGTTTTCCCGTAGGATTTCAGGATTTTTAATGAAGCACCCACGCTCTCGACCCTTTTTGTATTCATGTCCCGCGATTTGCAGAATTTAATTTTAATTTCAATTCCTGCTATGTAGGAAATGCGAGGATATAAAAAATTATCTCGTGTCCTTTGAATCCGCCATCAACCTTTCAGGGATTTGCGAATATTCTATATAAAGAGTAATTCATGTGGTTTATCGACTTTTTCACGTAGAACGAAACTTCTCAAATTCTTCCTGATTCATTGAAAAATATTTGTATAGCTTGTATTTTCAATAAGACTTGCATATGAGGCCATATGACTAGAAATTTTTAAAGCTGCCTACCACTGTATTCTGTGACTGCTGATGTTACAGTTCCCTATTGTTAAGGCGCAAAACTCCCGTTACACTATGTATTCTCATGTGCAGATCACTTGCACTGTATAATATTTTAGTGTTATTGTATATATAAAACATAATCTATATACCGTGTTTGCTTCCAAAAGAACTGAGTTGCTCTATGGAAGAAGATTAAAAACAAAAACCATAGACTAAATTCCATGTTATTTTAATATACCAGAACAAATCTACTCCAACATACTCAACAGACAAGCCTATTCCAAAACCTCAAACTCACGAGTCTCCTCGAGACAGTCAGATCCACAGCACCACATAGAAGAAGTCGATAAGTTATTTTTGTTTACATTTATCCTTTTGTGGCACATATTTTTAGAAAAATATTCAAATATATTTTCCATACTTGGTCAAGTGTAGAATTCATTTAATTCCTGACAACAGTTACGTATATTCTATTACAGTCCACTTACCTCTAATCCCCAACACCAGGTTCTCACATATTACTCCATTTATATTGGTTATATATTGAGGAATGCAATGCAACGTTGATTCCGACATACATAGGTTATATGTATATTGGCAATATTTTTAACCAGCTCCCCAATCTCTAAGCAATTTCGATCTCATTGAAATTCCATTTGCAGTAAACTAATTGCAAATCAACATTGGTCACTTCGGGCCTGATAGATATTCATGGTCCAAGTACTTCAGATATCTCGTCATCAATTCTATAATACTGTGTCATAATTTGAACATTTGCAACTGAAAAGCTGGCTTCCTTCTTGGTGGCGTGCAACGATTGATACATACCAAATTGAGTTCCTCGAAAACGTAAACACGTCATCAACCGCAAGTAGAGTTGATGGTTACAAAATATTACCTGAAGTTCAAGCAAGCCTACAAGCACAAGTACCTGCACCCCAACCAATAAAACTTCCCGAAGACGCAGTTTATTCCTTCGTTTGAGTTGGTAAAGTGCAAAACTTCTTATGGAAAGGACGGTCAGATCCGCATCACCAAATAGAAGAAGTCAGTAAGTATTTTTTGTATATATTTATCGTTATGTTGCACATATTTTTATACTTCAAATATATTTTCTATACCTGTTCAGGTAAAGTATTCATTTAATTCCTGATACCAGGTACATATTTTCTACTGCCCACTTACCTCTAAACCCTGACACCAGGTTGTCACATATTACTATATTAATATTGGTAGATCTTAGATATCAAAATTACCGGATAGAAATATGTAAAATAACGACAATGATCCTCATGCTTAATTAAGTGAAAATAAATCAGGCTATTTTTCTAAATTTTTCTCCTATCCGATTTCGATGTAAAGTGGCATATCTAGCGTTTGCATTTTGAAGTAGTGGCTATTTCGAGTGTGGCTTCGTGTTTTGACAGAAAGTAAGTTAAATATTCAATATTATTGAAATGAGCTTGAATAAAAAAGGGAAAAATTATAAAAATTTATATACAAAATGGCGAATCTTCTATCCAAACTGTCAGAAACTTACGTGTAAAATTCAATAGGAGTGAAATTCTTTCACGGCAATTTTTGTATCGATTTGTGAAGCCAGTTCGGAAAACTGGATCCATTTAATCCATTCATCTTCAGTTTTGAAGCTCATTTTCATCACGAAGAACTATTTCTTGTGGGGATCCGATAAGTATAAGTGTTACACTAACCATCCAGAAAGGTCTGATGCCTTTAAACATGAAATTGAAGATGTCATACATGAGATAGTGCCCCAAATAATCGAAAGTGTATTAAAAAAATTTGGTTTGTCGGATGGGATACTGTATGGTCAGTCCTGGCGGCTATTTGAACAACATTATTTTTACATTCGTAACCATCAAGGTTCAACCTCTCTGATAAACTCATAACTTTGAAAATATATTCATTAGTTTCTTATTTAAAGCTTATCAAAAATGCAAATTTTAAATGGTCCATCCCTTATGAAAATAATGTGAAGTTTAGTCCAATTAATTCTTTTTCCACACTTTCTTGCCCTTATGTAACGATGCATATAGAAGAAGGAAAATGGTGCTTTTCAACCACATGTTTTATTTCAATGAGATTTTTTCTTTCTCTAGGAAAACAGTTTTAAAATTTGAAAAAATTACGTTTATCTGAATTTGGATGAAAGAACACATAATTCTGTTTTATTCATCATATGCAGTTTTTTCAAGAAGTAATTCACAAATTTAATATTTTTAAGGGAAATGAACTATTGAACAAGCGCGTAAAAGCTCCTGATTTCACGTTAGTGTTATTCATGAATTTTTATTTTATCTACAGATTTACCTAATTATAGTGTAATATTTCATCAAAATGTCATATCTTTGAAATTTTAGATTCTAGACAAAAACTAATGTCATAGTCGAATACAAGGCATCGATTTGTATAAAATTGTTTCCAAATACCCCTGCATCAAATCCTGTGTATTGGTTGTTGATAATTTGACTTATCCGATGCTCTATGGCTGCTGTTAATTTAAGTACTTGGATTGTTTGATAGCAGCAAAAAAATAAACCTATACTCTTTATTTATCTAAGTAATCACTGAGAATACCGTGAGACATAATTCGATAAAATACTGCACGTAAAAGTTCTGAGAGCTTTTTGAAGAGTCTCTTAACATCAGAGCTTTCAGTGAGAGTAATTCGGTTGTCTCACGAAATTATCTCGAGGAATCGGAATTAAAATTGTATCTTTCTCACGATTCAGCTCTGTGCGGACTTCCACATGATTGTGGAGATAAGTTTCTTAAATTATTCCTGGAGAAATTCATTCCTCTGGAAATGTGGAATCCCCCTTTCAGCCATGCAGATTGCATGACCTATATAGCTCGATACTCATCGATTGGGTGGGTAATTTGTGTGATTCAGGTCAGCGAATAGTTATCACTAAAATCTGAATGGTATATCTCTGATCGATGGTTACGTTTGCTTTGTTGTGTAACTACCTATTTGTAGGATTGCTCAATGCGGAAATGAATGTGCACGAAGCTCAGGACTTTTGAAAAATGAATGCACGATACCGCGGTCGATTTGTATGGAAACTGCTAGTACAATAGCTGAGAAATTTAACAAATGTGTGTATCTTAATATTTCTTAATATTGCGTTGAATGTAATAATAATAAAGTATTGATATGTTTCAAACTTTCGATATTTATAATCGAATAAAACAATTGTTTCTTCTTTTATAACATCCTGAAGTTTTTTAGCATGTGATAGCTGAAGAAGATACTGTGTAGCGAAACAATTTTAATACTTGAATGAACACGATTTTCAGTTATGATTTTATTATGATAAAAATGATAAGCTTAAATGAAGACGTTGACTCCAGCAAAAAGTACCACATCTCGACCGCTCTTGAAGGCTCTGTACCACGCATGCATGTATATTTGATAAAATTTTTCACCTTAAGTGTCCTATGCAATATTTTGATCCCTCCCGCACCTGAAATTTTATTTGCAGCAGACATTGAAGCAACGATTCCGATACTGAAAAAAAAATCTCCAGGACCGGACAATATCAGTAATGAAATGATTGAGTATGGTGGCGACTCACTAGTAAAGGAGTTTACAGCACTCTTAATCTTAATAATATCTTCAGGGAAAATACCCAATGGGTGGAAATCCAGCATTATGATTCCAATGTATAAAATGGGGAGAAGAAAGATTCAAGGAATTACCGTGGTATATGCCCTCTTAGCATCATAATGAAACTCCTAATAAAATTATAACACAATACCTCTCAAAAAATATAAGAGGAAATGAGCAAAAACAAGGCTTCAGACATAAAAGATCCACAATAGACGCAATATTCATACTGAGACAGATTATAGAAAAAGCTTCAGAAGAATTTGTTGTTTGCTTTGTTGACTTAACCCAGGTTTTCGACAGGGTAACGCTTAAAGATTCTACGGAAAGAAAGAGTTAACAATAAAGTCGTGCAGATAGTTAAGGAACACAACAACGTACTGACTGATGAGATTCCAACATGAACAGTAATTAGACAGGGCGACAGTTTGAGTCCAATGCTCTTCAAAATTGTCCTAGACCGTATAATAAACGAGGTTGAAAATATAGGAGGAGGATACAAGATGAAATACAGCGAGTTTAGAATCGCATGCTATACTGATGATGACGTCCTCATAGCAGAAGATGAAGACAATCTGCAACAAATGCTATTCAAATTCAACCAAAGCGCAGAACATTTCAACATGAAGGAATCTATTCCGAAGACAAAGTCAATGCAATAAGTAAAGACCCAATACGCTGTTATTTAACAATACACGATCCAGTAATAGAATAAGTTATGAACTTCAACTATTAAGGGATAATAGCATCGAGTAGCAGGGGAAACACGTATACATGCTAACAAGGCAGCCAGAATTTCCGGAAGCCTGCGTGATATTATATGACGCAACAAATTCATGTTGACCTCAAGCAAGGTGCGTATATACATTCTGTCAAGAAGGTACCGGGAATTATCGATTTGAATCTGGCGGGGCAATGAGGCAGGTAAAATTTTTTTTCCTAGGTTGGTACCACTGTCCTTAATTACTATGCCAAGCTTGAGCGGGATCTGTCAACTAGTGTGTTTGCAACAGCTGATTAAGTCAGTCGATGTCAGAGTGCGTGCCGATTTTTACTATGGGTGATTACGTTGAGCAAAGAATTTGTTTAAAGTTTTGTGTTGCAAATGAATTTTCGTGTGCCGATGCATTGAAAATGTTGCAAAAGGCCTTTGGTGATAATGCTCTATCGAAAACTCGTGCATATCAGTGGTACAGAGCCTTCAAGGACGGTCGTGAAGTGGTCGACCATCGACGGCTTCGATCGAAGATAACGTCGATAAAATTAAGGAAAGGGTGCTGGAAAACCGTCGTACAAGCTTGAGAGAGATAGCACATGATCTTAAGATATCCCACGAGTCCGCACGTACGATTTTGATTGATATTTTGGGCATGAGAAAGGTGGCCGCACGACTCGTACCGAAAGACCTGAATTTTCTTCAAAAACGTCATCGCGAACAGGTTGCTTCAGACATGCTGGATCGCTGTAATTCCGATTCCACATTCATGGAACGCATTATAACTGGTGATGAGACCTGGGTCTACGAGTACGATATGCAAACAAGCCAGCAATCATCGGAATGGGTGGCAAAAAATGAGCCGAAACCGAAAAAACCACGCCAAAGCCGCTCGAAAATGAAGGTGATGCTCATTGTTTTCTTCGATATCCGTGGCGTGGTGCACTACGAATTCGTTCCGGAGGGTCAGACGGTAAACTAGGAGTATTACCTAGGCGTTATGAAACGTTTGCGTGAGCGTATCCGTAAGAAGCGGCCAAATTTGTGGGCGAACAACTCATGGATTTTGCATGACGATAACACGCCTTCTCACCGAGCTACGATTGTGACTGAATTTATCGCCAAAAACTCAACAAACGTGCTTCAGCAACCACCGTATTCGCCGGATTTGGCTCCTTGCGACTTTTTCCTCTTCCCAAAACTAAAATTGCCCCTTCGTGGCACCCGTTTTGAGTCGATTGAAGCCATTGGCATAGATGTATTAGAGCAAATGGAGCCTATTTTGAAGGCGACTCAATAAATTTTGACGATTAAATGTAAAAATGTTGTTTTAATTGAAAATTCCCGGTACTTTCTTGACAGAGTAGTAGATACAAGACTGCTGTACACTTCATATTAACTTATGCAGCAGAAACTAGAGCTGATACAAGTAGGAAAAAACAACTTCTCCGAACGACAACGATGAAAACCATCAGAACAATAGTTGGAGTAACACTCTGGGACAGAACACGAAGCTGCGATGTAAGACACACCTTTGATGAAATAACAGATGTAGTCAGATGGGTACGGAGGAGAAGACAAGAGTGGAAAGCACATGTGGACAGAATGCAAGAAGGCCGGTTAGCAAAAAAGGCATTTAAAGAGAAGACTAGCAGGCAGATTACGAAAAACATGGGCCGAATCATGGACATCCACATCCGAAGACCTAAAAGAAGTGGAAGAAGAAGGAGAGAATGAGGAATGACATTCAAATTTGCCATGACTGCAAACTTTTCCCCAGTATTGTTAACTCTTTTTCTATAAACACTCTTAAAAACAGATTGGATGCTCTTTGAATGGAAATATTATCGTAATTTAGAGACATTTGTTTATAGATTGTACACATCTTTGATTTTTATATTTCTTTCTTCAATTTTGGTTTGAAATGTTAGTTTCGTTCCTTTATGATATTCTCATATCATGTATTTTTTGTGCATTACTGCACTACATTTTGTTCGAATCATGGAGGACGAAGTCCTTGATCCGTTATTATATGTTATAATAATATAAAATGTTAGTGCAGAAATGTAAAGCATGCCTTATTTTGTGCTTTTGTGAAAAGGACTAACCTCTTCCAGAATATACTGAAATAGTCTCATACCCTTCAAAGTATCAATATACACATGGTAGAGGTCAGCAGAATCATGCTACTCTCGAAATAGTTAATTTCATATTCGTGTCAAGACCACTGCCAACATCAACTTTCTTCTCTAAAAATGAAACCCCATCAAGTCAGCGAAGGAAATCCATTTCGGCGGAAAATGTAGGTCGCCAAAACTAATATTTTGAATTTATAAATTGTCAATCATCGAACTACGTAAATATCCATAAGGTAAGTTTGCTCTATTTATATTTTCTTTCACATAAACCAGCGAGTAGGAGATGTGATATAGAACAAACGTTTCATGTCGCACGAAGAATTAATTTTCTATAATTAGAGGATATTGTTTGACCTATTCGTCAACAGCTTTCATCAACGAAGATGGTTTACATCTTGATTCGATTTGAATATCTGCCAGATTGCCTACTGATTCCATTAAACATTAAAGAGAGATATTTTTGTTTTGCAATCAGCTACTAGCAACCAGGTGTGTTGAATTTATCTATGGAATATGGGTTTTTCTAAATTCTGTACTTCCGGATGATTTTCCTTCAATACTTCCGCTTCCTCATTAGACTTTCTTTATTTCGCATCAAAAACTGGAAATTATGGGTAAAATAAATAGTAGATAGTTTTCAACATGAAATGAATATCAAGTAAGCTATGAAATCTAGTAATATTCATTTATTGGATTGAATCAGTCCTTACTTGGTGAAAATCCATATTAAATAATATTTGAATAAGGTTATTCTGATTTTCACAAATTTTTATTGTTATGTTTACAACAATCGTTTCGCTATCACAGAAGCATCATCAGGCAGGTTTACATTTTGAATATTATTATTTAAATATTATTTAATATGGATTTTCACCAAGTAAGGACTGATTCAATTCAATATATAAGACAAGCTGAAACCAGTTTTTAGTCCTATGGCTCCTAATAAGATGCAATATTAATACACAAAACATTTGTTTCTATACCAAATGTTTGAAACCAAATGTGTTTCCGAAATACATAAAATTAAAAACGAAGAATAAAAATTCTACCGCTGGCAAGGGAGGAATATATGAAATAAAGATCTGGTTAAAAGGAGACATGAAGACAGAATATGCCAGACGAGATGCCCAAAACGTATATCTTAAGGTAATACACTCAGAATTAACTTACAGACACCATAATATCATCTTTGGTTCTATAGATAAAAATGCAAGAGAAAAAGTTGGTAATAATATATATTAAAAATTTTTGATTCAGAAGAAAAAATAACCAAATTAGTATCAGATGAAATTCATAAAAACAAAACAATTGTAACAAAATCAAAAAAATTTTCACCGCACATATTTTAACCCTAGATTCAAAAATCTTTCCGGAACAGAATTTAATGAAACAGAAATTAATCTTTTGAATAAAGGATTAAAATTTAATATTAATTCTAATAACAAAAAAACTTAGAATATGTAGCAATATGTTCAGAACTAGCACCTAAAAATTACAACAACACAAATATCAACAAACATATCATTACCAATATAATTACAAACCATCATAAATCACCTAATAGAAATTTCAGAATAAAAGAAGAATATGAAACTATTATAACTATAAATCAGAAAATCACTGAAAATAATTTAATTTTCACCTGAGCCGGTAAAGGTAACACTATTATTGTTTTACCGGAAAGTGATTATATTAGCAAATCAGTTTTTTTCCTAGAAAAAAACAATTTTCAATTAATCCAACATGATCCGACGACAATTTTCCAAAATCAAATTAAATCCCTATTAACCCCGGAATCCAGCCTCTTTCGGAACACCCCAAAAAATAAATTTATTTCAATGCATCCACAACCTCCAAAAATGTATTCTTTGATTAAATTACACAAGGAAGATTATCCTATAATATTAGACCGGTTGATTCGCTCGTTAGTGCACCTTCATTTGAACTTTCTAAAGAACTTATTCAGATTGTTTTAAAAGAAACTAAATTCCAAGTTGAAAACTCAATAAAAAATTCACTACAGCTAACAAATAAAATGAAAATATCCACTTACCACATAATGCTAAATTAATTTCATTCGACGTCCAAAATTTATTTCCAAGTATCCCACCAAACGAAACAATTGGACCAGTAGCCAATCTATTAATCAACAACAGATGTAATACAATTATTAAAGAAGATATTTTAGAATGTCTAGATATTTGCACTAAACAAAATTATTTTCAATTTAAAACTAAAATTTATAATATAAATGTGAAAACGTTTGATTATGGAAAATCCTCCCGTAAGTCTTTTATTAGCAGAAATATTCATGGACAATATTGAAACTAAAATTCACCAAAATCCCCTTAAGAAATACTTTTTATATTAGTATAGATATGTAGAAGATATTTTCTGTTGCTTCACAGGTACAGAAAGACTTTTAAAAAAATTCTTTTTATTTATCAATGAAATACATCCTTCAATCACATTCACTATGGAAACCGAACATAATAATTCTATTAATTTTCATGATTTAACTGTTACTCGAATAAATAATTCACATGATTCTTCAATATTTCACAAACCAACCTATACGGATTCTATATACACGATAAATCAAACCATCCTTTAAATCAAAAATTATCAGCATTCATTGAATTATTTTGATATTAGCCTTCTACATATTTAATTCCAAAAAATTATATTTAATAATTATAACTTCAGGAATCAAATTAAATTAATGTCATATAAGTACAAGGGTAAACCACAGAATTATTCATTTGTAATTAACATTACACTCCATTTAAATTTTTCAGTATTCATTTACCAGAAAGTTTTCTAGATTGTTGAAGGGTGAGTAAATATTTGTTGTTGATTGATATTATATTTTATTGAATATGAATTATTTGAGTACTTACGAAGCAAAGTCTCCCTCAAAACTTGTTTTTCAGTAATGTTTTTACATATCTTGAGATTTTATAGAAAGTAACTTAGTTAGATATCCAATAATATTGAATATTCTAAGTAAGATAGTTTTATGATGAAGTTCTTAAGATTGTGTTAGACATTTTTGAAAGATATTTGTTTTCATAAGATTGATCAGCAGAAACAAAATTTCGTCTACTCAAAATATTTAATTTATAGGATTTTGGTTAACAATTTTTATTTATTGGATTTTGTCATATCATTTGGATATGTCTTACAATGAATGTTTATTTTATATGTCGTTTGATATTGTACTTATATGACATTAATTCGATTAAATTTCTGAAGTTATAATTATTAAATATAATTTTTTGAAATTAAATATGTAGAAGTCTACTATTAAAAAATTTAAATGATTTTATATACCTTCTATCAAGTATTAACCTCTATTTATGTTATCAGCATTCAATTGTATGATCCATAAATTAGTTAATTTTCCCATGAATCGAGAAACTTATGTTTCAGAACTGAACATAATCAAACATATAGCTATTAATTATTACTATGATCCTAAGTTGATAGAAAAATTGTTGATGAATAAAAATAATGAAGGAGCTTCAAATATGGTACATCCTAATATAAATGAAAATTTAAAATACATTTTCTTAAAATTCACTAAAGGTATTTCTGAGAAAATTGCTACATACCTCAAACATAAATATAATTTAAGAACTTCATTTAAAACCAATTGAAACTTGAGTAAATTCATTAAAAATAATAAAGACTATACACATAAAGATGATAAATCGGAGGTTTATAAGTTAACCTGCGGTGATTGCCCAAAGTTTACATAGGACAGACTGGAAGAACTTTCCGACATAGAATTTTTGAACATTTGAAGAGTTTCCTCAATAATAAAAGAAATTCCACATATTCTAACCATTTGTTAGAAACAAGACATACTTTCAACCATAATTTTGTAATTCTACATAGAGAAAGTAAAAGTTATACCTTAAACCTGTTAGAATCACTAGAGATAAATAAACACAATGAATTTTCCATGTGACAAATCCATAGACAAATCTGGATCATCATTAATACTATGACTTACAGCAGCGATATTATTTTCCGTACGTACATTTCTTTGTCTTGTTGTTGTTGTTGCATCTAGAAGAGAAAATGTTGCCCGAAATCAATCGATAGTTCGACGGATAAGCTGCTCTGATGGACGATTATGTGAACCATAAATTTCACGAAGTGCTCTATAAGTTTGGCGAATAGAACATTGATTTTGAGATAAAATTTCAACAATTTGTAAACGTTGTTGCGGCGTGAGTCTTTCCATGATAATTTGTCAATGCTTACTGAACAGAAATGTCAAAACAACACGGCTTCTACCTTCTACCTGTCAAATCACAGTTATCCCTATCGAAAGTTCTATCACTCTAAGCAAAAAACACCCGATATTTCAATGAATGGAACAAGAATCTTCAAGATTCAATTCAGTCAATTTTTAAAACTCAGTTTATGACATTTTACACAAGATCAAGAAATTTTGTCCTTATTTGTTATCTTTTTCAATTTTAAAAACATAAATACGGAGATGTGTACATACTTCATATTTAATGAAAAAAAAAAATATTTTTTACGGTCTTAGCCCAACTAATTTTGGAAATGAAAGCATGTCTAACAAGGCACTATTCATGTATATTTCTGTTTTTTTAAGTAGTAATATAACCATTATTGATATAATCCTTGGAATCCCAGTCAAACATGATTTATGCATTTTAGTCATGATTAACTCCTTCAATTACTATTGATAATAAGCTGAAAGTGTATATATCTGTTGAAAACTACGTAGAAAATGTCTGTTATCAATATTCATATGGTAATTCAAATTACCCTTTGATTTCAACATTACGCACATTAGTCCTTACGTAAAATCTACATTTCAAACAATGAACGAATATGCTTCAAATATGGATCAAAACGTTTTTTTCTGAATTGTAGTCGTCAGTAGTAATCTGCATTCGTTTAACAGTCGGACATTAAATTTGACATTGATTACTGTTTTAGTATGTTAACGCTATAATCATGGTGGCCTATTCAGATTTCAAATAAAAACCTAATACTTGACATAAGTGTCTGTCTATTCAGATAGATTTTCGAACGTTCAAATTACTGTCGACCGTTGATCATTATTTTTTATGAGTGCGTTATGACTTATACATTTGAACATTGAACAGGATATAGAAAGAGGCCATCAATTTGGGAAAAAAACTTTTGATGGAGGGGAAAATTGAGTTGAATAATTTAGGAGTTCAATGAGATAATAAATAATATTTCCACACTTTATCAGTTCACAAGAATTGTTTTGCTAACACTGTGGATTTATCAGTTTTACATTCTAACTTTTCAACTAACTCAGAAAATTACAACTTCACATTTACGAGTTTAGGCAAAACTTGAGCTAAAGGGGGAGGACACAAATAGCAGCCAATTTCCAGAAACACAGGTAAGTAAAAATATGCTAAAAAAGATAAAAATAAATAAAGACAATGAATCTGGAGCTCATAAGTTGACTTGTAATGGTCTATGGTATATGTTGATCAAACATGTAGACCTTTTCAGAAGAGAATTCATGAAGTCCAGAGGAGTTACACGCCAGACGTCTAGCACTCAATATATGATAGTCATTTAAAAGAATCAGGACATTATTACAACAACAACTATGAAATTATTCACAATGAAATCAAAAGTACCTGACTCACACTTTTGGAATCGGTAAAAATCAACTGATACAAGAATCTTGAAATTCTTCTCAATGAGCAAACAAATGTCATGACTTCATCAGGTTTTCATTTCTACTAACTGTATAATACAAAAGAGATGTTATATACTAATTTCTGTGCGAATAGAATGGTGGGGTGAAAGGTAAAGCATCTTTCAATGGGAACACCCCATTTTTAAATTGACATTGGTATTTGTCATTGTCTACTATTTAATCATGGAAGGTACACACTCCAACAACGTTTACAAATAATCCAAATTCATTACGAAAAATCGTGATCTGTTGCTCTAACTTTACGTGCTTTAACTCCAATTTTTTGTCCTTATAATCGTCCGGATAAAAGAACAGTTGAACATTTAGTGAATAAGTTTGAAACAAATTTTACACTTCATGATAATACAGTGCCAGTGAGACAAAGAAATGCAAGAAGTAAAGAGAATATTGCTGCCGTACGTGAGGAACAAAATTTATCGACTTCTCGACGTTCATAAGAACTAGTCATCTCCCAGGCGTCTTTGTGCTGAACTTTACGAAAACACGTTGGTTTACATCCATACCAAATTGTTTTAAGCCAAGAACTCAAATCAACAGATCATTCAAAGCGTCGTGTATTCAGTAATTGGTGCTTAGAAAAATGGGAAATGATGCGGAATCTCATATGGAAATCATTCTCAGTGAAGAGGCTCATTTCTGGTTAAAAGGAATTGCCGTCCGTACCTGAAGAATATCAATAACTGCCATTATCTGACAAACTTACTATCTGGTGCGGATTTTATGCTGGAGGAGTCACTGGATCTTATTTTTTTAACGAAGCTCATGAGTCGGTAACTGTCAATGAAATCGTTATCGTTCAATGTTGACTGATTTTTTATGGCCTGAATTGGTTAGTTTTGATTTGCAGAACATGTGGTTTCTACAGGACGGTGCAATTCGTCATACTTCCATTGACACAATGGCTTTATTGAAAACAAAATTCGGTGATTCGATTCTTTCAAGTAACCAGGTAGACTCAAATTAATAATAATATATATATAATTATTTATAATGATTATAATCACACTTATATCGGCTATCAAAGATATTGATGAGCGCCGAAAGCAGTGGACCATGTGAGAAAATAAATCAGTTGATTTAAGGTATTACGCTATTTGATCAATTAATCCAAAAAGGTTTTCACCCACTGGCCACGTAGAACATTTGTGATTTCAATAACTAACAAGAAAACGTCTAGAACTCAAGTTGGCTATGTGTTTTTACCCTAAAGAATACCAAACTCACTTTACTCTCATTATTGAGGGACAAAAATCAGTAAATATATCGAATGTCTTGCTGAAAAGTATCCTGTAAGTTGGTATTCACCCTAATATTTCTGTAACTGATGTATTCGAACATGGTGAATAAAGGGTGATTCAATAAGAGGAATCATTGCAGTATGTTTGTGGAAGGCAGATATGTTTTTATTTCATTACAATTCGAACCATAGGTTGATAATGAAAAATAATATCTGTCAAATGTATGCCTCGGCTGTTCCTACAAACATTCTTTTGATGAATTTTTCATCATGGTTTCGCATATTTGTAGCTCTATTTCCTGAATAACAGCTCATATAGTAGACCTTGCCTTTAAGATAGACTCAATGAAAATAGAATGAAATATTTAAAGAAATTACGCGTCCAGGAAAATTTTTCATGTAATAGAGTAAGGAAAAGCAGTGTAGAATGTTGCAGCATCCTGTTGAATATAGAGAGTGCTCAAGATATCTCTATCCAAATTTCACTAGATAATGATTCTATAGGCAATTTGCAACAAAAAAGTTCCTATAGAGTATGGTTTCATTGTCTTTCATTGTAGTTATTCAAGATTCTCCTAAGATATTTTGTAATGTCTTATAATGTTTTCACTAGCAAACTAGCCTAACTTGAAAACTATCATCTTAATCAAAAGTCAATGTAAACCGTTGAAACAAACGGAAAATTCTCCTTAGAGTAAAGTGGTTGCATGGAGATTTTTAGATTTACTTATTTTTTTGAAAACCTTTTCTATACAAATATTCTACTTATTTTCTTTTTTCTAGGTGCGACATTATTTCATAAATTGTATACCTCTTGACACTCAACAATATTTGACAAATATTGTTGTCATGCAACTTTAGTCTATTTCATACTTTTGTCTTAGAATGTTACAAAAAAGAAGTATATTAAAATTATGAAAAATAATAAATTCCGGATACTTTCTAGAGGGACTATAATATAACTTGAAAACTATCATCTTAATCAGAATTCAATGTACAGCGTATTCTTCTTAGAATAGGGAAATTTCATGGAGATTTTTATACATACTTACTTATTATAGAAAAAAATTATTACTAAATTTTCTTCAGTCAAAATTTACAGCTTACAGCTGTCCTTATCGTTCCTTCAGCATATTGAAGCAGTCATGTACTCTTTAGATAAGCTGGTCACGAGTATGAATTGGTATAGTATATACATTCTGTCAAGAAAGTACCGGGAATTATCGATTTAAATCTGGCCGGGCAATGAGGCAGGTAAATTTTTTTTTCCTAAGTTGGTACCACTGTTCTCAATTACTATGCCAAGCTTGAGCGGGATCTGTCAACTAGTGTGTTTGCAACAGCTGATTAAGTCAGTCGATATCAGAGTGCCTGCCGATTTTTACTATGGGTGATTATGTTGAGCAAAGAATTTGTTTAAAGTTTTGTGTCGCAAATTAATTTTCGTATGCCGATGCATTGAAAATGTTGCAAAAGGCCTTTGGTGATAATGCTCTATCGAAAACTCATGCATATCAGTGGTACATAGCCTTCAAGGACGGTCGTGAAGTGATCGAAGATTACGTAGATAAAATTAAGGAAAGGGTGCTGGAAAACCGTCGTAGCAGCTTGAGAGAGATAGCACATGATCTTAAGATATCCCACGAGTCCGCACGTACGATTTTGATTGATATTTTGGGCATGAGAAAGGTGGCCGCACGACTCGTACCGAAAGACCTGAATTTTCTTCAAAAACGTCATCGCGAACAGGTTGCTTTAGACATGCTGGATCGCTGTAATTCCGATTCTACATTCATGGAACGCATTATAACTGGTGATGAGACCTGGGTCTACGAGTACGATATGCAAACAAGCCAGCAATCATCGGAATGGGTGGCAAAAAATGAGCCGAAACCGAAAAAACCACGCCAAAGCCGCTCGAAAATGAAGGTGATGCTCATTGTTTTCTTCGATATCCGTGGCGTGGTGCACTACGAATTCGTTCCAGAGGGTCAGACGGTAAACAAGGAGTATTACCTAGGCGTTATGAAACGTTTGCGTGAGCGTATCCGTAAGAAGCGGCCAAATTTGTGGGCGAACAACTCATGGATTTTGTATGACGATAACGCGCCTTCTCACCGAGCTACGATTGTGACTGACTTTCTCGCCAAAAACTCAACAAACGTGCTTCAGCAACCACCGTATTCGCCGGATTTGGCTCCCTGAGACTTTTTCCTCTTCCCAAAACTAAAATTGCCCCTTCGTGGCACCCGTTTTGAGTCGATTGAAGCCATAAAACAAAATTCGGCGCGAGAGCTAAAGTCCATCCCGGAAAGCGCCTATAAAAAATGTTTCGATAATTGGAAGTGCCGTTGGCATAGATGTATTGGAGCAAATGGAGCCTATTTTGAAGGCGACCCAATAAATTTTGACGATTAAATGTGAAAATGTTGTTTTAATTGAAAATTCCCGGTACTTTCTTGACAGAGTAGTACCATATCTTTTAAAACACTCCAAAGGAATAAGTCTAGAGTTGTAACTTCGAGACTTCGAGCAGGCCATCTGATTATTCCGAATATTCTATCCAGCATCAGCGAGCAGATAGACAAAACCATTCATGAAATTTTGGAAAGGAATCTTCATCAGCCATTCCACCATAGTCCTGTTGCAGATCTGTAAAAACCAGATTATGAATGCAGAATTCAATTTTGTAGATGGTACCTAAATCATATATATACTTGGGGACATGACCAAATATTCTGGACCGATAAGGCGTAATTTCCATAATTCCAATAATCCATACGAAATTGTTACGACTCATTACCAACATTACCAACACGAGTACCAACAGGGAAATGTATTGCTATCCATGACAAGATATGAAATTTTTGAACCGATAATAACACCAAAACGTTTGAATTCTTCCACTTTGAAAAATCTTTGTTATTTTTGATTTATTGAAAGTCATGCCTTTGAACCAACAGTTTCAAATGAGCACACTATAGTAGAATAGTTACAGAAAAGATGGAGGAAAGAAAATGGATAGGAACATTCGGACCCATCAGTATAATAAAAAATGTCGTAAATAATAATTTTTCCTCTGATGGTGTATATATTACTGTATGTACTTTCACAGTTTTAACATCTTCCGTCCAACGAATATGAAGATTTATTAGAAAATATTATACGTCGTTGAAAAGTTTCATAAATGAGGCAGTTTTTGCATATACTACTCTGTCAAGAAAGTACCGGGAATTTTCAATTAAAACAACATTTTTACATTTAATCGTCAAAATTTATTGGGTCGCCTTCAAAATAGGCTCCATTTGCTCCAATACATCTATGCCAACGGCACTTCCAATTATCGAAACATTTTTTATAGGCGCTTCCGGGATGGACTTTAGCTCTCGCGCCGGATTTTGTTTTATGGCTTCAATCGACTCAAAACGGGTGCCACGAAGGGGCAATTTTAGTTTTGGGAAGAGAAAAAAGTCGCAGGGAGCCAAATCCGGCGAATACGGTGGTTGCTGAAGCACGTTTGTTGAGTTTTTGGCGAGAAAGTCAGTCACAATCGTAGCTCGGTGAGAAGGCGCGTTATCGTCATGCAAAATCCATGAGTTGTTCACCCACAAATTGGGCCGCTTCTTACGGATACGCTCACGCAAACGTTTCATAACGCCTAGGTAATACTCCTTGTTTACCGTCTGAACCTCTGGAACGAATTCGTAGTGCACCACGCCACGGATATCGAAGAAAACAACGAGCATCACCTTCATTTTCGAGCGGCTTTGGCGTGGTTTTTTCGGTTTCGGCTCATTTTTTGCCACCCACTCCGATGATTGCTGGCTTGTTTGCATATCGTACTCGTAGACCCAGGTCTCATCACCAGTTATAATGCGTTCCATGAATGTAGAATCGGAATTACAGCGATCCAGCATGTCTGAAGCAACATGTTCGCGATGACGTTTTTGAAGAAAATTCAGGTCTTTCGGTACGAGTCGTGCGGCCACCTTTCTCATGCCCAAAATATCAATCAAAATCATACGTGCGGACTCGTGGGATATCTTAAGATCATGTGCTATCTCTCTCAAGCTGGTACGACGGTTTTCCAGCACCCTTTCCTTAATTTTATCGACGTTATCTTCGATCGAAGCCGTCGATGGGCGACCACTTCACGACCGTCCTTGAAGGCTCTGTACCACTAATATGCACGAGTTTTCGATAGAGCATTATCACCAAAGGCCTTTTGCAACATTTTCAATGCATCGGCACACGAAAATTCATTTGCAACACAAAACTTTAAACAAATTCTTTGCTCAACGTAATCACCCATACTAGTTGACAGATCCCGCTCAAGCTTGGCATAGTAATTAAGGACAGTGGTACCAACCTAGAAAAAAAAATTTTTACCTGCCTCATTGCCCCGCCAGATTTAAATCGATAATTCCCGGTACTTTCTTGACAGAATGTAATTTCCATGGTGGAATTTAGAGTAAACTGACCAAAAATTATGGTTGAAGAAAATTTTATATTCTTTTTTTCGTTAACCACCCTCTAATAAGCAAGCAGTTCACAAATTTTTTTATGAAACTACCCTTGTCTGAATAGAATTCTCCGCTCTTTCAATGGTGTACACAAATTTGATTCATGTGATAGTTTTCAAGTAATGTTATGTTTTTAGTGAAAAATTGTGAAACGTTACAGAATAGTTAAATCTTGAATAACTTTACAACGAAAGATAATTAGACCATATTCTATAGGAACTTTTTTGTTGCAAATTAACTGATGAATCACCTTGCGAAATTTGACCAGAGTTAACTTGGGCACCCAGTATGAATATTGTCCACATCTTCGAGTCGGTTTAATAACTATTGAACGAATACTTTTTCTTCACCAAATATTATAAAGATGTCGAAATTCGTGAAGGATTAATTAAGAAAACTATCTTTTTTCTGAACTTATCATCACTTAAACTTACTATTATGGCTCAGAAGTTGGCAAATTTTCAGGCAGCTGAAACCATATTTTTCCACTATCGTAATTGATTCGACAAACCGTGAAAAATTGAGTGTACGGCAAACACTTCGAGTCATTGTTTTGTTCGATTTGTTCGGTAATTGTGAGAATAAAAATGTTTATTGTGCAAATATTATTCTGAACTTGGTGGATTATGTTCTGCTAATGGATGACAAAAGCCGGGTAAATATGGATATATTGGTGTCCAAGTCAAGCATGTTGTTCGTGATGATCTTCAATTTGTTTGAGATGTTCAAAGGTCTGAATCGATTATTTGGTTCTAAAATTATAAAAATACCGTTTTAAGAGGATAAACAACTTGAATCGGTTGACCACCTGATTTATCACGTTTTTTTGTACCATAGATATCATGTCTGTAGCATGTGAGAGTAAGGAAATATTTTTGAGTGTACTTCAAATGTAGTATCATTACAAGTTAATAGGTTTGTACTATGTACATATAGAAATAAGATTTAAATCATAATTCTACTTTCGGCTTATATCTTGAGTTAAGAAATTTATCAGTTTAATAGTTTTTTTGCGTGTTTTTCTAGTTCATGAATTTATGTATACGTACGATATGTATACAATCTAAGTATGGAAAATTTGAAATATCAAAACAGATTTGATATGTCAGTCTTCTACAATTTTAATTTCGAGAAAATTTTATTCAAAAAACGTTTAGAACTAAATTAATGTCTTATAAGCACAGGTTGGAATTTCAGATTCAACTGGCCAGCACGAAGTCCTGACTTGAATCCCATTGAACATCTATGGAACCAAATGGGAAGGCGAGTCAGAACTATAGTCCCATCGACAAATAATTTACAAGAGCTAGGTGAAGCCCTTCGTCATGAAAGGGAGAATATTCCACAAGAGAATATTTGAAGGCTCATCACGAGCATGCGAAGACATTTGGAAGCTGTAATCAGATCAAGAGGAGGTTACACGTCATACTGATACTGAAATTTTCACAGTTACGATACTTTTTTCAATTTTAAAGCTTTTGAATTTTTCGAAAAGGCTTATTATTTTTATACAAATCGATTAAAAAGTTTCATTTTTCTTTTCTTTTTTCTCTACCATTTCAGAAATTTCATGCTTCTCGTACATTAATGATCGAGTGTATGATCAACTACAAAGTTGATGGCTGAAACAGTTAAATATTTGATAACCTCTTATCTATTACTGGTATACTTAAAATTTTTCCGATTTCGTAGGTAATAATAGCTTGGGAAAAATGAAATTCATCATTTTTTCGGTAGGTGAATGTAGTGAACGATACCTCGTAAAGTATCGATCGAACAATTTCAGATTTATACTCGTTCTCAAGGGGAAATTCCACACTAAGAAAATTCTGCTGTTTTTCGTTTGGTTCATTTAGTTGTGAATCACAGGTTGTTAAAAATGGAAGTCAACAAATTGAAAATTCGTAAAATTTACAGGTTTTCTTTGATAGAGGTGAATCTTCTGAAAATTTGGTTAATTATACAGTTTTTCTTTGATAAAGGCGAACTTTCCCGTGTATTTGATTGCCTTCAGCATAAATTTATTGCCGATAAACTTTACCAGATTGGTTTTTAAAAAAATATTTTTAAGATGGATTCTAAGTTATCGTTCCATATTTGTCCAAATCAACGAACAAGCTTCTAATGAACACTATAATAAACTTGGTGTTTCTCAAGGTTCGGTCCAAGGACCACTTCTTTTTCTGTTGTTTATTAACAACTTGCCTGAGTACCTTGTTGGGTACATATTGATTCTGTTGGCGGACGACTCCTCGTTAGCCATTATCGCTAATAGTTTGGAGGAATTGATATCTGAATGTGCACTACTAATCCAGAATTTTAATGACTGGTATAGGAGAAATTCACTCATTGCGAATGTGAATAAGACTCGACAAATTTCACTCGGGATCTGTTGAACCAATGGTTCTCAAAACACGGGAGTGTGCTCTGGAGTCCGTTGAATGCATCAAATTCCTTGGATTATACGTTGATAGAGATGTTTGAGATGGAATTTTAATATCGAACATCTATCCAAAAAGTTGAACAAATCATTTTACGCCATTCATCGTCTCAAACATCCATTACTGATGGATGCATTATTAAACGTCTACTATGGGACGGTAAATTGTGATCTTAACTATATCGGAGTTTTATGGGGAGATCAAATGTCCTCTGGTGGTGATCAAATGTCCTCTGGTGGTGATCAAATGTCCTCTGGTGGTGATCAAATGTCCTCTGGTGGTGATCAAATTTTCTTTGCTCAAAAAAAATCATTCGTTTGATTTTCAGTTTGAGCCCTCAAGAATCCTGTAGGCCGACATTCAGGAACTTCAAGATTATTATACTTCCATTCATCTACATTTTGAATTGTCTCTTGCATATGAGGGCTAATATCAACTACTTAATAAGGTGCTCTGACTTTCATCTATATCAGACACGACATGAAAGTGTTGTATGTACGTATACCACGGCACAATAGAAGTAAATTTAAGACCTCACCAACTTTTGCAGGAATTTGCTTGTACAATCTTCTCCCGAAGAAGTTGAAATCGCTAGATGATAAAATATTCAAGAAAAGAATTAAGTCTATAACTGAAAAAGATTTTACAGCACTAAAGAGTTTTCTCCGACACATTGGGTTATTAATCGTTGAATTGTTATCTCTTTCATCTATTACTGTGTAATTTCTTTTATTCAATATTATTGTATTTTTTTATATGGACATGTCCTATACATTATTTTATGTCCTAAGGTTGAATTACATAACATAACATAATATAAACTTTATTCTTATAATCAATGCAATCATACAAATGAAAAGAGGAAACCGTCAAAAAATATCACAACTTCAAAGATCTGAAAGGATATTCCATAAATTTCCTAATCGAATATGGTTCTATATCTACAATAATTTTAGCTATTGATTGAAATCCTCAGGTAGTATATTGATCATTCTTATATACAGATATTTTGTGTTTCTTTCAGTAAGTTTCAAGGAATGACTCGAAAATTGGTATGGAACAGTATGTCTTGAGCTGTTTCTATTCAACAGATCATTAAAGTTTTTGGGATATTTTTCCACAAATAGCAGACATTCCAAAACATATGTCCCGGAAGTGTGAGCATGGAATTATTTCTAAAATGACCTCTGCATGATTCTCTAGATTTCAATTCTATTTTCGCCCTCAAGGCGTATTTCTGCAGAATGAATAGTATATTTAAATCACTGCTTCCACCCCCATAGGACAAGCCCGTACCACAGAAGTGAAACAAAATTTGCATTATGAACTGTTTTTAAAAGTTCCATGAATAAAGAATTGTATTGAATTGAAAATGCAAGCCAGGCGGCTGAAATTGTGAAAAGTCACCATAGGACAAGCCCGTACCTCAGAAGTGAAACGAAATATGCATGATAAACTGCTTTTAAAAGTTCCATGAATAAATAATTGTATTGAATTGAAAATGCAAGCCAGGCGGCTGAAATTGTGAATAGTCTTTATGGTCCCGATACAGTAACAGCTAACTACGTGCAATTTTGGTTTCATCGATTCAGTTCCAGTATTTTTGATGCATCTCTCACAGGCAGGTCCGTCGTCGAAAATATCGATAAAATCACAAAAGTAATCGGAGTTGCCTGGCATGTTAGTAGTCCTAGCATTGCCCAGAAGCTAAAGATTGACCATAAAATAGTTTCAAACCATTTGCGTGACGCTGGTTTCAAAAAGAAGATCGATGTTTAGGTGCCACATCAATTATCACCAAAAACATGATTGATCGAATTTCCATCTGCGAAGTTTTGGCCTAATTGTATTAAATCAACCCATTTCTTAAACGGTTGATGACTGAAGATGAAGAATGGATCAAATGCGACAATATTTTGCGAGGAATTGTGGTCAAAGCGCGCTGAAGCAGCTCAAACGGTGGCCAAACAAGGACTAACGACCAGGAAGATTCTACTTCCTGGGACTGGAAAGGAATGATTTATTATGAGTTGCTTCTGTATAGCCAAACACTAAATTTGTATTTTTACTATCAACAACTGGACCTTTCGAAACTAGCGATTGATCGGATTCGGCCAGAATTGACCATGTGTGTTGCGTTCCATCAGGACAACGCCAGACCACACGCGTCTGTAGTGACTCGCCAGAAAATCCGGGAGCTTGGTTATGAACTTTTTTTCTGAATAAAGGGATGGACAACCAGGAATTGGAAAAAAGACAAGAAGACACTAAAGGAAGCCCAGGTATGGTTCAGCGCAAACAAAATGATGATGAACAGTGATAAAACACAGAGACTACTGTTTGAACCAAAGATGTCTTCGGACAATCACATGAGGCTACTTGGAGTCTTTTTGCAATCAAATCTCAAGTTTTCTGTCCACATTGATGAAATGATTTCTAAGTTGTCAAGAGCTACATTTGCAGCAAAGAGAATAAAGCAAATAGCGAGTGTTGAAGCAGCCAAGATTACTTACTTCAGCTACTTTCATAGTGTCCTTAACTTGGCATTCTTTTCTGGAGGAATTTGTCTGAAAGTAAGGAAGTATTCATAAAACAGAAGCAGGCACTGAGAATATTATGTGGCGTAAGTAGAAAATATTGCTGTATAGAGCTATTTCCCAGAGAAAAATTTTTACCGTGACGTCCATTCTTATACATACCTGTGTAATGTACATCCATGATAATGAGGACCTACTATTAAAAAACAACTATAATCACAACTATGACATTAGAAACAAAAACAACTTCATCATACCATACCATCCTATAAAAGTATCACAGTTAAATATAAGTCATCTAGCTATAAAAATTTTCAACAAACTGCCGTCCAGAATGAAGGAATTAAATCGAATAAAGTTTAAGAATGAACTGAAATGTCTCTTGATTAATGAAGTATACTACTCAATACATGAATACTTGAATGATACTTTAAAAAAAATATATATTTTTATGAAATACGTTGCCTGGCCAAATTTATTGTTTGTTTGACTTATGTTTTGTTTCATTTTGTTTTATACGTTTTTTATGTATAGATGGTTATGTGTCTTTAGACAAAATTGTACCGGACTCCCCATGAAATTTTTGATGCGTTAAAAGTTTATTCATATTCTTGATATTTACTTTATTGGGATTGAATAAATAAATTATTATTATTATAAGTTTTAATGTACATTCTGTCAAGAAAGTACCGGGAATTATCGATTTAAATCTGGCGGGGCAATGAGGCAGGTAAAATTTTTTTTTCCTAGGTTGGTACCACTGTCCTTAATTACTATGCCAAGCTTGAGCGGGATCTGTCAACTAGTGTGTTTGCAACAGCTGATTAAGTCAGCCGATGTCAGAGTGCGTGCCGATTTTTACTTTGGGTGATTACGTTGAGCAAAGAATTTGTTTAAAGTTTTGTGTTGCAAATGAATTTTCGTGTGCCGATGCATTGAAAATGTTGCAAAAGGCCTTTGGTGGTAATGCTCTATCGAAAACTCGTGCATATCAGTGGTACAGAGCCTTCAAGGACGGTCGGGAAGTGGACGCCCATCGACGGCTTCGATCGAAGATAACGTCGATAAAATTAAGGAAAGGGTGCAGGAAAACCGTCGTACCAGCTTGAGAGAGATAGCACATGATCTTAAGATATCCCACGAGTCCGCACTTACGATTTTGATTGATATTTTGGGCATGAGAAAGGTGGCCGCACGACTCGTACCGAAAGACCTGAATTTTCTTCAAAAACGTCATCGCGAACAGGTTGCTTCAGACATGCTGGATCGCTGTAATTCCGATTCTACATTCATGGAACGCATTATAACTGGTGATGAGACCTGGGTCTACGAGTACGATATACAAACAAGCCAGCAATCATCGGAATGGGTGGCAAAAAATGAGCCGAAACCGAAAAAACCACGCCAAAGCCGCTCGAAAATGAAGGTGATGCTCATTGTTTTCTTCGATATCCGTGGCGTGGTGCACTACGAATTCGTTCCAGAGGTTCAGACGGTAAACAAGGAGTATTACCTAGGCGTTATGAAACGTTTGCGTGAGCGTATCCGTAAAAAGCGGCCAAATTTGTGGGCGAACAACTCATGGATTTTGCATGACGATAACGCACCTTCTCACCGAGCTACGATTGTGACTGACTTTTTCGCCAAAAACTCAACAAACGTGCTTCAGCAACCACCGTATTCGCCGGATTTGGCTCCCTGCGACTTTTTCCTCTTCCCAAAACTAAAATTGCCCCTTCGTGGCACCCGTTTTGAGTCGATTGAAGCCATAAAACAAAATTCGGCGCGAGAGCTAAAGTCCATCCCGGAAAGCGCCTATAAAAAATGTTTCGATAATTGAAAGTGCCGTTGGCATAGATGTATTGGAGCAAATGGAGCCTATTTTGAAGGCGACCCAAATTTTGATGATTAAATGTAAAAATGTTGTTTTAATTGAAAATTCCCGGTACTTTCTTGACAGAGTAGTATTTCGGATCTGGCACCAAGCGATTACCATCTTTGATTGCTTTGCGAAACTTCCTGAGTATTAAGAAAGTGCCATCAAGAGAATATTGTGGAAATCGATTATTAGAGTGTTTTGCCAATAAGAATCAAGACTTCTATGAAAGAGGAATTATGAAGCTACCTTTGAAATGGCAACAAGTTATAGAACAAAACTTTAACCCAAATCAGATAATCCAAAACATATTAACGAATTTCACTCAAAAATAATGGATTCTTTTCCCCATTCCATTGTAATTTAATTATCCTTCAAATTTCACAATTCTATCATGAGATGTTCAAAATCTACCAGAATTTGGCTCTATGCTCATTCTTCGTACATGATTAAAGAATCTTGAAAAGCAAACCTCTCTCGAAAATGCACTTTGGTTATCTCTAATGGAGTGCATAAAATATTAATTCGTGGAATGAACGAAACGAGCAATTAATAAGGATAAATATGTCCCGTTTTTATGTTCCATGTTACGTAGAACCCACATCAACAGAAGTGGGAGTTACCACGATAAATAAGCGATCTATTAAATGAGTCAATAGCCGAAAACATGATGCCATAATTAAGGATAACGAAATTCTCACAACAATCATTCCAATTCCCAAAGTATTTCTTCTACAGACATGATTAAGTGGAATAAAAAGGTCATAAGGTGAGCAACTCCTGTGATACATACTGCTTCTAGTCTGACCTGAGCATTAAAGACCAGAAATAGTTCGATATTAAATATTCATTGATCAACCTGACCTTCTCACGAACCCATTTGTGATTTACTCTTCTATCGCACATCTGCTGAATATATCGTCGATAAGAATGCGACAATAATGGGAAATTAAAATTCACCTTTGAGTTGGTCGGATTTTTTCACTTTCTTTGAACATTCGATGGCAGGTATATGATCTCTTGATAAATGCGTTGAATATTCATCGTTTTAAATATCGACCATTCGACTAAAGTTATAAATTAATCGGCGGAAAGGTCTCTAGTTAATAACCTGATAAGCTCAACCCTTTATTGAGTCATGAATTTCATCAGAGAATCGAAGTTTGAAATTAAATTTTCTCAACTAGAGAGATACCAACTCGGAAATCCTGCTAGTATATATTGGAGGAACATCTGCTGGCCTGCCTGTGTTATTATACCTGTCATTTATTGGTAAGTTAAATGAGATATGGCTACAAGACGGAAGGTTGGAGAACGTAGATACATTCTGTCAAGAAAGTACCGGGAATTATCGATTTAAATCTGGCGGGGCAATGAGGCAGGTAAAAATTTTTTTTCCTAGGTTGGTACCACTGTCCTTAATTACTATGCCAAGCTTGAGCGGGATCTGTCAACTAATGTGTTTGCAACAGCTGATTAAGTCAGTCGATGTCAGAGTGCGTGCCGATTTTTACTATGGGTGATTACGTTGAGCAAAGAATTTGTTTAAAGTTTTGTGTTGCAAATGAATTTTCGTGTGCCGATGCATTGAAAATGTTGCAAAAGGCCTTTGGTGATAATGCTCTATCGAAAACTCGTGCATATCAGTGGTACAGAGCCTTCAAGGACGGTCGTGAAGTGGTCGAAGACTTGCCTCGTTTTTTGGCTTCTATCCAAGATAACGTCGATAAAATTGAGGAAAGGGTGCTGGAAAACCGTCGTACCAGCTTGAGAGAGATAGCACATGATCTTAAGATATCCCACGAGTCCGCACGTACGATTTTGATTGATATTTTAGGCATGAGAAAGGTGGCCGCACGACTCGTACCGAAAGACCTGAATTTTCTTCAAAAACGTCATCGCGAACAGGTTGCTTCAGACATGCTGGATCGCTGTAATTCCGATTCTACATTCATGGAACGCATTATAACTGGTGATGAGACCTGGGTCTACGAGTACGATATGCAAACAAGCCAGCAATCATCGGAATGGGTGGCAAAAAATGAGCCGAAACCGAAAAAAACCACGCCAAAGCCGCTCGAAAATGAAGGTGATGCTCATTGTTTTCTTCGATATCCGTGGCGTGGTGCACTACGAATTCGTTCCAGAGGGTCAGACGGTAAACAAGGAGTATTACCTAGGCGTTATGAAACGTTTGCGTGAGCGTATCCGTAAGAAGCGGCCAAATTTGTGGGCGAACAACTCATGGATTTTGCATGACGATAACGCGCCTTCTCACCGAGCTACGATTGTGACTGACTTTCTCGCCAAAAACTCAACAAACGTGCTTCAGCAACCACCGTATTCGCCGGATTTGGCTCCCTGCGACTTTTTCCTCTTCCCAAAACTAAAATTGCCCCTTCGTGGCACCCGTTTTGAGTCGATTGAAGCCATAAAACAAAATTCGGCGCGAGAGCTAAAGTCCATCCCGGAAAGCGCCTATAAAAAATGTTTCGATAATTGGAAGTGCCGTTGGCATAGATGTATTGGAGCAAATGGAGCCTATTTTGAAGGCGACCCAATAAATTTTGACGATTAAATGTAAAAATGTTGTTTTAATTGAAAATTCCGGGTACTTTCTTGACAGAGTAGTATATATTGGAGGAACATCTGCTGGCCTGCCTGTGTTATTATACCTGTGATTTTGGTTAGTTAAATGAGATATGGCTACAAGACGGAGGGTTGGAGAACGTAGATATATCAATTAATTCACTTTATTCATATGGCTGTTCTCTACCCGGTGACATGATAAGAACACTCAGAGAGAGTTGCAATATTTTAATCATTCTTGGTATTCATTCTTGATATGAAAAAATAAGTTGAACATTTTTTTGCTTTTCTATGAGACGTGCTTATTTTGCTTAGAAAATAATTTCTTCGCGTCTTGGGCCAGTAGAAACTAAAATATTCCTCTTCTTCTATGTAACATGACAGTTTCAACCAGTTATTTAAATATTTTAATATTAGCCTTCTACATATTTAATTTCAAAATTAAAAAATTATATTTGATAATTATAACTTCAGGAATTAAATTAAAATAATGTCATATAAGTACACCACTTATATCAAATGACATATAAAATAAACATTCATTATAAGACATCCAAATGATATAACAAAATCCAGTAAATAAAAATTGTTAACCAAAATCCTATAAATCAAATATTTTGAATAGACAAAATTTTGTTTCCGCTGATCAAACTTATGAAAACAAATGTCCAACATAATCTTAAGAATTTTATTATAAAACTATCTTACTTAGAATATTCAATATTGTTGGATATCTAACTAAGTTACTTTCTATAAGAACTCAATATATATAAAAACCTTACTGAAAAACAAGTTTTAAGAGAGACTTTGCTTCGTCAGTATTCAAATAATTCATATTTAATAAAATATAACATCAATCAACAACAAATATTTACTCACCTTTTAACCATTCAGAAAGCTTTTGGTAAAAGAATACTGAAAAATTTCTAAGTAAGATAGTTTTATGATGAAATTCTTAAGATTATGTTAGACATTTTTGAAAGATATCTGCTTTCATAAGATTGATCAGCAGAAACAAAATTTTGTCTATTCCAAACATTTAATTTATAGGATTTTGGTTAAAAAATTTTATTTATTGGATTTTGTTATATCATTTGGATGTCTTATAATGAATGTTTATTTTATATGTCATTTGATATAAGTGGTACTTATATGACATTATTTTAATTTAATTCCTGAAGTTATAGTTATTAAATATAATTTTTTGAAATTAAATATGTAGAAGGCTAATATTAAAATATTTGAATAATTTTATATACCTTCGATCAAGAATTAACCTCTATTTATGTTATTTCATTCATAATATATAATTATTTGGTTTTCTTAACATTCTTTATACAGATAGTCCTTGTGCTATAACAGAGGCCGTTAAATTGTCTTTAAATCTTTTAGATTAAGCGAAAACCACAGAATTATTCATTTATAAAATAGAAAAAGGCTTTTTACTTGATAGAAAAAATATAACAAAATTTTATATCAAAACAAATTAAAATATGTTGGTCCTCTACAATTTTAATTTAAAAAAAAATTTTATTCAAAAAACTTTTAGAATTAAATTAATGTCTAAAACAAGCACCGCTTACGTTTAATAGACGTATATAATCAAAACTCAATATATAATGTCAAATGGAATAAATGAACCAACAGATATACGAAAGTCATTAAAATTAATAAATAAATACTTAAAGGAGACAAAATTTTGTTTCTGATCTTACCTTTAAGAACACCAATTGCCTTTTAAAAACACACCTTAAGGACTTCTCAAAGAATATAATTTATTTGAAATATTTAATATATTTAAATATTCGAATAAGTTAATTCAGAAATCTCTCAAAACATGCACTATATCTTCAAAAAACAAATATAATTCTAAGTAATCCCTTCATCGGTCCTAGATAATATTCCAAATATCAAAATCAAAAAACTAACCTATATCACAACGCACACGTGTTAAGAATGAATGCTTCAAAACCAGACCAACTTTAGAATTAGTTTTTATTATATACGTCTATTAAACGTAAGCGGAGCTTATTTTAGACATTAATTTAATTCTAAAAGTTTTTTGAAATTAAAATTGTAGAAGACAAACATATTTTAATTTGTTTTGATATTAAAATTTTGTTATATTTCTTCTATCAAGTAAAAAGCCTTCTATTATTTTATTTTATATATAATATATAATTATATTTTGGCTTCAATAAATCTCATTATGTAATGTCAATGAATTTAAATAGCCTTAAAAATAATTTACACTGTTCTGTGATTTTGTTAGAACATAGATCAATCTTGAATTCTAAAGTTGGTCTGGTTTCGAAGCATTCATTTTTAACACGTGTGCGTTGTGATATAGGTTAATTTTTTGATTTTGATATCTGGAATATTATCTAGGACCGATGAAGGGATTACTTAGAATCATATTTTGTTTTTTGAAGATATAGTGCATGTTTTGAGAGATTTCTGAATTAACTTATTCCAATATTTAAATATATTAAATATTTCAAATAAATTATATTCTTTGAGAAATCCTTAAGGTGTGTTCTTGTTTTTAAAAGGCAATTGGTGTTCTTAAAGGTAAGATCAAAGGTAACAAAATTTTGTCTTCTTCAAATATTTATTTTTTAATTTTTTATACTTTCGTATATCTGTTGGTTTATTAATTCCATTTTACATTATATATTGAGTTTTGATTATATACGTCTATTAAACGTAAGCGGTGCTTATTTTAGACATTAATTTAATTCTAAAAGTTTTTTGAATAAAATTTTTTTGAAATTGAAATTGTAGAAGACAAACATATTTTAATTTGTTTTGATATTAAAATTTTGTTATTCATTTATAGTTAACCGTACACTACATTTAAATTTTTCAGTATTCTTTTACCAGAAGTTTTCTAAATTGTTGAAGGGTGAGTGAATATTTGTTGTTGATTGATGTTTTATTTTATTGAATATGAATTATTTGAATACTGACGAAGCAAACTCTCTCTTAAAACTTGTTTTTCAGAATTGTTTTTACATATCTTGAGTTCTTATAGAAAGTGACTTAGTTAGATATCCAATAATATTGAATATTCTAAGTAAGATATTTTTATGATGAAATTCTTAAGATTATGTTAGACATTTTTGAAAGATATTTGTTTTCATAAGATTGATCAGCAGAAACAAAATTTTGTCTATTCAAAATATTCAATTTATAGGATTTTGGTTAAAAATTTTTATTTATTGGATTTTGTTATATCATTTGGATGTCTTATAATGAATGTTTATTTTATATGTCATTTGATATAAGTGGTACTTATATAACATTATTTTAATCTAATTCCTTAAGTTATAATTATTAAATATAATTTTTTGAAATTAAATATGTAGAAGTCTCATATTAAAATATTTAAATTATTTTGTATACCTTCTATCAATTATTAACCGCTATTTATGTTAAATTCACCCAGTATTTGATGAATCTCTTGTCCCTTTTTTGTTCGATTCATAAAAACCAAATATGCATGAGGCCTTTTAGAAAACGTGTTAAGAAATTGAAAGGCAGAGGTTCTTCTATGGGTTGAAAGATTCAGTGTGAGACTGTCATGGTTCAAAAGGGACAGGATTGTAAAATATAACACCATTCATTTCCTCTTTATCTATAAGCAGATATATCTTGAAATTCCTACTCTAAGACAACCGTGACAACGTGAATTCTATCAGTTAGTTGTATTTGTATATAACCGTAGCACTTTTACCAAGTGACTACTCAGCAGTATCCACAGTCTGCCCCCACAGGCAGAAAGTGTAATAAGGGTTACGCCTTATCATCGTGCGAGGTGAGAACCCCTCCGAAGAGATGAATCCATCAGCTTCCAGTTTGGGCTTTAGTTCAAAAACCTATAACCTGATTGGTAGCAGCGAAGCACTATTCAACCTCCACTGGCTCTGCATGGTCAGTACCCGCGTCGTTTGGGACGCATCTCACACTCCCGAAGGGCTTCTCATCCATCCATCCGAAGCCAGTCTTATGAACTAAGATAATTTCAAGATTGATGCCTCAATTGATCCTTGCACGAGCACCGTCAATCACGCCTGTACACCAAGACCCACGAACCAATGTGAAGTCTTTCGATTAATCCTGGCGTCAAGCACCAACGGACTACCCCTAAACGTCTCACAATAGATCCAGGTTCAGGACGAGGCCGGTAGAACGTTAGTCTCGCTAAACCTTAAGACATTTTATGAGTATCTGCTAACATTTTTATGAGTATCTGCGAACATGAGTATCTGCTAACAGATAAACAAAATACCTCTATAGTCCAGCATACGGAATTTCCATCACTACCCCCTCGAGTCCAACACCAATCGGGTGGCCAGGTGGTACAAGTACCACCTGTGGGCATCCACCCTCCCGATGTAACGCAGTATGCTACATAACGCACTCGGTCATTGAACAAAAAATCCGGAGGTTTACCGCAATAGGGTAGAGTACACTAGTTTAAAGGGAGAGACCCTGTGCTGCGACGGACTCACTTGTCACTGAGTTGATCAACGCGGCTCAGCCCACCATTTCACCTTACGGTGAAACTAGGGCCCCATTCGGTCGATCTTCCACCACACGGGTCCAGTGATTGGCGCAAGTGGCATTACGTTAGGCACCAAGGCTTAACCCTCCATTTTACCGCTATGAAACTAGGCTACTAGTCTTAACAAGCGTCCCCAGCGCGCAAAGCTCTAATGCCATGGGGGGTGGAGAACTGTGAACAGTCGGAACTTCATTATTTTCAGTATTTAGTCAAAACACATATCTAATTTCCAACCAATTTCGATGTTTTCCCCCTTTTTATCAGAAGGGATGGATTCATTCACATCTACTCCGTAGTTTTGGATACCTTATACTAACTGTAAAATTATTATTATTCATGTAGAAATTAACTTTGTTGCTTGTGCTTTTTGGCTCGAAATTTTTCGCATTAGTATCCTCATAGTAATCACCTTTGTTACTTGTGGCCTATTACTTTAAACTTGTCACAATATTATTCTATTAGTAATGAAATTTGTCGCTTATGGCCCAAGAATTGTCGCATTATTATTTCTGTAATGATCATATAACAAAGAATGATGGTTTATCATCAGAATGACTGTTTACACAGCGTTTTTGACCACACTACTTCGAATATATACCTCAGTGATACAGTATACTTAATCATAGAGATTAATGAAATTGCTTTTGTTTGTTGTTTCAAAAAACTACAGTGAAGTAATTTAGGTGTTTTACAGAAACTGTGTTTTTTATCATCGTTTTCATAAAATAACAAAAGTATTACAAGTGTTTGGCTGCCTCGTAGCTGACTGTAATCATGTATACGTCTAGTCATCGACAACATAAGGGTATCTATATCTGCTTGTAGTATCTCGTTCAAACAACTTGAATTTTTTGGGGAAATTGTGAAGTAATTTTTAAAATCATCCCAAGTAGATAGTGTCTTCCTCATTAATTCATATATATGTTCGACGGAATTTAAATCCAGTTTACGTTATGGCTACAGCAAATCCTGAAAGCCTGCTTTCTGAAAAAGTTTGATGGCAACATGCAGAAGTACGTTGGTTTGCTGAAAAATAATGTATGGAGTGGATTGTAGGACATCATCAACATAACAACGCGAAGCTGTGATATCCATCTAGACAGAATCGCGATTTGTCTCTGAAAACAACATTTTGTCATTCTGTTTACCTTTACTGCTATTTCCTGCTCATTAACGATAGAGGTTCGCCGTCAAATGAATCGTGGACGGTATGAAAAGAGTGAAGAAGCTCAAATGCGCCAACGCAGTGTAGCGGCGCCACCTTCCCATCCAAACCATTCATAAGTTTTTTTATTCGTATTAGGAAAACGGTCTGATAGATCTTGGTTGACTAGTTGATTGCTGTTATTGGTTTGCTTCTATCTTTTTTGTCCACATAAGACACACAAGCTTTACCGTGTTAGCAGTACAATCTACATTATGACCAAATTCGCAATTAAAGCAACAATTCTATCCCTTAAAACAAATTGTAGAAATTACTATGTTTTACTACCAAAAAATATATATTACACATTTTCTTGTGACTCGAGTTTCGGAAATGAACTATCCCATCATCAGACAACTCTAGTCTTAAGAAATTGAGACAGTGTAACATACATCTGAATAACAATTCTATAATCAAACAAACTCGACAAGGTTTTGTAGATCACAGAGGCAAATTGCCCTTATGCGCACGTTTATCTGTGATCTACAAAAACCTTATCGAGTTTGTTTGAGTATAGAATTGTTATACAGATGTATGTTACACTGCCTCGATTTCTAGAACTTTCTATTACCATAGCTCATACTGCTTATTAATGACTTTTGGTGCATCTTTGTCAAAATTATTGAAAAAATGATACTTTCCCTGATTTTACTAAATTTACATTATTTCTTGGTTCGAAACTATTCTGGATAATTAATCTGTTTCATTATGAATAATTTGGCACCAATTTGATGAAAATTGGTTGAGTTTGAATATTTATTTTCATATGAAGAGTTTTCCAAATGTCAAAAAGTTGACATAATTTAACTTCTACCGCTTTTTACTGAATAATTACTGAATACTGCTCGTGGAATTGATTAAATTTGTTTAGCTTATATACTATTAAAATTTTATACATGCATAAGCATCTTGAAGAATATCGCTTACATTCATAATTTTAGAATTTCGGACGTAGACACTATGTTTTCCCTAATTAATTGAATTTATTATTATTGTATTATTCTGGTAAGTTAGATTCAATTAAACTTGTTAATTGTCAATAATTTCAATACATTTTATAGAGTAATTATGAAAATAGCAAATCTTTTCAACATTTTCTTCTCCAATTTCAAACTTGATATCTAAATTCATATTATTTCTATTTATTGCAAATTTTGCTTTCTTAAACATTTAATATTTATCAATTGAATACTCCCTGTGAGATTATCAAAAGGATTATTTTATTTTTGACTATCGTTTAAAGAATTTTCACTCGCCTAGTGGTTATGTATTCTAAATATGCTTTTCTTCATAATATTCGGCTTGTGAGTATATTATTGCATTTACTTATTGATATTTCTGTCTAATTGATCTAATTCAATTAATTTTCATTTGATTACACTCTAATGAGTCAACACATATACAGGGGTGAATCTCTTCCTTGAATTTTATTGATTTTCATTACCTGAGTTTTTAAATAATGGTTATTTATAACTCGTTTACATGGTGTAATTCACAAAATCTATGACAATACCTAATCATTCTATCGCTAGAAATCAAGCGGAAGAAATCAATCTTTCTAGGTGAAATACCTCTGATGTCACTCAGTATATTTGGAACGAATAGCAATCTTTTTGAACGCTTGTTCTAAGGAACAGCGTACTATCATTTATTTTATGAGCATTCCGATTGAACACGAAAACATTCTGATCAATATGTTCCGATTCATTGTACATTCTTCTCTAATAAAAATCAAATTGAAATGAATTCTTATTGCAATTTAATACTGAAATATTTCCATTGAAAGTGTCAATGATGTTCGGAATCGTTGCTTGAATTCATAGCCAACAAATTCTAGACTAAATAATGTATAGAAATGATATACAATAAGTGTTTATCTTTCTCATCGCCGAATAAATTATTCAAATTCGCCATCAATTTATGTAATCAATTAGAATGACAGTGGACGATAATTGAACATCTGATGACTGACAGCTAAGGACAGAGGAAAACAACATAACAATTAATAATGAAATGCTGTACAACGTCGGGTAATGCAGGCTAATATTATGCAAAAAGCGGTTAAATTGGAAAACCAACAAATTTATTTGTTTGAAACAGTCGGGATATAAAACATCGGTCCTAAAATAAAATATTGTAATTCAAGTTAATTCAGCGTTATACTGGACAAGTACGTTTTAATAACCTTTTCCCTCATAAAAGAGGGAGTTATACAGGTTTTTATCGGCATGTGTATTTGATATCAATCTAGATTTCTCCATGATTGAATATTAATATGCACGAATATGAATTCGTTTAATTGAGAAATTATTTAAAATGGAATTTATTGGAAGCATCCATCGAAATTGAATTCTCTACAGTAACAATTCATTTTCAATGATAATATCGATTGAAATTAAATTCTCTGTTTTCTTGGATAAAAAACTCTTGAAATTCTAAGGCAAAACAAAATGCAGTTATTACTTATGTACAAAGTGTTCACGGTTTTTCTTTCAAACTACGTAAAATCTAATAAATATGCTGCAAATTTCACTTAAATCTTCTCTATTAACTCCCAGAAATACACTCATCGCCTACGGCACCACGAAACAGAAAATATGGCGTGCTTCTATACAATTGCATGTAATCTGTCAAACGGGCGAATACGCCAGTACTAGATCTGTGCTAGCTTTAAGGGGAGGGAGACGATGACGTGTCAGATTTCTCGAGTTCGTGGTTTCTGGCATTCAGTTGAATCTTCTTGGTGACCGTTAGCTTTCGTTGGATCCGTGTGGTAAAAAGGCTACCACGAAAGGCCAGTAACCTATCGGAATTTTCGTACTCCTATCCGCCCAACCGAGGTTGGACTTATGGGGTAATGGTTGAAAGCCTGTATGCTAAGCTAGAAGGGTATTCAATTCATCTGGTTTATCTTTTAGTTGACCATAGAGCTAGTCTGTTGGTCTCGAATCGACTGGGAGTGTCTACAGCCGCCACGATCGGGTGACGGATAAACCCTTTTGGCTTGTGAGTTGTGAGAATAAACCATTATTGACTGGTTTGATGAATGTAAACGTGATCACAGGATCGATAATGCACCATAATCTGGTGACAGAGAAGAGGTAGTTGAATCAGAAAACGTCAAAAAATTCCAAAAAATCGTTTTAACAATCCGTAAACTGAATATGCAAGAGATCACTGATATTTTAAAGATATCAAAGAAAAGCTCCTTTACTAGTCTCTATTTTGCATCACCTTTTGTCTATGAGAAAACTGGTTTTGAAATGGGTGCTAATAGTGGACCAAAATAACAACGAGTTTCCAAGCACCGTTTAGAGCTGTTTAAGCGGTTTTTTGCGTCTATATGTGACAATGGATGAATCCTGGATCCGTAACTACACGTCTAAATGAAATAGATTTCACTTGGTTGGTTAATCTCCTCCAATACCGTCTAAAAGCCCAATCAACTTTTGTAGAATTTGTATTTTGAGATCCATACGTATTTTGTTTATCAACTATCTTGAAAGCACAAGACTGTAGAGAGACTATCTAAGTGATCTTTGGAATAAAATTCAGACGAGCATAGATTATCCTCATATTTATTGAAAAATAATAGTTGGACATAAATAATATCGATTAATGGACTTGAAATTATTCATTGATATGATATGATCATATATTGAAACATTTTATTTAACCATGCTCGAAGACTTCAAATTACTGGGGTGGTGGGTTAAAAGGCCTAAACAATATTTCGTGTATTGTAAACATGTTCAATTGATAAGTTTTACAAATGTGAGAAAGTGAATTATTTACTCAAAACGGCAACATTCAACATTAAAATATGAAAAAATGTTAACGTAATAGGGCCTTCAATATTAACAAACATAAATTATAAGCTACATTTGGTATTTGGAATCATAAACTAAATAAATCAGGTAATAAAGTACTGTCGTTCGCTATCATAAACCTAACGGCACTCAATGGCATCAACGTCTTTTTCAGAAAAACCAATACAGTCATCATGACACTTAACCCAATGTATCATCATATCTGCTATCCTGTCTAGTATCAATACATTTTGTAACAAACAGGGCTTCGTAAGTTTGTCTGAAGAGTTCATTACGCATGCCTGGAACGAAACAAAAAATGTTTGCTTATTTATATTTTAATTTCAATTGACAATTTATATTCGTTGGTTTTTCTTAATTCCATTTGATATTGTATGATGAATTTTGACCTTATACGTCTATTAAATATGAGCAGTGCTTATAAAGACATTAATTTAATTCTTAAAGTTTCTTCAAAGAATTTTTTGAAATTAAAATTGTAGAAGACAACAGATTAAATCTGTTTTGATATTCAAATTTTATCAATATTTTCATTTCGTCAGGTTACAGATTTTTTCACATATTTGGATTCTTCCTTATTTTTTTTTTTATTTTGAAATTCAATATATTTTTAACTAGCGTCCATCTATAATTTATTGATTTTTATGATCGAACAATTTCAACTGTTTCGTTTTCATTGGTGTTGGCATCAGTTTTTCGAAACTATAATGTTTTTCAGCTCAGGAAGCACAATATTAGCTTAAGAATCATCCGCATTGAAAGAGTGAACATCGAGGAAAAAGTTTTTTTAGTTCCTGCTTAACTACTGTAGATATTGATACCAACGATGTTATATTTCTTTTCGTTTGTGGTGCATGAATGATTACTGAAATCCTCCGTTCGTAGAAACCATCAGGCAATGTGTTTTCTATGTTCACTGTCATTAGAATTTGTGGCAAAATAGATGGAGCGGAAGCTATTTCCGGAATTGCTTCAAGATTCAAAGGATACAAGCTAGATGCTTTGAAATTACTTGTAAGATTGCTATGCATCATGTGTTTGGACGAGAAATTCCAGAAAATAACATGAAAACGTGCCTTGGTAAGATACCTTTCTCAATTTCTTGCTAAGAATGACAACACATCTCTGTCTCAGTGATGTTCAAAAGTCCTGAAAACAGCTTTTTATAGTTTTAGAATTTATTAATAGAATTCGATGGTAAACGATATAGAAATATGAAGAGAGAATCGGTAACATCGATAATGGAGAGGTCTTAATGATAGGCTGCCCTATCAAAAATCAAAAGACACATTTCAAGATATTTATACATGAAGAGATGTTTGAGAAATCCCTTCAGAAAGTCATAGGTCATATAATCCTTTATGAGCTCAGTGATCATATAAACCTTAGATCATATAACCCTTAGGTCATATAACCCTTAGGTCATATAATTCTTAGGTCATAAAACCCTTAGGTTTCTGGAGGTGAATTATTGTACAACTCTCGCTTCAATATCTTTCCTTTGAAGATAAGCATTGGTGGTAATGCAGAACCAACTGCTCTTACACATCTTCCAATAGAAAAGATTTCGGCATGCTTTGATGATTGTTTATGCACTCGTTTGGCTTCTTTGTTAGTCAATATATTTTTTTGTTTTCTCAGGATGATCGATCACATTGAACTCATCAGAAGATCATAAATTCCTCTAATTTTTTTCAAACTGATAAACCACAATGAATTTCTTAGGCCTTTGCTCTCTTGTAGGATTCATGAATCGAGCCTTTTGTTTAGAGATTTCAGGATTTCTTTTTATGAATGCACCGAACCAGTCTTTCCCAGTGATCTAACTAACTTTATCGCCAATGTTATTAAGCTCGCAAATTTTTTAGACTAATCGACGAAATATACGTTATAGGCAGTCCTATTTCAGCATACATGACTATCTCCAACAGTAAATTATTTTCCTGTTATTCAGTCAGCAATGCTTTTCAACTCAGAGAATTTTTTTCAAAGTGCCACTTTTTATATGTTATTTTATTGTCCCGTGTACATAGTAGTTAATTTTAGTTTGATATTTACTCAGTAATCCTCTATCCACTGCTTAAACTGGTCACCTTCTGACTATAGCGACTACAGATCAATTCTGTTATACCTCCCTAAATTTTAATTTTAGATACTTTCTTAAATTATTTTAGAATTAAAAAATTTAAATTCATTTAAACTTTGTTAAAAACTATTTGAAATTGAATCAACTTAACTTTAACAGATATTTTGAAAAATTTAAATTTGTAATCAGGTAAAACATAATTTATCTGTTTGATATTTAAGATATTTAAAAAGCATGCTGTCAAGTTGAAAACACCATTTTTATTATTTATAACCGTTGTAACCGTTAAGACCACGAAATCGTTGAGTATGAGGTATGCTTTTATTATTATGGGTAAAAATCTCAAATCGGCTTTTTGAAGATAAGCTACATTGGAAGAGTTTTTTGAGGAAGTTTTTTAAAGAGAGGTTGTTTCAAAGAATTTTTTAAGTTTATATTGGGCATTTTTAGAGTGGAATTTAGTTTTCATAATACCGTTACGAAACGTTGTTTCAACAAAATGTTTGTTGGATAAGTTCGATCAATATTATATATTTTTTTGGATTATTTTATATCCTTTTGATATTGTGTAATGATTATTATTAATTCTTTATGTCTATTAATTGTGAAAGTGTTTTCTAAAGTATGAATTTAATTTATTTTTGAAAAGTTTTCAAGAAATTTTCAGTGTGATATAACAGAATTAAGATATTGGAAAAGCCTTTTATCAAGTAGAAACCCCCTTTTCATTGTTGAAATTGAGAGTTAAAGTATCAAAAAATTCAGATGGCCTTTAGAATATATAAAACAGTTTATTATTCAATATTAAAATCAATAATTTTCCTCGGAAAAATTCATTTTAGTATTGATAATCTATAAAGTAAACATTTCCATCAAATATTGTGAAGGTTTTCTGAATTAGATTTTCATTTTTTTAAGAGACCTCTACCCAGTAATGCACAATTTTTATAATTATTTAAATATGGAATATATTTACTCTAAAGTTAATGTTTGCAATTTTTCAATTTGAGAATTTTGGAGACGCTATGAATTATCATTTGAATTTATTGTTTGATTGTTTTGAAAATTGTTTCAATTAAGTAAGTTTTTTTATAAAATACTTATTTAAACCACTTGACATTTATATAATAAGATTTTTCAAACCTGAATAAATTCTTTTCAAAAAGACAAAACATAATTTTAAGAACTTTTCAAAAAATTATTCATTTGAAATATTTTATATTCAATTAAGTTACTTCAAAAATCTCTCAAAACATGTCTCACATCCTCAAAATCAATTTATAAATCAGACATATAAAATCAAAACTCATTATATAATATGAAATGGATTAAATATCTCAACAAATATAAATTGTCAATTAAAATTGATGAATATATATTTGAAGGAGACAACATTTTGTTTCTGATCTTACAATTATGGAAACTAAATCCTCTTCAAAAATACAAAACATAATTTTAAGAAATTTTCAAAAAAATTATTTATTTGAAATATTCAATTTATATGAATATTTAAATAAGTTACTTTAAAAATATCTCAAAACATGTATCATATCCTCAAAAAACAATTAGAATTCAGATAAGGTCTTCATCGGTCCAACTTAACATTTAAAAAATAAAATCAATTAAGAATAAATAACATACCCCTCAGACCTCGTGGTATCCTAGTTTGAACGCATTAACTTTAAAATCTAAGGTATTCTATGTTCATCACAAAAATCACACAAAGCTTGTAAGGTATATCATAGTCTAAGTTAACCACATGATATTTATATAATGAGAATTTTTAAACCTACAAATAATGATATAATATTAGGAGTATACATAAGTTTCCGCCGTTTTTTAACACAAATTAAATATTTATTATAGAAGAACGGTAATATAGTGACTTCTAATGTTAGAGCAAGTTCTTTTTGTGTTTGAGATGAATCTTCCTCCAATAATTCCTCCAATTCTGCATCCTCGTAAATTTTTGGCCTTCCACTGCGATTTTTGTCTTCTACGTCGAAATCACCGTTTTTTTACTTTTGAAACCTCTTTCAACACGTTCTCTCACTCAAAGCACCCTCACCATATGCTTCTACGAGCAATTGATGCGCCTCAGCAGTTGATTCCTTCAAATTAAAGAAGTAAACTAATATTTCTCGCAAATGACGCTTACTTGGCTCAAATTTTGACATTTTCAACTTATAAAAGTATATTTTACCAATATAAAATCAATGATATCAATAGGTTATGTTATTCTTGAATGTCCTAACTATTTTTTAAGCCAGTTATCATCTGCGAAAGCTAACCGAAACCATCTACAATAAAATGGCGGAAACTTATTTGTACTCCTAATATATATGTGCTTATAATATATTAATTCAATTATAAAAATTTTTGAATGAAATTTTTTGAAATCAAAATTATAGGAGACTAACACATTAAATCTGTTTTTATATTCAAATTTTGTAATAATCCTTCTATCAAGTAAAAAACCTCTTCTTATCATTTTAATTTATATATAATATATAATTATATTTAGGTTTAAAATTCTCAAATATAAATATCATGAGGTTTATATAACTAAGACCATAAAATACCTTACATTCTTTATGTGATTATTGTTATGAACATAGAATACTGTGGATTTTAAAGTTAGTGTGTTCGAATGAGGATACTTCAAAGTCTTAGAGGTAAGATATTTATTGTTGATTGATTTTATTTTTTAAATATGAAGTAGGACCGATGAAGACCTTATTTGAATTCTAATCGTTTGAGGATGTGATACATGTTTTGAGAGATTTTTGAAATAAGTAAATAATTTTATTGAGAAGTTCTTAAAATTATTTTTTGTATTTTTGAAAAGGATTTAGTTTTCATAATTGTAAGATCAGAAACAAAATTTCATCTCCTTCAAATATTTATTTATTAATTTTAATCGACTATTTACATTCTGTCAAGAAAGTACCGGGAATTATCGATTTAAATCTGGTGGGGCAATGAGGCAGGTAAAAAATTTTTTTCCTAGGTTGGTACCACTGTCTTAATTATCTTAATTACTATGCCAAGCTTGAGTGGGATCTGTCAACTAGTGTGTTTGCAACAGCTGATTAAGTCAGTCGATGTCAGAGTGCGTGCCGATTTTTACTATAGGTGATTACGTTGAGCAAAGAATTTGTTTAAAGTTTTGTGTTGCAAATGAATTTTTGTGTGCCGATGCATTGAAAATGTTGCAAAAGGCCTTTGGTGATAATGCTCTATCGAAAACTCGTGCATATCAGTGGTACAGAGCCTTCAAGGACGGTCGTGAAGTGGTCGCCCATCGACGGCTTCGATCGAAGACAACGTCGATAAAATTAAGGAAAGGGTGCTGGAAAACCGTCGTACCAGCTTGAGAGAGATAGCACATGATCCTAAGATATCCCACGAGTCCGCACGTACGATTTTGATTGATATTTTGGGCATGAGAAAGGTGGCCGTACGACTCGTACCGAAAGACCTGAATTTTCTTCAAAAACGTCATCGCGAACAGGTTGCTTCAGACATGCTGGATCGCTGTAATTCCGATTCAACATTCATGGAACGCATTATAACTGGTGATGAGACCTGGGTCTACGAGTACGATATGCAAACAAGCCAGCAATCATCGGAATGGGTGGCAAAAAATGAGCCGAAACCGAAAAAACCACGCCAAAGCCGCTCGAAAATGAAGGTGATGCTCATTGTTTTCTTCGATATCCGTGGCGTGGTGCACTACGAATTCGTTCCAGAGGTTCAGACGGTAAACAAGGAGTATTACCTAGGCGTTATGAAACGTTTGCGTGAGCGTATCCGTAAGAAGCGGCCAAATTTGTGGGCGAACAACTCATGGATTTCTCATGACGATAACGCGCCTTCTCACCGAGCTACGATTGTGACTGACTTTCTCGCCAAAACTCAACAAACGTGCTTCAGCAACCACCGTATTCGCCGGATTTGGCTCCCTGCGACTTTTTCCTCTTCCCAAAACTAAAATGGCCTCTTCGTGGCACCCGTTTTGAGTCGATTGAAGCCGTAAAACAAAATTCGGCGCGAGAGCTAAAGTCCATCCCGGAAAGCGCCTATAAAAAATGTTTCGATAATTGAAAGTGCCGTTGGCATAGATGTATTGGAGCAAATGGAACCTATTTTGAAGGCGACCCAATAAATTTTGACGATTAAATGTAAAAATGTTGTTTTAATTGAAAATTCCCGGTACTTTGTAGACAGAGTAGTGTATAATTAGTGAGGTATTTATTCCATTTGATATTACATAATGAGTTTTGATCTTATATGTCTATTAATTATGAGTTGTGCTTATAAGACATTATTTTAAATCTAAAAATTTTTGAATAAAATTTTTTGAAATAAAAATTATAGGGGACTAACAGCTTGAATCTGTTTTGATATTCAAATTTTGTAATAATCTATCTATCAAGTAAAAAACCTCTTCTTATTATTTAATTTTAATTATTTATTATGAAGGTCCTCAAAATTTCAATGTTTAATTACGGGAAGTAAATATTATTTCACTTGGAATACCAAACGTAAACTATGAAGGAAGGTTTAAACATAATTTTCAATCAGCGGAGCCGAAGAAGTATCCTGATAAGACAATAATAAACATCGACAGTTTACCGCAAAGAAACGCTGAAAATTATGTCGTCATAACATGTTGCATTTTTCATAACGCCGCTGGTCTCTCGTCAAAAATTTAATACGAGCAGAAGCTGCCCAAGCAATAATTCCAATATTTTACCTAGAATCTACCAAATTCCAGGCTAAATTTCGCGCAGGACGATTGAATGCGAAGCCTTGCCATGGATGCATGAGCAGTCGTCTGCTTGCTCCCGACGCGATCTCATGACGAGCTTATCGACACAAACTTGACCGCGAAACTCCGCGGAGTGTGTCAGAGGATTTTAATCTGTGCGATTAAGCACAAGTCGTCACGAAGGAACTACTGCAAATAAAAAAATTGCCCCCTGCGTACTCATCAGTTAGAACTAAATGAGGAAGTATCCTAAAGGATAGCCCTAAAAAAGTTTTTCTAGTGAGCCCTGGATAGTTAAGCCGAAGGAAACACTTAGTTTATGTTGTGATTGCTGTGATATTTTCGAGATTCCATTTTCAAATTGGAAATTTCTACGTGGTTCCTGATTTGAAAAAACCGTGAGTTCTTCCGTTTATTTTTTACATATCGATTTATTCATCTCCTAATGAAAAAAATGCAGTGATATATAAGTGCAATTTTCTAACACTGAACTGAAAACGTTGCTCGAGATCAAAATATATTGATGCTATAAATATGAAATGAGCAATTTTATTTCGAAAAATCAATTTATTCATTGATAATAGATCTACTAAGTTTTCAAACTTATCGGATTTTTAACGTAATTCAGTTTTGATTGATCTGATGAACAAATCTTTAGGTTTCACAATTGACATTCATTAGTTTATTATGAATATCAGAAACTGTAGGTTTTTACCATGAATAAAACTCAAATATTTGCAGAATTGCAAAATCATGAAAACTAGCTACATGTCTACGGAATAAGGAAGAAACCTGTAAATTAGGTAGATTCTAGAAAGTTTTTGCAGTGACCCCTAGATAGTAAGGCCTAAGAAAATATTTAATTTATGTTCTGATTATTGTAATCTAATTTTGAATTGAAAAAGTGTGAGGTTCCTAATTTAAGGAAACCGTGAGTTATTCAGTTTATTTTTTACATGCCAATGTAATAATTTCTTGATGAAATGGAAAATGCAATAAGAGTACAATTTTTCTAACTGATTAACTAATTTTTCTTGACTGAATATAAAACTAGAATTCGAATCATACGTATGAAATGAGTATAAACTAAAGAACCTTATTAGCTAATTTCGAAAAATGAATTGATTGATTAATGAATAATCCAAATAGTGTTTGAATTCAATTACTGAATTTTACATTTGAAATTCATTCATGAACTATGAAACATGTCCAATGTCTGCTCACCATTTAATGCGAAATATGGGGAAATCATATAGAATAGGTTTAATGAAATGAAGAATACAATAATATTATCATTTGTTCTTAATTCTGAACTGAAAATGAAGTGAAATTTTTCAATAAGAATGTTTTGAAAAGGTTATGATGGCAAAACTATATACTATTTTTGACATTTTTCATGTCATTTGTGTTCATTAGGTTATACAATTTAATCATGGAAAGATACACTTCAACAACGTTTAGAAATTGTTCAATTATTTTATCAAAATCAGTGGCTTTTTGTTCGTCCTATTGTAGACAAATTTGAAAGTGAATTTTCTTAACACAATACAAAAGTATGCACGCACACAAGGGAATATAGCAGCATTTCATAAAAATATGAAACAGTGTTTCACTCTGGGGTCTTAATCAACTATTAGAATTCTTGAATTTGTGAAAAATTAGAAAATCACCTTAATATCCAGTTCACTTTCAACGTAATTACACATGTTGCATCTGTATACAAATTTATTTTATGTTCAATTTACTCTACATTCCGTTCGTTACAACGTGTTTGGTAAGTATGTTGTGAAATGGTTATTTTTAAACATAGGACATTGTTGATGAGCCTCCTTTTAAGGAGAAACTCTGTACGTCAACTACTAATATTTGAATTTTATTATATACATTCAATGTCATTTTCCTCACATTGCATTTTATTCATAAAATGGCTGAAAAGAAATTATCAATTGGAAAATTAAATATTTGAATTTATTGAAAAGAGTGAATGAGGAAACTTCAAATAAAATTTTCATACTTTTCAGATGAACATAAAGGAATAATTGAATTTCTTATTAACCTTGAATATAAAACAATACAAAATTCAATAATAAAAAGAGGTTTTTTACTTGATAGAAAGATTATTTAAACATTTTTAAGCATCATTAACCTCCTACTAATTTTAATTTCAAACAATTTCTATTCGAAAACTTTTGGAATTAAATTGAATATTTTAATTGATGAGAATACACTGTGTCAATTCAGTAGACATATAGAATTAAACACTTATCACACAGTACCGAAAGGAATAAAAGAATCCAAAGAAATAAATTATCAATTAAATCTTCCAAATAAATATTTGAAGGATACAAAATTTCGTTTCGTATCTTGTTTTATTAAAACCAAATTCCTTTCCCAAAATGCCAAACATAACTTCAAGAACTTCTTCAAAAAACACTTGCTCAAAATAAGTTCCCCCAAAAAAATTTCTAAAACGTGCAGAACATCTTCAAAAGGCAATTTAGAATTGTCATAACGGAAACTCATCAGTCCTACTTCACATTTAAAAAATAAAAATAATTAACAAAATATCTCTTACCAAACAAACTAAATGCAACTATCTGAAAAAACACTAGAATGAAGTGAAATTTTGAAAAATCCTACTTATTTTATGTTCGCCACAGAAACTACGAAAGTTTGCAAGGTATTTTAGGGATTGATTCCCTTCTTAGACATTTATTTAATTTAATTAATGAACATTTTTTGGAATTAAAATTTGTAGGAGGTTAACAGAATAAATCTGTATGATATTTAAGAATTTTTTAATACAAAATTCGTTAGAAGAAATATCACCAAGTAAAAAAGTGTATTTATTATATATTGGCTACGCAGAAATAAGCTCCAGAAAATCTTTTTAGTGATCTGTACTTTACCGGTTGAAGATATATTAAGTTCAGACTGTGATATATGATATTTTTGAAATTTCATTTTCAGTGCTGATAATTCAACATTTAACATCCACTAACTCATTGCTTGCCTAATGGAATTCGTTAAGATTACGGTGCAATTTGTTACCACTGACTTGCGCTTTTTGTTATGATGAATATATTTCTTGAAGGTAACAACTGCTATTCTTCCTAATTGAATTGGGTTTTCTAATTTCGATAACAAATTATTCGTAAAGGTGAAGGATCTTCGTCGAATTTAAATCTAAATAATTGTCAGTGTTTCTTGATATCTATACATTTATTCGAGAATAGTTATTTAAACACGAAAAAAATTTTTAAAATACCTCGTTTTTGAAAATATAAAATTATGTTATACCTTTACAATAATTTTCCTTCCTCTCTACCCGGATAGTTTCCAATCCTTCAGTGAAATAAAACTACGTCTTAAAAAATTTTTCCACGTCTATTTTCTTCTTCTCTCAGTGGTCGAGGAATTATTTTCAAGAATTCACCGGCTTATAGAAAAAAAAAAAAATTGTAAATTATTTCGAATGCGTTATTGTGACTTTAATGAAGTATGGTTTCGTTCTGATATAAAAAATTTAATTGAACCGTTTTTTAGTTGAGGCAAATTCATTTTAATTGAATAAAATAATCTATATTATTTCATTCTGATATTTCTAACGGATTTCATTGTCATAAAATAAGAAAAACATTTATTATTCATTAGTCTGTAAATATACACTTAATCTTTAACTTCCATCTTTATTATGAAAATATGAATAATTTTTTACTGAAAAAATGTGAAAAAAAACTGACGTCAAGTTAGGAGCTTTTGAACCCTTGTTCATATCAACAAAAATCATCACAAATTTCGCATTAGCCTTCTTATCGTTATTTCATATCTGAATTTGAACTCAATCGTACAACTTCTATTCATACTTTAGCGCTAAGCGCTGCTGTGTTTACAATTCTCTTTAAATCTTTTAATTAAACGATCCTGATGAAATTTTGCAATAGCCTTTCTGTCCTTATTTTATATCCAGATACAAAATTGAAACTCGATTGTGTTCCTTATAGTTCAACGCTGCTCCGCTCATAAAATTTTTGTTTTTGTTTTGAATATTTTAATCATACGATCCCCATGAAATATTGGATAAACATATGCGTTATAATTATTATTTTAAATCCTTAGTCCTTAATATCAGATCAATCGGTTTCGTAGATTGAAAAATATCGATGAAAATAAGGAAAATTTTCAAATACGAATAACTGTGAAACCTTTCGACTGACTTTGCCCAATAACGAAATCTACTAATGTGTTCATGCCATAAATCTACTCTCTAAGTTTCAAGCCTCTATCTCTTTCCGTTCGAGAGTTATAATGTTTAACGTGGCGCTTAACGCTGAGGCGCTCAAAAAACTTTTTTTGACGTGACAACGTCTTATAAATTGGTTTGCCGGGTGACACTTCAAGAAACTGCGTTACGCTCCGCTCACGTTATGCGCTCACAATGAGAGCGAGTGAGAGGCACGCGTCCCTTCCACTCGGGCATGGTTAGCCCGCCTAAGAGCGAGAGAGACAGACATAAAAAGTGAAAGGCACGCGTCCCTTCCACTCGAGCACAGTTAGCCCGCCTAAGAGCAAGAGAGACAGAGCGAGAGAGAGAGAGAGAGTGAGAGAGATAGGCATACACACCGGTTCATGTCTTGCGCTTCTATTTCGCTTAGGCGCCTGCATACAAGTTTACACGTTGCCAGTTAATTGTAAAACGATTGTGTAGTGATAATGTGAAGGTAGTTTCGTCCATCGCAACAATTCAAACAGCAAAGGTAAATAATTTCAGGCTGATAATATAACATGATGAAATAAATGACTAAGACATAAGTGAATAGGTTATGTTGTAGTAATCACAATGTTGTGGTAGTTTTCAATCAAAAAAGTAGTAGAAATCGTTTCTCAACCAATAATAATTTGTTTAACTTGAAAAAATGAGCGCGACTTGCTATGTAAAAAATTGAAATAACAATGTTTAACCTCCAACCTGTCAAATCGAAACTTTCAAACATTCAAACCGAGACGACTAATCACTGCGCAAGGTCATAAGCGCGCGATTTACAAATTCAAAGATCAAATGTGAATTAGTTTTCTCCTTTTAGAAAATACACTTTGAATTAAAATCGATTGATATTAACAATTAATGTGATTTAAATAAATGTTCTAACTTTTAAATTTAGTTTTTATATTTATAACAATGTAAAACAAGTTAAATTTATTAATAACTTATAACAACTGATTGATAAATAAAATTTTGTTAATATGAAATTCAGTGCGAGATTCTTTGTATAAATTAATGTTTTAAATATAATTCTTTGTATAAATAAATGTTTTAAATTGTTACTATTATTTCATCCTTCTTCCTACTATACGAATGAATATTCACATTAAAATTATTTTACCACTCAAAGTCGTTGTCACGTAAAACTTTCGCCCGTATACCGACTTTACAGGCAACAAATTTTTTTTTTTGAATGGTACGATCCTCATGAAATTTTGCACAAGCAAGAGCATTATAACTTTATGCCTAAATGCAGAATTTCAAATTGACTCAATCTGTAGTTACGAAATTATTGGAAAAAATGTGGACATTTTCAAACGCCAATAACTGCAAAACTATCGAACCGATTTCGCCCACAAATGAATTAAGGTGAGATATTTAGACATCAAACCTTTTCTGAAAGTTTCAAGGCTTTAACTCTTACCGTTTTAAAGTCAGCTGGTTTTAAGGACGGACCGGTCGACTGAAAAGAATTACGTTTAACCTCCGATTATTCATCAGTGAGACAGTTAAGACCATTTTCGACTTAAAATTCGAAAATTACAGACTTTTGGGGAAACGGTAACACGCTGTTCTCTGGAATAAGCACGCAAAAATAGTCGAAAACTTTTTCTCGATGTGGAATATTCCGTGAAATAACGAAGCAGTAGGCTGCTTCAGAGGCATTTATGCTCATTTTATCGATTTAATTAAGGAATGAATCCAGTTTGCGTCCTTAATCAAATTAGTTCTGTTAGAGCACCTCGATATTCGTTAGAAGGGGAATTGTTGTAAGTCTATTATTTGTTCAGTGATTTCTGAAGTTTATGAAATTTTGTATTAGTTAAACCCATTGAGATGTTTTGGAAGTCAAGAACATGAACGGTTCTAAAAACCAATACTGAATATTCGAAAACTTTCAATAGAAATTAGGTTTTCCTATAGATGAATTATAAAATATCTTTCATCGTTCAGTATATGTATGAAAATATATACACAAACATGGTAGGAAAAAATGTGGTGGATTTTCGGTTCTGTAATAAATTTCAAATAGCGAGGTCATATCTTTTATACATTATCTTGATTACAGATATATTTTGGGAGTTGCTTTGGTAATGAGCGAATGTTGACATGATTTAATATAGATAACATAATTTCGATTATTTTTCATTGAATCAGGAAAATATGAACAAAGTAATGTGGATTTATATTTGACATTGGTTTTATATTTTTCCTGATTATGATAAGAATATTCGGTTCTGTCCCAAAAACTTAAATCAAACTTTAGGAGGAAAATTCGTTATGGAATATAACTCGAGTTACTCAACAAAAAAAAAACCTAGACCTAGACCTGTAACTGGCAAAGTCTAAATCATAAAATTAAACTCGTAGATAAGCAAAATCCGCCTATTCTGGCTATTTCAAATTTAATTCTTCTATAACTTAAATAATCCAAATATTACAAAGTTGACATGAGTAGTTATAAAATAGATGACCATTTTTACGCAAGAAGCATAGAACATTTTATTTAAATAAATAATTATTATATTAGGAGTCCTACATAAGCTTTTGCGCGCTTGATCATATCAATCATAATCTTCAGAATATTTTGCATTAGGTTTCTTTTTAAAAAGGAAAAATTTCAAATGTGAATAACTCCGGAACCATTGGATCCATCCCACCTGAAGCTTCAAGTAAATATTGCTATAAATATCGACTAACTAGGGAATAATTCATCATATCTAACTGGAAATTTGTACATAAATGAAAAGTATGGACACAGTTTTTCAGCGCAACAGAAAATAAGGTTTCACTGGAAACTGCAGACGTTGATATAACTTCGTTCCACTTTGAATATTATCTTGGGTCTTTGAAACATAAATACAGATATGTTAACTGAAATCGTAGAAATTCACATATTTTCCATATATCGTTCTTTAAAATGATAAAATTCAGAAGATATTTAGGAATTCATTTACATAAATAATTTCCCGAATACTTGAGGACTTCAACTGGTAATATACCAATTTTCAATTTTTCGATTGGGAAAATGTTCCATGATGACGGAAGTACAATTCCATATTTCTGGATGAATTTTTCGTGGAAAGCCAGAATATAAAACGAGAACATAAAAGGAAATTTGAATATTTTTCAGTGCAGTATTCACGAGAATCAGGAGTAAATATTAATAAAATATAAAGCTTTCTTCGGCTCAACACAAAATGTTGGAAAATTTTCACCGTATTGACGACCTGAAAGGAATTCTTTGAGAATGCAAATTTCTTGTTATGGACTGTAAACCTTCTAGGAAAATGAAAAGTGGAAGGGTTATATCTCCGAAGCAAATGTTTGATTTCAGGAGAACTATATAAGCAAAATTTTTTGTGTTTTCTATTCACTCGTAATTATTATTATTTGATTATAATATCCATTTTTGTGTATTATGGGGCGAATATAACACCATCAAATTTGATGAGGAAACTCCTGCTGTTTTTCAAGAAGGATAATATTTTTAATAATGCCATTCATTAGTTATCTATGTTATATGCAAATTTAAATTTTCAACTGAATGTTATATTGATCGTTTCTAGTGATGTAATATACAAATTTTCCATAAACAGTTAAATCACCTATTTTATCTATAATTTTTATATGGAAGAGATATGTGACTCATCGTTTGCAAGCTGTAATTATTGCTACGGGAGGAAAGACTTGATACTGAAGTTCTCAAGTTTTTTGGTAAACTGAAAGCATATCAAATTGAATTTTTTTTTCTTCTTTCAAAACAACAAAAGATTAAAACATTTTTTATCTGAACAATCACGACAAAATTATCGCAAAAAGTTAGTTCACAATATTATAACTGACAAAATTTTGAAACACAAAATATTTCTGAAATAAAAGCAAATTATGGGATGATGATAATTTTTTGCTTGGTAGTGTATTTGGAAATCTCAAGATTTGATGTACATAGGTAGAAAAATATGTAATTCTCATTTATTGCAAATATTGATAGAAATTGTTGATGAGAAGAAGTGAATAAACTTGTAATGAGTATTGGATATCAGTGAAGTTTATTTATCTATTAATGTAGAAGCGCGTTAGAGTTCAAGTAAGTGCTTTCATAAAATTTTAACTGTCTCCACTCAAATTGTATCGTTTCTGCACACACAATTGAAAAATTTTTATTCGATAGGGACTAACTTGGCCAGTTAGTTTACCGATAAATAATTTAAATTAGAATACATCATTGAACAATTGCTTTCTCAATTAAAATTTGCCTTTTGCATAAGAGAATCGTAACTATATCTTCCACATGATGTTAAAAATGTATGTAGAAGAAGATGGTGAGATTTTTATAGTTTTTTCGGAAATTTGTAGGTTTCATTAAAAAAAATAGTGCCGAGGATTTGTTCTCGTCTCTCTGCTCATTTAGCAAAATGTGATTTTGCACGCCCGTGTTCTAGGGAACAGACTACTATTGCCCAAATGTTTGAATTTTTCTAATTTTGAGCTGACATAAAACACTCAAACTTTCGTACGGAAAGAGTAAGGGACTCGAAACTTCCAGGGTAGGTTTAGACATAAGGACCTAGTTGAAACTGGGATACGATACTGCATTACTGTGTGACTTGGAACCTACAAGTGTAATTTGATTAATTTACTGGTGGTTCGAAATACATTTGAAAAAAATAATTTGAAACGAGACTATTTCCGACCAATGAAATATATATATATAGAATTCGGCATACTCAACATCAGGTCCTAGTTACCAATGTCTTATATGGATATTCATGAACATTGATTTCTATAGCTCTACTCCTCCAGTGATGACCAGAAGGTTTGCGGAAAGTTCTCAACTCAGAGGGATATTGTTTCGAAGGAGCCATAGATTCATCATATTCTATTATATTATGACCCAAAATTTTTCAATCTTTCACCACATAATCTTAGAGGAATGATGAATATTAAGGGATTCAAAATAACTGTTAAATACCTCATTCTCTCAATACAATCATTTTTCAATCTATATATTAGGAGCACAAATAAGTTTCCGCCGTTTTATTGTAGATGGCGCGGCACGGAATTTCGATTAGCTTTCGCAGATGATAACCGGCTTAAAAAATAGTTTGGACATTCAAGAACAACATAACCTATTAATATCATTGATTTTATATTGGTAAAATATAATTTTTATAAGTTGAAAATGTCAAAACTTGAGCCAAGTAAGCGTCATTTGCGGGAAATATTAGTTTACTTCTTTAATTCAAAGAAATCTGCTGCTGAGACGCATCAATTGCTCGTAGAAGCATATGGTGAGGGTGCTTTGAGTGAGAGAACGTGTCGAGAGTGGTTTCAAAAGTTTAAAAACGGTGATTTCGACGTAGAAGACAAAGATCGCAGTGGAAGGCCAAAAATTTACGAGGATGCAGAATTGGAGGAATTATTGGTGGAAGATTCATCTCAAACACAAAAAAAACTTGCTCTAACATTAGAAGTCACTCAGCAAGCAGTCTCACATCGTTTAAAATCATTAGGAATGATTCATAAACAAGGAAATTGTGTTCCGTACGGCGGAAACTTATTTGTACTCCTAATATTAAATAAAAATGTGCATACAGTGGACAAGATAAGATCTTAGCAGGGATTGTCTGTCTACAAGTATTAGCACCATATATTGTTTCATATATATAATAATAATAATGTTTATTTACCAATTTGTTACAAAGCTTGCAGGTTACATTTTTAAACTAAAAGTAAAGAAACAAGAGACCCATAAAACTCGAGGTTGTGCATGGGTATACAGTAGATACTTTCGTTTAAAAGTTTCTAGGTACATATAAAGTGCATAAGAGGATTGGTAAGTAAGTACACAATAGTGAGAGAACTAGTTTTAAAATAGAAAAAAAGCAATTTCTTATTTAAATGAAAAGAACAAGAAAACAGGTGACCTAAGAAAAATCAGAAAATTCTTGTCTGTTTATTTTGTATTCAGGAGAAGCTGTAGATCCGTTCTTTGCAAACTATGAATATATATTTTTATCCTCTTCTTTATGAGACCGTTGGAATTGAACACGATTATTTCTTTTCTAAGATTAATTGGTGCTTATTTTCTGGCATAGGTATGTATGGTTTTTCTGGCCAATATTCTTTTTTGGTGCGCTTGTTTTGGTATGCAGATGTGTTTTTTGCATGGTTTGGTAAGTATAATCTAAAGTTTGTAAATAAGTGGCATTGTTGTTATGGCTGTTCATCCCTATGTGGAAGATGTAAAGTTTTCTCAGGTCAAATATTCTTGTTTCACTGAACAATTGATCGGTTCGATAATTCTTCTCTCTTTCCTGTATATAATTTTCAGAAAATATTTTTGTGATGTGGAAAATTTTTTCAAGTGAACAGCCAAAGCACCACCCCAACTCAGGATTCTATATTGAATTCTAGATTCTATTAGGGCATAGTATGAAATTCTCAAGTGGCATATTTCCAATATATTTGAGAAATATCTAAATCTGAATAGCATACTTCAAAGAGTATTTACAACATTTAATATGTGCCTGTCCCACCTGAGATGATGGTCAATTGTTATACCCAAATACTTAATTTCAGAAGCCGATTGTATCTTGGAGTCATTATTGCATGCGATAGACAAATAGTCAAACTCAGAAAGACAGTTTTTATAGCTTTCGTGAAATGAACCAGTTTGTAATCTGTCCTATATCAGTTTCAGCTTTGAATTTGAGGTTCATCCAACTGACGCCTCTGTAAAATATGACCGTGTCGTCAGCAAAATTAGTGATTTCTCCAATTGTGTCAAGATGTAGAAGTTCATTTAGATATATTGTACATAAGATGGGACCAAGCACTGTTCCCTGTGGAACCCCACACAATACTTCCTTCTCATCGCTGTATGCTTTCCGAATTCTCACAAATTGTTTCCTATTCAATAGGTAGCTAGCGAAAAACCTGTGGGAACCCTTCGAATTCCTAGCCTCTCCAGTAGGACATGATCCACAGTATCGCCTTGGAGAGATCAAGGAAAATACTGGATCTCCATCAGCAACTGCTTGGTATATGCTCCCTAAAAGATTACTAATGGCGTCAATGGTAGATTTTCCATCTCTAAATCCAAACTGCCTATCAGATAAAATCTGAACCAATTAATTCTCTAGCCTCCGCTTTATGACTTTTTCAAATATTATTGCAAAAGTGGTGATCAACGATGTAGGTCGATAATTGATTGGTGGATTTTTATCCCCTTTTTTATAAATTGGATTGACCACTGCTAATTTGAATTCCTGTGGTACACAACCATTCTCTGTTCTATATTTTGTTAAATATTAATTTTTATCTATTGTTTGTTCAATCAATGTCTGCTGTCTGTGCAAAATGATTTGTACATTTATATCAGAGGTCAAAAAAGTCTTCATAGTAAATTTTCAATATATATAGTATGAAAAATTCTTTGCATTATCACACGTGCGCTAGGCGGTTTTCTAATGCTGAGTCTATATCATGTCTTCTTTCATTATATATTTCTGTGGAATAACCTAATTTTTGCATATGCCATGCATTATCTAAAAATTAGTTCCTTTCGCTGACTATTTGATGAAGATGTTATGTACAGATTTCTTATTGATAACCTTATTCTTATCCAGATAACTCCTAACTGATGAGACTTGGGTAGAATTTCCAAGTTCTTTCTGGAGAATGTGCTATTTTTTTTTAAAGGAAAACAAAAAAGACCTTTATTCTATATGGAAAAGTTTTTGGCGATTGAATTTGTTATTCCTTAATAACCAATCGAAACAATTTGTATTAGGTGACGAATTTAAGTAATTTGGTCAATAATTTATGTTTCCTTTGATCCTTTATCAGTTAATTTCCACCACATGTGATGATAATATATATATATATACATATATATATATATATATATATATATATATGTATATATTATATATAAATATGTATAAATATATATATATATATATATATATATATATATATATATATATATATATATATATATATATATATATATATATATATATATATATAAGTAGAGCGTACACGGAGAAACTAACAAAGTACCACGACCTGGCTTTTGAAATAAAAGAGATACACCAGCTAAGAACGGTAAAGATTCTGCCCCTGATAATCTCCACGAATGGATTGGTTGAGAGCCACCTGGCAGAAAATACGGAACTCCTTGAACTGGATCAGGAGTTGATAAGTAAAGCTCAGAAGGAGGTGATCCTCTGGACAACAAGAATTGTTAGAATGTTCCTTACAGCTGCCTAGAAGGTCCTTGGTCGTTAAGACCCGGACCTTCTAGAGGAAACTCCCATAATGGTGATATAAAAAAAAAAAAAAAAAAAAAAAAATATAGATATATATATATATATATATATATATATATATATATATATATATATATATATATATGTATGTATATAAAGTGATACAGTGTTGTCTAGGGCATGTTTACAATTTAATTCGAAATGTTCCGGAGAATAAATGCAGCTATTATCTATTTGATTGATTCGGTCTTTACTTGGTGGAAACTCATTTCAATCAAAAAAATTATATATGAGACAGTAATTTATTTCCACAAAAATATTTGTATTACTACAACAATTGTTTCACCACGATGTAGCTTCTTCGGGTAATACATTGTACTGTCTACTATCTGTTATGATCAAAAACCTATTCATAGTAAATTTTCAATATAAAGGTCTCATGATGTGGGCGAAATAATACATCCCAGGCAGCAATGCCTATTTGTGTTTGGCTTCACCATGGAGTTTTGAGTTGTTATATTATTAAGGTTGTGAATCGACCGTAAAACTGTTTTGAAATAAATTTGATTTGATTCGATTTGATATTTTAATAAGTATTTCAATGAATCAACAAAAGTATAAAAATTTGTTATTACCACAGGATCGTTCGTTTACACTTAACTGACATTTGGCATAATGTACCGAATCATAATCATGTTTAAGGCATGGAGCTAATCTGTCTATAGTTAAAAGTGTTGAGTAACAGGAGGAGACTTGATATTTCCTGATATTTGAGGATTTCGAATTGATGATTGAACAGTTTCCTTGATTTTATTCACTTGAATATTTTATATGAACGACTTTTGGTGAAATGGTTTATTTTGACGAGTTCTTCTCCTGTTAAGAAATCTAAACTTTTAAAACACCCTCTGTGTAAATGTTGGGTCATCAAGAGTTTGCTTTTGAAGTAGTGATTATTTCGAGTGTCAACACTTCTGTAGTTCCTGTTTTGATAGAAAGTTTATTTAATATTTGATATTTACATGGAATGGGTCGATTTACGCTTTAACAGAACTGGGAAATATTAAAAACCTATTTCCAAACGGTGAATAATCTATCCAAACTGGTAGAAATTAACGTGAAAAATTGGATAGAAATGAAACGGCAATTTGTAGATCAATTTCTGAAACGAGTTAGTGAAACTGGATAGTTATTTGATGAAACAATGCGTTCATCTTCTTGTTCACTTAAAAACACTACTGCTGTAGGCCAGAATATGGCCTAAATATCCATTTAAATCGCATTTCTCACACTTCTCTGAGGAAAATTTTGCATGAAAAGATCGCTATGAAGGCTTACAAAGTTCAACTGGTGCCACGATGCGTTTCAACTTCGTTCAGTAGGCTACTGATGGCATGGCCGAAGATGTGCATTTTCCAGAAAAATCATCTTTAGCTATGAAGCTTATTTTCACCTCGGAGCACTAGTTTTTGTGAGGATTCGTTAATGATAAATGAAAACGCTTACCACCCAGAAACGACTGATACCTTGAAACCCCCAATTGGTGTTTGACTCGAGGGGGCAGAAGTTAAAAGTCCACATACTGGACTTGGAGGGTATTCCTTCTATCTGTTCGCAGACACTCATGTTAACGATATCTCGAGAAATGCTCCAAGGTTTAGCGGGACCGGCCTCGTCCTGAATCAGAATCGATTGAGAGACGTTTCTGGGATTTGTGGGTCTGTGCTAGATCGTTGGTGCTTGAAGCCAGGATCAATTGAAAGACTTCACAAGAGTTCGTGGGTCTTGACGTACAGGCCGGATTGACGGTGTTCGTACTAGGATCAATTTGGTCATCAATCTTGAGACTATCTTGGTTCATGGGACTGTGTTCGGGTGTTTCGATAAGAAGCCTCTTCAGCGTGTGAGTTGCGTCCCAAACAACTAGGGTACTGACCATGCAGAGCCAATTGAGATTGGATAGTACTTCGCTGTTACCAGTCACGGTGTAGGTTTTGGAATTGAAGCCAAAAATGGAAGCAGATGGGTTCAACTCTTTGGAGTTGTTCTCGCCATGCGCGATGATGAGGCGTAACCCTTATCACACTTTATTCTTCTTGGGGCAGATCGTGCAGACTGCTTAGTAGTCACTTGGTGAAAGAGCTATGCTCACATGCCAATAACCCAACTGGTAGAATTCACGATGAAACCTTGAAACACGAAATCGAAGTTACCTTTCATGAGATTGAGCTCCAAATAATCGACAATATACTGAAAAACTGGGTCGATTGGATGAGGTACTGTAGCCAGTCGTGGCGGTCATTTGAATGATTTTGTCTCCCATTCGTAAATATCAGGGTTCAGCCTTTCTGATTAATTTATAACTTGGAAAAATATCCATTAGTTTTTTATTTATAGCCGATCAAATATGCAAATTTTAAATAGGCCACCCTTTATTCAAGAAGACCAATGTGAATGGAATAGTTCATCATACTCGCCCGCAAAATTCAAATTCTAATTGATAAAACAATCCTTTTGTCATTAACATTAATTTCCATTCAGTAAAGAACGAAGCGATCAAATGTCGTTATCAGGTGAGTTGGGAATAAATTATTACACCGTAACACCACAGTCAATTGACTATTGGATTCAACTTCATTAAAGAACAATAAAATTAAAAACAGAGTGGATTGTCGTTGGATATTTTATATTTTATTGCTACTCAAAAGTTCAAAATACTACCCAGGTGTCCTCTGACCTTTCCCGTTCTTGAAAAGTTCAGAACTGGATCAATATTTCAAAAATCATAGGATTAAAATATGGATCGGCTATTATTAGAAATATAACAAGCTGCCGTTGAATATATAATCAACCGTGGGAGACTAAGATTGTGATTTTTGAAGGTCGTCCAAGTGTCAGGAAATTGGCTTGAGCCATAGGCATCTATCACCTGTATGAATGGATCACTTGATTAAACATGGGTTACCTAGTTCTCTTCAGTTCGCGTTTTCCGAGATATCCCTGTTCTGAAATCCAGAATGCACGACATGTCTATTTTTAGGATACAAATAGTGGGTGTTAATTGTTTTGTTGTGCGTATAACGGGAAGTCATGATAAGTTGAAAGGAATCGATGTGCTAACTAGAACTGAATCTTTGGATTTGTTTTGTGATAATGATATTGAAAGAATACAGGCTATTTTACCGTAATATATTAAATGGTTTTTGTGAACCTGGCAATAGATTAATCTGTACATTTGGTGTAAATCATGCCAGCACATGCTGTACATAACTGAAATACAATGCAAGCTCTTTAATATGAATACAAAATATTGATTGAAAAATATATAAGAGACACTATTTTAATTTACACAAAAATGTTTATAATACAACAATTGTTCCACCACGATGTGGCTTCTTCAGGTATCTACATTCTACTGGCTGATAGTGTCCAGTGTAACCGAGTTTAAATAAAGTGTTAAATACGTGACAAAATAATGGAAGAACAAGTCCTAAAAACTCAAGGTGTTTATTGGAGTTTTCTGCTAAAAAATGCCATTAGGGAAAGACATCCAGTAATGGAGATTTATCAACATCTGTTTGTTCATTCAAAAGGATTTTAAGGGCATTGTACCTGTTGATTTCAAGTAATTCTAAAATCTAGAACTGTTGCTTTCAACCTGGATAATTTCAAAGTTATAGTTGAAATTATACTTGAATTTCTTAAGATGATTAGCATGTGTCTAATGTACGGAATCCGATATGTAACTCCTTTGGTGTTCTTGGATTTTTTTTCTAAATGGTCTACCTGTCTGGCTAATAAATACTAAAGGGCAATCGTTACAAATCAGCTTGTAGACTCTAGATTTATTTTCTTTATTTGATCAATCCTTATTGTCTTTTATGTAAGTACTAAGGTTATAAATGGTTTTGAAAGCTATGTTGTAATTGAAACTATTTTTGAAATATTTAGCAATATTTTCAGATAATCCATTAGCAGGAAATAATGAAAATTATTTCTGTGTATTGTCCTCTTTTATGATTGGGTGCATGAGATTTAATGCCATGTTGTTTTGTTTATTGTATATCATTTTGTCTATAAGAAAGGAGTTGTAACCGTTGTTTGAAGATATCTGCTTAATAATAGTTAATTCTCTTGAAAATTACTACAAAAACCGGCAAAAAAGGAACAGTGGTTCGCTAAATGTCCCCTACCGATGAATTTGATCATAATTTTTTTTAACTGAAAGTTTTGTCTATTCATCATTCCTACATGATCAACCTGTCATATACCGACTGACTGTTTTTAATGACCAAATATAAAGAATTTCAAATTGTTATTTCTCGATATTCTCAAATCTAACATCCTTTTTTTTTCACGATAATGTAAGGAATTGAATGGCTCATATTTTCTCAAAAGTAACTTCAAGGCAATTTCAAATCCTGAGTTCAGCAGATACAAAAAATGACATCACAATTACCAATTTTATTTGAATAATTAACACAATAAGTAACAATGAGACCTGCGACATAAATATTCAGTAAAGCATCACCCGATCAAAGAATGATTTCTCAGAATTTCTGCTACTTACTCTAGGAAATTCTGCTAATATATCTTTGAAAATATAGAGAAACTATTCCAGACCATTGAATTATTTTCATTGAGCTGGTTACAAAACTTTGGAATATTCCCAAAATCATAAAAATGATAATGGTCTTCTGAAAAAGCATCATATACTATGTATTGATCACATGTGTATTCAACTAATATATCACTGTTTTATCGGCACTCCAAAAATCGATTATCCATCAAGTTATTGTTGTTTAGAGCTTAAGTTACTTTTAAATACAATAAAACATGATGAATTTTGGAAAAAATGTTATGATTTATATGAATTTCATGTTGGGGCAGTGCACAGAAACTGTTCATTAGCGAGTCGAACTTATGCTGCAGAATATTCCGGCAGAAAACATCCTGAAGAATCGAGTTTTCGGAGGCTTTTGAACAGATTTGTAGGGACAGGAGTTGTCGAGTATATATCGGGTGTTCCTTTTTAGAGTGATAGAACTTTAAATTGAAATAAAACACATTTAAAATAAGATTGGAGTGAATTTTTTTTATTTGAAAGATAATTTTATGACATTTATGTTTTGAGAATAATTTCCGGCATATATCTACCACGATTATCTCTGAGGAACCGCATTCGACCAGACCAATTTTGGACCACTTTTTCGAGTTATTCAGGCCTTATTTCATCAATAACACGAGTTGTGTTGGCTTCCAACGCGTTTATTGTTTCTGGTTTATCAGCATAAACCAACGACTTGGCATAACCCCAACGAAAATAATCCAGTGGAGTTATGTCGCATGATCTTGAAGAGCAATTAATTGGATCATTTCTCGAAATAATGTTATCGCGAAATTTTCTCTCAATCAATCAATTGTTACGGTAGCAGCATGAGATGTAACACCATCTTGTTGGAACCAAAACACTTCTGGGTCGATACCATTCAAATTTTGAAACAAATAATCATTGATTATCGATCTGTAACGAGCACCATTGACTGTAACATTAGCTCCAGCATCGTTTTTGAAGAAATATGGACCGATGATGCCTCCAGCGTATAAAGCACATCATACAGTGCATTTTTCAGGATGCAATGGAACCTGCAGAACTTCTTGAGGTTGGTTTTCACTTCATAGACGGCAATTTTGCTTGTTTACATAGCCGTTCAACCAGAAATGAGATTCATCACTAAACACAATTTTACGAAAAAAAGTGGATCAACTTCAAGTTGTTCTAGGGGCCAATCAGCAAACAAACGACTCTTATTATGGTCAAGTGGGTTTAGTTCTCGAACCAGTTGGATCTTGTATGGGTGTAGACCAAGATCTTTACGCATATGGTGGATGCACAGACTCCAACTTGTTGTGAACGTCGACGAATAGACAAATCTGGATCATCATCAACAATATTACTTACAGCAGCAATATTTTCTTTTGTACGTACAGTTCTTTGTCTTGTTGTTGTTGCATCGAGTTGAGAAAATGTCGCCCGAAATCTATCGATATTTCGACGAAAAAGCTGCTCTGATGGACGATTATGTAAACCATAAATTTCACGAAGTTTTTTTCTATGGCGAATTTGGCGAATAGAACACAGATTTTGAGAATACATTTCAATAATTTGTAAACGTTGTTGCTGCGTGAGTCTTTCCATGATAATTTGTCAATGCTTACTGAATTGTTTCTAGCTTCTGTCAAATCACAGTTATCCCTATCGAAAGTTCTATCACTCTAAAAAAAACACCGGATAGTTGGACGGGTGTCGGCCACCATTTCACTGTTGGGTCAAAAAGAAACAGTGCTGTGTCCTAAAGTGGCGCAAGATCGTAGTAACAAAGCCTTCCCAGAACACAAATGATCTCTTAACTCGCACAAGCTGAAAAAGCTTCTGAGGGATCTTCACAGAAGATCTAGCAGTATCAGTTCACCTCTTTTAATATTAGTAATCGGCCACAAATTCTCCTCTTTTTTGCATAAATCTCCAAATAATCTCGCTTATTCTTCATTAATTAATAAAAAAATTGAGTCTCACTTGAAAAGTGTGGTAAGTGAAATAAATGAGAGCTAATATTGCCGGCAGATTTTTTTTCGTTAGAATATCTAAATAATACACTTCATTGATAATCTGTAACACAGAGTGAAATAATTGTTTTTATTTGGATTTTATCTATTTTAATACTTATTTCTTGAATATCATTTCCATTATAGTATAACGTATATACTTCAAATGTTGTAGATTAATTTATTTTATTTCACAAATTGACTCAGACGGTACGTTCAACTTTTAATCCTCAGTTCTGAATATTACAGCTCACTGATGAGTTCCAATATTATATAAGTTATAGTCTAGAAAATTTCTGTAGTTATAAAATAG